>OX422214.1:373289598-383132098 GCA_949130495.1 Sambucus nigra | reverse complement strand
CAAGAGAGAAGACTTGTATTTATTTTATTTTGATGTATAGAGCATTGGAGATTTATTTTAGTTGTTCTATTTATTCGAGAGACTTGTTACATTTATTTGAAGAGATTTGAGTTTAGTGGTTTGTTTTTTGTTGTTGTGGGTTTTTAGATGCTCTATACCTTGTTATATTGAGGAATTGGTTAGTTTTATTCGAGTAGTAGCTCTCCGTTATCTCTCCCCGAGCGGACAGGGTGTTACATAATGGTATCAGAGCTTATTTATACGACCATCCTCGGGTCTTTGGTTTTTGGTCTGTTGCGTTTTTGTGGCGCGTATTTGGAGATATAAATTTTAGATAATCGTTTCGTGTTAGGCATCTAGATTAGATGTGAGGAAATTATTTTTGGTGATGAGATTATTTTTGGAGATTATTGGCCGAATTTTTTAGAGTTAGGCATTCGACGAATTTCGAGGGCGAAATTCCATTGTTAGTGAGAAGTGTAACAACCCACGTAATTTTTGGGGTATTTTCAAAATAAAGAGGAAAAATAAATTTTGAGATAAAATTATTTTTATTTCTCAAATATGTTGGTTATTATTTTTAAAGGCGAGAATTTCAAACGGTTTCGAAAACGGAGTTAAAACGGATTTTATATTGATTTTATAATATTTGTCCCTATAATTATTTTTGGGGCGAATTGCGAGTTTTCCTAGGCCATAGATTGATCGATGCCTGTGGGTCGATCGATCGATGCCTTCAGAAAATGTGCGTAGCAGGTTTTGTTAAGAGATTGTTTTGGTTTCAAACTCTTATGTTTTTTATCTTATAAAAAGGGATCGTTGGTTATTGTTTTGGAACTGCCTTGTGGCGCAAAAATACCCAGAAAACATATTTTTATTTCCCCTCTTTTTATACACAAACTAGCCCTTTAATTTATGCATTCAACCTTAGGTTTTGAGGTGTTTTTGGGGATTGTTTCGGTGTTGATTCTTGGAGGAGTTTTTGATGATTCTTGGAGCAGATTTGATGGTGTGTTTTGACTTTTCTGGGCAGATTTTTATTGGTATCTTTTAGTGGTTTAAGGTATGGGGTTTTACACAATATGCTCCCTAAATCTCGTGAGTGTTATTCCGTTGGTTTCATGTTTATTTGAACTCACATTTGAATTGTTAAATTCATTAGAATTCTGGAAAATTATTGTTGGAATTTAAATTTTGATTCATGTGGTATTATTATTGTTGGGTATGTTGTCATGAGATTTTAATATGGCACTGATGTTGGGCACCCGCCAATATTCCTGTTCCGGCTATTTGATAAAGTATGGCGCGGTATGGTGAGGTCTAGTGACGCTGATTAATGTGTTGTTGAGAAATTATATTGGTAAAATTCTATTGTGATTCTCATTTGATTTGAATATTCGTATTGTTAAGTTTTATTCATCGCTAACATATATTTGTCGAGCATCTTTGCTATCGTATTGTGTACTTCCCCATATTTTCTTTTAGTGGCAGGTTAGCACGGATTTTGGGGTGCTATGGAGATTGATTTAGCGTGGATTATTTTGGGAAGAATTTTTAATATAAGAGAGATGACTTGTATTTATTTTATTTTGATGTATAGAACATTGGAGATTTATTTTTGTTATTGTATTTATTCGAGAGACTTGTTATATTTATTTGAAGAGATTTGAATTTAGTTGTTTCTCTTTTGTTGTTGTGGGTTTTTAGATGCTCTATACCTTCTTATATTGTGTATTTGGTTAGTTTTATTCGAGCAACAGTGCTCCGTTTGCTCTCCCCGAGCGGGCGGGGTGTTACAAAGTGTATGCATGTGTTTACATAAGGGAGATCGGAATCATTCGACCCATACCATGGAAAATATAGGGTGAGGTCATCTATAGGAATATTCCAAAAATAATAAATGTAGAAGATAGGACATGAGCATTCATCATGATATTGATTGTTATTGGGAAACGATAATATGTGTGGGATGAGACGCGAACAAGTATTATATATATATATATATATATATATATAATGATAATGAGTAAATTTGAGGATATTATAAAAAATAAGAGGAATTAGAAAATTAGCAAAATTGGACTCGAGTCTCAGATTTTAACCCGAGATGCCTACGTAGCCTATAGAGGCATCAAAGTCCACGTAGTTCGAATGTAGAATAGGGGTGGGGTTTATCCCATAGATTCGAATGGAATTTTATTAGGTGTATGCGTGGAGAATATGTGCTTTTAGTTTGGGAAAAAGTGTTGTGGATAATTCCGCTCAGAATTTACGGGTGTAACCCTCTTTTATTTGTTTCTAGGTTTTTTGTGAAAAATAAAGTATGTGCGATATACTAATAAAAGTGTAGAAGTTAATATGTTTGAGCTATAATGAAACTAGATTATGAATTTAAGGTAACTTATATAAAACAAGAAATTAAAAGAGAAGGAGAAAGAATTGGACCTTTCTTGGAGCTTGAACTTGGATCTTGGATGAACTCCTTTGAATGTTAATGAGAGAGAAGGGTATTTGCCAAATTGGGTGTGAACAGGATGGGTGTTTAGACTTGAATGAGATTTTTCATATGGAACTTCACTAACTTCGAGAGAATGTTGGTGAGATCACTGATGCTAATGGGTTTGAGCTCCGTCCTCGGCAATGAGGTCATGGCCCTTATTTATAGGATCAGGGGGTGTCAATTGGCTTACCCCATGGGGTCCCTATCGGCAGGTCACCTTTGACATTGTCCCGATCGGTAGGGGACCTACCAATTGGCTGTCCCATGCGAACTTTTCTAGAAAAATGATCGTAGAGTATAAATAGTTGATCCGAATCATGCATGGGGCATACCGTTCGAAAGTAATTCAAGATGCCTATGATAGTCCTTTTTACCATTTTTGGGAGATGACTTTGGGTCAAATGTGGCTCAGAAGCGCATGTTGGTACTTTGGACGGGAGATCATCAGACGCAAACGGATTGTTCATCCGCATGGTAAGTCATAATCACGCACGGGTCGAACCATTGGAAAGGTTAGGAGATTTAGTTTAACATTACAAAGGTTTTCACTCGGTTTGGTTAGTTGACCTTGGTCAACAGGGGCCCGAAAGCGCCCGGTGGCCTCTCAGAGTAAAATGAATCGTTCGTTCGTACAATAAGTTAGAATCGAGCACGGGGCAGATCGTTAAAATGGGTGTTCAGTGACCTTCGGATATTAATTCAATCTCATTCGAGTTAAAAAGTTGACTTTGGTTAAACAGAGTTCGAGAGCGCCCGATGGCCTCCGGATCAATTTTTAAGGGAAAACTGATCATTTGTCCGAACAGTTATGCCGTTTTGCACATGGGGTGGACCTTTGGAAAGGGTTTTCAGTGAAATTCTAAGATTCAAAGAGATTTTTCTCTGACGGTGAAGTTGATCGAAGTCAAATGGGGTCGATTTGGGGCCTGGGACCACCCGATGGGCACTTAGAGTGCGATCTAGGTTTGCGGTGGAAGGGGGAAGCGTTAGGAGCCTAAGGAGAGACTTAGGGGGTCCTAGACTATGGTGTCTACAGAGCCCCTCGACAGGTGAGATTGGAACAAGTGATGGCTGTCGAATACACACCACATGATGGAAGGAGGTCAGTTCTACAGACCTAAGGGATGTGGATCACCGATTCAGAGGGTCAAGGTCAATTTTGACCGAAAAAGGAGGTAACGACCAAGGGAAGAGGTCAATTATAGGGATGGAAATTCGGGTTAGTCGTGTCATTTTCGTGTCGCTTTGATTTTTATTTGAGTATAAGTTTTGGGTACTCCTAAATCTATACAAGCTAATCGTGTCAAGTTCGGGTCATTTTGGGTTATTACCATAAACGGGTTATCATGTCAAAAATTGCCAGCCCTAGTCAATTATGATCTAGAAGAGGTGGCGATCGAGAATCGAGGTCAATTTTGACCTAAAAGAAGTGACGACTGAGGATCGAGGACAATTCTGACTTAACTCAGGTAATGATCCAAGATCGAGGTTAATTCTGACCTAAGAGAGGTGAAGATCAAGGATCGAGGTCAATTATGACCTAACTTAGGTGACGATCCAAGAACGAGGTCAATTCTAACCTACGAGAGGTGAAGACCGAGGACTGAGGTCAATTCTGACCTAACTAAGGTGACGATCCAAGACCAAGGTCCATTCTGACATAAAAGAGGTGACGATCAAGGACCGAGGTCAATTATGACCTAACTCAGGTGACAATCCAAGACTAAGGTCAATTATGACCTAAAAGAGTTGACGACTAAGGACCGAGGTCAATTCTGACCGAACTTCGGTGACGATCCAAGACCGAGGTCAATTATGACCTAAAAGAGGTGACGATCGAGGACCGAGGTCAATTATGACCTAACTAAGGTGACGATCTAAGACCGAGGTCAATTCTGACTTAAAAGAGGTGATGACCTATGACCGAGGTCAATTTTGACCTAAAAGAGTTGACGATCGAGGACCGAGGTCAATTCTGACCTAACTCAGGTGACGATCCAAAATTGAGGTCAATTCTGACCTAAGAGAGGTGACGATTGAGGACCGAGGTCAATTATGACCTAACTCACATGACGATCCAAGATCGAGGTCAATTCTGACCTAAGAGAGGTGACGACCGAGGTCAATTCTGACCTACCTAAGGTGACAATCCAAGATCGAGGTCAATTCTGACCTAAAAGAGGTGACGACCGAGGACTGAGGTCAATTCTGACCTAACTCGGGTGATGATCCAAGACCGAGGTCAATTATAACCTAAAAGAGGTAACGACCGAGGACCAAGGTCTATTCTGACCTAACTTAGGCGATGATCCAAGATCAAGGTCAATTCTGGCCCAAAAGAGGTGTACATTTTCTTCGAGAAAATTTAGGATTTTTCTAGGGATAAAGGTTGGATTTTGAATTCCTCTAGGGAATAATGAATGAGCTGGGGAAAGTATGGGTCGTCCTTTGGAGACGTTGCTGGGGAGAATTACTCTCTGGAATTCCCGTTGGGGATGTAAAAAAATATTTTTCGTGGTGAGCAAGGTGCTAGGGAAGATTGGGCAATTTTAGGAATTTTTTGGGATTTGTTCGGAATTTTTTGGTATTTTTCTAGACTTTTTGTACAAAATTTTGAGAGGTCTACCAATCGGCATGGGTGTGGGTGTGCCAATTGGCATAGGCACGGACTTTTGGGCTACCTCGAGCAGGGGAAGGGTCAGTGCCGATCAGTGGGTGGAGGGGACTGCCGATCAGCATGACCCTTAGCCTCCTATAAAAAGGGGGCGGGTTCTCCTCACTTTGCACTACTTTCTGACTTCTTTTCGTCTGATATAAACCTCTATAGATCATCCTATCATCCTAAATGGATGACTTCTCAAGCAGTGTGATCCATATGGCGTGGCTCACTGCTGATGATTGGGTAGGGTTGGAGTGGAGGGATAGGGTAGCCCTCGCATTGGGTAGCGAAAACTCCTTCGACTCATTTGAGCCTGTGGAGGATGATCAGACTCTTTTGCGTGAACCTTCTCATCATCATTCTTCAAGGGTGGTGAACCATAGTGGATATGTAAGTCTTGCATGACTCTTGATATTCTTTTCTTCTTTTCTTGGTGAGATTGCTTTATTTCCTGAATCTGACAAGGGTTATCTTCATTTCTTGACAGTCTGACATCTCCATGAAGACTATTTGTGCCCGTGGTATGACAGGGATCTAGGATGTTTGGGATCATCTTCCTGCTGTGGTGCACTAGATGGTGTCCTCTGTAGGTTTTGGGAGACTAGCGTTGGCATTGGATGAGACGCCCGCTCTACTGCGGTTCTGTGTGCTCTAGGAGAGAGATGGTGGGACACTACCCACACCTTCCATTTTGGCTTCAGGGAGATGACGCTGTGGTTCATCACCCAACTGATTTCTATGAAGGATGACTCTGTTATTACTTTTGTCGGATGTTTCGATGGCAGAGGTCCAACCGAGAGTCAAAAAAGAGCCTTTCTCTAGAGGCAGTGCTTCAGGTCTTGAATGGCCTAACGAGCGAGAGGGTAGACATTATTTAACTTGATCATGCTAAGGATTTGAAAGTGAAATACATAATAGAACAAATGTTCTTAATTTCACTTATTGAAACCTAACGATCATGAAATTGGTTTCAATGATTCAAAATTAGAGAAAAAGGTTGAAAAATCAAAATTGAATGTTAAAAGTTCAAATTCTCAAAAGAACGATATGGAACAAACTCCTGCACTAAAAAATAAGGAGGTTGAGCATAAATTTGAATTTGTTAAAAACGGAGTTGGTTTTTCATTTTGCGATAATCATGTTGTGAACTTTTTATTTAAAAGAAAAAAAAAACTTACGATTTTTGGTCAAAAATAACAATATGAGAAGAACGATGAGAAGGAAGCTTATGAGAGGGAATGTGAAATTTTGTACATTTTGTCAAGTACATTGTCACTAAAATCAAGCTTGTTGGTGCTTGAAGAAGAGAAATAAAAAGTTCATTGGAAATAGGAGAAACATATTCCAAAGAGATCCTATTGATGAACTCAGAGGGAAAGTTAGAAGTTTTATGATAAGGTTAACATTTATAGTTAATAATATGGGTAATAATAGACGTATTGTTCCTAAACCTAAGCCTAAACACTAAACTCAAGTTCCAAGAACTAGGCATAAGAATCCTAATAGGGATGCGAGATGGATACTAAGGATAGGTATACAGGAGTCCCCTCAATAAATTCAAAGATTTGGGCGAGTTTCTTCGGCCAATACTTGGTGGAAAATAAAGACGACTTGCCTAGAGATACTAGAGATGATGACTCTGTCAGACATTGTAGAACTCACTCCTCACACAACAGTATAAATGAAGAGAGAACAAGCCTTGCTAAATGTGACCTTGGGGTGGTTTAGCTAGAAGACGGGGTGAGGAGCCCCTTGGTCAAAACTAAATTGACGGGCACACCGATGAGGGTTATAATGTTCGCACGAGTATCCCCACTCGGTGTAGGATGGTAAGTAATAGGGAGAGAATAGAAGAACTACAACAAGTGAAGGGTCCTCTTCCATGAGGTCCACAGACATTGGTTGGACCACCCTTGGCACATTCTTAAAAAAATCACAAGTATGGAGGAAAACTTCATCTCCATAGGGCCGTGTCACAAAATAATCCCATTTGTTAATAACAAAAGTTAAGTCCTTTCGACTTTGCCTCTTGTGATAAATGTAAGAACGGGGAGCCAAAATTATTTATCTCGAAGGGTCATGGTTGGGTTTAGCTGCCACATTGGGGAAATGAACATAGAGGAAGCCTGTCAGTAGTACGTAGTTGGCAACGCTGGTGAGGTTATAACGGCCAAGAGATTATTCCATGTCAAAATGGGTCCTATCAAGTCATGTATAGAGTGACGCTAGAGCAATTACATCCAGAGGAAGATTGATACCCCGGGCAAGACGAAGGGATATGTTGATGAGGTCCCTTCGGGGTTTTTCGTTAGGTTTCCCCGGTAAAAGGAAGCGAGAGAGAACGATAAGGATGTAAGCAGGAAGTTCTAACGATGTACATTGACCAGGGGAGGCCTCAGAAGAGCTATTCTTAGAAGGATCCCGAAAGAAATAATTGATGAGGGGAGTGAAGGTGGCTTTATTTAAAGAACCTATGAATTTTCGGCATATACGGTCCAACTCTGAACGACCAACAGCCTCTTGGGCATCCAAAGATTCATCAAAATAGGGCTCATGGCCTGTGGCCTCAAGGCCCAAAAGTTCACAAACATCTTCCAACATTATTGTGAACTCACCCCATGCAACAATGAAGGTGTGAGTGGTAACGTTCCAGTAAGACACAAATATGGGGAGGGAAACACTATTCTTTGGCAGAGTAAACTCACCGAACCACTTGGCCCGTTGAAGCCCATTTTTTATGAGGATGGCAGTGTGGGTGCTCTGTATGTGAGCGTTCCAAGTAGAAAAATGAGCAGGAGAACCCCCAAGCCCTTCGAAGTCAATGTTGGACCAAAGGAAGTCCCCTCGCTCAAGGCGAAATCAAAGAGTCCCCTCTGGGGGAGAAATCCCCAATCAGTAATATCTTCGTCCTAATCACCAAGGACCATGGCAACACACTTAGCATTAAAAACGCAAGTCTTACAAAACCCAGAAAAATCATCACCCTTGCTAAAATTAGGGGATCGGCGGTAAAAACTTTGTTGCTCTTGACGAGCGACGGTCAAAGAGGTGGCGCCTTCAGTAACATCGGCGCTAGAAGTGGTGGCAGTAGGGGTAGTTGGTGGAGTGTTGGGGGCAGACGTACCAGGGTTGCTTGGAGAAGCCATTATAGATTAAACAAAGGTATAGAAAGCTTGAAAGAGCTACCAGAGAGTAACAATGGAGTAACCAAAGGTTGAAGATGATTACATAGGAAAGAGACGAAGAAAGCCTGGACAAATAATGGAGTTTTGCAAACTTTCTCTCTCTAAAAGTATGGTTGGAGGTTGAAGAAGACGAAGAAAATGGCTACGTGTTTTGAAAAATAGATGTTTGAATCCTTCAAACCCGTATTTTTTAGTTTTCCCACTAATACACGTGCAAAGCCTCCCATAATCATTTCAAGAGGACGCGTGGCACTTCAGGAAGCATTTTGATAGTTGAAAAACAACACTATGTCATTAATGAAGTGACGTATGGGGATAAAAAGGGTTTCTCCCAAGACAAGTTTTGGGGTTTGGTGCCAAATTTTTTTCCTTTGTCAGACATCTCCAGTAGCTTTCAACGAAGAAACTGTCCCAACGGTTCAAAAAAGCTTTGATGTCCCCTCGCTACAAGTCCCAATGTTAATTAATTATGACTCTGAGATACTGGGGAGAATTTCTTCTGCTTTTTCGAACACGAAGAAACGACGACATAACAAAGCCTAAACCAAAAAGCACCTTCAAATAGGGAGACTTCCTAGGAAGAAGTTTACAATAGCGAATTCCACAAGTCTCAACGATAAGGGCAGTCCTAACGAAAAACTCACCGCTTACAACTATACTCCACAATAGCACAAATAGGAGAACTTCATTTACCAAGAGTCAAAACGGGTATTTGAGAAAGACAGAAAGTGTTTGGGGAGAATTTCAAATTAACTAAGAAAACAAAGACAGAAAGGTTGAAGCCCCAAAATAGGAAAAAGTGGCGATGTCCCTCCGCCAATTGTCGATAATCCGTAACACTTTGGTTCAGGTACATCAGGGAGAATTTTACTTTTTCTTGGCAGTAATAATGGCATAATACGTAACAAACACAAAGACACTAAGGTCCATCGGATTGAGAAGTTTTCGTGCAGATATTTCTTGTTCCCACAAAAAATCTCTCCAAGAAGGGGAAAATGTAGGGGAGGCTTGAAGATAATCTTAAGATTGGAGTTAATCCCCCATCTAACACAACAGACTCAAAGGATTAAGTCAGCGTGGTAGCTCAGTAAGGCAGCATTACAGCTCAAAGTGACACAGCTCAGTAAGGCAGTGATGTAGCTCAAGCGAGGTAGGTCAGCATGGTAGCCCAGAGGGATCTACAACGAAGAAGCTGGCTGAGAGAGATGATCCTTCAGTTTTATTGTTTTACTTAGCCTTGTTGTATCTATGTATTTATACGTACTGTGAGTTATAACGATTATAATGATTTTTAGTGTGAGGTCGAATGGTACTCACGAGAGACCAGGCTTGGCAGGGCCTGGGAGAGCTTTCATGCTCTATCGAACGACCTCGCCGTGGGAACTTCAAAGGGACTTGGTTTAGAGGATTTAGAAGTGAGTCACTGTTGGGTCTTGTCCTGACCATCTTAGATACACCTGATAAAACACCAAAATACTTTGATCATGGAACCTTGGGTGGAGAAGCCTTGAGTCCCATCGGACGTTGAGTTGTGGACTAAACAAACCTCTACTTAATGTCATATATATTTTATCTGATGTCATTTGCCATCTAGGCAATGTCAAATTTGTACTTGAGTAAACCACCGTGGTATTTGGGGTTGTCAAATAGTTGGTGAGCAACCTCTGTGACGACAGCCACCTGACACATAGTGGTTAAGCAAAAGGCATGTATTGTCATTTAATGTTTATGATGTGGAGTTGACTAGTTCATCAGGCATTTAATGTTGGTGACATAAAGTATGAGGGATGTATTTCACAGTAATTAATGACTGAGTTACCTAGGAGTGGTGTGGGTGCTATTTAAGGGCTCCAACCACCTTTGAGGTAGGAATGTTCTTTTTGAGAGTTCAGAAGTTATTGCTAGAGAGATTTGTTACAAACCAGAGTTTACTCACCCACCATTGCCATTTATTACGAAGCTATTAATACTTGACATAGATCTTTTGAAGGTGGCTGGAGTGTTTGGCTGCCTGCCAAGGTGTATCTAGGGTGCTTACTTCTCTCTCCCTCCAAATGAGTTACTTATGAGTTCGTTATTACCTTTTGAGTTATACGCGAGTGATTTGTTAGTTCAAATCGAGTTTATCTTCACTAAGTTGTGAGTGTGTGTCTTTGTAATTTAATTAAGAGTGTCTCCGGTTAACTTATCATTATTATACTCAAAAGGGGTTACGCCTCCACCTAATCGAAACTACCCTCTTACAAAGATTATCAACAATATTATAAGTTTGAGAAGTTTGGATTATAGTTGAAAGAGGTGTAGTTCTTTGATCACATTATGACATATGTAAGGATCTTAATTGACCCAATTAAGGTGTCATAAGTGTTAGAGTGGGGACAACCCACAAGAACTACATAGGTGCGGAGTTTTCTTGAATTAGAAGGTAATTATCATAGGTTAGTCTAGGGATTCCCAAAGATAGTTGGGCCTTTTATGAACTTGACATAGAAAGGGGTATCATTTGTTTGGGATGAGTTTTTCCATCAAGTATTTGATGAGTTGAAGGTCAAGTTTTCTTCACCCGTGGTGCTCGATTTACCTCGTAGTGGGGTGGACCGCATGGTTTATATAGATGCCTCATTGGGAGTTAGGGTGTATTGATGCAGGAAGAGAGGCCTATATCTTATGGTTTTCGAAATCTTAAGCTTCACGAGGGGAATCACTGTGCCCATGATATCGATTAAGTCCTTAGAGTGTAAAGTGAAGTCATCACCTTTTTATAGACCATATGAGATTGCATCATTTATTCACACAAAATGATTTGGACATAAGATAGTGTTGATGGACAGAGTTCGTGAAACACTATCAATTTGATATATAGTATCACCTATGCAAGGCATATATAGTGGAATATTTCATGAGCTGCAGGATGACAGTTATACTTTTGACTCTTTGGAAGGCGAAGTGGGGTTCTCTTCGCATAGCAGTGACACATGACTTTATGGAGGTTCTTACCTTCACACTTGAGATCATTATCCGAGCCGTGAAGGCACATAAAAGAGATCCTTCTTGTCAGGAGAAGTTCAAGACATTATTGACTTAGGGAGAAGATTCGTACTCGATAGATGTAGGTTTATGATTCCATAATAGATTAGTGGTTCATAAGTATGAGTAGTTACAGATAGATGTGTTTATTAAGGCGTACGTATTACAATTTGTAGTACATACTAGTACGGATAAGATGTACCATGATATGAGGCACCAGTAATGGAGGGAAGGCGTGAAGAAGGACATTACGACATTTGTGTTTAAATGTACTAATTTCTAGATGGTGAAGGTATATCATCAAAGACTAGCAGGTGTTCTTCATGCTCTCGAGAGTCCGGGTTGGAAATGGGAGAGAATTTCCATTTATTTCATCACTAAGTTTCTTACGTCACAATGGGGACATGATTTAGTCTAGGTGATCGTGGGACATTTAACTAAGGTAGATCATTTTCTATCTATTGGAATGATTTTAATTCGGAGTAGTATGCCTGGATTTTCATATTCAATACTATGAGACTAAATGGTTATGACACCATGCAAAATCTATAAATAAATTGATTAAGTCGGCAAAAATATCACGGGAATAAAAACATTTGCTAACATTCTCATTATAATGGAAATAACTAAAACTGAATAAGTAATACAATGATATAAAAATAAATACAAAGCAGGTACCAATCACTGCCAATACATAACAAATTAACTCTATATATAAAATGCATCTCGTAAAAAATTCCAACTCTAGATATAAATGCCACATGAAAACTAACTAAAACTAAAAAATACAAGAAGAAAATGAACAGCACTGCTCGACTCCTACAAATGGAATGTCTCCAGAGATGCTCCTTCAATAAACCCAAATCACCGAAACTATTGCAACACAAGACTTTTAAAAATGGATATAATAACAATGTAAACAACAAGTTTATGCAGAATAAGATTGTAACTAAAATTTGACCATATTATAGCTCATATCTTCCTCACGTATTTTAGTAAATTTTAGGTTATTAGTTACCCAACCCAACAACCTAAAATAAAATGCGGTTCTAAATCCTAAAACATATGTAACCCACGTGGTTAGAGTTTTATCTCTACATTGTTTAAACAATACCCTTTCTATAATAGGTTAATCTCTTTCATTACGAATCACATGATGGGTTAAGTTCTCCACCCTAAGATACGTATCACTAATTAACCATTGTACCAATAATAATCTCATATCTCAAATCTATCCACATCCGCCTATCACACACTAATAATGCAATATACATATATCTAGTATAGTTGATATATAAATCCGAGTCATAAGTATGTAGGTAGGCACCCTACTATAAGTTATGTACACCTCGAGTATATCACATAAACCGATAAAATTGTCTTTAGTACCACCACACAATAATCACATATGGCAGGAGAACGACTATCTCTATGTCTAATATATATACATAGGTATATTTCCTGACGTGTACAATTCAATGGGCTCTACTTACGCCCACACATAACAAAGTCCTATCTCTATCGCCTTTAAGGATCACCCCCCGTGGTAAGTAAGGTTTTAGGTCATCCTAAACCTAAAACTTCATCTTGTCAAGGAGAAAAATCATATGCCTACTCGACACCCATATAGTCTACCATATCCAGGACCACACACTACACTCCCTAAAAAAAATTCGGATTACGTAGGTTTAGATGTATGACCGTGGGGTAAAAATAATATGGCCATGGCAAACCCGTCTCTAGCATGGAGCGTCGAAGCAGCATTGTAATCAACATCGTATGTGCCCCTATTGTGGAATCCACCTTAATACGATTAATCATGGCCACTCACACATGGTATGAATCAGATATAAATCATGCAAGAAAACACAACCCGTACTAATGGGTTAATCAACCTAACATAGATGTATACCATCATTACCGGGTCATCCATAGAAATCTAAGCTATTAGAAGGTAATACACCCGTTATCCCTATCCAATACTATATGTTACTAGACCTACTTTTCAAAGCCTTCCAAATTCTAATCATATTATCACACGCATATTATACTAGAATACGTCCTATAATTGTATTCAATCTCTTACGATCTTGGGCCAAATCTCTCGAGGTTGTAAATCTAGGTATAAATTCACGACTAATTTATATATAACTATTGCATATGATAACTACCCTTCCCTAGGAATTTTTAACCAAATTCCTAATCTTACGCAATGGATAAATTCCCCACTAGTCAATTACAACGACTCTAATTATCCTATCAAATAAACCCAAATCCTCTAATTTCCAAATCCCAATCAACAAACTCATCATATACCCGGGTTTACAATCCAAATATCAAATCCACAAATTAACCCTTAAAATAAAAAAAATTCCCTAATACCCAAATACCCCAAATACCAATCTCTAACAACTCTTCTCATAAGAATCAAACTCTAGTCAATGAGTATATGAAAACTATAGGCTAACAAATCCTAGACTTATGCACCTAAACTAAAATTTCCAAAAGAAAGTCCAACCTAAAATACCCCATCCGAAATTTCAGTCTCGCGCACCGTTTATTAAAAAATTAATAACAAATTAAAAAAAGACCAAAAAATATTACACAAACTCCCACGCCTTCATAGTTCAATTCTACACAACCTCGTCCAATTTTCAATTTCATCAATCAATTTACTCTTCTGTACGCAGTCATCTTTTCCAAACTTGTGTTTTTCCCGCCCAAGAACTCCATTAATAAACTCCAAATCTCCATTTAAGCCTCAAACCAATATCCAAACAATTAAATAACACCATATAACAAAATGGAACCTATTTCTAACATCAATTTCCAACTTTATGTCAAGATTCAAAGAAAACCCCAATTTCTCATTTAAGAACCCTGGATTTATAAATTTCTTCAACTAGCAAATGATTTTCATGGATTGATTCAATTAATCATAGAGATTTTAGATTATTCACAATATAAAACAAGTCCAATCATTCTCTACTAGTTTTAATTTAATCTCATGAAGAAATTAATCAATATAAAGAGGAAATGAACCTAATTAACATCTAGGTTAGATTAATTATGCAAATTAACTATTTAATCAGCTAAAATCAGATTTACATCTAAGTTTGATTTAGATTTCAATGAATAGATATAATCTTAACACATATACAATAATAATCAAAATCTATATAAACTTGCCACATTTGATTTGTGGAGAAACCAAGCCAAAATCTCCCAATTTATATTTTTCTCTCCATGTTCATTCTCTCTAGCCCCCGAAGAGCTTCCCAAATTGTGTTTTGTGATAAATGATATCCTTAGTGACTCATTACAGCCTTTAATTTTGAAATTAGGGTTGGTGTTGTAGAAAAAAATTACTTCACCACGTGGACCAATAATATCGTAACACATGTCCATATTATCATGGGACTTACCACACCAGATCATATTTTATCGGCATAGTTCCTAGTTGGATCGTCAGTCACATGAAGAGATACAGGTGGGGAACTTCAACATTCCATATATTCACTCACGAAAATAACACCCAACTGACTATTGATTACGTAAAAGTGTAAATGCTTGAATCCATAAAGGCATTCCACCTCTTGATTTCTTACTTACTATAAATACCCCATCTCCCCTAGCTCAAGGGGACATAATTTTTTATGATTTGTACACCTTTTAAATGTATTTCTAAGATTGGAATATAACCGTAACCCACTTGTATGTAGGATCATCCTAAGAGCTGAACCACATAAAAACCATCTCGTCTTTCGTTATATTTCACTTATCTGTGATTATAAATTTCGTAATTATATATACAAATTTAGACACCAACATATTGGCACGATTTTTAGGAAGGACAATTCATTATCGTTCTCTACCAATCAATATTTTTTGGCTCTGTTGTAACGAATGGCTAACATTCTAGAAAGCAGTTTCACTGGGGGCAACACACTCATCCCTTATGTTTCTCGTCGTATAGGAGATCTATAAGGGAACTTAATCAACTGGATAAAGGGAAAGAAGAGATGAAGGAAATAGTGAGACATCTGGTTCAATAACTCCAAGATATATCTAATCATTCTTCGTCCCATATGAGAGAAATTCTACCTCCCAACCTAGAAATGAAATAAGTGGATACTCTAGATTTTTACATGATAGGTCTTAACGCCTGAGGGCAACTTCTTAAATCAAATCCAAAAATTATTATGATGGTTGGTGTTTCACTCCTGAACGGCTAAGCATCCTAGAAATATTCAGTAGAGCTTTTGCCTTTGATCATCTTGGTCGTCGAGAAACTACGGAACATGAAAGGGAGTGAACTAGATCTCGTGATCATCGTGTTGAGCATAGTGAGGGATCGTTTATATCCAGAATTAGCATCTGAGGATTGGTTCTCACCGAACAGACTTCTCAGAAAGAGATCTTAGCCAAAACACAAGGTAGATTTGCCCAAGATGACTTAACCAAATCTAAGCCTGAAGATTATTCCTAGAAAGGATCACTATAGGAACTGGAAGATTGCTTGGGGGAGATATCCAAGACAAAAAATCCCCTACAAATGAGCTTTGTGAAGGGATCTTCTTTTGTTCCAGCTATTATGGATTTCCCCACACCATCAAATTCAAACCAACAGTGGTTACTACTACTTATGATGGAAAAATTGATCTCGTCCTCCATATTTAACAATACTAGGTAACAACCGATATTTATTCAGTTCCAGATGAGATGCGTTGCCAAGCATCTTAAGTACCATCATTGTAATTATCCAAATAATTTGGTACAATAATCTTCCCCAATGAAAAATCTCTATCTTCTAACATCTTTTCAAGCTATTCATCAATTAATTTTGATTTTGAGCAAAACCTATCAAAAGGGTAGCTAACTTATTAAGCATCCGTCAGTGACCAGGAAAAATCACATGCGGGTATATCACTCATTTTAATAGTGAAAATTGGAAGTGTTAGACTATGAAGAAAATATCGCCATTACTACTCACATAAGCGGATTTCTCCCCAAGAAGTTATACTATGCGTTGGCTAAAGATCCCCCTAAAACCATAACTGAGTTGATGGCTAAATCTGGCAAAATTATGAACGTCGAGGAAGCTATGGTCGCCAAATAAATTCTCAATACTAAGGTCGACCATCCTAAGAATTATGACAAGAATGAGCAAAAGGAGAATAAAGTCAAGAAACCCAAGAAGTGTGAGAAATACAAGCCTCTCACTATTGACGTGCATCACATCCTGGAGGAAATTAGAGGGACCGAAAACCTCAAATGGATCAAAAAGTTAAAGTCACCTCTTAATAGGAGAGACAAGTCCAAGTACTGTGAGTTTCACAAGGACCATAGGCCCACAACTAACAACTGTATTGATTTTAGAAATGAGATTGAAAACTTAATAAGACATGGCAAGCTGGCCAAGTTCATTGATAAGTCAGAAGAATGAGAATCCAAGAAGCGATCAGAATCACCTCGTAGAGGAAGATATGATAAGAAAATAGGTTGAGATAATGATTCGGATGAAGATTAAGATCTTCCAAAGAAACCCTGAGAGCCTGAAATTGAGGTAAAATGATATCTTTTGGCTGTCATTTTATTACATGAGGAGATGTTGGTGGCAAAGATGAACTAGCTGAGAGAAAGGCCTATTTAAATGACGCTAAAGTATGCTCCTATATTCGACAGATAAATCTATCTGATGATGTTGATGTTTGGCCAAGGAAAGTGAACAAAGATAAGTTGGTGATCAATTTCTTTAAGAATGTTCTATCAAGAGTACTTTATACACATGATGATTATTTGGATGTCACCAAGAGAATACATGAGGCAGGGGTGGTTAAAATTCTGACTGAGAGTGGCAGTTCAGCTAATATCATGTTCTATAACTGTTTCCACAGTTTGGGATTGCACGACAAAAAATTGGAACCTTATTATAGGCCATAAATAGGCTTCTCGGGTGAAAAAGTATATCCGATGGGGACTGTGAAGTTAGAAGTTTTAATCGTTATGTGGCCAACGAGTAGGACTAAAAGGATATGTTTATTTATTTAGATAAGAACGTCCGATCGACCTATAACATGATCCTTGACAGGGTTCACCTGAAAAAGTTTGACGGGATACCATTTACTGTCCACTAGTGCATGATGTTCCCCACTCATTATGTGGTTGGCATTGTTACAAGAAATCAAGTAAAAGCTAGAGAATGCTATTGCACTTCAGCCGACCAAGAGGAAGCAAAGAAACTTAGTGTGAATTACCAAATAGAGACTTTAAATCCTCATGAAGAGGTTGATCTAGTCAAAGGACATGTTGTGTAAACCACAAAAACAATGATTCTAGATGATAAAAAAGAAAAAAGAACCATACAAATTGACTCCACCATGATACCAGCCCTCAAGTGAGAATTGGTTAATTTTCTTAGAAAATAGAAAAATATGCTTGCCTTGCGTCATGAAGATATGGCAGGAATTGATACTGGATTTATATGCCATGAGTTAAATATCAAGAAAGATGTCGATCTGATCAAGAAAAAGCGATGGGTCTTCAATCATGAGAAGAACATGACCATCCAGGATGAAGTAGACAAACTGCAAATGGCAAAGTTCATCGAAGATGTCAGATATCCCAAGTGGTTGGCGAACATAGTAGTGGTAAAAAATAAGAACAAAAAATGGCGTATGTGTGTGCACTTCACTAAGCTAAACACAGCCTATCCATAGGACCATATTCCTTTACCCATAATTTATCAATACTTAATGCCACAATAGGGCATGAATCACAAGCTTTATTGATGCTTATTCAAGATAAACCAAATTAAAATGAAGCATTATGCCCTTTCGGGGTTAAAAATGCTAGAGCAACATACTAAAGGCCGGTGAATAAAGTTTTTGAAGAACAAATTGGAAAAAACATGGAAGTTTATATGGATTGCATGCTTACTAAATGTAAGAAAGTTGGTGACCACATTAAATATTTAAGCGAGATGTTTGACCAACTTCAAAAGCAAAAGATGAAGCTTAATCCGACCAAGTGTGTGTTCGGCGTATAATAAGGGGTGTTCCTAGGGCTCATTGTAATCCAATGATGAAATGAAACTAATCCGGATAAAATCTAGGCATTAATCGAGATGTAATCTCCCTCATACAAGAAAGACGTGCAGAAGCTGGCACGAAGAGCTGTCACACTTAATTTGTTTATTTCCCGAGAAACTGATAAATGCCTACTATTCTTCAAGTTTCTCGAAAGACATTTGAGTGGAATAATGAGTATAAGAAGTCTTTTCAGGAATTGAAGAAATATATGGGATCTCCACCATTTATCTCCCGACCAGTCTTGGGAGAAAATTTATACCTCTACCTTATTGTATCCGAATCAGCAGTCATCTCGACCCTCATCAGATTAGAGAATGGAATTTCGAAACTGGTGTATTACACCAGTAAAACCTTTAGAGGAGACTAAGTTCAATATCTTTGCGTGGAAAAATTGGCTTTAGGTCTCATCGAAGCATCAAGAAGAATGAAACCCTAATTCCAGGCACATAACATTGTGGTATACACATACTTGCATTATGCCAAGCTATCCACAAATAACAAAAATTAAGAAGATTGATGTCTTGGGTTATAGAACTGGGAGAGTATGATATACTCAATAATCCATGAAAATGATGAAAGGACAGGTTGTGGCTGATTTCATAGCAGAATCCACTTATAAGGAGACCGTGATCGACAATAAGGGGGATAGACCGAGAAGACTTCCTTGGAAGAGATATCAATGCCAAACCAATCCGAATAAGCTTCTCCATGTGATAGCTCCCCAGTAGACAAATCAAAATCATCCATTGCTCAAAATGTGGCCACAAAGTTTCAAGAACAAAGAAAAAAATTATTCAAGTAAGGATCTCTAACTAATGGGAGCTTTGACTAAGAAATTCCTATTTGGAAGTTGTATGTCGAGGGGCCCTCTTGCGCATCCGTCAGTGGAGTAGGATTAATCCTAAATACCCTTGATGACATAGACATGGAGTATGTTCAACTTTTTTAATTTTAAGCATCCAACAATGAGTCAGAATATGAACATCTAATCACTGGTCTAGAACTTGCATTATCACTAGATGTCAAACAAGTCATCGCTCATAATAATTCCCAATTGATCGCTAACCAATATCTCGGGGTATATAGATTCAAAGGAAAAATGACGAAAAAGTATCAAGCCAAGGCCTACAACATTAATTCTAAGTTCCTCGCAGTCAGAATAGTCAGAATTCTAAGAATCGGGAATGCCCAAGCAAATGCACTTGCTCAGCTTGCTTCAGTAACTAGGAAATAGTTGAATGGGTTAATTTCTGTAGAAATCCTAGCAAACAGGAGCATAGATGAGCATAAATTTAACCTAATATCAACTGATATGGGCCCCTCATAGATTGATCCAATAAAAGAGTACATTGAAAAGGGATTACTGCTTGAAGATCCAAATATGCTAGGAAATTGTGATACGAATTGACCGACTATGTACTAGAAGTAGGTGTCTTATACAAAATGGGGTTTATTGTCTCCTTAATTCAGTGTGTTCATCCTACAGAGGTACAAGAACTTATTAAAGAAGTCTATGAAGGATCATAGGGAGCACACTCAATCAGACGATCAGTAGTGCGAAGGGTATCCATGCATGGATATTATTGTTCGAACATGAAGGCAGATTTCTCTTCATATGCTAAAAAGTGTGACAAGTGTAAGAAATTTGTTACTATACATAGTTGACGAGGACTGATTTGATATCGATCACCTCTCCTTGTCCCCTTTACACTAGGGGAATCCATTAGTTGGTCCCTTGGCAAGGGCAAAAGGAATATTTAAATATTTAGTTGTTACCATGGACTACTTCACAAAATGGGTGAATGCTGAGCCACTGGTTGAAATTCCTTACGAAAGGATTTATCAGTTTATATGAAAGAATATCATATGCCGATATGGCATACCGTATGCCTTCATCACTGACTATGGGATCCTGCTTCACAACCAAGAGTCTGAGGATTATTATGCCCTATCTAAAATACAAAAGCTACATTATGGCCCAGGTCATCCACAATATAATGGTCAAACAAAAGTGATAAACAAAATGTTCATCGACAGGCTAAAAAAGAGACTTGTCAATGCTAAAGGAAACTGGATAAATGAAATGCACAATGTCTTATTGGCTTATAGAAACACACCGGGGATGCCTACTGGAGAAACTCCATACACGGTGGAATTTGGGACAGAAGTAGTAGTCCCAAAAGAGATTGGTCTACCTAATCACAAAGTGCTCAACTTTGACTCTCCCCAAAGCAATTTGATGAGGATACTTGACCTGGACATGGTGGAAGAAGTCAGGGATAATGTTGCACTTCATGTAGCTACCTATCAACATCATACTCCCAAATTTTATACCAGATTAGTCGATATGGGCAATTTGAAGGAAGGATACTATGCCCTAAAAAAAGGTAATCTAGAAAAGGCAATAAGATGGAAGCTAATTAACATGGTCTATCTCACATTTATTCAATTGTCCGACCAAATACCTATCTCTTATAAACATTTGAAGGAGAAGAATTTAAGAACCATTGGGATGAAGAACATATCTGAAAGTATTATCAATAGTTTTGCAATACATACTGTATGAAACAGTTATTCTCATTTCAATTAGAAAGTGTGTGGTTTATTATTATTTAAACTTACCTTTTTATGTTTTCTCGGGCATAGGAGATGAACATCATCTCAATAACAAAGCAAAAAGAAGAGATGAACATCATCTCAATAACAAAGCAAAAAGCAAGTCGTGAAGTCTTCGTAGCGAGTCATGAAGGCTTCGTTGTTGACAAATCATATTATTGACAAGTCATAGATATCCACGAACGAGAATCTCCTATTCTCACCAAAGCTTTCTATATAACACCTAAATTCAAGAATAAGGAGTTTTGCCTGACCGAGTTAAATTAAGAAAATATCCTAAAACATTTGGTCACCAATGGTAACTAATGAAAAACACTTATTTTAAAAATGACAAAAATCTATTTCGAAACACCTAAGTACGTTAGTATAGCCTAAGGCCGAAAAAATCCGGTTCGTCCTAGAACATGAACCCAATTAAGCAGGTTAGTCGGCTTAAAATTCCGACTAAATAATCAGAATGCTGAAGTAATGAAAACATTCCAAATATGCAAGTAATATGTATTTGCCAAACAAAGAAATATTTTATTTAAAGGCTCTTAATAGTTCCTGACATGATACACTTCAAAATGAAATCAAATAAAATATTTTCATTTGACACAACATTTTTCCTTGTGCTTTGTCTAGACCCGCGAGATGAATATCAAGAGCAAAAGGAAGAACAGTTCAAGTCTCTCAATTTGTCATGACCACTTAAGCTTGGTTTGTTTAATAAGTGTTGGGGGCGAACGTAAGTGTCTTCATCATATAATCCAAAATCACCCAAATACTTCCTAATAAGATTCTGAGGAATTTCATCTGTATACACCACATTCTAGGACCCCCTAAGTCTCTCCTTAGGCTCCTAACGCTTCCCCCTTCCATCGCATACCTAAGTCGCACGCCAAGTGCCCATCGGGCGCTCCCAGGCCCTGAATCGACCCCATTTAACTCTGGTCAACTTCACCATCAGAGAGAAATATCTTTGAATCTTCTAAAGTCACTAAAACCCATTTCCAACGGTATACCCCGTGCGCGAAATGGCATAACCGTTCGGACGAACGCTCCGTTTTCCCCCCAAAATCTATCTGGAGGCCACCGGGCGCTCTCAGACTCTGTTTGACCAAAGTCAACTTTTCAACTCAAATGAGACTAAATGAATATTCGAAGGCACTGAGTAACCTTTCTAACGATCTGCCCCGTGTGAGATTCTGACTTACGGTATGGACGAACGATCTGTTTTACTCCGAGAGGCCACCGGGCACTTTTGGGCCCCTATTGACCAAGGTCAACTGACCAAATCGGGAAAAACTCTTTGGAATGTCGAATTAAATCTCCTAACCTTTCCAATGGTCCACCTCATGTGCGATTCTGACTTACCATGCGGCCGAATGATCCATTTGCGTTCGATGATCTCCCGTCTAAAGGATCGACATGCGCTTTCGAGCCACATTTGACCCAAAGTCAACTCCCGGACCCGGGAGCGATCCAAAGGACTCTCATAGGACTCTGAAATACCTTTCTAATGTTATGCCCCATGCGCGATTCGGATCAATGTTTTGTACTCTATGATCATTTTTCTAGAAAAATCCGCACGGGACTACCAATTGGTAAGTCCTGAACCCTGTCTATCGGCACAGTGCAAGGGTGACCTGCCAATAGGCACCCCCTGGGGTACACTGATCGGCACCCCTGATCCTATAACTAAGGTCCATAACCTCATTGCTGAGGATAGAGCACAAACCCATTAGCATCAGATATCTCAACAACATTCTCTCGAAGTCAGCGAAGTTCCATATGAGAAATCTCATTCAAGCCTAACCACCCATCTTTTTCACACCTAATTTGGCAAATATCCTTCTCTCTCATCAACATTCGAAGGATTTAATCCAAGATCCAAGTTCAAGCTCCAAGAAAGGTCCAATTCTTTCTCCTTCTCTTTTAATTTCTTGTTTTATATAAGTTACCTTAGATTCATAATCTAGTTTCATTCTAGCTCATACATGTTAACTTCTACACTTTTATTAGTATATCGCACATACTTTATTTTTCATAAAAAACCCAAAAACAAATAAAAGAGGTTTACACCTACAAATTCCGAGCGAAATTATCCACAACACTTTTTTCCAAAACTAAAAACACATTTTCTCCATGCATACACCTAATAAAATTCCGTTCGAATCTATGGGAAAAAACCCACCCTTATTCAACATTCGAACTACGTGGACTTTGATGACTCTATTGGCTACGTAGGCATCTTGGGTTAAAATTCGAGACTCGAGTCCAATTTTGCTAATTTTCTAATTCCTCTTATTTTTCATAATATCCTCAAATTTACTCATTATCATTATATATATATATATATATATATATATATAATACTTGTTCGCGTCTCATCTCACACATATTATCATTTCCCAATAACGATCAATATCACGATGAATGTTCATGTTCTATCTTCTACATTTATTATTTTGAGAATATTCCTATGGATGACCTCACCCTATCTTTTCCATGGTATGAGTCGAACGATTCCGATCTCCATTATATAAACACATGCATACACTTCATGGGGATAAAAAGGAAAATATAAACCTTTGCCCATGAGAGAACGAAAGGGCGGGATGGGTGCCTAACACCTTCCCATTCTGTAACTTAGCCCCTGGACCTCCGATCTATTGGCTTCTCATGCATCCATTTTGTCCTTGTTGTCACTCCCTTGAAAGTGGCAACATATTCTTTTGCCTGTTTTGAGCAAAATAGGCTGGCGACTCTATCTCTTCACATTCACTCCACACCGACGAAGGTCGAAGCCCCCTTTTCTATGAGAAGGTGCAAAACCGCGACGTAGCCTCCATCCCCAGAGAGGGGGGGATCCTCTTTCTCCTTTCCCCGGAGCGATCGCCGCGCCGACCGGGATGGCCACAGTGGTTACTCTAGTAGGGAAAATTGTTTAAGAGGGCTAGACTCTATTTACATGGGTGTTTTATTTTCTTGTATATCCCCCTATTTGCATGTTCCCCTTTATTATACATGTGTGCCTTATGCTTATGCTTCTATTCACACACTTGTAGAAGATTCTCCATGTACACTTCACACCACATGCACTTAGGATCACGTATATCCACATGTTGCACGCATCACTTATCCATGCTTAGTATACTATTAATACTTGTACTTTGCTCCCTGTTTGGCATGATCAAGAAAGATACTCTCACCATAAGATACTAATAAGATAATCATGCATGATTCATACGACATCACCAAAGAGAATTGTTATTGACTAAAGTTTGTCTAGTAAATGGAGGGTCACTTCGTGATGGGCTCTGGTCCGGCAGGGCGCAATTAGCCTAAGGGATATGACTCTCACATTCCATTAGCCAAGTAACTTCGACGTATATCAAACGGTTCCCCCGCATAATACCTCTTGACCGAAGTCATAACGGGAGGTATATCGCAGGCAACTCGTTCACGTACGTCGAGTATATCGAATTCGCTCTCACACGTACCATCCCCATAAGGTATATATTGAAGTAATTCACGTACACTCAGGTATATCAAATGGCTTGTCCACATGTACTGATTGCCCTCAAAAGCAATACGTATATCATGAAAGTCACGCCAAAGGAGGGAACTCTTTCCGATTCACCCAACCAAGCTGCATACCCGCATATAGATGTTAACCCTAGGACACGCATGTTAGATTGTCAGTTTCGACCCAAAACTCTGTCGAAATTTCAGGCAGTCCTGCAGTCCAAATTTTTGCCCATTATTTTTAAAAACGGGATCTTGCCCATGAGCCTAGTTACAAGTCCAACCCTAGATTTACATATGTTATAAACTCAACTTTTCCAGGCTCGGGTCCCATCCGATATTTCATTTTGCATTTAGGATAATTTAATACAAGTGGGAACCTAATAAACATAATAATCATGCTGAGACCTGTCCCTAGTCTCTTGGCCTTCCTCTTTCCTAAAACATCATCAAAAAATGCTTTTACTCTTTTATCAAAGAAGTAAAAGAAAACGTTCTCCTCCTTTTCTAAAAATAAAAGTTTCCCTCTTTTTTCTTTTCCAAAAATAAATAAATTCCATTTCCTTCGCAGTTCAATCACATACCCTTGGCCTGACTCCCTATTGTCTTCGGTCTTCAGTTGAACTACCCCGAAGTTCTATCATTCCCTTTGCGTCCTCCGAGTTCGATACTCACCCGCCTTCCATGGAGAACACGAATCAAGTGCCGAATGTGCATCCAGATTTGTTGATGGTTCTGGCTCAGCTCACTGTCAAAATTGATAACCCTCAAATCGAGGTTCATGAGATGCAAAGAAACCGGGTCCCTATCCCTGAATATCCTGAGGTCATTTTCCCTCGCGCCATAGGTCCGCCCGTACCCAAACCTATCTGGGTTCTTAAAGAATACTATCATGCTCCGTGTGCTCCTCCTTCTAATGGGACACCGCTAGCCCAACTTCCTATGACAAACCTTGCTCAGACCGGGGCTAATTTACCCGTAACTGTTGATCCGAAAGAGGAAGAACTGAACAAGGTCAAAAAATACCTCAAGATGTTAATCAAGAAATTTGACCCGATCAAAATCTCTGGGAACTATATTTACTACACCCATATGTCTCCCTATCCTAAAGCCAGGTTACCAGAAAAATTCAAGATGCCCAATATCGAGAAGTTGGAGGCAGTAGCCCCTCGATCGTTCATCTTCGTAGCTATCACCGAGCCATGACTCTCCTAGGAGCTTCCAAAGAAATAATGGCTCAAATGTTCCAGCATACTTTTAAGGATAGTGCCATCCGTTGGTTCCTATCCCTTGAAAAATTTAGAATTCGCAGTTGGGAAGACGTTGCCCGAGAGTTTATATCTCAATACAAGTACAACGAGGAGCTAGAGATTACCCACCATGACTTAGAGATACTTAAACAAAATCTTCGGGAATCAGTCAGTAACTTCATAGTAAGGTGGAGAGAAAAAGAAGCTACCATGACTAATCGGCCCTCCGAAGAAGAACAAGTCAGCATTATGAAGAAGAATTTTCTACCCCATGTCAAAGAAATAATGGAAGGATAATATTATCCTCACTTCCGAGCCCTCCGAGAAGTAGGAGTAAAAATTTAATAAGGTTTTGCCAAGACAGAAGTCGAACTGAAGAAACCCTCTAGACAGTTTGCTCTTAGAAAATTTGAAAAGCCTTATAGTACCTCAGTCTCTACCATCAACAATATCTCTCAGCCTGCCGCTTCATGGCAATAGAAAGTCGCCCAAACCCAATTTGGAAATAATATACCAAGCTTCACGCTCCTCTCTCTAAAGTCTAACAGGCTCTCTTGAACCGAAACCTGATCAAACCCTTGGACCCTCGTCCATTTCCAAACCCGCTTCCAAAGAATTTCAAACTTGATGCCCATTGTGACTATCATCAAACTGCTGGCCATACCACCGAACAATGTTTTCATCTCCGAAACACAATCCAAAGCCTGATTGACCGGGGTATCATCGCCCCACCATCTAATCCTAAACTAAACACTACCCATAATCAACTCCTAAGTCACACAAATGCCATTTTCCTAGAAGAAGACTCAAAACTCGACCCATTTACCCAAATTATGCCAAGTAAATCACCAATCATGCCCATATATTCTCCTCAAGCTCTCCAAACATGCCCATGTTTACTCTTACACCCTACCAACTATGCCGATCAAACCTTATCACTCCTCACTAGAGCATGCATTGCAGTCTGGACCAGTTCTAGAGGTAAAGACATGGAATTATTAAAAGTGCCGAACCAGCTCCTAGAGTTTGGGCTGAAATTGCCCTCGCAGATGACAATTGATTGTCAAAGATTTAGTGGGTTATTCTTAAAAGCTCGAAAATGGGACCGAGAGTCAGACAAATGGGTAGTGCCAGCCGATGAAGTCAGTCTAGATGACCTGGTCCAGATCATGGTAGATTTATTTCGACAAACTGGTGATATTTGTAGCGTATCCGAGCTGCTCGATGCTTGGAAATTACGAGGGTGCCTCGTTCCCTCAGTCTTGTAATTACCTATCGAATGGGAGGAATTATACGAAGAGGCCATAGATATTGTAGAGTGTATTGACTATGTATGGCAAGATAATATTATTGCCACCGGATGGGGAGATGATTTCTAGGATTCAGATGAAGATCCAGACTCAAGAAAGTCTAGTCTAATAGCCAACCTATGCGAAATGATATTGTTCGAGGAGCTTCTAGTAAAGATTAACTAGGTAGTTTAGCAACCTGATATCGATGAAGAAACATGTTTTTTGTTTTTCCCCTCTTTCGTGAACCACGTGACCAAGTCAGGGAGACATTACTTGAACTCGAGTCTACAACCATCAGCAAGCGATAAAGGGAAAGGTGTTGAGAATATCCCTATGCCCAAAATGACCCTTGAAGAAAGCAAGGTCCTTAATAAACTGAAGAAAACTCAAGACAACATAACTCTATGAGGACTTTTCATGTCTTACCAACTACACCAAAATGCCCTAATTAAGCTACTCACAGGACCCATAGTTCCTCCCTCAACCACACCAGAAGAAGCAGTGAACCTAGTTAGATCCTTAACCTCTACTCGAATGATCTCATTTTTTGAAGAGGAAATCCCTAAGATTGGTCCCAACCATAATCATGCTCTCAATATCTCTGTCGAAGTCATGGGGAAGACTATTCCACTCTCACTCATCGACACGGATCAGCTTTGAATGTTTGCCCATTAAGAACCCTCAACTGTTTGGGACTGAAAGTGAGCGACCTTGCTCCAACCCTTGCTGCTATGTGTGCCTATGACAACACCCATCGAGAAGTAATGGGATTTATCAAGATTACAATAGGGGCTGACCCTATAAATCCTATTATTGAATTCCAAGT
The DNA here is from genome assembly GCA_949130495.1 of Sambucus nigra. Lineage (NCBI taxonomy): Eukaryota > Viridiplantae > Streptophyta > Magnoliopsida > Dipsacales > Adoxaceae > Sambucus > Sambucus nigra. The sequence continues at coordinate 383,104,142 of OX422214.1, read as the reverse complement.
CATCGATATCCCAGTCTATTTCAATCTGTTACTCGAACGACCGTGGCTCCACAACATCAAAGGGGTGTCTTATTCTGTTCATCAGAAATTGAACTTCTTCACTAATGGATAAGTTATCACCATCTTGGGAGACAGTGACAACATCGAGAATGCAAGCACTAGTAGTCTGATACTCGAGATATAACACGGGGTGAATGATATGCTGTTATCAAGCTTTCAAGTTGAACCACTCCTACTCCCGATAGGGGATGACTTCAAAGACAAGGTTTGTCCATAATATGATCCTCCTGGAAATGACAATATAATTCAAATGTTCAAGAATATGAACTTCATGCCTGGACTAGGGCTAGGGCACAGGAAGCAAGGGATAATTGAACATATTGTGTTGAAGGAGGTCTTTCCTCCCTGTGGCATGGGTTATCAACCATCAGAAGAACTCAGATTGATCCGTTATCCTCGACTTAAGAGAAAATTACAATGCTCCAGAACTATCTCAGGAGATTCCCTAAATGGAAGATTCATGAAAGAAGGTGAATATTTCCCCTTCCGTGTCTTCCCTGAACCTTGGTACAACCCTATAGACAAAAGGATGAAACCAGGAATGGATATCTTTTTCCACGACAACTACCTATGGGACGAATGTTCCCAACACTGTGTGCAACCACTCACTGAGGAGACCATAGCTGATACCGGGGATTCTGAGGATGGAGATTCTGAAAACTCTTTCAACTTACAGACATTGGGGCTAGCACTCTGCATAATCCACTCAGGGGCTAGATCATTTGATCCATCCTACCTCATTAAAGACGCTGATACGCCTCTCTCAACTGGCATGCTGCACCTAGCCACCTGTTGATATCCAACCTAACCCCGATGTTTATCCCCTTTCCCCTTTAGCTATTTCCTCTCACTATGATGTAATCGACACCTCCTTTGATGAGGTTCTCAGTGCTATTTTTCCTATCAATGAAATAAACGAAGATTTTGAGAATCTTGTTGTGCCTTACATTAATTGTCATGATTCTAATCAAACTCTTAATGATGATGACTTTACAAATGAATAATTCTTAACTGATCTAAATAAGGTTAATAACAAACAACATAATCATGTTCAAGTTAATGAATATGAAATTGTTGTTATTAATCTCTATTCTAGTAGCCAAATGCGCGATATTAGGATAAGGGCTACCCTTGATGAGCATGAGCGCACGCAAATTGAAGAGCTACTGAAGGAATTCGTGGATGTCTTCACATGATCCTATGATGATATGCCTGACATTGACCCTGAAACAGCACAGCATGAGATTCCAATGCTCCCGGAATGTAAATCAGTCAAACAGAAGCTGCGAAAGCTCTGCACCGAATCGTCACTCAAAGTAAAAGAAGAAGTAGTCAAGAAACTGAACGTGGGCTTCATTCGTGTGATCGAATATCCTACATGTCTAGCTAATATCATACCTGTGCCTAAATCAGGAGGAAAGGTCCGCATGTGTGTCGACTACGGAGATTTGGCCTCTCCGAAGGATGATTATTCGCTACCAACATCGATATGATTGTGGACAACACGAACAGTCATGCTCTCAAGTCGTACGTTGACGAATTTTTTGGATATAACCAGATCAAGACGCACCCTGATCATCAAGAGAAAACTGCATTCATCACCCCCTTGGGGAACTTTTTGCTAACTGTCATGCCATTTCGGTCTCAAGAATGCAGAGGCTACCTACCAAAGGGCGGCCATAACTATTTTGTATGATCTGATAGACAAGGAAGTCAAGGTCTATGTAGATTACATGATCATCAAATTCAGGACTAGTGAAGGTCGTATTCCCGCTCTCTGGAAATTCTTTGAACGACTACGAAAATATCAAATGCGGCTTAACCCACATAAATGTGTATTCGATGATAACTTTTCTTTTTGATATGTCTTTGTTGAAAGCCAAGTTAGTCAAAACCTCAAATACCTACAAAATAATATAATCTCAAGTGTAGAGGTAAGTAAGGGTATCAATCCACTTCCAAGGGGGTAAAGCAAGAGACAAACTCAATTGTAATTCAAATTTTATTTTCTTTTTGTGCTTTGTCACTTTTCTACTTTTTTTTAGCTTTTTCAAATATTTAAACAATTGGGTGAGGTGATGATTTAAACTAAACTAAATGTGATATGATAACAACTAACTAGAAAATGACTAAAATGGAAAATAAAGTCTAACACTAAAATAAGAGATAAGATGAGGTAAATAATTGTGAGAACAATCAAAGAGTGGGATTAAATCACAAATTTTAGCTATTCTAATTAATTAATTTAATTAATTGAATTCTCCCAAATTAATATCAAAATTACAAATCAACTCTCGTTGCAAATGTAATTTTAGTAGTAACCTTTTAGAAAATTAAGTTTAACACCCCACAACTATAGAAAATAGATCCACACTCCTTTTAATTAATCACCCGCTAGGATCGATCAATTAAAATTTATGTCAATCTTAGAAAATAAATTTAGAGTTAAAATTCAAGTTATAATACCACACTTAAGTAACCCCTATCTCTAGTTCGAATCTAAAAGGGTGGTGGATCAAAAATAACATTCAAAGGGAATTTTCAAGTAATTAAACTAATTAAACTAAAATAACATCAAATAAGGTTTTCACCCCACCCCTTGAAAGGGAATTAGCCTAACATGATATTAAACATGATGAACAAATAATCAAAGGAAAATATAATAAAAGAGTAGAGAAAGAGAACAAATCTTCAACTAGTCTCCTTGAAATTGACAATTTGAACTCTATCATCTTCCATACAATTCAATTACTCACAATTAAATCTCATCAAATCTCTAAAAAAAATAAAAACAAAAATTATTTACAAAATGGTATTTATCTCTCTACAATTCTCTCTCTAAAAATTCCTATCTAAAAAGCCTCTTTTCTTCAAATATGGTCTTCATCTTCATTTATAGTAGGCACGTGGAGCATGGGGGTATTTTTGGGAATTGACTTGAGTGTGTATGGAAATGGTGAGAGGAGTGTGGGGTGAGCACATGTGCATGGCAAAGGTGTGAGGTAATAAAAAATCTGATTTATTACAAGGGTAATTTTGGGTATTGGGTAAAAGAGGTGGTTGGGGGGTAAAGTGGGTAAATGGGAATAAAGGGTTTTATGCACATGTGGGATTTGTTTTAATTTTGGTCTTATTTGGTTTGGCTTGAGTTATTTTGTCTTGGCTTACTGAGATGAAATCGTGTTGGGAAAAAGGAGAAATGGAAATGGGTTTGGGTGATATGTTTTTTTTTAGATTCGGATTGAAAAGGGTTAGAGTGAGGAGGTCGTCGGGGGCTAGGCGCTGGAGTGACTGCAGTGGCTCAACGTCGGAGATAGGTCGCCGGAGATAGCGGCGTTGGTGGGCGCACCGGTGTGGGAGCTATCCGCCGATTTCGCCCGACGGAGGAAGGGGGTCGACGGTGTTGGGATGGAGTTTGGAGGTTCGGTAGGTTGGTTCAGGCGGAGTTAGCAGCGGGTATGGTGCTTCGGATTGAGTGAGTTGGGTAATGAATCGACTGGGGACTGCCTTTGTTGGGTATAGTTGGTGGGGCTAAGGTTGTTGGGTTGGTGTGGAGGTTGTGGGTTATGGAAGTGAGGAGAGAGAAAGAGGCGGGAGGTTGAAGATGGGTTGGGTGGGGTTAGTGTGTAGGTGAGTGTATGGTAAGTATGGTGTGTGTGTATATGGTATTGGGGTGTGAGGGTTTGGTTGTAGTGTGTGTGTGTTTAATTTGTGACCCTTAAAATAATAAAGACTCAACTACCTAAAAAAATAATCAAACAAAATCTAATTAACTATAAATATAAAAATAAAAATATTAAAACTTAAGAAAATAAAATCCTAAGCTATTAAAAATTAAAATAATAAAACAAAATAAATAAAGAATGAAAAATCTAATAAAATATGAAAACAAAAGTCCTAAAATATAAAATCTAATAAACTAAAAATAAACTCCTAAAATTAATCCTAATAAAATAAGACTAAACTAAAAGCTAATAAAAATCAAAATAAAATAAAAATAAAGTAGAAAAATAGAAAATAAAAACTAGAAATTCTAAATAAATAAAAAATAAATCCTACAAATAGAAATGACTCAAACTAAAATTGTAAAAAATATTAAATAGGGACAAATTAGACACACACGGGGTTCGGGGTAGGTTTAGGCTCGGGTTAGGGTTTAAGTAGGTTTAGGGACAAGGTATTTAGCACCATTTTTGCACAATTGCCTTGATTTAATCGTTTGAACTCTGCAATGCATAATTTGACCTACAAGATAAACATTTAAGCACATAAGACCCAAATTGTCGACAATTAGCAACTAAAATACATCTATTCGGGGTATAAATTGTACAGTTTTGGGTGCTTATCACACTACCCCCAAATAGAGCGTTGCTAGTCCTTGAGCAATAAGATAGAGAGAAGAGAAAGATATGAAACCAAAAGTGTACCACTTTCGCCGGCACTTGCGATTGCACTTAGCATGTGCAAAAATCCTTTAAACATATAGGTTGCCCTACAGGATGAGTTGTGTCTCGTGAGGGTTTGCAGGGAATATACCCACAAAATTCTTATTTGTAAAAATTTATTGAAAGGCAGTCAATCTCTTATTAGACGTAGAATAATCGCACAATCCATCACATGAGAAATATTTTCAGAAATACATGCTAGAATTTGTAAAAAGTTTAGCTAAGTAAATACTCAAGGCACATCCTTCCTAAAAAAACTCAACGTGTGTGTGTGAGAATCAGTCAAAACGGGTCGAGTATCATAAGAGTAATTCCTAGATTTCCTTGTCGGAATCAACGCTTCAACTTCAAAATCTCACTGGATATAGCTCTCTCAAACGAACTGTCGAGATTTGGGTAACTGTATCGCTCTTGTGTGTGAGGAGGTGAGTAAATTTAATCAAGTTCAAACATCTCACACACATATAAGAAAGAACGAACAAAAAGAAAGAAAATTGATCTTATGAAAGAATGCTAATCACTATAGTGAGAACGTCGAGTTATTCACCACGTCGACATTCATTTGCCTGAACACTTGGGGGAAAACATGGATTTTTATGGGTGAGGGGAAATGAAATGGGATGAGAAAGATATGATAGGTAGGATGGATGGGATGAGGTAGGTAGGATAGTGATATGATTGATAATGGATGAGTGACGGATGCGATAAGATTGAGAAGAGTGTACTATGAAGAATAAATGTCTTTATTACACAAGATCTAACTACAAACTCTTTTTTTTTTCTCTCTCTCTCCCTCTCTCTCTCTTTTTTTCTTATTTTTTCCTCTTCTTTTTCTATTTTTTTTCTTTTTTTTTTCAAACCAACAATGAAGACATTAACATTTGAAATCACACTCTTTTATTTGAAAATGAAAGATGATACGGAGATGATAGGTGATGGTGTGGAGAAATATGTGGGAATATGGAAGAGCATGGGAATATAATGGGTGAAGTGAATAGAAATATGATATGGGGAAAAGTGGTAGGTGTATGGATGAAAATCCTAGTGATCGGGACAAATTTCAAGACACGTGTTTCTTACAACTCGAAAAAGATGTCATTCTCAGTGATCAAGCCAAAAGTGAAGAATAATGAGATCATACAATAATTAAAGTGCGGACCCCAAAGAAGTTGAATCAACTCGTGACTCGGAGATTGCGTAAAATATTCTGAAAGGGTGAAAGGCACAAATCTCACAAGCTAAAGTCTCTACTAGTGATCCTTAAGGATTTCTTGGGAATTGTGGTACTCCTCAACTCTAAACGTAATGACGTGATAAGTGCGCAGATTTTGTTAAGTCTAGAAATTCATGGTGCAACATGCCTTGTTATGTATTATATAAGCTATTTAGAAAAAATATTCACTAGCTTGATTCCTAGACTTTTGAAAGATGGATGATTGAAAATTCACATCAACGAGTGAGATGAAAGAAACTGCACGATATTTTAAAAAATCAGGTTTAAAACTCAAAAATTTTCAAAAGAGGTAAGATTTTGATAAAATTCCCCACCCCCAAACAAAAAGGAACATCGTCCTCGATGTTAAGTAAAATGATTTTTAGAATTAAGAGCATAAGGTAGGAAACAGATGACCAGAATGAACCGCTAATGAAGTGGACAGAGGGAACCAAGAATAAACCTGAATAAATGAGAAGAGAAAAAATGTGTACAAGTTTATAAAGCATGTAAAGCATAGGGTTATGTGAAACACCGCCCCCAAACAGGATGAGACTAGTACAAGAAATGTGGGCTGCCTCCCGATAGCGCTAAGTTTAATGTCTTCAGCCAGACCGAAGGGATATCACCCTAAGGATAAGAACGAGGAAAGTGTTGGGCGGCAGAAAAATCGGGTGATGAGAATCACCCCCAAACAAGACTGAAGCGTCAGTCTTGTTGGATAGAGGCCAAAGTGATCAATGCACTTGTATGGAAAAGTGCATCACACGATGCAAAGCATCGGTGGACCATGGGTGGGTGGGTATTAGGGTAAAGGTGAGGGTGAATAGGCACCGGTCACGGGCCTTGTTGAGCTTAAAGGTGAGGGCAACTAGGGCCCTATAAGAATGGTGCTCAAGTTGGATGGGAAGGAAAAAGGGTTTGGCAATAGTGATGGGGTGGGGATCATATAAATCACAAGACCATTCTATAAATGGGCGATGATATTGGTCATGCCGTGACATGCCAGGGAGCTGTCTCGGGAAGAAATCAACACCACAAGAGAGTGGCGGGTATAGAGTAACAAGCTCGGTATCACGGTGGAGAGCAGCACCATAAAAACTCTAATGGGTGGAGGATGGTTTAAGGTGAGGATCTAAAAATGTTGATGGAAACTTGAAATGTGTAAAGTCAAGATCCAAACCAGATGGTGGGGTGGAAGGAACAATGGGTGGGGTAAAGGGTGGCATAAACGGTGGATCGGGTAGGATAAATGGTGGAGGAATATGATCCAACTCACGAGTGGGAGACACACACTCCTCATGAGTCATGGAGTGATCCACAAGGGAACTCGTAGGAGGAAGTGTGGAAATAAACGAGTGAATGATCAACTTATCCACCATTATGTCGCCATCCGATGTGGTGAAAGGGTCTAACGAGGCATTAAGATCCGAGATAGATGAATCAACATCAATATTCGTCTCAAGAGGAGCCAAATATGATGGGGTAGGATCGATATCAAGAGAGGTGGGAACCATCTATGACGCTATCTAGGTACAATGGTGAGCACTCGTAGCCGGAGCGAACCTAAAAGTTATTGTCATGTCAGAGACATAGGAAATTGGGGCATAAGGTAAAAGCTCTGACAAATTTTTGGATTTCTCGGGAGTGGGAACCTCAATGGTAGGTTCATATGGATGTGGTGGGATTGGATTAGGCTCACTATCAAAAGGTAAGTCAACACAATTATCGACTTGGGGCCCGGACCATGGAATGGTCTCAACTTCAAGATTCTCGAGGTGGTAGGGTTGGTCACACTCAAAATCTGTGTCACAAGAGGACACATCATCATCACACTCGGTGACAACGATGGGTAGATCCATGGTAATGTCCTACTCTCTTGCACACTCCAATTCATTTAAACGTTGTTCAAGACTTTGGAGAGCTTCATTTTGAAGTTGAGTGGCTTACTCTTGCTCAAGTATGAACTTTTGCAAGAGGCTTGCGAGAGCGGATGTGGATGGTGGTGGAGGGGTGACGGGTGGTGGCGGTGGTTGAGGTGGACACAACTCGCTATGGACATGACTATACGGAGAATACTCAAATGAAGTGTGTGAGGTGGGGCCAAGTTCATCATACCCGAAAGGATCATTTTTGTGATGGACAAATGGTTGATACACATTGGGTGTGTAGTGAGGGAACTGATCGTGAATGAGTGCACAAGGTTGCCATTATGAATGTTGGAACGCGTGAGGATCCACAACATCGGGTTGGGGTTCGTATTGCGTGGAAGGGTGATCAGGCCTTCACGAATAACTAGGGTACTGACACAACTCGAGATTGGGTATATCGGGGTAATAGGACGAGTTGAGTTCCGAAACAGTGTCATATGGATACACATGTTCCAGGGTGGGTTCAGATGGATATGTAATGTAAGGGCACTTATGGGACATGTGATCGGCATAATAACAGTGGGTGCACAACAAAGGATGGACACGTCGACACTTGACACCGAGGGTGATGGAATAGGAGGTGCGTGCATAGACGGGTCAAGAGTATCAAGGGCACTCGTGAGAGAAGTGAAACCGCTAAAAATATCATAAAGAGATGGCTCGGGATCACTCTCACACGTGTCGTGTGTTAATGGAAAATGACCAAAGTAGTCCCGTAAAGGACGTTCTTCGGCCATGAGGAGAGAAATATTTTTTTTATTTTTAATTTTTTTCAAAAGGCAAGAAAATATTTTTGGATTTTTGCAAAAAATAAAGGAGGAAAAATATTTTTGGATTTTATAAAATGAAAGAAAGAAAATATTTTTGGATTTTTTTATAAAAATGAAAGAAAATATTTTGGGATTTTTTTGGAAGGAAAGGGTGGGGAAAAAATATGGACTCAGAAATTTGGGACGAACTAACTAAAACCGACTACCGAAAAATTGAATTGGACACACACACAAGTTAAGGAGAATTCATAACTAGCACATAGCCAGTTTTTATCTTTAGATTTAGTGAAAGGGTAGTCAAATTTTAATTAAGTCCGCGGGCGATAAAAATCACGAAAAACATCTGAGTGATCGCCTTTGCAAAATTTTCTCCTAGTGCACTACCTAGTTGATTGGTTTTAAGTTTAGTGATGTCTAGGGAAGCGCACAATGGTAAGCAAGTGAGTCGGGTGATGAAATATCTTCTCGTGAGTGACCGGGTGTAGGTCTTAGTAATTTAATTCATCACAAATTTCAAAAACTAAATACGAGAATAAGAGCACACAAGAGCACACAAAAGAATTGACTCGCTAACAGGAGAGGCGCGGGGGTTTGAAAAATATACCTCCCACGATTTTTAGGTCGTGGGGTGCCGAAACATTTTGAGTCGACCGGGGGGAGATCACGCCTATCTCAGTCGTGCTCGGAAGTCCTATCGACCCAAGGTAGAGAGGCTTCTAAATCCTTGCCTTTGGACGCCCTCTCTCTACCTTGTCCGGTTTCCCTATCACGCTTGCTTTGGTTATTACAATTTTAAAATGAAAAATAAAATAAAGGTGTCTCTAAGCCCCGCGATACAAGCCAAGGATAAAAGCCTCAAACAAGCCTTCTAAAAATATAAAAATGGTACAAAAAATAATAAAGTGCAAAAAATAAATGAACTACAAGTTGAAATCTGCTCCATGTGCTTCACGATCCCAAGAATGGCAACGACGCCATTTGATAACTTTGCTTTTTGGTATGTCGTTGTTGAAAGCCAAGTTAGTCAAAACCTCAAATACCTACAAAATAATATAATCTCAAGTGTAGAGGTAAGTAAGGGTATCAATCCACTTCCAAGGGGGTAAAGCAAGAGACAAACTCAATTGTAATTCAAATTTTATTTTATTTTTGTGCTTTTTCACTTTCTACTTTTTCAATTTTATTCAAGTTTTGGGTGCTTGTCATTCAGCATTACCAAAGGGAAACTCTTGGGATTCATGGTCAGTAAGAAAGCGATAGAAGAAGATCCTTCCAAGCTAAAAGCCATACTTGGGATGCCACCTCCCCGAATGAACAAAGAAGTCCGAGGATTCCTTGGGAAATTACAATACATATTAGTCGATTCATCAGCCAATTGACTTCCATCTGTGAACCCATCTTCAAACTCCTCCACAAAGATTCAACCAAGGTCTGGGTCAAATCTTGCCAAGAAGCCTTCGACCGAATTAAGCAATACCTAACCCAACCTCCAGTGCTTATGCCACTGCACAATGGTCTTCCCTTACTCTTACACCTAATCGTGACTGATACTATAGTCGGGGCTCTGTTAGCCCAATACCTTGAGGAAACCCGCAAGGAGAAAGCCATTTACTATGCCATCCAGCAATTGGCTAGTTACGAAGATAACTACACCGCCTTAGAAAAGGCATGTGTCGCCATTATCTGGGTTACCCAAAAGTTACGGTACTACATGCTCGCCTTCTATATTAGACTCGTATCCCGAATGGATCCAATCAAGTACCTACTCGAGAAGCCCTCCTTATTTAGTCGAATGGCCCGTTGGTTGATGCGTCTAGCCGAGTTTAATATCACCTATGTCACACAGAAGGCCATGAAAGGAAGATCCATCTCTGACTACCTTGCTGACTACCCTATGGAAGAGGTCGATCTCTAGATTTTAGAATTCCTAGACAAGAATATCCTTTGCGCCTCCCACAAAGATCTTTGATGGCAAATGTTCTTTGACGGTGCTACCAACAAAAAGGGGTATGTTATTGGGATTCTCCTAATTACCCCTGATGACTCCCACACTCCTATTGCCATCAAATTGGATTTTCATTGCACTAACAACATGACTGAATACGAGGCATGCAAGTAAGCCTCAAATTTTCCCTCAGAATTCGACGCCTCGATGTGTATGGGGATTCAACCCTTATTATCGATCAAGTACTCAGGAAATGGAAAGTCAGTGATGAGAAACTCTTACCCTTCCATGCCCACCTTGAAGAACTGGATTCCTAATTCCAAGAAATCACCTTCCACGACCTGTCCCGAGCAAAGAATAGCCTGACTGATGCCCTTGCCACCTTAGCCTCCATGATTGACATGCCCGAAGGAATAACCATGGCTCCATTCCTTGTCCAAAAATAGGATAATCCAACCCACTTCTACCACATCGAGCTCTACACTGAGAAAGAATCTGAAATAGCGACTGCAAGTACTATGATATTTGGCACCTCCTCAAACACGGTAGGTACCCCCATGAAGCTGACAAGAAAGACCGAGAAACTCTCTGCAGACTGGTTGCCCAGTACATTATCTGTGATAAATCACTGTTCAAGAGAAACTTTGATGGCACCCATCTGAACTGCATTGCAAGGGCTGACATTAAAGAGATGATGCTGAAAATCCACAGCAGGGAGTGAAAACCCCACATGAATGGTCATATGATCGCCAAGAAGATCATCCGATAGGGATACTACTGGACCACCATGGTACAAGACTGCACAGACTACGTGCGAAGATGTCTCAAATGGCAAGAATTCTAAAACTGACAGCATCTGCCTCAGTGAGAACTATACAACATGACTTCTCCCTGACCATTTTCCACATGGGGCATCGACATCATAGGGAAAGTTACACCTAAGGAATCCAATGGGAATGAGTTCATCCTTGTCTCTATTGACTACTTCACCAAATGGGTCAAAGACGAGTCATACACAATTCTGAATGCCAAGAAAGTGGCCAAATTCATCAAGAAAAACATCATCTACTGATATGGGGTCCCAGACGAGCTGGTATCAGACAATGGGTTACATTTTGAGGAAGAAGTTGAGTAAGTGGTCGACGAGTATGGAATTCAGAGGCATAAATGCTCTCCATATCGACCTCAAAGCAACAGAGCAGTTGAAGCGGCCAATAAAAATCTCAAAGCCATCATCAACAAGATGACCGAGAGTTATCGTGATTGGGCCGATAGGATCCCTTATGCCCTCTGGGGTTACCGCACTTCAGTTCAAACCTCTACTGGGGCTACCCCTTACTCTCTAGTCTACGGCATGGAAGCAGTCCCACCCATGGAGCTGGAAATACCCTCACTGCGCGTCATGCTTGAAATCAAGGTCAGCGAGGAAGACTGGTACCAAACCGTCTTGATGAGCTGACCCTCCTAGATGAAAAGAGATTAAAAGCTCTCTATCACATACAAGGGTTCCATCGCCGTATTGCACGATCATTCAATAAGAGAGTCAAGGATCGCGACGTCCGAGAGGGGGACTGAGCCCTCAAAGAAATAGTAGAGCCCATCTAGGACCCCAGAGGGAAATTTAAGCCCAATTAGAGTGGCCCAGAAATTGTGAATAAGATCTTGTCCAGTGGTGCCGCTATGCTTACTGACCTCGATGGGGAGGAAATGACGCACCCAGTCAACCTGGACCGTCTAAAAAAAATCTACCCCTAGTCTGAAATCTTGGTGCGCTATGACTCTTCTCATCCCCCTTCTATTCTGAAAAAAAACTCTCCATTTCCCCCTTACCCAGAACTACGTGGGCCAGATCCTCTAAAAAAATTTCAAAAATGAATTTCAAAATTTTTCAAAACCCTCAGAGATACGTAGGCAGCTCATTCACTTCACATGAGCCCGACCCCCCTTATTTTTCATAAAATACTATTCTTTTCTTATCCCCTAGAACGACAGTTCATTTTAACATAAACATGAACAAAAGGATTATGTATGCCTTAGTTATTGGTATAGATAATTTAAAATGCAAAAAGTCATCAAGAGGCACAACTAGATGATCAAAAACTTATTTATTTCATTATCTGAAATTCCTGTACTATTACATCGGCATAAAGAGTCAAACGACTTCCCTAGCTAAAAAACCCCAGAAAATAACAAGCCCTACTACCCGCGAAAATCACTCCAATTATTCCAGAAAACACAAAATAACACCTTCTACAAAAACTTCACAAAATCCTACCCACAGCTGCAAGAGGAACCAACACCACCATCTCCTGCATCCTAGACTCCCAAGCCTCCCCTGCATGAATGGAGTATCGCAAATGCTCCATGGAGTGATTAGCCCGAACCAACTTGGGGTAGACCATAATGCCCCCTCCATGGTGTTAGATATGTCAAACCACCTCTAACCAGCTGTCACATCCAGCATCATGTTCACTACCTTCTTCCACAACCACTTCTTGTAGTCACCATAGACATCCCAGACTCTCCCAGTAGACTGAGAAGGACGGGTCAACGGACGACGATTCTCCCAAAAGGAACCAAGTCACATGCGCATACACTCTGTAAGATCCACCACAGGAAATAAGTTTGGTGTTCGCGGTGGCACAATTTGCTCCCAACCAGATTAACGCAGCAAGTGCCAGAGAAAGTAAAAAGACGTCTGCCTAAGGCCAACCACTCTGACGTACTAGTATTCTCCAAGCTTCAGAATTGGCAGTAACTCTCCCCACCAAGGCACGGACCAGCGTAAGCCTCGTGCCCTGTGCTCTACAAACCAATTCCCCCAACTCTCAATGTTCAGGATTACGCTAAGGAAATAGCGCGAGAAGAAGTTTAGAACCACCGTGAAGGGATACTCAGGTGGGACCGCTATACGAAGCCTCTCTAACAGCCACATAAACAACATCATAGGGCTCCCTCTTAGAAAGTCAGAACAACCCTCTCGCCAGGCATCCAGGCCATTTAAGGTCTTCTCTAGAATCACCGCCGCAGGATTGCAACGGTACGATATCTAAGAAATAATAGCAGCCAGTTGGGGGTCCACCAGCGTTTCTCCGATCACCAACAGAACTTTAAAAACAAGGCCTATGATGAAAACCTCGGTATATCCAACATTGCCCACATCCTGCAAATGCACGGACTGCAACACCGATAAAAGGGAGATCATTCCTCCCACAACCATTGGTCTGGCCTTCGAAGGCAAAATATGATGAAGCTCAGCCAATAAATCCCTGGGAGAACGGAAAAACTCGTGCAGGGTCGCAGCTACGCTGGGATTTATCCCCAGTATGGTAGAAAATTCCTCATAGGTATGATAAATCTCATCCAACCCGAAGCGAAACATATGATCCTTGGGGTACCAAAACTCGACAGCCGCCATTAGCATGTTCCACTAAATGGGTCGGTTGCGCCACAAAGAGACTCGCCGCATTTGAAAAACGTCATAATCAAAATTATAAGAACACATTGCTTCCAAATATTTTAGGTAGTTAGCAAAAGTCAATTCTACCAGAGAGCCATCTTGCAAAACTAAGAGATAGTAAGCAAGGGAGTATGTGGAAAAGGAAGAAAGTGAAAGTATGAGGAGGAAAGATCCATCAACACCCCCTTTTTATTCTTGGAGGCTCTCAATCCAAGATAAGGAACCCTTTAGAGATCGAAGTAAAACTTACCCCACCAAGTACCAAGAAATTGAAGAAAGTGCAGTCAAAGCCTTGGATTTATTGGGCTAGACTGACATGCCGATCGACAACCCCCCATTTTGGGAAATTTCCCTTTTTCCTCTTTTGTCAAAATAAAAAAAAAATAGCAAGAATAATTTTTATCTTAAGGTAATTCCGAATTTCCTTTATATTTATGCCTTACTAATCTCATTTCAAATAAAATACTTCTCAAAATCAATTTTTAAAGTTCTTTTTACAGTCTCAGCAGCAAAGTAAAAAGAACATGTGCATTAATCACTAAAAAAGAAAATTACCAAAAAAAAATTCATTATTTCATTTGCATATATTTTGCTGTGTTACTTTAACATTTTGCAGGAAAAGAAGAAAAAATAATGGGACTCAGTCCGAACCCAATCTCTCTCTCTCTCTCTTCTTTTTCTCCTCACTCTCTAGGATCCTCCATCCTTTCAACGTGCCTTCTTTCCCCTACAACGAGATGACGTGCCCCCACTACTAGAGCTCGATCCTCCCCCAGATGAGGCAGACGGCACCAAGCAAGAAGGAATCAGAAATGCCTCATGAATGTGAGCAGTCGCCGAGGATATCCATTCCTTGATGTCCTTCAGCTAGGTGGTCAAAACACTGATATGCTGCAAGGAAGAATAGAAAAGATCAAATCAGTTAAACTCGAGGAGAGAGAAGGAAATCAAAGGAAAAGACATACCGCAGGCCAAAGAACCTCCTCTATCACACCCAACTCCTCTAAATCCATCACTTCAGGGCGATGCTGCAGATGCATGGATCCCCCATCAGCCCCTCGAAGGTTGTAACTAGTGGAATGCAATCGCACAAAAGAAGGCCCTGAAGTCGTCGCCGATGCTGACGTAGCTGCACCACCTGCGCTATGAGAAGACCCCACCTACCGACTCGAGCCCGCTCTAAGGAGAGGCATCACATCATAAATTCTAAGGGCATCAGCCAACTTATGACAAAGTCCATGTAATTATACATCACCTCTATGTTAGTGTACAGGGAGTATGGCTCTCCCATCATCACAACCATCCGGGCATCATCGGATATCTCCCGCATGCACCTCATGAACATAGGGGGCCTCGTTGGTGGCACCACAACCTCATCATCCATAATCTGATGGACTACCCTCTCCCCAAGATACCAAGAGTGGAAAAACTCATGCACCAATAGGCATCGCATCTGCGCATGTCCCCTAGTCACCCCGGTGTGCTAGATAGCCGTCCCCAAAGGACAAAAGGTCACCTAAAAATCCCCAGTGAAAGCGAAGAATCAGTATCAATAAAATGGCATCAAAGGAAAAGAATAGTCTCAAGGATAAAAGAATGTTTACCCTCTCGCTCGTTTGGTCATTCATGACCTGAAGCATTGCCTCTAGAGAAAGGTTCTTCTCCGACTGTCTATTGGACCTCTGCCTTCGAAATATCTGGCACAAGTCCCCAATGGAGTCATCCTTCAGATAAATCAGTTGGGTGTTCAACCCAATTACCTAGTAAAACCACATTTGCAAAGGACAAGAATCAACATTCAAATCAAAAGGAAGTGCATGAATGGAAAATGTGAATGAGTAAAGAAAAATGCGCAAAATAAAGAATACCTCCAGAAGATATGTGGCCCCAGTAAAAGTAGACTAGTAACACCGGCTGAATGCATCCAAAGAATAGTATAGGGTCGCCAAAGCCAGGCTCCCCCAGTCATATAGGCGGATGTTCGAAAATATTCTCAGGAATGGCAGAAACCATAAGTGAATGACATATCCACTCGTCGCCACTAAGAAACTCACCAGCACCAGCATGATAAACAGATGGGCCATCTGATGCACCTGCTACCCATCATTCTCATCAATCCTCCTACTCAGCAAAAGCTCCTTCAGAGAAGACAAACATAGAGAATCCCCAGAAACCACCCTAGCTACGTCACCTAAAGCCGCCGTCACTGCCTCTGGCGTCACCCGCAACGTCCTGTCCACCATAATATGGTCACCCTCACAATCCATCCCCAGCAGCTACTGAACGTCAATGGGAGTCACCGTCATCTCCCTGAAGCCAAAATGGAAGGTGTGGGTAGTGTCCCACCATCTCTGTCCCAGAGCGCACAGAATCGCAGTAGAAGGGGGCGTCTCATACAATACTGACACTAATCTCCCAAAACCCGCAGAAGACACCATCCAGCGCACCACAAAAAAAAATGCTCCCAAATATCCTTGAGCCCTATCGTACCACGAGCACAAAATTTTCTTCATGGAGATATCAGACTGTCAAGAAATGTAGAGGACCCTTGTCAGATTCAGGAAATAAAGCAATTTCGCAATGAAAAGAAGAAAAGAATATCAAGAGTCATGCAAGACTTACATAGCCACTAGGGTTCACCACCCTTGAAGAACAATGATATGAAGGCTCACGCATAAGAGTCTGATCATCCCCCACAGGCTCAAACGAGTCGAAGGAGTTTTCACTACCCAATGCGAGGGGAACCCTAGCCCTTCACTACAACCCTGCCTAGTCATTGGCATTGAGCCACGCCATATGGATCATAATTCTTGAGAAGTCAGCCATTTCGGATGATAGGACGATCTATAGAGGTTTATACTAGAAGAAAAAAAGTCAGAAAGATGTGTAAAATGAGGAGAACCCACCCCCTTTTTATAGGAGGTAAGGGTCATGTCGATCGGCAGTCCCCTCCACCCACTAATCGGCACTGACCCTTCCCCTGCTCGAGGTAACCCCAAAGTCTGTGCCAATGCCTATTGGCACACCCACACTCATGCCAAATGGCACACCTCTCAAACTTTAGTACAAAAATTACAGAAAATACCCGAAAATTCCGAACAAATCCCGAAAAATTCTTACAATTGCCAAATTTGCCATAGCACCTTGCTCACCACGGAAAATATTTTTTTACACCCCCAGCAGGAGTTCCAAAGAATCATTCTCCCAAGAAAAGTCTCCAAAGGATGACCCATATTTTCCCCAGCTCATTCACTATTCCCCAGCGAAATCCAAAATCTAATCTTTATTGCCAATAAAATCCTCAATTTTCACGAAGAAAATGTACACCTCTTTTAGCTCAGAATTGACCTGGATCTTAGATCATCACCTAAGTTAGGTCAGAATTGACATCGGTCCTCGGTCGTTACCTCTTTTAGGTCAGAATTGACCTCGATCCTCGATCGTCACCCGAGTTAGGTCAGAATTGACCAAGGTCCTCGATCGTCACCTCTTTTAGGTCAGAATTGACCTCGGTCTTGGATCGTCACCTTAGTTAGGTCAAAATTGTCCTTGGTCATCACTTCTCTTAGGTAAGAATTGACCTCGATCTTGCATTGTCACTTGAGTTAGGTTAGAATTGACCTCGGCCCTCGGTCGTCACCTCTCTTAGGTCAGATTTGACCTCGGTTTTGGATCGTCACCTGAGTTAGGTTAGAATTGAACTTGATCCTCGATTGTCACCTCTTTTAGGTTAGAATTGACCTCGATCATTGTTCATCACCTATTTTAGGTCATAATTGACCTTGGTCTTGGATCATCACCTTAGTTAGGTCAAAATTGACCTCGGTCCTCAGTCGTCACCTGTTTTCGGTCAAAATTGACCTCGGTCTTGGATCGTCACCCAAGTTATGTCAAAATTGACCTTGATCCTTAGTCATCACCTCTTTTAGGTTAGAATTGACCTCGGTCTTGGATCGTCACCTGAGTTAGGTCAGAATTGACCTCAGTCCTTGGTCATCACCTTTTTTATGTCAAAATGGACCTCGATCTTGGATCGTCACCTTAATTAGGTCAGAATTCACCTCGATCATTGATCGTCACCTCTCTTAGGTCAGAATTGACCTCGATCTTGGATCGTCACCTGAGTTAGGTCATAATTGATCTCGATCCTCGGTCGTCACCTCTATTAGGTCAGAATTGACGTAGGTCTTAGATCATCACCTGAGTTAGGTTAGAATTGACCTCGATCCTCGGCTGTCACCTCTTTTAGGTCAAAATTGACCTCAGTCCTCAATCATCACATCTTCCAGGCCATAATGACCTCGTCCCTTATTCATCACCTCCTTTTTTTGGTCAAAATTAATCTCGACCCTCTGAATCGGTCATCCATATCCCTTAGGTCTGTAGAACTGACCTCCTTCCATCATGTGGTGTATGTTCGACGTCCACCACTTGTTCCAACTCACCCGTCGAGGGGCTCTATAGACACCATATTCTAAGACCCCCTAAGTCTCTCCTTAGGCTCCTAACGCTTCCCCCTTCCACCGCAAACCTAGGTCGCACTCCGAGTGTCCATCGGGCGCTCCCAGGCCCCGAATCGACCCCATTTGACTCCGGTCAACTTCACCGTCAGAGTGAAATATCTTTGAATCTTTGAAGGTCACTGAAAATCCTTTCCAACGATCCACCTCGTGCACAAAACGGCATAACTATTCGGACTAACGATCAGTTTCCCCTGAAAATCGATCCGGAGGCCATCGGGCTCTCCCGGACTCCGTTTGACCAAAGTCAACTTTTCAACTAGAACGAGATTGAATGAATCTCTGAAGGGCACTGAATACCCTTTCTAACGATCTGCCCCGTGAGCGATTCTAACTTACAGTACGGACGAACGATTCGTTTTACTCTGAGAGGCCATCGGGCGCTTTCGGTCCCAATTTGACCAAGGTCAACTGACCAAATCGAGTGAAAATCTTTTGAATATCGAACTAAATCTCCTAACCTTTCCAACGGTCCACCTCGTTCGTGATTCTGACTTACCATGCGGAAGAACGGTCCATTTGCGTCTGACAATCTCCTGTCCAAAGGATCGACATGTGCTTTCGAGCAACATTTGACCTAACGTCAACTCCCGAACTCGGGAATGATCCAAAGGACTCTCATAGGCCTCTGACATACCTTTCTAACGGTATTCCCCATGCACGATTCGGATCAACAGTTTGTACTCTACGGTCATTTTTTTAGAAAATTTTGCACGGGACTACCAATTAGTAGGTCCTGAACCCTACCTATCGGCACAGTGTCAAGGGTGACCTGTCAATAGGCACCCCATGGGGTACGCCAATGGGAACCCCCTGATCCTATAAATAAGGGCCATGACCTCATTGCTTAGGACAGAGCTCAAACCCATTAACATTAGTGATCTCAACAACATTCTCTCGAAGTCAGCGAAGTTCCATATGAGAAATCTCATTCAAGCCTAAACACCCATCCTTTTCACACCCAATTTAGAAAATATCCTTCTCTCTCATCAAAATTCAAAGGAACTCATCCAATATCCAAGTTTAAGCTCCAAGAAAGGTCCAATTCTTTCTCCCTCTCTTTTAATTTTTTGTTTTATATAAGTTACCTTAGATTCAAAATCTAGTTTCATTATAGCTCATACATATTAACTTCTACACTTTTATTAGTATATCGCACATACTTCATTTTTCATAAAAAACCCAAAAACAAATAAAAGACGTTTTGACCCGTAAATTCCGAGCGGAATTATCCACAACACTTTTTCCAAAACTAAAAACACATTTTCTCCATGCATACACCTAATAAAATTTCGTTCGAATCTATGGGATAAACCCCACCCCTATTCTGCATTCAAACTATGTGGACTTTGATATCTCTATAGGCTACCTAGGCGTCTCGGGTTAAAATCCGAGACTCGAGTCCAATTTTGCTAATTTTCTATTTCCTCTTATTTTTAATAATATCCTCAAATTTACTCATTATCATTACATATATATATGTGTGTGTGTGTGTGTGTGTGTGTGTGTGTGTGTGTGTGCTCGGGTTAAAATTCGAGACTCGAGTCCAATTTTGTTAATTTTCTATTTCCTCTTATTTTTTATAATATCCTCAAATTTACTCATTATCATTACATATATATATATATATATATATATATATATATATATATATATATATATATATATCTGTGTGTGTGTGTGTGTGTGTGTGTGTGTAACATACTTGTTCGCGTCTCATCCCACACATATTATCGTTTCCCAATAACGATCAATATCACGATGGATGCTCATGTTCTATCTTTTACATTTATTATTTTGGGAATATTCCCTATGGATGACCTCACCCTATCTTTTCCATGGTATGGGTCGAACGATTCCGATCTCCATTATATAAACACATGCATACACTTCACGGGGATAAAACGGAAAATATAAACATTTGCCCATGAGAGACCGAAAGGACGAGATGGGTGCCTAACACCTTTCCATTCCGTAACTTAGCCCCCGAACCTCCGATCTATTGGTTTCGCATGCATCAGTTTTGTCCTTGATGCCGCTCCCTTGAAAGTGGAAACATATTCTTTTGCCTATTTTGAGCAAAATAGGCTGGCAACTCTATCTCTTCAAATTCACCCCATACCGACGACAACCGATCCCCCTTTTCGAAGAGAAGGTTGTGAGACCGCGAAGTAGCCTCCATCCTCGGGGAGGGGGATCTTCTTTCTCCTTTCCCCAGAGCGAGCGTCGCGTCGACCGGGATGGCCACATGATCAATAGGGATCCAACTGACATCAACTCTAAAAGGAGGATTAGGGTAATACAGTACACCGTAATTATGCCAATACCATAGTTGGTCTATCTTGGTAATTTTCATAACCTTCAACACGTTCAACCAACCCCATTTATGACCTCCATTTCGGGCTTGCTCTAACTCATCCTCTAGATAAAGAATGCATCATAGCCATCCATCCAAACTTCCATGTGTTTCTTGTTGAAATGAAAATTTAGTCGATCAACCTTGTCAGTGAGTTTCTTAATGGTTGCGTCCTTACTTTTAAGAAGGTTGCATGATCGACTAAAGTCTTATTGGTGCTTTCTTTATCAACAGTTGGACGAGCAACCACTATTTGTCTAGACGACTGGATAAACTTGGGTTTTCTTACAATCTCTAATTATTCCATCATCCTAGCATTCTACAGCTCCAGGAAGGAGGCACCTTCATCTCGGACGACCTTTGAAGACTTTTTCAAGCTCTAAAATTCATTCCTAAGAGTATTATTTTCTTTTTCAAACAAACTTTCCACCCCCCGTGCACTATTCAGATCACTGTTCAACATAAATTCCATTTTTCTGCGTGTTACAACGATATCCTGGAGCCTTTTCTCAATACCTATCTCTTAACTTAGATGAGCATACTTTGCTTCATAATCTGGGTGCAAACTGGCAAGGGATGATATATGTTCGTCCTGCATTTTAAGAATCATTTCATAGTAAACAACATTATTTGTTATATCCTGGTTAAATAATAACTACAGATGAAGGTAAGCCTCTTACCTGATTAGAAATATCCAGGCCGAGAAATTCTTTCGGATCATCCTCATCCAATTCCTCGTGTCCTTCTCCAAAGAGCTGAACATTTCTCTTGAAAAAATCACTCTCAGCAACAACTATGACAGATCTTCTAAAGTTAAATTGAAGATTGAAATACGGGAAAACCAGGAAACCAATTCAGCAAACATAAACATTTAACAAGGGGGAATGATGGACAAATTTATTAAACAGATAAAGAAAGGATCATTTTATTCTGTTACAATAGAAAGAAAATAAAAAGTATAAAAAGACAAAGAAAAACTCCAAGACAATTGCACATTTTCCATGAATTATGCCACATCTCCTATTAATCGGGCCACCAACATTAAAGTCTCAGGCACCATTGAAGGTTCTCTAGTACCTTACTCATCCTCTATCTCTTCATTAATGTGGGAGGAGTGTCATTTTTGTGTTACTAATACGGTTCAGAGTCAGCAGTAATGTCGACCTGCTTCAAAGCCTGTGTCCAACCTTCCTTAAAAGAAACCTTCTTCATATATTCAATCTGGAGGGTAGTAGTAGCAAGGGCTTTCTCCCATCCCCTAATAAAGGTATGTTCTTTTCTATTCTTCATAGCAACTTTCAGATTTGAAACTTCCTCCCATCCTCGGTAACTTGCAAAGAAGACTCAGCAATAGCCTTCTCGACGTCCGTCTTTTGCTGCTCGACGATATTTTAAAGACCCTACCATTTATCCTGGTCCTTTTTATGGGCCTCTCTTGCTGCCTCCAAAGAACCCTTCAAGGTTTGGGGAGTCTCTTCAGTATCGGCCGATGATTCCTTCATTTGGTCATCCATCATAAGCAATTGGTCACAATAGACCAAAAATAACAAACATAAGGCAAGTATCATAAATTATAAAGGAGAACAAGATAGTAATGAAATCAGATGTGTGTACACAATTACTAGAGATAAAAATCTAGTTGGCCATTTCTAGTTCTCTAGCCCAAGATATGGGAGAAGGTGCTGACCTATCCACGAGTAACACTACAGAATGAATCAAACCCCTAGTCAAACCAGGGTTCACTGCCATAGAGGCAGATGCAGCAGATACCTGGTTGGCCTATGACTTTTGAGTAAATTTATACTGGATCATATGACCTCTCTTTAATATCTTAAATTGAGATCCAGTATTCTTAACTTCCTCGGAGGTAACAACGACAACCCTCTTGGACCCACAATCACCAATGGCTTTCTTCTTCTCAATAGGAGAGGGGGATATGTCTCCAAACATCAAGTTTGGGATATTTCTTTTCACCATATTTCTATAAGATGAATAAGTAGTTGGGATTTCATCTAGATCAAAAGGTTTGAAAGAGGAAGAGGTTCCTCTCAGGATAATATATCCTTCTTCAAGAGGATATTTATAGGTAGTAATGGAGGAGGCATTGTCCTCTAAATCTATGGGGGTTAAAGGAATACCTTTCGTATGTCTAACTATAAAGGAGGTGATGGAGATCTTGTACTTCACAAAATAAAGTTCGACCTGGGTTGATCTTCTCCTATCATTTATTGGATGGACTTAATAAACTTTAATGTGACACCCCGCCTAATTAAATACCGGGCGATCACTCCTTTATTAAATTAAATCAAGGTGAATAGTTGGTTTATTCTTAGCATCACTGTCGTAAAATAAATTTTCCAATTTAACACCCTAAATAATTAAGCTAAGTGTCAAAACCATATTTAAACATTACTTTCCAAATTTTATTTTAAGAAAAATTATTTATTTATTAACAACATTTCAATAAATAAGAATCACACCACAATAATCCTGGAATATAATCCAATGAATTAAAAACATTCGTCAATTGAATCTCAACATAAAAATCTAAAGTAACACATCCATACTGAATAAATCCTACAGTAACAGTACTAGAAATAACTGAAATACAAATGTCCAAATAACAACGGAATAATGGAAAGGGCTACACATGCCCAACTAAATGAAAGTACTAAGAGAGGATCCGAATGAACAAAGTCGTCTAATCAAGAGACCTGCAACTCCCACCTAAGATGTAACGCTTTCCTTCCAAGGGATCCTAAGCAAGACGCCCCTGTGGCTGGGCACCTGTAATACATACATATATATATAAGAGAGAGAGAGAAAGAAAAAGAAACGGGTCAGAGCCCGATAGTGTGTATGATTTAAAATTCGTTTATCAAGTATGTAAATTGATACAGGCCAATGCAACAACATATTAGTGCGACACTCTCTTGAGAAATTATCACATCTCTTCTAATGTGCACACCTATCGCACTAACCTTCCCAACGGTTTATCTTATCATTTTATCACACTAACCTTCCCAATAATTTAGCTTATCTTAAATTACTCGTAAGATTTCAAAACCGAACAATATCATTGTTTAATAGGATACTTCCAATTAGTAACACAACTCTCGTTTTAGCTTCATTGATTTATAAAGTTTCCAGTGTCATATTATACTTTTCAAACAAGTATTTACAATTTGAGTCATCAACCATGTCCTACTTACCAAATCATAGTAGGCAGTTCCAAATCTCATAATTTCATATATATATTAACTACTCGTACAATATATATATTATAACAGCACCCCAAATAAAACTATGGTGCGGGCATACTCTGCTATCCGATCCCCGTATCGCTCACACTAAGGGAAATACAAGTTTGGAATCACTCTCGAACTGTATCAACATATACAAAACAACATTGAGGCGAAGCATAGATTCCAAGTCTCTAAGAGGTCAGTACATACCCTCACGTCTCTTAGGACCGTCTGAATTATCGATTCGATAGCCTGTACCAAGGATATCTATCTCCTAGGGTACGAATCAATATACCCCATAAGGCAACACAGGATAAGATCGTCCCAGCGCGGTAACCTCAGGGATAGCAAGTAGCGCGTGCATGGTTTTCGCATGTATATAATATATGCATACACAATCATATAAATATACCACTTTTATCATATTAATATAGGTTCCTCTCATCACCCATAATTACAACATTTATCCTTCATTTTCACATTAAGTATTACGTATAAGGGTTCGTCTCTAACCTTAACTCGAAGGATTCTCCCACTTATTAAGTGACACTCGTGGACTCTATCCTCCCGAGTATAAAATTTAGTAAATGCCCTTTTTATATTCCAACGTAACTCTCTCACGAATCCCTTCCTTTAATACGCAAATTCACCGACCTTTATATAATTATCCCAAAATATAATTCTCGCCCGTCACTAAAGGTCCCAACATTATTCATATGTCCTACTGGTCTTCCATATCTCCCAAAACATTTTATTAAGTATCACCAAGAATTATTTCACAATAAATTGAATTTAACTAATTCAATAAGGGAAATAGGAGTCTGCCAGGAGGGGTCGATCGATCGAGGTCTGGGGCTCGATCGATCGATCAAGTAGGTCTGCGAAAATCTGCAGAATTGCAATTACGGGTTTCATCTTCTAACCTTCACCAAGTCCATATTTTTCCAATCCCATACGTCTAAAAATTGTGCTACTAACATCATATTATCCTACTAGGTATTTCCAACGTAAAGCATGTGGATTCCTAACATTTAACAAGGATTAACAGCCCCAAAAGTTAATTAATTATCAAGAACCCTAGAATTCTCTTAAACATGGTTCTAACAAGTATTTCCAGAATTTTCTTCTTATAATCCTCATAATTTCGTGGGTAATTCCTCTACATGGCAAGGGTTTCCATAATTATCATTTAAACCATAACTACATGCGATTCCTATCTCATATCTTTGGTTTTCTTCCATAAAAACTCATTATAATTACTCCTAAGCTAATATGAAAGATGCATCAACGAAATAAGCAAGATAAACACTTGCCTAGGATTTTTAGAAGTCTGGTTTGCAGATGATTTTGGTGTGGTTGCGTTCCCCGTCTCGCGATCTACGCGTTGGCGGTGACGGCGGTGCAAACGGGTGACTTTTTGGCCTTAAATTGCCTTGAGAGCTCTCTCCTCTCTTCTCCAATGGCCGTTCTAGAGTTTTGAGCTTTCTAAACCTAGAAGGTAACCTAGATATATGATATAACTCCTCTAATTTTCGTGGGTTTAATTACCCAAAAATGCAAAATGACTAAAATGCCCTCCGGGGTTACTAATTAGGCCTAAAAACACCCCGAGACCCAAATTAAACCCCCGGGTACACTTTTCTGACTATCTCGACCCTTCCGGACGCGTTGGTGCACTCAAAACGACCATACGAGCAACTTATAAAATATTCACTTTTATTTATCCATATTTAGTCCCGATGCGACACGGGCGCGTCCCGACTCAAATTTCCAAAATTGTCATTTCATTCACTCGTGACGTTCAATATAATCAATATTATATATTACTTTGCTCATTAGTAATATTCAACCAATTTCCCATAATTACTAACTCTCGTCACGTTAATAATTATAATCATAATTAATTTCCAGATATTTATTAAATAATTAACTCATATTAAATTTAATAAATCCCCAAATTAATATAGCATAAAAATACGGGGTATTACATACTTCCCCCCTAATAACGGAATTTCGTCCCGAAATTCGGAAAATAAGGCATACCTGGTAAGAACAAATGTGGATATCTCTCGCGCATATCTGCCTCGCGCTCCCAAGTGGACTCCTCCACATTATGGTGCTCCCACTGGACCCGCACAAGTGGAACTATCTTCGACCTTAATTTCCTCTCACTATAGTCTAGGATAGCCACCGGTCTTTCCTCGTAAGAGCTGTCAGGCTGTAAGTCTATCTCATCTATCGCGATGTGAGTATGGGCCATATCATCTCGAAGGTATCGTCTCAACGACGAGATGTGGAATACATCATGAATGCGATGTAAATGCTCTGGTAGTCCCAATTTGTAAGCTACCTGCCCAATCCTCTCGATGATGGGAAATGGTCCCACGTACCTCGGGGCCAGTTTCCCTTTCTTCCCGTATCTCATCACTCCTTTCATAGGAGACACACGTAGTAACACCTGGTCCCCCACATTAAACTCCTGAAAGAACCGTTTCGCATCGGCGTAGCTCTTCTGCCTGTCCTGGGCTACTCGAATACGACTCCTGATCATCTCAATCCTCGCAGAGGTCTCCTGAATCACCTCTGGTCCTAGCAACTTGTTATCCCCCACTTCGAGCCAACAAGTTGGGGAACGACAAGGCCTGTCATACAAAGCCTCAAATGGAGCCATGCCAATCGTGAACTGATAAGAGTTATTATAAGCAAACTCTACCAGTGGAATATGTGGCTCCCAACCTCCTCCAAAATCAAGAACACGCATGCGTAGCATATCCTCCAACATCTGATTAGTACGCTCTGTCTGTCCATCTGTCTGTGGGTGATAAGATGAACTCAACCTCAACTCAGTACCCATAGCCTCCTGAAAGCTTTCCCAAAAATGTGACACGAAAATCTTGTCTCTATCTGACACAATATTCAGGGGTACCCCGTGTAATTTGATGATCTCAGCAATGAACAACTGAGCATACTGACCCGTGGTATAATCTGTTCGTACCGGCAGAAAATGAGCCATCTTGGTCAAACGGTCTACAATCACCCAGATAGAGTCGTGGCCCCGCTGTGATGTAGGCAACCCTGTAATAAAATCCATGGAAATACTCTCCCACTTCCACGCGGGTACTTCCAATGGCTGAAGCAATCCTGACGGTTTCTGGTGATCCACCTTTACCAGCTGGCAGGTAGAACACTTGGACACGAACTCAGCGATGTCCTTCTTCATCCCACTCCACTAGTATTATCGCCTCATATCCTGGTACATCTTATCGCCTTCAAGTTGTACTGTAAATCGGGACCCATGAGAATGAGTCATCACTGCATGACGTAATTATGCTCCTTCTGGAACCACTAATCTCCTATTGAACCTCAAACCCCCATCAGAACTAACAGAATAGGACTCAGCACCCTCGGCTAAAAGTCGTACAATCTGCTCCTGGAAAAACGGGTCTGTGCTCTGTGCCTGTATCACCCTCGTAACAATCTCGGGTGTGACTGACATCACGGATATGAAAAAATGGGCTACTGCGTCCTGGTGACCCAACTCCTTCCACTTTGCTTTCCAGACGTCCACTACATTGTCTACCGGTCTACGGATCAATGCATCAGCAACTACGTTGGCCTTCCTCGGATGATACTGTATATCGAACTGGTAGTCCTTCACAAACTCTAACCATCTGCGCTGACGCATATTCAGCTCTCGCTGAGTGAATAGGTACTGCAGTGACTTGTGGTCTGTGAACAAGAGGAATTTATCCCCCAATAAATAGTGCCTCCATATCCTCAATGCAAAAACGACCACTGCTAACTCCAGGTCGTGTGTGGGGTAATTCTTCTCATGCGGCTTAAGCTTGCGGGAGGCAAAAGCTATAGCCTTTTCCTCCTGCTGAAGTACTCCCCGAAGTCCCCGTAAAGATGCATCGGTGTAAACCAGGTACTCCACACCCGGCTTTGGTAACGCAAGGACTGGTGCTAAAGTAAGCTTGTCTTTCAGCTCGTCGAAAGCCAATTAGCAAGCATCATCCCAAACATATGGTACCCCTTTGCGAGTCAGATTCATCAATGGACCCGCCATTTTGGAGAATCCTCGAATGAATCTCCTGTAATATTCGGCTAATCCTAAGAAACTACGCACTTCCGTCGGTGTCGTGGGCTGTCCCTACTCCCTCACCGCTGACACTTTAGTCGGGTCAACTGCTATCCCCTGCTCAGAATTAACATGGCCCAAGAACTGTATTTCTCGCAACCAGAATCCACACTTCTCGTACTTAGCATACAATTGATGCTCTCGTAAAGTCTGAAGAACCTGCCTCAAGTGCTCGGTATGCTCCTCCTCGGAATGGGAATATATCAAGATGTCATCTATGAAGACAATGACAAACTAATCCAAGAACTCTCTGAACACTCGGTTCATTAAGTCCATGAACACGGCTGGAGCATTAGTGAGGCCGAATGGCATCACTCTAAACTCATAAGACCCATATCTCGTCAAGAAAGCAGTCTTTGAAACATCCTGCTCCCTAATACGTAGCTGATGGTACCACGACCTCAGATCTATCTTCGAAAAGAAAGTCGCTCCCCTCAGTTGGTCGAACAGATCATCGATTCGAGGCAACGGATACTTATTCCATATCGTGACCTTGTTCAACTCCCGGTAGTCAAGACATAACCTCAGTGAACCATCTCTCTTTTTCACAAACAAAACTGGAGCGCCCCAAGTTGAGGTACTCCTGCGAATGAATCCCTGACCTAACAGCTACTCTATCTGATCTCGTAACTCTCGCATCTCTGCCAGAGCCATACAGTACGGTGCGCATGCTATAGGTCTCGTATCTGGCAATAAATCTATGACAAAGTCTATCTCGCGACTGGGGGGTAGGCCTGGTATCTCCTGAAACACATCAGAATACTCCCTGACAACTGGGATCGAATCTAAGGGAATCATAACCTCCTTAGAGGTATCCTCCTCTATGTAATACAAATGAGCGGTCGAACCTCCCTCTGGGAGAGGCATCGCCACTACAAACATCTCTTGCCCCGGAATGGCAAAAACAATGCTCCCACCGAAGCAATCAATCATGGCTCTATAAGCTGCGAGCCAATCCATACCGATAATAACATCATGCTCATGCATATCTAAGACTAACATGTCTGCAGGTAATACCAGACTACCAATCTCTACCCCCACTCCCCGGCATATAAAGAAAATAAGTGACCCACTCCCTAGTGGTGAGTCCACACACGTCACTGTGCTCTCTGCTGTGGCTAACAACCCTAAGGCCTTCACAAAATGCGTAGCTATAAAACAATGCGTCGCCCCAGTATCAAACAAAACTTGACCCATAGTACCATGGATAGGAAACATACCCTCAATCGCGGGTGGTGCCTACAGCTGCTGCCTGGTGGACGTTATAGACACGTCCATACTGTAACTGCCCCTGCTGCACTGGAGCTACTGGAATGGCTGGTAGGGCTGGCGACTGGGCTGGAGATGGAAGGGCAGGTGGAAAAAGTGGCCTCTGTGGCTCATTATGGGTGCCCTGCTGCTGTGGGGCCCTATCGCCCTCTGGGCAATCCTGACGCTTATGGTCGTGCTTGCCGCACAAAAAACATCGGCCTCTGAAGTTACCTCCCCTCTGTCCCTGCTGTCCACGGCCCTGCTGGCCGTTACCTCCACGCCACTGGCCCTGTTGGCCCTGATGTGTATGCTATTAGCCCTACTAGCCCTGCTGCTGACCCTGCTGTCGATGTTGGCCTTGCTGGCCCTGCCGGCCCTACCTAAAACCCCTAAATCCCTGCCTGGAATCACCTGAACGGAATCGCTTAATAGGGTCCCCCTAATGGGAACTCTGCTCGTGCTGACGAGTCTGACCATGAGATGGTGCTCCACTAGCACTATTATCCCCGGTCCTGCCCTGCTGGCTGGACTCTTCTGCTCTCTTGCTTCCCTGAAGATGGAAGCGGTGATCCTGGCAATGTAGTAATGCAGCATTGAGTACATCCGTGAAAGTACTCAGGGATAGATTCCCTATAAGATGCTGACGGATCCTCCAAGCTAACCCGTCCACAAACAACATTATCTTCTTGCTCTCAGTGGGTGCCTCATCTGGCACGATGGTGAGAAGTCTCGTGAACTCCTCCTCATACTCAGCTACAGTAAAATTCTCCTGCTTCAGATTCAATAATTTCCGCCTCATCTCATTCTGCATTGCGGGTGGAAAGTACTTGCGGTCAAACCGCTCCCAAAACGACTGAATAGGGATCGTGTCCCTCTCCTCCAAAGTGGTAGTAGACTCCCACCACTGCAAAGCGGCTCCCACTAGCTTAAAGGAAGCCAACAACTGTTTCTGCACGTCTATGCACTCATACATTCAAAGATGCCGCTGGATGTCTTTCTTCCATTGGCTGACTGTAACGATATTTGAGCAACCAGAAAACTCAGGGGGATGCGCCTTCTGAAAAGCATCCCTCACCCTCCCCCATGCAGATGAAAGCTGTGCTGGTACTGGCGCCACTGCCTGAATCTGGGGTGGAGCCTGCTGAACTACTGCTATCGCGGCATTCACCGCCTGAGCAACAATGGCGGCTACCTCGTTGGCATTCATAGTACCCTGTGCCGGAGCTGCTGGCTGCTCGGCCTGGCACGCCTATCCTTCGGAGCACGTCTCGGAGGCATCTGAAACGTGAAGAAGTTTATTAGTCTACAGTTATCATCAAATCTCAAATAATTGAAGACTTAAACATAAAAGCAGGAATACAACAATCCTAAAAATAGGGCTCTCTAGCAAAAACGTTAAGCTGAAAGCGAAATAAGCCGTACAGATCCTATGGACACTAGAACCTGATGCTCTGATACCACCTGTGACACCCCGCCTAATTAAATACCGGGAGATCACTCCTTTATTAAATTAAATCAAGGTGAACAGTTGGTTCATTCTTAGCATCACTGTCGTAAAATAAATTTTCCAATTTAACACCCTAAATAATTAAGCTAAGTGTCAAAACCATTTTTAAACATTACTTTCCAAATTTTATTTAAAGAAAAATTATTTATTTATTAACAACATTTCAATAAATAAGAATCACACCACAATAATCCTGGAATATAATCCAATGAATTTAAAACATTCGTCAATCGAATCTCAACATAAAAATCTAAAGTAACACATCCATACTGAATAAATCCCATAGTAACAGTACTAGAAATAACTGAAATACAAATTTCCAAATAACAACGGAATAATGGAAAGGGCTACACATGCCCAACTAAATGAAAGTACTAAGAGCGGATCGGAATGAACGAAGTCGTCTAATCAAGAGACCTGCAACTCCCACCTAAGATGCAGCGCGTTCCTTCCAAGGGATCCTAAGCAAGACGCCCCTGTAATACATACATATATATACAAGAGAGAGAGAGAGAAAAAGAAACGGGTCAGAGCCCGATAGTGTGTATGATTTAAAATTCGTTTAGCAAGTATTTAAATTGATACAGGCCAATGCAACAACATATTAGTGCGACACTCTCTTGAGAAATTCTCACCTCTCTTCTAATGTGCACACCTATCGCACTAACCTTCCCAACGGTTTATCTTATCATTTTATCACACTAACCTTCCCAATAATTTAGCTTATCTTAAATTACTCGTAAGATTTCAAAACCGAACAATATCATTGTTTAATAGGATACTTCCAATTAGTAGCACAACTCTCGTTTTAGCTTCATTGATTTATAAAGTTTCCAGTGTCATATTATACTTTTCAAACAAGTATTTACAATTTGAGTCATCAACCATGTCCTACTTACCAAATCACAGTAGGCAGTTCTAAATCTCATAATTTCATATATATATTAACTACTCGTACAATATATATATTATAACAGCACCCCAAATAAAACTATGGTGCGGGCATACTCTTCTATCTGATCCCCGTATCACTCACACTAAGGGAAATACAAGTTTGGAATCACTCTCGAACTGTATCAACATATACAAAACAACATTAAGGCGAAGCATAGATTCCAAGTCTCTAAGAGGTCAGTACATACCCTCACGTCTCTTAGGACCGTCTGAACTATCGATTCGATAGCTTGTACCAAGGATATCTATCTCCTAGGGTACGAATAAATATCCCCCATAAGGCAACACAGGATAAGATCGTCCCAGCGCGGTAACCTCAGGGATAGCAAGTAGCGCGGGCATGGTTTTCACATGTATATAATATATGCATACACAATCATATAAATATACCACTTTTATCATATTAATATAGGTTCCTCTCATCACCCATAATTACAACATTTATCCTTCATTTTCACATTAAGTATTATGTATAAGGGTTCGTCTCTAACCTTAACTCGAAGGATTTTCCCACTTATTACGTGACACTCGTGGACTCTATCCTCCCAAGTATAAAATTCAGTAAATGTCCTTTTTATATTCCAACGTAACTCTCTCACGCATCCCTTCCTTTAATACGCAAATTCACCGACCTTTATATAATTATCCCAAAATATAATTATCGCCTGTCACTAAAGGTCCCAACATTATTCATATCTCCTACTGGTCTTCCATATCTCCCAAAACATTTTATTAAGTATGCCCAAGAATTATTTCACAATAAATTGAATTCAACTAATTTAATAAGGGAAATAGGAGTCTTCCAGGAGGGGTCGATCGATCGAGGTCTGGGGCTCGATCGATCGAAGCTCTGGGCTCGATCGATCGATCAAGCAGGTCTGCGAAAATCTGCAGAATTGCAGTTACGGGTTTCATCTTTAACCTTCACCAAGTCCATATTTCTCCAATCCCATACATCTAAAAATTGTGCTACTAACATCATATTATCCTACTAGGTATTTCCAACGTAAAGCATGTGGATTCCTAACATTTAACAAGGATTAACAGCCCCAAAAGTTAATTAATTATCAAGAACCCTAGAATTCTCTTAAACATGGTTCTAACAAGTATTTCCAGAATTTTCTTCTTATAATCATCATAATTTCGTGGGTAATTCCTCTACATTGCAAGGGTTTCCAGAATTATCATTTAAACCATAACTACATGCGATTCCTATCTCATACCTTTGGTTTTCTTCCATAAAAACTCATTCTAATAACTCCTACGCTAATATGAAAGATGCATCAACGAAATAAGCAAGATAAACACTTGCCTGGGATTTTCAGAAGTCTGGTTTGCAGATGAATTTGGTGTGGTTGCGTTCCCCGTCTCGCGATCTACGCGTTGGCGGTGACGGCGGTGCAAACGGGTGACTTTTTGGCCTTGAATTGCCTTGAGAGCTCTCTCCTCTCTTCTCCAATGACCGTTCTAGAGTTTTGAGCTTTCTAACCCTAGAAGTTAACCTAGATATCTGATATAACTCCTCTAATTTTCGTGGGTTTAATTACCCAAAAATGCAAAATGACTAAAATGCCCTCCCGGGTTACTAATTAAGCCTAAAAACACCCCGAGACCCAAACTAAACCCTCGGGTACACTTTTCTGATTATTTCGACCCTTCCGGACGCGTTGGAGCACTCAAAACGACCATACAAACAACTTATAAAATATTCACTTTTATTTATCCATATTTAGTCCCGACGCGACACGGGCGCGTCCCGACTCAAATTTCCAAAATTGTCATTTCATTCACTCGTGACGTTCAATATAATCAATATTATATATTACTTTGCTCATTAGTAATATTCAACCAATTTCCCATAATTACTAACTCTCGTCACGTTAATAATTATAATCATAATTAATTTCCAGATATTTATTAAATAATTAACTCACATTAAATTTAATAAATCCCCAAATTAATATTGCATAAAAATACGGGGTATTACATTTGATTCCTCAAAATTCATCTCCGAGTTAGGGGAACACTCTTTCTTCCTTTTCTCTTCAAAAAAGGATACAATGTGTTAGTTTTCATATCAAAAAACATAAATCATGCAAAAATGAAAATACAAATAATACAAACTGTCGACCTATGCCACACCCTTCCTGGGTTCATCTGGGACCAGTATATCTTAGCCCCTTAGAAAGAGGGGTATGATTTCAATTCTTCACAATTACTCTGTAATCCCAATAGTCTTTTTTGAATTCAGGAAGATAAACTACCAAAGATCTATTGGCTTTACGTGTTTTGAGTTATTAAATGTTGTATCCAATGGTTCCCCACTTGTAGCAATACATTAATTCACTAATGCCTATGTGGGTTCGATACAACTAATTGAGGAGATTGATTCCATTAACTACTCTCTACGTTTTATGGGCTACCTTAGGAGGGTCTATATCAAAGTATTGAAATTATACGCATTACACCTTCAAATTACTTCAAAAGGCCCAAAACACCTTCAAATGCTTAAAAATCTTGGCCAAGCCTTGTACTAGCCCAATGGGCCTTTAAACCATTATTATAAACTAAAATTGGACATTATACGCATTACAAAATCTATATACCAAATATACCCAAAAGTAAGAACTAACAACTTAGTTATTTAATAATTAACTAGTGGGAGTCCAAATATTAATTAATTTAATTAATGAATTACCGTGTCTTAAATTTGATTTCAATTCCGAATTAAATAACACATAAGAAATGTAAATAGTGACATCTCTAGTCACACAAGCACACGTAATTAATTTTTACTGAATTAATAATCCACATAAAATACGGGATATTACAATAATATACCACTTTATATCGTACCTGATAAGGAAAAGACGATTGTATCCCTTTTTAGAAAGTTTTTAGTAGGATTTGGGGACTAATTTACAGGTGAGTACCTCGTACCACCCACAAACGGAAGAATAGCCTGAGCGGGTTAACCAAGTACTAGAGCATATGCTATAGGCATGCATTCTGGACTTTAAGTGTAATTGAGGCACATCCTTACCATTGGTGGAGTTTTCCTAGAACAATATTTATCAATAAGCGATTCTCAAAATTGGATATGATTCTATTTGGATATAAGTTTTTCTTTTCGGATAAACGAGGAATCGATTTTGGTAGCTTTTCGTCTAATTAAGCTACCTTGGCATCCAACTTCCTTTTTTCATCTTCTATTGGTGAATTTTCAACTTAATCTATACCTAAAGAAAACCAACGGAAGGTGAAGTTCATCTATTACTTTTACAACATGTAAGGACACTTTAAGGAATTTTTATTCAAACTTAAGAAACAATAACAAATCCTCTCTATCGATCCAATTGTTCCACAACCCTATAAGCGCACATATTACTTAGGTCACCTTAAATAGTTTTGTGTTTCATTTATTACAACCCACGTTGACTTTAGGTGATTTTGATAAGGATTAGAAATCTCTATAGGAAGTGAAGAAGAAGGTGGAAGCCCTACAAAAGATTTGCAAAGGGAAGGGAAAAGGAAAAATTGTTGATCATCCCATAATCTAAATCTTTCTAAATTTATTTCTTTAAAGATGGAATCAGAATTGATTTTAAGGAAAATTGTGGATGGAGGGGAACTAGAATCTCTACATAAATGAGATAAGTCTTGGTCCTTGTTTAATAAGAATATGATTCTTTTGGTTTAGGTGTCTTAGATTGTTTAGTTTACTCTTTTTTGCAGGCATCTTGATTTCTCTATATCATTATTTTTATTCTTTAGATATAATCATTGCCTTGTTCATACCTTTAGATTTTTTCCTTGTACAATATTTTTTTTGTACGAATATAATATACTCGATGTGCTCCATAAAATAAATTATCTGAATTCCTTGACCAAAATATGTTTGCGTCTTTATTCAAGAGGTCATTGGAAAGCTTCATCAACGAATCGGGTTTAATCAGTATTAAACCTCAAGCGCACCACTTAGAAAAATGTATAAGACTTAAAGGACTTAGATTCACCTTGGTTAATCTATTTTTATAATTGAAAAATATTTTTAATTAACTCTATTTTTGTAATTTTCTCAAGTACACGTGTAAATATACTTTTCATATAGAAAAGTTTATTTTTTAAATAATTGCATCCTTTAAAGTATTTTAAGTATGAATGTTCATTCGAGAAACAAACATACTTGGAGTTTGTCTAAAAACTATTTTGAAAATATTCTAAGGCAAACTGGACAAAAGCTATGGACACATGTGCAACCTGCCTTGCCTCAATTTCTCCGTAGCGACGACTTGTCTCCCTGTAGTGAAACTTGTCGCTGGCATTTTTTTGTCCACAAAATCTCTGGACAAAGGTGCAACTTGATTTGCAGCAGTTCCCATAGAATGATGATCCTCATCGCTACGGCGACATTGTCTCATTGGTTGTTTATGTCCCCGTGAAAAAAGTTTGAACTAGTGCGTGATTTATATTTCGTCACGTTCTCCGCATAGACGCAATAACTCGCTACAATGACCTTGTGACTACACGCGTTTGACATCGTCGAAAGTCACTTTTGAACATGATCTTTCTATAAGACTTTCTTGGTTAGTGTGTCAAGTACAATGTTTTGGGCGACTAAGACCCTGATGTGAATACTTGACACCTTAAGAGTGTGACATTTATAATTTAGGATTGTAAACATTTTCAAATCAAAAGGCTATAAGTTAAGGTGTTGTCTTATCTTTCAAACCTAGAGTAAGAGCTTTGAAATATTATTTTTGCTGATAAAAATACATGATATATTTGAGAGCACATTTTTTCACTCCTCTTATTTGAGTTATTTCAATCCTTTATTTTTAATAAGAGGTATATCTCCTCACCATGGTTCCAAAATATAATCTTCATTGGTGAGTATATATTTTCTCTTCTTGGCTTGAAAAAACTTGTTTTGTGATTTAAAGCACCACGGTTTTCCAAACACCTTAACATGTATTTTTTTTAAAGGGAAAATACCCCCATAAATTTTATTGATAATAAAGGATAAATAGCCTCTCCTAGGCGGCTAATACAAGCTCATGTAACTAGAACCTTTTGGGGAGCTGATAGAAAGAACTTTTGCGTATATTTGTCGTTGTTGTACAAGCTCCTTCTAATCAAAACCTTGAATTACCTACAAAATATAACAACTCAAGTGTAGAGGTAAGTAAGGGTATCAATCCACTTCCAAGGGAGTAAGCTAGAGACAAATTCAATTGTAACTCACTTTTTATTTTCTTTTTGTGCTTTTTTGCTTTTCTAATTTTTTTAGCTTTTCAATATTAAAACAATAGGGTGAGGTGATGATGAAATAACACTAAACTAAAATAAAGATCTAAACAACTAACTAAAAAGTGACTAAAATGAAAACAAAGTTTAACACTAAAATAATAGATAAAGTGAGGTAAATAATTGTGAGAACAATCAAGGAATGAGATTATACCACAAATTTTAGTTATATTAATTAATTAATTTAATTATTTGAATTCTCCCAAATTAATATCAAAATTACAAACCAACTCTCATTGCAAATGTAATTATAATATTAATATTTTAGAAAATTAAATTTAACACCCCACAACTCTAGAAAAATAGATCTACACTCCTTTTAATTAATCACCCGCTAGGATCAATCAATTAAAATTTATGTAACTCTTAGAAAACAAATTTAGAGTTGAAATTCAAGTTATAATACCCCACTTAAGAAACTCCTATCTATAGTTCGAATCTAAAATGGGTATTATAACTAGAATTTCGATTTTCTCTCGAAAATCATTTACCCTCTCTCGAGGCGTAAATTTAAGGGTGAGGAATCAAAATCAACATTCAAAGGGAAATTTCAAGTAATCAAACTAATTAAACTAAAATAATATCAAATAAGGGTTTCACCCCACCCCTTGAAAGGGGATTTAGCCTAACATGGTATCAAACATAATAAACAAATATTCAATAGGCATTTAATATAAAAGAGTAGAGAGAAGAATAATCAAACCAATCTCTCGAATTCAATAAACTTCCATCCTTGAATGAGAAGCATACAACCCTCCAATTGAGAATCCAAGTAATATGAAATTAAAATCAACACTCAATTAAATCTCAATCAATATTTAACCTCACAAATATCTCAAAAAGAATAAAACAAAACTATTTACAAATTGGTGTTTATCTCTCTAAAATTCCTATCTAAAAGCTTTTTTTTTAAGATTGGGGTCTTCATCTTCTTTTTATACAAGGCATGGAGCATAGGGGGTTAATTTGGGTAATTGATTTAAGTGTGCATGTGGTTTGGGTGTGTTATGGGAATGGTGAGGTGTGGGGATAAATGGGTGAGGGAAATTGGGAAATAAAAATCTGATATGATTTATGGGTATTTTTGGAAATGACTTAAAGTTAGGTAGTTGGGGGATATTTAAGGGTATATTGGGAAAAGGGTTAAAATTGGCACATGGGGGAATTAATTTGGTTTTGGCTTTGTTTTGTTTGGTTTATGTTTTGGTAGATTGAAGGAAGTCGTGGGTCCTTGGCCTTGGAAATGGGTCTTGGGTTGTTTTGGCTAAAATGGAGAATGAGGTATAAGGTGGGAATGGGTTTGGCTTTGGCTTGTAATGGGTCTTGAAATGGTTTTGGACATGGAAAAGGGTGGAAGAAAATGAACATGGTCTGTGGATGGCCGACGATGGTCGCCGGTGATTTAAGGTGGTGATAGCGGGTGACGCACGGGAAGGTCGACAGTGGGTCGCCGGAAGGGAAGGAAAATCGCCGAAGGGGGGATCGCGCGAGTTGGTTTTTGGTTGGAGGTTAACAGGGAGGATTCGCCGACGCAGGGGAGTCGGGTTTTCGGGTTGAGTTTGTGCTGGGCAGAAGTGGTGATGCCAGACAAGGGAAGTCAGTCGGTTGAGGGTGTGCCGACGTCGGGGTATGGGGTCGGCTGAGAAGGGGGTTGCGCTGCGGTTTGGTGACGGAGGTTGAGGATGGGGAGCTCGGGACGGAGTGAGGAGATAGCCAACGGGGGTGGCGAACAGGGGGCAACGGAGTGAGAGAGGTCGGATCCGGCGTGGCTGGCGGTTTTTGGGCAAGCCACCACTAGCTGTTGGTGGCGGGTTTAATAGGGAATGGGGGTGGTAAGGAGAGGTTGGTTTGGGTAGAGGTAGTGGAAGTTTTGGTTTATGGAGGTTTTTGGTAATGGTGGAGTAATGTTGCGTTAATGGAGGGATATCAAGAGGAGAGAGAAAAGAGTGGTGAGGAAGATGAAGTGGTAGATTTAGGTGTAGTGGGGTGTAGGAGATATGGTGTAGATGAGGGTAGGGTGAGGGTATATGGTGTGTCTTTGTGTGTGTTTAATTTGAACACCTAAAAAATAACATTAATAAAATAAAATTATTAAAACTAAAAAAAACTAAAAATAAATAAATTCCTACTCTAAAAATAAAGATTCAATTAAAAAAATAAAAATAAAAATAGAATTCTATTAAACTAAAAATTAAAATCCTAAAATATAAAATCTAATAAAACTAACAAATAAATGAAATCCTAAAAATTTCTAATCCTAATAAAATAAAATAAAAACTAAGACTAAAAACTAATAAAAATCAATATAAAATAAAATTTTATTAATAAAAATAAAATAGAAAATAAAATCTAAAAATTCTAAAATAAACATAAAATTAAAATGACTCAAACTAAAATTCTAAAAATTGATAAAAGGGCACAAACTCAACACACACACGGTTTAGGCTAGGTTTAGGCTCAGTTTGGGTAGGCTAGGATACGGGACAAGGGTATTTTGCTCCATAAAATACACAATTGCCTTGAAATACGCATTTGAACACCGCAACGTGCATTCGGCCTACAAAATAAACAATTAAGCACATAAGACCCATATTACCGATAATTAGCAATAAAAGTACGTCTATTCGGGGTATAAAATGTACAGTTTTGGGTGCTTATCAGGACCCACTGAACAAAAGGAAATAATGCAGAAAATAAACTTGGGACTTTATCTTTAGACCCATTACAACCATGCCTACCTACTAACAAGATCAATCCTAATGTACTTATAACCAAGTTTATCTAACTTCAAAGCGCCTTTGACCGGGTTTAGAAGATATCGTGAATTCTCAAACATTTGAATGGAGGACAATTCAATACCAACGTTATCCAAGAAATCAACCACCACATTAAATTCTCTGAAGCAACGAGTCAAAGTAAAATCGAGTTGATTGAGATTAGCTTGAATTTCTTCTATGCTCTCTATGTATCTCCATGGAGGTTTCCAACACTTATTCAAAACTTTGATTACCATCAATGAGTCAGATTCAATTTGAATAAAGTTAATTTATACTTTAAATAAATTTTAAGACCCATATTTAGACCCAAAAGCTCCACCGGGGTATTGGTAGAAATACCATTTGAATTTGAAAGGGTAATAACTAACTGAGCTTTAGGATCATTGATAATACCACCATAGCCACCAGGACCTGGATTTCCTTTAGAATGACCATCCACATTTAATTTTAACCAATTTTGGCAAGGGGGATCCATTGAACCATTTTCACCATCCACTACACCAAATCTGCCCATTTGTCAAGGTCATTGACCTTGACAAATTCACCTTGTCAAGGTCAATGACCGTGACATTTCGAGGCGAGACAACTTTTTTTGTCACGGTCGTGTCACGGTCATTGACCTTGACACAAAACTCGCGTTTTGTGTCACGGTCGTGTCAAGGTCAATGACCGTGACACGTTTGTCACGGTCATTGACAGTGACAAATCCGTGACCCTTTTTAAAAAAAATTGTCACGGTCATTGGCCGTGACACGCCCGTGTCAATTTTGTCACGGACGTGTCACGGTCAATGACCGTGACAATTCTGGGCAGAATTAAAAAAAAACTGCTGGGCAGTATGGCCACTGCCACTGCCCAGCAGTATATTTGTACCTGTTATAGCAACGTTGTACCTGTTCCACACATCATATATCCGAACAAACTAAAGATAATGTAAATATATATTCAAATAAGAAACTATTTAAAAAGAAACAACATCACCATCATTTTATCTCAAATCTACAAACTATTTGCATGGAAAAGAGATTTTGTACCGCGACGCTCGGGAACACCTCCTTATCCTTCCCTTCTCGTCCGAATAGCGACATAAGTATAGAGCATATGTGGCCTACCATTAGGGCCACTCCCTGTCCCTTGAATTGAAATAAAGTAAAATTAGTATCCGCCCCTCAAATATAGATAAATATAAATTGTAATTGAAATCGAAATCGAAATTGACATATAAATATAAATACATTACCTGTAGTGTCACTCACACAGCTAACTTGAGCTCATATGGCACTTCCTTCCAACTAATGTACCCCGGTCAATCGTGTCAATTATAATTCTCTTCATATCTAAACACTAAGAAATACCATAATCCTATGGAGGTATGCGTTGCAAATTCCTTCCAACCGTTGTGTAGCCAAAAATCAGCAGTTGAAGTTGTCAACTCCACCTTTGAATGGGGTATGGAAAGTGGTGGGGTATGGAAAGTGGAATTGACAACTTCAACCGGTGATGTTTGGCTACATAACGGTTGGGAGGAATTTGCAGAGCATCGCTCCATAGGATTATGGCATTTCTTAGTGTTCGGATAGACAAAGAGATTCAGTCTCCTCTCTACAAATAGGACACCCCAAATAACTATGTACTAATCACCTATTAAAGGTAAGAAGCGTATATTTATGTATTAATCTCCTCTCCACACACGCACACTACACAAGAGTGAAAATGATAAAGTGCAGATCAAGTAAAAGCATTAAAAATGGATGTTTCGGTACAAATTGAAATAATTATTACAAATTGAAAAATTGTTTCAAATTCGGGTTATCATCAAAAATGGATTGATATTCGGTAGGAGCATCCAAGTCATCCACACTACTATTTAGACGCCTTGGCGCGTGTTGGACAATTGACCACGGCTCGTTGTTGATATACTCCGAGTAAAACACTTGCTTAACCTTTGGAAATGCACAAACAAATGGCTCATCGCTCACGTGGTCGTTGCTCTTCAACTTGGACAAGTCAACCATGATCAAATTGGTGACAGGATCAACTTTAGAAGCATTTTTATCCTCAACTCTTACCCATTCACAGTAAAATACAACCTCTTTGAAGCTTATATAATCCAATTCAAATATATTTTGGATTACACCATAGTAAGTCATTTCAGCTTCAACGAGGTTTTTATCTTTTGCGCTCGCTCGAAAGAAAGTAAGAGCCTTGTATGAAATTCCCGAGTTCTGTACATTTGTACTTTCCTCGTACACTTTAGCGCTGAAAATGTAACCGTTCAATCGATATTTTTTGTACTCTTGTGCCACGAACAAGGGTCCAGTGGCTAGACGAGCAAGCCTTGATGTCGCATCAGCCATCTTTAGGAGCTGAGAATATAGATAAATTAATTATATTAGTGGTAAAATTTGAGTGTAATGTAACGTTATATAACGACTGTTTTCATTGTAATTACCTCTTGTGTCAACCATAGCCTAAATTCGCTGTCTGATTGTACCACTGTTTTTCATCTTTTATTGTTCTCATATGCTTCATATTTACTGCATATTACAAAATTAATCATGTATAAAATAATCTAAAATAATGTTAAACATTATAATATTCGAAACTTACTTTTTCCATTCTTCGACATCTTCATGTGTGTCAAATAGATAACGAGCTACTTGTTCATGTTGCAAACTCGTTAATTTCACTCGTTTTCCCATCACATTACCACCATCATCGAGGAATTCATCAGTGTCATCAACGCTGGTAGAGTCAGTCATATATTCCCGAGTATATATTGATGACTCCACGGTGATGTATTCCTCTGCAATTGATCCTGCAATATATCGCGTATTCTTGACGTAATCTTTAAAAACTTTCATCAATCTTTCAAACGGATACATCCACCGATATCTAACTGGACCACAAAGAAGTGCCTCGTCGCATAGGTGTACCAACAAGTGAACACTTATGTCAAAGAATGCTGGGGGAAAGTACTTCTCCAATACACAAATCGCTTCGTTCACAGCCAATTTTGCGGCCACTATGTGTTCTCGATTCACTACCTTCTCACATAAGAGGGAGAAGGTAATACTAATTTTCATAATAGCCCTACGCAAATCCTTGTGCTTGGAGAAACAGTGCTTAAACAATAGAGGAACCAATTGCATGATCACATGCCAATCGTGGGACTTACACTTATGTAAATCATGAGTAGCATAATTCACAATCCTTTGCAAGTTGGACGAAAAAGTAGATGGGCCCTTCAAATTATATATTGTGTCTAGAAGCACCTTCCTTTCCTCACTCGTCAAAGTAAACGCACCAGGGGGAATTATTGTCCTTCCCCTACTATCTTCTTTCAACCATAGTTGTGGTTTAAGTTTTAACGTTTTAAGGTCTTTTCGTGCATTTTCTCCATCCTTCGAATGACTCCCCCCAAGGCAAGTACCCACAATATGTTCAGCGAAGTTCTTCTCTGCATGCATCACATCCAATACATGGCGCACCGGGTTTTTCTTCCAATAAGGCAAGTCAAATAAAATTGACCTCCGAGACCATGCCTTTCTTATCTCAGTTTCATTCCCAGTTGGGGTCTTCTTATGCTTGACATTCTTAAATTTGGGATTCTTACCTGGCATATTTGGTCCACATTTAGAAGATTTACTTTCAATTTCTGAACCCGAAAGTTGTCTCGGCGGTAGCCTATGTTCAACTCCGCCCAATAAAAAATTGGAAGCTTTCTCACATCCAGAGTATAACGGTTGGGTTGCCTTAAATTTTAAACTTTGGTAGTCATCGTCAAGTTTTATCATGTTATCTTCACTAGCACTTGAATCTTCTACATCATCAGTAACCTCATTCTCCTCAGCTTCATAAACTCCGTACGCATCATCAACTAAATCCTCTAACATATTATGATCTACGTCGTCCCCTTCTTCATCTATTCTACTTGTTGAAGGATGTTGTGAAGGTTGGTCAGGGACAAAAGGAACTTTCAATTCACCGTGAAAACTCCAAAATCGATAACTATCTTGCATACCCGATCTTAACAAATGTAGTTCAACTGTTTTCCACTCAAACACCTTACCATTCTTACACCTAGCACACGGACACGGAAACTCTTCATCATTACGACATCTCTTTGCATATTTCACAAATTCGTTAGCACCTCTGCGAAACACATCCCCCATTCTATTAGTCTCACCCATCCACTCTTTGTATTTCGGATATCCCATCACAGCTACCATAACTAAACACCTATTAAAGGTAAACAAAACTTAGATTTATAGTATGTTTTTTTTAATTATCCCATCATTTAATTATCCTATTAAAGGGTATGTGGTCCTATCCCATTCAAGAATGCATTTTTCTGTAATATACTTAACAGCTCATGCACATTGTTACGATTTGAAAAAAATTCGACAGCATATCCCCTTAGTTCTCCAAGTACACGACGTAGATTGGCAGGTGTGAGTGTTATTTCAATTGGTCAATTAAAATAACAGTCACACTTGTCAATCTAATATGTACCCAGAGAACATTAAGATACGACTGCAGAACTTCCTCCAAAAGTAACAACTTTAAGCCAATAAGAATATTATACAAAAATTATACAGTCTCAAACTGTCCAAACGGGACAATTCGAGAGATCTCATTACAGGGGTAATGACTCTCGAACGGGTCTAAGGGTTATTGAATGCGTACGCATAAGAACTAGAATGCTAGTATCTATGCGCACTATATTTAATTTCAAGTATGTTTCATATAATGGGTTAATTCAAATACAAAAATAAATTCATGGGATAATTCAAATACAAAAATAAATTCATGGGATAATTCAAATACAAAAATAAATTCATGTATTGACCACACACACACACACACACTATCTAAGCTGTTCTATAGGTATAAAAACAATTATTATCCAATTATTATCCAACTATTATCAATTATTTATTTTGAATGTAAATAATATTCAAAACCCCACCC
Source organism: Sambucus nigra (assembly GCA_949130495.1). Taxonomy (NCBI): domain Eukaryota; kingdom Viridiplantae; phylum Streptophyta; class Magnoliopsida; order Dipsacales; family Adoxaceae; genus Sambucus; species Sambucus nigra. The sequence goes on along the minus strand of OX422214.1, from coordinate 383,059,286 downwards.
AACCCCACCCCCACCCCCTCAGATTAATTCAAGACATAAGACCCTAAAGGGAATCCAAATTATTTCTTGGACGTGAATTCCTCCAAATTATGATCTCATACCTATTCACACAATGATTGGGGAGGGGGTGGTGGAGGGGGGCAGGGGGTGGGGTGGGGTGGGGTGTGTGTGTGTCCGTAGGTGCGTAGGTGTGCGTGTGTGTGTGGCGTAGGTGTGCGTGTGTGCGTAGGTGTGCCCACCCCACCCCACCCCCTACCCCCCTCCCCCACCACACACCACCACACACACACACACACCCCACCCTACCCAACCCCCTGCCCCCCTCCACCACCCCCTGCACCACCCCCTGCCCCACCCCGCCCCACCCCCTGCCCCCCTCCACCACCCCCTCCCCCACCACACACCACCACACACACACACACACCCCACCCTACCCCACCCCCTGCCCCCCTCCACCACCCCCTCCCCCCCTCCCCCAAAACACACCACCACACACACACACACACCGCACCCCACCCCACCCCACCCCCTGCCCCATCCACCGCCCCCTCCCCCACCCTGCCCCCCTCCACCACCCCCTCCCCCACCCTGCCCCATCCCGCCCCACCCCCCACACACGCACACACATACACACACACATATATATATACACATAAATATACAAACAAATATATATATAAATGGAAGAGAGAGAGAGAGAGAAATTGGACCTGAGAGAGAGAGAGAGAGAGCAGTGTCGAGTCGAGAGAGAGAGGGAGGGAACGGTGGGAGGGAAAAAAGAAGGGGGAAAGGGTTTTTGCTGGAAAAGTTGTCACGATCGTGTCAAGGTCATTAACCGTGACAAGAATTGTCACGGTCTTGTCACGGTCAATGACCTTGACACGACTGTGACAAATTTAATTTTCACGGTCTTGTCACGGTCAATGACCGTGACAAGTCGTTGTCACGGTCGTGTCAAGGTCAATGACCGTGACATAAAACGCGTGTTTTTTTGTCACGGTCAATGACCTTGACAAGGCTGGCCGGCTGAAAGGTGACAATTTGCCCATTTTGGTGTAGTGATCTTCTGTCTAGGGTGTATTTTCAAATCAAACAACTCTTTGATTTTTTTCATCAAAGGTTTGAACAGGGCTAAGAAGAATCAAATACTTACAAATGTTAGAGATCGGGAATATAGCATGTTTTGTAATGAAATGATGGTTGAATTTTTTAGTCTCATAAAAATCCACATTTTTACTTTTCCATATTTCCCAATAACCCAAAATTAGAATAAGTTTCCCAAGGCATCTCAAGTAATCTTTTATCCTTCTTTATAGCATTGACTCATAAGCATACCAAAAATATAATTCATATCTATTTTGGTACCCATAAGGTAAGAGAAGTAGCCCCAAATAGGCTTTATTTCTTTACATTGCAAAAATAGGTGCAAAGTTGACTCAACTTGATTATGGTCGGTTTTACATCTGAAGGCCATCCTCATTCCAAGTGTTTTAATGTTTTCATTAAGATGCAAACAATCACTTAGAAGTCTCCACATATTGATTGAGAGTTTTTTTAGGAATATAATAATACCATATGTTGGATATAACTGTAGAGGCAAGGCAATGGTTTTTACAAATTTTAATAGCGTAATGAAGATTAAAAATACGTGATTTTGATGCTTTCCAAATCCATTGTTCTCCCTATTTTTCCATTTGGTTTATGTAGACCTCTTAAGTTGCAATCATTTTTCTCTAAGATAAAGATCCCCATTAGGAGATGTAATTTAAGGATTTAAATATGTTCCTCATGTATTTCACCCAAAGTGCATCTTTAATCGAGTGCTTCTGAATCAATCTCATACTAAAAACTTTACTAATGAGATTGAAATCAGTAAATTCAAGACCACCCTTAACTTTGACTCTACATAGAACTTTCCAGCTTTTGCATTGATGTTTCCTATCAAGAGTTTCATTTCCACCCCAGAAAAATTTATTAAGAATTGATTGAAGCCTTTTGATAACTGATTTTGGAGTTGAATTGATGCCAAGAGGTAAGAGGGGATAGAAGATAACACATATTTAATCAAAATGTATTTTTTTGTAGAATATAACGTCCCCTTGTCTTAAACATCTGGATGAGTCAAAGTATTCCTTCGATTGACAATTTATGGTTATAGAGAACCAATTATGGGATATTCATCTCCAAACATAGTCATTACATTCTTCCCCAAAGCCAAATCCTCTCAGCTAAACTCAACTCAACAAAGCCTTTTCCCAATTATTTGGGGTCGGCTACATGAATCCTATTTGTCCATTCCATTCTGTCCATTGAAATATCTTTGGTTAAATCACATAACATCATGTCCTTTTTTATAATATCCCACCAAGTCAATTTAGGCCTACCTCTACCCCTTGTGTTACCAGCAATACTAACTAAATCACTCTTCCTTATAGGAGCATCCATTGGTTTACGCTTGATGTGTCCAAATTATTTAAGTTGATTTTCTCCCAATTTATCTTCTATATGAGCTAATTTTACCATTTGACGAATTTGTTCATTTTTAATTTTATCCTTTCGAGTTTTACCACAAATCCATCTTAACATTCTCATCTCCGCCACACTCATTTTCTGCACATTTTGTTTCTAGGTTGCCCAACACTCTGTCCCATATAACATGGAGGGTCTATTATCCATCCTATAAAAAATTTCGTTTAACTTCGAAGGCATGCGCCTATCATACAAAACATCGGTAGCACTTCTCCACTTAACCCAGCCTGCTCTAATCCTATGAGTAACATCATCACTAATATATCCATCTTTTTAAATAATCGAGCCTAAGTAACGAAAATGACCATTTCTAAGTATCTCTTGACCCTCCAATTTCACCACATCTGCATTTGTCCTCCTATTACTACTAAAGTTGCACTCCACATATTCTATTTTTTGTTCTGCTTATTTTAAATCCTATTATTTTTAGAGTTTCTCTCCACAATTCCAACCTAGTATTAATCCCCGACTAAATCTCAACCACTAAAATAATATCATCTGCAAATAGCATACACCATGGCACCTCATCTTGTATTTGTCCAGTCAACTCATCCATAACAAGAGAAAAAGGATAATGACTTAATGTTGAACCTTGGCGTAGACCTACAGTAATTGAAAATCACTACTTTCTCCAGCTGTTGTTCTTACTGTAGTCATAGTACCGCCATATATATCCTTAATCAAATCAATATATCTATGAGTCACTCCTTTTTTATATAAAACCCACCATATTATATCTCTGAGTATCATATCATATGCTTTCTCCAAATCTATAAAAATCATATGAAGATCCTTTTTTTTCTCCCTATACCTCTCCGTTAATCTCCTCAATAAATAGATTGCTTCCATTATTGACCTCCTAGGAATAAACCCAAATTGATTCTCAGATACTATTGTCTTCAATCTTAATCTATATTCAATCACTCTCTCCCAAAGTTTCATTGTATGATTCATTAACTTAATACCATGATAATTTGAACAACTTTGTATGTCCCCTTTATTTTTATAAATAGGTATTAAAACAATTTTTCTCCATTCATCGGGCATACTATTAGTCATTAAAATTATATTAAATAATTTTGTAAGCTATGTACTCCATCCTCCCCTAAACACTTCTAAACCTCAATAGGGATATCATCTGGTCCTAAATCCTTCCCTATTTTTATCTTTTCTAGAGAAATCCTGATCTCTGTTGTCCTAGTTCTGCGAAAAAAACATATTTTCTTGAGTCTCCCTAAGTTCCTCTATATCTAATATACTCCTATTATCTCCATTTAATAACCTATAAAAGTAGTTTTTTCATCTTCCCATAATTTCATCATCTCTGACTAGGACTCTCGAATCATCGCTTTTAATACACTTAACGTTATTAAAATCTTTTGTTTTCCTAGCCCTAAGTTTAGCAAGCTTATAAATACTTCTTTCCCCTTCTTATGTTCCTAATTTTGTATAAAGATCATCATATGCTTTTAACTTAGCATCTCTTACCACTTTCTTAACTTCCTTTTTAGCCTATTTATATTTCTCAAAATTTTCTTCATTTATATTTGTTTGCCATGTTTTAAAGCTCTCCCTTTTGATTTTTACTATATTTTGTACTTCTTCATTCCACCACCAAGTTTCTTTAGACTATCTCCCCTTGCCTTTTGTTTCTCCAAGAATTTCTTTTGATATTCTCCTAATGCATGTGGACATCTTATTCCACATTATATTAGTCTCTTTTTCAGTATTCTATGTCGTTTCATTTAATACTTTATCTTTAAATAGTTCTAATTTCTCTCCTTTTAAGTTCCACCACCTAGTTTGTGGGTTAATCTTCACTTTTCACACTCGTGATTGATTTTTAATATTTATACCCAACACCATTATCCTATGTTGTGAGGTTAAACTCTCTCCTGGGATAACCTTTCAATCTTTACCATTAATCGGTCTCCTTTCCTAGTAATGAAAAAATCTATTTGGCTTTTATGCGTTCCACTTTTATAAGTTATTAAGTGTTCAAGTCTCTTTTTAAAACGCGTGTTTAGTATAACAAAATCATAAGTCATCGCAAAATCTAAGATATACTCTCCTCCGTCATTTCTATCTCCAAAACCATAGCATCCATGCACAATCTCATATCCTACACAGTGTTCTCCTACATGGCCATTAAAATCTCCCCTATATAAATTTTCTCACCTAAAGTTATTTATTGAATTAGTTCATCCATTTGTTCCCAAAAATGTAATTTCGTGTGCTCATCTAATCCTACCTAGGGTACATAAGCGCTAACAATATTAATTGTGCTTTCACCTAATACCAAATTTACAAGTATAAGTCTATCACCTTTTCTAATAACGGTTACGATATCATCCTTAAGGTTCTAATCTGCTATTATTCCAACTTCGTTTTTATTTCTATGTTTTCTAATATAATCTAATTTAAACCCTGTATTTTCTATTTCTCTAGCTTTCTCACCGACCCATTTAGTTTCTTGTAAACAAGCTATGCTAACTTTTCTTCTTATCATGGCATCTACTAACTCCATCCATTTTCCTATCGTAGTCCCTATGTTCCAAGTCGCTAACCTTAAGTCTAATATCTCGGACTAGCTTCTTTACCCACACACGTCCAGATTGTTACAAGAACACATGCGTATTTATCATCACATCTGAGCACCGATGCGACGCCCCTTGCCTATTTATTGAGACACACGGTGGCAGGCGCAATGCCCCTTATCTACTTTTCGAGACACCCAGTGGCAGGCGTAACACATCGCTTATGGGGAATGCCCTATCATTAGTGCGTATATTCATAAGATTCATGTTCATAAGGATCTGATAAAGTTTTACGCTGGTTGTCAGCTACCTAACGCAACCCTCCTCCTTTATCAAGGCTTGGGACCAGTAGTGTAAAAAAAAGAAGTTAAGCGCAACATAGGCAGAGTTCCAAAGCCTCTGAGTATATAAATTAAACAACCCCAATGAATTTTATCATAAGCTTTCTCCATGTCAATTTTGAGAATGACATTACCACCACGAATTTTACTTCCAGGGTTATGCACCATCTCTTGAGAAAGTTGAACATTGTCTTGAATGCTTCTTCCTTTAACAAATTCACTTTGATTCTGAAAACACAAGTTTTGGAAACATATTGGCCTTTATAGAAGAGAGGATTTTAGAGGAAAAAATGCATAGCTTGATAGGTCTATAATCTTCACACTTCTTTGGGCTTTTAATTTTGGGGATAAGTACAATAGAGGTGCTTGTACATCTTTTAAGAAGATCATTCCCTACAAAAAAATCTATTAACAATAGCCATAAAATCACAATTTATAATGTTCTAGCGAGATTTGTAGATATATCCCCCTTAGCCATCAGGGCCAGGTGCCGAGACAATACTAAGATCCTTTAATTCTTGGTGTACTTTCTCCCCAATAGCAAAGATCTCAATCAAATCATTAGTATTATGGGTATATGTTTGGAATCGGGTAAAATATATCATGAGTACAGATATTATGATCAACAGTTACTAAGGAATGGAAATGATTTATAATATGGATGCACCCTTCTGGATAATCCTCTATAAATAACCCATCATTGTTTTTAATGCCATTGATTAGGAGTTTTTTGTGTCTGGCCTTAACAGTTGAGTGGAAATATCTGGTATTAGAATCACTATGCTTCATGCATTTTTATAGATGATTTTTGTTATCTGAATATCTCGTCTCTCTTTAAATTTTAAAATAGTTTGGCTCTCCTTTTACACAGGTAATATTTTCCTCCTTCCTATCATTCTCATACTCCACTTCCAATTGCAAAATTTCATCTTCCATATCTTTAACATCATGAAAAATATCTTTAAGTCTTCTTATTTTCTTTTTTAATCACCCCTTTTAGTCTTTGCAATCTCATGAAAAAGTTTCTCATCCCAATAGAATTGGTATCCTCACATGAAGCAAAAACTTTAATTATGTCCTTAAACTTCTCTTGTATGGTCCACATATATTGGAATTTAAAGATTTAGGGAATAGATCCATAGTTGATTTAACAGTCAATAATAGAGGGACATGATGAGAAGAGGACTTGTCCAGGTGTTGGATTGAGGTGTTTAAGAATTAGGATGACCAAAGAATACTAATAAACCTTTTGTCAAGCCTAGCAATAATGACCCTATCTTCATCTCTATTGTTACAACAGGTAAACCTAATACCTCTACAGCCCAGGTCAATTAATCCACAGTCATACATTACTTGATTGAAGTCTCACATAGCTTGCATACCAATATGGGTATTTTGGTTGCTTGGAGGTTCCCTTAAAGATCCAAGGTGTAGCATTTTGGTTGCTTAGAGGTTCCATCCTTGAACATTAAAAGTTACTTCTACTTTGAAGAAGAGAAGTTTGACCAAAGGATTCAAAGGCATTGGTTACAGACTAAAAGTACTCTAACTGTAGATCTCTCTATGGAGAATACGCTCTCTATAAAGAATATGGTGAGCAAGAGTGTCTAGTCGATTGCAGTGTCGTGAGGCTTTAAATTTATTTCTAATAATCATAAAACTCTACCATAGTGTAGTTATCATTATTATCGGACAAAGGCTTTCCCATTAGTGAGGTTTTCTCTCATACATCCATTCTTGTGCTTAATTTACTCGTTTTGCATCTTATAGAATCACTGTCTTAATTAAAAAGATAAAACTTGAGAGATTCTAAAACTTAATAAAATATCTTTTCACAAAGACTTTTGTATTGTTAAACCCCTTTGCAATAACAAATTAACAAACCTTTTCTTGAATGAATGGAATTAATGTTTATTTAGGTAGCTACCTTCAAGAGGCTCTCTCAACTATGTTTAGAGCGACTCTCCAAGTTTTAGGTGTTGAAACCTAAGCATATATCCTTTTTATGTGCAATTGATTATAGTTCAACTCTCTGACCTCCTCTATTTGATGGGATAAATTATTCCTATTAAAAAGCTTGTGTGACAACATATTTAATGTTTATATATGATCGTATATGGAATAGTGTTTATGGGATGAACTTGTCCCAAAACCATTATTAATGATATCTAGGTTTATAATATTAGATCCAGTTAGGATGACAATGATTTAAAGAAGAGTGGGTGCAATATTAAGGGATTTAACGCTATTTTTGGTTGTGAGTCCCCGAGTAAGTTTAGTCGTCTATCCACATGTACACCAACTAAGGATGCATTGGATGTTTTACAAACGACCTATGAAGGCACAACCACCATGAATCATTTTAAACTTCAACGAATTACCACTCGTTTTGAACTTCTTACCATGGATAAGAACAAAACTTTAACGAGTTCTACGCCGAGATGAATGACATAGTTACCTCCATATTTTCTTTAGGGGAGACTTTAAAAGAGCATAAAATTGTTGATAAAATCTTATGGTCTCTTATTTTTAGGTTTGTGACACCCCACCCATTTAAATTTTGGGTGATCAATCCTTTATAAAAATAAATCAGGAGTCTCATTTGGTTCATTCTTAGCATCACTGTCAAAAACATTTAAATTTACTAACCACCTAGTATTCAAAAAGCCGGTGCTAAATTTTATCTTTTTATCAAACAAAAATATGCGAAAATAAACCCAATAACCAAACCATTCACATAGTAATAATAATCTGAACCAATTACCAGATAAATAACTAAAGTAAAAGTGATACTGAATAAACCATTGGTTCCCAATATAAAAACCGAACTAAACATCTAGAGAAATACAAAATGAATCCCTAGAGGCATATTCTGATAAAACTGAATAAATGAAATAACTGAAGGGGCTACATCCCCAAATGAAATAACTGAAACTGCATCCTACTCTAGTAATGAAGTAACTGAAGCGACTAAACCTAATCCTATAAGCATCCACAAGTGTTGCAGCTACGCACCCATGGAATATATCATCAAGCTTGGTGTCCCTGTGGCTGGACACCTAGAAGGTTTTGAAAATATTTTTCAAGCGAGACAGACCCTAAAAGTTTTTGAAACATTTAGAAAGTATTTATCATAGTTTAAAAGAAGGTATTGATTACACGTGTTAGTTCAACACACACTCCATTCAGTTCTTCCCCGCTCAACTAATGTGCACGCCTAACGTCTCATATCTAGCTATGCTACCCAGCCCAACCAGATCTCATAAATAACTAAAAAACCACTAAAATGTTTAGATCCCCCATACCACTCATAGAGTACGCCACAGTATTCCAATATTTAATCATTATGTCCTTAGTTAAATTATCTCTTTAACTCCCCCCTCCCCCCGTACCGCCCATCTAATACGTTGTAGTAGCACTAATAATTAACATTCCTAGTATGTTATTATTAAACAAGAATTAACATTCCACGTATGTTATCATTAAATAATTTCATTAAGTTGCTCTACTTAAATCATCTTTAGATATACGATATCTAACTTTACTACCATCACCCACTAAGTTGATGATCTCGTAATTTAAATCACTTTTAGATATACACTATCTAACTTCTTTACATTACACATAAGTAGGATAAATCACCCAAGTATATATATATATATATATATATATATATATATATATATATATATATATATATATATATATATATATATATATATATATATATATAATAAAGGAGGAGGGATTTTTTGTCTCCCCCAACTCACGGCTGAGATTAAAAGTTGATGGATTTGGTCTTTATCAACTGATGGATGAGATTGAATGAGAGGGCTTAGAATCCAATGGCTTAGAATTAACCAATCTGTGTCCCTTTGAATCTGGTACGACAGAGAGGCTAGAGTAGTTAAAGTGGCTGAAGTACATAAATCTGCACAACCTATGATGTGTACTTTCTACATATCTTCACACAATATTAATGAACACAATCTCGAGGACAATAGAGCTATGAACGACGTGCAACTGAAGAGTTTGGAGTTTGGGAGAGAACTGTACATTATCAATCTTACGGTGAATTATCATTCAACTCTTTTGGAGTAACATTGTATGTGTTTTGCTTGTATTGAGCTGGGTTTTTATGTAGTCTGTTTCTGAGTTATGCTGTTCATATTAAATGTTTGTTTTTTATTTTAAGCTCAAAGAATGTTTGGTTTTAATCTCAAATATTTTTACTGTCCATAGGAATTGGGTTTTACCTTTTGGAACAAGGTTTAACATCTAGTCATTACAATGTTCCTTACTGCGTTTTAACATCCAGTCATTTTAATGCATAGAAGGTGCGGAGTCTGGGTTCATAACTTATGCATTGATTGTATGGGACCAATACTCACTCAAATGAACAAAACATGTTTTTTGTCTTCTATTTTTCATTTTGTCTTCTGTTTTTAAGTCAACCAGTTATAAGATATGCATTATGTCTTCTATTTTTGCTGTTGATACTAAATGTTTGGTTTTGGTTTTAATCTCAAATAATGTTTGGTTTTAATCTCAAATAATGTTTCTTTTTGGTTTTAATCTCGAATAATGTTTCGTATTCATCTCAAATAATGTTTGGGTTCTATAGTGATAAATATTTTTTCTCTTCATAGGAACTGGGTTTTACAGTTTGGAATGGGGTCTTAACGTCCAGTCATTATAATGGTCCTTACTAGGTTTTAACATTCGATTATTTTAAGGCATAAAAGTTAGGAACGAATAAAAGGTGAAGGGTAGGGGTTTTTCAGTTACCAACTGGGTATTAATGCATTATAGAATTTCTAACATACATAGTAGCGAAAGTGTGTAACTAGGTTTGAGTGTTGTAACGGGTCTCGAGAAACTAGGTTTGTGTAGGTAAACTGTGTAACGGGTCTTGAGCAACTAGGTTTTTGTGTTGTAAGCATATGCTTTGTGTAACTAGGTTTGTGTGTTATAAACATATGCTTTGCGAAACTGTGTTTTTGTATGGTTGAGAGTTATTGTAAGTTTTTGTGTTCATATAAGCACGTGTGATTTAAGTTGTGAAAAAATTCGTCTATATATAACTTGATCTCATCAAACATTATTTCGAAGGTTTAGGACGTTCATTTATATACAGCTTGCTCTCAGCAAACAGTTTATGTTGTTAATATTCTGAAATTATATATATATATATATATATATATATATGTGTGTGTGTGTGTGTGTGTGTGTGTGTGTGTGTGTGTGACTGCATCGAATACTTGAGTAGGACTCTAAACAATTTGCCCATTTTTCGTATTGCTCTTCCAATGTGACTTAGATCCACACGTGGCTTCCAAAAGTCTATACTGATACGCATGAACAAAAATTAAGGCAACTGAACTGTCTAAAAATATTGCACCTGTACAGACACATATATAATGGGTCTTAACATCCAATCATTATAATGTTCCTAACTAGGTTTAAAGATCCCATCATTTTAATGAATAGAAGTTAAAAAATCATTTCCTCACATGTAAAAAACCCAAAATGTTTTGAACTAGGTCTTAACATCCAGCTAAGAATATCAGGTGAACTGAGTCTTAACATGAAAAAACCAAAAGCTTTTGGAATGGGGTCAACTCTGATGAACTGGGTCTTAACGCATAGAAGTTAGGAACACGTAGAAGGTGAGGGGTTGGGGTTTTACAGTTAAGAACTGAGTCTTAACGCACCCAACTAATTAGAATACCGGCGGTGTAAAACTAAAGTTTAGAAACTCATGTTACATCTGTGTAGAAATTGAAGTTTAGAACTGAGTCATAACGCACCCACCATCATTTTACAACTGGATAGAAACTCAACTCATCGGAAAGTTTATAAACATTATCCAACAAAACTTCAACTATAACCCGGGTGGGTGAAAATTTGCACATCTGCAAGTGTGAGAGTTAAGAATCATACACACACAGAGAGAGAGACCCATGTCCAGTTTGGAGGGCCTGAACAGGGAGTCTCAAATTTTAGAGAGAGAGACCCATGTTTGAGGTGAGAGAGAGAAAGAGAGAGGAATTTTGATGAGTCTTGACGCACCCAGTCCTCATGTTGAGTTCAGTTAGGAACTGGGTTAAAATATTCATTGAAGTCAGTTCATTTTAACCCATGCAGTCCTAATGAACTGCAGCACCTCTGTCTCTATTCACCATATCAATAGTCAAGCTTTCAATAACATTCTTCGAATCAATGATGTAGAATTATAAAAGCATCCTTAATAAATTGCAGCACCGTTTGGTTTTTTTAACGAGCTGTATAACATTGTATACAAGTGGAGTCCATGAATATCATTACTACTGAAGAATAAAAATTCTTCGAATATGCATTTTTTTTATTACAAAGAATGTTTTGAAATATTTTTTATGTATATCTTTTTTTGAAACAGTTTATTATAATTTTATTTTGAAAAAATTTCTTTGCTTGGAAAATTAAAGTGCAAAATGTTTTTCAAAAATTATAATAGAGGTTTCATGTCTATGAAAATTTTATTTTGAAACACTTTTATTTCATTTTTTATCACACCTAACCTAAGATACACATGTTGATAATATTACAATGACAGTATGTTAGTTTGGGTGGTTATACCTTGGCGTGATGTGAGAAGGGTTGAAATGGGTTTAAAGGTTAGAAATTTTTTTTGGTATGGATTGCCTCAAAACACTATCAAAGGTATTTGATGATACAAAGCAGTCTTCGAACGAGGCATCATTTTTTCTATTTTTCCATGGGAAGTGCAGATCTCAAAATAGTGGATATAATGATAAAATTAAGCACGTAACAATGAGACGTCATTTTTCCATCTTTTTATTCCATGTTTTAATAAATTTGAAAAATATAACAATGTGTATTTTCATCTATTTTGTAGGACTGAGGATGCCGAAGGTTTAAGTGTTGATGAAGATATCTATGGTGACTCGACAATGTACTTGATGGGATGGATTTAGATTTTTCTATTTTGGTTGTTAACATTTCAGTTTTATGTATGGGATGATAGTTAGTTTTATGTATTTCAATTTTTTCTGTCATTTTTTGGTCCATCTTCTATAATCCGTAGTTCGCGCCATCTGGTATCCACCGATTTTTCAAGCCCAAAATCCACAAAAACAAATTTTGCAATTTTGACACGAAATATTCAGAACGTTTTTACAATCGTGGAATTTATTTTTGATGCTTCAAATGGTGTTTTATGGTTTCTGGAAGCTAGGTAATGAAGAATATTTGCCAAATTTTTTTATTTGATTGGTCATCTTTTATTCATTTTGAATGATTCGAACAAGACTGTTTTATTTTATTTTTTATTTGGATCTATTTGTAATCTCAAATTTTATCGTGTTATTAACATGAGTATGAGTGTAATACTAAGTGCAAGTTTTTAAAATGAGTCTTTTGAATAGTTTTCCCAAGATGCTAAATATCATGGGACATGTATGCATACTATAATAGTTTGTTGGAGATGTTAAATACCAGTTGCACAGGTACACATTTATCACGGGAACAAATTTATCGTTGTGCCATTGACACGGGTACAAAATATCATGAAAAGAAATTTATCATTGTGTCATCGACACGGGTACATCCTAGTTTATATAATAAAAGATGAGGTATTTTTTTGTCTCACCCAACTAATGACTCAGATTAAATCTGATGAATTTGATCTCTATAAACTGATGGTTCAGATTTAACCTTGAGAATTTGAATCGAAGGGTCGAAAATGATTTGCTTTACAATACCAGCACAAGGCTTGAGAAACAACTTGATACTTAAAATCTGCCATTATACTTTTATTCAGATCACGACGTTGAAAGTAACATCAACTCCAAGAATCCCTTAAAACACTCAACCCTCTTACTCTCTCAAAATCGATTCAACAAACCCATCAAATGTTTCAATCAGTCTCCTCTCTCTCTCTCTCCGTGTTTAACCACAGTGCATCCATTCGAAACCCAGTTTTCCAAAAACCTCAAAAAAAACAGAATCGGTTCTGAAAATGCTAGATGCGTTCCCACTGTTTGCGGGTAAAGAAAGGAGTTTGAAGGAGAGGCTTAGGGAAGCTTCGATTTTGACTCGGTTCTCCTATTTTTAAACTCAATGTACCTTTCCTTTTTTTTTCATACACCTGTTCTGAGTCTCCATAAAAAAATATGGTGATGGTGGTTTCCATAAATCTAGAGTTATGGGTTTTGTCGGCATTCCACACAGATTAAATATAATGGTTTCATTAAATCTAATTGTGGGAATGGGTTATGGGTTTTGTGGGTTATGGTGAGAGAGAAGGTAATGTGTTTGTGATCTTTTGTCAATTTTTATTTGTCTTCATGGATTTTTTTCAGGGGTATTCATTGTGAGATTCAATTCCACTCCCGGATGTCAAGAAAAATCTAAATTTGACAACAAGCTTCCTTTTCTTTTAAAACTACCGTCAACGGGCGAGTGGTCAAACTGGAGAGTAAAGACACGGGTCCAGATGAGGAAACGCTGTTGAGGCTCAAATTGTCTAAACATGCCTCTCTCATTTCTATCCTCGCTTGATAAGGTGATGCACAAAACACCTTATACAATGCATCAGGTGTTTCCATTTTTTTTCCTTTCTTTGTGGACTTTTACAGAAATAGGTGACTTCTTTTGGTGGAGGTTTGTGCCCCTTTAATTTATTGGTTTTATTTTTAGAAATGATGAATTGGGTGTGATTTTATTATTGTGTGGATCAATGGGTTTTCTTTTGTTATATATTTTATGATAAAGATGGTGATGAAGTTGCGAAATAAAATAGGTATCAAGAGAAAATGCCTCTCCCTCTCCAAATTTCTTGCACGCTCAGATATTGATGAAGGCAGTGAAGGCGACATGACAATAATTATGATGTAAATATGAACACCCCTTTTCTAAAATGGGACTGTAGGAATTCACCTTATCTTAGTTTCTTTTGAGTATGTTTCATTTGTTTCTTACAAATATTTATAGGGTACCATATAATTAATTTTTGTATTGTATTATAATTTTAATATTTATGGGTCTTCATTGATTTTAGATTTTAATGGGTATATATTTTGAAATTTATATTGGGTTTTAAATCGACTAAAGCATGATAAATAAATAAATTTTGAATGCAATATATCTACAGTTTTTAGTTTTGCAGGGTTGTTTGATCTATTGTATTTTTTTTATTTTGAAAGAATGGAAGCTATCAAAAGAAGGGTCTGTGAGAAAAGCATTTTTTTTCTTGAGGTCAACTGCTGAACAAAAGTAGGTGCAGTAACTGCACTGCAGTTACAGACCTGTTGCAAAGGCTTTTTTGATAGGACTCACGCATAGTTTTTTTTCACTTTCCACAAGATTCACACATAGTCCCTTTTTGGTTTTGGCAGTTGACTACCTTGAGGCCATAAATTACAATCTGCTTTTCGGCATTTGTAAGTCCTAACTTGGGACACATGTCACTTTAAAAATGAATTGCAGATATTTTTTATTTGCATTATATACATAACAATTTTTTAAAAATGTATAAACTACATCAGTTATAAAAACTTTTTTACATCAAGCCATCTTCTCATGGAGAAGGTGAGGTGTTTAAATAAATTATTGGTTTGACATATCATACCTGCTACCTTAAAAGACCACAAGACATGGCAAGAAAACTGTTTCTTTTACATCTCTATTTCATAACGGAGAATGGAAATAGTTAGGATTCATTAAAAAAAATGAGAACACCATTACATATACATACTTTCTTACACATTTTTCATACACACCTGATAATATAAGGTTATAGAAGGTTGTACTTTGTGTCCTGGTGGGACCGACAACAATAAGGTATAAAGTTTTAAAGTACTGGGTATGAGATATGTGTACCAAAGTGAGTACACATATCTTTATATTTAACGTCTAATTAAATTGGGTAATAATTCAGATTAAGAACATGGTTGATTTATTTACTTTGTCAAATTGAGAATACCAATTAAATTTTAAGACCTTAAAATAAAAAATTCGGTCAAGAGCATTTAATATAATATGTGAACATGTTTAGGTAATTAAAAGTATAGATCTTTGATTTGTTGTACTATTTATTTGACCGGATGAATACATATATTTGTATATATCAATGAATAATGTACATATTTATGTAATAATAGATGACATTGTTGTTATAATTTTGACAAAAACACATGATACGACCAACACGAGTGGTAATTTTTACACGAAAACGACACAACTTAGGGTAAAAAAATCCCGACGCAAGAAACATTTTGAAATATTTTATTAGTTTGGTGTTGATATGATTTTAAATTATTAAGTGGTTCATACATTAATTAATAACTTCGTGTCAGTTTGTATCATTCTATTGTGTGTCTTATTTTGCGAAACATTTTGAAATATCTAGAACGTTTTTTCAACCGTGTCGTCGGCACGGGTACATCCTAGTGTGTATATATATATACACACACACACACAACATCTCCTGGACTGGACACCGTGATGCACACTTACATACTCTGATATCAAGTTCATGTACCTCTCGTACCAAATCAAGGACTAATAGTTCGGTATGTCTCCTCAAACCCAAAATTAAATCATGCGGACATGGTTCCAAACCTATAGGTCACGCACATACCTAACATACCCAATTGACCGTCAATACAATCGTAAACTAAGATAATCATCGTACCTATGTTCTATGTTCTGGGGAACAAATCCAGACTTCAATGGAATTGTTAAGGTGGGATCGCCCTCTGTGCAGAACCTCCGTGATAGCTGGCAGTATAGGTATGTCCACACATAAGAAAACACATAATAGGCATACACACAACCTAGCCATATGTCACATATAGGCATAGACAAAATCAATAAATATAACCCATATAAGTATACACTCAACCTATAATATAGTCTCTATAGGTATACACACAACCTATAAATAGAATCTGTGTAGTATATCTCTCGAATACTCAATGTATTATCGATATACATTTATAACTCTCTATCGTATTTTCTCGAGTATTAATTTATACCTGAAGGGCCCTAGTTACCCCTTAAGTTATTTTAGTAGTTAATTCACTCATAAAATTTTGGTCTACACCATATGTTCACGCATAATCTTCGTGATCCGTCATCCGTTCTCGTTCCCTCAAATTCATTATTTTACAATTCATGTCCAATAGGTATTCGACTTAATTCTCTCATTATGGCTCAGCCTCAATCTAACTCAAAGGGGCAAATATAACATTTTAATTTTCGGATTTCCTTCTACCCTAAACTCCAAAATGATTGAAATTCCCTCAAACGGTGTTAGGTTGGTCTAAAATCACTCTGAGACCCAAACTATACACCCGGCTTTATTGTTCTGACTATTTCGACCCTTTCGGAATCAACCGTGACCTCTAAAT
The DNA here is from genome assembly GCA_949130495.1 of Sambucus nigra. Classification (NCBI taxonomy): domain Eukaryota; kingdom Viridiplantae; phylum Streptophyta; class Magnoliopsida; order Dipsacales; family Adoxaceae; genus Sambucus; species Sambucus nigra. The sequence goes on along the minus strand of OX422214.1, from coordinate 383,042,465 downwards.
AATAATATAAGTCACTATACAATAGTTTCCTATATCGACCTGATATGGTCTACACGCACCCCCTAGTTGAGATCCTACACAGTTCCGTCGATGTCACTCACTACGACGTATGATAATTATTGCACAAATTATTCCACTAACAATAAATCCTTATTTCTCAAAAATATTTAATTCCATAAAATTACGACCCACTCGTAATTTAAAACTAAACCGAAATAATTAATTTCAAGTTACTCAGAAATACACGGTGTTATGTACTTCCCTCCTTATAAAGGAACTTCGTCCTCAAAATTGGATAAGTCTGGTACTAACAGCTTCATATAGTTCCTTATACCCTTACTCTTAAGATCACTACATGCACTTCTACCTCTCCTGATCGGGGATAATTCAAAAAGGATTCAACTACCTAGGGCGCCCATACACCTTATACCCGTGCATATCCTCACTCTTCATAGAGCTAGACAACTCCTCTAAAGGCCACCGTAGGAGGTGGGTGGGTTTCTCATATTCTTTGATCTTCCATGCCTTCCATTGTTAGAGCTTCATTTGAGGCGGGAATATTAACTCTTAAATTAAGATTCTATTTTGTGTATTTGTAGTAGAATTTTAGGGCTATATTTTTTTTTTTCGAACTTATGATTTTTCGATTTTTGATCCAATTTTTTCCGAATTTGGAATGAAATGTTAGTTTGTCGATTTTTGATTATCTAATTTCCATTTTTTTTGAAAAAATCGGATTAAAAATCGACAATAATTATGAATATTCGATTTTCCTATCCGATTTTTTCGAAACTATGTCGATACGATTTTTTCGAATTTTTTCCGATTTCCAATTTTTTTTATTTTTCCCCATTTTTTGAACCTTTCCCATATTTCACACCATTTGGGAGAGGACGAGGGCTCCAAAGTGTGCACTATAAAAGGACATTATCCTCTTAACTTTTACACATGAAAATAAATGGGTCAAAACCTCATGTATTTACATGTTGGGTTAAAACATTTTACCTATTTCTTTAAAATGAGAAATTTTGAGTAATCGAAAATCCTAAATGAACATGGTTTTGGAAACAAATCAATGCCAAAGTATAAAGGGCTTGAAATGATAATTTCAAAGTGTAACACAAGTTGGGGTGAAACCTCGTGTTTTGGCTTCGGCCCGGTAAAAGGAAAAGTATAATAATGTGGACATGTGCAAAGTGTTAAACACGTTAATAAAGACTCTGATACAACCAAGAAATAATTAAAAAGGTCACAAAGCCCTGGGGTGAAAGATCCAAAATCACTGGCCAGAGCATATGGTGGCGTCACTGGCGGTGTGGATCCCATTAAAGTACACAGTTTATTGGAAAATTATGAGAAAAAGATAAAAGAATATGGAACATGTCAAGTAATGGGTCGTGTGGTGAAAAATGGGTAAAGACAACCTTACTTGAATGAATTAACAAAAGTTCCAGTGAAGGATCAAGTGTACTAGTAATGTGAAAATTGATTAATGTCCGTAAAGTAAGGTAAATGTAAAGTATAGTGGTTAAATGGGTGAGTTGTTTGAAGCTTTAACCGTATTTAACACACGGGTCTGTTGTGAAAGGTTTTCAAAAGTTAAATAAGTATTTTATAATACGGGGCCCGTATGTGTTGAAAGGGGTGATATCTATGAAAATACTAATGTGGATTGATTAAATGAAAAGGGTAACGTCGGCAAATGAATAATTTTTATTAAACAAAGTGTATTTGTTTTAAGTATTTAATCGTGTGCGTTAAATAAAGGGATAAATGTCAAGTTAAGAAAAAAGAAGTTCTTTTATGAGATTAAGGTTAATTAATCAGGACAAATCACGTTTTGGAAATAAAAACGGTTTCATGCATTAAGTACATATGTGTATATAAATATATGTATAAGGTAGTTGCATGTGCACGTAAGTATAATGTGCTAGAGTCTTCTTTATGCCATTCGATTATATGCTGCATCGTTGTATGTTCCAATTGGGCATTTGGCTCATTCCCTCTCCTTTGTTACGGAAGGTAGTACGTGGTTTCGTCCTTCGAGAGAGTGTTCAGGTAAGCTTTCTATTTTACTTTACTTTAATAGCCCCGTATGCTTGGATTCCTGGGATATTTCCCACGGGTCCCTCATATAGTTATATTTGAAATTGAAATCGCATGCTAATAAGTTAAACATGAATTAAAATAAAATTGGATTAGCAACATTGTATAGGTTGTTTCATTGAACTTCATACCTAATGCTCAGGTCGAACAGGATTTACTATGGGTAACTCATAAATATGAGCCGGGGCATTACAAATGGTATCAAAGCTCTAGGTTCAAGGTTCCTTTTGGGAGTGACGTGGTGAGGTCGATAGTGGATCTTTCGACGTCGGTGTTGGATTGGGTCAGTCACGCTAGTTTTATTGACGATTTAGTTCATTTTCTCGATGGTGAAATCAAAGAGGTTAGCACGACAAGTAAGTTAGTACCAAGTGGCATATGATCAAGTTGGTATTATTAATCACTTATGCGCTTCTGATTAACTATGTTAGTTATTTATGGGTGTTCATGCAAGCCAATAGTGGTGGCACCATGGTTTTTAGTTTGAGGTGTTTGTGCACCAGCCTTTGATGACTTAGAGTCTTTTGAGATATTAATAGAGTAAGATGATACCCATTGGGTAGGTGGCACCAATTTGTGCATAGTCAACAGCAGAGGCTGATAATTAGAGTATCGTAAATAAGTAATATGATTTCAAAATGCACATAGTCTTAGGTACAACATTTATGAGTGGTCAATATCGATGATATAATTAGGCAAATTCGATCCTTGGGATAATATCGTGGCTAATGGAAAAGTTGATGAGCATGTAAATTTGTGTGGGTCAATAATCAAGGATAGGTACATTCAACCTTAGTTAATAGGATGTTATCCATGTGGGTGAGCACTTTACTGATTGTTAGCTGATGAATGTATCTTACAAGTCATGATTAAAGTTATGAGCCATTTGTGGTGAGAGGTCACGTGAGTGACAATGATGAGTCGTAGTAACAAGGGACCAAACCTTAAGTAGCCCTTCAGAGTAGTGGTTGAAAGAATGATGTAACATTTGATGAATAGGATCATTAGCGACACCGTTAGTAAAGGCCTCTGTGTCCTATATCCTACCAAAATTCTTAGTGGTGTTATCTTGTGGTTCAATATGTGGTACATAACATTAGCTGTAGTGAGGAGGTTTTCAATTATCCTTGGGATGAAAGGTCAACTTGTTATGACGTATTAAGTGTGCTTGATGGTTATGACCTACCATATTAGAGAATCATAGATTAATATTTGAGTGAGTGGATAGTAATCGAGGAAATGAATAACGAGAAGTCTTATGGCATAAATTCTTTGTGGAAATTATGCTCGAAAAAGCCTTATCTAGTCTTGGGCGGCGTGTTACAAAATGGTATTAGAGCTTACGTATACGACCACCCTCGGGTCTTGGATTTTGGGTCTGTTGCATTTTTTGTGACGCGTATTTTTGGAGATAGAATTTTTAGATAATCGGTTTGTGTTAGGCATCTAGATTAGATGTGAGGAATTTATTTTTGGTGACGAGATTATTTTTGGAGATTGTTGGTCTGAATTTTTAGAGTTAGGCATTCGGCGAATTTCGAGGGCAAAATTCCACATTTAGTGGCTAAGTGTAACAACCCGCGTAATTTTGGGGGTATTTTCAAAATAAAGAGTAAAAATAAATTTTGAGATAAAATTATTTTTATTGCTCAAATTTGTTGGTTATTATTTTTAAAGGCGAGAATTTCAAACGGTTTTGAAAACGGATTTTATTTTGATTTTTAAATAAATTGTCCCTTATAATATTTTCTAGGCGAACTGCCAAATTTCTTGGGCGATCGATCGATCGATCGACGCCTGGGCATCGATCGTTCGATGCCTTCAGAAATCGTGCGCAGCAAGCTTTCATAGTTTGTTTTGTTTACAACTCTTTTGGTTTTGCCTTATAAATTAAGGCCCTGGGTGACCTTTTGGTACAACTTTTTGGTAGCAAACATGTTTTTAATTCCTCTTCTTTTTATACACTTTGCCTCTTTGATTTATGCTTTCAACCCTTAGGTTTTTGGTGGTGTTCTTGGGGCTGTTTTGAGATTGATCTTGGAGGAGTTTTTGGTGATCTTTGTGGGCTGTTTTGATGGCTTAATTCTGTGATTTCTGGGCAGAATTATGTTGGTTCTTTTGGTGGTTTAAGGTATGGGGTTTTACACAATATGCTCATTAATCTCGCGAGTGTTTACTCCCTTTGTTTTCATGTGATTATTGACTCATATTTGAATTGATAAATTCTTTTGGAAATCTGAAAAATTATTTGTTGAAATCTAATATTGATTCATGTGATATTATTATTGTGTTGGGCATATTGTCATGAGATTTTAATATGGCACTAATGTTGGGCACCTGCCAATATTCCTATTCTGTCTACTTGATAAAGTATGGCGCGGTATGGTGAGGCCTGATGACGCTGATTAATGTGTTGTTAAGAAATTATTTTGGTAAAATGCTTGAGATTCGCATTTGATTTGAATATTCGTATTCGTATTGTTACGTTTTATTCATCACTAACATATTTTGTTGAGCATCTTTCCTGTCATACTGTGTACTTCCCCATATTTTCTTTTAGTGGCTGGTTAGCGCAAATTTTGGGTGCTATGGATTTGATTGGGATGATTTTAACGTGGATTATTTAGGAAGAATTTTATTACAAGAGAGAAGACTTGTATTTATTTTGATGTATATTTTAGTTGTTGTATTCTATTTGAAGAGATTTGACATTAGTGGTTTCTCTTTTGTTGTTGTGGGATTTAGATGCTCTATACCTTGTTTTGGATGGATTTGTTTAGTTTTATCATTGTGTAGAACTCCGTTCGCTCTCCACGGGCGGGCGGCGTGTTACAAAATGGTATCAGAGCTTAGGTATACGACCACCCTCGGGTCTTGGATTTTGGGTCTGTTGCGTTTTTGTGACGCGTATTTTTGGAGATAGAATTTTTAGATAATCGTTTCATGTTAGGCATCTAGATTAGATGTGAGGAATTTATTTTTGGTGACGAGATTATTTTTGGAAATTATTGGTTTGATTTTTTAGAGTTAGGCATTCGGCGAATTTCGAGGGCAATACAACCCGCGTAATTTTGGGGGTATTTTCAAAATAAAGAGGAAAAATAAATTTTGATATAAAATTATTTTTATTGCTCAAATTTGTTGGTTATTATTTTTAAAGGCGAGAATTTCAAACGATTTTGAAAACGGAGTTAAAACGGATTTTATTTTGATTTTTAAATAAATTGTCCCTTATAATATTTTCTAGGCGAATTGCCAAATTTCTTGGGCGATCGATCAATCGATCGACGCCTGGGCATCGATCGTTCGATGCCTTCAGAAATCGTGCGCAGCAACCTTTCATAGTTTGTTTTGTTTACAACTCTTTTGGTTTTGCCTTATAAATTAAGGCCGTGGGTAACCTTTTGGTACAACTTTTCGGTAGCAAACATGTTTTTAATTCCTCTTCTTTTTATACACTTTGCCCCTTTGATTTATGCTTTCAACCCTTAGATTTTTGGAGGTGTTCTTGGGGCTGTTTTGAGATTGATCTTGGAGGAGTTTTTGGTGATCTTTGTGGGCTGTTTTGATGTCTTAATTCTGTGATTTCTGGGCATAATTATGTTGGTTCTTTTGGTGGTTTAAGGTATGGGATTTTACACAATATGCTCATTAATCTCGCGAGTATTTACTCCCTTTGTTTTCATGTGATTATTGACTCATATTTGAATTGATAAATACTTTTGGAAATCTGGAAAATTATTTTTTGGAATCTGATATTGATTCATGTGGTATTATTATTGTGTTGGGAATATTGTCATGAGATTTTAATATGGCACTGATGTTGGGCACCCGCCAATATTCCTATTCTGGCTACTTGATAAAGCATGGCACGGTATGGTGAGGCCTGGTGACGCTGATTAATGTGTTGTTGAGAAATTATATTGGTAAAATGCTTGAGATTCGCATTTGATTTGAATATTTGTGTTCGTATTATTACATTTGATTCATCACTAACATATTTTGTTGAGCATCTTTCTTGTCGTATTGGGTACTTACCCATATTTTCTTTTAGTGGAAGGTTAGCGCAAATTTTAGGCGCTATGGATTTGATTAGGATGATTTTAGCGTGGATTATTTGGGAAGAATTTAATACAAGAGAGAAGACTTGTATTTATTTTGATGTATAGATCATTAGAGTTTTATTTTAGTTGTTGTATTTTATTTGAAGAGATTTGAGATTAGTGGTTTTCTTTTGTTATTGTGAGATTTAGATGCTATATACCTTGTTTTGGATGGATTTGTTTAGTTTTATCATTGAGTAGTGCTCCGTTCGCTCTCCACGGGCGGGCGGCGTGTTACAAAATGGTATCAGAGCTTAGGTATACGACCACCCTCGGGTCTTGGATTTTGGGTCTGTTGCGTTTTTGTGACGCGTATTTTTTGAGATAGAATTTTTAGACAATCTTTTCGTGTTAGGCATCTAGATTAGATGTGAGGAATTTATTTTTGGTGACGAGATTATTTTTGGAGATTGTTGGTCTGATTTTTTAGAGTTAGGCATTCGGTGAATTTCGAGGGCAAAATTCCACATTTAGTGGCTAAGTGTAACAACCCGCGTAATTTTGGGGGTATTTTCAAAATAAAGAGGAAAAATAAATTTTGAGATAAAATTATTTTTATTGCTCAAATTTGTTGGTTATTATTTTTAACGGCGAGAATTTCAAACGGTTTTGAAAACGGAGTTAAAATGGATTTTATTTTGATTTTTAAATAAATTGTCCCTTATAATATTTTCTAGGCGAACTGCCAAAATTCTTGGGCGATCGATCGATCGATCGACGCCTGGGCATCGATCGTTCGATGCCTTCAGAAATCGTGCGCAGAAACCTTTCATAGTTTGTTTTGTTTACAACTCTTTTGGTTTTGCCTTATAAATTAAGGCCGTGGGTGACCTTTTGGTACAACTTTTTGGTAGCAAACATGTTTTTAATTCCTCTTCTTTTTATACACTTTGCCCCTTTGATTTATGCTTTCAACCCTTAGGTTTTTGGAGGTGTTCTTAGGGCTGTTTTGAGATTGATCTTGGAGGAGTTTTTGGTGATCTTTGTGGGCTGTTTTGATGGCTTAATTCTGTGATTTTTGGGCATAATTATGTTGGTTCTTTTGGTGGTTTAAGGTATGGGATTTTACACAATATGCTCATTAATCTCGCGAGTATTTACTCCCTTTGTTTTCATGTGATTATTGACTCATATTTGAATTGATAAATACTTTTGGAAATCTGGAAAATTATTTGTTGGAATCTGATATTGATTCATGTGGTATTATTATTGTGTTGGGAATATTGTCATGAGATTTTAATATGGCACTGATGTTGGGAACCCGCCAATATTCCTATTCTGGCTACTTGATAAAGCATGGCACGGTATGGTGAGGCCTGGTGACGCTGATTAATGTGTTGTTGAGAAATTATATTGGTAAAATGCTTGAGATTCGCATTTGATTTGAATATTTGTGTTCGTATTGTTACATTTTATTCATCACTAACATATTTTGTTGAGCATCTTTCTTGTCGTATTGGGTACTTACCCATATTTTCTTTTAGTGGAAGGTTAGCGCAAATTTTAGGCGCTATGGATTTGATTAGGATGATTTTAGCGTGGATTATTTGGGAAGAATTTTAATACAAGAGAGAAGACTTGTATTTATTTTGACGTATAGATCATTAGAGTTTTATTTTAGTTGATGTATTTTATTTGAAGAGATTTGAGATTAGTGGTTTTCTTTTGTTATTGTGAGATTTAGATGCTCTATACCTTGTTTTGGATGGATTTGTTTAGTTTTATCATTGAGTAGTGCTCCGTTAGCTCTCCACGGGCGGGCGGGGTGTTACAGGGACTTCATTACAAAGTTACCAAGTACATCATAGATAAGGGAGTGTTGTATAAAAGAGGTTTTACAGTCTCAGTAATGATATTTCTCCACTATATGGAAGCACCACACTTAGTTGAGGAAATACATGAAGGATCAAGTGGCGCTCACGTAGCGGGTCGAACGTAAGTGAAAGGAATGACCATCCAGGGATATTATTGGCCACCAATGAGGAAAGATTATGAAGAATACACCCAGAAGTATGACAAATGATAGAGGCTTGGAGCAATCCACAAAAGACCAGGAGTCAAGCTGGTGTCGATCACATCACCTTGGCCTTTTTCCATATGGGTTATGGATCTTATCGGCCCATTATCAGAAACCAAAGGAAGCTTCGGATATTTGGTGGTAGGAGTAGATTGCTTTACAAAATAGGTGGAAGTCAAACCACTTATAGAGATGATCTACGTAAAAGTCCCCTAATTCATATAGAAGAATGTGATCAGCAGGTATGGGATCACTTACGCTTTCATTATTGACCACGATACCTAATTAGATAATGAGGAGTTTTAAGAGTATTGTAAAAGGTCAAAATTAGAAAATTACACTCATCACCAGCTCATCCACGGTGGAACAGGGAGACAGAGGTCATGAATCAAACTTTGTTGAATGGGATGAAGAAGAAACTTGAAGTAGACAAGGGAAATTGGATAAATGAACTACAAAGTGTGTTGTGGGCCTACAGGACAACATCATGAACAATGATAGGAGAGACTCCTTACATGTTGGATTTTAAAAGTTCAGTCTTGGTTCTAGTGGAGGTCAACTTCCCAAGTCACGGGGTTTTAAATTTTGATTCTCCCATAAGTGATTTTAAAAAAAGACTAGATATATGCCTGATTTACGAAGTTAGGGAGGCAATCGCACTCAGAGGAGCAACATACCAATAGCACACGATAAAACTCTACAATAAGAGGTCAAGCTTATAACTCTTAAAAAAGAGACTACAACTTAAAGAAGGTCACACATAAGTCTAATAAGTTAGAAAAAAACCGGTATGGTCCCTACTGTGGGGCTAAATTTATATTACCTGGCACATATCAGATTGAAATTCTAGAAAGGCAACCATTAAAAAATACTTGGAATTATCAGCATCACAAGAGGTATTATCATTAAAAGGTATGTTATAAAGAAATGATTTGGATGTTACATAAATTTGTGTGAGCATAAGTCAATATATGAAGATATTTGTTACCGTTTATTTCAAAATCCGATTCTTATTTGCATTTATACAAAAGTAACAGATTAGGTCGGCCTTAACCAACCCAATTGATCCATGCATGCCTTTGACTACATAAAACATTTGGAAAAGGATGTATGGACAAGATCCAATCTCATACTATTCCTATTTTGGACAATGTACATCTTTGACCACACTAAAAATATAGATCAGGTCGACCTTAGCCAACACAATTGATCCATGCACGTATTTGACTGCACAAAAGATTTGGACGAGGGTGTATCGATAATATCCGATCATATACCATTCCTATTTTGGATAGTGCACATCTTTGACTGGACCAAAATTATAGATCAGATCGGCCTTAGCTAACCTAACTGAACCATATACGTCTTTGACTGTACAAAACATTTAGAATAGCGTGTATCGATAAGATCAAATCATATACCATTCCTATTTCGGATAATGCATGTCTTTCACTGCATCAAAAATACAATTTCGATCGACTTTAGCCAACCCAATTGATCCATGCATGTCAGCTCGTCCATGGGGGAACTAGTAAGCTAAGGCTAAAAACTAATTGCAAAACTAAAAAATAAAACCTAAATTAAAATGCAAAGTTGACTAGATCCAATCATGCAAATATACAACAAAGGAACATTTGTTCAGTAAAAAATAAAGTACACAAAGAATGATATAATTAAAAGATAATTTATATTAGTTAATTGTTCAATGATCCTTGATTTGTACAGGCATCACCGTTGGAAGATTAAAAAAATTATATTGTAAGCTACACAGTCTAAGCAACGACATCTTTCGAGTTCCCAGTAGTAAATGGGTCATCTTCAACAACATTTTTCTCACAAATCACCTTGAGATCATCCACAAAAGATAATTCTTCAAAGTTCTTGACCTAAATGCAATTCTAATTTGGTTTTCATACTAGAAACTCTTTTAAGTGATATAATGATGGTTTGATACAAAGAAGTGGGTCAAAAGCAATAAATTTCATTTGTGCTTAAGTGTGTGTGCTCTCGATGTACTACTAGGTATAATCACCAAGACACCTCTTGGATGCATTAAATTGTATTATTTATAATTGTATTGTTACATGTGATTTATAATTATGATATAAAAAAAATTCTACAATTACATACATGTTTGAGTGGCGAATTCAATGTTTCACGAAGAAAATCTGATTTTCGAAGTGGACAAGCAATTTTGCACCATTTTACGAAAATGGTCACAGAACATTGTAAAAAATTCAACATTTCAAACCGTTTGATGTTTTAGAAACATCATTTGTAGAGATTTTCATACATGTACAACACCTAATTATATACCCGTTAATAAAAATTTAGCTGCAAAGTTGAATCAATAACATGGACTATTTTTTAGACAGTCCAACCCTACCGTACTAAAATGTCAATATATCTTAAATCATAAATTCGATTGAGGCAATTCAAGATGGGTTATAAGTTATAATCAATAATATATATTTTAACCAAATATAGTCCCTTAATTCATTTTTTTTTGTCATGGTTCATGTTTGAATTGAGAATAAAGATGTTGTCTAAAACAGGGCAGCTTTGCGGTCCTATACGAAAACGAGCACTCTGGAGTCTAGAAAATTCGGAATCGTGAACGGTTAATATTTTTAGAAAGTGAAATCCAATACATTTTCAATGATATAAGGTATTACATTAAATTCATTCTATATTTATACATTTTTTATTTTTAAAATAACCTAAAACTAAGGAGTGCAATTTTGGGACATATTTGATAGCCTACGAAGTGATGGTTATAACTCCTTCATCAAAGTAGTATATTGAACTCATGAATTATGGTTAGAGATCTTGATCTACTTTAATATTGTTTCATATTTACTTTCAAATTTATGGTATATATTCCCATTCTCCTAGAAGAATCGGACTATGTCATATTATTATGTCACCAAATCTTCTTATGAACTTTTTAGTGATTTTTTAACACTTTTATAGTATGTTTTGACTTATAAACTGATATTAAAATTGTTATGAAATAATAATGGTAAATGTGATGATATAGTTGTATTATAACTTCGGATTGGATCTTAGTATCAAATTGTAATTTATATGATTAGTTTGGAGCTATTAATGTGGTTACACTATTGTTATGGAATGTAATGTAAACTAATAAACTTTATGATATGAGTTTATAGAAGTATGTTTGAACTTGATGAATAAATCGAGTTGTATACTTATTGAATGATTTATAAGTTTGGTAATTAGAACTCATTATCTATTATCAAATATTGACATTAAATTGGTTGACATGAAAGGAAAAGGTAAATACCAGTAGGAAGGAGACCGACCGGACAATGAGTATTATTAAGAAATCCCGAGGTGAGTGTACATATGTGTTCTAATTTCATATTAGTATTCAAATGAGACTGATGGTTAATTCCCTAATATGGGACCTTATTGGGGTTAAGCCGGGAGACTTGGGCTTTAAGGTCATGAAGATGTGTGATAAAAGTCCCCATCGTAGGCCAAAAGAACTATGTGATTTTTGGCTTTAAGGTCGAGAATGTGAAAGGGAAAACCCCACGGGGGGCTCTATGAAAGGACTTTAAGGCCGAGAAAGATAATGATGTTGTGTATGAATATTTACTTGTTTTTAAATCACGTATAACTAATAGTGAACTGTTTGTGGGTGAGTACATTCATGAGGCACTTGCCTAATGTTTCTTATGTTTAACATTTCAGGTTACTGATATCCTAGTGTCATATTAGAGGGATAAGTAGAGATGATTGGTAAAGCCTTCAACGATAAATAAAGATTGTGTTCTCGAAGGGATGCTTTTGGCAACAATCATTTATGTCGCCAAAGATATTTTATTTTTTCTCGAATTTGTAATTAAATATATTATTTATATTGCCAACTATCACCCAATAATGACAAAAAAAATTATGATGCCAAAACGAAGCCTTGCAACGACAAAAACTATGTTGCAGAATGTAATGTAAGTAACATCTAGAACAACCTTCAACAAAAAAAAAATGTGTTTCCAAAAGATATACCTTCGGCGTCAAAGCTATGGTGTTTCCAAAAAGTATACCATTGGCATCACATTTATTTTGTCACCAAAAGTATACCTTTCAGCAACACGTTTGCCTTGTCGCCAAAAGTTATCATTCAGCAACAAACTATGTGTTTCCATATCAAAAGTGAAAGATATAGAGAATGACTTTTAGCAACAAAAAATTGAATTGCCAAAAATATTGTATCTTCTTTGTTTACTATTATTTTTTTTTGTAAAAAGTCCATTGAAAACAGTTTTAACATGTGAATTTTCCATCAAAACTCACACAACATAAAACGTGTTAGTTTATAAACCAAAGTCATATTGCACATTTTTCATACAATCATACATAGTACAAAGTTGTACAATTTTCATCCAATCTCATAAGTGCGCATTACAAAACAGTATTAAATCCCAATCTAAGTATAAGGGTACGAAATAAGTGCCTCACAAATAAGAACATAATCAATCCTAATACACTAACCCAACAAAAGATGTCAAAAATTCGATCCACGTAAATTAAAACGATGATAATATCGCTCTTCTACAAAAAAATAAACCACAACTGCAAGACACCATGAATATAATAACTCCAACCAAAATCCATCATCAATTTTCCTAAGATACAAAGAAAATGTTATCAATTTGATTTTAAAATATAATAACAATTGAAAAACATAAATCTACGAATCCCATAACTACATGGGTCATTTCTATAAGTTGATTTAATCATGTAGGAGGTGTTTATACCAATTTTCAATATGTTTTATAGTTGTTTTATATTTTCTCTCACCAACGCCCAATTTTCAAATTTGTGTATATTGAAGTTCATCAATTTAAAGAACTTGTTAATTTAAAAAATATCAAAAGAGTTCCCTTTGTTTATTCATGAAATTCAATTTATTTTTACATCTAAACTAAACTTAATGACAACAAAAAAAGACACAACTAAACGATCAACAAATCCCTTCTACGTATTCAACTCAAATAAGCTCTTGAATAAGTGAATCGACACAAAGATTCACCAGAATCGTGTCCAAGTTTAATGAAAATAAATATATAGTCACACATGGCCCACCCGACCTAACAATAGTCTTACTTTTGTACCATATGTGTTGTTGTGCATATTTTTGTGCTGTTTTGTTGTTATTTTACGTTTTCGCACACCAGCGCCCAATTTTCAAAGTTTAACACTTAGAATTTTCAAGTTTAGATCGAAGTTTTGAACCCTGAGTCGCATGGCTAAACTGGTTATTTATACAAGTTGTTTTGAACCCATATGTTGTGTTTATGCCTCTTTTTGGGCATTTATTTTAGTATTTTAAATTCTCATGCTCCAACCCCCATTATCAAGTTTTGTAATTAAAAATTTGAATTTCATAACGACATTTGAATTCACGAGTCCCATGACTACACGGGTGGTTTATATAAGTTAATTTACTATCATGTGAGGTGTGGTAGCCTTTTTTCGATTGATTTTATTGTTATTTTAAGTTTTGACACTCCAACCCCCAATTTTCAAGTTTTATATTTATAAATTTAAATTTTAGAATGCCGTTCAAATGCAGGAGTCCAATGACTACACGAGTCATTTGTATAAGTTAATTTAATCATGCATAGGGGTTTGTACCCCTTCTGGGGTTGTTTTATTATGATATTAAGTTTCATACTCCAAACCCCAATTCTAAAGGTTCAGAGTTAGAGGTTTGAAATTTTCAATGACATTTGAATCCACAAGTTCCGTAACTACAACGGTTATTTTTTCAAACTACTGTGATCATGTACATGGTTTTTGTGCCTTTTCGATATATTTGATCATTGTTTTATGATTTCGTCCACCAAAGCCTAATTTTCAAGATTTAATACTTAGAATTTTCAAATTTTGGTCGAGGTTCAAATTCGTGCGTCGCATGACTACACGGGTTATTTATATAAGTTACTTTGATTCCATATGAGGTGTTTGTGCTTCTTTTGGGTCATTTTTTCTTATCTTTATGTTTTCATGCTCCACGCCCCAAAAGTCTTATACTTATAAGTGAAATTCAGAATGACATTTGAATCCACGAGTCATATGACTACACAGGTTGTTTGTAAAAGTTACTTTGATCCCATATGAGGTGTTTATGCCTCTTTTCGGGTCGTTTTGATCGCATATTACATTTTCCCTTTCCAACCTCCAATTTTATAGTTCTATACTTAAAATTGTGAAACTTGGAATGACATATCAATCCACTAGTCCCATGAGTATACGGGTAGATTGTACAAGTTAATTTAATCATGAATGAGGAGTTTATGCCTTTTTTCGGGTAGTTTTGTTTGTATCTTATGTTTTTACGCTCCAACCACCAATTTTCAAGTTTTATACTTGGAAATTGAATTTTAGAACGACGTTTGAATGCACGAATCGCATGATTACAGGAGTTATTTGTATAAGTCAATTTAATCATGTATAAGGTGTTTGTTCCTTTTCTAGGAATTTCTATTATTAATTCAAGCTTCCACACTCCACCCATATTCTTAAGTTTTACACTTAGAAATTTAAATTTTCGAATGATATCTCAATGCACGAGTCCCAGGACTTCGTGGGGATTTGTATAAGTTACTATGATCATGTATAAGGTGTTTGTGCCTATTTTTAGGCAGTTTGTTATTATTTTGAGTTTTCTCACTCCAACCCCCAATTCTAAAGTTATATATTAAATTTTGGAATGATGTCTAGATGCACAAGTCTCATGACTTCACGTGATGTTTTTATAAGTTAATTTAATCATGTACGAAGTGTTTGTTCCTCTTTTTAGGTCTTCTTGTTCTTATCTTTAGCTTTTATGCTCCACTCCCTAATTCTAAAGATTTATATTAAGAATTTTAAAGTTTAGAACGACATCTGAATTGACAAGCTCCATGAATACACAGGATGTCTGTACAAGTTACTGTGATCATGTATAAGGTGTGTGTACCTTTTTTGGTATGTTTGATTGTTGATTTACGCTTTCATCCACTAAAGCCCAATTTTCAAGCTTTAACATTTAGAATTATCAGATTTTGATCGAAGTTCAAACCCATTAGTCGCATGACTATAGAGATTATTTTCACAAGTTACTTTGATCCCATGTGAGGTGTTTGTGCCTTTTTTTGGGTCACTTTATTCTTATCTTACGTTTACACGCTCCAACCCAATTCTAAAGTCTTATATTTAGAAGTTTGAAATTTATAACGACATGACTCTAACGAGCTCTGATATCAAATTTATAAAGGCGTATATTCGCTTTAAAGAGCTTTGATACCAATTTGAGAGTGCAAAAATAATCGCAAGGTCATTTCAAACAAAAATTGCTACACCAATTTTAAATGCGGGAGGAAACTTTAATCAGATTTTATCTTTTTATCATGAACATGCATCTATGTGATAAAACAAATAAATCAAACAAAGTAAACACGACAAGGCCATGATTAAGGATAAATATCCGCAGGGAAAAACCTAATATTTCACTTATAATTTGCAAATCACAACGTACAAACTTACAAGAGAAATATAGGAATGAATATCCGCATATACCCACATAGACCTCAGCTTAGAAACCAGCAGTGACTCCCTCGAGACCCTCAAAGAACGCAGTCTCTCCTTCAGCAATGAATTCCCTCGAGAACCCACAAGAACCGCAGTCTGCTACCTTCAGCCTCGGCCTTCCGTAAACAGCAATGGATATCCTCTCCACAAAGGTGCATAGAAAAGTATACAAACTTTTTAGGATTTAAATGATTCACATGAACAATATTCAAGGATGTTTTACTGTTAATTAAACAAGTGTTTTTAACGTAAAAATGTGAAGAACTTTTACAGAAGATATGCAAAAACGGAGTCGGAAAAAGTCTTAAATAAGAAGATCATGAAACAGTTATTTATAAAAACCTTAAGGTGGCTCATCGTTCGAACGAGATAAGTAAGTCGTTCCAATGACATAGAGATGTCGTTTGAACGACATATAGATGTCAATAGAACGACCTTAAAAATGACCCTCTAAAAACAAAACAGTGGCATGTCGTTTGATGATTGCTTGAACCATGAATCGAATGACCTTAACAAGTCGTTCGAACGACATTGCAAAGTCGTTTCAATGGCTGTAATAAAAAAAATAAAAAACCTTGGCCTAGAGTAAATTTTGAAAACATATTTTTCAAAAATAAAAAGTCTTGATCGTCTTGTAATAAAAAAATAAACATCCCAAATATAATTCTATGAATTAATTAAACTCTAAATCATTTTATACCTCATTAGGATGTCTAGAAGTCTTCAAACTTTGCAGATGCATGAGTTCGGTTCGTCTTGAATCAGGTAGAGCCTGTGACTCGATTTTGCACCATTTGGTTTCGCACACAGACTACTTCGCTACAGCAAACAAAGACAGGTTTTTTTAAAGTTTTTAAGTTAAAAATGAGCCTTTGAAATTAAAAATATATGCCCTTCTAAAATATTTTTATATAAGAAACATATATGGCGTATGTATATGAAAAAACTCAAAAATTGCCTCGAACACACATTAGTTCAACACATTTTTAAATTTCAAAAAATTCATTTTTAGTAGGGTTAAATAATGGGTGTTCTGAGTCATTTAAGTCCCTTACCTTCATCCTAAAGCAATATTCTCATTGGTCATAGCATGAGGTAACTCCAGAATTAAGACAAAGAAGTTTGGTCTTGAAATCTTGAACGTGAAGCTTTAAAGAAAAACCAAGACTCTGACTCAAAGTATGTTGGTAACGGAATAAGACAATCCTAAAACCAAGGGAACTTAATCATACTTGTGCTCTTACAATTACAATTACTATTCACATAAATGCTACTTTGCATATTTTATAGTTACCACATTCTATAACTAGATTTGATAATTCTACCCTTTTAGTATTCTACATAATCTCAAATCTATTCTCATAACCAAAAAAAACAAAAACAAAAAGAGGTTTAAGCCATATTACCAATTTAGATTGTTATCACCACATTTTTCACCCTTTGTTAAATTTCACCTTCTTTTCACAAATCAAAAGAGGCACCCCAAATTTTGAGTATGATTCAGACCCACCTTACTTCATTTTGCGAAATACATGGACTTTGATGCCTTTTTTGGTACGTAGGCCTCCCGAAAATACTTTTGTGATTCAAGTCTGCTTTTATTCATTTCATTTAGTTCATTACATATTCTATCATTTCATTCATATAGTTGGTATATTTTATTGATGTAGTTAATTTTCTTACTTTCATTACTCTTTTAGAGACCCCACATATGCGTACTCATTGTCCCATAATGAGATTACGATTTGAGGGCATCACTCACATTTATAGTCACTTTTACTTTTTTATCATGTTACTCATGTTTATCTAGTTTACTGTTGTTCTATTGGTCCCGTTTATGCATACTCACTCCTTCCATAGTGAGGTTATTATTTCAGGAATTCTCTCACATTTTTCCTCCCCTGAGAAGAATACATATCGATATTTCTCATGAAGTGTATATGGTAACTCTACTATTCACATACACACACATGAACATCCATGCATACATTCATCTTTCCTCCACTTTTGTCCACTTTACACACACGCACACACATTCATGCATTAAGGAGAATGATAACTTATAATAGAGCTCATAAGAGACCAAATGTGTGTGTGACACACTTGTCCCCCACACACACATCCATGCATACATATCTCATTTGGTTTCACATGCATTAGTTGTATTTAGCTATATATTTTGATGTGGCTTCTTTTGCCTATTTTGAGTTAAATAGGTTAGAGACTCCAATCTCTACACATTCACGCACCTCACACTCCAACGATGTCCACTTATGTCCTTTGTTCCCTCTAGCGTCACTCCCACACGTGTCGCCCAATTCAAGATGGCCACAAACTCTAGATGAATGGTGACTCTGAGCCATGTCCAAAAGCTTTCCTAGCCACATCTTTTGGGGTGTGATTTCAACTTTTATGTAGGCCTCTATCCGATGTACGCATCTATCCAATGTTGTCTTAACCTAAAATTCTACTCGGGGTGGGGGGGGGGGGGGGGGGATGAGGGGGAATCCACTGGAATAACGTGGAAACTAGCCTAGGATCATGCAAAAGGTCTCCTTGCTAGCAGATTGGTGAACAAAACTTGCCTCTCCTGATGTTCTTTGGGTTAATCTTCACGTAAGGTTACGGATTTGGAATCCTTTACATTGTTGAAATAGGGAGGAGTCCTTGGAGAATGGACTCTCCTTACTCGAGGATGACCAGATCCATGGTAACTGAATATGTACTCCTCTTTTTGTCTGTTGTGCTAACTCCTCAGACGGGGGATCTCTACATCGTGATCGTGGAAAATATTTTCATACAGATTAAGGAACCATGATGTGGGACCCTAGGCAGGCGGCCCAATGGAAGGGGTGATATGACGATGGTGGTGACGATTGAGGCTAAAGTGATGGGTTGATAAAACACTAGATCTGGCATTTTTAGAAAACAAAGGATACCTTGGCGGAGACTAATACCTTCTCTCAATTCAGATTTATGATTGGATCATATTTCATGCATGGGAACAATATAGTTTCTTTGCACTCATGGTCGCAAAGTATAAAACCAGGTGGCGGGGACTGTAGTTTATTACAAGTGGAGACAAATTGTAAGGAATAGAATCTATAATAATGCTAGTTGCCCAATATATGTCGAGTATGTGATTCAAAAGTAAATCGGCATAGTATGTACGTAGTTTAGCAAGTCAGATTGCCTACATCCCCGAGGAAATTGAGGGGAATAATTTGACTAAAAAGGAAACAACTTGGAGTGCTAGGGATGCTAGTTGAGAGTCCAAGTTTTTTATACAAAGTTTTGTGTGTTTTCTGATTATTTCACCACACGATTCCCTCCTCATGGTGGGAGGACTCATTTATACAAACAGTTAGTACTATTTAGTTACAACAACAAGGAGGTTTAGTCTGAGTGTTATCAAACTCTTTGTAAGTTAATCGTATGTGATGTAGTTGAGTTGGAGTACTTTTATCTTATTGATTAACATGATTTGAAGTTATCCAAGTAAGGTGAAAGAGTTCGGGTATAGTTGCCCATGATTGATCCCATGAATAATTTGATTCAGGGATACTAGGGGAAACACTTAAACGTGTCCTACTTAGAAGGCCAGATCGACTCCATTTCCCTTCATAATCATTTTGAGTGGTATACAAGTATACACAATAGTCCATTAACAAACACAATTAGACTTGTTAATTAATTAGCATTGTTAAATCTATCATTTACTAAAATTCATTATGATTAAATTGACATTAAACTAAACAAACTCCTGAAAGGCCCACCAATATTTCTTATTTACATTAATTAATGGATCTTAATGAGTCTTAAGGATTTTTAATGGGTTAATGGGGTCAACTCCAAAAATACCTCGTTAACTATGATGTCTTATTGGGTTGACACTAATATTCGACAAAATCAACAAGGGTCTACACATTGACAAATATATTGTCCGTTTGTGTCATGTTATCTTATCATGTCTCATTTTTCCATGTCCAATCTTTACTATTACATTATTCCACCTCCGACTGAATTAGTGTGTGACATTAATGCACTCTCCTTATTAGTACCTAATACACTTATATCTGTGAACTTGGGTGGTTAGACGACTCTAGAGTGTCTTCCTCAAGTTGGACGCCTTCTTTTCCTCTTCTCACCTTCGAGAGTGAACTTTCTTCAGAGGACTACCCTTCTTATGGAGTCCCACATTTAAAGGGGATACTTTTGCCACCTTAGGAAATTCACCTCCTTATAAGTTGGCTCCCTCAATCTCCCCTCTTATAACGCCTATCACCAAGTTTCAGTTATCCTTAAAGGGATTGAGCCAATTTAAGTCTGAGTTGGAGGAGTTGATTATAGATGTCAATATCCCACTAACTATTGATCCATTGCTGGGGGGATGACTTGGAAGCCCATATATCTGCTTTATTCGAAGATCCACCCTATATTCTGGAACTGCTAGTAAATTCCTCAACAAACCCTTGAGTTCTTTCAAAAAATTTCCATAATCCCTCTCTAGGAGTACATAGACCCCTTACTATTTTTAGTTTTGACCATGTGATTTTTTAATGAGATTTCCTAGCCTAAACTCACAACTTGAAAAATCCATCTAAAGTCTAGTTTATTATCTTCCACTGATAAAGCAAAGCCAAGGTGAATGTTCAACTCCAATAACTAAATGTAAAACCAAACTTCGAGATATCTCGAAAATCCAAGGCCCAAGAGCTTGCATTCTCCATCATAAACATGCTCTCCTTTGGGAAGAAAAAATAGACAAGTCAATGTTGGGCTCTAGTCACAGAATTGGCAGGTCTTCTAATCAACTCAAACCCCATCAGTTCTAGTACGAAGAAACCTCCATAAGAACTTTCTTCTCTAAATCAATAAAATAAGGTGCCACAAGGTATGTTATGTGCTAGTGATATTGTTTTAGTGGATAAAAATATAGGTATTAATGTTAGATTGGAATTGTTAAGAAAAATTGTAAAAATAAGAGGATTTATATACTAAAACTAAACAAAGTATGTGGAGTGAAATTTTAGTAATAGTAGGAGCACACATGAAAATGTGGTGAAACTTATGGTTCAAGAAATATCTAAAAGTAATAATTTTAAGGGTTTTTTACCAATTAGTCCCTTTTACGAAAAATGTAGTCTAATAGGTTGTAACATTTTTTTTCTCCATCAAGTCCCATAAAAAAATATTTTTGTTTCAATAGGTCCTATTTGTAAACATATAGTGAATATTCACTATATGTGCAAATAAGACTCATTGGTAAAAAAATGTTATGATAGTATCTATTAGGAAATGTCTCGTGTAAACAGGATTTATTTTTTAGGCTCCATAATTTTAATTATTTATGTGCAATTTTCAAATGAGATGCAGATATTAGTGTTGAAATTACCTAATAAGATTAAAGCAAGTTTGGGTAAGTGAAGAAGTGCTAGTTGCATATTATGTAATCGACGTTTACTTTTGAAGTTAAAAGGAAGTTTTATAGGATGACTACTAACTCTGTCTTGCTATATAGGACAAAGTGATAGATAACCAAGAAAGAAAATGTCAAACAAATGAGTGTAGTTAAAATGTGAATGTTAAGATGGATATATGATAAAACTTGAATGGATCATAGAATTATCTCCTATCGAAAATGAAGCAAGAAAAATCGACTTAAATAATTTGTATATATCAACATAGACCAATATGTGTCCGGTAAGTAAGAGTGATATAATAAATATTTATGGTAACATTAGAGGTGGAAGTAGACTCAAACCGACTTGGTGATATACTATAAAAAAAAATATAATATCACTTGTTTTAACCAAGAAAAATGCGTCAAGCAGAACAATAAAAACATAATTAAGATAATCAACCCTAAATAATTGAAAAAAGTATTTATTAGAATTGAATTTAACTAGAATTTATATTTGTAAAATCACTTCACCATGAGAAAGAAAAGAAAGTCCACCACTATAATGTTCAAGATGTAAAAAGTGCAAAGTAAAAATTAAACAGTTGCTTTATGTCATTCATATTTTAATTGAATAAGCAAATAAAATGTGAAGGTGCAATTGATTCTCACCTCATAGTGAAGGCCAATAAATTAGGCCTCCGAGCCCACTGTATAAGCCGACGTCACAAAAGCAAGAGGGCTCTCCATATACACATTATGCCTTCAAAGAGCCCTCCTAAAAATGAAAGTGTAATGTTAAATGTACTTCCAAAATCTATATGATTCTCTATACAAGTTCATGTAAGTGAAAAAATGGCACTACACCAAAAATGATGTTTTATAAGTGTTTTAAATGTTAAGAGAAATAGGGCACAGAGAGAATTTTAGAGGGAGGAAGAGTTCTCATTAATTTGTGTCTAACAAATGGGGGTCACCCCTTATTTATAGTACAAGTTGGTAGAGTCCTAATAGGAGTGGACATCCACTTAAATAGGATAAATACAATATTTTATAACACTCCCCCTTGGATGTACACCACCATTCAATGATTATTGCCTCATTAAAACCTTATTAAGGAAAACCCGTTGGGAAATACCAAAGTCGGTGTTGGATGTGCTTAATGTTGCCTCGTTAAAACCTTTGCTAGGAAAACCCAGTGGGACAAAACCTAGTTAAAGGAAAAAGAGTACAGCGCACAAGTGTCCCCAATTACATGTTCTTGTATCCTCCCCCTGATAAGATGCTCCCCCTGATTGATATGTTCAATTTCACTGTTGGTGGAGTCGACGCATTCCAATCTCATACACAAACTTTTGAAATGTCGCCTTTGGTAGTAACTTTGTGAAGAGATCAGCTAGGTTATCACTTGTACGAACTTTCACAACTTCAATCTCATTTCTCTTCTAAAGCTCATAAGTGAAGAAATTTTTTGGTGAAATGTGTTTGGTTCCGTCTCCTTTGATGAATACTTCTTTAATTTTTGCTATGCATGCTGCATTATATTCATAGATGGAACTTGGAATATCTTTAATAGAAGGCAATTTATAAGAACTACGAATATGCTGAATTAAAGATCTCAGCCATACACATTCAAGGCTAGCTTCATGAAGAGCCAAAATTTCAGAGTGGTTAGAAGAAGTAGCTACTAAAGTTTATTTAGTAGAACGTCAGGAAATAGCAGCATTACCACAAAGAAATACATAACTTGTCTGAGATCGACCCTTATGAGGATCAGAGAGATATCCAGAATCTACATAATCAACTAATTTGGAACTATTAGAGTTATAGGAATAAAATAAACCCATGTCAGTGGTTCCACATAGATATCTTAAGATATGCTTGATACCAGTGCAATGCCTTTTGGTTGGTTCAGAGATATATCTAGCAAGAAGATTCACAAAGAATGAAATATCCAGCCTAGCGTATTGTGCCAAGTACAATAATGCACCAATTGCACTAAAATAGAGTACTTCTGCACCCAATTTTTCCTCATCATTTTCTTTAGGACGCTATGGATCTTTCTTTATGTCAAAAGATCGAAAAACCATAGGGGTACTTAGTGGGTGAGTTTTATCCATATTAAAACGTTTTAATACATTTCCAGTATAATTAGACAGATGGACTAAAATTCCACTTGATTTGTTTTCGATCTGCAGGCCGAGACAAAATTTAGTTTTCCCAAGGTCTTTCATCCCAAATTCCTTTTTCAAATAGTTAGTAGTTGTTTCGAGCTCTTCTGGAGTCCCGATTAAATTTATGTCATCCACATAGACTGCTACTATTGCATATCCCTTTGAGGATTTCTTTATAAAAACACAAGGTAAAATTGGATTGTTTTCATACCCTTCGTTAGACAAGTATTCACTAAGACGATTGTACCACATTCTTCCGGATTGCTTTAAACCGTACAATGGGCGTCTTAGTTAAATTGAATGCGTACTCCTTGGCTTTTCTTCAGGCAAAGGAAATCCTTCAAGAATCTTCATGTATATTTCTGTGTCTAAGTCCCTCTATAAATAAGCGATCACAACATCCATGAGTCTCATATCAAGATTACCTAAAATCGCTAAGCTAATCAGATATCTGAAAGTTATACTATCCATAACAGGGGAGTATGTTTCCTCAAAATCAATCCCAGGTTTCTACGAGAAACCTTGTGCCACAAGTCATGCCTTATATCGAGTGATTTCATTCTTCTCGTTTCTTTTTCTTACAAAAATCCACTGATAACCTACCGGGTTAAAACCTTTTGGGGTTTGTACTATAGGTCCAAATACACCACGTTTATTAAGAGACTCGAGTTCTACCTTGATGACAATGTCTCTCAAATCCTCAACTCCACCCTGTTGGCCCAAGTAAAGACCACAATTGAGGTCAAATATCGTGTTTAGTTCACTACTCTCTTGCTCATAATCAATGATGTGCGAGTGCACTTTTTACCGAACAGTCGCATCTATCGTTCCCTTAGCAATCACCTTACAATTCAAACCTTTAATCTTACATGACACACCATCTTCTAGAATGCACCGTGTTGCATTAGATGAAGTGGAGGTTATATGTATGGCACTTTCTCCATTTTTCATGTTGGAGTGATGCTTCCCCACATTAAACTTTACAAATGTAACCAAGTCAGCAAGTGTGCTCTCCATGCCTTTCATATATGCTTCCACTGTGTTCAATCAACCTTTCATACATTCATTTTCATTTTTTTTGGTTCGACGTAGAGCAAGGGTGTGACACCCCGCTCAATGAAATACTGGGTGATCAGTCCTATATCTAAGTAAATAGGAATCGCAAATGGACCATCCTTAGCATCACTGACGAAATTTTATAAAAATTACTAACCACCTAGTATTCAAAAGCTAGTGTCGAATTTTAATCTTTGTTAATACCGATAAAAATAAATACAAAAATTAAATTAACACCATCCATGCTAATAGAATCAATCATCACATATAATGAAAAATATCTCGCCGAATAAACCATTGGCTCAAATCCAACACCAATATGAAGACATATAATAGAAAATATCATAGAATCTGAAATGAAACACTAAATAAAAATTGGGAGCAACATGCTCGAAATATCTAGTATGAAAACCCTATACTAAGAATGAAAGAGATAGAAGCGCCTATCTAAATGCCTACAACATCCACATATGCTGCAGCAGCGAATCCCTGGACTGAATCAAGCTTGGTGTCCCTGTGGCTAGACACCTAAAAGGTTTTAAAAATATTTTATAGCAAGGGTTAAAACCCAAAATATTTTTGAAAACATTTAGCAAATGATTAACTTGCAGTAATATAAAATGCACGAATGCGCTTCATATTTAAGCTAGTGTCGCACTCCCTTGAGATTATTCTCACCCCTCTACTAATGTGCACACCTAACACTTTATTTATCTCGCCCCTAGCCATATACCCCATAACTAGATAACCGATATAACTTCTCTCAACCACCCTACTCTAACCGAGTATGCTTAAAGTATGACTTATAAGTTATTCTTCGAACTAACTTAATTAATCATTTTCCCTTTTTATACCCATATAACTTTCACATTTGTTATAATTCAATACAATCACTTTATGTATTTAATTACCCGTATATAACTATTTAATCCATTATATATGTAAAGACATTTAATAACATTCTCACATATGTTGAATATATAAATAATAACCATCCTCCCGAGTAATAACTTACCGGATGTAATATTTAAAGTGCTATCACACTAGGCGTAATCGCATAACCTAGCTACCCTAAGTCAGATTTGCTCAATAACTTGGCAAAAAATATAAACATAGTGGAGGCGGTCATATTCCTTCCCTGAAAGTGAGATAAGCCCCTCGCCCATATAACGGATGCTATGACCTGGGGATATACTCTCCCTAATCCTCAAGATAAGGGATTCACCCACTCTGCGCAACCTACCTTGATAGCACTAGAGCATATTTAATAATATCTAATCACTGATATTTATAATCACACACCATATATATATATACTATCACACATTGTATATATATTATTATAAAATATCCCGACTTTATCGTGTACCAAGTCCGTAACACTGGCCTATATATAAACCTCGAGTTTATGGTCCAACTCTAATTATTAATTAATTGATCTTCACATTAATTAATTCAATTATTTTTTGGTGTCGCCCAACCAATGTACTCTGACTCGCTCTCGTGGCCCGAAATTAAATATCACCTGAGTCTAAATCCCGACTCCAAATTAATTAGTTTTCTTCCATAATTACTTAAGTGAGTAGTGTCTCCCTACTACAATAGCCGAAACTATTTCCCCAGTCTGCTATTTTCTTCTTGAGAGTTTATTTCCTAAAATTCATTCGTAACGTGTCGCACTAAATTCCCCCACCACTCCCAATTATATTCTCTTATAATTGTTAATAATTAACTCCTATAATTAATTCTTCTCTTTTAATTATACTAGGTGGGAATTTCAACTAATAATTTTACCTATATAAATCCCAAGGCCAAACTGTTGAAAACCGTGTAGGGTCGATCGATTGATCCCCAACCGTCGATCGATCGATCGAACAGGTGGTCATCTTCTCCGGCTCGCTTTTTCCACCATTAACAAAATTCTCTACTTTCTAACCCTTCCCCTGGTCTAACCCAAGAACAGTTAACACCATAACTACATAAGAACATGATTACATCCTCTCATAGAGCTTCAAACTCAAATTAAATCTCACGAATTTCTACTACTTTCCAATTTCGGGAAAATTTCGGGTTTTCACTCGTTAAGTCTAAATTCCATCCATTTATCCCAAATTCGACCATAATTACTACTAGGTTTTCACATTCAAATTAGTTATTCATCTCAGAGCCATGTAACACAATTAATCCTTTCTTTGAATCGCATTCAAGAGTTCCATTAACAAACCCCATTTTTGTACCCATTTATACCCAAAACGAATTTATGTTTACACATCACAAAAATATGAATTGAATATCATAATTTAACATCACAGTAAGTTAATCACTTGCCTTTTAGGTTCGTAGAGTCTGATCCGTTAGTGTAAAGGCAAGTTTGATGATGAACACACCCAATTTCGTTCCTAGCCTTGTCTCCAAAAAGGATCCCCAATTGCTCTAACAGCGTCCTATGGATTTCTCTCAAAGACTTAGGTTTTTTATTTGTGTTTTTGCCGTTACCCTACTCTCAAATTTAGGTATTAAACAAAAATCCCGTTTTTAGTCTAATGGGCCAAGCCCGAGTGGCCCAAATACCCCCGTGTGGTCCGACTATGCCTAAAAATGCCCCGAGACCCATTTACTATCCTCGGGTACTCTTTTCTGACTATCTTGGCCCAACCGAACTCAACCGTGCACTCAGAATTGACATCCGAATTAATCTACAAATTACTTATCTCACACCTAACTTAGTCTATAACCGACTCCCGGCTGAGATAAGTCCCACGTCACTAATACAGTTTATGACGAAAATTTTTAATTACTATTCACTTAGTAATTTAATTCCCATAAATATTAACCATTTATTCTCCCGATTAATATTTATATAAAATTTTTCATAATTAATTCAATTAAATTACGACCCACAAGTAATTTAAATTTTTTTCGAATTAATTAATTTTTAAATGCATGAAAATACGGGGTATTACAAAGAGTGGGCATGGAAGCTTTAATAAACGATAGTGACACTGGAGACCCTAAACCTCGAGTGAATCCCCTTTTGTCTATGCCAAATACTTGGGACAACGCATCAGTTTCCAACGATTGGGATTGGTCAATACCCTTTTCTTTAAGCTCAGCATTCTTTGCTTTCACCTTCTCCTATAATATATTATGTAATAAAAATATTAGAAAATCATTGAACATGACTAATAATATACTTTATACAATCAAATCATTTTTGTTTGCAAACATTTACCATTCTTGAAGCAATGCTATCCGGGACTGTCCCATTTTCCCTAGAGTGGGAGGCCATCCACACATCAACACGTGTGATATTGGCATTAGGATTGATGTCAGAGTTGTCATCGTTGGGATTAGAATTGGCATCTATCTTATCGACCTTTTTCTTTTTCTACAAATATAAATTCACCAATTAGATAAAATTCGATTAAAAGGAAACAATTCACCAATTAGACAAAATTCAATTACAAAAAATAATTCATAGAGAAGGAACACCAAGTTTGAAAAAAAAAGTGTACTTACAAGTTTGTATTGGACTTGGGCCTGACCATTGCGCCCACTAGTGTGAGTAGCCCCAATTTTACATCTATTGGATTTCCCTAATTCGCTTTTCTTTCTGGCAACTTCCGTACCCTCATTCTCCAAGAACTCCCTCCATTGCTACGGATTAACATAGGGAGGTACGTTCGCCAACCTTTCTGCATACATCGTATACTTCATGTAATATAACCTCCTTAACTTGGATTTCCATGACTTGTATTTAGAAGCCATATTTTTGAAACATTGTTGCTTATGAGATGATGGAAGGTCATATATTGCCTGGTGTGAAGACACATTAGCTAGCTTTTAGGATATGAGATAATTCATGAAGAGAAAGAACAAATAAATACATATATTATTGATGTTTTACCAATATCTCAATCCAAACGTCATCTTTGTAGTTGACTGGAACTTTACGCCAATCACCGTATGTAATTGGAACATTAGCATGAACTATTTTCCCAAGTCGAGACATATATGAACCTTTCTTCTCACCCACCACTTGATTATCCTCATCGATAGTAACTATTTCTATTGCGTCACTGCCTTCGACAGACATCGAATATTTCTTCAAAACAACTAAACCATACAAATTAATGTGCAAAGTAGGACAACAAAACTAAAACAAGAAATTAAAAAAATCATCACTGCCATTAAATACCCAACATATAAATCACTAGTAAGCATCACCATGATCCCAACATATGTATTATAAATGGTTGTTAACATCAATTGAAAGATGCTAACAACAAAATATGTAATATAAAAAGGGTTGTTTCAACAAACAGGAGTCTATGATGAATAAAAAAAAATTGCATATGAACAAACTCAATTAAGGAAAATAAAACACTCAAGAAATGAAAACACTAGTAAACATGTCCAAAAGGCCATATATGTTCACTCAATATTGAGCAAACCTTTAGATTGATATTGTCCTCAAGAATGGATTGATACACGATCGGAACCTCAATGTCATCCACCATTGTCGTCAATCTCTTTGGAGTATGAAAAATAATGGACCATCCCTGATTTAAAAAATCCTTAGCATAGAATACTTGAGTTGCTTCAGAGGCAAGAATGAACGGCTCATCGTCAATTCTCTCTTTACTCTTAAGCTTACTTAAGTTAATCATCATTAACTTTGAGTGACGAACAACTTTTCAGCCATTAATCTTGTCGTCGACTTTCACCCAATCACAATAAAATACGACTATCTTGAAATATGTATAGTCCAACTCAAATATGTCACGGATAATTCTGTAATATGCTGCCTCCGCTTATTTATAATTGGTATCTTTCCCGCTTGATCTGAACTTAGTGATGGACTTCATAAACACATCGTTATTTTTTGTTGCCCAACGCTCGTCATATTCCCATGTAGAAAATTCAAACCCATTGAAATAATACTTCTTATTTGATTGTGCACCATATTTTGGCCCATTGGCTAACCGCCACAGCATTATATCAGTTGATCCCTTTTTAAGTAACTACAAAATATGATGAAAAATAAGTACACTGAAATATAAAACGAAAAAACCAAATGTTTTCGTATAGTCGACTTAAGTGCGAACCTCCTTAATCAACCATGGAACAAAACCCTCATTTTTTTCCTTCATTGTACCCCCCTTTTGATTACGACCAAAGGTAGATTCTCAGTAAAGATCATACTTCCAACATCCAATAAAAAACATTTAAACATATGATACGTGTTAACTTAAATAAAACAAAATAACCAAAACTAATATACTCACATTTTCCATTCATCCACTTCATCATGTTGTTGCAATACCCATTTTCGGGCTTGTTCAAATTGCATCGTGGTTAACTTCACTTTCTTTCCCTGTACTAAAGGTCCCTCATCGGCACATTTATAGTCTTCATCAAGAAAATCTTCATGCGTATACTTGTGATTTCCCTCGCATGGGTTTGGCATTAACTCCATGCAATAAAGAGTTGATTCTTCTATAATGTATTTCTCAGCAATGATCCCTTCAATATACCTCTTGTTGCCAACATACTTGTAATTTTTCATCAACCTATACCTCAAAAGCATAATGAAAACTAATAAATATATATTATATTGTACTATTTATCTAAAAAACATTATCACGCGTAATTCTCTTACCTCTCAAAAGGATACAACCATTTAAATCTAACCGAGCCACATTTTAGTGCTTCCTCGGCTAAATGTATGATGAGGTGGATTGTTACAACGAAAAATGTGGATGGAAAATAATTCTCTAAAACACACATAGCCTCAAATAATGACTTTTTAGATAAATTAAGAACATCCCTCCTTATCACCTTAGTGCACAACACATGGAAAAAGATGCTTAACTGCTAAATAGCAACTAACAAATCCTTGTGCTTTGCATAAGCATTTTTAAGCAATACCGGAAGAAAATGTTGCATAATCACATGATAATAATGAGATTTCAGTCCCTTCAACCTGAGAGGTTCTAAAGTCACATTCTTACTCAAGTTAGAAGAAAAACCCTTCGACAATTTTAAGTCCTTTAAGGCACGAAAGAACCAGTCTTTTTCTTCTTTACCTAAAGTGAATTCAGCTGCAGGTTTAACAGTTTTACGAGATTCATCTACGGTCAACCATAATTTTTTTTATCCCCATCGCCTCCATATCTTTACCCGCATTGGTTCTGTCCTTTTATTTATCTTTCAAGCCCAAAATATTTGATAAAATATGATCGGTGACATTCTTCTCAATATGCATAACATCTAAATTATGTCGAACATCATACTCTTTCCAATACGACAAATCAAATAAAATGGACCTTTAAGACCATGGAGTTGGGATATATATATATCCGCACAATCATTGTTGTTCCCATTTCGTTTCCTTTTCTTTTTAAGTTTTTGTTTACCAATTTTCGACTTAATGCATGCTACTTTCTGTTCAATCTCAGTACAGACAACCTTTGTGGAGATTTACGATCCTCGACATTGTTGTTAAAGTTGTGTTTGTCCAACCTAAACTTGTGATTGCATGGAAGGAATCTTTGATGACCCCGGTAGAAAATTTTCTTACTATTTCCAAGACGTTCTAAGTCGACTTCTTGCTCACAAACTGGATAAGCTTTGTAACCATGAACAGTGCTCCCAGACAAAGTGTCATATGCAGGAAAGTCATGAATGGCCCACAATAACATAGCTATCAGTGTAAAATTAGCTTTGGTTTGGGAGTCATATGCCGTTACACCTTCGAACCATAATTGTTTCAACTCATCTACTAAAGGTTTGATATAAACATCTATGTCCTTGCCCGGTGCATTCGGCTCAGATATCAAAATTGACAACATGGAAAACTCTCTTTTCATACACAAAGACGGCTTCATATTTAAAGGTGCAACAATGATAGGCCAATAACTATAATTGGTGCTGAGATTACAGTACGGATTAAAACCATTTGTAGCTATAACAAGACGAACATTACGCGATTCAGCAGCAAAGTCGGGCCATTTTGTATTTGCAGACTTCTAAGCTGATGAATCAACGGGATGATGCATAATATTTGTAATGGATTTTGCTCGAGCATGCCAAGGCATTTCATTTGCAATCCATGGTATACTAAACAATCTCTTCAGCCTTGGAATCAATGGAAAATGCCTCACTGTCTTTTGGGGTACTTTACCCTCCCCATTTAAACTAAACCGATATCTTGATAAGTTGCATATTAGGCATTTCTCCTTCTTTACATGTTCCTTCCGGTATAAGATACAATAATTCTAGCATGCACGAATGATATTATAATCCATACCAACTTCTTTTATTATGTTCTTCATATTTGGATACTTTGTTGGTGTTGAATTCCCTTTGGGAAAAAACTCCTTGAATAAACCAGAGATATCGGTTAAACTATTGTCCGACAAACCATGTATTGTCTTTATGTTATTCAATTTGACAAGAAAGTACAATGTTGTGTGTTTCTTGATACACGACGGATACAATGGCTCCCTTGCCTTACCATGTATGTACGTGTATTTCAGCTCCTCGGGGGTTTACGAACTATTTTCACCACCTTCGTCTCTACCAATGGGATTTGTCGAATGATTAACATTTCAATTAAACATTTCAAATGCATCATAAACAAGTTCCTCCATCCTTATATTTTCGGTCATGGCATCATTTTGTTCAACATCTTCCTCGGTTGAATGTTCATTCCTCTCGACATATTCCGTTTCCCCGTGTAAATGCCAAAATGGATATGAATGCAAGATACCATGACGAAGCAAATGAAAATAATAATCTTCGAGGTCGAGAAATTTTCCATTCTCACATTTACAGGATGGACATGCAAACATAGTTTCTCCACGACCATTTTTCCTCGCAAAATCGATAAACTCTATCACGTTCTTTCATCCACTCTTTATAAAGTTGTGACGTCATTCTACAAGTCATACAAATTTAATGGCAAATAAATGTTAATTGATATATTTTATGAAAGTTATAAAGTGCTAAAAATAACACAATTAAAGGCCTGTTTGGTCTATGTTTCGATTGTTTTGTGTTTAAAACCTAAAACTAGTAGAATATGCATTTTTTTAAAACTATTTGCTTAAAATCTGTGTTTAAAAATATATTATGGACGATTCAATTTGGTATCAACTCCTATTTGATTATCTCATCTTAAAAAAAACACTGTAACAAAATATATTATAGGTAGTATTTTTGTACCTATATCTGAGAAGATGAAATGTGATGAGACCAAAGATGATCGAAAAACAACCTGAGACCAAAGATCGAATCGAAATAAGTAACAAAAGATAAAAGTAAGGATAATACCTATAAATAAAATACGAGAAGATTAATCAGCTCTATCGATTTAAACAAAAAAAAAACAGACTGAGTGCATTTAATTTTTAAACTGATGAAAAAAAAGCAGCACGATTTTAACTTTTTAAACAAAATTAAAAGTTAAAATAAGATGACAATAGTCTTTTGTCTCACAATAAGAAGAAATGTTAACAGTTTACAAAATTTTAAAGAAATTTTAAAGAAAAAAATTTCTTCAGTCTCAATCGAGTCTTGAGAACGAATTTCTCCACAAAATTTCTTCATAAAATCAGATAAAACAGTCTTGAAAAAAAAACAGAGGAATCTAACTACTCAGGGGAACAATCAAACAATGAAAAAATACAGAAACGTGAAGAATATCTACCAATTTAATGAAAAAATACAAAAATTGTTAAAATCAAAAAATTAGATGAATCTAACTATTCAGGGGAACGATCTAACTACTCAGGGGAACAAAACCCCAAAGAGGGTTTAGTGTGAGGGTATACTGAAGCCGAAGATGAAAACCGAAGAGGGTTTAGTGTGAGGGTTTACCTGAGATCAAAGTCGAAGACGCTTGAAGCTGAAGTCAAAGACGCCTAAGACCAAAGACCTAAACTGAGGCGTGAATGAGAAAATACAATAGAGGTTCTCTAAAGCGGGAATGGAAAAATACAATAGAGGGAAAGGGAAAAAAATTATAACACTTTCGAGTGTTAGAAAGGGATACACGTGCCCCTCACGTGTTCTATATTAGCTGATGTGTGTTATATTAATAATTTTGTATCAGTTATGAACACTTAGAAATTTTTTAAGTGACTAAAACCATTATAGTTTTTGTAAGTGTCACGAACACTTATAAATAATTTTTTCAATTAGTTATAAAATAACCATTTTGGTGTAGTATGGGAGAACAAATATAAAAATTTAACAATTAAAATGTGGGTCTCCTTTATTATATAACATGTCATTTATTATATGACATATGACGTCAGTTTGTATAAAAAATTTGCACACCAATAAATGCGCAAAAAGAAAAGGATTATACTTGTGCAGGATGACTCAGAAAATGGGAACCACAGGGTTAACAACAATCAATATGATTACATCTAAGACGCAGCCCGAATAATGCGCACAATCCTTGGTCTATTATCGAAAATATAGCTGAAATATTTGGATTTTACAGCTTGTAATTCCACTATAATTACATTTGAGCCTAGCACATTCACCTCTGCACATATGGCATGTCATCTTGGGTAAAAGTCTTGCCTTGTTGCCATCAAAACAATGTCGAACATCGAAAACTGTTGCGTTTCTGCTGAATAAAATCCAATTACCAAGATAAAAGGAGCACAAAATAATAGACTTCTTTTTAAAGTTTATTTGGCTCTTGTTAGAGGTAATGCAAGATTGCAAGTCATATACTCGCATCTTGCTATACAAGTACTTAGGAAGGTACCAAAATTGCGCAATAATATATATTTCTACTAAGAAGGAAAAAAGGTTCACATCAATTCAAGATTTTAAAGACAAATAAGATAATTGATCCCTATAACGTTCACAAAAACCAATATCAGAAAGGTAATAACAACAATAATGATGATGGTGTGTTTATTGATATGCCCAAAGTTTACTTGCCAACTCAGAGGCACCAAACTCGGCTAAGATGATGGCCGAGGTAGCAAGGGGTCAAGACTGACGATCAGTAATCTTGTCCCGCATAAGGTCGGCCACGGCCGACGTTACTAATTACCCCTCAATTAGGCAACAACCGAGTTTTATATGACTCATGACGTCCGTTATCCATCAGGTCGTCCGCAACCGACATCATTCTACTTCATACATCAACCTCAGTTGGGCATAAGCCGAGGCCAGTAAGGACTCATGGGTTCAACCACCCTTCAACATCATCATCGTACCTGGCCGATATTACAAGCGCCATGTCAGAATAAGCAGCCCTATAGGCTCAGCATCAATTTTCAGGACAACGTCGGCCCTCGACGATGTTCCACATATCTAACCTCGGTTGGCATACCAACCCAGGTCATCATATAATTCCCAACCAAGCCATATAATTCCCAACCAAGGCAAGGGTCATACCTCACCAACCTCGTACTCACCCAGGACGAGGTTGGTACTAAGCAGAGACAGTCGGGCTTCTACGCGTACATGTATGACTTGAAGCACGTGGATAAATTTGTTATAACTGAATCATTCCCTCCACGTGAGGGAATATTGAGGTGATTATTACTTAGTTGAAGATTAGTCAGATGTCATCCTTTCACTGGATGGATCTATATGCACATGCCCATTGTATGCTTGGGGGGTACATTACACCCCCCAAACACTATATAGAGAGGTCATCCTCTACCTTGCAAAGGGATCGATAATTACTTCCCTATCTGAAACTCTGTCATTTTACACAGTGTAGAGAGAAAGCTTGAGAGATTGTACCCATGGCCATTAGTGACTTCATTCAGTGATATTACTCACACACACTCACAGTGGACGTAGGCCAGATTGGCTGAACCACTTATATTCAAGTGTTCACCCTCTTCTCCTCTCCTACTTCTATAGATATACATATACAGATCCTCATGTGCTGCCATTGTTATCACTTGCTTGAGCTTGTCAACACCTTACCTGGTGGTGCTGTTTCCAGCATCATCATTTTAGGTCCATCTATGGGAACGAGAAACTGTCTCTTCCTTTTCTTCAGCTTAACCTCACCGGAGACTCTGGTGGTGAACCAGGCCCCACCCCTTGTATGGAGATATTTCACCATTGAAAGAGGTACATTAAGATATTAAGCTCATTTCCTAAAAAGCTCTTTAGTCTTAGCATATGGAACCGAATTTACCACTACCTCCTCCACCACCTGGTGCTGGAGAACCTAGTTCCAACCAGGCACCACCCCTGTCCGAAATGGCTGAGGTGGCGACGGCCTTCAAGTTCTTGGCTGCAATGCAATAAGCGGTGAAGGAGAAATTTGCACAATTCAGCCAAAATATGATGAGGCCACCTGGGATCTCACCGGATATGATTACTCCGGCGGCTACTGCCCCACATCCTAAAGCCAGGGGACCACCCCAGGCACTGCAAAAAGACCAACCTACCTCGCAACAGAGGAGGGACGTTGCTGACCCTAGGCGTTTACGTCTGGGGAGGTAAGGAAACCCTGTCCCTAAGGATAGGTATGATGATATGGAGGCAAAAGATGCTACAGAGGGATGTTGGGAGCCGTATGAGGTTTCAAACAACACTGTACGTCCTATCCACCAAATCCAAGGTTGTGGGGACAAAAGAGATGGTGGTGCCCAATAAAGAGGATCAACTTTTGATCGCTTAAGCAGAGGGTCGGCCTTTGAAAGGCTCGGCCCAGTTAGTGACCTAAGGCAGAGGTTATCTAGGTCAAGAAGTGTAGCAGTTTCACAAATAGAAGAGGGGGAACATCGGCCCCATCATGGTCGACCTCGTCATGGCCGACCCCAGCAAGGCCGAGACAGGGATTAAGAGGAAATCAATAGCAGACATTGTGCAGCGGTTGGGGAACCCTCAGTCCACCCCTTAGAGGTAGCATGGGACAACCTCGGTCAGGCCGAAATTATAAAGCCATTGAATGACTCCATTCAACGTCTTGAAGAGAATATAGGGGAGCTCATTAAAAGCCGAAACCCCTTGCAAAGAGGTTTCTCAGAGGGTTCCCCATTCGTGGCCATGATAGTGAGCTTCCCAACCCCTTCCAAATTCAAGCCACCTACGGTGTCTCCGAAGTATGATGGTAGTACTAACCCAGTGCATCATATTGAGATGTACCAGTCTACAGATGAGATGAATTGTTGGGCCTTCTCTGGGACTCTGACGGGAGCTGCACACATCTGGTTCACCTCTATTCCGAAGAACTCGATTGAGAAATTTAAGGGCTTGGCTCAACGGTTCATTCAAAATTTATGTTTTGGGGTAAGACCTCAGAAGAAGACCACTCATCTGCTATATGTCAAGAAAGGCAAGAACGAAAGCCTAAGGGACTACATTACTAGATTCAATAAAGAAAAATTAGAGATTGAAGATTATGAAGAGAATATAACCATGACAGCCCTCATTGGAGGACTCCAGAAGGGGAAGTTGCTATGGAAGCTTGAAAAAGACCCTCCCAAGTCCATGGCAAAGCTATTGGCAACTGCAGGAAAGGTCAAGAATGCTGAAGAGGCTTTGGCCGCGAAGTATGAGGATGAGAACGGAAGTGGCAGCGGGAAGTTCCAAAGAAATAAAGATGGAAAAAAGAGGTCTGCAGATGACAAGTTTGCACATTATACTCCTCTAACTGTGAGCTGCGAACACATCCTCAACGAGATCAAGAATTATCGGTCTTTGAGATGGCCAGAGGAGCTGAAGGCTCCTTCGCATAAGAGGAACAAGAACTTGTGGTGTGAGTTCCACCAAGACCACGGCCATGTGACAGACAAGTGCTTTGCTTTGAAGGCTAAAATCGAGAAGATGTTGAAGTCCAAAAAATTGAGGAAGTATGTCAATGGTAAGGCTCCTAAGAGGGGAAGAGATTACCCTAAAAAGAAGAGAAATGACAGGTATCGAGATGAAACCCCATCGAGAAGAGACGAACACTCAGATGGTGATGATGAGGACGATCCTGACCTCCCACCAAAAGATGACAATGCCCTAGTGAAGAGGGTTGGTATGATATCCTTCGGTGTTAACACCATCTGTGGAGTACTAGCGGGGTGTGGCTCTGAAGTAGCCAACCGTAAAGCTCATGTGGCAGAGGCCAAGCCGTTGACCAAAGTAGAGGTTGTGAATCTGGCATCTTCAGAGGCCAAGCGAAAGAGAAAGAAGGTGGACATCGATACTCTTATTGTTGGGTTCTCCCGACTTGATTTCAAAGGTATCTTAGCTCCACATGATGACCCTTTGGTAATCACTACAAGGGTGCAAGGGTGTGAGGTCCAGAGAATCCTTATCGGCGGTGGAAGCTCCACAGATGTTATGTTTTGGCCCTGCTTCAAGAGCCTAAGCCTCAACAAAGTAAGGCTTATACCCTATCATCATCCATTAATTGGCTTCAGCGGAGACAGGTCCATCCCTTAGGCATGTATGAGATGGATGTATGAATGGGTGACGAGTGTCCTAAGAGGTTGACCTGGAGGATCAATTTTTTGTGATGGATAAAAATGTCTTTTTGGCCTACAACCTCATCATAAGAAGATTAGCCCTCAAGGAGTTTGAGGCGGTTCCATCAACGGTCCACCAATTGCTAAAATTCCTGACCCCCTATGGGGTAGGGGAAGTGCAAGGTGACCAGACCACGGCACGAGAATGCTACTTCAACTCGGTGGAAGAGAGAGAGGAACATAAGAGGGAAACAACCTATAACATTGATACACTTGATCCTAGGGGTGAAAAAAAGTTAAAGAAAGGAGAGGCTATGGAAGA
This sequence comes from Sambucus nigra, assembly GCA_949130495.1. NCBI lineage: Eukaryota > Viridiplantae > Streptophyta > Magnoliopsida > Dipsacales > Adoxaceae > Sambucus > Sambucus nigra. The sequence goes on along the minus strand of OX422214.1, from coordinate 383,004,227 downwards.
GGTAGCATCCATCATCCTCAATGAGGACGAACCAGAAAAACCGTCCAAATCGGCAAGGCCCTAAAACCTGAGATCAAAGAAGAGTTTTTAAGATTTTTAAAAAAGAGGCAGAGTGTCTTAGCTTGGAGCCACACAGATATGCCTGGCATCGACCTTGAAGTTATGTGCCACAAACTTAACGTGGCAGAAGATGCTAAGCCAATCAAACAAAGACGAAAAGTTTACTCCAGGGAAAAGTATGATGTCATCAGGGAAGAAGTTAGGAAGTTGCAAGAGGCAGAACTCATCAGGGAAGTCATATACCCAGAGTGGTTATCAAACGTCATCATTGTGACCAAAGCCAATGAAAAATGGACGATGCGTGTAGACTTCACTGACCTAAACAAGTCTTGCCCGAAAGACAGCTATCCCTTACCTTGGATTGATCAGATGGTATATGCCACGGTAGGGCATGAGCTTATGAGCTTCATGGATGCATATGCAGGCTACAATCAGATCTTTATAAATGCTAAAGACTCAGAGAAGACAACTTTCATCACAGATAAGGGATCCTATTGCTATAAGGTCATGCCCTTTGGCTTGAAAAATACAGGGGCCACGTATCAACGTCTTGTAAATAAGATGTTTGAAGATTAAATTGGCAAGACCATGGAAGTATATGTAGATGATATGTTGACGAAGAGCTTGAAGGCTTGTACTCACGTAATCGACCTAGAGAGAACTTTCGAAACCATGGACTTATACAGAATGAAACTCAATCCTGCCAAGTGTGTCTTCGGAGTAGGAGCCGAAAAGTTCCTTGGATTCATCGTCAACCAGAGGGGAATAGACATCAACACCGAAAGATCAAGACTTTACTTGATATGAAGACACCAAGAAGTATAAAAGACGTTCAGAGGGTCACTGGAAGAGTTGTAGCACTCAACAGGTTTGTTTTCAGAGCCACGGACAAGTGTCTTTTGTTTTTCAAGGTGCTTAGAAAAGCCTTCGAGTGGGATGAAGAGTGTGACAAGGCCCTTAAGGATCTCAAGTCCTACCTTAGGTCCCCTCTACTCTTGTCTCGACCCATTATGTGGGAGAAGTTGTATGTTTATCTAGCAGTCTCAAAGTCAGCTATAAGCACGACCATAGTATAGGAAGATGATGGGGTACAAAGGCATGTATACTTTAATAGTAAAGCCCTTCAGGGGTCTAAACAGAACTATCCTTGGATGGAGTACACGCTTCCAGAAAGATGAAACCTTATTTCCAAGCCCACTTTATGGTCATCCTCACTGACTCCCCACTAAGGCAAGTCCTCCACAAGCCTAAGAAGTCAGGCGGATTGATGACCTGGACCATAGGTGGTGGGATAGCCACACTTGGACCCATAACTTCAACATCAGAAGAAGTTCGAGAAGTGCTGTCACCGTTGTGGGGCGAGGCGTGAACTTTGGACCTCGACCTGATCAAGGAACTGATCTTGCCTAATGGAGAATTCCATGGCCTCTTGAAATGAATCCACAGACATAGGGTCTGAGGTAAATGACTCAGACTCAAGCATTGGAGAAGGGTCAATTGGATCCTCAGCTGGCTCAGCAGGCTCTGCTAGCTCGGGGTAAATCACCTTAAGACGTGGAGGGAAGATAGGTTTGAGGGGGAAGGGCTCAGCCCTACAAGCTTCCTCTTGGGCTAGTTTCTATTTACCTAATTTTTGCAAAGGTCTTATCTCTAAGAGAGGGGAAATCTTCTATGAGTTTATAAAGAGGTCTGATCATAGGAAGACGACCTTACACTTGGGACCCTAAACCAAAAGCAAAAAACTTGGTACAACTCAACTTAAAGACCAAACGTGGTTATTTGAAAGATTTCTAATCAAGAACAGTCCACCAAAAAACTCATAAGCTCAACGAAAAACCTAAGATAGCACCGGGAAATGCATGAAATGGAAATAAAGGGCTGAAAATGGAAAGACTAGATGAAAATAATACCTGAGGGAGTACGAGATAAGGAATAGGAAGATTAAGAACAAAGAAAATTTCCAAAACCCAGCAGTGATGGAGCTCTTGAAGAGAGAGAGAACACGGAAAACTCAGGCAGGAAAGTGAGAAATGAGGAAAAAGATAAGGAAAAAGGTTTAAACACCCAAATCATATTGGCACAAATCCCAAGGCCCACCATTGCCTTGGGACCCCAAAAGGCCATCATCATTGCACTTGCCAAGCACGCAACCTACTTCAGAAGTTCACACTTGTCAAGGAAATATTGGCACATAAATAAATATAACCTTGGACATGTATACCCCTTAGTCACCTATTCACACTGGTAACAAAGGGCTAGGGGTGATTGATATGCCCAAAGTTTACCTGCCAACTCAGAGGCACCAACCTCAGCTAAGATGATGGCCGAGGTAAGAAGGGGTCAAGACTGAAGATCAGCAATCTCGTCCTGCATAAGGTTGGCCACGATCGACGTTACTAATTACCCCTCAATTAGGCAATAGTCGAGTTCCGTATAACTCATGAGGTCCGTTATCCATCAGGTCGTCCGCAGCCGACATCACATCTACTCCATACATCAACCGCAGCTGGGCATCAGCTGAGACCAGTAAGGACTCATGGGTTCAACCACCCTTCAACATCATCATCGTACCTGGCCAATATTACAAGCGCCATGTGAGAATCAGCAGCCCTGCAGGCTCAGCATCAATTGTCAGGACAACATCAGCCCTGGTCGACGTTCCACATATCTAACCTCGGCTGGCATCCCAACCAAGGTCATCATATAATTCCCAACCAAGGCAAGGGTCATACCTCACCAACCTCGTACTCACCCAGGCCGAGGTTGGTACTAAGCAGAGACAGTCGGGCTTCTACGCGTACATGTATGACTTGAAGCATGTGGATAAATTTGTTATAACTGAATCATTCCCTCCACGTGAGGGAATATTGAGGTCATTATTACTTAGTTGAAGATTATCCAGGTGTCATCCTTTCACTGATTGGATCTCCATGCACATGCCCATTGTATGCTTGGGGGGTACATTACACCCCCCAAACACTATATAGAGGGGTCATCCTCTACCTTGCAAAGGGATCGATAATTACAACCCTAGCTAAAACTCTGTCATTTTACACAATGTAGAGAGAAAGCTTGAGAGATTGTATCCATGGCCATTAGTGCCTTCATTCAGTGATATTACTCACACACACTCACAGTGGACGTAGGCCAGATTGGCTGAACCACTTATATTCAAGTGTTCATCCTCTTCTCCTCACCTCCTTCTATATATATATATATATATTCTTATGTGCTTCCATTGTTATCACTTGCTTGAGCTTGTCAAGACCTTACCTGGTGGTGTTGTTTCCAGCATCATCATGATACTATTTTTCTTTTAGTTCAATACCCCCAAAAGTGGCTCCACCTTTTTATACATATGTACATGAATGACACCTTTTATTTATTGACGGAGAAAAAACCACGAATATGAACATTTTAAACAAGTCATTTTCTTTATTGAAAAAACATCTATAGTTGTCCTATAGGGACTTGAACAAATATGTGTATACATATGCATTAATAAATTTATAAAGACATAGAAAAAGACATTGTAATACACACCTAAAACTATAATTGTTCATACACTCATTTATATACATATATAATAATACAAACATGACTCCTTAAAATTATATGTAATTTTGCTCTTTTGAAGACATGACTCATTTCAAATTTAAATGGTTATGTGTGTGTGTGTGTGTGTGTGTGTGTGTGTGTGTGTGTATAAATAGTCATGCTCTTGTGTGGACTAGTCCGCATTTTAAGAATGTGGACCGAACATGTGTCACCTGGCGGTGAGCCCAGAAAAGAGAGAGAGTGTGCCTATAATTTAGGCGATAATTTATAGGTGCACCGTTAGGTGACACATGTCCGGTCCGCATTCTTAAAATGCGAACTAGTCCGTACAAGAGCATTATATATATATATATATATATATATATATATATATATATATAGAGAGAGAGAGAGAGAGAGAGTTATGTATTTAACTTACTCGAATTCCAGGGACATTTTATTATCTAGAATCCTTCTACCCTAAATATTTAACATGCAATACCTCAATAAATCATCTGAACATCAAGGTAGCCCCCATTATACTTTGGTATAATCATAGAAAGAACCTCAAGGACACAGTTCTAAAGCATATCGAGCTTCAAAGAAACCATACTATGACAAAATTCTTCCATATAGAATCCCACTGAAGATCATATCACCAAACCACTTATTGGATACAAATCTAAGTCAACAAAGACAAGACAACAAAGTCAACAAGCATGGTCCGGGTCAGGTGGAAACATGTACTTTAAGTGAGCTAGGTCAAAACCCAAATACCCAACAGTCGGTACATAAAAATATTATTCATATTAAGCATTCATTATTCAGGGGAAACAAGAATGGTGGGTCTGTTCGATTCGGGGTGAATATTTTCCATTCTGATAATCATTTGTACATATTTTAATATCTAACTTGATTATTCACAACTCCTTCCAATACTCTAAAATAATAGTTTTCTTTTTTAAACTTAACTCCCAACCCTTACTTATCTCTTTGACACAGGGGTTATCTCAAAATATTGCATATGAATAGGTGGTTAAGTAAAAGATTTTTTTGACTTTGCCCTTTGTTTTAATGCCAAATTAGACTTAACCCCTTATGTTGAGAGGAAAGTCAAAAAATTATGAAAATAAAGGGTTAAGTCAAATTATATATTAAAAATCCAGGGTTAAGTTAAAATGACTCAAAATATAACCACTTCTAATCACTAACAAAACTCAAAATTAAAAACAATAGCATGAGAGATAAAAAAAAAGATAAGATAATTTATTTCCAATCATGTGTGTGCACACACCATAATTAGCAGAGGAATTTTCAAGATTTATGTTCAATACTTCTTGAAGAATATCAACATGTATAGTTATTTGGCTCAAGTATCAAAAGGAACTTTACAGAAGAAACATCAGAATTATACTTTCAACACTGTTTAGCAATATGAGAACCTAAATATTGTCACAGAGTCGGTGGTGATCCCTGCAAGAGAATTCTAATACCCAAGATCTTAGCCCTGAAATAGCCAAAAAATTAATAGGCGTATCATTTTCAATAAACATCTTAGGAAGCATCTCCACTAGTCGGATTGAATGAGATGGTGCATAAGTCTACATGTCTGATCCGAAGAATCCCAAATTAACTTTCACAAAGTTAAAGACTGTATATGATCTCTGTAGATTTGGAGTTAAACCATGGCATGGTAAGCACTTAGCTGAAGATGCAGATATGGAAGACATTAACTAGGTGAGAGTATGATCAATTTGACTTAGCAGTAAAACAATACTCAACACAATCTGCAAAATCAACACAGACCTAGCAGATTTGGGTTTAACCTAACAGGTCTAGGTTGTTGGTAGGCACAACAGTAGACATGCACAAAAATGGGTAACAGGTTAGAACGCGTGTGTCGTAGATCAAGATCTTTTTAATACTATAAGTTCGTGCTTACAAGTCATGAAATCCATCAAAACAACAAGTTCTGTTGTCTACATGTCTATCCGCTGCTGCTATGCAATGCGACATTGTTGGTTCATTTTATTATAAAAATTAACTATCCAAAATCTTCACACCAATTATATTGGAGAGGTGGACCATAAAGTTAAAAAACTAAGCCTTGGTTCAAAATATTGATAGCACAATACAACCATTACTATTTGACACAACTACAAATTTCTCTAAAGGTGAGTTTGATTGCCACTATTTTTCATGGGAAATGCTTTTTCTTCCACCCATTATTCAGCTTTTCCAGTGTTTGGTTACAAACATTTCCATGGAGCCTATTACATTCTTTTCCTAAAAAATGAGGAAACTAAATCTTTGCTCCCCCAAAAGAATCAGCTTCCAAGGAAAAAAATTCAACCAACAATCTCTCTCTCTCTCTCAATATATATATATATATATATACACACACACACACACACACACATATATCCCCCTCTTTCATAGAAGATACGATAATTGTATTTTGAGTGGATCACTCACCCCCATCAAGTTTACTCCAACATAACTTTAGTTCACGAAAAATCTGTATATCTGACCTTGACTGGGCAAGTAGATCATCGATGTAGCCAACGGATTCTTCACGCACCACCACTATCTCATTCTCTCTCTCCATGACATTTTGCTTCATTGCCACATTGGAGACCCCCACCTTTCTTGTCTATTTGTTTGCCACCATCTTGTGCAATGATGGATTGTGTGAAAGAACACAAACTTTGTCGCTATTGACAACGCATTGTCCTCATCTCCAGCAATATACACTGGAGAAATAATACCTTGTCCTCATGTCCCATCAATATACACCCCAACAAAGTTATAACTAAATCTATAATATGTACCTATATGTCGTACTACAAAGACATAATTACCAAATCGTGAATCAATAACCTACGAATAGTGAATCACGGATCAAGAATTGAATCATAAGATTTGTCACAAAGGGAAAAAATGGTAGTAATTAATATATTAATACCATACTAAACAAAATACATTTAATTACAAATATATTATAACCCCATAAAACAAGTATGCCTTTAAGCTAAAAGAAAAATATGGGTTCAAATGTTCAATTCAAAATGTGATCGCATTTTCATAAGATAACACAAATATATTATTTCATAAAATATAACTACTCTATTCATCAATCCTCACAAGTTTATATTAACTAGCTTATATACTTGTAAATAAGGAGTGAGAGAATATTGATCTCGTAAATAGAATATTTGTTTATTATTACATTAGGTATGATGTTATTTAATTTGGAAAATATAAGCACTTATTTGATTAATAGAAACTAAAAGAAAAACAAATCAAATTTTGTGATGTTATGGTTATAATATTATATTGAACCGATGAATCATTTTTTTAAGATTAGATAAAAATTCATTCTGGAGGATGAAATCTATAATAAATATTGAATGGAAATCAATTTAGAGATTAAGACTAGGCTACTTCAGATTTAATTTTCATTACAATCCCTTCTAAAGGAGTGGATCAACTATCTATTGAATTCCTCGTAATTAGTCTCCATGGCATATACAGGTCATCATCATCATCCTTGCCTTTATTCCATCACATGGGTTCGGGCACATGAATTTTTCTTTTCCATTCTAATCAATTATAAGCAATATTATCATTCAAATTTAATTCCTTAAGATCTCTTCTTATAATTTCTTCCAAAGATATCTTAGGATGACCCCTTTATCTTTTACCCTCTATTTCCAATACTCTTATCCTTGCTATAGGTGCATCTACTGGTCTACACAACACATGTCCGTACAATCTAAGTCTATTTTCTCTAAATTTCTCGCTAATGGAAGCTACTCCTAACTTTATCTCTCACATAATTGCTTTTAATCTTGTCATTTTTAGTAATTCCTATCATCCATCGAAGTATATTCATATCACTAATATGGATAATTTGCTCATGTTTTTTCTTTAAATCCCAACATTCCGCTCCATACTATAACACCCCATATTTCAAAGCATTTATTTTAAAATTGATTCGGGTATTTTTTAAATTACACGTGTGCCACAATTTTATTGAATTAATTATATTGTGTGAATTAAAAATATTAATCAAGAGAGAGAATGGTTAATACTTGTGGAGTAAGATTACTAAGTGAATAGTAAATAATTATGTTATGTCCTAGCGAACGATAGTGACATGAAAGCATTATATCCCAACCGGGAGTCCTGGGTAGACTAATTGGGGTTGGGATAGGTCTTTATTGTAGAGTGACTCAAATGGAGATTTGAAGATCACGGTTGACTCCAAGTGGGTTGAGATAGTCGGAATAATGTACCCAAGGGTTGTAATTAGGTTCCGGAGCATTTTTAGTCATAATCGAGCCCACACGGGAGTGTTCGAATAACTTGGGCTCTCAAACCCTAAGAATCAAAGGAGAAGAAAGGAGAGGCCATTGGAGAGGAAGAAAAGAGAGTTCTTAGAGGTGCAACATCTCTTTCTTCAAAGTTGTTAACGGAATCATGATCGAAAGCAATGGAGGAACACTTTTATCACTTACAAAACGAAATCAAACCTACTGATTAAGGCAAGTGTTTATCTTGATTTTATGAGTTATAATACCCATGTTGTGTAGGGTTTCAAATAATTGAATTAAATGATGTTCTTGAGGTGTATAGATATAGATTTCATGAATTGGAATAGGATTTTCATGTAAAATGAATCCATATCGGTAGAGGACAAGAAATCAGAAGTTATATGATAATCACCATGAAAGAAATCTGGGTTTTGAGGAACATCTGTGAAAAAAAAACATGAAAACTAAAATTCTTATAAATATTGAGTTTTGATCTATCCTTGGGCTGATTTCTGGAAGATTTATTGTGTTAATGATGATAAAAATGATCCCACTACATATGAATGACAATTAGTAATGTTAGTTGGAAGTTTTGGAACCTTGCAGGAAGATTTTGAAAATATGATAATGGTGAAAAACGTAACTGCGTAGAGGAAGAACAAAACTGGTACTTTTCAAATCGATTCGGCCCAAAGGCGAATCGGTTCGATAGGTGAATCGGTTCGGCCCCTTGGGCGAATCGATTCGATATGCCAAAAATTGTGAAATTTTCCCTTTTTAAGTCCTGAATTTATGAATAATTTATGGGGAGATTGTTAGGGTATTCCTAAACCATTGTGATGGACATAGTGAATTTCAATAGGCCTATGAGATCATTTAGCCTTAGCCAAAATGGGAGCACTAAGGCTAGAATCCATCGGGAGTAATATGGAAATTAATCAAATTCGTGAGAATAGAACAGGTCACGGAGAGATAAGTGAACCTATGCTTTTGACCAGTAGGGAGTGAACAGACTAGCTACTGATATTTAATAAGGGGTAACTGTAATACCCCGTATTTTTATGGACTTTAAATTTGGGGAATTAATTGAGATATTAATTAAATATTAAACCGGGAAATTTATTTTAAATTGTTTACTAGCGTGACAAGAGTTAGTAATTATTGAAATTGTTGAATATTACTAGATGAGTAAAGTAATATATAATATTGATGTTATAAAAAAATTGTTGAATATTACTAGACGATTAAAGTAATATATAAGATTGATGTTATAAAAAAAATTGTCACGAGTGAATAAGATGGCAATTATGGAAATTTAAGTCGGGGCGCGCCTGTGTCGTGTCAGGACTAAATTATTATTATTATTATATAATGTGAATAAATAATAAATTGCTCGTATGGTCATTTTGAGTGCGCCAATGTGTCCGAAAGGGTCGAGATAGTCAGAAAAGTGTACCCGGGGGTTTAGTTTGGGTCTCGGTGCGTTTTTTGGCCTATTTGACATCTCGGGAGGGTATTATAGACATCTTGCATTTTTGGGTAATTAAACCCACGAATTTAATTAGGTTAAATCATCCATTTGGAGTTGTCTCTTAGGGTTAGCAAACTCAAAACCTTAGAACGGCCATTAGAGAAGAAGGTAGGAAGCTTTCCAAGCAATCCAAGGCTAAGAACTCATCCGGTTGCACCGCCACCACCACCAAAAAGTAGATCGCGCGACGGGGAACGCAACCATACCATTTCATCCACGAAATCAGAACCTTGAATTTCAGGCAAGTATCTATCTTGCTTTGTTTTTGGTTAATACCTCACCCATGTTATTTGAGGATTGCCAAGATCATGTTTTATGAAAGAAATTGTTAATTTAGAAACTTTAAATCACATGTTTAGAGAGATTCAAAATATCCTGGATATACCCATCACATGTAGAGGATTACCCACGAATTATTATGAGTTTAGAAACAATAAATCTAGGAAATAATTAGAGGAATGGATAATTCTTCCAAAATTAGGGTTCTTGAAGATTATGTAGATTTTACCCCATTAATTTGATATTGTTGATGTATTTATACATGTTTCACGTAGGAAATCTTGTATATATGTATATAGAACTTGTAGTATCGTTATTTGAGAATTTTAGAATTGTTAATGACGTTTTTGGAGATATTGGAAGATGAAAACCGTAGGTTTAATTTGCAATTTCTGGCCAAGAACTGCTTGATCGATCGATCGACCCAATAACATCGATCGATCGACTGATCAATCGATCGACCTCCATCCATCGATCGATCGACCACTCCTGGAAAACATCATAATTCTCATCCGTTGGTTTAATCCGATTAAGATGCATGGAAACCCTTGATTGTTATTGTTAGAGTATAATGGGATATAGATAAGACCAGTAGGGCCTAGGTAGACCTGTTGAGTAACATTTTAGTGTAGGATGAGATTTTGGGTTAACGAGGAATGATTCATGTGAATAAGAAATCATGCATATATTTAATAAAAAGATCGAGACTCGTAAGGGAGTTAGACCCAAACGTAAGTGAGTGTATGCCTACTGATATTATACTTAGAATACTTCGAGAAAGGAGAAGTGAGTATGAAATGCATTATAAATGAGAATGAAAATGACGAGTTAGTTATGCGTAATAATCGAGTAAAATGTGTTAATAACGGATAATTATGATTATGGATCGTGAGCACACCTGATTTAGAAATGTGGATATTATATATATACGACTGTGTGATTGTGCATATATTATATATCTGTGTAAAAATCGTACCCGAGCTACTTACTATCATGGGGGTTTCCGCGCCGGGACAGTCTTATCTCAATTGGACCTTTATGGGGGATAACGACTTGTACCCTAGAAGATAGTATCCTTGATTAAAGGCTATCTGAGTTATAGTCAGATTGTCCTAAGAGACGTGTGGGTATGTGCTGACCTCTTAGGACTGGGAACTATGCTTCACCTCCATTTGTTTGTGTTTTCTGTTAATACAGTTCGAGAGTGATTCCGAACTAGTATTTCCCTTAGTTTGTGTGATACGGGGACTTGATAGCAAAGTATGCCAGCACCTTAGATCTTATGTGAGGTGCCGTTAGTATATATATTATATATGTGACTAATGTATATATACGTATATTTATATGGGAACTTTCTACTGTGAGTATAAGTAGATAAGAAATGAATGAATACTTCAACTTTATTATAAGTGTTCGGAAACTTTATAACGGTAATGAGTTGTTTTAAATAACGTAAGGAATCTTGAAGAGAATGATTTTCTAAAGTAATTATCATAACTTCACTTTGCACATGATAAATCATTATGGAGAATAAGATAGGGAAATTGATGAGATTTATTAGTACGGTAGGTGTGCACACTAGATGAGAGGTGAGAAATCTCAAGAGAGTGTCGCATACTAACATGGTTGTTGCATTAGCAGGTAAGCATTTTAAATACTTGCTAAACTAATTTTAAACTGTTTTACACTTGGGCTCTGACTTGTTTCCTGATATCTCTTTTCTCTTGTATATATATATATATGTATATATTTCAGGTTCCCAGCCACAGGGGCGTCTTGCGTAGATTTTTTGGATCGGACGCGTTGTTGCTTATGTGTGAGATGCAGGACATTACTTAGACGACCTCGATGTTGAATCCACTCTCATTCTAGTTATGATTAGTTAGGGCATGTGTCGCCCATTTCCTTATTCAGTTGGATTTGTCAGAGATTATGTTCATTTATCTTTAGCATTTTTACTCTTTGGGATTTAATTACTGTCAGGATGGTTTTCCTTTGTAGTTTTAAAGTTGGTATTGGATTATCTGATTGATTAAATTCATGGGTGTTTATTTCCAGTCTTAATAACTGTGTGAATCTTAAACTGTTACGTAATAAAGGATTTCATAATTGGATTTAATAAATGGAGATAATGTTTTAAATGGTTTTGACACTTAGCTTAATTATTTAGGGTGTTTAAATGGGAAAGTTTTATTTTGCGACAGTGATGCTAAGAATGAATCAATCGTTCACCTTAATTATAATTCAATAAAGGACTGATCACCCGATATTTAATTAGGCGACGTGTTACAGGTGGTATCAGAGCATCAGGTTCTAGTGTCCTTTAGGATCTGTACGGCTTATTTCGTTTCCAGCTTAGCGTCTTTGATATAGAGCCCTAATATTAGGAATGTTGTATTCATCTCTGTGCATTGGGAATTCGTGCTTCTGCGATTTGTTTATGCGAATAATGAACTCATCCAGATTATTTAAATTTTCAGATGGATTGTCAAGAAGAACTAGCTAATGCCGTTAGGGGAGTCAACGAGCAAGGTCGATTCACACCTCAGGTGTCTCCAAAGAAATTATCGACCGTCGAGTTAGTAGGTATTGTGGCACAGGCAGTTACCACTGCGGTCTTACAGTATCAAGAATGCAGCACACAGTTTGTGGGGGCAAAAGATCTAGAGAGTATAGTCAGTTTGTCATGACTGGAAATAACAAGTGTGTGAAGACACAAAAATCGCAACAACAAGCTCCTCAAGACCATAAAATCCACGAAGGTAACAAAATGTGTAGGGAAACCCAAAAGCGTCAGGGCCAACAAAGTCGGGGTCCGAGTGAAGTCACGAAGAGGTGTTTCAAATGTGGAATGGACGGTCATGAATGTCGAACTTGTTCGGATCAATCTGGAGAGGAACTCCAACCCAGCCAGCGAGAACTTTCAGGACTCTACTATAAGTGTGTACAAATGGGTCACAAGTGGAGGGACTGTCCTCAACCAAATGTCGATTTTCGTCAAGATACTCAACAAGGCCAAGGAGAAAGTGGAACTCTACAACCGGACCAAAACCAACAGATCCGTAAAATGAAACAGTTTAGAGGTAGATGCTTTAATTGCGATAGGATGGGTCACCGGAGGCAGAATTGCCCAAATAAGAGTAAGATACCCCAGCAGTAGGGGCAGAAATAGCACGAATGTGTGTACGACGCCCAGCATACTGAAACCCAACAGCCATCATCGGCCATTGATGGTACGTTCTTTCCTTCTAGTACTGTGGGGCACATTTTATTTAATACTGTGGCGTCATACTATTTTATAGATACTCACTTGGCACGGACATTAGGATTTTTAGACATTACTAAAGTACGGTGTCATGCATAGACTCATCATTGGGAAAAAGGCTCATTTATTTTCTGTATACGCCGAGGTGTGGGTATATAGCTTGGTAGTTTGGTTTCACCTGCAGTCATACTAGTTTTAGTCATACGTGAGCACGATGTTAATATTTGGCATGGATTAGCTCGCTGTGCATAGAACCATGATAAATTGATTCGGTAGGAATATTACCTTTGTCATTATGGGGAAGGAGATGTTTGAGTGTCGATGCCTTGCCCAGAAAGGGGATCTTCAACCTATTTTATTATATAAAGGAGGATACCTATAAGGAGATTATGATTCTCCTGGATTCGATTCTAGTCGTTCGTGAGTTTCCGAATGTATTTCAGGTGATAAGTGGAGTAAGTATCGAGGTATTTTGTGGAGAGTGAAATCACACGTGCTAAAATATTTTTACCAAAGCGAGTATAGGGGACAAGAGTATGGTGTCTAGTAAGGGACAACGATTAAAGTAGTTTTGTTTTGGTTTAGACAGGTGTGTCACGTCCGGGGACCCTCTGTGCAGCCAACACGATTGGCAAGGTAGAAGTATGAGCTTTATCCTCGACGGATGAGGCGTGTTTTATGTGACCCGAGCGAGTCACTACTTCTTTGTTCGTTGCTAGATTAGCATGTGAGACGAGTTTAATGCATATAACTACAAACAATATTATTATGTGAATATTTTCCTAATGTAGTGGGATTATCTTTAGTGCTATCCACGTTGGATGAATGGGTGTATTGATAGTGTTATATACTTTATTGAGATTACTCACTTTAGTGATGTTGTATACGAGTATGATATTGTCTTGGTTACAACTTTATAGTAATGGGTAGTACGATAGTAGGTAGTTATTGCAAGTCTATCGCAATGGTTGCATTAGTGCAATATGTTTTGTTCTGGCGAGGCCTCACCTGCGAGAGGGCCGGACTCACACTTACATTATCTACTTTAGGGACTCGGAGGGGATATAGAGACCTTGTTGTTATGATTTAGTATGTATTGGGTTTACTGTGGAGCGAAAAGATTTAACTCGTTATGATGTTTAGTGATCAAGACTTGGTGATAGGAAGAGCGCATTGATATATCTATCCTTTAGAAATGTGAGAGTTAAGAGTTGGACCCATATGTTTAGGGACAGGATTTCGAGATCCCCGAGCATATGTATTCGAGGTTTATGGAGTGTGATTACAACCAATATTGAATGATTTTACAATTGGCAAAATGTTCGTTGTTAAGTATAATTATGGGTAGAGATGTAACTTTTCTGTCAAGGGACGGGATAAAGGGGCACATACTATGGACGGAGGGCCTAACGAATTTCGATAACCGACAATGCTAGGTAGTAGTGTATCGGGGGGGTTCCTTGTTTGGATTTCTCTTCATGAGACATCCCACACATGAAACTTAGCATAAAGTTAGAAATAGGGAGATGTTTGGCCATTAGTCCATGAGTTCGGTACCCCGGTCGTCGAAATGGGATCAAGTAATTATATCTGTAAGTTGGAAGTTGAATTTTGATTTAGGCCAGTGGAGCCGGTTGTGCGGTAAGAAAGCATTGAAAGTTTTATTTTATCACCACGAGTTAAGGGGCGGAATGATGATAAGGAGGATTTAAAATTTTGATTTCTAGGGTGATTAAGAGTACCCAAGTGTTTTAATCACGTTGCGAGCTCTAAGTAAAATAAAGAATTGGGTATTAGGCGTGTAGCGTATGTGATGCTTACGCTAGTATGCACCATTTATAGGGTGTGTGGGCATCCTGGTTATCTGATGATCGAATCGTCCGAGTTGAGGGGACGTGGGAATGGACGTGTGGAATATATGTTTGTGGTACTAGCATTACGAAGTGGAAGTGGTAGAGTGGATTAAGCGTCGCAAGAAGAACGATAAATCCATATAGTCTTGTACGATCAGAGTAGCACGCTGAATCTGGTTGAAAAGCTGTGAGAAACCATTTACAAAGGGGTATTCCTTGAGAATGGTAGAATTTAACTATATAGAGAACACTCGGAGTAGAGTTGTAATTAGTAAAATGTGATAGCTACTAGCGCATACAAAGAGTGATGATGTTAGTATGGTATAAAAGATCCAAAAGTGCGCATCGTGGAGAAAAGTGCACGGGTCGGAACTTTCGATATACACCAACGAAGGAAGGGGAGTATTAAGTGTCACTTAATGTGAGACATTTCAAGGAAAGCCAATGTTGAGTGGGACATAGTGAGTAGTCTCCACGGGCACCACTCATAGATAGAAATCGGTTGAAATAAGAGGATCAACCATAGAATTGGGTGGCTATCGACAATTCTTGTAAAGGGAAGAGGTTGTCAAAGTCGGGAAAGCTTCTTGGATGGGTTGCCATCCTCAAGGCAAGATCAAGGGTTCATCCGAACATGTGGAACAAATCACCCAGGAAGGAAGTGATTTACATTCCTTTGGGGTGATTTACAATATTAACTAGTGTGCCCCAGTCTTCCTTTGAAAGGAAGGGATCGCGCTGGTACGTGGTCCTACACGGCATTATTTTCTGAATCGGGATGAGATTTGTGAATCCCACCTTCAATGTGAGATTTTCGGAAACAACGGAGATAATGTTTTGTTATGAGTGGGAGGTATCACCCAAAGCCGAGGAGCAGGCGTACGGTGATTAACGATTAGTGGGGCCGCGTGAAGGTAATTTTGGAATCTTGGTGATCATTTCATTTCCACAACGGATATAACTAGCAAGTGAAGTATAGTATGGTAGAGTTCCGAGGAAGAACTCGTACCTATTTGTCATAAACGAGGTGCTTATTGAGGTTTTTGTGTGGAAGAACCTTTAACTATTCTCCTTCTGTATGTTTAGAGGTGAGCGGATAATTAGAATTTTGGATCGGTCAAGAATAATACGACGTTTATGGTAGAATTCCATGACTGTTTTAGGCGAATAAGAGTGGTCAGATATTCGTATGGCTTCTATTAGAATGGGAGTTTTGTGTTTAGATAAATCCGAGTAGTTGTCATCTAATGAGGTGAGGTCTCCCAATGATATTGAAATAATGGGAATTAATAGTGTATATGCGTATCTTATGCGAATATTGTCGGTTAGGAGCACAATATGAAGTGTCGTTAATGAGAGTGTTAAACAAGCTTGCTGTGAGGCGGGCGTAATAGTGATTGAGTGCCTTACTATGTAGATAGTTTGCGTACTGATAAGGTATCCAAAATTGTTTTACCGGGTAGGCCTTAATTTTCTGAATTTTGGGACGAAATTCCGTTATTAGGAGGGAAGTATGTAATACCCCGTATTTTTATGGCCTTTAAATTTGGGGAATTAATTGAGATATTAATTTAATATTAATCCAGGAAAATATTTTAAAATGTTTACTAGCGTGATAAGAGTTAGTAATTATTGAAATTGTTGAATATTACTAGATGAGTAAAGTAATATATAAGACTGATGTTATAAAAAAATTGCTGAATATTACCAGACGAGTAAAGTAATATATAAGATTGATCTTATAAAAAAAAATTGTCACGAGTGAATAAGATGGCAATTATGGAAATTTAAGTCAGGACACGTCTGTGTCGTGTCAGGACTAAATTATTATTATATAATGTGAATAAATTATAAGTTACTCTTATGGTCGTTTTGAGTGCGCCAATGTGTCTGAAAGGGTCGAAATAGTCAAAAAAGTGTACCCGGGGGTTTAGTTTGGGTCTCGGTGCGTTTTTAAGCCTATTTGACATCCCGGGAGGGTATTATTGACATCTTGCATTTTTGGGTAATTAAACCCACGAATTTAATTAGGTTAAATCAGCCATTTGGAGTTGTCTCTTAGGGTTAGAAAACTCAAAACCTTAGAACGGCCATTAGAGAAGAAGGTAGGAAGATTTCCAAGCAATCCCAGGACAAGAACTCATCCGGTTGCACCGCCACCACCACCAAAAAGTAGATCGCGCGACGGGGAACGCAACCATACCATTTCATCCACGAAATCAGAACCTTGAATTTCAGGCAAGTATCTATCTTGCTTTGTTTTTGGTTAATACCTCACCCATGTTAGTTGAGGATTGCCAAGATCATGTTGTATGAAAGAAATTGTTAATTTAGAAACTTTAAATCACATGTTTAGAGAGATTCAAAATATCCTGGATATACCCATCACATGTAGAGGATTACCCACGAATTACTATGAGTTTAGAAATAAGAAATATGGGAAATAATTAGAGGAATGGATAATTCTTCCAAAATTAGGGTTCTTGAAGATTATGTCGATTTTACCCCATTAATTCAATATCGTTGATGTATTTATACATGTTTCACGTAGGAAATCTTGTATATATGTATATAGAACTTGTAGTATCATTATTTAAGAATTTTAGACTTGTTAATGACGTTTTTGGAGATATTGGAAGATGAAAACCATAGGTTTAATTTGCAGTTTCTGGTCAAGAACTGCTTGATCGATCGATCGACCCAATAGCATCGATCGATCGACCTCCTTCCATCGATCGATCGACCACTCCTGGAAAACTGCATAATTCTCATTCGTTTGTTTAATCCGATTAAGATGCATGGAAACCCTTGCTTGTTGTTGTTAGAGTATAATGGGAGATAAATAAGACCAGTAGGGCCTAAGTAGACCCGTTGAGTAACATTTTAGTGTAGGATGAGATTTTGGGTTAACGAGGAATGATTCATGTGTATAAGAAATCATGCGTATATTTAATAAAAAGATCGAGACTCTTAAAGGAGTTAGACCCAAACGTAAGTGAGTGTATGCCTACTGAAATTATAATTAGAATACTTCGAGAAAGGAGAAGTGAGTATGAAATGCATTATAAATGAGAATAAAAATGACGAGTTCGTTATGCGTAATAATCGAGTAAAATGTGTTAATAACGCATAATTATGATTATGGGTCGTGAGCACACCTAATTTAGAAATGTGGATATTATATATATACGACTGTGTGATTGTGCGTATATTACATACTTGCTATCACGGGGGTTTCCGCGCCGGGACAGTCTTATCTCGATTGGACCTTTATGGGGGATAACGACTTGTACCCTATAAGCTAGAATCCTTGATTACAGGCTATCTGAGTTATATTCAGATGGTCCTAAGAGACGTGTGGGTATATGCTGACCTCTTAGGACTGGGAACTATGCTTTGCCTCCATTTGCTTGTGTTTTATGTTAATACAGTTCGAGAGTGATTCCGAACTAGTATTTCCCTTAGTTTGTGTGATACGGGGACTTGATAGCAGAGTATGCCATCACCTTAGATCTTATGTGAGGTGCCATTAGTATATATATTATATGTGTGACTAATGTATTGTGGGTACTCAAAATTAAGACCATGGGCCTCGACGAGTAGCCCAATTCTGGTGGCCTAAAATCCAGGCCCCTCATCTCTTATTTTGATCCGATCTCTCCCCACGTTCTCATTAAGGGAAGTTATATGGGAGATGGAAGACGTGGGGGAACCCATCACCTCCACTTACCTATATGTACATGTATATATTAAACCCTAGGTCAGGGGCAAAAGTACAAGTTGTATTCTCTATAATCACTCTCCGGAGTATATAGAAATAACATCGACTGCACCACCGTGGACGTAGGCACATATTGGTTGAACCACGTACATCCTTTGTTGTGATTGTCATTTTATATTCCTTGTTCTTACTTGGTGAATGATTTTTTCTTATTTGTTTGTGTTGCACAATAATTGTCACCACAATTAGCGTCGTCTGTGGGAAACGTTCATCTTTCCCTGAGAAGATCCCACACCAAGAAAGGATTTTAAGATGTCTGGTCATAGCAGCAATGCCCCTTAGGCAGGGGATATTCAAGAACCACCTGCTCCTCACAGGATTGGGTCTGAAGTGAGACGTTCAGACCAGAGGGCTCTCTTGGAAAGGCCAACCTCATAAGAAAGCCAGGGACCAGCAAGGTCCACACAGATATCCAGATTGATTGATGCGTACGAGGCAGGGCTCCACAAGCAGAGGGAGTCTTCTCGCAGGTACGAGGCTAAGAATGCTCGCTTGAAAAGAAGACTGGAAAGACTGGAGAGGGAGCTTCATCCTGATAACAGGAGACGTCCATACCGCACTCCTAGCCCTCAGGAGAGAAAGTCTCGCAGCCGAGGAAGGAGCCCTAGGCGGGGATCTCAAAAGCTCGAAGGAGGCGAATCAGATGACGACCTCCGCGAGCAGCTGAGAAGAGCTCGCCGCTATCAGAGCCCTGCTCGCAGGGACGAGAACATACAAAATCTGGTCCGCAGGGAGATGGACCAACATCCTACCCACCACGGTACCAGGTCGACCCGAGAACTCGCTAGAAGGGCTCTCAAAACCCATATAAAGTCACCTTTCACAAGGGAGATTGAGGAAGAAGAGGCACCCAAAAAATTTGCCCTTCCAAGGTTCAAGATTTATGACAGTAAGACTGATCCCATTGATCACGCCAGGTAGTACCGACAGGCCATGACCCTCTGGAGCCACCGGGACGCGCTAATGTGAAGAATTTTCCCTTCGAGCCTGCATGATGTAGCACAGAAGTGGTTCGAAAGGCTCCCCCACCGGTCGATCAGGAGTTTCAAATCCCTAGCCAGACTTTTTACTGCTCGATTCATTACCAGTAGCTCCCATCCCAAAAGGATGGATTCTTTGCTAACAATGAAGAAAACGCCTCAAGAGACCCTCCGAGACTACGCGAAGAGGTACTGGGAGTTATTCAATGAAATCGAGGACTGTGCAGAGGAAGTAGCAGTGGCCTCCTTCAAAATTGGGCTCCCTAGTTCCTCCCTTCTATACCAGTCCCTGACGAAGAAGGAAGCTATGACTATTGACGACCTAATGGCTCGCATAGAGAAATACGCAAAGGTGGAAGATGTCACCCTCCCTAATACAGGAGAAAATGGTCGAGCTAAACTCACTACCAAGGGAAGTGAGAAAACTGAGAACTAGAAGAAAGGAGGAAAGAACGGGGGCAAAAATGGCTCCAAGAACGGAGAGAACCATGACGCATCAAAAGCATTCCAGGCGATCAACACCGTCTTCAAAGAACCAATTTACAAAATTCTCGCGAAGATCAAAGATGAGCCATTCATCAAGTAGCCCAGGAAAATGGGAGGAGATCCCTCGAATAGGAACAATGCGTTAAGATGCAAGAGGGAGGATATAAGACCGAGCACTGCAAAGATCTTAAGTCTCACCTCGAGGAGTTGGCCCAGTCTGGGCATTTGAACGAGTTTGTAGAAAAGAGGGCAGAGAAAGTGGCTGTCAACAGAGAGGCGAGACCTTTTAACATAATGGAAGATGATGATGGACATGAGTTCGCAGTAATCCACGGGGCATCTGACGTCAAGCAGATACAAGGAAACTCAGCTCGAATGGAAATGAAAAAACTTACAGCGATAATGCAGGCTTTTCAAATCGATCCAGCAAGGTCACAGTCAGGAAAGCGTCGACGAGCAGAGGACGTCAACTATAACAAGCATATTGTTTTCACAGATGACGATCTAGTGGGAGTAAGGACCCCACATCATGATGCACTGGTCATTACACTCAGGATAGCCAACTTTGACGTCGATAAGCTGCTCGTCGATCAAGGAAGCTCATCTGAAGTAATGTACCTCGACCTATTCAGGAAATTGAAGTTAAGCGTCGCCGACCAAAAGGAAGCTACTGTTCCTTTAGTTGGCTTCGTTGGGAAAATAACTATGCCCCTGGGCAAGATTGTATTATCGATGCGCGCTAGAAATGTTTCCAAGATGATCGAGTATTTGGTAGTCAACATCGATTCGCCATACCAGGCCATCCTCGGCAGGGGATGGCTTCATGCGATGAAGGCAGTCCCCTCAACCTACCATCAGAAACTCAAGTATGTAATCGAGCTAGGAGTAATGGAGATCCGCGGCAACCAACCGATGGCGAGGAGGTGCTTCATAGCAGCCATCCGACCAAAGCCAGAGAAGAAGGCTGGTCAACCCAGAGAGAAAGTTGAAGAAGGTGTGATACCTTCCAAATAGAAATTAAAGTAAGGAATACCTGGAGTAGAGGAGACCAGGTTCCTCCCCTCCGAGCGTGTCGTCGAGGACCTGGTAGAAATTACAGCTGAAGATGGCAACAGTAATAGAGTCTTCTTGATTGGAGCATCTCTCACCGACCAAGAACAGAAGGAGTTGACAACCTTGCTGAGGCGCAGCGTAGATGTTTTCTCCTGGGAACCATACGAACTGCCTGGAATCGATCCTAGTGTGGTCTGTCATCAGCTGCACATCGACCCCACATTCAAGCCAATCACGCAGAAGGCACGGCAAACTGCACCCGAGAAGGCTAAAGAGGTCGAAAAGGAAGTAGAAAAACTGCTGGATGCAGGATCTATACGGAAAATGCAATTCCCCAAATGGTTGTCCAACCCAGTAGTAGTTCCAAAGAATAATGGGAAGTGGAGAGTTTGGATCGACTTCACTGACCTCAACAGAGCACGCCCTAAGGATAGTTTCCCCCTCCCAAAAATAGACCAACTAGTAGACGCCACTGCAGCTCACGAGCGAATGAATTTCCTGGACGAGTACTCAGGGTATCACCAGATCCCCTTGTATGCCCCAGACCAGGACAAAACGGCGTTCATCACGACAGCTGGGCTATATTGCTACAAGGTCATGCCCTTTGGGCTCAAGAATGCAGGGGTAACCTATCAGCGGATGGTCACTAAAATGTTCAAGGATCAAATGGGAGACACCATGGAGGTCTACATTGATGACATGCTCGTTAAAAGAAAAAAGAAAGAAAATCACCTCTCGGACCTGTCATGCACCTTCGAAATCCTCAGGAAGTACCGGATGAAACTTAACGCGAGCAAGTGTTCCTTCGGTGTCCAGTCAGGAAAATTTCTTGGATACTTGGTCAGTAAGAGAGGCATAGAAGCTAATCCAGACCAGATCAATGCAATCAACAGGGTGCAACCCCCTTGCACAATCTGGGATGTGCAGAAGCTCACTAGAATGCTCGCTGCCTTAAATCGCTTCATCTCCAAATCCTCCGAGAAGTGCAAGCCTTTTTTCTAGCTTCTAAAGGGAAGTAAAACGATAGAGTGGAGCCCAGATTAATCGCGATCATTGGACGAGATCAAGTCTTGCTTAAGCTCTCCACCGCTGCTTGTCATACCACAGTAAACGGATTCTTTGTACCTGTACCTCTCCGTATCCAATCACACTGTCAACTCTGCGCTAATATGCGAGGTTGCAAGAATCCAACACCCCGTTTATTACGTGATAAAGACCTTATTAGATGCCGAGCAAAGGTATCTGCCATTGGAGAAGCTCACCTTTGCACTAGTAATAGCCTCGAGGAAGCTGAAGCATTATTTTGAGGATAATACTATCATCTTCCTTACATTGCATCCCCTTAAGGCGGTCCTAAGGAAAGAGGATTTGTCGGGCAAACTGTCTAAGTGGTCAATCGAGCTCGGTCAGTTTGACATCCAATTTCAACCAAGGACAGCTATCAAGGGTCAAATCCTTGCTGATTTCATAGCCGAATTCACGGGCGAAGAACTCTCCGACCAACCTCAACCAACAAGGTGAGAGAAAAACCAAGCAACAGAGGAAACCTGGAAACTCTTCGTTGATAGAGCCTCCAACTCAAAGGGGGCAGGGGTAGGCATTGTTCTCATCACTCCAGAAAACACAATCCTTGAACAAGGAATCAGGCTTAGATTTGCAGCCTCCAACAACGAAGCAGAGTACGAAACCCCGGTCTCCAAAAGGCACAAACTCTAGGAGAATTTTTTTTATAGGTGTTCGGCGATTCTCAACTAGTCTCCAATCAGATAAGTGGAGATTACAATGCAAAGGATGAAAGAATGGCAGCCTACCTCGCCTTAGTGAAAAAATTAATGTCAAGCTTTGAAGAGATCAACATCCAGCAGTTTCCCAGGGGGCAAAACAGTCATGTTGATGCCTTAGCAGCCCTGAGTTCGGCAGTTGACTCTGACCTAAGAAGGGTCATCCCCATCGCTTTCCTCATTTGTTCGAGCATTAACCGCAACAGCAAGCTACCAAATGTGGAACAAGTACTCCAGGTGGGATCAGTCCCCAGTTGGATGGACGCCTTAAGGGACTATTTAAAGGATGGCATGCTCCCAGATAACAAGAAAACTACCCACCAGATAAGAGTCAAAGCTGATCGCTTTCACTTATCCACAGAAGGCGAATTGTATAAGAAATCCTTCTTCGGTCCCTACCTTAGATACGTCCACCCAAGTGATGTCGAGCAAGTGCTACACGAGCTTCATGAAGGAATATGTGGAAGTCATATTGGAGGAAGGTCTCTAGCCTTTCGAGCAATGAAGAAAGGCTATTGGTGGCCATATATGCAAAGAGACTCTGCAGATTACATCCGTAAATGCCTGAAATGCCAACTTCACACTCCTATGGTCCACCAACCATCTAGCGATCTAAGATCCCTGTCCATCCCATGGCCATTCGCCCAATGGGGAATGGACATCGTGGGACCACTACCTACCGCCACCGATAACCGCAAATATCTGTTGGTCACAATCGACTACTTCACCAAATGGATCGAGGCAGAACCTCTGGCGAACATCCGAGATGCTGATATGATAAGGTTCATATGGAGGAATTTAATCACTCGATTCGGGCTCCCCATAACCATCATCACTGACAATGGAATACAGTTCAAAAGCGGCTCCTTTCAGAATTTTTGTAGCGAACATGGTGTCAGACACCACTTCAGTTCGGTGGCCTACCCTCAGAGCAATGGCCAAGCTGAAGCTTCCAACAAAACTGTGATCAATGGATTAAAGAAGCGATTAGAGCGAGCCAAAGGCGCATGGGTAACAGAGCTACCCCATATCCTATGGGTGTACCGAACCACTCCTCGACGAGCAACAAGAGAAACCCCATTTTCACTGACATATGGCATGGAAGCAGTCATCCCACTAGAAGCAGGTTTGACAACAATGAGATCTAACCTTGTCGACCAGGGCCAGAATAATGAAGCATTGCTCGTCGAACTCGACCTAGCCGATGAGCGCAGAGAGCTAGCCCTAGTGAAACTAGCGAGCTATCAGTAATATCTCACGACGCATTACAACAAAAGGGTTAACCCGAGAACATTCCAAGTTGGGGACTATGTTCTAAGGAAAGTCTTGGGCAGCATAGTGAAGCCGTCAGACGGCAAGCTAGGCCCAAACTGGGAAGGACCCTTTAAGATAACTAGAGACGATCTGCGAGGTGCCTATCACTTGGAAACAATGGAGGGCAGAGAAATACCATGAGCATGGAACGCAGCTAATCTCAAGAAATTCTATTTTTAGATCTTTTTCTTGTATTCTTTTGTTATGAAAATATAAGTTCGTTTCCCTTATTACTAATGAAAGTTACTTAATTGGTTACACTCTGATTGGTAACAGCTGCATTTATCGCACATCTTTTCCAAATAACAGGCACATTGATCATTGTAGCAGGGGAATACCCCTCCTCAGGTCATCGTCATAAAACACGAGAGACCTCTTAGCATTGCCCCTAGCAATACATGAAGCCCTGCAGGGGATCCTTAGGCAATATGATCAAATTCTATACTGGTCATCAAACCTACTTCGGTTGAGTAAAATCCTGATCGGATGAAGACATCCAACACCAGGTGTGTCCTCGCCAATTGACCCACTTGGGCCTAAGGGAGCGTGACGACACAACCTAAAAGGTAAAGTGGAGCACAATGGTATCTTGGTATTATACTGGACTGGGGGGACACTTGCATGGCAAAACAAAAAAGATTATAAAGCAGCAAGAATATGAGAAGTATGATGCACACGGTTAGTCAGCAAAATTTCCCAAAACACGAACTTTTCATTAATTCATCATACTTACAACAATAGTAATACATGTTTAGTCGGCGAGCTCGCCTAAAGCATTTACATTATCAAAAATACAAAAAAAAAATAATAACAACTGGCAAAATCTCAATGGGGCGGAAGCCTCTGAGCAAGATAATCATCCACTCGAGCTCTTCGTCCGTCATCAGGAGCAGGAGCTAACTCTTCCACAACCTCATTCGCATCCAACTCCAATAATTGTCGAGGAATAGCATCGATGGGGATCCATTGATCATCCCTCCGGAATGGGTTAGGCATCAGAGTAGAGGAATACATCTCATGATGATACCATAGCACCGAGTTCCTCGGTACTTGCAGCTCCTTCAAGGCACTTAGCCACCCCCTGATGAAAGAAAGCTCCTTGAACTCAGACAACCTTGTTGGAGCATCCGACCAGCCCTGATCATAACCGTCAGCCCACGCTTGCCGAGGACCTTTCTTGAACAAGTGCCACAATCGAGTAATGTCCCTTTGAAGCCCAGCAGCAATTACATATGCTCGCTGAACATCACCACGGAGTTCTTCCATTTCCCTATCTCGAAGTTCTTCTGCTTCCCTATTTCTGCTCCTGGTGCTCCTACGAGCTCGTGAAAGGGGAGGGCGAGTGGGACTTCGCGACATAGGAGGAGTAACATTATGACCAGCTCTAGTTCGTGATGATGAGGAGCCTTGTAATACTTCTAGAACAGTGCTCGGCACATGCTCCCTAAGTCTTGAGACTTCTCTCCTCGGGTCTTCATTCTCCTGCTGAAGAACCTCCCCAACTTGGTTGATCTCAGAGGCCTCTAATAGTTTTGTTCTCAACGCATTGACCTCCTCTTGCATTGAAGCACCAATGTCCTCCATCTCCTGGAGCCTGTCCTTCAGCTTGGCCACAAGTTCAGATTGCTCCTTATACTTCTGATTTCTAGACCTAATGGACTTGCAAAGCTTAACGAAGGCCTGGAAAACTTTGGGACTCGCATTGGGACCAAGGGTCCTGCCCAATTGGGAAGTAGCATGAATGTAATCATCCACATCAACTAACTACAAGCAATAGAAAGATAAAGGAGAGAAATAGACAAATCAATACAAGCAGAAATGAAGCCTTTTTCATTAATGAAGATTAAAATTACATCGAACTGAAAAAAGAAAATTTACAGACTGGAAAAAGCAATCCTATCAGATAACTAATTAGCGACCTCAGGTGGCCTAGAGTTTGATGGCCCTTTCCCCTTATCAGCATCAATAGGAGCACTGCCCTCAACAGGGGTGATCTCTGTCACCTCAACAAGAGAAATGTCAGTAGGGGTCGCCTGAGGAAGGCCTCGGCCCTGGGTCGTGCTCGTCAAAAAGGGGATATGTAAAATCCACTCCAGCAGCTAGGAGAGCCTTGTTCCAGCCTTTCTTGAAGTTCAGACGGCTAATATAACCTATCTAAACTTCAGCATCCTCGTATGTTGTAGCCCAACCAGAATTGTAAGAGTCCTCCTTAGCAGTAACAACCTCAGACTCCTTCTTCTTCATCTCTTCAGAGAGCACCCTGTTCTCCTCAGCAACTGTAAGTTTGCTCAAGCAAACCAAGTCATAGGCCTGCCTTAGCTCCTTCAGACCCTGGACTGCAGCGTCCTTCTCCTTATTGGCAGTGGCAAGAGCCAAGTCAGATGAAATCCGAGAAGCGTCAACGTCTTTAAAGTTGGCCTCGAGCTCTTTACCCTTCAGCTTCAGGGAAGAGTTCTATTGCTCCAGCTCACTGTTCTTCTTCACCAGCTCATCGCGTGAATGATACAGCACGGCGAAGTCAGTAACAAACTGCGGAAAAGAGAAGGCATTAGAAGAGGAAAATGAGGGAACTCAGAAAAACATAAGAGAAAAAGGAAAAAACCTTACCAGAGCAAGCCTCTGACTAGCCTGAAGGGCCAAGTGCTCTGACCCTACTACCCTTTGGCGATCAGTTGAGAGGACAGCTCTCTCGAGCAGAGCCGGGGCCAGCTGGGGAGAAATTGTCACAGAGGCCCCCTTGGGCAGAGCAGACACCGGGACTAAGGCCTGCTCGGCCTTCGTCCTCACCTCAGCCCTCATTTTCTCCTCCTCCTTCTCGTTCTCTCTCTTCTTCCTCTCCTCTACCCTCCTTTTCTCTTCCATTTTCTTCCTCTCTTCTTCCTTTTTCCTCTCTCTCTCTCTCTCACCTGCTCCTCTCCCTTCCTCTTCCTCTCCTGCTCCTGAGCAGAAGATCGGTAACCAATAGCCACAGCCCCCGAGGCAGATTTTTGCTTCTTCGACCTCTGTCCGAGGAGCATATGGTCTTCATCGTCATCATCTCAAATCAAGTTCTTCCGGGGTGGATCCATTCCTTCACTCGAACTACTAGAAGTGCTCGACGACCCTCGAGCTTCAGAAACCTCCCTACGATCAGAGGAGTTGCTACCGCTAGAGCTCTCTCCTCGCAAATCACTTATAGCTCCTACAATGTCACTCTCAGAGCTTCTCTCTTCCTTGTCCAACTGGATAGGACTCGCAGTAGTCTCTTCAGATGAATCAAACTCTGGAAACTATCCATAGGCCTTGCTATGAAGTTGGAGCCAACGTTCTTGTACTCAAGAAGGAAGGCAGCAGACCTGGGATGTTCGTCGTCACCTAAAGGCTCCCTGATATTCCAAGCCTTTATCAATTCTGAAAGACGAACCTCGCTGAGTGCAGGTTCCAAGTTCTTCGAACTCACTGTGGAAGAAAAATCAAAGAAGAGCTAGAAAGATCACAAATCAACAAAAGTAGAAACAATAGTACAATGTCTACTTATGTATAGTCCCCATAAAAGGGAACAGAGAACCTCTCAGACCTCGACCCTTCAAATTAGGGAGAAAACTGCCAATTTCTAACAAGGAAACCTTCTTGCCAGTAGTCCTTATGGGAATCAGGTAAATTTACTACCAATACCCTGTCAGGGCTCCTAGCTTGGAGGTAAAGGATTCCAGAACTAGTTCGAGAAAAGGAGTAGCAAAAACAGACCTCGGCGAGCCCTAACCTAGTTCCATACAATTAATGTATCCTATGTACGCTATTTACTATTTTCCACACATTGTGCGAGGATTGTGCAGGAACAATATTAAAATAGCCAAAGAAATGCAAAAACAAGTCATTGGGAGGAAAAGTGAGTCCCCCCTGGAAAAGCAACAGAACATGGATCCAGTGGGAATCATCTATCTCTCTAACGTTTCTAGGAGGGGAGGAACAGCACTCAATATCTACCCACTCAGGAATGTTGTAAAACTTCCTAAACTCAGAAACTGACCTATGCCCAATCTTCGCCATTGGAAAACCCTAGAAAACTACAAACTCAAAGAGAAATCACAGAGAAAAAGTACAGGAAACTTACAAGATAGAAGATCAATTTGAACGATGAAGAAGAACGAGCCCAAACGGCAAGAAAGCAACGAGAATAGAGGATGAGAGAAGAAGGTACGAAGTGCTAGAACTCACAAGGAATGAGAAAGTACTGGAAAAATTGAAACGACGATAGAAAAGTACCTAATCCAAGAAACCTTCAAGTTCTGCTAATCATAGTGCACAAGATACGAAGCGGGTGTCGCCAAAATCAGCTTCACAGTTTCCGAAGAATTGCAAAACAGCCATTATGGCTAATCATTTAAATTTATTGAGCCCATAAACATGGCCCAACAAATTTAGGGGCAATTGTGAGTACCCAAAATTAAGACCATGGGCCTAGACGAGTAGCCCAATCCTGGCGGCCCAAAATCCAGGCCCCTCATCTCTTATTTTGATCCGATCTCTCCCCACGTTCTCATTAAGGGAAGTTATATGGGAGATGAAAGACGTGGGGGAACCCATCACCTCCACTTACCTACATGTACATGTATATATTAAACCCTAGGTCCGGGGCAAAAGACAAGTTGTATTCTCTGTAATCACTCTCCGGAGTATATAGAAATAACATCGACTGCACCACCATGGACGTAGGCACATATTGGCTGAACCACGTACATCCTTTGTTGTGATTGTCATTTTATATTCCTTGTTCTTACTTGGTGAATGCTTTTTTCTTATCTGTTTGTGTTGCACAATAATTGTCACCACATGTATATATACGTATATTTATATGGGAACTTTCTACTGTGC
The DNA here is from genome assembly GCA_949130495.1 of Sambucus nigra. NCBI lineage: Eukaryota > Viridiplantae > Streptophyta > Magnoliopsida > Dipsacales > Adoxaceae > Sambucus > Sambucus nigra. Next base: position 382,975,137 of record OX422214.1, on the reverse strand, counting down.
GTATAAGTAGATAAGAAATGAATAAATACTTCAACTTTATTATAAGTGTTCGGGAACTTTATAACGGTAATGAATTATTTTAAATAACGTAAGGAATCTTGAAGAGAATGATTTCCTAAAGTAAATATCATAACTTCGCTTTTCACATGATAAATCATTTGGAGAATAAGATAGGGAAATTGATGAGATTTATTAGTACGGTAGGTGTGCACGCTAGATGAGACGTGAGAAATCTCAAGAGAGTGTCGCATACTAACATGGTTGTTGCATTAGCAGGTAAGAATTTTAAATACTTGCTAAACTTATTTTAAAATGTTTTACACTCGGGCTCTGACCCGTTTCCTGTTATCTATTTTCTATTGTATATATATATATATATTTCAGGTGCCCAGCCACAGGGGCGTCTAGCGTAGATTCTTTTGACCGGACGCGCTGCAGCTTATGTGGGAGATGTAGGAAATTACTTAGACGACCTCGATGTTGAATCCACTCTCATTATAGTTATGATTAGTTAGGGCATGTGTCGCCCATTTCCTTATTCAGTTGGATTTGTCAGAGATTATGTTCATTTATCTTTAGCATTTTTACTCTTTGGGATTTAATTACTGTCAGGATGGTTTTCCTTTGTAGTTTTAAAGTTTTTATTGGATTATCTGAATGATTAAATCCATGGGTGTTTATTTCTAGTCTTAATAACTGTGTGAATCTTAAACTGTTACATAATAAAGGATTTCATAATTGGATTTAATAAATGGAGATAATGTTTTAAATGGTTTTGACACTTAGCTTAATTATTTAGGGTGTTTAAATGGGAAAGTTTTATTTTGCGACAGTGATGCTAAGAATGAATCAACCGTTCACCTTCATTATAATTTAATAAAGGACTGATCACCCGGTATTTAATTAGGCGGGGTGTTACAGTAACTAGGGCCCTTAAAGTAGTGAGTGGTACTCGAGAATATAAAATCAAAGGTTATTTTTGTAATTGTTTGTACGTTGAGTATACGAGAGATATATGCTATGTACGGACTTCTACGATGGGTTGTCTATCTACCTATTGAATCATATGCATATATAGGTTGTGTGAATATATATGGTTGTGATCTAATTATGTATGTGAACATACCTATGTTGTCTGCTATCCGTAGGTTTCCGACCAGAGGGCGATCTCACCTTGATGATTCCAGTGAGGTCTGGATGTGTGCCCCAACTCATGGAACTTAGGACGAATCACTATGTGTCGTGTATTAGTGAGACCAGCATGTCGTTTGGGTTCTTTAGGTATGTGCATATCCCAAAAGCTTAGAACCATGTTCGCCTCCAGTATGTGAGTTAATTGATTTTGGGTTCAAGTAGACATGCCGAACCAATAATCCTTGATTTGGTACGAGAGGTACGTGAACTTGATAGCAGAGTACGCCAGCATCACGAGGGGCCATTCCGAGGACATTGTAGTTGTATATATTATATGTGTGTTAAATAAATATACAAGTGAGATATACCTACTTATGTGTGATAATAGAACTGATAGATTGTGTATATCTAAAAGTACTTAAGTGGAGAAACTTGATTAATTGACTCAATAATAATACGTGAATAAAAATTGACTATTAAGACCATGGTAGCGTGTCATATAGATAATATGAGTGAGCTAAACTTATTGAGTTTATTTACATACGTTATCTAGATGGGATGGGTAGCATAACAAGATAGGGTACGTTAGGCATGCACATTAGTTGAGTATGTGCAAAATATTTTCAAACTATTTTGCTTGGGCTTTGACCTGTGTCAAAATATTTTCAAAACCTTTGAGGTGTCCAGCCACAGGGACGCCGAGTTTGATGATTCTATCCAGGGATGTGTAGCAGGATCACTTATGGAGCTTGCAGGAGTTGCTTTAGACGCTTTCAGTTTATTTATCATATTGTATTCAGGTTCAGTTATTTATTTCAGATTGTAGTTGGATTATTTATTTTGGGAACCAATGGTTTATTCAGTCTTATTTATTTATGTATCTTTCGTGTGATTATTCAGATTATTATTGTGTGGATGGTGTGTTTAAATTAATTTATTTCAACATGTTGTTATAATAATGAAAGATAAAATTTGACAGCCGCTTATTTTAACATAGGTGTTCAGTAATTAAAAAGTTTTTCAACAATGATGCTAAGAATGAACCATATGAGATTCCTGATTATTTTGATAAAGGTCTGATTAACCGTGATTAAAATAGGTGGGGTGTCACACATATAGGGTCGTTGGCCTAACAACTATTCTATAAAAATTTCCTGTTAATTTTTTACTTATCCTCTTATCGCATAACACTCCAGTCGCTTTTCTCCATTTCATCCAACCAGTCGCTATTCTACTCGTAACATCCATGTCAATATCCCCATTACTCTATATCGGTGAACTTTAATAATGAAATTTATTAGTTTGATTTATCACTTTGTCTTCAATCTTTAACAGTATGCGATCAGACGCCTCGTTATAAAATTCGCATTCCATATATTCTATTTTATTTCTACTGATTTTCAGTCCCTTAGCCTCTAAGGAATTTTTCCAAATATCTACCATTACTAAGGGTTGTTTTGAAGTGTTTATTAAAACTATATTGTCTACAAACAACATATACCATGGGACATCTTCTTGCATGTCTTTAGTAATCTCATCTAATACTACACAAAATAAGAAAGGACTTGAAGTTGATCCTTGATGTAAACCCACTTTAATCGAAAAATCATTTGTTTTGCGACAAATAGTTCTTACTCTAGTCTTGGTATTATCATAAATATCTCCAATAACTTTAATATAACCATGGCATATATAGATGACAGCTTCAAATTCTATAGACTAAGTTAAGTGGGATTCTAAATTCGGTAGAGAGAACCATGGGATTCACTATGAAAATTTCCATCAAACATATAAGGCTCCGAATTGTATTAGGGGTCATGTATTAAATGAGGGATTTGTGATGTATATATTTTACTTGAGAGAGATAAATGGGTAATTGCACATATGTTAAATTACATGAAATAATAAAAAATTATTAAATTCAATTATAATGTTGTAGTCTTATCAGACATGAAAAATGATTAATCAAGCAACAAAAGGTGGAAAATACAAGATCCCCCCCCCCCCCCCCCCCCCCCCACACACACACAAAAAAAAACATTGCAATCAAAAAACTGTAAATGACGTTTTGCAGGTAGAATATAAATATGGAATTATGTTCCAAGAAAACCTTTTACACCCATTTTCTATTTTTGCAATGAACATAACCTATATATACTCACTTTCTATTGCAATCAGCTCATGATGATAAGTCAACCGTCCAAATTTGTCATGCTAGTTGGCCAGATGCAGCAGTCAAAAATGCTTAACAAGGCCATCATGTTACGAGGAATGGCGGTTGGGGGGATGGGGGGGGGGGGGGGGTGTTAGTGTATTACTGAAATCCAACTACGCTCACTGAAAGTATCAAAGATGGAAACATAAGGCAAGTTTATACCAATATCAGCATTGAATCCACTATGAGCAAGACTACTAATGCATGTTATTCCAAACCCGCTTACCCATTCTTTTGTTGAATCTCTAAACCTCAAGGCTATAGATTTAACACCCACTTTCAAATCATCTTCTTTATCCTGGATGCATAATAATTAAAATAGATTAAGTATCGTTCAAACTATCATCATTCACTCTCTCCAATAGTACCTCTTACAAAATCTTCCATTAGTAAATTACTTGTAATATTTCTTTTATCAATATGTTACTTGAAATATTGCTCGCATCTAATGTTCATTTCATAGTTAGTCCATCAGCTGTGAATATCTTTCACACTGCCATTATTGCATTCTCTAAGACTTCAAGTGGAGCACTTTAAAAGTTCAATATTAATTTAAAAAGTAAATACTTTTTTGTAATAAATCATTCTTTTCTAATAAATTGATCTGTAGTATCTAAAAACAAAGAAATACATTTTTAATTTATTGTATCCAAAATCAATTTTTAATAAATTTTTCGCCACTCAGGTAAGGATAGAGGAACAAAATATTAGGTGATGTATTGCAATATCACTCGATATTTTAAACAGTGAGTAGAAATATTTAAAGAACTATAGTCACTGTACAGTTCATGGGACCACGCAGAATACTCTGGCAGGATTAATGTTCACATTATATCTTTTAATCTTAGGAGCTTATTGTCTTGTACTGGAGAGTAATTACCATTCATACACTAAAACAACTAATAAATATTTAAGCATTCAACCCAAAACGAGCTGACAATGTGCAAGGCTTAATTTCATGATATGTGATATTATATTCTCCACATGCCCCCTCATGCAACGTACAGTTAGTGGGACCCTTCATGGTACCCTTCAGAGAATCGTAGCAAGATTAATGTCTACACATCACTGTATCTTTTAACTAGGAGTGCATTGTCCTGCACTGTAGCATAAATACTATTTATACAATACTAATTTTAAATATTTTATCATCCAACCTAAAGTCAACTGGAAATGGTTGGAGAAGCTAAAAGATCGTATATATAGCACATGGATTTTATTACCCAATATGGGATATTATATTTCAACATGCCCCTCATGTGTGGTGTGACTTAAGATAAACATTTGGACAATTATGTTGGGTGAGATAGAGTGCTTGGGCCATTAGGTCATGATGTGGTCTGATTAGATAACTTCGGTCATGTGGGGGTTATGCCAAAATCATGGAATGATTTTCTTTCGATATAATGAGGGTGATGGAAGACAAAAGTAAGTTTAAATGCTTGAACAGAAATACGATTTTGTCTTTAGCATGGAGTGTTTGGTTGGAAAGAAACTCCAGGATCTCAAAAACAGAGAGGTGACTAAGGAGGAACTTTGGGAAAGTGTAAAGTTCAGTGCATCTATGTGGATATCTACGGTTAATAGCTTCCAAATCATGGAGGTTTTGCTATTGATGAATCACTGGAATAATTCCATCTTATTATTCAAAACTCTTCTCGTTCTGTTTTCTACTTTAGGATTGTAATATCGAGGCCTCAGAGTGTTTTTTGTGAATGTTTTGGTTCTTCCATTTTTTCTGTCCCACTTGATATATATTTGGTTGTGGGCGACTCCTAGTCCTCGAAGCTATTTATTTCGTACTTCTCTTGTATGGTTAATAAATAAAAGTCAGTTTCTGATGGAAAAATTGATGAATACAGGATCGAATGTGTCATCTCAATTGAAAGGGCCATTAGGCCGTGATATAGTCTACTTTAATACCATGTTAAATTGATGTAAACAGGATCAGGTGTTCCACTTCCCATCAAGTGGTATTAGAGTGGGGTTATAGGATATAGGATGAATGGATCAAGACTCACTGAGCTAAAGTACCATAAAAGATGTGGTTTCCCGTCAGTTGATATGACACACTTGGTCTTGTTTACACCAAATGGTGGTTTTCAGTTGAGATGAACATCACAAATATTTCAGGACAACCCAAAACCAATTGGCAATGGGTCAAGGCCCCAAGATGATATATATCAAGTGCAGGGTTCTAATGTCCTGATACGGGATAGAATATTCTCAATAATAACTTTTTATAATTAGAGCTTATTGTCTTTTCCTACTTTTATCACACGAGTTATTTTGTATAGCCAACATTTATGTTATTTTATATGATGACTGAATTTTATTATACTAAGGTAGCTTGTTAGTATTCTTTTCTTATAAATAATAAAAATTATATCTGTTGGTTTTTATTTTCTTTTGGGAACAAGGAAGTTCGGTTGGTCCCACACCTTCTTCAAAATTTTCTATGTTTTCTCGTATTCAACATTGATCAAAGAACATATCTGCTCTCTTGATCTTGCCAACTGCTGCTCTGGGAATTTTCAACTTCCAAAAATGCTCAAAGGGTAAGGTACTTAATTGCATTGTATGAATTTACGAAGAAATAGCAAAGCATGCAAGTGTATAGGTTTCAGATTTTCCTCTTCTTTTTTTCTCTTCCAGTTTTTTCCTTTCCTTTTCTTTCTTCCTTTATTTCTTTCTTTCTTTTTCATCTTCTATACTTTTTTTTTTGGCCAGAAATTAGCTACAAAAAACAAAGGATAAATGCTTGTAACTGATGTGCATTTATTGTATCATACACAAGCATCAACACACTCCAGAAAGGTAAAGTGGGAACACAACAGTAGGATCAAGACTTCCTCTAACTACAGCCCATCCTAATAAATCTCCCCAGTTAAAGGTTAATCCAAGATAGGCTTGAGGATGCACAAACATAGTTGTATTTGTAATATATACATCAGTCAATTGTCATAGAGCTATTCTTCATGGAAAGAAAAATATTTTGCGAAAATAGAATTCAGAGACAACACCCAAAATGTCAGTCTCTTCACGAGATGATAGGAGAAGACAAGTAGCAAGGATGAAGCGCCCAAAATGCGGCTGTAAAAAGGTATAATTTCAATCAAGTATAAAGAGGCATAATATAATCACTTATAATTGATTTAGTCAGAAACACAAATTAAAAGTCACAAGAAGTGCACACATGCATATAAGATTGAACAATTATAGTTGTGAGTCTTGATTTTATTAATATTTCTATTGTTTGTAATGATAATATATCAAAGATCTACAATCAAATGGAAAAGAGAAAAAGAGGGGCTACGGTTTCATCTTAACATAAACTAGAATACAATACAAAATGAAAAGAAGAAGAGAGAATATATGTCCTACTACAACCACCTAATAATAAAATAAAAGGGAAAGTACTAAACCACCCTTAATGCTAAACAAAACTCTAATATCCCCCCTCAAACTCACGATGCTTCAGCGAGAAGCATTGAGAGTTTGCCAACCAAAAAATGAAAATGCTGAACTATATGAGAATTCGTAAACAAATCAGCTATCTATGCGGAAGAAGAAACAAAAGGCAAAGTGATGGCGCCATGCGTAAGATGATGACGAGTGATATGACAATCAATCTCGATGTGCTTAGTCCTCTCATGAAAAATCGAATTGGGAGCAATCTGAATAGCACTCTTATTATCACAGTACATAGGAGTGGGCTGAGAAAGAGAGACACCCATATCTGCAAGTAACCGACGTAGCCAAATAACCTCGCGAGTGGTAGAAGCCATAGCACGATACTCGGCTTCCGTGGAAGACACGGAAACAACATCTTGCTTTTTGCTCTTCCAAGAAATAAGAGAATCACCCAGAAACACACAAAATCCAGTAACTGATTTGCGATTTGTAGGATCACCGGCCCAATCAGCATCAGAGTATGCACACAGCTCCAAAGAAGAAGATGAAGGAAGTAAAAGACTCTAAAATCGAGTGCCTCTCAATTATCGCAATATACGATGAACAGTTGCCCAATGAACTATAGTAGGAGCAGTAACAAACTGACTAATAACATGGACCGCATGAGCTATATCTGGACGAGTAATAGTGAGATAAACCAAACTGCCCACAATTGTGCGATATAAGGTGGGATCAGGCAAAAGAACACCATCATACGGGGAAAGATGAACATTAAGCTCCAGAGGGGTATCAACAATCATAGTATCAGTGAGGAGAGCACGCTCAAGAATGTCCCCGATTTACTTAGATTGTGAGAGAATATAACCCTTTGGAGAATGAGCTACCTTAATACCCAAAAAGTAATGTAGGGGCCCCAAATCCTTCATCTCAAGACAACGAGATAATTCAGACTTCATTGTTGTAATTCCACCAACATCATCCCCAGTAATAATCATATCATCAACATACAAAGAGACCAGAATACGACCACCTGATGTGCACCTGATAAAGAGAGATGAATCATTCTCACTTGGAATCACCCCAAGAGAGATAATCACTGCATAAAACTTCTCAAACCAAGCCCGTGGTGCCTGTTTAAGACCATATAAGGCTTTCTTAAGGCTACAAACTTCACCAGGACCATGTGGAACACCCGGAGGAGGAGTCATATAAACCTCCTCATGAAGATCGCCGTTCAAGAACACATTTTTAACATCCATTTGTGATATATGCCACTGACGGACAGATGCAACAGCAATAAAAGTAGGAATAGTAGTCAAATTCGCAACAGGAGCAAAGGTTTCATCATAATCTATACCATATTGCTGAGAAAAACCCAGAGCAACCAATCTTGCTTTGTACCGCTCAATTGACCCATCTGACCTGGTTTTGATTTTATATACCCAACGAGATCCAATTGCCCGCTTACCAACAGGTAAGGGGACCAAACTTCAAGTATCTGTCTGATGCAAAGCAGAGAGTTCCTTAGCCATAGCATGTTGCCAAAGAGGATCAAGAATTGCCTCTTTATAAGACAAAGGCTCAGAGAGGCAGTGAACAGAGGATAAAAATGAAGCAAAAGAATCCGAATAACAAGAATTAACGAAATCTAGTGACTGAGTGCACTTACGTGGATGTTTTGGATAGTGAGAAGGAGGTTCCACCATTTCAGCAGGTGCTTGGGTGGCCACACGATAAGGGGGAGCATCAGGAACATCGGATGGAAAAGTACCTGCATCAGTAGAAATAATAGGAACAGGAGCAACATGGGGTGGCACACTGTCGGTGGTGCAAGGTCTTCAGATGGCACACTCTCGTCATTATCAGAGAACGGATCAATATTGAAGAGATCATATTTAATGAGTTCATGAGGGTAATCAGGAATAGAAAAGAAAGGGATATGCTCAAGAAACACAACATGGCGAGAGACATATAATTTTTTTTGTAACTGGATCATAACAACAATATCCCTTTTGACCCTCACCATAACCAAGAAAGACACAAATAGCTGACTTTAGAGATAATTTGGTACGTTCCACACAAGGTCATAGAACAAAACAAGTGCAACCAAACACCTTTAAGGAAGTATAATCAGGGGCACACCCATACAACTTTTCAAAAGGTGACAAACCTGAGTAATGAGAGGTCGAAATCTTATTAATCAGATTGACAGCGGTAAGGACAGCCTCTCCCCAAAACTCACTAGGGACATATGCAAATAATAAAAGAGAGCGAGCAGTTTCAATAATGTGTTGATGTTTCCTTTCAGCAACGCCATTTTGCTCTGGAGTGTCAGTACAAGATGATTGGTGAATAGTTCCATCTAAATCAAGCAACTCACCGAAATTTTGAGAAGTATATTCCCCACCTAAATCGCATCTAAAACATTTGATAATAGTAGAATGTTTAGTTTTGACAAAGGCACGAAATTTATTATAAATATCAAAAAAAAATTAACGTCGTTTCATGAGAAAAACCCAACAGTAACGCGTATTATCATCAATAAAGGAGACATAATATCTAGACCCTCCTCTTGTAATAATAGGATACGGTACCCACACATCAGAATCAATAAGATCAAAGGGTGCAAAAGTAGAGGAAATACTTCTATTAAATGGTAAAGCTGAAAATTTTGCAAGTTTACAACCGCTACAATCAGAGATATCATGACAATGCAAATTTCCTAATTTTCCTGTAGAAGCCAAATATTTTAATCGTGACCCTGAGATATGACCAAGACGAGAGTGCCATAAATAAAAGCTAGATGAATCTGAACTCAAACGAAAGGATGACAAGTCAACACTGGAAGCTGCAACCATTAGTACATTGAGTTTCTCCATGATGTACAATCCCCCCTGCCTACGGCCTGTCCCAATCACCTTCTAAGACTGTGGATCCTGCACATGACAAAAGGTAGAATAAAAGGAAAATGAGTAACCAGCATCACATAGTTGACCAACAGAGACAAGATTCATTGTAAGGTTAGGAATGTGGTAAACATTAGAGAGAGATAAGTTGGGTGAGTCAATAGTACAAACACCCGTTGAGGGCATGGGAGTACCATCAGCAGTCATAACGAGCAACAAATAAGTGGGATAAAAAGAACCAAAAGAGGACAAATTTGGTGACATGTGATTAGAAGCGCCGGAGTCTAGAATCCAAATACTTGAGGACTTACCTGGTGAAGAGATGGATGTGGCATGAGGTTGTGTGGCAAGAAACTTTTGAAACTGATCAGTAAGAGAAGATATAAATGGAGTTAATGATGAATAACCTGATGCAAATGAGTCTAATGGAGGTACAACTGCGACAGTATTAGGCTGTGAAGGCCTATATGAATGCTCCTGAGATTGGTTATTGGATTTCCAACCAGAAAACTACTGCTGAGGTGGTCGACTATTTGATTGTTGTTGTTGTGCTCGCAACTTAAGGCACTGAGACTTCCAATGACCCTTATCCTTACAGTAGCTACATTTATCATTTGCAACTCTCGAATAAGGTTTGTTCTGATTATTGGAAATTGGCCGAGAGGAGGCTGCAAAAATAGATGGATTAGGGTCCGAAGAAATTACCTTCCCTGACTGAGTCTTGATATGAATCTCCTCAGCTAACAACTCGTGAATAACGGAATCAACAGTTGGAAGTGGGCTACGATGAAGAATCGGCCCACGAAGACCCTCAAAATCATCACGCAATGCCATCAAAAACTGAACCAGATGTTGTTCCTCCCTATTGGTAACATATGGTGCAAAGGCCCGCAATTCAGCTAACTCTGTGAAAGCCAACTGATCCCATAGATCTGTCATAGAAGATGGATACTCAATTTTTTTTGCTCAAGAGCCCGAATATCGCACTCCAAATGGTACTTTTTTGCGAAGTTAGATTGGGTATACAATCTGCCCAAATGATCCCAAACATCCTTTGCATAATCATACTTAGCCAACTGCATACCTATAGAAGGTGCAACGGAGTTGTTGATCCAAGTAATGATTTTTGAGTTATTTGCCTCGCAAACATCCAACAACTCTGCATATTTTTCAACATTCGGCTTATCGTTCGGTTTACTCAAATCCCCATTAATGTAACCCCAAAGCTTCTTCCCTTTCAAAAAATTCTTCATAACATAACTCCAATACGTATAATTTTTTCCATCTAATCAGACACTAATTGATTGCAGTGAATCATCTCTTTCACCAGCCATTGCGAAAATAAACAATCAAACCGTACCCAAACAGAACCAAATCGAACGAACTAAATAATTAATCGAACAAATAGGAGGAAAATGACCAAAATTACCTTCAAAACAATCGAGCGAACAGAAAAAGTACCTCCGAAAAAAGAGGGGCTAGGGTTTCATGATCCCTCTCTGATACCATGATAATATATCAAAGATCTGCAATCAAATGGAAAAGAGAAAAAGAGGGTCTAGGGTTTCATCTTAACATAAACTAGAATACGATACAAAATGAAAAGAAGAAGAGAGAATATATGTCCTACTACAACCACCTAAATATATGTCCTACTACAACCACCTAATAATAAAATAAAAGGGAAAATACTAAACTACCTTTAATGCTAAATAAAACTCTAATATGGTTATTTTTCCTATTATCAATATTCAGATTTCTCTCTCTCCTCTTCTTAGTAAAGGTAATGTGTTTACATTGAGAAGATTATTGATCAGAATTTAGAACTTCCACATAAGGCGATTCCAAGGATAATCAAAGCAAAGATAAAAACAACACAAACTTAAAGTTGTTCAATTGAAAGAGAATCCCAAGACCCAAAAGAAATTGAAAACCAAGAAAGCAAAGCCCTTGAAATGGTGTCAAAACACCACTCGCAACTGGTCTCAACCTTGTGCATTCTACCTACACCATATAAAATTCAAAATTAATCGTGCATGGGAGGTTGGGGTGAGGGGGATGGGAAAATATAATTATATAGGAGTTGAAAGGCAAATCATCTTTAGATGACAACTATTAAATCATCTTAGATTAAAACTTATAAAATCCTTCATCTTGTTTTATTTTCTCTAGGAATCAATTGCAAATAATTAAACGCCCGGCTTTCCAGTGTTCTTGTTTATTCAATCATATTATCTTGGAATGCCATAAGAATTGAAATCACATAATTATCAGTGGTCTAAACTCTCGAAGTTGTACCTGATGACTGACTAAGGTCCAATAACTCAATTATAAAATACATATAAACTTCTTAAATACATCAAATCTTAACATAGTGGAAGGCTGATAAGAAGCATATGACTGAAGCGCTTTGAGCATTCTATGAAATATAATTTTTTTTAATGTACGAAATCTAATGTAAATAAATTTATATTTCATTCTTCAATAGAAATTATCTGGTTAACATTTATTCAAACAATTAACACACATTACCCAACTACACGATGTACTTCAAGTGTGGCAGAACACTCTTCTATAAGTTGGGCACCAAATCAGAAGATGTAGGGAAATATAACACCAGCTCTACAAAAACATATAATGACTCTTATCAAATATAAGAAAACTTTGGATAATAACTTACTTACTGATTGTTGTCAAGTCCACAATCTTTATTTTAGGCTTCCAAACCCTATAATATATTTTGGGGAAATCAATAGGTACGATATCATACTATGGTTTTGGAAAGACATGGGTGATCATTATCGAACCTAAAATGGTTGATTATTCCCACTTTTAGATAGAAAAGGCAACTTGCACACAAATGACAAGCACCATTGTATAATATTGTTATGATATTCACTAATATAATTTAAAGATATATTGATCAAAATATTCATATATTACCATATTATGAGCAAAACCCTAAGTATTTTTTGTTAATAACAATTTTTTACTCTTCCAGCATATAGAAATGGTTTCACCTATATCCTTTACCGAACGATCACAAATGCATAAAATATTTACATACATATTAAGTTGCATCCAGATGGGAAAAAAGTGCATTACCTTTGTATATCTCTATCAAGGAGATCATTAACAGTACATCCAGCACCTCGTAAGAGCAAAGCTCCACAGCCAAACAACGTCAACATTTTAATATCAGGAAGTTTCCCTGGCGATGCTGCCAAGGTAATTGACCTAGAGAGACAAATGAGTGAGAGATGATACATTAAAGAGTATATAGTCCTATACTTTGTTGCCTTCTCAACATTCTTCAACTTAATTATTCTGGAGTCCGTTGTCAAGGTTTAAATACGAAATATGAACTTAAAAGTCACAGAACGTCTTACAAAGAAAAAATATGTAATACATAGTGAGGAGTTATAGATCATCACAGTAAGCACATAACAGAAATCATTTTTGTTTTTTTTTTATAACTCGGGGTATCTGGACCACTAATCCCCAAAGCTGAGTTCAAGGTTTTATGTAATAGATTGTTACAAATAGTTCTTATTGATATTTCATGGGGACTCTTGATCGTTAATAACATTGTATCTCGATTTTACGCTACTTTGAGAACACTAGGGGTTTGTTTTGTTAGTACCCTATTAGAGGTTTTACTTCTTTTGTCTATAAAACTTGGATTCTGTTGTAAAGCAATGTAAGATTTCATCCTCCCATATTATAGCTGTGTCATCTTGTATCAACGTCAAAGGCCATTCATGACTTTGTCAACTAGAAAGCCAAATTTGGATGAGATTAGATACCAATTAGAGTTGTTGAGTGAAATTAACGTAAATAACGCCAAATGGGAGAAAGAAAAGATATTTCTCTCTCTATTCACAATATCTCAAAATTAAGGAATGCCTCAAATGAGCCTACAAATGGGTATTTAAAGGGGGAGGTTGCTTGGCCACTAAGCTAAGTGCCTAATTACAATTGTACCCCTAAGGCCAAATAACCTTCCTACCTCTAAATACAAAAAGAAAAGGAAAAATACAATGAATACTAAAAATAAAATAAATACTAAAAATTACTAAAAATTGATAAAATTTTGCCTACGTCCCTGATTCACATCACTCCCCCCCCCCCCCCTCCTTGAAAGAGTTCGTCCTCGAACTCAAAGGGGAAAGCCGTCAGTATCACCATCAAGGATCGTAACAAGAGTCGGCTGAGCTGGTATCTCCGGTGCCTCCTCAATGTAGTCAGGATCCCCAGAATCTAAGAGAGCTCGACGGCGAAGGAGAGAACAAACAGAGGTACGATGGCCCATCACCCCAAAATTGTAGCATTTGAAGGTGGCCGGATGAACTGGAGCAGGAGGAATAGTGGTGAGTGGAGGCCTAGTAGATATAGAAGACACTGGTGCTGGAGGAGTAGGGCGGCTACACAGTGGAGGGGCAGTCTGATGGAAGGACTCAACCTTGGTGTCATACTCCACCGCCTTGGCAAAGGAAGTGACCTCACGCAAAGCAAGATCGCACTGGATGTAGCACTAAAGGCCATGAATGTAACAGCTAATGCGTTCCTCCTCACTCTCGACAAGCTGGGCACAAGTACATAAAAGCTAAAAGCTCTCGGTGTAGTCCAAAACAGTGGAGTCCTGTCAAAGGGAGTGAACTCGAAGAAATAAGTCACGCTCATACGTGGCAGGAACGAAAGCGGACATCAATTATGCATGGAGCTCTAACCAAGACTCGATGGGGGAAAGACCCTCACTGGCATGGCGCTGCTCCAAGTCATTCCACCACACGCTAACTGCTAGAAGAACACATCTACGACCCTTCAGCCATTTATACTAAAAAATACGCTCCATGGAGGCAAGTCAATCAACAACGGCATCAAGATATAGGTGGCCATCGAGCATGGGAACATCCACTCTGATATCACCATGTATACTCCGTGAAAGTAACTGTAGGTCCAGCTGTGTGATGGCATCACCACCCTGAAGAGCTAGGGTATCCTCATCAATATCATCATCGCCTGGAGGGGGTTCGGTAAGTAAGGCGCGTCGTGGGTGACCCCGAGGCGGTGGATGAGGAGGGTCAGGAGGTGGGTGAACTGAGGCGGTTGGAGGGGTAGTTGTGAGGTGGTAGAGTCTCGCGAGGTAGGGAAGGAAGTGGGGGGGAACCAAGGGCTGGAGGTAGGGGAACTGATTCATTTGGTTCCCTTTCTGGTGGCAAACAAAGCAATGGCGCTCAGAGATGAGGACATAGGTGGGAACCTTGGGGTTGAGAAAATCAAAGGGGGAAACATCCGTGTGCCAATCAGTAGGAGGGAGTGGCTCAAACTCAGGAGCAGAGTGGGGACGGGGTGAAGGAGGGTCAACACAGGGAGGGAAGGTAATCCATTCCCGTACACGCTCATGGGAATCAACGGGTGCGGAGTGAAAGGAATGGGTATCCCATGGGGGTGGATGATGAGGGGCATGGAGCGGATGTCTGCGTGGGGGAAAGGTGTGTAAAATATGGGGGGCGGATGCGTAGAAAAAGTGGAATGGGGTGGGTGAGGGGGTGTGTTAGTTGATGGGGTAGGGGGTAAGGGGGTATATGGGGATGTTCAAGGTGTTTTTGTGAGTGATGACGAGGATAAATGGGGATAGGGGTAAAGAGTAGTCATGTTGGGGTGGGGTGGAATATGCGGGTGGATGTGGAGGTGGTGGATGGGTAGGTATAAGAGATGGTGGTGAATTTTGGTGGGCAAAATTATTAGGAATAAGGGAAGATGAAAATTCTAGGGTTTGGGGTGCAAGATTAGGGCTAAATGGTGAATGGTTTGTTACATTGGGATGTATTTTAGGCGGATTTGAATTCTTTGTGAGCCGAATGTCACGGATCAATTCGGCAATTATGGGAGAGTAGGTTCCAATCATGGGACGTACGGTTTGGACATATAAAGGGGTAAGAATTATTAGACGAACGTCGGCATGGCCCGAGTATATTAGACGACCATCGGTAGATGTGTCATACCCTCGGTAGGGGCAGACTAGGGCTGAATAAGTTGTCAGGGCCGCTGGTGACTGGATCTGGGCTATTTGGCACTGGATTTGGACCGTCCTGCTTCGTAAAGAGAACCCATGGATGAAACTTGATTGCCAGTCTGTTAGGGTTGGTTTAGGGATGAATCGGGTTGGGTTTGAGGTCGGTTTTTGCCAGGGTGTTGTTCTGGTAGTTGGTTAGGCAACTCCTGTGGTTCGATCAGGTTTTGGATCATGTTAGGGTCATTTCAGGTTGAACGTAGGTGGGGATGGGTTTTAGGAGCGAGTTGGGGTAGTGTTGGATCTGGGGTAGTGGCAGGATTGATCGAAAGTAAGGGAGGGGTTTTCGGGTCTGCCTGGGTATTTATTTTTTAGTTTTTGCTTTGGCACGTGGGGGTGGTGGTGCAGCGGTTATTTGGGTGGTGGTGTCTGTTGGGAGGGATTAGGGTTTGATGAGCTAGGGTTTTTTTTGGGTAGAAGTGTAGAATGGGTTGATCGTAGAGAACTAGGGTTAGGGTTTTGAGATATCACCGGTGCAGTGTGAGGGCGGTCCATGGAGGTTGCCGAGGAAGAACTACGGGAGTCCATCGCATCAGCTCAATTCATCAATCGGTTGTGGGACTCCAAAATTTGGTTGAAAGGGTTTACGTCAGAGGAGTTTATCCTTTCTTGAACCCACCGTGGCATTGTATACGCATTTTTATTTTATAACAATAACTGGGTGGAACGCCGAGGCTCTGATACCAATTGACGTAAATAACACCAAATGGGAGAAAGAAAATATATTTCTCTCTCTATTAACAATCTCTCAGAATTAAGGAATGCCTCAAATGAGCCTACAAAGGGGTATTTATAGGGGGAGGTTGCTTGGCCACTAAACTAAGTGCCTAATTATGATTGTGACCCTAAGGTCAAATAACCTTCCTACCTCTAAATACAAAAAGAAAAGGAAAAATACAATGAATGCTCAAAATAAAAGAAATACTAAAAAGTACTAAAAAATGATAAAATGCCGACTATGTCTCTGATTTACATCAGAAATTTGGATATCTTATGAGCACAAGCAAAACTAAAGTTCATGTGGAGATTTAAAAAGTAACCATGAAACTTGGACATGGAAAATATGTGGAATGTGTTAACGTAAGTTTTTCAAAATCCACTTTTGCAGTTGTTGTAGATTGGAATGTGACTCATATGTTTGACGAAAGTCCTACGAGTGATTGCGTTGTCACTCTTGGTCAGCCCACATATATTTACAATACTTACCAAGTGTTTGATACATGCATAGAGATATCAATCCCTAATCTCAAAAATGAAAAGAAAAAAGCGATGAGAGACTGAATTTTAATATCATTGATAATCTTTGCTTGGTAGGACATCATGCAAAGAACTTTTTTTGTACAATTCAAATATAAGTTTTGATTTATATGAATAGGTTTACTCGAGTGTGAAGCACTTCACCGATATGTAAAATTGCAATGATGGGTTTGCTGGACATGTGAGGATCCTGATGCATATTTCGTCTGTCTATGATGAGAAAGTCTTGAGTCGAGGTTTGCAGTATTATCATCCAATTAGGTTATTGTAAGCAATTCTAATTCAGTTAAAAGATGAAAGAAATGAAAGAGAGGACCACTGGGGGATTTAATAATTTCGAAAGTTAAAATCGACGAAGAGTTTCATCCTAGGAAACATTGACACTAATAATTTTTCCTACATCAGCTTCAATAGGAAATAAATTTCTTCTAGAAAATATTTATTTCTAGTGAGAAGATTAGTGTCTCTAAATATATAAACATGATACATGGTTCAAAAATACATGCTTAGGAAACAATGGCGTATGCAAGTCGACTTTCTCCAATTTTACACAGGTTATCTCGTGCTAGAGGCTATACACAGAGTTGCCAAATCGCGAATCGTATCGTGAATCGTTTACCCCTCGAATCACGAATCGTGAATCGAATCGATCGAATCGGAACCAAATGATAAAACGTAATAAAACATACGTAAATGGGATTTAACACTATAGAATTGGTAATTAAGCGTAATATGACAAAAAACTAATTGTAGCACATGATAATATACCAAAATATATCACAAAAATTAACCGTAGCACATGTTCTCATTCATTTTAAGCAAAAAACAAAAATATATTATCAAACAGCCTACATATTAATTAAAACATTCTACATATTAATTTAAAATAATAAAATAAATACTAAGGTTAATTTAAAATAATAAAACTGTAAAACAAATACTTCCAAAAAATTTAAATGCCCTACCTACTAAGATTAACAATATTAATTTAAAACAGCCTACAAAATTACAAAAAAAATAATTTAAAACAGTAAACCATATTAATTTAAAACAATAAAACAAATACTAAGATTAACTATAAAACAATATTAATTTAAAACAGCCTTCATATTAATTTAAAGCAACAAAAAAATATACCTTCAAAGATTTTATAACAATTACAAAAGTTATATAACAAAAAAAAAAAGCAAAAGATAGAAGACACTCAGCCAAGAGAATAGACAAGAAAAGTCAATAGATAATGACTGAGCCAAGGGAACATGTTTTTCTCTAAATCCGGTATCTTAACGGCATCCTTTGTTGTTTGCTTCTTTTTTTATTTGTGTTATTAAAACACACGTATGGTTATAAGGTAAAATAAATAGCACAAAAAAAAGTGAATCGAACCCGATCGGAAGATTCGAATCGTGAATCGTCGACTCAGTCCGATTCTTTAGACATTTATGATTCTCAACTTGATTCGAATCGTTTTATGTGTGAATCGAATCGAATCGTATGATTTTGACAACTATGGCTATACATATAGAAGGTCTATGGAGTTGAGAGGTATCCCAGGAGAAATGGAAAAAAATCAAATCCTAATGGTCATTATATAGGTGGGCTACAAAGTCTCTACCTCATAGATTCTATAATTTCTTAGGAAGGTTTGTACATGTCAATTTAAATATCAGTAAAGGGGAAATACCATCTTACAAGAGAAGTTTTTTCCGGGATAGGGGCAATTCCCGATTTGATTGAATATCCTTTTGAGTGTTCGTCTCAAATAAAGTTTCTAGTATCGCACATATCAGTTTGGGCTGTCTCTAACTAACAGAGGCGGATTGAGAAAGGAAAAAGTGGGTGTGGTGGTCACATCACATCTATGGTATTTTCATTAAGTAAATACAAAGTATCGGTATATGTTTGTAATCTTCGTTGATATTTCTCTATTACTCCCCCTTAGTATCTCCATTAGTATTGTACTCTTTAGTATAGGTGTAAGAGGAATTTTACTTCAAGAATATTAGCTTGTACCCACTTTAGTAATTGTTCCATTTTCTAGTGTACCCTTAAGTAGCCCTAATATAAATATGATGTAATGCCTCCTATTTATGAGCTGAATATATTTAAGAGGTTTAGCTTGATTTTGAATGTGATTCTTTGATCATTGTGGCGCTCATGTCAATTGGTATAAGAGTGTGGTTCGGTCCACCCATTGGTGGTGCTGTTGTGTAAATAAATTATGACAACCAAAAACTACCCTGACAAAGAACAACCAATCCAAGCTAGAAAAATGAATGATGATGTTGAAAGAGTTTGTTGGCGCTCTCATCATGAGATCTGATGCCTCATCATTTCCATTGCTGCTCAACAATAACAACATCTAACCGGGACCGTGGTTGCCCCTTTGATGTCATCTACTGTCGCTCGCCACCCTCTTCTGTGGCTTTCGCGGGATCAAATCCTTAGTTTAACCATTGTTCCACATCCACTGCACTGACCTCAGCCTGTCTTGACACAACTGAGACCAAGAAGCCTTCGTCAGACTCGTGCCAAACCAGCTACAACACAGTGGCCTTCAGAACCACCACTTTAAGTGAGAAATTCATGACTGTTTACAATGACCCTACCTCTGGGGAGGCCTTTGATATTCAGGAATTTTATGTCACTAAGTTTGGGGAGCATGTGGTGTGGTTTGACATCAATGCCCGGATTGAGTGACATTCAACATACGAGCATGTCAGGTAACACGAGCGTAAGTGGCGATCAAATTTGTTGTAATTCGACCATTTGAACCTGAAGGTAACCTCCTTTGTTCCCCTTGAATACCGTACTTGCTTTCTTACTCTGCTAAGGGTAATTTGATGAATGATTGTCCAATGAGACCCATTGAGAAAGAATTCCCTAGTTCAGGGTAGTAACCAATGTTTAGAAAGGCGCGTGGCGAGGTGTCTTAGTCTCTGTGAGACGAGGCATAAGCCTCAAGGCGTACTAAGATGTAAGCCTCACGGAAAAAAAGAAAAAGAGAGAGATAAAGTGTCGAATAAATTCACAAAAAAATAATCCAAAACATTAAATGATGCAAAAAGGTCCAAAATCATTCAATCCATCAACCAATAAAACTTAAAATTCATCTCTATTGCATAGAAGGTAAGTCTGAGATTAACATATTGTTCATCACAAAAATATAAAAAACAAAGCATCCTCAAGTTTCCTGCTAAAATAATAATGGATCATCTGTATCCAAAGGCTTAAAAAGTAGATTTAATCCATCCTCATCTCCGCTATCGCCACCGTCGCCAATAGGATCATCTATGGATTCATCACCATATCTAATGGTCACCTCATCATCATCATAACCCGATCCAACATCAACAAATACGTCTTCTTCATCCACTAAGATCTCCTTTAATTTATCTATAAGATAAAATATAAAAATGAGTATTTAACCCTTTAAGATAATTATTGAATGTAAAAAAAGACAATAAAAATATTTAATACTAACCCTTTTTTAAAGTGTTCAATTGCGAATTATTCCTCTTTCTTTCTCGTCCCCCTGTAGCATGTTCACAGCGAATAATATCTCCTACCCCTGTCACATCATCCATCGCTCCTGAGGCATCCATCACCACCGAGGCATCTGTCGAATGGGAATCATCATCTTACTCCGCAGCCCACTCATCATCTGATGATAGATGACCCAATATGCAAAGGGTACCCATCCTCCTTAAGCACCTTTTTTTTCAAAAACTTAATTTTCAACTTCTTGTTATACATTATATACACCAATGAATTCAGCCTCTTCATTGACAAACAATTTCTCTTCTTGTATGGAGTTGTATAATTTTTACAAATATTATTTTTTGATCATTAAATAAAAAACTTGTGTAACATTTACTTTGCAACAAATGAATACCTAATTAAACGTGCTTCAGATGCGTTCATATACATATGAAGAGCACGTAAGACTCAAAAGTCTCACTAGTCAATTTTGGAGTTCCATCTCCAAATTGAATCCACCAATCCGCTAAGATAAGAGTTAAGTAAAATTTATTACAAAAGTTTATTTAATAATACTAATAAGAAACAAAGCATACTTAAATAAAAGATTTACTTACCAGGATTACGTTACGAAAGAAAAAAACCTTCCTATTCCAGAAATCGTCAATTTTTAAATATGCTTTCAGTCTATCTTGCTCATTTAGAATAATCTTTTCCATGCAACTCAACAAACCCAATTTAATTTATGAATGGTTAGAGAAGTTCTAATCATATTGAAAATGTAGATTTAGGAAATATGTCGCCGCATGCAAACGGAGGCATAACTGGAACTCTCATTTCGTATAAATGATGCTCCATATCTATTTATAAAACCCATCATCTCCTTCTAAGTTTTCCGCTATGGCCTCCTTTGCTTTGTACATGGCACCATAAATGAAACCTATCCCCGACATCTTCTCTGAATCAGTTATCCTCAAAACACCCATAAGAGGTTTTGCTTCTACTTGCATAAGACATACTAAACAAAAAATTCATATCCTGCAAAATGATTTTTTTTACTTGTTTCCCTTCTCCATTCTTTGCCCAGCTTGATCTAGCCCAATCAGGAGAAGTGAACATACGCTCCAATGGCTCCTTAAAGCTATACATACTTTAAAAGGTCAAATAAGCGGTAGCAAATCTCGTTGCAATCGGGCGAATAAGATCCTTCTTATATGATCTCTCATCAGTTGCAAAACCCATTCATGGTTGTATTTGAAATTACTTACCTACAATTTGATATTACATTATTAATATGTGAAATGAATTAAAAATTAAATTTCAATAAACCACTAAAAGATGAAATAAATCAATATCTTCTTTGATTTTATCAAGACATTTTTGTGCTGCGGTAATTCCACAACTTTCTCCAACATTAAGTCAATTCAATGGGCAGCGCATGGTGGCCACTAAAAAAATTTCCTTTTCTCCATCAACAACTTTTTCGTCGCCTTAAAATTTGAGGCATTGTTGGTTACAACTTGAATGACCAACTCCTCCCCCGCCTCTACAACAACATTATCAAGAAGCTTAAACAACATATTTTCATCCTTTATAGCATCGAACGCATCAGCTCATCGCAAAAAAAATGTATCATGTGGATTACTAACGAAAAAATTTATCAAATCGCGACTTCGAATATCCTTCCAACCATCAGATTATATGGAGACCTCTGTTTACATCCATGTTTTCTTCACGTCATTAACTATTCTTTTGGAAAGCCTTTATTATTCATCTAATATCCACGGGCAAAGCTCATATGCAGTAGGAGGTTTCGACCTACGGCCACACTTTCTGCTTGTCCACTCCATACTAATAAAGGTTGAACTATTTGCCACATGAAATGGAAAACCATTTTCAAAGAAAAATATACCATTATCAAGGCATGTTTCATCTCTAGCTTCCTTTTCAGTTTTAAGCTTAGGTTTGTCATCGCAGCCCTCATCATCAAGATCAACTAAAAACCTATCCATGGATCCCCTAATCCCCCTAGCCGTACTACCCATGCTAGAACCATTTTTAGATGGATTGCTTTGACTTGTGAAATACGCACCACTTCCAAATGTTTCTCGATTTTTCTCCGGGCCATATTTTTTTCAAAAAATTTTTTTTTAAGAACTCAGCCATTTCTCGCATTCGGAGGAACTATATCACATTCTCAAACATTTTTTTCACTCCCGCAAGATAATCTTTCACACCCCCTTTTTTAACCTTATTACAAAAATTACATTGGATATAGACATATCCTTTCCCATTATCAACCTCCGTACCATAATTCATGGCGAGATCCGTTCAATGTATAATTCAACTACAAAACAATGGATAAAAATAATTTTTACGAGGAAAAAGATTATTGATAAAAAAATGTGGATAAAAACATAAGTTTTACAAAAAAAAGAAGATTGAAAAAAAATTGAAAAAGAGGAGAAACATGGTCGGAATTGGTTTTTACCAAAAAATAAAATAATAGAATATAAATTAGACAACCAAAAAAATATCAAGAACAGGAGACACAAGTAAAAAAAGGCTGGAACAGGTTATAAAATATAGTTTTTACAACAAAAATAAAGGTCGGAAAAGATTTTATAATAAAAAAAATGGTCGGAGCATTAAAAAAGGCCGAAAAAAGATCTTACCAGAAGCTAGGGATGAAAACGCTAAAAATATGTCGGAATAGGAGACAATGAGGCTGGAAGACAATCGGAGAAAAAAAGAAAATTATGCAGCATGTGAAAACAAAAGTTAGGGCTTATATTTTAAGTGAGGCTGTAAGGTTTTTAAAAATAAGGCTGTAAGGTTTTAAAAATAAGGCCAGAAGACAAAAGGTTTTGCTTGTAACTTAACTTTTTTTTAACCAAGCAAAAGTGCACACCTCACCGCCTTGAGGCGCACCGCCTCACCCACCTAAGGCGCAAGCCTCGTTTTCCAACCCTGAGGGGTCAAGCCTTGAGGCATTTTTTGCCAGCCTCGCCTCGAGGCGTACGCCTTAGATGCCTTTTTAAACATTGGCAGGACCCGAGTGTTGGTGTTTGGAGGCCTCACAAACCCTGTTCTTAGGAGGTTATCATTGTTCCTTTAAATTGATGATTTCCTCAGGAAAATGACTTTAGTTTTTAAGACTGCTATAGAAGAGACACCTTAGTGATATAAAAGTGCACTTGCCTACCTTCTTTATGGGCACATGGATGAAGTCAGGCAGAATTGTGGATTGTTTAGACAACACTAAAAAGATGATTGAATATAAGAGCATCTAGGGAGTGAAAAGTGTGATCTTAGTGGCCATGGAATTGTAAGGGTTTATCAAAGTATAGTTCACATGAGATAAGAGGCAATAAAAAGAAATATGAAGAATATGAGGGGTGTTTTCCTACCTAGTCCTATGAGAAAGGCCTCTTTTTGAGATTTCAGGCTTCTCATAAAGTTTGACTTCTGTGAGAGATTACTTAGAGCAGTTCGATTAAGGAAGTCAACACGACTCCACCCACATTCAAGTGCTTTAAGTGAAGCCAGTTTGAGCACCGGGTTGCAAAGTACACAAATAAAGAAGTCGGTAATGGCTACCCAATAATAAATTGAACAATAACAATGAATAAGGATTAGTTAAACACATATCCCCAATACCCAATAATAAACTGAAAATAAAAGATGAAAAAAATATCCCATTAGCAATAGAATATCTCAGCAGATCAATAGAATAAATATGATCTTAACAGCATTACATAATAACTCACCCAAAGATATGACATAAACCAATCGAAATTTCATCTCAAGGGGCATACTTAGGTCCAGAGTGTCGGTTAATTAGGCCTTTTCCCAAGGATTTGCAACTTTTGTAGCCCTTGGCTATCTCACGTTCCATAGCGATATTCTAAATTTCCTAGCTAAGGCACACCATGCACAGTTGATAGTATCCATCTCTTGCACATACCATGGGTTGACTTGTTCGTCATCCCTATTTGGCTGTTCCCAAACCACTCTACCCAATCTCAAGCACACATATTCTGATGGAAATGGGCCCCATTTTAGGACTTTTTATACTATTTTATTTTATTTTTATTACTTTCTTTAATTTTGTTATGTCATTGTATTTTATTTTACTTTAATATTTAAAGAGGTGGGGGTAGCAAAGGCTAATAAGGGAATGTTTATAATTAGAATATTAGCTTAGGGCCTAAGCTACTCCTCCCCTTTAAATCCCTCCATGTAAGCCTCGTTTGAGGTAGGCTTGAATTTTTGAAATCTGAAAAGAGTATTTCTCTCCATAAAGTGTGTGTTTAGATATTTCTAGGAGCCTTTTGAATATATTTCACATCAAATTGGTATCAAAGCGGGTGTCGCTCTAGATTGGTGTTTGGTGTATCGGTGTATTTTTATCAAAATCGTACACTACTATCAATGGCTCCCAAAAAATATAAACAACAACATGAACAGGTTCAGAAGTTAATTGGAGCCTTCAGTACTATGAGTTGTTCTACTTTCTATGAGAACCTCGGGATTGAACTGCCTCGTAGTCTGTGGGGTACTTCCCTATGATCTGAGAAAGTTATCATTCTAGAGTTACCCCTCTAACTATGGGGGTACTTTGCATATGATATGATAAAGTTATCATTTCATAGATTCCATTCTAACTGCGAGGTACCGACATGAGGTAAGCAAGTTATATTTTCTGAAGATGCCCCTCTAATTGCGGGGCACTTGCATATAGCTGAGAAAGTATAAAATTTTTGAAGTTGCCTCTCTAACCGCATGGTTCTTGCATATAACTGAGCAGGTTAAGATTTGGAAGCTACCCCTCTAACTGTGGGGTACTTGCATATAACTGAGAAAGTTAGAATCTGGAAGTTGCCCCTCTAGCTGTGGGGTACTTGCATATAACTGAGCAAGTTAAAATTTTGAAAGTTCCCCTCTAACTGCGAAGTACTTACATATAAGATTAGCAAGTTAAAATTTTGAAGTTTCCACTATAACTGTGGGGTACTTGCATATATCTGAGCAAGTTAAATTTTGAATCTTTCCCTCTAATTGTGGGGTAGTTGCATATAGGCTGAGAAAGTTAACATTTGAAAGTTACCTCTCTGGATGCGGGATACTTGTCCTATGCCTATTCTTTTAGGACTTTTTTTTTAAATCATAACTTAAAGGGGGCTTGGGGCATCCTCAACATTGTTTTGATCTGTTTTGATTCAATCAATAACTTAAAGGGAGGGGTGAGCCTCCTCAACATTTTTTTCAACATTTAAACCAAAACATAACTTAGAGGGGGGGTGAGCCCCCTCAACATTTTTCATTTTTTGATTCAAGCATAACTTAAAGGGAGGGGTGAGCCCCCCTCAGCATTTGAACCAAAACATGACTTAATGAGGGTGAGTCCCCTAAACATTGTTTTATTTTTTTTATTCAAAGATAACTTAGAGGGAGGGGTGATCCCCCCTCAGCAATTTTTTCAACATTTGAACCAAAATATAATTTAGAGGGAGGTGATCCCCCTCAATAATTTTCCATTTTTTTAAATGAGAAATACCCCATATTTGACTCTTATCACTATTTAACGTGATAGACTTTCTAATTATTTATTTTTTTTCCTTTCGAGTGAGTTCATTTACCTTTTGTAGAGCTCAACTGCATTTTTATGCTACTCGAATTTTTGTACTGTTTGGACACAACTACTCCTCATTTTGGGCCCCTCGTAAACTTACTTTTTAAACCCTGTTATTTCTTTTGACTTTTAGAAATAAATTGCGAGAGACACTAGGGTAAGTCTTTCTTGGTTCGTCCCATACTTGCATAAAGAAATTGCAAGAAGATATTTTTTTTGTACTCTTTGGACCCGACTGTTCCTCGTCTTGGGTTCCTCTCAACTTACTTTTTAAACGTTGTTATTTCTTTTTTACTTTTAGAAATGATTAGTGAGAAGACCTATCTGTTGGGTTCCTCGTCTTCTTAACAAAAAATACACCCCTGTTGGGTTCCTCGCACGCTGAAGAAAACCCTCTCGCCCCTTCTCTTCATTTTTTGTTACGCTATTGTCACTTTTTTCTTCATTATAAACTCTTAAGCCCAAGGCGTGTGAGATAGGGGGATCTGCTAGTTTCTTGCTCGCCCCTTTTTTTTATTGTAATATCTCTATCACAAGTTTCTGTATAATACACTAGAAAGATAGATAAGTGGGAGATTGATGGAGCAAACCTCGGACGATTCATTCAACCATTTTAAAAGCGTTCATTCGAGGGGATTTTGTTGTTACTCTTTTTCTATCACTGCCTACGACATCAATACCCGGAGCCACCGCTGCGACCATCACCGTCAGCGACCCCGTTGTTCCTTTATCTTGTGACTCATTTTTTTTATGGATGATGGTGTGAAGGAAACGACACCTTATTCCGCCGACGAGTTACTTGCCGGCGATCTGTTGGAAGTTACGAATCTTAAAAGTGGGTCCGTTTTGGGGGTTGAGGACCTCTAGGGACTCCTCGATGCCGGCCATGGTACCAGGAGTTACTCGCCCTCGTTGTTAAGTTTGGGGAACATCCCACCATCAGGTATGATCGTTGATCTAAAAGGGAGTTCCTCGCACGCCTCTTTTCAAACCAAGGTTTCTTTAGTCGAGAATTTAGGACTTATGGGTTCCTCGCGATATGTGTTGGTTGAAAAAGGGTTCCTCGTGACCCTTGTTAACTGAGGATGATTTGAGATATGTGTATTCCTCGTCGGAAATAAATTTTCATGAGGGTCCCTCATGCACCGCTGTTGGTTTTCAATTTGAGGGTTCCTCGCCTGTTGGGACTTCAACTATGGAACCCATTGCCAAGGGTCCCTCGCCAATAACTACTACTGCCATGGGTTCTTCGTGTGAAATTTTAAACACGAGTAATTTTCCATTGCCCTTCTATTTTATTATATTCATCATAATATAAATAAAATAATAAATAACACAATTCGTCCCCTCTAAGACTTTTAATATTTTATAAGAGGATGTGCTGTGGATTTGAAAATTGCCAACATTAATATGGATAAAATCCATAAAATTAATTATAGATATTATGATTATTATTATTTTTTTGAGTGAGCTGTACCAATAAAGAACTATTATGAATGTTCTTCAATTTTATCATTGGGCATCTCAAGAAATTATAACACGTGTCTCATTTTTGTACCAACTAAATCATGTGGCATATAAATGAAATACCTAGTAAAACATAAATCAAGACTTGTGAAATGAGCATATTCCACAAGTAATAAAGCAAGGCAGTTACTTAGCTGATCGAGAATAAGATATGTCTGCACATGGTCCTTGAATACTCTATTTTTTTCCCAGCACCTATATCCTTTGAGTGAGTAGAGTCTCCTCTAAGTTGCCTTTGAGTTTAAATCCTCCGCCTCCACTTTTTTTGCTAGAGGGTTCCTTCACCACCACTTTTTTTATCGGCGCCACCTCCGGTGCCGCTGCTCCCTTGCGGGGATCATCACTCGTGCAACTATTTGTTTCGACTCTGTCTTCCACGGCAAAGCCACCTCCACTATTATTGGTGCTGCATCGGCTGCCCCTTCAGAGGGGGTTGTTGTTGTCAATGGAGCAAATATTGTTGCACTAGTCTGTCCTCCTTGAGGAATAGGTGCTCTAGCTCATATCATTACCACCTCCTCTTGGGTGGTCTGGTCACTCTGAACTCCATTTCCAGCAGGAGTGTCTTCAAAGATGAGCAGCTTAGAAATAATATAACCGTCTTTGTCCATGAAAGTGAGGATAACTCCCCAGCGGAGTTGCCAAATGAAGGAGGGCAGTGAGACTGGGGTATATGAATAACTGGAAAGGGTGAGGCGTGACCCACTCCAATGGACACTGCATGCAAGGTCTTCAAGGTCTTCTGGTGAAACTTCTCAAGAAACATTCTCCTTCTGGTAACAATGGAACTCAAGCTTCAACTCACTCCCTGCAATAAGATGAACTTTCACAGCAAAAATAGTAATTTTCTCAAGGGAAACACCTGAGAATGATGGCTGTTAGCGGAGAGTGAAAGAATAAGGCACTCATCACTAAGAGAATGAGTAGGGAGAGAATACTAGGTGGGTCTAGTGTGGTTTTGGTAGTGTAACAGTGCAATTTCAATCATGTCTATTGACCTTCCCCGGAGGTCTATTTATACTTGGGCGTTAGGGCTGAGTTGGCACTTTTGGGCTCCAAAATTGAGAAGGTTGGTGGGGGACAATGTGTGAAGTGTACCATTTGTCCCTATCTGCAGGCAGCCCTGCCTGTCCCATTCTCCAGGTGCCACCTGGCGCCAACCAAAGTCAAAAAGCACATATGTCTCCCAATGAAGACAAGACATCTGATTTGGTAAATATCTTTTGAAATGATAACTTGTGGTGCAATCTTTGCAAATCTTGAGAGAGGAGGCCTTAAGGACCCTTCTCTTCTAAAATCATTTTTTTCTTGAGAGGGGCCTCGAGGACCCCCTCTTCTAAAAAAGTCATTTTTTGTAAAGAGTTTATTCCTTGTGAGCAGCCAGATCTTTGGCTGATCACTTCACTTGTGACCAAGTGTGAAGTGTGTGTAATCTTGAGTGACTGCTGGGTCTTCCTACTAGTATTCTCCCAATCCTATAGTATTAAGTGGTTGAGCTTTCTCAACATACCTTGTCCCTCAGTCGCCAAGCCAAAACTCCCAGGAGATCCCAACTGGCATACTTGAGCCCTGCTTGCTCAACTAGGCAACCTGTACCAGAAAATAAGTGTTAGTAATTTGTTTTTTTTAATGATGAGGGGTTGCTTATGGTAGACACCCTATCATCCTAACTTGGTTTTCTAGGATCTGGGGGGAAGGACCTTGCGAGTCCCTCCTCCCATGTAAGTTTCTTCTATTGAGGAACCCTAGTGGGGGGGTTCCCTCTCAAACATAATTTTTGCTGTTGAAGAAGCATTGGGGGTTTCCTTCTTAAATGTCATTTCTGCGGGGACCCTTGCAGAGTCCCTCTTAGCTTGGGCTTCTACACGGACCCTTGCGGTGACTCTTATTAACTTGAGTTTCTACATGGACCCTTGCGGTGGTCCTGACTTCTGCAGTGGCCCTTGCGGGCACTTCGTCAAATGTCATTTCTGCAATGACCCTTGCGGTCCTTCACAAGTTGGACTTCTGCAATGGCCCTTACGGGCCACTTCTTCAAATGTCATTTCTGAAGTGACCCTTGCAGTGGCCCTTCTCAACTTGGACTTCTGCAGTGGCCCTTGCGGGGCACTTCTCAAATGTCATTTCTACAGTGACCCTTACGAGGCACTTCTCGAATGTCATTTCTGCAGTGACCCTTGCGGTGGCCCTTCTCAATCTTGGACTTCTACAGTGGCCCTTGTGGGGCACTTCGTCAAATTTTATTTTCGCAGTGACCCTTGCGATGGCCATTCTCAACTTGGACTTCTGCAGTGGCCCTTGTGGGGCACTTCTCGAATGTTATTTCTGTAGTGACCCTTGCGATGGACCTTCTCAATCTTAGAGTTCTGCAGTGGCCCTTGTGGGCACTTCTTCAAATGTCATTTCCGCAGTGACCCTTGTGGTGGCCCTTCTCAACTTGAACTTCAGTAGTGGTCCTTGCGGGGCACTTCTCGAATGTCGTTTCTGTAGTGACCCTTGCGATGGCCCTTCTCAACTTGGACTTCTGCAATGGTCCTTACGAGGCACTTCTCGAATGTCATTTCTACGGTGGAGGGACCCTGGGGGTTCCTTCTCCAATATGGAACATCTGTGGTGAAGGGACCCTGGGAGTTCCTTTTCCAATATGGCACTTTTGCGGTGGAGGGACCTTGGGGATTCCTTCTCCAATATTGCACTTCTGCGGTGGAGGGACCCAGTGGGTTCCCTCAACCTCATATTTTTTATAAGCTGGAGGGGGAGTTTTTGAGGGACCCTCACCCACAAATATAGTGGTGAAGCTTGAAAAATCCTTCTACACATTCATCAAAATATTTTTGTCATCTTTGGCACAAACACAAACCATCTAATTTTTAAGGTCCTCTAATTATTTTTCTAAAACAAGGACCTTATCATCACTCTCCTTCTTGGACAATTTTAAAGCAACAAAATCATGGTTCAAGGAAACAAATTTCTCACGATAAAAATCTCTTTGATTTTGAACCGTTTGCAAAAGATCCATCGCAGATTTAAAACGAGCATTTTCTTTTTCCAAAAAATTAATTATTTTAGTAAACGTCAAATTCAAACTATTTAAATCATTAAAACTTTGACTCGTGTCATCAGGAGGGGCATCAAATTTAGATAAGTTATCCTTTGAAAATTAGGAGAAATTTTCACAAAAACTGATTTTTCAAACAAAATCAATATCACACAAATTTTGTGGAAAATAGGAATACGAGATAAATTACCGCAACCCGCTTTGATACCAATTTGAAAAAACCGAATAAATGCGATGTGCGATAATTTATTAAATTAATTCGCAAGTTTCCAATTAAACCTTATTTAATTAGAGTCTATTTAGAAATAGTCCCTAAACAAGCAACTACGTGTGTGCGTGTGTCAAACCATAAATAAAGCATGCGACACAAATTGCAGGTAAAAAATCCCCGAAGGACAAAACCTTTTATTTCTAGAACTCTGACAAGTTTACAAGACCATTGACTTACATACCATCTTGCTTTCGCCCACAAGAGTGACGCATGGTGTCTTCGTCAAACCTCCAAAGCAACGGCTAGAAATAAATCAGCAATGGTTCACACGCAGCTATACCATAAGGATCGCAATCCTATACATGTAGTCTTCTCGGTGTAGGTTATCCTCCCCATAAGAGTAAATAACAGCAAAGTGTGTTCTTGAACACCAAAACAATTCACCAAAGCATATGAGATTTTTCTGAATTGAAAACAAAAATGGATTTGATTCGCAGTTTTCTGTCTTTCAAAACGCTGGGACTTCTTAATGAAAACAAAACCTTTTAATGAGTATTTACACAAAATTGTGCCGCCTCGGAATACAAGCTCGTTCGAATGAGATAAGGATCTCGTGCAAACGAAGGACAGATGCCGTTCAAATGACATCTCGCGACATCCATATGTCGCTCAAACGAGATAGCTATCTCACTTGAATGACCTGGGCATCAAAATTGAGGTACGCTTCAACACTTGGAAAAAATACTCATTCTCAAATTTTGACAAAAAAGTCTGCTCCAACACTTAGAAAATATTTTGTAAAAATATCCCCAAAGCTCTAAGTGGAAAGTTAAGGTATTTAAAACAAAACATTACCAAAGTAAACTTTGCGGAGTCTTTTTGATGAAGAACTTGATTAATTTGGATCCGTCTTGATGTAGATTTCTCTTGAATGCTCTTTGACGGTGTAGCAGTATATGACATAATTAATTGATAACGGACTTATAAAAATATGTCCTTACACGGTCACTCCTATGGATTTATGGAACCAACGTCTAGGTCACGTGAACTTTAGAGATTTGACACATTTAGCTAAAAAGGACCTAGTACGTTGCTTACCAAAACTTGGAAAGTCAACTTCCACGATTTGTGGACCCTGTCAGTTGGGAAAACAAATATGTAGTCCCCATAGGAAGTTGCATTCCATTACTACCTCCCGTGTGCTTGAGTTGATTCACATGGATCTTATGGGTCCTACTCGTACTGAGAGTCTGGGTGGTAAGAGGTACATCCTCATGATGGTGGATGATTTCTCCAGATATTCAATTATAGGTTTTTTGAGAGAGAAATCCGATGTTGTAGAGTTTTTAACGACCAAGTGTCATGTCCGGCAAAACCAACACGGAGTCACTATTAACAGGATACGTACTGATAATGGCACGGAATTTAAGGAAGGAAAGTTAGATCTTTACTGTGATAGCCTTGGGATTAAACATGAGTTTTCAACCGTGAGGACTC
This sequence comes from Sambucus nigra, assembly GCA_949130495.1. NCBI lineage: Eukaryota > Viridiplantae > Streptophyta > Magnoliopsida > Dipsacales > Adoxaceae > Sambucus > Sambucus nigra. The sequence goes on along the minus strand of OX422214.1, from coordinate 382,942,727 downwards.
CTCAGCAAAAGGGGATTATTGAGAGGAAGAATCGGACGATTCAGAAAATGGATAGATCTATGATTTTCGATCGTAAGGTTGCTAGGAGATTTTGGGCAGAAGCGGTGTCTACCGCGTGCCACACGGTGAATAGGATTTACCTGCGTCCACACACACTTAAGACGCCTTATGAATTGTGGACTGACAAGAAACCCAACCTTGCATGTTTCCGTGTCTTCGGGAGTAAATGCTACATCCTACGGGATAAAGATCAATTAGTTAATTTTGACACCCGGAGCGATGAGGGAATTTTTCTTGGATATTCATCAAATAGTAGAGCATACAGGGTTTTCAACCTGAATAGCTCTAAGGTTATGGAGTCAATAAATGTCACCATGCAAGATGACGAACCTCCAGTGTTTGTTGACCCTAGCCTTCACTGTGAGGATGAGGACTTTTTTGGCAGCGATTTACTTATCCCTCACACACACATAGTGGACCCTACTCCTGTGTTAGGGGACACACCTGCTTAGGTTCGCAAGATTCATGACCCTGCCTCCATTGTAGGCAATCCCACTTTAGGGGTCAAGACTCGTGCTCAACTAGAGAATGTTATTAGCCATGTCTGCTACACATCCACAGTCGATCCCAAGGGTCACAAAGAAGCACTCAATGATGAACACTGGATATATGCTATGCAGGATGAGTTGCTTCAGTTTAAAAAGAACAATGTCTGGGAACTTGTCACCCGACCTAGTGAGACGAATGTGATAGGTACCGGGTGGATTTTCAAGAATAAAATGGATAAAAATGGTACCATAATCAGAAATAAGGCTAGGTTGGTCGCTCAAGGCTACACACGGATAGAGGGTGTAGACTTTGGGGAGACATTTGCTCCTGTTGCGAGGCTTGAGTCCGTCCACTTACTACTCGCCATCGTATGTCATCTGCGCTTCAAGTTATATCAGATGGATGTCAAGACTTCCTTTCTTAATGACATTCTACAGGAGGATGTTTATGTGGAATAACTGAAAGGGTTTGAAGACCCTAAGCACCCGGAGAACGTCTACTATCTGAGGAAAGCCTTGTATAGTTTGAAACAAGCACCCCGTGCTTGGTACGAGAGGCTTACTTCCTATATCTTAGCCTATGGCTTTAAGAGAGGGGGATTTGATATGACGTTGTTCGTAAGGAGAGATGAAGGTGCTATTTTGGTTGCCTAGGTTTATGTGGACGATAGAGTCTTTGGATCCACGTGCTCCCAGCATGCTCACCACTTTGAGGAGGAGATAAAAAGTGAGTTTGAGATGAGCATGGTAGGAGAGCTTACTTTCTTCCTTGGTCTCCAGGATCGTCAACTAGATGATGGGATGTTCATCTCCTAATCCAATTATGCTAGAGACCTAGTGAAGAAATTTGGTTTGGACTTCGCTAATTACAAACGTACACCTATGAGTACATTTACAAATCTTAGTAAGGACACTTTAGGCAAGGACGGAGAGCAAACCTTGTACCGGAGTATTATAGGTACTCTTCTCTACTTGACTGTCAGTCGTCTCGACATAGCCTTTAGTGTTGGAGTCTGTGCGCGATATCAGGAGTCCCCTAAAGAGTCACACTTACTCGCTCTTAAACTTATTATCAAATATCCGAGTGGGACTCTCTCCCATGGCATTTGGTATTCCTTTGATACCACTGACCATTTGTCCGCATACTCGGATGCTGACTGGGATGGGGATGCAGATGGATGTAAGAGCACTTTTAGTGGCTATTTCTTCTTTAGTTCTGCTCTTGTCTCTTGGTTGAGCAAGAAGCAAAACTCCATCTCTTTGTCCACTGCGAAGGTTGAGTACATCACCGCCGGGAGTTGTTGCACGCAACTCTTGTGGATGAAGCAAATGTTGGAGGATTATGGGATTTCACAGGACACTATGACCATCTCCTGTGATAACACGAGTGCAATACACATATCTCATAATCCGATCCAACATTCCCTCACAATGCACATCAGGATGCGCGAGAACTTTATACGTCAGTTAGTTAAGGAGAAAGTCATATCCCTGAGTTTTGTACCCACTGACCTTCAGTTAGCCGATATTTTCATGAAACCTTTAGATGCCCTTAGATTTGAGAGTCTTAGGAAGTCTTTAGGGATTTGCACAGTTGCTGATGGGATGGTCCATGTCTAGGATAGGATGCATTGTCATGTTCATATCATATGATTCCTATTGCTAGTTTGTATCATTTGTATTATTATTTTTGGTTTTTATATTTCTTTTTGAAAAATCCAAAAAGATTTTCTTTTTATAAAAATTTTAAAAAAGCACAAAAATATTTTTGTATTTTGTTTACACCTATTATGGATGAGCATTTAAGATAGCCAAGTCACATCTTTCACTTCCATTTTCCACGTGGCTTTTTGATAGTGATTTGAGATGCTACATCATTTCATCCATGTGCTTTACATTATTTGTAGTCTTTGAGATGTGATTAGTGATATATTTCTACATGTTTGGCTCCTATATCCTTTATTGCACACATGCACGGCTTTATTTGATAATTGTACTTGTCTATCACATATTAGCTTGAGTGTTTTCATCTCAATTCTGTCTATACAACAAACCATATGCGATAAAACTTGACAAGATTGGAATGCATGTAAAAACCGTTTGGTGAGATTGTGTGGTATTTTGAAAATGGGAAAGGGCTGCGCAAGGTTCACATTTGACCTTTGCAAATACTAAGCCACCGTTAAATCGGACCTAAAAAATTGAGTAATTTTAATTATCCGGGGTCCAAAGAGGTTAAAAGAGCTTGAAAAAATTCAAATGCAATAAAAATCAATACATGCCAAATATGGGCCATTAGGTTTCACCATCAATTATTCAATGTTTGAGAATTAGTTCACCTCTATTCAAAATATAAATCTGAGGGAGTTTGGTTGGAGATTTTAAATCGGTTTGCACTTCCTTGAAAATCCTGAAAAAGCATGAAATAGTTTTGGACATTATTGGTTTGGAAATCACTTTGAGCTTTGATTTGCTGATTTTATTGAGTCAATTTCTTATATTTCCATCTTTTTACACCTAAGGAAGATGTTGAGTTCATTCATTAGGAGTATTTGATATTCATCCTGAACATATACTATGTTTGTATGCATTGATTTTCCTATCGAATTTGTTCACACCCCTATATTTCCGCTATCATCAACTTGGTTATTTTTGTGTGTTCATGGTGTGAATCTTTGTTGTATATTTTGTGTGAAAAAATTTTTAACAATTCAAAAATAGAAATTTTATTACCTTGTGACACTCTCCATTTGCTTTTAATTATGCTTCTCATATCTATCTATTTTGGGACATCATAAAAAAGGGGAGAATGAATTATGGGGGAGAATTGTTTGGTTGATTTATCAGTGATTTGCTTAAGCTTAATTGATCTTTGATTTGTGCATATCATTATATTTCAAACTGTTGCGCGTCATGGGTATCTTCTTTATCTCATGTGTGTAGGTACAAAATTGATGATTATTGGATTGCACACCCTGATGAGAAAAGCTTTGAGAGTTTCTGAAGAGCTGAAGATTTGAAGTTGTTGAAATTTGATTGTTGACATGTCAGTTAGTATTCTCAGTTTGAAGGTTTAATAGGGATATTATCTTGTATGTCATTTTCTTTATGGAGACTTCGTAATTCGTATTTTTTTATGTATGTACCGGCAAAGACATAGGGGGATATTTTTAAGGACATAATTTTATAAATGTCCGGGGTAAAATCTAGGAATTTTCTATTTGTCCTAGATCACAGTATGTATGTCTGATACCGCTACATTCGGCACGTCAACACGATCATCCACGACGGCCCTGATCTAAATCCATGCACCCACCTTCTTCACACGTGCATCATGCTTCATGCAACGTGCTGCTCAACCGTTCCCACTACTCCACTTTGCATTATTGGTAAAATTATTTATTGGAGTTGTTTATATTTGCATAAATATTTGGGAATTTTTTAGAAAATATTTTTTGAACTCTAATTTGTTTTTATCAAAACACAGAAATTTTTCTAAGTGTAGAAGCGGACTTGCCTCGATCGTCGAGCTCGCACGATCTAGTTCAAACGACATCTCTCTGTCGTACAAGCGACCTAAGCATGTCGCACGATCTCGTTCGAGCGACGGCGCCGCCTCGATTTTTGTATAAATATCTGGGTCCTTTCGGCACATTTTTCCAAGTCTTTTTTGCACACATTTCTATGATTTGCAGGCCAAAAAACAGACTTCAAGTTTTTAAGGTTTCATACCTTATTTATTCACAAAATCATTCCTACATATGTATGTGAATCTTTAAACCTTCAAAGGATCATTTGTACTCATCTGGAGTAACTTGTGGAGAAGCCGACTCATTTTCAGTGTTGTCCATCTGGAGTTCTTGAGGGAAAGTCCAGCCGACGACATCAGAACCGACACCTGAGGGTATTTCTTATGTCACTCTTGTTTTCAATATAATCCTTTTAAACCGTTCTTTACAAATTATAGTGAAAATAAAAGGTTTTGCCCCTTTGGGGGATTTTTCCTCATTTGTGTGTTTGTTTGTGATTGAATGTTCTTGCATGATCATATTGTCTTCAATCACACATAGATGCATGTTTTAGGATTTAATTAAAAAAATTGAGTTTAAATAAATAATTTCTTTGTTTGAACAAAAGCGCACTCTCACCACTGGTACATCAATTCTTACGGGCACATTTGCAGCGGGTACATGAGACTTGGTTACTTTTGCAGCATCATTGAATGCATCGGGTAATTTATATGCAATTTCCTGAAGATGCAATATCCTTTTCACTTCATGCTCATATTGAGTAGTACGGGGGTCTAGATAAGACAAAGTGGAAGTATTCCATGTTAATTCTCATCATTTTTTCGGAACGGACCGTAATTCCGGTACGTTCTTTCCTCCCCCTAACGGCGGGAAGAGTGTCTCATCAAAATGACAATTCGCAAATCTAGCGGTAAATGTATCACCTGTCAGTGGCTCAATATAACGAATGATTGATGGTGAATCATAACCAACATATATGCCCAAATGACGTTGGGAACCCATTTTGGTATGCTGGGGTGGGAGGATGGGCACATTTAGAGGTATTTATTTTGAGAAAATTGTGTTCTTGGAAATTTTTGGATAGAGAAGGCCTTGGAGGCTTAGATGGTATATGGTTGAGGAGATATAAAGCTTGATGTAAAGTGGAGATTGTCGCAATTGTTGTGTTATGTTGATTCTGGCGTGTCAAAGAAACTGTACTGGTGATGGCTTTGTTGGAGTTGTTAGTGGCAGTAAAATTTTGGTACCCTAAGGACAATGTCTTTCGTTTTGTCTTGGACGAGGTCTGTACCTCCTATGAGGAGTTCTCGACCATGTTGGGGGTCATCCCCGATGTGGAAGTGATTATGCCCTATTTTTCTCGTTCTCCTCGGGTATTGTTATCGGAGTTACTTCACATTTCTCCCTCGTCAATTAGATCAATGGTTATCGGAGGGGACATTTCTCTTCGGGCGGTTATGTATTGAATGCGTCTGTGAGGGGTCTTACAATCAAGTCTTACTGCGAGGCTATTATTGGTGATTAGGGACTTGATTGTAAATCCCCAGGTTGATGTGATAATGGTGTGGATGTCTTACCAACATAATCTTGTAACGGTGGTTCTAGCTGAGACACTGAACGGTCTAGATGCTTAGAAGGAGGGTCGTTCTAACTTTTTGATGGAAAGCCCCGTAATGCTGTTCATGTGGTTTTCATACAGGTTTCGCCTAGAAGTCCCTCCTAGTACCCTTTGGTGGTTGTGCCCAATTTCTATATCCGACATTTCTTTAGCTTTCGCCCATATATGAAAAGCTGGGTAAACTGGCTTGTAAAGCATGGAGCCCGGTGATTTCATTGGTCAGTGCTGTGGTGGGGGACTTACTCCCTGTCTTGCAGCTTGGAGATTACTTATATGCGCAGTTGATGGGCCTTTGACAAACTTTATTCTATTTCCCCTATCGATGCGCCAAGTCGGGTGGGAACAAATCGTGCCCCTTCATATAACAAATTTCTTCCCAGTGGAGGATTTGACTGAATCACTGAGGATGATGCCAGGCTCTTTATGGCAATGTCATCGACAATCGATTAATCCATCACAATTTATAGGAGGGGCCAGACATGTATCTGGGGACTACTTGAAATGGCTATGGAAGTTGGTAGTAGAGAAGGTTCTGGTGGAAGAGACCGATTATAGATGGTTCGTTGCTTTCAACATCATGGAAGATGGTGTTGTGGTTCTGTCCAGGTTTGTTAGGGTATACCACTCCATGGAGTTCATACGGAGAACCAATTAGGAGTGGGAAATTTGGGGACCTCCCGGGGCTGGTAATGATAATGAAGCAGGACCATCCGACAATTGAAGTGAATCTTGTGAAGCTTTTAGTGACTTTTTCAAAGCTATAGTGATTGGGATGTTTTTGTATTTAGAATTTTGGGGGTAATTTTTTGTTTTTTGGTTTTTTCAGGTATGTTTAGAAAAAACTTGATCAGCGGAGAGGGGCGATTGGTTTGACTCCCTTCGTTGATACTTTGTGCAATAGCGCCATGATCCTAATCAGAAATAAAAGTTAATTTTTAACATATTTTGTTGTGCCTATTGATGAGTTTTACATTTGAATTATCTACATTAATCGCTAAGGCATGCATGATCCTTTTGTTCATGTAAATGCTAAAATGAATCGCCGTTCTCAGAGGTTAGAAAATAATTGCATCTTGTTAAAAGAAAGGGACCGAACTCATGCATAAAGTATGGGCTTCCTACATACCATTAGGGGTTCTAAAAATTCTCACGGGTTTTTTTTTTTTTAAAGAATTTTTTTAAGAGGATTAGGTCCTACGTAGTTCTGGTAGGGGGAAATGAATATTTTTTTAGAATAAAAGTGGTGAGAAGAGTTGTAGCACGTCGAGATTTTGGACTAAGGGTAAAACTTCTTAAGATGGTCCAGGTTGGTAGTCTCTTCTCCATCGAGGTCTGTGAGCATAGCAGCCCCTCCTGAGAGAATCTTTTTCATGATGTAAGGCTCGCTCCAATTTGGCTTGAATTTCCTTCTGGGGTCCCAGATGGTAACTATGATCTCTTTAAAATCAAGGTCTCCTTTTTGGACACTAAGGTTCTTGACCTTTCGGTTGAATGATCGCGTTATTCGGTGATGGTACCCCTATATATAGTGTAGGGCCTTTAGTCTCTTTTCATCCAAGAAAGATAATTCTTCCAAGAGGCTCTGATGAAATTCTTCTTCGTCAACTTTTCTCTCAAGCAAGATGAGAAGGGAAGGTATTTCCATCTCAATGGGTAGGACTGCTTCCATGCTATATATAAGAGAATAAGAGATAGCCCCAGTGGGTGTTCTAATTGAAGTACGATAGACCCAATTGGTGTAAGGGATCTGATTGGACCAATCTTTTCAACTTTTAGTCATCTTGCCGATTATTGTCTTGAGGATTTTATTGGCAGATTCAATAACACCATTAATTTAGGGTCGGTAGGGAGAAGATTTATGTTTTCGAATCCCATACTCTTCAACCAGTTCTGTAACTTCAGCTTCAAAGTGGAGCCCATTATCTAACACTAATTCGTGGGGAACTTTGCATCAGCGGATGATGTTCTTTCTTATAAACTTGGCCACTTTCTTAGCATTCAATACCGCATATGACTTGACTTCAATCCATTTGGTGAAGTAATCAATGGCGACCAGGATGAAGTCGTGACCGTTTGAGGCTTTGGAAGTAACTTTCCATATGACGTCAATGCCCCAGGTGGATAAGGGATAAGGAGAGGTCATGTTATACAGCTCTTAGGGAGGCAAGTGTTGGAGATTGGCAAACTATTTGCATTTTAGGCATCTTTGGACATAGGCAGTCTAATCTTGAACCATGGTGGTTTAATAGTATCTCTCACAAATGATCTTTTTAGAAAATATGTGACTGTTCATGTGGGGACCACATTCCCCACTGTGGATCTTCCACATCATTTATTTAACTTCATTTCGTGTTATACAATGCAAGTGGGTTCCATCGAAGTTTATTTTGAATAGTGCTTTGTCATAAATGATATACTGGGCAACCAGTTTGCGAAGGGTCACATGGTCTTTCTTATCGGCATCTTGGGGATACCTACCATGCTTAAGGAGGCACAAAATTTCATCGTAACATAATTCGGCCATATCAAAATCTTCCTAGGGAACAAGTTCAATGTGGTAGCAATGGGTAGGTTTATCTTGTTTCTGGACTAGGAAATGGGCTATTGTTACTTCCTTGGGCATATCGACCATAGAGGCCAAGGTAATAAGGGAATTATCCAGGTTGTTCATTGTATGAGGAAATTAATGTAAGGTGACATCATTAAAATGAGAGGATAGTTCTTCTAGTTGGGCATGGAAGGGTAGAAGTTTTTCATCTTTTACATTCCATTTTCTGAGGATTTGGCCAATAATAAGGGCAGAGTTCCCGTAGATGCCCAGGGTCCGAATTTCTTTTTGAAGGGTGATCTTAACATCTACCTTGCATGCCTCGTACTCGGTCATGTTGTTGGTGCAAAGGAAGTCTAGCTTGATGGAAATTGAAGTGTGAGAGTCATCAGGGCAATCAGGAGTATCCCAATGTCATATCCTTTCTTATTGGCAGCTCCATCAAGGACACTTTCCATCGGAGGTCCTCCTGAGAGATAGAGAGAACATCTTCTTCTGGGCATTCAGATACCCAAACATCGGCTTCTTCCATGGGGTAATCAGTAAGGTATTCGGAGATGGATCTCCTTTTAATAGCTTTTTGCATGACGTACACATATCGAACTCAACTAGCAACATCAACCAACGGGCCATTCTGCTGGATAGAGCAGGCTTTTATAGCAAGTACTTGATGGGATCCATATGGGATACAAGTCTGATAGGTAAGGAAAGCATGTAATGTCATAACTTCTGCGTGACCCAAACTAGGAAAACACATGCTTTCTCCAAAGTAATGTAATTGACTTCGTACCTGGCTAATTTTTGGATGGCGTAGTAAATGGATCTTTCCTTACGGGATTCTATAATGTATGGGGCTAGTAAATACCTTGCTTTAGTATCTGTTATGGTCAAGTATAGGAGTAGAGGGATACCTGGCTGCAGAGGCATTAGTACCGGAGGTTGGGTAGGGTACCGCTTGATTCAGTCAAAATCTTCTTAGAAGGCCTCATTCTAGACTTTGGTAGAGTCTTTTTGAAGAATCTTGAATATGGGTTCACAGATAGAAGTCAACTGGATAATGAACAGATTGATGTAGTGTAATTTTCCCAAGAATCCTCAGACTTCCTTCTTCGTTCGTGGAGGTGGCATCTCAAGTATGTCTTTCAGCTTGGTAGGGTTTTCTTCGATTACCTTACCATTGACCATGAATCCCAAGAGTTTTCCTTTTCTAGCACCGAAAATGCAATTTTGTGGGTTTAGCCTCATTTGGTATTACCGCAGTCCCCCGAAAAACTTTCGAAGGGTGGGAATATGTTTTTCTCGGGTCTTAGATTTAATGATCATATCGTACACATAAACTTCTACTTCTTTATTAATAAAGTCATGAAGGATGGTTATAGCAGCCCTCTAGTAGGTAGCCCCGGTATTCTTGATTTTGAATCGCATGATAGTGTAACAGAAGGTCCCCCATGGGGTGATGAAGGCAGTTTTCTCCTGATGGTCAGGGTGCATCTTGATCTGATTGTATCCAATAAATCCATAAATAAATTACTTGAGGGCATGGCTAACCGTGTTGTCCATGATCATGTCGATGTTGGGTAATGGGTAATCATCCATCAGAATGTTTTGTTCAAATCTCGATAATCGATGCATAAGCTGACTTTCCCTCCTAACTTCGACACAGGGATGATGTTGATGAGCCATATAGGATATTAAACTATGCGGATGAAACATACATTCAATTGCTTGACCACTTCTTCTTTGACTTTGAGCGACCATTTGGTGCGGAGCCTCCATAGCTTCTGTTTGACTGGTTTACATTTTGAGAATGTTGGGATCTCGTGTTGGGCTATTTCTGGGTCAATACCAAGCATGTCATCATAGGACCATGCAAATATGTCCATAAATTCCTTTATCAGTTCTTCGAATTGAGCATGCTCATGCTCATTAAGGGTGGACCTTATCCTAATATCACGCTGATGGCTACTAGAATCGAGATTAATAAGAAAAGTTTCATCATCATTAATCTGAACGCGGCTATGTTATTTTTTATTCTCCTTATTAAGATTAGTTAAGAATTATTCACTTGCAAAATCATCATCATCAAGAGTTTGATTAGAATCGATACAATTAATGTAAGGCACAACAAGATAATCAAAATCTTCATTTATTTCATCCTTAGGAAAAACATATTGAGAACCTCATCAAAAGAGGTCTGAGTTATAGTGATATCAGAAAAGGGAAGAACAACATTGGATGAAGAAATTTGGATAGGGTAGATGGTAGTGTCATTTTAAATCTGGGCATGTTGGACAGGCATGTCATTCCAATTGAGGAGAGGCATATCAGCAGCTCTGATTTGAGTAGACAGTTCTAATGATGTGGCATCTGAATGGATCATACAGAGAGTCATCCCCAGTTTCTGCATGTTGTATTAGTCATAGAAATCACTTTCCTTAGAATCCCCGGTAACTGTCATGGCTTTCTCAATGAGAGGTTGAACTTCATATTGGTAATCGACGCCCCAAGGGTCACTATGTTGAAAGAAAATTTCCAGCCCTAATTTCATCTTCTTATTAACGTGGTCATACCATGGTTCAGGGAAGCCAAAAAAAGGGAAATCTTCACCTTCCTTGATAAACCTTCCATTTAGAGAGTCTCTTGAAACAAGCTTATCTTCTTCCAAGATTATTTTCGATTGTGGCCTTCAGAGGGGTTTAAATTCTTCTAGTGAGGGTTAATAGCCTAGGCCACATGGTGGGAAGGCCTCCTTCAGAATTATGGGTTCAAGGATCCCTTATTAGAATCATCCTAGCCCCATTCTGAGCATGAAGTGTATGTACTTGAACATTTGAATTATGTTGACATTTCCATAAGGGTTATGTTCCGAACAGACCCGGTCTTTGAAACTATCTCCTGCTGGAAGAGGGAGTGGGTTAACTCTAAATCCATAGAGGAGCAAGTCATTCATCCCATGTTGGATATCTAATAACGGGTTGCTAGTGCTGGCGGTGTCTGAACTTTTATCATCCCCTAAGATGGTGATAACCTGGCCATTGGCAAACAATTTTAGTTTTTGATGAAGAGAAGACGATACCCTTCAGATAATGTGGAGCTATAGACGGCCAAGAAGAAGGTTGAAACATGACGCTATGTCAATAACCTGGAACTCGGGGACAAAATTGGTATGGAAAGCCCTTATTATTAGTTTTATGGACTCCATTACCTCTTGGTGTCTATTGTCATAAGCACGTACAACGGATGAAGTGGGAGTGAGATCAACGACTTTTAAACCCAAGAAATTGAAAGCTCTGAGTGGGCAAACATTGAGGGAAAATCTATTATCAACAAGGGAGAGTGGGACTATCTTTCCTAACACTTTAATGGAGATATTTAGGGCACAATTATGGTCAGGGGTGATCTTTGCGATCTATGTTTTCAAAAAAGGAGAGGAGTCTGGAAGAAGTCAAGGACCCAACCATATTCATAGCTTCTCCAGGAGTAGTAGAAGGAAAGACTGTAGGCCCGATGAGTTGTCTAATCAGATAATTTTGAGGCAACTGGGGGGACATAAAAATCCCCTATAAGGTGATGTTAGCTCGGTTTTTCTTTAACTAGTCAAGGACTTTACTTTATTCGATGGTCATTTCTGGCATGGGATGTTTTTTGGAAATGCCCTTTCCCTTATCTATCTCAATCACATGAGGATTCGGGTCTTTGTAGTGTCTCCTTGATATATTTATGTGATTTATTGATGTGGGGAAGAACAAGAACCCCATGTCTTCATTTATTTCTGACTGAACAACCACCTTATTGATTTCCATCATCTCGCACAAACTAGATATTAAACCGGTGTCTTCCTAATTGGGCTCGTCATCTGAGCTGTTAAAGTCATCTCCCCATTAGATGGTGATTATATCCTCTTTCCAATGCATTTAACAACCTCAAAGTCTTCATCATATAGATGTTCCCACTTAATGGGGAGGTGAAGGAGTGAAAGGACTAACTGTCCCCGAAGCTTCAAAGCGTGGAGTAACTCATCAATACTATAAATTTCACTTGTTTATCAAAATGCATCGGCCATAATCTGCACTATGTTATATAGATTGGATTCATCAATGTGTACTACCCAATCATCTGACTCCTGAGACCATTTTTGAGCTTTCATGAACAAGACACTGAATTTACGACAATAGATGGTCATCACCGCAGGAAATTTCAGCCAAACTCTAAGAGTTGGTTCAGTACAACATGTAACTCCATATTCTTTCCTTCAAATCGAGTACATATAACAATACAAGCCTTTGTGAGGAGTGACAAAGCTTGGTCAGTGAAGCGGGTAGGCTGTAGGAGGAAATATGAGCAAATTTTGAGCGGTTTAGGCGACATTATAGGTATGATAAGTGCTTTAGTGGGCATAATTTGGGCAGATGGATAAAATTTTAGGTCATTATCTATAAATATGGCATTTTCTTGGGTTATGAGTGATTTTGGGTTTGGGAGTGGCTGGTGGGGAAAATGATAGCCTGGTCAATTAAACCTTGGATCGCATTCCAAAGATGGAAGCACTGGTAGGCAGTATGGTCAGAAGATGGGTGGAAATCACAACAGGCATCGGCCTTAAAATTTTGGGGGGGTGGATTCGATAGTAGACGAGGGTCTAAGGGTTTGATGAGGTTTCGGCTCAGCAGGGCCTTGTAGACTTTTGACTGGGGAGCATTGAGCTCAGTATAATATTTCCTAATAGGGTCGGGGAGACTTTTCGGTGCCCAAGAGGTAGCAAGTTGGGAAATGTTGTTGATGGTTGAGACTATAGCACTGGCGAGATTTTCATATTTTCAAGGAGTGAACTGTCCGATTACTTTCTTCGTCTTAGATTAATTTCTACACCAGCCTCAGAGGGATCATAAGTATCGGTAATACTGTCCACCTATGGATTCTTGGATATGCGACAAGAAGTTCTTCTACACGATACTGACTTGTTCCTCCTCGGAGGGTCTGTTGTTTATGGTAGCATCTTTCTCTCCACCTTCCTATGAAGCTACTAACTATTTCCATGGGGTTCTGCTTAAGAAGCTCAAGATCTCATCATGTAACCTATAGTTCCTCATTATACTTGTACTGTGATATGAATTCTCAAGCGACATCCTCCTAACTATGAGTTTTGGATTCTTCAAAGGACAAAAACTAACGAAGGGTGCTTTCTTTCAAGGTCTGCTGGAACATTTGGGCCATTATCTCTTCACAGGCACCAACGAGAGTCATGACTCGATGATAGCTTTAAAGGTGAACAATTAGGGGTTCGCTTCCCCCGAACTTCTCGATGTCAGGCATGTTGAACTTTTCTGGCAGTCTGGCTCTAGGATAGGGGGACATATGAGTGTATTCTATGTAGAACTCAGATATTTTGACCTGATTAACCTTCTTCGACAACAACTTGAGGTATTCCTTGCCTTTGTTCAGTTATTCCTCCTTAGGATCTATGGTGGTAAGTTAGCCCCTGGTTGGGCAAGATTCAGGATAAGGAACTGAGCTAGTAATAGCCCATTGATGAGTGGGGTGTGTGGAGAATACTGATACTCTTTTGGGACCAAAATAGACTCGAGATCGGGTGGACCTATGAGAAGAGGAAAGAGAACTTCAGGTTCTTTGGGAATCTAGGACCGATGACGCTGTATATTGTGGACCTCGGTTTGAAGGTTGTCAATATTAGCACTGAGTTGGGCCAAGACGATCATCAGATCGGGTTACACATTTGGCACTTGGTCGACGTTCTCCATGACGAGCTCATAAAGGTAAATTTGAAACTCGAATGCTATAACAGAAGAACTGACGGAGCTTCGAGGCAATTTGACAGAAGATCGAATCCATTAGGGAGATAAGATAAAATCAGGTATGTGATCGACCTCAGAGGGAAAATGGTTTAAATTTATTTTAGATTGAGGGAGGGAGAAAATTTTGGGTATTTTAGAGGGTAGAGAAAAATGTTTTCGATACTTTTGGAAAAGAAGGGAAAAAGGAGAGGAATCTCAGCATGATTATTATTAATGTTATTATTAGGTTCTTAGTTGTATTAGGTTTGCCTAAATGTAGAACTATGCCAGACAGGACCCGAGCCTAGGAAATTAGGGTTTAAAAAAATATGTAAATCATGGTTGGACTTGTTTTTAGGCTCACGGATGAGGTCCTATTTTGAAAAAAGGTGAAATTGCATGAAAATTCGAGTGCTACGCCAACCCAAAATTTTGGCAAAGTTTTGCATGGTCATCGGCAAACTAAATATGAGTGTCCTAGGTCTGACATCCATATGAGGTTTATGCAATTTTTGGGTTAGTGGAATGGTACCCCCCTCTGGCATGACTTCCACGATATACCTGAGTCCTATAAGGGCAATCATTCATCAGTACGTGTGGACAAGCCATTTGATATACCTGAGTGTACGTGAATTGCCTCACAATATACCTCATGGGGTCAATACGTTTAGACACCACATTTTAGGATCCCTTAATTCTCTCCTTAGGTCCCTAACACCTCCCTATTTCACTACAAACCCTAGGCCATACTCCTAGTACCAATCTAGAGACCCATCGGGGGCTCTTAGGCCCCATTTTACTCTGATAAACTCTATCTTCAGAGCAAAATCTCATTGAATCTTTTAAGGGATGTGAATCCCCTTTCCAATGGTCCACCCCGTGTGCGACTCGGCATAACGGTTTGGACGAACGAACAATTTTACCATCGAAATCGATCTAGAGGCCACCAGGCGCTCCCGATCCCCGATTTGACCCTATTTAACTTCATAATTAGAGTGAAAGCTCAATTAATATCCAAATTCCAGTGAAACTCCTTTCCAACAGTCCTCCCTATGCTCGAAACGACATAACCGTTCACACGAACGATCCGTTTTCCCCCAAAATTTGATCTAGAGGCCATCGGGCACTCCCAGGCTCCGTTTAACCAAGGTCAACTCTTCATCTCGAATGCAACTGAATGAATCTTCGAAAGTAATTGAATACCCTTTCCAATGGTACACCTCGTGCGCGAATCAGCCTTACGGTACGAATGAATGACCCATTTTACTCTGAAAGGTCACCGGGCACTTTATGTCCCCAGTTGACCAAAGTAAACTTTTCAAACTGGGTGAAGATATTTGGAATATCGAAGTACCTTACCTAACCTTTCCAACGGTCTGCCCCATGTGTGATTCTGACTTACGGTTTGGACAAACGATCCATTTTCATTCGACGATCTCCCATCCAAAGGATCAACGAGCGCTTTCAAGCTCCGTTTGACCCAAAGTCAACTATCAGATCCGGGAGTGGCCTAAAAGACTCTTGAAATTCTATTAATTACCTTTCTAACATTATGCCCCATGCACGATTAGGATTTATGAATTGCATTCTACAATCATTTTTCAAAACCATCTACACGAGACTATCGATTGGGAGGTCCATTTTTGTGCCTATCGGTAATGTGTCTAGGCTTACCAGTTGATTGGTAGGGATAGGTCAATTACGATCTCCACCCCCTTACCCTATAAATAGAGGGCATGACCTCACTCCCAAAGGAGACCTCGGATCCATCAAAATCAGTGATCTCAACAACATTCTCTTGCAATCAGCGAAGTTTCCTTGTGTGAAATTCCTTTTCATCTTTCATTCCCATCCTTTTCATACCCAATTTAGTAAAATCTCATTCTCTCTCATCCAACATTCATCTCAACATTCAAGGGAGTTCATCAAGGATCAAGATCAAGCCTCAATCCTCCAAAGAAGGTCCAAAAATCCTTCTGTCTCTTTAATTTTTTCATATTTGCATTAGTTACATAAATTCTTAATCTAGCTTTTAATTTAGTTCATACACATTAAGACATCATCCTCTATTAATTATATTGCACATACTCTATTTTCTATAAAAAAAAATCAAGAAAAAGTGGGTTACACCTATAAATTCCAACGAGATCATCCACCACAATTTGTCAAAACTAAAAATACATTTTCTACACACACACTTATAGTAAATTCCCGTTTGAATATATGGGATAAACCCCACCCTTATGCTGCATGCGAACTACGAGGACTTTGATGCCTTATAGGCTATGTCTGCATCTCGGGCTAAAACCTGAGACTCAAGTCCAATTTCTCAATTTTCTAACTTTCCCTTTTTTGCATTTGCGTCTTTTTCATCTATACATTATAGGGGTGCAAGCGGTACGGTTTGGTCGGTAAATAGTAGATACCAATACCAGAACCAAACTCTGTTTGGTAAAACCAAACCGTACCAATTTACCACCTGGTACACCAAAATCAATACCAATACCAAACCGGTCGGTATTTTGGTTTTTTCGGTAATTTTGGTTTTTTTGTCGTTTCAGTTTCATTTCGATTTTTTTAGTAAATATTGAAATTACAAGTCGGTTTTATACATTCGGTAAATTTGGCAGAAGTGTCAATCTTGTGAAGCCCCCCCCACCCCCCCCACCCCACCAAAAAAAAGCACTAAAAATATTCTTAAAAACCCCCTAAAAATAGTCCAAAAAACTCCCAAAATACCTCTTAAGGCCCCCAAAAAATAGTACTAAAAACAACATTATAAATAGCACTAAAAACGCCCTAAAAAGCATAAAAACCCAAAAATGCACTAAAATATTTTTTGGGGTTGTTTTATACTTGAAATATGAATGGTGGAAATGAGTTTAAAATGAAGGGTGTTGATTTCTTAATAAAAATTATTTTTGTGTCGGTTATTAGTTTTGGTTTTTAAGTTGGTAATTGGTATGGTAAAAATGGTATGGTAAATCGGTATGGTAAATTCGGTATGTAAATCGGTACGGTAATTTCGATAAATCATTTTTTAAATATTAAAACCAAATCCAACCGACTTTTTTATGTTAATTTCGATTTCGGTAAGATCAGTTTTTGATATTTTAATATATGAAACCCAAATCATTTTTTTCGGACCAAAACGGTATGGTACGGTAAAAACCCGTACCGCTTCCACCCCTAATTCATTAATTTAAGATATATTATATTTGTGATCCTTATTGGCATTTTATTCAACATATATTATGGTTCCATCATAATGATCAATATCTCGATAAACGCATACATCGTATTTTCTAGATATTATTTCAGGAACATTCCTTTGGATGAACTCACTCTATTTTTTCCAT
Source organism: Sambucus nigra (assembly GCA_949130495.1). Taxonomy (NCBI): domain Eukaryota; kingdom Viridiplantae; phylum Streptophyta; class Magnoliopsida; order Dipsacales; family Adoxaceae; genus Sambucus; species Sambucus nigra. The sequence continues at coordinate 382,925,332 of OX422214.1, read as the reverse complement.
GATATGAGTTGAGGGATTTCGATGTCCATTTACATATACACGCACACACACTTCACAGAGAAATTAATAAAATAGTAACACAAGCCCATGAGAGATCGAAAGGGCGGGATGGGTGCCTAACACCTTTCATTCTGTAACTTTGCCCCTGAACCTCTGAACTATTAGTTTCATAAGCATCATTTTGTCTTTGTTGTCGCTCTCTTGAAGCGGCAATATGTTCTTTTTCCTGTTTTGTGCAAAATAGGCTGGCGACTCCATCTCTTTATAATCACCCCACACCAATGACAATCGAAGCGCTCCTTAGAGGAAGCAGGGCGCGAGAACTTTTCTCCTTCCTCCCGGGTATTGGAAAGGGGAGAGATTTCTGGATGGCCATAGTGGCGACTCCACTGAGGACTTTCATTCATAAGAGGGCTAGACTCTGTTTGCATGGGTGTTTTTGTTTTCTTCTTGTGTGCGTGTGCACCGACCTGTATGTTCCCTTTTTTCTCCTCTATTATTTCTTATACATATCTCCCTCATGCTTATATCACTACTCACTCACACACTTGTAGGTATTCTCCATGTACACTTCACACTACTTATACGTAGGATCATTTATATCCACATGTTGCACTTAGAATATTCATGCTTAGGTCCTGCACTTATCACATTTCTATATATCAATGCTCACTCACACTTGTCACACACAACTTGTAGTTGATCCATACTTAGGTTCACTACCACACACTCACTCACAGATAGTCACACATCATTCTCCCTCACATATCTATGCTTAGTGTAATCTTCATGTTCCACGCTAGATTTACTTTTTATACATGTACATTCTTCTCTATTAGTATAGTTCTCATCATTCTAAATAAAATACTCTCTCCATGATATGCTAATAAAGAATCATGCATTTTACACACTACATCACCAAAGAGCATGGATATTGAACAAATTTTGTCCCGTAATTGGGGATTCACTTTGTGATGGGCATTGGTCCGGCAGGTCGCAGTCAACCTAAGCAATATGACTCTCACCTTCCATTGGCCAAGTGCCTTCGACATATATCGATTGGTTCTCCCCGCATCATACCGCTTGACCGAATTCATGACGGGAGATATATAGGAGGGAACTCATTCGCGTACGTTGAGTATATCGAATTAGCTCTCACATGTATAGTTCCCACAAAGTATATAGTGAGACAATTGACGTACACTCAGGTATATCAAATAGTTTGTCCACACGTACCGATTGCCCTCAAAATCAAGACGTATATCGTGGATGTCATGCCAAAGTGGGAAACCTTTCCAATTGACCCAACAACTTCATACCCTTATACAGGCGTCAAACCTAGGGCACTCATATTTAGTTCAATTACTACCCGAAACTTTGCTGAAATAATGGGACGACATGCCCCCCAAATGTTCTCACGATTTCGTCTTTTTTAAAATGGGACGATGTCCATGAGCCTGGTAACAAGTCCAACCGTGTTTTACATATTTTTCAAACCCAATTTTCCCAGGCTCGGGTAATGTCCGGCATTTCTTTCTGCGTTTAGGTAAACCTAATACAAGTGAGAGCATAATAATAATAATAATAATAATAATAATAATAATAATAATAATAATAATAATAATAATAATAATAATAATAATAATAATAATAATAAAATAATAATAATAATAATAAATAATAATAATAATAATAATAATAATAATAATAATAATAATAATAATAATAATAATAATAATAATAATAATAATAATAATAATAATAATAATAATAATAATAATAATAATAATAATAATAATAATAATCATGATAGAACCCTTTCTCTCGTTTCTCCTTCTTCATTACAAAAAGTGTCAAAAAACATTTTTCCCTCTTCTATCAAAATACCAAAAGCATTTTTCCTTCCTTTTACCATAAATATTTTTCCTCCTTTTTACCTAAAAACATTTTGTCCTCCTCTTTTCTAAAAAATGTCAAAATCATTTTCCTCCTATAATAAAAGTCTTTCCTTCTTCTCTTTTAAAAAAATAAATTTGAATCTTTCTTCTTCTCAGGTCGATCGCATACTCGACCCTTGGCATGGCTCCCAATTGGCTTCGATCTTCCGTCGAACTGCCCTGAGGCTCCGTTAGTTCCATCTCTAGTTCCTCCGAGTCCAGAATTTTCCTTCATTCACTTTTCATGGAGAACACCGACCAAGTACCGAATGTGTATCCAGATTTGATGATGGTTCTAGCCCCAACTCACTTCCAAGATTATCAACCTTCAAACCGAGGTTTATGAGATGCAATGAAATTGGGTCCCTATTCCCAAAGATCCATAGGTCCTCTTCCCTCGCACTATGGGTCTAATCGCACCTGATTATATTTGGGTCCCCGAGGAATATCAGCATTCCCCACCTGCTAATGGGACACCGCCAGCTCAGCTCCCTATGTCTAATCTTGCCCATTCACGGGCTAACCTACCCATAGATGTTGATTTGAAGGAAGAAGAATTGAACAAGGTCAAGGATGACCTTAAGATGTTGACCAAGAAATTTGACCGAGTTTGAATCTCCGGGGACTACAAACACCCATATGTATCCCTATCCTAAAGCAAGGCTAACGAAAAAGTTCAAGATGCCTAACATTGAGAAGTTTGGGGGTAGTGGGCCCCTTATTTTTCATCCCCGAAGTTACCACCAATCCATGACTCTCCTAGGTGCCTCTGAGGAAATAATGTCCCAAATGTTCCAACAGACTTTGAAGTACAATGCTCTTCGCTGGTTCTTATCTCTCGAGGTGTCCAGGATTTGCAGTTGGGAAGATGGTGCTCGTAAACTCATGTCACAGTAAAAGTATAACGAAGAGTTAGAGGTTACCCATCGTGATTTAGAACTTATCAAACAGAATCTCAGGGAAACTATTAGTAACTTCATAGCAAGATAGAGAGAGAAAGTGACCACCATGACCAACCGACCTTCCAGAGAGGAGCAAGTCAATATCATGAAAAAGAACTTTGTACCCCATGTTCGAGCGATGATGGGAGGACAGTATTACACCCATTTTCGATCCCTTCGAAAAGCAGGATTAGAGATCGAAGAATGTCTTTCTAATATAAAAGTTGAGTCGAAGAAAGTATCTGGACAATTCACTCCTTAAAAGTACAAAAAGGTTGTCAATACCACAGTTCCAACCATTAATAACATCTCTCAACCTTCCACTTCACAGGCACCAAAAAGTCACCCTAACCAAGTCAAAAATGAATATACCGAGCTTTACTCTCCCTTATCCAAAGTTTACCAAACCCTTTTAAGATGAAACATTATCAATCCATTGGACCCTTGTCCATTACCAAACCCACTTACCAAAAATTTCAAACCTGATATCCATGGCAATTTTCACAAAAATGCCAGCCATACCACTGATCTGTGTTTCCACCTCCGAAATGTAATCCAAGGTCTGATTGACTGGGGTATCATCACCCCACCAGCCAATCCTAAACCAAAAACTACCACAATCCACTCCCAAATCATGCAAATGTTATATTCCTAGAAGAAGACCTAGAATTTGATCCATCTACCCAGATCGTACCTAGTAAATCGCCCATCATACCTATATATTCACCTAAACCCCTCCAAGTTTGCCCATATTTTCTCCTGAATCCTACTTGTTTTTCCGATCAGGCCCTGTCACTCCTAACAAGAGCATGTATTACTGTTCTTACCCATTTCGAAGGGAAAGATGTGGAATTATCAACAGTATTGAACCAGCTTCTAGAGTTTGGGCTAAAATTGCCCTCAGAGATGACCATTGACTGCCAGAGAATCAGTACACTGTTCTTGGAAGATCAAAAGTGGGATCGAGAGTCAGATAGTTGAGCGGTACCTACTGATGATGCCAACTTAGATGATGTCATCCAAATCATAGCAGACTTATTCTAATACACCGATGAAATTTACAGTATGTTCGAGCTACTTGATGCTTTGAAACTAGAAGGGCACCTAGTCTCTTCGCTTCTACATATCACCATCGAGTGGGAGGATCTATATGAAGAGGTTGTTGAGGTTGTGGAGTGTATTGAATTTTCGTGGAAAAATGATGCCGTTGCCACTGAATGGGGAGACGAATTCGATAGTCCAGATGAAGAGCAGAACCCAAAAAAGACTAGCCCAATAGTTAGTATATGTGGAATGATATTAGTTGATGAGTTGTTAGGAGAAATCAACAAGGTGGCCGAACAGCCCGAGATAGATGAGGAAATGGGGTTTTTTATTTTTTCCCTCTTCTGTAAACCATATGACTAGATAAAGGAGATATTTCCAGGTTTCGAACCTGCAATCATCAGTTATCTACAAGGTAAAAGGTGATGAAAATCTTACTATGCCAAAAATAACCCTCGAAGAGAGCAATATCCTCGATCAGTTAAAGAAAACCCAAGCTAAAATCACTATGTAGGGACTCTTTATGTCTTCCCAACTGCACCGAAATGCCTTAATTAAACTACTTACCGGGCCTATAGTCCCTCTTTCTACCACACCAGAAGAAGTAGTGAATCTGGTCGGATCTCTAACCTCTACTATAATGTTATCCTTCCCCAAAGAATAAATACATAAGTGTGGTCCAAATCATAACTATGCTCTCAATATCTTTGTCGAAGTCATGGGAAAGATCGTCCCACTTTCACTTGTCGATAATAGATCAACTCTTAATGTTTGCCCATTGAGAACCCTCAAATGCTTGGAACTAAAAGTGAGAGACCTTGATTCAAACTCTTTTGCGGTGCGTGATTATGATAATACTCTTCGGGAAGTGATGGGATTCATAAAGATTACAATAGGGGTTGGCCCTATAAATCTCGTTAAGAATTCCAATTCATCGATATCCCAGCTTGTTTCAACGTGTTTCTCAGATGACCATGACTCCATAGTATCAAGGGTGTGTCTTCCTCCCTTTATCAGAAACTAAAGTTTTTCGCCAATGGGAAGGTCATAATCATCTTGGGCGACGGTGATAACATTAAAAATACGAACAATAACAATTCGGTAGTAGAGATACAACATGGGGAAAATGATATGCTTTTGTCAGGTTTCTGAGTCGAACCACTTCCGCTCCCAATAGGGGATGATTTCAAAGATAGAGTTTTTCCAAAACACAATCAACGTGGAAATGTTAATGTAATACATATTTTTAAGAACATGCACTTTATGCCCAGACTGGGGCTGGGACGATGACAACAGGGAATACTAGAACCCATAGTGTTGAAGAAGGCCTTTCCTTCTTATGGCCTAGGTTATTAGCCATCAGCAGAAGAACTCGAAATGCTCAGCCAACCTTGGTTGAAGAGAAGGCAATAAAGTGCTAATACTGTCTCAGGGGAACCGTGGTATGATCGTGTGGACAAAACGATGAAACCAGGAATGTAGATCTTTTTCCAAGACAGTTACCCATGGGCCAAAAATTCCTAGCACCACGTGCAACCACTTATTGAGAAGACTATAGTTGCTACCAAAGATTTCGAGGGAAGTGACTCTGAGGATTCATTTAACTTGTAGACATTGGGACTGACACTCTACATTATCCACTCAAGCGCTACATCATCAGATCCATCCCGACTGATCAAAGTCGTTGATGCGCCTCTCCTCAACTAGCATGCCATACTAATTCCACCCACTGAAATAAAACTTAACTCTGATGTTTATCCCATTTCCTCTTCTTTTGTTAGCACTCCTTGTTTTGATCATAATGTAATCGAGACCTCCTTCGATGAGGTTCTCAACTCTATTTTTCCCAACAATGAAATAAATAAAGATTTTGATTATCTTGCTATGCCTTACATTAACTGTCTTAATTCTAATCAAACTCTTGATGATGATGATTTTGCAAATGAATAGTTATTAACTGATCAAAATAAGGTTAATAACAAACAACATAATCGTGTTTAAGTTAATGAAGATTAAACTGTTGTTATTAATCTCGGTTCGTGTAGCCAACTACGCGAGATTAGGATAGGGTCTACCCTTGACGAGCATGAGCACGCGCAACTTGAAGACTTATTAAAGTAATTTATGGATGTCTTCGCATGGTCCTACGATGACATGCCCAATATTGATCCCGATATCACTCAACACGAGATTCCAACACTCCCAGAATATAAAACGATCAAATAGAAAATGTGAAAGCACCGCACCAAATGGCCATTCAAGGTTAGGGAAGAAGTGGTCAAATAGATGAACGTAGGCTTCATCTAGGTGATTTTATTTCCCACATGGCTATCCAACAACGTACCTATGCTTAAATTAGGAGGAAATGTTTTCATGTGTGTTGACTATCGAGATTTGAACAAGGCTTCTCCGAAGGATGATTACTCGCTACCCAATATCGACATAATTTAGAAAATATGGCTAGCCATGCTCTCAAGTCATTTTTGTATGGTTTTGTCGGATACAACTAGATCAAGATGCACCCAGACCACCAAGAGAAAACTGAATTCATCACCCCTTGAGGAACCTTTTGTTACACCGTTATGCCATTTAGTCTAAAGAACATAAGGCTACCTACCAGAGGGCAACCATAACCATCTTTCATTATATGATACACAAAGAAGTCGAGGTCTACATAGATGATATGATTATCAAATCTTAAACTCGAAAAGGTAATGTTCCCTCTCTCCGAAAGTTCTTTGAGTGACTACGGCGATACTATATGTGACTTAACCCATAGAAATGTGTTTTGGCATTACCAAAGGAAAACTTTTGGGATTCATGATTAGTGAGAAAGGCATAGAAATTCATCCTTCCAACCTAAAAGCCATACTCGAGATGCCACCACCCCTAAGGTAGAAGGAAGTCTGGGGATTCCTTAGAAATTACAGTATGTTATCCGGTTCATCAGCCAGTTGACTTCTATTTGTGAAACCCATCTTCAAACTCCTTCGAAAGGATTCAACTAAGTTTTGGAGGGAAGATTTCCATGAGGCCTTTGATTGAATCAAGAAATATATAACCCGACCTCTGGTACTCATGCCACCATGCCCTTGTCTACCCCTACTCCTATATCTGACCGTAATAGACATCACAGTCGGGGATTTGTTAGTCCAATACCTTGATGAGTGTCGCAAAAAGAGAGCCATATACTATGCCAGTTGCAAATTGGTCGGATACGAAGTTAACTAACCTGCCTTGGAGAAAGCATGGTCACCCAAAGATTATGACACTATATGCTCCCTTTTCCTATCCAACTTGTATCCGAAATGGATCCTATCAAATACCTGCTTGAGAAAACTACCCTATCTAGATGAATGGATAGATGGTTGATGCTACTAGTCAAATTTGATATTGTGTATGTCATGCATAAAGCCATGAAAGTAAGAGTTACTCTGACTACCTTGTCTACCAACATATAAAAGAAGTTGATGTTTGGATTTTTAAGTTCTCAAATGAAGATATCCTTTGTACCTCCCAAAAAGACCTCTGGTGGAAAATGTTCTTTGACGGTGTTTCTAATAAGAAAGGATATGGCATTGGGATACTCCCAATCTCCCCTGATGACTCTCACACTCCCATTTCCATCAAGTTGGATTTTCCCTGATCCACCAACATGACCGAATATAAGGAATGCACAATAAGCCTCAAAGTTGCTCTTAAGAAAGGAATTCGATGCATAGATGTCTACCGAGATTCTTCCCTCATCACCAGCCAAGTTCTTAGAAGATGGAAAGTCAAAGATGAGAAACCTTACCCTTCCACGCCCACCTAGAAGAGCTGGCCACCCGATTCTAGGATATTAACTTCCATTACCTACCCCAAGTAAGAAATAAGTTAGTCGATGCCCTTGCTACCTTAGCCTCCATGTTTGACATGACCGAAGGAATAATGATGGCACCTTTCCTAGTCCAAAACAAGCTCAACCAAACCTTTGCTACCACATTGAGCTCATCACAGAAAAAGATCCCGATATATTCGATTGTTGATACAATGACATCTCGCGCCTCCTCAAGCATGGTAGGTATACTTAATATTCTAAGAAGAAAGACCTAGCAACCCTCCATAAACTGGTTGCCCAGTATATTATCTGCGATAAATCATTGTTCAAGAGAAATTTCACTGGAACCTATTTACACTGCATTGCAGGTGCTGACATTGAAGAGATAATGCAGAAAATCCACAAAAGGGAGTGCAAACCCCACATGAATGTCCATATTCTTGCCAAGAAAATTATTCCAAAGGGATACTATTGGACTGCCATAGTTCGGGATTACACCGCCTATGTTCGTAGATGCCTTAAATGCCAACAATTTTCTAATATTAGGCAATTACCTCCATGGGAATTGTACAACATGACTTCTCCCGGGACATTCTCCACTTGGGGGCATCGATATCATAGGGAAAGTTACACCTAAAGCCTCTAACTGAAATGAATTCATCTTAGTTTCCATTGATTACTTCACCAAATAGGTCGAAGCCGAGTCATATGCAATGCTGAATACTAAAAAGGTGGCCAAGTTCATTCGAAAAAAATATCATCTGTTGATATGGGGTCCTACACGAGCTAGTGTCATACAACGAGTTATATTTTGAGGTATAAGTAACACAATTAGTTGATGAGTATGCGATTCAAATACGCAAATGTTCTCCCTACCAATCTCAAACCAACAGTGAAGTCAAAGCCGCCAATAAGAACCTCAAAGCAATCATCAACAAGATGATCGAAAGATGCCGAGATTGGGCCAATCGGATCCCTTACGCCCTATGGGGCTACCACACTTCAGTTCGAGTATCTATTGGGGCTATCCCTTACTCTCTGGTATACGACATGGATGCATTCCTACCCGTTGAGCTAGAAATTCCTTCACTACACGTCATACTTGAAAGAAAAGTCATCGAGGAAGATTGGCATCAAATTCTTCTTAACGAGTTGTCACTTTTGGACGAAAGGAGACTAAAGGCTCTATATCATATACAAGGATACCATCACCGACTATCACGATCATTTAACTAAAGGGTCAAGGACTGTGGTGTCCCCGAATGATATTTAGACCTTAAAGAAATCATAGAGCCCGTCTGGGATCCCAGGGGGAAATTCATGCCCAATTGGAGTGTCCCATACATTGTGAAGAAGATACTATCCAGTTTCACTGCTATGCTCACCGACCTTGATGGGGAAGAGATGACCCGTTCAGTCAACTTGGACCGTCTTCGAAAATTCTATCCTTAGTTCGAAATCTCGGGGCGCTATGACTCTTCTCATCTCCCTTCTATTTTAAAAAAATATTCTTCATGTCCCTCTACTTATAACTATGCGGGGCCCGATCCTTATAAATATTTTTACTTTTAGTGAAACTCAAAAATTTTGAAAAACCCTAGAGGTATGGAGGCAACCTATACGCTTTACATGAGTACAACCCCCTTCTTTCTCACCAAAAGCTATACTTTTCTTATCTCTGAGAATGATGGTTCATTTTTATTATTTACATGAACAAAAGGATTATGTATTCCCTAGCGATTGGTATAGATAATTCAAATGAAAAATCTCATCAAGAGGCACAACAATATAATTAACTTTTTTATTTCATTAATGAGAAATTTCGGTACAATAATATTAGTTTAGGGAGTCAAACATCTTCCCCCGATAACCTAACCTTATTGTCCTACAGACAAAAACCAAACTACAACCTTCCCAAATTTATTCCCATACATAACCAAACACCATACAAAAGCTGCACAAATAAAACTCCCTGGGAGTCCTACCCACAGCTGCCAGAAGAACCAACCCCATCATCATCTACATCGTGGGGTCACCAAAATTCCCCTAATTGGATGAAATACCTAAGGCTCTCCATGGAACGATAATTCTGGACCAGCCTAGGAAAAACCACAACACCTCCCTCCATGGTGTCAAACATAACTAACCATCTCTTTCAAGTCTCTCCTGATAGCATTTTAGCCACTACCCTCCTTCACAGCCACTTCATGTAATCCTCAGAAATATGCCAAACTCTGCTAATATATTTGGAAGGACTGGTCGACGACGAAAGATTCTCCCACATAGAGCCTAACCGCATGCGCTCTGTCAAATCTTCCACGGTAAAGAAGTCTAGTTTTCGAGGTGGCACAATCTGCTCCCATCCAAATTGATGCGAGAGAAACCAAGGAAAGTAGAAAGAGGTTTGTCGGAGGCTAACCAATCAAACATACTGGTATTCCCCCAGTTCTATCATAGGTTACAACTCCCCCCACTAGGGTAACAACCAATGCAGACATCGAGCTTGGTTGCTCTATAAACCAATCCTTCTAATTCTCGACAGTGGGTCCCAAGTTGATAAAGAAGTGAGTAAAGAAGTTTGCCACAGCTGTCAAGGGATATTCAGGAGGGATCTCCATATGGAATCTCTCCGACAGCCACATGAACAGCATAACTGGGTTGCCTCTCAGAAAGTTAGAATGGCCTTCCCGCCAAGCATAACCACCGTAGGATTGCGACGGTATGACATCTACAAAAGGATGGATGCAAGTTAAGGATCCACAGTGGTCCCTGGTCACCAAAATTAATTTTAAATTTAAGCCAATGATGATAGATTCGGCATAGCTAGCATCACCAACGTCCTGTAGACGCATTCGATTCAGCATAATCCAATGAAGGTAATAAACACCACTTTACAACCCAACTTTATATCCCCTAATCCATATGCCAAATGAGCCTCCAAGGCCTTCCACTACTCAAAAATTTCAAAAAACTCATTTTTACTACTTCTCGAAATAAATCCTTTCAAAAGGGAATCTCTTTTTCAATCAAGCCATCATGCCATCTTCTACTCAAGCATATTTAAAAATTTCCAAAAACATGCTATTTTTTATTCTTTCTCAAAATAAAAACTCAGCAGCATATTAAAGTGCATGTAGAGTAAGCCACTAAATCAAGATAATCAAACAAAATATGCATATATTTTTGCATTTGTGAGTCCCTTTTCAGGTGAAATTCCATTACATCAAGCATGAAAATGCTAAGCTCCCACAGTCAATGATGAATCTGTAAGGAATATCGAGGGAACAGAACCAGAATTAGATGTCACCTCATCTGATGTACCCAAACTCGTGTGCCAGCAATCCATGAAGATGCACATTTCCTTGGTCACCCCCATGTACTGGATAGCCGCCCCCAAGTATAGAAGGTCACCTGTAAGATCCCCAGCGAAAAATCAATATATAAAAAAGGACATCGAAGAAAAGTGGTCTCAAGAGGAAAGAAGAATTTAGCCGATCGGCATTGCCCCCTCACCTACCCGAGGTAGTCCAAAAGATCATGTTACTGCCGTTTGGCACCCCTACACCTTGCCGGTCGGAACCTCCTTGAAATTTGAACAAAAAATCCCAAAAAATTCCTTAAACTACCAAATGAATTTTAGAACTTTTTTCACCAAGAAAACTATTTTTAAGCCTCTCAAATCCCCAAATGAATTAATACCACATTTTCCCATAATTATTTCCCTACAGGAATTCCTAAATCCAATTGGATATCTCCCGAACAACGTCTTCAAGGAATAAAACAAGGATCAAAAAGCTCCCCCAACAGGGCTACATCCAATCCTCAGATTAATAATTTTTCCCCAGTGGAATCTCTAAATTTTCCCAAGAAAAACTATGACCTACAGAATTGATCACTTATACCTAAGCCTTCAGAATTGGCTTTGCCTTCAGAATTGGCTTCGACCCTCAGAATTGTTCACTTTCAATTAAGCCCTCAGAATCTCAGAACTAGTCACTTCCACTTAAGCCCTCAGAATTGGCTTCAACGCTCATATTTGGTCGCTCCCAGTTAGGGTCCTCAGAATTGACCTCGACCCTCAAATTTGTTTGCTTCTACTTAATTCCTTAGAATTGGCTTCGACCCTAAAAATTGGTTATTCCCACCTAAGCCCTCAGAATTGGCTTTGACCCGCTGAATTTGTCGCTTATACTTAAGCCCTTAGAATTGTCTTAGACCCTCAGAATTGGTCGCTCCTACTTAAACCCCTAGAATTGGCTTTGACCATCATAATTGGTCTCTTACACTTAAGCCCTCAGAATTATCTTCGACCCTCAGAATTATTCGCTCCCACTTAAGGTCCTCAAAATTGGCTTTGACCCGTAAATTTGGTCCTTACTACTTAAGCCCTTAAAACTGGTTTCGACCCTTAGAATTGGTCTCTTATACTTAATCCCCAAAAATTGGCTTCGGCCCTTATAACTGGTCACTTCTACTTTAGCCCTCAGAATTGGTTTCGACCCTCAGAATTGGTCGCCCTTATTTAACGTCCTCGGAATTAGCCTCAACCCTCAGAATTGGTCACTCCCGCTTAAAGCCCTAGGAATTGTCTTTGACCCTCATAATTGATTGGTGCCTACACTAAGTCCTCAAAATCGACCTTGTCCCATAGAATCAGCTATCCTCAGCATTTCCTTAGGTTTTCAGAATCGACGACCTTCTGAATCGATCATCCTCATCCCTTAGGTCTACAGAATTGATCTCTTTCATAAACATCATATAGTGTCTATTTCAATGGATTTCATTTATTCCAAGCTCACACGTCAAGGGTCTCGGTAGACACCACATTCTAGGACCCCCTAAGTCTCTCCTTAGGTCCCTAAAACCTCCCCATTTCACTACAAACTCCATATCATACTTCGAGTACCGATCTAGAGGCCATCGGGTGCTCTCGAGACCCGTTTGACTCCAATAAACTCTATCGTCAGAGTGAAAACTCATTGAATAATCTAAGGTATCTGAATTCTCTTTTCAACGGTCTACCTCGAGCACAAATCGACATAACGGTTCAGACTAACGGACCATTTTACCACCGAAAATTGATCTTGAGGCCACCGAGCGCTCTTGGGACCCAATTTATCCCCAGTCAACTTCATCATCAAAGAGAAAGCTCAATGAATCATCAAAGGTAACTAAAACCACTTTCGAATGGTCTGCCACGTGTGCAAAATGGCATAACCATTCAGAAGAACAATCTATTTCCCTCGAACATTGATCTCGAGGCCACCTGGCGCTCCCGGTTTTCATTTGACCAATGTCAACTCTTCAGCTCAAACCAGACTGAATTAATCTTTAAAGGTCACTAAATACCCTTTCTAAGGGTTTGCCTCGTGCATGAATCATCCTTACGGTACGGACGAATAACCCATTTTTCTCCAAAAGGTCATCGGGTGCTTTCGGGCCCTGATTGACCGAAGTTAACTTTTTTAAATGAGATAAGCTCTTTGGAATTAAAAGTACCTCACCTAACCTTTCCAACAGTCTACTCCCTTTATGATTCTGAATTACGTTTCGGATGAACGATCCATTTTCGCCCGACAATCTCCCATCCAAAGGACTCACGAGCGCTTCTGAGCCCCGTTTGACCTAAAGCCAACTCTCAGATCTAGGAGAGGCCCAAAGGACTCTTTAATGTATCTGAATTACCTTATAATGGTATTCCTCGTGTGCAATTTTGGTTTATTGATTGCGTTCTATGACCATTTTTTTTTCCGAAAACATCTGCACGAGACTACCGATTGGCAGGTCCATTTCGCTACCTATTGTAGTGTGTCTAGTGTTACCTGCCGATCGACAGGGCTAAGGATATGCCGATTGGCACACCCCTTACCCTATAAATAGAGGGCATGGCCTCACTCCTAAAGGAGACCTCAAATCCATCAATACCCGTGATCTCAATAACATTCTCTTGCAATCAACGGAGTTTCCTTGTGTGAAATTCCTTTCCATCTTTCATTCCCATCCTTTTCATACCCAATTTAGAAAAATTTCGTTCTCTCTCATCCAACATTCATCTCAACATTCAAGGGAGTTCATTAAGGATCAAGATCAAGCCTCAATCCTCCAAAGAAGGTCCAAAAATCCTTCACTCTCTTTAATTTCTTCATTTTTTCATTTGTTACATAAATTCTTAATCTAGCTTTTACTTTAGTTCATACATATTAATACCTCATCCTTCATTAATTATATTTCACATACTCTATTTTCTATTAAAAAAACCAAGAGAAGGAGGGTTACACCTATAAATTCCAATGGGATCATCCACCATAATTTCTCAAAACCAAAAATACATTTTCTACACACACACATATAATAAATTCTCGTTCAAAACTATGCGATAAGCCCCGCCCTTATCCCGCATGAAAACTATGTGGACTTTTATGCCTTTATAGGCTACGTAGGCATCTTGGGCTAAAACCCGAGACTCGAGTCCAATTTTCCCATTTTCGTATTTGCATGTTTTTTATTTATACATTATTTTAATATATATTATATTTGTGATCCTTATTGACGTTTTATAAAACATACATTATCGTTTCATCATAACGATCAATATCTCGATAAACGTATACATCGTATTTTCCGGATATTATTTTGGGAACATTCCTTTGGATGACCTCACTCTATCTTTTCCATGATATGAGTTGAGGGATTCCGATATCCATTTATATATACATGCACACACACTTCATGGAGAAATTAAGGAAAATAGTAACACAATCCCATAATAGACCGAAAGGGCGGGATGGGTGCCTAACACCTTCCATTCCATAAGTTATCCCCCTAACCTCTGAACAATTGGTTTCGTAAGCATCAGTTTATCTTTGATGCCGCTCTCTCGAAGCAATGACATGTTCTTTTGCCTATTTTGTGCGAAATAGTCTGGCAACTCCATCTCTTTACATTCACCCCACACCGATGATGACCGAAGCGGTCCATAGAGGAAGAAGGGTGGGAGGCCTTTTTCTCCCCCCCCCCTCCCCCCCCCCCTCCCCCCCCCCCCCCCCCCCCCCCCCCCCCCCCCGTGAAAAGGAAAGGGGAGAGATCTGGGGATGGACACAATACGTGTGAGAGAAAATTTGATATACTCAACGAACATGAACGAGTTCCCTGCAATATACCTCCAGCATGAGTTCGATCAATCAATATTATGTGGTGGTAACCGTTCGATATACGTCGAAGGTACGAGGCCAATGAAAGGTGAGAGTCATTTCACTAAGGCTAATTGCGACCCGTAGGTCCAACGCCCATCACAAAGTGACCCCCGGTACGGGATAAAATTTTTGTCAATAGCCATGCTCTTGGTGATGTAGTGTGAAAAAATGCATGAGTCTTAATTAACATATTATGAAGAGCGCATATTTTTTATTTACATGATGAAAGAAGGGGATACTACACTAATGGGGAGAATATACAAGTATATCTAGCATGGAAACTATACTACGCATGGATACATGCGAGTGAGTATGTGATATGGGAGTATATTCAAGTGAGTGTGTGCGCTAGTGAACATATACAAGGACCAACTATAAGTGGTGTGTGACATGTGTAAGTGAGCATATATACAAGTGTAGGAAGTGTGGTTGTGTGATAGTGAATCCTAAGCATGGATATTCTAAGTGGTGTGTGAAGCATATTAGTGTAAAGTGAAGCTAAATGTAAGTGTGCGAAGTGTACATGGAGAGTATATACAAGTGTGTGAAGTGTACAAGTGAGTGAAAAGTGATATATACATGAGTGAGATATATCCAAAAAGGTAAAGAGAAGAGAAAATGGAACATACAAGTAGGTGCATACGCACACATGCAGAAAAGAATAACGCCCATGAAAAAATAGAGTTTATCCCTCTTATAAAAGTCCCCAGTAGAGTCACCACTGTGGCCATCCTGAGGTCGAGGGTCAGGGGCCTCCGGATGTGGATCCCTCCTTCCTTCCCCCTCTTCCTTTTCCAGTGTGAGAGCGAGATTGCATCCTTTATAGGGGCGCCCAGCCGTCGTCGATGTGGGGTGATATGTAGAGATAGTGTCTCCAGTCTATTTTACATAAAACAGGCAAAAGAAATGTTGTCGCCTCGAGAGAACGACATCAAGGACATTAGTGATGCTTGTGAAACCAAATAGTTCAAAGGTCTGGGGACGAAGTTACGGAATGGGAAGGTGTTAGGCACACATCGTGCCATTTAGGTCTCTTATGGGAATGTGTTAATCTCCTCTTGTAGAACTCCGTGATGTGTGTGTTTATGTGCATAATATAAATGGAGGATGAAATCACTTGACTCCATCATGGATAAAGGCAGAGCGAGGTTATCCATAGGAGTGTTCCCAAAATTTTAATAAAAAACCTATTGTGTAAGTGTTTGTCGATTCACAAATCGTTATGAAGGAACTATTGCATATATCAGATAAGATACAAGGAAATAAGTATATAAGATGTATATATTACAAGTATATGATGAGAATAAAATAACTAATGTAGTTTCGAGGACTCGAGTCGAGGGATCCACCCAAGACACCTATGTATCCGGGGGCATCAAAGTACACATAGTTCAAAAATAATACAAGGTGGGGTTTAACCCGTAAATTCAATCAAGTACTTTATTATATGTGTGTGTAGAAAAAGGTGTTTTAGCATGAGAAAGTGTGATGAGAAATCCCTGTTTGGAATTTACAAGTGAACCCTCTTTTCTTATTTTTAGTTTTTTCTATGAAAATAAAGTATCTGCGAATACTAATAATAAAACTTAGAATTAAGATGTGTGATGTAATAACATAAGATACTAAAGAAAAAATGAAGTAACTAATGAAAAATTAAAAGAAATTGACCTTCTTATGATGACTTGAAGTATATCTTCCTTGTAGATGCGCTGACCTCAAGGTGAAGTGATGATGGTTTGAGGAGGTGGTGGGAATTTACTCAAAAGAGTATGAAAATGATGGAAGTAATTTGGGATATGGGCTTTTTAGGAAAGAACAACTCTGAACTTGAGGAAATTCTCTCTGAATTGCTGAGTGGGATGTTTAGGGGTGCCTTTCAAAGTGAGGTCATGGCCTCTATTCCAACGGCCAAGGGGGTGACAATCAGGATGGTCCTAGACCTTCATATCATCAAAAAAACCTAGACACACTACCGATAGGCCTGGGTTGCCATTCGACAGTCTGAGGTAGGTTTTTCGAGCAAATGGTCGTAAAATGCAAACCGTAAGTCAGAATTGCACACGGGGTAGACCGTTGGAAAGGGTATTCAGATACCTTTAAGAATCCATTGATCCACTCTCGAGTTTAGGAGTTAACTGAGGTCAAACGGGGCTCAAAATCACCCATTGGTCACTAAACTGGAAATTCCTATAGGAAAATAGATCATTTGTCCGAATCGTAAGTCAGAATCATGCACGGGATGGACCATTGGAAAGGGTATTCAGAGCCCTTAGAAGATTCATTCAGTCCCATTCATTTTGGAGAGTTGACCTTATTCAAAAGGGGCCCAGAAGCGCCCGATGACCCTTCGGAGTAAAATGGGTCATTCGTCCTTACTGTAAGGCTGATTCTTGCATGGGGGGACTGTTGGAAAGGGTATGATCCCTTCAAATATTCATTCAATCTCAATCTAAAGAATTTATAGGAGTCAAACATAGCCCGGGAGAGCTCAGAGGCCTCCAGATTAGTTTTAGGGGTAAAATAGGTTGTTCGACCGAATCGTAAGTCTGATTCATGCACAAGATGGACCGTTGTAAAGGGGTTTCAAAGCCCTTAGAAGATTCATTAAGATTATTCTCAGGCAAGAAAGTTGACTGGAGTCAAATGCGATCTGAGAGCACTCGGTGGTCTCTAAATCGATACTCAAAGTATGACGTAGGGTTTGCGGTGGATGGGTGAGTGATAAGGACCTAAGGAGGTGCTTAAGATGGTCCTAGTATGGGGTGTCTATAGTCATCATCCACGTCTTCATCTAAATCATCCTTGTATTTATTTTCCTCAATCATTCTTATCGACTTATCATTTCTCCCTCGGTTGTTTATTTTCCTTCCATCGTTTTGACCACAATTCTTACCCACATACTTCCTGAGTTTTCTCTATTTCAGTATCTTCTCTATTCCATCCTTTAAGTCAAATAACTTGTCGGTT
This sequence comes from Sambucus nigra, assembly GCA_949130495.1. Lineage (NCBI taxonomy): Eukaryota > Viridiplantae > Streptophyta > Magnoliopsida > Dipsacales > Adoxaceae > Sambucus > Sambucus nigra. Next base: position 382,907,430 of record OX422214.1, on the reverse strand, counting down.
GCGTGTCCATGGTCTTGAAGAAACTCATACCATTTTCTTTTATCTCTCTTATGAGGAGGAAATTTAAGATTTTTCGGCCACTTGAGCGCTCTATCATCCTTGTTCTCATTTAAAATCAAGCCATGGATTATTATCAACGGAGTATAGTTGGCAAATTTATCATCATTATATCTCTTCTTTCCCTCTTTGTCTTTACCTTGGCCTAATTTCCTATTGCCAGACTCTTTTGCGTCTCCTCTCTCGACCACCAAAACCTCCTCCGCGTCCATGATCCTCTCAGCCATGGCCACGAGTTATTTCATGGTCTTTAGAGGATCCTCAAAGACGTTCCATTACAGTTTTCCTTCTTGCATGACACTAATGAGGTCCATTATCTCAATATTCTCGTCGTTGTCTTCCACCTCTAACCTTTCCTTGTTGAAACGAGAGATATACTCCCTTAGAGGTTTCATTATTTCCCTATTTGACATGTGAGAGATGAGTCACATGCTTCGATGGCTTCGTTCCAAAAAAAAATTGTGGGTGAACTTCTTCGCCAACTTCTTAGTGTTCTCTATAAAACCTCTCGATAGGTCAGTGTACCAGACATGCGCTGCGCCTGTAAAAGTCCTGGAGAAGGATCAGCATCTCATCTCGTTAGGTGTTGAATAAATATTAATTGTCAACTGATACATTTCAATATAGTGAATGGGATTTGTGATCCTATCGTACCTATTAATCTGAATTTATTTAAATAATTACTAGCGTGATGGGAGTTAGTACTTATTGATATAACTTATATTGAATATTACTTAGTGAGAAAATTGATATATGATCATGAAAATATTAATGCTGTCATGAGTCAAATATGATAATTATGGAATTTAAGTCCGGACACACGCGTGAGTCGTGTCGGGATGGTTGAGTACAACTTTGTTAACCCTAACGAGGATTAATATGACCTTACATTGTGGTTAGTTGAAATATTAATGACTCAACAATGAACCCTATAATTTGTATGAATGTACATATTTTAACAAATCACATTAGAGGGACATGTTAACCCTCCTTAAAAGAGGGTCACAAATTTGGATCTATTGTGGTGCTAGCTAGATGGAAAGAACATAATCTCAACAATTTACTTTGAGATGAAACAATATTTAGGTACTAAATGGCATGGATGAAGCAATTTATGAAGAGAGGATTCCTTTGTTGAAGAAAAAATTAGTGACTTTTGGTGATACGATAAAAGTAAAATTCAGGAATCTTTCAGATTTGTGTGAATGCCATTAAGTGCTCACCTCTTAAGCATATATGAGAAAGTGTATCAGTAAAAGCATGAAATGATTCTTAAGTTCTATGAATGGTTATTTTCAATTAAAAAGAGTTTGGAAGTCATAAATCAAAGTCATCAAACCATGGAGTTAAAACCCCTATATTTAGCAATAACGGATTGTCTGGTTGGAGCGGTGCAAACATGAAAATGTAGGGAAATATTAAAAGGAGATTCAACAGTACAGGAATCCCTTAAAATTGCAATAACTTCTCTCTCATAAGATAAAATCAAACTCAGGAGATCTTTTCTGGGTTATAGGAAAAAAAAAAGGTATATAGAATGCAAAGGAAATGGTAATTTAAATTGCAGAGAGCCTCTTGTTTTGAGGGAAAAAGAAGTTCAAAATTGTTGATGGTAACCCTCACATTCCATTGACCGACTCATTAAAAATTACAAGCCCAAGATAACATCTCATTTATTACCTTAATGTTTCAACCAATGGAGGAAGAGGGTCATCATAACCCACTTTTGAAGTGTGCAAATTTGAACTCAAAAAGAAAACATGAGATACTTTTGAAGTAAAGTGTAGCAATACACTCGAACCAATAAGAGAATCCCTTATGCACAGGGTATATTTGATAAAAACTAGTCAAATATACACTAGTGCATACCATGAAATTGCTGTGGGTAAAACAAGATTTTATCAAATATACCCTATTACCATGTAAAACGACAGCATTTGTATTGAGTATGGACTCCCTTGGGCGTAACATGATGTTCCTCTTAGGGGATTAGCCTAAATTCATTTTCCTCCCCCAACATTCTTATGTTAGTCTTGTTAACCCAAAATTTAATATCCAACCACCGTATTAATACCCAACTACCATATTAATTATATTTACCCCTATATATCTCCCCACACTGTAAATATATTATTTTCAGGTATGTAGTTAGTATTATTGGTAATGATAAGTATATTGTAATTGTTTTAGGGTTATCGAAGTTTTACAACAGAAAAATTAATTTATTTATAGATAGGAAAATATATTGATTGCCCAAAATTGGGTATCATTTTCATGTATATAGTTAGTATTATTAGTAATGATATGTATATTTTAATTTTTTGAGGGTTGTGGAAGGTTTACGAAAAAAAATTAGACGACATTCAAATAAAAGGCAGGCTTTCTTTTTTTATAGACAGAAAATTTTATTTATTTATAGATAGGAAAATATATTTGATACGCCCTATATGTTCCCTACAGCTTAGAGACATCAACCTCGGCTAAGGAGAGGGTCGAGGTGAGAAGGGCCTTAGAATGACAACTAGAGGCCTCGTCCCCAGCAAGATCAGCCATGGCCGACGTCACTAGTTGCCTCATAGCCATGCAACAGTTGAAGCCCTTGATATACCCATATATACCCTCGACCGGGCCGAGGGCACCCTCCAACCAGACGACTCCTCAAGGGCCGACCCTTCATCAGGCTCCAGACGACCCCTCAGGGGGCCGACCCTTCATCAGACTCCATACGACCCCTCAGGGGGCCGACCCTTCATCAGGCTCTGGACGACCCCTCAGGGGGCCGACCCTTCATCAGGCTTTGGATGACCCTCCGAGGGTACGACAGTACGAGGTCCAAATTAGTCCAGACTCACTGCCAGAAGGAACTTTTCCCTCGGCCTCATATCATAGGCCGAGGGTGACATCATCACAGCGCGTGGCTTGGGAGACGCGTGGAACAGTGCGCGTGAGGCTCACATGGCACGTGGAAGATCGCTATTACAAAATCACACCCTCACGTGAGGGAATATTATGTCATCATTTGGCATCTACAGGTGTCAACAGGAGATTGGCTAGATCACCATTCACATGCACCATGCATACTTGGTGGGTACACTACACCCCCAAGACCTATATATACTTGTCACCTACAACCCTATAGGGGATGGATCGATAATGGTAACCCTAGTAATAACTCTGCTTGTACACACATTAAAGAGAGAAAATCAGCTTATGTGCATTGTATCCAAGGCTATTAGTGCCCATACTTAGTGGATCACACACTCACAGTGGATGTAGGACAAATTGGCTGAACCACTATACATCATTATCTTATTTCCCTTATACTCATCTCCTTCTATATACTTACACACTTACATCTCTATGACTGTCATGATTACTATTGTTTGAGCTCATCATCACTTATCTGGTGGTGCCAGATTTCAGCATCATCAGTTTGGCGTCGTCTGTGGGAACGAGAAGACATCTCTTCCTTTGTACAGCTTGACCTCATTGGGCACTCTGGTGGTGAACCAGTTCTCCCCCTGAGAGGAGCTATTTCACCATTGAAAGAGACCCATTAAGGTTCTCAAGCTCACCAATCCTTTTTCCAGTTCAGCTATTCACAGCTCAAACACATGGCACCGGAGATGCCACCACCACCACTTCCCCCACCGGATGATGGAGGAGGACCCAGTTCCAGTCAGCCACCACCCCAGTCTGAGATGGCTGATGTGGCGGCAGCCTTGAAGTCTCTGGCAGCAAGCCAGCGGATCATGCAAGAGCAGTTCGCAGCTCTGAGCCAAAGCATACTAAGACCACCAGGGGTCTCACCTGATATGATTACTCCGGCAGCAGCTCCAGGACAGCATGAGGCTAGGGGACCGCCCCAGGCACCACGCAAAGACCTACCACCCCCTCAGCGGCGTAGGGATGTTGTTGCCCCCCGGCGTCTGTGCCTAGGGAAGCAAGGAAACCCTTTCCCTGAAGATAGGTATGATGATCTGGAGGGGGGAGGCCCCCATAGAATGCTGGGAACCATATGAGGTCTCCAACAATACTGTAAGACCTCTCTAGGAGAGTAGAGGGAAATTCAGGAGACTAAATCCTGACGATCGCCCAAGAGGCTCTGCTTTTGATCGCTTGAGCAGGGGGTCGGCCTTTGAGAGGCTGGGCCCAGTAAATGACCTGCGAGAAAAATTGTTCAGGACAAGGAGCGCCGCAAGATCCAGAAAGGAGGCAGCAGATGACCGACCCCACGGGGGCCAGACCCTGGGACGGGACGACGGCCAGGGGGAACTAAACAGCCGACACAGACCAGCCGCGGCAGGACCCTCCGTCCATCTCAAAGAGGCTGTAGGGGATAACATCGGCCAAGACGACCCTATGAGGCCCTGGAATGACTCGATCCAGCGATTGGAGGATAAGACGCCATAAAAGTTCAAGCCACCTGTGGTCACACCAAGATATGACGGGAGCACCAACCTTCTCCACCATATTGAGATGTACCAATCAGTAGCAGACATATATTCTATCTCAGATGAGATGAGGTGTCGTGCCTTCTCTGGTACGCTGACTGGGGCTGCACACGTCTGGTACACGTCTCTCCCAAAAAACTCCATTGAAAACTTTAAGCAGTTGGAAAATCGATTCATCCATAATTTTTTCCTCGGGATGAGGCCACAGAAGAAGACCACCCACCTGCTCTATGTTAAGCAGGGGAAGAATGAGAGTCTAAGAGACTACATAGCCAGATTTAACAAAGAGAAGCTGGAGGTGGAGGACTATGAGGAGAGCATACCTATGACAGCCCTGATTGGAGGACTCCAAAAAGGGAAGCTGTTATGGAAGCTTGCTGAAGACCCTCCGAGGACGATGGCTGAATTGCTGTCAACGGCAGGAAAAGCGATGAACGCCGAAGAGGCGATGGCTGTAAAATACGAAGAAGAAAAAGGAGGTGCTAGTGGGGGTAAATAACCTAAGAAGAATAAAGAGGGAAAGAAGAGGTCTATGGACGACAAGTTCGTTGGCTACACCCCTCTAACAGTCAGCTGTGAGCACATTTTCAATGAGATAAAAAGTGACCAGTCCCCGAAGTGGCCTGAGAAGTTGAGAGCAGCCCCCAACAAGAGGAACAAAAACCTATGGTGCGAGTTTCACCAAGACCATGGCCACGTAACAGACAAATGCTTTGCTCTGAAGGATGAGATTGAGAAGATGCTGAAATAAGGGAAACTCAGAAAGTACGTCAACAAAGGTGCCCTCAATAGGGGTCGAGGAGACGACCCCAAGAAAAAGTGAGGTGATGCATGTAAAGAAGGTCCTCAAAAAAGAGGGGACGATCCTTCTGATGATGAGGACGACCCTGACCTCCCGCCGAGAGATGACCCGGGCCCTGTAAAGAGACTCAACATGATCTCTATCAGTGTGGGAATGATCTCTGGGGGTCTAGCAGGAGGAGGGTCAGAGATCGCAGATAGGAAGGCCCACGTGGCCGAAGCCAAGGCAGTGACGAAGACAGTACACTCAACCTCTCTGGAGGTCAAGTCATAAAAGAGGAAGAAGGTCGATATGGACACTCTGATAGTGGGTTCTTAAGGATGGACTTTAAAGGCCTCTTAGCCCCACACGATGAACCACTCATCATCACAACTAGGGTGCACGGGTGTGAGGTGCCGAGGATACTGGTAGACGGGGGCAGTTCTACAGATGTAATGTTTTGGCCATGCTTCAAAGCCCTAGGTCTCAGTCGTGCTAGACTCGTCCCGTACCATCATCCATTGATTGGGTTTAGTGGGGAAACGGTTCATCCCCTTGGAGTGTATGAGGCCGATGTCAGGATGGGGGACGAGTGGTCGAGATGGCTTACCAAGAAGGTCAGTTTCTTTGTGATGGATGAATATGTGTTTTCGGCCTACAACATCATACTGGGGCATTTGGCCCTCAAGGGGTTTGAAGTTGTACCGTCTACGGTCCATCGGATGATTAAATTTCCTACCCCCTACGGTGCGGGGGAAGTTCAGGGAGACCAGACGACAGCTCGAGAATGTTACTACAACTCCGCTGATGAAAGAAAGGCACACAAGAGGGCTACAACCACTTACAATATTGATACCCTAGACCCCAGGGATGAGACAAAGTTAAAGAAAGGAGAGGCCGCGAAAGAGGTAGAATCCATCATCCTCGATGAGGATGACCCAGAAAAAACCGTCCAAGTCGGCAAGTCTCTGAAGCCCGATATCAAGGAATACCTCATTAAACTGTTGAGGAGAATACGAAGCGTCTTTGGGTGGAGTCATGAAGATATGTCGGGGATCGACCCTAAAATCATGTGCCACAAGCTCAATGTGGTAGAGGGAGAAAAGCTGATAAAGAAAAAGAGGAGAATTTACTCTAGAGAAAAGTATGAGGTCATCAGGGATGAGGTCAAAAAATTAGAAGACGCTGAATTTATCAGAGAGGTCATCTACCCTGAATGGCTGTCCAATGCAGTCATTGTCCCAAAGGCCAACGGGAAATGGAGAATGTGTGTGGACTTCACCGACCTCAACAAGCACTGTCCTAAAGACAGCTTCCCTCTCCCCCGCATTGACCAGATGGTAGATGCTATCGCAAGCCATGAGCTCATGAGATTCATGGATGCCTATTTAGGGTACAACCAGATCTTCATGAACCCTGAAGACTCGGAGAAGACAGCCTTCATTACTGACAAGGGGACCTACTGTTATAGGGTCATGCCCTTTGGCCTAAAAAATACGGGGGCAACGTATCAGCGCCTTGTAAATAAAATGTTTGAAGATCAAATTGGGAAGTCTATGGAGGTCTATATAGATGACGTGCTGACTAAGAGTTTGAAGGCGGAGGATCATGTGGCAGACCTGGAGAGGACCTTTAATACGATGGACAAGTACCAGATGAAGCTCAACCCGGCCAAGTGTGTCTTCGGGGTCGGAGCAGGGAAGTTCTTAGGGTTCATTGTCAACCAAAGAGGCATCGAGGCCAATCCTGAAATGATAAAGGCCCCCATAGAGATGAAGACCCCCAAGTCCATTAAAGACGTTCAGAGACTTATAGGGAGAGTTTCTACCTTGAACAGGTTCGTGTCTATGGCCACAGACAGGTGTCTACCATTCTTTAAAATTCTCAAAAAAGCCTTCGAATGGAGTGAAGAGTGTGATGAGTCTTTCAAGGAGTTAAAATCATAGCTGGGGTCTCCCTTGCTGTTGTCACGGCCCGTGCAGGGTGAACGACTTTATGTGTACCTCGCCGTCTCAGAGTCAGCCATCAGTGCAGCCATTATGAGAAACGAAGATGGGGTACAGAAGCCTGTGTATTTTAACAGCAAGGCACTCCAGGGGGCAGAGCAAAGATATCCAAGGATGGAGAAGTTGGCCTATGCCTTGATCCATGCATCAAGAAAGATGAAGTCATACTTCCAGTCCCATACAATGGTCATCCTCACTGACTCTCCTCTTAGGCAGGTTTTGCACAAGCCTGAAAAATTAGGAAGGATAATGGCCTGGGCTATAGAGCTGGGGGAGTTCGATATTGTGTATCAGCCTAGGACGGCCATCAAGAGGCAAGCATTGGCAGATTTTGTGGCCGAGTTTACTTGGTAAAATGATGAAGCTGAGGGTGAGGGCCTCAGGAAGATAGATACCCAGCAAGGTAGACTTTCCAACCCCTCTGCAGATGAGGCTGAGACAAGCACTGCTAGAAGGAAAGTGGCCGAAAATGAAGAGGGAAGATATCTCTTTAGACAGGGGTCACTCACCGAGGGAAGTATCTCAGATGAACATACTGTGTGGAGTCTCTTCGTCGACGGGTCTTCTTGCGAAAGTGGAAGTGGAGCTGGATTAATAGTATCAGCACCCGATGGCACAGACGTTGAGTACGCCCTGAGGTTTAACTTTAAGGCCTCCAACAACGAGGCAGAATATGAGGCCTTGATAGCAAGCCTCTTCTTGGCCAAATCCCTTAGTGTCAGCCAGATTTTGGTTCATAGTGATTCGAGGTTAGTAGTGAACCAGATATTAGGAGCCTACGAGGCCAAGGACGAGAGGATGGCTAAGTACCTTGGGAAGGTGCGATCATTACTGAAGAGCTTCAGAGAAGTAAGGCTAAAGAGGATATCTAGGGTCGATAATGGTCGAGCTGACGCCCTTACTAGGTTGACCTCGGCGACTAGGACAGACATCAGGAGGACGGTCCCAGTGGAAATTTCGCTTCAACTAACTATCGAAGATGCTGAGGGAACACTTAGCAATTGCTTGAATGTTTCTCAGGAAGCTTCATGGATGGACCCTTTGATCAGATACATCAAAGAGGGAGAGATGCCAGAAGCAAGGCAAGAAAGGAAGAAGCTGAGATACAGGGCTACGAAATTCACTGTCATCGGAGACACTTTGTACAAAAAGGGGTTTTTACTCCCCCTACTTAGGTATGTGCATCCCTCAGAAGTCCCTTCCATTTTGCAAGATGTGCATGAAGGATCATGCTCAAGCCACGTTGGGGGTAGATCCTTAGCGAAGAGGGTGATCACCCAAAGGTACTGGTGGCCGACCTTGGGGAAAGATGTCGCGGCATATGTAAAAAAGTGTGATGAATGCCAAAGATTTGCCGCCATCCCTCACCAACCTCATCAGCCTCTTACCTCCATTACATCCCCATGGCCATTTGCAGTGTGGGGGATCGACCTAGTAGGACCCTTACCAAGAGCAGTCAATAACTATCAATTCCTCATCGTAGCAATTGACTATTTCTCAAAATGGGTGGAGCCGAAACAATGGTCATGATTACAGAGAATAAGACCTTCCAGTTCATCTGGAAAAATTTTATATGCAGAGATGGTCTCCCCAACACCCTCATCTCGGATAACGGGACTCAGTTCAAAAATATCTCTCTACAAAAGTACTGTGAAAGGGTGAGTATCAAACAATTCTTCTCTACCCCGGGCCGACCTCGGGCCAATGGGCAGACAGAGGTTACAAACAGAACAATCCTAGATGGAATAAAGAAGAGGCTTGAAGAGGCAAAAGGAAGATGGTTCGAGGAGTTATATGTCGTGCTGTAGGCCTACAGGACGACAGTGAGAACCTCTACCGGAGAGACCCCATTCATGCTAGCTTATGGCTCAGAAGCCGTCATCCCCACTGAGATTGGGTTTCCTACTCATAGGGTCCAAATGTATGACCCCCAGAGAAATACAGAAGAGAGGAGACTCGATTTAGACCTGATTGAGGAAAGGAGGGAAGATGTCGAGATAAGGCAAGCCGCCTACCAGCAGAGGACTGCAAGGTTTTACAATCAGAGGGTGAAACAGAGACCAATTGCGGTAGGGGACTTGGTCCTCAAGAAAGACGAGGGAAAATTTTGTTTAAAACCATTTATTTGGTCATTATAACCCTCGGCTATAATGAGGTCACATGGAGGGGAAGACCCCACCATGGTTCTCAAGAAAGACGAGGGAAAACTTTATTTAAAACCATTTATTTGGTCATTATAACCCTCGTCTATAATGAGGTCGCATGGAGGGGACGACCCCACCATGGTCCTCAAGAAAGACGAGGGAAAACTTTGTTTAAAACCATTTATTTTGTCATTATAACCCTCGGCTATAATGAGGTCGCATGGAGGGGATGACCCCACCATGGTCCTCAAGAAAGACGAGGGAAAACTTTGTTTAAAACCATTTATTTGGTCATTATAACCATCGTCTATAATGAGGCCACATGGAGGGGACGAACCCACCATGGTCCTCAAGAAAGATGAGGGAAAACTTGGTTTAAAGCCATTTATTTGGTGATTATAACCCTCGTCTATAATGAAGGTCAACGCAGGGGACGACCCCTCATTCACCCTCAAGAAAGACAAGGGAGGGGTTAGTGATAATATAAAAATTCACAATGCAAATCATACAAAAGACAAATATGGAAGACAACAAGAGAGATGATGATATAAATGAAATATTACAAAGTGTTCTACAAGGTAGAGTACAAAAATATTGATTACATCAAGAGGGTATAGGCTACAGGCAGCCACCCTATGGAACAACATCAGAGGGCAGGGCCTCAACATCTACAAGAGGGTTTTCCTCAATGACCACGACTGGCTGGTCTTCAGACATGCCGACACACTCGACATGCACCTGGGATTCCACCTGGGTTAGAGCCTCGGCAATCAAGGGGTCGTCCAGTTGAACTGCCTCCAGAGAGAAAAGGACTGAAGAGACGACATCGCCGAACTTGAGGACAACCCACCGACAGGCCGTCCTGATCCCTCTCTCCAAGTACTCAAGACCGAAGCCTTGGAACTCGTCTGAGAGTTTATAGGCCTCCACAGCATCGGCCCCTGCCTTCCTCACTGCCTCAGATAGCTCAGCCTTGAACTGAGTCCCTTGGTTGGTCAAGGATTCATCCCTCTCCTTAATGAGTAAGTCTTTGGCCTTCAGGTCCTCATCGTGCTGCCTTGCCAGCTAGTCCAGAATTCGTGCATGTTCAGTTTTGGCACTCTCTAGCTCAGCCCTTGCAGTCTCTAAGTCTGTCTGCAGGTCAGCCTCACGCTGGATGGCCCTCTCAGCCTCATGAAACTTCTCCTGATTCTTAGCCATCCACTTGGTGGCCGAGGTAAAGGCGCATACAAACTGCGCAGAAATAATAAACAGATGTCAAGAGGCCGAGGAAACAGTTAGTGAAAGAATGCATTTAAAGGAATGAATCAAGACCAATACCTGAGTCAGGGCGTGCAGACCATAGTCATACACTTTTTCTGGAGGCATCTTTGACAGAAATTCATAATCAGCAGCCGAGAGGGCAGAAAACATGGACGCCTTGGCTGCCCTTAGGTTCGAGATGAGTGATGATGGCTCGGCCTTCAGAAGTGCCAAGTTCTGGGACCAGAAAGCCCCCATGCTAGAAGAAGAGGCGGTTCCCTCAGACGCCTCAACCCTCGCCCTCGTCCGTGATCCTGGCCGAGGGTCTACAGGGACCTCGGGCTCTTTTCTCTTTTGTCTGTCGACGATCGACTCAGTAGGTGTCAGCCCTATGGCCTGTATCTTCCTCGGAGCTTACTGAGGCTCCTTGCCTTTATTCTTGGCCAAGCCTGACAATAAACTGGGAGCAGTCATTTCCCAGAGATTATCTGATATACCAGCAGGACGACACGTCAGAAAAATGCAGAGATAAAGAGGAAACACTTGGAAAAAGTAAAGAATGGAAAAAAAACATTAAGTACAACTCACATAGTTCTGTCATGGGGCCGACCCTCAGACCAGCTTCCTTGAGGAACCGAGGGGTCATCAGCTCTTCAAACTTTACAAGTTAACCCCCTCTCCCTCGTCCTCTCAGATATTCAACTATGTCTTTCTCTTCCAGACTAAGTCTGGGGTCTGACCTGGCCTTCATTGAAGGGTTAGACCATCTTCTAAGAACCCTCAGACCATCGTCTACAGGTTTTGTCTCGGCAGTGAACTCCCACTCTCCGGAGACAAAGAAGAATCTCTTGTTCCAATTGTGGTTGGAGGTTTGTGCCACGTGGAGAAGTTTTTTGTCAGACCTCCTCGCTCCCAGGTGATAGTACCCAGGCGGTTTAGACGAGGAGGTGATATTATAACAGGCCAAGAATAGGTCGACCGAGGGCTCATCAGTGAAAGCGTTTTTCCATAAGGAGACATAACCAAGGATCGTCCTCCAAGAGTTGGGAGGAAGTTGAGAGGGGGCAACGCCGAGGGCTGACAAAATGTCTACGACGACAGGATGTAAAGGGAGTCTGACACCTACCTTGAACATTTGTTCGTATACTGCAACCTCTCCCTCTTCACCCTCAAAAACCCTCTCAGACTCAGAGGGAACCCTCATAGATATGGTGGGAGGAACACCATATGCATGCCTCCACAGAAGAAGGTCACGATCCTTAACCGAGGAAGTATAAGACGAGGCGTGGCAGGTGTCAACCTGATCAACATCTGAGTCCTAACCCTCGTCCTCTGTCCCCTACCTCTTGGACTCATCACTTGTCAGAGACCTCTGAGGAAAATCCATCTGGAAGGCATGTGAAGATAGAGTTGTCACAGGGACAGCCTCGGAAGGGACCATACCCTCGGCCTGTCGGCCTGGGCTTAGATCAGATGTCTCTATTCTACCAGAAGGTCCAGCGCCAGTTAGCGACGACGCTCTCTCGTCCATTTCACTTGAATGACTCTCGGCTGGACGACAGGACGACCCACAAGACTCAGAGGGTTTTATGGTGTCTAGAGGAATGGGAAAAATGGGTCGCACCCGATTAGGGTCAGTCCCTCGTCTCCTCTCTTCCTCTTCCTCTATTCATCTGATCTCTGCAAAAAGCTTCTCTCTCAAGGATGGGAATTCAGATGCTAAACTATAAAGCCTCCTAAGCATTAAAGGGAAGACCCCACACTTAGAGAATTTAACTAAGCTAACTACAAACAAGTTTACAGTTGACCAGGTTGGACCTTTGGATCGAAAAAAAAGAAATCAAGGGTTTTTACTCAAAAAACTCAAGAACACTCAAAAACCAGTCGCCGGAGAAGATGCCTGGAAATATTACGAAACAGCCTAAGTCCGACCCTACAAGCCTAAAGCAAGAAAGCAAAAAAAAGAAATGAAACTAAAGAGGACACTGGGGCAGAGGGATTACCTGAGGAAGGAGAAAGAGAGTGCCAAACTCAAAATGTCAAAATTTTCAGGTCTGTCTGTTGGAAATCTAGAGAGAGAGAGAGCTTGGGCGCGAAGAAGAAGAAAAGAAGGAAAGTTTTCAAAAATCGCTTAAATACCTTAGTAATGAGTGGGCCCATTAACCAAGGCAGAGCACAGCCCATGAGGAGGGCATCATTAGGGCACAAAGTCCTAGGTCGTGTGCAGCCGCCACACCTTAGAAGCTGGAACGACAATGAGTATCTGCCCAAGTGTCACTCAAAAGCAATAGTATCCCTCAACCATCTCAGCATCATCTATGGCTAAGGGCTGGGGGGTGATTGATATACCCATATATACCCTCGATCGGGCCGAGGGCACCCTCCAACCAGATGACCCCTCAAAGGCCGACCCTTCATCAGGCACCAGACGACCCCTCAGGGGGCCAACCCTTCATCAGGCTCCAGACGACCCCTCAGGGGGCCGACCCTTCATCAGGCTCTGGACGACCCTCCGAGGGTACGACAGTACGAGGCCCAAATTAGGCCAGAATCACTGTCGGAAGGAACTTTGCCCTCGGCCTCATATCATAGGTCGAGGGTGACATCATCACAGCGCGTGGCTAAGGAGACGCGTGGAACAGTGCGCATGAGGCTCACATGGCACGTGGAAGACCGTTATAACAAAACCACACCCTCACGTGAGGGAATATTATGTTATCATTTGGCATCTACAGGTGTCAACAGGAGATTAGCTAGATCACCATTCACATGCACCATGCATACTTGGGGGGTACACTACACCCCCCAATACCTATATATACTTGTCACCTACAACCCTACAGGGGATGGATCGATAATGGTAACCCTAGTAATAACTCTGCTTGTACACACAATAGAGAGAGAAAGTGAGCTTATGTGCATTGTATCCAAGGCTATTAGTGCCCATACTTAGTGGATCACACACTCACAGTGGATGTAAGCCAAATTGGCTGAACCACTATACATCATTATCTTATTCCTCTTATACTCATTTCCTTCTATATACTTACACACTTACATCTCTATGACTGTCATGATTACTATTGTTTGAGCTCATCATCACTTATCTGGTGGTGCCAGATTTCAGCATCATATGCCCTCATGATCTATGATGGCAGTTATTCATCAGGCCATCCATGGTTGACAGCCTCGGCTGGGTTCAAGCCGAGGTTACAAGTGGTTCACTATCATCATAACCAACCGCGGCAGAGAATCAGTCGATGGTCCTAATCTGCACCTGCTTAACCTTGACCTAGGCCGGCCTTATGACTTCACTCGCCTTACATCGGCTTCACATGAACCGAGGCCATCATGAATGGTCTCGGAATTGGACAGTATCCAGACTTCACCAACCTCGTACTCTTCCAGGCCGAGGTTGATATCAAGGGAAGACAGCCGAGCCTTTACTCCCTTATGTATGACTGGGAACACGAGTACACAAATCAGTTATAACAAATCCTTCCACTCACGTGGGGGAATATTTCGTCATCATTATCTACATGTGACAGTGACAGATGTCTTCATCAGATTGGCTAGATCAACTCACACATGCTCGTTGCATGCATAGGGGGTAGATTACACCCCCCCAAGCACTATATATAGAGGTCATCCTCTACCTTGTAAAAGGATCCAAAATTACAACCTTAGATGAGACTCTGTCATTTTACATAGTTGAGAGAGAAAGCTTGAGAGATTGTATCCATGGACATTAGTGCCTTCATTCAGTGATATTACTCACACACACGCACAGTGGACGTAGGCCAAATTGGCTGAACCACTTACATTTAAGTGTTTATCCTCTTCTCCTCACCTCAATCTCTTATATTAGTATACTCTTGTTCTGCCATTGTTATCACTAGTTTGAGCTTACAAACACCTTAACTGGTGGTGCTATTTCTAGCATCATCATTTTGGCGCCGTCTGTGGGAATGAGAAGCTATCTCTTTCTCACTTCGTGCTTAACCTCACCGGAGACTCTGGTGATGAACCAGGCCTCACCCCTTGCGTGGAGTTGTTTCACCATTGAAAGAGGTCCTTTAAGGTATTAAGATCATCTACTACTCAAGCTCTCTTTAGTGTTAACATATGGCACCGGAACTACCACCATCTCTTCCTCCGCCTGGTGTGGGAGGACATAGTTCCAGTCAGGCATCGCCTCAGTCCGCAATGGCGGAGGTAGCTGCAGCCTTGAAGTCCTTAGCAGAAACGCAGCAAGCGATGCAGGAGCAATTTACACAACTCAGTCAGAACATGATGAGACCACCTGGGGTCTCACCGGAGATGATCACTCTGGCGGCTGTTCAGCCTCATCCTAACGCCATGGAACCATCCCGGGCACCGCGAAAAGAATAACCTACGCCACAACGGAGGAGGTACGTTGCTGACCCTAGACGTTTGCATCTGGGGAGGCAAGGACACCCTTGCCCTGAGGATAGGTATGATGATTTGGAGGCAGAAGATGCTCCAGAAGATTATTGGGAGCCGTATGAGGTTTCAAATAACACATTCCGTCCTATCCAGTAGAGCCAAGGTTGTGGAGGCAGAAGAAGTGAAGAAGCCCAACAAAGAGGGTCAGCTTTTGATCAATTAAGCAGAGGGTCGGCCTTCGAAAGGCTCGGCCCAGTAAACGATCAGAGGTAGAGGTTGTCTAGGTCGAGAAGTGCAGTCGGCTCACAAAGGGAAGAGAGGCAACGTAGGCCTCATCAGGGATGAGGAAGAGACCAAGAAGAGGTCAAGAGTCGACGTTGTGCTGCGGCTGGGGAACCCTCAGTCTACCCTTTGGAGGTGGCTGGGGACAACCTCGATCAGGCCGATGTTGCAAGACCTTGGAATGACTCTATCCAACGTCTTGAGGACAAGATAGGAGACCCCATGAAAAGTTGGTATCCATTGCAAAGAGATTTCTCAGAAGGCTCTCCGTTCGTGGATAAGACAGTGAGCTTCCTTACCCCAGCCAAGTTCAAGCCACCTACATTGACTCCTAAGTATGACGGTAGCACCAATCATGTACATAATATTGAGATGTACCAGTCAGCGGTGAACATTTACTCAATACCAGATGAGATGAAATGTCGGGCCTTCTCCGGGACTTTGACGGGAGCTGCACACGTCTGGTTTACTTCTCTCCTGAAGAAATAGATAGAGAACTTTAAGGGTTTGGCTGAACGGTTCATTCATAACTTCTGTTTTTGGGTAAGACCTCAAAAGAAGACAACCCATTTGTTGTATGTCAAGCAAGGAAAGAACGAGAGCCTAAGAGACTACATTGCCAGATTCAACAAAGAGAAACTTGAGGTTGAAGACTACGAAGAGAATATAGCCATGACCGCCCTCATAGGAGGCCTTCAGAAAGGGAAGTTATTGTGGAAACTTTCGAAAGACCCTCCCAAGTCCATGACAGAGCTATTGGCAACTGCGGGCAGGGTCATGAACGCTGAAGAGGCCATGGCTACAAAATACGAGGATGAGAATGGCGGTAGCAGTGGAAAGTTCCAAAAAAAGAAGGACGAAAAGAAGAGGTCAGTTGATGACAAGTTTGCACGTTATACCCCTCTTACTGTAAGCTGCGAACACATCCTCAATGATATCAAGAATGACCGGTCCTTAAGATGGCCAAAGAAGCTGAAGGCTCCTCCACATAAGAGGAACCAAATCTTATGGTGCGAATCCCACCAAGACCATGGCCATGTAACAAACAAGTGCTTCGCCTTAAAGGATGAGATCGAAAAAATGTTGAAGTCAGGAAAGTTGAGAAAGTAAGTTGATAGCAAGGCTCCTAAGAGGGGAAGAGATGACCCTAAAAAGAGGAGAAACGACAGATGTCGTGACGATACCCTCGCAAAAAGGGGCGATGACTCAGATGGCGATGATGAAGACGAATCGGACCTTCCACCAAAAGATGATAGTACCCCAGTGAAGAGGGTTGGTATGATCTCCATTGGTGTTAACACCGTATGCGGAGGACTTACAGGGGGTGGTTCTAAAGTGGCTGATCGAAAAGCTCATGTGGTAGAGGCCAAGTCAGTGACCAAACTTGAAGTAGTAAATCTAACGTCTTTCGAGACAACGCAGAAGAAAAAGAAGGTATACATGGACACTCTCGTAGTTAGGTTCTCCAGACTCGACTTCAAAGGCATCCTAGCTCCACATGATGACCCTTTGGTAATCACAACAAGAGTTCATGGATGTGAGGTATAGATAATTCTTATAAATGGAGGGAGTTCTACTGATGTGATGTTCTGGACCTACTTCAAAAGCCTAGGCCTTAGTAGAGCTAGGCTGATACCCTATCATCATCCGTTAATGGGTTTCAGTGGAGAAAAGGTCCATCCATTGGGCATGTATGAGATGGACATGCGAATGGGCGATAAGTGGCCTAAGAGGTTAACCCGGAAGATCAATTTTTTCGTTATGGATGAAAACATCTTTCCGGCCTATAACCTCATCATAGGAAGAGTAGCCCTTAAAGAGTTTGAGGTCGTGCCATCGACGGTCCGCCAGATGCTAAAATTCCCGACCCCCTATGGGGTAGGGGAAGTGAAGGGTAACCGTACCATAGCACGAGAATGCTACTTCAACTCGGCTGAAGAGAGAGAGGCACATAAGAGAGCAACTACCACTTATAGCATTGATACACTTGACCCTAGAGATTAAACAAAGTTAAAGAAAGGAGAGGCCGCGGAAGAGGTAGAATCCATCATCCTCAATGAGGATGAACTAGAAAAAACCGCCCAGGTCAGCAAAGCCTTAAAAGTGAAGATCAAGGAAGAGCTGATAAACTTCTTGAGGAAGAGGCAGAGTGTCTTCGCTTGGAGTCACGCGGACATGCATGGCATCAACCCTGAGGTTATGTGCCACAAACTCAACGTAACTAAGGATGTTAGGACAATCAAACAAAGATGAAGAGTTTACTCTAGGGAGAAGTACGACATCATCCAGGATAAAGTTAGAACGTTGGAAGAGGTTGAGTTTATCAGGGAAGTCATCTATCCGGAGTGGCTATCGAATGTAGTTATTATGCCCAAAGCCAACGAAAAATGGAGAATGTGTGTAGATTTTACTGACCTGAACAAGTCTTGCCCAAAAGACAGTTATCCCTTACCTCGGATCGACCAAATGGTAGATGCCACTGCAGGGCATGAGCTCATGAGCTTTGTGGACGCATATTCAGGCTACAACCAGATCTTCATGGATGCCAAAAACTCAGTGAAGACAGCCTTTATCACTGACAAAGGGACATATGGCTATAAGGTCATGCCCTTCGGATTGAAAAATGTAGGGACAACATACCAACGTCTTGTGAATAAGATGTTTGAAGACTAAATAGGCAAGACTATGGAGGTGTATGTAGACGATATGTTAACGAAGAGCTTAGAGGCCTGCACTCATGTGGCAGATCTGGAAAAGAGATTCGACATCATGGACTTGTACAAAATGAAACTCAACCCTGCGAAGTGTGTCTTCGAGGTAGAAGCTGGGAAATTTCTTAGATTCATTGTCAATCAGAGGGGAATAGAGGCGAACCCTAAGAAAATCAAGGCTTTACTCGACATGAAGACACCAAGGAGTATCAAGGT
This sequence comes from Sambucus nigra, assembly GCA_949130495.1. Lineage (NCBI taxonomy): Eukaryota > Viridiplantae > Streptophyta > Magnoliopsida > Dipsacales > Adoxaceae > Sambucus > Sambucus nigra. The sequence continues at coordinate 382,889,130 of OX422214.1, read as the reverse complement.
CATTCAGAGGCTCACTAAAAGAGTAGATGCACTCAACAGATTTGTCTCAAGAGCGACGGACAAGTGTCTTCCATTCTTTAAGGTTCTTAGAAAGGCCTTCGAGTGGGACAAAGAGTGTGACAAGGCTTTTAATCAACTCAAGTCCTACCTCGGATCCCCCTTGCTCTTATCTCGGCCCATTGTAGGGGAGAAGTTGTATGTTTATCTAGCGGTCTCTGAATCAGCTATAAGTGCAGCCATAGTACGTGAAGACGTTGGGGTCCAAAGGCCTTTATACTTTAACAGTAAGGCCCTACAAGGGTCTGAACAGAATTATCCTCGGATGGAAAAGTTAGATTACGCCTTGATACATGCTTCTAGGAAAATGAAGCCCTACTTTCAGGCTCATTCTATGGTCATCCTCACTGACTCCCCACTAAGACAGGTCTTCCATAAATCTGAGAAGTCGGGTAGATTAATGACATGGGCCATTGAGTTGGGAGAGTACGACCTTATTTATCAGCTCAGGGCGGCCATCAAAGGGCATGCACTTGTAGATTTTGTTGCTGAGTTCACATGGGAAGAGGCTGAGGTTAAGAATGACCTAAAAACTATAAAGCGATCAAACAGTAACGTCTTCCGAGATCCTGAAGAGGTTGTATCCAAAAGAATCAGAAGCAGAGTATCCGATAATGAGGAAGATCGGTACCTCTTCAGTCATGGAGTCATGTCAGAAGGGAGCTTCTCATCAGACAAAGACATCTGGAACCTCTTTGTTGACGGGTTTTCTTGCGAAAGCGAAAGCGGTGCAGGACTAATACTTTCATCTCTGGATGGTGCTAACGTTGAATATGCCCTAAGGTTCAACTTCAAGGCATCAAATAACGAGTCAGAATATGAGGCCATGATAGCAGGCCTCTCATTGGCAAAGACACTTAGGGTGAGACGACTCCTGCTTCATAGTGACTCAAGGTTGGTTGTTAATCAAGTATTGGGGGTTTATGAGGCCAAGGATGAAAGGATGGCCAAATACCTAAAGAGGGTGAGAAAGATACTCGAATGTTTCGAAGAGGTAAAGATGAAGAGAATACCTGGCAAAACAACAGCCATGCAGATGCATTGGTAAGGTTAGCTTCGGCAACAAGAATAGACATAAAAAGGAAAGTCCCGATTGAGATCTTGTCCAAGGCGACCATTGAAGAAGAAGAGGTCAGTAACCCTTGCCTCAATTTGAACTTAGGGGACTCATGGATGGATCCCCTTATTAGATATATTAGAGAGGGAGAGCTATCGAAATCAAAGTTAGAGAAGAGGAAACTGAGATATAGAGCTGCGAAGTTCTCAATAGTAGAAGACGTACTATATAAGAAGGGATTCCTATTACCTCTCCTCGGATGTGTTCATCCCACAGAAGTTCCCCGCGTCCTACAGGAGGTACACGATGGTTCTTGCTCCAGTCATATAGGAGGAAGGCATTTGGCTAAGAGGATTATTATGCAAGGATATTGGTGGCCGACATTAGCCAAGGATGTTGCAGCCTACGTAAAGAGGTGCGACAAATGTTAGAGATTCTCCACTATCTCCCATCAACCTCATCAGCCTATGACGTCAATCAGTTCCCCTTGGCCATACGCAGTATGGGGAATTGACTTAGTGGGTCCCCTACCAAGGGCTGCAAATAATTACCGATTTCTGATAGGTGCCATTGATTACTTCTCCAAGTGGGTAGAGGCAGAGCCAATGATAACGATTACAGAGTAGAAGACCTTACAATTTATTTGGAATAACATCATATGCAGACATGGCCTCCCAAACACCCTCATCTCGGACAACGTAACCCAGTTTAAGAACTCTTCCTTAGAGAAATATTGCAAAATAGTTGGAATAAAGTAGTTTTTCTCTTCTCCTGGCCGACCTCAGGCAAATGGTCAGAACGAAGTCACGAATAGAATAATCCTCGATGGAATCAAGAAGAGGTTAGAAAAAGCTAAGGGAAGATGGACTGAAGAGGTTTATGTTGTGATATAGGCCTACAAAACAACGGCTAGGACACCGGAGGGGGAAACCCCATTTATACTATCACATGGCTCAGAGGCCATCATACCAACAGAGGTAGGACTCCCTACTCATAGGGTCCAGACCTATGACCCTGAGAAGAATGGGGAGGAGAGAAGGCTCGGCCTATATTTGATTAAAGAGAGAAGGGAAGACGTAGAAATCAGTTTAGCAACTTACCAGTAGAGAACAGCAAAGTTCTATAATCAAAGGGTAAAATCAAGACCCATAGCCGTGGGAGACCTAGTACTGAAGAAGACGTTACAGAAGGCAAACAAGCTTCACCCAAATTGGCATGGCCCTTACAAAGTGATCGAGGAGGTTGTACCCGGAACCTACAGGCTAGAAAACCTCGAAGGGGAACCTTTCTCCAATCCTTGGAATGTTGATCATCTAAAAAAGTATTACATATGATGTTACCAGGGCTTTCATGTAAATGTATCATCTTATGAAGAGATTATTAATAAGAAGATCAGTTTTCGTGTCAATTCTTGGTTCATTGTGCTCTAATGGTAGAATTTATGAGGATAACATCTTAGTGATGACCTCAGACCTAATAACATCATAATTGGTGACAAGGTCTAAGGTAAGACATCATACTTGGATGACCTTAGACCCTTAACATCATTAATTTAGTGAATATTTTATGAGGATAACATCTTAGTTATGCCCTCAGACCTAATAACATCATAATTGGTGACAAGGTCTAAGGTAAGACATCATACTTGGAAGACCTCATACCCTAGACATCATTAATTTGGTGAATATTTTATGAGGATAACATCTTAGTGATTACCTCAGACCTTATAACATCATAATTTGGTGACAAGGTCTCAGGTAGGACATTATACTTTGATGACCTCAGACCTTAGACATCATTAATTTGGTGAAATATTATTTATGAGGACAACATCTTAGTTATGACCTCAGACCTTATAACATCATAATTTAGTGACAAGGTTTGAGGTAAGACATTATACTTTGATGACCTCAGACCTTAGACATCATTAATTTGGTGAAATATTATTTATGAGGACAACATCTTAGTTATGACCTCAGACCTAATAACATCATAATTGGTGACAAGGTCTGACCTAAGACATTATACTTTGATGACCTCAGACCTTAGACATCATTAATTTGGTGAAATATTATTTATGAGGACAATATCTTAGTTATGACCTTAGACCTTATAACATCATAATTTGGTGACAAGGTCTGAGGTAAGACATTATACTTTGATAACCTCAGACCTTAGACATCATTAATTTGGTGAAATATTATTTATGAGGATAACATCTTAGTTATGACCTCAGACCTTATAACATCATAATTTGGTGACAAAGTCTGAGGGAGGACATTATACTTTGATGACCTCAGACCTTAGACATCATTAATTTGGTGAAATATTATTTATGAGGACAACATCTTAATTATGACCTCAGACCTTATAACATTATAATGTGTGATAAGGTCTGAGGTAGGACATCATACTTGGAGGACCTCGGACCTTAGACGATAATATTGAGACTTCAGATATAGAAAATCATTCAAGTAACGTTCAGCAACTAAAGAAATAAAACCCTCCTCAGAGGTTGATATGGACTAAAATTGAGAGTTATAAACTACAAGGGAACAGAGTTTGTCATCAGAGGTTATAGTTCTTCATGGAAATTAAAATTACAAAAAGCTTCACAAAATGGTCAAGTGTTAGCCTCAGGGTTAGTTGTCATGCCTCCATCTCCCTGGCTGAGGGTGGTTACTTCCACCCCTTCGTCCTGAGTGCCAACATCTTCAGTCCTGGTGTCATCTTGGGGGAAGTCTCGGTAGGTGCCGCACCTCCCTCCTCATCTACCTCTTGCAAGGCCTGAGCAAACCGAGGGTCGGCATAACCCAAACCAATGAAGTCAGAGGCGGCGAGACTCCCTGATTCCTTCTCCTTCATGGCAGCCCATTTTCCAGTGGCCTTTACACCCCTTTCCAGGTATTCAAAGTCGAAGCTGACAAACTCATTAGAGACCTTGTACTCCTCCAAGATCTTCTCGGAGGCATCATCAAATGAAGCCTTCACAGCCGCATCGACCTTATGTTAAAGAGAGTCAGCCTGAGTCTTCAGGGCAGTGATATGATCCTTCCTCAGCTTGTCCATGTCTTTCTCCAACCCCTTCACGCTAGACTCAGACTTCTTCAAAGAGGCCTTCAGACACTCCACTCCAACGTTCAAAGCGACCTCGGTCTTCTCGGCCTCTTGGCCCTTCTCAATAAGAGGAAGTTTCCCCAAGATCCAGTTAATAAAATGGTGCATGGTGAGGAGACCCTGTAGAACATGTACAGATATGTCAATTTAAGATCTGGTATAATTCAAAGCCAATGTTACACTTGAATATAATTCAAAAGCAAATGTTCAAGGTCTTACTTGGATAGAGCGATGGAGGGAGAACTCAGCCAACAGAGGTCTATCCAGAGAGCGACAGAAGCGCTTGTCAGAGTCGGTCATGGCATCGTCGATTGCATCTAGGGCCTTCAGACCAATCTTCAGTTGCTCCAAACGAGCAATCAATGCGTCCTCAGAAGAAATGGGGATGGCACGATCCCCCTTTTGGTTTTTCTTCTGCCTCTGATCCTCAGGGGAAGGGTCGGAAGGTTTCCTCTTCTTGGAGGCCTCAGCCCTTGAGGTAGTTGTAGGGGGAGGAGGTGCATTTAGACTTGCTTTCTTTATAAGCTTCGTGAGACTAGGGGCTGCCATCTCCCAGAGGTCGTCGGAAATCCCTTTTGGGCGCTCTGCAAAATAGAAAGGTCTGAGTCAAAAAATCAGAGATACACAAATTCAGAGGTATAACTTGTTGAAATAATAGAGCAACTTACGGAGCTCGGTCAAAGGACTCCCCCCAAGGCCAGTTTCTGAGAGATAGTAGGGAGTCATCAAATGCTCGTACTTGACTAGCAGACCATTCTCCCCCTGATCCTGAAGGTCTTTGACCTTCTGAAGATTATTTTGGCTTAGCCTAGGGTCAACCCTAGCAGCCATTGTCACATTTCCCCATCTTAGGGGTATTCTCGGCTCTAGGGAGGAAGAGGGGGCACAGGGACCAAACTCCCATGGCCCTGACGCAAAGAAGTAGTGTGGTTTCCAATTATGGTTTGAGGTTTGGGTAACCTGCAACATCTTTTTATTTGACTTCCGAGCTAAAAAATGGTAATAGCTCGGATGATTCCTGTCAGATAAGGGGACATAGCACCATGTGAAGACTTGGACGGGAAGTTCTGAATGATGGACTGCCCTCCATAAGACAATAGCTCCAATTATCACCCTCCAAGCATTGGGTGACAACTAGGAAGGAGCCAAGTTGATGTAGGACAATATAGCCCTGATGATGGGATGAATGGGCAGACGAAATCCTAACTTGAACATCTTCTCATACAGGCAGATCTCACCATCTCGGCCATCGAAATCCCTCTCTTCCCTCAGAGGTCTCCTGAGTTTTATAGAGGAACTTATAGAATATATATGTCTGAAGGCTAGAAGGTCGACCTCGCTGACAGTGCTCTCTATCTCGACCGCCTCAGAGGCTTCAACATCGCTCTCAGTACCATCATCATCGTCTGGTTCAACGTCGTCCTGAGTAAACGATGGGGCACCACTTGGGAACCTCTGAGCAAACTCAGCTCTTGTGATGGCCAACAGGGGAATGGCTTCAAGGATTGGTGGAACATCCACGCTAGGTCCAATAATCTCAACATCAGAGGAAGAGTGCGATGTGCTTGAACTCTTGTGAGACAAGGCCCTACTGGAAACCTCGGCTTGATCAGGGACCTGATCCTGCCGAACAGAAAAGTCCATGGCCTCTTGAAAGGAGTCCACAGACATAGGGTCTGAGGTGGACGACTCAGACTCAAACATGGGAGTAGGTTTAACTGGGAGCTCTGCTGACTTAACTGGTTTAGTGGGCTCAGGGTATATGGCCTTCAGAGGGGGTGGAAAGATAGGTCTGATGTGGAATGCCTTTCCCCTACGAGCTTCCTCTTGGGCTCTTTCTATTTGCCTAATTTTATCTAAGGTCTTCTCCCTAAGAGATGGGAATTCCTCTAAGAGTTGATAAAGGGGCCTGAGCATATGAGTCAAACCTTACACTTGTGACTCTTCTAAATAAACAGGATTGGCAATTTGACTAAGGATCAAACTAGGTTTTTAAACAAGAATGATTAAAGAACAGTTCGCTGGAAAACTCTTAGGCTCGTCGAAAAATGTATAAACTCGTCAAAAAATGCAACAAAAGGAAGAACAAGGCGGGAAAATGCAACAAATGAGGAAGAAGGGGTGATAGACGATACCTGAGAGCAAGAAGAAGAAGAAGAAGAAGAAGAAGAAGAAGAAGAAGAAGAAGAAGAAGAAGAAGAAGAAGAAGAAGAAGAAGAAAGAGAGAGGTTTGCAAGAAAAAGCCACCAAATGCACTTAACCAAGCTCTTGTAGAGAGAGAGTGTGAGCAGAGAAAATTCAGGCGAGAGAATGAAGAAGTGTGGAAGAAAGAGAAAGGAAAGGGGTAAAACCCTCAAAACTTATTGCACGTATCCCAAGGCCCGTCATTACCTTGGGAGCCCAAAAGCCTGCAATCATTACACTTGCTAGGCACGCTAGCTACTTCAATAGCTGACACTTGTCAAAAAGGTATTAACACCTAAGGAAGTCTAACCTCGGACAAACCTACCCCTTAGGCACCTGTTCCCACATGTAACTAAGGGCTAGGGGGTGATTGATACGCCCTATATGTGCCCTACAGCTCAGAGACATCAACCTCGGCCAAGGAGAGGGCCGAGGTGAGAAGGGCCTTAGAATGACAACCGGAGGCCTCGTCCCCAGCAAGGTCGGCCATGGTCGACGTCATTAGTTGCCTCATAGCCATGCAACAGTTGAGGCCCTCATGATCCATGATGGCAGTTATTCATCAGGCCATCCATGGTTGACAACCTCGGCTGGGTTCAAGACGAGGTTACAAGAGGTTCACTATCATCATAACCAACCGCGGCAAAGAATCAGTCGATGGTCCTAATCTGCACCTGCTTAACCTCGGCCCAGGCCGACCTTATGACTTCACTCGCCTTACATCGGCTTCACATGAGCCGAGGCCATTATGAATGGTCTCGGAATTGGACAGTATCCAGACTTCACCAACCTCGTACTCTTCCAGACCGAGGTTGATATCAAGGGAAGACAGCTCAGCCTTTACTCCCTTATGTATGACTGGGAACACGTGTACACAAATCAATTATAACAAATCATTCCCCTCACGTGGGGGTAATATTTCGTCATCATTATCTACATGTGACAGTGACAGATGTCTTCATCAGATTGGCTAGATCAACTCACACATACTCATTGCATGCATAGGGGGTACATTACACCCCCCCCCCCCCCCCCCAAGCACTATATATAGAGATCATCCTCTACCTTGTAAAAGGATCCAAAATTACAACCTTAGCTGAGACTCTGTCATTTTACACAGTAGAGAGAGTAAGCTTGAGAGATTGTATCCATGGTCATTAATGCCTTCATTCAGTGATATTACTCACACACACACACAGTGGATGTAGGCTAGATTGGCTGAACCACTTACGTTCAAGTGTTCATCCTCTTCTCCTCACCTCAATCTCTTATATTTAGTATACTCTTGTTCTGCCATTGTTATCACTAGTTTGAGCTCACAAACACCTTGACTGGTGGTGCTATTTCCAGCATCATCATATATTGATTGGCCAAAGTTCGGTATTATTTTCATGTATGTAGTTAGTATTATTAGTAATGATAAGTATATTATAATTTTTTCAGGGTTATGGAAGGTTTACGGAAAAAAAAATTAGACGACATTCAAAAAAATTATGAAATTAGAATATTAGAATCACAAAATATATTAGAATATTATAATCACAAAAAAAATAGAAATTACTTTAAACAAATATTAGAATATAAAATTAGAAATTAGAAATTTGAGTTTGGTGAGAAATTAGAATATTAGAATTACAAAAAAAATTAGAATCACAAAATATATTTAAGAAAATATAAAATTTATGAAATTATTTTTGGTTAAATAAATAATATATATTGGAGTTTAAAAGAAAATATTAGATATTAATTAAAATGAAGATATGAGAGAATATTAGAGCCGTTGTATAAATTTTATATTATATAAACTGTTATTTACAAAATATATAACCGTTGCAATTTGGGGTCAAAGTAATACAAAGTTGCTTGGGGTGAAAGTAGAAATACGGGAATTAGGGGAGAAACCTTAGGCAGAACATCTTGTTCCACGTAAGGGTTTATAATTTTTTTGAATTCATGCGGGTCCCACAAAAAACTAACTAGCCTAATGCTATATTTGTTATTTTTTACGGTAGCAAAGTCTAAATATACCCATTTAACCTACCCATAGCATACATCTTTAGTGCATATATACACATTTAGCATACCCATATGGGTTGCTCTAATAATACACTAACTAGGTCATATTTCTGTTTTTACAGGATAACAAGCTAACAACCAGAATAATGATATAAGTTCCAAAATATGTCCCAAATCATCTCCAAATGAATTGGGATAACATTAAATGTTATATTTTTTACTGTATTAGTGACAGTTAGGCCTGGCAATATGGTCTAATCCGGACAAAACTGCCCAATAGTTGCCCAGAAATAACCATCCGATTTTGGTCTAATATATTTGAGGGTCAGAAATGGTTTTGAAAGCCTTTTAGTTCGGTTCAGTCGCGGGTGATCAGCAGGTCAATTGCGGGCATTCAAAAAAATAATGTCAGTTTAACCAATGCTCTGCCTCTCTCATGTAGCCTAAACATAAAACCCCCAAAACCGCCATTCCCAATCCTAGATTTGGGGATTTTGAATAACAGTTCAAAGTTTTGAGGAGTTTAGACTTTTGAATAACAGTAAACAGTTATAACTGTTAATTGTAAAAAATTTCATGTGTTCATCAGGTATAACTAGTAGTGGCAAAATGTGGCCCAAATAATAAAATAACCCATATTAGCCCAAGCATCTAAATATGGGGCCCATGTTTAAAAGCTATGAGTTAAATATGGGGCTCATATTTCAAAGCTATGAGTTAAATATGGGCCCATATTTGAAAGCAAAAAATCAAATATGGAGCTCAATTTTAAAATATACAAATCAAATATAATACTCATTTTAAAAAGTTATGAGTAAAATATGAGTTTTTTTTATATATACCTCGAATTGTAGTACTTAATTTAGTAGAAAAATAATGGGTTGGCCCAACCCATATTTGGTCCGCCCATATTTGGCCCGGCCCACATTTAACCCAACCCACATTTGACCCAACCCACATTTAGCCCAACCCATATTTGACCCGCCCAAATTAGGCCCAGCCCATAATTTTGCCAGTGCTAGGTATAACAGTTAAAATTTTCATACATGAAGACTTTTGAATTTAAAAACAAAAACCAAAAAAAAAAGTGGGTCAACCCGATCAGATCCAAGGTCCGACCCGCCCGACCCAGGGTTGACCCAACCCGCCCCACCCAAATTATTATGCCTGACCCGCTCTTGACCCACCCAAATTTATCCGTATCCATTTTTAACCCGTTCACAACCGCCCATTTGCCACTATTAGACATAGTACAATAATTTAATGCTATGCCAACTCATTTGAAGAATGTAGTTGGGACTCATAGCTATATCTTATTTTGTAACTTGCCACGTGGTACTCCAGGATTACCAAAATTGCAAGGCTAACAGGATTACCAAAATTGCAAGGCTCATCAACTCAAAATAGAAATAATGAAATAAAAACACTTGATGCTTGTTTGGTTCAAATTATTGAATTTTCAAGGTATCTTAGATTTGTGATTTTACATACCAAGTCATACAAGTCATGTCGAGATTGAACCATAGGATGTTAATTGATTTCTAATAGCTCAAACTTTATATGTAAATTTACCAAATTCAAATTACAAGAAAGCACAAAAACCCAAACCAAAGGAACGCTTGTCATTCTCCGTTTAAGCAACAACTGTTAGGACAAGATTATGATCAAAGCCTGAGACTGCTTGCAGAACCTGAGTACCTTCCAGGTATTCAACTAACATAGGTTCAGCTTCATCAATTGAGCTGCCTAATCCAAGCCTCCCATTTCTTCCACACCCCCAAACCCACACCTCTCCCTTAGATGTCAGAGCAACCGAATGAACTCGCCCTCCCGACACAGAAACGGGATTTTCCCCTTCGAGCCCCTTAATAGCCATTGGGAGGTTATCAGGGCCTTCTCTCCCAAGCTGACAGCTCTGATTCCATCCCCATGAAAGAATGCTCCTGTCATCTCCTTTTGAAATCTGGCATATAGCCAACGAATGACCAAGGCCCGCTGCTACAGAAACGGGCCACAAACTAATGTCAACTGGCAGCAACCCTAAATCTTGATTTGCTCTGCCCAACTGGCCATATATATTGCTCCCACTGCTTAATAGGGTTCCATCACCTGAAATAAGAATAGTATAACTTAGATGAAGTTCATTTTGTGTCTTTAGCCTCTCAATGCTTGATGCTGAATAGATATTCTGATTTTTTTTTCTATGTGGAATGAACATGTGAATGATGTTTTTGCACCAAGCCTATTTGGACTGTTTTATTATTATTGTTTTTTAAAACTTTTTGAAGTAAGGAGAAAGAGTAAAATTGGAAGAAAAAATTATTAAGACTAATCATTCAGCAACGGGTTCTCGTCTTAATACTGAATCTTGAATTTTAAATCTCAATTAATTTTATATAAATTTTGAAAAAGTGGAAAAAAAAAAAAGACGAGTGATTTGATGAGCTACTCTCTTACTTTTTTTGGTTTTCCATGAAATTCAATTATTTAGGGGTGGGTAAGGATAAATTCTATAAAAAAATTGGGAAGTAAAGAAAGCTGCTCATAAACACACTCTTCTATGCTTTCACTCATCTACATTCAACATTATAAGGTAAAAACAAACGTCCCCTTACGTTACAATTGTCGCACAAACACAAATGTACAATGATAACAATTACTTACGACAAAGAACTAATGAGTGATCAAGCCCACATGCCACGTCTACAACTTCAACACCACGTAGCTCTTCAATCAAAAAGGGCTCCCATATAATCGGCATGTCTTTCTCCTCCATTCCTTCTAACACAAACTTCTCAGCAGCTTCGATGATTGAACTTGAAGTTTCTTCCGATAAAGCAGCTCTCGATTCCAGTGGAGAAACCTCTGAAGTTTCTCCAATCTTTCCCAATCTACCATCGGCCGAATAACCCCAGCCAAACAACTTACCGTCCTTCGTCAGTGCAAGAGCATGTCCCCAACCAAGTGATACCTATTCCAACAATACAAGCATAAGAAATTCTCCATCCTACTATAGAAAAGAAAACACAAATTCGAAACACACTATATATAGCCAACCCCTTGGGGAGGGGGGAGTTAGTCATAGATCCTGATGTGAAGTTATTTTAGAAAAAAAAAATGACATTTTTGCACTTCAGTATTTAGCCCACACGCTGATATTTCACAGACCATGAGATATTTCATTCTTTTGTGAGCAAAGATATTTAACACAACCATGGAAATATTTTGCAAAATGCGACGATATTTTACAAAACAAATTCGGGGAACACTGAAGTTTTGAAAACACGGGGGTGGGACAATTATTAGAATTTTATACAAATATGGACTTTTTGCAAAGTTGATTAAATTGTAAGGACTAATTGCCTATTTACTTTTTTTTTCAATTTGGATAGATACGGGTCAACTACAACAGTGGGGAGTATAACATAATATATATTTCTACCTTATGAATGAGATTGAGACCACCTTAACTATCTCTTCTTCGGCAAGTAACTCAACTCTGGAAGGTAAAACAGACTCGGTGATTCCTTTTCCAAGACCGAGCTGCCCACGTTTGGACTTTCCCCAAACCCACAAAGAACCATCGACTCCTATGGCTGCAGAGATGACACCTGATGCAAATGCAGTTTGAACACTTACTTGATCCAACCCTTCTACTCTTTGTGGTTGATACCACGTTTCTCTGCCACAGACGCAACAAAAAAGAATATGATTTCCATGTAAATATTTTTAAGGTTTTTATTCAAAGGATAACACTAAGCACATCAACAGTCGTTATGTTTTTATTTAGAGTGTCACATCTGACCTCACACAATATGGAAAAAACAAAAGGCGTTACCTTCAATCACACATGAACGAAGAATTTGCTTTGTTAAAACAAAAATACAAAATGTAGTAACTCAACAAAACAGACCTGAGCATTTTACTATGACAGTTTCAATGCGCAAAATAAAATGAATGTCTTTGGTCTTTTCAGTGCATGATGGCTCTTTCGGCTCATCAGTAAAATTCAGATACTTAATAGGCAAGTGCAATTGGGAAGAAGACTGAAGGGAACATGGAACTCTTCTATTCCTTAAAATTTTGACTTGTTATGACTATCGAAAAAATTGGGAGCAGTTTGGTATCACTTCTTTTGGTACTTTTTTCTCATTCTGTGAGTAAAAAGTAAAAGTATTGTTTAGTTTGCTCAACACAAAAAAGGTACTTTGAAGCAATGCTTATAAAAGAAAGAAAACTAGTAAAAACTGTGTTGCTTTCTGTGTCGAAGGTTGCCATTCATCCCTCAATCAATATCACAACTATACTGATAGAGTCTTTGGTTTTTATTAGATGCAAAAGATAGTGATCGATGTAAATGGAGGAATGTAGGATGATCAATGTCAGAACACTCCCCTACAAACATTATTCTACGTAATAAAGTCAACTCAAAATAGAAATAATGATCTCTTGTCTCCTCGGCCGCCGGTAGTTTGGTAGTGGTGGATCAAAACTGAAATGTAGAAGGCCCCATACTTCCTCCAATTACAATGCAAGTAATGATTTATTATCTTATCTGGAAATCTCTCCAAGCTTTGTGAAGGGACTGTCCCTTAGTTGGAAGGCCCCATACTTCCTCCAATTACAATGCAGAAGGCCCCATACTTCCTCCAATTACAATGCAAGTAATGATTTATTATCTTATCTGGGAATCTCTCCAAGCTTTGTGAACGGACTGTCCCTTAGTTGGAAGCTGATGACATGGACAAGATTCCACATGAGGTTATAAAGATTGAGGGGTTGACTCATACGGACAGGTTGGTGGTGATTGACACCCTTGCTACTAATCCACATTGGGCGGTCTGTTTATAATATGTAACTATGCGAAGTGGATAGTTTTTCATATGTTTGACAATTGTATGTGGAAAATTTTGGTTTTTTATTTGGGTTTATATTGCATGAAAATACATATGGTGATTCAACGAGAAATGGTGAAAACAAAATCACCATACTAATCATTCACCTTTTAATTTTTACCAAGGTAAAATATATTTAGGTAAAATTTGTCATATATAGATTCATATTTTCAACTTTTCTCATGTTTCATTACCCAAATTTGCCTCGTAAATTTTTTCGAAGTACAACCCTCAAATGCATGATTTGGACATTATGCAAATTTTTCTTTGGGGAGGGTAAAGAAAAAGTTTGCATGAAAATTTTTCCACTTACTCCTGTCAAAACATACCCTAAATCAATGGTTTCTTGGACTTTTGTCCTGATAGCTACACTACAACACTACAGGAAAATGATATGTGTGGGAAGAATTTACCACTTATGACACATGGGATTCTTCATTCATTGTCTGCCATGTGCAAAGGACCTACAATCTTTCAAAAACAAATAAAAAATATAAGAAAACTAAGAGGAAAGAAAATTAGCCCGAAGAACTAACTTGGGGTCCTTCCTTAGTGGCGGCATCCTCAGCAACGTCCATTATTTCTGTTGGAATCTGACTCACAAAGTGGCAGCCCCATTATGAGCACCATCAGCAGCCCATTGAAATCTCCACTACCAGCAGCCCATTAAGAGCTCAGCAGCCTCATTAAGTGCTCCACCACCATCCCACTAAGGAATTGTTTAATCCTTTAATCCCCTCTCTGTCAGCCTGTATAGGAAGGGTTTTCATTGTTGAAAAGCACACTAACAACAAGCGAGAGCAATTAAAAAGAGGTTTACAACTAAGGTATTTTAGTTGTAAGTGAGTGTAAGAAACAAGACCATTTTGTGAGTTTCTTGCGTAAGGGTTCCTACAATATTGTGAGGTTAATATTGTGAGTTGAGCGAGTGTCCAAGAGAGTGATTGAGTGTCTAACAGATATTCTCCTATAGTGAGACTTTTCCTCCCCTCATGTGGACGTAGCCAATTTTGGTGAACTATGTTAAATCTTTATGTTCTTAAATTTATGTGGTTGTTATATGCTTTATTTCATTGCATAATTCTATTAGTAAGTTGATTTAGTAGCTTAAGGGAAAAGGTCTTGGGTTGTATTCCGCACCACCAGGAAGCAATGTTTTGAGGCTTTCAGAATTCACACCAACAAGTGGTATCAGAGTTACGGCTGCTAATTACACCAGTAGAACGATTCGAAACGTTCAAGAGGTGTTCAAGCACAAGCTCGTGAATTTTTCATAATGGCAGAAACTGAATACTTCTAACATTACTTCTACGAGCACAAACTCAAAGAATTGGGATTCTAGTTATGGATCCAGTGGTTCCATGAAATTTGAAATTAAGCCTTATGACGAGAAGATAATTTCGACCTATGGCTACGATGGATGCGAGGCTTTCTAGTCAAACAAAAGCTTGAAATAGCTTTGTTAGGCATTCAGAACAAACCGAAAGGCATGTCCGATGCCAGAGTGGCTTGATATTGATGGGCAAGCGGCTTCTTCTATTGAATAATATATCACTGATGGGGTGTTAAATCACGTGATCGAGGAGACCACTACCAAGGGCATGTGGACCAAGTTAGAAGAAATATACTTGGGGAAAAGTTTGTCCAACAAGTTTTTTCTCAAGAAGCAATTGTTCAAGCTCGAAATGAAGGAGGGCGAAGATACGATGAAGAACATTAGCACGTTCAAAGCCTTTATCAATTATTTAACTTGGATAGACGTTCAAATCACGGAGGAGGATCGAGCCCAACTATTGCTTGCATCGTTGCCCGATTCATACGAACATTTCGTTACCACTCTAATGTTCGGGAAGACTATGCTCAAGTTCAGCGAGGTAGTTCAAGACATCTTTTCCCATGTGACCATGAAAAACAACGGAAATGATGTCTCATCTTCTCAAAATGAATGCTTAGTTGCCAAGACTGACAATGGTGGACGAAGAGGAAGATCAAGGTAATGGGGCGTCAAAAATCGGGGCACCTATAGAACTCAAACACAAGATCGCGGAAACTTTGAGTGTTACAAATGTCACAAAAAGGATCACATCAAGAAGAACCCAGAGATGCGAAAGGAAGACATGAAAGACGTTGCTACAAAAGATGTTGCAGTGTTGCAACACAAGATGATGGCACGGAGGTAGTTGCTTTTTCGCCGATAGTGAAAGTGGGTTGACTCTTAACTAAGGATGCTCCTATCACATGTGCCCTAACCTGGAGTGGTTTCATCAGTACAAACCACATAACAGTGGAAATATTCTCATATGAGAAGCAATGCTACGTGCAAGGTAATGGGAATTGGCACGGTGAAGAATCAAGATGTGGGATGGCATTATTCGGACGCTATGTGATGTTAGACATGTTCCGGAACTTAAGAAAAATTTAATCTCTCTGGGTGCACTCGACGAAAATGGGTGTGTGATTCAAGCCGAGGAAAGGACTTTGAAAGTGAAGAAGGGATGAATGGTGGTTTGGGGCAGCACAAAATCACCTAACAATCATTATAGATTGAGGGGAACGACAGTAATCGGTGGAGCAGCAGTCTCTACAAAACCAGAAGTTAACGAGCTACAATTATGGCACATGAGACTTGGTCACATGAGCCAAAGAGAAATGAAAACACTTAATCGACGGAAGTTGTTAAAAGGAGTTCACGAATGCAAGCTCGATTTTTGCTAGTATTATGTGATGGGCAAAAAGAGACTAGAGTTCATTTCAATATCTCTATGACCAAAAGTAAAGGTATTCTTAACTATATTCATTCCGATGTTTGTGGGCCTTCGGATATTGTATCCCTGGGCAGGTTCAAATATTTTGTGACTTTTTATTGTTGATTTCTCGCAAAGTCTAGGTTTACTACTTGAAAGAAAAACCAGAGGTTTTCAATAAATTCAAGGAGTGGAAGGCTATAATGGAAAATCAAACCGAAAAGAATATCTAAGTATTTGAGGAGCGACAATGGAGGAGAATATAAGGAAAATTCACAAGGCATTTTACCGTGAAGAAAATTATATAACAAAACAGTGCTGCGGAGCGAATGAACCGCACCATTATGTAGAGGGCAAGGTGCATAAGATTTCATGTTGGGTTGCCAAAATCTTTTGGGGCAGCTATTGACCATGCCTTTTATTTGGTCAATAGGTCTCTAAATGTAACTCTTGGATTGAAGTGTCCCGAAGAAAGTCATAGTTGAGAGTATTCGGGTGTTCAGGATATGTTCACATTCCCAGTGATGAAAGAACCAAAAATGACCCGAGGTCTCGTCCATGTATCTTTCTCGATTCTCGAAAGGGGTGAAAGGGTACAAGCTTTGGGATCCTACATCAAGAAAGCTATTTGTTAGCCGAGACGTGAGATTTGATGAGGGGGCTATGTTTACGCAGAAGGAATTTCAAGAAATTGCAAATGAAGGTGGTATTAAAACCGCCGAGGTTCCTATTTATGTTCCAAGACCGTCCATTACCAAAAGTGATGAAGCATCCACTAATGGCACTATTCATACTCAACTAAATGACAACATAGTTAAGGTGGAGCATGGGGAGGAGGAATATGAAGAAAGATTGGTTAAGGTGGAGCAACCTCATCAGGTGGAGTATGAACCATCCATAGCATGTGATCGAACTTGTAGTGAAATCTGGGTACGAGATTAGGTGAATTCTGGCGCTGTTGTCATCTAGAAGGTGCACACTTAAGAAAACGCGGTGGACATACTCACAATACCAGTTACGGCAAAGAAGTTTAGGCATTGCCTAAAGCTTCTCAATCTCACATCTTATTGAAGTTGAAGGTGGCTCCACGTAAGGTGGAGTCATGTGGGCTTGATGGATATCGGGATAGTCCTTAAGTTGTTACCAATTGCTATCATGGGATTAGTTGGAGCAGTCAGAATCCGATTAGTAGAGTTTGCCAAGGTGGAGATTGTTGGAATTTGGCTCCCAACGTGGCAGCCCCATTATGAGCACCACCACCAGCTCCATTAAAAGCTCAATTAGTCCCATTAAGTGCTCCACCACCATCCCACCAAGGATTTGTTTAATCCTTTAATCTTCTCTTTGGCAGCCTATATAAAGGAAGGATTTTCATTGTTGAAAGGCACTCTAACAAGAAGTGAGTGTAATTAGAGAGAGGTTTACAACTAAAAGGTATTTTAGTTGTAAGTGAGTGTAAGATATAAGACCATTTTGTATGTTTCTTGTGTGAGGGTTCCTATAATATTGTGAGTTGAGTGATTGTTCAAAAGAGTGATTGAGTGTGTAACACATAGTCTCCTTTAATGAAACTTTTTTTCCCCTCCTGTGGACGTAGTCAATTTTAGTGAACCGCATTAAATCTTTGTGTCTTGAAATTTGTGGGGTTGTTAAATGTTTTATTTCATTTCATAATTCTATTAGTAAGTTGATTTAGTAGCTCAAGGGTAAAGGTCTTAAGTTGTATTTTGCACAACCGACAAGCAATGTTTCGGGGCGTTCGGAATTCACGCTATCAATTTCTCCATCAACTGTCTCCTTTTTCCCTCGATAAGCAGCGGAGGGCATGGGTGTTGGCCCTGGCAGATAAGATCAGATGTTGAGGGGACCTTAATCTCATAAAGAGTGTGCAAAAGCAGCGTCCTACCCCTTCGTCTCCATCTCAGAATTAACCTCCAAGGCCATCTTCAAGTTTTCGACCGAAGTTTTCAGCTCATCGCTGCGCCAGGAGCTTAGTCTCCCAACTCTATTCTTGTTAGCCACTAGTTATCTTGTGCAATTTCTCAGCCAGCTTCTCCTTCATCTCCTTCATCTGGTCCAAGGAGTGATGAAGTTCCACCATCGCCTTCTCAAAGTCAGAGGCTTTCTTGATAGGGTCAACGCCTTTATCCAGGGCGCTGAAGTCCAGGACATATCGCAAGATCAAGAGTGAACACAAGTTAGCAAAGCCAAAAAATCACAGGAAATAATAAAAAAACATAATGGATTCTTACCAGGGCAGCATGGTGGGCCAACTCTTAATTGTCCAAGCCGACAGCCGTAGCCTGATTGCGCATTAGGTACGCAGCCTTCAGAGAGTTAGAGGCCAAGTAGGGGGGTTTGACCTATGAGGTGTCCTTCGCAATCCTCTTGCCTTTGGAGGCGATATCACCCCCTTCCGCCAAGCAAGGACCTTCTTCTTCGAGGCTTGGGCGGTGTGTTTCTCTTTGTCGCAGAGCAAAAGGGCTCTTTAGTTCCTTCCTCTTCTCCTCTGCTGCTAACAAGGAGGAGAGTTGTGAAGCATATCGTGGGGAAGGTTGGGAACGATCTTGCGAAGCATGTCTTCAAAGGGATCAAAGTGGTAGTCGGCGATGTCTATAATTAGTACCTCACTGACGTTTAACGAGTCAAAGGAGCTTGATGTCTTGTTGGATTTAGTACCCGAGGGACAGCAACTGGGACGAGTCCTCGTAACCTGTTTCCAGGCTCCCTATTAGACATAGTTGTTGAATCGTGATACGTATCGTGTATCGAAAACCCTATGTATCGTGAATTGTGAATCGTATCGCAATATGTATCGTATGATACGGCACAAAAAATAAATAAAATTCTAAAAATTAAATAAAAATATAGAGAACCCTTTATAATCAATTATATAACATAATATGATTCAAACTTCTAACTTCTCCAATTGATTTTACCATCTTTATGAACAAGAGACTTTCTACTGCATTAAAAGCTATACCATTTCCATATAAAAAAATCTACAAATATCACTAATGACTAGGCCGCTCTTTTTTAACATTGCATTTATAGTTCTTTGTTTTACAACACCTTATTTTCTCTTCCCTTTAATGACGTATGCATTCATAGTTCCTTTCGCTTTTTCGAAATTTTGCTCAACTTCAAACTCCTCTTCACCCTCATTTTGTTGCCCACCTTCTTCATTATAATCATCCTCATTTACTCCTAAGTTGTTTGCAAACTTTTTCTAATATCTTCGGGGCATTGCATGCACTTTTTTGCATCTTTCGTCGTACTGGCAAGATTTTGCTTCATTCTAAAAATACCACCCATTTTGCATCCTTACAAAAATTACATCTTAAATGCAATCTATTATCATTCACCTTTTCACAATTATTCCATGTGGGGTCAACCACAACATTTCTCTTTTTTTTAGTCATTTCCTAACTAAATAAAGAGGAAATATCAAATATTAAAGCTACCAAAAATAATAAATAAATAAATAAAGACAACTTAATAAGTAGGAAGACATTAAATAGGTTGAGAAAGTGAGAAACAATAAATAAATAAACTAAGTTACTTACCAAAGTACCAAAACAAAGGATATTAAATAGAGTGAAAGCTTATCTTTGGCAAAACTTGAGGAAAAGTGTTGTTTGAAAGAGGTGGGCAAAATATTCGTGGTGGCAAGAAAAATGAGAAAGGACCTTTTATACCTAGGACTTCGTTCCTTTATGGGTTTAGAGGTCTTTAAACATTATTATAATCATTTTCGGCCAGAAAAAATAAAAAAAATAAAAAAACATTTTTTTCCAGCTTTTTAAGCCCTGGTGCCGAAATAACCCAACCCGACCCGACAGAACTAAATCGCGAGTGAATCGGGAATCGCCCGATTCATGTATCGAATCGCGATTCAGCCCTGATACGCACGATACATTGATGTTATCGATACAGATCCCCAATACGTATCTTTTTAGGCCTGTATCGAACTGAATCGGCCGATACTGACAATAGAGCTATGAGATGGCTTGGCGACAAAAGATGTAATGGATGAGGTGTAAGAGAGCCAGACTGAGGCCAACCTCGGATGGTCAATGTCATTAGTCAATGTCACCGATCCTCTGCTTAATAGACCATATCTTTCTCAGGTCGACAAAGTTGACTTAATCAATAAAAGTCTTGCGCTTCTTGCATTCCACTACAAAATAAAGACACAAGCAAGTAATTCACAACCAATGCAATAAAGGCATAGAAGAAAAAAAATCCCCAGGGTTTATCCAAGCTATCTTCCTTCTAATCTCGGGCCTCTGGCCTGAATAAGTAGGTTCCCCTCGAGAATGGGGAAGTGTTCCCAATTCTTAACTACGAAACCGTGTTCCAAGTAGTCCTTGTTGGAATCCGGGATATTCATAAACAGGGAACGCATTGTCGTCCTAGCCTCCAAATAGTAGACATCCTTCATAAGAACCCATTAGTAACAGTACCTCAACATGGTAATGCCCAAGTTAGCACCGTGAAGCTAGTCAAGGCGATGAATACCATTCACAATCCGCCACACATTAGGAAAGGCTTGTGCTAGAGCAACTTGAAAGTATTCACATAAACTCAAAAATTGAGGGTTTGGGGGGGAGGTGACCTTACCTCCACCACCATCTAAGAGAACAAGTAGGTCAACTCTCTTGGATCATAAGGGTTAACTCCATCTCCTGGAAACTCAACGATGACCCAATTAGGGATGTACCATCTCTTGAAGTCCTCGATGGTGGAGGTTTCACTTTTGTACACCATCGTTGAAAAACGATGAAAGAAAATAAAAGTACAGTAAAGGAAAGTATAAACTCCTGATAACTTAGAGAAGAAGAAAATGGCAATGGTTAGCGAGAGAGCTCCGCACTTCACTTCAAGACTTCAAGAGCAAGTGAATTGTTTAAAGAGATTGAAGTTTTCAGAAAATTCCAACTCGATTCTCACGGCATGCGCCAACATTGATCACAACTCCTTAGTGAAAATCAACCATCAACTAAAGAAAGTGTCTCTCCGTGTTAAAGAGAAATGGCGAAAAGAGCCTCAAACTGTTTCAAGTCGGTTCACCTTAGCAGAACCAAAGCCTTGGGGCAATTATGGGAAGTGTTTTTACCACTTATGCACGTGAGATTCAGTTGAGGCATGATGCCTGCGCCATCTAAATTGACAAGTACACCTGTGCGAGGATAAATCCAAGAAGATATTGAGTGTGCGTAAGAATTAATGGATCAATTTATTTAGCTAAATGCCCCAACAAACAAATCCAAATTTTAATCTTTAATTAATTATGATGTGCATGCTAATTATGTCCAAATACCAATTTATAATAATCAAGCCAAACATGCAAAAGCCAATGAGATGAGAAAAAATCCCTTTGCAAGGCAAAACCTGTTATTCAGCACTATTGGAAGTTTATGAATACAGATGACTTACAAAACACTTAGCTAAACCAAGTTAAATGCGTAGAACTCCAAAAACTCCAACAAATACAACCCAGCTCCAGAGTCTTCCACAGGTAGCAGTCTACCCTCGGTATCCATCGATTCAGCCTTCTTCCTTCTTCAGCAATGAAACCTTATTTCACAAAGTAAGCCATAGAGATAAGTCTCTACAAGAGAATATCACAAGAAACCTTCTTGATTTTGGTAAAAGTGATCTTTAATAATTCCCAGGGGTGAGAAATATGATATGAGGTGTTTGATAAAAAAAAGAGAACTCAAAAGGTAATTTTCTTTATGAAAAAGGGTTCTTGGACTATCTGATCCCGTTCAGCCTTTTTATAAGAAGGGAAGATAAAAAGGATAAACACAAAAGATAATGGAAAGATATTCATTAAAAACAAAATTTGTGCCAGTCTTCCAAACGAAAAGGTAGGTCACTCGAACGACACTGCATCTCGTTCGAACGACGCTTCGAACGAGATTACAACGAAACCATAAAAGGATTTCGTTTGAAACTTCGGCAAACTCGTTCGAATTTCTAACAAGATATTAGTATGACCCAAAAGAAAATCTCGTTCGAACGAGGCGTCGAATTTTTAAAAAAAAATCTTATAAAAATTTCGAATTTCTTTAAGAAAAATATTACCTCATAAAAATAAGAAACCCCAGAAAATACTCTAACCTTTTTACCACACCAAACGCAAAGTTCTACCATGATTGTTGAGATGACCAAATCTTGCACTCTTTGATGGTCTTCAACATAATCTTCGAGTACCGAGAAGTAGTGACGTAGATGTGTTTTTAAGTGTCGTGTGTGTAACGGGACATGCCAATCAAAATAAATAAAAAGATGAGCAATCATAAATTTTGCAGATATTTTGTTGAGCTAATAAGCATTAAGGGAAGAGTCCACCAAACGAGAGGCGCTCTAGATAACTTGTATAAATAGAGGCCCCCTAAGTGGGGCATGTGGAAAATATTGGGTGAAACCCATTCCAAAGTCTACTCTATCATATTTAATAAAAGATGTCTCTCCATCCACTCTGTAGACATAGTCAATTAGCCCAACCATGTACATATTGTGTTCCTCATGTGCGGTTGATTATATTTGCTTTACTACGGATCTTTACTTTGGCTTGTGTGATGGTTTATCCTGAATCTGTGAGTTTGTGCACATAGACAAGAAACTCCATCCACTCCTATTACCTCATACTTTGTAAACAATTGAGTCCACTTGTCATTATGAAGGACTCTAGCAAACCTGCTTTGGATATTCCCATGCTTTCTCACCCATGGTCCCATGTGAACCAACATGCTCTAGCATTCATTTCATGTACCATTACTTTGTAAATGCATTCATTAAATTCATTAGCTTCATCGCAGTCAATACTTGCACCACCATTTCTTTCCTGCCATTTCTCCCCTCACAAGGTTGAAGTTATCCAAAATATTCCATGAGAATCTTTTAAAAGTGAGGCAAATGTTCCAAATTACTCCACAGCGCTTCTAGGACACTTCCATTATGCCCATAACCCCTCGCATCCAAAATTGCTTATGCCTTCGATATCAAATGTAAGTGTAATAGCTTGCCCCATACTCCCCTCACCCCTTACATCAAACACCATAGGGTCCTAACAATCCATACTCTCTCTTGCCCATTAGCAGGAGTGTTGTGCAATAATTGCCAAGGAAGAAAACAATCATATCTTATGGTGTCAGTACTTGCCCTCCTGGCCAACAAAGAAATAGTCCGAATGAAAACAGAACAGAACTGTGTAACTTGCTAACAATGTTTAATAATTATCTTCAAGCTAAGAGTTGGTATAGTCTTTATATTAAGGAGGGAGTAGTTGTTTCTAAATTTCTACAACTGCACCTGTCCTTTAAAAAAAAAAGTATGGCCTTGCAAGGTTCAAACCAGAAATTACTCCTAACTTTCTTAATATTTTCTATGGAAAAAAAATAGAAAAATATATAAAAAAGAATTGCCGGGGCTCCGTCATATGAGGGGAATCAGGGGATGTTCAGTGTGTTTAGTGTGCCGTCTCCTATGAAGCACCAGAGGTTCCGCGTAGGACATATTCGGTATTAAAAAAAAGCACAGGCGAGAACACACGAGGGACGCGATAAGGACACAGGACTAAAAAATAAATAAATAACTTATGAAATTATGGGAGCCAAATTGAGAAATCAATTTCTTTTCATGATCTACTAAAGATTTAACACGGAGTAAAAGCCTTTTAACATTTATTCAGTTTAACGGACTTTGTCCCTCTCAAAACCTAGGGTTTCCTCCGTTGTTGTCTCCCCCACTCAAAACAGATTTAGTTTACTTTTCAGAACTAATTTATTATTTGTTTGAACAAATTTAATTGACTTGACAATTTATTTTTTGTTAGAATAAAATTTTCATTTTCTTTTAACCTCTTGTTATTGTAGGAGGGTAGTGATACCGGGGTCTATAGATAATGATTAATGGAGAGGCATGACCAGTGGTTATGGAAGACTTTTCTAAGGTAATAATAGACAAGCACTTCATATGAACGAAAACAGACTTTCTATTGCAACGACTTGGACCTCTTACATTTACAACATAGGTGTGACAATCATTGGGAAATAAATACAACGGAAGCTAAACAACAATAAATTCCCAGTATGAACAATCAAGAGTTATGATTCTTTGAGAGCGGAAAAGCAAGCACTTCCATAACTATGCGAGAGATACAAAGAGAGAGTATTCTTGTGTGTGGTGGAATTTGTGCAGCATAACAACTCTTAGTAAGGATGGAAAAATTCCCCGCGGGTTCAGGTCCTGACGGGGATGGGGGATAAAATTCAAGGACATGAGTGAGGACGGTTTTTAATCCATGATTTGGGTTTGGAGTGGGGATCGGGAACGGGGTCCCTACGGGGATTTCTCGATATATTACATATTTTTTAAATGAAAATATATTTTTAATATTATTATATATATTATAACTTATAAGTGAAAATACTTCCTAATGCCCTTTTATTATAAAAATAAGTTAAATATTAATTTTATACATATAATTAATTTGTGTAGCTAGGAGTTAAAGAGGTAAAAATAATTTTTTTTGCCAAATCGGGTCCTTATGGGGAACCCGATCCCCAAAAAATACTCAACAGGGATTCCCCGACCTGGAAAAAAAGGGGAATGAAGACAGGGACGGGGATGAGGATTTCAAGTGGAGATAGGGATGGGGATGATTCCCCGGACCCCGACTTGCCCCCTTCTCATCCCTAACTCTTAGTTATGCAATCGTTGTTTGTCATTGTGCAAGTGAGGTCTTATTATAAGCATATTTTAGGGCTTACATGCCCTCACGTGCTTGAAATTACCTTGTACTGTATTTGATGCAATAAATGCATGGAGACGCTTTGTCCCCCACATATGTCTATTGTGGTTAGACCACTCTTACTTTTGAGTGCGTGAGACGCTTGGTGCAATAGTAACAAAAATGGTATCTTATCAGCAAATGACTTGTCGCCTTAAAAAGGTGTCATTTGTACCTTATAACTTGAATATGTGTAAAGATTGCGTAAAAATATTAAAATTGATATAAAACTTGTTGTGCAAGTATGAGATCTTGCGAGTGACTGGGTTCGTCACTCAAAACTATAGACACCCTGACCCACTAGCCTCCCAAAATCGCCGAGGACAAATTCCAGAAGACTCGATTTCGGTAAGGAAGGACCCCTAACTCTAGTCGGAGCCCCGAATAAAAGGTTATGTTAAATTTTCACAAATATTAGAATTTGGGGGGTCAAATAGGAATTAAATAAAAATGGTGCCAGACTCGGACCCTTCATGAAGATTCTCGGCCTCGAAACAAGGAGTCCCTCGGTTCAAACGACTCGTCAATCCAAGGTCATATAAAGAAGTGATGAAGAGTCAAAGTTGCAATCGAAGAAAGTCAAAGTCAAAGACTTAGCCTCAAAGTCAACCAAAGGTCAAAGCCAATCGAATCGATCCGATCCAAATTCCGGATCGATCCAATCCAGCTGGCAGCCTCCCACTTTTCGTATAAATAGGACCCATACCTCCTCTTCAAACTCACCCATTTACCTCCTCTTCTTTCTTTCTCTAGAAACTTGGTTTCTATTCTTAGTTTTAATTAGATTTTTTAGTTAATTAGTTTAATTGCTTTATTAATTAGTTAATTAGTCTAATTGATTTATTAATTAGTTGATTAGTCTAATTGATTTATTAATTAGTTAATTAGACTAATTACTTTATTAACCAGTTTAAATTGGTTTATCGCTTTGATAAATTAGTTTACCGTATTTACGAATATGCCCCACTAGTTAATAAGTTGTGGACTATCATCCCACCCATTTGAAAATATTATTCTCCTTTAATATCTGGGAAGTATAGAAGTATATTCATAATTTAATATATATTGAATTTAATACTATTGAGGCTTCACATATGAGGTCAAGCATTATGTGTTTTCAAACTCTTAATACGAGATGCAATGTATGCTAGAAGTTAACACTCTCATGATTAAAGTGCTTATCTTTCATGTAAGGCTCGGACCTTGCATGTTTGATAGCTTGCCTAGTTTGGATGCACATATTTCAGAGGTCGAAAAAGTAATCCACAACCTCCCGCGCATTTAATAGGACCACCAAACCAACATTGATTCGGTTTTCTAACTTTCTTCTCCCTCGAGTGTCCGAGAAACTTAAGCTCAGTCAGAAAAATCCCGATTGAAGTTCGTACTTCTGAAAAGTCGCTTCCTCCGAGAAACAGAGACAAACCTCTGCGCGTACCCCGGGAAAGTCAGCTCTTCAAAACGAAGCTCTACCCGACTGAACGGCGCCACCTCATATTGGACACTCCCCCAGAAAAAATTCAGCTTATGCTACAAAGGTAAAGAAACTCTGCAGAAATCTCGGGGCAATACCCAATATATATATTGTAATAAATTGTCCATATTTGTTTATATCCCTTAGCCGGCCTCCATTTAGGGGACCGGGTATACACTTTACAGCGTTTATATTTTAAAGTCTGGTTTTTAACCCAACACTTTTGTTTGTTGAGCTGCAATGACGTACTCATATTTTAAAGATATGCTAATCAAATGCTACAACTAAATACAATTTGAAAACATAATTTTCAAAAGTTTCAATGAGTCGAGTCATTCCGAAACTTTGATAAAACCAAAGTCTAAAATCGAACTACTCTCACAGCTTCTCAGAGCGCACAAAGATCGTCGTTACGATGGCATCCCCGAATATATGTTTTCCTGCAAATACTTATCGACATTTAATTAACGTATTTTTAACATATAAATATATTAATCCAACTCATAACGAAAGTGTTATATTAAGGACTAGGCTCCATCAATATCGTAATGTTATATATTGTAAACTCAGTATTCCGTCACCTACACCCGTAAATATGTCCCGTCTGTTGCAACTATGTCGGATTTGATCTCAAGTCCTCTTGGGTACGTAGGCGCTATACCCATAGTTGTCAAAATCGTCCGATTCGCGATTCGAATCGGACGATTCGATTCGATTCAGTACCAAAACGATTCGAATCAACCTTCGAATCGCAAATGTCTAAAGAATCGGACCGAATCGGCGATTCACGATTCGAATCTTCCGATTCGGGTCCGATTCGGTCCGATTCACGATTCGGTCCGATTCACTTTTTTTTTTTTTTTTTTTTTTTTTTTTTTCTCTTCGCGATTTTTTTACATTAAATTAATACATAGGCTCTTTATGATATATATATATTTGTTTTATGTAGGGTGTTTTAAATTAATATGTAGGCTGTTTTATGAAATATTTTTGTTTTTTACATTTTTAAGCTTAAAATGGATGAGAACATGTACTACGGTTAATTTTAGTGATATATTTTGGTATATTATCATGTGCTATGATTAGTTTTTTGTCATATTACGCTTAATTACCAATTCTATAGTGTTAAATTCCATTTACATATGTTTTACTACGTTTTTATCGTTTGGTTCCGATTCGACCGATACGATTCACGATTCGATTCACGATTCGCGATTCGGGGGGTAAACGATTCACGATACGATTCGCGATTTGACAACTATGGCTATACCGAACCAAACTCGTGAACCCAAGCGTTATAAAACGCCTCTTAGCGTATTATCTATTAGGATGCCTCCATCTCTACTCCAAAATACGAAGTGAACAGCCTAAGGCATACGACACCTCTGGGTCTTAGCTATGTCGATAAGGAATATATAGAAATATGTTGGTGGCTTTTGGTCCACTTCAATCCTAAATACGCCCTCCCCTATCCATATCCGTAGGTAGCAAAGGATGTCTAAAGCATTACATCCTTAGCATTACAACTCCAAACAGCCCAAAGGATAATACCTTCCTGCTTGTGATCCCCCAACAATCATAATATGATACACCATTGTCAGATATCTTTAGGTTCACTCCCTTTCTGAACCTCCACCGAAGTTACCCTTTGTCCTACAGATAGCTTCTCCCCCTCTCAAGCCAAGTTCTCATACTTGCACACATCACGTTTGAACACGTGTACAACCGAACTACGTAGAGTTTGAGCTCGCGGCTAATTAAGTCCCTTTCATGAGATAAGCCTCGATAATATATCTCTCGATATGTTGTCACAACAGAGACACATCCATCTCTCGTATTATTTTTCTATCCCTCCTCATACCTCGAACGAGATATCAAACTATCTCAAGCCGCGACTTCTCGCGTATACACATATACACCCTTAACTATCACCCTTTACCCAAACCGAGCTTTCTCGCACACTTACATATATACTAAGAGACACCCGCTATCCTAAACTACACTCACGCACACAAGCACTCTTGTGTACCCACACCGGTTTAAGTGGCATGCCTATACCTCTCACTAATACGATTTTTATACCTAGGCATATATTAACGTTTTAAGTGATTCTCAAACTAAGATCTTTAATCATGTTATAAAATATAACTAAAATTAATCACATCATGTTAAGAGCGATGATAAGCATATAATTAAAGAAGCATAAAGAACTAATGGGGTGCCTAATACCTTCCCCACTCGTAACCCGGTTCCCGAACCCTACAACAAGAATCTCTAGACAATCGCTAAACCGAACCTTTTGTTGGTTTTTAAATAAAATAAACTGGCGACTCTGAACAACCGACAACGCCTCACACGGAACATCTAGGCTTAAAACTAAACAAGAGGCGTGCGACAAAAACTGGATATGGTGTCTAACAGCTTCCAGACAAATCATCGAACAACTGAAACAATAACCCAACCTCGGGGAGGAACGGCGGACCGAGAGACAAGAACTCTAATGCCTCCGTAAGGATCAAAACAACGAGCCTCACACCACGAGGCCCGCTGCCCAAATGTAACGGCAATCCAGTTCCCCCCTAGTCCAGTATGGGGCCCACAACACCACAGCTACATGTAACTTGTGTAAGTGAAATCTTGCAAGTGACTGAGTTGGTCACTCACTACTTATAACTTATGCGAGTGCACTAACTGTATTCATATGAGTGAATCCTATGGTCTCTCGTTAGTTTATTTAATTCTTTATATGAGTGACCAAGATGATCGCTTTGTCTTTGTCCGTATGTGAGGGTGATCCATGGGATCTCTCGGACTAATACTCTCTCTTTCTCAAGTTATTGAAATGGTTAAGTGTTAGTTTTCTCAACAACTCTTAATTCTCAACCTCCAAACCAAAACTCTCAAAATATCCCATAATACTGCTTTGGTGACCTCTGGTCACTCGAGCCCTACGTGCCTCATCAAAGAAGCCTTCTAATCTAACCTGGCACATAAATAAATTAATTTATTTATTTATAAACAAAGGGATATCTGGTACCCCTCTACATTAGCCCCCTCGTACAGAACTCTCTCGGCTTTGTTAAAGATGGAGTTGTGTACGAAATTACCTAAAATATTTTTAACCAATATTTTTATCATTACTCTTGCTAAGCATTAAATGACACGCGTCACTTTGGGAAGGGCAGAGGTTACTCTCTAATGATTATCTTTTTGGAATGACGGCGCCACTTTACATTTCCTTCCCTATATATACCAGTCGTCCTCAACCTTTTATCTTTTACTTTGCTTCCTTTATCTTAAAGAGAGAGTTTTGAGAGTTCTTGAAATCAAGTGTTTTTTGGCAAATAAATTGACCTCCGTTCAAATTAAATCTATTCAAATGGCATCTTCAAGCTCATCCGTTCCATCTGGATCCACCATTGTTACCACTATATTTATGGGCACTATGCCTATTGAGGTTCCTATTACTCGCATTAGCGTGGGAACATCTATTGTTTCTTTTATTTCTACCATCATCGTGGCGTGATTGCCACTGCCACCACTGATGGGGCAAGTGTTGGGCTATTTGGCCATCATGCTGGCAGTAGCAAGGGTGTCATTGTGAGAAAGAATCAATAACAATACATCGAGCAACATATCCAAAAGGATTTTTTGATTTATTGTTGTGCTCCTTTTGGGGAGAAGAAGACAACTTTATGAACTCCCTTGAGGAGTTTATCGCTAAGTCAGCAGCATTAGTGAACGAGCAACCGGTGTTCTAAAATGCGCACCTAGGCATGAGGCTTTTAAGAAACGCCCCGCATAAGGCATAAGCGTGGCAAAAGGCGCAGTCAACGTACATGTAAGGGGCGGCAAGGCGTGAAAAGGCATGCCTTTTTTGTCTTTTTTTTAAGTTAGAAGTTTTTTTTCTTATCAAAAGCCTTTAAACAAACAAAATAAAAAACCCCACCCAAATTGGTATAGTATTGATCCTACTTCATGATGTTCCTGCTTATAATTTTTTCTTATTCTACTTCATGATGTTTCTGTTTATATTTTTTTCTTATTTTGTTATAATTTTTTTAGTTCTACTTATGTTTTTGTTCTTATTCTGTTAGAGAGGGATGATGTTTCTGTTTATTTTTTTGGGTTCTGCTTATGTTTTTTTTGCTTCTTCTGTTATAATTAAAATATATTATAATTGAAATATATTGCTGACTAACTTATATGGGAAAAAGGGTTACCAAATATACGAATATATTTTCAAATTTCAAGTATGTACTATTTTATTGTTTTACTAGCCTTTGTATAATTAAAAAATATTAAAAAGAGGGGGAACATCTTTTTACGCCTAGGCTTCTAAAGCTTAAAGTTTGACCTCCACGCTTCAACCACACCTTGCACCTTTTAGAACCTTGCAAGAAACCCACTGTTGATTTCCCAGAGCCATCAAACCCTCTCGATTCTCCTCTAGTTATTGTTTTATGAGATTTGGAATAGATAGGGGGGAATTTCCTTTTTCAAACGTTAACTTTGACGTTTGTGATGGAGCTCTCGAGAAATGGGATCTTTGGGTTGATTATGTGATGTTTGTGGGAGCCTGAACAGGAGTATTCTTAGCCTCAAAAATTGCAACATCAACAAAAATTCTAGTGCCCTCAATGCTTTGATTTCTTGGGCTTTTTCCTTTAGATTGTGAGTCTTTGAACCAATATATTTGCACTTGGCAAAAGTATGCTTACTCACACCAATACAGGTAAGCCCAACATGGTGGGCACAATTGGCACAGCTGCTTCTAGTTCCGTGCATAACTTCTTCTCTTCACTATCTTCATAACCATCAGTGAAAATGTGAGAATCCAAAACTGGCAGACCAATCAACTCACAAGGTAATTTAAAGCACGTGAGGATACATAAGCCCTAAAATATGCCTATAAATAGAACCTCACTTGTATAGTCAAAGACAACAACTGCATAATTAAGAGTTGTTATGTTGCACAAATTTCACCACACACACGAGAATACTCTCTCTCCGCTTCTCTCTCATAGTTATTAAAAAATTTATTTGTCCTCTCTCAAATAATCATTACTCTTGAAAGTCCTTACTACAATTTATTGTTGTTTAGCTTCACTTCCACGGGCGGAGCTAGCCCTGGGCTGACCACCGCTAGCCCAAGGCAAATACATAAATTCTTCCCTTCCTATTGCATTATGTAGCCCACCCCAACATTGATAAAAAAACAGGTGTACTTGACTCTATATAAATGAGTCGTAATATTTAGGTTCATCTTCATCTATTCCAAATCAATATGCAGGAGCTTATTACTGTCTCATTGAGTTTAAATTAAAGACTCTAACTGTGACCTAAAATCTCATTTGAATATGAAATCAAATGGATTTTTTTCCCCAAAGGTGTTAATATTTATATAAGTTATTGTCAAAACTTATAAAACAAGTATCAAAGTTAATATATATTGGTTTGTCTATTACTACATACTAAATTATATATTTTCCTCATTACATGAATAGTCCTCAATATATTAACTTTTTGCAAATAAGATTTACAAATCTAAGTTTCCTTATACGAAAGTACAACAACAAATTATACAAATGCATCTTGATTTTCACCATCATAAACACACACACACATGCATCTTGATTTTTCACCATTATACGCACACATAAGTTGATATTTGTTCAAAAAGATGATACATATTTTTATGATTAAGATTAATAATTTATATTGCCCGCGCATTAGTTTATTGTTGTCTGGTAAATATAAATATAGATGCATTGTCGATGGGTTTGGCGATTTTTCATATTGCCACCTCTAATGTATATTGCATCCGAACTTATACTTACATCTAACTAAAGATGCGGCACGAACGTCGTGGTCCATAAGTATAATCAACTCAAATATCAGCCCACCCCACTCGAGAATTCTGGCTACGCCCTTGTTCACTTGTATATATATCGTTTTATTTATTTCCCAATGATTGTGACTCCAATTATGTATACAGTTCAAATAGTTGCAATAGAAAGTTTGTTTTCATTTATTTGAAGTGCGTGTTTATTATTATTTTAGAAAAATCTTTGATTAGCATGAGTCATACCTCTTCATTAATCATTATCTATAGATTCTAGTAAATATTTTAAAGGAATCGAATTTAATGTTTAAAAGAAATTCACGACTTGCTTGGTTTAAATGCTTATATGAAACATATGATGATGATAAATTTAGAAATATACAAAATATAAATTAGAAGGTTACCTAGGAGAAAGTAGAGGTCGACCGAGCTGGGCTTCATTGTTGCGGCCCCAGGCCCAAAGTTGTCCGTGGGAAGTGACGGCGAGGGAGTGGTAGTGACCGGCGGCGATGGTGGAGACGTTAGAGGGGAGGCCGGGGACAGGAGTGGGCTCGTAGGAGTCAATGAGGCCCTGGCTTCCATCTCCAAAGCTCAGGACCCTCTTGTTAACGCTACTCATCCATCTCCGCCCCACTCCCATCAGATTCACAACCCCTTTAAAACCCCTTTGTTCCTTCGTCGTTAATAATCGCATCATCTCCTACAAACTTAATCCATCAAAAACTGCACACTAATGTGTAAGGGCGGGTTGGTTCTAATTTGCTTTTAAAATTTACTTTATTTGGATTTAGTCTCGTATCCGAACCTCTTTTTAGCGTTTCTTAAATCAAAAATTCTATTCGTACATAATCGTCTCTATAGACTGACGTATCGTGTCTGGATTGATCTGTACCTTGAGCGAGTTCAAACACGGATAATACAAACATGACACGTCAGTCTGTACAGACGATTCCGTACGAATCTTATGTACATGTAGAATCACTCTTCTTAAATTGTATTAAGTCTTTTTCTCTCCACAAAACATGATATGTGCCCTAGAGTTGTTATAATAGGACCAACGAGTAAAAAATAAAAATACGGGAGTGGATACAAATGAATCTTTACCTCAAATCTTAGGGTTATATATGCAATTTTTTTTTTTAGTTTTATGGCTTTATACTCATTTTTGAAAAAACAATGCCCTTAAGCCTCGTTTGACAAGCAGTAATATTTTGGATGGATTGTAATTATGGAAAAGTAATTGTCACGAATCCTCTTACCAAGATTCTAAATTATTTCATCTTATTTGGTAAAATAATATATTCTTAGTGGGAGTCAAAATTTTGCATTTGATTCATTCATGGAAAGGGAGATAAGATTGTACAATATATATCGATATTACTCTTTAACAATTTTATTACTATGCACACACACACACACACGTATATATATATAATTAATCTTATTTGGACACGTTACAAAACACAATAATACGATTCACTGGTTATGAATCTATGAACTTTAACATGTTTTTTTAAATCCAATATTTAACAAATTAATCATTTATTACAAATATATGTGGTATAGTGTAATTTAATCAAATTAATTATTACGTGTGTAGAAAAAATCCGTTAATAAAATTTTTACGAATTTAAAACTAATGCAAACCAACATAAACAAATTGTCTTCACAAAATGAGTATTTAGATTTTATGGGTAATTTTTATAATTTAATAATTTTACAAACATTTTTGTCTTCATAAAAATTATTGGTAAGTATTCTCATAGAAAAGTAATAATCCCATATATATTGGATGGATTGTGATTTCACCTACTTCCCCAGTCTGAACATAATCTCATTTTATTGGGACCTACATTCTCATACAACTTAGCCTCGAACTAAACATAGTAATCTTACACTTTCTCATGATTTTTTGGAATGAATCGAATTTCATCCAACTTTACCACGTATCAAACGTGCCCTTAATGCATATCTTTACTTTTAAAATTACATTTTCTTTGAAATAAGTAAAAGAATACATCTATAAAAGTTCAGGCAAAAAATTGGGTTGATGGAAAAATAGTCACTCTATTTTTAAAATTAAAAATTTAATGGTAGGTCCTTCGTTATAATGTTTGAATAATGTTGCATTTGTCTATTTTTTAAAAGAGTAAATTACTCATTTGGATCCTAAACTATCTGGGTTGTTACAAAATAGCCCCTCAACTATCAAAAGTGTCAAGTTAGCTCTCAAAGTAATCAACACGATTTATGGATTCCATTTTTTAGTTGAGTTTCCAAGATTTCATAGAGGTGTGTGAGGGTGACCGCAAAACACCCCTGGTGAGTCTCTTATTATTTGTTATCTCTTTCTCTCAAATTATGTTAACATTGATTTTAGTGAGATGAACTATTTTTTATCAATGATAAGAATGGTGAAAAAATTTGTAACGGGTATAAAATATTATCATGACACTCGATAAAATTCATAGTATTGATTTTGAGAATAAAACAAGAACTTGATGACCACCTCGACTGATGAAGGGCAGCTTTTGATCACATTACGTTATCACTCTTTTTTACTTATTGGTTCTTTAAATTTAATCTAAAGAAACAATATTAAATGTGTTAAATAGTTATGTTATTTCAATTGGCGATTCTGAATTGGTTTGTTAACAAATAATTTGTACAGTTTTCATAATTAAATATATGTATATATTCGGCCACGCATCGCGTGGTCTTCATTTGAGATTCAATAATAATAATAATAATAATAATAATAATAATAATAATAATAATAATAATAATAACAATAATAATAAGCCAAACTTCAAATCAACCACCACCTGCTCATTTTCTCAACCCAAAAATATTCAACCCTACCAAACTATCACCCACCACCACCAGTAGCTCCATATAACCACCACTCACCACCCCACTAGCCCTGATTAGAGCCATATATTGCACATATATAGTGATATATATCGGCAAGATATCTTCCTCTTAAGTCTTAATTCCTACACTTTACGTTATTTTCATGTGCATGCATTTTTTTAATGTTATACATTATTTGACTTTATATGTATGCTTTTGTAGGGTCATGGAAGCATTCTACATGTGAAGTGAAGCTCATTTCTTTCCAAAAGTCATGTCCCGACTTTAAAAGAGGATATACAACTCTTCAAGGAAGGATTAGAGAAGCCTTAGATGATTTGGGGGCATATTTAAAAAAATTGTGTTAGGTAAAATGCATTTGGACAACACGAAGAAAAATATATCTTGCCCCTCTCAGTATGTATTTTTTCATGCCACGGTGTGTTTTGACCCTGTTAGAATGTATTTTTTCCCTAGCATAATGTATTTTTCTTCACCAAGAAATTATAACAACGCCATTACAAAAATTTAATTTTAAGATAACATATTTTAATCCTTTGGAATGACTTTTTACATCATTCTGAGCTTTAGGATTTGTACTTAGAGAGTTCTAGGGAGAGAAAGAGGAAGAATGGGATGATTTATACCAAATTTGAAGATAATTCAAGATTGAATCCATATTTCATTCAAGATCTATAGCTTGTTTTCTTGGCTTAATCTCTATTTCTATTTATTTTATATACTCAACTATGAATTCATAGATATGTATGGTTAGGGTGGTGAATTCAACATGAATCGTGCTTAATTAATCATAGATTGATCGTAGAATATATTGATTGGTGAAGTTTAGTTAATATTGTAAATATTTATATTCATCCATATTATCAAGCAACATAGATAGTTGGTGGATCTCGACAATTCTAATTCAATTACTTTTATTTATTCATAATATATCTTAAATTAAATATTGTTGGTTAATACCTTCACACTTTATATTTGATTTCACATAAGGATTCACCAAATTAATATATCTATACGGTCAATTAATCATTTGTGTTAAGATTCATATTAAACTCATAATCCGTAACCTTCATTCTTATTTGAATTATCAAGTACTTGTTGCTTTTATGTTTACTTTATAATTACCTTTATTTTATTCAACCAAATCCACATCAAATCTCATACTCACACTGAATGTTTAATAAAATGCCTTTTAAGTGCAATTGATCGATAGTTTTACCAGTCTCCTTGAAATTCGACCCCATACTTAGCGGATTTACTGCTTGTTTTGGGGCTTGCACTTGGGCCATTGACAAACACTTTTTAACTACAAGCAAGTTTTTGGCACTCTTGTGAAGAATTGGTAATTTACATATTTGATCAATTTACAATTATAGAGTCTAATTTTCTAGAAAATTGAAAAAATTGAAAAATATAAAAAAATTATAAATATTCTTTATTGAGAAAAAATCTAATTTGTTTCACTTGGTTATGGTTATAGTTACTAGCTAATGTGAAGCTTGTGGAGATTTCTTGTGTATGAACCTTTGGCCGGTAGGGATAATATGCACCGCTTAGTGAGAATTTCTAATCTCAATTATGAGTCTAGTTCCGAATTCACTTCATTCACTAGCACCTATTCATATACCACAAGTACCATATCTGGCAACCTAAGTGAACACAAAGATAAAAATCCCCCTCATGATCCTTCAGTGAGGACACTTGGCAATTATCTCTAACCAGACCGGAGCACTGGGTCTTCATGCATAATCATACCCCCAAATGCGAGTCATTTCAATTTTAGCACGGCATGATCCAACTCTTTCTCACATTCCATGAGGTTCAAAGTGAACAACCATCCTTTCACTTTAATAAGTTTGAAGAGGTGTGCGCAACATTTTCCTACCAAATGTGCACCGAAGAAGTGGTAAAGTTAAAGTTGTTCCCATTTTCACTTAAAGATAGAGCCAAAACTTGTCTCAACTCCTTTCTTTCACATTCTATAGGTACTTAGAATGAAATGAAAGATCAATTTCTGGAAAAAAAAAACTCGCACATAGAATTAATGCACTTTGGAGACAAATCATAAATTTTGTCCAAAAAGAGAATGATAGTTTCAATATGTGTTGGGAATAGTTTAAGGAGCTTTGCAATGTTTGCCCTTACCATGGGTACGACCAATATAGAATATTAAATGTTTTTATTAATGTCTTTTCTCCCCAAACTAAGCAATTAGTTGAAATAATGTGTAATGGGGAGGTCACGAACAAGGACCTCGAGCAAGTCGAGCGATACTTTGACTGGTTGGAGGAAAAGTCACAATCATGGGAGGTCATAAATCCCAATGATAGAGCACCAACATTCAATACCTAACACCTCGGAGAGTGGTCTTTTCCATCTTAGGGAATAGGATGTGCTTAATGCAAAAATTATACAACTCACTAAGAAGGTAAAAGCAATGGAGTTTAAAATTTTTTATGAGGTCACACCATGGTATGTCTTGAAGGAGGTGTGTGTTATTTTTGACACACGTGTCTAACTACCGCTATCACCATATTATCAAAATCAAGGTTCTTCATCCACTACTCCTTATGTTCCACCACATAAAAAGAGCCTTAAGGATACATTGAAAGAGTCCATGTAAGGCCAACATTCAATCCAAACTCGCAACTAAGAAAGTTAGGCAAGAAATGAACAATCATTGAGTAAAATTAGAGTTATTCTCTCTTAATTGACCACATCCATGAGTGCTCAAGAAAAATAAAAAATTTCGATTCAACCTCAATTGAACACCAAAGGTAAAATGGTGATAAGTTCCACTTATCCAAATAATATCTAAATGGAACATGCTAAATCTATAACTAAATTGAGAAGTGGAAAAATTATTGAAGATAATATTCCTTCAATTCCAAAAGAACCTGAGCAACAATCCAATGATCACGGTAGTGATAGATTAGGTGTGGCAGAAATGAGTCGAGTAACATTGAGAAATTTCCCATTCGCGCACCTTTCCCACAAATACTCAATCCATGCCAAAAATAAATCTAGAATGAGGATATTTTGGAACTTTTCAAACAAGTGAAATCAACATTCCTTTGCTTTAAGCCATTAAATAAGATCCATCTTATGCTAAAATTTAGAAAGATTTATGCCCAGTGAAGCGTAAGCTTCATGTTCACAAACATGGATTTTTAGTTGGGCAAGTGAGTTCAATAATACAACATAAGATCCCTCCCAAACACAAGGACCCCGGTTGTCCAACAATTTCTTGATACATTTGGGATTTCCATATCTATAGAGATTTTCTTAATTTAGGATCCAGATTCAGTTTGCTCCCATTTTCGATTTATGAAAAAATTGGTTTAGTGAGCTTAATTCCACTTACATCACTTTACAACTACCGGACCGATTGGTAAAAATCTCCCATGGTATTATTGAGGATGTCTTGGTGCAAGTCGAAAAGTTATATTTCCCCATTGAATTTGTCTAGTTAGATACCCAACCGGTAGAAAATATTGAATCACAAATTCCAGTCATTTTAGGTCGTCCATTTTTGGATACCTCGGATGCAACTATTA
This sequence comes from Sambucus nigra, assembly GCA_949130495.1. Lineage (NCBI taxonomy): Eukaryota > Viridiplantae > Streptophyta > Magnoliopsida > Dipsacales > Adoxaceae > Sambucus > Sambucus nigra. Next base: position 382,850,507 of record OX422214.1, on the reverse strand, counting down.
GTTTTTGAAATAGAGTGATGAATATGTCATTTGGTAATATGAAGCTTTAGTTCAACATTTTTAACATTGTTAACTCATCACTTTGTGAGGGAAAGGATGACAATAATATCAATTATGGGGTTTGTTCTAATGTGTATTATATTGAGAATGCGTAGGACCGAGTTGAGGAGTTACACACATGTGTCCCTCCCATTTTTCATATGTCTCCATTTGTTTTTACCTCTTCCTCTTGTACCTTTCATAAGATACCTCGTCTTGGTTTGGAGTTGAATTTATTGCCAATTCCCATTTATTACTTTGATCGACAAGAAAAAAGTGAAAAGAGCGCATTCATGAAATGTTTCCCCCGTGTGGACTACCATTTACTGATTGAGAAAGTTAGGAGGATATGGTGCATTGATGAGTTGCAACTTTATGACTCAATTTTTACCCCCTTACAAAGATAAGTCATTCGTATTTATGGGGAAAATTTGTATTTGTGTGACGTATTTTACATTGATCAAAATGACACTTTTGTGGGTTGTTTAAATCAATTTGGTGTTCATTTAGTTAATGGAAACGATTTCATGTTATATTCAATCTCATGTATGCGCTTTAAAAATCATCTCGTTGTATCCTCATATCTAGAGTCGAACATACATGTTATAGATTGGTGCCCCTTCGTCTTAATTTTGGCAAACTTGCCACTACATCAATAATTTGTCTCACCTTGTCATGCTAATGAATTTTTGCGGGCTAATTGTCTTGCGGAGATGATCATACTCAATCTTTTCATCTATTGGTTTATGACCTCAAGGTTGTCTTGAGTTGGTGGCAAACCTTTGTCTTCACCATATGAAGGATTGAGTCACTTTCCTTTACTCATGTATATTAGAGTATGTTGATTCTAAAAATTATTAAGGGCATTCTTCATTATATATTACATTCATGAGTTGAAGGCGTTAGATTCTGTTTGACAAATTTAGGGCATTATGGTAACTTTTGCTCAAGGTGGGAACTTTTGAAAAAATGGCATATTGTGGGTGTTTGAGTGATTCGATGTGGTTATTCGGGAATTTTTATAATTTGGATTCATTACAATCGTTTTGGCATTTGAATGCAAGTGTGGGATCATTTTGGTCTTTTCAATATTAAGAAAGCGTTAGGGGTGCCATAAAAACAATTTGTTGGTCCATACTTTTGGGGGGTTATTTTGGATAATTTTTGCATGGTGTGGTGTTCATAATCAAGTTGGGATATTTTTTTCTTTTGGGACTTATTTTGAAAGTCTTGGGGTGATCAAACTCAATTGCAGAAAATTCTCTGATTTTTGGGTGTTTGGGGATCTTTGAATTTTCAGGGTCATTGTAGTCGTTTTAGGACTTCAGATAATTTTTTTCTTATAAAGAAAAAAAATTGTGTTTTTGATAACAAAAAATGATAATTTTGGAGGGTGAATCATTTGGGGGGGCTCAATTGCAATATCGGAAACATATGAAAAAATTTGAGTTATTAGGCACATTTTTTTTTGTAAAATTTGTGTTGTTTCCACACTTTTAAGTGCCCAAAATAGTGAGCACCAAAATCTATTTTAACAGGGAAAAAAAGTTTGGTCTTCAGCCTGTGTAACACATACGTTGTTCCCCAATTCCCTACCCATTTCACTACACACTCCCACCCCCATAACTAACCTCCACCCTTTTACCCAAAATCCCTAAACCGAAATTAACCTGATGTCTCTCCTCACCCAATTCCAATACCCAAACACCCCTCACCTATTATCGTTACCTAGCAGTCCAAAATTACGCACCCCCTCTTCTACCTGCCTAACCCGTCACTCACGTTCCCAAACACATCCACCCCTTCCCCATCTTGCCCAAACATCTTCCCGACCATACCCAACCTTCACCTATTAACCCATTGCCCTACAAACCCACTTCGTTTTACTTGCATTGTGAAAGCACAATTAAAAAATTAAATTGAAATATAAAAAAAAATTCCAAAAACATTAAAAGAATTATTTTTAAAATATATATTTTCTTTTCTAATTTAAATTTAGTTTCATTTTCCCTATTTTTTTTCTCTTTTTTTAGTTAGTAGATATATTGCTTACCTCGATTTCCAGTTGCATGCTCGTGATACATATCTATACAAAATTAAATTTGCTAGTTTAGTATGTTGATTTGCATCTTAGTTCACCTTGTATCTTCATTATGAGTTTTATGTATTTTTTAAACCTTAGGAAATTATAATCACCATAAAAGGCGTAGTTGTGGAAATAAGGTTACTTAGCTAAAATAACTCAGAAATATTAAAAATAAAAAGTGGAGACGTAAACCTAGCGAGTTTAGAGTCACTCCCATTGTGAGGATTTATTTACATATACTCTTCTCGTCCTTTGAAAAGCGTACCTAATTGTATAATCTCATTTTCATTATTTTGGTGAGTACTTAGATAATTTATCACCTAAGTGCTAACTCAAGAAAAAACCTCAATGGTATAACATCATAGAGTCATACGAAACATATGAGATGATTATAGGTCATCATTCACTTAGCCCTCTTAGTCTTGACCTACCCTTATTTATACATCTACCTATCATTAGACCCTTGGAGCCTTTAATTAGCCTTTTTTATTACACCTTAATATACCTACCCCTCTCTTTAATAGGAGTATAAATCATGTATATTATACATACCCTTATATTTGGGAATATGTAGGGACGTTTTGTATGATAAGTGTGTATGTTTGTAAAGGGGCATTCCTAAAGTAAACAAGAACAATGAATGAAAAAAAAGCGAAAATGAAGAAATAAATGAAAAAAAAAGAAAAAAAATCAAGAAAATGATTGAAGGGGAGAAAATTGTAAGTTTAAATTCAACGCTTGAATGTCCTGTGCCTTTTATGTAATCTCCATTGTAGTTCTCAATACAGTCCCTAAACACCTTTGAACCCCCCTTACCATTAGTTTCTTAGACTTTAATCTAGCTACATAACAACCAAAATAAAAGTCCTATGTGATCATAAGTAGAAGATAATTTAAAGGTAGAAGCAATTGAGAGCATAACTTGACTGCATTTCAATTTATCTAGTGAACGGACTATCATGAGATTATTAATTCTTCAATATAAAGCATTTTTCCCTTTTGTATGTGAGATCTCAATTTTGACTACATATACTCTATTACATCTCACATATAATGAGAGTTAAGCCATATCTGAGGACTTCATTTGTGAGTGTAAACCCGAAGAGGATTGAGTCGAAGCGTAACTTCGAAAAAAATCTAGGTTGTTTACCTTTGGGACCTTGCTTTGACTCATTGGCCGTAAAACACTCACAGTCCCGGATTTCAACCATATATGATGATAAGCACCCAAAAGTGTACATTTTATACCCCAAATAGACGTATTTTAGTTGCAAATTCTCGACAATAATGGTCTTATGTGCGTAAATGTTCAATGTGCAGGCTTGATTGCAGTTGCGGTGTCAAAAGCATTATTTAGAAGCAATTTGTAGTCAAATGGAGCTAATTACCTTGTCCCGTAACTGATAGATAGGGTTTTGCCGCGGCGCGAGAGTCACCTACGCGCCGGTCGTTTTGTGTTTGGCTCACCTGAACTATACAAAAACTTAAACTACGACTACACTCAACGGGTGAGTATAGCGGTAAGTCGGGTATCAAAAATCCACAGAGACAAGTTGCTAGAATTTAAGTGATTTAATACTCCGAAATAAAAGTGTAAAAGATGATTACAAACTAAAAGGAAAAGTTAATCTAGGCAATGTGTTGAAACTAGATTATGAAAGCGAGTAAAACTATAGGTTGCGTCTAATATCCCTCACCCGAGTTAATTTGTATAACATGGTCACATGGGTCGACGAGTTATTACAAGTGCGTCTCGTTTCGACAGTTAATTAAATCAAGGGTTATTACGCCCTAAATTCGCATAAAAGTCTAATAAGATTTTGGTGTCAACAAATATCCCGAAAATTACGCACGCAAGGTCGTAAGCACGGAGAATACATGATATACCCCGTCAAATCCCCTAGGCGTAATAACTAGGACAACACACTCGAAATAGACACGTAAACTCCATCACCAAAGCAAAGCAACACGTCAACCCTAGGTGAGTTCAATCCGACACAACCGAATTTAACCTAGCTAGAAAGCATGGTAAATAGCAAGAAATAAATCAAAGAAAATAAATCTACACTAGAAGGCAATAAATGGAAAGCAAGTAAATAAAGCAATAAACCTAAATTAGAAAGCAAGAAATGAACAACACAAAGCTTAAACAAAGAAACAACAATTAATAACAATGGAGGAGATAATGAATAGTGCTTACAATACCCAAATGGGTGCAAACCCTAGGAAGAGAAGCTCCACCCAAAAATCCCCTATCTCCAACCTAAAATGAAATATCTCTCGCAAATAAAAGCCCCCAACATTCTATTTATACCCCAAAACAAACCCCAAACAAAACCAAGCCAAAAAACCCAAAATAAGTCAATTTTTGTCCATATCTGATGGGACCGGTCGACCTCACTTTTGGAATTTGCCTTGGGCTGGAGGCAGCCCGCTTTTCCACTTTGAACCAATTTTGACGTGTTGCACGGAAACGGCTATAACTCCCTCATACGGAATCGAAATGAGGCGTGGTTGGAATCGACGCGAAGCTAATTCAATTATCTACATGATTCGGTTTTGAAACCCTCCAAATTATGCAGTTTGAAATTATCAAAATACCCTTGAAGTAGAAGAAAATACCGAAACCTCTCGGAAATGGGCATAACTTCAACATACGGAGTCAGAATGACGCACGATCAGTGGCCACGGAAAGATAATTTGATGATATACATGTTGGTAACTTCATTACATAAAAAATAGTGAGTTTGAAAAGACCAAATTTCCCTTGAAGTAGTATTCGACGACGGAACTTCTTCGAAATGCAACCGAACCTCACTTTTAGCGTTCCAATACCTACAAAAGCACAAATAATCCCTGCAAAGCATGTATATATCCAAATCCAAGGTTGTCTGGTTAATGAGCATAATTATAGGCATTTAGGACCGTAAAAGTGCTAGAATGCATAAAGATAACGGGCGTAAATATGCAATATTCGATACGAATCAGTAACCTCGCCCGAACCTAAACCTGTCCCTAAATCTACCTAGGAGCCCGTGTGTGTTTAGTTTGTGCCTTTTTAATTTTTTAGATATTTAGTTTCAGTCGTTTTTATTTTTAGTTATTATTTTAGATTTATTTCGAATTTTCTAGGTTTTATTTTCTATTTTTTATTTTATTTTTATTGGTGTATTTTTTATTTTATTTTTTTATTAGTTTAATTTTTTCTTTTTTTTATTAGTTTTATTTTTAATTTTCATTTTGAGTCGTGTTTATTTGTGAGTAGTTGTATATATTATGGCCCGTCGAGTTTTTGTTGTTTTTTAGTTTTTAGTATTTTATTATTATTTGTTTTATTTGTTTTTTTAGTTTGATTTGATTTTATTTGAGTCTTTATTTTATTTTTAGAATAGGATTTTATTTTTTTGATTTTTAGTTTTATTAGTTAGTTAGTTTTTATTAAGGGTCCAAATTAAACACACACACACCCTAAACCCATACACACACCTACACCACACTTATCCACACAAATCTAACCCACCACCCACATTCTACTATCAAACACCCTCACCACACACAACCCCACTCCCATCATCTTCTTATCACCATCAAACCCACTTTCTCTCTCATCTCACACCATTACCACCCACCATTAACACACCCAAACCAACCCATTTCAATTAAACCCATCTCTTACCACCATAACCAAACACCTCTAACCCACGTCTCTCTCTCATCCCCCATTTCCAAAATCAGTCCAACATCCACCACCCAAGTATATTTCCCAAATTCCAAACCGGGTCACAACCCGTTTTTGCCCCTTGTTTAAACCGACCCATCTAACCTGTCGCCGACCTACCCAAGACCCGCTCCAGCCACAACCCGAGACCCATATAACCCGTCGTCGGTGACCAACTCCCCCGATCCTCTTCCCCGACCCGTGGTAACCCCGACCCTCTTCACGCGACCCCCTACCATCTCCAAGACCATCCCTTGTCAACCTGAAGCCAACTCCCCCAAATTTCTCCAAACCGATCCACTGCCAAAACCATCTCCCATCCATTTATTCCAAAGACCCAAGATAAAATCGTGTGTCACCTGCCAAATAAATCAAGAAGCCAATTTTAACATTAAAAACCACATGTTTAATAAACCCATTTAAAACTCCTTTTAACCCAATTCCCTTATTACCTCCAACTACCGCTTTTAACCCAATACCTAAAATACCCTCTCACTCTCATTTTACCTCCTACACCATAACCACATGCTCACCCCTAGCCTATTTCCACATATATCCTTAGCTCCATGTGCCTCACTATATATAGAAGACTCAAGGCCATTTGAAGGAGGATATAGAAAAGACTTGGAGAAGAAGAGAGATAGTTTAGTGTAGAAAATAAATTAGGATAAACAACATTTTTGTAAATAGTTTTATTTTATTTTTTATTTTTATTTTTTTAGAGATTAGTGAGTGAGAAAATCAATTGAGTGTGTTTTTATTATTAAAAATCATTTGGAGGCTCGAATTGAATGGATGATGTACAAATTCAAGGATTGGAGTTCAATTTCACTCAAAGAGATTTGGTTTGATTGTTCTTTTCTCTACTTTTATTTTTATTAGCCTTTGATTATTTGATTATCATGTTTAATATGATGTTAGGCTAAATCCCCTTTCAAGGGGTGAGGTGAACCCTTATTTGATGTTATTTTGATTTAATTAGTTTAATTAATTGAAAATTCCCTTTGAATGTTAATTTTGATCCCTTACCCTTAAATTTACACCTCGAGAGAGGATAAATGATTTTCGAGAGAAAATCGAAATTCTAGTTATAATACCCATTTTAGATTCGAACTAGAGATAGGGGTTTCTTAAGTGCGGTATTATTCCTTAAATTTCAACTCTAATTTTATTTTCTATGATTTATACAAATTTTAATCGATCGATCCTAGCGGGGATTAATTAAAAGGAGTGTAGATCTATTTTCTAGAGTTGTGGGGGTTTAACTTAATTTTCTAAAAGATTACTATTAAAATTACACTTGCAACGAGAGTTGATTTGTAATTTTGCTATTAATTTGGGGAGAATTCAAATAATTAAATTAATTAGTTAGAATAGCTAAAATTTGTGGTGTAATCCCATTCCTTGATTGTTCTCACATTTACTTCCTCACTTATTCTCTTATTTTAGTGCTAGACTTTGTTCATTATTTTAGTCACTTTTTAGTTACTTGTTTTGATCTTTGATTTTAGTTTAGTGTTATTTCACCAATCACTCCTAAAAATTATTTTAATATTAAAAAAGCTTTAAAAAATAGAAAAAGTAAAAAGCCCAAAAAGAAAATATAAAAAGTGAATTACAATTGAGTTTGTCTCTAGTTTCACCCCCTTGATGTGGATCGATACATTACTTACCTCTACACTTTAGTTTGATGTTATATTTTGTAGATAATTGAGGTTTTGATTAACTTGTCTTGCAACAACGACTACACACATATGATAACCCGCCTAATAAAATACCGGGGATCACTCATATATCGCATATGGATCATTCTTAGCATCACTGTTGAAAATCCATTTAATTACTAATAACCTATTAGGCTGGCGTCAAAATTTTACTTAACTACTCTTTTTTTAACAACTACAAAATTAAAACATCCACACAGTTTTGCGTAAATGAAACTGAAATCAAATAAAATAACCGAACACTCGGTCAAAATATACAACCATATCGAATGTTGTGTTAAAGAATAAATAAATGCAATTGGACCATTGGCCCGAATACTTATACAATACCTCCTATCTAGAGTACAAGGATGAAAACGTCTATCGATAATCCTGCACGCATCCACAGCTGCTGCAGCAGACGTCTGACTCGAAAGAAGTGTCATCCAGGCGTCCCTGTGTCTGGACACCTATATATATATATATATAGCAAGAGATGGAAAATTAGATAAACGGGTCAGAGCCCGAGTTTTGAAAATAGGTAGCAAGTTCATAAATGCCTTATTTTTAGAAAAAAGTTTTATCTCATAGTTAAATTTGGTATCGCACTCTCATGAGATACCCCTCACCTCTCTTCTAATAGTGCACTCCTAGCGCATTCCTCTATACATCCTAGTCGAGCCACCCTGCTAAACTAGTATATCGCCCAACTACTATCAACCCTAGATAGTCCAAGTACTAAGGGCTAAACTTCTCCCCAGTCTCAACAATGTGCCATGTTCGTGCGTGGGGTGTCTCGCAGAGCAAAATCCAAACAAGGAACCCCCTCGATACACTACTGCGCGGCAAGGTCGATCGTCGAGATCCATTAGACCCTTAGTACATAACGTGTATATATATACATATATATACGTACATCATATAAGAAATATTAATATTAGAACACTAAGGATTAAACTTCCCCCCAGTCTCAACACTATGCCATATTCGTGCGTGGGGTGTCTCACAAAGCGAAATCCAAACAAGGAACCCCCCCCCCCGCTACACTACTGCGCGGCAAGGTCAATCGTCGGGATCCATCAGACCCTCAGTACTCAGTTTATACATATATACTCATTTTTCCATATACATCCGGATCTATCTCCCGGAATGAGAATTCATTTTCATTTTTATCTCAAAACTTTCCATTTCCCTTATTATATCCAGTAAATGTATATAAAAGACAATTCATTATCATGAATTGCTTCAACATATCATATAACTTTTTTAAAAGCCAGTTTTATTATCATAAAAATGCTTTTCCGTTTTATAACATCCCATTTCCCTTCTTCCATCCAGGAAATGTATTTAAAAGCCATTTTTATTATCATAAAAATGCTTTTTCATAACACATGCTTCCATTTCCCTTCTTCCACCCGGGAATTGTATCCGAAGCCAAATCGTTTATCCCATTTCCCTTCTTCCATCCGGGAAATGTATTTAAAGCCAATTCATTATCATGAATTGCTTTAACATATCTAAGACTGTCCCTCCGGGTTTTCCCACTGGACGCGCCCCTAAATGGCTATCATCTTCCAGGGCCTATCAAACAAGACAACCTGGGAACTTACCGAACCGTCGGGAAGCGGCCATATGCCTGCGGGAGAGTCATAACCACACCCAGAATTACCTCACCAGTGTAGTAAACATATATAATCGCCCATATGGCCTATAGGACTATATCCACCCTGCATTCATTAGCCAGGGGGCTTCACCTCACACGCGAACTTCCCTCATGATAGCATTTAGAGAGGTGTGTATCCATAAATTATCATTTATAAAAATCATTTCTTTTTCCATTTTGAAAACATTCATTTTTATATTTTCAAAAGTCATTTACATCATATTATATATATACTTTAATCACATAGTATATATATACCATATATTCCTCCTCGAATATATATAAATGGTCATATTTGCCAAACACATCTAACGATGACCAATAATCCCAAAGATTTTCTCAAAGAATCATAATCATGCATTCATATGAGCATGATAATAAACCCAAAGTATTTCATCACCTTGATAAATAATACATACCTTAATCCCATCTAAGGATTTATTGGATATCTCCAATTATACCATTTCACACTAAGTGAATATATATTTATATTCCCAAATTTCATTCCAATCCTCTCATAGGATTTACTCAACCATACACATAATTATGCTTTCCTATGCGCATAAATTATGTAGGCCTAAAAGCCCACAAAAATATCCTAGGGATTTATCTTTCCCGAACAATCTTAAATTTAGTGGGTTATGGATTTCATTTCCATAAACCCAAGGACTACCTCTAGTCCAATTAATCATTTAAAGGTCCCCACCCTAACTTAGGAATCCTAAACCTTCCAACTATACAATTATACTATTTTGCTCGAAAATAAAGTTTAAGAGTTATACATTTAAATCCCTCACTTTGCCCTCCTAAATTCCCTGATTTAGAGGACCATATAGTCCTAGAAGGTCCCTTATGTTATCACATAATTAACCTCGAAGCAAGATGAAATGGAATCTATCCCATCCAAATCACCCTAAAAAAATTGCCAACTTTCAGCAGGGGTCGATCGATCGACCCTTGGCCGTCGATCGATCGAAGGCTCGATCGATTGATCCCCCATGATCGATCGATCGATCATAGCGGGGAGCTTCTTCTTCGAGAAGCTGTTTCGGTCATGAAAGCTTCTCCCAAGCTTTCATCTCCTCACCCAACGACCTACAACTCCAACCAACAACAAATACACTTATAATATGGGTTCTAAACATCCTAGAACCCGAAATCACCAATTAATTTAGGTTAAAACCTAAGTTCCTCAAATTGAAACATTATTGGGGTTTAATTGTTTTAACTCCCCAAAACCCGTTTTTATCCACGAAAACTGAACCCAAAATCTTTAGGGTTTGTTAATACCAAACTAAGATATGAGATTTATGCTCAAAAGTAAATAAAGCAAGTAAACACTTGCCTCGTGGATATAATCCGACGACCTCGAGCCGAATCCCACGAAGTTTGGCCAGAGTCTCCCTTTTTCTCCTCTTTTCTCTCCTCCTCTCTCTCTTCTCTCCTTTCTTTCTCTTCTCTTTTCTCCCTCTCTCCCTCTTTATATAGAAATAAAAAGGGTTTTAACCCTTAAAACCCCCAAATGACTCGTTTACTCAATTACGAGCCCGTTTAACTTTAAAATTCCCCGAAACTCAATTTCGACAATCGAACACTCTTTTTCGACTATCTCGGACATCCCGAGACTCACGGCGCAGTTGAAATTTTCATCCCAGGTACTTGACCGCAAATCACTATTCTAACCCATATAACTCAATGCGGGTTTTCTAATCAAAATCTTACCTTTTTGTCGCTTTACTCCACGGCGACATATAATTAAAATACTTCGACATATATAATCCCAAAAATAATTACAACTTCCATCGAAAATCATCTAATCCCCAACAATCCCAAAAATTACTATTCCGAAAAATTCCTCCAAATTCTAATATATAGTTAATTATGAAATTTAATCGTCTCCAAAAAGGAGGGTTGTTACAACACAAAAAAACAAAGTTATCAAAAAAAGAAAATAAAAATTGAATTACAATTATTTCTCCTCACTTTACCCCCTTGAAATGGTTTGATACCCTTACTTACCTCTACACCTTAGTTTGATGTTATATTTTGTAGGTATTTTAAGTTTTTGATTGACTTGGCTTGCAACAACGACTACACACAAAAAGTCAAGTTATCAAATAGCGTCGTTGCCATTCTTGGGAGCGTGAAGCACTTGGAGCGGATTTCATCTTGTAGTTCATTTATTTTTTGCACTTTGTTATTTTTAGTACCCTTTTTGCATTTTATTATAAGGCTTGTATTAGGAGTTTATTACCTTGCTTGTATTGCGATGCTTGGAGACACCATAATTTTTATTTTAAAATTGTAATAATCGAAGAAAGCTTGATAGGAAAATCGGACAAGGTAGAGAGGGGGCGTCCAAAGGCGAGGATTTAGAAGCCTCTCTACCTTGGATCAGTAGGACTCCCGGGGCCGACTGAGATAGGCGTGATCTACCCAAATTTTTCGGCACCCCAACGGCGTATAAACCGTGGGAGGTGTATCTCTTGAACACTCGCGCCTCTCCTGTTAGCGAGTCAATTATTGTGTGTGCTTGTGTGCTTACGTGCTCTTATTTGATTTTGTTCTCGCATTTATTTTTGAATGGTGTGATGAATTAATTAACTAAGACCTACACCCGGTCATTCACGAGAAGGGATTTCAACACCCGACTCACTCTCTTACCATTGTGTGCTACCCTAGCCATCATTAAATTTAAAATCAATCAACTAGGTAGACCAATAGGAGATCATTTTTGAAAAAGCGATCACTTAGATAATTCAGTGATTTTTTATCGCTCGCGGACTTAATTCAAATTTGACTACCCTTTTACTAAATTTCAAGATAAAAATTGGTTATGTGCTAGTTAGGAATTCTCCTTAACTTATGTGTGTCTAATTTATTTTTCGGTAGTCAGTTTTAGTGAGTTCGTCAAATTCAGCGAGTCCATATTTTTCCCCACCTTTCTTCCAAAAAATCCAAAAATATTTTCTTCCTTTATTTTTACAAAAAAATTGCCCAAAAATATTTTCTTTCTTTCATTTTAGAAAAATCCAAAAAAAAATTCTTTCCTTTAAAAAAAATTAAAAAAAATAAAAATAAAAATATTTTTCTCCTCATGGCCGAAGAACGTCCTTTACGGGATTACTTTGATCATTTCCCATTGACATGAGACACGTGTGAGAGAGATCCTGAGCCGTCTCTTTATGATATTCCTAATGGTCACAGCTCTCTCACGAGTACCGTTGGTACTCTTGACCCATCTATACACACACCTCCTATTCTTTCACCCTCGGTGTCAAGTGTCGCTGTGTCGCATATTTTGTCGTGCACCCATTGTTCTTATGCCGATCATATGTCCCATGAGTGCCCTTACTTTTCATATCCCTACGAACCCACCATGGAACATGTGTATCCATATGACACTGTTTCAAAACCCACCTCGGCCTATTATCATGATGAACCCAATCCCGAGTGGTGTGAGTACCCTAGTTATTCATGGAGGTCTGATCACCCTCCCACGTAATACGAATTCCAACCCGATGTTGTGGATCCTCACACGTTCCAACAATCGTCATGGCAACCTTGTGCACCTTATCCCGATCAGTTTCCTCACTACGCACCCAATGATCATCAGTCTTTTGTCTCTCACGGAGATGATCTTCCCGTATATGCTGAACTTGGCCCCACTCCACACACTTCATACGAGTATTCTCCATATAGTCATTATAGTAGCGAGTTGTGTCCACCTCAACCACTGCCCCCACCCATCATTTCACTACCATCATCCACATCCGCTCTCGAAAGCCTCTTGCAAAAGTTCATACTTGAGAAAGAGCAAGCCACTCAAATCCAAAATGAATCCCTCCAACGGCTTGAACAAAGATTAAATGAAATCGAGTGTGATCGAGAGTCAGACTTCACCCCAAGTCAACCCATTGTTGCCCCCCCCCCACGTGGAGTGATGATGCGTCGTCTTGTGCCACTGACTTTGAGTGTGACCAACCCTACCACCCCGAGAATCTCGACGTTGAGACCATTCCACGGTCTGGGCATCAAGTTGACAATTGTGTTGACTTACCTTTCATTAGTGAGACTGATCCAATCCCACCATGTCCACATGAACCCATCATTGCAGTTCACATTCTCTTTCCCACCGAATCGAAAAATATACTTGAGTCTATACCTATTGACACCACGTGTGTTCCCGAGAAACCACTTCATTATAGGTTAGCTCCGGCTACGAGTTCTCACCATTTTCCCGAGATAGAATCCATGATAGTTCCTAACTATCCGGATATGGATCATGTCCCACCATGCATGGCTCCCTTTAAGCCCGATATTTCTAGTGATTCCTCTATCTCTCATCTTGGTGCCTCGTCTTACCCACCCACCACATTCACCGATGCTACTCTTATGGAGAAGTTGACCACTCCATCTTTAGAAACCACACTCCCTTGTGAGTATTTATTTACTCCTCCCAATGAGTGTGTGTCTCCCACGCTTGAGTTGGCTCATCTTCCCCCACCATTTATCCCACTCGACCCACCCATTATCCCTTCCACCCCACCACCTAGTTTGGATCTTGATTTTATACATTTCAAGTTTCCATCTACATTTTTAGATCTTCACCAGAAACCAACATCCTCCTTCCATGAGAATATATATATGGTGCTACACTTATACTTTTGTGACACCGAGCTTGTTCCTCCATGCACACAACTTCCTTGTGGTGTTGATTTTTCTTCCCATCGGCTCCCTGGCGTATCACGGCGCGATCATTATCATCGCCCATTCATTGAACGGCTGTGTCATTTCTATGAGCCCCGCCCCATCACTATTTCCACACCATTTCGCCTCCCTCACCAACTTGAGCACCATGCTTATAGGTCCCTTGTTGCCCTCACTTTTCGGCTCAATAAGGCCCGTGATCGGTGCCTATTCACCCTCACCATTATCTTAATACCCACCCACCCATGGTCAACCGATGCTTTGCATTGTGATACGCTTTGCCATATAAGTGCATTGACCCATTTTAGCCTCTATCCCACAAGACTGACGCTTCAGTCCTGTTTGGGGGTGAGTCTCATCACCCAATTTTTCTGTCGCCCCGCGCTTTAATAGATCTTATCTTTAGGGTGAGAATGGTTTGGTCTGGCTGAAGACATTAAACTTAGCGTTATCGGGAGGCAGACCATCATTTCTTGTATGAGTCTCATCCTGTTTGGGGGTGGTGTTTCACATCACCCAATGCTTTACCATGCTTTCTAGACTTATACAAATTTTGTTATTTTATCATTTATTCAGGTTTCATTTTGACTTCATATGTCCACTTCATTAGCGGTTGATTCTGGTGATATCTTTCCTCCCTTCTGCTCTCAATTTTAAAAATCATTTTACTTAACATCGAGGACGATGTTCCTTTTTGTTTGGGGGTGGGGAATTTTATCAAAATCGTACATCTTTTAAAATTTTTTGATTTTTAAACCCGATTTTTTAAAATTTCGCACAGTTTCTTTCATCTCACTCATTGATGTGAATTTTCTATCATCCATCTTTTTAAGTCTAGGAATCAAGCTAGAGGATTTTTTTTTTTATAAATAGCTTATGTAATGCATAACAAGGCATGTTGCACCATGAATTTCTAGACTCGACACAAATTTGTGCACTTATCACATCACTACGGTTTAGAGTTAAAGAGTATTACAATTCTAAAGAGAACCTTAAGGATCACTAGCAGAGACTTTAGCTTGTGAGATTTATGCCCTTCACCCTTTCAGAATGCTTTACGCAATCTCTGAGTCACAAGTTGATTCAACTTCCTTTGGTTCCACACTTAAATCGTTGTATGATCTCATTATTTTTTAAAAATCTTGGTTTGATGAGTGAGAACGACATCTTTTTCGAGTTGTGAGAAACGCGTGTCTTGAAGTTTGTTCCGATCACTAGGTTTTCACCCATCCACTTCCCATGCTCTTCCACATTCCCATATATTCCCCTAACCATCCATTCACATTCCCCACTCCATTCATACATCATACATCATCATTTTGAGGAAAAAAGTGCTTTTTCAAATGTAAAATGTCTTCAGTGTTGAGAGTATAAAAGGAAAAAAAAGAGAGAAAAATCAAATAAATAGAAAAATAGCAGAAATAGAAAAACATAGAAAAAAAAGAGAAAAAGGAAAAACATAGGAAAAAAAGTCCAAAAAAGAAAAAAAAAATTAAATTACAATTGTTTCCCCTCACTTTACCCCCTTGAAATGGATTGATACCCTTACTTATCTCTACACTTTAGTTTAGTGTTATATTTTGTAGGTATTTTAAGGTTTTGATTGAATTGGCTTGCAACGATGACTACACACTAAAAGTCAAGTTATCATATGACTTGATGATTAAAATAATTTGTTAACTTCGATGCTAAAATAATTTTTTTTGCTATCTAGTTAAATGTGTTTTGGAAATTTTATTAAGCGCACATATAATGAGAATTCGAGATAAAATTTTGAGGAGTTTTGAATTCTGCGAGTATATTCACTTCAAACCCTAATGAAACTTCACTCATTGTCTAGGGAAACCTAGGGCTTTAAAAGTATTGTTGCATATGATAAAAGCAATGGAGAGATCCGCGAAAGTGGCATTAATTCCTCTCTCTCCTTATTTTTGTTTTTTATTTTTGCTTTTCTTTAGGTTAGGAATTAAGTCGTCTCCCTGTGACACCCCACCTATTAAAATAATGGGTGGCCAGCCCGCTACCAAAATAAAACGGTAGTCTCATATGGCTCATTTTAGCATTACTGTCAAAATAAAATATTTACTAACCACCTGTAGGGGTGTGCATGGGTCGATTCGGTTCAATTTTGGACCGTAATTCAAACTAAACCGATCGGTTCTATTTTGGAAAAGTCAAACCGAAATTGAACTGCTGATGAAAAAAGTCATCGGTTTTGGTTCACATCGGTTTTGATTCGGTTCGGTTTTGGTCAGTTTTCAATTTTGGCCGATTTTTTTAGGTCGGTTTTCGGTTTGGGTTGGTTTTGGAGGTAGGTTAATGGTTTTTGGATATAAAAATAGAAGGTATTTAAGGTTTTTTTAATATAAATATTGATGTCAGTCTGAATTGGTTTTTTTCTTATCTAAATCGCCAACTGAACCGGCATGGTTGATTTTTTAAATCCTTAAACCGTAGACCAAATCGAGCTAAAAAACGTCAGTTTTGGTTCGATTCGATTCGTTTTCGAGACAGTCGGTTTCTCTGCACACCCCTAACCGCCTAATTAATTTTAAGAAGTAGTGTTAATTTTATATTTCATTAACATACAACAGAATAAACAAATCCACAATAAATCCATACACAATAACAATATAAATGAAACCACAAATAAAGTTTAAACTGGGATAAATAGATAAAGTCCCCGAATAAATCATTGGGTAAAAATCTAATACATGAAATCCAACTA
Organism: Sambucus nigra; assembly: GCA_949130495.1. Taxonomy (NCBI): domain Eukaryota; kingdom Viridiplantae; phylum Streptophyta; class Magnoliopsida; order Dipsacales; family Adoxaceae; genus Sambucus; species Sambucus nigra. Next base: position 382,833,860 of record OX422214.1, on the reverse strand, counting down.
CCCAAAACAATTTGAGATGCATAATTCTAAATAAAAAGAGCAGCATGCCCAACCGAAACAGGAATGGATTCTATCTATGAACTCAAGGATATAATCGCATAATGACAAGTTCTATTGCACCCACAGTAGCTGCAACTCCAAAATCCCTAGCAGATGAATAATCCATAGCGTCCCTGACACACCCCAACCCAAATACATATAATTAAGTCTGAAAGTCAAAGTGAGTCAAACCCGAATTAATTTAACCAAACCATAAGCACGAGTTTTAATTTTAGAGTCATCATTGTAAATCTATATAACTGAAAACCTTTTTACAACATTAGAGTAGTCATGCCCATAAAAACTTGCTTGAAGTATAAGTTAACTTAATTACATCATTTACATTTAAACAAATCCGTGTTTCTCCCATTCCTGGCTAACCCAACCCGATTTCCTAGATTTGGCAATGACATCGCATTACCTGAAAAAAGTGAACATAGGAACCGTGAGAAAAATAGCCATGTGAATGCCTCACTACTATACTACTGCATGAATTTAAATAAAATAAATCATGTCCATATAATTATGTATTAACTTATCCGGCTCATTCATAATTAATGACCAACTTTTCCGAATCATGATTCACATATCGTGTCTAAATAGACAATTCTCCCCCATTCCTGGTCGAGGAGTAACCCCTTGTCATTAATAGACAAATCTCCCCCATGCCGGGTCGGGGAGTAACCTCCCATTTTGGTAAACCGAAATGAATAATTTTATATTCATAACATTATGATCATATTCGTAACAGTATACAAATACATCATTCCAGTGAGTTCACTCACCATGGTTTGTCAACTATGTATTTATGTTTCCTTCGGGTGGAGATGAACTGAGTTTATTAGACCTTACACCTATCAATCCAACTAAATCAGTATTGAATATCAATCATAATTATTATCCTAACATAATTATGTAACTTTCAATGACTATACAATAACAATATAATTCCACTTAAGTTACATTCCATGAAATATGAGTAAAGACAAAACAATGGTACACATGTTGATAAAGTTATGAACATTGAACCGTAGGAAATACCTCATAAAGGATTTATAACTAAACCCAAGTAAATATGAAATAATACTTCTCAATGTATATACACATGGAACATGTACTCAAAATACTCTTTAGGAAGAGGAGATAACAATATTCTTTTATGGATTATCCAGTATGGCATCAAATTATTGTTCTACATACTTAACCATCCTATATTCATAAATTGCACAACTACAGGTATCCAAGCTTATCAATATGAAATCATATCTGAATATAATTTCCATTACAAGTGACGATGTAATTTTTCAAGCTTTCTAGAGCAATTTATGACAATTTCTTTACGACACAAGAAATCTTCCCTACAAGCTTCTCTATTGTTCCTTCAACTTTCAAGTATTTTCATAATTTTTCTACAACATAACTTTCAATGATTTTCAACCCATTTTCAGTAGACATACTGAATAGTATAGAATTAAAGTTTCATAAATTTTGACTTCATTTTCTATGTCAAAAGTCGTACCAAACTCAGGGCATACCAAAATGAAATATACAAATAAGAAATATATACCAACTTGCAACCATCACTAAGGCCTAACCACAAGGAGTTAAATCCTAGTTCTCGGATATGATATGAATATATGAGTCTACTTTCATATACAATTGGAATGTCTCAATTCCAGTAAGCACATAAAGAGATATATAAGTTTGAATACAAGGAGTTTCAATACAAAGCAATTTTAAGGGTTTATACATTCAATTTAACTTAAACTTTCATCTAACCATACATATATATAAAGGGCTGAAATTTTAGTAAACAAATGATGATTTATATCATCTAAATCAATAATAGAAGAAAAATAACAAGAATTAGGATTACCTTCGGGACTTTTACGTAATTTCTACGAATTTTTCTGCACTTTTTCTCCTCACCTTTTCTTCCTAAACTTCTACTTTCTCTTTCCTTAAAATAACAACACTTGAAACTGAACCTAGGGATTAATTTGATGAAGAAATAAGTTAGAGGGAGAGTTTTAAGTCGTCCAAGGCTGCCTCCCATGCCAACCAATCAAATTAAACCATTTGGTTTAATAAAAGACAATTTACCACTTAAAGGGAATTGACAGATTTGCCCCTTGTTCATAAATTTGGCCGAACTTCTTACTCGAATTTCCGTTTGATGCACCATTTATTATGTTACAACCCCATTTCATATATATACAATTTTATAGTTTTTACCTCAAGTACGTTATAAAGGTTAAAACTAGTCTTAAAAGGGACATTTCTATCGAAAACAACAAAATTTTGTGTTTGTAAATAATTCGACATTTCATGATTTATGAAAGTAGGATTAGACTAAACATAATCACTTAACATTAGATATACTAATAACAAATTATTCATATCACATAAGTTAAGCATGATTTAAATATAATTTATCATAATTATATTCGGGTTGTCACAACTCACCCACTTAGAAAATTTCGTCCCCAAAATTTAATATAAAGGTCACTTACCAAACAAATGGGGATAATGTTTCTTCATGCCATCCTTCGTTTCCCAAGGTGCTTCTTTAATTCCATGGCTCATCCACCTAACTTTAACTAAGGGAATAACTTTATTTCTCAATACTTTCTCCGTACGATCAATAATTTCCATTATTTCCTCGATGTACGACAAGTCTTCCTTTAGTTCAATTGGTTGAGTTTTCAACTGATGAGATGGATCCACCAAATGCTTACGAAGCATTGATACATGAAACACATCATGTAAACGGGATAAATATGGAGGTAATGCTAATCTATATGCCAGGTTCCCAATTATTTCCAACACCTCATATGGTCCAATGTATCTTGGACTTAGTTTCCCCTTCTTCCCAAATCTCATAACGCCTTTTCATGGTGAAATACGCAGGAATACAAAATCTCCCTTCTGAAATTCCAATGGATACTTCCTTTTATCTGCATAAAATTTTTGTCTGCTTTGTGCTATCTTTATTCATTCCCGAATCATTTTAATCTTTTCTATTGTCATATCATCAATTTAGGACCCAAAATTTTCCTTTCACCTACTTCATCCCAATATAAAGGCGTTCTACATGTCCTCCCATATAAAGCTTCACACGGAGCCGTACCAATGGTGGGCTGATAACTATTATTATACGAGAATTCCATAAATGGCAAATTATTATCCCAACTACTCTTGAAGTCAAATACACAAGCTCATAACATGTCTTCTAATGTTTGAATCGTCCTTTCAGATTGCCCATCGATTTGTGGATGAAATGAAGTGCTGAACTTCAAACTTGTGCCCATGGAATTCTGTAAATGAGGCCAAAACTTAGAAGTGAATGTTGAATCTCTATCTGATACAATTGACACTAGTGCCCTATGTAAATGAATAATCTCATCAACGTACATACGTGCATACTTGTCAACATTATAGGTGGTCTTAACTGGAAGAAAATGGTCCGACTTCGTCAATCGGTCTATAATCACCCAAATAGAATCATGCCCCTTTGGTGACCGGGGTATTCCTATAACAAAGTCCATCATTATATGTTCCCACTTACATTTCGGAATAGGCAATGACTATAATAATCTCGTCGGCTTCTGATGCTCCACCTTTACTTGCTGGCATACTAAACATCAATCTACGAACTCTGCAATCTCATGTTTCGTATTGTTCCACTAGTAATACTCTTTCAAATCTCTGTGCATTTTGGTACCTCCCGGATGCATAGAGTAAATATAACTATGTGCCTCTTCTAATATATCCTTCTTTAAGGATGGATCATTTGGTACACAAATTCTATTTTTATAGCACAACGATTCATCATTCTCAATCTCAAAGTCACTCTCTTTACCATCTTGAACTTTTTGTTTCTTCTTCTCAAGGAATGGATCATTGATCTGCAAATTTTGTATGCGTTCGGCCAATAAAAGTCTCACTGTGACATGTGTTAATAATCCTCCACTTTTTAAAAACTTTAATTCATTCCCCATAGATGCCAAGTCAAGAATATTTCCAACACGGGCACACTGTATGCAACCAAGAATCCCTGATGATTTTTTACTCAAAGCATCTTCTACTACATTGGCCTTCCCAGGATGATGATGGATGGTACAGTCATAGTCTTTAATCATCTCTATCCAACGCCTCTGTCTCAAATTCAGTTCTTTCTGTGTAAACAAGTATTTCAAACTTTGATGATCCGTAAATATCTCACAAGTTTTTCCATACAAATAATGTCGCCATAACTTTAAAGCAAAAATAATGGCTACTAGCTCCAAATCGTGTGTAGGGTAGTTTCGTTCACGCGTCTTTAATTGTTTGGAAGAATATGCTATTACCTTCCCATTCTGTATAAGAACACATCCTAACCCCTGAAATAAAGCGTCAGTAGAGATCACAAAAGACTCATTCACATATGGAATAGTAAGTATAGGGGTTGAAACCAACCGATTTTTTAATTCTTTGAAACTCCTATCACATTCTTCATCCCATATAAACTTCACTTCTTTACGAGTCAACTTAGTCAATGGTAATGCTATTGCTGAAAATCCCTTAATAAATCTACAATAGTAACTTGCCAACCCTAGGAAACTCCTAATTTTTGTCATATTCTTAGGACTCTCCCATTCAATGATTGCTTCTACCTTCTTTGGATCAACATATATCCCATTTACCGAGACAATGTGCCCTAAAAACACTATTTCATTGAACCAAAACTTACACTTACTGAATTCAGCAAATAGTTTTTTCTCTTTCAAAATCTATAATACAACTCTCAAATGTTTCTCGTGTTCCTCCATGATATGCGAGTAAATCAACACATCGTTTATGAATACAATCACAAATGAATCAATGAAAGGGTGGAATACCTGGTTCATTAAGTCCATAAAAATTGCTCAAGCATTAGTCAATCCAAATGGCATCATCAAAAACTTATAGTGCCCATATCGAGTCCGAAAAGCTATTTTGGAAATATCATTATCCTTTACATTCAATTGGTGGTAACCAGATCTCAAATCAATCTTCGAAAATACCGTGGCCCCTTATAATTGATCAAACAAGTCATTGATACGAGGTAGAGGGTACTTATTTCTAATGGTCACCTTATTCAACTGTCGATAATAATACATAATAGCATTGTCCCATCTTTCTTTTTCACAAATAACACTGGGGCTCCCCATGGTGAAACACTAGGCTGAATGAAACCTCTGCTTATCAGATCTTGTAATTGCACTTTCAATTCTTTTAACTCTATTGGTGCCATTTATATGGAGCAAGGGAAATTGGACCAATACCTGAAATTAATTCAATGGAAAACTCTACTTCCCTATCGGGTGACAATCTTGACAATTCCTCTGGGAAGACATCAAAAAATTCTCTAACTACTGGTATATCTTGAATTTTAACTGTCTCTTTACTAGTATCAACAACATAAGATAAATACCCTGTACAACCTTTACTCAATAATCTCCTACTCTTAATTGCTGATATAAGACAATTAGGAACAACGTTCCTTTCTCCTATAAACTAGAACTCAGGTTCACCTCGCAGATGAAATGTAACTTTCTTTCGAAAACAATCAATGGAAGCATGATACGATGATAACCAATCCATCCCCAATATAATATCAAAATCCCCAATGGCCAATGATATTAAATCAACATAGAAATCTCGTTCCCCCATTCGTAAGACACAATATTTATAAACACACTCCACCAGAATTACACTTTCCATTGGGGTAGAAATATATAAGGCACAATTAAGAAATGAACATGGTCTACCCAACTATGAAATAATATGTAATGCCACAAATGAATGCGTAGATCCAGGATCAATGAGTGTATATAAATCTTAGTTTGTAATAGAAAGTTTACCTGTAACCACTTCCGATGTAGCATGGGCATCTTAGAGCGTCATCGCAAACACTCTTCCTACTGCCCTCTATCCAGTTGCTTGTTCTGTATCTCTTCCCCTGGTGGCACTACCTGGAGATGATCCTTTACTAGGCCCCACACTACTAATTGAAACCGCTCTTGATAACATAGGATAATTCTTTCTCAGATGGCCCTTCTGATGACAGTTAAAACATTCTATATTCTGTAACTTTTGGCAATTTCTCTTTATATGACCCAATGTCCCACAAAATAAACACACATTCGGATCTCCTTGTGATGAAACTCTTGAACCTCTTCCACCACTAGCTTCACCCCTTTGCGAACTACCTCCCAAGCCTCTACCATGCTAGAATTTTTGCCTTATAAGTCTCGAATATTCTGTATCACTCCCTTTTTGATAACTTGGATAAAATCTATCTCTCTTTACACCTCGTTCTCAATTCCCTCTTGCTTCATTCATGTTCTTTTCTATCAGCAGGACTTTGTTCACCAAGGCTGAATAATTGACAGTCTCTAAATCCGGCAACCTTGATTTAATAACTAATTCTAGTCCATCGAGAAATCGGCTGCATATATCTTCCTCATTCCGTATAAACCTCGAAGCAAACTGAGATAAGGTTGTAAGCTTAGCTTTGTATTCTCTAACAGTTATGCTTCACTGATTTAACATGAAATATTCTTTCTCCTTTTGTTTTCGATACATTGGGGGGAAATACTTGTCAGACAATTCTTCAACAAAAGAATCCCATGAGATCACATTACCACCTCCTGGAGTAATCAACAAATATTTTGTGGTATCCCATCAGTACTTAGCTTCTCCTTTCAGCATATATGACGCTAAGGTCACCTGTTGATTTTCAGGCATCATCATCACCCCAAAGATAAGTTTAATCTCTTTAACCCATACTTTTGCCTCTTCTGGATCAACTGCTCCTTCAAACGATTGTGGATTTATCTTAATAAATTTCTCGTGTGAAGTACTCCTTTCTTTTCGATGTATCACCTCCTCAGCCCTATCCAATGCTTGTGCCTTTAGTTGCCTGGCTTGATGTTCTTCCATCTGATCTATAAACCTAGATTGTTGCTCTGCCATTAAAGTCATAGCACGTGCTATTTTTTGCATGTCTGTTAATTGTTCTGCCTCGGGTTCTACATTTCTATAAATAGGTTGCTCAACCTCCGCTTCTGCTGCCATATTTGAAACCTCATCTTTTATCCTCACATTAACATCCCATCCTTCCATTCTTTTATATCAAAAATAAATCAAAGATATAATAATATACATATATACATATCTTTCCTAACATAATCGTTAGTATCAAATAAAATATATTTCTAACATTCACTACCAAATCTAGACTCTTCTCACTCCAAAACCTCTAAAACCTAGGCTCTGATACCAAAAGCTGAGACACCCCAACCCAAATACATATAATTAAGTCTGAAAGTCAAAGTGAGTCAAACCCGGATTAATTTAACCAAACCATAAGCACGAGTTTTAATTTTAGAGTCATCATTGTAAATCTATATAACTGAAAACCTTTTTACAACATTAGAGTAGTCATGCCCATAAAAACTTGCTTGAAGGATAAGTTAACTAAATTACATCATTTACATTTAAACAAATCCGTGTTTCTCCCATTCCTGGCTAACCCAACCCGATTTCCTAGATTTGGCAATGACATCGCATTACCTGAAAAAAGTGAACATAGGAACCGTGAGAAAAATAGCCATGTGAATGCCTCACTACTATACTACTGCATGAATTTAAATAAAATAAATCATGTCCATATAATTATGTATTAACTTATCCGGCTCATTCATAATTAATGACCAACTTTTCCGAATCATGATTCACATATCGTGTCTAAATAGACAATTCTCCCCCATTCCTGGTCGAGGAGTAACCCCTTGTCATTAATAGACAAATCTCCCCCATGCCGGGTCGGGGAGTAACCTCCCATTTTGGTAAACCGAAATGAATAATTTTATATTCATAACATTATGATCATATTCGTAACAGTATACAAATACATCATTCCAGTGAGTACACTCACCTTGGGTTCTCAATTATGTATTTATGTTTCCTTCGGGTGGAGCTGAACTGGGTTGATTAGACCTTACACCTGTCAATCCAACTAAATCAGTATTGAATCTCAATAATAAGTATTATCCTAACATAATTATGTAACTTTCAATGACTATACAACAACAATATAATTCCACTTAAGTTACATTCCATGAAACATGAGTAAAGACAAAACAATTGTACACATGTTGATAAAGTTATGAACATTCAACCGTAGGAAATACCTCATAAGGGATTTATATCTAAATCCAAGTAAATATGAAAGAATACTTCTCAATGTATATACACATGGAACATGTACTCAAAATACTCTTTGGGAAGAGGAGATAATAATATTCTTTTATAGGTTATCCAGTATGGCCTCAAATTATTGTCCAACATACTTAACCATACTATATTCATAAATTGCACAACTACAGGTATCCAAGCTTATCAATATGAAATAATATCTGAATATACTTTCCATTACACATGACGATGTAATTTTTCAAGCTTTCTAGAGCAAGTTAGGACCATTTCTTTACAACACAAGAAATCATCCCTACAAGCTCCTCTATTGTTCCTTCAAATTCCAAGAATTTTCATAATTTTTCTACAATATAACATTCAATTATTTTAAACCCATTTTCATTACACATACTGAATAGTATAGAATTAAAGTTTCATAAATTTTTGATTTCATTTGATATGTCAAAAGCTGGACCAAACTCAGGGCATACCGAAATGAAATATACAAACAACAACTATATACCAACTTGCAACCATCACTAAGGCCTAACCGCGAGGAGTTAAATACTAAATCTCGGATATGATATGAATATATGAGTCTAATTTCATATACAATTGGAATGTTTCAATTCCAGTAAGCATACAAAGAGATATACAAGTTTGAATACAAGGGGTTTCAATACAAAGCAATTTTAAGGGTTTGTACATTCAATTTAACTTAAACTTTCATCTAACCATACATATATATAAAGGGATGAAATTTTAGTAATAAAATTATGATTTATATCATATAAATCAATAATATAAGAAAAATAACAAGAATTGCAATTAGGATTACCTTCGAGACTTTTACGTAATTTCTACGGATTTTTCTACACTTTTTCTCCTCTCTTTTTCTTCCTAAACTTCTACTTTCTTTTTCCTCAAGCTAACAACACTTTAAACTGAACCTAGGGCTTAATTTGGTGAAGAAATAAGTTAGAGGGAGAGTTTTAAGTCGGTCAAGGCTGCCTCCCATGCCAACTAATCAAATTAAACCATTTGGTTTAATAAAAGACAATTTACCACTTAAAGGGAATTGACAGATTTACCTCTTGTTCGTAAATTTGGCCTAACTTCTTACTCGGGCATCCGTTTGATGCACCATTTATTGTGTTACAACCCTAACTCATATGTATACAATTATATTGTTTTCACCTCAAGTCAATTGTTATGTTATAAAGGTCAAAACTAGTCTTAAACAGGGACATTTCTATCGAAAACAACAAAATTTTGTGTTTGTAAATAATTCTACATTTCATGATTTATGAAAGTAGGATTAGACTAAACATAATCACTTAACATTAGATATAATAATAACACATTATTCATATCACATAAGGTAAGCATGATTTAAATATAATTTATCATAATTATATTCGGGTTGTCACAATCCCTGTGGCTGGACACCTAAAAAATTTGAAAACAGATTTAATACGGGTCAGAGTTTAAACCTTTGAAAATATTTTGCAAGTGTATAAAATGCCTAAATGAAATTGTTAAGAAAATGTTCATATTAATAAGTTGATATCTCACTCTTGTGAGTTACCCCTCGCCCCTCATCTAAAGTGCGCACCTAACGTACTATCTTAACCCGCCTAGTTACGCTACCTTGCCAAACTAGCCTTACCACTCGTTGCCAATACTATACTATCCTGCCCTGACTATAATACCTAACCTTTGTTCATTAATTAGCTTTCACAATTGCCTAACTAATATCTCATCCAATCATCATAATTCAGAACATAACTTTACTCCAGCTATTCGTTTTCACAATCACATTTATAATCTATCACTTTATCACCAATAACTATCACTAGTTATTTATACCGTAATCGCTTACTATTAACCGTATATTTGTCTACACATAAATATACGTAATAATATACTATGACAAACACACATATGCCGCGTGTAATCACCATACCTCAGAGTAATAACTCACTGGATGCGGATCTCTAAAAAGCTATCATAATCCAGGACATGTTCACCTCATTTTGTTTATCGGAGGTCGAACTCTCCTACCGACTCGGTAAAATATCAAACGTAGTTGGAGGCGATCATAGTCCTTCGGTAGTGAGTCATAACCATACCCACAATTACCTCACTGCGAATATAATCACACAAATAAAAACATGGCGCTATGACCTAGAGCCGATACTTAGCCCACTGAGATTTGCCAAGGAAGATCACTCACATTGCCCAACCTCCACTGATGGCATAAGAGGGGTATGTTTCACATAACATCATACACACAAATATCATTATGCCTTTATATATATCGCCCATATCCGTATATATACATAGCCACATCAACCGACTAATTTGTGACTTTTCCCTGAAGCACTAGTCTAATAACTTGAGTCTCATTCCAACCCCTTCTTTAATTATATTCATGTTTTAAATAATTTAACATCTTCCCTTATTTATGAGTTTTTCCAAACATCCCAAATCAGTCCTACATTAATAATTGGAAGTCATTCTATTTCATTCTGTATTTTATATCCCAATTATTTTCATCCCCTAAATACCCTATGTACATGTAACCCGAGCTAATTCTCGTCTACCCGAATTACCCTTACTGACCATCTCTCAAGAATATTCAAATTATTCTATTGACCTTAATGAATTTACCAACTTCCCACTCTACTATTTTATTCCTATAAAAAAGGTCAAGTTGTCCCTCACAGTTGGTCGAAATCGATTCGGGTTCATAGCCAAATCGATTCGCCAGTCAAATCGATTTGCCTGTTAAGGCCGAATCAATTTGATTCTGGGCAGGATCCTAGATTTGGCGTGAAAGTGATGGGTTTCGTAATTCAAGATCTGCCAATTCCACCCAAATCATGATTCCAATCATTATCTAAGTCTCTTAATAGTTTCCCATAGTAATCAAAGCAAATTTTCCATAATTTAATTCATTAACATCATTATAATTCAATCCAATTCTCATAAATTTTATCATCATAAATGTAACCAATTTTCCAGATTTCTTCCCTTAATTAGTCATCATTCTTTCAATAATTTAAATCTAAATTTCCTCTGCATAACTTCATATTATCATAGAAACTATAACTGGTATGAAGTCCAATAAATCTTTCATCAATCATTCATGTAGGTTTGTCCCCCCAAACCCCCGTTTTCACATAGTAACACCCAACCTAAAATTTTAGTGAATTACTACCAATTTTTATATGAATGATTATACTACACATAAATCAATAAAAAATGATATACACTTGCATTGAGTTTGTCAAATTCTAAATCCCTTACGCATTGTTTAGAGTCTCACAAGAATCCTCCCTAAATTTTCTCTAAGGTAAGCCTTTTTGGATCTCTTAAGTGCTATCCCTCTCTCTTTTGTCATCAAAAGTCTCTAAGGTGTTTGATAGTGTATAATGGTTGTCTCTCAACCCTAATCATTCCTTTAAACTCCTTAATCCAGAATTTAGGTTAACCTGTTAGTGAAAAATGACTTAAACACCTTCGCATTGGCCCCAACTAGTCTAAAAAGCTCTTGCAACTCAATTACTACCCTCGAGTACTCTATTTTGACCATTCTTGGGTCAACCGAGCACTCAAAATCACCATCCAAGTCACTAAACATAAAAATTCTATCTCAACCCAATAGTAGCCCTCATAATTGCCCCGATTGAGATACCATCCATTCCCGCCGTTTCTACTCACATACGACGTATTAAAATTGACTTAATTAAATTTACTGTTTTGCACTTGTAAATTTACACATAAATATTAATTTTGTTCTTCACTAATTAATATTTATTAATTTCACATTATATTCCATTTTAATTCAATTACGACACACATGTAATTTAAAATTTTAAAATAATTTACTCAAAAATACGGGGTATTACATACTTTCGGCTTTACAAAGGAATTTCGTCCTCCAAATTCGAACATATCTATGATAAAAAGATCTGGATACTGCTCTTGCATATCATCCTCACGCTCTCACATCGACTTATCTACATTCTGATCTCCCCACTGAACAAGAACTAGGGTCACCACCTTTGGCTGCAGCTTCCGTTCACTATGGTCCAGAATAGTAATCGACCTCTACTCGTACGAGATGTCTGGATGCAAGTCTATCTCCTTAAGTGGGACGTGCCAATGCTCCCTCTCACTCATCTGGTATCTCTTGAGAGATGACACGCGGAACACATCGTAAATCCTCTGTAAATGCTCCGGTAAACCTAACCTATAAGCAAGTGGTTCCACTCTTTTAATGATCGGGAAGGGACCTACATACATCAGCACTAACTTCCTCTTCTTCTTGATCCTCATAACCTCCTTCATAGGAGACACTCGTACCAAGAACTGATCCCATATATCTAGATCTATGTTCCTCTTGTCTGCATCGGCGTAACTCTTCTGGCTATCCTGAGCTATCCGTATGCATTCTCGAATGAGCTCAATCTTGGCAGTGGTATCCTGAATCATCTATGGTCCTAATATCTTATTGTTCCCCACCTCTAACCAACAAGTAGGCGAACTATATGGCCATCCATAGAGTGCCTCAAATGGTGCCACATCGATGGTGAACTAGGAGGAGTTATTATAAGAAAACTCCACCAGTGGAAGGTATTGCTCCAAACCTCCTCCAAAGTCAAGTATACACATCCTGAGCATGCCCTCTAGCATATGATTAACTCGCTCAGTTTGTTCGTCAGTCTGCAGGTGATACACCGTACTCAACCATAAATCAGTGGCCACCACCTTCTAAAAGCTCTGTTAAAAGCAGGACATAAAAATCTTGTCCATGTCGGACACGATATTAATGGGTACCCACTATAATCTTATTATTTCAACAATAAATAAACTAGGCATACTGTCTCATCTTAAAATTCGTACGAACTTACAGGAAGTGGGTTACTTTGGCCAGGCGATTTACGATAACCCAGATGGAATCGTGACCCCTTTATGACATCGGTAACCCAAGGATAAAATCCAAAGAGATATTCTCCTATTTTCATCCTGAAACCTCCAATGACAGTAACATCCCGGTCGGTCTCTGGTGGTCTATATTCACTAACTGGCATGTTCTACACATCGAGAGAAACTCCACTATGTCTCGCTTTATCCCATACCACTAGTACTGCCTATGAATATCCATGTAAATCTTATCCCTACCGGGATGTACCGCAAACCTCAACCCGTGGGACTCGGCCATCACTGCATGTCTCAATTCCTCATCCTCCGGAATAACGAGTCTCCCGTTAAAGCATAACCCTACCTTAGAACTGATCGAGTAGGATTCCACCCCAACAGCCAACAACTGGCGCACCCTAACCTGACAGAATTGATCCCCGGCCTGTGCTTTCACCACCCGCACAATGATCTCGGGAGTGTTAGATAATACTGCCATTCATGCTCTGGCGACCTCGTCATCATACCGAAACTCCTCCCACTTTGCCTTCCAAACCTTCGTATCCCCCTCGTAGGTCGTCGGCTCAATGCGTCTGCCACCACATTAACCTTACCATGATGATACTGAATATCAAATTAGTAATCCTTCACAAACTCCAACCATCTCCTCTACTGCATTGGTAAATCCTTACGCGTGAACAGATGCTATAGTGACTTATGGTCCGTGGATAAATTGAACCGCTCACCCAAAAGGTATTGCCTTCAAATCCTTAAGGCAAATACGGCTGCAACTAAATCCAGGTCATATGTGGGGTAATTGCTCTCATGAGCCTTAATCTTGCAAGATGCGTAAGCTATAACACTATCCTCCTGCTGCAATACACCCCTAAGTCACTATAGGGACGTATCTGTGAAAACACTGTACTCCACCCCTCCCCTAGGCAGTGCTAGCACGGGCACTGAAGTCAATTTCTCCTTTAGCTCATCAGAAATTAATTGACAATAGTGATCCCAAACGAACTGACGGTGCCCCCTTACGAGTCAGATCAGTCAACAGGCCCACAATCTTCGAGAAGCCCTTTATGAAGCGGTTCTAATTTCCAAAAATCTTGTATGTTTTTCTATAATTTTTTGATTTCTAAATATTTTTTAATGATTTATTATATAATTTTTATTTTTAAAAACTTTTATATTGTTTGGATTAAATCATGGGTAGAATGGTCTTTTTTGAAAATTTTGACAACACCTAACAAATTTCACTAACTATGGCGTGTAAACCCAAAGAATTTAAAATGTGGGGTATCAACATAAATTTTGATATATAACACGGGGTGACAAGTCAAAAAAATCTTATCGTTTTTTGTGGAAAACATTTCTCATCCACTCAAAGAATTAATTTCCATAAAAAATGACAAAACTAAGGGTGTGTTTGATTGACCAGAAAAAAATTTATATGGGAAATAGTTATTTCGACTCATGTTTTACCTTTGCAGTACCTTGATTATGAATAGTTTAAATAAGAACAATTGTCATTCACATAATAAGTTCTCCATTTTAAACCTCATTTTTAGTGAAAAACATTTATTATCCACCCATTTCCATGAAAAATATAAAAATGAGACCAAAAACTCGTATATTTTTTCACTCATTTTCCAACTTGTGATACAAATGACCTATTTTCCACGCATTTTCGATGTTTGCAATCAAACAAACCCAAGGAGAAAATTACTCCCATATTTTTCCACTCATTTTTCAATTTCTCATAAAAATAAATTTTATTTTCAATCAGTTTTTAACTTTGTAATTGTAACACCTCGTATATCCGAACATTAAATATTTAATTAATATGGCTAAATTTAAATTAGCAATGTGTCGTAATTTAATTAAATTAAATATTATGTGTGCATTTAAATATTAATCGGGAGAGATAATGATTAATATAAATGGAACAAAAATTTACTAAGTGTGTAGCAAATAATATGTGACTATTATTATGCGTTGTAGCGAGTTAAACGGCAGGATTTTATTGTATCTCAACCAGGAGTCAGGTGTAGACTATATTGAGGTCGAGATGGAGACTCTTAGTAAAGTGACTAAAATGACGATTCTGAGTGTACGGTTGATTCCGGATGGATAGAGCTAGTTAGAATAGAGTACTTGGGGATAGTAATTGGGTCTCGAAATATTTTTAGGCATAACCGGGCCCACATGGGGGTGTTCGGGTTATTTAGGTTTGGACCATAAGCCTAATTTTGGGTTTAGCATTTATTTAACCTAAATCTAAAAGGGTGAATGGCAGTTAATCACATTCTAACCCTAAGAACTTAATAGAAGAAAAGAGGGAGAAAGTGAGGAGCTTTGGTGAGCCAATTTGAAGAAGGATTGAGGTACTTGTGTCAAATTCATCCTCTTAATCAAAGGAACTAGGTTCTATAAATCTAATCAGGCAAGTGGTAAACTTGCTTTCAATCAAATTTGCAGTATTTTGGTTCATATTATAGTGGGTATAAACTAAAATCCGTTTTTGTGTGGGTGATCGTATGAAAATTGATTTTTATGATTTTTATGTGATGAGATATCATGTAGTACTGTTAAAATTGAATTCTTATTCGAAATCAATAATTAGATGTGTGGATTTGATGGTTGTGAAATCAAATTTAGGAAGAGAAATGGACAAACGAAGAAAAACCCAATTCGTGAATTATCGAATGAATGTGAGAATCATTAATGTTAAATAAGGATTTTGATGATTAGTAATGGTTGAGAACATATATTAATCGTTAGTAAAGTTTTAATTGAGAATTTAATTAAAAGAGCAAGCTTTAAAAGTTAACAATGGTGGAATTCGTAACAAAGTAGACAAAGAAGATGACCTGTTCGCGGTGAATCGATTCGGTTCCTAAGTCGAATCTATTCGAAATAAGGGCGAATCGATTGAGCTACCCAGAATCGGCAAAAATTTTCTGTTTTTGCCCTAAATTCACGATTAATTTTTGGGGGAACTTTTATGTGAAAAAGCTATTACTTAGGCCGTGTAATACAAGATTAAACTATTGAAGTAACGCCGAACTGTTTTTTGAAGAAACTCTTTTCTTTAAATCAAAATAGATTAATAACAAGATGTGTTTAATAAAACATGCACGAGATTTGTTCAAGATTAGTTAACTAGTTTTAAAAAACAAAACTAAAAGGTTTAAATCAGCACACCAGCAAGAATGAGATGAGGAGATGTAGAAAGATTAAGGACATGGCGTTTTTAACGTGGTAAAACCTCACCCAACTGAGGAAACATCTATGGTGACTTCTAAGTCACAAATAAAAAATCCACTAAAATAAAATATACAAGTTACAAACTATTTAACACACATGCACACAAAACATTCCTATACAAGTTTAGAATATTTACCCACTGGTTTGATTCTAACTCCTCTGCAAGTCTTATGTTGATGTGGCTTTCTCAGCTTGCTAACTTCTCCACTCTGTTCTAGTCTTTACGTCGACTCTTGAAGTTTCAAAATCTTATATCCGACACTTCTGTGTTGTAGTGTGACAAGTGTTTGTGAAAGTGTTCTAACACATGCATGCACATACACACACTTATTTATACAAATAAGTCCTAGCAAATTACAGATCATATCTAAATGATGCTATTTTCAGTTTCTCTCTTCTTTAGAAATGAAAGGACTTTATTTGACCTTTCAAATAATCCCAGAATCCAAGGTTACCTTGCTGGAAAGACTGCCAAGGTCATATCCAATTTAAGAGGGTTTTGAAAATGATTTTGAAATTGAAAACCACCAATTGCGATTCTAACTAGGTCAACAGTCTTGTTTCATAAGAACTAAAAGCAGAAAATATATTTGTTGATTCTAACGTTTTGAAAAACATTTATAGAACAATAATCAACAAATATGATTTCTCAAGATGAGAAACTAAAATATGCAGATATAAGTGTAATATGACATGCAATAATCAAATCTACTGTTTCCATGAAAGAGAAATATCGATATAACATGAAATGTCTAAGTTGGAAACAAGATCTTGAACTCAGAGGATAAGACTCTTTAAACCTCAAACCCCACCAACAACATTCTCAAACACACAGGTATAGTGTTTGGTAAATACTATTTAGGAGAAATGAGTTTAGGGTTTGAAAACGAAAAGGGTTTGGACAATTCTTTCTCTATCTGGTTTCTCTCTTCTTTCTCTTATCTTCTCTCTCTATTTAGACAAACTCCCAAAAGTTCCCAAATGCTGAGGATAAGCCTCCTTATATAGTAGGATAGGAAGGATCGAGAAGGTTGATGCAAATCTAAAGGCTGAGATTTAGTCTTGGCCTTTTGACTTTGATCCAATGGTTAAACATCAGCGGTGATTTAAATAATTTCTGATTGGTCTAGAGAGGTTCACGGGGATTGAGTTCGAACGCATGCAGAGCGTTGATTACAGAGATCCAAGGGCTGAGATGACACAAGGGTTTTGAGTCTTGCAACAAACACAAATCTAGCCGGTATAACATGGACAGTTGTTAGGCTGAGATGAGCTCTCACACGCGTGTTGCAAAAATAATTACACACGCACCCTAAAGTCTCAAGCGCATTCAAATTCTACCCAACCGAACATTTAGGCATAAATAGGTAATAACATTAATTACATAAAGACCCCAAAACTTTTATAAACCGAGTTTTTAATCATTTAAAAATTATTAAAAATTCCCAAAAAATTATTAAAACCAATTTAAATGGGATTAACCACACACAACACACACACAATCGAATAATACAATATATGAACAATGTATGCAGCCCTAGTGTGTGTGAATTATCATTATACCTTCAATTGAATCAAGTGTGCCTTAAGAAGATGTTTCTGAGGCTCTTTGGTAACTAGGGAATGGGACTCTAATTTTGTCACATATTTCCAAACTAGATGAGCACTTATACAATGTAGACTCAAATGAGTCAAGAGTATAAGGTGCTTCAATTTCCCTCTTTGGAAATATGAGATAAAATCTCCTTTGAGTCATCTAAGACTCGTAGGGCTACGAAGAAATAAGGAAAAACCTATTCCTATACAAAAATTCTATCTACCCATTTCTTAGAAAGAGAAAATTACATAACTCAACTAATTATACATCAATACCCTAATAACACATGTTGAAGACAACAGTACAGATTCCTGCAAATAACGCTAAGATCAAGCTTTTTAGAAATATGTGCAAGAAAAAATATGAACTCATAAGACTCAAATTACTCCCCCATTTTATCTCAAATGGACAAAGAAAAAAACTTAAGTCATAGGAGTTTATTCAGCACACACCATTCCTATCGATTTTCGCAAAGCAAGAAATCTATTGTACTCCAAAGGTTTGGTAAACATATTTGCGAGTTGCAAATCATTAGAAAGATAATTGATTTTTAATTTCTTAGTCTCAACCAATTCACGTATAAAATGATGTCTAATTTTTATATCTCTAGTTCGCGAGTGTTGAACAAGATTTTTAGAGATATTGATCGCGCTTTGATTATCACAATAGAGATGTAGATGATCTTCTTGAATACCATAATCATTTATCATTTGCTTAAGCCAAAGTAATTAAGCACAGCTACTAAAAGCGACTATGTATTCAGATTCAGCTGTGGACAAGGAAGTGCAGTTTTGTTTCTTACTACTCCATCCTACCAGATTGTTACCAATATAGTAACACGCTCCTGATGTGCTCTTACTATCATCAGTACACCCTGCCCAATCAGCATCAGTGTATCCTATTATAGTACTAGGAGTATCATTGGTGTACCAAAGTCCTAAATTTAGAGTGCCTTTTTGCGTATGTAATAATTCTTTTTACACAAACTAAGTGGCTCTCTTTAGGATTGTTTTGATAACGGGAACACACGCAAACTGCGTACATAATATAAGGACGCAAGGCAATAAGGTATAGTAAGGTTCCTATCATACTATGATACAAAGTGGTATCTATGGATTTTCCATTCTCATCCTTAGATAATTTGGCCGTAATACTCATGGGAGTTTTAGCATCTTTTGCAATTTTAAGCCCGAATTTTTTGACAATCTCTAAAGCATATTTCGATTACGACACAAATAAACCATCTTAATTCTGTTTGACTTGAAGACCCAGGAAAAATTGTAACTCCCCCATAAGAGACATTTGAAATTCTTGATACATAATTTTATAACAGGATTTAACTTCTGAAGGGGAAGTGGATCCAAAAATGATATCGTCGACATAAACTTGAGCTATAATGATATCTTTGTCAAAATGTTTGACAAAAAGGGTTTGATCATTTCCACCTCTCTTAAAACCTTTGTCTAAGAGAAAGTTGGAAAGATGCTCATACCAGGCTCTTGGCGCTTGTTTAAGACCATACAACACCTTTTTAAGACGATAAACATGATTTGGATATTGAGGGTCGATGAACCCTTTGGGTTGTTCAACATAGGTCTCTTCAGTCAAGATTCCATTAAGAAAGGCAAATTTGACATCCATTTGGTAAAGCGTAAAATGCAAGTAACAAGCTATTGCAAAAATAAAACGAACAGATTCTAAGCGAGTAACAGGGGTAAAAGTCTCGTTAAAATCTATTCCTTCAATTTAAGAGTATTCTTGAGCCACTAATTTGGCTTTGTTTCTAATGATTATCTCACTTTCATCAGATTTATTTTTAAACATCCAACGTGTGCCAATAACCTTTTTGTGATCAGGCCTAGGTACAAGATACCAAACATCATGAAAAACAAATTGAAAAAGTTATTCTTGCATGGCAGAAATCCAATGAGGGTCATTCAATGCCTCATTTACATTCTTTGGTTCTATAAGGGAAACAAAACATGCATAATGATCATAGTTTATTAATTGAGATCTTGTACGTACAAGCTCACTAGGGTTACCAACAACGTTATCTATGGGATGATCTTTAGAAACCCAGTTAGGTACTTCAGGTGTCTCAATTGGTAAAGAATCATCTATTTCTAGAGAGTCATTTTCTAAAACATTTTCAAACTCTTACACAATAGTTGGTTCTCCAGTATTACTATCAGCATTAGTGTCACTCATAATAACGCTCATGGATTCAATTAATGTCTTTATGCAAAGATTATAAACACGGTATGCTCTACGGTCAGGAGAATATCCAAAGAAAATAGCTTTATCTCCACGAGTCTCAAATTTGGACAAGTGTTCTCTGTCTTTGCAGACATAACACATACTACCAAATTTTCTAAGGTATTTAAGATTGGGCTTTTTCCCACGCCATAGTTCGTAAGGAGTTTGTTTAGAATTCTTCCTAGGATAGACCCTATTGATAATGTGACAAGCAGTACGAATAGATTCCACCCAAAAATATTTAGGTAAACACTTAGCATGAATCATAACATGTGCCATATCTTGAAGGGTACGATTCTTTCTCTCAGTAATTCCATTTTATTGAGGAATCTTGGGAGAACTAAACTCATGTTTGTAACCACTATAGTCACAATACTCTATAATACCAGTATCTATGAATTCTCCACCTCTATCACTACGAATTCTATTTACTTGAGTGTCCTCATTTTCAATACGAAGTAAGATTTTTAAAAAAGTTCTGAAAGTGTCAGACTTTCATTTTAAGAAAGCCGCCTAAGTAAATCTGGTGAAGTCATCAACCAAAACAAGAATGTAACTGTGTCCACATAGACTAACAGTTCGAGAATGACCCATTAGGTCCATATGGATGAGCTCCAAGGGTTTAGAGGAAAGGATATCTTTAACCTTTTTATGAGGTACTTTAACAATTTTTCCTTCCTGACATGATCCACAGACAATGTTAGAAATAGGTTTGATCTTTGGAATTCCTCTAACTATTTCTTGTGAAGACAATCTACTAAGGCTATCGTAATTTATGTGACCCATTCGATTATGCCATATTTCATTGTCATCCATTATGGAAATATTGCAGACCTCAGTACTGTTCTAGACAGTATAACAATTGTGAGGAGTCCTGAGTCTTATAATTATGCACTCACCTTTTTCATTTAAAATTTTGTAATTATTCTTTGAAAAGGTGACAGTATGATTTGAGTCACAAAATTGCAAAATACTAAATAGATTAGACTTAAGACCTTTTACTAGAAGAACATTTTCAAGAACAGGCATTCCTTCTTCTTGGAGTGTTCCTTTACCAATGATTTGAGATAATACACCATCACTAAAAATGACTTTTTCCCAGCAAATCTAGTTTTATTTAAAAGTTTTGTATCATCACCAGTCATGTGCTTTGAAGACCCAGAGTCTAAATACCAACCAGAGGGAGTGTGTTAAGATTTTAAAGCAGTAATCATAATATTACACTTCATCTGGGTTAATAGCTTATCTTTTCTAACCCAAACAACTCTTATCTTTGTTTTGCGTATATTTCCTCCCATTTGATAAAATTTGCGAGCATTAGATTTTTGTTAAAAAATGTTTTGCGCATGAGTTTTAATTTTATGGAGAATATGAGCTTTTGGTTTAGGAAAGTGCCTTGTTGCCCTTCTAGGAAATGATCTTTTAGGTAGGGTCTTTCTCTTTCTATAGTTAGATTTTTTATCTGGTTGTCTAGGCAGTACATAATTGTTACGACTTCTCCTAGAGTAGTTAAAGTTCTAGTATAGAGGAGTATTACAGACAGGTTTTACTAAGAGTCTAGAGTAGCAACCTTCAAAAGAATGACCATATATGTCACAGTAAGAGAAATATAGATTGCTTGAAGAGGGTATCTCCTTAGGAAAGTCTCTAAACATAGGTTTCATGGAATTTTGATGTTGAACCTTATTCCTGCGGAGTACAGTTTGGAACGAAGAAACACTCTTCCTAATCGCGGGGCAGATGTATTTAGCCTCAGGTTGACTATCACACTTAGAGTAACTTGATTCCCCAATATCAAACTTTTGTTATTTTTCATCAAACTCATCTTTTAGGGAATGAAAATCTGGGCAAGTTTCTATAGGTCTTTTGCCTCCTGACACAAACTTGATTGATTCAAAGTTTTTAGTTTGTGTATTTAAATATGGGCAAAACCCTATTCCAGTTCAATCATCAGAATTGGTTTTTGAATCAGCAACAAAGCCATCAAAACAGTTGGAATTATTTTCAAATTTTGCAAATTTTTTGAAAACAGTTTCGGTATTTTCTTTAGCTTGTTCCAATTCTAATAATGTCCCTTTATATTTTTCTCCAGAGTTTCATTCATTTCAATCAAATTCTTCAATTTTTGATCAAAACTTTTGACTTCATTCTCAAGAGTTAGACATTGGGTAGTATACTTTTCAGTGTTAAGTTTAACCATCAGACTTAGGTCTTCTAGTTTCTTAGTGAGATCTTTCACAGTATTCTCTAGTCTAGTGCTTTTCTTGAGAGTCTTGGTATAAAGTATGTAAATATCAGTGAGGTCTTCAGTGTCATAATCACTAAGTGTAGTGTGTGAAGTGACCCCTAAGTATTCATTTCTTGAACTCACACACACATTGACATTGTCATTATCGTTTTCCCTTTTTCTCACACACCCCGCTGTAGAACTAGCATTGTTCTCAGAAATTAAAGCATCTAAACCAGTCGCAACATGATTCATAACAACAGAGGTAGAGCTACTAAAATCATTCTCATACATAGGCACAGGCATATCATCATTATAGACTATCTTGGCAAAGAAAGACATGCAAGGATCAAAAGCATCAGATGATTCAGGTTCTTCATTTTAAGAATCACTTGAATCATCCCATGTCTTGCAAATGTTAGCCCTAGTATGTTTATTGGTCATGTTCAGTTTAACTCTATAGTCTTGTACTATATGGCCCAATTTACCACATTTAAAACATTCAATGTTCTTGAAGTCTTTGTTAGGTCTCGTATGAATGTCCTTGTGATGTTTGTCTTGACCTTTCTAATGAGGTTTGTGGTTAGACTGAGTTGGATAATTTGTCTTGCCTTGCACTAAACAAAAATAGGAATCTGGCACGGTTTAAAACTGTGCCAAAATCAGGTGTTCCAAAATGGCCATTTTTTCGGCACGGTTTAAAAGTGTGCCAGATTTGACCAAACAGAAACACTTCTGGCACACTTTCAAACTGTGCCAGAATTTGATATTTTTGGCACACTTTTGGCACACTTTTGAACTGTGCCAGATTGAGCACATTTTGATAAACTTTTGGAACAGTTTAAAACCGTGCCAAAATTTGATACAATTTTGGCACGATTTTGAGCTGTGCTAAATTTTTGGATAAAAGAAAAAATTTAATTATTTGAAAACTAGAAAATTCACAAATTGCAAATCTTGAACGTTGTTGATAAACTAATGTACATACATACAAACTTCAAAATATTACAAACCTTTAGTAGTTAACAGATAAAAAAAAAATGGCTAGAGTTTCCTCTATTTTCTGAACATTCTAAAACCTGCTAATATAAAACCTGGATAACATAAAGCCCGCACGACCACAAAATATAAAAAATTAACTTACAAAAGCCCGCACGGCTATAAAAGTTTACAATAAAACTACAAAATCCCGCATGGCCATAACACAAAAAATAGAATCATGAATAAACCCCTTGTAGTAAACCATTGAGTTCTCAGTGTGTTCCCCGTGAATAAATGTTAATGATAAAATGTTATCCTGCAAATAAAATAGGATACAAAAAAGATACGATATTAGTAACCAAGTAATTTATAAAAAAAACTTACTCAAGCTAAAAAATTACATATAGGAGTGACAATTATTATTATATTCTAAAATTGAAAATTTTACGCAAGTTATGACTACCTGAGAGGCCCGTTACTATGCTGTCAGTTCGTACAAGTTACATTGGTCCCGTGTGAGGTGTTCGTGCCTCTTACGGGGCCGTTTGGGGGCTGATTTGGGTTTTCATCCTCAAGCGGCTTATTTTCAAGCCTAATATACATATTTTGAAATGTTCATATTCTCAAACCGGGAGACCCGTGACTATGCAGTCAGTTCGTACAAGTTACATTAGTCCCGTTCGAGGTGTTCGTGCCTCTTACGGGGCCGTTTGGGGGCAGATTTGAGTTTTCACCCTCAAACGACTTATTTTTAAGCCTAATCTACGTATTTTGAAATTATCGTCATATTCTCAAAACGGAAGACCCGTGACTATGCGATCAGTTCATACAAGTTACATTGGTCCTGTGTGAGGTCTTCATGCCTCTTACGGGGCCTTTAGGGGGCTGGTTTGGGTTTTCACCCTCAAACGGGTTGTTTTCAAGCATAATCTACGTATTTTGAAATTATCATTATATTCTCAAACCGGGAGATCCGTTATTACGTGGTTAGTTCGTATGAGGTGTTCTTGCCTCTTACGGGGTCATTTGGGGGCTGGTTTGGGTTTTCACCCTTCAACGGATTATTTTTAAGCTTAATCGATATATTTTAAAATTATCATCATATTCTCAAACGGAGAGGCCCGCGACTACGCTGTCAATTCGTACAACTTACATTGGTCCCGTGCGAGGTGTTCGTGCCTCTTACGGGGTCATTTAGGGGCTGGTTTGGGTTTTCACCCTCAAACGGCTTGTTTTCAAGCCTAATCTATATATTTTGAAATTATCATCATATTCTCAAACCGGGAGACCCGTGACTATGCATTCAGATTGTACAAGTTACATTGGTCCCGTACGAGGTGTTCGTGCCTCTTATGAGGCCGTTTCGGGTTGGTTTGGATTTTCACCCTAAAACGACTTATTTTTAAGCCTAATCTACGTATTTTGAAATTATCGTCATATTTTCAAACTGAGAGACCCGTGACTATACGATCAGTTCGTACAAGTTACATTGGTCCCGTGCAAGGTGTTCGTGCCTCTTACGGGGCCGTTAGGGAGCTGGTTTGGGTTTTCACCCTCAAACAGGTTGTTTTCAAGCATAATTTATGTATTTTGAAATTATCGTCATATTCTCAAACCAAGAGACCCGTGACTACGCGGTCAGTTCGTACGAGTTACATTAGTATCGTGCGAGGCGTTCGTGCCTCTTACAGGGCCGTTAGGGTTTTCACCCTTCAACGACCTATTTTTAAGCTTAATCGATATATTTTAAAATTATCATTATATTCTCAAATCGAGAGGCCCGTGACTACACTTTCAGTTCATACAACTTACATTGGTCCCGTGCGAGGTGTTCGTGCCTCTTACGGGGCTGTTTGGGGGCTGGCTTGGGTTTTCACCCTCAAACGGCTTGTTTTCAAGCCTAATCTACATATTTTGAAATTATCATCATATTCTCAAATTGGGAAACTCGTGACTATGCGATCAGTTTGTACAAGTTACATTGGTCTCATGCGAGGTGTTCGTGTCTCTTACGGGGCCGTTTAGGGGTTGGTTTGGGTTTTCACCCTCAAACGGCTTATTTTTAAGCTTAATCGATATATTTTCAAATTATCATCATATTCTCAAACCGAGAGGCCCGTGACTATGCAGTCAGTTCGTACAAGTTCCAATGGTCCCGTGCGAGGTGTTCGTGCCTCTTACGGGGCCATTTGCGGGTTGGTTTGGGTTTTCACCTTCAAACGGCTTATTTTTAAGCCTAATATATCTATTTTGAAATTATCATCATATTCTTAAACGGGGAGACCCGCGACTATGCGGTCAGTTCGTACAAGTTACATTTGTCCCGTGCGAGGTGTTCGTGGCTCTTACGGGGCCATTTGGGGCTGGTTTGGGGTTTTACCCTCAAATCGCTTATTTTTAAGCCTAATCTATCTATTCTGAAATTATAGTTATATTCTCAAACGAGGAGACCCGCGACTACGCGATCAGTTCGTACAAGTTACATTGGTCTCGTGCAAGGTATTCGTGCCTCTTACGGGGCCATTTGGGAGTTGGTTTGGGTTTTCACCCTCAAATGGCTTGTTTTCAAGCCTAATCTACGTATTTTGAAATTATCATCATTATCTCAAACCAGGAGGCCCGCGACTACGCAGTCAGTTCCTACATGTTACATTGGTCCCGTGTGAGGTGTTCGTGCCTCTTACGGGCCGTTTGGGGTTTGGTTTGGGTTTTCACCCTCAAACGGCTTGTTTTTAAGCCTAATCTACGTATTTTGAAATTATCTTCATTATCTCAAATCGGGAGGCCCGCGATACGCAGTCAGTTCCTACATGTTACATTGGTCCCGTGCGAGGTGTTCGTGCCTCTTACGGGGCCATTTCGGGGTTGATTTGGGTTTCCACCCTCAAACGACTTGTTTTTAATATTTGAAATAAATAACATGAAAGAAACCAAACGATGCTAATATTTGAGGTAAAGATGTGAATTGACAAAAGTTATGCAAAAGCACTGATCGCATGTATACCTCAATGACCACGTGCATTCCAGTTCGATCCCTCTCATCACGAATGTCACTTATGCCTTATAGATTCTGAAAATATAAAAGATAAAAATCAATAATAGCAAGTACGAATTGTATCAACAAAATAGAGAAGTATGAATATGATTATCAACAAAATTCAAGTTAAAAGATAAAACAGAATTTGAGAGAGAATGACCTCAACTAGAAGAATGATTAACAATAGTTGTGTTTGTATGTGTAACTTTTATTTCACTACTTGAACTAATAGTAAGTTAAAATGTTTCTTACATAAGAAATAATATAGTATAGAAAGTTTAAATGTTTGAATCTATATACGCAGAGGCTAGTCAATGAAAGGTGGGCACGAGGTTCTCGATGTAAAAATATATATATTACACTACATAGTAAAACAAATACTTGAAAATTTAGGTGGGGCACATGCCCTGCTCCAACATAGATCGAATTAAGCGACGTAGACACACACACGTGCATAAATAGGCTAAATATGTTGCGCAACTTACAGTTCAATATATGGGATTTACAGCTTCCCATATGCTGCATCGAGCATTCAATGAAAGAAACAATGCATACAGGCGCATACAGTAGTGTGCATACAGGTGCATACAGTGTATATATATAGCATTTCATACAGATATCTGTTATAATCTGTTTATATATGTATATAGGTGCGATAATGCATATATATATATATATATATATATATATATATACAGTGTATAAAGTGCATATATAGAAGAAAACATGTGCTATGGTAACAATTCCAACAAATTACGAGATTCTCAACTATTAGTCGTAACCAAATTCGTTCATTTTTCACTTCACGCACCTATGAAAATAGAAGACTGCGTAAAGTTAGTACGCTAAACTAGTATGCGGAGTTGCAATATATAACACCTGTTATATAACAGTTGTTATATATAACTGTTATGATTATGAATTTAGATACCCCATATTGAGATTTTGTAGTATGCATATGGAGTAATTTTATCCGTCTAACAAATTCAAATCACCTCAAATATGCCAAACGAGATAGTTGGTGGTGGAGAAGCATAAATTTGGAATATAAGTAGAGATTTTGCAGATTTGTACCTTAGAGGGAAGTACTTCGAAGCAAGGTGGCATAGGTGGAAGAGGATCTTGTGGAGAATCCTCTTGTCCGCATACTTCCTAACCGTATATGTGTACCTCACAAGAAATAAAATTAAAAATTGATAACTAAATGTGAAATTGGAAAATATAGATGTTAAACATAAATTAAACTAACCTTTCTTTAAGTGATCCATAATCGAGTCCCGAATGCTCATTTTACTGAAGCTATAATCATCATCCATGACAAAAATATTTGATGTAAAGAAACAAAGGATGTGATAATAATATTTTATCCCAACACCACAAAAGAAAATATAATATGCAAACAAACAAAAAACAAAGATAATAGTTATATTGTCAGAAGTGATATTTACTTTTACACTCGTGACTACAAAAGTGGATGCAATACCTAATTAGTACTAAGTCAACTATTTTAACGATGTAAGAGCTCCATGCTCATCAAACACATTACCACAAAAGTTACAAAAGTTGACTCAATTATATCATTCGTCGGTGTCACCAATGGGAGGACAAAGGTCTTCGAGCCAATACATAATTCCATTTTTACCAACATCTTCCAAGTTCTCGTAATGAGCTTGTTTTCCACCCCAAACTGGATACTCGGGCACTTTGATGTCATCGAGTAAAACTCACACTTCATTATTTCTCAACGTATGGAAGTGAACGGTCAAGACTGCTCCTGGTTGCGTTTTCCTCCCATAACTAATAAGTTCACGTGTATGGGATAGTATTTTGCATTCAATTAGAGAGGTGAAATTTGGAACCTCGGATGCAGGGGAGGAAAGAGAACACGAAGGATCCGCAGTGCCTAAAGTAGGCAACTCCTGAACGTTGTGTCCAACACATGAAAATTTCCCGATTTTGAAGTCAGTAATGAATTCTGATAATGAGGACTTTATCCCCTCCATGTCACTCCTTAGGTGATCAACATGATCCTTCCAATTTTCGGTGTCCTCTTTCACCTCTTCAAATATTTCTCTAGCAAATGCCGACCCTAATATAGCGGTTCTCGAAATTGTGGACCCAACACAACGAATATGTCCTCGCGTATCTTTTCCAAAAACCTCAAAAATAGGCCCGACATCTAAGGTCTCCTCCTGACCACTCGCTTTGCATACATCCAGAAGCAATTGAATTTGGTCCTATGCAAAAATATATTAACATTAGGTTTGATGATACGATACTTTTTTTTAGACAAAACGAACATTAAAAAGTTTAAATTACCGTAAATATTTTATAATGAGGGGCATAACCACCTATTTTGATTATATGAGTTGCCAACCACAATTCAGCATGAGTGGGTGCACGCCCATGCTTCTTTCTCCAATTCTATGAAGCTCGAGAATAACCATGACGACCTGTGTTATGAGTTATCTTTCTCACACAATTTTGTTTAGTCTCTTTGTTCTTTCTTCGCAAAGTTTTTTGAACCTCTAAAGCTTCATTATTGCAAAACACCTCCCAGTCCTTAGAGTTGACATTTTGTGGCACTTTCTCCTTCCACTTTCCAACATCACCATCCTTCAAATTAACCCTTAGCTTTGACTTGAACTTTTTCCAAGCATCGTTCGCTTTTTTCATAAAAATTTGCTTCTGACTTTCGCGCACATCTGGGAACTCTTTCTATAATATATGAAGAAATAAAATTAAAACATCACATAATTGAATTTACTAACTATTACATTCTTTGGAATAGAAAGGAATAGTATACCATTAATGATGACCAAACAGAGTTCTTATATCGCACATCCACTTGTTTCCAACTCATATAAGAAATGGGAACACGTGTCCTTGCTAAGTCTCCCAACCTGGTTGAGAGTGTATATGAATCTTCACCAACTGGAAGGCCGTGCTCATTAAATTTTAATTTCTTAGCGGAAGAGTCATCACCTACTCTTGAAGCACCCGAAGCAACCTTAGAACGGGAGGTTGATATAGGTGTCGCCCCATTTATTGACGGTTGTGAAGTATCACCAATATGAAACATTTATCTGGAAAAAAGTGACTATTGGACACCAAAATAATCAGAATAAACATTTACAAGAATATTACATGTTCAAATAGCAATATAAAGAAGATTACATGTTCAAATAGACACCAGTATATTACATGTTCGAACATCAGTAAACATAAAATTACAAGTTCAAACAACCATACCTGTATTAAATATTCAAACATCAATAAACTATTAAATGTTTACAACAACAACAACAAACGAAATAAATAGAATATTACCCGTTCAAAATAATAAAAAATTTAATATTGCATATTCAAAAATAAGTTCACAACTAAATCATTGCACTAGAAATCCGTGTCCAAAAGCTCCAGGAATTTATCATTTTCCTCGAGAATGGAGTCATACATCGTACGGTCAATATCAATCGCATCTATTTCTTTTGTCAGTCTCTTGGGAGAGTGTAAAACAACTGACAACCCCTTCAGCTTTACATCTTGACAATAAAATACTTGACTGTCTTGAGATGCAAGGATGAACGGATCATATTGAATGATATTTTTACTCACGAGCTTACTAAGATTCACCATCACTAATTTTGAGGTGGGTTCAACTTTGCAAGCATTCTTATCATCAACATCCACACAATCACAATAGAAGATAGTATGCGTGAACTCAATGTAATTGAGGTCGAGTATTTGTCTAATAACTCCATAAAAGGTTGTCATAATCCCCTTCTTATTAAAGGCATTAGTGGATACACCCCTATTATGAAATTATGATTCTCTTCATGTCCAGAAGTACAAAAGGTGTACCCATTGCATTGAAATTTCTCATAACTGGTAACCCTATGGAGCGGACCATCGACATATGGAAAAATTCCCGTATCATTAAATCTTGAGGCCTGTAAGGAATTGTTAATTTTTTAGAGTTTCATTAAAAATAATTACGATTGATAAAGAAGTACATGTATAAATAAAGACTTGCCTCGTTCCTTAGCCAAGGGATGAAATCATCAATTCTATGGCTCGATTGAGTCTCAGTTACCACAAATTTTCACAAGAAATTAGTTTCAAAATTAAGAAATATCACATTACAATCAATTAATATGAATTAACATAGAACTAAGTGTGTGCCTTCTCCATTCATCAACACCGTCGCATTAAGATAAAACCCATCTTCACACTTGCTCATATTGTACATTATTTAAGATCAGTTCTTTACTTTTACCCAATGCTCGTTGGCATTCCGAGTAATCAAACTCATCATCAAGAAAATCCTCAAGATTCCTCTTATGAGTTCCTTCACTTCTTTTCGATATGTACTCCATAGCATACAAAGAAGCTTAATGTAACAAATATGCACTAGCAATGCTCCTTTCAATATACATATTATTTCGTGACCACTTTTTATATCTTCCCATTTCTCTCTCAAACAACCACATCGCCCGATATCTTAGTGGCCCAGCTGTAAAAGCTTCATCGGCTAAATGGTGCATGAGGTGGATCATCACCACAAAAAAGCATGTGGAAAATAAATTTCAAATACACAAAGTGCCTCTACCAATGCGTTTTTAGCCTTCAAAAGATGTTCCCTATATATCACTTTGGCACACAACACATTAAAGAATATGCATATCCGTTGTATAGGTTTAAACAAAGGCTTATGATCCGAAAATGAATGCATAAGCAACTGTTGTATAATGACGTGATAATCGTGGGACTTGAGATTGGTAAATCCAGGTGGATCGAGGTTAACATTGTTGATGAAATTTGAGGAAAATCCAATCGGTAACTTTAATGTTTTTAGTGTATGAAAAAGGCTTATTTCTCTTCCTTTCCTAATGCAAAAGGTGCCTACGACATCAGCCTTTTGTTACCGTCTTCAACATCTTTCATCCACAATTTCCTTTTAAGATTCAAATAAACTTTCAAGTCTTCACAGGCTTTGACTGTATCTTTATTTGATGAACCTTTCATCGAGAGTATTGACCTAAAAGAGTCTCTGTGACATTATTTTCAACATGCATAACATCTAAATTATGTCTAATATCATGATCCTTCCAGTACTCTAAGTTAAAGAAAATTGACCTCCTTGAAAAACCCTCGGTATCCGCTAGATTCTCATCATCATCCTCACTTGAATAATTATCGTCTTCCATTACGGAATCCTCCTTCTCCTTCCCCTTCCCCTTACCCTTTCCCTTTCCCTTTCCCTTTTTGTCTCCCTCTCCCTATATTTGAACACCTTCTTGAGCGATAAGTGACACTATCTACTCAACTTCTACACTTGTTAACTTTCTTGGAGCCATAGTATCCTCTATTTTACCATTAAATGTTTTCTTTGATGTGTCAAACCTGTAAGGATGGTCTTTAGGAAGGAACATACGAGATCATTAGTAACAACATTTCGTTGACTTAGGAAGATATTTAGAAGGCGTATTTATAGAACAAACAGGACACCCATTGTAACCTTGAGTTGAACAACCAGCTAACATCCCATAAGCTGGAAAATCATGTATACCCCACATCAACATGGCTTTTAACTAAAATTTCTCATTTTTGTACTCATCCCAAGCCTCAACTCTAGACCATAAGATCTTTAACTCATCAACCAACGATTGGAGGAAGACATCAATATTACTTGATGGTGACTTTGGTCCGAGAATCAATACAGACAACATTGAAAACTCATTTTTCATACACATTGATGGAGGAGGGTTGAGAGGTTGAATTATCACTGGACAATAACTAGACTTACGACCAAACATGTTATTCGGGCTAAAACCATCAGTTGCTATTGCAAGTCGAATATTCCGCGGATCTTTTGCAAAATCGCTCCACATAATGTTTGAATTTACCCATTCTGCTGAACCTCGGGGATGACGCAAGAATTCCATACAAGAGCTTACTTGAGCGTGCCAAGTCAATTTCTCTGCTATCCATTTGATGGTATACAGCCGTTTTAGCCTAGGGATTAGAGGGAAATGTCGCATTACCTTCTCAGGAACCCTAGAGTACTTTTTTCCCTCATTAGTATTCGGAATTTCTACCCCATCCTTGTCTAGACAAGTAAACTTGTAGCGTAAAGAACCATATTTTATACATCTAGTAGATTTTTCATGCTCTTTACAAAATAATACAGTTGTTAATGCATACGTCATACTTAACATAATCCATACCGAGATCTCTAACGGTGTTTTTCATTTCTGTATAACTAGTTGTCAAGTTGTTCTCTTCAGGAAGTAGTTCATTTAACAATCTAAGAATTCCACCTGTAGCACCATCCGATAAATTGAATTGTGTTTTCAAATCATTCAACTTTATAAGAGCATACATTGTGTTATGACGCAAAGAACCAGTAGCTGGGTGCAATGGCTCCTGTGCGAGTTGATGTAAACGATCATACTTCTTGCCTTTGTATTTATGTGTGCGCGAATAATTGGGAACCTAAAAAGTTAGGGGGGCTTCGTCACTGCCTACACAATTAGGTTCACTAGGTTCCGCTTCA
This sequence comes from Sambucus nigra, assembly GCA_949130495.1. Lineage (NCBI taxonomy): Eukaryota > Viridiplantae > Streptophyta > Magnoliopsida > Dipsacales > Adoxaceae > Sambucus > Sambucus nigra. The sequence goes on along the minus strand of OX422214.1, from coordinate 382,800,745 downwards.
CCCATAAACATCTCACAAGCATCATTCACAAGATCATTCAAATTTGGAATATTATGCACATTAACGTGTTCTATCGGTGTCACAGATTGCGGTAGTTGTTGGACTTGATCAACAACTAATGTCTCACCATGAAAATGCCATAAGGTATAGTTCATGTCCATACCATATGTCATTAAATGAACGAATATATCATCTATAACAACATGTCCTTTCCCATTTCTACAACGTCTATAGGGACATGAATGTTTAGCATTCGAACTATTATTGCGCACATAATGTAGAAACTGTAACACCCCATCTCCATATGTATCAGTCTCGATATTTTTCTCATTTATCCACTCTTTGTTGATTCCCGACGACATCCTGATAAGTTTAAAGAACACACATTATAATATAAACGCTTACTGTAAATATATTTAAGTTTATTCAAGTCTAAATATGTATATATTTGAGCTTCTATATTTCCTCCATCTCCTCTACGGGGTAAGGGTCCTATCCCATTCGAAAATGCATATTTTGTATTGTTCATAATGTCTTATGCCATATCCTAATTTGAAAATTTTTGCCAGCATCTCCCTACATTTCTTCAAGTACATAACTTAAATTGGGAGTGTTCATGTGTTACTTAAGTTTTTCAACCAAGAAAATACAAAACACTACATCAATCTAGTATGCACCCAAAGAACATAAAGAGACACCACCAATTTTTTTCAAAATAGGACATGCATAAACATTATGTATAATACAAACTTTTGCATTTCCAAACTGTCCAAAAATGGGACAATTCAAGAGTTCTCACCAAAATCATAGTGAGACCTCTTGAACGGGTCTAAGGTTTTTCTACATGTGTAACATCATTATTGAATGTTTAGTATTAATGTCTACTTATTATTTAAATAGTTTTTTTACCTTTTTCTTAAATTTTCAACACATAATCTCATTTATCCATTTAATTAGTGGGGTGTCTACTTTTCAATTTGTTATTTTTACATTATTATTGAATATTTAGCACTTAAATTTTCTTAAAACTCCTTAACCTATATGAATCAGATCAAATATAACTTTTAAATATAAGGTTAAGAACATAAAAACATAGATTGCCACTAAAAGATTCCAAGGTCCTTCCAAAAACTAATGATTTATTTTTTTTCATTATCAAATCACCAAAAACTCACACATAAAAAAAAACAATAAATATTTAAAACTATATATATAAAACCCTAAAAAGCAACACGAATCAAATCACGCATATCATTACTTAGGTTAAAAAAAATAATAAATGATTGGGATGAGTGGAGAGAGAGCGCCGAAGAGAGAGAGGGCTGCACAAAAGTTAGTGCCGACCGGAGACCGCAGACCGCAGACCTAGAGAGAGGCAGTGAGCTCCGACCGGAGAGAGAGCGAGTTAGAACAAGGAGAAAGTGAGCTGGAACGAGCGACCGTTAGAGTGAGCGCGAATGAAAAGTGATCTAGAAAAGTATTTTTTTTGGTATTATATATTTTAGTAAGTGTACTCAATTTTGGCACACTTTAAAACAGTGCCAAATTTTGACATTGTTTTAAAGTGTGCCAAATTGCTATTAAACCGTGTCAAAATCTGGCACAATTTTAAACTGTGTCAGATTTTTAATATCAGGGTGTGCCAAATTGCTGTTTTTGGTGTAGTGTTGTCTGTTTGCCATTTTATTTCTAAGTTTGACAATTTTCTTAAACTATTTTGACATCAAGGCAATTTGATTATCCAAACTATCTATATCACATTCCTCATCAGAGTTATTATTGGGAATACTAAGCTCAAGTTTCATCATCTTAGAGGAAAAACTCAAATTGGAACAAGTCAGTTTCCTATGGGACTAGGTCAATTGTTTCTTAAATTCCAATTCCATTTCCACAGTTCTCAGTTTATTACTGAGTAATTTAGGAGTGAGATTTTGGTCACTCGTTTCCTTAATAGCATATCTTTTGTTATCAAATCTCTCTGGTAATGATCTTAGAATTTTAGAGACAATTTCATGTCTATCATAAGTTATTCCATTAGCATGCAGTTTGGTCACAATATCAGTCAAATTCATGTAGAAGTCATCAAATGACTCAGAGTCAAACATGATTATAAAGTTATACTGCTGGATAAGCATCTGTGTTTTAGCAGCTTTAACTCTAGTGTCACCTTCATGTGCAGTAACCAATGTATCTCAAGCTTCCTTAGAAGTGGTACAAGATGAGATCCTTTTGAACTCATGTTCATTTATAGACATAAAAATGACATTCTTGCCTTTGTTATTGTTTCGAGAAACTTGCTTCTCTTCTTGAGTGAATTCACTTAATACTTTCTTAATCCTCTCATTACTTCATTCAATGGCTGGTATTGTAGGATAAGTATAAACATTTTCAATAATATCCCAGACATCATCTCCTAAGGTTCCTTGTATGAAAGCAACCGTCCTTACTTTCCAGTAAGCAAAGTTGTTTCCATCGAAGAGAGGAGGTCTGGTCAAGTTAGTAAATCTTTCATTTTTCTCGTCCATTGTTTGATTTTAAGAAAACAATTTCAGAAACACAAGATCCTTAAAGAAAATTTCCAAAGCTTTGATACCAATTGAAAAATATGTTACTTAGGCTAGTTAATACAGGATTAAACGATTGAAGTAACTCCGAACTGTTTTTTGAAGAAACTATTTTCTTTAAATCAAAATAGATTAATCACAAGATGTGTTTAATAAAACATGGATGAGATTTGTCAAGATTAGTTAACTAGTGTTGAAAAACAAAACTAAGAGGTTTAAATCAGCACACTAGCAAGAATGAGATGAGGAGATGTATAAAGATTAAGGATAAGGCGTTTTTAACGTGGTAAAACCTCACCCAACTGAGGAAACATCCACGGGGAATTCTAAGTCACAAATCGAAAATCCACTAAAACAAAATATATAAGTTACAAAATATTTAACACACATGCACACAAAACAGTCCTATACAAGTTTAGAATATTTACCCGCTGGTTTGATTCTAACTCCTCAGCAAGTCTGATGTTGATGTGGATTTCTCAACTTGCTAACTTCTCCACATTGTACCAGTATTTACGTCGACTCTTGAAGTTTCAAGATCTTATAGCCAACACTTTTGTGTTGTAGTGTGACAAGTGTTTGTTAAAGTGTTCTAACACACACACACATACACACACACACATACACACACACACACACACACACACACACACTTATTTATACAAATAAGTTCTAGAAAATCACAGATCAGATCTAAATGATGCTGTTTTCAATTTCTCTCTTCTTTAGAAACGAAAGGACTTTATTTTACCTTTCAAATAATCCCGGAATCCAAGGTTACCTCGCTCGAAAGACTGCCAAGGTCATATTCAATTTCAGAGGGTTTTGAAAATGATTTTGAAATTGAAAACCACTAATTGCGATTCTAACTAGGTCAACAGTCTTGTTTCGTAAGAACTAGAAACAAAAAATATATTTGTTGATTCTAACGTTTTGAAAAACATTTACAAAACAGTAATCAACAAATACGATTTCTCAAGATGAGAAACTAAATTATGTAGATCTAAGTGTAATATGACATGTAATAATCAGATCTACTGTTTCTATGAAAGAGAAATAGAGATCTAACATGAAATGTATAAGTTGGAAACAAGATCTTGAACTCAGAGGATAAAACTCTTTAAACCACCTTCAAACCCCACTAACAACACTCTCAAACACACAGGTATAGTGTTTGGTAAATACTATTTAGGAGAAATGAGTTTAGGGTTTGAAAACGAAAAGGGTTTGGACGATTCTTTCTCTCTCTGGTTTCTCGCTTCTCTCTCTTCTCTTCTGTCTCTATTTAGACGAACTGCCAAAAGTTCCCAAATGCTGAGGGTAAACCTCCTTATATAGTAGGATAGGAAGGATCAATAAGGTTGATGCAAATCTAAATGCTGAGATTTAGTCTTGGCCTTTTGACTTTGATCCAACAGTTAAACATCAGCGGTGATTTAAATAATTGCTAATTGGTCTAGAGAGGTTCACAAGGATTGAGCTCGAACGCATGCAGAGCGTTGATTACAGAGATCCAAGGGCTGAGATAACACAAGGGTTTTGAGTCTTGCAACAAACACAAATCTAGTCGGTATAACATGGACAGGTGTAAGGCTGAGATGAGCTCTCACACGTGTGTTTTAAAAATAATTACACATGCACCCTGAAGTCTCAAGCGCATTTGAATTCTACCCAACCAAACATTTAGGCATAAACAAGTAATAACAATAAATACAGAAAGACCCCAAAAGTTTTATAAACCAAGTTTTTAATCATTTAAAAATTATTAAAAATTCCCAAAAAATTATTAAAACCAATTTAAATGGGATTAACCACACACAGCTCACACACAATCAAATAATACAATATATGAACAATGTATGCAACCCTAGTGTGTGTGAATGAGTATTATACCTTCAATTGAATCAAGTGTGGCTTCAGAAGAAGATTATGAGGCTCTTTGGTAACGAGGGAATGGGACTCTAACTTTGTCACACATTTTCAAACTAGATGAGCATTTATACAATGTAGACTCAAGTGAGTCAAGCGTATAAGGTGCTTCATTATGTTGTTTTAAAATATAGGGAGGTACATATTTAATTTCAGTAGGCTATAGTAGGGGAGTTATTTAGCCAAATTGAAAGCAATCCAAGGCTAGGACCTTTTAGCTCATATTATGAAATGAAGATAATTTTAAATATCGGGATGGGATTTCGAGTAGAGTGAGTAAACCAAATTTATGAACCAGTATGATAAAGAAAGTTAGAGTCGGGTAGATAGACTTGATTATTATAGGCTAGTTCTAGGAGAGTTAGTCACGGGTTAGCCGGACTTAATTAACTATAATTTTTTATATATATATATGGATAGTGTGATAGTGTGTGTGTATATATAAGCACGCACACACACACACACACACACACACACACATATATATATATATATATATATATATATATATATATATATATATGTTTGTGTGCTTATATTATAGATATCGATGTGAATGATATTTATAAGTATGCGTACCCCTCCAGTGCTATCATAGGAGGTTGCGCGATGTGGGTGAATCCATTGGCTCGTGAAAGTAGGGAGAGTATAATCCCCAAGTCATAGCATCCGATATATTATGTTTTGATTTTTTTCGGGATGAGATGTCTTGGGTATCATTTGATCTCACACTCGAGGTACTATGACCGCCTCCACTATGCTTATTATTTATTGCCTGATTCAGTGTGAGTTAACCATCTCTTGCTATTCGGGTTGGATTGAGTATACCTGAGGTGATGGCATTTTTGAGAAAACATCTGGTGAGTTATTACTCAGAAGGATGGATATTATATAAGACATATGTGTGAATGTTGTAGTACAATTATACATAATAGTGTGAATATCTATATACGGGTAAAATACATGAAGTGAAATTGTATTATTTATATAACAAGTGAAAACGTTATATGATTTTACTTGCCTTGATTAAAAGAGTTACTTGATGAAATAACTTAATAATCAATAGTTATATTACTCGGGCTATAGTAGTGGATAAGGAAGGGTTCATAACAAGGCTAGTTAGACGGGTTAGTACAACTTAGTGGGCTACAAAGAAAGCGGTAGGTGTGCACAATAGTTGAGGGGTGAAGATTATCTCAAGGGAGTGCGACACTAGTTTAAATATAAAAAGTATTCATGCATTTTAATTACTGCAAACTTAATCACTTGCAAATATTTTTCAAATGTTTTGGGTTCTAACCCTTGCCAAAAATATTTTCAGAACCTTTTAGGTGTCCAGCCATAGGGACGCCAAACTTGATTATCAATTCCAGGGATGCACAGCTGCACCATATGTGGCTGCATGCAGGATTTGGACTAGACGCCTTAGTTTTTCATTCTAGATTAGGATTTCCTTATCTCAATATTTCATTTTGGGCATGTTTCCCCTACAACACTTTATTTAGTTTATTTAGTTCAGACTTGTATTGGGATTTCTTTATTATATGTTGGACTTATCATTTGGATTTGGAGCTTGTAGCCGATGGTTTATTCGGCAAGACATCTATTAATTTATTTATATCCTGTGATGGTTTAGACTCTATTAGTGTGTGAATGGTTTTTATCTAGTTTCCATATAGTGTTATCTGTTAAATGAAAAGATAAAATTTGACACCGTCCTAATTAGCTGATAGTAGTGATGCTATGAATGAACCAAATGGGAATCCTATTCAATTCAATAAAGGACTGATCACCGGGTATTTAATTTGACGGGGTATCACAGATGGTATCAGAGCATCAGGTTTCTAGTGTCCATAGGATCTGTTTGGCTTACTACGATTTCAGCGTAGCCTTCTTTTTCTATAGAGCCCTATTATTAGGACTGTTGCCTTTATCTTTATGTGTTTGAGATATCGTGCTTCTGTTATTAAATTTTGTATTTACTGTGAACTCATACAACTTGTTTTAAATTTCAGATGTCGCCTAAGAGAGGTAGACTAGCTAGAGCAGCAGCGAGAGATAAGGTGAGAGAGGCTCATTAGTAGCCGGAGGTACAAGTACCGTAGTCACCATCGAGGTTAGTAACGACTGCCCAGGTTGCTGAGATAGTGAACCAGACAGTTAATGCAGCCATGACCGTCATGGACGTCCATTTTCCACAGACCCAGCCACAGCCACCGATGGCACCTGTGATTCAGGCCCAACCGGGGCCATTGTGTTGGTAGAAACTTAGGGAGGCTTTTCAGAAAGGCCACCCACCGGAGTTTTCAGGGGGCTTAGATGTTATAGTAGCTTGTCAGTGGAAGAAGGACCTACAACATCACTTACTTATGACTGAGTGCAACGACACTCATAAACAGACGCTTGCCATATTCACACTGGTGGGAGCCACACTGCAGTCGTGAGAGTCAATTACTGCCTTAGAAGAGAGGGATGCGATACCGATAGCAGAGCTCTGGGAGTGGTTCGATCGCAAGTACTTTTCGTCAGTTGTTCAGACAGAAATGAGGAGAAAATTTAATGACGTTATGCAGGGTGACCGGTTAGTGGTTGAATACGAGAAAGAGTTCACTCGTTTGGTTAACTTTGTTCTAGACGAGGTGAACACTGAAGAGAAAAATAATCTTAAGTTCATGGATAGGCTTGCCTGGAGGATCAGTCAACATTTACTCGGTAACTCAACATTTGGGGTATGATGTTATTTGGGACATAAATTGGTTGGCAAGATACAGAGCGACGATAGACTGTTATGAGAGGACCAAAGTATTTTCTATTCCCATATAGGAGATGTTCTTAGTGGCGATGCCACTTCCTGAGAGGGGGGGGGGGGGGGGAGCGCATACACTTATACTATATTGAGGAGGAGACCTCACAGGAGGTGTTATCCCATTAGACTCAATTCCAATTGTGAAAGATTTCGAGGATGTATTTCACAAGATACCAGGGTTGCCACCCAGTCAGGGGGTCGAGTTTGTTATCGACTTAGAACTGGTACGAGATTGATTCCCCGAGCACCGTATCGCATGACCCCTTGAGAGATGCGGGAGTTAAGGGAGCAGATTCAGCAGCTATTAGGGTAGGATTTTATTCAGCGGAGTACATCGTCGTGGGGTGCACTGATGTTATTCTTGAAGAAGAGGGATTGTTTGCTTCACTTGTGTGTAGGCTAAAGGGAGTTAAACAAGGTCACGATACGGAATAAGTATCCATTGCCGAGGATCGATGACTTATTTGACCAGTTGAGAGGAGATACGTACTTCTCCAAGATTGATTTGAGGTTAGGATATCACCAGTTGAGCATTTGGCAGGAGGACATTGATAAGACCACTTTTCTATCACGAAATGGGTTATACGAGTTCAAGGTGATGTCGTTTGGGCTCACTAATGCGCCAGCAGTGTTCATGGATCTCATGAACAGGGTATTCAGGGAGTTTTTGGACCATTTCGTGATCGTATTCATAGACGACATTCTGGTTTACTCTTGCACTGAGGAGGAGCATGCAGAGCATCTGCATAGTGTTCAGTAGACACTACGTGACCACCAGTTGTATGATAAATTTGAGAAATGTGGATTTTGGCTATAAGAGGTAAATTTTTTAGGCCACATCGTATTCGACATGGAGTATTATTTTTTATTCGAGTAAGGTATCAACGGTGAGATAGTGGGGACAAACCACGACCCCGGTAGAGATTCACAGCTTTTAGGAGTTGGCTAGTCATTATTGTCGTCTTATTAATGGGTTCTCAAAGATTGTGGGCTCGTTGAGGAATTTAACTCGCAAGGGGGTACCGTTTGTGTGGAGTGATCACTGTCAGTTGGATTTCAATGAGCTAAAGGACATATTGACATCAGCACCTGTACTCGCATTACCTAGGGAGGGGTGGAGTACCGAGTTTACACAGATGCATCCTTGCAGGGACTTGGGGGTATATTGTAGCAGCAGGAGAGGGCTATAGCTTATGTGTATCGCGAGCTTAAGCCCCGTCAGAAGAATTACACCACACACGACCTTGAGTTGGCAATGGTTGCGTTTGCTTTGAGGATATGTAGGCACTATCTCTAGGGTTAATTTATGCTATTCACGGACCACAAAGCACTTCAGTATCTCTTCACCCAAAAGGATATGAATATGAGACAAATGAGGTGGATCGAGTTCATAAAAGAATACCAGTTTGACATTCAGTATCATCCTGGTAAGGCTAACATGGTGGTAAACGCATTGAGCCAATGACCTACGGGGGAGTTAGCAGAGGTCTAAAAAGCGAAGTGGATGGAGCTTCGACACAACGATGAGATCGTCAGAGCATGCATATCAGTTCTAGTTGTCACTCCTGAGATCGTTATGCGGGTAATGAAATCACAGGCGGAGGATCAATTCTGCCAAGATAGGGTACACCAAAACATGTCAATTGTAACGGGAAAAAAAATATTTGTAACGGATTAAATCCGTTAGAAAATTGGCATTATTTATTTTACTAACAAAATTTATAATGGATAAAATCCGTTATGAATCGCATATTTGTGACGGGATAAAACCGTTGCAATGTATTTGAAACAGATTTAGCATTGGTACACATCCCATATATTAGTAACAAATTTACCAAACTGTAACGGCTTTGACCCGATACATATATAGAATTTGTACCAGATAAAACCTATTACAAAATTTATTGTAACGAATTGGGAATGTCATATATTTGTAACAAATGTTTTTATTTGTACCGAACCCATTAGCAATGTGGGAACCTCGATTTATCATTTGGCCCCAGACGAGAAGCCCAATCAAACACGACCCAGAGTCCAAAGGCCCCACGCCTCAACCAATTTAGTTTTGACCCTGTCAGTTCCTAAAATATCTCTTCAGAAATATTCTAGGTATTATGGGCCAATGTGGGGGAGCCCCACTCCTCCACTCTCTGAAATAACATGTATATAACAAACCCTCCGCTCGGGGCAAAGGGCATGCATTATTTTTCCTGTAAAACACTCCCCGGAGTAAAGAGAAATAATATTGAGAGCACCACTGTGGACGTAGGCATTCTTGCTGAACCACGTAAATTTTATGTTGTGTGATTGTCATTCCTTACGTTCTTTATTTGTTTTAGTGATTGCCTTTTTCTTGTTATTTTGTGCTGAAATTATTTGTCACCAGAATTGGCACCGTCTATGGGAAGCGTTTATCTTCCTTTAAGAAAGCCCTCACCAATAAAGAATTTGGAATGTCTGGTGACAGTAGCAATGCCCCTCAAGTGGGGAATATCCAAGACTAGCCTGCCCCTCACAGGATCAGGTCATAGGGCTTGCCTAGAATGGCAAGCCTCAGAAGAAAGTCAAGGACTAGCCAGGTCCACGCAGATCTCCAGGTTGATCGATGCCTATGAGGCCAGGCTCCAAGAGCAAAGGGAGGTCACTCACTAGCAAGAAGCTGAGAGTGCTCGCCTCAAAAGGAGATTGGAAAGGATGGAGAAAGAACTCGATCGTAGCACCAGGCAACGTCAATATCGCACTCCTAGCCGTCAGGAAAGCAAGTCTCGTAGCCAAGGAAGGATCCCTATACGTGGATCTCAGAGATTTGAGGAACACAGTTCGGATGATGACTCACTCGAGAAACAACAACTTACTCACCGTTACAGGAGTCTAGAACGAGGAAACGATGATATACAAAATTTAGTTCAGAGGGAAATGGACCAACACCCAGCACATTGGTGTTCCAGATCGACCAGAGAGTTAGCCAGGCGAGCTCTAAAGATCCAGATGAAATCCCCTTTCTCAAGGGAGATAGAGGAATAAGAATCTCCTAAGAAGTTCATAATTCCTAGATTCAAGATCTATGACGAAAAGACTGACCCTATCAATCATGTTAGGCAGTACAGGCAGACCATGACTCTCTAAAACCATAGAGACGCACTAATGTGCCGAATCTTTCCTTCAAGCTTACACGATGTGGCCTAGAAGTGGTTCGAGAGACTCCTTCATAGGTCCATCAGAAGCTTCGAGTCCCTGGCAGATCTCTTCACAGCTCGCTTTATCACCAGCAGCTTCCATCCAAAGAGGATGAATGCCTTGTTGACAATGAAGAAAACGCCTCAAGAAAGCCTCAGGGACTACGCGAAAAGATATTGGGAGCTGTTCAACAAGGTCGAGGACTACTCGGAGTAGGTCACCGTGGCATCCTTTAAAATTGGCCTACCCATATCATGCTTCTTGTACCAATCCCTCACCAAGAAGGAGGCCACAACCATTGATGACCTAATGGCTCGTATAAAAAAGTATGCCAAAGTCGAGGATGTGACCTGCCTTAGTGCAGGGGAAAATGTTCGTGCCAAGTTCGCCGGCAAGAGTGGCGATAAAACTGAGAACTAGAAGAAAGGAAGTAAGAATGGGGGCAAAGGTGGTTCCAATAACGGGAACAAAATCAATGCCTCGAAAGCATTTCAGGTAGTGAACACTGCCTTTAAAGAACCAATCTATAAGATCTTAGCAAAAATCAAGGATGAACCATTCATCAAATGGCCCAAAAAGATGGGAGGATATCCCTCAAAGAGAAACAACGCGCTGAGGTGCACTTTTCAAAAGGAAGGAGGGCACAAAACTAAGCACTGCAAAGCTCTTAAGTCCCACCTTGAAGAGTTGGCCCAGATTGGGCACCTGAATGAGTTTGTGGAGAAGAAGTCAGAGAAGGTTGCTGCCAATGGAGACACAAGGCCTGACAATGTGCTCAAGGAGGATGCTGGCCATGAGTTCGTAGTGATTCACAGGGCATCGGATCTGAAGCAGATTCAAGGAAATTCAGCCCGGATGGAAGTAAAAAACCTTATGACAGTAATGCAAACTTTTCAAATCAATCCAGTAAAAACACAGGCAGGAAAGCATCGGCGAGCAGATGACGTCGACTACAGTAAATACATCGTGTTCACGGATGGAGACTTAGTGGGAGTGAGAACCCCACATCATGACGCCTTGTTCATTACACTCAGGATAGCAAACTATGATGTCGATAAGTTGCTCGTCGACCAAGGAAGCTCATCCGAAGTACTGTATCTCGACCTATTTACGAAATTAAAGTTAAGCGTCTCCGACTTGAAGGAAGCCACTGTCCCTCTAGTTGTCTTAGCTGGAAAAGTGACTATCCTTTTGGGAAAGATCGTACTGCCATCGAGGGAAAGAATTGTCTCTAAGATGATCGAGTTTGTGGTAGTCGACATTGACTCGCCCTACTAAGCTATCCTCGGTAGAGGGTGGCTATATGCGATGAAAACCGTTCCCTCGACCTATCATCAGAAACTCAAGTACGTGACTGAGCGAGGAGTAATAGAGATCCACAAAGATCAAGTGATGGTAAGAAGGTGCTTCATAGAAGCCATTCGCCCAAAACCAGAAAGGAAGTTCGAGAAGGCCAAAGAGAAGGTTGAGGAACATGAAGGTTCGATACCTTCAAAATAGCAGCTAAAGTATGGAAGACCCGGGGTGGAGGAGACCAGGCTCCTCCATTCTGAGCGAGTCATTAAAAACCTGGAAGAGGTCGCAGCTAGTGGCAGGGAAGAAGACAGGATGTTCTTGATTAGAGACTCTCTCAGAGATCGAGAGAAGAAGGAATTAATGGTACTTTTGAGGAACAATCTAGATTTTTTTGCGTGGGAACCTTATGAGCTGCCTGGAATTGACCCCATTATGGTTTGTCATCGGTTGCACGTCGACCCAATTTTTAGGCCTATCGCGTAGAAGGCACGGCGAACTGCACCCGAGAAGGCCAAGGCTGTAGAGAAAGAAGTGAGGAAGATGCTAGATGTAGGATCCATACAAGAAGTTCAATTCTCTAAATGGCTGTCCAACCCAATAGTGGTTCCAAAGAGAAATGGGAAATGGAGAGTTTGTATTGACTTCACTGACCTTAATAGGGCGTGCCCTATGGACAGTTTCTCTCTCCCGAAGATCGACCAGTTGGTGGACGCCACAGCAGCTCATGAAAGAATGAGCTTCTTGGACGCATACTCGGGGTACCACCAGATTCCTCTATACGTACGAGACCAAGACAAGACAGCGTTCATCACGATCGTCGGCTTATATTGTTAAAAAGTAATGCCCTTTGGGCTAAAAAATGCAGGAGCAACCTACAAGCGGCTGGTTACTAAGATGTTTAAAGACCAAATGGGAGATACTATGGAAGTCTACATTGACAATACGCTCGTTAAGAGTAGGCAGAAAGAAGACCACCTCTTAGACCTATCAAGGACCTTCAAAATCCTCAGGAAATACCGAATGAAGCTCAATGCGAGCAAGTGTTCCTTTGATGTCCAGTCAGGAAAATTTCTCGGGTACTTGGTTAGCGAGAGAGGCATTGAAGCCAATGCAAACCAAATTATTTCAATCAACAAGGTGAAGCCTCCCCGCACGATAAGCGACGTACAGAAGCTCACGGGCATGCTTGCCTCCTTGAATCGATTCATCTGAAAGTCATTCAAAAAGTGCCAGCCATTCTTCCAGCTATTGAAGAAAAGAAAAATAGTGGAGTGGAACCAAGATTGCTAAAAAGCATTAGAGGAGCTCAAAGTTTATCTCAGCAACCACCCTTGCTCATAATACCTCAAGATAACGATTCCTTATACCTATACCTTATAGTTTCCAGCCACGTTGTCAGCTCTGCACTAGTATGCGAAAGAATGGAAATCTAGCACCCAGTCTACTACGCAAGCAAGACCCTCTTGGATGCCAAGCAGCGATACCTACCACTGGAAAATATCACCTTTGCACTAGTGGTAGCCGTGAGGAAATTAAAGAACTACTTCGAAGCTCACTCTATCATCGTCCTTACATCACACCCCCTGAAATCAGTCCTACGAAAAGTGGACCTATCCGGCAGACTATTAAAGTGGTCGGTCGAGCTCGGGCGATTTGACATCCAGTTTCAACCAAGGAATGCTATCAAGGGGCAGGTCCTCGCCGACTTCATAACAGAATTTACAGGAGATTATCCTTGCGACCAACTTCAATCTGTGGGTCAAAGGGAAGATCACTCGGCACAAGTTATTTGGCGACTATTTATTCATGGAGCCTCCAACTCCAAGGGGGCAAGAGTAGGCATTGTGCTCGTTACCCCAGAAGATACAATCCTCGAGCAAGGAATCAGGCTTAGATTTGAAGCCTCCAATAATGAAGCAGAATATGAAGCATTAATGGCAGGCCTACAGAAGGTACATGCATTGGGAGCAAAGCAACTCCATGTGTTCGACGACTCACAACTAGTATCCAATCAGATAAGTGGAGACTTCAACCCGAGGGATGAAAGAGTGGCAACCTACCTCACCTTAGCAAAGAAATTAATGTCTAACTTCGAGCAAGTCAGTGTTCAGCAGTTTCCTAGAGGACAAAATAGTCATGTTGACACCCTATCGGCCTTGAGCTCAGCAATCAACTCTGACTTAAAGAGAACAGTTCCTATCGACTTCCTCGCCCAATCGAGCATCAACTAGAGCGACGAGATGCCAGACAGGGGTCGTGTTCTCCAGATTAAACCAACACCCAGTTGGATGGACCCCCTAAGGGACTATTTAAAAGGCGGTGCCCTACCAGATGATAAGAAGGCCGCTCATCATATAAGAGTCAAAGCAACCCGTTTTCACTTATCTCCTGAGGGCAAGTTGTATAAAAGATCTTTCACCAGCCCTTACCTCGAATGTGTTCACCCAGAGGACGTCAAGCAAGTTTTATATGAGCTTTATGAGGGAATTCGTGGGAGACATATTGGGGGCAGATCGCTAGCTTTTCGAGTAATGAAGGAAGGCTACTGGTGGCCATACATGCAGAAAGATTCTGGGGTATATGCTCGCAGGTGCGAGAAATGTCAACTACACGCTCCTATGGTTCACCAACCTGTCAGCGACCTAAAATCACTTACTAGCCATTGGCCTTTCGCCTAATGGGGAATGGACATCGTGGGCTCTCTTTCTACCACTGCTGGTAATCGTAACTATCTGTTGGTCGCGATAGACTACTTCACCAAATGGATTGAGGCGAAGCCACTGGTGAACATCAGAGACGAAGATAAGATAAGATTAATATGGAAAAACATAATTACTCGCTTTGGGAACCCTAAGACCATCATCACTGACAATGGAGCGCAGTTCGAAAGTGGCCTTTTCCAGGGTTTCTGCAATGACCACAAAATAAGGCACCATTTCAGCTCGATGGCATATCCCCAGAGTAACGGACAAGCTCAAGCTTCCAATAAAACAATAATTGATGGATTGAAGAAGCATTTAGAGCGAGCCAAGAGGGCATGGGTGAGCGAGCTACCACATATCCTATGGGCTTATCGTACTACCCTGCGACGAGCAACCGAGGAAACCCCATTCGCACTAATATACGGTATGGAGACAATCATGCCCTTAGAAACTAGCCTCCCCACCATGAGGTCCACCCTGGTCGACTAAGGCCAGAACGATGCAGCATTACTCGCTGAACTTGACCTAGCTGACGAGCGTAATGAGCTGGCGCTAGTGAAACCAACAGGTTATCAGCAACAGCTAGCGAAGAGCTACAACAAGTAGGTCAATCCAAGGATATTCTAAGTTGGGGACTACGTCTTAAGGAAAGTTCTTGGCAGCACTGTAAAACCATCAGATGGCAAGCTAGGACCAAACTGGGAGGGACCATTCAAGGTAACGAGGGACAACCTGTAAGGAGCCTATCACTTAGAAACGCTGGAGGGAAGGGAGATATCTCGAGATTGTAATGCAGCCAATTTAAAGAAATTCTACTTCTAATTTTCTATTTTAATCTTTTATTACAATTTTCACGTCTTTCCTGATTAATAAAAGATAGTTTGGTAGTGGCATTCTATGAATTGTTGATTTCTTTTTAAGAAACTTTATAACTTGTGCACCTTTTCCAAGTGACAGTCTCCCCTTTTAACACAGATAATCAGGATTTTACCCTCCTCAGGTTCTCATCGTTTAACACGAACAACCTCTTAGCATTGCCTCTAGCAATATATGAAGCCCTACAGGGGACCCTTAGGCAGCTCGACCAACTCAAAATTGGTCGCTAAACAATGTTTAGCTCAAAAAACCTACTCGGATGGAACATCTAATACTAGGTGTGTCCTCGCCATTGCCACACTTAGGCCTAAGGGAGTGTGATGACATGACCTAAAAGGTAAAGTAGGATAAAATGGTATCTTATAAACATACTAGACTGGGAGGATACTCACAAAAAATCCTAAGACACTCAAAATAAGAAATTAATGAAGTAAACGATACACAACACATGTTTAGTCGACAAATCGCCCAAAACATAACTATTTTATTACTTCACTACATTTACAAAGAGTTATAATTGGATGAATTAAATAGATCCTAATGAGGATTAGGCCTCCGAGCAAGATATCAGCTACTTACGCTCTTCGACCATCGTCTGGGTGAGGAGCTAACTCTAACTCAACTTCATTTGCATCTGGCTCCAGTAGCTGCCTGGGGATGGCATCTATGGGGACCCACTAATCATCCCTCCTGAAAGGGTTAGGCATCAGAGTCGAAGGGGAGATCTCATGGAGATACCAGAGGACTGAGTTCCTTGGGCCTTTCAGCTCCTTGAGAGCATTTAACCATCCCCTAATAAAGGATAACTCTTTAAACTCTGCCAACCTCGTTGGAGCATCTGCCCAACCCTGATCATAATCGTCAGCCCACACTCGCCAAGGACCTTTCTTGAACAGGTGCCTTAGCAGCGTGACATCTCTTTAAAGCCCAACAGCTATCATATATACTCGACAAACATCTCATCGAATCTCGCCCATCTCCCTAGCTGGACCCCTGGCATCTGTATCAGCTCGCGAACCAGTCGATGAAGAAGAACCTCGCAAAACTTGAGGGGTGGCGCTTGGCGCTGTACCAGCTCGCGGACCAGCCAATGAAAAGGAACCTCGCAAAATTTAAGGAGCGATGCTCGGCGCATGCTCTCTAAGTCACAGCACCTCCCTCCTCAGAGCTTCATTCTCTTGTTAAAGAACTTCTCTGACTTGATTAATCTCGGAGGCATCCAGGAGCTTAGCTCTCAAAGCATTCACTTCCTCTTGAATGGAAGCACTAACCTCTTCCATCTCCTGAAGCCTATCCTTTAGTTTGGTAACAAGTTCCGACTGGTCTTTAAAGCTCTGGTTCCTCGACCTAAGGGACTTGCAAATCCTTATAAAATTTTGGCAAACTTGGTTACTAGTATTAGGACCAAGAATCCTTCCCAGTTGGGAAGTAACAGGTATGTATTCATCAACATCAACCAGTTACAAGCCATACAAGCATTAAAGATCAAAGAAATCAGTATGCAGAAAGGAAAAAGATTTCATTTCATTAAAGAAAAGATTCTGAGTACATCAGTGAAAGAAAGGAAAGAACAAAAAAATAATACAAGAAGTTCCCTAAGAAAAGCTAGTTGGCAACCTCAATCCGCTCTGAGGTCGCTGGTTGCTTCCCCTTGTCTGTAGCAGCCCCAGGCGCACCTCCCTCAGACGGAGCAATTGCCATTCCCTGGTTGGGGGGCACTTCGACAGCGGTAGTCTAGGCAATAAGAACACCTACACTGACAGTAGGAGCAGGTGCCTCATCCACAACGGGCTTAGGTTCAGGATCATATTTGTCAAAAAGTGGGGAGTCGATATCCACCTCAGCAGCCAGGAGAGCCTTATTCCAACCCTTTTTGAAGTTCAGACGGCTGATATAACCAATCTGAACATCAGCATCCTCAAATGCAGCGGTCCATTCGGCATTGCACGAGCTCACCTTAAGGGTGGCAGCCTCAGATTCCACCTTCTTCACCTTTTCTATGAGCAACCTGTTCTCCTCTACCACGACCAGCTTGCTCGAACAGATCAAGTCATACGACTGCCTCAACTCCTCGATCTCCTTGGCCGCTACCTCCTTTGCTTGATTGACCTCAATAAGGGTAAGATCGAAAGACTTTTGGGCAACATCAACAGTCTTCAAGTTAGCCTCTAGCTCAACATTCTTCCTCGCCAGCTCATCGCCTCTGCGGTAGAGGACGACGAAATCAGTCACAAACTGCAGAGAAGAGAAACGTTAGTAAGAGAAGCATTGAACAGAGTATTGCGAAAGAAAGGAAGAAAAAGCAGACTTACCAAGAATAGCCTTCAACTCGCCTTCAGAGCTAACTGGTCAGTCCCTATCGCCTTCTGACGATCAGTCAACAAAATTGCTCTTTCAAGCAGCGCAGGGGCCAACTGAGGAGACAGGGAAACAGAAACCCTTTAGGCAAAGCAGATACGGTCACAATAGCTTGCCCCGCCTCTGTTCTTACCTCCTCTCTCCTCTTCTCCTCATCCCTTTCTTTCCTCTCCTTCTCAGCTCTTTTTCTCTCCTCCACCTTCCTCTTCACCTCCTCCTTCTTTCTCTCCCTCCCTCTCAACAAATCCTCCTCTTTCTTCTTCTTCTCCTGCTCATGAGCAGCAGACTAAGAAGCAGTGGCAGCATCCCCACTGCCAAGCTTCTGCTTCTTCGACCGATGAGATAGAAGCACATCATTATCATCATCATCATTATCTCGGATCAAATTCTTCCTGGAAGGATCTATGTCTTCCTCACTAGAACTATTTGATTCACTCAAAGACTATTGAACTCCTAAGTCCTTGTCCGAACTGGAAGATTCTTTACTATCGAAACTCTCCTCACTGGAAGTACCTTCAATACTGCCCCTATTGGTACCCTCACTCGCCTCACCAGAGCTGCTCTCCTCCTCGTCCAACTGGATTGGGTCGGCATCAACCTCTTCTGAGGTGTCTAGCTCAGGGATGCTATCCACAAGTCACGCAATAAAACTGGACCCAACGTTCTTATATTCCATAAGGAACGTCGCTGATTGAGGGGTTCACCGTCAGCTAAGAGCTCCCTAAGTTTCCAGGTTTTGACCAACTCAACAGCTCAGATCTCGCTGAGAGAAGGCTCCGAGTTCTTTATCTTCGTTGAAAAAGAAAAAAGAGAGAGATGAGAAAAATATGCATAAACAGAGGATCAATGGGCAAAACAAAATCTATGCCTACTTATGAATTTCTCCCCATAAAAGGTAATCAGAAATCTATCAGACCTCGACCCTTCATCATAGGGGGCAAACTGCTAACTTTTGGCAATAAACCCCTCATGACAGTAGTCCTTATGGGAATAAGGTAAATTCATTACCAATACCCTATCACGACTCCTGGCCTTGAGGTAAAGAAGACCAGAACTTGTTCGAGAAAAAGAATAACAAAAGAAGATTTCAGCAAGCCCTAAATTGGTGCCATAGAGCTGATTTATTCTATGTACACCATTGATAATCTTCCAGACATTGGGCGAACACTATGCAGGGACTATATTAAAATAACCAAAGAAGTGCAAAAATAAATTATTTGGGGGAAAAGTAAGGCACCCCTGGGATAATAAGAGGACATGAATCCAGTGACCATCCTCAACCTCTCGGACATTACGAGGGATAGGGGCATATTCAATGATCACCCAATCTGGAATGTTATAGTATTTCCTAAATTTAACTATCGACCTATTGCCTATTTTAGCCATTGAAAAAGAAAAACCCTAGTAACTGATATGAGGAAATTCCAACGAGAAAATAGTGAGGAAGACTTACGAAGTAAGTGTCAGCTTGGGACGAGGCAAAGTCACAAGCAGGGACGATGGGAAGATGCGAGAAAAGCTTGAAGATGGAAGACGAGACCTGAGGGCAAGAAGAGATACAGTAAAAGCTTGGAGAAATTGAGAGAAAATGGAGAATTTTGAAGCAACGTTCAGGGAATGGTCGTTTCGAAGTAATTTAAACCTTCCTAATCATGATGCACTAGTAACGAGGCGATCTGTCGACTAAATCAATTCTAAAAAGGCGCTTCAGCCCCAAGAATGTTGTACAATTCATAAAAGTGCCATTAATACTAATCATTTAAAATTATTGAGCCCAAATTGTGACCCGAAAATTTTAGGGGCAATTGTGGGTACCTCGATTTATCACTTGGGCCCAGACAAGAAGCCCAATCAAACAGACCTAGAGTCCAAAGGCCCCGCGCCTCAACTAATTTAGTTTAAACCTGTCAGTTCCTAAAATATCTCTTTAGAGATATTCTAGGGATTGCGGGCTAACGTGGGGGAGCCCTAATCCTCCACTCTCCGAAATAACATGTATATAACAAACCCTCCACTCGGGGCAAAGGGCATGCATTATTTTTTCTATAAAACAATCCCCCGGAGTAAAGAGAAATAATATTGAGAGCACCACCATATACGTAGGCATTCTTGCTGAACCACGTAAATTTTGTGTTGTGTGATTGTCATTCCTTACGTTCTTTATTTGTTCTGGTGATTGCCTTTTCTTGTTATTTTGTGCTGAAATTATTTGTCACCACAAGTAATATTATTATACATAAAAAAATATTATTTTTTCATTAAATAAATTGATACACTGGTAATAACTCGTGCTCAACCAATGTCAATGCATAACTAATACCCACAAATTTCACTCAAAATATTATTCTAAAACACACGTGACGATACGAATGACATTACATTTTGATGATTAAACCGAACTAAAACTATATTTCATTCATAACCGTTAAATTTCCTAGAATAAAATGTAGTAAAAGATAAATCATCTAGCTTTTAACCATAAACTTGAAACGAAGTCTAACGTCATTGAAGTTCCACACATATTATTTTTCACAAAATTAGTCTTCATTATCGCTTGTTTGCCATGCTCTGAATGGAAGAACTTCCATTACTTCCCCGAGATGTGTCAGAGGTAATATGAACATGAGAAAGACTATTTAAAGTCTTACTAAAAAATCCTTCTTACTGGAATATATGACTTAGAACTCCTTCAAGAGAGGACTTGGAATTTCCTGGTAATTCCCCGACAAAAACAGATTGTTCTTCAGTTGTTAGTTTATAAGGTGATTCTTTCAACAGTGAGTTTAGAGTAGAAATTGTAAGAATTCTTATATGTGGAAGTTGACTTTTCAAATTCTTTAAGAAATGTCCTGAAAATACATAAGCCTTAACATCAAAATTTGAAATTTGGAATTTAGTTGCTTGCAAGGTTGCTACTAATTATGAGTTAGAAAAGGAATTTAAGTAGTGGGAAATGTATATTTCCAGCTTATAATATGATCCAACCAAGCACTAAAACTGACATGCACCTTCACTCAGAATTTTTGAAGATGAATATGGATCATTTCTAGATGATATAGCCAACAACAGCAGAATTAGCCATCAGATTATACCTGACAAAAAGAATGGAAATAATTAGATTCAATCTTACTAAGATTTAAGTCCAATAGATCTATAATGTTTATAAGAGCACATTTACAAGTGAACGTCTAGGATGCACCGATACTTGCTATGGGGTCCCCCATATCGGTACTAGACAAGTATAGGATACCGATACTTGCCCAATATGTCCCGATACAAAAAGTATCTAGAATTTTTTTAATTTTTTATTAAACAATACACCAGGATACGTGGGGATACGGATGATAAGTATACCGAAGAAAGATGCTATCTTTTGGTATGTACATAAAAGCACTGTGATGCCTTGATTTACCTTAGCCATAAAATTAAAAAAATTACCCAAAAATTATATATTTTTCTAATTACACTAGGTTTTACGTTATGTGTGTCCATGTTCTAGATGTTTCCATTTTCTACTCTTTTTTTAAATTGTCATATTGTCGTGTGTGTGCCCATACGGTGATATTTGCGTACTATTTCTTATTCACTTGTTAGGTAGTATAAATCTATTAAAATGTTATGATAACTCAAAAGAAAGAACAAATAGGGATTTACCATAACAACAAATCTGTCAGTTGTTGGCTCTGGTCCAATATGAGCTCTTAAGAATAAAAAATAAAATAAATTGTAAGTGAGGGGCATTTATTGACAATGAAAGGAGCAATGAAGAAAATTTATTAACAATGACAAGAGCAATGAGTAAAACAGAGTACTAGCCTCATCGGGTAATGAATGTGCAACACTTGTATGGATGTAGACACTTGTAAAACTAAAAATTGAAAATAAATAAGAGAGACTAATATACCTTTAACTAAAGAACAATGACGGAGCAATATAAACACTAGGTTCTATAAAATTTTCTGAAATAGATATAAGGAAATATTAGCACAAACCTAGCTACTATATATAAATAGGGAGTGCCCGTGCCGATGGCACGGTTAAAATAACTTATCACTCTTAGTGTAAAATACAAATAGAATAATATTCATATGGAATTCATACCCCAATTTATCTACAATGCATGAGTAAGATGGGAGTGAGAAACGGGTTAATGAAAGAAAAGGACTTAATACTGGCAAAAGAAATTATCAATTTCACATTGAAAATAAATATATCCTAATACTAATGTTAACAGAGTATAAAATATTAAACTAATCTCAACCATAACACTTTATCACCTCAATCATAGAAGAAAACCATTGTATGTCCAATTTCAAGTGCATGAACATCCAATTGTAAATTTAATAGTTTAATACAAATCATCCATTCGAAACATCAGTCTTTCTGCTTTTTGTATAGATGAAAGCATTGATTATGATATGCTTATATTATTTCTCATCCACTTTTATCAGAAAAACTTGATTATTATTAATCTTTTTTTACAAGTAATCTCAAAAATCTATTAAGAAGGCCCCCATATTGTTGTCAAAATCTGTATGAAGTAAACAAAAAACAAGAAAAGAGAGTAAACTTCTCTAGGAACTCCTATTTGAGCCACAAAGGCAAAGAACTCACTAAGATGTAGCGCAACATGGCCAAAGTTGTCTTAATGTGGTCGAAATGTTCATTTCCTTCCACAACGTCAGGCCACCAATATCCCCACCACATTTCTGAGCATAACCTGAAACCAAGAAAAAATAATAAAAATCCCAAATACCCTTCTCCACCCTGCTATCCAATAACAAGTAATCCATTAGAGTGATAGAATTTTAAAATCTATAGCCACGATAGTATTCCTTATTTGCTGCAGGTGTAATATAACTGAAAACTCAAAATGAAAGTGTGTGCCACTGCCAATACAAAATAGTCTAACAGAACATAAATGAAGAATAATAGTTACCCACAAGCATATATTTAAGCAAGAGAAGTACCTACCTAGAGAAGAAATTATTTTTGGTCTATCTCAACAACTTCTCCATATGAACCCAAGGGTACCAAGTGAAGTATTATATGAGAGAAGTGTCAAAGCTTTTGGCCATGTCTATCACACGCTTAAGAATTTGTAAGATTTAAACTAATTAGTGGTGGTTGAGCGAGGTTGAGGAGGTACTCTCAAAGCCGGTGTTCTTAGAATAATAATAGCCATTGAAAAACTATCGTTTTCCTTAGATCTAACTCACTTGGACACGCTCCTGCTTACCCTTACCCAACGATGCCTCCTAAAGAATAATCAACCTCCCCTAACTACCCATCATTAAATGGTCTCCTAAGCATGGGGTTCCAAGCTTCACGGTCTACCATCAACAAAACATGTTGGGTCTAACCCTCCTTGTCCTTCACAATACGAAAAATACAACGGATACCTCCCTAAACCAAATATCCATATAAACCCTCACACACTACCTTTACCAGTCAGAATGAAGTGTGCCTGAAGAAAATAGTCCCCCTCCTGGTTTTACAACCCTACTCCAAACAAGATGTGGGTGGTATTGGATCACCATGCATTATGATCAAGGCAAACCTCATGACATCCATTCATCTCCAAAAGCGACTTTCCTTTAATGGAAATATCCATAACCACTCACCTTATTGAAAAGTGCTAGATTCTTTTTCGTCCATCTCAACAGCTTCTCCATGTGAAGCCAAGTGAAGTATTTTGTGAGAAGAGCGTGTATGGGATTTTGGCCATGTCTATCACATGCTTATGAATTTAGAATATTTAAACAAGTTATTAGTGGTTAAGCGAGGTTGATTTGGTACCCTTAAGGTTGGTGTTCTTAGAAGAGTAGTGGTCATTAAAAAATATATTATTTTCCTTCAATCTAACTCATTTGGACACCCTCCTGCTTTCGCTTCCCTAATGACGCCTCTTAAAGAATACTCAACATCCAACAACTCCCTATCACCAAATGGTCGCCTAAGCATGGGATTCCAAACTTCATGGTTTACCATCAGCACAACATCATGTGTCGCACCCTCATTGTCCTTCGTAATATGAAAAAACCCAAGGAAATCTCCCCAAACCAAATATCGCTGCAAACTCTCACACATTACATTTACCCATTCATAATGAATTATGCCTGAAGAACACCGTCCACTTCCTGGTTTCATAACCCTACTCCAAACAAGATATGGGGGGATTGGATCACCACGTGTTATGATCAAAGCCAACCTCATGACAACCATTCATCTCCATAAGCGA
The DNA here is from genome assembly GCA_949130495.1 of Sambucus nigra. Taxonomy (NCBI): domain Eukaryota; kingdom Viridiplantae; phylum Streptophyta; class Magnoliopsida; order Dipsacales; family Adoxaceae; genus Sambucus; species Sambucus nigra. The sequence continues at coordinate 382,776,796 of OX422214.1, read as the reverse complement.
CTCTCCTCTACTGAAAATCTCCATAACCACTCACCTTGTTGAAAAGTGCTAGATTCTTAATGCCCGCCCCCAAATCTATACACCTCTCAATTCATCAAGAAATATTTCATTCTCCTCATTACCCCTCCAACCAGAGTCTCTCATGAGATTTTCAAGCCTCTTTCAAATAGAGGCATATAGAAGATAACAACAAGATGAACAAAAAATAAGTCGTAAGACTCACTAAAGTACTCGAAATCAGTGAAACTAGTCACCTAATGATAGTTAATCCCTCTTCCATCTGGCAGCCTCATCTAGAACCACTCCACCACCAGGTCCCAAACAATTAAAGAGAGGAAATTTTAAGAGGGTAAAATTCTATAACTTAAGAAAAATTCATAAGAAAATGATAGTATAGTAAGGCAATTTTCAAAATTTTGAAGGGGCGGTCACTTCATAAATCTCTCCCCCTCCTACTCAAGATGTTAAACACGAAAACCCAATTCACGTGGTTGTTGGACTTCTTTATACGCATTTGAAAACACGATACTCAAACTAGCTTCCGTGCATCCATTGTATGTCTGCCTCCCATGAATGCATTTTGCGTCTCTGACACAACGAAAGCAATAAACGCATAAGTCAAATGGCAATAAGTATAAATGGATGCTCACTCCAGTATAATTGGATGATATTTGGATGACCTGTATTAAACCATTAAAATTACAACTCCTAGTGAATGAAATTTCTCATAACCATTGCTATAGAGAACATTATTCAAATGGAGACCAAAACAATCAATAACCACTAAGCAGACCCCTCCTTCACAATCTCCATATGAACCACTCCATAAACCTCAAATATAAATCACGTTAAGCATTTTAAGAAAGTACACTTATCAAAAATAGTTTAAAAAAAGAAAAGTTTTATCTTAATGTGAAAAAAATGTCACTTTTCTTTTTATGAGAAATATTAACAGCCCTCCAGGAGTAATTCATAAGCCACAGTAACTTGAACACAACAAATGCACATGGATAATTTATTCTTATAAGAAAACATAACACAATGAGATTTATCTTTATAATAGTAAAAGCAACATTTTACTATTTACAGTAGTAAAAGAAATGAACAAGCATACTTAAGAAGTAACTACATGTTAATACTCAACAAATTTGAGTGTTTTTACCTCATAAACTTTGAAAGCGGAAGCTCCGTCATTACCATTTCCAACTAAAAACAAAAAATAAAAACTTCCTTCTAAAATGAAATCAGAGCATAATATTAGTATAAGATAGAAATTTATATAACAAAAACTAATATAAATTTCCAATTAACTAAACTTAACATGATTGTCTATATTTGTTTTCTCCGAGTATTATATGAGAGCAAAAAATATAAACATGAAATTATTATAGTATACAGATCACATCCCACTAGGACTGTGTTTTTTTTCCGAACTTTCCGATTTTTTCGATTTCCGATCCGATTTTTTTCGAATTTGGAATGAAATTTTAGTTTGCCGATTTCCGATTTTTCCGAAAAAAATCGGATCGGAAATCGGAAATAATTCTGAATTTCCGATTTTTCGATCCGATTTTTCCGAAACTATGCCGATCCGATTTTTCCGATTTTTTTCCGAATTATTTCCGATTTTTTCGGAATTATTTTCCGATTTCTGATTTTTCCGATTTCTTTTCCGATTTTTTGAAAGTTTCCCATATCCCACATCGGTTGGGAGAGGGAGAGGGCTCCAAAATATGCTCTATAAAAGGAGAGTATCCTCCTAACTTCTATACAAATGAAAAATGAGCAAAATCCTCATGTGTTTACATGTTGGGTTAAGCTATTTTCATTGTTTCTTTAAAATGAGAATTTCGAGGAATCGAAAATCCATAATTTATTTTTTTGAAATTTTGGAATTTTCGAAATTTCTGGATTTTTAATATATTTTGTGAATTTCCGATTTTTTCCGATTTTTGCCGATTTTCCGATTTTTCCGAATTCGGAAATTTTTTTAATTTTCCGAAAAAATCGGATCGGAAATTGGAATAGTTATTTTATTTCCGAAAAAATCGAAATTTTTTCCGAATAGGCATTTTCCGATCCGATCCGGCGGAAACACAACCCTACATCCCACCATCACCACCCAAATTCATATTGACATTTACTAGTTAATTTATATATGGTGTTGTCCCCAGTTATTAAAGGTGCACCTAGGCACAACATCGGTACCTTGCCTCACTCAACCAAGACTCCTTTAATAAGGAGCGTGGCTTGTGCGCGTAGGCTCCAGTCTCAAGGCACGACTCAGGCACGCCTCATTAATTTTTTTGGAGAACGCCGCCAATACAAGAATATACCAATTGATATGCTGATTTTAAATATTTTCAATAGAATATGGAAGGTGAACCAAGGCTCCACGGGGATCTTGGTGCACCTTTTGCCTCTGAAAACTATCCACATCATTGCCAACAAGGTTATTAGACCACAAAAATTAATAATATTACAATTAAAAAGTGTAAAATTAAAATATTATACCAAATGAAAAACAAAAAAATATGGAATGAAGAAAACCATAACTACAAAAGTAAATTAAAATGAGTAAATGAAATATTGGCAATATGGCAATATTATATCAAATTGTCTATCTAGAAAATCTATAAACATAGAGTATGTAACATAAATTTTCAACAGTATATTGTAAAGCTCATTCAACAAATATAAGGATGAATATTAACCTCCCACCCACACGACCACCATAAACACAACAATCAATATAAACTTCCCACATACTCTATGGTCTTTTATACCAAGCAGTATAAGATAATCGTACAACTATCCTATCATAACAATTAGGAAAGAAATTTCACATTATTATCTTCACTTTATGCTCAGTTGATATAACTAAGATACCACAAAACTTGCACTACCAAAAGAATTCAAATACCTCATATTATAGTTTATAACACATCTTATTGTTATTTTACAATTCTAAGAAAATGAAGGGACATAAATATAAATTTTTAAAACTCAAATAATTTTGCAATTTAGAATAATTATCATTCATATTACCCATTAGCATTGAGTAATGCACCCAAAGAAAATTGGAAAGAGTACGGTTACTCTATGGGCGAAGATACTATCTTAAAAATAAACCTCTTAAGACTTTATTAGGTGAGATGTATAATTTTGTGTATGTCACATATATGTATTCATTTAACAAATTTCTTGGGCGAAAGTACAACAAATTTCTTACGATGAAATCTCATGAAGATCATCAACAAACATAATATAACAACTTACATAAGCAAAAATTCATAATATCACAAATTCAATCATTGACTTGGAGATCTAGTAAGCTCACAATGACTTGGAGATCCCATAAGCATATATTAAACAATAATCTGGTTATGGTTAGCCGTAGGTTAAATAAAAACCAAGGATTTAAGAGCCTTATTTAAATTTAAGAAATAAAAAAGCAGCAATAATATCGAAACAAACTTAGGTTTTAAAAATGCCAAAGGCAGAGGGAATAAACAATAGAGTTGATGAGGGTTTGATCTGAAAAAAATAGTAAGTTAGATATGTAACTGAAAAACCCAAAAGATAAATCACAGAGAGATAAAGCGAAATCAACCCTTGGGTTAGAGAGTGAGTTATCGCAGTGGCTTTTGTGGTTCACGAAGCTATTCAGAGGGAAAAAGGGTTGGCGGGGAGAGGCATAGATGGAGTGGGACAAGTATTGGGGAAGAACGGTCGACAAAACAAGTATGTTTGGTTAGAGTCGATTTGAGGGGAAATGGGGAAGAAATCCTGCCAAACGTTGGGCCTTTTTTATTTTTTTATTTTAATAACTTTTGCAACGTTTAGAGATATTTTTTAATGGTTATGTTTTATTTGAAACGATTTTCAACCGTAAAAAATTTCTGATGGACAAAATCCGTTACAAGTATGAAAAAATTCGTTGTAAAATAAGTCTTTTGGGGTAGTGTATGTTTTAATGAGAGCCTTGTCGTGCCAGAGGATGAGGACTTGAGACATGTGGTTATGACAGAGTTACATGGTTCGAGATATGTGAAACATCCCGATGGGGATAAGATGTACCAGAACATGAGGAAACAGTATTTGTGGGCAGGGATGGAGCGGGACATAGCAGAGTTTGTCTTGAAGTGTGTTACATGTCAATTAGTTAAGGTAGACCACCAGAGGTCATCAAGGATGTTACATTCACTAGAGATTCCCATGTGGAAGTGGGAGAGTATCTCGATAGATTTCATTACAGGGCTACCGATGTCGCAGAGAGGTCATGACTCCATTTGGGTGATAGTGGATCGACTGACGAAGGTAGCCCATTTCTTTCCAGTTCGCATCGATTTTGAGAAGATGTAGTATGCGCAGCTATTCATTGCGGAGATAGTTAAGGTGAACGGGGTACCAATTAACATCGTATTTGATGGAGACAAGATCTGTGTGTGTAATTTTTGATACAGTTTTCAGGAGGTCATGGCACAGACTTGCGATTGAGAACCGCATATCACCCATAAATAGATGGACAAACTGAGAGGGTTAATCAGATGCTCGAGGACGTGTTGAGGATGTGTATGCTTGATTTCTAAGGAGGATGGGAGAGATACCTTCCATTAGTGGAGTTTACATATAATAACTCTTACAAATTCACCATCGATATGTCACCATTTGAGGCACTTTATGGGAGGCCTTGTCGTTCACCCACTTGCTGGTTAGAGGTGGGAGACAACAAGTTGTTGGGGCCAGAGATGATACAGGAGACTGCTGCTAAGATCGAGCTATTTTGGGGGTGTATTCGAATAGCCTAGGATAGGCAGAAGAGTTATACCGATGCGGACTGAAGACACGTTGAGTTAGAGGTTGGTAATCAGGTGTTGGTACGGGTGTCTCCCATGAAGGGGGTCATGAGGTTCGACAATAAGGAGAAACTAGTGCTGAAGTATGTGGGACCCTTCCCTATTATTAAGAGAGTGGGACCAGTAGCATATAGACTGGGTTTACTAGAGCATCTACAACAGATACATGATGTGTTTCACGTGGCTTCGCTGAAGAAGTATTGGAGGAGCGAGAGATATTTTTGGCATGTTCCACTCAAGGAGATCGATTTACAACTAGACATATCAAATGAGGAGATACCCATGGATAGTCTAGATCATAGTGAGCGTAATCTACGGTCTAAGGTTGTATCATTAGTCATAGTTCAGTGGGGACACCATAGTGTTGGCGAGTCAACATGGGAGCGGGAGGATGACATGCGAGAGTGGTATCCAGAGTTATTCGCCACAGGTATGACCTAATTTCGGGGACAAAATTCCTTTATAAGGGGGGAAGTATGTAACACCCCGTATTTCTGAGCATTAAATATTTAATTAATTCGGCTAAATTTAAATTACCAGTGTGTCATAATTTAATTATTACGTGTGTATTTAAATACTAATCGGGAGAGATAATAAAAATGGAATAAAAATTTATTAAGTGTGTAGTAAATAATACATGACTATTATTATGCATCGTAGCGAGTTAAACGATAGAATTTTATTATATCTCAACCAAGAGTCAGGTGTATACTATATTGAGGTCGAGATGGAGAATTTTAGTAAAATGACTCGGATGACAATTATGAGTGCATGGTTGATTTCGGATGGATCGAGATAGTCAGAATAGAGAACCTGGGGGTAGTAATTAAGTTTCTGGACACATTTAGGCATAACCTGGCTCACACGGGGGTGTTTGGGTCATTTGGGTTGGGCCCATAAGTCTAATTTCGGGTTTAACATTTATTTAACCTAAATTTAAAAGGGTGAATGGTAGTTAATCACATTCTAACCCTAAGAACTTAAGAGAAGAAAATAGGGAGAAAGTGAGGAGCTTTGCGGGGCCAATTTGAAGAGGGATTGAGGTACTTGTGTCAAATCCATCCTCTTCATCAAAGGAATAAGACTCTACGAATCTAATCAGGCAAGTGGTTAACTTATTTTCAATCTAATTTACAGTATTGCGGTTCATATTAAAGTGGGTGTAAACTAAAATCCGTCTTTGGGTGGGTGATCGTATGAAACTGGGTTTTTATGATTTGTATGCAAATTAGTAGATTAAACATGAAATTGGTGATGAGATATCATGTAGTACTATTAAAATTGAATTCCTATTCGAAATTCATAATTAGATGTGTTGATTTGGAGGTTGAGAAATCGAATTTAGGAAGAGAATTGGACAAAGAATTTAAGCGAACTTAGGAAACATATCGATCTCAATAGTTTGAAGATCTCCTACGAGTTCTTCTAACCTAAGTGTATCTAATATCCCCAAAGAATTTAAAACAGTGACCTTAGGAATAAAGCAAGATGGAAGTGATCTCAAAATCTTTTTGACAACACTCGTCTCATCAATTTTCTCACCCAAATTAAAACTTGTGTTGACTATGTCAGACAACCTAGCCTAAAACTCGTCAAAACATTCAGACTCAGACATCGTGATTGTCTCAAGTTGGGTGGTCAAATTTTGCAACTAAGATGCCTTGACTGCGTTGGTACCCCCATGTGTCAATTGGAGGATATCCCATGCCTCCTTAGACGTGGTGCACATCATAATACGGTGAAACTCGTCGAGGGTGACGACTCCAGAAATAGCGCTCAGGCCACGATAATTAAAATTGCTCCATTTAAACTTTTCCTCAGTCTAGTCTGACACATGTTTGGGATTAGAGACATTTTAAACAATGACGATGGGAGGAGTCCACCCTCTTTCACAAATAATCCAGACACGCTCATCAATTTCTTTTAAACCAGATTTTATGCGGACTTTTCAGTAGGCATAATTAGTCATGTCAAAAACTGGCAATCGATTATATAAGTTTTCACTCGGAAACATTACAAAACTATTCAAAATTAGATTTTTAAAAAAATCGATATCAAGAAAATTTTGTGAAAAACATGGATCACTCAATAAATTAAAGAAACCCGCTCTGATACTAATTTGTAGAAGGTAAGATCTCTTAAAAGCTCTGATACCAATTTGTGAATGCTATGTGATATCGATTGCTTGATGATTCGCAAATTTTCAATTAAAAGCTTATTTAATTAGATGTCAATTTTTTACCCAAATTAATTAAACCCTAACACATGCATCTAGATGTGTAAATCATGCCATAACAAATGAACACAAATTGTTGACACACATATTTCAGGAAAAAATCACCGGCAAGGGCAAAACCTTTATTTCAATAAATGTAACTACAGAAATAAACAATCAATATTCCGCTAAACACTCACAGAGGTCGCAACCTATAATCAGCAATGGATTAATCATAGAAAACTCACAAGAACCACAACTCTATCTTCAACAAGGAATACCCTCAAGAATTCCCGAGTGACTGCAGTCGTCATCTAGTAATTCCCTCGAGAACCACCAATTCAGTAGTAGCAATTTCGTCTCTACGAGAGAAACTTCAACAAAGTTGTATCTTGGGTTCCAAAACAATTTACTAAAGTAATTGGGATGATTTGTGAATTGAAAAACAAAGTTAAAAACCCCTAAATGAGAAGACAAAAATTATGCAGATTGCAGTTTTCGTTTATCAAAACTCTCAGGTCTTCCAAAGCAAAATGGACTCAAGAATCGGTTATTTATAAAAAAAATTGAGTCGACTGGGTTGTTCGAACGAGATTAAATGCCGTTCGATCCTGCTTCGCGCGACCTTCTAACAACATATTAAAACATGAAACAGTACGTTGTCATTAGATGAAAACATCAAGCGAACTTCAAGCAACCCTTTGCGCGATTTTGCATGTCACTTAAAGACTTCGTTCGCGCGACACTCCATGTCGTTTGAATAACATAAGATATCGTTTGAACGACTAAAGCGAGAAATATTTTTCTTTTAAAACTCCACCTCCAGGACTTAGAAAAATTATTTTGACGAAAAAAAGACATCTAAAGACACCTCAGATGTTTAAAAAACATTTTAGAAAAATATCCCGACACTTTAAATGAAACATTAAGGAATTTAAACACAACCTCACCAAAATCTATCTAGCGGAGGCTTTTTTTGTTGAAGAACTTTGATATTCGGACCCGTATTGATGCATGTATGATCTTGAACTTCATTTGACGGTTGTAGCGATATACGAGATACTCTAATGTAACACGAACTATGTAAAATACGTCCTTACAAATCTCTCCCTATGTCTATGTCAGTACAAGCTAAAAATAATCTGAATTATCAAATATCCTATACAAATCTAATGCCCTCCCATGAACCCCAAAGTGAAAAGGTAGTAAAAATGCAAGTCTTAAACTCTCTTTAAAAATCTTTATCATCTTCAAATCTCCATCGTTTCTTTATCATTATCGAGGTGTGTAAAATAATGATCCTCAACATTTGTACCTACACACATGAGACAAGAAACAAATACCTTCGTGACGTATCGAGTTTGAAATGAGATAAACAAAATCAAATCGAATCTCAAATCTCAAATCTCCCCCATAATTTAAGCTCCCCCATCAAATCATAATTCGTTCTCCCTCTTTTTATTTGTTCGAAATAGATAAAAAAAAGAATAAACAAAATAAGCATGGAGTGTCACAACAAAGCAAATCAACTATGATCATCCAAGGATAGACTTGAAAACATACACCAACTATTTTTAAATTTTCAATTTTTTCAAACAAAAATAATTTAGAAATAAAGTCGCACACCATGAATTTACACTAAGCTTACCAAATCATGGATTTGGAATTAATGGGTGTGAAAAAATTTGATTGGAAGATCAATGCAATCAAACGTAACATATGTGCACGATGAATATAGATACTCCTAACGAATGAACTCAAACTTGTCCTTAGGTGTCAAAAGTGTGAATTTAAATGACATCGACTCAATCTATCAACATATCAAAGTCTAAAATTATTTTCACACCAATAACGTCTAAAACTATGTAATATTTTTTCATGATGTTGTCAGAACGTGCAGACCCGTTGATTTATTTCCAACCAAACACCCTCATAAATAATAAAACTTTTTATTTTTCTATTAAGGTGATCTAAATCCTAATGGTCCCTTTTTGGCATATTTATCTTTTTATTGCCATAAATTTTTTCGGGCTCTTTTCAACCTCTTTGGACCTTGGCTACTTTTTACAATGCCACATGTTTATAGGTCCGATTTCAATGGTGGCTTAATCTCAAAGGATATGAGTACCTTTCGTAGCCCTTCCCCATTCACTCAATATTTTAAACAAAGTCCTCCCGAGCAACGGTTCTTACATGTACTACTTTCATTATCAAGTTTTATCGCATTTGGTTCGTTTTAAAGACATGATTGAGATGGAAACACTACAACCAACATGTGATAGACATGTACAATAATAAAAAAAATGTGCAAGTGTGCATTAATGGAAATTATGAGTCAAACATCTAGGTAGTAATCAACAAAAAACATCTCAAAAAATCCACAAATTGTAAAGCACAAAAATGAGATGATGACGCATATCAAGACACTATCAAATAGTCACATGGAAATGGAATGAAATTGTGACTTGATCATCCTAAATGTCCATTCCTAAAAGGTGCAAAACAAAATACAAAAATCGTTTTTGTCTTTTTCCAAAATTTTATCAAAATAAAATCTTTTTGGCTTTTTCATTTTTTTCTATAAAAAATAGAAAATCATTTAGTATTTTTTGAAAAAATTTCAAAAAAAAAATCTTTTTGGTTTTTCAAAAAATATATCAAAAATGGAAAAAATAGATACAAGCACACAATGGTGATATATACTAGCAATATGCATAGCATAACATCATGAAAATCATCCTATGCTAGCAAACAAGTCTAAACCTCAACCGTTAGGTGCGGTGGAGTTTTTCAAAGGTGCTGACATCCTATGAAAAATACCAATCAAATCATGTGAAGTTTTGACCAAAAACTTAACTTTCTCTCGAATATGTGCAAACTCTCTCATGTAATCATCTGGAGCATCATGTGTGGGTGCATGTGTGAGAACACGTGGCAAACCTTTATGTGACACACTTCCCAACTTAAAGAAAAATTCCCTAAGGTGTCCTATCTTCTTACAATGGGTGCAAACATAAATGGGCCTATGAACACCTCTCTCAAATTATCTAGGACGCACTCTACTCTCGGGTAACGGACGCCTAGGCGGGTTGTGTTGAGAGCCATATGTATCTATCATAAACTCGAGAACCGGCTTGGGTGCAACGTGGGAAGTAGGCGCACCGTCATTACCTATTCTTAGTCTCTCAACATTACCCAAAGCGGGAACGAGGAGCATTTTTCTTACCTTCTTAGTTGTATCCTCTAAAGTGACCTTTACCTCTCGAGCACGTTTAAGATCTCTCTCTAATTGTCACACTCGAGCTTCAAGTTCACTCTTTTTTAGACCTACGATGATCAACTGCTCACTCAAAGTAACCTTCACCCTCTCGAGTTGACTCGCCGACGCCTTACATTCCCTCAAAACATCTCTCTCTCTCTCCAAATCTATTAACATAAGACCTAACTCCTTATTCAACTTCTTCGTCTTCAAGGTCTCGGCGTATAAATATTTAAACGCAATTTGGAGATCACTTTCACCTTCACTCTTAAACTCGCTCTCACTCAAAACACTCAAACTATCATCGGGGCCCTCACGTATACAAGTATCCTCAATGTCGTGGGACAAACTAGGTGTGTTCACACGACTAGCAAAAAGGCGACACACATTTCATCTGAAGATTCATCCCCCAAATCCTTTACCTCTTCCTCACTATCGCTAAGAGTGGCTGACATGGCGATCTTCTTGCCCTTTCTCTTTAGCCTAGTGGGACACTCAAACTCCCTATGCCCCTTTCCCTCGCATTCAAAATATATCTCCTCTTCCTCTTTCTCATTATCTTTCTCAAAGCTCTCAGTTGCCTCTTCTTTCTTTTTATTTTTCTCAAAAAACTTTTTATTGGAAGAATTTTCTTTTGAAAAATTGAGAAACTTTTTAAAAATTTTAGTAAGCATCACTACACCAAATCTGTCGGATTGTTATGATCATTGACCGTGACAAGTCCAACTTATCAAGGTCAATGACCGTGACAAGTCTGGGGGTGACAACGTTTGTTGTCACAGTCATGTCACGATCAATGACCGTGACAATATTACTCACAGTTATTAACCGTGACAAAACCGTGACATTTAATAAAAAAAATATCACGGTCAATGACCGTGCCAATTCTAGCCAGAATTGAAAAAAAATATGCTGGGCAGTATGGCCACTGCCACTGCTCAGCAGTATATTTGTACCTGTTATAGCAACGTTGTACGTGTTCAAACAACATATATTCAAATAAAATAGAGATAATGAAAATATACATTCAAAACAATATGCATCACGATATAATCCAAATATAATTCAAATATAACAACTTAAAACAATTCAATTCAAATAATGTAACTACATGTTTGGGGTAGGTTTGAGGAGATGAGTAGGCCACACGATATACGAATTAATACACCCATCAATATGCATCGTGCCGCATTTTTCGCGCAACCACAATGGGGAGTTCTCCTTCCCGGGTATCACATGCGTGACGAGAACCTTGTCCTCGATGTCTTGAAGCAAACGTCCATGAACTGGCATACCCTGGATGGTATTCGGGTTCTTCAACCCCCTCCCTATCCGCTGACCATCAAATATGTCATGTATAAGAACGCTCGATCAACCAAGTGTTGACATCGGTCGATCAAAGGGAGCTAAATAGGGGACTGGATCATCAGAGTTCGCACATGTCGACGATGAAGCAGCGAGGTCCACATCCTCGTCCTCCTGCACCTCCTCCTCCACCCCTTCTCATTCCATTTCCCCTTACATTTTTAGCCCAATGAATGCTTCATGAATGAGAACATATCTCGGATCGTCGCCTGCAAACGGGACAGCTTTGCGTCATGTGAGTCGACCGTTCGAGTCAACCCGGTGTTGCTCGACTCCAATCCGATGATCCTAGATTTGGCCACCCACGAGCTCACCCCCTTGTCCTCCCCTTGCGATCAGCGCCAAGCACTTGGCTGAGTGCGTTTGTGGACAAAGATGCCTTGTCGGCATCAGACTGTAACTCATGCACTTCCTTAATCTTTGCCTAAAATGACAAAAAGCACATGATTAATTAAATAAGTAAATAAAAAAATTATAACTTAATTAACAAAAAGTAAGCTGTCGGATTACTTACAATCGTGGTCGCGATGCTCGGGGACACTTCCTTATCCTTCCCCTTCTTCGTCAGAATAGCCACATAAGTATCGAGCCTATGTGGCCTACCCCCAGGGCCGCTCCCCGTCCCCTGAAATAAAATAATGCAAAATTAGTATCGTCCCCGCAAAGTAAAATAATGCAGAATAATATATTTCTGTAATTATAGAAAAATTAAATCTTACTATCATCCTATGCTCCTCCTTGACGTAAGATGTCCGATCGGAGTAGTGTACGTCCATATTTTTCGCTCGATTTTCCCTCCCCGATGGGCGAGATGCCCATTGTCGCTCCCCAACCTCATGGTACTGTGAAAAATCGCTTTAATATAGGCCCAACGGGAAAATATTTCAACACTTTTAAGGCACTTTTGAGCATGTGCCTTCTTTACCAGTAGATTGGACATATTTAGGTTCATCGCATACCAGACAAAGATCGATATTTTCATACTCCTTTCGGTATAGTATACAGTCATACACACAAGCATGTAATTTCAAGTATGTTTCATTTAATTATCATACTATATATATATTGTTCGTGATACAAAGTAATTTTTTAAAAAAAGTGGAAAAATTCCACCCCCATATGGACAATAATCCAGTGGTCATGCCACTTTCAAAATTAACCAACCGAATATCGATCCACTACAATCCAACCGCAATAGCAACAACAAATGTGTATCCTGTACTCCTAATTCATCTACTCAATTAATTATTTTCATCAATTAAACTAATAATTAACATATATAATTATTAATTTACGAATTTACAATGAGGGACAATCCTACGTGCATATGAAAGGGGCCCTAATTATTAATTTACTAAAAAAAATTAACAATCAATTAATTCTTTTACAAGGGGCACTACAATATGAGGGGCAATATCTAATAAACCAATAAAAATTTAATTAAAACAAACACACACACGCACATATATACACACACACACATCCCCCCTGCCCCCTCCCACTGCCCCTGCCCACCACACACGCACACACACACACGCACACACACACACGCACACACATATACATATGCATATGCATGCACATATACACACACGCATATACACACACACACATACACACACACACACACACGCATGCACATATACACCCCCTCCCCTCCCCCCAGCCCTGCCCCCCTCCCCCCCCCCCCAACGCATACACACACACGCACACACACACATACACATACACACACACACACACGTGCACATATACACCCCCTCCCCCCAGCCCTGCCCCCTCCCCCCCCCCCCCAATGCATATATACACCACACACGCACACACATTTACACACATATATACACACACGCACATATACACACATATATACAGAAATGGAAGAGAAATAGAGCGAGAAAACGTACCAAAATCGTAGAGAGAGAGAGAGATAGTGCAGTCGTTTAGAGAGAGAGAAATTGAGGAAATAGAAATCAATGAGAAAAAAGAAGAAGGAAGGGTTTTTTACTGACAGAATTATCACGGACATGTCACGGTCTATGACCGTGATAACTTTATAGGCTTGTCACTATTTATGACCGTGATAAGTCCGTGACAACTTTATTTGTCAAGGCCTTCTCACGGTCATTAACAGTGACGAGCCTTTGTCGCGGCCTTATCACGGTCAATGACCGTGATAAAAAAGGCGTGTGTTTTTGTCACGGTCATTGACCGTGACAAGGTTGGCCGGTTGAAGAGTGTCAATTTGACCATTTTGGTGTAGTGCATGGGCACATCATCAAAATCAAACTCACCTTCAAACTTGGACTCACAAACCCTTTCTTTCTTTCTTCTTCTTCTTCTTCTTCTCTCTCTTCCTAGACACTTCCTCACCCTGCCTAGATTGTGCCTTAAGTGCAATCCCTCTATCCTTAGGCTTAACGGTCTTAGAAAACATGTCGATCTCATAAGTTTGAAGATTTCCGAAGAGTTCTTCTAACCTAAGTGTATCTAATATCCCCAAAGAATTTATAACAATGACCTTAGGAATAAAGCGGGAAGGAAGTGATCTCAAAATCTTTTTGACAAGTCTCGTCTCATCAATTTTCTCACTAAAATTAAAACTTGTGTTGATTATGTCCGATAATCTAGCATAAAACTCATCAAGACATTCAGACTCAGACATTTGGGTGGTCAAATTTTATAACTTAGACTCCTTGACTGCGTTGGTAACCTTTTGTGTCAATTGGAGGATATCCCATGCCTCTTTATATGTGGTGAACATCATAATACGGCGAAACTCGTTGGGGGTGGCGGCTCCAGAAATAGCGCTCAGGCCACGTGAATTAAAATTGCTTCATTTAAACTCTTCATCAGTACAGTCTGACATAGGTTTGGGATTAAAGACGTTTTCAACAGTGATGATGGGAGGAGTCCATCCTCTTTCACAAACGATCCAGACATGCTCATTAATTGCTTTTAAACCAGATTTCATGTGGGCTTTCCAGTAGGCATAATTATTCCCGTCCAAAACTGGCAATTGATTATATAAGTTTTCACTCAGAAACATTGCGAAACTTTTCAAAATCAAATTTAAAAAAAATCGATATCACAAAATTTTTGCCAAAAATAAGGATCACTCAATAAATTAGAGAAACCCACTCTGATACCAATTTGTAGAAGGTAAGATCGCTTAAAAGCTCTGATACCAATTTGTGAATACTGTGTGATATCGATTGCTCGATGATTCACAAATTTCCAATTAAAAGCTTATTTAATTATATGTCAATTTTTTATCTAAATTAATTAACCCTAACACATGCTTCTAGGTGTGTAAATCATGCCATCACAAATGAACATATATTGCTAACACACATATCAGAAAAAAAATCCCCCGCAAGGGCAAAACCTTTATTTTAATAAATGTAACAACACTTACAGAAAACTGCAATCAATATTCCGCAGAACACTCACGTAGGTCACAACCTAGAATCGACAATGGATTAACCACAACCAACCCCCAAGAAACGTACTTCTAACTTCAGCAAGGAACACTCTCAAGCATTCCCGAGTGACCGCAGTTGTTAGCCATCAATTCCCTCGAGAACCACCAAATTAGCAGTAGAGATTTCGTCTCTACAAGAGAAACTTCAACAAAGTTGTATCTTGGGTTCCAAAATAATTCATAAAGTAATTGGGATGATTTGTGAATTGAAAAACAAAGTTAAAAACCCCTAAATGAGAAGTCAAAAATTCTACGAATTGCAGTTTTCGTGTATTAAAACTCTTAACTCTTCTAAAGCAAAATGGACTCAAGAATCAACTATTTAAAAAAAAAATTGAGTCGGCGGGGTCGTTCGAACGAGATAGGCAGGTCACTCGGACGAGATTGAATGTCGTTCGACCCTGCTTCGCGCGACCTTCTAACGATGTATTAAAACATGAAACAGTACGTTGTCGTTAGATGAAAACATCAAGCGAGGTTCAAGCGACCCTTAGCGCGACTTTGCATGTCGCTTGAATACTCCGTTCGCGCGATAACTCCATGTCGTTTGATTGACATAAGATGTCCTTTGAACGACCAACGCAAAAAATATTTTTCTTTTAAAACTACGCTTCCAGGACTTAGAACAATTATGTTGACCAAAAAAAGACGCCTCAGATGTTGAAAAATCATTTTAGAAAAATATCCCAACACTTTAAATGAAACATTAAGGGACTTAAACACAACCTTACCAAAATCTATCTCGCATAGGCTTTTTTTTGTTGAAGAACTTTGATAGTCGGATCCGTCTTGATGCATATATGATCTTGAACTTCCTTCGACGGTTGTAGCGGTATAGGACATACTCTAATGTAATACAGACTTTGTAAAATATGTCCTTATATATTAATCGTTAGAAATTTTTGGTTGAGAATTGAATTAAAATAGCAAGATTTAAAAGTTAACAATGGTGGAATTCGTAACAGATTAGGCAGAGAAAATGACCTGTTTGTAGCGAATCGATTCGGTTCCTAAGCTAAATCGATTAGAAATAAGGTCGAATCGATTCCTCTGCCCAGAATCAGGAAAAATTTTCTATTTATGTCCTAAATTCACGATTAATTGTCGGGGGAACTTTTGTGTTGTTTTTAAAATATAAGGAGGGACATATTTAATTTCAGTAGGCTATAGTAGGGGAGTTATTTTGCCAAACTTAAAGCAATCCAAGGCTAGGACCTTTATGCACATATTACGAAATTAAGAGAATTTCGAATATCGGGATGGGATTTCTTGTAGATTGAGTAAACCCAATTAGTGAACCACTATGATAAAGAAAGTTAGAGTCGGGTAGATAGACTCGGTTATTATAGGCTAGTGCCAGAAGAGTTAGGCATGGTTAGCCAGACTTAATTAACTTTATATATATATATATATATATATATATATATTTGCGTGTTTGTATTATAGATATCGGCGTGAATGATATTTATAAGAATACATACTCCTCTAGTAATATATATATATATATATATATATATATATATATATATATATATATATATATATATATGCGTGTTTGTATTATAGATATCGGCGTGAATGATATTTATAAGAATACATACTCCTCTAGTACTATCATAGGAGGTCGCACGATGTGGGTAAATACTCTGACTCGTGAAAGCTGGGAGAGTATAATCCTCAGGTCATAGAGTCCGGTATATTATGTTGTGATTCTTTTCAGGGTGAGACATCTTGGGTATGATTCGGTTTCACACTTAAGGAACTATGACCGCCTCCACTATGCTTATTATTTATTGTGTAATTCAGTGTGAGTTAACCGTCTCGTGGTATTCGGGTTGGATTGAGTATACCTGGGGTGATGGCATTTTAGATAAAACATCCGGTGAGTTATTACTCGGAAGGATGGATATTATATATGACATGTGTGTGAATGTTGTAGTATAATTATATGTATATAATAGTGTGAATATTTATATACGGGTAAAATACATGAAGTGAAATTGTATTATGTATATAACTAGTGAAAACGTTATATGATTTTACTTGACTTGATTAAAAGAGTTACTAGGTGAAATAACTTAATAATCAATAGTAATATTACTCGGGCTAGAGTAGTGAATAAGGAAGGATTCATAACAAAGCTAGTTAGATGGGGTAGTACAACTAGGTGGGTTATGAAGAAAGCGGTAGGTGTGCACAATAGTTGAGGGGTGAAGATTATCTCAAGGGAGTGTGACACTAGCTTAAATATGAAAAGTATTCGTGCATTTTAATTACTGCAAACTTAATCACTTGCAAATATTTTTCAAATATTTTGGGTTCTAACTCTTGTCAAAAGTATTTTCAAAATCTTTTAGGTGTCCAGCCACAAAGACGCCAGACTTGATTATCTATTCCAGCGATGCGCAACTGCAACATATGTGGATGCATGCAGGAGTTGGACTAGACGCCTCAGTTGTTCATTCTAGACTAAGATTTCCTTATCTCAGTATTTCGATTTGGGCGTGTTGCCCCTACAGCACTTTATTCAGGTTATTCAGTTCAGACTTGTATTGGGAGTTATTTATTATCTGTTGGACTCATCATTTGGATTTGGGGCTTGTAGCCGATGGTTTATTCGAAAGATATTTATTTATATCCTGTGATGGTTTAGACTCTATTTTTAATCTAGTTTCCATGTATTGTTATATGTTAAATGAAAAGATACAATTTGACACCTACTTAATTAACTCATAGGTGATTAGAAATTAATGGTTTTCGATAATGATGCTAAGAATGAACCAAATGAAAATCATATTTTATTTAGAGTAAAATACCCCAATAGTCCCTTACCTTTCTATTGGCTTCAATTTAGTCTCTTACCTTTTTATTGTCTCAATTTAGTCTCCCACCTTTCAAATTGGTTCAATTTCGTCCCCGTCCTTTTTTTTGTTTCAATTTCATCCTCAACCTTTCATTTTGTCTCAATTTAGTCCATCTGTTAACTATTTTGGATTCAATTGTCTATTTTACCCCTATTTATTGAAAAATAATATAATGAATGTTATAAAATTTGAAAAATAAGTTATTTTATTATTATTTGGGGATACAAAATAGTTTTTTATCTGCGAATAATAAAAAAAATAGTTTTTATTTAATTATATCCCAGTTGTTTTTAATTTTTCAAAAATAAAACTTGAATTATAATTTTAATAGTCAACATAGTTTTTTTTATTTATAAAAAACTCTTTTTTTAATTTTAATTAAAAATGTAAAATTTGATGTTTTAGATTCATAATTGATTAGTGTCACTGGCACGGACCCACATCACATGAAATTTTTTATCTATCAATTATATTACATAGATAGGGAAAAAATTGATGTCTTAGATTCGCGATTGGTTAGTTCGCTTGATCGGACCCACATTCATTAAAATAAGGGACTTGACTACAGTGGCTTATTCTCAACCCCTTATTTTAATGAATGTGGGTCTGAGTCTGCGAAATAACCAATCGTGAATCTAAGACATCAATTTTCCCCCTTCTACGTAATATAATTGATAAATAAAAAAATTCATGTGGTTCCGTGCCAGTGGCACTAATCAATTGTGAATCTAAAACATCAAATTTTACATTTAATTAAAATTAAAAAAATATTTTTTTATAAATAAAAAAAATTATGTTGACAATTAAAACTATAATTCAAGTTTTTTTCGAAAAATTAAAAACAACTGGAATAGAATAAAAATAAAACTATTTTTTATTATTATCGGATAAAAAACTATTTTTTATCCCCAAATAATAATAAAATAGCTTATTTTTCAAATTTTATAACAGTCATTATATTATTTTTCAATAAAGAGGAGTAAAATAGTCAATTATATCCAAAATAGTTAACAGATGGACTAAATTGAGACAAAATGAAAGGTTGAGGATGAAATTAAAACAAAAAAAAGGACAGGGACGAAATTGAACCAATTTGAAAGGTAAGAGATTAAATTGAGACAATAAAAAAGTAAGAGACTAAATTAAAATCAATAGAAATGTAAAAAACTATTGGAGTACTTTACTCTTTTATTTAATAAAGAACTGATCATGTGGTATATAATTGGGCGAGGTGTCACACTAAGTAATTAACCAGAGCCTTATCAAATTCAATTATAAAAACCGGATATATAATTGCAGAAACAATTGATCTAATAAGTTGTTTACATAACCATTTGGGTATGTTGTATTGTTGTTAATATTCTCTAAGAAGGCAACCAGGCAGCCATTTATTTTGTACAAGTCAGCAAAATCTCTTATCCAAGGAGCCGTGCCACTTGCACAAACCTTATTGGAATAAAAGAACATAACCTGATCTTGAATTTAAGCTGCCTTGTATCCACCACAACTTGGATACTCTTCACCAGGCCCACACACAAGTTTGTGGTTTGGCTTCCCCCTTATTTGCTGCTATCTTTTGCTGTTTTTGGTAGTGTGGCTGCCCTATACTCTTGGTGAAGAAAAATGGCAACACAAGCACTGCTATCATCATCCTCTATCACCTCTTCTGTAGAGGCTGCAAGACAAATACTAGCAGGAAGGCCACTCCAATCTTCTACAAAGAAGGTTTCCTTTGTTGTAAGGGCTGCTTCTACTCCCCCTGTTAAGGTACCCTCTCTGTCTCCCACACACATAATAAAGATGCAAATCATTTTGGTTGATAGTTGATAGATACTAATACATACATCAAAACTCCCACCCCTTTCTCACTACTCAATAATATTGTGTGAGGATATCCCATTTCTGTCCTCTTGCACATATTAGAATTTATGGTGTTGTTAAGCTCACTGCAACTGCAGTTCATTGTACTTACTATAGATACTGTTTATATTTTTCAGCAAAGTGCGGATAGACCCCTTTGGTTTGCATCCAAGCAGAGCCTTTCTTACTTGGATGGCAGGTACTTCATGCATGCATGCGTTGATTGTTTTTCAAACTAATTTCCGACAAAATAAAATAAAGAAGGGAAAAAAAAGTCTCTCAAATTAAGAGTCCACTTTAAAATCAATGAATCAAATTATTCGCTATTCAAGTTTAAATTTTAGCGATTGTTTAAATTTTACTTTTTTAATCAATGCCATAGACTATGTTAAGAGTCGAGTTTTATTTAAAAAGTTTCGGATTTCAAACTCAGACTCTTAACTAGAGAAGGATAAAATATACAAGGAAGTTTGTAGTGACAAGAACTTGAATCCAACTCTATTAATTTTGTCTCATTAAAATTACAGTCTGCCCGGTGACTACGGATTCGACCCATTGGGCCTTTCAGACCCAGAAGGTACGGGAGGTTTCATCGAGCCCAAATGGCTAGCTTACGGAGAGGTCATCAATGGTCGTTATGCCATGATGGGAGCAGTAGGAGCTATCGCTCCTGAGATTTTAGGTAAGTTGGGCCTCATTCCGGCAGAAACAGCCCTCCCGTGGTTCCAAACTGGCGTGATCCCCCCAGCCGGCACGTACAACTACTGGGCCGACTCATACACCTTATTCGTGTTCGAGATGGCACTTATGGGGTTTGCAGAGCACAGGAGATTCCAAGACTGGGCCAACCCAGGGTCCATGGGCAAGCAGTATTTCTTGGGGTTGGAGAAGTACTTGGGTGGGTCAGGTGACCCGGCGTACCCAGGTGGCCCATTATTCAACCCACTGGGCTTTGGGAAAGATGAGAAGTCCATGAAAGAGTTGAAGCTGAAGGAAGTAAAGAATGGGAGGTTGGCTATGTTGGCAATCTTGGGTTACTTCATTCAGGGTCTGGTGACAGGGGTTGGGCCTTTCCAAAACCTGCTTGATCATTTGGCTGATCCCGTCAACAACAATGTCTTGACCAGCCTAAAGTTCCACTAGAATTGCTAGTGAAAAGTGATTCTCTCTTTCCATCTCTCATATTTGTAACATTGTGTGCAGACTCTATCGAGCATATCATCTGTAATATATGACATGTTCACCACTTTAAAAACCCTGTTACCTTTCAGAGTTTAAAGTATCACTTTCACGTAAATGAAATCTCCTATTGTTCAGTACTAATTTTGCACACATTCAAACTGCAAAAACTTCTCCAGGATTTTTTTTATTTCTAGTCCCTCCACTAAAGTTGTTAAATAAAAGTCAATTTTTTTAATAAAATACTAACTTCAACGTAACTCATTATCAAAAGTAGAACATATTTAACCATCATAGAATTTGCTATATTGATTTGCAAAAGATGACCCTTTATTTGAAACGTCCTAAATGGAAAGTGTGACACTTAGGTTGCAAGAGAGAGTAGAGAGTTTCCAATTTGAAAAAAAAAAAAAAAAGGCAAAAGGGACGGGACCTGATAATTTTTGTTTGGAGATGTTCTTAGAACAATAAAATGCCTCCTCATTTATCACAATTATTACGAAGACAAATATTGTGAGTTTGAAAATTTGAGACCATTCATAGTAGGTGGACTCCAATACATCACTGTTGATAAATTGGGCCTACAACCATCGCCTCTCATCCATCAAATGAAAATGAAAATTTTCTACCAAATTGTAAAAGCAGACTTCTCCATTCGTGACAGTGAGTAAATATAACCTAGTCTCAAGACTATAACACAAAATCCCACCAGTTAGTGGAGCTGTTTCAAGTGTCCCAACTCTGCAGGGTATTGGACTAAAAACTTGCCAATGTTCCTTTCCTAAATATGTGCAAAATGATTTTAAATCGGAATTTAATTAAATTAATTCAAAATTTGAGAAAAATAAAATATTTGGAATTAAATATTTTTTAGTAATTTAAAATGTTGGGATTTAATTATGGAAAGTAGAATTTTATTTACACATACGTTTTTGGGGCGTCCTTGGCAGGTTAGCCGATCGATTCGGCTCTATTCGGTTTTGATCAAAGGCGGTAGCAGTGTTATTTTTTAATTAGAATTCTAATTCCACTAAAACTCTAATCTTTTTCCGCTTAAATTAATTTGGGGTTAGGACTTTTGAAACACAATTTCACAAACTCTGAGAGCATTAGTCCCCAATAATTTTCATCTTCTTCTACCTACAAACCCTAGCCCAAATTTATCAAGTTTCAACCCAAGATTTGAAGACTTAATTGGTGTTTTTTCAAAATCATCCAAGAATCAATCTTTCTTAATTTTTCAAGAGGAACGCAACCTTCTCATCAGAATTAATCGACTTTTCAGCAGGCATGAATACTTATATCTCTCTCTTTAGTATTATGCATTTTAAATGTCGCCTAAACCTTAATTCATATGTTTTTCTTAAAATAAATTAGCAACTGTAATTAAGGAAAGTGAAAACTAATTTGGACTGATTTTCTGAAAAGTCTTAATGTGAATTAATACTTTAACATTTGTGTGCTTAGGGTAGAGGTTGGATTTTGGGTAATATGGGTGTAGATTTGCATGTAGAAACCGTAGTAATTTGATTTAAATGAAAACTAGATTTGTACAACCACATGAAATTATGTAGGTATGATTAAAAATAAATTATTGTTATTTGCTTCATAAATTTGCATGATGTTAAGGTTATATTTGTTGAATAAAAATTATTGTGTTAATAACGACAATGGATTGAATAAATTGAATTGAGAATAATCGTGATTATATAAGAAATTGTCCACTTGTTGATAAATTCGATTATATGACTTATTGCTTTAATTATATTCGACATTGCGCGGACGACGGCATTTGGGTAGTATGCCTTCACCTTAATTTTAGGAATACTTGCTAGATATGGGACTAGTGCGTATGTCTTAGTTGCGGTTAACACTATCTAGGTATGAGACTAGTTAGTGTAGATTTTTACGGATGGGATATTCCGGGGTGGAGTTGATTTTGGTGTCGTTTCGTTGAGTTAGATAGCCTAGACGCGAGACTAGGAAGAGATAATTGATAGAAATTCATCTTACAAAATAGGATTTGTTTATGTTTTGGACACCCCTAGGTATGGGACTAGGGGTAGGTTTGAGGATTATGCTCTATAATAGGGTGGGGTTAAAATAAAATAAGGAGAAAATGAGATAATGACAAATTGAGAATTAATGTCTATGATAATAAACGGATATTAAAATGAATTTGTGATGCAAGTATGTGCAGCGCTAACAGTTAAACGGGTCAACTGGCTATATCGACGTAAGTGCGTGTTGGCGTCACGAGTATGCGCGGATTGCCGCGCTATAGTGACGTGTTGTGCGTGGAACCTCACAAGTATGTGAAAAACTAACAGAATACAGGTTGACTGGCTATAGTGAAGAGAATGGGTGTGATGTGTAGGAACTTTAAGCGTGCCAAGAGTGTGTGCAACACCAATAAGGGGTCGACTAGCCATATTGGTGTCGCATGAATTTAATTAATTAATTAATTAAAATGGGTAAGGATAAGAATGAGTTTGTAAATAGTAAAGTTATTGAAATATTTGGGCTTACACTTTAGGGTGCATTTGTTGTATGGTAGATAGTGGTAATTTCAATTTATTCTCACGGTAATTAATTATCTCGTTAAATTAAAATATTCGATTGTGGTATTTATTATGTATAATGCTATTGTCTAGGTTCACGGACCCTAATTGGAGAGAGTAGCTTGTATTCATGCAGTGGACACTGACCCATTGCATTGACTAACATTTCAAGCTTAGCATTGAAGTAACTGTAGGGGAGTAAATCTTGAAAATCTTTTGAAGGTGCAGCTGGAGTTTACTTTGGATGCTTTAGTAGTTTAGATTTATTTTTCTTTCCGTTGAATTTATATTATGAGATTTTATTTATAGACTTGGCGGGCCAATTGGTTCCACAGTTGTTTACGATTTTTATTCATATATTTATAGTTGGATCATTTTATTCGAATTTATATTTATTGGTAATTTAATTTATTTAGAGATTAGCATTGTAATGGATTTTATTATTGATTGAATGGTTATTTTATTTGGATCATTTTAATTATTATCTTATGAAATAAATTTATGTCTCATATGTGTCGCGTGCTAAGAATGATTACTTATTTAGTAACCCCCTGCGTAATTTGACGACGACGGCTGACCACTTCGCTTGTCAGATTGCGCGGAGTGTTACACTTAATTGGTTGGTTTGATATATTCTCATTTACAACGGTGATATTTACTCTTTCAACCAGAACTGTGTAATAATGAGCCCTAGTAAGCTATGAATCTAATCTTAGGAAATGTCAATCATTTCAATGGTAAATTCATGCATATGGAGTTTTGCCATTGATCACGTAAATTAGCAGAACATATATAACCGAAAAATAGATGGTTTTCTTTGAGTATGTATAATATTATATATCAAGGTTGATGGCACCGCATAACTAATCTGGTTTCGAAACAGTTCATTATTATATTCACTAAAGGTGTAACAAAATTTTATATCTAAGCCCTTCAACCATCAATTATTGAAAGGCCTTAAATTGCAATGCAAAACTAGAATATGCTTATATAATCAGACCAACTAAAATCGTCAAACAAAACGGAAGAGTAATATATATGAACTCTTTTAAAGGGATAGCTTGAGGATGATGGGGCCCATTTTCCCAAATCAAGCAGCTTGAGCCAAAGGTTCAGGTGCACCGGCTGCGTCCAACCTGCAAGTACAAGTGGTCAGTGATGAACATGGAACTCATTTAATAAGAACTAACTCCTCAAAGAGAGGGTATAAAAGGGAAAAAAACATAGATATTGAGAAGAGACCATATATTTGCGGGCTGCTAACAAAGCGGTTGGCAAAAATTCATTCATTATGCAATTTCCCTATTTTGCACATAACACGTTTCGCAAACACACAGCGGCCCCTTAATTATTTATTTTGAACGACTTTGCAATACACGTGGAAATGCAAAATGCGAACACTTTTGTAGATACTCTCGTTTAATGCCAATGGCACAATTGCAATTTTGCTCTCGTGTAGTCGTGTTTGGGGCACATCTGTGAGTCTTGTCTGCAGCACGCATATGTGTTCACCGTGCCTACTCATTTCTGTTTTACATTGAATTAGTCATGCTTAAAACACTTCCAAGTAATTGCATACGGCAATTACCCATGCCTATGACACAACCCTTGAATACAGTGAATTACTTATACCTACCTGCTACACTATCAAAGATGGTGGCTATAATGAACTACTCATGTTTACGACACTATCATTGCTTATGTCACGTGACTTGTTCCCAGGATCACCTATGTCTGGCACTACATGTCTATTTTAATGTGTCATTAGTACACGTGTCAATATTAATTAACAAATAATTTTACCTTCAGCAAAAAAGATTTTAGTGGGAAAAAATGCTCATTTTATGAAAAAATAAAAATCGATAGAATTTAAAAGAAATTTTTATTTTTTTACACGGATACTATTCAAAACATCTTCTACTATATAAATTTTTCTCTTTATGATAACCTATCCTACACTATCTTCTTTTCTTTTTCTTCTTTTAAATCTCCTTTTTTATCTTTATGATAACCTAAGCTACACCATCTTCTTTCTTTTTTCTCTCTTTTAAATCTAACTAAAAACTCGATATTTCTCTCCCATAAAAGCTCATAACCTTGAGGGTTATATACAAATTCTTGCTATTTATTAGAAACATCTTGTACCACAAGATGACAATCCTACATTTAATTTTGGCCGCGAATTATGCTACATAAACAAACACCATTGTGATTTACTATATCAGTAAACTTTTGGATAGAGCGATTGGACATAGGAGAAGACTTGAAATCACGACATAGAAAGAATAAGTTTTGAGTTTATATCTGGGAGATCAATAATGGATATTGTATACTTCTAATGAAATTAATGGAAAGGTATTACGATTGGAAAAAAAAATGATATGATTAGTATATAGTTGGACAGGACATGATTGAATCCCTAGTGATAAATTATGGTGACTCACATAAGAATGAGATGCTAGGAGATATATTGATATGATGAAAGTCTACTTAATGGAGCTGTGACTAGAAAGAACAATGGCTTAAAAAACTAGAGCATTCTCGATGTGTAGGCATTTGTTAACTATTAATATAATTGCCACAATTAACCGAAACAGTTCCTCGCAAAAGGATTGAGGAACACTAGCAAAATGACTTTCATTTGGATAGCCATAAACCATGAAATCTCGTCTTTTCTCAATGTATAACCGTCCAAATGGGAAAAAATGTAATTTAAAAACAAGAGAAATGCAAGTGAACTTTACATCCTCAGTCATCCTAAAATTGAAGATCTTTCAAATTGCTAATTTAACACTTCAATCACATTAGAAGTAATTTGCTTATATGGTCTTTTATGCCCAAAAAATGAAAAAGAAATTATGTTGTAAGCATAATTAGTCCACTTTTTAACACACGAATATATCATGCTATGAAGTAACAAAAAGATATCAAGCATTTTCAAAGTAAATTTTTACAACATTAATACAAGTTGGAGGGAAGAGCAGAAAAGAAAATACTGACAGAATTTAGATAGCCGTATTTTCCCATTAAGATACAGATTGCTAGTTTGCAGTAACAAGGCGCTGAGATAAAGAATTGTAAGTCGCAAAGGTTCACATCTCACTAAATATTAAAATGGTAGGATATCCAAAGGAAAAAACAAAAATCCATCAACATGGCAACTATTTGAACTACCATGCAACAACAATATTCTACAAAGATACGGTCACGTTCAGAAAATTGTCGACATAACAATGTTGATAAAGTTTATAGTGTTTACCTTTGAAGCCCTTCTCCAACTTCCATTCTTAGAAAGCTTCCAATCTTTACCGCTGAGCCCACTTCCTTGGATAGATCATTCACTAGTGTCTGTGGACATCGATATCTTATTCAAATTAGCACATACTTATAAAGGCTGATACAAATTATATAATGAAGTACGATAGTGTTTAAAGTACTCGAAACCCTACCAACATATGTGATGACCTAAACAAACACCCCAATCTCAAAATAAATAATGATAATTTTGACAGTCGTGGAATTAGCCGAAATCAACTGTCTTGTATATTCTTCTACGAGACCACTCTGTTTACCCGTAGGTTTGAGGATGACTATCTAGATAAGAGCAGATGATACAATCCCAACCGAAAAAACAGACAAAATGAAGAGGGGAATCATTAAGATCTAACAGTTTACCCCTCATACCTTTACTGTCACAGCATCATTCACAATAAACTTTTGCTCCATTAAAACTACTTCCTCAAAGTACTTTCGCAAACGACCTTCTACCATTTTCTCTATGGCCATTTGCGGCTTCCCAGTTGCTTCTGCCTGACAAGGGAAACCAAATGTATCAGTTAGAAGTTGAATCAAGCAAAATGTAAAGTAGGCTTCAGGCAACATAACATAATCTGTTCACTTCTCAAGGATTGAGTGGTCCTACTCTAGAAGGCTCTATAGCTATTGGCCCTGTAACTAACACTTGGTCTGACATCATTAACTTAGCTAACCATGTATGGAAGTTACGCATGAACGTAATGCTCATAACTTTCCTCTATATAGATCATTTTGTTGGAAAACGCAGGTCGTAATAATATATCCAGCTTACGTATTGTGAGGTGTTTAATTACTTGTATTATGAATGCATCAACTACTTTAAAGGTACTCCCATCTAGGGTCTTTGATCGCGCTTCATAACTCGTGAGCTTTTTTATCTAAACCAAACATGAGCTTGAGCTCATTTATGCTTGAACAGGTTTTGAGGCCTGGGAACCTAATTTAGGACGAGCTTCAGCCATTCTTACTCGAGCCAAAGAAAGCGCCTCCAAACTACTAGGGTTAAATTTGAAATATCACTATATTTCAAAAAGCAAAAAGGCCTTGAAACTTGTCTCACTTCATAATCCTTGTACAATACTTCCCTTGTATTTTGGCGCCCAACCAACTTCATGAACCATTGCTGCAGGGAGAGTTGGATTCAAGTTTCTTTGATGCAAGCACAGAAGCGACCGTCTTAAACACAAAATATCGTGAACGGAGAACTTTTTTTTATATAAGAAGCAAACTTTATTGATTAGAAAAAATAAAAAATAAAGTATGTGCAAAACAGAGAGGATGAGAGAATGAGAGATTTCAGCGATTCAATTTTGGAACATAATAAAAAAAGGAGCCATCTAACTTTTTTTATTATGTTCCAGAATGAGAGATTTCAGCGATTCAATTTTGGAACATAATAAAGCATGTGCAAAACATAGAGGATGAGAGAATGAGAAATTAAAGATTCCCTAGAATAATAATAAGAACATTCTCTGAAACTGAAATTAAAACTGAGATGAGCATCCGTTTTAGGGGAGTAAAGAACAATATTTATCGATTAAGAAGAGACGAGCTATAATAGAGGACAACAAGGAGCCAAACAGAACACAAAAATACAGAAAAATCATTTTTTTTTAAAGTAACATGAGAAACAGCCCTCTAAACCCTCCACAAATCCACCCAGCCTACAAATCACTTATTCCCCCACCCCTTCTTCCAATAACCCTCTCATAATTAATTGATGAAACAATCCTGCTCAACCACCTAACTCCCTTCTTACAATTTTAATAGTTGGTACTTGGGACCGTCCAAGAATCTCCCATCCTAATGCCTTATCCAAGGGGGCTTTGCTAACTTCATCCCCATTTTTTATTAGTAATAATTGAGGATCTTAGGAGTACCTCTCCCTTTCCAACCCCCTCAATAAACAAATTTTTACTTTGAAATACACCTCAATAGCTGCTGATATTGCATGCTCCTTTTCGTAAAGGTTAGTCCGCTGATATAGGGATGGAGCTAGCCCGTCAACTTCAAACTAAACTAAGTGAGATGGACCACAATAATCAACAGTGCCCTGATCTTGATATAAATCCCCACTTCTCCACTCGAGCCTCACTGTGAAAATCATCATACATACATGCACCAGAATATTCAAAATAGGCAACTCAAGCCTTTCATCATGCTCCCCTAGCTATTCCAACAAATGCACCTCGTCTATAACATCCCACATGTCCCCTTTAAACCTCCTTTATCAATTGCATCTTCCACTAGCAAAGAATTGCACTCGATAAATTTGGGCGAATCCTCGGGACCTATAATTGATTTTCCCATCGAAACGCCTGAGGAATAGAAAATCAGCTCCAAAATTAAACCTCTATATCAAATTGGAGACAAATTCTCTAAACCAATTTGAAACCTCTATTAACTTCCCACGTGTGCCTCTTTAAACCTCCCTCAAAAGTATCGATTGCATCTTCCACTAGCAAACAATTGTACTCCATATATTTGGTTGAATCCTCGGGATCTAAAATTGGTTTTCCCCATCGAAACACCTGAAGAATAGAAATCAGCTCCAAATTAAACCTTTATATCAAATTGGAGACAGTCTCTAAACCATTTGAAATGTATATTGTAGGCACAGTTGTAAAATGTTAGAGAAGATGTATGCCGATAGTGTAGCCATCCATTATGAGTAATCTTTATGCAGGGGCAGAATTGTTAATCGCCATTTCTTTATTATTTTGCCTTTTCATTAGTCGGGGTTATTATTGTACTCATCCATTTCCACCCCCTTACTATTTAGAAGAGATTATTAGTTTGTATTTCATTATTACATTTTGGAGTATGAATGAGAACTGCAGAGCATTTCAGCCATAAATTCTTTATGGTTTCTGTTGTTGTTCTTTTTCGATCCTGCTTGTTTACATCAAATTGGTACGAAAGCGTAGTTCGCTCTTGATTCCTCTCCTTTCTTCTACAGTTTTAAGCATGGAGGAGATCTGGATTGGATGAGGAGGGCTAAAACCCCAGCCACCACCACACCGTTACACATAGCCCACAGCCACCACACGTGCCCCTAAAGAATGGCACCAAGCGACCTCCCACATCCCTTCGCCACCGTCGCAAATGTTCCAAGGCACGACATTGCATGTCAAAGACTCTAGAGCCTTCAGCTGCTTACGACAATCCCTGGAGGTTTTCCAAAGCCTTCGGCTCCTTCCGTCGGTATCGCCTAAGAAGTTGCCCCCTTGTCAAAACCTTCACCTAGGGTGCTACCCCCAACCACCGCAACAAGAAGTCACCCATCCCCCTATTCTAACTCCCTTGTGACACACCAAATCCACCCCTCGGTCAAGCCCAAAACCGAGAAGTTCACCTCTACCCTCTCCGTTGAGCCTTTTTTCAACCACCAACTAGAGGTGGAACCAATACAACCCTCGATTGTCGCTTTTATTCACCATGTAATCGCCCATTCTCAAGTTCAAATTTTCCGCATCATTAATACTGCAACCCACCTCGTTCCCTCAGCCACAGACTGCCAATTCCTTAAGGGCCTTGTCTCCGCTCAGGAAGGAGTTCAATTTGCATTGTCACAGCGTATTCTATACTCAGTTCATGTCTAGGGGTCAATTATGTAGTTTGATCATCGATGGAGGTTCCAATGAAAACATCACCAAGACATAGATGGTTAAGAAACTTAGTTTGTCAGTGGAGCCGTTACAAATCTCGTGTAGTAGTGGGTGGCATCTTTGGTTCCCACCAAGTAGTTTCACGTTATACAATGATTAATATGACTTATTGCACCTCCTCTTGAGGCGACCGTGGCAGTTTAATCGGGTATCCTACATAGCGGCAGATCGAAAACTTATTCCTTTGAGCGCGACAGTGTGCAGGCGGAGCTACTTCCGATACAGAATTTGAGCCCCCATCTTCCCTCAGTTACCTTCGTGACCGCAATGACCGAACGACCCTAACTGCTATTGTTTGTTAGCTATGAGGATTATTATTGATACCTTTGAGGATGTGTGCACTCTGTTTGAAGAGGCTCCGCCGCTACGAGATATTCAACATGCGATTAATTTTGTGTCAATGCACCATTACCTAACCTACTTTCACTATTGCATTTTTTTGACCGAGAATGAGGAGTTGCTGAGACCGTGTCTGAGTTGTGCACCTGTGGATTGATGAGAGAGCATGTTGCCTTCTGTCGTTCCAACCTTTCTCACGCCAATGGACGGTAGTTGGAGGATGTGCGTTGACATTCATGCCATTAACAAAATCACAGTTGAGTACAAATTTCTCATTCCCCAATTGGAGGACATGCTAAAACAACTCCATGGGGACAACGTTTTCTCCAAATTCGTATGCATCAATTAGATGAGGAGAAAACCGCCTTCAAAATGAAGGACGACCTTTCTGAGCAAGTCGTTATGCCCTTCGTCTTGTCTAATGCACCATCATGAATGAGGGTGATGACATGACCCAGACTTTGCTCCCTTTGTTTTGCTCCCTTTGTTGGGAAAGTTTGTAGTAGTGTACTTTAATAATACTTTCATTTGTTGCAGCTCGTAGGAGAAGCACTTGGAATACGTCAATGGGTACTAAAGTTATTGTGTGGTCATCAGTTCCACCTCCAATTGCATAAGTGCGCTTTTGTGGTCCCATCGGTGGACTTTTTGGGCTTCATCATGTCTTAGAGGGTGTGCGAGCCGACGAGTTCAAAGTAATCGTTGACTCGTCAATCACCACCACGGACGCTCAGTACACAGTTTCCAAGGGTTAGCTAATTTTTTATCAACGGTTCATCTTCAGGTTCTATAATTTCAATCATAATGGTACTCATGGGGGTGTCTAATACTGATTACCATTGGGCAGAGGAGGCCAATGAGGCATTTTGCCTCATTAAGGCCTAGATGACCACCGCACATTTCCTTGTCCTCCCCAATTTCATGTCGTGGTTCGAGTTGTATTACAACATTGCAAGACAAGGAATTGTGTGGTCCTCAAAAGTAGCTTTTAATCGCCAGAAGCTCTAATTGTTCAGCGTACTACCTCGGTCTGTTATTGGCATCAGTACATCACTCAATGGGAGCTTATCATTAAGTTTGACCATGGAATCTCCTATTCATCAACATCCAGGAAGATTAGCGATTAGCATCCTAAGTAGTCCAGCTTCTTCCAACATTATACATTTCACTGATGGTATCAGCCAGGGAAGGAAACAGTTGTCGATCCCATGACTAAAGCTCGGTGTTTTGATTCAATGAGGTTCATGTTTTGTATGCTTTTAATTAGTACCTTGGAGCGATATTAGCCTAGTGTGCACTCCTGACACCCTACTCCAAGATGGATATTTAGTCTGTCGCTCTTCCCTCTACATTCTCACTTCCTTCGTGTGGGAGATCGGGTCCACTCCAAATAATTAGTTGGGCACATGGGGGTGACATTGAGCGAGAGGTTCTTTTGTCTTACTATGAAGCATAATACTAACGTTTTTATTTGGAGATACTACATTTTTCCACAAGGCAAAGGGCCATCACTACAATGCCTGATTGTATGGTTGAGCACGAATTAGGTGGAATGAAATCTTGGTGGAAACAGAGCCAAACAATTGTCCACTGATTCAAAGTTGATCGGAGATGAATATGGAACTGCAAACCACTTTTCTTCCTGACACCCATGGGAGAGACTTGTTCAAGAGAGTTCAAGGGCTTTGACAAGGACGATGTCAGTTAAAAATACTCTGAAATATTCACGCTTTTATTTACACACTAAGCTTCAAGAAAACATTGAGCATGCAAACCAAACTAGAGCTTCAACAATGACGGCATTAAGGCAAGTCATTATGCAACCAAGGTGGAGAGGGTTTCAAGGATGCTATCCCTACCAGCAAAACGGTTAAACCACCAGCCCCACCTACCCAAGCAAGGACGACAGCAATTAGTACTCGACGGGCAAAACTAGTTCTAATTTTTGGTGTGGAAAACTGGACATTGTTTTGTACAAACCTGAAGAAGCACATTGTATCGCTGCTGAGAATGGTGAGGATGAACACGGCGTACTCATCGCAATGGGCCAAGGCTGAGACAAATGGTGTCCCATTTTGAGCTCGTGGAGGAGCTCCCTCTAAGGGGGAAGGATGACCGTGTTAAGAATATTTGGGTCCCGTTTAAATTCGAGTTTTATTTTAATTTCATTTTTAATTTTGTTTCACTGTATTCTATTTTTGATAGGAGTCTAGGGAGGATAGTGGAGGTCAGGCCAAGGTGAGTGGAATTTTTTTAAAATGGATTATCTTTTGGTAATTCGATTAATCATTTATAATGCTCTTATCAGAGTTATCATTCTAGTAATTGCCTATTTTAATGAAGGTTATAATCCTTTTTTAATCACTTTTGAATTGAATACTACTGAGAGAGTTCAAAGATTTTGTGGTCATGTGCTAGTATCTTGCCTCTGCGTTTCACGACAAATAGCCTCTACTCACACATGAAAAATCTCAAAGGATGGAACAAAAGTAAGCTTCTCACACCCCAACTCGCAAACGCCTTCAACCCACAGGAGGTAACTCTGCATCAAGCTTACCAATCCATTCATCCCTAACCTGAACCCCGCTGTATTGTAACAATGAACAAAACTACCACCACCTTTGCACCTTTATTCTTTACTCTAGAGTCACCACCATTTGGGCCAAGAACTAGAGATCTAGGATTAGGATGAGACTTGGAATGGACTTGGCCTGAATGAAACAAAATGACCATATCAGATGAATGAAGTTTGGAGCTTCCATTAGTCTGACCTGATAATTGAATCATGGACCCCATACCCACTTGGTCCCCTTAGAAAATTGGAGATTTCAAGAGAAAAAAAATTATTTACAAACCAACTCAAAGACCATTATGATGATTGATGAGGAATAAAATTCATATAAGGCTCAGAAACAAAAGATAGTTACTCACAATGAGCAAGATGATGAGGACTAAGCACTGAAGCAAAATGAAAACAAATACAACCTCTTTTGAGTTTTACTTGGTGGGGTGGAGGTGGGGGGAATATTTCTACTGGCAATCTTAAAATGTAACATGACTAAATACCTCAACTCATGAGTCATAGAGCAGAAACACAACTTCCAATCAAATGCACTAGTGAAGTTCACAAGTGTTGCAGCAACGCGCACAACTTTGTGATGGTCATGTTTTCAATGCTCTGTAATTTTTGTTATTTATTGTGCTGAAACTAAGTGCTCTAAGATGATGTGTCTCATCAGTGTTAGAAAGTTGCCTCTTTCCATTAAACATTCTCTTTCGTTTTACCAATCGGTCATGTTCAAAGAAGAATATTTTGTTTTAGACCAAGCACCCCCACCACCAGCTGCTTCTTATTCCGTTAAAAGAGGATTGCTTAAATGTAGAAAAAAAATCATCTAACTTTTGACAATTAGCCAACAAAAATGAAACGGCGACATTATACACTACCTGAGACTTGAGAATCTCACGTTCACTCTCTATCACATCAGAAGACACAAGTTCCTTTGTTAAGAATAATGGCTTTGCTGCCACCACATGCATCGCCAGTTCTGATCCAACACGGCGTAGAGCATCCACTGAAGCATTCTGATCCTCCACTTCAAGAGATAAAATTCCAGCAATACGACCCAAACCTGCACTCATCACCAGCAACTAAGATCTATTGTTAACCCAAATTTTTACTCCGGTGAAATGGCAAAACATTAATGTATTTATTAAAAACACGCATGCATTTGATGTAGGTGCACATCCAAGGTTTTGAAATTCTTTACCACCTTATGTCATAAAAGTGGTTGATGTGTAGCAGTATTCAGGGTATCAGCGAAAGCTTAAGGCGGATTGAAGATTGTGGCCTTGAATTTTTGAAGTAATAAAAAACCATTAAATTTCAATGATACATGTGTTGTAATTGTGACTTCAGAATCTTATATTTTAATATTCTTAAAGGTTTGTAATCAATGTTATGACAACTATTTTTTCCATATCTTTTGTCTCCGTGATTTAGTGCGTCAAGCTTGACATGGCGCTAATCAGTGAGAAATGGTTCTGCAAGCCTATCAGGCCGGAAGGAACCGATAGCTTGACTGGGAGAACAGAAGTTTGCCATAAACTAAGCAGAGATGAATGAATGGACTTGGCTTTCTTTTTGAAGTGCGGCAATCCCCAAATGCTTATGGTATTCGTCCATACAAAGAGTGAAAAATGATCCTCAGGTCTCTCAAAAACTGTTGGTGAAAAGTAATTTTGGTTGTCCAACCTCCATTTACCTTTAGGGTAAGAGATGGCTGACGTGTGTGGTGGGTGATGATGTATTTCATTGTCAGACGTGTGACATCATTGTTAATGAACAGCTTTTTAGTATGAGAGATTATCACTTTTGGGATGCCAAACCTATAATTTCTCCTTTAAAGAACATAGCAACTATGAGTCCATCATGCCACTGCCCCTTTTTGCGAACGATGCGAGGGTCCAGGTCTTTCCTTAAGTCATGGATATACTTTTTCTGATCAGGTTGAACGATCAAATGCGAAGGGATAAGGTGTCGAGAGCCAGTGTACTGATAGGGTTTATTCTAAAAACCATGTAATTTGTAGTATGGAATAGTTTTTAAAATTGACTTTATTTGTTTAATATATTCAGTTATTCATTTTTATTCCTAGAATCAAGTACGAAAATGGCTTACTGCTATGCATATAGTGTCTGGCTATTCTACATTTGCAGGGGCGCAATTGTAGTTATCTTTCTTTATTCTATTACCTTTATTAAGGACAAATATTGTTGTGATTGTGTGCGTTCACCCCCAGTATATAAAGGGGCTTTTATCTTTCTTTATTCTATTACCTTTATTAAGGACGGGTATTGTTGTGATTGTGTGCGTTCACCCCCAGTATATAAAGGGGCTTTTATCTTTCTTTATTCACTATTGCACTTGTGGAGAATATGAATGAGTGAGAGAGAGAGTTACTTTCCTAGGCCACCACCCAATTCTGCCTAGTCTAGGCTGCCGACACAGACCAGAGGTCTGACCAGCCCTCTTATGGGTTCTACACCACCCCTAACCAGCAGAGGAGCTGCGCCTGTGGCCCTGAGGATTGGGTTTGCCACCTGTTCATCACCACCTTCTCCGCCGGGTATTGTAATATCGTTATTATCCACTGATCAGCCACAGATTCAACCTCTACTAACTCTTCTGCCATTGACTACCTACCCTAACAGCCAATCCCCAGCCGGTTCTGAGAACGTTAAACCCCAATCATTTATTAAGCCTTTTTCACCCACTACTAAGGGTTAGAACCCATATACCCGCAGATGTTCTTTCAGTGTCCACCTCGATTCGCCGCCGCGTCACCCACTCTTAGATTTCAGTCAAACGACTCATGGCAACCTCATCCTAACACCAACCCCACCACCCACCACTCGATCCCCTCACCACTTTGAGCTGCCACCGCCTTAGTTTGTCATCGCACCCTTTCGGCCCCATCATCCGTCCTAACGGAATCTGATTGGTGTCGCCATAGCTTGTTTTCCACGCGATGCACCTCCAAACGGCGGTTATGTACCGCAATTATCGATGGAAGTTCTAGTGAGAATTTCGTCTCAACTAAGATGGTAGCCAAGCTCAACCTTTCGGTAGCAGAGCCCTTGTAGATTCCGTTAGTACCACCTTGGTCCTACTAAGCAGTGCCATGTTCCGTTTTCGATCGGCTCGTACTCAAATATTATTTTATGTACCGTGGTTGGCATGCCCATTTGCCCCAAACAAGTTGAGCGGAACATCAAGGTTAAGAAGTTGATAAAATTATATTGTCACTAATTGAAATACATCAATGGGTACTTGTACCTTAACATGGAGGAATAAATGTGCACATGTATCTCTACAATAAACGACTCCATATTAACAATTTTCTGATAATTAATTGGAGTGCAATAAGAATCCTTAATATAGTTGAGTGAATTGTAATCAAATAAAATTCGAGAAAATAAATTACAGAAGTTAATTTGTAATTTCATACTTCTATTTGAAATCAATTAATTATTTACTTGAGGTCCCCCCGTAGTCCTACATAAATGGCACCCTATAGGCTCTCTCTACGCATAATTTGTCACTTAAATTGAAAAGGATCAAGGAGGAAAGAGAATGACTTTGCAACGGATGAGAGAGAGAAAATTTCCTCTCTTATTCTTCTTGGTTTGCTCTTGTGATCAAGAACAAGGTACCCACACCGTAACACCCGTGCTCGAGATTTATACTTAGGTCCTTGTAATTTGTATGTTCTTGGGCCATGAACTGTATATTATGAATGGACGTTAAGTTTGAACTATCCTTGTGGCCTTTGTGCAATTTAAATTGGGGATTTAATGGCCTAAACTTGAGATGCAGAAATTTGGCCGCCGTTCGAACGAGAATGGGCATGTCGTTCAAACGAGGTGCGACTAGGACCTTTTTGTTTTCCATTGTTCTCTGAAATCTCGCTAGAACGCCCTCGTTCGAACGAGGGATAGTTTCCCATTCGAACGAGGTGGTTCCCTTGACCTTTTTAGCCTAGGTTTCTCCCTCGTTGGAACAAGAAGGGATCCTGTTTGAACGAGGTCCAAATCGTTCAAACGACCAGACGCAGATCCAGATTTTCTGCTCATTTTAATGTGCTGTAGCGGCGTGGGACGTTGGATTTGCTGCGGTGTCGAGCTCGCAGCGGCTCTGATCAATATGAGAGTTTAACCCTTGGTTAAAGGGTTAAGGGTTGGTAGATATAAATCGAGGTGGGAGGGTTAGAGAGCCAGATTTTTGGAGCTCTCTCTCTCTCTCTCTTTAAACCACATTATTCCATTGCCCACACATTTCCACCATTTTCCAAGGTTTCCCCTTCCACCCCAAGCATTTTTCAAGCTATTCCAAGGCTAAAACACCCATTTCAAGCCTAGTTGTGGAAGAAGTTGGGTTGAAGAATCCATTGTTGGAGCTCTTGAGGAAGTTGGAGCTTTCTTTGAGCTTTACAGTTTTTAAAAGCTTGCAAGTCATCCCCTTTAAGTTTTTCCTCTTCAAATCAAACATAGGGTTTTCCTTCATGTGTTTCCAAGATTAAAAGCTATTAGGATGCATGCTAGAAGGGTTTATTTTGCAAAATATTTTCTAGTATGTTTATTTAAAGGTTTTCTTGAAAAAATCGGATTTTTTATGAAAACTAAGTTCAAAATGGCTTTTGATGAACAAATGGTATTTTAATCTTGGAAAAATGAGGAAATAAGCATAAAGATATATTTCCATGTTACTATCATGTTTAGTTTGCTTATCTAAGGGTTTTTAGACTTGAAATGCTCCCAAAAATGCTTAAAATGCTGTAGTATGTTAAATAAGGATTTATGGACATGATATGTGGAATTAAATGGGTTTCTTAATGAAATGAGGAAGTTGGAAATATATTCTAGATATGTTATAAAATGAAAAAGAAATGAACTTAGGTGCAACATTTGGATATAAGGGTAAAATGAACATTTTGTAACATTAAATAAGTTTCTTGAAAAGAAATATGAAGAAATGGGATTTTCTTGGAGAAAAAGGATAATGTATGATTTTTTGACATAAAATCATGGAAGGTGGTTTTGAATGTAAAATGACGATTTATAATGCCATGATGAAAGAAATGTATTTTTCACAAGGTTTCGATAAACGAAGTGTAAAAGGGTAATTTTGATACAATCAAAGGGTCCTAGTGGTTGGACTTCCTCAATTGACCTTATCGGTCGGTTTTGTGAAAAACGGATAAATGAATGAAATGGCATGCGAATGATGAAAGTAAAGGAATAATGTGGACATTGGTAAAAATATTAAAACACATAAACATGGACTCGGATGAGAACGAGAAATAATTAAGAAGGCCCCGGAGTGCTATGATGAAAGACCCAAAATCACTGGTAGAGCATATGGTAGCATAGCCGGCGGGGTAGAGCACATTAAAGTATGCGGATAATTGGAGGATTCCGAAAAAAGATAATGGAAATGAAAATGAACTTGGTAGTGCTTAAGGAATGTAAATAAGACAACCTAATTGAAAGGGATAAAATGGAGACTAAGGAATAAAATATAATTAAATAGTCTCTAGACCCGATAAAGGATGGTACGAACTGATTAAGTGTGAGTATGAGCACATCGCTCGGGTACGCTGCATGGCAGTTTCATTAATACTAGCTAAATTGTTAATCGTTGTTTAAAATACATGTTATATGCATAGTATTTTCGTAGAAAACGTATAGCTTAGTATTTCCCACCCTGCTGAGCGTTCGCTCACCCCTTCTTTTTATGTTAAAACTCCCACTCCCAACCCAAGTACATCGAGTAAGGATGTTAGCAAGGACGCTGGTAAGGGTAATGAGGGTTATAATCGTCATTAGAAGCTCTGCCACTATTTTTGAACTTGTCTTATGAAATACTTGGTTTGGAATATTTTTAAATCATTTTATTCGATCCTTTGGCCAAGTGATGTAATAATACAAGGATAACTATGATTTATTTCTTATTTATTAAGCTTTGATGGATTCAACAGACTTTCATAAATAAACCTTGTTAATTATTCTAATTACATAAAGTGATCACTTGTTTCTTAAATTAAAACCCGTAATTTAATCCTTCGGGGCATTACATGTGGTATCTAAACAATAGGATTCTCGGGTGTGATAGAGGGTTTACATTTTCTTTATACGTTTCTGTTATAGTTGCCACGTTAGTTACTACTTAAATTAATTGCTTCCGCTATCACTTTCATTTTGTATCATCATGTATTGAACTCTCCTTTCTTGTGTAGATGACTACATGACGTGGTGGGGCCAGTGGCTCGGGGAACAGTGAGCTTAGACGCATGGAGCAGGTCGTGCGTCAACTTGCAAACTCCCTCTCACAGCATCAGAGGGCGAATCGTAGTAAAATGATTGAGAGCACTACTTCGGCCTCCATTTTGAAGGAGTTCAAGAGGCTGCACCCACCCACCTTAACGGGACCGCTGACCCTGACGTTGTAGAAGAGTGGCTTGATGAGATCACTCGGGTTATGAAAATTCTTGACATGCCAGCTGGGCAACGCCTACTTCGCCAGTGTCAGAGAGACTATAGGCTGGAACAACTTCAGGGTCGCATTTCTTGACCGGTACTTTCTCCAAACATTTAAGGATGCTAAGAAGGACGAATTCCTTCAGCTGATTCAGGGGCAGACATTAGTGAATGAGTACCAAGCCAGGTTCGAGAGTTTGTGTAATTATGTGGATGTTGTGCAGAAGGATGAGGCAGAAAAGACAAGGTTGTTTGTCAAGGGCTTCAACTTCAATATTCGGCAGATCATGGCTGGTTTGGATCTGCCAAATTTCAGAACCGCGGGGTATAAGGCCATTAAGTTAGAGTTAAAGGCAGAGGATGGCAAAGCCATTAAGGAAAAGAAGAGGGAGCCCAGTGGGTCCCAAGGCAACGGTCACAAGAAGTCCAGGGGTGGGGCTCGAGGCTTCTTTGCGAAGTTGTAGGCCGTTATGGGGGTTGCTCATCATCCGCTCAGTGTACCAGCGACCAATCCCATGGCCACAACTGAGAGGACTTGTTTTGCATGTTGGTCCCTCGGTCACTTCAAGAGG
This sequence comes from Sambucus nigra, assembly GCA_949130495.1. Taxonomy (NCBI): domain Eukaryota; kingdom Viridiplantae; phylum Streptophyta; class Magnoliopsida; order Dipsacales; family Adoxaceae; genus Sambucus; species Sambucus nigra. Next base: position 382,736,220 of record OX422214.1, on the reverse strand, counting down.
GATTGCCCGCAGAGAGTTTCAGATAATCAACAGGGCAGCCTGTTGACTGTCAACTATGTACCGAGCTGAAGTTCTAACTACATATGTCCACCCAATAGCAGTAGCAATTTTCCTCGACTATCATCAGCTGGCAAGGCATAGCGTGGACGATTCACGTCCTAGTCAGGGGCAGAGTAGCCGCAAGCCAGGAAAAGTGCCCGGCGACCAGAGCAGCAGGGCAGAGTAGCCGTGGGCCAGATCAGGTGCCCGGCGACCAAAGCAGCAAGTTTAACCCTGGACGCGCCTATGCCATGTCACAATTTCCAGCACCCTCGGGTGATCCATCCAAGATGGAAGGTATGATTCTTTTTGTTCAGCACATGGGTAAAGGCACTTTTTGATTCAGGTGCATCACATTCATTTATCTCGAGCCCATTAGCATTCAATTTGGGATTAGAGGTAGATCGGTTTTACCCTCTTATCTTCATAAGACTCCCGATTGGCGGCGGTATAGTTCTCGATAGGGTTTGCCGTAGTTGCGTGGTTATGGCTGGAGACTATGTTCTGGAGTATGACTTGATCCTCATGGACATGGATAGGTTCAAGGTGATCCTTGGTATGGATTGACTGTCGTGTTTTGACGCAACCATTGAATGCCATCGGCTTAGTGTCTCAGTACCTCTTCCAGAGGGTCTCGCCATCGCTTCAGTAGCGAACAGGACATTAGTTATCCTTGCAAGTTCTTCACCATGCGTGAGTAGAAACAGTACTTTAATTGGTTGAGCAGTATAATGGCTCAAGATGAACTCAATGGTATGTTGTTAAATTACCAAGTATGCGGGAGTTTCCCGACGTGTTCCCAAATGATCTTCCTGGTTTACCTCCACGTCTAGAGGTGGATTTGGCCATTCAAGGTATCTCGCCTATCTCTATAACACCTCACATGATGGCTTCGGCGGAATTACAGTAGCTAAGGGTTCAGTTGAAAGAGTTAACCAATAAGGGCTTTATTCGCCTAATGCATTCCCTTGAGGAGCTCCAGTCATCTTTGCTAAAAAGGACAACTTCCTGTGACTTTGCATCGATTACAGGCAATTGAACAAGGTATCAGTGAAGAACACTGTATCGATAATTTATTCGACCAGCTGCGTGGGGCGAGAGGGTTTTCGAAGATTAACCTCTGATCCGGGTACCATCAGTTGCATGTCAAAGAGGAGGACATTTTTAAGACAAAGTTTCGAACTCGATATGGGCACTATAAGTTTCTAATGATGCCATTTGGTTTGACGAATGCCCAGGCGACGTTCATGAATTTGATGAACCGCATCTATCGCCCTTACTTAGATCGGTTTGTAGTGATCCTTGTGGACGATATACTGGTCTACTCGGCATTGATGTAGACCACGAGGAGCACCTTCGCACGACATTGCAAGTGCTCAGGGAGAACAAGTTGTATGCCAAATTCAGCAAGTTTAAATTTTAGATGGATGAGGTCAAGTTCCTTGGCCATGTAGTTTCCGGCGAGGACATTTTCGTTGACCCTTCCAAGGTCGAGGTCGTTCTAAGTTGGGATAGGCCAAAGACAGTAGCAGAGGTGCGCAGTTTCTTGAGTTTGGCTGGTTACTACCGCAGGTTTGTACAAGGCTTCTCGAGGGTTGCATTGCCCCTCACTATGTTGACTCGGAAAGATGTGCACTTTGAGTGGTCCGAGGATTGTGAGTCGGTCTTTCAAGAGTTGAAGGTTAGGTTGACTTCTGCGCCCGTTCTTATCCTTTCAGAGGGCGGAAAGGGTTACACCATGTATTGTGATGCTTCCGGGTCAGGGCTCGACGCGGTATTAATGCAAAACGGTTAGGTAGTCGCTTATGCATCCCGTCAGCTAAAGGTACATGAGAGGAATTACCCCACTCATGACTTGGAGTTGGTTGTTATGGTGTTCGCACTTAAGAGCTGGAGGTACTACCTATACGGGGAACGGTTTGAAGTATTTTCTGATCATAAGAGCCTCCAGTATACTTTCACACAGTGTGACCTCACTTCGTCAGAGAAAATGGATAGAGTTGATGGAAGACTATGGCTTCTCCTTAGAGTATCATCCTGGCAAGGCCAATGCTCTCAGTCGAAACTCTAGCCTTACTCTGGTAGCGATGAAGTGTTACCAAGCACAGATGTTCGACGAACTACAGAAGTTCGATTTGTATGTCCAGCGGGGGTATGACAAACCGTACCTTTAGGGGGGGGGCCTAGGCCACTCATTCAACAGAAAGTTCTAGACACACAGTCATGTAATCCTGAGTTCACACATTACCGTGACTGTATTCAAAGCGGCGAGGTGTTCAACACTCTTACCGTGGACAAGGATGGTGGTGTGCGACACAAGGACAGGTTGATTGTCGACGAAGTGATGGAAGAAGCCCATCACTCGCGCTTCAGCATATACCCCGGTGCCACGAAGATGTATAAGGACCTATGTAGAGATTTCTGGTGGTCCGGTATGAAGGGGGATGTGGCAACATATGTAGCCAAGTGCTACATTTTGTCAGTAGGTGAAGGCTGAGCATAGGAAGTCGGCATGCTATTGTAACCGCTACCCGTAACTAAGTGGAAGTGGGAGCATATCACAATGGACTATATCACAGAGCACGGTCATGACGCCATATAGGTTATAGTGGATCGGCTCACAAAATCAGCACACTTCTTACCGATTAAGGTCACGAGAGGCGTGGCTAAGCTGGCAAGGTCGTATGTTAGGAAGATAGTCCGACTTCATGGTATTCTACTCTCTCGATTGTCTCGGATAGGGATCTCCGACTCGTGTCCCGATTCTGGAAGAAGTTTCAGCAAGAATTGGACACCGAGTTGAGCATGGGTACAGTGTATCACCCTAAAACAGATGGGTAATCGAAACGAACCATCCAAATCTTGAAGGACATAACGAGAGCTTGCGCGCTCGACTTTAAGGGTAGTTGGGTGGAGAATCTGCATCTGGAGGAGTTTTCCTACAACAGCTATCAGGAAAGCATTGAAATGGCTCCCTATGAGGCTCTTTACGGGAGGTCGTGTCACTCTCCAGCTTGCTGGGCGGAGATGAGTGAGAAGCATCTTATCTCATTAATTCGAATATGATCATAGAGATGACCGATAAAGTTCGGATAATTCGACAGAGGCTCACGTTAATCAGGATTTTCTAGACGCAAATCAGGATTTTCTGCACATATTAATGTGATGTCGCGACGTGGGACGTTGGATTTGCTGAATTGTCGAGCTCTCAGCGGCTCTGATCAATATGAGGGTTTAACCCAAGGGTTAAGGGTTGGTGGATATAAACAGAGGTGAGAGGGTTAGAGAACCATTTTCATCAGATTTTTGGAGCTCTCTTTCTTTAAACCACACTATTCCATTGCCCACCCATTTCCACCATTTTCCAAGGTTTCCCCTTCCACCCCAAGAATTTTTCAAACCATTCCAAGGCTAAAACACCCATTTCAAGCCTACTTAAGGAAGAAGTTGAGTTGAAGAAGTCATTGTTGGCGCTCTTGAAGAAGTTGGAGCTTTGGAGTTTTTAAGCGGGTTTTCCTCCATGTGTTTTCAAAGTTAAAAGCTATTAGGATGCATGCTAGAAGGGTTTATTTTGCAAAATATATTCTAGTATGTTTATTTATTGGTTTTCTTGCAAAAATGGATTTTTTGATGAAAACTAAGTTCAAAATGGCTTTTGACGAACAAATGGTATTTTAATCTCGGAAAAATGAGGAAATAAGTATGAAGATATATTTTCATGTAAATATCATGTTTAGATGCATATTTAAGGGTTTCTAGGCTTGAAATCCTCCCAAAAACGCTTAAAATGTCGTAGCATGTTAAATAAGGATTTATGGGCATGATATGTGGAATTAAATGGGTTTCTTGATGAAATGATGAAGTAGAAAATATTAACCCTAAATATATTGTAAAATGAAGAAGAAATGACATTTGGTGCAACATTTGGATGTAAGGGTAAAACAGACATTTTGTAAAAAGGTCTTTATGACATGAAATAAGTTTCTTGAAAAGAAATATGAAGAAACGGGATTTTCTTGGAGAAAAGGGATAATGTATGATTTTTGGACATAAAATCATGAAAGGTGGTTTTGAATGTAAAATGACAATTTATAATGCCATGATGAAAGAAATGTATTTTTCACAAGGTTTCTATAAACGAAGTTGTTGATACCAAAATTAATATGCTGATATGGACGAATAATAAAAAGACACGTGTCACTTTACGTGGCACGATGATGACGACCAATTCATACTCACTCCGAGGAACTCCAACAGTCCGAGGAACTCTCTAACGACGAGCAACACAAAGGCGGTCCGAGCTGCATCTCGGACACAACATTAATTGCCGGATAGTCAACAGTTCAACTATTCATTGAATGCTTATTATCTTGACGCACACGCTGCATTTAATGTAGCGCCCTTTCATACGTGAGCCTCAGGGCTATAAATACATTGTATCACCCTCATTCAAAGGGACCGGAATTTCTTGAGAGAGCTTGTAATCGAGAATTCCCAAACAATCAGCAATAACATAACAGTGGACGTAGGCCATTCCTTTAAGGCTGAACCACTTTAAAAATCTTTTGTCTCATTTATTTATCTGTGATTGAATAATTAGAGTGATCTAATTTTTTACATCAACAGAAGTGTAAAAAGGTAATTTTGATAAAATCAGAGGGTCCTAGTGGTTGGACTTCCTAATTTGACCTTATCGGTCGGTTTTGTGAAAAACGGATAAATGAACGAAATGGCATGCGAATGATGAAAGTAAAGGAATAATGTGGACATTGGTAAAAATATTAAAACACGTAAACATGGACTCGAATGAGAACAAGAAATAATTAAGAAAGCCCCGGAGGGTGAAAGACCCAAAATCACTGGCCAGAACATATGATAGCATAGCTGGCGGGGTAGAACTCATTAAAGTAAGCGGATAGTTGGAGGATTCCTAAAAAAGATAATGGAAATGAAAATGAGCTTGATTTTTCTCAAAGAATATAAATAGGACAACCTAATGAAAGGGATACAATGGAGACTAAGGAATAAAATATAATTAAATAGTCTCTAGATCCGGTAAAAGGTGGTATGGACTGGTTAAGGGTGAGTATGAGCACATCGCTCATGTGCATTGCATGGTAGTTGCATTAATACTAGCTAAATTGTTAAACGTTTTTGGAACTATTTAAAATACATGTTATGTGTATAATATTTTCGTAGAAAACATACAACTTAGTATTTTCCACCTTGCTGAGCGTTCGCTCACCCTGCTTTTTATGTTAAAAACCCTATCTCCACCCCAAGTACATCGAGTAGCGACTTTGGCATGGACGCTCGTAAGGCCCTGCGTGTAACAACCATCGTTAGAAGCTATGCCACTATTTTTGAACTTGTCTTACGAAACGCATGGTTTGGAATATTTTTAAATCAATTTATTCAGATCTTTGGCCAAGTGATGTAATAATATAGGGATAACTATGGTTTATTTCTAATTTATTAAGCTTTGATGGATTCAACGGATTTTCATAAATAAACCTTGTTAATCAATCTAATTACTTAAAGAGATCACCTGTTTCTTAAAATTAACACGGGTTATTTAATCCTTATAAGATAGTGCAATTAAAGGTTTTTTCTTAAATAATAGAATTGGACCCTCCCCCTCCCCCTTTTAGTCCTTGACATGGTGCAGGTAGACCCCATGGTGACCTAAATCCGGGTCAGGACGTTACACATACAAAATTGCTCTCCTTAATTTCGAATCATATGACAAAAGATCACAAGGTATTCTTTGAATTTTGATAATCATGGTCAATTCAAGATTTAAGATCTTTTATACGAATTCAAGCTCAAGGATCTTTAGATCAAAATCTGGGTTCTTTGATCCGGTTTTCAAAGAACAGTTCGAACCAGAAAAAACCGCTTAAAGTATCGCAGTCTCGTCAAAACAACATGTCACTATTTTATCTAATTCAAGTTAAATATAAACTTTAATTTTTAAATCTGTTTTTTCAAGAACGAAAATAGATCGAGACGTTCTTATTCGCAACAATCGACTTCATGGTCATGAATCAAGTTACCATATAGCTGATGGACGACAATTTCTTATAAACTTGGATGTCGGTTGGTAGTATCCTAAGTATCACGGGATAATTATATAGCATTGCCCCACCAACGCAATAAAAGGATTGGAGTTTCTAGAATACTTACTCTATTTCAGCTCCTATATTAAATTACAATGATAACTATTATAGTCATAGTGGTGTAATTTGTTGCTGATGATAATAATACAAAAAATAAATAAATGAAGTGTGCATCTCTTTCTTGTGGTGATGGCAATGTTCCAAGGGTAGACTCAGCAAAGATAATCGAAGTATAACTAGCACTGGTTATGCTGTTGTACCGCAAAGTAATCTAGACGGTGAATGCTAAACAGTCGACACATTGTTGCTAGAGCACGGCAACTCCGCGCATCATTGCGTAACGGTAGCAATCTTATTTTCAAAGGCAGAGTGATGAAGTAGAACGCATGTGGCATCACACTGCCTTTCATATGTTGACTGTAGTTTGAAAGTTGCTTCTTCTAGGCAACACATGCATCAAGATAGGACTCCACGTAAGCTTCTGGAAAAAAAGCATTACTTGAAAAATAAAGAACTTTCTCAATTCATGAAGTAATGTCTTACCTTCCCAAGACTAGAGTGGCAAAGCAACAACGTGCGCCAGTTGAGATATCCTATAGTTGAAAAAAGGATCGAGTACCATGCTCAGTGGAGTTTTTCCCGTAATCATGTTGCTTGAGAATTTGACAGGTATCTCAATTTTAGAGGCGAGCTTAAGTTGTGCTTCAGTATACATGAATACTGCTCAATTTTGACTTAAGTTGAGAGGCTCATATGCTTTAAGCTCATTATCCATGTTTGCTGTTTGTTTAATAACCAGACCTGAATCTCCCAACTCATATTGCTCGACTTCCTCAATTGCACCTTCGAACAATTCCAAAATAAAGGTTGTGTTAGGCTTCATTGTTAGAGCATGGAAAATGCCAACTTATTACCATAATTAACTCTTTACTTTGCTTTGTTTTGATAAGAAGACGACTTAAAGTCACTGCCGCTCTGAGGGAATGAACCATCAAATGCCTAGTCTCATTCTTCGAAACTGGTGTTACATACAGCAACTTATATCCTGATGGCGATCCATACATCCAGCTCAAGACATGTGTCAAGAGATCAGCAAGGGATTGGCATTGATGGCCTTCAGAGTAATGCATTTGAGGACATATTTCAAGAGGGTGAGGAACCCTTCTACCCCCTTACCAAGGAGGATGGTCTGAGGCTATAAGCAATTAGGTGCTTGATCTGGTTGCATATTCTTAAGGATATATGGTGTAAGCAAGCAGATGGTGATGAAGATCAGGTAAAGTGATTAAGAGTGCAAGACAACGGCTTTCCACAGACAGAACGGTGATGATACGACTAAAGTAAACTGGGCGGTGCTCTTGCCCATCAACCTTTATAATTAGGTGAAGATCTAGAGGGTAAGTCTGTATAGAGCAAGAACATAATACGATTCTAAGGAGAGGGGGAGAGAGAAAGACGGAAAAGGTGGTAAAGAGTTTTCCAAGAGAAGCTCGCGCCTCGCAAACTGGAGGATATCTGCAGTGCCACACTTGCGGAAGAAGCTACATATCCACAAAGTACAAATTCTTAGCTGTAACTAGAAAACCAAGCATCCTCAAAGGTAACAATATGGCCAAGAGTGGATCCACCATACGCAAATTTGGGGTGGACACCCCCCCTTGAACTTTTGCAAAATTCTAGTTCAGTACATGTAGTTTTAAAAAGATATAGTGCTGCTATTTACAAATTTATGAAGTTAAAGGTAACAAAATAATAATGATAATATACCCAAAACGTTTATAAAACCTAAAGCATTCTCGGCCACTCTTTATTTCTCTAGCCTTCATTTCCTATTATACCCTAATTTCAAGCCCGCAATTTTGTTGTTCCTTGCTTATACCATTGTTGTGACCTCACTTCTAGCCTAATTTCTAATTTGGTTAGCTTTCTATTTGTGTCCTAAACTCCTAATTTAATTGTTCATGATCAAAACTGGTGTTTAGAGTTATCAGTTGGATACTTGAATAATTATTTGATTATATACGAATCTTATATTTGAGTAATTTTCTCAAAAACCCCTAAATAAACCCTAAAAAAACCTCAACCCTCGATTCTGGATCCATCACTGGATATTGCTCGTGGCATGACTATGTGCATGCACCACCACAACAACGCCAAGCTCAAAGATCCCCTAGGGTCTTGCATTGTCTAAGCCCAAATGATTTTCTATCGCGTAATCCTTTATGCAACTAGAGAAACAATGAGGAGATCAATGCATGGAGTCGTTATCCAAGCTAACATGACGATTATGTATATTTGTTATAACACATGATAGTTGTGGTATGGTTGTTGTTAATGGACATGTGATGAACTAACATCAACTCCGAAAATAGTAGAAATTATTAAAATACACATAAAGGCTCAATACCCGTATGCATCCATCAACTTGTCAACAATTCTGAATTTTGGGTACGACATGAATACAACCCGAATTATCTAGTTAATTTTTGAAAAAATGCGGGTCTGGTAGTAATTCTAAAAGCTTAGGGTAACATAAAATTTTTATTAAAGAAAACAAATACAAAACATGACTATTAGAGCACATATACAATGTCGTCCATCACCATTTTGTCTTCTATTTCAGTAATTTAAAGCTAACGTATATCATGATGCTCTCAATGTTTAAAAAATCATTTGAGGCTTACGCCCCGAGGTGCGCCTTGAGGCGAAGAGGGGAAAGATCGCCTTGAGGCTTAAGCCTCGAGGGCCAAAAAGGGGCTTACGCCTCAATGCGCCTCGCCTCACCTCATTGAGGCACAGGAAAAAAAAACTTTTATTCTTCCATCACGAACTCTGTTTTTTTATTATTTTAAATATATATATATATATATATATATAGAGAGAGAGAGAGAGAGACAATTTATAAAGAGAGACAATTTGTTATATATATGGTACTAAATAAAACTAATTATTTAGTACCATATATATAACAAAATTGGTACATAACCAAATTGGTGCAAATATATCTTCAGAGTGTGTATATATACCAATATATTTGATTATGTAATTGATAAAAATATTTTCCTTTAGTTTTTCCGTACAAAATAATTAATCAATATAAACTAAATATTTAATTACTTGATGATGATAGAAAAATTTATTTATTTATTTAAATAATATACAAATTAATATTAATATATTATATTTAATATATGCTAATGTTATATATATATATATATATTTGTATATTTGTATTATGATTATATGTACAACTAAAGGGCAAACCCAGTGCACGAGGCTCCTGCCACTGCGGGGTACAGGGGAGGGGGTTAGATGTATGCAGCCTTACCCCTGCATATGCAGAGAGGCTGTTTCCGCAACTCGAACTTGTGACCTCCGGGTCACAATGGGGCAACCTTACTGTTGCTCCAAGTTTACCCCTATATGGTTATATGTACAACTAATTAATAAAATATATTTATAATATTCTTTTGGTACACAATTATTAATCAACAATGTATACTAAATAATTAATTATTTGATTATGATAGACTAATTTCTCTTGGTGATATAAGACCTATTTTAGTGTTAGTGATATCAATATGGATCTTTTTGGTGAAAATTGTTATGTTTTATTATTTTTGTGCTTTATTAATATTGCTTTATAATATTTTATTGATTGTTTTTAAATTTGAGGCTTACGCCTGGCCTCCGCCTCACGCCTTTTTAAACATTGGATACCTTTTTTCTCTTTTCAACCAATTGTGTTAGCAGTATTACAAATTACTATTTTAAAGTACACACATATATATAATATAATAGTAATTTATTTTATTGTTTCATTGTTATTGCATCTAGGCTCTAATTGCCTCGTATTTGTTATATCGTCTCAGTATCCTTATTTATGCAACTTAGGTGGTGAGTAGGAGTTAGTGTCACACTACACATAAATTTTCAAAACCATGACACATGCAAACAAGTATATCTTCCCGATGTGAAAATTGAAGTGCTTGAAATTACCCTACCTGGTCGAGGGCTTGTATGCAGATACGTAGACATGACACCATGTGAAGATGTGGACATGGCAAAACCCCGTCTAAGTTTGACATTCTCACCCATCATCGCAGCCACTTCCATGATTGCATTTTGAACTGATATTTCTCCACTTAATTTAGGATGCTCAAAATTCATCTTCAAATCCTGCAGAAATTAATAAGCTCATCAGAGGCTCTCCAATGTTCGGTCATCTATACTAAAGGGACATTCGGGCATACAAGAAATTCAAGTATGTCTTCTCCTTTTGCCAAATTATTAAATTCCTTTTTATCATTACTCAAGAGTTTAATTTTCAAGATGCTATAGGGCATCTCTACATGTTAGCAAAATGACATTCCACATCAACATTTATCCATCAGCATTATCCACTTATATTTTACCCAAAGTTGCAAAGACACACCAACTCCAGACACAGTGGCAAAGAAAAAATACCTGATGTAGCGGAGCCTAGTGAGGATTCCCCGCGAAGCATGCCTAGCCGAGAATTTTATCCATTTGTCTTATTTTTCCATTTGCTTTATCTAGTCTCGAGTTTTTATTATAAGTTAAGCCAGCAATGAAATCCACTTTAGTAATATTTGTGCGTTCACATCAAGTAGTATCATTCAAACCCTACATCATTCAAACCCTACATCACTGCTGCAAGCCAGCAATGAAATCCACTTTAGTAATATTTGTGCGTTCACATCAAGTAGTATCAGAGATAGCAATGCAGAATGATGAGCACGACAAACGGCGGAAAACCCTACATCACTGCTGCAAGGCACCACCCACCCCCTCCGCAACCGAAGACGCCATCATTGCTGAGCGCACAGCAGCCTCATGAACGCATATAGCAGGACCCCCCCTCGTCATCATTCAAACTCAACACCATTACCATGAAACCTCGATCCAACAAAAGTTATGATGTGTATGAGATTTATAGCGACACGTGGCGCGTGGTTGTGCCTTCGGAAGAAGACTATCTTTTATTTTATTTGTTTGGTTTAGGGGTCATTTTCTTTTATTTTTAGTCTTTAATTAGTCTCCAAACATGTTTGGGGTTAATGAGTCATTTTTAGTTATTAGTTGTCCTTTTTGGGTTTTTTGAGTATTAACTTTATTAGCAAGCTAACCTCTCCTATTAATAAGCCATTGACCCTCATTTGAATTTTGAGAAATGAGAATAGAGAGAGAAAGAAACCCATTTCACTAATTTAATTTATTCGTTGTTGTTGTTGTTGTTGTTATTGTTGTGTAGTATAACGCTTCCGCATTTGTAGATTTACATCAAGTTACGTTCGGCTACCTTGACTTGCACCAAGCCAGACCTTGGACTAATCCCGAACCGACTTATCAGAACAGTATAATAGCCAATCTGCTTCTTGAACCCCTTCCCAGACACGCCAAGAACTCCCTGACCCACAGCAGCCAACGGTGAAAAACCTGGCGCTCCACCTCGACCTATGGGCCTACCCGATCAACCCATTCCACCCCATGTGACAACCCGCACTCCGAAATAAGGGGTGGCCAGCCCGATACTCCGACACATACGGTAATCATGGACGGAAATCATTCTCAGCACCACAAATATAGTAAGAGTAACCGAGAAAACCACCCAATAATTCAGAAAACGGGTTGTCAAAACAATTTATGCAATTAAAAGTTAAGTTAAGAAAACAATTTAAACAACCCATCTTGGAACAATAGTGGAATTCAAAGAAACATAATTAATCTTTCATCTAAAACCACAATATACAAGGGGAGAACCGAATATGCTGTCGGTCCACAGCTACACAAAAGTAGGTACAACAGTTAGGTATTATGTTTTACATTCATTATACAAATACAAGTTTGGGCCACTCGCCCGAGTGACAGACCCGATCATAACTAGATATCAAAAGAATGACGACGTCTAACAAAACATCCTGTAATATCCGCAATTTCATACAGCTCCTTTAAAAGCAAAAGAGTAGGAATATCAACACGGGCGTCCTTGCGGAGGAGCACCTGGGCGGATACAATAACAAGCACAACATAGAGGAAAATGAACGGGTCAGAACCCGGTTTATATATAGTTCCCAGATGAACAAGAAGCATGATAGATATGAACAGTTTATCATGATAAAGGAAAACGGGAATCTAACAACCTAAACATGAATTTATAAGACAACTAACATAACATGCCTAAAATAAACTATGCAAGAAAAGGAGATAATGCAATGGTTAAACTAAAAGCTTCTATTCACCAATTTCCACTTTCCCAGTTTCAATTCCTTAACAGGAATACACTAATCATTATTTCCTCCTTTTATTCCAATTCCCATTCCTTAGCAGGAGTGTAATTATCAATATCATTTAGTGAAAATTATACAACCCTCAAGTCCCACTTGAGTTTAGAAAAGTCATATTCTTATACATATAACGATTCTAAGACCGCTCCTCCGAGTTTCCCCACTGGGCGCGCCCCCTAAATGACTATCATCTTCCAGGGGCCCATCAAACAAGGCAGCCTGGGTACCTAACGCACGTCGGGAAGTGGCCATATGCCTGCGAGTGAGTCATAACCACACCCGGAATTACCTCACTAGCGCAGAAAAATACATATAATAAACCCGCATATGGCCGAGGACTATAGTCTCCCTGCATTCACCAGTCAAGGAACATCACCTCATGCGCGAGCTTCCCTTATGATAGCATTTAGAGAGGTGTGTTTAAGTAAATTAGCATTTACTATAAAACCCATATTTTACCTTTTCATTAATACTTACATGTTTCATTTGTTTGAAACCGTTATCATAGGATAATATATTTTATTATCATCCTAGGTTATGCCTCGAATAAATCTCCAAGGGATCATATTATCTTCCCGAGCTTAAGGTCTCATATGCCTCATTTCAAGCCCCCAAGTCTCCAAGTATGGGCCTACAACTCCCATCCATAATAATAGGATGTACAAGGAAAAGTGATGCCTTAACATCACTTAGGACAACCCCTCCCCCGGACTTAACCCCAAGTGAAACCCATTCTACACTAGGGTGACAACCAACTCAACTAGGACTCTAAAAGCCAAGGTTTACTTCATTCAAGAAGAGTCCTAAGTTCCTAGGGGAAGAGAAGAATTTTAAAAAAACAAAAGTAGAACATATGAAGAGAAAACAGGGGACCGGTCGACCGGTCTCTAGACCGCGGTCGACCGCGTCTCAAGTTTTAGCTTTTGAAAGAAAGCAGAAAGTTCATTTCGGACGAGACGGTCGACCGATAGGGGACCCGCGGTCGACCGCGCCATCAGTTTCATGCCCTTGAAAGAAGCAGTGTGCCCTCCTCCGAAGGCGCGGTCGACCGATCTGAGAGACGCGGTCGACCGGTCATTGCAAACCTAGACCAATCTTCCTATTTTCTTCTAAACCCAAAAATCAATAACCAACCCCAAAACCAACCAACTACATTTAATGATACTCGAAGATCATAAAGGCTCCCAACAACATTTTCCACCTCAATCAACAATCTAACTATATCAAAGATGTTGATACCCATAAATCCAACCAAAAACCACCATTATATAACATCAAAACTATACATAACTAACCATACTAATTACTCATCTTAAACTATATAATAGCAAGTAGAAAACTTGCCTTGGGGGCTACAATTTCAGTCTTGGTTGAAGAGGGAAGCAAGATCAACCACCAATTCTTCAATTACGCCCTTTTTCTCCAATTTCTTCCACTCTCTCTCTCACTCTAGGGTTAGAACACTTAGACTTGGGGAAAACTAAACGTGGCTTAAGATTAAAAGTCTACAACCTTTAAGTGATAATACCGCAATAGTTAATTTCTAATACGCAATATGCCAAAACCGGTCAAAAGTGCCCAAAATACAATATGGCACACATTTCGACTGTCTCGCACCTCCCGGAACTAACTACACTCTCCAAATTATCGTTTGGAAATTTTATAAACCATTTTAAGTTTCGGTTCCATATTAATTCAAGTTGCCATTTTAATTCTCATGACAAAATAGAACACCACATGGTAATAATCACTTACCCACATGGTAATAATGCAACTTATTAGTAAATATTAACTTATTACATCGAATTAATACTTATCCACATCCGGCATTTAATATAAGCAACTACTCAACATAGCAAATAAATATAAAATGGGCTCCCAAAAGCGAGGGTTGTTACATACTCCCCCCTTATGAGGGAATTTTGCCCCCAAAATTCAGGCGTACCTTGGATAAAAAGATGCGGATACTTTTTCCGCATATCATCCTCACGCTCCCAAGTAGATTCCTCGGTGCTGTGATGACTCCATTGTACTCTAACCAAGGGCACCACTCGAGATCTCAATCTACGTTCCCTATTTTCCAATATGGCCACCGGTTGCTCTTCATAAGAAACATCGGGTTGTAATTCTATATCCTCAAAAGGAATGTGCCAAAGGGCACCATCACACCTCTTATACTTCTTCAAAGAGGAGATGTGGAAAACATCGTGAATTTGCTGCAAAGGTTCCGGTAGGGCAATTTGATACGCCACTGGGCCTACCTTAGCAAGGACGGGAAAAGGCCCAACGAAACGTGGTGCAAGCTTCCCTTTCTTTCCGAAACGCTTAACGCCTTTCATAGGCGACACCCGAACCAACACTTGGTCTCCAACTTCCAACTCCACATGCCTTCTCCCCGCATCGGCATAGCTCTTTTGTCTATCTTGGGCTATCCGAATACGATCTCGAATAAGCTCGATTTTTGAAGAAGTATCCCGAATCATTTCAGGTCCGAGAAACTTGTTATCTCCCACTTCTAACCAACATGTAGGGGATCTACAAGGCCTACCATACAAGGCTTCATCGGGCGCCATCCCAATAGTGAACTGGTATGAGTTATTATAAGCAAATTCAACCAAAGAGAGATATTGTTCCCAACTACCCTTAAAATCAAGCATGCACATTCGAAGCATATCCTCCAACATTTGGTTAACCCTTTCGGTCTGGCCATCTGTTTGAGGATGATAAGAAGTACTTAATTTCAATTCGGTTCCCATGGCCTCTTGGAAACTTTGCCAAAAGTGGGAAACAAAGATCTTGTCTCTGTCGGAAACAATATTCAAGGGCACCCCATGCAATCTAACAATCTCTTCGATGAACAACCGAGCGTAACGAGCGGTATTATAATCGGTACGGACGGGAAGGAAGTGCGCCGACTTTGTCAAGCGATCCACGATCACCCAAATAGAATCGTGACCCTTCTGTGACGTTGGTAAGCCGGTGATAAAATCCATTGAAATACTCTCCCATTTCCAAACAGGAATTTCCAACGGTTGCAACAAACCTGCCGGTAGCTGATGATCAACCTTAACTAACTGACAAGTAGTGCATCGAGATACAAACTCCGAGATATCTCATTTCATACCCGGCCACCAATATTGACGGCGCATATCTTGATACATTTTATCATTTCCCGGATGCACCGAAAATTTAGAGCCGTGAGATTCCGCCATCACAGCCCGTCGCAAATCCCCATCCTCCGGAACAATAAGCCTTCCATGAAAGCGCAATCCACCCTCAGAACTTACCGAGTAGGACTCCGCTCCCCCAGTCAATAATCGGCGAATATGGTCTTGACATTCTTTATCTCTGCCTTGCGCTTCCACAACCCTTGCCACAATCGTCGGAGTAACGGTCATCACGGACATAAACGCCCTAGCAACCGCATCCTCCTGACTGAGTTCTTTCCATTTAGCTTTCCACACATCAGCTAATTCTCCCTCGGGTCTCCTACTCAAGGCATCCGCCACCACGTTTGCCTTGCCCGGATGATAATGAATATCAAATTGATAATCTTTCACGAACTCCAACCATCTTCGCTGCCGCATATTCAAATCTTTCTGAGAAAACAAATATTGCAACGACTTATGGTCCGTGAAAAGACTAAACTTCTCCCCAAGAAGATAGTGCCTCCAAATCTTTAAGGCAAAGACAACGGCGGCAAATTCCAAGTCATGCACCAGATAATTTCTTTCATGAGGTTTGAGTTTTCTGGAAGCATATGCAATAGCTTGTCGTTCCTACTGAAGCACCCCTCCCAAACCTTGTAGAGATGCATCGGTGAAGACTAAATATTCCAACCCTGGCTTGGGTAAAGCGAGGACCGGAGCCGAAGTCAATCTATCTTTAAGCCCGTCGAACGCAGCTTGACAGGCGTCATCCCAAACAAACTTAACCCCTTTCCGGGTCAAATTTATCAAAGGACTAGCAATCTTAGAAAATCCCTTAATAAATCGGCGGTAATAACCCGCCAAACCCAGAAAACTGCGTATCTCGGTAGGTGTCGTGGGCTGACCCCACTCCCTCACCGCAACAACTTTACTTGGGTCCACCGATATACCTTGCGAAGTCACAACATGACCCAAAAACTGCACTTCTCGCAACCAAAAACCACACTTCTCAAACTTAGCGTACAATTGGTGATCCCTTAACCTTTGCAGGACCAACCCCAAATGAGTAGCATGGTCATCTTCCGTTTGAGAATACACAAGGATGTCATCAATAAACACGATAACAAATTGGTCCAGGAAGTCCCGAAATACCCTATTCATAAGGTCCATGAATACCGCAGGGGCATTGGTTAGCCCAAAAGGCATAACCAAAAACTCATAAGACCCATACCTCGTTAGAAAAGCAGTCTTGGATACATCTTGCTCCCGAATCCGCAACTGATGATACCCCGTTCTCAAATCTATCTTAGAGAAGTAGGTTGCTCCCCTGAGCTGATCAAACAAGTCATCTATGCGAGGCAAAGGGTATTTATTCCGGATGGTGACTTGATTCAATTCTCTATAGTCAACACACAACCGGAGAGAACCATCTCTTTTCTTCACGAATAACACAGGAGCACCCCACGGCGACGTGCTACGCCTGATAAACCCCTGTTCCAACAATTGTTGAATCTGATCTCCTAGCTCCCTCATCTCCACTGGAGCCATACGATAAGGAGTTCGCGCAATCGGTCGAGTTCCCGGCGCTAAGTCAATTACAAACTCAATCTCTCTACTAGGAGGCAAACCCGATATCTCCCGGAAAACATCCTCAAAATCTCGAACAACGGGAATAGAATCTAGGGGAACAACTACATCCCGAGAATTCTCATCCGCAATACAATATAAATAAGTACCAGAATCTCCCTCTAAACGAGGCATAACTACCAGGAACATATCCTGTCCCGGAACGGCGAAGACTATACTCTTCCCGTAACAATTAACAATAGCATGATACCTAACAAGCCAATCCATGCCCAAAATAACATCATACCCGACCATATCTAGGACGAGTAAGTCGGCCTCAAAACACAAATTACCAAGAGTGATCCCTATATGTTTGCAAACAAAGAAAATAAGGGAACCGTCGCCCATAGAGGACTCCACACTAGTAAAGGTACTTTCCGCAGATTTTATCAACTCTGTGGACTGAGCAAAACTTCTGGAAATAAAAGAATGTGTCGCACCCGTATCAAACAGAACGCGACCCATGTGTCCCTGAATAAGGAACTTACCCTCTATAGCTGGCGGCGCTGGCTGAATAGGAGGAAGCATAGCATCCTGAATGTGGTAGACTCTCCCATACTGTAGTTGACCCTGCTGCAGAGGGACAACTGGATTCGGTGCTTGTGGAGGGAACTGCACATAAGGCTGCTGAGGAACTCGTGGAGGTTGTCCCCCAATCACTTGAGGACAATCTCTCCTAAAATGACCAGCTTCTCTACATTGGAAACATTTCCCCACCATATTCTCCTGACCTCGACCCCTGTTATTTCTGAACTGACCAAAACCTTGGCCCGGATGGCCTCTACCTCCCTGGCCACCCCGACCCGCTTGCTGTGGTACGGCACCCTGGCCTTGCCTGTTAGCATTACCACTAACGTTAAACCCGCCAGAGCGTTGTCTTTTCGACCCATCCCCTTGCTGGGGATCCTTTTCACGTTGCTTATTACCCGCAGGTTGGGACGAAGGAAAGGCTCCTCCTCCATTCCCACTCACCCCGGGCTTCCCTACTTGCCCCATTCCGGTAGCTTTCTTGCTATTCTGTATAAACAACCGATGCTCCTGGCAATGGAGCAGTGCCGCATTCATAACTTCACCAAAAGTTTGTAAAGCCGGATTACCCAACAAATGCTGCCGGATTCTCCAGTTTAGACCCCCCATAAATTTAGAGACTTTTCTTTCCTCCGGAGTTACCTCTTCCGGCACAAAACTAGCTAGCCGGGTAAACTCCTCCTCGTATTCGGCAACCGATCGTTCTCCCTGAACTAGATCTTGAAGTTTCCTTCTCATCTCCCTCTGAATCGCGGGAGGGAAATACTTCCGGTCGTACAAGACCCAGAAGTCGGTGATTGACATAGTGTCCCTCTGTTCTGGCGTAGTCATCGACTCCCACCAATGTAACGCTACCCCAACCAACTTGAAAGTAGCAAGGACTTGCTTCTTTTCCTCACTACAATCCACCATTCGCAAATGGCGTGGCATATCCTTCTTCCATTGATTTGCTCGAACAACATCAGAACCTCCCTCAAACTCTGGGGGATGGCCCTTTAAAAAGGACTCCCTTACTCGTTCCCACGGAGAAGGTCCCGTAGGTGCTTGAGCATCCTGTGCTCGTTGTTGAGTTGTTGGCATCTGTTGAGCTACTGCGGTCATGGCAGCATTAACTGCCTGGGCCACAATATTGGCTACGTCCGCAGCATTAAAAGTTCCTTGGGGCGGTGGAGGACCAACATCCTCTTCTACAACTCTATTGTGTCTCGCGGGGCGACCTCTCTTAGGCGGCATCTGAGATGAAGGGACAAAAGTATTAGAATACAATCCACAACAATCTAATTCACAGAAGATCGCAATTATAAGCAGCAAAGCAGCCTTATCATTAGGCTCTATATCAAAGAACGCTACGGTAGATCGTGACAAGTCCACATAGATCCTAGTACTCTAGAACCCAGTGCTCTGATACCATCTGTGACAACCCGCACTCCGAAATAAGGGGTGGCCAGCCTGATACTCCGACACATACGGTAATCATGGACGGAAATCATTCTCAGCACCACAAATATAGTAAGAGTAACCGAGAAAACCACCCAATAATTCAGAAAACGGGTTGTCAAAACAATTTATGCAATTAAAAGTTAAGTTAAGAAAATAATTTAAACAACCCATCTTAGAACAATAGTGGAATTCAAAGAAACATAATTAATCTTCATCTAAAACCACAATATACAAGGGGAGAACCGAATATGCTGTCGGTCCACAGCTACACAAAAGTAGGTACAACAGTTAGGTATTATGTTTTACATTCATTATACAAATACAAGTTTGGGCCACTCGCCCGAGTGACAGACCCGATCATAACTAGATATCAAAAGAATGACGGCGTCTAACAAAACATCCTGTAATATCCGCAATTTCATACAGCTCCTTTAAAAGCAAAAGAGTAGGAATATCAACACGGGCGTCCTTGCGGAGGAGCACCTGGGCGGATACAATAACAAGCACAACATAGAGGAAAATGAACGGGTCAGAACCCGATTTATATATAGTTCCCAGATGAACAAGAAGCATGATAGATATGAACAGTTTATCATGATAAAGGAAAACAGGAATCTAACAACCTAAACATGAATTTATAAGACAACTAACATAACATGCCTAAAATAAACTATGCAAGAAAAGGAGATAATGCAATGGTTAAACTAAAAGCTTCTATTCACCAATTTCCACTTTCCCAGTTTCAATTCCTTAACAGGAATACACTAATCATTATTTCCTCCTTTTATTCCAATTCCCATTCCTTAGCAGGAGTGTAATTATCAATATCATTTAGTGGAAATTATACAACCCTCAAGTCCCACTTGAGTTTAGAAAATTCATATTCTTATACATATAACGATTCTAAGACCGCCCCTCCGAGTTTCCCCACTGGGCGCGCCCCCTAAATGACTATCATCTTCCAGGGGCCCATCAAACAAGGCAGCCTGGGTACCTAACGCACGTCGGGAAGTGACCATATGCCTGCGAGTGAGTCATAACCACACCCGGAATTACCTCACTAGCGCAGAAAAATACATATAATAAACCTGCATATGGCCGAGGACTATAGTCTCCCTGCATTCACTAGTCAAGGAACATCACCTCATGCGCGAGCTTCCTTTATGATAGCATTTAGAGAGGTGTGTTTAAGTAAATTAGCATTTACTATAAAACCCATATTTTACCTTTTCATTAATACTTACATGTTTCATTTGTTTGAAACCGTTATCATAGGATAATTCATTTTATTATCATCCTAGGTTATGCCTCGAATAAATCTCCAAGGGATCATATTATCTTCCCGAGCTTAAGGTCTCATATGCCTCATTTCAAGCCCCTAAGTCTCCAAGTATGGGCCTACAACTCCCATCCATAATAATAGGATGTACAAGGAAAAGTGATGCCTTAACATCACTTAGAACAACCCCTCCCCCGGACTTAACCCCAAGTGAAACCCATTCTACACTAGGGTGATAACCAACTCAACTAGGACTCTAAAAGCCAAGGTTTACTTCATTCAAGAAGAGTCCTACGTTCCTAGGGGAAGAGAAGAATTTTAAAAAAACAAAAGTAGAACATATGAAGAGAAAACAAGGGACCGGTCGACCGGTCTCGAGACCGCGGTCGACCGCGTCTCAAGTTTTAGCTTTTGAAAGAAAGCAGAAAGTTCATTTCGGACGAGCCGGTCGACCGATAGGGGATCCGCGGTCGACCGCGCCATCAGTTTCATGCCCTTGAAAGAAGCAGTGTGCCCTCCTCCGAAGGCCCGGTCGACCGATCTGAGAGACGCGGTCGACCGGTCATTGCAGAACTAGACCAATCTTCCTATTTTCTTCTAAACCCAAAAATCAATAACCAACCCCAAAACCAACCAACTACATTTAATGATACTCAGAGATCATAAAGGCTCTCAACAACATTTTCCACCTCAATCAACAATCTAACTATATCAAAGATGTTGATACCCATAAATCCAACCAAAAACCACCATTATATAACATCAAAACTATACATAACTAACCATACTAATTACACATCTTAAACTATATAATAGCAAGTAGAAAACTTGCCTTGGGGGCTATAATTTCAGTCTTGGTTGAAGAGGGAAGCAAGATCAACCACCAATTCTTCAATTACGCCCTTTTTCTCCAATTTCTTCCACTCTCTCTCTCACTCTAGGGTTAGAACACTTAGACTTGGGGAAAACTAAACGTGGCTTAAGATTAAAAGTCTACAACCTTTAAGTGATAATACCGCAATAGTTAATTTCTAATACGCAATATGCCAAAACCAGTCAAAAGTGCCCAAAATCCCAAAATACAATATGGCACACATTTCGACTGTCTCGCACCTCCCGGAACTAACTACACTCTCCAAATTATCATTTGGAAATTTTATAAACCATTTTGAGTTCCGGTTCCATATTAATTCAAGTTGCCATTTTAATTCTCATGACAAAATAGAACACCACATGGTAATAATCACTTACCCACATGGTAATAATGCAACTTATTAGTAAATATTAACTTATTACATCGAATTAATACTTACCCACATCCGGCATTTAATATAAGCAACTACTCAACATAGCAAATAAATATAAAATGGGCTCCCAAAAGCGAGGGTTGTTACACCCCAATCATCAACCCGGTTCAACCTGGGGTGCCACCACACACGGCGACCTACACCTTGCCTTGTCAACCCATGTTGAAACCGCCCACCCTATAACGACGTTTGCCATCATAAACCACCCCAACCTTGACAGCCCCTTACCCTCCAACGTACCCACCATGACACTATACTATTTTCTCACAGGCCCAAGCATCAAACCAAACAGAAGGGATTAGATAGGCCATGGGTTGTTTTACACACATTGTACGTTTATGGTTATTATTGGTAGCTATTCCAACTTCAACCTAGTTGAGACAAAGATGGTTATGAAATACACCTACCCATAGAATTACTTTCCCAAACATGTCGCATTGGGTGGTTGGACGCTCGTAAGGCTGTCATTCCGGACGGACAGCGTCGAGCACTTTCTCGATCGGTAAATGGGGTTGTTTGCATCGTCGTGAATGTACATTGGCCACCACCTCTTAGGGTGCCCCTGGCAGTATAACCACCACAGTATTGGGACACCATAACATGTGCGCGTTTTAGCAACATATGTATACATTTTAGTACCGAGGATGTCATGTTGCTACACTATATTTTCAGGAGTTTGTTCATATTCATGGTGTACCTATGAGTATTATCTCCAACCATGACGTTCGGTTCAACACCCACTTTCGGCGCACTTGTGATGACTTCTTCACTGCAACATATCGCTGCATCGCATGCCTTTCACCCAAACTACCTGACTTACTACGTTGATTGACTTAGTCGAGCTCCCCCCAACAATGCATGTGAGCTACGGAGCACGAATATGTTGTAGGGTCCCGTACGAGTATCGGATACACAGATATCTACCCGATACGTATACAAGGTGTATTCAAAAAATAAGAAAATACATTAGGATAACGTACCATGATTTGTGGTTTTTTTTATATGTTTTAAATACCCGACGGGGTATGGTGAGATAATCGGAAGATATGGTGGGGGTGTTTTTGCAATTTTTTAATAAAACCATTTGTAATTTTAGAAAAAAATGTGTTTAATATAAATAATCTTGTTTTCATAACTAAACTTAAACTAGTCATTGGTCCCATTAAAGAATAAAATGGAAAGTTATAAACTAAAACAACTCGTCTCTCTCTCTCTCCCCCAACGTCTTTCACTTTGCATTTATTGAAATAACATTTAAATATTTATGATGAATATGAATCGCTATTTTTCTTTTATACACTTGTTATTGACTTAAATATTGTTTCTAGTCATATTGTCCATATAGTTCTTAAAATAGTAAATTTTTATACACAAGAATATATTATATTATTATTTTATTATTGTATCTCGGCCATCATATCCTACATTCTGTAGTTTTTTTTACGTATCCCCGTATCCTATCGTATCAGATACAATCTGCACCCATATTTTCTACCTTGTGAGTTAATCTGCTTTCGATGTGCGTCTCTGTCTACAGCGTACCTATGTGGCCTACAAAGACAGGTTAATGTCCGCTGGCAGGAAACCAATTTTAAGCGTTATGATGTACTTAAAGAAAGAGCAGCTATAAAGGAAGAGGAAGGTTAAAATGCGCCTATATGGTCCTTTTCAGCCAATGCTTTTGGGATTGACTTGCACCCTGAGTTTTGCATTCACAGAACTTTCAATGTGTAGAAATGGTATAGTTTAAACTGATGCACAATCCATAAGCCACTATTGACAGTAATTGAATAAATACAATCAGGACAAATCACATATGACAAATCATTGATATTTGGAAGACTACAATCGATAATAATACCATCACAATCAATGGAGACCAAAGTCCAAAGCAAGATTGATGCTCACTCACAATCAGAAGGCCAAGATACGAAGCACATTGATAGCCAGAGTATATTACTAAACATCGTTCAACTATTAAATCTCACAAAAGGCAAAGCCCATGGAAAACGAAGAATTCATTTGATAGTCTTTTACTCTCACTTCAGATTCTCAAAGATACTGGCTTGGAGACTAGAGAGTAAGGTTGTTGGGCTTTCGCATGCCAACCACCCTAATAAGAGACAACTCAACTCAACAAAGCCTTTTTCCCAATTATTTGGGGTCGGCTCTAATAAGAGACGATGTTTTAAAAAACGTTAGGCGGTCCTTAGGCAGCCGAGGGCCTTCTAGCTTGTAGGCGGCATTCTAGACGGCCTTCTAGGCGATTTTCTTTTTAATTATGCTTTTAATAGGCATACCCTCTAACAAAATCATTCAACTACTTCCAAAGTCTTGTTACAACAAAATATGTACAAACATTAAAAAAAAAAAACTACTAAACAACCATTAATAATAACAATATGCACCTATTATAGGTATTGCAGAGATAATATAACTCGAAAAAAACTAAAAACGAACTTTAAAAAAAAAGTTGTAAAAAAGTAAAAACTCCTTTTAAGAAAAATTTCTTTAAAAAAACACATTTTAGCCTTCCAACATATTAAACGACCATTTACATCCACCATCTTCTTTTAGCCATTTTTCAATTAAACTAAATAGATCTATCACCTTCTACCTTCTAGGTGACCTTTCAGGCATTTCTTTTAAACACTTATAAGAGAGCAAAAGACACCATTAACCCAATAACCTTGATTTCACCACTCCCAATAGAATCTGAGGCAAACTATATTTTCTCTAAATAGCACCTAATAACTGTCCATATGATGGCGTATCAACCCACTTAAAACCACACATGCACCA
The DNA here is from genome assembly GCA_949130495.1 of Sambucus nigra. Taxonomy (NCBI): domain Eukaryota; kingdom Viridiplantae; phylum Streptophyta; class Magnoliopsida; order Dipsacales; family Adoxaceae; genus Sambucus; species Sambucus nigra. Next base: position 382,711,623 of record OX422214.1, on the reverse strand, counting down.
TTAATGCAAGTTGAGTTTTGTTTACTAGATCAAAATCAAGGGCCCAGCTCTTTCCAAGACCGACTATGTAAGACCATCTACCCCCATTTACTTAGGTTAGTTATTATATCTACCTCGTGGTTAACGAAATATCATCATTGATATGCCCAAATTGTACTTGCCAGCTCGGAGGCACCAACCTCGGCCTGGATGACGGCCGAGGTAGCAAGAGCTCAAGACTGACGACCAGCGATCTCGTCCTTCATAAGGTCGGCGACGGCCGACGTTACTAATTACACCTCATGTAGGCAACAGCCGAGGTCCACCTGTTTCGTTGGATCAACTACCCATAAGGTCGGCCATAGCCGACGTTACAAGTTTCAACTAGATCAAGTGTCAAGTCAACATCGGCCCTGGCCGACGTTCCACATATCTAACCTTGGCTGACATCCCTTCTACACGTACATGTATGGCTTGGGGCACGTGGACAAATCTGTTATAACTGAATCATTCCCTCCGCGTGGGGGAATATTGAGGTCATCATTACTTAGTTGCGATCAGCCAGGTATCATCCTTACACTGGTTGGATCTCCATGCACATGCACATGGCATGCTTGGTGGTACATTACATCCCCCAGGCACTATATATTGAGGTCTTCCTCAACATTGTAAAGGATCGAGAATTACAACCCTTGCTGAAACTCTGTCAATTTACACAATAGAGAGAGAGATTGAGAGATTGTATCCATGACCGTTAGTGCCTTATTTTAGTGACCTTACTCACTTGCATAGTGGACGTAGGCCTAATTGGCTGAACCACTTATATATAGAACGGGTACGGGTACATTAGGAGTGCACAATTAGTTGAGAGGTGAGGAACTCATGTGAGTGCACGCACTATCATGTATTTTATATTCACTGTTTAATGAAATTAAACACTTGCTATATTTTAAACTGTTTTCACAATCGGGCTCTGACCCGTTTGCTTTCAAATCTATTTTCTTGTAAAAACCTTTTAGGTGCCCAGCCACAAGGACACCAAGCTTAGAAGTTCCATTCCAGTGACGTGCTGTAGTTGCTGTTAGGGCTGTAAAATGAACCAAGCTACTCGAGTTCGGCTCGTGTTCGTTCGAAAAAAAGCTCGTTCGAGACATGCTCATAAAATACATGAGCCAAGCTTGAACGAAATTTTAAGCTCGTTATATTATTGAGCTCGGCTCGGATTCGGCTCCATCACCAATATCCGTAATAAACTAGTGTAAAACAACCAAGCTACTCGAGCTCGGCTCGTATTCGTTTGCTTAGAATCTCATTCGAGCTCAACACGTAAGATAAATGAACCAAGCTTGAACATACATTTATGTTCGTTTACATTTAGAAACCATGCTTGAGCAACCTTACGCTCGGCTCGGCTCGGCTCGGCTCGGCTCATTTTCACCCCTAGCTGCTGTGGAAGTTACAGGATCTCGATAATAGACGCTTCCACTTTCTGCTTTGACTCCATCTCAGATTTATTCATCTGTAGGGCATGTCGCCCCTTTTCTCTTAGAGACAGCTTAATTACTCAGTTCTATTTCAGTTTTGGATTAAATTAATTAGTGTTTCAGACTTTCTATTTGTTTTATTCAGTATTCGGATTATTCAGAGGAGTGTTCCTCCAGATTCATTTTTATTCCTTTATTATTCTATTGTGATTGTGATGTGACCGTGGTATCATTATTTCATAATTTAACTTCTATGTAGCACGGACACGGACACGCCGACACGGCAAATCTAAAAAAATCAGGACACGACACGGCGGGGACACGGTATTAAATAAATATTTTTTATAATTATTTTTATATGTAAAAAATATGAAATATCACATTAATACTAATCTCATACTAAGAACAACATTAAACATATAAGCATTAAGAGTATTAAATCCATTCTACACATCAAACATCACAATGATACTAAATTCCATACTAATAATAACAATCAAAATGCATATGGCTAATGCAATTTATTGAACAAGAGATTAAAAAAAAAAAAGAATAAACAGGTGAAAAAAAGGAGAAAAAAAACATATGTTTCCTGCCCCTTTTTTTTTAAGTTATTATATATTTATGTCAGCCGTGTCCCTTGCGTGTCCCAGCCGTGTCCCTTACGTGTCCCAGCCGTGTCCCACTATTTTTAAATGCCTTTTAAGCCCGACACGCCACGTGGCGTGTCGGACACGTGTCCCTTGCGTGTCCGTGTCCTTGGAGTGTCCGACACTCGTACGCGGCCTTCGGAGAAGTGTCCGTGCTTCATAGTTTAACTTGTTGCATGTTGATCTAATTTAATTAAAATTGACAACTCACTTTTTAAATATTAGGTGGCTAGTAATTGTTAAAATGTTTTTCGTTAGTGATGCGATGAACTGAACCAACTTGACATTTTGTATTAATTTGAATAAAGGAGTAGCTACCCGGTATTTAATTAGACGGGGTGTCACATTCAAGGCTTCAAACAACGAGTCCGAGTATGAGGCGCTGATAGCGGGACTCTCCTTCGCAAAAGCCCTTAGAGTTGGCCGACTCCTACTACACAGTGACTCGAGGTTAGTTGTCAACTAAGTGCTTGGAGTATATGAGGCCAAGGATGAAAGGATGGCCAAATACCTAAAGAGGGTAAGAGCGACGCTAGAAGGCTTCGAAGAGGTGTAACACCCCGTATTTTTGTGCATTTAAAATTTAATTAATTCGGGAATTCTAAATTACTTGTGTGTCGTGATTTTAATTGAATTAATTATGGTAAATTTATTTAAATATTAATCGAGGAGGGAATGGTTAATATTTAGGGAAATTTAATTACTAAGTGAATAGTAATAATTTATTTACGTCATTCCGAGTATTGATGACGGGGTATGTACTTATCTCAGCCGCGAGTCGGTATAGACTAATTTGGGCGGGAGATAAGGATTTTTATAAATTAATTTGCATGCCAATTCTGAGTGTACGGTTGAGTCCGGATGGGCCGAGATAGTCGAAAAAGTGTACCCGGGGGTAGTAAACGGGTCACGGGACGTTTCTAGGCATAGCCGGACCCACACAGGGGTATTTGGGTCACTTAGGCTTGGCCCATTAGGCCAAAAACAGGATTTAGCCTAATAACCTGAAAACAGCTGATTGAAGTTTAGGAAACACTTAGTGGGAGAGGAAAACCTAAGAGACAGTTAAAGGCAATTTGGGGGACAAAGGAGAGAGCCAAAAAGAGGGAATCTCATCTTCAACCTTGGGAATTCACAACTCCAAATTAGACCCTACGAATCATAAGGCAAGTGGTTAGCTTGCTGTAGCATTTAATTTGCGTTTGATGCATATTTATGTGATGTGAGACACTCAAAATTCGTTTTGGGATTTAAAGGGTACAAACATGGGGTTTTGTAAACCAATATTCTGATTTCTAAAGTGTGTAGAAATTCATGTATAATCTGAGATTAGTATATATATCTGGTATTATGTGTACACCCGGATGGATTGGAAACAAATTTGAGATCAGGAATTGATGTTCAAATGGGTTAAAGATTAAAACGGATTTTTCCCCAATTTATGAAAAACAGTAGATAACGTAAATTAAATGATGTTTGTGAACTTTATGGGGGTCCCTTATGAGGTTTTTGTTGTATATTGTTAATGGGAAGACTTGGGTTTTAAGGTAGAAGAAGTTAGGGTTTGGAGCTTTTCGTCCATGGCTGAAACAGAAGAAGGAAGAAGACGATGACCTGTGCGATCGATCGATCGATCGATGGTTGGAAATTGTTGGCAGTTCGGCCAGGTTATATATATAAGGGGAATTTATTTTAAATTCTTTTCCTATACCTTAGGTAATGAGAAATAAACATAAGAATACAATCTAATTAATTATGAGGGAAAATTAATTAGGATTTGGAGGAAATTTATGTGTGCCACATCATGATTAATATTTTGGGAATAATATCTCAAAATGATTAAATACGGATTGAGTGGGCAAGTCCGGGTATATGGGTTGAGTGATACCAAGGCGTTATATTTATCTCTGTTCTAAAAGACCCGCCTAGGCTTGAGGCGTGAGAGAAACGCATCGCATACGCCTTATCACACCTTATTATTGGTAAAAGGCTTAAGGCACACATTTTTTAAAAAAACAAAAGATAGTTGACAAATATTGGTTATGGAGCATGAATATGAGAAAGTTGACTACCAAACATATGGATATATTTTCAAAATTCAAGGTATGTAACTATTTTATTATATTACTAGCCTTGGAATAATTAAAATAATAAAAAAAAAGAAAAGCGCTTTTTTACGCCTAGAGTCCTAAGGCTTGAGGCTTGACCTCTACGCCTCACGCCTTTTAGAACCTTTATATTTATTTAGGGTGAAAGCTAAATAATTTGGAGTCGGAAATTTAGACTCGGGTATTATTTTATTTCGGGCCACGAGAGTAAGTTCGAATATATTGGTTGGGGCGACACCAAAAGTAATTTAATTAATTAATATGTGGATTAATTAATAATTAAAGTTGGGCCATAAACTCATAATAATTTGAATAGGCTTGTGGTACGGACTTAGTACACGGGATGGCCGGGATAGTTTATTTTATTTCTATATATATATACGGTGTGCGATAGTATATATATATGGTGTGTGCATTAATATCAGTGGCTAGATATTATTATTATATCCACTCTAGTGCTATAGGCGGGAGGTTGCGCGTAGTGGATGAATCCCCTAGCTTGAGAAGTAGGGCGAGTATATTCCCAGGTCATAGCGTCCATTATATGGGTGAGGGGCATCTCATTTCAGGGAAGGAATATGACCGCCTCCAATTTTTATGTTGTATCCAAGTTAGTGAGCGATTCTGACTTGGGGTAACTAGGTTATGTGAATATGCCTAGTGGGATAGCAATTTAGAGAATGTACATCCGGTGAGTTATTACTCGGGAGGATGTTTAATATTAATTATTATTTTAGCATGTTTGTGAATGTTGTAATATAACTATACATATATAATGAGGTAAATAATTATATACAGGTAAATTAATACAGGCCGTGAATTGTATTTTATATATAATGGGTGTGAAAATTATATGAATTTAAAAGGGAAATGATTAATTAAGTTAATGTTGATAATAACTTAGAAATCATAATTTTGGCACACTCGGTTAGAGTAGGGTGGTTGCAAGGGGATTATATCAGTTATCTAGTCATGAGATAAATAACTAGGTAAATTAATCAAGGTGTTAGTAGTGCACATTAGAGGAGGGGTGAGGATGTCCTCAAGGGAGTGCGGCACTAACTAAAATATGGAAAGCATGCATATTTATTTATTACTGCAAGTTGATCATTTGCTAAATGTTTTCCAAATGTTTTGAGTACTAACCCTTGCTATAAAAACTTTTAAAAACCTTTTAGGTGTCGAGCCACAGAAACGTCAAGCTTGACTCATTTCAGAGATCCGTTGCTGCAGTATATGTGGATGTTGCAGGAGTTTGATAGGCGCCTCGGTCTTTTCATTTCTAGTGTAGGGATTTCCTATCAGTTACTCGAGCATGTCGCTCACAGTTTATTTCAGTACTCATGTCATACTTGTTGAGATTTATTACTTGTCTTTACTTTTGTTGGAATTGAGCCGATGGTTTATTCGCTCAGCTAATTAATTGTGGATGGTTGTTCCAAGTTAATTGTGATTGTTTAAATTAATTTGTTTCCGCATGTGAAATTCATTAGATTAAAGAAAGATAAAACTTGACACTAGTCTAATTTTTCTCACTTAGGTGGTTAGTAATTAAAAAGGCGACAGTGATGTTAAGAATGAACCAACTGAGAAACCTGTTCTAATTTAATTTAGGACTGATCACCCGGGGTTAATTAGGCGGGGTGTCACAGATGGTATCAGAGCATCAGGTTCTAGTGTCCTTAGGATCTGTGCGGCTTACTACGTTTCAGCGTAGCTTTCGGTTGTTATAGAGTCCTATTATTAGGACTGTTGATTCATTTCGCTTGTGAGATATCGTATTTTTGCTATTTGTTTTTGTATAAATTGTGTACTTATACGATTCGATGCCACCGAAGAGGCAGAGAGCAGAGAGGGCTGAGGCTAGGGATGAGCTCAGGGAGGCTCATTAGGAGCCACGGGTACCGCCACCACCACCCCACCCGAGTTGATCTCCACTACTCAGGTGGCAGTGATAAAGGCTCAGGCAGTCGAGACAGCAATGCGAGCTATGGCAGCTCATTTTCCACAGCCCCAGACACCACCTCCAGTGGCACCAGCAGCTCAGGCTCCATTGGGGCCACCGTCTTGACAGCTAGTTAGGGAGACCTTTCAGAAGGGTCACCCACCCGAGTTTCCGAGTAGCACCGATGTAGTAGAGGCTTGTGACTGGAAGAAGAATATTCAGCGCCATCTGCGCATGCTGGAGTGTACCGATGTGCAGAAACAGATGCTTGCTACCTTTCGTCTGTCGGGGGCAGCCTTACAGTGGTGGGAGTCAATTACCACCGTTGAGGAGCGGGATTTGATGACGATATCCGAATTCTGGGTGCGGTTCGACCGCAAATACTTCCCACCAGCGGTAGAGACTGAGATGAGAAAGAAGTTCAGTGCGTAGACTATGAGGAAGAGTTCACCCGTTTGGCAAACTTTGTGCCAAATGAGGTGAGCGATGAGGAGCGAAAGAAGTCGAGGTTCATGGATGGCTTATAGCCTGGAGGATCAGGCAGCATTTGATTGGGAATCCGGCGTTAGAAACTTATGCAGATGTTGTTAATGCTGCCCTTGTACATTGCCAGGATCATCGCTTCCATGCGAAAGGGAGCAAGAGAGCAGGGGAGCCGAGCTTGAGGCAAGGCAATTACTGGTAGCGACATGAGTGGTACTCAGAAGCATACTAGCAGTCAGCAGGGGAATCAGGCTATGAAATTTAGGCCTGGTGGGTTCCGATCGGGAGGACAGGGGTTCAGGCAGGGGCAGCCGGGCCCAAATCAGCAGCAGCAGATTCCTCAGGGCCATCAGGGCCCAAGGGAACAATGGGGGAGGCCAGCCGGGCCAGCCACGTCAGGGCGAACAGGGCCAACAACAGGGGGACGGTCAGAAACGCTATTTTGTCTGTGGCCCAGGACACTTCAAAAGGGAGTGCCCGCAGAGGGGCAGAGGTCATCAGCAGGGTGCCCAACAGGGGCAACAGGGGCAGATGCCGCCAGCAGCACCAGGTCCACCCGCCCCACAGCAGCAGGGGCAAATGCACTACGGGCGTATGTATAATGTCCGGGATGTTCCCAACCCTCCAGCACAGCAGGCGCCGCTAGCAGTTTAGGGTATGTTTCTCATTCATGGACATGAAGGTAGTATACTTTTTGACACGGGAACATCGCATTCATTCATTAAATCTAATTTTGCTAAACGGACCGAGTTACTAGAGACCGCGAGTAGTCTTCGTATGTGTGTAGAGTCACCAGTAGGCAGCGGGGCTTTGATTCACTCGATTTATCGGGGGGTGGACATTTTGATTGGGAGGCTTAGTTTAACAGCAGGCCTCTTAGTGTTAGATATGGAGGGGTACGATGTCATCCTGGGTATGGATTGGTTGGCAGGTTATCAGGCGATTGTGGATTGTTACGAAAGGACAATCGTGTTCTCCATTCCGGGACAGGAGATGTTCCTAATAGCGATGCCGCTACCTGAGGGAGGGTCGCGCACACTTATTATATATCGAGGAGGAAACCTCACAGGAGGTGGTGGTTCTTCCGTTGGACTCAATCCCAATAGTGAGGGATTTTGAGGATGTGTTCCAGGAAATGCCAGGGTTGCCACCCAGTTGGGAAATCGAATTTGTAATCGATTTAGCACCAGGAACGAGGTCGATTGCTCGAGCCCCATACCGCATGGCCCCTTCAGAGATGCGTAAGTTGAGAGAGCAGATTCAGCAGCTCCTGGGTCAGGGTTTCATTCGACGGAGTACATCGCTGTGGGTGCACCGGTGTTGTTTGTAAAGAAGCGGGATGGTTCACTTCGGTTATGCGTGGACTACAAGGAGCTGAACAAGGTGACGATACGGAATAAGTATCCGTTACCTAGGATTGATGATCTATTTGACCAATTAAGAGGTCGACTTGAGATCAGGGTATCATCAACTGCGTATTCGAGAGGAGGATGTTCCTAAGACCGCTTTCCTGTCGCGGTATGGATCTTACGAGTTCAAGGTGATGCCATTCGGGCTCACCAATGCGCCAGCAGTGTTCATGGACCTCATGAACAGGGTTTTCAGGGAGTATCTCGATCAATTTGTCATCGTGTTCATTGATGACATACTCATCTACTCGCGCACCAAGGAGGAGCACGCAGAGCATCTGCGTATGGTTCTACAGACACTGCGGGATCACCAACTCTATGCCAAATTCAAGAAGTGTGGATTTTAGCTGCGGGAGGTGCAGTTTCTTGGCCACGTGGTGTCAGACCGGGGTATTGCAGTGGATCCGAGTAAGGTGTCGGCGGTGAGGGAGTGGGGATAACCCACGACACCGACCGAGGTGCGCAGTTTTCTAGGATTGGCCGGTTATTACAGGCGATTCATTAAAGGGTTCTCAAAGATTGCGAGCCCTTTGACGAATCTGACTTGGAAAGGGGTGCCTTTCACTTGGAGTGATCATTGTCAATTAGCTTTCGACGAGCTAAAGGACAAGTTGACATCTGCACCTGTATTTGCTTTACCGAAGTGAGGACTAGAGTATTGGGTTTACACTGACGCATCCCTACAGGGACTTGGGGGTGTGCTTCAGCAGGGGGGAAAGGGTTATAGCTTATGCGTCCAGAAAGCTAAAGCCCCATGAGAGGAATTACGCCCACTCACGACCTAGAGCTAGCAGCGGTCGTTTTTGCCTTGCGGATATGGAGGCACTATCTACTGGGGAACAATTCACCTTATTCACGGATCACAAGTCACTTCAGTATCTCTTCACACAAAAGGATCTGAATATGAGGCAGAGGTGGTGGCTGGAATTCGTGAAAGACTACTAGTTTGATATTCAGTATCATCCTGGTAAGGCTAATGTGGTAGCAGACGCATTGAGCTGGAGACCGACTGGGGAAATATCAGAAATCTGAAAAGCGAAGTGGAGAGAGCTTCGATATGAGGATGATGTAGCCAGGGCCTGCATGTCAGCATTATCCATCACACCTGAGATCATTATGCGGGTTGTGAGGGCTCAGGCAGACGATCAGATCTGTCGGGATAGGATGAGCCAGTTGTTAGCCGAGGGAGCAGAGGGTTACTCGATCAGCTCGGAAGGAGGCTTACGTCTTAATGGGAGGTTAGTTGTGCCAGAGGATGAGGAGTTGAGGCACGCTGTTATGACAGAGTCCCATGGTTCGAGGTTTGCGGTACACCCCGGCGGGAATAAAATGTATTAGGATATGAGGAGGCAGTATTGGTGGGCAAGAATGAAACGGGACATAGCAGAGTTTGTCTCGAAATATGCCACGTGTCAGCTCGTGAAAGTTGACCATCAGGGATGCTACAGCCGTTAGAAATTCCTGTGTGGAAGTGGGAGAGCATCTCCATGGACTTCATTACAGGGTTACCTGCATCGCAGAGGGGTCACAATTCCATATGGGTCATTGTGGATCGATTGACCAAGGTGGCCCACTTCCTGCCGGTCCGCACGAACTTTGAGACGATGCGTTATGCACAGCTATACATAGCAAAGATTGTTAAGCTGCACGGGGTGCCGATAAATATTGTGTCCGACAGAGAAAATTTTTGTGGCCCACTCTTGGCAGAGCTTTCAGGAGGCCATGGGCATGGAGTTACGTTCGAGTACAGCGTATCACCCACCGACCGACGGGCAGACTGGGAGAGTCAACCAGATGCTGGGAGACATGCTCAGAATGTGCATTTTAGACTTTGGGGGAGGTTGGGAGAAATATCTTCATTTAGTAGAATTCGCGTATAACAACTCTTACCAATTCACGATTGGCATGGGACCGTTCGAGGCACTGTACGGGAGACCTTGTCGTTCACCCGCTTGTTGGTTAGAGATAGGGGACAACAAGCTATTGGAACCGGAGATTGTCAGGAGACGTCTGTCAAGATAGAGTTGATCCGAGGGCGGATTCGGATAGCTCAAGATAGGCAGAAGAGTTATGCTGATGCTTCACGGAGACATGTGGAGTTAGAGGTTGGGGATCAGGTATTAGTCCGGGTGTCCTTTATGAAAGGGTGGGACCGATTGCATATCGACTGGGATTGCCAGAGCATCTTCAGCGGATACACGACGTGTTTCATGTGGGCATCGCTGAAGAAATATTGAAGGAGCGAGAGGGCCTTCTGGCACATTCCACTTGAAGAAATTGATTTACAGCCAGACATCTCGTATGAGGAGAGACCGGTGGCTATTTTGGATCGTAGTGAGCGCAAGCTACGATCCAAGGTTGTTCCACTAGTTAGGGTACAGTGGGGTCATCGCAACGTTGACGAGTCTACCTGGGAGCGGGAGGAGGATATGCGGGAACAATATCCAGAGCTATTCACCACAGGTACGACCTAATTTCGGGGACGAAATTCCTTTGTAAGGGGGGGAGTATGTAATACCCCGTATTTTTGTGCATTTAAAATTTAATTAATTCGGGAATTCTAAATTACTTGTGTGTCGTAATTTTAATTGAATTAATTATGGTAATATTTATTTAAATATTAATCGGGGAGTGAATGGTTAATATTTAGGGAAATTTAATTACTAAGTGAATAGTAATAATTTATTTACGTCATTCCAGGTATTAATGACGGGGTATGTACTTATCTCAGTCGGGAATCGGTATAGACTAATTTGGGTGGGAGATAAGGATTTTTATAAAGTAATTCGGATGCCTATTCTGAGTGTACGGTTGAGTCCGGATGGGCCGAGATAGTCGAAAAAGTGTACCCGGGGGTAGTAAACGGGTCACGAGACGTTTCTAGGCATAGTCGGGCCACACGAGGGTATTTGGGTCACTTAGGCTTGGCCCATTAGGCCAAAAACGGGATTTAGCCTAATAACCTAATTAAGAGAAAAGGGAAAACGGCTGGTTGAAGTTTAGGAAACACTTAGTGGGAGAGGAAAACCTAAGAGACAGTTAAAGGCAATTTGGGGGACAAAGGAGAGCCAAAAAGAGGGAATCTCATCTTAAACCTTGGGAATTCACAACTCCAAATCAAACCCTACGAATCATAAGTTAAGTGGTTAGCTTGCTGTAGCATTTAATTTGCGTTTTTTATGCATATTTATGTGATGTGAGACACTCAAAATTCGTTTTGGGATTTAAAGGGTACAAACATGGGGTTTTTGTAAACCAATATTCTGATTTATAAATTGTGTAGAAATTCATGCATAATCTGAGATTAGTATATATATCTGGTATGATGTGTACACCCGGATGGATTGGAAACAAATTTGAGATAAGGAATTGATGTTTAAATGGGTTAAAGATTAAAACGGATTTTTTCCTAATTTATGAAAAACAGTAGAGAACGTAAATTAAATGATGTTTGTGGACTTTATTGGGTCCCTTATGAGGTTTTTTGTGTATATTGTTGATGGGAAGACTTGGATTTTAAGGTAGAAGAAGTTAAGGTTTGGAGCTTTTCATCCATGGCTGAAACAGAGGGGGGAAGAAGACGATGACGTGTGCGATCGATCAATCGATGGTCGGAAATTGTTGGCAGTTCGGCCAGTTTATATATATAAGGGGAATTTATTTAAAATTCTTTTTCAATACCTTAGGTAATGAGAAATAAACATATGAATACAATCTAATTAATTATGAGGGAAAATTAATTAGGATTTGGAGGAAATTTATGTGTGCCACATCATGATTAAAATTTTGGGAATAATATTTCAAAATAATTAAATACGGATTGAGTGGGCAACTCCGGGTATATGGGTTGAGTGATACCAAGGCGTCGTTATATTTATCTCTGTTCTAAAAGACCCACCTAGGCTTGAGGCTTGAGAAAAACGTATCACATACGCCTTATTCTTGGTAAAAGGCTTATGGCACACTTTTTTTTAAAAAACAAAGGATTAGTTGACAAATATTGGTTATGGAGCATGAATATGAGAAAGCTGGCTACCAAACATATGGATATATTTTCAAAATTCAAGGTATTTACTGTTTTATTATATTACTAGCCTTGGAATAATTAAAATAATAAAAAAAAAAGAAAAAACGCCTTTTTACGCCTAGTCACCTAAGGCTTGAGGCTTGACCTCTACGCCTCGACCACGCCTCGCGCCTTTTAGAACCTTGATATTTATTTAGGGAAAAGGCTAAATAATTTGGAGTCGAAAATTTAGACTCGGGTATTATTTTATTTAGAACCACGAGAGTAAGTCTGAATATATTGGTTGGAGCGACACCAAAAGTAATTTAATTAATTAATAATTAGAGTTGAGCCATAAACTCATAATAATTTGAATAGGCTTGTGTCACGGACTTAGTACACGGGATGGCCGGGATAGTTTATTTTATTTCAATATATATATACGGTGTGCGATAGTATATATATATATATGGTGTGTGCATTAATATCAGTGACTAGATATTATTATTATATCGACTCTAGTGCTATAGGCAGGAGGTTGCACGTAGTGAATGAATCCCCTAGCTTGAGGAGTAAGGCAAGTATATTTCCAGGTCATAGCGTCCATTATATGGGTGAGGGGCATCTCACTTTCAGGGAAGGAATATGACCGTATCCAATTTTTATGTAGTATCCAAGTTAGTGAGCGATTCTGACTTGGGGTAACTAGGTTATGTGAATATGCCTAGTGGGATAGCAATTTAGAGAATGTACATCCGGTGTGTTATTACTCGGGAGGATGTTTAATATTAATTATTATTTCAGCATGTTTGTGAATGTTGTAATATAACTATACATATATAATGAGGTAAATAATTATATACGGGTAAATTAATACAGGCCATGAATTGTACTATATATTAATTAAGTTAATGTTGATAATAACTTAGAAATCATAATTCTGGCACACTCTGTTAGAGTAGGGTGGTTGCAAGGGGATTATATCAGTTATCTAGTCATGAGATAAATAACTAGGTAAATTAATCAAGGCGTTAGTAGTGCACATTAGAGGAGGGGTGAGGATGTCCTCAAGGGAGTGCGGCACTAACTAAAATATGGAGAGCATGCATATTTACTTATTACTGCAAGTTGATCATTTGCTAAATGTTTTCCAAATGTTTTGGGTACTAACCCTTGCTATAAAAACTTATAAAAACCTTTTAGGTGTCCAGCCACAGGGACGCCAAGCTTGACTCTTTTCAGGGATCCGTTACTGCAGTATATGTGGATGTTGCAGGAGTTTGATAGGGGACTCGTTCTTTTCATTTCTAGTGTAGGGATTTCCTATCAGTTACTCGAGCATGTCGCTCACAGTTTATTTCAGTACTCATGTCATACTTGTTGAGATTTATTACTTGTCTTTACTTTTGTTGGATTTGAGCCGATGGTTTATTCGGTCAGTTAATTAATTGTGGATGGTTGTTCTAAGTTAATTGTGATTGTTTAAATTAATTTGTTTCCGCATGTGAAATTCATTAGATTAATGAATGATAAAACTTGGCACCAGTCTAATTTTTCTCACTTAGATGGTTAGTAATTAAAAAGGCGACAGTGATGCTAATAATGAATTAACTGAGAAACCTATTCTAATTTAATTTAGGACTAATCACTCGGGGTTAATTAGGCGAGGTGTCACAAGAGGTAAAGATGAAGAGAATACCTCGGCAAGACAATAGTTGTGCAGATGCACTAGCGAGGTTGGCTTCAGTAACAAGGACAGACATCAGAAAGACAATACCGGTCAAGATCTTGCTCAAGCATACCATTGAGGAAGAAGAGGTTGCCAGCCTTTGCCTCAATTTGAACCTAGGGGACTCATGGATGGACCCCTTTATCAGATATATCAGGCATCGAGAACTGCCAGAATCAAAGTTCGAAAGGAGGAAATTGAGATACAGAGCTGCCAAGTTCTCATTAATAGGAGATGTCCTGTATAAAAAAGGCTTCCTACTACCTCTCCTCAGATGCGTCCATCCCACAGAGGCCCCCCACGTCCTGCAAGATGTTCACAAGGGTTCTTGCTCCAGTCACATAAGAGGAAGACCTTTTGCCAATAGGATAATTACGCAGGGATACTGGTGGCCGACCTTGACCAAAGATGATGCTGCCTACGTGAAGAGATGTGACAAGTGCCAGAGATTCTCCACTATCCCTCATCAACCTCATCATCCTATGACGTCAATCAGTTCTCCCTGGTCGTTTGCAGTATAGGGGATTGACTTGATGGAACCATTGCCAAGAGCTGCTAACAATTATCGATTTCTGATAGTAGCCATTGATTACTTCTCCAAGTGGGTAGAAGCTGAGCCGATGATCACGATTACAGAACAGATGACCTTCCAGTTCATCTGGAAGAGCATCATATACAGACATGGCATTCCGAACACCCTCATCTCAAACAACGGAACCCAGTTCAAGAATTCTTCTTTGGAGAGATACTGCGAGAGGATCGGCATCAAGCAATTTTTCTCTTCTCCTGGTCGACCTCAAGCAAACGATTAGACCGAAGTCACGAACCGAACAATCTTCGATGGGATTAAGACGAGGTTAGATGAAGCTAAGGAGAGATGGACAGAAGAGGTTTATGCAGTGTTATGGGCCTACAGAACAACGACTAGGACAGTAACAGGGGAGACCCCACTTATGTTCGCCCATAGCTCAGAAGCCGTAATACCTACAGAAGTAGGACTCCCCACTCACAGAGTTCAGACCTATGACCCCGAGAAGAATGAGGAAGAGAGAAGACTCGACCTAGATTTGGTTGAGAGAAGAGAAGATGCTGAGGTCAGACAGGTAGCTTACCAACAGAGAACAGCAAAGTTCTATAATCAGAGGGTAAAATCAATACCTATAGCTGTAGGAGACCTGGTGCTGAAGAAGACGTTGCAGAAAGCAAACAAGCTCCAGCCGAACTGGCATGGTCCTTACAAAGTAGTCGATGAGGTTGTACCCCGCACATGCTTGCTAGAAAATCTCGAAGGGGAACCTTTCTCCAATCCATGGAACGCTGATCACCTGAAGAAATATTACATATGATGTAGTTGTTTTCTATGTCAAAATATCATTTTATGAGGAGAATGTTAATGAGAAGAGCAGTTCCTGTGTCAATACTTTGTTGCGTAATGCTTTAGTGGTAATTTTATGAGGTTAAACATCATTAATTTGGTGAAACATCTTAGTATGATGGCCTCAGACCTTAAACATCATAATTTGGTGACAGGGTCTGAGGTGAAACATCATAGCTTGATGACCTCAGACCTCAAACATCATTAATTTGGTGAGATTTCTGAGGTGAAACATCTTAGTTAGATGACCTCGGACCTTAAACATCATTAATTTGGTGAAATTTGCGAGTGTAACATCTTAGTTTGATGACCTCAGACCTTATTTGGTGAAATTTATGTGGGTAACATCTTAGTTAGAATACCTCAGACCTTGCACATCATTAATTTGGTGACAAGGTCTGAGGTGAAACATCATAACTTGATGACCTCAAACCTTAAACATCATTAATTTGGTGACAAGGTCTGAGGTGAAACATCTTAGTTAGATGACCTCAGACCTTAAACATCATTAATTTGGTGACAGACCTTAAACATCATTAATTTGGTAAAATTTATGAGGGTAACATCTTAGTTAGATGACCTTAGACCTTAAACATCATTAATTTGGTGACAAGGTCTAGGTGAAACATCATAGCTTGATGACCTCAAACCTTCAACATCATTAATTTGGTGAAATTTATGAGGATAACATCTTAGTTAGATGACCTCAGACCTTAAACATCATTAATTTGGTGACAAGGTCTAAGGTGAAACACCTTAGTTAGATGACCGCAGACCTTAAACATCATTAATTTGGTAAAATTTGTGATGTTTAACATCTTAGCTTGATGATCTCAGACCTTAAACATCATTAATTTGGTGAAATTTATGAGGTATAGACATCATCCTTTCTTGGTCGATTCAGTCCTTTCCCGCCGCCTTTTTCACTCCCTTTTCTTGTTTGGGCTCATCATATGTTTACTGTGGGCTTAGACGTTGATACCCGTGCCTACTTCACCGCAGCTACCATGATCATAGCTGTCCCCACTGGAATCAAAATCTTTAGTTGGATCGCTACCATGTGGGGGGGTTCGATACAATACAAAACACCCATGTTATTTGCTGTAGGGTCGTGGGCTTCTATACTCCTCGGGAGAAGGGGTGCTCTCCTATCTTTTAATTAGGAAAGCGCCACTCGTAGTATGTTGACGCTATCCGCGCATGCTACGTCTTTCTTGCCAAGCTTATATTCATTTCTTAGGCCCGCTCTCACACGTTCCGAACATGAGACTTATGGAACCCGACGACACATCCTTCGTACCCGGCCACGGCTCTCACCTTGATTCCCATTTGGTTGATGAAGGCGAAGTCGATTCCCATATCCTTAAAAGGCGCTTTATCTTCGACGTTATATTCTACTGTTATATATGGATTCAAAATGGTCAAAGGGTCTCCTAACCTAATAGATATCATTCAAAGCATTCATAGGTCTCACGGAATTGAATTCAACTTGTGCTGCTTTCCCTCTCTTGGAGTGGAGCTCTCAGTTGATGAGAACTGGACTTGTGCTTTCGCTCCATCTCCCGTGACATACCTTTGTCTTGAACCTCTTGTCTTTTACCAACTAAAACCACTAGTGGGTCAGCCGGTCTCTCGTCTATGGAATGGACAGCACCTATACCCGATTCCTAAACTCCAGCTCCTGCTCATGAAAGTGAAGATTTTGATGTCCAAACGGCTGAAGGATACAATAGTGAATTCTTCTTTTCTTTACTCAATGCTGAAGCTCCAGACCTTAGCAAGAGCAGCACTGTATATCTTTAAAGGCAACATTCAAGAGAGCATTCATTGAAGGAAACGAAATCATCTGAGGATGGTATAACATAAAGTAGTCGGAGTTACAAATGTTATCAAAGTTCACAAAATTACAAGGGAAAAGCTTCAAAAATTAAAGTCTAAGGGTCTGCGCCAACAATGGGGTCCCCTTGGCCGACGTTGGTAACCTCGGCCCCAGTCTTTGTGACTTCCAAAGGCGCAGTCTCTGCAGGAGCAGCATCTTCCTCCTCAACCTCTTGCAAGGCCTGAGCAAAGCGAGAATCGCCGAAGCCCAGGCCAACAAAGTCTGAGGCAGTTAAGCTCCCTGTCTCCTTCTCCTTTGAAGCTGCCCACTTCCCGATTGCCTTAATACCTCTTTCGAGATATTCAAAGCCGAAGCTTATAAACTGGTCAGAGACTTTGTAGTCGGCCAAGATCTTCTCAAAGGCATCCTCAAGGGCAGCGTTTACTGCAGCGTCAACCTTTTGTTGAAGAACGTCATCCTTGGCCTTCAGGGCAGAGGTGTGGTCCTTTTGGAGCTTAGCTATGTCCCTGTCCCTCTGCTTCACCTTATTCTCAGACTCAGCCAAGGCAGTCTTCAGACTCTCAAGCCCTGCGTTTAAAGAGGCTTCCACCTTCTGGGCCTCTTTTCCCTTCTCAATAAGGGGAAACTTCCTCAGGGTCCAGTCAACGAATTGATGCATAGAGAGAAGACCCTGCAAAACAAAGTCAGATGTATGAATGTAAGCCTTAATCCGATAAAAGCCGAGGTTAGACTTGGAATAAAAAAGCATAAGTTTTTACCTGAATTAGGGGTGTAAGCGGTACGGTTTGGTCGGTAAATAGTAGATACCAATACCAAAACCAAACTCTAGATGGTAAAACCAAACCGTACCAGTTTACCACCCGGTACACCAAAATCAATACCAAAACCAAACCGGCTGGTATTTCGGATTTTTCGGTAATTTCGGTTTTTTTCTGGTTTCGGTAAATTCTGGTTTTTTCTGGTTTCTTCTGGTTTTTTCTGGTTTCGGTAAATTCTGATTTTTTCTGGTTTCTGGTTTCGATTTTTTATGTTTCGGTAAACAACACTAAAAGTCCCCAAAAACAAAAAACAAAACCAATCAACTTTTTAAAATATTAAAACCAAAACCAAAACCAAAACCAAAACCAACTTTTTTCTGGTTTTGGTAAATTCGGTACGGCACGGTAATTTTGGTACGATTTTTTCTGGTTTCGATAAATTCGGTACGGTATGGTAATTTCGGTACGGTTTTTTCTGGTTTCATAAAATTCGGTACGGTAATTTCGGTAAATCGGTTTTTTAAATATTAAAACCAAAACCAACCAACTTTTTTGCGGTAATTTCGGTTTCGGTAAGACTGGTTTCTGGTATTTTAATATATGAAACCAAAACCATTTTTTTTCGGACCAAAACGGTACGGTACGGTAAAAACCCGTACCGCTTCCACCCCTAACCTGAATAGACCTGTGAAGGCAAAACTCGGCCAGCAAAGGGGTATTTATCGAGCGTAAGAAGCGCTTGTCAGCATCGGTCATCGCAGAGCCGATGGCATCCATTGCCTTCAGACCATGGCCTATCAGGTTGTCACTGATCTTCAACTGCTCCAGACGAGCAGTCAATGTGTCATCAGAGGAGATTGGGATGGCACGATCTCCTTTTTAGGTTTTGCTCGACCTCTGATCCTCCGAGCCAACAGTTGTGGATTTCCTCTCCTTTGAAGCGTCGGCCTTGGATGTACCGACGTTCTGCTTAGGTGGAGGAGGGGCTGCATTATGCCCTGCTTTCTTCATCAGCTTTACAAGACTTGGTACAGACATCTCCCACAGGTCGTCTGAGATGCCTTCTGGTCGCTCTGCAAAAATATGTCTGAGTTAGCAAATCTGAAACAATAAACAATAAGAGGAAACTTTGCAAAATATAACACTTACGAAGCTCGGTAAGATGACTCCCTCCCAAACCAGTCTCAGAGAGGTAGTAAGGGGTCATCAGATGTTCGTACTTAACTAGCGAACCATGATCCCCCTGATCTTGAAGATCCTTAACCTTCTGTAAGTTATCCTGGCTAAGCCCAGGGTCTGCCTTGGCAGCAAGTGACACATTTCCCCACCTCAGGGGTACCCTCGACTCCATCGATGAAGAGGTGGCACAAGGACCAAATTCCCATGCCCCTGAGGCAAAGAAATACCGTGGTTTCCAGTTATGATTGGAGGTCTGGGTAACCAGCAGCAGCATCTTCTTATCCGACTTCCTAGCTAGGAAGTGATAGTAACTGGGATGGTTTCTGGCAGAGGATGGGATATAGCATCCGGTGAAGACCCTAACAGGAAGGTCTGAGTGGTGGACTGCCTTCCAAAGGACAATAGCACCAATTATCACCCTCCAGGCGTTGGGGGATAATTGTGAAGGAGCAAGGTTGATGTGTGAAAGTATGGCTCTGATCGAAGGATGGATGGGAAAACGGAATCCTAGCTTAAACATCTGCTCGCACACACAGATTTCTCCATCTCGGCCACCAAAGGCCCTCTCACCTCTTAGAGGTCTCCTAAGTGTGATGGTGGGACCTCTGGAATAGAGATGCCTAAAGGCTACGAGGTCGTACTCAGTAACAGTACTCTCTATCTCGACAGCCTCCGAGGTATCAACGTCACTCTCATGACCGTCATCCTCATCCCTGGCAACATCGGCATGGGCAGGTGTAGGAACATCTGAGCGAACTCAACCCCTGTGACGGTCAACAGGGGAATAGCATTTATCGGTGGTGGAATAGCCACACTCGGCCACACAACTTCTTTATTGCAGAAGAAAGCACAGGCGGGAAAAGTGGAAAGAAATGAGGAAGAAAGAGAAGGAAAAAGGGTTTAAACCCCAAAACTGATTGCACGCGTCCTTGGGAGCCCAAAAGGCCATCATCATCATTGCACTTATCAGACACGCTACCCACTTCAGAAGTTGACACGTGTCAAAGAAATGTTGGTACACAAGAAAAATACAACCTCGAATATGCATACCCCTTAGTCACCTACTCACATAGGTAATTAAGGGCTAGGGGTGATTGATATGCCCAAATTGTACCTGCCAGCTCGGAGGCACCAACCTCGGCCTGGATGACGGCCGAGGTAGCAAGAGCTCAAGACTAACGACCAGCGATCTCGTCCTTCATAAGGTCGGCGACGGCCGACGTCACTAATTACACCTCATGTAGGCAACAGCCGAGGTCCACCTGTTTCGTTGGATCAACTACCCATAAGGTCGGCCATAGCCGACGTTACAAGTTTCACCTAGAATCGGCAGCCTTGCAGGCTCAACATCAAGTGTCAAGTCAACATCGGCCCTAGCCGACGTTCCACATATTTAACCTCGGCTGACATCCCTGCCAAGGTCATCATAAAACTCCCAGCCAAGGCAATGGTCGTACCACACCAACCTCGTAATTAGTCAGGCCGAGGTTGGTATCAAGCAAAGACAGCCGAGCTTCTACGCGTACATGTATGGCTTAGGGCACGTGGGCAAATCTGCTATAACTGAATCATTCCCTCCGTGTGGGGGAATATTGAGATCATCATTACTTAGTTGCGATCAGTCAGGTGTCATCCTTACACTAATTGGATCTCCATTCACATGCACATGGCATGCTTGGGGGTACATTACACCCCCCAGGCACTATATATTGAGGTTTTCCTCAACATTGTAAAGGATCGAGAATTACAACCCTTGCTGAAACTCTGTCAATTTACACAATAGAGAGAGCAAGCTCGAGAGATTGTATCCATGGCTGTTAGTGCCTTATTTTAGTGACCTTACTCACTCACTTGCACAGTGGACGTAGGCCTAATTGACTGAACCACTTATATATTGGTGTCTATCCTCTTCTCCTCATCCCAATCTCTTATATTTAGTTTACACTTGTGCTGCCATTGTTATCACTGGTTTGAGCTTACAAACACCTTGACTGGTGGTGCTATTTCCAGCATCATCAATCATTGAGAACTTCAACCAACAAACATTCCCTTTTATTCACATCAGGCATTCATAACAACAATCATTCTCACAACCCCCATCATAACACCAACACCAGTCTTTACTTACAAGTGATAAGAAAACACTTTCTAGAACGATAATGGTCATTCCACAAACTCATGGAGTTTACATTATCTCCTAGTTTCACTATCTACAAGGGGTACTTACTCTCTCACCCTCTATACAGTAACACTTTTATTCTCACTCATTATTGTCGTTACTTCATGTTTGTTATTATATTGTCATTAACTATTCATCGTCATCCCATCTCCTCTCTCCTAAACGAGTTACACCTCGGTCCTTGAGGACAAGCTTCATACCACCAACTGCTAGCCTCCTACACAGTGTTTGACTTCCCCCTTACATGGAGTCAGCATCACACACATGTTGACAAAGTTGAGTACGTAATTTGGATAGAGAGTCAGCAATATGGGGGAGTGATTTTACAGGGCCTGGTGGGGCTTCTCCCCCTCCCCCCCCCCCCCCCCCCGGCGAAGTGACCGAGAGTTCTCTCTTTAATCTATATATTTATTTGGCTTAATATTTATACTTTCTAATACACACACACACACACACACACACAGTGGCATAAATTGAAATATTGATAACCTTTTTAGGTATTATTTACTCAAAAATGTATGCATTCATATGTTGTTTATTATGGATAATGGTTGTACCACGCACATGAGGAAATATAAGAATGTTATTGTTTGAATATTAACAACCAAATGCGTGCAAGCACAAGAATATGTTTTGTAGGAAAAAAATTACAAAATACAAATATTTATTTTCACGCGTACATCTATAGATGCACTTAAGGCCTTAAATAGTGTGAATAGATCACAATTTAGTATAGAGACCAAGTCAAACTATACAGTTACATGGAAATTGACATCAAAATTAAAGTATTCAGTACACGCTTCATAACTGGACCTCCAAATTCTAGCATAAAGATGGAATGGAGAAATATAACACGCACAGGCTACTATAATCACTCACTTCCTATCACAATTATGTTGACACTGCACAGGGTAGGGTCGCAATGATCCATTGGTTGAATCATTAAAGTATGAGCGACCAGCAATTAATATTTGTCTTATAATTTTATGATTTAACCAACAAAGTGTGACGGTCCCTAAAGAGAGTCAAGAAACTTGGACTCCCAATGATAATTATGTTTCAAGATATCTTAAATAAATTATGTTCAAATCATAACTGTTTGTGCTAACAAGATCAAACAGATAAAACAAAGTGTCTGATGATAGAGAGGCAGAACTATAGTCCATTCCTGTGTGAAAGTTTAAGCTTACAATACAATCATGAAACCTGGATAACAATCTCAAGTTACGGATTTTGAATGTAAAAGACATTTCTAATAAACAGATACTAATATAGTTAGAAACAACAAAGTGTTCCTTGACACAACACATAAGTATACATGCATACATACATACATATATATATATATATATATATATATATATATATATATATATATATATATATATATATATATAGAGAGAGAGAGAGAGAGAGAGAGAGAGAGCACCTGCAAACACTCAGGTCCAATAGGAAATGCGCCAAAAATATTCTGCGAACTTTCAACCAACAAAGCTAACTTTGCCAAAGATAAGGCCTGTAATAATAAAGATTTGTGAAGCAAGAGATAAGGGCAGAAAATGTTGATATCAAGTGCATAGAAAGGGATTATACAAAACAAGGAAATAGGTCAAATTCCTATTATATAATCCCTCCCTCCCAAATTAATAATCCTTTTTTCCTTTAGGAACCGTCCCAAATTAATAGTCGCTCTCCTTTTTTGGAGATAATCGACGGACCAAATTTCAAGATAGTGAACAAGCAAGGATTCATTTTAGCCATTCATTGAGTGAATCCTTAAAAAATACCATTTTCATATAAGTATTTATTCGATTCATGATTCACTAATATATATGCGTAAAACTATCATGTACGTGTATGTGCGTGCACGAGCTACACAATTTAATTTCGTATTCACGATGCCACACTAACCAAGTACTGAAATATATCATTCCTAGCAACGAAGTCCGTTTCGCAATTGAGTTCAATAACGGCAGCCTTGCTATCGTTCTGCGCCAACGCAAGCAAACCTTCGGCAGCAGTCCGCGACGATTTCTTGGACGCGAGAACAATCCCTCTCTTCCTCAAGTCCTTCTGTGCAGCCTCTGCATTTAACCACCAAACTCATTAAAAAGAACAATCAAAAATCAAAAGGTTAAAACAAAAATACTTGCCAATGTCCCAGTCACATGAAACAAGGGAGGACTTGACGTCTTTAATAGGAGCACTGGTTCTTTCCCGTAACTTTTTAATGAGATTCATTTGTTCGGATTGGGAAACTTCAACCGCGTATCTTCTAACAAATATCCCCAAATTAGATTGCACGGGAGTAGTCAGCCTCTTACAGAGTAACTCAATAGGACGTTTTACACCTCTAAACAGAGCCATTTTTAGTTTTTGTAGCTCTTAACCTATAAATATCGGCAAAATAAATTTCAATCAAGACTTTTGTTTGAAATGAGATGAAGAGATTATAAGAAGAGAAGATTCTTCGAACTGGCCAGTGTAACTCCCAAACCTTGTTCAGTACCGTCGGAGTGCTCTAGGGCTTTTGATGATCTTTTTTTCTTTCTTTTCTGAGTGTTAGTTTTTACTAGTGTGTATCTTTTAGTATTATTCAGAGTTTTGCCCCAAAATGTTATGAAGAAGGACCTAACCCTTAATTTATTAAGGGGCATATATAAAATAGTTTCTCGAACTTTTTTTAATATACGTTTAGTCCAAGACTTTTTATTGTGCATCAAAAAGTCCTTCACCACGTCAAAAAGGCTTTACCATGCCGCTGACGCGGACATTTGAAGATAAGAGAATAAGGGACCTTTTGGTACAAAATAAAACGTTTAGACTAAGTGTGTATTAAAAAATGTTTGAGGAACTTTTTGGTATTTGATCCATTTATTAAACTTTACTATGTGTTAGAGCATTTTGTTTCTAGTGCTAGTGCGCATTAAGCAAAATAACTCCAAAATACCTACATGTGGCCAAGAACTATCACCATTAATGTTCATATTGACATAAAAGAAATCGTATGATTGGATTGATATCATAATTTTTATAATTATATTAAAATTATTGCAAATGATCAAAAATGTCTACTTTGTGTGAACAGATTAAATATTTATAGATCTTGCAAAGTTAAAATCATATCAGAATCAAGCCAAAATAGTTTTGGATATTAAGCTAATGTAGGCGTATATGTCCAAAATATGTACCATAGAATGGCTAATCATTATTTCAAACTTTTTATGGTTTGACAGAGAACTATGACACTTACAATATTATAATGATATAATCATCCTTTTGTCACATATTCCAAAATCATATGCTAATCTTTAGTTTTTTTTTACTCCTAAACCATGCTGAATTTATATGCTCTTTCTGATATTGAGGTCTTCTGATGCAGTTCATCAGAATCAATTGAAAGAATCTAGAGGTTGTTTAAAAGCTCTTTAAAATTCCAGTAGTTATATAAGTCTCTTAAATACTTAAACGTATTCGGTTCATGAATAACCTTTTAAACCCCCAATGAAACTCTTGGTTTCTTTCCTCCGAAGACTTAAATACACGAACAGCTTGTCAGCTTCCAAACAAATCCTAATTTAATATGAATATTTTATGGAGTGTACACGTGTCGTCGTGTCGGTACGACAAATGTCGGCGTTGCGTTGTAATGTCAAATTTAGTTATATACTATAATTCTTCCACGTCAATTCAAACGTTGGGCTAAGCGCGAAAGAAAAAAATCTAAAAAGCACAAAAAGACTGAAAAACTCTCCTGGCAATGCAAATGTCGTGCGAGAGGTTTCTTTAACACGCGTGGATGGGCAAATCTGGGAGCATCAATTTTCATATTTTCAAAGAAATGTTGTTTTTATTCATGCTCTAAAGAGACAAAACTAGTTGAAACATCAAACAAATAACATTAGGATATATTAATTGATGTCTTGGAGATAGATCTAGTTTACCAGTATGCTAAATAAAAAAATCAATATCAAACTTACCCTATAAACATAACTTACTTCTTATTTGACTTCTAACAACCCATCGTATTAATCCATCTCCTTTGAGAAAACTCAAAAAATGTATTTATCAACTCATTTAAATGAATGTGATCTGAATAAAAATGTATGAATGTATGTGATAAACTTTTGAACAGGCAATTGAATTATTGTCATACAAAATCATTTATTTTACTTGAAAATACTTATTTCTTCACAAAACCCTAGCCACCCATGTGATCATCTAACTGTTTGGAGAGGCGAGAAGAAGGATGAGATTAAAGATTTGGTGGGAATTCTTAAAAGTCGTCTCAAGGAAGAAAAAATACTCCATAACCAGTCAAGGGAAGGAATATATTATACGTTTCCCCTATTTTGTCGATATTTCAAGTCTTAATTAATTGCTTATAAGTAGGTTAGGTTGAGTTTCTTTTTTAGTTTTTTAGTTGTATATCTAAATCGTGTATTATATGAATAATTTGCCCATCATTCTGAATTTATAATAAGTTTTTTATGAATATCTTATGTAACTGTATCTTGAATTTAGGGGGAGGCTTCATTTTAAAGATAAAAATGAGATTGGTTTAATGTGAATACGTAAAGGGACATCGACATTATATATATTATAATCAAATGTAAAATCATTGCATCGTTTTCAATATCTAATATGTTCAAGAT
This sequence comes from Sambucus nigra, assembly GCA_949130495.1. Classification (NCBI taxonomy): domain Eukaryota; kingdom Viridiplantae; phylum Streptophyta; class Magnoliopsida; order Dipsacales; family Adoxaceae; genus Sambucus; species Sambucus nigra. Next base: position 382,685,844 of record OX422214.1, on the reverse strand, counting down.
GATTATGTCATAATAAGATCTCCTTTTAAAAATACAAACGAGAGTAATTTAATAGGAGTGGGAATAAGGACATCAATGTTGTATATACGGTAATTAAATATTAAATGGAGGATCGTTCTCGAGTTTTGATATATTCTATATGAGTATTTCATGTAAATTATAATTAAATTTCAAAATGATCTAACCATTGGAAGGTTTGGTCAGTAGATCGGTCGAGTGACTTGTAATTTATTATGTTACTTTGGTGAGAAGGTCCGTTGAGTGTCATGGGATTTATATGTGGTACAATTTAGTGGGTTGATTATGTCCTATAATTCATTATATTGTAATTGTATAGTGTTATGGTTAAGTTATCCACTAATCTTTTATGTTAAATTAACTAATGAGGTTTATGTGTGTTTTATAATTATGTTGTGGTATATTTTGGTGCATGGTCTCGTTAAGGGCCTAATGAATGGTACTGATAATAGGGTTATGTTTTTAGTCATAAATATTGTTTCAAATGGTTTCATATTGTGTTAGATCTTGATGGGCAACCAGACCAGGTCGAAGTGCTTTGGAGTTTTTTTTTATTTGGATCAGCTATTTTAATACAAGGCATAGTTATGGTTGGGAGTTAGGGTAAATGTGTGATTCCTTTTGTGTCCTTTAGTTGATGGGTTGATTTTGTTATCCAAAATTAATTGTAAACCACTAGTATGAAAATATTAGTTATACTTATTGTGCTTTGTTAGATGCAACGAGAAGATTCGTATAAAAAGAGACTTACAAAACAGGGGATCAAATTATATGTCGTGATCTCTTGAGGAATAGACTCGAAAGGAATGACAAAGATATTTAAGACTCCTAAGATTCATTTTTCAAAATAAAGGAGGAGTTCCTTATTTATATAATGTTTAAAAATCTTTTAAAAATGCTTAAAAAATGTTTTAAATTTTTTGAAAATATGTAAACACTTGTGTACGCACATTAACACCTATATGCATGAATTGGGTCATATAGTGTGTTCAAGAGATAAGATTACTTTCCTTTTGGTAGATGCATTGTTCTTGGACTGGATGATGTTTGATGATGAAGCATGTATATACCTTGGATGGGATGCTTATGAAATCTAATCCTATTTTGTCACCATATCCAAACTAGTTGGAACTCCTATATGGTACATACTCAAGTGAGTCAACCATATAGTGTGTTCTCAATTTTTCCTTTCAAAGTTGTTTTCAAACCTAAATTATACTAGTTTGTTTTTAGCAAATTCATCACTTTATGCAAATCGTTCTCATATGGATTTACTATAACGAAACTACATTGCCATTTATCCAAAATGTCATCTTACTTAAGGCATTGAACGGGTCACCATCGCTTAGTTTAAGTTTTTGGCGATAAGAATTCAATTTCGCAAGGCTTGACCCTTGTTTAGGATGCTCAATTTACACATTTACCATTGGAAGTGCAAAAAGCTGAACAACAGTTATGAAAAAAATATTTAGACAGCCTTTTCATAATTACTTGGGGTAGGCTACATGAATCGTATTTTTTCAGTTTGCTAAATTCAGTGTAATATCCTCGATTAAATTACGTGATATCATATCATTTTTTACAATACTCCACCAAGTCAATTTAGGTCTATGTTTATCCCTATCATTACCATAAATATTAACTAAATCACTTTTTTTTACGGGGGTATTTATTGATCTACATTTTACGTGTTCAAAACCATCTAAGCTGATTTTCTCTCAATTTAACTAAAACTATTTATTTACTATTTTAAATTTATTACTTACAATTTTTGGCTTATAATTGAATGGCAAATATGAGTATAACATGGCAAAAAGATTTTTGGAATGTTTAGATAAAAAAATATCAAGGATGGTTGATATTCAGTGACTTTAACGACAATATTTAGAATAAACTCTAGTATTTTGTGTTTTGCTCAACACAAACAATTAGAGGTGGGCATGAGCTATTTTTGAAAGGGTGAAACTAGGCTTACACTATATAATAACATCATTTATGGTTGTGTAGGCAAACCTTGATTATAGTCCCAAACCTTCAAAATGTGAGATAATAAATCTGAAGTTTGCCGATCGACCCCCCGCCTACATTGTAAGTTATTTATTAAATTTGCAAATATGATCTCAACAAAGAATTATATCTTACATGTTGCCCCCCTAGAGGATTTGGAGTATTGAAATCAACTGAAAAGAAATATATTAGGTACGTGACTATTAAGTTTACATTCCAATAGTTTCTATCTCATATCTTTGTTTGTTTTTAACTTTTAAGTCTAAATTTAAACTTTTTAGAATTAAGAGATATCAAATAATTTTTTTTTTTGAAATAAATTAAACAATAACGAATATATTTGACTTCGAATGATTAAGCGATAAATTATAATGACAAACATACTTTCAAATTGAGATTTCATACTTTATAAACCTTAATATTTAAATATTTGGGCCTCATGCTCGATTTTGTCGGGCTTGAACGGTGTGTCTGAGCTTGACTCTTTTTCTTTGGGGCTTACAAAAACTTTTAAAAAAATGATAGGGACACCGGGTGTAAGTACCGGTACTATTTTATTTGCTTGTACAATGGTGTGATTTGATTGTTTTATATTGTGGACTCCACCATTGTACAAATCATATAAAATACATTTGGTACTAAAACAATACTTGGACCCGATAAAAATATCATTACTCAAACTTTGAACATTTTACTCACGTAGCCCTTAGTTCAACATTAAATATTCCTGTTACACATATATGTGTCCTTAACAGAAGTGTTTACTTAGCGCGTAAATATGGGGGCCATAAAGAACAGTATGGATCACTGATTCAACTTTAGTTCACCACTGTTGTTGAAGCCATCGTGTTTCCAAAACAGAGACCTTACATACTCTTTATCTTAAGTGACAATTTCCTCGTCCTAGTGATAGGACAATGACATCATCTATATTATTTGATGCCCCATTTTCTCAGGTTGCCAAACCCAACATTGCCAAAAACAATAGTCGGCAGTATTAAAAGGTGGAGATTCCAATTCATTCATCCACTAACACTAGTCTTCATGCAAATCATGACATCCCCAAGAAAAAAAAGACAAGAAATTTAGTAAAGGAAACCAAATTCTCCTCACCAAATTCTCAGGCCAAGAAGCAATGGCGGAGATTGCAATCCAAGAATTTTCTTGACTCGTCACTATCTGTGTCTATATATACACATACACCGTATAAAGCAACAGACCCCCACCCATCAAATCTTTCAACCAATAAATGAAAACCCATGATCATGAAAACAAGAAGATGGAGAAGAAACAAGTGGGTGATGTGCAGTTGCTGCAGAAGCAGCTCAAATTGCACCACTCACTGCTGTAAAGTGCTCGTTGACTCCAGAACTTCCTCTCTCTGTTAAAAGGTTGGCACATGTGTTTTGCTTTCTTTTTTTCTCTCTCTCTCTCTCTCTTCCTTATCTCTACCTTTTATTGCTCTCTATCCCCTTATTTAATTTTCGAACTTTTATGAAGTGTCACAGCCTAACACATATCTCCTTTCTAGTTTCTTGGTCCTCTACATGACTTATCAAATAGAAAAAGCAGTTTAAGCATATTATGTGTTACTTAGGTAGGCTACTAGTGCCTATGTTTTAAGGTTGAATTCTCTTCCACAATTCTATATTGAACTCCATATCTTGTGTTTGTGGTTGTTTCTGTTTGTAGGTCAACTATGAATTGAGTGTTTTGGAAGCTACTTGTTCGTTTTAGTAACTCAATCCGTAGATGGATTATTATATAGTCTTGTGATCATATTATTGGTGTGCTGTTTAGGCTTTTGGCATATTGTATTCTTGAAGGCTACCACTTTTGTCTATATCACTATGTCTTAATCTTAGAAAACTAGCATATCTATTTTCGTTTGCAAGCTCTCCAAGTTCTTAATTTTTGCTCATACCCCACTCACCCCTCTTTTGTTCTGTGTCTAAAGAAATGGCATGTCACAGGAGTCCTCAAGTTCAAATTCAACTGCATTTGCAGTTGCTATTATTGATTTCATTTGCCCTTGTCTTAGTTGATTCATTAAATGAAGAGGGGAAAATCCTTTTGGAGTTTAAGAGATCCCTTGTCGACCCAAATAACAATCTCATTAGCTGGAATCCATCAGACTTCACTCCTTGCAATTGGATTGGTGTAGGATGCACCCATCATCATAAGGTAACCTCTCTAAATCTCAACAGTCTCCAATTGTCTGGTAGTTTAACTTCAAGCATTTGTAAGCTTCCTTACTTAATGGAGTTTAATATCTCGATAAACTTCATTTCCGGTCCCATTCCTAATGATCTTGCTTACTGTCATCATTTAGAGGTTCTAGACATTTGCACAAATAGATTCCATGGTGAATTCCCAACCCAACTCCACAAAATTGCCTCCCTCAGAGAGCTTTATCTGTGTGAGAATTATATATACGGAGAAATTCCTGAGGAGATTGGAAATTTAACTTTGCTCGAAGAGCTTGTTATTCACAGTAACAATCTCACTGGGATGATTCCCTTTACCATCAGTAAATTGAAACATCTTAGGGTCATCAGGGCAGGTCGAAATTTTTTATCAGGTGCAATACCTGCTGAAATAAGTGAATGTGGGAGCTTAGAGGTTCTTGGGTTGGCACAGAATAGGCTTGAGGGTTCTTTTCCTACAGAGCTCCAGAAGCTTAAGAATCTAACCAACTTGGTCCTTTGGGAAAACCTTTTCTTCGGTGAGATTCCTCCCGAGATTGGGAATTTTAGCAGCCTTGAATTGCTTGCTTTGCATGCCAATTCCTTCACTGGGAGACTTCCCAAAGAGCTTGGAAAGTTAACTCAGCTGAACAGGATCTACATTTACACCAACAAATTGAACGGAACAATTCCACGAGAATTGGGGAATTGTACAAGTGCGGTTGAGATAGATCTTTCTGAAAATCAGTTAAGTGGGTTTATTCCTATAGAGCTGTGTCAGTTACCAAATCTACGTTTGCTTCATCTTTTTGAAAACCTCCTTCATGGAGGTATACCCAAGGAGCTCGGACAGTTGAAGCAGCTCAAGAATTTGGACCTGTCCATAAATAATTTAACTGGTCAAATTCCCTTGGAGTTTCAAAATCTCACATTCTTAGAGAATTTCCAACTCTTTGATAATAATCTTGAGGGCACTATTCCCCCCTTGATCGGTGTTAACAGCAACCTCTCTATCCTCGACATGTCCATGAATAATCTTGTAGGCAGCATACCTACCCAGCTTTGTCAGTTCCAGAAATTGATTTTTCTAAGCCTCGGGTCAAATAAGTTGACCGGAAACATTCCTCATGGACTAAAAACATGCAAGACGCTTACGCAGCTAATGTTGGGTGATAACAGACTTACAGGAAGCTTCCCTGTTGAGTTATCCAACCTTCACAACCTTTCTGCTCTTGAGCTCTATCAAAACCGATTTTCGGGGCTGATACCACCAGAAGTGGGACAGCTTGCGAATGTAAAAAGGCTTCTCTTGGCAAATAACAATTTTGTGGGTCATATCCCTCCTGAGATAGGAAAACTGGTGCAGCTTGTTACGTTCAATATCTCTTTTAACCGTCTTTCTGGGAGTGTTCCTAATGAGTTGGGGAATTGTAAGAAGCTCCAGAGGCTTGATTTAAGCAGGAATTGGTTCACTGGCTACCTTCCAAACAGGCTTGGCAAGCTAGTGAATCTAGAATTGCTTAAGTTATCTGGTAATAGATTGAGTGGACCAATACCGAGTACTTTAGGGAGTTTGGGTCGGCTCACTGAGTTGCAAATGGGTGGTAACTCTTTTTCGGGGCCTATTCCTGTTGAGTTGGGTCAACTCTCTGCTCTCCAGATCGCCCTCAATCTCAGTCATAATAATCTATCTGGCACTATTCCAGATAATTTGGGGAACTTGCAGTTGCTAGAATCACTTTACTTGAATGACAATCGGCTAGGTGGTGAGATTCCTGTTTCAATTGGTGAGCTGATGAGCCTCCTGGTCTGTAACCTTTCTAACAATAAACTGGTTGGTTCAGTGCCAAACACTCCCATTTTTCGAAGGATGGATTCTAGCAATTTTGCCGGAAATAACGGGCTGTGCGGGGTTAGTTCATACAATTGTCACCAACCTTCGACCCCGGCGTTTACTCCCAATTCTAGCTGGCTAAAGGTGGGTTCTTCCAAGGAAAAAATAGTCAGCATTGCTGCTGCAACTATCGGGTTGATCTCTTTAGTTTTGACTATAGGTGTTTGTTGGATTATAAAGCAGCGAAGACCTGATTTTGTTTCACTAGAAGATCAACTTAAGCCTGGTGTGTTAGATAACTATTACTTTCCCAAAGAAGGGTTTACATTTCAGGACCTTGTTGAAGCTACTGGGAATTTTTCGGAGGGTGTGGTAATAGGAAGTGGAGCCTGTGGGACCGTCTATAGAGCTGTCATGGCTGATGGTAAGTTGATTGCTGTTAAAAAGTTGAATTCGGGTGGGGAAGGAGGAGCTAATGTTGACAGAAGTTTCCTTGCTGAGATTTCGACTCTCGGGAAGATCAGGCACAGGAATATTGTGAAGCTCTTTGGCTTCTGCTACCACCAGGACACCAATCTTCTCTTGTACGAGTATATGGTAAATGGGAGTTTAGGAGAGATACTTCACGCTAATGAGAAAACATGTATACTAGACTGGGATGCTAGATATAAAATCGCTCTTGGTGCTGCTGAGGGTTTATGCTATCTCCATTGTGATTGTAAGCCCCAAATCATTCATCGTGATATAAAGTCGAACAACATCTTACTGGACGAAATGCTCGAGGCCCATGTAGGCGATTTTGGCTTGGCGAAGTTGATTGATTTCCCCTACTCAAAATCCATGTCTGCTGTTGCAGGTTCATATGGTTACATCGCCCCAGGTAAGAATATGATTAAGAAACATTGAACAACTCTCTTTTTTGTTCATATATCTCAAACATCCTTGTCTTTCATATTGGGGTTCAATACCAATCATTTAGGGTGTGTTTAACAGAACACATTTTTCATGGCAAACAGTTATTTTTCAACTTGTGGTAATATATGCTAGAACATATTTTTCAAGGTACAATTTCATGATGTCCACTTTTTTTTTTCATTTTCTTGTAAAGAAAATCCCAACTCTGTTTTCGAGCGAAAGAGAATTTGCTTTTAGCCTAATAAACACATAAATTTCCACCACCACAATCACACACACAAGTTGAAAAAGTGCAGTAGAGCATTTTCTATGGTAAAATTTTCCAGGTAAAAACATTTTTTTTCAGGTAAACCAATCAAAATCCTTTGTCACTGATATATGATTTGCGCTCGCTAACACTTTTCTATAGATTAATTTCTTATATGGTGCTACATTTTTGTGTTTGTATGCTCATCTGAAGTGAGTTAATTACTTAGCTGTTTGCTAAACCTTATAGAATATCTCATAAATCTAGAAGTTGCTTGGTTTTCCTTTCAGAATATGCCTACACAATGAAAGTATCAGAGAAATGTGATATCTACAGTTTTGGGGTTGTTCTGTTGGAGCTGGTAACTGGGAGGCCTCCAATTCAACCCATCGACCAGGGAGGGGACCTTGTCACGTGGGTCAGAAAGTCGGTCCAGGGGTTGGTCCCGGCATGTGAGATATATGACAAGCGGCTAGATCTGAGCGCTAAGAGGACAATGGAAGAAATATCTTTAGTTCTCAAGATTGCATTGTTCTGCACCAGCACATCCCCGCTTAACAGGCCTACGATGAGAGAAGTCATTGCGATGATGATTGATGCTAGGGAGACCGTGAGCAATTCACCATCGTCTCCAACATCACAAACTCCATTAGATGATGATGATGATGATTATAAAGGTTAGTTAATAAATCACACCTATTTTTTCTTGCCATTAATGTCCCCACCCCTTGTGTTGACACCATATTCATGCCTCAGTTGCCTGTCACCTGGACTGCTACTTATAATGTGTTATGGACATGCATCACACATTGGTTGATACAAGGAGAAAGAGGAGAGGGGGTGGGGGGGACTATAAAAGTTTTGAACTTTCAAATTAAATAATATTACATGTGTGCTTGGCTCCTCAAAAAAATAAATAAATTGTAATTACAAGTATTAAAGTTGATTAGATGATGGAGGAGATATATCGGGCTACTCTGGATGCTTTTTGTGAAAATTATACTTGGTTAACTAGGTCACTACTTGTAATTATTTGTGCTAATGTGGGGATTTCTTATATTACTTTAGTTCTACCTAAAGACATTGTCGTATAGTCATTTCAACGACTATTTAGTGTTATGTATATGTTTATTGTTAAAATCAACTTGAACTTGTATATATATATATACACACACATATAGTACTGCTCTTGTGCGTACTGGACATGTATCACCTGGTGGTGGCCCAAAAAAGAGAGAGAGAGTGCCTATAATTTAGCCGATAATTTTTGGGCTCATCGCCAGGTGACACATGTCCGGTCCGCACTGTTAAAATGCGGGATAGTCTGCACAGGAGCAGTAGTATATATATATATGTCATACTCCCTCCGTCCCATATTAATAGTCTTGGTTTCCTATTTGGTTTGTCTCAAATTAGCGGCCTCTTTCCTTTTTTGGACGTATTCGACGGGCCAAATTCCACGATATTGAACAAGACTTGACCTTGGCAACTGATTGAGTGAATTTTTAAAAATCGTCATTTTAAAATACCGACTATTAATTTCGGACGGAGGTAGTATCATGTGTACACTTTAAAAGTTTCATTCATCCAAGCTAACATGAAAAAGTTTGTGTATGGCAATTGAAGATTATACTAGATATGTTCACTTGTTATTTAGCAGGGATGGATGAATATTTACAAAGAACTAAAATAGTAGGCATGATATTGAACTTGCAGGTTCTGTGTAGCTCTATAAGCTCCATCTCTCCTGCCGAAAATGGAATGGGCAGAAGTTGATTCTCTCTTTGATCATTACCTTCCATGCCTTACTGGGATTATGCCACGAAATAAAGATATGTCGACTCATCGTCAACGTATTTATCGTGTAAACTCCCCTCCCATACCTGATATTTGTAACGTTAGATTAGAAGCTTCTCATTCTTATTACATGAGTAACATAATCTCTCTGTGTAGGCGTTTCTTGTTTCGGATAATACGTGCCCTCTTCTACAAAAATAACTGAAATATTATAGTGACCACTTTTTACAATTTAACAACTTGTAGAAATGGACATTTATTGTTGCATTACTCCACTCACTTTAATGTTGTTGAAATGAAGCTTTGTGATACATTTTAGAGAACCATTCCAAGACTCGAAACAGTTTGTAAAAAAAAGCTATCCCATCTCATTTTTTAGCTCAAAAAGCTAGAGAGTTATCTATATCTATATCTATATCTAGTATATATTGTATGAAGGGTTGTCCATCTTATTTGGAAACCTCTGTTCACAATGATGAAATTTCATCCTTATAGCTAAGAAATCTTGCCTGTTTGGTTCGGAAAAAAATGGGTGAATATTATAGAATCATTCTTAAGAACACCCTAATATTAATTACGAACACATTAATATGATTAAACTTTTTAATACAATTGTTCTTAATAAAATGATCTTGGATTTATCACATGCCTAATTAATTATCTGGTATTTATCAAGACCACATAATTGAAAAATTCATAATTTCGAAATTTAATAAAATTGAAATTAAAAATTAATTTCGAACTTAATTATTAATTTCACTACATCAAAATGGGAGATTTGCGAGTGTTGTTAGCAGTGACAATTCACCTTTATAACTGTTATTTACCGTCATAATTTAGGAGGTGATAAAAGCAAAATTGTAACTCCTAACAGCAGTCACAAATTTTTATAACCCGTACAGGGTTATGACTGGTGACCCCAATTTGTAACTGCTGACAGCAGTCATGAATCTTATATTTGTGACTGCTGTTAGCAGTTACAAAATTGATAGTAGTGACAAATTTGTAACTGCTATTAACATTTACGAAATTGAATTTGTTAAATGTGGTAAGAACTATGACAAATATCTTTATATTTTCACAAAAATGATGAAATAATAAAAGTAAAATAAATATCATGATAACAAGTCTAAATTTTTTGACAACATTTCATTTATATTTATGATATTCCAAATATCTAGTACACATAAAACTTGTTTAAACTTAATTTAACATCAAACAACCCCTTTGTGGGTGCCAAGTACAAAATGAATATAGAATAAAAAATAACCTTAAAAAAATAACGACACAACACTTCAATGACATGAAATGTCATGAACATGTAACAAATCATTCTAAATCTAGACCAGGAGTCACCACGTGGTGGATACGCTTCGTGAAGTCTAGGTATATCAGTCGTGGGGGGTATTGATGTGGTGACATCCTCCCTCGTGTACTCGGAGTACGCCTGTTGAGCAAGTTCAATGGACTCAAATTTTGTGAATACGGCACCTCGGTATCCATTGACTTGTGCTTGTGTTGCTTGCCACAAAGTGTAAACACCTGGGTTTAGGCCTTTGAATACTACGTATGCAGGGTATGCCATGTGTACGCCTGCAAACAATAAAATGTAACTATGTTAGTTACAATAAAAAAATGTGGGGCACAATATCAAAACAGAATAGTGATCATATACAAATATTGATATATAATTGACCATAATTCCCAATTAGAAATTTTAGATTAGGACATAATTCAAAAATTTCAAGATTGTTCGATAATCCTATCGGGTATAAAATTTGGATTCCAGTAATTCATCCATAAGGCTCATTTATAACATGCATGATGAAAATAAAAGAGTTAGGTAAAGACGAGGGATATTCCCATTAGTATGTCATCGATAGCATTGTTTCCATTTTAGGGACACTTTGCTAGTAAGTCCCTTTTTCTTTCAAATGATGTGGAGATATAGGTTATAGCGAGTCTTTAATGTGCAACTATAAATATAAACAATTAGTCACTCTCAAATGGAAAAATTACAGGGGAATCATTATGAGGAAGCACAAAGAATGGGATCATAAGAAATTTAGTAAACTAATACCTACTATTGGAAAAGTTTACAAGAATGACATTCTGCTGAGCGAAGTTACTACAGTTAAAAGCAAAAGGACAACAAAGTTACTACAGTTAAAAGTTTACAGACAGAGTGAAGTTACTACAGTTACTAAATACGAGCACAAGGACAATAAAAAACAACCTAATGAAACTTAAAATGGTGCTATGAGAAGCAAAAACAATAAAAATGTAGTCTCAATGACTAACAAGGATATGAAAAAGGAGATAGAAGAGGTGGTTGCTATATTTAAAACATCTGCTCAACTTGATGATTTGGCTGGGATTATGCGTACTAAAATAATGATGCTAATTCTGACTTAAAAGAAGGTTAAATTAGGAGCCTCGATAAGTGTGCCATTGTAGTATTAATCAGTGTAGTCAGTGACGAGCATGAAAAGATTACCCAATACCATCTTACTAGCATTAGTCCTAATTTATTGAAAGTAAGTCCAACAGATTGGGATAAAGGAGATAATGAGTTAAACAAAAACTCTCAAGCAATTGAAGTTTGGGAGATTACAATTGAGGAGCGCGTTAGTGACAATTCAGCTCAAGACAAGAATGCAGCAGACACAATCAAAGTTGAGCGTGAGAAAAATACTCTTACGAGATACACTTGAGATGGGGACTTGAAAAAAGAGTTGAAACCATAACTAGTTACATAGTTCTAAGTTAGATATACCTATGTACACAGAGGGTGTCATTTTATATGCAAAATTGACCATAATTCAGAACCACATCCAGATTATAAACTTACATTAACTTTTCAATTTATCCCCACTGTTTTCTTCCTGATCAGAATAGAAAAAAACTCCAATATACAACTAAAAAAGGAATTCATCAACATCTAGTTTTTCTGGCATTAGGTCAGCAAAAAAAGTTTGGGGCATTCATTCAATTGTCAATGAACAAAAAACAATATTAATAAATAGCATTGGAGAATACATAGCACTGTGCAGAATACAAGGCATTGGAGATCTCGTATGCAGAATACATAGCATTGGAGATCTCGTATGGTACCTGACAATAAGACAATCCGAGGAGTTGGGACATTGTTTCACAACCTTTAACAAAGCCGTCAATTGGTCCACTGGCCTTTTACATTTTGCAGATCATCCCTGGCACCACTCCTGAAATAAACGTTGACACGGTAAAGCTTCCTTCCACATTTTAGTCGGCTCTACAACCGTCAATTTCACCCCACCTAATTGTATCTATACACACAAATGTGTAGGTGCTATAACTCCTAGAAGGAACATATTGACCTTCATTGTCTAGAGCATGTGTTTCACCCGGGGGACTTGTGATAATAGGGGCGTTTCCAGTTCTACATTGTCATGGAATTAATGCTTATGAGTTCGACCGCCCACCTGAGTTTGCATTCATGGAATGGTTAATGTTGTTGATCTCTCCCATTTTGAGGTCATCGTAGCCTTTCGGTTCAATTGTCGAACGTCACTCGGCTCGTTTGTTTTAACGTAGGTCGTGTCGAGGACATCTTGGACACTAAGACATTCACATCCTGACATCGGACAGTTGAACTGTTAAATTGGACAAACCATTATCAAGAGATCCCGCATTACCGAGGCTACCTTGCAAAACGTCAACCCGAATCTCTATCCCCGTTTCTCTTCTTACATAGTTTCCTCTCAAGAAGTTGAAAATGATGCCGGATCATAAATGATGGCATATCATTCCCTCTTTTATATATTTATTAATTGATGTTATTTTTCTTTATTCATTTCCATCCCTTCAGTAAAACAATGATCCATTATCTTTATACTATAATATTACATTTTTGAGAGCATGGAAGAGAACCACAGGATATTTCTTACCTAATATTTATATGGTGGCTGTTGTTTAATTCACTTCCGATCATTTACATCGCAATGTGCACAAAAAGTTACACAAGACAATATTGTAAGAGCATAATGATAACCATTTCGCTTCTGCACAGTGCTGTAAGTCTTCCTTTGCATTCACGTCATATAATTTGCACTCACAGAATCCTTCTTTATAACTTCTTTCACATCATTTCCTTCTTTTCCACCAACATCCTTAGCTCTCCCCATCAAATTCTTCCTAAAAACTCCTTCTTCCAGCCCAATATCACTCCTTGTAGGTCCCACCATCACCTTATACCAAAATTACCCAGGCCTGTAATCTTTCTTCCTCACATTAAAACTCACCACCTTTGCTATCTCCTCCAATTTCGATATAATCATCAAAACCGGAGCCCTTGAAACAAACCTCCTCTCCTCACTTCTCTCCTCAAACAAACCCGACAAATCAAACCATTGCGAAAACGAAATTATATCAAACGTAATCAAACTCGCCGGCTGATAGTAGCTATTATTACGGATAATCAATAAGGAAGATGGAATGGAAGATTATACTGTCAATGAGAACATATTGAGATACAAGAATAGGTTGTCTGTGGGAGATCAAAGCGAATTAAGAAATAAAATCGTCCAATTCCTTCATAAATCTGCATATGAGGGGCATTCTGGTTACAAACCTACCCTGAAGACTCAATATTTCTATTGGCTTCAATTAGTAGCTAATGTAAAATAATGGGTGAAAGAATGTGATACTTGCTAAAGAAATAAGGTGGAACACTTACCATACCCTGGCCTACTCCAACCCTTGCCCATAATGCTAATGAACAATCAAGAGTGCACTGCATTCTTGGCACTGCTGGTACAACAATGACTATCACACATCCTCATTCGTGCATTTTTCTCTTGTGGTACATATTTAATTGAAAAGCATTACAGCTAGGACATTGTTGGTATAATGCATTGAATATATATATATATATATATATATATATATATATATATAAAGAGAGAGAGAGAGAGAGAGAGAGAGAGAGAGAGAGAGAGAGAGTTGATTTGTAAATCTTAGAAATTACATTTGCAACGAGAGTTGATTTGTAATTTTAATAGCAACTTTTTAAAATATTAAGTTTAACACCCCACAACTCTAGAAAAATAGATCTACGCTCCTTTCAATTAATCACCCGCTAGGATCGATCAATTAAAATTTATGTAAATCTTAGAAAATAAATTTAGAGTTGAAATTCAAGTAATAATACCCCACTTAAGAAACCCCTATCTCTAGTTCGAATCTAAAATGGGTATTATAACTTGGAATTTTGATTTTCTCTTGAAAATCATTTACCCTCTCTCGAGGTGTAAATTTAAGGGTGAGGGATCAAAATTAACATTCAAAGGGAATTTTCAAGTAATCAAACTAATTAAATTAAAATAACATCAAATAAGGGTTTCCCCCCACTCCTTGAAAAGGAATTTAGCCTAACATGGTATGAAATTTGACAAATTAATAATCAAAGGCATAAAATAAATGAGAAGAGAAAAGAACAATCAAACCCAATCTCTTGATGCTTAATTGAACTTCAATCCATGAGTTTCAATCAACATCCCTCAATTTGAATGATCCAAACAAAATTACATCAACAATTTCACTCAAATTAATTCTCACAACAATTTCTTTTTCCCTCACTATCTAAAAAAAATAAAATAAAAATTTTAATCTAAAAACCTACACTAAAGTGGTATTTCTCTCTCTACAATTCTCTACCAATTCCTATTCTAAAAACTTTCCCAAATGGGGTCTTCGTCTTCTTTTTATAATAGGCATGGAGCTAGGGGTAATTTGGGTAGTGGTAAAATGCAATAGCATGGGGTGTGTGCACATGTGCATGGCAGAGGTGTGAGGTCATGTGGATGAGGGGAGGTAACAAATCTGATTATGGGGTGAGGGGTTATAAGATGTAGTTGGGGGTATTTTGGGTAAATGAGTAAAAAGGGAATAAGTTGGTTAGTAAGACACATGGGGGTTTATTTGTTTGGTTTTGGACAAAAGCAGGAGGCATTTGGGGCCTTTGGTTTGAAAGAAGGGTGAAATAGGTTTGTGGGTTTTTAATGGAGTTGGGTTAAATCAGGTATGGCATCGAAGTGGAAAATGGGTATTCGAGATGGGGTTGGATCAGACACGGGTCATGGGATTGTAGAAGCGGACGCCAACGGGTTATAATAGCGGGTCAAAGGGGTTTAAGAGGTCTCGGATTTGGGTATGGCAGGTCGCCGGGGCAGGTTCGATTGGGTTTCGAAGGTTGACCGGAGCAGGGCCGCCGACGGTTTCATGGGCACTTGGGTCAGAGGTCGAACTCGCCGGCACTGAGTCGCTACCGGCGACGGAGGCAGCGGGTTGGGGATAGGTTTCAACTGTGGGGTTAATGGATTGAGAGAGGGAGTGTTGGGTCGAATCGGGTAGATAGGTTCGGGGTAGGGGCGAGTGGGTTGGCGATTAGGTTTTTGGTGAGTGTGAAGTGTGAGGGGTTTGGGTGTTGGATGTGTTAATGGAGTAGGAAGAGAGAGAAAGATTTGGTGTGAGGTTGAAGAAGAAGAGTGTGGGGTTAGTGTGTAGGTGGGTGTATGGGAATGTGGGTGAGCGTGAGTAAATGTGTTTGGGTGTATGTATGGCATAGGTGTGACAACCCGCTCAAAATAATAACAGGTGGCTAGCCCTATACTACATTAAATCAGGTATCTCAGATAGCTCAGTCTCAACATCAACTGACAAAACTAAATAATATAAGGCTAACTACCCGAAACTATTAAAAGCGGATGCCAAAATTAAATAAAACACATCACGAACAACAAACCAACACTATAGAACTACTAATAAAGGAAAAATGCATACAAGTACGATGATAAATGAAATGCTAGAATAAAATGGAATGAGTACATATAAGGAAATATCCCCGAATAAGATGTCGGCTCACAGACAGTACAACATCCATGGGGAAGAAATATAAATAAATATAAATACTCTAAAGTATATGTACATAATGAATCCTATCTAGATTTACAAATAAATGGAGAGCGACTACAATCTAAATCCCGCAACAGTCCGCACATGTTACGGCTCCCACAACTCTGGATAGAAGGGCATCCGGCATCCCTGCGGTAGGACACCTGTAGTAATATATATATATATAGATAGAAGGGCATCCGGCATCCCTGCGGTAGGACACCTGTAGTAATATATATATATATATATATATATATATATATATATATATATATATATATATATATATATATAGCATGAGAGAAAATATAAGCGGGTCAGAGCCTGAGTGTAAAAATATTTAGCAAGTGTGTTAACCGTGCATAATAAATATAATTGCATTTATTTCATAATTAAAGTGGAATCGCACTCTTGTGAAACCTCAACTCACCTCTCATCTAACAGCGCGCACCTATTCGCATCTTGGACTCTTAATTAAGTTACCCCTCCCATAAGGACAACCTAACTTACCATAGGCACAACCTATACCTGTAAGACCTGCCATTCTAACATAATCCAAGAATCCTTCCCATTCTAATCACATTTAATTATATTTACACATATATGATATACTAGGCGAGATTCCAATTTTACTAGCTTACAACAGTTATAAGTCTTAATACATTACCCATTAACATTAGGTTTGAATCATATGATTTAATCTCTAAATAACATGCATACAAATTAATAAGGACAAAACTTCTCTCCACTCTCAACATTGCACAACGTTTCGTGCGTGGGGCGTCTCGCAAAGTGAAATCCAAATAAGGAAGTGTAATACCCCGTATTTTTATGCTTTCAAAATTTGGGGATTTATTAAATTTAATGTGAGTTATTAATTTAATATAAATTCGAAAATTAAATATTTTTATTTACTAACGTGGCGAGAGTTAGTAATCATTGAAAACTTGTTGAATATTACTAATGAATAAAGTAATATAATATTGGTGCTATTAAATGTCACGAGTGAATAAAATGACAATTTTGGAAATTTGAGTCGGGACGCGCCCGTGTCGCGTCTGGACTAAATATTGATTAATAAAAGTGAATAAACTATAAGTCGCTCGTATGGTCGTTTTGACTGCGCCAAAGTGTCCGGAAGGGTCGAGATAGTCAGAAAAGTGGACCCGGGGGTTTAGTTTGGGTCTCGGGGAGTTTTTAGGCTTAATTAGTACCTCGGGAGGGCATTTTGGACATTTTGTAATTTTGGGTAATCAGCCATTTGGAATGGTCTTTTAGGGTTAGCAAACTCACAACCTTAGAACGACCATTAGAGAGGAAGGTAGAAAGCTTTCCAAGCAATCCAAGGCCCAAAAAATTCATCCGGTTGCACCGCCACCACCACCAACGCGTAGATCGCGCGACGGGGAACGCAACCACACCAAATTCATCCACAAATCAGAACCCTAAAATCTACAGGAAAGTATTTATCTTGCTTAATTTCGTTAATGCATCACTCATGTTAGTCTAGGGTTGATTAGGATGAGTTTCATAGAAGATAACCCATTTTGGAGATAGGAAAATTGCATGTAGTAATGATATGAATGAAAATCTGGAAATCCCCTTCATATGTAGAGGTATAACCACGGATTTATGATGGATTAGGAGTAGAAATTCTGGAAAAAGACTGATTAGAACAAAGTTAAAGAAATTTCTAGGGTTCATGAGATTTTTATAAGTTTTGGCCTATTAATCCATGGATATTGATGAAAATTTGCATGCCTTACGTAGACGATGTTTAATTTGGGTTCATAATGTTTGTAGTACGAATTTTTGGGAGTTTGGGTGTTAAAAATCTGGATTTGGTTGATGTTGGATGATAGAACCCGTAACTGTTAATCTGCAGAATTCGCCAAACCTGTTTGATCGATCGATCAAACCAGGAGTGTCGATCGATCGACGCATCAATCGATCGAGCTCCTGCCATCGATCGATCGACCCCTCCTGGCAGACTCTTATTTTCCCCTCTAAATAGTTAAATTCAATTTAAATGAGAAACAATCTTTGGACATCCTTCTTACAATATTTTGGGAGGTGTAGAAGACCAGTAGGACATAATAAAAATGTGAAACCTTTAATGTAGAATGGGATTCACCTTTTTGGAGATGTTTACGTATAAGGGACGATCGAACTATGTATAAAAGGGAGGAGACGCGTAAGGTAGTTACGTGGAAGAAATAAATGAGTACCTACTGAAATTACACTTGGGAGTATAGGAATTCACGAGTGTCACTTGATAAATTGGGAAAATCCCACAAATTAAAGTAAGGAACGAACCGTTATACGTGATAACTAAATAACGAGAAATAAGGATAAATCTCATAATTATGGATTATGAGATGTACCAAAATTTGATGTGGTAATAGTAGTATATTTATATGTCTGTGTTTATGCATATACTATATACGTGTGAAAATCATGCCCGCGCTACTTGCTATCCCTGAGGTTACCGCGCTAGGACAGTCTTATCTCGATGGGACTTTTATGGGGGATATTGACTCGTACCCTAGAAGATAGAGATCCTTTGGTATAGGCTAATCGGATCGATAGCCAGACGGCCTAAGAGACGTGGGGGCATGTGCTGACCTCTTAGAGACCGGGACTCTATGCTTCGCCTCAATATTGTTGTGTTTGTGTTAATACAGTTCGAGAGAGATTCCGAACTTGTATTTCCCTTAGTACGAGTGATACGGGGACTGGATAGCAGAGTATGCCCGCACCATAATTTTTATGTGGGGTGTTGTTAGAATATATATATTATATGAGTATTTAATATATATATTAAATTCTGAAATTTGGGAATTTCCTACTGTGTTTATGGTAAGTAAGATATGAATAATGATTTCAATTGAGGAATACGTGTTTTGAAAGTATAGTATATTACTGGGAAACTTTATTAACAAATAAAGTTAAAATGAGAGCTTTGGTATTAAATGGAATTTACTTCTTAAACAGCTAAATTTTTCAATTTACATCTTACGAGTAACCTAAGATAAGATGAGTTAAACCGTTGGGAAGGTTAGTGCGATAGATGTGCACATTAGAAGAGAGGTGAGAATTTCTCAAGGGAGTGTCGCACTAATATGTTGTTGCATTGGCCTGTAAACATTTTAAATACTTGTTAAACAAATTTTAAATCATTTTTACAATCGGCCTCTGACCCGTTTCTATTTTCTTTTCTCTCTTATATATATATGTATGTATTACAGGTGCCCAGCCACAGGGACGTCTTGCATAGGATCCTTTGGAAGGAACGCGCTGCAGCTTAGGTGGGAGTTGCAGGCCTCTTGCTTAGACGACCTCATTTCTTGATTCCACTTCTAGCACTATTTATCCAGTTGGGCATGTGTCGCCCTTTCCATTATTCAGTTGTTTAGCGAACATTGTGATTCATTTATTTCCAGTATTTTACTCTTTGGGATTTATTACTGTCAGGATGTTTTTCCTTTAAGTTTTAATGTTGGAGTCACTTTGATGGATGTTTAATTATTGGATTGTTTGTTCCAGTATAGTTGTTGTGTGATTCTTTAATTATGAATTTTGTAAAGTTTTAAATGTTGGTTTATATAAAATAAAATTTGGAAAATAATGTATAAAATGGTTTTGACACTTAGCTTAATTATTTAGGGTGTTTAAATTGGAAAAGTTATTTTTCGACAGTGATGCTAAGAATGAACCAACTGTTCACCTTGATTTTAATTTAATAAAGGAGTGATCGCCGGTATTTAATTAGGCGGGGTGTCACAGGTGGTATCAGATCATCAGGTTCTAGTGTCCTTAGGATCTGTACAGCTTATTTCGCTTTCAGCTTAACATTTTTGTTATAGAGCCCTATTTTAGGATTGTTGTATTCTTACTTTTACAATTACGTCTTCAGCTATTTGAGATTTGATAATAACTGTAGACTAATAAATTTCTTCACGTTTCAGATGCCTTCGAGACGTGCACCAAAGGATAGGCGTGCCCAAGCCGAGCAGCTCCGGTTCAGGGAACGATGAATGCTAATGGGGTAGCCGCTATTGTTGCTCAGGCGGTGAATGCCGCGTTAGCGGTAGTACAGCAGGCTCCACCCCAGATTCAGGCAGTGGCGCCAGTACCTGTACAGCTTCCATCAGCATGGGAGCGGGTTAGGGATGCCTTTCAAAAGGCGCATCCCCCTGAGTTCTCGGGTAGTTCAGATATCATCATCGTCAGCCAATGGAAGAAAGATATCCAGAGGCATCTTCGTATGTATGAGTGCACAGACGTGCAGAGACAGTTGTTGACTTCCTTTAAGCTAGTGGGGGCCACTTTGCAGTGGTGGGAATCCACCACCACCTTGGAGGAGAGGGATACTATTCCGATTCAGTTATTCTGGGAGAGGTTTGACAGCAAATATTTTCCACCCGCCGTGCAAACTGAGATGAGGCGAAAGTTACTGAACTTGAAGCAAGAGAATTCTACTGTTGCTGAGTATGAGGAGGAGTTCACGAGACTTCTCACTATAGTGCCAGATGAGGCACCCACTGAGGGTAAGAAGATAATGTTGTTTGTGGACGGGTTAGCTTGGAGGATCCGTCAGCACCTTATAGGGAATTTGTCTCTGAGTACCTTCACAGATGTACTCAATGCTGCTTTACTACACTGCCAGGATCACCGCTTCCATCTGTAGGGAAGCAAGCGAGCAGGGGAGTCCGACCAGCAGGGAAGGACAGGACAGGGGGTAGTGGTGCTAGTGAAGCACCGACATCTCAGGGACAGACTCGTCAGCACGAGCAGAGTTCCCATCAGGGGGACCCTGCCAAGCGGTTTCGATCAGGTGATTCCAGGCAGGGATTTGGGGGATATAGGCAGGGTCAGCAGGGCCAACCTAATCAGCAGGGCCAGCAAGGCCAACACCGCCAGCAGCAGGGTCAGCAGCGTTTCCATCAGGGCCAACAGGGCCAGTGGTGGGGCGGTAACGGCCAACAGGGTCGTGGTCAGCAGGGTCAGAGGGGAGGTAATTTCAGAGGCCGATGTTTTGTGTGTGGCAAGAATGGCCATAAGCGCCAGGATTGTCCGGAGGGTGATAGGGCCCCACAGCAGCAGGGTGCCCGTAATGAGCCACAGAGGCCACTTTTTCCAGTCGCCCTTCCAGCACCAGCTCAGGTACCAGCCCTACCAGCCATTTCAGCCGCTCCAGTACAGTAGGGGCAGTTACAGTACGGACGTGTCTATAACGTCCACCAGGCAGCAGCTCCACAGGCACCACCCGTGATTGAGGGTATGTTTCCTATCCATGGTACTATGGGTCGGGTTTTGTTTGATACTGGGGAGACGCACTGTTTTATAGCTACCCATTTTGTGAAGGCCTTAGGGTTATTAGCCACAGCAGAGAGCACTGTGACGTGTGTAGACTCACCACTGGGAAATGGTTCGCTTATTTTCTTTATATGCCGGGGTGTGGGGGTAGAGATTGGTAGCTTGGTATTACCAGCAGATATGTTAGTCTTAGATATGCATGAGCACGACGTTATTATCGGTATGGATTGGCTCGCAGCTTACAGAGCCATGATAGATTATTTTGGTGGGAGTATTGTCTTTGCCATTCCGGGGCAAGAGATGTTTGTAGTGGCGATGCCTCGCCCAGAGGGAGGCTCGACCGCTCATTTGTATTACATAGAGGAGGATACCTCTAAGGAGGTTGTGATTCCCTTATACTCGATCCCAGTTGTAAGTGAGTATTTCGATGTATTTCAGGAGATACCAGGCCTACCCCCCAGTCGAGAGATAGACTTTGTCATAGATTTATTACCGGATACTAGACCTATAACACATGCTCCATACCGTATGGCTCCGGCGGAAATGCGAGAGCTACGAGATCAGATAGAGCAGCTGTTAGGTCAGGGCTTCATTCGCAGGAGTACCTCACCTTGGGGCGCTCCAGTTTTGTTTGTGAAAAAGAGAGATGGTTCACTGAGGCTATGTGTGGACTACCGGGAACTGAACAATGTCACGATACGGAACAAGTATCTGCTGCCTCGAATCGATGATCTGTTCGAC
Source organism: Sambucus nigra (assembly GCA_949130495.1). Classification (NCBI taxonomy): domain Eukaryota; kingdom Viridiplantae; phylum Streptophyta; class Magnoliopsida; order Dipsacales; family Adoxaceae; genus Sambucus; species Sambucus nigra. The sequence goes on along the minus strand of OX422214.1, from coordinate 382,663,847 downwards.
CAGCTGAGGGGAGCAACTTTCTTTTCGTAGATAGATCTGAGGTCGGGGTACCATCAGCTACGTATTAGGGAGCAGGATGTTTCAAAGACTGCTTTCTTGACGAGATATGGGTCTTATGAGTTCAGAGTGATGCCATTTGGCCTCACAAATGCTCCAGCCGTATTCATGGACTTGATGAACCGAGTGTTCAGAGAGTTCTTGGATTAGTTTGTCATCGTCTTTATAGATGACATTTTGATATATTCACACTCCGAGGAGGAGCATGCCGAGCACTTGAGGCAGGTTCTTCAGACTCTACGAGAGCATCAGTTGTATGCTAAGTACGAGAAGTACGGATTCTGGTTGCGAGAAGTACAGTTCTTGGGACATGTTGTTTCTGAACAGGGGATAGCAGTTGACCCTAGTAAAGTGTCAGCGGTGAGGGAGTGGGGACAGCCCACGACACTGATGGAAGTGCGTAGTTTCTTGGGATTAGCCGGATACTACAGGAGATTCATTCGAGGTTTCTCCAAGATAGCGGGTCCATTGACGAACCTGACTCACAAAGGGATTCTGTATGTTTGGAATGATGATTGCCAATTGGCTTTCGACGAGCTGAAAGACAAGCTTACTTCAGCACCGGTCCTTGCTTTACCTAAGCTGGGCATGGAGTACCTGGTTTACACCGATGCTTCCTTACGAGAACTTGGGGGAGTACTTCAGCAAGAGGAGAAGGCTATAGCTTTTGCCTCCCGCAAGCTTAAGCCGCATGAGAAGAATTACCCCACACACGACCTAGAGTTGGCAGCGGTCGTTTTTGCATTGAGGATTTGGAGGCACTATTTATTGGGAGAGAAATTTCGCTTATTCACAGACCAAAAATCACTGCAGTACCTGTTCACTCAGCGAGAACTGAATATGCGTCAGCGCAGGTGGTTAGAATTTGTGAAGGACTATCAGTTCGACATACAATACCATCCGGGGAAGGCCAATGTAGTTGCTGATGCATTGAGCCGTAGATCGGTAGACGATGTAGCAGACGTCTGGAAAGAAAAGTGGAAAGAGTTGGGTCACTAGGACGCAGTAGCCCGTTCCTTCATATCTGTCATGACAGTGACACCCAAGATTGTTACGAGGGTGATACAGGCACAGACCGCAGACCCATTTTGCCAGGAGTTGATTGTACGACTTTTAGCCGAGGGTACTGAGTCCTACTCTGTTAGTTCTGATGGGGGTTTGAGGTTTAATGGGAGATTAGTGGTTCCGAAAGAAGTAGACTTACGTCATGCAGTAATGACCCAGTCCCACGGGTCCCGAGTTACAGTACATCCTGGGGGAGATAAGATGTACCAGGATATGAGGCGGCAATACTGGTGGAGTGGGATGAAAAAGGATATTGTTGAGTTCGTGTCCAAGTGTTCTACCTGCCAGCTGGTAAAGGTGGACCATCAGAAACCGTCAGGGTTGCTTCAGCCATTGGAAATACCCGCGTGGAAGTGGGAGAGTATTTCCATGGATTTCATTATAAGGTTGCCTACATCACAGCGGGGCCACGACTCCATCTGGGTGATTGTAGACCGTTTGACCAAGGTGGCTCATTTTCTGCCGGTGCGGACAGACTATACCATGGGTCAGTATGCTCAGTTGTTCATTGCTGAGATTGTCAGATTACATGGGGTGCCCCTGAATATTGTGTCAGATAGAGATAAGATTTTCGTGTCGCGTTTTTGGGAGAGTTTTCAGGAGGCTATGGGTACTGAGTTGAGGTTGAGTTCAGCTTATCACCCACAGACAGATGGACAGACAAAGCGTACTAATCAGATGTTGGAGGATATGCTACGCATGTGTGTTCTTGATTTTGGAGGAGGTTGGGAGCCACACCTTCCACGGGTAGAGTTCGCTTATAATAACTCTTATCAGTTCACGATTGGCATGACTCCATTCGAAGCTTTGTATAGAAGGCCTTGTCGCTCCCCAACTTGTTGGCTAGAGGTGGGGGATAACAAGTTGCTAGGACCAGAGGTGATTCAGGAAACCTCCGCGAGGATCGAGATTATCAGGAGTCACATTCGAGTAGCACATGACATGCAAAAAAGCTACGCCGATGCGAAATGATTCTTCCGAGAGTTTAATGTGGGGGACCAAGTGTTACTACGTTTATCTCCTATGAAGGGAGTGATGAGGTTCGGGAAGAAAGGGAAATTGGCCCCGAGGTACGTGGGACCATTTCCCATTATCAAGAGGATTGGGCCGGTGGCATACAGATTGGGACTGCCAGAGCATTTACATCGCATTCACGATGTATTCCACATCTCGTCGTTAAGATGATACCTTCGGGATGACATGGATCACACCCACATCGCGATAGATGAGATAGACTTACAGCTTGACATCTCTTACGAGGAGAGACCAGTGGCTATCCTAGACCATAGAGAGATGAGATTGAGGTCGAAGGTAGTCCCACTTATACGGGTCCAGTGGGAGCATCGTAATGTGGAGGAATCCACCTGGGAGCGCGAGGCAGATATGCGCGAGAAATACCCAGATTTATTCTTACTAGGTATGCCTTATTTTTCGAATTTCGGGACGAAATTCCGTTATTAGGGGGAAAGTATGTAATACCCCGTATTTTTATGCTTTCTAAATTTGGGGATTTATTAAATTTAATGTGAGTTATTAATTTAATATAAATCCGAAAATTAAATATTTTTATTTACTAACGTGACGAGAGTTAGTAATCATTGGAAACTTGTTAAATATTACTAATGAATAAAGTAATATAATATTGGTGCTATTAAATGTCACAAGTGAATAAAATGACAATTTTGGAAATTTGAGTCGGGATGCGCCCGTGTCGCGTCGAGATTAAATATTGATTAATAAAAGTGAATAAATTATAAGTCGCTCGTATGGTCGTTTTGAGTGCGCCAAAGTGTCCGGAAGGGTCGAGATAGTCAGAAAAGTGTACCCAGGGGTTTAGTTTGGGTCTCGGAGCGTTTTTAGGCTTAATTAGTACCCCGGGAGGGCATTTTGGACATTTTGTAATTTTGGGTAATTAAACCCACGAAATTTATTAGGATATATCAGCCATTTGGAATGGTCTTTTAGGGTTAGCAGACTCACAACCTTAGAACGGCCATCAGAGAGGAAGGTAGAAAGCTTTCCAAGCAATCCAAGGCCAAAAAAATTCATCCGGTTGCACCGCCACCACCAACGCGTAGATCGCGCGACGGGGAACGCTACCACACCAAATTCGTCCACAAATCAGAACCCTAAAATCTACAGGCAAGTATTTATCTTGCTTAATTTCGTTAATGCATCACTCATGTTAGTCTAGGGTTGATTAGGATGAGTTTCATAGAAGAAAACCCATGTTGGAGATAGGAAAATTGCATGTAGTAATGATATGAATGAAAATCTGGAAATCCCCTTCATATGTAGAGGTATAACCACGGATTTATGATGGATTAGGAGTATAAATTCTGGAAAAAGACTGATTAGAACAAAGTTAAAGAAATTTCTAGGATTCATGAGATTTTTATAAGTTTTGGCCTATTAATCCATGGATATTGATGAAAATTTGCATGCCTTACGTAGAAGATGTTTAATTTGGGTTCATAATATTTGTAGTACGAATTTTTGAGAGTTTGGGTGTTAAAAATCTGGATTTGGTTGATGTTGGATGATAGAACCCGTAACTGTTAATCTGCAGAATTCGCCATACCTGTTTGGTCGATCGATCGAACCAGGAGTGTCGATCGATCGACGCATCGATCGATCAATCGACCCCTCCCGGCAGACTCTTATTTTCCCCTCTAAATAGTTAAATTCAATTTAAATGAGAAACAATCTTTGGACATCTTTATTAAAATATTTTGGGAGGTGTAGAAGACCAGTAGGACATAATAAAAATATGAAACCTTTAATGTAGAATGAGATTCACCTTTTTGGATATGTTTACGTATAAGGGACGATCGAACTATGTATAAAAGGGGGGAGACGCGTAAGGTAGTTACGTGGAAGAAATAAATGAGTACCTACTGAAATTACACTTGGGAGTATAGGAATTCACGAGTGTCACTTGATAAGTTGGGAAAATCCCACAAATTAAAGTAAGGAACGAACCGTTATACGTGATAACTAAATAACGAGAAATAAGGATAAATCTCATAATTATGGATTATGAGATGTACCAAAATTTGATGTGGTAATAGTAGTATATTTATATGTCTGTGTTTATGCATATACTATATACGTGTGAAAACCATGCCCGCGCTACTTGCTATCCCTGAGGTTAACGCACTGGGACAGTCTTATCTCGATGGGACCTTTATGGGGGATATTGACTCGTACCCTAGAAGATATAGATCCTTTGGTACAGGCTAATCGGATTGATAGCCAGACGGCCTAAGAGACGTGGGGGCATGTGCTGACCTCTTAGAGACCGGGACTCTATGCTTCGCCTCAATATTGTTGTGTTTGTGTTAATACAGTTCGAGAGAGATTCCGAACTTGTATTTCCCTTAGTACGAGTGATACGGGGACTGGATAGCAGAGTATGCCCGCACCATAATTTTTATGTGGGGTGTTGTTAGAATATATATATTATATGAGTATTTAATATATATATTAAATTCTGAAATTTGGGAATTTCCTACTGTGTTTATGGTAAGTAAGATATGAATAATGATTTCAATTGAGGAATACGTGTTTTGAAAGTATAGTATATTACTGGGAAAATTTATTAACAAATAAAGTTAAAATGAGAGCTTTAGTATTAAATGGAATTTACTTCTTAAACAGCTAAATTGTTCAATTTACATCTTACGAGTAACCTAAGATAAGATGAGTTAAACCGTTGGGAAGGTTAGTGCGATAGATGTGCACATTAGAAGAGAGGTGAGAATTTCTCAAGGGAGTGTCGCACTAATATGTTGTTGCATTAGCCTGTAAACATTTTAAATACTTGCTAAACAAATTTTAAATCATTTTTACAATCGGGCTCTGACCCGTTTCTATTTTCTTTTCTCTCTTGTATATATATGTATGTATTACAGGTGCCCAGCCACAGGGGCGTCTTGCATAGGATCCTTTGGAAGGAACGCGCTGCAGCTTAGGTGGGAGTTGCAGGCCTCTTGCTTAGACGACCTCATTTCTTGATTCCACTTCTAGCACTATTTATCCAGTTGGGCATGTGTCGCCCTTTCCATTATTCAGTTGTTTAGCGGACATTGTGATTCATTTATTTCCAGTATTTTACTCTTTGAGATTTATTACTGTCAGGATGTTTTTCCTTTAAGTTTTAATGTTGGAGTCACTTTGATGGATGTTTAATTATTGGATTGTTTGTTCCAGTATAGTTGTTGTGTGATTCTTAAATTATGAATTTTGTAAAGTTTTAAATGTTGGTTTATATAAAATAAAATTTGGAAAATAATGTCTATACTGATTTTCACACTTAGCTTAATTATTTAGGGTGTTTAAATTCTAAAAGTTATTTTTCGACAGTGATGCTAAGAATGAACCAACTGTTCACCTTGATTTTAATTTAATAAAGGAGTGATCGCCCGGTATTTAATTAGGCGGGGTGTCACAGGAACCCCCCCAATACACTACTCCTTGACAATGTCGATCGTGGGGATCCATCATGTCATCCACACCATCATACTACTAATACATAAGTATAAAGGACAAAACTTCTCACTACTCTCAACATTGCACCGCGTTTCGTGCGTGGGGTGTCTCGCAAAGCGAAATCCAAACAAGGAACCCCCCCAATACACTACTCCATGACAATGTCGATCGCAGGGATCCATTATGTCGTACACACAATTCTACTACTACAACTACCTACAAATACAAAGGACATAACTTCTCAAATTTGGATTACTACCTAAGAGTAACCCCAAAATCTCGACTAAATCCTTGGGTTGATATAACCGAAATTTTTCTTAAATGCGATACATCAACCCCCAACATTTTAGTACACCGTAATTACCCAAGATGTACACCATAGGAATTCCATATCCTTTCACCTATAGGATATATATAAATATTCAACCTTAACCCACGTTCAAACTTCTTGGCTCTTAAAACATCGGTTATCACAACATGAGGTGCAAAACGGGATAACTCAGTAATACATAGTTGACTAATCGCTATATTTCCTTGAACCAGATTCATGAAGTCAATTGCTTTTTGGTCTTGCACTGTTTCGGGAAAGTATTTCTCGTAGAAGATCACTAAGAAGTCATTCCAACCTATGGGATTATTCCTTTCCCCATGTATTCTCTTAGTCATTCTCCACCAATGTTCGGCTACACCTTCTAACATGAATGTCCCGAATGAAACCCGTTGTTCATCTGTACACTTAAGAACATCGAACATCTTTTCCATTTGCATCACCCAATTTTCTGCTTCAGTGGGGTTAGGAGTACCTTTAAAAGATGGCGGATTCAACTTCTTGAACTGTTCAATAGTACAACTACTTAGTTCAAGATTCCTTGGTGCTCCATTATTCACCTGATGCTCCACAATTCTTGCTATACTTTCAATTGCCTTGTATGCACCTTCCAGTCCTTCCATACTCGAACCACTAGTTCCTGGAGTTGATCTTGCCTTGGTCATTTTCAACAGTCATGGACAAACGTAAGATGTATTATACTAGCCCAAGATTGCAATTTAGAAGAACAATGATATATAAATAATTATATATATTTTAATAAATGTGGAGGGTTATCACATAAGTCGGATATTTAATCCTGTATCCTATGTATGGAAACTTAAAATCTATAACGTTCGAAACTTATGTTCAGTAGTCTACGGGTTCATAACCTATGCTCTGATACCACCTCTGCCACGACCCCGACCCAAAACAGTATTAGGGAACGAGTGTCTTGACATGCCACCAAGGCAACAAATGTTCCGATTTAATTGTTTCCTTAAATAAATGCAACGGAAATATTATCACATGGTTATGAATCGTAAAATACTGAAAGTAAAGGAATTACGTCATCAGAGCTTTCTAAAGGAAACTTCATATATAATTAAAAGTAACAATGAGTTACAACTTAAGAGAAAATTTAAACCTTATTACAAGAGAGCCAGACATGCTCTAAATAAACATTTTTCAAAAAGAGCTCTAAAAGCTAAATCTTCAATATAGTTCATTTTCGTTCCGTCTGTGAGCCTAAATGTTTCCTGAAAAATGGTTATTTATACAACATCAGCTAAAAGCCGAATGAGGTTCAATCTCCAGACATTCCAGGGTTTTCAGATAATAGATACTTATTCAAGTCAAAAGAGAAGGCATATACATACATGGATAGGAACTTGCAGTAAATAGATATATATTTTGAAATGAAAGTATATATATCACAATTGGATAGCTCAGAATAAGACGAATGCAACAAATCAAATGTGATATCTTTTTCTTTCAATCATATCATTTTGATGGCCAAGTACACTCTAATACCGTATTCTTCTACCGTATTATACCCCGGTAGTTGAGGGTCAATCGAACTAGTTCGTCACAACGCCTTATTTAGGGCACACCAGCGATAACCCAGTTGGGAAGGTCAGTCAGTAAAGAGGTCCCTTAGGACGAATCTTATTTCCAATATTCAATCTCATTTTCAATACTCATTTCAATCAGTATGTCTATATAGAGAGATATAAACATATCACAAATGAATCAATCATCGGTATCAAATCCATTTTGAGAATAAAAGCATTTCACAACATACATAATTTGCATAATATCATATAATTTAAATGTGCAAGAAATGACATAGAGTACTCACCCAAAATGGAGGTCAAATTTACTGGTATGAGTCTTCGATCACACGTTAATCTGATAAAGATTTAAGTACACGTTCTAAGGTCCAGTTTATACTATACTTTAATAATAACTTCCTCTTTTAAAGGATTACTGAATCCCCATTTGTCAACTTTTAAAACTCATTGATCGTAATTGAAGAATTCAATTCATAGTCTTTCCTCATCAGTCGGTTCCCAGTAGAGATGGAGGGTCACAGGGGCACCACTTAAATACCATCTCATCTAGACAGAACATTTCCGGATTCATTCCCAGTAGAGATGGAGGGTCACAGGGGCACCACTTAAATACCATCTCATCTAGACAGAACTTCATCGGGCCTGACTTTGGAATTACTTAAATGGGATTCTATGATAACGAGCAATTTCTTTAAAAAGAATCATTTTTAAAAGCTTATAATTTCAAACAAGTTTATAAAATCAACTTGGATTTGTTCTAAATTTTAAGTTTTGATTAGTGAATTCTTTATTGTATTTTACCAGCATAACTACAAAGTAAAGCTATAAAACAATAAATTAAAACTATAAAGATGCATTATAACATTAAGATTACCTTAAGATGAATATCCCTAAGAACTTATTCTTAAACTTTCTCACACTTTCTCTCACTATTTCTTTCTATAATTCTCAAGGAATTGGTGTGATGTCAAATGATCCCCAAAGGCCCTATTTATAGTTTTCCAAAGATATCACGACATTGACACGTGTCCATGCTGACCAAGCTTTTACAATGGGAGTCAACGTTGATGTGTCGCGTAACGGAGGCATCTTGCAGTCCTATTTCACTGGACTGCGACACGTGTTTTAGCTTCTCCTCTAACGACGACACGTGTTTTGGCTTCTCCTCTAACGACGACACGTGTATGGTGGAGGTGTCAAAACCAAGCACGAGGTGTCGAGCACGAGGTGGAAAGGTATTAAGGGTATAAGGGTCATTTCGAACCCGAAGGGCATTTTGGTAATTTCACACCATATATTTTCAATATTTCTTATAGGTCCCTGAAAATATTTTATTTACGAAAAGGCCCATTTTTATTTTTTATTTTGGTCCTTGAAAATTTCTTTATTAAAACCAAGTCCCTAAAGTTTCATAAAATTTCATTTTTTACCCCAAAACTTATCACTTAGCTTAGGATGTGCCATAAAATCTCAATTTGACCCATTTTACCGTTGATTCTTCAAATTTAAAAACGGGATCTGTCATATTAAGAACTCGGAATATCATATATGTAATAATATATCATTATTAGATAGTAAGTGTGACGAAATTGAAGGAAGACAATTATATATTGGCATAAAAAAATGGGGTCATTACACAGGGTGCTCCCCCTCATCGCGCAACTTCCCAATGATATCATTTGCGAGGTATGCTTAACCATACAAGTATATATATCATTCACATGCACAATATATATACATCTATATAATTACATCATATATCTAAACCTTCACATAGAGTTTAGATATTCACAACATCAGTATACCCATACATTCACATCTATACAGATATATATCCACATATATATACACACTACCTCTCGTCCGTACGTATAATATTTATAAACTCGACTATTTGCATCCCAAAATCCTCAATATAATAGCCATAACTCCAAACATAATAGATGAATTCATTATATGAATACGATCTCTCACTTGAAGCATATTCATCCATTTCTCCTATGATATAAATAATCTTCCAACATAGATATATCTCCAATATTAAGGTTATCACCCAAAGTTTAGTGTAGGTAACAATCACTACACATCACATCTGTATCCAAAAGTACATCAATATCTCCAATACAAATTTCGACTATTGCTATGCACATAACTAATAGTCTATAAACCTCAAGCTCAATCTTAAATTCATCTCATGATTCCCATCACGTAGGGAAATACCACATTGATATACAGTCACTAACCCGACTACGGTTCAATTGCTCCTATGAACCCCTAAGTCTTATTGCACTTGCAATCTATTCCTTAAGTTAAACATTACTAAGGATACGTAACCGCTCTCTCGTGTCGGTCCCCAATCTTATCCTAAATAGAATCCTATCACTATAAGGATTCGGCACAAACCTCCGCCTACGATTTCATGTCGTACCCTCACAACTCTCTCAAATGGACCCTACCCTTACTTCATGACTAGGCTCACTTATGACCCCTAACTAGAACTCCCGTCCTCAATGAGATTCCCCACTATACCGATATGACCCTCTCCAATATATATGGATCTAAGTCCCTAAAATAACTCGATACGTACCCGCGGTCCCATCATGCGAGAAACTTATAATAAATCTCCAAAACATCTTTCTTACATCATATAATCATGTCCCAAATCAATAAACCCAACTAAAAAGGGTTAGAAATCATCATAGACAAATTACACAAAACAACCCTGTTTCCGAATCGATTCGGCCTGGCCGGAATCGATTCGGTCTCAAAGGCGAATCGATTCGCTCCAATTGCAAATCGATTCGGTCCAAAGGACCTGGGAGACTGTCCCAGGCCGAATCGATTCGCCTTGGATCCGAATCGATTCGATCACACAGACCTAGGACTCTGCAACATTCTGAATCGATTCGGAAAGAGGTTGAATCGATTCGGCCTGTTCAGTAGGCTATGAAATGGTCATTTTTCTACAAAAACCTAATTTCCCCAAATCCCAAATCAATAATTTCTAACTATAAATTTGTAACCCAATAATGTTTCCAACATCGAACACATCCTATTTTTTCACCTCATCAATTTATACCCCTTAAACCCATGTGTAAACATCAATTTCAAGATTAAACCCAATCCAATTCTTTTGCCCACAAATTATGAAACAAATTACACAAATGAATTATTTAGCAAGATTAAACACTTGCCTCGAAGTTGTAGAGGTTGATCCGTCCTCGAGATCGTGTTTGGGCCGAAAATCTCCAAGTTTTCTTCCTCTCTCTCTTCCTTTCTTCTTCTTTCTTTCTTCCTTTCTCTTTCTCTCTTTCTCTAAATGAGAAGGCTTGATCCGTAAGCCTCTTAAATCCCTTAAAATAACAAACCAAGTTTTAAATGTTAATACACACTTTAAATGACTCGTTTACTCCAATTCGAGTCAAACATACTTAAAAATAATCCGGAACCGAAATAAAACCCAATGATAGTCATTTTGACTATCTCGACCCATCCGGAACCAATGGTACACTCGAAATCCTCATCCGACAAACTTTAAAACGTCCTCAATTTTTGGACTTTAATTTCCAAATTCTAAAATTCACCGATTTAAATAAATTTTATTTTTCCCAAAATGAAATTTCCCAGTCCCAAAATCGTGGGGTGTTACACTCTTCCCCCCTTACAAGAATTTCGCCCGCGAAATTTAGGATATGCCTAGGACCTCAATCTCATCTAGTTCTTACATCTACCCTCTAGATCACTATATCGATATCTCCCAGTTCTCACATCGAACCATATAAATTTAAAAATTTAAACTAACTACCCAGGGCGTCCATACACCCTGTACGTCGAGCTCAACTCGTAAAATCGTAACGCGGCTCTACAAGCCTCAAGTCGTGATATAACTCTCAACAATATAATCTATATCAACATATTAAATATATAAAAGTTTGAAATTCCCAATGGTTGAACTCTTCTCAATTCCTGACATAAGCCACATTCATGCGGGGGAGGTCTCGCAAGCGAAATCCAAACAAGGAACCCTCCCAATACACTACTGTGTAGCTATGTCGGGGATTGAGATCAGTTGGACCAGGGTTAAGTTTTATAAAATATTTTTGAGTTTTAGATATCGCTCGAAGGCCTATGTGATATTATAATATAAAATAATTTCCATGTCTTTCGACACGCCAAACAAATACCTTATGCTCTTGACACAAGGTCCCAACAAACACAATACTCTAACCAATACCTAGTTCTCAAAACTAGCACAACTATGAGATAAGTTTTCCGCTCAATAATGAATCTACTAAACTCTGAACCTCTTAGTTATACAACTCCTTTACATTACATCAACACATTTTCCACAATACAAGTTCTTCCCTTATCGGAACACTAAAATTTCATGTCCTAGCCTAAGTAGAAAACAATCACCTTATCAATTCACACTCCCAAACATCAATAGAGCAAATCTCCACTAACTCATCACAAGACGGTTTACTATCCCAAAAGATGTCGCACAAAGACCACACTTGCTTACTCTCCCTTTCCAGAAGGCAATACTCCCGATATTGGGGCCACTCCTCACACCTCACATCGATAAAGGTCACCCACACCGGGTTTCCTAACAAACGTTGAAGAATTTCTCAATCTAAACCTCCCAAGGCTTCACTATTCTCTCCTCTTCAGTACATACCTTATCGATCACGAAATTATCTTTCTTATCTCTGCCTGAATCATGAAAAGAAATACCTCAAATCAAAATGTACCCAAAATCTGTTATGGGTATTACATCTCTCATCTTTCCCCTTCCTAACCGACTTATTCTCGGCGACGTCTGAGACGGAACAACTGTGTCAGAACGTCATTTAAATGAGTAAACCTCGCAGAAGAAGATAAACGTAGTGAATACAACAATCCTGATAGTAGGGTTCTATATCAAGAACGTTAACGGAAGAACACAGAAAATCTGCACTGATCCTAAAGACTCTAGAACCTGATGCTCTGATACCATCTGTGACAACCCGCTCAAAATAATAACAGGTGGTCAGCCCTATACTACATTAAATCAGGTATCTCAGATGGCTCAGTCTCAACATCAACTGACAATACTAAATAATATAAGGCTAACTACCCGAAACTATTAAAAGCGGATGCCAAAATTAAATAAAACACACCACGAACAACAAACCAACACTATAGAACTACTAATAAAGGAAAAATGCATACAAGTACGATGATAAATGAAATTCTAGAATAAATGGAATGAGTACATAGAAGGAAATATACCCGAATAAGCTGTCGGGTCACAGACAGTACAACATCCATGGGGAAGAAATATAAACAAATATAAATACTCAAAAGTATAATCCCGATGTACATAATGAATCCTATCTATATTTACAAAGAAATGGAGAGCGACTACAATCTAAGTCCCGCAACAGTCCACACATGTTACAGCTCCCACAACTCTGGATAGAAGGGCATCCGGCATCCCTGCGGTAGGACACCTGTAATAATATATATATATAGCAAGAGAGAAAATCTAAACGGGTCAGAGCCCAAGTGTAAAAATGTTTAGCAAGTGTGTTAACCGTGCATAATAAATATAATTGCACTTATTACATAATTAAAGTGGAATCGCACTCTCGTGAAACCTCAACTCACCTCTCATCTAACAGAGCGCACCTATTCGCATCTTGGACTCCTAATTAAGTTACCCCTCCCATAAGGACAACCTAACTTACCATAGGCACGGCCTATACCCGTAAGACCTGCCATTCTAACATAACCTAAAAATCCTTCCCATTCTAATCACATTTAATTATATTTACACATATATGCTATACTAGGCGAGATTCCAATTTTATTAGCTTACAACAGTTATAAGTCTTAATACGTTACCCATTAACATTAGGTTTGAATCATATGATTTAATCTCTAGATAACATGCATACAAATTAATAAGGACAAAACTTATCTCCACTCTCAACATTGCACTACGTTTCATGCGTGGGGCATCTCGCAAAGCGAAATCCAAACAAGGAACCCCCAAATACACTACTCCTTGACAATGTCGATCGTGGGGATCCATCATGTCACCCACACCATCATACTACTAATACATAAGTATAAAGGACAAATCTTCTCACTACTCTCAACATTGCACTGCGTTTCGTGCGTGGGGCGTCTCGCAAAGCGAAATCCAAACAAGGAACCCCCCAATACACTACTCCATGACAATGTCGATCGCAAGGATCCATTATGTCGTACACACAATTCTACTACTACAACTACCTACAAATACAAAGGACAAAACTTCTCAAATTTGGATTACTACCTAAGAGTAACCCCAAAATCTCCACTAAATCCTTGGGTTGATATAACCGAAATTTTCCTTAAATGCGGTACATCAACCCTTAACATTTTAGTACTCCGTAATCACCCAAGATGTACACCATAGGAATTCCATATCCTTTCACCTATAGGATATATATAAATATATATATATATATATATATATATATATATATATATGTATTTACTCTAAACGTATATATATAGATACAATCATTCATTCCCATAGCCAAGTGTACATACCACATATGATGTACAATGGCTATACACATAATATAACCGGCTATATATATCGCCAATATACTGCACCATGTTATCATCTTCCAGTGCCCAACTCACGTAGCATACCGGGGCCACCTGTAGGACTAAACGACACCTACCTCGTGATCAACACACACACCCACGTCTGGGAAGCGGTCATAGTTCCTAACCGGTCAATGAGACGAAACATACCCACCACGTCTCACCCCCCCCAAAAAATGTAAATCACATAGTAACACAATGGACGACTATGACCTGGGGAATATCCACACTCTGCTCATCGAGCCAGGGTGCTCACCCTCATCGCGTAAATTCCTAATGATAGCATGTGCGGGGTATGCTTAACCATACAAGTATATATATCATTCACATGCACAATATATATACATCTATATAATTACGTCATACATCTAAACCTTCACATACAGTTTAGATATTCACAACATCAGTATACCTATACATTCACATCTATACAGATATATATCCACATATATATACACACTACCTCTCGTCCGTACGTATAATATTTATAAACTTGACTATTTGCATCCCAAAATCCTCAATATAATAGCCATTACTACAAATATAATAGCTGAATTCATTATATGAATACGATCTCTCACTTGAAGCATATTCATCCATTTCTCCTATGATATAAATAATCTTCCAACATAGATATATCTCCAACATTAAGGTTATCACTCAAAGTTTAGTGTAGGTAACAATCACTACACATCACATCTGTATCCAAAAGTACATCAATATCTCCAATACAAATTTCGACTATTGCTATGCACATAACTAATAGTCTATAAACCTCAAGCTCAATCTTAAATTCATCTCATGATTCCCATCACGTAGGGAAATACCACACTGATATATAGTCACTAACCCGACTACGGTTCAAATGCTCCTATGAACCCCTAAGTCTTATTGCACTTGCAATCTATTCCTTAAGTCAAACATTATTAAGGATACGTAACCGCTCTCTCGTGTCGATCCTCAATCTTATCCTAAATAGAATCCTATCACTATAAGGATTCGGCACAAACCTCCGCCTACGATTTCATTTCGTACCCTCACAACTCTCTCGAAGGGAACCTACCCTTACTTCATGACCAGGCTCACTTGTGACCCCTAACTAGAACTCCCGTCCTCAATGAGATTCCCCACTATTCCGATATGACCCTCTCCAATATATATGGATCTAAGTCCCCAAAATAACTCGATACGTACCCGCGGTCCCATCATGCGAGAAACTTCTAATAAATCTCCAAAACATCTTTCTTACATCATATAATCATGTCCCAAATCAATAAACTCAACTAAAAAGGGTTAGAAATCATCCTAGACAAATTCCACAAAACAACCTTGTTTCCGAATCGATTCGGCGTACCCGAATCGATTCGGTCTCAAGGGCGAATCGATTCGCTCCAATTGCGAATCGATTCGGTCTAAAGGACCTGGGAGACTGTCCCAGGCCGAATCGATTCGCCTTGGGTCCGAATTGATTCGGTCACACAAACCTGGGACTCTGCAACATTCCGAATCGATTCGGCCTGTTCAGCAGGCTACGAAATGGTCATTTTTCTACAAAAACCTAATTTCCGAAAATCCCAAATCAACAATTTCTAACTATAAATTTGTAACCCAATAATGTTTCCAACATCGAACACATCCTATAATTTCACCTCATCAATTTATACCCCTTAAACCCATGTGTAAACATCAATTTCAAGATTAAACCCAAAATCTAGGTTTTGATATAAACACCCAAAATCCAATTCTTTTGCTCACAAATTATGAAATAAATTACACAAATGAATTATTTAGCAAGATTAAACACTTGCCTCGAAGTTGTAGAGGTTGATCCGTCCTCGAGATCGTGTTTGGGCCGAAAATCTCCAAGTTTTCTTCCTCTCTCTCTCCCTTTCTTCTTCTTTCTTTCTTCCTTTCTCTTTCTCTTTTTTTTTTTAAATGAGAAGGCTTGATCCGTAAGCCTCTTAAATCCCTTAAAATAATAAACCCAGTTTTAAATGTTAATACACACTTTAAATGACTCGTTTACTCCAATTCGAGTCAAACATACTTAAAAATAATTCGGAACCGAAATAAAACCCAATGACAGTCATTTTGACTATCTCGACCCATCCGGAACCAATGGTACACTCGACATCCTCATCCGAAAAACTTTAAAATGTCCTCAATTTTTGGACTTCAATTTCCAAATTCTAAAATTCACCGATTTAAATAAATTTTATTTTTCCCAAAATTAAATTTCTCAGTCCCAAAATCGTGGGGTGTTACAATAGGGTATTTAGGGTGTGAGGGGTTGTGCGTGTGTTTATTTTGTGACCCTAAAAACTATCTAACTAAAACTAATAAAAATAAAAATTAAATCCTAAAAAATAAAAATAAAAATAGAAACTTAAATAAAATAAAAACTCAAGTCCTAAAAAAATAAACTAATAAAAGTAAAAAAAAAAAATTCCCAAAACTTAAAAATAAAAACTAAAGATCTACAAAAATGTAACTCCAAATAAAACTAAAAATAAATGAATTGCTAAAAAAAACTAATCCTAATAAAATAAAATAAAAACTAAAAACTAAAAACTAAAAACTAAAAATCAAAACAAAACAACATAAAAATAAATAAATAAATAAATAAATAAATAAATAAATAAATCCTAGAAATAAAAACGATTAAAACTAAAAAATAAAAATATAAAAAAAATACGTAAGGGAACAAATCAAACACACACGGCTCGGGATAGAGTTTAGGCTAGGTTAGGGTAGGCTAGGGTTACGGAATTGGTAATTTAGCTCCATGATCTGCACAATTGCCTTGAAATACGCATTTGAATACCGCAACGTGCATCTGACCTACAAGATAAACATTTAAGCACATAAGACCCATATTACCGAGAATTAGCAACTAAAGTACGTCTATTTGGGGTATTAAATGTACAGGTTTTGGTGCTTATTACACCCCCCCAAACAGAGCGTTGCTAGTCCTCGAGCAATAAGATAGAGATAAAAAGAAAGATAAGAAACCAAAAGTGTACCACTTTCGCCGTCACTTGCGATTGCACTTAACATGTGCAATAAGCCTTTAAACCTATAGGTTGCCCTACAGGACGAGTTGTGTCTCGTGAGGGTTTGCAGGGAATATACCCACAAAATTATTATTTGTAAAACTTTATTGGAAGGCAGTCAATCTCTTATTAGACATAGAATAATCGCACAATCCATCACATGAGAAATATTTTGAGAAATAAAAAGTAGAAGTGCATAAAAAGTTTAGCTGAGTAAATACTCAAGGCACATCCTTCCTAGAACTCAACATGTGTAGTGTGAATCAGTCAAAAGGGGTCGAGTATCACAAGAGTAATTCCTAGATCGCCTTTTCAAAATCAACACTTCAACTTCAAATCTCACTGGATATATCTCTCTCAAACGAACTCTTGAGATATGGGTTAGTGTATCGCTCTTGGGTGTGAGGAGGTGAGTAAATGTAAGCAAGTTCAAATGTTTCACACACATATAAGAAAGAACGAACATTTATAAATGAAAATGATCTCATGAAAGAAAGGCTAATCACTATAGTGAGAACGTCGAGTTATTCACCATGTTGACTCTCATTTTCCCGAACACCTACGATAAATATGTATGTATATGCGTGAGGGGTAAATGGAATGGGATGTGTGGGATGAGGTAGGATGGATGGATGATATGATGGATGTGTAATGCGATGAGAAATGGATGGATATGTGAGAAGAGTGATTAACACTTGAAGAACAAATGCCTTTATTACATAAAACTAACTACAAACTCTCTTTCTTTTCTTTTCTCTCTTTTCGATTTTTCTTTTCTTTTTCTCTATATTTTTTTTTCAATTTTTGCTATTTTTGCTATTTTCTATTTTTTTTCTATTTTTTTTTTGTTTTTCTCTCACTTTTCAAACCAACAATGAAGACATTTACATTTGAAATCACACTATTTTATTTGAAAATGAAAGATGATATGGCAATGATAGGTGATGATGTGGGGAAATATGTGAGAATATGGTAAGGTAATGGGTGAAATAAATGATAAATGGTATGAAAAATGGGTGAGTGTATGGATGAAAGTGTGGACGGGATAAATTTTAAGACGCGTTTCTTACAACTCGAAAGTGATATCATTCTCAGTGATTAAGCCAAAAATGAAGAATAATGAGATCATACAACAATTAAGTGCGGACCCAAAAGAAGTTGAATCAACTTGTGACTCGGAGATTGCGTGAAACTCTCTGAAAGGTGAAAGGCATGAATCTCACAAGCTAAAGTCTCTACTAGTGATACTTAAGGTTGTTTTGAGAATTATAGTACTCCTCAAATCTAAACCGTAGTGACATGATAAGTGCGCAAATTTTTTTGAGTCTTGAAATTCATGGTGCAACATGCCTTGTTACGTATTACATAAGCTATTTATAAAAAGATAAATCCTCTAGCTCGATTCCTAGACTTAAAAAAGATGGATGATAGAAAATTCACGTCAATGAATGAGATGAACGAAACTGTACGAAATTTTAAAAATCAGGTTCAAAAATCAAAATTTTTCAAAAGAGGTACGATTTTGATAAAACTCCCCACCCCCAAACAAAAAGGAACATCATCCTCGTTGTTAGATAAAATAATTTTTAAAATGGAGAGCATAAGGTAGGAAAAAGATTACTAGAATCAACCGCTAATGAAGTGGTCAGATGTAGCCAATAATAAACCTGAATAAGAAGGGAGAAAAAAAATGTGTACAAGTCCATAACATGGTAAAGCATTGGGTGATGTGAAACACTACCCCAAAATAGGATGAGACTAGTACAAGAAACGCGGGCTGCCTCCCGGTATCCCTAAGTTTAATGTCTTCAACCAGACCGATGGAATCTCACCCTAAAGATAAGATCTATGAAAGCACGGGGCGGTAAAAAAATTATGGTGATGAGAATCACCCCAAACAAGACTGAAGCGTCAGTCTTGCTGAAAACAGGCTAAAGTGGTCAATGCACCTGTATGGCAAAGTGCATGACACGATGCAAAGCATCGGTGGACCATGGGCGGGCGGGTATTAGGGTAAGGGTGAGGGTGAATAGGAATTGGTCACGTGCCTTATTGAGCCGAAAGGTGAGGGAAACTAGGGTCCTGTAAGAATGGTGCTCTCGTTGGTGAGGGAGGCGAAATGGTGTGGAAATATTGATGGGTTGGGCCTTAGAGAAATCAAACGACTGTTCTATGAATGGGCGATGATAATGGTCACGCCGTGACACGCCAAGGAGATGTTGAGAAGAAAAATCAACACCACAAGGAAGCGGTGTGCATGGAGGAACAAGCTCAGTGTCACGGAAGTGGAGAGTAGCACCATAAAAACTCTCATGGGTGGAGGGTGGTTTTAGGTGAGGATATAAAAATGTAGATGGAAGCTTGAAATGTGTAAAATCAAGATCCAAACCAGGTGGAAGGGATAATGGATGGGTCGGGTGGGATAAATGGTGGAGGAAGATGATGCAACTCAAGAGTGGAAGACACACACTCCTCATGATGCACAGAGTTATCCTCAAGGTCACTCGCAGGAGGAAGTGTGGAAATAAACGGGTGAGTGATCAACTTCTCTACACGAGTAGTATCAGTGAATGTGATGGGTGGTTCAAACGAGGCACCAAGATTGTAGATAGAGGAATCTATAGAAATATTAGGCTCAAAGGGAGCCATACTTGGTGGGACATCATCCATATTCGGATAGGTAGGAACTATCACGAATTCTATCTCGGGAAAATGGTGAGCTCTCGTAGCCGGAGTTAACCTAAAAGATATGGGCATGTCAGAGACATGCAATTGGGGCATAAGGTAAAAGCTCGGGCATATTTTTGGATATGACGGGAGTGGGAACCTCAAAGGGGGGGTTCATGTGGACATGGTGGGATTAGATCAGGCTCACTATTGAAAGGTACGTCAACACAATTGTTAACTTGGGACCCGGACCATGGAATGGTCTCAACTTTGAGATTATCGGGGTGGTAGGGTTGGTCACACTCAAAATTTGTGTCACAAGAGGACACATCATCATCACGCTCGGGTGAAACAATGGGTGGATTCATGGGAATGTCCGACTCTCGCTCACACTCAATTTCATTTAACCTTTGTTCAAGCCTTTGGAGAGCTTGAGTTTGACTTTGAGTGGCTTGCTCTTGCTCGAGTATGAACTTTTGCAAGAGGCGTTCGAGGGCGGATGTGGATGGTGGTGGGGGTGGAGTGACGGTTAGCGGAGGTATTTGAGGTGAACACAACTCGCTATGATCATGACTATATGGAGAATACTCAAGTGAAGTGGGTGGAGTGGGGACAAGTTCATCATATTTATCTCATATTTTAGTGTTAGACTTTATTTTCCATTTTTGTTACTTTTTTTAGTTTGTAATTTGATCTTTCATTTTAGTTTAGTGTTATTTTACCTCACCTCACCTAATTGTTTTAATATTTGAAAAAGCTAAAAAAAAAATAGAAAAAGAAAAAGCCCAAAAAGAAAATAAAAAGTGAATTACAATTGAGTTTGTCTCTAGCTTACTCTCTTGAATTTGATTGATACCCTTACTTACCTCTACACTTGAGTTTGTTATATTTTGTAGGTAATTTGAGGATTTTGATTAGAGGATCTTTTCAAGCAACGACGAAAAATATACGTAAAAGTTCACTATATCATATGGCACACAACTGATACGATGCAAATATTGTGTATTTCATCCCTCGATCCTACGCATTTTAGCCCCCTCGGGTATCTTATTCCCTATATTTATGCTCGTTAACCAGACAACCTCGGATTTCTACGTTAACATGTTTTGCAGGGGTTAATTGAGGTTTTATAGGTAATTGGATGCTAAGTGTGAAGTTCGGACACATTCCGCTAGATTTTCATACACGATCGCACATTCAAGGGCATTTTAGTCATTTCACAGATTGGTCACGTGGCCCAATATCTACACGGAAGTTGTATCCCTCCTCGCAACCTTCGCGTGGCCGTGAATGGTGCGCGATTCCGAGTCCGTATGAAGAAGTTACGGCGATTTGAGCGGACGAGAATTGCATTTTAGCAAAAACATCATTGCAGGGGTCTGTGACCTGCTTAATCGATCGATCGACGATTTTGGTAGATCGATCGATCCTTCTCGACAGTGGGATATTTTGTTCACCATCGATCGATCGACGATTTTGGTCGATCGATCGATTCCCTATTTTCAGGAGATATTTTGCTTTTCTTTTCTTTCTTCTTTTCTTTTATTCCACTTACTATAAATACCAAATTTTGTGTAAATATCAGGGGTGAACGTTTTAGAATAGATTTTAGAGAGTGGTAGCTTAGGGTTTGAGGGTTTTGAAGAGTTTGACTTTGATTCTTCTTGGTTTGACACCCAGTTGTGTTGTAAGTTACACTATTTATCATCCTCTCCATTTAATATAGTTTGTATTCCTTAATTTCTTGCTTTGTAGTGTAATTTTCATGCTTTCTAATTTAGGTTTACATGCTTTGTTTACTTGCTTTCTAGTGTAGAGTTATCGCGTTTATTTACACGCTTTCATTTATCGCATTTTTACGATGTTTTCTAGCTAATTTAAATTAGGTTGTGTTTTAATTGAACTCAATCGGGTTGACGCGTTGCTTGGCTTTGGTGATGGTGTTTATGGGTCTATTTTGGGTGCGTTGTCCTAGTTATTGTGCGTAGGAGATTTGACAGGGCATATCATGTATGTCCAGTGCTTACGAACTTGCGTGCGCAATTTTCGAGATATTTATTGACGCCAAAATCTTATTAGGCTTTTATGCGGATTTAGGGGCGTGACAACCATTGGTCCAATTATCTGTCGAAACGAGACGCATTCGTAATAACACCCATGTGTCCATTTTATACAAATTAACTCAGGTGAGGGATATTCGACGCAACCTATAGTTTTACCGCTTTGTTAATCTAGTTTCAATACCTTGCCTAGATTAATCATTTTATTTTATGAATCTTTTCCTTTTTAGTTTGTAATCACCTTTTACACTTTTATTTTGGAGCACTAAATCACATAAATTCTAGCATCTCGTCCCTGTGGATTTTCGATACCCGACTTATCGCTGTGCATGCCCCGTAAGTGTAGTCGTAACTTAGGTTTGTTTGTATAGTCACGGTGAGACAGAAAACAACGACTGTGCACTTACACGCTCACACTTCTCGCACGCTATCAAAATGGCGCCATTGCCGGGGATGAGTTATTTTTAGACTTTATTTGATTTAGTATTTCATAGTATTTTCTTTCTATTTGTATTATTTGCTAATATTTTGCAGGACTTCCACATTTGAGCACTTAGAAACGCTCGAATTTTTCCCGCGCGCACTTACTTTGTGGAATCCGCCACTTGAGCCATTTTTGGTGTAAGCATGTCTTATTCCAATTCTTTCGGTAATCATTGTTATAATTCTCAAAATTTGTGCAAACCTATGACTTTCGGTGAATACTTAGAATCCCAAAGTATAACAAATTCAAATATGACTTTGGGCGAGTATAACGAAAGTCAAAACTTAGGTTATTGGAATTTTGATGACGATGATAATGATTTTGGGCCTTTACCTCGTTATAATAGGAATATTGAAACGAATTGAAATAGTTTTCAAAATTCCTATCATAATAAGTTTTCGTTTAAGTCCGATGGTAATTTTTAAAGTTCCCATTTTCATGCATCCGCACCTCGACCTATGACTTTTGGTGAGGGTTTGCGTATGTATGAGAATGAGAAAATTGAAAATCGTTATCGGGAAGAAAATCATTCGTGGGAACATGACTTGGATTTACTTTTTGAGTCCAACGACGATTTTGCTTCCGAGACTTTCGAAGTCGAGGAATGTTTTGAACCGAATGAGGTACTTTTACCTACTTTGGAACAAACCATTCTAGACTTTGCTCATCTCGTAATATATATTTAAAGCGAGGATGAAAATGACGTAATATCCATTTGCAATGAAATGATTTCTTCTTTGGCCCCTAAAGAAGAACATTTCATTGTAAATGATATTATTTCCTTCGAAACTCAAACTTCATGCGATGATGATTCATCTCATGAGTTTGAATTTCTTTCATTACCATTTTCATTCTCTATTATCACACCGCCTCAAGTACCCGATGATTCGGTTTTAAACTTTAATGTTTTAAACCTTTTCGCCGATGAGGCGTACTTGCTCGAGTTGCCCTCCACGATCGCATCCATGCCTTTGTGTGCGCTTCCTCCCATTCCAATTTCAAAATCTTTGGGAGGATATTCGGCTTTTCTCGGTCCCCACTTGTTTTTGTCACCCGTTTAATCCAAACCCCCCATCGTCCCTCCAAATATTTTAATTGGCGATGGTTCATTTCTTACGCCTTACACATGCCTTCCGTTGTTAAAATGGAATTCATATATTTTAGAGGGCATGCTTGTATGTGAGGGTACACCGATTATCCTCCAAAGTCAAATCGTTTTCACGGTGGACCCTCAGCTATTTAGACTTCTAGTGTACAGTTAGTGTGAAGCCCAAATAGTAGGTTGTATATAGTTAGCTTTTTATTCTTTCTTTCTTTCTTTTTTTAGTCTAGTGTAATTAGTTAATTTTTTGTTATTTGTTTTTTCTATGCTCGGTACTAACTTGTTTTGTAGATTCTTTGGACTTGTTCTTATAGTGATCGCTCAAATTTTGGGTAATATCGCTCTTCTCCTCTCTTTAACTTGGTTCTTAATTCACATTGAGGACAATGTCATGTTTTAAGTTAGGGGTGTGGGATATTCTATCCATTTCACATTTTAGTCCATGTTTTTGCTCACATGTTAGTTACTTAGTATGCTTTTCTTAGAAAAATTCAAAAATTTCAAAAAGATTTTCTTTCTTTTTTCTCCTTTTTGGGCTTTTTGCCTTTGTTTTCGATGATAAATTTTAATAATTTCCCGATCCAATTAACATTTCCCTTTTATGCATCTTTTTCTTTTTAGTTTGTAATCCACCTTTTTCACTTTTATTATTTGCAATATTAGATCAATTGAATTCTAGTAACTCGTCTCAGTGGATCTTTCGATACCCGACTTACCGCTAGACTTGTCCCGCAAGTGTAGTAGTAACTTAAATTTTTGTATAGTCGCGGCGAGACAGAAAACAACGACTGTGCACACCATCCTCCTATTATAATTAATTGACCTTTTAAGTCTTCTAAGTTCTCTCTCTCTCTCTCTCTCTCTCTCTCTCTCTCTCTCTCTCCTCCAGAATGACCTCCCCTCTCCCCTCCCTTATATTCCCCGCCTTTCCATCTCCTCTCTACCTTTATGAACAACTTCCATGCCTTCTTCTCATTCCCTTCATTAGATAGACCCAAAAATTTCCCGAACCCACCTATCATCTCCTTAACCTAATGTTTCACCCCATTCCCCTCTTCTCCCAAATCTCCCTCTGATGAGTACGGGTCTAAGACTCATACCGGTGAGTCTAGATGGGTTATCTCCCCTTCACTTGCAAAATTGCTCTTTTTTAATGGTCCCAACATATTTGGCTTAATGCATCCCTCCCAAAATATTTTTTCCGTAAATTAATGATGTCCTCTAAAAGAAATTGTACGTCGCTATAATGATCATCCTTTAGCCCACGTACCTCCCCGATCCACTTCTACCAACTGATTATAAAAAATTATATTAGAAAGTGTAAACTCTCCCTTCCCAACCTCCTCGTTGGAATCCCCCCACTTCAAAAGAGTAAACCACTTTCATGTTCTCCCCGCCCACCCTAGATTTCTTAAAGGGAACCAAAGCCAACTCTATCCCCCTGTTCATCCCTTAACCCATCATGGTCAATGCACCAAGTAGCCTTTTGTACATAATTTGGGGCAATGATTTTTTCTGAAAAAATTGTGCCATTCTCCCTTCTAGATTGTGAAAAAAATCCTCTTAAAGTTTCCTTTGTGCCTTTTCATTCTCCACTTTAATTTTTGTTGGACTATTAAAAAATTAGCTTTTTTGGACCCCCTGCTGAATAAAAGAAATCTGCAAGACCCATCCGGAATAAACTGCTCTCTTTGCTTACATTTGCCAAAAAAAGCCCCTCACCCGGCCCACCAACACTATCAAAATTTAGATTAGTCAATTTTAAAATGGAACACAAGGTCATATCCGACCCACTCTACCCAGATTTAAACGACCTGCGACCTTAAGCCTCACTGTCTCCGGAACCTATTTATTCTCTCTCACCTTTAATCAAGACCATCGCAGCTCCATTCCAATGTCAAGTGTATCCTTAATCTATGATTGTAAACAAGTTTTGATCTTGACATTGATTATGTGTATCCTTAATCTATACAAAAAAATATAGGGACTCTTAATTTGGAACAAAGACAATATTTGTTTCTTTGGCCATCAATTTTTTTTAAGAAATTTGAATTTTTGGAAAGACTTCGTCGATATTTGCCAAATGGGATCAAGGTAAATGTAAAATTCTAGGGGGTAAAAGAAAAGAGTAAACAGAAAGTTTTAATATATATTATTGGTGCACAAATAACCTTTTCATTATTTGAGTTTAGAATTTTCAGTCATTTATTTTTTATTATGTCTTTCCTTTATAGCTCCTATCAAGGGTGGAGCTAGGGTGGCCAAACGAGGGATGTGCCCCCCCCCCCCCCCCCAAAAAAAAAAATAAGAAATTTGTTAATAGTCATTTTCCTGCCCAACTCATCACCCAACTACAATATAACACACTTGATTTTGAGACATGGGTATTGAAAAAAAAAGTAGTGGGTCAAAATTTTAGCACTAATTTTGTTATTGATTGAAATGGTTTTGGACAAACATGAAATCAAGGTTGGTATTTTAAGTCAATTTCCTTTCTTGCTTAACCTAACCACTACTCTCTTTCTCTATATATATCCGAATTCAAAGCTGTACCACTTGTCTATCTATGTTTGTATTGGTTGTTATTTTAATAATAGTAATCATAAAGAAATCCTTAAATTAAACCTACTAAATAAACCCTGCTAAGTGGTAAAAAAATGCCTTGGTTGGTATGTGGAGTTCGCATGGGGTCCATATAGAATAATAAATAATGCATTTTTGACAACTCAACTACATGTGTTTAATGAGTATAATTTGAGGGTCTCTATAGAATTACTCATTTAATTATGCAATAATAAATGTATATAAATTTCTTCGAGACCTTAATGTCTGTACACCTTTCCCCCCAAAATGTTATCGATTCGGCAACCAACTTTGGCTAAGGGTATATAAATTACAACTCAACAAAAATTGTAATGTCCCGACCCGAATTTATGGGTTACCCGTGGTCAACTCGATCCGACCCGAGAGTTAGGTGTGAAGTGCAATAAAACAACCTACATAATGTTTCTAGTCCAGTTCCATTTAATTAACATTTTAGCTGTTTAGCATGCGATTTCCATTTTAAATCAAACTACGTGAGGGATCCGTGGGAAGCGTCCCCGAAATCTGAGCATGCAAAGCTACTAATGTAAAATAATAGATACTTATCTGTATAACGCTCTCAAAATACGAAACTGCACCCAATCTGTCGTAACAAAGACGAGGGAATGAGCCGAATGTCCAGTGAAAAATATAAAACAATACAATGTAGAATCGAATGACAGAAAGAAGACTTTAACATGTTATATCCGCGTGCATATGCAACTACCTTATATATATATATATATATACACTTACATGCATGGAACCGTTTTTATTCCAAAAAACGTTACTTAATCCGATTAATTCACCTTCATCCTGTAAAAGAGTTTTCCTTTTACTTGATTAGAAAAAAAAGTTAACCTCTCAAGGTTAGGAGATTCAAATAATCTATAATGAGGTCCTAGATAAATACGAATCACTTCAAGGGCTATTCCAAACCGTAGTTCAGAGCCAACAAGATGCCTATCAAGAGTCCTAGGTTTTTAAAAGATACCTTTTTCAGAACTTCAGTGCTAGATTTAAAGTTTTCAAGGTTAAGGTCTAGGCGTTGTTTCCTGAGTTGGATGTCTTTATCTGTTTCCTTAAGCCCCTCAATCAATGGATGTGAGCTTTGAAAATTAAGGCAACACTGGTGATGACATTAAATATGATTTTTCTCCTAAGGCCCAAGGGAGAGACCTTAAAGGATTCCTCTACCTCCATGCCTCTAACAAGTGAAGCCCATATGAACCCCTAAGTACTCAAGCCTTGAAAGGCTTTTTATGCAATCTTTTTTTTTTGTAAACTATTAATTGGCCATGGTTCTCTTTGTTGTAAGCTTACTTTTCACCTTCAATAAAGAGGTATTTTTTAGTCTAAATGTGTTATTTTTCAATCTACTATTTATCCTTGCTTTAGTTTTTTTCTTTGCTAAGGAATTTTATACACTACTTGAGGTGTCTTAGATCTGACCTGCATGTAGTATACCCCCATTCCCCTAAGATTCATTGATAAAGAAAAATGATTAGGGAAGCCATTTTGTTAAAATAGATTAAGGTCCCTAAGACCTTTATTTCACACTGGCACAATTTGCCGAAGTCAAGACCATGATTCTGTAGTGCGGCATTGATACTTAGAAACTTGGCACTTTTGAAACCTGTGCTTTTGTGAGATTGAAATCCCACAATTTTTGTTCAAACACTTAGCCGCCCAAAATGTTTTGGGCGTATATATGCAGAAGTGAAACATGTAATGGGTCCTAAGACTTTAGGCTTTACAACTTGAAGAATTGAAATATAAAGTCCTTATAAGAATCCTAAGACCTTTGGACTGAGTAGAAATGAAACCTAAAGTCCCCCAAAAGGTCATAAGATCTCACACCTTAAGAGAATCAGAATTCTAAAATCCTTATAAGGGTCCTCAGACCTCCAGATTTAGAAATAGTGCAACTTAAAATCCCACAAAGGGTCATAATACCTATGAACTTTGGAGAATTTGAATATTGAAATCCTTATAAGGGCTCTAAGACCTTAGGATTTAGAAAAAGTGAAACCTAAAGTCCCAGAAAAGGTCATAAGACTGTCGAACCTCTAGACTAAAATGCTTTATAATCTAAGGTCCTTATAAAGGAATGAGACCTCCAAACATAAATTTTTTAAATTTTGAAGTCTTTGTAAGATTTTTAGACCTCTGGACTGAAATGTTTTGTACCATAATGTCCTTGTACGGGTCTAAGACTTTTGGACATAATTTTTTTGTAATTCGAAGTCCTTATAAGGATCTGGGACCTCCGGTCTTAAAAAAATAAAAATTTTGAAGTCCTTGTGGGGGCCTGGGACCTTCAGACTGATTTTTTTGTTGTTTAAATTCCTTATAAGGGTCTAGGACTTCCAGACTTAGAAATTTTAGAAATTTTGAAGTCCTTATAAGGGTTTGAGACCTCCCGATTGAAGTTTTTTACAATTTGAAGTCCTTATAAGGGTTTGGGAACTCCGGACTTAGAAAAATGGAGTTTTGGACGAATTATTTTTTGCATTTGAACACTCACCCCCTCTCTCTCTCTCTCTCTATATATATATATATATATATATATATATATATATATTCCTTAAACATTTTCACTAATGAAGGGTATAAGGTTTTTACATATTTTTTGTAAGTCCAAAGTAAAATAAAGGTTTTTTGTGAGGAAATAGGTTGTTCGTGAGTCCATAGACCTTAGCCTTTTGATTTTATGGATGAAAATCTGAATAATTATTTTAGTATTTTATTGATTCGGAGACTTTTTGACTATGCTTTTTGGGCTATTTAAACCTGAGCACTGTAATATTTTTGGTTCATAAGACCTTTGATTGTTAGTATTAAGCCAAGGCTAAAATTTAGCAATTTGAATGGTGGGTCCTAAGACCTTAGTTTTCTACAGGGATACGTCATGAGTGTTAAAAAATCTATTTTTTAATTGAAGCAATAGGGTACATGTTTTACAATGATTCTTAGGGATAATGTACATCTTCTAAGGCCTCTGCTACCCTTGAACTTCATTTCGACTCCCAGCCGAGGTGATAACCATCCTCATTTTATGGGGTTGAGGTTCTATGAATAGGATCTCTAAAGGGAGCTCAGGCATTGGTGATGGTGGAGGTAATACCTATTGTATCATCTGTCAAGATTTTTAGTGCACTAAGAAACTTCTTTTTTCCTTCATAGAAGTGATATAGCACTCACAATCCTTTTTTCTCTCCAAATACCTCTCCCACTCCCTTGGTGGTTAGAGACCTCATTATCATTATACGAGTTGAGATCACAACATCTAAGTCATTGAGAATGGGCTTCCCAAGATGTTATTATAGACTGGGGGAGGTCTACTACTATTAATTTCCAAATGATGGTGCATCAATCCTTAGAATCAAGGGTGAAGGGGAGAATGACATACCCCAATAAGTAGGTATGTTCCCCGTTGAATCCAATGAGAGGGGTAGTGATCGGCTGCATGTATTTAGCTCTAAGACCCATAGCCTCAAAGGCATCCAAGAACAGGATGTCTGCGAAACATTCTTGTATCAATTAAGATCCTTCCCATATTAGCATTCCACATGATTGTTGTGATCACGAAAGGAACATCGTGAGGTTTTCGAACCCTTGTGAGCTATATTTTTAGGAAGAACATCATCGTAACCTCAACGAGGATCGATGGGGGAGAAAAACACGGTTGACTTATACCTCATCATGGTGGAAAGTCCAGAGGTGGGTCTTTCTTGCTGTGGAATAGATCCCTCCTCCGACAAAGCCTTCGAAGATACATTGGGCATCAATTAAAGTGACATCATCCTTGTTATCTTTTTTGTTATTATTGTATTGACTTATGACAACATCTTTAATGACCAATTCTTTGAAGTAGCCCCTATTGATCCTCTCTTCAGTGGCCTCCTTCAGTCTGAAGTAGTCGTTGGCATTGTGGCCACGATCTCTATAGAACTGACAATACTTGAACTTATCTCGCTTGTCATCCCTAGTTCTCATAAGCTTTGTATGAGGTAGAATATCTTGAATTTTTTCAGCTACAAAGACCTCTTCCACCGTGGTTGTGAGGGGCATAAAATGTCTTTCCTCTAGAGGTCCACTTTTCTTTGCCCCATCCTTCTTCCTTTTGGCATTAACTTCTCATGGGGTTTTCAAATGGTGGGAGAAGACATTTTTCTCTTCCCATACTAGGGATAAGTTATATAATTCCTTATATAGATATAATCATAATTATTCATGTACTTCTAGGCTCATTCGAGCAGCTCGTTCTAGTATTGGGAGTCTTTTTGTTGAATGACCTCAACAAATCATCTGAGGTGAGGCATGAGATGAAGGTAACAACACATATGGTGTCGTTCAATTTGTCAACCTGGAGAGCTTCCTATTTGAACCTATTAAAATAATCCCTTAGGGATTCTCCCACCTTTTGTATGAAGTAAATGAAGGAAGTGACAAGCTTCCTCATCTTTCGAGGTCTGATAGAATGACTGACAAAAGACCTTGCCATCTCTATAAATCTTGTAATGGTTCCTGATTTGAGCTTGAGAAACTAATTCCTACCCTTCCCCTTAAGGTAATAGGAAAAGATCAACATAATACCTCATATACGGTGTCTTGGAGGAGAGTTAGTGATTTGTAAGTTCCCACGTTCTCAATTGGGTCATTGGACCCATCAAAAGGCTCAATATTAGGCACCTTCCACTTCAGGGGAATAGTGTAATATTGGACATCATTAGAGAATGGAGATAACGTCTTCTGGAGGGTCAACTCTATGGTTTTAGGAGTTTGAGTGTTGTACTCATTGAGGAAATTCCCCAACCGATCTTGCATCTTCTTTAGCTCTCCCTCCCAAGGCCTAGCTACCCTAAAACCTCTTTGAAACTGGTCTACGAAGAGTGATAGCATGTCCTTGACATAGATGTGAGTTTTTTACTATTGTGGGGCCCTGGTCACAACCCATGGATCATTTTCCCGTTCTAACTGGGCCCCATAGTTTTCCATAGTGTTGTTGTGCTTCGATATTATATGTTTATCTACTACTGGGAGTAAAGGTAGCTTATTGAGGATGGTGGCCAGTTGCCCTTGGAGCATTTTTTGCTGGGCCTACATCTCTTTAAAAGAATGAGGTAAGGCAATATTAGTCACCATTTACAAAGGGGATAAGGTGTGTGTTTGAAAGGAATGAAACTTGTCGTTCTGATAGATGATGGCAAACTAATGAGTGTTGAAATCGTAAATGACTTTAGACCCATAAGTGCTCCCCTGTAAATCTCCAATGGGTAAAAGTAAAGTAGTGACAAGGTAAGAGACAAAGTTTTAAGTTGTTTGGACCTTAGTAGATGGTCCTACATCCATTGTACAAAGTTTATGCCTATTTATTAGAATATAGTTGAGTATTATATTCTAAAATACCCTTTAAGCTTTGGTCAAGGGAGTCTGAGATCTTACCACCTTTATTAATAGTATCGTGGACCTTAGGAAGTAACTGAATGACTTCTCTAAGGGTGACTAGGTGATATTTTAAGGCTCTTGCAAGATATACAAAGGATATGAGCAATGGAAATGGTCCAACTATAAGTATAGACCTTGAAACAGTGGGTTATGAGTATAAAACAAGGTGAAGACACTTGTGAGATGATAGAGCTTTTGTGAGTCTGATTCTTGAATGCTCTATTCTTTTTGAATTCCACATATTGATCCCTTTACACCTTCTACCAACCTTCTATTTATAAGATAACTCTTGGAGAGAGAAAAGGATGAGTTGTCACAGCATGCTTTGACAACTCTGAGGTTCGCCGGTGTCAATCGGAAGGTGGAGTGTTGGGCAAAGTATTTGCAAGTGGATTAAGATAGTTTTTGAGTGCATATAATGACGATAAGAGAATTCAATGCAGATGGAATATTGTTTTATTTCTCTCCTACTCCATCAGACAACTTGCAAGATCGACGTCGGAGTTCAAAGACGGGGATTGGGAGATCATTGAATTACTAGTATTTGATCCTAAAGTACCACGTGTTACCATGTCCTAGTAATGGGGACTAGGTGACCTCTAGAGGTCATTATCCCTCAATCTGAGGCCGATTGAGAGTGAAATCCATAACAAAACCTTGGTGCTAAGGTCTCTGAGCTTGTTGGAGGGGGTATGATGGAATAACTAACCTTCTTTAGGCTAAGGATGGGCAACCAAGGTCATCCATAGTACCATAGATCACCCTTGAGAGTAACAAAGACCTTATTAGATAAGTAACAGTCTATTTGAGGTCGAGGGAAAACCTTGGAACCTCTACCCTACCTCGAGGGTAGTTGGGGAGTTTGGAGAGGTTTAAAACACCAAGTGTGAAATAGGGCACCATCAAGAATTAATTGCAAGTTTTCACACTTTTGGATAGGTCAATAAGTTTATATGATATTCTAACTTGTAGCATTATTATGTTACTTCTTTTAGTTAATTTGGTTTTATGTTTTTTAGCATGGCAACTATTGGAGGCAGAGCAGGTAGACGAGGGATAATGAGAGGAATTTCTAGGTATTCTCCATGCTTGATGCATACACCATCTATTCCAACATTTGAGACCATTTTTGTGGGTGTTTCGAACAGTAGTGGTATGTAATCTATATATTATATGTTTTATTACTTGACATCTTTCGTGGATTCCCATTTGGGAGGGTATCCTAATATGTGTAAAGTCTAAAACTACTATAATTATATATGGTACTCATTGTAGGGGAGTTTTATGGATAATTTATACCCTCTCTTGTATTTAGTGTTGCTTAAAATCAGATATAATATCATAAAATTTGGAATGTTTTTTAGAAACACTAAAGACAATAGAGGGTATAAATTATCCTCAATGATAAATTTCATAAGCAACACTCATTATCCTCTCTTGTAATCGATTTATTCATTCCTTTAGTGTTGTTCAAAATGAGATATAAAGGAATGTTTCCCCTATACTTTCTCTTAGTATACTTTTTTGACTGCATTATGTAAGGACATATTTTCTATCATTGTCCCTAGTATATATGTTGCATTGAGTAAGGCGTATCCCGTTACTTCCATCAACGTAAATCACATTCACACGTTTAAGAAGACAAATCCGATTATCAAGAAACATCAACAGGCTCCACGACTTCACGTATATTTGGTATGAATTTTGTTTCTTATTTCGTGGATTTTTTTACAAAGTATTGGAAAATTTTCATAAATTGACTTTTGTCAAAACGAGGCATTTTCAGATAGTTTTTCGAACATCTTTCGAACTTAAAAATATTTTTTTATTTTAGATGTTCTTGTTCAAATAAGATTGATATCTCGTTAGAACAACCTGCTCATGTCGTTAGAAGCTCGTTTGCTAGATGCATCTATCGGGGGTTTAGATGAGGGATTACTGTCTTAAATTTTTTAATCTCGTTATATACGAATTGCATGCCGTTTGAATGACATCTCTATGTCATTAGAAATACGGCTACTTCTCGTTCGTATGAGATTGTGTCGCCTCGAATTTTGTGTCCGCCTATAAATACCTATTTTCTATACAAAATTTGTTAAGACTTCGCATTAATGAAATTGCTGAATAATTGCTTTTTAGTCTTCACTTTTATAAGGCAAAATACTTTTTGATTCACACATTCAATCCCAAATATTTTTTGAATCATCTTTAGAACCAAAACATTTCTATATTGAACTTACACCTTGTAGAGAAGGAGTCTTTACTGCTGCTCTTATGATTCTTACGAGAATCATTATCGAAAGAAGAAGATTGTGATATTTGTAGTTCTCGTAGTAACTGTTGCTGAAGAGGATAAGGGTCACCTACGAGAGAATTCGTCTTGTTGTATTTCTCTATGTACTTGTAAGTTGTGATTTACAATCTATAGTGAAATAAAAGGTTTTGCCCCTTAGGGGATTTTCTCTAAAATTGTGATTTCTTTACATGCTTGATTTGAATCACATAATTGCATGTTCTAGGGTTAATAAGAATTAAAATTTGTTTGTGGGTTTTACATTTAATTAAATAAGTTTAATCCATTAGAGAATTGCACACTTTCAAATTGGTATTAGAGCTAATTTCACCAAATTACCATGAAATTTTTTTTCGCAAAATTTTTCTGATGGAGAACTTATATAACAGGATGCCAATTTTCGATGGATCAAATTATGCATACTAGAGATCCCGTATGAGATCCGCATTAAAATATATTGATGAAAGAGTTTGGCTTATTTGTGAAAGAGGGTGGACTCCTCCCACTGTCACGATTCATAATGTCACGAATCCCATACCTATTTATTCCTAGACTGATAATGAATTTAAGTGTTGTACCTATAACTCCTAAGGCCTAAGTGCTATTTCTGATGTCGTCACCCCAGACAAGTTACATCCTATCATGACGTGCACTATGTCTAAGGAAGCATGGGATATCCTCCAGTTGACTTATGAGGGTACCAAAGTTGTTAAGGCCTCTAAATTGAAAAATTTGACCACCCCGTTTGAGACAATCACTATGTTAAAGTTCGAGCCATTTGATGAATTTTATGCTATATTATTGGATATTGTTAACACGAGTTTTAATTTGGGTGAGAATATTGATGATTTGAGAGTCGTGAAAAATATTTTCAGGTCACGCCCTTCCCGATTTATTCCTAAAGTCATTGTTTTGAACTCATTAGCGATATTAGATTCACTTAGGTTAGAAGAAGTCATTAGAGACCTTCAAACTTATGAAATCGACATGTTTCCAAAAATAATAAAGCCTAAGGATATAAAAACTCAAATTAAGAAGAAGAAAAAATGAGAAATTTTATGTGTCGGAATTTGAGGGAGAGTTTAATGTTAACGACTTGGCCTTGTTTGCAAATTTTTTAAAAAAATTTATCAAACTTTTTTAATCTAATTCTTCCAATAAAAAGACTTTTGAGAAAAATAAAAAGAAACACGAGGTCAAGGATAGGGGTTAGAAAGAGGGAGAGTTAAGATGTTTTGAGTATGGGGGTAAAGGGAACAAGTTGTTTGAGTGTCCCACTAGGCTAAAGAGAAAGGGAAAAGAAGTTGATAATAAAGCCACTCTTAGTGATAGTAACATCGAGTTGGTTGATTATGGGGAAGAATCACCACATAAAATGTCTGTTGCTTTCATGGCTAGTCACATGAGCACACCTAGTTTGTCCCACGACGATGAGGACACTTGTAAACGTGAGAGCCTCAATAAAGTTTAAGTCATTCAATAGATAGTGAGTGTAAGGATAAGATTACAAGTGAGGGTTAAGATGATCTCCAAAAAGTGTTTAGTGATTTATATATTGGGACGTTGAAGACCAAAATTTTAAATAAAGATTTGAGTCTAAGGGTGTTAGATTTCAAGATAGAGGTGAAAGTTTTGAGGGTGTGTGAGGTGTCGACGAGTCAACTCGACAAGGTGAGAGTTTCTTTGTGTGAATAGTTGATCGTCTTATGCCGACAAAAGCTGAATTGACCAACACCATGGATAGTCTTATGAGAGATCTTCACTCTTCATTGGAGACTCATGAGAAACTTGAAGCCCGTGTATCCCAACTCAAGAGAGATCTCGAACATTCCCGGGAGGTCAAAGTCACTATCGAGAACACATCTAAGAAGGTTGGAAAGATGCTCCTCGGTCCCTCTTTAGATATGCTGAGAGATTAGGAATAGGTTATGACGGTGCGTCTAATTCCTATGTTGTACCCGAGATGGTTCCCGAGCTTTTGATTGATCCATATGGCTCTCCACCAAACGCACCTAGGCCTTCATTTCCCCATAGGTGAATGCACCCTAGATGTTTTGAGAGAGTTGTTCCTAAGCCCATGTATGTTTGTTCCCATTGTAAGCAAAGAGGACACCTTAGGTCTTTTTGTTTTAAGTTGGCTAGTGTGACTCATAGGTATCTTCCACGATATGCTACAATACGTTTGCCCACGTGCACTCCCACACATGTTAGTCCACATGCTCTCCACATCAAATTAGAGATTTTGATTTTTTCCAAGAGCAAGTTGAGTATTTGGTCATAACTTCACATAATTTGATGGATTTTTTAATAGGATGTCACCTCCTTTGGAGAACTCCTCCGGACCTAATGATTGAGGCTTAGACTTATTTTGCCAGCATATGATGCTTTTCATGTTTATATCATTCATGATTATTGCTAGTATGTACTTCCATTATATTTATTTTTCACTTTGATATATTTTTTGAAAAAATCAAAAAAGATTTTCGGTCTTTAAGAAAAAAATTGAAAAATACGAAAAGATTTTTGGATTTTAAGAAAAGAGAAAAATTCAAATATATTTTTGATTTTTAAGAAAAATTAAAAAGGCAATAAGATTTTCTTTTTATAAAATTTTTGAAAAACGCAAAAATATTTTTGTAGTTTATTTACACCTTATATGGATGGACATTTAGGATTGCTAAGTCAAAATATAATTCCAATTTCCACGTGACCTTTTTATAGTGTTTTGAGACATAGGATCATTCCATCCTTGTGCTTTATAGTGCATTGGAGTCATGGAGATGTGATTAGTGATTACTTTATTCATGTTTGGTATATTGTATCCTTTAATGCACACATGCCGAATTTATTATGAGCATTGCACTTGTCTGTCACATGTTGGTCAAGGTGTTTTCATCTCAATCCTACTTTTAAAACGAACCAAATGCGATAAAACGAGATAATGAAAGTAGTGCTTGCAAGAACCATTGCCCGGATTGAAAATTTTGAAATTTATATCTCCGATAAATTTGTTAATTTAAAATCAATGGCTCAGGCAGAAAAAGTAAAAAGATCATTGTGTGAATAAGCATCATTTGCAAAAAGAAAAGATCCCAAAAGAGTAAAAGCACTCAAAAGAAAAAAACATAAAGTGTTAGGCCAAATTCAAAGCACATTGATGCTTCGCTACATACGAGCATTAATTTCTTTAAAATAAAAGAATTAAGATAAATATTTTATATGTGAGTCTTGAGGGAGTTAAGTTGAAGCTCAATGGGTTTGCACGTCCTGAAAAAGTCCCATAAAACATTACATAATTTTGGGCGTTGTTGGTACAAAAATCATTTTAGACTTTGATTTTTTTATTAGATTGACTCGATATCATATGAGTTCAACAATTTTTATACCTACGGACGATTTTGAGTTCATTAATTGGAAGTGTCCAAAATATATCGTGCACATACGTTATGATTGTTTGAGTTGATTTTCCTATCAAATTTGTTCACACCCATTTATTTTGTTTCATTGGCTTAGTTATCTTAGTGTTAGTTCATGGTTTGCATTATCTTTGTATTTTTTATATACTTGGGAAAAATTTTAAAAAAATAAAAAAGTTTGTTTTGCTTAGTTTATCATTACTTGATTCATATTGCATTATATTTGTGATGATAATATATGATTGTTGTGACACACTTTGGGTTATTATTTTATTTTTATTTTTCTTGTCTATTTAGGACAAATAAAAAGGGAGAGAACGAATTATGGGGGAGTGAGAGTCTGATTTATTGGGGAGAATTGAAATTGATTTGATTTATAAGTTTTGAGTTTTTCCAAATTTAATGCATCACGAGGTATATTTATTTGTCTATTATGTGTAGGTACAGTTTGAGGAACATTTGAAAAGTACAAATTTAACAAATCTCCCAAAAAGAAGATCAATAGAATGCAAGTGATTTGAAAAGTTGTGTTGTTTTGAAGACTTGTACATGTTTAGTATCTTTCCATTTATACATTTCTTGGAGGGTATTAGATTTGTATAGGAATTGTTGGATAATTAAGATTTTTTAGTTTTTACTAAAATAGCCATAAGGGGCAATTTGTAAGGACGTATATTATATCATTATCCCTAGTATCTAGGTTACATTGAGTATGGCGTATCTCGTTACTTTCGTCAAAGCAATTCACGTTCACACGTTCAAGAAAATGAATCCGATTATCAGGCAACTTCAACATGCTCCACGACGTCACGTATGTTTGGTATGGATTTTGTATTGTTTTTTGTGGATTTTTTTACAAAGTAGTGGAAAATTTTCATAAACTAATTTTGTCAAAATGAGGCATTTTCAAACAGATTTTCGAACTGCTTTCGAACTTAAAAATAATTTTTTTATTATAGAAAATCTCATTCAAACAAGATTGATATCTCGTTAGAACGACATGCTCATGTCGTTAGAAGCTCATTTAACAGATGCAACGATCGGGGTTCACACGAGGGCTTACTGTCTTAACTTTTTGCATCTCATTAGATACGACTTGCATGTCGTTCGAACGACATATCTATGTCGTTAGAATGACTGATATTCTCATTCTATCGAGATTGCACCGCCTCGAATTTTGTTTTCACCTATAAATCCCTATTTTCCGTACGAAATTTGTTAAGGCTTCGCATTTACGAATACTGTCGAACAACTGCTTTTTAGTCTTCACTTTTATAAGAAAAACTACTTTTGATTCACATAATCAATCCCAAATACTTTGTGAGTCATCTTTGGAACCCAAAACACTCCTATATTGAAGTTACACCTTGTAAATAATTAGTCTTTATTGTTGCTGCTGTGATTCTTGCGAGAATCATTATCAAAGGAAGAAGATTACGATCTTTGTAGTTCTCGGGGAACTATTGCTGAAGAGGACGAGGGTCACATGTGGGAGAATTCGTCTTGCGGTATTTCGCTATGTACATGTAAGTTGTGATTTACAATCTATAGCGAAATAAAAGGTTTTGCCCTTTGGGGTATTTTTCCTGGAATTGTGATGCTTGATTTGAATCACATATTTACATGTTCCATGGTTAATAAGAATTAAAATTTGTTTATGGGTTTGAAATTTAATTAAATAATTTAAGCCATTAGAGAATTGTGCACTCTCACATTATTATCTATAGATGTATGCAATTTTATTTTTCCCTCGTGAATATATATTTTTTTCACCTTGACCATATATAGTGCTGTCATACACCAATAAAACTTTTCATAATTATTTACTTCACTCATTTATTTTTTTCACATATTTGTTTCATTGATATTATTTGTCTCTCACTGTGTGTATTTATGAGACTTCTAGTGTGAGCTTTTTTTTTTCTTTTTTCGTTCTCATAATCTTTAGGCATCAAGCCTCTCAATTCACATCACTTTAATTTATATTATATCTATACTTGTTTTTTAAAACATCTTCTACTTCCAAGAGAAAGCATGGTTGTACATGAGATTTGAAAGCTAATGCCTTGTCCTCATAAAAACGACTAACATTCCAGTGCACTTTACCCCCGGAGATGGCAGTCCATTAAGCCTTAATCATGAAACTTTTGTAGTTGAACTTGGAAATGTTGTATAGAGATAAGCTCCTCTTCAAACCTAAAAATGGTCGGCTAACTCTATGGACGATAAGGAAACTTCAAACGATAGAATCTTGGTAATTATAAATCATTAGGCCACTACACTCTTATTTAATTATTTTTGTTTAACTCACAACATTTGAAAATGTTTTAACTTGTTTAGATGAATATTGACGTTGACATGTCAAACCCATATGTTCTAAGATATTTGCAAGTGATGATGGGATCTCGGTATTCTAAATTCTTCTACTAATTGAAGTTGCACATTTTATAGTACATGACTTTGGAATAGGCAAAACGACACAAGTATCCTAATGTTTCCTCTAAAAATGATTGGTCTAGTGGTAGCACACTAGTACTAAATCTCAGGGTTGACTGAATTTGCTCCCCAGTTCGAG
Organism: Sambucus nigra; assembly: GCA_949130495.1. Taxonomy (NCBI): domain Eukaryota; kingdom Viridiplantae; phylum Streptophyta; class Magnoliopsida; order Dipsacales; family Adoxaceae; genus Sambucus; species Sambucus nigra. The sequence continues at coordinate 382,624,027 of OX422214.1, read as the reverse complement.
TTTTGACAGCTGCAACAATCTGGGGGCCAGCGGCTGATCGTTGATCCGCTAGTGGGGATTAGTCGAGGTGCGCGTAAAGCTAGCCCGGATACCTCATGGTACCTCTATAAGGGGGAATAAACCAAAAAAAACAAATTGGGACTACCTTTGTGACATTTTCCACACAGATGAATGGCAAGTATGTTCATGATAATACTATGATTATTTAAATTAAAGAATGTGAAGACATATGACAATGTGTACAATGTAAAATTCTAGTTTACTGTAAATTGAGTTTCTTTAAAGATTGAAAATTGAGTTTTGGTGTGAGTTTTTGGTGCAATTGTGTTTCAGAGTGGGTGTAGCTATATGAGTTTTTTCTATATGTTCTTTATTTACCTTTAAATGATATAGTTTAATATATCAATCTTGATTTGTTATTTATCACTTTAGGGGCTGATTAATAAACCAATTAACTAAATGGATAATATAATTTTAAAATAGGAAAAAACTCTACGATCTCTACTACTTTAAAAGAGGTTACTTCCTCTTCAAAAATCAAAGGACTAAACTAGCCTCATTAATTTTAAACTTTCTACCATACCCTTACTAATACACCGACTTATCTATCCCTACTTTCTTCGACCATTTTCGTTCTTCCAACCCAAGAAATCGATAGTCATTTCTCACTAATTAATGACAACACATTCATTTTGCACATTCATTCATCGTAGCAAGTTCCAAATTAACGTGAATTCATTCATCTTCCACCTTCATTCAGCTTGTCAAAAGGAATCTGAAACACCAACAGTCAGGAATGCCTACGGAAGTTATTCGTATATTAAATATGTCTCTTCCACTGAAATGCCATCCAATTTTTTTTCCTTGCTTTTGGTTCCTCTGGAAAAAAAAAAGGTTAGTACTCCTACTTCCCTCTATAATTTTTCCTTCTATAGTGTTTAAAATGTTAATACTTACAGAAGTTTTTACTGATATAGAAAATTTTCATACCAGACATTAGAAATTTGTAAACTCAATTTATGATTATATTGGATGCATCTTCTATGATATTTTATTTTTAATAGTGTTTACCCAGCATGAAATTAATAATTACCTCTGTTTTACTATTCTAAACTATTACTCTATTATTTTTGGGCAAATGATTTATGGATATGGAAAGTAAATTTCAACGTTGTTGGATTTTTTAATCTATTGAAATTATATTTGTAATTGTATAGTTTCTAAAATATGTAAATCTTTGCCATTAAAATATTAGTAACGATGTTCGTTTTTTGTTTCGGTTAAATTGCTATGTTAAGTTGTTCAATAATTATTTCCAAAGTTATGTTTTTCAAAAATATCCGATATCCAATTGTATATTCTACTTATTCTTTTTCTTTTAAGTTCTCATTTTATCGTCAGATTAAGTTAATTTATTTATTTTACAAATTTAGTATTGATTTAAATATAACTGGATAGGAAAATTAAATTTTCTCATTTTTCGGTTCCCGTTCAATCGCTATAGTAATTTTTGAAACCGTTATTGAATTTTTTTTTTATTCATCAAAGATAGTTTTGGGCATATATTTGTGAGTTATAAATATTTTATTTATCTTTTTGAAGTTTTATGTCATCTTCATCATATGTTTGAGAATGTGCGCTAACCGAGCGATTAAATTATCGCTGCATAGGTTGTTGGATTCCAATCTATCCTTTGGCACTTGGTGGATTCCTGGCTTTACAGATCGAGGAGGAACATTTTGTTGTTAGACAAGACGAAGAATGGTTGATACCAGGGTGGTGTACCATTATGGAGGTTCTGATTTAATAGTAACTCAAAAGAGCACTAAGAAGACAATTAGCGTGATTGAGGTATTAATCCTATTAACTCTTATAAATGATTCCAATTGTTATATCTTTTACGTTTGCAACTTGTATCGATTCACGCAAAGCACCTTTGCAAGTCACATTCTACATGATTGAATTTTCTAAGATCAAATCCACCTCTTTAATTGATTTTTAAATGTACAAATAGGCCTCGAACTATTCAATTTGCTTTTTCATTTTTTTATGAAATTTTCAATTCAGGTCCGTGACATGCCCTATAGAATTACGTTCACCTTATGTAGTAAATGATGATAAAATTCGTAAGTTTCAAAGAGACTTTGAGAGTAGTCAATTTTAAGGCTATAGGGAATTTAAGGTTTTCACTTGGCTTCAAATCAAGTATTTTATCTTTTGGGTTATAGAGAGGAACAAGTTATTTTGGTTCAATCGAACAGTACCTTTTTTGTTAGAAAGAAGTTCACAACATAATTAAAGGGGCAACTAATTTTTTTGTTTTGAAAATATGTTCCATTCTCTATTTATGAAGAGGCTGACCTGTTCTATGTATTCTATTTATGAAGACAATCTATTTGATAAAACCCTGTTGGAATATCCCCTTTTTTTATGCTTATATGATTGAACAAGTATATATATATTTTGGTATTTATAACTAATAACACACTTTTGGGAATGGATTTTTCATTGAGTTTTATCTTATTATTGCATCAACCATGAACGACCACTACTCCTCTCCATTACAATCACTAACACAATCGCATGGGATATGCTAACCTAATATGCGGAAGCATTCAAGATGTAATATGACATTTATTATTTTAAGCAAAAGTTTGTAGCATAGGAACTCAACTATAATACCTTATAAAAACCTTGTGACTCACTTGTTCGTATCATTTGAAAGGTCAGACATGCATTTTTTGGATTCAACGTATGCCTCATTTCTGAGATGAAGCCCTTGAAGTAACCATTATAGAACTATACGCTCTCCAACTGATTAGGTAACATAGTGTCACTCATGGAAAATTGCACTTTACAAAATCTGAAACTGTTTGAAAATGATTTCAGAGGATAATTACCTAGGTGAATTTCATACTGTATGAGATATTTCTCTGCACAACTAAAGAATAACATGATGGGCTTCGCCGTTTAGTAAAGTGCGTTAACTCTCTCAACTTTTCTTTCAAGAAGGATTTTTTTCCTTCTGCCTGTACGATTTTGATTATACTTTCAATTGTGATTCCAAACGGTAAGATTGCATTTGCTATGGAAGGCAATGCTCCCGACCTAGAATTGCGTCTCCGTCAGCCCGGCGTGGAGGTTTCATACAACCTCTCTCCCGTTGAAAGGCGGATAGAGTAGAGGTTTTCCATTTTTCACTCCGGGCGACAGATTCCTATAGAGGATCTGCCTGCCATTGTTCTACTGAAAGGAGATATTATAGAGCATATGGCCCAACTAGATCCTCATCATTTGACTTTTTTTGTATCCACATCTCCATTGTTATTTCCCCTTGAGACGGAACTTATCAAAACAAACTCATTTGTTTGTTTGACTTTATCATTCCATGACAACATGTGCAGCACAATCTTATGATTGAATGTGGCAAAGGTGGCATTTTTTGCTACTAACAGCTGCTCAGACCCTATGTTGGCATTTCAAGCAGAAATTAACATATGGTAATGTTAACATAGGAACTCAACTATAATACCTTAGAAAAACCTTGTGTCTCACTTGTTCGGATCATTTGAAATGTCAGACATGCATTTTTTGGATTCAACGTACACCTCATTTATGAGATGAAGCCCTTGAAACTCTCTCTAAATAATTAGGTAACATAGTGTCACTCATGGAAAATTGCACTTTACAAGTTCTGGAACTGTGTGAAAATGATTTCAGAGGATAATTACCTAGGTGAATTTCATACTGTATGAGATATTTCGCTGCACATCTAAAGAATAACATAATGGTTGATATTATATTGATGTGCTGGACTACAAGCCCGTGATCTCTACTTCAGAGGTCTATCCACACGTCGAATATCACTAACATTACCTCGCATGGTAGGATATCCAGCATCAGGTATTACAATAACTTTAATTTTCTTCTTTTATTGTGGTGTATGTAAAGGAAAATGCAAAATATGAGGGATCCATGGGGAATGCAACAGCTTATGAAGTTCACCATATCTTGCATCAATCGGATGATAAGTAGGAACTTGCCTAAGAAGGAAAGGATTCATACATGAATACACAGGAACATGGGTGTTGACGCACAAAAAAAAATGTAAAAATGGCATCTATGTCATTTTAGTGTGTCAACAATGGGGTAAACTAGGAGCAGAACTAAGAGATCCAAATAGAGAAAAAGGTAACATATTTGGAATTCAGTACATAGTGTATTCATAAAACAAGGGTGACATGACTTACAGCCTAAACTATGTGCGATTTTACCGCCAATAGTCAACCTACAGCTAAAAGTGTAGCTGCTACAAAAACCCCTGCATAGTAACAGCAAAGATCCATCCCCAATGTTTGGAGATCATGCGAAGTGGATGAAGAAGTAGTACATTCAACATCAGCAGAAGATATCACATGTAGAACGTTGAAGGGAAGAGTTGAAATAACCCCTTGAACTGCAGAATGAGCCTCAGGACGGGTATAACATGAATTTTTGTTCATTAGTTCAGATATCCATCTGAGGTAGCATCCATACTCCAAATAGCAAACAAGAGCAATAAGCATAGTATAAACAATTTCCCATGGAAGCTAACTCTCTTGCATTACAATGGGGGGACTGATTTCTACACCTAAGGAGTCTACTAATTGGAGGTGTTGATGAAGAAGATGATTCATAGGATAGTAGATTACAAAAAAAGAACTTAAGAATTATTCTATATGTACAAGGTTTGGTACGCTCAACTCAGCCTATGATATTTTCCATATATAACACATTCCATCGAATTGGATCCCCGGAGTTAGTGCAGTGTATGCAGATACTATTCTAAGAAAGGCCATGACTTGAAGTTATTTCTCTACAGATTGTTTTCCCTATTTCAAACACTTTTTCACAATAAAAAAATCCAAGGCCAAAATGCATTGTTCTATCTTCCCCAAGTTAAAACTAGGGTGAGTGTATTTTTATAGAATCCTGAGGTTAAAAAAATACTTATAAGAGATATTTAGTTATTCCACTATACATTCAAATGTGAAACATAATGAGGTTATGAAAATTTTATGCCTAAGTCTGTTCTAACGTAATAGAATATATTAGAGAGACATAATTTGGAGATGTTAATCTAACTACCACCTACTGAATGTTAGTTCATATTTTCCTAGAACTGCTAGCTGATTTAAAACATAGCTAAACTCAGATTTATTTAGGCCAAGTTTGTTGATTGATTTTATCTTGGAAGAGTATCGTTAAAGAGAACTATATTCTATATTAATTATTCTCTTTCATTAAATTACCAAGCATCCTTGCATTTTTGCTACGAGTTTATTAGGTCTCACCCCACTTGCTGACCGTGTCAGTTTCTTAACTAAGCAAGAAAAATTTAATTTCGCCAACTCAACTGTTTAAGAATTTATATTAGTCTGTATAACTTCCTAACATTCTTTGCTCTTTTTTTTTCAAACCTTTATTCAAATAATGAAATTACTTAAAGAGGTTGTTATGATTTAATTATTAATGAAGTTACCAATTTCGTCCTCTACTTTAGTTAGAACATTTAGCTGGTTAATGAGGTTATATTTCATCTATGGTACATACATACAAACAACTTCATATCTACTAGGTTGCTAAGAATCCATATCATATCTTAGGAATCTTTACGCTACATACATATAAGCAACAATAGATTAAAACTATTATAGATTGAAAAAACAAAAATTGATAAATCTCAAACAGGGGCGGAAATGGTTGCTGTTTAAATGAGTTTCCCCACATTTCCCTGTTTTATAGTGTTTATTTATTGTTAATTTAGTGAATATGCGATATGATTTGATCTTTTGTCTCTGCTTTCATTCATCATGTGATTGTTCCTATTTTTTCTGCGTTACACACACACCATAACTAAGCCACGTAACAGCTCCGAGAACTTATTTAAGACTATTTGGAAGCCTTTGCAATAAAAAAATATAAACGTTGAAAGTAATTTAGGATCAGATTGCTTATATAATGGTCATCATGGATAGTGGTCGATACCTGAGGAAATTTCACATCAAAACCTACTGCATGTTCCTTTTTTATCGCTTCTTTAGATGTCATCGCTCTTAAGTGGTTATAATTATAAAAGTAATTACCATGTATATTTTCCATTTACATGATGTTAATTTAAACTAAATCCATATTTCTTTATGTATTTTCACCAATCTTAGGTTAAATTCATTTTTTTTAAAATTCTAAAATCATTCACTTATATTTCTCATGTTACTTTCTTACTAAACTTCTTAAATAATCTTCCAGACACTTCATTTCCCAAATTACTAGAAATGTCATCCATTTCACCATCCAAAAATGTATCTGGTAGACCCAATACACGAAAAAGACAGAGAGTTACTTGGTTATTTCGAACCCAATTAAATTCTTACAGATATCAAGGTTAGCTAAAAAATAGTTTACGCTTAAGTAAATCATGTTAGAATTATCAAATGCATATTTAATATTACAATTTCTCTCTTATTAGGAGAAACCGTATATGAACCTCTCTGCTCTACATTGCTGAAACTAAAAGCAACTCCCAATTTCCATCACTGCAATTCCCAAAGATTCCAATATGAACCCCCCATATTTTGTTGTCAAAAAGGTCAAATCTCCCTCACTGAAACTGTTATCCCCGAGGTTTTATTGGATCTTTTCACATCCAATTCTTCTGAATCAAGAAATTTTTGTTCTAATATCAGAGCTTACAATAGCATATTCATCTTCACTTCATTTGGAGTTGCTCTTCACAAGCAACTAGCTTCATCAAGATATGGTGTATACACGTTTCGAGTTGAAGGCCAAGTTTATCATCATTTACCCTCATTACAACCCACCAACAACCCCTGTTACTTCCAAATGAAAATCTATAGTTAAAAAGCGAATGGGCATTTTACCAGGGTTGTCCTTAAACATTGATATAGTTGAAAAGCTATTGAATGTGATAAATGAAAATCCATAAGCTCAATTTTTACGTCGATTAGAGGACTACCCTTCACTCGATGCACTTCAAGTTCAAATCACTAAACATGTTAACCTTGATCAACAGATTTACAATGAGCCAACATCCAATGAGGTTACTGCAATATGGATTGAAGGAAACAATGCAAATATTCCTTTAGAGCGAGACATCATTGTCATGTCACACTCCGGTTAACGCACCAAATAAGGCCCATTACAGTATCCGTTGTCACTTTGTCGTGTCACTACTTTGGATGTTATGGCCCATTACAATATCCGTTGTTGTTTCCAAAAGGGGAGGTTGGATGGCATCAAGACATAAAGTGATGAAATGATACCTCATCTACCACATCTACAAATATCCCAGCCTCCGTACCTGCAATCACATGTACACAAGACATTTTCTCATCAGAGCAAGAAGGTAGAGCCTTAACATAAAATATTTTTTAAATCTCATTCTTAAAATCAAATTTCATGACATTTTAACAATTATTCTTCTTTTCCAATTTCCACAACCGTACACTCTTCTAGGTGTTCATCGAGAGATCTCATCCAAAGTATCATGTCGAGAATACTATGCACGCAAATTGCAGATCATAAATAATAGACAATCAATGTTGTTATTCGCTGGCAAGCTACTACAACAGTATTCTGTCGACATGTACATAAAGTTTGAAATAACCCGACTTGATTACTATCGTAACCAACAGAAAAAAAAATCAGAGGTGAATTATACCAAGGGTTGGTTGATAGCGTCATAGCGGGTGAAACAAGAGCCAACAAGGTAGGTTAGAGAATTTTTCTCCTAGCATCATTCATTAGTGGGCCTCGAGATATGCGTCGTAGATACATGAATGCAATGGCTTTAGTTCAAAGATACGGGAAGCCAGATTTATTCATCACAATGACTTGCAACCCTGATTGGAAAGAAATCCTTGATAATCTTCATCCAGGCCAGGTACCTCAAGATCGACCTGATCTAACTTCAAGAGTATTTTGAGCTAAATTAAAGGACCTAAAGGATCAACTTTTTAAGAAAGAAATATTTGGAAAGGTCGCGGCACATGTACATGTAATCGAATTACAAAAGAGAGGATTGCCACATGCTCATATTCTGGTCATCCTAAAACAAGATTACAAGATCAATACTCTAGATGATTACGATAAATTCATTTATAGAGAGATACCTGATATTCACGAATACCCATTCCTTAATTCATTAGTCATCAAGCACATGATGCATGGTCCCTGCGGAGAATTGAATAAAAATAACCTCTGTATGATAAATGGGAATTGCAAATTTCATTACCCTCGCGAATTCTCATCTACTACCTCTCAAGGCCAAGACCCATATCCTATTTATCGACGACGAAATGATGGAAGATAAGTACGCATATGCAACAAGTTGTTAGAAAATCGATGGGTGGTTCCTTACAATCCATATCTCCTAACAAGATATAATTGTCATATCAACGTTGAAGTTTGTTCGGGGTTAAAAGTTATGAAGTACCTTTACAAGTACATTTACAAAGGGCATGATAAAGTGAGTATTCATGTTTCATTCGATGAAAATGACACAACCACTATTGATGAGATCAAACAATTCCAAGGTGTAAGATGGGTATCTGCATAAGAAGCTATTTGGAGAATTTTTGAATTTGAGCTAAATAAAATTAAGCCATCGATGATAAACCTTCAACTCCACTTGCCAAATAAGCATACTGTCACATACGGGGAGAACCAAAACTTAAATAATGTGCTTGACACCCCGAACATTGGCAAGACATTGCTAACTAAATTCTTCAATATGTGCTCCAGATTCAGCGAAACACGTCAATATCTGTATAGGGAATTCCTTGAGCACTACGTATGGGATAATAAATAAAAAACTTGGTCTAAAAGGAAGAATAAACTCAATGCAATTAGCCTTGTAAATAGTGCAAATCCTGTAGAAGGGGAACGATATTACTTAAGATTTCTTCTAAATCACATCAGAGGGCCAATATTATATAGACCTTCTAACTTATGATGGAATCACTTACTTGACATTTAAATAAGCCGCCTAAAGACATGGACTGCTAGAATCAGATGATAGCATTGCGGATTGCCTCTCTGAAGCTGCCACTCTCCAAATACCTGAAGCACTAAGATGATTGTCCACAATTATTTTAGTTTATTAAGAGCCCTTCGATGTGAGAAAATTATGGTAAACAAACTTTGAGTTTTTGTCAGAAGATTTTAAAAGAATCCACCCAAATTCATTTGTTGAACAAAAAGATTGCACATTAAATAACATCACCTTCTTTCTATATTCAATGGGAAAATCGGTTAAAAACTTTGACCTGCCTCCATATAGCGGTACACAATTATCATCTAACATCACCAATCGAAGAGAAATTACAGATGAACTACACGTCGAGACACCAGAAGAAGACTATAATTTTTGTATGCATTTAAATGCAGACCAAAGACATGCGTACTTGGTTTTACTCGAGAGGGTGATTGCTGGAAATTCGGGTTCCTTCTTCGTTGATGGGCCTAGTGGAACTGGAAAGACATATTTGTATAAAGCGTTACTTGCTGACATTAGAAAGAGAGGTATGATTTCACTTGCTATAGTAACATCAGGGGTAGCTGCATCATTATTACCTGGAGGTCGAATTGCACATTCTCACTTTAAAATACCTATTCTGGCCACTGAGACAAGCTTATGTAACATTCCCAAGTAGAATGGCACAGAAGATATCATACGATTAACAAGGATCATAATTTGGGATGAAGCACCAATGGTAAAGCGATTCGCGATTGAAACACTTGATAGGACATTAAAGGATTTAATGGATAGTATTGAACCTTTCGGGGCAAGGTGATCGTCTTCGGTGGAGATTTTAGACAAGTCCTTCCAGTAGTACGTTGAGGGTCAAGATTGAAAAGAGTAAACTCTAACATTGTGATGTCACAGCTTTGGAATACAATTCATGTATTATCTTTGACATTAAATATGCGTGCCAGAAATGATCAACAATTCAACGAATTCCTTCTAAGAATTGGCAGTGGGACGAAATCATCAACACATGATGCTCTGATAAGTCTTCCGAATGAAATGGTCATACATCCACTAGAAAATAATGGCCCCGAACATTCTCTCATTGACTTTATCTTTCCATCATTAAATATTAATGCGACCTTGCCGAATTTCTTAACAGATAGAGCAATTCTTGCGACAATAAACGAACACGTTGACTCCCTTAATGATATGATGATTGATATGTTCCCTAGAGAGTTGAAGACCTTAAATATCTTTGATGAAGCTATGGATGACACACACAACTATTACTAAGAAGAAATTGTAAATTCTTTGATGCCGAATAGATTGCCCGCACACACATTAAAACTTAAACCTAATTGTCCAATTATTCTTCTACGGAATATAAATCCTTCAGTTGGATTATGTAATGGAACAAGAATGTTGTACAAAGGTTCTTCTGATAATGTTATGCACGTGGAAATTTCAGTAGGCCAGCATAAGGGCAGAAATGTCCTATTGCCATGCATTCCATTATCACCAGTAGAAAATGAGGGATACCCTTTCCAGTTCAAAAGGAAACAATTTCATATTCGTTTATGTTTTGCTATGACAATAAACAAATCCCAGGGCCAAACAATTGCTAATGTTGGGGTCTAGTTACCAACAAACGTCTTCTCACATGGCCAACTGTACGTTGCTTTATCGAGAGGAACTTCAATGGAAACCACAAAAGTACTTCTCCAATCTGATAAATCAATGAAAAATAATGTCACAAAAATATCGTCTACAAATAAGTTCTATTGGCATCAAGGTACAAATGAATTTATTATCCCACTCATTATTGATATTGATTTATTTCTTAAACCATATTTAGGTTGGCTATTTCACTAAAACATTTCTTACTTAAGTTCTTTTTTATTCATAATAAATTTATTTCTTATCACTTTACATTAATATACTATACGTACTGTCATCAACTTTTAATAGGCCAAACTCTTACTAATTCGATGGCATCAACTGAAGTCGAAATTAAGGACTACAAAATGATCAACAATCTACAATGACTCCAATCAAAGTGGCAAATAATTGCTCAAGTCATGCGAAGAGGCAATATAGAGTCTTACAACAATTCAAGAGGGAATGACAATATTTTAAAAATAATATTGATGGATGAAGAGGTTCCAATTTTGCAACTTACATTATTTAAAATCATTTATATGATTATTTTCTATATCGTAAATTAACTCTACTAAAAAAATATACAGGGCACTAAAATTCAAATAGTCGTATAGAATGAAGACATACAAAGACTCAAAGGGTTGCTTCATATTCAGAAACAATATTCCATTACTAATGGTATGGTCAAGGGAGTGAATGATGCTTACACAACCGTTCACGATAAAATCGAGCTTTCATTCAATAAATACACTAAGATCATTGAACGAGATCGTAATTTCAAATTCCCGTCATCATTCTAAAAATTTACCTCGTTTGATGATTTGCTCGCTCAGACAGAGGATGATAAAGCATATGGTATTTATTACTAAATATATTTCGATAAAACAATGGTATAATTTTTTATATTATCTTATTTCTACTTCTCAAACATACAGATGTCATTGCATTTGTGATAAATGTGAAACCAATGAGGACAATTACAAAAGAATCAAACTCTGCTAAAATGAATCTGCGTGATATAACACTCCGAGATACAAAGTATGCATTCTATACCTTAAACTATCGATTCAAAACAAAACTTACTTAAAGTTTACTCTCATATTTCTCACTTTTCTTCATAGTCCTTAATATAATATTCAATATTATTGTTTATTATTTATGACAAGTTTCAATTAATGAAATTCACTCTATGGGGCGACTTAGTAGAGAATGAAGGCAAAAAACTAAGTGACTTATCAACAACATTTTTTTTAATGGTCGTATCTCAAGCTAAACGTTCATCCTACGAAGGTGTAGTACTATTTATCATCTCACCAACAATTAATAAAAATCCTACTAACTTAAAATAAATCAATTCATTCTTTACAGGGGAGTATAGCTTAAGTAGTGTATCAAAGAATACAATTCAGATTAACCCTGAAATCATACAAGCTACCAAATTAAAGGATTTGTTAGACAATTTCTTTCAAAAAAATACTAATTCTCCCTTATATGTATTAATTTCACAAATGTCATTTACTGGTTGTCAACCTCATTATCATCCCCACATTTCAACAAATTATCTTCGCCTCCCCAAAAAATAATCAACAATGCGGACACTGTTTATATTCGTGATATTATTAATGGAATCCCATCAACTATGGAGGTAATGAATCATTTACTATAATTCCCTTTTATGTCTCTAATATCCTCAATTTAATAACATAACATATCCAATTTTTCACAAACCACAAAATCTTTTATGTTCTTTCATTGCAGTGATTATGGAGGTTAGAAACAAAGAAATTCCATGGTATGATGCTTGCAATGTATGCAACAAAAAAGTCACGGTTGAAAATAAAATTGGCACATGCTTAAATTGTGGTTCTTCAAATTCAAATTACACAGCAAGGTAAATTAATATGTTCAATAATTTTTCAATGTTAATAATAAAAATCATATATAAAACTTTACTAATACATTATTCAAAAAAATATAAGATACTTATTTCAGTTTGTCGTCAAAGACGAAGATGAAAGAGCATCAGTGACACTATTCGAGGAAGCAGAATCATTCATTGGCTGCAACATTCCAAATTTCATCACTTCTAAAGACAAGGTAATATCATTATTATTTAAAATTCAAATTCATACATATATTCAATAAGCTCGATAACATTTATATTTACTTAAGATTCATATATATTATTTGGTTCACACAGAGAATTTTGCACTCAGACTATATTCGAAAGTTATATATGTGCATTGGGAAAATATACAGATTCTACATTAAAGGAAAATCACTTAAAGCATCCGATCGAAGGCTTGCACGTTTATTAGCTCTGAAAGTTGAAGAGGGAGAAGAACCATCGAATCCTAACAAACGTCAAAAGCAACATATTTGATGATTACATTTCCATTATTTACCCTTAGATATTGTCATTATACAATATCTTCCCAAACCAAATTATCTATTGCTTTGCTGTTTACATTTCTTATAACTTTGATTTATGGATATTGATTTCAAATATTCATTCGTAATGCATGGCTTATTACGTCAACATAACTACATTGTTGGTTACTTTACTTCATTAACTTTCCTTAATTTTACAAAGGATTTACAATTTAGATAAAAAAGATTGTAATTCATACATTATTATTCATGATTTCATTCCTAAAGAGAAATATTGGAACTCGCTCACACGTACAACGCACATGGGCACATCTAGTAGAATTAAAAGTGGAGAATGAAAATAGACTCCCGAGTGAAGGATTGCCTTTTAACATTAAACCTTCTTTTCTTTCTTAATTTATTTCTATCGTTGATTTTGTTTAAATTTGGACAGTTTTTTACTCATAAATTTGATGAAATTATTATGATCGGTTATTTTTTTTTTTTTTTTGAATGACCACAGCATTTCAAATATAACTTATTTCTGTCACAATTTTTCTTCATAAGTAAGAATAAATTATGTGCAAAGATCCACTTTTGAAGATTTCTTTAAATACTCTATTTTTTCAAGACCGTTTTTATGACATATTAGAATTTTCTTAGTTTTATCTTAAGCAAAAAACGTTACAAGAAGACACATTTTACACTTCAATTATTACTTCCAACACACCTTTCCAGTTAATGGGGTTGGCGTCTTGGCTAAAGAGTCCCTCAGTGAACGGCGTTGGTACGAGTACGACACCTGTTGTGGTGAAGTTCCCCACTCGCTTCCACCTCTGTAGCCCCTTCACACTTGCTACCACCGCAGCCACTAAAATTAGCTCCATTACTTGGATAAAGTTGTTACATCACAGAAGGTTGTTTTCATGAAAGGAACCAAAGATTTCCCACAATGTGGATTTTCGAACACGTGTGTGCAGATATTAAAGTCCGTGGCAGTACCGTTTGAACTATAAATATTCTTGAAAATGAAATTTTGCGTCAGGCTTTGAAGGAGTATTCCAGCTGGCCAACGTTTCCTCAACTGTACGTCGATGGGGAGTTCGTTGGGGGGATGTGACATTACTGTAGAGGCGGGCAAAAGTGGGAAGCTGAAGGAACTATTGGAGAAGGCATTATGCTCCAAATCATTTTCATCTATGAATGTATGTGACACGCGGCAGCGATAATAGACGCGTGTTATACAAGTGTATTAAAAAATATGCGTATCACACGTGTGTTCGTTGTTACTGACGCAGACCAATTATAATAAATGAATTACAATTGATTGAGTGTTAGGTATTATTTATCAAGATTCATTAAAAAGTTCATCTTTTATGTTCGTTTCTCGACCTAAATATATAGGGAAATGATCAAGTGAGGTCTCAGTTTGAGGATCCTGAATGAGGACCATTTTTTTAAAATAGTAAAAAAAATATTTTTGGTCTGATTTTTTTTAATGATTTTTAAACAATTCAATAGGACCATAAAAAAATAATCAACTCAAAATGATTTTTTTTGCTATTTTAAAAAAATCAGTCAAATTTTGTCAGTTTTTAAGAAAAAAATATTTTTGGCCTGATTTTTTTTTTTATGATTTTTAAACAATTCAATAGGACCATAAAAAAATAATCAACTCAAAATGATTTTTTTTTAATGATTTTTAAACAATTCAATAGGACCATAATAAAATAATCAACTCAAAATGATTTTTTTTTCTATTTTAAAAAAATCGGTCAAACTTTGTCAGTTTTTAAGAAAAAAATATTTTTGGCCTGATTTTTTTTTTATGATTTTTAAACAATTCAATAGGACCATAAAAAAATAATCAACTCAGAATGATTTTTTTTCTATTTTAAAAAAATCGGTCAAACTTTGTCAGTTTTTAAGTTGTTAAAAACTGAGAAAGTTTGACCGATTTTTTTAAAATAGTAAAAAAATTCATTTTGAACTGATTTTTTTTATATGGCCGTACTAAAATGTTTAAAAACTCTATAAACAAACTTAGCTCAAAAATATTTTTTTTAATATATATATATATATATAAAATGCTCTTGTGTAAACTAGTCCGCATTTTAAGAATGCGGAGCGAACATATGTCACCTAACTGTGGCTCTAGAATTTATCGCCTAAATTATAGGCATAGTCTCTCTCTTTCTCGGCTTACTGTCAGTTGACACATGTCCGGTTCGCATAAGAGCAGGACTGTATATATATATATATATATATATATATATGAGTCAGGCTATAGTATATCATGCTCTATACATCATCCGTGCATCACACCTAATTCTAAGCCCTAAAAAACTCTTTTTTTCAAATTTATATTTTTTCCTTGAAATTAACCTTCCAATCAACCCATATGAAAAAAATTAGGTCTAAATACATTTTGTAGCTATTTTTAAAAAATTCACAAAAAATTGCTAAAAATACCTTATTTATAAGGTCTGCGCCAGTAGTTTTTTGTGGATTTTTTAAACATAGTTACAAAATGTATTTTGACCTAATTTTTTGCATATGGGTTGATTAGAAGGTTAATTTCAAGAAAAAAATATAAAATTTGAAAAAAACGTTTTCTAGGGCCTAGAATTAAGTGTGATGTACGGTGTGATGTATAGTACATGATTTAGGTGAGCCTTCCTTATATATATATATATATATATAATATGAATTATTGTTAAAAAAGGATTAAATACCAAAAAGTCCCTCAAAGATTTTTTAATACACACTTAGTCCAAGCCTTTTTATTTTGTACAAAAAAGTCTCTTATTCTCTTAGCTTTAAAGGTCTGCATCAGCGACATGATGAAGCATTTTTGGCATGGTGAAGGACTTTTTGGTGCAAAATAAAAAGGCTTGGACTAAACGTGTATATATAAAAGTTCGAGGGACTATTTAGTATATGCCCCTTAAAAAACTATATGAAATATATTAATTATACGAAATATCTGAGTATACGGAATATATTAAATTTACGAAATATATAAATATAGGGAATATATTAAATATATAAATATACGAAATATACGCAATATAAATATATATTAAAATATATTAATTATATAAATGTATGAAATGTATAAGTATATGAAATATATATAAATATATGAAATATACACTATATATATATATATATATATATATATATATATATATATATATATATATATATATATATATATATATATATATATAGAGAGAGAGAGAGAGAGAGAGAGAGAGAGAGAGAGAGAGAGAGAGAGAGAGGAATGCTCACCTACATCATGATGTATACATCATACCTAGTTCTAGCCCTAAAAATCTTTTTCTCCAATTTTTTTATTTTTTCCTTGAAATTAACCTTCTAATCAACTAATATTCAAAAAATTAGATCAAAATACATTTTGTAGCTATTTTTAAAAAATTCACAAAAAATACTGGCGTAAACTCTTATAAATAAGGTATTTTGAGCAGTATTTTTTATGAATTTTTCAAAAATAACTACAAAACGTATTTTGACCTAATTTTTTGAACATGAGTTTATTGGAAGGTTAATTTCAAGAAAAAAAATAAAAAAATTGAAATAAAAGTTTTTTAGGGCGTACAACTAGGTGTGGTGTATGGATGATGTATAGAACATGATGTAGGTGAGCCTTCTCCTATATATATATAATAGTGGATGCCCGTGCCCGAGGGCACGGCGATAAATTTTCCCCCGTGATAAAAAAAAATTGAGAAAAAATAAAAAAAATTGAGAAAAAATAAAAAAGAAAAATTAAAAAAAGAAAAAAATATTTAAAAAATAGTTTAAAAAAATGGGAAAAATATTTAATAAAAAAATATAAATTTACATGTATTTAAAAAAATACATGTATTTGTAATAGTATAATAGTATTTATAATAGTATATATATAACACAAAAAGAAAAAAGAAAAAAAAATAACTTTTAGCATGACATTTCATGTATTTGCATGAAAGAGAAAAATGTCATGCATAAAAAAAGTGAAGATATTTTGGCAAAATTTTCAAAAACCATGCTCCTTTATATATATATATATATATATATATATATATATATATATATATATATATATATATATATATATATATATATATATATATTCAAAATATGTATATTTACAAATTTGTGAACAATATATATTTACGAAATATATAGAGTTAAAAAAATTGTTTTGAGTGATTTGACATTTAAAGGTGACAAACAAAAACCTCCCCTCCCCCCAAGAATTGAATTCCACCCAAAGGTGGCAAATTGTGCCTAATGGGTGTTGTACATAGAAAACAAATTCCAAGGCAATCAAACAACCTAAAAGCTGGAAAATTTCAAACTTTTCTAACTTTTCTGCATTTGCCTTGAAATTATAACGCTATCAAACGGACCCTCAAGTGTTTTCCGTGTATTGTATAAGATAAAAGGAAATATCGATTTTCATTGTGCAAGGTCATATAGGACCCAAATATATCAAACATAAAGTTTGTCTTAAAAAAAAAAAAGGTGAAATCCAATATAACAATATAAAAATAGTCTCTAAATTTGGTTCTGCTATGTATTTCAGAGTTAATGCATTAAAGCCTCTCCAATACCACATACATCTGCTCCAAAATATAGACCTTTGCCTCCAAAGCCGAAAATACATAATTCTTCTACAAATAATAGTAAAAACCAATAGTCATTGAGAATGCTTTTCTCTCTCTCATTCCTAATGACTAAGCTTTTTCCTTTCCTTCTTTTTGGGTTAGTCTCTTGAAATTTTGGGTGGTGAAATGACATAATACAATATGTTCAATTTAAAAAATTGAAACGGAGTCATAGAATAGATTTTGATTTTGTTCAAGTAGAGTTTTTCTTGTGAGGACTACAATAGTGTTATTTTTGGGGGATAACTTCAATTGAAACTTTTTCTATAGAATTCACAATGAAATGTGAGTTTAGTTAGTTAAGATCATAGTGTATGTTGTCATCTTTTAAAGGAAGTGAGTTATGCTTCCATGTTTCATAAGATTGTCTTTTAAATAAAAAAAATACAGTATTCCTTTTTGGATTTCTTCAATTCGTATTGTTATTGCGCAATCATTTTTGTGTTTTGATATTTTTATCCATGTGTAGGAGTTAAAATAATCTCCCTCATATATGAACGAGTCAAAATCAATTACTCCCATGTGTAGGAGTTACAATAATCCCCATTATATACGAATGATTCAAAAATCAATTACTCCGATGCGTAGGAGTTAAAATAATCCTCCTCATATATGAATGAGTCAAAATCAATTACTCTTTGACTTATTTACATGTTCCCTTTCATACAAATTATACCCTTAATGCTTTATTTTCTTAAAACACAACCTATAATTGTTTATCATTTATCTGGTGATAATAAATCTCAACACAAATGATAAGCAAATACGATCACCAAAAAAGTAAAGGACATAAATTAGAATAGCTGCAATCACACACGACACAAGATATATGTGGTTCGGTAAATTGCCTTTGTCCTCGGTGTTGTTCTCTGTTTGTATTTCTCTTTTCTCCAGGGGAGTGTTTACAATTACATGCCCTTTGCCCCGGGCCAGGGGTACAATATATACATATGAATTTCGGAGAGTGGGGGTGTTGGGCACCTCCACGTTGGCCCATAATCCCTAGAATATATCTTGAGAGATTTTAGGGGTTTAATAGGTCCCTACTGAATTAGTTATTTATGAGACTTTAGAGTTTGGGTCGGACTTCCCTTATTCTTGATAGGGCTCAGTCGGGCTACTTCTCTGGGCCAAGACAAATCAATGAGGTACCCGCAATTGCCCCTAAAATTTCTTGGTCATAATTTGGGCTCAATAATTTTAAATAATAGCTCTGATGGCATTTTTGTGAATTGCAAGATGCTTTGGGGAGTGAAACGTCATTCCCGGGTAGATTTAGGCAGCAGATTCACTTCGTTCTCCGTGCGTAATCATGGAAAGGGTTTAGATTTGTTTGAAGAGGTCATTTTAGGTGTCGCTTAAAAAAATCTTCGTGCTCTAAGGATTTCTCCAGCTCCTCATTGCATTTTCTCACTTCTAGGTCTCTCTTTTCGTCTTTGAGCTCTTTGTTATCTTTCCATCTTCCTTGCTTGTAACTTTGCTTCGTCTTAAGCTGATTTTTACTTCGTAAGTTTTCCAAACTTCTTTTTTGTTGTAATTTTTCTTTATCACTGCTAGTTTTTTTTCTTGTAATGGCAAGAATAGGTAATAGGTCAATAGATGAGTTTAGGGAGTTTTATAACATCCCTAACTGGGTGGACATTGAATGTGCCCTTGTCCCTCATAATGTTCGAGACATTGAGGATGAGCATTGGATTCACGTTCTTCTACTATCCTAGGGGGTCTGACCTTTTCTCCAAATCGCTTGTTTTTGCATTTCTTTAGTTATTTCTACATAGTTCCTGCCCAATGTTCTCCACACGTTTCGAAAATGGTGAATGGTGTACATAGGATCAATCATATCTATGGCACTAATTTAGCTTTTGCTGAGCTTTGTTACGGCTATACCTTCTCTCGAACAAGCTCTGGTCTCCTCTATCTGAAAGCTAGGAGTCCTGACAGGGTGTTGGTCGTCAATCTACTTGATTCCCACAAGGACTATTGGCAAGAAGGCTTTATTGCCTGGAACTGGCAGTTCCCTCCTCAAACTGAGGGAGTGAGGTACAGGGGACCTATGATTCCCTTTTACGGGGAGGAGTACATAGGTAGACATAGATCTTGCTTTTCTCATTGATTTTTTGTTAGTGTATTGTATTTCTTATGTTTTCCTTTTTCCTTTTTCAGCGAAGACAACGAACTTGGAACCTGCACTCCGCGAAATTCGAGTTGCTGAGCTAATCAAAGCTTGGAAGATCAGGGAATAATTGAGAGAGCAGTCTTTCCAACTGACCGCCAGAGGTCGTCAAGTATAGGGACCGACCAGTTAGCCCTAAAGGCAAGTCAGGGGCTAGCCTTGGTAAGTCTGTTTTTACTTCTCTTATTTTGTAGTTATTTTCAATACCTTCTTCGCTAAATGTTTGCTTTCTCTTTGTAGTTTGTATCTGATTTCACCGTCCTCTATCACAGCCGCGATGAGCTGGCAAGGAAAAATATTGAGTTAGAGGCGAGCTTGAAGGCTGCCAGTGCTGCTCAGAAGTCTTCCGATCTTGCCTTGTCCAAAGCTAACAAGGAAAAAGAGGCAACGCCCAAGGATACGGAGGAGTCGAGGTAGTCTTACGACTTGATTTGTACGAGAAAGATGGTGGTTGTTGAGGAAGATAAAGAGCTTACCCAGAAGATGAAGAAGATGGAATCTGAGGCTGCCACCCTTAAAGAGAGCTCGTACAATGCTGATGGCTCGCAGCATACGAGGGTACTGAGGCTCAGATTGGCTACATCAACCGTCTTAACTTCAAGAAGGGTTGAGATAGGGCTTTGCTCGTTGCCGAGGTGGATGTTGATTCCCCCTCTTTAACGAGAACGACCCTGGCCCCAAGCCTATTGTGGATGAGGTGCTTCCTCCTGCAGCCAATGAAGGTGTCCCAGTTGTCCCGACCACTGCTGTTGATGCTCCCCTTGATCAGGGGATGGTGACTGCTCTATATAAGGGAGGTGCACCTGTGGCTGTTGCGGATAAGGGGAAGCAACCAGCATCCTCAGAACAGACTGATGTCGTTAGCTAGTTGATAAGCACCCAAAAGTGTATATTTTATACCCCGAATATGTGCATTTTAGTCCCTCGTTTTAATTAAAATTGGCCTTATGTCGTATTTTATTATTTTTCAGGTCAATCACCGGTCGCAGTATCAAATAACGCAAATTCCAGTCAATTGCGACGCAGAAGCGGTCAAAAGCGTGCAACGAAGAATTCAAAGATACCGCAAAGTTAGAGTCTTCATTGAGTTTGTCCAGAAGAGATCCGATGCCCCAAAGCAGTCACGTGACCTAAACCCGAGCCTAGACCATTCCCCGAACCCGATGTGTGTTGAGTTTGTACCCTTTTATTATTTTTTAGATTTTTAGTTTGAGTCATTTTATTTTTAGGATTTATTTAGACTTATTTAGAATTTTCTAGGATTTATTTTCTATTTTTCTATTTCTTTATTTTTGATTTTGAATTTTATTAGTTTTTAATTTTTAATCTTTATTTTATTTTTAGGAATTTATTTATTTTATTAGATTTCATTTTATATATATTTTTTTATTTTTATTTTATTTTTATTTTTTATTTTAGTTTTATTTTATTAGGATTATATTTTTTTTAGGTTTAATAAAGTTTTATTTTATTTTAGTTGAGATGTTAGTTTTTATTTTATTTTATTAGATTTTTTTTAGGTCTTTAGTTTTTCTTTTAATTTTTTTTAGTTTTTATTTTATTTTATTTCTTTTGTTATATTTTATAGGTTAGAATTTTTATTTTTAGTTTTTATAGATTTTATATTTTTAGAATTTTAGTTATATTAATTTTCATTTTTTTTTTGGTCCAAATTAAACACACACACACCACACATAACACACTATCCTACACCCTCACCCTCGCCCATCTAATCATACACCCTACCACACTAGATAACCTCCCACTTCATCTTCCCCACTCAACCAACATCTACCTTCTCACTCCTCCTCCATTAACCAAATACCCACCACAAATCCAAACCTTCTCTCTATTCTCTCATCTCTCCACCATACCCGTCGGCCTCTCTCTCTCTAACCGGCGCTACCTCCGGCGGACCCACCCACCAAAATCGGACCCCCTCTACCCCGGTTCGAGACCCCAGATCCGTCGTCCGAGCTCCGGCGTCGCAATCCCGCCGGTGACCTGCCAAGCCAGCCGCGACCTGCGTCGCCATCCAACTCAAACCCAACTCCATACTCCATGTCCCCTGTGCGACCCGTCCCATTTCGCTACTCAGCCTGAACCGAAACCCAAACCCGAGTCCACCTCGTTCCAGCCCCAAATCGGAAATCCCCAAGCCGAACATCCACTTCAACCAATCCCAAAAAAATCGGAAGACCCATTTCAAAAACCACAAAAAAAAATCAGTCAAAGCCAAAACAAGAAGATCCCACCAAATCCTCCTCTAAGCCAATCATCGTGGGTCAACAAAATAAAAAAGGGAAAAGCTTATAAGACTCTCTCAACAGCAAATAGAGATATACACAGATAGAGAGAGACAGTGACACAGAAAAAGAAAAAAAGAGGGCAGTAAAAAGTAGACCTGGCAAAATGACGCACGACACGATAACACGACACGAACCGACACGAAGTTATAAGATAATGGGTTGACCCTTAATGGGTTCGGGTCATATCGGTGCCAACCCGATAAGACACGATAGTTAACGGGTCGGGTTAGGGTTGACCTCCTTCACCCGTTAATACCCGATAAAACCCGTTATGACCCATTAATTTAAGTAAATGAGATTTTTTTTTGGAACTTATAGAGAATTTATGTAGCATAATGTTAATTTAATCATAATGAATTTTACTAAATAAGAGATTTAGTAATGTCAATGAATTAATGGGTCTATTTGGATTCAAAAATGAGATAATATGTCAACTTGAATACAATAAAAAATAATTATTATCTTAATGGGTATTAACGAGTGAACACGGCACGAAACGATAACATAACGGGTCGGGTTTGGGTATGATTTTTTCACACGATAAAAAAGTCACCCGTTTAGACACGAACCCAATAAGACCCGAACACGATAAAAAACGACACGAACACGGCTCGACACGACCCATTGACAGGTCTAGTAAAAAGTAGTCAGAAAAATACAAAAAAATTAGTTTTAGGTTTAGAAAAATTTGTAGGTTTTGTTTCTTCTTTTAGTTTTGTAATCGAGTCCAGTTTTTGTGACGAGTTTGGGACGCGTGTTCATGCCACAATTAACTCAAGAAATTATTCGTATCGTATTTCTTTCTCTTCTTTTTAATTTCTTGTTTATTGATTGTGCTTGTGCTAAAATCTTAATCATGTTTGGCTAAAACATCACATTCAAGGGGTGGGATGAAACACGTATATTAATTTAATTAATTAACAATTGTTCAATTGTTTTGTTCTAGGCAAATTAAATTGGAAAAAAAACACACATTAATTTATTTAACGAGAGTTAATAAATTAATGTTAAAAAATGATATTTGATTTTTGGATTTAACTTAGAGATAGGTTTCATTCTTGAATTCAAATATTAATCATGTGTATGCAATTCAAAGATACGTACATTTTTTTATGAATTGATCCTAGCAGGTAGTTTGTAAGAAAGGGTATGAATCTATTTTTATATTTGTTGTGACACTTTCTGATTTAATTGCTAAAAAAAAATAATTTTGGATTTAGGATTGTAACGAGAGTTAAATCTTAAATTTCATTATTATTTCGAACGTATCAAATGAATAATTGGAAAAATTAAATTAAAGTAATTGCGTGGAGTAATCCCATCTCTTGTCTCTTTTCATAAATTCTACACTCGGTTACTTTTCAAAATTTCGTAGTTACTTTAGTTGCTTAAAATTTCATTTCCTCCATTAAAATTTGTTTTAAAAAAAAATAAATAAATAAAAACACAAAAAGATTTTTTAGAAAAATTGAAATTGCAAGTTTTCACAATAACGGTTTCGACGCTTGAAATTGGATTGATACCCGAATTTACCGCGATACTGAATTTTTAACAAGTTTTGTAGGTGATTCCTGGAATTTTGATACTCGAAGTTTGACCGCAGCGACATTCCAAATCATATCCGAAGGAAAACAAATTTAGAGTTATCACTAGTCTTATTAGGGACCTTTGTATTTTTTATATCCATGTTTCTTTTTGTTGATGTACTCGAACTATTTTTATTTCAATGAAATGAAGTTCTGTTCCTCTTTATATACTGATTTATTTATTCTTGATGCTCGTATGATTTGTATCTTATCGATATTGAGGAATATATTCCTTCTTCCTCTCACCTAGGAAAAATTCTTGGACCCGATGTGAGCAAACGAGTTCACGGTGCCTTTGTAAAAATCTACAAGTCTTTTAGATCGAGGAATCAAGACTATAAAGACCAGTCATAACTTGTTGCCAAGCTAAAAGATAGGCTTGAGGAGATGGAGGAAGTTGGCGCTTCCGTTCAAAAAGAAATGGATGCTATAAATGCTAAGCTTCTAGATGCTTTTGAGATCAATCAAGTTGGAGAGATCCTCCAACAGGAGAATAATGCTTTAAGGAGAGAAGTCTCGCGTCTTAGGTAGAATGCGCCGAGCATTTCCCCTCAAGTTTTATGTTGTTCTTTTTCATCGACTGGGTGGCGAGCTAGGGCTGGTGATGAAAATACGTTATTAAAGCCGTTTATTGAAAATAAACTATTTAAGTAACTCCGAGTTGTTTTTTGAAGACACTCTTTTCTTATATAAAAAAGGATTAATCACAAGAAGTGTTTAATGAAAGTATGTACGAGATCTATTCAAGATTTGAGCAACAAGTTTAAAAGATAGTTTAAACAAGTTTTAAACACAACACAACCAAGAATGAGGTGAGGAGATGTAGAAAGATTCTGTTCACTATTTTCTACGTGGTAAAACCTCACCAATTGAGGAAACATCCACGACTCCCTCTACGGAGTAAAATGAAAAATCCACTAAAACAAATTTATGAGTTACAAACTATATAACTAAAATGCAAACAACTCAGACCTATATAAGTTTAGGAATGTACCCTCTGGTGTCCTTATAACTTCTCTGAAGTTCTGATTGTAGATGTAGTTCTCTCACTTTGTCAACTTCAGATTTGTTCCAGCACTTTACGTCGACTTATGTTCACAAGATCTTATTACCAACACTTTTCGTGTTGTGGGGTGAAAGTGTTTGTGGAGGTGCTCTCTAACACATGCATGCACACACACACACACACACACACACACACACACACACTTATTAAGTATAAACAGTCCTAACTAATTACAGTAAGACTATATGCTGTGATCTTTTCTTTTCTTTCTTCTTACAAAACTTTGAACCTTATTTGACCTTTAAATCTATCCCAGAATCCACGGATAACTTGCTTAGAAATCAGTCAAGATCTTAATCAATCTCTGTTTAAAAAAGATTTTCGAGATTGAAAACCTCCAAGTGAGATTCCAAACTAGGTCAAAGGTTTAGTTTTACAAGAACAAGAAACAGAAATCATTTATTGTTGATTTCAAAGTAAGAAAACGTTTTAGAGAAAATAATCAACAATATATTTCTCAAGATGAGAAATAAAGAATGAAACTAAGTGTAATGTAACATGAATAACCCAGATCTGAGATTTCTATGGAATCAGAAACTAGATCTAAGTAAAAGTTTAAGTTGGAAACAAGATCTAACGAACACAAGGTTACAGCAACAAAAATAACTCAACTCAAACTCTCAAACACTCAAGAACACTCAGAAGTGTTTGGGTTAGGTTTGAAGAGGATTTGGACGAATGAAGTTAGGGTTTCTAACTTTTCTTTCTCTCTCTGGTTTCTCTCTTCTCTCTCTACTCTCCCTTCTCTCAGCAAAAATTGAAATGGCAAAAGTCTTCGAAGTCTGAGAGTGGGGCTCCTTTTATAGTGTGAGGAGAAGGTTCGAGAGATCTGATCAAAACCAAGGGCTAGGATCAAGTCAATATAATTTGACTTGAATCCAAGGGCTCACACAAGGCGGTGATTAAATGAAACATGATTGGCTTAAAAAGTTACACTAGGATTCATCAAGGCAACATGCAGATCGTTGATAAGAAATGATCCAAGGGCTGATAACTTACGCGTTTTTAACTCAGTAAACAAACACAGTTCCAACCAATCAGATGCAGACAGGTGTAGGGCAATTACAGGATATAAAACGCGCGTCTAAAATAATTAAAATCAAACCCTCATGTTTATGCCGCTTTCGAATTCTACCCAAGGTAACATTAGGCAATAATACACAACAAATTATATTTAGAGAATGACCCCAAAAACTTATAAATCAAGTTTTAATTAATAAAAACTTATTTAAATAATGTTTAAAAAAAATCCCAAAAAATTATTAAAAATCAAACTTAGGGATTTAAACACACTCAACATATGTACACACACTATTATGCAGTATGACATGCATGAATTGAATTCTACCGTGTGTGAGTGTTGGCAATAGTCTCTTGATCACTACAAGATAGAGAGATGAAGAAGCAAATCAATTTCTGAGGTTCTTTGGTTTCTAGGATGGACATAATTTTGTCACAATTTCCAAACTAGATGAGCACTTATACAATATAGACTCAAGTGAGTCAAAGGTATAAGGGCTTCAGGTGATAGTGGTTCAGCTAGGGAGATTACCGAATTGTGAGGTGACGTTCGCAGGGCATATATGATAGCTCCTGGTCTTCAAAGAGATGTAACCTTACTGAGGCACCTGTTCAAGAAAGGTCCTCGGCAGGTGTAAGCTGATGGCTAAGATCAGGGTTGGAATGATTCTCTAACAAAGTTGAAGGATGTTGAGGAGTTAGCTTTCATAAGAGGGTGTTTGAGTGCTCTTAAGAAGTTGCAAGTCCCTAGGAACTCTATTCTTTGGTATCGGCATGAGATCTCTCCTTCAACTTTGATTCCAAACCCATTCAGAAGGGATGACCGATGGGTTCCCATAGATGAGATCCCAAGATAGCTCGTGGAACCAAGTTTAGACGAAGTCGAGGAGGTATTAGCTCCTCACCCGGATGATGGTCGAACAACGCGAGTGACTGACTATCTTGCTCAGTGACCTAGTTCTCATTAGGGTTTAAATTACTCGACATATGTAACTCTTTGAATATGTAATGATGTAATAAAATATTTATGTTTTGGGTGATTTGCCGACTAAACAAGTGTTGTGCATTTTTTTACTTCATTGGTTTATTGTTCAGTTATCTTGGGCTCTTTTAGCCGACTAGATTTGATTTAGGCAGAGTCGATTGTTGAGTGGGTATCCCCTAGTCCAGTATGCTTTTAGTGTATCATTCTGCCTTACTTTATGTAACAACCCGCGTAATTTTGGGGGTATTTTCGAAATTAAGAGGGAAAATAAATTTTGAGATAAAATTATTTTTATTGCTCAAATATGTTGGTTATTATTCTTAAAGGCGAGAATTTCAAATGGTTTCGAAATTGGAATTAAAATGGAGTTTTAATTGAATTTTTATTATATAGAAAGAGTCCTCAAAATATAAAACTCTCTTAGAGTCCTCAAAACATAAAACTCTATAGCAAAAAAAAAAATATTTAAAAATATTAAACGGCCCGATCGAGCTGAAATTTTTTAGAGAGCTTCCTCTGTCTTCAGCTAATTCTCTGTAAAATTTCATCTAATTCCAACGGTCCGATCGTCCGGAATAAATTCTTTAGTGTTTGTATCTCATTAAAACTCTTTTCTTAATCAAACTCTTAATCCTTTATATATCAACAAATTCGTGGATGGACTTTTCGAATCACTTTTCCTCAAACTTTTCAACTAGAAGACCTCTCCAAAATTACTCCCTTTCATCTTCAAACCATAGCCCCAAACATATTCAATATTTCAACCTTATATTAGAAGGTTTATTTGGTGTTTTCTCGAGTTTGGGCTAGAACGAGATTTGATTTATTTCGCAAGGAGGACGTGATGTTGTGAATAGATTTTGAGGCCGAAATTATGTGACGATTCGTGTTGGTTCTTTTCGGTGGTTTAAGGTATGAGGTTTTACACAATATGCTCCTTAATCTCGCAAGTATTATTCTCGTTGTTTTCTTGTGATTATTTACTCATATTTGAATTGATAAAGTCATTTGGAAATCTGGAAATATTTGTTGGAATCTAATTTTGATTCATGTGATATTATATTTGGTGCTGAGCATGTTGTCATGAGATTTTAATATGGCACAGAGGTTGGGCACCTGCCAATATTTCTTTTTTCGAATATGCTTAAAAATGCATAGGCGCGGTACGGTGGTGAGGCCTGGTGACTCGATTAATGTGTTGTTGAGAAATTATATTGATATAATTGTATATGAGATTCACATTTGATTTGAATATTCGTACTCGTATTGTTACGTTTTATTCACCGCTAATATTTGTTGAGCATCTTTCCTGTCGTATTGTGTACTTCCCCATATTTTCTTTTAGTGGCAGGTTAGCGCGGATTTTGGGGCGCTATGGAGATTGATTTTAGCTTGAATTATTTTGGGAAGATTTTTAATACAAGTTGAGGAGATTGTATTTATTTTGGTTGTATAAAGCATTGGCGATTTATTTTCTTTCAAGATAGTTAGATGTTTTATTTTGAGAGATTTTTAGTTGTATGTAATTTGAAGATATTTGAGATTAGTAGATTCTCTTATTTTTATTGTGGATTTTAGATGCTCTATACCTTGTGAATTGTGGATGTCGTATAGATTTTATCGATGAGTAGCGCTCCGCTCGCTCTCCCCGGGCGGGCGGGGTGTTACACTTTACCTTTTAGGTTGTGTCATCAAACTTCCTTAGGCCTAAGTGAGGCAATGGCGAGGATACACCTGGTATTGGATGTTCTATCCGAGTAGGATTTTGAGCCAAATAATGTTGGCGACCACCTTGGGTTGGCCATGTTGCCTAAGGGTCCCCTGTAGGGCTTCATATATTTCCAGGGGCAAGCTAGGAGGTCATTCGTGGTGTTGACGAATACCTGATGAGGGCCATTACCTATTGACCCTGCTTTAATAAGTTTCTTGTGATCTTAGTTTTGTATGTTAAGTGGGGAGCCTGTGACTTGGAAAGGGTGCATGAATTATAATGTAGTTGAGAAAAATCAACACTCCATAAAATGCCACTGCCAAACAAATTTTATTAATCATAAATGAATTGAAAATTCAACATTGAGTTCAAAAAGAAAAAAAGGAGAATTTCTTCAAGTTGGCTGCATTCCAAGCTCTAGGTATCTCCCTTCCATCGAGCGTTTCAAAGTGATAGGCTCCTTGTAGGTCGTCTTTTATCACCTTGAATGGCCCCTCCCAGTTTGGTCCTAGTTTGCCATTCGATGGTTTTACAGCACTGTCAAGAACTTTCCTCAGGACGTAGTCCCCAGCCTGAAATTCTCTTGGATTGACCTTTCTGTTATAGTTCTTTACTAGTTGTTGCTGGTAGGTTACTAGTTTCATTAGAGTCAACTCCCTTCCTTCTTCGGCTAGGTTAAGTTCAGCGAGAAGTGCTGCATCGTTCTGGCCCTAATCGAGCAGAGTGGACCTCATGGTAGGGAGGCCAGCTTCCAAGGGGATAATCGCCTCCATCCCATACGTCAGTGCGAATGGTGTCTCTTCAGTTGCTCGCCGTGGGGTGGTGCGGTAAGCCAGTAGGATGTGGGGTAGTTCGTTTACCCATGCTCCCTTGGCTCACTCCAAATGCTTTTTTAATCCATTAATCACTATTTTGTTGGAAGCCTCAGCCTGTCCGTTGCTTTGAGGGTATGCCACAAAGCTGAAGTAGTGCCTAATCCTGTGGTCACTACAGAAACCATGAAAGTGGCCACTCTCAAACTGGGTTTCGTTGTCAGCGATTATAGCCTTGGGGATCCCAAAGCGAGTGATAATGTTCCTCCATATGAATCTTATCATGTCCGCGTCTCTGGTGTTTACCAGTGGCTCTACTTCTATCCATTTGGTGAAGTAGTATGTTGTAACCAACAGATACTTATGATTACCGACCGTGGTAGGTAGAGGGACCACGATGTCCATACCCTATTGAGCAAAACGCCATGGGCTAGTAAGTGACTTCAGGTCGCTGGCCGACTAATGAACCATAGGTGCGTGAAGTTGGCACTTTTTGCATTTTCGAGCATAGATTCCAGCATCTTTCTGCATGTACGGCCACCGGTAGCCTTCTTTCATTGCTCGAAAAGCTAGCGACCTGCCCCCAATGTGACTTCCACCTATTCCCTCATGGATTTCATGTAGAACCTCGACGTCCTTTTGATGAACACATTAGAGGTAAGGGCCAGTGAAAGATCTCTTGTACAACTTGCCTTCAGAAGATAAGTGAAAGAGAGCAACTTCGACTCTTATCTGATGAGCGATATTCTTATCTGCTAGTAGCACATCATCCTTCAAATAATCCCATAAGGGGTCCATCCAATTGGGTGTTGTTTCAATCTGTAGAACATACCCCACGTTCAATAACTCGTCGATCTAGTTGATACTTAGTTGGGAAAGGAAATCGATCTAAATTATCCTCTTTAAGTCGGAGTTAATCGCCGAGCTTAAGGCTGTTAGGGCATCAACATGGCTGTTTTGTCCTCAGGGAAACTACTAGATGATGACTTGTTCAAAGTTGACCATCAATTCTTTCGCAGTGGCGAGATAGGCTACCATCCTCTCATCTCTAGCGTTGAAATCGCCACTTATCTGGTTGGAGACCAACTATGAGTTGCCGAACACTTGGAGTTGCTCTTCTTTAAGCGCTCGCACTTTTTGTAGGCCCGTAATTAGTGCTTCATATTATTCTTCGTTGTTGGAGGCTTCAAATCCAAGCCCGATTCCTTGCTTGAGTATTACGTCTTCAGGGGTAATTAACACGATGGCTACTCCTTCCCCTTTAGAATTGGAGGCTCCGTCAACAAATAGTCTTCAGATGCCTGATGCTGGGGAATTTCATTCTGATAAATAGTTTGGAGTTGGTCAGAAGGATGCTCTCCTATAAACTCTGTGATGAAATCGATGAGGACCTGCCCTTTGATGGCATTCTTCGATTAGAACTGAATGTCAAATCGCCCAAGCTCGACCGACCATTTTGATAGTCTTTCGAAAAGACTTGATTTTCTCAGGACTACTTTAAGAGGGTGGGATGTAAGTATAATTATAGAGTGGTCTTCGAAGTAGTGTTTCAATTTCCTTGAGGCTACTACTAGCGCAAAAATGAGTTTTTCTAGTGGTAAGTATCGTTGTTCGGCATCCAAAAGAGTCTTGCTCGCATAATAGACTGGGTGCTGGGTCCCCGTTTTCTTGCATACCAGTGCAAAACTTACAGAATGACTGGATACCGCAAGGTAGAGGTATAGAGAATGATTCTCTTGAGGGATCACGAGCAAGGGCGGTTTGCTGAGGTAAGCTTTGATCCCCTCTAATGTCCTCAAGCAATTATCGTTTTACTCTACATCTTTGATCTTCTTCAACAACTGGAAGAATGGTTGGCACCTTTTGGATGACTTTGAGATAAATCGATTTAGGGCAGCGAGCATCCCCGTGAGATTTTGTACGTCTCTTATCGTACGGGGGGGTTGTACCCTGTTAATGGCATCAATTTGGTTTGGGTTGGCCTCAATACCTCTCTTACTGACCAAGTACCCAAGGAATTTTCCGGACTGTACACCAAAGGAACACTTACTTACGTTAAGCTTCATTCGGTAATTCTTGAGCATTTTAAGGTCCTTGATAGTTCAGAGAGGTGGTCTTCTTTGAGCCTGCTCTTGACGATCATGTCATCGATGTAGACTTCCATAGTGCTTCCCATCTGGTCTTTGAACATCTTGGTGACCAATCGCTGGTAAGTTTCTCCTGCGTTTTGAGCCTAAAGGGAATAAACTTATAGAAATATAACCCGATCGTGGTTATAAATGGTGTTCTGTCTTGATTTGGATCGTACATAGGGATTTGGTGATACCCGAAGTATGCATCTAGGAAGCTCATCCTTTCGCGTGCTACAGTTACATCTACCAAATGATCAATCTTTAGGAAGGGGAAGCAGTCTTTAGGGCACACTTTATTGAGATAGGCGAAATTGATGCAGACTCTCCACTTTCCTTTGCTCTTAGGGACAACCATTAGGTTGGATATCCATTTAAGGAACTGGACTTTCCGTATGGATCCTGTGTCCAATAGTTTTTCAACTTCCTTCTCCACTGCCTTGACTTTTTCCGGAGCAGTTCGACGAGCTTTCTGTGCTATTGGTTTAAAAGATGGATCGATGTGCAGTCGATGATAAGTGATGTTTGGATCAATCTCGGGTAGCTCATAAGGCTCCCATGCAAAGACATCTAGGTTACTTCAGAGTAGGGTGACCAATTCCCTCTTTCCATGGTCGGTGAGTGAGGTTCCAATCAAGAACTTTCTCTTCAACTGCTACTGGCTATGACTTCCTCCAGGTTCTCTTTCAGAGGGGAGGATCCTGGTCTCCTCCACTCCTGGTCTCCCATATCTTACATGCTATTTGGAGGGCATTATCCTCTCTTGCTCATCGTTCCTGCTTCTAGCTCTTCTTTGGCTTGGGGAGGATGACTGTTATAAAGAACTTTCTCGCCATCTCCTGATCTCTGTGGATCTCCACCACTCCTCGTTCAATCACATATTTGATCTTCTGATGGTAGGTAGAGGGGATGACCTTCATCGCATGCAGCCATCCTCTATCGAGGATCGCTTGGTAGGGCAAATAAATATCGACCACGAGAAATTCAATCATTTTTTAGATATTTTCTACCCTTACTGGTAAGACAATGTTTCCCAAGGGGATGGTTATTTTTCCAGCAAAGCCAACTAGAGGAACGGTGGTTTCCTTTAGGTCAGTGACACTTAACTTCAACTTCCTAAACAGGTCGAGGTACATTACTTCGAATGAGCTACCTTAGTCGACGAGCAACCTGTCGATGTCATAGTTAACTATCCTGAGTGTAATGATCAATGCATCATGATGCAGGGTTCTTACTCCTACTAGGTCCTCATCCGTGAACATAATGTGCTTGCTGTAGTGGAACATCCTCTGGTCGCCGACACTTCCCTGCTTGCATTTTAGCTGGATCGATTTGAAAAGCTTACAGTACTGTTGTAATCATTTTAACTTCCATCCGAGCTATATTCCCTTGAAACTGTTTGAGGTCGAACGCTCCATGAATTACTATGAACTCATGGCTGACGTCTTCCTCGAGGAAATTATCGGGCCTTTGATGTCCATTGGCAACCACCTTCTCTACCTTTTTCTCTATAAATTCACTCAAGTGTCCAGCTTGAGCTAACTCTTTAAGGTGATGCTTGAGGGCTTTGCAGTGCTCAGTTTTGTGCCAGTCCTCTTTATGGAAAGCACATCTTAGTGCGTTGTTCCTCTTTGAAGGGTCTCCACCCATCTTTCTGGGCCACTTAATGAACGGTTCATCCTTGATTTTTGCCAAAATCTTGTAGATTGGTTCTTTAAAAACTATGTTTACTTCTTGAAATGCCTTCGAGGCATCACTCTTGTTCCCATTCTTAGGGCCGCTTTTGGCAATTCTTACTCCCTTTCTTTTAACTTTAAATTTTGTTTCCTTCCTTACCGGCAAACTTAGCACGACCATTTTCCCCTGCATTAAGATGGGTCACATCTTCGATTTTGGTGTATTTTTCAATACGAGACATTAGGTCGTCAATGTTTGTGGTCTCTTTGTTAGTGAGGGACTGGTGTAAGAGTTAGGAACTGGATATGCCAATCTTAAAGGATGCAATGATGACCTGCTTCGAGCAGTCTTTGACCTCGTTGAATAGCTCCCAATACCTGTTCGTGTAGTCTCTAAGGCTTTCCTTAGGCTTTTTATTCATAGTCAACAAAGCATCCATCATTTTTGGATGGGAGCTGTTAGTAATAAAGCGAGATGTGAAGAGCTCTTCCAGGGATTTGAAGTTTCTGATGGATCTGTAGGGGAGTTTGTGCAAGCTCGATGATAAATTCGGCACATTAGTGCGTCCTTGTGGATCCAAAGGGTCGTGTCATGTCTGTACTATCTGACATAGTCGATGGGGTTAGTTTTACCATCGTAGATCTTGAATTTGGGGATGGTGAACTTCTTGGGGGATTCTTCTTCCTCTATTTCCCTTGAAAAAAGGGACTTCATCTGGGTCTTGAGAGCTCGCATATCTAGCTCTCTTGTCGACCTGGCACCCCGGTGTGCTGGCTGTTGGCCCATCTCTCTCCGGACCAAATTTTATATATTGTCGTCGCTTCGGTCTGGGCTCCTATTACGACGAGCTGATTGATGTTGCTCGGACCACTCGTTGTCTGACCTGTGTCCCTCAATTCTTTGAGATCCACGTCTTGGGCTCCTTCATCGTCTGTGAGATCTACCCACCTGGGGGCTAGGGGTCCGATATTTATGTTGCCTTGTATTGCGATGGAGTTCTCTCTTCATCTTATCTAGTCTCCTTTTGAGCCGGGTGTTCTCGACTTCCTACTTACGAGTGGCTTCCTCCTGCTCTTAGAGCCTTACCTCACAGGCGTCGATCAGCCTGGAGACTTGCGTAGACCTAGCAGGTCCCGGCCTTTCTTTAGAGACTTGTCGCTCTAGGCGAGGTCTTGGGTTTGAGCGTCGAACTTCAGATCTAACCCTACGAGTGATAGGTTGCTCTTGAATATCCCCTGCTTGAGGGCCATTGCTGTTGTGACCAGACATTATAGGTTATTGTTGGAGAAGTCTTTCTTAAAGGAAGAAAAATCGCTTCCCACAGATGGCGTCAATTGTGGTGACAATAAATGTTAACACAAATTATAAGCAAATGCGATCACCAAAAAAAGTAAATAACATAAATTAGAATAGCTGCAATCACACACGACACAAGATATACGTGGTTCGGTAAATTGCCTACGTCCACGGTGTTGTTCTTTATTTGTGTTTCTCTTTTCTCCAGGGGAGTGTTTATAATTACATGCCCCGGGCCAGGGGTACAATATATACATGTGAATTTTGGTGAGTGTGGGTATTGGGCACCTCCACGTTGGCCTATAATCCCTAGAATATCTCTTGAGAGATTTTAGGGTTTGAATGGGTCGCTGCTGAATTAGTTATTTATGAGACTTTAGAGTCTGGGCCGGACTTCCCTTATTCTCAATAGGGCTTAGTCGGGCTACTTCTCCTGGTCAAGACAAATCAACGAGGTACCCACAATTTATATATCCCGTCTATCATTCCACGACATTAAGTCATTATAATTTTTTGAAAAATAGGGGTTAAAGTATAATTTATTTAAAGTTCATTAAGTTTTTAAGTAAAATATTTTGAAATATATATGATAGTAATTATCATTATAACACATGCTTAATGAAGGAGTATCATTTTTCTCTCTATCTATTATTAGTACTTTTTAAATGTGCAAAATGGATGTTAAATAAAAAAGATATTTCGGTGGTTAGTCTATAGAAATCATAGAACAACCATCTCTACTCAAAAAATATAACTATGTAATTAATTTTTAATTCTAAAAAAGAGGCGTGTTCGTACGTCCCAAACATTTTGCTTATTTTTTTCATTATATATTAATATTAGTTTAAATGTAATAATAATAATATATATATGGCATATACAAATAAAACTATAACACGTCCGCATTGCGCAGGGTTTAAAACTAGTGTTAATATAATAAACATTACATGTTATTGGCACTCAATAATCATCCACCAGATCACATTCCTTATCTCATACATACATTTAAATGAAAATTATTGTTCATGGGTTATTGATAACATGTGTTATTTACTTTCATGTTTATTTCTTTACTTCTCACTTCGAAAATTTTCTATAAGTTTTTTTTTAATATATCAATTAAAAGTTAACATATACTATTTACTTTCATGCTTATGATATATGGACTGCTTATAATATGTAAACATGTTTATGGTATACTAACATTTAAAAATGAACCCACTAAAAACTTAGCGAAATAATAAAAGCTTTGGGAAATTAACACAAGCAAAAAATGTATTGCAGACTCGATCGATAAAATGTATCGAGAGTCGTGTGTATGATTCTTTTAGTCATCACGATGGGTCAAAGTCTTTGTGCAACGCAAATATGAGGAGGTACTTTTAAATTATTTTTAGTTTAATGTTATATATGTGTGTACTTGCATTGATATGTTTTTAAAAATAAAATGGTAAAGTATCCGATTATTGGTGAAATGTATCTATAGAAATATTCCATGATGCCCATTTCAACAAAAAATAGGTGGAGTAACTCGGAGGCAGAGTCGTGCTATGTAAGTATATCAATTAACAATGTAGTCATAACAATGTTATTATTTTTAAAATAAAATAAAACCTTTCTCTTTTAATTTTGCAGAATAAGATGTATGATTTAAAGCATAACACATATCTACAATTAAGTGAGGCTTAGATATGTGAGCGAGTTCTAAAAAAAAGATTAGGTTACTTAAAGGGTCAAGGTTTTGAGCCTCAACCTTACACACCAATATATATTCATGTTGGGGAACCCATGGCAGAGAATAAAGCATTGCAGTCTGAGGTCGCACAATTAAAAGATCATATTATAAGTCATATGGAGGTGCATGCGGGCTTTAAGCAACATACAAAGGCCTCTTTTAGGTGAATGAAGGCATCATCAGTCGAACCATGATCTAGTTGTCTTTTATTTGTTATATTGTTATGAACTATGAATTAGTTGTCTTTCATTTATTATGTTATTATAGACCATGGTTTTAGTTGTCTCGTTTATTATGTTATCATAACAAACATAATGATTTTCTTAGTCATAGTTTATTTCAATTGAATATGGATACCACTATTCAAGTTAACTTTCATAATATTAATTCTATTTCAGTTTTAGTCTTTATGTCTATTTCAATTTGAATTTCAATATATCATTCATATTATTCCATGTTTATAGAAACGCTGACATATAGCTAAAGATAAATTACTATTAATTAATTGGATGACTAGAGTGTAACGGGTTTTAATTGTCACCGAGTAATATTCAAATTTAAAATTAAATTTGCCACGATTTTTTTGCAACAAAAATTATTCATAGGAAATTATTTATAAAACTTCAATTTTTTTGCGACGAATTTGTTATGGACGATTTTTACAATCTTTTGTGATGAATTTATTTTTGTAAAAAAGACATTTAGAACATTTTTTTTTTGTATTTTCTGCGACTAATTGAGCAGGTTTTAGAGAGGAAAGGTTTTGCCACAATATATCTTTTCCTTGACAAATTTTATATTTGCCACTGAAAACTTTTAGTGAGGCCTTTAAAGCGATGAAAATGGTGACGGAATATTTTCATCAAGAAAATAATTTTGTGATGAATGAAGGCCTTTTACAATGATATATTTTCGTCGCTAAATTGTAATATAGATTATGTGTACAACCAGAAAATATAAGGAAGTGATTTGTAAATCATTTGAAAAACACCTTTTAAGGCTTTAGCAAAGAAGAAGAGTACATCTTATAACATCCCATTTGTGTTGTGTATAGAATTTAAAACTTTTGTTCTAAATAACTATATACACATCATCAATACTAACGTAATCAACATTTAATAATAACCATTCTGAAACCTATGAGTAGGTAATTGAAATAAATTTCACATAGTATATATCGAATTGAAACCAATTAATATAATGGAAACATCTACTTTCACTATCAACCATTTTATACTTTGTTTTGAGTATCATTTGTTCGATTCTCTTCATATTAGACTTTGGTCTCCGTGTTTGTATTTTTTTAATAATTACATTGAATACTTCAAATTTATAGATGAGCTTTCCAACGGGTAACAATTAAGGAGGTCTGAATCTGAAAGTACCAAATGGTGTAATGGGAACGTATAGAAGGGAAAAATGTTTGATTGGCTCATTAAAAGATACTGGAGATGATACAGATAATTATAAGCATTGGACACTACCATGTTCCGTGAGTATATATATATATATATATATAACTTATAAGCTACTTGAATTGATAAAATAACTACTATTCGAAAAAAAAATTAGACATTTTATATACACTTACTCTGATGACAAATTTTTAGACAATAGATTTGAGATTATGACTCAATTATTGGAATGACAAAATAATTATTTTCACAAAACATCTTTAGTAAATAATAGGGTTATTTTGTGTTTGGCTTCCATTTAGTTTTTAATATTCAGCCAAAGCTTCACATGTTGATTTTTTTAGGGTTTGACCCTCTACTTTCACAATTTCATAAGTCAACTATAGTTGGTCGTTGGTCCACTCAAATTTTAATGCTTCCTACGCACTTTGCCCCTACTTCAATCCATCTACTAACAATTAAAGTCATTAGTATTTACAATATATAAAAATAGTTTTTAATTTAAATAAACGTTAATATTTATATAAAAATATTTTTTTTACATAAACACTAATATTTATATTAATGACCATTCATTTTTAAATAAAAAAAAGTTTTATAAATAAAGCGATTAATATTTATATTGATAAAAATTAATATTTTATATAAAATTGTTTGTTAATGTTGTAAGTGCAAAAAAAAAATTCATAATCAATGACCTCCAACAATTATAACCAAACAAAATAAAACAAGTCACACGATCACACGACACAAGTATTTATGTGGTTCGACAATGACATTCGTCCACATGGTATTTCTCCTTTCTTATTACTTTGATTCTAATAAAAAGATCAACATGCACTTTTTTCCTGAGGTAAGGGTTACATTTATTTCAGAAGAAGAGATTGTGCCATGTAGGGCACTTGGAGCTTATTGATGCAATTATAGTTTGATCGTACTAATCGCATTCTAAGATCCTTACTGCTTAGATTCTCCTTTGTTGTTATCCTGAGTTGTGATCCTTTATCTCATTATGCCAAAAAAGTGTCATTCCGTTCGAAACATTCACACAATTTCCCCCAATCTCTGCGACTTGAGTGGGGCTAAGAGGTTTAGTTGTTATTAAGAAATGCACTGGTCAACCAAGATGGTTGGTCATAATTTAAGATGGTGAAGTTTGTCCACCATTGGGATGAATCTTTTGCGAGAAAATTTTATTATATTCTGCTTGTTGGGCCCTTGAAGGGCACACTGGTAATTTCTCACATTAGTTGAGGGTATATTGGTTAAAAAACCCACTTAAAAGATGATACATCACTACCAATTATGGCCATGGGCTCCATTTTAAATGATGAGATCACTCAAAATTTGAACCAAGCTATTAAAGTTTCCAAAACCTCCATTTTGTTCCATCACTTCAACTATTCAAAGCATCAAAGATTTTCTGCAAATTTATTCACTTATAAGTTTCCTTCTCTCTTATATCCTCAATTTTTCTTGTAACCATCCTCAAATTTTCCTCATTTTTGTAGCTTTTTTCTTTGTATTTGGGAAAAATGGTTTATGTCATGAATAATATAACTTTAGGGGAATTTAGGTGCAGTTACTCCATTCCTGATTAGATAATTTTGGAGTGTGTCGATACAATGGTTGATTGTTATAGTGTTGAAGGTGGTCACTGGATTCATACTATCTCGATGGCTGAGGGGAGTATATGTTTCCCCCCAATCATATCTTTTTAGAGTTTTGTGAATTGTTTAATGTGGTTCATGTCCGGTGTTCTCCAAAAAAATGCAGGATCGTGAATGGTGTTCACAAAATAGATGAACTGTACAAAGCACAAATATAGATCCCAAAAATAAGATATTACTACTCGTGATCAGAGACGAATGACAATGTCTTTTATTTGAAGGAAATAAAAGAAGATAGGGTTTAGTCATCAATCTTCCTGACTCCAACAAGAGATATTAGGGTCAATCATTCATTGCCAGAAATTGGCAATATCCACCCATTCGTAAGGGTAA
This sequence comes from Sambucus nigra, assembly GCA_949130495.1. Lineage (NCBI taxonomy): Eukaryota > Viridiplantae > Streptophyta > Magnoliopsida > Dipsacales > Adoxaceae > Sambucus > Sambucus nigra. Next base: position 382,584,374 of record OX422214.1, on the reverse strand, counting down.
TGAACCATGTAGAGGGTCTTTATGCTCTGCCAGGGGAGGAGAGTAGATTGACGATACTTTTTTTCTTCAAATTATGGCGTTGTTGGTTGATGATCGGATGGAATAAATACTAATACTTTCTTTCTTATTTATTTTGTTTATCCGGGTCAAAGAAAAGGGACCCTTCTTATTTCAACCGTGAGGAGCTTATTAAGGTTTGACAGCTAAGGAGGCCTTTGGTTCCAGGTGCAAATCACCATAGGTCAGCATCCTTTTTTCTTGAGTATACCAACTCTATGTACAACTTTACTGATAGTCCCGTGGATTCCATCCCCGAGGGAGGATAATAGATTAATGATACATTTTTTATTCAAATTATACCATTGTTGGCTGATGATTGGATAAAATAAATACTAATACTTTCTTTCTTATTTTTTTTGTTTATCCGTGTAAAAGAAAATGGACCCTTGTCGTTTCAACTGTGAGGAGCTTATTAAAGTTTGAAAGCTAAGGAGGCCTTTGGTTCAGGTGCAGATCACCACAAGTTAGCAGCTTTTTTTCTTGAGTATACCAACTCAATGTACAACTTCAAGGATAGGCTCGTGGATTCCATCCCTGAGATACGAGTCCTTTCAACTAATGAGGGGTTTAGAGCTTATACCTCGTCCTTGTTTGAACGTGTGAATGCAAATATCATCCTTGCCATTGAGGAGGATAACATGACTCCGAGAATGAGACACCTTAGTTTTATGAATGATTTCGATCTCCCCACCTCCCTAAAGTTAAAGGTCACCAAAATTAAGGAGGTCAGAGGTCCCTCCGAGGTCGTTACTGTTGTGGATTCTCTCGACAAGGAGAAGGTGAAAAGGATAATGCCCCCTCTTCTTCTGGTGTTGTTCCCGCCAAGAACGTGGATTACCCCTAACATGGGGAAGGGACACCAAACCATATTGATGGCTAATAAACCATCTTTGGCTCGTGGTCTATTGAGGGGACATTTTAGCGTTGGACAGAGAGCATGTTAACGGGATGACTTCTGATTAAGTTTCTTCTCACATCGCACAAGCATTATCTATAGGGTCGAATTAATTAGTCCTTTTATTTTGCGAAAGCCAAATTTAAACAGATTTTATCTTTTATCCTAAACATGCATCTATGTGATAAAACATATAAATAAACCCAAGCATTCAACAAATACAAGGTTTATGGAAAAACCCCTTTTGGGTAAAACCTTTATTCACTCTAGAATCTACAAGATAGTCGACTTACAAACTACTTGATAACTGCCACAAGCATAAAGAGCTAATTTTCACAAATCTCTAATGAACAACAACTATGATCTTCGCAAGAATCACCAGACCGCAATCCTTCATTTTCAGCCACAACCTTTGTTTTTAGTAGTGATCTCCCTCGAGTATCAAAATTCAGCTATGGAGATCCTCTCCACAAGGTGTATGAAAATATAATAAACTTTCTAGGGTTTAAACGAATTCACAAGAACAATATTCAAGGATATTTCATTGTGAATTAAATGGTTGTTTTTAGCACAAAAGTTGAAGAAATTTCACAAAAGTTATGCATAAACAGATTTGGCAAAAGTCTTAAACGTTTTGAACACGAAACCAGTATTTATATAATGCTCATAAATTTTGAGGCAGCACGATTGTTCGAACGAGAACCAGACCTCATTCTAATGACATCACTCTGTCATTCGAACGATAAGAAGTTCATTTTAACGGGCTAAAGAAATCTTAGGCAGTGAGCCCTCGTTTGAAAACATATAAAAATGACCTATCTAACGACTTGCCATCTCATTTGAAGGAAATTAAAAATATTTTTTTTCTCATAGAAACAAAAAGCCCTGATCGTTTTTTATTAAAAAAATCCCAAACATAATTTCGTAAATTAATTTAAATTCTAAATTGTTTTATACCTTTATGGAATGCCGGGAAGTCTTCAAACTTAGAGATGCTTGAGTTTGATTCGTCTTGATGGTGCGTGATGATTTGTAATGGGATATGCTAAACTAGTTTAAAACTATACTATAAACCATGTTTAAAAAATTGTTCATACAAATCTCCACTTTTGTCTATTCCGGTACAAAACAAATAAATATAAACGAATCACCAAATTAAAATTAAAATCCCCTATGAAAAGAATACTAACACCCTTCCTAACCCTAAAACAAAGTGGCATAAGTCTCCTTGTCTTCAAACTTCTTCTTGTTCCATTTTGGAAAACTTTGTCTTCATCCGCGTGTCTTGAATTCTGCTTTAAGTACCTACACACATGAAACAAAACATATAACTCGTGACGCAACGAGTTTGAAATAAAGTAAAACTCATAAATAAATTCTCCCCCATAAATCAAACTCATCAAAACTCGTTTTTAATTTGCTTCCCCCTTTGGTTTTATTTGAAATAGAAAAAGAAGTAGAAATGTAAGCATGCCATACGAAGCATCTCGTAGATGATACGATATCATCAGAAAAATATATAAATAAAGTATGTGTAATGATCATCTCAAGGGCAAGCACAACCAACTATTTTTGAAAATTTTCAATTTTTTTTAAAAGAAGCAAACTTCACAAATTCAAATACAATACAGTGTATAATATATACAAAATATATTAACAAAAATCCGTCATACATATGTACGTATAAACAACCACAAAACATGATACAAAACACATAAGATTTAGACACTAACATATTATCGATGTGTCCAAACATGTGAGATGGAATGAATGGGCATGAACAAGTAATAAAAGAATTATAATCCAAACACTCAAATATGTTCAAAAAGTTTGAATTAACCGTAAAACTTATCAAACTAAGCTCCAGCCTCAAGTGACAAATAAAGATGAATGTAATGAACAAAACAATCCCAATCTATGCAAGCTGAGAATATTGATGATTATACAAATTAATAGCGTCATGAAAAAATAAGCATGACTACGATTCATTGTGCAAACTCGTTGATCTCTAACTAAACTTCTTAGAAGATCAACATGATCATATTTTACTATTATTTTCTTTTGAAGTTATTTCTTTTGAATGATCAATCAAACTAAAATATTTGGCCCCTTTTTAACAATTTTTTTTATTGCCTTATTTTTTTCGTGGGCTCTTTTCAAATGGTGGCTTTCACAACGAGTGCACTTGCCTCTCGCAACCCTTTTTCGTGTATACTCATATTTTTTCATTATTAGACAAAATCTCACGGGCAACGATTCTTACATGGAAAAATCCCCCATAGTCAAATAAACATGTAGATGATGAAACTGGTGGGAGAACATCTCACCAAGCTCATATATACTTGTGAAGTCAAAATCCAATAAGCTCGTGCATGTGCGTGTGCGTGTGGAGGCATATACAAAGTCGAATCCATTAAGCAAATCAAGTTCAAAACAACTCCATAAGCATGGCTAAGATCAATATAAGCATATAAAGTCATAGCCAAATATCCCAGACACATGAAAATTACGTAATAAATTGCATTGAAACACACCAATATGCCATACGACATGTGTAAAACTAAAATAAACAAAAACCAAAAATCTTTTTGTATTTTTAAAAAAAATTATCATAATAAAATCCTTTTGTATTTTTCAAATATGACTCAATAAAAGAAAAATATAATACAAAAGATACACACATCATAATACTTGAAAATATATATATATCATGAAGCAGAACTAGAGTATGATAAACAAAATCATCCAAGCAGTTATCTATAAAATATATCAAGATAAGAATCATGTGCAAGCAAACGAGAATCAACTAGTCTACTATCTAGCGCCTCTAAAATCGATTTATAAACTCAAATAGACAAGAAACGACGAATAGGGGGTTTGGGAACCAATGGGACACTAGACTTTAACTTCCTAGGACCTCTTCTAAGATCAAAACAAAAACGTCTAAGGTGACATTTCCTACCACAATGTGAACATGTGGAAACGTGAGGAATGTTACCGATGGGTTAACCTTTTCTAATGTCCTTAGATGCAGTTGACCCTCTAAAACAAACAATGGTCTTAGATTTAACACTCAAAGCATTAGAAACATGTGAGCCATTACCTTTATAACAACAATAAAACTACTCGAGTCTTTTAAATCATCTTTTAACTTTAAAACTTTAGACTTAAGCAAATAATTAGACTCTTCCAATTTTAGGGACTCCTTATTCATATTTTCAATCATTCCTAGGCGGTTATCTCGTTTCCCCTTAATGAACGCAAACTTATACCTAAGTGTCTTCTCTCATGCCTTGAAATCATTAATCAAAACAGTTTCCTCAATGGCACAAACATTGTATCTAGAATTTTTAAAGCCCACTAATTCTTTCTCTAAAAACTGAACTCTTTCATCACTCTCTTTCTTGGATAATTATTATTTTCTAAAATCACGATCCATGTCCACAAGTCTCTCATGAAATAAATCTCTTGATTTTGAACAGTTTATAAAAGTTCCATAACAGTTTTAGAATGCGAATTTTCTTTTTCAAGAATTTCAGTCCTTTTAGCAAACTTCAAATTCAAACGATCTAAGTTGTCGAAACTATGAGAATACATTGAGAGAAAAGGAAAAAAATAAAATCACCAAAAATGTACTATACTCGGATCTTAAACAATATCTTAGTGCAATCGGCTCGTATAGGGTCAAAATAATTAGGCTCTTATTATGCAGAATCTAATTTTTAACATATTTTATCTTTTTATCCTAAACATGCATCTATGTGATAAATCATATAAATCAACCCAAGCATTCAATAAAGACAAGTTTTAAGGGAAAAAAACCTTTCGAGTAATACCTTTATTCACTTTAAAAATCTACAAGATAGTCGACTTAAAAACTACTTGATAACCATCACAAGCATATAGCGCTAATCTTCGCAAATCTCTAATGAATAATAACTATGATCTTCGTAAGAATAAAAAAACCACGGTCCTTCCTCTCCAGCTTCATCCTTTTCCTTTAGAAGTGGTCTCCCTCAGGTATCACAATAAAGTTATAGAGATCCTCTCCATAAGGTGTATGCAAAAATACTAAACTTTCTAAGGTTTAAACAAATTCATAAGAACAATATTCAAGGATGTTTAATTGTGAATTAAACGGTGTGTTTTCAGCACAAAAGGTGAAGAACTTTTGCAAAAGTGATGCAGAAATGGATTTGACAGAAGTCTTAAATGTACTGAACACAAAACATGTATTTATAGGATGTTCACAAATTTTGAGGTGGCATGATCATTCTAACAAGAATTGGACCTCGTTCTAATGACATCACTATATCGTTCGAATGACATGAAGTTGAATTCTAACGATTTAAAGAAAACTTATAAAATAAAGATCATCCTCGTGTCCTGGTAGTAGCCAAAGATGAGGCCTTTAATTAGGGGTGAATGGAGGCCTTTGCCCAGGCCAAGAAATAATTATGTTTAATTAAAAAATCAAACTTTGAGAAAGGATTGGATGCATCCCTGATCAAGATTGATGTCTCTTTTGAATTCGAGATTTTTCGGGAGCATGATCCAGGTTCTCCACCAAGGGTAGAAGAAGGAGATAAGGCCTCAGACAATGGCCAAGAAAAGTTCATGGGCGATCAAGAGATGGAGGATGCCAATCAAGGCAAGGACCCAAAACCCCAAGACCATGTGAAGGAAAAGAATGGTCAAAGCTAGTTAGAATTATCTTAGCTCCCAAAAATCCTTGTATTCTTATGTTTTTGAGTATTTATAAGGGATTTACCGAGTCTTTGGTCTAATAAAAAATCCCTAATGTTTGAAATCATCTGTTTTATGCCTAAATGTTTTTCTTTTTATTCTTGTGGTTTGAAAATGGGAATATAGTGAATATTTTCAAAAGATGATCGGTACTTTTGATGAGAAATCTCATTTGACCATTGGTTTGAAGATAGAAGTTAGGGATGCTAGTGATATTGCAGATATGTTGCATAAAGAAAATAATTCTCTAAGGGACAAGCTCAGTGGAGTTTATGAGAAGTATAAGTGATATGGAACAATCAAGATGAGCCTAAGTCGCAACATAAAGAAATTAATTTATCTCTTTCAAAGGGGTCCTCGCTCAGTTTGGGTTGTTGGTTATGATGATGGATGGGTGGATGCCTACTTAAGATGGACAAAGCCAATCACGTGCCATATAAACATGGTTGGCTGAACGCCCTAGTTGTTATGAAGGTCCCTAAAGACTTCAAGCTTTGGTACTGGTACCAAATGGAGTGCTCTGCTTATAATCACACTCAATTTGGAAGTGATGAAAGCTAGATTCCTCTCGACACTATCCCCTTCAGTTGGAAACATATTACTTATTTAAATTTGATAGTGATGATAAGTTTAGGTCTAAACCTGATGATAGATGAAGAGTTGTAATTGCTGAGTTGATAACTCGCTGGAGATGACTCCTTTGTTCCAAGACTATATAGTTTATTTTGTAATTCTACACGTATAGACTTGTAAAATGAATGATTTATGAAATTATTAGTTAATTCTATGTTTTTCAATTTCCCATCTTTTGTCGAGCATATTTTTATTATTTGCCTTACCTTTTAGAAAATGTCATCACATAATTATAGGCTTAGGTCAAACTATGGAAAAATGCACATGGTCATTGGGCTATCCACCTGTTCATAATTTTCAACCAGGTACAGTTGGATCACTTAATCCCTATGGATCCCCCTTAGGTCTTTTGCTTGTTTGGAAATTCTGTATTTCTATATTTTTTTATAAAGGAAACATGTAACCTTAGAGTTTCGTTAAGTGCAATTATGCCAAGGCATTCATATTTGACGAATGACCTCTGATCAATCATAATAAACATTTACAAATAAAAAGAGTTGGCCTGTAATTTGGAACAATAATGAAGTAACTTATATTATTTGAAGCTTAAAGTAGAATTTCAAAACTATGCGCTAGAAACGAAATTCTCAAAAAGTAAATTTGGTAAAAATAAAACTTACAAGATTGGCTGCATTTTAATCCCTAGGGATCTCCAAGCCCCCATTATTTTCAAATAGTAGGCTCCCTCGATATTGTCTTTATTGAGATTTAACGGTCCTTCCAAGTTAGGGCCTAACTTTCCATCTGAAAGCTTCTTCACATTATCGAACACTATTCTGAGGACGTAGTCCATGATCTAGAACCTTCTTAGGTTGAAACCTTTGCTGTATTTCTTGGCCAACTATTATTGGTATGTAGCTAGATTGATAAAGGCTTATTCTATTCATTCATCAGATAGGTCTAGCTCGGTCCTTATGATTTCTCCACTAAAGCACCTTTTGCCTTATCCAATCTCTTTTACATGCCATTGATTACTATCTTGTTTGAAGCCTCGGCATTCCCACTACCTTGGGGGTATACCACTGAGCTAAAGTGGTGCTTGATGATGTGGTTATCACAGAAGTTTTTGAGCGGCCCTCTTTCAAATTATATCCCATTATCCGTGATGACCATTCTTAGTAAGAGAAAATAAGTTATGATGTTCCTCCAAATGAATATGATCATGTTAGTGTCTCTGATGTTATCCAATGGTTCAACTTTAATCGATTTTATGAAATCTCCCGTGCCGACCAAGAGATACTTATAATTTCTTGTTGTAGTAGGTAATGGGCCTACAATGTCCAAAACACATTGAGCAAATGACCATGGACTAGTTATTGATTTTGAGTAATTTTTCAGCTTATAGAGTATGGGCGAGACCGTTTGACACTTCTCGCATCTTCTAATATAGGATACTATATCCCTCTACATGTATGGCCATAATAACATTCTTTATTATCTCTAAAATCCAAAGATCTTCCATCTACGTGGTCTCTATAGATACAATTATGAAGTTTATACAAAACTTGGTCAACGTCATTTAGGTGCACAAATTAAAAGTAGGCACCTATGAAAGAACTCCTATAGAGCTTCCCTTCAGGAGATAAGTAGAAATAAGCATCTTTTACCCTGACCTGATGGGCTTGTTTCTTATTATCCGACAGGATGTCCTTTTACAAATAACTTGTGATCGAATCTATCCCACTAGGATCTATCTACGCACTGCGGAATTTATCAAAATCCTTTACTCCAGTTATACTGGGATAGATAAGGAAATCTACCTCAAGTGTTCTTTTGAGATCTGAGTCCACTGCTTATCCTAGAGTGACTAAGACATCGACATGACTGTTGTCACCCCAAGGGAATTGTTAAATGTGAACCTTTTTAAAGCTAGTAATTAGGTCCGGAGAGATCTAAATATATGTTGACATTCGCTCATTTTTGGCATTATAGTCTCTTGACATTTGATTGTATGCCAGCCTCAAGTCATAACACTTAGGGATGAGGCTTTTGTAACCCAGTGATGAAAGATCCATATTCGGATTCATTATTGGATACTTCAAAGATAAGTCTAATCCCTTATTCGATCATGGTATTCTCCCGAGAAATGAGGATAATCCACACTTATTGAATTGGACGCCCCGTCTATAAAGAGGTTCCATTTCTTGAGTTGGTCAGGATCTTGGTTGGTCATCTGGTCAATGAAGTCCTTATCGTTAGGCCTTTTAACCTGTGATTTTAATAATGAAGTCGACCAGTACTTAGGCCTTTGTTAAATTTCTTTGTTGATAGTGGATGTCGAACCTTCTAAGTTCTATCGATTATTTGGACATCCGTCTAGATATGTCGACTTTTTTTAGGAATGCCTTTAGCAAGAAAAATTATGATTGTGATCAAGTGGGATTCATAGTAGCATTTCAAATTCTATGAGGTAGCGACTGTAGAATATGTTAACTTTCCTTGTGGAAGTTAAAGTTTCTTAGTGTCGAGGAACGTCTTGCTTATATAGTAAATAAGTGCCCCGTTCCCCTTTTTTTGCACATTAAGGCCACGATGAATGGATGGTCAAATACTGTGAGGTATAGATAGACTGGATACCCTAGTTTTTGGATTACGAGTAGAGGTGGTCGTCTCATTCCAAGTTAAGGCTTTCTCTTTCTTTAGTAATTGAAAGAATAGTCGAAACTTCTCGAAAGATTTGGAAATGAAACGATTGAGGGTTACTAACATTCCTGTTAACTTTTGGACATTGCAAAGCATACTTGGTGGCAAAATGTTGTTTATTTACCTAATTTGGTTAGAGTTAGCTTCAATCCCTCTTGGACTGACCAAGTATCCAAGAAATTTCCTAAATTGAACTCTGAATGACAACTTGGTTATGTTGAGCTTCATTCTGTCGTATCGAAGGACCTCAAGTGTCTTTCCCAAGTCATGCAAGTGATCGGGTTTATACTTTCTTTTGACAATCATATCTTTTATGACTTCCATGGTGTCACCTAGTAACTCTTTGAACATTTTGGTGCGCTGGTAGGTGACTTCTACATTTTTTTAGATCAAATGGCATGCTTTTATAACAATACAGTCCGAGGGCAGTAATAAACAAGGTCTTGTCTTGATCTGGGCTGAACAAAAGGATTAGATGGCACCCTGAGTATGCATACAAAAAACTAATTCATTCAAGGCTAGTTGTTGCATGGACCAATTGGTTTATTTTTAGCAAAGGAATGCTGTCTTTGGGACAAGCTTTATTGAGGTCAGTAAATTCTATGTAGACTCCCCACTTTCCATTATTTTTCTTCAATATCACTAGGTTTGGTAGACATTCGGGTAATTAAACTTCTTTAATGGTCCTTACCTCCATAAGTTTCCCCATTTCTTTTTCCATGACCTATGCCTTTTCTAAAGTTGTTCGGTAAGCCTTATGCTTGACCGGTGAATATGTTTTCTCCATATGAAGTCGATGGAACATGATTTTGGGATCGACCACAGGCATATCATAAGGCTGCGAAGAAAATGCATCTTAATTTTCCTTAAGAAGAGAAATCAAATATTTTCTTTCCTCGTCGATCAATGAGCTGCTAATCGGGAATTTCTTCTCTCGGTGTGAATAATTGAACATTACTTTCTGTAATGGTTCCATGACCCTATTCGCAAGATCCACCCTTCTCTGTTTTATCCCCGATCTGCCATAATTTAGGTCTAATGGTATGATAATGCAATGGAGAGCAATATCCTAATTTCTCCTAATCTCCATTATCCCTCATTTAGTGATGCATTTGAGCTTTGGTGGTAAGTGGAGGGAACAAATTGCATAGCATGTAGCCATCCTCTTCCAAGGACAAAGTTGTAAGGGAAGTCAATTTCCATAATTATGAATTTCATCAACTTCGAGACATTCCCAATTTGAACTGGAAAAACAACATTTCCTAATGGCATACTCACCTTTCTAATGAATGCAACCAAAGGAATGGTCGCCTCTTTCAAATCCTCCAATTTTAGATTAAGGTGGTTGAACATTTTTAGGTACATAAGCTCTAAGGAGTATCCTTGATCCACTAGTAGCTTATACAGGTCCCAATTTGCAATCCTAAGTGTGATTACTAGTGCATACTTCGATTAGGTTGTCCTCATTGAAGATTACGAGCTTATTATAATTGATGTCTTTAGAACTTCCATGCTTGTTGACTCAACTTTTGGCATGGTCAATATGAAAATCTTCCGTCACTGCGATGAATTTCTTCAGTTCCATCAGAATAATGTTACCTTGGATCTGCTTTGGACTTTAGGCACCACGTATGATAGATCAATCATGTCATGATTCATCATTTAAGACATTATCTGGCATCGGGTCAATGCTAGTGATGGAATTGGCCCACTTCTTATCCATGTAATTGCTCAAATGGCCCCCCTGAGTAAATTCTTCTAGATGGGACTTCAAGACCTTACAATTATCCATTTGTTCCCATGTTCTTTGTGGTACACACACCTGAGTGTGTTATTTCTATTTATTGGGTCTCCCCCATCTTCTTTGTCCATTTGAGGAATTGATGATCCTTGATGTTACTCAATAGCTTATAAATTTTCTTATTAAACACGTGTTTGACTGCTTAGAAGCCTTAAAATAATCTGTCTTGTCTCTATTTTTTATCCTCCATTATAATTTTTCTCCCCTCTCTTGGGGTTGTTATCTTTATCACCATTCTTAGTTGTCTTTGAATGCCCGTTGTCATTTTAGGCATCGATGACCACATCTTTCGCTTTTATGTATTTTTCTATGCGAGACATGATCATTGGTGTCTGACTCCTTTTTAGTGAAAGACTAATGTAACATAGAGCTTATTAGCAACCCTATTTTTAATAAAGCTAGAATGAACTGTTCAAAGCAGTCCTTAAGCTCGTTGTAAGTTTCCCAGTACTGCCTAGTGTATTCTCACAAGTTTTCCTAGGGCATTTTCTTCATAGTGGTGAGATAATGCATCCTCTTTCTATAGGTACTGTTAGTGATGAACCGAGTAGCGAAGGCTTTAGCGAACTACTTTAAGCTATTAATTGGCCTGTATGGAAAAAATTTCAAACCATTATTAAGTGATATCCCTCAGGATGCACGGGAATATGCAAAAAATAAGAGCTTTGTTGTGATTTCATAAGGTCATGATCTACCCGTGTTGATGTACATGGTTAATGGGGTCGGTCTTTCCATCATAGATTTTGAACCTGGGAGTTGCGAACCTCTTGGGGGGTATGTCTCTTCAATTACTCTTGAATAAGTGGATATCCAAAATATAGTTTAAAAAATATAGTTTTCTAACAATACAATTATTCTTTTAAAATTCACTTGTTTAAAAATATATATTTTTTTTTATAAAAATATAGTTATTACAAGAAATTACAATTGTTTAAGTATGTATTTTTTTTAAATATAGTTATTTAAGGGTCAATTACAAATTTAACCCTGATGTTTGGGGCGATTTTTAACTTTAGACCGATTCTTTCAGTTTTGGCCAAGTTAACCTTCACGTTTCAATTTTAAAAAAAGAGTAAATTACGCCTTTAATCTCTAAACTATCACACTAATTTTTAAATGGTACAAATATTTTGTTTGACTCAAGTTAGTCCCCAAACTATATAAGTTATTTCAAAGTGGAGATGTCGTCCCAAGAATCGTTAAACTGTGATAGAAAATTATCAAATACCCATTTTATCCTCATTTTCTCTCATTTAAATTCAGTAGGTCTCTCTCTCTCTCTCTCTATATATATATATATATATATATATATATATATATATATGTATATGTAACACCCACTATTTTGGAATATTTAAAATTTAATTAATTCGGTTATTTTAAATTATACGCGTGAAGTAATTTAATTGGATTAAATATTATGTGTTTGTTAAAATATTAACCGGGAGAGATAAAAATTAATATTTATGTAATAAAACTACTAAGTGAGTAGTAAATGATTATTTTACGACATGATGAGTGATAGTGACGTAACAGTGCTATATCTCAATCGTGAATCAATTGTAGAAGGTTGAGATAGGAAATTATTAAAGAGTGACTCAAATGGAAAGTTTGAGGTCACGGTTGATTTCGAATGGGTCGAAATAGTTAGAATAGTGTACTGGGTGCGCTCATCGGGTCACAGGGTGATTTTAGACCAACCCGACACCAAATAAGATCGTTTATGTCATTTAGGAGTCTAGGGTAGAGGGAACTCCAAAAGTGAATGTGTTGTATCAGTCCATTTGAGTATGAGGCTAGGGTTATAACACTTTGGAGAGAGAGAATACCATACAAGATGAAGAGGAGAAGAAACCTAGGCTATTCCACATCGTTTCTCACTCCGAACGTCGCCAAAATCGAGATTGACGCAAGGAAAGGACATCCTCACCATCTCAGAATGTGAATAAGACCTGCAAATGCAAGGCAAGTGTTCATCTTGTTGTGGCCATCCCCGATCCTCGTCGCGCGGGCGGGCACGAGAAGGGAGAGGATCCTTCGGGTCCCGCCCATCCCTCTCGGGAGTGCTTCGGCCGGCGTCGTTTGAGATGAAGTGTAAAGATGTAGAGAGATTCAGAGTCGCCAGTCTATTTTACTTAAAATAGACAAAAGAAAAAGGGGAAGCCATCTCGAAGGATGGCATCCAAAGACATACTGGTGCATGCGAAACCAAAATAATTCGAGAAGGGTTCAGAGGCTTAGTTACGAAATGGGAAGGTGTTAGGCACCCATTCCGCCCTTTCGGTCTCTCATGGATATTTGCTATTTTCCTTTATATTTCCCCCCGTGATATGTGTGCATGTGTATATATATAATGGAGGTAGGAATCCTCGACTTGTATCATGGAAAAGATAAAGCGAGTCATCCGTAGGAAGATATAAGAATAATATTAGAAAAATAAGATTTTCGCGATTACCCCTACATAGATCGTTATAATGGAACGGCAACGCATATGGAGTAATACGTCACTAAGGACAAGTATAAAGAATATAAGAAGATTAGATTTAGAGAAAATAGGAAAATAAGAAAAAAAGTGAGAAAAGGATTCGAGTCTTGGGTTTTACCCCAAGAAGCCTACGTAGCCTATGAAGGCATCAAAGTCCACGTAGTTCGCATACAAAACGAGGGGTGGGGTTTATCCCATAAATCCAAATGGGGGATATATTATTTGTGAGTGTGTGTGTGTGTGTGTGTGTGTAGAAAAAGTGTTTTTATTTGTGAGAAAAGTATGAGTATCCCTATTTATGAGCAAACACTCTTTTTCTTGTTTTTTGGGTTTTATTTATATGAAAATAGGAGATGTGCAATAATACTAAATAAAAAGTATATTAGGATGTGTGAGATGAGAAAAATAAGAGTGCTAAGTAATAAAATAAGTTATTGAGAATTTAAGAGAATTCAACAGAGAGTTTGAGAAAGTTGGACCTTCTTGAAGATCTTGATCTTGAATGTTGGATATCAGCCCTTGCACTTAGATGATGATGGAGAGTGGATAATTCACCAAGTTTGATGAAAAGGATGATGAAAAGTGGAAGTCAAAAAGGGATTTGGAAGTTGAAATCACGTTGCCTTCAAGAGAGGTTTTGGGGATTCATTGAGAGTGAATTTTATCAGATCTGGGCTCCCCTAGAAAATGAAATGAAGGCCTCCTTTTATAGGCTCAGGTCACTGCCGATCGTCATAGACCTAGTCCTGCCTATCGGCACCTGCCAATAGGCAGGGTCTGGAACCTGCCATTTGGTAGTGTGTTTCAGGCCTTTTCGAGAAATCGGCTTCCGGGGGCAAACCATTGGTTAGAATCATGCATGGGGTAGACCATTGTAAAGTTAATTCAGAGACCTTCGAAAGTCCTTTGGACCTCTCCCGGGTTCAGGAGTTGACTTTGGGTCAAATATGGCTCGGAAGCGTTTGTCGGTCCATTGGACGGGGAATCGTTCGGACGCAAACGGATCGTTCATCCTCATGGTAAGTCCAAATCGCGCACGGGGAGGACCATTGGAAAGTTTAGGAGATTTACTTCGACATTCCAAAGAGTTTAACCCAGTTTGGGGAGTTGACTTTGGTCAACCGTGCCCTGGAAGCATTCAGTGACCTCTTGGAGTCAAACGAATCGTTGGTCCGCATGGTAAGTCAGAACCGCGCACGGGATGGACCGTGGAAAGGGTATTCAGTGTCCTTCGAAGATTCATTCACCTCGGTTGAGTTAAAGAGTTGACTTAGGTCAAACAGAGCCCAGGGGCGCCCGATGGCCTCTATGTCAGGTTTTGAACGCAAACGGATCGTTCGTCCGCATGGTAAGTCAGAATCGTGCATGGAATGGACCGTTGGAAAGGGTATTCAGTGCCCTTTGAAGATTCATTCATTCTCAGTTGAGATAAAGAGTTTGACTTTTTGGTCAAACTGAGCCGGAGAGTGCCCGATGGCTTCTAGGTCAGTACTCGGGACATGACCTGGGTTTGTGGTGATGAAGGGAGGTACTAGGAACCTAAGAAGAGTTAGGGGGAAACAAAATGGGGTGTCTACAGAGTCCCTCGATGGGTGAGTTTGGAACAAATGATAACCGTCGAATAGACACCACATGATGCCTTTGAGGGAGTATGACCGATTCAGAGGGTCGATGCCGATTCTGAGGACCTAAGGAGTGTGCTAGGGTGGAAAGACGATCAAAGGTTCAGGTCGATTCTGAGGACCTGAAGTGGTGTTGGGGGATGACCAGTTTTGCGAGTCAAAGCCGAATCTACGGGCTTAGGGTGAAGATCTAATAATCGAGGTCAATTTTGACCTAAGAGTGGTGACGACCAAGGATCGGGGTCAATTATGACCCAATTCAGGTGACGATCCAAGACCGAGGTCAATTCTGACATAAGAGTGGTGACGATCGAGGTCCGGGGTCAATTTTGACCCAACTCAGGTGACGATCCAAGACCAAGGTCAGTTCTGACCTAAGAGTGGTGACGTCCGAGGACCGAGGTCAATTCTGACCCAACTCAGGTGACAATCCAAGGCCGAGGTCAATTCTAACCTAAGAGTGGTGACGACCGAGGACCGGGGTCAATTCTAACCCAACTCAGGTGACGATACAAGACCGAGGTCAATTCTGACCTAAGAGTGGTGACGACCGAGGACCGGGGTCAATTCTGACCCAACTCAGGTGATGATCCAAGACCGAGGTCAATTCTGACCTAAGAGTGGTGACGACCGAGGACCGGGGTCAATTCTGACCCAACTCAGGTGAAGATCCAAGATCGAGGTCAATTCTAACCTAAGAGTGGTGACAACCGAGGACCGGGGTCAATTCTGACCCAACTCAGGTGATAATCCAAGACCGAGGTCAATTCTAACCTAAGAGTGGTGACGATCGAGGCTCGGGGTTAATTCTGGCCCAACTCAGGTGACGATCCAAGACCGAGGTCAATTTTGACCTAAGAATGGTGACGACCGAGGACCGGGGTCAATTCTGACCTAAGAGTGGTGACAATCGAGGACCGGGGTTAATTCTGACCCAACTCAGGTGAAGATCCAAGACCAATGTCAATTCTAACCTAAGAGTGGTGACGATCGAGGACCGGGGTCAATTCTGACCCAACTCAAGTGACGATCCAAGACCGGGGTCAATTCTGATCTAAGAGTGGTGACGACCGAGGACCGGGGTCAATTCTGACCCAACTCAGGTGACGATCCAAGACCGAGGTCAATTCTGACCTAAGAGTAGATGAAGATTGGATTTTGATTTCGCTGGAGAAAAAGCCTCTTGATTTGAGATGGGGAGCTGATAGCTGGGGAAGCTTTTGTTTCTTTAGGAGACCTCGCGAGGGAGGGGGGGGGGGGGAACAACCTATTTTGGTGTTGTAAGAAAATACGCTGGGAAAGTGATCAGGCGATCCTTAGGGATCCTCCGGTGCTCTGCCGGGAGGAGAATCACTTGGTTTTTGAGGATTCCGCTGGGAAAGAGGGTTTCCGCTGGAGGGAATGCGAAGTTTTCTTAGTGAAAAGCTTTAAATCCTTCCTGGGATTCTTAGGGATTTTCCTAGGATTATTCGGGGCTTTCTGGTATTTTCTAGGAATTTTTGTGCGAAATTTAAGGAGGGGTGTCGGTCGGCATGGTATGAGGGGTGCCATTCGGCAGTGACACAGACTTTTGGGCTACCTCGGGAAGGTAAGGAGTCAGTGCCGATCAGTATGGTGGGTGGAAGTGTCGATCGGCATGGCGCTTGGCCTCCTATATAAAGGGGGTGAATCCCTTCATTTTTTTCACAGTTTCTTTGCTTTCTCTCTTTCTGCGATTTCTCTGTATAACATTCTAGCATTCCGATCTTCAAGAAATGGCCGCTTTTGTGAGCACTGCAGTCCACCGAGAGTGGTTGACCGTTGATGACTGGGCGAACGTGGAGTGGAGGGCTAGGGCGCCTCTTGCTTTGGGGAGTGAGAACTTCTTTGATGTGTTTGAGCCTGTTGCGAATGAGCGGACCTTGCTGCAGGAGCCATCGCGTCATCGCTCTTCGAGAGTGAGTCCCGACGATTATGTAAGTAACCTGACCTTTGGCATTCTTCTCTTTTTGGTGATTTTTCTTTCTTTCTTGACTTTTGATGAGACTTTTCCTTTTTTGCCAGTCTGATATTTCTTTGAATAACACGCGTGTCCGCGGGACAACGGGGCTCAGGGATGTTTGGGAGAATCTCCCACCTGTGGTGTGTTGGGTGGTATCATCAGCGAGTTTTGGGAGGTTGGCATCTGTACTGGATGAGCCGCCTCGCTCGACAACGATCATGTGCGCTTTGGGAGAGAGGTGGTGGAATACTACCCACACCTTCCATTTCGGCTTCAGGGAGATAATTGTGACTCCCATAGATGTGAAGCAGCTGCTGGGGTTGGATTGTGATGGAGAGAAGATAGAGGTGAATCGCTCTTTACGGGTGAGACCGGAGGCAGTGCGTGCGGCACTTGGTGATGTAGGGAGGATAGTCTCTGGAGATTCTATTCGGCTGTCCCTGCTGAAGGATGTTCTGCTGAGCAGGGTGATTGATGTGGAGGACGGGCTGCAAGTGAGGCAAATGGCCCGATTATTTATTTTACTGGTATTGGGAGGTTTCATGGTGGCGTCGAGCGGCAACGTCCATTTATGGTTCTTGCCGTACCTGCTGAAGGTTGTATGATTGGGGGAGTCTGACTTTGGCGACCCTTTACACTTCTCTGAATGCATTCAGCCGGTGTTGCCGACAGACCTTTACAGGGGCTATGTACCTTCTTGAGGTATTCTTTGGTTTACACATTTCTTTTCATGCATCTGCATTTTCCTTTCATGCATTCGCATTTTCCTATCATGCATTCGCATTTTCCTTATGCGTCTATTTTTGTTTGTGAATTTAGACGTGGTTCTACGAGGTGATTGGGTGCAATACCCCGCTGATCACTTTGAAGGATGACACTGTTAGGGACTTCTGTCGATTGTATCGATGGTGTAAGGCCAATCGGTCGTCGAAGGGATCTCTCTCTCTGGAGGCGGTGCGTCAGGTCTTGAATAACCTGACCAGTGGTAGGGTAAGATTCTTTCCATTTTAATCTTGGTTTTTGCACCTTCTGATCTTATATTGATTTATGCCTGCTTGGAGATTTTCAGGTGACCTTTTATCCCTGGGGGATAGCCATTCAGGATGCGGGGGCGATCGGGGTGAACGCGCGGATGAGGCATTTGCTGGCGCATGAGTTCGGCCATTCCTAGTACCTCGGGGAGCGGGTGGTTCGCCAAATTGCTGAGGAGGATGTGGTGGTGCCACTTGCACAACCTCCTACGTCTTTGAGGCGGGAACGACTTCTGTCGGAGGATGAGAGGATCGCGACGAGGATCGATGAGTCCTACTTATTGTACACCGATACGGCTGCGCCGTATGACTATATGGACTTTATGACGAGCTGGTTGATGGCACCTAGCATACCTGATGCCCTGCCTTTCCCTCCTGCGGGTTCGAGTCTGACGGTGGAATCTTCCCACAGCAGCGGTGGTCCGTCGGCATTTGTGGCGGTGGTGACTTCAGAGGTTCCTTTTATGTGGTTGCATACCCCCTCGTACAATGTTCGGCGGGCTGATGGAGGGATGGTGCCTATGTTGCACCGTCCTCATGCGATGGATCCGAAGGAGTTGGGTTTGACAGAGGAGGTCCTCCGACCTGCGGTATACCTTTATGTTCTTCTTTTTCTTTCCTTTCATCTCAGTTTTGATACTGATTTTGCCTTTTCTTGTAGCAAGTCCGTGTGTCGACCACTTGGCTAAGGGACATCAGAGACTGAATATCTTCGACGACTGCCCATATTCAGGACGCGGTTCCTGTTCCTTCTTGCTTGGTGCCTTCTGCTTCGTCCGAAGAGGACTCTGGCTCGGGTAGTGGTGGTGCATCGTCTCGCCGTATGGGGAAGAGAGCACGTCATAGGGGTGGAAGCTCTTGAGAGAGAGAGAGAGAGGGGGAGAGAGAGAGAGAGAGAGAGAATGTGGGTTCGGGCTGAGTCCCATTGTTTTTGCTTTTTTTTTCCTGCAAAAATGATGTAACACAGAAAATAGATATATGCAATGCAATGGATTTTTTTTTATTATCTTTTATTAATGATGAATGAATGCATGCACATGCGCTTTTTACTTTACTGCTGAGACCGTAAAAAGGAGTTTTTTTGGAATTTTTTTTAAAAGGGGAAACTATATAAGGAGGAAAAAGGATTTTGAAATTCTGTTGAGAATATCAATTTATTTTTATTGAGTTTTCTGATTTGACAAAAGAGGGGAAAAAAGGGAAATTTCTAAAAATGGGGGATTGTCGATCGGCAAGCACCCTGTTCTGCCCATCGGCAGTTCAGTCCAGTCCCATCACTTCAAAGCTTTGATTGGTACCCTCTTCAGCCTTTGGTACCTTGTGGGGCAGGATTCCCTCTGATTTCTGCAGGGATTATGTCTATTGTGAGGGTTCTCAAGTATAAAAAGGGGTAAGGGTGGAGTGTTTCCATCACACCTTTGCATTTTCACCTACTTTCCCACAATCTCTTAGCCCTGCAAGATGGCTCTCCCTGGTAGCATTGAGTTTGCTAATTACCTCGAAGCCTTGGAAGCAATGTGCTCTTATAATGTCGACTATGATGCTTTCAACATGCGTCGAGTCTCCCTACGGAGCAATTGGCCTCTTGAGTGGAACGTGCTGATGGCGGCAGTACAATTCTGGTACCCCCAAGACCATGTATTCCGCTTTGGGTTGGATGAAGTTTTTCCTACCTACGAGGAATTTTCTGCCATGCTGGGCATAAATCCTAGTGTTGTTGCGGCTTTGCCCAAATTTTCTCGTTCTCCCAGGGGTTTGTTGGCCGGGCTTCTTTGTATTTCGCCTTCGGCGGCCAGATCATTAGTTGTTGGAGGAATGGTCTCCCTCCCGGTGGTGCTGCAGTTTGTGCATTTGCAGGAAGTAGGTGATGTTGGCTATGTTGGAGCCGTTGTTCTGGGCCTGGTTTCAAAATTTTTGCTGGTGACTGGGGAACTACAGGTGGACCCGCAACTTGCAGCCATTACTTCAGGGATGTCTTACCATCGCAATCTTACGACAGTGATACTGGCAGAGACCCTGAATGGCTTGGACACCTGGAGAGAAGGTCGTTCTGACTTTTTGAGGGGTATCCCCGTGATGCTGTTCATGTGGTTTTCTAAAATATTCTGCTTGGCGACTCCTCTAGAATATCCCTTGTCAGTCGTACCCAACTTCTTTTCACGCTACTTCATCAGTGTTGGTTTGTATGTTGAGAACTGGGAGCATTGGCTTGTGGAGCATGGGGCTCGGGGTCTTATTGGTTAGTTCCTTGGTGGGGGAAGTTGCATCCTGTTCTGGAGCTAGGAGAGTACTCATATGTGCGGTTGGTCTCAAGCAGACCTCCTTTTATTTCCCTTGGCGGCTTCTGCGCCAATTTGGCTAGGCCCAGGTCGTGCCACCACGGATCTCAAATTTCTTTTCGGTAGAAGATTTGACTGAGCGCCTGCATCTGTTTCTTGGATATCTGTGGGAAAATCGGCATCCATCGACCCGTCCCTCCCAGTCTGTCGGGAAAGTTTGGCATATTCCTAAAGATTATATGAAGTGGTTGTGGAGGAAAGTAGTCAGCAAGATGTTGGAAGGGGAGACTGGACAAAGATGGTTTGTTTTATCCAACACCATAGAATAGGGTGTTGTGGTCTTTTCGAAGATGGTTCGGGCTCATCGATCCATGGAGTGTTTACGGCACTCTATTCGGGCAGGGGAAACTTGGGGACCTCAGGATGTAGATGATAAGGGTATAGGCTCCTCTGATAGCTGTGGGTAGGACTCCTGGGGAGTTTATTTGTGTGATAGATGTGGGGATTTTATTTGGCTTTTATGGTAGTAGGGGGAAGGGAGTTATCCGTTCCTTTTCTTATGTAATCCGTACTGTAATTTCTTATTAATGAAATAAGCAAGTTTCTGATCAGCCAGCTGTGACTTTCGATGAGTTTTGTATTTTGAATTATCTATACTAATCGCTAAGGCATACATAATCCTTTTATTCAAGTATTCCTTAGAATGAATTACCGTTCTCGGAGGTAAGAAAAGAATGGTATTTTGTGAAAAAGAAAGGGCTGCACTCATGTGAGGTGTATGAGCTGCCTACGTACCTCTAGGGTTTTTGAAAAGGTTTTTTATCTGTTTGAAAATAGTTTTTTTATAGAGGATCAGGCCCACGTAGTTCTGGGTAGAGTGAAATGAAGAGTTTTTATTTTTTTTAGAATAAAAGGGGGATGAGAAGAGTCGTAGCGCGCCGAGATTTCGGACTAGGGGTAGAATTTCTTGAGACGGTCCAGATTGACTGGACGAGCCATCTCTTCCCCATCTAGGTCAGTGAGCATGGCGGCACCGTCGGATAAGATTTTCTTTACAATGTAATGGTCGCTCCAATTAGGCTTGAATTTCCCTCTGGTGTCCCAGATGGGTTCTATTATCTCTTTGAAGGCTAAGTCCCCCTCCCGGACACCGCGATCCTTGACTCGCTTGTTTAATGATCGCGTTATTCGGCGAAGGTAACCTTGTATGTGGTAAAGATCTTTTAATCTTCTTTCATCTAGGAGGGCTAGCTCATCAAGACAGCTTTGGCACCAGTCTTCTTCCCTAACTTTGCTTTCGAGCATGACGCGTAGCGAGGGTACTTCCAACTCCACAGGTAGGACCGCTTCCATGCCATAGACCAGGGAGTAAGGGGTAGCCCCAGTAGAGGTTCAGATTGAGGTTCGATAGCCCCAGAGGGCGTACGGGATCCGGTCGGCCCAATCCCTACAACTTTCGATCATCTTGCTGATGATAGCTTTGAGGTTCTTATTAGAGGCTTTAACTGCACCATTGGTCTGAGGTCGGTAGGGAGAAGATTTGTGTCTCTGAATCCCGTACTCGTTGACTACTTCTGTGACTTCTTCTTCGAAATGCAACCCGTTATCTGACACTAGCTCGTGCGGGACGCCATATCAGCAGATGATATTCTTCTTGAGGAATTTGGCCACTTTCTTGGCATTCAATACTGCGTATGACTCAGCTTCGGCCCATTTGGTGAAGTAATCAATTGCGACTAGGATGAACTCATGCCCGTTTGAAGCCTTTGGTGTAACCTTCCCTATGATGTCAACACCCCAACTGGAGAACATCCAGGGAGAGGTCATGTTGTATAATTCTCACGGAGTTAGGTGTTGAAGATTGGAGAATTGTTAGCATTTGAGGCATCTCCGGACATAGGCGGTGCCGTCCTGGGTCATGGTGGTCCAGTAGTAGCCCTATCGGATTGTTTTCTTGGCTAGCATATGACCATTCATGTGGGATCCACATTCCCCGCTGTGGATTTTCTGCATTATCTTCTCAATCTCAGCCCCTGCGATACAGTGTAGATGAGTTCCATCGAAGTTCCTCTTGAGTAGAGCTTTATGACAGATGATGTACTGGGCGGCCAGTCTCCGGAGGGTTGTTCGATATTTCTTGTTGGAACCCTCAGGATACCTACTATGTTTGAGTAGGCACCAGATATCATAGTACTAGCAATCGACTAGTTCGGGATCTTCGGTGGAGACAAGCTCAATATGGTAGCAATGGGTCGGTTTGTCTTGCTTTTGAACTAGGAAGGGGGTCATTATTATTCCCTCGGGCATGTCGACCATGGAGGCCAAGGTGGCGAGAGCATCGGCTAGGTTATTCTTTGCTCGGGGTAGGTAATGGAAGGTGATATCTCGGAATTGGGAGGCTAACTCTTCTAATTGGGCATGAAAGGGTTGGAGCTTTTCGTCCTTGACTTTCCACTTTCTGAGCACTTGACCGATGATAAGGACAGGATCCCCGTAGACATCAAGGTATTGAATACCTATCTTGAGAGCAACCTTGAGGCACACTGTGCATGCCTCGTATTCCCTCATGTTGGTGGTGCAATGGAAATCCAATTTAATAATCATGGGAGTGTGGGAGTCATCTGGGGCGATTAGAAGTATCCCAATGCCATATCCCTTTTTTGTTGGCAGCGCCGTCAAAGAACATTTTCCATCAAAGGCGGTCTTGAGTTGTACAGAGGATATTTTCATCTGGGAATTCGGAGATCTGGACATCTGCTTCTTTTACAGGGTAATCTGCGAGGTAGTTATAGATGGCTCTTCCTTTTATGGACTTCTGCGTGACGTACACGATATCGAATTCGGTTAGGAGCATCAACCATCGGGCCATTCGACTGGATAAGGCGGGTTTCTCAAGCAGGTATTTTATGGGGTCCATTCGGGATACAAGTTTGATGGGGAAGGCGGGCATGTAGTGTCGCAACTTTTGGGTGACCCAGATAAGTGCGACACACGCCTTCTCCAAAGCAATGTAGTTGACCTCGTACCCGACCAATTTGCGACTGGCGTAATAGATGGCTCTTTCTTTATGGGAGTCCTCAAGGTATTGGGCTAGCAAAGCCCCAATTGCAGTGTCGGTTATGGTTAGGTATAGGAGCAAAGGGAGGCCAGGCTGTGGTGGCATGAGCACTGGAGGTTGGGTAAGATATTGTTTGATTCGGTTAAAAGCTTCTTGGCAGGCTTCGTTCCAAACCTTGGTTGAATCCTTTTGGAGGAGCTTGAAGATCGGTTCACAAATGGAGTTTAGTTGGCTGATGAACCAGTTGATATATTGCAGTTTCCCAAGAAAACCTCGAACTTCTTTCTCTGTTCGAGGTGGTTGCATTTCAAGTATGGCCTTCAGCTTTGCAGGATCTGCTTCTATCTCCTTTTCGCTGACCGGGAATCCCAAGAGTTTTCCCTTTATAACGTCGAAGACACACTTCTGTGGATTAAGTCGCATCTGATACCGTCGCAGTCGTTCGAAGAACTTCCGAAGAGCGAGAACATGACCTTCTCTAGTTTTGGACTTAAAAATCATATCATCCACATAAACCTCGACTTCTTTGTGAATCAGATCGTGCATGATGGTTGTGGCAGCCCTTTGGTAGGTCGCCCCAGCATTCTTGAGATCAAATGGCATAACGGTGTAGCAAAAGGTTCCCCATGGGGTGATGAATGCGGTTTTTTCTTAGTGGTCGGGGTGCATCTTGATTTGTTTGTATCCGACAAACCCATCAACGAATGACTTGAGAGCATGACTGGCTGTGTTATCCACGATCACGACGATATTGGGTAGCGAATAATCATCCTTTGTAGAAGCTTTGTTAAAATCTCGGTACTCTACACACATTCGAAACTTCCCCCTGATTTTGGTACATGTACTATATTGGCCAGCCATGTGGGATATTCGGTCACATGAATGAAGCCCACGTTTAGCTGTTTGACCACCTCTTCTTTGACCTTGAGCGACCATTCGGTGCAGAGCTTTTTCAATTTTTGTTTAACCGGCTTGTAATCTGGGGGAGTGGGAATCTCGTGCCGAGCTATTTTAGGATAAATGCCAGGAATAACATCATAGGACCATGCGAAGACATCCACGAACTCCTTCAATAATTCTTTGAGTTGTACACGCTCATGCTTGTCAAGGGTGGCCCCTATCCTAATATCGCGCAGTTGGCTACTAGAACCGAGATTAATAACAACAGTATCTTCTTTATTAACTTGAACGCGGTTATGTTGTTTATTATTAACCTTATTTAGATCAGTTAAGAATTGTTCATTTCCAAAATCATCATCATCAAAAGTTTATTTAGAATCCAAGAAGTTAATGTAAGGCACAACAAGATACTCAAAATCTTCGTTTATTTCATTGATAGGAAAAACAACATTGAGAACCTTATCAAAAGAGGTCTCGATTACATTTGAACAAGGATAGACAACAGAAGAAGAAATAGGGTAAACATTGGGGTTAGGGGAGATTTTAAGAGGTAGAATTGGCGCAGCATGCTAGTTGAGGAGAGGTGTATCGGCAGCTTTAATCAGATGGGACGAATCCATTGATGTAGTGCCTGAATGAACCATGCAGAGTGTCAGCCCTAGTGTCTGTAAGTTGAAGGAATCTTTGGAATCACTTTACTTAGTCTCTTTGCTATCTTTGATGAACAGTTATACACGGTGTTGGAAATTTTCAGCCCATGGGTAGCTATCTTGGAAAAAGGTCTCCATTCCCGGCTTCATCTTCTTGTTTGTGTGGTCGTACCACGGTTCTGGAAAACTGCAAAAGGGGAAATCTTCGCCTTCTTTGATGAATCGTCCATTCAAGGAGTCTCCTGAGATAATTGCGATGCAGTTTATTCTTATCTTTGGTTGAGACTGGTAGATCATTCTGAGCTCTTGTTCTGATGGTTGATACCCCAAGCCACAAGGAGGGAAAGCTTTCTTCAGTTTGATGGGCTCGAGTATCCCATGCTGCCTTTGCCCTAGTCCCAGTCCAGGCATGAAGTGCATGTTTCTAAACATCTGAATCATATTGACATTGCCATAAGGTTCATATTCTGGACAAACCCTTTCTTTGAAACCGTCCCCTGCCGGGAGGAGGAGTGGCTCAACTCGGAATCCTGATAGGAGCATATCATTTGACCCGTGCTGTATCTCAAGATTTAGAATGGTGGTTCTTGCACCCTCGACATTTTCGTTGTCACCCAAAATGGTGATGACTCGCCTGTTGGCAAAGAACTTCAATTTCTGATGGTGTGATGAAGACACACCCTTGATATTGTGGAGCCAGGGTCATCCGAGCAACAGGTTGAAACAAGATGGGATGTCTATGACTTGGAATTTAATGACAGGGTTTATAGGGCCAACACCTATTACAAGTTTTATGGATCCCATCACCTCACGATGGGTATTATCGTAGGCATGTATAGCGGCGGAGGTTGGAGCGAGGTCACTTTCTTTCAGGCCTAAACACTTGAAGGTTCTCAGAGGGAAAACATTCAAGGCGGATCCACTATCAACGGGGGAGAGTGGCACGACCTTCCCTATAACTTCGACGGAGATTTTGAGTGCATGATTGTGATTTGGCCCAATTCTGGAGATTATTTCTTCAGAAAATGATAGCATTTGGGTAGAGGTCAAGGATCCGACCAGATTTATCGCTTCTTCTGGTGAGGTAGAGGGAGGAACTGTGGGTCCAGTGAGCAATTTGATTAAAGCATTTCTGTGTAGCTGGGAAGACATGAAAAGTCCCCATAGAGTGATGTTAACTTGAGTTTTCTTCAGTTGATCGAGGATCTTGCTCTCCTCGATGGTCATCTCTGGCATAGGAAGGTTTTCAACGCCCTTCCCTTTGTCATTTGCTGGTAGTGAGCTTGGAACTTGGTAATGTCTCCCTGATCTGGTCATGTGATTTACTGAAGAGGGGAAGAACATGAATCTCATTTCCTCATCAATCTCAGGTTGTTCTGCCACCCTGTTTATTTCTCCGAGGAGTTCTTCAAATGATATCATCCCACATATGTCGACTACTGGGCCAGTTCTTTCTGAAGCTTGTTCTTCGCTCGAATCTTCAAATTCTTCCCCCCCATCCGATGGTAACAATTATATCTTTCCATGTAAAGTTAATGCATTCCACAACTTCAACAGCCTCTTCATACCGCTCCTCCCATTCTGTGTGGATATGTGTGATTGAAGGTACCAAGCATACTTATAACTTCAAAGTGTCAAGTAACCCGATGATACTATAAATGTTATTGGTTTGCCCGAATAATTCGGCCATAATATGAACAACATCATCTAGGTTGACTTCGTCGGTTGGTACCACCCACCTGTCTGAATCTAGGGCCCACTTTCGTGCTTCCAAGAACAGTGTGCTGAACCTATGGTGATCGATGATCATCTGTGAGGGCAATTTCAGCCCGAACTCTAGGATTTGGTTCAACACCTCTGACAATTTCATATTTCCATTTTTAGAACGGGTACAGACAACGATGCATGCTCTGGTAAGGAGTGACAGTGCCTGATCAGCGAGGCTAGCAGGGTGTAGGAGGAAATATGGACAAATTTGAAGAGGTTTAGGAGAGTATATGGGTTTGATTTGAGTTAATGGATCGAAATCTGGGTTTTCTTCAAAGAAGATGGCATTGGTATGATTCGGAAGTGGATTGTGAGTAGTGTTTGTCTTAAGATTGGCTGGTAGGGCGATGGTACCCCGATCAATGAGATCGTGGATTATGTTTCGAAGGTGAAAGCATTGGTTGGTGGTATGGCCGGAAGTTTGGTGAAAGGCGCAATGAGCATCGGCCTTGCAGTTTCTTGGGAGTTAATTTGGTAATGGACGGGGATCAAAGGGTTTGATGAAGTTTCGACCTAAACGGGCTTGGTAAACTTTGCAGAGGGGAGCATGGAGCTCAGTGTATTATCTTCGGATGGGGGCAGGGAGGCTTTCTGGTGCCCATGATGTGGTTGGTTGAGAGATGTTGTTGATGGTTGAGACTGTAGCACTGGCAGGCTTGTCATACTTTCTAGGGGTGAACTGTTTGGACACCTTCTTCGGTTCAACTTCTGTTTTAATGAGGCTTTCCTCAATTTCTACTCCAGCCTCTCTTGAGAGCTCGAAAGTGGGGATAATATTATCCTCCCATCGTCGCTCGAACATGGGGCAAGAAGTTCTTCTTCACTATGTTGACATGTTCTTCCTCGGATGGCCGATTGATCATGGTAGCTACTTGCTCCCTCCACCGGGTTATAAAGTTACTGACTGATTCTCCTGGATTCTATCTGAGCAGCTCTAAATCACGACGGGTGACCTCAATCTCTTCATTGTATTTATATTGCGACATGAATTCTCGGGCTACATCCTCCCAGCTACAAATTCTGGATTCTTCAAGAGATAAAAACCATCGGAGGACACTATCCTTCAAAGTTTGCTGAAACAATTTGGCCATCACCTCTTCAGAAGCCCCTAGTAGAGTCATGGAACGATGATAACTGCGAAGCTGAACAATCGTGGGTCCACTCCCTCCAAACTTCTCGATATTTGGCATCTTGAACTTCTCAAGCAACCTCACTTTAGGATAAGGAGACATGTAGGTGTAGTCCATGTAATTCCCAGAGATCTTGACTTGGTCAAACTTCTTCGTGAGCGTCTTGAGATCCTCCTTGACTTGATTCAACTCCTCCTCCTTTGGATCAATGACCAAAGACAGGTTAGCCATAGGCTAGGCAATATTTGGCATTGGAAGCTGGGCAGGAGGCGGTTCATTGACAGGAGGGACACGTGGAGCGTAATGATATTCTTCTGGAACCCAGATAGGCTCGGGTGGACCCATAGCATCAGGGAGTAGGGCCTCGAGCTCTTGAGGAGTTGGAACCTAGTTTCGTTGCATCTCTCGAACCTCGATTTGGAGGTTGTCAATCTTGGACACGAGCTGAGCTAGGACTGTTGTCAGATCCGGATGTATGACTGGTGCTTGATCTGTATTCTCCATGAAAAGTGAATGGACTTCAGACTTGGAAGAAGTAGTAGAGGAACGGGTAAAACTCCGGGGTGATTTGACTAAAGATCGAAGCCAATTGGGAGCCAGGCCAAGGGCTTGCAATCGACCTAAGAAGGCGTAGGATGAGATTTATTTTAGAGAAAAGGGGGAGAAACTATTTTTCTTCTTTTTCTTCTTTTTTTTTTATTAAGAAAGGAGAAATGTTTTTGGATTTTCGATAAAGAATGGAGAAATGTTATTGGATTTTTGATAAATATGGGAGAAATGTTTTTGGATTTTTGAAAAAGAAGGGAGAAAATGTTTTTGGAGACGAAACTCAGCATGATTATTATGTTCTCACTTGTATTTAATTCTCCTAAATGCAATGTCGGATGGGACCCGAGACTAGAAAAGTGTGGTTTTTAATATACGTAAAGCTACGGTTGGACTTGTAATTAGGCTCACGGATAGGGTCCCATTTTAAAAATGCGAGAAAATTCGGGCGACAGATCGACCCGGGATTTCTGCAGAGTTTCAGGTTGAAACCGACAATCTAAAGTGTGTGTCCTAGGTTTGATGCCTATATGAGGGTATGCAGTTGGTTGGGTGAATTGGCATGGGTTCCCCCCTTTGGCGTGACTTCCACGATATACGTCTTGCTCTTGCGGCCAATCGGTACTTGTGAACAAGCCATTTGATATACCTGAATGTACGTGAATTTCCTCACCATATACCTCGTGGGGACGGTACGTGTGAGAGAGAATTTGATATACTCGGTGTACGTGAACAAATTTCCTGCGATATACCTCCCGTCATGACTTCGGTCAAGCGGTACGATGTGGGGGAACCATTCGATATACGTCGAAGGTACTTGGCCAAAGGAAGGTGAGAGTCATATCGCTTAGGCTAACTGTGACCTGCCGAACCAGCGCCCATCACGAAGTGACCCTCCAGTTACTGGGTAAAATTTGGTCAATAACAATTCTCTTTGGTGATGTCGTGTGAATCATGCATGATTGGCTTATTAGTATCTTATGATGAGAATGCCTTTCTTGATTATGCCAAACAGGCAGCAAAGTACGAGTACCCAAGGTGCACCAAGTATGTATAGGTGATGCGTGCAACATGTGGATATATGTGATCCTAGGTGCACGTGGTGCGAAGTGTACATGGAGAATTTTCTACAAGTGTGTGAACATAAGCATAAGCATGGGATACACATGAACAAGGGGAACATGTAGATATGGGGGGAAAACATAAATAGATATAGTATCCTTGCAAATAGAGTCAAGCCCTCAAATTACACATGTCCCTAGTAGAGTCTCCACTATGGCCATCCCCAATCCTCATCGCGCGGGCAGGCGCGCGAAGGGAGAGGATCCTTTGGGTCCCGCGCATCCCTCTCGGGAGTGCTTCGGTCGACGTCGTTTGAGATGAGGTGTAAAGATGTAGAGAGATTCAGAGTCGCCAGTATATTTTACTTAAAACAGACAAAAGAAAAATGGGAATCCATCACGAAGGATGGCATCCAAAGACATACTGGTGCATGCGAAACAAAAATAATTCGAGAAGGGTTCGGAGGCTTAGTTACGAAATGGGAAGGTGTTAGGCACCCATTCCACCCTTTCGGTCTCTCATGGATATTTGATATTTTTCTTTACATTTCCCCCCGTGATATGTGTGCATGTGTATATATATAATGGAGGTAGGAATCCTCGACTTGTATCATGGAAAAGATAAAGCGAGTTATCCGTAGGAACATATAAGAATAATATTAGAAAAATAAGATTTATGCAATTACCCCTATGTTGATCGTTATAGTGGAACGACAACGCATATGGAGTAATACGTCGCTAAGGGCAAGTATATAGAATATAAGAAGATTAGATTTAGAGAAAATAGGAAATTAAGAGAAAAAGTGAGAAAAGGACTCGAGTCTTGCGTTTTACCCCAAGACGCCTACGTAGCCTATAAAGGCATCAAAGTCCACGTAGTTCGCATACAAAATGAGGGGTGGGGTTTATCCCATAAATCCAATTGGGGGATCTCTTATTTGTGAGAGTGTGTGTGTGTGTGTAGAAAAAGTATTTTTAGTTATGAGAAAAGTGTGAGAAAAGTATGAGAATCCCTATTTGGAATTTATGAGCAAATCCTCTTTTTCTTATTTTTTGAGTTTTATTTATATGAAAATGGGAGATGTGCAATAATACTAAATAAAAAGTATATTAGGATGTGTGAGATGAGATAAATAAGAGTGCTAAGTAATAAAATAAGTTATTGAGAATTTAAGAGAATTTAAGAGAGAGTTTGAGAAAGTTGGACCTTCTTGAAGATCTTGAGCTTAATCTTGAATGTTGGATAGCAGCCTTTGCACTTGGATGATGATGGAGAGTGGCTAATTCACCAAGTTTGATGAAAAGGATGATGAAAAGTGGAGGTAAAAAATGGATTTGGATGTTGAAATTACGCTGCCTTCAAGAGAGGTTTCTGGGATTCGTTGAGAGTGAATTTTATCAGATCTGGGCTCCCCTTGAAAATAAGGTGAAGGCATCCTTTTATAGGCTCAGGTCACTGCCGACCAACATAGACCTGGTCCTGCCTATCGGCACCTACCGATAGGCAGGGTCTGGAACTTGCCATTTGGTAGTGTATTTCAGGCCTTTTCGAGAAATCGAGTGCCGGGGGCAAACCGTTGGTCAGAATCATGCATGGGGTAGACCATTGGAAAGGTAATTCAGAGACCTTCAAAAGTCCTTGGACCTCTCCCTAGTTTGGGAGTTGACTTTGAGTCAAATATGGCTCGAAAGCGTTTGTTGGTCCATTGGACGGGGAATCATTCGGACACAAACGGATCGTATGTCTGCATGGTAAGTCCAAATCGCGCACGTGGTGGAACATTGGAAAGGTTAGGAGATTTACTTCTACATTCCAAAGAGTTTGACCCAGTTTGGGGAGTTGACTTTGGTCAACCGTGCCCTGAAAGCATTCGGTGACCTCTTGGAGTCAAACGAATCGTTCGTCCGCATGGTAAGTCAGAATCGCTCACGGGATGGACCGTTGGAAAGGGTATTCAGTGCCCTTCGAAGATTCATTCACCTTGGTTGAGATAAAGAGTTGACTTAGGTCAAACAGATCCTGGGGGCGTCGGTGGCCTCTGAGCTAGGTTTCGGACGCAAACGGATCGTTCGTCCGCATGGTAAGTCAGAATCGCGCACGGAATGGACCATTAGAAAGGGTATTCAGTTCCCTTCGAAGATTCATTCAGTCTCGGTTGAGATGAAGAGTTTGACTTTTGGGTCAAACTGAGTTGGGGAGTGCCCGATAGCTTCTAGGTCAGTACTCGGTACATGACCTGGGTTTTTAGTGATGAAGGGAGGTATTAGGGACCTAAGGAGAGTTAGGGGGTAACAGATTGGGGTGTCTAGACTTGTATTTTAAGCATGTTATAATACCCATATAGTGTAGTTTTTCAATTCATAATTTAAAGGATGATTCTTGGGATTTGGGTGGATATAACTCATGATTTGGACTTTTCATATACGATAAATCCTTGTATGTTGATAACAAGAAATCAGTGAGTATAGATTATTCGTATGAAATAAATATGGGTAAAATGATGAATATGCTTGAAGAACACATAAACTAGGATTTTGATGAAATCTGGGTTTGATATGTTCTTGGGCAGATTTCTTATAGGTTTGATGTATTATTTACGTTATAAATTATCCCTACATGTTTATTTAATGTTTGGGTATGTTGTATAGGAGTTTAAGGAGGATTCATGGAGTTTTGAGATAGTATAAGGGGTGAAAAGTCATAACAACAAGAAAAAGATTGGTCGGGTAGGGCGAACCGGTTCACACACCTATACCGAACCGGTTCGGTGTTCCCGTTTTGTCAAAACTTGATTTGTGTGCTTTCCTTCTGCATGGAACTAATTACAGGGGACTTGGGTGATGATTTAAGAACAATATAGAGTTTGAAATCAAATTAGTAGGCATAGTTAAGGCCCGATTCAATTTTAATGAGTGTAGAATATAGATTAGGACCTTCGATTGTTAACTGATTATGTCGGATAAGGATAAGATTTTTGTGTCCCTTTTCTGGAATATTTTTCAGGAGGCTATGGGCACGGATTTACGTTTGAGCACAACATATCACCCACATAAAGATGGGAAGACTAAGCGGGTTAATCAGATGTTAGAAAATATGTTGAGGATGTGCATACTCGACTTCGGGGGAGGATGGGAGATGCACCTTCCTTAGGTGGAGTTTGCATATAATAAATCCTAATAGTTCACCGTCGGCATGACACCATTTGAGGCACTGTATGGACGACCTTGTCGTTCGCCCGTTTGCTGGTTAGGGGTGGGGGACAATAAGCTAGTGGGAGGTCACCACTACCAAGATTGAACTGATTCGAGGGCGCATCCATATAGCTTAGGACAGGCAGAAGAGTTATGTCGATGCAGAAATGAGGCACATAGAACTAGAGGTTGGTGACCAGGTTTTTGTACGGGTGTTTTCCATGAAAAGGGTTTAGAAGGTTCGGCCAGAAAGGGAAGCTAGTATCAAGATATGTGGGGTCATCTTCGATTATAGAGAGGGTGGGACAAGTGGCATATAGGTTGGGACTACTAGAGCACTTACAACGTCTTCATGATGTGTTCCACTTGTCAATGGTGAAGAGGTACCAGAGGAGAGAGAGAGAGGTCTTTTTGGCATGTTCCATTAGAGGAGATAGACTTGCATCTAGATATCTCTTAAGAGGAGAGACTGGTGACGATAGTTGATCATAGTGAGAATAATTTGCGGTCTAAGGTGGTACCCTTGGCTCGAGTTCAGTGGGGGCACCAAAATTTTGATGAGTCGACGTTGGAGCCGGAGGATGAGATGCATAAATAGCATCCAGAGTTATTCACCATAGGTATGTCCCAATTTCGAGGGCAAAAATTCTTTGTAAGGAGGGAAGTATGTGACACCTTGTATTTCTGAGTATTTAAAATTTAATCAATTCAATTATTTTAAATTACACACATGACGTAATTAATAGAATTAAATATCATGTGTTTATTAAAATTTTAATCGGGAGAGATAATGATTAATAGTTATGGAATAAAAGTACTAAGTGAGTAGTAAATAATTCTTTTTACATCATAACGAGTGATAGTGATGGGACAGTGCTATATCTCAACCGAGAGTCGAGTGTAGAGTATATGAGATCAAGATAGAAAATTATTTTAGAGTACTCGGATGGCGATTTCGAGATCATGGTTGGTTTCAAATGGGTCTAAGTAGTCAGAATATTATACCCGAGTGTGTTGATTGGGTCCCAGAGCGATTTTAGACCAACCTGACACCAAATAAGGGCATTTCGATCATTCAGGAGTCTAGGGTAGAGGGAATTACAAAAATTAAAGTGTTATATCCTCCCATTAGAGTGTAAGGCTAGGGTTATAACACTTTGAAGACAGAGGAGGCCGTATGAGAGAAAGAGAAGAAGAAACTTAGGCTATTCTACACCGTTTCTCACCCCGAACATCGTCGGAATCGAGATCGAAGCAAGGAAAGGACATCCTCACCATCTTAGAATGTAAATTAGACCTGAAAATATGACGAAAATGTTTATCTTTCATTATTTTAAGTATGTTATAATACCCATGTAGTGTAGGATTTTCAATTCATGATATAAAGGATGATTCTTGGGATTTGGGTGTGTATAAGTCATGATTTGGAGTTGAAATTCATATAGGACCAATCCTGGTATGTAGATAACATGAAATCAGTGAGTATGGATGATTAATATGAAATAAATCTAGGTAAAATGATGAATATGCATGAAGAATACATAAACTAGGTTTTAATAAAATCTGGGTTTGATCTGTTCTTGGGTGGATTTCTTATAATTTTGATGCGTTACTTATGTTATAAGTTGTCCCTACACGTTTATTTTATTTTTGGGTATTTTTTTATAGGAATTTTGGGAGTATTCATGGAGGTCTGAGATAGTATAAAGGGTGAAAAGTCATAACAACAAGAACAAGATCCATCGGGTAGGGCGAACCAGTTCGCACCCTATATCGAGAAGATTTGGTGTTCCCATTTTGTCAAAATTTGATTTGTGTGCTATACTTTCACTTGGAACTAATTATGGGGGACTTGGGTGATGATTTAATAACAATATAAAGATTAAAATACAATCAGTATACATAGTTAAGGCTCAGTTCAATCTTAATGAGTGTAGAATTGGGATTAGGACCGATGATTGTTAACTAATTGCGATGCGTATCGGGAATTTACAAAATTTGGGTTACGAGAAGTGTAAATGATAACCTAAGACCAATACCAGTAGGATAGAGTTTTTTTACTATTGAAATTTACTTAAGGGATAATTGGGACCCTTCAGGTAGTGAGTGATACTCGAAAAATGCAAAAATTAAATATGTGTGAATCATTAGTACGTCGAGTATTCGAGAGATACAAATACTACGTATAGGATATATTATAGGTTTTGTGTATACACCTATACTGAATATCTAACTATCTATCTATCTATCTATCTATCTATCTATCTATATATATATATATACATCTATCTATCTATATATATATATATACATATATATATAGGTTATGTGAATGTCTATTATGTGATTTGTCACATGTGTGAACATACCTACGCAGCCTTCTATCACAGGAGGTTTTGCGCAGAGGGTGATCCCACCTTGACGATTCCAGCGAGGCCTGGATGTGTGCCCCAGAACATAGAGCTTAGGGGGGCTCACTATGTACAGTGTATTAGTGGGACTGACCTGTCGTTTCGGTACATTAGGTATGTGCGTAGTCCAAAGGCTTAGAACTATGTTCGCCTCCATGGTGTGCTGTTTGATTCCTGTTTCGAGGAGACATTCTGAATCGATAGTCCTTGATTTGGTGCGAGAGGTACATGGACTTGATAGCAAAGTATGTATGCATTGCGGTAGCCATTCAGGGGGATATTGTTTTTGTATATATATATACATGTATTATTATTTTACTTATCCGTGATAGTATAAAAGATAAATAGCGTAAATCTAAAGCAACTTAAGTGTGAGAAACTTAATTTATGGGATAATAATAATATTCGGTTAATATAACTTATTGGTGTTATGTTAATGTATCATATGGGTGGTACGGGAGAGGTAAACCTATGGTAGTTAGTTAGATATTTAGGCCTAGTTAAGTTGGGTAGCATAGCTAGCAGGGTAAAATATGAGACGCTAGGTGTGCAATATATATGAGAGGTGAAGAACTCAAGTAAGTGTACGCTGGACTAACGTGTGTATCTAATAACTTCTTTTATAGATGTAATTTAAATAATTGCTAAATATTTTTAGAATGGTTTTGGGCTTTGCCCCATGTCAAAATATTTTCCACAACATTTTACATGTCTAGCCACAAGGATGCCAAGCTTGACAACTCATTCTAGGGATGCATAGTTATAGCATTGTGAAGGCTTGCATAACTTTGTGTAAACGCTTCAGTTTTTCATTCATAGACTAGGTTTTGATTTAGTAGTTCATTTGGACATGTTGCCCCTTTCAGTTGATACACTTTTAGTATTTGTCAGAAGATGTACTTGGATTCAGTTTTATTTTCGTAAACTTATGGTTTGGATATTACTTTGGAACTGATGGTTTATTTGGTATTTATTTCTATCTATCATATGATTATTTAAACTCTTATAATTGTTGTGGATGAGTTATTATGTTTTTATGTTTTCGCATGTAACAAATAAAAAGATAAAATTAGGCACCAACTTAATTTAACATAGGTTGTTTGTACTTTTAAAAGTTTTTGACAATGATGCTAAGAATGAGCCAAATGAGATTCCTGTTTATTTGATAAAGAACTGATCACTCGTGATTAAAATAGGCGAGGTGTAACAATATATATAATCGTAGAGAAAAAATGATTTTTTTATGCAAGATAAATTCGATCTTAACAACCTATGTGGTTGTGTCCCCTATTAAAGAAGATGAATATTAGTGGTGCTTTCATTATAGTTGGTGTTCAGATGAAAAATTTTGAAGAGAGAGAAATTGGATGTTGAAATGAGTTTTCTAAATGAGAAAGTGTGTTCGTATGGATAGTCCATATATAAGAATCCTCACACACAAATTCAAATTTTCATCAATGTTTATCTTGATTAGCAAATAAGTGCTCATGCGATGACAATGTCCAAATTAATTTCTAATCAATCACACAATCAAAACGCACATTCAAAGAAGTAAGGAAAATCCCTAAAAGGGCAAGACCTTTTATTTAGCACTATAGAAAATTTGACAGACACAATCGACTTATAAACTACTTACCACGACTAAGTATACACATAGAGTCTTTAATTCTTCTACAGAATTTAACCCAATCCAATGCCATCCACATAAAGCGATCTTCCTCGGTATCCACCAATTAGCCTTCTTCTTCTTCTTCTTCTTCTTCTTCTTCTTCTTCTTCTTCTTCTTCTTCTTCTTCTTCTTCTTCTTCTTCTTCTTCTTCTTAAGTAGTAGAACCTCAGTTCCACAAGTCAGTAGTAGAGATGGACGTTACATGTGTTTATGTAACATATATGGAGACTAGGGTTTCATAAACTCACAAATCACATATGGGGATGTATGATTTGAAAAACAAAAGGTGGTTTTTGAAAAACCAAATATGAGAACTTTTGGAACAAGTATTGGAAAATCATTTTCGCCAAAGTTCTTGAGAAATTTTGAATAAAACTTCATTTTATAACAAAATCATGAATTTTGAGGCAGTGGGGTCATTTAAACGAAAACAATAGTTTTGTTCAAATGACATCTTATTTCGTTCTTATGAAACTCACTATTTGTACGAACTGCCTTCTCATGAGCTTCGAATGATAACTCTCTATCAAGGAAAGGATATCTCATTTGAGTGTCATTTAATGTTGGTTCAAATGAAACCACACATCTCATTCGATCGAGATCGAATCTTGTTTGAACCTCGATTTAAAAGTAAAACATCCCACAATATGATTTATAGTAATCCATGAAAAAACACAAGTTTTATACCTCTATAAAATGTTGGTGATGAATCCAGAAACAGAGCTCGGTCACTAATGTTTCATTAAATGATGTTGGAGATATAGTGTTCGGTTTTAGATGCCAGTTTGTAATGGGGTATGCCAAAACTATAAAATAGCCTAAGCTATGAGAAATTATAAAATCATGCCCTTACAAATCTTCCCCTTTGGCTATTCCGATACAAAACAAAACTAAAAACCAAATTACAATAAAACCCTCTAAGATAATGAATCCTAATATCCTCCCAAACCCAGAAACAAAACGACATATGAAACTTTGTCTTCAAGCAAACTTTGTCTTCAAGCATATCATGATACGACATGTTTCATCAGGGGTGACGGCTCTAAAAATAACACTTAACCCGCAAGAGTTTTAACTACTCCATTTAAATTCATTCTCCGTCCAAGCAATGTCGGGTTTAAGACTTTTGATATTGTCGTTGGTCACAGTAGGTGGTGTCGACCCTTTTTCACACAAAAGTCAGACTCTTTTATCAATAGATTTTAAAGTTTACCTTATCCTAGAATTCTAGAAGCATAATTTG
The DNA here is from genome assembly GCA_949130495.1 of Sambucus nigra. NCBI lineage: Eukaryota > Viridiplantae > Streptophyta > Magnoliopsida > Dipsacales > Adoxaceae > Sambucus > Sambucus nigra. The sequence continues at coordinate 382,546,571 of OX422214.1, read as the reverse complement.
ACCCATCGAAGATAGGCATCTTATTATAAAAATTAACAATAAAATACAAGTTTTAAAGATCACACAAAAACTTATTGTAAGAGACTATTATACCAATTTGAGAAAGTGGGTTCGTATAGATAGTGTGTATATTAGGTTCCTCACACACAAATTCAAATTTTAAGTAATATTTATCTTAATTAGAAATTAAGTGTGCATGCGATGATATTGTCCAAATTAATTTCCAATCAATCACACAATCAAAACACGCATGCAAAGAAGTAAAAAAAAAAATCCCAAAAAGGCCAAAACCTTTCATTCAGCACTATAAAGAATTTGACAGACACAATCGAGTTACAGACTACTTGTCATGACTAAGTATAATGCATAGAGTCTTCAATTCTTGTATAGAATACAACCTAGTCCAATGCGGTCCACAGAAGCGGTCTTCTCATGGTATCCACCAATTAGCCTTCTTCTTCTTCTTCTTCTTCTTCTTCTTCTTCTTCTTCTTCTTCTTCTTCTTCTTCTTCTTCTTCTTCTGGAGTAGAACCTCGGTTCCACAAGTCATCAATAGAGATGGACTTTACAAGAGTTTATGCAAGGTGTATGGAAACTAGGGTTTCATAAACTCATAAATCACATATGGGGATGTATGATTTGGAAAGTAAAAAGTGATTTTAAAAAATCAAATATTAGAACATTTGGATAGGTATTGAAATTTTTTTTCACCAAAGTTCTTGATAAATTTTAAACAAAACAATTTTTTGTAACAAAATCACATAGTTTAAGGTGGCAGAGTCGTTCAAACGAAAACAATAGCTTCGTTCAAGCGACATCCTATTTCGTTCTAACGAAAATCACTTTTCGTTTGAACCGCCTTCCCACGAGCTTCGAATGAGAATTCTCTATCATGGCAAGGATGTTTCGTTTTGAATGTCATTTGATGTTGATTCAAACAAAATCACACATCTCGTTCGAATGAGATCCAATCTCATTTGAACCTCGATTTAAAAGTAAAATACGATTTATAATAATCCATAAAAATCATAAGTTTTATACTTTCGTAGAGTTTTGGTGATGAATTCAAAAATGGAGCTCGATCATTAATGTGTCTTTGAATGATCTCGGAGATATATTGTTCGATTTGAGATGCCAATTTGTAATGGGATACACCAAAACTATAAAATAGCCCAAACTTAGCTATTATAAAACACTCACACACACACACATGCGCGCGCACACACACACACACACACACACACACACACACACACACACACACACACACATATATATATATATATATATATATATATATATATATACAGACACACAACATATAATACAACATATTTATATGTTGTGTGTGTATATATATATACACACACAAGATGTATAGATATATTTAAAAGATTTCAAACTCAAAAACTCAGAAGGAGAACTGTAACTGTTGCTTATATTATTCAATAGCAATGCAATATATTTATACTACTTACAAACCACTAACGTGCATAACAAAATATACCAACGCGCATGAGAAAATAAATGGAACTGACTAACAAACTAGCTGTTACTTTATTCTAGTTGTTAAAAACAAATACTGCTAATATGCCGCATATGTTGAATGATTCTTTGGTGCCTAAGTCTCTGATGACCTCGAGATTGATATCTTGATATCTCAATTATGAGATATATTAGATATTGTATTTCTAACCCCCCCCCCCCCCCCCCCCCCAGCGAAAGGTGTGAGGATGACAAACTCCAAGTTTGGAACATAAAGAAGATAAGTGAGGGCTTGACATGGCTTTAGTAAATACATCTACCAGCTGCTTTGTTGAGCGAACAAACTGTGTAACTAAAGTACCTTGAGCAACTTTCTCAAGAACAAAATGAAAGTCTAATTCCACATGTTTGGTCCTGGCATTTAATAAGGGGTTAATGGTCATGTGAAGAGCACTTATGTTATCACATATGAGGACTGGAGTGTTTGGAGGTGTGATGCCTATATCATGAAGAAGATGTTGAATCCAATGGAGTTCTATAGTAGCTGCTGCTAGGGCACGATATTCTGCCTCACAGCTTGAGCGTGAGACTGTAGATTGCTTTTTAGAACCCCGTGAAATGCAATTTAATCCAAGAAAAATACAATAACCCGAAGTTGAATGTCTAGTCAATGTAAAACCAGCCCAATCAGCATTGGAGAAACCATATACATTGAAACTTGATTGTTACAATAATTGGAGACCTTGACTTGAGGTCCCTTTAACATAACTTAGAATCATTTTAAGTGCTTGAATGTGAGTTGGTTGTGGATCATGCATGAATTGGTATACATTATTAATAGCATATGTGAGGTATGGTCTGGTGAGAGTAAGATATTATAGAGCACCAACAATGGAACGAAATTCTGTAGGAGTCACTGTATTTGTAGACTGGCATTCTTGCATTTGAGAAATATATTGAGACTGAGTAGCCACTGGAGTTAAATCAGCCTTAGATCCATCCATAGATGTGAGTTTCAGAAGTTTTTCAGCATAAGCTTCCCGTGTAAGAAATAATCCACCATTAAAGGGGTTTACGTGAATACCAAGAAAATAATGTAATGGACCCAAATCTTTTATGGAAAACTCAGTTCCAAGTTGAGAAACAAAATTATTCATGTGATGGGAATCATTGCTTGTGAGAATAATATCATCTACATAAACTAAGAGAATAATTATTACAGATTGATGAGTATAAAAAAAAAGAGATGAGTCATCTTTACTACAAAAGAAACCATATTGTAGTAGGTATGAACTGAATTTATCAAACCATGATCGTGGGGCTTGTTTTAGCCCATAAATAGATTTATGAAGTAAACATACATGATTAGGGAAAGAAGAATCAATAAAACCAGGAGGTTGTCTCATGTAGACTATTTCCTTGAGTGTTCCATGCAGGAATGCATTTTTAACATCAAGTTGATGTAGAGCCCACTTGTTCATGACTGCAATAGATAGAATTGTGCGAACTGTTGCATGTTTCACCACCGGACTAAAAGTTTTAATATAGTCAATTCCTTCAATTTGGCTAAAACCATGTGCTACTAATCGAGCCTTGTATCGATCGATAGTTCCATCAGCATTTCTTTTTGTCTTAAAGACCCACTTTGAACCAATCATATGCATATCAGGCAGATGAGGAATAAGTGACCATGTCTCATTTTGATGAAGAGCTTCCAGTTCACTTCTCATGGCTTTTACCCATTGTGGTTTTATGAGTGCTTAGGATAAGGTACTAGGTTATGGAAGAATTGTACTGATAGTTGCAATATTTGCATGGTTATTGGGTTTGTTTTTTGCACGTGTTTCCATAGAGTGAACATTGGTAGAGGACTTTTTTCTACAGGTATGTCAACAAATAGATTTATGTCTTGCACATGTATTATGGTAGTGGGTGACAATGAAATAGGTGTTAGAGGTCTTTCAGGGTCACTTTGTATGCCAAGTGACGAACTCACCTTTTTGTTTGGACTATATTTCATGCTTTGGTTGGGTGGTTTAGCAATGTCTAGATAAGTAGGAGCAACAATATCTCTTTCATCACTCCAGTCCTGAGCAGTTTGGTCTAGTTCGTCAACTTGGGCATGAGAGTTAGTGATGTTTAGTGGTGATAGGGATGTAGCTTGTGGATGATTTGATTGGGCTGGAAAAATAGGTTCAGATGGATAGGTTTGTAAGAGAGAATTAGGTACTCTTGGTATGGTGTCTTCAAAGTTAATAGCTATATAAATATCTTTTGACAAAATAAAATCTTCAAATGTAGTTAATACTAAATTTTCAGAGTGAGGTACATTTGGGTTTGACAGATTAATAAATGGAAAGGCCTCTTCATAAAAAACAACATGTCGAGATATATATACTCGCCTAGTTGAAGGCTAGGAAACCTAAACCCTTTATGCAAGTTACTATACCCAATAAACACACATGGATATGTTTTAGGTTCAAATTAATGACTTGTTTTCTTCCTTAAATAAGGAAACTACCTGCAACCAAAAACCTTTAGAGATGCATAGTTAGGATGAGTCTTATAGAGTTTGAAAAATGGTGTTTCCATTCCTAAGACCTTTGAGGGAAGTTTGTTAATCAAGAAAACAGCAGTCATGAATGCCTCAACCCAAATAAATAAAGGCATCTTTGCATGAAATAATAAGGTAAGTCATGTCTCTACAATATGCATGTGCTTTCTTTCAGCCACTCCATTTTGTTCTGGAGTATGAGGACAAGAGATGTGTTTTAGTATGCCTCATTTGTCCAAAATATTTAAAAATTCAGTTTTATTAAACTCACCTCCTCCATCACATTGAAATATTTTAATCTTGTGATTAAATTGAGTTTCAATCATGTTTTGAAATTTCATAAAAAATCATAAATTGTGATTTTTTCTTTAGTGGATAAATCCAAGTAAACCTTGTGCAATCATCAGTGAAGATAAAATAATATCTCATATTTTGATTTGACGAAACAGGTGTTGGCCCCCAAAGATCACAATGCACTTTTTTCAGAAGGAACATTGAATAATTTATCATTTCTTTGGAAAGGACGCCTACAACGTTTTCCTAGTTGACAACTTACACAAATAGTGTTCTGCTTATTCCAATGACTCACATCTAGATTTCCTAACTTATTTAAAACATGAAGAAAATTTTAATTTGGATGTCCAAGCCTTTGATGCCATATATGGTCTGGTGCTCTTCCTGACTTTACAGCACTAAGAGCTTGAAAACCTTCATTCCTTTCAAAAACATACATTCCATCTCTTTTACTCCATCTTTCTAGCACTTGCTTGGTTGTCTTGTCCTTAACAACAAAGGCATAGTTAGTAAACTTTATTATACAATCATTTTCTTGCGTGAGTTGACTTACCGAAACCAATTTTTTTTTTTAATTTTGGAACCACAAGTGTATTTTGAGGTTTCAACTTTGGATTTATCTCATTTTGACCAATATAGGTAATATTAATTTTGGAGCCATTTCCAACACTAACTTTATCATATCCATAATATGGCTTAAGTTTAGAAATCATACCTGTATTTTTCATCATGTGAGATGTCGCACCTGAGTCTACATACAAATGTTCTTCTTGTTGATCTTGAAAGTCTGATGCAGCATAGGTTTGGTGCGCCTTATTTAGACTCTGGAAAGAGTGATCCCATCGGTAGTCGCAGGTAACAGTAAGGTGATTTGTTCTTCCATAAATTTGGCACGCTTCTTCTTTTTGAGCCTTTGATCCATTTGCAAGTTGCTCATCTTTTGGAGAGGTGTGTTGCTCCATCCCTTGAAACTGTGGAGATGGAGCACGAAATTGAGGTCATGGTGTTGGATAGCTTGCAAGTCGAAATCCTCTACCCCTTAAGCTAAATTAAAAATTGTTATATGTTCCTGTTCCTCTAGCTGAGAAGTTACGTATTCGTCCTTGAGATGATTGCCTCTGAGCTTGGTAAGCCATGTTATGGGAAGTGGAGTAATCTTCTTTATCTTCCCTTATATCAAAACCCCTAAGAGATTTTATCAAGCTTACAAGTGTAGGATAGGGAGCCTTTCCAATCATCACTGTTCTAAACGTTTGATAATTCATTCCCAATCCTTTTTCACAAATTATGATTTTTTTATCTTCATCTAAAGAATTGTAGATGGAAGCAAGGTCATCACAAATTCCTTTAAATTCTTTAATGTATTCATCAATGGTCTTACCTTCAGGCTTGATACTTTGGAGCTAGTCCTTTAATTGAAATCCCTTTTCCTTTATAGCTTGAAGATAATTTTCTTCAAGACAAAGCCAAATGTCTTTTGCAGTCTTGCATCCAATGGTTAGATACACGCATTCTTCTATGATTTTTGTTGAGATCCAACTCTTGAGAAGAAAATCTTTTTCTGTAAAACCTTTCAATTTTTCTGAATTTTCGTGGATGAAGTCATCCACTTTCAAAGTTTGCATTAATTGCAACATTTGATATCTCGATATGAGATAATTTGTGGGCTTAAGTTTGATGGTAGAGATTTTTATTAATTGGTGCAAGGAGTTAACAGAGAGTCCTGAGTTTGACATTGAGTTTGTCATTTTTGAAACTAAGAGTTCTGATACCATAAAAGATTTCAAACTCAAAAACTCATGAGGAGAACTATAACTATTGCTTATATTATTAGCAATGCAGTATATTTATACCACTTACAAACTAGTAAAGTTCATAACAAAATATACCAACATGCATGAGAAAATAAAGGGAAATAACTAACAAACACTAACAAACTAGCTGTTACTTTATTCTAACTATTAAAAATAAATACTCCTAATATGTCACATATGTTGAATGAGTCTTTGGTGAATAAGTCTCCGATGACCCTGAGCTTGATATCTTGATATCTCAGTTATGAGATATATCACATATTGTATTTCTAACACTATATATATATATATATATATACATCTTGCTCTTGTGCGGACTAGTGCACATTTTAAGAATGCGGACCGGACTTGTGTGTAATAACCCATGACTTTGGAGACTGAGAAATTAAATTTTTGGGAAAATAAAATTTAAATTAAATTTGAGAATTTTAAATTTGGGAATTCAAGTCCAAAAAAAAATAGAGGACGTTTTAAAGTATTTCGGATGGTGATTTTGAGGGTACTATTAATCCCGGAATGGTCGAGATAGTCAAAATGACTTTCATTGGGTTTTATTTCGGCTCCGGAATATTTTAAGTTAGTTTGACTCGAATTTGAGTAAACGAGTCATTTAAAGTGTGTATTAACATTTAAAATTTGGTTTTGTTGTTTTAAGGCTTAAGAGGCTTACGGATTAAGCCTTCTCAATTAGAGAAAGAGAGAAAGAAAGAAGGAAGAAAGAAAGAAGGAGAAACGAAGAGAGAGAGGAAGAAAAGCTTGGAGATTACTGGCCCAAACGCGACATCGAGGACGATCCAACCTCTACAAATCTGAGGCAAGTGTTTAATCTTGCTAAATAGCTATTTGTGTATTTCATTTCATAATTTGCGGGTTAAAGAAATGGATTTTTGGGTATAAACATCAAAACTTAAACTTTGGTTTAAATCTTGAAATTGAAGATTTTAATTGGGTTTAAGGGATATAAATTGATGAGGTTAAATATAGGATGTGTTTTGATGTTGGAAATTATGTTGAGGTTGAAGATTAGGGGCTAGTAGAGGTATAAATTAAATTTTGGAGAAATTGGGTTTGTAGAAAAACAACCATTTTCGTGGCTTTCTGAACTGGCCGAATCGATTCGCCCCCACCGAATCGATTCGCCAGGTTGCAGAAGCCTCAGGTCATTTGGGCCGAATCGATTCGCCCCTAGCGAATCGATTCGGAAGGATGAAAAATCCCAGGTCCCTTGGACCGAATCGATTCGGATGGGCCGAATTGATTCGCTGTTGGGCGGCATCGATTCGGAAACAGAGCATTTTGAGAAATTTTATCTTTAGTGAATTCAAACCCTTTTTGGTTGGGTTTATTGATTTTGGGGCCTTCTCTTATGATGTAAGAGGCATGTTCTTGGAGTCATATAAGGAGTTTCTCACATATTAGGATTTGGGGACTCTTTAGGGTAATATGGGAGAAATGTATCCATGTGTGTATTGGAGTTTCATTGGGAGATTTCGGGGAAACCTCATTGAGGTTGGGAATACCAATTATAGATAAAAAGGCATAAAATAAATATGATGTGAGGTTGAGACTCTTAGAGAGTGAGGGGTCTCATATCCTTAGGAAGACTTAAACTAAGGAACAATTGATAACTCAATAGGACTAAGGGTTCATAAGATGAATTGAACCATAGGTGAAATTGGGAAATATTTGGATCGTACTATAGACTAGAATAAGTGATAGCTTAAATTCTAGCTAGGATAGTTTACACGAATTTGTGGGGAAATAACTATTGAGATTCCGAATACTTAAAACGAGGTTGGAATGAGGTTTTAGACTATTAAGTCATGTATGTGCCTATGGTTAAATAGTACTAATGGTGATTATGTACTTTCGAATATGGATGAAATGTGTAGTGATTGATTCCTACACAAAATTTTGGGTGATAACCCTAATGTTGAATATATATATGTATTGATATATACATATGGTTTTGGGAGACTATTCATCATAGGAAAAATGATTGAATATGTTTCAAGTGAGGGATTTTATTCACATATCAAGGTAAATTTAAAGGAAATTGTGGTGACGGCAAATATATTGAGGATTATGTATACTTATAGCCGAGTTTATCTAGATCTTATACATATGAACGGGAATTAGTTTGTGTATATAATGATGTAGCGATGTGTGAATATATGTACATATATCTATGTATGAATATGAATATATGGGTATATTTATGTTATGGATATACATGGTATGGATATTTAAACCTTATATGATGGTTTAATATTTTATCATATGGATGTTTATATATTGTGCATGGGAATGATATATATACTTATTTGGTTAAGCATACCCCGCTCATGCTATCATTGGGAAGTTGCGCGCGTAGAGGGTGAGCATCCTGACTAGAAAAGCAGGGTGTGGATATTCCCCAGGTCATAGTCGTCCCGTGTATTATTATGTGATTTACATTTTTATTTTGGGATGAGACGTGGTGGGTATGCTTCGTCTCATTGCCGGTTTGGAGCTATGACCGCTTCCCGGGACTTCGTGTGCATGAGTTTACCACGAGATGGGTGTCGTTTAGTCCCACTATGGTGGCCCCAGTATTGCTACGTGAGCCGGGCACTGGGAAGATGATAGCATTGATGCAGTTTTATCGACGATATATATAGCCGTGTATATTATGTGCATGGCCTTGTACATCATATGCAGTATGTACACTTGGCTATTGGATGGATGATGATGGTATATATATATATGGTTGGAATAAAATACCTATATATATATTTATATATATCCTATAGATGAAAGGATATATAATCTATGTGGAGTACATCTTGGATGATTATGGTGTACTAGATTGATGGGGGTTGATGTATCGCATTTAAGGAATATTTCGGTTACATCATCCCAAGGATATTGTTGGAGATATTAGTGGTAGTAGTTGTATAATATTGTATTCATGGCATTATGGATCTCTAGGATCGACATTGTCAAGGAGTAGTGTAACGGGGTAGTTCCTTGTTTGGATTTTGCTTTGCGAGACACCCCACGCATGAAACGCAGTGCAGTGTTGAGATTGGGGAAAAGTTCTGCCAATTATGGTATGTACGGCATTATGGATCTCTATGATCGAAATTGTCTAGGAGTAGTGTAACGGGGCGGTTCCTTGTTTGGATTTCGCTTTGTGAGACACCCCACGCACGAAACGTAGCACATTGTTGAGATTAGAGATAAGTTCTGTCGATATTTATGTGTGACATAATGGATCTCCAGGATCGACGATGACAAGGAGTAGTGTAACGGGGTGGTTCCTTGTTTGGATTTCACTTTGCGAGACACCCCACGCACGAAACGCAGCGCAGCGTTGAAATTGGAGGGAAGTTATGTCAATAATAATATTGCATGTTTAATGTAAAATTAAATCATGCGTTTCAACCCAAATGCATATTGGGTAATTTATTAAATTTATAAATGGTTAAATTATAAACCGGAATCCACTAAGCCTAATAAGGCATATATGATTGAAATTTAATACTTAACTGTGTTTAGAAAAGGGGTGGATTCTTGGTTTATGATAGGAAGGTAGATCTCGTGGGTATAGGCTAGGCCTATGATAAGTTAGGTTGTCCTAATAAATGGGGGTAATTTAACTAAAATTTGAGAACGCGAATAGGTGCGCGCCTTTAGATGAGAGGTGAGTTGGGGTTTCACAAGAGTGCGATTCCACTTTAATTATGAAATATGTGCACCGATATTTATTATGCATGGTTAACACACTTGCTAAATATTTTCACAACTCGGGCTCTGGCCCATTTACCTTTCTCTCCTTCCTGTATATATATATATATATATATATATATATATATATATATATATATATATATATATATATTACTACAGGTGTCCTACCGCATGGATGTCGGATGACCTTTTATCCAAAGTCTTGGGTGCCGTGACAGGTGCGGACTGTTGCGGGATGTATCTTGTAGCCGCTTCCTACTTCTTTAAAATTCTAGGTAGGATTCATATTGTATATCGGGTTTGTACCCAAGGGATATTTATATACATGTTTATATTTATTTCATTCCAGTTATTGTATTGGTTGTGACCCGACAGCTTATTCGGGTATACTTTCTGTAGTACATTCAGTTGTAGTTATCTATTTCATATTTATTTCAACATTTCTTTTATCATAGTCCTTTCATGCATCTTTCTTTCCTTTATTCGAAATGTTATAGTGTTGTGTCGTGGTATGTTGCATGTTCTAAATTATTTTGACATCTCGCTTATATGATATCGGGTAGTTAGTCCTATATTATATAATACCGGCAGTTGATGTTGAGACTGGACCATCCGAAACTCCTGATTTAATGTAGTATAGGGCTAGCCACCCGTTATTATTTTAAGCGGGGTGTTACAGATGATATCAGAGCATCAGGTTCTAGAGTCCTTAGGATCTGTGCGAGCTTTATGCATTCTTCCGTTAACGTTATTGACATAAAGCCCTACAATTAGGACTGTTGTGTTCACTGCGTTGTTTTCTTCTGTGAAGCATATTCACTTGATTGGCGTTCTGATAACAGTTGCTCTTGTTTAGTTTCAGACGTCGCCTAGATTTGGTCGTCTAAGAGAAGATAGGGTTAGAAGTACAATACCCATAGCATATTTTGGGTACGCTTTGATCGGGGGTATTTGTTTTCCCCGATTCTGGAGGAGTTATTGAGGAGATTTCTAGCGGTGGAGTGAGGTGATTTGTCGGCAGTTGAGTAAGAAATTTGGAAAATCGATTTCGTTAAGTAGGACTGAGTGAATTTTTGGTAGTTGTAATTACGTTTTATCCTTCAAAATGGTTAGGAAGGATTTTGGGTAAGATGTTTCTCTTGTGAAGAAATAGGCTTAGGGATAATGATTGTCCTGAAAGAAGTTGAGGACCCCGAGTTGAGATTCTAGGACGAGGGGAAACCATTGGGTTATGGAAGTATAAGGTAGAATACCTTTCTTTGAGTTTATGTCATACTTTGTGTGATACCGGGAACGTCGAGAGTTATAACATTAAATTCCAGAGGTAAGGAATGTTAAGGTTCGTTGAATAGTGACTATAAGACTATTGTCTTACGGGCAGGTAGGGCATGTGATTATAGTGCGCCTAAGAGGGGAGACTTATATTGTGGAAATGCGTAAATGTATGTAAAGAAGTTTTAGATTTGTGAGATTCAACGTTTAGTAGGTGTATGTTGAGCGAATAATTTAGCTCATAGTTGTGCTAGTTTTGAGAACTAGGTATTGGTTATAATGTTGTTTTTGTTGAAGCCTTGTGTTTTAAACATAAGGTATTTGTTGGGCGTGTCGAAAGACGCGAGATTTATTTATAATATATATTGTTACCCTGGCCCTCGGGCAATATCAAAATATGAAAATATTTTTGTAAAACCTTAGCCTGGTTCAACGAATCTCAATCCCTGACCTAGCTACACAGTAGTGTATTGGGAGGGTTCCTTGTTTGGATTTCGCTTGCGAGACCTCCCCCGCACGAAGGTAGCTAGCGTCAGGAATTGAGGAGAGTTCAACTGTTGGGAATTTTTCAAACTTTTATATATATTTAGTAGGTTGTTATATATTATAATGCCGAGGGTTATATTATGATTTGAGGCTAATGGAGCCTGATTGTAATTCTACGAGTGGAAACTCGGATACTAGGTGTATGGGCGCCCTGGGTAGTTAGTAATTTTAAAATTTATATAGTTCGACATGAGAACCAGGAGGGATCGGTATAGTGATCCTAAGAGTTGATGTTAGGACTAGATGATATTGAGGTCCTATGCGTATTTAAAATTTCGCAGGCGAAATTTCTGTAAGGGGGGAAGATTGTAACAACCCATGACTTTGGAGACTGAGAAATTAATTTTTTGGGAAAATAAAATTTAAATTAAATTGGAGAATTTTAAATTTGGGAATTTAAGTCCAAAAAAAAATAGAGGACGTTTTAAAGTATTCCGGATGGTGATTTTGAGGGTACTATTAATCCCGGAATGGTCGAGATAGTCAAAATAACTGTCATTGGGTTTTATTTCGGCTCCGGAATATTTTAAGTTAGTTTGACTCGAATTTGAGTAAACGAGTCATTTAAAGTGTGTATTAACATTTAAAATTTGGGTTTGTTGTTTTAAGGCTTAAGAGGCTTACGGATTAATCCTTCTCAATTAGAGAAAGAGAGAAAGAAAAAGGAAGAAAGAGAGATGGAGAAAAGAAGAGAGAGAGGAAGAAAAGCTTGGAGATTACTGGCCCAAACGCGACATCGAGGACGATCCAACCTCTAAAAATCTGAGGCAAGTGTTTAATCTTGCTAAATAGCTATTTGTGTATTTCATTTCATAATTTGTGGGTTAAAGAAATGGATTTTTGGGTATAAACATCAAAACCTAAACTTTGGTTTAAATCTTGAAATTGAAGATTTTAATTGGATTTAAGGGATATAAATTGATGAGGTTAAATATAAGATGTGTTTTGATGTTGGAAATTAGGTTGAGGTTGAAGATTAGGGGCTAGTAGAGGTATAAATTAAATTTTGGAGAAATTGGGTTTGTAGAAAAACAGCCATTTTCGTGGCTTTCTGAACTGGCCGAATCAATTCGCCCCCACCGAATCGATTCGCTAGGTTGCAGAAGCCTCAGGTCTTTTGGGCCGAATCGATTCGCCCCTAGCGAATCGATTCGGAAGGATGCAGAATCCCAGGTCCCTTGGGCCGAATCGATTCGGAGGGGCCGAATCGATTCGGAAACAGAGCATTTTGAGAAATTTTCTCTTTAGTGAATTCAAACCCTTTTTGGTTGGGTTTATTGATTTGGGGGCCTTCTCTTATGATGTAAGAGACATGTTCTTGGAGTCATATAAGGAGTTTCTCACATATTAGGATTTGGGGATTCCTTAGGGTAATATGGGAGAAATGTATCCATGTATGTATTGGAGTTTCATAGGGAGATTTCGGGGAAACCTCATTGAGGTTGGGAATACCAATTATAGATAAAAAGGCATAAAATAAATATGATGTGAGGTTGAGACTCTTAGAGAGTGAGGGGTCTCATATCCTTAGGAAGACTTAGAATAAGGAACAATTAATAACTCAATAGGAGTAAGGGTTCATAAGATGAATTCAACCAGAGGTGAAATTGGGAAAGATTGGGATCGTACTATCGACTAGAATAAGCGGTAGATTAAATTCTAGCTAGGATAGTTTACACGAAATTGTGGGCAAATAACTATTGAGATTCGAAATACTTAAAACGAGGTTGGAATAATTTGAGGTTTTAGACTATTAAGTCATGTATGTGCCTATGGTTAAATAGTACTAATGGTGATTATGTACTTTCGAATATGGATGAAATGTGTAGTGATGGATTCCTACACAAAATTTTGGGTGATAACCCTAATGTTGAATATATATATGTATTGATATATAAATATGGTTTTGGGAGACTATTCATCATAGGAAAAATGATTGAATATGTTTCAAGTGAGGGATTGTATTCACATATCAAGGTAAATTTAAAGGAAATTGTGGTGACGACTTATATATTGAGGATTATGTATACTTATAGCCGAGTTTATCTAGATCTTATACATATGAACGGGAATTAGTTTGTATATATAATGATGTAGCGATGTATGAATATATGTACATATATCTATGTATGAATATGAATATATGGGTATATTTATGTTATGGATATTTAAACCTTATATGATGGTTTAATATTTGATTATGTGATTGGATCATATGGATGTATATATATTGTGCATGTGAATGATATATATACTTATTTGGTTAAGCATACCCCGCTCATGCTATCATTGGGAAGTTGCGCGTGTAGAGGGTGAGCATCCTGACTAGAAAAGCAGGGTGTGGATATTCCCCAGGTCATAGTCGTCCTGTGTGTTATTATGTGATTTACATTTTTATTTTGGGATGAGACGTGGTGGGTATGTTTCGTCTCATTGCCGGTTTGGAGCTATGACCGCTTCCCGGGACTCCGTGTGCGTGAGGTTACCACGAGATGGGTGTCGTTTAGTCCCACCATGGTGGCCCCAGTATTGCTACATGAGCTAGGCACTAGGAAGATGATAGCATTGATGCAGTTTTATCAGCGATATATATAGCCGGGTATATTATGTGCATGGCCTTGTACATCATATGCAGTATGTACACTTGGCTATTGGATGGATGATGATGTTATATATATATATATGGTTGGAATAAAATACCTATATATATATTTATATATATCCTATAGATGAAAGGATATAGAATCTTTGTGGAGTACATCTTGGATGATTAAGGTGTACTAGATTGATGGGCGTTGATTCGGTTACATCATCCTAAGGATATTATTGGAGATATTAGTGGTAGTAGTTGTATAATATTGTATTCATGGCATTATGGATATCTAGGATCGACATTGTCAAGGAGTAGTGTAACGGGGTGGTTCCTTGTTTGGATTTCGCTTTGCAAGACACCCCACGCATGAAACGCAGTGCCGTGTTGAGATTGGAGAAAAGTTCTGCCAATTATGGTATGTACGGCATTATGGATCTCTATGATCGACATTGTCCAGGAGTAGTGTAACAGGGCGGTTCCTTGTTTGGATTTCGCTTTGCGAGAAACCCCACGCACGAAACGTAGTACATTGTTGAGATTAGAGAGAAGTTCTGTCGATATTTATGTGTGACATAATGGATCTCAAGGATCGACGATGAAAAGGAGTAGTGTAACGGGGTGGTTCCTTGTTTGGATTTCACTTTGCGAGACACCCCACGCACGAAACGCAGCGCATCGTTGAAATTGGAGGGAAGTTATGTCAATAATAATATTGCATGTTTAATGTAAAATTAAATCATATGTTTCAACCCAAATGCATATTGGGTAATTTATTAAATTTATAAATGGTTAAATTATAAACCAGAATCCACTAAGCCTAATACGACATATATGATTGACATTTAATACTTAACTGTGTTTAGAAAAGGGGTGGATTCTTGGGTTATGATAGGAAGGTAGATCTCGTGGGTATAGGCTAGGCCTATGATAAGTTAGGTTGTCCTAATAAATGGGGGTAATTTAACTAAAATTTGAGAACGCGAATAGGTGCGCGCCTTTAGATGAGAGGTGAGTTGGGGTTTCACGAGAGTGCGATTCCACTTTAATTATGAAATATGTGCACCGATATTTATTATGCACGGTTAACACACTTGCTAAATATTTTCACAACTCGGGCTCTGACCCGTTTACCTTTCTCTCCTTCCTGTATATATATATATTACTACAGGTGTCCTACCGCATGGATGCCGGATGACCTTCTATCCAGAGTCTTGGGAGCCGTGACAGGTGCGGACTGTTGCGGGATGTATCTTGTAGCCGCTTCCTACTTCTTTAAAATTCTAGGTAGGATTCATATTGTATATCGGGTTTGTACCCAAGGGATATTTATATACATGTTTATATTTATTTCATTCCAGTTATTGTATTGGCTGTGACCCGACAGCTTATTCGGGTATACTTTCTGTAGTACATTCAGTTGTAGTTATCTATTTCATATTTATTTCAGCATTTCTTTTATCATAGTCCTTTCATGCATCTTTCTTTCCTTTATTCGAAATGTTATAGTGTTGTGTCGTGGTATGTTGCATGTTTTAAATTATTTTGACATCTCGCTTATATGATATCGGGTAGTTAGTCCTATATTATATAGTACCGGCAGTTGATGTTGAGAATGGACCATCTGAAACTCCTGATTTAATGTAGTATAGGGCTGGCCACCCGTTATTATTTTAAGCGGGGTGTTACATTGTATCACCTAATGGTGCGCCTAGAAAATTTTGCCTAAATTAAAGGCATACTCTCTCTCTTTTCTTGGCTCACCCACAGGTGACACTTGTCCGGTCCGCATTCTTAAAATACGGACTAGTCCGCACAAGAGCATTATTATAATAATTCTCTTATGCGGACTAGTCCGCATTTTAAGAATGCGGACCGAACACGTGTCACCTAATGGTCCACCTAGAAAATATAGCCTAAATTATAGGCACACTCTCTCTCTTTTCTGAGCTCACCTTCAAGTGACACATGCCCGGTCCGCATTCTTAAAATACGAACTAGTCTGCACAAGAGTATGATTGTATATATATATATATACAATCATGCTCTTGTACGGACTAGTCCGTATTTTAAGAATGCAGACCGGACTTGTGTCACTTAGTGGTGTGCCTAAAAATTATCGCCTAAATTATAGGCACACTCTTTTTCTTTTCTGGGTCACCGCCAGGTGACACATGATTGGTCCGCGAACCAGGTATGTGTCACTTAATGGTGTGCCTAGAAATTATCGCCTAAATTATAGGCACACACTCTCTCTTTTCTTGGTCACCACCAGGTGACACATGTCCGGTCCGCATTCTTAGAATGTGGACTAGTCCGCACAAGAGCAGGACTATATATATGTATTATAACAACATCTATATGTTATATGCGTATATTGTTTTGTTGTATGTGTTTGTGATGGAAGCTTGAAAGTGCAGAGAGAGAGAAGGGGTGGAGGGGTTTGCATATGTTTTAAATGAGAGAAAAATGAGTAACTTGATGATTTTCAGTTAAATATCAACGGGCTTTTGGACGGAGTCCCGAGTTTGAAATAAGTTACATAGTTTGGAGACTAACTTGAGGCAAACGAAAGATTGAGGACCATTTTAAATGCTAGGGTAATAGTGTAGGGACTAAAAGGATTATTTACTCTCATATAAAATTGTATTTGTTCTCATAAAAACTCTATTTTAAAAGAGAAATAAAAAAAATAAAAGATATAGAAAAAAAATAACAATCGTAATATTTATTTAAAAAAAGATATTTTCAACCTATTGAAAAACCTAAAACAAAAAAGGTTCAAAATAAATAAACAAAAAAATAAAAATATTGATAAAAACATTAAAAAAAACTGTCTTGTTTAAAAAACAAATTTTACAAAAAAAATAACGATATTTTTTTTATCATTTTTAATAAAAATACAGTATAAGAAATGAAACACTTTTTTTTGTTTTTATAAAAATATATTTTTGTAATAATACAGTTTTTTAATAAAAAAAATATTTTTTTGTTTTTCGGGAAAATGCACTTTATATAAAAATAAAGTTGTAAACAAAAATAGGTTTTAAGAAAAAAAAATATAGTATTTATTTTTATTTTCTAACAACATGGTTTAAGAAAGTTAATTTTTTATATTTCATAAAAGTTTTTTTAATACTTTTTTTCATAAAAAATGCAGTTTTTTATTTATAAAAATATATTTTTTAAATAAATTACGGCTTTTAAAAGATTTTATTTTTCAGTTATTTAATAGGTTTAAATATGATTTGCATAAAAATTACATATTTTTCTTTATCTTTTATTGTATTTCTTTATCTTTTTAAAATAAAATATTTATGAAAAAGTAAAGATTTATGTCAGTTGATACGATAGGCTCTGTGTGGAGTTTTGCAAACCACGCACATTTCATATGCATAGAAAGCCATTGGTTAAGATTTAATTATTTTTGGGTATAATATTAGTATACATATATTTATTTTAAATGAAGTAAATAAGTTAGTGAAAGTGGTCAAGTGGTAAGTTAGTGGGGTGTGTGTGCATGAGGTCTGAAAGATTGGGTCTTGGGCCTTGAGGCCTCGGGGTCTTGGAGATTTCTAATGTGCATTAAATATTTTTAAACTCGTTTTAATTTTTAAATAAATCGTTTTAAGAATTTGACTGTTTCTTCCATCTGTTAAAATATAGCTGTTAGTGGATAGATTAGTGGGTTAGTTGCCTAAAACCACTACCCACGTTTTTTACCATTTTTTATATATAAAACAAAGGCTACAACTTTGAGAAAAACACAGAAAAAATTCAAACTCTCTCACTTTCTCTGCAAAAATAATTTTGCTATTTTCTACTATACACTTAAGTTCGTTATTCTTTTGGGAGTGATGGAGTATCCTGAGAGTTCAAAGATTTAACATAAAGTGGGTGTTTAAATCTGATCGTTGAATCCCGGGAGGTGTATGTTCACGAAGCTGACAGCTACAAATATCAGCGAGCAATTTCACCTTTAAGACTTTGTGTCAAACACAAACCGCAATCGATAAGTCCTTCCAATTTTATCTATTTCATATTTGGCTCTTTCATATAATCTGCAATTATTATTTCCAACAATCAAAAGGTGAAATTCTGTTGTTATTCTACAATTTGCTATGGAAAATCCAAATGAAAAATACTCTGAAAAACCTGAATTGTTTGATGGAAAGAGTTTTTAGAGATGGCAAATGAAACTGCAATTTTACCTATCTACTCTTAAGGTCGTTGGCGTTATTGTATCTAATAGACCTTCTACACCTGAAGAACTGGTTGTTTGGAAACAAAGGGTTTATTTGTGTAGGAATTATATTCTGAACTGTCTCTGCCTTGAATTGTATGATGTTTATTGGTCATGTCCTATTACTAAAGAATTATGGAACTTACTAGATAAAAAAAATATGCAACTGAAGATGCTGGGACTAAAAAATTTGTGGCTGAAAAATTTTTGGATTTTAAAATGGAGGATAATAAATCTGTTGTGTCGTAACTGAAAGAACTACAAATTATTATTCATGAAATTATTAACAAGGGTTATAGTATATGTGAAGGATTTAAGGTGTCGGCTATAATTGGAAAACTGCCACCTTCTTGGAAAGATTACAAAAACGGTCTGAAACATAAGAAAAAGGAGATGTCACTAGAAGACTTGATAGTTTGTTTAAGAATTGAGGAAGATAATAGTAATGCGGAACTTAAGGAGAAAAATTATGAATTCAGTTCTAAGGCTAATTTGGTAGAGGGAAAATCAAATGGAAACCAAAAATGAAACCAGTTTAAGCCTAACCATTCAAACCAGAGACATGGGCACCATAAACCA
The DNA here is from genome assembly GCA_949130495.1 of Sambucus nigra. Lineage (NCBI taxonomy): Eukaryota > Viridiplantae > Streptophyta > Magnoliopsida > Dipsacales > Adoxaceae > Sambucus > Sambucus nigra. The sequence goes on along the minus strand of OX422214.1, from coordinate 382,527,462 downwards.
AACCAGAATTCGAGGGCCAACCATAAATTCAAACCTAACGATTGGAATAAAAATTCTAAACCTCAGTTTAAATCTAAACCTGAAGGTCAATGCTATGTATGTGGAAAACCAGGTCATTACGCTAATGATTGCAAGTTTAGGAAGCGTCAAAATGTGAAGCCTCAAGCAAAAGTAACCAAGGAGGGTAACTTTTCTACTATTGTGACTGAGGCAAACATTGTGACTAACATGAAAGACCGGTGGCTTGGTTCTGGCGCCACCAAACATATTTGTGGCACGAGAGGTGCCTTCACTACTATGGATGAGGATGAACATCTATACATGGGAAACTCATCTTCGTTTCAGGTTGAGGGAAAGGGAACCGTTGTTTTAAAGTTCACTTCGGGAAATGTTCTCACATTGAAATATGTTTTGTATGTCCCTAAAGTTAGGAAGAATCTGGTGTCCGATTTTGTCTTAGTTAAGAAGGGTTTTAAAATTGTTCTAGAGAGTGATAAGGTAATTGTGACTAAGGAAGATGTTTTGTGGGGAAATCTTATGTTCATGAGGGTCTTTTCAAACAAAATGTAACCGTAGATGATAATAATAAAACATCTACTTTTTCTACTTATTTATTTAACTCTTGTGATATGTGGCATTTTAGACTTGGTCATGTAAATAAGGGATCTATTAAAAAAATTAATGTTTTTGGAAAACATACTAAAATCTTATATGGTGAATTCTGTGTTAAAAACTTCGGGATTACCTTATAATATTTGGGGTGAGGCACTTCTTACGGCTTATTATATTCTTAATATAATACCTTTTAATAAAAATGATAAAACTCCTTATGAAATGTGAAAAAATAGAAAACCTTCTTATAAACACCTTAAAACATGGGGGTGTCTTTCTAAGGTTTCAATACCAGTACCTAAGAGAACTAAACTTGGCCCAAGGACTGTTGATTGTGTTTTTATAGGTTATGCTAAAAGCAATAATGCATATAGGTTTCTTGTAATTGATTCTAAAAATCAATATATGGATAAAAGAACTATTTTTGAGTCAAGAGATGTTGAATTTTATGAGAACAATTTTCCTTATAAAGTGAGAAGTGAGGGAACTAGTAGTTATGTTCCAGTGTGTCCCAGTGTTAGAAATGAATCTTCAAATTCAGAAGAAATTAAAATTATGAAAAGTAAAAGACCTCGGATAACAACTTCTTTTGGTCCTGAATCTTTAACGTACTTAATGGAAAATGACCCCGTCACTTTTAGTGAGGCAATGTCCTCACCCGATTCTATTTTTTGGAAAGAAGCTATTAATAGTGAATATGATTCTATTATTTCTAACAACACGTGGGAGTTAGTTGACCAACCTAAAGGATGTAAAACTGGTGGATGCAAATGGATTTTTAAAAAGAAATAAAAAGTTGATGGTTCTACTGATAAATTTAAGGCAATATTGGTAGCTAAAGGCTATAGGCAAAAGGAAGGAATTGATTTCTTTGATACTTACTCTCCTGTTACTAGAATTACATCTATCAGGCTATTAATTGCTATTGCTTCATTACATAATCTGATAATTCATCAAATGGATGTAAAAACGGCTTTTTTGAATGGTGATCTTGAAGAAGAAATTTATATGGATCAACCCAAGAGGTTTGTAGTCCAAGGCCTAGATAAAAAGTGTGTAGACTTAAAAAATCATTATATGGACTGAAACAAGATCCTAAATAATGGCATGAAAAATTTGATCAAATAATGTTCTCTAATGATTTTAACATTAATGAAGCGGATAAATGTATTTACACCAAATTCAAAGATAATTCTAGTGTAATTATTTACTTTATGTGGATGATATGCTTATTTTTGGAACTGATATGGATGTAGTTAATAACACTAAAAGCTTCCTTAATAAGCAATTTGATATGAAAGATTTGGGTGTCGCTGATGTCATACTTGGAATTAAAATCATTAAAATTTCTGAAGGAATTGTTTTAACCCATTCTCATTTTGTAGACAAAGTTCGTAGAAAATTTAAACAATTTAATTGTATTCCTGCTAAGACACCTTATGACCCTAGTTTTCACTTAAGGAAATATTTTGGTCCTGGTGTATCGTCATTAGAATATTCTAGAGTTATTTGTAGTCTAATGTATCTTATGAACTATACTAGATCTGATATTGCATATGTTGTGGGTAGATTTAGCAGATATACTTCTAATCCTAATAGTGAACAATGGGATGCTTTGATTAGAGTTTTAAGATATCTAAAATATACAATAAATTATGGCATTCATTATGTTAGATATCCTACTGTAATAGAAGGTTTTTATGATGCCAATTGGATTTCAAATAATGATAAATGCAAGTTAGTGAGTGGCTATGTTTTTGCCTTGGAAGGAGGCTCTATATCTTAGAAATCTACCAAGAAAACGTGCATAGATAGATCCACTATGGATTTAGAGTTCATAGCATTGGACAAAGAAAGAGAAGAGGCTAAATGGTTAAGGAACTTCATATTAGATATTCATTTGTGGCCTAAACCAGTTCCAGCCTCGTCCATTCACTGTGATAGTTAAGTAGCGATCGCAAGAGCACATAATAACTCCTACAACAGAAAGTCTAGACATTTCAGGGGGAGTCACAACACAGTGATACAACTATTGAAAGATGGAGTTATAGAAGTTGACTATGTCAAGTCAAATGAAAACCTGGCAGATCCATTGAGTAAAGGTCTAGCTAGAGAGCTAGTTTATCGAACATCAAGGGGAATGGGACTAAAGCCTATTATATCTAAATAACCTATAATGGAAACCCAACCCATATGACTAGAGATCCCAAGATCTGGGTTCGATGGGATAACAAAGTTATACGAGTGATTTGTGTGGGTACAAATTTAAGTTTTACTTAAAACCCATTCCTATGATGTATTACCTCTATATCGATGGAGGATGAGATTTAATCTCTTAATGCTTTTTATAGCTGTTATTCAATGGGGTCTGAGATACAATACACTCTTGATAGAATCACCTATATGAGTGTGGTAGTGGGCCCGCTTCCTATGAGAATTAAGGTTGATTCTCCTGAGCACTCAAGAAACCTGGGCATGCTCAAGGCTGAAATGAGCATAACCCTGGGAACTTGATGATGATTTTTAGGAGTCACGTGTGTGTTATATTGACTTAAGTTTACAACAACGGTGAAATAGTTCAAGATATTAGTTCACTAGCAACCAGTAAACTCAATAGATCAACACAAAGTAAAGGTTCAAGTCGAATGACACCTTTGCCTTATACGTTACTCCTTATGAAACTCCAAGGCATCTTTTTATTTATTTATTTATTTCATTCATGTGGGGGATTGTTGTGTATAATATTAGTATATATATTTATTTTGAATGAAGTAAATAATTTAGTGGAAATGGCCAAGTGGTATGTTAGTAGGGGTGCGTGCATGAGGTCTTGGGTTCAATCCCTAGGAGGCACACTAATTATTAAGGGTCAAAGAGTGGGCCTTGGGGCCTCAGGCTCTTGGGGATCATTAATGTGCATTAAATATTTTCAAACTCGTTTTAATTTTTAATTATCTCGTTTTAAGCCTTTGACTGTTTCTTCCATCTGTTAAAATATAGTTGTTAGTGTGTTAGTTGCCGAAAACCACTACCCACATTTTTTACCATTATTTATATATAAAACAAAGGCTACATCTTTGAAAAAAATACAGAAAAAATTCAATCTTTCTCACTTTCTCTGCAGAAATAATTTTGCTATTTTCTACTATACACTTATGTTCGTTATTCTTTTGGGAGTGCTGGAGTATCCTGAGAGTTCAAAGATTTAACATACAGATGGTGTTTAAATCTGATCGTTGAATCCTGGGAGGTGTATGTTCATGAGGCTAACAACTACAAATATCAGTGAACAATTTCACCTTTAGGACTTTGTGTCAAACACAAACCTCGATCGATAAGTCCTTCTAATTTTATATATTTCGTATTTGGGTTTTTTCATATATTCTGCAATTATTATTTCCAATAAGCTAAAGGTGAAATTCTGTTGTTATTCTACAATCTTCTATGGAAAATCCTAATGCAAAATACTCTGGAAAAGCTAAATTATTTTATGGAAAGAATTTTAAGAGATGACAAATGAAACTGCAATTTTAACTAACAACTCTTAAGGTAGTTGACATTATTGCATCTGATAGACCTTCTACACCTGAAGAACTGGTTATTTGGAAACAAAGGGATAATATGTGTAGGAATTATATTCTAAACTTTCTCTGCCATGAATTGTATGATGTTTATTAGTCATGTACTACTGCTAAAGAATTATATTACTTACTAGATATAAAATATGCGACTGAAGAAGATGGGTCTAAGAAATTTGTGGTTGGAAAATTTTTGGGTTTTAAAATGGAAGATAATAAATTTATTATGTCGCAATTGGAAGAACTACAAATTATTATTCATGAAATTCTGACCGAGGGTCATAGTATATGTGAGGGATTTCAGGTGTCTGCTATAATTGAAAAAATGCCACCTTCTTGGAAAGATTACAAAAATGGTCTGAAACATAAGAAAAAGGAGATGTCACTAGAATATTTTATAGTTCATTTGAGAATTAAGGAAGATAATAGGAATGCAGAACTTAGGGAGAAATATTCTGAATTCAGTTCTATGGCTAATTTGGTAGAGGGAAAATCAAATGGAAACCAAAAGCAGTACCAGTTTAAGCCAAACCATTCAAACCAGAAATATGGGCACAATAAACTGAACTTGAATTCGAGGTCCAACCTTAAATTCAAACCTAACGATCTGAATAAAAATTCAAAACCTCAGTTTAAATCTTAACCTGCATGTTAATTCTATGTATGTGGAAAACCAGGTCATTACGCTAAAGATTGTAAGTTTAGGAAGAGTCGGAATGTGAAGCCTCAAGCAAATGTAACCGAGGAGGGTAACTTTTCTGATTTTTTTACCGAAGCAAACATTGTGAGTAACATGCCACACTAGTGGCTTGATTCTAGCACCACCAAACATACTTAAGGCACGACAAGTGCCTTCACTACCTTTACTGTTGTGGGTGAGGATGAACGTCTGTACATGGGAAACTCCTCTTCATCTAAGGTTGAGGTCAAGGGAATCGTAGTTTTAATGTTCACTTCAAGAAATGTTCTCATATTTTGTATGTCCCTGAGGTTAGGAAGAATACGGTGGCCAATTTTTTCTTAGTTAAGAAGGGTTTTAAAATTGTTCTAGAGAGTGATAAGGTAGTTATGACTAAGGAAGGTGCTTCTGTGGGGAAAGGTTATGTTCATGAGGGTATTTTCAAACTAAAAGTAACCGTAGCTGATAATAATAAAACATCTACTTGTTATGCTTATTTGATCGACTCTTGTGATATGTCAAATTTTAGACTTGGTCATGTAAATAAGGCATCTATTAAAAAATTAATGTTTTGGGGAAACATACCAAAATATGATATTTTTACCAACTCGAAATGTGAAATATGTGTTGAATCAAAATATGCTAAAAAACTTTTCCAAGTGTCGAAAGAAGTTCAATTGTTTTAAGTTTAATATATTATGATCTTTGTGATTTAAAAGGTTATGTGACACATGGTGGAAATAAATATTTTGTTAGTTTTATTATTGATTAATCTCGTTATTGTTATATTTATCTCCTTACGAGTAAAGATAAGAGTTTATCAAAATTTATTTCTTATAAATTAGAAGTTGAAAAACAACTGGAAAAATCCATTAAAACATTAAGATCCGATAGGGGAGGAGAATACACCAGTGATCTTAATAAATATTGTAGAGAAAATGGAATAATTCATCAAGTTACTCCTCCTTATTCACCCCAATCTAATGGTGTAGCTGAAAGAAAAAACATAACTCTTAAGGATATGGTAAATTCTATGTTAATCACTTCGGGATTACCTTATGATATGTAGGGTGAGGCACTTCTTACTGATTTTTATATTCTTAATAAAATACCTTTTAAGAAAAATGATAAAACTCCTTATAAAATGTGGAAAAATAGAAAACCTTCTTATAAACACCTTAAAGTGTGAGGGTGACTTGCTAAGGTTTCAATACCCATACCTAAGAGAACTAAACTTGGCACAAAGACTATTGATTGTGATTTTATAGGTTATGCTAAAAACCGTAATTCATATAGGTTTCTTGTAATTGAATTTAAAATTCAATATATTGATAAAAACACTATTTTGAGTCAAGAGATTCTGAATTTTATGAGGACAAATTTCCTTTTAAAGTGAGAAGTGAGGGAACTAGTAGTTTTGTTCCAGTGTATCCAAGAGTTAGAAATGAATCTCCAAATTTAGAAGAAATTGAAATTAGGAAAAATAAAAGACCTTGGATAGCTAGTTCTTTTGGTCCTGAATTTTTAACGTACTTAATGGAAAATGACCCCGTCAGTTTTAGTAAGGCAATGTCCTCACCCGATTCAATTTTTTTGGAAAGAATGTATTAACTGTGAATATAATTCTATTACTTCTGATAATACGTGGGAGTGAGTTGACTTGCCTAAAGGATGTAAAACTATTGGAAGCAAATGGATTTAAAAAAAAAAAATAAAAGTTGATGGTTCTACTGATAAATTTAAGGCAAGATTGGTAGCTAAAGGCTATAGGCTAAAGAAGGAATTGATTTCTTTAACATTTACTCTCCTGTTACTAGAATTACATCTATCAGGCTATTAATTTCTATTGCTTTATTATATAATCTGATAATTTATCAAATTGATGTAAAAACGGATTTTTTTAATAGAGATCTTGAACAAGAAATTCATATGGATCAACCCGGGGGGTTTGTAGTCCAAGGCCTAGATTAAAAAATTTGTAGACTTAAAAAATCATTATATGGACTGAAATAAGATCCTAAACATGGCATGAAAAATTTGATCAAATAATGATCTCTAATGATTTTAACATTAATGAAGAGGATAAATGTATTTAGATTAAATTGAAAGATAATTCTTGTGTGATTATTTTCTTATATGTGGATGATATGCTTATTCTAGGAACTGATATGGATGTAGTTAATAAAACTAGATGCTTCAAATAAGAAATTTGATATGAAAGATTTGGGTGTCGCTGATGTCATACTTGGAGTTAAAATCATTAAAAATTCTGAACGAATTGTTTTAACCCAATCTCATTATGTAGAGAAAGTTCTTAGAAAATTTGAACAATTTAATTGAATTCCTGCTAATACACCTTAGACCCTAGTTGTCACTTAAGGAAACATTATGGTCCTGGCGTATCCTCATTAGAATATTCTAGAGTTATTGGTAGTCTAATATATCTTATGAAGTGTACTACACCTGATATTTCATATCCTGTGGGTAGACTTAGCAGATATACTTGTAATCCTAATAATGAACATTGGGATGCTTTTATTAGAGTTTTGAGATATCTAACATACACAATAAACTATAGCATTCATTATGTTAGATATCTTCCTGTAATAGAAGGTTTTTGTGATGCTAATTGGATTTCAGATAATGATGAATGTAAGTCTATGAGTGGCTATGTTTTTGCCTTGGCAGGAGGCATTATATCTTTGAAATATACCGAGCAAACGTGCATAGCTAGATCCACTATGGAGTTAGAGTTCATAGCATTGGATAAAGCAAGCGAAGAGGCTGAATAGTTAAGGAACTTCATATTAGATATTCATTTGTGGCCTAAACCAATTCCAGCCTTGTCCCTTCACTGTTACAGTCAAGCAGCGATCGAAAGAGCACATAATAACTCCTACAACGAAAAGTCTAGATATATTAGGAGGAGACACAACACAGTGAGATAACTATTGAAAGATGGAGTTATAGCAGTTGACTATGTCAAGTCAAAGGAAAACCTGGCAGATCCATTGAGTAAAGGTCTAGCTAGTGAGCTAGTTTATCAAACATCGTGGGAAATGGGCCTAAAGTCTATTATTATCAAAATCACCTATAATGCAAACCCAACCCATATGATTGGAGATCCCAAGATTTGGTTTCAGTGGGATAATAAAGTTATACGAGTGATTTGTGGGGGTACAAATTTAAGTTTTACTTAAAACCCATTCCTACGATGTAATAACTCTGTATCGATGGAGGATGAGATTTAATCTCTTAATTCTTTCTACAGCTATTATTCAGTGTGGTGTGAGATACAATACACTCTTGATAGAGGCACCTATATGAGTGTGGTAGTGAGGCCGCTTCGTTTGAGAATTAAGGCAGATTCTCTATAGCATTCAAGAAACCTGAGCATGCTCATGGCCGAAACGTGCATAATCATGGGAACATGATGCTGATTTTGGGAGTCACGAGTGTGTTCTATTGACTTAAGTTTACAATAACAGTGAAATAGTTCAGGACATTAGTTCACTAGCAACCGGTAAACTCAGTAGATCAACACAAAGTAAAGGTTCAAGTCGAATGACACCTTTGTCTTATACGTCACTCCTTATGATGCTCCAGAGCCTCTTTTTATTTATTTATTTCATTCAGGTGGGGGATTGTTGGGTATAATATTAGTATATATATTTATTTTGAATGAAGTAAATAAGTTAGTGGAAGTGGCCAAGTGGTAAGTTAGTAGGGGGTGCGCATGAGGTTTTGGGTTCAATCCCTAGGAGGCACACTAATTATTAAGGTTCAAAGATTGGGCTTTGGGCTTTGGGGCCTCAGTCTCTTAGGGATTTCTAATGTGCATTAAATCTTTTCAAACTTGTTTTAATTTTTAATTATCCCATTTTAAGACTTTGACCGTTTCTTCCATCTGTTAAAATATAGTTGTTAGTGGAGAGGTTAGTGGGTTAGTTGCCTAAATCCACTACCCATATTTTTTACCATTTTTTTATATATAAAACAAAGGCTACATCTTTGAGAAAAATACAGAAAAAATTCAATCTCTCTCACTGTCTCCGTAAAAATAATTTTGCTATTTTCTACTATACACTTATGTTCGTTACTCTTTTGGGAGTGCTGGAGTATCCTGACAGTTTAAAGATTTAACATAAAGCTAGTGTTTAAATTTAATCGTTAAATCCTGGGAGGTGTATGCTCATGATGCTGACAACTACAAATATCAGCGAGCAATCTCACCTTTTAGACTTTGTTTCAAACACAAACCTCAATCGATAAGTCCTTCCAATTTTATCTATTTTGTATTTGGGTTTTCTCATATATTCTGCAATTATTATTTCCAACAATCTAAGGGTGAAATTTGTTGTTATTCTACAATCTGCTATGGAAAATCCTAATGCAAAATACAGTGAAAAACTTGAATTATTTGATGGAAAGAATTTTAAGAGATGGCAAATGAAATTGTAATTTTACCTACCAACTCTTAAGGTCGTTGACATTATTGCATCTGATAGACTTTCTACACCTAAAGAACTAGTTGTTTGGAAACAAAGGGATAATACGTGTAGGAATTATATTCTGAACCGTCTCTGCCTTGAATTCTACGATGTTTATTGGTCATGTCCTACTGCTAAAGAAGTATGGAACTTACTGGATAAAAAATATGCAACTGAAGATGCTAGGTCTAAAAAATTTGTGGTCGGTAAATTTTTGGATTTTAAAATGGAAGATAATAAATCTATTGTGTCGCAACTGCAAGAACTACAAATTATTATTCATGAAATTCTTGCTGAGGGTTATATTATATGTGAGGAATTTCAGGTGTCTGCTATAATTGAAAAACTTTCACCTACTTGGAAAGATTACAAAAACTATCTGAAACATAAGAAAAAGGAGATGTCACTAGAAGATTTCATAGTTCGTTTGAGAATTGAGGAAGATAATAGGATTACAGAACTGAGAGAGAAAAATTGTGAATTCAGTTCTAAGGCTAATTTGGTAGAGGAAAAATCAAATTGAAACCAAAAATAGAACCAATTTAAACCTAACCATTCAAACTAGAAACATGGGCACCATAAACCACCACAATTCGACGTCGGACCAAAAATTCAAACATAACGATCAGAATAAAAATTCTAAACCTCAGTTTAAATCAAATTATGCAGGCCAATGCTATGTATGTGGAAAACCAGGTCATTACGCTAAAGATTGCAAGTTTAGGAAGAGTCAGAACGTGAAGCCTCAAGCAAATGTAATCGAGGAGGGTAACTTTTTCGCTATTATGACCGAGGCAAACATTGTCAGTAACATGACAGACTGGCGGCTTGATTCTGGCTCCGCCTATTTGTGGCACGAGAGATGCCTTCACTACCTTCACTGATGTGGGTGAGGATGAACGTCTGTACATGGGAAACACCTCTTCGTTTCAGGTTGAGGGCAAGGGAACCGTAGTTTTAAAGTTCACTTCAGGAAATGTTCACATTGAAAGATGTTTTGTATGTCCCGGAGGTTAGGAATAATCTGGTGTCCGATTTTCTCTTAGTTAAGAAGGGTTTTAAAATTGTTCTAGAGAGTGATAAGGTAGTTGTGACTAAGGGGGGTGATTTTATGGGGGAAAGGTTATGTTCATGAGGGTATTTTCAAACTTAATGTAACTGTGGCTGATAAAAATAAAACATCTACTTCTTCTGCAAATTGATTGACTCTTGTGATATGTGGCCTTTTAGACTTGGTCATGTAAATAAGGAATCTAATAAAAAATTAATATTTTTGGGAAACATACGAAAATCTGATATTTTTACCAACTCTAAATGTGAAATATATGTTGAATCAAAATATGCTAAAAAAACCTTTTTCGAGTGTCGAAAGAAGTTTAACTGTTGTAAGTTTAATACATTATGATCTTTGTGATTTAAAAGGTTATGTGACACGTGGTGGAAATAAATATTTTGTTACTTTTATTGATGATTACTCTCGTTATTGTTATATTTATCTCCTTACGAGTAAAGATGAGAGTTTCTCAAAATTTATTTCTTATAAATTAGAAGTTGAAGAATAATTGGGAAAATCCATTAAAACATTAAGATTCGATAGGGGAGGAGAATACACCGGTGATCTTGATAAATATTGTAAAGAAAATGAAATAATTCATCAAGTTACTCCTCCTTATTCACCCCAATATAATGGTGTGGCTGAAAGAAAAAACAAAACTTTTAAGGATATGGTAAATTCTATGTTAAGCACTTTGGGATTACCTTATAATTTGTGGATGAGGCAGTTCTTACTGCTTGTTATATTGTTAATAAAAAATCTTTTAAGAAAAATGACAAAACTCCTTATGAAATGCGAAAAAATAGAAAACCTTCTTATAAACACCTTAAAGTGTGGAGGTGTCTTCAAAATATGATGTTTAAGGTCTGAGGTCATCAAATTATGATGTTTCACCTCATAAATTTCACTAAATTAATGATGTTTAACCTCTTACATTTCACCAAATTAATGATGTTTAAGGTCTGAGGTCTTCAAATTATGATGTTAACCTTATAATTTTCACCAAACTAATGATGTATAAAGTCTGAGATCACCATAATATGATGTTTACCCTCATAAATTTCACCAAGTTAATGATGTTTAATGTCTGAGGTCATCAAATTATGATGTTTAACCTCATACTTTTCACCAAATTCATGATGTTTAAGGTCTGAGGTCATCAAATTATGATGTTAACCTCATAATTTTCACCAAACTAATGATGTTTAAGGTCTGAGGTCATCAAATTATGATGTTTCACCTCATAAATTTTATAAAATTAATGATGTTTAAGGTCTGAGGTCACCAAAATATGATGTTTCACCACATATTTTCACAAAACTAATGATGTTTAACGTCATATATTTCACTAAATTAATGATGCTTAAGGTCTGAGGTCTTCAAATTATGATGTTACCCTCATAATTTTCACCAAACTAATGATGTTTAAGGTCTGAGGTGACCATAGTATGATGTTTACCCTCATAAATTTCACCAAATTAATGATGTTTAAGATTTGAGGTCATCAAATTATGATGTTTAACCTCATATATTTCACCAAATTAATGATGTTTAAGGTCCGAGGTCATCAAATTATGATGTTAACCTCATAATTTTCACCAAACTAATAATGTTTAAGGTCTGAGGTCATCAAATTATGATGTTTCACCTCATAAATTTCACCAAATTAATGATGTTTAAGGTACGAGTTCACCAAAATATGACGTTTCACCTCATATTTTCACCAAATTACTGATGTTTAAGTATAATGAAACAGTATTGACACATGAACTGCTCTTCTCATTAATATCCTCTTCATAAGATGATATATGTATTACGAAGAAATAACTGCAACATCATATGTAATACTTCTTCAGGTGATCAGTGTTCCATGGAGTGGAGAAAGGTTCCCCTTAGAGATTTTCTAGCCGGTCATGCCAGTTTGGGTGGATCTTATTTTTCTTTTGCAACGTCTTCTTCAGCACTTCGTCTCCCACAGCTATAGGTCTTGATTTCACCCTTTGATTGTAAAACTTTATTGTTCTCTGCTGGTAGGCTGCCTGTCTGATCTCAACATCTTCCCTTATTTCCTCAACTAATTCTAGGTCGAGTCCTCTCTCTTACCCATTCTTCTCGGGGTCATAGGTCTGAACTCTGTGAATGGGGAGTCCTACTTCTATAGGTATGTCGGCTTCTGAGCCATGGTATAACATAAATGGGGTCTCCCCCGTTGGTGTCCTTGTCGTTGTTCTGTAGGCCCATAACACTGCATAAACCTCTTCTGTCCATATCCCCTTGGCTTTTTCTAACCTATTCTTAATACCATTAAGGATTATTCAGTTCGTTACTTAAGTCTTACCGTTTACCTAAGGTCGGCCAGGAGAAGAGAAGAACTGCTTGATCCCGACTCTCTCGCAGTATTTCTCTAAGGAAGCATTCTTGAACTGCGTTCCGTTATCTGAAATGAGGGTGTTTGGGAGACCGTATCTGCATATGATGTTCTTCCAGATGAACTAGAATGTCTTCTGCTCGGTGATAGTGATCATGGGCTCAACCTCTACCCACTTGGAGAAGTAATCAATTGTTACTATCAGAAATCGATAGTTAATCGCAGCTCTTGGCAATGGCCCCACCAAGTCAATCCCCCATACTGCAAATGGCTAAGGATAACTGATTGACATCATAGGTTGATGAGGAATAGTAGAAAATATCTGGAACTTATCATATCTTTTCATGTAGGTAGCGGCATCTTTGGCCAAGGTCGGCCACCAGTATCCCTACGTAATTATCCTTTTAGTTAAAGGTCTTCTTCCTATGTGACTGGAGCAAGAACCCTTGTGAGCATCCTGCAAGATGTGGGAGGCCTCTGTGGGATGGACACATCTGAGGAAAAGTAGTAGGAATCCTTTTTTATACAGGACATCTCCTATTATTGAGAACTTGGCAGCTCTGTACCTCAACTTTCTCCTTCTCGACTTTGATTCTGGAAGCTCTCCCTGTCTGATATATTTGATAAGGGGGTCCATCCATGAGTTCCCTAGGTTCAAGTTGAGGTAAGTTCTAGAAACCTCTTCTTCCTCAATGGTCGGTTTGATCAGGATCTCGATTGGTAATGTCTTTCTGATGCCTGTCCTTATTGCTGAGGCCAATCTGGCTAGCGCATCGGCTCGACTGTTGTCTTGTCGAGGTACCTTCTTCATCTTCACCTCTTCGAAGCCTTCTAGTGTCATTATTACCCTCTTCAGGTATTTGGCCATCCTTTCATCCTTGGCCTCATATACTCTATGTGTCCATCCCCGATCCTCGTCGTGCGGGCGGTCGCGTGGAGGAAGGATCCTTCGGGTCCCACGCATCCCTCTCGGGAGCGCTTCGGCCGGTGTCACTTGAGATGTGGTGTAAGAATGTAGAGATATTCAGAGTCGCCAGTATATTTAACTCAAAACAGATAAAAGAAAAAGGGGAAGCCACCCCGAAGTATGGCATCCAAAGACATACTGGTGCGTACGAAACCAAGATGATTCGAGAAGGGTTCGGAGGCTTAGTTACGAAATGAGAAGGTATTAGGCACCCATTCCGCCCTTTTGGTCTCTCATGAATATTTGCTATTTTCCTTTTGTTTCCCCCCGTGATATGTGTGCATGTGTATATATATAGAATGGAGGTAGAAATCCTCGACTTGTATCATGGAAAAGATAAAGCGAGTCGTTCGCAGGAAGATATAAGAATAATATTAGAAAAAAAGATTTACGCGATTACCCCTACATTGACCATTATAATGGAACGACAACGCATATGGAGTAATACATTACTAAGGTCAAGTATATAGAATATAGGAAGATTAGATTTAGAGCAAATAGGAAGATGAGAGAAAAAGTGGAAAAAAGGACTCGAGTCTCAGGTTTTACCCCGAGACGCCTACATAGCCTATAAAGGCATCAAAGTCCACGTAGTTCGCATACAAAACGAGGGGTGGGGTTTATCCCATGAATCCAAATGGGGGATCTCTTAGTTTTAAGTGTGTGTGTGTGTGTGTAGAAAAAGTGTTTTAGTTGTGAGGAAAGTGTACGAAAAGTATGAGAATCCCTATTTAGAATTTATGAGCAAACCCTCTTTTTCTTGCTTTTTTGGGTTTTATATATATGTAAATAGGAGATGTGCAATAATAATAAATAAAAAAGTATATTAAGATGTGTGAGATGAGATAATAAAAGTGTTAAGTAAGAAAACAAGTTATTGGGAATTTAAGAGAATTTACGAGAGAGTTTGAGAAAGTTGGACCTTCTTGAAGATCTTGAATGTTGGAGAGAAGCCCTTGCAGTTGGATGATGATGGAGAGTGGCTAATTCACCAAGTGTGATGAAAAGGGTGCTGAAAAGTGGAAGAAAAAAAGGGATTTGGAAGTTGAAATCACGCTGCCTTCGGGAGAGGTTTCTGGGATGCGTTGAGAGAGATTTCTATCAGATCTCGGCTCCTCTTGAAAATGAGGTGAAGGCCTCTTTTTATAGGCCAAGGTAAGTTTCGATAGGCATAGACCCGTTCCTGCCTATCGTCACCTGCCGATAGGCAGGGTCTGGAACCTGACATTTGGCAGTGCGCTTTAGGCTTTTTTAGAAAATCAGCCGCCGAGGGCACCGTTGGTCAGAATTGCGCACGAGGCATACCATTGGAAAGGTAATTCAGAGACCTTTGAAAGTCTTTTGGACCACTCCCGGGTTCAGGAGTTGACTTTTGGTTAAATATGGCTCGAAAGCATTTGTCGGTCCATTGGACGGGGGATCGTTCGGACGCAAACGGATCGTTCGTCCACATGGTAATTCCGAATCAAGCATGGGGTGGACCGTTGGAAAGGTTAGGAGATGTACTTCGACATTACAAAGAGTTTGACCCGGTTTGGGTAGTTTACTTTGATCAACCGGGCTCGAGAAACATTCGATGACCTCTCAAAGTGAAATGGATTGTTCGTCCGCATAGTAAGTCAGAATCGCGCACGGGATGGACCGTTGGAAAGTGTATTCAGTACCCTTTGAAGATTCATTCAGCCTCGGTCGATATGAAGAGTTAACATAGGTCAAACATAGCCCGAGAGCGCCCGGTGGCCTCTAGGTCAAGTTCCAGACGCAAACGGATCGTTCATCCGCATGGTAAGTCGGAATCGTGCACGGGGCTATCCATTGAAAAGGGTATTTAGTGCCCTTTGAAGATTCATTCAGTCTCATTCGAGATGAAGAGTTTGACTTTTGGGTCAAACTGAGTTAGGGAGTGCCCGATGGCTTCCAGGTCAGTACTCGGGACATGACCTAGGTTTGTAGTGATGGAGGGAGGTACTAGGGACCTAAGGAGAGTTAGGGGGTAACAGAATGGGGTGTCTACAGAGCCCCTCAACGGGTGAGTTTGGAGCAAATGATGACCATCGAATAGACACCACATGACGCCTTTGAGGGACTATGATCGATTCAGAGGGTCGAGGTTGATTCTGCGGACCTAAGGGGATGAATGACGATCGGAGATTTAAGTCGATTCTGAGGCCCTGAAGTGGTGTTGGGGGGGTGACCAATTCTGCGGGTCAAAGCCAAATCTTCAGGCTTAAGTGATGAGGGTGACCGATTATGCGGGTCAAAGCCAATTCTGCGGGCTTAGGGTGAAGATCTAATAACCGAGGTCAATTTTGACCTAAAAGTGGTGACGACCGAGGATCAAGGTCCATTCTGACCTAACTCAGGTGACTATCCAAGACCGGGGCCAATTCTGACCCAAGAGTGGTGACGATCGAGGACCGAGGTCAATTATGACCTAACTCAGGTGACGATCTAAGACCGGGGTCAATTTTGACCCAAAAGTGGTGACGACCGAGGACCGAGGTCAATTCTAACCTAACTCAGCTGATGATCTAAGACCGGGGCCAATTCTGACCCAAAAGTGGTGACGAACGAGGACCGAAGTCTATTCTAACCTAACTCAGGTGACGATCCAAGACCGGGGCCAATTCTGACCCAAGAGTGGTGACGACCAAGGACCGAGGTCAATTCAGACTTAACTCAGGTGACGATCCAAGACCGGGGCCAATTCTAACCTAAGAGTGGTGACGACCGAGGACCGAGGTCAATTCTGACCTAACTCAGGTGATGATCCAAGACCGGGGCCAATTCTGACCCAAGAGTGGTGACGACCGAGGAACGAGGTTAATTCTGACCTAACTCAGTTGACGATCCAAGATCGGGGCCAATTCTGACCCAAGAGTGGTGATGACCGAGGACCGAGGTCAATTCTGACCTAACTCAGGTGACGATCGAAGACCGGGGATAATTCTAACCCAAGAGTGGTGACTACCGAGGACCGAGGTCAATTCTGACCTGACTCAGGTGACAATCCAAGATCGGGGCCAATTCTGACCCAAGGGTGGTGACGATCGAGACCTAACTCAGTGACAATCCAAGATCGGGGCCAATTCTGACCCAAGAGTGGTGACGAACGAGGACCGAGGTCAATTCTGACCTAACTCATGTGACGATCCAAGATCGGGGCCAATTCTGACCCAAGAGTGGTGACGACCGAGGATAGAGGTCAATTATGACCTAACTCAGGTGACGATCTAAGA
This sequence comes from Sambucus nigra, assembly GCA_949130495.1. Classification (NCBI taxonomy): domain Eukaryota; kingdom Viridiplantae; phylum Streptophyta; class Magnoliopsida; order Dipsacales; family Adoxaceae; genus Sambucus; species Sambucus nigra. The sequence continues at coordinate 382,510,475 of OX422214.1, read as the reverse complement.
CCGGGGTCAATTCTGACCCAAGAGTGGATAAAGATTGGATTTTGATTCTGCTGGAGAAAGAGCTTTGTGATTTTGATCTAAGCTGGGGAGATGATAGCTGGGGAAGCTTTTAGGAGACCTCGCAGGGGGAATAACCTATTTTGGGTGCTGTAAGAGAATTCCGCTGGGGAAGTGATCAGGTGACCCTTTGAGATCCTCCGGAGCTTTTCCGGGAGGAGTTTTCACTTGGCTTTTAAGGATTTTGCTGGAAAAGAGGGGTTTCGCTCAAGGGAACGCGAAGTTCTCTTGGTCAAAAGGCTTTAAATCCCTCCTGGGATTTTTAGGAATTTTTTGGGGATTTTTTGAGGCTTTCTGGTATTTTCTGGGAATTTCTGTACGAAATTTAAGGGGGGTGCCGATCGGGATAATATGAAGGGTGCCATTAGGCAGTGGCACGGAATTTTGGGCTACCTCGAGAAGGCAAGGGGTCAGTGACGATAGATATGGTAGGGCGAGGTGCTGATCGGCGTGGCGCTTGGCATCCTATATAAAGGGGGCGAATCCCCTCATTTTCTTCACATCTTCTTTTGCTTTCTCTCTCTCTCTCTCTGCGATTCTTCTGTAAATTGTTCTATCTTTTCAATCTTCAAGAAATTTCCACTTTTGTGAGCACTGCAGTCCACCGGGAGTAGTTGACCATTGATGATTTGGCGAATGTGGAGTGGAGGGTTAGGGCGCATCTTACTTTGGGGAGTGAGAACTCCTTTGATGCGTTTGAGCCTGTTGCGGATTAGCGGACCTTGCTGCGGGAACCATCGCGTCATCGCTCTTCGAGAGTGAGTCCCGGTGGTTATGTAAGTAACCTGACCTTTGGCATTCTTCTCTTTTTGGTGATTTTTCTTTCTTTCTTGACCTTTGATGAGACTTTTCTTTTTGCCAGTATAATATTTATTTGAAGAACATGCATGCCCGTGGGACAACGGGTCTCAAGGATGTCTGGGAGCATCTCCCACCTGTGGTGTGTTAGATGGTATCATCAGCGGGTTTTGGGCAGTTGGCATCTGCGCTGGATAAGACGCCTCGTTTGACAGCGATCCTCTGTGCTTTGGGAGAGAGGTGGTGGGACACTACCTACACCTTTCATTTTGGATTCGGGGAGATGACGATGACTCCCATAGACGTGCAACAGCTGCTAGGTCTAGATTGTGATGGAGAGCAGATAGAGGTGGATCGCTCTTTACGGGTGAGATCGGAGGCAGTGCATGCGGCACTTGGTGATGTAGGGAGGATAGTTTCTGGGGATTCAATCCGGCTGTCCCTGCTGAAGGATGTTCTGCTGAGCAGGGTGATTGATGTGGAGGATGGGTTGCAAGTGAGGCAGATGGCCCGGTTATTCATTCTGCTGGTATTGGGAGGTTTCATGGTGGCGTTGAGCGGCGACGTCGTTCCTTTGTGGTTTCTGCCGTACTTGAGGATGTTTCTGAACATCCCTTTCTATGATTGGGGGAGTCTGACCTTGGCGACCCTTTACTTTTCTTTGGATGCATTCAGCCTGTGTTGTCGGAAGGCCTTTACTGGGGCCACGTACCTTCTTGAGGTATTCTTCAGTTTGTGCATTTCTTTTCATGCATTCGCATTTTCCTTTCATGCACTCGCATTTTCCTTTCATGCACTCGCATTTTTCTTTCATGCATTCGCATTTTCCTTATGCGTCTATTTTTTCTTGTGAATTCAGACGTGGTTATATGAGGTGATTCGGTGCAATACCTCGCTAATCGCTTTGAAGGACGACACTGTTGGGGACTTCTGTTGATTGTATCAATGGCATAAGGCCAATCGGAAGTCGTAGGGATCTCTCTCCCAGGAGGCGGTGCGTCAGGTCTTGAATGACCTGACCAGTGGTAGGGTAAGACTCTTTCCATTTCAATCTTGGTTTTTGCTTCTTCTTATCTTGTATTGATTTATGCTCGCTCGGATATTTTCAGGTGACCTTTTACTTGTGGGGGACAACCATTCAGGATGCGGGGGCGACCGGGGGGAACGCACGGATGAGGCGTTTGCTGGCGCATGAATTTGGCCATTCCTGGTACCTCGGGGAGAGGTTGGTTCGTCAGATTAATGAGGAGGATGTGGTGGTGCCACCTGCACAGTCTCCTACATCTATAAGGTAGGAGAGACTGATGTTGGAGGATGAGAGGATCGCGACGATAATCGACGAGTCCTACTTGATATACACCGATACGGCTGCGCCGTATGACTCTATGGATTTTGTGACTATCTGGTTGATGGCACCCAGCGTATATGATACACTGCCCTTCCCTCCGGAGGGTTCGAGTCGGGCGGTGGGATCTTCCCATAGATGTGGTGGTCCATCGGCATCTTCGGCGGCGGCGACCTTGGAGGTCCCTTTTTTACGGCTACATACCCCTTCATACAACATTCGGCGGGCTGATGGAGGGATGGTGCCTATGCTGCATCGTCCTCATGCGATGGATCTGAAGGAGTTGGATTTGACAGAGGAGGTCCTTCGACCTGCGGTATACCTTTATGTTCTTCTCTTTCTTTCTTTTCTGTTTTGGTCATTTCTACTTTGATACTGATTTCACCTTTTCTTTCCGAAAGTTCGGATGTCGACCACTTGGCTCAGGGACATTAGAGACTGGATATCTTCGGCGACTGCCCATATTCGAGATGCGGTTCCCGTTCCTTCTTGCTTGTGTCGTTTGCTTCGTCTGGAGAGGACTTAGGCTCGGGTAGTGGTGGTGCGTCGTCTATTCGTAGGGGGAAGAGACCACGTCGCAGGGGTGGAAGATCTTGAGACAGAGAGAGAGAGAAAAAATGTGGGTTCGGGCTGAGTCCCGTTGTTTTTTATTTTTCTTTCTATTTCCTGCAAAATGATGTAACACAGAAAACAGATATATGCAATGGAGTTTTTTTTATTATGCTTTATTTAATGATGAATGAATGCATGCACATGCGCTTTTTACTTTGCTGCTGAGACCGTAAAAATGAATATTTTTGGATTTTTTTTGAAGGAAGGTTTTTTATTAAAAAGGGGAATTAAAGGGATTTTGAAGTTCTTTTGAGAATATCAATTTATTTTTATTGAGTTTTTTGATTTGACAAAAAAGGAAAAAAGGGAAATTTCTAAAAATGGGGGAGTTGCCGATCGGCAAGCACCCTGACCTGCCTATCGGCAGTTTAGCCCAGTCCCATCAATTCAAAGCTTTGATTGGTACCCTCTTCAGCATTTGGTACCTTGTGGGGGGTAGGATTCCCTCCGATTTCTGCAGGGATTGTGTCTCTTGTGAGGGTTCTCAAGTATAAAAAGGGGTAAGGGAGGAGTGTTTTCATCACACCTTTGCATTTTTACCTACTTGCCCACCATCTCTTAGCCTTGCAAGATGGCTCTCCCTGGTAGCATTTAGTTTGTTGGCTACGTCAAAGCCTTGGAAGCTATGTGCTCTTATAATGTCGACTACGATGCTTTCAACATGCGTCGAGTCTCCTTGTGGCGCAATCGTCCTTTTGAGTGGAACGTGATGACGACGGTGGTACAATTCTGGTACCCTGAAGACCATGTATTCCTCTTTGGGTTGGAAGAAGTTTGTCCTACCTATGAGGAATTTTCTGCCATACTGGGTGTAAATCCCATTGTTGTTGCGGCTTTGACCGAATTTTCCAGTTCTCTCAGGGATTTGTTGGTTGGGCTTCTTCACATTTCGCCTTCGGCGGCTAGACCATTGGTTGCTGGAGGAATGATCTCCCTCCCGGCGGTGCTGCAGTCCGTGCATTTGCAGGAAGTATGTGATGATGGCTATGCTGTAGCCGTTGTTCTGGGCCTGGTTTCAAAATTATTTTTGATGACTGGGGAGGTTCAAGTGGACCCACAACTTGCAACCATTACTTTATAGATGTCATACCGTCGCAATCCTGCGGCGGTGATATTGGTAGAGACTCTGAATGGCCTGGATGCCTGAAGAGAAGGTCGTTCTGACTTTTTGAGGGGTAGCCCTGTGATGCTATTCATGTGGTTGTCTGAAAGATTCCGCTTGGCGACTCTTCCAGAGTATCCCTTGTCGTTCTTACCCAACTTTTTTTCATGCTACTTCATCAGTGTTGGCTTATATGTTGAGAACTGGGAGAATTGGCTTGTGGAATATGGGGCTCGTGGGCTGTATTGGTCAGTACCTTGGTGGGGACAGTTGCAGCCTGTTCTGGAGCTAGGAGAGTATTCATATGTGCGGCTGGTTGGTCTCAGACAGACCTCTTTTTACTTCCCTTGGCGGCTTTTGCACCAATTCGGCTGGGCGCAGGTCGTGCCCCCTCGGACCTCAAACTTCTTTTTGGTAGAAGATTTGACTGAGCGCCTGTGTCTGTTGCTTGGGTCTCTGTGGGAAAATCGACGTCCGTCAACCCGTCCCTCTCAGTCTATCGGGAAGGTTTGGCATGTCTCCAAAGATTATATGAAGTGGTTGTGGAGGAAAGTAGTCAGCAAGATATTAGCAGTAGAGACTGGACAAAGATGGTTTGTTTTATCTAACACCATGGAAGGGGGTGTTATGGTCTTTTCGAAGATGGTTAAGTCTCATCGATCCATGGAATGTTTACGGCACTCTATTCAGGAAGGGGAAATTTGGGGACCTCAGGATGTAGATGATGAGGGTGCAGGCTCCTCCGGTAGCTGTGGGTAGGACTCCTGGGGAGTTTATTTGCGTAACAGATGTGGGGATTTTATTTGGCTTTTTATGGTAGTGGGGAAGGGAGTTATCCCTTCCTTTTTCTTATGTAATTCGTACTGTAATTTCTTATTAATGAAATAAACAAGTTTCTGATCATCCAGCTGTGCCTTTCGATGAGTTTTTGTATTTTGAATTATCTATACTGATCGCTAAGGCATACATAATCCTTTTGTTCAAGCATTTTTAGAATGAATCGTCGTTCTCGGAGCTAAGAAAAGAATAGTATTTTGTGAAAAAGAAAGGGACGCACTCATGTGAGGTGCATGAGCTGCCTACGTACCTCTGGGGTTTTTTGAAAATGTTTTTATCTGTTTGCAAAATAGTTTTTTTTAAGAATAGAAGGGGGATGAGAAAAGTCGCACGCCGAGATTTCGGACTAGGGGTAGAATTTCTTGAGACGGTCCAGATTGACTGGACGAGCCATCTCTTCCCCATCTAGGTCGGTGAGCATGGCGGCACCGCCGGATAAGATTTTCTTCACAACTTAGGGGCCGCTCCAATTGGGCTTGAATTTCCCTCTGGGGTCCCAGATGGGTTCTATTATCTCCTTGAGGGCTAAATCCCCCTCCCGGACACCGCGGTCCTTGACTCTCTTGTTGAATTATCACGCTATTCGGCGATGGTACCCCTGTATGTGGTAAAGTGATTTTAATCTTCTTTCATCTAGGAGGGCTAGCGGCTTTGGTACCAGTCTTCTTCACTAACCTTACATTCGAGCATGATGTGTAGCGAGGGTATTTCTAGCTCCACAGGTAGGACTGCTTCCATGTCGTAGACCAAGGAGTAAGGGGTAGCCCCAGTAGAGGTTTGGATTGAGGTTAGATAACCCCAGAGGGCGTATGGGATCCAGTCGTCCCAATCCCTACAACTTTTGGTCATCTTGCTGATGATGGCTTTAAGGTTTTTATTGGCGGCTTCAACTGCACCATTGGTCTGAGGTCCGTAGGGAGAAGATTTATGTCTCTGAATCTCGTACTCGTTGACTACTTTTGTGACTTTTGCTTCGAAATGAAACCCGTTATCTGATACCAGCTCGTGCGGGACCCCATATCGGCAGATGCTATTTTTCTTGAGGAATTTGGCCACTTTCTTGGCATTCAATACCGCGTATGACTCAGCCTCGACCCATTTGGTGAAGTAATCGATGGAAACCAGGATGAACTCATGTTCGTTTGAAGCCTTCGGTGTAACCATCCATATGATGTCGACACCCCAGGTGGAGAACGTCCAGGGAGAGGTCATGCTCTATAATTCTCGCGGAGGCAAGTGTTGAAGGTTGGAGAATTGTTAGCATTTGGGGCATCTACGGACATAGGCGGCGCAGTCCTGGATCATGGTGGTCCAGTAGTAGCCCTGTCAGATGATCTTCTTGGCGAGCATGTGACCATTCATGTGGGGTCCGCATTCCCCGCTGTGGATTTTTTGCATTATTTTCTCAATCTAAGCCCCTGCGATGCAGTGTAGATGAGTTCCATCGAAATTCCTCTTGAGTAGAGCTTTATGACAGATGATGTACTGGGCGGCCAGTCTTCGGAGGGTTGTTCGATCTTTCTTATTGGAACCTTTGGGATACCTACCATGTTTGAGGAGGCACCAGATATCATAGTACCAACAATCGGCTAGTTCGGGATCTTTAGTGGAGATAAGCTCAATATGGTAGCAAAGGGTCGGTTTGTCTTGCTTTTGAACTAGGAAGGGGGTCATTGTTATTCCTTCGGGTCGACCATGGAGGCCAAGGTGGCGAGATCATCGGCTAGGTTATTCTTTGCTCGGGGTAGGTAATGGAAGGTGATATCTCAGAATCGGGAGGCTAACTCTTCTAATTGGGCATGAAAGGGTTGGAGCTTTTCGTCCTTGACTTTCCACTTTCTGAGCACTTGACCGATGATAAGGACAGGATCCCCGTAGACATCAAGGTATTGAATACCTATCTTGAGAGCAACCTTGAGGCACACTCTACATGCCTCGTATTCCGTCATGTTGGTGGTGCAAGGGAAATCCAATTTAATAGCGATGGGAGTGTGGGAGTCATCTGGGGCGATCAGAAGTATCCCAATGCCATATCCCTTTTTTATTGGCAGCGCCGTCAAAGAACATTTTCCATTGAAGGCGGTCTTGAGTTGTGCAGAGGATATTTTCATCTGGGAATTGGGAGATCTAGACATCTGCTTCTTCTATGGGGGAATCGACGAGGTAGTCAGAGATGGCTCTTCCTTTGATGTCTTTCTGTGTAACATACACGATATCGAACTCTGTTAGGAGCATCAACCATCGGGCCATTCGACTGGATAAGGCGGGTTTCTCAAGCAGGTATTTGATGGGATCCATTCGGGATACAAGTTTGATGGGCAAGGCGAGCATGTATTATCGCAACTTTTGGGTGACCCAGACAAGTGCGACACATGCCTTCTCTAAAGCAGTGTAGTTGACCTCGTACCCCGCCAATTTGCGACTGGCGTAATAGATGGCTCTTTTTTTACAGGAGACCTCAAGGTATTGGGCTAGCAAAGCCCCCAGCTGTAATTGATTTGGTTAGGTATAGGAGCAAAGGGAGACCAGACTGTGGTGGCATGAGCACTGGAGGTTGGGTCAGATATTGTTTGATTTGGTTAAAAGCTTCTTGACATGCCTCATTCCAAACCTTGGTTGAATCCTTTCGAAGGAGCTTGAAGATCGGTTCACAGATGGAAGTTAGTTGGCTGATGAACCCGCTGATATATTATAATTTCCCAAGAAACCTTCGGACTTCTTTCTCTGTTCGGGGTGGTGGCATCTCAAGTATGGCCTTCAGCTTTGCAGGATCTGATTCTATCCCATTTTCGCTGACCATGACTCCCAAGAGTTTTCCCTTTATAATGCCGAAGACACACTTTTGTGGATTAAGTCGCATCTGATACCGTCGCAGTCGTTCGAAGAACTTCCGGAGAGCGGGAACATGACCTTCTCTAGTTTTGGAGTTGATAATCATATCATCCACATAAACCTCGACCTCCTTGTGGATCAGATCGTGTAGGATGGTTGTGGCAGACCTTTGGCAGGTAGCCCCAGCATTCTTGAGACCGAATGGCATAACGGTGTAGCAAAAGGTTCCCCATGGGGTGATGAATGCGGTTTTTTCTTGGTGGTCTGGGTGCATCTTGATTTGGTTGTATTCGGAAAACCCGTCGACAAATGACTTGAGAGCATGACTGGATGTGTTGTCCACGATCATATCGATATTAGGTAGCGGATAATCATCCTTTGGAGAAGCTTTGTTTAAATCTCGATAATCTACACACATTCGAACCTTCCCTCCTGATTTCGGCACAGGTACAATGTTGGCTAGCCATGTGGGATATTCGATCACCCGAATGAAACCCACGTTTAACTGTTTGACCACCTCTTCTTTGACCTTGAGAGACCATTCGGTGCGGAGTTTTCTCAATTTTTGTTTAACCGGCTTGTAATCTGGGAGAGTGGGGATCTCGTGTTGAGCTATTTCAGGATCGATGCTGGGCATATCATCATAGGACCATGCGAAAACATCCACGAACTCCTTCAACAATTCTTCGAGTTGTGCGCGCTCATGCCCGTCAAGGGTGGCCCCTATCCTAATCTCGCGCAGTTGGCTACTAGAATTGAGATTAATAACAACAGTCTCTTCTTTATTAACTTGAATGCAGTTATGTTATTTATTATTAACCTTATTTACATCAGTTAAGAATTGTTCATTTATAAAATCATCATCATCAAAAGTTTGATTAGAATTTAAGCAATACTCGAAATCTTCATTTATTTCATTAATAGGAAAAACAGCATTGAGAACCTCTTCAAAAGAGGTCTCAATTACATTTGAGTAAGGATAGGCAACAGAAGAAGAAATAGGGTAAACATTGGGGTTAGGGGAGATTTCAAGGGGTAGAACTTGCGCAGCATGCCAGTTAAGAAGAGGAGTATCAGCAGCTTTAATCAGACGGGATGGATCCATTGATGTAGTGCCTTAATGAACCATGTAGAGTTCCAGCCCCAGTATCGGTAAGTTGAAGGAATCTTCAGAATCGCTTTCCTCAGTCTCTCCAATATCTTTGATGAGCGGTTGTATACGGTGTTGGAAACTTTCGGCCCATGGGTAGCTATCTTGGAAAAAGATCTCCATTCCAGGCCTCATCTTCTTGTCTGTGTGGTCATACTATGGTTCTAGAAAGCCGTAAAAGGGGAAGTCCTCGCCTTCTTTGATGAATCGTCTATTTAAGGAGTCTCCTGAGATAGTTCCGATATAGTCTGATCTTCTCTTTGGTCGAGACTGGCGGATCATTCTGAGCTCTTGTTCTGATGGTTGATACCCCAAGCCACAAGGAGGGAAATCTTTCTTTAGTTCGATGGGACTAAGTATCCTCTGCTGCATTTTCCCTATACCTAGTCCCGGCATTAAGTGCATGTTTCTAAACATCTGAATCACATTGACATTTCCATGGGGGTCATATTCTTAATAAACCTTTTCTTTAAAACCGTCCCCTTCCGGGAGTAGGAATGGTTCAACTCGAAATCCTGATAGGAGCATATCATTTGACTCGTGATGTGTCTCAAGAATTGGACTGCTGGTGTTTGCCCCCTTGGCATTTTCATTATCACCCAAAATGGTGATGACTCGCCCGTCGGCGAAGAACTTCAATTTATGATGGAGTGAGGAAGACACACCCTTGATATTATGGAGCCAGGGTCGTCCGAGAAACAGTTTGAAACAAGATGGGATGTCTATTACTTGAAATTCAACGACGGGGTTTATAGGGCCAACCCCTATTACAAGTTTTATGGACCCCATCACCTCACGTCGGGTATTGTCGTAGGCACGCACAACGACAGAGGTTGGAGCGAGGTCACTTTATTTTAGGCCTAAACACTTGAGAGTTCTCATAGGGCAAACGTTCAAGGCGGGTCCATTATCGACAAGGGAGAGTGGCACGACCTTCCCATAACTTCGACGGAGATATTGAGTGCATGATTGTGATTCAGCCCAATTCTGGGGATTTCTTCTTCAAAAAAATGATAGCATTCGGGTAGAGGTCAAGGATCCGACCAGATTTACCTCTTCTTCTGGTGTGGTAGAGGGAGGAACTATGGGTCCAGTGTGTAATTTGATTAAGGCATTTATGTGCAGCTGGGAAGGCATGAAAAGCCCCCATAGAGTGATGTTAGCTTGGGTTTTCTTCAGTTGATCGAGGATCTTTCTCTCCTCGATGGTCATCTCTGGCATAGGAAGGTTTTCAATGCCCTTCCCTTTGTCATTTGCTGGTAGTGAGCTTGGAACCTGGTAATGTCTCCCTGATCTGGTCATGTGATTTATTGAAGAAGGAAAGAACATAAATCTCATTTCCTCATCAATCTCAGGTTATTCTGCCGCCCTATTTTTTTCTTCGAGGAGCTCTTCAAATGATATCATCCCACATATGTTGGCTACTGGGCCAGCTCTTCCTGAAGCCTGTTCTTCGCTCGAATCCTTGAACTCTTCCCCCCATCTGGTGGCAATAATTCTGTCTTTCCATGTAAAGTCGATGCATTCCATAACTTCAACGGCTTCTTCATACAAGTTCTCCCATTATGTGGGGATATGTGTGATTGAAGGGACCAAGCGCCCTTATAGCTTCAAAGTGTCAAGTAACCCGGTGATACTACAAATGCTGTTGGTTTGCTCAAATAATTTTTCCATAATCTGGACAACAACATCTAGGTTGACTTCGTTGATTGGTACCACCCACTTGTCTGAATCTCGGGCCCATTTTCGTGCTTCCAAGAACAGTGTGCTGAACCTCTGGCAATCAATGACCATCTATGAGGGCAATTTCAGCCGGAACTCTTGGAATTAGTTTAACACCTATGACAATTCCATATTCCCATTTTCAAAACGAGTACGGACAGCGATGCATGCTCTGGTAAGGAGTGACAGTGCCTGATCAGCGAGGCTAATAGGGTGTAGGAGGAAAATATGGGCAAATTTGAAGAGGTTTAGGAGAGTATATGGGTGTGATTTGAGTTGAGGGATCGAAATCTAGGTTTTCTTCTAAGAAGATGGCATTGGTATGATTCGGAAGTGGATTGTGAGTAGTGTTTGGATTAGGATTGGCTGGTGGCGCGATGGTAACCCGGTCGATGAGATCTTGGATTATGTTCCGAAGGTGAAAGCATTGGTCAATGGTATGGCCGGTAGTTTGGTGAAAGGCGTAATGTGCATCGGTCTTAAAGTTTCTTGGGAGTGTATTTGGCAATGGACGTGGATCCAAGGGTTTGATGAGGTTTCGGCTTAACAGGACTTGGTAAACTTTGGAGAAGGGAGCATGGAGCTCAGTGTATTCCCTTCGGATGGGGGCAGGGCGGATTTCTGGTGCCCATGATGTGGTTGGTTGAGAGATGTTATTGATGGTTGAGACTGTAGCACTGGTATGCTTGTCATACTTTCTAGGGTGAATTGTTCGGACACCTTCTTCAGTTCAACCTCTATTTTAACGAGGCTTTCCTCAATTTCCACTCTTGCCTCTCTGAGAGCTCGGAAGTGGGGATAGTATTGTCCTCCCATCGTCGCTCGGACATGGGGAAAGAAGTTCTTCTTCACTATGTTGACCTGTTCTTCTTCAGATGGTCGATTGGTCATGGTAGCTGCTCGCTCCCTCCACCGGGTTATGAAGTTACTGACTGATTCTCTTAGATTCTATTTGAGCAGCTCTAAATCACGACGGGTGACCTCAAGCTCTTCGTTGTATTTGTACTGCGATATGAATTCTCGGGCTACATCCTCCCAGCTATAGATTCTGGATTCCTCAAGAGATAAAAACTATCGGAGGGCACTATCCTTCAAAGTTTGCTGAAACAATTGGGCCATCACCTCTTCAGAAGCCCCTAGTAGAGTCATGGAACGATGATATCTGTGAAGATGAACAATTGGGGGTTCACTCCCTTCGAACTTCTCGATATTTAGCATCTTGAACTTCTCGAGTAACCTTGCTTTAGGATAAGGAGACATGTGGGTGTAGTCCAAGTAATTCCCAGAGATCCTGACCTGGTCAAACTTCTTAGTGAGCATCTTGAGATCCTCTTTGACTTTATTCAACTCCTCCTCCTTTTGATCAACGACCACGGGCAGGTTAGCCATAGGCTGGGCAATGTTTGCCATTGGAAGCTGGGCAAGCGATGGCCCATTGGCAGGAGGGGCACGTGGAGCGTGTTGATATTCTTTTGGAACCCAGAGAGGCTCGGGTGGTCCCATAGCACGAGGGAACAGGGTCTCGAGCTCTTGAAAAATAGGAACATGGTTTCGTTGCATCTCTCGGATCTCAGTTTGGACGTTGTCAATCTTGGACACAAGCTGAGCTTGGACTGTCGTCAGATCCGTCTATATGACTTGTGCTTGATATGTATTCTCCATGGAAGATGGATGGATTTCGGACTCAGAAGAAGTAGTAGAAGAACGGATGAAACTCCGGGCTGATTTAACTGAAGATCGAAGCCAATAAGGAGCCAGGCCAAGGGCTTGCGATTGACCTGAGAAGGCGTAGGATGAGATTTATTTTTGAGAAAAAAGGAAGAACTATTTTTGGATTTTCGATAAAGAAGGGAGAAATGTTTTTGGATTTTTTGATAAAGAAGGGATAAATGTTTTTGGAGACGGAACTCAGTATGATTATTACGATTATTATGTTTTCACTTGTATTTAATTCTCCTAAATGCAATGTCGGACGGGACCCGAGCCTGGAAAAGTGGGGGTCTTAATATATGAAAAGCTAGGGTTTGGACTTATAACCAGGCTCACGGACAGGGCCCCATTTTAAAAATACGTGAAAATTGGGCGGCATACCGTCCCAGAATTTCGGCAGAGTTTCGGGTTGAAACCGACAATCTAAAGTGCACGTCCTAGGTCTGACACCTATATGAGGGTATGCAATTGGTTGGGTGAATCGGCAAGGTTCCCCCCTTTGGCGTGACTTCCACGATATACGTCTTGCTCTTGCGGGCAATCGGTACGTGTGGATAAGCCATTTGATATACCTGAGTGTACGTGAATTGCCTCACTATAAACCTCGTGGGGACGGTACATGTGAGAACGAATTCGATATACTGGACGTACGTGAATGAATTCCTTGCGATATACCTCCCGTCATGACTTCGGTCAAGCGGTACGATGCGGGGGAACCGTTCGATATACATCGAAGGTACTTGGCCAATGGAAGGTGAGAGTCATATCACTTAGGCTAACTGCGATCTGCCGGACCAGCGCCCATCACGAAGTGACCCTCCAGTTACTGGGTAAAATTTGGTCAATATCAATGCTCTTTGGTGATGTCGTGTGAATCATGCATGATTCTCTTATTAGTATCTTATGATGAGAATGCCTTTCTTGATTATGCCAAACAAGGGGCAAAGTATAAGTACCCCAAAAGGTACACCAAGTATGGATGGTTGATGTGTGCAACATGGGGATATACATGTGATCCTAGGTGCACGGGGTGTGAAGTGTACATGGAGAATTTTCTACAAGTGTGTGAGAATCAGCATAAGCATGGGATACATATGAGAAAGGGGAACATGCAGATATGGGGGAAACATAAGAAAATATAGCATTCATGTAAATAGAGTCAAGCCCACAAACAAAAACACATATCCCCAGCAGCGTCGCCACTGTGGCCATCCCCGATCCTCGCCGTGTGGGCGGGCACGTGGAGGAAGGATCCTTCGGGTCCCACGCATCCCTCTCGGGAGCGCTTCGGCCTGCGTCAATTGAGATGTGGTGTAAGAATGTAGAGAGATTCAGAGTTGCCAGTCAATTTTACTCAAAACAGACAAAAGAAAAAGGGGAAGCCACCCCGAAGGATGGCATCCAAGGACATACTGGTGCGTGCGAAACCAAGATGATTCGAGAAGGGTTCGAAGGCTTAGTTACGAAATGGGAAGGTGTTAAGCACCCATTCCGCCCTTTCGTTCTCTCATGAATATTTGCTATTTTCCTTTTGTTTCCCCCCGTGATATGTGTGCATGTGCATATATATAGAATGGAGGTAGGAATCCTCGACTTGTATAATGGAAAAGATAAAGCGAGTCGTCCGTAGGAAGATATAAGAATAATATTAGAAAATAAGATTTCCGCGATTACCCGTACGTTGACCGTTATAATGGAATGGGAGCAATACGTTACTAAGGGCAAGTATATAGAATATAGGAAGATTAGATTTAGAGCAAATAGGAAGATGAGAGAAAAAGTGGGAAAAAGGACTCGAGTCTCGGGTTTTACCCCGAGACGCCTACATAGCCTATAAAGGCACCAAAGTCCACGTAGTTCGCATACAAAACGAGGGGTGGGGTTTATCCCATGAATCCAAATGGGGGATCTCTTATTTGTAAGTGTGTGTGTGTGTGTAGAGAAAGTGTTTTAGTTGTGAGGAAAGTGTGCGAAAAGTATGAGAATCCCTATTTGGAATTTATGAGCAAACCCTCTTTTTCTTGTTTTTTTGGGTTTTATTTATATGAAAATAGGAGATGTGCAATAATAATAAATAAATAAGTATATTAAGTTGTGTGAGATGAGATAATAAAAGCGTTAAGTAAGAAAACAAGTTATTGGGAATTTAAGAGAATTTACGAGAGAGTTTGAGAAAGTTGGACCTTCTTGAAGATCCTGAGCTTGATCTTGAATGTTGGATAGAAGGCCTTGCACTTGGATGATGATGGAGAGTGGCTAATTCACCAAGTTTGATGAAAAGGGTGATGAAAAGTGGAAGAAAATAAGGGATTTGGAAGTTGAAATCACGCTGCCTTCGGGAGAGGTTTCTGGGATGCGTTGAGAGAGATTTCTATCAGATCTGAGCTCCTCTTGCAAATGAGGTGAAGGCCTCTTTTTATAGTCCCAACTAAGTGCCGATTGGCATAGACCCGTTCCTGTCTATCGGGACCTGCCGATAGGCAGGGTCTGGAAACTGCCATTTGGCACTGCGCTTCAGGCTTTTTCAGAAAATCGGCCGCCGAGGGCAAACCATTGGTCATAATCGCGTACAGGGCATACCGTTGGAAAGTTAATTCAGACACCTTTGAAAGTATTTTGGACCGCTCCCGGGTTCAGGAGTTGACTTTGGGTCAAATATGGCTCGAAAGCGTTTGTCGGTCCATTGGACGGGGGATCGTTCGGACGCAAACGGATCATTTGTCCGCGTGGTAAGTTCAAATCATTCATGGGTTAGACCGTTGGAAAGGTTAGGAGATGTAATTAGACATTCCAAAGAGTTTGAACCAGTTTGGGGAGTTGACTTTGGTCAACCAGGCCCGGGAAGCATTCGGTGCCCTCTCGGAGTCGAACGGATCGTTCGTCCACATGGTAAGTCGGAATCACGCATGGGATGGGCCGTTAGAAAGGGTATTTAGTTCCCTTTGAAGATTTATTCAGACTCGATCAAGCTGAAGAGTTAACATAGGTCAAACAGAGCCCCAGAGTGCCCGGTGGCCTCTAGGTCAAGTTCCGGACGCAAACGGATCGTTCATCCGCATGGTAAGTCGAAATTGTGCACGGGGCTATCCATTGAAAAGGGTATTTAGTGCCCTTTAAAGATTCATTCAGTCTCATTCGAGATGAAGAGTTTGACTTTTGGGTCAAACTGAGTCGGGGAGTGCCCGATGGCTTCTAGGTCAGTACTCGGGACATGACCTAGGTTTGTAGTGATGGAGGGAGGTACTAGGGACCTAAGGAGAGTTAGGGGGTAACAGAATGGGGTGTCTACACTCTAAGTACTTTGTTAACAACTAACCTCGAGTCACTATGAAGTAGGAGTCGACCAACTCTAAGGGATTTTGCCAAGGAAAGCCCTGCTATTAGCGCCTCATAATCGAACTCGTTGTATGAAGCCTTGAAGTTGAACCTCTGTGGGTATTCAACATCATTACCATCCGGAGGTGACAGTATTAGCCCTGCACCGCTTCCACTTTTAGAAGAAGACCCATCAATGAAGAGGTTCCAGACATCTTCAATTAAAGAGAAGTTCCCCTCTGACAGGATCCCTTTCTTGAAGAGGTATATGTCTTCCTCATTCTCAACTGCTCCTATTCTGGATCTTCTAGACACAAACTCTTTCGTATTTTGGAAGACGTTACTGTATGATTCATCTACAATCTCTGGACTATTCTCAATCTCAGAATAAAGTCTACGAGCACCTACCCTTTGATGGCCACCCTGGGTTGATACACATTGTCATACTCCCCCAACTCGATGGCCCTGGTCATCAATCTACCCGACTTCTTGGGCTTGGGGAGAACCTGTCTTAGTGGGGAGTCGGCGAGGATGACTATAGAGTGGGCTTCGAAATAGGGCTTCATCTTCCTGGAAGCATGTATCAAGGCATAGTCTAACTTCTCCATCCGAGGATAGCTATGTTCAGACCCCTGAAGGGCCTTACTATTGAAGTATGCAGGTCTCCGTACTCTATCGTCTTCCCGTACTATGGTCGTACTTATAGCTGACTCTGAGACTGCTAGATAGACATATAACTTTTCCCCCGAGATGGGGCGAGATAGGAGCAAATTAGATCCAAGGTAGGATTTAAGCTCTTTGAAAGCCTTATCGCATTCCTCATCCCATTCAAAGGCCTTTATAAGAACTTTGAAAAAAGGGAGACACCTATCTGTAGCTCTGGAGATAAACCTGTTGAGTGCAGTAACTCTTCTAGTTAGCCTCTGAACGTCTTTTATAGTTCTCGGTGTCTTCATTTTAAGCAGAGCTTTGATCTTCTCGGGGTTGGCCTCTATTCTCCTCTGATTGATGATGAATCCAAGAAACTTTCTTCCTCCTACTCTGAAGACATACTTTGCAGGGTTTAGCTTCGTCCTGTATAAGTCCATAGTGTCAGAAGTCCTCTCCAGGTCGGCCACGTGAGCATCAGCCTTCAAGCTCTTTGTCAACATATCATCCAGATATACCTCCATGGTCTTGCCAATCTGACTCTCAAACATCTTATTTATAAGATGTTGATAGGTGTCCCCTGTATTCTTTAAGCCGAAGGGCATGGCCTTATAGTAATAGGTCCCCTTGTCGGTTATGAACGTTATCTTCTCTGAGTCTTTTGGGTCCATGAAAATTTAGTTATACCCTGAGTACGCATCCATGAAGCTCATAAGTTCTTGCCCTGTTGTGGCATCTACCATTTGATTAATTCGAGGCAAAGGGAAGCAGTCTTTTGAGCAAGACTTATTCAAATCAGTGAAATCTATGCACATCCTCCAGTTCCCATTAGCCTTCGACACGATGATGGTGTTTGATAACCACTCAGGGTATATGACCTCCCTGGTGAATTTTGCTTCTTCCAGCTTTCTGACTTCTTCCCTGATAACATCTTACTTTTCTATGGAGTAAGCTCTTCTTCTTTTCTTGATTATCTTAGCATCTTCTGCTATATTGAGTTTGTGACACATAATCTCCGGGTCAATTCATGGCATATCTGCATGGCTCCAGGCGAAGACACTTTGTCTCTTCTTTAGAAGCTTTACTAACTCTTCTTTGATTTCGGGTCTTAGGGTTTTGCCGATTTGGATGGGTTTTTTTGGATCATCCTCATTGAGGGAGATGGATTCTACCTCTTTCACGACTTCTCCCTTCTTCAGTTTTTCTTCATCCCTACGATCAAGTGTATCAATGTTATATGCTGTTGTTGTTACCCTCTTATGGGCCTCTCTCTCTATCGCCGAGTTGAAGTACCATTCTCGTGCCGAGGTCTGGTCACCTTGCACTTCCCCTACCCCATAGGGGGTCAGGAATTTTAGCATTTGGTGGATCATCAATGACACGAACTCAAATTCCGAGAGGGCTACTCGTCCTATGATGAGGTTGTCAGCCGAGAAGATGTTTTCATCTATTAAGAAAAAATTGATCTTTCGGGTCAACCTCTTAGGCCACTCGTCTCCCATTCGAACGTCCATCTTATACATGCCCAACAGATGGACCTTTTCACCACTAAAGCCAATTAACGGATGATGATACGGTGCAAGCCTAGCTCTACTGAGGCCTAGGCTCTTAAAACATGGACAAAACATTACGTCAGTTGAACTTACCCCATTGACTAGGATTCTCTGCACCTTGCATCCATGCACCCTTTCTGTAATTACCAATGGGTCATCGTGTGGAGCTAGGATACCTTTGAAGTCACGTCAGGAGAATCCAACTATAAGAGTATCCATATCTACCTTCTTTCTCTTCTGCTTAGCCTCTGAAGATGAGAGATTCACAACCTCTACTTTGGTCACTGACTTAGCCTCTTCCATATGAGCTTTTCGATCGGCTACCTCTGAGCCACCCCCTACTAGTCCTCCACATATGGTGTTAACACCGAAGGAGATCATACCAACCCTCTTCACAGGGGCATTATCGTCTTTCGATGGGAGGTCAGGATCATCCTCATCATCACCATCTGAGTCATCATCTCTTCTTACTGAGGGATCTTCTCGACATCGGTCGTTTCTCTTCTTTTTAGGGTCAACTCGTCCCCTCTTTGGTGCTTTACCGTCGACATACTTCCTGAGCTTTCCAAACTTCAACATCTTCTCAATCTTATTCTTCAAGGCGAAGCACTTATCTGTCATATGGTTGTGGTCTTGGTGCAACTCGCACCACAAGTTCTTATTCCTCTTATGCGGAGGAGCCTTCAGCTTATTCGGCCATCTAAGGGACCGGTCATTTTTAATTTCATTGAGGATGTGTTCGCAGCTCATAGTTAAAGGAGTATAGTGCGTAAACTTGTCGTCCACATACCTCTTTTTTCCGTCTTTCTTCTTTTAGAATTTCTCACTGCTACTTCCATTCTCATCCTCATTCTTTGCGGCCATGGCCTCTTCAGTATTCATGACCTTTCCTGCGGTTGCCAACAACTCTGCCATGGACTTTGGAGGGTATTCAGCAAGCTTCCACAGTAACTTTCCCTTATGGAGTCCTCCAATAAGGGCTGTCATAGCTATATTCTCTTCATAATCCTCAACTTCCAATTTTTCTTTGTTGAATCTAGTAATGTAGTCACTTAACCTATCGTTCTTGCCTTGTTTGAGATACAGTAGATGAGTGGTCTTCTTCTAAGGTCTTACCCCGAAACAGAAATTATAAATTAACCGTTCAGCCAAACCTTTAAAGTTCTCAATGGAGTTCTTCGAAATAGAGGTAAACCAAATGTGTGCAGCTCCCATCAATGTCCCAGAGAAGGCCCGACACTTCATCTCATCTAGAATTGAATAAATGTCTGTTGCAGACTGATACATCTCTATATGATGCACAGGGTTGGAACTACCATCATATTTGGGAGACATCGTAGGTGGTTTGAACTTGGTCGGGGTTGGAAAGTTCACTATCCTTGCCACGAAAGGGGAACCCTACGAGAACCCTCTTTGCAATGGGTCTTCGCTTTTGATGAGATTCCCTATCTTCTCTTTCAGGCATTGGATGGTGTCATTCCAAAATTTAGCAACGTCGGCCTGGCCGAGGTTGTCTCCAACCACCTCCAAGGATTATACTAAAGGTTCCCCGACTGCAGCACAACATTGGTTATTGACCTCTTGACCACAATCTCGGCCATGTAGGGGTCGGCCATGGTTTGGCCGATGTTCACCATCTCTTCTTTGTGAGACTGATACACTTCTTGATCTGGATAACCTCTGCCTCAGGTCATTAACTGGGTCGATCCTTTCAAAGGCCGACCCTCTGCTCAAGCGATCAAAAGTTGATCCTCTGGGCTGGGCATCACCATCTCTTCTACCCCCATAATCTCGGCTTCGCTGCAGAGGACGTACCGTGTTATTGGAAACCTCATATGGTTCCCAACAATCTTCTGAGGCGTCTTCTACCTCCATATCATCATACCTATCCTCAGGTCAAGGGTTTCCTTGTCTCCCTAGACGTAAACGCCTAGGGTCAGCAACGTCCCTCCTCTGCTGATGAGTAGTTTAGTCTTTACGCGGCACCTGGGGTGGTCCCCTGGCTTCCGAATGTGTTTGAACTACCACCGGAGTAATCATTTCCAGTGAGATCACAGTTGGCCTCATTATATTTTAACTGGGCTGTGCAAATTGCTCCTTCATTTCTTGTTATGTTACAGCCAAAGATCTCAAGGCTGTCTCCACCTCAGCCATTTCGAACTGGGGTGGTGCTTGGCTGGAACCAGGTCCTCCAGCACCAGAAAGTGGAGGAGGTGGTGGTAACTCCGGTTCCATATTAAAACTAAAGAGCTTGTAAATAAGGTGAGATTAATACCTTAAAGGACCTCTTTCAATGGTGAAACAGCTCCACGTAAGGGGTGAGGCCTGGTTCACCACGAGAGTCTTCGGTGAGGTTAAGCTAGGAAAGGAAGAGATATGTCTTCTCGTTTCCCCAGACGATGCCAAAATGATGATGCTCAAAACATCACCACCAGGTAAGGTGTTGACAAGCTCAAGCAAGTGATAACAATAGCAGCACAGGATAATATAAGTGTATATGTAGAAGGAGGTGAGGAGAAGAGGATGAACAGCAATATGTAATTGGTTCAGCCAATTAGGCCTACGTCCACCGTGTA
Organism: Sambucus nigra; assembly: GCA_949130495.1. Lineage (NCBI taxonomy): Eukaryota > Viridiplantae > Streptophyta > Magnoliopsida > Dipsacales > Adoxaceae > Sambucus > Sambucus nigra. The sequence continues at coordinate 382,490,218 of OX422214.1, read as the reverse complement.
AGTGAGTGAGTAATGTCACTGAAATAAGGCACTACTGGCCATGGATACAATCTCTCAAGCTTTCTCTCTCTACTGTGTAAATTGACAGAGTTTTAGCTAAGGTTGCAATTCTCGATCCTTTACAATGTTGAGGATGACCTCAATATATAGTGCTTGGGGGGTGTAATGTACCCCCAAGCATGCAATGTGCATGTGCATTGAGATCCAGCTAGTGCAAGGATGACACATGGCTGATCTCAACTAAGTAATGATGACCTCAATATTCCTTCACGTGGAGGGAATGATTCAGTTATAACAAATTCATCCACGTGCTCTAAGTAATACATGTGCGCGTAGATGCTCGGTTGTCCTTGCTTGGTACCAACCTCGGCCTCGATGAGTACGAGGTTAGTGAAGTAGGACCCTTGCCTAAGCTAAGGATTACATGATGACCTTGGTTGGGATGCCAACCGAGGTTAGATATCTGGAACATCGATCAGGGTCGATGGTGTCTTGACATTTGATGCTGAGCCTGCGAGGCTTTGATGATCTTAGGTGAAACTTATAACGTCGCCTGTGGCCGATGTTGATGTTGATGCTGATGGATAACCCATCCATAAAGACCTCGGCTGATGCCCAATCGTGGTGATACTTGCAATGTCGGCTATGGCAGGATGGCTGACCACATGAGTCATGCAGAACTCGACTGATGCCCAATCTTGTGATACTTGCAACGTCGGTTGTGGCCGACCTGATGAAGGTCGACATTGCTAATGGTGTCATACAGGGCGAGGTTGATGTCTCCGAACTGGCAGGTACACTTTGGGCATATCACTCGATTTTGGTACTGAATTTTTAAGAAAAGTAAAAGACCTAGGATAGCTACTTCTTTTGGTCCTGAATTTTTAACGTACTTAATGGAAAATGACCCCGTCACTTTTAGTGAGGTAATGTCCTCACCCGATTCTATTTTTTGGAAATAAGCTATTAATAGTGAATATTATTCTATTATTTCTAACAACACGTGGGAGTTAGTTGACTTGCCTAACGGATGTAAAAATATTGGATACAAATGGATTTTTAAAAGGAAATTAAGAGTTGATGGTTCTACTGATAAATTTAAAGCTAGATTGGTAGCTAAAGGCTATAGGCAAAAGGAATGAATTGATTTCTTTGACACATACTCTCCTATTACTAGAATTACATATATTAGGCTATTAATTGATATTGCTTCATTACATAATCTGATAATTCATCAAATGGATGTAAAAACGTCTTTTTTGAATGGAGATCTTGAAGAAGAAATTTATGTGGATCAACCCGAGAGGTTTATAGTCCAAGGCCTAGATAAATAAGTGTATAGACTTTAAAAATCATTATATGGATTGAAACAAGCTCTTAAACAATGGCATGAAAAATTTGATCCAATAATGATCTCTAATGATTTTAACATTAATGAAGCGTATAAATTTATTTACAGCAAATTCAAAGATAATTCTGGCGTGATTATTTGCTTATATGTGGATGATATGCTTATTTTTGGAACTGATACGGATGTAGTTAATAAATCTAAAATCTTCCTTAATAAGCAATTTGATATGAAAGATTTGCGTGTCGCTGATGCTATACTTGGAATTAAAATCATTAAAAATTCTGAAGGAATTATTTTAACCCAATCTCATTATGTAGAGAAAGTTCTTAGAAAATTTGAACAATTTAATTGTATTCCTGCTAAGACACCTTATGACCCTTGTTATCACTTAAGGAAACATTCTGATCCTGCTGTATGAAAATTAGAATATTCTAGAGTTATTGGTTGTCTGATGTATCTTATGAACTGTACAAGATCTGATATTGCATATGATGTGGGTAGACTTAGCAGATATACATGTAATCCTAATAATGAACATTGGGATGCTTTGATTAGAGTTTTGAGATATCTAAAATACACAATAAATTATGGCATTCATTATGTTAGATATCATGTTGTAATAGAAGGTTTTTGTGATGCTAATTGGATTTCAGATAATGATGAATGTAAGTCTACGAGTGTCTATGTTTTCGCCTTGGTAGGAGGCGCTATATCTTGAAAATCTACCAAGAAAACATGCATACCAAGATCCACTATGGAGTTAGAGTTCATATCATTGGATAAAGTTAGCAAAGAGGCTGAATGCTTAAGGAACTTCACATTAGATATTCATTCGTGGATTAAACCAGTTCCAGCCTTGTCCATTCGCTGTGACAGTCAAGCAGCGATCGCAAGAGCACATAACAACTCCTACAAGGAAAATTCTAGACATATCAGGAGGATACACAACACAGTGAGAAAACTATTGAAAGATGGAGTTATAGCAGTTGACTATGTCAAGTCAAAGGAAAACCTGGTAGATCCATTGACTAAAGGTCTAGCTAGAGAGCTAGTTTATCAAACATCGAGGTGAATGGGGCTAAAGCCTATTAATGTCTAAATCACCTATAATGGAAACCCAACCCATATGACTGGAGATCCCAAGATCTGGGTTCAATGGGATAAAAAAGTTATACGAGTGATTTGTGGGGGTACAAATTTAAGTTTTACTTAAAATCCATTCCTATGATGTAGTACCTCTAGATCCAGGAGCGGATGCAGGGGGGTGCCAGGAGGGGCGGAGGCCCCCCCTGAGATTAAAAAAAAAAAAATAGGTATGCAAAATGTGTAATTTTTTTTAGGGGTGCAATTTTTAAGGGAGGCCCCTCCTGAGAACTTGCCTACACTGTTTTTTAATAAAAAATTTGTATAAAACTTGTATTAACCCAAAAAAAATTCGCCTCAGGGGCTCCCGCCCCCGAACCCCTGACACCACTCGAGACTTTTGCCCCTCCTAATAAAAAATCCTGGATCCACCACTGTGTATATTGATGGACGATGAGATTTAATCTCTTAATGCTTTCTACATCTGTTATTTAGTGGGGTGTGAGATACATACACTCTTGATAGAAGCACCTATATGAGTGTGGTAGTGGGGCCGCTTCCTATGAGAATTAAGGCCGATTCTCTAGAACACTAAAGAAACCTGGGCATGCTCAAGGCCGAAACAAGCACAACTGTGGGAACTCGATGATGATCACGTGTTTGTTCTATTGACTAAAGTTTACAACAATAGTGAAATAGTTCAATACATTAGTTCACTAGAAACCGGTAAACTCAATAGATCAACACAAAGTAAAGGTTCAAGTCTAATGACACCTTTGCCTTATACGTCACTCCTTAGGATACTCCAGGGCGTCTTTTTATTTATTTCATTCATGTGGGGGACTGTTGGGTATAATATTAGCATGTATATGTATTTTGAAATAAGTAAAAAAGTTAGTGGAAGTGGCTAAGTGTAAAGTTAGTAGGGGTGTGTTCATGAGGTCTTGGGTTCAATCCCTAGGAGGCACACTAATTATTAAGGGTCAAAGATTGGGCCTTGGGCTTTGGGGCCTCGGGTTCTTAGGGATTTCTAATGTGCATTAAATATTTTCAAACTCATTTTAACTTTTAATTAAACCGTTTTAAGACTTTGATTGTTTGTTCCATCTGTTAAAATATAGCTGTTAGTGGAGAGGTTAGTGTGTTAGTTGCCTAAAATCACTACCCACATTTTTTACCATTTTTTTATATATAAAACAAAGGCTACAGCTTTTTGAAAAGTACAGAAAAATTTCAATCTCTCTCACTTTCTCTGCAAAAATAATTTTGTTATTTTCTACTATACACTTATTTTTGTTATTCTTTTGGGAGTGATGGAGTATACTGAGAGTTCCAAGATTTAACATCAAGATGGTGTTTTAATGTGATCGTTGAATCCTGGGAGCTGTATGTTCACGAGGCTGACAACTACAAATATCAGCGAGAAATTTCACCTTTAGGACTTTGTGTCAAACACAAACCTCGATCGATAATTTCTTCCAATTTTATCTATTTCGTATTTAGATTTTTTCATATATTCTGCAATTATTATTTCCAACAATTATATCATTACCTTCTAATAATAATAACAATAATAATAATAATAATAATAATAATAATAATAATGATAATAATGATAATAATAATAATAATAATAATAATAATAATAATAATGCTACAAGCGAAACCCAACCATTCTCTTCTTTTTTAGGCACTAGAATTGCATTGCAGACATCCATTTTCATTGTTAGTATCAAATTTGTTAATAGATGCATGTCTACTTGAATCTTGTTAATTTTTACCCACGACCCATATGTGGGCATAATATATATCTTAAAGCGAAGCTTTATTTTTGTCTTTTGGTTTGGCATTGGGCGACACAAATTTCTTGTCAGAGTATTCTTCTCTGAAATTCATGATCAACTATTATGATTGGGCATAAATATTCATTTATACCCATATCGCAACCCTATAGTATATTTGTTTAACAGGAAACCAATCATTAATAATATATATGTAAAAATATCAAGTTTATATTTTTTCAATGATAGTCTTTCCTTCGTTATTTACTTTTAATTAATTGATGATTACATGTATGTTTGTAATATTTGTTGTTGCCACATCAAGTATTTGTATTTAATAATTATTTTAACCAAATAATTATATACATGATTAATTTTAATTGGGGCTTGTTAGAAGCTTCAACTTAATTAAAATTGAGGCTTGAAGTTTCCAATTAATATTATATCTTAGAGCCTGAAGTTCCCAAATGGATATTTTAATTTAGAGCATGGAGTTTTCAAATCGTTAAAATCGGGACTTAAATCTCTGAATTCCTATTAAAACTTGGGATCTAAAGTTCCCAATTATTATTTAAAATTTAGAACTTGGAGTTATCAATAATTATTTGAAGTTAAGTGCTAGAAGTTTTCAATTGTCATTTAATTTTTGGACCCACTGTTCAAATCAAATATGATCTGAATTCAAACCTTAAGTTTTGATTATTAGTATAATAAGGATAAGGATATTAAATGATCCATAATAATTATTTATAGTTTGGACCTTAAAATTCTAAATAATTTTATCCCTTTTCAAACTTTAAGTTTGGATACAATTGGGCAGGACCATTAAAGTCTCTAAATATTAAATATTGGAATATGAAGTTCCCCTAATTATTTATAATTGGGACCTGAAATTACCCAATAATTATTCAGATTTGGAAAATATAATTTTCTTCATTTTTTGGACTTGAAGTTCCTAATAAAATATACCATAAATCAAGACTTGAAGTTTTGTTTATTCATGGGGCATCATTTTTTAAAGTTCTCAAAATAATTATTTATAGTTTGGACCTGAAGCTCCAAATATTATTTATGGTATAAGTTTCAAATAAAATAAATATTAAAACATGTCCTTTTCATTTCTTGTCTTTTCATTTTATTTATTAAATGAGAGACCTTTTTACAAAATCTTTTGGTGAATAAATATTCTTTCAACTACCCTATTAATGGTTTCACCATTATACATTTTTCTCTTGATTTTTGATTCTTTTAAGTATTTAATTAACTTTTAATGATATTATTTTCACATTCCAATAATTTACTATACATTGAAGTCTTGGGAATGTGTAGAACATACAAAAAAATCCTCATTTTTCTAAGGTAAATTGTATTATCATTGGCCAAAAAATCCTCATTTACTACACATGATCAAACTGTAGTTTGTTGTGTCCAGTAATATGAAATATAATTAAAAAAAAATAGTGGCAAAACAAAGGTAATAAAATAAAAAAAGTAACCCCTTTTCAAAAAAAACATTGGAACAACCGAGCTACGCAGCACCTCCATCTTAGCCTCCTGCCTCTTTTTTGTTCAACCCACAACCTCAACCCCTCTCCAACTCGAGTTTACCTACAAAGCAACAATTTGATTGATAATAATATATAACTATAAATAAAAAATAACTAAAATAACCATCAATATAATTTACCCATGTTTTAGAAAATAACTCATGTAATAAATTTAAAACTTAAATAGCATACAAAATCGGACCTTCCCAAAGTCTACTATATTAATATTTACTTATCCTTCTCCCTGGGGACTCGTCTGACTTGCCGATGAGAAGCACTTGTCGGTTCACTTTGCACCTGAAAAATAATAAAAACAATATGCTAGTCATAGTAATAAAAAACAAAAGTTTAGACCTGTGAGAATAATGAGAACTTTAGACTCATAAGAATAATGAGAAGTCTACATAAAGAGTAAGTGGAGCACACAATATTATATTGAGCTAAAAATGATGAGAAGAAATTACCATTAATCAATCACATTGTAGAAGATTAGTTAACCTGCATATTTAAAGAGGTGCAGATATATTAAATTATAACAGAGGCTACAAATTCAAAAAACATCCAAATATATCGCGTTCTTCAAAAAACATCCAAAAAATCGTGTTCTTTATGAGAACTTAAAATAATATATATCAAACTCAGATTAATATATATCAAATATCCAAAAAATAATATCCAGTTTAATATGTATCCGACATTCAGATTAATTTTTTTCTCTGAACCACTGAAAAATAATATGTATCAAACTCATTAAAACTTAAAAGCCTCGTTCTTCAAAAAACATCCAAATAAAGTTGTGCTAAAACTTATACAATGCTAAAGGCAAAACTTATCCACAGATTTATTCAACTCGGTCTTACCCCATGAAACATAATCAGTATCACTATATTGGTATATAGTATTCGAAGATTACAATAAGCTTCTCAAAATTTATAATACCAAAAGTAGAGATTTAAACTTTCTCCAAATATGAATTTAGAGTTATAACATTATACACACACCTTTAGTATCCAAAAAAGTATCCGAAATTATCTAGATGAAGTTATCAGAAATACAGAAGAAACCTTGTACTATCAATAACACCTTGGTTTGGGGGTTTTCGTACACAATACCCTTGGAAACTGCCACCGTCCTCCACCTCGCCTGACATGGAATCGGTACACCACAAAACCCTATTTGGCCTTGTAGCCCAAGCAGCTTGCTTTGTAATAGATAGAGTTAGATTTGCGAAAGGAACAATAAATACCATCGTGGTAGCCATCCATCTAGAGAATAAGGATTCTCACCTGCCAAATGAATAAGAACATAGATACGCATTCATAATTGCATCATAATGGTAAAGAGAGAGTACCTTCTTGAAGCATGCTCTACAAAAAAGTAGCTACTATAAGCCATGTTCATTAAAATTAGAGTGACCGGGAGCCCCGCATTATCTTTCTCATGGTAGCTCTGTAAAAAAAATGTTTAGTTAGAAAAGGAAGTTAATGCATCGAGAGAAAAAGGTGGGATGGGGAACAAACCCTTTTGAAACCTGGAAAAAAAAAAACTAAACCCGAAATCTAGACTCATAAAATAAGAGTGAAAATAAAAGATCCAAGGAATATCCATCTCGCAAGAAAAGAGTAGGGTGTTTAAACCTACTGGAGCTTTATTTTTCCCCTTTAAAAGAGGATGAAATTGTATCCAGGGAAGACAAAGTTTAGCCTGGGTAATTTCATCAGGGAAGAAGTCAATTCCTGGGCCAAATTTGTCCCACCAATTGAACACCCATCCTGGGTAAGATGTTCGCAAAGAATTTAGGCACAAAACAAAAAACCAAGTGTGTTTGTGCTCTGCATTTTGGTAATAAAATGCTTTTGTCCAAGCCTGGACATAATCCCAGTAATTATAGGATCCACCAGCATGCGAACTTAATTTTCGCGCTTTCAAAGGATGGATTCCCCATTCGCGGGGAGAAATGAATTTCTTTAAGACAGCCTTGCTATAAGCAATGGGGGAATGAGAATTTCCCTGGTGTCTGTTAGTATGACTAAACACCACTGAATCAGTTTCCACGAGAATCGCCTCGTATACCGTCCGGTATTTGCCTTCTTGCACTTGATAATTATGAGTATCAAGATACTAGGACTTAATTTCCCAGGGCGCAGACATCTGCTGATTATCCTCCTCATTGAGGATGAGTACTAATTCAGAAGTCCTACAATTAGGAATGAATTTGTACTTAATAGTTTCCAAAACCTCTTTAGCAGATTTCTTCTTGCTAAATGGGTTAAGAGGGGGAGTATTCTTTTCCCTGTTCTTCGCACTCTGGCGGAGGAACTCAACATAATCCTGTATCGGAGGATATTGATCATCATTCACGATGACCTTTTCTTTTCCAGGTTTGCGAGAATACCCACTACCTCTGCCACGACCACGAGAGGGGCCACTCATCGGTCCTGAAAACTCTCGAGTTAAAAAATCGAGAAGAGAGTTATTTCCCCCTTTGATATGTTCTATATCAAAATCAAAAGCCGATAAGTTTGTTTGCCATCTGGCAAAAAGAATATAAACATAAGAAGAAATTTGTTAAAAAGAAAACTAACAAATCTGGCCCTAAATGATTTAAATGTGGTAAGTTTGGCCACTATGCTAATAAATGTAAAATGGAAGCTAAGATTAGCAATCTTCAGATTGATGAACATCTGAAGTCCCAATTAAGCAAACTTTTGCTTAATTCCAGTTCCTCTGACGAACAATAGGACTCCTCCTCTGAGAGCGATGATGAGCTTTGCTATATCCAAAGCTCTAGTAACTCAGATATCTCCGAGAATGGAGACTGCCAGTGTAATGAACTCACTAAGAGATGCGATCATCTCCAACCCATAATTCAATTAAATGGATTAAGTCTTAATGTTCTTACCAATCAGCAACAGAATATGATTGATGTTATTAATCAGGTTACTGACCCTGACATTAAGCTAAAGCTTATTAAGTCTTGTTATGCCCAGGAAGAAGCCGCTATTCCTGATTCGTCTAAAGAGTACAGCCTTAAGGAAGTACTTAATCGTTTAGAAAAATCTGGAACTAATAACAAGCCTGCCAGTCTTAATGATCTAAGACATGAAGTTAATACACTTAAAACTGAGTTAAGACAACTTAAGTTACACCATGATAAGATGCAAACTGAGATCGATAGTCTCAAGAATGCTCAGAAGCATTCTGATCCAGGAACTTCAAGCGTAAACATAAATGAGGGGAAGCCCTATATTTATACACGGAGAGAGGAATAAATAATTCCTCTGATGGGCCCTCCACGTTGAAAGGCTCGACAAAGTCTTTTGTCATCATACGGTAGCTGCTGGGCCAGTGGGGTCACAGGAAACACGGGCGGTTGCAGGTGGGCTGTGAGTCACACAATGGGTCCTACCACTTTGGTCAAAAAGTGGTGAGCTTTTTCTCGAAGCGTCGGTAGAAGAAAAGTCTGAACCGACAGTGGGCCAGGTGGGCCAGTCACCTCAAACCATCTAGGCCATCTGCGCCAGTGATTGGGGATGAGTCATCCAGTCGTCGTGCTGGGAGCTACGATCTGATTGAGTCGAAGAAAGATTGTCTCATCTGAATATTGGTCATGTCACCAATGTCAATTCCACTGGGTGGAAAGGGGTCGTCGTCATCGGGATTCTGGGCAGAAGTTCCTGTGTCAAACGCAAATTGCTCACAAAACTCACCAAGCTCTTTCTTTCCTGAAAGATTCTGTTTCTTAAGTTGTCTCTGCAACTTAAGGTCATTACAGAGGGAAAGACCCTCCTGGATGACAACACTTATGAGCTGACCATAAGTGTAGTTAGAGTAAGGGATGGAGATACCACCATTAGCGTCTCTCATCTTCTTACGAACTTTATCAGCAAAGAAAGTGGGAAGGCCATCAATGAATTTGGCTTTCCAATGCTCAGAGTTGCCGTCTCCTCTCTGAGTAACCCTAGCAAGGAACACGTCCTTGTACCACCGAAACTGGCTAAGAGTAGGACACATAAGGTTTTGTAATAATTCTCTATTACGCTCATCATGGGACTCAGTACTACCAATAAAGTGGTGAACAATGGCGAGCATAAGGGTATAAACCGCATCCGGTACACCAATGTCTTGCTGTTGTTCGTTTTTTACAATTTTTACGGCAGTAAGAATCTCATTTCTCTGTTGTTCAGTCAGAATATTACCCCACCATCCTCTGATGGTACCAGTAAATCCAACAGAAATCATCTGCGCAATGCTATGATCCGTAGAGTTATTCTGAGTACATATGGTGGCATACATAGTCATTTGATGAATCATCTCATAAATCTGGGATTCAGTTTTACCATCCAGATTCCAATCATAGATTGATTTACCGTGAAAAGTATTCTGCATCACGGTGCTCTCTTCAAAGAGAAAATCCTGAGGGGTTGGCCTATGGTAGTAATTTCTAGTCGGGCCAATATTATTACTATAAGTAATTTTATTAACCTCAGGAGGACGACCAAAAGAAAGTTCAAATCCTTGAACATCTTTTAAAGAGATGTCTGATTCAGAATCAGAATCATCATGGGATAAAGTATTAAGCTTTAACCCTTTGAGATCTTTCTCAATCTCTTTGAGATGGGACATAAACTCAGTTTTAGTTCCCATTTTAAAACCTTTAACTTCAATTGGAGGTTGAATTAGAGGTTTGACAAGACTCTTAGTAGAGTTAGGAGGGATCCTAACAGGGCTATGTGCCTGAGCATTCTCAATTCTATTGAGCTGTTTACCTATCGTGTTAAGGATAAGGTTGGTATAATTCCCTTGTTTAATCAAAGGATTCAGATCCTTAGTGTGCCCAAGGATTCTGGTATCAGTTTCCATCCTAAGAAAGGCACTAGCTGCTATGATAGGAGCGGCGCTACTCTGGCTAGTACTGCCAGTTTCTATGGATAGGGGTTTAGTCGGTGGGTGAACAGCAAATATAATCTGTTTATTCACAGTGGTCCATTTAGTTTCATGTTTTACATCAGTTTTAGGCTGATTTTCTGTTTCAAGAACAAAAAGCTGCCTATCTTTGGTAAACATGAGAAACCAAACAGCAAAAGAAGTAACCAACTGGTTTTCTTCCACCCATTTATAAAATTCTTTTTTATAAAATTCTAACATAGTTTTATCATACTTTTTAAAATACCAAGTCCTAAAACTATATGATCTTCCACCATAAAGAAAGAAATCTTTTCCGTTGTTAAATGCATCTCAAAATTTCAGGATGATTTGTTAAATCAAAAATTTTTGCTACGAATTGATTGTAGTGCTGTTAAACAAGTTTTGCAAAAAGATGTTGAAAACATTGTTTCAAAACAGATTTTTGCCAGATGGCAAGCAAACTTATCGGCTTTTGATTTTGATATAGAACTTACCAAAGGGGAAAATAACTCGCTTCCTGATTTTTTAACTAGAGAGTTTTTGCAGGACCGATGAGTGGCCCCTCTCGTGGGCGTGGTAGAGGGAACAGCAGCGGGTATTCTCGCCGGCCTGGAAAAGAAAAAATTATGATCAATGAAGATCAATATCCTCCGATACAGGATTATGTGGAGTTCATTCGCCAGAGTGCGAAGAACAGGGAGAAGAATGCTCCCCCTCTTAACCCCTTCAGCAAGAAGAAATCTGCTAAAGAGGTTTTGGAAACTATTAAGTACAATTTCCTTCCTAATCAAAGGACTTCGAAATTGGTACTTATCCTCAATGATGAGGATGAGAAGCAGATGACTTCTCCGTGGGAAATAAAGTCCCTGTATCTTGATACTCATAATTATGAGGTGCCAGAAGGCAAATACCGGACGGTATACGAGGCAATTCTCGTAGAAACTGATTCAGTGGTGTTTAGTTATACTAATAAACACCAGGGAAATTCTCATTCCCCCATTGCTTATAGCAAGGCTGTTTTGAAAAAAATCATTTCTCCCCGAGAATGGGGAATCCATCCTTTAAAAGCGCGAAAATTAAGTTCGCATGCTAGTGGATCCTATAATTATTGGGATTATGTCCAGGCTTGGACAAAAGCTTTTTATTATCAAAATGCTGAGCACAAGCATACTTGGTTTTTTTTTGTGCCCAAATTCTTTGAAAAAATCATACCCAGGATGGGTTATCAATTGGTGGGACAAATTTGGCCCAGGAATTGATTTTTTCCCTGATGAAATTACCCAGGCTAAACTTTTTCTTCCTTGGTGTCAATTTTATCCTCTTTTAAGAGGGAAAACCAAAGCTCCGGTAGGATTAAACACCCTACTCTTTTTCTCTGAAATGAGCATTCCTTGGATCTCAAGATGGGATCTGCATTGTAGAGTTAATAACCTCAATGTTCCTCTACTTGAACGCGTCTTCTTCTATCGATGGTGGAGTGGAGTTGATATTGTTTCTACCATCAATCAGATTAGTGGAAGCTTGAGAAACAACATGGATCTAGTGGAAGAATCTCCTCCTCCTCCAGAGAAGATGACCCCTGCAGTTAACCCCATAGAGAGGTTGAAGGCTGCCATGGTGAAGCAGTATCCTAACGCTACAGAGATTGAGCTTCTGCAGAAAGTAATGGATTACACTCATAGCCAGTTCAAAGCAGCTTTTGGTTCTTGTGTAACCCCTGATGTTCCGGCAACGCCCAGTCCTAGCCCCAGGAATCCCATTCCTCTTCCTTCAGATGATGATGATGACACATCAATGCATTCTGCCACAAAAGATAATCCTTTCTTTTGCCTGGCCGGAGAATCTCAGAACCCAGAGGACTATCCCTACATTGGTGACATGTTTGACACCAATATCCCTATTGAGCTAACGATGGAGGCATTCTTCAAATCTCTGAGCTCAGCCTTTCCGACAAGACCGTCGGCTAGCCCTTTTCCCAGTCCCGGCGCAGATGGACTAGATGATTTGAGAAATTCAATCAATCTAGGATAGTTGGCCCACCTGGCCCCTGTCGGCCCCAGAAAGATTCCAGCTGACGCATATGGACAAGGCTCGCTACTTTCGATGAAAGTGGTAGGACCCCCTGGTGACTCACAGACCCACTTGCAGCTGCCCGTGTCCTCTGTGGCCCCACTTGGCCCCTCAGCCGACGTTAGAAGACAAGAGACTTTGTCAAGCCTTTCAACATGGAGGGCCCCTTTAGGAATTATTGATTCCTTTCTTTTTGTATAAATAGAGGGCTTCCCCTCATTTGTAACCACGCTTTATTTTTCAGCACTTCTCTCCCTCTCTCTCTATAATTGTAATAAGAACTTCCCGGCTACATTCCGGTGGACTTCTCTTCTCTTTGTAAGTTTAATTCTTGTCTTTAATTCCAGTTTGTAATAATAAGTTTGTAATATTTCCAGTATTTATTCCGCATAGTGATCTTTTACTTGTTGGAATCAGAGCCATGATTGGCTAATTTGTGTGTTAGAGTTTAGAATGTAATATTTTGGTCTGAGTATTATCACGGAACAGTAACTCTATGATCTTCCAGGCATCGGAACAGTAAAAGATATGATGTTTCTGATGTACGGAAGTAATGGCCGTTACTATTGTCCGGTATAATACACATTTGAACAGTAAATCACTGTTCACCGGTGTAAATAGTATTATACTATTCACATCAGAATATTATTTTAAATGATCACTATTCACAATAACATCCTAATTTAAATGATTACTATTCATATTGAAAACCTAATTTAAATGATAATAATAAGGAGAAATAGAAGTCTGGTTGTGATATACTGGTAACTTGTCGCGTAACCGGGTTGTCGTTTAGCCGGGGAGGCGTTAGGCTTATTCCCACAGTAAATCGTTGACCACTGGGTATCAAAAGTGATTTCTAATTCGGCTTATTATATTCATTTAACTAGCGAATTTTGATTTAAATAATAATTTCATTTAGATTTAGAATTTTGATTTGCATATTGTTTTATTTAAACAAATATTTTGATTTGTATACTGCTTTCCTATTTCCAGACCATATGGGTATTACTATTCTAAACATTAACATCTGTGTTATGGAAGAACAAACCATTGATACACACACAACACAAGAGTTCACAAAGAACTCTTCTTTAATTGAATTTGATGTTCAGAAGGATCTGAACAAGTGGACTATTCCTAAGGTTCATCATAAAGTTATATACAACACTAACTGGTATAACTTTCGTAGCAAATATGATATTAAGACTATGGAACAAACCCTTAGTCTGGACGAGCAAGATAAGAGTATCGAGCTCTTTAAACGGGATGATTTGCTAAGTCATATAAAGGATAAAAATTATCACTTTATTCATGTTGGTTTAATTCAAATTGCTTTTAAACCTCAGACCCTTTCTGGCATGAACGCCTGTCTCCAAGCTACACTTCGTGATGGAAGATGTACTAATTTTAGACAATCTTTGATGGGAGCAATTGAAACTAGTTTATGTAATGGACCAGTTTATTTTGATGTGTTTCCAAACATAACTTTGTCTTTAACTGATATGCACCTTTGTAAGTGTTTGAGTCTTAGGGTCCAAACCAAAGGTTATAACTTTCTTCCGGGATCGGAAACTGTTGGGATTATTTATAGAATTTATTACAAGGTAATGAATACTATGGCTCCCAATATTAAGCAATAAAGTCCTTTTTGTAAAACTGTGTTAATTGACACACATCTTATAGATTCTAATGTTCACACACCTAGAACTATAAGTTGGGACAAAATTGACTTCCCAGAGACTTGGGCTATAAAAAATGCTGTACCTCCTCAATCGCGTCACAACCATGATGTTGAAGACATCATTGAGGAAAAAGATGGAGATGTTTTTCTAAACTTTAGAAAATTTAATAGGTGTCAATCCTCTAGGAGTTACTCTTCTAGAACCCCTTTTGTTACATGTCCTCCGTCCTCTTCAAGACACTCTGTCTGTGAAGAAAACCTTAGAAACCCTTCATATCAAGATGATATGAATGTCCATGGTACGTTCATCCATGACCAAATACCACATGGTATTTATGAGAAGAAAAATTCTTCTCAGCGCAGGGATTCCCCTACGCCGTCTGAAATGAATGTCAGACTTTAACCTCTCTTTCTTTTAATGATTTTTACAATTAATAGGAAAGAGATAAGTGCTGAGTTTAACTTACCAGAATGGGATAGTTTTAGGACTTAGTATTTTAAAAAGTATGATAAAACTATGTTAGAATTTTATAAAAAAGAATTTTATAAATGGGTGGAAGAAAACCAGTTAGTTACTTCTTTTGCTGTTTATTCTCTCATGTTTACCAAAGATAGGCAGCTTTTTGTTCTTGAAACAGAAAATCAGCCTAAAACTGATGTTAAACATGAAACTAAATGGACCACTGTGAATAAACAAATTATATCTGCTGTTCACCCACCGACCGAACCCCTATCCAAAGAAACTGATAGTACCAGCCAGAGTAGCGCCGCTCCTATCATAGCAGCTAGTGCCTTTCTTAGGATGGAAACTGATACCAGAATCCTTGGGCACACTAAGGATATGAATCCTTTGATGAAACTAGGGAATTATACCAACCTTACCCTTAACACGATAGGTAAACAGCTCAATAGAATTGAGAATGCTCAGGCACATAGCCCTGTTAGGATCCCTCCTAACTCTGCTAAGAGTCTTGTCAAACCTCTAATTCAACCTCGAATTGAAGTTAAAGGTTTTAAAATGGGAACTAAAACTGAGTTTATGTCCCATCTCAAAGAGATTGAGAAAGATCTCAAAGGGTTAAAGCTTAATACTTTATCCCATGATGATTCTGATTCTGAATCAGACATCTCTTTAAAAGATGTTCAAGGATTTGAACTTTCTTTTGGTCGTCCTCCTGAGGTTAATAAAATTACTTATAGTAATAATATTGGCCCGGCTAGGAATTACTACCATAGGCCAACCCCTCAGGATTTGCTCTTTGAAGAGAGCACCGTGATGCAGAATACTTTTCACGGTAAATCAATCTATGATTGGAATCTGGATGGTAAAACTGAATCCCAGATTTATGAGACGATTCATCAAATGACTATGTATGCCACCATATGTACTCAGAATAACTCTACAGATCATAGCATTGCGCAGATGATTTCTGCTGGATTTACTGGTACCATCAGAGGATGGTGGGGTAATATTCTGACTGAACATCAGAGAAATGAGATTCTTACTGCCGTAAAAATTGTAAAAAACGAACAACAGCAAGACATTGGTGTGCCGGATGCGATTTATACCCTTATGATCGCCATTATTCACCACTTTATTGGTAGTACTGAGTCCCATGATGAGCGTAATAGAGAATTATTACAAAACCTTAGGTGTCCTACTCTTAGCCAGTGGTACAAGGATGTGTTCCTTGCTAGGGTTAATCAGAGAGGAGACGACAACTCTGAGCATTGGAAAGCCAAATTCATTGATGGCCTTCCCACTTTCTTTGCTGAGAAAGTTCGTAAGAAGATGAGAGACGCTAATGGTGGTATCTCCATCCCTTACTCTAACTACACTTATGGTCAGCTCATAAGTGTTGTCATCCAGGAGGGTCTTTCCCTCTGTAATGACCTTAAGTTGCAGAGACAACTTAAGAAACAGAATCTTTCAGGAAAGAAAGAGCTTGGTGAGTTTTGTGAGCAATTTGCGTTTGACACAGGAACTTCTGCCCATAAAGTCTCCAAAAAGACTAAAAAGGTTCCTAAAAAACCCACCTATAAACGTAAAAAGAAAAGGGCTTATATTCCTAAAGAAAAATAATATAAACATAAGAAGAAATTTGTTAAAAAGAAAACTAACAAATCTGGCCCTAAATGCTTTAAATGTGGTAAGTTTGGCCACTATGCTAATAAATGTAAAATGGAAGCTAAGATTAGCAATCTTCAGATTGATGAACATCTGAAGTCCTAATTAAGCAAACTTTTGCTTAATTCCAGTTCCTCTGAAGAACAAGAGGACTCCTCTTCTGAGAGCGATGATGAGCTTTGTTATATCCAAAGCTCTAGTGACTCAGATGTCTCCAAGAATGGAGACTGTCAATGTAATGAATTAACTAAAAGATGCGATCATCTCCAATCCATAATTCAATTAAATGGATTAAGTCTTAATGTCCTTACCAGTCAGCAATAGAATATGATTGATGTTATTAATCAGGTTACTGACACTGACATTAAGCTAAAACTAATTAAGTCTTGTTATGCCCAGGAAGAAGCTTCTATTCCTGATTCATCTAAAGAGTACAACCTTAAGGAAGTACTTAATCGTTTAGAAAAATCTGGAACTCATAACAAGCCTGCCAGTCTTAATGATCTAAGAAATGAAGTTAATACACTTAAAACTGAGTTAAGACAACTTAAGTTACAGCATGACAAAATGCAAACTGAGATTGATAGTCTCAAGAATGCTCAGAAGCATTCAGATCCAGGAACTTCAGACACTACTCCTAGTACTGAAGATTCTGTGGATTATCTAGGTATTATCAGTCGTGTACCAAGCCAAAAATGGTATACTACTATCAACCTTGTGATTAACAAAGAGTTTTCTCTTTGTAACATCATCGCCCTTGTTGATAGCGGTGCTGATATGAACTGCATTCAGGAAGGAATTGTTCCTACTGAATACTTTGAGAAGACTACTCAATCTTTGTTTAATGCTAGCGGAGATAGCATGGGCATCAGGTTTAAATTAACTAATGTTGCCATCTGTAATAATGGAATTTGTTTAGATAGTACCTTCTTTCTTATTGGCGATTTATCTCAACAGATAATCTTAGGTACTCCTTTTTTATCTATGCTTATGCCTATATATAAAATTGATTCTAGTGGTATATACACCACTATTCAAAACCAAAAAATTGCTTTTGAATTTATTATCCGACCTGAGATTAAGAAAATTAACTCTTTGACTAATAACATTATTTTCAAAGAAAATCATCTTAATTTTCTTCAGAAAGAAATCTCTAATCTCAACATTAAAAAGAATTTAATGTCCCCTAATATCATGAGCAGAATTCAGACTGTTAAGAATCAATTAACATCCGAAATTTGCAGTGATATCCCAAATGCTTTCTGGGACAGGAAGAAACATATTGTCTCTCTTCCTTATGAAAAAGATTTTCATGGAAGATCCATTCCGACCAAAGCTAGACCCAGTCAGATGAAGACTGAGCTCCTCGATCTTTGCAAGGATGAGATCCAGAACTTGTTAGACAAAAAGCTTATAACCAAGAGTTATTCTCCTTGGAGTTGTACAGCTTTTTATGTTAACAAGGCTGCTGAAAAGGAACGAGGTGTTCCTAGGCTTGTAATTAATTATAAGCCCCTTAACACAGTTCTGCAATGGATAAGATATCCAATTCCTAATAAAAAGGATTTATTAGATAGACTTCATTCTGCCACCATTTTTTCCAAATTTGATTTAAAATTTGGATACTGGCAGATCCAAATTGCGCCCCAAGATCGGTATAAAACTGCTTTTGTGGTCCCCTTTGGCCATTACCAATGGAATGTTTTGCCTTTTGGGCTTAAGAACGCCCCTTCTGAGTTTCAAAATATCATGAACGATATTTTTAATCCTTTTTCTACTTTTTCAATTGTGTATATTGATGATATCCTTATCTTCTCTAACTCAATTGACCAACACTTTAAATATTTAAAGATTTTTAAAGATGTTGTTCAAACTAATGGCTTAGTTGTCTCCGCCCCTAAAATGAAAATTTTTCAAACAAATGTAAGATTTTTAGGGCATAATATTGGAGAAGGGAAGATCCTCCCCATTGACAGAAGTATTGAATTTTCCTCTAAATTCCCTGACGAGCTCAAGGAAAAGACGCAACTTCAATGATTTCTGGGCAGTCTCAATTATATTGGTGACTATTACAAAAATCTTGCACAAGACAGTGCTATTCTTTACTCAAGATTGAAAAAGAATCCCGCTCCCTGGACTGATGAGCATACTAAAGATGTTCAAAAAATTAAACTGAAAGTCAAGCAATTACCTTGTCTAGCTTTAGCTAACCCTTCGTTTTTTAAAATCGTCGAAACCGACGCCTTAGATTTAGGCTTTGGTGGTATTTTAAAACAAATAAATTTTTCAACAAGTAAAGGATCACTATGCGGAATAAATACTGGAAATATTACAAACTTATTATTACAGACTGGAATTAAAGACAAGAATTAAAACTTACAAAGAGAAGAGAAGGCCACCGGAATGTAGCCGGGAAGTTCTTATTACAATTATAGAGAGAGAGGGAGAGAAGTGCTGAAAAATAAAGTGTAGACACAAATGAGGGGAAGCCCTCTATTTATACACGGAGAGAGGAATAAATAATTCCTCAGATGGGCCCTCCACGTTGAAAGGCTCGACAAAGTCTTTTGTCATCATACGGTAGCTGCTGGGCCAGTGGGGTCACAGGAAACACGGGCGGTTGCAGGTGGGCTGCGAGTCACACAATGGGTCCTACCACTTTGGTCGAAAAGTGGTGAGCTTTGTCTCGAAGCGTCGGTAGAAGAAAAGTCTGAACCGACAGTGGGCCAGGTGGGCCAGTCACCTCAAATCATCTAGGCCATCTGCGCCAGTGATTGGGGATGAGTCATCCAATCGTCGTGCTGGGAGATCCGATCTGATTGAGTCGAATAAAGCTTGTCTCAGCTGAATATTGGTCATGTCACCAATGTCAATTCCACTGGGTGGAAAGGGGTCGTCGTCATCTGGATTCTGGGCTTCTTCGGACAGACAAAAGAAAGGATTATCCTTTTGAGCAGAAGCCATTGATGCATCATCATCATCATCATCATAAGGGATAGGAATGGGATTCTGGTTGAGTGTATCGGAGCTAAAACTGGTTTTAGCTGGAACACTGCTGTCTCCAAAAGCAGTCTTGAACTGGTTCTGGGTAAATTCCATAGCCTTTTGCAATATCTCTTGCTCCGTTGCTTTTGGGAACTGCTTCTTCAGGGCAGCTTTCAAATCCACAATCGGATTAGGTGTAGGCAACATCTGTTCTGCAGGGGGCGGCGCTTCATCAACGAAGTTCATGTAGGTACTCAGACTACTCCTCATTTGCCCAATAGTGGAACCAAGATCAACACCACTCCACCACCGGTAAAAGAAGATGCGTTCAAGTAGAGGAATATTGTGGTCATTGACTCTACAACGCAGATCGCAGCTGAAGATCCAAAAAATATCCATCTCGGAAAAAAAGAGTAGGGTGTTTAATCCTACTGGAGCTTTATTTTTCCCCTTTAAAAGATGATGAAATTGTATCCAGGGAAGAAAAAGTTTAGCCTGGGTAATTTCATCGGGGAAGAAGTCAATTCCTGGGCTAAATTTGTCCCACCAATTGAACACCCATCCTGGGTAAGATGTTCGCAAAGAATTTGGGCACAAAACAAAAAACCAAGTGTGTTTGTGCTCTGCATTTTGGTAATAAAATGCTTTTGTCCAAGCCTGGACATAATCCCAGTAATTATAGGATCCACCAGCATGCGAACTTAATTTTCGCGCTTTCAAAGGATGGATTCCCCATTCGCGGGGAGAAATGAATTTCTTTAAGACAGCCTTGCTATAAGCAATGGGGGAATGAGAATTTCCCTGGTGTCTGTTAGTATGACTAAACACCACTGAATCAGTTTTCACAAGAATCGCCTCGTATACCGTCCGGTATTTGCCTTCTTGCACTTGATAATTATGAGTATCAAGATACTGGGACTTAATTTCCCAGGGCGCAGACATCTACTGCTTATCCTCCTCATTGAGGATGAGTACTAATTCAGAAGTCCTGCAATTAGGAATGAATTTGTACTTAATAGTTTCCAAAACCACTTTAGCAGATTTCTTCTTGCTAAATGGGTTAAGAGGGGGAGTATTCTTTTCCCTGTTCTTCGCACTCTGGCGGAGGAACTCAACATAATCATGTATCGGAGGATATTGATCATCATTCACGATGACCTTTTCTTTTCCAGGTTTGCGAGAATACCCGCTACCTCTACCACGCCCACGAGAGGGGCCACTCATCGGACCTGTAAAAACTCTCGAGTTAAAAAATCGGAAGAGAGTTATTTTCCCCTTTGATATGTTCTATATCAAAATCAAAAGTCGATAAGTTTGCTTGCCATCTGGCAAAAATCTGTTTTGAAACAATGTTTTCAACATCTTTTTGCAAAACCTGTTTAACAACACTATAATCAATTTGTAGCAAAAATTTCTGATTTAACAAATCATCTTGAAATTTTGAAATGCATTTAACGACAGAAAAGATTTCTTTCTTAATGGTGGAGTAATTTTTTGAGGCATATTTCCAAGATCCTGAAGTAAAACGAACAAGATCTTCCTTTTGAGTTGAAGAATTTATTTGTTTTAAAATACCACCAAAACCTAAATCGGAGGCGTCGGTATCGTTGATTTTAAAAAACAAAGGGTTAGCTAAAGCTAGACAAGGTAATTGCTTGACTTTCAGTTTAATTTTCTGAACAACTTTAGTATACTCATCAGTCCAGGGAGCAGGATTCTTTTTCAATCTGGAGTAAATAATAGCACTATCTTGTGCAAGATTTTTGTAATAGTCACCAATATAATTGAGACTACCCAGAAATCGTTGAAGTTGCATTTTTTCCTTGAGCTCGTCAGGGAACTTAGAGGCAAATTCAATACTTCTGTCAATTGGGAGTATCTTCCCTTCTCGAATATTATGTCCTAAAAATCGAACATTTGTTTGAAAAATTTTCATTTTAGGAGCGGAGACAACTAAGCCATTAGTTTTAACAACATCTTTAAAAATCTTTAAATGTTTAAAGTGTTGGTCAATTGAGTTAGAGAAGATAAGGATATCATCAATATACACAACTGAAAAATCAGAAAAAGGATTGAAAATATCGTTCATGATATTTTGAAATTCAGAAGGGGCGTTCTTAAGCCCCAAAGGAAAAACATTCCATTGGTAATGGCCAAAAGGGACCACAAAAGCAGTTTTATACCGATCTTGGGGCGCAATTTGGATCTGCCAGTATCCAGATTTTAAATCAAATTTGGAAAAAATGGTGGCAGAATGAAGCCTATCTAATAAATCCTTTTTATTAGGAATTAGATATCTTATCCATTGCAGAACTGTGTTAAGGGGCTTATAATTAATTACAAGCCTAGGAACACCTCGTTCCTTTTCAGCAGCCTTGTTAACATAAAAAACTGTACAACTCCAAGGAGAATAACTCTTGGTTATAAGCTTTTTGTCTAACAAGTTCTGGATCTCATCCTTGCAAAGATCGAGGAGCTCAGTCTTCATCTGACTGGGTCTAGCTTTGGTCGGAATGGATCTTCCATGAAAATCTTTTTCATAAGGAAGAGAGACAATATGTTTCTTCCTGTCCCAGAAAGCATTTGGGATATCACTGCAAATTTCGGATGTTAATTGATTCTTAACAGTCTGAATTCTGCTCATGATATTAGGGGACATTAAATTCTTTTTAATGTTGAGATTAGAGATTTCTTTCTGAAGAAAATTAAGATGATTTTCTTTGAAAATAATGTTATTAGTCAAAGAGTTAATTTTCTTAATCTCAGGTCGGATAATAAATTCAAAAGCAATTTTTTGGTTTTGAATAGTGGTGTATATACCACTAGAATCAATTTTATATATAGGCATAAGCATAGATAAAAAAGGAGTACCTAAGATTATCTGTTGAGATAAATCGCCAATAAGAAAGAAGGTACTATCTAAACAAATTCCATTATTACAGATGGCAACATTAGTTAATTTAAACCTGATGCCCATGCTATCTCCGCTAGCATTAAACAAAGATTGAGTAGTCTTCTCAAAGTATTCAGTAGGAACAATTCCTTCCTGAATGCAGTTCATATCAGCACCGCTATCAACAAGGGCGATGATGTTACAAAGAGAAAACTCTTTGTTAATCACAAGGTTGATAGTAGTATACCATTTTTGGCTTGGTACACGACTGATAATACCTAGATAATCCACAGAATCTTCAGTACTAGGAGTAGTGTCTGAAGTTCCTGGATCTGAATGCTTCTGAGCATTCTTGAGACTATCAATCTCAGTTTGCATTTTGTCATGCTGTAACTTAAGTTGTCTTAACTCAGTTTTAAGTGTATTAACTTCATTTCTTAGATCATTAAGACTGGCAGGCTTGTTATGAGTTCCAGATTTTTCTAAACGATTAAGTACTTCCTTAAGGTTGTACTCTTTAGATGAATCAGGAATAAAAGCTTCTTCCTGGGCATAACAAGACTTAATTAGTTTTAGCTTAATGTCAGTGTCAGTAACCTGATTAATAACATCAATCATATTCTATTGCTGACTGGTAAGGACATTAAGACTTAATCCATTTAATTGAATTATGGATTGGAGATGATCGCATCTTTTAGTTAATTCATTACATTGACAGTCTCCATTCTTGGAGACATCTGAGTCACTAGAGCTTTGGATATAACAAAGCTCATCATCGCTCTCAGAAGAGGAGTCCTCTTGTTCTTCAGAGGAACTGGAATTAAGCAAAAGTTTGCTTAATTGGGACTTCAGATGTTCATCAATCTGAAGATTGCTAATCTTAGCTTCAATTTTACATTTATTAGCATAGTGGCCAAACTTACCACATTTAAAGCATTTAGGGCCAGATTTGTTAGTTTTCTTTTTAACAAATTTCTTCTTATGTTTATATTATTTTTCTTTAGGAATATAAGCCCTTTTCTTTTTACGTTTATAGGTGGGTTTTTTAGGAACCTTTTTAGTCTTTTTGGAGACTTTATGGGCAGAAGTTCCTGTGTCAAACGCAAATTGCTCACAAAACTCACCAAGCTCTTTCTTTCCTGAAAGATTCTGTTTCTTAAGTTGTCTCTGCAACTTAAGGTCATTATAGAGGGAAAGACCCTCCTGGATGACAACACTTATGAGCTGACCATAAGTGTAGTTAGAGTAAGGGATGGAGATACCACCATTAGCGTCTCTCATCTTCTTACGAACTTTCTCAGCAAAGAAAGTGGGAAGGCCATTAATGAATTTGGCTTTCCAATGCTCAGAGTTGTCGTCTCCTCTCTGATTAACCCTAGCAAGGAACACGTCCTTGTACCACCTAAACTGGCTAAGAGTAGGACACCTAAGGTTTTGTAATAATTATCTATTACGCTCATCATGGGACTCGGTACTACCAATAAAGTGGTGAATAATGGCGAGTATAAGGGTATAAACCGCATCCGGTACACCAATGTCTTGCTGTTGTTCATTTTTTACAATTTTTACGGCAGTAAGAATCTCATTTCTCTGTTGTTCAGTCAGAATATTGCCCCACCATCCTCTGATGGTACCACTAAATCCAACAGAAATCATCTGCGCAATACTATGATCCGTAGAGTTATTCTGAGTACATATGGTGGCATACATAGTCATTTGATGAATCGTCTCATAAATCTGGGATTCAGTTTTACCATCCAGTTTCCAATCATAGATTGATTTACCGTGAAAAGTATTCTGCATCACGGTGCTCTCTTCAAAGAGAAAATCCTGAGGGGTTGGCCTATGGTAGTAATTCCTAGCCGGGCCAATATTATTACTATAAGTAATTTTATTAACCTCAGGAGGGTGACCAAAATAAAGTTCAAATCCTTGAACATCTTTTAAAGAGATGTCTGATTCAGAATCAGAATCATCATGGGATAAAGTATTAAGCTTTAACCCTTTGAGATCTTTCTCAATCTCTTTGAGATGGGACATAAACTCAGTTTTAGTTCCCATTTTAAAACCTTTAACTTCAATTGGAGGTTGAATTAGAGGTTTGACAAGACTCTTAGCAGAGTTAGGAGGGATCCTAACAGGGCTATGTACCTGAGCATTCTCAATTCTATTGAGCTGTTTACCTATCGTGTTAAGGATAAGGTTGGTATAATTCCCTTGTTTCATCAAAGGATTCATATCCTTAGTGTGCCCAAGGATTCTGGTATCAGTTTCCATCCTAAGAAAGGCACTAGCTGCTATGATAGGAGCGGCTCTACTCTGGCTGGTACTGCCAGTTTCTATGGATAGGGGCTCAGTCGGTGGGTGAACAGCAGATATAATCTATTTATTCACAGTGGTCCATTTAGTTTCATGTTTAACATCAGTTTTAGGCTGATTTTCTGTTTCAAGAACAAAAAGCTGCCTATCTTTGGTAAACATGAGAAACCAAACAGCAAAAGAAGTAACCAACTGGTTTTCTTCCACCCATTTATAAAATTCTTTTTTATAAAATTCTAACATAGTTTTATCATACTTTTTAAAATACCAAGTCCTAAAACTATCCCATTCTGGTAAGTTAAACTCAGCACTTATCTCTTTGTTATTAATTGTAAAAATCATTAAAAGAAAGAGAGGTTAAAGTCTGACATTCATTTCAGATGGCGTAGGGGAATCCCTGCGCTGAGAAGAATTTTTCTTCTCATAAATACCATGTGGTATTTGGTCATGGATGAACGTACCATGGACATTCATATCATCTTGATATGAAGGGTTTCTAATGTTTTCTTCACAGACAGAGTGTCTTGAAGAGGACAGAGGACTTGTAACAAAAGGGGTTCTAGAAGAGTAACTCCTAGAGGATTGACACCTATTAAATTTTCTAAAGTTTAGAAAAACGTCTCCATCTTTTTCCTCAATGATGTCTTCAACATCATGGTTCTGACGCGGTTGAGGAGGTACATCATTTTTTATAGCCCAAGTCTCTGGGGTTTATTCCATAGTCTTAATAACATATTTGCTACGAAAGTTATACCAGCTAGTGTTGTATATAACTTTAGGATGGACCTTAGGTATAGTCCACTTGTTCAGATCCTTCTGAACATCAAATTCAATTAAAGAAGTGTTCTTCGTGAACTCTTGTGTTGTGTGTGTATCAAAACACTCAGAACAAAATATTACATTCTAAACATTAACACACAAATTTTTAGGAAAACCTAAAGGTTTATTCCGTAGTTCTATATTAGAAACCTAAAGTTTCATATTTTCGTGTCTGAAGTCTGTGACATGTGATACGAATATAAAATTTTGATTCACCTATTATGAACCCAAGCTTTTAATATTGAATTGGTCAATTTTCCGTTCTTTAGTTCTACATCTTGATTTCATTTTTTTATAGTTAAAATTTTTATGCTTAAAGTATAATGATTAAATTATGACTTGTGGTGTATGATTTCTAGATATGTATTTATTTGAATAATTTATCTTAGACCTAATGATTTATATCCTCAATTATATTTTTTTTTTAAGATTATTAAGTATTCTAAGATTGTTTTGTTACAAAACTTAAAGTTTTTGTTTTCCATCCCATTTTTGAAATCTATTATAATTATTTGATACGAGTTTTTTTTATAAAAAAGACAATACTTCCAATTGTTTAAGTTTGGTCACTAAATGCTTGACAACTATATTTGGACTCTCACTTCACCATTTATATTGAATGTTGTAATTGACAATTTTGAACTGTCTTTGACATTTGTCTAGCAGATAATGAACAAATCACACTATTCTAAAATATTAAAAGTTTTTTCAGACTTGGTATGTAATATAATAAAGGTTTCACTCATAGTTGAACCTGAGGCTCTAGAAGAGATAATGTGATGTTGTTATGCAGTACCCTCTTATTCATATGAGATTGGTTGTATGGTTTTGTTTTATGAAGTTTGCTTGATTTTTTGGGAATAAGAGTACATGGGTACCATATTAATAAATAATGAAAAATAATTTTGCATTATTTCTAGAGTTGTAAGTCAGAAGCTTACACTAGCAAACAAGCATTTCATTATTCACAAGGTTATACTATACAATATTTATTGTTGTAGAATTGTCATTTTTTAGGAGCCTGAAACTCCATGGTCCAATTATGTGATATTATGTAATGACCATTTTTATCACCTCATTTGTTTTCTATAAGACTTTAAAATTGTAAATTATATCCTGTAATTTTTTTCTTATAAAATATTTAAGATTTTAATTGATGTTAACATTTTCTATTGTTATCACAGGGCAATATATATATATATATATATGGTTCTTATGATTCACCTTCTATTTAACTATTGAAAACTAAAGTGTTTTTGGTATATGTGACATTTTAATTTGATGAGACTTTTTTCTCGTTGTTAGGGGAAGGATAGAACGTACCTGAAGTACAAATTGTTCTTAAAGAACAGTCCATTCCTGAAGAAATATGTGAATTATAGGAGAATACTTCAACTTTATCTCATCTAATCCTTCGTATCGCTCAATGAGAAAATGATATTAAAGATGTAGTAATATGGACTAGTTTGAAATGTGCTCGCCAAAATATTTGTTCGAGTAGGATAAAATAAACTCGACAATAAATAATTTACTACAGGCTAGAAGCATAGCAAACTTATAGGTCCTAACTACTTGAGTCCCTCGTAGTGGGGGTCAAATAAAATCATGTCCAAATAATGTTGAAGCATAGGTTATAAATGAAAGATGTTATTTCTAAACCCAAAAGAGGTTATTGTCTATGAAAATATACATGTTCCTGAAGTGATTATAAAGCCCCTCAAGTAGGCAAAAATACCTTATAACAATGGGATCTCTATGTTTTACACATAAACAAGAGAAAAGTAGGATAGCCAAACATGATTATTAATGATATGATTATATATGTTGTAGTTTCACAAAAAAAAATTAAATAGAAAAGATACTACAAATTCATAAACTATAAATGAATGTAGATAAAGAATATATTGGCCAAAATGAGAAAAAGCCATGATGGCATAATTTGAGTCTCTAAATAAATGTGGTGTATTCAAAATTATACAAAACTCATGAGATGTTAACGTTAAAGGTTACAAATGGGTGTTTATAAGAAAGAGAAGTGAGAAAGTCACTGAATAATGCATAATCTATGGCATAAGATTTTCCATAGAAACAAAATATTGATTATGTACAAATATACCATCTCGTTACAACCGTAAATACTTTTCAGATATTAGACTCGATTAATTTTTTTTTGAAATATATTATATATGAGACTCATGAATACTATAAATACTTATTTATACTGGACTTAGACAAACAATACATATAAAAATCCTAAAATAATTTTCTTTGCCTAAAGCAAAGATAAGGAATACGTATTCAAATACACTAAGACGTTCATTGCATAATTGTCAATCCGGAAGGATATATGTACAACCATTTTAGTAATATATACATTGGGTTTTCCTATTAAAGGATTTATTGAGCAAACATTAAGCGCATCCAACACCGATTCAATGATCACATGAGTTGTACTCTTTTTCCTTCACTTGGGTTATTTTCCACTGATTTTTTTTTCTTAATAAGGTTTTAATGAGGTAATAATCATTGAATGGTGGAAAAATGTACAATGAAGGGGTGAGGGTGTTGTAAAATAAAAGTTTTAGTGGATGTCCACTTGTATTCCAGATTTAATAAGGACAGTCATGGGATACCATACTTTACTATAAATAGGGGTGATACCCCTTGAGTATACTATACAATAAAATAAAATGTATCTTCTCTCTCAAAATTCTCTTTTTGTCCCTTTATTTTATAACAACGTTCACTTTTCCTCTCTCTATATCTTAGGTAGTTTTATTCTAAGTAAAGTTAAAGTTTAAATAACATGGTCATTTGGGATTTCTCCCCATTTTGGGTTTAGACATAAAGCCCAAATTAATGCTTTTTTCATTAAATATACTATATTTGGGGGTTCGAACTCAAATTTGTTGAAGTGGTGTAGCACCCCGACTCAAATTTGGGCTACTGTTGGGTTAACCCGCGCCCAAGTCAAGGTGTTAAGGGGGGAGGGGGAAAGTCTAATTTTATCATTAAAGGAATTCCATTAAATTCCACCATTTTACAAGGAACGAAATGAAATTAATCAGGTCTTAATTTTAAAAAATAGGATGTCGCTTTAAGTAATTAAATCAATTTGCAAGATTAATTTGGAAAATTTTGTTAAATCCGACAATGCTAATAATAATGGAAATAAACTATAAATCTCCTTTATTATTACGACACATGGCACAAGGTCAAATAAAAGATTGTTAAAGTTCCATAAATTCACATTTGTCCCCACACACAATTTTTGCAGGTAGATCTCTAATGACAACTAATACCCTCTAGAGCCTTACCAACATCCTTGCCAACGTCCCTATTAGAGGTACCTCGAGATATGGGTTTTAAAATACAAAGTAGGGCGGAGCAAAGTACTCAGCAGGATGGGGAGTACTAAGAAATACATTTTTATACGAAAATACGATACATATAACATTTGTTTTAGCAATTCAAAAAACGTTATCCTTTAACGAGCATAATGCAATTACCCTGCAATACAACTCGGGCTATGTGATCACATCCACACTTAACCAATTTACACAAACTTTTTATATAATCAGAGCACATTTACTCATCTTTATTCACTGGAATCCCTTTTTATATTTTCATTAAGTTGTCATTCTTGAATTTTCGAAGCAAAATGTTATTATTTCCATTTCCCTCATTCCACTATCAACATTATCTTTTTCTAAAAAATTTACCAAATAACCACGTACTTTAACGGGATCCACACCGCCGACTACATTACCATATGCTTCGACCAGTGATTTTGGGTCTTTAACCCTAGGGCTGCGAGCCCTTCTTAATTAATTTTTGGTTGCACCCGAGTCCATATTATTGTGTTATAACATTTTATCAAATTTTCACATTATTCCACCGTTATATCATTCTTATTGTTCACATTTACGTTTCACACTGTTTTCATGCCACTTTATTCATTTCATCCGCGTTTCACAAAGATGACTGTTGATGTAAAAAATTAGATCGCTCTAATTATTCAATCACAGATAAATAAAATAAGACAAAGATTTTAAAGTGGTTCAGCCTTATATGAATGGCCTACGTCCACTGTTATGTTATTGCTGAATGTTTGGGAATTCTCGAGTACAAATTCTCTCCAGAAATTCCGATCCCTTTGAATGAGGGTGATACAAGGTATTTATAGCCCTTAGGATGTACATGAAAGGGTTGATACATTAAATGATATACATATGAAAGGGTAATACATTTAAGGCAGCGTGTGCGTCAAGATGATGAACATTCAATGAATAGTTGAACTGTTGATTATCTGGCAATTAATGCTACGGCCGAGATGCAGCTCGGACCGTCTTAGTTGCTCGTTGCTCAGG
Organism: Sambucus nigra; assembly: GCA_949130495.1. Lineage (NCBI taxonomy): Eukaryota > Viridiplantae > Streptophyta > Magnoliopsida > Dipsacales > Adoxaceae > Sambucus > Sambucus nigra. Next base: position 382,460,280 of record OX422214.1, on the reverse strand, counting down.
AGTTCCTCGGAGCGCTAAAGTTCCTCGGTGTATCCTCGTTGCTCGGAGAGAACATGAGTTGGTCGGGGAAATGAACTTCCTCGTTGCTATTGTGCCATGTAGATTGACACGTGTCTTTGTATTATTCGCCCATATCAGCATATTAATTTTGGTATCAACAGAAGCCCCCAATGTTTCATATTTCTAACTTTGAGGAGTATGGAACATTCTTTCTCGGTATATGGCGATATTAAATGACTTTCCTGGGTTTTAGGAGCCTTTTCTTCATATTTGAATTTCCTTCCAAATTCGCAGAATCCGCCATTTTGCTTCGGTCTTTGTGCCCTTTTTGTCCTTTTAGCCGCCGGAAGTTCGATAGTTTCTTTTTGTAATCATTTCTTTCGCCATTTCCCAAGGCACAGTATTTAAACTTCCCAAGCGATCATACCGTCCTCTACCTTTTCCAATTTTCTTGCTTTCGAATTCTCCATAGTCTTTCTTTCTCTTGTGCGTTCATCCCTGTTTTCGTTCGTTGTCAACAGATCTCCTTTCTTCCTGTAAGATCTTCTTCCTTCTTCTTTTATTCACCATGGTTTATATTATTGAATCTATTGAAAAATTCCGTTCTGATTATTCCATTCTGTCTTGGGTAACTCTGGAGAATCTTCCTGAGCCCTTTGATTATTTTCGTTTGGCTGAGGGACATTGGTTCCCCAGCCTCTTTATTGCTGAGTGTGGATTTTCTTTTCCACCCAACTCTTTATGCTTAGAATTCTGCCAACATTTCGATGTTGTTCCTGCAAAAGTAGCCCCCAATACATGGATAATAGTTAATGGGGTGCATAAATTAAATCAAACTCATGGAACTCGCATAGGAATTCCTGAGATTATGTATTGCTATAGATGGGCTGTTTTAGATAACGTTTATTATTTAAAAATTAGATTTTTGAATAGAGATTTAGTAGTCAATCTCCCTGATGCCAACAGAGATTATTTTTAACATGGGTTAGTTTTCAAAAATTGGCAACATGCTCCTTTATTCGGAGACGAAGTGTATGAAGGTCCCAAATTCCCCCCATATGGCAATGGGATAGGTCATTCTCATTTTATTTTATTCTCGAAATTGTGACTTCATCATGTTTGAATAAATGCATGATTGACATTTCAAATCGTTTTTGTTTGCAGTTAATAGCAAGAGAAAGACTCCTAAAGAATCAGAAGTTAATATAAGGCAATTGAAACATATCTGGAGCTTGCATAAAAAAATTGGAGACGAGCACATCAGGTCTGCCTCATACTTGTTGCAGTATAGGAGTTATACGTCGTCTTTTACTGCTCGCCTTGTGGTCAGCTCCAGTGATCCAGTGCAAATTACTGAAGACTCTGATCCGAAATCTCATATTCCTTTGAGCCAGAAAATGGGCAAGAGAAGAGTTCCCACTCTCTTCGAGGAGAGTTCCTCTGCTGGCGATGGGAAGAAAACCAAGGTTAATGTCCCAAAGGGGATAAAGAAAATTGATGATGCTCCTTCTATTACTGTTCAGAAGGTTGCCGAGAAGCCCCTAGTGGCTCCTGTGCAGAAGGATGCACCTGTTGAGGTAATCACTATCTCACCAACCAAAAGTTCCTCTTTGGTTGAGGTTGCTGAAAAGGCTCCGAGGAGATTGAGGAAATCCTCCTCGGTCAGTATTTCTGGAGCCATTCCCCAGCTCCCAGCTGGTGGAGATGGTGTTCCAATTATTGTTCCTCTAAGCTCTACGATGAGTTTGGCAAAATTTTCACCCATCCCCGAGGTGCAAGGTACTGAAGAAGACCTTACTCGGGATGTGGTTACTTCTCTGGCTGCTCGTCATTTGGCTTCAGTAAGTACCTCTACTCCGAGCTTTGTATATTTTCATTTGTTGTTTCCCATGTTTGTTTCTAATTTCATTTTCCTCTTTTGATTGCAGTTGACGAGCTGTTTCAATTTAATCCTTAAAAAGGATGAAGCAATCAAAGCTTCTTTCTCCTCGTCCACTGTGGAAGGAGCACTGGAGAAAGCTATTAAATCTGTGAGTGAGTCCCGTCAGAAGTATGACGATGATAAAACTGAATGGGAGAAGAAGTTGGCTGCGTCTGATGCAGAGAAAATACAACTGGGTAATAAGGTGAAGGACTTGGAGAGAGAGAATAAAGACTATGACGAGAAACTTTCAGGCTTTGGGGATCTGGAGAATAAACTGAAGTCAGCTGAGGAAGAGTTGACACTTCTGCGCGAAGAAAGTCGTCAGAAGGAGGAGTTGAAGGCCAAGCTGAAAGCCTCCGAGTACCTTCTATCCGAGAAGCTCTCCTCGGAGAAGATGAAGAGAAAAACGGCTGTGAAGAAATCCTTTCGGACTGGTTGGGATAAAGGATGGGATAGGGGGTAGCTGCAATGATGACCCAGGTGAATTATGGAAGTTTAAAATTCTTCCATGATGGTTGGGTTGCTGCCTTGCAAGAATTGAAGGTGAGCGAGGATTCTGAGCTATTTCAACAACATCTCCCTGGTCCTCCTCCAGTTATTGAAGACGAAGATGAAGACGAGGCTGCATCTGAAGAATCTTCAATGACAGGGGGTGATCAAGTCCTTGTTCCAACACCCAACCAGATAGTCACCGAGGAGAGTTCTTCGTTGCTTACTCCTCCAGAACAGGCCCCAACTTCTACCAATCAGATCAATGTTCCCACCGAGCAACCAAGCTCCTCGTCCCAGCCTCCCGAGAAAATCTTGGGAGACAAGGAAAAGGTGTGAAGTTGTTCGGTACTATCTTTTTGTTTTTCTTTTACTTATCCTCTGTATTCCAAACGATGTAATTTTGTTGATGATGTAATAAAATCACATCTTTTTGTTCCTCTTCATTGTTGATGCTCTGTCTGTTTTTATTTATTAACTCTTGCCTTCTCTTCTTTATTAGTTTGTGGCTAGAATGGAACTGATATCTGCACATGATACAAAGTTGATGCAGCAATTCCATGAATATTATAAGGCTGGTCATATAAATTTGAGTGTATCAGAAATTACTGACATCCTTGGCCATGATGCTTCAGAACAAGCAATTAAGGCTTATCAATACCTAAAGGATTTACTTGATCGAGCTGTGGCTAACAACGTGGCCTACTATGACTTGATCGAGGAGCTTCATTGTACCTTAGAAGATCTTCAGAATCAACACAATGAATCAACTGCCTTGTTGCACAAGGAATATGAGAATAGGTATCAATAGCTTTCCTCTGAGACAGGTCACAAAAAGATCATTGATGGGTACGATGTTAGGGAGAGAACCCTAAAAGGTGAAGTTGAGGCCTGCAGACAGATCGCCGAGCTGCTGGAACAAGAGAACAACAATTTGCAGAAAAAGTTGGCACAATATGAGTCTGCAGCTTCATCCTCTACTGCCTTGGTACCGGTCACTGATGAAGGATTCTCATTCTTAGAGGTTGAAAATGACAAATTAAGGCAAGAGTTGGATACTTTAAGAAAGTCTGGTGTTTCTACTACTGCTCGGGGATGAGGAAGAGGTTCTCGTGGGCGAGGAAGAGCTGTTCAAAATGTTGTCGAGGAGCAAAGTTCTCCACCTGCTCGGAGTCGATCAAGAGTTCTGAGCCGTAATGTTGAAGAAGCTCGCACTCAGTCTACTTTGGAAACTCAAGCGTTCCAATTGAATGAAAAGATCGTGCTTTGTCTGAAATGTCCAAGAAAAACCTATCTTTGGAAGATCAACTTACTGCGACGAAGTCTGCTTTAAATAATAAAGATGTTTTTGCCAGGAACCTTCATGAGCAACTAGAGAGAATAACTTTCCAATTCCACAAACAACCTCGTGAGTTTTGGATGGCAGGCTACAATGAAGCCCTTTGTCACTTGGATGCTCGCCTTAAAAATGCCAATAATGAAGGTTGTAAACAGGGATGGTTGAACGCACTGGGTGTGTTAAAGCTAGAGCAGGGCCATTATTTATGGGATTATCATGTTCCTGGGCTACTAGACTTGACTGTACCGCCTTATAAACTGGACATGGAATGGATCCCAGCTCGTGCTATTCCTCGGAGCTTAATTTCAAAATATCTTGGTGACTATAGTCTTCATTCTCAGATTGAATTATCTCGTCCCGAGCATCTCTTGGATACTCCTTCAGTAATGAATGTCAGAATGTTGAGGGACTTGAATTTTATCAATTCTCCCCAAACATTAAATGATCCTCCTGCTGGCGAGGAACCTGTATCGAAGGCTGAGGGGAAAAAACCAATAGAATAGGATTTTCAATGTAATAGTTAGCAAACATATGTAACTTGTAATTTATTTTGAATTTTAATGAAAGATTTTCATTTTTTGTTTGCAAATCTGTATTGCTATTCTCTTGTACTTGTCTAACACTTTTACATATGTGCATATGTATCTGTTAAAAAGATAACAATTTGGTGCTGTTCATCAACCAACAGTTACAAGTATCAAAAATGTTGTTCGATCACTTAATAATAAAGTAATGAGTATAAAAAATGTTTAAAATTTTTCCAACCAACTAAGGTTGTAAAATTGTACTCGTCGACCAAGTATAATTAGCGAGAGTTTTCATAAAATGTGTCCGACCAACCAGGTTGATGGACCCTCCTCGTCAATAAATTCTCCTCGTTGACCAACTACAATTAGTGGGTTTTTATCCCCAACCAACTATACTTGGCTCAGTTTGGAATATTTTGTATTTTCTGGAATGATTTTACCTTCTGACCAACTTGTTGGCATATTTTGTTTCTTAACCAGCCAAAATTGGCATTTTAAGAATGTTGTTCTCTCCCTTTTACCATCCAAAGTTGGTCGTGGGTTTGAACTATCAGGTTCTTTCGAACTATCTTGTCCACAAGCTCTTTTACCAACCGAAGTTGATCACGCAAGTGTATGCCTCCTAACCAAAGGAGTATAATTTGTTCTCGCTATTTTACCAACCGAAGTTGATCACGCTCGAACTATCAGGTTCTTTCGAACTATCTTGTCCACAAGCTCTTTTACCAACCGAAGTTGATCACGCAAGTGTACGCCTCCTAACCAAAGGAGTATAATTTGTTCTCGCTATTTTACCAACCGAAGTTGATCACGCTCGAACTATCAGGTTCTTTCGAACTATCTTGTCCACAAGCTCTTTTACCAACCGAAGTTGATCACGCAAGTGTACGCCTCCTAACCAAAGGAGTATAATTTATTCTCGATATTTTACCAACCGAAGTTGATCACGCTTGAACTATTAGGTTCTTTCGAACTATCATGTCCACAAGCTCTTTTACCAACCGAAGTTGATCACGCAAGTGTACGCCTCCTAACCAAAGGAGTATAATTTGTTCTCGCTATTTTACCAATCGAAGTTGATCACGCTCGAACTATCAGTGTAGTGTATCACACTAGTATTCCCCAAAAAACTTGTAATAAAAGGAAGAAGATGGTGAAACATCATCGTTTTATTCATAATGAAGGAATTGCTTTACATTTTACATTACTGATAATACTTGCGTAGGTGTTCAACATTCCATGCATTCTTAAATTCCTCTCCTTCTAGAGTTGCTATTCGGTAAGTTCCTGGTCGAACAACTTCTGTAACTCGGTAAGGTCCATGCCAGTTGGCTTCAAGCTTATTATGCTTCTGAATGACCTTCTTTAGCATATAATCCCCTTCTTTTAAGTCGCATTTCTTCACCCTTTTGTTGTAGAACAGAGTTGTGTGTTGTTGGTAAGCAGCATTCCTAATGGCTGCCTCTTCTCTAACCTCCACGATCATGTCCAAATCTAATCTTCTCATCAAGTCACTGACTGGGGAATTGAAATTCAGCACTTTGTGTGTTGGGAGACCTAACTCAGCAGGTATTACAGCCTCACTTCCAAATGCCAGCATGTATGGTGATACTCCAGTTGCTGCTCGGGGAGTTGTTCGGTAAGCCCACAATACTGACTGTAGCTCATTAATCCAATTAGCTTTAGCCTCACTTAGCCTCTTCTTCAAACCATTTAGTAGCGTTCTGTTTGTCACCTCAGTCTTCCCATTGCTTTGAGGATGCCCTGGTGCTGAATGGGTCTTCAGGATGTTTGATTGTTGACAATAGGCAGCAAACTCCTCGTTGTCGAATTGTGTTCCATGGTCTATGATGAAGGTATGAGGGATACCATATCGACAGATGATATTCTTCTAGACAAATTGGTATACCCTCTCGTACGTCATATCGATAAGGGGTTCAGCCTCTACCCACTTAGTTAAATAATCTACTGCGACGACGAGGTACTTGAATCTTCCTCGAGTGGTCGGCAATGGTCCAACCAAATCAATTCCCCACATGGAAAATGGCCAAGGGGAAGTTATGGGTGTCAACAATGCTTGTGGAGTTCGTCGGATGGAGGAAAAACGTTGGCACTTGTCACATTTCTTAGCATAGGTTATACAATCAGCCCTCATCGTCGGCCAGTAGTATACTTGCGTCATCATTCTTTGCAAAAGTGTTCGACCTGCCACATGTGCTCCACAAGACCCTTCATGGATCTCTTCAATCAATTCTTTCGCCTCGGAGGGATGTACACATCTCTGCAAACCTACCATAATTCCTCGTCTATACAAAACACCATTAGTTAGTACATACCGAGCAGCTTTAAACTTCAATTTCTTTGCCGCGAGCTTATCCTCTGGCAATTCTCCCTCTTCAATATATGCCCTGATGGGATCCATCCAAAATGGTCCAAAATCAAGGGTAATAACATTCATCGTCAGGTTTTCATCTATGCTCCGACTTTCCAATACTTCAATTGGTATCGTTCTTCGCAGCTCGGTACGAGTAGCTGATGCTAGTCGGGCCAGTGTGTCTGCTTGTGCATTTTCTATTCTGGGTATTCTGATCAACTGAATGGCATCAAATTCTGCCAACAATTCCATCACCTTTGCATGATACTTGACCATTAGTTCTCCTTTAACCGCATATGTTCCCATCACCTGATTCATAATTAATTGAGAATCACTGAATACCATCACTTGTTGTGCTTCCATAATCTTTGCTAAATTAAGACCTGCTATCATGGCCTCATACTCAGCCTCATTATTGGAGGTTTTGAATTGAAATCGCAAGGCATATTCTATATCAATCTCGTCTGGGGTTTTCAAAACAATCCCTGCTCCACAACCTGCTATGCAAGATGACCCATCTACATACAATCTCTATGTAGGTAACTCGTGTTCAAATTTCTTATCCAATAGAGTTCCTCGGTGGAATGTCTGCTGTTCTCTTCCATCTTCCCCTGTTAATTTTCGCTCCTCGTCGACCATCTCTTCTCGCCCTTTTACCAACCGGAGTTGGTCTGGGTTTGAATTTGATGATCTTTCTACATCCACAAGCCCTTTTACCAACCGGAGTTTATCTGGACTTATGTCTGTTGATCCTGTAACATCCACAGGTTGATCAGTGAGCACTTTTTGTTCCTCGGGGGTATCGGGATATGTAAACTCTGCTATAAAATCTGCTACAGCTTGCCCTTTCAATGATGATCGGGGTCCATACATAATATCATATTCACCGAGCTCTATTGCCCAGTACATCAGTCTCCCCGACTTTTCTGGCTTATGAAGGGCTTGTCTCAATGGCATGTCGGTATAAACGACGATGGTATGGGCTTGAAAATATGGCCTCATTCTTCTACTTGCTTCAATTAATGCCAATGCCAATTTTTCTAACTTTGGGTACCTAATCTCTGCTCCTCGAAAAGCCTTACTTGTGTAATAAAATGGCTTCTGGACTCCATTCTCCAATCTGATCAATGCTGAGCTGACTGCATGCTCTGATACTGCCAGGTATAAGTATAACTTTTCTCCCATTATTGGCCTTGACAACAGTGGAGGTGTTCCCAGATATTTTTTCAAGTCTTGAAAGGCTCTATCACATTCATCATTCCACTCGAAAGTTTTTCTAAGTGTTTTGAAGAATGGTAAGCATCTATCTGTTGCTCGAGATACAAATCTGTTGAGCGCTGCAACTCGCCCTGTAAGACTCTTCACTTCTTTCTTTGTTGTTGGAGATCACAACCCTAAAAGAGCTTTGATCTTTTATGGATTTGCTTCAATGCCTCGCTGGTTGACAATGTACCCGAGAAACATTCCTTCTCGTACTCCAAATGTGCACTTCGTCGGGTTGAGCTTCATCTGGTATTTATCCAGTTGATCAAAAGTCTGACTTAAATCAACTAGATGATCAGCAGCTTTCTTGCTTTTTGTCAGCATATCATCGACATAGGCTTCCATATTGCAACTGATTTGTTCGGTAAAAACCTTGTTCATCAGCCGCTGGTATGTCGCTCCTGCATTTTTCAAACCAAAAGGCATAACATTATAACAATAAGTACCCCTAGGGGTAATAAAAGAAGTACTCTCCCTGTCTTCAGGTTTCATCTTGATCTGGTTGTAGCCTGAATAAGCGTCCATGAAGCTGAGCAGCTCGTGCCCAGAGGTAGCATCCACTAACTGATCAATTCTGGGTAATGGAAAGTGATCCTTTGGGCAAGCCTTGTTGAGATCAGTGAAATCAACACACATTCTCCATTTATTGTTTTTCTTCTTTACCATCACCACATTTGCCAACCAGTCCGGGTATTTCACATCTTCAATGAATTGAGCTTTCTGGAGCTTGTCGACCTCCTCTTGAATAGCTTGATTCTTCTCGGGGCTAAATACCCTTCTTCTCTGCTTTACGGGCTTGATCTCATTATTCATATTGAGCTCGTGACATAAGAAGTTTGGATCTATTCCTGGCATATCCTCATGACTCCATGCGAAAGTTTTCTTCCTATTTCTCAAGAAATTTATCAACTCCTGTTTTATTGAAGCATCCAACGATGAACCTATCAGGGTTACTCGTTCAGGGTGCTCGTCGTCCAGAATAATATTTTCTGTAGATTCCACCACCTGTCCTTTTACAAGTTGGGATTCATCTCTGGGATCGACATTTTCAATCTCTGTATCTTCTTCCACCTGGTAGGTAGTAGTCTTTTTCCTTGATTCCTCAAGCTCCTCTTGCTCGGCAGATGAATAATAGAATTCCCGAGCTACTTTTTGATCACCTTTCACAACTCCTACTCCAAAGTTTGTTGGGAATTTTAAGCATTGATGCACTGTAGATGGAACTGCTTCAAACTTATTCAAACCAACTCTTCCCATGATGATGTTGTAAGCTGACTACACATTCTTATCCGTCACAAAGAAGCGTATTCTTTCTGTTCGACAAGAAGGCCAAGTTCCAATGAATATATCCAACTTGATCGTCCCGAGTGGAAAAACTTTCTCGCCAACAAAACCCAGGAGGGGTCTGTGATACGGTTCCAATTGAGATAATTTCAGATTCAAGCTGTCAAAGTGTGAATAGTACATGATGTCTGCCGAACTTCCATTATCTACCAACACCCTTGAAATCACTACTTCCTTCATCCTCATTTTGATCACCAGAGGATCGTCGTGAGGATAAAGAACACCTGTTAGGTCATTTTTTGAAAAGCCAATGACCAGCTTCTCTTTGTTTACCTTCCTCGGACGATCGTCCTCGGCCAGATTTATTCGCTGAATATATGAACAAGCTTGAGCCTCTTACAATCAAATGACCCAAAACGTATAGAAAATACCTCTCGTTCTGGCTGTCTTGGTTTCTTGGGAAGGTCGGGCTCATCATCTGGATCATCTTCATGGTTTCTCTTCTTTTTCTCTTCTGCTCGACGAGGATATCTAGACCTCTCTCTAGCTCGATCGTTATTTTTTCTTTCACCTCCCCGATTAACATATTTTGCTAGCTTTCCTCTTCGGATGAGTGTTTCAATCTCGTTCTGAAGAGCTATGCAATTTTTGGTCATGTGACCATGATCTTTATGAAACTCGCAATATTTATCCTTACTCCTCGAATCAGGGTCTGACCTCAGTTTCTTTGGCCATTTTACCTCCTCGTTGTTCTTGATTTCTTCCAAGACATGATGAATACTCATTTTCAAAGGAGTATAATTGTCGTATTTCTTCAGAACTTCCCATGATGATTTATTATTTCTGGAACGTTTGTCACCGCCATTGACCTTATGCTCTTTATTTTTAGACTTGTCGATGTCCACCTTGGTGTCTTTATCCATATTCTTCTTTGCAGCCATAGCTTCCTCGGCATTCATAATTTTGGCCGCTTTTGCCATCAACTCTGACATAGTTTTAGGTGGATCTTTCGCCAAGGTGTAATACAACTTATTAGGCAACAACCCACTCATCAAGGCGGTGATTGCTGTCTTTTCTTCGTAATCTATGACTTCCATCTTCTCGTTATTGAAACGAGTTATGTAATCTCTAGTACTCTCACCAGATTTTTGTCTAACACTTAACAAGTGTGCTACTCGTTTTACTGGCTTTGCTCCAAAATAGAAATTTCCAATAAACAACTCGGACAACTAAAAGAAAGTTGAAATCTTACCCCTAGGAAGATTGTTGTACCATATCTGGGCAGCTCCAGTAAGAGTTCCTGAGAACGCTCTGCATCTCATCTCGTCGGGGACGACGTAAATGTTGGCAGCAGCTTGATATTGCTCTATGTGAAGAACATGATCTGTCTTTCCATCATATTTGGGGGTCACTACAGGTGCTTTGAACTTTGACGGTGTAGGAAAATTCACAATGGCCTGTACAAAAGGTGTTCCTCGAACAAAAGTTCATTGTAGGGGGTTCATTGCCTTGGCCATTTCTCCCAATTTATCCTCCAACCGTTGGAGAGATTCTTTCCACGCTTCATTTCCTTCCTCGGGCCTATTGGTTCGAGCAATTGATCGTTCTGAGGTAGCTTCTTGAGATCTATCTTGACGAGCATCTGGTCGTGATTGTGCTGATCCTTCTCTTAGATCTGATGGTTGTCGAAAACTCCTCGACATGGTCTTGGGTGGACTCCTATTCCTCCTAGGGACTAACCGACTGAAAGGAGACACCCTACTCAGTCTTTCTAAAGCACTAGGTCTTTCTGGAGAGAGGGTGATATGTTGATCAGTATCTGTAACCCTTATTGACGAAGTTCGCCCAGGTTGATAAGAGAAATCATCAGACTCCTCATTACGACGTGACTCAGTACGCCTGGATCGTGAAGAAAGTAAATAAGTTTGCCTCTGACCACTTTGCTGTCCTGAACGTGCAGGTGCACCTCCATGAAGGGTTTGTATGAGTTGCCTCATTGTTTCTTGCATGGCGGTTTGTCCTAGAGCCAGATTCGTCATAATCCCGGCTAGATCTGGAGGTGCAGAGGGATTCAGAGGATTTCCAGTATTTCCAGCATTTTGATTGCTAGATTCTGGATTATCCGCCATTGATGATGAACGATTTTTGGTGAAAAACGATAGTAACAATCGTTCTTACAGACGGCACCAATCTGTTGATGTAAAAAATTAGATCGCTCTAATTATTCAATCACGATTCAGCCTTATATGAATGGCCTACGTCCACTGTTATGTTATTACTGAATGTTTGGGAATTCTCGAGTACAAATTCTCTCCAGAAATTCCGATCCCTTTGAATGAGGGTGATACAAGGTATTTATAGCCCTTAGGCTGTACATGAAAGGGTTGATACATTAAATGATATACATATGAAAGGGTAATACATTTAAGGCAGCGCGTGCATCAAGATGATGAACATTCAATGAATAGTTGAACTCTTGATTATCTGGCAATTAATGCTACGGCCGAGATGCAGCTCGGACCGCCTTAGTTGCTCGTTGCTCAGTAGTTCCTCGGAGCGCTAAAGTTCCTCGGTGTATCCTCGTTGCTCAGAGAGAACATGAGTTGGTCGGGGAAATGAACTTCCTCGTTGCTATTGTGCCACGTAGATTGACACGTGTCTTCGTATTATTCGTCCATATCAGCATATTAATTTTGGTATCAACAATGACCAATAAGTCCAAACACTACACCAAAAATAGGAATCAGGCACGGTTTAAACGTCAAAAGTTTGGGGCCTTTATCACCACCTACACAATTAGGCGCACTAGGACCCACTTCAGTCGTGAACATCTCATATGAATCATTCACAAGGTCATCCAAAATCGGAATATTAGACACATCAATGTGTTATCCAACACTAGTCCGAGCCTCGGGTTGTGCTGGAAGCTGGACTCGATTAAGAATTGACGTATCCCCATGAAAATGCCATAAGGTGTAATTTATATCCATACCATAGTTTATAAAATGGACAAAGATTTCATCTAAAGTAACATGTCCTTTCCCATTGCGACAACGCCTACACGGACGTGAATGTATATCCTCGAGAAAAGTGCTACGCACATATTGTAGAAACTCTCACACTCCGTCTCTATACGAATCGGTCTCAAAGTTTTTATCCTTTATCCACTCTTTATTGATCATCGACAACATCCTGATAAACATGTGGATGCAGAATGTGTTAATAAGATTTCATCACATAAAATAGCTTTTCAAAATTTCAACAAGAGGAACTGTGGAGAATTACTAAATTACAAAAATCACATATAATATATTCTAATTATCGAAATTGTCCCATAAGTAATCTTTAATCCCTTATTTGATAGTTATTGGTGGGCTCTCTCTCCAACAGGAGTAATAGTTTCGAGGAGTTGTGGTTCCTTTCTGCATCTTGATATAGTGAGTAAATCAGAGAAACCTAAAGCAATATAAGGGTGGACTAAGAACAAACATCCATTCTTACGTTTTAGTCATTAGACAAAAATAAAATCTTAAAACCTTAGGTTTTTAGTCAAGAACACATCATAAGCAACAACTCGTGTTCTTGGACAAAACCAACCTAAATCGCTTTAAAAACTTCATATTTTGCCCGAAAAACGCAACCAAGCATTCTACCCCGCTTCTATAAACCCATGCCAATGATAATCAAGTCACATAACCTCATCAAACAATAATTATTCGACCCAAGAAAATAAAAACCGAAGATGTTCTTCACCGTCCAAATACCATATCTAAAGAAACTCGAAACCTATAATCGAGATCAAATTTTGTGGTTATAATTCAACGATTTATCATTCATGGTCAAACTATGACTATGATTTGCATTTACATGTTAATTCAAGTTATCAAGCAAGAGTATATTACCATTATAACACATAATTAACACCAATAGAAACTAAACTAAAGTCTGAAATTATGACACAATTGGAAAAAATAACCACCAATTTTTAGTTCACTGGGGTGTTGTAATCCCAATATACCGCATCCCAAATGGGAAAAAAGCAATATATATACTACTAATGTAGAAGAATCTGACACAAAATAAAAAACATAGACTTTTTATATATAAACTAAAGGCATCAGAGACTGATAGAACCAATAAGATGAATAATGTGAAATAATACCTAACAACCTGAGCACCTTCCCAGTGTTTACTAATTAATGTAAAACACTACCCATATGAAATACATCCTAAGATGAATCATAATTATTATTATGATGTTCAATTCAAGTGATTAATTCCTTGCATTAGAGACTCCTCTAAAGTAATGTGATTAATGGTATATGGATCAGTTCTTAATATAATCGAAAAAAATGGATCGGAATCTAATGAGGACCAAATACTAAATCAATTTGTTTTCATCATCGAAACAGTGAAAAAAATACTAAAACACTTGAGAACATGAAAATAATGATCAAATACTAAAATAATAAACATAAAAACTAAAAGCATTTTGTGGAGGTAAACACTAATTACCAACACATTTCGTGAACAATATGTATATATCTTCAATATGTAAACACAAATTTCATGAACAAATAATTTACAAGTAAACACACATTTCATGAACAATAGGTATATATCTTAAAAAATAACCACTAAAAAATGGTGGTTATTTTTTTCCAATCGTGTCATAATTTGGACATTAGTTTAGTTTCTATTGGTGCTGATTATGTGTTATAATGGTAATATATTTGCATTAGTGGAAAAATAAAAAACATAAAAACCCTAGTTGGAGATTTATAAACTACTAGGTATGAATCCATATAAAGAATGATGAATCGATGGGACAAAATATGAGAAATGACAATAGGGGCAAAAACTAACTTGAAAAATGGTATGTTTGAAGTTGTCGGATATCGAAAATCCCTCTTGAACTCACCAAAAATCAGCAGCAACGATGATGAGTAGAGCCGATGGGAGGCAGCAGGGATGATAAGTAGCGCTGACGGGAGGAGCAACGATGATGAGTAGCGCCGACGGGAGAAACAGTTTTGAGGCGGGTAGCGTGGAGAGAAGGAGAGAGTTAGGTTAGAATGCCTCTTGAAATTTTGACCCCCTCTTGAAATTTTTGGGATGTTATTCTTTTAATGAAACCTACTCACATTTGGCACGCTTTAAAACCGTGCGAGATTTCAACACTATTTTAAATCGTGCTAGATTATGATAAAACCATTCCAAATTCTGGCATGATTTAAAATCATGCCTGAATCTCCTTCTCTCAGCATGCCAGATTAGCAATTTTGATGTAGTGAAATGAGGAGGTCCAACCACTAGGACCCTCTATTTTATCAAAATTACCATTTTGCCAACACTATGTGAAAAACTCCTTTATATCATTATAACACATACTTCATAATTTTCCCAGACTGCATCGTGACCACGTTCATACCGTGGTATGACTGTGACCATAACGTTCTTCCACTTCCATTCCCCTACTAGTAGTGGTTGCAATAGCCCTGCCGGCTTTTTATGCTCTGCCTTAACCTGCTGGCACGTATAACACTAACACACATACAATGCCGCATCTCTCTTCATACACGACCACCAAAAATCTCTGCATAGGTCTTTATACATCTTAGTGGCACTAAAATGTATGCTGAAGCGTGAGTGATGGACCTCTGCTATCACCTTATCCTGAATTTCATCGATGATTGGAACAATAAACCTTCCCTTATTCCCCACACACCTATCCTTGTCCATATTAAGAGTGTCAAACACCTCACCGCTTTGGATGCGGTCACGGTGATGAGCTTAAGATTGTAAGACTGAGCTTCTAACACTTTATACTAAATAAGTGGTCTAGCTAACACTCTTAAAATATATGCCATGTCGTAACCCTATTAGACATGCAAGTTGAACTTCCGTAACTTACTGAATATCTTTGCTCAATAACACTTCATTACTGCCAAAGTGAGACCAGACTTCTAAGTCACAGCATCTGCCACCACATTAGCCTTGCCGTGATGATACTCTAAGAAAAAGTAGTAATATTACATTAACTCAATCCATCACCTCTGATGAACATTTAGATTGCCCTGAGTGAAAATGTATCATAGACTATTATGATCCGTATACACCTTGAATCGTTCAACGGTAAAGGCAGTATCTCTAGATCTTAGTGCAAACACCAACATAGATAACTCCAAGTCGTGGGTGGGGTAGTTATTCTCATGAACCTTTAACAGACAGGATGCATAAGCGCCACCTGGCCCTCTTGCATTAGTACTGAGATAATACTTGATCCAAAAGCATCACAGTATACGGTATATCCCTTTCCTCATTCTATGAGGATAAAATTAAGTGTCGAAGTCAACATAGCCTTTAACTCCTGAAAATCTGTCTCGTAATCCTCTGATCACTCGAAGTGAACATCCTTTTGCATCAAAAGAGTGAGAGATAATGCAACCCTCGAGAAATCCTAAGAAAAACTCTTGTAGTAATTGACTAAACCCAAAAAATTAGTCACCTCTATAACTGTCTTTGGCCTATCCCAATTAGAATGGCCTCGACTTTGGATGGATCAACAGAAATTCCCTCACTGAAAACTACATGGGTAAGGAACTTGGCCTCGTCCATCTAAAACTCAAACTTGCTAAATTTAGCGAATAATTGATTCTCCTTGAGCACTTGCAGAAGTGTTCCTTAT
Source organism: Sambucus nigra (assembly GCA_949130495.1). NCBI lineage: Eukaryota > Viridiplantae > Streptophyta > Magnoliopsida > Dipsacales > Adoxaceae > Sambucus > Sambucus nigra. Next base: position 382,444,392 of record OX422214.1, on the reverse strand, counting down.
GATCCACATCCAAAGTCAAGTAGACCAAAATATCATCCACAAAGACCACCACAAATTGGTCTAAATACGGACGATAGATGAGGTTCATCAAATCCATGAACACTGTTGGGGTATTCGTCAAGCTGAAGGGCATTACTAAGAACTCATAATTCTCATACCGCATTCAAAATGATGTCTTAGAAATGTCTTCCACTCTGACACGCAACCGATGGTAGCCAGACCGGAGGTTAATGTTTGAAAACCTTCCCTATACATATAGTTGGTAGAATAAATTGTCGCTATGGGCCATAGGGTATTTATTCTTCAAAGTAACCATGTTCAGCTGCCTATAATCAATACAATGTCGTAGGGAGTTATCCCTCTTTTTGGCAAAGAAAACAGGGGGTTCCCAAAGAGGTTACACTAAGACGAATGAAACCCTTGCTGGTCAACTCTTTCTATTGAACTCTTAACTCAAGAAATTCTATTGGATCTATCCTATGAGGTGGTGTAGACATAAACAAAGCTCCCTTATGCATCTTTATAGAAAAGTCCACCTCCTGGTGTGGGGTAAACCAGGAAGATCCTCGAGGAACACATTAGGAAACTCTCGCACCAGTGAATAGTCCAACAACATTTTATTAGGCTCCTCTTGAGACACCATACTACTCAACTAAACCAAATACCTCTTATTCTTTCGCACGGTAGAAACTTGCAAGGATAACCCACATCCTTCTTGCTATTGAAAAGATGATGAGATCTGTCTAGGAGAGACATCGAGGCACTATGCCTATGGAATTTGATGGCAGCATCAAAGAACTATAGCCAATACATATCAAGGATCATCTCAAACCCATCCATGTCCATGATAATCAAGTCATACTCCAAAACATAATCTCCATCCATAACCACACAACTATGTCGACCATATGAATAACTATACTGCCATCGACCGAAAGTCCTATAAAGATAGGAGGGGAAAATTGATCTACCTCTAAACCTAAGATAACTGTTAAAGGACTTGAGATAAAGGAATACAATGCGCCTGAATCGAACAATTCCTTTATCCAAGTGCTGAACAATATAATCATACCTTCCATAACCGATGGATCACTAAAAGGATCTGTAAACTAGGACATGGAATAAGCGTGTCCAAGGTTTAACCTACAAATCTCACCACAGGGCACCTGACCTTGCCCACTACTGATTTGAACCTGACTGGGGCATGAACCATCCACACGATGCCACGCTGACTGACATTAAACAGATGGAAATTACTGTTAGTGGGTAGAGCTCGTGTAATTGTAACTCCTATCAGGTTTATAATTGATAGTCTGTTGACTACCATATTAGTTTCTAGAAGCTCTCTGATGGCATTCCTTCTTTAAATGTACTGGGACCCACACATAAAATATGTCCTAAACCTATATTTTGATCAAATTCCCTTTGTCCTTATACCTAAGTGATGAATCGGGAGATGGAGGAAAGTCAAATGGATCACTCAATGAAGAGATTCCTTTTTGCCTCCGCTCATTGATCTTATTGAAGATGATGGATTTTAATGAAGTATATAGAGGGATTAGGGGATATTGGGTTCTGATCATTAGTACACTAGGAAGAAGATGAACCAATACCCATAGTGACTTTGAGTTTCGCAAAGAAATCCCTGGCATCGCTCTTAAACTTCTTGCTATTACTTCTGTGAGACCCACTTGTCTCCCCTTATTTTTATGGATGGCACTACCTCCCTCCACCTCAAGCTTAATACCTATGGAGTTGTTAACTACAACCCTGGAGTTTGGTAAATCAAGAAATACCATAATCTACCGGATGTTAAAGTTAAGAACTTTGATAAACAGTCTTATCTTTTCTGCCTCATCCTTTTGAACTGTGTCCAAATACTTGGATAGGCCCTTAAACTTGACTTGGTACTTGCCAACTGACATCTTTGCTAGGATAAAATAAAGGAACTCATCCTTTTTGGAATCTTTGAATGCCTAAGGGAAGTAATGATCCAAAAATGCAACCTTGAACCCTTTTTAGTCAATGGTCTCCATCACGCTGATCGAGTGGGTGCTCCACCAGCACTAAGCTTTCTCGGTGAGATGAAAGGTTACTATCTTGACGTTGTTCCCATCTTGCACTTCGAGGATTTCCATAACCCTAGTGACCTCATCAAGCCACTCCTCAGCGGAATCGGGGTCAGCTGCCCCGTTGAAGGTTTGTGAGTTTAGCCTCCTGAACTCCTTTATGATAGAGGCTGAAGTGGTTCTTTCAATTGTCCCACTAAAGTTGGATATCTGCTTTTGATATATTGATTTGGTAATTTAACACACGATTTGTTCCAAATGCCTGAGCATATGGTTCCTAGATCCACTAGTACCATTGCGATATGTAGTCATGTACATAAGAAAGGAGAGTTCAATACAACAATGGTAATGAAAAGAAAAGATAAAACTATAAAGGAATGTGTAGACACTCCATCCTAGTACCTCCTTAATAACTTCCTTAAGTCTCTAGACCTCACTCGTTTAACACAAACCCTAGGTCGTACACTAAATACCGATCTAGTGGCCACCAGGTGCTTCCAGGGTACGTTTGACTCTGGTAAACTTTCACACCTAAGAGAAAGATCAATGAATATTTGAAGGGATATGGATTCCCTTTCCAAAGGTTCACCTTGTGTGAAAATTGGGCTTACGATTCAGACGAATGATCCTTTTTACTATAAAAAACTGATCTAGAGGCCACAGGGCAGTCTGACACCCCATTTGACTCCGATCAACTTTCTTGACTGAGAATAACCTTAATTAATTTTCAAATATCTCTCAATACCATTTCCAATGGTCCCATTTAGCATGAATTGATCTTACGGTACAGACGAACGATTCATTTTACCTCAAAAAATTATCTAAAGGTCATCGGACGCTCCCAGATCCTGTTTAGCCCTGGTTAACTCTTTATATTGAACAAAGATGAATGAATCTTCTAAGGTCTCTGAATACCCTTTCCATCAATCCACCCTGTACGTGAATAAGCCTTATGATACGAAAGAACGACCCATTTTACTTCGAAGGGTCACCGAGCATTTCGAGTCCCTTTTGACCTTGATCAACTCTTCGAGCAGAACAAAGCTTAATGAAAACTCATAAAGTATTGAATACCCTCCAACTGTCCATTATGTGCATGAATCGGCATCATGGTTCGGACGAACAATCTATTTTCCTCTAAAAAATTCTTATCTAGTGACTAACGGGAGATTTCGGGCCCTGTTTGACCTTGGTCAACTCTCGAACTCGAGAGAGGCTCAATGTATTCTTAAAGGTACCTACACTCCCTTTCCAACGGTATTCCCCATTTGCAATTCTGACTTACAGTTTGCATTTTATGACCAATTATCTAAAAAATATGTCTCAAACTGTCGAATGGCACTCCCAAGACCCTGACTATCGACAGTGTGTCTGGGGTTCTATGCCGATAGGCATGTCAAGGATGTTATTGATAAACACCCCCTTGACCCTATAAATAGAGGCCATGGTCTCACTTTGAAAGGTTCCCCTAGACATCCCTCTCAGTAATTAATTAATCATTCTCTCGAATTCATAGATGTTCCCCTCTTAAAAAGCTCATTTTCCACAATGTTATTTGAAGATGAACTATGATAATCATAGGAAGGACTACTCCCATAATCAATAAGATATTATCCAACTTTACATGAATTCGAGAAGACATTCTTACCCTTTATGATTAAATCATTATATATAGTTTGAGAAATCACAAAAGTACCTTCCATAGGCTGAGATGTGGTGGAAACAGATGGGTGTCAGGAGTGTTTTCGAATGCCTCGCATCCTCACTTGATGACCGTCTAGTACATCTCCTCAATTATAGCAAAGGCAGTATAACCATAGACCTTTATTGCTCGTGTATTTTTCCTCCCCTCTCGTGTTCGAATGGGAGACAGGGACAAATAAGATCCTAGAATTTGACAGGAATGAAGTTATGAACATCCAAGTCTGAATGATTCCTCTTGGTTGGGACCTTGGCCTTGCCCTTTGTTTTGTCCCTCGCTTTATTTTTACCACTCTTGGATTCTTTTAAGATATGTTTTCCTCACAAAGAGGATTCAAAAGAATGGGATCCACATATTTAAAAGAAGGCATCACAACTTATCTTTAATTCCATGTCTCTTTGTGAGTGCGCTTGCTCAAATATTTGTATAAGGGATGTATAGCTTCAATATATTTCTCTCGGGTTAGACTATATATACATGTCTTTATACTTAGTGTTTTAACATTGTCACATAGTAAACCAAGACCCACTCATGGTGGGAAAATAATCGCGAGCAATAACATGGAAATTCTGGAGTTTGGAAAATCTCACATCCATAACTTCAAAGGTAAAGTTCACATACGAACTCTTATAAAGTTACTCTGTTAAGCGAGTGTTGGGAAAATTAGAATAAGGCATACCTTAATCATATCCCACTTGCATCCTTGATTTCTTAGGTTAGTAAAATTCCACACCCTGACCCAACTCAGTTAACGATGACAGAACATAAGGAAAGATGATTTCCATTTTAGAAATTAAAGGAGTACTCTTCACAACTTCTGCATTCACAGGGTGACTGCACACTTTTTGAATATGAGGGAAAAAGCCCTAAGTAAATATACCCCCTCCCTTCTCTTCCTGAAATTGAGAAAGAAAAATTCTTCAACATCATTTAAGAGAAGATTTATAGATGTCTTAGGGTTCTTCCTATGCCATCTGGCAATACGATTAGTGTTACTCGACAACGATCGGGGATCATTTAGTTAATCGCTCTAATAAAAAGCCCATGAAAATGAACGAGTTGGGAAAATTAACCACATTATAAAGACCATGGTATCTCTCCATGTAAATGTGTGTTTGATGCAACCAAGTGTACATAGTTCATAAAGTTAAAGGTGTCAGAGGAACATCCTTATGAGGATCAAAACGGACTGGTAAATAAAATTGTAGCTCGCGAGGGGAATTTTTTGGTCTCCCTTGAAAATAAAGTCAAAAAGAAGGTAGCCAAGTGACCATAGGAATAAAAACTTGGTTTATCCACTCTTTGGGACTTTAATATAAACTTCTCCATTTGAAAGAGGTTCAAAGTCCCTAAACCAATACATTTGCCATTTATTAAAGGCATGCTTTCTTGTTCTTGTGCAAGAAAGACCAACATAATTGATGCACTCAGTCATATATTTTTTAAGTTCCTTACATAAAGCTTGTTTTGTGTCATCCTCATATCAATCAGTGAATATCTGGGTCCTCAAAATGGGCAAGCAAGTTATCATACAGACATCCTCCAAGTTGATGGTAAACTCACCCTAAATTGTTATAAAAGTATGTATGCCCACACTCTAATGAGAAACCAATGCATTGATAGCACTCTAACACTTGCTGCTGCTGTAGTTCTTCAAACTTCTTATAGTCCTTCCCAACCCAAGTGTCTCGATCGTCTAGAGATGTTCCTTCATAGATATGATATAATTTACCCAAGTCTCCCATTCCTCGGGGGCACCCCCACAAACATCAAAGTTAATGTTTGAAAAATAAAATGCACCTTTGTCTATTCGTAGCCTCAAAATGCTATTATAAATCACGATGGGGGTATCGTTCAAATCTCTTAGCTTTGAAAATCATACAAAGGGTCGCCTGCTCACCAAGGCAATGTAGTTCAATACAAAGTTCTAGAGCATTGAGATAAAACGATAACCATCCCCAAAGAAACGATCACACCTGTAAGAAGCGAAGGAATATGTCCCAAGCACTTCTGTTGTGTATTGCTCATGGAAACAGACCCCCTTCCCTTACCTTGATGTTTAGATGAGCCAGCACAGTCCCTAATGGTGGCGACATTTGGAGAAACGACATCCACAGCAATGGAAATTATTGGAACTGAAGAAGAAACCCTAACCATTGCCACTTTGATATGCATGGGTCCTATCAAAATGGTGGTGGATGTGGTAACAATATAGGAAGAACTTGCAGAACTTGAGAAAGACATTGAAATGGAGAAAATCTCGAAAGAGAAGTAAAGATTTTTTGCCAAAAAATGCTAAGAACACAAAGGACTCAGAATATTTCTCTCTCCAAATATAATGATAGAATGAAGTAAATATTTTGAAAAGATTTGTGAGGCATTTATAATGACAAATTACAAAAAGGCATCGGCATTCAAAAACATGTAATAATTAATGAATAAACGTGACCCTACCCAATACGACACATGTCAATTCATCTCGTAAATAAACATGCCCTATAAGTTTAAGTGTGCTAAGGAATTTAATAGCCCACAAATGTATTGATGAAAAATATCCACTCAAAGATTTTTTAGACATTTCGTACACGACTCTCTCTTTTTAAAACAAATGAGAGTATTCCATACAAGGGGCTAATGCAGAGGGATACATGTGAAACCTTTTAGTTATTTGTGTAATATGCGAGAAACACCATAAAAAAACTTAGGTGATTGCACGAGAATCCTCTCCTTATACATAAAGAGAAACATAAGAAACCCTCAATGATAAGCTAAAAAGAATGAAAGACAAACCACTTGATAACCTCAATGAAGTGTACGAGCACTTTCGTACTAACAAGTTAATTATCTTTGTCTTTGACAAGTCAACTTTTTAGGACCTCTTGAGAGTATTGGTCTGGAGCTGAGAGGTAAGAATTATTGAGTAAACTAAGGCTCAACCACTTAAATAATTTCAAAAACAAATACTAATACTATAAGAGACCCAATGGGTCATTCACACAGACACACACATCACTAATTCACTCACCTAGAATGGTGAGTAACCAAATAGGTCACTCTCACAAATATTTATAACAAAAAAGTACAAGAAACCTAAATTGATGCTCGAAGATAAATAACAATCACAAGTGGCGAGTGAACTCCTGTGTCACCCTTAAGTTTTCACATCTTGTAAATTAAGTATTTTTTACTAAACGGTAGAGTAAATATCTTTTTGGCCAAATAGGCAGTATGATAACCTTTTTGTCATTATTGTACCAAGTCTCGCGCCATGGTAAATAGTGGAAGAAAGTGAGAGACAATCATAATGGAAAAAATGTTCCTAGATATTTATCATAAGGAATATTCTTAGGGTGTGCAATGACACGCCAGTCCTTAAATTTTCCAATAGTTCCACTAGCACTATTATGTTGCATAGAAATAAAAAAAAAATACAAATTTATTCTCTCTATAATCTCTCTGATTTATTATAGTGCTTACTTTTCCTCTCTCAAAGAATCATCACTCTCAAGAGGAACCTCGTCTTTATTTATTGTTGGAAAGTCATTTATGAATTGAAAAGTATAATATTCAACCATGGATACTTCTCTATAACATAAATCGTCACCATTATAAAAAAAGTTCATTTTTTCACTTGCAACCTTTTTAATATTATTATCTTAGAAAAGTCTTCTCTAAGTGCGGGTCATGCATCACCCTTTCAAGATATTCATAAACAACAGTACTGCTACCATCCTACACCATCCAAACAAGCATGATTTCTATAATATGTTGAGTTCTCATATAATATAAAAGGAATGGTAACATATGAAATCTCTTCAAGTTCATAGATATACTAGAAATATTTCAGTTGGTATCCATGTGAAAAGGGTGAGTGATCGCACGTGAATCGAGCGCTGTGTAAATACGCTTGTTGTTATTATTGGTTTACACCACAATGAAAAAACATATAATTTAACTACACTTATTTTATAAGTATAACGACATGTTCAAGTATCGAAAATCTACATGGAATGTTTGATAGACGTTAATTGATTTATTACTTCACGAATAAAAGTGTACAAGATTATTATGATTTAAAAAGGGAAAAAAGAAAAAGTTAACTACGTTATTTAAAGCTAAAAAAAGATTTATAAAATGAGATTAGGATCATATCCCCACAATGGGCAAATAACATGTATTAAGGAATTTGGTTAAAAAATAATTAACCAAGCATATTCAATTGATTATAAACATCAAATATAAAGAAATTCAATTCAACAATGAAAACTTAAACTTTCAATAAAAAATGGTTAGAAGTGGATAAAAATCACAATATCACTATAAAGGCTACTGTTGCATGACAAAGGAAGTTAAACTCCTAATATTTTGATTTTAATACATGAGGTTTCAAATAAAAGCATTGCAACACAAAACCTAGGCATTAATGGCAGAAATATGATCTTAAACTTTAAACTTGGAACTATAAATGATTAAAGCTATAAATACAACTACTTAATGAAAGCAAATAAGAAATAACGTAACACAAACTAATTATCCAAGCAATAATATAGTAAACAAGAAAGAAAACAAGAAAAAAGAGCTTAAAAAAATGAGGAAGAGGATGAATAGTGGTACTTACAAATAAGAGGGATGAAACCTTAGGACAACCAAAACTCTAATCTAAATTGAAAATGAAAGATATTCTTCAAATAAAACCCCACTTGCTATATTTAGTAAGTGAGGGAAAAGAAAAACAAAAAATATGGAAGGAATAATAAAGGGGAAAAATCATGGCTAAATAGGTCCATCTCGGGCCGGTTTTGCAAATTTTCAATCCTGGTGCCATGGTCTACATTAGGCCCAATTTCATGCGTCGGTACTAGAATGGCCATAAAATCCCCATACGAACTCGGAATGATGCACAGTCGGAATTCACGTAAAGATAATTCAATGCTATATATGTTTGTATTTAGCAATCCTCCAAATTATGAAGTATGAAAATACCAAATTACCCTTGAAAGTGAAAAAAAATATGAAAATGTTCTAGAAATTGAAATAATGCATGGTTGGTGGACACGCGAAGATAATTTGATAATCTAAATGTTTTAAATTTTATAACATCCAAAATATTGAGTTTGAAAAGAGAAAATTACCCTTGAGATTTCATCTTGCGACAAAACTTTCCCAAAATGCAACCAAACTTCATGCTTAACACCTTAAGAGTTAAAAAATCTCTATTATACCTCGCAAAGTATATAAACGTCAATAATATAGGTTGTCTAGTTAACGAGCATAAGTATAGGAATCAATGAACTCGAGGGGGATAAAATGCACACGTATAAGGATTAGTAATATGCAATATTATGCCATTTTGATCGCGCATGAACCGAGACCCGTGTAAAATTCGCTAGTCATAGTTATCGGTTTTGCAATGCAAAAACCTTAACATTAACTACACTTATTTGATAAGTATAGTGGCGAGTTCATGTATCAAAAATCCACATGGAATGTTTAATAGACGTTAATTGATTTATTACAACATAAATAAAAGTGTAAAAGATGATTATTGTTCAAAAAAGGAAAAAGAAAAATTTAACTACACTAATTAAGCCTAAACAAGGATTAATAAAGCGAGATTAGATACACATCCCCATCATGGGAAAACAAGACGTATTGAGGAATTTGATTTGAAAAAAAATTAACCGAGCATATTCAATTGATTATAAACATCAAACATGAAGAAATTCAATTAAATAATGAAAGATTAAACTTCAATAAAAAATGATCAGAACAGGATCAAAATCACTATATCGCTATAAATATTACCTTTGCAAGGCAAAGGAAGTCACATGCGCAATATTTCAACTTTAATTCACATGGTTTCAATTAAAAGCGTTTCAATCCAAAACCTATATTTCAAAGCTCAATATCCATTAATGTGAAAAATATGATCCTAACCTTTAAACTTGCAACTACACATGATTAAAACTATAAATACAAGTAATTAATGAAAGAAAATAAGAAATTAACTAATACAAACAAGAAATGAATGAAGATTACTTTCTAACAAAGCAAGAAAATAAGGAATTACAAGTTAGATAAATGGGGAGGAAGACGAATAGTAAACCTTACATATAAAAGGGATAAACCCCAAGAAATAAGGTAGAGATCCCAAAACAAAACAAAACCTTAACTAAACTAATAAAATCTTATATATCCTTCAAATAAAACCCCGTAGTAAGTGGGGAAAAAGAAAAGAAAAACAAAAATAAAGAAGAAATAAAAAAGGGAAAAATTATGGATGGAAGGTCTAGATTGAGCTGCCAAGAATCGGATCTGACCAGTTTTTCCAATTTCAGAGTGTGTTTCCACGGTCTACATCAGGACTAATTTCATGCATCAATACGAGAGAAACTATAAAATTCCCATACGAAATCGAAATGATGCACGGTCAGAAGTGACAGGAAGATAATCCAATGCTCTACTTGTTGGTATTTTGAAATCCTCCAAATTATGCAGTATGGAATTACCAAATTACCTTTGAAGTTAGAGAAAATGCCAAAACTTTTTGGAAGCAAACATAACTTTCTCATTCGGGATCGATATAACGCACGGTTTGCGGTCGCATGAAGATAATTCGATGATCTACATGTTGGTAACATTTAACCATCCAAATATGGAGGTTGAAAAAATAAAATTTCCCTTGAGATTTCGTCTTATGACGATTTTTTTTTTGAAATGAAACCAAACATCAAGGTTAGCACCTTAACACATACAAAAGATCAATTATACCTCACACACACACACACACACACACACACATAAAAGATCAATTATCCCCCTTTTGTGCATTAATTTGTATACTTATGCTCGTTACCCACACAACCTTTATTTTATATATATATATATATATATATATATAATAAAGGTTGTGTGGGTAACGAGCATAAGTATACAAATTAATGCACAAAAGGGGGATAAAATGCACAAGTGTAAAGGGTTAATAAATGCAATATTCGAGATGAATCAGTGAGATAAGTGTTGACTCACTATTCTTTATTACTTTCATCTTCTTCAATGTCCAAGTGAGATAAGGAAAAATTTACTCTTAACTTTTTTTGATTTTTTTCATTATCATCAGAAGATATATTTATAAAATTTAGAAAGATTCTTAGACCCTTCTCGTTTATTCTTTGGTACAACATGCCTTGATAATTGATTATTAAAAGGGTTATAGGAATCCTATTTTTTTAGTTGTCACATTCTTGTTTCTACTTTCCTCATATCTATTATATTTGTCTATAGTCTAAAAGTCAACTTTATCTCAATGACATAAGGTATACTATCTCTCTTGGGTATCCCAAGTTTGTTTAACATATCTTTCATGTGAGGATATCAATACAAGTTTAAATTATCAAGGTTAAGGCCTCCATCTACCTTTGTGATTCCTACAATATTATCTCTGCTGGGAAAACCTCATCATATGTTATTATTATTTTTGGACATAGACAAAGGCAATAGCCAATTACAAACAAATACACCTAATTAACTCATGAGATGGGCAAGTAAACTAACCCACATCAAGGAAAGAATGAGTGTGTTTGCACGCACAATGAACAATAGCCTTACAGATTCTAGGGACCTATTTGCATAGAGATTCTTGGACGATATAATCAATTTCCCATGGGATTGAGCAATTCCCAAAGCAGTAATTGATAAGATAAAGGTTGTCACTTTCAAAAGATATCATGGAAATCCCCAAGGATACGACAACTAATGAAGCCTCGCGTAAAGCCAGATTCTCTGCAACTAAAGATGAAGATGCCCATTGTTGATGTAAAAAATTAGATTATCTCTAATTATTCAATCACAGATAAAATAAATAAGAAAAAAGAATTTTTAAAGTGGTTCAGCCTTAAAAGAATGGCCTACGTCCACTGTTTTTGTTATTGCTGACTGTTTAGGAATTCTCGATAATAGGTTTTTACCAAGAAATTTCGAGTCCCCTTACAATGAAGATGATACAATGTATTTATAGCCATGAGGCTGTGCATGTGAAAGGGTAATACATAGCTTTCCAATAAGCGTATACATCTGTATGATAGTAATCAACATTTAATGCGCATTTAATCCTCTTAATTATCTGGTAATAAATGTTTTGATCGAGGTGCAGCTCGGACCGCCTAAGCTGCTCGGACCGCTAAGTATCTCGGTATCCATGAGTTACTCGGTGCAGTAAAGTTCCTCGGAGAGCACCTACTACTCGGAATATCTGAGCTGGTCGGGGAAATTGAGTTCCTCGAAGTCAAGGTATTGTTCAGAAAATGTTTGTTAGTGCCATGTATATTGACACGTGTCTCCACTTAATTGAGCCATGTCAGCAGACTAAATTTAGTATCAACAGAAGCCCCCAATGTTTCACAGTTCGAGATTGAGGAATGTGGAACATTCTTCTCAAAATATGGTGGGTTTAAATGGTCATCCTGAATTTTAGGAGTGCTTTCTTTGTATTTATTTTTCTTTCCGAATTCATAGAATCAGGCTTTTCAAAATTTTCTAACTGCTTCGGTCTCCGCGCCCTTTTTTGTGCTTTTAGCTGTCGGTAGCGTAAACGTCTCTCTTTGTAATCATTATTTTTACTCCTTCCCAAGGTAAGGTATTTAAGCGTTGCAGAAAATCCTATCGTCTTTTACTTTTTCAATTCTGTATCTTTGAGTTTTCCATTTCCTCTTTCTCTTGTGAGTTCATCCTTTTCATCGTTCGTTGTCAACAGATCCATCCTTTTTCTGTAAGATCTTCTTCCTTCTCTTTTATTTCCTTTATTCACAATGGTTTACCTTGTTGAGTCGCTTGATAAGTTCCGTTCTGATTTCTCTATTCATTCATGGGTTATTTTAGAGGAACTTTCTGAACCTTCAGATTATTTTTGTTTGGCTGAGGGACATTGGTTCCCCAGTCTCTTTGTAGCTGAATGTGGCTTTTATTTTCCCCCAAACCCTTTATGTCTGGAATTCTATCAATATTTTGACGTGGTTCCTGTAAAAATAGCCCCCAATACATGGAGAATAGTTAATGGAGTTCATAGATTAAATCAAATTCATGGAACTCGTATAGGAATTCCAAAAATTATGTTTTGCTATAGATGGGCTGTCAGCGACAATACTTTTTACTTGAAAACTAGGTTTTTAAATAGAGCTTTAGTGGTCAATCTCCCAGATGCCAATAGGGATTATTTGGAGCATGGTGTTGTTATGAAAAATTGGCAACATGCTCAACTAACTGGAAATGATGTGTATCAGGGTCCCAAATGGCCTCCCTATGGCAATGGGATAGGTTGTTTTTACTTTATTTTATTTTTGAAATTATGCTTTCTTTGTGTTTGATAAATTGTGTCACTGATATTTTAATTTTCATTCATTTGCAGTTGACAGCAAAAGAAGGTCTCCAAAAGAGACAAAAGTTAACTTAAAACATCTGAAACTTATCTGGGGTTTGCATCAGACTGTTGCCGATGAGCATATCAGATCAGCTTCATATTTGCTGTAGTATAAGAGTTACACCTCGTCTTTTACTACTCATCCAGTGATAAGTGACGTAGAACCAATACCAGCTTCTGAAAGTTCTTCACCTGAGTCACATATTCCTCTGAGTGAAAGAATGAAGAGAAGAAGATCTCCTGCCCTCTTCGAGAAATCTGCCTCTATTGCTGGAGAGGCAAAAAAAAGAAAGCAGGATGTCCCAGAAGGGACAAGACAACTTGATGCACCTCCTCCAGCTGTTACTGTGAAGGTTGCCGAGAAGCCCCCTGTGGCTCCGAGCAACGTTGCAGCTATTTCCTCTCCAAGCGAGGTTATAGTTATATCACCGGCCAAGACGACATACTTGGTCGAGAATATTCCTGCTCCCACGAGGAAGCTGAAGAAGAGCTCCTCGGTCAATTTGGCTGAATCCATCTCTCAGCCCCCGACTACTGGAAGTGGTGTTCCCACTTTTGTTTCTCCGAGCTCTGCCATGATCTCGGTGAGGTCTTGGATCATCCCCGAGATCCAAGGTATTGAAGAAAATCTTTCTCGGGATAGGGTTACCACTTTGGCAGCCCAACACATTGCCTCAGTAAGTATTGCTAATCTAAACTTTCATTTTTCCATGTTATGTGCTAGCACTGACTTACAGTTATTTTCTTTTTTTATTTTATTTTTTATTTTTTTAGTTTGTAACTTGTTTCAATACAATTCTGAAGAAGGACGAAGCCATCAAGGCGTCCATCTCCTCTGGTGGTGTAGAGGAGGCTTTTGTAGGTATGACGCAGTCTTTAAAGGATTCTCTTCAGAAGTACGTCGATAATAAAGCTTCTTGGGAGAAACAGCTTAATTCCACCGAGCAGGAGAGGGATCAAGCTGTTGAAGTCTCCAAGGGGTTGGAGAAAAAAATAAAAGACTTGGAGGAGAAGAACAAAGAGCTCGAGGAGAAACTCCAACATGCTGGAGAGTTTGAAAACAAGCTCAAATCTGCCGAGGAAGAGCTAAACAGGCTTCATGAAGTAGGTCGTCAGAAGGAAGAAATGGAGAATAAATTGAAGGCTGCCGAAGAACTTCTGTCTGAGAAGCTTTCCTCGGAGAAAGTGAAAAGAAAATTGGCTGTGAAAAAGTCCTTCAGTGCTGGCTGGGACAAAGGTTGGAATAAGGGTTTGGCTGCCATGGTCTCACAAATGGAGTATGGCAGCCTCAAATACTTCAGGGATGGTTGGGTGGATTCTCTGACAGAGATGAATGTCGATGAGAACTCTAACCTGTTTCAGCGACACATTCCTACGGGGAAGAAGAAGAGGACGAAGCTGCCTCCGAGGAATCTTCTATGATGGTTGGGGATCAAGTACCTACTGTTAAACTTCGCTACAAACAACCCCAACTAACTATTACTCCTACCGAGTAGCTCCAGTTAACCAACATTTCAGCCGAGCAGCTTCCAGTACCCACCGAGCAACCTTCTGTGCCATCCGAGCAACCTTCTTCTTCGTCCCAGCCTCTCGAGAAAGTTTTGGGAGACAAGGAGAAGGTGTAGAGTTGTTTGGACTTTTCTCTTTTTGTCAATTATAACTTTGAACTATGTACTTCTCCTTTATGATGTAATAAAATTTGAAATTTTGATCATACATACTGTTAATTCTCTTCTTCTTGCTCTGTTTGCACTCTTATTGATTCTTGCTATCTCTTCCTTTTACTAATTTGTGGCCAGGATGGAATTGTTATCTGCTCATGATATAAAATTGTTGAGACAATGCAATGAATACTTCAAAGCTGGTCATACAGATATGACTGAAGCTCAGATTATTGATATCCTCGGTCCAGATGCTTCAGAGCAAGCAGTCGAAGCCTACCAGTACTTAAAGTGTCTGCTCGACCGGGCAGTGGCTAATAATGTAGCATATTATGAGATGATTGAAGACCTCCAGGGCACTCTCGAGGAGCTTCAATAATAATACAAGGAATCTATAGCCCTCTTGCACCAAGGATATGAGAAGAAGTATTAGCAACTAAATGCTGATAAGGGATATGATAAGTTGTTTGCTGCTTATGATGTGAGGGAGAGAACTTTGAAGACCGAAGAGCACAAGCAGATAGCTAAGTTACTGGAGTAGGAAAACAATAACCTGCGAGGAGAGGTATCCCAGCTGAGGTCTGCAACCTCTACCTCAAACACTTTGGTCCCTGTGAACGACGAGGGATTCTCTTTCTTGGAGGTCAAAAATGCCAATCTGAGAGACGAATTAGAAACCTTGAAGAGGATTGGGCCTTCTACCTCTTCTCGGGGATGAGCAAGAGCTTCTCGGGGACGAGCAAGAGCTGCTCGAATTACTATTGAGGAAAAAATAACTCAATCGGCTCTGGAGAACCACGTCTTCCAATTGGTGGCAAATAACCAGGCATTGGCTGAGATTTCTAAGAAAATCCAGGCTTTAGACGAGCAACTGGCTGCCCAAAATTCTGCCTTGGAGAATAAAATGAATCTGGTGAAGAAACTCCACGAGCAGTTAGAAAGATTTACCTACCAGTTCCACAAATAGCCTAGAGAGTTCTGGATGGCTGGTTATAATGAAGGCCTTTATCATCTTGACGACCGGATCCAAAATGCAAATAATGTGGGTTACAAGCAAGGAAGGCTAAATGCCTTGGGCGTGCTGCAGTTGGAACAAGGTCATTACTTGTGGGATTACCACAATCCTGGGTTGGTCGACCTACCAGTGCCTCCTTTCAAGCTTGATATGAGCTGGATTCCTTCTCGGGCCATTCCACAATGCCTAATTTCAAAGTATCTCGGCGACTACAGTCTTCACTCCAACTTTGAGATATCTCGTCCAGAGCACCTTCTTGATCGGCCATCAGTTATGAACATCAGGATGCTTAAAGATTTGAACTTCATAAACTCCACCTATGCCTTAGACGATCCTCCTGCTGGTGAAGAACCTATTTCAAAGGAAGAGGGGAAGAAACCCATAGAATAGGATTCTTGATGTAATAATTTTTTATGTATTTTATTCTCAATGTATTTTGTTTTGGATTTAATGAAAAACTTCTATTTTTCTTTGCAATCTTGATTTCCATTGCCTTGTAGGTATTTTGTAAAACATTTTACGTATTTACTAATGAATGTGCATGTATATCTGTTAAAAAGATAACAATATTGTGTTATTTGCCGATCAACTAAAGTTGGTGAAAACTTATTGTCGACTATCCTGAATTTGGTACTCATTTGACGACTAACCATAATGGATGATATTTTGTTTCTCGACCAACTTGGTGGTAATTTGAAATGTTACAAGTATTAAAATTTTTCTTGATCACTTTTTAATTCTAAGCCATTAGTTGACTTTATCACATAATCCTGCTTTGTTTAAAAGAAATGTTCTCGACCAACCGTAGTTGGCAGATTTTTTATTCCCGACCAACTTATAGTTGGTGGATTTTCTTCCCAACCAACCGGAGTTGGTATTTCTAGGAAAAAATTTTATTCGCAACCAACCGGAGTTGGTGGAGTTTCTTCCCAACCAACCGTAGTTGGTATTTCTGGGAAATATTTTTATTCCCAACCAACCGTAGTTGGTATTTCTGGGAAATATTTTTATTCCCGACCAATCGGAGTTGGTGGATTTTCTTACAGTCGTTTCCCACAGACGGTGCCAATCTGTTGATGTAAAAAATTAGATTATCTCTAATTATTCAATCATAGATAAAATAAATAAGACAAAAGAATTTTTAAAGTGGTTCAGCCTTAAAAGAATGGCCTACGTCCACTGTTTTTGTTATTGCTGACTGTTTAGGAATTCTCGATAATAGGTTTTTACCAAGAAATTTCGAGTCCCCTTACAATGAGGATGATACAATGTATTTATAGCCATGAGGTTGTGCATGTGAAAGGGTAATATATAGCTGTCAAATAAGCGTATACATTTGTATGATAGTAATCAGCATTTAATGGGCATTTAATCCTCTTAATTGTCTGGTAATAAATGTTCTGATCGAGGTGCAGCTCGGACCGCCTAAGCTTCTCGGACCGCTAAGTATCTCGGTATCCATGAGTTGCTCGGTGTAGTAAAGTTCCTCGGAGAGCACCTACTGCTCGGAATATCTGAGCTGGTCGGGGAAATTGAGTTCCTCGAAGTCAAGGTATTGTTCAGAAATGTTTGTTAGTGCCATATAGATTGACACATGTCTCCACTTAATTGAGCCATGTCAGCAGACTAAATTTAGTATCAACACCCATATTATTTTACAGAAGCCCATATGGATTGTACAACTGGAATCTCAGAGGATCCCACCAATCAAGGCCTTTCTATCAACAATACTGAATGCAACATCCGTGTTAAATTTGAGGAAATCAGAAGTAGGGGGACCCACCTACTATCAGTAGATCTAATAGTTATGTTAATAAGGTACATTATACCATTTTTTAGCTCGTTAGAGAAGATCTTAATATCTTGATGTATCTGGACCACTATCATAAAAATAGGAGAGGATGAGTGGTTGAAGAAAAAAGCATTAATCCTCTTCTAAATATTCCAAAAAATAGTCATAAAAAAATTAAGTTTTTCAATAGCCCTGTCCAGAGACTGTAGGCCATCAACCACCCTAGATAGCCACTTCAAAATTGAGACATGGTCGGCTTCCTCCCAGTCTTAACCTATGCCATAATCGGTCCATATATCTCTAACCTTTTAGCATCGGAAAAAAATGTGTTCCAAGTCCTCCACTTCATTGGAGAAGATATCACAAATGGGAAAGTCCTTACATTCCTCCTATATAGGTTGTATTTGTTTACAAGAGCATTGTTAACAACCTTCCATAAGAAGTGTTTAAGCATGGGAGGTATTTTCAGAGGCTAGGTGCACTTCCAAAAGGTTGGGTTGGGCTGAAAAGAAGATAATGCGACTTTCACACTCAACATCTCATGGTGGGATTTGGCATCTTCAAAATAGGTTGATTTGACCGAGAACACCCCATGCCTATTGGAATTCCATATAAGTTTGGACTTAGCATCACATAGGGGGATAAGGATAAAGTGGATAAGATCTTTGTCCTCTATATTGAAGAGGACCATAAGGTCTTGCTCTTTCTATGTTTTATGTTAGAGGTGGATAAGGTCAGCAACATTAGAAGCCCATGAACCAGCTAGTTGGGGAGATGAGGGCTTGAAGTACTTTAAGGTATGGATCCAAGGGTCCTTCCAAATGTAGATATTATCACCATTTCCCAACTACCATCTTACACCCTGCTTGAGCATTTATCTATGATCAATAATACTGATCCAGATCTAAGAGGCTCTCGACCCCTTTTTAGCCTTCAGAAAGGAGTTATTTGGTAAGTAAAGGGATTTCAAATTTCTAGCCCATAAGTCATTGGGGTTTTTAAGGATCCTCTAACCTTGTTTAGCTAATAAGGCTTTGCTAAAAATATGGATATCTTTAAACCCAAGACCTTCCTGATTTTTTGGAAGGGTAAGTTTAGTCCACTTGGTCCAGTGGATTTTATTTTTGTCTTCAGACCCCCCCCCCCCCCCCACCACCACCGGAAGTTCTAATCATGTAATTTATTTTTTACAAATCTTTATGGGAAGAAGAACACAAGACATAATATAAGTAGGTATAGGTTGGACCACTGATTTGATCAGTACTTCCCTTCCTCGAGGTGATAGAAGGAGGTATTTCCAGCTTCTAAGCTTTTGCACCACTATGTCCAGGATGTAGGAGAAACTGAGATTTTTAGACCTTCCCCAGAAAGATGAGAAACCTAAGTATGTTGACTTAGGATCCATGGGGGTGATCCCGAGGGAGTTGCAAAGATACTTGTTGTATGTAAAAATTATACTCTCACGTGGATCAATTATGAATGCACACTTATCATCCAACGTGGCCGATGAACCTACTTGATTGGCATCATAGACACTTAGTCGGCTAGAATGCCGTACTTATTGTACATAGATGTAAATGCCTAAAAATATAAAGGCTCTCCATCTTTAGGTTTTGGAACCCCTATAAATACAAACTACCCCCTTAGCTCAGGGGACAACTCGAATCACTCATATGCACACCATACTAAGCTATGGTAAGCCCTATTGAATAACAACAATAGTGGACGTAGGATAATTTACAGTTGAATCACTCCAAAAACTTGATCTCTTGTGTGTGTGGTTTCAGTTATTTCTCTTATTTTTATCTGTGATTATAAAATTGAAGTTAGTCCATTTTTAGACATAACCAAATTGGCACCGTCTATGGGAATGTTTGTCTGTCATCGTTCTCTACCACTTGATTTGTTCCTTTATCTCTAAAAAAATGAATGATCCTGAAAATATCACTCGCAATGAAGGCAACACCATCACTCCATTTACTCCTCCTAGTGTAGCAGATATATAAGGAATTCTTCTCAACCTTGCTAAAGGTCTAGAAGCCATGCAGGAGATTGTTAAGCAACTAGCTCGCACCATACAAATGAAGTCCTCTAATTCGAGAAGGAATATACCGCCCCCACCATTGGTTAGGCATGAAAGAAGTTATAATTCTTGTTCTTCTCACGATAAATCATACCGTCCTAACACAACTTCTTTATTTCAATCAACTGATTACTATAATGGTGGATATTTTTCCAAAGAAAGACCAAGTGTCTTGGAGAGGCTCAACAGGGAGTCTTCTTTTGATTGGATAGGCCCTCGAATAACCAGAGAGCATCATAGGGAGAAGGATTATCATCGTGAATATAAGAAGGTTACATAAGATATAGGGCCAATATGATGGGCTATATGCATGCCAAGAAGACCTCTCAGGAGGAGAGTTCAGCACATAGGCACAATAAAGATTCTAAATCTACCTTGACCAAGTCTAAACTAGAAGAGCATTCTTGGAAGGGATCCATGCAACGGTTGGAAGATCGACTAGGAAAAATGGCCAAAATAAAGAATCCATTGCAAAGGAGTTTCATCAAAGGATCACCTTTCATCTAAGAAATTGTGCAATACCCCACACTTTCCAAATTCAAACCACCAGTGGTTACCCCCAAATATGATGGGAAAACTAATCTAGTCTTGTATATAAAGCGATATGAAGTTGTTGCCGACATCTACTCAGTGCCCGACGAGATGAGATGTAGAGCTTTCTCCAATTCCATCACAAGACCAACTCAGATTTGCTATAATAATCTTGCCAGAGGTAAAATCTCTAGTCTTCATCAGTTAGCTAAGTTGTTCCTTGATAACTTTTGTTTTGGGGCTAAGCCGATCAAGAGTGTCACTCATCTCTTGACTGTGCAACAAAAACCAAGAGAAAGCATTAAAGAATATTTTACTCGTTTTAATAATGAAAAACTATAGGTGGTAGACTATGAGGAGAAAACAATCATCGCAGCACTCATGAGTGGGTTACTTGCTAAATATCGTTACTATGCCTTAGAAAAAAATCCACCTAAAATCATGACAGAACTAATGGATAAAGATGGAAAGATTATGAATGCCGAGGAAGCTATGGAAGCTAAGGAATCTCCTGAGACCAAAGGTGAAGGTTATAAAAATAATTCCAATTCTTTCAAAAAGGTTCAAAGAGACAAGAAGCTAGATCGTATCAAGAAGTATGATGACTATACCCCACTCAACAAGTCTGTTCACCATATCCTATAAGAGATCAAAGTAAACATAGATTTGAATTGGCCTGGAAAGTTACAGAGACCCCCCAAGAAGAGGGATAAGTTCAAGTACTACGACTTTCACATGGATCATGGGCATCACACCAACAACTGTATTGCGCTAAAGAATGAGATTGAAAATCTTATTAGGAATGGAAAAAAAAATAATCGAAAGAGGTCAAAATCTCTCGCCCGAGCAAGGGATAATAATAAGAGAGCAAGAAATGATAACAAAAAATGGAGGTCAACATGATGTCCTTTCGATGCCATAATATTACAGGTGGTGATGATGGAGGAGGAGATGCCATAGAAGAAATAAAATCTTATCTGAATGGAGTCAAAGCCTGCCCAATTATCAGACAAATTGATCTGGCTAAATCTAGTGATAGTCAGCTGAAGAAAGTTAACAAAACGAGGCTAGTGATTGGATTTTCCTAGAATGATTTGAATTGTTTTCTTTATCCTCAAGCCTACCCGTTAGTTATCACATGAAGAGTTCATCATGGCAGAGTCGTAAGGATCTTGGTTAATAATAGGAGCTCAGTCGATGTAATGTTCTACAATTATTTCGACAGCTTAGGACTGAAGATTGGTAAGTAAGAACCATACCATAGACCTCTCATCGAATTTGCAGGAGAGAAAGTATACCCATTAGGAACCATCAAGATGGAAGTCTTAACCGAAACCTTTCTAGCGAGAAGGAGAGAAAGAATTTGCTTATTTGTATTAGATGAAAATGTCCCATTAGCTTAAAATATCATCCTGAGAAGAGTGAGAATCGAGTAGTTAGAGGTTGTGACATCTATAGTGCATCAATGCATGGAGTTTCCAATGAATTATAGAGTCGACATAGTAAATGGCAGTAAAAAAGATGCCACATAATGTTATTATACATCAGTCGACCAATAAGAGATGAAACTGAAGAACACCACCACTTTCCACATTGACACTCTAGATCCTCGAGAAGAAGAAACACTGGTAAAGGGGCAAGTTATGGAAGAACCATAAGTTGTTATGATGACGAGAAACCTGAAAGAACCACCCGATCGATTCCAAGTTATCTCCTTCTCTCAAATAGGAGTTAATTACTTACCTTAGAGAAAAAAATCTTTCCACTTAGAGCCATGAAGATATGCTAGGAGTTGATCCAAACTTCATATGCCATGAGCTCAATATTTATCTAGGTTCCAAACCAATCTAGTAAAGGCGAAGAGTCTTCAGCCCCAAGAAGAATGCAGCAATCCAGGAGGAAGTAGAGAAACTACAGTGAGAACAGTTTATTGAAGATGTCAAGTACCTTAATTGGTTGGCTAATTTGGTGATATTCAGGAAGAAAAATGATAAGTGGCATATGTGGGTAGATTTTACATATCTCAATGAAGCATGTTCAAAATATCATTTTCCTTTACCCCGGATTGATCAATTGGTCAATGTTATAGTACGCCATGAGTTACTTAGCTTTATGGATGCTTATTTTGGTTACAACCAGATTAAGATGAAGCCTGAAGATAAGTAAAACACTTCCTTCATTACCAACCAAGGAACGTATTGTTATAATGTCATGTCTTTTGGGTTGAAAGATGCTGGAGCTACCTATCAGAGATTAGTGAACAAGGTTTTTGAGGATCACATCGGAAAAAATATGGAGGTCTATGTAAATGATATGCTCACTAAGAGAAAACATGCTACCAACCACATAGTAGACTTAGCTCAAACCTTTGATCAATTATAGAAGCACCAAATGAAGCTCAATCCAATCAAATGAATTTTTGGAGTACATGAAGGGATGTTCCTAGGGTACATTTTTAATCAGAGGGGAATAGAAGCCAACCTTGACAAGATTAAAGAGTTCCTTGAAATACAGTCCCCATCTAACAGGAAAGAAGTTTAAAAGCTGACAAGAAGAGTAGCTGCATTGAACCGCTTTATCTCCCGAGCAACAGATAAGTATCTACCATTATTTAAGGTGCGTAGAAAGGACTTCAAGTGGAATAACGAATGTGAAAAAGCCTTATTGGAGCAGAAGAAGTATTTGGGTTCTCCCCTACTCCTTTCTTGACCAGTTCTGGGAGAAAAACTATGTTTATACTGGGTTATTTTAGAATCGACTATTAGTTTGTCTTTGATTCAACTTGATAATGGAGTTCAGAGGCCATTATATTATACTATTAAGGCTTTTCTAAGAGCCAAAATTTGATATCCATGTTTGGAGAAATTAACCCTGGCTCTTATTGAAGCATCTAGAAGAATGGGGTCATACTTTCAAGCCCACACCATTATTATCTACATAGACTTGCCTCTATGACAAGCGGTGCACAAACCTAAAATGTCTAGAAGTTTAATGTGTTGGGCAATGGAATTAAGAGAGTATGAAACTGTTTACGAACCTAGAGTTCACTACACCAAAATGGGCAAATTGTCACCTTTCAGCCGGCCAGCCTTGTCAAGGTCATTGACCGTGACAAAAAAACACGCGTTTTATGTCACGGTCATTGACCTTGACACAACCGTGACAACTAATTGTCATGGTCAATGACCGTGACAAGGCCGTGACAAATTTACTTGACACGACCGTGACAACTTTTCCAGCAAAAACCCTTTCCCCCTTCTTTTTTCCCTCCCACCGTTCCCTCCCTCTCTCTCTCTCTCGATCGACGCTGCTCTCTCTCTCTCTACTTTCAGGTTCAATTTCTCTCTCTCTCTCTTCCATTTATATATATATTTGTGTGTATATTTATGTGTGTATGTGTATATATATATGTGTGTATGTGTGTGCGTGTGTGGGGGATGGGGCGGGGTGGGGCGAGGTGGGGCAGGGTGGGGGAGGGGGTGGTGGAGGGGGGCAGAGGGTGGGAGGGGGTGGGGTGCGGTGTGTGTGTGTGTGTGTGTGTGTGTGTGGTGGTGTGTTTTGGGTGAGAGGGTGGTGGAGGGGGGAAGGGGGTGGGGTGGGGTGGGGTGTGTGTGTGTGTGTGGTGTGTGTGGTGAGGGAGGGGGTGGTGGAGGGGGCAGGGGGTGGGGTGCGGTGTGTGTGTGTGGTGTGTTTTGGGGGAGGGGGTGGTGGAGGGGGGGGAGGGGTGGTGGAGGGGGGCAGGGGGTGGGGTGGGGTGGGGTGTGTGTGTGTGTGTGGTGGTGTGTGGTGGGGGAGGGGGTGGGGTGGGGTGTGTGTGTGTGGTGGTGTGTGGTGGGGGAGGGATAATTCACGGGCTTTAGCTAAACTAGGGTTTTATAGAGTTTCGTTCCTACTACTTGGGCAATGACTATACTAGGGACTGGATTCAAAGTAAATACTAGGAAATCCCAATTTATAACCGTCTAATTTATATCCTTTATTTATTTAATCACGATTCATTCCACTAAATAATCATGATTGCACTCAAATTTAATTATTTATAAATCACTCGAAAGAATATCTGATCAATTCCTTGATTCTAAGACTTAATTCTATAGGATTATAAAATAGTTCATCGGTCGGGTAAACAAAATAGTTGGTGCGCAAACTAACGGTCAAAGTAATAGTATATAATTCCAACATTTCAAACTACTTGAACATCACAAATGGATACGAACTTAAAATATAAATTGAGATAACCTTAGAATCTAATTAGGGTAAAAATATAATGGCATCAACTAACATATATGTAGGGGTGGGGTGGGTAGGGGTAGGGGTGGTATTGACGGAACTTACACATACGTTATAATATAGATGGAACATTTTTTTATCTGTACTATTAATTCAATTAGGTAAAACGAAATGTGTACTATTAACATTTTTTTTATCTGTACTAATAACATTTTTTTACAGCAAAAATGTCTCCTTCAGATGTTAAGGCGAAGATGATGATGCTGTTTATGATGATGTCGTCTGGGTTCGGTGGTAGCGGAGGCGACGAGGGCTCCTCCGCCGCTAGGCTCCCCAAATATGGAAAATTTGGGATTACCGTCGAAAACAAGTCGGAGCTTTTAGCGAGATCCCTCGAGCTGCTAAAGACGGTCATCGGCCCGGGGTTTATGACTTGGAAGGAGGTGCCGTACGAGCTCAAGTTAGGTGTTTGGGCGGCACTACAGGTAATATTTATATGAATATTTCAATTTATATTTATATTTATATTTATTCGCAACTAACATTGTATTTGTTGGACAGGAACAATTCAACTTGGATCCAAAGCTACGCGATTCCGTCTTGGAGCAGTTGAGGGAGCAACACAAGACGTGGAAGAAAAATATGCGGACACGGTACTTTGGAAAAACACGAGAGTCCATTTTATAATGGCGCGGATCCGTCCCGCCCAAGGAGCCGATCTCATTGGCACAATGGCAAAAGTTCATTGACAATGAGAGCGAGGATCGACAATTGGCATCTCGCCAATCGGGGAGGGAAAATCGGGCTAAAAAGACGGACGTGCAGTACTCCGGCCGGACCTCTTATGCTGAGGTGGAGCATATGATGCAGGTAAGATTTAATTTATCTATAACTACATAAATATATTATTGGATATTATTTTACTTTACGGGGCCGATACTAATTTTACTTTACTCTATTTTATTTCAGGGGGTAGGGAGTGGGCCAGGGGGTAAGCCACATAGGCTCGATACTTATGTGGCTCTTCGGACGAAGAAGGGGAAGGACAAGGAGGTGTCCCCGAGCGTCGCGGCCACGATTGTAAGTAATCCGACAGTTTAATTATTGTTAATTACGTTATAATTTTTTAGTTTACTTATTTTACTAATCATGTGCTTTTTGTCGTTTCAGGCAAAGCTTAAGGAAGTGCATGCATCGCAGTCTGATGCCGACAAGGCATCTTTGTCCACAGACGCACTCAGCCAAGTGCTTGGCTCTGATCGCAAAGGAAGGACAAGGGGAGTGAGCTCGCGGGTGGCCAAATCTAGGATCATCGGATTAGAGATGAGCGACACCGGGTTGTCTCGAACGGTGGATTCACACGACGCGAAGCTGTCCCGTTTGGAGGCGACGGTCCAAGATATGTGCGCATTCATGAAGCGTACGTTGGGTGGAGACCGTAAAGGGAAAGGGAAAGGGAAGGAGAAGGCGGTGGAGGAGGAGGTGCGGGAGGACGAGGCGCAGGATGACGAGGATGTGGACCTCGCTGCTTCATCACCGACACGTTCATACTTCGACGATCCACTTCCCTATTTGACGCCCTCCAACAGACCATTGTCGACAATTGGTTGGCCGAGCGTGTTCATATTGGACGTATTTGATGGCCAGCAGATAGGGCGGGGGTTGAGGGACCCGAATATCGTCGAGGGTGGAATAGTCCATGGACGTGTGCTTTAAGAGATGGAGTCTAGGGTGCTCGTCACGCATGTCATACCCGGGAAGGAGAACTCCCTATTGTGGTTGCGCGAACAATGCGGCACGACGTATATTAGTGGGTGCGTCAATTCGTATGTCATGTGGCCTACTCACCTCCTCAGTTTTATCCAAGTGTAGTAACATTATTTTTAAGTTTGTCCATTTTAATTAAATTTGGATTATATCGTCATGTATATTGTTTTTACTTTGAATATTTGGATTATATCGTCATGAATATATATTTGCATTATATTTAGTTTGTGTTGGATATATGATGTTTGGAACAGGTACAATGTTGCTATAACAGGTACAAATATACTGCTGGGCAGTGGCGGTGGCCATACTGCCCAGCAGATTTTTTTAAAATTCTGCCCAGAATTGTCACGGTCATTGACCGTGACAAGTCCGCGACAAAAGTTGTCACGGATGTGTCACGGTCATTGACCGTGACAATTGGGGTCGCGGTTATGTCACGGTTATAAACCGTGACAAACGTGTCACGGTCACTGACCTTGACACGACCGTGACACAAAACGCTAGTTTTTTGTCAAGGTCAATGACCGTGACACGACCGTGACAAAAAAAGTTGTCTCGTCTCGAAATGTCATGGTCATTGACCTTGACAAGGTGAATTTGTCAAGGTCAATGACCTTGACAAATGGGAAGATTTGGTGTAGTGGTTGTAATAAAAGGCCAAGCAGTGGTAGACTTTATTGCTAAATTTACATATGCATAGGAGAAGCATAATCCACGTTTGCCAACCGATCAGACTTCTACGAAATAGAGCTTATATAAAAACAAACAGAGATCATGGTCGATCAACCTGAGTCTTCGACTACTCAAGGAAAATTGTAGAAAAGATAGAAGGTGTTCAAGCATGGATACTGGTAGAAGATGAGTTCTCCGATGATATTCCAACTTGGCGGTTATTTATAGATAGGTCTTCATGTTCTACTGGAAGTTGAGTAGGCCTCATCATTAACACTCCAGATAATTTGGATGTGGAATATGCTTTGAGATTCCAATTTAAGTCTTTCAATAATGAGTTCAGATAGGATTCACTGATCATAAGACTAGAATTATCTTCATTATTAGGCGCCAACCTGGTATTGGTATACAGTGATTCCCAATTGATTGTTAATAAAATGCAATATATTTATGGTGTCAAAGGAGAAACCATGATAAGATACTACCAAAAAGCAATGAAAGTTATCTCTCTGATCACTTTAGACAAAATAGTGAGGATTCCCAGACTTGAGAATGCCCGAGCAGATGCTCTTGCTCGGCTTGCTTTAACAACTCCAACAGAACTCAAACAAACAATCCCAGTGGAGATTCTCGCCCACAGAAGCATTAATGGGATAGAAATTAATTTTATATCTATGGAGTTAGGTCCTTAATGGATGGAACCAATTCGAGAATACATCGAGCGACAAACATTGCCATATAACCAAAATCAAGCCAGAAAGACTAGGTACAAGGCGGACAGTTATGTGCTAAAAAAAGGTGTCCTATACAGGAGAGGATACATTTTTTTATTACTTTTTTGTGTTCATCCAAATGAACTGAGCGATTTGATCAAAGAGGTACATGAAGGATCATATGGAACACACATATCTGGGAGGTCCCTAAGACAATAAATAGCAATGCAAGGTTACTATTGGCCGATGATGAAAGAAGATTGTGTTATTTTCACCAAAAAGTGTGATAAATGCCAAAAGTTTGCTACCATACACAAAATACCAGGATCAAGCCTAACACCCATCACTTCTCCATGGCCTTTCACTATATGGGGAATTGCTTTGGTCGTACTATTACCGACCACGAAGGTAAGATTCAAATACGTGGTCGTAGTCGTTGATTATTTTACCAAATGGGTGGAGGTTGAGTCCCTAATCGACATGCCTTATCAAAGAGTGTTCCAATTCATATAGAAGTAGATCATTTATACATATGGCATGACTTATGCCTTCATCATCGACCATGGCACTCAGCTTGATAATGAAGAATTTGAAGAGTATTGTATTCGAGCAGGCATCCGGAAACATCATTCAGCACCTAGTCATCCGCAATACAACGGCCAAACAGAGATCACCAATAAGACCTTACTAGATGGGTTGAATAAAATGTTGGATAAGGCTAAATGAAACTGGATTAATGAGATCTACAGTGTCCTTTGGGCATACATAACTACTCCCAGAACAGTAGCAGGAAAAACTCCATACATGCTAACTTTTGGTACTGAAACAATAGTTACAGTGGAAATAGGTATGACCACTCACAAGGTATTGAACTTTGATTCACCCAAGGCTGACCTTATGAGGCGAATAGATATGTACATGATAGAAGAAGTCTAGGAAGATGTTGTTATTCGGATGGCTGCGTATGAACAAAGGATTGCAAGGTTTTATAATCGAAGGGTCAAGCCGACCAACGTGAAGTAAGGAGACCTGGTACTTAAGAAAGTAATCCAGAGGAACAACAAGCAGGAGCCCAATCGGCATAGTCTATACCATATCTCGGTGGTTATCCGAACAAATACCTATCGATTGGAGACTTTGGAAGGGAAAGAATTTAAAAACCCTTGGAACGCAGATCATTTGCGTAAGTATTATCAGTAATTCAGTTTGAAAATCCTATCTTTAATGTAATTGCTTATTCAAGTTAATGGAATCTTAGTTTTTCTCCATTCTAAATCCTTTTCATGTTTTATTTTTCGTAGTATGGTGTTTACACCTAATTAATATGAGCAAATGGCATGGTTCAAACTTTTTCAAAATTTTCCAACTTCAGAAAAGTTCTCAAAAAGTTCCTAGCCGAGAAGGGATTGGTTCAAACTTTTCCAACTTAAGAAAAGTTCTAAAAAATTTCCTCGCCAAGAAGGGCATGGTTTAAACTTTTCCAAACTTTTCCAAATTTCAGAAAAGTTCTCATAAAGTTCCTCATCAAGAGGGGCATGGTTCAAACTTTTCAAACTTTAGAAAAGTTCTCACAGATTTCCTCGCCGAGAAGGGCATGGTTCAAAATTTTCCAACTTCAGAAAAGTTCCTCACCAAGAAAGGCATGGTTCAAACTTTTCCAACTTCAGAAAAGTTCTCAAAAATTTCCTCGCCGAGAAGGCCATGGTTCAAACTTTTCCAATTTCAGAAAAGTTCCTCTCCGAGAAGGGCATGGTTCAAACGTTTCCAAAAATTTTCAACTTTTGAAAAGTTCTCAAAAAGTTCCTCGTCGAGAGGGGCATGGTTCAAATTTTTTCAAACTTTTCCAACTTCAGAAAAGTTCTCCAAAAGGTCTTCGTCAAATAACATGGTTCAAACTTTTGCAAACTTTTCCAACTTCAGAAAAATTCAATCTTCATGTATGACTTGTCCTTGAAAACTCACGAACAAGAAGTCAATAAAACTTCTTAATTAGAGGTTTTACCTGACCAGGTTAAAATACTGGAATAATTATACATTCCTAATACACTTGGTCGCCACTGATAACCAATGTTGTAACTTAGTACAATAAAGTTATTTACAATTTTATCTAAGTGCATTAGTCGAATCTAAGGTTGTATACATGATTCAAACATGAATTAGATATTAAATATTTGAGATGGTTATTTAGTATATAAGCCGATTAACTAATCTTTATATAGTTTACCTAGTCATCCAAAAAGATTAATGATAATCATAAGCTTGAATAAATAATGAAATAAAAAACTACATCATTTCATTGATTAAAATATATTAAAATATCAATAAGTGAGCAAATACAGTACAAGAAATATAAATTTATTCTGCTGGGCATTTTCCTTGGGCCTTATCCATCCCAGCAGGAGGATCATCCAAGGTATGTGGAGAATTTATAGAGTTAAAGTCTCTCAGCATTTACCTATTACTGCTACTTGTACTATCAAGAAAGTGAGGAGGTATCATGCTCATCATAGATACCATAATCCCCTAGATACTTGGTTATCAGGCATTGGGCAATGGCTT
Source organism: Sambucus nigra (assembly GCA_949130495.1). Classification (NCBI taxonomy): domain Eukaryota; kingdom Viridiplantae; phylum Streptophyta; class Magnoliopsida; order Dipsacales; family Adoxaceae; genus Sambucus; species Sambucus nigra. Next base: position 382,414,180 of record OX422214.1, on the reverse strand, counting down.
CGGGAGGAATCCATGTTGTGTCCAACTTGAATAGAGGCTTATCACAGTCCAAAAAACCTGGGTCATTCCAATGCCACAAGTTGTTGTTCTGATCGTACTTCAGTAAAGTTACCAAGTTGGTCCATCCTCATTTGTAGCCTTCATGATTGCTCTGAGAAAGATGATCATCCAAGTAGGCAAATGCCTCATTTTATCCCTTCATCCATACTTCCCTAGGATGTTTATGAAATTAAAATATCACCCTCTCCACCTAGTTTTAAAGATTCTTAAGAACATTATCCTTGGCCTTCAGTTGAGCATCCTGGTCAGCAATGGCATTATCTTTGACTTTTAATTGGATAGCTTGATCAGCTAGGGTCTTTTTAGTTTATTCTTCCTCAAAAGTTGGTCGAATATCTATCCTTTGCCTAGAAGTTTGCCCAAATTTAATTTTCTTATTCTGCAAGGCCTCCAGTTCTTCCACCAATCTTGCATTTTCATTCTTCAAAAAGAAAGTTCCTTCATCAAGATCAATAGTTGTTGATATCTTCAAGCTTTCCTGTCCATCCCTCATGGCATTATTCTCTGTTTCTAACAGAGAAACAATGGACCTAACATTCTCCAAATCTTGTTTCAAGGAAAGTTCCTTCTTGTTTAGGGCATAAGTAATAACCCTTAACTTGTTTTCAAAACCCTAAACTTCACTTAAAACTTTATATATGTCCTCGTAGTCAGAATGAAGTAAGGCCAAGGATAACTTGTGATCTTGTTGCAATTTCTCAATCATTTCATAATAGGCGGTATTATTAGCAATAGCTCCATCTAACAAGCAACGGGATGGATATATGACTCCTTCACTTGGTCGAATACATTTGGGCCGAGAAACCCAATTAAGTCTTCTTCAGACATGGGAACATGACTAGCCTCGAGGAGATTTTTACTTTGTCTGAGCAGGTCAGATTCAACCAAAATTATAGCCTTTTTCCTATCTTCAAACTATAAAGTTGCAAATACATGAGTTTATGGAAATCTAAAGGATCAAATAAGACAAAAAGTGAAGCAACACGGTTCAATAAAAACTACAAGTCATTCTGAGGTATGGACAATAATTGAAGATAAAAACTGGTTCTTCCATTAGTTTATAATTGAAATACAAAAGAGGATACATCTTCAAGAAAGAAAAGACAAAGAAAAATAAAAAAAATAAACTTGTTAGACCTTCTCCTTGTCTTTAGACTGGTCTTATCTAGCAATTGGTTGGTCGATATTAGTGTTGGGCACCATTGAAGACTCAATAGGAACAAAAAAAGATTCCCCTGACCACTTCTCATAGTCAAACTCTTCATCCAAGTTGGGAGGAGTGTCACGGTCATGTCTTATGAAGAGTTTAGAGATTTCTTTCGTCCTGACCACCTTCAAAGCCTCAATATAGCCTTCCTTAAAGGACCATTCACTACACAAAAACACGCCATTAGTAACACAATTTTATCGTTACTAAAAATATTAGTAACACAATTTTTTTCGTTAGAAAAAAGGCGTGGGGCACGAAGCTAGTAACGGAAAATTCTATTACTAATAGTAATGATAAAATTCAGAATTAGTAACGAAAAATTCTGTTGCTAATAGTAACGGTAAAATTCTGTTACTAATATTAACGGTAAAATTCAGAATTAGTAACGAAAATCTCGTTGCTAATAATAATGGTAAAATTCAAAATTAGCAACGGTAAAATTCTCTTACTAATAGTAACGGTAAAATTCAGAATTAGTAACGGTAAAATTATGTTACTAACTAATAGTAACTGTAAAATTCAGAATTAGTAACGGTAAAATTCTGTTAGTAATATTAATGCATATTTAAAAAAAAAGATTCAATATCCTAATTATTCTTATCGCACTATTTAAATCCTAAGAACATATACAAAATAGTTTGCAAAAACAAGGGCATTATATTCAACATTTACATTTATATAAGCCTCCACTCTTTATTTACAAAAGAAATAATCAAACAAATGAAATATCGTAATACTATCGCATCGAAAGTTGCATTATTTTAATAAAAGCATCCAATATAACATCCTAATAAAATTATCCCCAAATGAGATATTTTTATATTATAACAAATCAAATGAAAAATAAAAAAGAAGTCCGTTGTTGTTGACTATCAACTTTCGTTCGTTTATCATCGTCATCAACGCCGCACCCCGCAACCCGCAATGCTGGAAACTTGATGAGGATCCAAAAATGACATTCTGTCAAACAAAATAAAATTATCATATTAGTTATGATATCAACATTTAGTCATACAAAATTAATTTAGTACAAAAAATTATCCGCCAGCAAAATTAATTGAACAAGTATGTGAACTTAAAAGTAGGAAATTTCACATAAAAATAAGTATATGAACTTATAATATCACACTTTCACATCAGCACACAACACATGGTTTGCAATAAAAATTCAATTGTTTTTGGTACAACTAACACTGTTCACACAAACACAGAAACACACACTCACGCTGCACACAAACAGTGAACACACACTTCACACTATTCACAAAAACACACTATGATAAAAAAAATGAATTAAAAATGTTCTGTACTTTATATCCAAGCATTTAGTGTGCATTCATGAATTCTGGCTATTTTTCATAAATTCACACGATGTGAGATGTAAGAAATGCAAAAGAAAGAACTCAAGTACAAAAAGTAAGAACTCGATAAAATTCATTCCGGACTTACCTCATCCAATATATAATACGATCCCATTTGACGGAGTGAAAATTTGATTCCATAATACTATCGTCTTATGAAGATCCTGCACACATGCCAATTGCCGTTATTTAATGAAAAATTCCACTTCCACAAATGCACATAAATGACACTACAATACTGCACACATGCCAATTTCCACTATTTAATGATAAAAGGAAGAGACAAAAAAAATCATAAATTTTTTAACGAGCAATTTAATTCACAGATTGTAAATTACTCGAATCAAAATTGGCAAAAATAATTGAGAGAGGCCCTCCCCTTCTGCACAATCATCTTCCTCGGTCCTGAGAAGGATACACTAATCGGAGGAACAAAATCAACCGAACAATAAAAAAGGATCGTAGACAAACACAATTAATATGTAGTAGTGTCCCTCGAGATCTGAGAGGTGAATTGGCAGACAAACAGGTGCGTAGACGACCAGCGCATCACTATCTCCCTCAAATGGACAACATCGACTACTACCTGCTGGAAGTTAATTTAACAAAAATTCATTCAGATGTAGGGAATGAAAAGGGCACAAGAAAATGAACAAGGATAAAAACAAAAATGAAAACCAACATCGTTTAAGAAGAGAGAAGGGCCCAAGGTCGGCGCCAACATGCCAAAAGCAACGTCGTGTTGATGAATATGTATAAATTGATCCTTGCCATGGAAAACTGTTGTAAATGCCGACGGAAAAACCCAATAGTAAACAACAACCAACCTGAGTCTTTGGTCCGGAAGGAGAAACAAGACCCAGAGAGAGTGAAATGGTGTCCTTTGCAAGCGACACAAAATAAGAGACCCTTGTCCCTGTAGGGATGCTACTTGACAACGATAAAAGGAAGGAGACATACGACATCCCAAATCTTGAATTGTTTCCCTTATCTATGATAGTGCGATAGGATCAGAACCATAAAATAATGTGTGTGAAGTGTGTTGAAACAGAATGAGCTGTGGCGGTCCGAAAATAAGCATATCGCTATAAGTCAGTGGAATAAACTTTCCCAAAACAGAAATAAGCATATCTCTATATGGATCCCTAAAGACAGTTAACTTTTACCATTATACCCATTGCACTTCCTTTCCCATTTCTTTTAGATTTCCATGTTGTTATGTCTTTGCCACCATTCTTTGCCACGTTTCTCTATTATGTCCCCTCTTATCTTTCTCCAATTGTATCCTCATTTCTTAATATGCCTTGATAGTTGTTCTTATTTCCCCTCTTATCTTTCTGAATGTGTTGCATCTTCTATAAAATTTCTTCAATATTTTGTTTGAATTCATCTTATCTAGATCTTTGATCTTATTCTTCTTGGCCCTGTATATACCTCTAATTCCAATGGTTGTGTAATTTTGACTTCAGGTGATGATAAGAGATTACATCGGTTGTTAGAAAATTGGTTTATGTAATAAATTACACAAATTGATTATGCATTTAATTACACAAGTTGGGGAACACTTACTTTGGGCCAAATCCTTTGGTCTGGTAGTGGGAACACAAAGAAAATGTATGCATCCATATAATGGTACTAGGGGTGTGGGTTTCAATGAGTGAGGTAGTTGCTACTGCATAACACTAGATGGAAGTAAAATGTCAGGTACTCAGCCAATATGCTCCAACACAAAAAAAGGAATAATTTTAAAAATGCATATTCAAAGAGTTTCATACCCTGCTGCATCGACTTAGACCTGACAACATCGTTTGATATTTATTTATAAGAAGTCTTGATTTGTATCAAGTTCTATCTTTCACATATTTAATCTCATTCTTTGCAGAGTAGAGAAATCACATATTCTATATCCTTATCACATTCAAATTTCAGTTGTGCTGCACCTTACCTTCTGTTAAAAAAACTGTAAGGACACAAGTCTCCGATTGAGTCTTAATGTAGTGTTGGCTCAATTCCGGACAAAAACATTTAAGTCATAGGATATTGTTCAAGTGTATCCTTCAAGCCTATGACAAGTGAAAGTTGAAGACGTTGCGACATTACTTTTCAAGAGAACATCATTGTCGATTTTTGTGCCAAGTTTCACGTCATAAACATGTGGATTCCAATGTCTACTAAAGGTATGAATGCATTAATATATATATGGGAGCTTGGAAATTTATTTTGGGTGTTAGTATTTTTCTGTTATTTTTTTTGAATTCATAGTTCTAAAGATTTTGTTCTCGAACACCTTTCAGTAGTAAAATCATATCAAATCCAAAAAAAATCAGACAAATATGAAACTGGTGGCCACGCGTTCGTATCGAAATTATCTATAATAATGGCCTGCAATCTCGTTTGAAAAGTCATTAGAACGACCCCGTTCGAACGAAATTCTAACGAGATTCATAAATTGTTTTTGTTTTCTCGTTAGAAGTTTCGGTCGAACGAATTCAAACTCGTTCGAACGAACTTCTAACGAAATTTCAGTTTCGAGTAGTTTTTTTGACAATTTTTTTATAGCTTCCCACTTTGCCCACTAACTTTCACCACCTTTACATAGTACGGGAAAGACATTTTCTAAGACAACTTTTTCACATTTTCAAGAGTGATTAGAGAAAAATACTTTGAAGAAAAAGTTCCTTTTTATGTGTTAAGTTTTATGGAGTAAATTCCTTTCAAAACACACATACACCCATATGTTTGTCTATATCCAAGCTTCAACATATATATAATGCCTGGAGTGTTTGGCACCGGTTTTTCTCTACACCATTGAAGAAGAGAGTTTGAGTTTTCTTTTCAACTCATAAAGGAGAAGAGCTTTGTTTGATATGACTTTACCACTTGGAGAAAGGCTTCATTGAGGGTTGAAGATTGTCCAAAAGTCTCATTGGTGGATTCTAAGATTCTGGTAGAGTTCCGGGGTTGTCTACTAGGCGGAGGTGTTTACAAGAAGACGCGTCAAGGCTTAAAGGGAGTCGAGTCGAGGAAGTAAGTCATCTGTCTTGTAATTGTAAAACTGTACTTAGTGGACCTAAGGTTAGGGACGTCCGAGGTTTTTCCCATTTGGGTTTTCCTCGTACATCGGCGCGTCGTGTGATATTGTTTAATTTTATCTTTCTTAAATCACGTAGATGCATGCTTAGGTAATTCAAGATAAAATTTGATTTAATTATCACACTTATGTTCTTTGGTGTTAAAATATATTTGGGTGAAATTGAAATTAATTCAATTCAAAGATAATTTATTTTGGTAAAATTTGGTTTGGCCTAATTTGCAAAATGAATTATTCTTGTTAGGAAAATTTCTAGGACTTGAATTGAAATATTTGGTTTAAGTGAAAAATCAACTTGTGTGGATTTAATCTTATTTCACTTGGTTTAATTTTAATTTGAAAATAAATTAAAGTTTGTGAATTTTTTTTAATTGAACCATCATCTTCGCTTACGCATATCTAAAAAGGAAATTATTTAGTTTTGGAGTATAAAAAGGTTTTAAATTAAAATTTGGGGGGCTATCGCACTTTCAAAAACATAATAGGAAGTCAAAATTACTAATTATATCAACAGGTACAAATTTGAACAAATAATAGGATATCAAAGGAAGGTTATATATGGACAACTGTATTTGCTTAAAATGGTCATGTAATGGTTTGTCAACCAATAGGTGGTATTGGTGGAACTTTAGCTTGTTGAAAAGAGTTGTGATTACACTTTGAACATATTCACCTAGGAGTTTTGTATCAGTTTTAATTTAGAGCATTTTTAATTTAGCTTGCTCCTGTCAGTCAAGCTCTCAAAATGAATTTTATCTAGAGCCTATAAGGTTTATTCTAAATACATGTAAAAGGATTCTTTGTATATAATCATAGGCAACAATGCAATTTCATGGGTAATAGGCAAATTTAACATGGTGGTTTCAATGCATCAAAAGTTCAATTTAACATGGTGGTTTAAATGCATCAGACGTAGAATTCAACTTCTTAAACTCTGATTCTTTGGAAGCATAAACAAATTTGAAAGCTTGAATTGTAAGTGAAAATAAAAATAAGTAGAGACTAAACACATATTTTAGGGTGAATAGAAATGATAGATTATAAATTGGAGCATTAAAATACCTATGAAGAAGATGGGATTGATTGAGGAGTCTAGATCCGATATAAATAGGATAACTCCGGTTACCCAAATGGACCTCGACAATTGTAGGAGGAATATAAGTGATTTTAGTCGGCGATTAATCCATCGTGGTGGAACTAGCAAAACCGGTCGATGGAAATCTATTCGTCTCAAGTCGGCATCTCGAAGAGTGGAAGGGTATGTTAATACAAATATACTCCTCTTCTTCGGCTGTCCCTCTACTATACCGCTCTCAACATCCTCCTATACATAATACCTAAACAGAGACCTATTACTAATAGCATGTTAAGAAACTAGAGACCCCCACACCAAAACCTCGCCATCATAAAGATAATGCATTTGTATTTTTAGTAAAACTCAATTGAAAACAACACAAAAGAAACCATCAAATACAACCAATTTGTATTTGTGAAATAAGACTTTTACATCTTTTGTATGACCTTATCCTTATGTTCACAGAACTACTATTCAGAAACATAATCACCGCTATCCAAATATATACCTCCCCTGCAGAAAAAATATCAGCAAATACAAAACCAACAAATTTACTAATTAATTAATACCTTACTGAATTAAGTAGCTAGATTACAATGGATAAAAAAATAAAAATTACATTGTTGAATTTCCATGTCTGGTAAAGGCATAAATCATCGAAGAAGCTAGTGGATCTAGATATAGGATCGAACCTCATTGGATTAAAAGGAGGAACCACACACATCTTCAGATCCTCAATACAATGTAATATGTAATAATAATAATAATAATAATAATAATAATAATAATAATAATAATAATAATAATGATAATAATAATAATAATAATAATAATAATAATAATAATAATAATAATAATAATAATAATAATAATAATAATAATAATAATAATAATAATAATAATAATAATAATAATAATATAACAAATAAGAGGAGGAACCACATACATCTTAGGGTTTCAACTAAAATGAATAAGAGAATGGGATTTTAACTACAATACTTTGAAAATACCCGAGACCAGAGCAAATGAGATGAGAGAGGAAAGTGACCGGCTGTGGGTACCCGAAATTAGAATGATGGGCCTGGATGAGTAGCCCATTTGTAGCGGCCCAAAGTACAGAGCCTCCATGTCTTAACCGATTATGATTTAGTCTCTTCCCATGTTCCCATTAAGAGAGGTTCTAGGAAGAGATGGAAAACGTGGGGGAGTCCAACACCCCCACTTACTGAAGTAAATATGTATATAATAAACCCTAGGTCTGGGTCAAGGGACACATTGTATTCTCTATAATCACTCTCCGGAGAACATAGAAATAATACTGACTGCACCGCCGTGGATGTAGGCATCTTTGCTAAATCACGTACATCCTTTGTTGTGTGATTGTCATTTTGCATTCCTTATTCTTACTTGGTGATTGTGTTTCTCTTATCTATTTGTGTTGCATAATAATTATCACCACAATTGGCACCGTCTGTGGGAACGTTTATCTTCCCTGAGAAAGCCCACACCAAAAAAGGAGCTTGAAATGTCTGATCACAGTAGTAATGCTCCCCAGACAAGGGATATTCAAGACCCCCTACTCCTCGTAGGATTAGGTCTGAAGTTCGACGTTCAGATCGCAGGGCTCGCCCAGAAAGGCCAGCCTCGGAAGAAATCCAAGGACCAGCGAGATCCACGCAGATATCTAGGCTGATTGATGCATACGAGGAGAGGCTCCAAGATCAGAGGGAGTCTTCTCGCAGGCACGAGGCTGAGAACGCTCGCCTCAAAAGAAGATTATAAAGAATGGAGAGAGAGCTCCATCATAGTGCCAAGAAATGTCCGTACCACACTCCTAGCCCTCAGGCGAGCAAGTCCCATAGCCGAGGAAGGAGACCCAGGCACGGATCCTAGGGAGCCGAGGAAAACGAGTCAGAGGATGACCTACTCGAGCAACTACGACTAGCTCGCAAACACAGAAGCCCGAATTGCAGTAATGAGAACATACAAAATCTGGTCCGAAGGGAGATGGACCAACATCCTGCCCATTATGGTACCAGATCGACCCGAGAACTCGCTAGGCGAGCTCTCAAAACTCAGATGAAATCACCTTTTTTCGAAGGAGATTGAGGAAGAAGAAGCCCCCAAGAAGTTTACCATTCCAAGGTTCAAAATTTATGACGATAAGACTGATCCCATTGATCATGTCAGGCAGTACCGACAGGCCATGACCCTCTAGAACCACCGATACGCACTAATGTGCCGAATTTTCCCCTCGACACTGCATGACGTGGTGCAGAAATGGTTCGAAAGGCTCCCCCACCGGTCCATCAGAAGTTTCAAATCCCTGGTCGAGATCTTTACGGCCCGATTCATTACTAGTAGATCCCATCCCAAAAGGATGGATGCACTGCTGACAATGAAAAAGACGCCCCAAGAGACCCTCCGAGACTACGCGAAGAGGTACTGGGAATTGTTCAACGAGGTCGAGGACTGTTCGGAGCAAGTGGCAGTGGCCTCTTTCAAAATTGGGCTACCCAGCTCTTCCCTTCTGTACCAATCCTTGATAAAGAAATAAGCCATGATCATCGATGACCTAATGGCCCGCATCGAGAAGTATGCCAAGGTGGAAAATGTGACCTGCCTCAGCACAGCGAAAAACGGTCGAACTAAGCTCGCTGCCAAAGGCAGTGACAAAATTGAGAACCAGGAGAAAGGAGGAAACAACGGGGGCAGAAATGGCCCCAAGAACGGAGGCAATAATGATGTGTCAAGAGCATTTCAGGCGGTCAACACTATCTTCAAAAAACCAATTTACAACATTCTCGCAAAAATCAAAGACGAGCCATTCATCAAGTGGCCCAGGAAGATGGGGGAGATCCCTCAAAAAGAAATAACGCGCTGAGATGCGCTTTTCATAAAGAGGGGGGACATAAGACCGAGCATTGCAAGGCCCTTAAGTATCACCTCGAGGAACTAGCCCAATCCGGGCATTTGAACGAGTTTGTGGAGAAGAAGGCAGAGAAAGCGACTGTTAATAAAGAAGCGAGACCTGACAACGTGCTCGAAGATGATGCTAGACATGAGTTCACGATAATTCATGGGAATCCGATGCCAAGAAAATCCAAGGAAATTCAGCTCGAATGGAGATGAAGAAGCTTACAGCGGTGATGCAAGATTTTCAGATCGATCCAGTGAAGTCACAGTCAAGAAAGCGTTGATGAGAAGATGACGTCAACTATAATAAGCATATTGTCTTCACAGATGAAGATCTGGTGGGAGTGAGAACCCCACATCATGATGCTTTGATCATTACCCTCAGGATAGATAACTTGGAGGTCGATAAGTTACTCGTCGACCAAGGAAGGTCGTCCAAGGTAATGTATCTTGACCTATTCAGAAAATTGAAGTTAAGCGTCGCCGACCTAAAGAAAGCTATTGTCCCTTTAGTTGGTGTCGCTGGAAAAATAACTATGCCCCTCGAAAAGATTGTACTGCCAGTACACGCGGGAAATGTCTCCAAGATGATTAAGCTTTTGGTGGTTGACATTGACTCGCCATACCAAGCCATCCTCGACAGGGGATGGTTACATGCGATGAAGGCAGTCTCCTCAACCTACCATCAGAAACTCAAGTATCTAACCGAGCGAGGAGTAATGGAGATCCACGATGATCAAGCAATGGTAAGAAGGTGCTTCATAGCAGCCATCCAACAATGGCCAGAGAAGAAGGCCGATCAGCCCAGCGAGAAAGTTAAAGAACAAGAAGGTATGACACCTTCTAAATAGCAATTAAAGTATGAAAGACCTGGAGTAGTGGAGACCAGGCTCCTCCCCTCTGAATGGGTCGTCGAAGACCTGGTAGAGGTTACAGCTGGAGATAGCGATAGTGACAGAGTTTTCTTAATTGGAGCCTCTCTCACTGACCAAGAATAGAAGGAATTGACAGCTCTGCTGAGACGCAACATAGATGTCTTCACGTGGGAACCATATGAGTTGACTGGAATTGATCCTAGCATGGTTTTTCATCAACTTCACGTCAATCCCACCTTCAAACCAATCACGCAGAAGGCACGACGAACAGCACCCGAGAAGGCAAAAGCCGTAGAGAAAGAAGTAGAAAAATTATTGGATGCAGGATCCATACGGGACGTGCAATTCCCCGAATGGTTATCCAACCTAGTAGAAGTTCCAAAAAGCAACGGGAAGTGGAGAGTTTGCATCGACTTCACCGACCTCAATAGAGCATGCCCTAAGGATAGTTTCCCCCTCCCAAAAATTGATCAACTGGTAGACGCCACTGCAGCTCACGAGAGAATGAGTTTTTTGGACGCATACTCCGGGTATCATCAGATCCCTCTGTATGCCCCAGACCAAGACAAAATAGCATTCATCACCTCAGTTGGACTATACTGCTACAAGGTCATGCCCTTCGGGCTAAAAAATGCAGGGGCAACCTACCAACGGCTGGTCACTAAGATGTTCAAGGGTCAAATGGGAGACACCATGGAAGACTACATCGATGATATGCTCGTTAAAAAAAAGAAGAAAGTAGACCATCTCTCAGACCTATCAAGCACCTTCGAAATCCTCAGGAAATACCGAATGAAACTTAACGTGAGCAAGTGTTCTTTCGGTGTCCAGTCAAAAAAAATTATTGGGTACTTGGTTAGTAAGAGAGGCATCAAGGCCAACCCAGACCAAATCGATGCAATAAATAGGGTACAACCTCCTCGCATGATCCAGGACGTACAGAATCTCACAAGTATGCTCGCTGCCTTAAACCGATCATTTCAAAGTCCTCCAAGAAGTGCAAGCCTTTCTTCTAGCTTCTAAAGGGAAATAAAAAAGTAGAATGGAACCAAGATTGCTCGCGGGCTCTGGACGAACTCAAAGCTTACCTCAGTTCCCCACCACTGCTCGTCATGCCATAGGAAGCAAATACCTTGTACTTGTACCTCTCTGTTTCCAACCACACTGTCAGTTCTGCATTAATGTGCGAAGTTGCAGGAATCCAGCACCCCGTTTATTACGCGAGCAAGACCCTACTAGACGTCGAGCAGAGGTACCTACCACTGGAGAAGCTCTTCTTTGCACTAGTAGTGGCTTCGAGGAAGCTGAAGCACTATTTTGAAGCCCACACTATAATCGTCCTTACATCACACCCCCTTAAAGCAATCCTGAGGAAGGCGGATTTATTGGGCAGACTGTCTAAATGGTCAGTTGAGCTCGGACGATTTGACATCCAATTTTAACCAAGGAACGCAATCAAGGGGCAGATCCTTGCTAATTTTATAGCCGAGTTCACAGGTGAGCAACCTTTCAACCAACCTCCACCAACAAGACAAAAGGGGAACAACGCAAGGAAGGAAACCTAGAAATTGTTCGTTGATGGAGCCTCCAACTCAAAAGGGACAGGTGTAGGCATTGTCCTCATTAGTCCAGAGGATACAATCCTTGAATAAGGAATCGGGCTTGGATTTGCAGCCTCCAACAACGAAGCAGAATACGAAGCCTTAATAGACGACCTCCAGAAGGCTCACACTTTGGGAGCAAAGTATTTACAGGTGTTCGGCGATTCTCAATTAGTCTCCAATCAGATAAGTGGAGATTACAATGCAAAAGATGAAAGAATGGAAGCACACCTCGCCTTAGTGAAAAGGATGATGGAGAGCTTCAAAGAGATCAATGTCCAACAGTTTCCCAGAGGGCAGAACAACCATGCTGACACCCTAGCAACCATATGCTCAGTAATCGATTTCAACTTAAAAAGGACAATCCCCATCGATTTCCTCTCTCACCCGAGCATTAAGCGTAACAGCGAGCTACCAAGCGTGGAGTAGGTTCTCCGAATTGAGTTTACACCCAGCTTGATGGACCCATTAAGGGATTATTTGAAGGATAGCACACTTCCAGATGATAAGAAGACTGCACACCAGATAAGAGTCAAAGTTGCTCGCCTTCACTTATCTCCTGAGGGCAGGCTATACAAGAGATCATTTTTCGGTCCCTACCTCCAATGGGTTCACCCAAAGGATGTCGAGTAAGTTCTACATGAGCTTCACCAAGGAATCTGTGGAATCCATATTGGAGGAAGATCTTTGGCTTTCCGAGCAATGAATGAGGGCTATTGGTGGCCATATATGCAAATAGACTCTGCGGTGTATGTCCGCAAGTGCTTGAAATTACAGCTTCACGCTCCTATGGTCCACCAACCTGCTAGCAACCTAAAATCATTATCCAGCCCATGGCCGTTCACCCAATAGGGGATGGACATCGTAGGACCACTTCCTATCGCCACCGGCAATCGCAAGTATCTACTGGTCGCGACTTACTAATTCACCAAATGGATCGAGGCAGAACCCATAGTGGACATCTGAGATGCAAATATGATAAGGTTCATATGGAGAAATATAATCACCCATTTTGGCATCCCCAGAACCATCATCATCGACAATGGAACGTAGTTCGAGAGCGGCTCTTTTCAGAGTTTCTATAAAGAACATGGAATCAGACACCATTTCAGCACGGTGTCCTATCCTCAGAGAAATGGCCAAGCCGAGGCTTCCAATAAAACTATGATCGATGGGTTAAAGAAGCGATTAGAGTGAGCCAAAGGCACGTGGGTGAATGAATTACCACATATTCTATGGACTTATCGAACCACTCCACGACGAGCAACAGGGGAGACCCCATTTTCGCTGACATATGGAATGGAAGCAGTCATCCCATTAGAAGTCAGATGGCCGACAGTGAGGTCCAGCCTTGTCGACCAGGGCCATAATGATACAACATTGCTCGCTGAGCTCGACCTAGCCGACGAGCACAGAGAGGTAGCCCTAGTAAAACAAGCAAGCTATCAGCAACAGCTTGAAAGGAATTATGACAAGAGGGTCAACCCAAGGACATTCTGAGTTGGGGACTATGTCCTAAGGAATGTCCTGGGCAGCGCAATGAAACCATCAGACTGCAAGCTAGGGCCAAACTGGGAAGGACCATTCAAGATAAGAAGAGATAATCTGCAAGGCACCTATCACTTAGAAATGATGGAAGGCAGAGAAATCCCCCGAGCATGTAACGCAACCAATCTCAAGAAATTTTATTTTTAGATTCTTCTTTTATGCTTCTGTTGTGGAACTAGTAGTTTATTTTCCTTGTCATTAATGAAAGCCATTTAACGACTACGTTCTAATGAGTAACAATTATATAAGCTTTATCATACACCTTTTCCAAATGACAGGCACATTGATCATTACACCATAGCAGGGAAATCACCCTCCTCAGACTTTCGTTATGAAACATGAAAGACCTCTTAGCATTGCCCCTTGCAATATATGAAGCCCTACAGGAGATCCTAAGGCAATGTGGCCAAATTAAAACTGGTCGCAAAACCATCTTTGGTTGAATAAAATCCTGATCGGATAGAGCATCCAACACCAGGTGTGTCCTCGCCAATTGCCACACTTAGGCCTAAGGGAGTGTGACGACACGACCTAAAAGGTAAAGTGGTGCACAATGGTATCTCTATAGTATACTGGACTGGAAGGACACTTGCGTAATAATACAAATTTAGAGATCATAAAGGAGCGAGAATATGAAGAATATAATACACTTGTTCAATCGGCTAAATTAGCCCAAAACATAAATTTTATATTAATCCACCATATTTACAACAAGTACAATACATGTTTAGTCGGCGAGCTCGCCCAAAACATTGACATAACATCACTTCAATACAAAATACACAGAGTACTACTGGAAAAATCTCAGTGGGTGTGAGGCCTCTGAACGAGATAATCAGCCACTTGAGCTCTTCGACCATTATCGGGAGCAGGAACAAACTCATCCTCGACTTCGTTAGCATCCGACTCCAATAGCTGCCGAGGGATGGCATCGATGGGTATCCACTGATCATCTCTCCGAAAGGGATTGGGCATCCGAGTGGAAGGAGATATTTCATAGCGATACCAGAGCATTAAGTTCCTTGGAACTTGCATCTCCTTCAAAGCACTCAACCACCCCCTGATGAAGGTAATCTCTTCAAATTCTATCAGCCTCGTCGGAGCATCTATCTAACCCTGGTCATAACCGTCGGCCCATACTCTCCGAGGTCCTTTTTTAAACAGGTGCCACAGCCGAGTAACATCCCTTTGAAGCCCAACAGCAATCACATATGCTCGCTGGACATCACTGCGAAGCTCTTCCATTTCCCTATCTGAACGCCTGGTTCTCCTTCCAGCTCGCTGAACGGATGAACCTCGCAGAACAGGAGGAACGTCGCTCGAGCCAGCCCTAGATCGTGATGATGAAGAGCCTTGTAATACTGCAGGAATGGTGCTCGACGCATGCTCCCTAAGATGCGAGACCTCTTTCCTTAAAGCTTCATTTTCTTGCTGAAGCATTTCCCCAACCTAGTTGATCTCAGAAGCATCGAGAAGCTTTGTTCTCAGTGCATTCACCTCTTCTTACACTGAAGCACCAACCTTTTCCATCTCCTAGAGCCTGTCCTTCAACTTGGCGATAAGCTCAAACTGATCCTTATACTTTTGATTCCTTGACTCAAGAGATTTGCAAAGCCTAACAAAGGCCTGGCGAACCTGAGGACTTGTATTGGGACCAAGAGTCCTGCCCAATTGAGATGTGGCAGTAATATACTCTTCTACATCAGTCAACTACAAGACATAATAGGGCATCAAAAAGAAAGATAAATCAATGCACTAGGAAAAAGAAGCCTTTTCATTGATAAGGGTTAAAGTACATCGAGCAGTAAAAAGAAAAGTTACAAATAAAAATACAAAAATTAACCCTAGATGATAACTAATTAGCAACCTCAGGCTGCCCAGAGGTAGCTGGATGCTTCCCCTTATCAGCGACAGTAGAAGCACCCCCCTGAGCAGGGGCAACCTCTTTCGCCTGAGCAGGAAGGACCTCGGCAGGCAACGTCTGGGAGACAGGCTCAACGCCTTCTATAGCAGGGGCAGGAGCTTCTTTATCCACAGTCGGCTTCGGGCTCGGGTCATGCTCATCGAACAAAGGAGAGTCGGTATCAACACCAGTAGCTAGAAGGGCCTTATTCCAACCCTTCTTGAAGTTCAGACAGTTGATGTAGCCTATCTGAACCTCGGCGTCTTCATATGCAACAGTCTACCCGGAGTTGTATGAGTCTTCCTTGATGGTGGCTGCCTGGGACTCTTTATCCTTTAACTGCTCAGCCAGCACCTTGTTCTCCTCTACGATAACCAACTTACTCAAGAAGACCAGGTCATAGGCCTACCTCAGCTCGTTCATCTCCTTAACCGCCACATCCCTCTCTCGATCAGAATTGACGAGGGACAGGTTAGAGGAAACTCGGGCGACGTCAGTAGTCTTTAAATCAGCCTCCAGTTGAGTACCCCTCACTTCCAAAATATCCCTCTGCTGCTCTAGCACACCATTCCTTCTCACCAGATCATCTCGAGAATGATAGAGCACGGCGAAATCAATCACAAACTGCCCAAAACAAAGAAGAGATCAGGAAGGAGAAACAGCTAAAACTTGTTAGGCATTAGAAAATGGAAAAGATCTTACCAGGGTTAACCTCTGGCTAGCTTGTAAGGCTAATTGATCAGATCCCAGCGCCCTCTGGCGATCTGCAGGAAGAGCTGTCCTCTCGAGCAGCGTAGGAGCCAGTGGAGGAGAAATGGAAACTGAGGCTCCCTCGGGCAAAGCAGACACCGAGACTAAGGCTTGCCGAGCCTTCGTCCTTATCTCTATCTTTCTCATATCTTCCTCTTTCTCCTTCTCCATTCTCTTCCTCTCCTCCATCCTCCTCTTCTCCTCCATCTTCTTTCTTTCCTCCTCCTTTTTTCTCTCCTTCTCTCTCATCTACTCTTCCTCTTTCCTCTTCCTCTCTTTCTCTTGAGTAGAAGACCGAGAGCAAATAGCTACAACCCCAGTACTGGACTTCTACTTCTTTGACCTTTGAGCGAGGAGCACGTGATCGTCATCATCATCATCCCGAATCAGGTTTTTCCTTAGAGGAACCATCTCCTCGCTTGAACTGCTAGATGTGCTTGAAGATTCTCGAGCTTCAGATACTTCCTCTGAATCAGAAGAGCTACTACCACCAGAGCTCCCTTCACCAAAGTTGCCTTCAGCACCACCTGCGATATCACTCTCAAAACTACTCTCCTCCTTGTCCAACTGAATAGGATCAGCAACAATCTCTTCAGAGGTATCAAACTCAGGGATATTGTCTACCGGCCTCACTATAAAACTAAAACCAACATTCTTATATTCGAGTAAAAAAGCAACAAATCGGGGATGCTCGCCGTCAGCTAAGGGCTCCCTGTACCAGGCCTTGACCAATTCAGAGAGACAAACCTCGCTGAGAGCAGGTTTCAAGTTCTTCGACCTCGCTGAAGAAAAAATAGAGAAAAATTATAAAGATCACAAATCAACAAAAATTAAAAGAACAAAGCAAAGTTTACGTATGTATTCTTCCCCATAAAAGGGAATAAAGAACCTATCAGACCTCGACCTTTCAGACTGGGGAGAAAACTTCCAGTTTCTAGCAAGGAAACCCTCTTTCCAATAGTCCTTATGGGAATCAGGTATGTTTACTACCAATACCCTATCAGGGCTCCTGGATTTGAGATAGAGAACACCAAAACTAGTTCGAGAAAAAGAGTAGCCAAAATAGACATCGGTAAGCCCTAACTTGGTACCATATAACTGATTGATTCTATGGACGCCATTAATTATCTTCCACACATTGGGCAAACACTGTGCAGGAACAATATTGAAGTAACCAAACAAGAGTAAGAACAGGTCGTTGGGAGGAAAAGTAAGTCCCCTTTGGGAAAACATCAAAATGTGGATCCAATGGGCACCCTCTATGTCTCTAACATTTCTAGGGGAGGAACACACTCAATCTCTACCCACTCTGGGATGTTATAAAACTTCCTAAACTCAGACACCAACCTATTATGAATCTTTGCCATTGGGAAACCCTAGAAAACCAAAATTCAAAGAGAAGGCACATGAGACTTACAAGATGAAAGTTTAACTCGAACGATGAAGAATCACGAGCCCAAATAATAAGGAAGCAATAAGAATGGAGACTGAGAGAAAGGAGTGTGAATCTCTAGAGCTCACAGGAAATGGAAGAATGCAGAGAAGGTTGAAACGACGGTAAAAAAATGGCTGCTCTAGAAAACCTTTAAATGTTGCTAATCATAGTGCACAGACCACGAAGCGGGTGCCGCTAGAATCAGTCCTCAAACTTTGGGAAGAGTTGCACGATGTACAAAGAAGCCATTATGACAAATCATTTAAATTTATTGAGCCCAAGCGTGGCCCAAAAAAACTTAGGGGCAATTGTGGGTACCCGAAATTAGAATGATGGGCCTGGACGAGTAGCCCATTTGTAGCGGGCCAAAGTCCAGACCCTCCATGTCTTAACCGATTATGATTTAGTCTCTTCCCATGTTCCCATTAAGAGAGGTTCTCGGAAGAGATGGAAAACATGGGGGAGTCCAACACCCCCACTTAATGAAATAAACATGTCCGGGGTAAGGGACATAATGTATTCTCTATAATCACTCTCCGGGGAACATAAAAATAATACTGACTGCACTGTCGTGGATGTAGGCATCTTTGTTGAACCACGTACATCCTTTATTGTGTGATTGTCATTTTGCATTCCTTATTCTTACTTGGTGATTGAGTTTCTCTTATCTATTTGTGTTGCATAATAATTGTCACCACACCGGCGATCTACTACTACCTTGGTCAGAGAGGAAAGTGGTCGGACCGGAGATCTACAATACCTACCTTGGTCAGATCGCAGGTGGTCAGATCTAAGAGAGAGAGAAGTGGGAAGAAATTTTGGGTTTTTGAGAGTTTTGTGTGTGTGCGAGCGGGGATTTCGTGTGTGTGAGCGAGGTTTTTTGAGTTTTTGGGTGAATTTTAGTTGGAAAAATACCCATTTTCTAAAAAAATGACTCTTGAAATATTGAATCAATATTAGTAACACTTATTTTTAGATTACTAATGGTATTTTATTGTGATAAATAGTAACAGTATAATACTATTAGTAATAAAAAAATAGTCTGTTACTAAAAGAGTGTTTTGGTGTAGTGATTTCTTGTCATACTCAACCTAAGCAGAGACAACACAGATAGCCTTCTCCCATCCTTAATCAAAAGAAGATTTGCCTTTGGCCTTCAAAGCATCCACTTTTCCCTCAGTAGTTTGTGCCCTAGCTGTGGCATCTGACAGTTTATCCTCGGCAGCTTTGGCTATGCCTTTAGCACCAATCATATTTTTTCTCTACAAATTCATCTCTTTCCTCGGTAACTTCTATATGGCATTCAACAGTATTGGCCCTATCATTGGCCTTATAGAATTCTTTTTCCAAAGACTTTTCCTTTGTTTCCAAAGCTCATAGAGACTCTGCCAAAGAATTCTTCAGACCTTCAAAGGCCTCTTCAACTTCTCGAAGAGAAGAATGCTACTGGTCGTCCTTCTCTATCATATGGCTAAAATTAACTAAGAATTGTAAATAAGGGAAAAGGGTTAGATATCAGAAGGAATTCATCATTAAGAAAGGAACATACAAGGAAAATAAATTTACCAGTGCCAAGTTCTGGCAAGATCTTTCAGTCAGCCTAAACGTGAACATAGGGGCTGATGTAGCTCTGTCAGTAAGGAGTGTTCCAGTCTTATTCAAACCCCTTGGACAGCCTAGGGTTAATATCAATAGAGGCTGACCCAATGTCAAGGTTAGCCTATATTTTTCTCACCAACTCCTATTGGTCGACGATCTTCTTTGCAACTAAGTCCTACTAATCGACTAATGACTTTTGGACCTGTTTTGAAGGATCATGCAAACCTCTCCTTATCGTCTATAATTAGTGCTCCTTATTATGAGTCTCATCATCACCAATAGGCCTTTTGTAACTAGCCTTAGACTTTTTTTCAACCAGCTTCTTGCCAGTATCAACAACCTTCTTAGTGGTAGGAGATAAATTACTTATAAGGTTAGGCATGTTCCTCTTAGTCATCTCTACAAAAAGAGAAAGAGGAATTTCAGGGACGTCTAAAGACTCAAATGAGTAAGAAGTTCCTCCTGGAATAACTTCAGCACCAACATACTCAGCGTCTAAATAAGTTGGTATGAGATCCTCTCTAAGGTTGATAGAAATTTGGGGCAAGTGTGGTCTGGTAATAAAAGATGTGATGGAACTTTTATATTGCAACAACAATGATACAACCATGGGATGCTCTTCTCCAAACTTATGGTTCAAGCCCCAAAAAAACTTGAGGTCATTAAGGTTGATTTCCCCTTCCTTGGGACACCTTTTCTTACTTTCTTCTACATAAAGAAACGGTAACGTTAATAGGCATGTATCAGAAATGCACATCAAAAGAGGAAAAATAATTAACAAATTGATAACCTATGACACATTTTGATTAAGGACATCTGGGACCAGTATAAGCCACACTAGTTGGGAGGGGATCATATTGCAAGTTCTTGATAATAATACCATACTCCCAATCATCCTTATTGGAGTCAGATAGATTTACTACTAAAGCCCTATTGGTTTACCTAGTCTTCAAGAATTAGGTACTCTCTCCAACAGTTACCCACTTATAATAGAATAACAACTCCAAAACCCCAATATGGGTCCCAAAACGTTTATTTAATCTATGAACCCCAATCACAATCCTCCAAGTATTGGGGGCTACTCTAGCAGGAACTATGTCAAAATATTGGCAAAATTGAAGAAAAGGGGGATTTAGTGTAAAGGTGATACCACACTTAGGTATAAACAAGGTTGGGATCCAATGACCCTCAAAAAGGGAATAAACATCAATGGGACCCCTAGGTATCTCTAAGTTTACCCAGATGGGATTTTTATTTTATTTTTTCTCAAAATTCATCTAAAGAGTTCTCATCAACAATGTGAACCATGGTGAAAAAGATGAAAAGATGATAAAATAGAGGAAAGGGAAACGAAGGCTTATAGGGAATCAAAGACGATGGAAAGAACTGAAGAAGGAAGCAATTTCATAGAGAAAAACTTGAAAGTAAAGAAATAGCTAAAGTTCAGAAGATTTGGGGTAGAAAGAAAGAGGGAAACTTCTTACTTATTTAGAGGTTGCCTCGATAAATGGAAAAGAAATGATTAACTGAACGAACCATATAGCTACTACAAGCTGCACACTTTTTAAAGCGTAAAAAAATGACTGTGTCCTTTGGCGGTTAAAAAATTATTTACAAAAACCATCATCAAACAGTGCCAGCAAATGTTTTACAAGTATGAGAGGTCGGCTACCGACCAAACACTTAAACAGAACACCGAGCAACTTTTGGGTCTTAATACTCAACACTTTCACGCAAGCATCAACCATAGAGCATTGTGTGCTTTTGTTGTATGTAAAACTTATACTCCCACGTGGACCAATGATGAATGTACACCTGTTATCCAACGTGGACGACCAACCTACTTAATCAGCTTTATAGACACTTAGTCCGCTAGAATGCCGACCAATTCCAGAATGCCAACCAAAAGGAACATCAATCGTTACTCAGGTCACTACACCAAAACAAGCTTTTAGTAAAAGACTAATTTTATGATTACTAACCCAATTATACCATTTACTATTTATTACCCTACAATACCGTTACTAATCTAATATAAGTGTTACTAATTCTCATTCAATATTTAAAAATGAACATAAAAAAACAAAAAGAAATTTTGCCTCCCAAAACTTGAGAAACTATCCCGACTCCCTCGCACCCAAATGAAAAACCTTCTTCTCAAAAATCTATACCTCTTCGCGCACCTAGGGTTTCTTAAACTCACGTCCCCTCCCCGTGCCATCGCATGACCTAGGGTTCCTTAGACTAACGGCCTCTTCTCAAACACCATCGCGTGATCTAGGGTTTCATGATTTGGAGTGAGCCTCTGCCTCAACAGTTAGATCAGTTGTTTTGTGTTCTTTCTTGACTATTGATTAGTTAATATAAAGCAACATTAGTCCATTTCCATGTTTCACTCAGTAGATTTTTTGAGATATTGTTAACATCTTTGTTGAATAATATTTTGGGTCTGTATAGTATTCCTTTACTTATGTTTCTATTATTTATTTTGATTCAATGTATTTATTTTAAATTCATCCGAGAAAATGAGTACATATAAATGGGATGGATTTTTAAATTTTACTTTTATATTATTTTGTTGTTAAATTTGAAGTAATCTATGACCTCATTATCTTTAAAGTTTATATATCTAGATACTGCATCATTGAATTTTTCAGATAGCTTATGAACATATTTTTTAACTCAATAGTACTTGTAATTCCCTTAAGTTACAAAAAAATGAAATTAAAAATAACCCAGACCATGGGTGACGGGTAAAGAGTAGATCATGTTATATTCCATTTTAGCAGTGTGACGATGTAGTCGCCTGGATCAAATAATTGATAGGGGTATTTTTCGTGAAGTTATATTCTGTCATTTTATAGATAATGAAGAAGAAGATGTAATACCCCGTATTTTTATGAATTTTAAATTTGGAGATTTATTAAATTTAATTTGAGATATTAATTTAATATTAATCCGAAAATTATTTTAAATATTTACAAGCACGATGAGAGTTAGTAATTATTGGGATTCTATTGAATATTACTTAACGGATAAAGTAATATGTATAATCGATATTACTTAACGGATAAAGTAATATGCATAATCAAAATTATTAAAATTATCATGAGTATATAATTTGATAATTTTGGGAAATTAAATCGGGACGCGCCGATGTCGTGTCGGGATTAAATTAGTATTATTAAAAGTGAATACATTATAAGTCACTCGTATGGTCATTTTGAGTATGCCAATGTGTTCGAAAGGGTCGAGATAGTCAAACTAATTTACCTGGGGGTTTAGTTTGGGTCTCGGGGCGTTTTTAGGCCTAAATAGCATCCCGGGAGGATGTTTTGGACATTTCATATTTTTGGGTAATTAAATCCACGAATTTACCAAGGCTATATCAGATGTTAGAGGTTGTCATCTAGGGTTAACATAAGCAAAACCAAAGAACGTCCATTGGAGAAGAAGTGGAGAAGCTTTTTAAGGAGTTCTAGGACAAAAACTCCGTTGTTTACACCGCCCTCACCGCCAAAGTGTAGATCGCGCGACGAGGAACACAACCACACCACTTTCTACAACAAATCAGAAACAAAGATTTCTAGGCAAGTATCTATCTTGATTTATTTTTTAGTTAATGCTTAAATTATGTTAGTCTAGGGTTGATTATAACTAGTTTCATGAAAGAAAGTATATATTGGAGAATAGAATTCGCATGTTGTAAAGGTAATAATCATATTCTGGAAATCTAATTAACATGTAGAGGATACACCACGAATTTTCATTGAGTTAGAAGTAGAAAATCTGGGAAACAATTAGAAGAATTTAAATTTAAAGAAAAGATTAGGGTTTTTGAAGTTTATGTAGATTTCACCCAATTGAATCGTTATACTTGATGAAAACCAACATGTTTTACATAGAAAATTATGTATTTGGGTATATAACACTTGTAGTATTATTTGTTAGGAGTTTAGGAAATAAATATGATGATTTGGTTGAGTTTGGAGAAGGATTTCCGAACTGGGTTTTCAGTTTCGCCATAACTGCTTGATCGATCGATCGACCAAAGAGCATAGATCGATCGACCCACTTCCATCGATCGATCGACCCCTCCTAGAAAACTCATATTCCTCTTATAATAGTTTATTCCGATTAACATGAGTAGTAACCTTTGAGCATTATTGTTAAAACATTTTGAGACATAAAGAGGACCAGTAGGACTTAGTAAAAAGTGAGTATTTAATGTAAGAAGAAGTTAGGGTTAACGGGGAGTAATATACACATAGGAAATTATGGGAACGTGTAACTAAAGGAGTGAGACTCGTAAGGAAGTTACGTTAGAAGATAAGAGAGTACCTACTGAAATTATATATAGGGAGATGGAATACTACGAGTGATATGAAGTAAGTATGGAATAATCTATAAATAAGAATAAAAGAGAAGAGCCCGTTATACGGGATAATCAGGTATTGTGTACTAAGAATGAATATCATAAGTATGGGTCATGGGTGTACCTAATTTAGAAACGGGAATAGTAGTATATATATGACTTTGTTTGTGCATATACTATATGTGTGTAAAAATCAAGCCCGCGCTACTTGCTATCACTGAGGTTACCGTGTCGGGACAGTGTAACACCCCGCCTAATTATATACCGGGTGGACAGTCCCATGCCAAATTAAAATAGAATATACAGTTGGCTCATTCTTAGCATCACTGTCGAAAACATTTACAAATCACCCAATACCCAATTAAGCTGGTGTTAAAAACTTCCAAATTTTAATTGAACAAAATTCATTTTTAGTTTACGAATAACACTACACATTTATTCTATCACAATAATAACTGAACTAATAACTCACAAGGATGTAAAAGAAATTGCAATAAACATTCCCAAATAATCTCAATACAGTAGTCTCAACAATAATAAAAGTATTAAAATGACACGAGTACAAGACTATTTGACTCAGATAGAAAGGATATAATTGAATTCCATTGGGCAACATGCCCTAAATAAAATATCACTACATAATGTGAATCCAAAGAAGATAGGCGTCTAAGAAATACTCCATAGCTCCATATGTCGTCATAATCCTCTAAGCTTGGCGTCCTTGATGCAGGACACCGGATATAGAAGGCATAATAGAAAAGAGAATATGCAAGGAAACGGGTCAGAGCCCGATGTAAAATTAATTTTGAAAATAACAAGTATTTAACAACTGCAATAAAGCATTTATTATGTACATGTTAGTATCCAGACTCTAACTTGATATTCTCACCTCTCATCTAAAGTGCACGCTTAACGATTCCTATTAACCTCCTAGTTAATGGTTACTCCTAACTAGTTTCCATAATATGATTCTATCCCATATCATAACCCCGTATGTCCCATACCATACGTAGTAAAATCATTCATATACGTTTCTCATTAATATGAATTAAGCTTTTCAAATTTATAAGAATAAATATTCATTAACTTAATTCAATTTTTTTTCTCTATTCACCGTCATCTATAATTATCACCCAGTAGATTGATCTAACCACCATATATACATTCATTTAATTTATTATATATATACACATATAATACGGCACCCCGAGACACGGCTGCGGTGCATGCATTACTCTCCTATCACGTCCCAGTATCGCTGGTCGCCGAATAGGGGATTAAAGGTTTGGTAAGGATTCCTCGAACCACAAATATCAACACCAAAATTAGAGGTGAACATAGTCCTCATGCCCATGGGTCACGCACATACCTATGTTCCTATAGTCAGCGGACTTATCAACTCACCGATAAGTCTTTCATAGTCCTATGTTCTCGAGCGACAATTCGAAAATCCCATGGATTCATCAGGATATGATTGCCCTCATGCGCAAACCTCCCGTCGATAACAAGTAAGCTAGGTATGTCATACATATAAATCATTAATTAATCAAATAGGCATTATCATCTACCTATAGATATAATATCAACAAGGTACTCACACTACCCTAAGATAATTCCCATACATAGCATTATATATCTTAAATTCTACGTATTAAAATATTATGACATTACTTCTTTAATTTAATTATTCCAGAGTCTCACTCATTACTTAAGGTTTAAATAGATTTTCCTCAATATATTTATTCAGTAAGAAGTCACTAATATCCTACTGGTCCATATCATCTTATCTCCCGGATTACTCATGCATTAGAATCCAACACATGAATCTAGCAATCGAAATTTCTTCCAATTTAATTATCATAATTCTCATCAATTAAATCCCAATCACATTAATTCGGTTCTTATCTAGGGCTTACTGATCTTCCCGAAGTCCCATTATATCCAAATAATAATCACCAAAGATTTACAAAAGATTTTGGATAAGAACAAGAATTAAAAAGAAACAACATCATCATTTCTGGGATGGTCGATCGATCGAAGGTAGGGGTCGATCGATCGATCGCCCAGATATTAGCCCAAATTCTGCAATTCTTATACTACGAGTTTCATAACTTTTGATCATTCAGACCTCCATATTACTAACCCAAATTCCTTATAATCCTTACTATATAGAAACATACGAAAATGATTTCTAATGATCTGAACATCCTAGAAATGATAATAATAATGTTATCAATTATACTAAACAAATGTTGACTAGTAGATTTGAAATGAAGGACATGGGATTGGCTGATGTCATCTTAGGAATTACAATTATTAGAACCCCTCAAGGAATTAGCTTATCTCAATCACATTACATTGAAAAAATACTTCAAAAGTATAATAAATATGATCAAAGTCAATTGAGAACACCTGTAGATCCAAGTCATCACCTCCTTAAAAATAAAGGTGAAGGTATATCTCAATTGGAGTATTCTCGTATTATTGGAAGTTTGATGTATTTATCAACATGTACTCGACCTGATATAGCATACTCGATTAGTAATCTCAGTCAATATACGAGTAATATCAGGAAAGATCATTGGAAAGCCTTGATAAGAGTTCTTCGATATCTTCGATACTCTTTGGGGGATGGGTTGCACTACGAACGATATCCAGCTGTACTTAAAGGCTATAGCGATGCAAATTGGATATCTGACTCAAATGATTCGAAATCCACAAATGGATATGTATTTACCCTTGGAGGTGCAGCCGTATCTTGGAAATCCTCGAAGCAAACGTGTATTGCAAGATCCACGATGGAATTTGAATTTATTGCTCTAGATAAAGTTAGGGAAGAGGCTGAATGGATTAAAAACTTCTTAGAAATCAATTAACAACTCTATCTTTATCTTCCAAACATGTAAAATTCTCATTTTTAATAACTATCCTAACACGGACATTATACTAACTAGATTGCAATTATTAAATAACTTGCCTCTAATAAAGGTCTAATCCTTTGGGGTTGTGTATCACTGGTGGTTCTCTCCTTCTCCGATCAACTTTCGGCGGTGGTTGGTGGTGGTGACCTTTGGCCCTTGGGTCTCCTCCTTTCCAAGCAATCTTCTCTTCTCCCAAGCACCCTTTCACTCTCTCTCAAAAGGTGACCTCTCAATTTGTGTAGAACGGAAAATGAACCTACGTATAACTAATTTCCAAATATTTATAATGAGGCAAAAATCCAAAATCAGTATTCATCTCCCTTGTAAAAATGACCAAAATTCCCTTTTGGGTGTTTTTTCATTTCCAAATGACCCGTGACCCAAAACCAACATCCAAATAGATTTTTTTGACTATTTCAACCCTTCCAGATGCAACGACGCACTCGAAATGACTATAAGGTTGATGTAAAAATAATTTTCCTATTTAATCTAACAAATTAGTCCTGACACGTCCCATACCGTGTCCGACTAAAAATTCAAATTACTGAATTAATAACTCACAGCAATACCACTAACATCACATTCATTTTAATATCCAAAAATTCGGATTTAAACCCAATGAATTAATTTATAATAAAATCCAATTAATCCATTAATTTAAAATATAACCCATATTAAAAGTCATTAAAATTACGGCGTATTACATACTCCCCCCTTATAACAGAATTTCGTCCCGAAATTCAGAAAGATAAATCATTCTGGTAAGGTCAACTCTGAGTATAAATCTCACATATCAAGTAATCTATGTCTTACCACCCATACTATACATTATCAAAAATCCTTATTGATGTTATACGCTAAGACTCACCATATAGTTTCAACTGAATCGAATTTACAGTTTACCCAATCTTCCCTATACCATCCTTGTGACAAAGTTTGGGAAAAAGTGACCCTTAATCATTAAGTAAATAAATCCTGAAGTGACAACCTCTACGTTCCTTATCTTAAAAAATATATATACTTACTGTTGCACAATTATGAAAAAAAAACACTACAATCCAACCATCCAGGGCGCCCTTACACCCTATTGTATAACTTCCATTATAAAATGGATATAGTTACCCGCATAATACTCTGATTTATTCCAAAGGTTATAAACTCACATCCTAAAGACCTAACTTACTTTGACTCCCAACGTTTGTTAGTTTCATGCGTGGGGTGTCTCACAAGCGAAATCCAAACAAGGAACCCCCTAGATACACTACCTAAAGTAGTTGGTCATCGAAACTCCTCAGGTCCTTAGTCAATAGTATATAACCTCTCTACGAGTTTTATCAATTTCAAATAAAAGTCTACTCATCTACTCTCTTGTTAAAGACAAGACACTGGCTATAGTAGTCCATACGCTCTCATATACCACAAGTCAATCCATGCCGATTGTCACATCATGTTCGGACATGCCTAAAGTAAGTAATTTCGTGATAAAAATCCAACCCATGTGATGACATGTAAAAATATAGGTGTCCCACCACCCCTCAGTGAGTCTACGCAAATAATAGTGCTATAGGCTATGTTTAGTAACCCTTTTTCCCATACAATATTAATTGCTACAAAAAGCAATATTCGCCTCATAACTCCTTAGATAGAAAACATACCCTCATTCGCGGGTGGTGGTTGTTGAATCGCTGCCTGATGGACGTTATATACACGCCCATAATGACTCGATTGCACGGGAGCCACTGGAATGGGAGGTAATGCTAGCACCTGAGCTGGAGCTGGAAGAGCAGCTGGTGGAAACACTGGTATCTGTAGCTCCTGTCGAGCATTTTTTTGCTAAGGGAGTTTGTCTTTATCAGGACAATCTTGTCGTTTATGTCCATACTTTCTGCAAACGAAACATTTTCCAGCAAACTTTCCACCATTTTGTCCCTGTTAACCCCGACCCTGCTGGCCATTACCCCCTTTCCCTTGGCCCTGATGAGCCTGCATCTGGCCCTGATGTCCTTGCCCATTACCTCTATACTCAAATCGAGAATCTCCAGATCGTAAACACTTAGCATAATCCCCTGTCTGGGAACCCTGCTCACCCTGACGCTAATGACTCTGCCCTGGATGAGTCCCACTAGAACTGCCCCCATTAGTCTTGCCTTGTAGGCTTGACCCAAACCCCTGCTTGACACCCTAAGCATGTAAGCAGTTATCCTGGAAGTGAAGCATCGCAGCATTAAGAACACCTGCATAAGTACGTAGTGAAAGATTTCCCAGAAAATGCTGGCAAATCTTATAATTCAACCCATTCGTGAACATTTGAATTCTCCTCTCCTCTGTGGGTACCTCTGCTGGTACCAAATTTGTTAGTCGCATAAACTCTTCCTCGTATTCTGCCACTATTTTCTCTCCCTATTTCAAATCAAGTAATTTCTACCTCATCTCTGTCTGGATGGCAGAAGGAAAGTACTTCTGATCAAACCGTATCGAAAAGTCTTGGATAGTCACTGTGTCTCTCTCCTCGATAGATCCCACCACTGCAAAGCTGCCCTTACTAGCTTGAATGTGGCTAGTATTTGATGTTAAACCTCAGTACATTCGAGAATTCTCAAGTGCCTTTGGATATCTCTCTTCCATTGGCTAGCAGTCACGACATCTGATCCTCCCTGAAACTCAAGTGGGTGTGCCTTCTAAAAGGCATCCCTCACTCATTTCCATGAAGTAGGAAACACTTTCCCTTGCGCAGGTGGCACAACTGGTGCCTGTGCTGGAGCCTGTTGAACAACAGCTAGAGCTGCATTGACTGCTTGAGCGACAATTGTAGCAACTTCGATCGCGGTCATTGTTACATGAGCTGGGGTGGACAGAGGTGCACGTCGAGGAGGCATCTGAAACGAGAGTATACTATTAGGATTTGATATAACAGAATAGCTGAAGAACGTAGGCATAAATAGAAAAGTAATAATCCTACTCATAGAGCTCTACATCAAAGAACACTAAGCTAAAAACACAGTAAACCGTACAGACCCTAAAGGACAATGGAACCTGATGCTCTGATACCACCTGTAATACCCCGCCTAATTAAATAGTGGGTGGCCAATCCCATACCAAATTAAAACAGAATATACAGTTGGCTCATTCTTAGCATCACTGTCGAAAACATTTACAAATCACCCAATACCCAATTAAGCTGGTGTTAAAAACTTCCAAATTTTAATTCAACAAAATTCATTTTTAGTTTACGAATAACACTACACATTTATTCTATCACAATAATAACTGAAAAGATAACTCACAATGATGTAAAAGCAATTGGAATAAACATTCCCAAATAATCTCAATACAGTAATCCCAACAATAATAAAAGTATTAAAATGACACGAATACAAGACTATTTGACTCAGATAGAAAAGGAGATAATTGAATTCCTTTGGGCGACATGCCCTAAATAAAATATCACTACATAATGTGAATCAAATGAAGATAGGCGTCTAAGAAATACTCCATAGCTCCATAGCTCGTCATAATCCTCTGAGGTTGGCATCCCTGATGCTGGACACCTGATATAGAAGGTACAATAGAAAAGAGAATATGCAAGGAAGCGGGTCAGAGCCCGATGTAAAAATAATTTTGAAAGCAACAAGTATTTAATAAGTGCAATAAAGCATTTATTATGTACATGTTAGTATCCAGACTCTCACTTGATATTCTCACCTCTCATCTTGAGTGCACGCTTAACGGTACCTATTAACCTCCTAGTTAATGGTTCCTCCTAACTAATTTTCATAATATGATTCTATCCCATATCATAACCCCGTATGTACCATACCATATGTAGTATAATCATTCATATACGTTTCTCATTAATATGAATTAAGCATTTAAAATCTATAAGAATAAATATTCATTAACTTAATTCAATTCTTTTTCTCTATTCACCGTTATCTACAATTATCAGCCAGTAGATTGATCTAACCACCACATATACATTCATTTAATTTATTATATATATACATATATAATACGGCACCTCTTAGACATGGATGTGGTGCATGAATTACTCTGCTATCACCTCCCAGTATCGTTGGTCGCCGAATAGGGGACTAAAGGTTCGGTAAGGATTCCTCGAACCACAAATATCAACAAAAAAATTAGAGGCGAACATAGTCCTCATACCCACGGGTCACGCACATACCTACGTTCCCATAGTCAGCGAACTTCTCAGCTCATTGATAAGTCTTTCATAGTCCTATGTTCTCGAGCGACAATTCAAAAATCCCATGGATTCATCAGGATATGACTGCCCTCATGCGCAAACCTCCCGTCAATAGAAAGTAAGCTAGGTATGTCACACATATGAATCATAAATTAATCAAATAGGCATTATCATCTACCTATAGATATAATATCAACACTGTACTCACACTACCTTAAGATAATTCCCATACGTAGCATTATATCTCTTAAATTCTACGTATTAAAATATTATGACATTACTTCTTTAATTTAATTATTCCAGAGTCTTACTCATTACTCAAGGTTTAAATAGGTTTTCCTCAATATATTTATTCTGTAAGAAGTCAATAATATCCTACTAGTCCATATCATCTTATCTCCCGGATTACTCATGCATTAGAATCCAACACATGAATCTAGCAACCGAAATTTCTTCAAATTTAATTATCATAATTCTCATCAATAAATCCCAATCACATTAATTCGGTTCTTATCTAGGGCTTAATGATCTTCCCTAAGTTCCATTATACCCAAATAATAATCACGAAAGATTTACAAAAGACTTGGGATAAGAACAAGAATTAAACAGAAACAACATCATCATTTCTGGGAAGGTCGATCGATCGAAGCTAGGGGGTCGATCAATCGATCGCCCAGATATTAGCCCAGATTCTGCAATTCTTATACTACGAGTTTCATAACTTTTGATCATTAAAACCTCCATATTACCAACCCAAATTCCTTATAATCCTTACTACACAATATAGCAACATATGTAAATGATTTCTAATGATCTAAACATCCTAGAATCATCAAGAGTTTGAATTGAAAGCATATATTTATCCTATTTTTCCAGAAAATTATCTACATGATATCTTCAAGAACAAACCAATGATTAACAAAATTTCTTCAAGAAATTGATGACTATTTCGTGGATTACTATCTACCTACAACATGAGTTTGATTCCTATATATTTCCATTTTCCAGAAATCAATTAATAACTCTATCCTTATCTTCCAAACATGTAAAAATCTCATTTTTAATAACTATCCTAACACGGACATTATACTAACTAGATTGCAATTATCAAATAACTTGCCTCTAATGAAGGTATGATCCTTTGGGGTTATGTATCACTTGTGGTTCTCCCCTTCTCCGATCAGCTTCCGGTGGTGGTTGGTGGTGGTGACCTTTGGCCCTTGGTTCTCCTACTTTCCAAGCAATATTCTCTTCTCCCAAGCACCCTTTCACTCTCTCTCAAAAGGTGACCTCTCAATTTGTGTAGAAGAGAAAATGAACCAACGTATAACTAATCTCAAAATATTTATAATAAGACAAAAATCTAAAATCACTATTCATACCCCTTGTAAAAATGACCAAAATGCCCTTTTGGGTGTCTTTTCATTTCCAAATGACCCGAGACCCAAAAACAACATCCAAATAGACTTTTCTGACTATTTCAACCCTTCCGAATGCAATGACGCACTCGAAATGATTATAAGGTTGATGTAAAAATAAGTTTCCTATTTAATTTAACAAATTAGTCTCGACATGTCCCATACCGCGTCCGACTAAAAATTCAAATTACTGAGTTAGTAACTCACAGCAATATCAATTACATCACATTCATTTTAATATCCAAAAATTTGGATTTAAACCCAATGAATTAATTTATAATAAAATCCAATTAATCCATTAATTTAAAATATAACCCATATTAAAAGTCATTAAAATTACGGGGTATTACAAACAATTATATCTCGATGGGACCTTTATGGGGGATATGGACTTGTACCCTAGAACATAGGACTCCTTGGTACAAGCTATCTGACTGATAGTCAGACGGTCCTAAGAGACGTAAGGGTATGTACTGACGTCTTAGTAACTTGGAACTGTGCTTTGCCTCAATTTGTATGTGTTTTGTGTTAATACAGTTCGAGAGTGATTCTGAACTAGTATTTCTCTTAGTACGAGTGATACGGGGACTTGATAGCAGAGTATTCCATCACCATAAAATTTTATGTGGGGTGCCGATAGTATATACATTATATGGGTGATTAATATATAGACTTGAAACTGGGAACTTTCTACTACAAAAAAAGGGTAGTTAAGCAATGAATAAATACTCCAACTTTATTATAAATGTTTGAAAAGTTTGTGACGACACTGGAATATTTTATAATGAAATAAGATACATGTGAAAACCTTATTTTCAGAAATTAATTATCTCAGCCCTAGAAATTTTCGGCATGAAACCTTATGAGAGATTTAAGTAAGCTATACATTTGGGAGTAATAGTGCGGTAGACGTCCACACTAGATGAGGGGTGAGAATTTCTCAAGAGAGTGTCACATACTAGCATGGTTGTTACATTAGCGGTAAGCATTTTAAATACTTGCTAAACAAAATCTTAAACTGTTTTACAATCGTGCTCTGACCCGTTTCTTATTATCTCTTCTCTCTTGTATATATATGTATATATTACAGGTGCCCAGCCACAGGGGCATCATGCTTAGGTTCTTAGAACTGCACGTGCTACATCTTAGGTGGGAGTTGCAGGCCATTTGCTTAGACAACCTCGTTGTTGATTTCACTCTTAGTTCAATTTTAATTAGTTGGGCATGTGTCGCCCGTTTCCTTATTCAGTTGGATTTGTCAGAGATTATGTTCATTTATCTCTAGTATTTTATTCCTTCGGATATCATTTCTGTCAGGATGGTTTTCCTTTATGGTTTTAAAGTTGGTATTAGTTATTTGAATGCTTAATTTGCTTGGATGATCATTTCCAGTCTTAATAATTGTGTGACTCTTAAACTGTTAATTGTTAAAGTTTTTTTTTTATAATTGGCTTTAAATAAAATGGAAATAACGTTTTAAATGATTTTGACACTTTGCTTAATTATTGAGGGTGTTTAAAGTGGAAAGTTTATTTTATGACAGTGATGCTAAGAATGAACCAACCATTCACCTTGGTTATAATCTAATAAGGACTGATCACCCGGTATTTAATTAGGCAGGGTGTTACAGAAGAGTACTTAACTGTGGTTGTATTACTTGTTTGATTTGTATTACTAATTAGAATTGAATTACTTGGACTACTAATTCGTGTAACTAATGTGTAGCTTATTAATTCATGATAATGATATACTTGGACTAACTAAATATAGAGTAGAAAACTTATCTCTCATTGGTTTCAATATGTGCAATCAGTTATTGTGAGGATTTGGAGCAGAGACAAAGCCATTGGTTTTAATATGTGCAATTAGTTGTTCAGATTCAACTGCAGGAATTAGATCTCGAGCTCTGACAAATTTGGCACAATTAGTGGCGTTTCTATCGGGTGCTGATAAAAATCGGGCATTATTGAAGGAAATAATGGGTTTTGGTAATGATGTGCCTAATACACCGAAATTTGGAATGCACGACCTTTTAAGAAAAATGTGTGTTGATGAGAAAGTTGTTGTGAGGAAGTTTGTGATTCTTCTAGTATCTAAGTTGATAGCTCTTTTAGGCGGTACCTTTGACGGAGAAGTGCTAAAGACAATGGGCATGGCCTGTTCCGATCCACTTGTTAGCATAATGAAAGCAAATATTTCAACTTTATCCGAGGTTGAATTACTTTTACTTACTTGTTGGTTAGTTTTACTTAGTTAATTAATATGAAGATTGAAATATTGTGATGCCATGTAAATACTCCATCTAAGTTGCATAATTTATTCTTGATGTTTGTTGCCTATTAGGACTAATTGACTTGATTAATGTTACCAATGACGTGGGTCTCTTTGTTATGTGATACAGGTATGGGTATAAGGTATGTTGATTTAGCCAGTTCGCGGTACGGTAGGGTAGGCTTAATTAGTTCACTATACATGATTATAGTACTAAAGGAACGCCGATAAGAGTTCACTAAGAATTCATGAAGTGTATAATCTTTATGTGTTAAAATATTTTAATAAGATACATGAACCATTCTTGTATTATTATCATTGAAAAGTCATATTTCTTCGCATTTGTTATGTTATTGAAGTCAGAAGTTTCATTATTGTAAATAATAGCTAAAATAATCAATGTTAAAATTAAGAACGCCACATTTAGAGATTCGGATTGTGAATGCAACATGTTTTGAGTCGTACAACCCCGGATCGCGGTATGTAGGTGAGTGTAATGATCCCGACAACTATGGACTTGATCCAAATAATAGTATACTCATTATAGTCTGGGGAACAATTAGAGACTGAGAAAGCAGAGGAAGGGCTACCGGGGGGAGGGGGAGGGGGAGGGGTAGGCAGGGAAATGGATGTTCAGAGAAAGATAAGAGAGTGCTGAGAAGAAGACGAACAAGGATTTAAAGCCTCGCTTGTATTCACATGTTCCCAAAACATTCCCATCTTATAATATCTAGCTTGTGCAACAACTATTCCAGATTCGATAGGAGTTTTATCTATCATGATTTATTCTACAACATGCGGTATAAGCATAATATTCTACCCACCACATAGGTGTTTCTTTTGCATTTGTGCTAAAAAGTATTTATGTTGTGCTACTTCTAGCTGATAATAATGGTGCGCCTGGAAATTATATTATTTTCTTAACGGTGCTCCTTGAAATTATCACCTAAATTATAGGCACACTCCCTCTCTTTTCTGGACTGGTATATGTATATGTATATGTATATGTATATGTATATGTATATGTATATGTATATGTATATGTATATGTATATGTATATGTATATGTATATGTATATGTATATGTATATGTATATGTATATGTATAAATATGAATATATTTCCTGCTAGAAGTGTATATATATGTTGAAGGACTCAAAAGTACATAAAAATAGTAGCTTTCTTACACCACCAAGTGGGAGTAGGAGGGGCAACAAAGCAGTAGCAACAAAATCCAGATTACTATCTGAAGCAATTACTGTTGTGTACACTATTGGCTCACTGATTATTATTTGTCCTTCAGCTTATCTAAAGGGCATTATTCCAATTTTACACAACATTATCACTTCGGGGAGTTCTGACCCAAAATTCAATAAATAACTGGGCCCGTAATTTCTGTAAAGCAAACAGCCCCTTCCTTGTACATTCAAGATTGACTAACGATGGGCAAGATCTGCTTTGCTTATGGAAAACTAGCGAAGTGTTATATTCCTCTATTCGTGCAGGTTTGGTTCAACTCATCTTCACTCATGTTTAAATAATTCCAACGCCCCCTTTTTCTAACTTGTTGTGACATATTTGAGCAAGTTTTAAAGTACAGAGTTTGCATAAATAGAAACTGTGTTTGAAATAATAAATTATGGTTCAATCACAATGTTAAAATATCTAACTTCTTGTAATCACTGAAGCAAGGGGAATTCATATGATAATTTCTTGAAGTATTTTTCTATAGCGTATAAATTTTGAAGAAATTATGTCACTATTGCATATCGTGTAAAAGACAAAAGTAGTGCTAGGTAGTTTTCAATTTTTAATCACAACTTATTGCTTTGAAGTTTTCTACAAGACCAGCTTCCCAACCTCATTTTTATTCTAGAAACTATTTGGTCAATTTATTCCCTGATCTTAGATAATCATGTGTACTTTTTGACAGCCAAATTTCTCCCTTTGCATATGTTGATGCAGGAACTTGAAAAGAGTGACTGTGCAGCACTTCGCAACAATATTATTGTAATTATGGCTAATTTTTGTGTTCGGTATACTGCTCTTGTTAATATGTAATGCTCATATATATAATTATAAATGAACTAGGATTGGATTTAAACTATATCTTCAATATTCTCACTATCTATTCTTAAAGTTCACAGTTGTATATCAAAAATCACAAAGTGTCTTCGTGATCCTTGCGAGCTCATGAGAAGGCAGACCTTCCTACTACTCTCAAAATTGTTGCAGGTTCAACTCTTGTTATGCATATAACTAATTTACATTTAGCAAGATCAATTATAAGGGAACCAAACCTTTTTTGACTTATTAGTTGTGTTCATAGGACTACGTGAATTGGAGAGGAGTACTTTTCCTATTATTTCTTTTATCACTTGTTGACGAATAAGATAAAATAAGACATCAAGATGATTTCCTCTTTAGGAATATTTTTAAAGGTTCCAGTAATTTCATAAGTCATAATTTTCAATCTTCTGAAGTGATGATCCATGTCCGAATTTGAGTTTTTTTTAATGGTATATTTATTGATGGTGTATTTGAAAAGAGTTGGAGATTTCGTTGCCGATGGTGGTTGACGCGTCACTTCAGCCACATCATTCTCGGAAGGTAAATGGTGAAAAAGAATTTTTAGTGCAAGTATTTTGGTCATTTTATTTTTCAAATAGATGAAAAATACTTCACTTTAAACCAAATAGGGCCTTATGAGCCAACGCACATTACAAACTTAAAATGGCATGCAAGCTGGCAAGTTACACAGAGTGGAAGATCCTGTATGTGCTTTGTAAGGACAAGCATGGTTTATTGCGCGGACACGAGGTTTCAATTCATTCTCACCATTCTTATAATTTGCCCCTTGTTTTAAAATAAATACTTAGCAGCTTCTTATTATTTTATGCAGGTTACTGATCTAGGTAACCTAATTGGCTTCTACGCTGAATGACACTCACACTTATTCAATAAATTTGTACACAAGGTGGAACAAGTCGGTGCTATAAGACGCCTAAGGGTAAACATCATTTCGCCTCTTCAATCAAGATTTGACCTTGGGCATTGATTAGAGTATTATATTATTTTCTTAAAAACTCCTATTTGAGAGCTCTCAAATGTATATCATTTAATTCAGGGGATTTAATAATACATATGTTTTAGCTAAAAATGCAAACTTGTTCTCAAATCTAAGCTTCGGTAGCATTGATGGATGATAGTTCATCACTAGTCATTATGGAAAGAAGAAAGGCTACTTGCTAAATTATAGACTGTAAAAATCACTTATGCAGTAAACTTGTACTTTTTGATACAAAGCTTATTATATCATGTAGTTTGTCTACAGTTACATACGTCCGGTTAAACTGATTAGTCAACAACCACTTAAATCCTCTACTCACTGACCATGGGAAAGTTGAGTTTTAGATTATTGGTTGATATTTTCTTATTTTGGACAATTGTTATGTATGTATTGTCTCTTTAAATCTTCTGCTATTTTAAACAGTTGTGTATTAATGATTTACATTTACCTCCTCAGATTAATAGTCATTATTTTAACATGATGGTTTTAAGGAGTCACTCAAATCACTGGCTAAGATCAAGCCTTGTTTCATTTATCTGTTTACACAATTATATTTAAAGATCTCTAAGATTGGGTATATAAGAGACACCTCTCTTGTGGAACTAATTGAACCAATATTTTCTTAATAAACACTAGAAAATTGAGTGACAATCTTTCACCATTAATTTGTATAAAAACATTATGAATATGATGTTTTTGTTCCCTTTGAAATATTGATTCCTCTTCCCTTACCGGAAGACACGCAGAATGGGAGATGGTCGCAAGCTAAAGTCCCACCGTAGGCCTTGCTTATATGGACATAAAAGTGTTGACTGAATGGTTGGACATAAAATTAGGCCTTGCTTTTATAGACAAGCAATTTCTTTCCACAGTGGTTAGGTGCACATTTCTTATGGTACATGCATTATGCCCTAATGAACTAAATTGGCATTTTGTAACTTTACATGTTTTCACTTTCACCTACCTAATGCTAGTTTAATATTTGATTTGATTTTATTTTAATTGTGCATGTATATCAACGACTCACTCCATTTCCTTGATGACAATAGACTCCACTTGTGTAGTAGAATCCATAGTGTG
Source organism: Sambucus nigra (assembly GCA_949130495.1). Taxonomy (NCBI): domain Eukaryota; kingdom Viridiplantae; phylum Streptophyta; class Magnoliopsida; order Dipsacales; family Adoxaceae; genus Sambucus; species Sambucus nigra. The sequence continues at coordinate 382,375,417 of OX422214.1, read as the reverse complement.
GCTGGACATGGACATATTGGTTTGTGTATAAATATTTAGTTTTTACATATTTTTCTACTTACCTTTTCACATTTGCGATAAGAAGACAAGGCAAGGGTTTGGGAGGTACTGTAATGATACTGCGTCAAGAAATAAAATTGGAATGGATTTGTTTTACTGATGATTTTGATTGGATTTTTTTTAGGATCCATTAGATTAAACTATCATTGACTAGGGTTGTAACTGCTCTTTCACAGTTGGTTAACGTAATAAAAATAAAGCTTACTACAAATGTAGAGTGCCAACCCTTTACCATCTTATTATAGACTGTAGTAGGGCATATTATAATTGATAGATGCGTAGAAATCTGCATATTATAATTGATAGATGTGTAAAAATCAAGGTCTAATTTTATTCTCTTTTCAACGATCGTCTTGAATTTCATGCCAACCAATAGATATCTTCCAATGTTAATGGCTAAGTGATATGAACTTAAAAGTTTCTTCAGTATGATTCATTAGTGTTCGAAATATGCGAGATGACTCCAACATGGTCTATATTTGGTTATATTCCTCCATCGGGTAGCCACATAACTGAATTTCTTATGATAAACCATTTTGATTGGTTGAGTGCTTTTTGTTTTTACAAGTGAGTTCAAGTTTAGAGAAATCTGATATCTTTATATTGGGAAATGAAGGGGGCATGATCTTTATGGACAAGAACATGTAACTTGCTGCAAAAAAAGAATACCCCACTCAAGTATAGTGAATTATATTCTCTAATTATGTGTATATAATGGGTTACAAATATCATCAAGCATGGTGTGTTCCTTGTCTTTGCATTTTTGTGGAAATAGTATAGTAACTAACAAAGTCTTGTGACCGTCAAGAATGGTGTGTTCCTTGTCTTTGCATTTTCCTTGAGAAGATGTATGCACTTTTCTTATTACATGTTCCTCTTTACATTTTTACACAAGTGGATAACATATGATTCTGATTAATGTGTATAGAGGGGTATTGAGGCTACGCAGCCTAACTCTGCTATCAGAAAGTGTGCGAGAGTCATAAAAAATGGGAAGAAGATTGTTGCTTTGGGGAAAATGACAAGCATTTGGAGTGTTGTTGACCAGAACATCTCCATCTGATAATGAATTCGAGTTTTTCTGAGTAGAAATAATTGATGATCGTTCAACCTCATCAAATGCTTTGGGGGTGTGGGATGTTCATGTGGACTACCTTAACCATTAATGGTCAAACCTTGTTGTAAATTACAATTCTCATATGTACAATGAGGTGATTTAGAGATTCTATCAAGATTCGATTTAATGAATCTGTAATTATCACAATTATGACCCTCTTTACATTCTGCTTAGAGACCAAAAGCCAAAAAGAGATTCACAATTATCACAGTTATTGTTTTTTCTTTTGTGATTAGGTAGAGGAGGTGTGATGAGAATAATTGAATTTGTTTAAATTTAGGATATTGGATATTGAATAATATTTTTTAAATATTTATTAATATTAGTAACAGAATTTTACCGTTACTAGTAGTAACAGAACTTTACCGTTACTAATTCTGAATTTTACCGTTACTATTAGTAACAGAACTTTACCGTTACTAATTCCAAATTTTACCGTTACTATTAGTAACATAATTTTTCGTTACTAATCCAGAATTTTACCTTTACTATTAGTAACGGAATTTTCCGTTACTATTTCTGAATTTTACCGTTACTATTAGTAACATAATTTTTCGTTACTTGCTTTGTGCCCCACACCTTTTTTCTAACGAAAAAATTGTGTTACTAATATTTTTAGTAATGGTAAAATTGTGTTACTAATGGAGTGTTTTGTTATAGTGGATGGAAGGCCAACCAACATTGAATACAAGAGTTTACTAATTGTACAGAGATTTAAACGCATGGCAATATAAAGGCGCTCCATCTTTAGGCTTTTGGAACCCTTACAAACACAAACTACTACTTTAGCTCAGGGGACAAATCGAATCATTCATATGCACATCATACTGAGATATTGTAAACCCTATTGAATAACAAGAATAGTGGACGTAGGTTATTTTACAGCTAAACCGTGTGTGTGTTTGACTTACTTCTCTTATTTTTATCTGTGATTATAAAATTCGATTTAATTTATTTTTAGACATCAATAGTTCTCAATAAGGAGGGAGTCTGTGTTGGGGGAGAAGAAAGCGGTAGACTTTTGGAAGTTGACACTTTGACATGAAGTGATATCGTAGCTTTGAAGGATTAAATTTACAGCATAGCATTCTTTATGTTTGGTCTGTAAGAAGAGGATATAATCATTTAAAAAAAAGAGGTGGGAGAGGGGAGGCATCCTCGCTTCATAATAACTCCTGAGAGCTGACCGTTAAGATTATCCCTCGTGATCATACGAGATAGGACATCTTGGACAATGGAAAAGATCAAAATATATTAGGTCACCTTAGCGTAGGCCTCTTTCAGGTATGATTTCACATTTCTTTCTTCCATTGATGAATAAGGAGAACTTTATAGTAGACACACGTTACATAATAAGTTGGAGCCACTTTTCAAAAAATCCCATCTTATGCATAACTTTTATGAGAAAATCCCACTTTACTCTTCAGAGCCCTTGTTAAGGTCTAGTTTTAAGGCTATTTCCCTTTTTTTTCTTTTTTTTCCCGAGTCTATGATAGTGGAAAGCTTGATGGACCAGAATGATGCTATCCTGAATAATCTATAAGGGACAAAGGTAGCCTGGTAAGGAGTTATAATGCTTTCCAGCAGGGGTTTGAGATGGTTAGCTGAGGTTTCAGAGATTATTTTGTATAGGAAGTTGTAGAGGCTATAGGGTGAAATTCATTGGATTTTTAGGGACTGTGACTTTAGGGATAAGGATGATGTTTGTGTTGTTGATCTATTTTAAGATGAAAATACCATTAAATAATCCTCTAACCTCCTTTCACACATCCTCACCTACCAAATTCCAACACTTCTAGTAGAAAAGTTCTGGGAATCCATCCGAACTAGGAGATTTAAGGGTATCAAGTTATTCAACTGCCTTGAGAATCTCCGAGTCATAAACAAGCTTATACAGGTTCATATTCATGTCATTGGATATTGTTTTCTCAACAACATTGTGAGGGCCATCCATAACTCTATCACCCTGGGCTTTAAGGATCCCTTGAAAGTGCTCTTTTATACTATTCATCAACTCCTCTTATCCAATCGTCCAGCTGCCATCCTTTTTCTTAAGTTTGGTGATATGATTTCTACTCCTCCTTTAGACAGTAGAGGTGTGAAAAAATTTGGTATTTTGGTCGCTCGATTTGAGAAAATTAATCCGTGAACGTTTCCACCAATAGAGCTCCTCTTTGATCAGGAGGTTATCAATTTCCTCGACAATATCTTTTTCATCTTTTATATTGTTACTTGAAGGGAGGCGTTGTTGTATAAATGCGAGTTTTTTGTTGAGCTCATTTAATTAGGTTCGTGTGTTACTAAAATTGCTTTTTTTATTTCCTCAACCCCTTTGCCACACCTTTGAGTTTTGTAGAAACCTTAAACATATGAGAGCCCTGAAAGTCCTTTTCCCATTCTTGTTTTATAGTCTATTCAATTTGATGAGCTCCCACCCAGATAGATTCAAATTTGGACATAGGTTTTGGGATACTAATGGTAGGATTCAACTCAAGAATCAACGGGCAGTGGTCGGAACCTTTGATAGTTTCATGAGTCACAAAATCATTGGGAAAGGTATGGCGCCATCCTATGTTGATTAAAGCCATATCAAGTCTCTCCTTGACATTCTCTTCATCATGCATCTTATTGGACCAAGTGAATTTAGTCCCTTTGAACTCCATCTCTTGAAGATTACCTATGCATAAAATCTCATGAAACTCTATAATTTTCCTTCTCGGTCATCAGTCTCCCTACTTTCTCCCATGCTGCCCCAATGGTGTTGAGGTCCCCCATAATTAGCCATAGGTACTGTGAGTGAGATGGAAAATCAAATAATTTATTCCACACATTCTTTCTAATATTCTTATCCGTGTCGGCATGAAGGGAGGTGATAAGCCATTTTTTTAAGAATATCTATCCAAGCAATCAACATTAATATAATGTTGAGAAGAAGATGTAATGGACAGTTGAATGTTATCACTCCACCACAAGGCCAATCCTCCAACCTTACCTCTAGGTTCAACATAGGAGCAATGGTTAAAATAAGTCCCTCTTCTAATCCATTCCAATTTTTTTGATAATTTTTTTTCTCCATTATTAATATATTGGAGGGGCGATAGGATTTGATGAGATCATTCAGTATACGAATTGTCTGGGGTCATCCTACTCCCTGATAATTCCAAGTGATCAATGACATGATCATGTGACTACGCAGGGCCAACCAACACAACCCATGTAGCGTTCGTGTTGCCTTCTACCATACCCAAGGAGGTGAAGTCAACTTGGGAGATATCTTTAATAGGGATATCAATGAAGTTCATATTTTGTTCCAACGAACTGAAATCTTAGATGAGAGCAGTGTTTGTGTTTTTATCCGCCTGGTTAAACTTACCACTTCTCAAAGGTTTTTTATTATTCTTTGGAGCTTGGGTAGGTTGAGACAGTGAGGGTTGGTGACATTATTTTTTCTTGGTCTCATTTTCTAGGTCCCCTCATTATGCATTCTTTTTCTTTTTATGGATATGTTCTCAAAGATTGGGGCCAGTTCATTTCTAGTGGTAGCCTGCAAAGAGGGAGTATGGGGTTCTATAGGAGTCAGGGATACTCTAGGGGAGATTTTTTGGTTAAGTGGGTTTGGGTTATCTTGGTCTTCAAACTAGGTGGGCTCATCTACTAGTTCTGTAACAAAGTAGGGTAAAATTGGTTTAGGTAGGGTTAAAGGTGATGGGTTATTATCTAAAAGGGATATGCAAGGTTTGGTTTAAATTGAAGGTGAGGTGAGGTGAGTGAGGGTTGGAGGTGGGTTAATCTATCAAAACCTCCAACAATATTTAGCCTATTGTAACATGAGTTAATAGGTTTTAAGAACATTGGGATTTGTATGTTTGAAGTGGTTTCTATAGATGGTTTATTATGAATACTAGGGTCTGTTTGTTGGTTTTGGTTCATGATTGACAGTGTAGTGGTGTTAGCAAGATTATTTTAGTTGGGTACAACTATTTTTCCCCACTTCAGCTCTAGGGTTTCATTTAATTGGTGGCTCCTATTGGTTCCTTCAAGTTCTGAGTGAACACATTCTTTAAGTGGGGATTTAGAGCCTTCTCGTTCAAGGGGTGGAATTTGGGTCCTACTCTTAGATTTCGTGATCCCCTATCCTTTACGTTCATATTGTTGTATATTTTATGACATGCCATCTTATTTGGTCAAACTTTAGAGTCAATTTTAATTAAGACACATATGTTAAAAGTGACGTGTCTTAGTACCAATGTGCTCCTTGTAGCAAGGAGATTAATTTGTATACTCACTTGTTCAAAATAGTGAAGTAATGAATGAAAATTTGAACTTAAAGTGACCCATTTGAGTTTAAGCTAGATGGTGTAACATAGTTAAGTGGGTTTGTCCCACGTTGGAAAAGTGGTAGAAATTCTTGGAGTTAATATACCCAAGTTATGGGACTAAGGCTTGGATGCCTTGGGCTATCCCAACTCTTTGAAGGGGAGATGGCCTACACTATGCATGTGTTGGGCTTGAGCCAAAAGCCCACATGCTCGCCGTCACCGCCGTCTGTCCGGGTCGTGGGTCATGGGTCTTTCTTGAGCAACTATTAAATTTTTTGGACAAATTTTAATTGACCCGTGGGCTTTAAAAATTTATATTCTGAACCAAAAAATCTGGATTAATTACGAATTAATTATTTTCCGCATTAATTAATTATTTAAAAAATGCCGTCGTTTTTTAATTAATTAATTAAAACGTTAAGTTGCTTTATTAGAGAGATGCGACTGTACAAAGAATCATATCTTTTCTGGAAAAAAACATATTTTGCAGCCCTTCACCACTTATAAAAAGGACCATGTGCAGTCCATTTAAAAGAATAGAAAATCTACCTGAATTCCCTACTACCGTCCTTCTTCCCTTCTTACTGCTTGAGAGTAATTCTCCATTATTAGTTCGTGGAACTAATGCACTGAAGTTCTTCTTGTAACAGTCGTTGACCGTTTCATCCTGAGAGGCAAACGCCCGTTGAATTTACCGTCAGCACCATAGCGGGGGCGTATTCTATCTTAAGGAGAGATAGTTCAACTTTCGACTCGGTCAAAATTCTACAAGTGATTGTTTCAATCAGAAACTGTATGTTCTTCTTATCTCCCTTTACTGTTATGTTTTTCTAGAGTAATTAATTAAATAATTTTAATTACTGTTTATTTATTTAGTGATATATATTAATTTTTCGTAATCTGGTAAACAACAATCTTAAGACAGAATATTTATATATTTTTTGTGTCTTCACTAAATAAATAAATTTTTCTTAATTAAAATTAAATTGGTAATTTTTGCCTATTTTATATTCATACTAAAACGTGTTTACATTGAATATCTCTTTTTCCTACAATTTTTATATACATTTCATAAATTGGTTTTGTGTTATTCAATAACAGAATAATGGCTACTGATTCCTCTGAAAATGTGATGACTGTTCCTCAAAACGATGTGGCGGTTAGTATTCCTACTACCGTTACGACTCATTTAACTCATGGAGAAAAACTCGAACAGTTTAATGGTACTCATTTCAAACGTTGGCCACAAAAGACGTTTTTATATTTAACTACCATTAATCTTACGAGGTTTATTAACGAAGATGCTCCTGTGGTTAATGAAAATGAAACGGATAAGATAACTTTGCTAGCTGTAGAAGCATGAAAACATTCAGATTTTATTTGCAAAAACTATATCCTTAATGGATTGGACAATACACTTTATAATGTATATAGTCCAATCAAAATCGTTAAATTATTATGGGAGTCTTTGGATAAAAAATATAAAACCGAGGATGCCAGCATGAAAAAATTCGTGGTTGGTAGATTTCTCGAGTATAAAATGGTTAATTCAAAGACTGTCATAAGCCAAGTACAAGAGCTTCAATTAATTTTTCATGAAATACTTACTGAAAATTTGGTCATAAGTGAAACATTTTAAGTTGTTACGGTAATTGAAAAATTACCTTCTTCTTGGAAGGATTTCAAAAATTATTTGAAGCATAAACAAAAAGAAATGAGACTTGAAGATTTAATTGTTTGGTTAAGGATAGAAGAAGATAATCATAAATCTGAAAAGAAAAATGGTAACCATGCTATATCTGCAAAAGCAAATATTGTTGAGGATGGACAAAAATTCAATAAAAAGAGGAAGCACAAAAATGAAGGCACAAGTCAACAAGGCGGTGCTAAGAAGTTCAAAGGAAAATGTTTTAATTGCAACAAAGAAGGTCATAGGACCAAGGATTGTCTCAAGCCGAAAAAACAAGCGAACTTCAAGAAGAAATCACCACAAGCCAACATGACAAAAGTTGATGTATTATCCGACGATGTTTCCAATATTTCTCTCTCCACAGTTGTATCTGAAGTAAATTTGGTGGGTAATACCAAAGAGTGGTGGGTTGATACTGGCAATACATGCCATGTATGTTCCAATAAAATTATGTTCACAATCTACCAACCAATTGCAAATGGAGAACAATTATTCATGGGAAACTCCTCCACCTCGAAGGTTGAAGGTAAAGGCAAAGTAGTGCTAAAAATGACTTCGGGCAAGAATCTCGCACTCAACAATGTATTGCATGTGCCTGACATCAGAAAGAACCTGGTCTTCAGTTCCGTGCTAAGCAAGAAAGGATTTAAGCTAGTCTTTGTTGGAGACAAATTTTTACTAAGTAAAGATGGAATGTATGTATGGAAAGGATATATGTGTGATGGGATCTTCAAATTGAACGTCATGACTGTTGTACCTAAAAGTAACAATGATAATAATAATAATAATAATAATAATAATAATAATAATAATAATAATAATAATAATAATAATAATAATAATAATAATAATAATAATAATAATAATAATAATAATAATAATAATAATAAGATATCTTCTGCTTATATGCTTGAGTCTATGGATATGTGGCATGGTAGACTTGGACATGTTAATTATAATACTTTAAGTAAATTAATTCACTTAGAATTAATTCCTAAATTTAGCATTGATACAAGTCACAAATGTGAAACATGTGTAGAAGCTAAATTAACTAAAACACCTTTCCATTCAATTGAAAGGAATAGTGAACCTTTAGATTTAATTCACACCGATATGTGTGATTTAAAATTTGTTCAAACTAGAGGTGGGAAAAAGTACTTTATTACCTTTGTGGATGATTGCACTAGATATTGCTATGTCTATATTTTAAGAAGCAAAGATGAAGCAACTGAAGATTTTAAGCAATACAAGATAGAAGTTGAGAATCAACTTGGTAAAAAGATTAAAGAATTAAGAAGCAATAGAGGTGGTGAATACGAATATCCTTTTAAGGAAATATGTTTGGAGAATGGTATTATTCACCAAACTACCACACCTTACTCTCTTCAATCAAATGGGATTACGGAATGTAAAAACCGAACTTTAAAAGAAATGATGAATGCATTATTAATAAGTTCGGGATTACCCCAAAACATGTGGGGGAAGCATTGCTTTCAGCTAATTACATTCTCAACAAATTGATTCATAAGAAAACAAATAAGATACCCTATGAGTTGTGGAAAGGACGCAAGCCTTCCTACAAATACTTAAAAGAGTGGGGGTGTCTTGCAAAAGTACTAATTCTTGAACCTAAAAAGGTAAAACTTGGTCCAAAGACTATTGACTACATATTCATTGGTTATGCACATAATAGTAGTGCATATCGGTTTCTTATGCATAAGTCTGACATTCCTGAAATTCATGAAAATACAATCATAGAATCTAGGAATGCATCATTCTTTGAAAATATATTTCCTTGTAAGAATACACAAGAAACAACTTCTAACAAAAGAATGCTTGAAGTTACAAATGGTGAACCTCGAAATATTATTGAGGAAGAATCTAGACGTAGCAAAAGAGCTAAGATTTCAAAATCTTGCGGTCCAGATTTTCTAACATATATGTTAGAAAGTGAACCTCAAATGGTAAAAGAAGCTCTATCCACTCCGGAAGCCTCATATTGGAAAGAATCTAGCAATAGTGAAATTGAATCCATTTTGCAAAATCATACATGGGAACTGGTGGACCTACCACCAAGGACAAAACCGTTCGGGTGTAAATGGATATTCAATTGGAAAATGAAAGGTGATGGAACCATTGATAAATATAAGGCTAGACTTGTAGCTAAAGGATACAAGAAAAAAGAGGGAATATATTATTTCAACACTATTCACCTGTTACAAGGATTACATCCATTAGAATGTTAATTGCAATTGTAGCAATACAAAAATTGGAAACACACCAAATGGATGTTAAAAATGCATTTTTGAATGGTGAATTAGATGAAGAAATATATATGGAACAACCAGAAGGTTTTAGATCTCCTGGAAATGAAAGGAAAGTATGTAAACTTGTGAAGTCATTATATGGGTTGAAACAAACACCTAAATAATGGCATGAAAAATTTGACAATGTCACGAAGTCAAATGGTTTCAAAATAAATGAGTGTGACAAATGTGTTTACATCAAAAGCACTCAAGCGGGACATGTGATTATATGTCTATATGTAGATGATATGCTAATAATTGATAATAATAATAATGCTATCAATTATACTAAACAAATGTTGACTAGTAGATTTGAAATGAAGGACATGGGATTGGCTGATGTCATCTTAGGAATTACAATTATTAGAACCCCTCAAGGAATTAGCTTATCTCAATCACATAACATTGAAAAAATACTTCAAAAGTATAATAAATATGATCAAAGTCAATTGAGAACACCTGTAGATCCAAGTCATCACCTCCTTAAAAATAAAGGTGAAGGTATATCTCAATTGGAGTATTCTCGTATTATTGGAAGTTTGATGTATTTATCAACATGTACTCTACCTGATATAGCATACTCGATTAGTAATCTCAGTCGATATACGAGTAATATCAGGAAAGATCATTGGAAAGCCTTGATAAAAGTTCTTTGATATCTTCGATACTCTTTGGGGGATGGGTTGCACTATGAACGATATCCAGCTGTACTTAAAGGCTATAGCGATGCAAATTGGATATCTGACTCAAATGATTCGAAATCCACAAATGGATATGTATTTACCCTTGGAGGTGCAGCCGTATCTTGGAAATCCTCGAAGCAAACGTGTATTGCAAGATCCACGATGGAATCTGAATTTATTGCTCTAGATAAAGTTAGGGAAGAGGCTGAATGGATTAAAAACTTCTTAGAGTATATTGCAATATGGTCGAAGACCATGCCACCTATCATAATACATTGTGATAGTCAATCGGCAATTGCTAGGGCTGAAAATAATAACTATAACGGTAAATCATGACATATACGTCGTCGACACAAAACTGTTAGACAATTGCTCTCAAATGGAATTATTTCTGTTGACTATGTAAAGTTAAAGGAAAATATTCTGGATCCACTAACTAAAGGTATAACTGGAGAGCAAGTTGCAAGTTCATCACGTGGAATAGGCCTAAAGCTTGTAAAATTCTAAAGAGTCGTCTTAATGGAAACCCAACCTAAATGACTGGAGATCCCAAAAAGTAGGTTCAAAGGGACAACCTAATTATGATGACTCAGTTTTCACTGAGAAATAATACTTTAATTACTTCCTCCCATTTCGAAGATGAGTCAGTGCACAAACTTTTGTATGTATAAGGATAAACTATGTTTTTAATGATTTCTATATCTTGAATGTATAGGTCAAGTGGGGTATTAGCAGGATACTCCTTATAGAAATCACCTATGTGAGTGAGAAGGGGTCGCTTTTATGAGAATAATGAAGGTTATTTCTCTAGCACACTCATGAAACCAGGAGGTGTCCAAGGCCAAAATGGACACAATAATGAGAACCAATAAGGTTGGAAAGACATTGTGTGAATACTATTGTCTCAGTTTACAGAAATGGTCGATCAATTCAAGACATCACGTTCATTGTTTGGCCAGTAAGCTCGATATTATCTCACTAGGAAAGATTCAAAGCCACAAGCTATCTTTTTTGATGCAATGTTTTTTCCCAGAATAACTCTCTATTTGCATCTATATTCGTTTGATTATTCCAAATTTCATTCATGTGGGGGATTGTTGTATATTTTATGAAATCCCAGCTTATTTGGTCAAACTTTAGAGTTAATTTTAATTAAGACACATATGTTAATAGTGACGTGTCTTAGTACCAATGTGTTCCTTGTAGTAAGGAGATTAATTTGGTATACTCACTTATTCAAAATAGTGAAGTAATGAATGAAAAATTTGGACTTAAAGTGACCCATTTGAGTTTAAGCTAGATGGTGTAACATAGTTAAGTGGGTTTGTCCCACAATGGAAAAGTGATACAAATGCTTGGAGTTAATATACCCAAGTTATGGGACTAAGGCTTGGATGCATTGGGCTATCCCAACTCTTTGAAGGGGAGATGGCCTACACTATGCATGTGTTGGGCTTGGGCCAAAAGCCCGCCGTCCGTCCGGGTCGTGGGTCGTTCTTGAGCAACTATTAAATTTTTTGGACGAATTTTAATTGATCCGTGGGCTTTAAAAATTTATTTTTTGAACCAAAAAATCTAGATTAATTACGGATCTTTGAAGAAATTTTTTGTTTACCAAATTCATCTCTTAGCCATGGGCCAAACGCTTCCTCAGTTTTTTCTTCAACCTTCTCACACCAATAATCCTCCTTATCATAACCTACACGACCGCATTCGTAGAAAAAATTAGAGAGTCTTTCATAATTGAAGGAAATCCAGATAGGGTTAGATCCATCCCTTTGGATGTACGTTCCTTTTGAGAGGGGGTTATCATGATCGACTGTGACCTTGGCTCTCACGGTTGAATAACTCTTCATACCTACCATATTCCAAATCCACAAACCCACTCACCAGAGATGCGATTTTATTGATGTTTGAAGGGACCATTTTTTTTTATGGAGGTTGTGGATTTGAAGCCAAAAGTCACATTCATCAAATCTCATATCTTCAATATCAGCCTCGGGTTTCCCTTTTTCAGAACTAATAGGTGACCCATGACATACCAAGGGACTCCTTCTTAGATTTTCACCATATCTAGACTCTTTTTGAATATATATATGCTGATGCCCCAGCTTGTGATAGTAAATCCATTTTTTTATTTTCCAAGCTCCTGATATTATATTACTAACCCCTGTTTTGTTAAGGGTTTTGGTAGTAAGGATTCTACCCACCAGAGTTTTATTAGGGTTATTGTCATTGTTAAAAGAACATTCCTAGAGTGTAAGAATGTTATTAACATTTGGCTCTCGTTGTTCTCCTACCATTAAAGCAGTGTTATTTGTGTGAGAGATAATTGTAGATTCGGGCAAAGGGGTTAAATCAGGAATAGGAGTAAAAGGATGGGGAGGGATAGAACATAATAGGAGTAAGAGAAATTTGGTAGAAAGTAACTAAGAACGTTCAAAGGGAACAAAATGCAAGAAGGTTGTAGGGTTTAGTTTATTGGGTATGGGCCTCAGAGGAGGAAAAATCTCATAGAGAGTGAAAAATCTCATAGTCAGAGAGAACCTCATCATATTTTATTCAAAAAAAGGTAAAAGATCAACCTCTTATCTTCTTCTAGTATAACCCAAGCATCGATGAAGAAATTAATATAATGTTTCATAACTTTTGAGATTATTATAAACACTTATTCATCAAATAAATATCTTATTAAGCTTATATAATTGAAATATTTTTCATTAGTCTAGTATTGGACTACGACTTAGGATCTAAATCATTTGTTATTCTTTTATCAAACCCATCCAACATGAAGATATTCAAGATAGTATAATATAATTTAAATTCCATATATGATGTCTTTGTATGATAATTTATTTCAACATGTTAGAGCAACCTTCAAAAATTTAATTACTTATATTTTAAACTATTATCCCCCATATCACAAAACTTTTAAAATAATTATCTCATTTTAATAAAGACTATGATAATGTTAACCAATATCAATAAAAAATTGTTCTATTGAAAAAATGTGACTCAATTTGAATTCTTTAAGTTTTTAGTTAAGAAATCATTTCATGGTGTGCTTATTTTATTATGACATACAATTCCACGACATAAAATCACTTATGCAAAGGAAGAGGATAAGGAGGCGCATATTAAATAGAGTATTTTTAAGGTGAGGAATCTTAAAGTCTAGGTTGACCCATCGTAGGAAAAAATCGTAGTTTTAATTAAATATGCATAAAGTAGAGATTGAAAAATACATAATCAAGTACTTAAACCTTTTTTCCAAATATTTTCCCATATCTAGCACTTTTCTGAGTTAAACTTTCGATGCCTTGCTTAATCATTGTATAAAGAGTCTAGATTATACATATAACATAAAGAGTACTAGTGGGTTATTAGAAGTAAGTTGTATACCCCAAATTATGGGAGTTTTCAAGGTAATCCATGTTTACAAAAATTAACAAGTTTATTTGAGAAGAATGTCTATTTTTGTTTGAGTTTTAGGTTGACTTTGAAAAACACTGAGACTAATTTTTGCCACTGAGAAAATGGAGATACACCAATTATAATTATTTTGCAATTTAAATCAAGGTGAAAAATAAGGCATAAACAACAAATGTCATCTAATCGAATTAACTATTGATTTATCATGTAATTTAACTTTTAATGTGGTTGAATATTTTGATGATAAATCATGAGGAAAAGATAAAATTGGGAAAAAATTATAAGGAAAAACTAACTAATGGGAAAAACATCAAGCCAATACAACAATCTCACTAAAAATTGGTAAGGCTTACAAATTATGCATTGCTTTCACAACTAAATTTTCCCATCAATCTTAGCAAAAAGAGAATCTAAAATTGGGTGAGGGTCATAACACTTAATGTCTTGATCCAAGATCTACTATGTTGACATAAAAGTCTCAAACAAAAGTCCTTTTTAAAGATGAAGTAACCTTTGACTCCAAGTGAAGAACAACAAAGTAAGACGCAAAAATTACAAACTCTCGTAGGATTGAAATACCTAAACTAAATGGGATAAAAAGTGATAAAAGGTGAAGGATAAGAATAAATCTCTCCTTTATATTATCAACCTTGAGAGAATAGATGATCACATGCAAATGTAAGAGAGTGGTCGGTCATAGTAGTCGATTTTAGTTACTTAATGAATAAGTAGTCAGTTTTGGGTACATAATGAAAAAATATGACGCGTAACCGAATCTTAATTGTTGGATTAAATGCATATATAGGCTTTAGTCAAGTATTTTTGTTAAAATTCACAAAGATGAATAAGATAGATGAAAGAAATAACAATGCAAAATAACATAAAAAGGCCTATGATGAAGTTGATCCAAAGGGAGAGAGAACAAGCACTCTTAAGCACAATATGTAGGAAGAGATTTGAAAAGGCACCAGTCTATTCTTGATGATGATAATGATGAAGGATTAAATATCTAATGATTTTCTTTTAATGATCTTGTAAAACGTATTTCTAGGGATATCAATGCTTAGTCTTTTATGCTCAAGGAATATGACATTTTTATAGAGTCTTAAGTTGAAGTAATCCTCAAGAATCAATTAATTCTCATACGCTCCAACCATACGTAAAATGTAAAATGAATTAAATGCCTTGGAAATGTGTTTCTAGTGCTGCTAGTGATGAAGATGGACGGATTCTTATGGTCATTATTATTAGTGTGCTTCTTGCATAGAGATAAGGTAGGGGCGGCCCTAGTCAGGGAGGAATCAAAGTATTTATAAAGGGTATTGTAGTAATTTAACCTCTACTTATTGGCGATACCTTATGGTCTCTTTGCTTTAGGTGTCCTCCACAATTTTGGGTCAACATAGGTGTGGAATTTTGCATTATAAGGACTGGAATGTATATTTTAAGCTCAAGATGCTATTGAGATTGCATATTTCTATGAATCAAGCATTAAGGCATTCATGTGGGGTAAAGTTTGGTGCCTCCATTGTCGATATGAATGTGGTGCCTTGTATGAGGAATGTAGATCGCTCCCAATTGGGCATTGAGCTTTTAAGTTTTTGGTTTTCAAAGTGATCGAAGATACATTGAGTTTTTTTTGTTTACTTCATTGGCTTCCCTATATTTGAAAAAAAAGCTTCCTTTTTGATTATATCTATTCCAGGCTGCATTTCTTTCTACTATTCATCCTATTAAATCTCAGGTAAAATGTGGTAAAATAAACCCTCCCATATAGGCAAAAGATATTATTCCACCTAACATTGGGACCTTCTATTATAGGTCACCTCTACATTATTTATAGTAATGAGTTATTCTAAACCAATTTTTCCTTATGTTGGTGGGATGTATATCTCAGACTTTCCTTGTTGATTCCTTGCATACGTTAAATTGGTCATAAATCCCATATTTTGGAATATGAGGGAATAAATATTTGGACGATTCTATCTTCTTCGAAGGCCTATACTAAGGGGTTCACCTTTAATTCGCTCATGCAAGGGTTAGTGTTGTTGTTGATGCAAAAAACTAGACTAGGCCTAATTAATTAATCACTGATAAAATAAGTAAAATAAATAAAAAGATTTTAAAAGTGGTTCGGCTCAATCGGATAGCCTACGTCCACTATTATGTATTGATTGCCTTGAGTTATTTTTTGGTCCCTTGCAATGATGGTAATACAATGTATTTATAGCCCAAGAAGGGTGTTGATATTTGTCGTGTGAAAAGATGGAATGCCTTCATTTGATAGGCATTTACATCAATATATAATGAAAATTAAATATACGACTATTGTCGCTTCATTGGCAATACAAGCTGTAAGACTATTGTCTCTTTATTGGCTATACATGTTAGATTTTCGATTGTTGGTCGGGCTTCCTTGTTCGTCGAGTTTTTATATCATGCTGACTTGGACCTGTGCCACATTGGGTGACACATGCTGGCTTGTAATTGGTCTATGTATGGTGGTAAATTTTGGTATCAACAGAAACCCCCAATGTTTCATACTTGGAGTTGATGCTAAAGTGTGGAATATTATGCTTTGACAATAGTTTGGGCTGCTTGGTCAGCTGCAGACCTTCCAGACTTGTGAAATTTACCCACTTAATTGATAATTTTTTAGCGTGAATGAAAGTTTTGTAAATATTTTAAATTTTAGCCAACATTTCTGGGGTATCTTCGTATTTTTTGTTGTTAATCATCGTAAACTCAACCGTCATTCCCTTTAATCATTACTTTTCCTACTTTCTGAGGCAACTTATAAAAAAAGCGATAAACCTTAGATCATCTTCTATCTCTCATTTTTTATTCTGCTGCTATGTTCTTGAAACTTGCGTGCTATCGTTTTCTTTTTTGTCTTCAGTTCTTATTGAATCCTTAAACCTTTATAAAAAAAATTCTCTCTTCTTTATTTTTTCATCATGATTTATTATGTTGAGTCGCTTGATAAATTCAAGAATGACTTTAACATTCCATCTTGGGTTGTGTTGGAACATCCCACTTTTCCTTCTGATTTTTTCCTCTTGCTAAGGGCCATTGGTTCCCATCCATCTTTATTGCTTAGTGTGGGTTCACATTTCCTTCCAATCCCCTGTGCCTAGAGTTTTATCAATATTTTGACGTTGTACCTATAAGAATAACTCCTAACATATAGGTTAAATAAAATGTATGGAACCCATGTAGGGATTCCAGAGATAATATTTTGTTATAAATGGGTAACTAGTGATACCACTTATTACTTGAAAACTAGGGTAGTTTGTAAAGATTTAGTAGTTAATCTCCCTGATTCTAATAGGGATTATTTTTATCATGGAGTAGTTGTAACAAATTGGCAACATGCTCCCTTAACTGGAGGTTCTAAATACCAAGGACCTAGATGTCCTCTCTTTGGCAACGAGATAAGTTTTTCTATGTTTTAATATTTTTTCTCTGTTTATGTTTGATAAAATGTCATACTGACTGTTGTTTTGTAAATATATTTGCAGTTGAAAGGAAAAAAAATCCCCCAAAGAGAGTGAAGTAAATTTAAAATAATTGAAGTTCATTTAGGGGCTTCATAAGACGATTGTTGAGGAGCCATCACATTAGATCT
Source organism: Sambucus nigra (assembly GCA_949130495.1). NCBI lineage: Eukaryota > Viridiplantae > Streptophyta > Magnoliopsida > Dipsacales > Adoxaceae > Sambucus > Sambucus nigra. The sequence goes on along the minus strand of OX422214.1, from coordinate 382,358,182 downwards.
TCTTCTTATTTGCTTCAATACAGAAATACCATTTCTTCCTTCATCGCCTGACTTGATGCTCCTCCTTCTCTGGTGATTGATCGTGATCAAGAAGATTCAAACACTCCTTTTTCTAATATCATGAAGAAGAGAAAATTTCTTGATCTTCTTAGTGATAGAACTTCTGGCTACCAAGCACCTCCTGAAGGAGTCAAGAAGAAGATAGGGTATATTATGAAGCCCCCGGTCCCCAAAGACCCAGCTCCCAAAGATGCAGCTCCCAAAGATGATGCACTTCCTTTGAGGAGACTTAAAAGAGGGTTTTTAAAAAAGCAGGTCGAACAGGTGACTGACCAACAGACCTTAGATAAATTACCTTCTTTTGAGGCTGGTCCTCCAGCAGTTATTACTCCTGGTTTGGCCAGGAAGTTGATCAAGTCTGGTACACTCCCGGACCACAGGGGAGTGGATGTCGTGATGCCCTAAGTAAGGGTTTTTGAATTGGATGCTCAGAGCATTATGTCAGTAAGTTATTTCCACTTTCTTGGTTCTGTTATCCTTTGTATTTCTCATACACTAACTCGATTTTCTTCTCTTAAAGTTCTTGGTACATTTTAATAATATGCTAGAGAAGGATGATGTAATTCGGGCTTCTTCTTCAAATGATGTAGAGGAATCCTTAGTAGGCTTGAAGAAGTCTTTGCTCGAATCTCAATAAGCCTTAGAGATTGAGAAGAGTGCTTGGGAAGATGAACTGAAGGCAACTAAAACTGTTCGAAAGATGTCTGATGAAAATACCCTTGAAGCTGAGTGCAGGGCAAAGGAAGCTGACCGCAGGGAAAAGGAGACTAAGCTCTTGGCAGAGGAAGTTGAGCGCAAGGCTCAGACTGATGAGGAGCTTATGACCTCTGAAAGGTCTAAGATAAATCCTGATGTAAAGGAATCCTTTAGTGCTGGTTGGGATAACGACTGGAATAAAGCCATTTATGCCGCCTCTTCTCAAATTGAGTATGCAAAACAAAAACTTTTCAGATATGGTTGGGTCGTTTCTCTTCAGGAGTTAAACACTGTTGAGAGCTCTGAAATTTTTTAAAGATATACTCATGGTCCTCCTCCAGTCATGAAGGATGAGGTTGAAGATGAAGCTGGTTCTAGAGAGTCTTCTCTAGTGGTTGAATCTACTGCCGATCAACCTAAAATCATTGAGTCTTCTCTTCCTTCAATTGAGAAAATCGAGAAAGTCTAGTCTGTAGCCGCTTCTTCTAAGTAGGATAAGAAGGTTGAGAATGATAGGGAGAAGGTGTAAAGTTATTCGATATTTTCCCTTTTGCTTCTTTGTTTCTTTTTCTTTTTTTAATTATACTTGAACTCTTTGTTATTAATAAAAGAACCTTTTGTTCCTTTTTGTCTCTTGTTGATTATACATATTCTCCATTCTTATTGTTGATTGGTGGTAATTTCTTTTTGCTAGGTTATAGCGAAGATGGAAAACCTATCTTCCAATAATACTGAGCTACATAGGAAATGCAATGTTTTTTTCAAAGCAAGTCATACGAATTTATCCGAGGAAGAAATTATTCAGTTTCTCGGTGATGATACATCAGAGAAGGGCAGAGATGCCTATAAGTATTTGAATTATTTACTTGATAAGGCGATGGAAAAAAACATTGCCTACTATGAGATGATATATGAACTTTAAGAACAGTATAAAACACCAAAGCTACGATAAAAAATATCGAAGCTTAAGTGTAGGTCGAGGCTTTGATAACTTTGTTTTTGTTTACAATAAAAAGGAAACTTTACTTAAGCTTGAAGTTGAATAAACTAGAACTATTTCCAAACTTCTGGAAGAGGAGAATAATAATTTGAGGAATGAAGTGAATCTTTTGAAGTATACCTCTAGAGCTGTTGTTTATGCTATTAATAAGGGGTACTCCTTTTTAGAGGCTGAAAATGCAACATTAAGGAATGAGTTGGAAGCCTTAAAAAAAGAATAAGCATGCATCTTCCTCCCGAGCAAGAAATAAGCTTAGTCGAGGAACAACAAAAGAAGTTAGGAATCAACAGGCCCTTGCCAATCAAGCTGCGCAGTTAAAAGCTAAAGACCGAGCTATTAATGAGATGTCCCATAAGCTGTAGACCTTGTCTGAATAATTATCCACTCAATCTTCCCAATTACAGGTTAAGGATGGAGTATTGAAAAAACTGTAGTCTCAGGTTGATAAATTAACCTTTCAGTTCCATAAGCAACAAATAAAGGTTTGGATGGATGGGTTTAATGAAACTCTGGGGCATCTTTATGATAGACTTCAACAGGCTAAGAATGAGTCTTATAAATGGAGTTGGATGAATGCTTTAACCGTGATGAAGGTGGATTGGAATAACTCTCTATAGGATTGGTATGACCCAGGTTTGCTGGAGATTGACAATCCTCCATTCAAGTTAGATGTTAACTAGATTCTTGTTCATCGTATTCCTCAATGTTTTATTTCAAAATACTTAGTAGATTACGAGCTACATGATGAATTAGAGATCATCTGACCTTCTCATCTGCTTGATCGTCCTAGTAGCAGCAATACCAGGATGCTTCAGAATTTTAACTTCATCAACTCTCCTTATACTTTAGATGATCCTCCAGCTGGCATGGATCTTATTTCTAATCCTAAAGGAAAAAGTCCTATAGAATAACGCTTTGCATGTTTAAGCAACAATATAAAACATTTAATTTAATGAAAATCTTATTTTATGAATGGGTTAACTTTTAGTCAATCTCTGCATATATGAATATCTCCTTAGTCTTTGACTTTGAATGTATCAACGTTTAGTTAATCTCTAGTTTTTCACCGGTTCTATTGATATCTTTAGGATTATCCTAAGTATCATACTAATTACCAATGCCTCACTATGGTTCTACTAATGTACCTAAAGTTTTAGGTAATTCCCAAGCGTGAGTGGAACATTTGTCCATCTTTTAGCCCAGTTTAGATGAAAATTATTCATTGGGGTCTTCGTTAAAATTTTGCCTTGCATGGTTTTTTATGTATTTGACAACCAACTTTGTTGGTGCCTTTATTGATACCAACCAACATTTCGTTGGTGGTTTATGTTGATGACCAACATTGTTGGTACCTTTGTTGATATCGACCAACATTGTTGGTGGTTTATGTTGACGACCAACATTGTTGGTGCCTTTGTTGATGCCGGCCAACATTGTTGGTATTTTTGTGTGTTTGAAAACCAACTTTATTGGTGCCTTTATTGATACCGACCCACATTTCATTGGTGTTTTATATTGACGACCAACACTGTTGGTATTTTTATGTTGATGACCAACATTGTTGGTGCATTCGCAATGTTTGCCATGTAGTGCATAGCACTAGTACTCCGAAAAAATAACAATTTTGGGAAAATCATATTCTCATTAATATCAAAATAAACTGAGTACAACATGACTATATCACTGATAATATTTCCTCTGCATTCCAGGGATTCTTGAATTCTTCACCTTCCAAAGTCTCAATTCGATATATGCCTGGTCAGATAACTGTTGTAATGTGATAAGGCTCATGCCAATTGGCTTCAAGCTTATTGTTCTTCTGAATCACCTTATTCAAAATACAATCACCTTCTTTTAAATTTCTCGGCTTTACCCTCTTATTGTATAAACGTGCAGTCCTTTGTTGATAGGCTGCATTTCTTGAAGCTGCATCTTCACGTACCTCTTCCAGCATATCTAAGTCCAACCTTCTCATCAAATCACTGACTGGGGTATTGAAGTTAAGAACTACATGCGTAGGTAAACCTAGCTTGGTAGGAATTACAGCTTCAGTACCAAATGCTAACATGTAGTGAGTTTCTCCAGTCACTGTTCTAGGGGTTATTCGGTAAGCCCACAAGACAGAATGCATTTCATTGATCCAATTCCATTTAGCATTTTCTAGCCTTTTCTTGAACCCATTCAATAAATTTCTATTAGTTACCTATGTTTGGCCATTGCTTTGAGGATGGCCAGGAACATAGTGGATTTTTTGGACATTGGATTGAGTGCAATAAGCAGCAAATTCATTGTTGTCAAATTGTGTGCCATGATCATTGATAAAGGCATAGGGAAAACCATACTTGCATATGAAATTCTTCCAAATAAACTGATAAACTTTGTCATAGGACATATTAATAAATGGTTCAACTTCCACCCATTTAGTAAAGTAACTGACAGCTACAACAAGGTACTTGAACCTTCCTCGGGTGGTTGGCAGAGGCTCGACCAAGTTAATTCCCCATATAGCAAAGAGCTAAGGTGAAGTGATTGGTGTTAGGAGAGGTTATGGAGTCTTGTGCATGCTAGAAAATCTCTAGCACTTATCACACCACTTGGAAAAAATTGTACAATCTTCTCGCACAGTTGGCCAGTGGTACCCCTGTGTGTTGATTCTTCGCAACAAAGTTCTCCCTACTACATGGGTTCCACAGGACCCTTTATAGACTTCCTCAATAAAATCCTTTACTTCAGTTGAATGCACATATCATTGTAGACCAGTAGTTAATCCTCTTGTATACAACACACCATTTTCTAGCACATATTTCGCAGCTTTGTATTTTAGCTTCTTAGCTTTAAGTAGGTCGACTGGTAGAATTCCTTCTTAAATATATGATCTTATGGGATCCACCTAAGATGGACCCATATCAACTGCAATAAAATTGACCATCAGATCTTCACTAATGCTCCTATTAGCAAGTATCTCAATAGGAATAGTTCTTCACAGCTCAGTTCTAGTTGTTGAAGCTAACCAAGTAAGTGCGTCTGCTCAGGCATTTTCCAATCTTAGAATTCTGATCATTTGAACAGCTAGAAAAGTGTCAATTATCTCCAAATCTTTAGCTAAGTATCTGGATATCAGTTTTCCTTTAGCTGCATATGAGTTCAACACCTGATTTACCACCAACTGTGAGTCACTTTATACCACAATTTGCCCAACATTCAGTGATGTGGCTAGATTTAAACCAACGATCACAGCTCCATACTCTGCCTCATTATTGGAGGGTTGAAATTGGAATCATAGAGCATACTCTATATCTAGTTCGTCTAGAGTATTGAGAATGATTCCTGTGTAACACCCCGTAATTTTATGCTTTTAAAATTTACTTGATTCGAGAAATTTTGAATTACTTGTGTGTCATAATTTTAATTGAGTTAACTATGGTAATATTTACTTAAATATTAATCAGAGAGTGAATGGTTAATATTTAGGGAAATTTAATTACTAAGTGAATGGTAATAATTTATTTACATCATTTCGGGTATTAGTTACGGGGCATTTGCTTATCTCAGCCGGTTGGGTGTGAGATAAGGATTTTTATAAATTAATTCGAATGCCAATTCTGAGTGAACGGTTTAGTTCGAATGGGCCGAGATAGTCAGAATAGTGTACCCGAGGGTAATAAACGGGTCACGGGACATTTTTAGGCATAGTTGGGCCCACATGGGGGTATTTGTGTCACTTGGGCTTGGCCTATTAGCCTAAAAATGGGATTAAGCCTAATTCCTTAACTAAAAGGAAAAGAGGAATGGCTGATTTGAGATTAGAAATTACATAGTGGGAGAGAAAACCCTAAGGAGCAGAAAAAGGCACTGGGAACTAATTTGGGGGACAAAGGAAAGAGCCAAAGGGGGGATTTTATCATCAACCTTAAGAATTATAACTCCGGATCAGACCCTACGAAATAATAAGGCAAGTGGTTAACTTGCTGTGGCATTTATTTATGTTTTCCATTCATATTTATGTGATGTGAATACCTAAAACTCGTTTTGGGGATAAACGGGTACAAAAATGGGGTTTTTGTAATTGGAACATAGAATGGAAATTGGTGTATGAATTTTTGGCGTTACATGATTCTGAATAGATATTTACCTTAGTTGTGATAAACCTAGACGAATTATGAATGAAATTGAGTTGGTAATTTGGTGTTGAGACTGATTAATGAATAACTCGGGTTTTTCCTCAATTTAGAGAAAAAGTAGAGAACGAAAATCAAACGGAGTTTGGGGACTTTATGGGGGTTCCTTATGATGTTGTTGATGTATTATATTGATGAGAAGACTTGGGTTAGACTGTAAAAGGAGTTGGACATTTGAGGTTTTCGTCCATGGCTGAAATAGGCCTTCGGAGAAGACGAAGACCTGTTTGATCGATCGATCGACGGCTGGGATCGATCGATAGATGGTCGGGGATTTTTGATAGTTCGGCCAGTTTAAGTATATAAAGGGAATTTAATTAAAATTTCTCCTCCACACCTTATTTAATGAGAAATAAATATAGGACTTATATGTTAATCAATTATGAGGGAAAGTAATTGGGATTTGGAGGAAATTTATGGGTGACACTCTATGATTCATTTGGGAGAAATATCCCAAAATAATTAAATACGGATCTAGTGGGCGAGTCTGGGTATATTGGTTGAGCGATACGAAGGTGTTAAATTAATTTTGATTGGAAGCTAATTAATGTGACACCCCGCCTAATAAGATACCGGGCGATCACTCCAATCTTAAATTAAAACAGGAGTCTCATATGGATCATTCTTAGCATCACTGTCGAAAATCCATTTAATTACTAATAACCTATTAGGCCGTTGTCAAAATTTTACTTAACTACTCTTTTTAACAACAACGAATAAAAACATCCACACAGTTTTTGCGTAAATGAAATTGAAATGAAATAAAATAACCGAACACTCGGTCAAAATATACAACCATATCGAATGATGATCTAAAAGAATAAATAAATGCAATTGGACCATTGGCCCAAATATTTATACAGTACCTCCTATCTAGAGTACAAGAATGGAAGCGGCTATCAAAAACCTGCACGCATCCACAGCTGTTGCAGCTGACGTCTGACTCGAAGGAAGTGCCATCCAGGCGTTCCTATGTTTGGACACCTATATATATATATATATAGCAAGAGAGGAAAAGTAGATAAACGGGTCAGAGCCCGAGTTTGAAAATATTTAGTAAGTGCATAAATGCCTTATTTTTTTAGAAAAAGGTTTTATCTCATATTTAAATTTGGTATCGCACTCCCATGAGATACCTCTCACCTCTCCACTAACAGTGCACTCCTAGCGCATCCCTCTAAACATCCTAGTCAAGCTACCCTGCTAAACTAGTCTATTACCCAACCACTATCAACCCTAGATAGTCCAAGTAATGTACTAAGGGATAAGCTTCTCCCCAGTTTCAACACTGTGCCAAGTTCGTGCGTGATGTGTCTCGCAAAGCGAAATCCAAACAAGGAACCCCCGAATACACTACTGCATGGCAAGGTCGATCGTCGAGATCCATTAGACCCTCAGCACATAACATATATATATACATACACTATATAAGAAATACTAAATATTAGAGCACTAAGGATTAAACTTCTCCTCAGTCTCAACACAATGCCATATTCGTGCGTGGGGAGTCTCGCAAAGCGAACTCCAAACAAGGAACCCCCCGATACATTACTTCGTGGCAAGGTCGATCGTCGGGATCCATTAGACCCTCGGTACTCGATTTATCCATATATATATATACATATTTCCATATACATCCGGATCTATCTCCCGGAATGAGAATTTATATACCAAGTATTTATCAATACTTTTCATTTTTCTCAAAACTTTCCATTTCCTTTCTTATATCCAGGAAATGTATATAAAAGTCAATTCATTATCATGAATTGCTTTAACATAACATAAAACTTTTTTTTTAAAGCCAATTTTATTATTATAAAAATGCTTTTCCGTTTTAAAAACATTCCATTTCACTTCTTATATCCAGGAAATGTATCCAAAGCAATTTTTATTGTCATAAAAATGCTTTGATCATATCATATGCTTCCACTTCCCTTCTTCCATCCGGGAAGTGTTACCGAAGCCAAAATATTTATCCCATTTCCCTTCTTCCATCCAGGAAATATAAATTAAAGCCAATTTATTATCATAAATTGCTTTAACAAATATATAACGCGTTCTAAGACCGCCCGTACGGCGTGCCCCTAAATGACCATCATCTTCCAATGCCTATCAATTACGACACCTGGGCACCTATACGCAATACGTCGGGAAGCAGCCATATGCCTGCGGGCTAGTCATAACCACACCCCAAGTTACCTAACCATCGCAGAAAACATAACATAACATAACATAAACGCTCATATGGCCTAGAGGACTATATCCACCCTGCATTCATTAGTTAGGGGGCTTCACCTCATGCACGAACTTCCCTTATGATGTCATTTAGAGAGAGTGTTGACTATAAATAAATAATTATGAAAATCATTTCTTTTTCCATTTTGAAAACATTCATATTTTATTTTCAAAATCGCTTACATCATATCATATATACTTTAATCACATAGTATATATAAATACCATATATTCCTCCTCGAATATATATATATATATAAATGGCCATATTTGCCAAACCATCTATCGATGACCAATAATCCCAAAGATTCTTTCAAAGAATCATAATCATGCATTCATATTCGCATGATACTAAACCCAAAGTCTTTCCTTACTTTGATAATCAATACATACCTAAATCCCATCTACGGATTTATTGGATATCTCCAATTATACCATTTATCACTAAGAGAATATATACCTATATTCCCAAATCAAAATTTAACTCCCCAAACTCTTAAGGGAATAAAACTGGCCATTCTGACCAAAGTTAATCGATTCGCCCAAATTGCGAATCGATTCGGGTGGACGAATCGATTCGGCCCCCAATCCGAATCGATTCGAAAAATGTTATGCAACCAGGTCCTTAATGGTGAATCGATTCGGTCTAATACGAATCGATTCGTCCCACTGCAGAATCACATATCCCCTTAGGCGAATCGATTCGGCCTGTTCGAGGGGCACTGTTTGGGCAATATTTTTTCAATCTCCAAAATATCCCAAATATCAATCCAACCTCCATTTAAATTATAACTCGGATTTATTCCTACAAACCCAAGGTTCTAATATCTCCTCAAATTCTTTAGAGGTCCTAACAATGCTTTCGAGAACCCCTAATATTTATCTCCAATAAGTTATAACTAATGATTTCAATCTCGGACAGCTTTTCGTAGAAAAATCACTATAAATCAAAAACAATCAAAAAAATACACGGTCAGCGCCCACGTGACCATGTTGGAGATATCTACAAATTTTATTTTTTGACCAAGAGCCGAATCGATTCGGATCAGGGCCAAATCGATTCGGAAAGACGTTGTCCCAACTATTCATCGTCTTCTCCGAGACGGTTTCGGCCATTAAAGCTTCTCCCAAGATTTTGTCGTCTCACCCAACGTCCTACAACCTCAACCAACTACAAATACACATATATTAAGGGTTTGAAACATCCTAGAACCCTAAACCACCAATTAATTTAGGTTAAAACCAAAGTTTCTCTAATTAACAAATTTTGGGGGTTTATTCGTTTTAACTCCCGAAAACCCGTTTTATTCACGAATACCAAACCCAAAATCTTTAGGGTTTGTTTATACCAAACTACGATATGAGATTTATGCTCAAAAGTAAATAAAGCAAGTAAATACTTGTCTCGTGGATAAAATCCGACGTCCTCGAGTCGAATCCCGCGGAGGCTGGACGGAGTCTCCCCCTTTTCTCCTCTTTTCTTCCTCCTCTTTCTCTTCTCTCTCTTTTCTCTTCTTTCTTTCTCTTTTTCTTTCCCTCTCTCCCTCTTTATATAGGAAGAAAAGGGTTTTAACCCTTAAAACCCGAAAATGACTCGTTTACTCAATTACGAGCCATTTTACTCTAAAATTCCCCGAAACTCAATTTCGACAATCGGACACTCTTTTCCGACTATCTCGGACATTTCGAGATTCACGGCGCAGTCAAAATTTCCATCCGAGGTACTTGACCGTAGATCACTATTCTAACCCATATAACTTAATGCGGGTTTCAAATAAAAATCTTACCTCTTTTGTCGCTTTTCTCCACGGCGACATATAATTAAAATACTTCGACCTATTTAGTCCCAAGAATAATCAAAACATCCATAAAAATCATTAAATCCTCGAGAATCCCCAAAATCACTATTTCGAGAAATTCCTTAAATCTCCAATTTATATCCAATTATGGATTTTAATTGTCTCCAAAAAGGACGGGTTGTTACAATTAATTTAGAGTCAGGGATGTAGACTCGGGTTTTATTTTATTTCGGGCCATGAGTGCGAGTCTGAATATATTGGTTGGGTGACACCAAAAGTAATCTAATTAATTGACGTGTAAATTAATTAATAATCAGATTTGGACCATAAACTCATGATAATTTGTATAGGCTTGTGTTATGGACTTAGTGCACGGGATAGCCGGGGTATTTTATCTCTCTCTCTCTCTCTCTCTCTCTCTCTCTCTCTCTCTATATATATATATATATATATATATATATATATATATATATATATATATATATATATACGGTGTGCGATAGTATATATATATGGTGTGTGTATTAATATTAGTGGTTATATATTATTATTATATATACTCTAGTGCTATCAGGAGAGGTTGCACGTAGAGGGTGAATCCCCTAGCTTAAGGAGTAGGGTGAGTATATCCCCAGGTCATAGCGTCCATTATATGGGTGAGGGGCATCTCACTTTCAGGGAAGGAATATGACCGCCTCCAATATTTTATGTTATTTACCAAGTTAGTGAGTGATTCGGACTTGGGTAACTAGGTTGTGCGAATACACTAGTGGAATAGCACTTTAGAGAATATACATCCGGTGAGTTATTGCTCGGGAGGATGTTCATTATTAATTATTATTCCAGCATATATGTTAATGTTGTAATATGACTATACGTATATAATGAGATAAATAATTATATACAGGTTAACTAATACATGCCGTGAATTGTATTATATGTATTATGGGTGTGAAAGTTATGTGAATTTAAAAAGGAAAATGATTAATTAAGTTAATGTTGATAATAACTTAGAAATCATAGTTATGGTATACTCGATTAGAGTAGGGTGGTTGCAAGGGGTTATTTTGATTTTCTAGTTATGGGATAAATTGATAACGTGAACTTTTCGGTGTTTCTTTTTTCTTTATCGTTGCTTGAAAAGTCCTTCTAATCAAAACCTTAAAATACCTACAAAATAATATCAACTCAAGTGTAGAGGTAAGTAAGGGTATCAATCCACTTTCAAGGTTGTAAAGCAAATGGAACAAATTCAATTGTAATTCACTTTTTATTTTCTTTTTGCGCTTTTTCAATTTTAAAACAATGGGGTGAGGTGAGGATGAGTTAACTAATAACTAAATGAAAAGGAGAAATCAAACTAAAATAAAAGTATGAAAAATATAAACTAGTGAGTGAGCTGTAACTAAATGAGAGAAAATATCCAAAGGATGGAAAATCCACCCTCAATTCACACAAATTTATCTAACTTGCACTATTTTAATTTCATCAATTTCCAAAATATTCATATAATTCAAAATCTAATTCTCATTGCACTAATGAATTAATTGAATATTCTTTTAGAAAAGTAAGTTTAATCTCCACAAGCACTACTCTAAATGAATTAAAATCAATTAAATAAATCACCCCCTAGGATCGATTTACCAAACTAATTTTAATTAGACAAAGTAAAAATAAGAGTAGATGAAAATTATATTAACATTTAAATCAAGTGATAAGCCTATCTCTAGTTTGAATAAAATGATCAAATGACAATACAATTTTCATTCCTTTCTCAAGGATGATTTTTCATTTCTCAATGTGAAAATAAGTAGGAATTAAATTTACTAATCAAAGGAAACTAACAAAATTAAAATTGACAATTAAATCAAATTGGATTCATGAGGGTTTCAATTCATCCCTTGAATGGGGTGATTAGCCCTCCATAATCATCATCCAATAAAAATTAGAATCAAATAAGAGCATAAAATGAAAATTAGAGAGGAGTAATCAAACCAAAATTGCCTTCAATTGCATTAATTCTTCAATTCTACCATTATCTCAATTAATTACAACACTCAATTTATTGAATTTCTTTTTTTTTTCTAATCTAAAAAAAACTAAACTACTAAAAAATAAAAATAGTGTTTCTCTATCTAATTCTCTCTCTAGGGTTTCTCTACTCTTTATTCCCCCTTATTTTCAAAAAGTTCTTCAACTCTCTTTAAATAGTAGGTTCCATGGAGAAAAAAGGTATATTGGGTAAATGGATAGGGGGTGCATGTGGATATGGTGTGAGGTCATGTGAATGAGGGGTGAGGGAATAAAAAATCTGATATCTTTAATGGGTGTGTTATGGGAAAAAAGGGATAAGTAGGTAGTTGGGGGCATTTTGGGTAAAGGGTTTTAAAGGAATAAGTTGGGTTTATTTGGCACATGTGGGCATTTGTTATTTGGTTGGCTTTTATTTTTTTTTTTGGGTCTTTGGCAGCTGGAAAAGGAATCGTGACTTTTATGGGTTATGGGAAATGGGTACTGGAGCAGGATCGGGTTGGCCGGTGGATGGATTCGGGTTGGTTGGATCACGCCGGAGCAGTTACATCTAAGGTTAGGGCCTCACCGGCGCTGGCAGGGGCGCGGAATGGGTCGAGTGTGGTTGTTTTTTGGTTGGCCGGCGGGTTTGGTTCGAGTATGGCGGTGAGGGGTTGGGTTTCCAGCGGTATTGGCAGAGGAGTTACCGCCGGAGGAGGGCCAGGGCGGCGGAGGTTAGATCGCGAGTTGACGGGCAGGGCGTCTGAGTCTTGCATGGGGGTTCAAGGGGCGTCGCCGACGAGTTTGGGGTAGGGGTGAGATGGTATGGTGATGGAGTTTTGTTTGTTTATGGGGATTTAGGAGAGATAGAAATGGGGTTTGTTTGGTAATGGAGTTTGGTGGGTTTAGAGGAGAGAGAGGGTGAGAGGTTGAAGATGATAGGGGGATTGAGTGGGTGAGGGTGTAGGGGAGTTAGGTGGGGGTGAGGATTGGTTTGTGTGTATGTGTTGTGTATAGAAGTAGGGTGTGTGTGTGTGTGTCAATTTGAACCTTATTAAAATAATGAAAATAAAAATAACTAAAATCCTAAAAAATAAAAATTAGTAAAAACTAAAATTAAAACTTATAATCTATAAAGTAAAAATAAAAGAAATAAAACTAAAAACCTAATAAAAATATAAAAACAAAAGATTTAAAAAGTAATATATAATAAAACTAAAAATAAACTCTTAAAAAGAAAATGTAAAATCTAATAAAACTAATAAATAAATATAATCCTAAAAATTCCAATCCTAATAAAATAAGATAAAATAAAATGAAAACGAAAACAAAAAACTTAATAAAATCAAAATAAAATAAAATTAAACTAATAAAAATAAAATAGAAAAAATAGAAAATAAAACCTAGAAAATACTAAATAAATCTAAAATAAATCCTAAAAATAAAAATGACTCAAACTAAAAATCTAAAAAGTAATAAAAAGGGATAAACAAAACACACACGGGGTTTGCGGTAGGATGGGCTAGGTTTAGGGTTACGGGATAAGGTAATTCACTCCATTTTAACTACAAATTGCTTGAAAATATAGCTTTTGACACCGCAACTGCAATTAAGCATGCATATTGAATAATTAAGCGAATAAGACCCATATTGTCGAGAATTAGCAACAAAAATACATCTATTCGGGGTATAAATTGTACAGTTTTGGGTGGTTATCATAAATAACTAAGGAAATTAATTATAAGGCGTTGGTAGTGCACATTAGAGGAGGGGTGATGATGTTCTCAAGGGAGTGAGACACTAACTAAAATATGAAGAGCATGCATACATATTTATTATTGCAAGTCAATCATTTGCAAAATGTTTTCCAAATGTTTTGGGTTCTAACCCTTGCTATAAAAACTTTTTAAAACCTTTTAGGTGTCCAGCCACAAGGACCCCAGACTTGATTCATCCCAGGGATTCGTTGCAGCAGCATATGTGGATGTTGTGGGAGTTTGATAGGCGCCTCATTCTTTCCATTTCTAGTGTAGAAATTCCTATCAGTTACTCGATCATGTCGCTCACAGCATTATTTAGTTTATGTCAGACTTGTTGAGATTGATCTTTATCTTTCTTTACTTTTGTTGGTTTTGAATCGATGGTTTATTCGGTTAGTTTATTTAAATGGTGAATGGTTGATTTCAGTTAATTGTGATTGTTTAAATTATTTTATTTCCGCTTGAGAATTTCAGTAAATTAAGGAAAGGTAAAATTTGGCACCAGTCTAATTTTCTCACTTAGGTGGTTAGTAATTAAAAAGGCGACAGTGATGCTAAGAATGAACCAACTGAGAAACATGTTCTAATTTAACTTAGGACTGATCACCCGGGGTTAATTAGGCGGGGTGTCACAAATGGTATCAGAGCATCAAGTTCTAATGTCCTTAGGATATGTGTGACTTATTACATTTCGGCGTAACGTTCGGTTGTTATAGAGCCCTATTGTTAGGACTATTGATTCATTTTCTCTTTTGAGATATCATATTTCTGCTATTAGATTTTTGTATAAATTTTGTACCTATACGATTCGATCTATATTCAGATGCCACCAAAGAGACTGAGAGAGGAGAGGGTTGAGGCTAGGGATGAGTTAAGGGAGGCTCATCGGGAGCCCTAAATACCGCCACCCCCACCCCCACCCTATTTGATCTCCACTACTCAGGTGGCCGTGATAGTGGCCCAGGCAGTTGAGATAGCAATGAGGGCTATGGAAGCCCATTTTCCTCAACCCCAGGCACCACCTCCAGTGGCACCAATAGTTTAGGCTCTAGTGGGGCCATCATCTTGGCAACGAGTTAGGGATACCTTTCAGAAGGGCCACCCACCCGAGTTTTGGGGTAGTACCGATGTGGTAGAGGCTTGTGACTGGAAGAAGAATATTTAGCACCATCTGCGCATGCTAGAGTCTACCAATGTACAGAAACAGATACTTGCTACCTTTCGTTTGTCGGGGGTAGCCTTACAGTGGTGGGAGTCAGTTACCACTGTTGAAGAGAGAGATTTGATGACGATATCCGAGTTCTGGGTGCGATTTGACCGTAAATACATTCCACCGCTAGTAGAGGCATAGATGAGGAAGAAGTTTAGTGAGTTAATTCAGGGTGACCATTCAGTGGAAGATTATGAGGAGAAGTTCACCCATTTGGCGAACTTTGTGCCAAATTAGGTGAGCGACGAGGAGCAAAAGAAGTCGAGGTTCATGGATGGCCTCGTCCAGAGGATCATGCAGCACTTGATTGGTAATCCGACGTTGATGACGTATACAGATGTCGTTAATGCCGCTCTCGTACATTGTCAGGATCATCGCTTCCATACGAAGGGGATCAAGAGGGTAGGAGAGTCAAGCCAGTAGGGCAAGGCAGTAGTTAGTGGTGACAGAAGTGGTACTGAACAGAAGACTAGCAGTCAGTAAGGGAATCACACTAAGAAATTTAGTCTCGATGGGTTTCGACCGGGAGGACAGGGATTTAGGCAGGGTCAGTCGAGCCCAAATCAGTAGCAGCATGTTCCTCAGGGCCAAGGGAACAATGGGGGAGGCCTGCAGGGCCAGCCATGTCAGGGCCAATGATAGGGGGATGACCATAGGCACTGTTTTTTTTACGACCAGACTGGACACTTCAAGAGGGAGTGCCCGTAGAGGGGAAGAGGCCAATAACAGGGTGACCAACAGGGGCAGCAGGGTCAGATGCCGCCAGCAGCACCGGCTCCACCAGCCCCACAGTAGCAGGGGAAAATGCATTACGGGCATGTGTATAATGTCCGGGATGTTCCCAATCCTCCAGTACAGTAGGCGCCACCAGTAGTTGAATGTATGTTTCTCATACTTGGTCATGAGGGTAGGATACTTTTTGATACAGGAGCATCTCATTCATTCATTAAATCTAAATTTGTTAAACGGGTCGGGTTACAAGAGACCGCAGATAGACTCCGTATGTGTGTAGAATTTCCAGTAGGCAGTGGGGCATTGATTCACTCGATTTGTCGGGAGGTAGACATTTTGATTGGAAGGCTTAGTTTAGCAGAGGACCTCTTAGTGTTAGATATGAAGGGGTACGATGTCATCCTAGGTATGGATTGGTTGGCAGGTTATCGAGCGACTCTAGATTGTTATGAAAGGACAATCGTGTTCTCCATTCCGGGACAGGAGATGTTCCTAATAGCGATGCCTTTACCTGAGGGAGGTTCGCACAACTACTTGTTTTATATTGAGGAGGAGACCTCATAGGAGGTGTTAGTTCCATTGGATTCGATTTCGGTAGTGAAGGACTTCGAGGATGTGTTCCAGGAAATACCAGGGTTGCCACCCAGCAGGAAAATCAAGTTTGTAATCGATTTAGCACCGAGGACGAGACCGATTTATTGAGCACCTTATCGTACGGCCCCTTCAGAGATGCGTGAGCTGAGCAGATTCAGCAGCTCCTGGGTCAGGGTTTCATTCGGCAGAGTACATTATCGTTGGGTGCACCGATGTTTTTTATAAAGAAGCAGGATGGTTCACTTCGGTTATGCATAGACTATAGTGAGTTGAACAAGGTGACAATACGAAATAAGTATCCATTGCCTAGGATTAATGATTTATTTGACCAATTGAGAGGGGCGTCTTACTTCTCCAAGATCGATTTGAGGTCAGGATATCATCATCTGCGTATACGAGAGGAGAATGTTCCTAATACCGCTTTCCTGTCACGGTATGGATCCTACGAGTTCAGGGTGATGCCATTCGGGCTCACCAATGTGCCAGCAATGTTCATGGATCTCATGAACAGGGTTTTCAGGGAGTATCTTGACCAGTTTGTCATCATGTTCATTGATGACATCCTGATTTACTCGCGCATTGAGCGGGATGTATGATTCTACAGACGCTGTGGGATCACCAACTTTATGCCAAATTCGGGAAGTGTGGATTTTGGCTGCGGGAGGTACAGTTTATTGGTCATATGGTGTCAGACCGGGGTATTACTGTGGATCTGAGTAAGGTGTCGGCGGTGAGGGAGTGGGGACAGCCCACGACACCGACTGAGATGCATAGTTTTCTGGGATTGATAGGCTATTATAGGAGGTTCATTAAAGGATTCTGGCCCTTTGACGAATCTGACTCGGAAAGGAGTGAATTTTATTTGGAGTGATCATTGTCAATTAGCTTCGAGGAGCTAAAGGACAAGTTGACATCTGCACGAGTACCTACTTTTTTGAGGGGAGGACTAGAGTATCGAGTTTACACTGACGCATCCTTACAGGGATCTGGGGGTGTGTTACAGCAGGAAGAGAGGGATATAGCTTATGCATCAAGAAAGCTAAAGCCCAACGAGAGGAATTACCCCACTCACGACCTAGAGCTTACAACGGTCATTTTTACCCTAATGATAGGAAGACATTTTCTGCTGGGAGAGAAGTTCACCCTATTCACGGATCACAAGTCACTTCAATATCTCTTCACACAGAAGGATCTAAATATGAGGCGAAGGTAGTGGATAGAATTCGTGAAAGGCTACCAGTTTGATATTCAGTATCATCCTGGTAAGGATAATGTGGTGGCAGATGCATTGAATCGAAGACCGACTAGGGAAATATCAGAAGTTTGTAAAGCGGAGTGGAGAGAACTTCGATATGAGGATGATGTAGCCAGGGCCTACATGTCAGCTTTATCCATAACATCGGATATCATTATGCGAGTTGTGAGGGCTCAGGCGGAGGACCAAATCTATCAGGATAGGGTACGCCAGTTATTAGCTGAGGGAGCGGAGGGTTACTCTATCAGCTCGGAAGGAGGCCTATGCCTAAATGGGAGGTTAATTGTGCCGGAGGATGAGGATTTGAGGCACATCGTTATGACAGAATCCCATGGTTTGAGATTTACGGTACATCTCGGTGGGGATAAAATGTATCAGGATATTAGGAGACAGTATTGGTGGGTGGGAATGAAACGAGACATAGCAGAGTTTGTCTCAAAATGTACCATCTGTCAACTTGAAAAATTTGACCATTAGAGACCTCCAGGGATGCTACAGCCTCTAGAGATTCCCGTGTGGAAGTGGGAGAGCATCTCCATGGACTTCATTACAGGTTTACCTCCATCTCAGAGGGGTTATGACTCCATATGGGTCATTGTGGATCGGTTGACCAAGGTGGCCCACTTCATGACGATTTTCACAGACTTTGAGATGATGCGCTACGCGCATCTATTCATGGCGGAGATTGTTAAGATGCATGGGGTACCGGTAAATATTGTGTCTCACAGAGATAAGATTTTTGTGGCTCATTTTTGGCAGAGCTTTCAGGAGGCCATGGGCACAGAGCTACGTTTGAGTACAGCTTATCACCCACATACCAACGGGCAGACTGAGAGGGTCAATCAGATGCTAGAAGACATGCTAACAATGTTCATTTTAGACTTTGGGGGAGGATGGGAGAGATATCTTCCCTTGGTAGAGTTGGCAGAAGAGTTACGCTGATGTTTCGCGGAGAAATGTGGAGTTAGAGGCTGGGGATCAGGTATTAGTCCGGGTGTCCCCTATGAAAGGGGTGATGAGGTTCGACAAGAATGGTAAATTAGCACTGAGGTATGTGGGACCCTTCCCTATTATTGAGAGGGTGGGACCGGTATCATATAGACTAGGATTGCCAGAACACCTTCAGTGGATACACGATGTGTTCCATGTGGCATCGCTAAAGAAATATCGAAGGAGTGAGAGGGCCTTCTGGCACATTCCACTCGAGGAAATTTATTTACATCCACACATCTCGTATGAGGAGAGACCGCTGGCTATTCTAGACTGTAGTGAGCGCAAGTTACGATCCAAGGCTGTTCCACTAGTTAGAGTACAGTGGGGTCATCGCAATATTGACAAGTCTACATGGGAGAGGGAGGAGGATATGCGGGAACAATATCCAGAGCTATTCGCCACAGGTACGACCTAATTTTGGGGATGAAATTCCTTTGTAGGGGGGAGTATGTAACCCCCCGTAATTTTATGCATTTAAAATTTAATTAATTCGAGAAATTTTGAATTACTCATGTGTCGTAATTTTAATTGAATTAATTATAGTAATATTTATTTAAATATTAATCGGAGAGTAAATGGTTAATATTTAGGAAAATTTAATTACTAAGTAAATAGTAATAATTTATTTACGTCACTCCGGGTATTAGTAATGGGGCATTTATTTATCTTAGTTGATTGGGTGTGAGATAAGGCTTTTTATAAATTAATTCGGATGCCAATTCTGAGTGTACGGTTGAGTCTGGATGGGAAGAAATAGTCATAAAAGTGTACCCGTGGGTAGTAAATGGGTCACGAGACGTTTTTAAGCATAGTCGGGCCCACACGGGAGTATTTGGGTCACTTGGGCTTGGCCCATTAGGCTAAAAACGGGATTAAGCCTAATTACTTAACTCAAAGGAAAAGAGGAATGGCTGATTTGAGATTAGAAAACACATAATGGGAGAGAAAACCCTAAGGAGTAGTTAAAGGCACTGGGAATCAATTTCGGAGATGAAGGAAAGTGCCAAAGGGGGGATTTCATCATCAACCTTAAGAATTACAACTCTGGATCAGACCCTACGAAACAATAAGGCAAGTGGTTAACTCGCTGTAGCATTTATTTGTGTTTTAAATTCATATTTATGTGATGTGAATACCTAAAATTCGTTTTGGGGATAAACGGGTACAAAAATGGGGTTTTTGTAATTGGAATATAGAATGGAAATTGGTGTAGGAATTTATGGCATTACATGATTTTGAAAAGATATTTACCTTAGTTGTGATAAACCCAGACGAATTATGAATGAAATGGAGTTGATAATTTGGTGTTGAGACTGATTAACGAATAACTCGGGTTTTTCCCCAATTTAGAGAAACAGTAGAGAACGGAAATCAAACGGGGTTTGGGGACTTTATGGGGGTTCCTTATGATGTTCTTGATGCATTATATTGATGAGAAGACTTGGGTTAGACTGTATAACAAGTTGGATATTTGAGGTTTTCGTCCATGGCTAAAACAGGCCTTCGAAGAAGATGAAGACATGTTCGATCGTTCAATCGATCGCTGCGATCGATCGTTCGATCGATCGATGGTCAGGGATTTTTGACAGTTCAGCCAGTTTTAGTATATAAAGGGAATTTAATTATAATTTCTCCCCCACACCTTATTTAACGAGAAATAAATATAGGACTTATATGCTAATCAATTATGAGGGAAAGTAATTGGGATTTGGAGGAAATTGGGTGACACTCTATGATTAATTTTGGGGAAAATATTCCAAAATAATTAAATACGGATCTAGTGGGCGAGTCCGGGTATATTGGTTGAGAGATACCAAGGTGTTAAATTAATTTAGATTGGAAGCTAATTAATTTAGAGTCGGGTATGTAGAGTTGGGTTTTATTTATTTCGGGCCACGAGAGCGAGTCCGAATATATTGGTTGGGCGACACCAAAAGTTATCTAATTAATTAACGTGCAAATTAATTAATAACCAGAGTTGGACCATAAACTCATGATAATTTGTATAGGCTTGTGTTACGGACTTAGTACACGGGATATCAGGGGTATTTTATTTCTCTCTCTCTCTCTCTCTCTCTCTCTCTCTCTCTCTATATATATATATATATATATATATATATATATATATATATATATATATATATATATATATATATGTTGGTACCCGGAATTGGCATTACAGGCCTGGACGAGTAGCCCAATTAAAACGGTCCAAAGTCCAAGCCCTTCGCACCTTAACATTAATTCAGTTTTAACTTAGTCTTCTCCCATGTTCTAAAATAGAGATATTACAGGAGAAGATGGTAAACGTGGGGGAGTCCAATACCCCCACTCCCCGAAGACAAATATGTATATAATAAACCCTATGTCTGGGGCAAAAGACACGCACTGTATTCTCTGTAAACACTCCCCGGAGTATATAGAAATAATACTGACTGCACCACCGTGGACGTAGGCATTCTTGCTGAACCACGTACATCTCCTGTTGTGTGATTAACATTTTATCTTCTTTATTTTTCTTGGTGATTGCACTTCTTTTATCTATTTGTGTTGAATAATATTTGTCACCACAATTGGCGCCGTTTGTGGGAAACATTTATCTTCCCAGAGAAAGACCACACTAACAAAGAAGTTTGAAATGTCTGGTCACAGTAGTAATGCTCCTCAGGCAGGAGATATCCAGGAACAACCTGCTCCTCGCAGGATCAGATCTGAAGTTCGGCGTTCAGATCAGAGGGCTCGCCTAGAGAGGCCATCCTCAGAAGAAACCCAAGGACCAGCGAGGTCCACAGAAATATCCAAGTTGATTGATGCATATGAGGTGAGGCTCCAAAAGCAGAGGGAGTCTTCTCGCAAGCATGAAGCTGAGAATGCTCGCCTCAAAAGAAGATTAGAAATAATGGAGAGAGATCTCCATCGTGGTACCAAGAGACGTCTGTACCACACTCCTAGACCTCAGGCGAGCATGTCTCACAGCCGAGGAAGGAGCCCTAGATGCGGGACCCAGAAAGTTGAGGGAAACGAGTCATAGGATGACCTTATCGAGCAACTACGACTAGCTCGCAATTACAGGAGCCCAGCTCACAGTAACGAGAACATACGAAGTCTGGTCCAAAGGGAGATGGACCAACACCCTGTGCATCACGGTACCAGATCGGCCCGAGAGCTCGCTAGGTATTCTCTCAAAACTCAGATGAAATTGCCTTTCTCAAGGGAAATAGAAGAATAGGAAGCCCCCAAGAAATTTTCTATTCCAAGGTTCAAGATTTATGATGGTAAAATTGATCCCATTGATCACGTCATGTAGTACAAGCAAGCCATGACCCTATGGAACCATCGAGACGCACTGATGTGCCGAATTTTTCCCTCGAACCTGCATGACGTGGCATAGAAATGGTTCGAAAGTATCCCCCATAGGTCCATCAGAAGCTTCAAGTCCCTGGCCGAGCTCTTTATGGCCCGCTTCATTACCAGTAGCTCCCATCCCAAAAGGATGGATGCTTTGCTAACAATGAAAAAGACGCCTCAAGAGACCCTCCGAGACTATGCAAAGGGGTACTAGGAGCTATTCAATGAGGTCGAGGACTTCTTGGAGAAAGTGGCATTGGCCTCTTTAAAAATTGGGCTACCCATCTCCTCCCTTCTGTACCAGTCCCTGACAAAGAAAGAGGCCATGACCATCGACGACCTGATGGCTCGCATCGAGAAATATGCCAAGGTTGAGGATGTGACCCGCCTCAGCACAGGGGAAAACGGTTGAGCTAAGCTGCCAAAGGCAGTGAAAAAACTAAGAACCAGAAGAAAGGAGGAAAGAATGGGGGAAATAATGGTTCCAAGAACGGAGGCAACAACGATGTGGCAAAAACATTTTAGGAGGTCAACATTGTCTTCAGAGAAGCAATTTATAAAATTCTCGCAAAAATCAAAGACGAGCCATTTATTAAGTGGCCTAGAAAGATGGAAGGAGATCCCTCAAAGAGAAACAATGCACTGAGATGTGCTTTCCACAAAGAGGTAGGACATAAGACATAGCATTGCAAGGCTCTTAATTCCCACCTCGAAGAGCTGGCCCAGTCCGGGCATTTAAACGAATTCGTGGAAAAGAAGGCAGAGAAAGTTGTTGCCCATAAAAAAGTAAGGCCTGACAACGTACTCGAAGACGATGCCGACCATGAATTCGCAGTAATTCATAAGGAATATGATGTGAAGCAGATTCAAGGAAATTCAGCTCGAATGGAGGTAAAAAAGATTACAGCGGTGATGCAAGATTTTCAGATCAATCCAACAAAGACACAGTCAGGAAAGCGTTGGCGAACAGATGACGTCGACTATAGTAAGCATATCGTATTCACAGATGAAGATCTGGTGGGAGTAAGAACCCCACATCATGATGCTTTAATCATTACTCTCAGGATAGCGAACTATGACGTCGATAAGTTGCTCGTCGACTAAGGAAGCTCATCCGAGGTAATGTATCTCGACCTGTTCAGAAAATTGAAGTTAAGCATCGCCGACCTGAAGGAAGCTACTGTCCCTTTAGTTGGCTTCGCTGGAAAAGTGACTATGCCCTTGGGAAAGATCGTGCTGCCAGTAAGGGCAGGAAATGTCTCTAAGATGATTGAGTTTCTGGTAGTCGACATTGACTTGCCATACCAGGCTATCCTCGACAGAGGGTGGCTGCACGGAATGAAGGTAGTCTCCTCGACCTACCATCAGAAGCTCAAATATGTGATCAAGCGAGGTGTAATGGAGATCCATGGCGATCAAGCGATGGCAAGAAGGTGCTTCGTAGGATCCATCCGCCCGAAACCAGAGAAGAAGGACGACAAGTTCAGTGAGAAAGTTAAAGAACAAGAAGGTCTGATACCTTCGAAATATCAGTTAAAATACGAAAGGCCCGAAGTGGAGGAGATCGGGCTCCTCCCCTCTGAACGGGTCATCGAGGACCTGGAGGAAGTCAGAGTTGGAGAAAGCGACGATAGCAGGATCTTCTTGATTGGAGCTTCTCTCACATATCAGGAAAAGAAGGAGTTGACGATTCTGCTGAGAAGTAATATAGACGTCTTCGCGTGGGAACCATATGAGCTGCCTGTAATTGATCCTAGTATGGTTTGTCATCAGCTGCACGTTGTAACACCCCGTGTTTTTATTTATTATTTTAATTAATTAATTGGAATTTTTGAGAAAAATAAAATTTTGAATTTAATAATTTTTATTTGCTAAATATGTTGGTTATGATTTTAGAAGAATAAAACTTCAAGCGGAATTGAAATCGGAGTTAAAATGGATTTTATATTGATTTTATAATATTTTGCCTTATAGGCATTTTTTGGGCAAACTGTTAGTTTTTCGGGGTGATCGATCGATCGATCCCTGGGGGTAGATCGATCGACCCTCCAAGAAAACGTGCGATGTAAGCTGTTTTTAGAGTTTGTGTAGGATTAGGACTCCTAATCACTATATAACCTTGTTAATCCGTAGGGGGACTTCTCATAATCACTTTTTCTCCAATTTTTCACCAGAGAACACTTCCAAATATTTTTCCTCTCACTCATAATCATCAACCTTCAACAAAATCAAGTTTTTTGTCACAAGTTTTGGCACAAATTTTTGAAGGCTTCATTGGAGTTTAATCAAGATCGTTCAAGAACACTCTTTTGCAAATTTTTCGAGAGGAATCCAGATTTCTAATCAGATTGTCAACACGATCTTTACAGGCAGGAATACTCTATTCTTTTCTTTTAGTATTATGCGTTTTAAGTGTCGCCTAAACACTTAATTACATGTTTTCTTAAAAATAATTAGTAACTTAATTAGAAAAAGTGGATACTAATTATGGAGGTGTTTATATAATTTTTTTAATCTGAATAATATTCATAACCTTTGGGTACGTATGATTCATGAGTGATTTTGGGTTTTATTGGTGTAGGTTGTATGTATAAAAACCCTAGCTTTAAAATAAATGATTTTTGGGTGCGTAAAACTCACGTAATATATGTAGAGATAATAAAATTTGGTTTTGATGAATATATGATGAAAACTTGGTATATTTAATTTAAAATAATTAAATGAGATTAATTGGGTATTGTTGACGAGGTGATAATTAAATTAAAGATTTAATTGAATTGGACTATCATGCGTAGTTTTATATATTGATTAATTATGCTTATTTGTGTGACTTGTTGGTATTATGATGTTGCCTTTGTGACGATGGGTTGTTGAGTATTATTGCTCTCCCTATATTTTAGAATGCCTTCTAGGTATGGGACTAGTGGGTATACCTTTTGATTATTTACGCCTTCTATGTATGGGACTAGTGAGGGTAGATTATCGCATTTTTATCATCTTGGGGGTGGGCTGATTTTTAGTACTTTATCTTCGTTACGCTAGCCTAGGCATGAGACTATGTCGAAATTTAAGTTAGAAATTCATTCTATACATAGGTTATGACGTATTGATAACTTGGGGACCCTTAGTTATGGGACTAAGGGATATTTTGAGGATCTCACATCGATTAAAAGGGTGGGGTGATTATAAATTGAGAAATTGAGAATTAATGCCTAAGATAAAAACGGGTATTAAAATTTGTGGTGACATAATGTGTCGGGGCCGACAGTTTAAACGGTTCAGAGGACGATTTATGTCGTGTCGTGTGTGGAACCTTGTCATGTGTCGGGGACGACAGTTAAATGGGTCAGAGGACGATTGACAAGGGGAACCTTGTCATGTGTCGAGGCCGACAGTAAACGGGTCAGAGGACGATTGACAAGGGGAAGTGTGACACTTAAATAAAAAGTGAGAACTATAATAAAAGTTGGTTAATTTAATTAAATTAACATCGTGGGACTTGGGAATTTAAAATCATATTGGTGTGCCTTTATAAATGGAGATTTTTGCGGGTAGTTAGTAATTTATATTTATCGCGTTTAAATTATTCCATTTAATTTAAAATATTCTATTGTGATATTTATTGCGTATAATGATACTGTCTGGATTCAAGGATCCTATTTGAGGGGAGTAGTGTGCATTCTTGCTCAGGGCTTTGGCTGTGACCCATGAGTTGACTAATATTTTTCAGGATTTAATTTGGAGAAGCTGCATAAGTTTATCGGAGTTATCATTAGAGGTGCAGCTGGAGTTATTTACTTTATGGCATAGTTTAGTTAGACTTTCTTTTCTAGTCGTATTATGAGACTTCATTGGAGTTTTATTGGGCCATTCGGTTCCAAAGTTGTTTAGAGGATTTCTGTTGGGATTATTCAGATTTTATTTAATCATTATTGGAGATTGGATTTTTGGAGTTAGCATGCGATGGATCTTTTATCTCTTAGTTATTTGTGATCATTTGAGATTGACTCAATTATTTATCTTATGGACTGATATATTTATGTCTCATATCTGTCTCATGCTAAGAATGATATTTTATTTACTCACGCCCGGCTTTGTTTTGGTGGCGGCCGACGCCAGAATTAGGCAGGGTGTGACACACGTCAACCCCACCTTCAAACCAATCACGCAGAAGGCACGGCGAACTGCGCCCGAGAAGGCAAAAGTCGTGGAAAAAGAAGTTGAAAAACTGTTGGATGCAGGATCCATACGGGAGGTCCAATTCCCAAATGGTTATCCAACAGAGTAGTAATTCTAAAGAGCAACGGGAAATGGAGAGTCTGCATTGACTTCACTGACCTTAACAGGGCGTGCCCTAAAGACAGTTTCCCTCTTCCAAAAATCGATCAACTAGTGGACGCCACAGTAGCTCATGAGAGAATAAATTTTCTGGACGCATACTCAGGGTATCATCAGATCCTCTTGTACGCTCCATACCAAGACAAGACAACATTCATCACCACCATTGGATTATACTGTTACAAGGTCATACCCTTTGGGCTAAAAAACAATCAACCTACCAGCGGGTGGTCACCAAGTTGTTCAAGGACCAAATGGGAGACACCATGGAAGTCTACATCGACGATATGCTAGTCAAAAGTAGGAAGAAAGAAAGCCACCTCTCAGACTTATCAAGAACCTTCAAAATCCTCAGGAAGTACTGAATGAAACTTAATCCAAGCAAGTGTTCTTTCGGTGTCCAGTCAGGAAAATTTCTTGGGTACTTGGTCAGTAAGAGAGGCATCGAGGCTAACCCAGACCAGATCAATGCAGTAAACAGGGTACCACCTCCTCGCACAATCCGGGACGTACAGAAGCTCACCGATATGCTCGCTGCCTTGAACCGTTTTATCTCAAAGTCCTCCGAGAAATGCAAGCCTTTCTTCCAGCTCCTAAAGGGAAATAAAACAATAGAATGGAATCAGTATTGCTCGTGGGCATTAGACGAGCTCAAGGCTTACCTCAGCTCAGCACCACTGCTCGTCATACCCCAGTAGACATATTCCTTGTACTTATACCTCGCCATTTTCAATCACACTCTCAGGTTTACATTGATGTGCAAAAAAGCAGGAATCTAGCACCCTGTTTATTACGGGAGAAAGACCCTATTGGAGGTCGAGAAGAGGTAACTACCACTAGAGAAGCTTGCATTTTCACTTGTAGTGGCTTCGAGGAAGTTGAAGCACTACTTTGAAGCTCACACTATCATCGTCCTTACGTCACACCCCCTTAAATCAATCCTGAGGAAAGAGGATTTGTCGGGCAGACTGTCTAAATGGTCAATCGAGCTCGGACAATTTGATATCCAATTTTAACCAAGGAACGCAATCAAAGGGCAGATCCTCCCTGATTTCATAGCCGAATTCACAGGTGAGCAGCCTCTCGACCAACTTCAACCCATGAAGCAAAGAAAGAATCACGCAACGGAGGGAGGCTGGAAGCTGTTTATTGATGGAGCCTCCAATTCAAAGGGGGCAGGAGTAGGTATTGTGCTTATCACTCCAGAGGACATAATCCTCGAATAAGGAATTAGGCTTGGATTTGAAGCCTCCAACAATGAAGCAGAATATGAGGCTTTAATAGACGACCTCCAGAAGGCATACACTTTGGGGGCAAAGAAGTTACAGGTGTTCAACGATTCACAATTAGTCTCCAATCAGATAAATGGAGACTACAATGCAAAAGATGAAAAAATGGCAGCCTACCTTGCCTTGGCAAAAAGGCTAATGGACAACTTCGGAGAAGTCAGTGTCCAGTAGTTTCCTAGAGGACAGAATAACTATACTGACGCCCTAGCAGCCCTGAGTTCGATAATCGATTTCGACTTAAAAAGAATAATCCCCATCGATTTCCTCACTCATCTGAGCATTAACCGTAACAACGAGCTTCCAAGCGTGGAGCAGGTGCTCCAAATTAAGTCAGCACCCAGCTGGATGGATCCTCTAAGGGACTATTTGAGGGATGGCGCACTCCCAGATGATAAGAAGACCGCTCACCAGATAAGAGTCAAAGTTGCTCGCTTTCACTTATATCCTGAAAGCAAGCTATATAATAAATCATTTTCCGCTCCCTACCTTCAATGTGTTCACCCGAGGGATGTCGAAAAAATCCTACATGAACTCCATGAGGGAATCTATGGAGGCCATATTGGTGGAAGTTCATTGGCTTTCTGAGCAATGAAAGAAGGCTATTGGTGGCCGTATATGCAGAGAGACTCTGCAATGTATGTTTGCAAATGCGAGAAATGCCAACTTCACGCTCCCATGGTCCATCAACCCGCCAGTGACCTAAAATCACTTTCCAGCCCATGGCCATTCGCCCAATGGGGAATGGAAATCGTAAGACCTCTTCCGACCGCTATCGGCAATCGCTGGTATTTGTTGGTCACAACTGACTACTTCACCAAATGGATCGAGTCCGGGCCACTGGCAAACATCCGGGATGCGGATATGATAAGATTCATATGGAAAAATATAATCACCCATTTTGGGATCCCTAGGACCATCATCACTGACAATGGAATGTAGTTTGAGAGCTTCTCCTTTCAGAATTTTTGTAATGAGCAAGAAATCAGACACCACTTCATCTCGGTGGCTTATCCTCAGAGCAATGGCCAAGCCGAGGCTTCCAACAAGACGATGATCGATGGGTTAAAGAAACGATTAGAACGAGCCAAAGGCACATGGGTAAATGAACTACCGTATATTCTGTGGGCCTACCGCACTACCCCACGTCGAGCAACGGGGGAAACCCCATTCTCACTAACATATGGAATGGAAGTAGTCATCCCATTGGAAGCAGGTTTACCCACTATGAGGTGCACCCTTACCGACCAGGGCCAGAAT
The DNA here is from genome assembly GCA_949130495.1 of Sambucus nigra. Lineage (NCBI taxonomy): Eukaryota > Viridiplantae > Streptophyta > Magnoliopsida > Dipsacales > Adoxaceae > Sambucus > Sambucus nigra. Next base: position 382,329,428 of record OX422214.1, on the reverse strand, counting down.
GATACAACATTGCTTGCTGAACTTGACCTAGCCGACGAACGCCGAGAGCTTGCCCTGGTGAAACTAGCAAGCTATCAGAAGCAGCTCGCGAAGAACTATAATAAGAAGGTCAATCTAAGGGCATTCCGAGTTGGGGACTATGTCCTAAGGAAAGTCTTGGGCAGCGCAGTAAAACCATCAGATGGTAAGTTTGGGCCAAACTGGTAAGGACCATTCAAGATAACAAGAGATGATTTGGGAGGAGCCTATCACTTAGAAACGCTGGAAGGTAGAGAGATACCCCGAGCATGAAATGCAGCTAATCTTAAGATATTCTATTTCTAGATTCTTCTTTTGAATTGTACTTATGAGACTGGAAAATCATTAATAAAAGTTATTTAGCAATTGCATTCTACGAAGTGTCAGTTAACTAGTATATGAACTTTATAACTCACACACCTTTTCCAAGTGATAGGCACATTAGTCATTATACTATAGCAGGGAAATAACCCTCCTTAGGTTTTCGTTATGAAATACGAAGAACCTCTTAGCATTGCCTCTGGAAATATATGAAGCCCTACAGGAGATCCTTAGGCAATATGGCCAAGTTAAAATTGGTTGCCAAGCAATGTTTGGTTAATAAAATCCTGATCGGATAGAGCATCCAATACCAGGTGTGTCCTCGCTAATTGCCACACTTAGGCCTAAGGAAGTGTGACGACACGACCTAAAAGGTAAAGTGGGGAAGAATGGTATCCCATAAGCATACTGGACTGCAGGGACACTCACTTGACAATGCAAACCTACAAATCTAATCAGCCAAGAGAGGATCAAGATTATTGAGCAAAATTTAAGAGATGTGAAAAATATACAATACTTGTTTAATCGGAAAATTTGCCCAGAACATAAACTTTATATTACTTCATCATGTTTACAATAAATACAACCCATGTTTAGTCGGCGAGCTCGCCCACAACATCAACATTGCATTACTTTATTACAAAATATACAGAGTTACTACCGGTAAAATCTTAATGAGGTCGAGGCCTCTGAACGAGATAATCAGCCACTTGGGCTCTTCGACCGTTGTCGGGATGGGGAATTAGCTCCTCCTCAACTTCATTCGCATCCGATTCCAGTAGCTGCCGAGGGATGGCATCAATAGGGATCCATTGATCATCTCTCCTGAAGGGATTGGGAATTAAAGTGGAAGGAGAGATCTCATGACGATACCAGAGCATTGAGTTCCTTGGGACTTACATCTCCTTCAGGGCACTCGACCATCCCCTGATAAAGGCGAGCTCTTCCAACTCCATTAGCCTCGTCGGAGCATCTAGCCAACCTTGGTCGTAACCATCGGCCCATACTTTCTTAGGTCCTCTTTTAAACAGGTGCCTCAATCGAGTGACATCCCTTTGAAGCCCATCAGTATTCACATATGCTCGTTGGACATCATCGCGGAGCTCTTCCACTTCCCTAGCCAAACTTCTTACATTTGTACCATCTCGCGGAACAGTCAGCGAGTTAGAACCTCGAAGCACTGGAGGAACATCTTTTGGTCCAGCTCCATCTCGCGATGAGGAAGAACCTCGTAATACTACAAGATCTATGCTCGGCGCATGCTCCCTGAGTTGGGAGACTTCCCTTCTCAAAGCCTCATTCTCATGATGAAGAATTATCCAACCTGGTTGATCTCAGAAGCATCCAGAAGCCTTGCTCTCAGAGTATTCACCTCTTCTTAGACTGAGGCACCGACCTCTTCCATCTTTTGGAGCCTGTCTTTCAGTTTAACAATGAGCTCAGTCTGCTCTACGAAACATTTTTTCCTTAATCGCAGTGATTTGCAAATCCTCATAAAGGTATGACGAACTTCAGAGCTTACATCAAGACCAAACATTCTCCCCAATTGAGAAGTGGATGGTATATAATCATCAACATCAATCAACTACAAATAATAAAAGACAAATGAAAGATAGAATTATTCAGTACACTAAAGGAAAAAGTCTTCTCATTTCATTCATATGAAAAAGATCAGAGTACATTAAAGAAGCAAAAAGGAAAATTATAAATAAAAATACAAGAGTAACCCTAAAGGTAAATTAGCTGGCGACCTCAGGCTGCCCAGAAGAAGCTGGCTGCTTCCCCTTGTCAGCAGTAGTAGAAGCACCTCCCTTAGCAGGGACAACCTCTATCGCTTGAGCAGGAAGGGCATCGGCAGGAACTGTCTGGGAGGCAGGGTCAACACCTTTAATGGCTGGGGCAGGGGCTTCATCCACAATTGGCTTTGGTCCTGGATCGTGCTCGTCGAACATAGGAGAAATAACATCCACACCAGCAGCTAAAAAGGCCTTGTTCCAGCCATTCTTGAAGTTCAGACGGCTTATGTAGCCTATCTCAGTGCCTTCATATGCAGCAGCCCACCCGGAGTTATACGAGTCCTCCATAACAGTGGTTTCCTGAGACTCTTTCTCCTCCAGCTGCTCGGTCAGTACCTTGCTCTCCTCCACAACAGCCATCTTTCTCGAGGCTACCAGATCGTAGGCTTACCACAGTTCGTTCAGGTCTTTAACTGCTGATTCCCACTCATGATTGGCTTTAGTAAGAGCAAGATCAAAATATGTCCAAACAACATCAGCGGCCTTCAAACTAGCCGCGAGCTCTATACCCTTCACTTTCAAGGCAGCATTCTGCTGCTCCAGCTCGTCGTTCTTATTCACCAGCTCGCCGCGAGAGCAATAGAGCACGATAAAATCAGTCACAAACTGCAAATAGACGTAGATATTAGAAGAAAGAAACAACCAAAACTTGTCAAACATTAGAAAAGAGAAATGGTTGATTGGGCATAAATATTGTATATTTATTCCCCTAATTTTGGAACATTTGTGAACTCGAGTGATGCAAGAGATATGGATTTAATGCACATTTATACTACTAACCTTCATTGGAAAGTATTTCGTATTTCGTGTTTCTCCTATTTGTTTTACAGGTTAATTATGCAAGCGGTGCAAAAGAGAAAGCGAAACGATAAAAGAAAGGCTAGGAAGGCAAGTTCAAGGGCATTTTGGTAATTCTACAGCCAGATCCCGGAGGATGAGTCAACAGGAAAGTTAAAAATCTTGGAAAACGAGAACACTGAAAGAAATGACACCCAAATCTGAGCTACGGTTGATGAGTTATGACCAGTTGAAGTTGAAGAAAAATCTAAGGAAGAAAGGAAGAAAACAAAAAAATATTCTAAGTGTTAGAATGAAAGAAAAGGCACCCCAAGCCAGCAAAAATTCTCGAACCCAATCGCGAACCGATTTGGGGGGAGAATCGGTTCGGGGAACATGCGAACCGGTTCGGGGGTCCTGAAGCGCAAATTTTTTCCTTATTTCTGATTGGTCCAAAGAATCCCAAGAAGTTAAAACTCCTTCTAAAACAGATTTGGACGTACTTAGTGACCTAGGAACAACAGTTCTGAATAGTTTTTTTTAGTTTTGGTAGAGAGAAAAGGAGAAGAACATCTAGGAATATAAGTTGAATTAATTGTTGCAAGATTGATACAATTTCGGGTTTGTTTTCAAGTTGTAATCCAAGTTTCATTCTTATGATTATTGTTCTTGCATGGTAATTTTTCTTGCATAATTTGAATCAATTTCTGCGTTCATAATACTTAGTTACGTATTTCAATCTAGTTTTATCATGAGTTCTTTCGCATACAAGGTTTCTATTTTATGCATCCTTCAGTTTAATATGTCCGGCTAGGTTTAAAAGGCCGAGATACATGAACCCAGCCTGATGTGTTAATGGCATGTGTATAAAATTAGTCCTCTGAATTTAGTGATTGATTACGATCGTATTGCGTAGGAACACAACATTTTTAGATCTTTATATCTCGTTTGCCTCTGGGTAACCGCGATGATTTAGAATGCAATTCGAGTGTAACTATCGCGGTACCGATTTACTCGTCCTCAGATTAAGTATGACGCGGTCTTGAACCTCGTATATGTAATGATTGGGAGTACTAAATTCTGGGTCAAATTAATCAGTTAAATTTATGATTAGTATTATAATCGCAATACACTAGGGTTGGGGGATTATATTCTCGTCCTATTTTTGTCATCACTTAGATCAAAAGTTTCAAATCATATTTCAATCATATTTTAGGTAGTTTAGTGTAATTGCATCTCTTCATAATTTCATAATTGCATTTAGTTGTAGTCATCCCAAAAGCAAAACATTTTTTCTTTCTTTTTAGAGTCAAAGTTAGGATTCCTTCGTCTTTTCCCGTCGTCACAACTTCGTTGTCCTTTTTCTCTGAGGATCGATACCCGACTTGTCGGATTATTACTTGAGCGACGGGCTTGCACTTGAGCCTAGAGAGTAGGCATTTCTGAGACACATTTTAAGTCGCGTCAAGTTTTTGGCGTCGTTACCGGGGAACTAGGTAGACTTAGGATTAGATCGAGTCAATCTAAAACTTTGACCAAAAAATAAAAAAAATAAAAAATTCACCACCATCTCTCATAAGTTTTTTAATGCAAAATTCTGAACTCACTCCCACACCCCATAATACGCCAACCAACATTCACGAAAATCCAATCCTTGAGTACAACCCCGATAGCCCTCACACTCCAAATGCTCTACAGTTCTGGATCCCGCCTCCCACACCATCACGCCCAATCTCTAATAACACTCCGTTTTCCTTCTTAGGACACACCTCCGAGCACACTTCGAGCACACCAAGTGAGAGCACCGAGTCGTTAAGTGAGAGAGAGATGTCACAACACAGTAATGCACCTGCCGGTGAGGAAGAGGCTCCATATCGCCCTCTAAGAGAATATTTATATCCCGAGCGCACTGTCACTCCGGGATGCATTACACTCCCATATAATGTCGGGCAATTTCTCTTTAAAAACGGGATGATCTAGATGTTACCACATTATCATGGTATGGATTCTGAAAAGCCATACCTCCATATTAGGGAATTTGAGGATGTGTGTGATACTCTCAATGATCAAACCTGCACACAAGAGGTGATCCGCCTCAAACTCTTCCCCTTCTCGCTCAAAGTTAAAGCTAAGACCTGGCTATGGTACTTGCCTCCAAGATCGATTCCATCTTGGAACGAGTTGCAATCTAGATTTCTCAAGAAATTCTTCCCTCCACATCGAACAATCTCCATAAAGGCTCAAATTCAAGCGTTCAGACAATCTAAAAATGAGTCATTTCATCGATGTTACGAGCGTTTCAATGAGTTGGTTACTTCATGCCCACATCATGGATTTGATGCAGCACAAATCATTTCTTTTCTCTATAATGGGCTGAACCTTAACTCCAAACAACTCGTTGAAACCATGGGGAGTGGTCCGTTTGTCGATTTAGATGCTCATGATGCTGAGCTTCACCTGAGGTATGTCGCCGAGACTACCCAATCCTGGGATACATCTGACCCTAATGCTCAAAATCGAAATTGTAAAGTGACCACCACTCCGTCAGCGTCTGGCCTATTTCATGTAGAAAAGAGTTCTATAGCGGACAGTCGGATAGATATACTTGAGAAAGAAGTGCGAGACCTACGTGGGATATGTGGAAGAGTACCAAATGGATCCATACCAAACCCCGTTGAAAAGGTGTGTGCAATTTGTGAGGCGGGTCATTCAACTGAGGAATGCCCGACTATACCCGCCTACAAAGTGATGCTTCAAGAGCAAGTTAGTGGTATAGGAGGTTTTAAGGGTAATTTCGGTGTACCGCACGGGAATTCTTATAACCCTTCATGGAAAAACCATCCTGGTTTTATCTATGGGCAACAACACGCTGCGATGAACCCTACTTCCCATGTTGCCCCTCCTCCACCACAAAACTTTCAACAACCCCACACATGCAAGGACATTTGCAAGCACCACCACCTCAAGGATCTTATATCCCACCACCGCGGAGAACTCTCGAGAATACCATGAATCAATTTATCGCAAGCCAGACTGCAACCAATGCTAAATATGATCATCTGATTAGCGACATAAATGCAAGTCTATCAAAGATACAATCCTCGTTGAGTGTTCAAGAGAAGGGAAAGTTTCCTGCCCAAGGACAAAGACCTCTCTAAGGTCAAACTAGTGTTAGCTAGACACCTCATGACCATCCTGAGCAATGTAGCTCAATTACCACTCTACGTAGTGGGAGAGTAGTTGACTTGTCACCTCCCCCCCAAGACGTACCTAAAGACAAGGAGATTTCGCCCGGCACGAAAGAGGCCGAAGATGTCCCCTTGAATGAGAGTGATAAAGACGACACTAGTGAGCCCGAGGTAGTAGTGAAACCACCCACTGCGGCACCATTTCCTCAAAGGTTGATTCCTTCACATAAAGGAAACGCACGTGAGGACGTGCTAGAAGTACTAAAGCAAGTAAAGCTGAACTTACCTTTCCTCGATACCATCAAGAAAATTCCAGCTTATTTAAAAGTCATCAAAGACTTGTTGATAGTAAAGAGAAAGACGAAGGTAAAGAAAAATGTCTTTCTAGCACAGAACGTGAGCTCCATTCTACTTAATGATCTCCCGCCTAAATTCAAAGATCCCGATGCACCCACCATTTCCTGCATCATTGGAGAAAATAAAATTGAAAAAGCCTTACTTGACTTGGGAGCAAGCGTAAATATTCTCATTTACTCCATCTATAGGCAACTTTACTTGGGTGACCTCAAGCCCACAAAGGTCACTCTCCAATTTGTGAATCGAACTGTGAAGATCCCACGAGGTGTAATTGAGGACGTGATCGTCCAAGTTGACACCTTCTACTTCCCAGTAGATTTTATCATTTGGGACACGGAGCCCTCCTTCACCTTGAACAACTATGTTCCCATCATCTTTGGGCGCCTGTTGTTAGTTACGGCTAACGCAATCATCAATACTCAGAATGGGAGAATGCAAATCACTTTTGGGAACATGACCTTAGAGACTAACATCTTCCATATAGCCCAATATACGGGGGAATAATATGATCTTCACGTGGTGAGCCTAATTAATGAGATCGTAGAAGAGAACATTGAGGAAAATTTATATGGAGATGCCTTAGAATCTTGCTTAGTGTCTAGTCATGACAGCGAGGGAACTTATACTGAAATGGAAAGAGAGAGAGAGGGGTTAGAAGAGAGAAATATGGGGGAGTTAGATGTAATACCCCGTATTTTTATGCTATATTAATTTGGGGATTTATTAAATTTAATGTGAATGATTTATTTAATAAAAATCTGGAAATTAATTATGTTATAATTATTAACGTGATGAGAGTTAGTAATTATGGGAAACTTGTTGAATATTACTAATGAGAAAAGTAATATATTATATTGATTATATTGAATGTCATGAGTGAATTAAATGACTATTTCGAAAATTTAAGTCGGGACGTGCCCCTGTCACGTCAGGACTAATTTTGTTAAATAAAAAGTGAATATTTTATAAGTTGTTCATATGGTCGTTTTGAGTGCGCCAACGCGTCCGGAAGGGTCGAGATAGTTAGAAAAGTGTACCCGGGCGTTTAGTTTGGGTCTCAGGGCGTTTTTAGGCCTAATTGGTACCCCGGGAGGGCAATTTAGTCATTTCACCATTTTGGGTAATTAAACCCACGAATTTCAGCAACCTATATCTGCCAACTAGGTTAGTCTTTTAGGGTTAGAATATCCAGAAATCAAGTGACGGCATTTGGAGAAGAGAGGAGAGAGCTACAAGGCAATTCAAGGCCAAAAAGTCACCGGTTTGCACCACCGCCACCACCATCGCGTAGATCGCGAGACGAGGAACGCAGCCATACCAAAATCAGCCGTAAATCAGAATACCAAAAATCCCAGACAAGTGTTTAACCTGCGTATTTTCGTTAATGCAATCTTCATATTGGTTAAGGATTGATTAGAGATGATAAATATGGAAGAACACCCAATTTGTGTTAGGAAAATGCATGTAGAAATGATTTATATGAAATTCTGGAATCTTTGCCATGTAGAGGAATATAACCCACGAAATTTTGATGATCTTAAGAAAGAAATTCTGGAGAAAGATTTGTTAGAAAACTGTTTAAGAAGATTCTAGGGTTCTTGATAATTGGATATAATTTTAGGTTGAAAATCCGTGTTTAATTGATGAATATGTACATGCCTCACGTTAGAATCATTTGGTATATTGTTATATTGTTATAATGTTAGTAGTAGAATTCTGGGACGATTGGAACTTGAAAATATGGATTTGGTGTAATTTTGGTGATGAAACCCGTAACTGCATTCTGTAAAAATTTTCACAGACCTGCTTGATCGATCGATCGAGCCTAGAGCTTCGATCGATCGAAGGTTCGATCGATCGAAGGTTCGATCGATCGAGCCCCAAGCTTCGATCGATCGACCCCTCCTGGCAGACTCCTAATTCCCTCTTTAAATGAGTTAAATTCAAATTGTCGTGATATAATTCTTGGGCATTCTTGATAAAATGATTTGGGAGACATTGAGGACCAATAGGACATATGAATAAATGTTGAGAACGTTATTATAAGACGAGAATCTTGTTTTTGGGATAATTATATATTGAACAATGAAACTACGTATTTCAAGTGAGAGAATGCGGCGAATAGCTACGATAGTAAATAGAGGTATACCTACTGAATTTCCCTACTTGGAAGGATAGAGTCAACGAATGTCGCGTATTAAGTGAGAAAACCCTTCGAGTTAAGGTTAGAGATGAAACCTTATACGTAATTCTATAAATGTGAAATTAAGGATAAATGGTATAATTATGGGTGATGAGAAGAACCTATATTAATATGATAAAGTGGTATAATTATATGATTGTGTGTACATATATTATATGCATGTGAAAAACATACCGCGCTACTTGCTATCGATGAGGTTACCGCGCTGGGACAGTCTTATCTCGATGGGACCTTTATGGGGGATATTGACTTGTACCCTAGAAGATAGATATCCTTGGTACAGGCTATCGAATCGATAGTTCAGACGGTCCTAAGAGACGCGAGTATGTGCCATCCCCTTAGAGACTTGGAATCTATGCTTCGCCTCGATATTGTTTGTGTATGTGTTAATACAGTTCGAGAGTGATTTCCGAACTAGTGTTCCCCTTGATATGAGTGGTATGGGGTTTGGATAGTAGAAGTATGCACGCACCATAGTTTTATTCGGGGTGCTGTTATTTATATATATTATACTAGTAGTATATATATATATGAGATTTGGAAATTTGAAACTGCCTACTGTGATTTGATAAGTAGGACATGGTTGATGACACATATAGTAAGTACTTGTTTTGTGAGAGTATAATATGACACTGGGAAACTTTATAAATGAATACAAGCTAGATCAAGAGTAGTGCTACTAATTGGAAGTATCCTTTTTAAACCAAAAATATTGTTCGTTTTTGAAATCTTACGAGTAAGTTTAAGATACGCTAATTTATTGGGAAGGTTAGTAGGATAAAATGTTAAGATAACCCGTTGGGAAGGTTAGCACGATAGGTGTGCACATTAGAAGAGAGGTGAGAATTTCTCAAGAGAGTGTCGCTCTAATATGTTGTTGCATTGGCCTGTATCAATTTAAATACTTGCTAAACGTATTTTAAATTAAACACACTTTCGGGCTCTGACCCGTTTCTTTCTCTCTCTCTCTCTCTCTCTCTCTCTCTCTCTCTCTCTTGTATATATATGTATATATTTCAGGTGCCCAGCCACAGGGGCGTCTTTCTTAGGATCCCTTGAAAGGAACGTGCTACAGCTTAGGTGGGAGTTGCAGGTTACTTGCATAGACGGCTTCCCTTATTGACTCCACTTGTAGCATTCTCATTTATTGGGCATGTGTCGCCCTTTCCATTATTTCATTATTGTTGGGACATTTGTATTTCAGTTATTTCCAGTATTGTTACTATGGGTTTTATTCAGTTTGTATTGGTGACTTTAGTCTTCATATGTGGACATTCGATTGACGAATGTATTATATTAATTGGACTTTGTGTTCCAGGTTTATTGTGGTGTGATTCTTAATTGTAGAAATTTTGCTAATAAAACAAATGTTTTTATTTAAATAAAATTTGGAAAGTATGTATAAAAATGGTTTTGACACTTAGCTTAATTATTTAGGGTGTTAAATTGGAAAATGTATTTTTATCGACAGTGATGCTGAGAATGAACCAACTGTTTACCTTGATTTAATTTAATAAAGGAGTAATTGCCTGGTATTTAATTAGGCGGCGTGTCACAGGTGGTATCAGAGCATCAGGTTCTAGTGTCCATACGATCTGTACGGCTTATTTCGCTTTCAGCTTGACGTTATTACTATAGAGCCCTATTTTTAGGATTGTTGTATTCTTTCTTTTACGTTTAAGTCTTCAGCTATTTGAGATTTGATGATAACTGTAGACTAATAAACTTGTTCACGTTTCAGATGCCTCCGAGACATGCTCCGAAAGATAGGCGTGCCCAAGCCGAGCAGCCAGCAGCTCCGGTACCAGGCACAATGAATGCAAACGAAGTAGCCGCCATTGTTGCTCAGGCGGTGAATGCCGCAATAGTGGTGATTCAGCAGGCTCCACCCCAGGTTCAGGCAGTGGCGCCAGTACCAGCACAGCTTCCATTGGCATGGGAGCGGGTTCGGGATGCTTTTGAGAAAGCGCATCCCCCTGAGTTTTCTGGTAACTCCGATATTATTACAGTTAGCCAATGGAAGAAGGACATCCAGCGGCACCTCCGTATGTATGAGTGCACTGATGTGCAAAAGCAGTTATTGGCTTCCTTTAAGCTGGTGGGAGCCGCATTGCAGTGGTGGGAGTCCACTACCACTTTGGAGGAGAGGGACACAATCCCTATTCAGTTGTTCTGGGAGCGGTTTGACCGCAAGTACTTTCCACCCGCAGTGCAGACTGAGATGAGGCAGAAATTACTAAATCTGAAGCAGGAGAACCTTACTGTAGCTGAGTATAAAGAGGAGTTCACGAGACTTCTCACCATTGTGCCAGATGAGGCACCTATTGAGAGCAAGAAAATTTTGTTATTTATCGACGGGTTAGCTTGGAGGATCCGTCAGCACCTTATTGGAAATTTATCCCTGAGTACTTTTACTGATGTACTCAATGCCGCATTGCTACATTTCCAGGATCACCGCTTCCATCTGCAGGGAAGCAAGAGAGCAGGAGAGTCCAACCAGCAGGGCAGGACCGGGGGTAATAGTGCCAGTGGGGCACCAACTCATGGACAGACTCGTCAACACGAGCAGAGTTCCCATCAGGGAGACCCTGCTAAGCGATTCCGTTCAGGTGATTCTAGGCAGGGATTCGGGGGTTTCAGGCAGGGCCATCAGGGCCAGCCTAATCAGCAGGGCCAACACCGACCGCAGGGACAGCAGCAGGGCCAACAGCGTGCACATCAGGGCCAACAGGGCCAGTGGCGTGGAGGTAACGGCCAGCAGGTCCGTGGACAGCAGGGTCAGAGGGGAGGTAACTTCAAAGGATGATGCTTTGGGTGCGGTAAACATGGCCATAGGCGCCAGGATTGCCCAGAGGGCAATAGGGCCCCACAGCAGCAGGGAGCCCGAAATGAGCCGCAGAGACCACTTTTTCCACCTTCCCTCCCAGCTCCAGCCCAGGTGCCAGCCCTACCAGCCATTCCAGTAGCTCCAGTGCAGCAGGGGCAATTACAGTATAGACGTGTCTATAACGTTCACCAGGCAGCAGCTCCACAGGCACCACCCGCGATTGAGGGTATGTTTCCTATCCATGGTACTATGGGTCGGGTTTTGTTTGATACGGGGGCAACACATTATTTTATAGCTACGCATTTTGCGAAGGCCTTAGGGTTGTTAGCCACAGCAGAGAGCACCGTGACGTGTGTCGACTCACCACTGGGGAGTGGGTCACTTATTTTCTTTATATGCCGGGGAGTGGGGGTAGAGATTGGTAGCTTGGTATTACCTGCAGACATGTTAGTCTTAGACATGAACGAGCATGATGTGATTATTGGTATGGATTGGCTCGCAGCTTATAGATCCATGATTGATTGCTTCGGTGGGAGCATTATTTTTGCCATTCCGGGGCAAGAGATGTTTGTAGTGGCGATGCCTCGTCCAGAGGGAGGTTCAACCGCTCATTTGTATTACATAGAGGAGGATACCTCTAAGGAGGTTGTGATTCCCTGAGATTCGATCCCTGTTGTCAGGGAGTATTCCGATGTGTTTCAGGAGATACCAGGCCTACCGCCAAGTCGTGAGATAGACTTTGTTATAGATTTATTGCCAGATACGAGATCTATAGCACGCGCACCGTACCGTATGGCTCCGGTAGAGATGCGAGAGCTACGAGATCAGATAGAGAAGCTGTTAGGTCAGGGCTTCATTCGTAGGAGTACCTCACCTTGGGGCGCTCCAGTCTTGTTTGTGAAGAAGAGAGATGGTTCACTGAGATTGTGTGTGGACTACCGGGAGTTGAACAAGGTCACAATACGGAATAAGTATCCGTTGCCTCGAATTGATGATCTGTTGGACCAGTTGAGGGGAGAAACCTTCTTTTTGAAGATAGATCTGAGGTCGGGGTACCATCAGTTACGTATTAGAGAGCATGATGTTTCAAAGACTGCCTTCTTGTCGAGATATGGGTCCTATGAGTTCAGGGTGATGACGTTCGGACTCACAAATGCCCCAGCCGTTTTCATGGACTTGATGAACCGAGTATTCAGAGAGTTCTTGGATCAGTTTGTCATCGTCTTCATAGATGACATCTTGATATATTCACACTCCGAGGAGGAGCATGCCGAGCACTTGAGGCAGGTTCTTCAGACTCTACGAGAGCATCAGTTGTATGCTAAGTACAAGAAGTGTGGATTCTGGTTGCGAGAAGTACAGTTCTTGGGCCATGTTATTTCTGAGTAGGGGATTGCAGTTAACCCAAGCAAAGTGTCAGCGGTGAGAGAGTGGGGACAGCCCACGACACCGATGGAAGTGCGTAGTTTCTTGGGATTAGCCGGATACTACAGGAGATTCATTCGGGGATTCTCCAAAATAGCGGGTCCATTGACAAATCTGACTCGCAAAGGGGTATCATATGTTTGGGATGACGCTTGTCAATTGGCTTTCGACGAGCTGAAAGACAAGCTTACTTCAGCGCCAGTCCTTGTGTTACCGCAGCCGGGTATGGAGTACCTGGTTTACACCGATGCGTCCTTACGGGGACTTGGGGGAGTACTTCATCAGGAAGAGAAGGCTATAGCTTTTGCCTCCCGCAAGCTTAAGCCGCCTCAGAATAATTACCCCACCCATGACCTGGAGTTAGCAACTGTCGTCTTTGCATTGAGGATATGGAATCACTATTTATTGGGGGAGAAATTTCGTTTGTTCACAGACTATAAGTCACTGCAGTACCTGTTCACTCAGCGAGAGCTGAATATGCGTCAGCGCAGATGGCTAGAGTTTGTGAAGGACTACCAGTTCGATATACAGTATCATCCGGGGAAGGCCAACGTAGTTGCTGATGCGTTGAGTCGTAGACCGGTAGACGATGTAGCGGACGTCTGGAAAGCAAAATGGAAGGAGTTGGGTCACCAGCACGTAGTGGCACGTTCTTTCATATCCGTGATGTCAGTCACACCCGAGATTGTTACGAGGGTGATACAGGCACAGACCACAGACCCGTTTTGCCAGGAGCAGATTGTGCGACTTCTAGCCAAGGGTGCTGAGTCCTATTCTGTTAGTTCTGATGGAGGGTTGCGGTTTAATGGGAGATTAGTGGTTCCAAAAGGAGCAGAATTACGTCATGCAGTGATGACTCACTCTCATGGGTCCCGATTTGCAGTACATCCTGGAGGAGATAAGATGTACCAGGATATGAGGAGGCAATATTGGTGGAGTGGGATGAAGAAGGACATTGCTGAATTCGTGTCCAAGTGTCCTACCTGCCAGCTGGTGAAGGTCGATCATCAGAAACCGTCAGGATTGCTTCAGCCATTGGAAGTACCCGCGTGGAAGTGGGAGAGTATTTCCATGGATTTTATTACAGGGTTGCCTACATCACAGCGGGGCCACGATTCTATCTGGGTGATTATAGACCGTTTGACCAAGGTGGCTCATTTTCTGCCGGTGCGGACAGATTATACCAAGGGTCAGTATGCTCAGTTGTTCATTGCGGAGATTGTCAGATTACATGGGGTGCCCCTGAATATTGTGTCAGATAGAGATAAGATTTTCGTGTCTCGTTTTTGGGAAAGCTTTCAGGAGGCTATGGGTACTGAGTTGAGGTTGAGTTCAGCTTACCACCCACAGACAGATGGACAGACAGAGCGTACTAATCAGATATTAGAGGATATGCTACGCATGTGTGTTCTCAATTTTGGAGGAGGTTGGGAGCCACATCTTCCACTGGTAGAGTTTGCTTATAATAACTCTTATCAGTTTACGATTGGTATGGCTCCATTTGAGGCTTTGTATGGCAGGCCTTGTCGTTCTCCAACTTGTTGGCTCGAGGTGGGGGACAACAAGTTGCTAGGACCAGAAGTGATTCAGGAAACCTCAGCGAGGATTGAGATGATCAGGAGTCGTATTCGGGTAGCCCAGGATAGGCAGAAGAGCTACGCCGATGCGAAACGGTTCTTCCGGGAGTTTAATGTGGGAGACCAAGTGTTATTGCCTGTATCTCCTATGAAGGGGGTGATGAGGTTCGAGAAGAAGGGGAAATTGGCTCCGAGGTACGTGGGACCATTTCCCATCATCGAGAGAATTGGGACGGTTGCATACAGGTTGGAATTGCCAGAACATTTACATCGCATCCACGATGTATTCCACATCTCGTCGTTGAGACGATATCTTCGGGATTATATGGCTTATTCTCACATTGCGATAGATGAGATCGACTTACAGCCTGATAGCTCTTACCAGGAGAGACCAGTGGCTATTCTAGACTATAGTGAGAGAAGATTGAGGTCGAAGATAGTTCCACTTGTGCGAGTCCAGTGGGAGCATCATAATGTGGAGGAATCCACTTAGGAGCGTGAGGCAGATATGCGCGAGAGATATCCAGAGTTATTTTTACCAGGTATGCCTTATTTTCCGAATTTCGGGACGAAATTTCGTTATTAGGGGGGAAGTATGTAATACCCCGTATTTTTATGCTATATTAATTTGGGGATTCATTAAATTTAATGTGAATGATTTATTTAATAAAAATCCGGAAATTAATTATGTTATAATTATAAACGTGACGAGAGTTAGTAATTATGGGAAACTTGTTGAATATTACTAATGAGCAAAGTAATATATTATATTGATTATATTGAATGTCATGAGTGAATTAAATGACTATTTCGGAAATTTAAGTCGGGACGTGCCCGTGTCACGTCAGGACTAATTTTGTTAAATAAAAAGTGAATATTTTATAAGTTGTTTGTATGGTCATTTTGAGTGCGCCAACGCGTCCGGAAGGGTCGAGATAGTCAGAAAAGTGTACCCGGGCGTTTAGTTTGGGTCTCGAGGCGTTTTTAGGCCGAATTGGTACCCCGGGAGGGCAATTTAGTCATTTCACCTTTTTGGGTAATTAAACCCACGAATTTCAGCAACCTATATCTGCCAACTAGCTTAGTCTTTTAGGGTTAGAATATCCAGAAATCAAGTGATGTCCATTGGAGAAGAGAGGAGAGAGCTCCAAGGCAATTCAAGGCCAAAAAGTCACCGGTTTGCACCACCGCCACCACCACCGCGTAGATCGCGAGACGAGGAACGCAGCCATACCAAAATCAACCGTAAATCAGAATACCAAAAATCCCAGGCAAGTCTTTAACTTGCGTATTTTCGTTAATGCAATCTTCATATTGGTTTAGGATTGATTAGAGATGATAAATATGGAAGAACACCCAATTTGTGTTAGGAAAATGCATGTAGAAATGATTTATATGAAATTCTGGAATCCTTGCCATGTAGAGGAATATAACCCACGAAATTTTGATGATCTTAAGAAAGAAATTTTGGAGAAATATTTGTTAGAAAACTGTTTAAGAAGATTCTAGGGTTCTTGATAATTGGATATAATTTTAGGTTGAAAATCCGTGTTTAATTGATGAATATGTACATGCCTCACGTTAGAATCATCTGGTATATTGTTATAATGTTAGTAGTAGAATTCTGGGACGATTGGAACTTGAAAATATGGATTTGGTGTAATTTTGGTGATGAAACCCGTAACTGCATTCTGTAAAAAATTTCGCAGACCTGCTTGATCGATCGATCGAGCCCCAAGCTTCGATCGATCGACCCCTCCTGGCAGACTCCTAATTCCCTCTTTAAATGAGTTAAATTCAAATTGTCGTGATATAATTCTTGGGCATTCTTGATAAAATGATTTGGGAAACATTGAGGACTAGTAGGACATATGAATAAATGTTGAGAACGTTATTATAAGACGAGAATCTTGTTTTTGGGATAATTATATATTGAACAATGAAACTACGTATTTCAAGTGAGAGAATGCGGCGAATAGCTACGATAGTAAATAGAGGTATACCTACTGAATTTTCCTACTTGGAAGGATAGAGTCAACGAATGTGGCGTATTAAGTGAGAAAACCCTTCGAGTTAAGGTTAGAGATGAAACCTTATACGTAATTCTATAAATGTGAAATTAAGGATAAATGGTATAATTATGGGTGACGAGAAGAACCTATATTAATATGATAAAGTGGTATAATTATATGATTGTGTGTACATATATTATATGCATGTGAAAAACATACCGCGCTACTTGCTATCCATGAGATTACCGTGCTGGGACAGTCTTATCTCGATGGGACCTTTATGGGGGATATTTACTTGTACCCTAGAAGATAGATATCCTTGGTACAGGCTATCGAATCGATAGTTCAGACGTCCTAAGAGACGCGAGTATGTGCCATCCTCTTAGAGACTTGGAATCTATGCTTCGCCTCGATATTGTTTGTGTATGTGTTAATACAGTCCGAGAGTGATTTCCGAACTTGTATTCCCCTTGATATGAGTGGTATGGGGTTTGGATAGTAGAAGTATGCACGCACCATAGTTTTATTCGGGGTGCTGTTATTTATATATATTATACTAGTAGTATATATATATATGAGATTTGGAAATTTGAAACTGCCTACTGTGATTTGATAAGTAGGACATGGTTGATGACACATATAGTAAGTACTTGTTTTGTGAGAGTATAATATGACACTGGGAAACTTTATAAATGAATAAAAGCTAGAACAAGAGTAGTGCTACTAACTGGAAGTATCCTTTTTAAACCAAAAATATTGTTCGGTTTTGAAATCTTATGAGTAAGTTTAAGATACGCTAATTTATTGGGAAGGTTAGTATGATAAAATGTTAAGATAACCCGTTGGGAAGGTTAGCACGATAGGTGTGCACATTAGAAGAGAGGTGAGAATTTTTCAAGAGAGTGTCGCTCTAATATGTTATTGCATTGGCCTATATCAATTTAAATACTTGCTAAACGTATTTTAAATCAAACACACTTTCGGGCTCTGACCCGTTTCTTTTTCTCTCTCTCTCTTGTATATATATGTATATATTTCAGGTGCCCAGCCACAGGGGCGTCTTGCTTAGGATCCCTTGAAAGGAACGTGCTGCAGCGTAGGTGGGAGTTGCAGGTTACTTGCGTAGACGGCTTCCCTTATTGACTCCATTTGTAGCATTCTCATTTATTGGGCATGTGTCGCCCTTTCCATTATTTCATTATTGTTGGGACATTTGTATTTCAGTTATTTCCAGTATTGTTACTATGGGTTTTATTCAGTTTGTATTGGTGACTTTAGCCTTCATATGTGGACATTCGATTGACGAATGTATTATATTAATTGGACTTTGTGTTCCAGGTTTATTGTGGTGTGATTCTTAATTGTAGAAATGTTGTTAATAAAACAAATGTTTTTCTTTAAATAAAATTTGGAAAGTATGTATAAAAATGGTTTTGACACTTAGCTTAATTATTTAGGGTGTTAAATTGGAAAATGTATTTTTATCGACAGTGATGCTGAGAATGAACCAACTGTTTACCTTGATTTAATTTAATAAAGGAGTGATCGTCCGGTATTTAATTAGGCGGGGTGTCACATTAGAGATTGAGCAAGTAAGAGAGGACGTAGGCACTACTCGGGGGAGAGAGCTAGGGGACATGAGCATGGAAGAATTTGAAAAAGAATTCGGTCTGGTGGATGAGAGCTTGGATGAGAGCCTTAACGACGAAGTCCAAACTCTATTGGATTCATTTAGTCACCTAGAAGAAAGAGAATGGAAAGATAAAATCAATGAATTCCTTCTTTGTGACCATCCACCCATACCACTAGAGATCCCGAAGGCGAGTGAGGAGAAAAGTTGTGTTTCATCCGTCTTAGAGCCCGACCCATGCATTCCAAAAATTGAACGAAAATTAGGAGTTCCCTCCGAGTCAGTGCATGCAAGCTATGCTTTGAGTAAGCATCACGAGGATCCCTTTCCAATTTGTCACGATGAGTCTCCCGGTCTTTCCTTTATCTATGGGAGAGGTCCCAACTTATTCCGGTTGTTAGTATATGACAGGAAGATGGGAGTGACAAGGCGAGCATCGAACCCCGTGAGTGGGGTCGGGTGAGTTCGTGAAGAGATGAGAGGTCGTCGCACCCCCGATGCTTATGGGGTGATTGTTAGTGTATTTTTGAGTCATGCATGAGTGTCATATAGTGTCTTGTTGCATTTTAATATTTATTTGTTTTATTTTTTCGCATTTTTCATTCGCTTTGAGTTATATTTTAGTCCTTTTTGCTTGAGGACAATGCAAAAGTCTAAGTTAGGGGGGGTCACAAGTGCGTATTTCTAAAACTTCACAAATTTTCAAAAATGTCCAGAAATTTCCAAAAAAATCATAAAATTTTGAAAAACCCAAAAATATTTTTGTTCAAAATAAATAAAAATTGGAATTCAAATTTTTCAAAAATATCATTAAAAGTCAAATTGAAGTCTCAAGTTGTAACATTCAACATACACAAAGCCAAAATTGACTAAAGATGGAAATTGAGCGAAAAATTGACGACTTAACGAATAAGTGTGGAGATTAACAAACCCGGTGAGATTTGAGCCTATCATTTTTTTGAGTCTTTAAATCAATCCGAGTTAATTGTTAACTCAAAGTTCTTTTCAGCGCCTAAAAAGTCGCCAAGGATCTCAATCTTTTCATTTTGATCGGTTATGAAAAACGCGTGTGATATTGCTTTGAAAAACGTGCCAAAATTGATCTCTAAAGTTAAATTCATCTCGAAACGCATATGGTAACGCAATTGGTATTTTGGATAATGAAGTATGCTCTCGTTTGTCACCCAAAAATATTGGCCAGAAAAGATGCGAAAAATTACCTCTTTTGCAACCCAATTTGAGCCAAACAAATTGTCCCTTTCGTTTGATAACCCGAAAAATCCAAATAGCCCGGAATTACGAAAAATGGAAAATTTCAGAATTTAAGTCCAAAAAGTGCATATAAAGGGGCAAGAAAAAATAGATATGCTCAACAAAAATAACAAGAAAAGAAAAGAAGTGAAAAATAGAAAAATATAGAAAAAGAAGAAAAATGAGCAATAGCCCAAAAAAAGCACAAATGGACATCACTAATAATTTTTTCAATTCCAACCTCCCTACAATTATCATTTTACCCAATATACCTTAAAACCCGAATAAGTCCTAACTGAGTCTAAATTACGAAATTGGTTACCGCGTGGAGAGCTAATACACCAAAAGATAAAAAAAGAGATTGAATGCGCGAAAAAGAGGCAATGTTCCCGTTTTTAAAACCGTGATCCATTCATGCGATCCTATTATTATAAAATTTCCATCTTTCTACTTGTGTGCGTGACTTTGCGTCCATTATATTTATTCTTTATATCACACATACCGAGAGAATAGCCACATTCCGAGTGATTCGTTTGAGAGAGCATTCCGTGAGAATTTGAAATCAAAACGAGTTTTCGGGTAAGTAACGTAATGATCAATCGGTGGAAATCTGTGGTTAAATTTTTGGTTTCGCACACACGCACTATGATTTGAGATTCGTACATATGACTTGATGATGACTATTTTCTGGAAAAGTTTGAATTGTACAATTTTTGTGTATTTTTAGTTTTCTTTGAGTCGAATTTTGCGGGTATATTCTCTGCAAACCCTCACGAGACACCACTCTTCCTACTAGGGTAACCTAGGGGTCTAAAGGCTTGTTGCATGCTCTAAATGCAATCGCTTGCCCGCAAAAAAAGGTATTCTATCCTCACAAATTGTTTAAAGGAGTCGTGACTTTATTCTTTCTCTTTTACATTGCTCGGGACACGCAAAGTTCTTAGTTAGGGGGGTTTGATTGGGCATAAATATTGTATATTTATTCCCCTAATTTCGGTACATTTGAGAACTCGAGTGATGCAAGCGATATGGATTTAATGCACATTTATTCTACTAACCTTCGTTGGAAAGTATTTCGTATTTCGTGTTTCTCCTATTTGTTTTACAGGTTAATTATGCAAGCGGTGCAAAAGAGAAAGCGAAACGATGAAAGAAAGGCTAGGAAGGAAAGTTCAAGGGCATTTTGGTAATTCTGCAGCCAGATCCCGGAGGATGAGTCAACAGGAAAGTTGAAAAGCTTGGAAAACGAGAACACTGAAAGAAATGACACCCAAATTCGAGCTACGGTTGATGAGTTATGACCAGTTAAAGTTGAAGAAAAATCTAAGGAAGAAAGGAAGAAAACAAGAAAATATTTTAAGTGTTAAAATGAAAGAAAAGGCACCCCAAGCCAGTAAAAATTCTCGAACCCAATCGCGAACCGGTTTGGGGGGAAAACTGGTTCGGGGAACATGCGAACCGGTTTGGGGGTCCTGAAGCGCGAATTTTTTCCTTATTTCTGATTGGTCCAAAGAATCCCATGAAGTTAAAACTCCTTCTAAAAAAGATTTGGACGTACTTTGTGACCTAGGAACATCAGTTCTGAATAGTTTTTTTTTAGTTTTGGTATAAATAAAAGGAGAAGAACATCTAGGAACATAAGCTGAATTAATAGCTGCAAGATTGATACAATTTTGGGTTTGTTTTCAAGTTATAATCCAAGTTTCATTCTTATGATTATTATTCTTGCATGGTAATTTTTCTTGCGTGATTTGAATCAATTTCTGCATTCATAATACTTAGTTACGTATTTCAATATAGTTTTATCACGAGTTCTTTCGCATACAACATTACTATTTCATGCATCCTTCAGTTTAATATGTCCGGCTAGGTTTAAAAGACCGGGATACATGAACCCAGCCTGATGTGTTAATTGCATGTGTATAAAATTAGTCCTCTGAATATAATGATTGATTATTGCGTAGGAACACAACAATTGTAGATCTTTATATCTCGTTTGCCTCTGGGTAATCGGGATGATTTAGAATGCAATTCGAGTGTAACCATCGTAGTACCAATTTACTCGTCCTCAGATTAAGTATGACGCGGGCTTGAACCTCTTATATGTGATGCTTGGGAGTACTAAATTCTGGGTCAAATTAATTAGTTAAATTTATGATTAGTATTATAACCGAAATACACTAGGGTTGGGGGATTATATTCCCGTCCTATTTTTCTCATCACTTAGATCAAAGGTTTCAAATCATCTTTCAATCATATTTTTGGTAGTTTAGTGTAATTGCATCTCTTCATAATTTCATAATTGCATTTAGTTGTAGTCATCCCAAAACCAAAACATTTTTTTCTTTTTAGAGTCAAAGTTAGGATTCCTTCGTCTTTTCTCGTCATCACGACTTCGTTGTCCTTTTTCCCTGAGGATCGATACCCGACTTATCGGATTATTACTTGAGTGACAGGCTTGCACTTGAGCCTAGAGAGTACGCATTTCTGAGACACATTTTCAGTCGCGTTAATGGTCTTACCAAGGCTAGCCTCTGACTAGCTTGCAAGGCTAACTGACCGGAGCCCGTCGCCTTTTGGTAATCTAGAGGAAGGACTTCCCTCTCGAGCAACGCAGGGGCCAGTTGAGAGAAAATGGCAACTGAGGCCCCCTCTGGAAACGCGGACACAGGCACCAAGGCCTGCCCAGACTTCGTCCTCGCTTCCATTTTCAACCTATCCTCCTCCTTTTCCTTCTCCCTCTCTATTTTCCTCTTCTCTTCCATACTCTTCCTCTCTTCAATCTTCTTTCTATCTTCTTCCCTCTTCCCCTCTCTCTCTTTCACCCGCTCTTCTTCCTTCCTCTCCTTCTTTTGCTCCTGAGCAGCAGACCGAGAACTAGTAGCGATAGCCCCAGTGCTAAACTTCTGCTTCTTCGACCTCTGAGCAATAAGCACATGATCATCATCATCATCATCATCATCTTGGATCAAATTTTTCCTCGGAGGAACCATTTCATCGCTAGAGCTGCTAGACTTGCTCGAAGGTTCTTGGGCTTCAGAAACCTCTTTCGAATCAGAAGAACTGTCACCACTGGATCTCCCCTCGCCAAAATTTCCTTCAGTACTGCCTTTGATATCACTCTCAGAACTGCTCTCCTCCTCGTCCAACTGAATGAGATCAGCAGCAGGTTCTTTAAAGGTATCAAATTCAGGAATACTATCCACATGCCTTGCGATAAAGATGGACCCACTATTTTTGTACTCGAGTAGGAAAGTCGCAGACCGGGGATGTTCACCGTCAGCTAAGGTTTCCCTGATATTCCAAGCTTTAACCAACTCTGAAAGCCGAACCTCGCTGAGGGAAGGCTCTAAGTTCTTCGACCTCACTGAAGAAAAAACAAGAAAGAGTCAGAAAGATCACACATTAATAAAGAAATTGAAAGGACAGGGCAAAGACTACCTATATACTCTTCCCCATAAAAGGGAACAGTAAACCTATTAGACCTCGATCCCTCAGTCTGGGGGGGAGAACTGCCAATTTCTAGCAAGAAATCCATCTTGCCAGTAATCCTTGTGGGAATCAGGTAGGTTTACTACCAACACCCTGTCAGGACTCCTGGACTTAAGATAAAGAACACCAGACCTAGTTCGAGAAAAGGAATAGCAAAAGCAGACTTCGACAAGCCCTAATTTGGTGCCATACAGTTGATTTATTCTATAAACGCCATTGATTATCTTTTATACATTGGGCGAACACTGTGCATGAACAATGTTGAAATAACCAAAAAAATGCAAGAATAAATCGTTTGGAGGAAAAGTAAGCCCCCTTGAGAAAGTAACAAGACGTGAATCCAATGGGCACCTTCTATCTCTCTAACATTTTTAGGAAGAGAGGCGCACTCAATCTCTATCCACTCTGGGATATTGTAAAACTTCCTAAACTCGGACAATGATCTATTACCTATCTTTGCCATTTGTTAACCCTAAACTACAAATTCAAAGAAAACACAGAGAGAAATCAAGGGAGACTTACGAGATGGAAATTTGGCTTGGGCAGTGCAAGGTCACAAGCCCAAATTACGAGGGAGATCGAAAGCAAAGAAAATGAAGACCTGGAGAAGAGGGCACAAATCACTAAAAATCGCAGAAGATGGAAGAACACTAAGAAGCTTGAAACGGCAACTATGAAATGCTGCTTGAAATGACTTTTAAATGATATTACTCATCGCGCATAGGACATGAAGCGACTGCCGCCTAAATCAGCTCTCAAACTTTGGGAAGAGTTACGTGATATGCAACAGAGCCATTATGACAAGTCATTTAAATTTATTGAGCCCAAATTATAGCCCAACAAATTTAGGGGCAATTATGGGTAAACGGAATTGGCATTATAGGCCTGGACGAGTAGCCCAATTACAATGGCCCAAAGTCTAAGCCCTTCACACCTTAACATTAATTCAGTTTTAACTTAGTCTTCTCCCATGTTCTAAAATAGAGATATTCCAGGAGAAGATGGTAAATGTGGGGGAGTCCAACACCCCCACTCCCCGAAGACAAATATTTATATAATAAACCCTAGGTCTGGGGCAAAAGACACGCACTATATTCTCTGTAAGCGCTCCCCGGAGTATATAGAAATAATACTGATTGCACCACCATGGACGTAGGCATTCTTGTTGAACCACGCACATCTCCTGTTGTGTGATTAACATTTTATCTTCTTTATTTTGCTTGATGATTGCGCTTCTTTTATCTATGTGTGTTGAATAATATTTGTCACCGCAATATATATATATATATATATACACGCTGTGTGCATTAATATAAGTGGTTAGATATTATTATTATATATACTCTAGTGCTATCAGGGGAGGTTGCGCATAGAGGGTGAATCCCCTAGCTTGAGGAGTAGGGTGAGTATATCCCCAAGTCATAGCATCCATTATATGGGTGAGGGGCATCTCACTTTCAGGGAAGGAATATGACCACCTCCAATATTTATGTTATTTACCAAGTTAGTGAGAGATTCTGACTTTGGGTAACTAGGTTGTGTGAATACTCCTAGTGGAATAGAACTTTAGAGAATATATATCCGGTGAGTTATTGCTCGGGAGGATGTTCGTTATTAATTATTATTCCAGCATATGTGTTAATGTTGTAATATGACTATATGTATATAATGAGATAAATAATTATATACGGGATAACTAATACAGGTCGTGAATTGTATTATATGTATTATGGGTGTGAAAGTTATGTGAATTTAAAAAGGAAAATGATTAATTAAGTTAATGTTGATAATAACTTAGAAATCATAGCTATGGCATACTCGATTAGAGTAAGGTGGTTGCAAGGGGTTATTTCGATTTTCTAGTTATGTGATAAATAACTAAGGAAATTAATTAAGGTGTTAGTAGTGCACATTAAAGGAGGGGTGAGGATGTTCTCAAGGGAGTGAGACACTAACTAAAATATGAAGAGTGCATACATATTTATTACTGCAAGTTAATCATTTGCTAAATGTTTTCCAAATGTTTTGGGTTCTAACCCTTACTATAAATACTTTTAAAAACCTTTTAGGTGTCCATCCACAGGGACGCTAGACTTGATTCATCCCAGGGATTCATTGCTATAACATATGTGGATGTTGCGGGAATTTGATAGGTGCCTCATTCTTTCCATTTCTAGTGTAGAAATTCCTATCAGTTACTCGAGCATGTCGCTCATAGCATTATTTAGTTTATGTTAGACTTGTTGAGATTTATCTTTATCTGTCCTTACTTTTGTTGATTTTGAACCGGTGGTTTATTCGATCAGTTTATTTAAATGGTGAATGCTTGATTTCAGTTACTTGTGATTGTTTAAATTATTTTGTTTTCGCATGAGTATTTCAGCAAATTAAGGAAATGTAAAATTTGGCACGAGTCTAATTTTCTCACTTAGGTAGTTAGTAATTAAAAAGGCAACAGTGATGCTAAGAATGAACCAACTGAGAAGCCTGTTCTAATTTAATTTAGGAGTGATCACCTGGGGTTAATTGGGCAGGGTGTCACATCTTGCTCTACATCCAGTTGCACAGGATGACCCATCAACATACAGACTCCATATGGGAATATTGCTATCAAACGCTTGGTTTATCAGAATCCCTTGATGGAAGATTTTATCTTTTACCTCCTCATATTACTTTTTCATCTCATGTACTCCGCTGGAGGGTTCTGGTTGATCAACGGTAACTTTTTCTACAGTTTCTCTTACTTGGAGTTGGTCGGGCATATCTCTAGTAGGTCTGTTGACTCCTGAATATTGCTCGACGAGAGTCCCTTGTTGCTCAGAAACCTCTAGGTAAGTGAATTTCATAATAAATCCACCGCAGTTTGGCCTTTTAAAGCAGACCTTGGTTCGTATACTAGATCATATTCCCCCATCTCCACAACCCAATACATTAATCTCACGAATTTCTCTGCTTATGCAAAGCTTATCTCAGTGGCATGTCAGTATATACCACTATGGTATGAGCTTAAAAATATGGCTTCATTCGTCTATTAGCCTCAATTAAGGCCAATGATAATTTCTCCAGTCTGGGATATCTGACTTTTGCTCCTCGAAAAGCATTGCTAGTGTAATAAACTAGCGTTTGATCTCCATTCTCCTCCCTGATCCTGACAGAACTAACAGTTGATTCAGATACAGCCAGATACAAATACATCTTTTCTCCCAACACTGATCGGGAGAGTAGTGAGGGTGCTCCCATATACTTTTTCAATTCCAGGAAGGACTTTTCACATTCCTCGTTCCATCTAAAGGTTTTTCTGAGTATCTTAAAGAATGGTAAACATCTATCCGTTGTTCGGGACACAAATTTGTTGAGTGTTGCTACGTGCCCTGTTAGCCTTTGAACATCCTTTTTATTTGTTGGGGATTAGATTTTTATTAAAGCCTTGATCTTATCTGGATTAACTTCAATGACCCTTTGATTTACTATATACCCGAGGAACATTCCATCATGAACTCTAAAGATGCATTTGGTCGGGTTCAACTTCATCTGGTTCTTTTCTAATTGATCAAATGTCTGGCTAAGGTCGGTAATATGATCAGCAACTTTTTTGTTCTTAGTAATCATATCATCAACATAAACTTCCATATTTTTTCCTGCTCCTCAAATACTTTGTTCACCAGTCTCTGATAAGTGCACCTGCATTTTTTAGACCAAGTGAAATAACATTATAGCAATAAATTTCCTTGGGGAGTAATAAAGGAAGTACTTTCTCTATCTTTTGGCTTCATTTTGATCTGATTATAACCAGAATATGCATCCATAAATCTCAGCAGCTTGTGCCCTGAAGTAGCATCTACTAGTTGATCAATTCATGTTAAAGGAAAATGATCCTTTGGGCATGCCTTATTCAAGTCAGTAAAATCTATACATATCCTCCACTTATTATTTTTCTTCTTAACCATAACTACGTTGGCCAATCAGTCTGGGTACTTCACATCTTCAATAAAGGAATCCTTTTGAAGCTTGTCCACTTCTTCTTGTATAGCTTGGTTCTTCTCCGAGCTAAAAACTCATTTTCATTGCTTTATAGGTTTAACATTCTTATTCACATTAAGCTCATGTCATAGGAAGTTCGGGTCTATACCAGGCTTATCTTCATGGCTTTATGCGAACACCTGCTTCCTTTGTCTCAAGAAGGCCACCAACTCCTGTTTAAGATCAAGATCCAATGATGCTCATAATTGAGTCATTTACTCTGGTTTATCATTTTCTAGAATAATGCTTTATATTGCCTCCATCACATGAACTGTTACGAGCTTAGATTCATCTCTTGGATCTAAGGTATCAACCTCAAATTCACTGTTCGATTCAAATATATCCACTTGATAAGTGGTTGTTTTTCTCTTTACTTATAACATATATTCCTCTTCAGTAGATGAATAGTAGCATTCTCGAGCTACTTTCATATCTCCTTTTACTACTCCCACTCTAAAGTTGGTTGAGAATTTCATGCATTGATGAATAGTAAGAGGTACAGCTTCAAACTTCTTTAGACTCACTCTTCCCATGATCATGATATAGGAAGAATGAACATTTTAGTCCATTACAAAGAATCTCACTTTCTCTATCCTTCTCGTCGGCCATGTCGCGATCAACATATCTAGCTTGATTATTCCCAGTGGAAATACTTTCTCGTCATAGAATCCAATAAATGGCCTGTGGTAAGGCTCCAGTTGGCTGAGTTTCAAACCCAAACTATTAAAACAGGGGTAAAACATAATGTCTGTCAAACTGTTGTTATCCACTAGTGTCCTTTCTACTAGTATATCTTTCATCCTGAATCTGATTAGTAAATGATCATCATGAGGATACAATACTCTGGATAGATCATTCTTGGAAAATCCAATTACAAGCTTATCCTTGTTAACTTTCCTTAGTCGGTCCTCTTCGGCGAGGTTGATTCGCTGGATGTAGGAATAGGCATGAACCTCATTGAGGTAAGCCTTCCTTTTAGCGGTATGATCACCTCCTCCTGCATCTCCACATGTAATCATATGGAAATCAAAGGATCCAAAACTGAGTGCGAATACCTCACGTTCAGGTTATTTAGGCTTCTTGGGGAGATCAGGATCATCTTATGGATCATCATCATGGTTCCTCTTCTTATCTTCTTTAGGCTTAATAGGTGATTTAGATTTCTGTTAACCTCTACCTCCAGTTCTTCCACCAGCCTACCGATCAATAAATCTATCTAATTTTCCTCTTCGGATGAGTGCTTCTATCTCATTCTGGAGAGCAATACATCGGTTGGTCGTATGACCATGATATTTGTGAAATTCATAATACTTGGACTTATCCATATTATCAGTAGGTAAAGGTCAACTCAAATAATTATTGTGCTTGATTTCTTCCAAAACATGATGTATATCCACTGTTCAGGGAGTGCAATTAGTAAATTTTCTGAGCTGATCTAGACTTTCTTTTACTTTCGAATTCCCACGCTCATTGTGATTTTTGTTCTCCTTCTTATACAACTTCCCTTTTATCTTTGCTTCTGCCTTTGCATCTGAATTATTTTTAGTAGCCATAGCTTCCTCGACGTTCATAATCTTCGTTGCTTTGGCCATCAATTCTGTCATCATTTTCGGGGGATCTTTTTGCTAAAGTATAATATAGTTTATCGGGGTGAAAATCACTCATGAGAGAAGTGATTGCAGTCTTCTCTTCGTAATCAATGACTTCCAATTTCTCATTGTTTAAATGAGTGATGTAACCTCTAGTACTTTCTCCCACTTTCTATCTCACACTAAGAGAATTAGCTACTCGTTTCACTGGTTTTGCTCCAAATAAAAAATTACTAATAAATAGCTCAGCGAGTTATTGGAAGCAAGAAATTTACCCTCAAGGAAGGATATTATACCAGATTTGAGCAGATCCAATGATTATTCCTAAAAATGCCCTGCACCTTATCTCATCAGGAACAACATAGATATCAGTCGTTGCTTGGTATTATTCTATATGAAGAATTGGATCAGTCTTCCCATCATACTTAGGAGTGACCACTGGAGATTTAAAATTGGTTAATGTAGGGAAATATACAATGGTTTGCACAAAGGGAGTTCCCTTAATAAAACTTCTCTGGAAGGGATTCTTGGACATTTCTCCCAACCTATCTTCCAAATGCTGAATGGAACCCTTCCAAGCATCACTACCATCATCATATCTATGGGTGGAAGCTCTTTTATACTAACCAACTAATCATGCTGAGATTTCTTCTTATGAACCTTCTCTTTGACTGTATCGAGCGATTCATCAAGTGTTCAATCTGGATTGGGTTGAGCCTTCCCTCACGTCATTTGGTCATCGAGTATTTCTCGACGTAACTCGAAGGGCATTTCCCTTGGGTCCCAAACGATCGAAGGCACTCAATCTTTCTGGGATGAGGGATTGTCCATCAATGGAATTAGTAATCCTGATAGAAGAAGTTACTCTAGGAAGGTACGAATAATCCCTTAAAGTTTGAGAATGGCTATGTCCAACACTCCTTATTGGCGACGGTGGCATACTCCTTTGATTAAATTGTGCAAGGACTCCAACTTGCAGAGTTTGGGCCAACTGTCATATCGTATACTGCATAGCCTCTTGACCCTTAGCCAAACTAGCCAAAATTCCACTTAAATCATTGTTGTTTGGAAGGACAGAGGGAGTAGGTAGGATTCCCTCATTTTTTGTGCTTGATTCAGGAATTTCAGCCATGGATGATGAATGAGTGAAAACGTTTAGCAATACACTCCCACAGACGACGCCAATCTATTGATACAAAAAACAGACTATGCCTAATTAATTGATCACAGATAAAATAAGTAAAACAAACAAAAAGATTTTTAAAGTGGTTCGGCTCAATGGGATAACATACGTCCACTGTTATGTATTGATTGCCTTGAGTTATTTTTCGGTCCCTTGCAATAAGGGTAATACAATGTATTTATAGCCCAATAGGGGTATTGATAGTTGTCGTGTGAAAAGATGGAATGCCTTTATTTGATAGGTATTTACATCAATACATAATGAGAATTAAATATACGACTGTTGTCGCTTCATTGGCAATACAGGTTGTAAGACTATTATCGCTTTGCTGGCTATACAGATTGGATTTTCAACTATTCGTTGGGATTCCTTGTTCATCGGGCTTTTGTATCATGCTGACTTGGACTTGTGCCACATTAGGTGACACGTGCTGGCTTATAATTAGTCCACGTATGGTGGTAAATTTTGGTATCAACATGAGTAATCTCAAAGCTAATGAAATTATTGTATAGTTGGCTTGAAATCCACATGCTTAGGTAATTTGAGGCTTCTCGATCTTTTTGTGATTTCAAGTTTAATGATGATGAAATCGGTCAGGGAAATCACACCAAGTATGCCTCCTTAGAGTAGAATGAGGTGTTCATAATTTAGTAATAAGAAAGATATGGTGATTTATAGTGGTACTTGGATCCACTATTAAGGTTTTTCGATTTAAATATTTAATAACAAGTTGAGTAGTACATATGGGACTAGATTTAGACTTCAACAAAGGTGTTTAAACAAAGTATGAGGTCTTTATGATGATAATAGAGATCTTAGGAAGAAATTAGTTTTCTTACCTAAGAACTTCTTACCCAGTTAGGACTCACAAGAAGATAAATAATCTAAGTCACCAAGATATGGTGCTTAGTATTCGATATAAGAGTCAAAAGTGGTCTGAACTCTCTCTAGAAATGCTAAATGTAATTCTTACCACTTGTAAGTTTATAAAACAACTTGAATTATATCCTTTGAAAATTTCCTAAGAACTCTTCACATATCTATATGTGGGGGGTAGCTGGGAAATGACAGTTGAGGCAAGGGTTGCCATGGCTGAGATTTAGTGCTATAATAGAACGATGGAGTGTTAGTGGAAGGAATTTCAAGTGAATGGTAATGATTTTTGAGTGCATTAAATTTAATTTAATTTAATAATGTAGGACAAACTGGAAGTGGTGAGTAGGGGTGGTAAAATAGTGTACATACTTTCTACTAACTCGCAAAATTGGTCTATGAAGCTTGAAGTGATCCTTGGAGAACTTTCTTAAGCCCGAGGTTACAATTGTGAGATATTGTGGTCGTATTGATTGTAAATGAGTGGTTATGACTCTTGTTGAGGGCTGAAAGGGATGACTGAGGTTGGATCTTCCCTAACCTAACCTTTTTTAGTCTTTAACAGTCGATAATTTGAGTTGGATTTTTGTTATTTTTGGATAAGGGTTGTTAAGCTCCTCTAACTCTTTTATTAGATATTGTGGTGGACTTCTGAGGTCTCTTCCATAAATACTAGGTCTAGTGGTGGTTCCAAATACGTAATGCTTCTTCAAAGTGTCCTTTTGAGAGTAATATCCTTAACTTATAGCCTTAGGATTTCTATTTAATCACGAGATTAATGGGATGAGGTGTTTATCCCTGTATCATGACCTTCGACTTGGTATTTGGAACCTATTTCCATGGTTTGATATTAGTTTGTGGTCAAAAATTATATTTGGTATCATCAATATCCCCCTTTTGCCTCTTTTATATCATTAAAGGGGCATAATCATGCACAATATTTAAAGAATAATGAAGTTTGGAAATTATGTTGTTTCCTGACTTTCCATGATCTAAGTTTAAGAGAATTAGAATTCTTTTAAAATCCATTCGTTAGGTGTGAGTTTTGGTTTCATAGAATTTTCTCGAACTTTGGGATCTCTGGGATTATTTTTAAGCTAAGGGTGAATATCTCGACACTTGGTTTTAAAGTCAAGAGTACTGGATCCTCAAGACTACATTTAAGTTGGGTATTAACACATCTAAACTCGTTTTAAGTCAAAGGTACTTTATTCCTAATACTAATTTTTTAGGTTGGGATCTTTACCTCCATACTGACCCTTAGTCAAGGGTTTTTAAGCCTCGGGACTAACTTGTTATATCTATTACCTTATATAATTTCTTTGCTTGCATATGTATATAGTTAAGTCTCTTTACATATGTTTCTATTTTTGATGAAATTGACTACATTTCTTTATGGTATGTACTACTTTAATCATTTAATTCTACAAGAATATAAACCAAAGTTCACTAATATTTTATGTAATATCAGTTTAGTAAAATTACTCTTGTTATTTTTGGGTTATTTAAACACCATTTAATTATACAAGAATATATACGAAAATTGATCGTTTTATATAATACCAATTAAGTATATTTTACTCGTGGTGTTTGGGTTATTTCTTTTACACTTTATTATTAGGATATTCATCAATACCCCCCCCCCCCTACCCCACACACACACACACACTTTCTCTCTCTTATATGTAGTAGACAACAAGCCTATTTTCTGTTTCATTACATTTTTATACAAATAAATGTATAATATGTAAAACATAAACTACAAATACATAGTAACTATAAGACATTCAATTAGTTTAAATTTACTTATTTCTTCTTAATTTTGTGTGTTGTAAACTACATCATTGTAGAAACTAACATTTCGAAAAATCAATGTCAATTATAATATAGTTAAATTTGGTCCAAAAAGTGACTTTTTTCAATTTTTATTTCACGACAATGTTAGATATATATATCTTTTGGTCCTATTTAAAGGTGGTTAGTATTTTCCAACCCCAACATATTTATTTTTGTTAGAGGCCAATATGATTATTATTTACAAATGTTACCAACTATTTTTTGGGAACACAAGTTATTAGTCCCATTTGTGAATATTTTGTTGTTGTTACCCCCAAATTTTTTTGTGGTTAAATCTTTTGAAACAAATTATGGAACATGTGCCATTTTTAAAAAGTATGGAAAGAAAGTGTAAAAATCATTTATCAAAGGTCACATAATAAACAACAAATTTAAAAAAATCCATGGGGTGATAATAAGTTTTGACACGATAATCTATTACGATAATAACACGATATGACTGGACGATTACATGACTAAATTGCATAGATTTAAGATTACTTAAACTTTCTCTCAAACAAAAAATAAGACAACTTGAAAATGATACAACTAATTTGAGTTGCCACCCTTTGTGCCCACTCAAATGATTGAGCTCGGAGTAAATCCTAAATCTCTATTATTAAAAGTTAATTACCTAAAGCGTCCTCGAACTTATCTCCTTAGTTTCAATTTAGTCTTCAATCTTTAATTCATCTCAATTTGGTCCTCAAACTATTGGAGCATATTTATCTCGGTCCTCGATCTTTAGGTTTTTCAATTTGGTTCTCAAATTATCAAAATAGTATCAATTTAGTCCTAGTCTTGACTTTTAAACCAAATGTCATTACTAGCCACTCATAATGCTCTTCAGGGGCACTAAACATTGTACATGGGATGCTTTTTGTCTTCCACAGTTATTTATTAGTAACCACTTTTACAGTCCATTTTTTACGACCTAGAAGACACCATGTATTCTAATAAAAAGGACTTGCTTATTTGGGATGAAATAAGCATCAAATTTAGTATTCTCATTAAATTTCTTACAATTATATATCATTATACATTTTTCTCTATTTTCTTCAGAATGATTCCTAACCATAAAAGTTAGGCTATTATGACCTTTATAAAAAAAATGTTATTTGTACTTGCACACTCCCAATATGTATATACTATTTATTATCTTGGTTACGATTTAATATATTATGAAAATTTATTAAGTTTATTTCTCCTACATCACATCCACAACCATTTATATCTACATCTTCTTCCATTTTTTTCACATATATATTTACTTATTAGTCTAAATATTGATTTTTGGTATACTTTTTCCTTATGTACAAGAGGTAATATCCAATCCTTTCTTATCTCTTTATCCTACATATTTTCTATTTTAAAATTTTCACCTCTTAATTCTCCCTAACTTCAATTGATATCATAAAGTTTATTTCCTCATGGTTATATACAAAGTCACTACATTCTTCCCCTTATGTTACATCTATTGTACTTAAGTTATTGGCTAATGCCAATTGTAGAGCTTTTTCTTCTTATAATTCCATATAATCTAGACTTTTTTTTAAAATTTATTAGTTTGCTATTCCTTTTATATCTTCATTTATTTGTACATTGTCTTATTTCTCTGCATGCCCAATATTTACAACTTCTTATTTCTTATGAAAAATAATGATTCTTTCTAAAAAAAAATATTTTCTTTTTAATCATAGATTCTAGGGACATATTTCCAATATAGTCAATTTTTATGTTTTGGCTTTATTCCGTGTTTAGACAAAATCGTTATATATGTTATAAAATATTGTATTTATCCTATTTAAGCGAATGTCAACTCCTATTAGGACTCTACCAACTTGTACTATAAATATGGAGTGATCCCCCATTTGTTAGACACCAATTAATGAGAAATTTTATTCCCTCTAAAATTCTCTTTGTGCTCTATTTCTCTTAACACGTTATCGGCACGAATAACCCTCTAAATTTGTTTATTCTCACCCGTACCAATTGATTTAACCGAAAAAAATTTCAATAGTGAAACAAGGTACGTTGCTATGATATCACAACTGTATATACTACTAGGATAACACTAGGTTGACACGGTTTTTGTACCCATTTTATCTACCCGCCGTATAAGACAAAAGGGAAATGACCCACCACAAAACCAAAACTTAGGCTAAAAAAAAAAAAAAAAGGAAAAAAAACAGGTACAAACTCTCTCAAGTCAATACACAATAAAAAAACTTAAGACTTAAAAAACCAAAAAAAAAAACATTTCACTATTTTTTTACTTTTTATAACTTTTTAATTTTTTATATCTGTTTTAACAAACAAAAAAAAACATTTCACTATTTTTTTTTAAATGACTTCTAATAAAAGTTTGTATTTTCAATAGAAATAATTTTTAAAAAAAAAATAAATGAGGTGGGTTCGCGCCAGCCACACTAACCAATCGCGAAAATGATGTGAGTCCACGCCAGCGGCACTAACTAATCTCGATGATGATGTGGGTTCGTGCCAGTGGCACTAACCAATCGCGACGATGATGTGGGTATGCGCCAGCGGCACTAACCAATCCCGATGATGATGTGGGTCCGCGCCAGCTTTTAAAAAATAGTTTTTCATATTTTTAATAAAAAAAATACTGTTTTTTTAATAAGAAGTTGATTTTGAAAAATAAAAGAAAATAGTTTTTTTGAAAATAAAATAAGGTTTCATATTTTTAAAGCATCAATTTTTCCAATATTCTCTTATTTTTAAAACAATAATTTTTTCAATATTCTTTTATTTTAAAAGGTCTGCGCCAACGGCACTCCTTATTATAATATTCTCTTATTTTTAAAGGTTCGCGCCAGCGGCACGCCTTAATTTTAAAACACTCATTTTTTCAATATTATATTATTTTTAAAGGTCCGCGCTAGCAGCACGCCTTATTTTTAAAAAACTAATTTTTAAACGCCTTATTTTTAAAACACGCATTTTAAAACACCTTGTTTTTAAAGGCCCGCACTAGCGGCACGCTTAAATACAAAAGATTTAAAAGGTTTAAAATATCTCAGCAAACTAATTTTTTTAATTGATAAAAAAAATAAAGTTTCTTTTAAAAACAGTTTTGTTATCATCAAACATAAAAAATATATATATTTTTATAAAAAAAATTACAGTTTTTTGAAAAATAAAACTGCTTTCTTTTTAAACAGTTTTTTAAAAACAGATTTATCTTTTTAAAAAAAACTCTATAGTTTTTTTATATAAAAATTATTTTTAGTTTTGAACTCAATTTTTTTTTAAAAAATCAAATTTTGGGTACATTTGGGAGATTTTCACTAATATTTTAAAAAAGAAATTCTTCTAACTTTGAAAAAAAAACAGTTTTAAAAGAAATGTTTTTTGGTTTTAATTTTAAAATTGTTTTTTTTTTCCAAAGTTCGAAGAATTACTTTTTTTATAAATAAAATGAGTTTAAAAAAATATGTTTAAAAATGAGTTTTGAAAAGGGTCCGTGTAGTAATATTCTTGGTGTTGACATGGGGTGGACCTTTAAAAATAAGAGAATATTGATTTTTTAAAAATAAGGCGTGCCGCTAGCGCGGACCTTTAAAAATAATATAATATTGAAAAAATGAGTGTTTTAAAAATAAGGCGTGCCGCTGGCGCGAACCTTTAAAAATAAGATAATATTATAATAAGGAGTGCCGTTGGCGCAGACCTTTTAAAATAAAAGAATATTGAAAAAATTGTTATTTTAAAAATAAGAGAATATTGGAAAAATTGATGCTTTAAAAATATGAAACCTTATTTTATTTTCAAAAAAAACTATTTTCTTTTATTTTTTAAAAGCAACTTCTTATTAAAAAAACAGTATTTTTTTATTAAAAATATGAAAAACTATTTTTTAAAAGCTGGCGCGGACCCACATCATCATCGGGATTGGTTAGTGCCGCTGGCGCATACCCACATCATCGTCGCGATTGGTTAGTGCCACTGGCACGGACCCACATCATCATCGGGATTAGTTAGTGCCGTTGGCGTGGACTCACATCATTTTCGCGATTGGTTAGTGTGGCTGGCGTGAACCCACCTCATTTAATTTTTTTTAAAAATTATTTCTATTGAAAATACAAACTTTTATTAGAAGTCATTTTAAAAAAAATAGTGAAATGTTTTTTTTTGTTTGTTAAAACAGATATAAAAAATTAAAAACATAAATTAAAAAGTTATAAAAAGTAAAAAAATAGTGAAATGTTTTTTTTTTTGGTTTTTTAAGTCTTAAGTTTTTTTTATTGTGTATTGACTTGAGAGAGTTTGTACCTGTTTTTTTTCCATATTTTTTTTTTTTTTTTTTTTTTTTTTAGCCTAAATTTTGGTTTTGTGGTGGGTCATTTCGCTTTTGTCTTATACGGCGGGTAGATAAAATGGGTACAAAAACCGTGTCAACCTAGTGTTATCCTTAATGTTGATATGATGGATCTCTTGTTCCATCAATAGGTTATAGTAGTATAGGATAACACTAGGTTGACACGGTTTTTGTACCCATTTTATCTACCCGCCGTATAAGACAAAAGGGAAATGACCCACCACAAAACCAAAATTTAGGCTAAAAAAAAAAAAAAAAAAAAAAAAAATGGAAAAAAAACAGGTACAAACTCTCTCAAGTCAATACACAATAAAAAAAACTTAAGACTTAAAAAACCAAAAAAAAAAACATTTCACTATTTTTTTACTTTTTATAACTTTTTAATTTATGTTTTTAATTTTTTATATCTGTTTTAACAAACAAAAAAAAACATTTCACTATTTTTTTTAAAATGACTTCTAATAAAAGTTTGTATTTTCAATAGAAATAATTTTAAAAAAAAATTAAATGAGGTGGGTTCACGCCAGCCACACTAACCAATCGCGAAAATGATGTGAGTCCACGCCAACGGCACTAACTAATCCCGATGATGATGTGGGTCCGTGCCAGTGGCACTAACCAATCGCGACGATGATGTGGGTATGCGCCAGCGGCACTAACCAATCCCGATGATGATGTGGGTCCGCGCCAGCTTTTAAAAAATAGTTTTTCATATTTTTAATAAAAAAATACTGTTTTTTTAATAAGAAGTTGCTTTTAAAAAATAAAAGAAAATAGTTTTTTTTGAAAATAAAATAAGGTTTCATATTTTTAAAGCATCAATTTTTCCAATATTCTCTTATTTTTAAAATAACAATTTTTTCAATATTCTTTTATTTTAAAAGGTCTGCGCCAACGGCACTCCTTATTATAATATTATCTTATTTTTAAAGGTTCGCGCCAGCGGCACGCCTTATTTTTAAAACACTCATTTTTTCAATATTATATTATTTTTAAAGGTCCGCGCTAGCGGCACGCCTTATTTTTAAAAAATCAATATTCTCTTATTTTTAAAGGTCCACCCCATGTCAACACCAAGAATATTACTACACGGACCCTTTTCAAAACTCATTTTTAAACATATTTTTTTAAACTCATTTTATTTATAAAAAAAGTAATTCTTCGAACTTTGGAAAAAAAAACAATTTTAAAATTAAAACCAAAAAACATTTCTTTTAAAACTGTTTTTTTTTTCAAAGTTAGAAGAATTTCTTTTTTAAAATATTAGTGAAAATCTCCCAAATGTACCCAAAATTTGATTTTTTAAAAAAAAATTGAGTTCAAAACTAAAAATAATTTTTATATAAAAAAACTATAGAGTTTTTTTTAAAAAGATAAATCTGTTTTTAAAAAACTGTTTAAAAAGAAAGCAGTTTTATTTTTCAAAAAACTGTAATTTTTTTTATAAAAATATATATATTTTTTATGTTTGATGATAACAAAACTGTTTTTAAAAGAAACTTTATTTTTTTTATCAATTAAAAAAATTAGTTTGCTGAGATATTTTAAACCTTTTAAATCTTTTGTATTTAAGCGTGCCGCTAGTGCGGGCCTTTAAAAACAAGGTGTTTTAAAATGCGTGTTTTAAAAATAAGGCGCTTAAAAATTAGTTTTTTAAAAATAAGGCGTGCTGCTAGCGCGGACCTTTAAAAATAATATAATATTGAAAAAATGAGTGTTTTAAAATTAAGGCGTGCCGCTGGCGCGAACCTTTAAAAATAAGAGAATATTATAATAAGGAGTGCCGTTGGCGCAGACCTTTTAAAATAAAAGAATATTGAAAAAATTATTGTTTTAAAAATAAGAGAATATTGGAAAAATTGATGCTTTAAAAATATGAAACCTTATTTTATTTTCAAAAAAACTATTTTCTTTTATTTTTCAAAATCAACTTCTTATTAAAAAAACAGTATTTTTTTTATTAAAAATATGAAAAACTATTTTTTAAAAGCTGGCGCGGACCCACATCATCATCGGGATTGGTTAGTGCCGCTGGCGCATACCCACATCATCGTCGCGATTGGTTAGTGCCACTGGCACGAACCCACATCATCATCGAGATTAGTTAGTGCCGCTGGCGTGGACTCACATCATTTTCGCGATTGGTTAGTGTGGCTGGCGCGAACCCACCTCATTTATTTTTTTTTTAAAAATTATTTCTATTGAAAATACAAACTTTTATTAGAAGTCATTTAAAAAAAAATAGTGAAATGTTTTTTTTTTGTTTGTTAAAACAGATATAAAAAATTAAAAACATAAATTAAAAAGTTATAAAAAGTAAAAAAATAGTGAAATGTTTTTTTTTTTGGTTTTTTAAGTCTTAAGTTTTTTTATTGTGTATTGACTTGAGAGAGTTTGTACCTGTTTTTTTTCCTTTTTTTTTTTTTTTTTAGCCTAAGTTTTGGTTTTGTGGTGGGTCATTTCCCTTTTGTCTTATACGGCGGGTAGATAAAATGGGTACAAAAACCGTGTCAACCTAGTGTTATCCATAAATAAAAATCCTCGCTTGAACTTTGGACTTTGGGGATGTACTATCCCTACCTGTTGTGTTTTATAAGATTTCACCGTAAACATGAATGTCCTCTCTTTTTATTTATTATTATTATTATTATTATTATTATTATTATTATTGTCCATCATATGGCACTGTTGTTGTTTGACAGTGGTAATATTGTTCAATATTCCACCCTGATGACTTGTATATTTTTTAAACCTCATCTTGTTGAGTATTTAATATTGTTACTTTCTACGAGATTTTTTTTTCCAGAAGTTATTTTTTTTCTCCATTGCTTTGACTAAATGCCTCTTTGGTCCGCTTATTTTAATTTTGCTTAGTGTACATATCACATAATTGTGTTCATTGATAAAAAAAATTAAATCATTTTACTCTGTGAATATATAATTAAATTTTGAGACGCGAAGTTCTCTAATAATTTATAATTTTATTGCCTGAAATTCCCAATTCTTATTTCAATTTTTATGGCCTGAAGTTTGCAATTGATGTTCAATTTTTTTGGACAAGATAATCAAACCTGAAGTTTTGATTTTTGGGACTTAAAATTTTTAGTAATTGGGCTTGAAGCTCTCAATTACCTTTAAATTTGGGACTTGAATCGTTATTTATAATTTGGACCTGAAGTTCCAAATATATTTTTTTTAAATCTAATCAAACCTGAAGTTTTGACACAATAGAGTAAATAAACTCCTTATACTCAATAAAATTTACCCGAAGTTCAATTATTTTATGTATTAATCTGAAGTTCCAGCAAATAAATAGCACGAACCTGAAGTTCTAATTATTAAATGAGGGGCTTAAAGTCCTAATCACACACATGATATTCCAATCAATATTAAATTATTAATTTTTCTTTATTATGAATTACATATTTTTTATTGTAATTTATCTATTGAATAGTTTAAAAATGTCAAATGATGGAAAGAACTTTTTGGTGTGTTTGTCGTTGTTGTAAAAGCTCTTCAATCAAAAATCTTCACAAACCTATAAAAGTAGACAAAACTAGAGTATAATGCTAAGTGAGGTATCAATCCAAATCTAAGGTGTGAACATGCTAAAAATGATAAGATAATGAATATAATTCACTTGATTATTTTTTTTTAGACTTTTGGGTTTTTCTAATTTTTTTTATGTTTTTCAAAATATTAAAACACTTTTTAGGTGAAAATGTGAAGTAACACTAAACTAAAATGAGAGATGAAATTAACAAACTAACAAGTGTGCTAAATAAGAACTAAGTAATAAGAATGAGATGACATTAAATTTGAGAAATATTCGAGGAATGAAACTTAACCTTCACTTTATCAATTAAATGTGTTAATTATTCTAGTTTACTAATTTTCCAAATATTAATTTATTTTATCAATTGATTCTCATCATTTGACAAAACAAACTAATATAAAATTAGTTAATCCAATTTTTATCCCCGTAACTCAAATGAATAATTGATTTAGAAAAATTATATAAATCACTCGCTAGAGTAGATTCATATAATAAATCATAAATCCAACAAAAATTTAAGGTATGAGTATAATAAAATATAATATATTCTAATTAGTGGGTCATTCTATCTCTAGTTTGAATCCAAAATTAAGAATATGTTAGATTTTAATCCTTTCTCAAGGATAGTTTACCATTTCTCAATGCATGAACTCATGTAGGAATGAAAAGAAAATTAACTAAATGAAACAAAGTAAACTAGATTAATTAATACATTCAATTGAATATATGGGGCTTCATTTCAATCCTTGAATGGAGTAATTAGCCAACCATAGTCATAATTCACTTAATAACAATCTAATAAAAGTTACTAAATGAAATTAAAAATATAGAGAGAAGAAATTCAAACCAAAATGTAGGAAAAAAGAAATTGCACTTGCATTAAATACAAGCTTCTCTCAATTGTGTACAAACACTAACAAAATTGAAGTACAATTTAATTCTCCTCTCTACAATATTTTTTTCTCTCTAGAATTCATTATTTTTCTAACATAGTCTTTCTCTCTCGAGAATTATATATTCTCTAATCTCCCCCCTCTCTTTTTTTATGGAGTGAGGTCTTCTTTTTATAGTGGCTTATGGAGCTAAAGGCGTATTTTGGGAACGGGCTTGAGTGTGCATGGAAATGGTGAGAGGAGTGTGAGGTCATGTGGATGAGGGGATTGGAATAAAACAAATCAGATTTAGTTATGGGTATTTTGGGGAAAAGGGGATAAGTAGTTAGTTGGGGGTAATTTCGGTATAAGCTGGTATATGGCTTAAAACACATGTGGGCATTTAAGTTGGTTGACTTGGTCTTGTGTTTGGAGAATAATTTTGGGATGTAATAGCAAGTAGAAGTCGTGGGTTGGAGAAGAGGGAAAATGCGTTCAAATGGGTTAAGGCCGGAGATGGAGAGGAGTAGGAGTTGGGCGGAAATGGATCGGTTTTGGGTGCCAGGCTGCCTCGAACCTGGTTTGGGTATCAATGGAGATCGGAGGTTGGGGTAGTTAGTGGGTCGCCGGAGCAGTGGGTCGGAGGGTTCCGGGTTGGATAATGGAGGCAGGCCGGCAACGGGTCGAGTTTGGGTTTCGGATCGCAGGTGGCGAGGGTCGGAGTTGCAGTTTTCGGGTTGCAGGTGGTATGGTGGTTGGTGCTGGCAACGCTGGGGTCGATCGGGTTTGAGTCCGGGGTCGGACAGATTTTAGACTGATGGTTTGGGGTTTGTTGTGTTTTGGTTTAAGAGATCGGATGATAATGGTGGATTAGGAGAGAGGAGAGAGAAATGGGGTATGGTCTGTTCGAGAAGATGGAGTGGGGGGGTGATAGGGCGTATTGGAGTATACAATAGATGGGTGTGAGTGAGTTTATGTGTGTTTGAGTTATGGGTTATGTGTGTGTGTGTGTGTGTGTGTGTGTGTGTGTGTAATTTGGACACCTAAAAATATAATACTAACTAATTAAAAATTAAAATCTAAAAATAAAATCCTACTCTAAAAATAAAATAAAGACTCAATTAAAAATGAAACTAAAAGAAATAAAAATAAAATCTAATAAAACTAAAACTAAAATCCTAAATAAATGTAAAATAAAATAAAACTAAAAAAAATAAATGAAATCCTAAAAAATCTAATCCAAATAAAAACTAAGAACTAATAAAAATCAAAATAAAATAAAATTATACTAATAAAGATAAAATAGAAAAATAGAAAACAAAGCCTAGAAAATACTAAATAAATACTAAAAATAAAACGACTCAAACTAAAAATCTAAAAAATATTAAAAAGGGACAAACTAAACACACACATGGCTCAAGACAGAGTTTAGGCTAGGTTAGGGTAGGCTAGGGTTACGGGATTGGTAATTTAGCTCCATTCAACGGGCATTTGCCTTGATATATAGCGTTTGACACTGCAAACGGACATTAGACCTACAAGATAAACATTTAAGCACATAAGACCCAAATTTTCGAGAATTAGCAACCAAAGTACGTCTATTAGGGGTCTAAAATGTATAGTTTTGGGTGCTTATCATCAAATATTTTTAAACTCGAATTTGAAGCACTTGAAATTTCTAGGGTGAATTATCATAATTGGTCTCAAGACGTTGAATTCCACCTCCAAGCTCGAAATCTTAGTGATGCAATAATACTTGAAAATATCATGTCCCGACAGGATAAAGCTAAGGCCCTAATATTATTTAGGCATCACATACACAATGATTTGAAAAGTGAGTACCTAACTGTCAAAGATCCTCTTGATTTATGGAACTCCCTAAAGGAGTGCTATGACCACCAAAAATCGATCATACTTCCATTTGCATGCCATGAATGGCTCAACTTGAGATTTCAAGACTTCAAGACTATGTCTAAATACAATTTTGCTATGTTCAAGATTACCTCTAAGCTAAAGCTTTGTGGAGAAAAGGTAGAGGATGTAAATATGTTGGAGAAAACATTCTCAACTTTTCATGCCTCAAATATGCTCCTGCAGTAGCAATATCGAGAGCAAGGGTTTAAAAGGTACTCGGAACTAATCTCAGGTCTCCTAGTTACTGAGCAAAACAATGACTTACTGATGAAGAATCATACATCTAGACCCACTGGATCTGTAGCACTCCCTGGAGTGAATGCTAACTCTGTTCAGAATAATGAAAGAGGTTGAGGAAATATACAGCGGGGTCGTGGCAACTCGAGAAGAGGTGGCTACCATAATCATGGCCCTAGACAAAATACGAAATTCAAGAACCACCAGAAGTGGAATAATCACAACAATAAAGGGAATCATAAGTCAAATCCACGTGATCCAAATGATATTTTCCATAGATGTGGACGCAGTGGACATTGGACACGTACTTATCGTTCGTCCAAGAAATTGGTTGAAAAATATCAGGCCTCGAAAAAGAAAGTGGAGACAAACATTGTGGAAGGTCCTGAAGACCATTGGAAACTTGTCGACACTGGTCTCAAATTTAATGATTTTTTTTAAGATGAGGATGGAAATGCTATTGATGATGAGGCATTTG
Organism: Sambucus nigra; assembly: GCA_949130495.1. Taxonomy (NCBI): domain Eukaryota; kingdom Viridiplantae; phylum Streptophyta; class Magnoliopsida; order Dipsacales; family Adoxaceae; genus Sambucus; species Sambucus nigra. The sequence goes on along the minus strand of OX422214.1, from coordinate 382,285,654 downwards.
ATAACATGTTTGGAGAACCACCAAAGACGATCCTGAAGACCTACATGATTATGCTTTATTTATTTATCTGCTTCATCTTTTCTATTGAGACATTAGTAGTTTATCATTAGAACTTAGAAAATTTTATTTAATATATTTATTTTGAGAATTTAGTAGTTAATGTAATGGTTTAGATCATTTCTTTATGATTATATGATTGGTGGATTGAATTTAAATTGACATTTAATTATGTTAATGGTATGGATCCGAAAGTAAGCACAAGCGACGATACTTATCTGGTAGATAGTGGGACAACCCACACTATTTTGAAAAACCAGAAGTTTTTCTCAGACTTGGTATACAATACAACGAATGTTTCCACTATATATGGTCCTTCTAAGATCATTGAAGGCTCCGGAAGAGCCCACGTGGTGTTACCTAATGGTACCCACTTATTCATAAATAATTCTATATACTCAAGAAATTCCAGAAGAAATTTATTGAGTTTTAAGGACATAAGAGTGAACGAGTATCATATTGAAACATGTAATGAAGGTAATAAAGAGTTCCTTTGCATTACTTCTAGTGTTGGAAACTACAAGTTCACATAAGAGATTTTTTTTAAAATAAGGGAGGCGAAACTCCCGGTAGATGTATTTATCAAAGTGAAGAAACATCCTCTTCACGGTGGCCTGTACAAAGCTCGAGAAAAAGGGCAGAGGGGGAGCCAATTACCCAAAGCCAAAAAAAATATAAAAAAAACAAAAAACAAAACAAAAATTTTCCCAGGCTTATGAAAGACTAAAACATAATATAGACCCTAGATCTTTTACCTGAACAAATAACTATGTTAGGTAGGCAGGTGCCATGAGGGATTAGGATTTTTTGTGGGGGAATATCCGATATCAAAAAAATTTCACTAGTAGGCATCAAATGAGTCGATCTTAGAATAGAAAGGCATAGAAGAGGCAATGAGCCTTATCTGGTGATAACAGTTTTTAATGAGAGACGTAGCCGAGGCCTTGCAACCATCAAATACCGCCTTATTCTGCATAGACCAAATGCTCCAGATTGCTTCAATGGGAATGATTTTGTAGTTGCGGACCTTGTAATCTTTCCCTTTTCCTTAAATCCACCAACCCATAAGCATAGAACCACACGAGTGATATTTTAACGATAAACCCATAAGTGAGAATAGAAAGTTCCATAAGCTTTGTGTTAGGGGGCATCGTACGAATAGGTGGTCGGTTGTTTCTATTTCATTTTTACATAGAGCACATCTGGAAACCAAATGAATACCACAGTTTTGGATGTTTTTATCTATCGAAATGTTGTTCTTCAAGATTCTCCAACAGAGAATGGACCACTTTTTGGGGATGTATTTATCCCATATAAAGGTGTATAGGGTGCTTGATGAATAGTTTTCTTATAATAGTTCTTTTCCAGAGGCTAGGGAGAAAAATCCTGATTTTGAGATTACCCAATTCCATGAGTTACCATCTTGGGTTGTTGCCTCGTTGAAGAGAGGCAAAATCACTTTCATTCTTTTCCACGATATTTAGCATGTTTCATTGTCTTGATTGAGTGGGCGATATCTAGAGATCATGAAACTGCTCCAAAGCGAGTTTGATGTTCTTAGACTCCACAGAGACTTAAAGCTAAGTGATTTTTCTATAATCTCCATGCTAGAGAAACTTAATCCTCCACTTTCTCTAGGGGAGCATAATAAGTCCCAACTGAGCCATTTCCTCTTCCAGCCAATTTGCTCATTGCCGCCCCAAAAAAAATCGTTGAGGATGGAGTGGATTCTCCTTATAATACCTTTTGGAGGTTGTAGGGCTGAGATCGTATAGCACGGGATTGAGCTTAAGACGTGTTTGATTAGTACCTCGCGAGCTCCAATTTATAGGTATTTTGCTTGCCAACCTTGAACCTTTTGCCTAATTTTATCGACCAAGGGGGCAAAGAAACTTAGCTTTCGTCTACCTCTAAATAGTGGGCAACCTAAGTAGGTGATGGGGAGAGGCTTTTAGTTCAATCCTATTATCTGGGAAATAACAGAGTTTTTCGTTGGATATAGGTGAGGATCCATTGTGAATCTACTTTTTGTTAGATTTATAACCTACCCTGAGGTCGTTTCGTAATTCTGTAGGAATTTCTTTAAGTTTCTATGGCTTTTCTTGTCAGCTCTAGAAAAGATAATTGTGTCATCTACAAAGGCTAGGTGGGAGATTAGCTTGCATCTTGGGGGTAATAGAAAGGGAGAGTTAAGCCTTTCTCTATAAGGTTGTTTAATCCTCTGCTTAGTATTTCCGAGGCCAAAATGAATAGGCTGGGGGACAGCGGGTCCCCTTGTCTAAGACCCCTGCTGGATTTGAAGAAGCCATTGAGTTGTCCATTAACTATTATCGAAAACCAAACATTTGAAATTGTTCTCCATACTAGGTCTATCCATACTTCTCCAAAACCAATTTTTCTCAGTATGCTTATCAAAAACATCCAATTAACTCTATCATATGCTTTTGACATGTCAAGTTTTATGATAACATTACCCCCTCTGGATTTTTTGGGGAGGTTGTGAACCATTTCTTGGGCTATTAGGATGTTATCGTAGATACTCCTAGATCTAACAAAGCCACTCTGATTCTCCGAAATGAGGGAGGGAAGATAATTGGCTAGCCTTGATGAAAGAATTTTTGACAATATTTTGTTAGAGAAGTTGCAAAGGCTAATCGGTCTAAAGTCGTCACACTTTAAAGGCCTTTTTCTCTTAGGAATAAGGACTGTGGTGGTACTTGACCACCCTTTGGGGATTTCTTCTCCCAAGAAAAAACTCCTTATGGCATTACAGAGATCGCTTTTAATTATGTGCCAGCATTTCTTATAGAAAAATCCCCCAAAACCATCTGGGCCAAGGGCAGATCGATGACTTAAGTACGTAATTGCCTCTTTTATCTCCTCATTTTCTGGGGTGGACTGGAGGATGTTATCCATGGGGATATACCACACAACAATTAATGTTGTAGAATCACATACTGTTATGAGCTGGAAGCTCAATGATCTTTATAATTTAATATTATGGCATAACCGATTGGGTCACCTTGGATCAAACATGTTGCCTCGAATCATAAACAACTCATACGGGCACTCGTTAACAAATAAACAACTTACCTTACCCGATGATCATTTTTGCACCCCTTGTTCTCAAGGTATATTAATCACTAAGACATCTTTTCGCAAAATTGATTCTAAGTCACCATCCTTTTTACAAAGAATTCAAGGGGATATTTGTGGACCTTTTAAATATTTTATGGTTTTAATTGATTCATCCACTCGTTGGTCACATGTTTGATTGTTATCTACTCGTAATTTGTCTTTTGCAAAATTACTTGCTCAAATCATAAAACTTAGAGCACATTTTCCTGATTAACACAATAAATCCATTCGTTTAGATAATGTGGGAGAATTTACTTCTCAAGAATTTTATGACTATTATTTATCACAAGGAATTGATGTTGAACACCCAGTCCCTCATGTCCACACTCAAAATGGTTTAGCCGAATATTCAATTAAATGTTATCAACTTATTGCGCGACCTTTACTTATGCAATCCAAAATCCTAGTTTCTACTTATGGACATGCTATCCTTCATGCTGCTAAGTTAATTAAGCTTAGACCCATGGCTTATCCCCCATTTTCACCTTTTCATCTTGTGTCTGGATGTCAACCAAATACATCACACTTGCGTAAATTTGATTGTGCAGTCCATGTGACCATCCCCCCACCCCAACGTACCAAACTGGGTCCCCAACATCGTTTGAGCATATATGTTGGTTATGATTCACCATCAATCATTCGTTATATTGAGCCACTGACAGGTGATACATTTACCACTAGATTTACGGATTGTCATTTTGATGAGACACTCTTCCCGCCATTAGGGGAAGGAAAGAACGTACTAGAAGTACAGTCCATTCATGAAAAATGGCGATAATTAACACGGAACACTTCCACTTTGTCTCATCTAGACCCCCGTATTGCTCAATGTGAGAATGAAGTGAAAAGGATATAGCATCTTCAGGAAATTGCAAATAAATTACCCGATGCATTCAATGATGCTGCAAAAGTAACCAAGTCTCATGTACCCGCTGCAAATGTGCCTACAAGAATTGATGTACCAGTGGGACCAACATTAACATCAGCAACAAATGAATCTATTACACTCCAGAAGCGTGGAAGACCTATAGGTTCTAAAGACTCTGATCCCCTGAAGCGAAGATCAAATGAAAAGTCATGCACTAATCATCCTCCCGAAGAGGTTATGAATAAAAGATCCACTTTCTATGAAACCCCTGAAGAGGTTATTGTTTCTGAAAACACACAAGTCACTGAACTGACTATATAAGCCCCTGAAGAGGAAAAGGTACCTAATAATAATAACGAGATCTCTATGTTTTATACATATTCGGAAGAAATGTGGGATCAAAAAGAAACTGTCATTGATGACATTTTTTCATATGCAGTAGCTACACAAATTTTAAAGGGCAGTGATAATGATAATGAACCACATACTCTAAATGAATGTCGACAAAGAGTAGATTGGCCAAAATGGGAAATTTCCATCAAGGCAGAACTCGAGTCTCTTAATAAACGTGGTGTATGTGGACCTATAGTGAAAACCCCAAAAGGTTTTAACCCGATAGGTTATCGGTGGGTTTTTGTAAGAAAAAGAAATGATAACAATGAAATCACTCGATATAAGGCACGACTTGTGGCACATATTTTCTTGCATAAACTTGGGATTGATTTTGAGGAAACATACTCCCCTGTTATGGATAGTATAACTTTCAGATATCTGATTAGCTTAGCTGTTTCTGAAAATCTTAATATGAGACTCATGGATGTTATGACCGCTTATTTATATGGGGACTTAGACATAGAAATATACATGAAAATACAAGAAGGATTTACTTTACCTGAAGCAAAGACAAGGAGTACGCACTCAATTAGACTAAGACGTTCATTTTACGGTTTAAAGAAATCCAGAAGAATGTGGTACAATCGTCTTAGTGAATACTTGTCTAAGGAAGGGTATGAAAAGAATCCAATTTGCCCTTATGTATTTATAAAGAAATCCTCAAAGGGATATGCAATAGTATGAGTTTATGTGGATGACATAAATTTAATCATGACTTCAAAAGATCTCGAAACAACTGCTAACTATTTGAAAAAGGAATTTGAGGTGAAAGACCTTGGGAAAACTAAATTTTGTCTCGGCCTGCAGATCGAGAAAAATTCTAGTGGAATTTTAGTCCATTAGTCTAATTATACGGAAAATGTACTAAAATGTTTTAATATGGATAAAGCACACCCAGTAAGTACCCCAATGGTTGTCCGATCTTTGGACATAAAGAAAGATCCATACCGTCCTAAAGAAAAAGATGAGATAATATTAGGTCCAGAAGTACCCTATTTAAGTGAAATTGTTGCATTATTGTACTTGGCACAATGCACTAGACCGAATATTTCATTCTTTGTGAATCTGCTTGTTAGATATAGTTCTGAACCAACCAAAAGGTATTGGGATGGTATCAAGCATATCTTAAGATATCTATGTAGAACCACTGACATGGGTTTATTTTATTTCTATAACTCTAATATTTCTAAATTAGTTGGTTATGCAGATTTTGGATATCTCTCTAATCCTCATAAGGGTCGATCTTAGACAGGTTATGCATTTCTTTATTGAAATGCTGCTATTTCCTAGCATTCTACCAAATAAACTTTAGTAGCTACTTCTTCTAACCACTCTAAAATTTTGGCTCTTCATAAAGCTAGCTGTGAATGTGTATGGTTGAGATCTTTAATTCAGCATATCCATAGTTTTTGTCAATTGCCTTCTATCATAGATATTCCAAGTATCATCTATGGAGATAATGCAGCATGCATAGAACAAATTAAAAAAAGTATTCATCAAAGGAGACATAACCAAACACATTTCACCAAAAAATTTCTTCACTCATGAACTTCAGAAGAGAAATGAGATTGAAGTCATGCACGTTCGTTCAAGTGATAACGTAGCTGATCTCTTTACAAAGTCATTACCAAAGGTGACATTTCAAAAGTTTGTGTACGAGATCGGAATGCATCGACTCCACCAACAGTGAAATTGAACATATCAATCAAGGGGAGTATCTTATCAGGGGAGGATACAAGAACATGTAATTTGGGACATTTGTGCGCTGTACTCTTTTTCCTTTAACAAGTTTTTGTCCCACTGGGTTTTCCTAGTAAAGGTTTTAACGAGGCAGAATTAAGCACGTCCAACACCGAATCAATGATCATAAATATTGTACTCTTTTTCCTTCACTTCGGTATTTTCCCAATGGGCTTTTATTAGTAAGGTTTTGATGAGGCAATAATCATTGAATGGTGGATATGGTGTACATCCAAGGGGGAGTGTTATAAAATATTGTATTTATCCTATTTAAGTGGATGTCCACTCCTATTAGGACTCTACCAACTTGTACTATAAATAAGGGGTGACCCCCCATTTATTAGACACCAATTAATGAGAACTCTTCTTCCCTATAAAATTCTATTTGTACCCTATTTCTCTTAGCAATATGTCATATGTTAGGATGTGTTTCAGTTTATCCTTTAAGTTTATAATGCATGATTGAATACCATAATAGCCAAGATAAATCCACATTAAGTGCACATTGGGTGTTATGTCGAGTTTCATCTTCAACATCCTAGGGATCTAGATGAGTTATGAATACATATTTATATTTTATCCTTGGATTTGTTTGGGTGTTATTTTCAAAATATTATTTGAGTCCCTTTCGTAAAAAGTATTTTTAAAGAAAAATCATTTTCGGTATAAGTCGTTCGAACGAATTTTTAGGTAGTTCAAACTAAGTTTCAAAGGTCGTTCGAACGAGCATTTAAATGATATATGGTATGTCATTCGAACGATATTCAAAGGAACTTCCAAGGAGATTTTTCTTTGTGTTAGAGAAATATTGTTCGATGGGCATTCGATAGTCATTCCAATGAAATAAGTATAGTCGTTCGAATGATTTTACCTTTCGTTGAAATGAGATTGTGGTTTTTGTTCAAACGAACCTATTCTTTTCATTCGAACTAGATTCTGACCCCTCGAAATTCGTGTTTTGTATAAATAAGCATGTTGCCATTTCTTTATATGAGTTTTTTTTGGCAAAAATTTCTTTCCCCTATAATCCAAAATTCTCCAAACCCTTTTTTACACCCAAGTTTGAGATCTAAGAATCCAACATGCATCTTTTTGTTTGATATATCCTTTGGGTTTCACCATAGATATTTACTCTTCATACTGTGAGAATTTTGAGTGTTAGAGATCATGTTTCGTGTTGTGCGATGGTTGGACCAGTCCCATGACAAGTAAGATGGGTGGGATACCGAGACGTGGAAAGTGTTTGCGTTGTCCAACAATTAGAAGGCATTCAGTGTTGACTATGAAGAAGGTGATAAAAATGAGGAAGCGCATTAAGTCTTGAAGGCATCGAGTCTCTGAGTCTTCCTATATCATAATGGACTTATGTGGCTGGTTTGTCTGAGGTTTTTCCTGTTGTGGGTTTTTATCGTACATTGCCATGTTGTGATTTTTTATTTTATTCTTGCTTATTCTCTCTTAAATGCATGTTTAGGTCATGACTAAAATTGGTAAATTATATAATATAATGCTTGATTTAATTGATGAAAATATAAAATTTGAAAAAATAAAAATTAGTGTTTGTTTTTGATAATTTGTATGACCCTAGGGCACAATAAAACTGTCAAATTTATATCAGCGCGGGTTACACTAGTTTAAAATGTTTGACCCCTGCTTTTATGCAGGTTTAGGGTTTAGATATATTTTAACCGTGAGGGGAGTTTCGTTGCATGGCCTTCATTATTTGATTGGACAAACTATCCCTATTGAAAGATGCAGATGTGATTTTTCGTAAAATTGATCGATGAGAATGTTTGGAATCCGGTTGAATATGGGTGGACACCTCCCATCGAAGGTGGTGATCTGAAAGCGTACAACTCGTGGACATCGGCTAAAAAGAATGCCTCAACTTTTAATTATAAGGGTGTAAAACCAATCTTTTACATTATGACCACCAAAGAGGTTAGAATAATTATGACTTGGGAGAGAAAAACGGGTGCTTGAGTTATAATCCACACACGAGGGTTCATATACTGTAAGGGTTTTTAAGTTACAAAATTTGATGACTAAGCTTGAGACAATTAAGATGTTAGAGAATGAGTCTTCTGATGATATCTTTGCCAACTAGTCCGATATTTTCAATTCCACATTTAACTTAGGTGAGCCTATCCCTGATCCTAGAGTTGTGAGGAAAAATCTTATGGTCTTTGTTTGAAAGATTCAACACCAAAGTCACAGTCCCATATTCCCAAGGTGGCGTCGACACTTGAGATTCCAAGAGCTTATAGTTGATATTCAAACTTATTAGATGAACATGTGTCCTCCAAAGAAAAAGTGTGAAAAAAAAAAGATAAGGATGTTTCTTTGAAAGCTCAAAATAGGGATGTGTCGGATTTTGATAGTGACGGTGATCTTGATGATGAAGAGATAGCTAGGTTTTCTAGGAGGTTAAAGAAGTTTTTAAATCTTTGAGAAGATAATATTTTTAGGAATAAACCTAAGAACTTTGATGATCATGGTGGGAAGAAAATGGATGGTCCTAAGAAGGTGGATGATCGGAACAAGTGCTTTGAATACCAAGATTTTGGGCATTATTCTCGTGAGTACCCCACTAGACAGAGTAAAGAGGGCAAGAAATTGAAGATATACAATGCCACCTTAGTGATAATGACTCTAAATAGGAATATGATTCCACCTTTAAGCATAACTACATCGCATTCACGTCTTGTTACATGGGATTAGATGAAAAGTCTTCCAATCGTTGAAGATCATCATTTACATTACGATTTTAAAATTCGGTCTTATGAGTCCCGGGTGAGGATCGATGAAGAAGAAGAAGAAGAAGAGGAGGAGGAGGAGGAGGAGGAGGAGGGAGAGAAGGAATAGAAGGTTGAGCTTCAAGTGGCCTTTCAGTAGTTGTACACTAAGTCATTGAAGTTTAATAAGGACAACTTGCATTTAAAATATAATACGAAGTATCGTTCTCTAGTAACGATGGTGCTAAATTAATTGAGGATTAAGGTCACATGAGGAGACTCTAAAGGAGAAGCTCGAGTATATTAAGGGTCAGAGAGATAACCTTTATGGTTTGATGGAAGTTTTGGCGAAGGAGTCCTTTGAGTTTGAAGAGTCTAAGCGTTTGATTGAGTCTACGATTATGGAGTTAGAAAAGAAGTTGAGAGACATAAATCACATCAAATTTGATTTGAAATCTAGGTCGAAGATACTAGTTAATATGTTAGGCATAGTCCAAGCCAAATATAACAATTTTTTTATTGACTTTGATCATACAAATACTTCCACTTCAAAAGCCAATACCGATGTTACAAGAAAGTCAACCATTGCTTGAGATATTAGAAAAGGCCAACCTTAAGGTAACATTCTTCGTGTCTTCACTTGCACACATTATGGTAGGAAATGTCTCCTTAGGCATTGCGCATATATATTTGGGTTATGATATCCTATTTGGAGGCACTTAATGGTAGTCTTGTTAATTTTTGCATGCTATCACATGATTATACACTTGCTATATCTTATGAGTGATTGTGGTAGCATGTTTTTCATACACTAGCTTTTGTGCTTCATGTTATATATTAATGCTAGTTGTATAATGTTTATCTTTTGTATTTTCTTTTCCATTTTTAGGGTTTATTGAGAAAACTACATAAGGATTTTTTTTTGCATAGTTTCAAAATTTTGTTTAAAAACTAAAAAAGATTTTTTTTTATGTGTAATTTGGTTTTACACATTTTGTGTGACATATCGGTGTGTTTTAATCCCATCTGCTTCCATGTTTCCATGTATCTAGAACATTTTATAAAGACTTTCAATGCTTGGATTATTCTTAATCATGTTTTCTTAGAGTTGTTCGACCTTGATTTGCTTGATGGATTCACTTTGCATATGCCTCCACACACACTTTTCACGATGCCTTTTGGATTATAACTTCACATGTTATATGATCCATGTGAGGTTGTGTCCTATCAATCTTGTCATATTCAAAATATTTTTACCAAGGGGGATTTCTGCATGTAAGAACCATTGCATGAGTTTTATTTTATTTGATAAAAATATGAGTGAGCAATGGGAAAGGGATACCGAAGGAGAAATCTCCTTTACGTGAAAGACCACTGTTGGAAAGAGACTAAACAAAAAGAGAGGAAAAAGAATAGAAAAATTACCAAGGTTAAATTTTTGCATTGATGCTTCAAAAGAAAAAGAGAGAAAAATGATATATATATATATATATATATAAAATAATGCACTTGTGCGGACAAGTCCGCATTTTAAGAGTGCGGACCGGACATGTGTCACCTGATGGTGTGCTTATAAATTATCGCCTAAATTATAGACACATTTTCTCTTTTCTGGGCTCACTGTCAGGTGACACATGTCCAGTTCGCACTCTTAAAATGCGGACTGGTCCGCACAAGAGTAGGACCGTGTATATATATATATATATATATTGAGGATGTTAAGTTAACGATCAATGGGTTTGAAAATGAGTCATGGTTGAGCTTAAATGTTAACGTTATTGATCCGAGAATCAAAAAGATTTCTACGCTAGTGTGCATTGTCTGTGTTTGTCCTTTATGAGTTCTTTATTTGTCACCTTGATTTTAAACCAAAGTTTTTATAAGTTAATGTGGTCAAATAGAACTCCTCGGACATTTTTGAGTGATTGGGATCTATTTCTCTTGTTTCTAATTCACGCCCCTTCACTCTATTCCATGTTTGTTTAGACACGTCAATACTATGCTAGTGTGAAAAACTTATGTGTTTTGTGTCTTGCTTGTGATTTATATACCTATATAGGTTTATGTGCGTCATTGATATATATATATATATATATATATATATATAGTATCTTCTGTTTTGGATCTTTATGTTTGCATTTAATCCATCTTTGTCAAATGTTAAATCTTTAATTAATATTCACTCCACAATGGTATATTTTGTTGTTTTTTATCATTTGTATCTCATTTTTTCATCAAACTTGGTATCTTATGTTCATTATTTGGATTATGTGTTCTTGTGTTGCCTAGTTGTTTATCGTTACTTATTTCACTTCACATCATCTCATGATATTCCTTGTTTTTCTATATGTTTACATGTGTTACATTTATGGGAAGAAGTTGTTTATTTTGTGCACCTTATTCTTTGTCTATTTATAAACAAAAAGGGAGAGAAATGGTATCTAACTCTTTAACTCAGGGGGAGATTTTTATCTTAGGTGAGAAGTCCTAGCATGGGTGGAGATTGTTATACAAGGGGAGAGGGTTTTTCATATGAAAATTTATATTTTTATATTCAATTTGAATTTGAAAGGTTCATTTAACTGTGCAAGTTTAGCAATGATGCGATAAAGTTTCATAACAGAAAATATACTCAAGTATGTGTCAGTTAAGCATGTGTACTTTTTCCTTTGGGGGCTAGGATTGTGTCTTAATGAGATTGGCGACCTAGTATGGTTTTTAGTTTTTGTATTTTATCCCAGAATAACCAAATGGGGAGATTCATTAGGACAAATTTCCAATAGAGTCAATTATATGTTTTGGCCTTATTCAGTGTTTGGGCAAAATCGTTTTATGTTATAGGTTAAGATGTGTTTTAGTTTGTCCTCCAAGCCTGTGATGTGTAATTGAATACCGTAGCATACAAGCTAAAGCAACATCGAGTGAACATTGAATTTCATGTTGAGTTCCATCTTTAACATCCAAGGGATCTCAATGAGGTATTTATACATATATATGTTTGATCCTTGGGTTCATTTTAGTGTTGTTTACATAATAATGTTTGAGTATTTTCATGAAAAATACTTAAGAAGAAAAATCCTTTTTGGTTTAAGTCATTCGAGCGAATTTTTTAGGTAGTTCAAACAAAGTTTCAAAGGTCGTTCGAACAAGTATTCAAACGATATGTGGTATGCCATTCGAACGAGCTTCAAATGGACTTCCAAGGAGATTTATCTTCTTGTCAGAGAAATATCATCCAATGGTAGTTCAAACGAAATGGATACTGTCGTTCGAACTATTTTATCTTTCGTTCAAATAAGATCATTGATTTGATTCGAACGAACCTATTATTTTTGTTCGAACGAGATTCTTCCACCTCGAAATTTATGTTTTCAATAAATAGGTGTGCTGGGATTTTTTATGTCAGTTTGTTTTGGCAAAAATTGCTTTCTTATCAAAATACAAAGCCTCCAAACCCTTATTTACACCCAAGTTCGAGATTCAAGAATCCCACATGCATATGTTAGTTTAAGATATTGTTTATGTTGCACCATAGTTGTTTTGTTCTTCATACTATGATTGTTTTGAGTTGTGGGGACCGTATTTCTTTTTTCTGTGACTGCTGGACCATTCCCGTGATAAGTAAAATCGGTGGGATACTGAGAAGTGGGAAGTTCCTACATCGCGTGACCATTGGAAGGTGTCCAATAGTGGCTGCAAAGAAGGTTATAAGGAATGAGTAAAAACTTTCTTATATATCCTTTTGTCTCCCGAACAACCCCAATGATTTGAGTTTTGCCAGCAATTTATGTATATTTATTTTATTTTTCTTCTTTTCCTGATATTTATACATTTTTGTTCAATCCATTCTCTTAGATATCTTATCCTAACTACTAATATGTCTTTTTTTAAACTGTTCAATTTTTTTAGGCAATTTTCATATTTTTCTTCTATAGGTTCTCATTTATTGAGTAAGGTAGTTTATGGAAAAACATTATGAGATTATTTTCTATATATCCTAGTTTATAGAAGTAAAAAGAGTATTCACATATATAATTTTCTAAAAAGATCATATTACAAAATTCCAAAGTATTTAACCTTTTTTCCCATAATCTAATTTCCCTATATTCATAATATTCATCTCCTATGAGTTCTTCCTCTACTATTTTTACAAATTTATTTAACAATGACTCTGGAGTAGTTTCCTTCCTTAGAATCACCTTATTGGTTTTTCTTAAATTTTCATAGGAGTTTACTATTATTCCAGACAGACTATGCTCAATATAATGCATAAAGTTTTTCGCACTCCAACTGCTATTATTTAAATTTAAGACATGATGCATTGATCACTTCCATTGTCTTAATACTTATCTTTACTTTATAGTGAAATTTATATTTAATATATATGGTGTATTACTAATCGATTTTAATGACATTTCCTTCAAAAAGACCTTTTTTTTCTTGGTATAGACTCTCCACTATTAGGTCCTGCCTAATTTAGTGGGTTTCCTCTATTTAGAAAACTATATCTTTCAGTTCTTGTTATATAATCATAGTTTCTCGTAGAGTTTGCCATTTCTTCGACGTTAAATCTTCTGGGAGTATTTGCATATCTATGATTTGGTTAAGCTTCATTTTCAACTAGTGTCATTACAACGCCCATTATATTTTTATCTTCCTCATTAAAATTACTTTATTATAACTTTTCAAGATTTTCAAGAGGAAGGTGTTACATTTCCTCAAGAATTATTTATTGTAATTATTTGTACATATCTTTTTCTATTTTTAATCTAAAATTATTTATTTCTATAATTTATTTTCATCCATTTTATCTAATTTATTGTCTATCTCTAATATTATTTTATGACTATTTTCAGAATTAGTTACTTTCTCAGTCACCTCTTCTAGTTGCTTTAAGGTGTAATTATGGAGTTTGGCTCAACATACCAGTGGTGGTGAAAACTTCGCTACACCAAAGAGGGATTCATTTGACACGGGTTCTTTTAGGGTTTATTTACATATATGGCGCAATTAGCGACGGAGGTTCGCCACAGCGAATTGGCCCAAACTATGAAAATTTGATTTGTTAGTTATGGGTATTTTAGAGTTTTCACCACAAATGTGCTTCACCTATAAATAGAACGTGTTAAGGGTTTTAATCTTAGTTTTTGAGTAAGAATTAATTAGCGTTGATTGTTCTTGCTCCTAGAGATAGATTTGAGCATTTTCCTCTTATGTTCCAAAATAGAGAATTTATGAGTGAAACTTAAGTGTTCACATTTGTGTAGCTTGGTTACTTTAGAAACCAATTTAGCTCTATATTAATGATTTAAATAGAATATAGACTCCTTTTTTATGAGATTATTATTTGAGTGAGTCTTTCAATATTTGTGTGAGAGTTTTTTTATTTGTGAGAGGAGAGATCATTTGTGTTTGAGAAAGGAACAAAAAATCCTTCCATTTATAATCTTCTTTTATTTAGTGACACGGTTCGCCAGTGGACATAGCCAATTTGGGAATTGTTGATGTAAAAAACTAGAATAGGTCTAATAATTAAATCATAGATAATATTTGTAAGTAAAAGAAATAGATAAAAAGGTTTTTAAAGTGGTTCGACTTATGGAGAAAAGTCTACGTCCACTGTGCTTATTATTGCCTTATGTTTGCCTTTCAATCACTTTCCCTTGACGAAGGGATTACAACGTATTTATAGCCCAGTAGGGAGACAAAGAGATGGAATTTTAAAGGATGGAATGCCTTTATTTACACCAGTACATAATGTCCATAATGTTTCTAGCTGTTGGCATTTTGATGATACTGTTGGTCGGCCTCCCTACTGTTGGTCGGGCTTCTTGGTGTTGGTTGGGCTTCCAGAGCACTGTTCGGCATCCTAGTGGTCGATAGTTATGCCTTGCTGACTAGGATTATTTCCATAGAGTATGACATATGTCTATTTCTGATTGGTCTACATAAGTGGGTAATTTTTTGTATCAACAGAAGCCCACAATGTTCCATGCTTGATGCCTGCTTATAAGTATGAATCATTTAGTTCTAGTATTATCTCAGGCTACACTTATGATACTTGGTCAGTTGCCGACTTCTCATACTTGTAAAATTTATTAGCTTTGCTGATAGTATGTATTGCCGATGGTCATTTTTGTAAATATCCAGAATTACAGTGAATAGTTTTGGGACAAATACGTCTTTTTCTACTTAGCTGCCAAAATTTCAATCGTCATTTCACTTTAATGATTACGTTCGCCGATTTTTTTAGGCAATATATAAAAGGCGGTAAAATTCCAGTCATCGCTTACCTCAAACCCTCTAAGTTTTTGCTGCAATTTCTTGAGCTTTCATGCGATCATTCTTCCTGTCTTCTAATTCTTACTGAATATTTAAGTCTTTTGTAAGAATTCTTTCTTTCTTCTTTTCTTTGTATCGAATCATGGTTTATGTCATTGTCTCTCTAGATGAGTTTAAAAAGGAATGGAACATACCAGACTGGGTAAACTTAGAGTTCCCGAATCCCCCTGTAGATGTTTTTTCTGTCTGAAGGTCACTAGATCTCTTCCTTATTCGTTGATGAAAGAGGTTTTACTTTTCCTCCAAATTGTTTTTTATCTGGAATTTTTTCAACACTTTGACATTGTACCTGTTAGAGTATCCCCAAATAGAGTTATCAATGGTGTTCATAGGCTTAATCAACTCCATGGGACCCACATAGGCATTCCTAAAATTATGTTTTATTATAAGTGGGTCACCAGTGATAGTACTTACTATTAAAAACTAGGGATGTAAATAGAGATTTTATTGTTAACCTTCCTGACTCCAATAGGGATTATTTTGACCATGGAATGATTTCCAAAAATTGGTAATATGTACCCCTATAAGGGGGTGAAGTGTACAATGGGCCAAAGTGTCCTCAGGAGGGTCATGGGATAAGTTATTTTAATTCTTATATGACTTTTTAAATAATTTTTCTATTGAAATATTAATTAATCATTGGTTGTTTATTTACTTGCAGTTGATAGGAAAATGAAGTGTCCCAAGGAGGGTGACATTAAGCTTGACGAGCTCAAGTTTTTCTAGGGCCTTCATTAAAAAATTGGTGAATAATATACTAGGTAGGCATCATACTTGCTGAGATACAGGAGTTCTATCACCTCCTTTATTACCCGACCTTCTACTATTACTCCCACCATTGTTCTTGACTTGGACCAGGGCCCAGTGTCCACTTTATAGTGGTGAACTTGTTATTGTCCCTTCTTTTCTTGAGTCAGACGCTCTTCTTTCTGCAGCCATGGGCAAAAGAAAGTTTCCCAACCTTCTTGGAGATGATGTTGTTACTGGAACCCACAAGCCTGTGAATGGTGGTGCCAAAAAGAAGGATGCTATTGGGAAAAATCCCTAGGGAGATGAATTAAAAAGATTGCGGAGAGTTCCTGCTGCTAAGCAGGTTAAAAAGACTGTTGATATCGACCAACAGAGCTTGGCCGGTGTTACTCCATCTACTGTTGGTTCCTTTGTAGCCATAGGTCCTAGCTTGGCCAGGAAATTGATTAAGTCTGTTACTCTTCCAGACCACAGGGGTGGTGCTTCTTCTCTTCCCCGACTTAATATTTCTGAAAGGGCTACTCAAAGCCTTACTATGGTGAAAATTCTTCCTTTGTAACTTTTCTTCTTTCCTACTTTGTACTTTGTCTTAGACTTCTTATAATAATTTTTCCTTTTTTTTCTTTGCAGTTCCTGGTTGATTTCAACCAGATGTTGGAGAAGGATAATGCACTTTGTTACTCTTCAACTGGTGTTGAGGAGGCTTTTGCGGGTCTCAAGAAGTCTTCACTTGACTCTTAACAAGCATTGGTAATAAAAAAAAAAGACTTGGGAGAACAAAATAAGAACTGCTGAGTATGCTCAGTAGAAGGCTGAGAATGAGGCTGCTAAAGCTCAGAAGGAGGTGGATGAGCTGACAAAGAACCTAACTGCGGAGAAGGCCAAAAGGAAGAAGGCCGGAAAAAATTCGTTTAATAAAGGATGGGATAAGGCTATCATTGCTGCCTCTTCTTAGAATGAGTACGCAAAGAAAAAATAGTTCAAGGATGGCTGGTCGGCTACGCTGAAGGAAATTGGCACAACAGAAGACTCCAAACTTTTTCAAAGGAATGAACCTGGCTCTCCACCTAATATGGATGATGAAGTTGAAGATGATGTTGGTTCTGGGGATTCATATCTAGTGATTGAGTCTTCTACTGACCAACATAAAAATGTTATTGTGTCAGTTCTTCCATCTACTGAGCAAGTCACTCCATCCATCCCCTTTGTCGACAAAGCTAAAATTGGAACTAACGGAGAGAAGGTGTAGATTTGCTCGGCAATTGTCCTTTGTATTTTTAGCTTTCTTTTCTTTCTTTTCTTTTGTACTTGTAATTTTTTCTTATATCAATAAAATAATTTTTCTTTACACTGTTTGCCACCTCTTAATTGTTGTTTTATGCTCTTCGTTTTGTTCTTGATTGGATTTCTCTTTATTCTTATAGTTTATGGGAAAAATGGAACATATTTCTTCCAATGATTCATATTTACTCAAGCACTGCAATAGTTTGTTCAAAGCTGGTCATATAACTTTAACTGATGAAGAGTTATCAGACTTACTCGGTGTAAATTCTACGCATCAAGCCAAGGATGCATATGTATACCTCAAGTAATTTCTTGATCGAACTGTGGCCAATAACATGGCTTATTTTGAAATGATTGAAGAACTTCAAGAGGAGAATAATGAGTCCAAGGCTTTAATTCATGCTAATTATGAGGCCACATATAAGGCTTTGAGTGGAGCTCGGGGATTTGAGGAGAAGTTGAAGAAGCATCTTTTTGTCTTCGGGAAGAAAGAATTCCTACTTAAGTGTGAAGTTGATAAAGCTAGAGCCATTGCTAAGCTACTGGAGGAAGAAAACAACAGCTTGAGGGAGGAACTAAATGCCTTGAAGGTTCCTTCTACAAATGGTGTTGTTGATGAAGGAGTTTAGTTTTGGGAAACTAAAAATTCTAATCTGAGGGAGGAATTGGAGGCTATGAAAAAAATCTAAACCTTTTTCCTCCTCCCGTTCAAGAGAAAGATCTGGCCGAGCTACGACTGATGATAGCAGAACTCAATAAACGCTTACAAATCAGGCTGCACAAATAAAAGCCAAGAATTTAGCCATTGCTAAGATGTCTCAAAAGATCCAAACGCAAGACGAAAAACTTTAAACCCAGTCCTCTCAACTGCAGGATAAAGAGGGAGTATTGAAGAAGAAGTTACAACATCAAGTTGAGAGGTTAACTTTCCAATTTCACAAGCAGCCTAGGGAAATATGGATGGAAGGATATAATGAACCTCTTAGTCATTTTGATGATCGATTTATTCAGGCTCAATGTGAAGGTTAAAAGTGGGGTTGGACTAGTTTCTTGACGATTATGAATGTTGACTAAGACAACAGACTATGGTATTGGGATGATTCGAGCCTTTTAGAGTGTCAAGACCCTCCCTTTAGACTAGATGTCCGCTAGATCCCCATTAATATGATTACCCAATGCTTGATCTCAAAATACTTAGGGGATTATGGCCTGCACGATGAGGTAGAGATAGTTCGACCTCCCTATCTGTTGGATGCTCCGAGCAGGGGCAATAGAAGAATGCTTCAAGATTTCAACTTCATTAATTCCCCATACACATTGGATGATCCCCTAGAAGGCATGGAACCAGCACAGAGCTCCTTTAAAGCTGAAGAAAAGCATCCACTGGAATGATCTTGAGAAGAATTTGTTCCTGTATTTCATTTGTACTCAAAATTTGCATGTAATCATCATTAATATAAATAAAATCAATTTATTAACTTATCTTGTTAATTTTCGAATGCCTGAATGACTTTGTTGTTTCATTAGTTCTACTGATACATATAGACATTTTCTTAAATTTAGTATCATTTATCAATGAGATTATCACATATTCTACTGATATACCTAGATTTATAAGTTTAATACCAGTTACCATTGATGTGGCCATAGGTTCCAGTAGTGCACCTAGTTTAAAATTTAAGTTTAGCACTAGTCACTTGCGGTATTGCCATAGGTTCTACTAATGAACCTAAATTTTTAAGTTTATCATTAGTTACCAGTGGTGACAAAGCATATGTGTAATATGTGTCCACATTCCTAATTAGGAATCTTCACAATGTTCTTCCTCTATTTTCCTCAGTTTTGATCAAACTTGTTGATTTTTACACAGAGTTTTTCCCTGATTTTTCTTGATCAAGTACTGAGAACTTAAAATCCTATTTTGACTTGGGTTCGAGTTTTGCCGATCAAGTATTGCCTTTGCCGACAAAGTATTTATTGGGGGATGCATATCACCAATATTCTCAAAAAATCGAAAAATAGAAAACCAACTTATTATTGATACTGGAGAAAATTGATTACAAAAAGGATTGCTCGCTACATTACTGGTAGTATTTCCTAAGATGCTCGAAATTTTAAGGATTTTTGAATTCTTCCCCGTCCAAAGTTTTAATTTGATAAGTTCCTGGTCGAATAACTAATGAGGCACGGTAAGGCCTATGCTAATTGGCTTCAAGCTTATTGGTCTTCTGAATCACCTTTTTAAGTACATAATCCCCCTCTTTTAAGTTGGTCAGCTCCACCTTCTTGTTATAAAAACATGTTGTATGTTGTTTATAGGCACCATTCCTCAAGGTTGCATCTTTGCGCACCTCTTATAGCCTATCCAGGTTTAGCCTTCACATCAAATCACTAATAGGAGAATCAAAGTTCAACACTTATGAGTTGGCAAACCTATTTCAGCTGGTATGACTGCTTCCGTCCCAAATGCCATCATGTATGGTGTTTCTCTAGTAGAAGCTCTTGGAGTTGTTCAGTATGCCCACCAAATTGAGGGTAATTCATTTATCCAACTCCCTTTATCATCATCAAGTCTTTTCTTTAACCCATTGAGTAATGTTCTGTTCGTTACCTCAATTTGCCCATTATTTTTAGGATAACCTAGAGCAGAGTGCAACTTTTGAATCTTGGATTGGGTATAATATGCTGAGAACTCCTCATTGTCGAACTGGGTACCATGATCAGTTATGAAGTCATATACCAAACCACATCTACAAATGATGTTTTTCCAGATAAACTAATATACCTTCTCATAAGGCATATCCACGGGTGGTTCTGCTTCATTTTGTGAAATAATCAATAGCTACGACTAAGTACTTAAATCTTCCTCGGATGGTCGGCAATGGCCCAACCAAGTCTATCCCCCAAATACAAAATGGCCATGGTAAAGTAATGGGGGTTAAAGATATATGTGGAGTTTTGCGAATATTGGAGAACTTTTGGCACTTGTCATACTTCTTTGCAAAAGTTGTATAATCTGCCCTCATGGTCGACTAGTAATACCCTTGAGTATTCATTCATTGTAGTAATGATATTCTTGCCATATGAGCTTCATAAGATCCTTCATGAACTTATTCTTACAAATCTCTAACCTCTGTGGGGTGAACACAACGCTGCAAAGTAGCTGTTAACCCTCTCCTTTACAGTATTCCTTTATCTAATATGTACCTTGTTGCATTATACTTGAGCTTTTTTGGCCTCAACTTCATCTGCTGGAAGAAGTCCTTCTTCAATGTAAGCTCTGATGGGATCTATCTAGGAAGGTCTTATGTCTATCGCAATGAAAATAATCATCAAGTCTTCATCAATACTTTGATTGGACAAAATTTCAATAGGAATGGTTCTCTTGATCTCAATTGTGGTTGTTGATGCTATCCGAGCAAGTGCATCAGCTCGGGCGTTCTCCATTCTTGGAATTATGCTCATCTGAACATCAGGCAATTTTCTTATAACCTCTAATGCCTTGGCTAGGTATCTTGTCATCATTTCACCTTTGGCTACATACAAACTCAAGATTTGATTTGCCACTAACTGAGAATCACTATGTTCCACAACTTGCTCAGTAATTAATAATTAAGCCAAACTCAATCCTATAATGAGAGCTTCATATTCTGCTTCATTATTTGAGGCCTGAAATAGGAATCACAATGCATACTCAATATCTATCCCATCAGGAGTGTTGAATATAATAACTGGTCCACTTCCTATTGCATATGATTATCCATCTACATACAAGTTCCATATTGGGCTATGATTGTCAAACCCTTGGTCTAACAATATCCCATGATAGAATATTTTATTAGTCTCCTCATATCTTTTAGCCATCTCTTGCACCTTGGTTCATAGGTCGGCGACAACTTTTTCTGAGCTCTCCCCTGTCGGGGTCTACTCGGTGAAGACTTCATTTGAGTTTTCCCCTATTGGGGTTTGTTCTACCCATATTTTTTATTACTTGGGGACCTCTGGATAAGTGAACTTTGCAATGAAGTTTGCCACATCTTGTCCCTTTAATGAGGATCTTGGATCATATATAATATCATATTCCCCCAGTTTTACTACCCAATACATCAATCTACCAGACTTCTCTGGTTTATAAAGAGCATGTCGAAGAGGCATATCAGTGTATACCATAATGATATATACTTGGAAGTAAGGTTTCATCCATGTGGATGCCTCAATCAATGCCAAAGTTAATTTCTCTAACCGTGTATTTATAATTTCTTCTCCCCGAAAGGCTTTACTGGTGTAGTAAAGTGTCTTTTGAACTCCATTATCTTCTCGTATCAAAGCAGAACTTATAGCTGACTCAGAGACGGATAAGTATAAATACATTTTTTCTCTGAAAACTGGTCGGGAGAGCAACGGGGGTGATCCCAAAATATTTTTTCAACTCCAGAAAATATCTCTCTCATTCATCGTTCCATTCAAAAATCTTTCTTAGCACTTTAAACAACGGTAAACACTTGTTTGTATCTCGGGAAATAAATATGTTCGATGTTGCTACTCGCCCAGTGAGTCGTTGCACCTCCTTTTTACAGGTTGGGGACTGCATTTCAATCAACACCTTGATTTTGTCAGGGTTAACCTCAATTCCCTTTGATTTACTATGTACCTGAGAAACATGCCTTCTTGGACACCAAATACGCACTTGGTCGGATTCAATTTCATCTGGTGCTTCTCTAGATGATCAAAGGGTTGGCTAAGGTCGGTAATGTGATCAGATGCTTTTTTGCTCTTTATCGGCATGTCATATACATATACCTACATATTTTTGCCTATCTGTTCCTCAAAGACTTTGTTCACTAACCTCTGGTAAGTATCACCTGTATTTTTCAAACCAGATGGCATAACATTATAACAATAAGTTCATCAGGGAGTAATGAAAGAAGTTCTTTCCCTATTTTCGAGTTTCATCTTAATCTGGTTATAACCATAATATGCATCCATAAAACTTAATAGTTCATGTCCTGACGTAGCATCAACAAGTTGATAAATCCTAGGTAAAGGAAAGTTGTCCTTTGGGCAGGCTTTATTCAAATTTATGAAGTCCACACACATTCTCCATTTGTTATTTTCTTTTTGACCCTAACAACGTTGGCCACCCAATTTGAATATTTCACATCTTCAATAAATGAGGCTTTTTGAAGCTTCTCAACCTCCTCCTGGATTGCCTGGTTCTTCTTGGGGCTGAACACCCTACAGTTTTGTTTCACTAGTTTGATGTCCTTATTGACGTTGAGATCATGGCAAAGGAAATTAGGTTTAATCCCAAGCATGTCCTCATGACTCCAAGCGAACACATGCTTTCTCTATCTTAGGAAGGTCGCTAGCTCCTGTTTAAGAACAGTGTCTAGCGTTGATCCCGCCTGTGTAATTCACTCTGGCTTGTCGTCGTCTAAGTTGATATTATCCATTGCATCCATAATTTAGCCTTTTACCAACTCTTTCTCCTCTCTTGGACCTAAAGTTTCCACCTCAGATTCGCTATTGGACTCAGTAATGTCCAGTTGGTAAGTTGTGGTCTTCTTTTTTATTTCTTTTAGATCCTCTTGCTCAACAGAGGATTAATAGCATCCTCGGGCCACTTTTTTTATCACCCTTCACCACACCTACTCCAAAGTTGGTCGAGAACTTCAAACACTAGTGGACTATTGAGGGAAGTGCTTCAAACTTCTTCAACCCTACTCTGCCCAAGATGATATTGTAGGTTGAGTGCACATTCTTGTCCATCATAAAGAAATGAACTTTTTCTGTTCGACTTGGTAGTCAGGTGTCGAGCAAAACCTCCAGCTTAATTATGCCTAAAGGATAAAAAATTTCACCAGAAAAAAAGGATCAAAGGCCTGTGGTACGAATCTAGTTGACTAAGCTTCAAATCCATGTTTTTAAAACAGGAATAAAACATAATATATGCTCATCTTCCGTTGTCAATCAACACCATGGAAACAATTATGTCTTGGTATCTGAATTTGACCACCAGTGGGTCATCATGAGGGTAGATAATTCCTGACAAGTCATTTTTGGAAAACATAATTACCAACTTTTTTTATTCACCTTCACTGGCCTATCTTCTTCGGCAAGATTGATCCTCTGGATATGAGAACAAGCTAGAGCCTCATTGAGGTAAGCTTTTCTCTCAGCAGTATGATCTCCACCTCCAACATCTCCTCCTATAATCATCTAACATTTAAAGGTGCCAAAACTAAATGTAAATACATCACGCTCTGGTTGCTTGAGTTTTTTTAGGGAAGTTGGTATCATCTTCATGATTTCTTTTCTTCTCTTCTGTGGACTTGCATGGAGATTTTTGACTCCTCTGTCATCCTACCTATCAACAAACTTGTTCAGTTTCCCTCGTCGGGTGAGGTTTTTTATCTCATTTTGTAGAGCAATACAATGATCTGTATGGTCCTAATGAAATTCACCCCAGTAGATGCTCTTAGCTTCTCGAGCCAATGTACCTCCTTGATGTGCTTAATTTCCTCCAAAACATGGTAAATGCCCATTGTTAATGGAGTGTAATTATTGTATTTCCTGAGCCTGTGATCAATCTTCTTTTTCCTTGAATCCTTCTGCTCCTTGTGTTCAATTTTTCCTTCAGACTTCATGCCCGAGCCTTATTTTGCTTCCATGTCTTCTTCGGCGTTCATTATCTTAGCTTCTTTAGCCATTAATTTAGTCATACTCTTGGGAGGATCTTTGTCAAGGGTGTAGTAAATCTTCTCGGGAAGCAATCCACTCATAAGGGTTGTAATAGCTATTTTTTCTTCATTATAAATAATATCCAACTTTTCATTATTGAAGTGAGTAATGTAATCACTTGTACTTTCTCCTACCCATTGCCTCACACTTAGCAAGAAAGCTACTCTTTTTACAGGCTTGGCTCTAAAGGAGAAGTTACCAATAAACAGCTCGACAAGCTGGTTGAAACTAGAAATTTATCTACGAGGAAGGTTCTTATACCAAATCTGAGCAGGACCTATGATTGTTCCTAAGAACACCTTACACCTCATCTCATCAGGGACGGCATAAATATCAATTGTTTCTTAATACTGCTCTGTGTGAAGAACATGATCTTCTTTCCCATCATACTTGCGAGTAACCACAAGAGCTTTGAACTTTGAAGAAGTAGAAAAATCCATTATTGCTTGGACAAAAGGGGACCCTTTCACAATGCTTAGTTGTAAATGGTTCTTTGCCTTTACCATCTCTCCCAACGTATCCTTTAACCATTGAATATAGCCGTTCTATGCATTGTTAAAATCAGATTTATGGGCAGTAGCATGGCTATTATGGCTAACTATTTGTGCTGAACTCTCCTCATATGAGGTCTGCTCGGCATGGATAGATCATCGGGCATCTGATCTGGATTGGGTTGAGCCCTCACATTAATCGGCTCATCTCCAAGTATTCCTATACAATTCTCTAAGAATATTTCTATTCCCTCTCGGTCCCAGATAATTAAAAGGAGATGCTCGGCTCAGTCTTTCTAAGGTACTTAATCTTTTAGGAGTAAAGGATTTCTCATCATAAGGCTCTAAAGTCCTAAAATAATAACTTACTCCTGAATGGTAAGATGTATCCCTAGTGATCCTAGATTGGCTGTGCCTGCTATTTCTTGGAGGAAGTGGTGGCATATTCCTATTCCTGTGAATTGATAAGGTGGGAGATCCATATTGTAGTGTTTGGTCCAATTGCCTAATAGTATATTGCATAACCTCTTATCCTCTAGCCAGACTAGCCAAGATTCCAGTCAGATCATTATTTATTGGAGGAGCAGATGGAATAGACGGATTACCATAATTTCTGGCACTGGATTCAGGAATGTCAGTCATTTATCGAAAGATGGTTAATAAATAAGTGAAAATGTTTAGCACTACATTCCCACAGATGGCGCCAATCTGTTGATGTACAAAAATAAAATAGGACTAATTATATAATCACAAATAATATTTATAAGTAAAAGAAATAGACAAAAAGGTTTTTAAAGGGGTTCGGCTTATGGAAAAAAACCTACGTCCACGGTGCTTATTATTGCCATGTGTTTGCCTTTTAATCACTTGCCCTTGACGAAGGGATTACAATGCATTTATAGCCCAGTAGAGATACAAAAAGATGGAATGTTAAAGGATGGAATGCCTTTATTTACATCAATACATAATGTCCATAATGTTTCTGGTTGTTGACGTTTTCTTATTACTATTGGTCGGCCTCCCTACAATTGGTCAGGCTTCCTGGTGTTGATCGGGCTTCCAGTATGCTGGTCGGCATCCCAGTGGTCGGTGGTTATGCCTTGCTAACGAGGATTATAGCCATAGTGAATGACACGTGTCTATTTCTGATTGGTCCACATAAATGGGTAATTTTTTATATCAATAGGAACCACGTAAAATTTATCGTTCTCATCTCTTTTTAATTTTTATTGTTTGGATTTCTATATTTTTTGTTTGATTGTTTATTGGTCACAGTGCCCTAGATGATCACTATAAACCACACTCCCACATAAAAAAAAGATTGGTATAAAAGTCTAGGGTTTATATTGGTTATGGAATTAATGGGAAGAATAATTTTGGCCTTTGGAAAGTGGAGGTCATAGACATCCTTGGTAAAAAGGTCTTGATCCATGCCTTATAGTGAAAACCCATCACAATGACATATAGCAAGTGGAAGAAGGTTAATAGGGAGGATTGTTCCATGATTCGATTTTGTTTGTCTAAGGATATTAAACGCAACGTTATGACATAGATCAATCTCGAGATTTGGAAAAATCTCTGATGACATGGATATTCTCTGATGATTTGGAAAAATCTCGAGAAGCTTTACTTGACAAATTAAATTAATCATAAGTATTTGGAGGATGCAACTGATTCAGAGAATATCGACGATTTTTCCCTCATGGAAACCCAAATTAGTGAGTAATATAATAACGGTTATGTTCTTGATTTTAGTTGTTCAATGCATATGTGTCGCAATCAAGATATACTACAAATAGGTTAAAGTTGGTTTTATTTTGATGGCCTATGGATGATCCTTCAAAATTATAAGAATTATATCAACTAGAATCAAGACATATGATGGGGTGGTGAGAACTTTGTGTGACGTGAGTCATTTTCTGAGTCTTCAGGTTAACCTTATGTCAGTGGATATGCTAGACTTCATGGATTACACGATAGTAACATCGATTGGAGGTATGAGGGTTTTGATAGGTTCTCTTGTGGTGTATAGGGGAACCGAGGTAAATAACTTATATGTTCTCCAATGGAATAGGGTAACATGTGGAGCTATCATGAGATCTTCTATTATAGCAAGTGGAAATTCTCATTCAAAGTTTGGCAACCGAGGAGTAGGCAATTACATTATGGGAATATTTATGATCTTTACTCTAATTTGGGTTATGGGGGGACTAAAAAAACATTATGGGAGAGTGAAATCCACTCTGAGGTGGCAACCTAAAGTGCAGCAGTCCTTAAAGGGAGGCAGGCCTATGAGGACAAACATGACATAAACTTTCGGTAATCGTAGTGGCATTGAGTTAGTCCATTCGGGATCCACAAAGATAAGGGGGAGGCAATCATTAGGTCATGATAGAGAGACTAGGGAAATTCATGGATGTCTTATTCTCCAACGAGGGGAGAATGTGACTTTCAGTTACCACCAGGTGGTTTAGGGGCGATTAATGTAGGTTGATATGTGATATGTCAAACCAAGGGATTCCGAGGGTGCTATAGAGATTTTTGGGTTTGACAAATATAGTGGAAGCATTCTTATGGATACGTAAGACATGCATCGGTGGAAGAGTGAGTCAAGGATTAGATTTGAGGAAGCCTCAAACTTAATAATAAATCTTCATTAGTGTTTTGGTGGTGGTGATCCTGTATTTTTTGTGATGATCCTCATTTTGTGTAGGTTCTTTGGAAGACTCATTTTGGTGTGGTGTTTTTTTTTTCATGTATGAGCCAATATTTATAATTTCTCATAGCTTAGGATTTATTTTATCTTTGGCGTATCCTGTTACAAACATACTCATCAAGCCGAACTCTAATATCTCCAAGATCGAAGACACCCCTACAAGATATGGAAGTGTAAAACATGGGTGATCATAGAATTTAATAAATCATATGTTGAGTTTTTACTTTTTAGAAAAAATGATGCTTTTATAAAATGAATTTTAAAATAAAAAATTATTTTTGAGCCACGTTCAAATGAGAAGAAGTCTCATTCAGACTTGAGACCTCTTTAGAACGTACTTCTAACGTATTTCAAATGAGGATGGTTTTCCTTGGAAGATAATTATCGTTTGAAGTACGTGAGAAGGGCGTTCAAACAAAAATGCCATGTCGTTAGACCGAGTTTTAATCTCGTTTGAATAAAGTCCACTTTCATTCGAATGATTGCGTTGCCTCAAAATTTGTGAAATCTTTATAAACACCTATTCTAAGCAGTTTTTTCAAAGGACTTTGGCAAAAATGATAACTGCATATATGTTCTAAAGTTTTTCTTTTTCATTTCACAAATTCACTTTTAGATTCAAAAATTCATCATCCCCATATGTGAGTTGTGAACTTTATAAAACGCTAGTTTCAAATACCTTACATACACCTTGTGGAGTTCATACTCTAAGACGAGCTTGTAAACTAAGGGTTTATTGCTAAAGAAAATGAAGGCTTATCGGTGGATACTAAGGGTAGATCACTACATGTGGATGGCTTTGGATTAGGTCATATTCTATAGAAGGATTTGAAGACTATGAGCATCATACTTAGTTTTTCTAAGTTATTTATAATTCGATTGCTTGTCAAATTACTCTGTAGTGATGAGTATATGTTTTGTCCTTTTTAGGGATTTTTCCTCATCTCCGTGTGTTGATTGCATGCTTGGTTTGTTAATTTAAAATTGGACTACATTTGGTATGCACACATAATTTAATCAAATATAAAATTTGGTAAAAATTTGGATTTGTGTGGGGGAACCTAAGATACAAATTAATCCATTGAATCACTAGCATTCTCAAATTGGTATCAGAATCGGTTATAGTAAGTTACTGTGTAATCTTTTTACAATCTTTTTATATCAATTTTTTTCTATAAATTGTTGATCTTTAAGAATTTGATTTAATGGATAATCTGTATAATAGGGTACTTATTTTTTATGGTTCAAACTATGCCTACTGAAAAGTTAGAACGTGGTCCACTTTAAAATCTATTGATGAATGTGTCTGACTAGTGTGTGAAAGACGGTGGTCACCACCCACAGTGACAATTGATAATGTCATAAGTCCAAAACCTATTTCTCCCTAGACAAGGGATGATTTTAAATTGAACAATTTTAACTCGCTCACTCTAAGTACCATCTCTGGAGCCATCACCTCTGACGAGTTCCACCGCATTATGAATTGCACCATATCTAAAGAATCTTGGGATACCCTCCAACTCACTCACGAGGGAACTAATGTTGTAAAAGCTTCTAAGTTGTAAAATTTCACCACATAATTTAAAATGATCAATATTATTGAGTCTGAATCTTTTGATGAGTTTTACGTACATCAATCTGACATAGTAAACTCGAGTTTCAATTTAGGTGAGAAAATCCCTGAGACACGTGTACCTAAGAAAATTTTGAGATCTCTACCGACCCGCATTATTCCTAAGGTTACCGTGTTAAATTCGTTAGGGGTACTAGATACTCTTGGGTTAGAAGAGCTCATACGAGACCTTCAAACGTATGAGATAGATATATTTTTCAAAATAGTTAAACCTAAGAAAAAAGGAATTTAGTTAAAAGTACAATCTAAAAAGGAAAGAGGAAGTGTCGTCTGATTCCGAGTACGACTTTAACTTGGATGATTTAGCCTTTGTTACTAAAAGTTTCAAAAAAATTCTTAAACTTAATAAGCAAAACACTTCCAAAGAAAAGAAAATTTTGAGAAAGATAAAAAATATAAATCGGGCAAAAAAATTGAAAAAATAAATAAAAATAATTAAAATACTACCCTAAGAAAGATGGAGAGAGATGCTATGAGTGTGAGGATAAGGGTCATAAATCTCACGAGTGTCCAACGAGATTAAAGAGATAAGGTAAAGTCAAAGCTCCCGTCAATGCCATAATTAGCGAGAGCAATGTCGAGTTAGTGGATTTCGGGGATGAATCATCGCATGGACGTAACTTCATCGCATTCATGGCTAGTCATGTTAGTTCATTTAGTGCACCTAATACCGATGAGGAAGCTACTAAACATGAAGAACTTGAGAGTAAGTCTAGTCATGCCGACGAGAGTGAGGGAAATGATGTTTTAAATGAGAGCTAGAGTGACCTTCAACACACCTATGTCGATATTTACACTGAGTCCTTTAAAACAAAAAATCAAATTAAAGGTTTAACAATTAGATTTTTATCCTTAGAGATGGAGTTGAGAGTGGGCAGAGAGTGCGAGTCCTCGGTGAGAGAAGATTTGGGAGAGTGGGTATTTTTACTTGAGAGGGAAAATGGTGACTTGACCAACAAGGTGGTAAGTCTTATAAAGATCTTCAAGCATCCGTGGAGACTCATGGGAAACTTGAATCCCTTATGTCCCAACTCGAGAAAGATCTCAAACGTGCCTGGGAGGTCAAGGTTACCATAGAGGTTACATAAAAGAAGGTTGGAAATATGATCCCCGGTCCCATTTTAGATTTTGATGAAAGGAGAGGAATAGGTTAAGACGATGCATCCACTTCCCATATCGCATAAAAATCGGTTCTTAAATTTGTGGTGAATCCTTATGGGACTCAACATAAACCAAAAAAGAGAGTTCAACCTACGAAAGAAAACCAAGGTAAACCCAAACAAGTCTATGTTTGAACTTTTTACAATAGGAGAGGTCACCTTAGAGAGTTTTACTACAAGTTAGGTAGACCTAGTCCTACGCATTCTCCCGTGCACCATTCTAGCGAATTGCTAGTCTTAGAGAGAAAGTTGAGTTTCTAGTCACTACTTTTCAAAGCTTAATGGAAGAGTTTCAATGGATGGCTTTGCCTTTTGAGAATGTTTTAACGCTCTGACTAGATCCAATAATGACAAGGGTAAACAAAAGGTTACCTCCTCTTGGATACCTAAGAAAGACATCAAAGCCCTTATTGTGCATGTTTCTCTCAAGGTCAAGATACTTCCTAATGGTATTTTGATAGCGGGTGCTCTAGGAACATGACTGGATACATATAATTTTTTACCCACCCTCATGATCACGGGGAAGGTAAAGTCACTTTTGGAAATTAGAGTAGGTATAGTATTTTAGGGAGAGGATGTGTTAAGATACATGTATTCCTTAAACTAGACAATGTGTTGCACGTGAAAGGGTTGAAACAAAGCCTAATTAACATAAGCTAACTGTGCAACACAAACTTTGCGGTAAATTTTGACTGGTACGAATGTAATGTATATGATCAAACTGGTGAGCTTTTACTACAAGTAGTGAGGACCGAAGATAATTGTTATGGGATTATTCCTAGGTCCTTCTTTATGTGAAATAGTGCCAAGGTCTCCACTATGGACCTTTGGCATCAATGGCTAGGTCATATGAACTTTAGAGATCTTGAGAGATTGGTGAAAAAGGACCTAGATCATGGCTTACCATCACTTGGGAAACATACTTCCTTGGTTTGTGGACCTTTCCAACAATGGTAACAAATTTTAAGTCCCCATATAAATTCAAATACCGTTACCACCTTTCGTATTTTGGAGTTAACTCACACGGATCTTATGGGTCCTACTTGCTCGGAGAGATTAGGTTGTAAGAGATACATTCTTGTGATGGTCGATGACTTTTCTCGATACTCTATCGTAGGATTTCTCAGAGAAGTCTAATGCAGTTGAGTTTCTTACAACAAGTGTCGTGTCCTATAAAACCAACACGGTGTCACTACTAATCATATGCGTAATGACAATGGCACTAAATTTAAAGAAGCTAAAGTGTACAGTTATTGTAACGGATTGGGCATCAAACATGAGTTTTCTCCCATTAGTACCCCTCAACAAAATGAATTGTTAAGAGGAATATTGAGATGATACAAGAGATGGATAAATCCATTCTTCTTGAGGAAAAATTGCCTAGGAATTTTTAGACAGAGGTGGTGATTCCTGCATGCCATATAGTGAATAGGGTGTATATTTGTCTACACACGCTACACTCGCCTTATGAGTTATGGACGGGGAAAAATCCCAATTTATCATATTTTTATGTATTTGAGAGTACTTGCTACATCTTAAGAGATAGATAAAACTTAGAAAAGTTTGACCCCCGAAGCGACGAGGGGATATTTTTAGGATATTCATCGATGAGTAGGGCTTATTGGGTTTTTAACCTTTCAAACTCTAAGGTTATAAAGTCTACAAACATCATAGTTAGAGATGATGAGTCACCGACATTTATTGCTCCTAGCCCCAATGTGAGGATGATTCACCCCCTGGTGAGGATCCCATCACTTCTCATATAATATTGGTGGGCCTAACTCCTGATTTAGAGGATCCACCCGCTTGGGTTTGAAAGAGTCATGACCCTTTCACTATACTTGTTTATCCCATAGTGAGTGTCAAGATTCATAATCAACTCGAGCATGTGGTTAGCTATCTTTTCTACACCTTCTTAGTCGAGCCGAAGAATATGACAGAAGTGCCGAAAGACGAGAATTAGATATTTTCCATGCAAGATAAGTTTCATCACTTTCGCAAGAATGATGTCTACGACTTAGTCCCTCGACCTAGCGAGACTAATATGATATGTACCAAGTGAATTTATAAGAATAAGATAGATGAGAATGGTACCATAGTTCGTAATAAGGCTAGGTTTATCGCTCAAGGCTACACACAGATTGAGGGTGTAGACTTTGACGAGACATTCATTCATATTATTGGGCTTAAGTCCGTCCGCTTACAACTCACCATAGCATGTCATTTTCACTTCATGTTATATTAGGTGGATGTCAAGAGAGCCATTATGAATGGCATTCTACAAGAGGATGTTTACGTGGAACAAATAAAAGGGTTTGAAGATCTTAAGAACCTAGGACACATCTATTATCTTAACAAGGTCTTGGATGGTTTGAAGCAAGCACCCTGTACTTAATACGAGAGTCTCACTTCCTATCTCTTAGATCATGGCTTCAAGAGAGGGAGAATGGATAAAACATTATTTGTGAGGAGAGATGGTGGTGCTATTTTAGTTGTCCAAGTCTATATAGACGACATAGTATTTGGATCAAAGTGCTTTCTCCATGCTCAAAATTTTGAGGATAAGCTAAAAAGTGAGCTTGAGATGAGCATGGTTGGTGAGCTTACATTCTTCCTAGATATCTAGAATGTCATCTTGAGGATGGAATATTCATATCCGAATCCAAATATGCAAGGGAACTAGTGAAGAAGTTTGGTTTTGACTCCACTAATCACTCACGCACTCCTATTAGTACATGACAAAGCTTAGCAACGACACTTTAGGCCAAGACTTAGAGCAAACCCTTTATCGGAATATGATAGGTAATCTCGTCTACTTGTTTTGGTGTTGATCTTAATGTTAGAATCTGTACGCGATTCTGAAAGAGTCTCACTTAAATGTATCATTAAATATGTGAGTGTCACCCTTTCCTATGGTATTTGGTATTCCTTTGATACCGATGACAGTTTGTTTGCCTATTTGTATGCCGATTGGGCCAGGAATTTTGATGGTTTTAGGATCACCTCGGGTGGGTGTTTTTCACTTTGGGAGTGCTCTTGTCTCTTGGATGAGAAAGAAGAAAAACTCTATATGTTTGTCCACGACGGAGACCGTGTATATTACCGTCGGGAGTTGTTGCACCCATCCCTTGTGGATGAAGCAAATGTTAGAAGATTATGAGATTTCACAAGGCATGGTGACTATTTCTTGTGATAATACGTGTGCAATCCATATATCTCGTAATCTGGTCAAACACTCGCGCACAAAGCACAATAGAACACGTGAGCATTTTATATGTGATTTAGTTGAGGAGAAGGTCATGTCCTTGAGCTTTGTGAGCATCGAACGTCAATTGGCTAATATTTTCACAAAACCTTTAGATGTACTTAGATTTGAGGATCTTAGGGAACCTTTGGATATTTGCACTGTTGATTGAGTTTTGATATTTTATCTAGTGCACGATGTTTATTATGTTCACATCTTATATTCCTATTCCTATATTTTCTTATCATTATATTTATATAGTTTTCTTTTTTATATATTTTGCAAAAATTCCAAAAAGATTTTTGTTTTTCTAGAAAATTTTTAAAAACACAAAAAGATTTTTTATTTTTAAGAAAAAGTTAAAAAAGATTTTATTTTTGATAAATTATTTTTTGAAAAAGAAAAAAAGAGTTTTGTATTTTCGATTTTTATCATATATGGATGACCATTTAAGATTTTCAAATCATCCCGTCATTCCATCCATTCACGTAGATTTTTCGTATTGCTTTGAGATATGACTTTATTTTGTTAGTGTGCTTAATAATGTGTGGATTCATTACGTTGATCACTGATAACTACTATCTACATGTTAAATTCCTTGTCACCTTTATTGCACATGTGCACGAATTTGTTTGAACATTGTACTTACTTGTCATGTGTCGAATACGATGTTCTCGTCTCAATTTTTCTTAATAATGAACCAAAATGTAAAAATAGATAAGTTGTGCATGTAAGATCCATTACCCGAATTTCATTTATTTTTTGAAAATATTGTTATATGTTAAGTAATGGAAAGGGAATAAGAAAGATCAAAATGTTCTTTGCATTAAAAGTCGTCATTTTCATAAAAGAGCCTAAAAAGATTAGAGGCACATAAAAACGAAAGTGCTAGGCCATTTAATTTGAAGTCACTAATTCTTCTCTACATATAAGCATTAACTTCTTGAAAATAATTGAGAGTTAATTCATCATATATGAAAGATTTTGAGGAAGTTAAATTCGAAGATCAATGGGTTTGCACAACGGACTTTCTTAAAAAACATTAAATAGTTTGGCATTATTGGTATGAGAATCATTTAAGTTCATGACATGTTGATTAAGTTGATTCGATTTTATATGAGTTCATGATATTTACACATAAGGTAAACTTTGAGTTCTTTCTTTAGAAGTGTCTCATGACTTCCTGTACTCTTGTTATGATTGTTTATATTAATTTTGCCTATGGAAGATGTTAACATAAAATCATTCTGGATTCACGATTCATATATTTTAATATTATTCCATGGTGTTTTGTATTTGTATATTTTATACTTCATATTTGAAAAAAAATGAAAAAAAAAATTCAAAAAATAGTTTACGGAGAGAGTTTCCTTTTGAGATTATCATTACATGTGCGTTATTTACATATCTTTATGATGATATTTTGCTTCTTCATGTAATGCTTATGTAAAATGTTTAGTTTTTACTCCTTTGTCCATTACGGATAAAAAGGGGAGAACAAATTGAGTAGGAGTTTTATTTTCTATTTTAAACTCATATGCATCACTGCATCTATTTATTTCATATCTGTAGGTCTCTTTCGCTTTGATGATGAATTCATGGACTACATAAGATGAAGACAAAGTTGACTAAGGGAGGATCAAGTTCGGTTAGAAGAAAAAGTTTCATATATGTCATTCCGTTTTTGTGGTTTGGGAGGACATTAAGAATCATTGTCTTAGAGGGGTTTTTATTTTAATTTGATTTTCGGTTTTGTTTTATACCGAAATAGACAAATGGGGATATTTATAAGAGAAAATATTTATAATTCCTCATAGCTTAGGCTTTATTTTATTTTTGGCGTATCTCATTACAAACCAACTCATTAAACTAAACTCTTACATCTCTGAGATCGAAGACGCCTCTACAAGATATGAAGGTATAAAAAATGGCTATTCATATAATTTAATAAATAATTTGTTGGGATGTTACTTTGTTGAAAAATCGAGGCTTTTTGTAAAAAGGATTTTAAAATAAAAAAAATTATTTTTGAGCCTCGTTATAACGTACTTCTAATATCTTTCAAATAAGGTTGGTTTTCCTTAGCAGAGAATTATTGTTTGAAGTACGTGAGAAGGGCGTTCAAATAAAAAATCCATGTTATTAGAACAAGTTTAAATCTTGTTCGAACAAAATAATAGTTTTCTTTCGAACAAAGTCCACTTGCATTTGAATGACTGGGTCGTCTTGAAATTAGTGAAATCCTTATAAATACCTATTTTGAGCAGTTTTTCAAAGGACTTTGGCAAAAACGAGTTATGTATATCTTATCCAAAGTTTTTCCTTTTTTATTTTACAAACTCAATTTTAGATTTACAAAGTCATCATCCCCTTATGTTATTTGTGAACTTTATGAAACCTTAGTTTAAAATAACTTACGTAAACCTTATGGAGTTCATACTCTACTACTGACTTGTGAATTGTTGGGGTTCTATACTAAAAGTAATGGTTCACACGTGAATTTTAGTATGTCTATTTAATGAATATCTTCACAAGTAATGTTTGCATTATATTGTTTTATATATTTATGCATATGTGTCTTTTATTCTACACAGTAGATGATTTAGTGTGTAGCGTTCGGCTTACACATGGAAGATCAGATCATCGGTCCTTATAGAATATATGTCTGATTCACAATCTTAGATGGGGATAGACACACCATCAGTAGGATTGTAGCATATTATTTTAGTAGGTCTATCTTGATTACGGAAAACGGTATAGTTTTGACTTATTGTTCTGGTACACTTTGTGTGTAATGAACAGGACCAATTAAAGATAATTGTCTTTATACTGACTATATAAGATAACGAACATCTCATTGTTGTTATGAGTGCTTAAGCTCTTAATCCAAACATAATTGATGGACATGTGCATCAATTGTTCGTTACTTTGACCTATTGGGTGAGATTCATTTATGGATCAACAAGCTTGGTAGATTGGGTAATGTCAATTAGTGTATGGTGAAAGTTAATTATGAATGGAATACACGTCATAGTAAAGAGATTGATGATACCCTCTTGATATGGCTTATAAGTTTTGATTATGTCAAACCCGACCGGTGGATTTAATTATCCGACATATCAAATAAGTTAAGCGAACAGTCTCAAGGAATTTACAAGAGGTCGATTAAATATAATTGTCAGTAATTTAATTTAATCGACGGGTATCTGTAATCTTAACGTGGGGAGATTATTAAGCATTTAATAACGTGGATCTCGAAATTATAATTTTGAGATAGTAGACTAGAGTGTAATTATTCTTCTTTAGTGGAATAAATAATAATCTATATTATACCTCTAATACAATAGTATTAGAGGTATTAATGCCATTAATGATACTACAATTGAAAGGGGTCTCTCATAAAAGTCTTGCTCCCTACGATTCACAAATAACGGAGTAAAATTAAATTACACAAATGGCTTTGTATATCCTTTGGACTCTCCATTTCCTCCTACTAAATTAGACTACCCAACCGACTCTCTCCATTTCCTGTTTACTTCGGGACAATGTTTTAAATTGTTATTGAAGTTAATCGCATACTCTTCCATCCCAAAATCTTAAGCCAACAAGAGTTCATTTTAAGAGACTTTGAAGACTTATAGATGTTGGTGTTTTGAAGACCATTGGAAGAGTTCTTCTCCTTTATTTGTTTAGATCCGAGATAGATCTTGGAGATGGCCCTCAAGTGGTGTTTTTAGAAACCCACTTGCCCTCTCTTCACTTCATCAAAGTCCATTTCAAGGTAGGGTATAATAATCTATTTTTCATGAAGAAAAATGACTTTAAGTTATATCAAACCTTTCTCTTATGACAGTGCCTATAATATGGATTTTTATACGATGTAAAAAGCTTGCATACTAAAGGTATGACTCATTCATCTAATGATTGCAACACTTGATGTAGATTATGAGACTTAAAAACTTTCAATTCTAGCAAAGCACAAAAAATGGAATCAAACAAACACAAAAAAGTTACTCTTCATTTTTTTTGTTGGAATTTTTTTTCGTTTTTCAATCATTGTTGGAATTTTTTTGTGGAAATCTTTTTTTTATTGGATTTTTTGTGTATATCAAGGAAGGTTTTTTTTGTTTTGTTTTTAATCAAGGTTGGAATTTTTTTTGCCTGAATTTTTTTTTGCATTTTACATATTTTTTAAATGTTTTATTCAGTATTAGCAAGACTTTCAAAAATGTTTTTTCTATAATATTCCATGTTTTTTAAACCTTTTTTCAATAATGTTCAAACTTATTAAATATTTTTTTATTATTTCAGAATTTCGTAAAGGTTTTTTTCAATAATTTCTAGATTTTAAAATTAATTTTTCTATAATATTCCATGTTTTTTAAACCTTTTTTCAATAATGTTCAAACTTATTAAATATTTTTTTAATATTTCAGAATTTCGTAAAGGTTTTTTTCAATAATTTCTAGATTTTAAAAATAATTTTTTTGTACTTTTCAAAAAAAATTCTATTATTTTCAGATTTTTTAAAATAAATTTTCAATATTTTTTTCTATTTTTCAAGATTTAAAAAGGTTTTAAGAATATCCTTCATACTTTCTATAAGTTTTTCTATCTATAGATTTTGAAATATTTTTCTATTATTTTTTAAATTCTACGAAAAATAGTATTTTCGGATTTTTAAATTTTTTTTAGTTCATATTAGTTTCGTGATTTCTGAATTTTAATAATAGTTGGTTTTTGAATACAGTTGATATGCGTCCGCCCATCGCGCGAGTTACATGCTAGTTTATAGAATTATGGAATTAATTATAGAGTAATTAGAATTCCTAAATTATGTAGGAAGCTAGTCTTTTATTTCTCCTGGGGGTCCCCGTGCTAGCCTATATATGCAACCGCTTATCTCCTAATAAGTAAGGGATCAATATAGATATTGAAAAATACCTAAAAAGAGTAGTAAGGTCGTGATCATTGGTGCCCACACACCAATGACATGTATTGGCTTAAAGGAATATCATGGAAGATCTCGAGGTCTCTTTCAAAACTCTTATATTGTAAAATCTGTTACGGGAAATCGTAGAGTCTAAAAATTCTGAAAGTAGAATCACGTGTTCCTGACATATAGAGAAAGAGGCACAAGAAATTTCAAGTCATTTATAGGCCGTTTCATCCACATGCCTCAAATATTTTTACCAAATTTCAGCTATCCAAACACTTGCGCAACACGACATGGTATCTATTTGTTATAGCCATAACTTGAGAACCATTGATCGGATGGGCCTAAAAAATTTTCTACGGGTTCCAGAGGCCGAAAGACATAAAACCAAGTAAAAGATTTTTTTTGAGGCTGTTATGATTTTTGAAAAAAATCATTTCGTTTTTATGGCTGACACACCGTTGAATTTGCGACACGGGTCGGTATAACGTGAAAGAGATCAAATCTCAACAGTTTAAGCCATAAGGAACCGCAAAGGTATGAGATATTGAATATCCTATGTAGATACATCATGTGTAATTTTCTTATGATTCGATTTATACACTTTTTTAATATACTCTTGAACTTTCGCTGCAATAATTGGTATCAGAGCCATGTTGATACCGCGTATAGGTTGAATTCAACCATGTTGTCCAATAAATATAAAATAATCGAATATGTGCATGAATGTTGGGTAGAATTTAGATATGTGCTAACTTTTATTTTGTGGCGATCTAATCCCACTATTATGGTCACGTATTTATAATTTTATTTTATGTGATTGGACCCACGATGGTTTATTCGTGGTTATTTTTTTATTTTGGCTTAATGTATTATTGATGTAGAATGTGAACTCCTTAATGGAGGCATAGGATATTTGTAATTTGTTACTATTTTGATCGTGACTCTTGGGTTCATGACTCTTGGGTTAAAGGATAACTGTTGAGTTCAAGGATGACTCTTGGGTTCTTGACTCTTGGGTTCAAGGATGACTATTGAGTTTAAATATGACTTTTGGGTTCAAGGATGACTGTCGGGTTCAAGGATGACTGTTGAGTTCAAAGATGACTTTTGGGTTCAAGGATGACTCTTGAGTTTGGGGATGACTGTTGAGTTCTCAACATAATTGCATGTTGACCATAATAGTCGGGAATCGTTATTTATCTCAATGTTTTTTATTCATGTCGATTTATTCGTATATTAGTCATGTTTTAATTGTCAGGTTATTAATATGTGTTAACGACCCTTAGAATTATGAACATGGAATTCAGACCCCGCCTTAAATCATGATTTTCTTGGAAAATAAACTTTTGGTGGTTCATTTTAAATTCATTAAATTTTAATGAGTTTTATTTATTACTCAAATTAAATTTAATTTCCAGAATTATTTTAATTTAAAATAATTTTATTATTTTTGGATAATTAAAATAAGGAAATTAGTTATTTTAAGTTGAATAAATAAATTGAAAAATCCCATTATTTTAGTTGGACAATTTTAAATTGAACAGTCTCCATGGTTATATGTTTAATTTAATTTTTTTAAATTATGGGGTTTTATTTTTAATGTGTAATGAGAAAATATAAATTAAATTTTTGGATTCATTTTTTGAATATAAGGGAATTAATAATTTATATTTATTACACTTGTTCTGGACGCGCAAAATTTTAGGCAACCGTAAATTTTGACATGCGTCAGTTACCTTGTATTTTTTAAAAATATTTAAATTAAAGTTCTCTTTTCATAACCCTCACAAAAATTTTAAATTATTAAATGGGAGAGGGATTTGATCACAAACAAATCCCACAGTCTCCACCAACGGTTTGTAGGTTTTCAATAACGAGTAGGTCCTCCAAAGAGGAATACTAATTATTGTGGTAACCAGTGCAAATTTCCTTAGGGGTAATTTTAGGCTCATATTCATATAGGCAGCCCCCAAAGGTTGAGTCTATGTGATATGGGATAGTCTAAAATTAGTTGGTGGTATTCACTTAGACATAAAATTATAGTAGGTTCTCCAAAGAGGAATGTTATTATTTTGTGGGACCAAAGTGTCAGCTATTAATTTTACTTGGCATTGTCTTTGCTTAGATGGTAAAATTAAAGGAATTGACCTGCATAATGTGATTATGTATAGTAGGTTCTCCAAAGAGGAATACTATTCAAACAGTCATTGGGATGCTGACGAATTCTTTTAAAATGGTAGAGAGAACCAAATTTAAATTGAATTCAAAGTCAATTGCTTGTCATAATATGTCTTTATTATGTGATTCTCTAGTTTTGAATGGTAACTCCAATATTCACGTATTTCATACTCAGTTTTATATACCTTGTGGTAATAATTAAAATGATTTAAATTAAATTAGACATAGTATTGACAATAAAGTAATGCATATGTGTATTTTCTTCGTGTTGTCTTGAATAGTCATATTATAAGAATTATATAAGGAAATGTGGAATATAAGTGGAAAAGATTAATGGTATGACACAATATGAC
Organism: Sambucus nigra; assembly: GCA_949130495.1. Taxonomy (NCBI): domain Eukaryota; kingdom Viridiplantae; phylum Streptophyta; class Magnoliopsida; order Dipsacales; family Adoxaceae; genus Sambucus; species Sambucus nigra. The sequence continues at coordinate 382,244,892 of OX422214.1, read as the reverse complement.
TTGTTCATTAAGTTAGATATATTGTGACATTAATATTAATCAGTGTCCAGTTCCTATAATATGATGATTATCTCACATATAATGTTTAATAATTAGAGCATATAGTTAGGCAGGTTGCTATGAATGACTTTAGAGGAATATTAGTATGATTGATATAACCTTAGTAATAAGATTATATTTTGATGGTGATTTCTCATCTGAAGGAACTGGAAATCTAAAGAGGTGAAATAGAAGGGGAAACCCATATCAATATCCTCCTCAACAAAAGATTTTATCATGATATCATATAAGTATTCAAGTTACTGAAATAACTTCACTTATTTTCCTAAAGGTTAATAGAAGCTAAATTTAAATCAGAAACTATTGAGTTGGAATTCAGGCAATGGCTAGGTTTCAAAAACAGTTAGTAAATTGCGTAATTGCAAGTGAATTCACTAAGAGCAGTCAGAATACTAGTAGGAGTTAATAAGCTTACCTTATTTTAAAGAACAAGGTAGATACATTTTGTTTGCAAAAAAGTTGAATATTGTTTAATGGTTTGTTCTACGGTAACCTGGATTGTAGAAACATGAGCCATTAATCATTGGTTCCAGAAAACCAGTCAACTAGTGATAGGTGAATTTGTCTACTATTGGGAATTTATAATTACAGTGGGAGACGTGAGTCTCAGTTTTGATAATTAGAGATTAATTTAAAATGATTGCTTATAAGTATGGAAGAATATAAGGAACTTTAGTTCAGCTTCTACTCTTTTATGAAAGGATAGTTGTTTTATTTTAATAACACATGTGTGTTGTTAATAGTAATAAACAATGTATTCATCTTTGGTACTAAAGCGGATAATCATTATAAAATAAATCTCATATTTTGTACACTATAGTTTTTGAATAATATTCATGATTTATCACTAAATGGATATGATTATTCTCTAAAAAACATAATATATATAGCTGTAAATACTCAGGTCATTTTGTCTAAATGAATTCTAAACTGGTGGAAGGTGGATTCTTACATTCATCGGAAATCACTTCTAGTTAATGAACATGGTTTAGATAAAAATGATTAGGAGGTATTATAGCTACAGAAATATTAGAATTGGTTTATTATGATTGATATAATTCTAGAACTACCTATTCAGGAATTTAAGAATTACAGATCATTAGTTCGAATTATATCCATGAAGATTATGCCACAAGTTACTTTCAGTAACGGTGTGTCAAATAAAGAAGAATTTGGTTTCTTTCACACGTGATAAAATTCATGATGCTTATTTATAAGATATAGATACTCATATATCAAAATTATTTTCCAAGTCATTTTTCTTTACTCCCATTAAAAATAAATGATTGTTTTCAACTCAATTCCAGTATTTTATATAATGGGTAGGGAAACACTTGTGTTGAGAAAAAACCTGACAAGTTGGAACAAGGATACATGTTTAAATCTATAATTTAGATCACATTCCCAAAAAGCATTGTTCGGAACAAAGAAGTTTTAATAGGCTTATGAGAATTCTTTCATCCCACTAGTATAGGTGAAAACATCACAAAGAAATGAGTATGACATTTTTCTACCTCATCGTAGTGGGAGGATTGTCAATTCTCATAATGGTAAAAACCATAAAAACGCATCACGATTTGTACACCCGTAAAGGGATAACTTTATCATAGTGGGAGCATTTTTTTATACTTAGGATTGTCACCCTTCGTGACCCCTGGAGAAGAAGATAACAAATCCTGTAACTATAATAAGATATTCCTTCACAAGGATGCATAACATTCTTGGAAAAGTTATGATATTTGGAACCATATAGATTCATCAAGATGGGGCCATACCCACCAGTTGTAAGTGAATCAAGTAAGAGAAGTAATCAAATTCATGATTTTGATAAATGGTTAGATGTGTTCAGTGTGGACAAAAGAAGTTATGGAAGCGTGGTGGGGTTTTTAGCTGCTAGATGTATAGATGTATTTATCATCGTACGTAATGTAAGGATATGTCATACAGTTAGATTGTGGTAGTCCAATAAGTTCAATATGAAAATATTAAAAAAATTTATTACATTTTTGGGATCAAATTAACATTTGATCACTAGAAAAAATGTATTTTTACTTATCTAAGTTATGATATTGATATTGTTCTTTTGAGGCTTTGTTATGCAATATTCCAAGAAAGACATTCGGTCTTTCAGATTTGGAAATTTGTATTACTTGAGAATAGAACATTGATTTTTGTTAGAATAAATATTCAAGTACCTGAAAAGGATTAATGAATATATATTTGGTTGCCAAGTAAATCGATAAGTAACTTGTAAGTTACTAACTCATGTATTCATTCAGATTTAAGATTTCAGAAAGTGTATAGTTCCCCTTGTATAAGAAATTATACATAAGGGAGTTTCTAGTGGTTGTGATTGCATTGGTTGAAAACTGGTAAGCCTTTTACTTTAGGTGTGAGGTTTGGTTCATAGATGCATGACTCCATGTCTTTGAGTATAAGTGGGAGATTGTTAGGCTTGTATACTAACAGTCAAGGTTCACTAGTGAATTTTAGTATGTCTATTTAATGAGAATCTTCACAAGTAATGTTTGTATCATATTATTTTATATATTTATGTATATGTGTCTTTTATTCTACACAGTAGATGATTTGGTGTGTAGAGTTCGACTTACACACAGAAGATCAGATCATCGGTCCTTGTAGAATATAAGTCTGGTTCATAATGATGGGGATGCACACACCATTAGTAAGATTGTAGCACACTATTTTAGTAGGTGTATCTTGATTACGAGAAATGGTATAGTTTCAACTTATTGTGCTAGTACACTTTGTGTGTATTGAACGGGACCAATTGGAGATAATTGTCTTTATACTGACTATATAAGATAATAAACATCTCATTGTTGTTATGGGTGCTTAAGCTCTTAATCCAAACATAATTGATGGACATGTGCATCAATTTTTCGTTACTTTGACCTATTGGGAGAGATTCATTTATGGATCAGTAAGCTAGGTAGATTGGGTAATGTCAATTAATGTATGGTGAAAGTTAATTATGAATGGAATCCATCTCTCAGTAAAGAGATTGTTGATACCCTCTTAATGTATCTTATAAGTTTTGATTATGTCAAACGACATATCAAATAAGTTAAGTGAACGATCTCAAGGAATTTACAAGAGGTCGATTAAATATAATTGTCAGTAATTTAATTTAATCGACGGGTATCTGTAATCTTAATGTGGGGAGATTATTAAGCATTTAATAACGTGGAGATCTAAATTATAATTTTGAGATAGTAGGCTAGAGTGAAATTATTATTCTTTAGTGGAATGAATAATAATTTATAGAATTGTGGAATTAACTATAGAATAGTTAGAATTCCTAAATTTTATAGGAAGCTAGTCTTCTATTTCTCCTGGGGTCTCGGTGCTAGCCTATATAAGCAACCCCTTGCCTCCTAATAAGTGAGGGATCAATATGGATCATGAAAAACACCCAAAAGGAGTAGTAGGGTCATGATCATTAGTGCCCACAAACCAATGAAATGTATTATCTTAAAGGAATAGCATGGAAGATCTCGAGGTCTCTTTCAAAGCTCTTATATTGTAAAATCTGTTACGGGAAATCCGAGAGTTCAAAAATTCTAAAAGTATAATCACGTGTTCCAGACATATAGAGAAAAAGGCACAAGAAATTTCAAGTCATTTAGAGGTCGTTTCATCCGCCTGCGTCAAACATTTTTACCAAATTTCAGCTATCCAAACACTTGCGCAACTCGGCATGGTATCTACTTGTTATATCCATAACTTGAGAACCATTGATCGGATGGGCCTGGAAATTTTTCTACGGGTTCCAGAGGTCGAAAGACATAAAACAAGTGAAAGATATTTTATTGAGGCAGTTGTGATTTTTAAAAAAAATTATTTCATTTTTATGGCTGACACACCGTTAAATTTGTGACACGACTCTGTGTAACATGATAGAGATCAAACCTCTATGGTTCAAACTAGAAGGAACCACAAAGGTATGAGATCTTTAATATCCTAAGTATATACACTATGTGTAATTTTTTTATGATTCGATCTATACGCATTTTCAATAGACTCTTGGACTTCCGCTCCAACAATGAATGTCACACCCCGCCTAATTTTAGTGTCGGCCGCCACCAAAACTAAGCCGGGCGTAAGTCAATAAAATACCATTCTGAGATTGAGACAGATATGAGACATAAATAAATAAATCCTCAAGATAAATAATTGAATCAAACTCAATTGATAAGAACAACTGAATGATAAAAGATCCATCACATGCTAAACTCCAAATAATAAACTAATCTCCAATAATATAAAACTGAATAAAATTCATACAACTTTGGAACCGAATGGCCCAATTAAAACCATAAACTATGTCTAAAAGTACATACGAAGGGATGTAAAACTAAACTAAATCAACACGCATAAGGTAGAGAAACTCCAACTGCACCTCCAAGAAAATCCTTAAATAACTTTATGCAGCTTCTCCAATTACTAATTCCTGAAAAGTTAGTCAATGCACGAGGTCAGAGCCCCGAGCATGAATACACACTACTCCCCTCAATTAGGATCCTTGAATCCAGACAGTAGCATTATACGCAATAAATATCACAATAGAATATTTAAAGTTAAACGAGATAATTAATCACGATAAATATAAATCACTAACTACCCGTAGAGATCCCCATTTAAAAAGGCATACCAATATGATTTTAAATTTCCAAGTCGCAAGATATTAATTAAATTTAAATTAACCAACTTCTCTTATTATTTTCACTATTTATTGTGGCGGTCCTCCCACCCTGGGTGGTAATCCACCAAAGTGTCATACTTTCCCTTGTCAATTGTCCTTTGACTCGTTTAAACTGTCGGTCCTGATACATGACAAGGTTCCACACACGACATGACATAAATCGTCCTCTGACCAGTTTAAACTGTTGGCCCCGACTCATTATGTCACCACAAATTTTAATACCCGTTTTTATCTTAGGCATTAATTCTAAATTTGTCAATTTCACAATTTATAAATTATCCCACCCTTTTAATCGATGTGAGATCCTCAAAAATACCCCTTAGTCCCATACCTAAGGGTACCCAAGTTATCAATACGTCCTACCCTATGTATATGATGAATTTCTAACATAAACCTCGACTTAGTCTCATGTCTAGGCTGGCGTAGCGACGATAAAGTATCAAAAATCAGCCCACCCCCGACATAATCAAGTTGTAATAATCTACCCTCACTAGTCCCATACCTAAAAGGCGTAAATCATCAAAAGGCCTACCCACTAGTCTCATACCTAGAAGACATCCTAAAATATGGGGGAAGCAAAAATACCCAACAACCCTGTTGATGTAAAAAACTAGATTGCTCTAATTATTCAATCACAGATAAATAAATAAGACAAAGATTTTTAAAGTGGTTCGGCTAGGAATAAAGCCTACGTCCACTGTTATGTTATTGCTGAGTGTTTGTGGAATTCTTGATTACAAGATCTCTCAAGAAATTCCGGTCCCCTTTGAATGAGGATGATACAAGGTATTTATAGCCTTGAGGCTGTACATGAAAGGTTCGATACATTAAATGACATACATATGAAAGGGTAATACATTTAATGCAGAGTGCGTGCCAAGAATATAAGCATTCAATGAATATCTGAACTGTTGATGATCTGGCAATTAATGATACGACCGAGATGCAGCTCGGACCGCCATAGCTGTTCGCTGATCAGGAGTTCCTCGGAACATTAGAGTACCTCGGTGTGTTAGAGTTCCTCGGTGTGATAGAGTTCCTCGGCGTATTCTCGTTGCTCGGAAAGAAGCATGGTTGGTCGGGAAATGATCTTCCTCGCTGCTATTGTGCCACGTAGATTGATACGTGTCTTCGTATTATTCGTCCACATCAGCATATTAATTTTGGTATCAACAGAAGCCCCCAATGTTTCATATTTCGAACTTTGAGGAGTATGGAACATTCTTTCTCGGTATATGGCAATATTAGATGTCCTTCCTGGGTTTCAGGAACATTGTATTCAAATTTCCTTCTTATTTCGCAGTTTCCGCCTTTTTTATAAGCGCTTCGATCTTCGTGCAAATTTTGTCCTCTTAGCCGCCGGAAGTTTAGTAATTTCTTTTTGGTAATCATTTCTTTCGCCGCTTCCCAATGCAAAGTATTTAAACTTCTTTGGTAACCATACCGTCGTCTACGCTTTTCATTTTCTGCATTCAAGCTTTCTATTCTCTTCTTCTCTTGTGCGTTCATCCTTGTTTCCGTTCGTTGTCAACACATCTCCTTTCTTTCTGTAAGATCTTCTTTCTTTCTTCTGTATCTCTTTTATTCAATATGGTTTATATTGTGGAGTCTATTGAGAAATTCCGTTCTGATTTTTCCATTCCTTCGTGGGTAACTCTAGAGGTTCTTTCTGAGCCTTTAGATTACTTTCGATTGGCTGAGGGACATTGGTTCCCCAGTCTTTTTGTTGCTGAATGCGGTTTTTCCTTTCCACCAAACCCATTATGTCTTGAGTTTTGTCAATATTTTGATCTTGTTCCTGCAAAAATAGCCCCCAATTCGTGGAGAATAATTAACGGGGTGCATAAATTAAATTTAACTCATGGGACTCGTATTGGGATCCCTGAAATTATGTTTTGTTATAAATGGGCTGTTCTAGATAATATTTATTATTTAAAAACTAGGTATTTTAATAGGGCTCTTGTAGTTAATCTCCCTGACTCAAATAGGGATTATTTTGAGCATGGGTTGGTCATAAAAAAATGGCAACATGCGCCTTTATCTGGGAATGAAGTATACAACGGTCCCAGATGCCCCCCATACGGCAATGGGATAGGTTTATTTTTCATTTTATTTTACTTATAAAATTATGCTTTCATCATGTTTGATAAAATGTATGACCGATATTTCATTATGTATCTATTTGCAGTTGATAGCAAAAGAAAAACTCCAAAGGAATCAGAAGTGAATATTAAACATCTGAAACTTATCTGGGGTTTGCATAAGACGATTGCTGACGAGCATATTAGACCTGCTTCATATTTACTACAGTATAAGAGTTACACAACCTCTTATACTGCTCGCCCTGTTGAACCAGCTTCAACACCAGAAAGTTCATCTTCAGATTCTCATATCCCCTTATCTCAGAGAATGGGCAAGAAAAGAGCTCCTCCTGCTCTATTTGGTGAAATTTCTTCTGCTGTTGGAGCCCAGAAAGGCAAAATTGATGTCCCAGAAGGGACTAAAAAAGTAGATGTTGGGTCCTCCAAAGCTGCCGAGAAGCCCCCAGTGGCCCCGAGCAAGAAAAATGCTCCTGCTGATGTAATTACAATCTCTCCGACCAAGACTTCTTCCTTGGTTGATGCTGCTGACCCTCCTTTGAAGAGATTGAGGAAATCATCCTCAGTTAATCTTGCTGGAACTGCATCTTCTCTACCCGCTGGTGGTAGTAGTGTTTCAAACATCATTCTTCCGAGTTCTTCAATGAGCTCAGTTATACCCGAGGTTCTCGGGGTTGATGAAAAAATTCCTAGGGATACACTGACATCCCTAGCTGCTCGTCATCTTTCTTCAGTAAATTTCTCACTCCTTTGGTCTTTCTTTCTTTTTCTTGAATTCTTGTATTTGTGTTGACTTTATTGTTTTTCTTATCTTTCAGCTGGTGAACTGCTTCAATACCATCGTGAAGAAAGATCAAGTTATTAAAGCTTCCAGTTCCTCGTCCGATGTTGACGATGCTTTGTTGGGTTTATCCCAATCTGTGAAGGAATCTCACCAACAGTACATCGAGGAGAAAACTGTTTGGGAGAAAAAGTTGGCTGTGGCTGAGGCTGATAAGATGAAGATGGCTGAAACCTCCAAGAATTTGGAGGAGAAAATTAAGGGTTTGGAGGTTAAACATCAGGAATCTGATGATAAGTTGAAGAAGGCAGAGGAAGAATTATCTACTCTGCGAGATATCAAGGTTAAGAAAGAGGAATTGGAGGTGAAGCTCTCCTCGGAGAAGTCGAGGAGAAAAATTGCAATCAAGAAACATTTCAGCGTTGGTTGGGAGAAAGGATCGGAGAGAGGGATAGCTGCAATGACATCCCAAGTTCAATATGGGGAGTTGAAATACTTCCATGATGGCTGGGTAGCTGCTCTGCAAGAGCTAAGGGTCCAAGACGATTCTGAGCTATTCCAACGGCATCTCCCTGGTCCTCCTCCACCAATTGTGGAAGAAGAAGAAGATGAGCCTGCCTCAGATGAGTCTTCTATGGCTATGGGCGATCAAGTTTCTGCCTCTCAACCCTCTGCCACCGAGGATGTTTCCTCCATGCCTCCTCCTCCCGAGAAGATTCCTACCGATCAAGCTGTTGTTACCACCGAGCAACCGAGCTCCTCGTCCCAGCCTCCCGAGAAAGTCTTGGGAGACAAGGAAAAGGTGTGAAGTTGTTCGGTATCATTTCTATATTTCCTTGTAATCGAACAATGTAACTTTTTGATGATCTAATAAAATATATCTTTGCTCATCTCTGTTGTTGATAACTTGTTTTTGTTGATTGTTGTCTTTTTCTCGTCTTTAGTTTGTTGCTAGAATGGAATTGATCTCTTCACATGATACTAAGCTGATGCAGCAATGTCATCAATACTACAAGGCTGGTCATACAGACCTTAGTACATCGGAAATTGCTGATATCCTTGGTCATGGTGCTTCAGAACAGGCTATTGAGGCTTATCGATATTTGAAAGATTTACTCGACCGAGCTGTGGCCAATAATGTGGCGTATTATGAACTGATCGAGGAACTTCATGGTTCCATAGAGGATCTTCAAGGTCAGCACAATGAATCAATGGCTTTGTTACACAAAGATTATGAAAATAGATACCAACAACTTTCTTCTGAAACAGGCCATAAGAAGATCATTGCTGCATATGATATTAGGGAAAGGACCCTAAAAGGTGAAGTTGAAGCCTGCAGACAAATTGCCGAGAGCCTGGAACAAGAAAATAATAATTTGCAGAAAAAATTGGCTCAATATGAATCTGCTGCTTCATCTTCTACTGCATTAATACCAGTTACTGATGAAGGCTTCTCGTTCTTAGAGGTCGAAAACGCCAAACTAAGGCAAGAGCTGGAGGACTTAAGAAAATCTGCCATTTCTGGAACTGCTTGGGGACGAGGAAGAGGTTCTCGGGGGCGAGGAAGAATCCTCAGCCAAAATGTTGAAGAGGCTCGTACTCAGTCTACTCTGGAAACTCAAGCATTCCAGTTGAAAGTAAAAGGCCGTGCTCTGACTGAAATGTCCAATAAAAATCTGTCTCTGGAAGATCAGTTTACATCGACGAAATCTGCCTTACATAATAAGGATCTTTTTGCCAAAAGCCTTCATGAACAATTGGAGAGATTAACCTTCCAATTCCATAAACAGCCAAGGGAATTCTGGATGGCATGATATAATGAAGCCCTTGTTCACCTGGATGCTCGTATTGAACATGCCAATAATGAAGGTTACAAGCAAGGATGGTTAAATGCATTGGGTGTATTAAAGTTGGAGCAAGGGCATTTTTTATGGGACTATCATGCTCCATCATTATTAGACCTGCCTGTACCACCTTTCAAATTGGATATGGCATGGATCCCAGCTCGTTCCATTCCTCGCAGCTTAATTTCAAAATACCTTGGTGATTATAGCCTTCATTCCCAAGTTGAATTATCTCGTCCTGAGCATCTCTTGGATACACCTTCTGTTATGAACGTCAGAATGCTCAGAGATGTTAATTTCATCAATTCTCCCCTTTGCCTAGAAGACCCTCCTGCCGGCGAGGAACCTGTTTCTAAAGCACAGGGCAAAAAACTAATAGAATAGTAATATCCATGTAACAATTTAGTACATTCTTGTAACTTGTAATTTATTCTAGATTAATGAAAAGATTTTCATTTTCTGTTTGCCAATTTTGTTAGTCTTGTGTTTATCAAACACCTTTATATTTGTACATAGGTATCTATGTATTTAAAAGGATGGCAATATCGTGCTATTTATCAACCAACTTAAAAATTTACAAGTATCAAGGTTGATCAATAAAGTAATGAATGTAAATTGTTCAAACTGTTTCCAACCAACCAAGGTAGTTGAATAATGTTTGTCGACCAATTACAGCTGATGGTTTTTTTTATCCCCGACCAGCTATACTTGGTTTAATTATAAAATTGCGTCCGACCAACTAAGATCAATAATTTGTCCTCGCCGACCAACTACAGTTATTGGGTTTTTATCCCCGACCAACTATACTTGGTGTATTTTTTGAACATTTTGTTCTTCAAAGAACTCATTGTAATAATATTACCTCCCGACCAACATAAGTTGTAATATGAGAGTATATTTTTATCTTACCAACCGTAGTTGATCATGCTGGTGTACACTTTTTGGCTCCTTAAAGCTTTTGGCTCCTTAGAGCATTTTTTGGCTCCTTAGAGCATGTCCTCCTAACCAAAGGGGGTTGGCTACTTATAGCACTTTTGCTCCGTAGAGCTGTCCTCCTAACCAAAGGAGGTTGGCTACTTATAGCACTTTTGCTCCGTAGAGCTGTCCTCCTAACCAAAGGAGGTTGGCTACTTATAGCACTTTTGCTCCGTAGAGCTGTCCTCCTAACCAAAGGAGGTTGGCTACTTATAGCACTTTTGCTCCGTAGAGCTGTCCTCCTAACCAAAGGAGGTTGGCTCCTTAGAGCACTTTTGTTGTGTAGTGTATTACACTAGTATTCCCCGAAAAACTTTCAACCAGAAAGAAAATGGCGAAACATCCTCGTTTTATTCATAATGAAAGAAATGCTTTACATTTGACATCACTGATAATACTTGCGCAGGTGTTCAGCATTCCATGCGTTCTTAAATTCTTCTCCCTCTAAAGTTGCTATTCTGTAAGTTCCTGGTCGAACAACCTCTGTAACTCGGTAAGGTCCATGCCAGTTTGCTTCCAGTTTATTCTGCTTCTGAATGACCTTCTTTAGCACATAATCCCCCTCTTTTAGATCACATTTCTTTACCCTTTTGTTATAAAACAGAGCTGTTCGTTGTTGATAAGCAGCATTCCTAATGGCTGCCTCTTCTCTGACTTCCTCGAGCATATCCAAATCCAGCCTTCTCATCAAATCATTGATCAGAGAATTGAAATTTAACACCCTGTGTGTTGGTAGGCCCAACTCGGCAGGTATCACAGCCTCACTTCCAAATGCTAGCATATATGGTGATTCTCCTGTTGCTGCTCGGGGAGTTGTTCGGTAAGCCCACAAAACTGACTGTAGCTCATTAATCCAATTTGCTTTAGCCTCACTTAACCTCTTCTTCAACCCATTTAGTAATGTTCTGTTCGTCACTTCAGTCTGTCCATTGCTTTGGGGATGGCCTGGTGCTGAATGAAACTTCAAGACGTTTGACTGATGACAATAGGCAGCAAATTCTTCATTATCAAATTGCGTTCCATGGTCTGTGATGAAAGCGTGGGGGAGACCATATCGACAAATGATATTCTTCCATATGAACTGATACACCTTCTCGTACGTCATATCAATTAGTGGTTCAGCTTCCACCCACTTAGTAAAATAGTCTACTGCCACGACGAGATACTTGAACCTTCCTCGGGTCGTCGGCAGTGGTCCAACCAGATCAATTCCCCACATGGCAAATGGCCAAGGTGATGCTATGGGTGTCAACAATGCCTGTGGAGTTCTTCGGATGGAGGAAAAACGTTGGCATTTGTCACACTTCTTAGCATAGGCTATACAATCAGCCCTCATCGTTGGCCAATAGTATCCCTGTGTCATTACCCTTTGCAAAAGTGTCCGACCTGCTACATGAGCTCCACAAGATCCTTCATGAATTTCTTCAATCAATTCTTTGACTTCTGATGGATGCACACATCTCTGCAAACCTGCCATAATTCCTCGTCTGTACAAAACACCATTAGTTAACACATACCGAGCAACTTTATACTTCAATTTCTTGGCAGCTAGTTTGTCCTCCGGCAATTCTCCTTCTTCAATGTATGCTCTGATAGGATCCATCCAAGATGGTCCTAAATCAAGGGTAATAATCTTCACCGTCAGATCTTCTTCTATGCTCCGACTTTCTAATACTTCAATTGGTATTGTTCTTCGCAGCTCGGTGCGCGTAGCTGACGCTAATCGGGCCAATGCGTCTTCTCGGTATCCTTACCAATTGAATAGCATCAAATTCTGTTAATAACTCCATCACTTTTGCATGGTACTTCACCATTAACTCTCCCTTCACTGCATATATTCCCATCATTTGATTCACAATTAATTGAGAATCACTGAAAACAATTACTTGTCGTGCCTCCATAACTTTCGTCAAATGAAAACCTGCTATCATAGCCTCATATTCAGCCTCATTATTGGAAGCTTTGAATTGGAATCTCAAGGCATACTCCATGTCAATATCGTCTGGAGAGTTTAAAACAATCCCTGCTCCACAACCAGCCGTGCAAGATGATCCATCTACATATAATCTCCATGTATGTAACTCGTCTTCAAATTTCTTATCTGTTAGAGTTCCTCGGTGAAATATCATATGTTTTCTTTCATCATCCCCGGGTATCCTTCGTTCCTCGTTGGTCATTTGTTCGCGCCCTTCTACCAACCGGAGTTGGTCGGGGTTTGAATATGATGATTTTTCTACATCCACAAGTCCTTTTACCAACCTTGGTTGGTCTGGATCTGTGTCTGTTGATCCTGTATCGTCCACAGGTAGGTCAGCAAGCACCTTTTGCTCCTCGGGGGTATCAGGGTATGTGAACTCTGCTATAAAATCTGCCACGACTTGCCCCTTCAACGATGATCTGGGTTCATACACAATATCATATTCACCGAGCTCTATTGCCCAGTACATCAATCTTCCTGATTTTTCTGGCTTGTGAAGGGCTTGTCTTAGCGGCATGTCGGTATACACAATAATGGTATGGGCCTGGAAGTACGTCCTCATTCTTCTACTTGCTTCAATTAATGCCAGTGCCAATTTTTCCAGCTTTGGGTATCTGATTTCCGCACCTCGGAAGGCCTTGCTTGTGTAATAAATTGGCTTCTGGACTCCATTCTCCAGTCTGATCAACGCTGAGCTAACTGCATTTTCTGATACTGCCAAATACAAGTACAGCTTCTCTCCAGTTATTGGCCTAGACAACAATGGTGGGGCTCCCAAATACTTCTTCAAATCTTGAAAGGCTTTCTCACATTCATCAGTCCACTCAAAACTTTTTTGCAGTGTTTTGAAGAATGGGAGGCATTTATCAGTTGCTCGGGATACAAATCTGTTGAGTGCTGCAACCCGTCCGGTAAGACTCTGCACTTCTTTCTTCGTCGTCGGAGATCGCAGCCCTAAAAGAGCCTTGATATTTTCTGGATTTGCCTCAATACCTCGTTGGTTGACGATGTATCCGAGGAACATTCCTTCTCGTACTCCAAAGGTACACTTCGTCGGGTTAAGCTTCATCTGGTAATTATCCAGTTGATCAAAAGTTTGACTCAAGTCAACCAAATGATCTGCAGCTCTCTTGCTTTTGGTGAGCATGTCGTCGACATAGACCTCCATATTGCGGCTGATTTGTTCGGTAAAAACCTTGTTCATCAACCGCTGATATGTTGCACCTGCATTTTTTAAACCAAAAGGCATAACATTATAACAATAAGTTCCCCTTGGGGTAATAAAAGAAGTACTTTCCCTGTCTTCAGGTTTCATTTTGATCTGGTTGTAGCCAGAATAAGCATCCATGAAGCTGAGTAGCTCGTGTCCCGAGGTAGCATCCACTAGTTGATCAATTCTGGGCAATGGAAAATGATCTTTTGGACATGCCTTGTTGAGATCAGTAAAATCAACACACATTCTCCATTTGTTGTTCTTCTTCTTTACCATCACCACATTTGCCAACCAATCTGGATATTTCACATCTTCAATGAATTGGGCTTTCTGGAGTTTCTCGACCTCCTCTTGTATGGCCTGGTTCTTCTCGGGACTAAACACTCTTCTTCTTTGCTTCACAGGCTTGATCTCCTTATTCACGTTGAGCTCATGACATAAAAAGTTTGGATCTATACCTGGCATGTCTTCATGACTCCAAGCAAAAGTATTCTTCCTGTTTCTCAAGAAAGTTATCAAATCTTGTTTTATTGAAACATCCAACGACGATCCTATTTGAGTTACTCGTTCAGGATGCTTGTCGTCCAGGATAACAATTTCTATAGATTCCACAACCTGCCCTTTTACGAGTTGAGATTCATCCCTAGGGTCAAGAGTTTCAATTTTTGTGCTCTCCTCCACTTGATAAGTAGTAGTCTTTTTCCTTGATTCTTCAAGTTCTTCTTGCTCGGCAGACGAATAATAGCATTCCCGAGCTACTTTTTGATCACCTTTCATAATTCCTACTCCAAAATTCGTTGGGAATTTCAAACATTGATGTACTGTAGATGGAACTGCTTCGAACTTCTTCAATCCAACTCTTCCCATGATGATGTTGTAGGCGGACTGCACATTCTTATCCATCACAAAAAAACGTATTCTTTCTGTTCGACAAGCAGGCCAAGTTCCAATGAGTATATCCAACTTGATCGTCCCAAGTGGAAAAACTTTCTCGTCAGAAAAACCCAGAAGGGGTCTGTGATAAGGTTCCAATTGAGATAATTTTAAATTCAGGCTATCAAAGCATGAATAGTACATGATGTCTGCCGAACTACCATTGTCTACTAACACCCTTGAAATGATCACATCCTTCATCCTCATTTTGATCACCAAAGGATCATCATGAGGGTAAAGAACACCTGCCAGGTCGTTTTTTGAAAAACTAATCACTAGCTTCTCTTTGTTTACCTTCCTCGGACGATCATCCTCGGCCAGGTTTATTCGCTGAATGTATGAACAAGCTTGAGCCTCTCCGAGGTAAGCTTTTCTTTCTGCAGTAAGGTCTCCTCCTCCTGCATCTCCTCCTGTAATAACATTACAATCAAATGACCCAAAACGTATGGAAAATACCTCTCGTTCAGGTTTCCTTGGTTTCTTGGGAAGATCGGGGTCATCATCTGGATCCTCTTCATGGTCCCTCTTCTTTTTATCCTCTGCACGACGAGGAGATCTAGATCTCTCTCTAGTTCTATCATCATTCTTCCTTTCACCTCTGCGATCTACATACTTTGATAATTTTCCTCTTCGGATGAGTGTTTCAATCTCGTTCTGAAGGGCTATACAATTTTTGGTCATATGGCCATGATCTTTGTGAAACTCGCAATATTTGTCTTTATTCCTCAGGTCGGGATTTGTCTTCAGTTTCTCTGGCCACTTGATTTCCTCGTTATTCCTGATTTCTTCCAAAACATGATTAATACCCATTTTCAATGGAGTATAATTATCATACTTCTTTAGGACTTCCAACTTCATCCTGTTATTCCTGGAATGTTTGTCACCACCATTATCTTTCTGATCTTTCTTCTTAGAATTGTCGACCTCAACTTTAACTTCTTTATCCATATTCTTCTTTGCAGCCATAGCTTCCTCGGCATTCATGATTTTGGCCGCCTTTGCCATCAACTCCGACATATTTTTAGGTGGATCTTTGGCCAAAGTGTAGTACAGCTTGTTAGGCAGCAAACCACTCATCAGAGCAGTAATTGCTGTCTTTTCTTCATAATCTATGACTTCCAACTTCTCGTTATTGAAACGAGTTATGTAATCTCTAGTACTTTCACCTGATTTCTGTCTAACACTTAGCAAGTGTGCTACTCGCTTTACCGGCTTTGCTCCAAAACAAAAATTGCCAATAAACAACTCGGCTAACTGAACAAAAGTTGAAATCTTACCCCGAGGAAGATTATTGTACCATATCTGTGCTGATCCGGTAAGAGTTCCCGAGAATGCTCTGCACCTCATCTCGTCGGGGACAGCGTAGATATCTGCAGCAGCTTGGTATTGTTCTATATGAAGTACGGGATCTGTCTTTCCATCGTACTTGGGGGTCACTACGGGTGCTTTAAATTTCGACGGTGTAGGGAAATTCACAATGGCTTGCACAAAAGGTGTTCCTTGAACAAAAGTTCTCTGTAAGGGGTTCCTCGCCTTAGCCATTTCTCCCAGTCTATCCTCCAACCGTTGAATGGAACCTTTCCATGCTTCATTCCCTTCCTCGGGCCGCTTAGTCCGAGCAACTGATTGCTCTGACGTAGCTTCCTGAGATTTATCTCGACGAGTAGTTGGTCGCGATTGAGCAGATCCTTCTCTCAAACCTGGTGGTGGTCGAAAACTTCTTGATGGAGCCCTAGGTGGACTCATGTTCCTCCTTGGTCCTAACCGACTGAAAGGAGACACCCTGCTTAATCTTTCCAAAGCGCTAGTTCTTTCCGGAGAAAGAGTGATACGTTGATCTGTATCTGTAGCCCGTATCGATGAAGTTCGCCCAGGTTGATAAGAAGAATCATTAGACTCTTCATTGCGATATGACCCAGTACGTCTAGATTGAGATTGCCTATGATCACTCCTTTGCACTGAATAGGTAGGTGCACTGCCCTGAAGAGTTTGAATGAGTTGCCTCATAGATTCTTGCATGGCGGTTTGTCCTTGAGCCAGATTCGTCATAATTCCCGCCAGATCTGGGGATGCAGATGGATTTGGAAGATTTCCAGTATTTCCAACATTTCGATTACTGGATTCGGGATTATCTGCCATTGATAACAAATGATTTTTGGTGAAAAACGATTGCAACAGTCGTTTCCCACAGACGGCGCCAATTTGTTGATGTAAAAAACTAGATTGCTCTAATTATTCAATCACAGATAAATAAATAAGACAAAGATTTTTAAAGTGGTTCGGCTAGGAATAAAGCCTACGTCCACTGTTATGTTATTGCTGAGTGTTTGTGGAATTCTTGATTACAAGATCTCTCAAGAAATTCCGGTCCCCTTTGAATGAGGATGATACAAGGTATTTATAGCCTTGAGGCTGTACATGAAAGGTTCGATACATTAAATGACATACATATGAAAGGGTAATACATTTAATGAAGAGTGCGTGCCAAGAATATAAGCATTCAATGAATATCTGAACTGTTGATGATCTGGCAATTAATGATACGACCGAGATGCAGCTCGGACCGCCATAGCTGTTCGCTGATCAGGAGTTCCTCGGAACATTAGAGTACCTCGATGTGTTAGAGTTCCTCGGTGTGTTAGAGTTCCTCGGTGTGATAGAGTTCCTCGGTGTGATAGAGTTCCTCGGCGTATTCTCGTTGCTCGGAAAGAAGCATGGTTGGTCGGGAAATGATCTTCCTCGCTGCTATTGTGCCACGTAGATTGATACGTGTCTTCGTATTATTCGTCCACATCAGCATATTAATTTTGGTATCAACAAACCCGTTGTCACAATGGCAATTATATAATGCCAACAAGTCACATAAATAATCATAATTAATTAATGTACCAAACTACGCATGATAGTCCAATTTAATTAAATCTTAATTTAATGATCACGTCGCCATAAACACCCAATAAATCTAATTTAATTATTTTAAATTAACTACATTAAAATTTCAGCATTAATACATCAAAATTTCCAATTCCATTATCTCAACACAAATTACATGGGTTATACGCCCCCAAATTCATTTAATTCAAAGCTAGGGTTTTTCTACATGCAAACTACACCCATAAAATCCAAAATCCACTAATGAATCCTACGTACCCACGGGTTATGAATATTATTCATATTAAAAGATTTCATAAAAACAGGCCCAAGTTTTATGTGTCCACTTTCTCTAATTAGATTGCAAATTGATTTTAAGAAAAATATGAGATTAAGGTTTAAGCAATATTTAAAACGCATAATACTAAAGAAAAGGAATAAAGTATTAATACTTGAGATTAAGATGAAGGAATTTTGACTACGCGGTTGAATTCCTCTCGAAAAATTAGCAAAGAGACGTTCTTGAACAATGTTGAGAAAATCCAGTTTAAAGCTTTAAAACTTGGATTGAAAATAGCTCTCCAATGGAGTTAAGGTTTTGAAGGAGGATAAGATTTAAAAGAGGAGATTACTGCTCTTAGGATTTAGAAGAAAGTGTTTTTAAAAGTCCTAAATCCGTCACTTTGTTTATGTACCAAAAAGAATTTGAGTCTTAATCAAATACAAACACTCGAAAATTTATTACGGACGATTGGACAGTCAGAATTGCTTGAAATTTTGGTATGTTGTAACGAATGGCGAGACGGAGCTGCTATCAAAACTTCAACTCGATCGGACGGTCGGATTTATGAAAATATTATTTTTATCCTCCTTAACTCGGATCCTCCCCCAATTTTTATACAAAAAGTTATAATTTCCAATTTTTAATCCCGATTAATATTCCACTTAAAACCTTATTTCTATATATAAAAGCCAACAAATTTAATACTAAGTATAATTAAATCCAAAATTTTATTTTTTTTCTCGAATTTTCTAATTAATTAATTTAATTAACTATTAAAAACACGGGGTGTTACATAATTCTCCATTAGCAAAAGAATTTCGTCCTCGAAATTAGATGAAACATAAACATAAAAAATAAATCACGAAATCTAAAATAAGGCTCACATACGCCTACTCGTTGAATGCTATAATTGGCCCTCATACACCCAATCCTACGCGCACCTACCCTACGAACAACAAAATAACATATATCTCTCTCTATATATACATAACTATGAAAGTAATGGCGTACCACACGCTCTCGCAAATCACCACTCGATTCTATTTTCAATAATCTTCGCAATACATAAATCCTCAAATCAATTTACATCGTTGCATCGATATAAGACATGCCCAAAATTTATACTAATGATCTTCCAAATAATTAGCGTCCACAAAATCAATCCTAGGGATCCTCACATAAAGCTTACTCTAAGCTCGATGCCTACAACGTCTTTACCACAAGACTCTATATCTCCAAGAAATACAACTAACACATATGCTAGACCCTCTACCTTAAGGAGTACGAATCAACAAAGAGAATTGAAGATCGGCAACGCGGAAGCTAAAACAGACTCATAACCTACAAGACCCAAGACCATGCTCTGATACCATCTGTCACACCGAGCGAACTTCTCGCGTCGGCCGCCACCAAAACTAAGTCGGGCATGAGTCAATAAAATACCATTCTTAGCATGAGACAGTTATGAGACATAAATAAATCAATCCTCGAAATAAATAATTGAATCAAACTTAATTGATAACAACAATTGAACGATAAAAGATCCATCACACGCTAAACTCCAAATAATAAACTAATCTCCAATAATATAAAACTGAATAAAACCCATATAATTTTGGAACCGAATGTCCCAATCAAAACCATAAACTGTGTCTCAAAGTACATACGAAGGAATGAAAAACTAAACTAAATCAACACGCATAAGGTAGAGCAACTCCAAGTGTACCTCCAAGCAAATCCTCAAATAACTCTATGCAGCTTCTCCAATTACTAATTCCTGAAAAGTTAGTCAACGCACGAGGTCAGAGCCCCGGGCATGAATACACACTACTCCCTTCAATTAGGATCCTTGAATCCAAACAGTAGCATTATACACAATAAATATCACAATAGAATATTTAAAGTTAAACGAGATAATTAATCACGATAAATATAAATCACTAACTACCCTCAGAGATCCCCATTTAAAAAGGCACACCAATATGATTTTAAATTCCCAAGTCCCACGATGTTAATTTAATTTAAATTAACCAACTTCTGTTATTGTTCTCACTATTTATTATGGTGGTCCTCCCGCCCCGGGTGGTAATCCACTAAAGTATCAGACTTCCCCTTATCAATCGTCCTCTGACCCGTTTAAACTGTCGGTCCCAACACATGACAAGGTTCCACACACGACACGGGATAAATCGTCCTCTGACCCGTTCAAACTGTCGGCCCCGACACATTATGTCATCACAAATTTTAATACCCGTTTTTATCTTAGGCATTAATTCTCAATTTCATAATTTATAAATTATCCCACCTTTTTAATCGATGTGAGATCCTAAAAAATACCCCTTAGTCCCATACCTAAGGGTACCCAAGTTATCAGTACGTCCTACCCTATGTATATGATGAATTTCTAACATAAACCTCGACATAGTCTCATGTCTAGGTTAGCGTAGCGACGATAAAGTATCAAAAATCAGCCCACCCCCGACATAATCAAGTGGTAATAATCTACCATCACTAGTCTCATACCTAGAAGGTGTAAATCATCAAAAGGCCTACCCACTAGTCACATACCTAAAAGGCATCCTAAAATATAGGGAGAGCAAAAATACTCAACAACCCGTTATCACAATGACAATTAAATAATACCAACAAGTCACATAAATAATCATAATTAATCAAAGTACCAAACTACGAATGATAGTCCAATTTAATTAAATCTCAATTTAATGACCACATCGTCATAAACACCCAATAAATCTAATTTAATTATTTTAAATTAACTACACTGAAATTTCATCATTAATACATCAAAATTTCCAATTCCATTATCTCAACACAAATTACATGAGTTATACCTCCCCCTCCAAATTTATTTAATTCAAAACTAGGGTTTTTCTACATGCAACCTACACCCATAAAACTCAAAATCCACTCATGAATCCTACATCTGCATGAGTTATGAATATTATTCATATTAAAAGATTTCATTAAAACAGCTCCAAGTTTTATGTGTCCACTTTCTCTAATTAGATTGCTAATTAGTTTTAAGAAAAATATGAGATTAAGGTTTAGGCTACACTTAAAACACATAATATTAAAGGAAATGAATAGAGTATTCATACCTGAGATTAAAATGAAGGAATTCCGACTACACGGTTGGATTCCTCTCGAAAAATTAGCAAAAAGACGTTCTTGACAATGTTGAGAAAACCCGGTTTAAAGCTTTAAAACTTGGATTGAAAATAGGCCTCCAATGGAGTTAAGATTTTGAGGGAGGAAGAAAATGTAAACGAGGAGATTGTTGATCTTAGGGTTTAGAATAAAGTGTTTTTAAAAGTCCTAAACCCGTCACTTTCTTTATATACCAAAAATAATTTGAGTCCTAATCAAATACCAACACTCGAAAAATTATTACGGACGATCGGACCGTCAGAATCGCTTGAAATTTCATTACAATGTAGAGAACGACGATACAGAGCTGCTGTAAAAAATTCAGCTCGATCATACGTTCAAATTTTTAAAAATATTATTTTTATCCTCCTTAACTCGGATCCTCCCCCAATTTTTATACAAAAAGTTATAATTTTCAAATTTTAATCCCGATTTAAATTTCCCTTAAAACCTTATTTTTATACATAAAAACCAACATATTTAATTACTACGAATAATTAAATCCAAAATTTTATTTTTTTCTTGAATTTTTCAATTAATTAATTTAATTAACTATTAGAAAAGGGTACAACTAACCCCACTCCTCACATTCTTAAAACACTCCAAAAAAAATTTAAAAGGCAAAAATACCCTTTATTCTAACATCATCAAACAAACCCCATTTCACCCTAAAACCATATCTCCAAACAAAGACCATACTTATTCCCAAAATCTGTACCCATCATATAGGACAAAATAAAATGATCCCACTTATATCTTTTAAACGGGTAAACTAAAAATAAATAAAAAATCTAGACAAACCATGAAAATATTGTTTTTGCCAAATAACATTAAATATTTTTATTTATGAAAAACAAGCACTCAAAATGTTATTAATTAAAAAAAAATATTGAATTTTTTTTCTTGGCACACAAACACTAGAAAATATTACTTTTAGCAAAAAAATACTGTTTTTTTTTTGTTTTTGGCAAACAAACAAGGAAAATATTATTTTTAGCAAAAAAAACACTTAATATTTTCTTTTTGACAAACAAACACTAAAGATATTGTTTTTGATAAAAAAAAATACAATTTTTTTTGGGCACACAAACACTAGAAATTTATTTTTTGAAAAAAAACAACTTCTTCGCTGTTTAAAAAAAAGGAATATAAAAAGTAAAATGTTTATAACTCTTTCAATAAAAATTAAAAATCTATATTTTTAATAAAAACATGTTTTTTAAAAACAAAACTATTCTAATAAGAAATTATTTTTCGCGAAACTTCCAAAATGCAATCCCCAATAAACTATCCGAAAATCTGTCAAATATTTTCCACAAAATTTCAAAAATGCAGTCCCCAAAGCATAGTGTCCAAAATCAGCAAAAAAAAAATTGTCACAAATTTCAATCATATGAATAAAAGTCAATAATTCTAAAATAGTAACTATTTTTAATAAAGAGTTTTAATTCTAAAAGCTAAAACCTCTCAAATCTACCCAAAATAATTTTTAATAAAGATTTTTTTTTAAATAAGGTGTGTCGCTGGCGCGGACTTTTAAAAATAAGAGAATACTGGGTAAATGGGTGTTTGGGGGATTAATATTAAGTTTTTTTTTTTGCGAAACAAAATGTTTGTTTGTCAAAAAGAAAATTTTAAGTTATTTTTTGCTAAAAAAAATTTCACTGTTTATTTGCCAAAAATAAAACGATTCAATATTTTTTTAGTAAAAATAATATTTTCTAGTGTTTGTGTGCCAAAAAAAAAATTCCCGTGTTTTTTTTTCAATTAATAACATCTTGAGTGCTTATTTGTCAAAAATTAAATTTTTTTTTTTTTTTGACAAAAATAATATTTTCAAGCTTTTATGGGTTAAATAAAAATATTTTTAAAAAATTGAGTTTAAAAATAAGGCATGATATTAATGCGGACCTTTAAAAATAAGGTCCCCACAATTTTTGGGCCAATATGATGACGTTGTGTTTTGATGAAAAGGAGTCATTGTGAATTGTAAGGGTAATAGAGTAATTGTATAAATATTTGAAGTGTATAAAGAATTGTATGGAGTGCCGATAGCTATGCACATTAGAAAAACGGGGTGTTACAGTGAACCAAAGGTTTATTGATGAAGAAGACGGAGGCTGCTCGGTGGATACCTATTGTCTAAGTTACTTGTAAGTTGATTATATGTCAAATTACTGAATATAGGTTTTGCCCTTTTTAGAATTTTTTCCTCATCTCTGTGTGTTGATTACATGCTTGGTTTGTTAAATTAAAATTGGACTAGATCTCGTACGCACTCTTAATTTAATCAAAGATATAATTTTGTAAAATTTGAATTTGTGTGTGGGAACCTAAGATACAAATCAATCCATTAAATCACTAGAATTCTCATACCAAGGTGGAGATTTGTGGGGTTTGGCTCAAAATACCAGTGGTGGTCATAGCTTCGCTATAGCAAAGGGGAATTTGTTGAACGTGGGTTCTTCTAGAGTTTATTTGTATGATGTGACCAACGGTGGAGGTTCGTCGTAGCAAATGGGTCATTACTTCCAAATATAGGTTTGTTAGTTAGGGGTATTTTGGGATTTTCACCACAAATGTGTTTCACTTATAAATAGAACATGTTAAGATTTTAGCCCTACTCTTTGAGTGACCATTAATCAACATTTATTATTATTGCTCCTAGAAAGAGATTTGGGCATTCCTCTTATGTTCCAAAATAGAGAATTTGCGAGTGAAACTTAAGTGTTCGAATTCATGTAGATTAGTTACTTTGGGAACCAATTTGGGTATTTTTCTATTGAGGATTTGGTAGAATATAGGAGCCTTTTGTGGCGAGATAAATATTTGATCAAATCTTCCAATATTTATGTGAGGGCTATTTTGTTTGTGAGAAGAGTGATCATTTATATGTGAGGAAGAAATACAAATTCCTTCCAGTTGTAATCTTCTTCTATTTAATGACACGGGTCGCCTCTTAACATTGCGAATTTGGAAAAACATGTAAAAATTTGTGTTCTTCATCTGTTTTCAATTTTCTTTATTTGGATTGCTATATTTTTGGTGTAATTGTTTTTTGCTCACAGTGCCTTAGTTGATCACTCTACATCGCGCTCCCTCACAATAGCAATGACTCAGATCAATTTTATTTTCTCTTTTCAGGTAGAATAGGTTCAAAATGATATTTTGGTTCTCTTTCTCTATATGTGTATGGTTAAGAATCTAAACATTCCTTGTTTTATTCCCTAGTTACTAATATATATATATATATATATATATATATATATATATATATATATATATATATATAGAGAGAGAGAGAGAGAGAGAGATGAAGACTCACCTACATCATGATGTATATATCACACCTAATTCTAGCCCTAAATTTGTTTTTCCTAAATTTTTTATTTTTCTCTTCAAATTAATCTTCCAATAAACCCATGTTCAAAAAAATTAAGTCAAAATACATTTTGTATCTATTTAAGGAGACCACAAAAAACTGTTGGCGCAGACTCATATAAATAAGGTATTTTGAGTAGTTTTTTGTGAATTTTTTAAAAATAGCTACAAAATATATTTTGACCTAATTTTTTGAACATAGGTTTATTGGAAGGTTAATTTCAAGAGAAAAACAAATAATGAAAAAAAAATTAGGGCCTACAACTGGTGTGATGTATGAATGATGTATAGAGCATAATATAGGTGAAAATTCTCATATATATATATATATATATATATATATATATGTCACTGTTCTAAAAAATTCCCCTAGGGTTGAGGGTTGGGAGAAACGTCAGCCTTAAGCTTTTTACACCTTATTCTTGGTAAAACCGTTAAGGCGCATTTTTTTCCTAAAAATAACAATGATTTAGTGAAACGATTTTACCTTTTAAAGATTTTTTTTACAAACCGAACCATTAGTCTAGGAGTAAATTGATACAATTTATAATTTATGCAGTGTTTTAAAACTTGAGAATAGTTTAGGGACTATTAGTCTAGGAGTAACACGAGAGCTACTCATTTTTGTTACCCCGACTTCAAAGTGTTATAGTTTACTTTGTCTTTTATGCCATAACAAATAAAGATAAAGCAAAGTATAACACTTTATAGAGCTAAGACTAATAAAAAGGATACCCTAACATTGTCGTTATTCTAGTTGCTCTATTTTGTATAGCGTATCCTTAAATTGCAGAATATTTTAGTACTTTTCACCATGGTCTCCTTTCTTGCTCAAATTTGTACCTCATGTCAAAACTATTCACCCCCAACCAAAGCAACATGCAAGAAGTTGGGTGAATGAAGAGTCATGAATAGGGATACAGAGGGGGATCTTGATTATAATAAATATGCATAGAGATTACAAACGTTGGGGAAAGTGAAATGAATAAGAGAGGGAGGGGAAATCAATCCTTACATTTATGTCTTCTGTTTTATGTATATACTATATACTATACTATATATGCCTCTTCAAAACATCCACTTTTTTCACTGGACACTATCCAAGGCTCAAAGGGAGCACACACTACCAAACCCACATTTTGCTTCGTGGCCGGACGGTACTAACTAAATACTTCATTTCATGTCTCAGCTTTTTACTTCATTTTTCAGACAGTTTGAATTAATATGTTTCAAATATGATTAGTTTTCCACTTTTTAACCTTATAATGTTCTCTAACAATAGATTTGTTTTCACTAATGATCAAGAATATGACATTTAAGTGAACGCTTTAATATGTTTGCAATCGTACGTTGATTTCCATTTATATTCAACATGTGACTATTTCTTTTTACCAGATTGTATGATTTGTTGTTTAATAATCATATAACTCTGATTTCGCCTTTTCAATAGCCATATAAAATTTCCTTGTAATATATTGATCCAAGAGTAAATAATCACGTGACGCTTACCATGCATGCCAAAGTTATCTGAAGTGGGAGTTGAAGATTGGGTAGGTGAACTTTCTCGCAAATAGGATAGATAACTGTCAACAACTGATTTTTAACTTAAAAGCTCTGTTTGGATTGAGGGAATGTGAGGGAGAGGAAAGGAGAGAGGGAGGGTATATGTGTTTGTATAAAATTAAAATGTAAGGAAGGGAAGCAGAAGAGGGAGTTTAATTTTGGTGTTCTAAAAATAACCCTATTCATAACACATTTATTAAAATGATATACAATACAAGAGAAATAAAATAAACTACATTTTTCTCTTTTCCTTTCTTCACCTTCGCCAAACAAGAATCATTACCGTTCATTTCCATTATTAACTATCCAAACAAAATTATTTTTCGCAAAATCTTTTCTCACTAACAAATCTTTTCATCTCATTTCCTTGTGAATCCAAACAGAGTGTAAATGATTAAGCACTGCCGTTTACCCCAATGGTAATTTGTTAAGGATAGGATATTTGAGGAGTGGTTTATTTATAGTCTTATTGCATCATATTGTAGATTATGACGTGTCCCCACGAGAAAGATTATTTCTCTCATTAACTAATAACTTTTTAAAATTTTGGTTTGTGTTTATTATAGTAGTGCTACATGATATTACAATTAGAAAACAAATCTAGTATTACTCTAATTTTAACAGTTGTACTCATGGTTTTAGTTCATTTGTGAGGTATCTTATTGTTATAATCAGACCACTTGTGCTATGCTTAGAAGTAACTGTTACCTTTTTCATCAGTTTATTTTTTATTGAAGCATAACAACTATACTTTTTTCTAATTGAAGTTTAGGGGGTGTTTTGCTTAATCTTCCTGTATAACAATGCCATTTTGTAGTTAATCAAAGACGTTTTGTTGACATATAGGCAGATATAATGGAGGATTATGAGAGAAGTCTTGTGAACTCGCCTTTGTTGAAAAAAGTGTGTGATGGTGATTACTTGTTAATTACTAAAGATAATGGATCGTATGGGCTTGCGCTGGCAGTTATTATTGCCATATTTATACCAATATTTTTCAATATATTTATGGGGAATAGAAAGGTAAAACAAAGAGGAGTTGAAGTTGAGGTTGGTGGTGAGGCAGGTCTTGCAATGCGAAATGTCAGATCAACAAGATTAGTTGAAGTTCCTTGGGAAGGGGCCAAGACTATGGCAGCTCTATTCGAGCAATCTTGTAAGAAGTATTCCCAAGAACGGTGTCTTGGGACTCGAAAACTAATTAGTAAGGACTTTGTCACTGGTGGTGGTGGGCGGAAGTTTGAGAAGCTACACTTTGGGGAGTACCTGTGGGAAACATATGGGCAGATATTTGATCGTGCTTGCTATTTTGCATCTGGGCTCGTTAATTTAGGTCATGATATGAGTACTCATGTTGCCATCTTTTCTGAAACTCGAGCTGAGTGGCTCATCGCATTTCAGGTAGAATTTCTAATGGCTTCCTATTTTTGTGTTTTAATATATTGTTGAGGAGTTTAAACTTGTTAAACATTGAATTCAATTTTAGGGATGCTTCAGGCAGAATATCACTGTTGTCACCATTTATGCTTCCTTAGGCGATGAGGCCCTCATCCACTCGCTTAATGAGGTTGGAACAAACTGCTTGTGCAAAGGATTTTTTATTCGTTTAATTTTATGTGAGCTTAATTTTTTAATGGATACAGCTTGGACTGTAAACAAACTTCACACTTCGCATTATGTTTTTTGGCAGACGCAAGTATCGACCTTGATCTGCGATCATAAGCAATTGAAAAAGTTGGCTGCCGTAAGTTCGAGTCTAGAAACTATAAAGAATGTCATTTACTTTGAAGATGATGACACTCTGAGTGATCGTAACATTTCCGAAAATATGAGCAAGTGGGTGCTTTCATCCTTTTCTGAAGTTGAGAAACTTGGGAAGAATAGTTTTGTTCATCCTAGGCTACCAATAAACACAAATGTTGCAGTCATCATGTACACTAGTGGCAGTACGGGTCTACCAAAGGTTTAATCCACTTTTTTGTTCAAACTTTATCATATATTTTTTCTTATAAGTAATCACCGATAAAATCCAGCCTAATGGGGAGGAAACCTGTATACAGAGTGCATATAAAACAAAAAAAAAAAGAAGAACAAAGTTGGGATAACAAACCTACTCCCCTAGTTCGAACTCCTCCAAAAAGTCAAAAACTGAGATATAGAATACAGTACATCCTCTCTAAGCCATAGGTGGAGAGACCTCAATAAAAGATGCCAGATCTTGGACGGTTCTCTCTCCATGCTCTCAAAGCATAGGCTACTCCTTTCTTTCCAAACTGTTCAGAAATTACATAAAAGCAATCCTCCATACTTGAGGCGCCCTTCTCCCGCCCCACAGACACCGTGATGCTTCAATCACATACAACACTAACCCAGAGAGAACCAAAAGATGACCTCCCACAAGTCCCTACACACACTACAATAAAAAAGAAAACGATTGGTCGTCTCCTCCACCTCGTTGCACAATTAACACCGATAGGCCCTCCTTTGTAACCCTCTGGATGTCAATATGGCCTGCTTTGCTGCAGCCCATAGGAAGAACGCAACCTTCAAAGGTGCATTCAACCCCCAAATGCTCTTCCACAGGAAAGAAACACCACCTCCTCCTTCCAACGCCCGATAGTAATCTCTTACGGAAACTCCCCCTCCCTACTCCTTTCCCACCTCAAACCATCCTCCCCCCCCCCCCCCCCCCTTGTAGGACATCACCCCTCCTGACCACTCCGACAACTTCTCCACCTCCT
Source organism: Sambucus nigra (assembly GCA_949130495.1). NCBI lineage: Eukaryota > Viridiplantae > Streptophyta > Magnoliopsida > Dipsacales > Adoxaceae > Sambucus > Sambucus nigra. The sequence continues at coordinate 382,216,276 of OX422214.1, read as the reverse complement.
CTAACTCCCAATCTCGAAATCTTCTCCTAGTTTTGGATTTCAAACCACTGTCTCTCCCACCCTCATTACATGATCCTCCACCATCCCCTCTTGCAAATCCAAAAATATGGTCAAATCTTGATTTTTCTTTTGTATGGCTTGATAATAAGCTGGAAGATATCTAAGAGACTAATATCATATCGAAGGGTGCCCAAAAGGTGGTGTTTTATGATTTTGATGGATGAGTATAAGTAGAGAAACAAACGAAGGAAAAAATAAATTGGAATGTGCATTTCTAAGAGCTTAAATTATGAACGTTAGCATTTACGTCTCTCTCTCTCTATCTCTATCTCTCTCCCTTTCTATATATATCTATATATCTATCTATCTATATATATATATACAGTCCTGCTCTTGTACGGACTAGTCCACATTTTAAGAGTGCGGACTGGACGTGTGTCACCTGGCGGTGAGCTCAGAAAAGAGAGAGAGTGTGCCTATAATTTAGGCGATAATTTCTAGGCGCACGGTTAGGTGACACATGTCCAGTCCGCATTCTTAAAACGCGGACTAGTCCGCACAAAAGCATTATTATATATATATATATATATTAAGAGTGCGAACCGGACATGTGTTACCTGGCGGTGAGCCCAGAAAAGAGAGAGAGTGTGCCTATAATTTAGGCAATAATTTCTAGGCGCACCGTTAGGTGACATATGTTCGGTCCGCATTCTTAAATTGCAGACTAGTCTGCACAAGAGCATTATTATATATATATATGCAACAATTGAAACTTATCACTTTTGCTAACGTTTCAACTGCTGCATAAGTTGCCTGTGTAATTTTACTTTAATATGGTGCCTGTTGATGATCTAGGGAGTTATGATAACTCATGGCAACATTGTAGCCACTACAGCTGCAGTTAGTACAGTGATCCCAGGACTCGGAAGTAATGATGTCTATTTGGCCTACTTACCTTTGGCTCATGTTTTAGAATTGGCGGCTGAGGTAAAATCTAAAGTGGATTTGTTGTGCATGAACTACTGATGGAGATTTTATTGTATTGACACTGTGGGGTCCAGTCTGTGATGTTTAGTGCAGGTGTTGCAATTGGTTATGGCTCAGCATTGACGTTAACCGACACATCTAACAAAATAAAAAAAGGAACCATGGGAGATGCTTCTGCGTTAAAACCGACCCTAATGGCAGCAGTTCCAGCAATTTTAGATCGTGTTCGAGATGGAGTTTTGAAGAAGGTTGAACTTGGGTTGCTAGAGTTTATTGTCCCGTATAATGTTACATCTCTAATATGATGCATTTTTGGGGATTAAGAAGATAAGATAACCTAACAAAACATATCATTTTTTATTTTCAATATATTCCAGGTTGATGAGAAGGGTGGTCTTGCAAAGAAACTTATCGGCATTGCCTATAAGCGTAAACTTGCAGCAATAGAAGGAAGCTGGCTTGGAGCCTGGCGATTAGAGAAACTATTGTGGGATGTCCTCATGTTCAAAAAGATGCGCTCGATACTTGGAGGAGAAGTTCGCTACATACTCTGCGGTGGAGCTCCTTTATCTGCAGATTCACAACGATTCATGAACATTTGCATGGGGTATGTGTTCTGCAGTCAGGCACCTAGGAGTAATTTTCATATATATATTTATTGGATATATTTATATGAATATTTTTGGGTGGGGAAGAGAAGGGGGGGGGGGGGGGGAGGTTTATAATTTTAACCTAAATTGCTGGAATTGGGCCCTCTCCTTGGCAGTGATGATAATTGTGTTGAATAGATATCAATCTTACCTAAGATTGGATGGACTGGACCCAAATTAACATACTCAGCCCACTCCATTTGAAGCACAATATCACAAACCTCCAAACCTCAGCATGCCACCTCTTTGATTGGGCTGCCCATTGTTCACACTTTCTTGACAAGCTGAGATGCAAAGAGGGTCTCTACCTGAGGATTTACAGTTCGAAGGTCGAGGGGGTTATCCAAGTTTGCTGAATCACAACTGACTTGCGATTTCAAATAAGCTCAATCTTCACTCTGAACGCATCTCTCTTCTTCACCATTATCTTGCAACGGCGTTACCTTCACGGATGCAATGCAGTGCTAAGATTTTGAAGCTCCTTCATATTCTTGATTTGGTGCCACCGTTGTTCGAAGGTTCTACTCCCGAATCAGACCCCTGTATCCGAATCCATGTCATCTTATGATGTCGACTTTGTCTTCGATTAATAATTTCAAATCGAGAGGCAAAGAATTGTTATGGGAAGAACGACTCTCCACTTGCGATGGCTTATGTGGAATGTTCATTGTCAACAGGAGGTTATAATCTTTGTTCGAATTCGGCTCAAGCTCAAATCGAGCTTGAGTTATTTTGTTCGAGTTCGGCTCGATAGATTGTAGGAGTGTTCGAGCTCAGCTCGTTTCGGCTCGATTACTTAAACGATCAAAGTTGTTCGTTTAGTGTTTGAGTTTGTTATCGATTACATTTTTTGAGCTCGTTTATAAGCTAGAGCTCGTTGAGCTGAACAATTTTGTTAATTTTCTGATAAATATAACCTCCTGTTGCAGTTTGAGAAAAAACTAACCTCCTGTTGCAAATATGATAAATTACAAACAAATTATAACCACAAATGTTAGCAGCAAAAGAATAAAAAAAAATTAATTAACGAACATGATCCAAGGGCATGTAATACCTGTAGCCATGGGCGACCAGCTGCCGAGGTTGTGTGGTGGAGTTGAAGGTGAGAGAGAGATGAGGAGGGCCGAGAGATGTTTGTCAGCCGAAATATGAGGGGTGGGAAATGTTGGGGGGGGGGGGAAATGCTATGCCCTAAAAAAACCCTTTTATATTACCCAGTTCCCGAACATAAACGAACGGACACGATCACGAACGAGCTCGACTCGTTTATTAAAAGAACATAAAATGGTGTTCGAATTCGGCTTGTTTATTAAACAAACGAGCTTTAATCGAGCCTTAAACAAATGAACACGAGCTGTTCGCGAAAAGCTCGTTTCGATTGCAGTCCCATAGGGTGTTTGTACACTGGGGAGAAAGAAAAAAGGACATTCTAATTGTAGGAATGTGTGCTATAGCGGAATAATGCGACTACTCAAATAAATCCAATTTTAATTGACCTAAATTTTAGTTAAGCCCTAACACATGCATCTAGGTGATTTGATAACATAAAATCACTATGCATGCAAAGGAAACTAATTTTAGGAAAAATCCCCGAAGGGCAAAACCTTTATTTCATTATAATTGTAAATCGCAACTTACACGGTTATAATTTGACACATGAATACCCGCAGATGTCGGTCGGTATCGTCACCAATAGATCCACACGCAAGTAACCTACAAGAAACACAGTCCTATCTTCAGCCAGGAATATCGCAGTACTCCCTATGAACCTCAGTCCAAATTAGCAAAGAATCTTCACGCAATAAGATCCTCAATGACACGCAGCCATATGATGTAGATTTACCCTCTCTACAAGAGCAAGATCAGCAAGACCGTATTTTGGGTTCCAAAACAATTCACTAAAGGATTGGGATGTTTTGTGAACTGTAAAAACAAAGGATTAAACCTCTTGAAAGAGAAGACAAATTCGTACTCCTTTTTGCAGAAAATATAGATAGTTTTTGCACAGATCTTCTTATCAAAAACGGAGTTGGTGAGTCCTATTTATAAAAGACTTAAGGTGGCAGGTCGCTCAAACGAGATAGTGTGTCGTTTGAATGAGATCCAGTGTCATTTGAACGACAGCTAGCACTTCGCGCGACATGCCATGTCGTTTGAACGACATACGGTGTCGTTCGAACGAGATGAATAAAATACTATTTTTTTCGTGTATCTTTTCCTTGTCAAATGCACCGCCTCAAAAACTCCGAAAATTTGTATTTTTGATGAGAAACATTTAAAGACTCCGCTCCAACACTTGGAAAATATTTTATGAAAAATAATCCCAATACTCTAAGTGAAATGCTAAGGTACTTAAACACAATCTTACCAAAATTAATCTCGCGGAGACTCCTTTGATGAAGAACTTTGATATTCAGATCCGTCTTGATGCTTGAACGATCTTGAATAATTCTTCGACGATTGTAGCGGTATACGACATACTCTAATGTAAACAGGACTTATAAAATATGTCCTTAGAAATTTCCCCTTATGTCTATGTCGGTGCAAAATAAAAACAATCTGAATTATCAACTCAAAATGCCTATACAAATCTAATACCCTCCCATGAACCCAAAAGTGAAAAGGTAGTCTTCAATCTTTACTTCAAAAATCTTCATGAATCTTTAAATCTCTAAACTTTTCTCATCAGGGTGTGCAACATAATGATCTTCACTTTTGTACCTACACACATGAGACAAAGCAAATACCTTCATGACGCATCAAGTTTGAAATGATTTAAGCATAATCATGAAATCATAATTAATTCTCCCCCGTACTTAAACTCCCCCATAAAGTCATAATTCGTTCTCCCCCTTTTTATTTGTCCGAAATAGATAGGGAAAAGAATAAACGAACAAAACATGGAGTGTCGGGACAAGCAAAACAAATATGGGTCAAACTACGCACATGTAGAGGAAATACTCAAAAGATCCACAAACTATTTTTTAATTTTTTAATTTTTTAATTTTTTTCACAAAATGTAAAAATGTTTTACAAAAATCACACCATGAATAACATTAAGACAACCAAATCATGGATATGGAATGAATGGGTGTGAACAAATTCAATAGGTAATAAAACTCAATCAAGCATATGTGTACTCCTATCGATTGAACATATAAAATATCCTTAGGTGTAAAATTGTTGAATTTAGATGATATCGACTAAATCAAATCAACAAATCAAAGCCTAAGTGATTTTCACACCAATAACATCCAAAACTATTTAGTGCCGTTTCGAGAACTTTTCAAAGGATGTGCAAACCTATTGATTACTTTCCAAACAAACTCCCTCATTTATAATAATGCAATTTTTATATCTAATGAGGTACTAAAGTCTCAACTTAGAGAAAAACTATTGGCCCAAATTTTTGGCATATTTCATCTTTTTTTTGCCTTAATTTTTATGCGGGCTCTTTTCAAACGGTGGCTTTCACGCAGAGTCAATTTTACACTCTTGTAGCCCTTTCCCATGTCACTCGTCATTTTTTTTTTTAAAATTTAAACAAATTCCTCACGGGCAATGGTTTTTACATGCACTACTTTTATTAATCTCGTATTATTGCACTTGGTTCATTTTAAGGACAGGATTGAGATGAAAACACTCGACCAACATGCGATAGACAAGTACGATAATTAAACAAATCCATGCACATGTGCAGTAAAGGAAATAATGAGTCAAACATATAGGAAGTATCAACTAATCACATCTCAATGACTCCAAACATTGTAAAACACATGGATGACAAGATATATTATCTCAAAACACTATCAAATTGTCACATGGATAAATGGAAAGAAATTGTGGCTCGGTCATCCTAAATGTTCATTCATATAAGGTGTAAACAAAATACAAAAATCCTTTTGCCTTTTTCCATTTTTCTTAAAAAATGAAAATCTTTTTGTGTTTTTCAAAAATTTTCAAAAATAAAAACCATAAATACAAACATGATACACACTAGCAATAGGCATAATATCGGCATGAGTATCATCCTATGGTAGCAAACAGTAAATCACACAAAGAATCATCAATCTAAGAAGGTGTGATTAAACGATCAATACAGTATTAGCAATTAAGCATAAATACCAAGAATGATTGCATATAAACTGTCAGAAACAACCTAGCAATACCAAATAAAGTAACCAATGAACACAGGGTACTACAAAAAGAATTGTCAAAGTCAACCAGGTCGCTCGAACGTGACTCCCTGTCGTTCAAACGACATAGCATCTCGCGAGAAGGCTTCGCGCGAGATCAGAAATCGCTCGAACGAGAAAATCAAATTTTCACAGAATCCCCAAAATGTTAAACAGTGTTGTCCAATGAAATTTTTTTCCAGAAAAGAGTACCTGGAAGGTGCTGACAGATCCAAAATAGTGCTAAAACAGTAATTAAACTAATAAAATAATGTAAACTTATAACAAAGTGAGTCATAACACTGGAAAGAGTACATCATGAAGCACAACTAGTGTATGACAAAAATCAAACACAATCAACCAAACGATCTCATATGGGGTGAATCATGTGCAAGCAAATGAGAGTCGTGAACAATTAGACCATAAGCCTCTAAATCCGATTTCCTAACCCAAACAGATTTGTAACGACAAGTGGGGGTTTGAGAAATCGAATTTATTCTTTTATTAACCTTCCTAGGTCCATTTAAAAGTTTGTAACAGAAACGTCTAAGATGACGTTGCTTACCGCAATGTGTGCAAGTGTAAATCGGGCGGTACCCCAATGTGTGCAAGTGTAAATCGGGCGGTGAGTGTTACCTAAAGGTGACCCTCTCCTAAAGTTTCTAGGTGGCACTCTCCTAAGATTCCTAGGTGCCTCTCGCACGATGTTCCTAGGTGGCTCTCTCACACGTGTGGGATCGGTTTTAGGAATGGGTGCAACTCTATCATCAAAGCCTATACCACCCATATCCTCCTTAATTTGGACAGTCCCTAAAATTTTATCTAACTTTTCTGACCGAGACTCCAAATCAAATTTTTACTTTACTCGAATCTCTCAAACTTTTCTCAAGTTCACCTATCCTCGACTCGAGTAAACGTCTGAAATCCTCAAACTCTAAAAGTTCCTTTTTCATAGTCTCTATCAGCCCTCGAAGACTATCCCTCTCCCTCGACATATTCTAGCTTCTCTTTCAAAATTTTCTCACGTGCCCTAAGTTCTTCAACTAAAACATCATTATCATTTTTTAAGGCACGCTATTTCAATTCAGCTTTTAATTTCAAATTTTCTTTCTTTATTTTCAAAGCTTCGTCATAAAGTTCATTGAAATCCGTTTGCAAGTTACGCTTATCTACACTTCCATCCTCACTCTCATCACCCTCACTCTCATCACTAGTCACACTGGTGGGAAGCTCTCACCTAGAAGCATAAGAAACTTCTTCTTCCGAATCACTATCACTAAGGGTAGAAACATGAGATAATGGTTTAGTCAATTTCTTCCTTAAATTTGTGGGACACTCATCTAACGTGTGACCAACACCCTCACAACCCAAACACCTCTTAGAATCGTTTTCAATGGAAGATTTAAAACAAGAGTTAGTGTGAATTTTCCAATTAGACTTTTCAAAAAGTTGACATCGAAAATTATTAAAATCATCAAAAGCCATTTTTAAGAAAAACAGGATCAAACACAATAACTTAGTGCAACAGGCTTTGACACAAAAGTGCGTGCAGAAATAGGATCACGCGATAAATTAGCATAACCCGCTCTGATACCAATTTGTAGGAATGTGTGCTATAGCGGAATAATGCGACAACTCAAATAAATCTAATTTTAATTAACCCAAATTTTAGTTAAGCCCTAACACATGCATCTAGGTGATTTGATAACATAAAATCACTAAGCATGCAAAGGAAACAAATTTCAGGAAAAATCCCGGAACGGCGAAACCTTTATTTCATTATAATTATAAATCGCAACTTACACGGTTACAACGAAATAGATTTTGACACACGAATACTCGTAGGTGTCGGTCGGTGTCATCAGCAATAAAGCCACATGTAGCGAACCTACAAGAACCGCAGTCCTATCTTCATCCCAGGAATACCGAAGCACTCCCTATGAACCTCAGTCCAAATCAGCAAAGAGTCTTCACGTAGCAAAATCCTCAATGACACGCAACCATATGATGTAGATTTACCCTCTCTACAAAGATCAGCAAGACCGTATTTTGGGTTCCAAAACAATTCACTAAAGGATTGGGATATATTGTGAATTGTAAAAACAAAGGATTAAACCTCTAGAAAGAGAAGACAAATTCATACTGCATTTTGCAGAAAACGTAGATAGTTTTTGCACTGGTCTTCTTATAAAAAACGGAGTTGTTGAGTCATATTTATAAAAGACTTAAGGCAGCAGGTCGCTCAAACGAGATAGTGTGTCGTTTAAATGAGATCCAGTGTCGTTTAAACGACAGCTGGCACTTCGCGCGACATGCCATATCGTTTGAACGACATACAGTGTCATTCGAACGAGATGAATAAAGTACTTATTTTTTCATTTATCTTTTCCTCGTTAAATGCACCGCCTCAAAAACTCCGAAAAATTATATTTTTATGAGAAACATTTAAAGACTCCGTGAGATTTAATATTGTATCATGGTTTGTGTCTATGAGGCGTCCGCGATAAGTTGGCTTAGGTAATTACTTTTATATTTTAATTTTCTTACTTTATTTTTAATAATTGAATTGGGTTATTTTCTTGACCTATTAAGAGAGTGGATTTAATAGTCATTTTATTGGTTGAACGATCTTGAATAATTCTTCGACTATTGTAGCGGTATACGACATACTTAAATGTAAACAGGACTTATAAAATATGTCCTTACCCTAATCTAGACACCTTTATGGGATAGGAATTACATCATGCTTAAAGGTAAAAACAAAAGGTAAATATATTTACCAATATTGTAAAACAAGAGAATAATTAACAAAAAGGAATAAAGGAACAAAAATTGCTCAACAAAAAATTAACGCGAATGTCCCCAACAATACCTATTAGATACGCCAAATGTAGACGCAATGGAATAGATAACAAAACACACAAAATAAGAAATTTCCACTCAATTTTCAATAATATTAATCTAATTACTAAAAATAATTATTCTTATTACCTAATAATATAACCAAAAATTACAAGATATTTCTCCCCCCCAAAACATGAACATACTAATAATCCACAAAAATACTGTTCACATTAGTCTCTCCCCTTAATTCCCTTATACGTAGAGTTTTCTTATTAGCATGAATGTAGCTAGGGGATAAGCCTTTGGTATATTTATATAGTACCCTCTTTAGTCAATTTTACTGACGTAAATGACGTCAAATGGGAGCAAGGAAATATAAATCTCTTTAAACTCTCTCAAATCACTATCTCATGAAATGGAAGAATGTCTCAAATGAGGCTACATATGGGAATTTATAGGAAGGAGGTTGTTTGGCCTCTAAGCTAACAATCTAATTATAATTACGTCCCCAAGAGTCAATAACCTTCCTTTTTCTAAATACTAAACAAACAATTACTAAAAGAGAGTACATCAAAAAAGGAAATAACAAATATGCCACTAATGCCTAAAAATTTTAAAAATAACCCCTAATTATTTATTCACATCATTCTCTCCGCCTTCGAAAAAGTTTGTCCTTGAACTTTAAAATTAAGGTCAAATGCAACAATTTCCAAAATGATGCGGAAGAGAGGCAAACATGAGTGGGTAAATGGGGAGGCTAGGGTTTGTTTGGGTGGGTTCTTGGACAAGAGAAGGTAGAAACCCTAGGGTTTCATGGCTACCAACATGTTCAGGGTGGATTCCGGCCACCGGAGTAGGGATTTGATTCAGATAGAGGAGTGCGGTGGGGCTGGTGGCACCTCCGGCCAGATCTAGAATGTTGTGGGTCAGATCGGGAGTCAAGGGGTTGGATCGGTGGTTGGAGGGGGTTTTCGCCTCTGTTAGGAGGTGATGGGGAGAGGTCGGGCTAGGGGATGCCTTTAATGGTTTGCGACCTCCACCAAGGCAAAAACCTAGTGGTTTTGTGTAAAAAGAATTGTTGCCAGTCACCAGATTGGTGGTACGATTCGAAAAGTCGCCTAAAGTAGGGGCGGGAGAAGAATGAGCGATTGCAAGAGTAGTATGAAGGTCGGCGGCGATTTCTACTGTCATGTCGGCGCCGCTGCTGGTTTGTATATTGTTACGAGGATATTCGGCCACCGTGGGGGCGGTCAGGCCACGTGGAGGCTGTGAGGGACGAAAGATAATGGAAGAGTGCCAGCGGGGTAGGTCTGCAGGGGCTGGCCACGGTGGCCGCCTGTCGCCACCTCCTGTGTGGTGGTTTGGCAATTAGGGTTTGATAGGATTATTTTTTTAGGGGAAGGGGCGTGAAATGGGTGGCGGAAGCGTAGGTAGAGAAGTCTTGGGGGCTAGGGTTAGGGATTTTAGTATTAGGGTTAATGGTGGTGGGTGGCTAAATCTTTGTGAGTGGTGGCGGGGATAGGTCGAAATTTGGAGGAAGAGAGGTCATGGTGTAATGGCAATCTAGGTGGTGGAGGAGGGAGGCAAGCGTCGATTTCATCCATTCGGACCATCAATCGGTTGATGTCTTTCAAGAGATGAGTGTCAGGAGTTTCCGCGAAGGAGTTCATCTTTTCTTGGACCCACCTTGACGTTGTTTAAGAGTTTTTATTTTTTACAACAACAACGGGTAAAACCGACTAGGCTCTGATACCAATTGACGTAAATGACGTCAAATGGGAGTAAGAAAAGATAAATCTCTTCAAACTCTCTCAAATTACTATCTCGTAAAATGGAAAAATGCCTCAAATGGGGCTACATATGGGTATTTATAGAAAGGAGGTTGATTGGGCTCTAAGCTAACAGTCTAATTACAATTACGTCCCTAAGAGTCAATAACCTTCCTTCTTCTAAATACTAAACAAACAATTACTAAAAGAGAGTACATAAAAAAAATAAGGAAATAACAAAAATGCCACTAATGCCTACAAAATCTTAAAAATACTAAAAATAACCCATAATTCTTTATTCACATCATTTACCTTTTAGGGTTATCTTGGGTAGCAAGATAACCTAGTCCTATAGATATAATCAAATATTCTCATTATGGCTCATTCATATTTCAATAGAAATGTTTTTCTATTGAATTGAGAGATTCTCTTTTTCGTCAATGACAATTTACGTAGTTCCTATATCGCTTTTGATATTGAGAATGTCTTCCAATAATCGAAAGGTTAATAACTGAGGGAAACAAAGAGAAGTTGATAAGCAAAAGGTGGAAAAGAAAAATCTATGAATTCAAGGTAGAATACCTTAGGAATTCCCACGAGGATAAGGTTATATCAGGCACTTCCATTTAAGACGACATGATATTTTTAATTTGCCTTTTCTTTTGATCTGTTCTGCATAACAGTTGGCTCATCATTCAATTTGAAAAGGTGTGTTTGTTAACAGTAGGGATTTCATCACTGTTTAGGATCTAATTTATTCTTTCTTCTATAAAAGAAAAACTGGAACCATGATAAAAAAAAAAAAAAATATGTAGCCCTATGATTTAGTTGGTAGATAAAAATAGAGGCTCTAATGCCTTAAGAGCACGTGGATGGAAAATTGGAATATGAATGTGTTTGTGCTAATAAATGAATGCAGATTATTTAAAGATGTAGGGAACATGTCAACTTGCTTCCATAAATGATTTTATGCTTTGTTCTATTACCATCTCAAATTTACATTAGTGTTTGTGCGCACAATGATCTTCAGGGCTCCTGTTGGTCAAGGATATGGCCTGACAGAAACATGTGCTGGAGCTGCTTTTTCTGAGTTTGATGACAGTTCTGTTGGGCGCGTTGGTCCTCCTCTTCCTTGTTGCTTCATTAAGGTATGGTGTTTGTCAGGAAACGGTCATGTCTAACAAGCTGATGACCATACTCATTTTATTTGTATGGATTACTATAGATTAGTTTGAAATATTCAACAAAAATGCAGTTGGGCTTGGTTATGTTATTCCTGAATACAATCTGAAGCTGTTGCTCACAGTTCTGCGGGATGATTTATTTTGTTTAAATTTTATTATACTTGAATCAAGATGAATTGAAAACTAACTTTTTAACATGAATCCTTCTATGAGCAAAAGAACAAGGAAAACATCTTGTACTATATTCTTCCAGCTTCTTTGATGTTATCAGCGTTTATTGTTATCCCTTTGAATCGTTCTATAGAACTTGTCCACACCACCCCCCCCCCCCCCCACCCATCCCTTCCCCCCAAATATTCTCCTCCCCATAGGTTTGGAAGCCACTTTCCTAAATGGATTTCCATTTATAATTTCAGCTTGTTTCATGGGAAGAAGGTGGGTACACCACATCTGACAAACCGATGCCGCGAGGAGAGGTTGTAGTTGGTGGGGCTAACGTAACTGCTGGTTACTTCAAACATGATGTAAAAACAGACGAGGTTTATAAGGTAAAGTTCTAGTAACTTAATTGCAAACTTTATTGATAGGAAGAAGGATATTATTAAACTTCATTGTACCTTGCTATCACTGTCCCTAATCACTCTGCAATACAGGTGGACGAGAGTGGTATGCACTGGTTCTACACTGGTGACATTGGAAGGTTCCACCCAGATGGATGCATTGAAATTGTTGATAGGAAAAAGGATATTGTTAAACTTCAACACGGAGAGTATATATCCCTTGGGAAGGTGTGTTCTCAAATTTTACCTAGTATGTCTTGATTTAGGTGTCTCTTCTCTATACTTCTGAATGACATGGTCATGCAAGAACTTGGGAAATGTAGGCAAATAACTCGCAATCTGCGGAATTGGGGACCCTTAATGTTTCAGCTAAACAAAGTGATGGCTGTTATTGCGGGAAATTTTTAGAAACTTTGGGGAAATTTCTGGCCTTCCCATTAAAGGCATGAAAGTTAGGCATTAATCTTTAAAGATGAACGCTAAAACACATTTATAAACCTGGGCCACAAGATACTCACTTTTCAGCATCACCATCCAAATTGGCTTCTTGCACGGGCTTTTAAAATTATCTTACACCCTTAATATTTCAGTTTCGAACCAACTCCCAAAGTTCCTGTTTGGGTAGTTACTTCAACCAATGGAGGTGTCTGTAGTTAGAGGATTTCAATCACCAACACTACTTTTGGGACAGACATAGTAGCCGGGGAAGAGCACATGTTCTCAGTAGTCTTTAACTCAGTTCTTAGGGGAGACAGGAGGAGGGTGTTTCCTTAAAAGAGCATTTGTCTCTAGACACAATATTCCAAAATTTCGGACAGAAAATACGTTGGATATCATCTGGGCCAGGGATTTAGTGGGGTCTAGGGCTGTCAATGGACCGGGTCTGGACCCGGACCCGATCCGGACCCGACCTAAATTAACGGATCTGAGCAAATTTTATAGACCCGATTATCCGATTACCCGATTACCTGATTACCCGATTAGTTAATGGATCGGATCTGGATATACATGACTCCGATCCGATAAGGACCCGACCCGAATGTGTATATATATAATATAATAAATATATATTTATATATAATATTATATATATATATATATATATATAGTATATATATATATATATATAAGTTATATATTTATATAAAAACAGTTTTATATAAAAACTGTTTTTATATATATATATAAGTTATATTTATATAAAAACAGTTTTTATATAAAAACTGTTTATATATATATATATTTATATATATATATATAAACATTTTTATGTTTTTATATATATATATAAGTTATATTTATATAAAAACAGTTTTATATAAAAAACTGTTTTTATATAAAACTGTTTTTTATATAAAACTGTTTTTATATAAATATAACTTATATATATATAAAAACAGTTTTTTATATAAAACTGTTTTTATATAAATATAAGTTATATTTATAAAACTATTTTTATATAAATATAAGTTATATTTATATAAAAACAGTTTTATTTATATATATATATAAAAACAGTTTTTATATATAGATATATATAATCGGGTCGGGTATTCGGGTCGGGTCTCCGGGTCCTTAACGGATCCGGGTCTGGATCCATTTTCTAAGACCCGTCGGGTAATCGGGTAAGACCCGATCCGTTAAAAATATACCCGGATCGGATCTGGATATACCCAGACCCGACCCGTTTACACCCCTAGTGGGGTCCATGAAAAACTCAATTCTTTTTATTTTAATTATATTTCAGCCATATTAATAGGGGAGGCAAGATATCTGCATTGCCTTTGAAATGTGTTGGATTTCATGTTATTTCAATATTTTTCCCTTGGTATTGGACCCTCCGTGTTTTGGGCCTTAGTTGTGTACTCTTAGCTTTGGAGTCTCTAGAACCTTCTAGAATTGTAATATTTTTATTATAAATACAATTATTGGGCTCCCAATTTTGTAAGCCATCACATCACAAAGACCTTCTTGATATCAGCGCCAAAATAAAATATCTATCGACATATCTTTTCTCCCAACCCTAAACCTAAATACTCTTCCACCGCTACTGTTCATCATTACTATTCCAGCTGGTTATGAACCCTAGCTAGAAGGGTTTCGCCCTCTTATACCTTTATACCTTTTTAGGCTTTTCTTGTTGGGTCTGATGCGTTGAAAAAGGTTACTGGTTTGTTTGGCCGCATTTTTATTGGTTGTTTGTTGTGTTTTTCGGCCTTTCTTATGTTCTCTTGGTTGAGATTGGGTGAATTTTTTTTGTGTGAAGTGGTAAGGCTGAATCAGGTACTGGTTGATTTTTATTTATCCTACTTTAACTAAATTGTTTCTTCTCTTTTTCGTATTGCCAAATGTATTCTGGTTCCATGTAGCTTCAGTCGGCTCACCTGTAGTTCCTCCTTGACACCGACTGAGTTGTGCCACGTATCCTTATTGATTGGTCCATACTCAAATGTGGTATTATGTATTGTAGTTAATATGACTGGTCGCCATCTGTTATTGGGATGACTTCGATAGTTTGTTGGACGTACAGTACACGACAACACATATACATCTAAGCATTAGAGAGTATAGGTTGAGCTCCTTCAGATGTGGGGACTAAACCCCGTCCTTTCGTCCGTTACCCTTGTTTCGGTCTTGTCCTTGAATACACTTAAGAGCACGGCTACCATTATGATCAAGTGAGTCCACTCACCACACTAGCGATAGGTGTTCCTCTACTAAACGTATGAAAGGTCTTTCTGACGCTCTCGTTTACAACCGATGAAGATTTATGTTTTCACGAAAGACAATAGTGAGAAAATCTTGCTAGAAAAGGGGTTGGATTGAGATCTTCGGAATCGATTGATATATGACTGGTTGGAGCGTAATTGACTCGTGTGTTCAACTTGAGAAGATGGTCAAGACCAATTGAAAATTGTAAGGTGCAATGGGTATATTGCAAGAGGAGGTGTATACTTCAAGGACAATTTTCCCGGATAACTGGATCTTTGATGTGGTATTGAATGGTGAACGAATACATGCAGCTATTAAAAGGAAGGCCAATGCTGGATCTTTTCGTTGGCCCAGCAAATGGGGATATTCGGCATGAGATGTTATTGTAATTCTCGTCTGGTGGAGTCTTTATATTTGCGTTTTTCGTGTTTTCTCGCCAAGGTGTAAAATTGTGATTTTTTTGCTAGTTCCCTGTTGGTCCCTACATCTGGAGGTTGGAAAGAACTTTAGGGTGGATGTTGGCATGCATCAAAGGTTTCTTGGCTTTGGTTGCGACGAATGTTTCTTTGGCTTTGGCCGTGAATAGGTGCGACAAGTGGGTTAATGAGGGGTATTTCCCGGAGGTTTGCCACATATATCTTCCACATATAAAAGGATCGTTTGGGGGTGCTTAATCCTAAGTGTTGCAATTCACTTGGAGGCTAGAAAGAGAGTCTTCAAGGCGAATGAGAGTCTTCCTATGGTGAGGGTTTTCTAATGTGTAATAGGGTGAGTGTGTGAGTCTTTCATGTATTGTGCTTATATATATATATATATATATATATATTTTGTGTGAGGGGTTTCTCATTGGGTAGATGGAGAGTTTAATACATTGAGTTGGGTACATACTTGTAACTATGAGATTTAGACGGTTCTCGAATTAGAACTTGCATTCACTCAGGTGGAGAGTTAGTGTGCAATGGTTGTTCGGGATTTGGGTTAGAGAATATAGAGTATATGATTTATCCTTTGTATGCTAGTTATTGTACTTATAATTTCTTTATATATATTCAAATAGGATTTCTCTGGATGTAGCCAAAGAACCATGTAAAACTTGGTTTGTGATTGTGTATGTTCTCTTTTGTTTTCATCTTTGTTGTACTTGTTTATTATTACCATTATATATTGATTATCCGGGATCGTGGTTGGTGGCAGTTTGCCCAACAAATTGGTATCATGGAACAACATGAAATTGGTTCATGTTTCATGGGGCTGGTTTAAAGAGTAATTATATAGGCTGGTGCTTAATTTCAGGTTGAAGCGGCACTGGCATCAAGCAACCATGTAGAGAATGTCATGGTATATGCAGACCCCTTCCACAGCTATTGTGTAGCTCTAGTTGTCCCCTCACGTCAAGTCCTTGAGAAGTGGGCCCGTGAAGCTCGCATTGAGTACAAAGATTTCTCTGAATTGTGTGGCAAAGCGGAAGCTGTCACTGAGGTTCAACAATCCCTTTCAAAGGTTTGTCCAGTTTCGCTCTGTGATTTAGATTTTAAAAAATCCTAAACATGATTTAGAGGCTTTAAATGTGATATACCTTGTTATGGTGCGTGTACAGGAAGCAAAGGCTGCCAAGTTGGACAAGTTTGAAATTCCAACAAAGATGAAGCTGTTGCCGGATCCATGGACTCCAGAGTCGGGATTGGTTACTGCAGCTCTCAAGCTAAAGAGGGAACAATTGAAAGTCATGTTTAAGGATGAGCTTCAAAAGTTATACCACTGAAAGCCATCCTCTCTTATTTATTCAGTATTTGTTATTCTGTTACACTATGTTCTTGTGGGGACAGCTGCCTTGTTATTTTGTTTTGTTTTCTTTGGTTTTGGCAGCAAAGCACGTGAGAGGCTCTCACTCATTCTTATTGGCACCAACTTTCCTAATGTTATTGTATGCGTTGGTTTTGCTATTCTTATATATGATGTCTGTTTGGAAGAAAGGATAACAAGTTGCAATTTCAGTTTAAATGAATTTGATGTTCCTTTTCTATTTGAGAAAAAAAAATCTAGTTGGGAATTAATTCTCAACTAAACTTTTCTTTTTCTATTAGATGAGCTACACAACTCGGGTGGCCATCTGCATTTTAAACCAGTTCCAAAGGGGTGTGATATTGCCCAGCCACCTCTCTGAATTTGATGTTCTTCCCCTTCCGGAAGTGCATTTTATTTCTGAAGGCTTAGTTGTCAGACTTACTACTACGTCTCAAATTAAGAGCAATTTTTTTTTGTTATGGCTCAAATTAAGAGTCCCAATTTGAAAATTGATACTCCTCCGGTCTCAAATTAATAGTCTTCCTTTCCTTTGGGGGATGATCCCACAATAATAGTTGCATTCCTTTTTTGGACGTAATCAACGAACCAAATTCCATTATCGCGAACAAGCCTTGATCATGGCCATTGATTCTGTAATCCTTAAAAATCATTGTTTTCAAATGACGACTATTAATTTGGAGAAGAGGTAATACATGAAATTTTACTGAAATTTCAGTTTACTAAGTTTTGATCTTGACTACATTAAACTTGGGCGGTTTTTCAAAATAACTTTGAAATAGCAATTCTTAATTTCAGGAGGGAATCTGAACCAATCCAATTTAATTAACAAACCGACTTAGATTGGATTGGATTGGATGTGGTTTTTAAAAAATCAACCCTGATTTGATCTGTTTCAGTTTTATATATGTAAGAAGTGATGAAACCAATCCAAACCGACAAAATAAAATATGTTAAAGAAGAAATATGGGTCACAGTTTTATTGAATAATATATTTTATTGGTTTTTAATCTTATATGCCTTATCAATTATATTGAATTAAATGACCAATATTTAATTTTATTGTATATTTTTAGATCCAAAGCCAATTCAATTTTTATTTAATAATGTTGAAATTAAAGGAATCAAAATCGATTAAAAAACCGATCCTATTGGATTGGACATGTTAATATATATATTTATTTTGAATGAACAAGATAAGTTGGGGTAAGTGGATAAGTGCTTAGTTTATGGGGTTTAGTGCTTGAGGTCATGAATTCAATCTCTAGGAGGCACACTAAATAATAATAGTCTTTGATTGGGCCTCGAACCTTGGGGGCTTTGAGCTTTTCTTGAGTACCCAAAATTTTACCAATTTGTGTACAAAACAAAAGCTATCGCTTTGAAAAACAACATAGAAAAATTCTATCTCTTTCACTTTATCTGCAAAAAATTATCTGCATATTTTCTGTAATAGTTTTATATTCATTATTTATTTAGGAGTGTTAGAGTATACTGAAAGTTTCAAGATTTAACATTAAACACACCCCTACCTTAAAAGTGCAATAATTAAATTGCACTTCAAGTGGATAGAAGGTTGAATGTGTATTTACAAAAGTAAGTATAAACCCTGTCATCATTTGACGAAACTAATTAGTAAGGCTAATAACATTTACTGCCGTCGAGGATGGTTCAGAAGCAAGCACGTACTAGTTGTCTTTTTTTGTTTGTCAACCCAGCAAAGTAGGATCTGTATATTGACTTTTTTTCATTTTCAGGAATATTTAGCCCGAGAAAATTCCCCACACAATAGATTATTGAGTTATCTTTGACCTTCATCTGCAATTTCTTATAATTCCCCATCCTAGCCTCTGATAACTCGAGCAAGATCCTCATAGACCATCAGCTATACTTGGTTACCTTCCCCATTAACGACACCTTCATTGGTGAACAAAGACACCTTATTCTGAGACGATCTCGAGCTGAGCTTAGTTGAGCTCGATTATCATACTAACTTCAGATCATGTTTGGTTCACTTCATTTAATAAAACAACGAGCCGAACTTGAGGTTTAAATGAGACAAAATCGAGCCAATTAATTTTGAGGGGTGTAATTGAGAGCACTTATGCCTTTAAAGACGAGCTTGAGTTGAGCTCAACAACAATAATTTTTTAGATTATTTCAAAATTGTGATCAAGCTCGGTTCGTTATTTTAATATATGAGCCGAGATCGAGGTTTAATTGAGTCGAGCTTGAGTTATTCACAAACATCTCAATTTGTTTGCACCCCTACACCTTATATTCTCTATGAATCATAGAGATGGACAAAAAAAAGATCAACCCGATTCACTTGATAGGATTGAATCGGACCGAACCCGACTCCGACCCACATTTATAGGCTTCTTTATAAATCGGTCCTAATTTAAGAGACCCGAATATATTCGGTTCGGTCTTAAATGTACATTTTAAATTCGGTTTTTGGATCGGACCAGACCGTTTATTTTAATATTATATATATATATATATATATACAGTCCTGCTCTTGTGCGGATCAGTCCGCATATTAAGAGTGTGGATCGGACATGTGTCACCTGGCGGTGAGCCCAGAAAAGAAAGAGAGTGTGCCTATAATTTAGGCGATAATTTCTAGGCGCACCGTCAGGTGACACATGTCCGGTCCGCATTCTTAAAATGCGGACCGATCCGCACAAGAGCATTATTATATATATAAGGTACGTTGTTTTAGTAAATAACTAAACTCTAACTAAACTTAACTCACACACAGAGCCACCCAACCCCAACACAAATAGCTATAACCCACAACTCAACTCTACAACATACATACGCACGGTCTCTCTCTCTTTCATTTCGTCTTCTTCTCCCATGTTCCACTCTCTCTCTCTCAACCTCAACCTCAACACTCAACAACATCATAACAATGACCGTGTCAGGATCTCAAATCTGGTTCTCCTCAACTCCCCAGTGACTCTGTCGACGCCGGTGACAACATATCATCATCCCACGGTATTTTTCTTCACTATTTGTTGTGATTTCTTCAGTATGTATTCATTCTGGATATGTGATTTCTTGTCATATTATCATCCCACGGTATAAAACCCACAATGGGGGAACAACTTAAACAACTTTATTTCCTGGGAAAAAAAAACTTCAAACAGCCCCTAAAAAATATTTTAAAACAACCCCCGACAAAAACACTTCAAAACAACCCTAAAAAAAATCTTAAAACAAGAACATTTCTTTAAAAAAAGATTGTAAAAACAACCCTCACAAAAATAGTTTAAAATAGCCCCTTAAAAAATTAGTATAAAAATTATACATTCTAAAAAAATAAAATTTGGACCGATTTTTTAACCGAACTGGATCGAAATTAGCCTAGACCGATTAAATCGGTCCAAATACGGTCTCAGTAAAAGTAGGACCGAATAATTCGGTCCGATCCAAAAAATGGTCAAAACCTAGAACGGATTGGACCGGACCGTGTCCACCCCTATCTATGATCATTAGCAAGTTTCAAGGTGGTTTCCAAACATTATTCAATATATATATAAAGAAAGTCTCTTGTAAGGACTTGCTCCTTATGGTGCAGACCCCGGTACATACCGTTTTTGTAAAATAGTAAAAAAATAATTTTTTTGATGAAACTTCATGATGGATATGATCTCCACGATAAAAAGATCATCTTCAAATTTTTGCATGAAAAAATTTAATTAAAAAAATGTCGAGATGAGGTAATATGTAAAAAATGGTATAAATATGCATCTTCAACCGTTGAAATGTTGGGTCGGTGCCAACCACTTTTAATTGAATTTTTTTATGAAACTTCATGGATATGATTTTATTACTATTGAGATCATATACATGAAGTTTCATTAAAAAAATTCAATAAAAAAGTGGGTGAGATGATTGTCAACATTTCAGCGGTCGAAAATGCATATTTATACCATTTTTGTTACGTATCACCTCATCTCGACGATTTTTTTATTGAATTTTTGGATGACAAAAATTGGAGATGATATTCTCACCATGGATATTATATCCATGAAGTTTTATCCAAAAATTCATTTTTTTACTATTTAAAAAAATGGTATGTATCGGGGTCTGCACTATAAGGAGTCCTTACAATAGAGGGCATCTCTCTCTCTCTCTCTCTCTCTCTCTCTCTCTCTCTCTGTGTATATATATATATATATATATGAAAATGATAACATGTGCTCTTAGGCCACATGTTTTGATCTTCAAAATAGTAAGTACTACAACTCCACATGAGTATTTTTGTCCTATTAAATGTATGTCGGAACTCTGTTCCTAATATTTTCACTACACCCAAAAGGCTAAATTGTCACCTTTGAGTCGGTCATCCTTGTCACGGTCATTGACCATGATAAAAAAAAAACACGCATTTTTTATCACGCACAATGACCGTGACAAGTCCGTGACAAAGGGTTGTCACGATCATTGATCGTGACAAGTCCGTGATAAATACAGTTATCAAGAACTTGTCACGGTCAATGACCTTGACAGGTCCGTGACAACTCTTTTAACAAATAACCCTATAACCTCTTTTTTTCATCATTTATTTTCCCTCAATTTTCTCTCTCTACTGCTCGAGTGACGATTCTCTCTCTCTCTCTCTACATTTCAGGCCA
This sequence comes from Sambucus nigra, assembly GCA_949130495.1. Taxonomy (NCBI): domain Eukaryota; kingdom Viridiplantae; phylum Streptophyta; class Magnoliopsida; order Dipsacales; family Adoxaceae; genus Sambucus; species Sambucus nigra. The sequence continues at coordinate 382,194,946 of OX422214.1, read as the reverse complement.
TTTTTCTTCTCTTTTTCTCTTTCCTTTGTATGTGTGTGTGTGTGTGTGTGTGTGTGTCTATGTATATGTGTGTGTGTAGGACTGCGTGTGTGTGGGTAGGTGGGTGTATGTGTAGGTGTGTGTGTGTGTGTGTGTATAGGGGTCTGCGTGTGTGTGTGTGTGTGTAGGTGTGTGGGGGTGGGGGGCAGGAGAGCAGGGGGGAATGGGGGTGGTGTAGGGTGTGTGTGTGTATAGGTGGGGGGGGGGGGGGTAGTGGGGGGACAAGGCAGGGCTGGGGCCGTGTGTAGGTGTATGTGGGTGGGTGTGGGTGTGAATTAGTGTGTGTGATATTGAATTTGAATTAGACGATTAGATCTGCCCCGACCTTATAACATGAATTGCATTGGTATTGATATTGAATTTGAATTGAATTGAAATTGAAAAAAATTGACATTGAAATTGAAATCGAAATTCAATTTCAATTGATTTGAATTGGTATAAATTGTTATAAATTGAAATTGAATTTGAATTGGTATTGATATTGGCGTAAATTGGTATAAATTGAAATTGAATTTGAATTAAATGAAACATACTTTAAATTAAATAAAACATACTTTAAATTACATAATTAAATGAAAAATACCTTAAATCTTTAAATTACAAACTTTAAATTAAATGAAACATACTTTAAATCATATGCGTACTTTAAGTTAAATGAAATATACTTTAAATTACATAATTAAACGAAATCTCTCGAATTGTGATAAGACATAATTAAATGAAACATACTTTAAATTACATATAGTGTGCATAGATACTAGCCTTTTAGTTCTTATGCTTACGCGTTCAATAGCCCTTAGACCCATTCGAGAGTCATTACCCCTGTAATGAGATCTCTCGAATTGTCCCATTTGGATAGTTTGGGACTGCATAGTTTCTGTATAATAATATTCTTAGTGGCTTAAACTTGTTATTTGGGGGGAATTTCTGCAGTCATATCTTAATGTTCTCTGGGTACATACTAGATGATGCGATGTTAAGTGTTATTTCAATTGATAAATTGAAATAACACTAACACTTGCAAATCTATGTCGTGTACTTGGAGAACTATGGGGATATGCTCTCGAATTTTCCTCAAATTGGAACAATGTGCATGAGATGTTACGTATATTACAGAAATATGCGATTTTGAATGGGATAGTACCACCCACCCATTAGAGGAGATGGAGGAAATAGGAATTTAAATGCACGAATAAATTTATATTAAGTCAACTTCTTATATAACACTTGTTCCAAGGAGTGCATGCCTTCATGTATTCTCATTTGAATGCACAACATAACGATTCTATAACATTTATAACTAATTTAAATTACATATAGTGCACATAGATACTAACCTTCTAGTTCTTATGCGTACTCATTCAATAGGTGATTGTTTATACTAATGGGAACTAAATGTTCACACTTTTGTTTATAGTAATCCACGAATATACGCTTCTTACCCATAATGGGTGATTGTTTGTAGTAGTTGTGATGGGATATACTAAATACAAATAGTGGATGGGTGAGACAAATAGATTAGGGGATGTGTTTCACAGAGGTGCTAATGAATTTGGGAAATACACAAAGAGATGTCATGATGATGAAGAGTTTTCGTGTTCGTGTGCTAGGTGTAAGAATGGTAAGGTGTTTGAGTGGAAAACAATTAAACTACATTTGTTAAGATGGGGTATGCAAGATAGTTATTGAATTTGGATTTTTCACAGGGAACTAAAAGTTTTTTGTGTCCCCGCGCAACCTTCACAACAACCTTCAACAAGTACGATAGATGTACAAGGGGAGGATGAAAATGTAGATCATAATATGCTAGAGGATTTAGTTGATGATGCATATAGAGTTCATGAAGTGGAAGAGAATGAGGTCACTGACGATGTACAAGGTTCAGGTGGTTATCTTCCTTGACGATGATTACCAAAGTTTAAAATTTAAGGCGATCCAGCGGTTATACTTTGGTTGTGAGAAAGATCAAACAACTTTACATGACATAGTTGGTTTGCATAGTTTGAAGACCCAATATGATTTGTCTGGAAATAGCGTGACAGGAATTTTGAACTGGGTGAAGGGTTTACTAAACAAGCAGAATACACTTCCAAACAGCTATCCTAATATGAAAAATAGTTTGAAAGGTTTGGGAATCAAGTATAAATCAATTCATGCTTATTTGTATGACTGCATACTATACCGAAAGGAGTATGAAAATCTTAATCGGTGTCCGGTATTCAATGAACCTAGATATGTCCAATCTACTGGCAAGCAAGACACAAGCTCAAAAGTGTTGAAATATTTTCTTGTTGGGCCTAGATTAAAGTGGTTTTTCACAGTACCGTGGATAGCGGAGGCAATGACTTGGCATGCTAGGGAAGAAGAATGGGATAATCTCATGCATCATCCTATTGATTCTACAAGTTGGAAAAGGTTGAGTTTTGAGTATCCCGATTTTTCTCGAGAACAGCGTAACATTCGTTTGGCAATATCAACAGTTGGGTTCAATCCATTTGGAAATCTAAGCACCAATAAAAGTGTATGGCCAGTGATCCTAGCCCCACTCAACCTCCCTATTTCACAGTGTATGGGACCTGAATTTTCGATACTCTCTTTGTTGATAACTGGGCCAAAGGCACTAAGTGAGGACATCGATGTCTACTTGTCTCCTTTGGAAGAATAATTAAATGAGTTGTGAGAAGAGGATGTGCAACCATTTGACTCTTTTAGAAAAGAAGAGTTTACGCTAAAAGCTATATTGATGTGGGCAATTCATGATTTTCTAGCTTATGGAACATTATCCGGTTGTGTAGTAGATGGTTATTTGGGGTGTCCTATTTGGGGAGAGGAGACTGAATCTCTTCGTCTCCCCACTAGTTCAAAAAATGTATACCATTGCCATAGGAGGTTCTTACCCCCCGCTCATAGTTTTAGATTTAAGAAAGACAGAGAAAACTTTCAGGCTCAGAAATTAAAAGTAAATCTTCTGATTGTGGCCCTAATATGCCAAGTAAGAATCCTAAATTTAATAATGTCAAGCATAAAAAGACCCCTAGTGGAAATGAAAATGAGACAAGAAAGGCATGGTCTAGGAGGTTAATTTTATTTGACTTGCCTTATTGGAAGAATAACACAGTGCGCCATGTATTGGATGTGATGCACGCAGACAAGAACATCACTGAACATATTGTGGGCACATGCCTTGGGGGTATTCATTCAAGGATGGAGAAAATGCACGAAAAAAACTTAAAGCGTTGAAAATTAAGCAACAACTATAGTTGAAAGAAGATAGTAGGGGAAGGACAATAATTCCCCTTAGTGCATTTACTTTGACGAGTGAGGAGAGGAAGGAGCTTTTAAACACAATATATAATTTTAAGGTTCCATATAATTGTTTATCCAACTTGCAAAGGTTTGTGAATTATGCTACCCATGATTTACATAAGTGTAAGTCCCACGATTGGCATGTGATCATGCAATTGGTTCCTCTATTGTTTAAGCACTGTTTCTCCAAGCACAAGGATTTGCGGAGGGCTATTATGCAAATTAGTATATGCTTCTCACTTTTATGTGAGAAGGTAGTCAATCAAGATCACGTAGTGGCCGAAAAATTGGCTGTGAACGAAGCGATTTGTGTGTTGGAGAAGTAATTCCCCCATCTTTCTTTGACAACTCTAATTCTTTTATATTATCCCCACCCTTTAGTTGAGCATAAATCCTCAAACCACCCCCAGTCCCATAACTAGAGGTCTCCAAGATACAAGTATATCCTAGCCTATTATTTAGGAAGAATACTTACCAATAACTACTACCTAGTCTCACACCTAGACTAATAAACCAATAGAACGACGTACAATTCAGCCCCACCCCAGAATTTTCCATCCGTAAAAACCTACACTAACTAGTCCCATACATAGAAATTGTTAACAATAACCAAGGCCTACCTATTAGTCTCATACCTAGAAAGCAACCTACAAGTAAGGTGAAAGCATGACTACCCCAAAAATCCCAGCGTCCCTACAGTATTGAATATTCACACAACTAATGTTCATTTAAGGTATATTTTCCAATTATAATGTTGGTACACCTATGCGACGAGCCACTTCTTTACGGTCTAGCTAGATATCGGTGGAAGTATCCGTTTGAAAGATTGATGAAAGTTTTCAAAGATTATGTCAAGAATACACAATACGTTAAAGGATCAATCAATTGCGGAGGAATAATCACCCTGGAGTCATCAATTTACACTCGGGAATATATGCCTGACTCGATCAGCGTGGATGACATTGATGAGTTCATCGATGAAGGTGGTCATGTGATGGGCAAATGAGTGAAATTAACGAGTTTGCAACATGAACAAGTAGCTTGTTATCTATTTGACACACATGAAGATGTCGAAGAATGGAAAAAGTAAGTTTAAATTATTTTAACTTTTACATTATTTTAATTTTTATACATGATTAATTTTGTAATACGTTCGTCACGATCTATGCAGAAAATATGAAGCCTGTCAGAACAATAAAAGACGAAAAATAATGGCACAATCAGACAACGAATTTAGGTTGTGGTTGTCAGACGAGATAATTATAATGAAAATGGTTGTTATTAAATGTCACGTTACAAGAAAGCTTTACAACTAACCTAATTAATTTGTACATATACTCCGCTCTAAATGATGCAACATCAAGGCTTCCTCATCTAGCCACTGGACCCTTGTTCATGGCACAAGTGTACAAAAAGTATCGATTGAATGGTTAGGTATTCGATACAAGAGTGTACGAGAAAAATACAAATATACAGAACTCAGGTATTTCATACAAGGCTCTTTCTTTTGAGCGAGCGCGAAAGATAAAAACGTCGTTGAAGCTGAAATGACTTACTATGGTGTAATTAGAAATATATTTGAATGGGACTATGTAATCTTCAAAGAGGTTGTATTATACTGCGATTGGGTCAGAGTTGAGGATAAAAATGCTTGTAAAGTTGATCCTGGTACCAATTTGATCATGGTTGACTTGTCCAAGTTAAAGAGCAAGGAACATGTGAGCGATGAGCCATTAGTTTGTGCTTTTCAAAAGGTCAAGAAAGTTGTAATACCCCGTATTTTTATGCTATATTAATTTGGGGATTTATTAAATTTAATGTGACTGTTTACTTAATAAAAATTCAGAAATTAATTATGTTATAATTATTAACGTGACGAGAGTTAGTAATTATGGGAAACTTGTCGAATATTACTAATGAGCATAGTAATATATTATATTGGTTATATTAAATGTCATAAGTGAATTAAATGACTATTTCGGAAATTTAAGTCGGGACGTGCCCGTGTCACGTCGGGACTAATTTTGTTAAATAAAAAGTGAATATTTTATAAGTTGTTCGTATGGTCGTTTTGAGTGCGCCAACGCGTCCGGAAGGGTCGAGATAGTCAGAAAAGTGTACCCGGGGGTTTAGTTTGGGCCTCGGGGAGTTTTTAGGCCTAATTGGTACCCCGGGAGGGCATTTTAGTCATTTTACATAAGTGGGTAATTAAACCCACGAATTTCAGCTAACCTATATCAGCCATTAGGTCAGCCTCTTAGGGTTAGAACATTCACAAATCAAGTGACGGCCATTGGAGAAGAGAGGAGAGAGCTCCAAGGCAATCCAAGGCCAAAAAGCCACCGGTTTGCACCGCCACCACCACCACCGCGTAGAGCACGAGACGAGGAACGCAGCCATACCAAAATCAGCCGTGAACCTGCATACCAAAATCCCAGGCAAGCGTTTAAACTTGCTATTTTCGTTGATGCAATCTTCATGTTAGCTTAGGAATGAATTGTGATAAAAACTATGGAAGAAAACCCCACTTTTGATAGGAGAACCCATGTAGTATTGATGTATATGTTAATTCTGGAAACCCTTGCCATGTAGAGGTAATAATTCATGAAATTTGGTGATCATACAAAAGAAATTTTGGAGAAAGATTCATTAGAAATCTGTTTAAGAAAATTTTAGGGTTCTTGATAATTGGACATGATTTTAGGTTGAAAATCCATGTTTAATGATAGTTACACGCATGTTTTACGTTATAAACACCTGGTATAATGTTATAATGATGATAGTAGGATTTTTGGGGCGATTAGAATGGAAGAACATCGTTTTAGATGAAGAAGTTGGATGAATCCCGTAACTGCATTCTGCAGAATTTTGCCCAGACCTGCTTGATCGATCGATCGAGCCTAGAGCTTCGATCGATCGAAGGTTCGATCGATCGAGCCCCAAGCTTCGATCGATCGACCCCTCCTGGCAGACTCCTATTTCCCTTGTTTAATTAGTTAAATTAAGTTTATCGTGAAATAATTTTTGGGCATTCTAAATAAAATGATTTGGGAGACATTGAGGACCAGTAGGGTATATGAATAAATGATGGAACCTTTAATCTTCAACGAAAATGGTATTTATGGGATATTTACTTTAGGTTAGTGGATTTATGAATTTAAAGGGGTGAGGTGCGTAAGAGAGTTACGTTGGAATCTAATAAACTCACTTACTGAATTTCAGATTTGTGGAGATATAATCCACGAGTGTTAGGTAATAAGTGAGAAAACCCTTCGAGTTAAGGTTAGGAATAAAACCTTATACGTAATTCTATAACTGTGAAATTAAGGATAAATGGTATAATTACGGGTGATGAGAAGAACCTATATTAATATGATAAAGTGGTATATTTATATGATTGTGTGTACATATAATATATGCATGTGAAAATCATACCCACGCTACTTGCTATCCCTGAGATTTCCGCGCTATGACAAGTCTTATCTCGATGGGACCTTTATGGGGGATATTGACTTGTACCTTAGAAGATAGATGTCCTTGGTACAGGCTATCGACGTGATAGTTCAGACGGTCCTAAGAGACGCAGGTATGCGCCATCCTCTTAGAGACTTCGAATCTATTCTTCGCCTCAATATTGTTTGTGTATGTATGTTAATACATTTCGAGAGTGATTCCGAATGTATTCCCCTTAAAATGAGTGATATGGGGCTTTGGATAGTAGAGTATGCCCGCACCATAATCTAGTTGGGGGTGCTGTTATAATATATATTATACGAGTAGTTAATATATATATGAAATTCTGAAATTGGAACTACCTACCGTGATTTGATATGTAGGACATGGTTGATGACTAAAAATTGTAAATACTTGTTTTGATAAAGCAGAGTATGCCTACACCATAGTTTATATGTTGGTGCTGTTAGAATATATATATATAAATTATACGAGTACTTTATATATATATCTGGATTGAGGGATTTAAACTATTGTTGTAACGTAGTAAGTGAAGAATAATTCTGGACTAAGTTATGAATACCTGTTTTGAGAAAATATAATATTTCACTGGAAAACTTTATTGATTTTATAAAGTTAAAATGGAGGACTTCGATTACTGTTTGGAACATTCTTTTTAAAATGGAGTCGTGAATTATAAATCTTGCGAGTAATCTAAGTTAAGTTAAATCTTTTAGAAAGACTAGTGCGTTAGATGATAAGAAACCGTGGGGAAGGTTAGTGCGATAGGTGTGCACATTAGAAGAGAGGTGAGTATTTTATTAAGAGAGTGACGTACTAATATGTTGTTGCATTGGCCTGTATCAATTTTAAATACTTGCTAAACGTATTTTAAATCAAATACACTTTCGGGCTCTGACCCGTTTCTTTTTCTCTCTCTCTCTTGTATATATATGTATATTTTCAGGTGCCCAGCCACAGGGGCGTCTTGCTTAGGATCCCTTGAGAAGAACGAGCTGCAGCTTAGGTGGGAGTTGCAGGTCACTTGAGTAGACGGCTTCTGTTATTGACTCCACTCCTAGTACTCTCATTTATTGGGCACGTGTCGCCCCTTTCCATCATTTCATTTGTTGTTGGGACATTTATATTTCAGTCATTTCCAGTATTGTTCTTTGGGATTTATTCATTATGGATTTGTGATTCTCGTTTCATATGTTGACATTCGATTGGCGAATGTATTATACTATTTGGTTTATCGTGGTGTGATTCTTAATTGTAGAAATGTTGTTTTAAATAAATAAATCTTTTTCTTTAATTAAAATTTGGAAAGTTTGTTTGAAAATGTTTTTGACACTTAGCTTAATTATTTAGGGTGTTAAATTGGAAAATTTTTATCGACAGTGATGCTGAGAATGAACCAACTGTTTACCTTGATTTAATTTAATAAAGGAGTGATCGCCCGGTATTTAATTAGGCGGGGTGTCACAGGTGGTATCAGAGCATCAGGTTCTAGTGTCCTTTAGGATCTGTGCGGCTTATTATGCTTTTAGCGCTACTTTCTTTGATATAGAGCCCTAATACTAGGAATGTAGTGTTCATCTTTATACATTGGGAATTCGTGCTTCTGCGATTTGTTTATTTGAATGATGAACTCATCCAAATTCATTTAAATTTTCAGATGGACCGTCGAGAATAATTAGCTAAAACGGTTGAGGGAGTCGACGAGCAAAATCGACTCGCACCTCAGGTGTTCCCAGAGAGAATATCAACCGCCGAGTTAGCGGGTATCGTAGCACAAGCAGTCACCACTGTAGTTTTACAATACCAAGAACGCAGCATGCAACTTAGAGAAGGCAAAAGACCTAGAGAGGTTAGCCAAATGCATGAGACCAAAGCTGACAAATGTGCGAAGACTCCGAAATTGCGACAACAAACTACCCAAGACCGGGTCAGTTCTAGTCAACAACGTGGTAAAATGAAGCAGTTTCGAAAGAGGGATAAAGTCCCAAATCAGCAAGACCGACACCGACAGCAGCAGGATCGGAGGGGGAGTAACTTCGGAGGCCGATGCTTTGGATGTGGTAAGCACGGCCATAGGCGCCAGGATTGTTCGGAGAGAAATAGGGCCCCACAACAGCGGGGTGCCCGTAATGAGACGCAAGGGCCACTTTTTCCAGTCGCTCTCCCAGCACCAGCTCAGGTACCAGACCTACCAACCTTTTCAGTAACACCAGTGCAACAGGGGCAGTTACAGTACAGACATACCTTTAATGTCCACCAGGCAACAGCCCCACAGGCACCACCCGCGATTTGGGGTATGTTTTCTATCCATGGAACTTTGGGTCATTCTATTTTTACTGGGGCAACGCATTTTTTTTTACAGCTATATATTTTGCGAAGTCCTTAGGATTGTTAGCCACAGCAGAGAGCACCGTGGCGTATGTCGACTCACCACTGGGGAGTGAGTCACTTTTTTTTTATATATGCCGGGGAGTGGGGGTAGAGATTGGTAGCTTGGTATTACCTGCAGACATGTTAGTCTTAGACATGCACGAGCATGATGTGATTATAGGTATGGATTGGCTCGCATCTTATAGAGCCATGATTGATTGCTTCGGTGGGAGCATTATTTATGCCATTCCGGGGCAAGAGATGTTTGTAGTGGCGATGCCTCGCCCAGAAGGAGGTTCGACCGCTCATTTGTATTACATAGAGGAGGATACCTCTAAGGAGGTTGTGGTTCCCTTAGATTCGATCCCAGTTGTTAGGGAGTATTCCGATGTGTTTCGGGAAATACCCGGCCTACCGCCCAGTCGAGAGATAGACTTTGTTATAGATTTATTGCCAGATACGAGACCTATAGCACGCGCACCGTACCGTATGGCTTCGGCAGAGATGCGAGAGCTACGAGATCAGATAGAGCAGCTGTTAGGTCAGGGATTCATCCGTAGGAGTACCTCACCTTGGGGCGCTCCAGTCTTGTTTGTGAAGAAAAGAGATGGTTCACTGAGATTGTGTGTGGACTATCGGGAATTGAACAAGGTCACGATACGGAATAAGTATCCGTTGCCTCGAATCGATGATCTATTCGACCAGTTGAGGGGAGCAACCTTCTTTTCGAAGATAGATCTGAGGTCGGGGTACCATCAGTTACGGATTAGAGAGCAGGATGTTTCAAAGACTGCCTTCTTGACGAATTATGGGTCCTACGAGTTTAGGGTGATGCCGTTCGGACTCACAAACGCCCCAGCCGTTTTCATGGACTTAATGAATCGAGTATTCAGAGAGTTCTTGGATCAGTTTGTCATCGTCTTCATAGATGATATCTTGATATATTCACACTCCGAGGAGGAGCATGCCGAGCACTTGAGGCAGGTTCTTCAGACTCTACGAGAGCATCAGTTGTATGCTAAGTACGAGAAGTGTGGATTCTGGTTGCGAGAGGTACAGTTCTTGGGCCATGTTGTTTCTGAGCAGGGGATTGCAGTTGACCCGAGCAAAGTGTCAGCGGTGAGGGAGTGGGGACAGCCCACGACACCGACAGAAGTGCGTGGTTTCTTGGGATTAGCCGGATACTACAGGAGATTCATTCGGGGATTCTCCAAAATAGCGGGTCCATTGACGAATCTGACTCGCAAAGGGGTACCATATGTTTGGGATGACGCTTGTCAGTTAGCTTTTGACGAGCTGAAGGACAAGCTTACTTCAGCACCAGTCCTTGCTTTACCGAAACTGGGTGTGGAGTACCTGGTTTATACCGATGCGTCTTTACGGGGACTTGGAGGCGTACTCCAGCAGGAGGAGAAGGCTACAGCTTTTGCTTCCCGCAAGATTAAGCCGCATGAAAATAATTACCCCATCCACGACCTGGAGTTAGCAGCGGTCGTCTTTGCATTGAGAATTTGGAGGCACTACTTATTGGGAGAGAAATTTCGTTTGTTCACAGACCATAAGTCACTGCAGTGCCTGTTCACTCAGCGAGAGCTGAGTATGTGTCAGCACAGGTGGTTAGAGTTTGTGAAGGACTATCAGTTCGAAATACAGTATCATCCGGGGAAGGCCAACGTAGTTGCTGATGCGTTGAGCCGTAGACCGGTAGACGATGTAGCGGACGTCTGGAAAGCAAAGTGGAAGGAGTTGGGTCACCAGGACGTAGTAGCCCGTTCTTTCATATCCGTGATGTCAGTCACACCCGAGATTGTTACGAGGGTGATACAGGCACAGACCACAGACCCGTTTTGCCAGGAGCAGATTGTGCGACTTCTAGCCGAGGGTGTTGAGTCCTATTCTGTTAGTTCTGACGGAGGTTTGAGGTTTAATGGGAGATTAGTGGTTCCAGAAGGAACGGAGTTACGTTATGAAGTGATGACTCATTCTCACGGGTCCCGATTTGCAGTACATCCGGGAGGTGAAAAAATGTACCAGGACATGAGGCGTCAATACTAGTGGAGTGGGATGAAGAAGGAGCTCGCCGAGTTTGTGTCCAAGTGTTCTACCTGCCAGCTAGTGAAGGTGGACCACCAGAAACCGTCAGGATTGCTTCAGCCATTGGAAGTACCCGCGTGGAAGTGGGAGAGTATTTCCATGGATTTCATTACAGGGTTGCCTACGTCACAGCGGGGCCACGATTCTATCTGGGTGATTGTAGACCGTTTGACCAAGGTGGCTCATTTTCTGCCAGTGAGGACAGATTATACCACGGGTCAGTATGCTAAGTTGTTCATCGCTGAGATTGTCAGATTACATGGGGTGCCCCTGAATATTGTGTCAGATAGAGACAAGATTTTTGTGTCACGTTTCTGGGAAAGCTTTCAGGAGGCTATGGGTACTGAGTTAAGGTTGAGTTCAGCTTATCACCCACAGACAGACGGACAGACAGAGCGTACTAATCAGATGTTAGAAGATATGCTACACATGTGTGTTCTCGATTTTGGGGGAGGATGGGAGCCACATCTTCCACTGGTAGAGTTCGCTTATAATAACTCTTATCAGTTTACGATTTTCATGGCTCCATTTGAGGCTTTGTATGGCAGGCCTTGTCGTTCTCCAACTTGTTGGCTCGAGGTGGGGGATAACAAGTTGCTAGGGCCAGAAGTGATTCAGGAGACCTCCGCGAGGATTTAGATAATCAGAAGTCATATTCGGGTAGCCCAGGACAGGCAGAAGAGCTACGCCGATGCGAAACGGTTCTTCCGGGAGTTTAATGTGGGAGATCAAGTGTTGTTGCGTGTATCTCCTATGAAGGGAGTGATGAGGTTCGGGAAGAAGGGGAAGTTGGCTCCGAGGTACGTAGGACCATTTCCCATCATCGAGAGGATTGGGCCGGTAGCATACAGGTTGGGATTGCCAGAACATTTACATCGCATCCACGATGTATTCCACATCTCGTCGTTGAGACGATATCTTCGGGATGATATGGCCCATACTCACATTGCGATAGATGAGATAGACTTACAGTCCGATAGCTCTTACGAGGAGAGACCAGTGGCTATTCTAGACTATAGTGAGAGGAGATTGAGGTCGAAAATAGTTCCACTTGTGCGAGTCCAGTGGGAGCATCATAATGTGGAGGAATCCACTTGGGAGCGTGAGGCAGATATGCGCGAGAGATACCCAGAGTTGTTTTTACCAGGTATGCCTTATTTTCCGAATTTTGGGACGAAATTCCGTTATTAGGGGGGGAGTATGTAATACCCCGTATTTTTATGCTATATTAATTTGGGGATTTATTAAATTTAATGTGACTGTTTATTTAATAAAAATTCGGAAATTAATTATGTTATAATTATTAACGTGACGAGAGTTAGTAATTATGGGAAACTTGTCGAATATTACTAATGAGCATAGTAATATATTATATTGGTTATATTAAATGTCATAAGTGAATTAAATGACTATTTCGGAAATTTAAGTCGGGACGTGCCCGTGTCACGTCGGGACTAATTTTGTTAAATAAAAAGTGAATATTTTATAAGTTGTTCGTATGGTCGTTTTGAGTGCGCCAACGCGTCCGGAAGGGTCGAGATAGTCAGAAAAGTGTACCCGGGGGTTTAGTTTGGGCCTCGGGGAGTTTTTAGGCCTAATTGGTACCCCGGGAGGGCATTTTAGTCATTTTACATAAGTGGGTAATTAAACCCACGAATTTCAGCCAACCTATATCAGCCATTAGGTCAGCCTCTTAGGGTTAGAACATTCACAAATCAAGTGACGGCCATTGGAGAAGAGAGGAGAGAGCTCCAAGGCAATCCAAGGCCAAAAAGCCACCGGTTTGCACCGCCACCACCACCACCGCGTAGATCACGAGACGAGGAACGCAGCCATACCAAAATCAGCCGTGAACCTGCATACCAAAATCCCAGGCAAGCGTTTAAACTTGCTATTTTCGTTGATGCAATCTTCATGTTAGCTTAGGAATGAATTGTGATAAAAACTATGGAAGAAAACCCCACTTTTGATAGGAGAACCCATGTAGTATTGATGTATATGTTAATTCTGGAAACCCTTGCCATGTAGAGGTAATAATTCACGAAATTTGGTGATCATACAAAATAAATTTTGGAGAAAGATTCATTAGAAATCTGTTTGAGAAAATTTTAGGGTTCTTGATAATTGGACATGATTTTAGGTTGAAAATCCATGTTTAATGATAGTTACACGCATGCTTTACGTTATAAACACCTGGTATAATGTTATAATGATGATAGTAGGATTTTTGGGGCGATTAGAATGGAAGAACATCGTTTTAGATGAAGAAGTTGGATGAATCCCGTAACTGCATTCTGCAGAATTTTGCCCAGACCTGCTTGATCGATCGATCGAGCCTAGAGCTTCGATCGATCGAAGGTTCGATCGATCGAGCCCCAAGCTTCGATCGATCGACCCCTCCTGGCAGACTCCTATTTCCCTTGTTTAATTAGTTAAATTAAGTTTATCGTGAAATAATTTTTGGGCATTCTAAATAAAATGATTTGGGAGACATTGAGGACCAGTAGGGTATATGAATAAATGATGGAACCTTTAATCTTCAACGAAAATGGTATTTATGGGATATTTACTTTAGGTTAGTGGATTTATGAATTTAAAGGGGTGAGGTGCGTAAGAGAGTTACGTTGGAATCTAATAAACTCACTTACTGAATTTCAGATTTGTGGAGATATAATCCACGAGTGTTAGGTAATAAGTGAGAAAACCCTTCGAGTTAAGGTTAGGAATAAAACCTTATACGTAATTCTATAACTGTGAAATTAAGGATAAATGGTATAATTACGGGTGATGAGAAGAACCTATATTAATATGATAAAGTGGTATATTTATATGATTGTGTGTACATATAATATATGCATGTGAAAATCATACCCACGCTACTTGCTATCCCTGAGGTTTCCGCGCTATGACAAGTCTTATCTCGATGGGACCTTTATGGGGGATATTGACTTGTACCCTAGAAGATAGATGTCCTTGGTACAGGCTATCGACGTGATAGTTCAGACGGTCCTAATAGACGCAGGTATGTGCCATCCTCTTAGAGACTTCGAATCTATTCTTCGCCTCAATATTGTTTGTGTATGTATGTTAATACATTTCGAGAGTGATTCTGAATGTATTCCCCTTAAAATGAGTGATATGGGGCTTTGGATAGTAGAGTATGCCCGCACCATAATCTAGTTGGGTGTGCTGTTATAATATATATTATACGAGTAGTTAATATATATATGAAATTCTGAAATTGGAACTACCTACCGTGATTTGATATGTAGGACATGGTTGGTGACTAAAAATTGTAAATACTTGTTTTGATAAAGCAGAGTATGCCTACACCATAGTTTATATGTTGGTGCTGTTAGAATATATATATATAAATTATACGAGTACTTTATATATATATCTGGATTGAGGGATTTAAACTATTGTTGTAACGTAGTAAGTGAAGAATAATTCTGGACTAAGTTATGAATACCTGTTTTGAGAAAATATAATATTTCACTGGAAAACTTTATTGATTTTATAAAGTTAAAATGGAGGACTTCGATTACTGTTTGGAACATTCTTTTTAAAATGGAGTCGTGAATTATAAATCTTGCGAGTAATCTAAGTTAAGTTAAATCTTTTAGAAAGACTAGTGTGTTAGATGATAAGAAACCGTGGGGAAGGTTAGTGCGATAGGTGTGCACATTAGAAGAGAGGTGAGTATTTTCTCAAGAGAGTGACGTACTAATATGTTGTTGCATTGGCCTGTATCAATTTTAAATACTTGCTAAACGTATTTTAAATCAAACACACTTTCGGGCTCTGACCCGTTTCTTTTTCTCTCTCTCTCTTGTATATATATGTATATTTTCAGGTGCCCAGCCACAGGGGCGTCTTGCTTAGGATCCCTTGAGAAGAATGAGCTGCAACTTAGGTGGGAGTTGCAGGTCACTTGAGTAGACGGCTTCTGTTATTGACTCCACTCCTATTACTCTCATTTATTGGGCACGTGTCGCCCCTTTTCATCATTTCATTTGTTGTTGGGACATTTATATTTCAGTCATTTCCAGTATTGTTCTTTGGGATTTATTCATTATGGGTTTGTGATTCTCGTTTCATATGTTGACATTCGATTGGCGAATGTATTATACTATTTGGTTTATCGTGGTGTGATTCTTAATTGTAGAAATGTTGTTTAAATAAATAAATCTTTTTCTTTAATTAAAATTTTTAAAGTTTGTTTGAAAATGTTTTTGACACTTAGCTTAATTATTTAGGGTGTTAAATTGGAAAATTTTTATCGACAGTGATGCTGAGAATGAACCAACTGTTTACCTTGATTTAATTTAATAAAGGAGTGATCGCTCGGTATTTAATTAAGCGGGGTGTCACAAAAGTGTTTTACTCGGATTATATCAACAACGAGCCGTGGTCAATCGCCCTACGTGAGCCAAAGCGTCTAAACAGTAGTGTGGATGACTTGGCTGCTCCTACCGAATATCAATCCATTTTTTATGATAACCCGAATTTGAAATAATTTTTAGATTTGTAATAAGTATTCCAATTATTTTTAATGACCAGTGGTTGTGTTATTGTAGTGCTTTATTATTATCGGGCGATAATTTAATATTTTTTATTCGTTTGTACTTGACTATTTTAATGCTTATAATTACAAGTGGGTATATTGTTCTAGTGCTTTGTTATTATCAAATTTGAATCAAAATTGGTTTTATGGTTAGTGAATATGTTAATTAGGATTTTAATCAATTTAAGCATTAATTCAAAGTCCATGACCCAAGAGTGTGTGTTCCGGGGGGGGGGGGGGGGGGGGGGGCAATGTGTGTGGGGGGGGGGGGGCAGTGTGCGTGTGTGTAAATTCAATTTGGTATTGGGTATTGGTATTGGTATAAATTGGTATTGGTATAAATTGAAATTGAAATTGATATAATTTGGTATTGATATTGGTATAAATTCAAATTGATATCGTATGTATTATTATTATTGGATTTGAGCATTAATTCAAACTCCATATACATGTTTGTTCTAATAATATTAATGTTCGCAAAAAATGTCTTCATCCCAGTGTGGTAACGGAGGTGATGAGGGCTCCTTGGAAAGTAGGGGCCCCAAAATGGGGTAAATTGGGGTCCCTCGTTGAGAATAAGACGACATTTTTTTACTAGATCGCTAGAGCTATTGAAGATGATCGTGGGACCGAGGTACACTAATTGGAGAGCCATGCCTAATGACCTCAAGATTAGCATCTGGGGGCACTACAGGTAGTGTATTTATATTTATATTTATATTTATAAGAAACTAACACTTACTTTCTTTTTGGTTTCTATTTGTTTGACGAGAACAACTAGGCCTGCCCCCACATGTTTATGACTCCACTTTGAAACAATAGAGGGATCAATATAAGACGTGGAAGAAGAATATGCGAGCACGGTACTTTGGGAGGACCCGGGAGTCCATTCTGAGTATTCGTGACACCGTCCCCCTGAAGGAGACGATCTCATTGGCACAGTGGCAAAATTTTGCCGACAATGAGATGGATGAGTGGCAATTGGAATCTCACCAATAGGGGAGGGAGAATCGAGTGAAAAAGTTGGACGTGCACTACTCCGGGATTATATCTTAAGCCGATGTGGAGCACAAGATGGTAAGTTTTTATTTTTCTTTAATTGTAGTTTTATGTTATTCTAATTTAGAATTACTTTGCATTATTTACTAAGCCTGCATTATTTTATTTCAGGAAACGGGGAATGGCTCTGGGGATAGGCCACATAGGCTCGATGCCTATGTGGCAATTCGAACGAAGAAGGGAAAGGACAAGGAGGAGGCCCCGAGCATTGCAACCATGATTATAAGTTATAAATGTTTAATTTTTTTAATTACAACGTTATGATTTTTTTATTTACCTAATTCACTAATCGTGTACTTTTTGTCATTTCAAGAAAAGCTTCGGGAAGTGCACGAGTCGCAGTCTGATGCCGACAAAGCATCTTTGGCTACGGACGCACTCAACCAAGTTCTAGGGACAAATCGCAAGAGGAGGACTAGGGGTGAGCTCGCGGGTGGGGAAGTTGAGGATCATTGGAATCGAGATGAGCAACACCGGGTTGGCACATAAGGTGGACCCCCATGACGATAAGCCATCAAGGTTGGAGGCGACGGTCCTAAATATGTACACCTTCATGAAGTGTCATTTAGGAAAAGGGAAAGAGAAGGGGAAGGGGAAGGAGAAGGAGAAGGAGAAGGAGAAGGAGGTAGAGGTAGACGAGGACATCACTACTTCATCGCCGATACGCACGGACTCGCCGCCATATGATCCATTTTCTATCTTGAATCACGTCGAGCGGCCTATGTCAACAATTGGTTGACAGAGCATGTTTTTACTTGACATATAATGTGGGGAGCGGATAGTTAGGGGGTTGAGGGACACGTCCTTCCTCCTGGGTATTCTAGTTTATTAATTCATCATGCATGTGGTGACCGAAAAGGAGAACTCACCTCTGTGGTTGTGCGAATAATGCAGCGTTTGGAGAATTGATGGGGTGATCAATGGATATATCGTGTGGCCCTCCTTCCTCCTCTAACCTGCTCAAGACCCTGTGCCATGACATTATTTATATCTTTTTTATTGGATATTGGATATTTTTATTTCTATTTTATTTGTTGGTTTGGATATGGATATTTGTATATATTTTTAATTTGGATATGGATTATATATCTCATGATACATTATTTCTATTTTATTTGGATATATGTTGCTTAGACAGGTATAATTTTTTTATAACATGTACAAATATACTGCTGGACAGGGGTAGTGGCCATACCACCCAGAAGTTTTTTTTTTTAAATTCTACCCAGAATTGTCACAGTAAAAAATCGTGACAATTTTTTCTACTTTGTCACGGTCTTTAACCGTGACAAAACTTGTCAAGGTCAAAGACCGTGATAGGACAGTGACAAGTCTAATGAACTTATTACGGTCTTTGATTGTGACAAGTCCGTGACAAAGGAAGTTGTCACCCCCAGACTTGTCACGGTCAAAGACCTTGACAAGTCAACTATTTTGGTGTAGTATTTTGAATTCTTAATGTGTTCTCTTAAGGCACATTTTATGAGGACCCATATATATATGAACAGAGTAATTATTGGCCCACAAAGGATTTTGACACATTTTACGTGACACACTGAAGCGTGCCTTTATTAGTTAATGTTTGGATTCCACTTATTATCATTCATGACACAAATTAATCGTTTCATGCAAAGTGTATCGAAATCGTGCGTCACCTATAGTTACTATATATAAGAACCTTTAAATCAGGCTTAATTATACAACCTGATATCCCTTTATAGTAACAATATTCTAAACTTTTAACAATTCTTGTATCTTCTGCATGTTTGATAATACCAGTATCATTCACATATTCCTAAATAAAATTTTGATATTTTTCTCCCAAAACTCCACTATGGATTCTCCATCTATATCTAAATTCATCAAACCACCAGGAGGTCTAATCAATTTTATGTTATAATCTTTTTTCTTTCATCATACTTCATTTTAAATTAAAATTATTCCTTGAAGTCTAAGCCTTCACACAGTATAATCCATTAAACATATATAACATTTAATTGAACACGAGTAATATATTTGTCTTACTCACATATTTTAAAAGTAAAGGAGCATGATGTTTGATTCGTATCAAATATTGCATATTTTCGCCCTATATCTCTATGCATTCTAACGTTTTTATGGTCCTAAATGCCTATATTTATGCTCATTAACCACACAACCTTGGATTTGGATATATACATGCTTTGCAGGGGTTAATTGTGCTTTTATAGGTATTGGAATGCTAAAAGTGAGGATCCGTTGCATTTCAGAGAAGTTCCGTCGCCAGACGCTACTTTAAGGGAATTTTAGTCAATTCACATTTCATTTTCGGCTCATGGAAATTTCACGTATGCGTAGTTCATTGAGCAAGCTTCGCATGGCCACAAACGGTGCACGATTTTGAGTCCAAACGATGAATATATGGTCGTTTCTGTAATGGACCTTTCCTCCCCTTTTTATGAACCAAATAGCTGCCAAAAACAGAGTACCGGTCGACAGCGGTTTAAGGCCCGATCGATCGCGATTTTGAGTTTTGCCGTTGAAAAGGAGATAGTGTGCTTCAACTTGAAGGCGCGGTCGATCGCGCCCCTGCGATCGGTTGACCACGATCACTAGATATTTGTTGATCTTTTCCTTTCTTTTCTTTTCCCTTTTCTTTTCTAATTTTATTCCACTTACTATATAAACCATTTTTTGTTGTAAACATCATATATAATCGATTTTAGGTTAGTTTAGCTTAGGGTTTGGGGGTTTGAGAGCTATTTCTTCTTTCCCTCTTGGTTTGACACCCATTAGGGTTTGTAAGTTGTACTTTCATCTTCCCTCTCCATTAATATAGTTTGTATTTCCTTAATTCTTACTTTGTAGTTAGTTTACTTTCTTTAATTTACATGCTTTCTTTTCGTTCTTTCTAGTGTAGATTTATTGCGTTTATTTATCGCTTTCATTTACCACGTTTTTATCATGTTTTCTAGATAAATTAGTCTAGGTTTTGTCGGATTGAGCTCATTCCGGGTTGACACGTTGCTTTGCTTTGGTGATGGAGTTTACGGGTCTATTTTGGGTGTGTTATCCTAGTTATTGCGCCTAGGGTATTTGACGGGGCATATCA
Source organism: Sambucus nigra (assembly GCA_949130495.1). NCBI lineage: Eukaryota > Viridiplantae > Streptophyta > Magnoliopsida > Dipsacales > Adoxaceae > Sambucus > Sambucus nigra. The sequence goes on along the minus strand of OX422214.1, from coordinate 382,174,946 downwards.
TGTATGCTCCGTGCTTACGACCTTGCGTGCATAATTTCTGGGGTATTTGTTGATGCCAAAATCGTATTAGGCTTTTACGCGAATTTAGGGGCGTGACAACCCTTGATTTAATCAACTGTCAAAAAGAGGCGCATTTGTAATAACTCGTCAACCCATGTAACTATTTTATACTAATTAACTCGGATGAGGGATATTCAATGCGACCTATAGTTTTTACCGCTTTGTTAATCTAGTTTCAATACACTCCCCTATATTAATCTTTTCCCTTTTTGCATCTTTTCCTTTTTGTTCATATTTATCTTTTACACTTTTATTTAGGAGTACTAAACCAATTAAATTCTAGCAACTCATCTCTCTGGATTTTTGATACCCGACTTACCGCTACACTTGTATCGTAAGTGCAGTCGTAATTTAGGTTTTTGTATAGTTTAGGTGAGACGAACTCAAAACGATTGGCGTATAGGTGACGCTCGCGCCGCGGAAAAATCCTGTCTATCAGCGTTGTCACTGGGAAGCTAAATTGAACCCAAATGTCAAAATTATAAGAAAATTTAGACTTATCAAGAAAATTTAAGAAATGCACAAGACATATAACAATGAGGGACCGTAAATAATAGATGAGATTTTTATACTTTAAGGCTAATAATGAGTAATAAATGACTAATTGTCCAATCCGATACTCTTGGAAGATCTAAGAATGGAATTCATGAGTCATCAGAGGAGCCAGGGGCTTCCTATAGGAATTTATGGCTCAAAATTGTGTTAGGTGAGTCAAATATTATGAGCATTAAAAATATGTTTAGTAGGATATGGTTAATGAGTCAAAACATGTGAAACATTTGAATGTTAAGTGTCAACCATTGGGATAGTAACTTGTTAGGTGTCTACAATTGGAATAGTAACTTGTTAGGCGCCTATAATTAGAATAGTTACTTTCATCTCAACTATCCAACCTTATTTTCATCCAACGGATGTAGCTAATTTCAAGCATCTATAAAGTGACTTTATTAATTTATTTTAGCAACAAGAAAAAGAGCAAGGAAGAGTAAGTGGGAGTGTTTTGGAAGTGTTGTAAAGTGAGATATAGAAGAGAGATTGAAAGTGTAACAATTTATGTTCCTTGTTTCTCATAGTGACTATATCTCATCTCCGCCTGTGGATGTAGACAATTTGGTAAAACACGTTAAATCTTTGTGTCTCTCTTATATTTTGTTAATTTATTTATTTATCTTCATATTGTGTTTCATTATCCATTGAGATAAAGTACTTGTTTGTATATGATCGAAGGTAGTGGATTTGGTATTAAATCCTAACAACTGGTATCAGAGCTCCACGTTGATACATTAAGTTCTTGGCGAATTTTTTTTCCTCTAATGGCCGTCGAAAATGAAATTGTGGTCACTCTCGAAATTTCTTCTAACCCTTAGAAGTGGAATCCAAATTATGGATCAATAAGTACTATGAAATTCAAAATAAATCATTTTGATGAAAACATCGATTTCGTCATATGTAAAAAGCGGTGTATGGTTATGTTATCCAACAAAGAGTGGATATTACTTTGTTGAGAGTAAAGAAAAAAATCAGAGGACACGACTGATGCAGAGTGGCACGACATTAATCAAAGAGCAATCTCTTCGATTGAGATCAATATCACTGATGATGTGCTGAATCATATGATTAGAGAGAATATATCGAAGGGCATGCGGGACAAGATTGAGGATATATACTTGGGGAAATATCTATCAAGTAAGCTTAAACTAAAGAAGAGGCACTCCAAGTTGGAGATGAAGAAAGGCGAGGATGTGATGAAGCATACCAATATTTTGAAATCTTTAATAAACGACTTGAGCCGGATAGACATTTAATTCAGCGAGGAGGATCGAGCTTTGTTGTTTCTTGCATCATTGCCAGATTCATATAAACATTTTGTTACCACCCTTATGTTTGGTAAGACAGCCCTCAAGTTCAACAAGGTTGTGCAAGACATCATCTCTCATGTGACAATGAAGAAAAAAGATAGTAGAAAATGCATATTTTCCCATAGTTAAGCTTTAATGGTCATAAATGAAAATAATGGACAAAATAGGGAAAGACATACCAACTATGGATCTAGGGAGACTAGTGGGTCTAGATCAAGTGATTGTAAAAGAGGACCCCGTGTTAAAAGTGCAAGGAATATGGACATAAAAGATGGGAATGTCCTTCATTGAATGCAAGGGAAGGAAATGGATAAGATGATGTTATGATAAATGTTTTAGAAAGTGATGATTACTTTGGAGATGCTCTCACTATTTTCAAAGCTAACTCTTTGTCTCGAGAAGAATGAGTATTAGATTCAGGTTCTACACATCATGTGTGTTCTAATATTAATAGTTTTGATTCATTATAATATAAAATGAAAGGCTTTATAACATCGTCCAATGGTAAAACTTATGTCATAAAATTGGTGGGAACAATGAAGATGTTTGATGGTGTAAAACGTACTTTTGGTGGTGTGGCATATGTCCCAGAAGTATGTAAAAATCTAATATACATTAGCCAACTAAATTCCAAGGGCTATCGTATGTTAGTAGAAGATGGAGTAATTAAAGTCACACGTGGTTGTATGGTCCTAATGAGGAGAGAAAAGAGAGAGGGGTTATGTCGTCTGATTCAAAGTACAAGGAAACCAAGTTCACAGGATATCAAGCACTTAAGGTGTGATTCGATTATGGGTATAACAACAAAAACATAGGTCTTATGTTTCCAGGCAGCATGCGAGAATGAGAAGGGAAAACCTACTAGAGAAGGAAAAATCACGAGGTCCCCCCTGGGAGTCAACAAATAAGTCAACTATAAATGCTACACATATGAATTAATTGACATTAATCAAGGTGGAGTTAGGTTCTCATTTCTTGATTCAGGTATGTGTAGCAGGGTACATGTAGAAGGGCCAATGAAGAATGTTTGTGTTGTAGGAAACGGGAAGACTTGACATAGGGTAATGGAGGAAATTTTATTAAGGTGGAGTAGTGTTTGACGACTTGAAGATTTACAAGTGGGAGATCTCCGTATATAGTGATGTTGTGTTTTTCGCCAAGGTGGATATTATTAGAATTTATCGCTCAAAATTGTGGTAGGTGAATTAAATATTGTGAGCATTCAAAATATGGTTGGTGGGATATGGTTAATGAGTCAAAGCATGTGAAACATTTGGATGTTAGGTGCCTACCATTGGGATAGTAACTTATGAGGTGCCTACAATTAGAATAGTAACTTGTTAGGTGCCTATAATTAGAATAGTAACTTTGATCTTAACCATCCAACCTTATTTTGATCTAATAGATGTGGCTAATTTCAAGAATCTATAAATTGGATTCATTCATTCGAGCAACATGAAAAAGAGGAACCAAGAGGAAGTGATAGTGTTTTGGAAGGACATAAAGTATTTTTTTAACCCTAAATGAGCATCAAGTTATTACCTAATCACCATAACATGGATGCATTGAAGGACATGCGTACTATACATAATTGATAAAAAATCAATAAGGCTACGAATGTTGTTTGGTATAATGCCAATAATGATGTGACGGCTCTTAGTTTAAAAGGTTGGGACACATTAACTTTAGACATCTTTAAAAACTTTATAGGAATGAAATCATTTACGACGTACCTCATTTGAGTTAACATCATCCTGCATATGTGATGCTTGTTGTATGGGAAAATAATTTTGGATGCCACATAAGAAGTTCAATGTGACTTGTACCTCGTGTTTTTTAGAGATCATTGCATATGGGATAACATGGGTCCAATGTGAATGGAGATCATAGGAATGAATATATAAAGATGCCATAGTTATTTTAAACAAATTCCTAGGTTTAAATTTTTTAGAATTTTCCCATCACAAGTCTGACACTAACTAACTATTCATTCCCAATTGCAAAAGGATCTAAAATTAGAAACCAAGCACCATCGTTAGAGTCCAGAGTGTCCACATGAAGGAGTTTAAGGTAATTGGGACTCCAGATGGTGAGATGAAGTAGGGATACAACCTGATTCTTCACCTTAAATATCACAACAAAATAAAATTATTGAGTAGAAGAATATGAGTATATAAGATATGTCTAGGTCCATATTGATAGTAAAAGGTGTAACTAATACGTCTTAAATGGAAGCACTCAACCCAACATGTTTCATAATGAACTAAGAAGTACATCATTAACCTATATCCCCATGGGATTAAGAAAGGTAGGAAACGCATACTTAAGTATCTTAGAGTCTATTGGAGAAAATGCTACATTCTCAATGATAAAAACAACTTACTATGATCAACTTGATAAGTGATGATGGAATTTTCCTTGGCTACCCCATTTATTGTCGATCCTACAATGCTTATACTTGTGTTTATAAAAAATGATGATGTCCATTTATGTTATGATTAATGATGATAACATATTTATGTGTTCATGAGAAATATTGTAAAATTACTTCTTCCATTTTTCCTTATGTTTAAGAGGAAAATTACAAAGAACCAAAGTGAGTGAATAGGTTACCACACCATCCCAAGTGGCTAAGAATATAGATGACACACTTATATGGGTTCAAAGGACCATTGTAAGAGGAATATCATTGGTATTCATAATGGAAGTTAGAAGACGTGATCAACCTTGAAATGAGGTGAACTATCTTTGGTGTACATAAAAAAATTAACATAAACTTGTAAATGAAGAATTGCTAGATAAACTGGGTGAACGTGATGCAAGAAGAATTGGACCAATTTTTCAAAGAAAATGTTTGGGATCTAGTTCCCAATCCATATGACACTCATTTAATTGGTACTAAGTGGATCTTCAAAAATAAGCTTGATGTAGATGGTTCCATGAGGCTTGGATAATTGCTCAAGGATACATATATGGGAGTAAATTTGGGTGAATATTGATAAGCACTCAAAAGTGTAAATTTTATACCCTGAATAGACGTACTTTAGTTGTTAATTCTCTGCAATCTGGGTCTTATGCGCTTTATTATCTATTTTATAGGTCGAATACACATTGCGGTGTTCAAACGCGTATTTCAAGGCAATTGTGCGGATTATGGAGATATTTACTCTTGTCCCGTACCCTAGCCTACCTAAACCTGTCCCGAACCGTGTGTGTTTAGTTTGTCCCATTTTATTTTATTCATGTCATTTTATTTTTAAGGTTCATTTTATTATTTTATTTTATTGAGTCATGTATATATTTTAGGATTTTTATATTTTTAACGCGTCGTCTATTAGTTTTTATATTTTCTTTTTTTAGTTAGTTTATTATTATTTTATTTTGTTTTTAATTAATTTTTTTATTTTATTAGTTTTTATTTTTAGAGTTTTTATTTTAGTTGTGTTTAGTTTTTTTTAGAGTTTATATAGTGTGTCGTGTCATGTCATTTTTATTTTTTAGTTTAGTTAAATTTTTATTTCGTTTTTTTTTATTTAGTTTTTTAGTGTTTTTTTAGGAATCATAAGTTAAACACACACACAACCCCTCACACCCCAATACCACACTCACCCACACCCTAACTCCATACACCCTCACACACACAACAACACCCACATTATCTTCCCCACTTAACCTTCCACCCACTTTCTCTCACCTACCACCATTAACAAAATCCAAACACCAAAGCTCAACCATTAAACCCATCACTAACTCCCATCATCATCTCACCACCATTACCATAACCCTTAACTCAGAACCCCAACCCGCCGGCATACCTACTCATGTCCGCCCTCGCCGGCGCCACCCACTTAACCCGCCGACCAGATTTCGGCCAACCACCAAGCCCTCGACCCCTGTTCTAATAGCAGAGCCAACCTATCCTTACCCCCATCCCCCCGGTTTTGACCCCCGAAAACCGGCGACCTTACCCCCATTCCCCACGGCGGAACCCAGCACCAAAACTGGAGCAACCTGCTCAGCCCAACTCCGCCGAGACCTCCGACCCGATTGCCACCTGCTACCCCCTGCCTCGTTATACCTCAACCCGCGACCCTATCTTCAAGCCATACTCGGATACCTTGAACCCGGTGCTAACCCGTGCTCTTTTGTCCAACCCTATTTGCACCAACCAACAACCCAAAAACCACCAAAACCCAAATACGACTTCTACCTGTCAATTTCAAACCAAAATAAAAACCAATTGCCACATGTCTCTAACCTTTTTAAACCCTTTTTCGATAAATACCCCCAAATCCTTTTACCCAAATCTGAATTGTTTTATCCTCACTACCCCAGTTCCCACATGACCTCACACAACCCATGCATAATTGTTCATTTCCCTATTTTGACCCCAACTTATCCTCACACCTCTCATGTCCATTTAATCCCTACCCAAATTACCCCCATGCTCCATGCCTACTATTTAAGAAAGAAGACCCGTTTAATAGGATCTCCAAATTAGTTTTTAAGATTTGTGATAAATTTCTCTACACTCTCTTTAGATAGTATTTGCATTTTTAGCAAATATCTCAATATCGAAGTGTGTAGTGAAATTTATTTCTAGGATGAATTCCACCCCACTCATCTATAATTATTTTTTGCATTTTTAGCAATTATTTCAAAATATATTGATGTAGTTGAATTCATCCCTTATGAGAGGTAAATTTTAATCCATTCCTTCATGTTGAGATTTTGTATTTTTAGCAATTATCTCAATATAAAGTAATGATCTAGAATTTATTTCTTTGGATGAGTTCGAATGTACAATTTTATAATGTTAGGATTTGCATTTTTAGCAAATCTCTTTTATTATTTAATTGTCCATTATGAATTCATCCACTATTCTTTTTATTTTTATTTTGTAGTTTTTAGTTTAGATTCAATAAATACATTAGTGAGATTCCATTTTTGAGTGTAATTGTTGATGTAAGTTTGGTTTGATCACACAAATTGGAGAGATGTAAATTGCAAATTCAAGGATTGGAGTTCAATTTCACTCAAAGAGACTTGGTTTGATTGTTCTCTTCTCTTATCATTTATTTTATGCCTTCGATTATTAAATTTGTCAAATTTCATGTCATTTTAGGCTAAATCCCCTTTCAAGGGGTGGGGTGAACCCTTATTTGATGTTATTTTAGTTTAATTAGTTTGATTACTTGAAAATTCCCTTTGAATATTAATTTTGATCCCTCGACCTAAAATTTACCCCTCGAGGGAGGGTAAATGATTTTTGAGAGAAAATCAGAATTCTAGTTATAATACCCATTTTAGATTCGAACTAGAGATAGGGGTTTCTTAAGTGGGGTATTATTACTTGAATCTCAACTCTAAATTTATTTTCTAAGATTTACATAAACTTTAATCGATCGATCCTAGCGGGTGATTAATTAAAATGAGTGTAGATCTATTTTTCTAGAGTTGTGGGGTGTTAAACTTAATTTTCTAAAAGATTACTATTAAAATTACACTTGCAACGAGAGTTGATTTGTAATTTTGATATTAATTTGGAAAAATTCAAATAATTAAATTAATTAGTTAGAATAACTAGAATTTGTGGTGTAGTCCCACTCCTTGATTGTTCTCACATTTATTTACCTCACTTTATCTCTTATTTTCATGTTAGACTTTATTTTTTTATTTTAGTCACTTTTTAGTTTGTAATTTGATCTTTCATTTTAGTTAGTGTTATTTCACATCCTCACCCTAATTGTTTTAATATTTCAAAAAGCTAAAAAAATAGAAAAGAAAAATTTCAAAAAGAAAATAAAAAGTGAATAACAATTGAGTTTGTCTCTTGCCTTACCCCATTGATGTGTATTGATACCCTTACTTACCTCTACACTTGAGTTTGTTATATTTTGTAGGTGTTTTAAGGTTTTGATTGATTTTTCTTGTAACGACGACTACACACAAAAAAACTAAGTTATCAAATGACGCCATTGCCTGGGAGATAAAAAGTAAAGTTATCAAATATTTATCCCCGATATATAGGTTAGAGTCTATCCATTTAACATTTGAAATAATGAGTTGCTTTGACTTCAAGATCCATCAAATGTAAGTGAAGACTGCGCCTTTCAATGAAAATATTCAAGAGGAAGTTTATGTGGTGCAACTGAATGGGAATCGAGGACCTCAACTTCCCATCACATATTTATCACCTCAAAAAGAATTTGTATAACCTTTGTCAAGACTCAACATTTTGGTACGAGATACTCACTCCATATATTATGAGGAAACGTTTCAACCAAGGAAGTTTTGACAAGTCATTGATTTTAAAAAAATTTATAAGGACATAGTGGTAGACCAATTTTATATTGATGATATCGTGTTAGGATCCTAATGAACAAAATCCTCAAGATTTTTCTATATTAATTCAAAAGAAGTTTGAGATAAATATTTTTGGAGAATTCACTCTTTTTTAAGTCTTCAAGGGCGATAAATGGACAGTGGAATATAAGTACGTAAGATAATTCCATTCTCCCATTATTTATAATATAAACATGTACAAAAACATCATGGAGAAAAAGGAGAAGATTAACATGGCCCATGAGAGACCGAAAGGGCAGAATGGGTTCTTAACACCTTCCCATTTTGTAACTTAGTCCCCAAACCCTTTAAATTACATTGTTTCGTATGCATCAGTATGATCCCGATTGTTGTTCTCTCAAGGAGACGACATTCTTTTGCCTGTTTTGAGCAAAATAGGTTGGCGACTCCATCTCTTCATCTTACCCCCATTTGATGACGACCAATTTTATATCTGAGGCAAACTGTGAAGATGTCGGCACGAATGGCAGAAAGAGTACATGCATATACTAAAATCACACACACGCGCATGGCAAAAAGGAAGAGAGAAGGTGACCTTCTTTTTTTCCTTATCCCTCATCCTGACTTCGAGGCTGATCCCGCGCCGGAGGAATCCAACCTGAATGGAAAAAAAGTAATTAAAATTATGGGGTACTACATTCTTTCCCCTAACAACAGAATTTCCTCCTCGAAATTTAAACATACCTGCCACAATGAGCTCCAGATACTTCCCCCCATATCATTCCCATGCTTCCATGTCGACTCGACGATATTATGGTGAATCTTATGCTCTTTACGATCTAGGATGGCAACGGGTCTCTCCTCATACGAGATATCTGGCTCCAAGTCAATCTCCTCTAATATGTATGTGCCGGTAAGCCATGTCAATCCCGTGATACTTTTTTAATGACGACACATGGAACACGTTTTGAATTCTCTGTAAATGCTCTGGCAAGGTGAGCCTATACGTAACTGGCCTAATCCTCTTGATAATGGAAAAAGGTCCCACATACCTAGGTGCCAATTTATTTTTCTTCCCGAATGGCATCATTCCTTTTGTGGGAGATACCCGCACTAATAACTAATCACCCACGCCAGGCTCAATAAATCTCCGATTCGCATCGACGTAACTCTTCTACCTATTCTGAGCTACCCGGATGTGACTCCAGATCAAGTCGATCTTTGCTGACATTTTCTGAATTAAATCTGACCCAAGTAGCTTTTTGTACCCCACCTCTAAGCAGTAAGAAGGAGAATGACAAGGTCTCCCATACAAAGCCTCAAATAGTGCCATGACAATAGTGAACTGGTATGATTTGTTGTATGCAAACTCTACCAAAGTCATATACTAGCTTACCTTAAAATCTAAGATACACATCCTCACCATATCCTCTGACATCTAATTCACCCTTTTATTTGCCCATCAGTCTGGGTTAATAAGCCATTCTCAAACGCAATTTTGTCCCCATCGCCTCCTAAAAGCTCTGCCATAAGTGGGACACAAAGATTTTATCTCGATCTAAAACAATGTTGAGAGGCATCTCATGCAATCTCACTATCTCCGCTATAAACAACTGTGCATACTGCCCCATAGTGTAATCCACCCGAACTGATAAGAAATGGGCCACCTTAGTCAACCGATCCATAAGGACCCAGTTGGAATCGTGACCCCGTTGTGATGTCAGTAACCCTATGATGAATTCCATTAAAATACTCTCCCATTTCCACACCAGAATCTCTAATGACTGTAGAACCTCGACTAGTCTCTGATGATTGACTTTAACCATCTGACAAGTGGTTCACCCGAAGACAAAATTTTCTATGTCTCGCTTGATCCCAACCTGCTAATACTATCACCCATATCCTGGTACATCTTATCCCCTGTGGGATGTACCGAAAACTGTGACTTATGCGCCTCCTGCATAACTGCGTGTCGTAGATCTTCATCATCTTGGACAATTAACCTCCCATTGAAGCGTAAGCTATCCTCAAAACTGACTGAGTAAGACTTCGGTCCACCCGTTAATAACTATTTAATTCTTTCCCGACAAGATGGATCCTCTGCCTGTGCCTTCACAACCATGAAAATGATATCGGGTGTGATGGTCATGACTACTAAGTACACCCAAACTACCTCATCCTCCTGGAGAAGCTCTGCCCACTTCACTTTCCACACTACTGCTAAATGTCCTTTTGGCATATGGCTCAACACATCTGCCACTACATATGCCTTCCTAGATGATACTGGATGTCAAACTGGTAATCCTTTACGAACTCAAGTCACCTACACTGCCTTATACTCAGCTCATTTTGTGTGAAGAGATACTGAGGTAATTTATGGTTCATGAAAAACTATAACTTCTCCCCCAGAGGATAGTTCCTTTAAATTCTCAAGGGGAAAATATGCCTGCTGCTAACACCAAATCTTGAGTGGGATAGTTCTTCTCATGGGACTTAAGCTTGCGAGATGCATAAGATATGTCCCACTCCTCTTGCTGCAGAACTCCCCCAAGTTTGTGTAAGTATGCATTAGTAAAAACAAGGTACTACACTTCTCCCCTAGGCAATACGCATATTAGCGCCGAAGTCAACTTATCCTTTAGCTCATAAAAAGCTAATTGACCATGGTTATCCCATATAAAAGGTACTCCCTTACGAGTTAAATTCTCCAAGGGAATCACAATCTTTAAAATAATATAATGAATCGACGGTAGTACCCAACTAACCCAAGGAAATTGCGTATCTCCATCTGTGTCATGGGTTGGCCCTACTCCCTCATCGTTGATACCTTAATCAGATCTAAAGAAACCCCTCTCTTAGAGATAATGTGATCCAAGAACTGCACCTTCCATAACCAGAATCCATATTTCTCGAACTTGGAATACAACTGGTGGTCCTACAAGGTCTAGAGAACTATAAGCAAGTTGTTGTGTGCTCGCCCTCTGTCCGAGAATAAATTAAGATGACATCTATGAACACAATGACAAACTGATCCAAAAAATCCTTGAACACCCTGTTCATAATTCATAAAAAATATTGGTGCATTGGTTAGCCCGAATAGTATAACCTTGAACTCATAAGACCTATATCTCATTTAAAATGCAGACTTAAGGACATCCTCCTCATTGATACGTAACTGATGGTACCCTGACCTCAAGTCAATCTTAGAGAAGTGGGTTGATCCTCTTAGCTAATCGAACAAGTCATCAATATGCGATAATGGATACTTGTTTCAGATCATGACCTTGTTCAACTCCCTATACACAACCATAAAGTCCCATCCTTCTTCTTCACAATCAGAACTGGTACTACTACGAATAAAATCCCTACCTTATAACTGTTGAATCTGATCATGTAGCTCCCACATCTCTAAAGGATCCATACAATACGACGCTCGTGATATCGGCTTAATATTCGGCGCTAAGTCAATCACAAAATGGATCTCTCAATCCGAAGGTAACCCTGGTATCTACAAAAACACATCAACATAATCCCTGACAACTGTTATTGAATCCAACAAGATAACTATACCCTTGAAAGTCTCATCCTCAATATATTAAAATGCATGCTCGACCCTCCCTCTGAACGAGGCATCGCCATAAGAAACATGTCCTGCCGTGATATAGCGAACACGATAGTTCTACAGTAATGTCCATCATTTCTCTGTACGTTATTAACTAGTCCATCCCCAAAATATCATCATACTCGACCATGTCTAACATGAACAAATACGCTATTAAGCACAACCTCCCTATGTCCACACCCACCCCTTTGTAGATGAAACGAATGAGAGTTCACCCACCTAAAGGTGAATCCATAGTCATAATAATATCCATGGCTAAATCCACTAAACCCATCCCACGTGTAAACCTAGTGCTAACAAATGAATGTGAAACTTTCGTGTCAAATAAAACTCTTCCCATATGCCCATGGATAAGAAACATACCCTTAATCGATGGTGGCATCGGTAGTAAAACTGGTCCTTGGAGATGATACACATGCCCAAACTGTCCCTCCTCTTGCCCATGCTGAGGTGGCAATGATAGAACTACCGGTGGGGCTGGAAGCTGTTTCCCTTGATAGGCACCCTGCTTCTGAACCTTAGCCCTATTCGGGCATGCACGCCGCATGTGGACCTACTCCAAACATACGAAGCATCTATTAGTAAAATCTACTGACCTCTGGCCCTACTGGACCAGACAAGGCTTCCCCTGCCTTTGGTCCTACTGGCCCTAGTAACCTTAGCCATGCTGGCCACCTACCTGATTCCCCTAGCCCTGAGGGGTACCTTTGTAGCCCTGAGGGGTACCTTTGTAGCCCTGATGGTCGTGTTTAAAGTTATTATAACCCATCCTAAATCTCTTAGTAGTGGCCCCCTAGTGGGAAACCCACTTATTATGCTTCAGCTGCTATTGTGGTGCCCCATTGGTACACTACCCCCGATAATGCCTTGCTGACTAGACTCTCTATCCTTCTTCACTCCCCTCAGGTGGAAGCGATGATACTGATAGTGGAGCAAGGTGTCATTTACGACCTCAGTGTAGGTCCGTAATGTTGGGTTCCCCAACAAGTTATGGATAATCCTCTATGTGAGTCCATCTGTGGACTTAAGGACCTTCTTATCCTCCGTATTCACCTCATCTGGCACAAAGTTTGCTAGGCACATGAATTCTTCCTCATATTCAGCCACAATCTGGCCCTCTTGACACAGATCAAGGAATTTCCTCCCCATCTCCATCTGAACTGCCAATGGAAGGAAATTGCAGCTGAAGTGCACCCATAACTCCTGTATGGTCATACTATCTCTCTCATATGATGTATAGTGACTGACTCCCACCACTTAAGTGATGCTCCCACTACGTTAAAAGTAATCAGCATATGCTTTTAAGTGTTGTTATACTCAATCATGCATAAATGCCTTTAGATGCCCTTCTTCCATTGGCTGGAAGAAACCACATCCTCACTCCCCTAAAACTCTGGCAGATGACCCTTCTGAAAGGCCTCTCTGACACTCTCATAAAAAGATGGTACTGGGTGAGAATAGTTTGTGTCACTGTCTGTTGTGGTTGTGCTATGGCAAGAGTAAGACTCCTCGTGTGCTATCCAGCTCTAGTCATTACTCCTCGTATGCTATCTAGCTCTAGGCATCACGCCTCACACCAAGCCACAGGGTCGTAATCTCACCATCGATCCCAAATGAATACACATACGATGGAGGCAGTCATAGCCATACGCCCTGGGGTCGTGATCATACCACATCGCACCCAACTGAACTCAAACCAACACCTATCCTCACACATGGATAGTGTCCATGTAATAGTATTATGACATGAGGAATCAATCCAACACGTGCTGGTCAATGCCATGGTGGACTGCCCACTATGAGTTACCTCCTTTGATAGCACCACCGATTAGGTATGTTACAAGTAGCGCGCGCGCGCGCACACACACACACATACTGAACCTGGATACATATCCCACCATGCTCCGTTCATCCAAATCCCGAAGTCCATCCAAATTTTTTGATTCATTTAATTATCTAGTCCCTCATCAGAGCACCCTAGTTAAATATTAAATTCACACTGATAAACTTACAACACAAATCTATTTTTGATGAATTATCCACTCATTTGGTTAACCTCCCACATACTCGCTTGAGTTCATGTAAATATCTGAAATGTTTCCCAGATCCAAACCAACCCAAAACCACGGGTCGATCAAACAGAACCCCCATCTCGTTTGAACGCTAAACAGTACCCCGTTTGAACAGAAAATCCAGCTCATTAAAAAAAAAGCGGAACCTTATTCGAACGAAAAGTAGTACCTTATTCAAACGAAATTCTAGAGGACGTACCTGAAGCCCTCTTTAGTAGGCGAGATTCATCCACAACCTTCCAACTTCGTTTTTAGAGTTTTCAATACCCAAATTTTCATAAATTTAGTTCTTAGATCATGCATATAACCCAATCTCATCGATATGAATGTAAATCTAACACGAAAATCATCACCAATTCAATATTTAAACTCTATATCAAATTAATTATCAAAATTTTATCTCCCATCTACGTTCATTCTCTTTTTCCATTAAAACCCTAATAAAAAACAACCCAAATTTGTTTATCATTAAAGATCATGTAATAATTATCAATAGACTTCTTTATTAATCATCAATTCCAGTTTTCCATAATCAAAACCCTAATTTTCTAACATAATTCAAGAAAGTAATTAACTACTACTAAAATGCGACATAAAGCAAGTATTTACTTGCCTTAGTAGATTATAAATCCGACGTTCTTCAATCCGAGTTGAATCTTCTCTTCAAGATCCTTCCTCCTTTCCTATTTTCTCCTCTCTAGGGTTATTTTCTCTCAACCTCTTATTTGAAAAGTGAAACGTGGGTTGTCATCCACCTTACCAAACCCTAATATTCCTTCTCAATAGTTTAATACCCTTTTTCTCTTTAATTAATACAGAGAAATTAGTGATTTCAGTCTCTTTGACGCCCTCATTTACAGTCTAGTTTTTTTCAACTATGCAACTAGTCGGACTTGATAAGATTATTATTAGAAGATTCCTCATCACCATCCTTTTTTCCCAGCATCTGATGTCCCGATGAAGTCATATTCAACAAAAATAGGCTTTAGTAGCAAGAAAATACTCAAGTTCTGGATATAAAAATTTAACTAACACAAAACGATACCCACTAATTTTCATTGTTAAACAAAACGCAAATACTCAATCTGGATATAAATATCGAATGAAAATACTCACATGATTGTTCTAATATAAAAACCAATATCAGAGTTAAAGAAATCTAAATTAATATTTGAGATTGCTTCTAACTACACATTATAAATTGGATCCTCAATGCATTTTACAGTTCAAATAACTCTACTCATTTAAAGTATCTAAAAGTTATTTCAAGTTCAGGTTTTCATCCAAAATGAAATGATATTCGGTAGGGGTAGCCAAGTCATCCATGCTACTAGTTAGATGTTTTGGAGCATGCACGATGACTGATCCCAAATCATTATTGATATAATCCAAGTAAAACACTTGCTAGAGCTTTTCATGCACACAAATGAATGGCCTCATTCATATGCTCCTTTCTCTTCATATTGGACAAATCTACCATTATCAAATTGGTACTTAATCGACTTTACATTAAATTTTTCCCTCAATTTTTTACCCAATCATAGTAAAACACAACCTCTTTGGAATATATATAGTCAAATTGAAAAATATTTTGAATTACACCATAGTTTCTCATTTCTCCTTCAATGAGGTTCTTATTTTTGGCACTCGCCCTGAAATACGTAAGAGCCTTACATAAAATGTTGTTATTTTGTAATAACATGCTTTGCTCATATAACCTTGACGAAAATACTTAACCGTTCAATTGATACTTCTTATACTCCTGTGTTATGAAATTGGGTCCAGTGGCGAAACGAGAAAGACTTGACACGACATCATCCATATTTAACAACTAAAATTATGGATTACATAAGTTAATTAGATTATTTTTAAAGGTTTCAATTATTTATCATTTAATACTAGAGATTTGACATAATAGTTACCTCCTATGACACCCAAAGTCTTAATCCATTGTCTGAACGTGAAACCGTCCTTCGTTTTATTGTGCCGGATGCATTATATTTTCTACATTGAATGACAAAAAATATCAATAAGGTGATCAAGTATATAAGATAATAATACGAAGTAAAATTACAACACCAACTTACTCTCTCCATGCGTCGACATCTTTATGGGTTTCAAACATATAACGAGTAACTTGCTCATATTGTAAACTTGTCAGTTTAAATCTCTTGCCCATAACTTGAGCATCCTCATTGGCGAACTGATCTCTATCAAATATAATGTTAGGGTCAAGCATATATTACCTAGAAAACACGAATGCCTCCATAATAATATATTCCTATGTGATGAATCCTTTAATAGACATCGTATTCTTTACATTCTCTTTAAACATATTCATCAACCTTTCAAACGACCATCGATATCTTACTAGGCCCGAAAGAAACACCTCACCGCATAAGTGCACCAATAAGTGAATACTTATGTCAAAGAATGGTGGGGGGTAATTACTTCTCCGACAAATAAGTTTCTTCAGCTAGAGTTTCTTTTATACCACGATGAGCTTTTGGTTGACTACTTTTGCGTAAAAATGTGAATTAATGACTAATTTTCATAATGTCCCTTCGCAAATCCTTATTCTTAGAGAAAACTTTCTTAAAAAATAAAAGAACTAGTTGCATAATCGCAATCCAATCCTAAGACTTTCACTTTTGTAGATCATGTGTGGCATAACTCAAAATCGTCTGCAAATTTGATGAAAAATTATAGGGAATTTTCATATTATGTAGTGTGTCTAAAAGAACATTTCTTTATTCAATCATCAAAATATATGCGCCAATGGGGATTATTTTCCTCCCACTATTGTCTTCTTTATACTATGATTGCGGCCTCATTTTTAACACTTTAAGATCAATCCGTGACGTTTCTCCATCCTTCGAATGACTTCCACGTAGGCATGTTCTCACAAGATGTTCGATGATGCTCTTCTCGACATGCATTATATCTAATACATGGAGCACGGGGTTACCCTTCTAATACGACAAGTCAAATAATATTATCCTCCTAGACCACGCCTTCCCTTTATCGGCTTTATGCTTAATAGGGGTATTTTGATGCTTGACATTCTTGAATTTAGAATTATTCCCTGTCACATTGGCTCCACATTTATAAGAACTCCTTTTAATTTAAAAAATTTAAAGCTTTCTTGGAGGTAGCCTATGTTCAACCCCACCCACCTTCTATCAATAACTCATTCAATTCACTATAAGAAAAACACCTTTTTATGACGTTTGAAAAAATTAATTTAAAGACATTTATTATAAAAATGTCATTTAAAGTCTAATACTATTATTAATATGACAAATTTAATATAAACTATCATTTTATATATAATATTATTATTTTTCATGACTCTTTAAATATAAAAATCATATTTTATTATAGATAATATGACCTTTTGCAAGGATTTCTATACTAAATGTATATATTATGACATTTTTTTGTTTTCCGTGCAAATTAAGAGGGATTTTTCCCTCCTAAACTATTAGGAGAACTTTGATATCTCTCGCTCCTCATTTTGACCGTGGCTCCTTTCTCTGTCTCACGTAGTCGCCCTCTCTCTCTCTCTCTCTCTCTCTCTCTCTCTCTCTCTCACGACCATCGCTCCTCATCCTCATTCTCACTCACATGTCTCATCTCTCTATGTATCTCTCTATGTATTTTTCACTCACATGTTATTATTTATAGCCCCCCTTCTCAGTTATGAAAAAGCCTAAATATCAAGAACAGAAACATCTTTGAAAAAACCCAAAAATCTGAACGGAAACGGAAGCCTTCGATTCACTCCCTCATAACCTCAGTACTCTCTCTCTCTCTCTCTCACACACACACACACACACACATATACACACACATACTCACACGGATGCACACATATATAGACACACATATGCACCCATAATATGAAACCCTCAATATTTCGTACACACTCTTATGTGCTAGCAAAAATTTTGATTTCAATTTTGCATTAAAACTCACATGTTCATCCACACTGGAATTGTTTTTTTTTTCAATTTCTCTTCTGCATTTTGAGATTACTTTATTTTTAACTTAAACTTGATTGTTATGCTTGTCTAGAATAATTTTAAAATTAGGGCTTTTAGTAGCATATTAGTATGTAAAAGAGAGTGGCCTTTAATTTTTGTGGCTAGTTGGATTAATTTTGTTAAGACATTGGAGTTAATTTAAGAATGTTATAGTGAAGTTTCATGTGAATATGTTGGAATATTATCGGGAACTATTGTGTTTTGTCTATTAGTTTTATTGTATTCTATTATATTCTTCACATAAATCTATGCTATCCTTGAAAACGAGAGTGCTTAATTAAATAATTTTAAACACTCATATGTTAAATAAATTATGCCATCTTGCACTGTTGGACATTAATGTAGGGAATTCTATGCAATTGAGTAGTCAATGTTAGTTTTAATTATCTTGGTTGAAAACATC
Source organism: Sambucus nigra (assembly GCA_949130495.1). Classification (NCBI taxonomy): domain Eukaryota; kingdom Viridiplantae; phylum Streptophyta; class Magnoliopsida; order Dipsacales; family Adoxaceae; genus Sambucus; species Sambucus nigra. The sequence goes on along the minus strand of OX422214.1, from coordinate 382,156,578 downwards.
CTTCATCTATCAAATTCATTGAATTTATAGCACTAATTATTATGGATATTGTGATTAAATGACTGTAATTTGTCCCCTTACCCGCGGTACATTGTTGTGGCGATAATGTTTGAGAGATTGAATTAGCATAAGTTATTCTTTGTTTAAATAAACATTACAAATTCTATATATTGTAATGTTCAACATTGTTTGATAAAGGTTATCTGCAAAGGATTTTGAGCATCCAGAGCCCATTTACAAATTTTGCATTTTTTGTTCTTGGGGATTTTTCTCACATTTTCACTTTCATACAAATATTGCATATCCCTGAACCTAGGGCTCAACAATACTATATGACTTTCTAAATAATACCAAGATAAAGTTGGTCTAGAGTTTTACTTTTAGCTTTTGTTTCATTTACAATTTTGAATTTCAAAGACAAAATTAAAAAATTATATATTATAATAATTATTCTCAAGAGATTTTATAAGAATGTCATAGTTAGTGTTGTTTTTAAAATGAGTTATCTTATTTTGTGTTATTCAACTGCTAAATTGTCAGGGATTATAAAAAAAATATGAAATAACATTTTAATTTTCATACTTTTGAGGTTCTGGGAACAATTAGAAAATACTCATTCTATGTATTTCAATTTGAAGGTATAAATTCCACTTTAGCGGACCAATTCCAAAAAGGGAACTTCTACTTGCGCAAATAATGTTGGCATCTCGGTAAGTACATTTCCCTAAGCAATATGAATTATGCAATCATGACTCCGGAATATGAGAATTGTGCAACAGTTTCTCAAGCTGAATTTTAGTATATATATATATATATATATATATATATATATATATATATATATAAATTGTCATTGCTATATAATACACTACACCAAAACGCACATTTAGTAAGGTTTTCATGTGGTTGATATGTTTGTGATAAGAAGAGATCTATTATGTTGGTTGATGTGGCTCATATTAGTGGGTTGGTTACCGCTAGTGTCATCCCATCACCATTTGGGTATGAAAATGTTAATACACACTCCCTCGCACCGAATCTTCTATGTCTACTTCGTAAGACACTTTACCAATCTTTACATTTTATTATTGTCTAGTTTAACACCATCACAAGTCATATTTTAAGATGGATTTGGACGATGGTCTAAGGGTAGTGTAACAATCGAGCATTTGCAATATTCCAAAGATATTAACGCATACATTACATTGTCATACATAAGTGAAGTCATATATGAGATACGTGTGTTTTGGTACTCACATTGTTTAAAATTGTTGCTTGTCGCAGTAGGTTTGAGATGTCTCTTAATAACATCGAGTCATGAAATTCGTGCTTGCCACATCATCCCCTACACGAAAGAGAAAAAAAATATTCATGAACCAACTACAACTTGTAATCATCTCCTTTCGGTGGGGGTTGAAATCATAACGAATTCTACAACTCAAAAACTAGACCAGGATAATGGTGCTTATCTCACTTCTTTTCATTTCATTTTGTACATAAATTAATTTTGTTCGTACCTCCTACAGGGTCGTTTGGGGGTTGGTTTGGGTTTTCACCTTTTAACGACAAGTTTTTACTCTAAGTGTGATTTTTGCAAATTATCGTCATACTCTCAAACCGGGATACCCGGGACTACGCAGTCAAATCCTACAAGTTACATTAGTCTCGTGCGAGGTTTTCGTGCCTCCTACGGGGTCGTTTGGGGGATGGTTTGGGTTTTCACCCTTTATCGACATGTTTTTAAATCTGAGTGTGATTTTTGCAAATTATCATCATACTCTCAAATCGGGAGACCCGGGACTACGCGATCAGTTCCATTAAGTTACATTGGTCCCGTGCGAGGTGTTCGTGCCTCCTACAAGGTCGTTTGGGGGCTAGTTTGGGTTTTCACCCTCTAACGACATGTTTGTAACTCTAAGTGTGATTTTTGCAAATTATCGTCATACTCTCAAACTGGGAGACCCGGGACTACGCGATCAGTTCCTACAAATTACATTGGTCCCGTGCGAGGTGTTGATACCTCCTACAGGGTCGTTTGGGGGCTGGTTTGGGTTTTCACCCTTTAACGACATGTTTTTAACTCTAAGTGTGATTTTTGCAAATTATCGTCATACTCTCAAACCGGGAGACCAAGTGTGATTTTTGCAAATTATCGTCATACTCTCAAACCGGGAGACCCGGGACTATTCAGTTCCTACAAGTTACATTGGTCCCGTGCGAGATGTTCGTGCCTCCTACAGGGTCGTTTGGGGGCTGGTTTAGGTTTTCTCCCTTTAACGGCATGTTTTTAACTCTAAGTGTGATTTTTCCAAATTATCGTCATACTCTAAAACCGGGAGACCCGAGACTACGCGGTCATTTCCTACAAGTTACATTGGTCCCGTGGGAGGTGTTCATGCCCCCTACAGCGTCGTTTGGGGGCTAGTTTGGGTTTTCAACCTGTAACGACATGTTTTTAACTCTAAGTGTGATTTTTGAAAATTATCGTCATACTCTCAAACCGGGAGACCCGGACTACGCAGTCAGTTCCTACAAGTTACATGGGTCCCGTGCGAGGTGTTTGTGCCTCCTACGGGGTCGTTTGGGGAATGGTTTGGGTTTTTACCCTTTAACGGCATGTTTTTAAATCTAAGTGTGATTTTTATAAATTATCTTCATACTCTCAAACCGGGAGACCCGGGACTACGCGGCCAGTTACTAAAAGTTACATTGGTCCCGTGCGAGGTCTTCATGCCTCCTACGGGGTCATTTCGGGGATGGTTTGGGTTCTCACCCTTTAACGGCATGTTTTTAACTCTAAGTGTGATTTTTGCAAATTATCGTCAAACTCTCAAACCGGGAGACCAAGTGTGATTTTTGCAAATTATCATCATACTCTCAAACCGGGAGACCCGAGACTACGCGGTCAGTTCCTACAAGTTACATTGGTCCCGTGCGAGGTGTTCGTGCCTCCTACAGGGTCGTTTGGGGGCTGATTTGGGTTTTTCCCCTTTAGCGGCTTGTTTTTAACTTTAAGGGTGATTTTTGCAAATTACCATTATACTCTCAAATCCAGAGACCCGAGACTACGCGGCCAGTTCCTACAAGTTACATTGGTCATGTGTGAGGTGTTCGTGCCTCCTACGGGGTCGTTTGGGGGCTGGTATGGGTTTTCACCCTTTAACGGCATGTTTTTAACTCTAAGTGTGATTTTCGCAAATTATCGTCATAATCTCAAACCGGGAGACCCGGGACTACGCGATCAGTTCCTACAAGTTACATTGACCCGTGCGAGGTGTTCGTGCCTCCTACGGGGTCGTTTGGGGAATGGTTTGGGTTTTCACCCTTTAATGGCATGTTTTTAACTCTAACAGTGATTTTTGAAAATTATCATCATACTCTCAAACTGGGAGACCCGAGACTATGCGGTTAGTGCCTACAAGTTACATTGGTCCCGTGAGAGGTGTTCGTACCTCCTATGTGGTCGTTTCGGGGCAGGTTTTTGTTTTCACCTTTTAACGACATCTTTTTAACTCTAAGTGTGATTTTTGCAAATTATCGTCATACTCTAAAACTGAGAGACCCGAGACTATGCGGATAGTTCCTACAAGTTACAATGGTCCCGTGCGAGGTTCTTGTGCCTCCTATAGGGTTGTTTGGGGGTTGGTTTATATTTTCACCCTTTAATGGCATGTTTTTAACTCTAAGTGTGATTTTTGCAAAATTATCGTAATACTCTCAAATCGGGAGACCCGAGACTTCGCGGTCAGTTCCTAAAAGTTACATTAGTCCTATGCGAGGTGTTCGTGCCTCCTACAAGGTCGTTTGGGGGCTAGTTTGGGTTTTCACCCTGGAACGACATGTTTTTAACTCCAAGTGTGATTTTTGCAAATTATCGTCATACTATCAAACCGGGAGACCCGGGACTACGCGGCCAGTTCCTCCAAGTTACATAGGTCCCGTGCAAGGTGTTCGTGCCTCCTACGGGGTCGTTTGAGGGATGGTTTGGGTTTTCACCCTTTAGCGGCATGTTTTATAATCTAAGTGTGATTTTTGCAAATTATCATCATACTCTCAAACCGGGAGACCCGGGACTACGCGGTCAGTTCCTACAAGTTACATTGGTCCCGTACGAGGTCTTCGTACCTCCTACGGGGTCGTTTCGGGGCTGGTTTGGGTTTTCACCCTTTAACAACATGTTTTTAACTCTAAGTGTGATTTTTTAAAATTATCGTCATACTCTCAAACCGAGAGACCCGGGACTACGCGGTCAGTTCCTACAAGTTACAATGGTCCTCTGCGAGGTGTTCATGCCTCCTACGGGGTCGTTTGGGGGCTGATTTGGGTTTTCACCCTATAACGGCATGATTTTAACTCTAAGTTTGATTTTTGCAAATTATCGTCATACTCTCCAACCGGGAGACCCGGGACTACGCGGTCAGTTCCTACAAGTTACATTGTCCCGTGCGAGGTGTTCGTGCCTCCTACAAGGTCGTTTGGGGGCTAGTTTGGGTTTTCACCCTGTAACGACATGTTTTTAACTCTAAGTGTGATTTTTGCAAATTATCGTCATACTCTCAAACCGGGAGACCCGGGACTACGCGGTCAGTTCCTCCAAGTTACATGGGTCCCGTGCAAGGTGTTCGTGCCTCCTACAGGGTCGTTTGAGGGATGGTTTGGGTTTTCACCCTTTAACGACATGTTTTATAATCTAAGTGTAATTTTTGCAAATTATCATCAAACTCTCAAACCGGGAGACCCGGGACTACGCGGTCAGTTCCTACAAGTTACATTGGTCCTGTGCGAGGTCTTCGTGTCTCCTACGGGGTCGTTTCGGGGCTAGTTTTGGGTTTTCACCCTTTAACGGCATGTTTTTAACTCTAAGTGTGATTTTTGCAAATTAACATCATACTCTCAGACCGGGAGACCAAGTGTGATTTTTGCAAATTATCGTCATACTCTCAAATCAGGAGACCCGGGACTACGCGGTCAGTTCCTACAAGTTACATGGGTCCCGTGTGAGGTGTTCGTGCCTCCTACGGGGTGATTTGGGTTTTCACCCTTTAACGGCATGTTTTTAACTCAAAGTGTGATTTTTGCAAATTATCGTCATACTCTCAAATCGGGAGACCCGGGACAATGCGGTCAGTTCCTATAAGTTACATTGGTCCCGTGCGAGGTGTTCGTGCCTCCTACAAGGTCGTTTGGGGGTTGGTTTGTGTTTTCACCTTTTAACGGCATGTTTTTAACTCTAAGTGTGATTTTTTCAAATTATCATCATACTCTCAAACCGGGAGACCCGGGACTACGCGATCAGTTCCTACAAATTACATTGGTCCCTTGCGAGGTGTTCATGCCTCCTACAGGTTCATTTGGGGGCTGGTTTGGGTTTTCACCCTTTAACGACATGTTTTTAACTCTAAGTGTGATTTTTGCAAATTATCGTCATACTCTCAAACCGGGAGACCAAGTGTGATTTTTGCAAATTATCGTCATACTCTATAAACCGGGAGACCCGGGACTACGCAGTCAGTTCCTACAAGTTACATTGGTCCCGTGCGAGATGTTCGTGCCTCCTACAGGGTCGTTTGGGGGTTGGTTTAGGTTTTCTCCCTTTAACGGCACGTTTTTAACTCTAAGTGTGCTTTTTGCAAATTATCATCATACTCTCAAACCGGGAGACCCGAGACTACGCGATCATTTCCTACAAGTTACATTGGTCCCGTGGCAGGTGTTCATGCCTCCTACAGGGTCGTTTGGGGGCTGGTTTGGGTTTTCACCCTTTAACGGCATGTTTTTAACTCTAAGTGTGACTTTTGCAAATTATTGTCATACTCTCAAATCGGGAGACTCGGGACTACGTGCTCAGTTCCTACAAGTTACATTGGTCCCGTGTGAGGTGTACGTGCCTCCTACGGGGTTGTTTGGGGGATGGTTTGGGTTCTCACCCTTTAATGGCATGTTTTTAACTCTAAGTGTGATTTTTGCAAATTATTGTCATACTCGCAAACCGGGAGACCCGGGACTACGCGGTCAGTTCCTACAAGTTACATTTATCCCGTGCGAGGTGTTCGTGTCTCCTACATGGTCGTTTCGGGGCTGGTTTGGGTTTTCACCCTGTAACGACATGTTTTTAACACTAAGTGTGATTTTTACAAATTATCATCATACTCTCAAACCGGGAGACCCGGGACTATGCGGTCAGTTCCTACAAGTTACATGGGTCCCATGCGAACTGTTCGTGCCTCCTATGGGGTCGTTTGGGGGATGGTTTGGGTTTTTACCATTTAACGGCATATTTTTAAATCCAAGTGTGAATTTCACAAATTATCGTCATACTCTCAAACCGGGAGACCCGGGACTACGCGTCAGTTACTACAAGTTACATTGGTCCCGTGCGAGGTCTTCGTGCCTCCTACGGGGTCATTTCGGTGCTGGTTTGGGTTTTCACCCTTTAACGGCATGTTTCTTTTACCCTAAGTGTGATTTTTTGCAAATTATCGTCATACTCTCAAACCGAGAGACCAAGTGTGATTTTTGCAAATTATCATCATACTCTCAAACCGGGAGACCCGAGACTATGCGGTTAGTTCTTACAAGTTACATTGCTCCCGTGCGAGGTGTTCGTGCCTCCTACAGGATCGTTTGGGAGCTGATTTGGCTTTTCCCCTTTAACGGCATGTTTTTAAATCTAAGTGTGATTTTAGCAAATTATCGTCATACTCTCAAACCGGGAGATCTGAGACTACGCGGTCAGTTCCTATAAGTTACATTGGTCCTGTACGAGGTGTTCGCGCCTCCTACGGGGTCGTTTGGGGGCTGGTTTGTGTTTTCACCCTTTAACAACATGTTTTTAACTCTAAGTGTGATTTTTGCAATTTATCGTCATACTCTCAAACCGGGAGACCTGAGACTACGCGGTCAGTTCCTATAAGTCACATTGGTCTCGTGCGAGGTGTTCGTGCTTCCTACAAGGTCGTTTCGAGGCTGGTTTGGTTTTCACCTTTTAACGGCATGTTTTTAACTCTAAGTGTGATTTTTTCAAATTATCATCATACTCTCAAACCGGGAGACCTGGGACTACGCGATCAGTTCCTACAAGTTACATTGGTCCCATGCGAGGTGTTCGTGCCTCCTACGGGGTGATTTGGGTTTTCACCCTTTAACGGCATGTTTTTCACTCAAAGTGTGATTTTTACAAATTATCGTCATACTCTCAAACTAGGAGACCCGGGACTACGCGGTCTGTTCATACAAGTTACATTGGTCCCGTGCGAGGTGTTCATGCCTCCTACAAGGTCGTTTGGGGGCTGGTTTGTGTTTTCACCCTTTAACAGCAAGTTTTTAACTCTAATTGTGATTTTTGTAAATTATCGTCATACTCGCAAACCGGGAGACCAAGTGTGATTTTTGCAAATTATCGTCATACTCTATAAACTGGGAGACCCGGGACTACGCGGTCAGTTCCTACAAGTTACTTTGGTCCCGTGCGAGGTGTTCGTGCCTCCTACAGGGTCGTTTGGGGGCTGGTTTAGGTTTTGTCCCTTTAACGGCATGTTTTTAACTCTAAGTGTCATTTTTGCAAATTATCATCATACTCTCAAACCGGGAAACCCGAGACTATGCTGTCATTTCCTACAAGTTACATTGGTCCCGTGGGAGGTGTTCATGCCTCCTACAGGGTCGTTTGGGGGCTGATTTGGGTTTTCACCCTTTAACGGCATGTTTTTAACTCTAAGTGTGATTTTCGCAAATTATCGTCATACTCTCAAATCGGGATACTCGTGACTACGCGGTCAGTTCCTAAAAGTTACATTGGTCTCGTGCGAGGTGTCCGTGCCTCCTACGGGGTCGTTTGGGGGATGGTTTGGGTTCTCACCCTTTAATGGCATGTTTTTAACTCTAAGTATGATTTTTGCAAATTATCGTCATACTCTCAAACCGGGAGACCCGGGACTACACTGTCAGTTCATACAAGTTACATTGGTCCCGTGCGAGGTGTTCGTGCCTCCTACAAGGTCGTTTGGGGGCTGGTTTGGGTTTTCACCCTGTAATGACATGTTTTTAACACTAAGTGTGATTTTTTCAAATTATCATACTCACAAATCGGGAGACCCGGGACTATGCGGTCAGTTCCTACAAGTTACATGGGTCCCGTGCGAAGTGTTCGTGCCTCCTACGCGGTCGTTTGGGGGATGGTATGGGTTTTCACCATTTAACGGCATATTTTTAAATCCAAGTGTGAATTTTGCAAATTATCATCATACTCTCAAATCGGGAGTCCCGGGACTACGCGTCAGTTACTAGAAGTTACATTGGTCCCGTGCGAGATCTTCGTGCCTCCTACGGGGTCATTTCGGTGCTGGTTTGGGTTTTCACCCTTTAACGGCATGTTTTTTACCCTAAGTGTGATTTTTTGCAAATTATCGTCATACTCTCAAACCGGGAGACCAAGTCTGATTTTTGCAATTTATCATCATAATCTCAAACTGGGAGACCCGAGACTACGTGGTCAGTTCCTACAAGTTACATTGGTCCCGTGCGAGATCTTGGTGCCTACTACGGGTCGTTTCGGGGTTGGTTTGGGTTTTCACCCTTTAACGGCAATTTTTTAACTCTAAATGTGACTTTTGCAAATTATCGTCATACTCACAAACCGGGAGACCAAGTGTGAAATTATCGTCATACTCTCAAACCGGGAGACCCGGGACTACGCGGTCAGTTCCTACAAGTTACATTGGTCCCGTGCGAGGTGTTCCTGCCTCCTACAGGGTCGTTTGGGGGCTGGTTTGGGTTTTCACCCTTTAACGGCATGTTTTTAACTCTAAGTGTGATTTTTGGAAATTATCATCATACTCTCAAATCGGGAGACCCGAGACTACGCGGTCATTTCCTACAAGTTACATTGGTCTCGTGCGAGGTGTTCGTGTTTCCTACGGGGTCGTTTCGGGGTTGGTTTGGGTTTTCACCTTTTAACGGCAAGTTTTTAACTCTAAGTGTGATTTTTTCAAATTATCATCATACTCTGAAACCGGGAGACCCGGGACTACGCGATCAGTTCCTACAAGTTACATTGGTCCCGTGCGAGGTGTTCATGCCTTCTACAGGGTCGTTTGGGGGCTGGTTTGGGTTTTCACCCTTTAATGGAATGTTTTTAACTCTGAGTGTGATTTTTGCAAATTATCGTCATACTCTCAAACCGGGAGACCTGGGACTACACGGTTAGTTCATACAAGTTACATTGATCCCGTGTGAGGTGTTCGTGCCTCCTACGGGGTCGTTTGGGGGATGGTTTTGGTTTTCACCCTTTAATGGCATGTTTTTAACTTTAAGTGTGATTTTTGCGAATTATCGTCATACTCTCAAACCGATAGACCCGAGAGTACGTGGTCTGTTCCTACAAGTTACATTGGTCCGGTGCGAGGTCTTCGTGCCTCCGACAGGGTCGTTTCGGGGTTGGTTTTGGTTTTCACCTTTTAACGGCATGTTTTTAACTCTATGTGTGATTTTTGCAAATTATCATCATACTCTCGAACCGGGAGACCCGGGACTACGCGGTCAGTTCCTACAAGTTACATCGGTCCCGTGCGAGGTGTTCATGCCTCCTACAGGATCGTTTGGCGCTGGTTTGGGTTTTCACCCTTTAACGACATGTTTTTAACTCTAAGAGTGATTTTTGAAAATTATCTTCATACTCACAAACTGGGATACCCGGGACTATGCGGTCAATTCCTACAAGTTACATTGCTCCCATGCGAGGTGTTTGTGCCTCCTACAAGGTCGTTTGGGTGCTGGTTTGTGTTTTCACCCTTTAACAGCATGTTTTTAACTCTAAGTGTGATTTTTGCAAATTATCGTCATACTCTCAAACCGGGAGACCCGAGACTACGCGGTCAATTCCTACAAGTTACATTGGTCTCGTGCGAGGTGTTCGTGTTTCCTACGGGGTCGTTTCGGGGCTGGTTTGGGTTTTCACCTTTTAACGGCATGTTTTAACTCTAAGTGTGATTTTTTCAAATTATCATCATACTCTCAAACCGGGAGACCCGGGAATACGCGATCAGTTCCTACAATTTACATTGGTCCCGTGCGAGGTGTTCATGCCTCCTACAGGGTCGCTTGGGGGATGGTTTGGGTTTTAACCCTTTAATGGCATGTTTTTAACTCTGAGTGTTATTTTTACAAATTATCGTCATACTCTCAAATCGGGACACCCGAGACTACGCGGTCAGTTCCTACAAGTTACATTGGTCTCGTGCGAGGTGTTCGTGCCTCCTACGGGGTCGTTTGGGGGCTAGTTTGGGTTTTCACCTTTTAACGGCATGTTTTTAACTCTAAATGTAATTTTTGTAAATTATCCTCATACTCGCAAACCGGGAGCCCCGTGACTACGCGGTCAGTTCCTACAAGTTACATTGGTCCCGTGCGAGGTGTTCGTGCCTCCTACGGGGTCGTTTGGGTTTTCACCCTTTAACGACATGTTTTTAACTCAGAGTGTGATTTTTGTAAATTATCATCATACTCTCAAACTGGGAGACCCGGGACTACGCGGTCTCTTCCAACAAGTTACATTGGTCCCCTGCGAGGTATTCGTACCTCCTACGGTGTCGTTTGGGGGCTGGTTTAGGTTTTCACCCTTTAACGGCATGTTTTAACTCTATGTGTGATTTTTTCAAATTATCGTCATACTCTCAAACCGGGAGACCCGGGACTACGCGGTCAGTTCCTACAATTTACAATGGCCCCGTGCAAGGTGTTCGTGCATCCTACGGGGTCGTTTGGGGGCTGATTTGGGTTTTCACCCTTTACCGGCATGATTTTAACTCTAAGTGTGATTTTTGTAAATTATCATCATACTCTCAAACCAGGAGACCCGGAACTACGCGGCCAGTTCCTAAAAGTTACATTGGTCCTGTGCGAGGTGTTCGTGCCTCCTACAAGGTCGGTTGGGGGCTAATTTGGGTTTCACCCTTTAACGGCATGTTTTTAACTCTAAGTGTGATTTTCACGAATTATCGTAATACTCTCAAACTGGGAGACTCGGGACCACGCGGTCAGTTCCTACAAGTTACATTGGTCCCGTGCTAGGTGTTCGTGCCTCCTATGGGGTCGTTTGGGGGATGGTTTGGGTTTTCACCCTTTAACGGCATGTTTTTAAATCTAAGTGTGATTTTTGAAAATTATCATCATACTCTCAAATGGGGAGACCTGGGACTACGTGGTCAGTTCCTATAAGTTGCATTTGTCCCGAGCGAGGTCTTTGTGCCTACTACGGGTCGTTTCGGGGCTGGTTTGGGTTTTCATCCTTTAACGGAATTTTTTTAACTCTAAGTGTGATTTTTGCAAAATTATAGTCATACTCTCAAACCGGGAGACCAAGTGTGATTTTTGCAAATTATCGTCATACTCTCAAACCGAGAGACCCGAGACTACGCGGTCAGTTCCTACAAGTTACATTTGTCCCGTGCGAGGTGTTCCTGCCTCCTACAGGGTCGTTTGGGGGCTGGTTTTGGTTTTTACCCTTTAACGGCATGTTTTTAACTCTATTTGTGCTTTTTAGAAATTATCATCATACTCTCAAACCGGGAGACCCGATACTACGCGGTCATTTCCTACAAGTTACATTGGTCTAATGCGAGCTGTTCGTGCTTCCTACGTGGTCGTTTCAGGATTGGTTTGGGTTTTCACCTTTTAACAGCATGTTTTTAACTCTAAGTGTGATTTTTTCAAATTATCAGCATACTCTCAAACGGGGAACCCTCGACTACGCGATCAGTTCCTACAAGTTACATTGGTCCCGTGCGAGGTGTTCATGCCTCCTACAGGGTCGTTTGGGGGCTGGTTTGGGTTTTCACCCTTTAATGGCATGTTTTTAACTCTGAGTGTGATTTTTGCAAATTATCATCATACTCTCAAACCGGGACACCCGAGACTACGCGGTCAGTGCCTATAAGTTACATTGGTCCCGTGCGAGGTGTTCGTGCCTCCTACTGGGTCGTTTGGGGGCTGGTTTGGGTTTTCACCTTTTAACGGCATGTTTTTAATGCTAAGTGTGATTTTCGCAAATTATCGTCATACTCTCAAACCGAGAGACTCGGGACTACGCGGTCAGTTCCTACAAGTTACATTGGTCCCGTGCGAGGTGTTCGTGCCTCTTACGGGGTCGTTTGGGGGCTGGTTTGGGTTTTCACCCTTTAATGGCATGTTTTTAACTCTAAGTGTGATTTTTAAAAATTATCGTCATACTTTCAAATAGGGAGACCCGGGACTACGCGGTCAGTTCCTACAAGTTACATTAGTCCCGTGCGAGGTGTTCGTGCCTCCTACAAGGTCGTTTGGGGGCTGGTTTGGGTTTTCACCCTATAATGACATGTTTTTAACTCTAAGTGTGATTTATGCAAATTATCGTCATACTCTCAAATCGAGAGACACGGGACTACGCTGTCAGTTCCTACAAGTTACATGGGTCCCGTGCGAAGTGTTCGTGCCTCCTACGGGATCGTTTGGGGGATGGTTTGGGTTTTCACCCTTTAACGGCATATTTTTAAATCTAAGTGTGATTTTTGCAAATTATCGTCATACTCTCAAACTGGGAGACTCGGGACTACGCGGTCAGTTCCTATAAGTTACATTGGTCCCGTGCGAGGTCTTCGTATCTCCTACGGGGTCGTTTCGGGGCTGGTTTGGGTCTTGACCCTTAAACTGCATGTTTTTAACTCTAAGTGTAATTTTTGCAAATTATCGTCATACTCTCAAACCGGGAGACCCGGGACTACGCGGTCAGTTCTTACAAGTTACATTGGTCCCGTGCGAGGTGTTCGTGCCTCCTATAGGGTCGTTTGGGAGCTGATTTGGGTTTTCCCCCTTTAATGGCATGTTTTTAACTCTAAGTGCGATTTTTGCTAATTATCATCATACTCTTAAACCGGGAGACCTGAGACTACGCGGTCAGTTCCTACAAGTTATATGGGTCCCGTGCGAGGTGTTCGCGCCTCCTACGGGGTCGTTTCGGGGCTGGTTTGGGTTTTCACCTTTTAACGGAATGTTTTTAACTCTAAGTGTGATTTTCGCAAATTATCGTCATACTCTCAAACCAGGAGACCCGGGATTACGCGGTCTGTTCATACAAGTTATATTGGTACCGTGCGAGGTGTTCGTGCCTCCTACGAGGTCGTTTGGGGGATGGTTTTGGTTTTCACCCTTTAATGGCATGTTTTTAACTCTAAGTGTGATTTTTGCGAATTATCGTCATACTCTCAAACCGGGAGACCCAAGACTACGTGGTCTGTTCCTACAAGTTACATTGGTCCCGTGCGAGGTGTTCGTGCCTTCTACGGGGTCGTTTCGGGGCTGGTTTTGGTTTTCACCTTTTAACGGCATATTTTTAACTCTAAGTGTGATATTTTCAAATTTTAGTCATACTCTCAAATCGAGAGACCCGTGACTACGCGGTCAGTTCCTACAAGTTACATTGGTCCCATGCGAGGTGTCCGTGCCTCCTACAAGGTCGTTTGGGGGCTGGTTTGGGTTTTTACCCTTTAACAGCATGTTTTTAAAGCTAAGTGTGATTTTTCAAATTTTTGTCATACTCTCAAATCGAGAGACCCGGGACTACACAGTCAGTTCCTACAAGTTACAATGGTCCCGTGCGAGGTATTCGTGCCTCCTACGGGGTCGTTTGGGGCTGATTTGGGTTTTCACCCTTTACCGGCATGATTTTAACTCTAAGTGTGATTTTTGCAAATTATCGTCATACTCTAAAAGCGGGAGACCCGGGACTACGCGGTCAGTTCCTATAAGTTTCATTCGTCCCGTGCGAGGTGTCCGTGCCTCTTACAAGGTCGTTTAGGGGTTGGTTTGGGTTTTCACCCTTTAACGACATATTTTTAACTCTAAGTGTTATTTTTGCAAATTATCGTCATACTCTCAAACCGAGAGACTCGGGACTATGCGGTCAGTTCCTACAAGTTACATTGGGCCCGTGCGAGGTGTTCGTGCCTCCTACGGGGTCGTTTGGGGGATGGTTTGGGTTTTCACCCTTTAACGGCATGTTTTTAAATCTAAGTGTGATTTTTGAAAATTATCGTCATACTTTCAAACAGGGAGACCCGGGACTACGCGGTCAGTTCCTACAAGTTACATTAGTCCCGTGCGAGGTGTTTGTGCCTCCTACAAGGTCGTTTGGGGGCTGGTTTGGGTTTTCACCCTATAATGACATGTTTTTAACTCTAAGTGTGATTTATGCAAATTATCGTCATACTCTCAAACCGAGAGACACGGGACTACGCTGTCAGTTCCTACAAGTTACATGGGTCCCGTGCGAAGTGTTCGTGCCTCCTACGGGATCGTTTGGGGGATGGTTTGGGTTTTCACCCTTTAACGGCATATTTTTAAATCTAAGTGTGATTTTTGCAAATTATCGTCATACTCTAAAACTGGGAGACTCGGGACTACGCGGTCAGTTCCTATAAGTTACATTGGTCCCGTGCGAGGTCTTCGTATCTCCTACGGGGTCGTTTCGGGGCTGGTTTGGGTCTTCACCCTTAAACTGCATGTTTTTAATTCTAAGTGTAATTTTTGCAAATTATCGTCATACTCTCAAACCGGGAGACCCGGGACTACGCGGTCAGTTCTTACAAGTTACATTGGTCCCGTGCGAGGTGTTCGTGCCTCCTATAGGGTCGTTTGGGAGCTGATTTGGGTTTTCCCCCTTTAATGGCATGTTTTTAACTCTAAGTGCGATTTTTGCTAATTATCATCATACTCTTAAATCGGGAGACCTGAGACTATGCGATCAGTTCCTGCAAGTTACATGGGTCCCGTGCGAGGTATTCGTGCCTCATACGGGGTCGTTTGGGGGATGGTTTGGGTTTTCACCCTTTAATGGCATGTTTTTAACTCTAAGTGTGATTTTTGAAAATTATCATCATTCTTTCAAACCGGGAGACCCAGGACTAAGCGGTCTGTTCCTACAAGTTACATTGGTCCCGTGCGAGGTGTTCGTGCCTCCTATAAGGTCGATTGGGGGCTGGTTTGGGTTTTCACCCTGTAATGACATGTTTTTAACTCTAAGTGTGATGTATGCAAATTATCGTCATATCTCAAACCGGGAGACCCGGGACTATGCGGTCAGTTCCTACAAGTTACAGGGGTCCCGTGCGAAGTGTTCGTGCCTCCTACGGGGTCGTTTGGGGGGATGGTTTGGGTTTTCACCCTTTAACGGCATATTTTTAAATCTAAGTGTGATTTTTGCAAATTATCGTCATACTCTCAAATCGGGAGACCCGGGACTACGCGATCAGTTCCTACAAGTTACATTGGTCCCGTGCGAGGTTTCGTGCCTCCTACGGGGTCGTTTCGGGGCTGGTTTTGGTCTTCACCCTTTAACTTCATATTTTTAACTCTAAGTATGATTTTTGCAAATTATCGTCATACTCTCAAACCGGGAGACCCAGGACTACGCGATCACTTTCTACAAGTTACATTGGTCCCGTGCGTGGTGTTCGTGTCTACTACGGGGTCGTTTGGGGGTTGGTTTGGGTTTTTAGCCTTTAACGGCATGTTTTTAACTCAATTGTGATTTTGGCAAATTATCGTCATACTCTCAAACCGGGAGATCCGGGACTACGCGGCTAGTTCCTACAAGTTACATTGTCCCCGTGCGAGGTGTTCGTGCCGCCTACGGGGTCGTTTGGGGGTTGGTTTGGGTTTTCTCCCTTAACGGCATATTTTTAACTCAAAGTGTGATTTTCACAATTTATCATCATACTCTCAAACCGGGTGACCCGGGACTACGCGGTCAGTTCCTATAAGTTACATTGGTCCCGTGCGAGGTGTTCGTGCCTCCTAAGGGGTCGTTTGGCGGTTGGTTTGGGTTTTCACCCTTTAACGGCATGTTTTTAACTCAAAGTATGATTTTTGAAAATTATCGTCATACTCTTAAATTGGCAGACCCGGGACTACGTGGTCAGTTCCTACAAGTTACATTGGTCCCGTGCGAGGTGTTCGTGCCTCCTACGTGGTCGTTTGGGGGCTGGTTTGGGTTTTCACACTTTAACGGCATGTTTTTAACTCAAAGTGTGATTTTTGCAAATTATCCTCATACTTTCAAACCGCGAGACTCAGGACTACGCGGTCTGTTCCTGCAAGTTACATTGGTCCCGTGTGAGGTGTTCGTGCCTCCTACGGGGTCGTTTGGGGGCTTGTTTGGGTTTTAACTCTCGAACGGCATGTTTTTAACTCTAAGTGTGATTTTTGCAAATTATCGTTATACTCTCAAATTGGGAGACCCGGGACTACGCGGTCAGTTCCTACAAGTCACATTGGTCTCGTGGGAGGTGTTCGTGCCTCTTACGGGGTCGTTTGGGGGATGGTTTGGGTTTTCACCCTTTAACGGCATGTTTTTAACTCAAAGTGTGATTTTTGTAAATTATCGTCATACTCTCAAACCGCGAGACCCGGGACAACGCGGTCAGTTCCTACAAGTTACATTGGTCCCGTGCGAGGTCTTCGTGCCTCCTACGGGGTCGTTTCGAGGCTGGTTTAGGTTTTCGCCCTTTAACGGCATGTTTTTAACTCTAAGTGTGATTTTTGCAAATTATCGTCATACTCTCAAATCGGGAGACCCGAGACTACGCGGTCAGTTCCTACAAGTTACATTAGTCCCGTGCGAGGTGTTCGTGCCTCCTACAGGTTCGTTTGGGTTTTCACCCTTTGACGGCATGTTTTTACCTCAAAGTGTGATTTTTGTAAATTATCGTTATGCTCTCAAATCGGGAGACCCGGGACTACGCGGTCAGTTCCTACAAGTTACATTGGTCCCGTGCTTGGTGTTCGTGCCTCCT
Source organism: Sambucus nigra (assembly GCA_949130495.1). Taxonomy (NCBI): domain Eukaryota; kingdom Viridiplantae; phylum Streptophyta; class Magnoliopsida; order Dipsacales; family Adoxaceae; genus Sambucus; species Sambucus nigra. The sequence continues at coordinate 382,139,755 of OX422214.1, read as the reverse complement.
ACGGGGTCGTTTGGGGGCTGGTTTTGGTTTTCACCCTTTAACGGTATGTTTTTAACTCAAAGTGTGATTTTTGCAAATTATCGTCATACTCTCAAATCGAGAGACCCGGGACTACGCGGTCAGTTCCTATAAGTTACATTGGTCCCGTGCGAGGTGTTCGTGCCTCCTACGGGGTCGTTTGGGGGTTGGTTTGGGTTTTCACCCTTTAACGGCATATTTTTAACTCTAAGTGTGATTTTTGCAAATTATCGTCATACTCTCAAATCGGGAGATCCGGGATTACGCGGTCAGTTTCTACAAGTTACATTGGCCCCGCGCGAGGTTTTCGTGCCTCCTACGGGGTCGTTTGCGAGATTGTTTGGGTTTTCACCCTTTAACGACATATTTTTAACTCTCAAATCGCGAGACCCGGGACTACGCGGTCAGTTTCTATAAGTTACATTGGTCCCGTACGAGGTGATCATGCCTCTTACGGGGTCGTTTAAGGAGTTATTTGAGTTTTCACCCTCTAACTTCTTATTTTTAAGCATAATCTAGATATTTTCAAATTATCGTAATATTCTCAAATTGGGAGTCCCACGACTACGCGGTTGGTTCCTACGAGGTGCATTGGTCCCGTGCGAGGTGTTAGTGCCTCTTACGGGGGCCATTTGGGTGTTAGTTTGAGTTTTTACCCTCTAACGGCATGTTTTTAAGCCTAATCTCGATATTTTCAACTTATCGTCGTATTCTCAAGTTAGCAGACCCGTAACTACACGGCCAATTTCTACAAGTTATATTGGTACTGTGCGAGGTGTTATTGACTCTTACGGGGCCGTTTGGGGGATGGGTATGGTTTTCACCCTTTTAACGACTTGTTTTTAAACTTAATCTAGATCCTGCCAAAATACCTTAGAAGTAATTATAACGCCGTGTAGTATTAGTTGCGACTTAGCTGGAACCTTATGAATTTCCCGATTGAAATTAATTGATTGGATAATGTACTTATAAGTGTTAGTCCCGTGGTGAGAACGTATTAGGTTCCTTGGTTGTGAGCTTAGATTTAGTATATCCTGATTCATGTGCCTTGACTATAATGTGGGTTTAGATAATCTTGATGATTGATCAATCTAGATTAAGCTTTTAATAATAAAATTAGGAAGCTTTGCCACAAAAGACGAAGCGAGTGTACTAAAGAGGAGAAGCTCCATACCTGTGCCCAGAATGTCTGAAGAATAAGCCCCTCGAAGATTGTGTTCCACCATTCCCTTGCTTTTAACCAACCTGAATCAAAGCAAAGTTGTCATAAAATTAATTTGAGGTGGAGTCATAGACCAAACTCTATATATGCTTAACATCTAACAATATCTAAATATGAGTCACTTTGGATAAAAAAAAGTAGTGTGAGTCAATTTCTATCCAATTTATCATTCACGTGTTATGGATATGACCGTATGAGTATACTATGTTCATCTCACGGGGAGAAAAACACGTTCCAATGCGGACCTATCCCAACGAATGAGTGGGCCCACTTTTTTATTTGGACTAAATTTGACCAAAACAATTCGATCAATACCCATTATCCAACATATAGTCCGTTACGTTTCACGTCGGGTTCGTATCTTGTTTATGTTGTCTATTCCTCACATTTTGTGGCTTCATAGTGTACAACCAGTTTTATGGAATACATTTATATAATCAAGCCTAACGGGTCATCTCGTTAACAACCTAAACCCAGTAATACTAAAAGCAAATTAGAATCATCTAATATATATATATATATATATATATATATATGAACACATTAGCGGATGCCTGTGCTGAAGGCACGGTTGGAATTTTTTAATGTAAGCTACATGCTTTTAATTTTTTAATGTGAGCTACTTGTTTATCGCATCAATGCCGCACATAACAAAATATAACTCAAAATGTAAATATTCATCCAATCAAGTGTATTGTAATATCAAATCTAGTCGACGACTTGAATAGTGAGGGTATTTATATATCACAAAATATAATCATCACACGCCAACCAATTAGATATTGTAAGGCACCGTAATAAGAAAAAAAAATCATTTCTTATCACAACAATATTGCTCCCTGAACATTTTTTTTTGGTACTTATATGATTGGATTTGGTTGATCAGTAAAGAGGGCTCAGTTATATCTAACAGTTAACAATAAAAGTGATACTAAATCTAATTACAGTCCTAAATTGTATATATCACCACAGTTTTCTTGCCTAAATATATAATTTATGTATTGCCTCAATTCAAGATCCCAACAAAAAGAGTATTCGTGCCTTTGAAGTGGCACATTTTGTCAAACCCCTGGGGTTCAACTTACCTGAAGCAATGTAACTGAGAAAATGATTTTTTAGTAACAACAAGACTAAGAAGATGATTAATAAAACTAAGAAATTATCACTTAGAAAAGTAGTGATGTGATAATACTTGAACCCCAATCATGAGAAATTTTCACTAATACTTGAAACTCCATCAACCCCGGTAACATATGTGTCCCCAAATCATGGTAAGCTTTTCAATAGAATTAACAATGTCAAAAGTTTTCCTTACCGGGCTAATAAAATTTAAACAAAATCCAGCCCCAATAAAAAATCACAAAAAATAAACCTCATAGTCTTAACCAAAGAGGGTAGAGAGAATACTTAGTTGTCAAATGGACAAACGGTCTGCAAAAACCAAAATACAAATATTAGTGAAATGATAAAACTCGAATGATATGTACAAAACAATAACTTTCATTAAAATTAGAAAACGTAATTTTATCTTCAAATAATAAACCTAAAATAAACACTAAATTCAAATTTTGAAACCAGCAAAAACTTACCTCTTAATTTGTGTCAAAGAACTTACAAAAAATAAAACACACCGCAATCTTATGTGTCTCCAAATCACAATTGGAGAAGGATACTACAAAACATACCACACAAAAAAATAAATCATCAAAATCACACACATCAGTCACAAAAAAATACCAATTTCAAAACCTCAAACCGAAACCGCATAACCTTAAACATATATACCTGAGCGGAAGGTTAGCAGCAAGCAGTGTCGACCACAAGGGGTGAAACCACAACCCCAATCGAATTTTCGATCCAGGATGAATTAAATCTCGTCAAGTTTGACAAAAGAAAAATGAGATAATTTTGATTCCAAAGACTCGCCAGATTAGGACGAATTGGACGGGCACACACTTCGCCGCCCATCATAAAACTAAGATCCCAACAAATGTAGTTATGACTATAGAGTGTAAGCATACTAGAGGGAGAGAGAATCAAGGATGAATATGGTGGTGGTGTTTCGCCGATCTGTGTAGCAGAGGGAGAGAGAATCGAGATTGGAAGAGAGTGAGCGGGAGGGAACGGGGTGAAAGTGTAGAGGGCTCCAAATGAAAAGTCATATTATTTTTAATATTGGCTAACTTTTCCAAATTTGGTACACTTTAAAACTATGCCAAATTTTGGCACAGTTTAAAACTGTGCCAGATTATTGACAAACCGTGCCAGATTTTGGCAAAGTTTTAAACCGTGCCAGATTCTTCTTATCCAAGTGTTCCAGATTAGCATTTTTGGTGTAGTGAACATCGGGTTGGGATTCGTATTGCGTGGAAGGGTGATCAGGCCTCCACGAATAGCTCTGGTACTCACACCACTCGGGATTGGGCGTATCTGGATAGTAGGTCGAGGTGGGTTCCGGAACATTGTCATATGGATACACATGTTCCATGGTGGGTTCAGATGGATATGAAAAGTATGGACATTTATGGGACAGGTGATCAGTATAGGAACAATGGATGCAAGTCAAAGTACGCAACACGTTAACACTTGACACCGAGGGTAATGGAATAGGAGATGCGTGCATAGATGGGTCAAAAGAATCAACGGTACTCATAAGAGAGGTGAGACCACTAAAGATATCATAAAGACACGGCTCAGGATCACTCTCAAACGTGTCGCGTGTCCAAGGAAAATGACTAAAGTACTCCTGTAAGGGATGTTCGTCGGCCATGTGGAGAAAAATATTTTTTTTGGATTTTTTTCAAAAGGAAAGAAAATATTTTTGGATTTTTTTGAAAATGAAATAAAGAAAATATTTTTGGATTTTCTAAAAAATAATGGAAGAAAATTTTTTTGGATTTTTTTTTTAAATTAAAGGAAGAAAATATTTTTGAATTTTTGTTTTTTGAAAAATAAAGGAAGAATATATTTTTGAATTTTTAATAAAAATAAAGAAGAAAATGTTTTTGGTTTTTTTTTTTTTGAAAATTAAAGGAAGAAAATATTTTTGGATTTTTTTTTTGTTCTTTTTTTTTTGAAAAATGGATAAAAGTGGACTCAGTATGAAACACACTAGGATGGAGCACACAAAACTAACTACCAAAGGATTGGAATTAAACACATACAAGCAAAGAAAAAATCTTAACTAGCACGTAACCAATTTGTATCTTCAATTAGGTGAAAGGGTAGCCAAATTTTAATTACTCCGCGGGCGAGAAAAAATACGGAATCTTATACATCGCCTGTGGAAAATTGTGCTCCTACTTGGCTTGCTAGTTGATTGATTTTAATTAAGTGATGGCACGAGTTAACAAGCAAGTGGAGTTAAGTGATTGAGTCGGGTGATGAAATCCCTTCTCGTTTTAATGACCGAGTGTAGGTCTTAAGTCCAATTAATTCATCAAACCATTCAAAGTAAGACTATGCAAAAAAAAATAGTTACATAACACTACACCAAAAACAGCAATTTGGCACACCTTGATATTAAAAATCTGGCACAGTTTAAAACAGTGCCAAATTTTGGCACGGTTTAATAGAAATTTGGCACACTTTAAAACAGTGCCAAATTTTGACACTGTTTTAAAGTGTGCCAAAATTGAGTACACTTACTAAAATATATAATACCAAAAAAAAAATATTAGAGAACCCACATTTCTTTCCCGCTCTTCTTGCCCTCTCTCTCTCTCCTCATTCCCACGCTCGGCCACTGCTCTCTCTCACACTCCGGTCAGGGCGTTGTGCTATCTCCTCTTAGCTCTATCTCTCTCCGTTCTCTCTCTCCGCTCAGATCCCAATCAGGTATTTTTTTTAACCTAAGTTAGGTATCATCATTTTCTGTTTTTGTGGTATGTTTTTATTAATGTTTCAAATCATTGTATATATACTAAATGTTTCATGTAATTTGATTTGAAATGGAGGTCGGGTTGGAAAAAATGGGTAGAGGTTGAATGCCGAAATAGGGTTGGACTCGGGTTTACAGCAGTGGGATGATGCCGCCGGAGCTAGGGGTCACAGGTAGTTTCGGGTTGTGGTCGCATAAGGGTCAAATCGGGTTCGGTAGCGGGTTAATGGTGACGAGGTGGGTCGTGCCGACATGGAATGGTGAGGTGGGATGGGTTCAGGCATGGTTGGGTAGAATGGGTTTGGGGTCGCGATTTTGGGTTGAGGGTTGTCGGCGGGTTACTCCGGGTTTAGCTCCGAGATTTTGGAATCAGCTTGTTCGGACTGACGGGTTAGTGGGTTTCGGGTAATGGTTGGTCGGGGTGGTTAATGTTGGGGTTTAATGGTGGAAAATGGAATTGGGTTTGTTGTTGGGTATGTGTGGTTATGGAGGATTGGGGAGAGAGAGTGAGTGGAAGGTAGGGGATGATGAATAGTGTGGGGGTGATAGGATTGTGTGTGTGAGGGTGTATGGGTTATATTTTGAACATCAATTGTATTGTTCGAGTATCCCTCGATCACCTATGATAGACTTGAGTGTTTCCCCTCTTGTTGGAGTTCAGGTACTTGAACTACAGCTTAACATTTTGCTTTACATGTGTTTGAATAATTACTCACTTGATCATTGTACTTCATTTTAGCCGAGCATTGTTAGTGCTCCATTGGTTGCTGTGTCTCCAACAAGTGTTGTTCTGGTACTTCATTAATTATGACACCTCAAGTACTAACTTAACATTCATTGATTTATTTCTTGTGACTACTTCATCACCTGTCTTCACATTAGCACTACGAGCATTCCTCTAACCATGGAACCTCCTGTGAGCATAGCCGCGAGTTCTCTTCAGGTATTATTCTGTCATACCTGACTCTTTTATAACATTCTTTTACTGTGCAAATACTCAAATAACACTTTCGTGTTTCCTTATTTTCAGGTTAATGATATAAGCATCCCATTAACTGTTGAACATTGTATGAGTATAGTTATGAGTGCTCCCCAAGTATTATTCTATTATAGCTGGCTCTTTTATAACTTGCTTTTACTGTGAAAGTGCTCAAATAACACTTTCATATTTCTTTGTTTTCAGTTTAGTGCTATGAGTGCTCCTGTAACTACGGAGCCTCAAGTATTAATCTGTTATACCCTGGTTTATTCTTTTTCTTGCTTTTACTGTGAAAGTGCTCGAATGACAACTTCCTATTGCTTTGTTTTCAAGTTATTATCACGAGCGCTCCTGTGACTATGGAGCTTGTGATTGGATGAAGGGAGCAACGTGGGATTTTCGGTAGCAAGCTAACACATATGGGCATGCGAGTAAGTATCTTTACTATTACTCTTTCTATTCCCCTGAAAATATTACTTAACTTATTCATTTACTCTTTCTTGTTTTATATGAGGAAACAAGCGATGACGATGAGGTTATTGATGGAAACGAGAAGTCCTTGGATTCCACCCATTCTGATAGGCTGAGGGTGATCAGTCCAGTGAGGAGTCTTCTCCCCACTATGACGATAGCTCCATGGACACCGGTTTTGATGCCATAGATATGGATGCTCCGGATGTCCATATGAGGGATATGTGGAGTGAGCATCACCCCAACACGTTGCGAGAGGCATATCAAATTATTTTGAATTTAATCTTCGAACATCACCCTGAGAATGATGCCATTTGAGGATGATGAACAGTTCGAAGAAAGAAGACACTAGAGCGTTTGATTTTATATCGGTAAGTTTGAGTTTTATGCTTATTAAAATTATGACCCTTCTATACTGGATAAGTGCAGCTTTTAAATGTGCATATAGCATCAAAAGATTCCCAGGCCCAATCCAGCTCTTAAAATGAACAACTATTGGCTTGACAGGCTGTCAATTTCTAAAACGGTCGTTGTTGTTGCTACCAATTGTAGTCTTTTAATCATTGAGTTTTCAGGAGCATTTTTTGAGAACTCAATGATTTGATGACTGCAATTAGTAATGAAACAGAGTATTTCAGTATATGGTTATAGGTTTTGGACCTGGACATGTTTCTTCTAATGATGGGTAGTTACAGTTTACGGTTTTAGGATTCAGCTTTCTTATTATTAATCCATAATTGTATTGTTCCCTCCTGGTATTTCTATGATTACTGGTTCACCTCCCTGTTTACTCCCGTCAAGTGATTATGAGACATGTTTAAAATCGCACCTTAGCAAGACTTGATATCTCATCAGGGATTGGCCCAGACAAGTTGTTACTCGAAAGGTCTATGCTGTTAACAAATATAATATTTATATTGTAACTAGATTCCCTTCCTTTCGTAACCAAATTGAGGTGAGGGGAGGGGTCTTCACTGGAATCCGAATGCCAACGAACATTCATATCTTTCGACCAGAATTTCCCTCATCAACTGCCCTTAGACTCTTTGTGTTCATGATAAGGAACTAAATAGGCTCATTTGTAGTCAAAGGGAGCTCAATCATTCACCTCATTCCTGCCTTGTTGTAGCGCTTGATCCGTGTGTTGAAATGGTAATGCATGAGACGAATCGCATTTTCCTAATGTGCATGTGGGCACAGTTTGCCTCCTCATGTGATTTTCCCATGTGTAGGTACTACTAAATGCCAAAACTCGTTGGAACAAAATGATCTCAACTATCTAATTTGAATGGGTGTTTTACTTGTTGCATAAATACCCATGAACTCCATTTTTCCAACTTTCACAACCCTATAATTTGTAGAGAATTATAGGCCATTAGCCCACATATTCTTATGCCATGTTTGGGATTCATTTCTGGTCTTCATTAAATAATCCTCTGGTATGCTCTACTTCTTCCATTATTCTCTACAAACTCCTATAAGTGTGGCATCTCGATGCTTAGAGTTTTTCTTTCGTTATACTTGAATTAGCGCCTTTGTAGACAATTTTCCAAATGGTAGCCCATATTTATTAAAATTCATATCTAATATTTCACCATTGTCATACATATCCTGTCTCTAACCATTTGGCTCTAACCATTTGGCCATTTGACCAGTTAGATCACTTTGTGTTCATAAAGGGAGATGACTAGGAGCGTGGCGATCATAATGACCTAATAGGTCATTTATTCACGATCCCACTCATTTAAAATAAGTCAAATATGAGAGACCATTCGTCTAATTATTCTCTTGTTTTTTATTTGAGTGATCATATTGTGTTTTGATGACTTATATGTGTTGTTTGCAGGGGTATTTAATGAGCTTCCTAGAAACTTCAAGACCACTAGGGTTCAAGAAGCTCTAAATAAAGCTCACTCACTCAAGGAGCTTTGTGATCTTCCAGAAGCTTTGAATAAATCTCACCCATTCAAGGAACATTGTGATAATAATATACTGAAGAACTGAGATGTAACTCATCTCGAGCCCAAAACTCAAGAGGGGGCATATTGGTTTGCTTTCAAAAAGCCTACTTTCTGAAGTCACCAGGTACTATTAGTTTGTTCATGGATTTTACTGTGAGTTTATTTACTTGTTGACCAATTAGTTCTTTTACTTTTCTCATCTAAAGAGCCATGTTTGAGCAACTTTTTATGCTGCCCTTCAGGGGGAAATTGTTGGTCCAAGTGCCCCCCAACTCCGAACTCCAGTCATTTTGAATAATTTAGGCTGAGATTTTTCATGAATGTTTGTAAATTCTCGGCATTAATCTAATGAGACTATTAATTCACAAGTAAGTTAATATATATTTTATTGAAGTGCTAACTTAATTGGTTTTAAATTAACATCAAAGTCATGCTCATATATGTCCGACAAACTAAGGTGATTGATCAACTGTTAGTTAATCGATTTTGAAGTTAATATATAAAATAATATGTACCTCATGCTCCCATCAAAGTCATTTGGAAAAGTGGTTGGTTATTCTCCCCATTTCTATGAGCTTAGGTGATATAAGATTTTGGTTCTTCCTGATATCAGACTGCTCTGATAAAATGGATCAGATATGGTGGGGTTGAACAAATAATTCAATGATTATTCAATTTTGTTTGGGGACTTGATGTTCAAAATAAAGAGTTTTTGATGGAATCTCATTTTTAGATTTTATCTGACCATATTTGTTGGTTACATGATTATTTAATTATTCATGAAAAATATAGGTTGATTTTGTAGTGAATATAGTGTTAAAGGAAAACATGCATTTTATTAATATGAACACAATCTTAAAAGAAAACATGTGATTACAATGATAGATAAACAAAGAAATTAACATGTGATTAATATGCCTCTCATGGTCACCCCCATGCGTGCACATTTTTTTTTTGGTTGATTAAACTGCATAAAGCTAAGGAATGAGGTTGAAATTTTTCAACGTGTTATCATGCTGTATTAAATATGAATACAGTTTTTGATGGTCAGATTAAGCAGCAGATATTGTCACAAAATAAATTTTGAATGGGATTATCAGATATTAATTACCGGGTGCACCATTATCATTTTTTCTTATATGCATTTATTGTAGGTCTAGGATGGTCTTATCCATGTGATATATGGAGCGTGGGTTGCATACTTGTCGAACTTTGCTCGGTCAGTCCTTTCTTCCTTCTCTTCTTATAAGAGCATATAGTCAAACAATAAATGGACTCGCTAACAGGAGATGCGCGAGTGATAAAGAAATGTACCTCCTACGATTTTACACACGTAGGGTGAAGACCGAGTTGAGTCGACTGGGGGGAAGTTCGCCAAACTTCAGTAGTCCCCTGGAGTCCTACGGACCCAAAGTAGAGAGGCTTCAAAATTCCACTCCAAGGACGCTCTCTCTCTACCTTGTCCCGTTTCCCTTTTCGCTTTTTTTTTCTTATGGAATAATTATTACAAAAATAATATGGTGTCAAAATGCACCCAAATAAATACAAAGCTTCAAAAATCCTATACAACCAGTCTAAGGAGGAGGGAGGAGGAATAATAATTACAACTAAAAAATTTAAAATTACAAGTCTTCAATTTGTCTCCACGTCAAGAAAGCGGCAACAGAGCCATTTAATAATTATATCTTTTTGCATATATTTGTCATTGGAGTGCAAAAGACGGTCAATCAAAATCCCTTTTGGTACCTACTAACACACTAAAAATGTATATTAGCAGGTAAGGGGTCAATCCGCGCTCTCTAATGTGGACAAGAACAATTTGAAAACAAGTATATACGTCGTTGAACAAGTATGATTTTTAAAACAATTATAAAGGGATACTTATACAACTAATTGTGAACTAAAATTAAAACTACACTAGTGAATAAAGAAAATGATAAAGTGAGTTAAATGTGAGGGGAAAATAATTATGAGATAATTCAAGGGATTAAACTTCACCACTTAACCTATTTATTTTTATTAATTAGTTTGTCTATTTGAAATACCCCAAAACATATATAAATTCACAAAGCAACTATCGTTGCAAATGTAACTTTACAAATAGAAATTCCGGCGGGTGCCCAAATCCGACTACCAATTTCGGCACCCAAAGCCGACCCGAAACCCAGTTAAACCCCTGACCAAAACCTCACCCACACGGACCTCCAACCCACCAAAAACATACCCACCGGAGCTCCAAACCGGAGCTGCTCAATACAAACCCGGGAAACTCTCAATCCACCCCACTGTCGTGGCCACCAACCCGCCACCAGCAAAACCGAACCCACCTCTCACCTGCTAGAAACCCAAATATCTTTAACCCGTCATCGGCCAGGCAAACCCAACTCCAAACCCACGAATCATCAACCCGGGTGCCCTACTTCAACCCGAGTTCCCTTCGTGCGTCTCAAACGCGATCCAACCCATTTTACCGAAATAGCAACAAGACCCATTTACCAACCTCCAATCTTTTACACAATTATTCCATCTTCCAAATAAACCACAAGACAAAAACCAAAAGCAAAAAAATAAATAAAATAAACCCTTTACCCCATCCCCACATATCTTTAACCCATTGCCAAAAGACCAAAAGACAAAACCCATTTCATAAAATTAGGAACAAATCCACCCACTAACCCAAAACACACATATTTTAAACCAACAAATCACACAAAATCTTCAAAAGTGAAAAAAAATCGTGGACTATAAAAAAAGAGGGGGAAGCTTATTTGAGTGGACAGAAAACAGTAAACAGAGAGAGAGAGTTTAGTTTTTAGAGCTCCATTTTTGGAGCTCATTTTTAGTGTAAGATTGTATATAAATTTTATTTTTCTTCTTTTATAATTTTTTTTAGTGGCTTGAGTGAGGCTGAATATTTTGTAAAATACAAATCTTGAGTTGGTATTAAATTTCAGTGTTGTAATACTTAGATTTGTGGGTGCACTTAATTGTTCATGTTTGGAAAATTTTTATTGAGTGCAAGGAGACTTGGTTCAACTATTTTTCTCATTCAATTTTAATTTTTTTATGCCTCTTGTTGTGTCATTATTACATTTTATATGTAATAATACCAAAATAAGAGGCTAAATACCCCATTGAAAGGGTGAGATGGAACCCTTAACTTAATTTTTTTTGGGGGGTTGCTTATTTATTATGCCCCTTTGAATATTAATATTAAAATGTTACAATTTATATTTACGCCTCGAGAGAGGGTGAATTATTTTCGAGAGAAAATCAGAAATTCAGATTATAATATTTATTTATCAATTAAACTAGAGATAGACAATTTTTAAATAGTATTATAGTTTGAATTTCTCTACTCTAAAAATGTAATTTTTAATGATTTAAAATACTTTTAGTGAATTTTCCCTAGTGGGTGATTTATTAGAAAATGTTTAAATCTAGTTTTTTGAGAGTATGTGAAATTTAAATATTAATCTTCTAAAAAAAACTATATGTAACTTTACATTTGCAACGAGAGTTGATTTGTGAATTTATATATGTTTTGGGGTATTTCAAATAGACAAACTAATTAATGAAAATATATAGGTTAAGTGGTGAAGTTTAATCCCTTGAATTATCTCATAATTATTTTCTCCTCATATTTAGCTCACTTTTTCATTTTCTTTATTTATTAGTGTAGTTTTAATTTTAGTTCATAATTAGTAGCATAAATCTCCCTTGAAATTGTTTTTAAAAAATTAAAAATAAAAAGTAAAAAAAAAATATTTTAATAAAAAACATTTAAATTGCAAGTATTCATATTAATTGTTTCACCTTGAAAGTAGGATTGATACACGTACTTACCGCAATACGAGTTGTTTTAGACAAGTTTTGTAGGTAATCAAGGGATTTTGATATTGGCTTTTGCAATACAACGGATATATATGCAAAATGCGTCTTATCAAATGGCATCGTTGCCGGCGCCATTTGATAATTATATCTTTTTGCGTATATTTATCGTTGCAGTGCAAAAGACAGTGAATCAAAATCCGTTTTGGTACCTACAAACACACTAAAAATATATATTGACAAATAAGGGGTCAATTCGCGCTCTCTAATGTGAACAAGAATATTTTGAAAACAAGTATATACGTCGTTGAACAAGTATGATTTTTAAAACAATTATAAAGGGATATTTATACAACTAATTATGAACTAAAATTAAAACTACACTAGCGAATAAAGAAAATGATAAAGTGAGTTAAATGTGAGGAGAAAATAATTATGAGATAATTCAAGGAATTAAACTTCACCACTTAACCTATTTATTTTTATTAATTAGTTTGTCTATTTGAAATATCCCAAAACATATATAAATTCACAAATCAACTTTCGTTGCAAATGTAACTTTACATATAGTCCTTTTAAAAGATTAATATTTAAATTTCACATACTCACAAAAATTAGATTTAAACATATTCGAATAAATCACCCGCTAGGAAAAAATCACTAAAAGTATTTTAAATCATTAAAAATTACATTTTTAGAGTAGAGAAATTCAAACTATAATACTATTTAAAAATTGTCTATCTCTAGTTTAATTGATAAATAAATATTATAATCTCGAAAATAATTCACCCTCTCTCGAGGGGTAAATATAAATTGTAACATTTTAATATTAATATTCAAAGGGGCATAATAAATAAGCAACCCTCCCAAAAAAATTAAGTTAAGGATTCCATCTCACCCCTTCAATGGGGTATTTCGCATCTTATTTTGGTATTATTGCATTTTAATGACACAACAAGAGGCATAAAAAAATTAAAATTGAATGAGAAAAAGTATTGAACCAAGTCTTCTTGAATTCAATAAAAATTTCCCAAACATAAACAATTAAGTGCACTCACAAACCTGAGTATTACAACACTGAAATTTAATACCAACTCAAGATTTGTATTTCACAAAATATTCAGCCTCACTCAAGCCACTAAAAAAAAAAAATCTATATACAATATTACACTAAAAATGAGCTCAAAAAATGGAGCTCTAAAAAAAAAATAAACTACTCTCTCTCTACTCTCGGTTGTCTGCAGACTCCCCCCTCTCAAATGAACTTCCCTTCTCATTTTATAATCCACGATTTTTGTTCACCTTGGAGATTAAAATATGTGGGGTTTTGAAAGATAATGAGGTTTTTAAGGGAATTGGTTTTATTATTATTTTTTTGGCTTTGTCTTATGGAGATATGGTTGGTGGGGTGGAATCGTGGCTTTTGAAATGAAATGAGTTTGGGGTAAAGGTTAGATGGAGTTTCGGGTCTATGGCAGATGGTGGAGGTGGATTTGATATCGGGTTTACTCAGGTTTTGTTGGCAGGCCGGAGATGGGGTCGGTGCTCCGAAGTGGTCGGGTTTTTGGGCAGATACGGTTTGGGGTTCGGGGGTATTGTACCCCGATAAAGCTTGGTACCGGGTTTGGGATGGTGGTACAACCGGGTTTGGCCAGCGTTGGAGGTGCGACAGGGTAAGGAGCGTGGCCGGAGTTGTGGTCACGAGGTAGCGCCGGCGGGATGGAATCGTGGGTTTGAGGGTTGCCTCGGGTTGAACTGGGTTTTGTTGGTGTGGGGTTGTGGCCGCCGGTTTGAGCTCCGGCCGGAGTGGTGGCTGGTTGCGGGTTCAAGCGGCGCCGGCGGGTAGTGATGTTTTTGGATGTGAGATGGGGGTTTGGTGTTGGTTTTTTTTTTTTTTTGCGGAGAGAGAGAAGATGGAGATGGGTGGTGGGTTTGTTGTCGGTATTTTTTGGTTATGGAGTGAGGTGAGTTCGAAGATGATGGTGGGTTTGATAGGGTGTGTGTGGGTGGTTTGTGTTTGTAGCTATGGAGGAGAGAGAGACATAAGTTTGGTGTTTGGGGAAGTGAAGGTGGGGTGTTTAGTGTGGGTGGTGTGTGTGAATGAGAGTGTTTGGGTGTATTGGTGTGTATAAGATAGGTGGGTGTGAGTGTGTATTAGTGTGTGTTTAGGCCTGTAAATTGAGCGCCGAGGCCCAAAGCCCGTCCGTTCGGCCCGCTATTTTCGAGCCGAGCTTTATTTGAGTTTGAGCTGAGCCGAACCTGAGCCAAAATTTCAAGCTCGAATGAATTTCGGGCCGAGCTTGCGCCGAACCTTGCCAAGCCCGAACTTCATATTTCCAAATAAATAAATAAATAATTTATATAGTTGCTCATGTCATAATAGGCCTTTGTTAGTGGTTAAATTTTGCTATATGTATGAAATTTAATAGGCATTTGTAGGTTTTCATTCTTATTTTCCTTGTTTTAATTTAATACATTTCATAATTATATATTTTATTTCATGAAATATCAATTAGATTTTAATGTGTAATTTTTTCCATGATGGAAATACAAGAAAAAAAAATTAATTCAAACTTTTTTAGCAAAAAAATTGAAATCGGGCCTGTCCGAAATCGGGCCCGAAGCCCGTAATATATATGAGCCGAGTTCGGGCCTAGGTGGGAAAAAATAATTCGGGTCGAGCTCGGGCTTGAGCATGCATAAGCGAGTTCGGGCCGAGCCTGAGCAAGCCCAAGCGCGACTCACCCAGCCTGATTTACAGCCCTATGTGTGTTTAATTTTTGTACACAAAATAAAATAAAATAAAAATAAGCTAATAAAATAAAAACAATAAAGAAAATTAAACTAAAGTAAAAATAAAACTAACTAAAAACTAAAAACAAACAAAAATAAAGGAGAACAAATACTCGACGCATTGAAAAAATAAATTCTCTAAACATAAAAAAAATCTATTAAAAATAAAGCTAAAAAAAAAAAAACTTCAAAAGAAGTAAAACTAAAACCTTAAGTCTTAAAAATATAAAATCTAGCAAAACTAAAAATAAAGACTGCAATTAAAAACTAATAAAATTAAAAAAGAAAAAGAAATATAGAATAAATTCTAGAAAATTCTAAATAAATCTAAAATAAATCCTAAAAATAGAAACGACTCAACTAAAAATCTAAAAAAAATAATAATAAAGGTATAAACTCAACACACAAAGGTTCGGGTGATGGTCTGGGCTCGGTTTAGGCTTAGGTTTGGTTCGGGACAAGGTTTGGGACATCGGAACTCATCGGGCAAGCTCATAAATGGACTTCACACTTCGCGGTCGCCTTAATTTCTTCGATGCACGCTTTTGACCGCTATTATGTCGCAATTATACTGATTTAGCATTATTGTTACCGCAACTGCGTATTGACCTGAGAAATAAACAAACACGAACATAAGGCCATTTTTAATTAAAATGAGTGACTGAAATGCATTTATTCGGGGTATTAAATATACACTTTTGGGTGCTTATCAGAGGGTACTGCGTGTATTCTCTTGCCGAGTTCAAGACTGTGAGTCTTTGTGGGTTGGCTGCGCGTTGATCCATTGTAGATTTCTCTATGTAATTGTAAGTTGCGATTTATGAATTCATAGTGAAATAAAGATTTTACCTGATAGGTTTTCTTTCCCTGAAATCTGTGTCTCAGCATATTTATTGTGTCGCATACTTTATTTATTTATGGGTTGACACGCGCACGTTGTTGTAAGTTTAGGGGCTGATTGGAGTTGGTTTAAAAATAAACTCTAATTAAATAAGTGTGCCAAATTGGAAAGTTGCGAATTTTAATTTAATCAATTATCATACCGTCACATATTTTTTCAATCGGTTTGGTTTGGATTCTACACAAACCCCTTTATTAAAGAATGGCCAATTTTGAGGTCTATGAGCTTAATATTTTGGAAATTTCCAGAAGCATCCATCTCACATCGACTAAAAATGAATTTTTTTTCTTAGGGTTGGGGGGGTGAGGGGAGTGCAGCTAGCGGAGAGAAGTGGGAGGATAGAGAGGAAGAGTTAATAAGATCTTCAATCTACAATCCGGCATAAAATGTAACAAATGGTTTGTAGTAGCCAACAACTTAATCTTAATAGATTTCAAGAGAAAAAAGACATTTATGAGGATTTGAACTAAGAGAAGCGGCTCATTTTTTCCAACTACAAACTAATGACCACAATGGGATTGTGAGAAAATACTATCAATAGAGTTACGACAATTTCAAAGAAAATAAGGGGTGAAGGACATTGACTACGAGTTCCACTTTCTAAGCATCCATCCTGAAAAAAACTTTCGACAATTACTAACTTTTAATCACATATAAAAACGTCTTAATTACTTAATCACTATAATACATTGGATAACCAAGTGTAATAGCCATCTTGCTCTACTAGGACCTACGACCATCTTCAACGCATCTTGCAAATTAAAAATAGGTTTCAACCACTTTAACCCACTCATTTCGGAGGGGTATAAGAGTTTTTTTGTCTAGTTCTGTCATGGTACTGGAGTGTTGAGTTTGTCAATATTGAACCAATATAGTTTTATATCTGCCTAATGCTCGAATAAATTGGCGTGATACTCCCTTCTACGCCACTAACATATACCCAACTCTTAATAGTGGAAAAACCCAAATTTTACTAATTTCTCAAGGTAAAATACCCAATAAGGTTGGAGATGGTCCAAATAAAATCAACAAGTACAAGAAAATCAGAACTATTATACTATCCCCACTTATTATTAACTAAAACACTCTAACTAACTCTTGCATGTCTAGAATTACTCATTCTTTGTTATTTTTTTCCGTTTTTGTTTTTCCCCCATTATTCTTTGTTAGTTAAAAATGGAAGATGTTGTAGATATATGAAAAAATAAGTCATTCTGGTTTAGTCTAGGTGAGTAGAGACATATACTAGGTAGAGTTATCGTTGTCATATATATATATATATATATATATATAATTCATTTTTGATATTTTTCAATCCGGTTAGTTGACACGGTGTAATCACAAGCTTTCATTTTCCAATAAAGGATTGGATATTTGGTAGATTGATCATCTCAACCATTCATTCTTAAATTAATGGTCAATATTATGTTCCAATACAAGAATAAAAAAAATGATTGGACATTTTCCAATACTTAGTTGTGTGCTGTAATCATTTCATTTTCCAGTAAAGGATTGTGATTTGTGGAACTCTACTCTCTAAAGTTATTTCACAACTCTAATTGAGACCAATCCAATAATACTATTGTGGTTGACTAAAGCTACTTATTCACAAAAAAATAATAAAACTTTTCGAATAAAGTGAGTCTTATATTGAGATTTTTTTATCTCTCTTCCTTGAATTCAATCCATATGTAAGGTTAGTAATAGAAACATTGACAGTTTATGTGAATACAATGGGTGTGTCACACATCAACTTTTTTTATCCAGTGATAGTCTTTTGAATAAACGCCTTTTGTTTCTCCACTTTATATCTTTCTATCTTAAGGGATATACTGAATTTGGCTTTAATACAAAATAATAATGGACTGATATATCAAGAAAGATGAGCAACAAATTTAATAAGAGCATACATACGTATCTCCTAAAGGCTTGGTGAAGATATGAAGAAAAGTTCCTTGATCATCCCTATAGACAAAAATCCCCAGCTCCTCACATTCCTTAATTAACTCATCACTCGGCACATCCCCAACCCTGTTCTTCAAATTCCAGTAATACATTGGAGGCAGTGACGATATAAACTCAAACCCACCCATTGCACTTTGGTGCCTCATCTCCCTCAAAGTCCTAAATATATATGTTCATTTACCAACGCCAAACCCCGACCCCCTCATTGTGCTACAAATGCATAATAGGCATGTTTCTATTGATGTTATATACAATTCCAATTAAATCTTCATTATCATGGAACCTTGTAGTATGTATAGTTAATACACCACAAAGATACCAAAAAAATGTTGATTGAACCACTCAAGAAATAAGACATGGATTTATAATGATGGAAAATAATAAAATGTACAAAATAAAGAAATCAAGACGTAAATACACGACAGTCTTTATGTCATTCGGCAAATCAAGCCTACATATATGGATGGCCATATTCTTTTACACGAGGATTGTAGCGGTGCAAGTGACACATGGAAAATTACAAGAGTGCACACAAATCTCAACCCCCAATCTCACTCAAGCATAATAAAGTTCTAATGCAGAGAACGCTCTCACTCGATGACCTTTTAAATAATAGGGACTCCTCAACAATAGATGTTCTTGATGTGTTCCCTATACTTTCGCACTTGGTGAGCCAATGTTTTCCCCTCTTGTTAAACTATGATTTTCTTACCTAAATATGTATCAAGCTACACTCCCTACGTATTTGTAATGTCAATCAAGGAAATAGGATTTCGGATGGACGCTATTCATGATGGTAGGAAGGAATAGAGTAAGACCTTTCACTAATATATCTACTGTAGCTCCTACCATAATTGTAATGTCCCTATATTCTCGAATTTATGAAGTAATGGGATAAGCGACAACCTTCAGATATTTTTATTTTAGCAACGGAGCCACAACTACATGGGTTTGATTTTTTTATATCAGCTACATGAATTCTATGCTTATTTGATATAGAATGAATTCCTTTTGAATTACATCTAGAAAATGGATACGACTTACCCCTTTAAAGTCTTTTTAAATATAAACAAAAGTGACCTCTACATTATCCTTTCGCCTTGTACTATACATACTGCAGGGTGTCATGCTGACCAAGATTTGATAGGAATTGTATATAACATCAATAAAACCATGTCCATTATGCATTTGGAATTGCCGAATCACATCTGTTTGGATTCTATTGATGTAAATGTTATAGATGTTAACTAAGGTTGTCATAGAAGTCCTAGTAGATTTGTTTCTGCTCTCCAATGAATACAACACGTATATAGTAATAATTATTTCAATATTTGTTGTATACAACAACTATAGAGTAATAATTATTATATATAACAATTTTTATACATGTTACTGCAATATCAGTCCTTCAAACCACTTTCTATATATGTTATTTCAAGAGTTGTTACTACAATATCTATAGATATTGCTACAATTTCAGTCCTTCAAAACTGTTGCTGCAATATTTATAGATGTTGCTATAATATCTAAGTTATTTATATAGATGTTGGTCTAAAATCAGTTCTTCAAATATGTTTCTGCTCTCCGATGCTTCTCTGTTTGGTTTCAATTAATGTTAATGCTATAGATGTTAAATAAGGTTGTTATATCTGTCCAAATAGCTTTGTTTCTTATCTCCAATGCATACAACACCTATAAAGTAATAGTTATTTCAATTTTTACTATGTACAACAACTCTAGACTAATAGTTATTTTAATTGTTATTGCATACAATAATTAGAATTCAATTAAAAATGGGGTAGGGAAGAAGATTAAAGAGCACGCGTTGAGAAACGTTGTAGTGGCTAAAAGTGCTGTGAAGTTTGTTGTTGGTGTAGGTCGTAGTAACAATGTTGATGCTATTGGGAGGAAGGTTGTGGATGATGTAGAGCTGGCGTTTCAGTTACATCGTGCCATAAATCATTCCCGCGGGATTTTGAGGAACTCGTGCTTGATGAACTCAAGCGGATTCGATGTTGCAAAAATAAGGGATTCGGGAGGGATGCGAGATGCTAGTGCTTGTGTGAAGATTGAGGTACCAGCTGTTGATACAACAATTAGTCTAAATGGCAAGGAGTGCCAAGAAAATGGTGTCATTATTTTTGCTGACGTCAATGCTGAAGAATGCAACTCTAGTGATGATAGTAGGATGAAATCTAAATATGTGTCCTTTGAGAAGCAAGACATGTCAAGCCACGAGTTGGGTTCTAATGAGAATAAAACTCAACGTTTAGTACAACCCGATCGTTATCTCTTGAAGTACAGTAAAAGGCCTATAATCTTGAAAGCTATTTCAAATAGTGAAAATAAGTTTTTTTGCGATTCTTTTCGTTTTAAAAAGAAGGCTTCAGAATCCGGGTTACCTATGAAGTGTTATAGGAGATCCAAATTGTGATATGATTCTTTGCGTTTGGAAAAGAAGCCTTTAGCATTTGGGTTACCTCTTAAGTGTTACAAGAGATCCAAAAAGTTCTCTAGGGCTCCATCCCAGTCTTGTGATGTTCACATGCAAACTTTTTCTTGCATTGATGGTTCATCTCGAGAACATCCCCAAGTAAACAGTCATAAATGTGAAGACATGGTGAAAGCACGTGGGCTATTCACATTTAAATTTCAATTTGCTTCCACGTTGAATGCTTGTGGCAATGCATTATATTAATATGATTTGGAATTCCTTTGAGATGTCTACTTCAAGTGCACCTAAAATAGAAGAGTCTATGTTTAATTTTCTTAGTGGCGACATGCCACTGGTTTTAGTTTGTTCTATACCATGTCTGAATAACAAATTAATTTTCCAGAGGAACGTCCTTATTGTATTAATAGAAATAAATTTCTCCTAAAAGGAACATTCTGATGTCATCCAGAGTAATGGGTTGGCTACATTTGAAGGGTATGAAAGCAATCACCTTAGGGAGCTACATGTTCAAAAACTAGTCTTATGTATGTCCTCCTTCTTCATTCCGACCTGATGATAGAAAGAATACAAGTGTAGCATACATTTTAGTTTTGAACTAGATTTAGACATTTTTAGTAACTGATTTTGAAATTTTTCTAGGATATCAGTGCTTGAACCTGAACAAACTCCTCCTAAAATTTTACCAGGTCTTGCGATGAACATATGTTTTTTTATTGTAATGCATAGTTGTGTTTCAGTTTGTCAGAGTTTTTTTTAGACTTTTGGTGTTGATACCTGAGCAAATTCCATGCCAATATTGTCATCTATAGATTACCTTAAGTCAATTGTTCATAGTTGGGTTTTGGATTAATTTGAGAAATGTGTTGGGATATCAAAAGGTAAATTAATCTTTGATCCTCCGGAGCTGGTCACCCAGAATTTACTTTAGTAAGTAATCTTTAGTTTTCAGATATGTATTGGGAGATTTATTTTTTATTTTTTAAATTTAATCATCTGTCTTTTGGTTTCTATATTATTTCCTCTGATTGGAATCTATTATTTCCACCAGATTAAAAGTAATAGATTAAATAAAAAATACTTTATAATATGTAATTTAATCTCTAATTCATAACTATCCAAAACATACCTGTAACCTTTTACCCTGAATACATTAACCTCTTTAAAAGACAGAAGTTCTCAGCGCATAATTATTGTTTCTTAAAGTTGTATGTATCTTTTAAAGTCAAATACGTGTTTGCGTCGTGACGACTCACACGATATAAAATTTCAATGTTCTACATTGCTTATTATCTCTTTCTGTAATTTTAGCCTTCTGTTAGAAAGCAGCACAATGCAGGCTATAAACATAAGGTATTGTCCACCTTTTTTTTTGAAGTATAATGCACCAATTAGAGATTTCTTATATTCTTACTCTATGCAGGAAAATGTGCTACGGTCAGACCAACTTAATAGAGTATATTAAAGTATGTTCCATAAATGGATTATTGACAGCTATGAGCATTAAAGCAATAGGTATTTCCATAAAACTCATACTGGAGGGTTCAAGACAAGTAGCAACATGGTTCAAGGTACCTTGGCTCCCATAAATATATATTTTTAGTCTTTATTTATCACTTTACTTGATGAATATGAATTGAAATAGTGGTTTGGTTGTCTGTGTGTATTGTCCAAGAAGTTCACTATGTATACATCATGAAAATTCTTCAGTACTTTTTCTATCTTTTAAGTCAGTAGTATTCTAGCACTCGGACCCCACATTTTAAATCCTGATCTCTCAGTTAGGTTAATCTTACATTTGGCATGAATGTACTTGTTTTTGTATCAATCTACTTGATACACTTTTGTCTTGTGTTGGATGCATATGATATCTTCATGTTCTTTTCTGTATGGATTACGCCGTTGGAAAATTATTTCTTTTAGCGTGGGCGATTCTTTGACTATGATTGATTACTCTACCACATTTGTACCATTGAAGACATTCATTCACACCCTACCTGGATTTACATGGTACGCGCTCATTGTCTAGTGTAATACTTGATTTTAGCTTAAATTGTATATATCACTTATACGTAAAATCTTCCCGTTATTCTGTTTTTCCTTGAAAGCTGGCTACAATGGAGTATGTACGGGGAGTAAATGTACCCATGTATACAACCCTTAAGAGGACAACTGTAGTATATACTATGTTTGTGGAGTATATTCTAGTGGGGCAGAAGTATATACAGTCTGTTATTAGAAGGTAAGAAGCTTTTTGGATGATGATTTATCGAAGTGTGTTTGTTTTGTTGGTCATCAAGAGAATGGTTTGTTGTTATAGTATTCCAATTTCATATATATAGGAGAAGGCTCACCTACATCATGCTCTATACATCACCCATGCATCACGCCTAATTCTAGGCCCTAAAAAACTTTTTTTTTCAAATTATATATTTTTTCCTTGAAATTAACCTTCCAATCAACCCATATGCAAAAAATTAGATCAAAATACATTTTGTAGCTATTTTTAAAAAATCCACAAAAACCTGCTAAAAATACCTTATTTATAAGGGTCTGCGCCAGCAGTTTTTTGTGGATTTTTTAAAAATAGCTACAAAATGTATTTTAACCTAATTTTTTGCATATGGATTTATTGGAAGGTTAATTTCAAGGAAAAAATATAAAATTTGAAAAAAAAGTTTTCAAGGGCCTAGAATTAGGTATGATGTACGGTGTGATGTATAGAGCATGATGTAGGTGAGCCTTCCTCTATATATATATATATATATATATATATATATATTAATTCAAGTCTTTACTCTCAGTGATGATTTGGAATCATTCTAACCTTTTGAACTCACTTGACTAGGTTGTCTGAGATGAAAACAACAGCAGCAGAAATGTTGTCCTATATTATTGTCATTCATTAAAAAAAGTCATTTATTTATTTAAATCGTCTTCTTTAAACAAGAGTGAACATAAAAAAATTGGGCCTTTAAATAAGTGAACATAGCAGTGGGGGACCTGTGCGATCACTTCCACATCGAGCATGCTTTGTGTGGAGATTAAGGCTTTTTTGTAGTCTTTCTAAGTGTCTATTTTGCTATACATAGTTGATCAAATAATATCTTTATTTTCATCTTGATTTCAATTGATTCCTTATTTTAAATTTTCCCCTCTGTTTAGGTTGGGTTATATTATAGGCAAGCATACATGCTGCCTATTCAAGTGATAATATGGAGTGGACTGTGCAATATGAGATTCTTAGAGAGCTTTCTTGATATTATTGTAAACACGAGTTTTAATATGTAACCCTGAGGAAGTAGCCAAGTGAGTGTTTGTATTTTTATTTCAATTTATAAGTACATGCTTGCTATATTAGTTTATATAATATTTGTTCTCAAAGATGGCATCACTTCAACGTTCACAAAAAAGCAATAGTATAGATAGTTTGGACGTAATATGCTGGCTGGAGAGCATTTAGTTTATTAACACGTCCACCTAATTTTTTTATCAAATACTTTGATCTTACATGTTATATTGTTAGAAATGTACATGTTATTATAATGATCCCTTAAATGATGCTATTTGAGAAGTTATGACTAACCTTATTTACCTTGAAATTAATAAAAAGGGTATTACGTAAGTTTATAGGATTCACATAATGCTCTACATGCCTAACATCTGAGTAAACCGATACTTGAGTGAAAAAGCGATGTTTTGTTGGGACACTTAGAAAGCATATATTCTCGTGAATCGTTTGCTCGGATTGTAATTGTTGAAGCTCATTGTGTAAGCCAATTGGGACATGATTATAGACCAGATTATTAGGTAGTAGATTTGGAAAGATTTAAACTATATGTGTTGATTTATACTCTCTCCGAACCGTTATAATTTGATTGCTCTTAGATGCCACATTCTGTCATACTATAATTACCGTTATAATTTTATCAATATTCATATATGACCACAGTTATTGTTGACGCCACTAGCAGATAAATGATGAGGATGAGATTAAAGATGAAGATAAACATTCACATCAAACACACAAGATACAAAAGGTTTTTAAAGTGGTTCGGCTATAAGAAAAAGCCTACGTCCACTGTTATTTTATTCCCAGGGGTTTACAATAGCACAATATGGTGTAGAAAGAGAAAGAGTGTATATGGTGTTTCTTTGTTGTCCCCCCCTTTGGATAAGGGAATACATGTATTTTTAGTGATGAGAGTCAATATAAAAGGGCTATGTGTTGCCATCTATTCATACACTACATTAAGGCTCATTAAATGCATTGTTATCTTCATTAATGCACATTAAATGCATAGTTATCCTTTGATCTTCCTGGTTGGTTGCTCTGCACGCTAAGTAGCTTGGTATGCTATGTGTTGGTTGGTATGCCGACTAACTCTCCTCGAGTGCCGACTAACTCTCCTCGGGTGCCGAATAAGTATAAATATTGCCACGTAGGATGACATGTGTCCTTTTCTGATTGGTCCTCGTAGATGAAGAATTTTTGCGTCAATAGAATCCCCCAATGCTCCATGCTTGATGGTTCACTGAAAGGATGAAGTATTTATTCTGCAGTGTTTCTCGGTGCTCGTGAAATTCTTGGCCTACCTTATTGATTTGTTCAACATAAAGTGCACTATCTCCTGGACGACATATGATGCAGGCTGATCGATGGTTGTTAATATCTCTTTTGAGGAACTCTGTTCGTCAAGCGAATGTGTGCTATGTATCACCCCTGGGAATTTGGATGCAGCCATGCCATAGTATGCAGCTTGTAGCTTGCCATAATCTTCAAGTATGTTGATTGGTTTGCTAGTCGACCAACTGCCTCCTGTGCCGAGCAACTGAGTGCTAACTTCATGTGCTTGATTTTTCTGATTTATGCTTCTCTGAATACTTTGTCGAGTAACATACTAGCTTTTGAACCCAAATCTTTAATCTGATTAGTACCGAGCTTGTGGTGGACTTCGAAACAATTTCATACAACTTCTTCTTCAATGTTGGTCGGGATAGTAGTAGTAAAGATCTCAGTGATGTAGATGTTGAATCTGACTCATGAATGTGCATAATAACTCCTGAATATGCCTCCTAAACTTCGATATGCCTTCTGAACTTCAATGTCAAAACTAATTCCTGAGCAAAAGAAACAACTCCTGAATGATGATTGGTCGGGGCCCCGGACCGTGTGAGTTTGTGGAGTTGAATTTGATGCTCGATTGCATGATGTTATGAGAATGTGCCACCGAATGAATAACTAGATCTATAATAAAAGCCCTCAAGTGTGGAATATGAACTTTGAGTGCTTTTTCGGCCTTGAAGTATGTTATTTGACAAATTTTCTTATTTTTCATAGACAATAAGATTTGCTCCACATGTTGTCCGACCAACCGGAGTTTTTATTTGTTGATTGACTGACCAACCGAAATTGGTGGTGATAGATGACCGACCAACCGTAGTTGGTGGTAATAGATGCCCGACCAATCGGAGTTGGCGGTACCGACCAACCGTAGTTGGTGGTAATAAATGCCCGACCAACCGTAGTTGGTGGTAATTGAGTTCCCGACCAACCGTAGTTGGTGGTAATTGAATTCCCGACCAACTGAAGTTGGTGGTAATTAACTTTCAGACCAACCGGAGTTGGTGGTAATTGACTTCCCGACTAACCAGAGTTGGTGGTAATTGAATTCCCGACCAACCGGAGTTTATGGTAATTGATAATAAATGCTAGAGACTTCCTCGGAGTTGACCAACAGATTGCTGGGAATAAGATATAATAAATTCTAGAGACCTCCTCAACAGATTTTTGCGAATAAGATAATATAAATGCTGGAGAGCTCCTCGGAGCTGACCAACAGATTGTTGGGAATAAGATATAATAAATGCTGGAGACCTCCTCAACAGATTGTTGGGAATAAGATAATATAAATGCTGGAGACCTTCTTGGAACTGAATATATGATTATAAATATTTTGCCGAGCTCCATGTTGAGATAAATATAGAATATGCATCCAAATAGATATAAAGAATGATTTAGAATAATAATAAATTGTCTTGCTGATCTGTCGAGGCAAAATTGCATAATGCCAAATAAGAATAATATTTTTGATATAAGAATATGTCCGAGAACTTTGTTGGGCCTGAATATAAATAAGAATTACCCCAACCAACTATCCGTTGGGGGTGAAATATAATAAATGTTATAGTTATCCTCGGAGCTGAATATGATAATAAGTATCTTGTCGAGTTCCATGTTGAGATGAATATAGAATATGAATCCCAAGGGATATATAGAATAATCTTTGCTTGAGCTGATATCTGAGCAATAATAAAATGTATAGTTCCTTGTTGAGGTGAAATTTCATAATGCTGAGCAATGATAATAGTTTTCAGAAGTTTAAGATCGTTTCCGAGCATTCGTCGGCGTTGAATCTTGTACCTGTAAAAATTAATAACTTGCTCTACCATATGTGTAGGCTGAATTGATTAGTTATCATGAGAATAATCTAATCAATTATAATCAATATATGATATGTATATGCTTGAGAAATAAAAATATTAATGAAATAATATATGTTGGCTAATATGTCGAGGCAAAATTTCCCGATGTCGAGCAATAACAGTTTCCAGAGGTTTAAGATTGTGGCCGAGCTTTCGTCGGGATTGAATCTCGTCCCTATGGAATTTTAATAAGATGCCCGAGCACCCAAGATTCTACTGCATCAGATAGTTAGTCATGACAACAATTTAGTGATCCAATCAATATATGATGTGTATTAGCATAAAGCAATAAAATTTTCAAAATATGAACTAATATGTTTTGTGCCAAATGTGTATCATATGAGCAAATTTTTATCAAGTACGTGCCATATGTAAGGCATAATTATTTAATCTAGAGTTTTTTGTAAAATTACTTACAATCCCAACAAATATTAAAAATAAGTTGGTTTTAAATTTATTCTCACGGTAAAAATATCAAAATCTTTTTTTCAACGAAGTGAAGGACTTAAGAAATTTATCTGTGTTTGGTTTCAAAATATTTTTCACATGAAGTTTTTGTGATTTAATAAATGAGCAAATAATCAAGTATGCATTTTAATTTTTCTCCACGCAAAAATTAAATTAAAAGATGATTGTTTGGGAATTAGAAAATGATAAGGGGGTTCTCGTCTTTTATCATTATTGTGGTGATTTTGACAGAGTCAAAGAAATTTTATTCCTGTCTAATCTTCTGCTGACCAACATCTTTTACTATGTCGCCGACCAACATATAGTTGGTCGGGAACCCCGATCTAGTATCGTAACCAAGTCGGCGACCAATAATTGATATCCCCGAGCAGTAATAATCTCCTCCGACCAAATATAAATTAGTTCAGAAAATTTATTTTGAAGTATAACTTATGTAACTTTAAAAAATTTATTGTGTTAGAAAAGTATGAAATAAGAAATGGTAGGGGGTGAATTTGTCTTTTAACACCGTGTTGGTGATTTTAACTTTGTCAAAATCATATATATATATATATATATATGTTGGAGTGAGCAAGGAAAATTGCTAAATCTTCTTCTCCACCCATCGTTAACAGATGATAAATACTGCTGACCAACAGGGGATGTCCAGAGATGTTATGTCGACCAACGACAAGTGCTATCATATACAGATACTTCCAACCTAAATGGATTCCGACGATTAAATAGTTCGTCGACTAACTTTAGATGATGCAGACCACCATTAGATGTCGCCAACCAAGAATCATATGGTCACCCACTAGTTTAGCTTGCGCCGACCTATAATTGGGGTTCCTCCGACCTAACAACCACCAAAGTGCTGTTGATCTGTTGCAAAGGAGCTTTCGACCTGGTCTATTTGTCTTACGAGAATCGCCGACCAACACCAATGCTGTTGATGGATCTTCAAACTCTACCGTCGACCAACGAATTGGTATGGCCGACCAACAATAGGTGTTTCCGACCTAAACGACTACTACTAATGGATCTTTGCACCTTACCGCCCATCAAAAAATAGTTGACCAATGATTGATCCCTCCGACAAATATTTGGGAGTTCTCAGGTTGTAGAATACCTGGTGCCGACCAAGAACCGACCAGCAAAAATGGTCTCCGACCAACAATAGATATCACCGACCAAGAAACAGACGATCGCCGACCAATGAGTATCAATAGATTCGTCGACCTGTGTTAGATATAGTCGACCAGAACTTCACCGACCAACAATGGTTAATCTTTGCTGTTGTAGTGGTGGTCGCCGACCACTAGACTTGCCGTTGATAAAAAATAGTAGCACCCTGGTCTTTGGTCGTGATGAGTTGACCGAAGGTAAAGAAATAACAGGTATTCCATGGAACCGCAATAACAGATATAAAACATCACCTCCGTGTTGATATGTCTTGTTGGTTCTTAGATGGGCAAGGGATTCTTCGAACTTTAGATTACTAATCAGATTGGTTCTTTTGTATATAATGAATTGATTTGATAAGGGCTTCAAATCAAGATCTGCTAATAGATATAAATAACAGTAAAATATAGATTTGTGAAGAAAATGTTTACGGTGAAAGAGAGAAAAATTTGTTGATGTTTCTCTCTTTCGTATGTCACAAAAAATACAAAATTAGATGCAAAGGCATCAGATTAGTGATTGAGATCAATTAGATATGGATAATTTAGATCCGTAATTGATATTAAGAGGTTGACTTTCCATTCTGGACAATCAACAATAAAACGTATCTAAAATTGACACAGTTACACAGATTTGTAGATGAACAAACTTGAGTTTTGATAAATGAACGATGTGGTTATCCTCTAAGTATAGAGAGAATCGAATTTTTGAAGGCAGCGAAAATGGATCTGTACCTCTGATTTTCAGATTGTAGATAGAATGATACGGCAAATCATTTATTGTATTGAATTGATGACTTTTAGAGAAATATTTATCCCAAATTTTAGGCGGTTTGTGATAATCAGGAGAGAGAAAATGTCATTTTGACTTCTTATTTTTCCATTATAGAAAAACTAAATCATAAGAGAGAAATTTATCTATTTTTCTTCTATTGCAGAAAGTATCATGTATAAATACGAACATGTAATATCAAGTATTCAGGAGTCATTGAAGACATCTCAAAATAAACAATTAAGAATTTGATACGGTTATGCAGATTCATATATGGATAAAATTGGTCGTACCAACATAATTACATAATATGATTATTTGTGCAGAGAACATAGTTTTCTTGAAGAGGGAGAAAATGGGTCTGATTCAATTCATGTTAAGATCGGATATGGAAAATACATAATCGTTCCTAATGCTTATCCCTATCCTAACGTATTTGTTCAGAAAATTTTAAAGTGGATCCATATATGTAAGGATTTGTATAATATTTATGAGTCTAAAATTCACCAGATCCCCAAATTGAAATCGATCACATAGTTAGTGCATATAAAAATTATGACTAAATTAAAAGATTTCCCAATAAATCAAATATGTATATATTCATGTAAAAGAGATTTATGAATACAGAGAAATTATTTTATCTCCTTAAAAGAGAAATAATATAATATGTACACAAATTTCTCAAACTTTGTGATTATGAAATATACATTTATGCAGATTTGTAAAAATTGATTCAACAATTTGTGAATATAAAATCATGATTGAATTAAAAGATGTATGCACAATATATAATTGATTATACATAGAGAAAATAGAAACTTAGCTTTTGATGGAGAACAATGCTTGTAACACGTTCCCACAGACGGCGCCAATCTGTTGAAGACAGAAAATGGCCTCTGCCATTTTAGTGGCGTCAATAGCAGATAAATGATGAGGATGAGATTAAAGATGAAGATAAACATTCACATCAAACACATAAGAGACAAAAAGTTTTTAAAGTGGTTCGGCTATAAGAAAAAGCCTACGCCCACTATTATTTTATTCTCAGGGGTTTATAATAGCACAATATGGTGTAGAGAGAGAAAGAGTGTATATGGTGTTTCTTAGTTGTCCCCCCCTTTGGCTAAGGGAATACATGTATTTATAGTGATGGGAGTCAATATGAAAGGGCTATGTGTTGTCATCTATTCATACAATACATTAAGGCTCATTAAATGTGTTGTTATCTTCATTAATGCACATTAAATGCATAGTTATCCTTTGATATTCCTGGTTGGTTGCTCTGCACGCTAAGTAGCTTGGTATGCTATGTGTTGGTTGGTATGCCGACCAGCTCTCCTCGGGTGCCGACTAACTCTCCTCGGGTGCCGACTAACTCTCCTCGGGTACCGAATAAGTATAAATATTGCCACGTAGGATGACATGTGTCCTTTTCTGATTGGTCCTCGTAGATGAAGAATTTTTGCGTCAACAGTTATATTGAATTATTTTACAGGTGTCATGTCTTGGTTTGTCGTAAGGTGTGATCTAATTCTACTCATCTTTCGCATGATTTCATCTCATTGAGGACATGATGAAAAGATATAGGGGGCTTGTTATAGAATAGTCCTAGAATGATTCTCATGCTTAATATCTGTGTTTTTATGTTTGGTACATCTTCCTTATTTTAAGACTCATGTTGCAGCATTAAGGTCATCGGTTGTTCAAGCCCTTGCTAATATAGGAAGCACGAACACTTTTCTAGTTTATGTACACTAAACTAATATAATATTAATTTTATTGTAATGATTTATGTTGGTATTTGGGTATAACTCCCCGAGAATTCGAAGTGCCTTATGGATAGTGAAGGACATGGTTGGTAGTATGACTTCACTGAAGAAGCAAAAGAAGCATGAGTGAAGGATAAGAAGATCAATCAGGTTTGTTTCAATATAGTAAAAACTCAGTATGAAAGTTATAATCCCGTGGAAGAAATCCCAACTAAGAAAAAAACTATAAAAGAATCAGTTCAGAGAAGATTCAATTCAAATAATTCCAAATATAATCAGGGAATGAAGCAAGAAGTGTCCAATTATCATAAAGATTATCATAAAGAAGAGGATCATGAAGAGAGCATAGTAAATGGCATAGTCTCAAGAGAAGAAATTATAGGAATCGGAAAGGGGAATCAGATTTGTTTAAAAGAACGAATACATAAGAATATGAGGACATGAATGAAGCAAAAGAGGATGAAATTAAAAATGATGATCCTAATGTGTGGAGAGATTCAACTGATAATGGAGGGAATGATAAGGCATGCAGTGTAAGTGTTAGGGGTGGTAATGGGGAAAGAGTTCAACAGCAAATCGCGAGTTACCTCAAGAATGTGAAAACCAATGTTAATTAAAATTGAATGATATGATGATCTTAAAGCTTCCATCTTGTTCCATCATAAGAACTGCTAAGCGTGTCACCTGTTGAGAAAACAATTAAGAAAACTACATTAATAGATTATCAAAATCTCAATTGGTGACCAAATAAAACACATAATAGATTATCAAAATCCAAAAGAAAGATCTAAAAAAGAGTACTAATTATATCAGAGAGAGGGGGAGATATCGATGGGAATAAGAGCTATATCATTTCACATGAGTGTCTCAATCTCTGATCAGAAGTGTTATCCACTTTTTCAATGCTATATCATTTCATCATCGAAAAAATGATACGAACACAACTTAAAAGACACATTGTCAATGCTACAATAAAAATGAAGTCGCTAGCAAATATTATCCCATTTCTTTTGTAGAGATACAACTTTAGGACTCAGTATGATGCAACAATCTTTGTCCTGCACTGGAGATGACATTATTTATATGAATCATGCAATGAAAATTTAATTCAATTTGCATACAAAGTTTTCTTAAACAAATGCAGACCCTGATCACATTTTCAGGAATAACTTTGAAATTTTAAATAATAACAATTACGGAGCTTCAAAGCATGCAACGTCGAATTGTACTGATCTATAACTGAAGTAGCAGAGTATCCAACCTTAGAAATCGTAACAACTTCTTATTCACACTCTCTCCATATGTATGTACCTTGATCGAATCTTCATTGCATAATCTATAAATTCCAAATAAAAAGAGGAAGTATGACTCAATAAAAGACTCTAAGAGGCAAGGTATACTTCCTAGTGTGGAGAGAGGGAGGTGGGTATGAAAAAAGATGAAACTAATCAATGTAATGTATAATGTGATACATCTCTCTATCCAACATCTAATATACTTCCTAGGTTGTTTCCCTAAGACATTATTATAAACAAATTAATGAATGAAGATAACAATTCAGTTTAACAATTCAATTTAAATAATAGGTAATAATTCAATTCAATTTAAACAATTCAGTTTAACAATTCAATTCAATTTAAACAAAATGGAAGATAACAATTCACTGAGGTAGAAGTGATTGATGTAAAAGATAACATTTGTTGCATTGTTTCAAGCGAATGCATCTGCCAAATAAATCAATTTAATTTAAACAATTTAATTTAACAATTCAATTCAATTTAAGCAAAATGGAAGATAACAATTCACTGAGGTAGAAGTGACTGATGTAAAGAAAACATTTGTTGCATTGTTTCAAGCGAATGAATCTGCCAAAGAATATCTCGTTTTTGCATCACTTCTCTTAATTGGGGGTTAAAATCAAACATTGCGCAGAGTTAATGATTGGAACCGAGAAACGGGTTCATATATTGGGGATTGGCAAGCATGCTTTGCATCATCTGAGAAACACCTGGATTCTGCATGCGTTGATTTAACACTAAGGGAACATGCATGCCCAAAGTGCGTGCTGGGAGATCGAACCCTCATAGCAACATGATAAAATTTCTATGTTTGTCCTTACCGGAGTTCAATGGTGGGACTTAAAAAATGATAAGACAAAGCAAGCTATAATCTACTATCTCAACAGCTCAGGGATTAAAAAAATATCCACTGCTTTCCTTATTTATAGGTCAGGTACTACCCCATTAGTTATGCCATTCATTAAGACATTATTAAAACCACAATGGGCACTAAATTAGGGTAGTTGTGCACTTGAAAGATAAGAACATCTAAGCTTCAAAATTGGTTTGCCGAATAACCACCTTATAATCAAACCAAAATCAACCAAACATGGAAATAAAGCACAATGCATGCACCACATACTCAAACTCAAGCACTCAAGATAAAAATCCAAATTCAGACTCTCAAATAGTTAAATATGCCCTAACCATTCAAAAAAATGCCATACAGGATAACATAAATGTGTTCAAATTGAAGAGATTGCACAAGAATTACTTGAGCAGCATCAATAAACAGCACAATTGAAAAAAAAGACTATTTTAGTTTTGATAATCAACGTTAAAAAACAAAGAGAATAGTTATATATACATGTCCAACAAATCAAGTACAAACTTCACCTTAATAAATAAGAGAATAATCAATATAAAAAAAGCCTAAATTTAAAAACAAAAAGCTCCAAATATAAATTTCGAAGCAAAGAGAGTGTGTATACCTGATCTAAGAACCACATATCCAAATTACCAATAAGAGAGAACAGTTGTTGTGCTTAGATCTACAGGCACAAAATAAATTAGATCATAAAATAAAAATAAATAAAATAAACATAAATCCTAAAATATGAAACTAAAAATAAAACCCCCAATTTAGATATCCATTTTAAACCTTCAATTTAGATCTGCAAAACAAAAAAGCAAAAAATAATTGAGTACAAACTTGACCTCAATAAGAGCATAATCATTCCCATAAAAGCCTAAATTTAAAAACAAAAAGCTCCAAATATAAATCTTGAAGCTGTAATACCCCGAATTTTTATCGATATTTATTTACGGGATTAATTAAATTAAATGTGAATTAATTGAGAATTAATCCGGATAAAATACTAACGAGATGTGAGTTGGTATTTGATTATAATGTGTATATGGCAATATATGAATATTGAAAATATTGAAATTGTCGCGAGACTGAAATACGACAATTTGAGAAATTTAGTTGGGACGCACGTGACAGTCGCGTCAGGAATGTAATTATTTAAATTAAAAAGTGAATTTTATTTTTATCAATCGTATGGTCATTTTGAGCGCGCCAACGAGTCCGGAAGGGTCGAAATAGTCAGAAAACACTAGCCGGGTGTTTAGTTTGGGTCCCGGGGCATTTTTAGGCCATACCGGCAACTTAAAAGGGTATTTTGGTAATTTGGAAATTTTAGGATAATTAACCAACGAATTTTGGGAGTTAAATATTAGGATATTTAGTGACCCACTAAGCCATTATCAGCACTTAACCAACTAAAGGGCTACGGGAGTTATAGGAGAAGTTAGGAGAGGTTCCCAAAAGAGAAACCATAACCATCATCTTCAACCTTCAACCTTGGGAGAAATTGGAGAGGAAAAGAGAGCAACATCCAACATTCAACATCAAATTCAGAGAACAATCCAAGACAAGTGGTTTAATTACGTTATTTACAACGAATGCTTCTTACATGCGTAGAAAATTTATAAAATTGCATTGTTTTAGGAGAATGACAAAAACCCATGAAATTGGAATTAGAAACTCATGTTTTGATAAAGAGTTTGTATGTAGAATTGTGTTTGGATGATTATACTATGGGAAATACATCTTTCATGATACAAAAACGTATTTATTTATGAAAATTGATGACTTTAAATTTCTAGGGTTCATGTTCATGAGATTTGGGGAAAATTGGGGAGATTTGATGATTAGATGTGGTTTAGGATGATTTGATCCCATATATATGTTAATATACGACCTAAGTATGTTTATAAATGATTAGAAACCTTAAAACACTGTTGGGATAATGTTTGGATGAGTTTTGAGGAGAGAAAGTTGGAGGAAAAACGAATTTAGGAATTCTGGGCTCGAAACTGTCACCTCGTTAGAAGGCCTGCCCAGGTCGTTCGAACGAGCTCGTTCGAACGAGCTCGTTCGAACGAGCTCGTTCGAACGAGCTCGTTCGAACGAGCTTCTAACGAGTTGACAGTTTGCCTTCTAACGAGTTGGATGTTCGTTCGATGCCTTTCGTTCGAACGAGATCTCGTTAGATGCCCACTTCGTTCGAACGAACTCTCGTTCGAACAAGCCTCGTTCGAACGAGACTTCTAACGAGTTGACAGTTTGGCCTTTTTGGCCTGATTTGATTTCTAGTGTCCCGTAACCTTGTTTAATTGTAGAGATAACATTCCCTTGATGACTAATTGAGATAGTTGGGATATTTGGGATATATTGAGGAGTAAAACATAGAAGTGTGAGTGGAACCAAATAATATTTGTGGATTAGGACGCGAGTGACTAATCACGTTGTGAGAATA
The DNA here is from genome assembly GCA_949130495.1 of Sambucus nigra. Classification (NCBI taxonomy): domain Eukaryota; kingdom Viridiplantae; phylum Streptophyta; class Magnoliopsida; order Dipsacales; family Adoxaceae; genus Sambucus; species Sambucus nigra. The sequence goes on along the minus strand of OX422214.1, from coordinate 382,104,021 downwards.
ATTGATGAATTAAATACATACGAATCGAACATATGAAAGGTGTAAAAATTATAAGTTGGTGTGAGAATGAGAAGTATACCACTAATAAATTATGGTAATTACTAAGATGTGTGCATGCTTAGTATATGTATATGATTTTATGTGTATGACATACCTACCATACTTGCTATCACGGGAGGTTTACGTTCGCTTAGGGCCATCTAATCCTTGTGTGCCCGGATTTAGATTGGTACCTCGAGGACATAGCTCAAGAGAATGACTTATTTGTGAGTTAATAAGTCAGCTGACTATGAAGCGTAGGTATGTACGTGACCCATGGATATGTTGAATTATGTTCGCCTCCATTTTTGTGTGTTGTGCTTATTCTAACAATTCCTGAGAGATTCGGAATTTGTAATCCTTATGTACGTGATGTACCGGGATGGATAGCAGAGTATGTGTGCGCCGCAGCTTAGCCTCGGGGTCCTTGTATTGTATATTTATGATGTGAATAATATACGGTTAAATGAAAAGGAATTGTTATGTTTAATTGTGAGTATAATTGTAGTAACGTCTTGATAAAGATAAAAAGGGAAAACCTGCTGTGAATTGTAATGCTAATAATTGAGAATCCGAGTTTAAGTAAAGCTATCTATTTAAGTGATAACCTTGGGAATTCATATTGTGAATCGAGTAGTTGGGTTAGAACTTATGTCGGTTTAGTGAGATATAAATACCACTTAGATGGGTACTGTACGTTAAGAGTGCACGATTAGTCGAGAGGTGAGAATTTCATGTGAGTGCACGTCCTAACATGTATTTTGCATTCATTGTTTTAATGTTATTAAAGCACTTGTTGTTTTTAAAATACTCTCCACTTTCGGGCTCTGACCCGTTTGCTTTCAAATCTATTTTTTTTGTAAAAACCTTTTTAGGTGCCCAGCCACAAGGACACCATGCATAGGATTTCCATTCAGGTGACGAGCGGTAGCTGTTGTGGAAGTTACAGGGCCTTGATATTAGACGCCTCATTTTCTAGTCTTGACTCCATATTCAGTTTCATCATTTGTAGGGCATGTCGCCCATTTCTATTAGAGACATTTCATATTTCAGTTATTCAGACTTTTGGCATGTAATTAATTCACGATACACGGTTACATTTATTTCAGTTTGTGGGATTGTTGTGAGGAGTTTTCCTCCGGACTTATTATTAATTGTTGGTTACTTTATTGAGACTTTATGGTGTATGGTGATGTTATTCTTTTACATTTCATTTATCGCATGTTAATCAGATTTAATTTAGAATTTGGCAACTTACTTTTTAAATACTAGGTGGTTAGTAATCATTAAATGTTTTCGACAGTGATGCTATTAACTTAACCAACTTGGCATTTTGAATTAATTTAATAAAGGAGTAGCTACCCGATATTTAATTAGTCGGGGTGTCAAAGAAGCAAAGAGAGTGTGTATACCTGATCTAAGAACCACATATCCTAATTACCAATAAGAGGGAACAGTTGTTGTGCTTATATCTGCAAACACAAAATAAATTGGAACTAAAAATAAAACCCCCAATTTAGATCTCCATTTTAAACCTACAATTTAGATCTGCAAAACAAAAAAGCAAAAACTAAAATCGAAAAAATCCCTAAAAAGCTAAAGAAAAATTTGTATACAGAAGAGTGGATCCATGAATCAATGTTATGTAAAATCTCATCAAGAAATCAACTTGTGAAAACCCTAAAAAATGAATTTATTTTATCCAAACTCAACCCGAAGGTTACCTGATGGAGGAGTCCGGTTGGTATGGAACGGCGCGCAGCGCGTGTGAAGAGTTTAAGAGTGAGAAGGAGGCAGCGAAGGACGGAGAGTTTGAGAGGGAGGCGCGCGGCGTGAAGGGTTTTAGAGGGAGGAAGCGGAGGAGGGAGAGTTTGAGAGGGAGGCAACGATGGTGGGAGGGTTTGAGAGGGAGTTAAGGGGGTTTGAGTTTCGGGAGAGAATGAGGGGGAATCGTGAGGGAACGGGAAATGAGAAGGGTTTACTTTGGTTTGTGTCATTTTGCCTTACATTGTGACGTCACAATTGTTAAGTTGTGATGTCACAATGACGTGGCACAATGTAAGGCCCTTAGATCGTTCCAAAAAAATTCAATCTCAACCGTTAATTTGTTGACACTATTCAAACACCTCTCTCTCTTATTATATAGATGATTGTTGTTCTTGTCTAAAATATGTGTAATCAAGTTACTACCAATGCAAAATATGAGACAAAAACTATTTTTTATGAAAAAAAAATCATATGTTAATCTAGCACACCTTTAATAAAAAAAAAATGTTACACCCTTGTGCTTTTATTGGAAAGGATCAACGTTACTTTTCATAGAGAAAATTTACTCATTTCCCTATTATCAGTGACGGATTCAGGACTTTTGTCAAGGAGGGTCCAAAGTTTAGAGTGGTGTCGGGGATTCGGGGGTAGGAGCCCTCGAGACAATTTTTTTTTAAAATTAATTCGAATGTTATACAAATTATAAATTTAATTCGAGTTTTTTTGGGCTTAATTCGAATTTAACTGAGGCTAAATACTATATTAATCTATATTCAATAAAAAAACTCAAATAATCATCTGAACAATTGAACATAATTTATATCATCTAAATAAAAAAAGCCATTGCTAAACCGTTAAACTAATATTTAAGCATAACAACACACTAAAACAAAACTAAACATCTTTTGCATAATATTCAAACATTTATAAATCAACATAGGTCTTAATCAAACATACCTGATTGAGATTTGAGCGAGAGAAAGGTAGGAATAACTAAACCACAAGCATACGATTTGAGAGACAAAGGGAAATGCGGCTGATAAGGTAAAGCATAGTGTAGGGTTTCTTTTAAAAAATTTAAAGATTATTACGTTTTTTATCCTAAAGTTACCAAAAACCTGATTCCTTCGCCTCTAACTTCATACCTTTACACACAACCCCCCTAGAAAAAAATTAGGCGTATACAAAATGTTAAAATGAACCAAAAAATCCCAGAAAATTTCAATCGGAAAAACAAAACATAAACACATGAAAATAACAACCAAATTAGATTGCATGATTTCAAAATAAAAAGGCCTAATTTTTAGATCATATGTTTTCAAAATAAACATATATAGAGCAATAAAACATAGCCATACATAAAATTCATCCTCTGTCACCAACAAATATCTTAGTTTGCTAAAAAAAAGAAAGTAAAATCGATTGATTGTAGCCAAGAGAAAAAAAAAACAGTAAAAAAAGCATCACTACAGAAATATCACATGTAAGAAGAAGAGGATGACAATAATTAAAGAAGAAATATATTGTTCCTTGAAAATGAAGAAGAGCATTGAGAAATGATCGCCGAGAGAAAGATCGTTGAAAGAGTGGGTTTATGTGGAGAGAGAGAGAGAGAGATAGAGTAAGTAAGACGTGAGATAAAGATATAGTGGGTATGAGCAAATGAGGTAACCACATGGAAAGGAGTTGTTACCAAAATACCTGAAATATGAGGAAGAAAACTCAATTCGAAGAAAAGATATGGAAAATGTGCTCCACTATTTATATATAATTATGTTGAGTTAAATGTGGAGTTATTATAACATTGATATAGGTAGGCCTGTAAACGGGTCGGATTCAGACCGGATCAGGCCAATCCAAATCCGAATCCGTTTACGTTAAACGGATTCGGATCCGATCCAATTATCCGACGGATTATCTGTTAGGGTTCCGAATCCGTTAATCCGTTAATCCGATCCCTTTATCTGATTATAATATTATAAATAACTATTATAAATTTCAAAATACAGTATATATTAAAATAACTATTATAATATATATTTCAAAAAATATATATAAATAACTATTATATAATACAAATTACTAATATAAATAAATACAATATATATTAATATAGGACTATTATAAATAACTATTAAAATATTAATAAATTTCCAAATACAATATATATATCAATTAAAAATATTATATATATATATTATATATATATATATATATATATATTAATCGGATCGGATTATTAACGGATCAGATCATATGAATCCAAATACGCTGCATTTAATAAACGGATAATCGGGTAATCGGATAATCAGGTAATCGAATTTCAAGCGTGATCCAAATCCGTGTAAACGGATCGGATTCGGATAAAATCCGATCCGTTGACAGGCCTAGATATAGGGGGTTTCATCTAATTATTTAAATTTGAGTGGGTTAAGTGAAATTATAACATGATTAAAAGAAAAACTTCGAAGACACATATGTAAGCAATAACAGATAGTATGACACTTTTAAAGTCCCTGTCGTGCAAAATAATTGCAACTAAAATCGAAGGGCTAGGATGTTAGAAAAAATGGATTTTTGATAGCAAAATTTGAGCAACTTTGAGCTCAAATTAAGGTGGGACCCACAACACGAAAATTGTGGGACCACATACGAACGCGTTCTCCTTGGCAAGGAGATGAACGTAGTATATTCATATGTCCAAATCCATAAAGTTATGAATGATATATGTGTGTTCAAAGTGACTCATAAAGCAATGAAAGTTAATGTATTGGGTATGTTTTAACTCTTGTCCCACATTGGAAGAGTAGTGAAAAAATGATGAGTTAATAAAACCCAATTGATGGACTAAGGCTTGGATGCCTTTGGGGTATCCCAACTCTTTGAAGGGGAGATGACCTAAGCTATGCTTGGGTTGACTTCCGATCAAAGGTCCAAACGCGCGCACGCGTGCGTCCGTCCGACCGGCTCGGCTCGGCTCGGTTCGGCTAGGGCTTGGGCTTAGGCTTAGGCTTATAAAAATTCTTAAATTTTTGGGCCGAATCTAATTAACTTTCTGGGCTTTAATTTAATTAATTAACAAATTAATTAATTTCCAAAAGTCAGCATTTGCTTTAAAACCGAAATTAACTGTCATTGACAGTTAAAAACGGTTTGACTGTTCCCAAGAGTCAGAACCAAAACTATAAATACATTTCCTTCCCTCCTGTTTTTTTTAATGAAATTTCGTCCTTCAATTTTCCTCCAAAAATTAAGTGCTGCCGGAATTCTTTCTGCATTCATTCATCAGTCTGTTTGGTTGAGTAAACACAGAAATTGTGTTCGTCGTAATTAATCACAATTGTGCTACTTGATTAATCTGGAAATTCGTTCTATCTTGGGAGACAATTATTCTTAAACTCAAGCACATTGGAGGAATAAATTTGTCTTAAGGAGATTGTGTAACAGGGCTCGGATTTATCTCTTATTTATTATTAATTCTGCAATATTCAAGTAAGTGATTTAATTTTCTGTAATTTTTTTTCTTTCTGTAATTTTTATTTTATTAAAAATTCTGTACTATTTCGAAATTTAAATAGTATGAATAACAATTATAAGACAAATTTAATTTTTTCCACTGTTTATTGTGTGCTGAATTTTAGTTAATTACAGAAATTCTATTTAGTATAAATTATTCTGTTTTACAGAAAATTAATATTAAAATATAGTTTTATTACGAATTTAATAAAACAGTGAATTTTTTAATTTTTAAACTTGTGTCAGTTTATATTTATAATTTCTTAAAAATTCTGTTTTGTACAGAAATTGAAATATTTTAATTGTATTCATCTGTTTAGTTTAGTAAAGTTATTTTATTTATTAAAAATTTATATTCTGTTTTGTACAGAATTTTTTTTAATAATAATAAAAACAGTGTGACACAATTTAATTTAGACTAGGTAAACTAGTGCTTCAAAATTTCGATTTTAAACTCAATTTAGATTATTGTTAAGAATTTCTTTATAAATTCTGTGTCAAATAAATCTGAATATTGTGTAGAATTCTTTTTGAATTATATTTGGAGGAAATTGGTGCACAAAATTTTGTATTTAGTTTTTGATTAATTCATTATATATGAATTTTATCATTGATAAAAATTCTGTTTTTGTAACAGAAATGAAATCACAAAGTACGAACACTACTCCTACTAAAGTGGTTGTCACCAACACAAATGTGACTGCACCCGTATCTATGCCACACGGGGAGAAACCGAAAAAGTTCATTGGCGCTGACTTCAAACGTTGGCAAGGACAAATGTACTTCTATCTCACTACCTGCCAACTGGGTAGGTTTGTATATGAAGATTGTCCATCTATTCAAGAGGGAGATGACGCTGAAAAGGTTGTTGCTGTTAGGGGTGTTCGCGGTCCGGTCCGGTTCGGTTTTGAGGCTTTTTTTGGACCGGACCGACTTGGTCGGTCCTCTAAAAAAATGGACCGAGACCGGAGCGATAATGTCGGTTAACCGACCCTAGTCGGTTCGGTTTTTTATAGGGTCGGTTCGGTCTAACCAGTCGGTCCTCACATTAATGAATTACATCATTTATATTAATAAAAATATATCTATGTCTAATTTTTCCAAACATTAAAAACTAAAAACTATCAAAATCTTCAATTAAAACAAACCTACTATTGGATTAAACTATAATTTAAACTAGTCAAATATTAAAATATATACTTTTACTATTTATTTATGTTATATATATACATATATATGTAGAAATATATTATTTTATATAGAGTCGGTCTGGGTCGGTCTTACCAGGGTTTTTGAAACTGTAAACCGTGGACCGGACCGATTAGGTCGGTCCACCAAAAAAATAAATCGAGACCGGACCGATTAAGAAAAAAGACCGAAAAAAAAGGGTCGGTTCGGCTCGGTTCGGTTCGGTCCGTCGGTCCTGTCGGTTTTTTGAACACCCCTAGTTGCTGTCGATGCTTGGAAGCACTCGGACTACCTATGCCGGAATTATATCTTGGCCTACTTAGACAAGACATTGTACCATGTCTATTGCACGATCAAAACATCCAAGGAATTATGGAATTCTTTGAAAAAGAAGTATAAAACAGGATCGAATTCGAATTCGAATTTGGATAAAATCCGATCCGTTAATAGTCCTAAATATAGGGGTTTCAAGTAATTATTTAAATTTGCGTCGGTTAAGTGAAATTATAACATGATTAAAAGAAAAAAGTCGAACACTTCCGACACATATGTAAGCAATGACACATAGTTTGACACTTTTAAAGTCCCTGTCGGTCAAAATAATTGCAACTAAAATCGAAGGGCTAGGATTCACACTAGACCATACTCCACACCACAACTGTAGAGGATACCCTCTCAACACTTCTCATCCAAACCTAAACCTACCAAGTATTGCTATATAAATATATATATCTATTCCATTTCCCAGGTCTCACTCACATCTAAAGTTTGAGTTTTGCAACAATGGCCAGTGAGGTAGTGTTGTTGGATAATCGGGTTAGCATGTTTGGGATGAGGGTAAGAATTGCACTGGCTGAGAAGGGTATTCATTATGAATACAAAGAACAAGACTTGAGGAACAAAAGCCCACTACTTCTGAAGATGAACCCGGTTCACAAGAAAATACCCGTGCTTATTCACAATGGAAAACCGGTGTGCGAGTCCAGCATAGCTGTACAGTACATAGATGAGGTGTGGAATGATAAGTCCCCATTTATGCCTTCTGACCCTTACCAGAGATCTCAAGCTCGCTTTTGGGCTGATTATGTTGACAAGACGGTATGCTATTTTTTTTTGAATAGTTATTTTGTCACTGTCTTTAGAGAGGGTCTAGGGGTGTACTATCTTGTTTTTTCATTCAATTGATTCTCAACTTGCAAACAACAAGAATGGATAGATAGCTCAACTCGGGATATGCTTTGTTTAAGATTTTTCCTCATAAGAATTGAGATATAGTGCAAATTAAAATGCAGATTTATGCTTGTGGAAGGAAAGTGTGGACCACAAAAGGGGAAGAACAAGAAACAGCTAAGAAGGAATTCATAGCGTGCCTAAAAGTGTTGGAAGATGAGCTAGGGGACAAGCCTTACTTTGGAGGTGAGAGCTTTGGGTTTGTGGATGTTGCTTTTGTCCCATTTTACAGCTGGTTTTATGCCTATGAAACATGTGGAAACTTCAGTATCGAGGGAGAGTGCCCCAAGTTGATGGCATGGGTTAAGAGGTGCTTGGAAAAGGAGAGTGTGTTCAAATCTCTTCCTGACTCTCTCAAGGTCTATGAATTTGTTTTGGGTATGAAAAAGAGGCTTGGGATAGAGTAGATATTTATGTGTTTGTGGACATTCAATTTGACTATGGTTCGAGTGTTGTTTAACCTTTCTTAGGTTATATTGAAGGGATACTTAGGTTGCGTTTATTTTTTCATTTCTGAAATTTGAAGACTGAATCTGAAGTTTGAAATCTGAATTTAAAAAATATATTTGTTTTTATGTCTGAATGTATCTCTGAATGAATGTATTTAGACTCATTCAGACTTCCGATTCAGACTCAGATGTAATTCTACCTCTTAATCATTAATAGCCAAATATAGCCGTTAACCTCTTAATCATTTAAAAAAATAAACACTTTTTGATACTTCTTAAGTCTAAATGGTCCAGATTGGTAAAAACAAACGACACCTTAGTTGTAACTGCTCTGGTTCTTATGGTGAAATCTTCCAAAACTTGCTTAGGTTATAATGAAGGGATACTTAGTTGTATCTGCTCTGGTTCTGGTGGTGAAGGATCTTCTAAAACTAGTTAGCATAACCAATTCTCTTAGAGTGTGTTTGATAACACTAATTTTCTATAGAAAATACAATATATGGAATCATTTTCCAACTTTTGAATGTTTGCTAAACAAAATTTTTCATGAAATTGATTTCCTTAAAACAACTTAAAACAAATAAATCCAGAAAGTGAATAAAACCCCAAAAATAAAAAAATAAATCCAGAAAGTGAATAAAACCACTTAAAACAATGAAAAAAATACAAAAAGTGAATAAAATCCTCAAAAATGAAAAAAAACTCCATAAAATGAATAAAATTCAAAAATAATGAAAAAAATCCAGAAACTGAATAAAACCCTCAAAATAATGAAAAAAAATCCAAAAACTGAATAAAAACCCAAAAGTAATGAAAAAAATACTGAAAAGTGAATAAACCCCCCCAAAATGAAAAAATTCCATAAAATGAATAAAAATAAAAAAATAATGAAAAGTTTATAGAAAGTGGATAAAACCCCAAAATTCAAAAAACGTGAATACCCCTCCCCCCTCCAAAAAAAATGAAAAAAAAATCAAGAAAGTGAATAAAAACCCAAAAATATTGAAAAAAAATTCTAAAAAGTAAATAAATTCTCAAAAATAATTTAAAAACATCCAGAATGTGAAATAAAAACAAAAAAATATAAAAAAAATGCAAAAAGTGAATAAACCCCAAAAAATAATGAAAAATGCAGAAAGTGAATAAAACCCCAAAAAATAATGAAAAAAATACAGAAAGTGAATAAAAATTTAAACATAATGAAAAATTTCAAGAAAGTGAATAAAAATCCAAAATAATGAAAAAAAATACATAAAGTGAATAAAAAAACACCCAAAATTTATTAAAAAGTCCAAAATTTATTAATTAAGAAATCAAATAAACAAAAATTTAAAAAAATACATAAAATAAATATTAGTCCCAAAATTAATTTAAAAAAACGCCAGAAAATAAAAGAAAATGAGAAAAAAGGAGAGAAATCAATAAAAACATAAAAAAATGAAAAAAATACAGAAAATGATTAAAAATAGAAAACAAATCCCCTAAATTAATTTTAAAAAAACACCTAGAATTTTATTAAAAAGTCAGAAATTTATTAATTCAAAAAAAATAAAAGAAAATAAAATACGTGGTTCAGCAAGAATGCCTACGTCCACGATGGTATTCTCAATATTATTTCTCTTTACTCCGGGGAGCATTTTACAGGAAAAATAATACATGCCCTTTGCCCCGGACTGAGGGTTTGTTATATACATGTTTGTTTCCGGGGAGTGGGGGTGTTGAACTCTCCTACGTCAGTCCATAACCCCTAGAATATCTCCTTACGAGATTTTAGGGAATTTGACTGGGTCGCAAGTGAGTTAGTTAGGGCGTGAGGCCTCCAGACTTTGGGTCGAGCACTACTGGACTACTCGTTTGGGCCCAAGTGACAAATCGAGGTACCAACAATTGCCCCTAAAGTTGTTGGGCCACAATTTGGGCTCAATAATTTTAAATGATTTGTCATAATGGCATTTTTGTTAATTGTGCAACACTCTTCAAAATCGAAGCGCCTCTTCTGAATTGATTTAGACGGCAGACTGCCTCGTTAGCTGTGCGCTATGATTAGAAAGGTTTAAAACGTATCTGGAGAAGTCATTTCCTGTTGTCGTTTCAAATTTATCCATATCTCTAATTTTCTCCAAGCTTCCATTGTTGCTCTTTCATTTCCAGGTCTCGTCTTCTAATTTCAATCCTCTCATCGTCCTTGCTTGCGACGTTGCATCGTCCCAAGCTAAATCTTTACTCCGTAAGTTCTTCTTACACCTTCTCTTTGTTTTTTCTGTTGATATTTCTTTGCATCTGCTAGTAGTGTTTTATTTTTCAACGACGAAAATAGGCAATAGATCGATATATGAATTTTGGAAGTTTTATAACATTCCAAGTTGGGTAGACATAGAGCGTGCCCCTGTCCCTCGTAATGTTAGAGAGGTTGAGGATGGTCATTGGATTCATGTTTCTTATTGTCCCAAGGGGGTCTTACTTTTCCCCCAAGCAATTTGTTTTTGAAATTTTTTGGTTATTTCAATATAGTTAACGGTGTACATAGAATAAATCAGCTCTATGGCACCAATTTAGGGTTGGCTGAAATCTGCTTCCGTTATTCTTTTTCGTGAACAAGCTCTGGTCTTCTGTACCTCAAGGCCAGGAGTCCTGATATGGTGTTGGTAGTAAATGTACCTGATTCCCACAAGGATTACTGACATGAGGGTTTTATTGCAAGAAATTGGCAGTTCCCTCCTCATACCGAGGGATCAAGGTCTGGCAGATTCGTGGTCCCTTTTTATGGGGAGGAGTGCATGGGTAGGCTTAGTCTTTGTTCTGCTTATCGATCCTCTGTTTGTGTATAATTCTTCTCATATTTTTCTCTTTTTCTTTTCAGCGAAGACAAAGAACTTGGAACCTGCTCTCAGCGAGGTTCGAGCTACTGAGTTGATCAAAGCCTGGAAAATCAGGGAGATCTTGGCTGACGGTGAACACCCTCGATTAGCGGCCTTCCTTCTGGAATACAAGAACATTGGGTTCAACTTTATTACGCGTCCTGTGGACAGCATTCCTGAGCTAGACATCACCGAAGAGGTTGATGCACATCCAATCCAACTGGGCGAGGAAGAGAGCAACTCTGGTGAGGAGAGCGAGGGTGCTAACAGGGGCGATGCTGAAGGTGGTTCCAGTGAAGAGAGCTCTGGTGGTGAAGGATATTTTAGCTCGGAAGAAGTTTCAAAGGCTCGAGAGTCTTTGAGTGAATCGAGTAGTTCCAGTGAGGAAGATATGGTTCCTCCCAGGAAGAATCTGATTCGTGATGATGATGATGATGATGTGCTCCTTTCTCGCCGGACGAAGAACCAGAAATCTGGCAGTAGAGGGGTTGCAATTGGTCCTCAGTATGCTTCTCATGAGCAAGAGAAGAAGAAGAGGGAGGAAGAGCAGTTGAGAGAGAGAGAGAGAGAGAGAGAGGAGGGGGAGAGGAAGAAGGTGGAGGAGAGAAGGAGAGGAAGGAGAGGGAAGAGGAAAAAAGAAGAGAGGCGATTAGGATGAAGGCAGGGCAGGCTCTCGTGCCTGTGTCCGTCTTGCCCGAAGGGGCCTCTGTGGCCCTTTCTCCTCAGTTGGCTCCTGCATTGCTCGAAAGAGCAATTCTGCCGACTGATCGTCAGAAGGCGATGGGGACCGACCAGTTAGCTCTGAAAGAGAGTCACTAGCCTTGATAAGTTTACTCTCACTTCTCTATTCTTGTAATACTTTGTTCTTTGCTTCCATTGCTAATATTTCTCTTTTTTGCAATTTGTTACCGACTTCGCCGTCCTCTATCGCAGCTGCGACGAGTTGGTAAAGAGGAATATGATCTTGAGAAGAAAGTGTCGAATTTAGATCGTTTTCTAATTCAACTTTTGAATCATCCAAAAGAACTATCAACAACTTTGACAAACTAAACCAAGGACAAGATTCATTATATAGCTTATTTGATTTGGATAAGCCTTTTTCCGTGTCAATTGTGACACTTCTAAAGTATTCTAAACACTTTCTAGATCAAAGATACATCGTTAATTATTTGGACACCCGTGGCTAACAATATGATTAATTGATCACATAACAATAATTTTCAAAAAGGAAATTGAATCAATAGAACCGCATGGCATAAATAATAATCAATACACTTGATTTGGATTCATATTCAGGTTCCCACTTCACTATTATGAGGTAAAAAGTAAATGGCTTTCATCACAATGGGGAAGCCAAGCTTACTAGTATATGTACATATATACAAATGTATATATATACATCTATACACACACACATACAATACCTAGAGTAATAAAATATGAGCTTTCCTCTTTCACCTCCACAACGTGCCACGAACGATTTTCCGCAACTTCACATCCATCTTCCATAGAGTTGAGACTGAATGAGAGTCTTCCAAGTATCGGCACCAACAAAATAAACCACCAGGTAACATGAAATGGACAGTAAGGTCGTATCACATCAACTCCATTAACACCAACTCAACTATCATCATCAGTTCTACCCTTTTTAGTACATGTGACAGCACCACAACCACCACAGTAGGTTGAAAAGGCTGGTTGTATGTATGAGTCAACCCCCACCCCCAGCCCTTTTACCCAACCACTAGATATTAATTGTAATCTTTTTAAAAATAAAAGAAACCCTATGTAACAACCCGCATATTCAAATAAGAGGTGGCCAGCCTGATATTCCAATTAATGCAAGAATCATAGATGGTCCATTCTTAGCATCACTGTCGTGAAAATAATAATACGAGATAACCACCCCATATTTGAGAAAACGGATGTCAATTTAATTTGAAAGTTAAAAGAAAACATTTTGACAATCCAATTTGAACAGAAGGTGGATATAAAAACAAACGAGTAAATGGAACAATAATAATGCAACAAGTAATAACCGAATAAGCTGTCGGTTAAGAGACCAATACAATAGTTACACCGAGTATTACAATTAAATATCACAATATAAAAGTAAATGCAAGACTGGGGAAATACGCCCGAATGTTCAGTATAATCCTAACTAGAGTATACAAAAGATGGGTGCGTCTATAATACAAATCCTACAAAATCAGCCAAAAAACTGTAACTCCTTGACACCGAGAAAGAAGGGTCATATCAGGCGCCATTGCGGCGGGGCACCTGGGCATAAGAGAAAACCACGCAAGAAAAAGAAATATAAACGGGTCAGGGCCCGTTTTGGTATGATAAGCGTGTAAATAAAATGCAAAATAGTCATGAATGCTAAACAAATTAAACAAGTTGAATTCGCTCTGCAATAAGAATCATCCTCACGTCTCAACTAAAATACAAGTCCTAACGTTACACTAGGATATTAGGAATAAAACTTCCTGTTGAACTAAGGGAATTAGCTAAACTCCAAAATCGTACTTACCTTACAATGAGGAGTACACATAAGCGTAAGAAAATATAACTTAGTTTACTTACTACGATTTCCTCTTCAGTTTTACACAATAAGGCTTATCTGCACAGTTCCTTTTCTCTTTAGGAAACATTATTTAAAGCAATTTAATTCATATAGAGCTTTGTCATTAATTGAAATCCCAATTTCATAAGAATGCTTATATTACACAATATATAACGATTCTAAGACCGTCCTTCCGAGTTTCCCCACTGGACGCGCCCCTAAATGGCTATCATCTTCCAGGGCCTATCAAACAAGACAACATGGGCATTTATATCGCATAACGTCGGGAAGCGGCCATATACCTTCGACAGTGAGTCATAACCACACCCAAAATTACCTCACTGCGAACAATAACCACACAATATATAATAACTGGTCCTATGGCCGAGGACTATATTCACCCTGCATTCACTAGCCAGGGGACTTCACCTCATGCGCGTAACTTCCCCTTTGATAGCATTTAGATAGGTGATTATATGTAAATCATCATTTACAAATTATTCCCGTTTAACATATTCACTTTTTACATTTTTCCAAAAATCATTTACGTTTAGCAATACGTGCCAATTTAAATTACGTATTTCTTATTCACGAAGTCATGTGTTTAACAACATAGGCTACAAAGAATGATTATCCTCATCCTAATATCCAAGAACTCAAAATCATACTATAAGCTACTAAGGGTAAATCTCTCTTGACCCTAGTCTCCAAAAATCCTAGACAATACCATCCAACTTCCCTTTGTCATAGACTAACTTCCTGAATGAAAACGACCCTCACGTCCATTGAATAAACCCCGGAATAAGTCCCATTTAACCCCATACTAATCTAGAGTATTATTCCCCCTAATATAGATCCCTAATACTCTTTATTACTTCCCAAGGGAATGTTCCTAGGCCTTAGACCTACAAGAAAAGTGGCTAGAAATAAAGTTAGAAAAATATCTCAACACAGCAAGAATTCCGAATCGATTCGCCCTGGCCGAATCGATTCGGTCTTAAAAGTGAATCGATTCAGATAGGCAGAATCGATTCGGTCAAGAGAACCCAACATTCTGTCTACAGCCGAATCGATTTGGATAGGCTGAATCGATTCGGTCAACACAGACCTGTAACTTCCCCCTTTAGCGAATCGATTCGCTCGGGGTGAATCGATTCGCCTGGGCCAGAATGCCCAATTTAGGCTATGGGTTGTAAGAACCCTAAAATTCCCAGAACCCAATTCTTCCATCTAAACTCCAAATTATCAACTAAAAACTTTCTCAAATCCTTCATACACCATAACCAACTAATATTTCTAACTCAAATCCAATTTAAATCCAAGATTAAGGGTTTACACACTAAGATCATTCAAAACCCATTAAGGGTTAATACCCCAAAAACATAACTATCTATACAATTTGTTCACACCAATCATACATAATTGCAAGTAAAAACTTGCCTCAAGTTCGTAATCTAGGATTTTCTTCCCGGATCAACGATTCCAAGCTCAAATCTCCATTTCTCTCTTTTTCTCTCCATTATCTCCCAACTCTCTCTTCTCTCCTTCTCTCTCTAACTCTCTCTAAGTTTAAAACATAAAATGAGCTCAGATGCTCAAGCAAGACTAAAATACCCCAATTTCAATAAGTCTAGCACTTAAATGCTATTACACAATTAAAAAGGCTCGTAACAGAGTAATTAAATTAAAACTAGTCGAAAATGTCCCGGAACCCAAAAATACTACTAGGCCCCTATTTCGGCCATCTCAACCAATTCCAGACTAACCGTACCCTCTAAATTGGCATCCGTAATATCATACAATATTTCATGTTCGAGTGTCATATTAAATTATTTACAATGACCCAATTGGGATATAAATCATAACCGTCGTTCAAAGCACAACGACGCAATAAAACACACTATAATGCTATTTACATTCACACAATAGTAAATATGCAAAATTCAGTAATTATTATTTCTTAAATTCCTTAAAATAATATTCACTTCAACTTCCAATATTTTATATAATCATCCCACATGGCAAATATATATATAAAATAATTACTCGAAAATCTGGGGTTGTTACACACTCCCTCCCTTATAAGGGAATTTTGCCCTCAAAATTTCGATGTACCATATAACAAGACTAAGGGATACTTCTCTCGAATAACGTTCTCTCGTTCCTAAGTAAATTTCTAGGCATTTTGGTGGCCCCACTGGACTCAGACTAAGGGTACCGCTAACGATCTTAGTCTACTCTCTCCATATTCCAGAATAACCTCGGGTTGTTCCTCACATGAACTATCAGGCCTACCCTTACAACAACAAAAGAAAAGTCTACCTGACGCAGCGCAAATATTCCCTTGATCTAGAATCGCGTTATACCCTTCATCGGGGATACTCGCACTAAAACTTGATCTTCTAACTCCAATACTACACGACTTCTATTCGCGTTGGCATAGCCCTCCAAATCATGCGATTCAAAAGAGTTCCATCATGGAAGAAGTATTCCTGGACCATCTCAGGTCCCAAGAGCTTATTATCTCCTGTTTTTCACCAACGAGTAGGCGAACTACGTGGCCAGCTACGCAAAGCCACATACGGTGACACGCCTATAGTGAAACGGTACGAATTACTGCATTCCAATTCAACCCATAAAATATACTACTCCCATCCTTTCTTAAAGTCAATTACTCAAATGAAAAGTATACCTTCCAATATTTGGTTAATTCTCTCTCCGTTCGCCCATCTGTTCGTGGGTGGTAGGATGCATTCAACTTCAATTCGATTTCCACCATAATTTTTATCTTAGTCCGACACTGTATGGATAGGCACCTCATAACGTTTTAGAACTCTGCAGTAGATCCATCCGCAATCGCAGAAAGTGTGGCGATTTGGTCAAATGATCGATAATTACCCAAATAAGATTATGACCACTGCCATGACGATAAATCAGTGAGAAAATCCATGGATATACCCTTCTATATCCACTCCGATTCTTTAATAGTTACATCAATCCCGTTCATCATTGGTGATCTACATTCACCGAGTGACAAGTGGCGCATTGGGAGACAAACTCAGAAACGTTCCTTCCTTGCGCTTCCACTACTCTCATTACAGCTTCCTCCTAGCTAAGCTCTTTCCATTTGGCTTTCCATGCCTTCGCTCGTTCCCTCACGGGTTTTCTACTCCGCGTGACTACTTCCACACATGCCCTTTTTTCTGGGTGATAATAAGCATCGACATAATGGCTCTTCACGAACACCAACCACCAACTTTTCCACCTAAACAAATACGGTAACGACTTGTGGTCCGTGAAATAGACTAAATTTCTTGCCCAAGAGGTAGTGCCTCCTTATCTTTAAGGCAAACTCTACTGCGGCTAACTCTAAATCATGCGTGGGATAACACTCCTCACGGGGCTTAAACTTGAGAGATTTATACGCAATGGCCCCATATTCCAACATTAACACACCTCCCAAATCTTATAGAGGCTCGTCCGAAAAGGCCGCATGGTCCACTCCCGCTCTTGGTAACACGAGTACGGGAGTAGAAGTCAACTTATTCATTAGCTCATCAAAAGATAGATTACCGGCATAACACTCTCTCTGAAGATGGGCCTCACATTCTTTTCGGTCTAGCTCTCAGAGTTACTCGAGATTCCGTATTCCCCGTTCCTGGAAACCGAAACCTTCTTAAAATCAATCCACCAATACTCTCTTGGTCTACTGACTACAGCCTTCCTAAAATTAGCGCCTCATGCCCCCAAAATCCTTACTTCCTAATAACCCTAAGGTTGATGAGCTTCTACACACGTCGAACGAGTACTAATCTAACTACATCCCTACTGCCGAAGACCTTTCTCAATTTCCGACATTACTTGATTTCGTGCGTGGGAAATCTCGCAAAGTGAAATCCAGACAAGGAACCATCCCGTTACACTACTACCTCGCATCGTCGTTCATCAAGATATGACAGTCTAAGGCCAAATCGGGACCTCTAAAATCTTATTTCGTAACTTTACTAACACGCTTCTATCTCTATATCCTTTCGTTTCGAGGAAATGGAAAGTCTAACTAATCGGGGCGCCTACCTTACAAAGTGATACGAATCTCCCACTGAATATATATATATATATATAACTTAGCCTTTTCATCAAGGCCTGGCCATAAGCCTCTACCAGACTCCTTTTCCTTGTCTCGCCCACATCTATCAGGTGAGAGAAATATTTCCTGTGCTTCTGCACCGCACAT
Organism: Sambucus nigra; assembly: GCA_949130495.1. Taxonomy (NCBI): domain Eukaryota; kingdom Viridiplantae; phylum Streptophyta; class Magnoliopsida; order Dipsacales; family Adoxaceae; genus Sambucus; species Sambucus nigra. The sequence goes on along the minus strand of OX422214.1, from coordinate 382,086,174 downwards.
CTATATTCAGCCCTTAAATCAATCACGTGACTCTCGGCTAAATACACCCAAAACTAATCTCTTAATTATACAGTAAAATCTCTCCACTCCCAACGTCGTTAAGGTTCATGCGTGGAGTGTCTCGCAAAGCGAAATCCAAACAAGGAACCCCTCCGATACACTACTACTTAACTTTGTCGGTCGTGGAGATAAGTCAATATAAAACATGCAATAAAATTTCTTACATAACTTAGGCCATCTCAATAAAATCCCAACCCATATCCAGGTGAGATATAACAGAGTAACTAGTTCCATTCTGGAACTGCAGATACGATAGCCTTGTAATTATTAGCCTGCTATCGCTCCAACCTGTCATAACCATTTATACTCGTATAACACATAAACGAGTAATACAACCCAGATATAGTTTTAAAATATCAACACTCGCTTTTGCAGCGAATGTAGGAACATATAGATACACCCTCTTATAACAATATCGATACTGCCACAAGTTCAAATTATACACCCGAATCTAAGGTTAATTAAAGACTGGGACTCCATCCCTGCCACACAGAATACATACTACACCAAAATGACAAAATTGTCACCTTTCAGCCGGCCACCCTTGTCAAGGTCATTGACCGTGAAAAAAAATACGCGTTTTGTGTCACAGTCATTGACCTTGACACGATCGTGACAAAGAATTATCACGGTCATTGACCGTGATAAGTCCGTGATAAATTTACTTGTCACGGTCAATGACCGTGACAATTCTTTAAATATTTGTCACGGTCAAGGACCTTGACACGATCGTGAAAACTTCTTCAGCAAAAACCCTTTCCCCTTCTTTTTCCCCCCCGCCGTTCCCTCCTTTTTACAACTCTCTCTCTCTACGATGCTCTCTCTCTCTCTCTCTCTCTCTCTCTCTTCCATTTATATATATGTTTGTGTGTATATATATATGTGTGTGTGTGTGTATATATATATATGTGTGTGTGCGTGTGTATGTGGTGGGTGAGTATGTGGAAAATAGGGGGTTGTTATATTAGAGACAAAACATTGATGATTATGTATATAAAATTAGCCTTGTATGGGTATAAGCTAATTTAGATTAATATTGATGATTATGTATATAAAGATTAACTCATTTTCATTCGAATTAGACAATTCACATGTTAATATGTTGTTGCTTAACCTATACTTTTGTCTTAGGTTAGATATCGTTCATGAACTTTAGAATATTAGTGTTATCAACTTAATTCCACATTGAAGATATTTGTACTTGTATATTTGTGTCTAATTTTAATTTCAAAGGGAAGATTACGATATTTTGACTATGGTTAAAGATAAAAAAATAATTCGTTGTGATTTTATTTCTAAGTGATTCTAAAATTTTTATTCTTGGAGTTAAAGAAATCAATGCATTCTTTCTGTTGAAAGATATTTATTTTTTAATAATGCAGGTTATTTTGAACTTTCCTTCACCATTAAAACATTAAATTGGTAGCATTTTTCTCCTATCAATTTTTTTCATCGTGGATGTCGCCAAATTATTAGTAGATTAGTATTTAACAAACAAAAGCGAAAGAACCATTATTGTTCACTAAATGTTGGCAAAAGTCTTACTGAAAATGTAAACATTTGTATTATATATAAATTGGCTCTCTCATGTATCAAAACCTTTGAGTCTATCAAGTTAAATAGACTTGGTTCGTTATGAGTGAGACACAATCTAGTTTAGGTCAGATGAACCTTAAGGACTAAAGATTGAAGATCATGCACTATCTCTCATTGGAGCCTTCCATGATTGAATATGAGGACTATATCCTTTCGAGAAGTTTGATATAATATTGGCTAATTGCACACACTAAGATGTTTTTTAAATTGAGAGAATTTTTTCATAAAATGTGTTTTAAAAACCTTTTGAAGTATTGAAGAATTTTTTTGAGTTGTGTATTTACCTTTTGAAGTATTGGGATCTAGGAACAAGTTTTAAAAATAATTTTGGAATTTTTTATTTTGAGGCATTCGAACGGACATAATATATAACATCTATTCCGGCATATATAATATATATAATAATAAACAAAACCTCTTAAAAATAATATATAACATCATCCCATTGTAACATATATAACATACAATAATGATAATAATAAGTTTTTCAAATATAAGTAAAATCTCTCTACACAATCAACAATTCTAACATCATATCCACCAACCTAAATCAAAGTTACGTCAATCAAAACATTAATGGTAATAATAAGTTTTTCAAATATTTCACTCGTCCCAATAGAAAAAATACATAAAAACCCATCTACTCCTAACATAAAATGATATCACCGAAGTAAACCTGCGATCTTGAAGCATATGACCTCCAACAAAATGACTTCAATGATTTTTTTTGTCCAAAAAATGTTTTCACTTGCAATAAGATTTATTAAGTGTCAATTACCTTAAACAAAGAAGATTTTTTTTTAATAGTTCCAATCGATGACATAAAATCTCGATACATGTATCCACGTTAGATGTTTTCAACTAATTTAGACATATTTATGTGTGTATGTGTGTGTGTATATGTGTGTGGTGGTGTGTGGTGGGGGAGGGGGGCAGGGGGAGGGGGTGGGGGGGAGTGTACGTGTGCGTGTGCGTGTGTGTGGTGGGGGTGGGATGAGGGAGGGAGGGGGTGGGGGCAGGGATGGGGGTGGGGTAGGGGTGTGTGTCTATGTGTACTAATAACATTTTTTTTTATCTGTACTAATAACATTTTTTTACAGCAAATGTCTCCTTCAGGTATTAAGGCGAAGATGATGATGCTGTTTATGATGATGTCGTCTGGGCTCGGTGGTAGCGGAGGCGACGAGGGTTCCTCGGCCCCTAGGCTCCCCAAATATGGCGAATTTGGGATTACCATCGAGAACAAATCGGAGCTATTAGCGAGATCCCTCGAGCTGCTAAAGATGGTCATCGGCCCGGGGTTTATGAGTTGGAAGGAGGTGACATATGAGCTCAAGTTAGCTGTTTAGGCGGCACTACAGGTAATATATTTATATTTATATGAATATTTCAATTTCAATTTCAATTTCAATTTCAATTTCGATTTCGATTTCATTTTATATTTATATTTATTCGCAACTAACATGGTATTTGTTGGACAGGTATTTGTTGGACAGGAACAATTCAACTTGGATCCAAAGCTACGCGATTCCGTCTTGGAGCAGTTGAGGGAGCAACACAAGACGTGGAAGAAAAATATGCGGACACGGTACTTTGGGAAAATACGAGAGTCCATTATCCAATGGCGTGGCTCCGTCCCGCCCAAGGAGCCGATCTCATTGGCACAATGGCAAAAGTTCATTGACAATGAGATCGAGGATCGACAATTGGCATCTCGCCAATCGGGGAGGGAAAATCGGGCAAAAAAGACGGACGTGCACTACTCCGGCCGGACGTCTTACGGCGAGGTGGATCATAGGATGAAGGTAAGATTTAATTTTTCTATAACTACAGAAATATATTATTCTTCATTATTTTACTTTGCGGGACCGATACTAATTTTACTTTATTTTATTTCAGGGGGTAGGGAGTGGCCCAAGGGGTAAATCATATAGGCTCGATACTTATGTGGCTCTTCGGACGAAGAAGGGGAAGGACAAGGAGGTGTCCCCGAGCGTCGCGGCCACGATTGTAAGTAATCCGACAGTTTATTTGTGTTAATTACGTTATAATTTTTTAGTTTACTTATTTTACTAATCATGTGCTTTTTGTCGTTTCAGGCAAAGCTTAAGGAAGTGCATGAGTCGCAGTCTGATGCCGACAAGGCGTCTTTGTCCACAGATGCACTCAGCCAAGTGATTGGCTCTGATCGCAAGGGGAAGACAAGAGGGGTGAGCTCGCGGGTGGCCAAATCTAGGATCATCGGATTGGAGACGAGCGACACCGGATTGGCTCGAACGGTGGATTCACATTACGCGAAGTTGTCCCGTTTGGAGGCGACGATTCAAGATATGTACTCATTCATGAAGCGTACGTTGGGCAGAGACCGTAAGGGGAAAGGGAAGGAGAAGGCGGTGGAGGATGATGTGCGGGAGAACGAGGCGCATGATGACGAGGATGTGGACCTCGTTGCTTCATCACCGACACGTGCGTACTTTGATGATCCACTTCCATATTGGGCTCCCTTCCCCAGACCGATGTCGACAATTGGTTGGACGAGCGTGTTCATATTGGACGTATTTGATGGCCAGCGGATAGGGCGGGGGTTGAGGGACCCAAATATCGTCCAGGGTGGAATAGTTCATGGACGTGCGCTTCAAGAGATCGAGTCCAAAGTGCTCGTCACGCATGTGATACCCGGGAAGGAGAACTCCCTATTGTGGTTGCGCGAACAATGCGGCACGATGTATATTAGTGGGTGTGTCAATTCGTATATCGTGTGGCCTACTCACCTCCTCACATTTACCCCAGACATGTAATGACATTATTTTTAAGTTGGTACATTTTTATTATATTTGGATTATATCGTCATGTATATTGTTTCTATTTTGAATATATATTTGCATTATCTTTAGTTTGTTTGGATATATGATGTTTGAACAGCTACAACATTGCTATAACATGTACAAATATACTGCTGGGCAGTGGCAGTGGCCATACTGCCCAGCAGATTTTTTTTAAATTCTGCCCAGAATTGTCACGGTCATTGACCGTGACAAGTCCTTGGCAAATAAGGTTGTCACGGACTTGTCACGGTCAATGACCGTGACAATGTTTTTAAAAATGGTCAAGACTTTGTCACGGTTATGAACAGTGACTAAACTTGTCACGGGCTATGACCGTGACATTTCTAACGAACTTGTCAAGGTCAATGGCTGTGACACGTCCGTGACAAAAAAAGTTGTCTCGCCCCGAATTGTCACGGTCATTGACCTTGACAAGTCAACTTGTCAAGGTCAATGACCGTGAAAATTAGGCAGATTTGGTGTAGTGACACCTCCCTCATCTGAGGTGAAACTCACCATAACATTTTTGCCAATTACTCTCGCTACTCCAAATAGTTCCCAGATACCGCATTCTAGTCTTATCTGAACTAAAAACTACCTTACTCAATGCTCCATCTAGGCATCGTATTCTTTCCTTTAATTTCTATCGGCAAGATCAAAGTGTGTGGTTCTACATCTCACAATACAATCACTCTCCATATCTGGCCATCCTGACCACGTCAAGGTTTTCAGCATTTCAGATTATATAGCCTCGATCTTAATAATCACCTACGTATTTCCCTCACTTCCTCACCCCAAGAGAATATATCACCGGCCTTCACTGCCTTATTTCAATGAATTTCCCCCGGACAGATGCCCACCAACGGGGTTTCACGAACACGACTTCTCCATACGTGTTAACAACACTTAATAGGGAGCCTATCAGTCCACTGAAAGGCTCTTTCTTCCTTGTTCCTACCTTAATTCGGTGCAAGGTTTCCTTTACGAGCAAAACTTCATGCTCCACCGAATATGGTGACTATCGTTCCCACCATTTCGACATTACTCCAACAGGTGAAAAATTTTCCTCAAATTTTCACATCTTGGCATTTCTATACTCCTCTCTAGGCCAGAGTTTCTGAGCCTTATACTTCCTCTGAATGATGTTACACTTCCTCCACCTGACTCAACTTCAACGGGTGGTCCTTATCGAGGACCTTTCAAACTTCCTTCCCCATTCATCTTCATTGGGAAATTCAAGTTTAGCACCACTCTTTATCTTAGCAGCACTTGGGTAGATATATCTACTATACTTAAATAGTCATTGTAGTAATCCACATAAATACCACAAAGGGAGTGGCCTCCACTGCGGTCCTCATTCCCGAAATTCATCTTACAGTTCTAATTTAAACGCCGCCTCCTGCTGTCCTCATCACGGTCTTCCCTGGTCGTCCTTCATCATCCAACATGCGAATCTCGGACGAACACGCAAAATTACTAAAATCTTACATTATAGCAGAAGAACGAAAATCTCACCAGAGGAATCAACAATCCTAATCCTAAGGCTCTATGTCAAATCACAAGCAACGCAGAAAACGTAGTACATCCGCACAGATTCCTAAGGACACTAGAACCTGACGCTCTGATACCATCTGTAACAACCCGTATATTCAAATAAGAGGTGGCCAGCCTGATATCCCAATTAATGCAGGAATCATAGATGGTCCATTCTTAGCATCACTGTCGTGAAAATAATAATACGAGATAATCACCCCATATTTGAGAAAACGGATGTCAATTTAATTTGAAAGTTAAAAGAAAACATTTTGACAATCCAATTTGAACAGAAGGTGGATATAAAAACAAACGAGTAAATAGAACAATAATAATGCAACAAGTAATAACCGAATAAGCTGTCGGTTAAGAGACCAATACAACAGTTACACCGAGTATTACAATTAAATATCACAATATAAAAGTAAATACAAGACTGGGGGCAATACCCCCAATGTTCGGTATAATCCTAACTATAGTATACAAAAGATGGGTGCGTCTATAATACAAATCCTACAACATCCGCAAAAATGCTGTAGCTCCTTGACACCGAGAAAGAAGGGTCATATCAGGCGCCATTGCGGCGGGGCACCTGGGCATAAGAGAAAACCACGCAAGAAAAAGAAATATAAACGGATCAGGGCCCGTTTTGGTATGATAAACGTGCAAATAAAATGCATAATAGTCATGAATGCTAAACAAATTAAACAAGTTGAATTCGCTCTGCAATAAGAATCATCCTCACCTCTCAACTAAAATACACATCCTAACGTTACACTAGGATATTAGGAATTAAACTTCCTGTTGAACTAAGGGAATTAGCTAAACTCCAAAATTGTACTTACCTTACAATGAGGAATACACATTAGCGTAAGAAAATATAACTTAGTTTACTTACTACGATTTCCTCTTCAGTTTTACACAATATGGCTTATCTACACAATTCCTTTTCTCTTTAGAAAACATTATTTAAAGCAATTTAATTCATATAGAGCTTTGTCATTAATTGAAATCCCAATTTCATAAGAATGCTTATATTACACAATATATAACGATTCTAAAACCGTCCTTCCGAGTTTCCCCACCGTACGCGTCCCTAAATGGCTATCATCTTCCAGGGCCTATCAAACAAGACAACCTGGGCACCTATATCGCATAACGTCGGGAAGCGGTCATATACCTTCGACAGTGAGTCATAACCACACCCGGAATTACCTCACTGTGAACAATAACCACACAATATATAATAACTGGTCCTATGGCCGAGGACTATATTCACCCTGCATTCACTAGCCAAGGGACTTCACCTCATGCGCGTAACTTCCCCTATGATAGCATTTAGAGAGGTGATTATATGTAAATTATCATTTACAAATTATTCCCGTTTAACATATTCACTTTTTACATTTTTCCAAAAATCATTTACGTTTAGCAATACGTGCCAATTTAAATTACGTATTTCTTATTCACGAAGTCATGTGTTTAACAACATAGGCTACAAAGAATGATTATCCTCATCCTAATATCCAAGAACTCAAAATCATATTATAAGCTACTAAGGGTAAATCTCTCTTGACCCTAGTCTCCAAAAATCCAAGACAATACCATCCAACTTCCCTTTTGTCATAAACTAACTTCCTGAATGAAAATGACCCTAACTTCCATTGAATAAACCCCGGAATAAGTCCCATTCAACCCCATACTATAATCTAGACTATTATTCCCCCTAATATAGACCCCTAATAGTCTTTATTACTTCCCAAGGAAAGGTTCCTAGGCCTTAGACCTACAAGAAAAGTGGCTAGAAATAAAGTTAGAAAATAATCTCAACACATCAAGAATTCCGAATCAATTCGCCCTGGCCGAATCGATTCGATCTTGAAAGCGAATAGATTCGGATAGGCCGAATCGATTCGATCAAGAGAACCCAACATTCTGTCTACAACCGAATCGATTCGGATAGGCCGAATCGATTCGGATAGGCCGAATCGATTTGGTCAACATAGACCTGTAACTTCCCCCTTTAGCGAATCGATTCGCCTGGGCTATGGGTCGTAAGAACCCTAAAATTCCCAAAACCCAATTCTTCCATCTAAACTCCAAATTATCAACTAAAAACTTTCCCAAATCATTCCTACACCATAACCAACTAATATTTCTAACTCAAAGCCAATTTAAATCCAAGATTAAGGGTTTACACACTAAGATCATTCAAAACCCATTAAGGGTTAATACCCCAAAAACATAACTATCTATATAAAAAAATTCACACCAATCATACATAATTGCAAGTAAAAAAAGTTCGTAGTCTTGGATTTTCTTCCCGAATTAACGATTCCAAGCTCAAATCTCCATTCCTCTCTTTCTCTCTCCATTTTCTCCGAGCTCTCTCTTCTCTCTCTAACTCTCTCTAAGTTTAAAACATAAAATGAGCTCAGATGCTGAATAAAGACTAAAATACCCCAATTTCAATAAGTCTAGCACTTAAATGCTATTACACAATTAAAAAGGCTCGTAACAGAGTAATTAAATTATAACTAGTCGAAAATGTCCCAGAACCCAAAAATACTACTAGGGCCCTATTTCGACCATCTCAACCAATTCCGAACTAACCGTACCCTCTAAATTGGCATCCGGAATATCATACAATATTTCATATTCCAGTGTCATTAAATTATTTACAATGGCCCAATTGGGATATAAATCATAACCGTCGTTTAAAGCACAACGACGCAATAAAACACACTATAATGTTATTTACATTCACACACCAGTAAATATGCAAAATTCAGTAATTATTATTTCTTAAAATCCTTAAAATAATATTCACTTCAACTTCCAATATTTTATATAATCATCCCACATGGCAAATATATATATATAAATAATTACTCGAAAATCTGGGGTTGTTACACCCTAATATCCAAATAATCTTGCTTTTCTTCCTCCCCCCCAACCACCATTCCCACCCCCACCCACCCCCTCGCTCTCTCTTTCTTTCTTTTTTTCCTCCAAAATATTCCTCCCCTTCTCGTAAAACGTAAACTTGGGCTGCTTTGATCCCTAATGCAACCTATCAAAGCAAGTCTTATTGAACAAACACAACTGACTCAAAACGCCATCACGAGTGAAACCAGAGCAATAATCTCCTATATCTGCATCAAGCTTCCTCATCATATATCAGGGTAAATCGAGAACTATCAGCCCCTAGCCATGATGACAAGAGTTATTACCCGTCTCCAGGTTCGCAGAATTCTCGGTGAAACCAACCGATGTTCCCTCCTGCTTCTCTTGGCATTCTGGTCCCTGCTGCTTAAAACAATCCCAGCAAAGAAACTCCAGATAAAATGTTTCTTCATATTCACCGTCATTAATGCACCTGCCACAGTGTACACAACGTGATATGCAGAGCGTGCAAGCCCTACAAACTTGAGCGGTGTAATCATTGGCTTGACAGCCCTCAGATGGACAATCGTATACAAGACATATTCTCTCACATCTAGGGCACATCTCAATATCAATAGCGCGTTCATCATCACACAGCAGATATAAGTTTGCCTCGAGATAGAAATGTGGCTTGTTACCATTTTGATGCGTGCCGTGGATATCTGTGCCCAACAAGGACTTTAGCTCTTCAAAATGCTCGTGTGTTACACGACATATCTCACCAACTCTTAGGTGTTTTATCCCTGGCGTAGCTTTATTTGACTGGAAGGCCTTTAAGCTATTCACGATACCCTCGATACCAAGTCCTGGACATCCAGGAACACACAGCTGCATAAAGGAATAAAAACAGTAAATTAATGAAGTGAAAATGGCGTAGATTGCAAGTATTATACGGTGCCACCAAATAACATACCGATCCAGACGAAAGTCACTTATCTTAAATTTCACACTCAATTAGTCATTGAAGCACTTCATGAAATGAGGATCAGTGATGTGTTCCGGCTAATTTCTATTTTATATATTGGAAACCAACAGTGCTAGACTAATCCATACGTGAGTCCTGCCTGTACAATGACTGAAATGCTCTTTATAGTCTAACATGATCATAAAAACATTCTTGTTCTTTTATCGGAGTATTTTGCTTCTTAAAGTTACTAACAAACAAGGACTGAAATTAGATTTGACAACCAACCAAAGCATTGGTGAGTTTCTGCAGATAAATATTTACTAGCATGAGTATACATATATGGATATACACAAGCTCAACTCATTGCAATTTGGTTGGTTCCTGAGTTGCAGATGATTAACATCGACTATAACAAGAAGGTTTCAGAATAATGTTTTACAGTTTAACACGATAGACTGCAAGCAAAAACTGCCAAGTCACAAGTGGAGGAGTATGAGAAAGTTGAGAATGAACCATCATGGATCCATAATTCACGACCTAAAGACTAAACACGGTTCTGTTAAAAGATAGTTTTTTTTTTTTTTTAATCAAATGACAGAAAGTTAAACTCAAGCATTCAAGCTCAATTTATTAACCATATAAAAAGGGTCAAAACAAGCTCAATACCAAGTTGAGCCTAATCTTTTAATGAACAACTATTTATTTGCCACATGTAAACCAAATAAGAAAAATGCTTAGAATAGTCACACATACATGATGCATATAAACAATAAAACAGATCAGTTGGTACTGATAACAAATATCAACAATTTAGTAAGTTACTAACCTTAGTTAACCTGGGATTGGCGTCGAGTACGCGCTTCAAACTATCATCAGTTATCCATGGGCACTCCACCAAGCTCAAGCAATGCAGGTTGCCTTGAGCCCTGCTAGTTAACTGCAGAAGAACATCATCCGTAATCCTCAAGTTCAAAGGTTGACTGATATGGATACTCTGCCACAAAAGGGGATCAGTTTGAACCGTGGAACGCAAAGATTTGCAAACCCTTTCAATGGAGAGAAGATCCCGCGTTCCCAAGTAACAAAGAGCATAAAGAAACGCCTCATGAGGCTCATGAGGAGTCTCCTCAATATTTTGGGCAACATCAGTCCTACTTCCGCTATTAAAACCCGCAATATCCTTCACATTACTGACAGATTCAAAAATACCCAATTGGGCTAATTCTCTCGCCTCAATGTACGGATCAACCGCACACGTTACTAAACTTATCATCAAACAACGATTGGAACCTAAAATCATAATTCCAAATAAAATTCAACCCAGCAAATAAACTACACTCGTTGGTTCCTGCTGCTTAAAACAATCCCAGCAAAGAAACTTCAGATAAAACTTTTCTTCATATTCACCGTCATTAATGCACCTGCCACAGTGTACACAACGTGATATGCAGAGCGTGCAAGCCCTACAAACTTGAGCTGTGTAATCATTGGCTTGACAGCCCTCAGATGGACAATCGTATACAAGACATATTCTCTCACATCTAGGGCACATCTCAATATCAATAGCGCGTTCATCATCACACAACAGATATAAGTTTGCCTCAAGATAGAAATGTGGCTTGTTACCATTTTGATGCGTGCCGTGGATATCTGTGCCCAACAAGGACTTTAGCTCTTCAAAATGCTCGTGTGTTACACGACATATCTCACCAACTCTTAGGTGTTTTATCCCTGGCGTAGCTTTATTTGACTGGAAGGCCTTTAAGCTATTCACGATACCCTCGATACTAAGTCCTGGACATCCAGGAACACACAGCTGCATAAAGGAATAAAAACAGTAAATTAATGAAGTGAAAATGGAGTAGATTGCAAGTATTATACGATGCCACCAAATAACATACCGATCCAGACGAAAGTCACTTATCTTAAATTTCACACTCAATTAGTCATTGAAGCACTTCATGAAATGAGGATCAGTGATGTGTTCCGGCTAATTTCTATTTTATATAATGGAAACCAACAGTGCTAGACTAATCCATACGTGAGCCCTGCCTGTACAATGACTGAAATGCTCTTTATAGTCTAACATGATCATAAAAACATTCTTGTTCTTTTATCAGAGTATTTTGCTTCTTAAAGTTACTAACAAACAAGGACTGAAATTAGATTTGACAACCAACCAAAGCGTTGGTGAGTTTCTGCAGATAAATATTTACTAGCATGAGTATACATATATGGATATACACAAGCTCAACTCATTGCAATTTGGTTGGTTCCTGAATTGCAGATGATTAACATCGACTACAACAAGAAGGTTTTAGAATAATATTTTACAGTTTAACACGATAGACTGCAAACAAAAACTGCTAAGTCACAAGTGAAGGAGGAGTATGAGAAAGTTGAGAATGAACCATCATGGATCCATAATTCACGACCTAAAGACTACACACGGTTCTGTTTAAATATAGTTTTTTTTTTAATCAAATGACAGAAAATTAAACTCAAGCATTCAAGCTCAATTTATTAACCATATAAAAAGGGTCAAAACAAGCTCAATATCAAGTTGAGCCTAATCTTTTAATGAACAACTATTTATTTGCCACATGTAAACCAAATAAGAAAAATGCTTAGAATAGTCACACATACACAATGCATATAAACAATAAAACAGATCAGTTGGTACAGATAACAAATATCAACAATTTAATAAGTTACTAACCTTAGTTAACCTGGGATTGGCGTCAAGTACGCGCTTCAAACTATCATCAGTTATCCATGGGCACTCCACCAAGCTCAAGCAATGCAGGTTGCCTTGAGCCCTGCTAGTTAACTGCAGAAGAACATCATCCGTAATACTCAAGTTCAAAGGTAGACTGATATGGATACTCTGCCACAAAAGGGGATCAGTTTGAACCGTGGAACGCAAAGATTTGCAAACCCTTTCAATGGAGAGAAGATCCCGCGTTCCCAAGTAACTAAGAGCATAAAGAAACGCCTCATGAGGCTCATGAGGAGTCTCCTCAATATTTTGGGCAACATCAGTCGTACTTCCGCTATTAAAACCCGCAGCATCCTTCACATTACTGACAGATTCAAAAATACCCAATTGGGCTAATTCTCTCGCCTCAATGTACGGATCAACCGCACACACGTTACTAAACTTCTCATCAAACAACGATTGGAACCTAAAATCATAATTCCAAATAGAATTCAACCCAGCAAATAAACTATACTCGTTGGTCCCCCCAACACTGCTCCTCCCATACCCACCATAATCCACCTCCAAATCCTCAAGCAATCTCGTGATCGCCGTAAAAGTAGTAGTTATATCCATCCCAAACGGATCAGACGGCAATAAATCAATAATATCCTTCGAAACCAACTCGGGCGAGCCATCCCTCTCCACTCTCTCTCTCCCATAATCAAAACAATTGTCAATCCTCATCGGCGAAACCAAATTCTCCGGGAGATGCGAAAAGTTCAAGGCCATTCTTCAAACCTATCCAAACCTCTCAAGCAAACCCTAGTTTTTATTTCCTTTTTCTTTTTTACTTTTTAATTTTTTTCCCCCATATAATAACAAGCAAACCCTCGATTTTGGATGGCAAACTAAAACAACGCACCAAAATTTTCACAGAATTTCTTGTACGTATATCAGCTACCGAATGAATTGAATATATTAAATGAACATAAAGAATGAATGAATTAATAAGAATTGAAACCTGATTAAGCGATCATCAAACGAAATGAGATGATGAAAAAAGCCCTAATTTTGCTCGTGAGAAGGCAATCGACAGTTTGAAATTGATAATAGCAACAATGTCCCGTGTGGATTGAATTGGATCGGAAAAGAGATGAATTTGTCTGTCGATCGAGTTCTATTAGAACGAGCGAAAAAAGAGTGAGATATATATAGAGAGAGAAAGAGAAACGGAAGAGTTTAGAAAAAGGGTCAATTATTAAATAGTCCCTACTATAAATATATATTTTTTAAAAAGGACACATATTTTTAGTTTAACCCATTTAGTCCCTCAAGCACTCAATATCCTCTTATTTTTAGAGCTCCGCGCCAGCGACACTCCCTCTCCAAAATATGTGGCAAAGGACTTTTTGAGGCAAAATAAAAAAGTTTGGACTAAATGGGTATTAAAAAATGTCCGAGGGACTATTTGGTATATGTCCCTTAGAAAAATGGGAACATTTACGCATTCTAATCTCATTCATCTCCTTTTTTTATTAATCCCTTCCATCTCTCCTCTTAAACATAGAGAGTCTCTTCTCTTTCTTTCAACCTTTCATTTCCTTTTTTTTTCTCTCCTCTTAAAGGCATGAATCTCTTCTCTTTCAACCTTTCTTTTTTTTCATTTTCCTACGTCACAAATCCAATTTTGTATGAATTTCTCCTACTCACAAAACCAGAAGAAGTATCTGTAATGCTTTCGTCATATTTTATGTTTGTGTTTATGCTTTTGTTATATGTTGCAATTTAATTACCTCCTCAAAGTTCTTCTTACCCTGCCATCATGTATCAAAGCTTGAAGGTATTTTCCGAACTCATCGTGTAAAACCCTGAAAAAAATATATATTCTACGAAAATAATTCGTTCCATTTTTTTATATAGTTATGATTCAAGTGGTACTTTCAATCAAATGGTGGAAACACGAGGGACATTTTTCTTTCTTCCATGTTCTTATTGTATTATTATGCTTCACATATAGTCTTGTTGTTTACATCCGTTTGCATGTATTTCAACATGGCGTTATTTTATTGCCACTCCAAAATGAAAAGTTTTTGCAGCATTATGTGATGGGTTTATGGAATGTCTCGCAATATGAATTTCTAATTATTCTCCTTTAACCACGAAAATATTTTTTAACATCGAACTAATTGATTTCCGATATTTATCCTAGAGATAGCAGAGAAAGTTCCAAATGATTGATAGATTATGTAACATATTATTTCGATCTTCCTTTTACAAGAGAGACATCAATAAAATATATCATGCCAAGCACAAATATGAAAACAATTCATTCTCACTGTTTATTTGTATCCCATTCATTTCTTGACAAAAGAAGGCTGTGAAGAATCTGTAATGGACAAATATTAAAATACAACATGAAAGTCAGGCAGGGGATTTTCTCTTGAGGAGCTCAAGGTGGGTGGAGGAGGATTTATAAGTTGATTTTCAATTTCTGAAGATTGTATTTTTTTCTCACTTTTAAACATAATTTTGTTTCTATTCAGATTTGGAGCTCTCGGTGGGGTTTCATCGGTTGAGCCTTTTTTCTCTATTGATTTGTGCACCATTTTATTTCTTTGGAACACATATCTATGAAATTTAGCTTTGATTGAAGCTTACTATCTATATATTGATTTTTTTAGGCGTGTTTGTCTTTTTTGTGATATATTTTTTTCTTCGTTCCATTGGCCCTAATTAGAGATTGAATAAAGGCGTGTATGTTTTTTTTTGTATTTGAGGTTACGAACATTTCTATTTTCTCTCCCGGTGCATATATTTCTTTGTGAATATTGTTTATGCAATTAATGTTCATACATCTACTATATTAGTGTAAGATTTAGTAATTTTTTTAACTTTCATGTCATTTTTCTTTTCTTTTTTTTGAAGTTGGGATATATAGTACATTTTACATTTACATTTGTGAAATTCCATTTTATTTTTTAACTTTTTTTTCTGCAACTTTGTGCTAAAAAACTCATATATACCTTTTGTTGTATGTTTGCCATTTTTCTCTCTTTTAAAAATTAAATATTATTTTATATATGCTCAAAAACAGATCTATACCTTTCATTTGTAGATGAGTTTTTTAACAAATCACAAAGGTGTGCTACTATTCTCTATATTTAAATTTTATATTATTGTTTTTTTTTTTAAGTTACATTTGATTTTAGTTAAATTATCATGCCCTATTTGAGGTTTGGTTTATATTACACTACACCAAATCTGCACTATTGTCACGGTCATTGACCTTGACAAGTTGGACTTGTCAAGGTCAATGACAGTGACAATACTGGGCGAGACAACTTTTTT
Organism: Sambucus nigra; assembly: GCA_949130495.1. NCBI lineage: Eukaryota > Viridiplantae > Streptophyta > Magnoliopsida > Dipsacales > Adoxaceae > Sambucus > Sambucus nigra. Next base: position 382,070,258 of record OX422214.1, on the reverse strand, counting down.
TGTCACGGACGTGTCACGGTCATTGACCTTGACAAATTTGTTAGAATTGTCACGGTCGTGTCACGGGCCATGACCGTGACACGTTTAGTCACGGTTAAAAATCATGACAAAGCCTTGTCCCCTTTTTAAAAAAATTGTCACGGTCAATGACCGTGACAATTCTGGGCAGAATTCAAAAAAAATCTGCTGGGTAGTATGGCCATTGCCATTGCCCAGCAGTATATTTGTACCTGTTATAGCAATGTTGTACCTGTTTAAACATCATATATCCAAACAAACTAAAGATAATGCAAATATATATTCAAAATAGAAACTATTTAAGAAGAAACAACATCACCATCAATTATCTCAAATCTACAAACTATTTAGCTGGAAAAGAGATTTTGTACCGCGACGCTCGGAGACACCTCCTTATCATTCCCTTGTCGTCCCAATAGCCACATAAGTATCGAGCATATGTGGCCTACCCTCAGGGCCACTCCCTGTCCCCTGAATTGAAATAAAGTAAAATTAGTATCTGCCCCGCAAATATAGATAAATATAAATCGAAATTGAAATCGAAATCGAAATTGACATATAAATATAAATACATTACCTGTAGTGTCACCCAAACAGCTAACTTGAGCTCATATGGCACCTCCTTCCAACTAATGTACCCCGGGCAATCGTGTCAAATATAATTCTCTTCATATCTAAACACTAATAAATGCCATAATCCTATGGAGTTATGCGCTGCAAATTCCTTCCAACCGTTGTGTAGCCAAAAATCAGCAGTTGAAGTTGTCAATTCCACCTTTCAATGGTCTCCCATGTTTTGCTAGAGGTTCCAAGTGGTGGGGTATGGAAAGTGGAATTGACAACTTCAACTGGTGATGTTTGGCGACATAACGGTTGGGAGGAATTCGCAGAGCATAACTCCATAGGATTATGGCATTTCTTAGTGTTCGGATAGACGAAGAGATTCAGTCTCCTCTCCACAAATAGGGCACCCCAAATAACTATGTACTAATCACCTATTAAAGGTAAGAAGCGTATATTCATGGATTAGTATAAACAAAACTTAAATGTAGTTGGAATATTTATGTATTAATCTCCTCTCCACACACGCACACCACACAAGAGTGAAAATGATAAAGTGCAAATCAATTAAAAGCATTAAAAATGGATGTTTCAGTACAAATTGAAATATTTATTACAAATTGAAAATTTGTTTCAAATTCGAGTTATCATAAAAAATGGATTGATATTCGGTAGGAGCAGCCAAGTCATCCACACTACTAGTTAGACGCCTTGGAGCGTGTTGGACAATTGACCACGGCTCATTGTTGATATACTCCGAATAAAACACTTGCTTAACCTTTTGAAATGCACAAACAAACGGCTCATCACTCACGTGGTCGTTACTCTTCAACTTGGACAAGTCAACCATGATCAAATTGGTGACAGGATCAACTTTACAAGTATTTTTATCCTCAACTCTTACCCAGTCACGGTAAAATACAACCTCTTTGAAGCTTATATAATCCAATTCAAATATATTTTGGATTACACCATAGTAAGTCATTTCAGCTTCAACGAGGTTTTTATCTTTTGCGCTCGCTCGAAAGATAGTAAGAGCTTTGTATGAAATTCCCGAGTTCTGTACATTTGTACTTTCCTCGTACACTTTAGCGCCGAAAATGTAACCGTTCAATCGATACTTTTTGTACTCTTGTACCACGAACAAGGGTCCAGTGGCTGGACGAGCAAGCCTTGATGTCGCATCACCCATCTTTAGGAGCTGAGAATATAGATAAATTAATTATATTAGTGGTAAAATTTGAGTGTTATATAACGACTGTTTTCATTATAATTACCTCTTGTGTCAACCACAACCTAAATTCGCTATCTGATTGTACCATTATTTTTCGTCTTTTATTGTTCTCACAGGCTTCATATTTTCTGCATATTACAAAATTAATCATGTATAAAATAATCTAAAATAATGTTAAACATTATAATAATCGAAACTTACTTTTTCCATTCTTCGACATCTTCATGTGTGTCAAATAGATAACGAGTTACTTGTTCATGTTGCAAACTCGTTAATTTCACTCGTTTTTCCATCACATGACCACCATCATCGACGAATTCATCAGTGTCATCAACGCTGGTCGAGTCAGGCATATATTCCCGAGTATATATTGATGACTCCACGGTGATGTATTCCTCTGCAATTGATCTTATAATGTATCGCGTATTCTTGACGTAAACTTTAAAAACTTTCATCAATCTTTCAAACGGATATATCCACCGATATCTAACTGGACCACAAAGAAGTGCCTCGTCACATAGGTGTACCAACAAGTGAACACTTATGTCATAGAATGCTGGGGAAAAGTACTTCTCCAATACACAAATCGCTTCGATCACAGCCAATTTTGCGGCCACTATGTGTTCTCGATTCACTACCTTCTCACACAAGAGGGAGAAGGTAATACTAATTTGCATAATATCCCTGCGCAAATCCTTGTGCTTGGAGAAACAGTTCTTAAATAATAGAGAAACCAATTGCATGATCACATGCCAATCGTGGGACTTACATTTATGTAAATCATGAGTAGCATAATTCACAATCCTTTGCAAGTTGGACGAAAAAGTAGATGGGCCCTTCAAATTATATATTGTGTCTAGAAGTACCTTCCTTTCCCCACTCGTCAAAGTAAACGTACCAGGGGGAATTATTGTCCTTCCCCTACTATCTTCTTTCAATCATAGTTGTGGCTTAAGTTTTAACGTTTTAAGGCCTTTTCGTGCATTTTCTCCATCCTTTGAATGACTCCCCCCAATGCAAGTACCCACAATATGTTCAGCGAAGTTCTTCTCTGCATGCATAACATCCAATACATGGCGCACCGGGTTATTCTTCCAATAAGGCAAGTCAAATAAAATTGACCTCCGAGACCATGCATTTCTTATCTCAGTTTCATTCCTAGTTGGAGTCTTCTTATGCTTGACATTCTTAAATTTGGGATTCTTACCTGGCATATTAGGGCCACATTCAGAAGATTTACTTTCAATTTCTGAACTCGAAAGTTGTCTCGGCGGTAGCCTATGTTCAACTCCGCCCAATAAAAAATTGGAACCTTTCTCAGATCTGAAACTATGAGCTGGGGGTAAAAACCTCCTGTGGCGATGGTATACATTTTTTAAGCTAGAGGATAGACGAAGAGATTCAGTCTCCTCTCCACAAATAGGACACCCCAAATAACCATGTACTACACAACCGGATAATGTCCCATAAGCTGGAAAATCATGAATTTCCCACATCAACATAACTTTCAGCGTAAACTCTTCTTTTCTAAAAGAGTCAAATGATTGCACACCCTCTTCCCACAACTCATTTAATTCTTCTACCAAAGGATCCAGGTAGACGTCAATGTCATCACTTGGTGTCTTTGGCCAAGGTATCAACAAAGCCATCATTGAAAATTTAGGTCTCATACACTATGAAGGAGGGAGGTTAAGTGGGGCTAGGATCACTAGCCATACCCTCTGATTGGTGCTTAGATTTCCAAATGGGTTGAAACCATCTATTGATATAGCCAAACGAATGTTGCGTTGTTCTAGAGCAAAATCGGTATACTCAAAATTCATCCTCCGCCAGGCAATAGAATCAATAGGATGACGCATGATATTACCCCCTACTTCTGCCCTAGCATGCCAAGTCATTGCCTCTACAATCCATGGTACTGTGAAAAATTGCTTTAATCTAGGCCCAACGGGAAAATATTTCAATACTTTTTGAGGCACTTTTGAGCTTGTGCCTTCCTTACTAGTAGATTGGACATATTTAGGTTCATCGCATACCGGACAACGATCGAGATTTTCATACTCCTTTCGGTATAGTATGCAGTCATACACACAAGCATGAATCGATTTATACTTCATTCCCAAACCTTTCAAACTGTTCTTCATAACAGGATAGCTATTTGGAAGTGTATTCACCTTGGGTAATAAGCCCTTTACCCATTTCATAATTCCCGTCACACTATTGCCAGACAAACCGTCTGCTTCTTCAAACTGTGCAAACCAACCATGACATGTAAAGTTGTTTGATCTTTCTCACAGCCAGAGTATAACGGTTGGGTCGCCTTAAATTTTAAACTTTGGTAGTCATCGTCAAGTTTTATCGTGTTATCTTCACGAGCACTTGAATCTTCTACATCATCAGTAACCTCATTCTCCTCTGCTTAATAAACTCCGTACGCATCATCAACTAAATCCTCTAACATATTATGATCTACGTCGTCCCCTTCTACATCTATTCTACTTGTTTAAGGTTGTCGTGAAGGTTGGTCGGGGATAAAAGGAACTTTCAATTCACCGTAAAAACTCCAAAATCGATAACTATCTTGCATACCCGATCTTAACAAATGTAGTTCAACTGTTTTCCATTCAAACACCTAACCATTCTTACACCTAGCACACAGACACTGAAACTCTTCATCATTATGACATCTTTTTGCATATGTCACAAATTCGTTAGCACCTCTGTGAAACACATCCCCCATTCTATTAGTCTCACCCATCCACTCTTTGTATTTCGGATATTCCATCACAGCTACCACAACTAAACACCTATTAAAGGTAAACAAAACTTAGATTTATAGTATATTTTATTTAATTATCCCATCATTTAATTATCCTATCAAAGGGTGAGTGGTCCTATCCCATTCAAGACTGCATTTTTTTGTAATATACTTAACAGCTCATGCACATTGTTACGATTTGAAAAAAATTCGACAGCATATCCCTGTAGTTCTCCAAGTACACGACGTAGATTGGCAGGTGTGAGTGTTATTTCAATTGATCAATTGAAATAACAGTCACACTTTTCAATCTAGTATGAACCTAGAGAACATTAAGATACGAATGCAGAACTTCCTCCAAAAGTAACAACTTTAAGCCAATAAGAATATTATACATAAATTATACAGTCTCAAACTGTCCAAACGGGACAATTCGAGAGATCTCATTATAGGGGTAATGACTCTCGAACGGGTCTAAGGGCTATTGAATGCGTACGCATAAGAACTAGAAGGCTGGTATCTATGCACACTATATTTAATTTCAAGTATGTTTCATTTAATTATCATACTATATATATATTGTTCGATATATAGAGTAATTTTCAAAAAAAGTTGAAAAATCCCACCCCCATATGGACAATAATCCAGTGGTCATGCCACTTTTAAAACTAACCAACCAAACATTTACGAAACAAAATAATCCAACAGCAATGTCAACAACAAATGTGTATCCCGTACTCCTTCTAATTCATCTAATCAATTAATTCATTTCATCAATTAAACTAACAATTAACGTATAGAATTATTAATTTACTAATTTACACTGAGGGGTAATCCTACTTTCATATGAAATGGGCACTAATTATTAATTTACTTTCATCTAAAACTGTTTCATTTATTAATTATATTTTAGTGGATGTAATTATAGAATCATCTACAATGTGAATGTTTTTATCTACAATGAGTTAACCTTGAAACAATATGTCTTATCTCATAGAATCATCAAAACACGATATTAAGAGAATTACAATGGTACCTTGACTTACCTAGCCTCCCACCCCCTCACAAATAAATTGACAAATTCATGGGTTAATTCAAATACAAAAATACAAATTCATGGGTTAATTCAAATATACATACACACCCACACCCACCCACACCTCCCTCCACACCCCCCACTCACCACATACACACACACACAATAGCCCCCACCCTGCCCCACCTACCTCCACACCCCCCACCCCTACCCCCACCCTACCCCACCCCCCACACGTGCAAACACACACACACACGCACACATATACACACACACACATATATATACACATAAACATATATATAAATGGTAGAGAGAGAGAGAGAGAAATAAACCTGAAAGTAGAGAGAGAGAGAGAGAGGGAACGGCGGGAGGGAAAAAAGAAGGGGTAGGGGTTTTTGCTGTATAAGTTGTCACGGTCGTATCAAGGTCATTGACCGTGATAATTATTTAAAGAATTATCACGGTCATTGACCGTGAAAAGTCCGTGACAAGTGAATTTGTCACGGACTTGTCACGGTCGTGTCAAGATCAATGACCGTGACACAAAATGCGTGTTTTTTGTCACGGTCAATGACCTTGACGTGGCCGGTTGAAAGGTGACAATTTTGTCATTTTGGTGTAGTGTTATTATTTTGGTAGGGTGGCTTTTAATCACAGTTTAGATTTTTTATTATATTATTTTAGATGAGATTTTGTATTATCTTACTTCAACTACTTCAAACCCATATGCCTCTTCATTTTTTACATGTGTTGTAGATATCAGAAATAAAGAATTGATGTTTGATTGAGGTTGCATTGAAGAAGACAAAGACTCTTTCTTATTTTAGAGACCAAGTGTAATTTTATGCAATTGAGCAAGTGTAATGGGGTAGTTTTATATTTCTTCGCTTAGGTTTGAATGTTCTTATCGTTTTGGGTCAATTGACGATTCTGAATTGATTTGTTAACAATTAATTCGTACAGTTTTCATATATATATATATATATATATAGAGAGAGAGAGAGAGAGGGGGGGGGGGAAGGCTCATCTACACCATGCACTATATATCACACCTAATTCTAGGCCCTAGAAAACTTTTTTTTCAAAATTTATATTTTTCCTTTGAAACCAACCTTCCAATCAACCAATATGCAAAAAATTAGGTTAAAATATATTTTGTAGCTATTTTTAAAAAATTCACAAAAAACTGATGGCGCAGACCTTTATAAATAAGGTATTTTTAGCAGTTTTTTGTGGATTTTTTAAAAATAGCTACAAAATTTATTTTGACCTAATTTTTTTTGGAAGGTTAATTTCAAGTGAAAAATATAAAATTTGAAAAAAAAAAGTTTTTTAGGGCGTGGAATTAGGTGTGATGTATAGAAGATGATGTACTATATATATATATATTCGGCCACGCATCACGTGGCCTTCATGCTAGTATATATATATATATATATACACACACACATGTATTTCACCAAAATAATAATATAAGTTTGTTTTTTTAGAAAAAAGGGTATGCAATGCATAAACAAAAATTACACAAAGAATTGTATTAGTCTAGTAATGTGTTGTATATTAGTCTAGTAAAGTATTGTGTCATTGTTGATATATTGAATGTTTTATATGTAATTAGAGAAAACAGGAAAGTTTTGAGATTATCGATTTCTTTATCGTTGTTGATACAGAGAATAGTCGGGTAGTGTCTTTTGATTTCAATTGAATGATGAAGAGAGCTTTAAATCATATCGAGTCTAAGTAGATATGCCACTAAAGCAAAGTGATCGTGGGTCGTCTTTGTTTTCTTTTTTAATTATGGTAACGGATCGATTGATCATGGCATCATTTATTATCAATCAAATAACGAAGTATATCCGTCTTAGATAAAGACGTCCCTGACGTGGTTATCATGTCAAATATACCTATTAGTTTCCTTTTGCTAGTAAAAAGGGATCATTATGAGTAGGATCGACAAATGGACGATTGTGCGAATTTGGTCGGGTCAGTAACGAATTAGGGTCAGATATGAGTGGGTAATAGTGGGTTGATGCTTGTTATGGGTCGGATTAATTGCCGATGTGTTTTTTCATTCAAAATTTTTAATTGCAATTCCTCTAGTTTATATGAGTAAGAAGGACAACAAGTCATTTATCAACCTGCCTAACCCACAAATAAGCAGTGAGTTTTTAGTGATCCTTATATTATGCACATGAAACAAACATGATGGTACCCATTCTCAACCATTGCACGTAGAATTGAGTGAACGGTACTATTTGACTTCATTTTACTAGCCTAATTATGATCAACTCTGAGTTGACGGTACAAGTGTAACACCCCGTCTAATTAAATATCGGGTAGCTACTCCTTTATCAAATTAATACAGAATATCCAGTTGGTTCAGTCTTAGCATCACTGTCGAAAAATATTTAATTAATTACTAACCACCTAATATTTAAAAAGAGAGATGTCAAATTTTATTAATTAAGCCAACTATTAACTTTACATATAGAAATTCACAAATCAACTCTCGTTGCAAATGTAAATTCACAAATCAACTCTCGTTGCAAATGTAACTTTACATATAGAAATTTCGGCAGGCTGCCCAAATCCGACTACTAACTTTAGAAACAGTTTAAATGATGTCCCTTAATTTATTTGTAGTATAGAATTGAGAATATTTTTAACAAGTTTACCAACACAATATAGCGTTTATGAATATAATTTAGTATTTCCCTATACATAAAATCATAATAACATCTAAATTATAATTATTTTGTATTGTCAAATTTTATAATAAGAACTTTATTATTAAGTTAATTACCTTTTACCCGATTGATTGGAAAGGAATTATCTTGACTTCCTTAACATATATTCTTAGCTTTGACACAGTCTTTAGAGATGGTCTAAGGGTGTATTATCTATAACAACCCGCGTAATTTTTGGGGTATTTTCGAAATAAAGAGGAAAAATAAATTTTGAGATAAAATTATTTTTATTGCTCAAATATGTTGGTTATTATTTTTAAATGCGAGAATTTCAAACGGTTTAGAAATCGGAATTAAAATGGAGATTTAATTGAATTTTTATTATATAGAAGAGTCCTCAAAATATAAAACTCTCTTGAGTCCTCAAAACATAAATCTCTCTAGAAAAAAAATATATTTAAAAATATTGAACGGTCCGATCGAGCAGAATTTTTTTTCTATAGCTTCCTCTCATCTTCAGCTAATTCTCTGTAAAATTTCATCTAATTCCAACGGTCCGATCGTCCGAAATAAATGTTTTAGTGTTTGTATCTGATTAGAACTCTTTTCTTAATCAAACTCTTAATCCTTTATATATCAACTAATTCATGGCTTGGCTTTTCAAATCACTTTTTCTCAAACTTTTCAACCAGAAGACCTCTCCAAAATTACTCCCTTCATATACAAACCATAGCCCCAAACTTATTCAAGATTTCAACCTTAGATTAGAAGGCTTATTTGGTGTTTTCTCGAGTTTGGGCTAGAACGAGATTTGATTATTTTCACGAGAAGAACGTGATGGTGTGATTAGATTTTGAAGCTGAAATTATGTGATGATTGATGTTGATTCGTTTTGGTGGTTTAAGGTATGGGGTTTTACACAATATGCTCCTTAATCTCGCGAGTGTTTCTCCCTTTGGTTTTATGTGATTATTGACTCATATTTGAATTGTTAAATTCATTTGGAAATTTGAAAATTTTTGTTGAAATCTAATTATGATTCATGTGGTATTATTATTGTGTTGAGCATGTTGTCATGAAGATTTTAATATGGCACGGAAGTTGGGCACCCGCCAATATTTCTTTTTTCGGATATGCTAAAAATGCATAGGCGCGGTACGGTGGTGAGGCTTGGTGACCCGGTAAATTTGTTGTTGAGAAATTATAGTGATATAATTGCTTATGAGATTCGCATTTGATTTGAATATTCATATTCGTATTATGACGTTTTATTCATTGCTAACATATTTGTTGAGCATCTTTCCTGTTGTATTGTGTACTTCCCCCAGCTTTTCTTTTAGTGGCAGGTTAGCGCGGATTTTGTGCGCTTTGGATTTGATTTGGAGAATGGATTTTAGCGTGGATTATTTTGGAAAGATAATTCGAGAATACAAGTTGTGAAGATTGTATTTATTTTGATGTATAGAGCATTGGAGATTTTTATTTTATTTTCGAGTTAGCTGTTGTCATTTATTTGAGAGAATTGTTGTATTTATTTGAAGAGATTTGAGATTAGTGGTTTCTTTTCTATTATGGGATTTAGATGCTATATACCTTGTTATATTGTGGAATTTATTTAGTTTATTGTCTACATGCAATCCCTATATAAGATTATGAGTTCTATCTCCAATTTCATGGGTTTTTCATCAAACTTTCAATACAAGACATATATTCAATCCTAAGCATGGAGGAAACATTCGCTTGAAATTATGTAATTAAACCACTTGCTATATTTTAAACTGTTTCCACAATCGGGCTCTGACCCGTTTGCTTTCAAATATATTTTTTGTAAAAACTTTTTAGGTGCCTAGCCACAAGGACACCAAGCATAGGAGTTCCATTCAGGTGACGTACTGTAGCTGCTGTGGAAGTTACAGGACCTTGACCATAGACGCATCCACTTTCGATCTTGACTCTATGTTACCAGATTTTCCTCATCTGTTGGGCATGTCGCCCCATTTCTTTTAGACACTTTATTTATCCAGTTATATTAGATTTTTGGGTTGTAATTAATTTAGTGATGCAGACTTAGTATTGGTTTATTCATGTATTTGGATTGTGGTGAGGAGTATTCCTCCAGACTAATTACTATTTTTCTGGTCATTCTATTGTCATTATGTTGTGGTGGTTATGTTAGCATTTCATAATTTAATTATTGCATGTTAATCGGATTTAATTAAAATTGACAACTCACTTTTTAAATATTAGGTGGCTAGAAATTGTTAAAACGTTTTCGACAGTGATGCTATGAACTGAACCAACTTGGCATTTTGTATTAATTAAATAAAGGAGTAGCTACCCGGTATTTAATTAGTCGGGGTATCACATTATCTTGTTTTTTCATTCTATTTATTCTCAACTTGCAAACGACAAGAATGGATAGATAGCTCAACTCGTAAGGGGACAAGCCTTACTTTGGAGGTGAGAGCTTTGGGTTTGTGGATGTTGCTTTTGCCCCATTTTACAACTGGTTTTATGCCTATGAAACATGTGGAAACTTCAGTATCGAGGGAGAGTGCCCCAAGTTGATGGCATGGGTTAAGAGGTGCTTGGAAAAGGAGAGTGTGTCCAAATCTCTTCCTGACTCTCTCAAGGTCTATGAATTTGTTTTGGGTATGAAAAAGAGGTTTGGGATAGAGTAGATATTCATGAGTTTGTGGACATTCAATTTGACTATGGTTTGAGTGTTGTTTAAGCTTGCTTAGGTTATAATGAAGGGATACTTAGTTGTATTTGCTCTGGTTCTTGTGGTGAAGGATCTTCTAAAACTAGTTAGAAGCTTAAGGTGTGTTTGATAACACTAATTTTCTATAGAAAATACAATATATGGAGTCATTTTTCATCTTTTGAATGTTTGTTAAACAAAATTTTTCATGAAATTGATTTCCTTAAAACAACTCACTGAACCACTTTTTTCACAAAAAGATGGAATTAAAAAACCTCCTCCACCTTGTTATTCATTTTCCAGTAAAAAGAATTGTCACACCAAAAAAATTGATAAAAAATCCACAAAATGAGTAAAAAACCAAAAATAATGAAAAAAAAATCAGAAAGTGAATAAAAACCCAAAAATAATGAAAAAAATATAGAAAGTGAACAAAATTCCAAAAATAATGAAAAACATTCAAAAAGTGAATAACCTCCCCCAAAAAATGAAAAAAAATCAAGAAAGTGAATAAAACCTAAAAAAATTAAAATAAATCAAGAAAATGAATAAAACCCCAAAAATAATAAAAACAAATCCAGAAAGTGAATAAAACCACTTAAAACAATGAAAACAATGCAGAAAGTGAATAAAATCCCCAAAAATGAAAAAAAAATCCATAAAATGAATAAAATTCAAAAATAATGAAAAAAATCCAGAAAGTGAATAAAACCCCCAAAATAATGAAAAAAATTCAAAAAATGAATAAAAACCCAAAAATAATACAGAAAGTAAATAACCCCACCCCTCCCCCCCCCCCCCCCCCCCCCCCCCGCCCCCCCAACACACACAAAAAAAATGAATAAAAACCAAAAAATAATGAAAAGTTTCTAGAAAGTGAATAAAACACCCAAAATAATGAAAAAAATCAGAAAGTGAATAAAACCCCCAAAATTCAAAAACCGTGAATGAAACCCCCCCAAAAATGAATAAAAAAATCTAGAAAGCGAATAAAAACCCAAAAATATGTATATTTTTTTAAAAAAGTGAATAAATTCTCAAAAATAATTTTAAAAAATCCAGAATGTGAAATAAAACCAAAAAAGTAAAAAAAAATTCCAGAAAGTGAATAAAACACCAAAAATAATGAAAAAATACAGAAAGTGGATAAACCCCAAAAAATCACTGTTCTAAAAAACCCGCCTAGGCACGCCTGGGCTTGAGGCTTGGGAGAAACGCCCCGCCTTAAGATTTTGACGCCTTATGCTTGGTAAAACCCTTAAGGCGTACTTTTTCTCTAAAAACAACAATGCTTTAGTGAAACGATATCCCCTTTTAAAGATTTTTTTACAAACCGAACCATTATCTCATCCAAAATAATCAAATAGTATTTTTATTTGTAAATATTCAGACATATTTTTATGATATGTACAATTTTAGTATTTTAATAGCCTTGTTATGGTTAAAAAATATTAAAATATATTAAAAAGACCTAAACACCTTTTTACGCCAAGGCCCGCCTAGGCTTCTAAGGCTTAAGGCTTGACCCCCACGCCTCGATCACGCCCCGCGTTTTTTAGAACCTTGCAAAAAATAATGAAAAAAATACAGAAAGTGAATAAAACCCCAAAAAATAATGAAAAAAAATACAAAAAGTGAATAAAAATTTAAACATAATGAAATTTTTTTGGAAAGTGAATAAAAACCCAAAATAATGAAAAAAATACATAAAGTGAATAAAAAACACCCAAAATTTATTAAAAAGTCCAAAATTTATTAATTAAGAAAACAAATAACAGAAAATTTTAAAAAATACAAAAAATAAATATTAGTCCCAGAATTAATTTTAAAAAAATGCCAGAAAATAAAAAAAAAATGAGAAGAAAAGAGAGAAATCAATAAAAAAAAATAAAAATAATGAAAAAATACAGAAAATGAATAAAAATAGAAAACAAATATTAACCCAAGAATTAATTTTAAAAAAACACCTAGAATTTTATTAAAAAGTCAGAAATTTATTAATTCAAAAAAAAAATAAAAGAAAATAAAAAAGCGCTCAAAAAATTTTAAAATGGAAATGAATAAATACCTTAGAAAACTAATAAAAATGCAAATATTTGAAAAAAAAAACAAGAGAATTAAAAAAAAGAACAAGCTTGGCGACACGGGGGGACGAAACAGTTGGGGGTTGAGATTGGGGGGGGGGGTGGGGGGGGGGGGGCTTGGTAGATTTGATTTTTATTCATTTTTTCCCTAATACTCCGAATACATTTTTTCCATTTTTATATTAAATATCGGGTTAATATTTATTTTCTGGTCTTTTATTCATTTTTTGTCTGTTTTGTAAAAAAAAAATTGGTTATTTTTTATTAATTTTCTGGAATTTTTATTAATTTTCTGGGATTATATATATTTTCTACTTTTTTTCATGAAAAATATTGGAAATCAAACACACAAAATATGTAAAATAGAACATTTTCCACCTAGAAAATAATTGCAATCAAACAACACCAACAAAATTTTCCATGAAAAATATTTTCAAGTTTTCAATTCCATGAAAATTGACTCTTAGAGTTATTTTCCATCTTCTTTATCAAACACACCCTTATTTCAGAATATTAGTTATGGTGACAATTAAGTTCAACACAAAATAACAAGAAAAGGCAATCACCAGAACAAATAAAGAGCGTAAGGAATGACAATCACACAACATAGAATTTACGTGATTCAGCAAGAATGCCTACGTCCACGGTGGTACTCTCAATATTATTTCTCTTTACTCCGAGGAGCGTTTTACAGGAAAAATAATACATGCCCTTTGCCCCGGACTGAGGGTTTGTTATATACATGTTCGTTTTCGGGGAGTGGGGGTGTTGAACTCCCCCACGTCAGTCCAGAACCCCTAAAAATATCTCCTTACGAGATTTTAGGAAATTTGACTGGGTCGCAAGTGAGTTAGTTAGGGCGTGAGGCCTCCAGACTTTGGGTCGAGCACTACTGAACTACTTGTCTGGGCCCAAGTGACAAATTGACGTACCCACAATTGTGCCCCTAAAGTTGTTGGGCCAGAATTTGGGCTCAATAATTTTAAATGATTTGTTATAATGGCATTTTTGTTAATTGTGCAACACTTTTCAAGATCGAAGTGCCTCTTCTGAATTGATTTAGATGACAGACTGCCTCGTTAGCGATGCGCTATGATTAGAAAGGTTTAAAACATATCAGGAGAAGTCATTTCCTGTTGTCGTTTCAAATTTTTCCATATCTCTAATTTTCTCCAAGCTTCCGCTGTTGCTCTTTCATTTCCAGGTCTCGTCTTCTAATTTCAATCCTCTCATCGTCCTTGCTTGCGACGTTGCATCGTCCCACGCTAAATCTTTACTCCGTAAGTTCTTCTTACTCCTTCTCTTTATTTTTTTTGTTGAGATTTCTTTACATCTGCTACTAGGGTTTTATTTTTCAATGACGAAAATAGGCAATAGATCGATATCTGAATTTAGGAAGTTTTAAAACATTCTAAGTTGGGTAGACATCGAGCGTGCCCCTATCCCTCGTAATGTTAGAGAGGTTGAGGATGGTCACTGGATTCATGTTCTCTTATTGTCCCAAGGGTGTCTTACTTTTCCCCCAAGCAATTTGTTTTTGCACTTTTTTGGTTATTTCAATATAGTTAATGGTGTACATAGAATAAATCAGCTCTATGGCACCAATCTAGGGTTGGCTGAAATCTGCTTCTGTTATTCTTTTTTGTGAACAAGCTCTGGTCTTCTGTACCTCAAGGCCAGGAGTCCTGATATGGTGTTGGTAGTAAATCTGCCTAATTCCCACAAGGATTACTGGCATGAGGGTTTTATTGCAAGAAATTGACAGTTCCCTCCTCATACTGAGGAATCAAGGTCTGGCAGATTCGTGGTCCCTTTTTATGGGGAGGAGTGCATAGGTAGGCTTAGTCTTTGTTCTGCTCATCGATCTTCTGTTTGTGTATAATTCTTTTCATATTTTTCTCTTTTTTCTTTTCAGCGAAGACAAAGAACTTGGAACCTACTCTCAGCGAGGTTCGAGCGGCTGAGTTGGTCAAAGCCTAGAAAATCAGGGAGCTCTTGGCTGACGATGAACACCCTCGATTAGCGGCCTTCCATCTGGAATACAAGAACGTTAGGTTCAACTTTATTGCGCGTCCTGTGGACAGCATTCCTGAGCTAGACAACCGAAGAGGTTGCTGCAGATCCAATCCAACTGGGCGAGGAAGAAAGCAACTCTAGTGAGGAGAGCGAGGGTGCTAACAGGGGCGGTGCTGAAGGTGGTTCTTGTGAAGAGAGCTCTGGTGGTGAAGGATCTTCCAACTCGAAAGAAGTTTCAGAGGCTCGAGAGTCTTCGAGTGAATCAAGTAGTTTCAGCGAGGAAGATATGGTTCCTCCCAGGAAGAATCTGATTCGTGATGATGTGCTCCTTTCTTACCGGTCGGAGAAGCAGAAATCTGGCAGCAGAGCAGGATAAGAAGAAGAGGGAGGAAGAGTAGTTGAGAGAGAGGGAGAGAAAGGAGGAGGAGAGGAAGAAGGTGGAGGAGAGAAAGAGAGGGAAGAGGAAATGAGAAGAGAGGCGGTTAGGACGAAGGCAAGGCAGTTGACTCCTGCATTGCTCGAAAGAGCAATTCTGTTGACTGGTCGTCAGAAGGCGATGGGGGACCGACCAGTTAGCTCTGAAAGCGAGTCAGAGGCTAGCCTTGATAAGTTTACTCTCACTTCTCTATTCTCGTAATACTTTGCTCTATGCTTCCATTGCTAATATTTCTCTTCTTTGCAATTTGTTACCGACTCCGCCGTCCTCTATCGCAGCTACGACGAGCTGGTAAAGAGGAATGCTGATCTTGAGAAGAAAGTGTCGAATTTAGATCGTTACCTAATTAAACTTTTGAATCATCCAAAAGAACTATCAACGACCTTCGACAAACTACACCAAGGACAGGATTCATTATATAGCTTATTTGATTTGGATAAGCCTTTTTCCGTGTCAATTGTGACACTTAAGTATTCTAAACACTTTCTAGATCAAAGATACATCATTAATTATTTGGACACCCGTGGCTAACAATATGATTAAATGATCACATAACAATAATTCTCAAAAAGGAAATTGAATCAATAGAACCGCATGGCATAAATAATAATCAATACACTTGAGTTGGATTCATATTCAGGTTCCCACTTCACTATTATGAGGTAAAAAGTAAATGGCTTTCATCACAATGGGGAAGCCAAGCTTACTAGTATATGTACATATATACAGATGTATATATATACATATGTACACACACACATACAATGCCTAGAGTAATAAAATACGGGCTTTCCACTTTCACCTCCACAACGTGCCACGAACAATTGGCCTCAACTTCACATCCAACTTCCACATCGTAAAACGTAAACTTGGGCTGCTTTGATCCCTAATGCAACCTATCAAAGCAAGTCTTATTGAACAAACACAACTGACTCAAAACACCATCACGAGAGTGAAACCAGAGCAATAATCTCCTATATCTGCATCGAGCTTCCTCATCATATATCAGGGTAAATCGAGAACTATCAGCCCCTAGGCATGATGACAAGAGTTATTACCCATCTCATCTAGGGCACATCTCAACATCTCCAGGTTCGCAGAATTCTCGCTGAAACCAACCGATGTTCCCTCCTGCTTCTCTTGGCATTCTGGTCCCTGCTGCTTAAAACAATCCCAGCAAAGAAAATCCAAATAAAATGTTTCTTCATATTCACAGTCATTAATGCACCTGCCACAGTGTACACAACGTGATATGCAGAGCGTGCAAGCCCTACAAACTTGAGCTGTGTAATCATTGGCTTGACAGCCCTCAGATGGACAATCGTATACAAGACATATTCTCTCACATCTAGGGCACATCTCAACATCTCCAGGTTCGCAGAATTCTCGCTGAAACCAACCGATGTTCCCTCCTGCTTCTCTTGGCATTCTGGTCCCTGCTGCTTAAAACAATCCCAGCAAAGAAAATCCAAATAAAATGTTTCTTCATATTCACAGTCATTAATGCACCTGCCACAGTGTACACAACGTGATATGCAGAGCGTGCAAGCCCTACAAACTTGAGCTGTGTAATCATTGGCTTGACAGCCCTCAGATGGACAATCGTATACAAGACATATTCTCTCACATCTAGGGCACATCTCAACATCTCCAGGTTCGCAGAATTCTCGCTGAAACCAACCGATGTTCCCTCCTGCTTCTCTTGGCATTCTGGTCCCTGCTGCTTAAAACAATCCCAGCAAAGAAAATCCAAATAAAATGTTTCTTCATATTCACAGTCATTAATGCACCTGCCACAGTGTACACAACGTGATATGCAGAGCGTGCAAGCCCTACAAACTTGAGCTGTGTAATCATTGGCTTGACAGCCCTCAGATGGACAATCGTATACAAGACATATTCTCTCACATCTAGGGCACATCTCAACATCTCCAGGTTCGCAGAATTCTCGCTGAAACCAACCGATGTTCCCTCCTGCTTCTCTTGGCATTCTGGTCCCTGCTGCTTAAAACAATCCCAGCAAAGAAAATCCAAATAAAATGTTTCTTCATATTCACAGTCATTAATGCACCTGCCACAGTGTACACAACGTGATATGCAGAGCGTGCAAGCCCTACAAACTTGAGCTGTGTAATCATTGGCTTGACAGCCCTCAGATGGACAATCGTATACAAGACATATTCTCTCACATCTAGGGCACATCTCAATATCAATAGCGCGTTCATCATCACACAGCAGATATAAGTTTCCCTCGAGATAGAAATGTGGCTTGTTACCATTTTGATGTGTGCCGTGGATATCTGTGCCCAACAAGGACTTTAGCTCTTCAAAATGCTCGTGTGTTACACAACATATATATCCCTGGCGTAGCTTTATTTGACTGGAAGGCCTTTAAGCTATTCACGATACCCTCGATACTAAGTCCTGGACATCCAGGAACACACAGCTGCATAAAGGAATAAAAACAGTAAATTAATGAAGTGAAAATGGAGTAGATTGCAAGTATTATACAGTGCCACCAAATAACATACCGATCCAGATGAAAGTCACTTATCTTAAATTTCACACTCAAGTAGTCAATGAAGCACTTCATGAAATGAGGATCAGTGATGTGTCGGCTAATTTCTATTTTATATATTGCAAACCAACAGTGCTAGACTAATCCATACGTGAGTCCTGCCTGTACAATGACTGAAATGCTCTTTATTGTCTAACATGATCATAAAAACATTCTTGTTCTTTTATCAGAGTATTTTGCTTCTTAAAGTTACTAACAAACTGAAATTAGATTTGACAACCAACCAAAGCATTGGTGAGTTTCGGCAGATAAATATTTACTAGCATGAGTATACATATATGGATATACACAAGCTCAACTCATTGCAATTTGGTTGGTTCCTGAGTTGCAGATGATTAACATCGACTATAACAAGAAGGTTTCAGAATAATATTTTACAGTTTAACACGATAGACTGCATGCAAAAACTGCCAAGTCACAAGTGGAGGAGGAGTATGAGAAAGTTGAGAATGAACCACCATGGATCCATAATTCACGACCTAAAGACTAAACACGGTTCTGTTTAAAGATAGTTTTTTTTTTTTTTAATCAAATGACAGAAAATTAAACTCAAGCATTCAAGCTCAATTTATTAACCATATAAAAAGGGTCAAAACAAGCTCAATACCAAGTTGAGCCTAATCTTTTAATGAACAACTATTTATTTGCCACATGTAAACCAAATAAGAAAAATGCTTAGAATAGTCACACATACATCATGCATATAAACAATAAAACAGATCAGTTGGTACTGATAACAAATATCAACAATTTAATAAGTTACTAACCTTAGTTAACCTGGGATTGGCGTCAAGTACGTGCTTCAAACTATCATCAGTTATCCATGGGCACTCCACCACTCCACCAAGCTCAAGCAATGCAGGTTGCCTTGAGCCCTGCTAGTTAACTGCAGAAGAACATCATCCGTAATCCTCAAGTTCAAAGGTTGACTGATATGGATACTCTGCCACAAAAGGGGATCAGTTTGAACCGTGGAACGCAAAGATTTGCAAACCCTTTCAATGGAGAGAAGATCCCGCGTTCCCAAGTAACAAAGAGCATAAAGAAACGCCTCATGAGGCTCATGAGGAGTCTCCTCAATATTTTGGGCAACATCAGTCGTACTTCCGCTATTAAAACCCGCAATATCCTTCACATTACTGACAGATTCAAAAATACCCAATTGGGCTAATTCTCTCGCCTCAATGTACGGATCAACCGCACACACGTTACCAAACTTATCATCAAACAACGATTGGAACCTAAAATCATAATTCCAAATAAAATTCAACCCAGCAAATAAACTATACTCGTTGGTTCCTGCTGCTTAAAACAATCCCAGCAAAGAAACTCCAGATAAAATGTTTCTTCATATTCATCGTCATTAATGCACCTGCCACAGTGTACACAACGTGATATGCAGAGCGTGCAAGCCCTACAAACTTGAGCTGTGTAATCATTGGCTTGACAGCCCTCAGATGGACAATCGTATACAAGACATATTCTCTCACATCTAGGGCACATCTCAATATCAATAACGCGTTCATCATCACACAACAGATATAAGTTTGCCTCAAGATAGAAATGTGGCTTGTTACCATTTTGATGCGTGCCGTTGATATCTGTGCCCAACAAGGACTTTAGCTCTTCAAAATGCTCGTGTGTTACACGACATATCTCACCAACTCTTAGGTGTTTTATCCCTGGCGTAGCTTTATTTGACTGGAAGGCCTTTAAGCTATTCACGATACCCTCGATACTAAGTCCTGGACATCCAGGAACACACAGCTGCATAAAGGAATGAAAACAGTAAATTAATGAAGTGAAAATGGAGTAGATTGCAAGTATTATACGGTGCCACCAAATAACATACCGATCCAGACGAAAGTCACTTATCTTAAATTTCACACTCAATTAGTCATTGAAGCACTTCATGAAATGAGGATCAGTGATGTGTTCCGGCTAATTTCTATTTTATATATTGGAAACCAACAGTGCTAGACTAATCCATACGTGAGTCCTGCCTGTACAATGACTGAAATGCTCTTTATAGTCTAACATGATCATAAAAACATTCTTGTTCTTTTATCAGAGTATTTTGCTTCTTAAAGTTACTAACAAACAAGGACTGAAATTAGATTTGACAACCAACCAAAGCGTTGGTGAGTTTCTGCAGATAAATATTTACTAGCATGAGTATAAATATATGGATATACACAAGCTCAACTCATTGCAATTTGGTTGGTTCCTGAATTGCAGATGATTAACATCGACTATAACAAGAAAGTTTTAGAATAATATTTTACAGTTTAACACGATAGACTGCAAACAAAAACTGCTAAGTCACAAGTTAAGGAGGAGTATGAGAAAGTTGAGAATGAACCATCATGGATCCATAATTCACGACCTAAAGACTACACACAGTTCTGTTTAAAGATAGTTTTTTTTTAATCAAATGACAGAAAATTAAACTCAAGCATTCAAGCTCAATTTATTAACCATATAAAAAGGGTCAAAACAAGCTCAATACCAAGTTGAGCCTAATCTTTTAATGAACAACTATTTATTTGCCACATGTAAACCAAATAAGAAAAATGCTTAGAATAGTCACACATACACGATGCATATAAACAATAAAACATATCTGTTGGTACAGATAACAAATATCAACAATTTAATAAGTTACTAACCTTAGTTAACCTGGGATTGGCGTCGAGTACGCGCCTCAAACTCTCATCAGTTATCCATGGGCACCGCACCAAGCTCAAGCAATGCAGGTTGCCTTGAGCCCTGCTAGTTAACTGCAGAAGAACATCATCCGTAATACTCAAGTTCAAAGGTAGACTGATATGGATACTCTGCCACAAAAGGGGATCAGTTTGAACCGTGGAACGCAAAGATTTGCAAACCCTTTCAATGGAGAGAAGATCCCGCGTTCCCAAGTAACTAAGAGCATAAAGAAACGCCTCATGAGGCTCATGAGGAGTCTCCTCAATATTTTGGGCAACATCAGTCGTACTTCCGCTATTAAAACCCGCAGCATCCTTCACATTACTGACAGATTCAAAAATACCCAATTGGGCTAATTCTCTCGCCTCAATGTACGGATCAACCGCACACACGTTACTAAACTTCTCATCAAACAACGATTGGAACCTAAAATCATAATTCCAAATAGAATTCAACCCAGCAAATAAACTATACTCGTTGGTCCCCCCAACACTGCTCCTCCCATACCCACCATAATCCACCTCCAAATCCTCAAGCAATCTCGTGATCGCCGTAAAAGTAGTAGTTATATCCATCCCAAACGGATCAGACGGCAATAAATCAATAATATCCTTCGAAACCAACTCGGGCGAGCCATCCCTCTCCACTCTCTCTCTCCCATAATCAAAACAATTGTCAATCCTCATCGGCGAAACCAAATTCTCCGGGAGATGCGAAAAGTTCAAGGCCATTCTTCAAACCTATCCAAACCTCTCAAGCAAACCCTAGTTTTTATTTCCTTTTTCTTTTTTACTTTTTAATTTTTTTCCCCCATATAATAACAAGCAAACCCTCGATTTTGGATGGCAAACAAAAACAACGCACCAAAATTTTCACAGAATTTCTTGTACGTATATCAGCTACCGAATGAATTGAATATATTAAATGAACATAAAGAATGAATGAATTAATAAGAATTGAAACCTGATTAAGCGATCATCAAACGAAATGAGATGATGAAAAAAGCCCTAATTTTGCTCGTGAGAAGGCAATCGACAGTTTGAAATTGATAATAGCAACAATGTCCCGTGTGGATTGAATTGGATCGGAAAAGAGGTGAATTTGTCTGTCGATCGAGTTCTATTAGAACGAGCGAAAAAAGAGTGAGATATATAGAGAGAGAGAAAGAGAAACGGAAGAGTTTAGGAAAATGGGAATTGGGGATATCGTTTCATCTCTCTCTCTCTCTCTCTCTATATATATATATATACTACAAATCAGCGAGGGAATTAGTCACTAAGTCGCTAGTGGACACCCCGGTTAATAACCAAAAAATATATATATATATACTAGATGTGCCCACGTGCTTTGCACGTGTGAGCAAATCCAAATATTCAATTGGATTAGATGAATAAATGAATAAGAAGCTGTGAATTTAAAAATTATTCATATAAAGCATAAAAACTATAACAAATTATGTACAAGTAATGAAGTAAATGAAATCAATGTGTAAAACAATGAAGCGATAATCACATAATAAGATATGAAATCTCATGAAATAGTAAAAATCAATGTCAATGAATCCGAGTTATTTAAAATGTAAAATGCAAAGGAAGAGATAAATTGTTTATGGAAGAACTAAGATAATAACAAACTGTAATGATAAAATATTAAAATATAATCGTCAAATATGTTGCATTTGACATTTGTTAGAATTCGATGTGTCTTATTCATCTTCAATTTTATGAGTGACAAAATGTGCAGGCTTTCGATTAGAATCTCTAAGCAATTTTCCTTTAATGTAGAATCTGCTAATTTTGCCAATGCACGTATATAACTTTCAAATATAGTCCGAGTGCAGAATTCCCTGTGGAATAAATTAACATAAAAAAATAAGTATATGAAATTAGTATAGAACGTTTGAAATGTATGCATGAATTTTAAGTTTTAATAAGAATGATATTACCTTTTCTTTAGAAACGATGAAAGTTTGAATGTTGCAGGCAATGAAAGACTATGTTTCTTTGAACATTGTGACTGTTGCTCTTTCGTTGTCATCTTGAACCATTAATTGAAGTAAGTACCTTGTGTTTGGTTGAACAATGAGCCAATATCCAATAATAATAATATAGCCTGCCCAAATTATGAACAACAAAAATTGAGCTTATAGATATTTGTTAAAAACGTAAGACAAACTTACCTGAAAAGTTGGAAAAGTGAGGTTGTAAACATATGTCAAGGTCTAATCCTAAGATTAAAAAATATATTTTTTAAGATTTCATATATTTTTTTTAAAACGGTAAATTTTAAAAACATATTATTTTATAAAACTATATATATATATAAAGAAAAAGACATTTTTTTTTAATAAAAATTGTAATTTTTTTAATAAAAAAACTCTTGTGTATAAAAGCTGTATTACTAAAAAACTTAATTTTTAAAACAAACTGTATTGTTAAAATTTGTATTTATAAAAAATACAATTTAAAAATGCATTTATAAAAATACTGTTTTTTATAAATAAATAAAATACTATTTTTTTTATAAAAACAAAAAAAATTTATTGTTTTTTATATAAAAAAGTAACGTTTTTTAAAAATACAATTTATATAAAAAATACAATTTTTTTCTATATTTTTTTGTTTTTTTCTTTACATATTTTTAAGAATACAATATTTTCTTATAAGAAATGAAGTTTTTAATTAAAAAATAAGGTTTTATAAACATTATAATTTTCATAAAAAATTATACCATTAAAGAGGAAATCATCTCTTTTTATGTATAAGAGATAGAGCTAGAGGTGTATTTTCAGAGATGCAGAGATCATGAAACCCCAAAAAATAATTAATATGAAATCTAAAGAGCTCTATCCGTGTTTTTTTACAATTATACTCTCTCGAGTTAATAATAAGGATTAAATGTCATAATTTTAAATAAGAACATAGTCAAATGAACCAGATTCTCTACATACGTGTCTTTTTACTGTCAAAATGAAAAAAATACAATGGTCGGTAATACTGACAAAGGGAGTATACACACAAAGAAATAAATAAAGATAATGCAGATGAACCGGAGTCTTGATTAAAAATCGAATAACGTCTTCACCCGTGTAAATTTCGTACTAAATATGTTCCAAGTGGATTCCTGTTCAGGTATTATTTTAAAAGTATCAAGATCAAAATCCTTATTTTAACAGTCTCAAGATCAAAATTCAACATACTAAATTACAGTCTCAAGTTTTAAAAACTCAATAAATTGTTAAAACATCCATTTTCAAACAGTTTTTGTTCTTAAAACTGTTAAAACCTATGCACATGAATTAAACCTATATACATCACTACACCAATTATATAATGTAAACTCATAAAAAAAAAGGATAAATTAATGTGTTCAAATTTGGGGGCTTTAAACAGGTTATTATGTAACATGAAACATATTGATCTCTAAAATAAAATAAACAACGTGATAAACAGATCTACACAAAATGATCACAAATTTAAATGTAAATTCGAACCTCATATTTGAGTTACCTTCCACAATGGCATATATGTTTGGGACGGTTTAGTGTTGCTAAGATTATTTCTAGTCCACCTGTTTTTTTGTGATTAGTTAGAGGATGGTTTAGTGAGAGAGATGAGATATTTTGAGAAGTGGGTTTCACTTGGGAAGTCTTCATAGCAAAAATTGGGCTTTTTCGTGTATTGGATTGGAAGTTGTGCATAGGAGATTGTGGTCAGTGTACAAATTAAAGTGCAGTGTATGTGGGTGGGATTAAAATACAATGTATAATATATTCTTGAATGAAAGAGAAAGATAGAAGGGTATTGATGGATTTTTAAATTGTATGAGGGTAAAATAGTCTTTATATCATTAAAGAGAAACTCTCCTCTTTTAAAGTAGTAGATATATATATAGAGAGAGAGAGGCTGGATCGTATACGGACCTAGTTTACGGACCGCTACCGTCCAAGAATTATCTAGGGACCGTTTTGTCTATTTAGGACCACCTTTTGGGACCGCAATGTCTTTTGTCTTATTCTAAGTTTTGGGAAATATCAATTTTTACCCCAATGCTTTCTAACGTCTTTTAAGCTTATTTTAAAGTCTAATTAATCTGGAAGTCTAATTGTAGAAGTTTCAGGGCTGCTGCTACTTCTTAAGCTTCTTCCGTCACTATCGTACTGGAATTCTGAATAGCGAGGATTATCTATATAAATAGTTTCTTCTGGAAGTCTAGAAATTGAAATAGGTTTTGCTGGAAAATATTCTAGTCTTAAATACCTTATACGGTATCGTGGGTTTATCTGTCTAGTTTCTTTATATATTTGATTAACAATATCGATTATATCGTTATCTATAAATTCGTCTAAATTATTATCACCATAAGATGACAAAAATCTACGGTATGTTCTTGGGGCAGCTGTCTCTACGTTTTTAAGGAAAGGACGGATTCCTCCGGCTCTAATTAAAATAGTCTTTGTTTCAGCTAACCTTTTACGTCTAACAAATTTTAATACGTCTATACTATCTTCAAGTATCCTAGTGTATTCTAGATACTTTTCAGGTCTTGACAATTCTTCTGCAAATTCTTCAGTTCTTAATTTTTGTCTAAAAAGGTCACGGATTCCTGTTCTAATTATTTCTATTCTAGGTACTTCTCTTCCTAACCACTCAATGATTTGGTCTATGTATTTAAAAGTACCACCTGCATATACTAAAGCAGATTCTATAAGTTATTTATCTTTAGGGTCTGTAAGAGTCCAGTCTTGAATTTCTCTAGTTAAGTCTAAACTTGTTTGATTAACAAAATCTAAAAAGTCTTTAGTGATTTGCAAGCTCATATAAGATTTTTCTTAAAACAATATTATGTAAAATAGTTAAGGGTTTGGTTCGAGTTTATACCTTCCTTCTGGTCTGCAATATTTTTATCTTCTTCCCTTTGTCTCTTCAGCTTTGTTACTATTCTTCTCCGGTCTTGGCCTCCTACAACTCTCTCTTTATGTGTTGCACCTCAATCCACTACTTTGGCGGCTGACCCGTTTCCTGCCTGTACGCCTTCACGCCTAACGCCCACCCTGGCTAACGGCTTCACGGTAAATCGGCACCTGACGGCGGTTCACCAGTATAACACCTTGTGTGCTACACCAGAGGTTCAACACAATAGTCCTCTATGAACAGAAAGTTGGAGACAATTTGGAAAATAATAACAACTTAACATAAGAGATTTCTGGAAAAGAAAATACTTTTATTGCATATCATAAGTAACTACAACTCTCCCCTCTCCCCTAACTATGAGAGGTTTACTCACTCATATACATAACATTTATTACAAGCAGTCTAGCTATCTCTCACTCTCTTCTCTCTCTCTAACAACTGATATCTAAAACACAAATGGACGCTCCCTTTTATAGATCAAGGGCACCTACAATATGACTGGTAACCGGCTACCAAAAGCAATCCGGTTGAAAGCATAAATTATTAAAGCAGCATAGTCTTGGGAATCTTTATCAACTGGGTCTACAGCTTTGGACATCTTTTGATAATGGGGGGACCCTTCCTTTATGAAAAGAAAGGCATGCCAGGTCTTCATCATAGGTCTTGTCATTTTGTAATAATGCAAGAGCATCAAACAAAGTCTTCATCTTTTTCATCAGTCTAGTGGTCCATGTGGGGCATAGGTCTTTTTGCTTTATGGAAAGCATGGTCTAGGCGAATGATTCTTCTGTCTTTAATAATTCATCCACCACTGAGGGGCTCTTCTTTGTCGTGTCTGTGTCTTCTTCTGCCTTGTCTTGATTTGGGAGGGTATTATTGAAAAATTCGTCAATAAGGCCCACAGTTCTAAGGCTGGCTGGCAAAGCTATCTCCACCATGTCTTTGGATTCTTTCTTGAGCCTTCCATTGAATGGCTCATCAGCTTGGATTATCAAGTCTTCTTTGTGGTAGGCAGTGTACCACCTGTCTTCTCCTGTTAATAACTCCATGATCTCAATTGTCTCCATGGCTTGAGAGATCTGGATCTTGGATTTATCAATAATTAAATCTTTGGTCTCGTCTTCTGAGAGGATCTCAACATCTTCAAAAGTATAATTAGAAAATCTAACAAGTCTAAATCCTTCCACTCTCATTCCTCCACAGGAACTTGGAGCAATCTGGTAAATTCTAGCAAATAAAGGAAGGAAATCTTCTACCTTTTTAACATACTCGTGGACAATCTTTCCAAGAGCAACAGAGTCTTCTAAAGTCTCAATTCTAATGAGTCCAATGAACCCAAAGTCTGCTAGGGTTATCTGGGCAATTTCTGTCTTCCCAGCAAGATAAATCTTTGGAACTTCTTTGAAGAAGCCTTTCATTATTAAGGCATCTCCAATGGTCTCAGATAATAACATATTGAAATGTTCAATAATGCTATTAGATTCTTTCAAAAAGTCTTCAGTTAATGGAAGATTATTATGACCAAATGGTATAACAATCTTAGTCTTAAAAGTCTTTTTCTGATAACAAAAATTATCAGTGGGTCTAGCTTTGGAGGATTCTCCAAGAGTCTGAGCATAAGTCTGATTCTGAGGTCTAGGCACAGTATTACCACTGAGCTGGGTAACTGCAAGTCTTTGAGTCCTCATGAATCTGGCAATGGCTACCAAATTTTGTTTGAACTCGATCCATAGTCTATTCTTCACGTTCCACCATATGGCATCTACAAGGGTATTTTCGTCTTCTGAGAATTCTCGTCTAAATTTGATCAAGTCTGGGTATCTTTGATCAGGTCTATATTGGGGGAAATACATCTTCCCAATGAGTCTATTTTGAGAAATGATCTCTTGTCTAGATTTTCCAGGAGGAACTAAGATATCATCAAAGTTCTCTAGGATTGGTCTTTCTTGAGAGTCTTGAATATGAGTCTGTCTTTGCGTTACACCAGCATTTGGTCTTACGCGTCTAAGATAGTCTGCAACGTCTTCCCTGTTCAGTCTATTTGTTCCAGAGGAACTCATGTCTTCTAGGTCTTCTGTTTGCAACATAAAACATGAAATTATATTAGTGTTAGCAAACATTGGCTCTCTTGATATAATGTCTGGAATGGTATTTTTACTTCCCTTAATATGAATAACAGAGAAGTCATAACCATTAAGCAATTGCTGCCATCTAATGAGTCTATTAGTCCTTGATTTGGATAAATCTAAGTCTCTGAATTTTACTGCATAAGAAGAGTCTGTATAAACAGTAAAATGTTTAGGTCTAAGAAACAACATATATTTTTCTATTGCCCTTACTATTGCTAAAACTTCTTTTTCATGGGCAGTGTATCTTGTTTCTGGGTCTGTGAAAGTTCCAGAACTATGTCTACACAGTTTCTTCTTTTTTGTCTGATGATCAATGGCAAAGTATACTGCTCCCCATTGCTTATCAGAGGCATCTGTTTTTACTATAAACTGATCTTCTGCATTAGGCAGTTCAAGTAAAGGAATGTTCTTGACTGCATCTTTAATTTGTCTTATTACTTTAAAATCGTCTTCAGTCCAATAAAAGGGATTAGTTTTGTCTGTTCCTTTTAATTTGGATGTTAAGCTTTGTCTTTTTGAAGCAAGGTCTTTAATAAAGTCTGCAGCACAATTAAGCAATCCTAAAAATGATTGTAATTGTTTTCTATCTTTGAGTTGATCTGGGAACTCAAGAATCTTTTTGGTTATGTGTTCTGCTAAGGATAATTTTCCTTTATTAATATGCATTCCCACAAAGTCTATCTCAGTCTGAAATAATTGCATTTTCCTTTCGAAAATAACAATACCATGTTTGTCTAATTCTAGAATAATCTTTTTAAGATGGTCTACATGCTCTATCTCAGTCTTACTTGCTACAAGAATATCATATATGTAAACATGGCAAAATTCTGAATAAGGTCTAAATATGTTATCCATTCTTCTTTGGAAAACTTGAGGAGCATTCAAGTATCCAAATGGCATGACTAGCCATTCGTATTTTCCTTGGGGCACACTAAAGGCTGTCCAAGTAATACTGTCTGGATGCATCTTAATTTGCCAGAAGCCTGATTTGCAATCAAACTTACTGAATATAATTCTGTCTTCAATTAAATTAATCATATTGTTCTTGTCTGGTATCTTATAAGAATCAAATTCACAATTCTTATTTAATTGTCTATAGTCTATAACCATGCGTCTTTTTCCTCTTTTACGTTCAGATTCATTTTGAACATAGAAGGCTAAGCTATTATGTCTACTTTTACTTTCTCTAATAATGCCTAACATAAGCATTTCATCTATATCTTTCTTAAATTCTTCCCTATCTTCTTGTGAGTATCCTTTCTTATAGGTTCCACCATTAATAGTGGCATCTGGGTTAATAGGGATAATTTCACAATAGCTTTGGTCTTTATCCCACTTGGCGATGGGATTTTCTCCTAAAGTAGGCTCTGCTAGTTGCATAATCTTTTCCTTTTCTACTTCTATATCCATTTTCTTCTGCTTGGATATAGCTTGGACCTGTAATAAGGTCTGTTGGGCTTGATCTAAAATGTCTTGTTGTATAAGCGTAATTTGCTTATAACACTTTTGGTCTGGACACTTACACTCTTTTTGTAAGGGTTTAGTTATTTCTAAGGCTTCTTGTTGGGTTGTAGGTCTAGGTCCACCATGCTCAGCTGAAGAACTCTGATGTTTGATGGGTCTATAACTAGGCTTGACCTGCATAAGGTCAAAGGCAGTCTTATGATCTATTAGAGGAGCTTTAATATTAAATTCCTCTTGATCACTAATTAATATCTTATCGTTATACTGAGTATAAGGATGATATTTACTAATAAAGTCTTGTCCTAAAATAATGTTTCCTGTGAAACTAGGACGAGGATCCATTATCCAAAACCGATGATTAACGGTTTTGTTGGTCTGATTTCCTAATTTAAAATAAATAGGAATAATCTGGAAATATAAGGTAAATGGATCTCCATTAGCCACCTTACCATAGATTTCTTGGGTACTTTCTAAAAAGTAGTCTTCAGGGAAGGCATTAGCCTTACAAATACTCTGAGAGCACCCTGTATCTATAAAGGCTGAAAGTCTTTTAGGATAGTCTTTATGTTGAACAAACAATTCTACAAAACAAGCATGTGGTTTAGTAGAAATTCCTAAATTATTCTTTTCTAAGATAGATATTCCTTTCTGAGGTTTATCTACAAGATCTAAAGGTATTTGGTCTTCTGAACTACTGTCAGAATGGTATTCTTCTAAATCATAGGAAATTCCTTTTCCTTTGACATCGTCATTTTCTTGCAATCTTTTGGCTATATTTCTATCAATGTCTTGATAATATGTTTTAATATCTAAGTCTATTTGAGCGTCATACTGGTTAGTATAGATTGATCTAAATCTAATTCTCCAACAGTCTTCATGGTAGTGTAGTTGACAAACAATACAAACCATAAATAATTCTGTTTGTATAGTCTCAAAACATTCTACGCATCTAAAGTCTTTTTTGCAACATTTCATCTCAAACGTGCAATAATGTCTTTCATCAAAGTAGCATCTAGGTATATAGGTTAGTAACTCAGGATTACTAACTGTCCATCTTTTCTTTAAGAATGGGCTTAATATACATTTATACCAAGCGTCTTCAAAGTCTATATACTCATCATCTAGATCGTCATGATCAGTCTGCATCATATGTAGGTCTAGGGTATCCTGAGAGTCTTCATACTCATCAGTATCACTATAGTCTTCAGAATCACTGTCTGTGTAAACACTATAGATACTAGTGTTATCATCATTTTCTATGTCTGATATTTCTATAGCATATAAGATATATAATTCTTCTTGATCTGCATAGTCTAATATTGTATTAATAATCTTAATACTTTCTTTATCTTTCTTATTAGGGCAGTCTTTAGCAAAGTGTCCTTCCTTGCCGCAAGTCCAACACTCTTTGTTGGCAGTCTTAGATTGAGTTACATCTTTTTCTTTCCTATAATTAGGAACCTTCTTATGCTTACTAGTATTCTTTTTAAAGTATCTTCTTTGGTTAAATCTATTTTTCTTAGTCTTAGGATTCCTTTCTCTAAAGGTAGTAGATTGTCTAAATTTATACTTCTTTGGAAGTCCTAAAGGTCTAGTCTTAAACTTCCTATGTTTCCATTCTACTTTCTTCTTGAATTTCTTAGATTCACTTCCACATCCCCATTGGATTGGAGCGATGTCTCTTTCGTCTTTGATCGGAGGGATCTGTTTGAAAGTTTCTTCTATTAACTTTCCTTGAGTTATATCACGTCTCTTAGATATAATATAGTCTTTGGCGAAATTGATTCTTTCACCAAGGGAGTTATTCTTAATTCCAGATACTCCTGGCCAATTTCTATATTCATTAATTAGGATTTGTCCTATGGCTGGTATCTTTCTAAAGTATTCATCTTTTAAGGTCTCTCCAAATTCTTTAATTTGGTAATATAGCTGTTCATAATTATTGCTATATTCATTTATCTTATCTAACTTGCAAATGCTAAGGAGGGCTAACTTAGTTTTTGCTAGGTCTTGTTCATTGATCTGAGCTAGATGTTCGGCTCCAATGAATTCTGCAGTGAACAATTGAATATATTCTTTAATTGATCGTTCTTCTAGATTTTCCTTTATCTTCTCAATCTTAGCTAAGGAGTCTTCATCTGTAGCCTTTCTTAGACTATCTAAGTAGTCTTTTGTAATTCCTCTAATGGATTGCTCAGCGTACTGTTTACATGAACTTGCATCCCATTGTTCATTAGATGCAAAACACATATTCATCTGATTACGCCATTCGTCTAAGGCTTTCTTCCTATCTTGCACATTGTCTAGGTTAAGGTATATACCTACTGGATTTATGGCTTGGCTTGCCATAGTCTTAACAGGAGTGAAACTCTTGTCACTAGTTGGGAAGTCTTTTATATAATCAGGTTTAGTCTTAACTGCTGTGTTAGAGTATATAGGAATATTTATTCCTATTGGTTTACTAAAAAGTCTAGGAGCATCTTCTAGCCTACTACTACTTCCTATTTCTTGCTTACTAGGTTCTACTTGTGTAGCTGGCATTAGTCTTTGTTCTCCTTCTTCTATTAGTCTTAAGTTTCTAAGAAGTTCTTTAGTGTTCTTAGATTCTTTTAATTTTAACATGCGCTCTTGAGCTATCATATTAAATCTTTCTCTTTCTTGAAACCTAACAGAATGACTTTTCTTAAGGTTGTCTTTAAATGTCTTCATATCCAATTCTGAGGGCTCATGTCCAAAGTTTTGGATCCTAGCTTTTTCTTTAACTAAGTCTTTTTGTTCAAATGATCTTCTAGGTCTAATTGTCGGAGCTTGTCTAAGTAAACTAGCACTAGTCTTACTACTACATTCTCCTTCTGAAGGATCATTGATTATGGCTTCTCCCATATTCCTAAATCTAATTTCTTCGGTCTGGATATTCTTATTGACAATCTTAGGGGGACCAAACTGGATGGTAACATTTCCAGTGACGTCGTCTTGATTAATAAACAAAGGTTTATTTTGTATAGTCTTAGTTTCTTGAAATTCTGGCAATTGCCAGAGGGTCTTAGCTTTCTCTTTCATAGGTCCAGTATTCCTAATACTGTAAGTATGATTATAGTCTGAAACATTGGTTCTAACTAAGATTTCTTCATTAAGTCTACCGCTAGGAATTCCCGATTGCATTCCTTCATAAGGAAATTGGGAGAATTTCACATAGCTTTGAAATTCTATATTTATATTAGCGTCTGGGATAATATAGTCTTCATAACCACTAGCATATAAGATTAACTTAAAATGCTTGGTTGTGTCTACGGTTACTGTAAATGTCGGAATGACATTAAAGTATCCTATGTTGTCTGACATTTCTAATTGGGCTATTCCAATAAGACTTTTCTCAAAGTCTTTCCATCTTTTGTCTACTAAACAACATAATATGTTTATATTATTCTGGGGTCTATGTAATCCTTGGATTCTTGCTTGAAAGAGTCCAAAGGTTAGGAATTGGAACTTCCTATCAGTTCCTCTAGATCTAAGTCATTCTGAGTCAAATACTTGGAGCTCAGTATAGGATTTGTCTAACACATGATTTCTACAATGGTAGGTCATGTTATAATTGGGAGTCTTAGGAGTGGCACCTTCTTTAAACAAGTCTATATATCTAACGGCTGGAAGTTGTCCATTATGAATGGAGTCTTCAACAATTTTCCAGTCTACTTCACCCCACTCTTTCCATTGGAGGGGATTGGTGAAATTTCTTTCTTTCCACCATGTCCTAACATTGGAGGATGAATCTTTAAGTCTTTGGAGCATATGATTATTCTGTCCAATATTTGGGATAGAGCTGGTTATCTTGCTAGTCTTATCTAATCCATCATTTATGATTCGTCTACCTAAGGTCTTTCCTTCTCTAGTTTCTATAGAAGGGGTTTCTTTGAATTTACAGGTGGATGCCTGTTTTTGTTCAAGTCTTTTTTCAATTCTTTCTAAGGAATCTGAATAATCTTTTTGTCTTTGTATCTGATTAAGAATTTCTTCTTTAGAATTCTTATTTTCTTTTCTAGTCTTTTCAAAAGTTTCTTCACTATGTCTAGCTAGAGAATTAACGATGGTTTTACCAACGTTAGTGATATAGTCTTTTACTTCATTATCTTTTTCTAGTTGTTGCATAGTTCTAACTTCTATGGCTTCTACAGTCTTTTCAATTTTATCTAACCTAGTTAGAATAAAAGGAGAGTTTATTTCTGCTTGAGAAGGTTTATTATATACGGCCTTAATTCCGTTTATAATTTCTCCGTATTTTTCTTCTACTTGGGCCATGTCTAGTCTAAGTTCATTAATAATACTATCCATCTTAGATAGATTATATCTTTCCATATTATTAAGGTAATTTGCTAAATTTTGTTGGAATTTAACAAAGTCTGTATAGAAGGTGGTTAATCCTTCTGTCTTAGCCTTTAAGTCTAAATGCAAGTCTTTAACAAAGCAACTGTTATAGTCTTGGGTAGCTGCTATGGATGTAGAAATTAAATTCAATCTTTCTAATATGAGTCTAGTTGCTTTAGCTGCATTGGCAATTTCATTTTCATTTATCTTGTAATAAAATCTATCATCATTTATCTTTTCTAAAATTCTTTGATAAAATTCTGATAAGGTCTGAATGGAGAGGTCTTTTGATACCTCATTCCAGTCTGATCTAACTATCTCCATTAGGAAGATAACTATCAAGTCTAGGGATAAGCTTAGCTTGTTCTTTAGTAAGTTTAATTAACTCACTGTCTTGATTTTTAATTAAAGTCTTAATTTCTAGAAAGTCTTTGTTAAGGACTTCTATATGATTAGTCTTAATATTTATATCTTGTAACACGTGTACTAAGTCTATTGGGATTTGATTATCTATGTCTAATAATCTTGTAGAGATATTTTTTATCTCTGTTTCTAAGGTATGAGTGTCTTTTATTAATTGTCTTAGTATAAGCAGTATACACTTATTTTGGTCTATTATGCTATTAATAGCACTAGCAGTGACTTGTCTACTGTCTGCGTGTTTGGCTGGGATGTGTTCAATATGTGAACAACCGTCTATGTGTGTGGTTAAACAACCTTCTGAGTCTAAATCAGTTATGGGTATAGGTTGGTAGTCTGGGTTGGTTCCAAAAATATCTTGGTAAATGCGAGGGATAAATCCCAAGGGCATTAAAGTCTTTTAATCGTATGTCTAAAAGGAACGTCTTATGGCTCTGATACCAGAATTTGGGTTTTGGTCGGAATTTGGTGAGGTTCTAAAATCTTTAAAGTCTTGATACCAATTTTGGGTCTGAATTATAAATCTTTTAATTATATAGTCTTAAACTTAAGTTTTTAGAGTAAGACAAGAGGGGGACCATCTGGAGTAAATAACAAAAGTCTTTGGGACCACGGGGGACCACTTTCGGGATAAGGACAAAAGTCCGCACGAAAAGTCCGCACGGGAAGTCCGCACCTGAGCCTGGGTCTATATATATATATATATAATATTATTTTATTACTATAAAATGCAAAACAAGGATTTATGATTTCTTACAATGGGCCTATCCACGTGGCACTTTAGTATCACTGATTTAGTCATTGATTTCTTACAATGAGCCTATCCACGTGACACTTTAGTATCACTGATGTAGTCATTTTATTTGCCATCTTTCGCTTCTCCTTTAAGATTCATGAACGGTACAATCGTCCCTTGATTTGCCCATTTTTACGCCTTTTAATTTTTCACGTCATTTCATCTTCCTCCTCTATTTATTGCGTTTATTGTTCTTTAAAGAGAGATTACAGATTCGCCTCTTTCATCTTACAAATCATAGATCACTGTGAAGAAAATTTTCAGCCATTTAGAGGGCTGCTATTTGTGAATTTTTGGGGGGTAATAACTCCTTTCTTTTGTTACATATCACCCAAACTTGATTTTTTTTCTCAGTCTATTTCCAAATTTCTGCTCATACGATGTATTTCGTTTTGATGAAGGTTGTGATTTGGGTATGCTGGCCGGAGCTGGGCCTGGACAGGATGTCGCCGAAAGTGGTAATTTGAGTTGAACTGGGTTCTTAGTTAGGCCATCCACGTAGGATCAAAGAAGGCCAAATCATAGAAGGCCATACGTTCTATTTAATCACTCAAAAGGTACAATTCATCTTTATTCCTATATTTGTTCATAATCATTATTTTATATATTTATTTTTTTTCTTCTTATTAATGTCCAATCTGTTATGTCTATTGTTTAATAAATACAAAAGTACAAAATTATTAATTATAATATAATTACAGAAATAAAACGAAATTACAGAAATGAAATACTTACTTGTATTTGCAGAAATAATATTAGAATAGAAAAATAATCCGAGCCCTGTTTAGAACAGTCTCCTTAAGACAAATTTATTCCCTCC
Source organism: Sambucus nigra (assembly GCA_949130495.1). Classification (NCBI taxonomy): domain Eukaryota; kingdom Viridiplantae; phylum Streptophyta; class Magnoliopsida; order Dipsacales; family Adoxaceae; genus Sambucus; species Sambucus nigra. The sequence goes on along the minus strand of OX422214.1, from coordinate 382,034,530 downwards.
ACAAGGTGCCAAAGATAATGAATAATTGTCTCCCAAGATAGAATGGATTTCCAAATTAATCAAGCAGCACAACAATGATTAATTTCTTCGAACACAATTCTGTGTTTATACTCAACCAGACCAAAGAATGATATGCAGGAATGTATGCAATAGCAGTAGAAAAGTTTGTATTTTTCTGAAAAAAGATGCAGCATAAATTCAGAATTATTGGAGGGAAGTTTTTTCAGTAGTCAATTCTGTAGGGGAAAATATTTAATTTATAGCTTTTGTGTTGACTGTTGGAACAGTCAACCGAAATTAACTGTAAAAAACAGTTAATTAGTTAAACGAAATTAACTGTTGACTGTTGGCAATAACTGCCAATAATTTATTAATTAATTAATTAAATTCGTAATTAATTAATAATTAAAGGCCAGAAAGTTAAATAAATTCGGCCCAAAAATGTAGGAGATTTTTATAACCCCGAGCCCGAACCGAGCCGAGTCGGCCGGACGGACGGCCGGACGCGCGGCCGGACGCGCGCGGGCGCGTGTGGACTTTTGACCGAAAGTCAACCGGTGCATAGCTTAGGTCATCTCCCCTTCAAAGAGTTGGGATACCCCAAGGCATCCAAGCCTTAGTCCATACTTGGGGTGTTATTAACTCATCAAATTTTCACTACTCTTCCAATGTGGGATAAGAGTTAAAACACACCCAATTCATTAACTTTCATTGCTTTGTGAGTCACTTTAGGGACATATTTATCATTCATAACTTATTAAAATTGGACGTATGAATATACTACGTTAATCTCCTTGCGGAAGTGAACGCGTTCGTATATGGTCCCATTTTCGTAGTGTGGGTCCCACCTAAATTTGAGCTCAAAGTTGCTCAAAATTCTGTCCAGAAAATTCTGGACAGCTTTCTAAAACCCAATTCAAGTCCAATTTTCCAACAATCCCCCGCATGAATGATATATCGCTATAAATAAAACCAAACAGATGCTAATGCAGATGCAGACACAAGTTGAGTAAAACTGAAGACTTATTGCATCGGGAGAAGTAGCCTAGTGGCCTTGAACTTTCCTTAGTGATATACTATCGGATTTACTTGGTTAATCAGTAGACTTCACGTCCTTGAACCGTCAATTGTTTTGTAAACCTAGACAACAGTATTCACACAACAATTCTTCAACACAGTTGGTTCTCATGTTTGTGTTCATTTTGGCCGTGAACACCACTTGGTTCCGCAAGTATTTTAGAGAATATGCCTTTCATTATTCTCATAGAAGTGGCCCCCTTCTTACTCACGTAGGTGACTTCCATAAAGAGTATTCTGCAATACCCCACTTAGACGTACTAAGATATAGATGTAATTAAAAGCATAACTTATCCTAATTTTGTGACAGATATGTAGTGTCTCATCTTTGGAATGGATAGGATTAAATATCCTCCAGTGCTTACTGAATACAACGTAGTTCGATTTTCCCATTGAACCTAGATCTTGGGATCTCCAGTCACCTAGGTTGGGTTTCCACTATATTGATTCTTATTTATTTTATAGGCTTTAGACCCATTCCTCTCGATGATCTTTCAACTTGCTCTCGGTTTAAACCTTTCGTTAGTGGATCCGATATATTATCTTTTGACTTTACATAGTCAATTGAGATAATTCTGTTTGAGAGAAGTTGTCTAACGATATTGTGTCAACGACGAATATGTCGTGACTTTTCGTTATACATATGATTTTGTGCCCTTCCAATCGCTGATTGGCTATCGCAATGTATACAGATTGCGAGCACAAGTTTAGACCAATTTGGAACATCCTCTAAGAAATTTCGAAGCCATTCAGCTTCTTCTCCAGCTTTGTCTAGTGCAATGAATTCAGATTCCATTGTCGATCTAGCAATGCACGTTTGTTTTGAGGATTTCCAAGATACGGCTGAACCTCCGAGGGTAAACACATACCCACTCGTAGACTTAGAGTCTTTTGTATCAGATATCTAATTTGCATCGCAATGTCCTTCAAGAACAGCTGGATATTTTGAGTAGTGCAGTCCATAGTTTTGAGTATATTTTAAATAACCCAAAACTCTCAATATAGCTTTCCAGTGATCTCTTCCTGGATTACTCGTAAATCTTCTTAGCTTACTTATTGAGTATGCTATGTCTGATCTCGTACAGTTCATGATATACATTAAGTTGCCGATAATACGAGAATATTCTAGTTGAGATATGCTTTCACCATTATTTCTTGCAAGATGTAAATTTACATCTACAGGTGTCGTGGTAGGACTAATATCATACTTCTTGAATTTTTCAAGTACTTTCTCTATGTAATGAGATTGAGATAATATAAGTCCATCCGATGTTCTAGAAATTTTAATTCCTAATATAACATCGGCGATTCCCATATCTTTCATGTCAAATCTACTACTCAACATTTGTTTTGTAGTTTTGATAATTTCCAAGTTACTACCCATGATAAGCATATCATCAACATAGAGGCATACAATGACATATCCATTATGAATGTATTTAAAGTAAACACATTTATCGCATTCATTAATTTTGAAACCATTTGATAACATTGTTGTTGATGCAAAAAACTGGACCGAATCCCATTTTTATGATCACAGATAAATAGATGAAAGCAATCCAATCAAGCACATAAGAGACAAAGATTTTTAAAGTGGTTCGGCTATGAATAAAGCCTACGTCCACTGTTATTTTATTCCCAGGGGTTTACAATAGCACCATAGGGTGTAGAGAGAGAAAGGATGTGTATCTTGTGTATGGGGTTTCTAGGTTCTCTTGGATCTCTCTCTCCTTTACTTCTTGGCTAAGGTAATACATGTATTTATAGTGATGGGAGATAAAGAGATTCATTGTATGTAGACATTTATACATTATGTCTACATTCAACGAATCTAATTGTTGAATTGCTTGGTATGCTATGTGTTGTCATCTACAGTATAAATGTACATTAATGCTCATTAAATGCATAGTTATCCTTTGATCTTCTTGGTTGGTATGCCGACTAACTCTCCTCGGGGGCTGACCAACTCTCCTCGGGTGCCGACTAATTCTCCTCGGGTACTGACTAACTCTCCTCGGGTGCCGACTAACACTCCTCGGGTGCCGGCCAACTCTCCTCGGATGCCGACCAACTCTCCTCGGGTGTCGAATATTGCCATGTAGGATGACATGTGTCCTTTTCTGATTGGTCCTCGTAGATGGAGAATTTTTGCGTTAACAGAAGCCCCCAATGCTCCATGCTTGATGGTTTACTTGAAAGGATGGAGTATTTATTCTGCAATGTTGCTCGGTGCTCGTGAAATTCTTGATCTACCTTCTTGATTTGTTCAACATAAAGTGCATTATCTCCTGGACGACATATGATGCAGGCTGATCGACGGTTGCTAATCTTTCTTTTGAGGAACTTCGTGTGCTATGTATCACCCCTGGGAATTTGGATGCAGCCATGCCATAGTATGCAGCTTGTAGCCTATCATAATCTTCAAGTATGTTGATTGGTTCGCTAGCCGACCAACTGCCTCCTGTGCCGAGCCACTGAGTGCTAACTTCACGTGCTTGATTCTTCTGATTTATGATCCTCTGAATACTTTGTCGAGTAACATACTAGCTTTTGAACCCAACTCTTCAATCTGATTAGTACCAAGCTAGTGGTGGACTTCGAAACATTTTCATACAACTTCTTCTTCAATATTGGTCGGGATAGTAGTAGTAAAGATCTCAGTGTTGTAGATGCTAAATTTGACTTCTGAACTTCAATAGTATGTGCATAATAACTCCTGAATATGCCTCCTGAACTTCTGAATGTACCTCCTGAACTTCTGAATACGCCTCTATGTGAGTTTGTGAAGTTGAATTTGGTGCTCGACTGCATGATGCTATAAGAATGTGCCACCAAATGAACAAATATATCTGTAATAGAAGCCCCCAAATGAACAAATACTTCATCGAGCACCTCCTAGATCGACCATCCGTGATGAATATCAGGATGCTCAAAGATCTTAACTTCATAAATTCTCCTCTTGCTTTAAATGATCTACCTGCTGGCGAGGAACCTGTTTCAAAAGCAGAGGGGAAGAAACCAATAGAATAGGAATATTGATGTAATAAATTTGTATTTCATTCCTGATGTATTTTGTTTTTGATTTTAATGAAAGACTTTCATTTTTTTTCGCAATCTTAATTGCTATTGTCTTGTAAAATACTTTACATCTGTACATATGTATCTGTTAAAAAAAACAATATTGTGTTGTTTGTCGATCAACTTATTGTCGACTAGTTTGAATTTGTGGTAACCATTTGATAAAAAAAGATGTTTTGTTTGTCGACCAACTTAGTAAAAAAGTTACGAGTATAAAAAATGTTGCTCGATCACTTTCTCGTTTTCATAAAATGTTTCCGACCAACCAAGGTCGGTAAATTTTCCTTTTCGACCAACTACAGTTAGTGGGTTTTTATCCCCGACCAGCCATAGTTAGTGGATTTTTCCTCTACGAGCAACTTTGACGCTTTCTGGAATAATCTTACCTCCCGACCAACATAAGTTGGCATTTCCGAGAATATATTTACCTCCCGACCAACATAAGTTGGCATTTTCGAGAATATATGTACTTCCTAACCAACATAAGTTGGCATTTTTAGGAATATTTTGTTTCCTAACCAAACAGGTTGGCATTTTTAGGAATATTTTGTTTCCTAACCAAACAGGTTGGCATTTTAGGAATATTTTGTTTCCTAGCCAAACAGGTTGGCATTTTTAGGAATATTTTGTTTCCTAGCCAAACAAGTTGGCATTTTTAGGAATATTTTGTTTCCTAACCAACCGAGGTTGGCATTTTTAGGAATATTTTGTTTCCTAGCCAAACAGGTTGGCATTTTTAGGAATATTTTGTTTCCTAACCAACCGAGGTTGGCATTTTTAAGAATATTTTGTTTCCTAACCAACCGAGGTTGACATTTTTAGGAATATTTTTGCTGAGTAGTCTGAGCTTTGCCGAGTTTTGCCGAGTAGTGTGTAGCACTAGTATTCCCCGAAAAATTTTCAATAAAAGGAGCAGGTATAACAGCTTCACTTCCAAACGCCAGCATATATGGTGATTCTCTAGTTGCTGCTCGGGGAGTAATACGATAAGCCCACAGTACTAACTGTAACTCGTTGATCCAGTTTGCTTTTGCGTCACTTAGTCTTTTCTTCAATCCATTTAGCAGTGTTCTGTTCGTCACTTTAGTCTGTCCGTTGCTTTGAGGATGTCCTGGTGCCGAGTGGATCTTTAAGATATTGGACTGATGGCAATAGGCAGCGAACTCCTCGTTGTCAAATTGTGTTCCATGGTCTATGATGAAGGCATGAGGAAGACCATATCGACAGATGATATTCTTCCAGATAAATTGGTACACCTTGTCGTACGTCATATCAATGAGAGGCTCCGCTTCTACCCAGTTAGTAAAATAATTCACTGCGACGACGAGGTATTTAAACCTTCCCCTGGTCATTGGCAGTGGCCCGACCAGATCTACTCCCCACATGGAAAATAGTCAGGGGGAAGTGATGGGTGTCAACAATGCTTGTGGAGTTCTTCGGATGGAGGAAAAGCACTGGCACTTGTCACATTTCTTGGCATAGGCTATACAATTAGCTCTCATCGTTGGCCAGTAGTATCCCTGCGTCATCATCCTTTGTAAAAGCGTCCGACCTGCTACATGGGCTCCACAAGACCCTTCATAGACCTCTTCAATCAAATCTTTCACCTCGGTGGGATGTACACATCTTTGCAAACCTGCCATAATTCCTCGTCTATATAGAATACCGTTAATTAATACATACCGAACAGCTTTAAACTTCAATTTCTTGGCTGCGAACTTATCAATTGGTAATTCTCCCTCCTCAATATATGCCCTGATGGGATCCATCCAAGATGGTCCTAAATCAAGGGTAATAAAATTCATCGTCAGATCTTCATCTATACTTCGACCAACTAAAACTTCAATTGGGATTGTTTTTCGTAGCTCGGTACGAGTAGCTGATGCTAATCGAGCTAAGGCGTCTACTCTCGCATTCTCCATTCTTGGTATTCTGACCAGCTGAATAGCAACAAATTCTGATACCAACTCCATCACCTTTGCATGATACCTAATCATTGATTCTCCTTTGGCTGCATATATTCCCAACATTTGACTTACGATCAATTGAGAATCACTGAAGACAATAACTTGCTGCGCCTCCATAATTTTTGCCAAATTAAGACCTGCAATCATGGCCTCATACTCAACCTCATTATTGGAAGCTTTGAATTGGAATCGTAGGGCGTATTCCATGTCGACCTCGTCCGGGATGTTCAAAACGATCCCTGCCCCATAGCCTGTTGTGCGAGATGAGCCATCTACATATAGCCTCCATATAGGTAAATCGTCTTCAAATTTTTGATCTGACAGAGTTCCTCGGTGAAATATTTGTTGCTTCCTTTCATCCTCCCCTGATATTTCTTGCTCCTCGTCGATCATCTTTTCTTGCCCTTTTACCAACCGGAGTTGGTCTGAGCTCGAAATTGATGATCCTGTAACATCCACTCCCCTTTTTACCAACCGGAGTTGGTCTGAGCGTGTGTCTGTTGATTCTGTAACATCCACAGGTTGATCAACGAGCAACTTTTGCTCCTCGGGGGTATCAGGATAGGTGAACTCTGCTATAAAATCTGCTACAGCCTGCCCTTTTAGCAATGATCTGGGTTCATAAACTATATCATATTCACCGAGCTCTATTGCCCAATACATCAATCTCCCTGATTTTTCTGGTTTATGAAGGGCTTGCCTCAACGGCATATCAGTATATACTACTATGGTATGAGCCTGGAAGTATGGCCTCATTCTCCTACTTGCCTCAATCAACGGCAGTGCCAATTTTTCGAGCCTCGGATATCTGATTTTTGCTCCTCGGAAGGCCTTACTCGGGTAATAAATTGGTTTTTGCACTCCATTCTCCACTCTGATCAACGCCGAGCTAACTGCATTCTCCGATACTGCTAGATACAAGTACAATTTTTTCCCATCACCGTCCTGGACAACAGTGGAGGTGCTCCCAGGTATTTCTTCAAGTCTTGAAAGGCCTTCTCACATTCATCATTCCACTCTAAAGTCTTTCGGAGCGTTGTGAAGAATGGGAGACATCTATCAGTTGCTCGCGATACAAATCTGTTGAGTGCTGTTACTCGTCCTGTGAGACTCTGTACTTCTTTCTTCGTCGTTGGAGATCGCAGCCCTAATAGGGCTTTGATCTTTTCAGGATTTGCTTCAATGCCTCGTTGATTGACAATGTACCCGAGAAACATGCCTTCTCGAATTCCAAATATGCACTTCGTCGGGTTCAGCTTCATTTGATATTTATCTAGTTGATCAAAGGTCTGGCCTAAGTCAACTAGATGATTGACAGCTTTCTTGCTCTTTGTCAGCATATCATCAACATAGACTTCCATATTGCAACTGATTTGTTCAGCAAAGACCTTGTTCATCAGCCGTTGATATGTCGCACCTGCATTTTTCAAACCAAAAGGCATAACATTATAACAATAAGTTCCCTTAGGGGTAATGAAAGAAGTACTCTCCCTGTCTTCAGGTTTCATTTTAATCTGGTTGTAACCAGAATAAGCATCCATGAAGCTCAGCAGCTCGTGTCCTGAGGTAGCATCGACTAGTTGATCAATTCGGGGCAGCGGAAAGTGATCCTTTGGGCATGCTTTATTGAGGTCGGTGAAGTCTACACACATCCTCCACTTGTTATTCTTCTTTTTTACCATCACCACATTTGCTAACCAGTCTGGATATTTAACGTCTTCGATAAAGCAAGCTTTCTGGAGCTTCTCGACCTCCTCTTGTATAACTTGATTCTTCTCGGGACTGAATACTCTTCTTCTCTGCTTCACTGGTTTGATCTCCTTATTCACGTTGAGCTCGTGACATAAGAAATTTGGGTTTATTCTAGGCATATCTTCATGACTCCATGCGAAAGTTTTCTTTCTGCTTCTTAGGAAAGCTATCAATTCCTGTTTTAATGAGGTATCCAACGACGAACCTATTTGAGTAGTTCGTTCAGGGTGCTCGTCGTCCAGAATGATATTTTCAGTAGCTTCCACCACTTGACCCTTCACGAGTTGCGACTCATCTCTAGGATCCAATGTTTCAATTTCTGTACCTTCATCCACTTGATAAGTAGTAGTCTTTTTCCTCGACTCCTCCAGCTCCTCTTGCTCGGCAGATGAATAATAACATTCCCGAGCTACTTTTTTATCACCTTTCACAACTCCTACTCCAAAATTTGTTGGAAATTTTAGGCACTGATGTACTGTAGATGGCACTGCCTCAAACTTCTTCAATCCTACTCTTAACTCGATTAAGTCAAGTATGAAGCTTTATGCCCAGGATTGGGGCATGTATGAAATGAATCTGATGGTGCCAATTGAATTATTATTTGCAGTCTTGCTGCTGTGTTGTGTTCGGTATTGACCTTTTAAGGTCTTTATGTGCTGTTGATGAGCATCCAAGAATTGCACTGGGCAGATAATTTTTCCTGAGCACCTGTTGAGGCTGAATCATATAAAAATTACGATTAGAATAATTATTCAGCCGACCAATATATAGTGTGCATTGGCTTCAATATTGGACAATTTAAATTTCCAGATAATAATATAAGAGATAACAATCAAAATATCTCGTGTTCTCATAAAAGTATGATGTACATAAACGTGTCTCCATAAAAATATTTAACGGACTTGTGATTATGAAATTTTCGTTTATTCATATTTGAAATAAAAACCGATCCATTGATTTAATAAAATCGTGATTTGCAATATTTTGCAAATTTGATAAATGAAAAATTGGACAACTAATTTATGTTTATAATCATAAAAAGCATGACTGAATCAAAAGATGTATGTATGTATGTACAACATATAATTGATTATTCATATATTGATAAAATTGATCGTATCAACATAATTACATAATATGGTTATTTGTGCAGAGAACATAGTTTTCTTGAAGAGAGAGAGAAAATGGGTCTGATTCAATTCATGTTAATATCGGAATGAAAAATACATAATCGTTCTTAATGCTTATCCATATCCTAACATATTTGTTCAGAAAATCTTCAAGTGGATCCATAGATGCTAGGATTTGTATAATATTTATGAGTCTAAAATTCACCAGATCCCCAAATTGAAATCGATCACACAGTTAGTGCATATAAAAATTATAACTAAATTAAAAGATTTCCAAATGAATCAAATTTGTATATACTCATATAAAAGAGATTTATGAATATAGAGAAATTATTTTATCTCCTTAAAGAAGAAATAATATAATATGTACACAAATTTCTCAAACTTTGTGATTATGAAATGTACATTTATGCAGATTTGTAAAATTAGATTCAACAATTTGTGAATATAAAATCATGATTAAATTAAAAGATGTATGCACAATATATAATTGATTTGATCTCTAATTTTATAGATATAAACATATGAGAATCATGATTTGAACAAAAATATAATGGGAATTTGAATAATCATCAAAGATCTTTCACAAATTATTTCAAAATCAACAAAGAAAATTATCAAATCTTATCATCATCGTATATATTGGTATATTTAATCATTTAAAATATCTATTCCATGATATAAGATTGAAACTTGAGAATCAAGCAAAAAGTTATGATTTATGAAATCCACTATTTTTCAGATATCTAAATAAGAATTAGTCTAGCAGTTATGATTTAAAAATCATGATATGCAACATTTTGCAGATAAAAATTGGACAATTAATTTATGTATATAAACATAAAAATCATGATTGAATCAAAAGATGTATGTATAATATATAATTGATTATACATATAGAAAATAAAAACTTAACTTTTGATGGAGAACAATGCTTGTAACACGTTCCCACAGACGACGCCAATCTGTTGATGCAAAAAACTGGACCGAATCCCATTTTTATGATCACAGATAAATAGATGAAAGCAATCCAATCAAGCACATAAGAGACAAAGATTTTTAAAGTGGTTCGACTATGAATAAAGCCTAGTCCACTGTTATTTTATTCCCAGGGGTTTACAATAGCACCATAGGGTGTAGAGAGAGAAAGGATGTGTATCTTGTGTATGGGGTTACTAGGTTCTCTTGGATCTCTCTCTCCTTTACTTCTTGGCTAAGGGAATACATGTATTTATAGTGATGGGAGATAAAGAGATTCATTGTATGTAGACATTTATACATTATGTCTACATTCAACGAATCTAATTGTTGAATTGCTTGTTATGCTATGTGTTGTCATCTACAGTATAAATGTACATTAATGCTCATTAAATGCATAGTTATCCTTTGATCTTCCTGGTTGGTATGCCGACTAACTCTCCTCGGGGGCCGACCAACTCTCCTCGGGTGCCGACTAATTCTCCTCGGGTACTGACTAACTCTCCTCGGGTGCCGACTAACACTCCTCGGGTGCCGACCAACTCTCCTCGGATGCCGACCAACTCTCCTCGGATGCCGACCAACTCTCCTCGGGTGTCGAATATTGCCACATAGGATGACATGTGTCCTTTTCTGATTAGTCCTCGTAGATGGAGAATTTTTACGTTAACAATTGCATTATCAAATTTTTCATGCCATTGCTTAGGTGCTTGTTTTAATCCATATAGTGATTTAACAAGATTACATACTTTTCCTTCTTGTCCGGGAGCTTTGAACCCTTCAGGTTGCTCCATATAAATTTCCTCGTCTAGTTCACCGTTTAAGAATGCAGTTTTTACATCCATTTGATGTATTTCAAGTCCATTAATAGCAGCTATTGCTATTAACATCCGAATGGACGTTATTCTTGTTACCGGTGAATATGTGTCAAAGTAATCCAACCCTTCCTTTTGCCTATAGCCTTTAGCTACAAGTCTAGCTTTATATTTATCAATTGATCCATCGGCCTTCAATTTCTTTTTGAAGATCCATTTATAACCTAACGGTTTTGAACCTGGTGGAAGATCCACTAGTTCCCATGTATGATTTTGTAATATGGATTCAATTTCAATATTAATTGCTTCTTTCCAATTGGAAGCATCGGGTAAGGATATAGCTTCTTTATACGATTGAGGTTCATTTTCTAACAAACATGTTAGAAAATCCGGACCGAAAGAAGTCGATGTTTTTGCTCTTTTACTTCGTCTTGGTTCATCCTCTATTGATTCAATAGGTTGATGAGTACCACTTTTAGTAGCTTGATTTGTCCTTTTAGAAGGACCAGATTCTCGGGTCATGTTATACGGGAATTCATTTTCAAAAAATGAAGCATCCCTCGATTCAATAACCGTATTTACATGAATGTCCAAAATCTCAGATTTACAAACTAGAAATCGATATGCACTGCTATTAGTAGCATAACCGGGGAATACACAATCCACGGTTTTTGGCCCTATTCTTACCTTTTTAGGTTTAGGAACCATCACTTTGGCTAAGCACCCCGACACTCGTAAATATTTATAGGAAGGTCTTCGACCTTTCCATAATTCATAAGGTGTCTTGTGAGTCTTTTTGTGAGGTACTTTATTGAGAATGTAATTAGCAGAAAGTAAGGCTTCCCCCCACAAATTTTGTGGAGCTCCTGAACTTAATAACATTGAGTTCATCATTTCTTTCAAAGTACGGTTTTTGCGTTCGGCAACACCATTCGATTGAGGAGAATAATGAGCGGTTGCTTGATGAATAATCCCATTTTTAGAACAAAATTCCTCAAATGGATATTCATATTCACCTCCTCTATCACTTCTAATAGTCTTTATCGTTTTGCTTAATTGATTCTCAACTTCATTCTTATATTGTTTAAATGCATTAATAGCCTCATCTTTACTATGTAACAAATATACATAGCAATATTTTGTGCAATCGTCAATAAAAGTAATAAAATACTTTTCCCACCTCTAGTTTGAACAAATTTTAAATCATAAATATCGATGTGAATTAAATCTAAAGGTTCAGTTATCCTTTCAATAGAATGGAAAGGTAATCTAGCTAATTTAGATTCCACACAAATTTCACATTTATGATTTTTATCAATATTAAATTTTGGCAAAAATTCCAAGTTAATTAATCTACGCAATGTATCAAAATTAACATGTCCTAATCTAGCATGCCAAATATTAGATGACTCAATCAAGTAAGAAGAACTAGCAATTTCATTCATTGAAACAGATGTTTTTGGGGTTACAGTAAGAACATTGAGTTTAAAGAGCCCCTCATTTAGGTAGCCCTTTCCTACATACATGTCATTTTTAGACAACACAAAGCGATCAGACACAAACACAAGCTTGAAACCATTTTTAGTAAGGAAAGATCCAGAAATCAGATTCTTTCGGATATCAGGCACGTGAAGAACATTGTTGAGAGTAAGTTCCTTTCCAGAAGTCATTTTCAGAGTTATCTTTCCTTGTCCCACCACGTTCGAAGTGGAAGAATTTCCCATAAAGAGATTTTCTTCATTTTCCAAAGGCTTATAGGTGGTGAACATCCATTTGTTTACACAAATGTGTCGTGTGGCTCCAGTATCCACCCACCATTCCTTGGTATTTCCAACCAAGTTACATTCAGAGACCACGGCAGAAAGATTCATATCCGCCAAATCATTGGAGATATTCTCACCCTCAGTTACATTTGCTTGAGAGTTATTTTTATTTTGCTTCTTAGGCTTACGACACTCGCTTGAGCGGTGTCCATGTTTACCACAATTGTAACATTTGCCTTTGAATTTTTTCTTGTTTTGTTTTGAAGTGCCTTCCCCATCATACTTTCGTTTGTTCTTCTTGGGACCTTCAACAACATGGACCTTCGTTTCCATTGGATTCTTCCCACTTTTCTTTTGAGACTCACGGTTGTCTTCTTCGATTCTCAGCCTGACCACCAACTCCTCCACATTCATCTCCTTTCGCTTGTGCTTGAGATAGTTTTTGAACAAAGTCCAAGATAGTGGCAACTTTTCAACAATTGCAGCAACTTGGAAAGTTTCACTAATTGACATTCCTTCAGCATGAATGTCGTGGAGGATCACTTGGAATTCTTGCACTTGTGAGATCACAGATTTAGAATCAACCATTTTGAAGTCCAGAAAACGCCCAACGATAAATTTCTTCATCCCAGCATCTTCAGTTTTATACTTCTTTTCCAAAGAATTCCATAATTCCTTGGATGTTTTGATCGTGCAGTAGACATGGTACAATGTCTTATCCAAGTAAGCCAGAATATAATTCCGGCATAGGTAGTCCGAATGCTTCCAAGCATTGATAGCAGCAACCTTTTCAGCGTCATCTCCCTCTTGAATAGAGGGGCAATCTTCATATACAAACCTGCCCAGTTGGCAGGTAGTGAGATAGAAGTACATTTGTCCTTGCCAACGTTTGAAGTCAGCCCCAATGAACTTTTCCGATTTCTCCCCGTGTGGCATAGATACGGGTGCAGTCACATTTGTGTTGGTGACAATCATTTTCGTAGGAGTAGTGTTCGTACTTTGCGATTCCATTTCTATTACAAAAACAAAATTTTTATCAATGATAAAATTCATATATAATGAATATACAAAATAGAATACAAAATTCTGTGCACCAATTTCCTCCAAATATAATTCACAATAAATGAATTCCAAAAGAATTCCAAATAAAATTCAGAATTAAACTATAATATAAACAGAATTCCGTACAAAACATAATTAAATATAAAATCTATGTCACACTAATTTTTAATAATAAAAAGAATTCTGTACAAAACAGACTTATAATTTAAAGATTAAAAATTTTACATAAACAGATTTTAACAAGAATACACAAATAAAATTTTATTTTCTAAAATAGAATATAAAACAGTATAGAAATTAATTTCTATATCAAAACTGTTTTACTAATTTCTATAATAAAGCAGTAAATTAATTCATTTTATTCTGTCAAAACAGATTTATTTCCAACAAATAAATTTCTGTAATAAAAAAAATTATGTACACTAAAAAATAGTAGAACTTTATAAATTTGTCTTAAGATTGTTATGTCTACTGTTTAATAAATACAAAAGTACAGAATTATTAATTATAATATAATTACAGAAATAAAACGAAATTACAGAAATGAAATACTTACTTGTATTTGCAAAAATAATATTAGAATAGAAAAATAATCCGAGCCCTGTTTAGAAGAGTCTCCTTAAGACAAATTTATTCCCTCCACAAGGTGCCAAAGATAATGAATAATTGTCTCCCAAGATAGAACGGATTTCCAAATTAATCAAGCAGCACAACAATGATTAATTTCTTCGAACACAATTCTATGTTTATACTCAACCAGACCAAAGAATGATATTCAGGAATGTATGCAATAGCAGTAGAAAAGTTTGTATTTTTCTGGAAAAAGATGCAGCATAAATTCGGAATTATTGGAGGGCAATTTTTTCAGTAGTTAATTCTGTAGGGGAAATGTTTAATTTATAGCTTTTGTGTTGACTGTTGGAACAGTCAACCGAAATTAACTATCAAAAACAGTTAATCAGTTAAACGAAATTAACTGTTGACTGTTGGCAATAACTGCCAACAATTTATTAATTAATTAATTAATTTCGTAATTAATTAATAATTAAAGCCCAGAAAGTTAAATAAATTCGGCCAAAAAATGTAGGAGATTTTTATAAGCCCGAGCCCGAGCCCGAGCCCGAACCGAGCCGGCCGGATGTACGGACGCGCGCGCGCACGCATGTGGACTTTTGAGCGAAAGTCAACCCATGCATAGCTTAGGTCATCTCCCCTTCAAAGAGTTGGGATACCCCAAGGCATCCAAGCCTTAGTCCATACTTGGGGTGTTATTAACTCATCAAATTTCCACTACTCTTCCAATGTGGGACAAGAGTTAAAACACACCCAATTCATTAACTTGCATTGCTTTGTGAGTCAATTTGGGGACATATTTATCATTCATAACTTATTAAAATTGGACGTATGAATATGCTATGTTAATCTCCTTGCGGAGGTGAACGCGTTCGTATATGGTCCCACGATTTTCGTAGTGTGGGTCCCACCTAAATTTGAGCTCAAAGTTGCTCAAAATTCTGTCCAGAAAATTCTGGACAGCTTTCTAAAACCCAATTCAAGTCCAATTTTCCAACACAATCTTCAAGAATTATCATCAGTGTTGACATTTGTGGTGTTCTCTATGGCCATGGTTTAGGATGGGGGTGGGACTGAGTGAGGTGTTTGTGAAGGTGGGTTTGAGAATGGGGTTTGTCGGTAGAATAAGGTCTTACTGTTCATAGAGACACCCCCTCTCTCTCTCTCTCCGTATCACTGTTATGCATAAGATTGAAGGTAGAAAACTAGAATTTAGTTTAATAGGCTTAATAGTTAGTTATATCATTGAAATCAAATTTATGTTTTATGTTATTGCTGGGAGAAGTAGGTTTTGTTAAACAAGTGTGGTAAAAATATACGGGTGGAGAGAGAAATTAAATGATCGATGTGAATATGTTTAGTGGCAACGTCATCGGTGAAATAATGATTAACGACGACGATTGATTCTTCAGGTGGCATTTCTGAATGTGTAGATCACATGTAAGTAGTAATAAGAGGGTGTTTGATTTTATTTATTGTGTACAGCATATGTAAATGAGATGTGGCGAGCAAGAGTCAGGTGGGTAATAATGAAATGAAGGTTTTATTTTGTTAATAAAAATGAGCTTCTGGTCTGGATGTGGATATTCCATGAATTTCTCATTTCTTTGCCTCAAGGTGGTATCTTTTACTATTTTGGGGGCTGTTGGTTGATTAAGAGATTTGAGTTTTTCAAATATGGGTTTTCTTCTGGTTGATTTGGATTAGTTAGTTTTGTTGAAGATGGTTTGGTTGTCTCTATTTTTAGAGAGCTGTTGGGTTTCTTTTGTTTGAATTATTCTCTGTGGGTTGTGTTTGTGATTTTGAGAATGGATCAAGAGGTGTTTATTTATTGGTGGTTTTTTATATAAAAAATGTTATCAATTAATGGATGCGGGTAGAAAATATTTTATATAAAAATATTTTGTTATAATTCTTTTAATATTGATTGGTTAGTGTTACTGGCGCGGATCCGCATCCATTAAATGATGTGGGTCTGCGCCAATGACACTAACTAATCATTAATTTAATATATAAATAAATTAATTTTTAACCAAAAAAAATCTTACCACAAAATAATTATTAAAAATATAATTCGAGAAATAATTGTAACCCTGGTTAATTGTTGAGCATACAAAACTCATTAATAAATATAATCGTCGTTTTCTTAAATAACAAAAATGTTTTTTTAAATAAGTTATATCCAATTGTTTTTTTAAAATATGTCCATTTTAAAAAAATAATAATTATTTTTAAAAAAAATTGTTCTACAATTTATATTTTTAAAAAATGCCCAATTTTATTTAATAAAAAATGTCTATTTTTTTAGCCTTATAATAAAACAATTTTTGTAATTATTTAATTAAAAAAATTGTTGAGAATGGTTGGAATTTTTTTCATGTTAGGATAAAGGATAATTTTGAGCTTGATTCGTTACGACTATGCCCGATGAATTAGATATTTATCATCCATGGTTTATTGTTATTTTTTTAAATGGAACAAATTGAGGGTTTACTGGACTGCCTTGATTGAAATAGTACCAAAACCATGTAGGTAATCCTTTCGCAAAAAAATGGTTGTTTTGTTTTTTGGTGTATTGACAATGATTTTAGGAAATACATTGAAAAAACTATGGTAAATATGAAAAAAAGATTAAAAATATTTTAAATTACAAAAATATCATTACAAATTACTGAAAAACATCAAAGAAATTCTTTTATGTTTTAACAAAACAGTTTTTAGAAAGAAAAAAAGATGTTAAATCAAGTAAAACAATTACTAAAAAATACTTTTTATTTGTAGTTTTTACGCTTTTTACTAAAATAAGTTACTAAAAAAATAGTTTTTATTTATAGTTTTAGGAAAACAATATTTATTTGCAATTTCAGAAAAATAAATAACTAAAAAAATAGTTTTTATTTATACTTTTAGAAAAATAACATACTAAAAGATATTTTTAATTTAGAGTTTTAGAAAAACGGTTCTTATTTAGAAAAATAAACTATTGAAAAAAAATCGTTAAAAAAAGTTTTTCGGTGGATATTTTATATAACGTATATAAAACTATATTTAGAAAAAAATAACCATTTTTTAGTAAAATCATTTAAGTAGTGCATAATTCTTGCAGACTTCATCCAACTGGTTTTAAGCGAAGAGGAAAATCATTTTGGAAACTATGTTGGAGGATTTGAAACTTCACTTGCTAGAAGAGTTTTTTTAATTTCTATTTTTTTTTTATTTTAACTCCGAGGACAACTTTTTTGTGGTAGTTTTATTCAATATGGAATGATCATTTAGATTGTTTAATGGTATAAATATGAGTTCTATAATTTATAGGAAGATATATTTGATATTGACATAGTTTTTAATTATGAGATTTTACTCCATTTATTTGTGCAAGTTGTTTTATCCTTTCTTATGATAGTCCATTCTTTTTATGAAATCTACAAAATTTTCATGTCCCAATTTCAAGTCAATTGTTATTGAATACTTTTTTAACTCAAAGGTCATATTGGCTGCCACTAATAGTCTTGCTCGCACATCGCGCGGGTTTACACCTAGTAATTATATAAAAATTATAGACTCAAATCTTCTCAAGATGACACGTGTCTTATATATTAAATATCATTAAGTTTCAAACCTTTTCAAAAACCTCTTCTCCATTTTCTACCAATTACATTTATGCTTTCTAATCTCATTCATCTCCCTTTTTTATTAATCCCTTCCATCTCTCCTCTTAAACATAGAGAGTCTCTTCTCTTTCTTTCAAACTTTCATTTCCTTTTTTTCCTCTCCTCTTAAAGGTATGAATCTCTTCTCTTTCAACCTTTCATTTTTTTCATTTTACTACGTCAAAAATCCAATTTTGTATGAATTTCTCCTGCTCACAAAACCAGGAGAAGTATCTGTAATACTTTCGTCATATTTTATGTTTGTGTTTATGCTTTTGTTATATATTGCAATTTAATTACCTCCTTAGAGTTCTTCTTACCCTGCCATCATGTATCAAAGCTCGAAGGTATTTTTCGAACTCATCATGTAAAACCCTGGAAAAAAAATATATTCTACGAAAATAATTCGTTCCATTTTTTTATATAGTTATGATTCAAGTGGTACTTTCAATAAAATGGTGGAAACACGAGAGACATTTTTCTTTCTTCCATGTTCTTATTGTATTATTATGCTTCATGTATAGTCCTGTTGTTTTCATCCGTTTGCATGTATTTCAACATGGCGTTATTTTATCTTTATCTTTATCTTTATTCTTTATATACTATAAAATGCTCTACAAGGAGCTTTAATGCACTTTCACCATATTATGCCACGTGGCATCTTAATTCACTCTCATCATATCTATCATCTATCATCTTTATTTTTATCTTTATATACTATAATCTTTATCTTTATTCTTTATATCTCTTACTACTATAAAATGCAAAACAAGGCATTAAGACTCCTCTTCAACCAGTCTATCCACGTAGGCAAAGCATTTAATAAAGTCTCCAAGTTAAGAGTATCCACATGTCAAATACGTTTAACCCTCCGTCCGCCTATTCATTTGCCCAATAAATGTCTGTTCACTTTCTCTCCCTCAAGACTCTTCACATCCCAAGACATTATTCAGAGAAGCTACCTCTTTAAAATGCTATACAAGCATTTATGGGTCTCAAATTCTAGCCATCCACGTAATCATCATAATTACCCATTTTCTTACCATCTCTTCATCTTAGAGAAATCGTCCACTCCCCATATTCATGTACACCTCTCGCCTCTTCATTTTCTTTCCTTCTCTCCCTCACACATTTACTTCATTTGCCTACCCATCTGTCTTCCCATGGAAACCAACCGTATAACTCTCCCTCCTCCTTCTCCCTCTCCATCTCATTCTCATTTTATAAATATTTCCTCAGCCATCACTTCTCTTCACCTCCCCCACCTCCCACCCAAGAAAAAACACCCAACACTAAATTTCCTGCATCCTCACTTAATATTCAGGTATAATGTATATATATTTTCAGATTTCCTTAATCCTTTATTTATTTATGGAATCTAAATCTGTAATTTATAATGGATCCCAATCTGGGTTCTTTTTTGTGTCTTCATAGGAGATACAGAGTAGCCAAGTTGGTCAAGCTTGAAAAATATATGTGAGTTCATATTTTATTAAAGAGAAAAGGACAAAAGGGGATATTCTTTTATTTTTTCAGAAAAGTCGCAGATGCCATATTGCAACTGCTGGTGTTTGGCCTCCAATTTTCAGAGCAAATTGAGTCTACCATGTGGTTGATGATGGAAATTTGGAGTTGGCGATGACGGTCCTCAACTTTCTTTGGTTTTCACAGGGATATATTGCAATATAATTTATGTACTATTACTTTCTGTTTTGCCAAAGATTAGGGAATTGTGGGCGATGATTCACACGGGGATGGGGATTCGCCACCATGCCTTCACATTCACAGTCTACGTCTTAATAGGTGCAAAGGTGCGTGTTCAATTTTTGGTGAGAGAGTAATGGGTACACGGCTTGGCGGGTTCATGAACAGCTGGTGGGTCTTCAACCCAGATTTGGTGAGAGACATTTCTTATGTTTTCACTTAATTTAGGAGAGAGAACGATCAAAGCCACCGCAGTTAATTATCGTGTTCCAATTCAAAACCTGAGCCAGAGAAGAACAGGTGTGAGATAGTGGGAGTTGCTCCATATTTTGCCGGAGAACTCATGTTTACAAACTGTTGTGAACAAGTCTATTGAAACTGCATCGCTTCTTTACTTCAGAATTTGTTGGAGATGAGAATCGCTATTGATAAAATTATTAGTTGATAACTTCGGATAGACGAGTTTGGAAAGAGAGCCGATTTGAGGCAGGTTACCTACCAATAAATCTACTTTGTATTTTATATTTTACATGCTTGGTCCCACTTTGAATTATTCAAAACAAGATTTTTTTTGCGCATAATGCATTTGTTACATTGTCTAAAAGAATTATATTGTTAAGAATGAAGAGTTCAGGTATAAAATTTGATGTGAGATATGGCTTATAAGAAGGGTTTTTTCACCATATCCCATAGTCTCTCCACATCTCTATTATATTGATAAACACATATATTATGGTCATTCACCCTTTACTCTCTTCTTCTCCTTTTTTTTGTTCTAATATAAATTGTTAGGATGCATGGGATTTTGAATGGGATAAAGAAGGCACGCTAGGGGTAAGGTGAAGAGAACAAACTATATATATAAATATGTGTGTGTGTGTGTGTGTGTGATTGATTTGATTACAGTAGTTCTAATTTCAACTGTCGCATTTTAACCTATAGACCCGAACTTTAGGTTTGTTCCAAACTACAGTTGATATTTTCTTCCTGGTATTATTGTAGGTATAATAGTTGAATACTTTGAGCAATAAAAATAATTAGGATTTTTTGATTTTTTTTCCTTTTCCAGCACATAATGTTAGGCTCGCGCATCGCGCGGGTTTACACCTAGTTATACTATAAAATGCTCTACAAGGAGCTTTAGTGCACTTTCACCATATTATGCCACGTGGCATCTTAATTTACTTTCATCATATCTATCACTTATAAGCCTTCTTGGGAGGCTTTTCTCATTCTTTCCTGCTCCTTCGGTTTCTCCACCCGTTTATTTCCTCTTCAAAACTGTTGTTTTTTTAATAAATTACGTTCAATATTTTTTTTAAATAACTCACGTACAGTATTTTTTAAATTACGCACAGTATTTTTAACAACATATACATAATTGTTTATTGTTTTTATAAATTATGTAAAATATTTTTTTAAATAAAAACAACTTTTTAATTTAAAAAAAAAAGATTTCTCTTAATTAAAAAAAATCATTTAAAGTGTTTTATAAAAAAAAGTTGTTTTTTAACAAAAATAAAAACTGTTAACCATGAAAATTAGGGGTGAAAATTCGTGTATTTAGGTCATGTTTCGGGCCGACACGACATGACACGATAAGGATTTTTTGGACATGAACACGACCCAAATAAAAACAACATAACACGACACGGCACGAATAACCCGATTCTTTAAAATTTCACGCTAAAATAAACATAAATAGACACGATAACCCTAATAAAAACACGATTAACATGACATGACACGATAATACGACTCATAATTTTGACACGAACACACACGACACGACTTCGTGTAAAAAAAATACTACACGAACACGACATATTGTGTCAATTTTGGGTCAATTTCGTTTCGTTACGTGTCGTGTTTTCATGTTGTTTTTAAAATTGTCACCACCATATTATGCCACGTGGCATCTTAATTCACTTTCATTATATCTATCACTTATAAGCCTTCTTGTGAGGCTTTTTTCATTCTTTCCTGCTCCTTCGGTTTCTCCACCTGTTTATTTCCTCTTCAAAACTATTGTTTTTAATAAATTACGTTCAATATTTTTTTAAAAACCACTTTCACCATGTTATGCCACGTGACATCTTAATTTACTTTCATCATATTTATCACTTATAAGACTTCTTGGGAGGCTTTTCTCATTCTTTCCTGCTCCTTCGGTTTCTCCACCCGTTTATTTCCTCTTCAAAACTGTTGTTTTTTTAATAAATTACGTTCAATATTTTTTTAAATAACTCACGTACAATATTTTTTAAATTACGCACAGTATTTTTAACAACATATACATAATTTTTAACTACCTATACAGAGAGTAGTCGGATAGTGTTTAAATCTAGTGTTTGCTTTTGATTTCAATTGAATGATAAAGAATGCTTTCAATCATATCGAGTCTAAGTAGATATGCCACTAAAGCAGAGTGATTGTGTGTCGTCTTTATTATGAGTAGGACCGACAAATGGGCGATTGTGCGGATTTGGTCGGGTCAGTAACGAGTTAGGGTCAGATATGAGTGGGTAATAGTGGGTTGATGCTTGTTGCGGGTCGGATTAATTGCCGATGTGTTTTTTCATTCAAAATTTTTAATTGTAATTCCTCTAGTTTATATGAGTAGGAAGGATAACAAGTCATTTATCAACCTGCCTAACCCGCAAATAAGCGGTGAGTTTTTAGTGATCCATATATTATGCACATGAAACAAACATGATGGTACCCATTCTCAACAATTGCATGTAGAAATGAGTGAACGGTACTGTTTGACTCCATTTTACGAGCTTAATTATGATCAACTCTGAGTTGACAGTACAAGGCAATCAATGCACAAAATTCCATGCAATATGTAACTATTTTAATCAATTAAGGGTATCATATACTTTTTAGGTGCGTGCAAAACAATAATTATTCATCTCATTTTAAAAGGGTAAATGCACCAGTTATAATTAAAAAAATCAACTCTTTAGTGCGTTAAATGAAAAATAGAGATATATAATTTTCTTTTATTGTTGAAACTTATAATTAACACATATTTTACTAAGTTATTGAATTTTAATTTTTTCGCAAATATCATTTCCACCAAATTTTTATATTAAAAAATCAACCATTTAGGGGGGGTTGCAACTACCATTTATTATTTTTAATAAGGATGTAAATAACTTTTTCTAACTAAATGTGACTTAATATTAGCACATGTTATTAATACGCATAAAAATCTAAAACACCACAGCTTATATCTAAAATAAATTCTTCAGTTTATTGAAAATCCTCCTTTTTATATAAGGTTAATCACTTATCAAAATAATGTATAAGTGATAGAAGAATACATACTAACAATTTCTCACAATTATTTATCTAATAATAGAAAAATAAACCCAAAGATACCTAGAAGATTCCGAGCAATTGAATCACAATCAATTATGTTGAACAACACGCGCGGAGAACTTCACGTTCAAGTTTGGTGGCATGTTGGAAATTCTTCCCAATGTGATGAACTAATGTATTACAAAGTGTTTTCGCTATCATCTTTTATTAAACTATTCCATTCAAAGTCCTTCAAAGATATTTTTAAGGTTTTATCTTTGGAACACATAGGGGTGGTAAACGGACGGATACAGATCGGATACCATGTTTTTCATATTCATATCCGCTATCTGGACGCACTATCCGTATCCACCCGAATAGTTAAAACAACTATCCATATCCGTATCCGCTCGGATACCTCGAATTCAGATAATATTCGTATCCGTTTACATTGTTTAGACATCACAAAAAATAAATATTAAAATATCTAATCCAATGAAATCCAATCCAATCCAAATAAATATATAACAAAATTACTACCTCCTAACATCAACAATTATGGCTTCCATAATAATAGTAGCATTCCATAATGATAATATGGCTTAAAGCTATCCATACTTTACAACCATATAAGCTTAACTTTGTACTTTGTATGTATTTATTGTTGCTAACTTTCTACTGCAGGAGGAGGGGATGCGCAGTGGCGTAGCGACGGAGTTGATGCACAAGGGAGGGGTTGATAAGAAGGGGTGGCGGGGTTGATGAGCAGCGACAGACTGATGCGGCGAAAGGAGAGGTGGAAGAATGAGGGTTTTTTGTGGAGTGAAATGAGGGTTTCTTTTCTCTTGCTTTGTACGAAGGAGAAATGAAATGAAATTAAGTTTTTTTTTTGTTTGGAGTGGAGTATATGTTCTTTAGTGGGTGTATATTGTGTGTGATAGGGTGTATTATAAATTTAGTGTAACTCTATGATAATATACCCAATAAAATAATAATACATGGCATTTTATAATATACCCAATAAAAGAATAACTTTATGGTGTTTTTGTTTTGAGTGGAGTATGTGTTTGTTTTGTTTTAGGAAATAAACGATTAAGTTTTTTTAATATTATTTTATTAGTAATACTAATACTAATATTATTAGTAATATTTTAAACATATGTTTGACGGATACGGATATCTGGTAAAACGGATATCCAGTAAAATGGATACTCCGCATCGGATACGGATTATCCGTGTCAGATATTAGTACTATCCGTATCCGTATCCGTATCCGTTTTCTTAGATATTTTTATAGATTATCCATATTCGTATCCGTTTCCATTTTTTCGGATAAATATCTGCAAATTCGAATTCGGTTATCGGACGGATGCAAATTTTCGAATATCCATTTACAGCCCTAGGAACACATCACTTCTTTGCCATTGTTGTGTTGTCAAATCGATGTTTTTACTTTTTCTTAATAGTGATGTATATAAATAAAGTGAACCAGTTGAACAAGTTGGAATCTTAGGGAAATTTTCCTTTATTTCAAGTTTTGGATCTTTCCACTTAATTTAAAGCAAAAGGTATGGCAAAAAGTGTGTTGGAATTTTTTCTTATTACTCCGAAGAGATATTTAAATGCCTAAAATACATCAGCAAGTTGACCTTTAGTGGAAGTATGAAATTTTTTACTAGGGTAATGAATGATATCAATCAAATACATTAGGTGCCTTTACCCACCAAATAGATTTTGCATCGTTAGTTTTAGTGGAAATTTGGACCATTAAAATTGATTTGAATCTTGCTTCTGCTCAGAGTATTACTTGCATTGAAATGGAAATTGATTGTTAAATTGTCTTTAATATGATCTATAGGAATCACCTCCAGAGTCTAGATCACATGAATTTGATCCAGAGATTTCAACATGTTACCTTATGTTTATGTTTTAGGAAATTAATGCTTGTGTTGATGTTCTTGCTGCTCACTCGGTTTCAAAGTTGTTTCGCTCCACAGTGTATATTCAGATTTCGTGTTTTTTACTTCCATCTTTTCGCCGCGATTTGTGTAATATCGTGGTGGTATGTTTTGCCATTTTTAGCATTACTTGTAAGATTTCCATATTTTAATTTAATCTTCCTGCTTTTGTCAAAAAAAAAATCAAATACATTAAAAAGCTATCAAATTCCAAAAAAATTCATTTTTGCAAGTGACAATATGATGTTATCAAACACACCATAATTTTAAATTACTTTAAATATTTCCAACTCATTTGTAAGTTGGAAAATTACACCATTGCATTTTAAACTTTATTTCATTTTTTACTTTGTCATCCGAATTTTTATTTTTTGGAGTAAACCCCCTGAACTTTCATAACGACTATAAGTAATCACTTACCATTAACGTTGTTAATTTTTTATGGAAAAGTAATTCACGCTATTAACCTCATATGTTAAAATAAATTAATACTAATTTTCTCATTCTTTTTTCTTTTCACTTTCTCTCTCTTTCACTCTCCCTCTCTCACGCAAACCCCCCTCCCCCCGACTCTCCCTCTCGTTTCTCTTACTCTCAAACACACACACGAACTGAAACTATTGGAATATATGGTAGTAAATTAGTTGAAAAAAATATTATTTTGGTCAACTTTAGGGTCAAGTTAATTTGAAACTCATATGTCTTTAGAGATGGTTCAAAGTGATAATGCGTTATCCTTCGTAGGTAGTATAAAGGAGTATACTCACATGTGTAAATCATAAATCAATAAATGAGAAATGACAGTTCAAAGTACCACCCACTTGGAACATAAAGTTTGGTTTAAGTGTTATGTTAAATTCAAAGTCTTACATATATAGAATATAAAAAATGAGTGTAATGTATGAGGACTCGTTTTGACTTATGGGATTGTTGCCCTTGGGGTATCCGAACTCTTTGAAAAAGAGAGGACATACGTGGATTTGTATTGGTTTCCAAACCCACACACGTACATTACCCGTTCGACCTGACTCGGTCCAGCTCAGCTTGCAAGGGCACAGTTTGCGGGCCTTGGGTTTTGACTTGACTAAAGTATCAACTTTTGGTGCCAACTTTTATTGGATCTTTTACTTTAAATTTTTTGTGTATTTTATTTAATTCTGATCCAATTTTGATTCCTTTTTTCACAGTTTTTTGTTCCCAACTGTTGTGACATTTTGGACAATTTTAACTATTTTTTAACCGCCATTTAATTACTACAAATTCGTGGTTTGTATTTTGTTTTTATTGTTACTTTTCTGACATTATGTCTAGAATCAATCCCATTTCGTGTCTATACAAATAGAGTTTTTTCCATTATTGGTTCGACTATAACTTGCAATTTGGATTGTACTATTGCAAGTCGTGATAGTTGTATCTTGGGAGACGATTGTCGTTGAGTTTGTAGAGCACCATTGTAGGGTAAATCTCGTCTTGAGCACAAAGTGTTCAATACTTTCCTCAATCATTTAAAATTTTGTTATTTATCAGTGCAAGCTTGTTTGTGGTTATTTCAGATTATTATATGGATGTATTAATTAATGTTTATATATTTCGTAAATTAATTAAAAATAATTTTTGATAACAGAAAAAACATGCACACCATTAATAGGGGGTGCTGATATAAATTTGAAATGGGTTTCTTGACTATTTGAAAATTTTAAAACGAGCTTGTTCAAGAATAAATGGGTTTTTGAAATGGGTTTATTGGATAGGAAAGTGAATTTTTTTAAATCCCTTTGTTGGAAAAAAAAGTAGGATTTGAAAATTTTAAAATGGGTTTATTGAAAAATGTGAACTTTTTATAGGTTTGTTGAAGAAAGGACTAGAAATTGATTTGTTGAGGAAGATGTGATTTTGAAAATGTGTTTTTTTTTCCACTTTGGGTATAGTTTTTTATTTTATTTTTTGGAATCTTTACTTTTGGAAAATATCATTTCTAATTTTCTAGAATATATATTTTTCTGGAAAATGTCTTCTTTTTTGTTGAAACTGTTTATTTTGTTGTAAATATTTTTTTTTGCCCTCAATTTTTTCGTAAGGGCTAATTTTGTTGGAAAATGTTTTTTTTGAAAATATATATTTTAATTAAAAATATATTTTTTGCAATAAATGTTTCTTATAAGGGTTAATTTTGCTAGAAATTATTTTTTGTTGGAAAATGAATTTTTTCCCAAAAATATAATTTTTTTTTGCTAATAAGTATTTTTTTCTATAAATGTTTTTTTGCCGTAAATATTTTTATAAGCGTTAGTTTGGTGAAAATGTCATTTTTATTTTGTCGAAATGTTTTTTCCTTGTAAATTTATTTTTCTATCATTTTTTAGTTATTTTTGTTAATTTCCACCAATTTTATATAGTTTTGTCATTTTCATATTTGTTAAAGTTTATTTAAATATTTCCAGATTTTTAAAAGGTTTTTCAATTTTTTTACAACCTCTAAAATGTGTTTTCTACTATCTTTGGGATTTTTTTAAAGTTTTATTAGTATTTTATATATATTTTTTTTTCAGTTTTTTGTAATTCTACATTTGACATTTTTTAAATTTTATTTTCTTAATTTTCTATCATTTTTTTTGCTTTTTTACAAATTCTAAAATAATTATTTTATGATTTTGAGATTTTAAGAATATTTTCTATAATTTAAAAAAATGTTTTTCTATAATTATAATCTTTTTTAATTATTTTTTAATTTCTTTTTTAAAAATATTTTAGATTGATTCCAAAATATCCTCATGTGCATGGTACATTACTCACCTTTCCGTCCAAAAATTAATGGTGTTAACGGTAAGGGGTTAATTTTAGTCATTTTGAAAATTAAGTGGGTAAGTCTAAAAAATAAAAGTTTTGGTGGCAAAGTAAAAAATGGAGTAAAGTTCAGGAGAAATATAACTAACCCTATTTTTTTTAAAATTTAGGCAAAAATACAAAATATGTCAAATTAATATTATTGGAAAGAATTTGAGCTAATTTTACCCACTAATATATTTGTTTGCGATTCCAATATTTTACTTTTTTCGTATTTATGTGCTTTGGTCCTAAAAATAGAGGTGTCAATTTTCGACACAACATAAAATTGGCATGAAACTAACACGGAATGTTGTGCTGGGGTCCTGTTTGGGCTAGGATATTTTGGCTTGACAGATGATCGAGTTGTGTTCGTGCCATATTTTTAACACGAAATTGGCCCATTTTTGAATAATTGCAACATGAAAAAGCAATCCGATTTGGCCCAATTACCACCCTTTTATAATCAATATATTTCATGCAATATAAAATATATATTTATATATAAAAATAAACATGTTGTCATGTTGGGTCACGTTTAATTGTGCCCAATTAGCACGAATTTGATTTATCGCGTTATTCGTGTCATGTCATGTTTTTAATAGGTCGTGTTCGTGTTAGAAGAAAAATGACATTGTGTCGTGTTCATGTCGAATAAAATGAAGTCATGTTGTGTCAGATCGGGCAGGCCCAATCACGACCCGTTCAACCGAATTATCACCCTTACCTAAAAGGTAGTAAAAGATAGGTGCGTTACTTCACCTTGAAGTAGCAAGATTTGTTCATAGGTGCATCGCTTAACAATGAAGTAAAATTAGTAGCCCAATAGTGGATTGTTTCACCTCAAGGTTACCAAATCACTTTAAACCTTGATTTGCACTATTTCTACTATAAGCATCTCTCTAGTTCATATTTGCAATAAATTGTGATTTAAGTGTATTAAATGGGTAATTATAAAGATTGAAAAAATTCATAAAACCTATTTTTTGACCTATAAAATGAATTGGAGTGTTAAACATGGAATCATGTGTTGGTCGTGTCAACTCGGTTAAAAAGGAAAGGAAAATGGTGGGCAACACTGGCAACTTAAAATGAACATAAGGTTTTAAAGTGAAATATTGTGTGAGCTATCGTCAAATTTCAGAAAGGCCCGAAGTCGTTGGATGTGTCAAGATTTAACTAGACCTTAAACCACTTTCCAAATAAGCAACAATTGTGAAACTTAGAGCATATGTTGAAAGCACATGAACATAAATGAGATTGATAAACTAAAAGTAATTAAAGTATTATATGTGAAGAACGATTATATGTGAAGAACGACACTTCAGGAATGTGAATAATGGAATGGAAATGGTAATGAGTGGAGCTTCATGCTCTATTATTGTGTAAATCACTAATGAGTTGGTGTGTCATCCTCGAAAAAAAAGTTAAAGTACTATGGTATACATTATAACACATGAATGAAAATGCATGGATGATTGTACGTAACTTAGTAATGATTGGATATAAAGAAAACATGTGAGTCCCCAAAAAAACTTGGAAGTCAATGTACTTCGACAAAACAAACTATGAAAAATGTAAATTGTTTGAATAAAGGATATGGTATAGTAACTTACTAAGAGCCAGAATAAAAATTAGTGCTAGTATGGAAAATTTTACCGTGGCACGTACCAGGCTGAGTGTGTAAGGAAGGATGATAACACATATGAGATAATAATTATAACTATAAGTTAGACCATCGATAAGTTTGTAATATGATTAATATTATTATAATAATTAATTAAAGTGATTGTTTGTTAGCTATCATCTTGCATTTAGATGATATAAAATAATTGCACGGATTTCATGAAGTAAGATATTACGGTATACATATATGTGTTTTTATAGCATTGCACATATATTGTTCTTTGGACTTTTTTACAACATCGTTAGTCGTCGTATGAAGTTTGATATATGTGGTACATATTTACATTAGTTTCTCTAATCACATGGGGTCCTAAGAAATTTCAAAAACTTTCTTAAAATATTATTAAATGATTATGTAATTACATGTACATGAACCATGTGTGATTACTCGATAACTAAATATTAAATAGGAATTGAGTAGAAACTTAACATATTGGATCATTCTTTACTTAACGTACCATTTTAAGTTGGGTCAGCATACAGATGGCCCATTATTTGGGTCAAGGAATTATAGAGGTTCCTTCGAGCTTATATACAAATGCTTTCATGGTGGAAAGGTTGGCAATTGGTCTTACTTTAGAGAACTGACAAATGAGTTTAAAGGTTATGCATAACATCATGGTAACATTGGGTTTTGGTGGTCCATTTGTCTCCTAAATATACTTGATTGAATAACTGAAACTAGGGGTAGGGGTAGTCAACTTTACAAACACAATGTAGGGTTAACCAATTTAAGGACCACTTGATCTTCCTCGATCAAGTTAATATTGGGAATATCGTAATTAATGATTTTAACAACGTAGTAGGAACCTAACGCTAGGATCAGATTACTTTGAAATGGTAACCTATTATCGGGGAAGATCCTTTACATTAATATGTAGTGCTTCAACCATGTGATGATATGAGAGCCGAGTAGTCACCAAACATAATTGTAGAAAAATAGAGTTTGTCATCAACATATTGTTCCTAGTTAGAGGGACGCATATCATAGTATTTAAGGGACTATACTAATAAATTCGTTTACTTGAAGAACTTCGATGTATAGATTGAACCATTCTTTACACAACTTATTAGGACTTTTAAGGTTAATGGATTAATAAAGATGTTCACATTAACCCTATCAAGTTAAGAAATCTTTTTAGGGCTGTCGCAATTCTAACTAACCTCGATGGCGAAGAAATGGCTCCCCCGGCAAATCTCGCTTGCCTACAAAAAATTATCCTCGAGCAGTTGTGTTTTCCTTTTTCTCTCTCTTATCATCTTCTAAAAAAATATCTCTCCTTTTTACCTTGACAAAATTACGCGTGACTTAATCCTCCTACTAGTTCTTAAAACAAAACTACTTTTTCCCTCCCCATTGCAAATATAATTTGGCAACTTAAACTTAAATCCACTATTTAAAGCCTCAATTATCATTAACTTTTGAGCCTCAACCCTTAACCTAGAAACTGAATCTAACAAAATAAAAAAATATATCTCAAATGAGAAAGTTATATTTAATATTTTTAATTCAAATTTAAGGCTCGCCTCCTCTCGTATAAGAAGAACAAGATTCTTGATTTTTAAAAAAATAATATTATTTTGGGTAGTTTTATTGGCAAATCAAATGGCCTATATTAAAACGATATATATATATATATATATATATAGACACACACACACACACACTAATGCATTCCTCGTCAAATATACCACATTTATTTATTTATTTATTTATTATGTTAAGGTGTTAAGAAAGTTAAGTTGTAATTTATAATGACTACCACATTTATGGTAGATATCATATCATATAACATAGATATATAATTCTCTCTTTTCATGAGCATTTTCCATATATACCCTTAATATCCTCTATTCACAATTCTCTCATTAAAAACGTCTCTCTCTCTCTCTCTCTCTCTAATATCAAATGTGTACATTTATTCAAGACCTCCCATTCATAATCTTTCATTCTAAACAACCATGGATTTCAATACACAAAAGTACAAAAATTTTAAATTTGAACTTTACTTGGGACATAGTTTATAAAATAATCAGTTAAATAATCACACCCATTAATTATTAATTATTAAAGCAAAATCATATTTACATAATAAAAGTGTGTATTGTAATTATAATATTTCTTTTTAATATAACTATAATTGTTAAAGACCGTGTCAGTAATACTATATAAATTTTACTTTCAATGTATTTGCAATAATGTTGAAGGGAGTATATTCAAATTAACACCACATGGCCCATAGTGGTAGATACAGTAGTTGGGTGAATATATAGGGAAGATTAGTTCAAATATTTGGAGATCACGAAAGAAAGATGGAAGACTAGTCCTTATAGGACTTTAGGACTTGTAATGAGGATTAACATGAGAGAGACCTAAAAAATAAGACCTTTAGGCTTATAAATAAGGGCGACCTCACCCAGTTTGGAGGTATCGATTGTAACCTGTATGTGGTGACTTGGACTCTCGGCTAGCAACCCTAACACTCTAATCGCCATTGATTCTTTTAAGAAATAACTAATATTCATCCCTTCCTCATGGACGTAGATAAGACGATCTGTCGAACCATGTACTTCTTGTGTCCTTGCTTTTCTGCATTCATAACTGTTCTAGGGATAAGCTTTAAATACTTATTTTTATCATGGGTCAATATCCCCTACAATTTGGCACCGTCTATGGGAAGATTCGAATTCTCACCATTGTCATAATTGTCTAGCCCAACAAAGAAAATGAGTGCAAACCAGTCTCACCACCGGAATGCGAGAAGTCGCGTTCAGTCTGAAATACAGGTCGTCTCGCCACCTCCGCGATCCAGGTCTAGGGGCATTCACCCAGAAGATCATGGACTAGTCTCCGACGTCATACATTGTCAGCGAAATAACCAAAGGTAAGAGAACCCTCTCATTTTTCTAGTATTTATGAGGAGATATTGGACCACTGGGATCAAGAGATTGTTCATCTTAGGAGGCAACTGACTCAGTAATCAGAGGATCATTGTTCTTGTTTCTGAACTCTGGAGCGTCACAGTAAGAGAACTTGCTCTCCATGAAACGACATGTCTTACCATACTCGGGCAGCTTCTAGCTCTAAAATCTCCCATGAGGTGCACTCTAACTCGCGGCATGTCCACCATTCTCTAGAGAAAAAATCCATCGCCATAATCACCATCAATCTCATCCAACTAAATCATCATAAAACAGTAAGTCCACTCATCCAAAATATCCACCGAGCAGACTTGGGAGTGACAAACTTAGAGGTCTCATCAAGAAATAATTGGAAGGAAAGCTGGATCCAAATCTGGCACGAACTCTTAAGGACCTAGCTAGGAAAGCATTGGGGCATGGCTCGTCCTCGATGTTTATTTTGGAGATAGAGACCTTCAAACCAACAAATAAGTTCTTAATGCTAAAAATCATAACTTATAATGGGAAGGCTGATCCTGCTCATCACATCAGATATTATCGACAAATGATGTCCCCATGGATACATTATAATGTTCTTATGTGTCGATTTTTCCACATCCACTCCGGGGGAGATCGGCCTAAATTGGTTTGAGAAATTATTCCCCAGATCAATATCTTCATTCAGAGAGTTGGTCGAACAGTTAGCGACCCACTTTATTACTAGCAGTAGAGCGATCAAGGAAGTGGATTCATTTATCTACTTCAAGAAGGACAAGTAGGATTCCCATAGGAAGTACGCGCAATGGTATTGTGAACTTGTAACACCCCGTGCATCCTGGCAAGTGAGGTAGCTAGTCGTCATTGCCAAACTGCGTTAGGCATCTCTAAATCAGTTATCATTCTCAGCATGTGATATAATTATGAGATCAAAACTTTTTCCATAAAATAATATTCAAATTTATCCAAAAAATATACACAATCATGCATATAAAAACGCATCACTATGCTATCTTTAAAATATATCCAACCCCATTATATTAAAATTCAAATGAAATAATTCAACTGTAAATATCTTGACTGAAACCATAAACAACTATAGAACCGATTGGCCTGCCAAACCCATATATGAAAGTCTCATGATAAAAATGACGGAATGGAAAGATAAGCTAAACTACTAAATCAAATAAAATAAATCTCCAACTGCACTCCAAAGATCTCCAATTCCTCTTATGCAGCTACTCCAGCACTATACCTAAAATGTTAGCCAACGCAATGGGTCAAAGCCAACCGCATGAATACTAGCCACTCCTCCCAATTAGGGGTCGTAAACCCAGACATAAGTATTATACATGATAAATATCACAATAGAGTATTTTAAATTAAACGAGATATATATTAACATATGAGTAAAAATAAACTACCACTATCTACCCACATAACTACACCACCCCAATGCTCAAGTCCAATTATGAAATTTGGATCATTTAATTATCTCAAAGCTATCAATTCAATTTAATTCGATTAACCAATTTATTATTACAGCGACACTACTATGTCAGTTGACATATCTATTGATTCTGCACATATTCAAGCATGCGTAAAGTTTTACACCACACATATTCTCCTCGCTATAGCCATCCTACCCAATTTCGTTAGCCATGCACTTATTGACGAGGTTTTACGCACATGTCACAATAGCCAGCCGACCCAATTTGTGTTAGCCCTGCATTTATTGGTGATCCCAACACACACCCATGTTACTATAGTCAGCCAACCAAATTTCGTTAGCCCTACATTTATTGGTGACACAAAATTCATTTTAATACCCATTGCTTACTTAGGCAATTATTCCCCATTTTAACAAGTTTGTTATTTTATAATATCCCCACCCTTTATTCAAGCCTTAAATTCCCAAACCATCCTTAGTACCATACCTAGAGATATTCATACCACAAATGTATCATAACCTATCCCCTAGCAAGAATACTTATCGATAATTGCCACCTAGTCTCGCACCTAGGATAACGGGACAACGAAAAAGTGTGGTACTTCCCACCCCGTAATACCCATATATAAACCTACACTCACTACCTAGAATGTGTTAACAACAAAAAAGGTCTAACTACTAGTCACATACCTAGCAAGCAACCTAAAATAAGGTGAAAGCATAGCAATCCCGTCGTCCTCACGATATTGAATATTAACACAATTAACGATCACAATAAGGCATATTTTCAACCTATAACAACAATTTTTCTAATTAATCACAAGATTACTATTTATCCAAATTATGCTTGTTTACTTGTAATTTTAATTAAACAATTCATTTCCCAACAACTTATATAATAGCCATTCACATTCATATCTCGAAGTATACAACAATAAATTTCTATTCTACAAGCTATATATAAAAAATATGATTTTATGAGTCGAATTCAAATTATACTATTCATACATTTTATTTTAACATTTGAATGCCCATATTTTCTAACGGAATCCCAACCGCTTATCTAAGCATGCAAGAGTCTTGAGTCTTAATTTGCATTAAAGATTTGAATAAAAACAGTCTCAACTTTAGCTTCACTTTTCCTAATTAGTATCTTGAATTTATTTTAAGAAAACAATGATTGTTAGTCTTTAGGCAACATTTAAAATGCATAATACTAAAAAGGAACAATATAAGTATTTATGTCTGTAAAAGTTGTTTGAAGAATCTGATTGCACGATTGTGTTCCTCTCGAGAAGGTAATAAAGATGCATTCTTAAGAAATCTTGAGAAAACACGATTTGGACCTTTAAAACTTGGGTTGAATCTTTCTTTTTAATGGGGTTAGGGTTTTGTAGACGAAAGGAGATGTAAACAAGGGAGGCTAGTGCTATTAGATCTAATAGAAATGTGTTGGAAAAAGTATAACCCATAGTTTTATTTATATTAGGAGGTGGAGGAGTTTTAATATAACACAAACTCCAAAAATTAATCAAATTTGCCAGCACTGCCCGATACGAATCTATTCACCCCTGAGAAGGTGCCCAGGCGGCTAAAAAATGTTTATAATTGCATTCTTTCCATGACTCCAAATCCGATTAAAATACTAATTTTGAAATAATAAAATCAACATTTTAAATGCTAGAAATAATCTAAATTAAAATAAAATATTTCTGGTTTCTTATTTAAACGAGCTATTTACGATCCACAAATTCACGGGGTGTTACATTCTCTCCCACTAGTACAAGAATTTTGTCCTCGAAATTCGACGAAGCATAAATGTCAATGTAAAATTGCGCGAATAAAATAAGGTTTACATATGCCTACATGTAAAATATCACGATTGGGTGCCCATCTACCCAATCCTATATATATATATATATAGGGAGAGGTTCACAAGTGGACCAAAAGAATGGACTTTTTAATGGACCTTAACAAAAAACACATAATAACACATTAATTTTAATTCCTATAGTGTAATTGGTCCGCGCCAGCGGCACCCGAGACCACACCTTCACCCCACTAACCCCCCCCCCCCCCACCGCCCCCCCCCCCAACCACCACCATCACCATAGCAGCCCTTGTGGAAGCTCTTATGATAGCAGGGCTGCCATGGGGGTGGGGGTGGGGTGGGGTGGGTGGAGGGCTTGTGGGGGGTGGGGGATCGATCGACACGCATATTTGGTGCCGCTGGCGCTGAAAGTCCATTCTTTTGGTCCACTTGTGAACCTCTACCTATATATATATATATATATATATATATATATATATAAAAGAAAATAATTACGTACCATGCTATTCCACTAGCCACACCTTGGCTCCTGTTGGGCCTACCCTGCCTGAGGTTCCCGAAGCCGAAACTAAATAACACATGCCCACTGCGGGTGCTGCTAGCGCTCCCTGTGCACCTGGTGCTCCCGATGCTGCAGGCCCTTGCCCTGTGTACTCGGTGTTCCCCGACCTTGTTGGCCCCGCGCTCTTTGACCTTGTTGCTAGTCCTTGAGCAATAAGATAGAGAGAAAGAGAAATATAAGTAACCAAAAGTATACCACTTTCGCGGGCACTTGCGATTTCACTTAGCATGTGCAATAAGCCTTTAAACCTATGGGTTGCCCTACATGACGAGTTGTGTCTTGTGAGAGTTTTCAGGGCATATACCCACAAAATTCTTCTTTGCAAAGGCATTCAATCTCTTATTATACATAGAACGATCGCACAATCCATCACGAGAGAAATAATTTCAGAAATACAAGCTAGAATGTGTGAAAAGTTTAGCTAAGTAAATACTCAAGGCACATCCTTCCCAGAACTCAACGTGTGTAGTGTGAATCAGTCAAAACGGGTCGAGTATCACAAAAGTAATTCCTAGATTACCTTTTCGAAATCAACGCTTCAACTTCAAGTCTCACTGGATATAACTCTCTCAAACGAACTCTCGAGATTAGGGTAAGTGTATCGCTCTTGTGTGTGAGGAGGTGAGTAAATGTAAGCAAGTTCAAACGTCGAGTTAATCACTATAGTGAGAAAGAAATAAAATTTAGAAAGAATATGATCTCATGAAAGAATGCTAATCACTATAGTGAGAACGTCGAGTTATTCACCATGTTGACTTTCATTTGCCCGAACACCTAGGGGAAATATGGATGTTTATGGGTGGGGGGAAATGAGAAGGATGGGGTGAGGTAGGTAGGATAGGATGGATGTATGCAATGATGGATGTAAGATGGATGGATATGCGATGTGTGATAGGAGTGTTCAATACATAAAGAACGAATGTCTTTATTACAACAAAATAAACTACAAACTCTTTCTTTTCTTTTCTTTTCTCTTTTTTTTTTCTTTTTCTTTTTTTTCGGTTTTTCTATTTCTTTTCTTTTGTTATTTTTCCATTTTTTTTGTTTTGTTTTTTGTTTTTTTTCTTTTCTCTCTCTTTTCAAACCAACAATTGAAGACATTTACATTTGAAATCACACTCTTTTCTAAAAAATGAAGGATGAAATATAAATGGAGATGATAGGTGAGGTATGTATATGGATCGGGAGAATATGGAAAGGTAATGGGTGAGTGAATGGAAATGTGATATGGAAAAGTGGTAGGTGTATGGATGAAACCTAGTGATCGGGATAAACTTAAAGACGCATGTTTCTTACAACTCGAAAGTGATGTCGTTCTTAGTGATAAAGCCAAAAATTAAGGAATAATGAGATCATACAACAATTAAGTGTGGACCCAAAGGAAGTTGAATCAACTTGTGACTCGGAGATTACGTAAAACACTCTGAAAGGGTGAAAGACACAAATCTCACAAGATAAAGTCTCTACTAGTGATCCGTAAGGTTTCCTTTGTAATTGTAATACTCTTCAACTCTAAACTGTATTGACGTGAGATGTGCACAATTTTTTTTTGTTAAGTCTAGAAATTCATGGTGTAACATGCCTTGTTACGTATTACATAAGCTATTTAGAAAAATATAAATCATCTAGATTGATTCCTAGACTTAAAAAGATGGATGATAGAAAATTCATGCCAATGAATTGAGATGAAAGAAACTGCATGGAATTTTAAAAATCAGGTTCAAAAATAAAAAAAATTCAAAAGAGGTACGATTTTGATAAAATTCCTCACCCCCAAACAAAAAGGAACATCGTCCTCGATGTTAAGTAAAATGATTTTTAAAATTGAGAGCAAAAGGGAGGAAAGAGATTACCAGAATCAACCGCTAATGAAGTGGACAGATATATCCAAAATAAAACCTGAAGAAATGATAAGATAAAAATGTGTACGAGTCTATAACATGGTAAAGCATTGGGTGGTGCGAAACACCACCCCCAAATAGGAGGAGACTAGTACAAGAAATGCGGGCTGCCTCCCGATAGCGCTAAGTTTAATGTCTTCAGCCAGACCGAAGGGATATCATTTTAAGGATAGGATTTATCTAAGAGTAGGACGATAGAAAAATCAGGTGATGATAATCACCCCAAATAAACTGAAGCGTCAGTCTTATTGGTTCAGAGCTAAGAATGGTCAATGCACTTGTATGGCAAAGTGCATCACACGATGCAAAACATCTGTGGACCATGGCCGAGTGGGTATTAGGGTAAAGGTGAGGGTGGAAAGGGTGGAGAGGTATCAGCCACGGGCTTTGTTGAGATTAAAGGTGAGGGAAACTAGGGCCCTATAGTCATGATGCTCAAGCTAGATGGGGAGGAAAAATGTTTTGGCTAGTGGGATGGGGTGGGGCTCAGCAAAATTACACGACCGTTCTATGAATAGGCGATGATAATGGTCGTGTCGTGACACGCCAGGGAGCTGATGGAAAGGAAAATCAACACCACAAGGAAGTGGTGTGCATAGGGTAACAAGCTCGATGTCACTAAAGTGGTGATTATCACCACATATACTCTCATGGAAGGTGGAGGATGGTTTCAGGTGACGATCTAAAAATGTATATGGAAACATGAAATGTGTAAAATCAAGATCCAAACCAGGTGGTGGAGTGGAAAGGACAATGGGTGGGTAGGGTGGGATAAATGGTGGATCCGGTGGAATGAATGGTGGAGGAAGATGATCCAACTCAAGAGTGGGAGACACAAAACCCCTCATGAGGCTCGGAGTGATCCACAAGGGAACTCGCAGGAGGAAGTGTGGAAAGAAACGAGTGAGTTTTCAACTTATCAACCATTATGTCGCAGAGGAATGGGATTCTTGGTTCAAACGAGGCACCAAGATCGGAGATATAGGAATCACTAGAAATATTGAGCTCAAAGGGAGCCACGCATAGTGGGACATGATCCTTATCAGGAGAGGTAGATACCAGATTCAATCTCGAGAAAATGGAGAGCACTCGTAGCCAAAGCTAACCTAAAATGAAGTGGTTCCTCGAGAACACATACGGTGGGCTCCATAGGCGTAGACTCAGGCATATTTTGGATTCTATGGGAATGGGAATTGGAACCTTAAATGTGTGTTCCTTTGGATATGACGGGATCAGATTGGGCTCACTAATGAAAGGTAAGTCAACACAACTGTCAACTTAAGGCCTAGACCACGGAATGGTCGCATCATCGAGATTCTCGGGGTGAGAGGGTTGGTCACACTCAAAGTAAGTGGCACAAGACGACGCATCATCACTCCACGTGGGGGCAACAATGGGTTGACTTGGGATGAAATCCGACTCTCGCTCACACTCAATTTCATTTAACCTTTGTTCAAGCCTTTGAAGAGCTTGATTTTGAATTTGAGTGGCTTGCTCTTGCTCGAGTATGAACTTTTTCAAGAGGCTTTCGAGAGAGGATAGATGATGGTGATGGAGTGATGGTTAGTGGTGGTGGTGGTTGAGGTGGACACAACTGGCTATAATCGGGACTGTATGGAGAATACTCATATGAAGTGTGGGGAGCGGGGTCAAGTTCATCATACATGAAAGGATCACCTTCGTGATGGACAAATGGTTGATACTCATAGGGTGTGTAGTGAGGGAATTGATTGTGAACGGGTGCACAAGGTTTCCATGACGATTGTTGGAACGTGTGAGGATCCGAAACATCGGGTTGGGATTCGAAGTGCGTGAAAGGTTGATCAGGCCTCCACGAATAACTAGGGTACTCACACCACTCGGGATTGGGTATATCGGGATAATAGGATGAGGTGGGTTACGGAACAGTGTCATATGGATACACATGCTCCATCGTGGGTTCGGATGGATATGAATAGTAAGGGCACTCATGGGACATGTGATCGGCATAAGAACAATGGGTGCACGACAACTTATGTGACACCTTGACACTTGACACCGAGGGTGATGGAATAGGAGGTGCGTGCATAGATGGGTCAAGAGTACCAACGATACTCGTGAGAGAGTTGTGACCACTAAGAATATCATAAAGAGATGGCTCGGGATCACTCTCACAAGTGTCGTGTGTCAATGAAAAATGACCAAAGTAATCCCGTAAATGACGTTCTTCGGCCATGAGGAGAAAAATATATATATATATATATATATATATATATATATATATATATATATATTTTATTTTTTTATTTTTTAAAAGGAAAGAAAATATTTTTTGGATTTTTCTAAAATGAAAGAAATAAAATATTTTTGGATTTTTTTAATAACAATGAAAGAAAATATTTGTGGGCTTTTTTTTTTTGTAAAAATAAACTAAGAAAATATTTTTGGATTTTTTGGAAGAAAAGGTGGGGAAAAATATGGACTCTTTGAATGGACGAACTAACTAAAATTCGACTATCGAAAAATTAAATTGGACACACACATGTCAAGAAGAATTTCTAACTAGCATATAGTCAATTTTTATCTTTAGATTTACTGAAAAGGGTAGTCAAAATTTTAATTAAGTCCGCGGGCGATAAAAAATCATGGAATTATTTGAGTAATCGCCTTTGCAAAAATATTCTCCTATTGGGCTACCTAGTTGATTGATTTTAAATTTAGTGATGGCTAGGGTAGCACACAATGGTAAGCGAGTGAGTCGGGTGATGAAATCTCTTCTCATGAGTGACTAGGGGTAGGTCTTAGTAATTTAATTCATCACACCATTCGAAAATAAAAGTGAGAATAAAATCAAGTAAGAGCAGACAAAGCACATAAAAGAATTGACTCGCTAACAGGAGAGGCGTGAGGGTTTAGAAATGTACCTCCCACGATTTTTACGCCGTGGGGTGACGAAAAATTTGGGTCGACCAGGGGGGAGATTAGGCCTATCTCAGTCGGCCCCAAGAGTTCTACCGACCCAAAGTAGAGAGGCTTCTAAATCCTCGCCTTTGGATGCCCTCTCTCCGGCTTTTCTGGTTTCCCTATCACGTTATCTTCGATAATTACAATTTTTAAAATGAAAAATAAAATAAAGGTGTCTCTATGCACTGCAATACAAGCCAAGAATAGAATAATCCTAAATACAAGCCTTCTAAAATAAAGAAAAATGGTACTAAAAAAAACAAAGTGCGAAAAATAAATGAACTACTAGAACAACCCTCGCTATTAAGAGACTTATTTTATATTAATTTACTGCATTGAGTAGTTATATAAAATGTTGAGAAATGGAGTAAATGTTAATTGAATGAGTTGGAAGTTAATATTTACTAGATTGTTGCATATTTGCTGTATGTGTATGTAAATATCATCATGTTACGTTTTAAAGTGTCATATGATTTAAATGACATTTATGATTTAAATGAGACCGGAACTTGAAAGGATTTATAAAATTTGTCGGATGCCAATTTAGAGGGCGTAGTTAGTCCCGAAATATGCGAGGCAGTCGAAATAAGTACCATATTGCACTTTTGGGTTCCGGGCACTCTCGACTGGTTTTAACTTAAATGCGTAGTTGTGAGTCATTTTAATGTGGTATTAACAATTTACGTTGGGAATTGAGACTAAAGCCATGATTTAGTCTTACATTCATTTTATTCTCTTAAGTGTATTTACTAACCCAGAGAGAGGAGAAGATAAGTTATGGAGAAAAGAGAGAGATTGGAGATTGATGCTTGGAGTGGTTGCTACCAAAGGAAATCTAAGATTTCAAGCTCAAGGCAAGTTTTCTACTTGCTAATATATGGTTTCAGATGAATAATTTGTATTGATTGTTGTGTACTGGTTATGGTTTAACAATTTTAGGGTTTTAATGGATTTGTAGGTCTTTAACCCTTGGAAGTTGATTTAGATGTTTATTGGGGTAATTTATAGTTTCTAGATGCATTTATGAGTAGTTGGTTGTATTAAATGATCTTGGTTTGGGTATATTTGAGTTGGGGGAATTTGGAGTCTAAGACTCCAAAATCGAATTAGGCAATTTTGGGTTGGGCGAATCGATTCGCCCCTAGCGAATCGATTAGCTATAAGGGCAGCTTACAGGTCTGAAGGGGTTTGAATTGATTCGGATGGTCCGAATCGATTCAGTAGATTGCAGAATGTCAGGTCCTCCTGTCCGAATCGATTCGGCTGGTCCGAATCGATTCGCTTTCTTACCGAATCGATTCGGCCAGGGCGAATTGATTCGGAAATCCTGCTGTTGTGAGTTATTTTTCTAACTCAATTTCCACCCTTTTTCTTTAGGCTTAGGACTTATGAACCTTCTTGTATGAAGTGAAATTAGAGTCCTAGAGTCCTAGATGAGTTAATTAACTACCCTACATTAGAAATGGATTAAATAGGGCTTATTTTCGGGGGCGTACAATTTGATGTTAGGGTATTCTTTTCCTTTAGTTAATTATTATGAGACTAGGGGTTGTAAGGTCATATTAGGAGACTTTAGAAGCTCAATTGAGGTATGTTAGTATTGGTGGTTTATAATAACACCCTAAAATGTTTGGAGAATAAATTGAGAGTTTATTCATAAATTGAGGTTATAATGATGGCGTGAATTAAGTATGGCTCCGGATAAAATGTGATGTATATATTAAAACGGAAATGAAGATGGTAAATGATAATTTACTAAATCATGAATATGGTAAATGATAATTTACTTAAACACACCTCTCTAAATCGCTATCATAAGGGAAGTTGCGCACGTAAGGTGAAGTCCCCTGGCTAATGAATGTAGGGTGAATATATTCCTAGGCCATATGAGCGATTATTGTATGTTTTTCTGCAATGGTAAGGTAATTCCGGGTGTGGTTATGACTCTCCCGCAGGCATATGGCCACTTCCCGACGTTTCGTTAGGATCCCAGGTTGTCTTGGTGATAGGCCCTGGAAGATGATAGCCATTTAGGGGCGCGCATAGTGGGGAAACCCGGTCGGGCGGTCTTAGAATCGTTATATGTATATGAATATAACTATTCTTATTCAAGTTGGACTTGATTTATGATAAATGCCACAAAGAGCATATTATTGAGATTATGTTTCCTGATAAGGAACGAAATGATGGTATGAAACAATGTAAAAGTGATGAAGGCTTTTTATTAATATTAATTATTCACCTTCCTTTTTTCATAATTGATTTAAACTCACGATCATATAAATTGTCTTAGCTCATGCTTTAAATTCGTGCAAGTAGATTATTATTTATATCCACCGTAATTAACTGTTCATAGCTGTTGTACTCTTTATTCATCTGGTGATCATATAAAATCGAGCCCTGACCCGTTCATATTTCTTGTTGTGCATGAATTCGATATTCGCTCAGGTGCTCCGCCGTAAAGACGCCCAAACTGATCTTTCCTATTCTGGTGTTTTTAGGGAGCCGTGATACTTTGCGGATATTATGGGATATGTTGTTATAGACGCCTCCATTTTTGTAATCTAGTTATGATCGGGTCTTTTACTCGGGCGTGTGGCCTAAGCTTTTGTATTTGCTTATTGTAATGTATTATGTAAATTAATTAAACTATTGTATTACGTTTTAAGTGATTGTTGACCGACAGCATATTCGGTCCCCTTTATTGTATACTTGATGCGGATGTAATATAAGTTCTTTTGGGTTTCCACTCTCTTTTAAAATTGGGTTGTTTACATTCTTTCTTTAACTTATAAAACAAAATTTTTGGCAACCCATTTTTCCGAGATATAGGGTGTTTATCCCGTATACTTATTATATTGTTGTGATGCTGAGAATGATTCCATCCATGATTCCTGTTATATTGGAGTATCGGGCTGGCCACCCTTGGTGAGCGAGTTGTCACAGATGGTATCAGAGCATCAGGTTCTAGAGTCTTTAGGATCTATGCGGACTTGTCACGTTCTACCGTAGCGTTCTTTGATATAGAGCCTTAATGTTAGGACTGCTTTGTATGCCTATAACTGCGATCTTTTGCAAGATAGATTGTTCTTTTATAGTATTCTAATTCGATTGTTCTCATTTCAGATGCCGCCTAAGAGAGGTCGCCCCGCTAGAAGAAACAGAGTTGTAGAATAGGATGTTGGTCCTCCCCCGCCGCCACAAGGAACAATAAATGCTGTTGAGGTAGCAAATATTATGGCCCAAGCGGTTAATGCTGCTATGACTATAGTGGTTCAGAAAATGCCACAAGCCCAACAACCACGCGCTCAAGAAT
The DNA here is from genome assembly GCA_949130495.1 of Sambucus nigra. NCBI lineage: Eukaryota > Viridiplantae > Streptophyta > Magnoliopsida > Dipsacales > Adoxaceae > Sambucus > Sambucus nigra. Next base: position 381,990,307 of record OX422214.1, on the reverse strand, counting down.
CACAAGCTCCTGCGGGACCTTCTACGTGGGAAAGGGTTAGAGAGTCCTTTGTAAAGGGCCATCCTCCAGAATTCCAAGGAGGTTCTGATGTTATAGCAGCTAATCAGTGGAAGAAGGATATGCAACACCATCTGCGAATGGTAGAATGTAGTGAGGAAAGGAAACAAGTCCTTGCTACCTTTAAATTAGTTGGAGCTGCCCTACATTGGTGGGAGACGATGACTACTCCAGACCAGAGAGATACTATGACTATCAATGATTTATGGGTTTTGTTTGATCGGAAGTACTTCCCTCCCGCAGTTCAAAGGGAGGTGAGAAGAAAACTCCAAGATGTGGTGCAAGGCGAGCGGTTAGTTGCGTAATATGAAGAGGAGTTCACCCGGTTAACAAATTTTGTACCGGACGAGGTGACTCCAAAAGAGAGGAAAATATCAAAGTTCATGGGAGGTTTGCACTAGAGGATACGAAAACATTTGATGGGCAATCCAGCCTTGCAGACTCTTGGGGATATGATGAATACGATATTGCTTCATTGCCAAGAACACTGGTTGTATGTCCAGAGTAGTAAGAAGGTTTCAGTTTTGGGGCAAGCTGGGAAGCCCGGGGGCAATGGGATAGGAGCAGGAGCATTACCCTCGTCCCAATCTTCGGGAAATAAATAAAAGGAAAGGGATCCCCAGCAAGGGGGCTTGTAAAAAAGGCAACATTTTGGTGGGTTTAATGTTGGTGGCAGTAATATTAGGCATGGTCAAGGTGCCTCGCAATAGCAACAAGTCGGTCGGGGTGGTAATGGGGGTAGAGACCATCCAAGCCAAGGAGTTGGGCTGTTTAGAAACAACCGGGGTCGAAATCAAGAGAATGTGACGAATCGATGCTTTCAATGCGGAGAGTTGGGTCATTTCAAGAAGTCGTGTCCTCTGTTGATTGAGGGACAACTTCCTAGAGTTCCACAATTTCCACATGTTCATTTACCGTCGCAGGTGCCTAATACGATTGTCCCTCCGCAACAGGGGCAACTACAGTATGGTCGTGTTTACCACATTTAGGATGCAATGCTTCCTCCAGCCCCGCTTGCACTGCCAGCTATTGAGGGTAAGTTTCTCATTCAGGGGCACTTGGGTCGTGTATTATTTGATACGGGTGTGACACACTCATTCATTTCTAGAAGCTTGGCTCAGTCTACAGAGTTGATTAAATCTGCGAAAAGTACCTTCACTAGTGTTGAATCTTCTATGGGTGATGGTTCACTCATTTTCTTTGTTTGTAAACAAGTAGGGATAAATCTTGGTAACTTGTGTTTTGAGGCTGATTTGCTCGTCCTTGATATGGTCGGGTATGATGTAATCCTAGGTATGGATTGGCTAGTGAAGTATCGTGCTATAGTTAATTGCTATGAAAAGAGTATAGTTTTTGCCGTTCCAGGGCAAGAAATGTTTTTAGTGGTTATGCCTTATATGGAAGGAGGTACTAACACTTACTTGTATTATATTGCGGAAGAGAATTCTCGGGATGTAGTTATTTCCTTAGATTCAATTCCGATTGTTAGAGATTTTTAAGATATTTTTCGGGAAATACCGGGTTTGCCACCGAGTCGGGAGATTGAGTTAGTAATCGATTTAGCACCGAGAACTAGACCGATAGCGAGATCTCCATATCGTATGGCTCCTGTTGATATGAGGGAGTTGAGAGACCAAATTCAACAGTTGTTGGAACAGGGATTCATTCGGCGTAGCACGTTGCCGTGGGGCGCTCCGGTGTTGTTTGTGAAGAAGAGAGACGGTTCTCTCCGGTTATGTGTTGACTGCAGAGAGTTGAATAAAGTCACTATCCGTAATAAATACCCTTTGCCTCATATCGACGATTTGTTTGATCAACTTAGGGAGCGTCATACTTCTCTAAAATTGATTTGAGGACGGGGTATCATCAGTTGCGGATACGCGAGCAAGATGTGTCCAAGACTGCTTTCCTAACAAGATATGGGTCCTATGAATTTTTGGTTATGCCTTTCGAACTACCCGCCGTGTTTATGGACCTCATTAATAGGGTATTTTGAGACCTCCTGGACCAGTTTGTCATCGTGTTCATTGATGATATTCTAGTGTATTCTCAAATAGAGGCTGATCATGCTGCTCATTTACGATTGGTTTTGCAGAGGTTGAGGGATCACAAACTGTATGCCAAGTTTGAAAAGTGCGGCTTTTGGTTGCAGGAAGTCCAGTTTCTGGGTCATATTGTGACGGCCCAGGGCATTTCGGTGGACCCAAGTAAGGTGGTTGCGGTGAGGGAATGGGGTCAGCCCACGACACCTATCGAGATTCCTAGCTTCTTGGGTTTGGCTGGTTATTACCATCGGTTTATCAAGGGTTTCTCTAAAATTTCTAGCCCTTTGATAAATTTAACCCAGAAAGGGGTGAGGTTTGTTTGGGATGATTATTGTCAGGCTGCTTTTTATGAGCTTAAGGATAGATTGACTTCTGCTCCAGTCCTTGCGTTACCAAGGCCAGGATTGGAATATTTAGTCTTTATCGACGCATCTCTACAAGGATTGGGAGGTGTACTTCAACAAGAGCGACAGGCTATTGATTATGCTTCTTGCAATCTAAATCCCCATGAATAGAATTATCTGGTGCATGATTTGGAACTTGCCGCAGTTGTTTTTGCCTTGAAGATTTGGAGGCATTATCTCCTAGGGGAGAAATTTAGTCTTTTCACGGACCATAAATCGTTGCAATATTTGTTTTCCCAGAAGGATTTAAATATGCGACAGCGCCGATGGTTAGAGTTCGTGAAGGATTATCAATTTGACATCCATTATCACTCGGGCAAGGCGAATGTGGTGGTCGATGCGTTAAGTCGGAAGCCCGAGGGGGAGTTAGCGAAGGTATGGAAAGCTAAATGGAAGGAGCTTAGCCAGGAGGACGTGGTTGCTAGGGCGTTTATGTCTGTGTTGACCGTTACGCCTACTATTGTGGCAAGATTTGTAGAAGCTCAAGGGAAGGATAAGGGTTGTCAGGACCGTATACGCCAATTGTTGACCGAGGGAGCGGAATCCTACTTAATAAGTTCGGAGGGTGGATTACGTTTCCACGGGAGACTCATTGTCCCGAACGACGGGGATTTAAGACGTGCTGTGATGACGGAATCTCATGGGTCTAAATTTTTAGTGAATCCTGGTGGGGACAAGATGTACCAAGACATGCGCCGTCAGTACTAGTGGGCGGGCATGAAGCGGGATATTTCTGAATTTATTTCCCAATGTACCACTTGTCAATTGGTCAAGATTGATCACCTGCGACCAACGGGACTGTTGCAACCATTTGAGATTTCGGTGTGGAAGTGGGAGAGTATATCGATGGATTTCATCACGGGATTACCTATGTCGCAAAATGGTCACGATTCTATTTGGGTTATCGTTGATCATTTGACTAAGTCGACACATTTCCTACCGGTACGTACCGACTACAATACTGCTCATTATTCCCGACTATTTATTGCGGAGGTTGTTAGACTCCACGGGGTGTTGATAAATATAGTCTCCGACAGAGACAAGATTTTTGTTTCCCACTTTTGGCGAAGTTTCCAAGAGGCTATGGGAACCGAATTGAAATTGAGCACTTCTTATCATCCTCAAACAGATGGGCAGACAGAAAGAGTCAACCAAATATTGGAGGACATGCTTCGAATGTGTATGCTTGATTTCAAAGGTAGTTGGGAACAATATCTCTCATTGGTTGAATTTGCTTATAATAATTCTTACCAATTTACTATTGGGATGGGAACTTTATGGCCGGCCTTGTAGATCGCCCATTTGTTGGTTGGAGGTGGGGGATAATAAGTTTCTTGGACCTGAAATGATCCGAGATACTTCATCCAAGATTGAACTCATCCGGAATCGCATTCGAATAGCTCAAGATCGTCAAAAGAGTTACGCCGATGCGAATAGAAGGCATGTAGAGTTGGAAGTTGGGGATCAAGTCTTAGTGCGAGTATCACCAATGAAAGGTATAAAGCGTTTTGGAAAGAAAGGAAAGCTTGCGCCATGCTATGTTGGACCTTTTCTCATTATTTCTAAGGTAGGTCCAGTGGCGTATCAACTTGCTTTACCAGAACACTTACAACAACTCCATGATGTGTTTCATGTTTCCTCTTTAAGGAAGTATAAGAGGTGTGAAGGAGCCCTTTGGCATATTCATTTGGAGGATATCGATTTGCAACCCGATATTTCGTATGACGAACAACCGATTTCAATCTTAGAGCACGAAGAGCATAAATTGAGATCGCGGGTAGTGCCCTTGGTGCGTGTTCAATGGGGTCATCACGACGCTAAGGAATCGACATGGGAGCGTGATATGCGGGAAAAATATCCGCATCTCTTCTTGCAAGGTACGCCTGAATTTTGAGGGCAAAATTCCCTCATAAGGGGGGGAGTATGTAATAACCATCGCTTTTAAGAGACTTATTTTATATTAATTTACTACATTGACTAATTATATAAAATGTTGAGAAATGGAGTAAATGTTTATTGAATGAGTTGGAAGTTAATATTTACTAGATTGTTGCATATTTACTGTATGTGTATGTAAATATCATCACGTTACGTTTTAAAGTGTCATATGCTTTAAATGACATTTATGATTTAAATGAGATCGGAACTTGAAAGGATTTATAAACTTTTTCGGATGCCAATTTAGAGGGCATAGTTAGTCCCGAAATGTGCGAGGCGGTCGAAATAAGTACCATATTGTACTTTCGGGTTTCGGGCACTCTCGATTGGTTTTAACTTAAATGCGTAGTTGTGAGTCATTTTAATGTGGTATTAACCATTTAAGTCGGGAATTTAGACTAAAACCACGATTTAGTCTTACATTCATTTTATTCTCTTAAGTGTATTTACTAACCTAGAGAGTGGAGAAGAGAGAGATTGGAGATTGATGATTGGAGCGGTTGCTCCCAAAGGAAATATGAGATTTCAATCTCAATGTAAGTTTTATACTTGCTAATATATGGTTTAATATGAATAATTTGTATTGATTGTTGTGGATTGGTTATGGTTTAACAATTTTAGGGTTTTAATGGATTTGTAGGTTTTGAACCCTTGGAAGTTGATTTAGATGTTTATTGGGGTAATTTATAGTTTCTAGATGCATTTATGAGTAGTTGGTTGTATTAAATGATCTTGGTTTGGGTATATTTGAGTTGGGGGAATTTGGAGTCTAAGACTCCATAGTCGAATTAGGCAATTTTGGGTTGGACGAATCGATTCGCCCCTAGCGAATCGATTAGCTATAAGGGCAGCTTACAGGTCTGAAGGGGTTTGAATTGATTCGGATGGTCCGAATCGATTCAGTAGATTGCAGAATGTCAGGTCCTCCTGTCCGAATCGATTCGGCTGGTCCGAATCGATTCACTTTCTTACCGAATCGATTCGGCCAGGGCGAATCGATTCGGAAATCCTGCTGTTGTGAGTTATTTTTCTAACTCAATTTCCACCCTTTTTCTTTAGGCTTAGGACTTATGAACCTTCTTGTATGAAGTGAACTTAGAGTCTTAGAGTCCTAGATGAGTTAATTAACTACCCTACATTAGAAATGGATTAAATAGGGCTTATTTTCGGGGGCGTACAATTTGATGTTAGGGTATTCTTTTCCTTTAGTTAATTATTATGAGACTAGGGGTTGTAAGGTCATATTAGGAGACTTTAGAAGCTCAATTGAGGTATGTTAGTATTGGTGGTTTATAATAACACCCTAAAATGTTTGGAGAATAAATTGAGAGTTTATTCATAAATTGAGGTTATAATGATGGCGTGAATTAAGTATGGCTCCGGATAAAATGTGATGTATATATTAAAACGGAAATGAAGATGGTAAATGATAATTTACTAAATCATGAATATGGTAAATGATAATTTACTTAAACACACCTCTCTAAATCGCTATCATAAGGGAAGTTGCGCACGTAAGGTGAAGTCCCCTGGCTAATGAATGTAGGGTGAATATATTCCTAGGCCATATGAGCGATTATTGTATGTTTTTCTGCAATGGTGAGGTAATTCCGGGTGTGGTTATGACTCTCCCGCAGGCATATGGCAACTTCCCGACGTTTCGTTAGGATCCCAGGTTGTCTTGGTGATAGGCCCTGGAAGATGATAGCCATTTAGGGGCGCGCATAGTGGGGAAACCCGGTCGGGCGGTCTTAGAATCGTTATATGTATATGAATATAACTATTCTTATTCAAGTTGGACTTGATTTATGATAAATTCCACAAAGAGCATATTATTGAGATTATGTTTCCTGATAAGGAACGAAATGATGGTATGAAACAATGTAAAAGTGATGAAGGCTTTTTATTAATATTAATTATTCACCTTCCTTTTTTCATAATTGATTTAAACTCACGATCATATAAATTGTCTTAGCTCATGCTTTAAATTCGTGCAAGTAGATTATTATTTATATCCACCGTAATTAACTGTTCATAGCTGTTGTACTCTTTATTCATCTGGTGATCATATAAAATCGAGCCCTGACCCGTTCATATTTCTTGTTGTGCATGAATTCGATATTCGCTCAGGTGCTCCGCCGCAAAGACGCCCAAACTGATCTTTCCTATTCTGGTGTTTTTAGGGAGCCGTGATACTTTGCGGATATTATGGGATATGTTGTTATAGACGCCTCCATTTTTGTAATCTAGTTATGATCGGGTCTTTTACTCGGGCGTGTGGCCTAAGCTTTTGTATTTGCTTATTGTAATGTATTATGTAAATTAATTAAACTATTGTATTACGTTTTAAGTGATTGTTGACCGACAGCATATTCGGTCCCCTTTATTGTATACTTTATGCGGATGTAATATAAGTTCTTTTGGGTTTCCACTCTCTTTTAAAATTGGGTTGTATACATTCTTTCTTTAACTTATAAAACAAAATCTTTGGCAACCCATTTTTCCGAGATATAGGGTATTTATCCCGTATACTTATTATATTGTTGTGATGCTGAGAATGATTCCATCCATGATTCCTGTTATATTGGAGTATCGGGCTGGCCACCCCTTATTTTGGTGAGCGAGTTGTCACAGATGGTATCAGAGCATCAGGTTCTAGAGTCTTTAGGATCTATGCGGACTTGTCACGTTCTACCGTAGCGTTCTTTGATATAGAGCCTTAATGTTAGGACTGCTTTGTATGCCTATAACTGCGATCTTTTGCAAGATAGATTGTTCTTTTATAGTATTCTAATTCGATTGTTCTTCATTTCAGATGCCGCCTAAGAGAGGTCGCCCCGCTAGAAGAAACATAGTTGTAGAAGAGGATGTTGGTCCTCCCCCGCCGCCACAAGGAACAATAAATGCTGTTGAGGTAGCAAATATTATGGCCCAAGCGGTTAATGCTGCTATGACTCCATAGTCAAATTAGGAAATTTTGGGTTGGGCGAATCGATTCGCCCCTAGCGAATCGATTCGCTATAAGGGCAACTTACAGGTCTGAAGGGTCTGAATCGATTCGGATGGTCCGAATCGATTTGGTAGATTGCAGAATGTCAGGTCCTCCTGTCCAAATCGATTCGGCTGGTCCGAATCGATTCGCTTTCTTATCGAATTGATTCGGCCATGGCGAATCGATTTGAAAATCCTGCTGTTGTGAGTTATTTTTCTAACTCAATTTCCACCCTTTTTCTTTAGGCTTAGGACTTAGGAACCTTCTTGTATGAAGTGAACTTAGAGTCCTAGAGTCCTAGATGAGTTAATTAACTACCCTACATTAGAAATAAATTAAATAGGGCTTATTTTCGGGGGCGTACAATTTGATGGTAGGGTATTATTTTCCTTTAGTTAATTATTATGAGACTAGGGGTTGCAAGGTCATATTGGGAGACTTTAGAAGCTCAATTGAGGTATGGTAGTCTTGGTAGTTTATAATAACACCCTAAAATGTTTGGAGAATAAATTGAGAGTTTATTCATAAATTGAGGTTATAATGATGGCGTGAAGTAAGTATGGCTCCGGATAAAATGTGATGTATATATTAAAACGGAAATGAAGATGGTAAATGATAATTTACTAAATCATGAATATGGTAAATGATAATTTACTTAAACAAACCTCTCTAAATCGCTATCATAAGGGAAGTTGTGCGCGTAAGGTGAAGTCCCCTGGCTAATGAATGCAGTGTGAATATATTCTTAGGCCATATGAGCGATTATTGTATGTTTTTCTGCAATGGTGAGGTAATTTCGGGTGTGGTTATGACTCTCTTGCAGGCATATGGCCGCTTCCCAATGTTTCGTTAGGATCCTAGGTTGTCTTGGTGATAGGCCCTGGAAGATGATAGCCATTTAGGGGCGTGCACAGTGGGGAAACCCGGACGGTCGGTCTTAGAATCGTTATATGTATATGAATATAACTATTCTTATTCAAGTGGGACTTGATTTATGATAAATGCCACAAAGAGAATATTATTGATATTATGTTTCCTGATAAGGAATGGAACGATGGTATGAAACAATGTAAAAGTGATGAAGGCTCTTTATTAATATTAATTATTCACCTTCCTTTTTGCATAATTGATTTAAACTCACGATCATATAAATTGCCTTAGCTCAAGCTTTAAATTCGTGCAAGTAGATTCTTATTTATATCCACCATGATTAACTATTCATAGCTGTCGAACTCTTTATTCATCTGGTGATCATATAAAACCGGGCCCTGACCCGTTCATATTTCTTGTTGTGCATGAATCCGATATTCGCTCAGGTGCTCCGTCGCAAGGATGCCCGAACTGATCTTTCCTATTCCGGTGTTTTTAGGGAGCCGTGATACTTTGCGGATATTACGGGATATGTTGTTATAGACGCCTCCATTTTTGTACTCTAGTTATGGTCGGGTCTTTTACTCGGGCGTGTGGGCCAAGCTTTTGTATTTGCTTATTGTAATGTATTATGTAAATTAATTAAACTGTTGTATTACGTTGTAAGTGACTGTTGAACGACAGCATATTCGGTCCTCTTTATTGTGTACTTGATGCAGATGCAATATAAGTTTTTTTGGGTTTCCACTCTCTTTTCAAATTGGGTTGTTTACATTCTTTCTTTAACTTATAAAACAAAATTTTTGGCAACCCGTTTTTTCGAGATATAGGGTGGTTATCCCGTATACTTATTATATTGTTGTGATGCTGAGAATGATTTCATCCATGATTTCTGTTATATTGGAGTATCGGACTGGCCACCCCTTATTTTGGTGAGCGGGTTGTCACAACTACAATATGAAATCCGCTCCAAGTGCTTCACGCTCCCAAGAATGGAAATGACGCCATTTGATAAAGATGACTTTTCGATGTATTTTTTTTCCTGTCGTTGCTTGAAAAGCTCCTCTAGATAAATTCCTTGATTACCTACAAAATATAATGGCACCATTTGATAACTTTGCTTTTTGAGTGTAGAAGTCGTTGTTGCAAGCCAAGTTAATCAAAACCTTATAATACTTACAAAATAATATCAAACTCAAGTGTGGAGGTAAGTAAGGGTATCAATACACATCAAACGGGTAAAGCTAGAGACAAACTCAACTGTAATTCACTTTTATTTTATTTTTAGGATTTTTATTTTATTTTTATTTTTTTTAGCTTTTTCAATATTAAAACAATTTTTAGGAGTGATGGTGAAATAACCCTAAAGTAAATCAAATATCTAAACAATCAACTAAAAAGTGACTATAAATAATGAACTAAGTCTAACACGAAAATAAGATATAAAGTGAGGTAAATAAATGTGAGAACAATCAAGGAATGGGATTATACCACAAATTTTAGCTATTCTAATTAATTAATTTAATTATTTGAATTCTCCCAAATTAATATCAAAATTACAAACCAACTTTCGTTGCAAGTGTAATTTTTATAGTAATCTTTTAGAAAATTAAGTTTAACTCCCCCACAACTCTAGAAAATAGATCTACACTCCTTTTAATTAATAACCCGCTAGGATTGATCGATTAAAATTTATGTAAATCTTAGAAAATAAATTTTAGAGTTGAAATTCAAGGAATAATACCACACTTAAGAAACCCCTATCTCTAGTTCGAATTTAAATTGGGTATTATAACTTATAATTTCAATTTTCTCTCGAAAATCATTTACCCTCTCTCGAGGCGTAAATTTAAGGGTGAGAGATCAAAATTAACATTCAAAGGGAATTTTCAAGTAATAAAACTAATTAAATTAAAATAACATCAAATAAGGGTTCACCCCACCCCTTGAAAGGGGATTTAGCCTAACATGATATTGAATATTATGAACAAATAATCTAAGGCTAATAAAATAAGGTAGAAGAGAAGAGAACAATCAAACCCAATCTCTTGAAGTGAAATTGAACTCTAATTTCTTTGAAATCAAGCACCATCCATCCAATGTGAGCATCCAACAATAATCAATTCAATATACTACTTAATTGAATTACTCTCAATTTATCCTCACAAATCTCTAAAAAATAAAAATAAAAACTATTTACAAAATATTTTACTCAATTTATTTTCTACTATAACCATCTCTCTCTAGAATTCTCTCTACAAATTGATGATAAAAAATCCTAGATAATAATGGATGAATTCAACTAAATCAATTTATTATGAAATAATTGCTAAAAATGCAAAAAATCATTATAGATGTGTGGGGTGGAATTCATCCTAGAGATAAATTTCACTACACACCTATATATTTAGATATTTGATAAAAATGAAAATACCCTCTATAGAGTAGTGTAGAGAAATTTATCACACAAGGTTTAAAAACTAAGTTTGAGATATTTCTTCAAATGGTCTTCATCTCTTTAAATAGGAGATGCATGGCACACAAGGGGATAAGGGGTATTTTTGGGAATTGGCTTGAGTGTGTATGGAAATGGTGAGAGTTGCAAGGGGTGAGCACATGTGCATGGCAAAGTTGTGAGGTAATAAAATCTGAATTGTGTGAACATGAGGGTAGTTGGGGTTTTATTTGGAAAAGTGGACAAAAGTTAGTTGGGGGTAAAATGGGTAAGGGTTAAATGAGGTTTATTAACATGTGAGGCTTTTTGACTTTGGTCTTTAGCTTGAGTTTGGGATTGACGAAAGCGGGTGTAAATCGTGTAAGGGCTTGGAAATGAAATGGGTTTTGAGTGGGTATCTTGGGTTTATGGAAAGGGAAATGGGTTTGGCATTGATGTGGTTGCAAATGGGTGTAAATGGGTATGGATAGGGTCGGAGTTGTTGCGTCCGTGAATTTTAGTTTGGCGGCGGGCAGGTGGTTCCGGGTTGATGAGGTGGAGTTGTGGGTGAACTCGGGTGATGGGGGATTAAGCGGGTTGAGGTCGGGCTGCCGGGTTTCGGCTGTATGTATTGGTTTAGGATTTGGCCCGACGAAGGGGAGCATTTCCGTTTTAACTGCAAATTTTCTCGAAATATAGCTTTTGACACCGCAACTGCAATTAAGCCTGCACATTGAACATTTATGCGCATAAGACCATTATTGTCGAGAATTAGCAACTAAAATACGTCTATTCGTTGTATAAAATGTACACTTTTGGGTGCTTATCAATTGTATTCTTTCCATGACTCCAAATTCGATTAAAATTGAAATAATAAAATTAATATTTTATTTAAATGCTAGAAATAATCTAAATTAAAATAAAATATTTCTGGTTTCTTATTTAAATGAGTTATTTACGATCCACAAATTCACGGGGTGTTACATTCTCTCCCACTAGTACAAGAATTTTGTCCTGGAAATTTGACGAAGTGCAAATGTTAATGTAAAATCGCGCGAATAAAATAAGGTTTACATATGCCTACATGTAAAATATCACGATTGGGGGCCCATATACCCAATCTTATATATATATATATATATATATATATATATATATATATATATATATAAGAGAATAATTACATACCATGCTATTCCACTAGCCATGCCTTAGCTTCTGTTGGGCCTACCCTGCCTGAGGCTCCCGAAGTTGGAACTAAATAACACCTACTCACTGGGGGTGCTGCTAGCGCTCCCTATGCATCTGGTGCTCCCGATATTGGAGGCCCTTGGCCCTATGGACTCGGTGTTCCCCGACCCTATTGGCCCCACGCTCCTTGGCCCTGTTGGCACTGCGCTCTCGTACACCCTTATATCTCCACAAACAAAACATTCACCCATAAAAGGTCCTAGATTCCTTCTCGATGCTCGCTCACCCTGTAGTCCATACCCTTATCCCCGAGGGCCTTGTAGGACGCCATTGCCTTACTGAAAGGTCGCTGCTCCTGACCTGCTCGCTGCTTCTTCCACGATTGGTCATTATGCCCCTTGTTCTCCCGACTTAGCTTGGCCCCATCTTGGCCACTCGACTCATATCTCTTACCTACCTTCTTTTCATAATTCACCTTCTCATACTATAACAAAAATGCGACGTCCACCACCTGAGTATAAGTAGTGTACACTGGATTTCCCAAAACCATCTGCTTAGTCGACCATTTCAAACCCTTAATAAAAACACTCCATCGTCTTTGCCACGATATTAACCTCCTCTAGTGCAAACATCGATAGATTTGTGAACTCTTATTCATACTCAACAACTGACTTAGAATCCCGTTCTAAGTCCAAAAACTCTTTCTTCATCGCACTCCTAACCGAATTAGGAAAATATTTGTCACTAAATTTCACCAAAAAATCTCCATTATTCAGACAATCCCTATCCTCAGATATGGTGACACTCTTCCACCACTGCAATGCATCCCCAGTCAACTTAAATGTAACCAACATCTTCTTCTGCACATTCATACAATCTACCATCCTCAAGTGCCTCTCCATATCATATCTCCATTGGTGAGCAACAGTTGTGTCAGATCCCTCTTTGAAGGCGGGAGGAATGCCCTTGTGAAAACTGGTTCTCACCTTGTCACAAATTGTAATGGGTATACCCTTCTACCACGCCTCCAGGTTTCCCCACCTTTATCTCTTTATATTGATATCAACCATCGTGACCTCATGCACAATAGTCGCTAATGCCTCGACACCCAAAATAAACTGACCCTGACTCTCCTGAACCGTGTGACTAAAAATTGAACCCTCTCTCCTATCTCTAGATCTCCTAGTATTTGTCATTTCTGAAAAAATATGAACAAACAACAATCAGACTTGGAATAACTAAGAGTACAAATCATTAGAAGAATCAAATGTAGGTAATGCGAAAGCTAAAACATACTCACAACCTACGAGACCTAAGACCATGCTCTGATACCATTTGTAACACCTCGCACATCCTAGCAAGCAGGGTGGCCAGTCACTGCTGTCAAACTATGTCAGGTGTCACTGAATCAGTTATCATTCTCCGCATGTAACAAAGTTATGAGACATTAAAAACTTTTTTCACAAGATAATATTAAAATTTATCCAACAAATATACAAATTTTTTCAACTTAAAATCCATCACCGTGCAATCTCCAAAATAAATCCCACTCCTATATATTAAAACTCAAATGAAATAATCCAACTATAAATATCTTACTAACACCATAAACACCTGTTGAACCAATTAGCCCACCAAATCCATAAATGAAAGTCTCATAATGAAAATGACAAAATGCAAAGATAAGTTAAACTACTAAAGCAAATTAAAGAAATCTCTATATGTACTCCAAAGATCTCCAATTTATCCTATTTAGTTACTCCAGCACTATACCTGAAATATTAGTCAATGCAATGGGTCAGAGCCCACTGCTTTAATACTAGCTACTCCTCCCAATTAGGGTCTGTATATACAGATAAAAGCATTATACATGATAAATATCACAATATATTATTTCAAATTAAACGAGATATATAATAACATACGAGTAAAAATAAACTACCATTATCTTCCTACATAACTACACCACCCCAATGTTCAAGTCCAATTATGATATTTCGATCAATTAATTGTGTTAAAGATATCAATGCAATTTAATTCGATTATTCAATTTATTACTATGGTGACAATACTATAGCCACTTATCGATTGATCCTGCACATATTCGGGCCCACCTAAATTTTTACACCGCACACATTCCTCTCGTTATAGCCAGCTGATCCAATTTCGTTAGCCCTGCACTTATTGGCGAGGTTCCACACACGAAACATTACAATAACCATCTAGTCCAATTTGCGTTAGCCCTGTACTTATTGGTGACACCAACATACACCCATGTCGCTATAGCCGGTCAACCCAATTTCGTTAGCCCTGCACTAATTAGCGACACAAAATTCATTATAATACCCGTTTATTATCTGAGGCATTAATTTCCCATTTTATCAAGTTCATTATTTTCTAATAGCCCCACCCTTTATTTGAGCCTTAAATCCTTAAACCATCCTTAGTCCTATACCTAGAGATCTCCCAACCACAAATGTATCCTAACATATCCCTTAGGAATAATGCCTACTGATAATTACCACCTTGTCTCGCACCTAGTCTAACGAAATAATGGAAAAGTGTACTGCTTAACCACACCCCCAAAATACCCATTCATAAACCAACACTCACTAGTATCATACCTAGAAAGTGTTAGAAATAACATCACATGCCTACCTACTTACCCCATACCTACCAAGCAACCTAAAATAAGGTGAAAACATAGCTATCCCAACAATCCTGTCATTCCCGCAGTGTCGAATATTAACACAATTAAGGATCACAATAAGGAATATTTTCATCCTATAACCATAATTCTTCCAATTAATCATAAGATTACTATTTATCCAAATTATGCCCGTTTAGTTGTAATATTAATTAAATAATTCATTTCTAAATAACTTATATAATATCCCTTCATATACATATCTCGGAGAATACAACAATAACTTTCTATTCTACCAGCTCTACATAGATAACATGATTTTACAAGTCGAATTCAAATTATACTATTCATACGTTTTGATTTTAACATGCGAGCGCTCATATTTTATAATGAAATCTCAACCTCTAATATAATCATTCAAGAGTTTTGAGTTTTAATTCGCATTAGAGATTTGAATAAAAACAGTCCCAACTTTAGTTTCATTTTTCTTAATTAATATTTCTAATTTATTTTAAGAAAACAATGATTATTAGTGTTTAGGAAACATTTAAAATGCATAATACTAAAGGAAAAAAATAGAATTATTCTTGCTTGTAAAAATTTGTTTGAAGAGTTTGATCACACGATTGTGTTCCTCTCGAGAAAACAATAAAGACGCGTTCTTGGACAATCTTGAGAAAACATGATTTGAACCTTTAAAACTTAGGTTAAATATTTCTTTTATATGGGGTTAGGATTTTGTAGATGAAAGGAGATATAAACAAAGGAGGCTACTACTCTTAGGTATGATATAAATGTGTTTGAAAAAGTCTAACCCCAAATTATATTTATTTTAATAGGTGGAGGAGTTTTAATATAACACAAACTCAAAAAATTAACCAAACACGCCTGCCGATGCGAATCGATTCGCCCCCAGGGGCTGAATCGATTCGCCACTAAGCAGGTGCCTAGGCGACCCAAAAATTTATATAAGTGTATAAAAACCCAATTTTCCCTTGACTCCACAAATCCGATTACAAACCCAATTTTCAAATAATAATACCAATATTTTAAGTGCCAAAAATAATCCAAATTAAAATAAAATATTGCCGATTTTTAATTTAAACGAATTATTTGTGGTCCACAAATTCACGGGGTGTTGCAGAACAGCATGAAAAAATTGATGATTGCAACGAGAAATTGGCAATCTCAACCTTCAAGTTTGGCCTTAATCGGTCAGATGACCTTTACTAGTCTTAAACAACGAAGTTAGCATCAACAATGGACAACCTTATGTCTCGCATTAAGAAATATGCCAAAGTGGAGTACGAGCTTATCAATGCAGAGGTTCCAACCGATCAATGCCATAAGCAATCGAAGAACAATGATATGAGGAAACTCTCCAAGGGAGGAAATCAATCTGCTCCCATAAATAGAGGCTCACAAAGTGAAGTTAACAAAGGGCAATCCATTTCGTAGATTAACAGAAACAGATTCCAGGCGGAGAAGAATTTCTTCAAAGAGACAATCTACCAGTTGATTCCACAGATTAAGGACAAACCTTACTTCAAAAGGCCAACCAAGATGGATGGCGACTAGGGTGATAGGTACACCAACCTTAGATTCACCTATAATCAGAATCATGGGCACCTTATAGAGAACTAGAAAATATTCAAGAAACATATAGATGAGATTTTCCAGGACGGGCACCTCAAAGAGTATACTGACACTTCTAAAACTAAATTTGTAGTCACTATAAACGTGGTTCCGAAGGAGGGTGGTGATCTCCCTCCTATGGGGATAGTCAATGCCATTCACGGCTATATCGATCCTTTACAGTGCAGTGGCAATAAGCTCTTTAAGAGAGAGCTAAATGATATTGACATTTATCGGTCTAATATGTTCACCGATGATGATCTGGTCGGTGTAAACCTGTCAAATAAGGATACTCTAGTCCTTACTCTACCGATTGAAAATTTTGAGGTGAAGAGGATATTATTCTATCAAGGAAATTCATCACAGATCGTGTATTTAACCTTGTTGTACAAGATCGATTTCAACATCAAAGATCTGGACATCAAAATGAGGTTGTTGGGTTTTAATGGAGATGTAGAAACCCTTATTGGTAAAATAAATTTACCAGTTAAGGTTAGCCCAATTTTAAATACTGTAAATGCGCCGGTGATATTCATTTAAAACAAATTCACAAGTTTCCAATTAAACCTTATTTAATCAGTGTCAATTTTTAATTCAATTTTATTTATTCCTAAAACATGAAACTACGTGTGGAAAAATCAAACCAACATAAATAATTGCTAATACACAGACATCGGAAAAAAAAACCTTTCGGGTAAAACCTTTTATGTCACTATAATACTTACAATGAAATCTGCAATGGATTAATCTCAGAAAACCCACATAGGCCGCGACCTAATTCAGCAATGGAATTCCACAACAAATCCACACGAACTGCAGTTCAATGAATCCAGGAATACCCACGAGCATTTCCTATTAACGCACAGTTTTCGTATCTGATAAAAATTCAGGTCTTCTTTTTTGAAAACGGAGTTGTTTAACACGCTATTTATAAAAACATTAAGGCGGCGCGTCGCTCTAATGAAATAGTGACATCGCTCGAATGACATCTTCGCGCGAGATCACCTACCTCTCGAATAACAGTGAATCTCGCTCAAACGAGCGTAAATAAAAATTTATTTTTTATTTCGTCTTTAAAAATTTGCCTCAACACTTAGAAAAATATTTTTGACGAAAAACTCCGCTCCAACACTTAGAAAATATTTTTGTAAAAAATATCGCAATATTCTAAGTGAAATGCTAAGGTACTTAAACACAACCTTATCAAAATTAATCTCGTGGAGGCTTGAATGTTGTAGAACTTTGATATTCAGATCCGTCTTGACCCATGATTGATCTTGAATAAGTCTTCGACGATTATAGCGGTATACAACATACTCAATTGTAAGTCGTACAATAAAATAATGTCCTTATAAATCTCCCCCATGTCTATGCCACTAAAAAAAAATAAAAACATACTAATTATTAAAAAAAATGCCTATACAAATCTAATACCCTCCCATGAACCCAAAACTAAAAAGGTACTAAATATGGAAGTATCAAACTTTTCTTCAAAATCATCAAAATCAAATCTTTAAGCTTTTCTCATCAGGGTGTGCAAAATATGATCTCCAATTTTTGTACCTACACACACGAGACAAAGAAAAATATCTTCGTGACACATCGAGTTTGACATGATATAAGAATAAATCAATCATTAATAATCAAATCTCCCCCATAATGCAAAAATTCCCCCATAATTCGTTCTCCTCCTTTTTATTTGTTCGAAATAGACAAGGAAACGAATAAACAAAATAAACATGGAGTTGTCACAACAAAACATTCATAGAAAATATGGATCAAACTACGCTCATGAAAAGGAGTAACCCAAAAGCTTCCACAAACTATTTTTGATTTTTCAATTTTTCATTCAAAAATTCAAAAATAAATTTTATAAAAATCTCACCATGAATTTACACTAAGGCAACTAAATCATGAAAATCAAATGAATGGGTGTGAACATATTCGATAGGCAAATCAAAACAATCAAACATAACATATGTGCATGACGAATATGTGTACTCCTAACGAATAAATCTCAAAATCGTCCTTAGGTGTCAAAAATGTGAATTTAGATGACATCGTCTTAATCCAATCGACAAATCAAAGTTCGACATGATTTTCGCACCAATAACTGCTAAAACTATGTAATGATTTTTCATGACGTTGTTAGGACCGCAAACCCATTTTATATTCCATCCAAATGCCCTCATTAAATAATAATTCTTTTATTTGTTTCTTTTGAGGTGATGAAACTAAATTCTCTGCTTAGAGAAATCCTATTGGCCCCATTTTTGGCATATTTTTCTTTTTATTAACTTAATTTTTTCTTTGGGCTCTTTTAAATGGTGGCTTTCACGACAAGTCAATTTTACACTCTCCCAACCCTTTCCCGTGAACACTCATTATTTTTTTCAATTTAATTCCTCACGGTAAATAGTTATTACATGAACTACTTTCATTGTCAAGTTTTATCGCATTTGGTTCATTTTAAAGATAGAATTGAGATAAAAACACTTCGACCAACATGTGATAGACAAGAAAAATAGTCAAACTATAAGGACATAAATTTCCAATTGAGTCCCTGTATTGTTTTGACTTAATTCCATAAACAAAACTATGTTTGTAATATGTCATGGGTAGATTTTATTTTTGTCACGATCCCACTTGGTCTATGATGTATTGAAGAAATCGAAGACGTTGTGGCAAAGCTTCAAATAATTAATCATGCTGAAGTTTAATTGGTGCAATTTTATTCGTCTTCAAAGGTTATTGCATTCTGAGATCACACAGGTATGAATGCGTATAATTAATGGTGCTCGGAATAATTTTTATAAAAGGATAAGGATGAATTTTATAAGAAAAAATATTTAAAATGTTTTCAAAGTGTTTTAAATGTTTTACACTACGTTTGATTCTGATAAGCTCGAAAAAGAGTTTGACTTAATTGGATCTCTTTTGAAGAAACGTTTTAAAGAAAAAGTCAAACTGACACGCGCATCGTTCAAACGACATCTCGGATCATTCAAGCGAGATAGCCATGTCGCGCGAACGACTAGTCAATCTCTTTCGAGCGACACAGTTTTCAAGGTGATGAAGTTTTCCTATTTAAAGCATGGTTTCGTCAGAATTAACATAGAGTGCAATCTGGAAAACAGTTTTCAATCCAGTACGAGTTTTGCACATGTTTTTCTAATGTTTTAAAGCTTAAACACTTCCTTAGAGTTTGCAAAGATCCGAGTTATCATTACTATATGTTTATGTGATCTTGCTGCACCAAGAAGGTTTATTCTATACTCGAACATCTGGATTTTGTGGTTAAGAAAAGAGAAGGACTTCTTGTTCGACATCGTAGATGTATCAAATCCATTTGGTGGACATCGAGACATACGTGGACGCGTGTGTTGTGGACAGGTATCGTGGAAGAAGGACATTCTTCATGGGAACCGTGAGAGGAGTGGTTGAAGGTCAGAAGAGCATCAAGACCCGTGGGGATCGAGTTGTTGAGTGAGTCTTTTGTTTGTTCGTTGTAATTCCACATTCATAGTGATTGTCTGCCTTGGGCCATCCGAGGTTTTTTTCATCTTGGGTTTTTCCTCGCACATGCTGTGTTGTGAGTATTCTTTACCTTAATTTACTTGCTTTAATCACTAGATGCATGCTTAGAATTAATCAAGATAAAATTGGTTTAAAGTAAAAATTGTTTTTTCACAACTTGGTTTGGTGCTAATTAAAACTTGGATAATTTTTGGTAAAAATTAATTTGATTTGAAACACACTCGTATAGGACCACTCTTTCACAAAAAAATCCGTGCAAGTGTGCAATAAAGGAACTCACGAGTCAAACATGTAGGTAGTAACAACTAATCACATCTTAATGACTCCAAACATTGTAAAGCACATTGATGGAACGATGACACATATCAAAACACTATCAAATCGTCACATGGATATGGAATAAAATTGTGACTCGGTCATCCTAAATGTCCATTCATATACGGTGCAAAACAAAATACAAAACTCTTTTTGTCTTTTTTAAAATTTTTATCAAAATAAAATCTTTTTGGTTTTTTCAAATTTAAAAATAAAATAAAAATCTAATACAAAACATACACTTGGCATAACACTAGCAAACATATATCATGAAGCACAACTAGCATCTCACAAACATACAAACATAATCATCTATATGATATAGCAAGAGAAGAATCATGTGCAAGTAACTGAGAATCTACTAGTCTAACATCTAGTGCCTCTAAAAGTGATTTCCTAATCCAAATAGTTGTGCAATGACGCATGGCGGTTTTAGGAACCACGAGAACTCTAAACTTCACCTTCCTAGGACTTTTTTGAAGATCGAAATAAAAATGCCTAAGGTGACCTTTCCTACCACAGTGTGAACATGTGTAAACGGGTGGAATGACACCTATGGGTTGACCTTCTCTAACGTCCTTGAAATTTATTAACCCTCTAAAACAAATAATGGTCTTGGTTTTTACACTCGAAACATAAGAACACTACGAGCCACTACCATTGCTACTAACACTACTCGAGTCTATCAAATCATTTTGTAACTCCAAATTTTTTAACTAAAGTAAAGAATTAGACTCTTCCAATTTTAGGGACTCCTTCTCTAAATTTTCATTTATTTCTAAATAGTTATCATGTTCTTTCTTAAAACACACACACACTTATCCCTAAGAGTCTCCTCACGTGCCACAAACTCATCTAGCAAAATATTTTTATCCACTTTGGCACAAACACAAATACTAGAATTTTTAAAGTCCACAAATTCTTTTTCTAAAACTAGGACTCTATCATCACTCTCCTTTTTGGATAGTTTTAAAGCAATAAATTTATTGTCCAAAGAAACAAATTTCTCATGATAAAAATCTCTTTGATTTTGAACCACTTGCAAAAGATCCATCGCGGATTTAAAATGTGAATTTTATTTTTTCGAAACTCTAATTCTTTTAGCAAACATCAAATTCAAACTATTTAAATCATCAAAACTTTGACTCGGGTCATCAAAGGGGGGCATCCGATTACATAAGTGCTCCATCGAAAAAATGCAATTTTTAACAAAACATATTTTAAAAAAAAATCAATATCACACAAGTTTTGCAGAAAAAGGAATCGGTAAATTTGAGTAATCTGCTCTGATACCAATTTGTAAATAGTATAAATGCGTTGGTGATATTGATTTAAAACAAATTCGCAAGTTTCCAATTAAACCTTATTTAATTAGTGTCAATTTTTAATCCAATTTTATTTAACCCTAAAATATGCAACTACGTGTGGAAAAACCAAACCAACATAAATAATTGCTGATACACAAATTTCAGGAAAAAATCCCTTTCGGGTAAAACCTTTTATTTCATTATAATACTTACAATGAAATCTGCAATGGATTGACCTCAGAAAATTCACATAGGCCGCAACCTAAATCAGCACTGTAATTCCGTAATAAGTCCACATGAACCACAGTTCAATCAGTCCAGGAATACTCACGAGCACTCCCTATTGATGCGCAGTCAGTCAGCCCAGTACCTCCCTCAAGTGGCACCTAAATCAGTAGTAGAGATCTTCTCTATAAGAGAAACTTCAACCAATATGTGTTCTTGGGTTCCAAAACAATTCACATAAACTATTGGGGTCTTGTGAATTGAAAACAAAAGGGATTAAAACCCTAAAAATGAGAAGACAATGATTCTGCCAAGGCAGTTTTTGTATCTGATAAAAATGCAGGTCTTCTTTTTTGAAAACGGAGCTATTTAACACGCTATTTATAAAAATATTAAGGCGGCACATCGCTCGAACGAAACAGTGACGTCGCTCAAACGAAGTAGATCTCGCTCCAACGACATCTTCACGGAGATCACCTCTCACTCGAACGAGCTTAAATAAAAATTAAATTTTTATTTCGTCTTTAAAAATCCGCCTTAACACTTAGAAAAATATTTTTGACTAAAAACTCCGCCCCAACACTTAGAAAATATTTTATAAAAAATATCCCAATACTCTAAGTGAAATGCTAAGGTACTTAAACACAACCTTACCAAAATTAATCTCGTGGAAGCTTGAATGTTGAAGAACTTTGGTATTTGGATCCGTCTTGACGCATGATTGATCTTGAATAAGTCTTCGACAGTTATAGCGGTATATGACATACTCAATTATAAGTCAGACAATAAAATAATGTCCTTACAAATCTCCCCCTATATCTATGCCGGTGAAAACTAAAAACATACGAATTATAAAACAAAATACCTATAAAAATCTAATACCCTCCCACGAACCCAAAACTAAAAAGGCACTGAAGATGCAAGTATCAAACTTTTCTTCAAAATCTTTAACATTAAATCGTCAAGCTTTTCTCATCAGGGTGTGCTAAATATGATCTTCAAATTTTGTACCTACACACATGAGACAGAGAAGAATACCTTCATGATGCATCGAGTTTGAAATGATATAAGAATAAATCAATCATTAATAATCAAACCTCCCCCACAATGCAAAAACTCTCCCATAATTCGTTCTCCCCCTTTTTATTTAACCGAAATAGACAAGAAAATGAATAAATAAAATAAACACGGATTTGTCACGATAAAATATTCATAGCAAATATGGATCAGGCTACGCTTATGAAAAGGAGTAACCCAAAAACTTCCACAAACTATTTTTGATTTTTTAATTTTTCATTCAAAAATACAAAAATAAATTATACAAAAATCACACCGTGAATTTACACTAAGACAACCAAATCATGGAAATGAAATGAATGGGTGTGAACATATTCGATAGGTATATCAAAGAATGAAACATAATATATGTGCACAATGAATATGTGTACTCCTAATGAATGAATCTCAAAATCATCCTTAGGTATCGAAAATGTGAATATAGATGACATCATCTTAATCCAATGGACAAATCAAAGTCAAACATGATTTTCACACCAATAACGTCTAAAACTATGTAACACTTTTTCATGACGCTGTCAGCACGTGCAAATCTATTTTAAAAGATTGACTACTATCAAAGACATTCAGTTCCTCACTGGAATGCTAGGCTCTTTGAATTTCTTTATATTAAGGTCATCAGATAAGTGTTGGGAATTTTTTAAGGCATTAAATAAAGCAAGTTTAACTATCTGGACGAAGGAATGCGACCAAGCCCTTGAAGGAATTTGACAGTACTTAGGATCCCCTCCCTTGCTGTCAACTCCTGAGGCTGGGGAATACCAATATACCTACATTTGGCTCTCGCAACATGAAACTAACAATGTGTTGGTATGATTACATAAAGGAAAGAAGAGGTTGGTCTACTACATTAGCCACACTCTCCTTGAGGTAGAAAGTAGATACTTACATATTGAGAAGATGTGGCTGAGGCGCTACTTTGATGCTCACATTTTAATCGTCCTAAAAAACTATCCTTTGAAGGAGGCTCTAAAGAAAGTAGATATTTTAAACAGGATAACGATGTGATCCTTATAACTAGCATAATTTGACATTAGATATAATTTATGAACCGCAATCAAAGGGAAGGTCTTAGCTGACTTCGTGTTTGAATTTTCAGCATCACCAAAAGGCAAAGATGAAGACCTGAATATAATTTTAGAATCATTATAAATCAATGAACTTGATCATATATGAAATATATTGATGGAGAATCCAAAGAGTGGGGAATAAGAGTTGGAATCGTCTTTGTTATGATAGAAGGTGGTATCATCGAGTAAGCAGTGAGACTGGGATTCAAAGCATCCAATAACGAAGCTTAATATGTAGCCATGATCTATGGGCAGTCAACTTGAGAGTCAACTATATAGTTGTGTATTGTGACTCTAGACTGATTATGAATCAACTAAGCGACGAATATAAGGCCAAAGAATCTAGATTGTTCTCTTACAGGGATAAGTCATGAGATCTCCTTCAATAAATCAAGTCTTCCCCCGTGGGATAAAAATATCCATGCAGATGCTCAGACTACTTTGGCTTCAATCGTTGATATTAAACTAAGGAGTATGATAATACTAGAGTATATAGACCAGTGAAGCATTAAAGAATTGAAACCATGTATTTGTGTCTTACAAGTATAGGTAGCCTCATCATAGATGGATTTGATCATTTCCTACCTAAATAATGGTGAATTACCCCCATATGGAAAGAAGGCACACACGTTGAGGATTAGGTCCATTGGATTCTACCTTAACTCTTACGTAAACTCTACCCATGATCGTTTATTGGCCACATACTAAAGTGTGTTCACACGAATCAAGTGGAGGAAGTCCTTAGGTAAATGCATGAAGGTAGTTATGGACCCACGCAGGTGGACAATCACTTTTATATAGAGCAATATCATAGGGGTACTAGTGGCCATTCATGCAAAAGGATGTCATACAATTTGCCCATAAGGATGCCAAATTTCAGTTGTTTTCACCCATCATCAAGCAATCGATCAGAGATTTGAACCCTCTATCGAGTCCATGGCCTTTTTCACAATGGGGCATGGATATTATGGGACCCTACCTTTTGCACTAGGAAATTATAAAAATATGATAACAGCCACTGAATACTTCACAAAGTATGTAGAGGAATAACCACTCACATATATCAGAGAAGCACACATCAAGCTATTTATTTAGATAAATATAATTACGAGATTTAGGATCCCGAGAGCACTACTCACCAATAATGGAACATAGTTTGACAATGACTTCTTTAGATAATGTTTTTGTAGAATAGGGAATCAGGATCCACAACACGTCAGTAGTCTTCCCCCAGTGTAATTGTCAAGTAGAGATAAATAATAAGACACATATGTCAGTAATCATGCAACGACTAGAAAAGGCTAAGGCAAGATGGGTGGAAAAACTCCCGTATGTCCTTTGGGCATGCAGAATTACGCCTAAATAGTCTAATAAAGAGACTATATATGCTCTCACTTATGGCATGAACGTCGTTATTCCACTAAAGATCGGATTTCCAACTCTTAGATTGAAAATATTTGAAGATGGTCGCAACAATGACCGAATATCTCATGAGTTGGATTTTTTTGAAGAAATACGAAAACATGCTCTGATACACTTGGTCGCCTATCAATAGGAATTGTTAAGACAACACGATAAAAATATCAAGGTCAGAGAATTCTAGGTCGACGAATTGTTGCTAAAAAGTTACTACTTGCACCCAAAAAGCCATCAGATGGGACACTAGCGTCGAACTTACATGTACCATATCAAGTAGCTTTAAAAGATGGTAGAGATCCATATCATCTAATGCAATTACATGGAATAGTGGTCCCAAGGTCATGGAATGCTATGAACATTAGGAAGTGTTATCATTAGACAGGAATTTGAGACATATTTCTTTTCTTTTATGCACAATAAAACTGTCAATGGTTGATAAATGAGTTTGTTCAAATTTTTTTCCTTATAATATTTTTTATAAACCCATTCAAGCAGTGGTATGACCCACGGAAGAATTGTGTGGTATAACTCAGACATGTGTTGGTCGCCTATGTTTGTCACTAAACCCACCTAATGGTGGTACAACCTAAGTAGGGTTGGTCAGACTAAAAAGAGGCATAAACACACCTAAGAATTAGGTTGTACAAATCAATCATGATTTGATTGTTTATGTTTAGTACTAAGCCCACCTAATAGTAGTACAACCTAAAAAGGGACATAGACACAAGTTCACTATCTCAGGAGTTGACATAAATCCCAACTTCCAAATATTGTGCAAACGAATATATGTGGTCGGTATAATTAACACTATTAATTAAACATAAATAGGGTTAATCGATCAAAGTCAATTCATTAAAGTCCAAGTGATAAAATAGTTGTTCATCCATAATGGGGGCAAATTTGAGAAAAACTAAAAATATCACTTGATAAGAGTTATACATAATCTACTTTGCACAAATTGCAAAGGCATAAACTGAAGAAAAACATTGTGAATATGTCACACATATATTGAAAAGTGAAAATTGAGAAGATCAAGTAGACTTAAACATTTTTTCCTTTAATAAATAAAATGGCCAAAGGCTTACGGGA
This sequence comes from Sambucus nigra, assembly GCA_949130495.1. NCBI lineage: Eukaryota > Viridiplantae > Streptophyta > Magnoliopsida > Dipsacales > Adoxaceae > Sambucus > Sambucus nigra. Next base: position 381,964,055 of record OX422214.1, on the reverse strand, counting down.
TAAATGACCTCAAGGGTCTACAAAAATTTACATCAAAGTAAAAGGAAATAAAATCCTAAGGGTTAGGTATGACCTCCTCCGACCAGCTACAACAGGTGGCGCCTTAGACCCAATAAAATGAGTAGCGATGACCCCACGATCTTAGGCCGCTGAAAGACCAGTTACAGAAGGATCGATCGGAATATTTGCTAATTACAGAGTTCTCACCCTCTAGGGGGATCTCCAAGGGTTGGTTTTCAACATATCACAAATTACCCTCAAGGACATTCCCCTTAAGCAAGCAGACCACATAACCCTTGTTGAAAGAAACTGACTTGAGGTAGTCCAATTGAGAGGTGATCACCTAAACTTCCACCTCAAATACCTCATTATAGGACTTCTATAGCTCATCCTCGTTGGCCTTATCCAATGCCCGAGTTTGACTCTAAAGAATAATATTCTGAAGGACCTTATGGAAGAATAAGGTCTTCGTTATGGACAATTCATATCCACCCTGCTGAACTCATTTTCAATTTGCTCAGCTTCCTTTACCACCTTGGCCTAAGGACCAATCTCATCATTCAGCTTCTTGTTGATCTCATCAACCTCACCTTTGTTAGTCGTCAGAAGATTCTTAATATAGTTATTGGAATTAAGTATTTGGTCATTACTCTTCTTCAGGTAGGTGGTCCGGTTGGCGAGCTCTTAACTTACCTGCATACTCGGAGAGGAAGAAAAGAAAGTTGGTCATAATAAAGGAAAAAATGTAAAAAAGCTCAAAGGACTAGGTAGCTTACCAAAATACTATGATGAATTCCTTCTTTATGGAGATGCTCCAAAAAAAAAACCTCGGATCAATCATGTCAGATGGCAACATCGTCATCAGAGTGATGGAGAATGTAACCTCCTTATCTCTATAGGCTGAGTCAATTGAAGCTATTGGCTATTTGCTTTTTTGAAAATGAGATCTCCCAAGGGCGAGCCTAGTTCCCTTGGGTAAGAGGAGTCATTGTTCGGTCCTGCTGCTTCTGAGGCTCAGTGATAGTCAAGGGACGATTAAGGATGGCTACAAGGTCAGGAGGAAATTATCCCCTGGTTCTTTTCGATCTTGCTCTTTTTAGGCTGTTCGGCCTCTTTGTTTCGTTGGCATTCTAGTTCATGGGTTTCTTTTTCCCTAAGGGAAATAACCCTTTTCTTTTGATCGGTCGCATTCTGTTCGGCCTGGTTTCTAGGAGCCTCTTGTTTCCCCAAGTTATTCCTAGTAGCTTCCAAATCAGTTATTCTCCTTTTTCAGTTACTCATCTCTTTAGGACTATTTGGGACATGAGGAAAAGTGAAGTCTTTAGCATCGAAGTTTTCCTTAGCTTTAACTTCTACCCACGGACGACCTAAGATACAAATTTCGTAGGAGAAGGGGGGCCTAAGTTATCCAATAATGATTCGATTGCTTCATTTACAACTTTGTCCTGATTGGCATTAGAGTCCGTTGAGATGATGTGAAAATATTCTTCTGATAAGTGAACTCCCCTAGCAACTTCATTTGGAATTTGGGTGGAAGTGGGAATAGAATCGTCACTGACCACTATGTAGTCGACAACTATGACAGCTTGAATGGTGGTGAAGTTCTTGATTGAGGAAATTGTAAGGTTATAACATTACAGAATGTTGGACACTCTCCAATGGGGACAAACAACAACTGAATTCAAATGCTCAACCTATCTCCAAATCTCTAAGATTAACATAGTAATTGGATGTCTTAGTGTTTAGAAAATGATTTGCACCCAGAAATCAAATCAACAGTTACATATAAAGATACCATGTCTTCAAAAAGGAAAAATAATTGGACGATCTACCAGGTTTTTCCCTTATTGAAGGAAATTTCTTATCATCATAATTTTCATTATATAGTTTCCCAGAATACACAAGAATATTACTTTCTGTATCTTTTAATGACCAAGGAAAAAACATGACTAGGTTATGGGACTTATCCATGTCCTAGAAATGATATAAATTCACTCCCGAGGAAGACCTCAGGTTGTATCAATACCAGATTTCGTAAAGGCATAGATTTATGCCGCAAATCTTGTTAATGTTTACTGTATTCATCACGATCACTACATCAAAATGATCTATTAGTAACAGACTAATTTTTTAATTACTAACAGTATCATACCATTACCATTTCTCACGATAAATTATCGTTAGTAAATTACAATATCCATTACTAATTTTACTTTGATATTCTAAAAGTGTAAATTGAAAAAAAAAGAATGAAATTTCCCTCCCAATAAAAAAATCCCCAACTCTTTCCCACTCAAACCAAAATCCCTAATACCTCATACCTAGGGTTTCTCGTGCACACCCAAAATGAAAAAACAAAACCCCATAAATCGCTAACAAGTAAGTGGAACAGCTAGAACAACTAGTAGTGAAGAATCTCCAGAACAACCCAACCTCCAACAAAGGCATTCTTCCCAACCTCCGCCCATATCAAATGCTATGCTGCGCTCCTCCATCTTCCCCTTTATTATCCGGGTTCGATCGACATAGGCTTTCTTCCCATTGCTCCAGATCCAAGTACAGGAAATGTCCTTTTCTTTTTTGTTTTTTAGATAGTTTAAATTAATAAATGTTCAATGTTTAAATTAATGCTGATATCAGAGATTTAATAACCCCAAAACAAATTTTCAATATTCATATTTAAATTTATTCCTTCTTCCATAGAAATAAACATGATATCTGTAGGTGAAATTTGTGACTTATAACAGAAGTTTCTATCAAAACTAGTCTAAAAAAATTATAATCCTTGAAAATATTGATTTCAGCATCATTATGGTCAGTAATGTAGATCCTTAAAAATTATATTTGACTTTTTGTTATACATCATGACTAAATTTCATCTGTGAAAGAGCATGTTTGTGATCCCTCAATATTGTAAGCCTGGTGAAAGAGAAGAATTCTAGCAATAGTTCTTCCAAAGAGAAGAATTTGTGGTTTGAAATAATTATTTTTCTTTTAAGATATTATCATTTCACTCAACAAACCACATTCAATTTTCCCTCACACCCACCTACTGTAATCACTGCATTTCATATGTGTACTTGATGTGACTTTTGCTTTTTATTTGTGTTTCTTGTTGAAAATTGGGCATCTCGCTAGACAAACATAACCATTATAGCAAGGTCCTGATTTCTAATAATAGGTGTTTGTTAAATTTTCTCGAACACATTTTTCTTCCACTCAATGTTTATAATAAAGAAAGATATATTTGATTGTTTCACTACAAGTCCACGTAAAAGAGCTAACATGTAAAAAATATATGTGTGTTGAGATTCGTAACTCGGTGTATGTAGTTCAATATTTGTATGTTTAGGTAAAGGTTAATTGTTCTTTAAATGGTTGATGTTTTGTAATGATTTATTTATTAAAGTTATTCGGTAATGATTGTAATTAGTTATGATGAGTTAATTAAGGTCTAATACATGGGTCTATTGTACTTGGTATTATTAGGAACATAGGTTCAGGTTTTAAATGTTGCCTTTTTAAACTTAATACCTAATTGTTTGGATCTTAAATATTTATTCTAATTTTGAACTTGCAGTATAATTTTCTCAAAATTTACTTATTTAAACATTATGGTTTTATTTTCGCAATTTTACTATCATTGTTTTGTGATAGTAAAATTGCAAGAAAGGAAAAGTCATAGATTGTTAGCTAGTGGATCCTTTGGGAAGGCGCCATAAATACTTTTATCATACACTTTTATTATAATTGTCCTGCATGATGTTCTTCGACTATTTATTATTCCAACAGGCATGTGGACTGCAAAGAGAAGAACTATTGAAATCTAAGTGAGTTTATCTACCCCAGTTGATATATAGTATATTGGCATACTATATTTCATTTAAGCAAGTCAATTGCATGCTTAGAGCTTTTTCTGGAGGATTCTAGTCTTGTTTATTTTTCACTGCTAGAATAGATGATATCTTTCTAGCTAAAAGGGCAAAGATGGTCCAAAAAAATAAAATAAAATAAGGCATGAAAATGACTTCTCTGTTTTTACTATTCACTAGTTATTAGATACTGCTCTAACTTTAGACTCACATAGGTTGATATACGTGTGTTTTTTTTAGCCCTACACTGAAGTCTTAAATAGTGCTCAGTTTTGTTAGGCCATTCAGAGCGGGGAGCTAAACCCACAGTGCATAGTTTTATGAACCATAAATGTCATGACGGGAGTTATGACATCTAATTACTTCCACCACTCACAAACCTTCCGATCAAATCATGATTGATCAAATCACTTCCACCACTCACAAACTCATACTCCCTAATTACCCTTAACATTACTTTCTTTTATATTTATTGCAACCAATCACAAGTTCAATTATTGGCTATAGTTTCATTAGGTTAGTGGATTGAAATTACTGTTTGATTTTGTGTTCTTATTTTTGTTTCAGGTTGATATATATGAAGATAATGACGGTGTGAGAAAGGATGAGATTGTTGCTCTCGAAGGTCAAACCACCATCGGGACTAACGTGTTTAGCGCATTTTATGGCAGACTAAAAGAGGTCACTATTAGGGTTTCATTTCACCTATATTGCAATTTCTTTTCTAAATTGTATTTCACACTCTTAATTCAATTCATACTTTACATGTAGATTCAGGAGTATCACAGACGTCATCCTTCAACGCGGGCTGTGGATACAACTGACGAATATGAGCAAGTTCTCAAAGAGGAACCGCCAATTGAATTCAGCGATCTCTCTCTCTCTCTCTCTCTCTCTCTCTCTCTCTCTCTCTCTCTCTCTCTCTCTTTATATGTATGCATGTATATATATATGTATGTATGTATGTATGTATATATTTGTTTGCAGAATGTGGTATGTATGTGATTAATTTCAATAGGATGCTTCGCATATGTATGTATAAGCCTCGCGTCTTCAATGAATATTAAATTCATATTTAATTAATTCATCTACTGATAAATTTAATATGAAATTATTTTTCATTATATGTTTTTTGATTACAGAATAGATGAATAATGAATATATTGGCTGTTAAATAATTAAAAGGTGCACATGCTGGAGAGTAAGGGTGGCGAAACGGTTCAACAGGTCGTGTTTTCACATGATCCGACACGACACGATAAGAAACCAGTGGACCCGAACACGACATGACACGATAACATATTTTTTTCTTTAACTCGAACACGACACAACACAATAACACGATAAGTAAATATAATTCGACTGGACACGATTAGACTCGACCCAACACGACACGATTAAACCAATTAGTGAGAAATTAAAAAAATTGTGGGTTGATAATGGGTCTAAATGGGGTCAATAATGGGTCTTCATAGGGTATATATTGTGTCCTTAATTGAGTTACTATCGTGTCACAATCGGGTCCTTAACGGGTCAATTTCGTGACAGAAATTGGACACGAACACAACACGATCCGATGCTGGGTCTAAAAATTGAGAACCGAACATGACCCGAATACAACAGATTGTGTCAATGTCGTGTCAATTTTGTTTTATTTCATGTCGTGTTATCGTTTCGTTCCCAAAATTGTCACCCCTATGTGTCAATTTTGTTTTGTTTCATGTCGTGTTATCGTTTCGTTCCCAAAATTGCCACCCCTACCTGCTGGAGAGGAGATTTAAGGCAAAGAACAAAATAGAGCTGGAGAGAAAGAGCCAGCTTGCTAAGAACCTTGGGCTGCAGCCAGACAGGTGGATATGTGGTTTCAAAATTGACGTGCAAGGTGGAAAACTAAGCAGCTTGAGAGGGACTATGATCAACTCAAATCCTCGTGTGACTCTCTTTTATCTAACTATGAATCCATTCTCAAGGACAATCAGAAGCTCAAAGTTGAGGTATACTGTATATCTATCTTCACGCGGTTATAAAACTCAGTTATTATTTCTCTTTCATCCTCCCTATTTTAAAAGATCATGTACATGACCATATTATAAAAGATCATGTACTAATCTGTTGTAGGAAGGCTACATAGGTTGTTGGTGCTGTTCAAATGGTTTCTTTTTTTTCTTAGAAAACGTTTGATGTAATTCACCGGGGTATGCACCTTTTAGTTTTTGTGTCCTTCGTTGTTTTAATGCAGTTCATTTTTTACATAGAAACGGAAAAAGTAGAAAGATGCATACAAATGCCTAATTGTCTGATGTATTTAAATGTCAAATGAAGAACATTACTATTCCTTTTTTGAAAAGAAATAGTAATAGATTTTGACAGTTTTCTAATTCAACTTTTGAATCATCCAAACGGAATAGTAATAGACGAACGAAATTTGGCGGGAATAGTTATTTTGAGCATTTTTGACAGTTTTCCCACTTTTCCCACTTATTTTCCCCACTATCTTTTTACAGAACTACTTAGTGTGGAAACCAAATCTTTTGAACTAACTTTTTCACTATCCTCCATCTCCTAGAGAGAGTTTTAGAGAGTTCAACTTCAAAAGAAAAAGTTCATGTTTTGAGTGTTCATTTCTTCAAGAAAAATTCCTTAAACATTTTTTCACCCATATTGTTTATTCCAAGTTTCAATATATATATATATATATCATTGCTTGGAGTGTTTGGCATCGGGTTTTTCTCTACCGTGTTGAAGAGAATTTTGGGCTTTCTTCTACATCCCACAAAGAAGAAGTTCCGTTTGCGTTGACTTACCCACCTGGAGAAAGGCTCCTTGTTTGGGTGACGGTGACCGAAAAAGTTCGATCGGTGGATTTCGAGACCACGGTGGAGCTCCGTGGTTATTCACTAGGCAGAGGTGTGTACAAAAAGAAGCGTCGGGGCTTCGACGAAGTCAAGTCAAGTGTTGTAAGTCTTTCGTGTCTTGTACTTGTAAAACCATACTTAGTGAATTTGTGGCTAGGGCCGTCCGAGATTTTTTCCCGTTGTGGATTTTTCCTCGTACATCGCGACGTAGTGATTTATTTGTTTATTTTATCTTTTGCATAATTCACCTAGAACACATGCTTAGGTAAAAAGATAAAATTGATTTAAATCACTACTTAGATAATTTGGTACTTAAAATTAATTTGGGAAATGTTTAAATTAATTTAGTTCAAGTCATTTACTTTAATTTGATATAATTTGGTTTTGCCTAATTTGTAAAAATGAATTAATATTGTTAGGCAAATTTCAAGGACTTGAGTTAAACTAATTTGGTTTAAGCGAAATTGAAATATGTGTGGATTTAATCTTATTTCACTTGGTTTAATTTTAATTTGAAAGAAATTAAAATTTGGTGTGTACTTGTTTAATTGAACCATCTCGCTTCCGCATCTCTTTAAAAAGGAAATTGATTTTGAAAGTGAAAGATTTTAAAATTGGGGGCCCCGTGTTTCAACAAAACATAATTTTTCAAATTTACCCTACTAATATACCTAAATTATGAACTAGATATACCAAATATTTTTTTATGTAATATACTCAACTTATTAGATATGTAATATTATATGGTTTTTCTTTGAAACACTCATGATTAAAAGCACCAAAATATTGAGAGGAAACAAAAATAAGCATGGCTAAACCAAAAATAAGCATACTAAACCAATAAGCATGGCAATATATTGAGGGTATTAATGAAGCAAAATTGTTCAACAGGTAAAGGGTAAAAACCAAAATATTTGTTAAATTATTAAGAAATGCTTTGTCAAATGGAAAGGAAGTGTAAGCAGGTAAATGGTCAAAATGTTTGTCTATTAGTTTTTCTTAAAGTCTCACATCGGTTCAGCTTTGAAGCTTCTTCCTATTGATTTTCTTTAAATTATTGTTTTTCTTTAAATAGACTTTTGAGTTCACTTACTAAAACCAGTTAGTTGGTCATCTCTAAGAAGTGGATCGGCTTTACGTTCAAAAGATTTGGTGAGCATTGTTTATTTACTTAAAAATAAATAAATAAATATTAAACAATGTTAATCCTAATTTTTTTAGTTTAATTTTTAGTGAAATATTATTTCTTTTATTTCAATTTGTAACGAGTAGCCTGATTTGAATTTTTTTTTTGTTATTTAGGAATTTATCGAAAAAATTGATTTTACCGCAGTTTTACCGCAAACCGCATGGTTTGGTTTTGATTTACAATAGGTTGTACCGTGCGGTAAAAACGGTAATTATGATTTTAATATATGAAAACTTGTTTTGTATTAGAATGTGCAATTTACCGATCAAACCGACCGATACCCAGTCCTAGTTTACTTAGATGGTTTTTTGCCCATAGAAAACCTTTTTTTTTATTCGTCCACGATTGATTATCAGGATCGGGCCTGAGATTGATAAAAATAGAGAAGGTCTGATGTAAAAATTATAAAATAGACTCCTTTTATGTGTATTGATATAAAAAACCGGCCCTCAATATATAAATAATAACAAATAGATCAACATAATTTTTGTGCAATCATGGACTTCGCACATGCTCTATCTAACCTTGTTTTATGGTATTAGAAATCATTTTAGTTGTCAAAATTTGAAACCAAAGGAGGAAAGAAGTATATTTTTTTGAAAAAATATGATCAAATATAATTAGAAAATATAAATAGGATTTTTTTACAGACCCTAAACAATAACATTACCCATATTTTGAGAATCCTTTACCTTATCATATCAAATTCTATTGGGACCACTTTCTCAATTATCCTCCCACTTTGGGTTTAAAATTTCAAATTTTTTCTCTTTCTCGTATATTCCAACAAAAGCTTAAAAAATCTAATTAGTTGAATTTTAAATAATAAATTATTTTCAAATCATGTTCATTTTCAAAAATTTGAAATCAAGTTCATACACAATCTAACACTCGTTCAATTGAAAAAGTCGATTTATCCAACTACAAAAAACACGTATCGAGTTAGAATTTTCTTTATTTACTCAAGTCACTTTATTAAATTAATATATAAATTGTATATAACACTTTATTAATCAATTTCTTATTTTTTAATGAATAAAAACAATTTTTTAATAATTAAACAATATTTTTTAGTTTAAATAAGAATTTTTTATTTCTTTTTTATCCTAGTTTTTATTTATTAAAAATAACAAAAAGCTATCCTTTTTTTGTCCGAATTTTTCTATATTAAAAAAAGAAAAAAATATTTTTTCAACTTTTTTCATTTATTAAAACAAACAAAAAGTTGTTTGTTATCTTATTCTTCCCATTTTTATATATATTAAAAACATAAAAAAATGTTTTTTTCCTCATTTTCGCCCCAAGATTTATATAATAAATAAAACAAAAAAAATATATTCTTTTTATCCCAATTTTTATTTATTAAAAAATCAAAATATTTTTTATTCTTTTGGTTTTTTTCCATCCTGGTTTTATTAAAATATGTTCTCTTTTTCATTCCATTTAAAAAAAAGAAAAAACTTTTTTTTTATTACATAGATTTCATAGAAGAGATACATAGAGGATTTGAGTTTACAAGAGGTAAAAAAATATATTTAAAAGTGTATTTTAGAAAATATTAAGTAGGTTCTTGGTTGAACATTGGTGGGGGTGAGTTGGCAAAATAAATTACTACAAACAAAAGCTCCCATATGAAATCTTGACATTTTTTTGTAAAAAAAGATTCAACAAAGACTTTTGCTAATTATCGACTACACAAATCTCAACATAATTTCCTTAGTTAAATTCTAAATTTCGACTAGGGGCTATAAAAGGCAACCCACAAATATCTTCCAAACAACACAACATTTTTAAGTACATTTAATTCATCGAACCTAAAAGTGAATACTACATTTTTATATTCTGAAAAATAATAGGGATCCTAATAGATATTCTCTAAAAGTCTTGTAATTTTTTTGAATCCTACAAAATTAATTCAAACTCTAACTTTATCACTACGACCTCCACCTAGCCCCAACCCAAAATATTGGAAATTTTATTTTTAACCCCATTGTATTTCTCAAACCCTAACACTAACTTTAACACCACCACCACCATTACGACCAACACCAAATCGTAACCTCCACCACCCCCTCTCAAATCGTAACTTCCCCTTCTCTGTTTATGAACTGTCACCCTGGTATTTTTGGCACATCTCCATCTCTTATACTTGTGTATATTTATGTGTATATACACACATTTACCCATGAGTATTGTATATACGCACATATACACAAATTGAGATAGAGAAATGGAGAAGAGATAGATGTCACTGGAAAGAAAGAGAAACAAATGGAGAAGAGAAAAAAGATACTGGTAGAAAGAAAGAGAGAGAAGGAAGGTATAAAGAGAGGGGAGAAAGCTAGAGAGGGAGAGAGGGGGAGAAGAAGAAAGAGAGATCTACCTTGTGTTTCCACGATGGTCGTGGATGCGATGGGGATAGTGAGAGTTGGATATGGTAATGTTGTTTGTATTAGTATTAGGTTTTGAGAGGGAATGAGAAGTTAGAAAGAGAAAAATGAATAAAAATAAAAATTAAGGGTTAAATACCCTTTGACCCTATGACTGTCTGTTAATGGGTTTATAGAGAGAAACAACCATTTATGTTGTGTGCGAAGATTGTGGCGTTTGCGAGATTTTTTAGGGTGCAATTAACACCACAATTTGATTAAAATGTAGGGAACTTATAGGTTTATGTTTGGCATGTCCAAACCATCCTATGTGATTTTCTCTCAATTTATCCCCTACTCTAGCTACTCTTAACGTTTCACGAATATGTTCATTTCTAAATTTATCTTTTTGAGTTTTATCATACATCCATCTTAACAATTGCATCTTTGTCATGCTCATTTTCCGCATTATTTGTTTCTTGATTATTGTAGCCTAACACTCCCTTCCATATTGCATGGTAGGTCTGATAGGTTTAATAGTCATTTTATAAAGTGTTCCACACCGATTGAAAAATACCTTGGTCACTTTTTTCTTCTCCACTTGACTCTATAACTATAATATAATAATTCTATGGGTAAAGTGATCACTAATATCGACATCTCTTTTGATAATAAGCCCTACGTAAAATAACTACATCACCATTTTTTATATTTTCAATTACACCATTACACGTTTGTATAACATGATGAATGTGACCTTTCATACAAAGTACATACTTAAGTCTCTATCATCACATTTTAATTTGGTAACCACTCTATTCCCTTGTGTCAAAGGCTATATTTTTATAACATAATATTGATAAATTTGTAAAAGAATTGTAAAAGTAGACTAAAAAAATATAAATATTAAAACTATTCAAATAAAGGATATGATAGGATATTTTCAGCATATGAGAATATATGTAAATCAATCCAAAATATAGGATAAATCACTACAATTATTTACTTTTGTTTTGGTCCTTTTGATCTTATTGAAACTCTCCATTTTTCTTTGCTTTAGTAAGTTTATCTAAAAGATAAATATCTCTTCACCAAACCCAACTAATCCCCTATAAGCATAATCAGAAAAAGAAAATTGCCTTTTGGATTGTGGTCATAAATTTACACAAGATTGGCTATAGTCTATATTTTAGTTATTATACTTCCCACCAATTTTCTATCGTTTCGTTAATTTATTACTACAAATTATATTATAAGATCAAAATGTAATCCCCTTTTGATTTTGTATTATTAACGTTTAGTCTCCATCTGTGTTTGTTATGATGAGAAGTTTAATTTCAAAAGAAAAGTTAATTTTTGCATAATTATTATGGGATAAAAGACATAAATACCCCTCAACAATTAAAGAAAACTTCGAATTCAATCTTATGTTCATGTTTTGTGTACAGTTTTTTCTTTCCTATCTTCGTGTTGAACTGAGTTGGATAACTTATAGATGATCACTATATATAGTTGTATTATTTCTGTAATGTTAATGTTTAGGAATTTACTATCGAAGAAAAAAAAAATAGAATGAAAGATAAACTACTTCATTTCTTCAATTTAAAAGTTTAATGAGGATAGAAAGGTATCTAATGTGTTATTCTCTATAAGGGTGTAAGATCATCTTCAAGGCAATTGGAAAATTTGCCAATTGCTATATTTGTCGACCCAAATCTTATTTTTCTTGCTCCTAGGCCATTGGCTAACTTATAATTTGATTTTGGGGAAGAAAAATTGGTAGAAAAATGCCACCAATTTTGTTGTCCCAGAGTTGGTGAACTTACGCTGGCATGACATGCAATTTTTCGTGTGGAAGGCACGCACGAAAGCTGGCTTGTCGCAACATATTTTAAATTTTTGGTTAAAAATTTGAAAGTTGGTTGTATTTTTAATGGGTTTAATTGAAAGTATATTACATAGGATTAAGTTTGACAAAAATTAAATTGCATAATACTAAATGATTTGAAATCACACATTTTTGATAGGGTCAATTTTGTATGATTTTGGCTTTATTCCGTGCTTGGACAACACTCTTTAAGTCACAGGTTATGACTTGAGTATGTTGATTTTTTAAGCCTATGACGTGGTTTCTTGAAGATATAGCGGTCAAGTTAGAAGATCTACACCATCGTGTCATGTTTAGTACTCCTTTTCGTCTTCACATTCCTAGGATTTCTTAGGTATGGATGCGTAAATATTTTAATCCTTGAAGATTTTATATTTGGGTGTTAGGATTTTATTCAATTATTTTTAAAATCATTTTATCTTCGTTTAATAAGTTTAGAAAAAAAAATCGTGAGGTCGTTAGAACAATATTAGGTATGCCATTCGAATGAGTCTAGGTACCTCATTAGAACACGTTTCAACAAAACTTCGAAGGAAACCCTAATTACCCTTGGGTGGAATCCTGTTGGAAGTGTCATTAGAAAGGTGTTCGAACAAGATGCATGGCTTCGTTCGAACGAGATGGAATTTTTTTGTTAAATTTGAGATTTTCCAAATTGATTTAATCCTTATCTCGATTTTGGAAAACCTCCTATAAATAGGGGTGCGGACCAAAAGTTTTAAAAAAGAGAAAAACTTATGTTTTCAGTTCTCAACCTCAACTAAAAATCTCTTTAAAACCCTAGTTTACTCCCAAATTATTTTAGATCCAAGATTCATCTTATTATGCTTTGAGATCTAGTTTGTGGGTACCTTTATTTTCTCTTTATCTTGTTGAGAACTCATTTCATATGGAGGACTCCATATTTTTTGTTTACACACATTAGACTCTTTGATGTGGTGTTGCTGTGTAGAAGAGGTGCATTTCATGTTCAAAATCCATGCATGATTGTTGAGTTGTCTATTTGATACCGAGGCGTGTGTGGCCTCACACGTTGTGAAAATTGCGTTGGTGGACTCCTACGTGTCGCTGTGGAAGAAAATTTGAAAATCAAAGACCTGTCAAGGCTTGCAAGGGCGTCGAATCGTTTTGTAAGTCATCTATCAACTTTGGTAATTTTTTATTGTAGGGAATTTTTGTGGTTGGGTCGTCCGAAATTTTTCTTGTTGTGATTTTTTCTCGTATATACCCGTAGTTTGAAATTCTATCAAAGCAGGAACACTAAGCTATTGTGTAGATCCCTTTCTGTGTTATTTTAGGGTGGTCTCTCTCTCTCTCTCTCTCTCTCTCTCTCTCCCTCTCTCTCTCTCTCTCTCTCTTGTCTTTATTTGTTTCCCACGATGGGTCATTATTGTGATAAGTTGTCTGATGTGTTTAGCGATGATGACACCTTCGATATTCGATATGAGTTTAATGAGCTTCATAATCGTACTGAAAAATTAACTCGTTTGAATTTTAAGTTTGCAAAAAGAGTTAAATTTCTTGAAAAAGAAATTTTTTGTTTTAAAGATGAAATTGAATTTTTGCGAACTGTTCAAACTCAAAGAGATATTCTTCGTGAGAATCTCATGGACATGAATCATGATTTTAAAACTTTAGAAATGTCCAAGAAAGATAGTAATGATAGAGTCCGAGTTTTAGAAAATGAATTAAAGGACTCTAAAAGTTTTGGGACCAGGATTAATGAACGTGTCATTAAGGATAATGACAAATTAATTAACAATTTGAGGGAACGTGAGAAGACTCTTTGGGATGAGTTTGTTTGCATTGAGTGAAGCGATATAACCTTCTAGGTGTTATTGTAAATTGAAGAAGGTGTCCCTTACGTTTGAGGAATCTAATTCTTTGCTAGAGTATAGGATTTTTAAGATAAAAGGTGATTTGAGAGACTCATGCAATGTTGGTACTGGCTTCGTTGATCCGAATTCTACCGCTGTTAAATCCAAGACCATCGTTTGTTTTAGAGTGTCAACCATTGCAAGTACGTTACATAAGATCAATTCATAGGTAACATTCCTCGCATTTACAGATATTTGCATTGTGGTAGGAAAGATAACCTAAGGGTGTTTTTTTCGATCTTAGAAGAGGTTATAGGAAGTCTAGATCCCGTGTCACCTTGGTTCCCAAACCCCGATGATACGACGCAAATATTGCGTATTTCACCCGTTAACCTACGCGTTATTAGCCCCCTCGGGTATCTTAATCCCTATATTTATGCTCGTTAACCAGACAACCTCGGATTTCTATGTTAACATGTTTTGCAGGGGTTAATTGAGCTTTTGTAGGTATTTGGATGCTTAGTATGAAGTTCGGATGCATTCTGGTGAAGTTCCGTACACAACCGCACGCGTAAGGGCATTTTAGTCTTTTCATAGCTTGGGTACATGGCCCGACATCTCACGGAAGTTGTAGCCCTTCTCGCTAGCTTCGCGTGGCCGTGAACGGTGTACGATTTCGATTCATAACGAAGAAGTTACGGCGTTTTCAGCGGAGGAAATACAAGAAAGCAAAAGAGGAGAAGGGAGAAGAGAAAAAGAAGAATGCAGTAGGCTGCTGCATTCTGCCCTGTTTGATCGATCGATCGACGCTTATGGTCGATCGATCGACCATTCTAATTTGTCAAAATTTTTTCCTAGGTTGATCGATCGACCAAAGGGGTCGATCGATCAATGCTCTATTTTCTGCAGATATTTTGCCTTCTTTTCTTTCTTCTTTATTTTTATTCCAACTTACTATATAAGCCAATTTTGTTGTAATAGCAAAAAAGACCAGCCCATATACGATTTTAGCTTAGTTTAGTTAGGGTTGGAGGGGTTTTGATTGGTTCTTCTTCTTCTTCTTCCTCTCTTGGATTGACACACTAATTGGTTGTAAGATTGACTATTCATCTTCCCTATCCTTTAATATAGTTGTATTTCATTATTTCCTTGCTTTCTAGATAATTTCCATGCTTTCCAATTAGGTTTTCTTGCTTTAATTTATTGCTTCCTTAGTTTAATTAGTGTAATTTAGTTTATTTCCATGTATTTCCCTTAGATAAATAGGTTCGGGATTGCGTTTCCGCCATTTACGGGTTTGAACCTCGAAAATTAGGTTTTGTGTAAAATTGCATTTAATTGAAACCTCGAGTATTAAAGTCGGATTATTATGCGTTTAACTTTCTTTGTCATGCAACGTTAGTGTTTATAGCGATTATCCGAATTTAATCCGCGTGTGACCATTTTTCAGTTAAATATTTTATCTCGCAACTTTGGGTTAAATTCCTTCTTGCGTGATGTTTATGCTTAATTGTAAATGCTCGATTAAATTGCTTTCGAACCGGAATTCTAATTAGTAGTTGTTTCGATCCGTTTGGTAGAATGCGATCCCGATCCTCGCTTTACTTTAATTTAGCGTTAACTTCTCTTTTCTTTTGTTACCATAACCACCCTATCACCTTTTCTTATTTATTTTACACCACTTTTATTCCTGAAGTAATTAAAACAATTAAAGTCTAAAATTCAATCACTCCCTGTGGATTTTCGATACCCGACTTACCGCTGTACTTTCTTGTCAAGTGTAGTAGTATATTAGATTATCTTTTGTATCGCGGCGGCGAAACACACGACGATTGTGCACTTTACACCCCCACACTTTTTCCGCCCGGTCACCCAATGTATTAGGTATTCATCAATTTGGGTTAGGAAATCCATTTTGGAGGCACTAAATATTAGATTAGTTGAATCTCGCATGCTTGCACATGATTCTTCACATATTATGTCTTATGGGTGATTTCTAGAATATTTTCATTCACTAGCTTTTGTACATCATGTGTATGTTCTTTCGAGTTGTATAACGTTTGTCTTTTTGTATTTTAGTTTTTTCCTTTTTTGGCTCCTATTGAGAAAAATACAAAAAAAAAATTATCTTTTGAGTTTGTTTTCTTTTAGTGTCATAAACATTTAAAAAATAAAAAAAGATTTTTGGTTTTTTGTATTTTAGTTTTACACGTTGTGTGGCATATCAGTATATTTGAATCCACTTCATTCCACTCAAAAAGATATTTGATTATAATTTTCAATGATTATATTGTTCTTAATCATGCTTCATGTAGTAGTTCGAAAATGACTTTCTTAATGAATTCATTTTGCATATGCCTCCTCACACACATGCGCGAGCTCTTTTAGAGTTTAACTTCATATATTACATGAGCTAAGTGAAGTGTTATCTTAATAATCTTGTCATTATACATATTTATTTGATTATAGGATTTATTCATGTAAGATCTATTTCTCGTGAGTTTGTACTTTTATTGAAAATACGAGTGTGCATGAAAAGGTCTACGAAAGGAGAAATCTTCCTTACGTGAAAGGCGACCATTGGCAAGAACCTAAAAAATTGAGAGATAAACTAAAAGAAAATATTGCCAAGGCCAAATTTTATATCATTTATTCTTTAATTAAATTGGTATATTCAAAATGAGAGTAAAAAAATGATATATCTATAATTTTAAGGGTGTTATGAGTTTAAGATCAATGTGTTTGCACAATGGGTCCTACTCATTTCATGTTTGACACTACTGATTTGAGAATCATCAATATTTTTAGGCTAGTGTAAATTGTGTTGTTTGTCCATTTATGAGTTCACTTTATCCATCACTTTGAGGCTAAATCTTTGTTTGATAAAGTAATGCAGTCATATAGAACTCTTTTGACATTTTTGAGTGATTGGGTAATAATTCATTTATTTCAAGTTCAACACTCTTCACTCTATCCCACATATTTAGACACATCGATAATATGCTAATGTGTAAAGATTATTGTGTCTTGTGTCTTCTTTGTAATATTTATACCTGTATATATGTCCATGTGTGCCAATGGTATATGTTGCATATTTATATATACGATATCATTTGTTTTGAGTCTTTGTGTTTGCATTTAATCTATGTTTCCATGTGATTTATCTGTGAATCAATTTGCATAATATATGATCATATTGTTATCTATAATTGCTTGTTTACATTGGTAACTGACGCTTCATTTTGTATTCAAGTTGGTTAAATTTTCGCATCAAAATTGGTATTGATTGATCATTGTTTGGATTTTTTGCACTTAAGTTGTCATGTTGTGTTTGTTCCACTTTACACCATTGCACGATATTATTTCTTTCCTCTATATTTCCAATTGGTATCATATGTTCTCACATTTTAGGGGAGAAATGGTTTATTATACAATCTTTCTTTATCTATTCATGAACATAAATGGGGAAAAATGGTATCTTTCACTTTAGTTTTAGGAGAAGATATCTATCTTAGAGGGAGATGTCTTACCTAGGTGGAGATAATTAGATATAGGGGGAGTTTATTCTTATGGATATTCTATTTATTGTTATATTCCCTTTGCATTTGAAGGTGTGTTTAAGTGTACAGGTTTGCAACATGCGACTAAGTTTACAAGAGACCAAAGCCACTCAAGGTTTATGAGTTGGTCAAGTTGTAATTTTTCCTTTTCAGGTTGGATATTGAGTTTTAAATGAGCTTGTCAGCCCATCGGAGTATTTATTTTTGGTTTTGTCCTAGAATAGCCAAATGGAGAGATTTGAACGACAAATTTCTGATAGAGTCAATTTGTATGTATTTTTTCTTTATTTCATGTTTGGACAAAACTCTTTGACTCGTAGTTTAGGACTTGAGTGTGTTAACATTTCAAGCCTATGGCGTGGTTTCTTGAAGATGTAGAGGGCAAGTTGGAAGATATACATCATCATGTCGTGTTTCGTGCTCGTTGCCAGCTTCATATTCTGAGGATCTCTCAAGTATGGATTCGTAAATACTTTTATCAATAGAGATTTTATATTTGGGTGTTAGGATTTTATAAAATTGTTTTTAAAATGATTTTATCTTATTTTAATATTTTTTAGAATTTTTTTGTGAGGTTATTAGAACGACATTAGGTATGTCATTCGAACAAGTCTATGTACCTCGTTAGAACATGTTCCAATGAAGCTTTGAATGAGATACTTTTTACCCTTCACTAGAATCTCGTTGGAAGTGTCGTTAGAAAGGTGTTCATATGAGATGTATGGATTCCTTCGAACGAGTTGTACCTCGTTCGAACGAGATGGCAATTTTTTTTTTAAGTTTGATATTTTCCAAATTACTTTTCATCCTTATCTTGATTTTGAAAAAAAATCATATAAATAGGAGTGCTGAGCAACATTTTTAAAATAGAGAAGAACTTATGTTTTGAGTTCCCAAACTCTACCAAAAATCTCTCCAAGACGCTAGTTTACACCTAAGCAGTTTTAGATCTAAGATTCATCTTATTATTCTTTGAGATCTAGTTTTTGGGGACCTTTAGTTTCTCTTGATCTTGTTGAGAACTATTTTCATACGGTGGACTACGTATTCATTGTTTATACACAGTGGATTCTATGGTGTGGTATTGTGGTGAAGAAGCGGTGGATTCCGTGTTCAAGATCCATAGATAGTTGGTGAGATGTTCGGTGGATTTCGAGATGTGTGTGGACTCACGTTGTGAAAATTGCATGGTTGGACTCCTACTAGTCGTTGTGGAGGAGATGTTGAATAATGAAGACGTGTCAAGGCTTGTGAGTACGTCGAGTCATTGTGTAAGTCATCTGTCGATTTTTGTAATTCCTTATCATAGTGCATTTGTGTGGCTTGGCCATCCGAGGTTTTATTCGTTGTGGATTTTCCTCATACATCGGGTGTAGTGGTATGGATCCTGCATCTGGGTGTACAATATGTTTTGAAGACTTTTCTCACGTAAAAGGACCAGACAATTATTTTACATAAACGAAACATTTTAATACATAGAAAAATGGTAACATAGTATAAATAATAAAATAAAATAATTAAATTAAATCTTAACACCATCACTTGTAGATTCGTGCATAATACCCACTGCATTCTTCGGGTGGTTACGGGCCTTGGTAACATACTCATCCACCCCCTTTTTGCTCACTACACGCACTTTTCAAGGACAATATGGAGGGTGTTGTTGTTGGGGCGATACATCAAGGTACTCTCTAAGGGCTTGAAAAGCCTCTATAGGGTGAGGAATCTTGAATTTTAAGCATATCACATCAGAACGTACAACATCTACATTAGACACTTTGTAAACCTGAAGTAACAATGGCAGTAGCCATACTCATTCCAACACGTGTCATAATTCAATTGCATATCGACAAAGATGAGGGAAAGTGGCCACATTGGAGGAGGGTCTCGATGCTATGTGATTTGTTCACGATGTACGTGTTGGCATGCCATGTCGATTAGAGGAGGAAATGAGACCACTAGAAATTGAATATGTTGTCATTAACAATGACCCCCCTAAATACCAGACTTGGATCCCATCACAAGCCGAAAAGATCACCATTTTCCCCGTAAGAATCGAGGAATGAGACACCTCATTCATGTTGATGTGTTGGTTATTCATTCACGACTACCATACTATAGTGTATACTCCCTAATTCTCCAACTTCCCACAAGTAAGAGGCATAAATGTTACCCGTTACATTTTATCATTTCTACCATTTCCATTGTTAAATGTGGGGGAATCAACGTCATCGACATGCTCCTCGTCTAGTAGTGAATGTATTTAACGTAGGTACTCAAACCTCAAAAATAGAAAAAGAATCTTATCGCAATACATTAGCATTTTAAAATTAATACAATAATTGAATTAAATTAAGAGAATGAATCAAGTTAAATGAAGTATAATTTACCTGGAGAATCCAAGTGAAACCACTGTATTAATTCCTCTAATGGGAGAGTCCCTGACATGTAACATGTTGACACATGACATCTAACTCGGATTACAAATGCGCTATGATGGCGCCTCCATAATTGTACTTACCTAGATGATCTAAGTGAACCAATGAAGTCAGATAACCCGCTATAATGTGTGACACCCCGACTAATTAAATATCGGGTAGCTACTCCTTTATGAAATTAGTACAGAATATCAAGTTGGTTCAGTTGTAGCATCACTGTCGAAAACATAAAATTTATTACTAGCCACCTAATATTTAAAAAGAGAGATGCCAAATTTTATTAATTAAGTTAACATAACCCAAGTAATTAAGTCAACAACCATTAATCGTATAAACAATCTCAAATGAATAATCAACGAAAAGAAATAAATAGTCTGGAGTAAACACTCCAATAATAATACCAGAGTAAAATAAAGTCCCGATACAAGAGTCTGAAACAAATAAACCAATATCTGAAATAAAACTAGAAGTCTGATAATGATATCTCTAAATGGAAATGGGCGACATGACCTAACATATGAGTAATCCTGAGTAGAATCAAATACAGAATATGAAGGTGTCTACTACCAAGATCCTGTAACTTCCACAGCAGCTACAGCACGTCAATGTAATGGAACCCCTATGCTTGGCGTCTCTGTGGCTGGGCACCTAAAATGTTTTTACAAAACAAAATAGGTTTGGAAGAAAACCGAGGTAAAAACAGTTTAAAAGTTTAGCAAGTGTTTAAATTACAATTAAATAACACATATTATAAACATGTTAGTTGCGTACTCTCACATGAGTTTCTCACCTCTCAACTACTGAGCATGCCTAACGTATTCCCTTAACCCATCCTAGTTATGCCGCTAACTAACTAGTTTGTACCATTCCTGCTTTCGCACTCTATCATAGGGTATCAACTCGTAACGCCTAGACAAGTTATATTCATAACCCATATTTGCATTCATTATATTACTTATCTCAAGTGTTAATTAAATTCTCACATTCTTAGCCCATTCAAATATCTTAGTTATTCACATCTACTAAGCAACCGTGAACCAGTCACAAGTATATATATAAGTCACTCAGAGTATATGTATATACATATATAGCACCCCTAGGCTAAGCTGCGGTGCATGCATACTCTGCTATCAGATCCATGTACATCACATACGTGAGGATCACGTGTTCCGAATCACACAGGAACCGTTATAAAACAAATCACACATATTTGAGGTGAACATAGTTCACATACCCATGGGTCACGCACATACCTACGCTCCCGTGGTCAGCTGATTTATCGACTCACAAATAAGTAATTCACAGTCCTATGTCCTTAAGGTACCAGTCTAAATCCCCCCGAAGGCACACAAGGATAAGAGGGTCCTTTTAAAAAACTAACCTCCCGTGATAGCAAGTATGGTTGGTATGTCATACACATAAGAAATCCATTCACTAGACATTCATACAATCTAAGAAATCATATTTCAATATAGATATACACATTATATCTATTTAGTCTCGTACATAGTAATTTTTATCCCGAACCTCCTATGTAAATGTACATGTAACTTGATAACTCTCTCGTCGTATCAATTTGAGTACCTAAACCTATCCCAAAAGTTTACTAGGTCTCCTATTAGTTTCAAATGTTATCCCAGCAAATATAAAAACCCTCTACTACTATTCATACCCTTATATCATCTTTCATTCTACTTTCAGTCCCAATTGGAAAGATGTCGAACCGTCCTCACTCGGTAACCTCTCGTTATTATAATGTTCGATCCCATTAGTTATAACATTTTTTGGGCAATAAATAAGACTCTACTGACCTTAACTAAGTCCCACAATATTAAATTAATCACCCTAAGAATCATCATCGGCCTTAGGATTTTATTTAACCTTAAGGGAGATTTTTTTCCAAAAATCAGGAGGGGTCGATCGATCGAATAAAATAGGCTGATTGATCGATCGTCGATCGATCGACATTCTTGAGTTGATCGATCGATCAAGCAGGTATCAGCCCAGATTTTCTTAAACAGTTACGGGTTTTCCTCTTTTTACACATCTAATTCTTCATTACAATGACTCCCAACCAAGTATACTAATTATCATACCAACATGTTTGCATCATTCCCACGTTTTAGAATCATCAAATCAAAGTAGAAAATCCAATTCTTGGATCAATTTACCAAATTTTCATATAAAAACCCTAGTTCTTCTATTTCTTCAAGAACGCTACCTAATTCAATAAAATTTCATAATTCTATACACATGGATCATTATTTAGTGGCTGCTAAAATCCCAGAAGTTAATCTACATGCAAAACCTACAGAAATTACGATTTCAACTCTTCAAATCCATTTAATTATCAATATCCAAGTTTATTCTTCAATTCTAACCTAACATGGATGATATATCCGCTAAATTATTGCAAGTTAAATCACTTGCCTGGTAATGAAGATTCTGATCTGATTAAGTAGACAGTATGGGGATGATCCTTGCTTTCCGATCTATCCGGTGGTGGTGACGATGGTGCAAAAGTCTCTAAGTGGTGGTTCTCCATTGGAAACTTCCTTCTTTTCCACTCTAATGGACGTTTATGATTTTTGGTTGAGAAACCCTAAGGGACTCAAGTGTTAGTTGATATTAACTGTCTAAATTTCGTGGGTCACTATTCACCCCAAAATAAGAATGACTAAAATACCCTCTCGGGATGCCGGTTATGCCTATAAATGCCTCGGGACCCAAACTAAACCCCCGACTAATGTTTTCTGACTATCTCGAACCTTCCAGACTCGTTGGCGCACTCAAAATGTTCATATGGATGACATAAAAATAAAATACTTTTAAATCCATTAAATTGGGTTCTGACACGCGCGTCCCAACTTAATTTTCAAAACTGCCGTATTTTCAACTCACGAAAATTTTAATAAATTCAATAATCACATATTACCATAATCACTCAGTAATATTCAACAATATTATAATAATCAAATACTAACTCTCGTCTCGCTAGCATTTAAATCCGGATTAATTTTCTAATTAATTATCCCAAATTAATTTAATAAATCTCATAATTAAAAGGCATAAAAATACGGGGTATTACATACTTCCCCCTAATAACAGAATTTCATCCCGAAATTCGGAAAATAGGCATATCTGGAAAAATTTGTAATCCTCCAGTACTCAAAGTAAAATACAAAGAAAGGCTCAATCACTACAGCCGTCGCTTCACAACAAGCTTGTTGAATAGTCGCAATACTTTGTCAGTTATAGGGTTACACCTCAATAAATGCACCTCACATTGTGCTCTTACTAAACAAAACTCGAATAAGAATAGACTATACATCATTGGCCGCATTATTTCAATATTATTATGAGTTCGCACCTCAATACGTATCAACTCCCTCGTTTATCTAGACACAAAACTCTCATCCTGGGGAAAACCATAGAACATCTGACTACTCTTGTTCGTTCTTTGAATATTTGTTCCTGGCATTATGATTTTTACACAAGGGAAAACCACTCATGACTGTTGGTGGTTATCCCATTTTAGTCATCGGACTCTAACTCCTGACTGATCCAAAACTCTGATAATCCTCTCACCTCTAAACATCTAGAGAAAGAATGATTAGGTTTATCCCCACAAAACCTCAGTAAGCACCTTTTCCACTATGAATAGATACGGGTGCTTTCACCCAACTCTACCATTAGGTAATATCTTCTTCGCATTACCACACTATACCTCACTTACTAGCTATACCCATTTTGGAAAATGAAACGATCGCAATGAATCTAAAATTGCTTTCATATAGTTCCACCAGTCGTCAATCACCTTGCGCCTACTCCTCGGGCTATCGGTGATACAACCTTCTCAGAACGAAATGTTATCTCCACTACTTCCTGATACCCCACGTTGAATGTGGATTTTGGGGATCTCATCCTAGTTCTGAATAATACTGCGTAGGACCAAGTACCGGCGTGTTCACTATCTAATATGGTAATTTACCTAAGGATATAACAATTACTTTCCTTTCGAACAACCTGTCCCACATATTCGAAGGAACTCGTTACTTATCTATAAGTTAGCAACCCCTCTAGGAAATTTACCAACTTGACTCTTCCATCACTAGAACGTCGGCTTGATACAAAACTATCTGGTTGAGCATCTTATCCCAACCGATCTACTACTTACTATACCCCTTTCAATGCCGACTTTCACGTATAATTCTTCCCGTTAAGTGATACTTACTAACTCTCTTCTTCCCTCGACATATACCAAAATTTTGACATGTGCACCTTTCATCACGTTGTGTACATCTGGACTCTTATACCTTATCAACATCCTCACTCTATTTATGCGTAAGCCACTCTCAACATTCGATTGGGTGGAACTATGCTCCAATATTGTCCATAATAGTTAACTATTTTCCTTCTCAAGAGACACTCCCTTTTTAAATGGCTTCCCACTGCCTTTCAATCAATTTTTGATGTGTTATTCTGATTTCCAAAGAATCAATAGATTGTTATCCTTCTCACGACACTTAATCCACTCTACTACTTCCATTTCGTCATATTAATCTCACAAGTAACAATTTCACCCATCTATGTCTCTTCTCCCGGTAATTATCACATTAGTAAACCAGGGGGTCTACACCCCTTATAACACATGCATACGATTTTAACCATCATATACGCTTCATATGTAATCTAAATTTTTTTATTTCCCCTGTATTTGTAACGTGGATATACCACTTTGGCGTTCTCAATCACCCCAGAATTTTAAATCCTAAATCCTCCTTAACCTCAGTGCATCCTTCAACCCGCCGAAATAAAAACCCAAAATTTTTCAACACTTCCTCACCACACCACTGGCTCTACTGGCCTTATATCGTAATTTACCCTTTAACTTACATTTATAACTACATACTTTCATAACGATCGAGGTATCCAAATCATGAACGAATGGAAACACATATCCTTACTACCAACCTTACGCTAAGTTTCATGCGTGGGGTGTCTCGCAAAGCGAAATCCAAATAAGGAACCCCCCGATACACTACTTTCTAGCATTGTCGATTAACGGAATATGTTAGGCCCTCGGTCCATAACATGTGCCCCTATATTCCTGCTTCTTGACAATAAAGTTACATTTCCTCTCGCAATTTCACTTAAATAAGGAACTCCTTCCGAAAGACACTGTCTCTTAACATTGATGGAAATTACCTTCCATAAACATCAATCAGATATAATCGGGGTTCTCAAAATTCTCGTCCCCATACATAAACTATGGGTATTAACTCCCGCATCTCTAAAGGGTGATAGAATAATGTACTCTTCTTATTACTACATCCTGAGCGTTAATTATAATAATCAGCTAAATCTTTTCGCTGAACAGTAAACTAAATACACTCTGCATCATATCAATAAAGTCCCTATACATAGCGGGAACGAAAGTCCGAGACCATTATACTTTTCGAAGTCTCAATAATATATATATATACATATATTCAAAAATACAATCGCGAGCACGACCCTCTTGCAGATGGGACCTCGCTAGAACAAAACATTCTACACCAAGGTAGTAACCCCGATAGACTTGCAATAACTGCACACTATCGATTTAAACATATTATAAAATCATAATTAGGATAATATCATACTCGTATAACACAACACTAAAACGAGTGATTTCAATAAAGTATATACCACTATCAATATACCCATTCATCCTCCGCGGGTAACACTAAAGGTAACCCCCTTATACTAGGGAAAAATATCCACATAAATAATAACATTGCTGAGATACTCACTAAACTCGACTCTCATGCGAATATAGTAGTAATAAAAATGTAGTAACTCGTTCCTGACACCTACAACACGCAACATCATCTGAGGATATAACTCATACTTTTATCTTGTCAATTGCCCTGGCTGCTCAAATGGTTCCTAGACTTAACACACCTGTCCATACCAAACCGATTATTTTTTTATGACTATTGCCCTTGCTACGCACCATACCCTTATCCCTATACTTGCTTCGGGAAACATTTATAATGCTTGGGTTTTACTCCCCACAAAATACCTCTACACATACTCCACTTATCTCTGGTCACACTGACCATGTTAAGGTGGTCCTTCTCTCGGACGTTGGTAGTCTCGACTATGATGACTACCTCCATTGTTCCCTTAGCTTGGATGGACCTAAGGAACACGCTACTAGTTTCCACATCTCTTACTAAAATTACCCTCGCTTTGTAATAATTCAGCTATCCAAATCATTTTAATGGGTCCCCCGATGGGTCTCCCCCTTGTGGTGGTTCTCCAACACCGTTTCCCCCAGTCTTACTCTATATAAATTCTTTGATTCTTGTATCTCCCCACACAAGGAATCGTTTGCCCCATATTAACAAAATGCGACTTTATTTCCATCTGCATTGGCCGTCCAAGCAGAATTTCCCAGAAGTGCTAACAATTCTTCTTGTATGAAAATTCTCCCTTTAATGTCCTCTTCTCCATTTCACCTACTTCACCCAGTGTAAGGTTCGCTAAATAATGAAATTTCTCCTCACAAAGTGACCTTTGTCCGACCCTCTTGTGCGAGTTCAGAATAATATTTGCATCTCACTCTGAACATCTAATGAAGGAACTTATGGTCAAACCATACTTATGCGCCTTCTCTCGACGACACATTCCACTTATAAGTGTGGTAGTTGTTTCTTATCATTGTAACTCCGCTCTTATGAGCCAAGATTTTTTTTTACCCCAAATTTTCACGCCCGATTAGCCATACCCCCTCATATGTCCAAGCCTTTGGATATTTTATGTTAGTTGGCTAGTACACGCCATCTTCGCATTTCTAGTATTTCCACTGCTGGTTCTTTTCAATGTTTCGTTCGACTTCCTCCCAATCCAACCTTACTGGGTGATTCTAATTTGACCCCACTTTCTACTATAGTTGTACCTGGAAGTCACAAGTCGCGCCTTAGCCGTCTTTACCATCTTGGACTTCCGTGCCATAATATAGGTGACTTTAACTATTGTCATCCTTCTTTAATAAATCAAGTAACCTCAACTGATCTTTGCCTCATGCTGTCCGCCCAACTGTCTTCGCCTGACGTACTGCATTGTTCGGCACACGAACACACTCAAATGCAAATAAGATTCCCTATCATATACATCATAGCAGGAGAATAAAATCTCACCAAAGAAATCAACAATCCTAAACATAGGGATCTATATCAAAGAAAGCTATGCTGGAAGCATAATAAGCCGTACAGATCCTAAAGGACATTAGAGGATGATGCTCTGATATGACCTGTGACACCCCGACTAATTAAATACCGGGTAGCTAATCCTTTATGAAATTAATACAGAATATCAAGTTGGTTCAGTTGTAGCATCACTGTCGAAAACATATAATTTATTACTAGCCACCTAATATTTAGAAAGAGAGATGCCAAATTTTATTAATTGAGTTAACATAACCCAAGTAATTAAGTCAACAACCATTAATCGCATAAACAATCTCAAATGAATAATCAACGAAAAGAAATAAACTGTCTGGAGTAAACACTCCAATAATAATACCAGAGTAAAATAAAGTCCCGATACAAGAGTCTGAAATAAATAAACCAATATCTGAAATAAAACTAGAAGTCTGAGAATGCTATCTCTAAATGGAAATAGGAGAAATGACCTAACAGATGAGTAACCCTGAGTATAATCAAATACAGAATATGAAGGCGTCTAATACTGAGATCCTGTAACTTCCACAACAGCTACAACATGTCAATGTAATGGAACTCCTATGCTTGGCGTCCCTGTGGCTGGGCACCTAAAATGTTTTTACAAAACAAAATAGGTTTGGAAGAAAACGGGTCAGGGTTCGAGGTGAAAACAGTTTAAAAGTTTAGCAAGTGTTTAAATTATAATTAAATAACACATATTATAAACATGTTAGTTGTCTACTCTCACATGAGTTTCTCACCTCTCAACTACTGAGCACGCCTAACGTATTCCCTTAACCCATCCTAGTTATGCCGCTAACTAACTACTCTATACCATTCTTGCTTTCGCACTCTATCATAAGGTATCTACTTGTAACACCCAGACAATTATATTCATAACCCATTTTTGCATTCATTATATTACTTATCTCAAGTGTTAATAAAATTCTCACATTCTTAACCCATTCAAATATCTTAGTTATTCACATCTACTAAGCAACAGTGAACCAGTCACAAGTATATATATAAACACTCACACTACATGTATATACATATATAGAAGCCCTAAGCTAAGCTGCGGTGCATGCATACTCTGCTATCAGATCCATGTACATCACGTACGTGAAGATCACGTGTTTCGAATCACTCAGGAACCGTTATAAAAAAAATCACACATATTGGAGGCGAACATAGTTCACATACCCATGGGTCACGGACATACCTACGATCTCGTGGTCAGCGGATTTATCAACTCATAAATAAGTCATTCACAGTCCTATGTCCTTAAGGTACCTAAATCCCCCCGAAGGCACACAAGGATAAGAAGGTCCTTTTAAAAAACTAACCTCCCGTGATAGCAAGTATGGTAGGTATGTCATACACATAAGAAATCCATTCACTAGATATTCTCACAATCTAAGAAATCATATTTCAAAATAGATATACACATTCTATCTATTTAGTCTCGTACATAGTAATTTTATCCTAAACCTCCCACGTAAATATACATGTAACTTGATAACTCTATCGTCGTATCAATTTGAGTACCTAAATATATCCCAAAAGTTTACTAGGTCTCCTATTAGTTTCAAATGTTATCTCAACAAATATAAAATCCCTTTGCTACTATTCATACCCTTATATTATCTTTCATTCTACTTTCAGTCCCAATTGGAAAGATGTCGAACCGTCCTCACTCGGTAACCGCTCGTAATTATAACGTTCGATCCCATTAGTTATAACATTTTTCGGGCAATAACTAAGACTCTACTGACCTTAACTAAGTCCCACAATATCAAATTAATCACCCTAAGAATCATCATAGGCCTTGGTATTTTCTTTAACCTTAAGGTAAAACAATTTCCCAAAACCAGGAGGGGTCGATCGATCGAATGAAATAGGTCGATCGATCGACATTCTTAAGTTGATCGATCGATCAAGCAGGTATCAGCCTAGATTTTCTTAAACAGTTACGGGTTTTCCTCTTTTTTCACCTCTAATTCTTCATTACAATGTCTTAAACTCCCAACCAAGTATACTAATTATCATACCAACATGTTTGCATCATTTCCCACATTTTAGAATCATCAAATCAAAGTAGAACATCAAATTCTTGGATCAATTTACCAAATTTTCATATAAAAACCCTAGTTCTTCTATTTCTTCAAGATCACTACCTCATTTAATAAAATTCCATAATTTTCTACACATGGATCCTAATTTTGTGTCTGTTAAAATTCCAGAAGTTAATCTACATGCAAAACCTACCCAAATTACGATTTCAACTCTTCAAATCCATTTAATTATCAATATTCAAGGTTATTCTTCAATTCTAACCTAATATGGATGATATATGTGCTAAATTATTGCAAGTTAAATCACTTTACTAGTAATGAATATTCTGATCTGATGAAGTAGACGGTATGGGGATGATTCTTGCTTATTGATCTATCATGTGGTGATGACGGTGGTGCAAAAGTCTCTAAGTGGTGGTTCTCCATTGGAAACTTCCTTCTCTTCCACTCTAATGTCCGTTTATGATTTTTGGTTGAGAAAACCTAAGGGACTCAAGTGTTGGTTGATGTTAACCGTCTAAAATTCGTGGGTCACTATTCACCCAAAAATAGGAATGACTAAAATACCCTCCCGGGTTGCCGGTTATGCCTAAAAATGCCCTGGACCCAAACTAAACTCCCGGCTAGTATTTTCTGACTACCTCAAACTTTTCGGACACGTTGGTGCACTCAAAATGTTCATACGAATGACATAAAAATAAAATACTTTTAAATCCATTAAATTGGATTCTGACACGACTGACACGCGCGCCCCAACTTAATTACCGAAACTGCCGTATTTTCAACTCACGACAATTTCAATAAATTCAATAATCACATATTACCATAATCACACAGTAATTTTCAACAACATTATAATAATCAAATTCTAACTCTCGTCTCGCTAGCATTTAAATTCGGATTAATTTTCCAATTAATTATCCAAAATTTATTTAATAAATCTTATAATTAAAAGGTATAAAAATACGGGGTATTACATAATGCTTCTATTACTAGTTGTAAAAAACAACCGACCCAGGGTGTAGAAATAAATGCCCAAATATAACCACAATCTGTGGGCACCACCCGCTCCATAGTCAACTCTCTCAGTCTAGTAAGTTAACTCCATTCGAAATCACTAGCCTAGGAAGATACTAGTTTGCATACCCAAAAGAATCATACATTATAACAAACTATATAATATTTTCCTTCCCCCCATCTCCAATCTAGTCAATACGGTAAAATTTAGGGGTGTACACCTTATTTTCCATCAGGGGAAATGAAAAGTTTGGGTTGTGTCCTACCACCACCCAGTTAGTGATAGAATAATTCCACGATCAGTCCGAGTTAAGGGAATCATGATAATCATCCCGAAAAGGCATGCCTGAAGATAGTCAGTAATATGTGACCATAGCTGACCTGATAACTCCATTACATGCCACAACTATACATGACATATATAGTTGTGTGCAACTTATAGGTAGTGATAACCTGTCAATGTAATTATAGTTTAAAATTAATTAACTAACGTAATAAAATAAATTTATATTCAAAATTTATAAATTAATTATACTAACTAACACAATAGCTATAAATTTTAAACACAATAATGGAAGAAATATCAATAATTAAAGAGAAAATCACACCTAGTTATTCATGGCTCATTATGAAATGTGTGTCTCGGATGAGGTATAAGTGAGGGGAACCCATGATGTTCATCCCATCTGGAAAACCAAAGTCATGGATGTCACGTTGAGCCGAACGTAACGAACTGTCCCCATGCAAATCGATGCATCATTCTCTTATGAATATCCTCATTACGTAGAAAAGCTCTTTGAGTTTCGATCATTGAAAGAGTTGAAATGAAGTTTCTTTTGTTAGAATTGGGGTCTTCATACCAACATACCCTCGAAAAGTCAAATACCATGTGAGAAATTTTTTGTAAGGTATGATCCTATGCTAATTACCCAGGAGCACAAACCAGGTTTTGGTGTGTAAATTTGGCTTTTACATTTTAAGTGGGAAATTTTCCCCCGTGCCTTGGAGATGGTCTAATAGTAGTTATCTTATTTTTATTTTATTTTCTTCTCAAGTTATAAACAAAGATGAATGACCCTAACTCTGTTTTAAGATATCCTCAAAACATTTTAGATAATTGTGCATATTGAAATGTAGATTTATGCTAGTTGGAGGAAATTGTGGACCACAAATGGGGAAGAACAAGAAGCATCCAAGAAGGAATTCATAATGATCCTTAAAGTGTTGGAAGAAGAGCTTGGGGACAAGTTTTACTTTGGAGGTAAGACATTTGGGTTCGTGGATGTTGCTTTTATCCCATATTACAGTTGGTTTTATGTCTATGAAACATGTGGAAACTTCAGTATAGAGGGAGAGTGCCCCAAGTTGATGGCATGGGTTAAGAGGTGCTTGGAGAAGGAAACCATAGTCAAATATGGCATGGGTTAAGGTGTATGAATTTGTATTGATTATTAAAAAGAAGCTTGGGATAGAGTAGATATTTATTTGTTTATGAACATTCAGTTTGACTATGGTTTGAGTATGTTGTTTTAGACAGAGTTCGAGTTATTCTTAAGTTGTACAAAAGGGATACTTATTTGTATCTGGTTCTTACGGTGAAGTATTATCTAAGACTAGTTAGAAGAACTCTCTTATATCATAATCTATATTATACCTCTAACATGACAGTATTAGAGGAGTTAATGAACCTTTAATACTTATTATCTTTCTCTCTATTATCTTATCTTGAATACTGTATTCTTTGAAATCAAATAAATCAAAAACCTCTTTAAAAAAATCAAAAGTCTTTTGAAAACTAAAAAGATGATCCATTCTAGACTTCTTTAATTAATTTTTCGATCCAACACATTCTAAATTCAAATAGTCTTTTTTCATCATTCTCCACTCAAATTACATTACAAACAATACTAATACTACGACATCAATATAACGTTTTTATTTCTAGAAAAAAGTTAAAAAAAGTTTCAAATTTTCAAAATTATTTTTATATAAATAAAAAAATCTTTCGGTTATCAAAATATTTTTAACGTTGTATCCATAGAAAAAACTTTAAGTTTATATTTATTAATGACATAAAGTTTTTTAAACTAAAAACAAATAAAAATATGTATACCTTTTTTTTTATATAAAATACGTATAGTTATTTGAAGTCTTTATTATAAAAAATAGTTCTTAATTTTAAAAAAAGTTTTCAAACTTTCAAAATTATTGTTAATATAATTTTTTTTTTGGGTTATAGAAACACTTTTAACGTTTTATTTAAAGAAAAAACTTTATGGTTTGTATCTATAAATGACATACAGTTTTTAAACAAAAAACAAAAAAAAATATGTAATTTTTTTATATAAAATATATAGTTGTTTTGAAGTTTTTATTTATAAAAAATAGTTTTTATATAATAAAAACATTAAAAAATAATCTAAAAATTTTATTTATGAAAAAAATAATCTTTTAAGATATTGAATTTATCATATATACTAATTTTTATAATTACCATTATATTTTTTTTTATTGTGCCTCACCCATGCATTGCACGGGTTATATGGAAGTATAAGAAATTCTAATGGTCCATTAATGCTTCTACTTTGTATTTACTTGCTTAGTGTAATATAATTTTTATGTAAATCTTATCTTTAAAGTAAGTTTTATATAAAATTATACAATACTTCATTTTGTACTTGGATACTTTTCTTTTAAATTTGTGCAGAAGTTTAAGAGATCAATTAGATAAAATTTATGTAAAAGGAGAATTTGAACCATGTCATTTTAAAGAATTTTATGTTCAATGTGAACACTTTTGTTAAATCTTGATTTCGAAAGTTCACTTATGCGTAAAAAGAATGTTAATAGGATCTCAAGTTTTTTTTTTTTTTGCAGAGACAAAGTTTATTTGAAAATGTAAAATATATTTTGATCTTTTATTATTACCTTTCTTAACCTTTAAATACTATTTACTTAAAGATTTTTTTTGTTAGGTGGCTAACCCCACTTTACATAAGATCGAATATGGTATGATTTTCATATCGATAATGTTGCAACATTCAAATGAAAGTCATTGAATTACTTTTGTTAAGAGTTTGAATAAAATTAAGTCCATTGTGGAGAAAAGGTGTTTTGGTTAGGCGTAACTCTAGTAGTTATTCCTACGAGATTCACTATATTTCGGGCATAAAATGTGCATAAAGCGACATTCTGTAAAGGAACTGACAAAATCAAAAATAAGGACACTTTTTGGTTTTATAATTTTTATATAAACATTTATTGTGTTGTGTGGGGGCCTTTTCTCTTTGAACTTTTTTTTATGAAATGTAATTATAATAAAGCCAAAATTTTTACATGAAATACAAATGTCAAATAGCCCAAAGAGAAAAGGCCCACACACAACACAACAAAAGAATGAACAAAATCGAAAATAATGACCAACCCAATACTACAAAGCCCAAGCTAAATAGAGCCGCTACTACCACCTATACAAATGAAGAGATTATAAGAAAGACAAACCCTAACAACACAACTCACACAACCAAGATGCGACACCCCGCTTAATTAAATTCCGGTTGATTAGGCCTTTATTAAATTTAAATCGGATTTACATATGGTTCATTCTTAACATCACTGCCACAACATTATTAATTACTAACCACCTAATATTTAACTAAGCCGATGCCAAATTTTATCTTATGACTTAATCCAAAACCAACAAGTGTAATAAGAATTCGACTGACCAACACAATATAAGAGAATTGAATCATGCCACAAATATGTAATAAAAGTGGTAGGCAAATAATATTGACTATACAAGCAATCCAACAAAAGTTCTAAAGCACATAAAGTGTAGCTAATACATGCCAAACCAAAAGTATCGAGTACAAGCCAAGGGCAACATGCCCAAAGTACAACTAGGACCATCCCTGTCTAGAAGATAATGAAACAAGCTTCTAATGCAAAAATCCTACAACACCCACATGTATCGCAGCTACGTACCCTGCATGAAGATCAAGTCTGGCGCCGCTGTGGTAGGACACCTAAAAGGTTTGAAAAATATTTTAGAGCAAGGGTTAGAACCCAAAACATTTTAAAATATCTAGCAAGTGAATTTAATTGCAGTAAATTAAATGCATGAATGCGCTTCATATTTAAGTTAGTGTCGCGCACTCTTTTGAAGACACCTCACCCCTCGACTAATGTGCACGCCTAACGTACCTATACATGACCCATCTAGCTATTTACCATGTAACTAGTCTTGTCTCATATATATATATATATATATATATCCTACATTTCCCACTACTCTATCCCGAGCGAGTTTAGTTTACGAGTTATAAGTTATTAATCACACTAACTTATTTTAAACCATTTCTCATTTGATAACCTACAACCATATCATAAGTTATATAATTAATACAATTCTCACCATGTATTTACCCGTATATAAATGTACCATATATACGTAATATCATACTACAACACTTACACATACATGTCGTAGATATATAACCATCCTCCTGAGTAGGCACTCATCGGGTGTTCTCTAAATTCTATCATACTCGGGCATACTTATCCACCAGGAATACTGACATGATTATTTCTCCGCATCAGAAAAATGTAACAAACGTTGTGGAGGTGGTCATAGTTTCCCACGGTAGTGAGATCGAATCAGACACAATGCGTCTCACTCCTGAACTCGAACGCTATGACCTGGGGACTATACTCGCCCTGCATTCTCTAGCCAGGGGATTCACCCACATCGCGCAACCTCCCATGATAGCACTAGAACATATTTGCTACCCTATAAATATTATACACAAATTATTTATAATTCATATATATACTACACATCACTGTATATATATATATATATATATATATATATATATATATATATATATCAAACACAGACCGCCACCTGTGTATTATATCCATAATAATAACCTAACACATTCAAGTCTATAATCCGACCCAATTTAATTAATCACCCGTTAATTAATTTCATTATCTTGGTGTCATTCAACCAAATACACCCAGACTAACTCACTTGACCCGAAATTCAAAATCCCCAAATTATCATTCAATTTCTTTCAATTAAGTTTGCCCACTTAATTTACAAGGTTTCCAATTACTCAATATAAACCTTAATTCTATATTTGGATTGATCCTCTACCAATTCATGGCTAGAGTTATACAAATTCAAACCCTAAATTATAACCCCAATATTCAGATTCATCCAAAACAGGAACACTTCATCACAAATTAATAATCAGGTCTTAATCAGGGGAGGGGAGAAATCTGTCAAAATCAATGAGGTCGTTCAAGCAACCAACCATTTCGTTCGAACGACACTGGCTGTCGTTTGAACAAGACACCAAGTCTTTCAAATGCCCCTGGTGTTCTCTCTTCTCTTTTATTGCTTAGAAAAACCAGTCCACCATTAAAGCTTTAAAACCTTCGTTCCTGTACAGATTATGCCCCCAAAACCTTCCAAGATTCATCCTAAATCCGCCCATTTGATTTTTCTCAAACTAAATACATCACCTACACAAATTGGGGAACCAAAATTCACATATTCTTATCATCTTTACAGATTTTTAAATCACGATCATGAACCAAATTATGATCATATGAATAAAAAATGCAATTAATCAAATGGAAGTTAAACCACTTACCTTAGGGTTTGTAGAATCAAATCCTTTGATGAAGATGATGGGTTGATTTAAGGGTATCCTCTCTTGTTCTTGGATTTATCTCCCAAAATCTCCTCTAGTTGCTCTCTTCTCTGGCTTTCCTCAATTTCGTCTTCTAAAAATGAATTAAAGTTCCTTGACTCTTTCACAATTAGGGTTATTAACTCTAATCCCGTTTTTGGGCTTATGGGCCTTCTAAAAAGGGTTCAAACACTTATTTGTGAGCGTAAATATGTCTAGAAAGGTCTCAAAACCCACATTATAGCTATGACCACTCAATTCGGACTATTTCGACCCTACATGACTCAACCATGCACTTCGAATTACCATTCGAATTAATTTACAACATTCTCCAAATTTGACCTCAAAATGCGACACATAATAGTCCAAATAAACATTCCTCAATTCACCAAATTAATAAATTCCTCAAATTAAAAATGATCCCAAATCACGAATTTAATTCTTCCCAATAAAATAAATTCTTTCTCTCCCAAAATATTATTTAATTAAAAGTCCTCGAATTTACGGGGTGTTACACAAGAGGTCACTATTTTGAGCTTTGGGGCCAACTCTTAAGGATGTAAGTTCTGGTAAAGGGGGTCTTTCGCAGTTGGTGAAAAAATAAGCCGCTGGTGTAGGAATGAAACTCACCGCCAGTATCAAGTTCTTGGCTTAAAATGATTAGGGCACTATAGAGAGGGTGTAAAAGTCGATCCGTGGGTTTGATACCAGGAGGGGGTTCACAGAGTGGCCCATTCTTGAAAAGTCCCTGTGATACCCCCCAAAAAATCTCAATTTAAAAAAGGGTTTATTATATATAGGTCCCATATGAACAAAGTTTTCTTAACTAAGTCCTATTAACTTTTAAATTATTAAATAGGCCATATTCCAATTTTTTTGGACTTTTTTTTAAACAATTTTACCCTTTTAAAAGCAATCATCCGTAACTTCTTAGGAGAAGTTACATAAGTGGCTGAACTTTTTTTCATTCTATTTTGAATTTTCAAATGATCATAACTTTTGATTGACAAATCCGTTTTTCATAAAATTACAATTTTTAAAATCTCCTCGCTGAGATCCATCAAACAAGATCCATGAATATGAATCCTATAAAATTTCAAAGAAAAAAATTACACAAACAGTAAACATTACTGTATGCACCAGAAAATGAAATAGTTTATATCTGTGACATTTTTAGAGACAGTAAAATTTATTGTGTTAATATTACACAGACATTAAAATTAACTGTGTTCTTAAGAAAACTTTACCCATATATTTATCAAACAAGATCCACGGAGTATGTAATATTTCAATTAAAAAAATTACACAGACAATAATATTTACTGTGTACACCTTTAAAATAGAATTAATTAATGGTTGAATAGTCAAAGGTACTTAATTAAAAAAAATCTCAAAATAGGAATTACATATAATAATACATATTAACTATGTTGTTTCATTTGCTATTATTATTAAACAATAATACAAACAAATTGGTTAAATAAATGGGTCATACAATCTATAGACCCACACATATATATATATATAGAGAGAGAGAGAGAGAGAGAGAGAGAGAGAGAGAGGAAAAAACACACTTATTTTTAATTTAACCCATTTAGTCGCTCAAACACCCATTTATCCAATATTCTCTTATTTTTAAAGGTCCGCGCCAATGGCACCCAACGCCACCCCACTCACCCCAAATCGGAGCTCTGATGGATCCAGACCCGTTTATCCAATATTCTCTTATTTTTAAAACTCCGCGCCAAGGTCGTTGGAGTTCCGATAATGGGGGTGGGTGGTGGTGGGATTGGGTGCTGCTAGCGCGGACCTTTAAAAATAAGAGAATATAAAAAAAAAGGTTTGGATTCACCGAAACTCCCGTTTTGGGTGAGTAGAGGTGGCATGGGGTGCCACTAGCGTGAACCTTAAAAAATAAAAGAATATTGGATAAATGAGAGTTTGAGTGACTAAATGGGTTAAACTTAAAATAGGTGTCTTTTCTACAATATATATATATATATATATTAACCAATTTGTTTGTATTATTGTTTAATACTAACAACAAATGTGATAACCATTTATTATGTATTTATTATATGTAATTCTTATTTTGTGATTTTTTTAATTAAGTCCTATTTACTGTTCAACCATTAATTAATTCTATTTTTAAAGGTGTACTTAGTAAATATTACTATTTGTGTAATTTTTTAATTCAAATATTATGTACTCCATGGATCTTGTTTGAAAAATATATAGATTTCATTTTCTTGTGAACATAGTAAATTTTACAGTTTGTGTAATATCAGCATAGTAAATGTTACTGTTTGTGAAAATGTCACAGATATAAAACTATTTCATTTTATAGTGCATAAAGTAAAGTTTAATGCGTTCACAAAAAATGTGACATTTTCATAAGAGTTTGTGAAAATGCCACAAATATAAAACTATTTCATTTTTCAGTTTGGGGTGGGTAGGGGTGGCGTGGGATGCCACTGGCGCGGACCTTTAAAAATAAGAGAATATTGGAGAAATGGAGTTTGGATCCACTGGAGCTCTGATTTGAGGTGAGTAGGGGTGGCATTGGGAATCACTGGCAGGGAGCTTTAAAAATAAGAGAATATTTGATAAATTGGTGTTTCGGCGACTAAATGGGTTAAACTAAAAATATGTGTCTTTTTCCTCTCTCTCTCTCTCTCTCTCTCTCTTTCTATTTATATGCACATAAAATATCGTATAAGGACTCCTTATGGTGCAGACCCCGTATATACATTTTTTTAAAATAGTAAAAAATAATTTTTTTGATCAAACTTCATGGATATGATGTCCACGGTTACAAGATCATCTTCAATTTTGTTTATCAAAAAATTCAATAAAAAACGTTAAGATGAGGTGATATGTAAAAAAAATGGTGTAAATATTCATTTTCAACCATTGAAATGTTGGGTCGGCACCAAGCACTTTATTGATTGAATTTTTTAATGACACTTCATGGATATAAAAAGTTGGTGAGATGATTGCCAACATTTCAGCGGTCGAAAATGCGTATCTATACAATTTTTTGCATATCACCTCATCTCAATATTTTTTTATTGAATTTTTTGATGAAAAAAATTTGGAGATGATCTCCTTACTGTGGAGAACATATCCATAAAGTTTTATCAAAAAAATTATTTTTTTACTATTTTTAAAAAATGATATGTCCCTGGATCTCCACCATAAGAAGTCCTAACAGGAGAGGGTCTGTCTGTGTGTGTGTGTGTGTTATTTGACCCATTTATTTAATCAATTTGTTTGTATTGTTCTGTAATAATAACAATAAATGTGACAGCCCAGTTAATATGTATTATTATATGTAATTCCTATTTGAGATTTTTTTAATTAAGTCTTATTGATTATTCAACCATTAATTAATTCTATTTTAAAGGTGTACACAGTAAATATTACTCTTTGAGTAATGTTTTCCATTGAAATATTATGTACTTAGTGGATCTTGTTTGATAAAGATTTGGATACAATTTTCTTGAGAACACAGTAAATTTTACTCTGTGTGTAATAATAACATTGTAAATATTTCTGTTTGTGAAAATGTCACATATATAAAACTATTTCATTTTCTGGTACATACGGTAAAGTTTACTGTTTGTGTAATATATTTTCTTTGACATTTTGTAGGTTTCATAGATCTTTTTTGATATATCTCGGTGAGGAGATTTCAAAAATATTAATTTTGTGAAAAACGAACTTGTCAATCAAAAGTTATGATAATTTGAAAATTAAAAATAGAATGAAAAAAAAGTTCAACTACTTATGTAACTTCCCCCATGATGTTACAGATGGTTGGTTTTAAAGAGATAAAATTGTGAAAAAAATTTCAAAAAAAATTAGAAATAGAACCTAAATAATGGTAGAAAAGACAATAGAATTAGTTAGGAAAACTTTATCTTTATATACTCTGAAATGCTATATAAGGAGTTATTTCTTATAATCAGTGAAGTTGTCCACGTGGCATGAGTCTTCATGTGGCATCTAAATGTTTAACCCAAGAAATATTCGGCAGATAACTATCCACTACCTGCCTTTGTCTCTTCGGTTTCCTGACCTTAGACTTTTTAGTTTCTCCAGCGTTATAATAAATCGATGGATACAACTCATAAAATCAATAAATATTTTCTGGAGTTTAAGATGGCCAAAGATGTATTTTGAGGTGACTTTTGTAAAATCGGTAGTTTTTCGGTGTGACGATCTGTAATGGCAGGCTACTGGGGAAGCATCAAAATATACAATCAGCTATTGGGATTTCATTCAACAAGTTATTCTTACTTCAA
This sequence comes from Sambucus nigra, assembly GCA_949130495.1. Classification (NCBI taxonomy): domain Eukaryota; kingdom Viridiplantae; phylum Streptophyta; class Magnoliopsida; order Dipsacales; family Adoxaceae; genus Sambucus; species Sambucus nigra. Next base: position 381,923,755 of record OX422214.1, on the reverse strand, counting down.
GAACATGAGCTATGTTTCCTCTTCGAATTTTAGGACGGGGGAAACAAAAAAATAAAGATGATCAGCCTGCTCTTCAGGTACACCTCCGAGATGACTTCTGGACATTTCCATCAATGTCTATATGGGGCTTCTTACTCTTACAGGGTGCTTCAGTAAAAACTGTAAGGGTTAAGTAAAATTGGTGTTATTTTGTTGTTTTGCTTTTTTCATATTGCAATTGAATTATGTATGTTATTGCAAATCATACATGTAGTCAGTAAAAAAGTTTTTCCTCATAGATTTTCTTCTTTTGGGAATGCCCTTGGCACATTTGTGGGGGAATCTAAAACGTCTAAATTGGAGAACAACTCAAATTGGATGATTCTTTCAAACTGCAATTTCATAGAGATTTTGACTTAACATCGGATGGAGATGGAGATGCAGAAGGTTTTAATTATTGATCCTTTCCATTTTTCTTTAGACGAACAACAAACAAAGTTGTGGTAAAAGGAATAAGAAGATCTTTTATTCTATCTTTGTTGTGTATTTGAGACCAAATACGTACTAACATTGGAAAAGGAATAAAAGAACTTTTGTTCATTTTGGATCCCCAAAGTTGAAAGTGGTAAGAAAAAAAAGACATCTGATGAGATATCTGTTACTAAATAACTGAAGATTAATTTTGATTGGTGTTATTTCATTTTTTGAAAATCAAGTAATGATATTATTTTCATGTTATTCTTTTGATTGGTCACGTTTTGATTTGGTGAGTTAGAGGTAGGAGTTCGGTTTTCAGAATATTAACAACATTTTAGGTTGAATTGAGATTTGCATTTTCTTTTAATCATTTGCTTGATTTTACAATAAAAAACTCATCTGTTTAGGTACTCTTACCACCAAAATTATGTCAGCAACAAGAGTTTGGCCAATATTGAATCCGTAGATTCAATAAAAATTATATTATGTCATAAGAATAAGAAGGGCCTTAAGAACTTACGACAATTTAATATGGCCACAATAATTTTGATGAGTATAGGTGGGTGACCTCCCTAATTTGTATTATGTCATACGAATAACAAACAAACTTGTGGGGGCAGGATGTAGTTATTGATCCTTTCCATTTTTCTTTTCCAAAATGAGAAAGCTTTAGTTTAAAGGAAGCGACTGGGTCAAAAGTGCCCATAGAATGCTTGGAAGTTGGTGTACTTAAAAAAACCAAGTTATTGAAAGAAAACTAAAGATAAAAGATATGATCTCTTTTATTATTATATACACTAAAAAGATGAGGTTGTTACAAAGTGTTTTATCAAAAGGAATGAGTCAACGAAAACATTTTGTTGAATCAGTTGTCTGTTATGATTTAATCAATATTTATTTAAAGCCAAGAAAAAACGGCATCACTTCCATGTAAATTCACTTCTTTATGGCTAAAGTGTCCTAAAATGCATCTAAAGACTTGCATTATGTTTAGATATGACTTTAAATTTCGGGCTAATTGTGAGATTTTTCATTTTGTTTTAATTATTTGCTCGATTTTATAATATAAAAAAAATTCATCAGTTCAGGTACTGTTTCCACTGGAATTACGTCAGCGACAAGAGTTTGTCCGATATTGAATTCGTAGATCAATACAATCTTGGTTCACGATAACCACCAGAACGCAAATCAGAATGGAGAAAAGCAGAAAACGGTCTTCACTATAGATGATTCACAGTCTCCTCTTTGAATTGTAACTAATCATTTAGCAGTTAATTACGACACCTGGATGTTGGGCCTTTGTAAAAGATACTTAATTCACAACCAAAGGTGGCTATGGTGATGTCAATGTTTAGTGCTATTGATCAATTTTCATTTCTTAGATTTTAAAGTCTAATACAGAACACTAGACATATAGTTACAAAATACAAACTTTGCATCTTAGATTAAATCTGTATCATAACTAGCTGATGTATTTTGATATGTTTGATTGATTATACTATTTTCACTGAGTTTGGAGTCGATGTGATGTGCGACTTTTGAGTATATGCAAAGTCCTAAGGCTAGCCTACTTTGTAGCCGCTGAATTAATAGTTACAATTCTTCTACTTTTATTTATTTGTTTTTAATGGTAGTGCTAAGGTGAAAAGTGGTTTTAGTTCTTTTTTATGAGTACTATTTTGAATGTATTTTTTCCATATTTGGTTATGGACGACTTTTTATTACTTTAGTTCTTATCATGGTTTACAACCTTCATGAACTAAGGTCCACACCAACATAAGAAATGGTCGGGAAAGAAAAATTGAGGACACTTTTTATTTTTATTTTTATTATTGGGTTATGTTGCAAAGTGTTAAGTCTTAATGGTTCATATTAAGACTTAAGAGGTGAACACAAACAACACCTTAACCCTCACTTTGGTAATCTCTTTGATGTACCCAGCACGTGGGGTTATCTCAAAATATCGAATAAAAATAGGGGGTTAAGTCAAAATATTTACTAAACTTTGCTCCTGTTTATATTGTCAAATTAGACTTAACCTCTATATTGGGGTCAAAGTAAAAGAATTATAAAAACAACGGGTTAAGTCAAATTATGCATTAAAAATTATGGGCCAAGTCAAAATGACAAATTTTTTTGCTTCAACCCCCACTTTTTAATGTGTTATTTGACTTAACCTCTACTTTGGTAATCTCTTTAACAAACCATTTCCCGAGGGGTCATATCAAAATATCAAATAAAAATAGGGTGTTAAGTCAAAATTAAATATTTGAGTTATATTATGTCCCGAGTCTAATATTATCGTATAGAGTTGCTTTAGATCTTCTCCCTCATAATTTGTGACTCTAAATAAAATATATGCTCACTTTAGCCTATTCATTTGTAACACGTGATTATTTACATTTGAGAGTTTTAACGTTTTGAGCTATAGAAATTAAATATTTTGATGAATAAAATTGTTTATGGAATGGTCTTGGTGATTGTTAGTACCATACATGGTCATGTCATATAAAATATATATTCAAACAAATTTATAATTATGTTGTGGACATTTGGTAATACACTACAGTATTTTTTATTTTGTCGTATGATCATGAATCATATATCATTACCATGTTTTCCCTGGATATGTAGTTATATTTGTTTTATATGTTTTGCAATCACAAATACTCTGGAGTTTTCAATCAAGTTCCTATTTTAATTTACCATTTTTTTACGTGTTTACAATTTCTACGGTGTATATCCTACTCTAACGTATAACCCGCGCATCGCGCGGGTTTCTAACTAGTTGATATAGAATCTATATATAATAAGCCCTATATATAATATGTTAAAATATTTTACATAATCCAAATAATTTAATGTGGTCTCACATATTAAAATAGTAATTATATTTGAGCTTCAATTTATAATGGGAAAATGAGGTGATCTAATTATGTAAGCTCAAAAGACATCAACAGTAAGTATGGAATTTGAAATGTGTGGTTACCCAAAAATCACCTACTGGTTACTCAAGAGTCGTGTTACTCAAAAGTCACCTATTAGTTACACAAGAGTCATCCAATTAGAATTTATGGGGTTTTAATTGGATGTCTGTAAATATAATGAAGGGTTCTGGTCCCTAAGGCTAATGCACTCAAATACTCTACTCCTCATTCCCATCAATGAGAGAGAACTCAGAGAGAGAGGGATTAGTCCATGGAAGACCTCCAACCCCTAAGTCTCAAACATCACTATGGATTCAGGTACACAATTCCTACAATTCTTTTATAACATAATTTCGATAATCTAATATGTTGATGAATTTTATTTAATATGCCAACAAGTGGTATCAGAGCATCTTTATATTAGATTATTGGGATTGGTACTGTGATTGCAATTTAGAAGTGATTTTGTTTTATTTATCATACATATGATCTAATTAGAACCCATATGGCTTTTGGGATTCTATGTAGAATTTACGCATGATTTGTGATAATTTTCATAATCATAGTCTCAAATTGATTAAGGATTGTTAATCCATAGTGATTTTTCGATTTCTCTGAAAAGGGTTTAATTCATAATGGATTTGGATGGATTAATTCAGTTTTTGTTCAAGATTAATATAAGATATTTTTTTTCAAATTAGTTTATTTTATGGAAATTATTTCCAATTCAGTTTTTTTGAATTAATTCTAATTTAGTGTTTGTGTGAATTCTTTCCAAATCAGTTTTTTTTTGTTTTTTGTGAGAATTATTTCCAAATGCATTTTTTTTGGGAACTAAGGAAAATATAAAATTAGGTGGACCAAATACTTGCATATTTAATTAAAAATCATTTGGTTTAAGATTTTTAATAAAGTTTGATTCCCATTCGGGGTGTATATATATATATATATATATATATATATATATATATATATATATTTATTTATTTATTTATGAAATATATTAATTAGAGTAACATGGTGCCAAAGTAACCCTATTACATAGATGAATTTATTTTGAGATAAAAAAATGAAGTTAAAATATATTTATTATTCATGTGGGTAATAACCGGCCCAAAGGAAGACTATTATTTGGATGAATAATAAATATACATACATAATTAAATATATGATAATTCTATATTTTTCATGTGGACAATTAATCGACCCAAAAGAATGTTAGTTATTTGACCGAATTATATAGTGTGCAATTAATTAGCCCAAAGGACGGTTAGTTGACCGTATTTATTATCAATAATTTTTTCTGGAGTGAGACTTCCACTTGCAAGTTAATATTTATGTCCAAAGACTAAATGTTAATGTTGTTCTAGGTCTCTCATTGATGGGCCCACCATTCCACCGTTACAGTTATATAAAATTTATGCCCTGCATTTATCCGTTTATTTTATTGTGACATCCCGCCTAATAAAATACCGGATGATCAATCCTATATCAAATTAAAACAGGAATCCCAGTTGGTTCATTCTTAGCATCACTGTCGAAAACCTTCTTAAAACTTACTAACCACCTAGTATTCCAAAAGGTCGGTGCCAAATTTTATCTTTTTATTGAAACAAAACAATATCATGCGGAAATATACTATGATTAATTCACAACAACTGAATCAAATCAATTGAATAAATAAATAAACTACTTGCCGAATAAATCATCGGCCACAAAAGTAAATAGTCCAATAACAATCGTCCAATAGCTGAATAAATGAATCTGAAAACTACACTGAAAAGTCTAGGTGACAAGCCATAAGTAAAACTGAAACTGATAGATGATTCCTACTCTAGGAAGGAATGAACGATGAGTCTAATCCAAGCTCCTGCTAGCATCCACACATGTCGCAGCTACGTCTCCCTGGAATAGAATATCAAGCCTGGCGTCCCTGTGGCTGGACACCTAAAAGGTTTTGAAAATAGTTTTATAGCAAGGGTTAGAACCCAAAACATTTTGAAAATATTTTGCAAGTGAATTAACTGCAGTAATTAAAATGCATGAATGCGCTTCATATTTAAGTTAGTGTCGCACTCTCTTGAGGACATACTCACCCCTCCACTAATGTGCATACCTAACGGTTACTTTAACACCACCTAGTTATACTGCCCCGTCTAATTAGTCCTAGTATAAACTCCCCTTGCCATACTACACTAAACCGAGTATTATTATTCATGGGTTATAATTTATCTCTCACATTAACTTAATTAATTCCTTTAAAATAATAACATATAACCATGACACGAGTTATATAAAGTAAATACATTACACTTTTTATTATTACCAACATATAATATTTAATACCATTATATACGTATCTTTACTACAACATCCACACATGTCATATGTATATTCATCCTTCCGAGTATACCCTCGCCGAATGATTTCCTCTAAAGTGCTATCATACCAGGTGGGCTCACTTAACCTAGTTACCCCAAGTCAGAATCTCTCACGAACTTGGCCAAAAACATAAACGTTAGAGGCGGTCATATTTCCCTCCTGAAAGTGAGAAATCCCCTCACCCATATAACGGACGCTATGACCTAGGGATATACTCGCCCTACTCCTCAAGCTAGGGGATTTACCCACATCGCGCAACCTCCTTTGATAGCACTAAAGTACATAATTTAATTAAATATCTAGCCACGGATATTTATAAGCACCCATAATTGCCCCTATATATGTGGGTACCTCGTCCATTTATCTTGGCCCAGAGAAGTAGCCAGACTAAGCCCTATTAAGAATAGGGAGAGTCCGGCCCAAACTCCAGAGTTTAATAGATGGTTAAGTCAGCAGCGACCCATTCAACCCCTAAACTCTCTCAGGAGATATTCTAGGGATTAGGGGCCAACGTGGAGGTGCCCAACACCCCCACTCTCCAAAATTTACATGTATAAACACTCCCCTGGAGAAAAGAGAAATAAAAATAGAGAGCACCAATGTGGACGTAGGCAATATGCCGAACCACGTATATCTTGTGTCGTGTGTGATTGTGACCATTCTCGTTTCTGTTCTTTATTTTTTTTTTCTGGTGATTGCATTTACTTATAATTTGTGCTGAGATTTATTGTCACCACAATTGGCTCCATCTATGGGAAGAGATTGTTTTTCCTTTAAGAAAGCCTTCACCAACAAGAACCTAGAATGTCTGGTCACAACAGCAATGCCCCTCAAGAAGAGGATATTCAAGAACAACCTATCCCTCGTAGGGTTACATCTGAAGTTCGACACTCAAACGCATGGCCTCGCCCAGAACGGAAGGCCTTAGAAGAAAGACAGGGACCAGCTAGGTCCACCCAAATCTCCAGGCTGATCGACACCTATGAGGCCAGGCTCTAAGAATAGGAGGAGGTCACTCGCAAGTAGGAAGCCAAGAATGCTCACCTAAAAAGGAGACTAGAGAAAATAGAGAGAGAACTCCATCGCAATACAAGGCAACGTCACTATCGGACTCCTAGCCCTCAGGCAAGCAGATCTCGCAGCCGAGGAAGGATCCTAAGATGTGGATCTCAAGGAATTGAGGGACACAGGTTAGATAACGACTCGTCTGAGAAAAAACTATCAACTCGCCGTTAAAAGAGCCTAGGCCTAGGGAACGACGACATACAAAATTTTATCCGGAGAGAGATGGACAAACATCCAGCACATCGGGGTGCCAAATCGACCAGAGAGCTAGCCAGGTGAGATCTCAGGACCAAGATGAAATCCCTTGAACCCCCAAGAAGTTCACAATGTCTAGGTTCAAGATCTATGATTGAAATACTGATCCTATCGACCATGTCAGGCAGTACAGGTAGACCATGACCCTTTAGAACCACAATGACGCATTGATGTGATAGATTTTTTCGTCGGGCTTGCATGACATGGCCTAAAAGTGGTTCGAAAAAGTCCCTAAAAGATCCATTAGGAACATTGAGTCCCTGGTAGGACTCTTTATAGCTTGCCTCATTACCAGCAGCTCCCATACGAAGAGGATGGATGCGTTGTTGACAATGAAGAAAAAGCCTTAAGAGAACCTTAGAGACTATGCGAAGAGGTATTGGGAGCTGTTTAACGAGGTCGAAGTCTGTTCGAAGCAGGTCACTGTTGCATCCTTTAAGATTGGCTTACCCAACTCCTACCTCTTGCACCAGTCCCTCACTAAAAAGGAGGCCATAACCGTTGACTACTTGATGGCTTATAGTAAAAAAATATGCTAAAGTCGAGGATGTGACCCATATCAGCACAGGAAAAAATGGTCGCACCAAGGTCGCCAGCAAGGGGAGTGACAAGAATGAGGGTCAAAAGAAAGGAAGTAAGAATGGGGGTAAGAATGGCTCTAAGAATGGGAACAAGAGTGCTTTCTCGAAGCCATTCCAATGAGTAAATACAATTTTTAGAGAACTGATCTACAAGATTCTAGCAAAGACCAAGGGTGAATCGTTCATTAAGTGGCCCAAGAAAATGGGTGGAGACCCTTCTAAGCGGAATAACGCACTAAGATGTGCTTTCCACAAGGAGGGCGGGCATAAAATCGAGCACTGCAAGGCTCTCAAGTCTCACCTTGAAGAGTTATCCCAAGATGGACACTTGAGAGAATTTGTGGAGAAAAAGGCAGAGAATGTAGCTGCTAATGGAGATCAGAGGCCCGATAACGTGTTCGAGGAGGACATTGGCCATGAGTTCGCTACAATTTATGGGGCGTCTGACCTCAAATAGATTCAAGGAAATACATCTCGGATGGAAGTGAAAAAGCTTACGACAGTAATGCAAGCTTTCCAGATCGATCCAGCCAAAACGCAAGCTGGGAAGCGTCAGCGAGCAGAAGATGTCGACTATAACAAGCATATTGTGTTCACAGATGAGGACCCAGTGGAAGTTGGAACCCCACATCATGATGCGCTGATCATTACACTCAGGATAGCTAACTATGATGTCAACCAAGGTAGCTCATCCAAAGTAATGCATCTCGACATGTTCAGGAAATTGAAACTAAGTGTCGCTGACCTAAAAGAAGCCACTGTTACTCTAGTTGGCTTCGCTGGAAAAATAACCACCCCCTTGGGAAAGATCGTCCTGCCAATTAGGACAGGAAACATCATGATCGAGTTTCTTGTGGTCGATATTGATTCACCCTACCAAGCAATCCTCGATAGAGGATGGTTGCACGCGATGAAGGCCATCCCAACTACCTACCATCAAAAGCTCAAATGTGTGACTGGACGAGGAGTAGTGGAGATCCATGGGGATCAGGTGATGGTGAGAAAGTGCTTTATAGATGCCATCCTCCCTAAACTAGAGAAAAATCATGAAGAAGTTAGAAGCAAGAATGAAGAGTAAGAGAGGCTAATGCCCTCCAAATAGCAACTAAGGTATGAGAGACTAGGAGTGGAGGAGACCAGGGTCCTCCCCTTTGAAAGAGTTGTCAAGGACCTGGAGGAAGTCACAGCCAGTGGTAGTTTGAATGAAAGAAAGTTCCTGATCGGAACCTCACTCACCGACCACGAAAAGAGGGAGTTTTTCACCTTACTTCGAAGTAACCTAGACATCTTTGCATGGGAGCCTTACAAGCTGCCTGGGAATGATCTTAACATCACTTGTCACCGACTGCACGTCGATCCAGCTATCAAACCAATAGCATAGAAAGGTAGCCGAACTGCTCCGAAAAAAGCCAAGGTAGTGGAAAATGAAGTTAAAAAACTGCTGGACACAGGATCCATACGGGAAGTCCGATTCCCCAAATGGTTGTCCAACCAGTGATTGTCCCTAATAGCAACAGAAAGTGGAGAGTCTGCATCAATTTCACTAATCTCAACAAGGCATGACCTAAAGACAACTTCCCCCTCCCAAAGATTGATTAGCTGGTGGATGCCACTGCAGCGCACGAAAGTATGAGCTTCCTAAACACATACTTCGGGTATCACCAGATCCCTCTGTACGAGCCAGATCAAGACAAAATAATATTTATAACCACAATTGGGTTATATTGCTACAAAGTTATTCCCTTTGGGCTGAAAAACGCAGGAGCAACTTACCAGTGGTTGGTCACTAAGATGTTCAAAGACCAAATGTGAAGCACTATGGAGGTCTACATAGATTACATGCTCGTCAATAACAAGCTTAAAGATGACCACCTCTATGACCTATCAAGGACCTTTGAAATCCTCAGGAAGTATCGAATGAAGCTCAACGTAAGTAAGTGTTCCTTCGGTGTCCAGTCTTGAAAATTTCTTGGGTACTTGGTCAGCAAGAGAGGTATTGAAGCCAACCCAGACCAAATTGATGCCATCAACATGGGGAAGCCTCCCCGAATGATAAGAGACGTGCAACAGCTCACAGGGATGTCGTCGCCCTAAATCGGTTCATCACAAAGTCTTTCGAAAGGTGCCAATCGTTCTTCTAGTTGGTGAAGAAAAGCAAAGATGTGGAGTGGAACGAGGATTGCTCAAGGGCATTAGAGGAGATCAACGATTACCTCAACAAACCTCCTTTGCTCGTAATCCCTAAAGGGAATGATTCTCTATACCATTACCTTGTAGTATCCAGTCATGCTGTAAGTTCTGCACTGGTATGAAAAAAAGCGAGGATCCAACACCAGTCGATTACCCGAGAAAAACTCTTTTGGACGCTGAACAGTGATACCTACCACTAAAAAAACTCGCATTTATGCTAGTGGTAGCCTCGAGGAAATTAAAAAACTACTTAGAAGACCACTCCACCATCGTAATTACATCCCACCCTCTTAAAGCAGTCCTGAGAAAAGCAGACCTTTCAGGAAGACTATCACAGTGGTCAGTTGAGCTTGGACGATTTGACATTCAGTTCCAGCTGAGGAATGCCATCAAAGGGTAGGTCTTCGCTGATTTCATCGTTGAGTTTATATGAGAACAACCTTGCAACCAACCCAAAACTATTCATCAGAGTGAAGTTCCCCCAACGTCAGACATCTGGAGGCTATTAGTTGATAGAGCCTCCAATTCCAAAGGGGCAGGAGTAGGCATTGTGCTGATTACCCCTAAAGATGAAATACTCGAGAAATGAATTAGGCTTGGATTTGAAGCCTCCAAAAATGAAATAGAATATGAGGCAGTGATCGCGGGCCTACAAAAGGCATGAACGCTCGGAGCAAAGAGACTCCAAATGTTCGATGACTCAAAGTTGGTCTCCAACCAGATAAGTGGCGATTTCAAAGCAAGAGATGAGAGGATGGAAGCCTATCGCGCCACTGTGAAAGAATTGATGGCCAACTTTGAACACGTCAGCATCCAGCAGTTTCCCAGAGGACAGAATAGCCATGCTGATGCCCTAGTAGCCTTAAGCTCAGCTATCAACTCTGACTTGAAGAGGATAATTCAGATCGATTTCCTTACCCAGCCAAATATCAACTACATCAACGAGCTATCGAGCGTAGGGTATATTCTCTAGATGGAGACAAACCCCAGTTAGATGGACCCCATAAGGGATTATTTAAAGGATAGTGCACTACCAATAGATAAGAAGATCGCTCATCAGATAAGAGTCAAATCTGCTCGCTTTCACTTATCTCCTGAGGGCAAGCTGTACAAGAGATCGTTCACTGACCCTTACCTCTAGTGCGTTCATCCAAAAGATGTCGAGCAAGTCCTGCATAAACACCATGAGGGAATCTGTGGGAGTCACATTGGGGGCATATCGTTAGCTTTTCGAGCAATGAAATAATGGTACTGGTGGTCGTACATGCAAAAAGACGTTGGAATCTATGCTTGAAAGTGCAAAAAGTGTCCATTTCACGTATTTATGGTTCACCAGCCAACTAGCGAATTGGAATCATTTAATAGCCCATGGCCCTTCACCCAATGGGGTATGGATATTGTGGTTCCTCTACCAACTGCAGCCAGTAATTGAAAATACATGTTAGTCGCAACAAACTACTTCACCAAATGGATAGAGGTAGGGCCACTGGCAAACACCAAAGATGAAAACATAATAAGATTCATATAGAGGAATATCACCACTCACTTTGGGATCCCCAGGACTATCATCATTAAAAATGGAACGCAGTTCGAGAGCGGCCTCTTCCAGGGTTTATACAGCGATAACGGGATCAGACGCTATTTCAGCTCTGTGGCATACCCTCAGAGCAACAGATAGTCTGAGGCTTCCAATAAAACAGTAATTCATAGATTAAAAAAGAGTTTAGAGTGAGCCAAGGGAGCATGGGTAAATGAACTACCCCATATCCAGTGGACTTACCGCACCACCCCAAGACGAGCAACTAGAGAGACACCCTTCGCACTTACGTATGGGATGGAAAAAATTATCCCCTTGGAAGCTGGCTTCCCTACCATGAGGTTCACTCTGATTGACCAAGGCCAGAACGATGCATCATTTCTCACTGAACTTGAACTAGCTGAGGAACGAAGGGAATTGGCTCTAGTAAAACTAGCATCCTACCAGTAACAGCTAGCAAAGCACTTTAACAAAAAGTTTAATCCAAGATCATTCCAGGTTGGGGACTACGTCCTGAAGAAAGTTCTTGGCAGAGCTGTAAAACCATCAGATGGCAAGCTAGGAACAAACTGGGAGGGGCCATTTAAGGTGATAAAAGATGACCTACAAGGAGCCTATCACTTAGAAATGCTGAAGGGTAGGGAGATACCTAGAGCTTGGAATACAGACAATTTGAAGAAATTCTAATTCTAGTTTTTTTTAACTCAATGTTGAATTTTCAATTCATCTCTAATTAATAAGATTTGTTTGACAATGGAATTTTATGAAGTGTTGGTTTTATTCAACTACATTATAATACATGCACCTTTTCCAAGTTACAGGCTCCCCTCCTAACATGCAAAACTAAGATCATGAGAAACTGATTAAAGCAGGGTCGGTGTGTAATGACCATCATCAGGCGTTCGTCAATTAACACGAATGCCCTACTAGCTTGCCCATGGCAATATATGAATCCCTATAGGGGACCCTTAGGCAACATAGCTAACCCAAGTTGGTCGCCAACATTGTCTGGCTAAAAAATCCTGCTCGGGTAGAATATTCGATACCAGGTGTATCCTCGCCATTACCTAACTTAGGCCTAAGAAAGTGCGACGACACAACCTAAAAGGTAAAGTAAAGCATAATTGTACATTTAAAGAATATTGGACTGGGGGGATACTCACTCGACAACTAACTCTACCTAAGTCATACCTATTCGGCTGGAAGAGCCCAAGATAACTAAACGAGAGACTAACAGAGTAAGAAATAACATAACACATGTTTAGTCAGAAAATCTCCCAAAACATAAATATTTTATTACATCATTACATGTACAAAGAGTTTCATATGCTAAGTAATTCAAACACTAATGAGGACCAAGTTGCTGAGCGAGGTAGTCAGCTACTCGCGCTCTTCAGTCATCATATGGATGAGGAGTGAATTCCTCCTCAACTTCATCTAAACTTGATTCCAGGAATTGTCTTGGGATCGCATCTATAGGAACCCATCGATTATCCCTTCTGAATAGGTTCGGCATCAAAGCTGAGGGAGAGATCTCATGCCTATAACAGAGAACAGAGTTGCGAGGAAATTACAACTCCCTGAGAGCACTCAATGACCCTCTTATTAAGGCTAACTCCTCAACCTCCTTCAACTTTGTGGGAGCATCAGTCTAACCTTGGCTGCAGCCATCAGCCCACACCTGCCGAGGAACTTTCTTGAACAAGTGCCTCAGCAGGGTGACATCTCTTTGAAGACCAGTGACTATCACATACGCCATGCGATCATCCCCCCACAACTCGGCAATTTCCCTGGATGAACCACTATCACCAGCCCTAGCTCCCTACCCAGTCGATGAAAAGGAACAACGTAAAACTTAAGGGTCAATGCTCGGGGCATTCTCCCTAAGATGCGAGACTTCTATCCTTAAAGCATTATTCTACTGTTAGAGGATCTCTCCAACTTGATTGATCTCAAAAGTGTCCAGAATCTTAGCCTTCAGAGCATCCATTTCTTCGTGAACGGAAGTGCTGACCTGCTCCATCTCCTCAAGCATATCTTTCAGCTTGACAACAAGCTCTGACTTGTCTTCATAATCTTGAGTCCTCGATCTAAGAGACTTGAAGATTCTTACAAAGGCAAGATGAACTAGGTCGCTCACGTCGGCACCAAGAATTTTTCTTAGGCGAGAGGTAGCAGGAATATATTCCTCAATATTAATAAGCTACAAACCATACAAGCATCAAGAATAAATAAATTAGTACACGAAAGGGAACAGAACATCAGTTCATTAAATAAAAAATAGTTCAAGTACATCAACGCAAGAAAAAGAGAATAATAGAAATGCAAAAAATATAAAGGCCCCTAAGAAGAATAGCCGATAACCTCAGTCTTCTCCAAAGGTGCTGGTTGCTTCCCCTTATCCGCAGCAATCTCATGTGCACCTCCCTCAGATGGAATAGTCACCATTCCCTAATCAAGGGGAGCATCAACGGTAGTGGTTGGAACAGCTGAAGCATCTTCACTGGAAGTAGGAGGAGGCACGCCCTTTACAATAGGTTTCGGGCCAGGGTTGTGCTCGTCAAAGAGAGGAGAATCAATATCCACCTCAGCAGTGAGAAAAGCCCTGTCCCAACCTTTCTTAAAGTTAAAACGGCTGATATAGTCGATTTGAGGCTCATAATCCTGATATGTTATGAGCCACAAAACATTGTAAGAGCTCTCCTTGATGGCAGCGGCCTCAGATTCCAGCTTCTTTGTCTTCACGATGAGCTCTTTATTCTTCTCAACCACTGCCATCTTACTCGTGCAAACCAAGTCATAGGACTTCCTTAGCTCCTTTAGATCCTTAGACGCCACATCTTTTTCTTTATTGGCTTAAGCCAAGGCAAGGTCTGAAGACTTCTGAGCAGCACCAGAAGTCTTTAAGCTCGCCTCTAACTCAATATTTTTCCTCGCCAACTAGTCGTGGCTATAATAGAGGATGTTGAAATCAGACACAAATTGCAGAGAGAAAGAAAACATTAGCAAAGAAGGTATTTAAAAGAACATTGCAAAAGTAGAGAAGTAAAAGAAGACTTACCAATGCTATCGCCTAACTCGCCCCTAGGGCTAACTGGTCGGTCCCTATACTTGATGATCTTTGGTGATCAGCTGGCAAGACTACTCTCTCAAGCACCGCCGGAGATTACCTTGTCTTTATCTCACTTCTTCTCTCCTCCTTTCTTATTCTCTCTCCTTTTTCTTCCTCTCGGCCTTCTTCCTCCCTTCTTCCTTCTTCCTCTCTCTCTTTTTCACTAACTCCTCCTCTTTCTTCTTCCTCTGCCTTTCATGAGCCACAATCTAGGAGCCAGTGGCAGTATCCCCACTCCCAGACTTCTGCTTCTTCATCCCGCGAGCAAGAGCAACATTATCCTCATCATCATCCTAGATTAAAATTTTCTTATGAGGAGCCATATTCTCTTCACATGAGCTATTCGAATCCTCCAAAATCTCTGAGACCTCCTCCAAACTGGAAGATCCTTCACTACTTGAACTCTCCTCACTAGAATCACCCTCAACTCCACCTCTGTCAGCCCCTACGCTATCTCCACCAGGGCTTCTCTCCTCTTCATCTAACTAGATTGTCTTAGCAGTAAACTCTTCTCTGATATCGAGGTGAGGAGTACTATTAACAGGTCGGGCAATGAAGCTGGACCCAATGTTCCTGTACTCTAAAAGGAATGCAGGTGATCGCGGATGCTCGCCGTCAGCCAAATATTCCCTGATCTTCGAATCTTTGATTAACTCATCAACTCGAATATTTCGTGGAGTGTAGGTTCCAAGTTATTTGTCTTCGCTGAAAAGGGAAAAAAGGAAACCATGAGAAATAAAGTACACTAGAAGAGAATAAATGAGCAGAGCAAGAGATATATCTACCTATGTACTCCTCCCCGTAAAAGGATATCGTAGGTCCCCTGTACTTCTCTCCCTCAGTTTGGGAAGGGAACTACCAATTCCTGGCAATGAAACCTTCTTGCCAATAGTCCTTATGGGAATTAGGTAGATTGACTTCCAACACCCTATCAGGACTCCTAGCTTTCAGATAGAGGAGACCACAACTTGTTCGATAAAAGGTATAACAATAACAGATTTCAGCAAGACCTAAATTGGTGCCGTAAAGTTGATTGATCTTATGAACACTGTTGACAATTTTCCAAACATTTGGAGAACATTGGGCAGTAACTATGTAAAAATAACTAAAGAAGTGCAAAAACAAATGATTTGGGGGAAATATTAGACCCCCCTGAGACAATAGGAGAACATGAATTCAATGTCCATCCTCAATATCTCGAACATTACGAGGAATAGGGGCACATTTGCTGTCCACCCAGTTGGGGATATTATAGAATTTCCTAAACTCATCTACTGATCTATTACCTATTCTTTCCATAAATAAACCCTAGCAATGATAGAAAATAAATTTTAACAGACAAGAAAGAAGAAGGAGTTTGGACAACTTACGAAGTGAAAATCAGCTTGAGATGATGCAAGGCCAAAAGCAAGGAAGATGGAAATATAAGGAAGCGCTCGAAGATGAAAGGATAGACCTGGAAATGAGAAAATGCAGTAGGAAGCAGAAGATATCTTGAGAGTGCGAAAATTTGTGAAGCGGCGTCAGAAATGGCTTCTTCAAATAGTTTTAAGCCCTCTCAATGATGACGCACGGAGAACGAAATGAATCTGCCACCTAAATCTACTAGGGAAAGACGTTTCACTCCCCAAAGCATTGTGCAATTCACAAAAATTCCATCAGAATTATTATTTAAAATTATTGAGCCCAAATTGTGACCCAAAATTTTTAGGGGCAATTGTGGGTACCTCGTCCATTTATCTTGGCCCAGAGAAGTAGCCAGACTAATCCCTATCAAGAATAAGGAGATTCCAGCCCAAACTCTAGAGTCTAATATATGGTTAAGTCAGCAGTAACCCATTCAACCCCTAAAATATCTCAGGAGATATTCTAGGGATTAGGGGCCAACGTGGAGGTGCCCAACACCCCCACTCTCCAAAATTTACATGTATATATTGTGCCCCTGGCCTGGGGTAAAGGGTATGTAATCATAAACACTCCCTAGAGAAAAGAGATATACAAACAGAGAGCACCATTGTGGACGTAGGCAATTTACCGAACCATGTATATCTTGTGTCGTGTGTGAGTGTGACCATTCTCATTTATGTTCTTTATTTTTTTCTGGTGGTTGCATTTACTTATAATTTATGCTGAGATTTATTGTCACCATAATATATACTATCACACACCTTATATATATAATATAAATCCTGGCTTTACCGTGTACTGAAATCCGTAACACTAGCCTATATATTCCCATGTCTATGGTCCGACTCTAATTTAATTAATTTATCCATTAGTTAATATATTACCTTGGTGTCACTCAACCACTATACACGTACTCGCTCACTTGGCCCGTATCTTAATATTTTTCCAAACTCCTTCACTCATCTACGGACATCTCCAAATAACCCAAATTTATTTCTTCCTAAAGATGTCGGTCTCGAGCACCCTTTCATAGAAAAATCATTATAAATAAAAAAAATTAGAAAAATACGAGGTCGGAGCCCATGTAACCTTGACGAAAAGATCTACAATCTCATGTTTTACAATAACTGAAGGGTTCGATCAATTGACTCCTTAGGTCGATCGATCGATCGATAAGATATCTATCTTTTTCCTCGATTCTGTTTCCACCATTTTTCAAACCTCAAGCTTTTTAATTATCTCTCCATTTGTTATGCCATCACAACCAACAATATTATCACGTGGGAAAAGGTGCTAAACATCCTAGAGACCTTAAATTCTTAATTGATTTTCATAATTTTGAACTTTCCCGATTTGGGTATTTTTCGGGTTTTCTTCATTCGATCTAAGTTTCTACATTAATATCTAAATTCATCTTCAATTTCTATTGGGTTCAACCTCCGATACCGATTTCTATGTTCCAGAATCATATATCACAAACCATAACACCTTTAATTTCATTCAATTGTCAATTTAACCGAAAGCCTAATTTCTCAACAATACCCACCCCCAAAAAGGACAATTTCAATACACATTCTATAATATGGGTTCGTTATCACATATTTAAGAATCACAGGTGTTAACCACTTACCTTGAAAGTTTGTAGAGTCTAATCTGTTGGTATAGAGAAAGGGTTGATGAAGAACACCCAATTTGTTCCTTTTTTGTCTCCAAAAAGATCCCCAATTGCTCCCTCTAGCTTCCTCTACATTCTTAGATTTCTTCTAGATGAGTTATGGCTGTCCACAACTCCCAAACCTAGGTTTATATCCCCTAATCCCGTTTTTAGTCACATGAGAGTAATTAAAATGGCTCAATTACCCCCGTGTGGGCCCGTCTATGCCCAAAAATGCCCCGTGACCCATTTACCACCCATGGATACATTTTTCCGACTATCTCGACCCATCCGGACCCAATCGTGCACTCAGAATTGCCATTTGAAATACTTTATAACATTCTCTAATTTCGACCTCAAAATGCGATAAAACAATAATTCGAATAATCAAACCTAAAGTCGTCAAATATAAATAATTCTTCCCACTCAATTAAATTCTCCCAATCATAAATTTAAGTTTCTCTAATTTAAATAGTTTTATTTCTCCCAAAAATAATTAAATACTAAATCCTCAAAATTACGGGGTGTTACATTTATTATAGTATGCCATGACATAAATTTCATTTGGGGATTTTGTAATTTATTTGTTCTTTTGGATTAAGTTACTGCTTATTATGTTAATATTATTGCCAACATGACCTCAATTCATGTGAATAACGACACAAACTTTAAGAACTGGAAAGAGGACATTCTGATAGTTCACAGTTGCATAAATTTAGACTATGCGACGAGGAAGTAACAACCCGCTCCTCTTATGGATAAAAGTTCCTCTGAGGTAAAGCGAACTTTGAGAAGTGGGATTGTTCTAATCGCTTAAGTCTAATGATGCTAAAGCGCAGTATTTAGAAGATTTCAAGGGCGGTATGTCCGATGAGGTAACTGCGAAAAGTTTCCTTCAAGATATTGAATTACGTTTTGCAAAGAATGAAAAAGGATAAGACAAGTAAGACTTTAGCTAACCATATCCAAATGAAGTATAAAGACAAATGAAACATACGGGAGTACATTATGGAGATGTCTAACATCGCTTCAAAACTTAAAGTACTAAAGTTAGAGCTGTATGGTAACTTTCTTGTGCATCTGTTATTGATATCTCTTCCTGCACACTATGGATAGTTTATAGTGAGTTCTAATACTCAAAAGGATAAATTTACTCGTAATGAGATCATTTCACATTGTGTTCTAGAAGAGGAAAGGTTGAAGCGAGAAAAGACAACTGAAATTGCTCATATTACATCTACAACAAGGAACATAAAGAGGAAAAGGACTAATGATAAGGGTACTGCAGTGGTAACATCATAACCCAAATCTAAATTCCAACAAAAGAAAGAAGTTCAGGATTCAAAATTTTCTTGTTTCTTTTCCAAAAAACTGGGTATGTGAAGAAGGATTGTTCCAATTACACCGCATGTCGTGTAAAGAAAGGTACACTCATCACTTTGTTTTATTCTGAAGTTAATTTGGCTTTTGTACTTTGACATACGTGGTGGCTAGATTCGTGTGCTACTGCTCATGCAAGTATGTCTATGCATGGTTACCTATGGAGCCGATTGCCAAATGATGCTGAAAGATTCATCTATGTGGGCGATGGCACAACAATTGGAGTTGAAGCAATTGGAACCTTCATATTATCTTTTGAGACCGATCTTTTTATTGAATTAATAGAGATTGATGTAGTAGTGTTTTTCAGACGAAACTTAGTTTTTATTTTTGTTTTGAAAAATTACTATTATTCTTGTTCACTTGGAAATAATAACGTTACTCTCTTTTTTAATTATACTTTGGTTGTGACTAGTTCTTTAATCGATAAATTGTAATTATTAAACACCACTGCTTCATTTAATGAAACTTTGCAAAATTAAAATTAACTGATGAGAATTCCGTTGCTTTGAGGAAAAATCATTTGGGTCATATCTCCCAAAGGATAATTTAAAGGCTCGTGTAACACGAAAATAAACAAACCTAAGGAAATTAAGTGCCGAAAGGAGTTATGATGTCTTAGAATTGATACATACTAGCATTTGCAGTCCATTTCCTACGGCTTCATGGAATGGACAATTATATTTTATCACTTTTATAGACAACCATTCTCGTTATGGGTGCTAATATTTAATTCATGAGAATTCTCAAGATCAGGACATGTTAAGGCCTTCCAAGCCGAAGTTTAAAATCAATTAGGCAAGAAGATTAAAGCTATCAAATCTAATCGTGGTGGTGTATACTATGGAAGTTATGATAGATCAGGTGAACAACGTCCAAAATGTTTAAGGATATGGTAATAAGTATGATTCATCATTTTCTTTTGCATAATAACTCTAGGGAAAGGTCCTTACGACTGTAGTATATATTCTAAATAGAGTACTTTGTACAATGGTAGCTAAAACCCCTTATGAGATATGGATAGGTTGAAAACCTTTCATTAAACATTTACACATTTGGGATTGTCCAGCTGAGGCAAGGCCTTATAGGCCAATTGAAAAGAAAGTGGACTCAAGAACTATTAGTTGCTATTTTGATGGGTACGCTGAATAGGCGAAGGGTTTTAAGTTCTATGATCCCTCAACTAAGTCCTTTTTTGAGACAGGAAATACGAGACTTCTTGAGCTTATTGAGTTTGAGGGGGAAGATATGGTTAAGAATAAGAATGTTATCTTTGAATAGCAATCAATTCCTCTCCCAAATATTGTTCATCCTGCTGACAGTGTTTAATAAGACAATAATAATTACTTACATACTCAAAATCATAGAGTTGTTCCAAAAAAAACTAAACAACCTCATGAGCACTTGTAGATCATTTTGATTTAGAGCTGAATCAAATGGATGTTAAGATGGATTTTCTCAATGGTAACATTGAGGAAACCATATATATGGTGAAACCAAAAAACTTTAACCCAGTTGATCCAAAGTTTATGGTTTGTAAACTCAAGAAATCCATATATGGTCTCAAACAAACTTCCCGTCAATGGTATCACAAGTTTCATCAAGTCATTATGTCATATGATTTTGAGGTTAATAAAGGCGATGACTCTATATATCATAAGCTCAGTGGGCGTAAATTTTACTTCCTTATGCTCTATGTCGATGACAAACTATTAGCTAGCAGCGATATAGGCGTATTGCATGAACCTAAGAGGTTTCTAACTAAGCATTTTAAAATGAAAGATCTTGGGGACGCCTCTTTTGTATTGGGAATTAAGATACACCGAGATCATTCTTGAGGTGTCCTTGGGTTATCACAAAAGAGCTATATCAAGAAGGTACTAGCTAGATTTGGCATGAAAGATTGTGCACAAGGGGATATTCCCGTTGCTATGGGAGATAAGTTTAGTCTCTGTTAATGCCCCGAGAATGAGACTGAAAGTAAAGAAATGAAAAACGTTCCTTATGCTTCAGCTACAGGGAGTCTTTTGTATGCTCAAGTATGTACGCTTTCAAAATTTGTGTACACTGGCTATGTTAGACAGATATTTAAGTAAGCTTGAAATGGATTACTAGAAAGCAACCACATGGGTTATGAGGTTATTTAATAGAGAACAAAAGATTACATACTCATCGAAAGTCAAATAATTTGGAGATCATTTGGTGTTCTAATACTGATCTCGTGGGTTGCCAAGACACTAATAGATCCACTTATGGCTATGTATATATGTTATCTGGAGGTGTTATTTCCTGGAGGAGTTCTAAGAAGTCACTCATTGCACCTTCCACTATGGCAGCAGAGTTCATAGTCCGTTATGAGGCAACAAATCATGCGATATGGCTGTGGAATTTTATCACAGGGCGGTGAATTGTGGATAGCATTGAAAGACCACTAAAGATATATTGTGACAATAATTCAGCAGTTCTATATTCGAATAATAACATAAGTTTGTCGAAGTCTAAGCATATATACATTAAGTTTCTTGTTGTTAAGGAAAGAGTTCCGAGTAACATAGTGTTTATTGAACATATAGGAACAAACTCCATGCTCACGGATCCTCTTACTAAAGGATTACCTCCTAAGGTCTTTCATGAACACACTGCTCATATGGGTGTTGCTCAGTTTGATTATATTCGGTTTTAGTGGGAGTTTGTATTTGGTTTAATGTTCCTTCATTTGACACTATTCAGGTACTTTATATATGTTTTAGTTTTCTGCAGAAGAAAGTTAATGGTATTTTTATTTTGTTGTTTACTCTGAATATATTATCTTTTAATTGTGGTATAACATAAGATTTACAAGACTAAGGTTTGATCTCATTACGAAATAAAGTTAGGAGCAATTGGAAATAGGCATGTATGAGATCACATTACATGTTATTTCCAGCCACACATCCATACTTTATCTATGTCATTGAATATATTTGGTGTGGTGATCATTGATGGATCGAGTTACCACTCAATTGTAACGAATGTTGCTTTGGTCTCATACTGTTATAGGAGATGGACGAGATTGATTTTAGAGATGTATTAGGAAAATAAATCAATCTGGTGCGCACATAAGGTTATTGGATATAATTGCATTGGGAATTATTACGTAGCCCAAGTGGGAGATTATTGGAATATTTTATATATTCCAAATAATTTAATGTGGGCTCACATATTAAAATAGTAATTATATTTGAGCTTCAATTTAAAATGGGCAAATGAAGTGATCTAATTAGGTAAGCTCAAAAGATATCAATAGTAAGAATGGAATCTAAAATGTGTGGTTACCTGATAAGCACCCAAAGCTGTACATTTTATACCCCGAATAGACGTGCTTTTGTTGCTAATTCTCGATAATTTGGGTCATATGCGCTTAAATATTTATTGTGCAGGCTTAATTGCAGTTGCGGTGTCAAAATCTATATTTTCAGACAATTTGCAGTTAAAATGGTGATATTTACCAATCCCATGCCCTAGCCTACCCTAAACCTAGCCCAAAGCATCACCCCAGGCCTGTGTGTATTTAGTTTGTGTCTTTTTTATTAATTTTTAGATTTTTAGTTTGAGTTATTTTATTTTAGATTTATTTAGAATTTTTACGTTTTAAATTCTATTTTTATATTTTATTTTATTTTGATTTTTATTAACTTTTAGTTTAGACTTATTTTATTAGGATTAATTTTAGGATTTTATTTTTAGTTTATTAGATTTTATATTTTAGGACTTTTGTTTTCATTTTTTATTAGATTTTTCATTATTTATTTCTTTTGTTTTATTATTTTAGTTTTTAATAGCCTAGGATTTTATTTTTTATTTTTAATATTTTTTTATTTTTATTATTTTTAGTTTGTTTTATTTAGATTTTATTTATTTTTAGTTTTATTAATTTTAGTTGAGTCTTTATTATTTAAGAATCACAAATTAACACACACACATACTCACTCACACTATACTATCCTACACCTCACATACACACAAACCCCCCAACCACACACTTACTCCCCTCCACCCTTTCACACAATAACCCCTAAACTTCATCTTCCTCAAATCCCCAACAATCTTTTTCTCTCTCCTCTCTCTTCCCCCCATTAACAAAACATACACCAACATCCCCTTCACCCGAAAACCCACCAACTAAAACCCGCCCTTTCTAACCCATATCCACCCGAGCCACCATGGCTGACCCTCCACCTAACCGAAAACCCACCAATCTAAATCAACCCCCAACTCCGGCACCAACTTCCCCCTCGCTCAGCTCCGGGCAGAGCCACCTCTGGCCGCAACCATCTAACCCCTGCCCCGATCAACATCCAAAACCGCCCGCGATCCCTTCCCCTCACCCACGACCAACCACTCAAAACCGAGACCTCTTCCCCTGCCTCCCGCCGATGTTAAAGTCGACCTCATCGTCGGCGCCCCTCATCACTTCCGACCTCCGGAGACTGAATCCACCTTACCCATAGCCCTTTCCGGCAGTGATACACCCCCTCTCCGGCGAACTACAACCTTCATTCTAACTCCATTCCAACCCATACCCAATAATACCCCAAGACCCATAACCTATTTCCTCCAAACCCATTTCATTTCCTTCCCACGATTTTATCACTTGCAAAGTTCCAAAGACAAGCAAAACAATAAACTCATTAATTCTTACATGTGCCAAACTTAACCCCTTTATTCCCTTTTCCCTTATTACCCCCCCAACTACCTACTTTTAACCATTGCCCAAAATACCCCTTTTTCTAAATCAAATTTTATTCCAATAGGGTACGAGGATGTAAATCATATGATAAATTATACAGACATTTAGAGAGAGGGATATCAGAAGTGGGGAGGAAACCCTTATTTGATCCAAATCAAATTTTATTCCAAATCAGATCCAAATCAGATTTTATTCCAATTCCCTTTCAACGGGTGGGGGGAAACCCTTATTTGATGTTATTTTAGTTTAATTAGTTTGATTACTTGAAAATTCCCTTTGAATATTAATTTTGATCCCTCACCCTTAAATTTACACCTCGAAAGAGGGTAAATGATTTTCGAGAGAAAATCGGAATTCTAGTCATAATACTCATTTTAGATTCGAACTAGAGATAAGGATTTCTTAAGTGGGGTATTATGACTTGAATTTCAACTCTAAAATTATTTTCTAAGATTTACTTCAATTTTAATTGATCGATCCTAGCGGGTGATTAATTAAAAGGAGTGTAGATCTATTTTTTAAGAGGTGTGGGGTGTTAAACTTAATTTTCTAAAAGGTTACTATTAAAATTACATTTTCAACGAGAGTTGATTTGTAAGTTTGATATTAATTTGGGATAATTCAATTAATTAAATTAATTAATTAGAATAGCTAAAATTTGTGGTGTAATCCCACTCCTTGATTGTTCTCACAATTATTTACCTCACTTTATCTCTTATTTTAGTGTTAGACTTTATTTTTCACTTTTAGTCACTTTCTAGTTATTTTTTTCATCTCACATTTAATTTAGTGTTATTTCACCTCACCTCACCCAATTGTTTTAATATTTAAAAAAGAGCTAAAAAAAAATAGAAAAAGTAAAAATCCCAAAAAGAAAATAAAAAGTGAATTACAGTCGAATTTGTCTCTAGCTTACCCCCTTGGAAGTGGATTGATACCCTTATTTACTTCTATACTTGAGTTTGTTATATATTTCTAGGTAATTGAGGTTTTGATTAGAAGGAATTTTTCAAGCAACGACAAAAAAATTACACCACAAAGTTCTTTCTATCATTACTCAAAAGTCACCTACTAGTTACTCAAGAGTCGTGTTACTCAAGTGTCACCTATTGGTTACACAAGAGTCACCCAATTAGATATTATGGGTTTTAATTGGATGTCTATAAATATAATGAAGGGTTCTGGTACCCAAGGCTAATGCAGTCAAACACTCTCCTCCTCATTCCCACCAATGAGAGAGAACTCAGAGAGAGAGGGATTAGTCCGTGGAAGACCTCCAACCCCTAAGTCTCAATCATCACTGTTGATGTAAAAAATTAGATTGCTTCTAATTATTTAATCACAGATAAATATAAATGAGACAAATAATTTTAAAGTGGTTCAGCCTTATAAGAATGGCCTACGTCCACTGTTTCTGTTATTGCCAAGTGTTTTTGGAGTTCTCGATATGTAATTCTATCAAGAAAATCCGGTCCCCTTGAATGAGGGTGATACAATGTTTTTATAGCCCTTAGGCTGTACATGTGAAAGGGTAAACAATTAATGCTTTTTAAGAGTATACGTCTGTATGATAAGCATTCAATGAATAGTTGAACTGTTGATTATTTGGAAACCAATGCTGTGACCGAGATGCAGCTCGGACCGCCTTTGTTGCTCGTCGTTCAGGAGTTCCTCGAAGTGTTGGAGTTCCTCGGAGTACACTTGCTGCTCGGAGTGAGTATGACTTGGTCGGGGAAATAAACCTCCTCGTTGCTATTGTGTCACGTAGATCGACACGTGTCTTCTTATTATTCATCTATATCAGCATACTAATTTTGGTATCAACAGAAGCCCCCAATGTTTCATATTTCGAACTTTGAGGAATATGGAACATTCTTTCTCGGTATATGGCAATATTAAATGACCTTCTTGGTTTTTAGGTGCATTTTCTTCGTATTCGAATGTCCTTCCAAATTCGCAGAATCCGCTTTTTTTGAATTTTTATAAGCGCTTCGACCTTCGCGCACTTTTTGTCCTTTTAGCCGCCGGTAGCGTAATAGTTTCTTTTTTGTAATCATTTCTTTCGCCGTTTCCCAAGGCAAAGTATTTATGCTTCATAGGCAATCCCATCGTCTTCTACCTTTTCCAATTTCTGCTTTCGAGTTTTCCATAGTCTTTCTCTCTCTTGTGCGTTCATTCTTTTCTTCGTTCGTTGTCAACAGATTGTAACACCCCGTATTTTTGGTAGATTAAAAATTTAATTAATTCGGAAATTCTAAATTACTAGTGTGTTGTAATTTAATGAATTAATTATGGTAAAATAATATATAAATATTAATCTGGGATTGAATGGTTAATATTTAGGGAAATTTATTTACTAAGTGAATAGTAATAATGTAATTACGTCGTTTCGAGTATTAATGATGAGGTATGTACTTATCACATCCGGAAGTCGGTATAGACTATATTGGGTGGGGGATAAGTATTTTTATAAATTAATTCGGATGCAAATTCTGAGTGTACAGTTGAGTCCGGATGGGCCGAGATAGTCGGAAAAGTGTACCCGGGGGTAGTAAACGGGTCACGGGACGTTTTTAGACATAGTCGGGCCCACTCGGGGGCATTTAGGTCACTTGGGCTTGGCCCATTAGTCAAAAAAGGGGAATTGGGTAATTAACCTAATAAAAAGAAGTAAGGGCATGGCTGAGTTTAATTAGAGAAAATAATTTAAGGGTTAGGAAACCCTAACAGCAGCCAAAGCCATTTGGGGATCTCAAAAGAGCCAACTAGGGTCATCTTCAACCTTGGAGTCCATCTCAAATTCGGACACTACGAAACCTAAGGCAAGTGAATAACTTGCAATAGCATTAAATCTGTCTTTCAATTCATATTTGTGTGATGTAATGAATTAAAATTCGTTTTGGGGTTTCATGGCATAAACATGGGGTTTTGATAAACAAAAGAAAATATTAATCTGATTTGCCAGAATTTATGAGGATTTAAGTAAAAATCTGATATTGGAATATTGTTGTGTATCTGTTAGAATGATATCCAGATAAATTAGAACGAGTTTGATGAAGAAATTTGGGGTGTAAAATGTGTTTAAGGATAAAGATATATTTTTCCCCAAAATTATGAATCAGTAGTTTAGGGACGAATTGATGATTGTTGTGGACTTTCTGGGGGATCCTAATAAGGTTTCTATTATGTACTGGTGTTAAGAAGGCTTGAAATTCATGTTAGAAGAGATTAGGGTTTAAGAAAATCCGTCCATGGCTGCCCTGTCTTCGCGAAGAAGACGAAGACCTGTTCGATCGATCGATCGACGGTCTGGGGTCGATCGATCGACGGTCGCCAGAATTTGGCAGTTTCGCCAGTTAGTTATATAAAAGGGGAAATTCATATAAAAATCTTATGTAATTAATTATTGAGAAATTAAATACATGAGTTTAAATCTAATTAATTGTAGATAAATTAATTAAGGTTTGAGGCTAATAAATTAGAGTAGGGGATTTTGACTCGGGTGAATTTATGGTGGGGGCGACACCAAAAGTAACTTAATTAATTAAGGTGCAATTTAATTAATATTTAGAGTTGGACCATAAACTCTTAATGAATTTAATAGGCTTATATTACGGACTTAGCGCACGATATAGCCGGGACTTTTATATTTATATACGGATGTGATAGTATATATATATGGTGTATACATTAATATCTGTGATTAGATATTTTATACTATAGTGCTATAGGGGGAGGTTGCGCGTAGTGGATGAATCCCCTAGCTTGAGGAGTAGGGTGAGTATATTCCCGAGGTCATAGCGTCCATTATATGGGTGAGGGACATCTCACTTTCAGGGAAGGAATATGACCGCCTCCAATTATTTATTTTTATCAAGTTGGTGTGACATTCTGACTTGGGATAACTAGGCTATGTGATTGTACCTAGTGGGATATCACTTTATAGAATTTACATTCTGTGAGTATTTTACTCGGGTGTATGCAAGTTGTTAAATATATTACAGTATGGTTGTGAATGCTGAAATATGATTATAAGTATATAATTGGATAATTAATTATATACGGGTTATTAATGTAAAATACGAGTCATTTCACATGAATAACAAGTGTAGAAGTTATATGAATTGAAAAAGGGAAAATGATTTAGTTAAGTTGATGTTAATAATAACTTAAAAATCATAATCACTACATACTCAGTTAAAGTAGGGTGGGTGTAAAGGAACTTTGTTAATTATCTAGTCATGAGATGAATAACTAGGTAATTTTAATTAAAGCATTAATAGCGTACATTGGAGGAGGGGTAAGGAAATCCTCAAGAGAGTGCGATACTAACTAAAATATGAAGAGCATGCATATTTATTTATTACTGCAAGTTAATCATTTGTTAAATGTTTTTCAAATGTTTTGGGTACTAACCCTTGCTATAAAAACTTTTAAAAACCCTTTTAGGTGTCCAGCCACAGGGACGCCAGCCTTGACTCAATTCCACGGATCCGTTGCTGCAGCATATGTGGATGTTGCGGGGCTTTGATAGACGCCTCATTCTTCATTCTTAATGTAGAAATTCATGATTAGTTATTCGAGCATGTTGCTCACATTCCATTTATTTGTAGTAGACTTGTTGGGAGTTCATTCTTGTCTTTACGGGATTTATTATTTGGACCGATGGTTTATTCGGTTAATTATTTTACGTGTGGATGATTATTTCAGTTATCTGTGATTGTTATATTGTTTTATTTATCCGCATGGGTTTTTGTTTAAATAATGAAAGATAAAAATTGGCACCAGTCTATTTTTCTCACTTAGGTGGTTAGTAATTTAATAAGACGACAGTGATGCTAAGAATGGACCAAATGAGAATCCTGTTCTAACTTGATTTAGGACTGATCACCCGGGATTAATTAGGCGGGGTGTCACACAGATCTCCCTTTTTCCTGTAAGATCTTCTTCCTTCTTCTTCATTTCTTTTATTCGCCATGGTTTATGTTATTGAATCTCTTGAGAAATTCCGTTCTGATTTTTCTATTCCATCTTGGGTAACTCTGGAGGATCTTTCTGAACCTTCAAATTATTTTCGTTTGGCTGAGGGACATTGGTTCCCCAGCCTCTTTATTGCTGAATGTGGATTTTCTTTTCCACCAAACCCTTTGTGCTTAGAGTTCTGTCATTATTTCGATGTTGTTCCTGCAAAAATAGTCCCCAACACATGGAGAATAGTTAATGGGGTGTATAGGTTAAATCAAACTCACGGAACCCGTATAGGAATTCCTGAGATTATGTATTGTTATAGATGGGCTGTTCTAGATAATGTTTTTTATTTAAAAACTAGATTTTTGAATAGGGCTCTAGTAGTCAACCTCCCTGATGCTAATAGGGATTATTTTGAACATGGGGTAGTTATAAAAAATTTGCAACATGCCCCTTTGATTGGAGATGAAGTATATCAAGGTCCCAGATGCCCTCCATATGGCAATGGGATAGGTTATTTTCATTTTATTTTATTTCTGAAATTATGATTTCATTATGTTTGAATAAATGTGTGATTGACATTTCACTATGTATTTGTTTGCAGTTGACAGCAAAAGAAAAATTCCAAAAGAATCAGAAGTTAATATTAAGCATTTGAAACTTATCTGGAATTTGCATCAGAAAGTTACAGACGAACATATTAGGTCTGCTTCATACTTGTTGCAGTACATGAGCTATACATCATCCTTTACTGCTCGTCCTGTGGTCAGCACTAGTGCTCCAGTGTTAGTTCCTGAGGACTCTTCTCCAGAATCTCACATTCCTCTGAGTCAGAAAATGGGCAAAAGAAGAGTTCCTACTATTTTTGAAGAGGCTACCTCTGCGGGAGAGGGTAAAAGAAGCAAGACTGACGTCCCAAAGGGGACAAAGAAAATAGATGCTGCCCCTTCTGTTGCTCCTCATAAGGCTGCAGAGAAGCTCACGAACTTTGGGGAGCTTGAAAATAAGTTTAAATTGGCTGAGGAAGAGATAACCCTTCTGCGAGAAATAAATCGCAAGAAGGAGGAGGTGGAAGTTAAATTGAAAGCCACCGAGGATCTTTTATCTGAGAAGCTCTCCTCGGAGAAAATAAAAAGAAAGATGGCAGTAAAGAAGTCCTTCAACACTGGCTGGGACAAAGGATGGAAAAAGGGGGTAGCAGCCATGATATCCAAAGTGCAATATGGGAGTCTTAAATACTTCCGAGATGGTTGGGTTGCTGCATTGCAAGAATTGAAGGTTGACGAGGGCTCTGAGCTGTTTCAACAGCATCTTCCTGGTCCCCCTCCTAAAATTGAAGATGAGGAAGAAGACGAAGCTGCATCCGAGGAGTCTTCAATGGCAGTGGGTGATCAAGTCCTTTCCTCACAACCTATTCAGACAGTCACTGAGGAGCTTTCATCTTTGCCTGCTCCACCTGAACAAGTTCCAGCTCCTGCAATCCAAATTATTGTTCCCACCGAGCAAGCAAGCTCCTCGTCCCAGCTGTAAGGACATTTTTGTCCATCATCAATTTATATGTCGTACGCCGTTACACCGTTGAAGAAACTCAAGATCGCATCTACATCAACGGATCCGAATATCAAAGCATCTTCAACATCATAGCCTCTGCGAGAATGAACTTGGTAAAATTTTGTTTTTACGTTCCTTAAAGTTCATATTTAGTATTGGGAAATTTTTATAAAATGTTTTTTATAAAAATAAGAAGTAAGTTTTTTCAAGCAAAATGAGGTTTTTAGAAGTTTTTTAGTTTTCTGGGAAGCCGGACCGGTCCGCCTCTATACCGGACCGATCCGCCACCGGACCAGTCCGCCCCTCAACCGGACCGATCCGCCTGTTGCAGATCCAGTAAGCCCCGGACCGAAAGCGAACCGAAGAGGCCAATTTTTAAAAGAACCGATCCGAGGTCGGACCGATCCGCCTCCAAGCCGGACCGGTCCGCCTGGGATAAATTCGGCCAGATCTGTTCGAGATTTTTTAGGCTCAAAGTTTTCCTATTTAAAGCCAACTTCGGGGAGTTATTTTTTAAAACTTTTCAAGGCGATTTTCAGAGTCCTAAATACTCTAAGTCTTCACCTTTTTGAGTCCCAAGACTCTTTTTGATTCACACAAAAATTCCCAATTACTTTTGTGAATCTTTTGGAACCCTAGAACACAAGCTTTGCTATTGTTCAACCCTTGTGGAGAAGCCGTTCTCTTCTTCATTGCAGCCCTACTGGACAGGGATAGTTCCAGCCGCCAACCCTACTGGAAAGGGATATTTCCAGACGCGACTACAGAATCCGATACCCGAGGGTAATTCTTAGTCAAAAACTTGTATTTCAGTGTAATCCGATTGTAAGCCGTTTCTCTTACAAATTATAGTGATATACAAATGGTTTTGCCCCTGTGGGGGATTTTTCCTTAAACTTTGTGTGTTGAATAATTCTTGCATAATTTCATATTGTTTCAATCACACCTAGTTGCATGTTTAGGGTTAATTTGGGTTAAAAGGAATTTAATTAAAATTGGTTTTTATTTGAGAAGTCGCAATATTTCCGCTGTAGCTGCACTCTCAAATTGGTATCAGAGCGGGTTACGCTAATTTATCGCGTGATCCTGATTTTTCGAGGATTTACTTTCTGATACAATTTGTCTACTCTCGTTTTCAAATTGGTATCAGAGCCTGTTGCACTAAGTTATTGTGTTTTGATCCTGATTTTGCACAAAAATGGCTTTTGATGGTTTTGATGATCTTCAATGTCAACTTTTTGAAAAAATTAATTGGAAAATTCACACGAACTCTTGTTTTAAATCTTCTGTTGAATACGAATCTGAGAGGTGTCCTTGTTGTGAGGGTGTTGGTCACACGTTACATGAGTGTACCACAAATTTAAAGAAGAAATTGAATAAACCGATTTCTCATGTTTCTACCCTTAGTGATTGTGATTCGGAAGAAGAAGTTTTTCATGCTTCTAGGCGAGAGTTTCCCATCCATGTGATTAGTGATAGTGAAGGTGATGGGAGTGTGGATGAAAATGAGGAGGAAAGTGTAGATGAGCATGACTTGCAAACTGCTTTCAATGAACTTTATACTGAAACTTTGAAAACAAAGAAAGAAAATTTGAAATTGAAAGCTCAGTTGAAAGAGTGTGCCATAAAAAATAATGATTTTTTAGTTAAAGAACTTAGGGATCATGTGAAAATTTTGAAAGAGAAGCTTGAGTACGTCGAGGGTGAGAGAGATAGTCTTAGAGGGTTGATGGAGACTATGAAAAAGGAGCTTTTAGAGTGTGAGGATTCTAAACGAGTACTTAAATCTAGGATATGTGAACTTGAGGTGAAATTGAAAGATTCAAGTAAAGTGAAATTTGATTTGGAGTCTAGGTCTGAAAAACTTGATAAGATTTTAGGCACAGTCGAGATCAAAACTGATAGGGGTGGGATTGGTCTTGAAAAATATGGTGCACCCATTCCCACATGTGTGAGAGAGCCTCCTAGGATTGTTAAGAAAGAGGCACCTAAGTTTGTTAAAAAAGCGCCCCATAGGAACATCGTGAGAGAACCTCCTAGGATCATTAGGAGAGACCCACCTAGGCAAATTCGGAGAGAGCAACCGATAAATTTGAGGAGAGGGCCACCTTTAGGTAACACACACCGCCCGATTTACACTTGCACACATTGCGGTAGGCAAGGTCATCTTAGGCGATTTTGTTACAAGCTTTTAAATGGACCTAGGAAGGTTAATGAAAGAATAAATTCGATTCCTAAAACCCCCACACTTCGTTACACATCAATTTGGGTTAGAAAATCGGATTTAGAGGCTTATGGTTTATTTGTCCACGATTCCCGTTTGCTTGCACGTGATTCACCCCATGTGAAATCTTTTGGTTGATTGTGATTGCATGTTTGTCATACACTAGTTGTGGTTTCATGTTATATTTTTACTAGTGTGATGACTTGTACTTTTTGTATAAATTCTTGTTTTTGAATTTTGTTTTTGAAAAATACAAAAAGATTTCATTTTGATAAAATTTTTGAAAAATCCAAAAAGATTTTTGTTTTTTGTTTACACCGTTTATGGATGAACACTTTGGATGACCGAGTCACAACATCATTCCATTATTTTCATGTGACTATTTGATAAGTGTTTTGAGACAATAGGTCAATTCATCCATGTGCTTTATAATGTTTGGAGTCATTAAGATGTAATTAAGTGTTACTTCCTACATGTTTGACTCATGTTTCCTTTAATGCACACATGCACGGATTTGTTTGATTATTGTGCTTGTCTTATCACATGTTGGTTGGGTGTTTTCACTTCAATCCTGTCCTTAAAACGAACCAAGCGCGATAAATTTTGATAAGGAAATTGTGCATATAAAAACCGTTTTGTAAGTTTGTGTGCTTTGTTTGATAACGGGGAGGGGCTGCGAAAGGTAATCATCTATCCTTTGCGCAAAAGCCACCGTTAAAAAGGACCTAAAAAATTGAGGAATTTTATTATCCGAGGTCCAAAGAGGTTAAAAGAGCCCGAAAAAAATTGAAAGGCAATAAAAAGATTTTCATGCCAAAAAGGGGCCATTTAGGTTTTTGCACCAATTCTCCAAAGTTTGAGAATTTAGATTACCTCTAAAAGAAAATATTTATGAGGGAGTTTGGTTGGAGAATTAAAACGGGTTTGCACGTCCTTGAAATTCTTAAAAATGCGCTACATAGTTTTGGACGTTATTGGTGTGGAAATCACTTTGACTTTGATTTGTTGATTTGCATAAGACGATGTCATCTAAATTCAA
This sequence comes from Sambucus nigra, assembly GCA_949130495.1. NCBI lineage: Eukaryota > Viridiplantae > Streptophyta > Magnoliopsida > Dipsacales > Adoxaceae > Sambucus > Sambucus nigra. The sequence goes on along the minus strand of OX422214.1, from coordinate 381,890,298 downwards.
CAATTTTTTCACCTAAGGATACTTTTGATGTTCATTCGTTAGGGGTACACATATGCATCGTGCACATATGATTGATTGAGTTGATTTACCTATCGAATGTGTTCACACCCATTCATTCCATTTCCATGACTTGGTTGTTTGAGTCTAAATCCATGATGTGATTTTTGTATCACAATTGTTCAAATTGGTATCCTATCTTTGTACGAAAAATTTTGAAATATTCAAAAATAGTTTCTATTTTTTTTACCGTGGCACCCCGATTGTGCTTATTTGATTCATTCTTCTCATTTGTCTATTTGGGGACATCATAAAAAGGGGGAGAAAGAATTATCATTTTATGGGGGAGTTTGAATTTTGGGGGAGTTTTGAGATTTGACTTATGCTTATCATATATTGGTATCTATGTTTATCTCATTTCAATCTCGATATGTCACGTGGTATTTGCTTTGTCTCATGTGTGTAGGTATGAAGATTGAAGATCAATATGTTGCACACCCTGATGAGAAAAGCTTTGAGATTTGATGATTGTTGAAGATTGAAGAACAAACGAGGAAGATTTAAACATTTGTATCTTTCCATCTTTAGGGTTCATGGGAGGGTAGATTTGTATAGGTCATTAGTTGATAATTCGGATATTTTTTATGTATGTACCGGCATAGACATAGGGGGAGATTTGTAAGGACATTTTTGTCCATCATCAATTTATATGTCGTACGCCGTTACACCGTTGAAGAAACTCAAGATCACATCTACATCAACGGATCCGAATATCAAAGCATCTTCAACATCATAGCCTCTGCGAGAATGAACTTGGTAAAATTTTATTTTTACGTTCCTTAAAGTTCATATTTAGTATTGGGAAATTTTTATAAAATGTTTTTTATAAAAATAAGAAGTAAGTTTTTTCCAGCAAAATGAGGTTTTTAGAAGTTTTTTAGTTTTCTGGGAAGCCTGACCGGTCCGCCTCTATACCGGACCGATCCACCACCGGACCGGTTCGCCCCTCAACCGGACCGATCCGCTTGTTGCAGATCCAGTAAGCCCCGGACCGAAAGCGAACCGAAGAGGCCAATTTTTAAAAGAACCGATCCGAGGTCGGACCGATCCGCCTCCAAGCCGGACCGGTCCGCCTGGGATAAATTCGGCCAGATCTGTTCGAGATTTTTTAGGCTCAAAGTTTTCCTATTTAAAGCCAACTTCGGGAAGTTATTTTTTAAGACTTTTCAAGGCGATTTTTAGAGTCCTAAATACTCTAAGTCTTCACCTTTTTGAGTCCCAAGACTCTTTTTGATTCACACAAAAATTCCCAATTACTTTTGTGAATCTTTTGGAACCCTAGAACACAAGCTTTGCTATTGTTCAACCCTTGTGGAGAAGACGTTCTCTTCTTCATTGCAGCCCTACTGGACATGGATAGTTCCAGCTGCCAACCCTACTGGAAAGGGATATTTCCAGCCGCGACTACAGAATCCGATACCCGAGGGTAATTCGTAGTCAAAAACTTGTATTTCAGTGTAATCCGATTGTAAGCCGTTTCTCTTACAAATTATAGTGATATACAAATGGTTTTGCCCCTGTGGTGGATTTTTCCTTAAACTTTGTGTGTTGAATAATTCTTGCATAATTTCATATTGTTTCAATCACACCTAGTTGCATGTTTAGGGTTAATTTGGGTTAAAAGGAATTTAATTAAAATTGGTTTTTATTTGAGAAGTCGCAATATTTCCGCTGTAGCTGCACTCTCACCAGCCCCCCGAGAAAGTCTTGGGAGACAAGGAAAAGGTGTGAAGTTTGTTCGCTATTTGTTTTATTTTCTTTTGTCACTTGTACTATGTACTCTGAACACTGTACTCCTTTCTATGATGTAATAAACAATCACCTTTTTTGTCCCTCTATGTTGTTGATGTTCTGTCTGCTTTTTTTATTAAATCTTGCCTTCTCTTCTTTACTAGTTTATGGCTAGAATGGAATTGCTGTCTGCCCATGACACAACTCTGCTTTGACAATGTAATAAATATTTTAAGGCTGGCCACACTGACTTGGACAATTCCCAGATTGTAGAGATTCTTGGTCGAGATGCTCCAGACCAAGCAGTGGAGGCATATCAATACTTGAAATATCTTCTTGATCGTGCTGTAGCCAACAATGTGGCTTATTACGAAATGATTGAAGACTTGCAAGGTACTCTCGATGAACTTCAACAGTAGTATAAAGAGTCTTCAGCTTTTTTGCACGAAGGGTATGAGAAGAAAATCAAACAACTTCGTGATGAAAAAGGCTACGACAAGATGCTTGTTGGCTATGAGGTGAGGGAGAGAACATTGAAAGCAGATGTCGAAGGGCACCGGCAAATCGCTGAGCTATTGGAACAAGAAAACAATAATCTGTAAAAAGAACTAGCTCAGCTGAGGTCTGCTGCTTCATCTTCCACTGCCTTGGTACCGGTCACCGATGAAGGAGTCTCATTTTTAGAAGTGGAAAATGCCAAGTTGCGAGAAGAGTTAGAGGCTTTGAGAAGAGCTGGGCCTTCTACTGCTATTCGGGGACGAGGAAGAGGTTCTCGTGGACGAGGAAGAGTTGCTCAGAATGTTGTCGAGGAACAAAAAGTCAACCTGCTCGGGGAGGAGCAAGAGTTCTTCGTCGTACTATTGAAGAAGCTCGTACTCAATCAGCGTTGGAAAACCAAGCATTCCAATTGATGGCAAAAAATCAAGCCTTGTCTGAACTGTCCAAGAAAGTCCAAACTTTGGAGGATCAACTTGCTGCGACGAAGTCTGCTTTGAATCATAAGGATATTTTTGCCAGAAACCTTCATGAGCAGTTAGAGAGACTAATTTTCCAATTCCATAAACAACCTCGTGAATTCTGGATGGCAGGCTACAATGAGGCCCTTTTTCACTTGAATGATCGTATTGAAAATGCTAATAATGAAGGCTATAAACAAGGATGGTTGAACGCCCTGGGTGTATTGAAACTAGAGCAAGGTCATTATTTATGGGATTACCATGCTCCTGGGCTGCTCGATCTACCAATTCCGCCCTTCAAGCTTGACATGAGATGGATCCCTTCTCGGGCCATTCCTCGTTGTTTGATTTCCAAGTATCTTGGTGACTATGCCCTTTATTCACATGCAGAATTATCTCGTCCTGGGCATTTACTGGATACCCCTTCAATAATGAACGTCAGAATGCTTCGAGATCTTAACTTCATTGATTCTCCCCTTTGCTTGGAAGATCCTCCTGCTGGCGAGGAGCCTATTTCAAAAGCAGAAGGGAAAAGACCAGTAGAATAGGAAATTCTGATGTAATAATTAGTACACAATTTAATATCAATGTAATAGATTTGTGTAATTCACTTTGAATTCAATGAAAGAGTTTCATTTTTGTTCGCAAATCTATATTGCTATTGTCTTGTATTTGTCAAACACTTTATATTTGTGCTTGCATAACAATATTGTGTGGTTCATCGACCAAAAAAGTTACAAGTATCAGTTATGTTGCTCAATCACCTAATAATAAAGTAGTGAGTATAAAAATGTTTAAAATTTTTCCAACCAACCAGGGTTGTTAAATTGTGCTCGTCGACCAATTATAGTTAGTGAGAGTTTATACCCTACTAACCATACTTGGTAAATTTGGAATATTTTCTCCTCGTCGACCAACTACAGTTAGTGGGTTTTGATCCCCGACCAACCATACTTGGTACAGTTTGAAATATTTTGTATTTTCTGGAATAATCTTACCTCCCGACCAACATAAGTTGGCATATCTTGTTTCCTAACCAACCGAGATTGGCATTTTTAGGAGTATTTTTCTTCCTAGCCAAACACATTGGCATTTTTAGAAATGTTGATGTTGTTCTCGCCCTTTTACCAACCGGAGTTGGTCTGAGTTCGAACTATCATGTCCACTCGCCCTTTTACCAAAATTGGTCTGAGCCAGTGTCAGCCTCCTAACCAAAGGAGTATGGTTTCCTAACCAACCGGAGCTGGTATTTTTAGGAATGTCGTGTTCTCGCCCTTTTACCAATCGGAATTGGTCTGAGTTCGAACTATCATGTCCACTCGCCCTTTTACCAACCGGAGTTGGTCTGAGCTAGTGTACGCCTCCTAACCAAAGGCGTATGGTTTCCTAACCAACCGGAGCTGGCATTTTTAGGAATGTTGTTCTCGCCCTTTTACCAACCTAAGTTAGTCTGAGCTCGAACTGTCATGTCCACTCGCCCTTTTACTAACCGGAGTTGGTCTGAGCTAGTGTCATAGTTTGTAGTGTGTAACACTAGTATTCCCCAAAAAACTTTCAATAAAAGGAGAGAAGATGGCAAAATATCATCGTTTTATTCATATTGATAGAACTGCTTTACATTTTACATCACTGATAATACTTGCGTAGGTGTTCAGCATTCCATGCATTCTTAAATTCCTCTCCTTCTAGAGTCGCTATTCGGTAAGTTCCTGGTCGAACAACTTCTGTAACTCGGTAAGGTCCATGCCAGTTTGCTTCCAACTTATTGTGCTTCTGAATGACCTTTTTTAGCACGTAATCTCCTTCTTTTAAGTCGCATTTCTTCACCCTCTTGTTGTAGAACAGAGCTGTTCGTTGTTGGTAAGCCGCATTCCTAATGACTGCCTCTTCTCTAACCTCCTCGATCATGTCCAAATCTAATCTTCTCATTAAGTCGCTGACTGGAGAATTGAAGTTCAGGACTCTGTGTGTTGGAAGACCCAACTCGGTAGGTATTACGGCCTCACTTCCAAATGCCAGCATATATGGTGATTCTCCAATTGCTGCTCGGGGAGTTATTCGGTAAGCCCATAATACTGACTGTAGCTCATTAATCCAATTAGCTTTAGCCTCACTTAGCCTCTTCTTCAAACCATTTAGTAATGTTCTGTTCGTCACTTCAGTCTGTCCATTGCTTTGAGGATGGCCTGGTACTGAATGAACCTTCAAAATGTTTGACTGATGACAATAGGCGGAAAACTCCTCGTTATCAAATTGTGTTCCATGGTCTGTGATGAAGGCATGAGGGAGACCATATCGGCAGATGATGCTCTTCCAAATGAACTGATACACCTTCTCGTATGTCATATCAATAAGTGGCTCAGCTTCTACCCACTTAGTAAAATAATCCACTGCGACGACGAGGTACTTGAATCTTCCACGAGTCGTTGGCAGTGGTCCAACCAAATCAATTCCCCACATAGCAAATGGCCAAGGGGAAGTTATGGGTGTCAACAATGCTTGTGGAGTTCATCTGATGGAGGAAAAATGTTGGCATTTATCACATCTCTTAGCATAGGCTATACAATCAGCCCTCATCGTTGGCCAGTAGTATCCCTGCATCATCACCCTTTGCAAAAGTGTCCTACCTGCTACATGGGCTCCACAGGACCCTTCATGGATCTCTTCAATCAATTCATTCACCTCAGAGGGATGTACACATCTTTTCAAACCTTCCATAATTCCTCGTCTATACAAAACACCATTAATTAGTACATACCGAGCAGCTTTAAACTTCAATTTCTTGGCAGCGAGCTTATCCTCCAGTAATTCTCCCTCCTCAATATATGCCCTGATGGGATCCATCCAAGATGGTCCTAAATCAAGGGTAATAATATTCATCGTCAGGTCTTAATCTATGCTCCGACTTTCTAATACTTCAATTGGTATCGTTTTCGCAGCTCGGTACGAGTAGCTGATGCTAGTCGGGCCAATGCGTCTGCTCGTGCATTCTCCATTCTTGGTATTCTGATCAACTGAATGGCATCAAATTCTGCCAATAACTCCATCACCTTTGCATGATACTTGACCATTAATTCTCCTTTAACTGTATATGTTCCCATCATTTGATTAATAATTAATTGAGAATCACTGAATACCATCACTTGTTACGCTTCCATAGTCTTTGCTAAATTAAGACCTGCTATCATGGCCTCATACTCAGCCTCATTATTGGAAGCTTTGAATTGGAATCGCAGGGCGTATTCCATGTCAATCTCGTCGGGGGTGTTCAAAACAATCCCTGTTCCATAACCTGTTATGCAAGATGACCCATCTACATATAATTTCCATGTAGGTGATTCGTCTTCAAATTTCTTATCTGACAAAGTTCCTCGGTGAAATATTTGTTGTTTCCTTTCATCCTCCCCTGATATTTCTCTCTCCTCGTCGATCATCTTTTCTCGCCCTTTTACCAACCGGAGTTGGTCTGAGCTCGAATTTGATGATCCTTCAATATCCACAAGCCCTTTTACCAACCGGAGTTGGTCTGAGCTTGTGTTTGTTGATCCTGTAACATCCACAGGTTGATCATAGAGCAACTTTTGTTCCTCGAGGGTATCAGGATAAGTAAACTCTGCTATAAAATCTGCTACATCTTGCCCTTTTAATGATGATCTGGGTTCATACACAATATCATATTCACCGAGCTCTATTGCCCAGTACATCAGTCTCCCTGATTTTTTTGGCTTATGAAGGGCTTGTCTCAATGGCATGTCGGTATACACGACGATGGTATGGGCCTGGAAATATGGCCTCATTCTTCTACTTGCCTCAATTAATGCCAATGCCAATTTTTCCAGCTTTGGGTACCTGATCTCCGCACCTCGGAAAGTAAATTAGCTTCTGGACTCCATTCTCCATTCTGATCAATGCCGAGCTGACTGCATTCTCTGATACTTCTAGGTACAAGTATAACTTTTCTCCCATTACTGGTCTGGACAACAGTGGAGGTGCTCCCAAATATTTCTTCAAATCTTGAAAGGCTTTTTCGCATTCATCATTCCACTCAAAAGTTTTTCGAAGTGTTTTGAAGAATGGGAGGCATCTATCAGTTGCTCGGGATATAAATCTGTTGAGCGCTGCAACTCGTCCTGTAAGACTCTGCGCCTCTCTCTTCGTCGTTGGAGATCGCAACCCTAAAAGAGCTTTGATCTTTTCTGGATTCGCCTCAATGCCTCGCTGGTTGACGATGTACCCGAGGAACATTCCTTCTCGTACTCTAAATGTCCACTTCGTCGGGTTGAGCTTCATTTGGTATTTATCCAGTTGATCAAAGGTCTGACCTTAGTCAACTAGATGATCAACAGCTTTCTTGCTCTTTGTCAGCATATCATCGACATAGACTTCCATATTGCAACTGATTTGTTCGGCAACAACCTTGTTCATCAGCCGCTGGTATATCGCTCCTGCATTTTTCGAACCAAAAGGCATAAAATTATAACAATAAGTTCCCCTAGGGGTAATAAAAGAAGTACTTTCCCTGTCTTCAGGTTTCATTTTGATCTGATTGTAGCCAGAGTAAGCATCCATGAAGCTGAGCAGCTCGTGTCCCGAGGTAGCATCCACTAGTTGATCAATTCTGGGCAATGGAAAGTGATCCTTTGGGCATGCCTTGTTGAGATCGGTGAAATCAACACACATTCTCCATTTATTATTTTTCTTCTTTACCATCACCACATTTGCTAACCAGTCTGGATATTTCACATCTTCAATGAATTGGGCTTTCTGGAGCTTCTCGACCTCCTCTTGTATAGCTTGATTCTTCTCGGGACTAAATACTCTTCTTCTCTGCTTTACAGGCTTGATCTCCTTATTCACATTGAGCTCATGACATAAGAAGTTTGGATCTATTCCTGGCATATCTTCATGACTCCATGCAAAAGTTTTCTTTCTGTTTCTCAAGAAAGTTATCAACTCCTATTTTATTGAAGCATCCAATGACGAACCTATCTGAGTTGTTCGTTCAGGGTGTTCATCGTCCAGAATAACATTTTTTGTAGATTCCACCACCTATCCTTTTACAAGTTGGGATTCATCTCTAGGATCCAGTGTTTCAATTTCTGTACCTTCATCCACCTGGTAGGTAGTAGTCTTTTTCCTTGACTCTTCAAGCTCCTCTTGCTCGGCAGATGAATAATAGCATTCTCGAGCTACTTTTTGATCACCTTTCACAACTCCTACTCCAAAATTTGTTGGGAATTTTAAGCACTGATGTACTGTAGATGGCACTGCTTCGAACTTCTTCAAACCAACTCTTCCCATGATGATGTTGTAAGCTGATTGCACATTCTTATCCATCACAAAGAAGTGTATTCTTTCTGTTCGACAAGCAGGCCAAGTTCCAATGAATATATCCAACATGATCATCCCAAGTGGAAAAACCTTCTCGCCAGCAAAACCCAGGAGAGGTCTGTGATAAGGCTCCAATTGAGATAATTTGAAATTTAAACTGTCAAAGCATGAGTAGAACATGATGTCTGTCGAACTACCATTATCTACCAGAACCCTTGAAATTACTACTTCTTTCATCCTCATTTTGATCACCAAAGGGTCGTCGTGAGGGTAAAGAACACCTGCAAGGTCATTTTTTGAAAAACCAATGACTAGCTTCTCTTTGTTTATCTTCCTCGGGCGATCCTCCTCAGCCAAATTTATCCGTTGAATGTATGAGCAAGCTTGAGCCTCACCGAGGTAAGCTTTTCTTTCTGCAGCAAGATCTCCTCCTCCTGCATCTCCACCTGTAACAACATTACAATCAAATGTTCCAAAATGTATTGAAAATACCTCGTGTTCTGGTTGCCTTGGCCTTTTGGGAAGATCGGGGTCATCCTCTGTATCATTTTCATGATCTCTTTTCCTGTTTTCTTCTGCCCGACGAGGAGATCTAGATCTCTCTCTTGCTCGGTCTTCATTTCCTCTTTCATTTCTACGATCAACATACTTTGACAACTTTCCTCGTCTAATGAGCGTTTCAATCTCGTTCTGGAGGGCTATGCAATTTTTAGTCATATGACCATGATCCTTATGAAACTCGCAATATTTATCTCTATTTTTTTTGTCAGGGTCTGACTTCAGTTTCTTTGGCCACCTTATCTCCTCGTTATTCTTGATTTCTTCCAAGACATGATTAATAACCATTTTCAAAGGAGTATAAATATCGAATTTCTTCAGGACTTCCCATGACGACTTATTATTTTTGGAATGCTTGTCACCGCCATTGCCCTTATGCTCTTTCTTCTTATATTTGTCGACTTCCACCTTGGTTTCTTTATCCATATTCTTCTTTGCAGCCATAGCCTCCTCGACATTCATGATTTTGGCCGCTTTTGCCATCACTCTGACATAGTTGTAGGTGGATCTTTGGCCAAAGTGTAATACAATTTGTTAGGCAACAACCCACTCATCAAGGCGGTGATTGCTGTCTTTTCTTCATAATCTATGACTTACAGCTTCTCGTTATTGAAACGAGTTATGTAATCTCTAGTACTCTCACCAGATTTTTGCCTAACACTTAACAAGTGTGCTACTCATTTTACTAGCTTTTCTCCAAAACAGAAATTGCCGATGAACAACTCGTCCAGTTGAAAGAAAGTTGAAATCTTACCCCGAGGAAGATTGTTGTACCATATCTGGGCAGATCCAGTAAGAGTTCCTGAGAATGCTCTGCATCTCATCTCATCAGGGACAGCATAGATGTCGGCAGCAGCTTGATATTTCTCTATGTGAAGAACAGGATCTGTCTTTCCATCGTATTTGGGGGTCACCACAGGGGCTTTAAACTTTGACGGCGTAGGAAAATCCACAATGGCCTGGACAAAAGGTGTCCCTTGAACAAAAGTTCATTGTAGGGGATTCTTCGCCTTAGCCATTTCTCCCAATCTATCCTCCAACCGCTGAATGGACCCTTTCCACGCATCATTTCCTTCCTCGGGCCTATTAGTTCGAGCAATTGATTGTTCTGAAGTGGCCTCCTGAGATCTATCTTGACGAGCAACTGGTCGTGATTGTGCTGATCCTTCTCTTAGATCTGATGGTTGTCAGAAACTCCTTGACATGGTCTTAGGTGGACTCCTATTCCTCCTAGGGCCTAATCGACTAAAATGAGACACCCTGCTCAGTCTTTCCAAGGCACTGGGTCTCTCTGGAGAGAGAGTGATACGTTGATCAGTATCTGTAGCCCGTATTGACGAAGTTGGCCCAGGTTGATAAGAGAAATCATCAGATTCCTCATTACGATATGACTAAGTACGCCTGGATCATGAAGAAAGTAAATAAGTTTATCTCTGACCACTTATCTGTCCTGAATGTGCAGGTAATCCGCCATGAAGGGTTTGTATGAGTTACCGCATTGTTTCTTGCATGGCGGTTTGTCCTTGAGCCAGATTAGTCATAATTCCAGCCAGATCTGGAGCAGTTGATGGTGCAGAGGGATTTTGAGGATTCCCAATGTTCCCAGCATTTCGATTGCTGGATTTCGGATTATCTGCCATTGATGATGAATGATTTTTGGTGAAAAATGATAACAATAGTCGATTCCCACAGACGGCGCCAATTTGTTGATGTAAAAAATTAGATTGCTTCTAATTATTTAATCACAGATAAATATAAATGAGACAAAGAATTTTAAAGTGGTTCAGCCTTATAAGAATGGCCTACGTCCACTGTTTCTGTTATTGCCAAGTGTTTTTGGAGTTCTCGATATGTAATTCTATCAAGAAAATCCGGTCCCCTTGAATGAGGGTGATACAATGTATTTATATCCCTTAGGCTGTACATGTGAAAGGGTAAACAATTAATGCTTTTTAAGAGTATACGTCTGTATGATAAGCATTCAATGAATAGTTGAACTGTTGATTATCTAGTAATCGATGCTGTGGCCGAGATGCATCTTGGACCGCCTTAGTTGCTCGTCGTTCAGGAGTTCCTCGAAGTGTTGGAGTTCCTCGGAGTACACTTGCTGCTCGGAGTGAGTATGACTTGGTCGGGGAAATAAACCTCCTCGTTGCTATTGTGCCACGTAGATCGACACGTGTCTTCTTATTATTCTTCTATATCAGCATACTAATTTTGGTATCAACAATCACTATGGATTCTAGTACATAATTCCTACAATTCTTTTATAAGATAATTTTGATAATCTAATATGTTGATGAATTTTATTTAATATTCCAAAACATAAACCCCTGAAAAAATAGGACGAAAATAACGTCTTGATTATTATCAACAACCTTCAACATCTTCACCAAAAGAAAAGAATTGATTAGCAACACACGGACCATCAACGAATAGCTCCTCCAAGTAATAGAAGCTTTCGAGATCTTAAAAAATTGAAATAGGTATTCAAAACCCTAAAAAATATGAAAATAATTTCCAAACTTTCCACATACGGAATTATGAAAGAGTTAGAAGTTAAAGTATTTCAAACCCACCTAACAACTTCAACATAAACAGAATGGATGCCAATTGGAGAACCACGACTCCGAGGATAATCATAAGACTGTAAACTCAAATCCGCACGACCATAACCAAAACCAGTAATAACTCAACCAAGTATGAGAATATCCACAAACTTAGAAAAATCCAAGATCTAACAATTATTATTTTCAAGATCTACTCCAAAAAATAAATAAATCTCTTCTTAATACACATGCAGGGTTCTACTAGAGCTGAACAAGAAAGCCTCCAAGCACAGATCAAATCGCTAACATTAAATATAAGTCTCTAAACTGCAACACATCTTGGACAAAAATTCAATGAATATGAAACTAAAGTTTGAAATCTATGCAGTAAACACATCAAACAACAAGAGAACACCAACCACAAAAGAGAGTCCGGCAGACAACTATTGAGAGGCTATATTTAGAACAAAACTCCTCCCCACTTCTGATATCCCTCTCTCTAAATGTCTGTATAATTTATCATATGATTTACATCCTCGTACCCTATTATTTTCCATTATTTTGATAGATATACCCCCTCCCCCTTCATTTTATCTTGCTGATTTTGCTAAAATGGGAAAATAAACACACCATTAAATAAGCACCCTTTTCGAAAAAACCCACCCAAAGCACCACTCACAATTAAACTGGTCCCTTGGGAATTTTTTCTACCTTCACACTCTCTCGAAAACATCTTCAATTTGAACAATGATTTTATGATATTCAGATGCGATGTAATAATTATATTAATCCTTTTTTGCCAGATATAATACACAGAAGATCACACCGTTAAGCATATTATATGCCAAGAAAATTAATTTTTCTTAAAGGGCTTTAAAAATACTCAATCACAAGATTCAGAGCACCAAGATTCCTCAAAACACCTCCATTAAGAAATAAATTTTTCAGAATTGAACTTGAATAAAGACACTTAAAGAACAAATGATCATTATATTGAGTAGCCCCCTGCATAATACACACAAATAATCTGAGGTAACTCCCCATAAGAATACAAAGTCTTTAGTTCTTAGTTTCTTATGATAAGCCAACCAAGATATGAAAGGGCATTTAGGAATTATCATCTTATCCCACACCACTCTACTCAAAACTACCTTAGCGACTATCATTCTAAGAAAATTATAGGTATCTTTACAAGTACAAGATCTACTCTTTGAAGGGATCCACTCCACCCAGTCTTCCTTATGACAGCAGGGAAAATAGAATGATCCCTAATTTGTACAAAAGAAGATGAATTAAGCAAAGGTAAATATTAAGGTCAATCCTAAATATACTTAGCAACTTTTCCTTTGATATTTCCCCTCCATCATAAACTACTGTATCTCCAAGTATATCCAAAAGCATTCCATTGGCATGCAAAAAATCTGTCAAAAAGCATAGGTTGAACTTAATATAATATATATCCTGAAAAGGTTTAAAATATATTTTTCAGAATTTATGTAGAATTATTAATTGTTGATGTAAAAAACTGGACTTGATCCAATTTTATAATCACCGATAAAATATATAATTGCAATGATAAATAAAAAGAGAGAGAGTTTTTAAAGTGGTTCAGCTATGTTAGAAAGCCTACGTTCACTGTTATTGTATTGATTTCAGAGGTTATAGAAAGATAGATACTCTTGTCAATAAGAATAGCCTATAATCCATTTTACCTTGCCTTTGATGAAGGGGAAACAACGTATTTATTGTGACCCGGAGGTCAAGGGTCAGAATGTCAAAGGATGGAATGATTTTATACATTTAAGCATTCATATCCTTACATAATGAATGTGATGATTAGTAGAATAAACCACATGTAATATGACCCTTGGTATGGTGACATTTAATTGATGTTAATGTTCGGCCTTCCTTATGTTGGTCGCCATGACTGCTGAGCTACTATATGCTGACTAGGATTTTAGCCATGTAAGAGGACAAGTGATCAATTCTGATTGGTCCACGCAGATAGATAATTTTTGGCATCAATAGAAGCCCCCAATGTTCCATGCCTGATGCTTGTATAAAAGTATGGAGCATTTGATTTTGGAAGTAGCTTGGAGTATTTTCATGATGCTTGGTCGGCAACCGGACTCCCAACTTGCAAAATATCATTAGCATTATTTGAAGATGGCATTTTTCTAAATAATTTGAATTTTAGTGAACCGCCAAAGGGTAAATGGGTATTTTTATCCGTCAATATCGCAAAGCCATCAGAATGTAAATCATTGGTACGTTTAATGATTACTTTCACTATTTTTGAGACAAGATATAAAAGGCGGGAGGATTTTTCCATATTTTACCTTACCTCAAATCTTCGAACTGTAGCAGTTATTTCTGAGCTTTTGTGCGATCGTTTGCTGTCATTCGTCTTTTTCTTCAATGGTTCTCACTGAATCCTTAATTTTCTATAATAATTCTTTCTTTTTCTCTATTTTTCTTCATTTCCTTTCTTCCTGAACCATGGTTCACATAGTAGATGAGGATTCTCTACAGGAATTTAGGGTAGAAAAGAAAATCCCATCTTGGGTTGATTTAGAAATACCCCATGATCCTATAGACGTATATTCTTTAGCTGAGGGTCATTGGATCCCAACCTTATTTATAGCTTAGTGTGGTTTCACCTTTCCACCAAACCCTTTTCTTATTTATTTTTGTCGATATTTTTATATCATTCCAGAAAGAGTAGCACCCAACACCTGAAGGGTTGTCAATGGGGTGAATAGATTACATGAAATCTATGGGACCCATATTGGGATTCCAGAAATCATATTCTGCTATAAATGGGCTATTGCAGGAGAGAACACCTATTATTTGAAAATTAGACAAGCCAATAGGGATTTAGTATTAAATCTTCCAGATTCCAATAAGGATTATTGGAGTCATTCTTTGATAGGTAAGAACTGACAACATGCCCCATTTGAAAATGGAGTGACCTACCATGGCCTCAGATGCCTTTAGTCAGGGAATGGTATAGGTTGTTATTTTAATACTTTTCCTTTCTCTATTTATTTCTTTTTTGATATATTTTAACTAGTGTTGTTTGTTGCTTTTTTGCATAAGAACGTAGGAAAAAGTTCCCCAAACAGGGTGAATTCAATTTGGAAGAACTCAAATTTTTGTGGGGTCTGAACTAAGGGACATGAGAGGATCATCCCTGATCATATTTTGTGTTGCTTGAGTATAAAACTTCCATCACCTCTTTTATAGCTAGGACAACAGTTGTTAAGCCTTCAGTTGTAATTAATTTGGAAAGGGATCTAATGTCTACTTCCTCGGCCACTGAATCTGCTAGTGTTGGTGCTGAAGTTGGAACTTTTTCTTCTTTTAATTTCGATCATCCCCTTTCTGGTAGTATGGGAAAGAGGAAAATTCTCAACCTTTGAGAGGATATTTTGACTGTTGTTGCCTAGAAACAGTTTAATACTAATACCCAAAATAAGAAGGTTGATGCTGAAAAGAAGCCCCCTATCACCAAAGGTGATGAGTCTCCTCTCAAGAGACTAAGAAGAGGTCCTGTTGATAAGCAAGTTGAGAATATTGTTGATGCTGACCAACTGGGATTGGTTGGTAAGGTTACATCTTCTACTAGCTCGTTTATAGCCTTTAGTCCTAGTTTGTCTAGTAAATGGATCAAAGTTGGTACCCTTCCGGATCATAAAGCTGTTGCTAATTCAATGTCCGAATCAAAACTATTGGAGAGGGCTACCCAAAGTTTGGCCTTGGTAAATTTTAATATTTGAAGTTTGTCAATTATTGTTCATATCTTCTTTGATTTTGTACTGACTTGGTTATTTTCTTGCAGTTCTTCATTGATTACAACCAAATGTTGGAGCATGATGATTAGATGCGTTCTTCTTTAGAAGAAGTTGAGGAGGCCTTTGAAGGTATTAAAAATCTTTAGAGGAGTCAAGGCAGGATTTGGAGACAAAGAAAAAGGTTTGGGAGGAAAAAAATTAGAGTGGCCAAAGAAGCTCGGTAAAAGGTTGAGAAAACTCTGACTGTGGTTTCTTTAGCCTTTGCTCAAGCTGAGTACAGGGCAAAGGATGCTGAAGAGAAAGTATTCAAATTATCTACTAACCTTACTGTTGAAAAGGCAAAGAGAAAAAAACCCAGGGTAGATTCTTTCAACAAGGGCTGGGATAAGGCCATCTCTGCTACTTTTGCCTATATAGCTTACGCCAAGAAGAAATTCTTTAAGGAAGGTTGGTAGGCGGGGTTGAAGGAAGTTGACACTACTGAAGACTCATAGCTAGTTCTGAGGCACAACCCAGGATCCCCTCAATCTAGATGATGAGATTGATGTTAATGCGGGTTCAGGGGAATCTTCTATGGCCATTGAGTCCATTGCTCCTTTAGTCGAGCAAGATAAAGCTCCTTCTGACTCATCTGCCCCTCCTGCCGATGAGGACATAAACCTTGGAGCTAAAAAGGATAAGAAGAAGGTGTATACTTGTTTGGCTTCTGGTCTTTGTATTTTACACTTTTCTTTTGTTTTTTGTTTTTATCTTATTGTGATGTACTTGAATCGTTGCTATTTATCAATAAAAAAACATCTTCTTCAATTTCTTGCCACTTTGCTAATATTATGTCTCCTTTTATTATTGAACAAATATTACTTTATGTTTCTAGTTTATTACCAATGTGGAACAAATTTCCTCCACTGACTCCGACTTACTTAAATGTTGCAATAATCTGTTCAAAGCTGGTCACTTGGATTTGAATGATAAGGAATTAATAGACTTGCTCAGCACATATGCTTCTAGTCAAGCAAAGGACGCACATACATATCTTAAATATCTCCTTGATCGAGCTATAGCTAATAATGTTGCATACTTTGATATGATTGAAGATTTGCAGGCGGACTATAATGAAGCTCAAGCTTTACTTCATACTGACTACGAAGCCAAGCATAATGCATTAAGTGAACGTTAGGGTTTTGAGGAGAAACTAAAAAAGTATGCTTCTGCCTATAGAAAAAAAGAATTATTGCTGAATAGAAAAGAAGATAAAGGCCAATAAATTACTAAGATCCTGGAATAAGAGAACAATAGACTCCGAAATGAGCTTAATACTTTGAAGAAATATTCTACTATTGATGTTAATGAGGGGGATTCTTTTTTAGAGAAAGATAATGGTAATATTGTAGAGGAACTTGAGATTCAAAAGAAATCCAACCTTGGATAATCCTCCAGACAATAAAAAATGAGCCAACCAACTGTTGGGGAGGATAGGGCTAAGAAAACCATAGCTGATCAGGCTGTCCAGCTGAAAGAAAAGAATGAGGCTATTGTATACTAGTCTACAAAACTAGAGGCTAAAGATAACGCTCTTACCGACCAATCCACACAGTTGAAAGTGAATGACAGTGTTTTAAAGAAACCTCAACAGCAAGTTGAAAGTTTGACCTTTCAATTTCACAAACAGCCCCAAGAGGTGTGGATGGAAGGCTATAATGAAGCTTTGGGTCATATTAATGATCATCTTGCCCAGAGTCATGATGAAGGGTACAAGTGGGGATGGACCAATTGTCTAACTTTCTTAAAGCATGATCGGAATAACAAACTATGCTATTGGAATGAACATTGTCTGCTATATTGTAATAATTTTCCATTCAAGTTGGATAAATCATGGATCACTCCTGATGCCATTTCTCAATGTTCAATCACTAAATACTTAGGAGATTACGATCTCCATGATGTTCATGAAATAGTTTTTCCTTCACATCTGAATAAATCCCCAAGAAGTAGTAACATAAGAATGTTAGAAGACTTCAACTTTATAAACTCTCCCTATACATTAGATGATCCTCCTGGTGGAATGGAAATAGTGCGGCCGGCATCCAAAGCTAAAGGAAAACGTCTAGCTGAATGATTTTCCTGTATTTTATTATTCATTTGAATGTAATACAATTTATGTGAATGAAAATCCATATTCTTATTTTGTTAACTTATGATTATTTTAATCAATTAGTTAACTTTTGATTATAATTCCATTGATTCTACTGATGCACTTAGATATATTAATTCAAATTTAGCATTAGTTATCAGTGGTGACCAAGTGTATGAGGAGTATATGTTTATATTATGATATTTAGGAATTTTTGCATATCTTTCTGCATTTAACTTAGTCGGGTAAAACCTATTTATAACTGTTTGAGTTTTATACGAAGTTTTACCAACTTCTTGGTCTTGACTTGTTTATACAAAATCTTACATGAAGTAATCAACCTCCTGTTCATGATTTTTTTTATGAAGTCATTGTAAATTGTTGTTGTCGACTAAGTGCTGAGGATTGTAATCCTGTTTTGACTTGGTCGGTTATTATTTTTGTTGTTGACTAAGTGCTAAGGATTGGAATCCTGTTTTGACTTAGTCACAGTTGTCATTTGTTGTTATCGACCAAGTGCTGAGGATTGGAATCTTATTTTTACTTGGTTAGAGCTAAAACCAAGAGATATATATGTTATTACTGACTAAGTGCTAAGGATTGGAATCCTTTTTCGACTTGGTCAGAGCTGAAGACCAAGAGATATATGGGTTATTTCTGTTCTGGGGGATATATATCATCACTGTACTCTAAAAAAATCAAAAATTGAAGGGATTGAAAACAACATTTTATTGATATTCAAATAAAAGAAAAAAGAAATACAATAATGGAAATCCTTTGAATTACTAATAATACTTTCGAAGGTGCTCGACATTTTAGGGAATTTTGAATTCCTAGCCATCCAAAGTCTTTATGCGATAGGTTCGTGGTCGGGTGACAACTGATAAGCAATGTGGTCCATGTCAATTGGCTTCAATCTTGTTATTCTTCTGGATAACTTTTTTATGAACATAATCACCCTCTTTTGAGTTAGTCGTTCTAACTCTTTTATTATAAAAGAAAGTAGTTTTGTGTTGGTATGCAGTGTTTATCAAAGTAGTATTTTCTCATACTTCCTCCAACATTTAGAGATCTAATAACCTCATCAAATCATAAACTGGAGAATCAAAATTCAGTACCTTGTGGGTTGGTAGGCTGAGCTCGTCTAGTACCATGGCTTCAGTCCCAAACACAAGCATGTATGGTGTCTCTCTAGTTGTTGTTCTCGACGATGTTCTGTAAGCCCAAAGAATAGAATATAACTCATTAATCCAGTTGCCCTTAGCAGCATCAAGCCTGTTCTTTAGTCCGTTGAGCAAAGTCATGTTTGTTACTTCTATTTGATCATAACTTTGAGGATGGCTTGGGGAAGAATGTAGTTTTTGGATTTTAGATTAGACTCAGTATGCTTTAAACTCCTCATTGTCGAACTGTGTTCCATGATCTGTAATGAACGCATATGGTAAACCATGTCGATAGATTATGTTCTTCTAGATGAACTGATACACTTTCTCTTAAGGCATCTCAACCAATGGCTCTGCTTCCACCCATTTGGTGAAATAATCAACAATAATGACTAAATATTTGAAACTACCTTTGGTGGTCAATAGTGGGCCGACCAAGTCAATTCCCCATATAGAGAATGGCCAAGGTGAAGTGATTGGTATTAAAGTAGCCCAATACTTTATGAATGGAAAATAACATCTGGCACTTGCCACATTTTCTTGTAAAGGCGGTAAATCTACCCTCATAGTCGTTCAATAGTATCCATGAGTGCTGAATCGCTCGAGCAATGATCGACCAACGGAATGAGCCTCACAGGAACCTTTGTTCACTTCCTTGATAAAATATTTCACTTCCATTGTATGAACACAACATTGTAAGGAGATCACCAATCCTCTTCTGTATAAAACTATTTTGTCTAACACATGTCGCACTGCTTTATATCGGAGCTTTTTGTCTTCTTTAGGATCAGATGGTAGGTACCCATCATCAATATAAGCTTTGATGGGATCTATCCAGGAAGGACCTAGATCTAGAGAAATGAAACTAACTGTCAGGTCCTCATCAATACTCCTGTTAGCAAAATTTCTATTGGGATTATTCTTTGAAGCTGAATTCTTGTTGCTGATGCTAGCCGATCAAGGGCATCGGCTCGGGCGTTTGCTATTCTTGGGATCTTATTCATCTAGATAAGGAGAAACTTGGTAATAAATTCCATATTATTATCAAGATACTTGGTCATCAATTCTCCTTTGAATCCATTTACATACAGTACTTAGTTAACAACCAACTAAGAATCACTATGCACTACTACTTGCTCGGCGCCAAATGAATGAGATAACTTCAGTCCAAATATTAAGGCTTCGTATTTCTCCTCGTTGTTTGATGCTTTAAACTAAAACCTGAGAGTATACTCAATATCAATATCATCAGGAGTATTAAGTATTATACCCGCTCCACTACCAATAGCATATGAAGATCCATCCACGTATAAATTACAAAATACTACATCACTATTGAAACTTTTGATTGTCAATAACCCATGCTGGAATATCTTCTTACTCTCCTCCGTATATTTTTACATTATTTCTTGAATTTTAGATGACTCAAGTTGATCAACAGTAATTTTAGCTTGCTTTCGAGCTGAGCTCTCTTCATTCGAAGTCTGCTCAGCAGTCAAGTTTTGTTGGTCGGGAACCTCCAAATAAGTAAATTCAACAATAAAATCTGCTAAAGCTTGGCCTTTCAATGAAGATCTTGGTTCATAGAAAATTTCATACTCTCCTTATTCTACCATCTAGTACATCAATCTTTCCGATTTCTTAAGCTTATGGAGTGCTTGTCGAAGAGGAAAATCGGTATACAAAACTATAGTATGTGCATGGAAATAAGGTTTGATACGCCTAGAAGCCTCAATAAGCGCTAAGGATAATTTTTCCAAATGTGGGTACCTAATTTAAGCTTCTTTAAATGTTTTAATGGTGTAGTAAATTGGTTTTTGGATTCCATTGTCCTGTTTAACCAAGGCCGAGCTCACTGCTGACTCAAAAATAACTAAATATAAGTACAACTTTTCTCCCAAAATCGGTCGGGATAATAAAGGAGGTGATCCTAAATACGTTTTCAACTCTTGTAATGCTTCTTCACATGATGCATTCCTCTTAAAAGTCTTTCTCAACACCTTAAAAATGGTAAGCACCTGTCTGTTGTTCGGGGAACAAATCTATTTAAGGCTGTCACTCTTCCCTTGAGCCTTTGTACATCTTTCTTTCAAGTCGACGATTGCATTTAGATCAAATCTTTTATCTTTACTGGATTAGCCTCAATTCCCCTTTGATTAACTATGAAGCAGAGGAACATCCCTTATTGTACGTCGAACACACACTTGGTTGGATTCAGCTTCATCTGATTCTTTTCCAACTGATCAAAAGTCTGTCTGAGGTCAGTGATATGTCGCTCCTGCATGTTTGATCACAGAGTGCATTATATTATAGCAATAAGTTCCTCTGATGGTGATGAAGGTTGTACTTTCACTGTCTTCGGGTTTCATCTTTATCTGTTTATACCCAGAATAGGCATTCATGAAGCTTAAAAGTTCATGCCCCGACGTAGCATCCACCAATTGATTAATTCTAGGCAAGGGAAATGTGACACCTAATCTAATTAAATATCGGGTGACCAGTCCTTTATTAAATTAAATCATAATATCCAGTTGGTTCAGATTATGCATCACTGTCGAAAACTTTATTATTAAATACTAACCACCTAATATTAATAAAGGTTAATATCAAAATTTTATCTTTTAATTAATATAAAACTAGGTTAACGAATAATTAAACATTCACCATTTACACCAATCACATATGGTAGGAAATAACTGAAATAATAAAAGTAACTGGAGTAAACACTTCCAGTCTAAGTACCAAATACAATAATCCAATAGAAATAAACCAACAACTAAAAGAAGTGAAATCTACAAATATTTGAATAAAAAAGGGCCAACATGCCCTAACTGATAAAATAACTCAAAAGGAAGAAATGATGGACATAGAGGCGTCTTCTACCAAGGCCCTGTAACCTCTAGAGCAGCTACAGCTCGTGGAGTGAATGGAACTCCTATGCTTCGTGTCCCTGTGGCTGGGCACCTAAAATAATTTGACAAGAAAAGATTTTTCCAGAAAACGTGTCAGAATCCAAGTTGTAAACAATTTAAAAATCAGCAAGTGCTTAAAAAGAGTTAATATATGTTATTCATGTTATATTATCTTACTCACTTGAGATGCTCACCTCTTATCTAATGTTCACGCCTAACATACCTTCAAACCCTACTAGTTTATATTTCCATATTAACTAGTTCTTTCCTGTCAAACATCTAATCCTAGACCAATGTCGTTCCCATGTGTTTATCTCGCAATATATATATATATATATATATATATATATATATATATATATATATATATATATATATATATATATATATATATATATATATATATATAATTTCTCTTTAATATATATAAGCACTTTTTAATTTAATATAATTATGTGTTCGCCAACTTAGTTCATCTCAGATTGTAAGGACATAAATTTCCAATTGAGTCCCTGTAGTGTTTTGACTTAATTCCGTGAACAAAACTGTGTTTGTAATATGTCATAGGGAGAATTTTATTTTGTCACGATCCCACTTGGTCTATGACGTATTGAAGAAATTGAAGACGTTGCGGCAAAGCTTCAAAGAAATAATCATGCCGATGTTTATTTGGTGCAAGTTTAATCGTCTTCAAAGTTAATTTCATTCCGAGATCACTCAGGTATGAATGCGTATAATTTATGGTGCTCGGAAATATTTTATAAAAGATAAGGATGTAATTTTTATAATGAAAAATGATTTTAAATGTTTTAAAAGTGTTTTAATGATTTAAACTTCGTTTTATGATGATAAGCTCGAAATAGAGTTTGACTAATTTGAATCACTTTGTTAAAAGACGTTTTTATCTGAAAGTCAAAGAAAGTCAAACTTCGCGAGGTCGCTCGAACGACATGCTTAAGTCGTTCGAATGACACGTTTTTTGAGGCGGTGTTTAAATCCTATTTAAACAGCGTTTGCATCATAATTTCGTAAGTGTGTGCTTTCTGGAAAAAAGTTTTACGAACCAGAACCTTGTTTGCACATGTTTTCTAAGGTTTACAAAGCATAGACACATCCTTAGAGTTTGCAAAGATTTGAGATATCATTCTTATATCTTTACGTGATCTTGGTGCACCAAAGTTGTTTGTTCTACACATTGAACATCAAAGGGTTTTGCGATGAAGAAACGACAGACATCGTGTTCGACATCGTAGACGTATCAAAGCCATATCGGAGGACACCGAGACATACGTGGACGCGTGTGTTGTGGACAGAGATCATGGAAGATGGAATTTCTGCATGGGCACTAGTGAAGAACGGTTGAAGATCAGAAGGAGCGTCAAGACCCGTGGGGATCGAGTCTTAGTGTAAGGCTAATCTGTCTTTATAAAACCATTATTTATAGTGATTGTCTGTCTTGGGCCGTCCGAGGTTGTTTTCCCGCTTTGGGTTTTTTCCTCGTACATCCGGTGTTGTGAGTATTCTTCACTTTACTTTACTTGCTTAAATCACTAGATGCATGTTTAGGATTAATCAAGATAAAATTGGTTTAAAGTGAGAATTGGAATTTCACAACTTGGTTTGGTGCATAATTAAAAGTTGGATATTTTTCTGAAAAAAAATGGTTTTGTTTAAAACACACATCGGGCCACTCCACAAATTGGTATCAGAGCTAGAAAACATTTTTACTTGTTTTGTGATCCCGTGTGTTTTCAAAGATGAATTCTGGATATAATGAATTTTCTCGAACTCCTGTTTTTGATGGCACTAATTACACTAATTGAAAGATGAGAATGAGATGTGCTTTAAAATCTATTGATGAGCGTGTTTGGCTTGCTATTGAAAAAGGTTGGACACCCCCTATCACTATTGTAGGTGAGGTCACTAGTTTAAAGCCTATTGAGTCTTGAACCGAAACTGAACAAAGACTTGCACAATATAATTCTAAAGGTCTCCACGTTATTTCTTCACATGTCACACAGGAAGAATATAATAGAATTATGACTTGTGAAACATCAAAAGAGGCTTTAGATATTTTGGCACTCACTCACGAGGGCACTAGCACGGTTAGGGCGTCAAAACTTCGAAATCTCACTACACAGTTTGAGACCATTAGGATGTTAGAGAGTGAGACCTTTGATGAGTTTTATGCTAGGTTGTCCAATATTGTCAACTCGTCGTTTAACCCAGGTGAGAAAATTTCCGACAACCGTGTCATGAAGAAAATTCTTAGGTCGTTGCCTAGTAGGTTTGATGCGAAAGTGACCATTTTAAACTCCTTGGGTAGGTTAGAGTCAACGAAACTAGAAGAGATTGTAGGTGACTTACAAACCTATGAAATCGACATGATTACCTCCAAGCATGTGCCTAAGAAAGAAAAGGGTATTGCTTTGAAAACCCGGAAGGAGGAAATTAAAGTTTCATATTCTGATTCCGATTCCGATTTTGAGGATGTTGCTTTGTTGGCAAAGAAATTTAAAAAAATTATTAAGTTTCAAAAGCAATCGAAAGATGCCAAGAAATTTGAAAAATTCAAGAACAACAAAGTAGATCCCACCTCTAAGGATAAGTTTGAAAAACCTAAGAGAGATGAGTAGGATAAGTGTTTTGGGTGTGAGGGGTACGGCCACAAGGTTAAGGAGTGTCCCACTAGACTTAAGAAAGAGGGCAAGCAACCCATTGTCTATAGTGCCACCTTAAGTGATAGTGAACCGGAAGAGGGAGAGAATTACCCCATTGAGCGTAACTTTACTGCGTTTATGGCTTGTCATATGAGCGACAACGTCAATTCTCATGTGAATGACACTTCCGAGGAGGTTTTGAGTGTATCCCATGTTAGTGAGGGAGAAGAGAGTGACGAGGAGGAGGTTGATGTAAAAGAGTTGCAAAATGCGTTTAATGAGTTGTATGCCGAAACGGTGAAGGTAAAAAAGGCTAACTCAAAATTGCAATCTAAGTTGAATGAGCATGCCATAGAAAATAATGATAATTTGATTGAGGATTTTAGGGCACGAGAGAAGAAGTTCAGGGAGAAATTAGAGTTTGTGGAGAAAGAGAGAGATAATCTCTGTAGTTTGATGGAGTCCTTGAAAAAGGAGATTTTAGAGTTTGAGGAGACTAGGCATTTACTCGAGTCTAGGATTCACAAGTTGGAGGAAAGGTTGAAAGACTCGTCTAGAGTTAAGTTTGATTTGGAGGCTAGGTCGGAGAAGTTAGATAAAATCCTAGGCACCGTCCAAATTAAGGGAGATAGGGGAGGTATAGGTTTTGGTGAGAGAATTTTTCCCATTCCCCCCGCACGTGTGAGACACACTAGGATGGTTAGAAAAGGTCCACATAAAGGTAATCATTCCCACAACCGCTACACTTGCACATTTTGTGGTAGGAAAGGTCACCTTAGGCGTTATTGTTACGACCTTAGACAATCTCCTAGGAAGTTTAAGAATAAAGTTGCACCGATTACCAACACCCCCATGCTTCGTTTTACACCTACTTGGGTTAGGAAATCGGATTTAGTGGCTTTAGGAATTAAACTTCATGATTATCGTTTGGGTGCACTTGATTCTTCCCATTCTAAATCTAAAGGATAGTGTTTCCATGTTTGTCATATGCTAGTTTGCTTCATGATATATTCATTGTTAGTATTATGACATGTGCATCATTTTGTATTATAGTTTACATTTGTTTGAGTCCTATTTGAAAAATACAAAAAGATTTTGTTTTGAGAAAACTTTTGAAAATCCAAAAATATTTTGCTTTTCTTTGAGTCAAAATATATTTAAAAAGCCAAAAAGTTTTTCGGTTTTTGTTTTTGAGTTTACATGTTTGATGCGGCATATTGGTCTGCTTGGACCCCTCCCATCGTTTCATTATCCATGTGGCTAGGACATTTGGTCATTATTATTGATGCTTAGAATGATCTTAACCATTGTTTATATGGGGTGGTTTCGAAGTTGATATGCATTTTTATTCGACTTTGTATATATGCCAACATTGCACACATGCACGAGTTTATATGGATGTTTAACTTCTCTTCCATATTTGAATTTGGTGAGGCGTTCTTATCTCAATCTTGTCATCTATGCGTAAGTAAACTTAAGGAGAAGTGTGCATGTAATAACCGTTTACCGTGAGGATTTGAATTAAAAAAATGATGAGTGATTCACGGGAAAGGGCTGCGAGAGTTCAAATTTAACTCATCGTGAAAGCCACCGTTTAACAAGAGCCCAAAAAGAAAAAGCAAGATGCTAAGAAAAGGGCCAATAAGATTTTCTCTAAGTTGAGAATGCTAGAAACCTCAAAAGAACTTGAAAAAGTATGTTTATATGAGGGTGTTTGGATGGAGAATATTTAAACGGGTTTGCACATCTAATACTAATGTCGAAACATTGCAATTTGATGCTATTATTTGTAGAATCGTCAAAATTCTGGATTTGTGTGCATGAAGTATGTTTAGTTCATTAAGCTCACTCTTTAATTGTCATTTGTCTATGATAAAGTTTGATGATTTATCGCTATCAATTAGAGCTTCTTGATCTTTTCGATGTGTTGGAATTGTGATTCATTTGTTGTAGTTTCACGCCCATTCATTCCATGTCCATGTTTGAGCACATCGGTACTGTGTTTGCATGTAACTCGCATTTTTAGTTTTAATGAGTTTTTGCATTTTGTGTTAAAAGCTTACTGTTTTAGCACTGTTTTGCTTCTGTCAGTCCCTTCCTGGAATTTTTTTGTGAATTTTTTTTCACTGGGCAATACTTTATAAAATTTCTGGGAAACTGGGAAATTTTGGCAGGTCGCACAAAGTCGTTCTAACGACATTGCATCTCGCGCGAACGACTTTTATCTTCGTTCGAGCGACTTCCTCATCTCGTTTGAGCAAAGTCCCTGTCTCGTTCGAACGACATGGTGATAAAATTTCTTCTGATTGGTTTGCAGTTCTCTAGTTTAATATGATATATTTTTGGTACTGCGGGAAGCATTTCTGGACTGTTTGGTTATATGCAGGTTCTGTTATGTTCCAAATTGGTATTTTGCATATGAATCCGTTTATCACACTTTATTTCATTGGTATACTCTTTGTGTGATTCCTTGGTTTACTAGCTACTGATTTGTCATTACATGATCTTATTTAGCTAGTGGTTTCATGTTTATCTAGCGGTTTTCATT
Organism: Sambucus nigra; assembly: GCA_949130495.1. Lineage (NCBI taxonomy): Eukaryota > Viridiplantae > Streptophyta > Magnoliopsida > Dipsacales > Adoxaceae > Sambucus > Sambucus nigra. Next base: position 381,863,908 of record OX422214.1, on the reverse strand, counting down.
TTTCACAATTGGTATCAAATTAATTCTATTTGGTATCATATTCTCATGCTAGATATTTCATATCGATTTATCTTTTCACCGGATTGTCTATTCGAGACAAAAAGGGGGGGAGTTTTGTGTGTGATGTAGGGGGAGATTTGTTGAGAGCTTATATTTGTTTCAAATTGGTAACAAATGGGTATCAAATAATCGGTCACATGTTTCAAATGATTTGTTATTATTAGAAATATAAATTGGTATCATTTGTTCCTCCATACTTCACTGGGTATCTGTTTGTCTGTTTCATGTGTGTAGGTATGCTTCAGCCATTTGAGATTTCAAGTCTACATCACTTTCAGACAGTTCATGCTTGCCGGTGCTACATATACTAGTTCGTGTCTTGTATTTTTGATTTTGGGTTTATGGGATGGGATTTAGGCGTCATACGGCTTGACAACCCGGTTAGACATTTCACTGGTTTAGTTTTTTCTCGGAATAGTCAAAGGGGGAGATTTGTAAGGACATAAATTTCCAATTGAGTCCCTGTAGTGTTTTGACTTAATTCCGTGAATAAAACTGTGTTTGTAATATGTCATAGGGAGAATTTTATTTTGTCACGATCCCACTTGGTCTATGACGTATTGAAGAAATTGAAGACGTTGCGGCAAAGGTTCAAAGAAATAATCATGCCGATGTTTATTTGGTGCAAGTTTAATCGTCTTCAAAGTTAATTTCATTCCGAGATCACTCGGGTATGAATGCGTATAATTTATGGTGCTCAGAATTATTTTATAAAAGATAAGGATGTAATTTTTATAATGAAAAATGATTTTAATGTTTTAAAAATGTTTTAATGATTTTAATGTTTTAAAAATGTTTTAATGATTTAAACTCCGTTTTATGATGATAAGCTCAAAATAGAGTTTAACTAATTTGAATCTCTTTGTTAAGAGACATTTTTATCTGAAAGTCAAAGAAAGTCAAACTTCGCGAGGTCGCTCGAACGACATTGGATCTCGTTCGAACGAGATACAATGTCGCTCGAACGACATGCTTAAGTCGTTCGAACGACACATTTTTCGAGGTGGTGTTTAAATCCTATTTAAACAGTGTTTTCATCATAATTTCGTAAGTGTGTGCTTTCTGGAAAAAAGTTTTACGAACCAGAACCTTGTTTGCACATGTTTTCTAAGGTTTACAAAGCATAAACACATCCTTAGAGTTTGCAAAGATCCGAGATATCATTCTTATATGTTTACGTGATCTTGCTGCCCCAAATTTGTTTGTTCTATACATTGAACACCAAAGGGTTTTGCGGTGAAGAAGCGACGGACATCATGTTCGACATCGTAGACGTATCAAAGCCATATCGAAGGACACCGAGACATACGTGGATGCGTGTGTTGTGGACAGAGATCGTGGAAGACGGAATTTCTGTGTGGGCACTAGTGAAGAACGGTTGAAGATCAGAAGGAGTGTCAAGACCCGTGGGGATCGAGTCTTAGTGTAAGGCTAATCTATCTTTGTAAAATCATTATTCATAGTGATTGTCTGGCTTGAGCCGTCCGAGGTTGTTTTACCGCTTTGGGTTTTTTCCTCGTACATCCGGTGTTGTGAGTATTCTTCACTTTACTTTACTTGCTTTAATCACTAGATGCATGTTTAGTATTAATCAAGATAAAATTGGTTTAAAGTGAGAATTGGAATTTCACAACTTGGTTTGGTGCATAATTAAAAGTTGGATCTTTTTCCAAAGAAAAATTGGTTTTGTTTAAAACACACATCGGGCCACCCTTCAGAGATTTTATTATCAATCAGTTCTACTTAATTCACACAGTAGATAGTATCACAAGTATAGATATACGTACAATCTATAATATATATATATATACACAACACTGCACCCCGAGACATAACTGCGGTGCATGCATACTCTGTTATCATATCCCGGTGCATCTTTCATTGCATAGAGGACTATAGGTTCAATCTCTCGTGAACAATCAAAACAAACACACATATTGGAGGCGAACATAGTTCTAAGCCGATGGGCTACGCACATTCATACGCACCAATACAGCCGTCATCATTATCATTCTCACAGATAGCCCATACCTGGGTTCTATGTTCTAGTTGTACAAATCAAGATCCCACCCGAAGTCTCTTTAAGGCATGATTTCCCATAACGCGCCACCTCCGCCCAGTAGCAAGCAACGTAGGTATGTTATACACATAACCGTTCAATCAATAAATATACACACAACTTATTATATTCGTTAGGTGTTCAAGAAACCCAAATCCCCAAATTTATAAGTAGTATTATCATGCCTAATACTCATAGTACTAACCGTACAATTTATCTCTCTATCGTTTAAGTATTCCTTAGGCCTCTCTTATTACAACATATTCCCTGAGTAGTCACACACTCATCTCACAACTAGACTAAAAATTTAGGTCACTAAATGTTAACATAGGTAATTTCTCTCACTTGAATCAACCTAGAGGGATTTTAACTCGTTTGGGAAAAAAATAAAGTTTCTGACATCTCGTTAGTAACTGGGAATTCTCGTTTGAACGACCTCGTTCGAACGAGGATCTCACTTTGAACAAACTATAACCCAAATCTCGTTGAAATTCTCGTTCGAACGACCCGGGCAGGTCTTCGAAAGAGAATTCCGAGTTCATCCCTGTCTTCCAAAAATTTATGTTTTCCCAATTCATTCAACAGGAAAAATCACTTAGAACCCATCCTAACTCAATTTCAACTACTCTAAACTATATCCCCTAGTATTAGAACAATTTCCCATCCGTTTTTAACATCAAATCCGTAAAATTATAACATGAATTTTGACACCATTAATGACCCACTAAACTCAAATATGATTTCTTGGTTTCAACAGATAAAATTCAAGTTACTAATCCCCAATCCATAGTTATTCAACTACATGCAATTCCTATACCACATTCGTGAATAAATTCCTAATTTCAGTTCCAATTACATGGTATTATGATTTATCCATCAGCTGAATTAACATGAATCATATATGCTCTAAAATCCAGCATGATAAACACTTGCCTTTTTGTGAACTTCTGATTCGCTGAATGAAACTGGTATAGGGGTGATCCTCTCTTCACGATCTACGCGTTGGTGTGATTTTTGGTGTGAGAGCTTGAGTCTTTATCCCAGGGCACCTATGGAGTTCTTCTTCTCCCTCTTTGGTTCTCTTTCTCTCTCACTTAGGTTTGGAAATTGACAAATAACCTATTAACAATGTACACTTCCTTTTGATTATCTATTATCGTCCATTTTAATTCCCCAAAATCTCAAAAGACCAAAATACCCCTCTAGGGTGTCGTTTTGGCCTAAATCGCCTCGAGATCCAAATAAAACACTCGAGTAGAGTTTTCTGACTATCTCGACCCTCTGGACCCATCGGGGCACTCGAAATGATCATACGAGTTACTTAAAAATAAATTATCTTTTTAACCCAATAAAGTAATACCGATACGACTCACATGCGCGTCCCAACTAAGTGTCTTGCAAATGCTGTATTTTTCACTCTTGACCATAATAATATTTTTGTAATCATATATTAATTTACCCACTAAGTAATATTCAACATAATTATCACCAATACATACTAACTCTCGTCACGCTAGTAATTGTTACATTTAAATACGGATTAATTATAAATAAATTTTTTCCATTAAAATTAATTAATCCTAATTCCATAATTAAAATAAAATCCCTAAAAAATACGGGGTATTACAGTAAAATGACTTTTGGGCAAGCTTTATTTAAATCAATGAAATCCACACACATCCTCCATTTATCATTCTTCTTTTTGACCACTACAACATTTACCATCCATGTTGGATACTTCACATCTTCAATAAACTGAACTTTTTGAAGTTTCTCAACCTCCGCTTGGATAGTTTGATTCTTATCAGGATTGAAAACCCTGCATCTATGCTTGACTGGTTTGGCATCCTTACTGATGTTGATCTCATGAAAACGAAAATTGGGATTAATCCCAGGCATATCCTCATGGCTCCAATCAAATACATTTCTCTACTGCTTTAGAAACATAATAAATTCCTATTTTAAGATCGGATTCAATGTTGAGCCCATCTTCATGGTTCTCACTAGTTTGTCATTGTCCAGGATAATGCTTTTAGTAGCTTCCACAATCTGTCCCTTGACTAACTCTGTTTCATCCCGGGGATCTAAAGTTTTAACTTCAGATTCATTATTAGGCTCATTGGTTTCCACCTGATAAGTTGTAGTTTTTTTTTATCAATTCAATCAAATCCTCTTACTCGGCTGAAGAATAGTAACATTCTCTAGCTACTTTCTGGTCTCCTTTCACAACACCTACCCCAAAATGATTTGGAAACTTTAAGCATTACTGGACTGTCTATGGTACCGCTTCAAACTTCTCCAATCCTACCGCATCGAGGATCACATTATACGCAGACTGAATAATTTTATCTATCATGAAGAATCATATTTTTTTGTATGACTTGTTGGTCAGGTGACGAATAACACTTCTAACTTGATCGTCCCTAGAGGGTAGACTTTTTCACCAGAAAAACTTATTAATTGCCTGTGGTAGGGCTTTAGTTGGTTGAGCTTCAAGTCCAAACTCTAAAAGAAAGGATAAAATATAATATCCACTGAGCTCCCATTATCCACAAAAATTCTAGTGATGACAATATCCTGGATCTTGAATTTGACATTAATGACCCATAATGTGATCACATTAATTACCCATAATGTGATCACATTAATGACCCATAATGTGATGACACTGATCAATAAATTTATTGAGTTTTCCTCGGTGGATAATGGATTCTATCTATTTTTATAAAGCGACACAATTATCTGTTGTATGACCGTGATCCTTATGGAATCCATAATATTTGGATCTATACCTCTTATTAGGAGGTGTCCTCAACTTCTCAGGCCATCGCAAATCCTTATTGTGCTTGATATCTTGTAGGATATGGTGAATGGAAACTCTTAATGGAGTATATGTTCCATATCTTTTAAGCTTATCCTCTTTCTTCGACTTTTTCTCCTTCTCCTCCTTTTGTTACTTCTTCTCAAGCTTCGTAACTGGACTCTATTTTACGTCCATCGCTTCTCCGATATTCATTATTTTGTCTGCTTTTGCCATGAGTTCAGCTATAGTTTTAGGAGAATCTTTGGATAGAGTATAGTATAGTTTCTCGGGAAGCAACCCACTCATAAGAGCAGTGATGGATGTTTTTTCTTCATAATCAATCACTTCTAAATTCTCATTGTAAAAAAGCATAATTTACTCCCTGGTACTTCCCCCACATATTGCCTTACCTCAAAAGATAAGCTACTATTTTCACTAGCTTAGTTTCGAAATAGAAATTGCTAATGAATAGCTCGACAAGATAATTGAAGTAGGCAATCTATCCACCAGGAAGATTATTGTACTATATTTGGGTTGAACCCGTGATGGTACTTGAAAATGGCCTGCATCTCATTTCATCAGGAGCTGAATAGAGATCAACTGCATCTTAATATTGCTCGATGTGGAGAACTGGGTTTTTTTTACCATCATATTTGGGGGTGACCATAGGAGCTTTAAACTTTGACAAAGTAGGGAAATCTACAATTTCTTAAATAAAACGAGATCCTTTAATGAAGCTCTATGGTAAAGGATTCATTGCTTTTTCCATTTGACCCAACCGATCTTCCAACATCTAGATTGATCATTTCCACGAAGGGTTGCCTGCATCTAATCCATGTGAAGTAGCTCGACTATTTCGACTATATGTCTGTGCTAAACTCTCTTCCTGAGAAGTCTACTTGGCACGTACAAATCGTCGGATGCTTGATCTTAACCAGACTGAGGCTTCACGCTGGTCGGTCGGATGTTGAGTGTTCCTGGATAATGCCCTAAGAGGGTTTCTATTTTCTTGGGGTCCCAGACGATCAAAGGGCGAAGCTCTGCTTAGCCTTTCCAAGATACTTGGCCTTTTAGGAGAAAAAAATGAATATCATAGCGTTTTATGGACCTGAGTGATGAACTTACTCCTGGACTATAAGACGTGTCTCTTGAAGATCTGGAGTAACTATGTCTGATGGATCTTGGAGGTGGAGGTAGAATTTCTCTTATGGACGAGGGAGCCATTTCTTGTTGGGAAATATATGGAGACTTAGCTTGGTGTGATTGAGCTAATTGCCTCACCTTTTCCTGAATGGCCTCCTGCCCTCTAGGAAAACTATCAAGGATTCCAACTATGTTTGTCGCCATAGGCTGAGTAGATGGAATAATTTGATTTCCTTCATTTCTGATACTGGACTTAGGGCCAGTCATCTTGTCTTAAACAAGGGTATATAAGAGTTAGAACGACAATTATAAACACATTTCCACAGACGGTTCCAATCTGTTGATGTAAAAAATTAGACTTGATCCAATTTTATAATCATAGATGAAATATATAATTGCAATGGTGTATATATATATATATATATATATATATATATATATATATATATATATAGAGAGAGAGAGAGAGAGAGAGAGAGAGAGAGAGAGAGTTTTATAGTGGTTCAACTATGTTAGAAATCCTATGTTCATTGTTGTTTTATTGATTTCAGAGGTTACAGAAAGCTAGGTACTCTTGTCGATAAGAATAGCTTAGAATCTGTTCTACCCTGCCCTTAATGAAAAGGATACAACGTATTTATAATGACCCATAGGTCAAGGGTCAGAATGTCAAGGGATGGAATGCTTTTATACATTTAAGCATTTACATCCTTACATAATGAAAGTGATGATTGGTTATATAAACCATGTGTAATATAACACTTGGTATGGTGATGCTAAATTGATCTTGATGGTCGGCCTTCCTTATGTTGGTCGGCATGACTGCCGAGCTACTATCTGCTGACTAGGATTTTAGCCATGTAGGAGGATAAGTGTTCACTTCTGATTGGTCCACGTAGATGGATAATTTTTGGCATCAACATTGATAAATCTACATTACCATCTACGATTTTGGCCTCGAAGGTGTGTAACTACTTCAATGGAATTTTGGGCATCACTCAATTACCATCTACAATTCATGGTTCTATAATAAAATGGTGGCTTCAATCAGGTTCTTCTGAATTCTCTAAATGGTTCTATAGGTATGTTCCTCTTTGCATTATTTGGGAGATATGGCTAAGCAGAAATAAGGCTATTTTTGAATCAAAACCTATGAAACACTTCATCATTATTGAGAAGGTTATTCAGAGAATCTCAGAGCATGGTCAAAGAGCTATTTTTAAAGCAGGTCATAGAGATTTCGATCAAGAAACTTTGAGTATTTTCAATATTACTCTAAAGTGTCATCCTGGTAGGAAAAAAGTTCCCAAAAGATGGATACCTCCTATTTCAGGTATGATTAAAATTAATTGTGCTAGTTTGGAGGAAGAGAATAGTAACAGTTATGGAGCAGGTGCTATAATGAGAGATGATCAAGGTAGACTGTTAAGGGCGACTTCCATGTATGGATATCAAGGGTCTCATATAGAAACTCAACTTCAGGTGATTAAGGAAAGTATAAAGTTTTGTTTAGAGTCCAATATACTTCAAGTTGAAATTGAAACTGATTCCAATATTATATTCAGTGGCCTCTCATCATACTTCAGATGCATCCCTTGGCAATATAAGCAATCCTTTAAAGAAATTGAAGTCCTTTCTCATCATATCCAACCATTTATCAAGCTGTGCCTTAGAAAATTGAACAAATCCGCTGTGATCTTATCTTCATTTGCAATTAGTCAGAAAGGTTCCCATACATTTCATCATCTTCAGGACATTCCTCATTTTGTAAAGAAGTATATTAGTCTAGATGCTCCAAGGTTTTCTTTTGTTAGATAGGCTCGTCTTCTTTTGTACTGCCACTTGAGAGGGCTATTCTATCTTTTATCAATAAATTCTTTTTTATTTAAAAAAAACATTGATAAATCTAATAGTTATATTAATTAATACTTTAATATTTCGTATTTGTTATAATGATTTTCAGTGTGTTTATATATATATATATTAGTCAGGCTCTCCAACATACCTTTGAACATATCTATTTTTTAAAATAGTAAAAAAAAATTGAGATGTTATTTTTTATATGGATTTATGATATTTCAATGTGCCCCCGTAAAAAAATTAACTAAAAATAGTTTTATTTTTATTTTTAAAAAATAGGTTAAAAATATGGCAGTTTTTACCCTTTAAAGCTGTCAGTTTTTTTTACCTATTTTTTAAAAATAACAAAACACATTATTTTAAGCTGAATATTTTTATAGGGGTACATTGAAATAACATAAACCCAGATAAAAAATATCAACTATTTAAAAAAATAAGGTATGTTTGATGAGGTATGTTGTATAGCCTGACTATATATATATATAACTTGTGTTGATGACACAATTTTAAATTTATGTTTGTGTACACATGTCTTTGACACACCAATTCAATGAGGTTATAACAAAGCTTGTATGTTCTGCTGACCTAGTAGATTCACTTCTTGTAGCTAACATAGTTGATGTTATATATAAGAAATTTGTAAAAGTGTAATGATACCAAGACCAATTCTCATAGGGAAAGCACACATGGTACTAATAATACTCATGCGTCACGTTTTTTATATGCTTATACGTGGGGCTTACAGCATGCCACTTACATATAAGGAAAATTCATCTTTTGTCATTCCCCATTGATAAATGATCATAATTCCAACACTTCCTATATCAATTATATACTTATTAAGTGCACTAAGAGATCAGATAGTTATAGAAGAACTTACATTTGAAGTATCTTTACAAATATGTAAGGGTCAATTATATTCTCCCCTGAACTTTATTCTTATTTTCCTTCAATACACCAACCGAATATTTCTTTCAAGATATAATCCCATGAACTTTCAAAATGACTTCAAGTAACCCCTACGCTAACAACGTTAATTGTTTGAACAAAAAATGTTACGTGACTGTCATGTGACTTTTTAACAGGTATTATTATTTTTTACATATTACTTTAAAACACTTATCTCTCTAATGATAGCTATGATCATAACTCATGATCTCCATATATCTCTGAGACAACAATCTATACGCACACACACACACACTCACACACACACACACACACACCTACATGGATATTTTTTGGCTTTAAAATGGGTATTGTATTTTTGGTCTTGATATTTCCTCCCAAAAAATTACAACAAAACACCACATAAAAATTAAATACTAACTTTATTAACCATAACCAAAAGTTTTGTACCTTTTCTTCTTTTAAAATTTCTAATATACCCAAAACTAAACAAAAAATTACACACAAACTACACCACATAATCTAAAACACCAGAATAAATAAAAAATCAACACTCTTTCACTCCCATCGAAACATACATACCTACGGTTTAACCTAGCTAAAATCATCTTGTCCATTTTGTGACACCCCGACTAATTAAATATCGGGTAGCTACTCCTTTATTAAATTAATTCAAAATGCCAAGTTGGTTCAGTTAATAGCATCACTGTCGAAAACATTTTAATAATTACTAACCACCTAGTATTTAAAAAGTAAGTGCCAAATTTTAAGTTAAGTCTGATTAACATGCAGTAAAAGAATAATGAAAGAATAACAACCATTCACTATAATGAAGTAATGAATAACCAACAACATAAATATTAATTCGGAGGAAAACTCCTCACAACAATCCCACAACTGAAAAATAATACTACAAGTCTGAATGCTGAATAATTACATGCCAGAAGTCTCAATAACTGAAATAAATGAAATGTATCTAAAAGAAATGGGCGACATGCCCTACAACTGATTACTGAAGAATATCGAGTCAAGATAGATGAAGCGTCTACAAACAAAGTCCCGTAACTTCCACAAACAGCTACAACTCGTCACCTGAATGAGAATCCTAGGCATGGTGTCCTTGTGGCTGGGCACCTAAAATGATTTTTACAAAAATAGATTTGAAAGCAAATGGGTCAGAGCCCGAAAGTGGAAATCATTTTAAAAACAACAAGTGTTTTAATAACATTAAAACATTAAATGCAAAATACATGTTAGGACGTGCACTCACATGAAATTCTCACCTCTCGACTACATGTGCACTCCTAACGTACCGTGCCCATCTATAAGACATCCATATCTAACCAAACCGTAATAAGTTCTACCCCTTACTACTCGATTCCCATATTATATTCTAACGTTATCAATTAAATAGAGGGCTTTACATACACTCGGATTCTCAATTAGTAATATAATTCACTATCAATTAACCCGTTATGTTTTCTCAAAACATTACCATAATTATATTCACAATATTAACATGAAAGTTCCCATTAATTAAGTGTATATTATTCACGTCATAAATATACAATACAAGCACCCCGAGACTAGCTGCGGTACACACATACTCTGCTATCCATCCCGGTACATCACGTACATAAGGATCACGTATTCCGAATCTCTCAGGAATCGTTCTCAGATAACAACATCACAAATAATGGAGGCGAACACAGTCACATCACATGGGTCACGCACATACCTGCGCTCCCACGATCAGCAGACTTATTAACATCCCAATAAGTCCTTCTATGACCTATGTTCATCGAGGTAACCAATCTAAATCCGGGCAACACAAGGATTAGAAGGCCCTAAGCGAACGCAAACCTCCCGTGATAGCAAGTATGGTAGGTATGTCATACACATAAAATCAATACATATACTAAGTATTCACACATCTTAGTAATCACCACAATATATTGGTGATACACTTCTCATTTTCATACCGACATATAATACTACACAATTTATATGTTCCCGATTAATATAATAAATTAGGCTGTCAATAGTTCTCGAAACGTAATAGACACTCACGTCCTACTTCATATTTGTCCCTTAGGTTCCAACTACACTTCTAGGTTTGACTCCTCATTATATCCCAAACATCCCAAATGTCACAATTAATCATCAAGGGAAAGTTATCTCTACGTATACACAAGGTTACGGGACACTCGGGATCAAAACAGGCTAAAAAGCCTAAACTGTCAACTCGTTCGAAGTCTCGTTCGAATGAGGCTGTTCGAACGAGAGTTCGTTCGAACGAACTGGGCCTTCTAACGAGATCTCGTTCGAACCAAAGTCTTCGAAGGAACATCCCTCTCGTTAGAACCCAAACTGTCAACTCGTTAGAAGCTCGTTCGAACGAGCTCGTTCGAACGACCTGGGTAGGTCTTCTAACGAGTGGCCAGATTCAAGCCCAAAAATTTCTTTACTCGTTTTTCAAATCTCTCTACACCTCTAATATCCTCTAAACATCGTTCCAACATCAATTTAAGGTTCCTAATTCGTACTAAACATACATAGGTCACCTACTAACGTTTTTGTGGGGATTAAATCAGTATAAACATCATCCAAATATCAAATCCATACATTTATCCCCAATTTCAAGAACATGAACCCTAAAATTTATAAATCATCAAAGAGTCTAAATAAATCCGTTTTTGTTTCATCCAAAACGTATTAACATCAGATTATTCACCTACATATAGTTCTACATGCAAATCCTCATCACAATACAAGTTTCTAATTCCAAATTAATGGGTTTTTATCAAACTCCCAAAAACAATAAGATTTTTATAAATTCCTACACATGGAAGAAGCATTCTCTGAAATTAATTGGAATTAAACCACTTGCCTTATTGGAATCTCTAATTTGATGACGAATTTCTGAAGGTTGAATTGCCTTCTCTCTCTCTCTGCAGAATCCTTCTCTTTCTCTCCCTCTCGACAAGTTCTTCTCAAGGTGTTAATGGAGGTGGGGTTGGTTTTGCCAAGTTATAACTTCTCCCGTAGCCCACTTACTAAATTGGGGTTGGAAATGGCTTAGTGGGTTAATACTAAGTCAGATTTTTAACTCTAATTTTCGTGGGTTTTAATTACCCAATTTCCGAAATTACCAAAATGCCCTTATAAGTTACCCGTATGGCCCAATAATGCCCCGGGACCCAAACTTAACCCCCGGCTAGTGTTTTCTGACTATTTCGACCCTTCCGGACGCGTTGGCGCAATCAAAACGACCATACGGTTAATAGAACTAAAATTCACTTTTTAATTAAAATAAATATTTCCCTGACGCGACTGTCACACGCGTCCCAATAAAATTTTCCAACTTGCCGTATTTCAATCTCACGACAAATTTCATACTTCTATATTCATGTATAATCATATATGCACATTATATTCAAATACCAACTCGCATCTCGCTAGTATTTTAATCCGGATTAATTTCCAATTAATACGCATTTAATATAATTAATCCCATAAATAAATATCACAAAAATACGGGGTATTACACATTTGTCCCCAAAGACCCTTTTTTGTGGGTTTGTTGTGTTATTGTCGTGTTTGTTGTGTTGTCTGTATACAGAGATCACGGTTAAAGGTCTACATTGCAATGGTTGAGAAAAAGAAAGTTGGTCTCGAAGCTTCCCAAACTCAGAACATTCAATGATCTCTTGATGGTTTTGAGGTACTAAAACACCTTTATATAGTATATAATCAGTACAACAACATTTAAAATGATGAAAGGATTAAAAAAAGGGTTGACTTCACTTACGGCCACCCGTCGCCATAAGTGATGGAAATTTTTGGTTAAAAGTAACTGTATTGGCTTAAACCACGGTTTCCTTTGACCGTGTGGAGATATATTGTCAATACTTGAATCATATCCAAAGGAGGCCGTCAAACCCTACCCTGCGGTTACATATAACTATGGTATTCCTATTAACAGTCAGGTTACACTGCGTGTATCCATATTGAAATTAATGTTCAATTATTAAATGTTATATGAGTTTTTATTGATTTTTGTTATTATATTCTCAATTCTTATTATACTGTTTACTGTATTATCATTTCAATTAGATGAGTCGCTACTTGATGATACAATTTCACAAGATATAAAGAATGTTATTTTACCGAATCTATCTACCGGACATGCTTCCCTCGAAGAACAAAATATGCGTGAGCCGAATATGTGAACAAGAAACAACATCAACAATGCCTAAATATTTACGCAATTTGTTTCCCAATTTAACCTTATCTATGGTAAAAAGACATATCATGTAGTTTAATTGCAACAATTTGAGATTTTTAATATATGACATAATTGGATGACACTACATTTGATTGTATGCATTGGCAGGATGCAACAATAGAAGAAGGATTGGATATTAATGCCCTTAGGCAAGACCATACAATCGAATTTACCACTGAGGAGGCATGTTTAGTTTATTTATATTGTACTCAACATGATTGTTCATTTATACTTGAAATTTCCATATAAACTTTCCTTTTACCTAACAATGTTCGTCTTATGCACATTCGCACGACATGATGATTGATTGGTGTCAACAAGTTGGTCGCAAGCTTCATGCGATCTTGATTATTCCAAAATTTGACAAGGCCAGTTTAGTCCAAAAGGTAAGGGTCATACTTGGTTGTGAGCAAAGTGAGCTTTATAGAAACAGAAAAGATGAGGGGATGGAGAAGAAGAGGAAGTGCTGTTCTGGAATGCGAAATTGTGATTGTCCCTTTCGATTGAAAACCGTCCTACACGATGATGGCCATTGGGATGTGGAAGTTATTTGTTGGATATACAACCACGAGATGTCTAAAACACTTGTTGGTCACCCTTATGGTGGTAGACTTTCATAAGAAGAGTGTAACATTGCTAGTCAGATGATCAACAATACGGTCATCCCTAAACAAGTACTCCACATATTGAATTAGAGATCGGAATACAATTGTTCATCCATTAGAACAATTTATAGTACTAAAAGGAAAATGAAGAACATTTAGATGAAAGGGCGCACCTCTAGGCATCCGTTGCTGCATTTTCTCATAGAGAAGAGTTACGTTCACTAGCATAATATGAATGGTGAAATGCTTCCCGAGTGTACTAATGATCGATTTCACCTACAAGACCAATCGGTATAATATGTCATTATTTAAGATGATTAGAGTCACGTCCATCGGGCAATCTTTTTGCATTGCATTCGCTTTTTTGAAAAATGAGAAATGAGAGAATTTTATCTCGACATTACAACATTTGCGATCATTATACGTACCAGAAGCTTTATCGCAAGTTATTGTCTCTGACAAACACCAATCTTGTCTAAACGTGTTTCCACTTGCCACCATTCTATTATGTTTATTCCATATTCAAAAAAACAAAGAAGGTGCATGTTTAAAACATAACATCAAAGACCGGGATAAGAAGCTATCAATGCAGGGTTGGATTGGGGTTGTGGAGATTAAGAATCCGATTGCATTTGAGAATTTATGGGTGGATTTCCATCAAAATTGGCAAAACTACCCTAATATGATTGAGTACATATAGAAGAAATGGATGCCTTTACGTTTTTAGTTCGCACTTGCATGGAAAATTTGGGTACCTCGCTGTTGCAACCACATAACTAACAGAGCAGAGGGTGCCCATGACCAGCTGAAAAAACACTTAACAAATAACACTGGTTCATTTGCGATGGTGTGGAAGGGTATGGATGCATTGCCTAGCCACCAAGTCACTCAAATACAAACGGAGTTTCAGAAATCACTCTAATCAACCAAGCATGGCCACAAAGACGCATTGTTGCGTGAGATCCGTGGTAAGGCATCACACAATGCCTTAGACCTAATTATTGTGGACATTGATTGCATGAGATCAGTGTTGAGCTTATCAGATGCTAATACCCAATATATGGAGATACGATGCTCTCACATAATTTTTATTATCTACAGATTACCATGTGTCTAAAATTTGGCCCAATGGGAGAAGTTAGGTCAAGCAATTCCATAATGGACGCTAATTAATCATTGGAAGAAACATGCCATTTTCTTAGACATCCCTCCGTACCTTGAGCTTGAATATACTCCCGAGATGATATTATTTAAGAAACGGTGGACTGAGGTAGGTGAAGCCGTTAAAAAGATGATGTTAAGTAAGCTATTGGAAATCGCTTAACCCTCTCGCACGCCCTTGATCGAGCCCGTACAAATTCATTAAAAAGGTAGGCCACCAAGGGGAAGAAGTCTGTTGATATATCTACCAAAATAACCCCTTGTTCTTGGGAGTAGGATGTATCGTCCACAGCTAATTTTAAAAAAAATATTTGCAAATAAGACCCCATTGACGGGCGTAAAACCGGATACATGGTCTTGAAAGAAGAAGATATATATCAAGCACATTCCTGAGTTTTTCCAATCATTTGTGGAAGATATATATGATGTCAAATCGGATGTGAATGGTGGATATACAACCATTTCCAAAGGATCTAGTCTTGGGGATGGACTTGAAAACTTTCATGCTATTCGTAGTTCTCTATTATTCGATCTACGTAAGGACAAGACTTTTGGGGCTAATATTATTACCTTTTATGATATTGAGGATTACGAGATGTGATTGGACTATTTCAGACACTCATGCACAAGCGAGTGTTGGTTTATCATGACAGAGTTTGGATATCTTATAGTTAATGGTAGTGTTGATATCCAAATTATAATGCTTAACTTTTGTTCCATTAAATGTTGGGTCAAACTCTACGATATAAGAGAATCACATCATCTTTATCCTCAACATATCTAATATTCATTTAGTGAATTTAAAATGCACACGGTTTTGTCCCATACCACCAATTGCCTCTCACTAGAGATCGAGGGACCGTTAAGATGCCATAGAGTGGCCTCCTTTGTTCAAGTCTCACTTACAGATGTTTCTAAATATATTTCCTAAAGACATTGCGATTAAAGATGAACCATGCTTGATATCGTCAGATAAAGATGAGGACTTAACGGTGGCTTACATTGGTGAAAGACTTATGAATGGTTGTAACTTTTTGTGAAAATGCTGGTTATATGTAAATTGGTTATTGGTTAAATCTTATGGATTATTCTAATTTTTTGTAACTTTTTTTGCAAATACTAGTTATATGTAAATTAGTTATTGGTGAAAGTATTACGGATTATTGAAAGTTTTTTAAGTTTTTGTGCAAATATTAGTTGTATGTAATTTGGTTTTTAATTTAGTTATATAGTAATTATTGGTCATATGTGAATTAAGCCCACCAATTAGTTATCATTTGATAAATAAATTATTTCATTTAAATTGGATAAAGAAGGATTCTGATCTTCAAATCACATATATATAAAATTAAGATGGACAATATAAGCCAATTACCATGGCCACTTGAGACCGTAGCTTGTAGATAAATGATTTTGTATAGCCGTATGTGACCCAAAGATGGTGGATTCTGACCATATATTTCATGCGAAAATTTGAAGGATCATTGTAACCCAAACACCACGGTCACTTGAGATCGTATATTATATATTTTTTATTCCTTACAATCGTAGTTGACATAACCGCGATATGATTTCACCGTGTATTTTATGCAGAAAGTTATAGAATTTTTTAACCCAAATACCACGGTCCCTCAAGATCATAGGTTATAAAGGCACAGTTTCTCACAGCCGCACATGACCAAGGATAGCTTGATCTCACCTCGTCTGTTATGTAGAGAGTTAAAGGATTTTTCAACCAAAATACCACGGTCACTTAAGACCATAGTCTATATAGGCACGTTTTTCTACAATCGTATATAAAAAAATCACGATTGGTTCTCACCGTGCATGTTATGTAAAAAGTTATAAGATTTTTAACCCAAATATCATGACCCTTTAAGATCGAAGGTTATAAAGGCACGGTTTCTCACAGTCTCACATGAACAATTACGGTTTGATTTCACCGTGTCTATTATATAGAGAGTTAAAGGATTATTTAACCCAAATACCATGGTTACTTATGATCGTAGTATATTGGGGCACGATTTTCTGCAATCGTATATGACAAAATCACGATTGGTCCTCACCGTGCGTGTTACGCAGAAAGTTAAAGTATTTTTTAGCCTAAATACCACGGTCACTTGAGACCGTATAATATAACTTGGTGGTTGCTTCAAACCGTATGTGAACCAACCACGGTTGGATCCCACCATGCCTTCTTTACAGAAAGTCAATTTGTTTTAACCTAAATACCACGGGGTCACTACACCGTTGTCTGTATACAGACGGTAACACCACATCGTATTTTACCTATACACAGTTGTCTTTGACTGTGGTTTTTATGTAGAAAGTTGAAGAATTTTTAAAAATGACAACCATGGTCACTTGAGACCGTAGGTATTTATCGAACGGTGACATCACACCATAATAGGTACAGATACGGTAACACCGCACCGTTTATGACCCAACCATAGTTGGATCCCACTGTGCCTTTTATGCAGAAAGTTGAAGGAGTTTTTAACCCAAGCATGTTATCATAGTCCAACAATCAATCATGTATATATAATTTAAGGAATCATTGTAAGTACATGATTCATCTAAATACATGAATCATGTATTTACAGGGAATCATGCTATCACCCAAACACAATGAATCAAAGATACAAGAAAATTACAAATAAGAGTTACATTGATAATATAGTTCACGCATTTACTCAAATTCAAAATTCAAACAGATAACACAATATTGTTCATACAAGCTACTTGTTTCAAAATTGTTCCCACATGTGATAAGTCAAAATTATGCATACTTTACAATCAAATTGTTTTAAAATATAGTTACAATGAAATTGTTCCAACAAATTTTGTATATTTTCTCTTTAAAGTCTTCTTCGCTGGGGGGGGGGGGGGGGGTTGGATCTTGACGTGCCATGGTTTGAGTTTCTTGATGCATTAGAGCCTTTATCCTTTCTTTATGATCTTGCGTTCCCTTGGCCCCAAGAAGGGCGTCAAGTGATGTCCGCGATAATTAAAGGACATTCAAATCCTCTTGGTCTGAGTCGGATTTAATAGCTTCTTGGAGAAGGCTACTGGCTACGTCTATCCCCTGGGACTATACAAATATTTCCATCAAATGTGTTAGAAAAATACTTGAAGAAATGAAATTAGTTTAGAAAATTTCGAATAATTTACCATTTTATCGTTGTGCTTTAACTCCGGCTTGCGAATACGATGCTCGAAATTTTGAATGTATGGATGGGATATTTCTAGGTACCAAGACATATACCCATCCACATATTCCCAAGGCATAGCCCTCATCGCAGTCGAGCATTTAGCATCGAAAAGAATGTGGTCAACCCAGTTATGTTGATACCATCTCTCGATATCGAACTTTGCTTTGTAGAGGGTTGGGGTCTTTCCCCTCTCCTCCAATAGGGGGCGCATTACTGGTCTAGGGATTGTTTGAACATGGCCATCCTGGCATAGGACCCTTTCCTGATAATAGGGTTCACCAACATCATAGAAAATAAGGAGGCTGTTTTAGTATGAGACCTCTTGAAATGGGTAGGCCTCATGGTTTTCAGAGTAGGGATCCCATATAACCTAAAAGTAAATCCAATTGTTAATAGATAAAAAAGAGAAAAAATGTTAAAATGTTGCGTTTAAAATAAAAAAAATACTTATGTTTGAAACTTTTAAATCGTCCAAGGCTTTCCTTAGCTCTAGTATCTGTGCAAAGGCATCACCTAACATGTCCGCGCCCTCCATTTGCATAGGCGCGACTCTCTATGATGAAACTCCAGATTTTTAACACCCCTCGCCACATTGAAGTGGTTGTATATCCATGCTTGTAATCAAATTGACTTATTAATTAGGACATTCATATATTACAAAATAAAATTAAAAGGTCATGTTAAATTTAAAATATTTACCATGAGAAGGGGAAGTTCTCCGGCCACCTGCCAGACGTCTACGCGTGATAAAATCCCTAGCTACCAATATAAATTCGCCAATACTCCCATCCCCTAATCATATTCGTTGCATTTATCATCTTTTCGCAACGAATGGAGGTAGTACATCGAGACTCGATTCCCTAATTTGTACGAAAATAATAAGCAACCGACCACAATAAAAAAGTGCCCCCTAGCAGCCTGCTCAATCTATTTCTTTGTGACATCCCCTCTCCAGATTCTTAACCCTCCCTGTGCATATATTCATTATCCAGTCAAAATGTACGGCATAAATAAAATTACATTCCTCCAATGCCTCCTCCTCGATACAACCGATATATTTGGCAAGCCATTTGATTTGGGCCGCCTTCTCCTCAGCTTTCCTAAAAATTGTACCGTACACCATTTTACCAACTATCGGGATTTTAAAGAGATTGTACACATTGTTAAGGGTGATCATCATATCACCAAATGACATATATAATGAATTCATCTTTGATTGCCATCATTCTATGAATACCAAAATCGATACATAGTCTATGTACCGATAGAAGGGTTTAATGAAAGCGTAAGGTATACCCCCGAGTTTTAATAAACGCAAATTAAAATATAATTTCCTTTTAAATAGATGCGGAAGCGTTGAGATGGTTTTAACTTTCAAAAATAACAACACGTTTTAATTTCTCAAAACAAATTAAAACATAATTCAAGTCCTAGAATTTGCCTAAGTCATAATTAACAATAATAACCAAAGTTAGGCGAAACCAATTTTAGCAAATGACTTGAATAAACCAAATTTACCCAATTTTTAATTTAGTCCCAAATTAAATGAGTGTGATAATTAAACCAAATTTTATCTTGAAATTATCCTAAAGCATGCGTTCTAAATTTTGTGCAAGATAAAATAAACAATATCACACTACGCCGAGATGTACGAGGAAAAACCCAAGATGGGAAACAACCTCGGACGGCCCTAGCCACAAGTCCACTAGATATGGAATTACAATTACAAGACAGGTAGACTTACAACGACTAACTCGATCCCTCACAAGCCTCGACGCTCCTTCTCGTAGAAACCTCTTCCTAGCGGACAACCTCGGAACACCACCGCGGTCTCGAAATCCACCGATGGGACTTTATATGGTCACCGTCACCCAAGCATGGAGCCTTTCTCCGTGTCGGTAGAATCTCAACAAAAGTCTTCTTTGTGATGGGGTGTAGAAGCAAACCCGAAACGTCTCTTGAATTCGGTAGAGAAAACCGGTGCCAAAAACTCCAAGCAATAGATATAAATATAGAAACTTGGATAAACAATTATTGGGTGTAAACTAGAGTGTGTATGAATTTTTCATTAAAAATGAACACTCAAAACTTGAACATTTTCCTAAACTAATTTTGATCTCAAACTCTCTCTAGGAGATAAACAATGTTGGAAAAGTTGTCTTGGAAAATGTGTTTCCCGCACATAATAATGCATGAAAAAAGTTGGTTGAAAACCAAGTGGAGGAGTGGGGAAAAACTGCAAAAAACTGCCAATTAACTGTTCCCGCTGGAAGTTCGTTTGAACGAACATGATTCTCGTTCGAACGAGACTTCTAACGAGTGACCAGCCTGGGCTCGTTTGAAGTTCGTTAGATACCTCTTTAGAACGAACATTCGTTCGAACGACATATCGAACGACATATCGAACGACTATCCAGTTAGGGTCGTTGGCAAAACTCGTTCGAACGAACCTGGTTCGAATGACAAAACTCGTTCGAACGAAACTGGTTCGAACGACAAAACTCATTCGAATGAAATCTGGTTTGAACGAAAAAACTCGTTCGAACGACATTTCTAACGAACGACCAGAAAGATTGAAAAAATCGATTTTGGCCCAGAAACTTTTATATACTTATATTAAAGTTCTATTTGATTCTTTCTGAAAATAAAATGCAGTTTTTATTACACCTAACACCCAATACTTATTGTTCCAAGCTCCTATATACATATAATTACATTCATACCTTGGGAGCATGGAACCTTAGTTGATGACGAGAAACGAGGCACACAAACCGGCATTTTGATGAAGCTTTAAATTCTTTGCCGCTACGTCTTCAACATACACTTCATAGGCTTGAGAATATTACAATAAATACTATCCTATGAATAAATGTTTTTGTCCGGAATTGAGCCAAAACTATATATGGACTCAATTGGAAATTTGTGTCCTTACAAATCTCCCCCTTTGGCTATTCCGGAACAAAAACCGAACAAAAATCCTAAAGGGCCGTCAAGCTCACTAGACTCAAAAACATAACCCGCCCAAACTTGACTCAACCCAAGGATCAAACGCTTTGCCATAGAAAGATGCCGATTTAGAATAATTCCTGCACACTTAAGCAAACTCATCAAATGCATAGGGAATATCAAAAAATTAAATGCAATTAATTAATTACTCCCCCTAAATTAATTCTCCCTTTAAACACATGACCTACTTAGAAAGACGTCTCCCCCTAAGATTAATCTCCCCCAAACGAAGATACGATAATAATAGGATTAGATACCATTTCTCCCTATCATCATTCTCCCCCTTTTTGTTCGGGAATAGGCAAAGGATAAAGAACTAATAAACAGCATGTGGAAGCTTAAATAAAAGACATGACAACATATGGGCAATAAAAGCAAGGCAAAGACAAACAAATATCATATATATATATACTATAAATATACCAATAAGTACGTGCATATATAGATAGATATAAACACACACATGACACAAAATACAATAAGTTTGCACACTCGTATGGCAAAAATGTGTCATATGGAAACGGAAGTTTAGGGGTGTGAACTAGCAACAATTAAATTTAGACCCAAACACTTAAGAAACGTTCACGGAGTTCTCATTTGATTGCAAACTTCATCACAATTAAATATAACCTCATGTGACAATATAAAGATTGAACTCAATGAACAAACATACACAGTGCATACAAGCCTAGCATGATGATGATTCTACAAACCAAATAGAGTCATGACATTAAAGACAACTAGGATAAACGGACATTGTGCAAACCGTTGATATACCATCCAATTCTCCCTCAATGAGCATATATATTCTTTTGTTTTTTTGAATGAATATATCATACAAACATAGGCCTTGGCAATTGCTTTATTTTACATGCCAAATATTCTGTTTTTAGGCCTTTGGATCACGTATTTCTTTTAGATCCAATCAACGGTGGCTTACTATCGCAAAGGATTTAATTCATCCTTTCGGAGCCCTTCCCCGTGCATATATTAATTTATCATGTTTTCATTTTTCACACAAATCTCACATGCAACGGATTTTGACATGCACTAGTCCTCCTAGGTCATAGATATGTAGATGACTAGATTGATAGGAGAACACCTCTAAAAGCTCAAATATAACATGTGACATTAAGATTTCAAAAGAGCTCATGCATGTGTGAATAGAGGCATATAGAAATAGAATCCATTTAAACAATACAAAATCCAACTACTCCATATAAAACATGGTAAAGAACATTTTAAGGATTGAAAATCTAAACCAAAAGTTCTAGCCACATGGAAGCGTAAACGATAGGATTCAAACACAAATATATGCCACATAAAGTGTGTCAAACAAAAATACACACAAAACAAAATCTTTTTGAGTTTTTAACATTTTTAATCAAAAATAAATATTTACTCAAAAGGACAAACAAAAATCATTTGTATTTTTCATTAAGCTTAAATGAAATAAATAAAACACAAATGATAAACAAAAATCTTTTTATATTATGCAGTCGATTCAAACACAAAATATAATACAAAAAGATAAACAAGTCATAATTTCTAGCATGTGATATGAAATAAGGCAATGACTAGAGAATGACTAAACAAGCATACATTTAGCATATGAATATAGCATGAAGTACAAACGCTAAAGTATGCAAATACTAACACATTCATCCATTAGATTTAGCAAGGGAGGAAGGATGTGAAAGTAAATGAGAATCAAAATCCCTATTTTGTAAGGCAACCAAGTCGGATTTCCTAACCCAAATTAATGAAGAATTACTATCTTGGGGTGTAGGAACGTTAGCTATCGTGGTTACTTTACTATGGGATTTTCTAGGAATTCGTTTAAGATCTAAACAAAATTTCCTAAGATGACCTTGTCGACCACAATGTGTACAAGTGAGAACATGTCGAAAAGATTTACTTAAGGAGTGATCTTTAAAGGTATTCCTAGCTGATTCTCCTAAAACATTGGTTTGGGCATTATGAGTAAATTCATTACAAGGATTGAAGCCTAAACCACAAGTGTCATTTTTAATTTGGACCGTTCCTAACATTTTATCTAGTTTTTCCGAACGACACTCCAAATCAAATTTGACAATACTAGAATCTTTTAATTTATTTTCCAATTCAACAATGTTAGATTCTAGTAAAACATTTCGCTCTTCAAAAGCAAGAAGCTCCTTTTTCAAGGATTCCATTAAACCCCTAAGGCTATCTCTCTCGCCTTCTACGTATTCTAGCTTCTCTCGAAGAGTCCTCTCACGTGTCCTAAGGTCTTCTATTAAGGCACTATCATCAACGACCATGACACTCTTTCTTAAACAAGCTTCTAACCTCAAATTAGTTCTTTTCAAATTAATAGATTCTTTATATAATTCATGAAAAGCATTTTGAAGTTCACTCACATCAACCTCTTCTTCATTTTCACTCTCTCTTTCTTCTTCACTCTCACTATCATTAAAAACAAGGGAATCATGAACAATGACCTTGGAAGTGGCATGTGCAATCGTGTCATCAATCGATGAGTTCTCATTATCACTCACATGACTAGCCATGAAAGCCACAAAATTTTTCTTAGTGGGGGAATCAGGCTTTTCTTCCTTTTCACTTTCACTAAGGGTTGCATTATATGAAATAGGTCGCTTACCATCTTTCCTTAGTTTAGTGGGGCACTCATAAGCCCTATGGCCATAACCTTCACAACCAAAACACTTATTAGACTCGTCCCTATCTAAATGTTCATTACTAGGTTTAGGGATTTTCTCGGCTTTAGAAATCTTCTCGCTTTTATCATGTTTAGAAGTATCAAATTTCTTAAAATCATTTTTAACTTTATCTTTGTTAAATTTAAGAAATTTTCTAAATTTACGAGCAAACAAAGCCATGTCTTCCGAGTCACTATCACTATCGCTCTCTACTACTTGTTTAACCTCTTTTCGGGCTTTTAAAGCAACGCCCTTTTCGATTTTCTTTTCAGTTTTAGAGGGAAACATATCTAGTTCATAGGTTTGTAAATCACCTACAAGCTCTTCTAATTTCGTAGAGGCTAAAGTGGGTAAAGAATTTAAAACGGTCACCTTTGGAATAAATCTATCGGGTAGGGACCTTAAAATTTTCTTTACAACACGGTCGTCAGGTATTTTCTCTCCCAAGTTAAAAGATGAATTAACAATGTCAGAAAGTCTAGCATAAAATTTATCAAAAGTTTCTTTTTCATCCATTTTGATAGTTTCAAATTGAGTGGTGAGGTTTTGGAGTTTTGAAGCTTTAACGACACTAGTTCCTTCATGAGTTAGTTGTAAAATATCCCAAGCTTCTTTAGCGGTTTCACACGTCATAATACGTCGGAATTCATCCAGTGCGACAGTGCTAAATAAGGCATTTAAACCACGGGAATTAAAATTTGCAAGCTTAAACTCATTTTCGGTCCATCTATCGATGGGTTTGGGAACACGTTCATTTTCAATTAGATGAGTTGGTGGGGAGTACCCGGTAACAACAGACATCCAAACACGTTCATCGATAGATTTAAGTGCCGATTTCATTCGCGCTTTTCAATACGCGTAGTTAGAACCATCAAAAATAGGAAATTTTGAAAATGGGGAAAAATCCATTTTAGTCAAAAATTAAAGAATCTTAACGAAATAGTTTATCGTTTTTGGCTCTGATACCAATTTGAAAGCGTAAGGTATACCCCCGGGTTTTAATAAAAGCAAATTAAAATATAATTTCCTTTTAAATAGATGCGGAAGCGTTGAGATGGTTTTAACTTTCAAAAATAACAACACGTTTTAATTTCTCAAAACAAATTAAAACATAATTCAAGTCCTAGAATTTGCATAAGTCATAATTAACAATAATAACCAAAGTGAGGCGAAACCAATTTTAGCAAATGACTTGAATAAACCAAATTTACCCAATTTTTAATTTAGTCCCAAATTAAATGAGTGTGATAATTAAACCAAATTTTATCTTGAAATTATCCTAAAGCATGCGTTCTAAATTTTGTGCAAGATAAAATAAACAATATCACACTACGCCGAGATGTACGAGGAAAAACCCAAGACGGGAAACAACCTCGGACGTCCATAGCCACAAGTCCACTAGATATGGAATTACAATTACAAGACAGGTAGACTTACAACGACTGACTCGATCCCTCACAAGCCTCGACGCTCCTTCTCGTAGAAACCTCTTCCTAGCGGACAACCTCGGAACACCACCTCAGTCTCGGAATCCACCGATGGGACTTTATATGGTCACCGTCACCCAAGCATGGAGCCTTTCTCCGTGTGGGTAGAATCTCAATAAAAGTCTTCTTTGTGATGGGGTGTAGAAGCAAACCCGAAACATCTCTTGAATTCGGTAGAGAAAACCGGTGCCAAAAACTCCAAGCAATAGATATAAATATAGAAACTTGGATAAACAATTATTGTGTGTAAACTAGAGTGTGTATGAATTTTTCATTAAAAATGAACACTCAAAACTTGAACATTTTCCTAAACTAATTTTGATCTCAAACTCTCTCTAGGAGATAAACAATGTTGGAAAAGTTGTCTTGGAAAATGTGTTTCCCGCACATAATAATGCATGAAAAAAGTTGGTTGAAAACCAAGTGGAGGAGTGGGGAAAAACTGCAAAAAACTGCCAAATAACTGTTCCCGCTGGAAGTTCGTTCGAACGAACGTGATTCTCGTTCGAACGAGACTTCTAACGAGTGACCAGCCTGGGCTCGTTAGAAGTTCGTTAGATACCTCGTTAGAACGAACATTCGTTCGAACGACATATCGAACGACATATCGAACGACTATCCAGTTAGGGTCGTTGGCAAAACTCGTTCGAACGAACCTGGTTCGAACGACAAAACTCGTTCGAACGAAACTGGTTCGAACGACAAAATTCGTTCGAACGAAATCTGGTTCGAACGAAAAAACTCGTTCGAACGACATTTCTAACGAACGACCAGAAAGATTGAAAAAATCGATTTTGGCCCAGAAACTTTTATATACTTATATTAAAGTTCTATTTGATTCTTTCTGAAAATAAAATGCAGTTTTTATTACACCTAACACCCAATACTTATTGTTCCAAGCTCCTATATACATATAATTACATTCATACCTTGGGAGCATGGAACCTTAGTTGATGACGTAGAAACGAGGCACACAAACCTGCATTTTGATGAAGCTTTAAATTCTTTGCCGCTACGTCTTCAACATACACTTCATAGGCTTGAGAATATTACAATAAATACTATCCTATGAATAAATGTTTTTGTCCGGAATTGAGCCAAAACTATATATGGACTCAATTGGAAATTTGTGTCCTTACATTTAATCATACCCAAAAGACACGAGTTCTTCACTATCTAGATAACCCGCTCATCTTACTTCTTTATGTCCCAATCGATAAATTTTTATAAGTGGTACACTTACTTCATCATGACCCTCTCCTTGTATCAATTCCATATCGAATAATCAATATGGTTATGAAAAGTTTTGTGCAATTCGGGATTATCTGGCATGCACCCCTCAAGCAGTTGCTTATTCGCGTGGCTAATTTTTTTCCATTGTTTCTTCTTGAGTTCATAAGATGTGGATAGTTGGATTTCATCTTTCAATGAAGAATACTCATCCATATCATCTTTAGGGTTCTCTCCTTCTTTCTCGACTTCTCCCTCTCTTTCCTCCTCTCATTCTCCCTCTCCTTCTCCCCATCCTTCTTCCTCTCATTATTAGTTTCCTTCTCACTCTCCTTCTTCCTCTCTTTCTTCCTTTTTTTTCCTCTCTTTCCTCCTCCTTTTCTTCCTCTCTTTCTTGCTCTCTTTCTTCCTCTTTTTTATTTGTCACTTTTATCGCACCCCCTATAAAATATGACGGTGGTGTGTGATACTGATTTAAATTAATTCGCAAGTTTCCAATTAAACCTTACTTAATTAAAGTCTATTTTTAAACCAAATTAATTCAGCCCCTAAACATGAAACTACGCGTGTGCGTGTGTCAAACCATAAAAAAAACATGTGACAAAAATTTCAGGAAAAATCCCCGAAGGGCAAAAACCTTTTATTTCTAGAACTCTCACAAGTTTACAAGACCATTGACTTACATACCATCTTGCTTTCGTCCACAAGAGTAATGCACGGTGACTTCGTCAAACCTTTATAGTAACGGCAAGAAATCAGAAGTGGCTCACACGCAGCTATACCATAAGGACGCGCAGTCCAAACACGCAGTCTTCACAGTGTAGGTTATCCTCCCCATAAGAGTAACTTCATAGAGACTTCCTCCACAATAGCACGCAGCTCTCCGATTGTACAGTTCTCCCCACAAAGAATGAACAAAAGCAAAGTGTGTTCTTGAATACCAAAATAATTCACCAAATCATATGAGATTTTTGTGAATTGAAAAAAAAGGATGAAAACCCTAAATGAAGAAGTCAAAAAGAATTCTGCAGATTCGCAAATTTTTGTCTTTCAAAATTATGGAACTTCTTATTGAAAACGAAACCATTTAATGAGTATTTATAGAAAATCATGTCTCGGTCGTTAGAACGAAAAGGGAATCTCTCTCGAACGAAGTACACGTGTTGTTTGAACGACATCGCGCGACATCTCAATGTCGCTCGAACGAGATGTGATCTCGCTTGAATGACCTGAGCATCAAAATCGAGGAATGCTACCGAACTTAAAAAATTACTCATTCTCAAATTTTAACGAAAAATGTTAACTCCAACACTTACAAAATATTTTGAAAAAATATCCCAAAGCTCTAAGTGCAAAGTTAAGGTATTTAAAACATAACCTTACTAAAGTAAACTTTGTGGAGGCTTTTTGATGATGAACCTTGATATATTCGGATCCGTCTTGATGTAGATTGATTTTGAACTTCTTTGATGGTTGTAATGGTATACGACATAATTAATCGTGATGGACATTTATAAAAATTTGTCCTTACAAATCTCCCCCTATGTCTATGCCGAAACATACATAAAAAAATCCGAATTATCAAATACCAAAATGCCTATACAAATCTACCCTCCCATCAATATCAAAACAGAAAAGGTACAAATTTGCAAGTTTTCAAACTTTTCTTCAAAAAATATTCATCAAATCTCAAAGCTTTTCTCATCAGGGTGTGCAATATAATGATCTTCAATCTTTCTACCTACAGACATGAGATAAAGTAAAAACCTTCGTGACGTTTCGAGTTTGAAATGATATAAGAATAAATCATTAATAGATCAAATCTCCTCCATAATATAAACTCCCCCATAAAATCAGAATTCGTTCTCCCCCTTTTTATGATGTCCCCAAATAGACAGATAAGAAAAAACAAACTGAAACATGGAGTGTCACAAAACATATGCGTAGCAAACATGGATCAAACTACGCCATGCAAGCGAGTATCTCAAAAGATCTCACAAACTTATTTTTGGATTTTTCAAATTTTTAAAAGAAAAATAATGTTAAAAAAATTACACCATGGTGTTGATACTAAATTTAGTCCGCTGACGTGAACCAATTATGTGAAGACACGTGTCAATCTACATGGCACCCGCGAACATTTTTGACAACGCATTGACTCCGAGGAACTCAACCTCCCTGACCAACTCAGGCGCTCCGAGCAACAAGTGTTCTCCAAGGAACTTTATTGTACAGAGAAACTCATGTATACCGAGATATTTAGGCGGTCCGAGCAGCTCAGGCGGTCCGAGCTGCACCTCGTACAGAGCATTTATAACTGAATAATTAAGAGGATTGAATGCGCATTACATGCTGATTATTATCATACAGATGTACACGCCTAATGGACCGCTATGTAATATTCTCTTGCATGTACAAACTCAAGACTATAAATACATTGTAACCTCCTCATTAGCAGGGGACTCGGAATTTATTGGTAAACCCATTATCGAGAATTCTGCAAACAGTCAGCAATAACACAAACAATGGACGTAGGCCATTCTTTCAAGGCTGAACCACTTTAAAAATCTCTTGTCTTATTTATTTTTTATCTGTGATTAAATAATTAGAGGTAATCAACTTTTTTACATCAACAGATTGGCGCCGTCTGTGGGAAACGACTGAAACTATCGTTTTTCACCAAAGCAATTCATCTCCAATGGCTGATAATCCCGAATCCAGTAATTGAAATGCTGGAAACCCCCCAAATCCATCCACTCCTCCAAGTGTCCAAGATCTGGCTGGAATAATGGCTAATTTAGCTCAGGGCCAGACCGCCATGCAAGAAACCATGCGAAAACTCATGCAAACTATCCAGGGTGGAGCACCTGCCCAGTCAGGACAACGAAGCATTCAGAGAAATACCCAATTGCCTTCCTCACGAACTAGACGAACATTACTACCAGAGGAATCTTGATCTAGACATGTCGATTCATATCGCACTGATAGATCTAATGATTTTTCTTATCAACCTGGACGAACTTCATTAGTACGAGCCACAGATACTGAACAAAACATCACTTTATCTCCAGAAAGGACCAGTGCTCTTGAAAGATTGAGTATAGTCTCTCCCTTTGATCGTTTGGGTCCTAGGAGGAATAAAAGTTCCCCTAGGATGGTGTCGAGGAACTCTCAACGATTCTCTGATTTAAAGGAAGGTTCTGCCCAATCCCGACCAGCTGCTCGTCGTGAAAGATCCCAAGAGGAAAATTCAACACGATCAGTTGCTCGGACCAACAGGCCCGAGGAGGCAAATGATGCATGGAAAGGCTCTATTCAGAGGTTGGAGGATAGAGTAGGGGACATGTCTAAGGCCAAAAATCCTCTACAAAGAAATTTTGTCCAAGGGAAACCTTTTATCCAAGCAATTGTGGATTTTCCCACACCATCAAAGTTCAAGGCCCCAGTGGTAACACCAAAATATGATGGAAAAACTGATCCTGTTCTACATATAGAACAATATCAGGCAGCTGCTGATATCTATGCCGTTCCAGATGTGATGCGATGTAGGGCATTTTCAGGAACTCTCACTGGATCTGCTCAAATATGGTACAACAATCTTCCTCGGGGGAAGATTGTAACTTTCTTTCAACTGGCCGAGCTCTTTATTGGAAACTTCTGTTTTGGAGCAAAACCAGTTAAGCGAGTAGCACACTTGCTAAGCGTTAGATAAAAAGCAGGTGAGAGCACCAGGGATTATATTACTCGTTTCAATAAAGAGAAGCTCGAAGTTATTGATTACGAGGAAAAGACAGCAATCATTGCTCTGATGAGTGGATTATTGCCAAATAAATCGTACTATACTTTGGCCAAAGATCCACCTAGGACCATGTCAGAATTAATGGCAAAAGAAGCCAAAATCATGAATGCCGAGGAAGCTATGGCTGCAAAGAAGAGCGTGGACACTAAGGAGACCAAAGTTGAGACCGAGAAGATTGAGAAGAAGGATCAGAAGAATAATGGTGGTAACAAGCAGTCAAAAGCAAAGCAAGAATTGGAACAATTGAAGAAATTTAGAAACTATACTCCTTTGAAGGTAGATATAAACCACATTTTGGAAGAGATCAAGAACAAAAGGAGTTAAACTGGCCTGAAAAAATAAAGACAATTCCTGAAAAAAGGGATAAATCCAAATATTGCGAGTTCCATAAGGATCATGGTTATATGACCAAAAACTGTATAGCTCTCCAAAATGAAATTGAAGAGCTCATCAGGCGAGGAAAATTAAGCAAGTATGTGGATCGCCGAAATGGTGGAAAAAGCAACGACCGAGCAAGGCCGAGGTCTAGATCTCCTCGACGAACAAAAGAAGATAAGAAAAGAAATCATGAAGAAGACCTGAATGAAAGATCAAGACGACCCCGATCTCCCTAAAAGACCAAAACAACCAGAACGTGAGGTATTTTCTATCCGTTTTTGATCATTTGATTGCAATGTTATTACTGGTGGAGATGCAGGAGGTGGAGACCTTACTGCAGAAAGGAAAGCTTACCTCAATGAGGCTCAAGCTTGTTCATATATTCAAAGGATAAATCTATCTGAGGATGATCGCCCGAGGAAGGTAAACAAAGATAAACTGGTCATCGGTTTCTCTAAAAATGACCTCGCAGGTGTGCTATACCCTCATGATGACCCATTGGTGATCAAAATGAGGGTGAAGGAAGTAGTGATTTCGCGAGTCTTGGTGGATATTGGCAGCTCGGCAGATATTATGTTCTACCCATGTTTTGATAGTTTGAATCTAAAGCTATCCTAGTTGGAGACATATCATCGACCCCTCCTCGGTTTTACTGGCGAGAAAGTTTTTCCACTTGGGACGATTAAGTTGGATATATTCATCGGTACATGGCCTTCTTGTCGAACAGAAAGAGTGCGCTTTTTTGTGATGGATAAGAATGTTCAATCAGCTTACAATATCATCATGGGAAGGGTAGGATTGAAGAAGTTCGAAGAAGTACCATCTACTGTACATCAATGCCTAAAATTTCCAACCAACTTTGGAGTAGGAATTATGAAGGGTGACAAAAAAGTAGCTCGAGAATGCACTATTCATCGGTCGAGCAAAAAGAACTGGAAGAATCTAGGAAAAAGACTACCACCTATTAAGTGGATGAAGGTGCAAATATTGAAACGTTAGATCTTAGAGATGAGTCGCAGCTCGTAAAAGGTCAGGTGGTGGAAGCTACTAAAAACGTCAATCTGGACGACGAGCACCCAGAACGAACAACTCAAATCGGTTCATCGTTGGACACCCCACTAAAACAAGAATTGATAGCCTTCCTAAAAAGCAGAAAACAAACTTTCACATGGAGCCACGAAGATATGCCAGGAATAGGCCCAAATTTCTTGTGTCATGAACTTAATGTGAACAAGGAAATCAAACCTATGTAGTAGTGAAGAAGAGTGTTCAGCCCCGAGAAGAACCAAGCTATACAAGAGGAGGTCGAGAAGCTCCAAAAAGCTTGCTTTATTGAAGATATCAAATATCCAGACTGGTTAGCTAATGCGGTGATGGTGAAGAAGAAGAACAACAAGTGGAGGATGTGTGTAGACTTCACCGACCTCAACAAGGCATGCCCAAAGGATCATTTTCCTTTGCCCCGAATTGATCAATTAGTGGACGCTACCTCGGGACACGAGCTATTGAGCCTCATGGATACTTATTCTGGTTACAACCAGATTAAAATGAAACCTGAAGACAGGGAGAGTACCTCTTTTATTACCCCTAGGGGAACTTACTGCTATAATGTTATGCCTTTTGGTTTGAAAAATGCAGCTGCAACATATCAACGGCTGATGAACAAGGTGTTTGTAGAGAAAATCAGTCACAATATGGAGGTTTATGTTGATGATATGCTGACGAAGAGCAAGAAAGTTGCTGACCATCTAATGGATCTAAGTCAAACCTTCGATTAATTAGATAAATATCAAATGAAGTTGAACCCTACCAAGTGCATATTCGGAGTACGAGAAGGCATGTTCCTCGGGTATATTGTCAACCAATGAGGTATTGAAGAAATTCGAGAAAAGATCAAGGCTCTATTGGTGCTACGATCTCCAACGACGAAGAAGGAAGTGCAAAGTCTCACAGGGCGAGTTGCAGCACTTAATAGATTTGTATCACGAGCAACTGATAGATGCCTCCCATTCTTCAAAACACTCTGAAAAATGTTTGAATGGAATGATGAATGCGAGAAGGCCTTTCAAGAGTTAAAGAAATACTTGGGAGCACCCCCACTATTGTCCAAGCTAGTGATGGGAGAAAGATTGTACTAGCATCTGACAGTTTTGGAGAATGCAGTTAGCTCGACATTGATAAGAATGGAGGATGGAGTGCAAAAACCAATTTATTACACTAACAAGGCCTTCCGAGGAGCAGAGATCAGATATCCAAGACTAGAAAAGTTAGCACTAGCGTTGATCGAAGCAAGTAGAAGAATGAGGCCTTACTTCCAAGGTCATACCATAGTAGTGTATACCGATATGCCACTGAAGCAAGCTCTTCATAAACCAGAAAAATCAGGGAGATTGATGTACTGGGCAGTAGAACTTGGTGAATATGATATAATTTATGAGCCTAGGTCATCACTTAAAGGGCAAGCAGTAGCATATTTTATCGCATTATCCTGACACCTTCGAGGAGAAAAAGCTGAATACCGACCAACCTGTGGATATTACAGGATCATCAAATTTAAACCCTGATCAACTTAAGTCAGTTGACGATCAGGAGGAGATGGTCGACGGGTAGCAAAAAGTACTAGAGGAGGATAAAAGGAAGCAACAAATATTCCACCGAGGAACTCTGTCTGATTAAAAATTTGAGGATGAGGTACCTATATGGAATCTATATGTGGACGGCTCATCTTGTATTACAGGCTGTGGTGCAGGGATTGTTTTGAACAGCCCGGATGAGGTCGATGTGGAGTATGCTTTGCGCTTCCAATTTAAGGATTCTAATAATGAGGCTGAATATGAAGCTATGATTATAAGTCTTAGTTTAGCAAAAACCATGGGGGCAGAGCAGGTCATCGTATTCAGTGACTCACAGTTGATCATAAATCAAATGCTGGGAGTATATGCAGCCAAAGGAGAATTAATGATTAGGTATCATGCAAAAGCAATGGAGGTTTTATCAAGCCTGATCGTAGTACAGATAATTAGAATACCAAGATTGGAGAATGCAAGAGCGTATGCCTTAGCTCGGTTAGCTTCAGCCACACGCACCGAGCTACGAAGATCAATCCCAATAGAAGTCTTGGCTTGTCGAAGCATAGACGAAGATCTGATGATGAACTTTATTACCCTTGATTTAGGACCATCTTGGATGGATCCCATCAGGTCATATATTAAGGAAGGGAAATTACCAACCGACAAACTCGCAGCCAAGAAACTGAAGTTTAAAGCTGCTCGTTATGTATTGACTAATGGTATTCTATATAGACGAGGAATTATAGCAGATCTGCAAAGATGTGTGCACCCTTCCGAGGTGAAATACTTGATTGAAGAGGTCGATGAAGGGTCCTGTGGAGCTCATGTAGCAGGTCGAATGCTTTTGCAAAGAGTAATGATGCAAGGATACTATTGGCCAATAATGAGGGCTGATTGTATAACCTATGCCAAAAAATGTGATAAATGTCAACGCTTCTCCTCTATCCGAAGAACTCCCAAAGCATTTCTAACACCCATAACATCCCCTTGGCCATTTTCCATGTGGGGAATAGACTTGGTCAGGCCACTCTCGATGACAAGAGGAAGGTTCAAATACCTCGTCGTCGCTGTGGATTATTTTACTAAATGGGTGGAAGATGAACCTCTTATTGATATGACTTATGAGAAGGTGTATCAATTTATTTGGAAGAATATCATTTGCATATATGGTCTTCCCCATGCATTCATTACTGATCATGGAACCCAATTTGATAACGAGGAGTTCACTGCATATTATCATCAGTCAAACATTTTGAAAACCCACTCGGCACCAGGCCATCCCCAGAGCAATGGACAAGCTGAGGTGACGAACAAAACGCTGCTGAATGGTTTGAAGAAAAGACTGGATGATGCGAAGGCAAATTAGATCAACGAGCTACATTCTGTACTGTGGGATTATCGTGCTACACCACGAGCAACAACAGGAGAATCTCCATACATGCTGGCATTTGGAAGTGAAGCTGTTATACCTGCCGAGTTGGGCCTCCCAACACACAGAGTGCTGAATTTCAATTCTCCTGTCAGTGATTTAATGAGAATATTAGACTTGGATATGCTCGAGGAAGTTAGAGAAGAAGCAAAAATCAGGAATGCTGCTTACCAGCAACGAACAGCTCTGTTCTACAACAAGAGAGTAAAGAAATGTGATTTGAAAGAAGGGGACTATGTGCTAAAGAAAGTGATTCAAAAACATAACAAACTGAAGGCTAAATGGCATGGACCCTACAAAGTAACAGAATTTGTTCGACCATGGACATATAGGATTGAAACTTTAGAAGGGGAGGAGTTTAAGAATGCATGGAACGCAGAGCATCTGCGCAAATATTATCAGTAGTTTAATCCTTATGTAATGCAGTTTTCTTCGATATGAATAAAGCTTTGGATGTTTTACCCAATTCTCTCCTTTTATTGAAATTTTTTTGGAGTATTAGTGCTACACACTACGCATCAAGTTCAGAACAAAAATCCCACCAACTACGGTTGGTCAATAAAACCCTACCAACTACGATTGGTCGATAAATAAAACCCTACCAACTACGGTTGGTCGGTCTACCAACTACGGTTGGTCGATAAATAAAATCCCACCAACTACGGTTGGTCGGTCTACCAACTATGGTTGGTCGACAAATAAAATCCCACCAACTACGGTTGGTCGGTCTGCCAATTACGATTGGTCGATAAATAAAACCCTACCAACTACGGTTGGTCGGTCTACCAACTACGGTTGGTCGATAAATAAAATCCCACCAACTACGGTTGGTCGGTCTACCAACTATGGTTGGTCAATAAAATCCCACCAACTACGGTTGGTCGATAAATAAAACCCTACCAACTACGGTTGGTCGGTCTACCAACTACGGTTGGTCAATAAATAAAATCCCACCAACTACGGTTGGTCGGTCTACCAACTATGGTTGGTCGATAAATAAAATCCCACCAACTATGGTTGGTCGGTCTACCAACTACGGTTGGTCGATAAATAAAACCCTACCAACTACGGTTGGTCGGTCTACCAACTACGGTTGGTCGATAAATAAAATCCCACCAACTACGGTTGGTTGGTCTACCAACTATGGTTGGTCGATAAATAAAATCCCACCAACTACGGTTGGTCGGTCTACCAACTATGGTTGGTCGATAAATAAAACCCTACCAATTACTGTTGGTCGGTCTACCAACTACGGTCGATCGATAAATAAAATCCCACCAACTACTATTGGTCGGTCTACCAACTACGGTTGGTCGATAAAGAAAATCCCACCAACTACTGTTGGTCGGTCTACCAACTATGGTTGGTCGATAAATAAAATCCCCTAACTACAGTTGGTCGGGGAATAAAAGTTCACCTTGGTCGATAAATAAAATCCCCTAACTACGGTTGGTCGGGGAATAAAAGTTCACCAACTCTGGTTGGTCGGAAACAAATATCTTAATAAACTCTAGTCGGTCGGTAAGCCAATTACAATCATCTCCAGTTGTTTAAATTAAACAGGATCATGAGATAAAGGATGTTTATCACATAAAGATCAAAGATTGATAAATCACTGCAATGAAATAAGCAACCAGCAAGCAAAAACATTCTACAAATTATTTAGAAGAAAATGAAATGACAAAAGGAAAATTT
The DNA here is from genome assembly GCA_949130495.1 of Sambucus nigra. Lineage (NCBI taxonomy): Eukaryota > Viridiplantae > Streptophyta > Magnoliopsida > Dipsacales > Adoxaceae > Sambucus > Sambucus nigra. The sequence goes on along the minus strand of OX422214.1, from coordinate 381,827,512 downwards.
TGATTCATACTAAGTAAAATTACAAATGACGTGAGAAATGTATTATCAAAATTTTTCATTCAAAACCAGAAGGATTACATATGCTGTGGAAAGTAAAAATTATTTCATAAAATCCTATTCTATTGGTTTCTTCCCTTGTGCCTTTGAAACAGTTTCTACTCCAGCAGGAGGATCGTCTAAGGCATAAGGGGTATTTATGAAATTCAGATCTCGAAGCTTCGAACATTCATCACTGATGGCCGATCAAGCAGATGCTTAGGGAGAGAAATATCAACGTTGGAATGAAGACTGTAGTCACCGAGATATTTGGAGATTAAGCACTGAGGGATTGCCCGAGAAGGAATCTAGCTCATGTCAAGTTTAAAAGGTGGCACGGGCAACTCGATCAATCCAGGGTTATGATAATCCCATAGATAATGGCCCTGCTCCAATTTTAATACACCCAGTGCATTCAGCCATCCTTGTTTATAACCCTCATTATTCGCTTGATGGATTCGATCATCAAGGTGGTAGAGGGCTTCATTATAGCCAACCATCCAAAACTCTCTAGGTTGTTTGTGGAATTGGTAAGTCAACCTTTCCAGCTGCTCGTGGAGATTCTTCACAAAAATTTCTTTACTCTCCAAGACTGATCCTTGTGTGGAAAGTTGCTCGTTAAGGTCCAGAATCTTCTTGGACATCTCTGCCAGAGCCTTATTCTTCCAAACCAACTGAACTACTTAATTTTCCAAAGATGCTTGAGTTCTCGGCTCTTCAATAGTAACCCAAGCAGTTCTTGCTCGTCCCAAAGAAGCTCTTGCTCGTCCGTAAGCAGATGAAGAGGGTCCAATTCTCTTTAAAGTTTCCAATTCGTCTATCAAATTGGCATTTTTAACCTCCAGAAATGAGAAACCTTCATCATTGACAGGGACCAAGGCTCCAGAGGTAGATGCTGTAGATTTCAATTGGGATATCTCTCCTCGCAAGTTACTATTTTCCTGCTCCAGCAGTTTCGCGATCTGCCTATGCTCTTCAACCTAGGTCTTCAAAGTCCTCTCCTTAAAATCATAAGAAGTGACTAACTTATCATATCCTTTGTCAGCATTTAGTTGCTGATACTTTTTCTCATACCCCTGATGCAAAAGGGCAGAAGATTCCTTGTATTGTTGCTGAAGTTCCTCGATGGTACCCTGGATATCTTCAATCATCTCGTAATAAGCAACATTATTGGCAACAGCTCGATCGAGTAAGCATTTTAGATATTGGTAAGCTTCCACTGCTCGTTCAGAGGTATCTGAGCCCAGGATATCAAAAATTTGTGACTCATCCAAATCTGTATGGCCAGCTTTGAAATATTCATTACATTTTTTCATCAACTCAGTATCGTGGGCTGACAAGAGCTCCATTCTCGCCATAAGCTAGCAAAAAGAAGAGATAAAATGGATCAATAATAAGAACAGAGCAAGAAAAAGGGAGTTAAGATGCACAACCAAAACTTCAAATTTTATTACATCACAAAAAGAGGTACATGGTTTAGAATAACATTCAACAACAAAATATAAAGCAAAAAGAAAGATCTGAACAACTCTACACCTTCTCCTTACTTCCTAAGACTTCCTCGGGAGGCTTGGACAAAGAAGTAGGTTGCTCGGTGGGCATGGAAAGTTGCTCAGAAGGTATTGGCAGTTGCTCGACAAAGGTACTGGTAGATTGAAGCTGCTCGGTAGGAGTAATAGTTGGTTGGGTCCGCTCATAGCGAAGTTTAACAGTAGGGACCTGATCCCCAACCATCATTGAAGACTCTTCAGAGGCAGCTTCGTCCACTTCTTCTTCGCCAGGGGAGGGAGGAGGACCATGAACATGACGTTGAAACAACTCAGAATTCTCAGAGACCTTTAACTCGTGCAAAGCTGTAACCCATCCGTCCCTGAAATACTTGAACCTAAAAAACTCCATCTGAGAGGACATGGAAGCTAGGCCTTTGTTCCAACCTTTGTCCTAGCCAGCGCTGAAGGACTTTTTAACAACCAGTTTCCTCTTCACCTTCTCCGGGGAAATCTTCTTAGACAGAAGTTCCTCGGAAGCTTTCAATTTCCTTTATGCCTCTTCCTTCTAACGATCAGCTTCACGGAGTTTTCCTAGTTCCTCTTCAGCAGCTTTGAACTTGGTCTCAAGCTCTCCAGCATTTTTGAGCTTTTCCTCAAGCTCATCGTTCTTCTTCTCACATTCTTTTATTTTCCTCTCCAACTCCTGAGAGGCCTCCACAGCTTTCTCTCTCTCTTGCTCGATGGTTTTTAGTTGCTTCCCCCAAGCATCTTTGTCTTCGTCATACTTATGACGAGAATCCTTTAAGGACTGTGTCAGACCTACAAAAGCCTCTTCCACACCTGACGAGGAGCTCGAAGCTTTAATAGCTTCATCCTTTTTCAGAATGGTGTTGAAACAAGTTACCAACTGGAAAAAGAAAATAATTGTTAGTTAGTGCAAGGACATAACATGGAAAAATGAAAGTTTAGATTAGTAATACTTACTGAGGCAATATGTTGAGCTTCCAAAGTGGTAACCCTCTCCCCAGAAAGATTATCTTCAACACCTTGGATCTCGGGGATAATCCAAGACTTCATCGAGCTTATGGCAGAGCTCGGAGCAACAAATGTGGGAACACCACTTCCAGCAGTTAGAGGCTGAGAGATGGATTCAGCCAATTTATCCGAGGAGCTTCTATTTAATTTCCTCGTGGGAGCAGGAACATTCTCGATCAAGGATGTTATCTTGGTCGGTGATATAACTATAACCTCACTTGGAGGAGAAACAACTACAATCTTGCTCGGAGCCACAGGGGGCTTCTCGGCAAACTTTTTAACAGCAACAGGACGGGATGCATCAATATTTTTTGTCCCTTCTTCGGGGACATTTGGCTTATTTTTCTTTGCCTCTCCAGCAGTAGAGGCAGACTTATCAAAGAAGGAAGGATCTCTTCTTCTCTTCATTCTGTCACTGAGAGGAATATTTGATTCAGGAGAGGAACCTTCAGAAGCTGGTGCTGGTTCTATGTCACTTATCACTGGACGAGCAGTAAAAGAAGAAGTGTAACTCTTATACTTCAACAAGTACGAGGCTGATCTGATATGTTCGTCAACAACAGTTTGGTGCAAACTCCAGATAAGTTTCAAGTGCCTCAAATTGACATCAGTTTCTTTAGGGGATTTCTTTTTGCTATCAACTACAAATAAACAAAAATTAAAATGTCAATGACGCATTTTATCAAACACAAAGAAAACATAATTTCGAAAATAAAATAAAATAAAAAAAACCTATCCCATTGCCATAGGGAGGGAATTTAGGACCCTAATAAACATCATTTCCATTTAATGGAGCATGCTGTCAATTTTTCATAACAACCCCATGCTCGAAGTAATCCCTGTTGGCATCAGGGAGATTGACAACTAAAGCCCTATTTAAAAACCTAGTTTTTAAATAAAAAGTGCTATCACTAACAACCCATCTATAGCAAAACATAATTTCTGGAATTCCAAAATGAGTTCCATGAATTAGGTTTAACCTATGAACTCCATTAACTATTCTCCAAGTGTTTGGTGCTATTTTTGCAGGAACAACATCAAAAAACTGACAGAACACAAAACATAAGGGATTTGGAGGAAAAGAAAATCCACATTCAGCTACAAAGAGACTAGGGAACCAATGTCCCTCAGCCAAACGAAAATAGTCAGAAGGTTCAGAAAGTTCTTCTAATATGACCCAGGAAGGAATAGAGAAATCATAATGAAATTTATCAAGCGACTCAACAAGGTAAACCATGATGAACAAAGGAAATAAAAGAGAAGGAAGAAGATCTTACAGGAAAAAGATGAATCAGGTGACAACGAACAATGGAAGAAATGAACGCACAAGACAGAAAAGAAGTGAAGAAATTCTAAGATGCAGATTTGAAAAAGTAAAAGATGATTGAATTTTCTGAAGCATTTAAATACTTTACCTCGAGAATGGAGAAAAGCAATGATTACCAAAATGGGCGATTACGTATCCGGCGGCTAAAAAGAAGAAAAAGGCACGAAACACGAAGCGGTTATGGAAATTCAAAGTACTTTAAAAGCCTAATACTATGTACTCAAAAAAAGAGTTATGTACAATGAACGGTTGTCTAAAATCCATAAAGTTTAGGTAGCATAAATGTTCCATACTTTTCTTTAACATCAAACCAAGAAACATTGGGGGCTTCTGTTGATACTAAATTTAGTCCGTTGACGTGAACCAATTATGTGAAGACACATGTCAATCTACATGGCACCCGCGAACATTTTTGACAACACATTGACTCCGAGGAACTCAACCTCCCCGACCAACTCAGGCGATCTGAGCAGCAAGTGTTCTCCGAGGAACTTTATTGAACCGAGCAACTCATGTATACCGAGCTACTTAGGCGGTCCGAGCAGCTCAGGCGGTATGATCTGCACCTCGTACAGAGCATTTATAACCTAATAATTAAGAGGATTGAATGCGCATTAAATGTTGATTATTATCATACAGATGTACACGCCTATTGGACAGCTACGTAATATTCTATCGCATGTACAACCTCAAAGCTATAAATACATTGTAACCTCCTCATTAGCAGGGGACTCAAAATTTCTTGGTAAACCCATTATCGAGAATTCTGTAAACAGTCAGCAATAACACAAATAGTGCACGTAGGCCATTCTTTCAAGGCTGAACCACTTTAAAAATATCTTTTCTTATTTATTTTTTATCTGTGATTAAATAATTAGAGATAATCTAATTTTTTACATCAACAAATGGATTTAACTAAAACAACCTAGTCATGGAAATGGAATGAATGGGTGTGAACACATTCGATCGGTAAATAAACTCAATCAATCGTATGTACATGATGAATACATGTACTCCTAACGAATGAACATAAAAAGTATCCTTAGGTGTAAAAATTGCTGAATTTAGATGACACCGTCTTATGTAAATCAACAAATCAAAGTCAAAGTGATTTCCACACCAATAACGTCCAAAACTATTTAACTCTTTTTCATGACTTTCAAGGATGTGCAAAACCGTTTTAAATTCCATCCAAAATCCCTCATGCATATTTTCTTTTAGAGGTAATTTAAATTCTCAAACATTGGAGAATTGGTGAATAAACCTAATGGCCCATAATTGGCATAAATTTCTTTTTATTGTCTTTAAATTTTTTCGGACTCTTTTAAACCTCTTTGGACCCCGAATAATAAATTCCTTCATTTTTAGGTCCGATATAACGGTGGCTTAGTATTCGTAAAGGCCAAATGAACCTTTTGCATCCCTTCCCCGTTTTCAAATAAAGCACACAAACTCATAAAATGGTTCTTACATGCACAACTTTTTATAAAGTTTTATCACGCTTGGTTCATTTTTAAAGACAGGATTGAAGTGAAAACACCCAACCAACTTGTGATAAGACAAGCATAATAATCAAACAAATCTTTGCATGTGTACAATAAAGGAAATCATGAGTCAAACATGTAGGAAGTAACACTTAATTACATCTCAATGACTCCAAACATTATAAAGCATAAAGGGGACATGATATATCGTCTCAAAACACTATCAAATAGTCACATGAAAATGGAATGATGTTGTGACCCGGTCATCCTAAGTGTCCATCCATAAAAGGTGTAAAGCAAAATACAAAACTCTTTTTGGATTTTCTCAAAATTTTATCAAAATAAAATCTTTTTGTATTTTTTAAAAATTTTCAAAAAATGATACATACTAGGAATAGGAAAATAATGACATCATGGAAAACATCCTATTATAGTAAACAAGTCAATCCTCAATCGTTGGGTGCGAAGGGATTTTCCAAAGGTGGTGCCAACTTATGAAAAACCTCCATAAAATTTTGTGAAGTTTTGACCAAAAATTTAACTTCCTCACCTAAATGTGCAAACTATCTCATGTAGTCTCTAGGAGCATGTAAAGTATCATGAGTGGGTGCATGTGTAGCAGAAACACGTGACACATAACCCAACTTAAAACAAAATTCCCTAAGGTGTCCTCTCATTTTAGAATGGGAACTAACATATATAGGCCTAGGAACACCTCTCTCAAAAACTCTAGGATGCGCTTTTCTAATAGGAATAGGACGCCTAGGTGGGTTAGGGTGAGACACATGTGAATCTAACACTAAAGTGGGAACCAGATCGGGTACTACTTGGGTAGTAGAAGCACCGTCATGACTTATTCCTAAACTCTCACCACAACCTAAAATATGATTGAGAACCATCTTTCTAACCTTCTTAGATGCGTCCTCTAATGGGAATTTGACCTCCCGGACATGTTCGAGATCACTCTCGAGTTGGGATATACGTGTCGTCAGACTAGACACCATGTTGGCCAAATCACACTTCTCCCTTGCTATAGAAATCAACTGCTCACTCAGACTCACTTTCACCTTCTCAAGTTGACTTGCTTTGGCCTCAAACTCACCCAAAATCTCAATCTCTCTCTCCTAAATTTTCACCTTGAGACTTAACACTTTTTTCAATTTTTTTGTCTTTAAAGTCTCAGCATATAAGTATCGAAAATCAATTTGGAGCTCAATTTCGCACTCACCTTCACCCTCCCTCGAAACACTCAAATCCTCCTCCTCGGGGGGGTGGGGGGGGTGGGGGGGGGGGGGGTCTCACGAGAACTAGTCCCCTCACCTCCATCTAAACTGGTTGTGCTAACTTGACTAGCTAAAAACGCGATACACATACCGTGCTCTTTTTCATCACCCAAATAAAAAACCTCTATGTCACTATCACCAAGTGTGGCAAGCATAGCCACTCTCTTTTTCTCTCTCCTAAGTCTAGTGGCACACTCATACAGCTTATGCCCTTTAGCCCCACACTCAAAACACGTCAAACTTTCTAAATTTTCCTCGCTCTCCTTTTTTTCTCTATCTCTCTCTCCTTCTCTTTGTCACCGCTTTCTTTGGCCTCTTTAATTTTCTCAAAAAATCTCTTATTGGAAGAATTATTTTTGTTCATGTTGAGAAATTTTTTAAAATATTTCGCAAACAAGGCCATATCTTTAAAATCAAAATCTTCCCCAGAATCGGACTCACAAACGTTTTCTTTCTTTTTCTTAAAATGAGTCTTTAAATCCATGCCTTTATCCTCATCCTTAATGGTTCGGGGAAACATGTCAATCTCATAGGTTTGAAGATCTCCTTAAAGTTCTTCCAACTTAAGTGATTTCAAATTTTCCAAAGAGTTCAAAACAGTGACTTTAGGAATAAAGCATTTTGGGAGAGATATCAAAATCATTTGAACGACACGCGTGTTATCAATCACCTCACCCAAATTAAAACTGGTGTTAATAATATCCGACAAACATATAAAAAATTATCAATGAATTCAGACTCAGACATGGTGATAGTCTCAAATTGGATGGCCAAATTTTATAATTTGATTCTTTAACCACGTTCATCCCCTCATGTGTCAATTTCAAAACATCCCATGCCTCTTTAGACGTGGTGCAAGTCATAATTTGGTGAAACTCATCGAGAGTGACGGCTCCAGAAATAGCACTCAAACCACGTGAATTAAAATTTGACATTTTAAAATCATCTTCAGTCTAGTCCGACATGAGTTTTAAAGAGATGATATTTTTAACGGTGACATTGGGAGGAGTCCACCCTCTTTCACACAACAACCAAACACGTTCTTCAATAGCCTTTATTGTGATTTCATACGAGCTTTCCAATAGGCATAATTAGACCCTTAAAAAATAGGCATCATTTTAAATGAATGTTCCATTGGAAAAATTGCGATTTTTCACAAAATTGATTTTAAAAAAATCAATATCACACGATTTTGCGAAAAATAGGAATACACAATAAATTAGCGCAACCCGCTCTGATACCAATTTGTAAAATAGGACGGTGGCGTGTGATACCGATTTAAATTAATTCGTAAGTTTCCAATTAAATCTTACTTAATCAGAGTCTATTTTTAAACCAAATTTTTTCATCCCCTAAACATGCAACTACGTGTGTGCGTGTGTCAAACCATAAATAAATAAAGCATTTGACACAAATTTCAGGAAACATCCCCGAAGGGAAAAACCTTTGATTTCTAGAACTCTGACAAGTTTACAAGACCATTGACTTACATACCATCTTGATTTCTCCCACAAGAGTAACGTACGGTGCCTTCGTCACACCTTCATAGTAACGGTTAAAAATCAGCAGTGGTTCACACGCAACTATACCACAAGGATGCGCAGTCTAAACACGTAGTCTTCACAATGTAGGTTATCCTCCCTATAAGAGTAGCTTCATAGAGACTCCCTCCACAATAGCACACAACTCTCTGGTTGTAGAGTTCTCCCCACAAAGTATGAACAAAAGCAAAGTGTATTCTCGAACACCAAAACAATTCACCAAAGCATATGGGATTTTTGTTAATTGAAAACAAAAGGGATGAAAACCCTAAAAGAAGAAGGCAAAAAGAATTCCACAGATTCGCAGTTTTCTGTATTTCGAAACGCTGGGACTTCTTAATAAAAAGGAAACCATTTAATGAGTATTTATAGAAAATCGTGCCGCCTCGGTCGTTAGAATGAAAATGGGATCTCGCTCGAAAAAAGTACACGTATCGTTTGAACGACATCGTGCGACATCTCAATGTCGCTCGAACGAGATGTGATATCGCTTGAATGACCTGAGCATCAAAATTGAGGAATGCTACAGGACTTAGAAAATTTCTCATTCTTAAATTTTGACGAAAAAAGTCCGCTTCAACACTTAGAAAATATTTTGAAAAAATATTCCAAAGCCCTAAGTGCAAAGTTAAGGTATTTAAAACATAATCTTACTAAAGTAAACTTTGCGGAGGCTTTTTGATGAAGAACCTTGATATATTCGGATCCGTCTTGATGTAGATTTCTCTTGAACTTCTTTGATGGTTGTAACGGTATACGACATAATTAATTGTGATGGATATTTATAAAAATGTGTCCTTACACCCCCTTCATTAACCGTTAGTAAATCAATAATAACCTGCTCAACAACTTGCTCAATTGACTATTGCGTACCCCCTTCACCAATCGTTAGTTAACTACCTAATACTTGGCCAATTACTTTGTCCAATGACCGCGTGGGAGAATATCATTTGCTCGAACCACTGGTAACTAGATGAGGATGATACGGGTGGTCAAAATTCTTTTTTCGCCTCTAACCTTCTCTTTTGCTCCGATGTGGTAGGAGGATTTCTACTTCTTCCCATTTATATGACCTATATAAGAAATTAACAAAATTATATTTGCAAATGAACATCAAATTAATAAGTTCATACCGATAAGAAAAAATAAACATATAGCCACATTTATATAATAAAATCATATATACATGGATGCATACATACATACATACATACATACATACATACATACATACATACATACATTGTGTTAAAACTTGCAAGAATTTATCTAATCAAAGAAATTGAAATATATATATATATATATATATATATATATATATATATATATATATATATATGTGTGTGTGTGTGTGTGTGTGTGTGTGTGTGTGTGTTATTAATTGTTCATTTATATATGAAATATATTGCTACATACAGTGGGTAGTGGCCATGAACAACCGACCATGGTTTGAAGAGGCCATAAAAAAAACAATATGGTTGATTATTGCCGTGACAACACCAATACGGTAAAAATTGGTCGTATATGTTATACCACGATTAAAAGAGACCATAAAACTCTGTTCCCCTCGGCGATGAGCTGCCATAAGTGCATACCAAGTAGGGTTTTTTTCAATCTTAAAACCCTATCTTATTTTCACAACTTATTATGCAATATATTACTCGTGTTAATAATAGGGTTCAATTTAAGATGATTAAATGGGTTTATTGTTGATGTAAAAAATTAGATCACTCTAATAATTCAATCATAGATAAATAAATGAGACAAAAGATTTTTAAGTGGTTCAGCCTTATAAGAATGGCCTACGCCCACTATTGTTTTATTGCTGTTTGTATGGGAATTCTCGATTACAAGTTATCTCAAGAAATTCCGGTCTGGGGTCTCTTTACAATGAGGCTTGTACAATGTATTTATAGCCTTGAGGCTGTAATGTGAAAGGGTAACACATTAAATGATATGCATATGAAAGGGTAATACATTTAATGCCCTCTTTGCGTGCGCGTCCAAATGATAAGCATTTAATGAATCAATTGAACTGTTGGTTATCCAGCTATTAATGCTTTGTTCGAGATGCATCTCGGACCGCCTAAGCTTCTTGGTATTCAAGAGTTCCTCGGAGTGTATGAGTTCCTCGGGGAACTATGAGTTCCTCGAGTAAGCAGTGTTCCTCGGGGAGCTAGTCTTCCTCGCCATAGTTTTGTTCCTCGGAGCGTGGGAGTTCCTCGGAAGTGTTTGTAATTGCCATGTGTCTTCATATGATTGGTCCACGTCAGCAGATTAAATTTGGTATCAACAGAAGCCCCCAATGTTTCATAGTTAGAAATTTGAGGAGTATGGAACATTCTTTCTCGGAATATGGTAGCTTTAAATAGTTTTCCTGATTTTCAGGAACATTTCCCTTGTATTTATTTCTCTTTCCAAATTCGTAGAATCATGCTTTTTTGGACTTTTCTGCGTGCTTCGATTCCCGCGTTATTTTTCGTCTTTTTAGCCGCTGTTGCCCGCTTTGATTCCCGCGCCTATATTTAATGCCCTTTTGGCCGCCGGTAACGTAATCATCCTTTTTTGTAATCATTACTTCGCCAGTTCCCAAGGTAAGGTATTTAAACTTCACAGACACTCCCATCGTCTTCTACCTTTTCAAATTTTCATCTTCTAGTTTTTCATTGTCTTCTACTCTCTTGTGTATTCATCTCTTCCATCGTCCGTAGTCAGCAGATCCGTTCTTTTCCTGTAAGATCTTCTTCCTTCATCTTTATTTCTTTATTCACCATGGTTTATCCTATTGAGTCTCTTGAGAAATTTCGTTCTGATTTTTCCATTCCATCTTGGGTCGTCTTGGAAGAGCTTTCTGAGCCTTCTAATTATTTCAATTTGGCTGAGGGACATTGGTTCCCCAGTCTCTTTTTTGCTGAGTGTGGATTTTCTTTTCCACCAAATCCTCTGTGTTTGGAATTCTATCAGTACTTTGATGTTGTTCCTGCACGAATAGCCCCCAACACATGGAGAATAGTTAATGGGGTGCATAAATTAAATCAAGTGAATGGAACTCGTATAGGAATTCCAGAAATCATGTACTGCTATAGATGGGCAGTTAATGATAATATTTATTATTTAAAAACTAGGTTTATAAATAGAGCCTTAGTAGTCAACCTCCCTGATGCCAATAAGGATTATTTTGAACACGGGGTTGTCGTAAAAAATTGGCAACATCCTCCATTAACCGAAGATGAGGTTTACCAGGGTCCCAGATGCCCTCCTTATGGCAATGGGATAGGTTATTTTTATTTTATTTTATTTATTTTGAAATCATGTTTGTTTTGTGTTTGATAAAATGTGTCACTGATAACAATGTTTGTTTTTTTTGCAGTTGATAGCAAGAGAAAGTGCCCAAAAGAAACAGATGTCAATATAAGGCATTTGGGACTACTCTGGGGTCTGCATCAAAGGGTTGCCGACGAGCACATCAGGTTGGCTTCGTATCTGCTCCAGTATAAGAGCTACACAACCTCCTTCACTGCTCGTCCAGTGATCAGTGAAGCAGAGCCAGTACCAGCCTCTGCAAGTTCTTCGCCTGAATCTCATATTCCATTGAGCGAAAGGATGAAGAAGAGAAGAACTACTGCTCTGTTTGAGAAAACCGCCTCCGGTTCTGGGGAGGTAAAAAGGATTAAGATTGATGTCCCAAAGGAGGGGACAAAGAAGACTGATGCAGCTCCTCCAGCTGCTCCTGCTAAAGTCTCCGAGAAGGTTGCTGATAAGCCCGCATTAGCTCTGAGCAGCTTTGCTGCTCCTGGAAAGGTGATTGTGATATCACCGACCAAGGATTCATCCTTGGTTGAATCTGTAATTGTTCCCCCGAGGAGGCTGAAGAAAAGCTCCTCGGTCAATTTGGCTGACACCACTACTCAGCCCCCAGCTGCTGGGACTGTAGTTCCCACTTTTGTCCCTCCGAGCTCTGCCATGAGCTCGGTGAAGTCTCGGACCATTCCTGAGGTCCAGGGTAATGAAGATAATCTTACTCGGGACATGGTTACTTCTTTGGCTGCTCGTCGTATTGCTTCAGTAAGTTTCTTTACTTTGAACTTTTCATATTTTCCTTTGTCATTTATGTTTCTAACTTGCTTTCTTTTTCTGTTTACAGTTGACGAGTTGCTTTAACATAATCCTGAAAAAGGATGAAGCCATTAAAGCCTCATGCTCCTCGTCCAGTGTGGAGGGAGCTATGGAAGAGGCTATCAAATCTTTGGAAGAATCCCGCCAGAAGTATGCCATTGATAAGGCTATCTGGGAGAAAAAACTTTCCTCCTCCGAGCAAGAAAAAGCTCGAGTTGCTGATGCCTCCAACGAGTTAGAGAAGAAAAAGAATGCCTTGGAGAAGGCAAATAAAGAGCTTGAGGAAAAGCTTAAAGCCGCTGGAGAGTTGGAAAATAAACTCAAAGTTGCTGAGGAGAGGTTGGACCAGCTCCAGGAAGTAGGTCGGTAGAAGGAGGAGGTTGAGATCAAACTGAAGAATGCTGAGAACCTTCTGTCCGAGACGCTTTCCTCGGAGAAGCTGAAGAGGAAAGCTGCTGTGAAAAAGTACTTTAGCTCTGGCTAAGACGTGGAATAAGGTGTTTGCTTCCATGGTATCTCAAGTAGACTATGGCAGTCTAAAGTACTTTAGGGATGGATGGGTCGCTGCCCTTCAGGAAATGAAGGTCGACGAGTCCTCCGAGCTCTTCCAGAGGCATATCCCTGGTCCTCCTCCTACTCCAGAAGAATTAGAAGAGGACGAAGCTACCTCTGAGGAGTCTTCAATGATGATGGGAGATCACCCCCCAGCCATCCAGTCTAATGTCGAGCAAGTCGTTTCTTCATCCGAGCAACAACTGGTGCTCTCCGAACAGCCCACAGTTCCCTCCGAGAAACCTTCTTCCTCTTCCCAACCTCCCGAGAAGGTTTTGGGAGATAAGAAAAAGGTGTAGTGTTGTTCGGGCTTACTTTTATATTTTCTTTCTTTGTCAAATGTAATCCAACACTTGTAATTCCGAATTTTAGAATCTAATAAAACTTGAATTTTCTTGCATATTGTTGTTCATATTCTATTCATACTCTGCTTATTCTTCTTATTGATGATTGCTTTTATTTCTCTGCTAGTTTCTGGCCAGGATGTATCTGCTATCTACCCATGATACAAAGTTGCTGCAACAGTGCAATGATTACTTTAAGGCTGGTCACAGAGACTTGAATGCTGCACAAGTTACCGACATCCTTGGCCAGGACGCTTCAGAACTGGCAGTGGAAGCATATCAGTACCTGAAGTGTCTCCTTGATCGAGCGGTAGCCAATAATGTGGCTTACTATAAAATGATCGAGGATCTCCAGTGCACCCTCGAAGACCTTCAGAATTAATACAAGGAATCAACTGCCTTGTTGCATGAGAGTTACGAGAAGAAGTATAAGTTGATCGTTGCTGACAAGGGCTACGATAAGCTTTTTGCTGGTTATGATGTAAGGGAGAGAACCCTGAGGGGCGAGGTCGAGGAATGCAGACAGATTGCCGAGCTGCTGGAAAAGGAAAACAACAACTTGCAGAAAGAGCTATCACAATTGAAGTCTGCAGCCTCTTCTTCAACAGCCCTAATCCTAGTGACTGACGAGGGATTTTAATTCCTAGAAGTGGAGAATGCCAAGTTGAGGGAAGAATTGGATACCTTGAGGAGGTCGTACCCTTCCACGTCTCCTCGGGGATGAGGAAGAGCTCCTCGGGGACGAGCAAGAGCAGCTCGGGTGCTTGTCGAGGAACAGAGGACAGCATCTGCCTTAGAGAACCAGGCCTTCCAACTAATGGCGAAGAACCAAGCTTTGTCTGACATGTCAAAGAAGATTAAGGACTTGGAAAAATAGCTCTCTACGCAGAAGTCCGTCTTGGAAAATAAGGAGATTTTCATCAAGAGTCTCCACGAGCAGCTATAGAGGCTAACATATCAATTCCACAAACAACCCAGGGAATTCTGGATGGCTGGATACAACGAAGCATTATTCCACTTGGACGATCGTATCCAGAATGCCAATAATGAGGGCTACAAATAAGGCTGGCTGAATGCCTTAGGTGTGCTGAAGCTCGAACAAGGACACTAACTGTAGGACTACCACGATCCCGGGTTGCTCGACTTACCTGTGCCACCATATAATTTGGAGATGGAGTGGATCCCTGCTCGGGCCATTCCTCGGAGCTTAATTTCAAAATACCTCGGTGACTACAATTTACATTCTCAAATTGAGGTATCTCGTCCCGAGCATCTTTTAGATCGACCTTCTGTGATGAACGTCAGGATGCTGAAGGATTTGAACTTCATCAATTCTCCTCAGTCTTTAAATGATCCACCTGCTGGCGAGGAACCTGCATCAAAAGCTGAAGGGAAAAGACCAGTAGAATATAAATTTTTGATGTAATAGTTAGCATACATATCAATGTAACTTTCATTTTATTATCAATGTAATTTATTTTGAATTTAATGAAAAACTTTCATTTCTGTTTGCAAATCTTAATTGCTATTGTCTTGTAAATATCAAACACTTTACATTTATGCATATCTGTTAAAAAGATAATAATAGTTTTGTTCATCGACCAACTTAGTAAAAAAGTTACAAGTATCAGTAATGTTGCTCGATCACTTAATAATAAAGTAATGAGTATAAAAATGTTTAAAATTTTTCCAACCAACCAAGGTTGCTAAATTGTGCTCGTCGACCAATTATAGTTAGTGAGAGTTTATCCCCGACTAACCATACTTGGTAAATTTTTGTCTTTTTCATAAAATGTGTCTGACCAACCAAGGTCAATAAATTCTCCTCGTCGACCAACAAAGTTGGTACAGTTTGGAATATTTTCTCCTCGTCGACCAACTAAGTTGGTACAGTTTGGAATATTTTCTCCTCATCGACCAACTAAGTTGGTACAGTTTGAATATTTTCTCCTCGTCGACCAACTAAGTTGGTACATTTTGGAATATTTTCTTGAGTAGTCTGCCGAGCTGTGCCGAGTAGTGCGTAGCACTAGTATTTCCCGAAATTTTTTCAATAAACAGAGAGACTTGCAGAATATTTTTATTTTATTCATACTGATGGAACTGCGTTACATATACATCACTGATAATACTTGCGCAGATGCTCTGTGTTCCATGCATTCTTAAACTCCTCGCCTTCTAAAGTGGCTATTCGATAAGTTCCTGGTCGAACAACTTCTGTAACTCGGTATGGTCCATGCCAGTTTGCCTCCAGTTTGTTATGCTTTTGAATTACTTTCTTCAGCACATAGTCTCCTTCTTTCAGGTCGCACTTCTTCACCCTCTTGTTGTAGAACAAAGCTGTTCGCTGCTGGTAAGCAACATTTCTAATGGTTGCTTCCTCTCTGACTTCCTCGATCATGTCTAAATCCAGTCTTCTTATTAAGTCACTGACAGGGGAATTGAAATTCAGTACCCTGTGTGTTGGGAGGCCCAACTCGGCAGTTATGACAGCTTCACTTCCAAACGCCAGCATGTATAGTGATTCTCCAAGTGCTACTTGGGGAGTAGTTCGGTAAGCCCAAAGTACTGATCGTAGCTCGTTGATCCAGTTTGCTTTTGCAACGTCCAATCGTTTCTTCAAACCGTTCAGCAGCGTTCTGTTTGTCAATTCAGTTTGTCCATTGCTCTGAGGATGGCCTGGTGCTGAATGAACCTTCAATATATTTGACTGATGACAATAGGCGGCAAACTGCTCGTTATCAAATTGTGTTCCATGGTCTGTGATGAAGGCATGAGGGAGACTATACCGACAAATGATGTTCTTCCAAATAAATTGGTAAACCTTCTCATACGTCATATAAATGAGTGGCTCAGCTTCTACCCACTTAGTAAAATAATCCACTGCGATGACGAGGTACTTGAACCTTCCTCGGGTCGTTGGCAGTGGTCCAACCAAATCAATTCCCCACATGGCAAATGGCCAAGGGGAAGTTATGGGTGTCAACAATGCTTGTGGAGTTCTTCGAATGGAGGAGAAACGCTAGCACTTGTCACATTTTTTGGCATAAGCTATGCAATCAGCCCTCATCGTCGACCAATAGTATCCCTGCGTCATCACCCTTTGCAAAAGCGTCCGACCTGCTACATGTGCTCTACAAGACCCTTCGTGGATCTCTTCAATTAATTCTTTCACCTCGAAGGGATGTACACATCTCTGCAAACCTTCCATTATTCCTCGTCTATATAAAACACCATTAGTTAGTACATACCGAGCAGCTTTAAACTTCAATTTCTTGGATGCAAACTTGTCAATTGGCAATTCTCCCTCCTCGATATACGCCCTGATGGGATCCATCCAAGATGGACCTAAATCAAGGGTGATAAAGTTCGTCGTCAGATCTTCATCTATACTCCGACCAGCCAACACTTCAATTGGGATTGTTCGTCGTAACTCGGTGCGTGCAGCTGATGCTAGTTGAGCCAGGGCGTCTGCTCTCGCACTCTCCATTCTTGGTATTCTGACCAGCTGAATAGCGGCAAATTCTGACACCAGCTCCTTTGCCTTTGCATGATATCTGATCATTAATTCTCCTCTAACTGCATATACTCCCATCATTTGGTTTACAATCAGTTGAGAGTCACTGAAGATCATAACTTGTTGTGCCTCCATAACTTTTGCCAAATTAAGCCCTGCAATCATGGCCTCATATTCAGCCTCATTGTTGGAAGCTTTGAATTGGAAACGCAAAGCGTATTACATGTCGACCTCGTCCGGAGTGCTTAAAACTATCCCCGCGCCACATCCTGTATTGCAAGATGAGCCATCTACATATAGCCTCCATATAGGTAACTCGTCTTCAAATGTCGAATCAGTCAGAGTTCCTCGGTGAAATATTTGCTGCTTCTTTTCATCCTCTCTATATTTTTCTCTCTCCTCATCGATCATTTCTTCTTGCCCTTTTACCAACCGGAGTTGGTCTGGGCTCGAATTTAATGATTTTGTAACATCCACTTGCCCTTTTACCAACCGGAGTTGGTCTGAGCTAGTGTTTGTCGATCTTGTAACATCCACAGGTTGATCAGCGAGCAACTCCTGTTCCTCGTCCGGAGTCCTCCCAACTATCTCTGCATCATATCCTGTAACATCCACATGCCCTTTTACCAATCGGAATTGGTCTGGGATTGTGTTTGTTAATCCTGTAACATACACAGGTTGATCAGCGAGCAACTTTTGCTCCTCGGGGGTTTCAGGATAGGTGAACTCCGCTATGAAATCTGCTACAGCCTGCCCTTTTAGTGATGATCTGGGTTCATAAATTATATCATATTCTCCGAGCTCTATTACCCAGTACATCAATCTCCCTGATTTCTCTGGCTTATGAAGGGCTTGTCTCAATGACATATCGGTGTATACTACTATAGTTGGAGCCTGGAAGTATGGCCTCATTCTCCTACTCGCCTCAATCAGTGCCAGTGCTAATTTCTCTAGCCTTGGATATCTGATCTCTGCTCCTCGGAAGGCCTTACTTGTGTATTAAATTGCCTTTTGTACTCCATTCTCCACTTTGATCAACGCCGAGCTAACTGCATTCTCGGATACTGCAAGGTATAAATACAATTTTTCTCCCATCACCGGCCTGGACAACAGTGGAGGTGCTCCCAAGTATTTCTTCAAGTCTTGAAAAGCCTTCTCGCATTCATCATTCCACTCGAAAGTCTTTATGAGTGTCTTGAAGAATTGGAGACATCTATCAGTTGCTTGTGACACAAATCTGTTGAGTGCCGCTACTCGTCCTGTGAGACTCTGTACTTCCTTCTTCGTTGTTGGAGATTGCAGCCCTAATAGAGCTTTGATCTTTTCAGGATTTGCTTCAATGCCTCGTTGATTGACAACGTACCCGAGAAACATGCCTTCTCGTACTCCAAAGATGCACTTCGTCGGGTTCAGCTTCATTTGATATTTATCTAGTTGATCAAAAGTCTGGCTTAAGTCAACTAGATGATCGGCAGCTTTCTTGCTTTTTGTCAGCATATCGTCAACATAGACTTCCATGTTGTCACTGATTTGTTCATCAAAGACCTTGTTCATCAGCCTCTGATATGTCGCACCTGCATTTTTCAAACCAAAAGGCATAACATTATAACAATAAGTTCCCCTAGGGGTAATAAAAGAAGTACTTTCCTTGTCCTCAGGTTTCATTTTAATTTGATTGTAGCCAGAATAGGCATCCATGAAGCTCAGCAACTCGTGTCCCGAGGTAGCATCCACCAGTTGATCAATTCGGGGCAATGGAAAGTGATCCTTTGGGCATGCTTTGTTGAGGTCGGTGAAGTCCACACACATCCTCCACTTGTTGTTTTTCTTCTTTACCATCACCACATTAGCTAACCAATCTGGATATTTAACATCTTCAATGAAATAAGCTTTCTGGAGCTTCTCGACTTCCTCCTGTATAGTTTGATTCTTCTCGGGACTGAATACTCTTCTTCTCTGCTTCACAGGCTTGATTTCCTTATTCACATTGAGCTCGTGACATAAGAAGTTTGGGTCTATCCCAAGCAGATCTTCGTGACTCCACGCAAAAGTTTGTCTTCTTCTTCTAAGGAAAGTTATTAATTCTTGTTTTAATGAGGCTTCTAACGATGAACCTATTTGAGTAGTTCACTCAGGGTGCTCGTCGTCCAGAATGATGTTTTCAGTAGCTTCCACCACTTGACCCTTTACGAGTTGCGACTCATCTCAAGGATCCAATGTTTTAATTTCTGCACCTTCCTCCACTTGATAGGTCGTAGTCTTTTTCTTTGATTCTTCCAGTTCTTCTTGCTCGGCGGATGAATAATAGCATTCCCGAGCTACTTTCTGATCACCTTTCACAACTCCTACTCCAAAGTTTGTTGGAAATTTTAGGCACTGATGCACTGTAGATGGCACAGCCTCGAATTTCTTCAATCCTACTCTTCCCATGATGATATTGTACGATGATTGGACATTCTTATCCATCACGAAGAAATGTATTCTTTCTGTCCGACAAGCAGGCCACGTACCAATGAATATATCCAACTTGATCGTCCCAAGTAGAAATACTTTCTCGCCAGCAAAACCAATGAGGGGTCTATGGTAAGGCTCCAGTTGAGATAACTTTAGGTTTAAACTATCGAAACACGAGTAGAACATGATGTCTGTCGAGATACCATTATCGACCAGTACTCTTGAAATCATAACCTCCTTCATCCTCATTTTGATCACCAACGGGTCATCATGAGGATATAAAACACCTGGAAGGTTTTTCTTTGAGAACCCAATGACCAACTTCTCCTTGTTCACCTTTCTTGGGTGATCTTCCTCAGCTAAATTTATTCGCTGAATGTACGAGCAAGCTTGAGCCTCACCGAGGTAAGCTTTTCTTTCTGCAGTAAGGTCTCCTCCTCCTGCATCTCCACCTGTAATAACATTACAATCAAATGACCCAAAGCATATTGAAAATACCTCTCGTTCTGGCTGCCTTGGTTTCTTGGGAAGATCGGGGTCATCTTCTTGATCAACTTCATGGTTTCTCTTCTTGTTCTCCTCTACTCGACGAGGAGATCTAGATCTCTCTCTAGTTCGATCGGTGTTTCTTCTTTCACCTCCCCGATTAACATACTTCGATAGCTTTCCTCGTCGGATGAGTGTTTCAATCTCATTCTGAAGAGCTATGTAATTTTTAGTCATATGGCCATGATCCTTCTGGAACTCGCAATATTTCTACCTATTCCTCGTGTCAGGGTCTGATTTCATTTTCTTTGGCCAGTTTAACTCCTCGTTGTTCTTAATTTCTTCCAGGACGTGGTTGATATTTGCCTTCAAAGGTGTGTAATTATCAAATTTCCTCAAGACTTCCCATGACGACCTGTTTTTGGAATGTTTGTCACCAGCATTGTTCTTATGCTCTTTCTTCTTAGCTTTATCACCTTCCACCTTGGTTTCTTTGGCGTCCATATTCTTCTTCGCAGATAAAGCCTCCTCGGCATTCATAATCTTGGACGCTTTTCCCATCAGGTCTGACATGGTTCGAGGTGGATCTTTAGCCAAAGTGTAGTACAACTTGTTCGGCAGTAGTCCACTCATCAAAGCAGTAATAGTTGTCTTCTCCTCGTAATCAATGACTTCGAGTTTCTCATTATTAAAACGAGTTATATAATCTCTAATAATCTCACCATCCTTTTGTCTAACACTTAACAAATGTGCTACTCGTTTAACTGGCTTTGCTCCAAAGCAGAAATTCCCAATGAATAACTCGGCCAATTGAAGAAAAGTTGAAATCTTACCTCGAGGAAGATTATTATACCATATCTGAGCAGATTCGGTAAGAGTTCCCGAGAATGCCCTGCATCTCATCTCGTCTGGGACAGCATAGATGTCGGCAGCAGCTTGATATTGTTCTATATGAAGGACAGGGTCAGTCTTCCCATCATACTTGGGAGTCACAACAGGTGCTTTGAACTTTGAAGGTGTTGGAAAATCAATAATGTCCTGGACAAAAGCTGTTCCTCGAACAAAGGTTCGTTGTAGAGGGTTCTTGGCCTTAGCCATTTCCCCTAATCTATCCTCCATCCTCTGAATAGATCCTTTCCATGCATCATTTCCTTCCTCGGGCCTATTGGTTCGAGCAACTGATTGTGTTGAAGTGGCTTCCTGGGATTTATCTCGACGAGCAGCTGGTCGCGACTGGGCATATCCTTCCCTTAAATCTGATGGTCGTCGAAAGCTCCTCGACGCTGCATTAAGAGGACTTTTGTTCCTCTTAGGGCCTAATCGATCGAAAGGAGAGGCCCTACTTAATCTTTCCAATGCGCTGGCCCTTTCTGGGGAGAGGGTGACATGTTGTTCAGTATCTGTGGCTCGCACAAATGAAGTTCGCCTAGGTTGATAAGAGAAATCATCAGATTCCTCATTGCGATGTGAGTTAGTACGCCTAGTATGTGAAGAAGGCACACGGGTATTTCTTTTAATGCTTCGTGGTCCGGAATGGGCTGATGCACCGCCATGGAGGGTTTGGATAAGTTGTCACATTGTCTCTTGCATGACGGTCTGGCCCTGAGCCAGATTCACCATTATTTCAGTCAGATCTGGAACAATTGGTGGAGCAGATGGATTTGGAGGGGTTCTGGCATTTCGATTGCTGGATTCAGGAATATCAGCCATTGATAATGGATTATTTTTTATGAGAAAACGATTTTACCAGTCGTTTCCCACAGACGGCGCCAATCTGTTGATGTAAAAAATTAGATCACTCTAATAATTCAATCACAGATAAATAAATGAGACAAAAGATTTTTAAGTGGTTCAGCCTTTTAAGAATGGCCTACGTCCACTGTTGTTTTATTGTTGTTTGTATGGAAATTCTCGATTACAAGTTATCTCAAGAAATTTCGGTCTGGGGTCTCTTTACAATGAGGATTGTACAATGTATTTATAGCCTTGAGGCTGTAATGTGAAAGGGTAACACATTAAATGATATGCATATGAAAGGGTAATACATTTAATGCCCTCTTTGCGTGCGCGTCCAAATGATAAGCATTTAATGAATCAGTTGAACTTTTGGTTATCCATCTATTAATGCTTTGTTCGAGATGCATCTCGGACCGCCTAAGCTTCTTGGTATTCAAGAGTTCCTCAGAGAGGTTTGTTCCTCGGAGTGTATGAGTTCCTCGGGGAACTATGAGTTCCTCGAGTAAGCAGTGTTCCTCGGGGAGCTAGTCTTCCTCGCTGTAGTTTTGTTCCTCGAAGCGTGGGAGTTCCTCGGAAGTGTTTGTAACTGCCATGTGTCTTCATATGATTGGTCCATGTCAGCAGATTAAATTTGGTATCAACATTTATTATGGGGTTTTTATATATATTTTTCATGATAGGGTTTAATACAAAAAATAAGAGCATATATGTGATAAAATGACAGTAATGGGAGCAAGTTTTAACGGTGTAACATACTAGAACTGAAGCTTGAGGGTAAGTTGTAAGGTTTGAGAGAAAATGGAAGCAAGTTGTAAGGTTGAAAGGTTTAGGAGGGAAGTCAAAGAGAGAGAGGAAATAGAAGAGGTGAGGTTTAATTTTTTTTTTGGATTTTTATATGGGACAACACTATTGTGTGTTGTATTTATTTGGTGTTTTGTATATATTTTATGTACTTATGTGGTGTTTTATAGAAAACAATTGGTGGAAATATACTAGCCAAGAGACTTTCCCTCAGTAAGAATTAATATAAAAGGTAGGATCCCCCACAAGGATCAAGGGAAGTCAGTTCTACTCATGAACCACCAAAGATAGTTTTTTACATTCTCATTATACACACTAAGATACAATACCAACGTACGGATCTAATGTAAAAGCAACCTGTGGACATAGGCTAATTCAATATGTATATCTTAGTGTTAATATTATTATCCTCATCTCAATCTCTTTTCAATTACATGCACAATTAATTATATGTTTTATCTAATTGGATCTCATCTAGCTAAGACAAACTTGAATCCATTTTTAGATGATAACCGAATGGCGTCGTCTATGGGAAAGACTAATGCCTAGTTATTTCTCATCTAAGTCCCAATTCCTAACTCCGGGAAAATTGGATTTTTCAGTAAAATCCACCAAATTTCGTCAGTGACCATCTCGCTGATTCGATCAGTAAATTCACTTGATTTCTTGCATAAAATCCTTAATTTACTATTCCATCAACAAATTCCATGTAAACTGCATCTAAACACTTTCATTTATAGCTTAAAATAGTTCACCCTCTATCAAAACCTAAACGATTCAGTGATACTCTATTTTCTTACCCCTATACTCGGTTTTTATGAGAATTTTGGTAACAATGGTAGAACACCCAGAAAGTAGAAGGGAAAAAAGGCTACACCACCCTCTACCCCTTATTAGAATAGGGGATCTAGCAGGATTCATTCATAGCTTGGTTAAAAGCCAAGAAGTTATTCAATAATATATGAGATAACTCACCCAAAGTGTAATGGCCTCATAGATCCTACCAGAACCATCTCCAATAACTCCAACGTTAGAAAAAAGTTTGGGTAAATGCAGGGAATAACCACCTCCTCCCTCCTATAAAGATAGGAGGCAAGAAAGCCGAGGAAAACCTTTAGAAAATCCAAGGAGACTAAATCTGGGATCTAAGACGAGTAGATATGCTCAGAAACATGGGTCTGAAACTAAAGAATCCTCTTACCGACCAGGTAAAATATCCATCATAAGGTCATCTAGTGATGATGACGATCAAACATATTCTTACAAATGAATACATTCCTTTGAAAGGCTCAATAAAGTACTAGTCTTTGATAGGCTGGGAAGGAGAGGGGCGCGAGTATATCAGCACCCCAAAGAAGGCACGGAACGAGCAAACTATAGGAGGTAGGATCCAATAAGGTATAACAGTTCAAGATGCAATACATGTGCATCAAATAAGTTCTGGTTAGTCGAAGAGAAGAATGCTCGATCGAGAGTCATGAACAAACTAATAAGGTAGTTAAGGAAGCTCAACTATGGAGGGGATAATTTAAGAGGATTGAGGACTGCCTAAGCGATCTCATAAAAACAAAAAATCCACTATAAAGGTTTTTTTTTAGGGATATCAATTCAAGACCTCTATGATTAGTTATCCCACAGTTGAAAAATTCCTTCCGCCCATGATCACTCCCAGGTATGAAGGAAAATTAGATACAATTTTCCATGTTCAGTAATAATAAGTAGCATGTGACATATTCTCTATCGCTGGTGAGATGCAGTGTAGGGATTTTTAAAGAACCCTCACAATAATCACTCAAATTTTGTATAATGGGTTACCAAGAGGAGAAATATAAGAGTTTAATCAACTAGCAGACCTCTTTGTGAATAAATTTTTGCTTCTCAGAAAACTTGGGTAGAAATGTATCTCACTTGTTTAACATTCATTAATGTGAGGATTTAACAAAAACAGAATACATTACCAGGCTCAAAAGTGAAAAATTGGATGTGGTGGAATACAACAAAAAAGTGGCCATTACAATAATTATGAGCAGGCTATTACCCGGGAAGTTGTACTGAGAACTAGCTAAGGAACCTCCAAACCATATGGTCGAGCTCTTGGTAAAGGCAGAAAAAATCATAAACATATAGGAAGCCATGGATGCAAAAGAGTTAAGACATATAATTTTTGAAGAAGGTAGCAGTTCGAGAAGAAAGGAGAATCCTAAAGATGCCCCAAAGGCGAAGAGTGAGAGGAGGCCTTATCAGAAGTTTGACGAATATACTCCCTTAAGAGTGGGATCACACTACATCCTCGACAAGATCCGAGGAGATGGTGAGAAAAATAAAAAACCTTATACTCTTGACTCACTTGAGTCTGCATTGTATAAGTGCTCATCTAGTTTGTAAATTATGACAAAATTGCAGTCCCATTCCCTAGATACCAAAAAGCCTCAGATTCTTCTCTTTATGACACACTTTTTTTAATTGAAGGTATAAATCTCAGTCACACACACTAGGATTGCATTCATTGTTCATATATATTGCATCATTTGATTGTGTGTGAGTTGTGTGTGTGTTAAATCCCATTCAAATTGATTTTAATAAATTTTGGGAATTTTCAATAATCGTTAAATGATTTTTTTGGAAATGAAAATTTGGTTTATAAAACTTTTGGGGTCATTCTGTAATTTCTATTATTACCTTTTTACACCTGGAATTCTGGTTGGGTAGGATCCGAAAGCACTCGAGACTTCAGGGGAGCTGTGTAATTAAGTTTCAAACACGTATTTTGGTTGCATCTCAGCCACACACCTGTCGTCCTTATAACGACCAGATTTGTGTTTGTTGTAAGACACATAACCCTAGTGTTATCTCAGCCCTTGGATCTCTATAATCAACGCTCTACGTGCGTTCGAACCGAATCCCTATGTAACTCTTTTAGACTAATTAGAAGTTGTTTAACCATCGCTTATATTTCACCGTTAGATCAAAGTCGTATGACCTAGACCAATTCTCAGCCTTTGATTTAGTGAGCCCTTCTCGAATCTTCCTCTCCTAGTATAAAAGGAGGATTAGTCTCAGCATTTGATAACTTTTGTCATTTCTTCCAAATAGAGAGGAAAGAGAGAAGAGAGAAACCAGAGAGAAACCCTACAACACCAGCCACTGAAGGAAGTAATGAGAGGATATACTTATCCTACAACACCATCCACTGAAGGAAGTAATGAGAGGATTAAGAAAGTATTAAGTGAATTCAGTCAAGAACAGAAGCAAGTTTCTCGAAACAATAACAAAGGCAAGAATGCTGATGCGCCGCAAATATTGCGTATTTTACCCGTTAACCTACGCGTTATTAGCCCCCTCGGGTATCTTAATCCCTATATTTAAGCTCGTTAACCAGACAACCTCGGATTTCTATGTTAACATGTTTTTCAGGGGTTAATTGAGCTTTTGTAGGTATTTGGATGCTTAGTATGAAGTTCAGATTCATTCCGGTGAAGTTCCGTACCCAACCGCACGTTCAAGGGAATTTTTGTCTTTTCACAGCTTGGGTACCTGTCCCGACATCTCACGGAAGTTGTATCCCTCCTCGCTAGCTTCGCGTGGCCGCGAACGGTGCGCGATTCCGATACATAACGAAGAAGTTACGGCGTTTCTTGCGGAGGAAATACAAGGAAGCAAAAGAGGAGAAGGAGAAGAGGAAGAAAAGAAGCAGGGGCTGCTGCTGCAATCTGCCCTGCCTGATCGATCGATCGACCTTTCAGGATTGTCGATATTTTCCCTTGATCGATCGATCGACCACAGGGGTCGATCGATCGATCCCCTGTTTTCTGTAGATATTTTCTTTTCTTTTCTTTCTTCTTTTCTTTTAATCCAACTTACTATATAAGCCAAATTTTGGTTTTGTAATAAGGGAGCAGCCATATATACGATTTTAGGTTAGTTTTTAGTTAGGGTTTGGGGTTTTGATTGGTTCTTCTTCTTCTTCTTCCTCTCTTGGATTGACACACTAATTGGTTGTAAGATTAACTATTCATCTTCCCTCTCCATTAATCTAGTTGTATTTCATTCTTTCCTTGCTTTCTAGATTAATTTCATGTTTTGTTAATTAGTTTAGTTATTCATTTCTTGCTTAATTAGTTTATTGCTTTGTTAATTAGTTTCATTTATGTCTAGCCCTTAGATAAATAGGGTCGGGATTGCGTTTCCGCCATTTGCGGGTTTGGACCTCGAAAATTAGGTTTTGTGTAAAATTTCGTTTAATTGAAACCGCGCGTATCAAAGTTGGATTGTTAAGCGTTTATCTTACTTTGTCACGCAACGTTAGAGTTTATAGCGACAATCCGAATTTAATCCGCGTGTGACCATTTTTCAGTTAAATGTTTTATCTCGCAACTTTGGATTAAATTCCTTCTTGCGTGATGTTTATGCTTAATTGTAAATGCTCGATTAAATGCTTTCGAGCCGAAACTCTAATTAGTAGTTGTTTCGATCCGTTTGGTGGAATGCGATCCCGATACTCGTTTTCCTTTAATTTAGCGTAACTTCTCTTTTTCTTTTGTCACGAAAACCACCCATTCACCCTTTCATTTATTTATTTTACACTTTTATTCCTGAAGTAATTAAAGCAATTAACATCTAAAATTCAATCACTCCCTGTGGATTTCTTACGATACCCGACTTACCGCTGTGCTTGCTTGTCAAGTGTGGTAGTAGCTTAGGTTTTCTTTTGTATCGCGGCGGTGAAACACACGACGATTGTGTCCTCACACGAACACACTTTTTCCGCCGCAACACAAAATGGCGCCGTTGCCAGGGAGTGTGTTTTAGATAGTAATTGTTTTATTATTTCGTAGTATTTTTCCTTTTGTATTTGTATTCTTTGTTTTAACCTTTTTTGCAGGATCGCATACTTGAGCGCTAAGAAACTTTGATTCATGGTTGCTCACTTTCTTGGCCGGATTCTCCATCTATAAACAACGAGGTAATCATGGCCTACTATTATAGTTATAGCAGTCATTCTAATGATTCTTACTTTGGGGATAGTTTTCAAGTTTTCCATTTTCAAGATTTTCTTGAAAATGAAAGACTTGAAAACATTTATCGGAATGAAAATCATTATTGGGAGCTTGAGTTGGATTCATTATTCGAATCCAATGATGATTCTTATTTCATTACTTTCGAAGATGAGTTTCAACCAAATGAGGAGTCCGAGGCTCTTGAGCCGAGGAAGCCTACTTTGGAAGAGACTTTGCTTCTTTACTCCCAAGGTTTGGAAAGCCTAAATGATGCTGGAATGAGACTTGGTGCACTTTGCGATGAGATGAATTCTTATGCACAAAACAACGAGGATGTGGAAACTTGTGTTTCACCTCAATTTTTCAGAGAATTTCTCATCGAATGTGAATCTTTCTCCTCCGAAATTCAATCTCCTTCCGACGATGAGTCGATTGAGATTGAATTTGTTTCATCACCATTTACGTTTTTCGTCATCGAACCATTAGAATTACCGGTTGATTCCTGTGAGTCGGTAGAAATAAAAACTTCTACACTTTTTGCCGACGAGGACTCTTTGCCGACTTTGTTTGCTACGATGGAACCTATCCCCGTGTGTGCACTATCTCCCATTCCATTTGAAAAACCTTTGGGAGATGAGTCGACTTTTCTTGGATCTCTAGTGTACCTTTCCCCCTTATTATCCAAATCCCCCATCGTCCCTCAAAAATTTCAAATTGGCGATGGTTCATTCTTTTCACCACCCACATGCCTTTCGTTGTTCAAACGGAATTCATATCTTTCGGGAGGCATGTTCACTTTGGAGGGTCCACCGTTGATCTTTCAAAGTCAAATCCCTTTTTGGGTGGACCCTCAACTATTTAGACTTCTAGTGTATAGTTAGTGTGAAGCCTAAATAGTAGGTTGTAAATAGTTAGCTTTTTAATTTTCTTTCTTTCCTTTTTTTTTCTTTCCTTTTTAATTTAGTCTAGTGTAATTAGTTAACTTTTTGTTATTTGTTTTTGCTATGCTCGGTACTAACTTGTTTTGTAGATTCCTTTGGACTTGCGCTTATGGAGATCGCTCCAATTTTGGGTAATATCGTTCTTTTCCTCTCTTTGTGTTGTGTTCTTAATGCGCATTGAGGACAATGCAACATTTAAGTTAGGGGGTGTAGGATATTCTATCCATTTCTTTGTTTTGTCCATGGATTTGCTCACATTTAGTTACTAAGTATGATTTTCTTAGAAAAATTGAAAATTTTCAAAAATATTTTCTTTCTTTTTTCTCCTTTGTTGGGCATTTTGCCTTGTTTCCGATGATAAATTTCAATAATTGCCCGATCCAATAGACAACTCAATGATGCATGTTCTCGATTTTAGAAGTTATTAGACTTTAGTCCTTAAATCATTGATAGGTGAATAACTTCATGAATTAAACTTTATCCCATGAGCATATGCACTTTCCTTGTTATATTGATTTGGTTTAAGATTTTTATAACTCGGTAATCTTTTGTTGCATTGTATATACTTACACCGAGTAAGCTTCGTACCTTTCGTCATTTGTGAGTGTTATACACTATTCTTTTCTCATTGAAAACGTTGAATTCGTTGGTAATCTCACTATTCTTTCATTGATCGTTCATTAATTGAGTCCATACTTGAAATGTGTTACTTGAGCATGATTTTCATATATTGTTTTGACTCGAGAATTGCGTAAACTTTGTGAAATGATCATAGGCCATCTTTGTTATATCACCCATATTGACCTTGACCTCACCCTTATATGTTTACCCTCGTTAACCCCTTTGAGCCTAAATATAACCTTTCTTTTCATAACCCCATTCTCCTAACTAACTCCGCATTGGAGTTTTAGCCCATATATACACCTTACATACCTTTGTTTGGAATGTTACTTCGGATTGAATGTTGTTGTTGTATTGCGGTTGCAATTTTAGGCATATGAGAGTTTGATAAGTAAAGAAAAGAAAGTAGTGAAAAAGAAAAATAGAAAGCAAAAAGCAAAAGAAAACAAAAGAGAAAAATGAGAAAAAGAAGAAAAGAAAAAGAAAGAGAAAGTTGTTTATAGTGTTTGTAGTGTTTCAATAAGCTTTGATTACTCTCCCCGATGATATATCTAGTGCTTGTTTTGGAACTTGCTTTCCATTTTTTATATTGCCCGCATCCTTCCCATTATTCCAAGTTTTCATCTCCGAATACTTTGAATCCGTACATATACCTTTCATTTCGTACCTTAACCCCAAACCTACATTACAACCCTATTACAAGTCCTATGTGATCTTAGGTTGATGTAATTCAAAAGTCATAATAGTTGTGATAATCTGTGAAAATGCATTTTGCCTCTTTTAGTGTGCGGTATCCTTTTATTGAGATTACAGTTTTTCATTTTATATATAGCGTTCTTCATTTGTGACATGTGTGCGGCCTAGTTTCCATTTACATTTACTCTTTATGACCGCATGTCCCGTGTATTACCTCCCTTTTCATAGTGAATTCATTTGTTGAGCGTAATGCCCATGAGGATTGAATGTATGCTTTCTTTGATTAGTATCCAGTTTATTTAAGTTTTTACCAAATCATATTTTGCATTTGCTTTCCCCCCTCCCACTTTTAAAGTTTCAATTCTATGAGGTGCATTCAACCTGTTAATAACAACGTACTTTAGCTTGAATTCATTCATTATGCTAATAACATGTTTGAAATCTTTTTCGTTGTTGTTGAGTTTGTCGCATGTTGGGTTGGGCATATTTTGAGGAAACCATATGATGTTTGTGGGTTTCATCCCTGAAAACCCTCACGAGACGACACTCGTCCACTAGGGTAACCTAGAGGGTAACCTAGGGGTTTAACGGCTTATTGCATACGCTAAATGCAATCGTTCGCCCGTGAAAGTGGCCTTATATTTTTATTGCTTTTATACCATACTTTTGTACTTCTCCTGCTTTTGGTTTTCTTGTAGTTCTTGTTGTTTCCTATTTCATAGCTAGGGACTAGCAATGTGTAAGTTAGGGGGTGTGATGCGCCGTAAATATTGCGTATTTCACCCGTTAACCTACGCGTTATTAGCCCCCTCGGGTATCTTAATCCCTATATTTATGCTCGTTAACCAGACAATCTCGAATTTCTATGTTAACATGTTTTGCAGGGGTTAATTGAGCTTTCGTAGGTATTTGGATGCTTAGTATGAAGTTCGGATTCATTTCGGTGAAGTTCCGTACGCAACCGCACGTTCAAGGGCATTTTTGTATTTTCACAGCTTGGGTACCTGGCCCGACATCTCATGGAAGTTGTAGCCCTCCTCGCTAGCTTCGCGTGGCCATGAACGGTGCGCGATTCCGATAAATAACGAATAAGTTACGGTGTTTCTTGCGGAGGAAATACAAGGAAGCAAAAGAGGAGAAGGAGAAAAGGAAGAAAAGAAGCAGGGGCTGCTGCTGCAATCTGCCCTGCTTGATCGATCGATCGACGCTTCTGGTCGATCGATTGACCTTTTAGGATTGTCGATATTTTCCCTTGATCGATCGATCGACCACAGGGGTCGATCGATCGATCCCCTGTTTTCTGCAGATATTTTCTTTTCTTTTCTTTCTTCTTTTCTTTTAATCCAACTTACTATATAAGCCAAATTTTGGTTTTGTAATAAGGGAGCAGCCATATATACGATTTTAGGTTAGTTTTTAGTTAGGGTTTGGGGTTTTGATTGGTTCTTATTCTTCCTCTCTTGGATTGACACACTAATTGGTTGTAAGATTAACTATTCATCTTCCCTCTCCATTAATCTAGTTGTATTTCATTCTTTCCTTGCTTTCTAGATTAATTTCATGCTTTGTTAATTAGTTTAGTTATTCATTTCTTGCTTAATTAGTTTATTGCTTTGTTAATTAGTTTCATTTATGTCTAGCCCTTAGATAAATAGGGTCGGGATTGCGTTTCCGCCATTTGCGGGTTTGGACCTCGAAAATTAGGTTTTGTGTAAAATTTCGTTTAATTGAAACCGCGCGTATCAAAGTTGGATTGTTAAGCGTTTATCTTACTTTGTCACGCAACGTTAGAGTTTATAGCAACAATCCGAATTTAATCCGCGTGTGACCATTTTTCAGTTAAATGTTTTATCTCGCAACTTTGGATTAAATTCCTTCTTGCGTGATGTTTATGCTTAATTGTAAATGCTCGATTAAATGCTTTCGAGCCGAAACTCTAATTAGTAGTTGTTTCGATCCGTTTGGTGGAATGCGATCCCGATCCTCGTTTTCCTTTAATTTAGCGTAACTTCTCTTTTTCTTTTGTCACGACAACCACCCATTCACCTTTTCATTTATTTATTTTACACTTTTATTCCTGAAGTAATTAAAGCAATTAACATCTAAAATTCAATTACTCCCTGTGGATTTCTTACGATACCCGACTTACCGCTGTGCTTTCTTGTCAAGTGTGGTAGTAGCTTAGGTTTTTTGTATCGCGGCGGCGAAACACACGACGACTGTGTCCTCACACGAACACACTTTTTCCGCTGCATCAAATGCCATTTTTATGTCTATAAATGAACACGAGTTCAAAAGGATCATCTTGTGCCACTTCTAAGGAAGCTTAGGATACATTGGTTACTGCACATGAAGGTGACACTAGAGTTAAGGATGCTAAAACACAAATGCTTATCCAGTAGTATAACTATTTAATCATGTATGACTCTGAATCATTCGATGACTTTTACATGAATTTGACTGACATTGCGACCAAATTACAGGCTAATGGGATAACCTATGATAGACATGAAATTTTCTAAAAAAATCTACGGTCATTGCCACAGAATTTTGATAACAAAAGATATGCTATTGAGGAAATGAGTGATCAAAATCTCACTCCTGAATTACTCAGTAGTAAACTGAGAACTGTGGAAATGGAACTAGAATTCAAGAAATAATTAACCCAGTCCCATAGGAAGCAGACTAGTTCCAACCTGAGTTTTTCTTCTAAGCTAGTAAAACCAGAGGTCAGTATTATTAATAATGACTCTGATGAGGAATGTGATATAGATAGTTTGGATAATCAGATTGCCTTGATGTCAAAGCAGTTTAAGAAAATTGTGAAATTAGAAATAAAATGGCAACCAAACAAGGCAAGTCAAACTATCAAACTGAGCCTAATCATAAACCTCATGAGAAAGGTCAATACAAACATCACAAGGACATTCATACGAGACCTAACAAAGACTTTAAGAATATTGAATGTTTTAGATGTGGAAAATTGGGTCATATAGCACAAGACTGTAGAGTTAAACTGAACATGACCAATAAACATACTAAGGCCAGCATTTGCAAGACATGGGATGATTCAAGTGACTCTGATAATGAGGAACCAGAGTCATATGATGTTTTTTATCCTTGCATGTCCTTCTTTGCCAAGATAATCTATAATGATGATATGCATGTGCCTAGGTATGAGAATGATGATAATAGCTCTACTTCTATTGTTATGAATCATGCTGCTACTGGTTTAGATGCTTTAATTTTTGAGAACATTTCTAGTTCTACAGCGGGGTGTGTGGGTCAAAGGGAAAGCGATAATGTCGATGTCAATGTGTGTGTGAGTTCAAGAATTGAATCCTTAGGGGTCACTTCACACACTACACTTAGTGATTCAAACACTGAAGACCTCCCTGATGTTCACACACTTTATGCTAAAACTCCCAAGAAAAGCTCTCGACTAGAGAAGATAGTGAAAGAAATCACTAAGAAACTAGATGACCTTAGTCTAATGGTCAAACTTAACGCTGAAGAGTATACTATCCAATGTCTAACTCATGAAAATGAAGTAAAAATTTTTGATAAAAAATTAAAAGAGTTGATTGAAACAAATGAAAGTCTAAAGAAAAAAAATATAAAGGGACATTATTAGAATTGGAACAAGCTAAAGAAAAGGCAACAGCTGTTTGAAAAAAATTGCTAAGTTTGAAAAAAATTCCAACTATTTTGATGATTTTGTTGCTGACTCAAAAATCAATTCGAATGATCGCACTGGAATAAGATTTTGCCCAAAGTTAAAGACACAAACTAAAAACATTGAATCAATCAAGTTTGTGTCAGGAGGCAAAAGACCTATAGAAACTTGCCCAGATTTTCATTACCTAAAAGGTGAGTTTGATGGAAAACAACAAAAGTTTGATATTGAGAAATCAAGTTACTCTAAGTGTGATAGTCAACCTAAGGCTAAATACATCTGCCCCCCGATTAGGAAGAGTGATTCTGCTTTTCAAACTGTACTCCCTAGGAATAAGGTTCAACGTCAAAATTTCATGAAACCTATGTTTAGAGACTTTCCTAAGGAGATACCCTCTTCAAGAAATCTATATTGCTCTTACTGTGATATATACGGTCATTCTTTCGAAGGTTGCTACTCTAGACGTTTATCTAATCCTGTCTGTAATACTCCTGTATACCAAAACTTTAACTATGCTAGGAGAAGGCGTAACAATTATATTATGTCTAGACAACCAAACAAAAACTCTAACTATAGAAAGAGAAAGACCAAACCTAAAAGATCCTTTACAAGAAGGATTCCTAGATACTTTCCTAAACTGAATGCTCATATTTTCCAGAAAATTCAAACTCATGCGCAAAACATTTTTCAACAAAAATCTGATGCTCGCAAATTTTATCAAATGAGAGAAAATAAGCGCAAAATGAAAACAAGAGCTATCTGGGTTAGAAAATATGAGCTATGGCCCTAGATGAAGTGTAACATTGTGATTACTGCTTTAAAAGCTGAAAATACTCCTTCTGGATGGTATTTAGACTCTGGGTGTTCAAAACATATGATTGGGGATGACACAAAACTTTTAAACAAAACCATATTTGCTGGAGGAAAAGTTATTTTTGGTGAAGGTGTATCATCTCAAATCATTGGTACAGGAACACTCCAAGAAGAGGGATTGCATTTTCTTGAAAATGTTCTTCTAGTAAAAGGTCTTAAGGCTAATTTACTTAGTATCTTGCAATTTTGTGACTCAAATCATACTGTCACCTTTTCAAAGTATAATTGCAAAATTTTAATGAAAAAGGCGAGTGCATACTTACAGAACTCAGGACTCCCGACAATTGTTATACTGTCCAGACTAGTACTGAGGTCTATAACATTGCCATAATGGATGACAATGAAATATGAAATAATAGGATGGGTCACATAAATTACGATACCCTTAGTAGATTGTCTTCACAAGAAATAGTTAGAGTAATTCCAAAGATCAAACCTATCTCTAATATTGTCTATAGGTAATGTCAGGAAGGAAAAATTGTTAAGGCACCTCATAAGAAAGTTAAAGATATCCTTACCTCTAAATCCTTTGAGCTCATCCATAAGGACCTAATGGGTCCTTCTCGGACTGTTAGTCTATGTGGACACAGTTACTTTCTTGTTATAGTTGATGACTTCAGTATATTTACTTGGGTGGCCTTATTAAAACCAAAGTCTGACACTTTCCAAACTTTTTGAAATTTATACTTCGGATGGAAAATGAGAAGAAGAATCAAGTAAATAGAATTTGTAGTGATCGAGGTGGAGAATTCATAGAAACTAGTATTATAGAGTATTGTGACTATAATGGTTACAAATATGAATTTAGTGCTCCTAAGACTCCTTAACAAAATGGAATTGCTAAGAGAAAGAATCATACTCTTCAAGATATGGCACGTGTTATGATTCATACCAAGTGTTTACCAAAATATTTTTGGGTAAAATCTATACGTACTACTTGTCACGTTATCAATAGAGTCTATCTTAGGAAGAATTCTAAACAAACTTCTTACGAACTATGGTATGGGAAAAATTCCAATCTTAAATACCTTAGAACCTTTTGTAGTTCGTGTTATATCTGCAAAGACATAAAACACTTATCCATATTTGAGACTCATGGAGATAAAGCTATCTTCCCAGGATATTCTCCTGACACTAGAGCATACCATGTTTATAATCATCGCACAAAGACCTTAATGGAATCCATAAACGTTATTATAAGTAACAATACTGCTGAGAGTAATACTAGAGAACCAACTATTATGGAAGAGTCTGAAAATGTTTTAGAAAATGACTCTCCAGAAATAGATGATTCTTTACCAATTGAGACACCTAAAGTACCTAACTCGGTTTCTAAGGTTCATCGCATAGATAATATTGTCGGTAACCCTAGTGAGTCTGCTCGTACAAGATCTCAATTAAGAAACTATGCTCATTATGCATATTTTGTTTCCCTTGTGAATCTAAAGAATGTAAATGGGGCATTGAATGACCCACATTGGATTTCTGCCATGAAGGAAAAACTTCATTAATTTTTCGTTCATGATGTTTGGTATCTTGTACCTAGGCCTGATCATAAAAAGGTTATTGGCACATGTTGGATATTTAAAAATAAATTTGATGAAAGTGGGATAATCATTAGAAACAAAGCCAGATTAGTGGCTCAAGGATACTCTCAAATTGAAGGAATAGATTTTAACAAGACTTTTGCCCCTGTTACTCTCTTAGAATCTGTTCGTCTTCTTTTTTCAATAGCTTGTTACTTGCATTTTACGCTTTACCAAATGAATGTCAAATCTTCCTTTCTAAATGGAATCTTAACTAAAGAGACCTATGTTGAACAACCCAAAGGGTTCATTGACCCTCAATATCCAAATCATGTTTATCGTCTTAAAAAGGCATTATATGGTCTGAAACAAGCGCCAAGAGCCTGGTATGAGCGTCTTTCCAACTTTCTTTTAGACAAAGGTTTTAAGAGAGGTGGAAATGATCAAACCCTTTTTGTCAAACATTTTGATAAAGATATCATTATAGCTCAAGTCTATGTCGATGATATCATTTTTGGATCCACTTCTCCTTCAGAAGTTAAATCATTTTCTAAAATTATGCATAGAGAATTTCAAATGTATCTTATGGGGGAGTTGCAATTTTCTTGGGTCTTCAAGTCAAACAGAACTCAGAAGGTTTATTTGTGTCGCAATCGAAATATGCTTTAGAGATTGTCAAAAAATTCGATCTTGAAAGTGCCAAAAAGCTAAAACTCCCATAAGTACTACAGTCAAACTATCTAAAGATGAGAGTGGTAAATCCATAGATCCAACTCTATATCGTAGTATGATAGGATCCTTACTATACCTTACTGCCTCGCATCCTGATATTATGTAAGCCGTTTGCATGTGTGCTCGTTATCAAAACAATCGTAAAGAGAACCACTTAGTTTATGTAAAAAGAGTCATTAAATACATAAACGACACTCTAAGTTTAGGACTTTGGTACACTAATGATACCCCTAGTACTATAATAGGATACACTGATGCCGATTGGGCAGGGTGTACTGATGATAGTAAGAGCACATCAGGAGCGTGTTACTATATCAGTAACAATTTGGTAGGATGGAGTAGTAAGAAACAAAACTATACTTCTTTATCTACAGTTGAATCTAAGTACATAGATGCTGGTAGTTACTGTGCCCAATTACTTTGGCTTAAGCAAAAGATAAATGATTATGGTATTCAAGAAGACCAATTACATATTTATTGTGATAATCAAAGCATGATCAATATCTCTACAAATCTTGTTCAACACTCGCGAACAAAACATATAAAAATTAGATATCACTTTATCGTGAATTAGTTGAAACTAAGGAATTAGAAATTAATTATCTTCCTACTGATTTGCAACTCGCATATATGTTTACAAAACCTTTGGATTTTAATAGATTTCATTCTTTGCGAAAATCGATAGGAATGGTTTGTGCTGAATAAACTCGTATGACTTAAGTATTTTTCCCTTTGTCCATTTGAGACAAAATGGGGGAGTAATTTAACTCTTATGAGTTCATATTTTTTCTTGCACATATTTCTAAAAAGCTTGATCTTAGTATTAATTGTAGGAATCTGTACCGTTGTCTTTAACATGTGTTATTAGGGTATTTATGTATAATTAGTTGAGTTATGTAATTTTGTGTTTCTAGGAAATGGGTAGATAGAATTTTGTGTAGGATTAGGATTTTCGTTATTCCTTCGTATCCCTACGAGTCCTAGATGACTCAAAGGAGATTTTGTCTCATATTTCTAAAGGGGGAGATTGAAGCACCTTATACTCTTGACTCACTTAAGTCTGCATTGTATAAGTACTCATCTAGTTTGAAAATTGTGACAAAATTGGAGTCCCATTCCCTAGATACCAAAGAGCCTCATATTCTTCTGTTTAAGCCACATTTGATTCAATTGAAGGTAAAATCTCAGTCACACACACTAGGATTGCATTCATTGTTCATATATATTGCATCATTTGATTGTGTGTGAGTTGTGTGTGTGTTAAATCCCATTCAAATTGATTTTAATAATTTTTGGGAATTTTAAATAATTATTAAATGATTTTTTGGAAATGAAAATTTTGTTTATAAAACTTTTGGGGTCATTCTGTAATTTTTGTTATTACATTTTTATACCTGGAAGTCTAGTTGGGTAGGATTCGAAAGCGCTTGAGACTTCAGGGGAGCTTTGTAATTAAGTTTCAAACACGCGTTTTGGTTGCATCTCAGCCATACACACGTCGTCTTTAAAACGACCAGATTTATGTTTGCTGCAAGACACATAACCCTAGTGTTATCTTAGCCCTTGGATCTCTGTAATCAACGCCCTACATGCGTTCGAACTCAATCCTTGTGTAACGCTTTTAGACCAATCTGAAGTTGTTTAACCATCGCTTATATTTCACCATTGGATCAAAGTCGTATGAACTAGACCAAATCTCAACCTTTGATTTGGTGAGCCCTTCTCGAATCTTCCTCTCCTAGTATAAAAGGAGGATTAGTCTCAGCATTTGAGAACTTTTGTCATTTCTTCCAAATAGAGAGGAAAGAGAGAAGAGAGAAATTATAGAGAAACCCTATCCCGTTTCAAACCCTAAACTCATTTCTCCTAAACAGTATATACTAGACACTATACCTGTGAGTTTGAGAGTGTTGTTGGTAAGGGTTTGAAGGTTGTTTAAAGAGTTTTATCCTCTGAGTTCGAGATCTTATTTCCAACTTAGACATTTGATGTTAGATATCTATTTCTCTTTCATAGAAATAGTAGATCTGATTATTGCATGTCATATTACACATAGATCTGCATCTTTTAGTTTCTCATCTTGAGAAATCGTATTTGTTGATTATTCTTTCTGTAAATGTTTTTCAAAACTCCAGAATCAATAAATCTATTTTTTGTTTCTAGTTCTTACGAAACAAGACTTTTAACCTAGTTGGAATCGCAATTGGTGGTTTATAATTTCAAAAATCCTAAAACTGTTTAAGACCTTGGCAATATTTCGAGCAAGGTAACCTTGGATTCCGGGATTATTTGAAAGGTCAAATAATTTTTTTTATTTCTAAAGAAGAGAGAAATCGAAAATAGTTCATTTAGATCTGATTTGTAATTCATTAGGACTTGTTTGTATAAATAAAGTGTGCGTGTGTGTATGCGTGTGTTAGAACACTGTCACAAACACTTGTCACACTACAACACAAGAAGTATTGGCTGTAAGATCTTGATACTTCAAGAGTCGACGTAAAGACTGGAACAAAGTGGAGAAGTTAGCAAACTGGGAAAGCCACATCAACATCAGACCTGCAGAGAAGTTAGAATCAAACCACTGGGTACACATTCTAAACTTGTATAGGAATATTTTGTGTGCATGTGTGTTAAATAGTTTGTAACTTGTGAATTTTTTTAGTGGATTTTTGGTTTGTGACTTAGAAGTCTCCGTGGATGTTTCCTCATTTGGATGAGGTTTTACCATGTTAAAAACTCCTTGTACTTAATCTTTGTACATCTCTGCATCGCATTCTTGATGGTGTGCTGACATAAACTTTCTTAGTTTTGTTTTTCGAAACCTGTTACAAAATCTTGAACATATCTCGTACATGTTTTATTAAACACATCTTGTGTTAATCTATTTCGATTTAAAGAAAATAGTTTTTTCAAAAAACATTTTGGAGTTCGTTCAATAGTTTGATCTTATATTAAATGACCTAAGTAACAGTTTTTCAATAAAGTTGCCGGAGAAGTTAAGAACTCTTGGTAGAAGGAGAGATAAGAGAAAATTTTGCAAATTTTATAAAGATAACGTATATGAAACCAAGGATTGACTAGCCTTGAAGAATGAAATTGAGGACAATATTAAAAGAGATAAATATAATATGCATGTGGAGAAGAATGGCAGAACAATTGAAGTCCATAAAGGCTGGAAGCCCAGGAGGAGATTAAGATCACCTGAGACATGGAACAAAGACCAAAAATGAGCTCGGGAGAACAAAAATGAGGAGGGTCCCAACCTCCCAGCATGGCCCAAAGATCCCTTTAAATAGTTGAATATGATATCCTTTGGGTGCAACTTCATAACCACAGGAGATGAACTAGGTAAAAGAAAATCATATCTCAATGAAGTAAAGGCTTTTGCTGACAATAAAAGGATTGACATAGCAGTGGTAGCAGACTTCTGACATCATAATGTCACTAAAGACAGACTAATTATAGGTTTTATAGGGATGGATTCCCAAGATTGTTGTATCGTCATAACGATCCACTAGAGACAATCCTGATAATCCACGATAGAAATGTGGAGAGAATTCTGTTGGACAATGGAATCTCAGCGGATGTATTGTTTTATAATTGCTATGAAAGATTAAAGTTATCTAATAGAAAACTAGAGGCGTATCATCATCCCCTAATTAGATTCTTAGGAGGAAAAGTGTACCCGCTAGGTAAAATTGAGTTGGAAGTGGTTATCGAGATTTAGCCGACTTGTAGAACAAACAAGATGAGATTCTTTATCCTTGATAACAATGCATCATCGACCTACAATATCATCTTAGGGAGAGTGGTTCTAATTAAAGAAATTTGAGGTCGTAGCTTCAACTATTCACCAATGTCTCAAGTTCCCCACCAAATTTGGTATAGGAGTGATGAAAGAAAACCAAGTAAAATCACACGAATGCTACTACACCTCGACTGACGAGGAAGAGAGAAAAAATCTAGTTCAAACCTATGAGATTGAGATATTAAATCCTTGAAATGAGGATAGATAAATAACTAGAGAATCCATTTAAGAAACAGAGCCATTAATACTGGATGACGATCACCCTGAGAGGACCCAGATCGACTCGTCCCTGGATTCCATCCTCAATAAGCAGATGATAGACATCCTAAAATCTAGGAAAATGTATTTCCTTGGAGCCATGAAGACATTCTTGGAATTGATCCAGCTAATATCAGCCACCAGCTTAACATAATTAAGGAAGCCAAACCAGTCAAATTGAAATGACAAGTATTCTCAAAAGAGAAAAATATGGCGATACAAGAAGAAGTGTCCAAATTAAAGAAAGTTGATTTAATTGAAGATGTGATGTACCCTCCCTAGTTGGCAAACATGGTGATGGTACCAAAGAAAAATGACAAGTGGAGGATGTGCGTGAACTTCATAGATCTAAACAAAGCATGTCCAAAGGATTATTATCCT
Source organism: Sambucus nigra (assembly GCA_949130495.1). NCBI lineage: Eukaryota > Viridiplantae > Streptophyta > Magnoliopsida > Dipsacales > Adoxaceae > Sambucus > Sambucus nigra. The sequence goes on along the minus strand of OX422214.1, from coordinate 381,786,800 downwards.
TTGCCTCTGATAGACCAATTTGCGGATGCAACAGCTGGGCATGAGATGATGAGCCTCATAGATTCATATTCTGGTTATATCCAGATTAAAATGAAACCAAAAGATAATGAAAAGACCTTCTTCATCACTAACCGAGGTATCTTTTGCTAAAATGTTATGCCTTTTGGACTAAAAAATGCAGGTACCACGTATCAAAGGCTGGTGAACAATGTATTTAAAAGGAAGATAGGGAAGAACATGAAGGTTAATGCGGATGACATGCCGACCAACAGAATAAAATAAGACGACCAATTAAAAGACCTAAACTAAACCTTTGACAAACTGGAGATATACTAAATGAAGTTGAATCCATTTAGATGTGTATTCTAAGTAAAGCCCAGAAAATTTTTGGGCTTTATTGTAAACTACAAGGGCATAAAAGGCCAACCTTAATAAGATTTAGGCATTGATTCATATGTAACCTCCTTGAAGCAAGAAGGAAATACAAAGCCTAACGTGCCAAGTAGCATCTTTGAATTGATTTATATCTAGAGCAATAGATAAACGTCTCCCATTCTTCAAAGTTATCAAAAACTCTTTTGAATGGATAGAAGAATGCCAAACCGCCTTTCTAAAGCTTAAGAGATAACTAAAAAGGGATACATTACTACCAAGTCCAATCCTATGGGAAAAAGTATGCTTGTATTTAGTGGTGCTAGAGTTAACAGTCAGCTCAGCTCTGATCAGAAGCGATGAAGGGGTCCAAATGCAAGTGTACTACATGAGTAGAGATTTTGATGGTGTAGAAATTAAATATCCCAAAATGGAGAAATTGTCCCTCGCTTTGATAGTAACATCCAGGAAGATGAAGCGGTACTTCCAAGCGCACTCTATAGTGTTCTAAAAAGACCTCCTTATTCGAAAAATCATCCATAAACCTAAAAAATTAGGTAGGTTGCTGGCATGGACAATAGATCCTGGTCAACATGAAATTTTGTATGAGCCAAGGAATGTAATTAAAGGCCAAGTTATAGCAGATCTTAATGACCAGCCGAACACTCTATAGAAGTTCCAACCGAGTAAAACAAGAATACAATAGAAGCCTCATATGAAGACAACCATCCTAACTACAGCAAAAAAATTATTAAATTATTTAAAGATAGTTCTATAATAGAAGAATATTTTTATGATGAGCTGCCAGCATGATAGGTATTTATGAATGGATCGTCGTGTGCTACTAGTAGCTGAGTTGTTCTGATACTCAACACAGCTGATGGATCTTACGTAGAATATGCTCCACTGTTCAAATTTGAAGCATCCAATAATTAAGTAGAGTATGAGGCTTTAATTATTGGATTGGAGTTGGTTGTATCACTTGAAGCTGAGTAGATAATGACCCATAGTGATTCATAACTAATGGTGAACCAGGTGCTAGGAGAATATGAGGCAAGAGAGGGAAACATGTTAAAGATTTTGCAAAGGTAAAAATGCTAATCATAAAGCTAAAATCACTTTAGATGATCAGAAGACCTAAAATTGAAAATACCAGAGCAGACACATTAACTCGTTTGGCATTAGCTACTAGAGTCGACCTGAGAAGAATTATACCTGTAGAAATTCCATTGTATAGGAGCATTAATACAGAAGAAGTAAATTTATTAGAGTTGACCATGGGTCAATTAATTATCACATAATTAAAATAAGGTATTCTGTTGGTCGATCAGAAGGAAGCAAGGAGACTTCGTTATAAATCTTCCAAATACATTATGGATAAGGGAGTTCTGTATAAAAGAGGTTTTATAATCTCAATGATGAGATGTGTTCATCCTATGAAAGCACCAAATTTGGTTAAAAAAATACATTAAGGGTCATGTAGAACCTAAATAGCAGGTTGGATGATGGTAAAGAGAATAACCATCTAGAGATATTATTATTAAAAAATGAGGAAATATTATGAAGAATAAACACAGAAGTGAGTCAAATACCAGAGGTTTGGGGTGATACACAAAAGATCAAGAGCTGAGATGGTGCCGATCAGATCACCCTGACCTCTTGTCATCTTGGGTATAAATCTGGACGACCCAAAGGAAGGTTTAGATTTTTAGTGGTATGAGTGAATTACTTCACGAAATGGGTGGAGGCTGAACCACTCATAGAGATAACCTACGCAAAAGTCTCTCGGTTCATACGGAAGAATGTAATCAGCAGATATGGGATCCCATATTCTTTCATTGCCGATTATAGCATTCAGTTTGACAATGATGAGTTTCAAAAGTATTATGACAAAGCTAAGATTAAGAAATTGTATTCATCACCAGCTCTTCCACAATGGAACAGGAAAATAGAGGTCATGAACCGATCCTTGGTGAAAGAGATGAAAAATAGGTAGGAAGTAGCCAAAATAAATTAGATAAATGAACTACAAAGTGTGCTGGAGCCTATAGGACAACACTATGAACTAAAACAGGAAAAACACCTTACATATTGGCTTTCAGTAGTGAAGTAATAATCGCAGTTGAGGCCAGCCTCCCAAGCCACAAGGTTCTAAATTTTGAGTCTCTTAAAAATGATTTTGCAAGAAGACCGAATCTAGACATAATTGGCGAAGTCATGGAGGCATGCAACAAAACTCAGGGTAGAAGCATACCAACAACGCACAATAAAATTCTACAACAAAATAGTCAAGCCGAGAACACTCAAAGAAGGAGATTACGTCTTGAAGAAGGTTGCACAGAAGTCTAATAAATTGGAAGTAAATTGGCATGGTCCCTACCATGTGGCCAATGTTTTACAACTTGGCATGTTTTGGATTGAAACTCTAGAAGTAGAAACATTCAAAAATCTTTGGAATTTAGAACACCTCAAAAAAGTACTATTATTGAAGAATCTTTTAGTTATTGAGGAAACAGAGGAAAGTTGAAAATTTCTACGAGTACAAATCAATATATAAAGATATTTGTTACCCTTTATCTCACTTCTCTAATTTTCACACTCTTAGGAATACTTCTAAATTGGATGATGCACGTCTTTGACTTCATAAAACTTTTGGAAGAGGATGTATCAACAAGATTCGATCACATACCATTCCTAAGTTTGATAATGCATATCTTTGACTATACAAAACTTTTGGAAGAGGGTGTATCGACAAGATCCAATCATATACCATTCCTAAGTTGTATAATGTACATTTTTTATTGCACCCATAACTATAGATCGGGTTGGCCTTAGCCAACCCAACAAATCCATGCATGTTTAAGGGAACTAGTAAGCCCAGGCTAAGAAATACTAGTAAGACTCAATATAAATAAATAAAATGAAAAGTTGATTAAATCCAATCATGCGAATCCATAATAATGAAAATCTAACATAATTTACATTGAATGATATAAATAAAAGATCATTTGTATTAATCCATGAATTTAATAAATATTCTTTAATTTTTACAAGCTTTACAAATGAAGGATTATAAAAAAGTAGGAAGGAAGCTAAGCAGCAACATCTTTAGGGGTCAACTCTAGGTTTCTGTAGGTACCCAAAATTAAGATCATGGGCCTGGACGAGTAGCCCATTCTGGCGGCCCAAAGTCCAGGCCCCCCATCTCTTATTTGATTATCCGGTCTCTTCCCCCGTCCCCATGAAGGGAGGTTATAGGGAGAGGTGGAAGACGTGGGGGAATCCAACACCCCCACTTACCTAAATGTACATGTATATATTGAACCCTAGGTCCGGGGCAAAAGGACAAGTTGTATTCTCTTTAACCACTCTCCGGAGTATATAGAAATAACACCGACTGCACCACCGTGGACGTAGGCACATCTTTGCTGAACCACGTACATCCTTTGTTGTGTGATTGTCATTTTATATTCCTTGCTCTTACTTGGTAATTGCCTCTCCCGTATTTACTTGTGTTACATAATAATTTCATGTGATTGTCATTTGATATTCCTTGCTCTTACTTGGTAATTGCCTCTCCCATATTTACTTGTGTTACATAATAATTGCCTCCACAATTGGCACCGTCTTTGGGAACCGTTCATCTTTCCCTGAGAAGAGACCACACCAAGAAAGGAGTTTAAAATGTCTGGTCACAGTAGCAATGCCCCCCAGGCAGGGGATATTCAAGAACCACCTGCTGTTCATAGGATTAGGTCTGAAGTTCGACATTCAGATCAAAGGTATCGCTTAGAAAGGCCAGCCTCAGAAGAAAGCCAAGGACCAGCGAGGTCCACGCAGATATCTAGACTGGTTGATGCATACGAGGCAAGGCTCTACGAGCAAAGGGAGTCTTCTCGCAAACATGAGGCTGAGAATGCTCGCCTGAAAAGAAGACTGGAAAGACTGGAGAGAGAGCTTCATCATGATAACAGGAGACGTCCATACCGCACTCCTAGCCCTCAGGCGAGAAAGTCTCGCAGCCGAGGAAGGAGCCCTAGGTGAGGATCTCAAAAGGTTGAGGAAGGAGAATCAGACGACGACCTCCGCGAGCAGCTGCGAAGAGCTCTCCATTACCAGAGCCTTACTCGCAGCAATGAGAACATACGAAATTTGGTCCGCAGGGAGATAGACCAACATCCTGCCCATCACGGTATCAGATCAACTCGAGAACTTGCTAGACGAGCTCTCAAAACCCAGATGAAATCACATTTCACGACAGAAATTAAAGAGGAAGAAGCCCCCAAGAAATTTTCCATTCTAAGGTTCAAAATTTATGACGGTAAGACTGATCCCATTGATCACTTCAGATAGTACCGACAGGCCATGACCCTCTGGAACCACCGAGACGCGCTAATGTGCCGAATTTTCCCCTCGAGCTTGCATGAGGTTGCACAGAAATGGTTCGAAAGGCTCCCCCACCGATCCATCAGAAGTTTCAAATCCCTGGCCGAACTCTTTACGACCCGCTTCATTATTAGTAGCTCCCATCCCAAAAGGATGGATGCTTTACTGACAATGAAGAAAACGCCTCAGGAGACACTCTGAGACTATGCGAAGAGGTACTAGGAGTTATTCAACGAGGTCGAGGATTGCTCGGAATAAGTGGCAGTGGCCTCTTTCAAAATTGGGCTACCCAGCTCTTCCCTTCTTTACCAGTCCCTGACAAAGAAGGAGGCAATGACTATTGACGACCTAATGGCTCGTATAGAGAAGTACGCTAAGGTGGAGGATGTCACTCGCCTCAATACAGGCAAAAATGGTCGAGCTAAACTCACTACCAAGGGCAATGACAAAGCTGAGAATCAAAAGAAAGGAGAAAAGAACGGGGGCAAAAATGGCTCTAAGAACGGATGGAACAATGATGTGTCAGAAGCATTCCAGGCGGTCAACACCGTCTTCAAAGAACCAATTTACAAGATCCTCGCAAAAATCAAAGACGAGCCATTCATCAAATGGCCCAGGAAGATGGGAGGAGATCCCTCGAAGAGGAACAACGCGCTGAGATGCGCTTTTCACAAAGAGGGAGGACATAAGACCGAGCATTGCAAAGCTCTTAAATCTCACCTCGAGGAGCTAGCCCAATCCGGGCATTTGAACCAATTTGTGGAGAAAAAGGCAGAGAAGGTGGCTGCCAATCGAGAAGCAAGACCTAACAACGTGCTCGAAGATGACGCCGGGCATGAGTTCGCGGTAATTTACGGGGCATCTGATGCTAAGCAGATCCAAGGAAATTCAGCTCGAATGGAGATGAAAAAACTTACAGCGGTAATGCAGGCTTTTCAGATCGATCCAGCAAAGTCGCAGTCAGGAAAGCGTCGACGAGCAGATGACGTCAACTATAACAAGCATATTATTTTCACAGATGAAGATCTGGTGAGAGTGATAACCCCACATCACGATGCTCTGATCATTACCCTCAGGATAGCTAACTTTGACGTCGATAAGTTGCTCGTCGACCAAGGAAGCTCGTTCAAAGTAATGTATCTCGACCTATTCAGAAAGTTGAATTTAAGCGTCGCCGACCTAAAGGAAGCTACCGTCCCTTTAGTTGGCTTCACTGGAAAAATAATTATGCCCCTAGGAAAGATTATACTACCGGTGCGCGCTGGAAATGTCTCCAAGATGATTGAGTTTTTGGTAGTTAACATCGACTCGCCATACTAGGCCATCCTCGGTAGGGGGTGGCTTCATGCAATGAAGGCAGTCTCCTCGACCTACCATCAGAAACTCAAGTATGTAACTGAGCGAGGAGTAATAGAGATCCATGGCGACCAAGCAATGGCAAGAAGGTGCTTCATAGCAGCCATCCGACCAAAGACAGAGAAGAAGGCCGATCATCCCAGCGAGAAAGTTGAAGAAGGTCTGACACCTTCTAAATAGCAATTAAAGTACGGAAGACCTGGAGTAGAGGAGACCAGACTTCTCCCCTCCGAGCGGGTCGTTGAGGACCTGGTAGAAGTTGCGGTTGGAGATGGCGACAGTAATAGAGTCTTCTTGATTGGAGCATCTCTCACTGGCCAGGAACAGAAGGAATTAATAACTCTGCTGAGACGCAACATAGATGTTTTCGCATGGGAACCCTACGAGCTGCCTGGAATCGATCCTAGTATGGTCTGCCATCAGCTGCACGTCGATCCTGCCTTCAAACCAATCATATAGAAGGCACGGCAAATTGGACCCGAGAAGGCTAAAGCGATAGAAAAAGAAGTTGAAAAATTGCTGGATGCAGGGTCCATACGGGAAGTACAATTTCCCAAGTGGTTATCCAACCCAGTAGTAGTTCCAAAAAACAATGGGAAGTGGAGAGTTTGCATCGACTTCACTGACCTCAACAAAGCGTGCCCTGAAGATAGTTTCCCCCTCCTAAAAATAGACCAACTAGTGGATGCCACTGCAGCTCACGAGCGAATGAGTTTTCTGTATGCATACTCAGGGAATCATCAGATCCCTTTGTATGCCCCAGACAAGGACAAGACAACGTTCATCACAACAGTTGGATTATACTGCTACAAGGTCATGCCATTTGGGCTCAAGAATGCAGGGGCAACATATCAGCGGCTGGTCACCAAGATGTTCAAGGACCAGATGGGAAACACCATGGAGGTCTACATCGATGACATGCTCGTTAAATGTAAGAAAAATAAAAATCTCCTGTCAAACACCTTCGAAATCCTCAGGAAGTACCGAATGAAACTTAATACAAGCAAGTGTTCTTTCGATGTCCAGTCAGGAAAATTCCTTGGGTACTTAGTCAGTAAGAGATGCCTAGAAGCTAACCCAGACCAGATCGATGCAATTAACAGGGTACAACCTCCTCGAACAATTCGGGATGTACAGAAGCTCACTGGTATGCTCGCTGCATTAAATCGCTTCATCTCTAAATCTTTCGAGAAGTGTAAGCCTTTCTTCCAGCTTTTAAAAGGGAATAAAACGGTAGAGTGGAGCCCAGATTGCTCGCGAGCGTTGTCCAAACTCAAAGCTTTCTTAAGCTCTCCACCATTGCTCATCATACCATGACAAACAGATTATTTGTTCCTATACCTCTCCGTTTCCAACCACACTGTCAACTCTGCGTTAATATGCGAGGTTGCAGGAATCCAGCACCCTGTTTATTACACAAGTAAGACCCTACTCGACGCCGAGCAGAGGTACCTACCACTGGAGAAGCTCACCTTCGCCCTAGTAGTGGCCTCGAGGAAGCTGAAGCACTATTTCGAAGCCCACACTATCATCGTCCTTACATCGTACCCCCTTAAGGAAGTCCTAAGGAAAGCCGATTTGTCAGGCAGGCTGTCTAAATGGTCAGTCAAGCTTGGGCGATTTGACATCCAATTTCAAACAAGGACCGCGATCAAGGGACAAATCCTTGCTGATTTCATAGTCGAATTCACTGACGAGGAACCTTCCAACCAACCTCAAACACCAACTCAAAAGGAGAACCAAGAGACAGTGGAAACCTGGAGACTGTTTGTTGATGGAGCCTCCAAGTCAAAGGGGGCAGGAGTAGGCATTGTCCTCGTTACCCCAGAGAATACAATCCTTGAACAAGGAATCAGGCTTGGATTTGTATCCTCAAATAACGAAGCAGAATACGAAGCTTTAATAGCCGGCCTCCAGAAGGCACACACTTTGGGAGAAAAGAATTTACAGGTGTTTAGCGATTCCCAATTAGTCTCCAATCAGATAAGTGGAGATTACAATGCAAAAGATGAAATAATGGCAGCTTACCTCGCCTTAGTGAAAAAACTAATGGAGAGCTTCGAAGAGATCAATGTCCAGCAGTTTCCCAGAGGGCAAAATAGCCATCCTGATGCCCTAGTAGCCCTGAGTTCGGAAGTCGACTCCGACCTAAAAAGAACCATCCCCATCAATTTCCTCACTCATCTGAGCATCCACGATAGCAGGCTACCAGACGGGAAACAGGTACTCTAGGTGGGATCAGCTCCCAACTGGATGGACCCCTTAAAGGACTATTTAAAGGATGGCACGCTCCCAGATAATAAAAAGACTGCCCACCGGATAAGAGTCAAAGCTACTTTCTTTCACTTATCTCCAGACGGCAACTTGTATAAGAGATCCTTCTCTGGAACCTACCTCCAATGCGTTCACCCGGGGGATGTCGAGAAAGTCCTACATGAGCTTCATGAAGGAGTCTGTGGAAGCCATGTCGGAGGAAGGTCTCTGGATTTTTGACCAATGAAGGATGGTTATTGGTGGCCATACATGCAAAGGAACTCTGCGATGTATGTCCGCAAGTGCCTTAAATGCCAACTTCACGCTCCTATGGTCCACTAGCCTTCTAGTGACCTAAAATCATTGTCCAACCCATGGCCATTCGCCCAGTGGGGAATTGACATCGTGGGACCACTGCCTATCGCCACCGGCAATCGCAAATATCTGCTGGTTGAGACTGACTACTTCACCAAATGGATCGAGGCGGAACCCCTGGCCAACATCGGAGATGCCGATATGATAAGGTTCATATGGAGAAATATAATCACTCGCTTTGGCATCCCCAGAACCGTCATCATCGATAATGGAAGACACGGTATCAGACACCACTTCAGTTCGGTGGCCAACCCTCAGAGCAATGGCCAAGTTGAGGCTTCCAACAAAACTGTGAACGACGGATTAAAAAAGCGATTGGAGTTAGCCAAAGGCGCATGGGTAAACGAATTACCACATATTTTATGGGCATACCGAACCACTCCTCGGCGAGCAACAGGAGAAACCCCATTTTCGCTGACGTATGGCATGGAAGTAGTCATCCCACTAAAAGTCGGTTTGCCGACAATGAGGTCCAACCTCATCAACAAGGGCCATAATGATGCAGCATTGCTCGCTGAACTCGACCTAGCTGACGAGCGCCGAGAGCTAGCCCTAGTAAGACTAGCGAGCTATCAGTAACAGCTCGCGAGGCATTACAACAAAAGGGTTAACCCAAGGATATTCCAAGTTGGGGACTACGTTCTAAGGAAGGTCCTAGGCAGCATTGTAAAACCATCAGACGGCAAACTAGGACTAAACTGGGAAGGACCCTTTAAGATAACAAGAGACGATCTGCAGGGTGCTTATCACTTGGAAACGATGGAGGGAAGAGAAATACCACGAGCATGGAACGCAGCCAATCTCAAGAGATTCTATTTTTAGATCTTTATTTTATTCTTTTGTTATGAAACTAGAAGTTCATTTCCCTTGTCATTAATGAAAGTTATTTAAACGGTTGCATTCTAATAAGTAACAGCTATATGAGCTTTATCACACATCTTTTCCAAATGACAGGCACATTGATCATAGCAGGGGAGTACCCCTCCTCAGGTCATCATCATGAAACACGAAGGACCTCTTAGCATTTCCCCTGGCAATATATGAAGCCCTACAGGTAATCCTTAGGTAATATGGCCAAATTTTATACTGGTCATCAAACCTTCTTTGGTTAAATAAAATCCTAATCAGATGAAGCATCCAACACCATGTGTGTCCTCGCCAATTGCCACACTTAGGCCTAAGGGAGTGTGACGACACGACCTAAAAGGTAAAGTGGTGCACAATGGTATCTCGATGTTATACTGGACTGGGAGGACACTTGCATAACAACACAAACTTAGAAGGTCATAAAGCAGCAAGAATATGAAGAATATAATACACTTGTTTAGTCGACAAATTTGCCCAAAACATAAACTTTATATTAATTCATCATATTTACAACAATAGTGATACATGTTTAGTCGGCGAGCTCGCCCAAAGCATTTACACTACCAAAAATACAAAAAGCAACAATTGGAAAAATCTCATTGGGGGTGAGGCCTCTGAGCGAGATAATCAGCCACTCGAGCTCTTCGTCCATCATCGAGAGCAGGAGCTAACTCTTCCTCAACCTCATTCGCATCCGACTCTAATAATTGCCGAGGGATAGCATCGATGGGGATCCATCGATCATCCCTTCGGAAGGGGTTAGGCATCAGGGTAGAGGGAGAAATCTCATGGCGATACCAGAGCATCGAGTTCCTCGGGACTTATAGCTCCCTCAAGGCACTCAGTCACCCCCTGATAAAAGAAAGCTCTTCGAACTCTGACAACCTTGTTGGAGCATCTGACCAGCCCTGATCGTAGCCGTCAGCCCATACTCACCGAGGACCTTTTTTAAACAGGTGCCGCAGCCGAGTAACATCCCTTTGAAGCCCAGCAGTGATCACATATGCTCACTGAACGTCACCAATAAGCTCTTCCATCTCCCTCTCTCGAAGCTCTTCCATTTCCCTATCTCGGCTCCTGGTGCTCCTGCCAGCTCTCGTCGATGAAGAACCTCACGGCACAGGGTGAATGTCGCTCGAGCCAGCCCTAACTTACATTGATGAAGAGCCTCGCAACATTGAATGGGCGGTGCTTGGCGTGTGTTCCCTAAGTCGCGAGACCTCTTGCCTTAAAGCTTCATTTTCTTACTGAAGCATCTCACCAACCTGGTTGATCTCGGAAGCATCGAGAAGCTTTTCTCTCAACGCATTCACTTCTTCTTGCACTGAAGCACTAACCTCTTCCATCTCCTGGAGCCTGTCCTTCAACTTGGCCACAAGTTCAGATTGATCCTTATACTTCTAATTCCTAGACCTAAGGGATTTGCAAAGCTTAACTAAGGCCTGATGAACCTCAGAACTCGCATTAGGACCAAGGGTCCTGCCCAATTGAGATATGGCAGGAATATATTCTTCTACATCAACCAACTATAAGACATAAAAAGCATCGAAAAGACAGACATAATGAGTGCGCTGGGAAAAAGAAACCTTTTCATTAATAAGAGTTGAAATTACATCGAACAGCAAAAAGAAAGTTTACAGACAGAAAAAGAAAAAATACAAAGTAATCCTAGAAGATGACTAGTTAGCAACCTCAGGTTGCCCAGAGGTCGATGGTTGTTTCCCCTTATCAGCATCAGCGGGAGCATCGCCCCCAGCGGGGGTAACCTCTGTCGCCACAACAAGGGAAACGTCAGCAGGGGTCGATTGGGGGACAGAGTCAGCAACTTTAATAGCGGGGGCAGGGACTTCATCCATGGTCGTCTTCGAACCTAGATCATGCTCATCAAATAAATGGGAGTCGATATCAACACCGGTAGCCAATAGGGCCTTGTTCTAGCCCTTCTTGAAGTTTAGACGGCTAATATAGCCTATCTGAACCTCGGCATCCTCGTATGCTGCAGACCAGCCAGAATTGTATGAGTCCTCGTTAGCAGTGACAACCTCAGACTCCTTCTTCTTCAACTCCTCAGATAGCACTCTGTTCTCTTCCACGACAGTAAGTTTGCTCGAGAAAACCATGTCGTAAGCCTATCGCAACTCTTTCAAATCCTTGACTGCTGCATCCTTCTCCCGATTGGATGTAGCAAGAGCTAGGTTGGATGATATCCGATCAGCGTCAACGACTTTAAAACCAGCCTCGAGCTCTATACCCTTCAGCTTCAAGGCAGCATTCTCTTTCTCCAGCTCGCTATTTTTCCTCACCAGCTCATCGCGTGAACGATATAGCATGGCGAAGTCAGTCACAAAGTGCAGAAAAAAGAAGACATTAGAAGAATAAAATAATGGAATTCATAAAAACATGGGAGAAAAGGAAAAAATCTTACCAAAGCTAGCCTCTGGCTAGCCTGAAGGGCCAATTACTCAGACCCCAGCTCCCTTTGGCGATCAGCAGGGATAACTGCCTTCTCGAGCAGTGCAGCGGCCAGCTGAGGGGAAATTGCGACTTAAGCTCCCTCAGGCAGGGTAGACACCGGGATCAAGGCTTGCCCAGCCTTCGTCCTAGCCTCCATCTTCCTCCTCTCTTCCTCTTTCTCCCTCTCCATCCTTCTCCTCTCCTCTATCTTTTTCTTTTCCTCCACCTTCTTTCTCTACTCCTCTTTTTTTCTCTCTCTCTCCCTTACTTGCTCTTCTTCCTTCCTCTTCTTCTCCTGCTCCTAACCAGAAGACTGAGAACCAGTAGCCACGGCCCCAGAGCTAGACTTTTGCTTCTTCTAACTCTGTGCGAGACGCATGTGGTCTTCATCATCATCATCCCTAATTAAGTTCTTCCTTTGGGGAACCATTTCCTCGCTTGAACTACTGGAGGTACTCGACGACTCTCGAGCTTCAGAAACCTCTCCACGATTAGAAGAATTGCTACTACTCGAGCTCCCTCCACCCAAATTGCTTACAACACCTACGATGTCACTTTCAGAGATTCTCTCCTCCTCGTCCAACTGGATAGGATCCGCAGCAGTCTCTTCGGAGGTATCAAACTCTGGGATACTGTCCACAGGCCTTGCTATGAAACTGGAGCCAACGTTCTTGTACTCAAGCAAAAAAGTAGCAGACCTGGGATGCTCGCCGTCACCCAAAGGCTCCCTGATGTTCCAAGCCTTTACTAATTCGAAGATGCGAACCTCGCTGAGAGCAGGTTCCAAACTCTTCAACCTCACTGAAGACAAAACAGAGAAAAGTCAGAAAGATCACAAGTCAACAAAAATTGAAAGAACTAATCCAAGTCTACCTATGTATTCTTCCCCAAAAAAGGAGATGAAGATCCTATCAGCCCTCGACCCCATAAATTGGGGGGAAAACTACCAGTTTCTAATAAGGAAACCTTCTTGCCAATAGTCCTTATGGGAATCAGGTAGATTTACTACCAATACCCTGTTAGGTCTCCTAGCTTTGAGATAAAGGACACCAGAGCTAGTCCGAGAAAAGGAATAGAAAAAACAGACCTCGGCGAGCCCTATCCTAGTACCATACAACTGATTTATTCTATGTACGCCATTAAATATTTTCCACACATTGGGAGAACATTGTGTAGGAACAATATTAAAATATCCAAAGAAATGCAAGAAAAAATCGTTGGGAGGGAAAGTGAGTGCCCCCTGGAAAAGCAACAAAACATGGATCCAGTGGGCGTCATCTATCTCTCTAACATTTCTAGGAGGGGAAGTGCAGCACTCAATATCTACCCACTCAGGGATGTTATAAAACTTCCTAAATTCGGAGACCGACCTATTCCCAATCTTCGCCATTGGAAAACCCTAGAAAAACTACAAACTCAAAGAGAAAGTACAAAGAAAAGGCACAAGAAACTTACAAAATAAAAGATCGATTCGAACGATGAAGAAGCACGGGCCCAAACAACAAGTAAGCAATGGGAATGGAGATTGAGAGAAGAAGGTACGAAGTGCTAGAGCTCACAGAGAATGGAAAAGTGCTGGAAAGATTGAAATGACGGTAGAAAAGTGACTATTCCAGAAAATCTTTAAATTTTGCTAATCATAGTGCACAAAATACGAAGCGGATGCTGCCAAAATTAGATTCACAACCTTGGGAGAGTTGCACAATGTCCAAAAAAGCCATTATGAATAATCATTTAAATTTGTTGAGCCCAAAACACGGCCCAACAAACTTAGGGGCAATTGTGGGTACCCAAAATTAAGACCATGGGCCTGGACGAGTAGCCCAATTCTGGCGGCCCAAAGTCCAGGCCCCCCATCTCTTATTTGATTATCCGGTCTGTTTCCACGTCCCCATGAAGGGAGGTTATAGGGAGAGGTGGAAGACGTGGGGGAATCTAACACCCCCACTTACCTAAATGTACATGTATATATTGAACCCTAGGTCTGGGGCAAAAGGACAAGTTGTATTCTCTGTAACCACTCTCCGGAGTATATAGAAATAACACCGACTGCACCACCGTAGACGTAGGCACATCTTTGCTGAACCACGTACATCCTTTGTTGTGTGATTGTCATTTTATATTCCTTGCTCTTACTTGGTAATTTCCTCTCCCGTATTTACTCGTGTTACATAATAATTGCCTGTGATTGTCATTTTATATTCCTTGCTCTTACTTGGTAATTGCCTCTCCCGTATTTACTTGTGTTACATAATAATTGCCTCCATAGTTCCTAATAGTAGAAGAGTCCTCTTTCCCAGCCTTTTTCTCCTCACTCACCTAGAGCTTATCCTCGAAAGATGACCCTGCCTCAAATCGGTGAACAACCACCTCCTTTTCATCCAAGGATTTTTCTTCATCATCATCTCCTTCCCAAGCCATGGTGACTTCATCAATATCAGGGTAGTCTTTATCTACCCTCTTTTTTAGCTCATTATATCCTATGAGGGAGGACATGGTGGTATCAATGATATTCTTCTCAAATTCCTTGAAGGTAATCATTGCCTATTATTTAGCCATGGAAGCAGTAACTAGAGACTCAGAGAGTTTGAACCTCAGAGCATCTAACTGCTCATTGACAACCTTGAGATACCTTTTAAGCTTGCTGAGATCTTCCACCTTACGCATTATCTTATAATTATTTTCTTGCAACTTACTGTACGCTTTAGTTAGGTTAGCTTCAATGGATTTGATGTTCTTCTAAAGCTCTTCCTTTATAGCTCTAAGGTCGTCACAAGTATTCTCAGTTGCTTCGACTTTCTTCCTTAGAATAGTTGTGGCCATGTCACTTTTGTAAAATGATAAATGACATAAATTAGCTAAAGGAAAAGAGGTCGGCTGGTAAAAGAAAATTAAAAGGAAAGTTGATTCAACTTACAACGAAGACTTTGTGGGAGGCAATGTCCCACAAATTGTCAACATACAGACTTTGCAAAAACCTGAAGTTGGGTTTATATAGCCCAGGACCTTAGGAGTATTTGAAGTATTGAGAAGTATGGAATTTGGTTTCATCGTTGATAACTGGAGGGTCAAGATCAAAGGGCTCAATGAGACCATGCATGGATGATGAGTTACCTCCCCTAGATAGTCGTTGGGTAGTATGCTTGGGAACGTTTTGATCCTTGGATTTTGGGTCATCCAAAGACTTTTCCTTAAAGCTTACCTCTCCTCAGTTACTTTGCCATTTACCTTGTCAATAACCTTCTTCTTCTCTGCCTCTTCATTATCCATCTTTGTTGCTTTAACATTGAAAAGCCTAAGAGGATTGCCAATATGCTGCTTGGTACAACCTTCTTCCATGGACTTTTTAGCAGCTGCCTTTTTTACCATATCTTGGAGCTATTTAGATTTGATTTCCTTCATAATATCACTGGAAATGTTTCCAGGTGCCATGATTAACGAGTTAGAACTTGGAGTTATGAAGTACATGAGCATGCAAGAAAAGGTAACAAGGATGACCTAATGGTTATGAGAATATCTAACCTTCTTCGACCTCCTGGTCATCTTCATCACAGTAACCTCTTACATGGTTGACCTTCACCTCAGTCATCTCCACCTTCTAAGAACTCTCTTCATCATCATTAGGAAGCTTAGGTGTCAAGATTCATAGTTTTGATACTCAGATAGTTTTTCATTCTCCCAAAGCTCTTGGGGGTGTATACATCTTTATAATACATGGAATCTGAGGTGTAAACTCTTATAATCATCCTCACCATCCTCTTATTTAGTGAGGGGGATTTTTGGACAATCATGTCGGAAGAACTCGAGTCCCTGGTAATGATAATGCCTCTTTTGGGTCATTAGGAAAGAAATCTCATGCACCAAAAATATAAAAGAACTTATTTTTCCAATTATGTTTGCTGGTTTGGGAGACTTAAACCATCTTAGTGTTAGACTTCTTGGGAGAAAAATAATAGTAGCCAAGGGTATTATGGTTATTGATTCGTATCGAATATTGTGCATTTTTACCCTCGAACTTAAGCATTTTAGCCCCCCTCGAGTACCGTAATTGCTACAAATATGCTCATTAATCAGAAAACCTTGGTTTTATGTGATAATGTGTTATTTGAGATATTATTGAGCTTTTATAGGTGTTACGGTGCTAAGTGTGAAGTTTGAGCGCATTTCGGTTATGTTCTGTATAAGTTCGCACGTTCAGGGGCATTTTAGTAATTTCACACTTTGGGCTTTTTTGCTCTAAGTATTCACGGAAGTTGGCCCCCAAAGAAGATTGTTTCACTGAAAATGATCTTATTTCCTTCTAAACTCAATCTTCAAGCAATGTTGATTCATCTCTTGAGTTTGAATTTCTTTCCTCTCCCTCCTCATTCTCCGTTATCACACCGTCACAAGTACCCGATGAATTGGTTCCAAACTTTAAAGTGTTAAACCTTTTCACCGATGAAGATTACTTTCTCGAGTCACCTTTCATGAAGGTATCTTTGCCTCCATTTGTTCCCCCTCCCATTCCAACCTCAAAATCTTTGGGAGATAATTCTATTTTTCTTGGCCCCCTTATGTATTTGTCACCAGTTTTATCCAAATCCCGCATCCTCCCTCAAATTTTTTAATTGGTGATGGTTCATTTCTTCCTCCTTACACATGACTTTCGTTGTTTGAACGAAATTTCTATTTTTTGGGAGGCATGCATGAAATGGAGGGTCCCCATGGATCTTTCAAAGCCAAATCGTGTTTTGGGTGGACCCTCAAAAATTTCAACTTCTAGTGTATAGTTAGTTAGTAGTTAAAATTTTAGGTTGTAAATAGTTATTTTTATTTTGTTTTTCTTATTTTTCTTTTTTTTACGTATAGTCTAGTGAAATTAATTAAAGTTTTATTTCTTCTTTTTGTTATGCTTTGGTACTAACATGTTTTGTAGAATCATTGGACGTGTACTTTCCCGAGATCGCTCATTTTTGGGTAGTATCGCTCTTTTCCTCTCTTGAACTTGCTTGTTTATTTACATTAAGGACAATGTCAGGTTTTAAGTTAGGGGGTGTGGGATATTCTACCCATTCATGAGTAGTTTCTTTTATTTGATTACATGCTATTTCCAAGTATGCTTTTCTTGTAACATATTAAAAATTTCAAAAAGATTTTCTTTCTTTTTTCTCTTTTGTTGGACATTTTGCCTTTGTTTTCGATGATAAAGTTTAATAATTGCCCAATCCAATAGACAACTAAATGATGCATGTTCTCGATTTTATAAGTTATTACACTTTAGTCCATAACTTCATGGGTTAAACTTTAATCCCAACGGCACATGAACTTTTCCCTCGTCGGCCCCTTTGAGCCTAAATATTAGCCTTTCGTTTCATTACCCAAAATCCCATAACCAAGTCCTAATTGGAGTTTTAAACCATACATATTACCTTCCATGCCTTTGTTTGGAATGTTTCTTGGGATTAAATGATGTTGTGTAGTGTGGTTGCAATTTGAGCATGAAAAGAGTGAGAAAAGAAAACAAAAAGCAAAAAGAAAAAGAAAAGAAAAGAAAACATGAGAAAAAGAAGAAAAGAAAAGGAAAAAGAAATTTGTATATGTCTTGTATATAGTTCAATAAGCTTTGATTTCTCTCTAATTGTTATATTTAATGCTTGATTATAAAACTTGTTTTCCATTTTCTCTATTGCCCGTATTTTTCCCATTATCCCAAGTTTTCATCAGCGAACACTTTGAATCCGTATATACATATCCTTCATTTCATACCCTTAACCCCAAACCTATATTATAACCCTATCAATTCCTAAGTGATCTTAGGGTGAATTTAATTTAAAAGTCATAATAGTTTTGATAATCTATTAAAATACATTTCACCTCCTTTAATGTGCGGCCTCTTTCATTGAGATTAAAAATTTTCATTTTTTATATAGCGTTCTTCATTTGGGAAATGTGTGTAGCCTAGTTTCATTTTACATTTACTCTTTATGCCCTCATATTCCGTGTGTTACCTCCCTGTTTCGAGTGAATTCATTTGATGAGTGTAATGCCCGTGAGGATTGAATATATGCTTACTTTAATTTTTATCCGATTTATTTAAGTTTTTGCCAAATCATTCATTACATGTGCTCACTCCCCTCCCACATTTTAAGGTTTCAATTCTATGCGGTTCATTCTATAATGTTTGATGAAATGGACTTTCATTTGAATTCGTTCGTTGTGCTAATAATGCGTATGAAATCCTTTTCGATATTGTTGGACTTGTCACATGTTGGTTTGGGCATATTCTGAGG
Source organism: Sambucus nigra (assembly GCA_949130495.1). Lineage (NCBI taxonomy): Eukaryota > Viridiplantae > Streptophyta > Magnoliopsida > Dipsacales > Adoxaceae > Sambucus > Sambucus nigra. Next base: position 381,768,465 of record OX422214.1, on the reverse strand, counting down.
ACACCGTATGATGTTTGTGGATTTCATCCGTGAAAACCCTCACGAGATGAAACTCGTCCACTAGGGCAACCTAGGGATTTAACGGCGTACTGCATACGCTAAATGCAATCGTTCGCTCGCGAAAGTTCCCTTATCCTTTTTATCTTTTTTTATCAATTTTGTATATATCTCCTGTTTTGTGGTTTTCTTATAGTTCTTCTTGCTTTGAATTTCAGTACTAGGAACTAGCAATGTGTAAGTTAGGGAGCGTGATTCGTATCGAATATTGCACATTTATACCCTCGAACTTAGGTATTTTAGCCCCTTCGGGTACCGTAATTTCTATAAATATACTGTTTTATGTGCTAATATGTTATTTTAGGTATTATTGAGATTTTATATGTGTTACGGTGCTAAGCGTGAAGTTTGAGCGCATTCCGATTAATTGCCATATAAATTCGCACGTTTAGGGGCTTTTTGGTAATTTCACACCTCAGGATTTTGCCTGAAGAATTCACGAAAGTTGTAGCCCTCGGGACAAGCTTTGCGTGTCCATAAACGATGCTCGAATTGGATTCCGAATGAAAGAAACACGGATCTTTAATCGGAGAAGAAATGTAAGAATACTTTTTATTTTTATTTTATTTAATCAACTAACACTTCTAATAATTCCCACCATGTTCTTTATCTCTTTTATGCAACAAACTTTCATTTCAGGTATGGCGATTTGGGTCCTTTCTCGGGTTTGTGCTCGGGTTTTGGTTTCGTTCGAAATTGGGGGCTTGGGTCCGAAATTGGAGCATAGATTTTGGTCTAATACGCAAATGGGTCTCTTTGGCCATTTTTGGAGCCTGGGTTTCATCTCTTTGGCCATTAATGAAGGTTTTTGGAAATGGAAGTGGAGCTTGTTTTTTTTTTGTTGGATGCATTGGAATTGTGTGTTATCGGTGGCTCTCGACTTAGGAGTTGCAGCCCTGCGAAGTGGTGGTGTCGTCGTGGGCAAAGCAAGTCTCGACCCCACTTGGATTTTGGAATTTCACGTTTTTCTTGGGTCTTGGCTTTGGTTTTATGGGTGCTGCTCATGTTTTTCTGCTATAAAAATCGTGAGCCAAGGATTGTTGGTCTTGGGTTGTGCTAGCGGTTGCAGTGTGGGAGTTTCCACCAGTCGCGGTCGACCTGATTTTCCATTTTTCCCTTGTGCCGAGACAGTGTGCTTCTCCTCTTTCACACGGTCGACCGGCCTGAGGCCCCGGTCGACTAGTCCCCTATTTATTATTTTTGTCTGAGATTTTTGTTGTGCTATTACCCCATTTTCCTTTTTTATTTCCTTTTTCCTTTTTCTTTCTTTACTTATTTAGGAGACTTATCCTTGTTTCTTTTTCTTTATTTCCTTTTTTCGACATGGTATAAACTGAACATTTTGTCTATTTTTGTAAGGGGAATCATTTTAGTTAGTTTTTAGGTTTGTTTTTTTAGATCTTCTCTCTTCTAGGTTTAGTGCATTTGGGGGGTTTTGTTGGAGATAACCCCATCTCCTCCATTTTCTTGGTGGTTTGACACCCAACTATGTAAGTTTTTCTTGTGGTATTCATTATCTTCCCCTTTTAAAGATCTATGCCCTAGATTTATTTGCTTTCCATTTATTTCCATGCCTAGTTAATTTTAGTTGTTAATTTAATTAGTTGTTGCTTAATTAATTATGTGTTTTAATTAATGTCATTTAATATGCATAGGGCCTAATTTAAATTAGGTTGTGTCGGATTGAACTCACCTAGGATTGATTTGGTTGCTTTTCTTTGGTGATGGATTTCTACGTGTTTATTTCGATTGGGTTGTCCTAGTTATTACGCCTAGGAGATTTAACGGGGTATATCATGTATGCTCCATATTTACGACCGTGCGAGCATAATTTTTGGGGTATTTATTGATGCCAAAATCTTATAAGTCTTTTATACGAATTTAGGGCTGTAACGACTCTTGATTTAATTAATTGACGAAACGAGACGCAATCTTAATAATCCGTGAACCCATGTAATTTTTCTATACTAATTAACTTGGGGTGAGGGATATTCGACATAACCTATAGCTTTTATTCTTTTTACTAATTTAGTATAAATACACTCATGCCTAGTTTATCGTTTCTTTCTTTTTTGTTAAGAAATACCTTTTACACTTTTATTTTAGAAGTAATAAATCAATTAAATTCTAACAACTCGTCTCTGTGGATTTTCAATACCCGGACTTGGCCGATGTACTCCCTTATTGAGTGTAGTCATAAGTTTAGGTTTTTGTATTAAGGCGGTGAACAAAAACTAATGACCGGCGTTTGACACATGCGCCGTTGTCGGCGACTTGATGGTTTATAATGTATTTGATTTATTATTTCGTAGTATTTTTTTTCTATTTGTATTTTTTACCTAACATCTTTAAGGACTTCTACATTTGAGCGCTAAGAACCGCTTGAATTTTTCGGCCAAGCATATCTTTGTGGAATTTTCCACTTCGAGCCAAATAGGAAATTTGGAACGAATTGCAATAGCTTTCAAAATTCTTATAATAATGATTTTGAGTATAGTCCAGACAGTAATTTTCAAAATTCTCATTTTCAAGAATCCGCGCCTCGGCCTATGACTTTTGTCGAGGGTTTGCGCATGCTTGAAAATGAGAAAATTGAAAATCGTTATCGGGAAGAAAATCGTTTGTGGGAGCATGAATTGGATTTAATATTTGAATCCGACGACGATTTTTCTTCCGAGAATTTTGAGGGCGAGGAATGTTTTGAACCAAATGAGGACTTTGTGCCTACTTTGGAACAAACCATTCTTCACTTTTCCATTGTCTTAATTGAGAATGAAAGTGAGGATGAAATGGACGTAGTATCCATTTGCAATGAAATGATTTCTTCTTTGTCCCCCAAAGAAGAATGTTTCACTTAAAATGATCTTATTTCCTTCGAAACTCAATCTTCAAGCAATGATGACTCGTCTCTTGAGTTTGAATTTCTTTCCTCTCCCTTTTCATTCTCCGTTATCACACCGTCACAAGTACCCGGTGAATCGGTTCCAAACTTTAAAGTGTTAAACCTTTTCACCGATGAGGAGTACTTGCTCGAGTTGACTTCCATGAAGGCATCTTTGCCTCAATTTGTACCCTCTCCCATTCCAACTTCAAAATCTTTGGGAGATATTTCTACTATTCTTGTCCCCCTTGTGTATTTGTTACCCGTTTTATCCAAATCCCCCATCCTCGCCCAAATTTTTTTAATTGAGGATGGTTCATTTCTTCATCCTTACACATGCCTTTCGTTGTTTGAATGAAATTTTTATTTTTTGGGAGGCATGCATGAATGGGAGGGTCCCCCGTGGATCTTTCAAAGCCAAATCATGTTTTGGGTGGACCCTCAAAAATTTCAACTTCTAGTGTATAGTTATTTAGGAGTTAAAATTGTAGGTTGTAAATAGTTATTTTTATTTTACTTTTCTTATTTCTTACTTTTCTAGTGGACCCCGTGGATCTTTCAATTTCTTACTTTTCTTATTTCTGATGATAAATTTTAATAATTGCCTGATCCAATAGACAACTCAATGATGCATGTTCTTGATTTTAGAATTTATTAGACTTTAGTCCTCAATCATTGATATTATGAATAACTTCACTAATTAAACTTTAATTCCATGAGAACACGTACTTTTCTTGCTTTATTGATTTGGTTTAAGATTTTTATAACTTGGTAATATTTTTTTGCATTGTATATACTTACACCGAGTAAGCTTTGTACCTTTCGTCATTTGTGAGTGTATACACTATTCTTTTCTCTTTGAAAATGTTACAGTCGTTGGTAATCTCACTATTCTTTCATTTGATCGTTCATTAATTGAGCTCTTTCTTGAAATGTATTACTTGAGCATGATTTTCTTATATTGTTTTCACTCGAGAATTTCATCAACCTTATGAAATGATCATAGGCAATCTTTCTCATATCACCCATATTAGCCTTGACCTTACCTTATATATTTTCCCTCGTCAGCCCCTTTGAGCCTAAATATTAGCCTTTCCTTTCATAAGCCAAAATCCCATAACCAACTCCTAATTGGAGTTTAAAACCATACATATTACCTTCCATACCTTTGTTTGGAATCTTTCTTGGGATTGAATGATGTTGAAATTTGAGCATGAAAAGAGTGAGAAAAGAAAAGAAAAGGTAAAAAGAAAAGAAAAGAAAAGAAAACATGAGAAAAGAAGGAAAGAAAAAGAAAGAGAAATTTGTATATGTGGTGTATATAGTTTAATAAGCTTTGATTTCTCTCCAATTGTTATATTTAGTGCCTGATTATGGAACTTGTTTTCCATTTTCGTTATTGCCCGCATTTTTCCCATTATCCCAAGTTTTCATCTCGGAACACTTTGAATCCGTATATACATATCCTTCGTTTTGTATCCTTAACCCCAAACCTACATTATAACCCTATCAAGTCCTACATGATCTTAGGGTGAATTTAATTTAAAAGTCATAATAGTTTTGATAATCTGTGAAAATGCATTTCTCCTTCTTTAATGTGCGACATCTTTCATTGAGATTAAATTTTTTCATTTTTTATATAGCGTTCTTCATTTATGACATGTGCATGGCCTAGTTTCCATTTCCATTTACTCTTTATGCCCTCATGATTCGTGTGTTACCTCCCTGTTTCGAATGAATTCATTTGCTGAGTGTAATGCCCGTGAGGATTGAATATATGCTTGCTTTAATTTTTATCCGGTTTATTTAAGTTTTTGCCAAATCATTCATTGCATGTGCTCACTCCCTCCCCACATTTTAAGGTTTCAATTCCAGGTGGTGCATTCTATAATGTTTAATGAAATGGACTTTCAATTGAATTCGTTCATTGTGATAATAATCCGTATGAAATCCTTTTCGATATTATTCGACTTTTTGCATGTTGGTTTGGGCATATTTTGAGGAAACCACATGATGTTTTTGGGTTTCATCCCTGAAAACCCTCACTAGATAACCCTGGTCCACTAGGGCAACCTAGTGGTTTAACGTCTTATTGCATATGCTAAATGCAATCGTTCACCCGCGAAAGTGACCTTATCTTTTTTTATCGCTTTTGTACATATCTCCTATTTTTTTGTTTTCTTATAGTTCTTATTTCGTTGATTTTCATTACTAAGGACTAGTAATGTGTAAGTTAGGGGGTGTGATTAGTATCGAATATTGCACATTTATACCCTCGAACTTAGGCATTTTAGCCCCCTCGGGTACCGTAATTGCTATAAATATGCTCATTAATCAAACAACCTCTCTTTTATGTGCTAATATGTTATTTGAGGTATTATCTAACTTTTATAGGTGTTACGGTGCTAAGTGTGAAGTTTGAGCACATTTTGGTAATTTTACACTTCGGGATTTTTGTCCCTAAGTATTCACGGAAGTTGTAACCCTCGGGACAAGCTTCACGTGGCCATGAACGATTCTCAAATCGAAGTCCCAATGAAAGAAACACGAATATATAATCGGAGAAGAAATATAAGAATACTTTTTATTATTATTTTATTTAATTAACTAACAATTCTAATAATTCCCACCTTGTCCTTTATCTCTTTTATGCAACAAACTTTCATTTCAGTTATGGAGATTTGGGTCCTTGCTCGGGTTTGTACTCGAGTTTTGGATTTGTCCAAAATTGGGGCATAGATTTTGGTCTAATATGCAAATGGGCCTCTTTGGCCATTTTTGGAGCTTGGATTTCATCTCTTTGGCCGTTAATGAAGGTTTTTGGAAATGGAAGTGGGTCTTATTTTTTGTTGTTGGATGCGTTGAAATTGCGCCTCATTGGTGGTTCTCGGCTTAGCAGTAGTAGTGGTACGAAGTGGTGGTGTGGTCATGGGCAAAGCAGGTCTCAGCCCTACTTGGATTTTGGCATTTCATGTTTTGCTTGGGTCTTGGCTTTGGTTTGATGGCTATTGCTCGTGTTTTGCTATTGTACAAATCGTGAGCCATGGACTGTTGGTCTTGGGCTATGCTAGCAGTTGCAGCATGGGAGTTTCCACAAGCCACGGTCGACCGAACCAGCCGCCACGGTCGATCGGGTTTTTCGTTTTTACCTTTGTGCCGAGACAGTGTGCTGCTCCTCTTCCACGCGATCGACCGACCTGAGGCTCTGGTCGACCGGTCCCCTGTTTTTTATTTTTGTCCGAGATTTTTGTTGTGCTGTTACCCGCATTTTCCTTTTTATGTTCTTTTTCATTTTTCTTTCTTTACTTATTTAGAAGACTTATCCTTATTTCTTTTTCTTTATTTCCTTTTTCCCACATGGTATAAATAGAACACTTTGTTTATTTTTGTAAGGGGAATCATTTTAGTTAGTTTTTAGGTTTGTTTTTTAGAGCTTCTCTCTCCAAGGGTTAGTGCATTTATGGGGTTTTGTTGGAGATAACCCCATCTCCTCCATTTTCTTGGTGGTTTGACACCCATTTATGTAAGTTTTTCTTGTGATCTTCGCTGTCTTCCCTTTTTAAATCTCCGTGCCCTAGAATTATTTGCTTTCCATTTATTTCCATGTTTAGTTAATTTTAGTTATTGTTGCTTAATTAATTAGGTATGTCATTTAATATGCTCAGGGCCTAATTTAAATTAGGTTGTGTCGGATTGAACTTATTTTACTTGCTTTGTTGGAGTTCTACTTGTTTATTTCGATTGGGTTGTCCTAGTTATTATGTCTAGGAGATTTAACGAGGCATATCATGTATGCTCCATATTTAGAACCTTGCGTGCATAATTTTTGGGGTATTTTTTGACACCAAAATCTTATTAGTCTTTTATGCAAATTTAGGGGTGTGACAACTCTTGATTTAATTAATTGACAAAACAAGACGCAATCTTAATAATTCGTGAACCCGTATAACCATTTTATACTAATTAGCTCGGGTGAGGGATATTCGATGGAACCTATAGATTTTATTATTTTTGTTAATTTAGTTTAAATACAAATAGCTTTTACACTTTTATTTTAGAAGTAATAAATCAATTAAATTCTAACAGCTAGTCTGTGTGGATTTTCGATACCCGGACTTGGCCGCTATACTCCCTTGTTGAGTATAGTCATAAGTTTAGGTTTTAGTATTAAGGAAGTGAATAGAAAACAATGATCGGCGTTTGACATGCGCTATCGGCAAAACCCTATCTATCAAATGGCGTCATTGCTGGGTATCGAACCCGGGTCACACGCGTGACAGGCGAGAATACTTCATTAATAATTTTATAAATTCCCCCTGTGTCCCTAAATATTTTTTAACAGCAAACCCACTTTGAAGGTGATGATTTTGGTTCCATGCTGGGATTTTTCTCGGGATTTGGGTTCGTCTCAAATTGAAGACTTTTGTCCACAATTGGAGCTCGATTTTGGTCCACCCGCGCATATGGGTCTTAGACATGTACAAATTGGAGGGTTTTGTTGGCCATTAATGGAGATTTAGTTTTGTCTATGGAGGTGGTGGGTTTTATCATTTTAATCGAGGTTTTGGTTTTTGGCATGAATGGATGTTTGTCTCGGCACCATTTTTGCGGTGAACATAAAAAAGTATCGGCGTTTCACACACGCTACTTTTCACCCCTTATCAGTTATCTGTTAAACCATATACAAACCTAAATATATCCCCATTTATGTCAACCCCCCCATATTTTTTCTAATAGATCATGGCTCCAATAATTAACTTATATGCATTAGGAAGAAGTGGAGTAAGGGTCAACCCATACCCTTTCAAGATGCACCTTATGGAAGGATGGAGTGGAAGATTATCTCCAACATAAAAAGCCCAAGGAAGTAAATAGACCTCGTCAGCATCTATCCTATCATAATTCTCTCCTCTGGGTCAGGAATTCTGATAATCACATCATTAAGAATGAAATACAAAACTCTCAGGTCGGCTAGGTTATTGTCTCTAAAATCACCTTTGTACCAATTAATGTTAGAGGTGGTTTGGTCGTAAAAAGTGGTGGCAACCTCTCATAAGTCCATTTCTTCACCCGTTAAGGGGCTCTACTAGTTTTGTGGAAGGGTATTGGTTAGATATGAAGGATTTCTTTTCATAATTAAGTTGGATATAAGAAGTGGTATCCCTAGCATTAACGTAGTTTCCCCCCCTAACTTTAATGTTTACACGATCAAAGATCTCTGAGGTATGAAACTCTGATGTGCTAAACTTCACTCAGGGGATTAGGAGCTGACACAACAGAAGAATCTAACTTAGGGGTGAAATTAGGGTTTTTTGGATCGTCTTCAGGGTTAAGAACTTAGAGGGGAATGGGAAACCTTCAAAAAAAGCACCGGGATAGAGATTGTGCAAGTCTTAAATGTGTTTTCAAATATTTGATGACTCACTCATATAAGGAACTCAATACAACCCTAGGTAAACCCCAGAAATGCGATAGAAACCCTATATGGAAAATCCTCAAAACCCAACATAAAAAATATAATTGAATGATTAATAAAAGAAAAAAAAAAGGACAAGTACGTGAAGAATACAACAATATTTTCAGAGGAAATCCGATTTGGGAAGATTTTTCCTTCTCTCTCTCTAAGAAGACGCAACGATCGTTCTGTATTTCTCTCTCAAAAAATCTAAAGCACTTGATTTCCTGGTGATCAAAATCAAAATTCTCCCTTGCTTTTATGTGAGACAAAAGCACGTTCACTAGATGCGCTTTAAAAAAAGGCTTTTTAAAAAGGCCCTCCGGATTGCTGACAAGTGGAAAACTTAAGTATGTTTAAAATTTCGTCATAAAGCATACAAATCAATCAACTCAGCCAACTAAGCTAAATAACTATCCACATGTGGACTAGTAGATGTTACCCAAGACTATTTGTAATAAACTTCACTCACTTATTAGTAGTCGTGAGAAAAGTCACGGGGGATTTTATTATACCATATTTGTAGAAGTAACTCATGTCCTAAAAAGAATTATATCAAACCACTTAATAGTGTGAATCACTTTGGCCCCGAACGAACTAATACTAAGGAGGGACCATAACCCAGCAAAGGGCTCGACCTCCTTTCCACCTAGGCAGACTTGGTGGATACCAATAAGGCAAAATGACAGCTTATAGCATTCAATACAAGCCAACGACATGTGTGTGGCATGTCAGACAGCCAACATGGGCAAAACCTTCCTATCATGGGTGAAACGTTAAAGTATTCTTGAGTGCTCCATTATCAAGATGCTTTCATCTGGTCGATACTAGCCAACAGACTTTCCCTCAGTAGGAATCACTATAAAAGACCGTATCCCCCACAAAGATCACGACAAATAATCATCCCTCCCACTTATTAACTAGTAGAAATAGTTTTTGACATTGTCATTGTCCTGACTAAGATACAATACCATTGTACGGATCTACTACTAAAGCAACCTGTGGACGTAGGATCATTCTTGAGGGCTAAACCACGTATCTCTTAGTGTTAATCTTCTTTTTATCATCTTCATCTTTATTCAATTACATACACAGTTAATTATTTGTTTGTTATATCTGATTGGATCACTCATCTAGCTAAGACAAACTCGAATCCATTTTTAGACTATAATAGTTGTAATATTGTTAAAGGTTTCCTAGGAATTTGTAATATTATTTGACATTTTCTACTTCTTAAATTTATTTTAATTTTGAAATATTTTTTTCATAATTTCCAAGTTTTTAAATTTTTTTTTTTTACTTTTCTTGTTTTTAAAAAAAGTTTTTCTAACATTTTCCAAATTTAAAAATGTTTTATGTATAATTTTCAAATTTTCTAAATATATTTTTATAAATTTAAATATTTAAATAAATTTTGTAATTTTTATATATTCAAAAATTATAGTATTTTCTATAACTTAAAATAGTTTTTTACTGTTTTCCTAATTTTTAAAATGATTTTCCTATAATTTTGAAAAATAATTTTCTTTTAGGACCAAATTGCTTTTCCATACAATGACCCATTTATGTCCAAAATATTAATGGTGTTAGTATTAGGAGGTTATTTGAAGTCGTTTTTAAAGTTCAGGGAGTAAAATCTAGAATATTAATGTTCGGTCAGTGAGGTGAAAATGAGGGTAAAGTTCAGGAAGGGAAATTATAATTAACTTAATATATAAATTGGGAGGAAAATAATCCACCTCACATGGAAAATAAGCACGTGACCTACTAACTCAATCAATCATCCCCTTTTATGTAAATAAGGACTATTAAAGATAAATGACTTTCGAGAATCAAGGGAAAAAATACATATATTCAACTGGGGATAACTACCACAGTGATTGATGTCATAATGACTCAATCACCTCCTCTTATAAATGTAAAACTAGCCCCAATGGAGGAGGAGAATGTAACAATAATTATTGAAACTTTGTCATTAGCAAAGTAGAACCTCTAGTGGACGTAGACACATTGATAAACCACGTACATCCTTGTTCTTCTACCTATGTGCATGATTTTTATATTGTATTTTTCTGATTTGTGTTGAATCTTGACTAATAGGATTTTACCAGCTACGTTTGGCATCGAATGTGGGAAATTAATATATTTTCCAAACCTTACCAACCATAAGTGATTATGTCTCAGTCACATAGTGAGCACTCTCTATCTCGTGGTGCTCATCAAGGTGAATAAAATGAACACGCCCCCTCATAGGATCAAATCCGTGATTAGGCCCCTCCAAAACTGAACTACCTACAGCTCTCGCTATCATCCTCGTGAGGAGAAAATGGTGGAAAGAAATTTTCCGTTATGATCCAAACAAATATCACAACTCATATATGCTTATAAGTTATGTCTTTGTGAGAAAAATGCGCCTACACACCATTAATGAGAAAATAACGCTCACCTTTAACGTCATTTATTCAGGATGGAGCAAGTAAATCGGAGGGTCAAACATAAGAGCTAAGAGATCGCCCGGACCTCCAGCCCTTATGCGAGTAAAATTCGTATCCGATGAAGGAATTCGTGATGTGACCCAAATCTCTTCCACCAAAGTTTATCATATGAAATGACGGATTGACCTAGTAATTTCCATGTCAAGAAAGACCATTATAATTGAAGAAACAAGACTACTAGGGAGGTATCTAGAAGAGCCCTTGTAAGACAAATGAATTTGTTATTCACTCGATCAATCGAAGACTTTAAACCCCTAAGCATCTCACTATGCTAATATTTAAAATATATATTGAGACAATATATCCCACCGATAATGTTTGCCAGTACTGACATGACATGACGCTCTGGAACAACAATGAACCTCTGATGTGCTAGAAATTTCCATTAATCTTGGGGGTATGTAAGGCAAAAGTGATCCATAAAGCTATCTCACATATCCATCTCTAACTTTAAACAGCTCAAGAAAACCTTTATCGCAAAATTCATCATAAGTACAATCCAGCCGAAGAGGATATATTCACTCTTCATGTTAAATAAGAAGCCCCAGAAACCATAAGTGAGTACGCTAGGTGATATTAGGAGGTTTATAATGAGATGGAAGATTGCATCAAACAAGTCATACTATAACTCAAGACCGACCTCATGAAAAACTCCATATTATACGACTTTCTCACTAAGAATTAAGTGACCATTATCGACGATCTAATGCCAATAATCAAGAAGTATGCCAAAGTAAAAGATGTGGACAAAGGGGAGAACTGGGGTAATGGTAGACTAAGGGCAAGAAATAATAGAGACAAAGAAGTTGCTCCGAAGCAGGGGGAAAGAAGCCGAACAACGGCTCAAAGTTAAATGAGAATTCAGATCCTAACAAAAATAATCACTCCATTAACAATGTCATTTAAGAAAAATATACAAGTTATTAACCAAGATCAATAACCAATAGTATTTCAAGTGGACAAGAAATATGGACGTAGACCCCTCCACAGGGAACATGACCCAGGGTGTTCCTACCATAAGGAACATGAGAATAAGAGAGAGAATTATGAAGCATTTAAATCAAACGTAGAGGAACCGGACCAAGAAGGACATATAAATGATTTCATCGATAAAAAGAATGACAGAAGTCCGACAGAAAGTGATCAAAAGGCAGACAATGTCCTAGAAGATGAAAAATTAGGACGTGAGTTTTCTGTGATCCACCGAGCCTCAAACCCTATCTAAATAAAGGGAATGTTATAAGAATGGATATGACAAAGATAACCATGGTAGTAGAGTTTTACAGATTGACCTGACTAAGCCCACTATCGACACAACTAGAAGAAACAGACTATGACAAGATATTGTCTTCACTAATGAGGACTTGCTGGAGTTAGATTCCCACATCATGATGCACTATTAATCATACTCAAAATTGCTAACTAGGATGTGAATAATATACTCGTTGGCTAGGAAATCTCCTTAAAGGTCATGTACCTCAAGTTGTTCAATCATCCCAACCTACGAATGTAAGACCTAAAAGAACCGACCATACCTTTGGTCGAATCTCTTACTACTATAAAATGAAAAATAAGGCATTAAAACTCCTCTCCAACCAGCCTATCCACGTAGGCAAAACATTTAAGACTCTCAAACCCAAGACTATCCACGTGCCAACAAAACTTTTCTAAATGCTAAACGTCTCTTTTCTCTTAATAACGCCTCTTTTCACTCCCATTTTTTCTCAATAAGAGATCACTAGCAACCTTTCATTTTTGACATCCATCATGGCGAAACCCATCTGGGCAAAATTCTTCAGTTCTTCGCTCCCAACCCTCTTATGATATTCCTCCCCACTTCAGTCAAAGAAGGAATGAAAAGGTAAATATTGAAATAACCCTTTCAATGGATTGTGTGTTGTAGATTATAGGATCATTTTGGCTTTCAAAACCACTTTTATTTCAACCTCAACAATTTTGAAAATTGAGGGCATCACGAATTTTGGGATTAAAGTTAAATGACCCCATATTAGATTTTTAAATGGGAACTTATGTTTCTCCATACATTTCAGATATGGTCCGATCTTCTGAACCAATTTGGTGGGACATCCGGTTATTGTATCTGCATACCCGAATCTTAATCATATTTTACGAAAATTTGGTTTGGTTTCATCATTAAGGATGGATATGAGGTAAATAAGCTTACGTCCGTAATTTTCAATGATTGGTTATAACATCTCCATGTTTGGGGCATGGTTTGTTGCATATTAATCAGATTGCAGGGCGTTAACGATGGGATTAATTTCATTATAGCTTCATGAAATGTTAGCTTCATTTCAAATGGATGTTGTTGCTGTTAGTTTCAACATCAAAGGTGACAATGTAAAGTAAGTCATTCCATATATCTCATTATTAGGGTTTTAATTTTGGATTTTCTTTTAAAAAAATTGTAATAATTTTGCGAATGTGGTTGTTAGATGAAATGCCATATTATTATTTATTTTTGTAATGATGATTTAGGGAAAATAAGTACAATACTTAATTTTGATGGTTTCAAAATTAAGGTTGCAATGGAACGGCCTGTAATATTTAAAAATGTATGCTAGATTTGGGTTTTAAGGGTTTTGGATTTTTAGATCTGGGTACATACTAGAATGGGTTTTAATTGTTTGTGGTATTATTATTTTGAGAGTAAAACCATTTGGGTAGGTTTGATAGATATGCTTTTTTTGAAATTTGTGTTATGATGTTGGGTAGGTTTTTTTAGTTATTCTCCATGATTGTGTATGTATGGTGTATGATTTAATCTTTCTGTGAATCTTTTGTTCAATTTTTAGACAGACATCTCCTTTGGAAGAAAAATGTCTTTCCAAATCCCCCCTTCATTTCAAATTGAATGGGCAAACAGTTATATAGAACGTCTAGCCCTTGACCCTCCAAATTCCATGAACTCTTCAACTTTCTTTAGCGCTTACATATTTCCCCACATTATATATGGAGATTTCAATCCCCCCAATCTACAAGCATCTTCAGGTATGCGAACTCTTTATCATAGTCTCCTCAATTTTCTTTTTCCCACCCAATGTTCCTCATCTTTGATGTCATTTCTTTCTTTTTTTTATCGAGAAAAATTGAACGAATCTTTCGTGTTCAGTGTAATTTTTTGGACCATTGTTGGTCATTATTTATTCATTATTGGAAGTAAGTTTCTGAACATTCTCATCCCATCAATGTAAAATGTGGCATTCACTTTTTCATATTAAGTGTTTGATTTTTTACCTCTTTGATTGTTGCACCGCCCATTGATATATTTTTCACACTGTTTTATTCGATTCCTAGAAATTTGCAATTTCCATGTTTTGAATATACTTTTAATTTACTTGGATACTTAATGATTGAGTGTAAACATTTCAATCTAATTTTAACATTGAGTGTTATGTGTACCTTAAGATTGACACTAAATATTAACATTTGAATGTCAATTTCTTCTAATATTCAAACACTCAATATTACCAAAAGTATTATTGACACAAGGAGAAATTGACACATTTAGTAATGTTGAGGGTCATAAATCTAATTTTAATACTGAGTGTCAATTTCTTCTAATATTCCAACACCCAATGTTAAAAGTCCACTATGTATCCACATACACAATCTAGACTTCATTAATAATTGTCCTTAATTCACTAAGTACCTAAGAACTAATTCAACTAAATGAATAGATTAAGCTAGAAGTGTCGTTGTTAGGCTACGAACGGGTAAGGAATTCAGTTCTTATAAACTAATAACTCCAATTTCATCTTATTTTAAAGTTAGGAATTATCTTTTAATAGATTTATAGATTATACTTTTAATTTACTTGGATACTTAATGATTGAGGGGAAACATTTCAATGTAATTTTAACATTGAGTGACCTCCTATAATACAAGATTCTACTAAATTTTAAAACTATTAAACTGATTATAACAATATCAGCTCCGATTTTATATCCTTATATTTAGAGTTTTTATTAGATAGTTGCAGAATTGTATCTTATACTTAACATAGAAACAAGGCACATATTTAACAACACCATATGTTAAAATGTATATATAAAATAATTACGCGTCTAAGAATTTAATGTGTTTCTCATCTGAGTATTGTAATTCATTAGGTATCTTAAAACTACAAGTCATTGTTTTAGGCATGCATACTTACGGTAGTAATATAATAATCTATAAATGTGTAATAGTAACTTAAAAATCTTAATACTTTCATTTGAATAGGGGATAAGACTTTGGGATTATCCCTAGCATCCTACATAATTTGCAATTTCCTGTTGCCTGGCAGCTTATGAAGTGTTAGGATCAGATCCACTTCATCCCATTTAAAGTGTCCTATATTTAAGCCAAGCTTAAGATAATTAAACCACCTCATCCTGCAGCTCTTCCTGCATCTATTTAAGATTGAAATTAAAAGAAACACCTATAAAAAGGACGATGTCGACATTTGCTCGCTCCTGTTTCTTTCTGGACTTTTACATTTCTGTTTTCATATCAGCATTTACAATAATACAATCTGCTCCGCTTGAATGTTTCTAACTAATTTGTGTTGTTTTGTGTCAATTATGAGGCATGTTATTCATGTTTTTTCCAAATATTATATGTCCCCTGCTGTGTTTGATAAATTTAATTGGATGTGAAAAATTTTACTTAGTTCCTCATATAAATATGAAATAATAATCTTGCAGGCAACAATGAAGAAACCAAATGCTAAAAGTGTAAACCAAGAAAATAGGGCATCAAATGTGACTAGCAGAGCAAAGAGGGACTAACAGAAGCAACAACAACTGGTGGAAGAGACAATAAAAGGAATGCAAACATTGGCCAATAATGTTGCAGTGAAGGTTGTGGTTCCCTCAGGAACCGAATATCGAAGTCTTAAACATCTACAAATGGAAGTTTATTCCTCTTAGGACGATGTCGAGATTCCTTTCACCACTTCCTTGAAGAAGATGGTTGTTTTATTAGACAAATCTGAGCGGAGTATATAAAGGCTGATCAACCTCTGAAGCTCGGCTATGCGATGTTAACGGGAGTATAAAATTCCAACTAACTGGATGCTTGACTCAAAAACTGTTAGAAAGATAAAGCAGGCTTCAAAAATGATTACTAATATGTACATGGAGCATATCACATTTGAGCTCGAGTCGATCCGATATTTAGAAACAGAATACACCCAAGAAGATCTTCTTCTTTAGTATATGCAATTTGCACAATGGGATCACTAGTTTTCGGGTGGGCTTGATGCAGAAACATTGGGCCCATTTCAAGATATGAGACAGCGGGTTCCAAGCCACTTACAAAGGTCCTCAGAACTGTTTGCTTGAATACCATATTTATAGAAGATATTTTTAGTTATCTTTCATATCTTCTAATGTTCCTTAAGATTTATAAATGTGTAGTAGATGCCTTTTGTAAATGGTATATAAATAGCTACAGTCAAATCATGTATAATCTAGCTGTAGAATGAGATCATATTAGTCAATGATATAAAGATCCAGTAGGTAATAAAATTCAGAAAGAATGACTTGACCCTTTTTAAAAGATTATTTTTAGCAAATTATAAATCATAGATTGAATTATGAAGTTTCTAAGTAAGAAAAAAAAATTAGTTTCATATGTACATTACTAACATATTCACGATATATTAAGCATATGGCCCTTTTAATGACATTACATATCACGCATGGTATTACAACATATATAGATGAATCAACACTCTTCAGAAAACTGGCCTGATACATCCATACATAAACTATTTGGATTATGAATATTGTGATGAATTGCTCATTCTCAATTCAGTCTTCACCCTATAAAAGTTGATGGGTTCTTCCCATATAAATATGAATGAGGCCGTTAATTACATAATCTTTTCAAAAGGCCTTTTCTCACATATTCGTCCTATCCAAATAATTTTATATTTATTTTGATTCCTTTATATGATGTTGAATACATATTCGCCCGCCCATTGGGCGGGTTACATGCTAATTTATAAGAAAAATGATAATATCAGTGATCAAGTTGATTGAATTTATGGTCATGGATATCGACTCTCCATATAGCGCAATCCTTAGAGGTCATTGGCTACATGAAATGAAGGTAGTCTCGCCTGCCTACCAGCAAAAACTTAATTTCATTACCAATTGGGCGTAATGGAGATACATGAAAATTATACTTCTTCTCGATAATGTTTTGTCTCATTCATTAGACCTAGACAGGAGAAAAAGAAAAATACGGAGAACGCATATGGGCATCCCTTCTCGTGTAAAAATAATTGAGTTGTTGAGTTATTCAAGTCATATAGACTTCATTCAATGAGTGAGGCACATTTATTTGAGTTAGAATGAACCTTTGAAGATTGAAGATTTTTCAATCCAATCATTGAACACTTCTGTTGCCATGCATTCACAATGGAATGTATATTATATCCTTTGTTATAGATATTGTTAATTGATTATGGATAAACACATATAAGTGCCCAAATCTTTTTAAAATGTGTGAGGATGTTAAACTTTGATGCAAGAAGTGTTTTAAATTGTCTCTGAGGACACTGAAAAAAGATTTCGGGAGTTGGCTTAAGTGTTTGAACTTGTCAAGGAACATTGAAAATATTTTGTGTCTTAGTCATTCGACCGACTATATTTTGAGCCCATGCACACGTAGTCATTTATACGACTACAAAGTGCGCTCGTGCACATGATTACAAAGTCCTCCCATGCGCATGGCTATGGCCATGATTCCTAACTATCCAGATATTACTGGGTGAACAGAGGTGTTAGATTTTAAAATTCTCCGTTAAATTGGCTATTTTCCCTTCCATTTCTTAAGATATGAAAACCTCATAACTCATATACGTATTTGAGAGAATTTTCGAGGTTAAGAGATTTTTCCTTTTCTTTTCTTTCCAATTTCACTTACTCCCTCCCAAATTGTTAAAACTTAGATTTATACTTGATGTAATCTTTTTAGAGAGAATTGAGAGTTTTTTGGTTTAGATCCATATAGTAATTCAATTCAAATCAATCTACCTTTGAATTTTATAATCATGTACTCATAGATCTAAAAGAGAAGATCCTTCACTTTATTGGAGAAATCAGAGTGTGGCATTTACATTAAGGAGGAGTTTGGAATTCTTCGTTTACGGCGTGGAGCTCATTGTATATTTTCATTATCTATGGGGGAGAGTTTCAAGGTTGATAGGTAACTATATGAAAGTGCTTGTATGAGAGGTATTTTCTTAATTTATTTAACAATTTTATTCAAGTACAAATGTAAATTGGGTCAAGTCGAGGTTTTTTTAACCCTTGGTTGGAGGGTTCCCTCATAAACCTTTTCTTTTGGTTGATAATGAATGATTTATATTCACGTGCACACATTTAATTCCACACATCATTTAGATCACAATTGAATCTAGTGAGTAGAACTAAAATTGACTTAAGTTTATTAGATTTAGTTTTCTCATTTAGATCCAACTAATTACATTGTTGTGTGAGTTTCTCGAGTCATTGAATAAAAAATTTAGTAAAACTTATGTTAAGTAACTTATTTGTGTAAGAAAAATCTTTTGAAATAAAAAAATTAGTCATGATATGCATTCAAACCTATTGACCCCTATAGGTTTGTTGTAAGTGATTTTCTTACATAAATAGCAAGCATTCTCAGTTGGTATCAGAGCCAAGTGCTCATTTAAATAGAATTAAGGTGCTTGAGTTGATCCCTATCTTGTTGTGTGTTTGCTATTTTTGCTCATTGACCTAATTTTCTTATGCTTGTGTTATGACTATGGATGCTATGATACTAGATTTTGATTTACCTTCTAGTATTAATTCACGTGATGTTAGATATGTGATTTTGAGTCAAGGTGAAAATTTAGATCAATTGAAATCTCAATTTAACAAGAATTGGGTGAAATCATCTCATTCTCAAAATAAATCGAAATCTATTGATGTTGATTTTGATGAACATGATGAAAATAAAAATGTTAACTTCTCGAGTGAAAACAAAGACTTGTTGAATGCTACCCTTCTCAAAATGTAAAAGATGAATGTTAAATTGGATAATCAAGTCAAACTCTATGAACAAGAAAAGTAAGCATCTAAAAAGTTTGAAATCACTAGTCAACTTACAAGTGAAAAGTTGACAATGATTGAAAAAGAAAAGGATGAATTATTAGAATTCAATAGTGATTTGAAAGAAGATAAGCAAGTTTTGAGATTACAAAATTCGGATTTGAGAATATTGACATGTTAAAAAATGTTGATTTCGAAAAACTAAAAGTTTTGGAACAAGAGAAAAATGATTTGACTCTTGAACTTGAAAAAGTGACGGAATAACTTATTGTTTGTGAAACTTATAAATGTGAACTTGAGAAAAGATTTGAGTATTTGCAAAATGAAATTGAGTTATTCAAAAGTTTGAAAAATAAGTCATCTTCTTCTAAAGTTG
Organism: Sambucus nigra; assembly: GCA_949130495.1. Classification (NCBI taxonomy): domain Eukaryota; kingdom Viridiplantae; phylum Streptophyta; class Magnoliopsida; order Dipsacales; family Adoxaceae; genus Sambucus; species Sambucus nigra. Next base: position 381,749,111 of record OX422214.1, on the reverse strand, counting down.
ACTCATTGAGTGGAGGTTCATCACATGATTCAAAGCAAACCAATTCCTTGATTATGAGGGAAAATGGAAGAAAGTTTTCTTTTATAGTGAATAAGATGATAGGGTGGTGTCTTTAAAGAGCGCGGTGAAGAAGAATAGGAACAAGGCTTCTAAAAATACATAACTTAATGATTCTTTTACATGTAGTAGTAAGGATTCAAACATCTCTACCCCTAAATCATAAAATGATAATGATGATGATGTGCATGCCTTAAAAGGGGTTTTAATGATATTTATCAAGAATCTTTAAAGCTTAAAGAATCAAACCTCAAATGTTTGAACAAACTTAAAATTTTCCAAAAGGAACATGAAGAAAAGAATAGAAAGATTGATTATGTTCAATTGGAATGTTTAAAACTCAAAAAAGGAGGTTGATGTGTTGAGAATGAATGTGATTCTTTGATATCACAAAATAAAATCATTTTAAAAGAAAAAAAAAGATTTAGCTTAAAAATTCAATTTTGAAAATTGAACTTGAATATCTTGAAGATTTAAAAATTAAAGTATATGATATAACAAATGTTCTTTATAGTATTTTATTAAGGAATCCTCAGTTGAAGCATAATAATCATGGAATTGGTTTCAGTGATTCAAAGTTTGAGAAAAAGAATGGAAAAAAACTGAATGTTAATAAATACTAAATTATAAATAAAACGATTATTTCTTGCAAGAGATAAACTGTCTCGATAAATCACGATGTTACAACCCATAGTTTTGACTGAAAATCCTATGCATACCTCATTTCCAAACTAACAACCTTTCATGTATAATGATTCTCTAACCAATACTATTCCCAAGCTTCATATTATTCTAGTTTTAACTACTCATCATTACTTATAGGTACATGTTTAAATAACTAAAACAAAAAGAATAAGTAAAACTTTTCCAAGTAGGTGATTCTACTTCTATAATAATGTATTTATGTGAATCTGTTTAAATAGCAGAATGGGGATTGAAATGTTGGTAATGAAACAAAATATATAGAAATCTGAAGCAGCATGAAATATCAACAATACTGATAGGGGTATACTGGAGTCTACGATATTTACGAGAACATATGGTGATTTATAACTAGATAGGTTTATCAAGTTATAAAATAAGGGTTCATACTATAACAAGATAACCCATAAATTATCGATTATAGGGGGATCAAATGCGTAGCAATACCCATTACAATATCGTCCAAAACCTTTAGATAGGCAATCCCAAAATAATAAGGGAATAATAAAATGGTTTGGTACACTTAGCTTGAGTAATACTCATACGTATGTGAAAAATAAAAACTAGGCAGTCAACATTTGAGTCCTACATGCCAATTAGTACTGTCATGGTATACCAAGGTCCAATCCCTGAATCGTAAGTTATGATACTAGGGGTTTCACTGATAATGGTTATAAAAAACTAAAATTTGGGTTTAATAAGATGCAGGGTGTACTACAATCAAGGTAACATAACTGAAATCAGGGTTTTAATAAGATGTAAAGGTGTACTAAAATTCGGGTAAAATAATTGAAATTAGTGGTTTATTGAAATCGTAGAATGCCAAGGTTTGGTTGACTAGGGCTTAATTAGATAAAGATTGAATCAATATTCACAGTAATGTGAACTACTCAAATGAGAGCGAGAGTTCATGGAGCTATCGCATAGTGATATAAACAATGCGATAATTTCAAAAGTTTAAGCTCGAATGATATAGAGAAATAGAATCACCTATTAGAATTCTGGTGATTTTTCACTGAATTAGTATAAGTTGTATTTGATGTCTCTAGCTGTAATTTTAATGTAGGATTATTATGGATAGTCAAATAGATAATTTTATCGGTGTATCTAGTTTATACGATGACAAGAGTTTTACGTTATACGTAGCTCGGCTCGAAGTTGAGTTAAATTAACTTAGATAATTCAGGTAGAGAATTAGTATTTATACAAATTTTATTGCAGGATCTGGCTTTCAATTTTTATAAAATGATACAAAAAATTGAAATAGCTTTCGGGAGAAATGTACTAAAATAATGGTTCTTAATAGTTGTTCGTAAGTAGACTTTTGATATAGAAATTGAAAGGATCCAATTTGAGCAAGTTTTCAATTCAAAAATAAAATTTGTTGGAATTGATAAAACTTTTTCGATCCAAAGTGTATTAGGAGGGAATCAACCGTTCGTACGATTCTCAGATAGAAAGAAATCACAAAAGGGTATGTTGTTGCCATTTTGAAAGGATTAAGAAGCACCAAAGTAATGTCTAAACCCATTGATTTTAAACAAAGATAAAGGATCCTATAATAAGGAAACGTCGTTTCAATTGTCTATAACTAGATCAGAATAAGGACATTCTCGATAAAACAGATCAAACTTATTATTATCAAAATGATCTAAACTGTTTCAAAGAGTCATCGGTTCAAGTATAAGATACTATCATTACCGCTTGAACAATTAGACGTCCAACCCGTAATCGTAATGACCCAATTTCAAGAGCGGAGCTCTACCAACTGAGTTATGTCCCCCGAGCCAAGTGGATCATGCATGAAGGAGTCAGATGATTCTTTTATTATTTTCCCTGGCGCAATTGGGCCATCCTGGACTTGAAACAGAGACCTCGCCCGTGAATTAAATCATCGCACCGTGAAACACAGGAAAAATTTATGGTACAAGATTTACAGGAAAAAAATGATAATTTTTACTACTGTGTCGAGCCCGTAATTGACACAATGGCCTAATATTAGCAACATAAAAAATAGTGTCATTTATTAAATATTTCTATATGAAAATATTATTTTCGACACTGTGAATCAAAGGGTACGTTTCGCATATTTTTGAAGATATAATTTTTTTAAGATGACAAAACTAGTCCTTTTTACGTGTATTTGTAATTTCATCATCGAGTTTTAAAAAATAACGGTATTTACTCCCGTCACCTATACGTGACGTAAAAGTTTATTTCAACAAGTATTTCAGCCCTTACATAATAAAATCTTACTTTCATAACACAAACGCGAGCAGATTTACGCATTAACTTGTGTTTCTTTTTTGAACTAATCCAACATATATATATATATATAGACACACACACACACACACACTCGAGGAATGCCCGTGCCTGAAGGCACGACGAAACTTTCCAAAGTACGTAATCGTAAAACGACTAAAATTTTTGAAGTGCATAATTGTAAAACGACATAAATTTCGTTCCCCAACAAAACAAAGTGTTTTATTACAACACAGATGTGAAAACAATTTAAGTGAAGTTTTATTACAACATAAATGTGAACTATCCACCCTGTTAAGAGAAAAAATAATCCACAACAATACTAAAAGTCCCTCCTGGACCTTGAATAAACATCATAATGATCACAATTAAAACATTATGAAACATCACAATAATATAAAAACTTTATTTACGACAGAAAAGTGTAAATAATTTTTTAAAAATTGGGCAGAGTTTCCTTTATTAGAACTATCCACCCCGTTGAAAAAAATAGTAAAAAATGTGTACCTCTTAACTTATGAGAGTTACACATTTTGACGCAAACCAACCTCCACATAAATATAGAATGGAAATTGAATATGTTTGTACATTATACCAACCCCAAACATGAAATGGAAATGGAATATGTTTGTACATTATACCAAGTAGAATAAAGAAAAACTAATCTTATGTGCTTCTAACTTGTTTGCTTACAACAAAGCTACAAACTGCTTTGTTTATTGCTTTGAATGAAATAAGATCCTTCACTTTATGTGCTCTGCTTGTTTCTTCATGGTTGTTGTTGTAGTGACGAACAGATACTTAAAACATGAACCTTCATATTTACAAAACTATTACAAAAAAGGGGAAAACATTTAAAACTATGACAACCATTAAATAAGAAGAAAATGAATGGAAATTGGAGATTATGCTTCCACTTCTTTCTTTTCTTATTTTATTCAAACAAAAAAATCATCCTCATGGTGTATCTTTCTTTTTGTCTTACCCAAAACGAAATTGAGTCAAAATATTGGAAAAATAATCTTTGGCCGAAATGTATCATTGGACCATTTCACAAAGAGAAACAAAAATTGGAAGAAACCTATCTACCTTAAGATTAAACTGTAGATGGTGAATTTTTTGGTTGTACTTCTCATAATCCAAGTGAATGACCATATGCGGGGCCTTCTCAAGAGCAGCTACAAAAGGAACAACATCATTAGGCCATACAAAAAAATCCTTACCCTACAAAATAAATCCAATAATACATGTCAGAAGGTCAGATAGAGAGAGATATAGAGAGAGCATTTCAAAAAATGATAAAAAGGACTCTAAGAATGTATAACTCAACAGTGAGAGGCTAAACAAATACAATTATAACCCTAACACCTGAAGTGATATTTGCCCAGAGTGCAGGTATACTCAGCTATGAGGGCTATAATTTAGCAAAGAACAATTCATAACAATATTCTCATTTAACTTGTACTGTTCAAATTTAAAATAAATTCGATCATTGGTCTACCACGCTTTCCCTCTCATTAATTTTGTTATTAGTGGCATCTGGGAGGCTCTTCTAAGCCTCATATATGTACCAAGAGGCAAAAGCCTCAACATGGTAAAAAAAATGCACCGGTACTTTTTTTTTTATCTAATAAACTAACAATTTGTCTAACAAACTAATAACATAAATACTAACAAACTTCATAATAGAACTAATAACTAACATAACTAGAAACTAACTATCTCTTGATAGTCCCCCACAAACTTAGAATGGATGATTGTTCTACTCTAAGTTTGTCTCTTAACAAAAGAAATTTTGAACTTGATATTTCCTTAGTTAGAACATCTGTTGCTTGATCAAATGAAGGAACATATCTAACTTCAATACTCTTCTGCATTGCATTCCCTCTTACAAAATACAGATCTAACTCAATGTAGACTTGATCTTCAAACTTGATGAGGTAAAAGCATAGGGACCTTTTCAAGTTTTCCCTCTATGAGGAAAGCCTGTGTGACCAACATGTTGAATTGATAGTCCAGTGCCATCTCCCATATGAATTCTTTCAATACCATCATATGGTTTTGATCGACCAAATTGTTTAGTTCAGGTGTGCAATGATTTTTAGCACCATAGCCCGGATACTAGATGTTATCAAAAAACCGATTCTGGTGAAGTTAGCATTGAATCAATTTGAGCAGACATTTGAGATAGGAGATTATTATTCCCACGATAATGAAATGGTATGGGTCCCTGAAATGAGGAATTAAACCTCTTATAGCATTTGAATGCAGCATGTCCTAGTTTGGCACACAACTGGCATTGTGGCCTATTCTGAGACCAATTAAACCTCAAATCGCAACATTAAGGAATTAAACCTCGAATCGCAGCATTCAGGAATTAAACCTCTCTACGATGAATTTTGGGATCAGTATTTCTTACTTGAGAATTGAAATCCTTTATTACAATATTAAAATATCACTAAATTCTAATATATATCATTTGATATGTCTATCACAGAACATAACCCAACATAAGAAATTTATATCAGAACATTCAAATATACTAGTGATAAAATGGAAAAAACTAAAAACAATTGATCAATACATCATAAATACTAAAAGAATCATATTGAACCAACCTTAATAGACCTTCAATAGTGCATGTTCACAGATACCTATAGTCATCATGTTAAGACGGAATAATAAAATATAGAAATTTTAAATCAAAACAAAAAATACAACAATTGTAAATAGAAATACCTTGACAGTTAAGCCATTACTATGTTTACTTCAATGATAGATATCCACATACATAATCAATATAAAAAAATGAAATTCTCTCAATGCTCGCAATTATATCTAATACCTTCGCGAGTTATCAATTAACCTTGTAAGCCTACCATCGAGAAGATAAAAAGTGAAAAGTGAAAACTCATTTTTAAAGGCTTAGTTTTAAAGTGAAAAAACACAGTGTAATATCTATTATATCCCTGAACAAATCCTACATCAGAGTGTAATGAGTCATCCTCAAATTCCAAAAACAAAACACTATCAATCCAAATAAAAACAAATACATATATAATACAAATTTTAAACTCCATTCTCATATCAAAATTGTGAAACGCCATAATTAAAACACCAATTAAGACAAACCTCAGATAACGCAATCTAAGAAGCTTAATCAGGGAATATCTACACACTAAGAAATTTAAATAAATTCACGGGTGCAAGGGATTCATTCCAAAAGCCTTTTTTCCCGTGCTTGAACCACAGAAACTGAAACCCCAAGGGATATGAGAATTTGGCACAAAGTAGTAAGGAGTGATGCTTATCATCATTACTGCCAAGGTGATTATGGTAGACAACGGACATGAGTCATGGGTTTGGAGTAACTACTGGTGAGGGGACAACAGGGGAGGGAGGGTTGAGAAATGGAGTGTGTAACCCCGTTAGGGTACCACGACTCACCATGAAGGGTGCCTCATCTCAGATAGCAAGGGTTTCAGCCCAAATATCAGACCGGGGTACAAAATCAAGCACGCAAGCTGTGAACAAAGTATAAGAGGAAAAAACTCAAAGATAGCAAGCTATAAAATAGGAGCCAAGGAAAACTCTAAAAACTAAGAAAAGAAGTAAGAGAGAACCAATAAACTGGAATAAATAAAGTACACTTGTGATTTATGGGATAAAATAAAATTGCAAACTCGGCACAATAAAAAGGTATCAATTATAGTTATAGTATATATTACTAACAATGCATTTTCATGTGAAACTGAAGTTAGTTTTAAAAAAGAAGGTTGGTGCAGGCAGAGGTATTATATCAGTCATTTCATCACGTTTATAAGAAGTTGAGAAATTAAGAATTGAGCATAGATGCTGCATACTGAAGCATGTTCAACCCCTGTTTCATGATGGATAATCACACATCAACACATGTTGATACAGTGCATATGTTCAGTCCCTAGCTCTATAGTGTATTATATAGTCACATTTTGTGGATCAATGTATCAAATGCAGTGCACATAATTAAGGAAATTTTATTATGAGATAGTTACAAATCACATATAATGCAACCATCTACCAAGTCTTGATAGTATACATGCATCATATTTTCCTTTTGTAGGACTTAATTAACTATTTTTATGTGTGGGCATTGGGTTATCATTGAATCTATATTATACGTCGGGATGTAGCGGATGTTCGTATATGATATTTGCCTAAATTTGTAACTATATATTATTTGAGGTTTATTTTAGACCAGTTACATCATGAATAATTTGATCACTTGTTGATTTTTTATAATTGTTTAAACCCCCTAAACTTATCATACTCATAATTAACGAATCCAATCTCATTATTGATCAACACTACTATTTTTTTTGTTAAATTTAAAAAACAATGCAAAGTTATAATTATTTAACTTTTCTAATTCCCAATCAACCAAATTTTATAAAATTATAACGATACCACTCCCCTTCTCAGATCTTGTAAAATAATTAATAGAACCAACGCAAGCATATGTTAAGACTACTATGGATTTGAGAAGAGATAAAATGAATACGTGATACGTAAGTTTAATATGTCTAGATTTCCATCTTCAATGATTTCGAGCACTTTATTCCCATTGAATTTCATCTAGTACGTGACCATAAGATTGGTATGGCATCTTTTAATGATATCAGGGTTCCTGCTATTTTCTCTGGAAAATAGTGGGATTTCGTTTTGTCCACTACGGGTCCTATCTATTTAGACATGGTTAGTTAGTTATATTATAGGATGATGATTGGGGGTGGATACTTTCTTCTCGGGTATGGGCTGTTGACATCATAATCACCCTTGATTCTATTGCATTAGCACTGCATCTTCCACGCATCCCTTCCATTATTGATTGCTCATTATTTTAGAGATTTTCCTTCATAAAGTTTTGTTTCCCGATTATAGGATCATGAACTCGATTACCAATTCTTCTTTGATGCCTATACGACATTACAATGAAATCCATATATGTTAATAATACTTGTATAATCAAAATGAGACTTTAAATCAAAATGAGATTATGAATCAAGTATGAGAGCTCTACTATCACTTAAGATTAATTTGTAGGTCTCGTATAAGGAAATTAGTTGTCACTAAACAAATTTCACAAATGCCTAAACATAAAGCAAGTAGTTGTTATTGGAAATGAGAGACATCATATCATGTGGGGTATGTTCCCATTAGTGAGTATGTATAATTACAAACTTTTATATAATTGCCCATGTATCAACACGGTGTATAATAACAATATAAATGGTTCTCTTATCATCCAATATCTCTATCATTGCTAATGAATCCAAAAGAAGATAATTAAAAATAAAATCGATATCTATGATTCCAAACTTTTATACCATTGCCAATTAATCAACATATTGTTTAATAGCAATAAAAATGGGTATCTAATCATCCGAACTTTTTATTATTTCCAATTAATCAAAATGACGATAATAAATAATACAAATGGGTACCAATCATTCAACCTTTCTACCTATAAACAACAACTACATTTTATCTATTTTGCAAATTCACACCTACAAACAACATCAATGTACCAATAATTACAATAGTTATAAAATGAGAAGTCAAAAATCTTTAAACAAACAAAATTAGTACAAACTAATTATTGAACCTTTTAATTAATCACAATAGTTAAATACCAACTTTATGTAAAAAAGTAAATAAGTTACTCACTTGCACATTTTGTCAAACACCTAGTGTTCAACTTTCCTAAAATAAATTAATTGTCACATAGAGGTATTAAATTCTAATAGAGACTAAAGTCTGAATCAACAAACAACATCATAAAAAAATGTGTATAAAGTGATAGAAAAGAAAAGTCCTTTTAAATAACCTCCAGGTACTCCATTGAAACAGTCAGATTTTAGTCCGAAATCTATGAAGCTATATACGTGTTGGAAGATAAGAAAGAAAATGCATACATCAGACTTTACGCATATGATTATCAAGAAGAATAACTAATTTTAGTTGGAAAACTATGAATCTATATATATTAAATACATTGGGCAAAAAGAATAACAAATTTCCGTTTCTTAACAAATAAATTTTTTGTAGTAGATTAAAATGAGTATATAACATAGCAGAGATAATCATTATTGTGATTAACTGTGTACATGGGATTTTTGTGGTGTAGGGACCCTATAAACACAGTAGAGATAATCATTAGGGGAAAAACTAGAGAAAAATATCTCTAAACACGGTATCAACAAAAAAAAACTACAAACTCAAGATAAAAATAATTCGAACCAAAAGAAAAAAATAAGATAATCCATACATGTGTAGGAAAGATGGAGTAACATCGCACCATGAAGAAGACGACGATGAGGAAGTTGGATTCGGTGGAAATTAGGAGAGGGATTCGGTTATTTGAGAGAGGAGGAGTGAGATTGTGTCAGGGTGAGATATCTTTTTTGTTGTATTACAAAAGTAACCCTTATATTTGAATTAAAGTAATTTTTAGGAGTAAAAAGAGGGGGAAACTATGTTTTAGTGGGTTATAATTGTAAATACAATATAGAGTATATAGTGAGGTGTGGTGAGTTATAGCCCCTAATTAAGTTATCATCTTATGAAATAGTGTCAACACCACCATTACTCCTTATTATATATATATGTATGTATGATACGTCATGAATATTGCATACTCACGCCCGTTATCTTTATGCATTCTAGCACTTTTTATGTTCTTTATGCCTATATTTATGCTCATTAATCAGACAACCTCTATTATCTATGTTTATATGCTTTGCAGGGGTTAAGTGAGTTTTTTTTTGGTATTGGAACGCTTAAAGTGAGGAATCGTTGCATTTCAGAGAAGTTCCGTCATCAGATGCTACTTCAAGGGCATTCTAGACATTTTACACTTCATCTTCGACTCAGTATAATTTCACGAAATAGTATTTCATTGAGTTATCTTCACGTGGTAGCAAATGGCACGTCATTTGGAGTTCGAACGAAGAATATATGGCCATTCCCGTTTACATCCAATTCTCCCTCATTTTGGAACAAAGAGCACTTAAATACAGGGGACCGAACGATCAGACTTCACCCACCGATCGATCGGTAAAGTAGATTTTGCCTTAAGCCGAATGCAGTAGCCTTTTTCACTTGGGACTAGTCGACCGGCCCCCTAGCTTCGGTCGACTAGACGTAGCAGATTCAACACGCTTTTTTCCTCTCTAATTGTTTTTCCCTTTTCTTTTTTTCTTACTTTTGTAATTTAATACAAATACACCTTTTTGTCTTTTTTGCAAGACAACTTTTATATATTATATTTTTAGGTTAGTTTAGGTAAGAAAAAGAGGATTTTGAGTAGGAGGTTCTCTCTCCTAGGGTTTGTGCCATTTGGGTATTGTAAGATACTATTCATTTTCTTCTCAATTAATATACTTTCCATTGTTATCTTTTCTTTCTTTAAGCTTTGTTATTTCTTTTATTTGCTTTGATTAATTAGGTTTACAAGTTTATTTACTTTCTTTATTAATTAGGTTTACTTTCTTGCATTTAAATACATGTCATTTATGATGCTTTCTAGCTAAGTTAAATTAGGTTGTGATTAATGGGACACGTCTTGGTTTCAATGGGTTGGTTTGATTTGGTGATGTAGTTTATGCATTTAATTTTATTAGGTTGTTCTAATTATTACGCCTAGGATATTTAACGGGGTATATTACGTATGTTTCGTATTTACGACCTTTCGTGTGTAATTTATGTGGTATTTGTTGATGCCAAAACCATATTAGGCTTTTATGTGAATTTAGGGGGTGGCAACTCTAGATTCAATTGATTGTTGAAATGAGATTCAATCTTAGTAAATTCGTAGTCCCATGTAACCATTTATACACATTAAACCGAGGTGAGGGATATTAGTCATAAGCTATAGTTTTTATTCCCGTTGTGAATCTTAGTTTAAATACCCATGCGTAGTTATATTTTCTTTTTGTTATCCGTTATCTTTTACACTTTTAATTGAGAAGTATTAAATTAATATAATTCTAGCAACTAGTCTCCGTGAATTTTCGATACCCAAACTGGCCGTTGTACTTCCTTAATTGTGTGTAGTCAATAGTCTAGGTTTTTGCATAGCAGCGGAAGCCGAGCATAACGATCAGCGTATATCTTTATACACTTGCGCCACGGTTTTCTGTTGCTGTCAAAATGGCATTGTCGCCGGGGACTTGTTTGTTTTTTAATTTAATTGATTTAGTATTTCGCAGCATTTTCTTTATATTTGTATTCTTTGTTAGCTATTTTTGTAGGACTTCTACATTTGAGCGCCAAGAAATGTTTAAATTTTTTGGTCGCACGTCATTTTGGGGAATTGGCCATCTCGAGCCTTTTTTGGGGTAAGCATGTCTTTTTCCAATTTTTTCGGTAATCGCAATGCTAATTCTCAAAATTCCCCTACACCTATGACTTTTGATCAGGACTTATAAGCCCCAAAAAATGAAACCTCTAAAATGTCTTTGGGTGAGTATTACCAAAGTTAAGTTATGGATTACGCGAATTTTGATAATTTTTTTTTTGATTTTGGGCCTCAAGATCCTTATGGTGAGAATGGTGAAACTAAATGCATTAGCTTTCAAAATGCTTATAATAATGATTTTGATTGTAGTCCCGATGATAGTTTTCAAAGTTCTCATTATCAAGAATTCGCGCCTTCGTCTATGACTTTCAGTGAGGGCTTACGCCTTCTTGAAAATTAAAAATTTGAAAATCGTTATCGGGAAGAAAATCATTGTTGGGAGAGTGAGTTGGATTTATTATTTGAATCCGACGACGATTTTTCTTTCGAGACTTTTGAAGTCGAGGAATGTTTTGAACCAAATGAGTATTTTTAGCCTACTTTGGAACAAACCATTCTTGACCTGGCCCATGGTACAATACGGAATGAAAATGAGGAAAAAATTGACATTGTATCCATTTGCAATGAAATGATTTCTTCTTTGGTCCCCAAAGAAGAATATTTCATTGAAAATTATCTTATTTCCTTTGAAACTCAATCTTCAAGCGATGATGAGTCATCTCTTAAGTTTTAATCTCTTTCGTCCCCATATTTATTCTATCTTGTCGAACCGATACAAGTACTCGATGAATCGGTGCCAAACTTTAAAATGTCAAACCTTTCACCGATGAGGAGTACTTTCTCGAGTTTCTTTCGACGGAGGTAATTTTGCCTCCATGTGCGCCACCTCCCATTCCAATTGCAATGTATTTGGGAGGAAATGTTGTTTTTTGGATCCAACGTATTTTTATCACCCGTTTTATCCAAATTCTCCATCATCCCTACAAATTTTTTAATTGGTGATGGTTCATTTCGTCCGCCCTACACATGCCTTTCGTTGCTTGAACACAATTCCTATATTCCTGAAGGTATGCATGAAAGAGAGGGCCCCCCGTTGATCCTCCAAAATCAAATCATATTTTGGGTGGACTCTCAAAATTTCAACTTTTAGTGTACAGTTAGTTAGAAGTTAAAATTCTAAGTTGTAAATAGTTAGTTTTGTTTTATTTTTTTTATTTTTCTTCTTTATTCTTACTTATTATCTAGTGTAATTAGTTGATTTTTTGTTATTTTTTTACTATGCTTGGTACTAACATGTTTTATTGAATCATTGGACTTGTACTTTCATGAGATCTCTCCATTTTGGGTAATATCTCTATTTTCCTCTCTTTAGCTTAGTTCTTAATGCACATTGAGGACAATGTCGGGTTTTAAGTTAGGGGGTGTGGGATATTCTATGAATTCATTGGTAGTTTCTTTAATTTGATTATATGTTCTTCCCAAGCATGTTTTTCTTGTAAAAAAGTAAAAATTTTAAAAAGATTTTCTTTCTTTTTTCTCCTTTGTTGGTCATTTTGCCTATGTTTCTGATGATAAATTTTAATAATTGCCCGATCTAATAGACAATTCAATGATGCATGTTCTAGATTTTAAAAGTTATTAGACTTTTATCGTCGATTATTTATATTATTAATAACTCAATGATGCATTTAATTTGATTGCGTTTTTCTTATTATTACCCCTAGGAGATTTAAGGGGGTATATCATGTATGCTCTGTATTTACGACCTTGCATGTGTAATATCTGGCGTATTTGTTGATGCCAAAATCATATTAGGCTTTTATGTTAATTTAAGGGTGACAACTCTAGATTTAATTGATTATTGAAATGAGATTCAATCTTAGTAAAATCCCAGTCCCATGTAACCATTTATATGCATAAACTGAGTTAAGGGATTTTAGTCGCAACCTATAGTTTTTATTCCCATTGTTAATCTTAGTTTAAATACCCATGCCTAGTTATCTTCTTTTTTTGTCAACCATTATCTTTTACACTTTTATTTGAGAAGTATTGAATCAATATAATTCTAGAAACTAGTCTCTGTGAATTTTCGATATCCGGACTGGCTGTTGTACTCCCTTAAAAGAGTGTAGTTAATAGTCTAGGTTTTTCCATAGCGGCTGGAGCCGATCATAATGACTGGTGTTTATCATTATACACTTACGCTGCGATTTTTCGTTGCTGCCAATTTACATACACACACAGAGCAATACACGCACACATATGTATACCTATGTACACACACTGGTAAGTGCACATCACCATACACACGTTAATTTTCATAAACACCACCATATATATATATATATATATTGACACGATGAGTGTGTGTGTGTGTGTGTGCATGTACATGCTAACTCCATAACTGTTCTTAAAACTGTTTTTTTAAAACCTAAAAGCTTAAAACAAAAAACCCATTTCATACAACTCCACCTATTGCCATAATTTGAACACACACACACACACACATATAGATATATATATATATATATATATATATATATATATATATATATATATATATATATATATATATATATGTGTGTGTGTGTGTGTGTGTGTGTGTGTGATATGGGATCTTGGTTTTTAAAAATATACACATTTTTAACGGTACAGATCGATGCCACCTCCTTACATATTTTAATGGTTGAGATCACATCTATTTTTTTTCCAAATTTCCCTTCAATTAATTGATTTCCCCCTTTTTTTAGTCATCAAATTTATCCTCTAATTCAAAAATTGGGGCATTTTGGTAACACACACTCACTTTAGACACACTACCTCATTTCACTTTCTCGATATCTCCGTTATCAGAGCCCAAAATTCGAGAGATCTCACCCAACTGATAACTCACTACACTTTTTTCTCACTCTCTCTCTCTCTCTCTCTCTCCCTCTGCCCCTACAGTATCCTCTCTCTCGTCGTAAGGTGTCCTCTCTCTCTCTACGATTTTACCTCTACTATGTTATATTTTTTTAGGTGCCGATTTGGGTAGAAATGGAATCATTGTGTGGGTTTATTGTTTAGGTATCGATTAGGGGTTTGGATGAATGTATGGGTTTGGATTTTGGATGTAAATCGATCGAAAAAAAGATCTTGATTTCGATTGTTGATTTCGATTTTGGATGTATGGTTTTGTTAATTTTGATTTTGTCTAATTTTTTGGCTTTGCTGATTTCAAAAAAAGATCTTGATTTTGTTCACCGACTCAAAAGACCCAAATCGATTGACTCAAAAAACGATCTTTATTTTTTTTTACAGAAATCGATTTCGGGGCATTTTTTTATCGTATTGATAGTCCACATTTAGTTCCTATTTTTATTATTTGATGGTTCTTCACTAATATAGCTTCAATAGTTACCATTTAGCTAAAAAAATTTACTAGTTTTTATAGTTATATGATTAAATATTAAATTTCATGATTTTCTTTGTCTCAAGTGTATGGAGGCTTTTTGGGTTTGAAAATCAAGGGGTTTGCATGTTTTTTGGGTTTACAAATCACGAGTTGAGGTTCAAAACTACATGTGGGTTTACAATTTCAGTTGGTTTTCAAATTTTCAATACACATTGATCTCGGCCTCATTTTTTCTATTTGTTGAAGCTTACATATGACATTGGTATAGTTCTCATCTGTTAAAGATTAATTACTTTGTTCACTCCTACTAGCTGAATATAAAAAAATAAACTACAATTTCTATTAATTATGTTTTTTTTTTCATATTGAAGACTACAATTTCTATTAATTACTTCGTTCACCCCTACTAGCTGGATTAGCATCCTGTACAAGCCTATGAATATGTACTCCAAGTGGAACTAATGAATCGAGTCATTTTGCCGAGATTGGTAGGTCTCTTTTATCTTTAAGTAGCATTTACTTTTTATGCATCTGATTTTTATACATTTAATTAGGTTTATATCTGAGGAGATTGGTACAAAATTATCTCCTTGGGTGGGTGGTGTTGTGTCGTAAGTACAAGTACGGATATTGGGAAAAATTATCTCCGTGGGTGGATTATTTATATTTCAGCGGAGACCCAAATCTTTGACTCATCACCACCCAATTATGCTCCAAGATGGTACGATTGTTTTTTAAGATTTGGGTTCAATCTCAGTTTTAACTTACAATGTTTTCCTATAAATAAATGATCAGTGTTAACTTACAAGCTTTAATATTTGGGGGTTTCATCTACTTAATTTTTTATTTTTTTAATTTATAGGTTGGTGGTTTCAATAGTGAGCTCTCAATGTTTTCGAATTCACCCGCATAAGGTATATTCTCTCTCTCCTTCCCTCAATTGGTTTATTTCTAATGTTTAATACATCGGTTTTAATTTTTTTATACATATATGTTTTACTATGGACTTATTTCAATCTCCTGTTCTAGGATTTTAAGTAAGTTTTAGAGTTAGTAATTTGTTCTCTGTATAATGTTTCATTCTACACATTTGGAAATGCCTCCAAAGTTGGTTCTTTCAACTTCAATTTATATTTTTTGTGTTGGAGATATAGTTGGTTCTTTAAATAGTATTCAATTTTTGGGGTTTGAAATTATTTATCAAAGGTTAAATCTTTGTAGGTAAATAAGATGAGTCTAACTTGAATCTTTAGACATAAATAGGCACATGATTCATTATACACTTAATAGGTTTGTTCTATGTCTGTAAATTTTAGGTGAAATATTTAAATTGGCTACCTAATATAATAACCTTTTTCCATGTTTGTCATATGTTTGATTTCCAGTTAAACAATCTTATACCAATATGTTCATTTTGAATTTCTGTTTCGGATATGTTCTTTTCAAGTTCATATGTTCGTAATGAACTACGACATTTTCATGTTTTTTAGGACATGATTATCGTCTTTTTCAGGTTGATGAGTTTATTCTAATTCATAAATTCACATTTATGGTATAATTTTTCCCTTTCCATTGATGCCTTAAGTTTATGCTTAATAATGGGACGTTTGGGGATGTGTCTCATTCCTCACACGCCACTCGAAAGTTGAGTTACTGACGTATAATGTTTTTGTGAACAAACTAATTTTTTTTATTTTCATTTCAGATTTTAATCCAAAAGCAATCAAACTCGGACGTAATGAACTCTAAGTGGGATTTAGATAAAAAAAAATTAGAAAGTAATGAACTCATGCTCAAAGGCTTTGTTTTTAAGTCTATGAAATTAGGCTTTATAAATGCCCAATATTTGTGATGTGCCCATTACAGTAACTGCCTGAAAATAATAAACTTTATTAGATGCAAAACTTACTAAAACAAATATATGTAGCAGTAGTCCACTGTGAAAAATATATATAGCAGTAAGCCACTCCTTCACTTATTAGTTTTGGCAGTAATGTAATGTCCACTGTGAAAAAGATGTAAGATGTAAGATTACATATAACTCATATAATGCAATTGAAATAAGCCACATTTATCAATTACATAACTGCTAACAACTATTTGAAATGAGCCATAGTAATTGATGCATTACTACTCCATTTTGTATCAATCACCAAACTCTATGATGCTAAAACAATTAGTATAATTACTATTTGGCATTACATTATTTGACTCCTAATCCCTTTTCATCAAAATTACTATGCATTACTAAAACTTTACGATGCCAAAACTCCATGCATTACTAATCCTTGCTAATTGCTATTTATTTGTATTTACATTCTGTTTTGGTTATTAATAGAGTTTAATAAAGTGTATTTACATTCTGTTTTGGGATCATGTGTTTCTTTTGTGAATCCAAAAATTATAATACAAAATGACCACTTATAACTAAAACACACTTCTGATATTACCAATTTTTTTTATCATTTCTTTTCTCATTGATGAACAAAGCAAATTATAGGGTTGTATTTTATGTGTTCAAAATGTGGATGTTGTATATGAACATTTTTTTGTCTTTATCCTCACATTTGGATTTATTATAGTAAAAATCTAGAATCGGCATTTCTTGATTTTCATTGTATTTTTTACGTGGCATTTCTTTCTTTACAAGTATTTATATTTTTCTTAGATGAAGAAATGCCCAAGTATAGTCATCAGTTATACCCAAGGTATAGTCATCAGTTATGCCCAAGTTTTATTTTAGTTTCTTCGTTTCTTATTTTAGTCCTATCAATGGCCCATTTATCATCTACGCAGGTCAGTCATGTCGATCAGAGGCATAGAGACTTCAAATCCACTCGATTATTAGATTCAAGGAAGATATATTATTGGTATATGCAATTTGTGATGATGAATGAGATAAGCGTGACGTGGGAGATATAAGCGGCATGGTGTAATATGCTTTGGTTGTAAATAGAATTTTCTTCGAAATTCTGAATTGTCTATTATGATACTAGTTTTTTCTGAGTTGAATAGTTGATGATATATGCGAGGTCCAAGATGTACGATTATAAACAAAGGAAACTCTATCCAATTTTTATAAAATATTTGTATTATGAATAGAACTTGAGCAAAGTTTTATTATGAGTGGAACTTGAGAAAACTTGAACAAAGGAAACTCTGTCCAATTGATAATTTGACCACGAGTGACAGTTTGAATTTTTTTGTAGTTATGCACTTCGAAAATTTTGTCGTTTCGCAATTATATACGTTAGAAAATTTACGCCCAAAAAATTTCATCGTGCCTTCAGGCACGAGCATACCCTAGTGTGTGTGTGTGTGTGTATATACAAAAGAAGTTTCCCAGTTTTGAAGCTTCATTCATGGCCTGTTTCGTGACTTGTTGGTTGTAGAAGAAGATGAAGTGGTTGCATTTTGTTTTTTGTTTGGTTTTGTTTTTTAAATCTCCTGTTTCGTTACTTTTTATAAGAGACAAGATTGACGTACCATTTTCCCCCTATTTTGGTTTTCCTTTTCTCCTGAGCGTGGGTGTAGGAGAAATTAAAATGGGTTCTTTTAATTTTGTTTTTCTTTGTTTTGATCTTATATAAAAAAATCAAGAGAGTAGGCTTGAGAAAAGTAATATAAAATAACAAATATATGTTAGATATTTGTTTAGGATTTGGTTATTTTTATTTTTAACCTCATAATTTCGTAAAGTTTAAAATTTTGAATTTTGGTCTTAAATTTTGGTTTAACTAACCACTCAAGGTTTTATTTGGGGTTTAAAAAAATGTCGTCTCGATATTTGAGGGACAAAATGACATTTCGAGTCATTATTAATTAACTAAATAATAAAACCAATTGCGGGTTCTTACAATCTAGCACTTAAAAAAATTTCTTCCTAGAAATTCCTATATCCTGAAGTTTTCGATTCTTATTGTGAGTACATCATCTAAGGTATATAGTATATTCGAAATGATGTAATTAGAATAGCTTTACCAAAGGTCGTTCCTCTCATGATTAGTTTTGTAACACAATTGGATAAAGGATAATGATGTAGTCAGGATTGGAACAAAAGGGGGTTCAAATAATAAATCAGCATTTTTACAAGCTTTGCATGTATCAAGTATCGTAATAGAGGTTTTTGTAAGTGGCGTTTTAGGTATGTTCTGGTTGTTTGAAGTTCGTTTCACATAATATACTTCGTTCTTATAGAAAGGGATATCGATAAGAGGATATTATAAGTTGAACACTGATCTCGTAACAAAGGTATTCTACGTCTGGTTACACAATGAGTGATTAGAAAGTATAAGTTCTTTTGATAATGTAGGTCGATGATTTATACTCAAATCGTTAAAAGTTGGTCTCTTAAATTCAACAAACATTAAGGTGATGGTATTCGAATCGTAAGTCATATACTTCGAGAATACCAAAATTCTCGCAATAGATCAAAAGAAAATCCTTCTTTATGTAAAACTAGCAAGTCTACTATAAAAATTTCAGTCCCTATTGTTGTGGTATAGTATCTTATGCTTGTTTCTTTGTTGGAATTTATGTTGATAGCTTATAATTTAAGGAACTACTAGAAGGTCTTATTATGGTTGTGGAGTCCTGTATTGGGTAATTAGGAACAATACTTCAATTATTTACTATAGTTAACATTTCCATCAAAAGGTTTATTTAAAAAACCTTCCATATTGAGGGAAATGTACTAGGAATATGGAGGTGATGTTACTTAACTTCCTATATACCAAAGTTATTTATTTGTAGGATTTAACTTTTATTGAGCCAATAATTGGGATAGAAGGTAACGTCTCATAGTTTTGGGCATCTCAAATAGGTTTGATGATTATATTGGTTCTCAGTTTTGCATATTTTTACTAAGAGTTACTATTGTTATGATGTCTAATATTGTAGAAATAATCTAAGGGAATCTACCATAGACATATTGGGCAAAAGGATTATTTAAGGTACATTGGCTTTATTCTAGATATACCCTATAAATTTGGATAGTTTTTGGACCTGATAAATAGATGGGGTTTACGTAGTCTAAGGTGTACTAGTGAAAATGAAAAGGGTTTTCTTACATGTAATCACTCACATATATATCGTTCAATCTGAAGACAGTACTGGAAAATTTTAACTGAGTTAAATGCTGATGTGTACGAAGTCATTGTCACTAATGTTTGGAATCTTACTATAAATTACTTGAATAATCAGGGTAGGATAATATTGAGTCAAAAAAGGTCCAAGATAAATTCATTCTCTTGGGGTGGTTTATATAGTCTAAAAGGACATGTCCTTATTCTAATATTCAATGTAATCTGAGCTTCCAGGTGTGTCTATTCTTCTACTCAATGAGATACTAGATTATTCATCATGTTAATCGTCTTACTATAAATTCTTATACTTGGCTTTTGGAACAATCAACATTGAAGAAAATGGATAATTTGGTGGGTTGGACTGTTATCATTCATAAAGAATTATACACTTGGAACTTACGAGATAGTCAAGTAACAAAATATGTTCTGATATGATTCCATTTCCATTTCGGGATCGAAAAGGTTAAATAAGTTAACTGGGACACTGGTGTCTTGTTTGGACTTGGTGACACGTAAGTCATCTTCTAAAAAAGTTCTTAATATCGTTCTCATATGGGATATCAAGGCTATTTCATTAGTACATGATACATTTTGGAGTTTCTGGGGTGTATCATGAATTCAACGATGAGCTTATTGTGAATATCTAATCGTAGTGGCGATTCATCATATACATGTAATCTATATCTAAATCGTAAACTTGTTTCCCTATCGTATGATAACTCTTGGGTCTTACTTTTGGCTTATTATTGTTTCACAAAGAGATATTGGAGTATGTTGTTCTAAGGGTTTCTTTCTCAAGTTTGGGTAAGCAATGGCATTGGCGAGTTTTGAAAAAATTGAGGGTTGTCTACAAATCATATTGCTCTTATGGTGGTAGCAACATCCTAGGAAATCTGGTTATTAAGTTTTCCAGTAGGGTTAATTATCAAGTCATAGGATATAATGTTTACCTTTCTGGATGGTAATCTAACTTGAATCTATAATCCTCTAAATATTTCATTCAACATCTCTTATCAAATATATATGGGGTGAAGATGTATTTCAAACTTGGGTGACCTGATTTGACTTGGAATTCCTCACTATCTAATAGACGATTATGTTTTCCTATATTTATGAAAGGGATAGCAGAAATATGAAAAATAAGAATTACTCATAAATGGGTACTAACTAGATATCTAAGACTGTTAATAGGGTGGATGGAAATAATAGGGATGGGGTTTTAACTGATGGTTACCTTAATTTGGAAGGCTGGGTACACAACTAATAAAGAAACTTGTAAGAATGTCAAAATTTTGATGATGTAAGGGTTTAATTGATGGTTATTCCTAATTCGTCGATGAATTAAAACTTCAAAGGGTCATATGGATACTATGTTTTGAAGAACTATTCTGCCATTTATCCAACAAATTTATCGAAGGATCTTATATGTAATCAAATAAATTGAACTATTCAGAATAACGAGTAGGCTAATGTAACATTAATCATAAAGTAATAGAAATCTAGGTTTTCGAAAGTAAGTTATCATATGGGATCATTGGGTTCTTTCTAACTAATGCATGAGATTCCGTTAAGTATCTGTAAATAGAATTACAGTTAATTGGTAATTTTCTGAGTAATCATGGTAGCGTAATAAGGAAAGGAACAAGTAACCTGAGGCTAGGGGTTTCAGATACTAGAAGGTATGTTATAAAGCTCTGGTTGATTAAACTAGACAACTACTATTTCATATGAGAACTTAGGCAGTCTTTGTAATTTATGCAAAAATCATTAATATGGGTTACTTATATTCACAAGGGTTGTTCATATTTTTCTCCAATCATAGAAAAACAAGGGAAGCTATTAGTTTTATCATTCACCTTCTAGGGGGGAAAAGGCATATTGTTTAGTAACAAAGTTATTTGGGTTTCAAATTAGGGTTTATTTTGAAAAAATAGTTTATAAAGGAAATGCCTTTGTGGTATCAAGTTCATGTAGAGAGATTAGGTAAGATTTCATCTGATCACAACTATTCTAGTTATATATGGATAAGAATCATGTTTACTAAGGATCCCATAGTATTTGTAGTGATGTCGATAACTTAGGAAAGTAATTAACAATGGTCATAAGGCATATGGTATCGGTTAAATAATCAGGATGCAGAACAAGGCTTATGTAGGATTTTGGGAAAATTATAATTGTGGGATAGCAACCAGTAAATAATGTCATTACATTCAAAAAGGTAGAACGGTTAATCATAACCTTTCTAATACCTTCAACTTATTTCTATAGAAATTCCCAATACTTATTAAGGAACTCTTTTAATAGTTTCTTATCTAATACTAAATAGGTAACATTCTAACATAAGTAATTTCTTCTCATAATCTAATGGGAATAGTATATAGTATAACAAGAGTACAATGCGAAAGATGATAAAAAGTCAATAGAGAAGTGTGGTAATTTTCAAAGATGAAAGTTTTGAAATTCCAAATGAAGTAATTTATTTTCAAGGGGAGTATCAATTGAATACTTTAGACAAAAGAACATTGTTGTACGTACAAAATTAGGGAGTCTAGTGTATATAATTCATTCCTAAGATAAATTTCTTAGTATGCCTATAAATCCTCAATGACCTATTTGACAAATCCTAAAATTCTTAATGATTTTTTTAGCTACGTAAAATCTGAATATCGAAACTAATCACATATTTCCAAATTGTTGTTCAAGAATTTATTCTCGTAATCCCTACATAAATATCTTCATCTTACTAATTTCACTCATACCCTTTACTATATAAAGTCTTGAGATATCATAACTAATTATGAAGATTTATTTTTCTTACGCAGGTCTAAACATATCATCATTTCCATCCTTATGATCTCAAACACTCTCTAAATAGTAATGCTCAACTTACGTCCCACATAGGCTACTTATCCTGGCTGAGCTCAAATACCATGTTGTCACATCCCGATTTCCCGACGGTGAGGTTTATCTTACAAAATACTAAACCATAAAAAAACGTCATTTCTTTCAAGGGAGATAACCGCCTCGATAAATCACGGTATATATATACCTAATTTCTTGACTAATAATGGTTCATGTATAATGATTCTCTAACCAACACTATTCCCGAGCTTCATATTATTCAGATTGAACTACTCGCTATTACTTATAGGTACCTATTTAAAGTAACTGGAAGGAAAATAATTAATTCTACTTCTATAACAATGTATATATGTGAATCTATTTGAATAGCATAACGGGAAGTGAAATGTTGGTAACGTAGCATAGTTATAGAAATTTGAATCAATATGAAATATCAACAGTACTAACAATGGTTTATTAGAGTATGCAATATTTAAAAGAAAAAAAAAGTGATTTATACCTGGATAGGTTTATCAGTTATAAAATAAGGGTTCAGACTATAACAGGATAACCCATAAATTATCAATTATAGAGGGTTCAAATGCATAGCAATACCGTTATAATAATGTCGAAAACCGTTGGACGAGAAATCCCAAAATAATTGGGGAATAATAAAATGGCTTGGCACACTTAAATAAAGTACCACTCATTCACATTTAGCAAATAAAAACTACGGAGTCAACATCTGAGTCCGAGATGACAATTAGAACTGTCGTTGTATGTCAGGTTCTAATCCTTGAATCGTAAGGTATGCTATTAAGGATTTTACTGGTAAAGGTTATAAATTACTGAAATTAAGGTCTAATAAGATGCAGAGGTGTATTGAAATCAGGGTAACGAAACTGAAATCATGGTTTTAATTAGATGCAGGGGACTGCAATCTGGGTAAAATAACTTAAATCAATGGGTTACTGAAATCGTAGGCTATCAGGGTTTGGCTGGGTAAAGTTTAATTAGATAAAGATTGAATAAATATTCATGGTAATGTGAACTACTCAAAAGAGTTCATAAATGAGAACAAGAGTTTTGGGGACTATCACATAGTGATATAAATAATGCAGTAATTTCAAAGGTATAAGCTCGTATGTAATAATGAAATAGAATCACCTACTAGAATTTCGGTGATTTTTAACTGGATTGGTACAAGTTGTAGTTGATGTCTCTAGCAGTAATTTTAATGCATGGTTATTATGGATAATCAAACATGCACTATTATCTGTTTATCTGTAGGTGCATGATATGTTGTTTATATAGTGACAAGGGATTTACATTATACGTAGCTCGGCTTGAACTGTAGTTAAATTAACTAAGATAATGTGGGTAGTGAATTAATATTTATACACATTTTCTTGTACGATCCGACTTTCAATTTTATTAAAATGATACAATAAATCGAAATAGCTTTTGCGAGAAAATGTACAAAAATAATGGTTTTTAAAGTTGGTAATTGAGTAATTTGGTTGATTTGTAAAACACGGTAAGTAATGTAGAAAAAATTTATGATAGAGGCTTTACAGGATAAAAACGATAATTTTTACTACTATGTCAGGCCCGTATTGACGTAAGGCCTAATTTTAGTGTTAGAAAAAATAGTGTCATTTATAAAAAAAAAATTATACATGAAAATGTTATTTTCGACATTGTTAATCTGACGGTACATTTCGCATAATTTTTTTGAGCAACGGTTTAAAAGATATGAAGTTTGAAGAAGACAAAACAGGCGCTTTTTACGTGTATTTGTAGTTTCGCTGTTGGGTTTTAAAAATTAACGGTATTTCCTCCTGTCACCTATATGTGACGTAAAAATTTGTTATAGCTAGTATTTTTTCCCTTACATAATAAGACTCGCTTTTTTCTTACACATGCGTACAAACCTACGTGTTAACTTGTATTTCCTTTTTAACTAATCCAATATATATATATATATATATATATATATATATATATATACACAATACTGCTCTTGTGCGGACCAGTCCGCATTTTAAGAGTGCGGACTTGACATGTGTCACCTGGAGGTGAGCCCATATAAGAGAGAGAGTGTGCCTATAATTTCTAGGCTCACCGCCAGGTGACACATGTCCGGTCCGCATTCTTAAAATGCGGACTAGTTCGCACAAGAGCAGTACTCTCTCTCTCTCTATCTATCTATACATATATATTTAAACACATACATACACACACATAGAGCAATACACGAACACATATATACACCTAGGTATACACACACACACAAACTGCTAAACACACGCATACATAACACCATACACACATTAATTTTCATCCACAACACTATATATATATTTATACACAGTGTGTGTGTATATATATATATATATACACATGCTAAACCCATGATTGTTCTTAAAATGAAAAGAACATCCATAAATGTTTAAAGAAAACAAATGCTCTCTCTTTCTATATATATGTGTGTAATTATCTCTCTCTACATATACA
Source organism: Sambucus nigra (assembly GCA_949130495.1). NCBI lineage: Eukaryota > Viridiplantae > Streptophyta > Magnoliopsida > Dipsacales > Adoxaceae > Sambucus > Sambucus nigra. Next base: position 381,723,913 of record OX422214.1, on the reverse strand, counting down.
CATACACATTGTGTGTTTGTGTGTGTGTGTGTGTGTGTGTATCGATATACACATTGTGTGCATGTGTATATATATACACACACACAGGGATATAAATAAAAAATAGAGGAAATAAGACGTTACCCAGTTTTGAAGCTTCATCCATGGGGTTCCGGGGTTGAGGAAGATGAAGATGGGTGTTCTTTTCCTATTTCGTGGGTTGGATGTTGTATAAGAAGATGAAGAGTTGGGTTTTATTTTTGTTTTTTTTAATCTCATGTTCGTGGTTTGTTATAGGAGATAACATTGAAGTTCCATTTTTTTTCTTCTTTTGGTTTTCTTTTTTTCCCGAGTGTGGGATGTAGGAGAAATTAAAATCGTTTTTCTTCTTCTTTGTTTTTGATCTTTTACCACAAAAATAAGAGAGTCTGCTTAGGAAAAGTAATACAAAGTAACAATTATCTTAGATATTTGTTTAGGATTTGGTTATTTTTATCTTTAACCTCAAAATTTTGTAAAGTTTAAAATTTTAAATTTGGGTCTTAAATTTTGGTTTAACTAACCACTTTGGTTTTATTTCGATAAAAAAATATCGTCTCAGTATTTGAGGGTCAAAATGACATTTTGAATCATTATTAATTCAATAAATAAGAAAACAAAATTGTGGGTTGTTACAAAATCAAAGGTTAAGTGGAATAGGAGAAACATGTTCCATAGGAATCCTATTGACGAGATAAGAGGCCAAGTTGATGGGTTAGTGAAAAAAATATCATTTCTAGTGCAAGGCAATGGTGAGACTAGAGGTAACATTCCTAGACCTAGACATTAAACTCAATCTTCAAGGACTAGACATAAGAATCCTTGGTGGAAAAATAGATGACTACCTAGAGTAGGTAGAGATACGCCTAGGTATGAACCTAGAGTTAAGGTTAACTTAGTTGGTTCTCAAAAGAGAGTTAGGAGTGATGTACCTAAAAAAAGGTCGAGGTGAAAGAGGTCAAGTTTGTGTGTCATATTGATCGGGGGGATGCCACATCCATCGCTATCTAAGTAGATAGTTTTCTTAGGACAACTAGGGTCTAGTAGCTTTCCATTCCAAGTTCTTTCTTGATTTGTGAGGGAGACAAGTTGATGTGCGTGAAAAAACATCAATCGGTATCGTTTTCATGGGTTAGTGTATTTTCATACATATGTGCATCTTTACTGCATTTGCTTTCTATACGATATTTTCTTACTAAATATAATTTTATAAATATTCATGCATTATTCTTATTCAAAAATTTAAAAAGATTTTATTTTTAGTAATTTTGTGAAATGTGGTCAAGTATTTGATTCACGTTGATTTGATGATCGATTTAACTTGAATGATGATTAGAAGTGAATTCTGAACCATTTGATTCAAATGTTTCATTGATTTAACTGTTTGGTTAAAATTAATTTGATAAATCATGATTAACAACTTTATTGGGATCTATGGTATTGATTTCACATTACTTATGCACATTCATATCACTTGTTGCATATGATGTTAATTATGTGGATATTTCTTTTAGTGCTTAACTTGACAATGATCAAATCCTAAGATCATATTAGTGTTTCGTTGGTCCATATGTGAGATTTTTTATATTCTTACTATGAAAGAGTTAAAAAATGATTGTTTTCAAAAGCATTGATAAGGGCTACCACTAGAGTGATTACACCTATTTTTAAAATTCAAATGTTTTGGGGTTGTTGTCGCCTAGGCATGTGAAAAGCCAGTCAACGACAAAAGCTAAAATATGTTAAAAAGAGCCATAAGCCAAGAGCTTGAACTGGCATTAAAAATAAGAGGTGGCTTAGCATTTCAAAAATGAAAATTTCTATTTAGTGGCATCCGAAAGATATTAAACAACATATACTTGATGGAGTTAATGGCTTGAAACAATCGTTTTGAGATCAAAATGATATAGATGTATGATTATCTCTTAAGCATCATTCATAATGTTTTACATGATTTGATTATGTGTATTCATGTTGATTTTTTATTCCTATTTGTCACATAAGTCATACCTACAAAGTAGAAAAATATTAATTTGATGAGAATTTTATGCTTTTGATGTTGAATTGATGCAAATCGAGTTAAATGCATTTTTAATTCATATTTTTAATCAAGATTTAAATGAAATCCTTATGTCAAATGAATTTATCATGAGTTACGTATTTGCACTCACAGTTCACACGTTTAGTGCTTGTATTTGTATATATAAGTGTGTGTGTGTGTGTGTGTGTGTGCTAGTTATTGGTTTTTGATATTTTAGCCTTTTTATCCCAAATTGGTTCTATTAAAGTTAAATTCAAGGGTTTTTCATGCATTTTCATTCATTCATATCACCAGGATTCAAAGTATTGGGATTTTGGAGATTATGTTAGGAGTTTCTTGAATTTTTTAGAATTTATTAGTATATTTCTCTATTTTATGCGCATGCCCTCAAAAGTTTGTCATTCGCACAGTTGTGATTATTACCGTGTGTACTCTACTCTATTCTTGGTACATTTGTTTGGTTCTGGGTAGCTTCTGTGATGATTGTACACTTATCTTTGCTTATATCTCAATGTGTTTTGTTGTTCATTCTTCTATAGAGCTTGTACATTGATTGTACTCTGTTCATAGAGCTTAAGTGACTTAAGTTGTTGATTTATGATTGGTTTTTAAAGCTTTGTATGTTATCTAGGACTGTTGTCGGCTACCGTTTCTGAGCTTCGTATTCACTTGGTAGTTCAAACGAGTTATGAGACCTTGATCATTATTTGGATTATATCTACGTGAGATTTGATTGAGTTTGTTAGTTGAGATTGCGCTTATGACGTTAGTATCTTGCTAGTTCAATCTTATAAACCTTGTTCCTTGTAGATCTTTATGTCTATTTGTGTTTTCCTTTACTGGTGTTGGGTACTATAAGTTGTTGATTATCACTTATAAGCTTCTATGATTTGAGATATCTCTATATTAATAACATATTTTTCTTGATTGTTTTGATATATTTGATTATTATCATTGTCTCACATGTCATTTCACATGTTCCATGCTCACATGTCTCCATCACATGCCCTCAGGATATCTTGTTGTGCTTTTTTAACATGTTTAATATTGTTTACATGCTTCTTATGCTTCGCTTTGTCATGCATAACTTTAGGGGGAGTATGATTAGAACTAAGGGAGATTTCATGTTCCTCATTGAGATGTTATTTCATTGTGAATTCTTTATCATGCTACTTATTCATTACTAGCAGCATTTTGTTATTATGTAATTTTATCCTTGACATCATTTGTCACATTTGTTTGATGAGGATTAAAGATTTTCTGTGTATCTCTATTTCCATTGATTGTAACTTCTTGATACCTTATTGTACCTTTTTGTTTGGTACTAAGGCTATTAGACATTGGTACTTATTATTCCGTACTTGAAACTTGGATATTTGGATGTTTGTGTGGGTGGGGGATGTAACTTTACTCTCTTTTTTATCATTGTTTTATCTTAGCTCTTATGGTACACTATGTTAGCTTGATGGATTTTCATCCTCAATTGGTCCATTCTTAATTGGCTACACGTGGAAGAAAATAATACTAAATATTTTCATAACAAAGTCAAGAGTAATGTGAAAAAAATAAAATTCTCTTGATTAGAGATGAAAAGGGGAACCTTCGCGAAGGTCAAAAAAATGTTCATAATGAAACCAGTAAGATGTTTTATAATCTCTTGGGGTAAGTAAAAACTAACCTTGCGGTGTTAGATTCGGGTTAGAATCTGTCAAGCAAAGGACCCTTATAGATAGTCAAAAGGAGGAATTAGGAAAAAGTTTTCTATGGAGGAGATCAAGGAATCCATGTTTGAGATCAACCTTAGGAAAGCTCCGGGTCCAGATGGTTATAATTGAAGATTTTTCCAATAAAATTGGTATGTTATAGGTCCGTAGATAACATAAGTGGTTCTGTCTTTTATCACAGAAGGTAACCTCATAAAATAGTGGAACAGTACCACCACTTGTTTGACCCCTAAAGTGTCCAAACCTACCACTAGGAATGAGTTTAAACATATATTCTACTGTAATATTCTCTATAACATCATTTCTAAGGTCACGATTAGAAGAATTAAAGCGGTCATACCTGATTTAGTGAACAATAAACAATCAACTTTTGTCCAGAGGAGAAGTACCGCGGGTAATATCCTATTGATGAAAGAATTAGCTAAGTGTTACCATTCCAACAATATAAGCCCAAAATGTTCAATGAAAGTGGATCTAATAAAAGCCTATGACTCGGTTAGTTGGAACTACCTAGAAGATGTGCTCAAGATGATGAGTTTTCCTTGGAACATGACCAGATTGATTATGGACTATGTCATTACCACTACATATTCCACCAGTTTAAATAGGGGTGTTGATGGTTTCTTCAAAGGAAATAGGGGTTTAATACAAAGGGGACTTCTTTCTCCTTATCTTTTCCCCCTAATCACATAATCATTTTCGCAGATTTTTGGTAAAAAGGTCAAAGATGGTGGCTTTGGTTTTTATCCCAAGTATGATGGTCTAGAAATCACCCATGTGATGTTTGCAGATGACTTTTTCATTTTGGCTAAAACTAATGAGGAATCACTCATAACTATTGGAGACACTTTGTTAGATTTCAAGAATAGTTCAAGTTTGAAGCCTAATAAAGATGAATGTACAATTCATTTTATAGGAATATAAGTAGAGCATGAAAAGCGATTGGGGGGGATCTTATTGATATTAAAAAAGGTGATCTTCTAGTTAAATATTTGGGGATCCCTTTAATTTCTACCAAACTAAAGGCAATTGATTGTAGAAGTCTAGTTGAGAAGATTTTGCAAAAGATTCATTCGTGAACCACTAAATGGCTTTCCTACACATGCAGACTTCAATTGATAATTTATGTTTTGAGATGATGTGGAATTACTCCATATACTTCAATTGATAGTTTTGAGGTGCAATTAGTTATCTCCTACTAGATAATGTGGAGAAGTATATGGAGAATGGGAATTGGAGACTTTCGAGGCATGATTACCAGGGAGCTTATTATCATTAACAACAATAGGATTACTCCTCAAACAGATAATAATGAATGGCTTAAGTGGGTCCCTAGTGTTGATGGTTCTTTTAATTGTAAAAACACTTATAATTTCATGAGAGAAAAAATAAATAAACTTTTAAGAGACTATTGTTAGGAGTAAACATAGAATCCCAAAATGTTCTTTTGTAACTTGGTTAGTGTGCTTTGGAAAAATCAAAACCAAAAACAAACTCTACCAGTGGGGGATTACAGATAATGACAAGTGTGTTGTGTGGCCAAGAAAAATAAGACATTAATAATTTCTTGACAACCCTTCTATAAATGCAACACTGACGGGGCGAAATCCCACACCACCAAACTAGCCTCTATTGGCGGACTAATTAGAAACTATAGGGGAGATTTTATATTGGGTTTTACTAGCAACATGGGTTATGTGTAATCATTGACTGCTGAACTTTGGGCCTTAAAAACAGGTCTCAAGTTAGCTTTACATGCAGGTATAAGATGTATTGAGATAGAAACAGATTGTCAAACTGCATTCAACGTAATTTCCAGGAACCAAGCTCACCATCAAGTCCATGAGGATTTACTCCATCCCATCTGTGAAGCCCTTCAGAGATTCAACCATATAGTCATTTCCTTATGTTTTCGTGATGCAAACAAGTGTGTTGATGCTCTTGTTGCCTTTTCATTGTCTAGTCCTTTTTCTTCTTCTCTTTATAGGTATGTTCCTTATTTTTTATTTCCTGCTTTGTGTCATGATTTGAGTCGATGTACAGTAGTTAGGTCAGCACCAACGAACATCACACGTAAAATACATTTGGTTTGAATAAAGCTTCACTTTTATTTGTTGGGGGGGGGGGGGGGGGGGGTGTTAAGTTGCCAGCAAGGCTAATTCATTCCTAAATATTATTAGTAATAGTTAAGCTACCACTAGCATTGATTTTATCTCGAGAGAGAGAAATAATAGGATTTGTAAAAATATGGGGGTGGAACTATAACAAGTTTATAGGCAGATTGAAAAATCAATTCAGTTTGTAACTTTTAATTGGGGAAATTTCCCCAGATATCAAATCAAGTGGAAAATAGCAAAAGACTGGGGGATCAAAGGGGATATCCTTACCAGAGATACAGACCTACTACCTTTCTTCTAGTAGGAACAGACATAACAGCGAAAAAGGAAATAAAGCAAAAAATAATTATTATGGACATGAATGTTATTCTAGTTGGGAAGATAGAAGTAATATGAGGATTCCATCAATGCAGAGTTTCCATCTCTTCGTTAAATTCTTCGGGTCATGATGGGTTCCTTCCAAAAGTCAATATCAGAGGTCAAAATCTGAAGGATGGTTGAGTTATAAAAGTTGTGCGACTAGGATACCTTTTGGACTATTCGTGGGGTGAGAGTTTCTTTTTGGTGGATATATGTCACTCCCTGCATAGTTACTACCTAGTGGAATGTTCAAGATTAGATGGGTCAATTTTTTTAGGTTCTTCACTTTATCCCATTTTTTCCAAGTGCAACAAGCCTTGCAAATGAGTGGTAGTTGGGTAAGGTGGTATCTTGGAGTGTTTTGATCTGCTGGTGGTATTGGAGTTTCAAAATTTTGCTTTGGATCTTCACCTTTGCTTCGTTTTGGTTCTGCTTTTGCTTCCTTTGGTTTTTTTGTGTGTCAATATGTTGGCAGAAGTGTAGATCATACTCCAATTGTTGTAGATCTATTATGTTGAGCTGAGATTGAAATGTTTTGATGATACCTGGAGTAATTCATGTTCCAGCGCTGGAGCTTTAAGCTTTCGCAGGTCCCAGTGCTCACGGTGGTCATGGTTTAGGAATGATTATTTGGATGGAGCTCTTTATTCCTTTATGTGTGAGATGTAGTTATGTTTTTAACATAGATCTAACATATAATGGTCGAATGGAACTTGGTTTAGCTCAATTACAAATCTGGGGTTTGTCCTATTTTCATATTGTTGGAATATTTTATATATTTCAAATAATTTAAGGTGGGCTCAAATATTAAAATGGTAATTATATTTGAGGTTCAATTTAAATTGGACAAATGAAGTGATCTAATTAAGTAAGTTCAAAAGACATCAATAGTAAGTATAAAATTCGAAATGTGTGGTTACGCAAAAGTCACCTACTGGTTACTCAAGAGTCGTGTTACTCAAGAGTCACATATTGATTACTCAAAAGTTACCTAATTAGAATTTATGGGGTTCTAATTAGATGTCTATATAATGAAGGGTTCTGGTTCCCAAGGCTAATGCACTCAAAGACTCTCCTCCTCATTCACATCAATGAGAGAGAACTCATAGAGAGAGGTATTAGTCCGTGGAAGACCTCCAGCCCCCTAGTCTCAATCATCACTATGGATTCAGGTACACAGTTCTTATAATTATTTTATAAGGTAATTTCGATAATCTAATATGTTGATGAATTTTATTTAATATTCTAACAAGTGGTATCAGAACCTCGTCATATAAGATTATTGGGATTGATACCGTGATTGTAATTTAGAAGTGATTTTGTTTGATTTATCGTACATATGATCTAGTTAGAACTCATATGACTTTTAAGATTCTATGTAGAATTTATGTATGATTTGTGATAATTTTCATAATCACATTCCCAAATTGATTAAGGATTGTTAATCCAAGGTAATTTTTTATTCTCCTCAAAAGGGTTTAATTCATAATGCATTTGGATGGATTAATTTAGTTTTTTTTCAAGATTAATATGAGAATTTTTGAAATCTTGATTCAGAATTTTGAGGGACATTTTCAACGACATATTTCGTTTTCTTATTCAGAATTTTACGAAATTTTGGTGGGCACCTGAAAACGTCGAAATAAACAAACCCCATTGTACAATGGGCACCACCATATCTGGGCGATTTGACATCGTTTATACCCCTAAAAATTCATTTTTATCATTTTGGGTAATAATGTCAATGCTAATAACTCTCGCTTAAAAATTGATTTTGCTATTCCGCGAATTGAAGAGTGGTCTTGAAGAGACTGTTTATGTCACTGTAGTGATAACTCAAAAATTTTCATTTTTGGAAAAATAAGTGAGCACTCAATTCAGTTTTTTTTGGGGGAATTAATTCTAACTCAATGTTTGTGGGAATTCTTTCCAAATCAGTTTTTTTTATGAGAATTATTTCCAAATGCATATTTTTTGGGGGGAACTAAGGCAAGTATAAAATTAGGTGGACCAAATACTTGCATATTTAATTAAAAATCATTTGGTTTTAGATTTTTAATAAAGTTTGATTTCCATTTAGGGTGTTTTCTTAAAAAAAAATACCAAAAATGTCTTATATCTTGAAATGAATTAATTAAAGTAATACGTTTCCAAAGTAACCTCTATTGCATAGATTAATTTATTTTGAGATATAAAAATGATGTTAATATATTTATTATTCATGCGGGTAATAATTCGCCCAAAGAAACATTATTATTTGGCTGAATAATAAATATACATGCAAAATTAAATATTTGATAATTCTATAGTTTTCATGTGAACAATTAATCAACATAAAGGAAGGTTAGTTGTTTGATCGAATTCTATAATGTACAATTAATCATCCCAAAGGATGGTTAGTTGACCGGATTTATTATCAATATTTCTTTTTTGGACTGAGAGTACGACTTACAAGTTAATATTTATGTCCAAAGACAAAATGTTAATGTTGTGCTAGATTTCTCATTGATGGGCCCACCATTCCACCACTACAGTTATATAAAATTTATGTTATGCATTTATCAGTTTATTTTATTATAATATGCCATGACATAAATTTTAAATTGGAGCTTTTATAATTTATTTATTTTTTCGGATTAAGTTACTGCTTATTCTGTTAATATTACTGCCAACATGACCTCAATTCATGTGCTTAACGGTACAAACTTTAAGAACTGGAAAGAGGACATTCTTATAGTTTTCAGTTGCATAAATTTAAACTATGCGATAAGGAAGGAACAACCCGCTCCTCTTACGGATAAAGCGAACTTTGAGAAGTCGGATTGTTCTGATCGCTTAAATCTAATGATGCTAAAGCACAATGTTCTAGAAGATTTCAGGGGCGGTATGTCCGATGAGGTAACTGACAAAAGTTTCCTTTAAGATATTTAATTACATTTTTCAAATAACGAAAAGGTTGAGATAAGTACGCATTTAGCCAACCTTATCCAAATGAAGTATAAAGGCAAAGGAAACATACAGGAGTACATTATGGAGATGTCTAACATCGCTTCAAAAACTTAAAGTACTAAAGTTAGAGTTGTATGGTAACTTGCTTGTGCATCTGTTATTGATATCTCTTCTGGCACACTATGGACAATTTATAATGATTTATAATACTCAAAAGGATAAATGTACTCTTAATGAGCTCATTTCACTTTGTGTGAAAGAAGAGGAAAGGTTAAAGAGAGAAAGGACAACTGAAATTGTGCATATTTTATCTACCTCGAGGAACATAAAAGAGGAAAAGGACTAATGATAAGGGTACTAAAGTTTTAAGATCTTAACCCAAACCTAAAGTTCAACAAAAGAAACAAGTTCAGAGTTCAAAATTCGCTTGTTTCTTTTCCAAAAACTTGGGCATGTGAAGAAGGATTGTTCTAATTACGCCACATGGCTTGTAAAGAAAGGTACACTTCTCACTTTTTTTTTGTTCTGAAGTTAATTTGGCTTTTGTACATAGACATACGTGGTGGGTAAATTCGGGTGCCACTACTCATACAAGTATGTCGATGCATGGTTTCCTATGGAGCCGAACGCCAAATGATGGTAAAAGATTCATCTATGTGGGTGATTGCACAACAGTTGGAGTTGAAGCAATTGTGACCTTTTGATTATCTTAGGAAACTGGACATTTTATTAAATTCAAAGAGACTTATGTAGTACCTTATTTCAGACGGAATTTGGTTTGTATTTATGTTTTGAAACAATACAGTCATTTTTGCTCACTTGGAAATAATTAAATTACTCGCTTTCTTAATTCTACTTTGATTGAGACTGGTTTTTTAATTCATAAATTATATTTATTAAATAGCGATACTTTATTTAATGAAACCTTGCAAAATTAAAATTAACAGATGAGAATTCCGTTGCTTTGTGGCACAAGTGTTTAGGTCATATCTCCACAAGGAGAACAGAGAGACTTGTGTCGGATGGAATACTTCAACCCCTTAATTTCACAGACTTTGATATTTGTATTGAGCGTATAAAGGGGAAAACAGATAAACATAAGGAAATTAAGTACCAAAAGGAGTTATGATGTCTTAGAATTGGTACATACTGGCATTTGCGGTCCATTCCCTACGGCTTCATGGAATGGACAACAGTATTTTATCACTTTTTATAGACAACTATTCTTATTATGGGTACTTATATTTAATTCATGAGAAGTCGCAAGATCTGTACGTGTTCAGTCCTTCTAAGCCGAAGTTGAAAATCAATTAGGCAAGAAGATTAAAGTTGTTAAATCTGATTGTGGTGGTGCATACTATAGCACGTATGATAGATCAGGTGAATAACGTCTAGAACCTTTTGCCAAATTCCTAAAGATGAAACATAACGTTTAAGGGCGTGATAAGAAGTATGATTCATCCTTCTTTGTTGCTAGAACTACTCTAGGGAAAGGCACTTAAGACTACAGCATATATTCTAAATAGTGTACTTTGTACAAAGGTATCTAAAACCCCTTATGAACTATGGAAAGGCTGAAAACCTGTCATTTATACATTTGGGGGTGTCTATTTGAGGCAAGGCCTTATAGGCCAATTGAAAATAAACTGGACTTAAGAACTATTAGATGATATTTTATTGGGTACGCTGAATAGACGAAGATTTTCAAGTTCTATGATCCCTCAACGAAGCCCTTTTCGAGACTAAAAATGCGAGATTTCTTGAGGAGGTTGAGTTTGAAGGGGAAGATACGATTAAGAATAAGAATGTTATCTTTGAAGAGGAATCAATTCCTCTCCCAAACATTGTCCAGCCTGCTGATAGTGTACAAGAAGACAACAACGAGCAGTTACAGATCATGAGCAGTTGTAGATCATTTTGATTTAAAGCTACATTAGATGGATGTTAAGATTTATTTTCTCAATGGTAACATTGAGGAAATAATGTATATGGTGCAACCAGAAAACTTTGACCCAGGTGATCCGAAGTCTATAGTTTGAAAACTCAAGAAATTCATATATGGTCTCAAACAAGCTTCCCGTCAATGGTATCACAAGTTTCATCAAGTCATTATGTCTTGTTGATGATTGTGTATATCATAAGTTCAGTGGGAGTAAAATTATCCTCCTTGTGCTCTATGTCGATGACATAGTATTGGCTAACAACGATATAGGCTTATTGAACGAACCTAATAGATTTCTAACTAAGCATTTTTTTAAAATGAAAGATCTTGGGGAAGCCTCTTTTGCATTGGGAATTAAGATACAGTGAGATCATTATCGGTGTATCCGTAGATTATCCCAAAAGATCTATATCGAGAAAGTACTCTCTAGATTTGACATGAAAGATTGTGCACAAGGAGATACTCATGTTGCTAAGGGAGACAAGTTTAGTTTCTGTTAATGCCCGAAGAATCAGACTGAAAGTAAAGAAATGAAAAAGGTTCCTTATGCTTCATCTATAGGGATTATTTTGTATGCTTATGTATGTACGCGTCCGAATTTAGTGTACATAATGGCTATGTTAGGCGAATATTTGAGTAACCCCGGAATGCATCACTAGAAAGCAACCAAATGGGTTATGATGTATTTATAGGGTCTTTATCTATCGAAAGTCGGATAATTTGGAGATCATTGGGTATTCTGATGTCGATCTTGCGGGTTGTAAAGACACTAAGAGATCCACTTCTGGATATGTATACATGTTGTCTAGAGGTTCTATTTTCGGTGGAGTGCTAAGCAGTCACTCATTGCACCTTCCACTATGGCATCAAAGTTCATAGCCTATTATGAGGCAACAAATCATGCGATATAGCTGTGAACTTTTGTCACTGGGCTTCATATTTTGGATAGCATTGAAAGACCACTATATATATATTGTGATAATAATTCAGCAATTCTATATTCGAATAACAACAAAAGCTTATTGAAGTCTACGCACATATACATAAAGTTTCTTGTTGTTTAGGAAAGATTTCAGAGTAAGACAATATCTATTGAATATATAGGAACAAACTCCATGCTCACGGATCTGCCTAAAGGCTTACCACCCAAAGTCTTTCATGAGCACACTTCTCATATGGGTGTTGTTTAGTTTGATGATATTCATCTTTAGTGGGAGTTTGTATTAGGTTTAATGTTCCTTCATTTGACACTACTCATATACTCTATGTATGTTTCAGTTTTCTGCAGAATAAAGTTGATGGTATTTTCATTTTGTTATTTACTCTGAATGTATTGTCTTTTAATTGTGGTATAACATAAGGTTTAAAAGACTAAGGTTTGATCTCAGTACGGAATAAAGTTAGGACCAATTAGAAATAGGCATGTCTGAGATCACATTGCATGTATTTTCCTTCATCTATGTCGTTGAATATATTTGGTGTGGTGATCATTAATGGATCGAGTTACCACATAAATATAACAAAGTTCGCTTTGGTCTCATACTGGTATAGGAGATGGATGAGATTGATTCGGGAGATGTTTTAAGAATAGAAAGCAATTTGGGGCGCACATGAGGTTATTGAATATAATTACATTCGGAATTATTATGTATCCCAAGTGGGAGATTGTTGGAATTTTTTATATATTCCAAATAATTTAAGGTGGGCTCACATTAAAATGGTAATTATATTTGAGCTTCAATTTAAATTGAGAAAATGAAGTGATCTAACTAGGTAAGCTCAAAAGACATCAACAGTAAGCATGGAATTCGAAATGTGTGGTTACCCAAAAGTCACCTACTGGTTACTCAGAGTCGTGTTACTCAAGAGTCACCTATTGGTTACTCAAAAGTCACCTAATTAGAATTTATGGGGTTCTAATTAGATGTCTATGTAATGAAGGGTTCTGGTCCCCAAGACTAATGCACTCAAAGGCTCTCCTCCTCATTCCCATTAATGAGAGAGAACTCATAGAGAGAGGGATTAGTATGTGGAAGACCTCCAACCCCTAGTCTCAATCATCACTATGGGTTCAGGTACACAGTTCCTATAATACTTTTATAAGGTAATTTTGATAATCTCATATGTTGATGAATTTTATTTAATATTCCAACACATATTTGCATGGTGATTCGATCCATTTCCGAGATCTTTCTGTTGGAATATTAAAATTAAATTCATCGATATATTAGATTATCGAGATTACCTAATAAAACAATTGTAAAAAATGTGTACTTGAATCCATAATGGTGATTGAGACTTGGAGGTTGGAGGTCTTCCATAGACTAATTAGTCTCTCTTTACGAGTTCTCTCTCATTGATGGGAATTAGGAGGAGAGTGTTTTGAGTGCATTAGCATTGGAACTAGAATCCTTCATTATATTTATAGTCAGCTAATTAGAACCCCAGAAATTCTAATTAGGTGATTCTTGAGTAATCAATAGGTGACTCTCGAGTAACATGACTCTTGATTAACCAGTAGGTGACTTTTGGGTAACCACACATTACAAATCCCATACTAATTTTTAGATGTCTTATTGGACTTTACTAATTAGATCACTTAACTAGCTCAAACAGAATAGAAGCCCAAATACAATTGCTATTTTAATATGTAACCCCATATTAGAATATTAAAAAACATTCCAACAATCTCCCAGTTACGCTACATATTAATTCGAAAGGCAATTATATTCGATATCCTTAGGTACGCACCATATTTGCTATTTATTCTTAAAACATCTCCCGAATCAATCTGGTCCATCTCCTATACTAGTATGAGATCAGAGCGACCTTTATTACATTTATTACGTAACTCAATCCATCAATGATCATCATATCAACATAGATCAAGTACGGATGCGTGGCTGGAAATTACTTGCAATGTGATCTCAAACATGCCTATTTCCAATCGTCCTAACTTTATTCCGTAGTGAGTTCAAACCTTATTATTTTAAACCCTATATTCCACCATAATTAAAAGACAATACATTCAGAGTAAGCAATAAAATGAAAATACCATTAACTTTATTCTGCAGAACTAAAACAAATATAAAATATCTGAATAGTGTCAAAGTGAAGAACATTACAAAAAAGACAAACTCCCACCAAAACTCAATATTGTCAAGTAAAGCAGCACCCATATGAGTAGTGGGCTCATTAATGACCTTGTGTGGTAAACCTTTAGTAAGCGGATCCATGAGCATGGCGTTTGTTCCTATATATTCAATAGACATTATCTTACTCTGAACTCTTTCCTGAACTACAAGATTCTTAATGTACATGTGCTTAGACTTCGATAAGATTCTGTTGTTATTCAAATATAGACCTGCTGAATTATTTTCATAATATATCTTTAGTGGTCTTTCAATACTATCCACAATTCGCATCCCAGTGATAAAATTTCGCAGCCATATCGCATGATTTGTTGCCTCATAGCAGGCTATAAACTCCGCTGCCATAGTGAAAGTTGCAATGAGTGACTGCATAACACTCCTCAAGGAAATATCACTTCCAGACAACATTTATACATGGCCAAAAGTGGATCTCTTAGTGTCTTGGCAACCCGCAAGATCGGCATTAGAATACCCTACGATCTCCAAATTTTCTGATTTTCGATAGACGAGCATGTAATATTTTATTCTCTATAAATACCTCATAACCCATTTGGCTGCTTTATAGTGCTCCATTCCAATGTTACTCAAATATCTGCAAATATACCCATTATATACACTAAATCCATACGCGTACATCCTTGAGCATACAAAAGACTCCCTATAGCTGAAGCATAAGGAACCTTTTTTCAATTTCTTCACTTTCCATCTCATACTTGGGCATTGATTGAGACTAAACTTGTGTCCCTTATAAACCGAAGTATTTCCTTGTGCAAAATCTTTCATTCCAAATCTAGCGAATACCTTCTTGATATAGCTCTTTTGTGATAACCCAAGGACACCATGAGAGCAATCTCGGAGTATCTTAATTCCCAATACAAAAAATGCATCCCTAAGATCTTCCATTTCAAAATTCTTAGTTAGAAACCTGTTGGTTTCGTGCATAAGCCTATATCGCTTCTAGCCAGTAGTATGTCATCGACATAGAGCACAAGGAAGATAAATTTACTCCCACGGAACTTATGATATACACAGTCATTAATCGCATTAACCTCAAAACCATATGAGATAATGACTCGATGAAACTTATGATACCATTACTACACCAAAAATGCTAATCTAGCACGCTGAGGTAAGGAGATTCCAATACAGTTTTAAATCGTGCCAGAATCTGGCACAATTTATTCATAATCTGACACGGTTTAAAATAGTGCTAAAATTTGGCACGGTTTTAAACTGTGCCAAATATGGGTACCTTACATTAAAAACATAATATCCCAAAATTTCAAGTGGGAACCAAAATTTCAAGGCGGGACGAATAAAGCTAACATAAGTCTCTCTTCTCTCTCATATTTTTTCTTTAAGTCTCTCTGTCTCTCTCTCTCTCCTCTACCAGGCGACCCCATCATCCACACTACTCGGTGCCTCAATCATCGCTGCCACTCCCTCTACTTTGTCCATGAACATCCATCATCCTTTGCTTCATCCTC
Source organism: Sambucus nigra (assembly GCA_949130495.1). Classification (NCBI taxonomy): domain Eukaryota; kingdom Viridiplantae; phylum Streptophyta; class Magnoliopsida; order Dipsacales; family Adoxaceae; genus Sambucus; species Sambucus nigra. Next base: position 381,708,123 of record OX422214.1, on the reverse strand, counting down.
AGTTAGGTCAGACCAACCTCGCATTCATCGCCAAAATCTCCAACGATTTGGTTTGGTCATCAATAAAGTAATTTTTGCAACCCATCTAATAACAAATCTGAGATTGAAGATTTGGTCAATCTTCTTGAGTTTCAAGATCCCTATTTAGATCCAAGTATACATCAGGAAATGGTTCAATAATTTTTCTTTTTTGATTTCATGAATATTGATTGAAATTTAATTTACCTAATTTTTTTATTGATAGTATTGTTTTTTATAGGGAATAATGGGTGGTTGCCATGGAGGGTGTTTATCACATTGTTGTTGGTAAATTTCCACTACACATGGTCGGTACTTAACTATTTAACCTCTTTTACTTAAAACTTTCCCCAGGTGTCGTCAAAATTAGTTCATTATCTATCAATCACTACCTTTAGTTAATTAGTAACAAAAAAAATTTAGTTCGTTTTGTTGAGTCATGAAAATGGAGGAGTTTGATTCCCTTTCAGTTTACGCATTTACTATTTTCTTTTTAGTGCTTTTAATATTCTATATTTAATTTTAGCAAAGTACTCTTAGGTCCCTCGCAAAATTTTTTTAAGGAATTTTGACAAATTTTAAACACTTAGATCCACGAATTCTCTTCTTGTAAAAGTCTACGGTAGTGGCACGAGAAGTGGAACTAATAGTAAATTGTCCTTAAGTGTTTAAAAATTATCACTAAGGGACATAATTGTAAATTGTCCATTTAATTTTCTATATATGTTGAATTATTGAATGTTGTTACTTTTACAACTGTTAATGATTTTTCGAATTGGTATAGCATTATCGAGTACTTTTTCACTTTTTAAAAGGGCAGTTTTAAACACTAGAAAAATGTGCCCCTACTTAAATCAAAGATCCCTCAAATGCATACCTTGTTTGGACATATTCAGTTTTTTTTGTACAGTTTACAATCTTTTGAAATTTTTTCTTGATATTCCAAAGCCTGAACTCCCTAAGGTGTCGTCATTGCCTGATATTCCTAAACCTGAATTGCCAGAGATCTCTAAGTCTTAATTGTGCAAGATTGTGCTTGATGTACACGATATGCTTGTTGTACACTTATTTTAGCAATTTTACCTTTCTATGGTGTTCAGTAGATTTTTGAAGATGTCATGGATATTTCTACTTTAGTTAATGCCTTGATGTATATTCTCCCCTGTTTTTTAGATATCGTTCTCATTATTCTAACATTCACTTAAATGGGTGTGAATCATTTATGTTAGCTTTGTAAAGTTTATAGGATTGGGCAGATAGATGGAAGAGGTGACTGATTTTCTATAATTTGATTTCATTATCTTCATGCATGCACTCTCATGATTAGAGCGAGGATAAAATTACTACTTAATCAACAAAATCTTACTATGGACTTTAAGAATATACTCAAGGTAATAGGATTACCAATCTCCTTTAGTTGTTTCGTGCCCTAATAAGTTGTTTCGCTCTTTAGAAGTTGTTCCTATTTTGTTTGATACTTGCATATGGAGTCTCAAAAACATTAAGCATATATGCAGCCTTTTATTGAAAAATTTGAAAATGTCCTAGAAACTTTTGTTTACTATATAAAAGTTTAAGTATTAATTCTAAAGGCTTGTGTATGGAGCTCTAATTACTGATGATATACGGTAAAAAACTTGCGCTGATTAGGCTTAAAAACAAGCCATTAAAGGGTGAAAACCCAAACCAACCCCTAAACAGTCCTGTAAGAGGCAGTAATACCTCGCATGAGACTAATGTAACTCGTATGAACTCACTGTGTAGTCATGGATCTCCCGGTTTGATAATACGATGATAATTTAAAAATATCTAGATCAGGCTTAAAATAAGTCGTTCAACAGTGGAAACCCAAACTAGCCCCTAAACTGTCCCGTAAGAGGCATGGACACCTCGCACGGGACTAATATAACTCGTAGGAACCGACCACATAGTCATGGGTCTACCGGTTTGAGAATATGACGATAATTTAAAAATATCTAGATTAGGCTTAAAAATATGTCATTAGACAGTGAGACCTCAAACCAACCCCCGAACGACTCCACAAGAGGCATGAAGACCTCGCATGGGATCAATGTAACTCGTAGGAATTGACAGCATAGTCACGAGTCTCTCGGTTGATAATATGACAATACTTTGAAAATATCTAGATTAGGCTTAAAAATATACCATCAGAGGGCGAGAACTCAATCCAGTCCCTAAATGGCCCCGTAAAAGGTACTAACACCTCCTATGAGACTAATGTAACTCGTATGAACTGACTGTGTAATTATGGGTCTCCCGATTTGAGAACATGATGATAATTTGGAAATATCTAGATTAAGCTTAAAAACAAGCCGTTAAATGGTGAAAACCCAAACCAGGCCCCAAACGGCCCCGTAAAAAGCACTAACACATTGGATGAGACTACTGTAACTCGTATGATCTGACCGTGTAATCATGGATCTCCCGATTTGCGAATATGATGATAATTTGAAAATATCTAAATTAGGCTTAAAAATAAGCGGTTAAATGGTGAAAACCTAAGTTATCCATCAAACGGTCCCGTAAGAGGCATGATTAACTCACACGGGACCAATGTCACTCATAGGAACTTATCGTGTAGTCAAGGGTCTCCCAATTTGAGATATGATGATAATTTGAAAATGTCTAGATTTTTCTTAAAAACAAGCCATTAAATGGTGAGCCCCAAACGGCTCCGTAAGAGGCATGAACACCTCACACCGGGCCAATGTAACTCGTAGGAACTGACCACGTAGTCATGAGTCTCCCAGTTTTATAATATGATAGTAATTCAAAAATATCTAGATTAAGCTTAAAAACATGACTTTATTGGGCGAGAACTCAAATCAACCCCTAAATGGCCCCGTAAGAGGTACTATCACCTTGCATGAGACTAATATAACTCATACGAACTGACCGTGTAGTCACGGGTCTCCTGTTTTGAGAATATGATGATAAGTTGGAAATATCTAGATTAGGCTTAAAAATAAGCCGTTAAATGGTGAATACCCAAACTCACCCCCAAAAGGCCCGTAAGAGGCATGACCACCTGGCACGGGACCAATGTAACTCGTAGGAACTGACCGCGTAGTCACAGATCTCCCGATTTGAGAATATGAAGATAATTTGGAAATATGAAGATTAGCCTTAAAAACAAGTGATTAAATGGTGAAAACTCAAACTAAACCCCAAACGGCCTCGTAAGAGGAATGAACACCTCACACGAGACTAATGTAACTCGTAGGAATTTATTGCGTAATCTCGTATGTCCCGATTTAAGAATATGACGATAATTTGAAAATATCCAGATTAAGCTTAAAAACATGCCGTTAGAGGCTGAGAACTCAAACTAGCCCCCAAATGGCCCCATAAGAGGAACTAACACTTCGCATGAGACCAATGTAACTCGTATGTACTGGCCAGGTAGTCACAAGACTTCCAGTTTGAGAATATAATAATAATTGTAAATCATATATGCAATTTTTCAGCTCGAATGCGATTTTTTTTTTAAATTTACTTGGTTACTAATATCATAACTTTTTGAATCCTATTTTTTGTAGGATAACAGTCAATCGTTCGCTTTTATTCACATGGAACAGACGAAGAAGTCATTGGTTTACAACAAGGGTGTTATTTATTTAGTGTCGTTAATATTTAGGATTCTATTTGTTGTGTTATGGCTATGCAGGCTTTAGTTGTTTTATTGTTAACTTTTATGGTCGTGCGGACTTTTGTAATTTTATTGTTATGTGTTATGGTCGTGCGGGGGCTTTATATTAATAGGTTTTGTATTAGAAGGTTTTAGAATTCCTAGAAAATAGAGGAAATTCTGCCCCATTTTTTTTAGTTTGTGAACTATTAAGACTTGTAATATTTTGAAGTTTGTATGTACATTAGTTTCTTAACAACATGCGATATTCACAATTTGGGAATTTTTTTACTTTATTTTGCAAATAAAAGATATTTTTCCTACCAGATTTGGTTTTTGTAATTTTTTTAATTTGTTTTCAAGTATTTTTTTTATTGACTGAAAATTTGGCACAGTTTAAAATCGTGCCAAAATAGTTACAAATTATAAATTTGAGTATGGTTATAAAACAATCTGGCATACTATATAACCGTGCCAAAAGCATGCCAGAAAAATGAAAATCTGACATGCTTTAAAACCGTGCCAAAAGCTTTCCAAATAGGGTAATCTGGCACCCCTGATTCGGACACAGTTTTGAGCCATGCCAGTTTTTTTTTGTATAGTACATTGACGGGAAGCTTTTTGGGACCATATACGAATTTCTTGAGTATGCAAACCATATACTTTGGATCACTTGGGTCAAAGTTTTCTGGTTGCACCATATACATGGTTTCCTCAATGTTAGCATAGAGAAAAATCATCTTAACATCCATCTAATGTAGCTTTAAACCAAATGATTTACAAGTGCTCATGAGGTTGTTGATTTTACTCTTCTAGAATAACTCTTTAAGTTTGAGTAGGGAAGTCCTCATTGTTGTCTTCTTGAACACTTTCAACAGACTGGACAATGTTTGGGAGAGGAATTGATTCCTCTTTAAAGATAACATTCTTATTCTTAACCGTATCTTCCCCCTCAAACTCAATATCCTCAAGAAATCTTGCATTTCTCATCTCGAAATAGGACTTAATTGATGGATCATAAAACTTGAAACCCTTCGACCATTCAACGTACCTAACAAAATAGCAGCTAATAGTTCTTAACTCCAATTTATTTTTAGTTGGCCTATAAAGCGTTGACTCAACTGGACATCCCCAAATGTGTAAATGTTTAATGATAGGTTTTAGGCCTATCCATAGTTCATATGGGGTATTATCTACCACATTACTAAGTACTCTATTTAGAATATATACTGCAGTCTTAAGTGCCTCTCATTATAATGATTATGGCAAAGAAGAAGAACTAATCATACTTATTACCATGTCCTTAAACATTCTGTTTCGTCTCTAGGAATTTGGGAAAAGGTTATGAATGTTGTTCACCTGATCCATCATATTTGCTATAGTATTCACCACCATGGTCAAATTTGATAGCTTCAATTTCTTGCCTAGTTGATTTTCAACTTTAGCATTGAAGGCCTTAAAAAAATGTCCATGGATTGAGACTTCTCATAAACTAAATATATATACCCATAACGTGAATAGTCATCGATATAAGTGATAAAATACTATTGACCATTCCAAGAAGCCGTAGGGAATGGACCCCAAATATTAATATGTATTAACTTTAAGACGCCAGAACTCCTTTTGGCACTTAATTTCCAAATGTTTGTTTATTTCCCCTTTATACACACAATGCAAACATCAAAGTCTGTTAGATCAAGGGGTTCAAGTATTCCATCTGACACAAGTCTTTCAATTCTCCTTTGGGAGATATGATCTAAACGTTTGTGCAATAAGGCGATGGCATTCTCATTAGTCAATTTGCATTTTGTGCCTTTTGTAGTCTCTTGCAAAGTTTTATTAAATGAAGCATTGGCTAGTCACAACAAGAGTAGAATTAAGAAAAAACTGACCTTTTTATTTTCAAATGAATAAGAAAAAACTATATTCGTCCAAAATAGAAATAGAAACCAAATTCCATCTAAAATTCAGTACTACATAAGTCTCTCTTAATTGAATAAAATGACCAGTCTCAAAAGATAGTCTAAATGTCCCAATTGCTTCAACTGTAAGTACTTTGCCATCGCCCACATAGATTAATCTTTCATCATCATTTGGTGATCGACTCCACAGGCAACACAACATAGACATACTTACATGAGTAGTAGCACCAGAATCTACCCACCAAGTATGCCTAGGTACAAAAGATAAATTAACTTTATAACAAACTAAAGTGAGATTTGTATCTTTCTTTTACGCCGTGCGACATACATGGAACAATCCTTCTTCACATGACCATGTTTGTTGTAAAAGTATCAGGTAATTTTCGGATCCTGTTTCTTTTGTGAAATTTTAGAACGTGATGCTCCTACTGCAACTTTCGTATTATAATTCCTTTTTCGTTTATTGTCATTTGACGTAGATGCAATATGAGAACTTTTAATTATCTTTTCTCACTTCAATCTATCATCTTCTTGTGTACAAGGAGAAATAAACTCATTGAGGGTCGATTTGTCCTCTTGAGTATTATAGCTAACTATAAATTGTCCATAGTGTACAGGAAGCGAAATCGGTACCAGATGCTCAAGCAAGTCATCAGACATCTCTGTCTTTAGTGCCTTAAGCTTTGAAATGATGTTAGACAAATCCATAATATACTCCCTTATGTTTCCTTTACCTTTATACCTCATTGGGATAAGTTTAGTATAAGTGTACTTATTTTAGCGTGTTCGTTCTTTGCAAAACGATTTTCAATATCTAGCAGGAAACGCTTAACAGTTATCTTATCGGACATACCGCCCCTGAATGCTTTTGGAATGTTGCGCTTTACCATCATTATACTTAAATGATTAAAACAATCACACTTCTTAAAGTTCTCTTTATTCTCAATGGAACTTTTCTCCGTAATAGGAACGGGTTGTTCTTTCCATAGCGTGTAGTCTAAATCCATGCAGTCGAGAACTATCAGAATGTTCTCTTTCCAGTTCTTGAAGTTTGTGCCGTTAAACACAAGGCCTGTGTTCATATTGGAAATGATATTAGTAGCAGAAGCAATAACTAAATTTAAAGAACAAATAAATAACAAAAACTCAAATTAAAATTCATGTCAAGTTATACATAAATGCAAGACATAAATTTTTGACAATTGTAATGATGAGCCCCTTTTTTTAAGATACCTAGCACAATATTGATGTTTTGTCTTTGTACATAAACATCAACTTGTAAATGATACTCTCGGTGCAGAAATCAGATGTTGATGATAACTTCGGCCAAATAAAAACCTTCCTTTGGGCCGGTATATTGTCCACATGAAAACTTTATAATCGTCACACATTTATTTTCTCATGTATATTTATTATTTGGCCAATTAACAATCTTCCTTTGGGCTAATCACTAATCGCATAAATAACACATATCTTAATAACTCAAAATGGATTAATCTATATAATAAAGGTTACTTTGGCAACATACTACTTCAATTAATTTATTTTAAGATATAAGAAAAAAAATGTATTAATTAAATGCCACAAATGGGAGCAACCTTTTGGTTTCAAAGTAATATCGTGAATCCAAATCTTTTAGAAAATATGTGTTCTCTTGACGGGATTCTCCTTGATCCCATGAACCATATGAACACTTTATCATATATCTAAAATTCAAAAGTTTATATTGAACCTTTGGTCAATACCAAATAACACATAACATGAATATTAGAACAAACATTTAATTATTAAAAATATATGTAGTGATTTATACCATAAAATACGGAAAAATAATTTATTTTTCCAAAAATGGAAAATTTTGAGTTATCACTACATTAACTTGAACGATCTCTCCAAGATCACTCTCCAATTCGCGAAATGGCAAAATTAATTTTTAAGCGAGAGATATATGTGTTGACATAATTAAAAATGGCAAAAACATATTTTTAGGGGTCTAAACGATGTCAAATCCCCAAGATAGGGTGGTACCCATTGTAAATAGTGGGCTTTGTGTATTTTGACGTTTCTAGGTGACCATTAAAATTTCATAAAATGCTGAGCAAGAAAATGAAATATATCGCTGAAAACATTCGTCAAAATTCTAAATCAAGATTTCAACAATTCTTATATTAATCTTGAACAAAACTGAATTAATCCATCGAAATCCATAATGAATTAAACCCTTTTTGGAATAAAAAAATCACCATGGATTAACAATCCTCAATCAGCTTGGTACTATGATTATGAAAATTACTAGAAATCATACAAAAATTCGACATAGAATCCTAAAAGCCATATGGGTTCTAACTAGATCATATGTATGATAAATAAAACAAAATCACTTCCAAATCACAATCACAAAACCAATCCTAGTAATCTAATACGAAGAGGCTCTGATACCATTTGTTGGAATATTAAAATTAAATTCATCAACGTATTATATTATCAAGATTACCTAATAAAAGAACTATATAAAGTGTGTGTCTGAATCCATTGTGGTGATTGAGACTTGGAGGTTGGAGGCCTTCCATAGACTAATATTTATATCTCCATAAGTTCTCTCTCATTGACGGGAATGAGGAGGAGAGTGTTTTGAGTGCATTAGCCTTGTGTACTAGAACCCTTCATTATATTTATAGGCATTTAATTACAACCCCATAAATTCTAATTAGATGACTTTTGAGATACCACACATTACAAAGCCCATACTCATTTTTAGATGTCTTATTGGGCTCTACTAATTAGATCACTTAATTATACCAAAAAGAATAGAAATACAAATATAATTACTATTTTAATAATTCAACCCACATTGGAATATTAAAAATATTCCAACACTTTCTACCTTTTTGATGAGTCGAATTTTTCAGTTTTGAGCTTATGGGGTCTGAATATGACTATATTGGCAGAGGTTGAAGATAAAGTGTTGAGAATTATGTGTTTTTTGGTTTTCTATAGCTTGTGTGATGTATTATGTAGAGAGTCTGAGAACCTATTCCAGAGGTGGCGCGCATCTCTCTTTCCCCCACCCCAACGCACATGCATGTCCCTTCATAATGGAATATGGAGGACATGGGTCATTGGAGGTAATGCGTGGTCATCGCATTGTTATCTTTGGAAATAAAGTGGAGTTTCCAGTTTATTTTACCCAAAGCAGACAAAAGAATGGGTAGTCCTCCATAGAGACCTAGTGATAGACACTGGTCGTCACGTGTAACCAGAGTGTCAAAGGTCCAAATACTGGGTCACAGATCAGGAAGGTGTTAGGAACTCACTTCACCCTTTCGGTCTCAAATGTAGATGAGAAGCATTTATATTAGCATGTTATAGTGTAATAAATAACTTAATAATATGTAAAAAATTGAACTTTTTCACTCAGACGAGAGTCCAAGTGAGTCTTCATACTCACATGGTGCGATTCAAAGTAAACATAGTTCACAAAAGGACAAAGAGGGATTATACCTCTTATAAAGGCTCGAAAGGCTCAATGCGAAATATATGAGTTCTCTTTGATGTCTGGAGGTTTTTTAGAGCGAAACAACTCTAGATCTAGAAATATAATGAACTTTGTGTTCATGAAAGATACTTGGATGAAGTCGGTCCACTCATAAAACCACTTCTATAGAGAAAGAGTGTTGAGACTTCCAATATTAAGGACAAAATAATAGGTAGATTCCTCGGATCTAGTGATCCTCTAACCTACGTGAAAGTATTTCATGATTTTGATGCTTTTTTGTCTAGTCTTGAAGATCAAATGTGATGAATATATACATGGTTTGAATTTAATTTTAGAGATCCAGTTTCTCTATCACGCCTACATATCTTCCATAAGCAAAATCAAAGTCAATGTAGTTCAAATATGACCCATGGAGAGAGATTAAACTTTATAGATTTTGGAAATACATGAAGGTAGTTTAGCGTGATGTTGCAGCACAACACCACCCCTTACACCAAGACTTCAGAATATAAGAGTGAAATATGGAGAAAGTTACACATGATCCTTTCAATTTTGACAGCATTATGCTTTGGAATCAACTCCTTCGGATATGGATATAAGGTTAACTTTAAGAAAAAGTACTTTGAGCGTAAGAAAAGGTAATAAATAAGAAAAAAAAATTTGGTTGATAATGGGTATCGATAATAAAAAAAAAGTTTAGTGCTAGAAGTTATACTTCTAGATATATGCTCCGGGTAAGGTTTGGAGTGAATTAGAGAGAGTTTTGAGGCTTTTTGAAAAGAAAAGTTCTTTTGGAAAAAGATCATTGCATTTATGATGCAAAGTGAATGCCCCTAACTGGTTGGTGGGGGATCATTTTATATACGAAAAATAAGGCTTATGACTGAACGATCTAGGGTACCGTTAACCACTAACTGATCGGTCAAACGTGTTTCACCATAGGACTTTAGGTCCCTTTCGATTTGGTCTTCACTTCGGTGGATGGTTTTTTGAGTTTGTTTTTGAGCTTTTATCTCTTAGGAATGAACCTATAAGTTTGGATAAGTCTTCGGGATTTTGAGGGCTTTATTACGTGATTACCTTTATGGAGCAGAATGGAGTGTGTATAAAGACCCTCAGCAGCAAAGTTCTTTTGAGACGAACAACGTTGCAAAGAAAGACTCCCATTATGCGACTATCGAGGTTGTTCCTCTTCTTTAGACGCATTATTTGTGTAATACGAATTTTTTTGGACATATCTTTGCTCAAAAGTATTTTTTCCTTGAGAAATGTTCTTTTAAGTTAAGGTGTTAGTAGTGTTAGCGAATCTTTTAAGGAAATACTCAACTGAGGGACAAGGAGTTAGTTGATACATTGATTTTTCTAGAAAAAGGTATTTATCAGGGGATAAGTTTTTGTCGATACACCAAATTTTTAGGAGAATGTGTCAGCTGGGGGACAATGGTGTTTGTCGATATATCGAATCATTTAGAGAAAGGGGCATCTTCTAGGGGACAATGGTGTTTATCGATACACCAAATTATGAAGATAAAGGTGTCTGTTGGGGGAAATGATGTTCGTCGATGCACTGAATTGTCAAGAGAAAGGTGTTTTTTTGGTGAACTAGGTGTTTGTCGATACACTGATTCATTTGGAAAGGTATCCATTTGGGATAAAGGTTTGTACATGCACCGAATTATCAAGAGAAAGGTGTCTGCTGGGGGATAATGATCTTCGTCTATACACATGATCATTTGGAAAGGTTTCTTCTTAGGACAAGGTGTTTGTCAATACACTAAATTATCAAGAGAAAGGTGCACGTCGGGTGACAATGATGTTTGTTGGTAAACCGTATTGTTTGGAAAAAGGTGTTCGTACAAGGGTGTTAGTTGATACACCGAATCACTTGGAATAGGTGTCCGCTGGGGGTCAATGGTGTTTGGTGTTTATAGATAGAATGAATCATTTGTAAAAAGTGTCCACTGGGGAATAATGGTGTTCATCGATACACCAAATCATTTGGAAAAAAGGTGCCCGCTTGGGGATAATGGTGTTGGTCGATACACCGAATCATTTGGAAAAGGTGTCTGCTGGAGGACAATGGTATTTGTTGATATTGAGAATTATTTGGAAAAGGTGTCGCTGGGGGACAATGGTGTTTTTCAATACACCAAATCATTTGGAAAAGATGTCCGTTGGGAGACAATGTTGTTTTTACGATACATCACGTAAAATAAATTTGAATTTTTTTTATGAAATATTGGGTTGTTTGAAATATTTCGCATAAGCTGAGGTGTTTTAACGTAACAACTTGTTGATAAAAAACTGTCTAGAGGATATGGGTACTTGAGGAGGGGGATTATTTGAGGAATTTTTTTGGCTTTTGAAACTTATTGTGGAGGTAATGGAGTAATTTTGATTTTTGAGAATGATTCTTTAGAATCAGGGATAATGACTTCGGATTTGGTAATGATCCATTGAAAGTGGATTCTATTAGATGAATTTTATATAAGACCAACCCCTTAAAATTGATTTTCTTGTTGCCCAGGGGACTGGACCGATCAGGTCTGTGTGCGGGCCACCTAAAGAATCGGATCAGCGCATGCTTAACCGATTGGTCAAGCTCTTGGTTCCTATTTATAAGTCGTATCTCTGAGGTTTTCCCTCACCGTTTATTTTCCATTCTGTCACCCCCTAACCCCATTAGGATATAATTAACTAAATAGTTTACAAACCACAATTATAATTTATTTATTATTTAGGTAATACATATTCAAACAACTTCAAGGTTAAAATGTGGAATAAAAAAAAAATCAATCGTTTTAAGGAGACATACTTAATTACAACTAGTGCAGTGTATAAAACAAACTAACAAGACCCTACTTCTATGTACTCAACCTCCTAGACCTAGCAGTGGCAGCTGGAAAACCTGAAAATGTAAACATATAAAACCATGAGTTTAAAAACTCAGTGAATGTACTACATCTATATATAGTAAAAGTACTATATTAAAATCTCAACATATTAATATATACATCTTTGTGCCAAATTAGGCCATATACATATCCGGAGTTAATAAACCCCACATCTCCAGCCCGTAGGCAATAATCATATCCATAGGTTTTAAAAACCTAACATCTCCTGAATTGCATAGCAACTCAACATATCCTGACTTTTATAAAGCCATAACATCTCAACATCTCTTGGCTTTTAAATAGGCCATAACATCTCAACATCTCTTGGCTTTTAAATAAGCCATAACATCTCATGACTTTTAAATAAGCCATATCATCTCAACATATAATACATATACATCATATCCAAAATCAACTCAGTAAGTACACTCACATTGGGTTGTCAACTATGTATTCACGTTTCCCTCTGGTGGAGCTGAACTTGGTTGATTTGTCCTTACACCTATTAATCCAACTAAATCAGTACTGAATCTCTATCATAAGTATTATCTTACTATAATTATGTACTTTCACTCACTACACAACCACAATATGATTCCACTTAAGTAGAATCCCAAGAAACATGAGTAAAGTCGAAACAATGGTATATATGTTGATAGAATTATGAACATTCAATCGTAGAACATACCTCATAAGAAATTTATAACTAAAACCAAGTAACTATTAAAGCATACTTCTCAATGTATATACACATGAAACATGTACTCAAAATACTCTTTGGAAAGAGCAGATAAAAACATTCTTTCATGGAGTATCCAATGTGACCTCAAATTATTGTCCTCCATACTTAACCATCCCATATTCATAAATAGTACACATACAGGTGTCCAAGATTATCAATCTGAAAACATATCTTAATATACTTTCCGTTACAAGTGACGGTGTAATTTTTCAAGCTTCCTAGGGAAAGTTATGGCCATTTCTTTACAACACAAGAAATCTTCCCTACAAACTCCTCTATTGTTCCTTCGACTTCCAAGAATTTTAATAATTTTTCTACAGCATAACTTTCCATGATTTTCAACACACTTTCAGTAGACATACTGAATAGTACATAATTACAGTTTCATAATATTTGGACTTCATTTGCTATCTCAAAAGCTTAACCAAACTCAGGGCATACCGAAATAAAATATACAAACAACAACTATATACCAACTTGCAACCATCACTGAATTCTAGTAAGCACACAAAGAGATATGCAAGTTTGAATACAAAGGGTTTCAATACAAAGCAATATGACCTATAACACCACTTATCTCACATATGAACCAATACATATTATCACAAAGGAGGATGGAATTTGGATCAATACTTCACGATTTATATACTTTTAAATAAGTATAATACAAGATCAAAACAATATTAACACATAATATTACCTTGGAAACACCTTAAGGATTTTCTTAGAATTGTTTTCCGAGATTTTCCTTGTAACCCTTTCTTCCTTAACTTCTACCTCTCTTTCCTTAAGCTAATAACACCTCAAACTGAACCTAGGGACTTATTTGCTGAAGAAATAAGGTTAAGGGAGAGTTTTAAGTCGGCCAAGGCTGCCTCCCAATCCATCCAATCAAATTAAAACATTTGGTTTAATAAAAGAAAATTTACCACTTAAGGGATTTGACAAGTTTGCCCCTTGTTCGTAATTTTGGCCTAACTTCTTACTCGAACATCCGTTTGATGCACCGTTTGTTGTGTTACAACCCTAACTCACATGTATACAACTATGTAGTTTCACCTCAAGTCAATTGTAATGTTACAAGGGTTAAAACTAGTCTTAAATAGGAACATTTCTATCGAAAATATCCAAATCTTGTGTTCGTAAATAATTCGACGTTTCATGATTTATGAAAGTAGAATTTTACTAACCATAATAACTTAACATTAGATATACTAATAACACATTATTCATATAACATATAATAAGTATGATTTAAATATAATTTATCATAATTATATACGAGTTGTCACAACCTCCCCCCTTAGAAAATTTCGTCCCCGAAATTTAATACGAATGTCACTTACCAAACAAATGGGGATACTTTTTCTTCATGCTATCCTCCATTTCCCAAGTTGCTTATTTAATTCCATGGATCATCCACATAACTTTAACTAAGGGAATAACTTTATTACTCAATACTTGCTCCTTACGATTAAGAATTTCCACCGGTTCCTCGATGTACGACAAGTCTTCTTTCAGTTCAATAGGTTGGGTTTTCAGTTGATGAGATGGATCTGCCAAATACTTACGAAGCATCGATACGTGGAACACATCATGCAAACGAGATAACTCTGGAGGTAATGTCAATCTATATGCCAGGGTTCCAATTCTTTCCAACACTTCATATGGTCCAATGTATCTTGGACTTAGTTTCCCCTTCTTTCCAAATCTCATCACGCCTTTCCACGGTGAAATACGTAGGAATACAAAATCCCCGTTCTGAAATTCCAATGGATACTTCCTCTTATCTGCATAAATTTTTTGCCTGCTTTGCGCTATCTTTATCCGTTCCCGAATCATTTTGATCTTTTCAGTTGCCATATTTATCAATTCAGGACCTAAAAGTTTCCTTTCACCTACTTCATCCCAACACAAAGGCGTTCTACATCTCCTCCCATATAAAGCTTCATACGGAGCCATACCAATGGTGGACTGATAACTATTATTATACGAGAATTCCATCAATGGCAAATGATCATCCCAAATACCGTTGAAGTCAAATACACAAGCTCGTAACATGTCTTTTAATATTTGAATCGTCCTTTCATATTGCCCATCGATTTGTGGATGAAATGCAGTTCTGAACTTCAAACTTGTGCCCATGGCATTCTATAAACGAGGCCAAAACTTAGAAGTGAACGTTGGATCTCTATCTGATACAATTGACACTGGTGCCCCATGTAAACAGATAATCTCATCAACGTACATACGTGCATACTTATCAACAGTGTAGGTGGTCTTAACTGGAAGAAAATGGGCCGACTTTGTCAATCGATCTACAATCACCCAAATAGAATCATTCCCCTTTGGTGACCGTGGTAATCCTGTAACAAAATCCATCGTTATATACTCCCACTTCCATTCCGGAATAGGCAATGACTGCAATAATCCTGTCGGCTTCTGATGCTCCGCTTTCACTTGCTGACATAATAAACATTTAGCTATAAATTCTGCAATCTCACATTTCATATTGTTCCACCTTTAATACTCTTTCAAATCTCTATACATTTTGGTACCTCCCGGATGCATAGAGTAAATAGAACTATGTGCCTCTTCCAATATATTCTTCTTTAAGGACGGATCATTCGGTACACAAATTCTGTTTTTATAACACAATGATTCATCCTTCTTAATTTCAAAGTCACTCTCTTTACCATCCAGGATTTCCCGTTTCTTCTTTTCAAGGAATGGATCACTGACTTGCAAATTTCGTATGCGTTCTTCCAGTAAAGGTCTCACTGTAATGTGTGCAATTAACGCCCCCGTTTTAGATAAGTTCAACTCGACTCCCATCAGTCTTAATTCCATATTATTGCCAACCCGTGCACATTGAATACAAGATAACCTCCCCAATGGATTTCGACTCAGAGCATCTGCAACAACATTGGTCCTCCCGGGATGATGGTGAATGGTACAATCATAATCTTTAATTAACTCCATCTAACGTCTTTGTCTAAAATTCATGTCTCTCTGTGTAAATAAATACTTCAAACTTTGATGGTCAGTGAAAATGTCACACGTCTCTCCATACAAATGATGTCTCCATAATTTCAATTCAAAAATAATAGCTGCAAGTTCTAAATCATGCGTAGGATAATTACGTTCATGCGTCTTTAACTGTCTAGATGCATAAGAAATTATCTTTCCATGTTGCATGAAAACACAACCCAGACCCTGATGTGAAGCGTCAGTATAAATCACAAAACCTTTTCCACTGGATGGAACAGTGAGAACTGGAGCTGATACTAGCCTATTTTTCAACTTTTCAAAGTTGTGTTGACATTCATCACTCCACACAAATTTAACTTCCTTTCGGGTTAATTTAGTCAACGACAAGGCTACAGATGAAAACCCCTTTATGAATCTTCTATAATATCCTGCCAATCCTAGGAAACTCCTTATCTCCGTTACATTCCTCGGTCTTTCCCATTGCACAATTGCCTCTACCTTCTTAGGGTCAACATAAATTCCATCTACCGAAACAACATGCCCCAAAAATACTACCTGATTTAACCAAAACTCACATTTGCTAAACTTCACAAACAATTGACTATCTCGCAAAACTTGCAATACAACTCTTAGATGCTTCTCATGTTCTTCTTGGCTAGGTGAGTATATCAAAACATCATCGATAAAGACAATCACGAACGAATCTATGAAAGGATGAAATACTCGATTCATTAAATCCATAAACACCGCAGGAGCATTTGTTAACCCAGATGGCATTACCAAAAATTCATAATGACCATAGCGAGAATGAAAAGTTGTCTTAGAAATGTCATAATCTCTTACCTTTAATTGATGATAACTCGATCAAATCAATTTTTGAAAACACTTTAGCACCCTATAATTGATCAAACAAATCATCAATATGAGGCAATGGATATTTATTTCGAATAGTCACCTTGTTCAACTGTCGATAATCAATGCGGAGTGGCATGGTGCCATCTTTCTTCTTCACAAATAATACTGGAGCGCCCCATGGTGATACACTGGGTCTAATAAAACCTCTATCTAGCAAATCCTACAGTTGAACCTTTAACTCCTTTAGTTCCACAGGTGCCATTCTATATGGAGAAATAGAAACTGGAGCTGTACCAGGCACTAAATCGATAGTAAACTCTACCTCTCTATTAGGTGGAAATCCTGGTAATTCATCTGGGAACACATCTGCAAAATCCTTAACGACTGCGATATCTTCTAATTTTTGCAATTCCCTGTTTGTATCCACAATATATGCTAAAAAGCCTTGACAACCCTTATTTAACAATTTCCTCGCCCGAAGAGCTGAAATAAGACAGTTTGGAACCACATTTCTTTCCCCAGTAAATTTGAATTCTTCCTCCCCCGACATATTAAATGTAACCTCCTTACGAAAACAATCAATTGATGCATGGTAGGAAGATAACCAGTCCATACCCAAGATAATATTAAAATCTTGAATATCTAGTGGAATTAAATCAATGGTCCACTCCCTCTCCCCAATATACAATACACAATTTTTATACACAAGCTCCACTAACATCACATCCCCCATAGGTGTAGAAATATATAAACCACAATCTAGATAAGAACATGGTCTACCCAAATGCATGGTAAATGACAGTGCTACAAATGAATGAGTAGAACCTGGATCAATAAGCACGTAAACATGTTTGTTCATGACAGAAAATGTACCTGTCACCACCTCTGGAGTAGCATGAGCATCCTGTAAAGTCATAGCAAATATCCTTCCCGGAGCCCTGGATCCACTAGCATGTCCTCTACCTCCTCCTCTCCCCGTGCCTCCAGGTGATGAGCCTCGACTAGTAGTAGCTGATTGAATCCCTCCCAGTGGCATAGGACAGTTCTTTTTGGTATGACCAATTTGATGGCAGTGATAACACTCTACCCCCTTTAACTTGGGACAATCTGGACTAATATGGCCCTCAGCTTTGCAAAAATAGCATGTAACAGGCTTGGACTGCCTATTGTCATTCTCCTGCTGTCTATTCTGTTGGACCATCGATCCTGCACCCCTAAAACTACTTGGTGTCCTATTCTGAACATAATTTCCAGTCCCTCTACCGCGCTGAAATCTTTGACTCCCTTGTTTTGAGTATTCTACATTGCCTTCCTTTTGCTGAGATGGATCAAATCTACTCCTCTTTCCCCTTTGTTCCCTATTCTTTATTGCATCGTTAACATCTCATTCAACCATTATAGCTTTGTTAACTAAGGAAGAATAATCTACCATCTCAAGTGCAGTGAGTCTAGACTTGATAACCAAATTCAACCCATCCTGAAATCTGGTGCATTTATCCTCCTCATCACGTAAGAAATATAATAAAAATCGAGACAAAGATGTGAATTTAGTTTCATACTCCCTGACCGACATATTCCCCTGAGTCAATGATAAAAATTCTCTCTCTTTTTGCTTTCGATACATGCAAGGAAAATACTTTTCATATAAGACTTTAATAAAGGAATCCCAAGTAATTACCTCACCTCCCTCCGGATTAAGCAATAAATGTTTGGAAGACTCCCACCAATATTTAGCTTCGTCCTTTAACATGAAAGTATCCAAAATTACCTTATGCGCCCCAGGTACATTCATCACCCCGAAGATAGTTTCTGTGTCTCTGACCCAAGCCTCAACTTCTAAAGGATCTACAGAACCTGAGAATGCTAGGGGGTTCAATTTGATAAACTTCTCGTACAGAGTATTCTTCTCCTCTCGTTGTATTTCCCTTTCTCTTCTTGCCAAAGTCTGCTCCTCCAAGTACTTGGCTTATTGTTTTGCTATTTGCATCATAAACATGTTTTGTTATTCTGCCATTAAAGTCATGGCACGAGCCATTTTCTGCATATCTATAAGTTGTTCAGGAGCCCCCTCTACATTATTTGGATTTTGTTGGTTTACTGTATTTGAAGACTCCTCATCTACCCTCTCATGAATATTTGCTCCTTCCATAGCTTACTATCTTTCATAAACCACAATTATAGAAACAAGAATACAACATTTATTTCTAACATAATGGTTAGTATTTCTCACAAATTAATATAAATGTCCCACACAACGCTATTTCTGCCACTACCATATCTAGACTCTCTAACCCAAGAATATAAAAACCTAAAGCTCCGATACCAAGTTGTCACCCCCTAACCCCATTAGGATATAATTAACTAAATAGTTTACAAACCACAATTATAATTTATTTATTATTTAGGTAATACATATTGAAACAACTTCAAGGTTAAAATGCGGAATACAAAAAAATTCATTCGTTTTAAGGAGACATAATTTCAACAAAACTCACATATCATTTAACTTAATTACAACTAGTGCAGTGTGTAAAACAAACTAACAAGACCCTACTTATATGTCCTCAACCTCCAAGACCTGGCAGTGGCAGCTGGAAAACCTAAAATTGTAAACATATAAAACCATGAGTTTAAAAACTCAGTGAATGTACTACATCTCTATATAGTAAAAGTACTATATTAACATATCAACATATTAATATATACATCTCTGTGCCAAATTAGGCCATATACATATCCGGAGTTAATAAACCCCACATCTCCTGCCCGTAGGCAATAATCATATCCATAGGTTTTAAAAACCTAACATCTCCTGAATTGCATAGCAACTCAACATATCCTGACTTTTATAAAGCCATAACATCTCAACATCTCTTGGCTTTTAAATAAGGCATAACATCTCAACATCTCTTGGCTTTTAAATAAGCAATAACATCTCAACATCTCATGACTTTTAAATAAGCCATATCATCTCAACATATAATACATATACATCATATCCAAAATCAACTCAGTAAGTACACTCACATTGGGTTGTCAACTATGTATTCACGATTCCCTCTGGTGGAGCTGAACTTGGTTGATTTGCCCTTACACCTATTAATCCAACTAAATCAGTACTGAATCTCTATCATAATTATTATCTTACTATAATTATGTACTTTCACTCACTACACAACCACAATATGATTCCACTTAAGTAGAATCCCAAGAAACATGAGTAAAATCGAAACAATGGTATATATGTTGATAGAGTTATGAACATTCAATCGTAGAACATACCTCATAAGAAATTTACAAATAAAACCAAGTAACTATTAAAGCATACTTCTCAATGTATATACACATGAAACATGTACTCAAAATACTCTTTGGAAAGAGCAGATAAAAACATTCTTTCATGGAGTATCCAATATGACCTCAAATTATTGTCCTCCATACTTAACCATCCCATATTCATAAATAGTACACATACAGGTGTCCAAGAATATCAATTTGAAAACATATCTTCATATACTTTCCGTTACAAGTGACGGTGTAATTTTTCAGGCTTCCTAGGGCAAGTTATGGCCATTTCTTTACAACATAAGAAATCTTCCCTACAAACTCCTCTATTGTTCCTTCGACTTCCAAGAATTTTAATAATTTTTCTACAGCATAAATTTACATGATTTTCAACACACTTTCATTAGACATACTGATAGTACATAATGAAAGTTTCATAATATTTGGACTTCATTTTCTATCTCAAAGGCTTGACCAAACTCAGGGCATACCGAAATGAAATATACAAACAACAACTATATACCAACTTGCAACCATCACTAAAGCCTAACCATAAGGAGTTAAATTCTAATTTTCGGATATGATATGAATATATGAGTCTATTTTCATATCCAATTGGAATTTCTGAATTCCAGTAAGCACACAAAGAGATATGAAAGTTTGAATACAAAGGGTTTCAATACAAAGCAATATGATCTATAACACCACTTATCTCACATATGAACCCATACGTATTATCATAAAGGAGGATGGAATTTGGATCAATACTACACGATTTATATACTTTTAAATAAGTATAATAGAATATCAAAACAATATTTACACATAATATTACCTTGGAAACACCTTAAGGATTTTCTTGGAATTGTTTTCCTAGATTTTCCTTGTAACCCTTTATTCCTTAACTTCTACCTCTCTTTCCTCAAGCTAATAACACCTCAAACTGAACCATGGGACTTATTTACTGAAGAAATAAGGTTAAGGGAGAGTTTTAAGTCGGCCAAGGATGCCTCCCAATCCTTCCAATCAAATTAAAACATTTGGTTTAATAAAAGAAAATTTACCACTTAAGGGAATTGACAGGTTTGCGCCTTGTTCGTAATTTCGGCCTAACTTCTTACTCGAACATCCGTTTGATGCACCATTTTCTTTGGTACAACCCTAACTCATATGTCTACAACTATGTAGTTTTCACCTCAAGTCAGTTGTAATGTTACAACGGTCAAAACTAGTCTTAAACAGGAACATTTCTATCGAAAATAACCAAATCTTGTGTTGGTAAATAATTCGACATTTCATGATTTATGAAAGTAGAATTATACTAACCATAATCACTTAACATTAGATATACTAATAACACATTATTCGTATCACATATGATAAGTATGATTTAAATATAATTAATCATAATTATATACGGGTTGTCACACATTCTCTCTTTACTTTCACAACTCTAATCCTTGAGGGTGTTTGTGAGCATTATGGTTAAGAGAGATTTTGTCCATTGTGTCTTCCTAAGATTTTATTTGTTATTTTCTGGTTACGTTATATATTTTGCATATCTTTCATGCTTAGGGAGTATATTTTAGCAATTTTTTCTTTTATGTATTCTTCAGGTAGATCAAATAGATCGTGCTTTCCATTCACGTCTTAAGGGTTTCCCGAGGACTATGGTGACTCTTTAGAGGTACAATAATTTCTCTACGGGTGTTAGGGACATGTTACTAGGAATGGGGTTTCGACCCCTTTTTGGATTGGTTTGTGACAGTTTGTAATAAGTCCGTCATACGAGAATTGGGGAAAAGGTGGTGGATCACCACCTCCACTTTAAAGTTACCAGTGGGTGGGATGACATTCACCCCTTAGAATCTTCATGTCTTGATGGGCCTACTGAAGGACCAGTTTCTAGTGGTGATCTCCCTTCATCATCTTAGGCATTCAGAAGCGACTATTAGAGCTTTATTGGGATTCATATTAACCCTTTATCAGGGGGATACTATTGTGCTTACCTCTTTAAGCACTCATATGAAGGAGGGAACTAGGACAGTGGGGTCAATCCGATGATGATTTACCAGTATACTCAGTGATTTATCTTTTTTTTCACTTGGGCACACTATCTATCTTTTCATGCGGAGGCGATGCATGTTGGCCTCCTTTTTTATGTGTTAACTTAGTTATGTTTCCCTACATGACTGGTGTGGTTCAGTATTAGTATTTCTTTATGCCAACATGGGCGGGCTTTCAAGACGTTGGCTTAAGTATCGTCTCGGTTACGTTAACACCTAGGAGGTGCATCTATTCTTTATTCTTCCTTTTAAATTTTTTATTTCTTCGCTACCTTTACTGATGTTTTCTTTGCCTCCCTTTCTATGCATATATGGTCTCTCAAGGTATTTGGGGTCCACCGGGGCCCCATAGTCTTAATAAAGGAGGGTAGTTAGCCTCGTGAAGGGAGATAGTAAAAGGAAAATAGGGGAACAGGTTTCTCGATGCATTCTCATGTATGTATTCATGCCTTCCTGAGTGTTTTAATTGTATATATGGTATGTTTCTTTCTTAGTCTTTTCATATTTTGGCATTCTTTTTTCCCTTTTATATTTTCATCATGTTTGATGGGTTTACAGATTATATCCTTACCTTGAGCTATGTCCCGAGGTCATTGGTCTATGAGTAGGGTCGCCACTAGATCGTATAAACAATTCTATTTTATAGTGACAGTATTTCAGCCTTTTATTTAGTCAATGACCTTTTTCATCTCAGTCGATTACCTCGGTGGAACCTCCTTCTAAGATGAAGGCACTAAACTTATTGTTCCTAGAAGATTTGAAGGCTTATACGAGGGGGATAGCGGTATGAGTGGCCCACTTTGATCATGCCATCCCCAATGTGGAGTTCATTATTATGCGACTGGTTCCAACAATCTTCCATGCCAAAGAGGGACATGGTTCAAGGGATGATCCTCATATTACTACTTCAATCCCTCTTTCTAAGGGACCTATTAAAAGAGCCACGACTACTTCGATCCCTCCTTCTGAGGGAGTCGCTACAGGTACTTCATATCATTCTTCATGTCCCCTTTATCTGTTCCGATTCCCAGATTTTTGTTCGCTACACAAGGGATGATGGCATGGATTATGAGGTATCAATTATTCCTTCCCATCCTTATTTCTCAGTTCCTACTGTACCTGGGGAATGTGATGTATTTTATTTTATTTTTCCTTTTTTATTTTGATTCTTGCTCTAGGACTTGATTCGTGACACATTATTGTTTTCTTTCATAGGACTTAATTGTTCCTCATGTAGTGTTGGATAAGATGTCCTAAATGATGGGCGCTTATCTAGCCTACTTGTATAGGGCGATGAGGACTTTGGGTAAGGGGGACCATGTGATTGAGGATGCATCGAGATCCTTCCCTTTTACCAGTACCAGGGTCAAGGAAATAAATCTTCACAGCGGTTACCCCTAGGCATAAGCGACCTATTTTTCCAGTGTTTCCTTGGGGAAGTCTAGCGATACGAGAGGGTGTAGCGTCATGGGCACCGATTTTGCATTCAAATTCCAAGGATGATGAGGGTTTTTTAATATTCCATTGGCCCTTGGGATTAGAGTTTTTGTATTTTTTGTATTTTTTGAATTTCATATTTTGTTTTGGGATTTAGGGGGATTTGTCCCTTGTTCCTTTTATTATGTATAAAACATGTTTATTAAGAAATACGTTATTGTTTCTCTTGGATTTTTTTAATGACTTCACATTAATGATGAGGATTATATGCAAAGATTCCATGGAGATCTTTGAATAAAGGCTAAAATGGCAAGAAGTCTTATTTTCAAATTTTCGCAAAAGTTTCTGTTACCATACATGTATTGGGTCACAGCACATGGAATTTAATCAGCAAGTCTGAATATGCTTATTATGATCGGATTAGGAAGGATCGATTGATAAGATTTATCTTTTTATAAAATGAAAGTCGTTCTAGCCGTGGAAGCTCACACTTCCTTCATCTTCTATCTCATAACTCTAGAGTTTTGCAGGCTGCTTATTTATATTTTTTTGAAATGGCCTTCCCTAATTCTAATTACCATGTTTCCCTAAGTTATTAGATAAACAACTTCATACATAGATTTGATCACTAGTTCCTCTCAGGTTTGGATTGTTATGACTTACTTCCTCTACTTTTGTGGGGGATTATGTCTTGGAATGGGCTTTCTTATAGGTAGTCACTAATTTCTGGTATCCAGAAGATCACTTATTTTGTTTCACACTGGAGGATATCTTTCGGCCTTTGAGGATTATTTTTTTCTAATCAGATATGGTGTGGATAAAGTTATTTTTTAACCATATCTAAGCCGAGGGGGAATTTATTCTCTCATTGAGTTGTTAGATGTGGACTTTCTGATAATAAGGGAGTTTCTTACTAAAGAAGGAATTGACTTGATGGTATTGGTCACCTTCTTCCTTTATGACATCCATGGGAAAGTACGTAGGGGTGTCCTGAGGGGTG
This sequence comes from Sambucus nigra, assembly GCA_949130495.1. Taxonomy (NCBI): domain Eukaryota; kingdom Viridiplantae; phylum Streptophyta; class Magnoliopsida; order Dipsacales; family Adoxaceae; genus Sambucus; species Sambucus nigra. Next base: position 381,683,768 of record OX422214.1, on the reverse strand, counting down.
TACTTGCATTTGGTTTGGTCTCCCAACATTTCCTAGTTACTAGCATAACATGTGTTGATATTCGCCTGACAGATGTTGTTCTGCAGAAGAAAGAGGGTAAGAACCTGATTGCTCTGATCCTGGGTGAGACCATAAACAAACTTATGGCCTTTTGTTTGAGGTAGTTCCCTTTATTTTATACATGTAACTGTTTGAGATATTGAGCTTTATTTGGGACCATGTGTCCCCCCTTATTCATCACTAATTACATCTCTCGAGAATCACTGACACTTGTGAGGGAGACTAAAATGGAATGGGTAGAGTGTTTTTTTAGTCTTGACATTCTTACACCCATTGGTACATTTCTTGGATGTCGATTGTGATCTCTCACTTGTCTTTGGGGCCATTTCCCTACATTCTACTATTTTCTTTATAATACACTTCTTTTTACCTCCCTTGGAGGGTGATGTGACAGTTTGGAAGAAGGCAAGAGATTCCACCTCCTCTAGGTCAGTTATATCACATCATACCGATGTCTCCCTACCTCGTGAATATGATCTCTTATCTTTAGAGGAAGGAAGTTACTTTATTTCTCGTACTCTATATACCCTGTTTGGCATACCCATGTTCTTACCTAAAGAGTATATGCTTTGGCTCTAGGAGAAGGTGACAAGTGCTATTATTATTATAGATACTATCATTTGTTGTCTTTTTGGATTAAATCTTCCTAGTTCTAAGACATTTTGTGGGATTGTCATTTCTTTCGATAATATGGTTACGAGTAGTGGTTCCCAGGACGTGAGCATTTAAAGAGGAATTAAATAGTTCTGAGTCTTTTTATAGTGTTGGTAGTAACTCATCTTGAGTATCTTTATGAAATTTTCATATTGTTTGATAATGATGAATATGTGTGGTGTAATAAAAGTATTTTATGATTTCAATGAAAAACGAGTCCCCTTCAGGCTTCAAACCTTTCTTTGTCATCTTATTGACTATGCGACCTGTTTTTAGGAGTCTAAAAATGGCATAACAAAAATAGAAAGTCTTTTATTCCCCTTTTGGGGTGTGATTTGATTTTTGTGATTGCACCCTGAGGGGTTGCCTACATGCCTCCATTGTTTGACTGGATTAACTTTGTAATGATTTTGATGATTTTCTTTATCTTATGGAGTATCAGGTCATATGTAGTTCTGGTTGATGGCTTAAATATCTTTTATATGTAATACTTATTTAGACGATTTAGATTGGTCATCTTAGCTTGCACTTTTCCATCAATGTTGAATAAGAGGGCTGAACTTCCTAAGAGGATCAACTTTACCACATAGGGTCCTGCCGAATTAGGAAGAAATTTGTCTTGAGGATCCCATACGTGTTCAATGATATCTTCGAGCACATGATCTCCTTTTTTGACTCCTCTATTCACGATCTTCTTATTAAAGGCCTTAATGATTTTCTTGTGGTACCATTGCATGTGATACCTTGCTCGTAATTGTCATTCGTCTAGTAACGCAAGCTATTTATATCTATTTGTTATCCAATCTGCTTCAGAGACCTGATTTTCTAGTATTACTCTCAAAGAGGGGATTTATATATCAATTGGCAACCTGGATTCAATCCCATATACGAGTAAAAATAATGTAGCCTCGATAAGTGTCCTGACAATGGTCTTGTACCCCCATAATGCATACAAAATGCGATTGGCCCAATCTTAACATCCTTCGAACATCTTGCTTAATATCACATTTATGTTTTATTTTCGGATTCCACAGCACCATTAGTCTGCGGGTGGTGTGGGGATGATTTGTGTCTCTGAATTCCATATTCTTCGATGAGATCCTTGACATCTAATTTGAAATGCATCCTGTTCTCAGATATAAGCCCAAATAGCAGCCCATATCTACAAATGATATTCCTTCATATGAATTGAGCCACATTTTTTCATTTAACACATCGTGGGATTTTGAGTGTTATGTAAGAAATATACATGACACATCGATTGTTCTCACTTATTCACTTATACAGGGCACACTTGCACACGTGTATTTGAACTTTGTCTACATTGTTATCTTCTAAAATTGGTTTCAAGGTATCATCTTAGCGAACTGAGACCTAAGATAACAAATAATTAATAAACCTAATAATGCATATGTGTAAAGACATAGGTGAGAATAAGACGAATCACTCCTAGAATTACATGGTTCAATTTTCAGGAATAAGCCTACACCCACAAGGTAGTTTTTAGTACTAGGTTTTAGTTTCACTAGAGATTTTAGAATATTACAATCACTTAATCTTTGCTCGCTCAATGATTAGACAGTTATAATGCTTAGTCTATCTTCCAGTCTAGTTTCCAATGGGGAATCACTCCCTTTATAGTGAATGAGCGCAAGGGAATGTATATCCAAGTATAGGTTGGACATGAGCATCGTCTGAATGGAGAATAACTAAGAGATGTATTAGTAATGTTTTACCCATAAAGGAATGTTCCTGCACACGTTGGTTGTCATGGTGACACGATTGGCCAACCTATAACAACGTTACTAAAGGTATAGTTTGTTAGTTAGCCTTACAAGCATCGACCTAGTCATTATAAAGGAGGTCGATCTCATTGTTGAGACGAGGTCATTCCTTGGTGTCTATTTGATTGGGTATTTCTCTTTTACTTGCTATTGAATGGTTTTATCCAGTTCTCTTCAAGTCATGAGATGCTCCACAAATATGGTATAACAGAAGCTCCTAACAGTTTACTCATGACTGTAAAAAAGTGGGTGAAGTTTTAACAAATAGTTCTAGGTTGACATATCTTAGTTTAGTGTTTAGAATTCGTTCTTCTCGATCGGTCGAGAAGAATGACTTGTAAGTTTCCTTGATGAAATTTGTAATTGCCTTAAGTTTACCATATGTTGGCAATCTGGTGGGTCTTCGATAGGCGCGTTTGACGCACACATTTTTTTCCCTTATAAAAGCAAGGTGAAATATCATTTAGTCTTTTGAAATTCAATTTTCAAGCTTTTTACATAGAGAAATATATCAATCATAAGCCAATTCCATTTGGAGATTTCCGCAACTCAACTTCTCGTTCATTTCCAACATCAGGTATTCTTTATATTTTTTCTCTATAGTCTTTTACTATTCTTTTATTTGGGGCTTATGTTAAGTTAAGGTATTTTCTATTAGCGTTTTCCATTTATAGGGTTTAATAATGGTTGTTTTAGGTGTATGTGTGCCCTGTATGAGTGAATAAGTGAGAATCTATAAACACATTACTGATCTGAACAAGATTTACCCCAAAGCTTTTATTAAGAGGTTTCCCATTCCACTTCAGGTCTATAAACTTGAGGATGATCCAACGAACTCAAATTTTGTCCTAAAATTCAATTATTCATCTATGTTAGGCCCTAAGTGTTGAGTATAGCAAATACGAATATTATACCTCGGAGAGTTTTAATAGCGTAAACCATAGGATTTTGTGCGGGATTGCACTGACACAACCAAAACAACTTCATCTAACCATCTAAACTCTAAAGATAGGGCTTTAATAGTTAATCGTTCACTTTGTATCTTTCCTATTGAGGTTATATTATCTACTAAACAGGTGGACCTTGTAGAAGTTCCCACAACTTCTTACAATCATTATACCTCTGATGATAGACGGAACCAAAGTGATATCCTAGCTGATGATTTAGCGACCTTGGAATTTTATACTCCATACCAGACGATGTGACCATTGTAATTACTGACCTAGAAGAGAGGGCTACAGGAGAAATTCCAATGAATTTTGTTTTCCCATTGGGCATTTCATGTTATAGTTCGTCTTCCCTTCCATCCCTCAATAAGATAAATTAAAGGGGTATGGAGTGGCCCTTCCCCCGATTCCTCCATATTCTTATATTTTATAGTAGGGTCCGTGATCCATTGGAAGAAATATAGAGGGTTTAATACTAATGGGGATATATTTAGGTTCGTGTATGGTTTGAAGGATAACATAAAAACCCCTAGGTATTATTACTTTTATCCTTGAAAGTCCAACACCAAAATATCCCAAGTCACCAAAGCTGCAACCACAATCGTGAAACCAAGTTCGTTTACATTTCTAGTGCATAGGAGTTCTTTCCCAATGACCCAGAAAGAGGGATCAACATTCCCAAGGACTGGTTCTCCTCAGACTTGATTGACAAAACGTCCCCCTCATTGGATAAAAGGCTAGTAAAATTGATTAGGAAAGTTTTCAACTCAGACCCTTTGTACTTTAAGGATGTATACCCCTAAGAAGTTTTGAACCATAACGAACTATTTAAGCATCATAACATTGATCTTGACAATTATAGGCCACCAAGGCCAACTGATGATGATGATGAATGTTTTGAGGGAGGGGAGAAAAATGAGATAGAGGTTATCCAGTTTGAAAGGGATTATAAAGAGGTCGATCTAAGGTCGAAGAAGGAATGATTTTTTTACCAAGTCTTAGGTCGTCCTTCTTTTTATGTCTTTATGTACTTCATATCAACTTGATTATTAACTGCCTTCATCCACATTTCTTGTGAAGCTTTAACTTCAAATTTAATGTCCTTTATCATGGATCTAGCCAATGTTTCTCGGGATAGAGTAAAAAAAGTCCGAACTAAATAGCTCGAAGAACTTACTCAGCAGGAAGATGCTAAAAAAGATAAGGAGGAGGCTCGTACAAAATAAAAAAATGATGATAAAAATCATCTTACAAATGCTAAAGAAGCGAAAATGGCTGCTGAAGAAGACAATAAAAAAGAGTCGTTGACAAAGGTATAGGAAAGGTATCAGAGGAGAGGCAAAGTAGCAAGAAGAGACCTTTGAATGTTCTGTCTATAAAAGATACCAAATTTTCCAAGTTTAATGGTAAAGAACGGATTTTCATTAATGGTCAACCTGCCTAGAGTAATTATAAAGGGGGGGGGGGGTCTTCATCTCCCTATGGTCATGTTAAGTCATTCTAGATTGACCCTCTAATGACCAAGGAAAAACTCTTTGCAAATCAAATTCTATTCTTTTGAATGCCACTTACACATATAAAGTCTTAGTTTATATGGCCTATACCTCTGACTTTCAATTCATGTAGAATTTAGATGTGGATAATCTTTGGAATTTTGCTTTTTATAAGGCATTTGTGGTGAGTTGAATCTTATTAACTTCACATTTTCTCTTTCAAGTCGATTTATTTTCCTTCTGATAATTTGTTCCATCTCTTCGTATGCATGGTAATGTGGCTATAACAATTCTAAGGGAGAAGGCTTAATATGCCTTTAATTCTTGTAATGAGCTAAGGAACGTCAGATCGGATGGTGACCAAGGTTAAAGACCATAGTAAATCTGAAGAGGAAGTTAGGAAACTATAATAAGACCTTAAGTTTATAAAAGACAAACTTGATAACTTGATGACTTTAGGGTTGAACTTGTTATTGCCTTGGTCACTACGTCAATGCATAGAGAACAGACTGTCAAGGACTTCAAGACCTCTGATGAATACATCATTGACACCACCATGGTCTTCCTCAAGGTCTGTGATAAACTAAAAAATAGGGTAGTTAAACACTACCCTGATATTATTTAGGTAGTAATGTTTTGGAAGGGAGATAACGATGAGGCCAAAGCCATGGATAAAGGATAGGAGGCCACCATAAGATCTGGAGCAGGGTTATCATTTGAGGATGATCTCCTGATTGTGAAAGGGAAAAAGGTATTGAATTTGAGAAGTTTCCTACTACTGAGAACACTGAGTTGGCTCCCAAGGATGTTGCTGCTGAACTTGTTGTTATTTATATTTTTGTAGTTTTTTGCAAACACTACTCATATTGAGACTATTTATGAATGGTAACAATCTGTAAAAACTTATCAGTCAGTACCAATGAAAATAGTTTATATCATTCACCATTACTTTATTTTATTTTCCAAGAATTTTAGCTCATGGATTTTCATGTTTGGATGTAGTCAACTTTTGTAGTTCAATTCATGATTTTTTTGGGCCTTACTAGTATTTTTTAGCCTTTTATCTTTGTTGTTAGATATTGTCATCACACAATAGGCTTACTAAATCCCAGGGGAAAATGTTTTAGTTGTCTAATTAGGAAAGGAATATTTTTAAGTTTTTAGAACTTATAAACACCCTCTTCCAAAGATTTTAAGAAATAAAAGATGTGCTTTTGTCAATTGGGTTGGCTTAGATGACCTGCCCATTTTTAAACTCAAGATGTCATCGGCTGAAGCCACTTTCCCATCACATTGAACGAACTTTAAATTAAAACCAAAAATAATTTGATAATCATGAAACTAAAATTGGGGTGATCGTTATTCTACTTTAATGACTTATATTCGTACAAGCATTATATATTCCTATTGCATTCATCTTTCTTAATAACTGAAAGACTTCTTTAGTGATAATACCTCTTGATATGCTCATTGTTCCAAGGGTTTTTAAATAGTTCACCTTTAAGAGTTTCAGTTTGACAAGTACCAGGTCGTATGACCTTATCCAAGTGGTAGGGATCATGCCAATTTGCCTCCAATATGTTGTATTTCTGTGTGACCTTCTTCAGGACATAGTCACCTTCCTTGGGAGTACTTGGCTTAACTCTCTTGTTATAAAAAATTTTGTGAAGTGCTGATAGGATGCTACCCTGAGCGCTACTGCTTCCCCGACCTTATATATCAGGTCTAGATCCAACATTCTTACAAAATCACTCTTGTGGAAATCGGAGTTGAGGAACCTTTGTCTTGGGAGGCCAAACTCAATTAGGATCAGGTTCATATATAACATTTTATTATTGATGTTCGTGGTGTTGTCTTTTAGGCCCACAAAATGCTTTACAGTTCATTTATCCAATTCCCCTTGGTTGAATCCAGGCTTTTCTTTATTCCTTCCAGCAATGTTCTGTTCGTGATCTTTGTTTGCTCGTTGTATCATAGATAAGTTGGTGATGAGTGAATCTTTCTGCTTTTTATCTTATCGTAAAAATTTTTAAACTCATCATTGTAAATGTGGGTGCCGTGGTTGGCGATAAAGGATAGGGGATTCCGTATCTGCATATCATATTTTTTTTAATATAATATGAAAGACCTTTGCGTAGGTTGTTTCTACGAGTGGTTCTTCCTTAACCCATTTTGTGAAATAATCTACACCTACTATCAGATATTTGAATCTTCCTTTGGTCTTCGGTAGTGGAACGACTGGATCCATATCCCATATGGCAAAAGGCCAAGGTTTGGCTATCTATGCGGGCACTACACAATCCTTCGCCTATTTCTCTGACTAGGTTTGGCACCTCTATATGGTGAATACATCCCATTATTGAGATAATAAAACACCTTTTCTATAACATTCCATTCTTCATGAAACATTTGGCCATTCTGTAACGAAGTCTTCTTCCGTCTTTCTGACCTGTTGGTAGGGTACCTTCCTCCAAATATCTTCTAATTAGGTATATCCACAATGGTAAAATCATCAGCTCCAAAAAGTGAACTTCTATATGTTAGTGATTCTTAGCAATAGTGTCTCTACGCACATATTTCTCCTTAGATCTTCCGGGTGACTCATACAATACGCGCTAATGCATCTGCTCTATTATTTTCAATTTTGGGGATTTTGATCAATTGGAGTCTTGCTAGCTTTAGTAGCAAAAATTTCACCCTTGCAAGATATTTTAACATGTTCCCCTCTCTTACTTTGTACTCCTACAAAACTTAGTTTACTGCTAAATATGAGTCACTGTGAGCCATTATCTTCTTGACCACTAGTGATATCGTCAACTCCAATCCCATAATCAAAGCCTCATACTCGGCTTCATTATTAGATGCTTAAAATTTCAACTAAACAAAATATTTTAAATCAGTTCCATCAATCATATTGACTATCAATTTATCTCCTCTACCACTTGCACATGATGAACCATTCATAAATATCTTATATACGGGCAACCCATGATCAAATCCTCCTTGTACTAAGGAACCATCTCTAAACAGTTTTACTGAAAATTCATCCCTATAGACCGTGTTCTTTTGTTTGGACGAGGACTCTGAGAATATTTAAATTTGCTCAACTGGAATAATAGTTGCTTGCTCGGATGATCTTTTCTCCTTATAAATAATTTCTACAATGAAATCTTATATGTTTTTGCATTTACTGTAGTTATTGACTCGTATGTGAGCTCATATTCACCAAGCTCTACCGCACATTCCATCAACCTGCTAGACTTTTTAGGTTTGTGAATGGTTTGATTAAGTGGGAGATTAATGTAGACCACTATAGAGTGGGCTTGGAAATACTGACTCATCTTTCTAGACACCACTATCAAAGCTAGAGCCAATTTCTCTAACCTGGAGTATCTGACTTTTGCACCAAAAAAAGCTTTGCTTATGTAATATACTGATTTATTAACTCCTCAATCGGTTTTGATCAAGGATGAGTAATTAATGACTCTAACAAAACAAAATACAAGTATAGTTTTTCCCCAAGTATTGGTCTTGGAAACGTTAGTACTAATATGAGGTACTTTTTAAGCTCTAGGAAAGTAACTTGGTATTCCTCAATCCATTCAAAAGAGTTTATAATCATCTTGAAGAATGGGAGGCACTTGTAGTTGCTCTGGATACAAATTTGTTTAAAGATGTCACCTGTTCTCTTGCTTTGAATTTCTTTCTATCTTTTGGAGGCTATATATTGATCAATGCTTGGACTTTATAAGGATTGAACTCTATACCCCTTTGATTAACAATAAAGACCGAAAATTTTCCATCCTTAACTCGAACACACACTTGGGTGGATCATTTCCTGCATCTTATAAGGGTTGAACTCTATGCCACTTGGATTACTAATAAGGCCCAAAAAAAATTCGGCCTTGACTCCAAACACATACTTAGCTGGATTCAGCTTTATCTAATATTTCTCTAGCTCATCAAAGGCCTAGCCGAGGTCTTTAATATTCCTCTATGCATTTTCTTAGCATGTAATTTACAAAAACTTCCATTTTCTTTCATATTTGCTTCTCAAACACTTTGTTCACTAGCCTTTGGTATGTGACTTCTGCATTCTTTAAGTCGAAGGGCATAACATTGTAACAATAAGTACCTCGGCTGGTGATGAGGGAGGTATTCTCTCTATCCATCGGATTCATTTTAGCGTAGTTATAGTAAAAAATAATCATCCATGAAGCTCAATAGTTCATGCCCATCCATCACGTCCGCCAATTAATGAATTCAAGGTAAAAAATAGAAATCCTTAGCACATGCTTTATACAAATTTATGAAGTCTACACGCATTCTCCATTTGTTGTTCTTATTTAGTACCATTACCATGTTAGTTAAGCAATCGGGATACTACGCGTCATCAATGAACTCGAACTTCTTTATTTTGGAAACCTCTTCTTGAATTTCCATGTTCTTTTCCTCCGAGAATACACATCTTGTCTTCATTACCGTCTTTGCTTCCTTTCCTATGTTGAGTTCTTGGCTAAGAATGGCTGGATCAATTCCAGACATGTATTTGTGGCTCTAAGAAAAAATTCTTTTTCTAGTTCACAGGAAGTCAACAAGTTTCTTCTTGAGGATGTGATCCAGGGACAAGCTGATCCGAGTTGTCCTTTCAGGATGCTCATCATCCAAAATTAATAGCTATATTTTTTCAATGGCTTTTCAATTTACCAGTTTATCTTTAACTCGAGGATATAATATCTCGATTCGATAAGTTTGAGCTAATTTCTTTATTTCTTCATCATCAATCGAAGTGTAATAGCATTCGCGGGCTTAAATCTTGTTTTCCTACACAACTCCCACACTAAAACTAGTGGGGAACTTCAGGCATTAATGAATAATTGAGGTAGCAACCTTAATTGTTTTTTAAATCCACTCTTCCAAAAATGATATTGTAAGTAAATGAGACATTCCTGTCAAGGACGAAGAATCTCATCATCTTTGTTCTGCAGATCGACCAAGTTTTAATAATAACTTCCAACTCAATCGTGCCCAGTGGGTATACCTTCTTTCTTGAAAATCCAATCAGTAGATTATGATAGCCTTGTAACTTTTTTGGACATCTTCTGTATTTGGAAGAAGTTAAAGAGAAGTACACTCATCGAGCTCCCATTATCTACTAGAATTCTCTTCACATTCCTATTATGGACCATCACGAGTGTTACCAATTGTCATCATGAGGATATTACAACCCTTAGAGGTTGTCTCTAGAAAAACATTTTATCAGTCAATCCTTGGCAACCTTATGAGGTCGGACATCTGCTATTATTTCCATGTTAAAATCATGAGGATATAACAATTGTAGATGTTGTCTCTAAGTTATGTCGAAATCATAGAATAAGTCACTTTGGAAGCCTTATAGGAAAGTGTCAACTAATGGCTTGGAGTCTCGAATATTAAGAATACCCTTCTTCTTAAAGTTTTGCTAGAGTGTACCTATAGGATCATATAAGGGGTGGAATATGCATTGGACCCTTTCAGTAGTCCAAGGTGATAGTGTGGGTGTAGATGTTGGGGTTTTAATGGAATTTACAACAATCATGATTTTCTTGCCAATCCTCCTACTTGTGAAAAGAGGGATATTATTTTATTTTTTGATCTCGATTTTAGATGGACAATTATTGAGATTGTCTTATCTTTGTGATTTCACGTCCATTAAAGCTTTAAAGTGGGGTAGGTATTTGGTTTTCATATAATCCCAATAGGAATGGGCTAGTTTCTTTTTTTGTAGTGGCTACTTTCTCTTCCTCTAAGGGTCGATTCACCATTTACGTGGACTTATTCCTCCAGCAGGTTATGAAGTTACCCAAGTGTTTATTGATTTCCACCTTTGTCATTTCTAGGAATCGATGAGTAACTTCTATCTCATCATTGTATCTGTATTGTCTAACAAATTCTTTATAAATGTCACTCCAACGAGTGGTTCCCTGTTGTCAATGGAAAAAAACCACTTGAGGTCCCCTCCTGACAGGGTGTATCCAAATAATTGGGCCATTACTTCATCTAAATCTCTTAAGGCTTGCATGGCTCAGATGTAAAATTTGAGGTGGACTATTGGTGGTCCCATTTCGATGAACTTTTAGATGTTTAGCATTTTGAATTTAATTGGTGGTCTAAAATTGGGGTTGAGGAATAGACGTTTAATGTGTGTGGGGTCGTCGGTAGGTAGGAGTTGTCAAAAGTTTTAGTGGTGTGTTTGGAGCTCCATTTTGAGGCATCCAAGATCTGTTAGAACACTATTTTATTAGCCATAACTATAATTTCAGTGGCCACGTCTAGAGGGTTATTGGTAGCTTGTATCATTAATGGAGGAGGTGGTAGGTTGTGGATTTTTTCCCTAATCCTCGGTGTTCTCTAATAGATTTTGAAAGAGGCCTAGTCCTGACCTAGGGTTAACATTTCTCTCCTTACAGTTGTCAGACTAGCATATGATGACATTTAATGACATAATTTCCTTGTTCTGCATGTAGTAGGGGTTATGATATATCGGATTTAAAGAAATGCGGCTTTCATCCCTTGTCCTATACGGTGACTGCAAAGTTACACATAGCTGGGATATTATATTTTTTCATTAAGTCTAACTTATGAGAACCAATCATGAGTTTAAGCATAACATACATTTTTCTTTTTTTGGGGTGAGATGGGGTAATGACCCATTTCCTACAGTACTCCCCATTTGGTTTGCCGCCTTTAATTCGGAGTTGCGAAAAGTGAGTGGATTTTTCAAACCATAGAGTTTCATCCTATGCCAGGGAACCTTTTTAGGAGCACAAAAACCTTTTTGTGGAGATCTACTATCCATTGAATCTCTTGGCTAATTTATTTGGTTGTCCCAAAAGTTATATTGGATGAGGTTATGCAAGGCTTTTTGTGAGGCTAAAGGATCCCTTATTTGTCTATAACACCTAACGATATATCTCAGGGGTATGTGGAAGAGAGACATTTTGATATACCCGAATGTATGTGAATCGAACCTCCCGATATACCTCATAGGCACAATACGTGGGAGAGATGACTTGATATACTCAAGGTATGTGATGTTCACTGAGAACATACCACTCTGTATACGCTGAAGGTACGAGTCCAAGAAGAGTGGAAATTATTGCTAGAACTTGCACTATTTTGACCTAAGCCTCAAGCTAGGTTTCCTAGGGTGATGGGGTATGTAGTGATATGCAAATATTATGCTTGTGAAGAGTGTGTGTCTTTTTGGAAAGTTTTTTATTTTTCAGCAAGAGTTATTTTCACATGAGATTACTTGTGTATATTGGCCTACATTTCAAAAACAAGGTTCAAGTGATGCCTGGGGTGTAATCTTATCCATATGGGAGCAAGAAATACTAGTGATTTTATACCTAGTCGGGTCTCCATAAAGAATGAGAAAATTTGAAAATTAACAGTATATATAAGAATGTACAATAATAATATTCTCGTGGAAATAAAGATCTAGATTTAATTGAGTTCATTCCCCCTAGTATAAAAATCCCTCGCAGAGTTTCCACTATGAGAACTTGGACCTGAGGCGACTCGCCTCTCTTTTACACCCCCAATGCATGCACGTCCTTTCGGGATGAAATATAGAGGAAAAAGGTCTTTGGTGGTGACTCATGGCCATCATCTTATCTCTTTGAAAAAAGTTGGAGTCTCTAGTAGTTTAACTAAAAAAGACAAAGATGGGGAAGCCTCCATAAAGACCTAGTGATGGCAAGTGGTTTGTGTGTTTCACTAGAGAGTCAAAGGTTCGGGTACAGGGTTATGAATTGGGAAGGTGTTAGGCACCCGATCTATCCTTCTTATCTCGAATGTATATGTGAAGTATTTATATCAACATGTTATAGTGTAAACGAAATAATAAAGTGGAGTATTTAGTATGTACCTAGACCGTATAGTGCAGTGTGGGATGCGTAGATAATATAGACAAAGGATACAAAGTTGTATTTGTTCACTTTCACGACTAGCTAAGTGAGCCTATATAATCACAAGAAGCGATTTAATGTCCACATAGTTTGCAAATGGACAAAGAGGGATTCTACCTTTAGTAAAGGGTCAATGCGAGAGATCTAAACTCTCTTTGATGTCTTAAAGGGTTTTAGAGGGAAGAAAGTTTATATCTAGAAATTTAAAGAACTTTGTGTCCATGAAAGATGCTTGGATGAAGTGGATTCATGCGTAAAACCACGTTGATGGAGAAAGAGCGTTGAGACTTCCAACAATAAGAACAAAATAATATGTAAACCTCAGATTTAGTGATCCTCTAGCCTCCATGAAAGTATTTTGTGGTTTTAATGCTTTTTTTCTATAGTAATGAAGTTAAAATGAAAAAAGGGTGAATATAGACATAGTTTGACTTGAGTTTTAGAGATCGGGTATCTCTAACACGCATATGTATCCGATGTAGGTAGAATCAAAGTCAACTTACTTCTGATATGACCTTTTGAAAGAGATATCAAGCCTTATAGATCATGGAAATACATGAACATGGTTTACCACCTACTTATATCAAGACTTCAGAATATAAGAGTGAAATATGGAGTACCTGTAAAGTTACATGTGATCCTTTTATGGTTACTTTTAAGAAAAAATACCTTTAAAGTAAGAAAAAGTAATAAAGAGGAAAAAAGGGGGTTTTGGTTGATAAAGGGTATAGATAATGAAGAAAAATCTACACCTAGAAGTTAGACTTTTAGATTTATGGGTGGGAGAAGGGTTTTAGTGTATCAGAGAGAGTTTAAAGGTTTTTTGGGAAGAAAAGAGATTATAAGAAAGTTGAGATAGTTGAATTAGATGTCATATCAGTTCCTCTAATATATGATAAACCCTTCTTCTAAAACCTCTTATCTTCCTCTACAAGGCATTTGTGCAGAACCCCTCCTTTCAATGTCTTATAATTTTTCATGTGTAGCTCCTTTTGTGCACATGATCTTTCCTTTCATCAAAATCGAAGAGGGACAACTAGTTAGCTTTCAATTGGTATAAACATACTTACGTTCCACTTTTTGGCCTAATGACTGAGTGAACTGCATTTATGGTGCAGAGTTAATGCCCCCAACCATAGTTGGTGGAGGCCTCCTTTTATAGGCAACAAATAGGGCTTATGAGTGATCAATTCATGGTACAGTGTGTCCCTGATCAATCGACCAAGAACGTTTCATCATGGGACTTTGGGTCCCTTTCGGTTTGGGCCTAACTTTGGTGGCTGGTTTTATGAGTTTGATTTTGGTCTTTTTATCTCTTCGGAATGTCGCCATGATTGTGTAAGTTTTTGTCCTTTGAGAGGATTTTGTACATGATTACCCTTGTGGAGTATAATGGGGTGTCTACAAAGAGAGAGGTTGCACTAGATATGTGTTTGATATATTGAGTTAAGCAAGAGTTTGTACTTTTCTCAGTTTAATTTTAAGGCTTTCTTTAGCCATACATGTGGTCGGTAGATTGGGCGCCACATGTTGGATCCATTTTGTGAAGAATATTGGGTGCTTTGTGTTGTTTAGTCAGGCCTTTTGAGGGCCTAGTGGCATTTGATTTGGGCCTTGTTTGGCTTTGTACACTATTGTATATTCTCTTTTTGTTCAATATATTTGTAAGGAGATAAATTTCCAATTGAGTCCTTTGTAGTTTTGGCTCAATTTCGAACAAAAACGTTTGAGTCATAGGATAGAGTTATTGATCATCCTTCAAGTCTATGACATACTAAAGTTGAAGACGTAGTGGCCAAGAGTATAAAGCTTCATCATATTGCCAAGTTTAATGTGCCTCGTTTATACGTCAACAACATTGGTTCCATTGCTCCTAAGGTATGAATGCATATTGTAAATATATATAGAAGCTTGGAACATTTTATATCGGGTGTAGTTATTTAAAACTGTTGTTTATTTTCAAAAAAAAATTTAAAAATTTAAAATAAAGTATATAAAGTTTCTAGGCTAAAAATAAAAATTTTAACTTTCTGGAAGTTCGTTCGAATGAGGATGAGTTTGCCAACGAGTTCCCCAAAAGTCCACTGGAATGTCGTTTGAAGTGTCATTCGAATGAACATGATGCTCAAACGAGATTTCTAACAAGTTCACACTGGAACTTCGTTAGAAACCTCGTTCGAACAAGACTTCATTCAAACAAATATATCGTTCGAACGAGTTTTGGCGGGAACAGTTATTTGGCAGTTTTGAGCAGTTTTTTCCCTCATTCCCACTAGTTTTTCCACTAACTCTTTTCCTGAATATTTAAGTGAGGGAACCAAGTTCTTTAACTTAACTTTTTCATATCATACATCCTCCAAGAGAGAGTTTGAGAGCATAAATACAAATGGGAAAAAGTTCATTGTTGAAGTGTTTTGTTTTTCAAGAAAAATATTTTAAACACTTGTTTTACACCCAAAGTTTTGTTTATCCAAGTTCCTCTCTCTCTCTATATATATATACTTTTCTTGGAGTTTGGCATCGGTTTGATCTCTACCATTTGAAGAGAAGTTTGGGTTTTCTTCTAAATCCCACAAAGAAGAAAAAGCTATTTTTGCTGCGGCATTCTCATATGGTGAAAGTCACCATATGTGGTTGACGGTTGCTTCCTAGTTCCTCATTGGTGAATTCCAAGGTTCCGGTGGAGTCCGGGATTGTCTACTAAGCAAATGTCGGTACAAAAAGGAGCATCGAGGCTTGAAAAGAGTCGAGTCGTGTGTTGTAAGTCTTTCGTGTCTTGTACTTGTAAAGTACAATACTTAGTGGACTTATGTCTTGTTAATTTGTTGTTTAATTGAACCATCTTTCGCTTCCACATCTTTAAAAGGAGATTGAAATTACTTTTTGTAATAAGATTTTAAATTTGGGGGCCTCGTGTTCCAACAATATTCACTTACATTTTAGCGAAAGAAAAAAATATATCCATGCTTTCTATTAGTGATTTGTTATATGATCTCATTTATCTAGTTTAATGTGATGCATATCTCATATCCTAATTTTATGCTTATCTGATAGTTTTCATTCACCTTCTAGTAATTTCTTGTCATATTCATATTGTGATACACATAAATATATGCTCATTTGTTGATTACCTTTATAGCTATGGTATTTCACATGTTATACTTGCTCTTGCTTCGCTAATTCTATATGCCATTGTGATTTTTCTTTATTACTATGCTATACCTGTTGTCCATGATATGACTTATCTTTGACTTTTCCTGCGTTAAAAGAGGGGGGGGGGGAGAAAATTTATTCCTTATTATTAAAGGGGAGAAAACTATATTTCCTTTATTTGTCCATTATTTCCTAAAGGGGGAATGCATTTTACTTTCACTTATTAAGGGGGATAAGGTTATTTCTCACTTTTTTAAAAAGGGGGGATAAATATTTATGACAGGGGAGTTGTTGTTTATCCTGGTATTTGTTATATATTCGGAGCATCTTTTTTACATTCTGTTATTCACATGATTTCTCACTTTGTATTGGTATCTTGATATTATATGATGCTGCTATTTCACATGTTGATTTTTCACATTCTCATATCCTTTATTGCATATTCTATCTCATCTATATATTTTATACTTATCAGAGAATGTCCATGTAGGGTAAGTTTCACTTTGTGCATGATACTTTCAAGGTGATGCTTTTTTTTCCATGTGGTTTCAGACTTAACATTGATGATTTCGACTTCTGCCCATTGTTCAGACTCGACTTTTTGCTTAGCCGTTGGTATTATGGATTGTTGTACGTTACATTCCTACCACTTTCTCTATATGGCGAGTGAGGTGTGAGTTTTGTAGGGGTAATAAGATCATTTTGGGTTTGGGGGGAGGGGGGTTTCCACGGAATAGCCAAATGGGGAGATTGAAAATTTAATTTTGTAATATATATATTACTTGGTTTATTCTCATGTTAAAAAGTTGAGTCGGTTAGTCATTCAAGTCAAATAGACTTGATTTGAAGAGTGATGCACGATCATTTGAGTTGTAATGAGTCTTTGAATATTGAATATTTTGTAAGCCACTCATTGAAGACTTCAGTTGCCATGCATTCACATTGGAGTGAAAACTATATACTTTGTTGTACATATTTTGAATTGATTATGGCTAACATACACACTAACACACGTATACAAACGTTTTTAAAATATGTGAGGATTTTAAAAGCTTATGGAATAAGTGTTTTAAACGTTTTAAATTATCTCTAAGGACATTTGAAAAAGGATTCGGGAAGTTTTCCTAAGTATTTGAACTTTTACAAAAGTTTAAAAAGATTTCACATATTAACCTTTTACACGGTTCTATTTTGAGACCATGTGCACAAAAGCATTTGCACCGATACAAAGTGAGCACGCATGGCCGCGATTCCTTACCAGATCTAAACGTGTGCATGACTAGGCCTAATCGTGCACTCGTCAACGTCAGATTTTGAAAATTCCCTACAAATAGGCTATTTTCCCCTCCCATTTCTTAAGATTCGAAAACCTTATAAGTCAAATACATATTTGAGAGAATATTTTAGGTTAAGAGAATTATTAATTTGCTTCTCTTTCCAATTTAACTTATTCCCTCTGAAATTATTAAAACTTAGATTTATAGTTGATTTATGCTTTTGAAGGAGAATTAAGAGTGTTTTGGTTCAGATTCACATAACATATTAATTTAAAATCATTTTTCCTTTGAATTCTATGCTTGTCTACTCATAGATCTATTAAAGGAGGCACTTCAGTTTATTGGAAAAATCGGAGTATGGCGTTGACTTCAAGGAAGAGAGTGGACTTCTTTGCTCACGGCGTGGTGCTCATTATGGATTTTCATTATCTATGAGGGAGGGTTGTAAGGTTCATAGGTAACTACACAAGAGTTCTTGTATGAGAGGTATCTTTTTGTCTTATACAAACTTGCTTTTAAAGTAGAAATAAAAATTAGAGTGCGTCGAGATTTTTTACCCCATAGTGGGGATTTTCCTCACAAACCTTGTCTTGTGGTTGATTATGAATATTTGTATTCATGGGCACACATTTGATCACACATATTACTGAGATCACAATTATATCTAGTTAATTGAACTAAAAGTGATTTATACATGTTAAATCTAGTGTTCTCATTTAGATTCACCTAATTACATTGTTTTGTTAGTTTATCGAGTCATTGAATAATCAATTTGATAAAAATTGTGCTAAGTAACTTGTATGTGCAAGAAAAAATGTTTGAAATACAAAATTATTCATGAGATGCATTCAAACCTATTAACCCCCTATGGGTTTATTTATAGGTGTTTTTCTCACGTAAATAACACACATTCTCATTTCTCAGTGACATCACTCTCACAAAAAGCGAAAAGGAACAATTATTCTCCTTCCTTAAATAGAATCAAGACACGTTCGCTTGGCAACCATATAACATCCCTATCATAAATCCTAAAGAAATGTGACATAAGATTCACATTAATCTAACATTCTTGCCAGTAATACAAAAGTTTTAGAGAAAATCCCCTAAGAAGGAAAGGGTAGTAGAAGAAGAGGTAGGTAACTTCTAAAGGATTTGTTCATTAAAGAAGTGTAATTCCCAACTGTTTTTTGGATCTGAATGTAGTCAATAAGAGTAATGGGAATTGGATAATTTGCATTGACTTCATCGAACTAAGTAAGGCATGTTACAAGGATAGATTCCCCTTGCTAAAAACTAATTAGTTGGTTGACGTCACTACCACGAGATAATGAGTTTACCATTAAATCCCTCTATTCGGACCCGTCCATGAAAGTAATTTTTTTAATTGCCACGCTTAGTCTCTACTACTACACAATCATTTCCTCTGAACTCAATAACACATGAGTGGCCTACCAATAGTTAGTAACCAAAATGTTATAAATATCAATTGGGGGATACCATGGAAGGTTACGTATATGATATTTTTGTAAAGAGTATGTAGAAGGGAAATGACCTCTTAGATCTTGTAAAGACATTTGAGGTCTTTCGATTACAAAGTGAAGATTCATGCGGATAAATACATATTTGGAGTATAGTCTGGTACATTTCTTAGCTATTATTTCAACCAGTAAGGAATTGAAAGAGCTGCTACATCGGAAATAAATGCGACTTCTCAAATAAATCAATTTTAATTATGTACTAACAAATCAGTTTTATTGAAACCCAAGTTTTAATTAAGTCCTAACACATACATCTAAGTAATATGAAATCATAAAGCAATAAGCTTGTAAATAAAACCACATTTCAGAAAAAATCCCCCACAGGGGCAAAACTTTTTATTTCTAGAACGTTGAAAAGTGTACAAGGCCATTGACTTATATACAACTTCCCTCATGTGTAATGCACGGTGACTTCATCAAACCTTCAAAGCGTCAGCTAGAAATCTGCAGCGCAGCTATGCCACAAGGACATGCAATCTAATCAACCCAGGAATACAAAAAGGCACTACCAATGACATGCAGCCAAAAATATTTCTAGAGACTCCCTCCTTAATAGCACACAGCCCTCCGGTTGTAGAGATCTCCCCACAAAGTATGAACAATAGCAAAGTTATGTTCTTGGGTTCCAAAATAATTCACACAAAAAGATATTGGGATTTTGTGAATTGTAAAACAAGAGATCGAACTATTTTAATGTTGGAGAATACAGTAAAACACTCAAAATCGTATTCTATTTAAAACTAGTGTTTCTCCACATGAAATCCAGTAGTCTGACACCCTTTAAATACTAAGAAACAAGGCGCTGACGTGTCAGAAAATAACTCTTCATGTTCGAACGACATACAATGTCGTTTGAACGAGATGCTATCTCGTTCGAACGAGATCCTATCTCATTTGAACGACCTATCATTTCAGGCTATGATTGTAGATAATTTCGATACGAATATGTGGCCGCCAGTTTCGTATTTTTCTGATTTTTTATGAATTAGTTAAGATTTTTCTACGGAAAGGTGTCCGAGAACAAAAGCTTTAGATAGAATGAATAAAAACATTTAAAGCTCCAACACTCGGAAAATATTTTATGAAAAATAATTCCAATACTCTAAGTGAATTATTAAGGTACTCTAAAACCTAACCTTACCAAAGTTAACCTTACAGAGAATGTTTGTTGAAGAACCTTGATTATTCGGATCCATCTTGACGTGAAAGTGATCTTGAACTTCTTCGACAGTGTCGCGGTATAAGATATATAAATTGATAACGGACCAAAATGTCCTTACAAATCTCCCCCTATGTCTATGCCGGTACAAAATAAAAACATCTGAATTATCAATCAAAATATGACCTATACAAATCTACCCTCCCATGAACCCAAAATTGAAAAGGTAAATGACAAATCTTCAAACATTTTCTATCTTTAACAAACTTAAAACCTCAAAGCTTGTCTCATCAGGGTGTGCAATCCACTAATTTTAAACTTTGTACCTACACACATGAGACAAAGCAAATACCTTCATGACATATCGAGTTTGAAATGAGATAATTATAAAGTCAAATAAAAACATATATAAAATCTCAAATCTCACCCATAATTCAAAAAATCCCCCCCATAAAGTCATAATTCGTTTTCCCCCTTTTTATTTCTCCGACATAGATGTGACAACCCGCTCACCAAAATAAGGGGTGGCCAGCCCAATACTCCAATATAACAGAAATCATAGATGGAATCATTCTCAGCATCACAATAAAATATAGAGTATCCAGGATAACCACCCAAAATTTCAGAAAACGGGTTGCCAAAAAAAATGTTTTAAAGTTAAATAAAGAATTTAAACAACCCAACTCCTGAAAAGATAGGGGAAACCCCAAGACATATTTAAATAATAATAACAAGAATACACTAAAAGACTGAATGTGTTACCGGTCAACAAACTTTATAACAACATTTAAACAAACTCATTAATTTATACAATACATTTCATTAGACATTTACAAAAGCTTGGGCCTCTCGCCCGAGTAAAGAGACCCGATCATAACTAGAATACAAAAATGAAAACGTCTATACCAAATGTGTCCCGTAATGCCCTCGCCGAGGACATCAGAATAGGAATTCAAATCTGGCATCCTCGCGGCGAAGTACCTGAGCAGAAACAAGGTGCAAATGCAACAAGAAATGTAAACGGGTCAGGGCCCGGTTCTATATGATTACTAGATGAATAAAAAGTATGACAGTTATGAATGATGAATCATGATAAGAGAGAGATAACAATGTAACTACACAATTTAACACATAACTAAGCAGGAAGATGAAACAAGTAACATTATTCTGAAAATTTATCATGTGCTCCAATTATCTCATATATCTTTTTCCTTAACAGGAATATATATATCTTCAAAATTCTATGCTCTTTATGGCATTTTTATCTCACTTTTACATTTTGTAAAAATCCTTTCCTTATCAGGAAAATAATCATTTTCAAATGCTCTTTGTGGCATTTATATGTGCTCTTTGTGACACTTCATCATTCTCTTCATGGCATATCTCATACATCAAGTCCCACTTGATTATGAACTGTTATATTTATATACATATAACAAATTCTAAGACCGCCCGTCTGGGTTTCCCCACTGCGCGCGCCCCTAAATGACCATCATCTTCCAGGGCCTATCATAAGTCAACCTGGGCACCTATATCGCAAGACGTAGGGAATCGTCCATGTGCCTGCGGGGTAGTCAAGACCACACCCGGAATCTCCTACCCATCGCAGAAAAATATACAACAATAAACGCTCACATGGCCTATGGACTATATCTACCATGCGTTAATTTGTCAAGGGGCATCACCTCGCGCGCGAACTTCCCTTATGATGTCATTTAGAGAGGTGTGTTTAAACCATTTATTTACCATTTTCAAAATCAAGTAAATTATCATTTACCAGTTTCATGATTGAGTAAATTATCATTTACTAAAATCAGTACCATTTCCATTTCATTTCATTTCCATGTATATGTTTCATTTTATCCGAAACCATTACCATTTACTTTTTATAAATAATATAACTTATTATCCGGAGCCATACGATAAATTACATCCTCGAAGGAGTAAGTAAACTCTCAATTACCTCCAAACAATTTAGGGTGTTATTTTATAACCCCAATACTATCATACCTCAAAGGAATGAATGAACTTTCAATTTATTCTCCCAACACACTTTTATGGTGTTATTATAAACCATTAGGACTAATATAGCTCTAATGAGATCCTAATGTCTCCCAAACTTAATACTATAACTTTTAGTTTTATAGTAACTGAGTAAAAGAAAGAATGCCCTAACTTCAATAGGCATAACCCCAGAAAAGTCCCCACATAACCCATTCCTAGTGTAGGTAAAGTAACTAACTCAATTAATACTCTAGGACACTTAGTTTACTTCATAAAGAAGGTTACTAGGCCCTAGAATTTAAAGAAAATGAATTGGGACTAAACTAAGAAAATTACTCAAAAATGCAGGGCTTCCGAATCGATTCGGCCTAGCCGAATCGATTTGGGTTCAGGAAAGCGAATCGATTCGGATCATCTGAATCGATTCGGTCAAGAAAACCTGACTTTCTGCATAATTGACGAATCGATTCGGACTATCCGAATCGATTCGGTCGACCCAGACCTGGAAACTGCCTCAAGGCGAATAGATTCGGCCTGGCCGATCGATTCGGTTCTGCAGAATTGCCTAGTTTTGTTCTAAGTGTTTTGAGCCCTAACTTTCCAAACCTCAAATCTCTTCCATTTTTACACACAACCAACAATATTTATCTACCCAAAATCATCCCAACATGATTACTAACTACTAAAATCCACAATTTCATCATCAAAACTAAGATTAGGGTTTAATTCCCACAATTTCCTCATTTAAACCATAATTGGAAATACATAACTATCATACAATTTATACATCTTAAATCACATATTAGCAAGTAGAAAACTTGCCTTAGGATTACAAACTTATATTTCTTTGTTGTAGTAGCAACAATCCATCTTAAATCTTCATTTTCTGTCTTCTTTCTCCACTTTTCTCTTCTTCTTCTTTCTCTCTTTTTCTCTTTATGTTTTAAGACATAAAATGCGGAAAATGAAATAAGGGGCAAGACAAAAATCATGGCTTAAGTCTAAAGTCTCCAACTAAAGTGGTTAATACCACATTAAAATGACTCCCGAATACGCGTATAAGCTAAAACCAGGTAAAAGTGCCCAAAATACAAAAATACAATATGGCACTTATTTTGACTGTCTCTCACCTTCCGAGATTAACTACATCCTCTAAACTGGCATCCGGAAAATTTTATAAATTATTTCCAGTTCTTATTTTATTTAAACCATAATGCCCTTTTTACATACATGACACTATAAACATACAACCTGATGATATTTACTTTCCCATACACTAAATATGCATCAATCTAGTAAATATTAACTTTCAATTCATTAAATTAATATTTACTCCAATCCCCACATTTTATATAATCACCTTATGCGGTAAAATAAGTATAAAAATGAGCCTCCCAGAATCGAGGGTTGTTACATACTCCCCCCTTATGAGGGAATTTTGCCCCCAAAATTCGGGCGTACACCAAATCTCACAAAGGGTATACTACTCTAAACTAGGATTCTACCATCCTAAATAAACCCCTCGTTATCGCAACGTTCCAAAAGGACTCGGACTAAGGCCGATTCTATCGATCTCAGTCTACCTCCTTTGTGCTCTAGCATAGCACAAAGCGTTCCTCACTAACTATCGATTCTAGCTTCCTACAGCGGAAGACGATGCCCACATGACTCGGCATAATTAGACTAACCTCCATAATCATGTTACATCTCACCTCGGGGCACCCATACCAACTCGAAGTGGCTTAACCCCGACGCTACGCAAGTTTCCCTCGCATGGACGTATCTCATCAAGGCGTATGGCTCAAAAGCCAAATCTCTAAAGAAATGTCCCAAGACCACTCCAAGTACAAGGAACATATTACCCATTGGTTCCATCCAACGAGTATGCGAATTACTCAACTGACCATGCTAGGCCACTCACGATGCCATGCCTTAGGAAATGATCCATAAGGTCATTCAATAGTCTAATGGTTGTACGGGAATATCTATCCATACAATTACTGCTTCCATCTGCTATGTATTCTAAGGCGCCCGCTCGAGATATGCCTTTCGGCCATAAGTCAATTTCCTCCCATTCATCCATCCACTTTAGGGTGGTAGGATATATGCCATTTCCATACTGTTCCCATTACTTCATGGAAACTTTTACCAAACCTCCGACACGAATATCTAGTCTCGGTCCACCCTATTTTAATAGGAACCTCCCATGGTTCTAACATTCCTTCATCAAGAATGGGGCGCACTCTTCTACATGTAGTCTGCCCATAATGGCCAGAACTGCAACGATTTGGTCAAACGATCAACAATTTTCTCAAATGGGATCATGACCAGTCCGATGCCGACAGTTTAATGCAAATGTCTATGAATATACCCTTCTTCATTTCACCACTTCTCTTCTTCACGCGAGTAGGTGAAATGGTCAATCATAGACCGAAATGTTCTGGCTCCAGAGTCTTCCTAGTCATGTTCGTTTCATTTGGCTTCCTATGCCATCACTAATTATCCAGCGAGTTTCCTACTCGCCGCACCTACTACCCTAAATCGCATTCCCTTAGCAAATGAGAAAATATACAATCACTAGTTCTTCTGAAGTTCGAGCACCAACTCGATTTCTCCCACGACATATTGCAACAACTTGTTGCTTGCGAGAAAGCCAAATTTCCTGCCCAGGAAGTAATGCCTCATCTCTTTCGGGCGATCACTACCACCATGAATTTTAATTCAAGCAGGAAATAATACTTCCCGCAAGTTTAAGCTTATTAGATGCATAAATAATGGGTCTATGCTCCAGTATTATTACGCCCCAACCTGGCAGAAACTTATTCATTAAACCCACTCTCGAGGTCACTATCATGGGCCCAGGAGTGAAGGCCATCCCTTCCATTAACTCCCCGTAAGTGAAGTCTCCATGAAGCACCATATCTAAGAAAGGACTCATCTCCTTCGGCCTAAACTACCAAACTTCTCAAGACCCCATAATCTCGTTCCTAGGGTCCAATCCCTTATAGAGTTAACCCATAACTAATTCGTGGTCAACTCCTTATCGCCTTCCAAATTTAATATCACATACCCTAGAGACCTAACGTTCTAATAATCCTAAAGTCTATCTATATATATACTATCCAAATCGTAAGCACATAATACTAAATATATCCCTAGTGCCCAAGACCTTACTCAACTTCCGACATTCGCTCGGGTTCATGCGTGGGACGTCTCACCAAAGCGAAATCCAGACAAGGAACCCTCCCATTACACTACTACCTCGCATCGTCGGTCATTAAGATATAACGGTCTGAGACACATGATCGGGATCAATAAATGTCTCACTTACAGTTCTACTTCTATATATATATTACCATTGCATCTTTAAAGATTCAATTAACTAGACATTCACTTTCTGTGAAGTCTTACAAACTTTTATCCCATGACATATATACGTCTTTTCCAATAGCCTTCTTATCAAGGCATAACCCGAAGTCTCAATTTTACTTCGTATCTCAGTCTCCCTCACATCGATCAGAGGAGAGAACTATATACAGTGCTTCTATCTCGCACTTTAGTAGCCCTTAATCACTCTTCTACGTGATTCTCAGCTAAACCTTTTAACCCAACTTCCAGCAATAGAAAAATAAAAGAAAGAAAAAGAGTAGAGCCTCTCCACTCACAACATCGTTAAGTGTTCATGCGGCGGAGTGTCTCTCAAAGAGAAATCCAAACAAGGAACCCCTCCGACACATGCCTACTTAACTAGTTGGTCATGGAGATAAGAGTAACATGCATAAACAAGACAAATGAACAACCAAACACTCACGCAAGATAACACAACAAATAAAAAAAATTATCTCCTACCTATCTCGATCCACCTCTATAAAGTCTCAACCTGTATCCAGGAGAGAGATTATTGAACAACTAGTTCAATTTTGAAACTAGAAGTGAGATAGATTTGCAATTTATTTTCTTGCTATCACCCCGACTAAGCCAAAATATCTTTACTCGTAAAATATACATAAAATAAAAGAAAAAAATGGCATCTCTCCACTCCCAACGTCGTTAAGGTTCACGCGTGGAGCGTCCCGCAAAAGCGGAATCCAAACAAGGACCCTTCCTATGCATTACTACTTAACTTTGTTGGTTGTGGAGATAAGTCATAACATCCACATACAATGCAAACAAACAATAGAGCGCTCAAACCAAAGGACACATAATGCAATTTACACATATGATACCTATACATTTAAAATATTAACACTCGCTTCATAACGAGTGAAGAAAAGATGGAACTTCCATACCACGGAAGTCACATCATTACCCTTCTATAATAGCGTCAATACAACTATAATCTCGATACACACACCCAAATCAAGAGCAACCACAATACTACTCTATCATATTATGGGGGAATGCACCCCCCCCCCACTACTAAGGTGGAATTCCCACCAACAATTTATGCAAAACACTCCGGGTCAATACTAATGGTTCTCAAACTCCCTATTCGATCCTTACACGAACCAACATTATTTCCATCAACTCCCAAACCAGGCACTCTATTCTTGCCCTTGTTCTCCACTCAACGAAGTTTAAAATAAGTGGTTCTACGCTCCACATCATAGCCATTATTCCGCCTCTGACCGACGACAGTTTCCCACACAGTCCCTCTTACCGTCTCAGTAAAAGAGGACATGTTATCGGCCTCCTCTTCCTCCGTTCAATAAAACCTCCCCAGGCGGAAGTTCACCAATGGGGTTTCATGATCACTTCTCCTCCAGAAGTGTTAGAGACACTTATTCCAGGGCCTATCATTTTATGGTGCACGGTCTCCTTAACTGCACAACATTTTATTCACAATCGGCCTTTAATTGAGCATTGTGTGAACATTCGAGAATCCACCTTCTCCTCAGTCCAGTTATCCCAGATAAACTTACGATAAACTTAAGTTTCTCCATAGGCAAAAACTCCCGGTGTCCACGAATATAGTGACTACATCTTCACCACCTCAGCACCACCCCTGCGGGTGAAGGATTTTCCTCCATCCTACTTCAGGGCGCTTCACCACTTCAATTTAACATCGCTTGAATTCTCTAGCTTAGTACCACTTTCTACTTCTCGCGGTACTTGAGGAAACTACATCAACTGTAATTAGTAGTTGTAGTAGCAAGACAAGGAAGTTCTACAAAAAGGGAGTGACCTTCAAAGCGGTCCTCATCCCCTGACCACAATTTACAGTTCTCAAAAATCCTCCTCATGACGCCCTTCTTCAATCGACCTACTGTTCTCACACGAATACGCAAAAGATTCTATAAGTTCTACCTCATGGCAGAAGAACGAGACCTCACTAATGAAATCAACGATCTTAATCCTAAGGCTCTATGTCAAGTCAAAAGCAACGCTGAAACTTAAGGCGTCCACACAGATTCCTAAGGACTCTAGAACCTGATGCTCTAATACCATCTATGACAACCTGCTCACCAAAATAAGGGGTGGCCAGCCCAATACTCCAATATAACAGGAATCATAGATGGAACCATTCTCAGCATCACAATAAAATATAGAGTATCCAGGATAACCACCCAAAATTTCAGAAAACGGGTTTCCAAAAAAAAAATTGTTTTAAAGTTAGATAAAGAATTTAAACAACCCAACTCCTGAAAAGATAGGGGAAACCCCAAGACATATTGAAATAATAATAACAAGAATACACTAAAAGACCGAATGTGTTACCGGTCAACAAACTTTATAACAGCATTTAAACAAACTCATTAATTTATACAATACATTTCATTAGACATTTACAAAAGCTTGGGCCTCTCGCCCGAGTAAAGAGACCCGATCATAAATAGAATACAAAAATGAAAACGCCTATACCAAATGTGTCCCGTAATACCCGCAATGCATCACGGCTCGCCGAGGACATCGGAATAGGAATTCAAATCAGGCATCCTTACGGCGAAGTACCTGAGCGGAAACAAGGTGAAAATGCAACAAGAAATGTAAACGGGTCAGAGCCCGGTTCTATATGATTACCAGATGAATAAAAAGTATGACAGTTATGAATGATGAATCATGATAAGAGAGAGATAACAATCTAACTACACAATTTAACACATAACTAAGCAGGAAGATGAAATAAGTAACATTAATCTGAAAATTTATCATGTGCTCCAATTATCTCATATATCTTTTTCCTTAACAGGAATATATATATCTTCAAAATCTTATGCTCTTTATGGCATTTTTATCTCACTTTTACATTTTGTAAAAATTCTTTCCTTATCAGGAAAATAATAATTTTCAAATGCTCTTTGTGGCATTTATATGTGCTCTTTGGAGCACTTCATCATGATCTTTATGGAATATCTCATACATAAAGTCCCACTTGATTATGAACTGTTATATTTATATACATATAACGAATTCTAAGACCGCCCGTCTGGGTTTCCCCACTCTGTGCGCCCCTAAATTACCATCATCTTCCAGGGCCTATCATAAGACAACCTGGGCACCTATATCGCAAGACGTCGGGAAGAGGACATGTGCCTCCAGGGTAGTCAAGACCACACCCGGAATCTCCTACCCATCGCAGAAAAATATACAACAATAAACGCTCACATGGCCTATGGACTATATCCACCCTGCGTTAATTTGTCAGGGGGCATCACCTCGCGCGCGAACTTCCCTTATGATGTCATTTAGAGAGGTGTGTTTAAAATATTTATTTACCATTTTCAAAATCAAGTAAATTATCATTTACCAGTTTCATGATTGAGTAAATTATCATTTAATAAAATCAGTACCATTTCCATTTCATTTCATTTCCATGTATATGTTTTATTTTATCCGAAACCATTACCATTTACTTTTTGTAAATAATATAACTTATTATCCGGAACCATACGATAAATTATATCGTTGCTACAACCTCGAAGGAGTAAGTAAACTCTCAATTACCTCCAAACATTTTAGGGTGTTATTTAAAAACCCCAATATTATCATACCTCAAAGGAATGAATGAACTTTCAATTTATTCTCCCAACACACTTTTATGGTGTTATTATAAACCATTAGGACTAATATAGCTCCAATGATCTCCTAAATTCTCCCAAACTTAATACTATAACTTTTAGTTTTATAGTAACTGACTAAAAGAAAGAATGCCCTAACTTCAATAGGCATAACCCTGAAAAAGTCCCCACATAACCCATTCCTAGTGTAGGGAAAGTAACTAACTCAATTAATACTCTAGGACACTTAGTTTACTTCATTAAAGAAGGTTCCTAGGCCCTAGAATTTAAAGAAAATGAATTGGGACTAAACTAAGAAAATTACTCAAAAATGTAGGGCTTCTGAATCGATTCGGCCTAGCCGAATCGATTTGGGTTCAGGAAAGAGAATCGATTCGGACCATCCGAATCGATTCGGTCAAGAAAACCTGACTTTCTGCATAATTTCCGAATCGATTCAAACTATCCGAACCGATTCGGTCGACCCAGACCTGGAAACTGCCTCAAGGCGAATCGATTCGGCCTGGCCGAATCGATTCGGTTCTGCAGAATTGCCTAGTTTTGTTCTAAGTGTTTTGAGCCCTAATTTTTCAAACCTCAAATCTCTTCCATTTTTACACACAAACAACAATATTTATCTACCCAAAATCATCCCAACATGATTACTAACTACTAAAATCCACAATTTCATCATCAAAACTAAGATTAGGTTTAATTCCCACATTTTCCTCATTTAAACCATAATTGTAAATACACAACTATCATACAATTTATACATCTTAAATCACATATTAGCAAGTAGAAAACTTGCCTTAGGATTGCAAACTCAGATTTCTTTGTTGTAGGAGCAACAATCCATCTTAAATCTTCATTTTCTCTCTTCTTTCTCCACTTTTCTCTTCTTCTTCTTTCTCTCTTATTATATCTATGTTTTAAGACATAAAATGAGGAAAATGAAATAAAGGGCAAGACAAAAATCATGGCTTAAGTCTAAAGTCTCCAACTATTAAAATGACTCCCGAATACGCGTATAAGCTAAAACCAGGTAAAAGTGCCCAAAATACAAAAATACAATATGGCACTTATTTTGACTGTCTCGCACCTTCCGAGACTAACTACACCCTCTAAACTGGCATCCGACAAATTTTATAAATTATTTCCAGTTCCTATTTTATTTAAACCATAATGCCCTTTTTACATACATGACACTATAAACATACAACCTGATGATATTTACTTTCCCATACAGTAAATATGCATCAGTCCAGTAAATATTAACTTTCAATTCATTAAATTAATATTTACTCCAGTCCCCACATTTTATATAATCACCTTATGCGGTAAAATTAGTATAAAAATGAGCCTCCCAGAATCGAGGGTTGTTATAATAGATAAGGAAAAAATAAATACAATAAAGAAAATTGGGGTGTCACGAGAAATAAAGAAAACAAACTATTTTTTAATTTTTTAATATTTTCATACAAAAATGTAAAAATAATTTTACAAAAATCACAAACCATGAATTTTTACTAAGATAACCAAATCGGGGAGATGGAATGAATGTGTGTGAACAAATTAAATAGGTAATAAAACTCAATCAAGCATATGTGCACGATGTATAAGTGTACTACTATGAATGAACATCAAAATCATCCTTAGGTGTGAAGTTATTGAATTTAGATAATATCGACTAAATCAAATCAACAAATCAAAGCCTGAGTGATTTTCACACCAATAACGTCCCAAACAATTTAGTGCCGTTTCGAG
Organism: Sambucus nigra; assembly: GCA_949130495.1. Lineage (NCBI taxonomy): Eukaryota > Viridiplantae > Streptophyta > Magnoliopsida > Dipsacales > Adoxaceae > Sambucus > Sambucus nigra. Next base: position 381,652,982 of record OX422214.1, on the reverse strand, counting down.
AATTTTTCAAAGGACATGCAAACCCATTAATTACCTTCCAACCACATATCTTTATATATAATATAATAATTTTTATATCTAATGAGGTACTAAATTCTCAACTTGGAGAAAACCTATTGGCCCAATTTTTTTGGCATATTTCATCTTTTTATTGCCTTAATTTTTATGCGGGCTCTTTTTCGACGGTGGCTTTCATGACGTGATAGTTATTCACTCGTAACCCTTTCCCGTGTCACTCATCATTTTTTCAAATTTAAACAAATTCCTCACATGCAATGGTTTTTACATGCACTACTTTTATTACTCTCGTATTATTGCATTTGGTTTTATTTTAAGGGCAGGACTAAGATGAAAACACTCGACCAATATGTGATAGAGAAGTAAAATAATCAGAAAAATTCGTGCAAGTGTGCAGTAAAGGACATATTGAGTCAAACATGTAGGATGTGTCATCTAATAACATCTCAATGACTCCAAACATCGTGAAGCACATGGATGACATGATATATTGTCTCAAAACACTATCAAATTGTCACATCGATAAATAGAATGCAATTGTGACTCGGTCATCCTAAGTGTCCATTCATATACGGTGTAAAACAAAATACAAAATTCTTTATCTTTTTAAAAAAATTTAAAACCAAAAATCTTTTTTGGTTTTTCGAAAATTATATGACAAAAGTAGTACAACTAGCAATAGGAATATAATAATAACATGAAAGTCATCCTATGCTAGCAAACAGAAATCACACAAATGGATCATCAATCAAAGCAGGTGTGATTAAACAAAAATATGCAGTGTTATCAATTAAGCATGAATATCAAGAGTAGTTGCATATAAACTGTGAGAAGCAACCTAGCAATACCAAATAATGTAACCAATGAACACAGGGTAATGCAAACAGAATGGTCAAATACAACCAGGTCACTCAAATGATGTGATATGCCATTAGAACGACGTCATAGGCTGTCGGTCGAATGATCAGCCTTTTCATTCGAATGAGAAACAGAAATTACCAGAAAGCCCACATGATCAAGCAGTTCTGCCTGGAGAAATAATTTTCCAGAAAATAATACCTGAAAGGTGCTGACAAATCCAAAACAATGTCAAAATAGTAGCAAAATAGCAAACTTAATAAATAAGTCAATGTGTGCTACTATAAAGAGAGTCATAACACTAACAAAAGTATATCAAGACGCACAACTAGTGTATGACAAAAACCTATGGAATCAACCAAAGCTCCTAACATGGGGCGAATCACGTGCAAGTAACCGCGAGTTATGAACAAAAAGGCCATAAGCCTCTAAATTCGATTTCCTAACCCAAATCGATGTGTAACGAGGTGAGGGGGTTTTAGGAATTGGTGTGACTCTCTTTTTAAACTTCATAGGTCCATTCAAAAGTTTATGATAGAAACGCCTAATACGGCCTTGCCTACCTCAATGTGTGCAAGTGTAAATCAGGCGGTGAGTGTTACCTAAAGGCGGCCTTCTCCTCCAATTCCGTGGTGGCTCTCTCTGAATTTGCCTAGGTGGCACTCTCCTAATGATCCTAGGAGGCTCTCTTACGATATTCCTAGGGGGATCTTTCCTTACAAACTTAGGTGCCTCTTTTTTAACAATCCTAGGAGGCTCTGTCACATGTGTGGGAATGGGTGAAACATATTTTTCAAAACCAATCCCACCCTATCCTTTTTTATCTCGACAGTGCCTAATATCTTATCAAGTTTTTCAAAGCTAGACTCCAAATCAAATTTAACCTTACTAGAATCTCTCAAACTTTTCTCAAGTTCACCTATCCTAGATTCAAGCAAACGTCTAGAATCCTCAAACTCAAGAATCTCCTTCTTCATAGATTCCATTATGCCTCAAACATCATCTCTCTCACCCTCGATATATCCAAACTTCTATTTCAAAATTTTCTCTCATTCCCTAAGTTCTTCAACTAAAACATCATTATTATTTTTTAAGGCACGCTCTTGAAAATAGGCTTTAAATTTCAAATTTAGTTTCTTTATTTTCAAAGATTCAGCATAAAGTTCATTGAAAGCAGTTTGCAAGTCATGCTCATCCTCACTTGTGTCATCCCCACTCACCTCACTTTTATCACTCGTCGTAGTCACATGGGTGGGAAACTCTCACCTAGAGGCAAAAAAAACTTCTTCTTCTGAATCATTGTCACAAATTGCAGAAACACAAGATGTTGGTTTATTCAATTTCATCCTCAAATTTTTGGGACACTCATTTATTGTGTGTCCTACACCCTCACAATCCGAACACCTCTCAGAATTATTTTCAATGAAAGATTTAAAACAAGAGTTCGTGTGAATTTTTTCAATTAGATTTTTTTTTAAAGTGACACCGAAAATCATCAAAAGCCATTTTTGAGAGAAACACGATCAAAAACTGAATTTTCAATATTATTTTCGAAAAAAGTATCAAACGCAATAGATTAGCGATACCATCTCTGATACCAATTTGACGACATGAGTAGTCAAATTGTATAAGCGAAAAACTTCACAAATAAATCAGGATCACTCGATAACTTAGAGTAACCTGCTTTGATACCAATTTGAAAGATCCGCTACAACGAAAATAAATGCTACTTCTCAAATAAATTAATTTTAATTATGTGCCAACCAAACCAGTTTTAATTCAGTCCTAACACATTCACCTAAGTAATATGAAATCATAAAGAAATAAGCATGTAAATAAAACCAAATTTCAGGAAAAAAAAACACAGGGGCAAATTTTTTTTATTTCCAGATCATTGAGAAGTTTACAATACCATTAACTTACATACAACCTCCCTCATGTATAATGCATGGTGCCTTTGTCAAACCTTCAAAGCATCGGCTAGAAATCTGCAGTGGTTCACGCGCAGCTATACCACAAGGACACACAGCCTGATCAACCCAGGAATACCTGGAAGCACTCCCAATGACATAGTCAAAAAGATTTATATAGACTCCCTCCACAATAGCACACAGCCCTCCTGTTGTAGAGATATCACCACAAAGTATGAACATTAGCAAAGTTATGTTCTTGGGTTCCAAAATGATTCACACAAAAAGATATTGGGATTTTATGAATTGTAAAACAAGAGATTTAACTATTTTAATGTTGGAGAATAAAGTAAAACACTTAAAATCGTATTCTGTTTAAAACTAGTGTTTCTCCACACGAAATCCAGTAGTATGACACCCTTTAAATACTAAAAAATAAGGCGCTGACGTGTCAGAAAATAACTCTTCACGTTCGAACGACATACGATGTCGTTTGAACAAGATGCTATCTCGTTCGAACGAGATCCTATCTCATTTGAACGACCTATCATTTCAAGCCATGATTGTAGATAATTTCGATACGAATGTGTGGCCGCCAGTTTCTTATTTTTTTGATTTTTTATAAATTAGTTATGATTTTTCTACGGAAAGGTGTCTGAGAATAAAAACTTTAGATAGAATGAATAAAAACATTTAAAGCTCCAACACTTAGAAAATATTTTATAAAAATAATCCCAATACTCTCAGTGAATTATTAAGATACTCTAAAACGTAACCTTACCAAAGTTAAGCGTACGGAGACTATTTGTTGAAGAACCTTGATTATTCAGATCCGTCTTGATGTGAATGTGATCTTGAACTTCTTCGCTGATGTAGCGGTATACGACATATAGATTGATAACGGACAAAAATGTCCTTACAAATCTCCCCCTATGTCTATGTCCGTACAAAATAAAAACATCTGAATTATCAATCAAAATATGACCTATACAAATCTAGCCTCCCATGAACCCAAAACTGAAAAGGTAAATGACAAGTCTTCAAACTTTTTCAATCTTCAACAAACTTCAAACCTCAAAGCTTTTCTCATTAGGGTGTGCAATCCACTAATTTCCAACTTTGCACCTACACACATGAGACAAAGAAAATACCTTCGTGTCATATTGAGTTTGAAATGAGATAATCATAAAGTCAAATAAAAACATATATAAAATCTCAAATCTCCCCCATAATTCAAAAACTTCCCCCATAAAGTCATAATTCGTTCTCCCACTTTTTATTTGTCCGACATAGACAAGGAAAGAATAAACACAATAAAACAAATTGGGGTGTCACGGGAAACAAAGCAATCCAACTATTTTTGAATTTTTCAATATTTTCAAACAAAAATGTAAAAATAATTTTACTAAAATCACACACAATGAATTTTTACTAAGATAACCAAATCAGGGGTATGTAATGAATGTGTGTGAATGAATTCAATAGGTAATAAAACTCAATCAAGCATATGTGCACGATGTATAAGTGTACTCCTATGAATGAACATCAAAATCATCCTTAGGTGTGAAGTTGTTGATGTTAGATGATATCGACTAAATTAAATCAACAAATCAAAGCCTAAGTGATTTTCACACCAATAACGTCCAAAATAATTTATTGCCGTTTCGATAATTTTTCAAAGGACGTGCAAACCCATTGATTACTTTCCAACCAAACTCCCTCATATATAGTAAAATAATGTTTATATCTAATGAGGTACTAAATTCTCAACTTAGAGAAAACCGATTGGCCCAATTTTTTGGCATATTTCATATTTTTATTACCTTAATTTTTGTGCGGGATCTTTTCTGACGGTGGCTTTCACGACGTGATAGTCCTATTTTTGCCATTGCACGAATAGGTTTAATAAAAGAAATGGAAAAGGTTTCTTTTAAAAAAAATTAAATGGGAGCCTTTTAGAAGGGAAAAAATAATTTAGGTGATGGTTTCATTCAAAGAATGGACGTCGAGTCCATTTCCTCATTTCCTCTAAATCAATACAAATAAATCCTAGCTTCCCATTCCTAGAGAACAAGTTGACCATTAGACCTCAATCAAATTCCACAAAACTTATATATCCCTGACTTTAAAAATGTATTATTTCATTCTGGCCCAAAACTATATTTTTTGGAAGAATTTGGGACAACATTTGAGAAAATTTTAAGGACCTTTTGGAGGGGCAAGTGGAGGCAAAATTCAATCGATTTAAAGAGGTTATTCTTTGCACCATATCAACACTTTTGAGGATTGATTTTTTTCAATTAAATCAAGATAATTCTATTATCCTCTCATGAGATAAACAATTTTTTCTACCTAATAAGGTTTTTATAAATTCTAAAATTCGAGTAGAGATAATTAGAGTTTATCTTACTTTAATCACACATGTATAAATTATGATTTTTGGTGAATAAAGTAATAAATCCAATTCATGGAATTATGTACTTGATTAATTTAGTCTAATTTGGTATATTTGAATTGGATTGTGAATTTTATATTCTTGTTATAATGATGTTAAAGTAAAAAAATTTCCATGATTAGAATTTCATATTTTAGATTATCCCTTTATTATGAAATTATGATTTTCCCTCCTAATTCTAACATAGAATTTAGGTATGAATTATATGTTGAATTCTCACCAATAAAATATGAAAATTTGGAGATTAAAGATGGATTACAATTTTGATAAAAAAAAAAGTATGTAGATAAACCGAAATTCTTATTAGGAATCATATATTCCTCTCTTCTCCATAGTGTACTAAAAATTAAAGAATTTAAATATTCCCATATATAACTAATAATTTTCATCCCTTGAAATTATATAAGGGTAACAAATATGTGGTATTACTTAGTCTGATGGGTTATTGGACATGAGACTAACTCATGATAAAAAACAAACATTCCATGAATTATATAATTCTAAATGATAAAACATAATTGGTATGTTTAACCTCAGTGTATAGCATATATGCTTTATCCTCACACATAAGGGGTGGGAGTAAATGATTAAAAGATAAAATATACTTCTTGAATATCATTAGGCTAGACAGTATGGACCGTATATGACTGTGTTATTTTATTACATGTCTTTATTTTGAGTCATGGTCTTACTATATTATGTTATATATTTGGAGGTGAGAAAGAGGGGTGTGCCAGTTTGTAGCAAGGGCAGAGGGATGTACTATTTTATTGTGTCCGCATCGTCTAAACAATGGAGGACTTATGTGCTAGTGACCTGGTATTTAGGGGCTAGTCACAGCTTATTTGTTGCACTAGTGACCTTTCAACAAATGGGGGCTAGTACTATTATGTGTGTGTGTGTGTGTGTGTGTGTGTGTGTGTGTGTGTGTGTGCTTACATTTCTATAGAAAAGTTCTTGAGGATACATCTCGGTTATGATATGATAAACTTTCCAATTACTAGTTGTATCTTTTTATATGGGAACTAGTGCAGAGGATGGGGTATAACAGTTAATTAAATAACTATAGATTTTATTACACACACACACACACACACACACACACACACACACACACACACATATATATATATATATATATATATATATAGAGAGAGAGAGAGAGAGAGAAGACCTCACGAGGTCCCTCAGTTTGAGGTCCCTAAATGAGGTCCATTTTTTTAAAATAGTAAAAAAAATGGGTTGATTTTTTTTTTATGATTTTGAAATATTTTAGTAGGGCCATATAAAAAAAATCAACTCAAAATGATTTTTTTTACTATTTTAAAAAAATCGGTCAAAGTTTGTCAATTTTCAACAACTTAAAAACTCATACAGTTTGACCAATTTTTCCAAAATAGGAAAAAATTTCATTTTGATTTGATTATTTTTTCATGGTACTACTGAAATGTTTAAAAATCATGAAAAAAATTAGCCCAAAAATAATTTTTTTATAATTTAAAAAAAATGGACCTCATTTAGGAAGTTCAAAGTCGCGCCACACTTGATAGTCTTACTACTTGAGTAGGTAGATATTATCTTATTGTGGTGGGATTAACATGTTGCTTTATTACAGGTGCTCCAGGGTACCAGGCTTAGCATTCTTACTTGAGCAATCATTTTTCCCTTTCAGTCACCGTCCATTTTAAGATGTAGGTGATGAACCTACTCTTAGTATTACCTATTTATTTCATGTATGGGAGATGCGAGATTTTACTTAATTCCAAGCATTTTTAAATAATATTAGAGATATTATGGTTTTAGTAGTTTTGGCATGTATCAGTATTTGTCTTACTTGGTGGTGGTGATTGATTCTATCCATATTATATGATCATTTTAGGTTTTATCATATCATTCATAACTTTGATGAGATCATTCATTGATTCCTATCTCATGCTAAGGATGATATTTAAATTGAATTGACAAACCATTTTATTTAATAAATATACTTGATCAACTTAATTATTAAAAATTACGGGCCGTCACACTGGTGGCCATATATACATAACGACCATGTCTAATATTTGAAAATGCACAATAAGTGTTAGTTATTCTTGCCATTACTCCAACGACCTCAAGTCTTTAACCTTTTTATGGACATTTGCTCAGTGGGGGTTAGGCATCGTAGGACCATTACCTATTGCATATGGAAATAGGAAATACCACTATAAGAAAAATAGTCATTTATATTAGTTTGAAAATTAACGTTATATCAATTAAAGTTTAACTGTTTTAAATATTTATATTTATGACAGTTTTAATTTAATGGTTAGTTTTTATCTTAGTTATAATAATTTTCTACAAAAATAATTATTTATGGAACATTTCTTAAGAATCGTGATTTACCTTTTTTAATTGGAATCTTAAGTGTTTAGTCCTGTTTTTTGAGATTTATTTGTATCTAATCCCATGTCTTTATTTTTTTAGTTGTTGGTCCTATTATAACCATTATGAAACACGTGTCATTCTCTGTAGAAATAAAGATATGCAGTTACAGAGTAAATACAGAATATCTATGGATAATTTTGAGTGATTATGAGACTTAATACAATTTTAGAAATGCATTTAATGAAAGCCTAAAATATCTTAGGGGCGAGACTAAAGGCAAAAAAACTATTTTTAGTTTTATCCCTCTCAAATCCAAAACTGAGATAAGTGAAAAATAAGAGGCGCGCTCCTTCCTGCTACACTATAAAAATGAGTGCAAAAGTCTATCGTTCTATAGACTTAGGTTGCGTTTGATTTTTCATCTGAATCTCAAGTCTGAATCTGAAAACAGAAGACTGGATCTGAAGTCTGAAATCTGAATCTGAAAAATATGTTTCCTTTTATGTCTGAATGTACCTCTGAATGAATGTATTTAGACTGATTCAGACTTCAGATTCAAACTTCAGACGTAACTCTACCTCTTAATCATTAAGAGCCAAATATAGTCGTTAGCCTCTTAATCATTTAAAAAAACAAACACATTTTGTTACCTCTTAAGTCTGAATGGTTCAGATTCAGACTTAAGAGGTAAAAACAAATTACACCTTAGTTTATAGATTAATGATCCAACACCTATTTTTATTTTAATCAAGTCCCGACGGCAGCAGAGGTTTGGGTTTATCCTCCCTCTGCCACTCAAGTCCCATTTTGCTTCAATCTCCATGGAAGCTTACATAGGTAAGAAATCAAACTATATTGGGTTCATTCAACAACTTTGCTAGAGTTTATGTTTGTGCGTTTTCTATAATATTTTCTCTCTTAATTGGCAGAAGTTTTATAGTTACTAGGGTTTTTTGCAAATCAGATTGTGTGATTTGTTTATGTCCACTTGAGCTTGAATTTACACTAGGGGTTTTCTTTGATTTTGTTGATATCACTAAAGAATATGGCTCGACTTATATGATTTTTTGTTTTTCTTTATGTAAAACTACAATTTCATATAGAGACATAATATTGCGAATATGTTTTGTAAAAAGATAATGTGTTTTATGTCTGGATATGTTAATAAGGGTTCAAAATTTTTGGGCCATATATATATATATATATATATATATATATATATATATATGTGTGTGTGTGTGTGTGTTATTTTAAATAGCAATGTATTACAATTATGCTTTTTCTTAAGTTTAAAAAATAATTGTCTCTATTGGTTAAAGGGTAACACAACCCAAATTTATATGAAATTAATATGGGTTTGTATAGCCTTCGTTTTTCTAGGTACTAGTTTGGTGTCATTCTAATTTGTTATTTGTTTGGATTTTTGGTTTTTAAGATATCTTTAATTTTTATGATTTTTAGTTTAATGAATTATTGATGTTTACAATTTATGTTTACTTTACTTTTGCAAATGGTTTGGTGTATATTTTCATAATGGAGTTCAAGACCACTTACATGGCCTGTTGGTATTCACATTAATAAACCAGGTAAGTTTTATATGAAATTTATATGGACATATATGAAATTTGTTAGTTTTTTATGGCTTCTTGGTATTCACATTGTTACTCATCCTCTCTTCAATAAATTTTTATATGAAAATTGTTCGAATATGATACCTTCTTAATTGTATAAATAGGTATGTTAAACTTTGGGGACTAAAATTTTGTGGTGTTTGAACTATTATTAAAATTAGGTTCCAGTATTGACTTGAAACTCAGGCTTTCATGTTATAATATGAAATTCAACTTTTACTTTGAAATTTGCGTTTAAAGTTATTTTAGTTTGAAATTTCTTTTAATTGCATGTTTCGATGTTAGTTATCATCTTTGGTTGTTTGCATTCTTAAATATCCCAAAGTAGTTCTTTAATAGGGGTACCGTTTTATTTTAAATGAACAAAGAAAAATCTATGTCGACTTTATAATAATGGTTGTCTTTCTGAAATGTCACTTACAGAGTCCCTGTTAATTATCTAGTTATTGTGAATTTTCTTCACATAAAATCATACGTGGGCCCTATTAATTGTCAAATTCTTGTGCATTTTGTTCACGTAAATTCATATTTAATTATATGAAATGTTTCCTGGGTGGGGTGAGGCCTTAGTTTATACCTTTAAATATTTTATTTTTTTCATTGACAGATATAGTCTTATAGCTAACATTTTGACGAGGAAACTTTTTAAAATAAATTATGTTATAGTAGTTAATACTACGTTAATAGTAGTTAATTCTTTGTCAAGTTACATTGAGTTAACATACTCTTTATCTTAATATTATCGGTATGCTTTGCAATTTATGTCATTAATTATTTATTTACTTTCTTATCAAGCCTTTCTTGTTGGTGTTAAACTTCTATGACTAATTATAGTTAAATTGTTGGTTGATTGTGTAGGGTACTTCACAATACAGCCTTTTACGACTTAATATTGAAGTTGGCATTAAGGATAGTGATTAATATAGACGTGTGCATTCTTACAGTTGTGTGTAAGAGACAATTTAGGCTTTTGTTGAGTCAACTGATGTCGAGTTTCAATTTATTGTAGTTTATAAGGATTTAACTTTGACTCAAAGGCGTGGTTAAGTTATGTGGATGCCATATTATTTTGCATGCATTGTTCATGAATTTGGAGAGGAGAGGGCACTTGTTACTCTTAGGACATAAGTTAGTGCAATTAAGTGAACTAGTGGGATTATTTCTTTTCTTTTTCACACCTTCTTATAAATTTAAATGTTGATAAGATTAAAGAGCATATGGTATAAACTGTAGCATTGTTATATCGTAATAGTTCTTCTCTCCGTTGAATACACATGCATTCTGAGCTATTTATAACCTATAGCCAACATGAGATACAAGATTATAATGTTAATATATGACTGTTGAACAATAACGTAAACCCATTTTCTGAAGAGGTCAAGGCTTCATGATAATAGGAGGAATAATAGGCTACACGTTTGAGGTTTGAACTAAACAATTGTTGTATGGTATTTTATGTGCTGCCATATGAAATTTGTCCATAATTATAGGACATGTGAGGTATACGAGGTATTTTATCATTCCCCCTCAAACTTGAGGAGGGTGTGGGCCACACACCAAGTTTGAAACATAAGCGAAAAAATGAAGAGATGGGCAATGTTTTGGTAAAGATATATGCGAGCTGATTTTGTGCCGAGATGTAATGAGTGATCAATTCTCCGGAAGCAACATTTTCTCGAACAAAGTGATAATCTAATTCAATATGTTTGGTGCGAGCATGAAACACCAGATTGATAGCATTGATATTATCATAAAAGATAATAGGTGGTGTAATTAACGATACACCAATGTCTTAAAGAAGATAAGAAACCCAAGTTAGCTCGGCAGTTGCAGCAGCGATAGATCGGTATTCGTCTTCACAACTAGAACGAAACAGTCGGCTATTTCTTGGAAGACCAAGAGATGCAATTGGCGCCAAGAAAAATACAGAAACATCAATTGGATCTCCGCGTATGAGGGCATCCGACCCAGTTGGCATCCAAAAATCCATATAAAGAGAGTGATGATTGCTTGAGAAATTTCAAACCATACGAAATTGTGCCTTGAAGATAGCGTAGTAGTATTTTAACTTGAGCAAGATGGAAGATAGTAGGAGCATGCATATGTTGACAAATTTTGTTGATCGTGTGAGCAATGTCGGGCCGAGTGAGACAAAAATATTATAAAGACCCAACTAGAGAGCAAAATTATGTGGGATTAGGTAGAAGGGTGGCGTTGTCATTTGCTGATTCTCTAGAAACAACAGATGTTACAGCTTTGTTGACGTGAGTCATGTTGTCTTTAAAAATAAGCTTCTCAATGTAGCTACTCAAAGTGATTTGATAACCTCCGGGGATTGGTATGAGTTGCATTTCGAGGAAATAGCTGAGAGCACCTAAACCTTTGATAGCAAAACCTGTACTTAATTTTGTAATAAAACTGTGAAGTAAATTAGATTGACTATCCGTGATTATAATGTCATCGACATATAATAATAAAAGAATAATGCCATAAAATGAACAATAAATAAATAAGTAAGAGTCTGCCCTACTACAAACAAAACCAAAATTTATACGAAAAGTACTAAATTTATCATACCAAGCTCTCTTAATTAAGACCATATATGGCCTTGCGTAAAGCACAAACATGGGATGGATAAAAAGGATGAATAAATCCGGGTGGTTGTTTCATATAGACGGGTTCTTGTAGATTTCCATGTAAAAATGCATTATTTACATCTCATTGTTGTATGCACCCTCTATGTGTGATGGCAATACAAAGAACTATACGAATTGTAGTAGGTTTTATAACTGAACTAAAAGTGTCAAAAAAATCAATGCCTTCTACTTGGTTATACCCTTGAGCTACTAACCGAGCTTTATATCGCTCAATACTTCCATATGCGTTTAATTTAGTTTTGAATATCCATTTAGATCCAATTAAATGCATATGTGGTTGTTTTGGCACAAGTGTCTAAGTGTGATTTTTGTGTAGAGCTTTTAGTTCCTCATGCATGGCCTGAAGCCATTTAGGATCAGACAATGCTCCTTTGGTGTATAGGTTCAGAAGGTATTTCTAGCGTAGTTTGAAGAGCTGTAGGCGAGGCATGGGAAGATATTTCCTTGGCTTTGGCTCTAGTGATCATTTTTATGTTTATTTTGTAGGATTGACGTTTGGTCAAATTTTAAAGGAATTGTGAGTTGAATGCCATGTGGGTTGGAAATAGTATGACGAGAATGAGTGGGGCATGAAAAACTGGTGTCAGTAGATGTACTAGGTTGATTGAGAGGGCAAGTAGAAGAGAGATGCGATGTGGACAAGTTAGAGAGTGGTATAGGGATGCGATGTAATGGTCCAATAGTAGGGTCTAAGAGGACCGAAGTGTTCTCTTGATTAATAGGGTGATGGCCAGAAGGTACAACTAGAGCAGGTTTTGTGACAGAGGCTTTAAGTGTGTCAATTGGAGTTGAACCTAAATATGGGCTAGTGAATGGAGGGTATTGGATGGGTGGTAAAGAATGGGTAATAACAGGTATATCAATCATAACCAAGAGAGGATTCAAAAAGTTTTGGGGAGAGGACTATTTTCTCTCTCTAAAAAATATGAACTCCAACGGCACTGATGGGCCCAACTCAACTGTCCGTCGTCCATCCTCTGAAGCTAAGATCTTAAAAGAAGATGAGGAGGATATCGGTGTACATAGTAAGAAAAATCAGAAAGAAAACCACCATGAATCCATATGTATGGAGCATCTCTCGAGAGTTGCGATGGACTGTGATGCAGAGCCTCCTTCCCCTCTTAGAGAGGAGGCTAACATCCCTGCAAATGAAAACTCGGGTGAGCCATTACAGCCAGATAAAAAGATAACGAAAGTTGCCTTCTCCTATAAGGATGCTATTGAGAGTAAAAAAAGCAACAACATAGATATATATTTTGATGAGTCTACTGGGTCTTGGTCTGATGATGAGATGGATCTCAATGTGCGAGGGGAGATTGATCTCAACCACAACCCGGATAGCGACCATGATCCGTTGTGCCCAATGGTTGTTATCCCACAGAAACATGTAGATAAACTCAGAAACAAATGGAAGGAATGTGTCATTGTGAGCTTACTAGGAAGGAATATAGGGTTTAAAATGCTTGTCAACAGAGTCACCACAATCTGGAACCTCTAGGGGGACTATGAGATTATTGACCTTGAAGAAGGACATTATCTCTTTAAGTTCAACATGAAAGACGACTACTACAACGTCCTCACAGGGGGACCATGGATAATCAATGGTCACTACCTTATTGTCCGAAACTGGACACCAAACTTTAACCCTACAGATACCTGTGGAGTTACTACTGCACTATGGGCAAGACTGCCACGATTACCAATCGAATGGTTCGATGAAAAAATTCTCTTCCACATAGGTAGAAAACTTGGTAAACGAATCAAAACTGATTTCAACTCAATATCTTCGTCTAGGGGTAAATATGCGAGGATTTATGTGGAAGTTAATATATCTAAACCACTCATTCCATGTTACAAATTGGATGGAAGGAAGTACCGTGTGGAATATGAATTCCTACCATACATTTGCTTCATATGTGGGAGAATTGGTCATAAGAGTGAACACTGCCATTCAAACCAGACCGTGAGAAATTATGATGTGCCTCCGGAGAGCCACAGCCTACCTCTGACATGCATTACGACGCCACCAAGCATGAATGAAACAAACAAAACCTCTAACGGAAATATTTTTGGAGCTATAGGGAAACATGGCATGACGTCGGGGCTGAACGGACAAGACCCAGTGGACACTAGCTTTGGGTCGTGGATGCTTGTCAGGCGTAACACTAGTAATGAAAGACAGACCCTAGGCAATAACCAAAACAAAGTTAACTCCCATAATAGGTTTGCTAGCCTCTCCCAGCACTCTGATGAAAATAGGTACGAGAATACACAAAGGACAACTAATCAATCTAGGACAAGACAACCTATAAAGAAAAATAATAATCATGCTACAGATAAAAGACGACTTTCGACAGTCCTAGGTGACTATATGAAAGACAGTTCCCACCCAGCAACCAATGGTGCGTTGACAGCAAATTATAGCAAAGATGGTCTGACCCCGAATTCTGCTTCAAGTCTGAGCAACACGAAATGTAGGCATGGTAATGTCACGATAACTGCTCAGGGTCCACATCCAAAGTTAAATCAACCGCCGTCTCGCACTGTTCTCCCAATAATAGACACTGCCACAGTGATTGAGACCTCAGGTAATAAATTGGTTACCACCAAGGTACGTAATAACTTAACTTCCCCCACCACTATTCTAATATTTTAAATACGACTACTAATGAACCTGGTTCCAACTTACTTATAAGACACCGCAGTTGCGAACCCTCCCACTGTGAACCCCTTAGCGCCAACTCCATCATCATTGACCCTCCCCCTTACTCTATACTCGTCCCCAATGGAGTCCCCCCCCATTCCCAATAGCAATGCTAGGAAACCTCCTAATACAATATCTAAACCTAACGGAGGGGAGGGAGGAATTCACTCTAAATCTAGAGACGAAAATGGTAATCTACACGAGGGTGAAATGGAGTGTAACCCAGACATGCATTTTACTCAGATGCTCAGAAGCGATAGGGTCAGACAGACAGATGATAGGGAGGTTGGTGGAAATGGCTTCAGCCAAAGACTCCATCAGCAGGATAAAAAACTTCCTCCCATGGCCACTAAATGTGGACCTTCTTATTACAACAAACCTTTTGTCTATGTCTGTGATCACATGGAACTGTAGAGGGGCAGGGAAACCCCTTTTTAAACCCACATTCACTGAACTCTGCAATAATTTCAAGCCTAGTGTGATCATCCTTATCGAAACTCAAACGGTTTTTTCCAATTTCTCTAGCTTTTTTGAGGGGTTAAGATTCACCAACTGGGAGGTCTCAGAGTCCAGAGGTCGCTCCGGTGGTATCTGGGTTTTATGGAACCAAAGCAACATCCATCTTCGCTCTATCAATGTTTCCGACCATGCCCTCCATCTCCTTGTTACTCTCAAGGGCTACGATGACTGGCTGTTATCCGCTATCTATGCTAGCCCTATCTACACCCTGCCTCAAACCCTCTGGAACAATCTCAAAAATCTGGCCCAAGACCTTGATACCCCTTGGCTTGCCACGAGTGGTTTTAATGACCACTTTGACTCCTCCGAGAAGAGAAGTTATTCCAGACACAACAAGGAGTATATGTGTAATAAATTTGTGGAGAATGTTAATAACTGCAACCTCACTGACCTTGGCAGCACGGGTCCACGCCTCACTTGGACTAATAGTAGAGACGGTTTTGCCAACACCCTTGTGAGACTGTACCGCTCGCTGGCCAACCCGACTTGGCGCTTACAATTCCCGGATGTTGTGGTCGAGAATATTCCTCTCACTGCTTCCGATCACTGCCCCATGCTCATCCGTTTCGAAGGTAAAAAGTCCAATATTTTCACTCCCCTCCCCTTTAGACTTCTTGCGTGCTGGTTTGAACGTATTGATTTTCAGAATATTATCTTAAATAACTGGAATAAAAATCTCAGCTTCCAACACAATCTTGATAACTGTATTCCTATAATTAAACACTGGAACCATGTTGTCTATGGCCATATTAACTTAAATAAAAAACGCATTCTTCGTGGACTTAATGGTATTCAAATTGCCCAAGAAACACACTTTTCACACAACCTCAATCTTCTTGAAAATCAGCTTAAAAACGAGTATAATAACATCCATCGGCATGAAGAACTTCTTTGGAAACAAAAATCCCGCATCAAATGGCTTAGTGAGGGAGATAAAAACACCAAAATTTTCCACACCTCTACCATCATTAGAAGGCGCCGTAACAAGATTGATAGAATAAAAATTGATGGGGATTGGGTTGATAATTGTGAGATGATCTCGCTTCATACTAATAACTACTTTATATCTCTTTTCGCCAACTCTTACCCCGCAATTACTAGTGATAAATTCATTAACTTCAATCATCTACGATTTGAGGATGTTGACAATAACATTCTGGACCACCCCTTGTCAATTGATGAGGTCAGGCGTGCGGTGTTTAGTATGAATGGGCTCAAAGCCCCGGGCCCGGATTGTATCCAACCCATTTTCTACCATACTTTTTGGGAGACTACCAAACTGTTCTTATTTAAATTCATCGAGGAATGTTTTACCTCTCTTTCCTTTCCGAAAAAGGCTAACTCCAGCCACATCACTCTTATCCCAAAAATTGACAATCCCGAGAATATTACCTAGTTTAGACCTATCACCCTCTGTAATATGCCCTACAAAGTTTTAGCTAAGATCATAGCTCATAGACTCCGACCAATCCTCTGTAAAATCATTAGCCCTAATCAAGCTAGTTTTCTTCCGGGTCGGCAGACCTCAGATAATATTATCATTACCCAGGATATTATACATTCACTTAATAAAAGAAAAGGTAAAAAGGGGGTGCTATTTTTAAAATCGACCTTGAGAAAGCCTACGACAAAATTAGCTGGGAGTTTGATTAGGCATAAATTCTTCCTAATTTATCCCTTTATTTAATTACTTTTAGCACCTCGAACAATGTAATTGAGTTGGATTTATCTCATAATCGTGCTACTGACTGATCCTAATGAGTACACCGAGTTTCTGGTATTTCGTAGTGGTTTTACAGGTATTTGATGTCAAGAAACGAAAGAAAAAACCCGAAGGAATCAAGAAAGAAAGAAGGAAAAGTCTCAAGGGCAAAAGCGTAATTTCCACCCGGAATTCGGATGAGGTACCTAAAGAGAAGTTTAAGACATCCCATTCACGAGCGCATAGGAAGAAACGACACCTCAATCGGAATCCCGAAACATAAGTTATGAGCAGTCAAAGAGGAACCAAAAAAGTCAAAGAGCCGGACCGGTCCGCCCCTACCCTGGACCGGTCCGCCTTGCCAAACTCCAGAAGACCCCGGATCGCATGCAAACCGAAGAAGGCCAAAATAAAAAAGAATCGGTCCAATCCCGGACCGGTCCGCCCCAAAATAAAAAGAACCGATCTGCCTTGGGGACAGACCGGTCCGCCTAAGCCCCGGACCGGTCCGGGCTTCGAGATTTGAAAATATTCTCTCTTCCTAAAAAGACTCCTAGTGCAGCTGACTTCCGATATTATTGTAGGGTATAAAGACCCGATTTTTTTATTGTTATAGGAAGGTAGAATTAGTAGGATTTTCCTCTCTTTTTCCAAAAACCCTAGTTTAGTTAATAATTTCAGATTTAATTCAAGGATTGAAGACTTTATTCACTAATTTTTTTGTGAGTATCAGTTTCTTTCATTGTTTCACTTATTGCTTGGATAATTTTAGTGAGTGATTCTTAATTCTAATTCTTTTCTACATCTAATTACTATTTTATTTAGAGTGATCATGAACACCTGCACACTAATCATTATTTCCATCACTTTGAATATGTTAGGCTAGATTTCCCAAGGTCGGGATGCATGAACCCAGCCTGATGTGTTAGTGCGTGTGTATAAAATTAATCCGCTAAATTTAGTGATTGACCACGATCATATTGCGTAGTTACACAATAATTGTAGATCTTTATATCTCGTTTGCCTCTGGGTACTCGTGATGATTTAGAGTGCAATTCAAGTGCTACTATCGCGATACTGATTTACTCATCCTCAGATTAGGTATGACGCGGGCTTGAACCTCATATACATAATACTTGGGAGTACTAAATTCTGGGTCAAATCAATCAGATAAATTTAAGATTAATATTATATCCGCAATACACTAGGGTTGGGGGATTGTATTCTCGTCCTATTTTTCTCATCATTTAAACAAAAAGTTTCAAATCATCCTTCATTCCTAATTTAGGTAGATTAGTATAGTTGCATTTCTTCATAATTTCATTATCGCATTTAGCTGTAACCAATCCCAAAAACCAAATCATTTTTTTTCTTTTCTTTTTAGAGTCAAGGTTAGGATTCCTCCGTCTTTTCCCGTCGTCACAACTCTGTTGTCCTTCTTCCCTGAGGATCGATACCACACTTACTGGGATTATTACTTAAGCGACAGGCTTACACTTGAGCCTCGAGTGAACGCATTTCTGAGACACATTTTCAGTCGCGTCAAGTTTTTGGCACCGTTGCCGGGGAATTACGTAGACTTAGGATTAGATAGAGTCAATCCAAAGCTTTGACCAAAAATCCAAAAAAAAAAAATTTAAGTTAAAAAAAGCACAAAAAGATTCACAATCATCATCTCTCCTAAGATTTAATGCAAAATTCTGAACCCACTCCCACACCCCATAATACTCCAACCAACATTCACGAAAATCCAATCGTTGAGTACTACCCCGATTGCCCTCACACTCCAAATGCCCCACAGTTCTGGATCCCACCTCCCACACCGTCACACTCAATCTCTAATAACACTCCGTTTTCCTTCTTAGGGCACACTTCCAAGCACACTTCGAGCACACCAAGTGAGAGCACCAAGTCATTAAGAGAGAGAGAGATGTCGCAACACGGTAGTGCAGCCACCGGTGAGGAAGAGGCCCCATACCGCCCGCTGAGAGAATTCCTATATCCCGAGCGCACTATCAATCCGGGATGCATTATACTCCCGTATAATGCCGGGCAATTCCATTTCAAAAATGGAATGATCCAGATGCTACCACATTACCATGATATGGATTCTGAAAAGTCATACCTCCATATTAGGGAATTTGAGGATGTGTGCGATACGCTCAATGATCAAACCTGCACCCAAGAAGTGATTCGCCTCAAACTCTTCCCTTTCTCGCTCAAAGATAAAGCTAAGACCTGGTTATGGTCTTTACCTCCGAGCTCGATTCCATCTTGGAACGAGTTACAATCGAGATTTCTCAAGAAATTCTTCCCAGCACATCGAACAATCTCCATAAAGGCTCAAATTCAAGCATTCAGACAAGCTGAAAATGAGCCATACCATCGATGTTATGAACGTTTCAATGAGTTAGTTTCTTCATGCCCCCATCATGGATTTGATTCAGCGCAAGTCATCTCTTTTATCTGTAATGGGTTGAATCTTAACTCCAAACAACTTGTTGAAATAATGGGAAGTGGTCCGTTTATCGATTTAGATGCCCACGATGCTGAGCTTCACCTGAGTTATGTCGCAGAGACTACCCAATCCTGGGACACTTCTGATCCCAACGCTCAAAATCGAAATAGACAAGTGACCACCACTCCGTCGGCGTCCGGCCTATTCCACGTAGATAAGAATTCTATGACGAACAGTCGATTGGAGACTCTTGAGAAAGAATTTCGAGATCTATGCGAGATATATGGAAAAGGACCAGCTAGACCCATTCCGAACCCCGTCGTGAAGGTGTGTGCTATTTGTGAGGCGGGTCATTCAATTGAGGAATGCCCGACCATACCCGCCTACAAAGTGATGCTTCAAGAGCAAGTTAGTGGTATAGGAGGTTTTAAGGGTAATTTCGGTGCACCGCATGGGAATTCTTACAACCCTTCTTGGAAAAACCACCCTGGTTTTAGCTATGGTCAACAACACGCTGCGATGAACCCTACTTCCCATGTTGCCCCTCCTCCACCACAAAACTTTCAACAAGCCCCACACATTAAAGGACATGTGCAAGCACCACCACCTCAAGGATCTTATATCCCGCCACCGCGGAGAAGTATCGAGGATACTATCAACCATTTTATCAATACCCAGGCTGCAACTAATGCTAGGCATGAGCGCATGATGAATGACATGAATGCGAACATTTCACAGTTGCAATCATTGTGGAGTATCCAAGAGAAGGGCAGGTTTCCTGCCCAGGGCCAAAGACCTCTCCAAGGTCAAACTAGTGTTAGCTCGACACCCCATGATCATCCTGAGCAATGTATCGCAATTACCACTCTACGTAGTGGGAGAGTAGTTGACTTGTCACCTCCCCTACGAGACGTACCTAAAGATAAGGAGATTTCGCCCGACACGAAAGAGGCCGAAGATGTCCCCTTGAATGAGAGTGACAAAAAAGACGCTAGTGAGCCCGAGGTAGTAGTGAAACCACCCTTCGCGGCACCGTTTCCTCAAAGGCTAATTCCTTCCCATAAAGGAAACCCACGTGATGACGTGCTAGACGTGCTAAAACAAGTCAAGCTGAATTTACCTTTCCTCGATGCCATTAAGCAAATTCCAGCTTATGGAAAAGTCATTAATGACTTGTTGACGATAAAGAGAAAGATGAAGGTAAAGAAAAATATTTTTCTAGTACAGAATGTGAGCTCCATTCTACTCAATGATCTCCCACCTAAATTCAAAGATCCCGGTGCACCCACCATTTCCTGCATCATTGGAGAAAATAAAATAGAAAAAGCCTTACTTGATTTGGGAGCAAGTGTCAATATCCTCCCTTACTCCATCTATAGTCAACTTGACTTGGGCGACCTCAAGTCCACAAAAGTCACTCTCCAATTAGCGGATCGAACCGTAAAGATCCCAAGAGGCATATTCGAGGACGTGATCGTCCAAGTTGACACTTTCTACTTCCCGGTAGACTTTGTCATTTGGGACACGGAGCCCTCCTTTAACTCGAGCAACCATGTTCCCATCATCCTTGGGCGCCCTTTTGTTAGCTACGGCTAACGCAATAATCAATACTTGAAATGGGAGAATGCAACTCACCTTTGGGAACATGACCTTAGAGACCAACATCTTCCATGTCTCCCAACATACGGGGGAAGAAGATGACCTTCACGCGGTGAGCTTCATAGATGAGATCATAGGGGAGTACTTTGAGGAAAATGATTGTGGGCATGCCCTAGGGTCCTGCTTAGTGTCAAGCAATGAGAATGAGGGGTGTGCCCTATTTCATCAAGTAATAGTGGTAGTTGTGACAATGAGAGAAAAGTGGGGGAGAGGTGTGTAGTGACCGCAATTAAAAGAGAGAGAGAGGGGTTAGAAGAGAGAAAAATGGTGGAGTTAGAGATCGAGCAAGTAAGAAAGGACGTAGGCACTACTCGAGAGAGAGAACTAGGGGACATGAGCATGAAAGAATTTGAAAGAGAATTCGGGCAGGTGGATGAAAGTATTACTATTGAAGGCCAATCCCTATTGGATTCATGTAGTCACTTAGACGAAAGTGAATTGAAAGCAAAAATTTATGAATTCCTTCGTTGTGACAATCCACCCACAACACTAGAGGCCCCGAAGGCAAGTGAGGAGAAAATTTATGGTTCATCGGACTTAGAGCCCGACCCATGCATCTTAAAAATTGAACGAAATCTAGGTGTTCCCTCCGAGTCAGCGCACGCAGACCACACTTTGAGCCAGCATCACGAGGATCCCTTTCCAATTAGTCACGATGAGTCTCCCGGTCTATCCTTTATCTATGGGCGAGGGCCCAATTTGTTTCGATTATTGTATTACAATCCTAGGACGGGAGAAACGAGGAGAGCATCCGCGAGTGGGGTCGGGTGAGTTCATGGAGAGATGAGAAGTCGTCGCACCCTCGACATGTATGGGGTGAGAGTCGTGTGTGTGAGAGTCGTGTGTGTTTTGAGAGTCGTTAGGACTAGGTTTCGTTCGGGAGAAGCATTCGTGTGTTTTGGTAATTTTAAGTAAAAAGGACGTTGACCAATGAAATCGAGAGGGTTTTTAGTCCAATTGGATAGAGAGTATATTGGGAAAGTGAAATTTTTTGAAGAAGAGAGCTCGAAATCTAAGTAAAAGAATTCCAACCCAAAAATCCTGGGGCGAACTGGTTCCTTTTTTAAGACGGACCGGTCCGACCCCGGACCGGTTCCTTTTATTTTTAAAGGAACTGGTCCGCCTATCGAGGGTTTGAAAAGTCAAAGGGCCGGACCGGTCCGCCCCTACCCCGGACCGGTCCGCCTTCTGCAGATCTGTCTTCTCCCCTTCCCAAGATTCCCCCCCTTTCCCCCCAATCCCATTCATTACCTCCAATCCGTTTTTCCTCTTCCCAACCCCAACCTTTCCCTCCCAAATCCATCCCCTTTTCCCTCCAAACCCCTTCCCTCCAAAACCAACCCCTCCCCTCCCCCTTTCCACTATAAATACACCCCAAGCCCTCCCCTTCTCCTCACACCTTCAAACCAAATACTCTCTTCTTCCTCTCTTGTGTTTCCAGCACTAAATCCCTACTGTTTCCATGAGCCCCCGTGTTGCCCCCACTAAATACGACTCCACCGTGATCCACCCCTCCGGTCACGGCGAATTTCGCTCCCGCCAAGAGGAGCGGTGGTGCACTCAATACTTTGGTTTGGGCTGCAAACTCCATATGGAGCGCGCTGTCCAATGGGAAGCCCTGCCCAACTCCGTCACCGCCCTATTCATGGCTCGGGGTTGGTGACGATTCCTTAACCAACCTCACGAAGCGGTTTGGGTAACCGAAGTCCGCTCATTCTATGGTACACTCGTCCAGACGGTCTAATTCGAGGCCGAAGCTTTCGTGGATGGGACTCCCATTCCCTTTTCCTTGGCCCGTCTCACGACCAAATTGGTTGAGTTTGACGTCCCAGACGTTCAAGAATTTACATATCCCCAAAAGGTCCCCCCGGTCGATAAGGACATTATCATGGCCCGAATTGCACCGAATGTGCCTTGGGCGGGGCAAACCGTCGCCGTTAGATGCCTAAACGAGAAGGCACGCCTCACATTTCAGATTGTGTGCGCCAACCTATTGCAAACGTCCAACGACTCCGCCATGCAGCCTCGGTAAGCTACCTTGACATATCATCTCTTTGACCCCCAAACTTCCATCCATTTGGGCCGTACTTTATACGCGGACATCATTAACGCGTCCTTAGATGAGAAGGGCGTCGCCCCACTTCCTTATGCTCGATTGATCAGTTCCATCCTTAAGGATGCTGGCATAGCGGCGCCGAGCGACCATACATGCCTCCCCGGTCCTTTCGGCCAAGGGACGCACACCAAAAGCGCCAAACAGCTAGCTGTCCTCCGGGCTAGGTGGGGCAGTGATAGTGACGAAGAGGTTTTCCCGAGCGACAGTGAGGAAGAAGTAGGGGCATCCGGTGAGGACGTCGAGATGGGGGATATCGGTCCGGACGAGGAGTCAGTGGACGAGGAGGACGGCCTAGATTTTGAGTGGGAGGGCACGGACCTTTCCGCGCGTATGTCGGCACTTGAAACAAATTTCAGCACCTTTCAGACCAACTACGAGCGCGACATGAGCATCGTTCTCCGCTTCCAAGTGGACATCTATCGCCGCATAGGGGATCCTAATGAGCCAATGCCTTCCTACTACCTAAACCCCTATGACCCTAACGCGCTCGGTTCCTCCCATCCCCCACCCCGGTGAAGCTTTATATGGTGTTGGCAGCTTTTTTTTTATTTTCCCATGTTCACAGTTGTATGTTTTTTCCTGCACATGTAACAAAGTCCTGTTGTAATAAAAACTGCATTTTCTCTGTTTGTTTGTTTTATTTTTCCACACTTTTTATTCGCTTTGAGTTAGATTTTAGTCCTTTTTGCTTGAGGACAATGCAAAAGTCTAAGTTAGGGGGGGTCACAAGTGCGTATTTCTAAAACTTCACAAATTTTTAAAATGCCCAGAAATTTCCAAAAAAAATAATCATAAAATTTTGAAAAATCCAAAAATATTTTTGTTCAAAATAAATAAAAATTGGAATTCAAATTTTTCAAAAATATCATTAAAAGTCGGTTTAAAGTCTCAAGTTGTAAACATTCAACATACACAAAGCCGAAATTGACCAAAGATGGAAATTGAGCGAAAATTGACGACTTAACGAATAAGTGTGGAGATTAACAAACCTCGTGAGATTCGAGCCTATCACTTTTTGCGAGTTTTTAAATCAATCCGAGTTAATTGTTAACTCAAAGTTCATTTCAGCACCTAAAAAAGTTGTCGAGGATCTCAAGTCTTTCATTTTGATCAGTTTTGAAAAATGTGTATAATATTGCTTTGAAAAGCGTGCCAAATTAGTCTCTAAACTTAAATTCATCTCGAAACGCATATGGTAACGCAATTGGAAATTTGGACAATGAAGTAGGCCATCGTTTGTCACCCCAAAAATATTGGCCATAAAAATTCCTGAAAAATCACCCTTTTTGCAACCCAAATTGAGCCGAATAATTTTTCCCTTTCGTTTGATAACCCGAAAAACCCAAATAGCCCGTAATTGTGAAAAATGGAAAAATTCAGAATTCAGTCCAAAAAGTGCATATAAATGGGCAAGAAAAAAATAGTTATGCTCAACAAAAATAACAAGAAAAGAAGTGAAAAACAGAAAAAAATTGAAAAAGAAGAAAAAATGAGCAATAGCTCGGAAAAAGCACAAATGGACATCGCTAATTACTTTTCCAATTCCAACCTTCCCTACCTCCTTAATTTTACCCAATATACCCTAAGAACCCGAAAAAGTCCTAACCGAGTCCAAATTGCGAAAATTGATTACCGCTTGGAGAGCTACGACACCAAAAGATAAGGAGATTAAGTGCGTGAAATAGAGGCAATGTTCCCATTTTTAAAACCGTAATCCCTTGATGAGATCCTTTCACCATAAATTTTTTGTCTTTCTAATTGTATGCGTGATTTTGCTTCCATTACATTTACTCTTTATATCACGCATACCGAAAGAATAGCCATAATCGGAGATATTCGTTTGTGAGAGCATTTCGTGAGAACTTGAAATCAAAATGAATTTTCGGATGAGTAGCGTAATGATCAATGAGTGAAAATTGGCGGTTCAATTTCCGGCTTTGCACACACGCACTATGATTTGAGACTATTGAACATGACTTGATGATGACTATTTTCTGTAAGAGTTTGAATTGCATAATTTTTTGCGTATTTTGAATTTTCTTTGAGTCGAATTTTGTGGGTATATTCTCTGCAAACCCTCACGAGACAACACTCGTCCTACTAGGGTAACTTAGGGGTTTAACGGCTTGTTGCATACGCTAAATGCAATCGCTTGCCCGCGAAAAAGGTATTTTATCCCAATAAAATGATTTTCAAGAGTTGAGCCGTACTAGGATTCTTTTGCATTTCTCGGGACGCGCAAAGTTCTAAGTTAGGGGGGTTTGATTAGGCATAAATTCTTCCTAATTTATCCCTTGATTTAATTACTTTTAGCACCTCGAACAACGTAATTGAGTTGGATTTATCTCATAATTGTGCTACTGACTGATCCTAATGAGTACACCAAGTTTCTGGTATTTCGTAGTGGATTTACAGGTATTTGATGTCAAGAAACGAAAGAAAGAAACCGGAGGAATCAAGAAAGAAAGAAGGAAAAGTCTCAAGGGTAAAAGCATAATTTCCACCCGAAATTCAGATGAGGTACCTAAAGAGAAGTTTAAGACATCCCATTCGCGAGCACATAGGAAGAAACGCCACCTCAATCGGAATCCCGGAACAAAAGTTATGAGCAGTCAAAGAGGAACAAAAAAAGTCAAATAGTCGGACCGGTCCGCCCTACCCCGGACCAGTCCGCCTTGCCAAACTCCAGAAGCCCCCAGATCGCATGCAAACCGAAGAAGGCCAAAATAAAAAATAATCGATCCAACCTCGGATCGGTCCGCCCCAAAATAAAAGGAACCGATCCGCCTTGGGGGCTGACCGGTCCGCCTAAGCCCCGGACAGGTCCGGGCTTCGAGATTTGAAAATCTTCTCTCTTCCTAAATAGACTCCTAGTGCAGCTGACTTCCGATATTGTTGTAGGGTATAAAGACCCGATTTTTTTATTGTTATAGGAAGGGAGAATTAGTAGGATTTTCCTCTTTTTTTCCAAAAACCCTAGTTTAGTTAATAATTTCAGATTTAATTCAAGGATTGAAGACTTTATTCAGTAATTTTTTTGTGAGTATCAGTTTCTTTCATTGTTTCACTTATTGCTTGGATAATTTTAGTGAGTGATTCTTAATTTTAATTCTTTTCTGCATCTAATTACTATTTTATTTAGAGTGATCATGAACACCTGCACAGTAATCATTATTTCCATCACTTTAAATATGTTAGGCTAGATTTCCCAAGGTCGGGATGCATGAACCCAGCCTGATGTGTTAGTGAGTGTGTATAAAATCAATTCGCTAAATTTAGTGATTGACCATGATCGTATTGCGTAGTTACACAACAATTGTAGATCTTTATATCTCGTTTGCCTCTGGGTACTCGTGATGATTTAGAGTGCAATTCAAGTGCTACTATCGCGATACTAATTTACTCATCTTCAGATTAGGTATGACGCGGGCTTGAACCTCGTATACATAATGCTTGGGAGTACTAAATTCCGTGTCAAATCAATCAGATAAATTTAATATTAATATTATATCCGCAATACACTAGGGTTGAGGGATCGTATTCCCGTCCTATTTTTCTCATCATTTAAACAAAAAGTTTCAAATCATCCTTCATTCTTAATTTAGGTAGATTAGTCTAGTTGCATTTATTCATAATTTCATTATCGCATTTAGCTGTAACCAATCTCAAAAACCAAATCATTTTTTTCCTTTTCTTTTTAGAGTCAAGGTTAGGATTCCTCCGTCTTTTCCCGTCGTCATAACTCTGTTGTCCTTCTTCCCTGAGGATCGATACCCAACTTACTGGGATTATTAGTTGAGTGATATGCTTACACTTGAGCCTAGAGTGAACGCATTTCTGAGACACATATTCAGTCGCGTGAGAGTTCTTGGAACGAGTCCTCATCTGGTTCAATATCAGCACTAAACTTAGACGTCTCATCCTTAGCTGCATAACCAGTGCTTCCACTTCAGTTCGGTGGAATGGGGCACCGCTCCCGCAGTTCAATCATTCTAGAGGCCTTATACAAGGAGATCCACTGTCCCCATACTTATTCGTCGTGTGTATGGATTATTTGGGAGAGGCCATCAACTACCAGGTGGACTAGGGCAAATGGAAGGGTCTTAAGGCTTCCCCCAATGGCCCTACCATATCACACCTCTTTTTTGCGGATGACCTCATCCTTTTCACCGAGTCCTCACATACTAGTTGTAGTGTGGTTATGGAGACCCTCCACCATTTTTGTGATATCTCTGGATAGACCCTTAGCCTTCAAAAATAAAAAAAATTCATCTCCCCTAATATCCCAAAGCAGAGTGCGTGTGACATTAGCAAAAGTTGCGAAATTAATATCACCAATGATCTGGGAATGTACCTTGGCAATAACCTCATTCATGGAAAAGTCACAACAAACCACTTCACTCATATCATTGAGAAGGTCCAAAAGATACTTTCTGGATGGAAATCCAAACTCCTCTCTCTCGTAGGACGTTCTACCCTCATCCAGGCTGTCACCGCCACCATCCCTGTCTACAATATGCAAACCTCGATACTCCCAAAAAAGATAAATGAAAAACTTGACAAACTTAATAGAAACTTCCTTTGGGGAGAGTCGGATGATAAGAAAAAAAGTCCATCTCATCAAGTGGGACACTGTGTGCCGCCCCAAAGAGCTTGGAGGGCTTGGTCTTAGGAGTAGTGAGTAAAATAACCGTGCCATTGTCTCCAAGATTGGGTGGAAAATTATGAACGATAAAAATTCCTTATGGGTTCGTGTGCTTAAATGGAAGTATAATACACACGACAATCCTAGAAACCGGACTCGTAAGGCCCAAGCACCCCATGTTTGGAGGAGCATCTCTAAGTGTAAAAGTGATATTGTGAAAAATACCAAATGGATTATTGGTGATGGAAAGTCCACGAACATTTTCAATGATTGGTGGGTGGGTTCATCCACCATATCCACACCTCACAATAACCATCTTATGTCCGTTGTTTGTGACCTCATAAAGGAAGGGTCCTGGAACGAACAACTCATTGAGGACAACTTCAGTAATGACATTTCCAACTTAATCCTGGGGACTCATCTCCCCCACATTCCGAATCAAACTGACAGCCCTAGTTGGGGACCCTCCCCCAATGAAAAATTCTCGATTAAATCTTCCTATGAATCCCTTGTCAAAATTGACCTCAGCACCCCCTATATTATTAACTGGAAACTCATTTGGAAACTTAAACTCCCCCTGAAATTTAAAACCTTTCTTTGGCTAATTTTCCACAAAACAATCCTTACTAATTGCCAAAGATTTAGTAGGCGCATTTCTAATTCCAAATTATGTGATTTCTGTGAGTATGATGAAGACATTGAACATGTGCTTAGAAACTGTCACCTTGCCACTACTGTTTGGGAGCACACATTCACCCCATGGGTGTGGAACACTCAGAAAAACATTTACTTTTTTGATTGGATTAAAGATAACATATGGGATAGGCCTATGAAAAATGGGCAGTTCCTTTTTATTTCCATGCTATGGCACATCTGGACTGCACGTAATAAATGCATTTTTGATAAGAAAAATATATCCTCGAATATGGTTTGGGCTAACTCGAGTGCCCTCGCACGTGAACTTTAACTTATTGCTAAACCCAAAGTTAGTCCAAACTATGTTCCGGGTAATATCCCTAATTCCTCTTCAAGTCTCTATTCCTTTTCAGGCTATGAGATTTTTACAGATGGCAGCTACAACCCATTCAACAATCTGGGTGGCTTTGGTGGCATGGTCAGTAGTAACGATCAATGGTGGATTATTGGTTTTAGTGGTAAGATCATTGGCGATAGCAGCCCTATAAAGGCTGAATTAGTGGGCATTCTCCATGGGATGAACATGGAAAAATTCAAGGGCTGGACCGGGTGCTTACTTCGCAGTGACTGCCTGGATGCCGTTCACTTTCTTAATAGACAGGGTCACCAAAACCATCCGCTGACTAACATTATCGATGAATTCATAGCTATTATGGCTGAGATGGAGATCAAGGTCTCATATATCAGGAGGTCGAACAATATGTGGGCTGATGGCTTAGCTCGAATTGGAAGACGGCAGGTTCACGACTATGCTGGGTATAACGAGATCCCGGAGGCTCTTTTCTGCCTCCTGGAGCATGTAGATCGGGGTAAGACTAAGGTGGCCCTCCAGGCTTGTACTGACTCTACCTACCGTATTGCTACCTTTGGGGGTTATATCCTTGACGACCGAGGGCACTGGAAGATTGGCTACTACGGACGACTCAAGGGCACTCCTTCTCTCCTTCATGCCCTGATGGAAGGCCTCTTTCACGGCCTCAATATGGCCAAAATGCGTGGTTGGAAGGACATTCTAATTGAAACCACCTCTCACTAGCTTATTGATATCTTCAAAGGGGTCCAGTACCATGAAACTGACTTTAAAAATATTAGGATCGACTGCTACGAGCTCATAAGAATGGTGGGCACTGACTTCATTTATGTCAATCCTGGTATGATTCGGGGTGTGGATTGGCTAGCACGGGAGGCTAAAGTCCAGGAGGAGACCTTTGT
Organism: Sambucus nigra; assembly: GCA_949130495.1. Classification (NCBI taxonomy): domain Eukaryota; kingdom Viridiplantae; phylum Streptophyta; class Magnoliopsida; order Dipsacales; family Adoxaceae; genus Sambucus; species Sambucus nigra. The sequence goes on along the minus strand of OX422214.1, from coordinate 381,623,375 downwards.
GGAAATTGAGGAGATCCCCAATGCTTTGCGCCGGATCCTTGCTAATCCTACTATGTAGTCTGGCTCGTCTTGTGCTTTGCTACCCTTTTTACTTATGGTTCTTTCATGGTTTTTCTCTGTTGCCTTGATGGCCTATAGTTTCATAATGTAATCTCTGTGTAACCAATTTCTGTTTCAATGTTTACCAAAAAAAAAAACAGGTATATCAGTGGCATGAATAGTGTCATGTATAGTGGTTGTTGGGAAATTGTACCGTGGGCTATCACATGTTGATGGTTTAATAATAGTACAAGTACTATTGGTGGTCAGTAAAGGTGTAGTATGGTTATGTGTAAGATTGGACATAGTTGGTTCCGTGGATGCACTTTTAAGGGCTGGGGTTAAATCAGTGTCACTGGATCCTAACTTTTGAGTATTATGCTGATGATTTTCTATATTTCCTACTTCTAAAAATTCATAATATGTTGTCATGTCAGTTCTTTCTTCACTTGAATTCATATATCTATCGGGTGTAACATAAGTCATTATAGTTTCATAAAAAATAACATGTTTTGACACATATACTCTCTTTGTGGAGGGATGATAACACCTGTATCCCTTATGCAAGGGGCTATAGAAAATAAAAACACAAGGGAAATATTTCGGGGTGAACTTATGTTGAGTTTTTCCTATGATGTAAGGAAAACATGTACATTCAAACACCTTAAGAGAATCATAGCAAGGTTGCTTCTTATACAACTTGAAGAGAGAAGTTTTGTGTTTAGTTTTGGGGAAGGTAGTCTATTGATGAGATATATAGCAGTAAGAAAGGCGTCTACCCAAAGATACAAAGGCATTTTAGCATATATCATAAGAGTTAGAGGAGTTTCTACAATGTGTCTATGTTTTCGTTCGGCAACTCCATTTTTCTCGGGAGTATTTGGGTAAGAAATTTGTCGAAGTATACCATGATTATGTAAGTGTTCAATGAAAATATTACTGGAAAATTCTCCTCCTCCATCACATTGAATTTTTTTTATTTTCTTATCAAACTGAGTTTCATCCATTTTCTGAAAATGGAGAAAGGTTTCAAAAAAATCAGATTTATGTTTGAGAGGATATAACCAAGTATATCTAGAATAGTCATCTAGAAACATAGTATAATACTTCATATTTTAAGATGAACTAATGGGAGCCGGTCCACATAAATCAGAATGAGTTTTAGCAAGAGGTTCTAAAGAAATTTTATCTTTCAAATTAAAAGGTTGCTTACAAATTTTTCCCATTTGACATGAAACACAAACAGTAGAGTTTTTATTCCAATGTGTAACATTAAAACACTTATTTCTAGATAATAATTTTAAAGTTTGATTACTAGTATGTCCTAATCTCATGTGCCAAATATCGTCACTACCCTTGCTATCTTAATTTGCAAACAATGCTTGAAGTTGGTTGTCATCAAAGGCATATGAAGACCCTTGTCTAGTTCCTTTGGCCATCACCAGGTTGGTCTTCTTGTCCTTAACAACAAAATCATTGTCAGTCAATTCAAGAGTGCATTCATTTTCTTTAGCAATTTGAGAGACAGAAATAAGAGAGTTTTGAAGTTTTGGGACAACAAGAACATCATTAAGTGTGAGTCCCTTTATTTTATTTTCACCAACATGTGTTATGTCCAATTTAGAACCATCACATATTATTACTTTATTACTAACAAAATACGGTTTTAAATTTGAAATGTTACCTGTTGTGTTAGTCATGTGAGTAGAGGCACCTGAGTCCACATACATGTTATGATTATGTGGTTTCTCTTTTTGCATGTAGTTAATCCCCACACCTTGAGAATTTTTTGTTGTGCATTTTTTTATAATTACTGTGTCATAAATTCATCTTTAACATTGAAAGGGGCAGTCAATTAATGTTTTTTCTGTGAAAATTTGGCTCCAAACACTGTGGAATATATTTAAAATAAGGAAACTATGATTCAATCTTTTCAAGATCAACATAATAGTATTGATATGCATTCATCGCATTATCCTATTTCTCAAACATCAACCATCAAAGTTACTTCAATGTTTTGGTGATAGCTTAGTTTAGGAAGGCTTCTACGATTCCATCAGTAGGTAATTTCTTGTTGAGTTATAAGAAAATCTATTATTTTTAGTTGATTGGTGTTTTAATCAATGACCGAGTTAGGATTCAATTTATGCGGTTTCTAGATAAGTTAAGGCCAATTAGACCTATAAGATTCACAATTTTATCAGAATTCCTGGCAATCGGTTATTTGTTTGAAAGCTTAACAACTCCAATGAGTTGTAATCTGGTACACGCTCTATCATTAAAAATAATCACCTGAATCCATATTTTTTAGATGGCAAGGTAAATTATGAAATTGTGTAGACCATTACCATTTCAATCTATCAGCAATGATAGTTATATTTCTAAACATAATTTTATTTGTTTTAAATGGCTAAAACCTAATATGTTTTGTTTTTAAACCATCTTTTAGATTTTTTTTACTGACTGGGAATCATGTTGGCTATGATATTGATACCTCTAAGAACATTTAGTAAGTTATGGCATCCAAATTGTATGCTCATGTCATCTCTAATATGTAGAACATTGAAAGTCACCAAAGGATTATGATATCAACATTATTCTAAATTTCTTCCAATTGATCGACAACCTAGGAATAAAAATAAAATGAGAAGCATTTAATTTTTCCTTGAGCTATTACACAAAAATTTACTTTTGATATCTTCTAGAAAACTCTTTAACAAATAGAGGACATTTTCCCATAATTACCCAAACTTTCCACCACCCTATTTTCTTCTTGATACAAAAATGAGAGCCTATGCATATTAAACTGCCTCGTATGAGGGTCGGATCGTCATGCATAATCAATCGCTGGAGGTCGTGGTGGTGCAGAGAAAGGGCCATCCTTGTTCTAGTTTGCAATTACTACCTAGTTTCTACCTTCATTAGAATTTTTGGAATTCTTATTTCCAAAACTAAAAAATAACTCCTATCATAATTTTATTAAACTAACATCAAGTTCTTAGGTGTTGATTTGATATGATAACTACACATAACCTATTGCATACCAATATATACCCATAAATAGGCATACCCACCAGTGTATTCGTGCTTTTTACCAAGAAACAAAACCCACAAATAATCTAGGGTTGGTATTCTTCTACAAACCCAATCAGTCTTTTACCACTTCCAAAACCTGGTACATATCTCACAAATTTCATAATTCAAACTGAGTAAGTCCTGAAGAACCGCTTACTTGTTTGCTCCCACTTAGCTTACTGTTAGACAACATATTTCTTACCTTTGAAAGTATAATTACGTAACTGAAAACATTCATACCATTTTTTATACATTATGGTTCATGTAGGCATATATTATGTATGCTACTTAGAACGATTAATTATAGTATGTCCTGTTTGGGTTAGAAGATTAGGTTAATACAAAAACTATCCGATCATCTTAGATGTGAAACTGCAGACCTAATTGGTATACATTTTATTTCTCCCATGTTTAATAAGCATTAGATGGTTGATTATATATATAGATAATTCATTTTTTACCTGTAAGTTGATAGTGAGAGGCAGAATACCATGTTTAAGGGAATTACAATTCAATCTCTTTAAAGGAATTACAATTCAATCACATTGAACCTTATTTTCAATCCATTTTAAAATAATAATAATAATAATATTCATCATTACGTATAAACCATTGTTGAGAATAACGAGTACAAAACTCTAATATTCTCAATAAATGATTATAAGGAAGTACTCACTAAATCACTCTTTCAAAACACTTAAATAAGACCAACTCATAAAATACTACACTCAAACTAAGATACAAATACAAATACTAATTGCCTTATTGTTTTACTTCTTCGTGGATGATTATACAAGAATAGGACATGGGGTATTTATAGCATGACAAATACATTTTAGGACACACATTAAACAAGTAAGGAAAAATTACAACAACACTTTTCTACCTAATACACACTAATTTATCACTAGTGAAATATAGGTAAGCAATGACATAACACATACTAATTTACCACTAATGCAATATAGGTAAGCATTGACATCATATGGGTTGCGATGTTGAAACTTAATACTCCCCCTCAACATCTACTCTCATTCCTTTCACCATGAGGAACTGACGACAAAAGTTTTCAAACTTACTTGTACTCAAACCTTTTGTGAACAAGTCTGCAATTTGATCATCTATCTTGATCTGTTTCATCTCAATCTCTTCTTCAAGAACTTTTTCTGGGATAAAATGACAGTGCACTTCCACATGTTTAGTTCTAGCATGAAAAATTGGATTCTCCGCCAAACGAACTACCGATTAGTTGCCACAATACAACGAAACTGCATAGTTTAGTGGTTGATGTAGATCGTTCATCAACTGTAACAGCCACGTACACTCTTGAGTTGCCATTTCCGCTGCTCGATATTCTGCTTCCGTAGTTGACAAAGATCTTATTGGTTGTCTCCTACTACACCAAGAAATTGCTCCAAATCCAAGCTTGAACACGTACCCGGTAGTTGATCGACGACTATTATGATCTCCTACATAGTCAGTGTCACAATAGCCAACTAACTTGAAATTTTCACCTTTCTTGTATAAAATACCATAGTTAGTTGTACTCTGCACATATCTCAATATTCGTCGAATTGCTTCCAAATAAGACTTCTTTGGATTTTGCATGTATCGACTCATCACACCAACTACATAAGAAATGTTAGGCCGAGTCAAGGTTAGGTAGATCAGACTACCTACTAATTATTGATACATCGTGGCATCTTCCAATTTTTTTCATCCATGTGCACACAGCTTACCATTCGTTCCATCAGTGTTGAGATTGGCTTGCATTTGAGCATCCCAAACTTCTTCAATAAATCTTTGGAATAATTTTGCTGACAAAAAGTATTCCTTCTTGTGTACGATCTACCTCTATACCAAGAAAGTTCTTGAGTTGTCCAGGTTCCTTCATCTGGAAATGAACTGATAAATTCTCCTTTGTTCAAAGAATTTATGCCTCATCATCACCAGTTATGATCAAATCATCCACGTATACCAGTACAATAGCTAACTTTCCTCCATTAGCTTTGACAAACAAGCTAGAATCTACAGGTGTTACTGAATAACCACTTTGAGTTAGAAATTCAGCAATCTTACCATACCACGCCCTTGGTGCCTGTTTCAATCTATATAGTGACTTTCGCAACTTACACACATGCTCACGATGATCTTGATTATGAAAACCCATTGGTTGAATCATGTAGATCTCCCGATCTAACTCCTCGTGAAGAAATACATTCTTCACATCCATTTGCCACAAATTCCAGTCTTTATTGGCTGCAAGTGTAAGTAGGACTCGTACAGTTGTAAGCTTTACCACTAGACTAAATGTTTCATCATAGTCTAGTCCATATTGTTGAGAGAACCCCTGAGCCACCAATCGAGCTTTGTATCTCTCAATTGATCCATCTGGATGATGTTTTATCTTGTAAACCCATTTACATGATATGGATTTCACTTTTCTTGGCTTCGGCACGAGATTCTAAGTACGATTTTTCTCTAGTACAGTGATTTCTTCTTCTATAGATTAATTCACTCAGAATTCTAGGATGCTTCTTCAAACATATGAGGTTCCTTTACACTTGCTTCTTCTTCTATGTCTGCGTTGGCATATTTGGGATTTGACTTTTTGATTCTTGTTAACCTCCTGAGTTATGATTGTGGAGTTGATACTTTCGTTTCACTAGGTCCATCTTCTTCATCTTATTGGTAATATACACCAGTTTGTTAAGGATTCTAATTTACTTCTTGATCGATATTATCATCATCATATGAATCTTCAGCTTCATGTGAGCTTGATAAGATTTTAGGAGCCTGCTCTCCCATTTTCTGTTGCAGCTTCTCTTCAAATTCTTTCGAGTTTCATAACACCTCCTTTTTTTAGGACGATCAAGAAGATGTTTCATCAAACACCATATCTCGTGACGTGTAACACCTTCCAATCGTAGGATCGCAACATTTCCACCCTTTCTTCTGACTGTCGTATCCCATAAAGACACATCTAACGGCTTTCTTGTCAAACTTGCTATGTAGATGGTTAGGAACAGATATATAGCATACACAGTCGAATACTCGAAAGAAACTAGCCGTAGGTTTCATGTCCCATAATTTCTCAAAGGGTGAAACAAACTCTAACCTTGGTTGAGGAAGTTTGTTAATCACATGGGCTGCAGCTCAGATAGATTCAGCCCAAAATCTTCCTGGTACATTCTTAGCATGTATCATACTCCCACAAACTTCTACAAGATGTCGATTCTTTCTCTCTGCTACTCCATTCTGCTAGGGGTGTTGGCACAAGTAAATTGATGACGTATTCTACAGTCTCGTAGATACTGAAAAAATCATTTGAGGTATATTCTCCTTCATTATCAGTGCGTAGACAAATAATCTTCTTCCCCAATTCTCCTTCAATCGTCTCTCTGAACTCTTTAAACTTTGAGAATGTGTCAGATTTTTCTTTCATAAAGAAAACCCACACATACCTGGAGAAGTCATCAATAAACTTTACCATATACCGCATCCCACCAACTGATGGTTACTTAACTGGTCCGAACACATCAGAGTGAACTAACTCTAATAGTTCCTTTTCTCTAACTTTGATTCCTCGTATGGTAATTAATGTGCTTTACCATACTGGCATTCCGCACAGACCGTGTCTGTCCTCACATCAAATTGTGGAGGTCCCTTGAGCATCGACTTCTTCATCATCACGCTTAGCTTAGAATAACTAACATGCCCCAATCGCATGTGCCATAATTATGTTGTCTCATTTGTTCTTATCTTGACTACATATGCAGACTCTGCTGGCATCATATAGACTGACTCCAATCGTCGTCCCTCCATTGCTGGCATTCTTGAGATCTTGAGGTGTTGATATACCTTCACATCTCGTGGACCAAACAAGAAAAATTGGCCTGATGATGTTAACTGTGCCGCTAAAAAGTAGATTTTTCCTCATACCTAGAACATGGTAGACATTTTGAAGCGGCACCTAGTTTAAGTTGTATTGAGGTGCTACTACCGTCTTACCGATATGAGCAGTTGGTAGCCTTGAGTTGTTAGCTGTTACCACAACTCTATTTCCCTTGTATTTTGACAGGCTTTGTAACTTTTGTTTATCACCCGTCATGTGATTTGAGCAGCCTAAGTCGACGATCCAATCATTCTCGTGGTCGATCCGCTCAGCTGTCGAGGCTGTGAGAGCTAACTCCTTCTCTTCCACAGCAAAAGATGCTTCAGCATCCCAATCATCTTCTATTCTCTCCTTTGGATTGGAAGTAGCAGCATTGCTCTCAGTGGGCCTTTTGTTGGACCAATAATCTTTTGCTATATGTCCCTTGTTACTACAGTTGTAACATTTTCCCTCAAATCTTTTACCATAGCCACGATTCTTTGAAGCTCCCCCTGGACGAGAACCTCCTTCTCCTTGATGACTTTTTGCCTTATCATCATCCTTTTTATATCCGACTCCGACGTTCTGCTTGAAGTAGCCTTTGCTTTTGTTGGTGTAGAGCGCTTCCTTCTCACCCTTCAGCAAGACTCCTCCCATTTGCTTAGCCATAGCTTATTGACTGAAAAGTAAATTTTCAAACTCAACAAGTGATGGTTCAGTCAACCATCCTTATACAGCAGCAACAAAACTTTGGTATTCGGACCTCAAACCATAGATAATTATTCTTTTTATCCTGGTTTCACCAATAGCAGCTGCTGGATCTAAATTTGAAATTTTGTGGCATATTTTCTTCACCTTGTGAAAGTACTTGGTGATAGTCATGTCGCGTTGCGCCATCGATAGCAGCTCATTCTCAAGAAGTTGTAGTCTTGGGTCGTTCTTCTTTGAAAAAAGTGTTGTGAAAGTATCCAACATTTCTTCTTCAATTGTGGTCTTTAAGGCAAACATCGCTTTGCCCTCTTTAATCTTCCATTTTCGCAAAGTGCCATTAGCGTCATCAACCTCCGATTGTATAACTTCACTACCGCCAATGTCCTCCCAAAGGTCTTGTCCTTGTATATAAGACGTCATACATATCGCCCACGTGTTGTAATTTTGGTTATTGAGCTTCTTGATTCCTCCAACTACTTGAAAATCAACCATCGTGTCAGTAAAATTTTGATAATACCAAACAAGCCTGATTTCAAGATACAAACTTGCAGAATACGAATTTCTCATGACTCAAGAAAACTCACTCCAAAAATACTAGTACATGACCGTCCCGCTCTGATACCAATTGTTGAGAATAACGAGTACAAAACTCTAATATTCGCAATAAATGATTATAAGGAAGTACTCACTAAACCACTCTTTCAAAACACTTAAATAAGACCAACTCATAAAATACTACACTCAAACTAAGATACAAATGCTAATTGCCTTATTGTTTTACTTCTACTTTGATGATTATACAAGCATAGGACATGGGGTATTTATAGTATAACAAATACATTTTAGGCTACACATTAAACAAGTAAGAAAAAATTATAACCATACCTTTCTACCTAACACACACTAATTTTTCACTAGTGAAATATAGGTAAGCAATGACATAACACACACTAATTTACCACTAATGCAATATAGGTAAGCAATGATATCATATGGATTGTGATGTTGAAACTTAGTAACCATAGTACTCTAGCTCTAGGAGTATCCGCTATTGTAAAGTAGAGCACTTTGATCCCACTAAGATATGAAAGTTCCGTTTAAAACAGATTGAATAATTGTTAATAAAAAATATTTAGTCCAGTATGAACAATTGAATCGTTCGGTATATGAAAAACCGTATTATCAATTGTTTTGGTACGTCGATTGTTGTTGAATTTCTCTCTTCGTTCTGGATTTTTGTAGATTTTTACTATTAAACGTATGAATGTTGTTTATCGGTCTCGGCTTTACTATTTGATAATAATTTAAGTCAATTTTGTTGATACATTGTGATAAGTTGAAGGAACAATCATTTATTTGTAATTCATGCATTTAAACAGATATTAAAATGCGTGTGTAACTATCAACTTTTTGAATTTAATTAGTGTTTTTGAACTGTAGCATGGAATATAAAGATAAGTCCACCTCTAAGAGACGGAGAACGATAAAGCAATGTATCTCAGTACCTATATTTTCCGTTCTATAAATCATAATCTCTCTATCGTCTGATGCTTCTTTGACGAGTCCACAACTTCGTTCCTTTGACAATCACCCCTTGCGATCGTATTTTTGTATTTATTGACTATTTTTTTAAATTTCTCTACTCATGTACCATACCAAACCCTTTATTTTCCCTCTTCTTCTCTTGCAAAGACAACTATAGCAAGCACGATCACTGCCAATGACTCAGTGGCAATGATTGATAAAGGATAAAAACCCCTCTTCATGAATTAATTGTTCTAAAAAATATCAATGGTGCAACCCTTCTTAAATAATCTCATTGTAGATAGAATCACGTTTTACCATTCACTGTATATAGATTCCCAATTTGTAGTTTCTTATTTCTTGGTCTCTCTGTTTAATTACATTCAAAATTTATTCAACATACTGTGTGGTATCTTAAAGCTAAATGTTACTTAAGCTCTTCTCACACCTTACTATAGGTGGTGGTGGTCTGGAACTTCCCCCTTATATAGTGGAATCCAAAGAATGATAAGGCAATTGGAGATAATGATGATTTAAACTTTTCTCTCTTACAGCAGTAGTTGTGGTATTATTTCAATCTTATGGATGTTTTCCTATCTTATGTTCCTTAAATATATTGCTCCAAAAAAAGAAAAACATAAATAAATATTATGATACGAGTGAATGTTCTCTTCATGGTTGTGGTGAATATTCAATTTTAGATTGCTACAACCTATGGTAGTGTATTATTACTATGTTTTTATGCGATGAGCTTCAGAAATAGAAAGAAGCTTGCAATATCTCAGAAGTGGATTTTAAGGGGCAACATTACACCTGGATAAATGGAGGATGGCTAGGGCAGGGCAATGTCTGTGAACGACAGATTATCTCATGGCCAGGGATCAATGGATACTATGTTTCCTGAAATAGTAGTTATCCATGATACACGAAAAGGGGTCAGACCACTATAAGCAATAATTTCTACTACCAGCTATCAAAATCAGGTCCGGCGTCTCCTAATATCTAGACCTGTAAATTGAGCCCCCGCGCTATTTTCGGGTCGAGCTTTATTTGAGTTTGAGTCGAGTCGAATCTGAGACAAAATTTCAAGCCCGAATGAATTTCGGGCCGAGCTTGAGCCGAACTTTATCAAGCCCGAATTGAGCCCGAAGCCCGAACTTTATATTTGTAAATAAATAAATAAATAATTTATATAATATTACATATTTATGTTAACATTGTTTAATTAGGTTTTGTTCTTTTATTTCATTTACTACTTTAAAAAAAAATCATTTGTCATAATACATTAGATTACATGTGTTTTTTAATTTTGTAATTTTATTGTTAATCTAATTATGGGTATTTGATTTAATAATTGCTCAAGTCACAATAGGCCTCTATTAGTGATCAATTTTTTTTAAATGTTTGAAATTTAATAGGCATTTGTAGGTTATCACTCTTATTTCTCTTGTTTTAATTTAATACATTTCATAATTATATGTATTATTTCATGAAATATCAATTAGATTTTAATGTGTAATTTTGTCCATGATGGAAATACAAGAAAAAAATTAATTCAAACATTTTTAACAAAAAAAAAAGTGAAATCGAGCCTGCCCGAAATCGGACCCGAAGCCCATAATATTTATGAGCCGAGTTCGGACTTAGGTGAAAAAAATAATTCGGACCAAGCTCGGGTTGAGCATGGGTAAGTGAGTTCGGACCGAGCCTGAGCAACTCCACGCCCGACTCACCAAGCCCAATTTACAGCCCTACTAATATCTATTATCTTCGATTTTGATCTCTATTGTTTTTATTCATTGCGTGAGATAATGTACTAGAATTAGTTTAAGGTTCCAATTTCAGAGACGAAGCTAGGCAGGGGCCAAAGGGGGTCATCCCCCCCTGTTGCGCTAAAGCAAGACTATCTCTAGCGACCAAGACGATAAAACTCACTCGGGAATTTTATCAAACACTTGGTGTGCGGAAAACACCCAAGACCTTGTTCCCAAAATGAACTAGTGTGCAAACTCCCAATCGAATCAACCAAACATCAATGAAGAGACAATAAGAACATACAAGCAATCATCAAAGCAAAACAACAACGATATACCGTGGTTCACCCAAATTTGGGCTACATCCACCAAGGAGGATTTCTTCTTTCTATAGATAAATGGAGGAACCCAAAGGTTATACACACACACAATTTATCTCTCTTAGAAAGTCACTCACAACCTCACAAGAACTCACCCCTCAAATGGGAGCTCTAACACTCTTTAGCTTTGATAACTCACAAAATAGCTCTCAAACTTGTCCTCTCTCAAAACCTAGAAATAACACTTGTATTTATAGATTTGAGCCAAAATGACAAATTTGTAAATAAACCAAAATTGAAAAAATAGGAGAGCCAAAATCAACCCCCCCCCCCCCCCCCCCCCCAAAGCTATGAATCTTCCTTTACTTTAGCCTTTAGGTGTATACTATTAGCAGCACTGGTATACAGTTTTGAAAGTTGGATATGCACTATATTGGAAGAAGACTTGTATTATCTGCCGCGTGTAAAAATGAAAGGTTGAGGCTGTTGGACCGCTGGCCTGTAAGCCTAAAAATATGGAATAATAATTACCTATACTTATCCTTCTACAATTACAACAAACGTGGCACACCACTCAACCATTTTCCTCAACGGTTTTTGATGTTTGTTATGTGCTGAATTTTTTGCCCATTCTTCTTTACCTACGCATAAAAAAAACAATCAACCTCTCCTCTCCTCTCCTCTTGTAAAAAAGCCCTACTAGATCCGTATTTTTTTTCCCTCTTTCACTTAGGTTATTTTATTTAATACTACTTTCTAATTACTTTTTATAGTTGTATATGAAATTGCGAAAATTAATAATTGTATTTCTTGAATTGATATATTAATTGAATTGAATGATATGAACTATAAATTTAATTCTAACTACTTAATTATGAGTTTAATTTCATATCTACTTGTATCATTTATTTAATTCCTTATTAATTGTTATTTAATACAGATTTTGATTGCTAATGAATTGTAATTTTTTATTTTATTTATAATTTACTTAATTGTTCAACTATATTGAGTGATTGTTATTTAACTATTTATAGTAATACGTTTAATTATATTATCAAAATCAATTAATTAAAAAATATAATAATTTTTATTTGAATCTTTTTCAATTATCATTTAATTTGTTTTTAATTTTGTGTTATAGAACTATATGGGAAAGTCATATACGATCGAGTTTTCAATGACTTTATATATATATATATATATATATGTATATATATATATATAGAGAGAGAGAGAGAGAGAGAGAGAGAGAGATATTTTTATTTGGCCATCCCAAAAATTAAATCCTGGCTTCGTCCATGGTTCCAATCACAAAATAATCTGATTTAGCTGTTTGTGTGAATGTTTAGCAATCGTAAATGAGTTTCTTTTTTCTTATGGTTGGAATTTTGATACAATTTAACAGAGACGGTAGGTGAAAATCTTGAAAATGGGTGTAGTGGTCTTATTTGTTTTGAGGAAGGGGGCCCAAATTTTCAACAAGGATAATACAAAACAAAACAACACAAAGAATCTACCAATCCAACAATCGTAAGTACAATACAATTAAATAATCATCCGAGTGTCGTCTGTGTGTTATGCACTGTGAGAGTGATAAACTGTGACTGTGGACTGGAATGTGCATTGAGGTGAATATGTTAATGTGATAAATATGATCACGTGTGTGGTACAAGGGTTATATGTGAATGTGATCATTTGATATTTGAATTCAATTATTGAGTACATTTATTTGTATGTGTGATTACTCAGAAAACTGATTGTCTCATCTGTATATATATATATGGTTATTATTTAATATTCAAATTTGTAATCCAAATTTAACGAAATATGCAAATGCTTGATTGAGTTTATGTTATATTCTTAAGGAAGACTTGTATAACTTTTATGTGGGTATGGGTAAAAAAGGCGATAGTTTGGGAAATTAAGGACAATGAGACAACTACTGCAAAAGGTTGGTGGGTAATTTTTATTTCTTTCAGTATTAGTTTCAACTTCCAATTTTTGCACAAGTAAACAAAGGTTTACGCAATTCCAAGTCCTTTCACCAATTTTTATGGGCTCCATGACCACAGTACATGTTGAGAATGCTACCTTCCTTAGGTAAAGAAATTTAAATGGCTTTTTCAAAGGAAAATCTTACCATCTCCTTCACCTATTGGTTTATATAGTGATTAAACTGATGACCTGACATATTTCTTGAAATTTGTTGACTATTTTACTTTAGAATTGTAGTCTAATTTCTTTGTAACATTCTGCTTTTATGTGTATAGCACTTGAAGTGGGGCCTAATAAAGAGGCAGGACATATTATTTACTTGGATAGTTTTTGGTCACTTTAATGAGAACATGAAAGTTTAAGAATAATCCTTGATGTGAGAGACCAGACAAGTGATCTTATGCTTCTTCTGTTTCGTAATATTATGCTTTACTTGATGGAGGGTGGACACCATGTCACATCGGTTGCCTATGGACCTTTATAACTTATACAATGTACCTACATGTGCCATTGATATGCAAAGAATGAAATATTGAGTTTCTAGCACAAGATGGGCAATAGTGTCCACTCATATCTGGGCAGTAGTGTCCATTCAATTTCTAAGGACAAGCTTTCTTAATACCAAGTTTTATTTAATATGTGTTTCAATTGTATTTGATTCCTTTTGTGTAGTAGTGTCCATTCATATCGCTGCTGCCAGGGTCACAGTCATCTTAACGACCAGAGACAAAACTAGGGGTACCCAAGCAACGTCGTCTCTCCAAGTTTCTAGTTTCTCCAACGTACATTACCACCAGCTTGAGGTACTAGATTTCAACAACATCCAATCGCTCGCCAATTTCATACAAACCAAATTTGGCACACTTGATATAGGTACCTTCCTTTTTCTTAATTTTTTACATTCCAAATTTTACTTCTAAATCTTAAAACCTGTACATAAATCCTTGTAACAAATTAGAATATGTTTGTGTAGATGGTTTAAAAAATTGAAATTACAAGCTTGTTTTGGTGTTAATGGAGAGATGTGATTAAAGAAAAACGTGAAACTTGGAAGATTCTATTAGGAGAAATTGAATATAATTGTATCAATTTTGGATTTCTTCCTTGTGACATAGAATTTTATTATAGAATACTAATATATCTCTACCTCCTAATATTTGCGATCAGAAAATTTTAATTCTTATATTTGACTGGATTTGAAATAAACATGACTTGATTATTTTGGACAATCAGGATCTATCTATCTATCTATCTATCTATCTATCTATATATATATATATATATATTAGCAGTCATGCTCTTGTGCGGAGTAGTCCATATAATAAGAATGCGGATCGGACATGTGTCACCTGACGGTGAGCCCAGAAAAGAGAGAGAATGTGCCTATAATTTAAGCGATAATTTCTAGGCGCACCGTTAGGTGACACATGTCCGGTCCGCATTCTTAAAATGCGAACTAGTCCGCACAAGAGCATTATATATATATATATATATATATATATATATATATATATATATATATATATATATATATATATATATTAGTCTAATAAGAGGGGTTGGTATCTAATATCCCTTTATATTAATCATATCAACTGACTCATTAACATGGTTTGCTTACTAAAGATATTGTATTGAAGGCTGCAAGAATAACTTGTAAACACGTAATGCCACAATTTGAACATCATCCTTCTGAATTCAACAACCCTGATTGGATTAAAAAACATTATAAAGTAAGGATAATCGACTTTTGACTACTTTATTTGATCATTTTATAACGCCAAGTTTGGTTGCTTAAATTGCTTGATTATGTAAATTGGTTCATTGTGAATTATTGAATTGTAAATGAGTGAATTTGAAATGAGTTAAATCCAATTTTACACAATGTTTGGTAATTTGAAATTGATGTAAAAGTTCTATGAAAAAAAGATAAAAACAAATCAAGAGGGGGGGGGGGGGGGGGAGAGAGGGAGAGGAGTAGGGGGGGAGGAAGAGGGAGATGGGACATGCACTTTATGTGACTCCTATTTCAAATGGATTCATTTCAATTTTTTTGTGAAATGCTCCAATTTCAGATTTTGCACATGAGCTAAAAATGGGCAATTAATGAATCCTTTCATTAATGAAACCAAACACAATTAATGGGTCAATTTGTAAATGGATCAATTTATTAATGATCCAATTTACAATTTTAGGACAACCAAACGGGGCCTAAGTCTTTTTGTGAAATATGATTTGATTTTCATTTTACCTTTCATAACTCATCTTCGTTAAATTTCTAGTTTTGTTTCCCAATTTTTTGTAGCCATGACAAACGTACACACGAGTGGTATTGACACACTATGTGACATTAGAAAGATGCTAGAGAAACAATCATATCAGGTAAACCGCGTCACCTAACCAGTTTGGTATAACACTCTATCGCTATGTTTGTGTCTGTTGAAATATACAAAGAAAGCAGTATAATATACCTGAGAAGGTAAATTATTGTTCATCTTAAAATGTACAAAGAGTTTTAGCGAAAAAAAAAATTGGCGATAAAACAAATTTTCACCGTTAAGATATTTTTTGTGGTGCAAAATCTGTGTTTTATTGATGAATATTTTCGTTAGTGACAAAAATTGTTGTATTCTCTAATGCCGTTGTTTAGTTATTATCGGATTTACAAGGCCAAACACAGTTGTTTCATGTCCTTGGAGCAAGCAGATCTTCATGTGTTTCATAACACGAATGGCGTTCAACCTTATATAGAATAAGTATATTAACTTCCATCTCAAATAGACTTCATCGAATTCATTACGGATGATATATATTAGGTACATTCTGAGGACTATAAATGGTGCACTATGCTGAAAATTTACAACTGTATATTTTGTTTTGTTTTAATGAAAATTTTGTTTACTATATTTGGTTGTGTTTCGCCCATTTTTCTATTTTTAGTGTAGTTAGCTATTTGGTTCTCGAAGATCGTTATCATGAGCAAAGCTAGTGGATTGAGTTTTGCATTGTATTAATAACTTTTATCTTCAAGACTAGTTAGTTTGGGTATTTTTGGAGTTGTGGATTTTATTTAGTTTTTTTATATTATGATCTAGCTCGATATATATCTCATACTAGAATATCTTTAGTTCTTAGTTGTGGATATTTTGGTGTAACAAGTTTGGGTATTTTCTATTATGGATGTTTTCTATTTGGAATACAAAAGATTTGCAGTACAAGTATTGATTTTGTATCAATTCAATATATAGGTGTGTATGTGGGCATTTTTATTTGACTTATCAATCCAATTGTTAAAAAACTCGCATAAATTATTTAAAATTTTGATAAATATGCATTTGTTAATCACAGCTTTTTCGAAAGTGTGAAGAATAGAAGTTAATTATTCTAGGTTTTGTATGTGTTATTGAAAAACTGACATATGTGAGAGTTCTATCGTAGTTTTATGAACATTTATGCCACCACTTGTTATGACAGTTTGGAAATTTTAAAAATTGAGATAAATGATTGTTTATGTTAGTTTTTAACTGACATAAGTGACTTTTTTTTTCTTGTAGAGTACCTTCTGTTCGTCACAAACTACACCATTAAATGGATTGACGCAAAGCCACCGGTGAACATCAGAGATGGTTATATGATAAGGATTGTTTGGAGAAACATCATAACTTGTTTTTTGATGCCAAGAACCCTTATCATCGACGACAAGACGCAATTTGAAAGAAAACCCTTCCAAAATTTCTATAGCAATCATGTAATAAAACACTACTATAATTTAGTAGATTACCCTTAGATAAATAGAAAATTAAATAACCTAAATAAAATGATCCTCGAAAGTAAAAAGGGAAAGGGTCGACAATCTCCCCAACGCCCTCTGGGCGTATCGAAAAACTCCCACGAGGTCGATAGGGAAAATACCCTTTGCCTTAGCCTATGGAATGGAAGCCATCATACCACTAGGGTCAAGGTTCCCCACCATGAGAATGACCATATCTGATCAACTCTTAAACAATGAAACAATCGTTACAGAGCTTGAGTTGCACGACGAAACTCGATGAGAGGATGGGTCAAGTCCTGATCAAGTTGGCAGCTTACTAGCATTAGTTAGTAAGGCGACAGAATAAAAGCATGCATCTGAGGAAGTTTTAGGTTGGAGATTGCGTCCCAAAAAAGATTGTCATCAATCAAAATAATCCATTAGATGGAAAATAAGTACCAAACTAGGACGGTCGTTTAAGAGTTACTAGAGACGACCTCCATGGGGCCTATCACGTGGAAATAATGGGGGATAAAGAGATACTCCTGGTTTGGAATGGAACCAATATTAAGAAATTTTATATTTGAATCAACTTACAATTGCTTATTTTAATTCTTTACATTAGATTCTTAAGCTTTTTCTTATTTCTTGTAAGGACATGTTTTATAATGTACTTTATCAATTGAGTATGTCATATACCGCTAAAAATGTCGAAGAATGTTCAAGATCACATATGCATCAATTCGGTTTCGAATATCAAGTTCTTCAACATTCAAGCCTCTGCGAGATAAATTTGGTAAAGGTTTTGTTTTAATCCCTTAGCACTTCACTTAGAATATTGGGATATTTTCTATGAATTTTTTTCTAAGTGTTGGAGTGGACTTTTTATGTTTTTCGTCAAAAAATATTTTTCGATGTTGCAAGGCGGAACATTTTCTAGCGAAAGGAAAAGAAAATAATTATTTTTTTAATTTTCTCATTCGAGGAACAAAAAACTTTGTTCGAGCGACATCCCTATGTCGCGCGAAGCTCGTTTGAGCGACACGTGTCCTCGTTCGAGCGAGATAGCCTTTTTAGTTCGAGCGACGTGCCGCCTTAGATTTTTTATAAATAGAGTTTTCCAACTTCGTTTTTATGAAGAAGACCCACGCTTTTTCAGAGTTATGAAACTACTTTTGCTAAACAGTTATTTTAGGGCTTTAATTCATTTTGTTTTTAATTCACAAAATCCCAAAAGTTAGTGTGAATTGCTTAGGAACCCTAGAAGACATCTTTGTGTCAAGTTTGCTCTTGTAAGGAGGGTAACCTACTGCTAATCTAGGTGCCATTGGTGGTACTGGGTTGAAGATGACTGCGTCATAGGGAGTGTTGCGGTATTCTTGGACCAATTTGAACTGTGGTTCATGTAGGTTCACTGCATGTGCATCTGTTGCTGATGACACCGACCGATGCCTGCGGGTATTAGTGTCACTATTTTTCATTATAATCCGTGTAAGTTGGAATTTACAAATTATAGTGAAATAAAAGGTTTTGCACTTTGGGGATTTTTCCTTGAAGTTTATGTCACATATTTGTGTTTATGTTGGGTTGACACACGCACACATGTAGTTGTCTGTTTAAGGGATGAATTGATTTTGTTTAAAATTGACTATAAATTAAATAAGTTTGTGATTGGAATTTGCGCATTTATTTAATCAGTATCGCACACGACGCTTCTACAAATTGGTATTAGAGTGGGTTATGTTAATTTATCGCATTTGATCCTGTTTTTCGCAAAACATTGTGTGATATTGATTTTGTTGAAAAATTTGTTTTGTGAAAAATCGCAATATTTAAATAGAGAACTTATGTAATCAGACGTCCCCTCTTATTGGCACAAGTCAAAGCTTTGACGATTTAAATAATTTGAATTTGACGTTTGTGAGAAGAATTGAAGTTTTGGAAAAAGAAAATTATCGTTTTAAATCCGCGATGGATCTTTTGCAAATGATTCAAAATTAAAGAGATTTTTATCGTGAAAAATTTGTTTCATTGCACCAGGACTTTAATGTTTTCAAATTGCCCAAAAAGGAGAGTAATGACAGAGTCCTATTTTTAGAAAAAAAGAGTTGGAGGACTTTAAAAATTGTAGGGTTCCTGTTTGTTTCGTTGAGGATAATTGTTTAATTAATGATTTTACGGCACGTGAAAAGACTCTTAGGGATAAATTTTCTGTAATTAAGGAGGATCGAGATAACCTTCTAGGTTTGATTGATGATTTGAAGAAGGACTCCCTCAAATTGGGAGAGTCCAATTCCTTTCTTGGGTCTAAAATTTTGAAGTTGAAAAGTGATCTGACAAACTCGAGTAGTGCTGGTAGTGATGGTAATGGCTCGTTTTGTTCTTATGCTTTAAGTGTTAAAGCCAAAACCATAGTTTGTTTTAGAGGATAAATTAACACCAAGGACATTAGAAGAGGTCAACCCATAGGTGTCATTCCACCCATTTACACATATTCATATTGTGGTAGGAAATGTCAGCTTAGACGTTTTTGTCTCGACCTCCGAAAACGTCCTAGGAAGTGGAAGTCAATTGTTCCCTTGGTTCCCCAAACCCCCACGCATCGATGCATACCTATTTGGGTTAGGAAATCACTTGTAGAGGCACTTGATGTGAGATTAGTTGATTCTCGGTTGCTTGCACATGATTCTTCTCTTGCTATATCTTATAGATGATTGTGTTTGCATGTTTGTCATATGTTAATTGTTCTTCTTGATATATTCTTGCAAGTGTTATGACATGTGTACTTTTCGTATTAGATTTTTATTTTTGAACAATTTTGAAAAATACAAAAAGATTTTATTTTGATAAATTTTGGGGAAAAAGATAAAAAGATTTTTGTATTTTGTTTTGCACTATATATGAATGAACATTTAGGATGACCGAGTCACAACTTAATTCCATATTCATGTGAGGATTTGATAGTGTTTTGATATGCATCATCATTTCATTCATGTTCTTTACAATGTTTGGAGTCATCGAGATGTATTTTGTGATTACTACCTACATGTTTGACTATAAGTTCCATTAATGCACACTTGCATGTATTTATTTGATTATTGTTCTTGTTTATCACATATTGGTCGGAGTGTTGTCATCTCAATTCTGCCTATAAAATGAACCATATGCGATAAAATGTGACAATAGAAGTAGTCAATGTAAAAATTATTTACCTTGAGGAATTTAATTACAACAAAATATGATGAGTGAATCACGAAAAAGGGCTGCGAGAGTACAAAATTTACTCATCGTGAAAGCCACCATTTAAAAGAGCCTGAAAAAAATAAATTAAAAGGCAATAAAAAGATAAATATGGCAATAAGGGGGCACCTCAAAAGAAAAATATAATGCTTATTATTTATGAGGGAGTTTGGATGGAAAGTAATGAAAAACGGGGTTACACATCCTGACAGCATCGTAAAAAAGCATTCATATTTTTAGACGTTATTGGCGTGGGAATCATTTATGACTTTGATGTGTTGATGGATTGAGTCGATGTCATTTAAATTCAACATTTTCTAACACCTAAGGATGACTTTGAGATTCATTCGATAGGAGTACACATATTCATCATGCACATTTGTTATGTTTCATTGCGTTGATTTTCCTATTGAATATGTTCACACCCATTCATTTCGTTTTCATAATTTGGTTGTCTTAGTGTATATTCATGGTGTGTGATTTTTTTAACACTAATTTTTTGCATTTTTGTTTGAAAAATTGAAAACTCAAAAATAGTTTGTGGATGCTTTTGAATTACTCCTTAGCATGAGAGTAGTTTGATCCATGTTTGTTATCCATATTTGTCGTGACAACTTCATGTTTATTTTGGTTTCTTCCTTTTCTTGTCTATTTTCAGAGAAATGAAAAGGGGGAGAACGAATTATGGGGGAATTTTTGCGTTATGGAAGAGATTTTATTATTGATTGATTTATTATTATATCATATCAAACTCGAGAGTATTTGCTTTGTCTCATGTGTGTAAGTACAAAAATTGAAAATCATTATTTTGCACACCCTGATGAGAAAAGCTTGAAGATTTGATGTTGAAGATTTTGAAGAAAAGTTTGATACTTGCATCTTTAGTACCTTTTCAGTTTTGGGTTAATAGGAGGGTATCAGATTTGTAAAGGAATTTTTTATTTGATAATTCTGATGTTTTTATTTTGTAAAGGCATAGACATGGGGGGATTTATAAGGGCATATTTTATAATGTTCGTTATCAATTGGGTATGTCATATACCACTACAAATGTCAAAGAATGTTCAAGATCACATATGCATCAAGACGGTTCCGAATATCAAGTTCTTCAAGATTCAAGCCTCCGCGAGATAAATTTGGTAAAGCTTGTGTTTTAATCACTTAGCATTTCATTATGAACAGTGTGATATTTTCTAAGAAATTTTTTTTAAGTGTTGGAGCGAACTTTTTATGTTTTTCGTCAAAAAATATTTTTCAAAGTTTCAAGGCAGAACATTTTCTCGCGAAAGGAAAAGAAAAAAAATATTTTTTTAATTTTCTCATTCGAGCGACATCCATATGTCACACAAAACTCGTTCGAGCGACATGTGTCCTTGTTCGAGCAAGATATCCTTTTCGTTCGAGTAACGTGCCGCCTTAGATCTTTTATAAATAGAGTTTCCAACTTCATTTTTTATGAAGAAGACCATCGTTTTTCAGAGTTATGAAACTGCTTTTGCAGAATAGTTTGTCTTCCAAATTTTAGGGCTTTAATCCCATTTGTTTTCAATTCACAACATCCTAATAGTTTGTGTAAAATGATTAGGAACCCTAGAATACATCTTTGTGTCAAGTTTGCGCTTGTAGGGAGGTAACCTACTTCTGATCTAGGTGCTTGGTGGTACTGGGCTAAAGACGACTGCATGTCGTAGATGTAACACCCCGTATTTTTATGCATTTAAAATTTAATTAATTATGGTAAAATTTAAATTACTTGTGTTTCGTAATTTAATTGAATTAATTATGAAATTTTTACATAAATATTAATCGGGAGAATAAATAGTTAATATTTATGAGAATTAAATTACTAAGTGAATAGTAATTAATTATTTCGTCATAAAGTGTATTAGTGATTCGGGACTTACTTATCTTAGTCGAGAGTCGGATATAGAGTAAGTTAGGTGTGAGATAAGAAATTTTGTAAATGAATTCGGATGCAATTTTTTAATGCACGGTTGAGTCCGAACTTTTTGAGATAGTCGAAAAAGAGTACCCAGGTGTAGTAAATGGGTTTTGGGGCAATTTTAAGCATAGTCAGGCCCACACGGGGGTATTTGGGCCACTCGGGGTTGGCCCATTAGACTAAAAATGGGATTTGTATTTAATACCTAAATTTGAGAGTAGGGTAATGGCAGAAACACAAATCTAAAACCTAAGTCTTTGAGAGAAAGCCATAGGAAGCAGTTAGAGCCATTGGGGATCCTTTTTGGAGATAAGGCTAGGAACGAAATTGGTTGTGTTCATCATCAAACTTACCTCTACACTAACGGATCAGACTCTACGAACCCAAAAGGCAAGTGGTTAACTTGTTGTGATGTTAAATTATGTTATTCAATTCATATTTTTGTGACGTGTAAACGAAAATCAATTTTGGGTATAAATGGGTATAAAAATGGGGTTTTTGTTAATGGAAATCTTGAATGCAATTCAAAGAAAGGATTAATTGTGTCTCATGGTTCTGAGATGAATATCTGATTTGAATGTGAAAACCCAGTAGTAATTATGGACGAATTTGGGATAAATGTATGGATTTAGACTTAACGAGTAAAAAACCCAAAAAAATTCCAAAATTAGAAAAGTAGAAATTCGTGAGATTTAATCTGAATTTGAAGCTCTATAAGAGGCCCTCATCATGTTCCTATGTAGTTATGGTGTTGATTGTGCTTGGGTTAGACCATGGGAAAGGTTAAAAAGTATAGAAGTTCGTAAATGGTGGAAACAAGGAGTCGAAGAAAATGACCACCTGTTCGATCGATGGTTGGGGGTCGATCGATCGACCCTTCAGGTTTTTCGGCAGTTTGGACTTGGGATTGATATGGGTAAAATTCTTAGTTGAAATTCCCACCTAGCATAATTAAAAGAGAAAAAATAATTATGGGGGTTATTTCCTAACAGTTATAAGTGAATATAATTGGAAGTGGTGGGAAAATTAAGTAAGACACATTACGAATGAAATTTGAGAAATAAATTCTTACGATTAAAATAACGGACTGAGTGAATAGGTTAGGGTATAGTAGTAGGGCGACAATACTCACTTAAATTAATTATGGAATAAAACTAATTAATTTAGAGTCGGGGATTAGACTCGGGTGATATCTAATTTCGGGCCACGAGAGCGAGTACGAGTACATTGGTTGGGCGACACCAAAAATAATTGAATTAATTAATGTGCTGATTAATTAATAATTAGAGTTGGACTATAAACTCGAGGTTTATATATAGGCTAGTGTTTCGAACTTGGCACATGGTAAAGCTGGGATTTTTAATAATTATATATACAATGTGTGATAGTATATATATGGTGTGTGCTTATAAATATCAGTAATTAGATGTCATTAAATATATTCTAGTGCTATCAAGGGAGATTGCAAGAAGTGGGTGAATCCCCTAGCTTGAGGAGTAGGGCGAGTATATCCCCAAGTCATAGCGTTTGTTA
The DNA here is from genome assembly GCA_949130495.1 of Sambucus nigra. Taxonomy (NCBI): domain Eukaryota; kingdom Viridiplantae; phylum Streptophyta; class Magnoliopsida; order Dipsacales; family Adoxaceae; genus Sambucus; species Sambucus nigra. The sequence continues at coordinate 381,599,617 of OX422214.1, read as the reverse complement.
TATGGGTGAGGGGCATATCTCACTTTCAGGGAAGAAATATGACCGCCTCCATTATGTTTATATTTTTGGCCAAGTTAGTGAGCGATTCTAACTTAGGGTAGCTAGGTTATCCAAGTACATCTAGTGGGATAGCTGATAGCTCTTTATTTGTATTCCTTCAGATATGTATTTGGAATGTCGCTGCGGTCAAACTTTGAGTATCAAAATTCCTGGAATCACCTACAAAACTTGTTAAGAATTCAGTATCGTGGCAAATTCGGGTATCAATCCAATTTCTAGAGTTAAAACAGTTATCGTGAAAACTTGCAATTCCAATTTTTATTAAAAAAATCTTTTAGTGTTTTTAAATTTTTTTTAAAGTTTTTTTTATTTGTTATATTTTAAAACAATTTTCAAGGGAGGAAAGGAAAATTAATGCAACCAAAATGACTATGAAAATTTAGAAAGTAATCTAGTTTAGAATTTATGAGAAGAAATAAGAGGTGGGATTACACCACGTAGTCAAATCAATTTAATGTCCTAATTATTCAATTGAATAGTTCGAAATAATATTGAATTTAATAATTAAACTCTCGTCACAATCCTAAATTCAATTTTATCTTTTTCAGCAATTAAATATGGAATAATCACAACATAAAAAAATTAAGATTCACACTCATTTCAACAAAATATCCACTAAGATTAATTTATTAAAATTTGTACGAATCTTTGAATTGCATACACAGAATTAATATTTAAATTTAAGAATAATACTTATCTCTAAGTGAAATCCAAGAATCAAATATTAATGTTCACCATTAATTTATTAACTCTCGTTACATAAATTAATGTGTGTTTGTTTCCAATTTAATTACCCTAGAAAGCATCAACGAACAATTATTCAAATAAAGAAACTCAACATACACGTTTAATCCCACCCCTTGAATGGGGTGTTTAGCCAAACATTATTAAAATTTTAGCACAGTCACAATCAACAAATAAGAAACTAAAGAGAAAGAGAAAGAAATACGATACGCAATAATTTCTTGTGTCAACTGAGTGCATGAACACACGTCCCAAACTTGTCACAAAATCTGATTGGATTACAAAACTGAAAATAGAAAATGAACCTACAAATTTTTCTAAACTTAAAACTATATTTTTTTCTTTTTTTCTGACTATTTTTCAACCCACTTTTTTTTCCTTTTCTGTCTCTCACGTCCTCTCTCTCTGTCTTTTTTTTTTTTTTGTGCTGATGAGAGTTCTTATATCTAAAAAGCTCCTTTTCTTTACTGACCCACGATTTTGTTCACTTTGGAAGATTTTGTGGGATCTCATTTTTGGCTAAAAATTGACTCCAATTTTGGTGGGATATAGTGGCTGTTGGGTTGGTTCGTTGCTGGACTTTGGACACGGGTTTTGGGATCGAGTAAATCGGGTTTCTTTGGACAGTTAGTGTGAGGTTTGGCAGGTGGGGGTTGAGGATCGGGTTCGACTTGTCGATCTCGGGTGTGGGTCGGCAGGAGGTGTGGGTAGAGCTCGGGCAGGTCCGAGTTTGGTGGGTTTTGTTTTAACCCTAAATGGGGTAGGATTTTGAGTTTATTGGATTTCGGGTCTAGCCCGATTCGAGGGCTATCACGGGTTTGGTTTGGGTGGATGCGCAGGGGGCTGCAAGGGAAATGGGTCTTTGGTTTGTTGGGTTAAGGGGCTGTAACAACTCGAGATTTTAAAGACAATAATTTGTTTATTTTTGGGAGAAATAAATATTATTTTAATTAGAGAATAATTAAATTGGTATTGAGGTCAAAATTTAAAGATGTTAAAAAGTGTTTCGAATGGAAATTCTGAGGGTGTAGTTGTTTCCGGAAGGGTTGAGAAAGTCGAAATGACTGTACTTGGGGTCTATTTGGGTTCTTAAATATTTTGGGTTCGTTTGGCTCGAATTAAAGTTACCAAGTCAGTTAAAGTTGTATTATCATTGAAAGTTGTGTATCTTGGGAATCAAGGCTTAAAAGCCTACGGGATATAGAATTCTCCTTAGAGAGAAAGAGAAAGAAAGAGAGAAATAGATAGAAGAAGGAAAGAAGAAGAAAAAGAGGAGAAAAGTGGGATTTCCAGCCATTACGCGATCTCGAGGAGGATTTAGACCCTACGAACTTGAGGCAAGTGATAAAACTTGCTAAATAATTGTTGTGTATCATTTATTGCATGATTTGTGGATAAAACTGGTGAGTTTTGGGTTGAATATGTAAAACCTAGATTTTGGGTAAAATCTTAGATTGGTTGTGTATAAAATGGATTTTAGGTTATAAAATAGTTGGGATGAGTTATAAAATTCATTTTGATGTTATATATATGTTTGGGTTGGATAGAAATGGTTGGAAGATGATAAAAATGATTTTTTTGGAGATTTTGGGTTTTAGGACAAAACAACCCATTCGTAGCTTGCTGACCAACCCAAATCGATTCGCCCCTTCTGAATCGATTCGGTAGGAAGCAAATTTACAGATCCTTTGGACCGAATCGATTCGGATGGGCCGAATCGATTTGCTGGGGACTGAATTGATTTGGAGGGACTTAATTGATTCGGAAATGAGGTTGTTTTGAGAGGTTTTTCTGGAGTGAGTTTCGTCCGATTTCGTTTTAGTTGGTCGATTGGGAACCTCTATAGGAGTTATAAGAAGTGTATTTTGGAGACTTTTAGGGAGTTTACCTTATGAGAAAGTACTGGAGTCATAATGACTTATCCCGAGAGAGTATTGATTCTAGATTAATGTACCGACTAGTGGGGAGGCCCACTATCATTGAGATTTCGAATTAGAGATAATTATGGATTGATAAGAAAGAGTTAGGATGCGCTAAATGATAATGGATTTTAGTGTGAAATCTGAAATGGGATAATTTTAAAGGTTCATATGATTGATTGAACCATATTATGGATTGAGAATTATAAATGCCGATCGATGTGCATATGGATATAGGGAATATCCTTAACGTAAATAGAATTGAGAGACGATTCATATAAATAGAAGTGAGGTGTGAACTTCAAGTGAGAAATAGTATAGTGTATACTAAGTAGGGAAGTTATGGGAGTTATTGACGAATAGTATATTGACAGTAAAATATACTAAGTAATGATATTGTTTCATCTACGCCTAAGAGTGTAATAAGAGTATGTAAATAGTGCGATATATAAAACTGGAGTGATGGTATACAATTATATAATGTGATGATGTATGTATATCTTGTGTGTATGATATATATACAAGTGAAGCATAACCCCTCTTTGCTATCATGGGAAGTTACGCGATGAGTGTGAGCGCCCTGGCTTGAGGAGCAGGGTGTGGATATTCCCCAGGTCATAGCGTCCATTTATTATTGTGTGATTTTTATTAGGGGTGAGACGTGGTGGGTATATTTCATCTCATTTTTGGGTAGGAACTATGACCGCTTCCCGTACGTTGTGTTATGGTTGTTTTACCAAGGCGGTGTGAGATTCCGACCGTTGGTACCCAAGATGATATATGAGTGATTCCCTGGTAGATGATAGCATTGAGAACCTGCATCCTCGAGTTATAGCTCATTGGGATGGTTATTATTATACTTATGTGAATAGTATACAAATTATATATGATTATGTGATATCATATTTGTCTCTAGAGTAAAGAGACATAAGAAGATTGCTTGAATCTCATTCCGGGAGATTTTATCCAGAGTTAAATTGTGATGAATCAACTGGGAAAATAATGAGAAATTAATTATGAGTATATATAATACTTTGGGTATCGAGGGCATCATGGATCTCAACGACCAACATTGCCAAGGAGTAGTGTATCGGGGGGTTCCTTGTTTGGATTTTTCTTGCGAGACGTCCCATGCACGAAATGCAGTGCAATGTTGGGAGTGAGGAGAAGTTAGTCCTTAGTGCTCATTTATCTATACTAGTTCTATCTCGACGATCGACAGTGCCAAGGAGTAGTGTATCGGGTGGGTTCCTTCTTTGGATTTCGCTTGCGAGATGTCCCACGCACGAAACACCGTGCACTATTGAGAATTGGGAATAATTATTTAATTAATTAATTTGTTATAAAATAAAAAGAGAATTTGGGTTATACGCGTCATGAATTGAGGGAATAATGAATCTTCATAATCAATACTTCTACAATCTTCAGCCGGTTGTTGCATAAGGTGGAATATATTGACTTCTACAATCATGTTGCTTAAAGAGAGATTCATGGATCCATCACGATAATTAATGATGGCGTTGGCAGTGGCCAAAAAGGGGAGACCCAATATGATAGGAGTATTGGTTGGGTCAGGCTCAGGATTGTCTAAGATGATGAAATTCATAAGATGGTAAAAATCTAAAACTTTCACCAAAACGTCTTCAACAATTCCTTTAGGTACTTTCACAAAACGATTGGCAAGTTGAAGAGTAACTCGTGTAGGTTTCATGTTTTGTAAACCTAACTCAAGGTAGAGGGAGTAAGGTAACAAATTAACACTATCCCCAAGATCAAGTAAAGCACTAGTAGTGAACTTGTCGCCTAACATGCAAGAGATAGTTGGACGACTAGGGTCTTTATACTTCACAACACCGTTATTATGGAGAAGGGACGTAGCTTGCTCGGTGAGGAAAGCATCACGTTGAACATTGGTCCTATGCTTAACAGTGCACAAGTCCTTCAAAAATTTGGCATACGAGGGGATTTGTTGAATCCCGTTGAGGAAGGTAATGTTAATGTGAACATTCTGAAAGAATTTCTTGATCTCATCAAATTGCTGGACCTTCATAGTGGGAGACAATCGATAAGGGAAGGGTGCTTTGGGCACATAAAAAGTGGTGGGCTCAGGAATATTGGAGTCAGTTTAAGGTTGGGATTTAGATGGTGGGGTAACCTTAGGGATAGTCACTAAAGGTGGGAGGGTCGGATGTGGGACATCAGTGGGAGCATGAACACCCTTATCAACTTGTTTTCCAGAGTGAAGAGTAGACACCGCTTTCATATCCACTTGGTAATTGGGTGGATTATAAGTGGAACCAACCTCGTAGGCCGAGTCTTTTCCAGTTCACTTAGGGTTAGCAATGGGTTGGCTGGGAAAATGACCTTTCTCTCGCTCAGACTCGAATTGGTTGAAACATTGCTCAAGCCATTAGAGGGCTTGAGTCTGAGTGGTCATAAACTGAGTGAGGAGATTCTCGAGAGAAGAGGTGGAGGAATTGGGCGGAGGTACATAATATGGTTGGGGAACCAACTCGAGCTGAGAATTAAGCGGTTGTTAATACTCAAAGGAAGGAGGGGGAACAGGAACAAGCTGATTAATGTTGTTTGAATGTCCACCGTGGGGGACAAAGGAAGATGGAAAGTGCGAATGATGGTAAGGAGCAGACTGATACGGGACAGGAGGCCAAGGTTGCCATTATGGGTTGTGTGAAAACCCAGGGGACCACTAACATGTTGTTGTGGTTGGGCAGGAGCGAAGTTGTGGTTGTACTTATAAGATAAATAGGGGTGATTCTATTATTATGATTGTAAGTAAATGATGGGGGAATGGGTTTCCTAGTACTATCAAAGGCACATGCTTGGGCCATGCTGGGTTCGGGATCATCTTGCAGGAGGGGGCACAATTGAGCTAAATGATCTAGACTGAGGCAGACACTGCAAGAGGAAGGACTAGAATCATTGACGGTCATTGCTTGTTTAGAAAGTGTAACATTTTGTTGCATAGTACAACTGAGAGCGTCAACGGTTTTAGTCAAAGAGTGTAAGTTGTGTAGCAATGTTTTAAAGTCAGGATCATTGTTAACCTCAGAAGTGTTCCATACACGTGGAGGATCGGATCTTGAAAATGCATTGGTACCCTCCCAATCTTAGGAGTCATCACCTAATTCAAGGAGAAAATTATAAGCGGCAGTGGGAGTCAAATGCATAAACTTCCCTTTATGCATGGATTCAATCATGGTGTGAGAAGAAGGGATAAGACCATTGTAAAAATTATAGACTAAGCGAATTTTCTCGAGATCGTGATGGGGGCAACTATTAATATAGTCTTGAAAATGTCCCCATGCTTCACAAAACTGTTTGGTAGGCTTTTGTCTAAAATCCTGAATTGCTTGGCACATTTCATTTGTTTTGCTCATGGGATAGAATTTAGACATGAACTTCTTGACAAGTTGTTCCCAAGTTTGGATAGAATCCAGGGGCAAGGAATGGAGCCACATGGATGCATTATCGTGAAGAGAAAAGGGAAACAATCGAAGATGAACATTCTCTTCGTCTAAGTTTTTAATTTTAAAAGTAGCGCACACAGTGAGAAATTTCCGCAAGTGAGTATATGGAGACTCGTATTCAAGGCCATGAAAACTTGGCAACATAGAAATAGTCGCAAGGCGAGTTTCAAATTGCACGGTCGGAGTGGTAGGAAGGATGATACATGAAGGCATAGTGGCCTTAATCGGGGCAATGTAGTCCCTTAAAGCGCGTTCGTCGGCCATGATAGGCGGGGTATCAGAACAGGGGAAGTGGGAGAACTAGGCGTCTCCGATCAAGAAGAACACGGATCATAAAATTGAGGAGGAAAGGCAATGATAGGAACACGATCACCTAAGAGGGAATTTAGAGATGGAGCACTAAAAGAATGTGTTAACCTGTGATCAATGCGTTGCCAATGTGGCATAAAAGCAAGGAAAAAATATTTTTGGGATTTTTGGTTGTTTGAAAAAGAATAAAATCTTTTTGGATTTTTTGAAAGATAAGGAAGGAAAAATGAAAAATATTTTTGGAGTTTTTTGTGAGAAAAAATGAGGCAGAAAAAAAAGGAAAATATTTTTCTAGTTTTGGTTTTTGTGAAAAAATGCAGAAAAAATGAGAAAAAGGGTCAATGGACTAACGGTGGAAAAACTGACAGTCGAAGAAAAAATTGGACTACCTAAAGGAACAATTTAGACACGTACAAAAAGGGAACATGTCCAAACGAGCACATAGACAAATTATTATCTTCAAGTTAAGTGATTGGGTAGTCAATTTTAATTAGTCCGCGGGCGAGAAAATCACGGAATCTTAGGCCTCGCCAATAAAAGTGTGCTACTACTTGTAATACCCCGTAATTTTAATGACTTTTAAAATGGGTTATATTTTAAATTAATGGATTAATTGGATTTTATTATTAATTAATTCATTTGGGTTTTATTCGAATTGTGGATATTAAAGGAACGATTCTGGTTATTACTTAAAGATATTTAGGTAATATATGAATGTGATGTTATTGATATTGCTGTGAGTTGTTAATTCAGTAATTTGAATTTTTAGTCGGACGCGGTATGGGACGTGTCGGGACTAAATTGTTAAATTATAAAGGAAACTTATTTTTACATCAACCTTATAGTCGTTTCGACTGCGTCGTTGCATCCGGAAGGGTTGAAATAGTCAAAAAAGTCTATTTGGATGTTGGTTTTGGGTCTCGGATCATTTGGAAATGAAAAGACAACCAAAAAGGGTATTTTGGTTATTTTTACAAGGGGGATGAGTAGTGATTTCGAGTTTTGTCTTATTATAAATATTTGGAGATTAGTGTACGTCGGTTCATTTCATCTCTTCTACACAAAATTGAAAAGTCATCTTCCTAGAGAGAGTGAAAGTTTGCTTGGGAGAAGAAAAGCTTGCTTGGAAAGGAGGAGAACCAAAGAACCAAAGGTCACCACCACCAACCACCACCGGAAGTGAGAGGAAAAGAAGAGAGCCACCTGTGTTATACAACCCCAAAGGATCAGATCTTCATTAGAGGCAAGTGTTTGATAATTGCAATCTAAGTTTGTATATTGTCCATGTTAGAATAGTTATAAAAAGATGAGATTTTTCATGTTTGGAAGATGAAAAGATAAAGTTGTTAATGTATTTCTAGATAATGGAGATATATAGGAATCAAACTCATGTTGTAGGTAGATAGTAATCCACGAAATAATCATAAATCTATTGAAGAAATGTTGAGAATCAATGGTGTGTTCTTGAAGATATCATGTATATAATTTTCTAGAAAAAGAGGGTAAACATATGCTTTTAATTCAAACTCTTGATGATTCTAGGATGTTTAGAGCATTAGAAATCATTCAAATATGTTGCTATATCATGTAGTAAGGTTTATAAGGAATTTGGGAAGTTAATATGAAGGTTTGAATGATTAAAAGTGATGAAACCCGTAGTAGAAGAAATGCAGAAACTGGGTTGGTATCTGGGCGATCGATCGATCGACCCCCTACCTTCGATCGATTGACCTCCCCAGAATTTTTGAAGTTGTTTATTTTTAATGTTGGTTCTTATCCCAAAACTTTTGTAGATCTTTGGTGATTATTAATTGGATATTATGGTACTTAGTGAAGATTAGTAATCCATAGATGAGAATCGAATTATTTGATTGGGATTTAAGTGATTAGAATTATGATAATTAAATTGAAGGACATTTCGGTTGCTAGATTCATGTGTTGGATTCTAATTCGTATGCATGAGGATTAAGGATATGTCCAGTAGAGGAGATTTAATATAACACCTGGGTAGCCTTAGGATTACAATTTGAACATCAAGGACTGATTTTAAGCTCATTAATGATTGTGCAAGGACTGAGTGTAGTACAAGCGCTTAGTGGTATGGCTCCTGACTAGAGATGGAAGTTTAGACAACCTTTGGTTGAAAGAGGGGATGAGGATATCCCGGTTGCGTATTTGATGTTGACAGACCTCCACGATCGACAAAGTTAAGTAGTAGTGTATTGGAGGGATTCCTTGTTTGGATTTCGCTTTGCGAGATGCTCCGCGCATGAACCTTAATGACGTCGGGAGTGGAGAGATGTTATAGGATGCGAGGATGTTGATTTTGTTGATAAGTCATATAGTGTGAATGATGTGATTATGGTATTAAATCCTAGTTGATAGAAGATGTGTTTATAAGAGATTAGAAACAATCAGTTATAACCCTAATTAAAGGAGAGTTTAATTCGTGGTAATTCGGAAGATAAGATGAGATGGACCAGTAGGATATTAGTGATTTCTTACTGAATAAGTGTTGAGGAAAAACCTATTTGAACCTTGAGTAATGAGTGAGGCTAGGGGATGATTAAATTTAAAGAGATATAATGCTGCGTATGGGAACTATCTTAGGGTAATGTAAGTACCTTGTTGATATTATATTATAGGTATGATAATGGCTATTTGATTGATTGATGATTTATGTGTATGACATACCTAGCTTACTTGCTACCGATGGGAGGTTTGCGCGTGAGGGCAGTCACATCCTGATGAATCCATGGGATCTTTGATTTGCCGCTCGAGAACATAGGTCTATGAAAAAATTATCGGGGAGTTGATAAGTCCGCTGACTGTGGGTACGTAGGTATGTGCGTGACCCATGGATACGAGAATTATGTTCGCCTCCAGTTTGTATGTTGTTTTGTGGGGTTCGAGGATTCCTTACCGAACCTTTAGTCCCCTATTCGGTGACCAGCGATATTGGGACATGATAGCAGAGTAATGCATTGCACTGCAGCTGTGACTTGGGGTGTTGTATTATATATGTATATATATATATATATATATATATATAATAAATTGTTTGAATGTGTATATAGTGGTTAAATTATCTACTATGTGATAGTTGTAGATAACGGTGAATTGAGAATAGAATTGAAATAAGTTAATGAATATTTATTGAAAAGCTTAATTCATATTAATGAGAAACGATTCATGTTAATGAGAAACGTATATGAATGATTATATGACGTATAGTATGGGACATATGGGGTTATGATATGGGAATGGAATCAAATTATGGAATTGGTAAAGAGGAACCATTAACTTGGAGGTTAATAGGAAACGTTAAGTGTGCACTCTAGTTGAGAGGTGAGAATAGCAAGTGAGAGTTGGATACTAACATGTACATAATAAATGCTTTATTGCACTTGTTAAATACTTGTTGTTTTCAAAATCATTTTCACATCGGGCTCTGACCCGTTTCCTTGCATATTTTCTTTTCTATTGTACCTTCTATATCAGGTGTCCAGCAGCAGGGACGCCAACCTTAGTGGATTATGACGAGCTATGGAGATATGGAGTATTGCTTAGACGCCTATCTTCGTTTGATTCACATTATGTAGTGTCCTTTTTATTCGGGGCATGTCACCCAAAGGAATTCAGTTATCTCTTTTCTATCGGAGTCAAATACTCTCGTATTCGTGTCATTTTAATGCATTTACTATTATTGGGATTACTATATTGGATTATTATGTGGGAATGTTTATTCCAATTGCATTTAAATTCTTTTAACTTATCTGTTCAGTTATTATTGTGTTAGAGTAAAATGTGTAGTGTTATTCGAAAACTAAAAATGGAGTTTTTGCTGAATTAAAATTTGGAAAGTTTTTAACACCAGCTTAATTGGGTATTGGGTGAGTTGTAAATGTTTTCGACAGTGATGCTAAGAATGAGCCAACTGTATATTCTGTTTTAATTGGGTATGGGACTGGCCACTCGGTATTTAATTAGGCGGGGTGTTACACTACTTTCTTCCTGGGAGATAAGAGGCTTACTAGTTAAGGCTCACTACACTAGTTACTACAACACACAACTATCCGGTACCACACTGGGGAAAGCACAAACCCGTTTGACTGGGCGGCCTCACTTAAAACCTAGTTTCCCTAGACAAAAGTCTTAAGATAGTTGAATGAAGATTTGCAGGGGTGGAAAGGACTCACTAGAGTATCCTACGAGGGTCTTGTTCTGAAAGGGTCTTAAGGAACACCATTCCTACTTGGCTTGCTAGTTGATTGATTTTAATTTAAGTGAGAGCACGGGTAACAAGCAAAGGGAGATGTGATTGAGTAGGTGATGAAATCCCAACTCGTTACAATGACCGAGTATAGGTCTTAGGTAAATTTATTCATCAAACCATCCAATTTAAGTGCGATACAAAAAGAAAAAGCATATAGTAGCAAGTAGCACACAAAAATTGACTCTCTTGCAGGAGATTCGTGAGTGATAAAGAGTTTACCTCCCATGATTTTTACACGCGTGGGGTGAAGACCCAGTTGAGTCAACCGGAGGGAAGTACGCCTACTTCAGTCTTCCCCAGGAGTCCTACCGACCCAAAGTAGAGAGGCATCTAAATCCTTGCCTTTGGACGCCCTCTCTCTACCTTGTCCGGTTTCCCTTTTCGCTTTTTTATTTTTTATTTTTGGAATAAATATTACAAAAATGAATCGGTGTCAAAATGCACCCAAATTAATTACAAGGCTTCAATAATCCTAAACAACCAATCTAAGGAGGGAGAGGAAGGAATAACTACTAAGAAGAAAAAAAATGAAAATGAAAATGAAAATCACGAATCTTCACGGGCTTCAATCTTCAAGAAATCGGCAACGGCGCCATTTGATAGCTCTTTATTTGTATTCCTTCAAATATGTATTTGAAATGTCGCTGCGATCAAACTTCGTGTTTCAAAATTCCTGGAATCACCTACAAAACTTGTTAAAAATTCAGTATCATGACAAATTCGGGTACCAATCCAATTTCTAGCATTGAAACAGTTATCGTGAAAACTTGCAATTTAAATTTTTATTAAAAAATATCTTTTTTGTGTTTCTAAAGTTTTTTTAATGTTTTTTTTATTTGTTATATTTTAAAACAATTTTCAAGGGAAGAAACGAAAATTTATGCAACTAAAATGACTATGAAAATTTAGAAAGTATTCTAGTTTAGAATTTATGAGCAGAAACAAGAGGTGGGATTACACAGCGTAGTCAAATCAATTTAATGTCCTAATTATTCAATTGAATAGTTCGAAATAATATTGAATTTAAAATTTAACTCTCGTCACAATCCTAAATTCAATTTTATCTTTTTCGGCAATTAAATATGGAATAATCACAACATAAACAAATTAAGATTCACACTCATTTCAACAAAATATCCGCTAAGATTAATATATTAAAATTTGTACGAATCTTTGAATTGCATACACAAAATTAATATTTATATTAAGAATAATACTTATCTCTAAGTGAAATCCAAAAATCAAATATTAATGTTCACCATTAATTTATTAACTGTCGTTACATAAATTAATGTGTGATTGTTTCTAATTTAATTAGCCTAGAATGCATCAACTAACAATTATTCAAATAAAACAACTCAACATACGCGTTTCATCCCACCCCTTGAATGGGGTGTTTAGCCAGACATGATTAAAATTTTAGCACAGGCACAATCAACAAACAAGAAACTAAAGAGAAAGAGAAAGAGAAAGAAATACGATACGCAATAATTTCTTGTGTCAACTGAGTGCATGAACACGCGTCCCAAACTTGTCACAAAATCTGACTAGATTAAAAAATTGAAAATAAAAAATGAACCTACAAATTTTTCTAAACTTAAAACTATATTTTTTTCTGTCTATTTTTCTACCGTCTTTTTTTTCTTTTTCTATCTCTCACGTCCTCTCTCTGTGTCTTCTTCTTCTTTTTTTGTGCTGATGAGAGTTCTTATATCTGAGATGCTCTTTCTCTTTATTGACCCATGATTTTGTTCACTTTGGAAGATTTTGTGGGATCTCATTTTTGGCTAAAGATTGACTCCGGTTTTGGTGGGATATAGTGGTTGTTGGGTAGGTTCGTTGCTGGACTTTGGACTCGTATTTTGGGATCGGATAAATTGGGTTTCTTTGGACAGTTAGTGTGCGATTTGGCAAGTAGGGGTTGAGGATCGGGTTCGACTTGTGGATCTCGGGTGTGGGTCGGAAGAAGGTGTGGGTAGAGCTCGGGTAGGTTCAAGTTTGGTGGGTTTTGGTTTGGCCCGAAATGGGGTAGGATTTCGAGTTTATTTGATTTCGGGTCTAGCCCGATTCGAGGGCTGTCACGGGTTTGATTTGGGTGGATGCGCAAGGGGCTGCAAGGGAAATGGGTCTTTGGTTTGTTGGGTTAAGGGGTTTAGAGATTGGGTTTAAAGGAATGTAGGTTTGGTGTGGTGTTAATGGTGGGAGATGAGAGGAGAGAGAATGGATAGAGGTTGAAGAAGATGTAGGGTGATGTAGGATGTGGTTAGGTGTATGAGATTTGTGTGGGGGTGAGATGAGGGTGTGGTGAGTGAGGGTGTTAGGGTGTAAATGGTTGTATGGGATGTGTGTGTGTTTTGAATAGTTAGTGTGTGTGCGTGTTTAATTTGTACTCCTAAAAAATTGACACTAAAAAATAAAACTAGAACTAAAATAAAAAATAAAATTCTAGAAATAAAATTCTAATTTATTACTAAGAGACTAAAAAATAATAATAAATAAATAAAACTCTATAAAACTAAAAAAAAAACTAAAATTCCTAACTGAGTAAATTAAAACTAAAAACTAAAGAAAATAAAATAAATTCCTAAAAACTAATCCTAAGAAAAATAAAATAGAGATTAAAAATTAAAAACTAATAAAATTCAAAATCAAAATAAAGAAATAGAAAATAAATCCTAGAAAATTCTAAAATAATCTAAAAAAAATTCTAAAAATAAAAAGACTCAAAATAAAAATCCAAGAAAAATAAAAATACAAAAGTACAAACTAAACACACACCAGCTCAGGTGATGGAATGGCTCGATTTAAGCTTGGTTCGGGACAGGGTTTTGGGACGTCGGAACTCATTGGGCAAGCTCATAAATGGACTTCAGACTTCACGATCTCTTTGATCTCTTCGATGCATGCTTTTGATCGCTTCTGCGCCGCAATTGACTGAATTTAACATCATTTAATACTGCGACTGCTGATTGACCTGCAATATAGATAAATACGAACATAAGGCCATTTTTAATTAAAATGAGCGACTAAAATGCATCTATTCGGGGTATAAAATAGACACTTTTGGGTGCTTATCAATATCACTTTAAAGAATACATTTGGTGAGTTATTACTCGGGAGGATGGTTATTATTTATATATTCAACATATGTGCGAATGTTATAATATGGTTAAACATATATAATGAGATAAATAATTATATATGGGTAATTTAATACATGACATGAATTGTATTATGTCTATAACGGGTGTGAAAGTTATATGAATTTAAAAAGGGAAATGATTAATTAAGTTAGTGTTAGTAATAACTTATAAATCATATTTTCAAGCATACTCGGTTAGAGTAGGGTGGTTGAAAAGGGTTATATATATTATCTAGTTATGGGGAAGATGACTAGGGGAGATATAAATATGGCGTTAGGTGTGCACATTAAAGGAGGGGTAAGGATGTCCTCAAGGGAGTGCAACACTAACTTAAATGTAAAGTGCATTCATGCATTTTTTATTACTGCAAGTTAATCATTTGCTAAATATTTTCAAAATGTGTTGGGTTTTGACCCTTGCTATAAATATTTTCAAAACCTTTTAGGTGTCCAGCCACAAGGACGCCAGACTTGATTCAGTCGAGGGATTCGATGTTACAGCATATGTGGATGTTGTAGGATCTGCATATGCGCTTCTATCTCTTTCATTCTTAGTATAGGGATTTCCTATCATATACTTCGAGCATGTTGCTCCCAGTTTTTATTTAGTGTTTCATTATTATCTGTTTTTAAATTGATGTTGGATTTTAGCCGATGGTTAATTTGGAAAGACATTTTCATTTTATGCGATGATTGATTCTATTAGCATGGACGGTTTTAATTTATTTCCTGTAATTTATTTTTATCCGGATAAATAAAGATTTAATTAGATATAAGACTGATCACCCGGTATTTCATTGATCAAGGTGTCACAATAGGGAGCACTGCAGTGTTCCTAGGCTGATTCGAATTGCAGTTCATGTAGGTTTGCTATGTGTGAATCTATTATTGACGACATCGATCGGCGCCCGCGGGTATTCGTGTGTCACTATATTTCATTGTAATCCGTATAAGTTGCAATTTATAAGTTATAGTGAAATAAAGGTTTTTCCCTTCAGGGATTTTTCCTGAATTTTGTGTCGCATATTTGTGTTTATGTTGGTTTGACACACGCACACACGTAGTTATTTGTTTAAGGGCTATACTAATTTTGTTTAAAAATTGACTATAAATTAAATAATTTTGTGATTGGAATTTGCGCATTTATTTAAATCAGTATCTCACACGACACTTCTACATTTCTTAATTCAATTAGCTTTGAGTGACATGCTAATAATAAAGCAAGTAATCTCATCACACTCATCGTACAACACTTCATTTTTTACTTACATCGAATCATGCCTTACTGAATTGATTTCATTAAGTAGTCACTACTCTGCAGACACATGTTTCATTAGTATAACACGATTATATAATGTATTGCCCATGTAAAGAAAAATAGTTATGGAGGATGCCTGGGCACCTAGAAGTCTGACCACATTGGTCAAATAAAATCTTGAATAGGTGGATAGCCCAATGAACATGTGCATTCTTGCAAAAAATTATTACAACGACTAAGGTATATTGAACATGACCAAGGATGAGATTCAAGTCTAGGTGTTGACTAGATTAGACTTACAGAATCTCACAACTTGCAAAGGTGCATAGATTCTTAATCTCGGGGGATATGGGGATTGGGGTATTCACATAATTATTTTTTTTAATTTTCCATGAGTGAGATACAATTTATTAGATCAATAATCTCTAAATGTTACGTAACATTTTGTGAATATGGCAGAGATCATATTCCGGAGGAATCTATGGCTGTGAGATATTTTAGATTGTGGTACCCTCTTAATAAACTTAAAAGTTTTGATTCTATAAGTAAATCTATCTAGTGGATTTTATAATGACATAGAGTATCAAATAAGTTAACTTTTAGATTAAGGAATAAATAAGATTTTGGTGAAGATCGCATCATGGAGAGTTGAATTTTAGCAAGTAGGTATTGAATTCTTATTGGCAAAAATCATATTATGTGTAATCTAACTTTGCTAATGAGGACGTTCTAGTCGAGTAATTTTGATATAATTAAATTAGAGTTCAGTTGTAATTGGTAGTGGAATTAATTATAATGAAATGGAAAAGAAAATAAATTACAAGATGTTATTAGGTCTTTTAATAATTTTGTTTGGAAGACAAATTAAATATGTGGCTTGGGTCCCTAGTATAGTCCATATACCAAGTAGCAAGACCAAAACTCTCTGAAAACCTAAACTTATATATATATATATACACACACACACACGCACACTTGGGTATGTGTAGTGAAAAAAACTCAATAATAGCCCAGTTAAATTAGATTGAAACATATGTTTGGATCTTATAGACACCACTGACCAAACTAATTTGTCCAGAGTAATAAAAGTAGAGTTAAAATTCCTACAAATAGCATCATTCAAGAAAAATTCATCAAACAAAGTCATCAAATATCCATTTGGATTTTGTAACTGATCTATTTATGGTCATAGGTATGCACAGATCAATTTAGGGATGCCATTGTTAAAGAGAACCCATGAATCATTACCACGTAAACTAAACTAAATATTCATAAAAGGCCTTATACTTAAGAAATCCAAATTAAACTCGCAAGAATTAGAGTCTTGCCTGTAGTAAGAAACTGAATTTTAAATGCAAAGAATAGAAAATGATAGCATAAACATGTCACGAGAAGAAATCATGTGTGATTTACATCAGCTAAAATGAATGAAGAATAAAATGGGGTGGAGGACCTAGGCTCTGCCATGGAAGCAAACACCACGTGTGATTTATATATAATTATATTAAACCCACAAACAACCACTATAACGAATCAGTTTAAATGTCATAACATGGAAGAGATAATGTACCAAAAATTGTGAGTGCTACCAGCTTACCTATAAAGCCTTTGTAGAAGAAATCTACTGATCAAGGAACAAAATGAAATTAGAAGACACATCATCAACTCTTAAAGTAGTTGCTGAGTCTGCAAAGCAAGCAATCGCTGTAGTAGGAGCTAGAAGATACTCCTATCAGGCCAACCAACTATCTGGTTTTCATAAAAATGCACATGGTCGATACCATTTATGGCAACCAACCTGGAAAATTTATCCCAAAGGGATCCCAGATTAACACTACCGCGTACCGCATTAATTCAGACAGTCGAAACATTCATAGGATGCACGACTACAATGTACCCATCTTCATATTCAGATGCTAATTTTGATGATTTATATTGTGATGAATAAATTTAGGTGGAAGATCCTTCGAAGGGCCCCACTGATATAGAAGCTGGGAAATTTTATAAGAGGCACAACTACAATGTCTTATCTATACATTCATGTATCAAATTCGATAAATCATATTTTGAGGAAGAACTTGAGATTAAAGAACGCACAAATCACGTTAAGGTACCACCCAACCGACCTGAACCAAAAATGCCTCTGACTCATCGTGCCTATTCCAAATTTCTTGATTATGATGAACTTGTTGCTCCTTTTGAAGCTATGAAGGATCAGAAATCATAAAATATTTTAGATGGGTTAGGAAGAGGTTGTGCAACTTTTTTGTAGCTGCTATGAATTTATATATGTTTGTCTGAACTACTAGAAAACATCCACCATTTAACACCATCTAGTTCCATATAGCAGCAACACACATATTTAGAATAAAGAAACACGACATTTTTAATGACAAATGTGATATTGATATGGCACCATTTGGTAAGAACATATTGAGAGAGATCATTAATATTACATTCTTAGTACTATATTTGACTTGTTAGTGAATATAATATGGGTTCAAGATAATTTTTTTAATGACTATAATCTAAATATACTTCCAAAGCTTAAGGACTTTATGCACTACAAATTGCATTAGCTCATACTACTAAAAATATTATATAGTACAAATAAACGGGGTGCCCACAATACAATAAGAAATCAAGTAGGAGATTGAAATCGAAAGAAAATGTCTAAGAATATGTTACAACCTTTGTTCTGTTGTCCACATTATATTTTTACTACCTTGCTTGAAAACTTTCAATATTAAATTGACTTCACGTGTTACTAATCATTTTCCAAACGCTCTACTTTTTAGAATGAAACATGCATTGCAATCCTCATAAAATAAATAAATAGACCAACAAGCACAATATTTTAGTTATAAACAGATTAGGATATTAGACATCCATACATAGATAATGTGTAAAACATCATTTGATTTTATAACTGAATGACAACATAACAATTGATGCATTACATTTGCTACTGTGACCCTGAAATTTAATCAAATTAATGACCCTGAATAAATGACCCTGGACAGCTACATAACAGTTTATGCATTACAGCAGTTGAATGACAACATAACAATGTTATCAAATTAAAGATCCCAAAGGAAGACTTGCAATACAATTCCATAAATAATACTCAAAACACAACTGAAAAAATTATAGAACTACGTGAGTTAAGGACTACAAAAGTTAGAGAGATGCCAACGGGAATACCTCGATAATACCCTATTCAAATGTGAAAAAAACAAAAATAGAGAAACCAAAAGAATAAATATTAAACTAATATATTGAAACCAAAAAAATATAAAATACCAATTGCTTTCACTGGGATTGTACATTTGCACCTTAAAATATTAACGAAGAATCTCAAAATAAAGTGAAACTCTCTCTTCAACTTTTTTCCAAACACATGACATAAAACATTACTGACCTTAGATGTCCACTTGATTATGGATTCCATGTCATTGAAAAACCTTATTATCAGAAACAAAATAGGGCATGTACAGTATAAGAGAAGTAATAGACTTCACAAAACCATCTCTACACAACATGGTATCTTGAGTATTCTATCGTACACCTCATTTGCTTGTAGATTTCAACATGAAGGACATAAAAAAAGACTACAATTTAAAATCAACAACACTTTAAATTCAAAAGCAATGCCTAAAAATAAATCATATATGAGTTAGTAATATATTTAAAACCCATTAAACAATAAACATCTGCAACAAAGAACACGTTCCAAAAATAGAGAAACGTGATTCTTAGGGAATAGAGAACAATAGTTGTACACAAATTGTAAACAATAAAAATCTCAGTTGTGCACAATATAATGAAAACTCATTGAAGAATAAAAATCTTTGTTGTACTAAAAATGTAAACAACAGAGAACAAAATCAACAAAAAATAACCAAAGATTGAGCAGCAGAGAAATTCCAATGCTTGAAAAAAATGCACTAATAAAAAATCTGTTTTGCAACAACTAAAACTAAACTCAGTTTGCAAACAAAACCGACACGCCTAAAATAGAAAGATAAAATCGAAACCAATCTAAGCTAAAGCTAAAATCACACCAATAATAAAATGCATGAATACGCCCAATTTCTTTCAGTAATTAAATAAACGCACTAATGTTAAAATCGGAAACTGAATCTAAAAACGAAATCAATCAAAACCTAATTTCTTGTAGCAACTAAACCTAATCTAAAGTGAAACGAAATAGAAATCTAAAATCTAAACCAATATGCCTAATTTCTTACATAACCAATATGCACCAACACGCACCAGTACTAAACACCAAAATATAGATATCTTACATTTACGTAGACAAAGCAATAAGAGAGTATTGAATGTTGATTACTTGACTTTATTTAGAACATACTTATACTAAATAGAAGGAACCTTCTTTCCATGGTCATATATTTTGAAAAAAACACTCAAAGTGATGATGTGAACCTGAACAAAAATCGCTAAATACCTCGCACTGAAGTGGAGATCAGCGGCCCCATCCTTGCAGCTACAGGTCATCGAGAAACAGAGATCCTCCCTTGAGAGATGTCAGTAAATAAAAAAGTTCAAAAATAAAATGAAATCACACCTTGAACACGAAATTTGAAATCTTTTCATTTGGGGAGAAGATTATCGACCCATCATTATTAAAACAATTACAATGGAAATCAATATGAATGAAACCCAGACCTCTACAAATAATTATGGTAATTAGAATGGAAATCCATATGAATGAAACTCACCTAAGAAATTTTTAAACGTAAAATCAAAGGGTCTTAAGGTCTTCTACAGATGATTATAATAATTAGAACGCACCAAGTGATTGATTTACAAGTTTCATGCAGAGATTTTCATAGTACTCTCGTCCTCTGCTCTTGTAACTTCTTAAAATATCAAATGCAGTTTGGACATTTCCACTAAAATTAAGATGTACAGCCTAGAATATAAGAGATGAAATAAACCAATATCAGTTCAAATCGAAGAAAAAAAATTGAACGAAAATGTAAAATGCCATATCTACACAATGTTAAGAGAGAGCATCTACTTTCCTTGAAAAATAGAACTAAAAAAGGTCAGATCTCCACAATAGAACTAAAAATGAACAAATAATGAACCCTAAAAATGCAAAAGGCTCTAAAACTTAAGGTTTACAAAACGGGGGAGAAGTGGAGAATGACACAAATTTGATGTTTGTGTGATAAATGAGAGATGGTGTGAGCGGGAGAGAAGTATTGTGGTTTTCACCAAAGTACCCACAATTTTTAATTGTAGTGTAAATTTGGTAAGTGAAAAAAGAGGGGGAAATTAACGATTTGAGGGGCAAAATAAGTAGTGCTAGAAAAATTCATCTTATGACATCATAAGTTATATCTTATGATGTCACATGAATAGTGAAAAACATGCTCCATGCTCGTGAAAACCATGATGTCACACACACACACACACACACATGGGTATGCCCATGCTTGAACGCATGATGAAAATTTCCAAAAGTACATAATCGTAAAACCACGAAAATTTCCAAAGTATGTAATTGTAAAACGGAAAAAATTTCCTTCCCAAATAAAATAATGTGTAATCTTAAAAAAATTGATCGTAATCTCCTTTGTTTAAAGGACTATCCACCCTAGTTAAAAAATAATATATAGTCCAATAACATTCAAATAGTGTAAACAATTTAGAAAAATTGAAATTTAAACAATCTAAGTTAGATTTTCTTATAACACATTTTTTTATACATTGAATGCGTAAACAATTTAAGTCATAAAATCTTTTTACAACAAAAATGTTTAAACATTTTTTAAAATTTGGGCAGATTTTACTTTTTTTATAGAACTATCCACCATATTAAAAAAATAAAAAATAGTCCAATAATAATATTAATAGTCGATCCAGGACTTCATATAAATTAAATAATAGCCATTAAATACTAATTTAAGTCGTACGCTTCTAGTTTACAACTAAAATGTGTAAACAATTTAGAAAATTTGGACAAAATCTCCTTTATTTATAGGATTATCCACCCTTAATAAGAAATAAGAAATACTCCAACAACAATATTCAATCCCAATAACATAAAATAAAAGAGGGAACTATATTCGACATTTACTTTTAAAGTCATAATTATACATTACAATTGAACTGAAATAAAATAAATGCATGCAATCCAAATATGTGTCGACACGAAATCCAGCAAAATCTAGCTAAATAATCTCAACACCGCATGTTCAATGATTTCCAGTGTCTAGTTAAAGGCACCCCTAGTTTTTCAAAAACATATCCAGTGTCGGGTTTCAGTATGACCAATGATTATGCATATGTCCGGTTTGGAGCCCAATGCACGCCCCGTGGTCAGGATAATATACACCTGCACCAATGTATAGACTATTTATGTAACCTTCCAATCTTCTATAGACTCGACATTAGGCTAAACCTGACATTAAATTGGCCAATTCAAACATCCTATCAAAAACAATATAAATAAATTGGTTTAAAAAAATAGAAAAATAGTCAACAATAAAATAGACATGGCTTATCACTGTTATTTAATAGTTTACATGTCTAATTTATTCATAGACTTCATTGAACATCCCAAGTTTGTTATTTGAATTAATAAAAAAAGGCAACGCTAGATACAAAATTATTTTAATTACACAACTGATCAAACGAACACAAAAGCACTATTATTTTTTTTCTTACACTAATTCTCAATTAAAAAAAATATCTATAACCTGAAGGAAATGACAGATTGCCTAAAAATTCATAACACTAAAAAGCAAAACGACTTCCTGTTCCATCAAGAAAATGAACCGGTATGTCACCCTCTTGCCTAAAGTTTAGTGAGAAATGGAGAGATCATGGTATTCATCCTCTCATAAGCCTCTTGTAAGACGTTAGAATTCAGCTCATGAGCAGACTTCTCCATGTATGAAACATATTCAGCCACCAGCCACCCTGTCAATGCATCTTCACTAGTAGCGTTTTTCTGTAATACCATATCAATCCATCTCCTTCCATGATTCAAAAGAAATTTCTCATTGGGGAACATTTCTTTAAGTTGGTGAATCAAAATGAAGAACACATATTTTGAACTTAAAATATAGAGTAACAATGAAACAACCAAACCAAATGAACAACATTATAGTCCTATATGAACATAGAACATAAAATGCACCGGGTATAAAATTATTCCTTAAGTCCACATTGCTCTAATATATAGACCATAATGTTCTAAAAAGATTAATCATAGCAACATGTAACACCCCGCCTAATTAAACACCGGGTGGCCAATCCCATACCAAATTAAAACATAATATACAGTTGGCTCATTCTTAGCATCACTGTCGAAAACATTTACACTCACCCAATACTCAATTAAGATGGTATTAAATCCTTCCAAATTTTAATTTCAACAAATCCATTTAGTTTAAGAATAGCACAACACAGTTTATTCTACGACACTTAACAGAACAGATAACACAAAAGAATTTAAAAGCAATTGGAATAAACATTTCCAAATAATATTAATCCATTACTGTAATCCCATCAATAGCAAAAGTATTGAAATGATACGAATACAATAGTATTTGACTCCGATAGAACATGATAACTGAAATCCTTTGGGCGACATGCCCTAACTAAGAATACTGTGAATCAAAAGATGATAGGCGTCTAAGTAAAACTCCATAACTCAGTAGCTTGCCGAAATCTGCTAAGGTTGGCGTCCCTGCTACTGGAAACCTGATATAGAAGATACAATAGAAAAGAAAATGTTCAAGGAAACGGGTCAGAGCCCGATTGTGAAAAATGATTTTTAAAACAACAAGTATTTAACAAGTGCAATAAAGCATTTATTATGTACATGTTAGTATCCAACTCTCACTTGCCATTCTCACCTCTCAACTAGAGTGCACACTTAACGTTTCCTATTAACCTCCTAGTTAATGGTTGCTCCAAACTAATTTCCATCATATGATTCCATTCCCATATCATAACCTCGTATGTCCCATACCATACGTTATAATTATTCTTATATATTTCTCATTTATGAATTGTTTCCCATTAACATGAATCAAGCTTTTCAATTGTTTAAGAATAAACATTCATTAACTTACTTTAATTCTTTTCTCAATTACACCGTATCTACAATTATCACACAGTAGAGGATTTAACCACAATATATCCATTCATTCATTTAATCCATTATATATATATATATATATATATATATATATATATATATATATATATATATATATATATATATATATATATATATATATATATAATACGGCACCCTGAGTCATAGCTGCGGTGGAATGCATTACTCTTCTATCATGTCCCAATATCCTGGTCGCCGAATAAGAGACAAAAGGTTCAGGAAGGATACCTCGAACCACAAACAACAACACAATCATTGGAGGCGAACATAGTTCTCATACCCATGGGTCACGTACATACCTACGTACCCATAGTCAGCGGACTTATCAACTCCCCGATAAGTCTTTCATAGACCTATGTTCTCGAGCGATAAATTAAAGATCCCATAGATTCATCAGGATATGACTGCCCTGACGCGCAAACCTCCCGTCGATAGCAAGTAAGCTAGGTATGTCATACACAAAATCATTAATCAATCAAATATGTATTATCATACCTATAATATACTATCAACAAGGTACATATATTACCCTTAAATTATTCCCACACGTAGCATTATACTTCCTTAAATCACACATATTACAATATCATAACTTTACTTCTTAATTTAAATACTCCTGAGCCTCACTCATTACTCAAGGTTCAAATAGGTTTTTCCTCAACATATATTCAGTAAGAAGCCACTAATATCCTACTGGTCCATATCGTCATAACTCCCGAATTACTACGAATTAAACTCTCCCTTTCATTAGGGTTAAAATCGATAGTTTCAATCTCTTATAAACACCTCTTCTTTAACTTAGGGTTAAACCCTCTTGTAAACTTAAGGATACCCAGGTATTATATTCAATCACCCCTACTGGTCCTATCTTATATCCTCATACATACTAATTAGAATCCAACCATTGAATCTAGCAACAGAAATTCCTTTAATTTAATTATCATAATTCTAATCAATTAAATCTCAATTAAATTAATTCAAATCTTATCTAGGTCTTACTGAACTAATATAAGTCCCATAATATACAATTAACAATCACCAAAGATCTACCAAAGTTTTGGAATAATAACGAACATTAAAAAGGAATAACTATAGAAATTCTGGGGAGGTCGATCGATCGAAGGCAGGGGGTCGATCGATCGATCACTCCAGTAACAACCCAGTTTTCTACATTTCTGCAACTACGGGTTTCACCATCTTTATTCATTCTATCCTTCATATTAACATCCAAAATGACTTATAATCCTTACTCCATGATGTATCAACATATACAAATGATTTCTAATGATCTAAACATCATAGAATCATCAAGAGATTGGATTAAAAAGCATGTTTATATCCTTATTTCCAGAAAATTATCTACATATCATCTTCAAGAACACATCAATGGTTTTCATAATTTCTTCAACAGATTCATGACTATTTCATGGATTATTATCAACCTACAACATGAGTTTAATTCCTATATCATTTCAGTTTCCAGAAATCCATTTAATCACTCCAGTATTTCTTCCAAACTTGAATAATCTTCTCTTTTCATAACTATTCTAACATGGATAATATACAAACTTAAATTTCCATTATCAAACACTTGCCTTTACTGAAGGTTTGATCCTTTGGTGTAGTATATCTCAGGTGGTTCTCCCTTTTTCGGTGAGCTTCCGGTGGTGGTTGGTGGTGGTGACTCTTGGTTCTTTGTTCTTCTCCTTCCCAAGTAAACTTTTCTTTTCCCAAGCACCCTTTCACTCTCTCTAGGAAGATGTCTTCTCTAATTTGTGAAGAGGAGATGTATAACCCACGTACACTTAATCTACCAATACTTATAATAGGACAAAATCCGAAATCACTATTCACCCCCTAGAAAAATGACCAAAATGCCCTTTTGGGTTGTCTATTCATTTCCAAATGACCCGAGACTCAAAATTAACATCCAAATAGACTTTTCTGACTATTTCGAACCTTCCGGATGCAATGACGCAGTCGAAATGACTATAAGGTCGATAGAAAATAAATTTCTTTTTTAATTTAACAAATTAGTCCCGACACGTCCCATACCGCGTCTGACTAAAAATCCCAATTACCGAAATTATATCACACCGTCATAACAATGACATCACATTCATATATTACCGAAATATTTTTAAGTAATATTTAGAATTATCCATTTTAACATCCACAATTCGGATAATACCCAAATGAATTAATTGATAGTAAAATCCAATTAATCCATTAATTTAAAATATAACCCATTTTAAAAGTCATTAAAATCACGGGGTATTACATACTTCCCCCCTTATAACAGAATTCCGTGCGAAATTCAGGAATATAAATCATACCGGTAAGTTCAACTCCGAGTATAAATCTCACATCGCAAGAAATCTAAGACGTACCACCCATACAGTACATTAACGAAAATCCCTATTGATGTTATACGCCAAGCCTCACCATATAGTTTCAACTGAATCGAATTTAAACTTTACCCAATCTTCCCTATACCTTCCTCGTGACAAACTTTGGGAAAAAAATGAGCCTCACATATTGAAAAAATAAATCCTGAAGTCCCAACTACTTACCTTTTTACAATTTTGAAAACTACTACAATCCAATCATCCAGGGTGCCTATACACCCTATCGTACCATTTTCATTATAAAATTTATCGCAAAGGTTATAAGCTCATATCCCAAAGACCTAACTTATTTCGACTCCCGGCGGTTATTAGTTTCATGCGTGGAGTGTCTCGCAAGCAAAATCCAAACAAGGAACCCCCTGATACACTACTACCTAAAGTAGTCGGTCATCGAAACTCCTCAGGTCCTTAGTCAATAGTATATAAAAATTTTGGTTTATCGATTTAAAAAAAATGTGGTTTTATTGATTTCAAATAGAGTCTACGCATCTACTCTCTTATAGAAGACAAGATGCAGGATAGTAGTAGTACATACGCTCTCATATACCACAAGTCAATGCACGTCGATAGTCAAATCACGCTCGGACATGCCCAAGGTAAGTAATCCCATGATAAAAATCAAACCCACGTGATAACATGTAATATAAAGGTGTCCCACCCCCCTCAGTGAGTCTACGTAAATAACAGTGCTATAGGCTGAGATTAGCAACCCTTTTGCCCACACAATATAAATCGCTACAAAAATCAATAAACGCCTCATAATTCCTTAGATAGAAAACATACCCTCATTAGCGGGTGGTGGTGGTTGATTTTCTGCCTGATGGACGTTATATACACGCCCATACTGACCTTGCTGCACGGGTGCTGCTGGAATGGGAGGTAGTTCTAGCACCGGAGCTGGAAGAGCAGCTGGTGGAAACACTGGTACCTGTGGCTCCTGTCGAGCATGTTGTTGCTGAGGGAATTTGTCTTTATCAGAACAATCTTGACGTTTATGGCCATACTTTCCACACACGAAACATTTTCCCATAAACTTTCCACCACCTTGCCCCTGTTGACCCCGAACTTGCTGGCCATTACCTCCCTTCCCTTGGCCCTGATGAGCCTGTCTCTGGCCCTGATGGCCCTGTTGTCCTTGCCCAATACCTCTATCCTCAAATCGAGAATCCCTAGATCGCAAATGCTTAGCATAGTCCCCTGTCTTTGAACCCTGCTCACCCTGACGCTGATGACTCTGCCCTGGCTGAGTCCCACTAGAATTGCCCCCAGTAGTCTTGCCTTGCACGCTTGACCCAAACCTCCGCTTGACACCCTGATTATGAAAGTGGTTATCCTGGCAGTGAAGCATTGCAACATTAAGAACATCTGCATATGTACGTAGTGAAAGGTTCCCCAATAAATGCTAGAGAATCTTATAGTTCAACCCATCAGTGAACATTAGAATTCTCCTCTCCTCAGTAGGTACTTCAGCTGGTACCAAATTAGTTAATCTCGTAAATTCTTCCTCATATTCCGCCACAGTCTTCTCTCCCTGTTTCAAATCAAGTAGTTTCCGCCTCATCTCTGTCTAGATGGCAAAAAGGAAAATACTTCCCATCAAACCGTATCCAAAAGTCCTGGATAGTTATTGTGTCCCTCTGCTCCATAGTGGTCGTAACTTCCCACCATTACAAAGCTACCCCTACTAGATTTAATGTAGCTAGTATTTGACGTTGAAACTCATTGCATTCGAGCATTCTCAAGTTCCGTTGGATATCTTTCTTCCATTGGCTAGCAGTCACAGCATCTGGTCCTCCCTGAAACTCAGGTGGGTGCGCTTTCTGGAAAGCATCCCTCGCTCGTTCCCATGCAGTAGGAAACACTTGCCCTTGCGCGGGTGGCACAACTGGTGCCGGTACTGGAGCCTGCTGAACAGCAGCTAGAGCTGCATTGACTGCCTAAGCGACAATTGCAGCAACTTCGGCCGCAGTCATCGTACCCTGAGCTGGGGCGGGCTGAGGTGCACGTCGAGGAGGCATCTAAAACGAGAGAACACTATCATTATTTGATTTATCAAAATAGATGAAGAACATAGGCGTAAATAGAAAAGCAATAATCCTACTCATAGGGCTCTACATCAAAGAACGCTAAGCTGAAAACACAATAAGCCGTAGAGATCCTAAAGGACACTAGAACCCGATGCACTGATACAACCTGTAACACCCCGCCTAATTAAATATCGGGTGGCCAATCCCATACCAAATTAAAACAGAATATACACTTGGATCATTCTTAGCATCACTGTCGAAAACATTTACACTCACCCAATACTCAATTAAGCTGGTATTAAATCCTTCCAAATTTTAATTTCAACAAATCCATTTAGTTTAAAAATAGCACAACACAATTTATTCTATGACACTTAATTGAACAGATAACACAAAAGAATTGAAAATCAATTGGAATAAACATTCCCAAATAATATTAATCCATTACAGTAATCCCATCAATAGCAAAAGTATGGAAATGATACGAATACAATAGTATTTGACTCCGATAGAACATGATAACTGAAATCCTTTGGGCGACATGCCCTAACTAAGAATATTGTGAATCAAAAGATGATAGGCGTCTAAGCAAAACTCCATAACTTAGTAGCTTGTTGAAATCCGCTAAGGTTGGCGTCCCTGCTACTGGACACCTGATACAGAAGATACAATAGAAAAGAAAATGTGCAAGGAAACGGGTGAGAGCCCGATTGTGAAAAATGATTTTTTAAACAGTAAGTATTTAACAAGTGCAATAAAGCATTTATTATGTACATATTAGTATCCAACTCTCATTTTCCATTCTCACCTCTCAACTAGAGTGCACACTGAACGTTTCCTATTAACCTCCTAGTTAATGGTTCCTCCATACTAATTTCCATCATATGATTCCATTCCCATATCATAACCCCGTATGTCCCATACCATACGTTATAATTCTTCTTATATATTTATCATTTATGAATTGTTTCTCATTAACACGAATCAAGCTTTTCAATTGTTTAAGAATAAACATTCATTAACTTACTTTAATTCTTTTCTCAATTACACCGTATCTACAATTATCACACAGTAGAGGATTTAACCACAATACATCCATTCATTCATTTAATCCATTATATATATATATATATATATATATATATATATATATATATATATATATATATATTCATATATAATACGGCACCCTGAGTCATAGCTGCGGTGGAATGCATTACTCTTCTATCATGTCTCAATATCGCTGGTCGCTGAATAAGAGACAAAAGGTTCAGTAAGGATACCTCGAACCACAAACAACAACACAATCATTGGAGGTGAACATAGTTCTCATACCCATGGGTCACGCACATACCTACGTACCCATAGTCAGCGGACTTATCAACTCCCCGATAAGTCTTTCATAGACCTTTGTTCTCGAGCGACAAATCAAAGATCCCATAGATTCATCAGGATATGACTGCCCTGACGCGCAAACCTCTCGTCGATAGAAAGTAAGCTAGGTATGTCATACACAAAATCATTAATCAATAAAATACGTATTATCATACCTATAATATACTATCAACAAGGTACATATATTACCCTTAAATTATTCCCACACGTAGCATTATACTTCCTTAAATCCCACGTATTACAATATCATAACTTTACTTCTTAATTTAAATACTCCCGAGCCTCACTCATTACTCAAGGTTCAAATAGGTTTTTACTCAACATATATTCAGTAAGAAGCCACTAATATCCTACTGGTCCATATTGTCATTAATCCCGAATTACTACGAATTAAACTCTCCCTTTCATTAGGGTTAAAACCGATAGTTTCAATCTCTTATAAGCACCTATTGTTTCACTTAGGGTTAAACCCTCTTATAAACTTAAGGATACCCAGGTATTATATTCAATCAACCCTACTGGGCTTATCTTTAATCCTCATACATACTAATTAGAATCCAACAATTGAACCTTGCAACCGAAATTCCTTTAATTTAATTATCATAATTCTAATCAATTAAATCTCAATCAAATTAATTCAAATCTTATCTAGGGCTTACTGAACTAATATAAGTCCCATAATATCCAATTAACAATCACCAAAGATCTACCAAAGGTTTGGAATAATAACGAACATTAAAAAGGAATAACTATAGAAATTCTGGGGAGGTCGATCGATTGAAGGCAGGGGGTCGATCGATCGATCACTCCAGTAACAACCCAGTTTTCTGCATTTCTGCAACTACGGGTTTCACCATCTTTATTCATTCTATCCTTCATATTAACATCCAAAATGACTTATAATCCTTACTACTTGATGTATCAACATATACAAATGATTTCTAATGATCTAAACATCCTAGAATCATCAAGAGATTGGATTAAAAAGCATGTTTATATCCTTATTTCCAGAAAATTATCAACATATCATCTTCAAGAACACATCAATGATTTTCATAATTTCTTCAACAGATTCATGACTATTTCATGGATTATTATCAACCTACAACATGAGTTTAATTCCTATATCATTTCAGTTTCCAGAAATCCATTTAATCACTCCATTATTACTTCCAAACTTGAATAATCTTCTCTTTTCATAACTATTCTAACATGGACAATATACAAACTTAAATTGCCATTATCAAACACTTGCCTTTACTGAAGGTCTGATCCTTTGGTGTAGTATATCTCAGGTGGTTCTCCCTTTTTCGGTGAGCTTCCGTTGGTGGTTGGTGGTGGTGACTCTTGGTTCTTTGTTCTTCTCCTTCCCAAGTAAACTTTTCACTTACCAAGCACCCTTTCACTCTCTCTAGGAAGATGTCTTCTCTAATTTGTGAAGAGGAGATGTATAACCCACGTACACTTAATCTACCAGTACTTATAACAGGACAAAATCTGAAATCACTATTCACCCCCTAGAAAAATGACCAAAATGCCCTTTTGGGTTGTCTATTCATTTCTAAATGACCCGAGACTCAAAATTAACATCCAAATTGACTTTTCTGACTATTTCAAACCTTCCAGACGCAATGACGCGGTCAAAATGACTATAAGGTCGATAGAAAATAAATTTCCTTTTTAATTTAATAAATTAGTCCCGACACGTCCCATACCGCGTCTGACTAAAAATCCAAATTACCGAAATTATATCACACCATCATAACAATGACATCACATTCATATATTACCGAAATATTTTTAAGTAATATTCAGAATTATCCATTTTAACATCCACAATTCGGATAAAACCCAAACGAATTAATTTATAGTAAAATCCAATTAATCCAATAATTTAAAATATAACCCATTTTAAAAGTCATTAAAATCACGGGGTATTACACAGCATTAGTACTTTTAATTATAATAGCAGGGGTCGTTTAAAACACAAATAAGAATCGCCAAAGCCATTCAACACAAAACTTCATAAGGCACCTAAACATAAAACTTAGCAAACATTAAGATTTTAAAATCCCCTGTTGAAATTACTGTTAAAAAATTCAATATACCTCTAATCAAGCTCGACAGTAATCCCAAACCCATATGCTATTACATAGAGTTTCAAAACTAGTAAGATTAGTGTACTCATAGTAAAGTTACAAACTTCCGCATTGGTCAGCTACGAAACACATGAAAATACATGTTTAGATGGGATGCATACTATTGTAAAAAGAAATATATGCGGCCATTTTACATGAATATGTGAAATAAAATTGTCATATAGTGCATATTAGAAAGGCTTATAATAGAAATAACATCTTCATATACATGGTCGGGATACCCTGCACAAAACCAATTACCATTTTAAAATCCGTAAGGGTAACGATATATAATTATAACTAAAAAGAACATTGATTAGAATCGCATATGGTTGAAACAATTTTAATTAAGGCTAACTACTAATCTACATCACTTCCTAATATCAACATGAATGAATTTAAAAATCCTTCATATCCCTTTTGAAATAGGTATAACATAACATAGTGGGAGCTAGACTACTTCGCCATAACATAAATAGATTGATAAATAGCCATTCGTCGCAAAACAGAGTTGTGACCCTATATGTGTTCTGTATCGCTCACACCATATCCATATATCTAACCGACAAAGCCATTTACTATAAAGTAAACATTAAAAATGAAATCAACATATGAAAATAATATCACCCCCATAGAATATTGATAATATCAATTGAATCCTTATAAACCACAAAGTGAATTTCCATAAACAGAATATCAATCAATTTAATCATGAAATATAGTAAGGGAATCTACTATGTAAGGGAAATTTAGGGAGAAGGAGAGTGTGTACATATTGTGTAATTAAGAAAAAAAGATCCAAACAGTAAGATAATTAGGACATTTAGATAACAAAATCTCAAGAAATAATAAGTGAAATACGTCTATAAGTAATTACTGCAATCCATTCTCAAAGTGTAATAAAAACATAACCTACAATAATCTTAAATTTATGGATGTAGCAACATCACCCAAAAAGTGTCATTTTGATTAATTTTGAGCGGAGGAGAAAAAAACATGATTAGTCTCATTGTAAAACCATTTGACTTTATAAAATAACAACGCGAACCATAATACAATGAATATTTAGGAAAATGTGAGTCAAACTAAAAATATAAAAAATAAAATGCATGTATTAGTAGTTAATGTATGGAGTAACAAAATATTATCTAAATATCACCAAGGAAATCAACATGTTTTAACTAAAAGTTGGTCCATATAGATGTGGTGTAAATATCACTCTTGCTGGGTTTGTTCCCTTTCGGCCATGAGCTAGTTTGTTCCACTCCGCTCAAATGCACGAAGCACAATCAAAATTACCTTACTATTTGGTTCAGTTGCTCTTGTTAACTATATTTCTATAAACAAAAGCAAACAAATAAATATATAGCAACATACTCAAAATAAATTAAAAAATAAAAAATAACAAAGTTTGAGAATTTGGAACTCATAAATTACAAAAATTAAATAGACAAACTACTTATAATACCCACAAATTTATAAATCTCAGCACAATCACCTTAAGCAAGACATCAATTGTTCAACATATATAAAATGAAGGAACTTTATGCCCAAGTAAAACTATAAACAAATTAAATTAATTTTGAAAATAATAGAAGGCAGGATATATCATTCGACATTCTTGTCTACCCTGTATAGTATCCAAGTCAGTAAAAACCCTTTATATAGAAAATAAACAATTATACAGCAAAAGGAGCACCATACTTAGCAGCAAGCCACGTATTTCACTTTATCAAACATCTAAATATTAAATAGTTAAGGTTCTGGAGTGGAAGTTACATAAGTACCAAAATCTTCAAAACCTAACCAATCCTTTTGGTTCTGAAATCAAGGTATTGAGCATGAGACGTGATATGATACAATTTTCTAATAATGTAAAATTTACAATTGAGGAAAAAGAAGCATACTTTTCTAGACATAAATAAATCCAGATGATATGAGCAGGCAAAAGGACAAGTACCACTACTGAATTTCCAATAACAATAATCCCAACTGCTACTGGGCAAATGATTATCCCTACCCATGTCCATAAATTAATAATAATGCTATCAGCGTACATAGATACATAGATACCTATATGTATAAACAAATAGGTGTAAATAAAAAAGATCAACTTTGAGAAGGACGAAGAGGATGAGCATACTAAAGTAGAAACAAATTGGAAACCTTAATATAAATCAAATCTTCTGCTCGTATAATACTTCAGACTAACAGTGATTCATTATAGCTGATTTAAACAAAGAATCAACAGATCTAAAAGTGTCACTAAAGAGTGTAAATGTTAACTTTTCAATAAGAACGACACAAACTTTTCTTCTTAAATTAAACAGATCTATTCATGCCATCAAATCCATAATATTAAACAACATCACAACATATCCATTCCATTCCATCCAAGGTCAGATTGGATGATTGTACAAACAAACAAAAAAAAATCATGAAAAGTATTTTCAAAAAATGAAATTCAAAATAGAAAGGGATAAGTATGTTCGCATACCATTGAGGTTCTTACACTTTTACATGGTTTTCGATGATCCACATAGTGTTGCGGGATATTAGCCATCATCAAAACTCACGGAAGTCACCATGATAACATTTGTCAATTAAAAATAGTACTTATCAATTAAAAAATCATCATCTAACCTTCCATTTTGGGACTATTAATAGTACCTGAGTGTTAATATTGAACATAAAATCCACATCAAACAACAAATGGTAATTTTCATCATATCTCGAAGAGATTTTTGCGCCTAATATCATATCACAAAGTTGAACCTGCCTTTCTCCTACACATAGTAATTTAAGCTTGCCTTCTTCTTGGCCTGAATTTGGATGACACCTTATTTGAAATCTTCATGGTTCACCTGGAAAAGTACACATCCAAGTAAAATCATTATTTTTTTGTGAATTTGTTCTCTAAGTATGGAAAAATATGCATCCAATTCTTAAAGTAACAAGGATGAGATTCCAATCCCCAATAGTTGCGCCTTCTTGAAGAATTTGAAACCTAAGTGAAACAAAGAATAGAAAAAATTAACAAAGAATGAAAAAAGCACTAATAAAAGGATAAAACAACTGGGAACACCTTCAAAATAGCTCCAGATTATCCCATAGTTTTTTCTGCATAAAGTGAACAAACAATTGTGAAATAAGAGACTAAACATAGAATAAATTCTAGATACAAAATCTGAATCCCAAATAGTATACCTGATTAGTGTAGTGGTGTATAACATCCATTTGAAACCTTTGCTTTAGATCTACAAAACTAAACAAAAGAAATATATCAAAATTGGAAGTAAAAGAACAAAATCGCATTTGAAACCTAAAATAGGGAGGAAAAAAAGCCCTAACAGAATTGAAACATTTGAAACCTAAATGAATGAAAGAATTGAAAAAAAAAACAAAGAATAAAAAAGCCCTAATAGAAGGATAGAACACCTGAGAATAGTGAGGAGATGAGCTGGGAGATAATGGCAGACGTTGGGAGAAGGGATGAAGCAGTGAAGGGGTAAATGGGAAGGAGGGGGTTTATCGTGACCTGGGAGAGATAAGAGTGTATTGGTAAATGGATAAATTCAAATTAAAGTGTAAAATAAAGTGAGGGCGAAATGCAAGATGAGTTTGTTGTCGTGTGAGGTGTCTTCAAACTATGAAATGGATAGATATTGTCTTCACCAAATTAGCCTAGAGTTTGAATTAAAGTAAAAGAGGGGGAACTAATTAGTTGAGAAAGAAAAGAGGGGGAAATCAAAATTTTCAAGGGTAAAATGGGTATTGCAGGAAAAAAACATATCTTATGACATCATAAGCTAATCTTATGACATATATGAGTTTTGTAACTTATTTTATATATATATATATATATATATGTGTGTGTGTGTGTGTGTGTGTGTGTGTGTGTGCGCAAGAAGGGGGTCAAGGGGAGGGGTTTAAGCTACATGAGG
This sequence comes from Sambucus nigra, assembly GCA_949130495.1. Classification (NCBI taxonomy): domain Eukaryota; kingdom Viridiplantae; phylum Streptophyta; class Magnoliopsida; order Dipsacales; family Adoxaceae; genus Sambucus; species Sambucus nigra. The sequence continues at coordinate 381,564,348 of OX422214.1, read as the reverse complement.
CATTCATAAGTGTTAGAAAGGGGCATGAAAAATACTATTCATATTTTTAGTAAGTGATGAAGGGAGATAAACTAAATTTTCTTTTAGTTCATCGAGTTGTCATCTCTAGAATTTCCCACACACAAGCATTACTTTTGGTAAGGTATTTTTCACACCTAAGAAAGGATTAAAGGTGGTTGATCACCAATAATATTGTATTCCTTAACTTTATATCCTATATATGATCACCTATAAGATCTGCAAAGGTACATTGATCAAAACCCTTAATCTTGTTATGTATATCTAGATCTTATGGTTTTACTTTCTCAAACATGTTCAATCAAATCCTTTTTAGCAGTTTGATTTCTAATTATGATTAATTGATATTATAAGAGGGGTTTAATAATGAGAATCCAAGCCACAATGATTTATAGAAGATAATATTGTGAGTAAGAAAGACAAGTGAAGATACATGAATCAAGATCACCTTTAGATAATAAAACCGTCGATAATTGTAAGAGATCTTTCGGTGTCACTGATGAAGTAAGTTATTTAGAAATTATAGGACGTCTTTAATGAGTTATATCAAAAGATCTTGACATCGGGATCTCTAGAGGGACCTAGATACCCGTTTATATCCCGTTAATTGATTTTCAATTATGATTAATTGATATACCCATTTATATCCTCGGCCTGGCTGATGATAACCTCCAAACGGACGACCCTACGAGGGGCCGACCCCTCTTACAGGCTCCATACAACCCCTCAGAGGGCCGACCCTTCACCAGGTTCCAGACGACCCGACGAGGGGCCGACCCTTCACCAGGCTCCAGATGACCCTACGAGGGACCGACCCTTCACCAGGCTCCAGACGACCCTACGAGGGGACGACCCTTCACCAGGCTCCAGACGACCCTACGAGGGTACGACAGTACGAGGCGAGAATTGGGCCAGGCTCACTACTGGAAGAAACTTTGCCCTCGGCCTCGGCTCATAGGCCGAGGGTGACATCATGACAGCGCGTGGTTTGGGAGACGCGTGGAACAGTGGGCGTGAGGCTCACATGGCACGTGGAAGACCGTTATAACCAAATCACACCCTCACGTGAGGGAATATTATGTCATCATTTGGCATCTACAGGTGTCAATAGGAGATTGGCTAGATCATCATTCACATGCACCATGCATACTTGGGGGGTACACTACACCCCCCAAGACCTATATATACCTGTCACCTACAACCCTACAGGGGATCGATCAATTTACTGTAGCCCTAGCTAAAACTCTGCTTGTACACACAGTAGAGAGAGAGAGGGTTATGTGCATTGTATCCAAGGCCATTAGTGCCCATACTTAGTGGATCACACACTCACAGTGGATGTAGGCCAAATTGGTTGAACCACTATACACCATTGTCTTAGCACCTCTTATACTCATCCCCTTCTACATACTTATACACTTATACATCTCTATGGCTGCCATGGCTGCTACTGTTTGAGCTTACTATCACTTATCCGGTGGTGCTAAATCTCAGCATCATCAGTTTGGCGCCGTCTGTGGGAAACGAGAAGACATCTCTTCCTTTGTATAGCTTGACCTCACTGGGCACTCTGGTGGTGAACCAACGCTCCCCCTGAGAGGAGGTGTTTCACCATTGAAAGAGACCCACTAAGGTTCCCAAGCTCACCAGTATTTTCTTCAGTTCAACTTTTCATAGCTCAAGCACATGGCACCTGAGATGCCACCACCACCGCTTCCCCCGCCAGATGAGGGGGGTAGACCCAGTTCCAGTTAGCCGCCGCCTCAGTCTGAGATGGCTGATGTGGCGGCAGCCCTAAAGTCTCTGGCAGCAAGCCAGCGGATGATGCAAGAGCAGTTCACAGCTCTAAGCCAGAACATACTAAGAGCACCAGGGGTTTCACCTGAGATGATTACTCCAGCAGCAGCTCCAGGGCAGCATGAGGGCAGGGGACCACCCCAGGCACCACGCAAAGACCTGCCACCCCCTCAGCGGCGTAGGGATGTTGTTGACCCCCGGCGTCTGCGCTTGGGGAGGCAAGGGAACCCTTGCCCTGAGGACAGGTTTGACGATCCGGAGGGAGAGGAGGCCCCTATAGAGTACTGGGAACCTTATGAGGTCTCCAAAAATACTGTACGACCTCTCCAGGACAGTAGAGGAAAGTGCGGGCGACCAAAACCTGATGATTGCCCAAGAGGCTCTACTTTTGATCGCTTGAGCAGGGGGTCGGCCTTTGAGAGGCTAGGCCCAGTAAATGACCTGCGGGAACAGTTGTCCAGGCCAAAAAGTGCTACGAGATCCAAGAGGGATGCAGCAGATGGCCGACCCCGAGGACGAGATGACGGCCAAAGGGAAGTGAACAGCCGACACAGGCCTGCTGCAGCAGAACCCTCCGTCCACCTCGGAGAGGCAGCAGGGGATAACATCGGCCAGGCCGACCCTGTGAGGCCCTAGAATGACTCAATCTAGCGGTTAGAGGATAAGATCGGTGATATATTGAAGAGTCGGGACCCTCTTCAGAGGGGGTACACCATAGGCTCACCCTTTGTGGCAAAGATAGTCAACTTCCCCACGCCGTCAAAATTCAGGCCACCCGTGGTCACCCCAAGGTATGACGGGAGCACCAACCCCGTCCACCATGTGGAGATGTATCAGTCAGTAGCAGACATATACTCTATCTCAGATGAGATGAGGTGTCGTGCCTTCTCTGGTACCTTGACAGGGGCTGCGCATGTCTGGTACACGTCTCTTCCAAAAAATTCCATTGAAAACATCAAGCAGTTGGCAGACCTGTTCATCCATAACTTCTTCTTTGGGGTGAGGCCACAGAAGAAGACCACCCACCTGCTCTATGTTAAGCAAGGTAAGAGTGAGAGTCTGAGGGACTATATAGCCAGATTCAATAAGGAGAAGCTGGAGGTGGAAGACTATGAGGAGAGCATAGCTATAACAGCCCTGATTGGAGGACTCCAAAAGGGGAAGCTGTTATGGAAGCTTGCCGAAGACCCTCCCAAGACTATGGTTGAATTGTTGTCAATAGCAGGAAAGGTGATGAACGCCGAAGAGGCGATGGCTGCAAAATATGAAGACGAAAGAGGAGGTGCTAGTGGGAGTAAATACCCTAAGAAGAACAAAGAGGGGAAGAAGAGGTCCACGGATGACAAGTTCGCTGGGTACACCCCTCTGACGGTCAGCTGTGAACATATTCTCAATGAGATTAAGAGTGACCGGTCCCTGAAGTGGCCTGAGAAGCTGAGGGCAGCCCCCGGCAAGAGGAATAAGAACCTGTGGTGTGAATTTCACCAAGACCACGGCCACGTAACGGACAAATGCTTTGCTCTAAAAGACGAGATTGAGAAGATGTTGAAGGAAGGGAAGCTCAGAAAGTACGTCGACAAAGGTGCCTTCAAGAGGGGCCGAGGGGATGACCCCAGAAAGAAGCGAGGCGATGCATGCAGAGAAGGTCCTCAAAAAAGAGGGGACGACCCTTCTGATGATGAGGACGACCCTGACCTCCCGCCGAGAGACGACCATGGACCTATCAAGAGGCTTAATATGATCTCGCTTGGAGTGGGAATGATCTCCGAGGGTCTCGCAGGAGAAGGGTCTGAGGTCGCCGACAGAAAGGCCCATGTGGCTGAGGCCAAGGCAGTGGCGAAGACGGTAAACGCAACATCCCTGGAGGTTAAGTCAGAAAAGAGGAAGAAGGTCGATATGGACACACTGATAGTGGGGTTTTCAAGAATGGACTTCAAAGGCCTCTTAGCCCCACATGATGACCCTCTCGTCATCACTACCAGGGTGCACGGATACGAGGTGCCGAGGATCTTAGTAGACGGGGGTAGCTCTGCAGATGTGATGTTTTGGCCATGCTTCAAAGCCTTGGGTCTCAGCCGTGCTAGACTCGTCCCCTACCATCATCCATTGATTGGGTTCAGTGGGGAAAAGGTTCACCCCCTTGGGGTATATGAGGCCGATGTGAGGATGGGGGACGAGTGGCTGAGATGGCTCACCAAGAAGGTCAGTTTCTTTGTGATGGATGAGCAGGTGTTTTCGGCCTACAACATCATACTGGGGCGTGTAGCCCTCAAGGGGTTTGAAGCCGTGCCGTCTACGGTCCATCAGATGATCAAATTTCCAACCCCTTACGGGGTGGGGGAAGTTCAGGGAGACCAGACGACAGCGAGAGAATGTTACTACAACTCCGCTGAAGAAAGGGAGGCACACAAGAGGGTTACAACCACTTATAATATTGATACCCTAGACCCCAGAGATGAAACGAAGCTGAAGAAAGGAGAGGTTGCGGAAGAGGTAGAATCCATCGTCCTCGATGAGGATGACATGGAAAAAACCGTCCAAGTTGGCAAGTCTCTGAAGCCCCATATCAAGGAAGACCTCATTAAGATGTTGAGGAGAAGACGAAGCGTCTTTGCATGGAGTCATGTAGATATGCCGGGGATTGACCCTGAAATCATGTGCCACAAGCTCAATGTGGTAGATGGAGTGAAGCTGGTGAAGCAGAAGAGGAGAGTTTACTCCAGGGAAAAATATGAGGTCATCAGGGACGAGGTCAAAAAATTAGAAGACGCTGAATTTATCAGAGAGGTCATTTACCCTGAATGGCTGTCCAATGCAGTCATTGTCCCAAAAGCCAACGGCAAGTGGAGAATGTGCGTGGACTTCACAGACCTCAACAAGCACTGTCCCAAAGACAACTTCCCTCTCCCCCGCATTGACCAGATGGTAGACGCTACCGCATGCCATGAGCTCATGAGTTTTATGGATGCCTATTCAGGGTACAACCAGATCTTCATGAACCCTGAAGACTCGGAGAGGACCGCCTTCATCACGGACAAGGGGACATACTGTTACAGGGTCATGCCCTTTGGCTTAAAAAATGCGGGGGCAACGTACCAGCGCCTCGTAGACAAAATGTTTGAAGACCAAATTGGGAAGTCTATGGAGGTCTACGTAGACGATATGCTGACTAAGAGTCTGAAGGCAGAGGATCATGTGGCAGACCTGGAGAGGACCTTTAATACGATGGACAAATACAAGATGAAGCTTAATCCGGCCAAGTGTGTCTTCGGGGTCGGAGCAGGGAAGTTCTTAGGTTCATTGTCAATCAAAGAGGCATCGAGGCCAATACTGAAAAGATAAAGGCCCTTGTTGAAATGAAGACCCCCAAGTCCATTAAAGACGTTCAGAGGCTCACAGGGAGAGTTGCTGCCTTGAACAGGTTCGTGTCTAGGGCCACAGACAAGTGCTTGCCATTCTTCAAGACCCTTAGGAAGGCCTTCTAATGGAGTGAAGAGTGTGATGAAGCTTTCAGGGACCTAAAGTCGTACTTAGGGTCTCCCTTGCTGCTATCACGACCCGTCCATGGTGAACGACTTTATGTGTACCTCGCCGTCTCAGAGTCGGCCATCAGTGCACCCATTATGAGAGACGAAGACGGGATACAGAAGCCTGTGTATTTTAATAGCAAGGCACTCCAGGGGGCAGAGCAAAGATACCCGAGGATGGAGAAGCTGGCCTACGCCTTGATCCATGCCTCGATGAAGATGAAGCCGTACTTCCAGTCCCATACAATGGTCATCCTCACCGACTCTCCTCTTAGGCAGGTCCTACACAAGCCAGAAAAATCAGGTAGGTTGATGGCCTGGGCTATAGAGCTGGGGGAGTTTGACATTGTGTATCAGCCTAGGACGGCCATTAAGGGGCAAGAATTGGCAGACTTCGTGGCTGAGTTCACTTGGGAAGATGATGAAGCCGAGGGTGAGACCCTCGGGAAGACGGGTACAGAAGATAGACCTGCCGACACACCCGCAGATAGGGCCGAGACAAGCATTGCTAGAAGGAAAACGACTGAAAACGAAGAGGGAAGATACATCTTTAGACAGGGGTCCCTCTCTGAGGGAAATTTTTCAGAAGGAAAGACTCTGTGGAGCCTCTTCGTTGACGGGTCCTCCTGTGACAGCGGAAGTGGAGCTGGACTGATACTATCAGCACCCGATGGCACAGACGTCGAGTACGCCCTGAGGTTCAATTTCAGAGCCTCTAATAACGAGGCTGAATATGAGGCCTTGGTAGCAGGCCTCTCCTTAGCTAAGTCTCTTAGTGTCGGCCAGATTTTGGTCCATAGTGATTCAAGGCTAGTGGTGAATCAAATACTAGGGGCCTACGAGGCTAAGGACGAGAGGATGGCTAAATACCTCGAGAAGGTGAGGTCACTACTGAAAGGCTTCAGAGAAGTAAAATTAAAGAGGATACGTAGGTTCGACAACGGCCGTGCTGATGCCCTTGCGAGATTGGCCTCGACAACTAGGGCAGACATCAGGAGGACGGTCCCAGTGGAAATTTTACTTCAGCCAACTATTGAAGACCCCGAGGGAACACTTGGCAATTGCCTAAATGTTTCTCAAGAAGCCTCATGGATGGATCCTCTGATCAGATACATTAAAGAGGGTGAGATGCCAGAAGCAGGCAAGAAAGGAAGAAGCTGAGATACAGGGCAGCCAAATTCACTGTCATCGGGGACACGCTGTACAAAAAATGGTTTCTGCTCCCCTTACTTAGGTGTGTGAATCCCTCAGAAGTCCCTCCCATCTTGCAAGATGTGCACGAAGGGTCATGCTCAAGCCACATCGGGGGTAGATCCTTAGCGAAGAGGGTGATCACCCAAGGCTACTGGTGGCCGACCTTGGGGAAAGACGCCGCAACATACGTAAAAAAGTGTGATAAATGCCAAAGATTTGCTACCATCCCTCATCAACCCCATCAGCCTCTTACCTCCATTACATCTCCGTGGTCGTTCGCATTGTGGGGGATTGACCTGGTAGGGCCCTTACCAAGAGCAGTCAATAACTATCGGTTCCTCATTGTAGCGATTGACTACTTCTCAAAGTGGGTGGAGGCCGAACCGATGGTCACAATTACATAGCAGAAGACCTTCCAGTTCATCTGGAAAAATGTGATATACGGATATGGTCTGCCCAACACCCTCATTTCAGATAACGGGACTCAGTTCAAGAATGCCTCTTTACAGAGGTACTGTGAGAGGGTAAGTATCAAACAATTTTTCTCCACCCCAGGCCGACCTCAGGCCAATGGGCAAACCAAAGTCACAAATAGGACAATCCTAGATGGAATCAAGAAGAGGCTTGAGGAGGCAAAAGGAAGATGGGTCGAGGAGTTATATGCCGTACTGTGGGCATACAGGACGACAGTGAGGACTTCTACCGGGGAGACCCCATTCATGCTATCTTATGGCTCAGAAGCCATCATCCCCACTGAAATTGAGTTTCCTACTCATAGGGTCCAAATGTACGACCCCCAGGGAAATAAGGAAGAGAGAAGACTCGACTTGGACCTGATTGAGGAAAGGAGGGAGGACGCGGAGTTAAGGCAGGCCGCATACCAGCAGAGGACCGCAAGGTTTTACAATCGGAGGGTGAAATAGAGGCCTATTGCAGTGGGGGACTTAGTCCTCAAGAAGACTTGGTAAAAGCCCAATAAGCTCCATCCTAATTGGCATGGCCCATATAGGGTCATCGATGAAGTTGTCCCTGGGACCTATAGACTAGAAAACCTAGAAGGGGAACCTTTTTCCAATCCCTGGAATGCAGACCATTTGAAGAAATAATATCAGTAGTGTTGTAAGGTCTTAAAAGGCCATAATTGTAATGAGAGTTGCTTCAACAGAACACTTTGGAAAATTAATAAGAAATATCAGTGTTTCCCTCATCGTGTGGTTGTCAGTTCTAGCACGCATGGAAACATCTATAGAAAACCACCCTCGGCTATAATGAGGGTCAGTGGAGGGGACGACCCCACCACTGTCCTCAAGAAAGACGAGGGTAGAATTTGTTGAAAATCATTAAATTGGTGAGTTGAACCCTCGACTATAATGAGGGCCAGTGGAGGGGACGACCCCACCACTGTCCTTAAAAAAGACGAGGGTAGACTTTGTTGAAAACCATTAAATTGGTGAGTTGAACCCTCGGCTATAATAAGGGCCAGCGGAGGGGACGACCCCACCACTGTCCTCAAGAAAGACGAGGGTAGACTTCATTAAAACCATTAATTTGGTAAGTTGAACCCTCGGCTATAATGAGGGCCAGTGGAGGGGACGACCCCACCACTGTCCTCAAGAAAGACGAGGGTAGACTTCATTAAAACCATTAATTTGGTAAGTTGAACCCTCGGCTATAATGAGGGCCAGCGGAGGGGACGACCCCACCACTGTCCTCAAGAAAGACGAGGGTAGACTTCATTAAAACCATTAATTTGGTAAGTTGAACCCTCGGCTATAATGAGGGCCAGCGGAGGGGATGACCCCACCACTGTCCTCAAGAAAGACGAGGGTAGACTTCATTAAAACCATTAATTTGGTAAGTTGAACCCTCGGCTATAATGAGGGCCAGTGGAGGGGACAACCCCACCACTGTCCTCAATAAAGACGAGGGTAGACTTCATTAAAACAATTCATTTGGTAAGTTGAACCCTCGGCTATAATGAGGGTCAGTGGAGGGGACGACCCCACCACTGTCCTCAAGAAAGACGAGGGTAGAATTTGTTGAAAATCATTAAATTGGTGAGTTGAACCCTCGGCTATAATGAGGGCTAGTGGAGGGGACGACCCCACCACTGTCCTTAAAAAAGACGAGGGTAGACTTTGTTGAAAACCATTAAATTGGTGAGTTGAACTCTCGGCTATAATAAGGGCCAGCGGAGGGGACGACCCCACCACTGTCCTCAAGAAAGACGAGGGTAGACTTCATTAAAACCATTAATTTGGTAAGTTGAACCCTCGGCTATAATGAGGGCCAGTGGAGGGGACGACCCCACCACTGTCCTCAAGAAAGACGAGGGTAGACTTCATTAAAACCATTAATTTGGTAAGTTGAACCCTCGGCTGTAATGAGGGCCAGCGGAGGGGACGACCCCACCACTGTCCTCAAGAAAGACGAGGGTAGACTTCATTAAAACCATTAATTTGGTAAGTTGAACCCTCGGCTATAATGAGGGCCAGCGGAGGGGACGACCCCACCACTGTCCTCAAGAAAGACGAGGGTAAACTTCATTAAAACCATTAATTTGGTAAGTTGAACCCTCGGCTATAATGAGGGCCAGCGGAGGGGATGACCCCACCACTGTCCTCAAGAAAGACGAGGGTAGACTTCATTAAAACCATTAATTTGGTAAGTTGAACCCTCGGCTATAATGAGGGCCAGTGGAGGGGACGACCCCACCACTGTCCTCAAGAAAGACGAGGGTAGACTTCATTAAAACAATTCATTTGGTAAGTTGAACCCTCGACTATAATGAGGTCCAGTGGAGGGGACGACCCCACCACTGTCCTCAAGAAAGATGAGGGTAGACTTCATTAAAACCATTAAATTGGTGAGTTAGACCCTCGACTATGATGAGGGCCAGTGGAGGGGACGACCCCACCACTGTCCTCAAGAAAGACGAGGGAAAGATTAGTGGCATTAACAAATACAGTAAACCATAAAAGCAGCAAATATGGAAGATAGTAGAATAAGACGATGGTATTAATAAAAGTGTTATACAAAATATCTAAGTGTTTTACAAAACAGAGCACAAAAATGGTGAATACATTATGAGGGTATGGGCTACAAACAGCCACCCTAAGGGACAATATCGGTGGGTAGAGCCTCAACATCTACCAAAGGGGTCTCTTCAACAATCATAACCGGCTGATCCTCAGATGTGCCAACCCCCTCAACCTGCACTTGGGATTCAACATAAGTCACGGCCTCGGAAATCATTGGGTCGTCCAGTATGACTGCTTCAATTGAAGGGCGGACCGAGGAGACGACGTCGCTAAATCTAAGGACGACCCATCGACAGGCCGCCCTAATCCCCCTCTCCAGATACTCAAGGCCGAAGCCCTAAAACTCATCAGAAGCCTTGTAATCCTCAACAGCATCGGCCTCGGCTTTTCTGACAGCTTCTTCGAGGTCAGTCTTGTGCTTGGCCTCCATGTTGATCAAGGCCTTATCCTTCTCCTTGATGATCAAGTCCTTGGCCTGCTGGTCAGCATCATGCTGCCTCGTCAGCTCATCCAGGACCCTAGCATGCTCAGTCCTAGCACTCTCCAGTTCAGCCCTCGCAGTCTCGAGCTCTGTCTGCAAGTCAGCCTCATGTTGAATAGCCTTTTTAGCCTCATGGAACTTCACTTGATTCTCGGCCATCCACTTGGTTGCTGAGGTGAAGGCACAAACAGACTGTGTAAAAAATAAACAGATGTCAAGAGGGGCCGAGGAAACAGTTGGTGAAAGAATGAAATTTAAGATGTGGGTCAGAACCAATACCTGTGTAAGGGAGTGCAGGCCATAGTCGTACACTTTGGCTGGAGGCATCTTTGACAAGAAGTCGTAGTCAGCAGCCGAGGGTGCAGAGAACATTGAGGCCTTGGCTGCCCTCAGATTTGCAATGAGTGACGAGGGCTCGGCCCTCAGATGCGCCAGGTTTTGAGACTAGAAGGCCCCCATACTGGACGAAGAGGTCGTCCCCTCAGAGGCTCCGACCCTGGCCCTCGTCCGAGAATCAGGCCGAGGGTCAACAGGGGCCTCAGGCTCCTTCCTTTTATTACTATCAGCGGTCGGATCCACCACCGTCGGCCCAGCGGCCCTCGTCTTCCTCGGAGCCTGCTGAGGCTCCTTTCCTTTCTTCTTTGCCAATCCTGACAATAAGCTGGGAGCAGTCATTTCCCAAAGATAATCTGACGTACCTTCAGGAAGATCTGATAAAAGGATGACACATTAGAAAAATGCAGATCTAAAGAGAAAACACTTCAAAAATAGGTGAAGAATGGAAAATGTTCAGTATAACTCACATAGTTCTGTCAGAGGGCCGACCCTCAGACCAGCTTCTTTAAGGAACCGAGGGGTCATCAAGTCTTCAAATTTGGGAAGTTCACCCTCTCTCCCTCGCCCTCTAAGGTAATCAACAATGTCCTTCTCCTCCAGGCTAAGTCCAGGGTCTGATCTGGCCTTCATGGAGGGGTTAGACCACTTCCTAGGGACCCTCGGACTATAGGCAACGGGCTCCCACTCCCCGGAGATAAAGAAAAACCTCTTTTTTCTAAACATGGTTGGAAGTTTATGCCACATGGAGGAGTTTCTTCTCAGACCTCCTTGCCCCCAGGTGATAATATCCAGGCTATTTGGACGATGAGGTGATGTTGTAGCAGCCCAAAAATAGGTCAGCCGAGGGCTCGTCGGTGAAGGCATTCTTCCACAAGGAAATATAGCCCAGGATCGTCCTCCAAGAGTTGGGGGGAAGTTGAGAGGGGGCAACACCGAGGGAAGACAGGATATCTACGATGGCAGTATGCAGAGGGAATCTGACTCCGACCTTGAGCATTTGTTCATAAACTGCCACCTCCCCCTCTCCACAATCAAAAACCCTCTCAGAGTGAGAGGTAACCCTCATAGTTATGCTGGGGGGCATTCCATGGGCATGCCTCCATATCAGGAGGTCACGATCCCTAATAGAGGAGATAAAAGACGAGGCATGGGAGGTATCAACTTCGTCATCTGTATCATCGTCCTCGTCCTCGTCCTCAGTCCCCTCCCCCTCGGCCTCGACATCTGCCGGAGGGCCCTGGGGAAAAGCCACTTGGAAGGCATGGGGAGACAGGGTTGTCACAGGAACAGCCTCAGATGGGACCGTACCCTCGGCCTCTCGACCTGGGCTTAGGTCAGACGTCTCCCTCCTACCAGAAGTTTCAGCACCAGTTGGCGAGGATGCTCTCTCGTCCATCTCACTTGGTTTGGGAATCTCGGTTGGACGAGATGGCGACCCACAAGACTCAAACGGTTCAAATGGTTTTATGGTGGCAAGAGGAATGGGGAAGATGGGTCGTACCCAATTAGGGTCGTCCCCTCGTCTTTTCTCTTCCTCTTCCTCTTCCTCTATTCGTCTAATCTCGGCAAATAGCTTCTCTCTCAAGGATGGGAACTCAGATACTAAGCTATAAAGCCTCCTAAGCATTAAAGGGAAGACTCTACACTTGGAAAAATTACACTAAACTTAGCTAACTTAGCTACAAATAAATGGGAAATTGACCAGGTTGGACTTTTGGATCAAAACAAAGGAACTCAATGGTTTCTGTCAAGAACACCTAAGAACTAGTTACCGGAGAATACGCCGAAAAAGGTTATGGCACAACCTAAAGAAAATGCAGCCCCACAACCCTAAAAAGCAAATAGAAATGAAGGCAAAAGAGAGTACCTGATAAAGAGAGCAAAAATGTTGTTAAGACTTGAGGAATTGAAGGCTGCAAATGGCGATGAAGGCTGATAAAATTCTAGAGAGAGAGAATGCTTAGGCGCGAAGAAGAAGAAGGAAGAGAGAGAGTTTGAAAATCTCTTAAATACTTTGGTAATAAGTGGACCCATTTACCAAGAAAGGTATAATTAGGGCACAAGGCCCCAAGCGCAGTGCGCAGCCGCCATGCCTTGGAAACTGAAACAGCAATGAGTATCTGCCCAGGTGTCACTCACCTAACTGATCATATATGCATCTCATTTAAAACACTATCCCTCAGCCATCTCAATAGCACCTATGGCTAAGGGCTGGGGGTGATTGATATACCCGTTTATATCCTCGGCTTGGCTGATGATAACCTCCAAACGGACGACCCTACGAGGGGCCGACCCCTCTTACAGGCTCCATACAACCCCTCAGAGGGCCGACCCTTCACCAGGTTCCAGAGGAGCCGACGAGGGGCCGACCCTTCACCAGGATCCAGATGACCCTACGAGGGACCGACCCTTCACTAGGCTCCAGATGACCCTACGAGGGGCCGACCCTTCACCAAGATCCAGACGACCCTATGAGGGTACGACAGTACGAGGCGAGAATTGGGCCAGGCTCACTACTGGAAGAAACTTTGCCCTCGGCCTCGGCTCATAGGCCGAGGGTGACATCATGACAGCGCGTGGTTTGGGAGACGCGTGGAACAGTGGGCGTGAGGCTCACATGGCACGTGGAAGACCGTTATAACCAAATCACACCCTCATGTGAGGGAATATTATGTCATCATTTGACATCTACAGGTGTCAACAGGGGATTGGCTAGATCATCATTCACATGCACCATGCATACTTGGGGGGTACACTACACCCCCCAAGACCTATATATACCTGTCACCTACAACCCTACAGGGGATCGATCAATTTACTGTAGCCCTAGCTAAAACTCTGCTTGTATACACAGTAGAGAGAGAGAGGGTTATGTGCATTGTATCCAAGGCCATTAGTGCCCATACTTAGTGGATCACACACTCACAGTGGATGTAGGCCAAATTAGCTGAACCACTATACACCATTGTCTTAGCACCTCTTATACTCATCCCCTTCTACATACTTATACACTTATACATCTCTATGGCTGCCATGGTTGCTACTGTTTGAGCTTACTATCACTTATCCGGTGGTGCTAAATCTTAGCATCATCATGTATATCTAGATCTTATGGTTTTACTTTCTCAAACATGTTCAATCAAATCCTTTTTAGCAGTTTGATTTTCAATTATGATTAATTGATATTATAAGAGGGGTTTAATAATGAGAATCCAAGCCACAATGATTTATAGAAGATAATATTGTGAGTAAGAAAGATAAGTGAAGATACATGAATCAAGATCACCTTTAGATCATAAAACCGTCGATAATTATAAGAGATCTTTCGGTGTCACTGATGAAGTAAGTTATTTAGAAATTATAGGACGTCTTTAATGAGTTATATCAAAAGATCTTGACATCGAGATCTCTAGAGGGACCTAGATACGATGATAGGCAGAAAAGAAACATTAAATTATAGACTAAACCATTCTAAGAATAAAAGAAACTACCAAGGTATAATTGGTAACTCCATAACGGAGTTCAATTTAATACACCTATATAGCATTTCTAATGGTTAACTTTTTGGTGCCAAATTAGACGATGTTTTATTTTTTACATCCAATTAGATATTTGACCAAACCTAACACCTCAAATCAGTTATATATCTTCGACTGATGATTGGTAGTTATGTCACTCTGCCTGGTATGTTGTTGTCAGGATGTAGCATAGTAGCTTTACAAAATCCCATTTAATGCACATTACATGTAAGGTGGTTAGGGTGCTTGAGCATAAAAAACTTATTGGTAATGACACCAACTCAAAAGGAACTCAATAAAAGGAACATTTTATGATCATTTAAGACTAAGCTTTTATTCCCCCAAAAAATATATTTTGCATAGATAATTGAAAGCAAATCATTAGTTATTCACTCCTTCCCACATTGATTTCACCAAGGATAAACTGGTGTGATGAAACCTCTTCTTACTTTTTGTTGCTGAGAGTACTTGTTCTATTTCTGTCTGAATCAGCTCCATTGGAGACCTTTTTTTTAATTACCATGTACTATTTTTACCTTTATATTTCTTACTAACTCTTGTAAGATGTAAATAAATACTCCTTTGAGGATATTGATTGAATTTAATTCACACCATTAATATTGGTTTACTACTCACACTTATGCATTACATACCCAAAATCGACTACTCTCTTATAGGTATTAAAGTGTTTGTTAAGCATTGATCATGTTTTCGAAAGGTCTGTGTTGTCCACCTTAAAACCCTAGTTTTTCATGTCATACGAATATGAATATTTGTATGTGTCATCGTAAAAGAATGGTTTTGTAGGGTTCTAATGATCATATCATTTCCATCATGATCAAATGAAGTTTGTTTATGTAAATGGATCTTATCGTGGTTGATTTATAGTTACTTTACCGAGATTCGATTTGGTTATAATAATTATGTTATTTAAATTAGTGCATGAATTGATGTATATGGAAGAGTTATAGAGGGGATGTAATAGTTTTTACTAGTTATAACCCTACAAATTTATGGGGTTTGGTCATGGGAAAATTTTCATGGAGTTCGGTGAAGTTTTGCTCATGTTTGGAAGTTTTTATGAATTGGAGACGAAGATCAAAATAACGTAGCTTTGCTATTTTTTTACACCTAACCAGATTAGATGCAGTTTCCAACTTTTGCTGATTTGGGTGTCATTTTGACATTTTTGCTTAGGTCATTCGTCCCAAATTTTTCAAAGGTTCAATTTGTGAAGAAATCTAGTTTGTTAAGAGAGATAATTTAAAGAGGAGTCTTTCTCATGAAGAAGTCTACGTGAAATTGGATTCTTTTTCTTGAAGAATTCTACTTCAGGAAGAACTATAGGCTATGGTGGAAAGGGTAATTTATTTTCTATTTGAATTATAATTGCATATGATTCTGTCTTATTATGATTATACTATCTTGATCATGTCGATAATTATCGTATGTTAATTAATTGGTTAATTAGAATCCCACATTATTATGCAGAACATGGATTATTATTATTATGATTTTCCTAGATCATAGTTTGTTTTCTTTTGGAAAATCAAACATTTGTTTATTATTTTCTAAATTGAACTAATAATATAATCAATTCAAGTACAAGTTAATTTTTTGTCTCTAAATTTGTATTCTAATTAAAAACACATTTATTTAAAAAAAACTAAAATAGTTAGACTGGTTAACTTAATTCAGGTAACAAATTGAGATATTATTGTTGATTTAATTCAGAAAATTGGAGTTGAATAAATTCTTTTTAAAAGATACCCCCAATCTCAAAATATTGAGTGGAAAAGGGGTCTGAAAAAAAACTTGTAGTTTCCATCGTTGTTTTAGAGGATGATGTGATTAATTTCTAGTATTAGCATAACTTTTCTCCCCAACAGAAGGAATTAGTCATGACATCACGGGATTTTAAAGTAATTTAGTGATATTTTTTAAAATTAATTATGAGTAAGTTTGAAATTTAAATTGAAATAATGAATTGATAGTATACACTTAAACAAAAGTAATGATATCCTCCTGAATGAAGTCTTTTTTTATAAATTATGGGACCAACGACACTGGACATTTTATTATGTTGGACATATGTTTTCTTGACCGTTCGAATAATGTAATTACAAGATGTAATGTCTGCCTAATTCAGTATGGGATGATTTAAGCTCCCCACGAGAAATTTCATTTCAAAAGGGAATTTGGATGCTCGATGGGATTAATTCTAGTTAATGGCATAGGGAAACTTTACTAAATTTTAATCATAAGTTTAGTTCCCACATGTTTAATGGAAAATTATTTTTCAACAATTATTCCATGACTTTAAAATGAGATTAACTTTTAAAAAATTTCGTCTTCGAATGTTAAAAAAATAGCTAAAATAAATTTCAAGAATTGAAAATGATATTGGACACTATTCTAATTAAGGATAATAATAAAATAACTTAATCCACGAATGTCGTTGATATTTAAAAGATTATGTGATTAATTCTTCGTGCTAGATTTGTGAAACCTAAAGTATTTCAAAGAAAACGAATTTGCATAATAACAACATAATAAATATATGGTCACACTTCATTATCCTCTCTATGAAGTATTAGAGATAAAAAGAAGCACTTAATACAAGATATACATCACAAGGATCATATCGTATGTACAACCAAGACCTCAAGATCAAAAGCATTCTAAATTAAGATACAAGCCATGAATCCAAGACAATAAGGAATTGTTATCCAACATTAAGCTATGGAAATCCAAGCGAGGTTCATACATGTCACTAAAGAATGAAAACGTATAGGCATGCTCATCCCATCTCCAGCCAGACAAATTCAAGTAATCCAATACAAAGAAATCAAAGTTATTTGATACAAAGTCACCCATACCATGTGTGATACCCTATAAAGTTCATAAATAGAAAATCATGGGAATAAAAAACATTTGGTAACATAGTCAGCATATTGAAATAAATGAAAACTCAATAAGTAAATAAAATTCGAGACAAAATACTAAAAAAGATAAAACCATCTCTGATACCATCCAACTACCGATACAAAATAAAACCAACTCTAGAATAAAAATATATCTCAAATATAAAATCCATACAAAGGCACGTACCAAAATATAGAAATAGAAAAGAAGTCGGAGAGAAATACTGCTCGACTTCTATATCATATGCATGAGAAATAAATAGTCGCTAGGAACACTCTTCCAACCAAATTAACCCAACTTTACGACGACACCAAAAACCTAAAACCTATAAAAAAAATAGATTAACGAACAACGTAAATAACAATATTAATTATATATCTGTAATACCTCGTAATTTTATTGATTTTTATTTAACGGATTAATTGAATTTAATGAGAATTAATTTGGAAATTAATCCGGAGGTAAATACTAGCGAGATCTGAATTGGTATTTGATTATGATGTTAAAATAAAACATTACTGAGAATATATGGTAATATACGAGTATTGAAAATATTAAAAGTTGTCGCGAGGCAGATATACGAAAATTTGGGAAATTAAGTTGGGACACGACTGAATTTAATTAGATTAAAAAGTAAATTATATTTTTATCAACCAAATGGTCATTTTTAGTGCGCCAATGTGTTCGTAAGGGTCGAGATAGTCAGAAAACACTAGCCGGGGGTTTAGTTTGGGTCTTGGGGCATTTTTAGGCCAAACCGACAACCCAGAAGGGTATTTTGGTAATTTTAAAAATTGAGGAATTAAAACCCACGAATTTTAGATTTTAATTATATATTATTAGAGAGTCCACTAAGGTCATTATCAGCCAAAGGCAAGAGAGTGGGCTACGGGGGTTTTGAGAGAAGTTAGAGAGAAGTTACAAGAGGTTCCAAACCAAAACCATCACCCATCATCATCATTTTGGAAGGATTTGTGACAAGAAAGAGGAGAAAATCAGCCTACATTCACCAACAACAAATCTGAAGAACAAACCTAAGGCAAGTGATTTGATGTTATTAATTTCAATGAATATTTCCTCCATGTTTAGTGTAGAAACTTTATATACCTTGAAAGTTTTGTTGAAAACCCAAATAGGATGGTTGTGGAACTCATAATTTTGGATAGGGATTGCATGTAGAATGGTTATGGATGAATTCAATACCCAAAATATAACTTTTGATGATTTGAAAATGGATTAATAAGGAGTCTTTGTATTCAATTAAATTCTGGGTTTATGTTCGTAGGGTTTGGGGCAAGATTTGGGGGTTTATGGTTATTACATGTTAATTAGTAAGATTTGACCCCAAAAATATGTTAAGGAGTAACCTAGGGTGACTTATAGTAGTTTAAAAACATTAAAACTTAATTGGTATGAACTTAGGATGGATTTAGAGAAAGAAAAATGGGGAAAAACGAAGTTGGGAGGAATTCTGGGCATTCTCAGAATTTTCATTAGAAGACCAACCCAGGTCGTTCGAACGACCTCATTCAAACGAGCTTCTGATGAGATTCCAGTAGCCCTTCTAATGAGTTGGTGGTTCGTTCGAATCCTTTCATTCGAATGACCTCGTTCGAATGAGATCCCAGAAACTTCTAACGAGATTACAGAATGGTCTTTTTCGATCCGATTTTAGTTTCGAACTTTCCGTAGACTTATTTAATTGAGTGTTATTCTTCCCTTGTTGATTAGTGGGTATAAATGTGAGATTGGAGTACATTGAGGATTAAAACTTGGAATTATATAAAAGACCTGGTGACTTCTAGGGGTTAGGTTGTAAGTACTTGAATTTGCGACGTGAGAAGTGTTGGCGAACTATATTGTATATTATCTGGGGACTTGTAAATGTACAACATTTAATGATGGTATAGGAATGTAAAATATACTTCTATTAATATTATAAGATATCTAAGATGTGTGAATGCTTAGTATATGGATTTATATGTGTATAACATACCTACCATACTTGTTATCACGGGAGGTCGGCTTTCGATCAAGGCCATCTAGTCCTTGTGTGCCTACGGGGGGGATTTAGACTGGTACCTCAAGAACAAAGGTCAGAGAATGACTTATTGGTGTTAATAAGTCAGATGACCGTGGGAGCGTAGGTATGTGCGTGACCCATGGGTATGTGAACTATGTTCGCCTCCATTTTGTGTGTTTGCTGCTTCTTGAAACGTTTCCTGAGAGATTCGGAACACGTGGTCCTTATGTATGTGATGTACCGGAATTCGGTAGCAAAGTATGTGTGCACCGCAGCTTAGCCTAGGGGTGTCATTATTGTATATTTATGATGAGATTAATATACTGATAATTGAGATGAACTGTTTATTAAAGTGTAAGTGTGAATAATTGTGACATTTTTAATAGAGTTAAAAATGGAAAATTCTTAGTAATTATTATAACTAATTCTGCGTAATAAAAAGTAAGACTCTCAGTTTACATTAAGATGTCGGGAATTGAACTTTGAATCGTAAAGTACAGTCAGGTTATGTATTGGACTAGTTAGATAGTGGAATAACTAGAATGGGTACGGGTACGTTAGGCGATCACAATTAGTTGAGAGGTGAGGAACTCATGTGAGTGCACTCACTATCATGTATTTTATATTCACTGTTTAATGATATTAAACACTTGCTATATTTTAAACTGTTTTCACAATCGGGATCTGACCCGTTTGCTTTCAAATCTATTTCTTGTACAAACCTTTTAGGTGCCCAATCACAAGGACACCAAGCTTAGAAGTTCCATTCCAGTGCCGTGCTGTAGCTGTTGTAGAAGTAACAGGACCTCGATAGTAGACGCTTCCACTTTCCGTTTTGACTTCATTCCAGATTTATTCATCTGTAGGGCATGTCGCCCCTTTTCTCTTAGAGACAGCTTATTTATTCAATTTCATTTCAGTTTTGGTTTTAATTAATTAGCAACTCAGACTTTATATTTGGTTTTATTCAGTATTCGGATTATTCAGAGGAGTAGTCCTCTAGATTCATTTTATTCCATTATTATACTATTGTGACTGTGATGTGGTTGTGGTATCATTATTTTATAATTTAAACTTGTTGCATGTTAATCTAAATTGGTTAAAATTGACAACTCACTTTTTAAATATTAGGTGGCTAGTAATTGTTAAAATGTTTTTCGACAGTGATGCTATGAACTGAACCAACTGGACATTTTGTATTAATTTGAATAAAGGAGTAGCTACCCGGTATTTAATTAGACCGGGTGTCATAATATCTTCCTCCCTTGTTAAGTGGATTTTAAGTCATTTAAGTTATGCAACCCAAACAACCTAAAATAAACATATGGTTCTACCCCTAAACCCACTTATCACCCTTGTGAATAAAGTTCATCTCTTAACTCATTTTTCTCTACTTTTTCATTCTTAAATTAATAACTTATATTAGGAATCATTATATCCTACGCTATGCTCTTATCTTAAGCACAACTTGCTAAATAATGGAACATCCTTAGCAGTCTCTAAGTACCATACTAAACACGCATCTCAAGTTTATACGTATTAAATAGTCTCAAGCCACTGATATAGTATATACATCTCTAGTATATTTGTTATGAAAATCCAAAGTCCTAACCTATAGTTATACATCTCTAGTATAAATCATATACATATCTAGTATAATAAAATATCAGGTATAGTCATCTCAGGTATAGTTATACATATCCGTATCGCCTTTAGGGATCAGTTAAGAAAATTGGGTAGAGTCATAGGTTATCCCACAACCTAACCCCAAAGAATCAATAAGGGATAATCATTATGCCTTCACACAAATCATATGGCCCCATACATAAGCTATATGAGAGGATCCCCCATTCTATCACCATAGTATAACACAGGTACTTTCAGTACATAGTGTTTGGGGTAAACTAACCAAGGTAAAGTCTATCTCTATCACTGGGGTACCAATGCGGTTGACGTCGTACATGCCCCATGAAGGACATCATCTCTAGTAAGTAACCCACAAGTACTCATATATCGTATGTAACATATAAAACACACAAATGATCATAACTCTTAGAAATAGGGTTTAAATAAATACATACAATCCTATCTAAATGAGTTACACATAAAGTATCTTTTATAATCAGTTACTACATATGTTAACTGAAACCAATCATACATTATATTAGCCCGACATCATAAGGCTCTCCAAACCTATGTATCATCTTACACCTAACCATATAATATAATTAACTTAATAACATAATTATCCTACTCAATGGGTTGTCAATGCATTGTAATTGGCGATAGATACTAAACAAATTCTAAACATTCCCGACCTTCCCTAGATTCCACGCGTGGGGAGTCTCACAAGTAAAATTAAAATAAGGAACCCTTTCAATACACTTCTTTTTAGATTGTACGGTTGACAAGAATCTAAACAATAATCTTAACCATATGACTCGGTCTTCTTCCTTCAATACGTCACATTGAATCCATTATACCTAACGTTACAACCTTCAACTTATTACACCGGTCTCAAACCTAGTTATCAAACTCCAAACCTAACCCTATGGAAATTCCCAAATCAAACCCACCAAAAAAAACCCAAGCCAAACCTCCAACAAACACAAATGGGCTGACTCCACTGGATCATATTGATCCAAACCCAAATCAAACTGATTTGACGGACAATGATACCCCTCAAAATTCGTAATTATATTGATTGGGGCTAATACAAAAATCACAGTAATGAAAAATATTTGGCAACATTCTCATCATAATGAAATAAATGAAAACTAAACAAGTAAATACATTTCGAGACAAAAAAATGAATAAGATAAAACCATCTCTGATACCATCCAACTAGCGATACAAAATAAAACCAACTGTAGAATAACAATGTACCACAAATATAAAATCCATACAGCGCCATGTACCAAAGTATACAAATATACAAGCAGTAGAAGAGAAACACGTCTCGACTTGTACATCCTAGGAATGAGAAATAGATAGTCGCTAGATATACTCTGCCAATGAAATCAACCTAAGTCCATGGTGGCAAAAATAACATGAGATCAGTAAAAACTGATTCAACAACAACGTAAACAACAAGTTTACAAAGAAGAAGAATTTAACTGAAGCTGGACCATAGTAGAAATAATATATCTTTCTCCCATGTTAAGTGGATTTTATGTCATTTAAGTTAGCCAACCTAAAATAATGATGAAGTATTACTTCGAAAACTATCTGTGACCCATGTGAATAAAGTTTATTTCTTATTTCATTCTTCTATACTTTCTTATTCTTAAATTAATCTCTTATATTAAGAATCATTATATCTTATGGTGTGCTATTATCTTAAGAACGTCTTGCTAACTAATGGAAGCATCGCTAATAGTCTCTAAGTACGATACTAAGCACACATATGAAGTTTATACATCTTAAACAATCTCATGTCACTAATATAGTATATATGTCTCTAGTATATTTATTACACAAATCCTGAGTCATGATTTATAGTTATACAAATCATGCAAAAATCATATATATATCTAGTATAACATAAGAACTAGAATGTCAACTCAAGCATCACAACACATAAGCACATAAATTAGAGGTAAGACACTTTCGATGTTTAATCTTCATAAGTACGATCCCAGCCTCATACATAGCAAATGGGCTACCCTTGAACCCACACAAAATAAAGGTCTATCCCTATCACCTCCGGGGATCACTCACATATATTGGATATAGTTACAGGTTATCCCGCACCTATAACACTAAAGCATTAACAAGGGATAGTAACTACGCCTTCACACCAATCATATAGCCCCACACCCAAGCTATATTGGAGGATACCCTAGTTTTATCACCACGGGATAACACAGGTACTATCAACACGTAGTGCTTTGGGTAAAATGGCAAAGGTAAAGACCATATCTATTATTAGGATACCAGCGTAGTAAATGTCGTAAGCCCCCATGAAGGATATCCTTTATAGTATGTAACCCATAAGTTCTTGCACATGGCATGTAACACATAAAACACAAAAATAAGCATAACTCTTTGCAATCGGGTTTAAATCATTACACGTAACTCTACATAAAATGGCTACACATAAAGTCTCTATTATACTTAGTTAAAACATAAATCGATCATATATAATATTAGCCCAATCTCCTAAGGATCTAAGTATCATCTTACACCATACCAAGTACCAGTATTAGGTTTATAACATAATTACCCTACTTAATGGTTCATAAATGCATTCTAATTAATGATAGATACTAGGAAATTTGTAAAAGTTTCTAACCTTTCTTGGAATCCACGTGGGAGACGTCTCGTAAGCTAAATCCAAAAAAGGAACCCTCCTAATACACTTCTCTCTAAGTCAGAAAGTTGACAAGAATATATATAATAATATTAACCATATAACTCGTTATTTTACGTTCAGTAAGTCTTATTGAATCCATTATACCCGACGTTACAACCTTCAAATTATTGTGCTAGTCTAAAACCTAGTTATCAAACTCCAACCCTACCTTTAGGGTATCCAATTAAAGGTCTCCTTACTCGTCATATAATGTTTCTAAACTACTAGTAAGTTTCCAAATTTAATCCACCTTAAAAAACCTATGACAGTCCTCAAACAAATACAATTGGGCTGAACCCACATGATCCAATCGATTCGTAACCAAATTGAATCGATTTAATAGGTCGAGGCAACCTTCTCCCCCAATGAATGTTTGACGACCATAATAACTTCCAACCCAAATGTACAGCCTCTAAACAATGAAATCAACCATTCTCCTTTAATTATAACCAACATATAATTAAAATAAACTTGTATATTGAAGGTTTTGGTGATAAACAACACGAAGTAAGGTGTAAATTAAAATTTGAATCATACAACCTTAAGTTCATTTTAAAAACCCAATTCCTCAAATTAACATATGAATTCTCTAGAAGGATCACTCTAAAGTTAAGGATTTTACATATTAATGTCATTAGTCCAGATATTTTACATTTTGTATCTAAATACATAAATTCACGAGTCAATTTGAAGAATTCAACAACAATTAAACTAGTTCATTAGCATGAGCGTAAGGTATGAGTACATAAGTAGTCTAATTACAAAATTTAACTATTATACGATTTTAATTCATAATCCAATGGACTACTACTACTACTACTACTACTTACTACTACTACTACTACTACTACTACTACTACTACTACTACTACTACTACTACTACTACTATTATTATTATTATTATTATTATTATTATTATTGTTGTTGTTGTTGTTGTTGTTGTTTTTATTGTTGTTGTTATTATTGTTATTATAACACGATTTTAATTAATGTCTTATACTATGCAAACTTGCCTGAGGATTGATTGGCTCAAATCCTCTTCCAATTCTTGTTGCCTCTTCCAGAAAGATCTTTATGGTTTCTCCAATTATCTAATACGAGTTAGGTTAAGTCTAAATCCTCTAATAACTATGCATCCACGAAATTAGGTTTACACCTAATCTAAGCCCTAACCAAATGAGCCCAATACAACTCAAAATGAACTAAAACACTACCCAAAATAATAAACAGGCGTTCTAAATGTTGAAAAACCCAACCTAAAATAAAATACCAATCGAACTAATATATTATCCGGTACGAGTCCAAATGATCCAAATATTCAAACATAGAATATATAACACATATAATTTATAAATAATGACATCACATGTCACTGCAATCACACATAATTCATCATCATCATCCTTACCTTAATCCCATCATATGGGATCGTCCATATAGATTCTCAGTTTCCATTCCATAATGTAAGGACACAAGTCTCTGATTGGGTCTCAATGTTGTGTTGGCTCAATTCTGGAAAAAAATATTTCAGTCATAGGATAGAGTTCTTGACCATCCTTCCATCCTATGACATACTAGAGTTGAAGACGTAACGGCCAAGACTTATAAAGGTTCATCATTGCCGTGTTTCAAGTGCTATGTTTCTACGTCATTAACATCATATTCCATAGTCTCCAAAATTTATGACTGCATTTTTATATCTATATAGGGAGACCTGGAATAAGTTTATATTGGGTGTATTTTTATTTTAAACTAAGGTTTATTTTCAGAAGGTTTCTTTAAAACATTAAAATAAAGTTTATGGGCTAAAAATGGAATTTTTAAGCTTTCTGGATTTTTGTTCGAAATTGTCGTTCGAACGAGTTTTTTCGTTCGAACGAGAATTTCATTCGAACGAGGTTTTACAATGAATTGCCACTGGAACTTCGTTAGATAGTTCGTTCGAACGAAATGTCGTTCGAATGAGATTTCGGCGGGAACAGTTTTTGGCAGTTTTTTGGCACTTTCCCACTACTTTGTCCCACTTCTCTTTCATAGAATTTAATGACTTCGGGACTAGAATTTTTTAAAAGAAAATTTTCTATCTCATAGTGAGTTTTTGAGATCTTAATTCTTTCATAAAAATTTCCCTTGGTGTTTGTTATTTAAATTGATTTATTAAAAGAACAAAATCAAGTTTACACCCAATAAATAATGTTTTAATACAAGTTTCTATATATATATATATATATATATATATATATATATATATATATATATATATATATATATATATATATATATATATACATCTTGCTTGGAGAGTTTGTTTGGCACCGGATTCATCTCTACCATTAAAGAGAGTTTGGGTTTTGCTTCTACATCCCATAAAAGAAGAAACTTGTTTGCTGTGACATACCCACTTGGAGAAAGGCTCTTTGTTCGGGTGGCAGTGACCAGAAAAAGTCCGATCGGTGGATTTCGAGACCGCGGTGGAGATCCGAGGTCATTCTCTAGGCAGAGGTAGTTATAACAAGATGCGTCAGAGCTTGAAGGAGTCGAGTCTAGTGTTGTCAGTCATCTTGCTTGTAATTGTAAATTTCGTACTTAGTGGATTTGAGGCTAGGGCCGTCCGAGGTTGTTTCCCGTTGTGGATTTTTTCTTGTACATCGCGGCGTAGTGGTTATTTTTTTATTTTATCTTTTGCAAAACTCACATTAGATGGATGCTTAGGTAAAAAGATAAAATTGGTTTAAATCACTACTTGTTTAATTTGGTGCAAAATTTAATTTTGGGTAATTTTTAAATTAATTTAGTTTAAGTCATTTACTTTCATTTAATAAAATTTGGTTTAGCCTAATTTGCAAAAATGAATTAATATTGTCAGATAAATTTCTAGGACTTGGATTAAATTATGTTGTTAAAGTGAAAAATTATTTTGTTGATTAATTTAATTTCCCTTTGAACTTTGTTTAATTTTAATTTGAAAGAAATTAAAATTTGGTGTATACTTGTTTTATTGAACCATCTTGCTTCCGCATCTCAAAAAGGAAATTAAAATTACTTTTTGTAGTAAAGATTTAAAAATTGGGGGCCTCGTGTTCCAACAAGTGGTATCAGAGCCGGAGCGCTAAGTTATCGCATCAAAGATCCATTTTTCGGCTTTTATAATTTTTGTGCTCCTTGTATTTTTAGGTGGTTCATTTTTTTTACTCACTCTCATTTTTTTTGTATATCTCGATGGGACGTCTTAATGATAATCTGTCCATTTCTAACGATAATGAAGTTTTTTCTATTCGAGATGAATTTAATGGGCTTAATAAGTGTAATGAAAAATTAAGAGAATTAAATTTGAGATTTGCAAAAAGAATTGAATTTCTGGAAAGTGAAAATTCTTCTTTGAAAGCTAAAATTGAGTTTTTGCAAATCTCCCTATCTCAAAAAGATATTTTTCGTGAAAAGCTCATGGACATAAATTACAATTTTAATATTTTTGAAATGTCCAAGAAAGAGAGTGATTGTCGAGAAAAGACTCTTAGGGGGCAAGTTTACTTACATTGAGGGGGAGCGTGATAACCTTCTAGGTGTAATTGAAAATTTAAAGAAGGAGTCCCGTAAATTTGAGGTGTCTAATTTATTCCTTGAGACTGAAATTTTGAAAATGAAAATGATTTACTCGACTCGATAGTAGTTGTAATGGTTCTAGCTCATATTGTTCAAATACTTCTGTTGCTAAAGCTAAGACTATTATTTTATTTAGAGGATCAACCTTATCCAAGGACTTTAGAAAAGGTCACACCTCAGGTAACATTCCTCGTGTTTACACATGCTTGCATTGTGGTAGGAAAGGTCACCTTAGGTCATTTTGTTTTGATCTTAAAAGAAGCCCTACGAAGTCTATGTGTAGCATTTCATTAGTTCCCAAATCCCATCATTTTAAATATACATCTATATGGGTTAGGAAATCATTTTTAGACGCGCTGGATATTAGATTTGTTGATTCTCATTTGCTTTCACATGAAACCTCCCTTGCTAAATTTAAAGGTTTAATGTGTTAGTTTTGTTTGCATAATCTAGCCTTTTGTGCTTCATATTATATATCATTGCTAGGTGTATGCATGTTTAGTCATTTTCTAGTCATTGCTTTATTTCATATCTCATACTAGAAATCATAACTTGTTTATCTTTTGTATTATAGTTCTTTCATTTTTGTTTGCATTAAATGAAAAATACAAAAAGATTTTTGTTTATCATTTGTGTTTTACCTTTTAGTTATCTAGTCTTAATGAAAAATACAAATGATTTTTGTTTGTCTTTTGAGTAAATATTTTTATTTTTGGCTAAAAATTTGAAAAACTCAAAAAGATTTTACTTTGTGTGTATTTTAGTTTTACACACATTTTGTGGCATATGTATGTGTTTGAATCCTCATTTTTCTTCCATGTGACTATAACTTTTGGTTAGAATTTTAATCCTTACAATGTTCTTTATCATGCTTACATGGAGTAGCTTAAGTTTGGCTTGCTTAATGAATTCGCTTTTATATGCCTTTACACACATGCACAAGCTTTTTGAACCTTAACTTCACATGTTATATTTGAGCTTTGTGAGGTGTTCTCCTACCAATCTAGTCATCTACATACTATGTGACCTAGAAGGACTAGTGCATGTCAAAATCCGTTGCACGTGCGATTTGTGTGATATAAAAATTGCAGATGTAAATGTGCACGGGGAAGGGATCCGAAAGGAAATATAATCCTTTGCAAGTAAGCCACCGTTTGGATTGGACCTAAAAGTAATACGTGGTCCAAAGGCCTAAAAGAAAATAAGGCATTAAAAGAAAAATAATTTGCCAAGGCATAATTTGTTTAGTTGATTTATTCATTCAAAAGAATAATATATATGCTTATTGAGGGAGTTTGGATGATATATCAACGGTTTGCAAAATGTCCGTTTATCCTTATTACGCTTTCAATGTCATGACTCTATTGGTTTGTAGAATCATCAACATGCTAGGCTTGTATGCATTGTGTTTGTTTGTTCATTAGTTCACTTTATCCTATCACATAAAGGCTAAATTCTAGTTGATAAAGTTTTGCAATCTAATGCGAACTACGTGAACACATTTAAGTGATTGGGTTTTAATTCATTGGTATCTTGTTCACACCGCTTCACTTCTGTTTCCATATGACACATTTATGTTATAAGAGTGTGAAAAAACTTATGTTATTTAGTTTTGTGTCATTTTGGTGTTTATATCTATATGTGTGTACTTATGCTTAGTTTGTATCTATTGTGTATACATATATATGATATTTTGTTTGTTTTTGAGTCTTTGCCATGTTTAACTAGCTCATCTTTGCTTTTAATTCATTTTTGGTATCTATCTTGTTGCGAATTTTGTTTCGATATCACATGCATAGATTACTACAATTTATTGATATCTTTTGTTATCGCATCATAGTTTATATTCATATCTTTATGTTGATTAGTTGAATTTTAGTTGCCTATGTTCTTTAATGTTCTCATCACTTTATGCATTAATGCATGTTTAGCTTGTTATCTCATTCTATTTATCCCTTGTTTAGTTTAGGGGGTGTATATGCATTAATTGGGGGAGATAAGTTAATTTTTTATTCTTTAGCCTTTGTATATTTCTGAACAAAAAGGGGGAGAATGATAGGGAGAGAAATGGTATCTAATCCTATTATAATCGCATCTTAGGAGATTTAACGTAGGGGGAGAGCGATATCTTCTTAGCTTGATCATCGTTGATAAAGGGGAGAATTAATTAAGGGGGATTTTTTATTTAAATTTCATTTAATATTTTAACATTCCATATGCGTTTAAGGTGTTGCTTAAGTGTGCAGGTATTGTAAAGCGGCATTAAAGTGGCAAAGTGTTTAATTCTAAAGTGGTATTCGAGTCAAGCATTGTACTCTTTATTTTGGGTGGGATGTTTTTTATTCTAGTGAGATTGACGACCCATTAGGATTTTTGTTGGTTTTTTGTCCCGGAATAGCCAAAGGGGGAGATTTGTAAGGACACAAGTCTCCGATTGAGTCCCAATGTTGTGTTGGCTCAATTCTGGACAAAAACATTTCAGTCATAGGATAGAGTTCTTGACCATCCTTCAAGCCTATGACATACTAGAGTTGAAGACGTAGCGGCCAAGACTTATAAAGGTTCATCATTTCCGTGTTTCAAGTGCTATATTTCTACATTATCAACATCATATTCCGTAGTCTCCAAAAGGTATGAATGCATTTCTATATCTATATAGGGATACTTGGAATACGTTTATATTGGGTGTATTTTTATTTTAAACTAAGCTTTATTTTCAAAAAGTTTCTTTAAAACTTTAAAATAAAGTTTATGGGCTAAAAATGGAATTTTTAATCTTTCTGGATTTTCGTTCGAAATTGTCATTCGAATGAGTTTTTTCGTTCGAACGAGAACTTCGTTCGAACGAGGTTTGCCAAGGACCTGCCATTGGAACTTCGTTAGATAGTTCGTTTGAATGAAATGCCGTTCAAACGAGATTTCGACGGGAACAGTTTTTGGCACTTTCCCACTATTTTGTCCCACTTCTCTTTCACATCATTTAATGACTTCGGGACTAGAATTTTTTAAAAGAACTTTTTCTATCTCTTAGTGAGTTTTTGAGATCTTAATTCTTTCATAAAAAGTTATGTTGATGTTTGTTATTTAAATTGATTTATTCAAAGAAAAAAACCAAGTTTACACCCAATAAACAATGTTTTAATCCAAGTTTCTATCTATCTATCTATCTATATATATATATATATATATATATATATATACATCTTGCTTGGAGAGTTTGTTTGGCACTGGATTCATCTCCACCGATAAAGAGAGTTTGGGTTTTGCTTCCACATCCCATAAAAGAAAAAGCTTGTTTTCTGTGACATGCCCACTTGGAGAAAGGCCCTTTGTTCGGGTGGAGTTGACCCGAAAAAGTTCGATCGGTGGATTCCGAGACTGCGGTGGAGCTCCGAGGTAATTCTCTAGGCAGAGGTAGTTACAAGAAGATGCGTCGGGGCTTGAAGGAGTCGAGTCTAGTGTTGTAAGTCATCTTGCTTGTAATTGTAAATTCCGTACTTAATGGATTTGAGGCTAGGGCCGTCCGAGATTGTTTCCCGTTGTGATTTTTTCCTCGTACATCGCGGCGTAGTGGTTATTTGTTTATTTTATCTTTTGTAAAACTCACATTAGATGCATGCTTAGGTAAAAAGATAAAATTGGTTTAAATTACTATTTGTTTAATTTGATGCAAAATTTAATTTTGGGTAATGTTTAAATTAATTTAGTTCAAGTCATTTACTTTAATTTGATAAAATTTGGTTTGGCCTAATTTGCAAAAATGAATTAATATTGTTAGGCGAATTTCTAGGACTTGGATTGAATTATGTTGTTAAAGTGAAAAATTATTTTGTTGATTAATTTAATTTCCCTTTGAACTTTGTTTAATTTTAATTTGAAAGAAATTAAAATTTGGTGTATACTTGTTTTATTGAACCATCTTGCTTCCGCATCTCAAAAGGGAAATTGAAATTACTTTCTGTAGTAAAGATTCAAAAATTGGGGGCCTCGTGTTCCAACACACAATTAAACAATGCACAAAAATTAAAGGGTATTACATTCTGACCCCTAAAATAATGAAATTTGTTCTCAAAATTTGAATATTTATACTCCGAATCTAAACTCTAAGATAATAAAGATCTACTCATTAGTTGACCTAATGCTCTCTAAGGTCTCTCGACAGAAATCATGTTTGATTAATATATAACCAATTAGTCTAAATGTTGCAACATCAATGTGTTTCTTTTGAACTCCCTCTGTTTTGCACCCACGAAAGACATCCTGGCCAGGTAAGATCAAATGACACCGGCCTCACCCTATTCGATATCATAAAAAAGGACCTTGGTATCATAATATTATACCCACTTTGTAATTCTAACTTCAGCGTTCCTTATATCGGAGAGATTATCAAAAGCATTTGATCTTGTTCTTGGGATCCTAAACCATACTTCCACTTATATGTAATGGCTCCCTTGCCTACTTTGATAATATTCACACATTCGATAATGAACAACAATTTCTTTGAAGTGTCCCAAACACATTCCCAGACGAAGAACTAGCTAATGGTTAACTCTAGTTAACTTGGTTAATCTAGTGCAGACGACCCAACTGAATTCATGTCCTCTTTGGAATCCCTTGAACCCTATAAAAATCAATGGATATACTCTCCCACTTCTACATTGGGATTTAAAACATTGTAACTCTACCTTATCTACTGTACGAAGCACCCTATCGACATAAACTACACCTATAACGACTTCACCGCACTAACAATACGGACTCCTCAAGTTACAGTATGTCCAATTATGTAAGGAAAGAAAAGTAAACTAGAAACACGTGCCTTGGCCAGAAATACTTCCCTTAGCTTGGGACCCTCTCACACAAATAACATCCCTTGGAAAATGCAATCATAATATCTTACAGTATGCTCTTACTTTAAGCGCATGCTAACTAATGGAAGTATCTCTAAAAGTCTCTAAGTACGATAGTAAATACGTATCTCAAGTCTATACATCCGGAACAGTCTCATACCACTAATATGGATTATACGTCTCTAGTATATTTGTTATATAAATCCTAAGTCATAACCTACAGTTATACGTTTCTAGTATAAATTATATGAATCTATATTATAAGCTATTACTGATACAATCAACTCAAGCACCATGACATAGAAGCACATAAATTCATGGAAAGACACTCTCTGCATATAACCTCTAGAAGTACAGTCCCATCCACGTACAAAACAAAGGGGTTACTTTGAGCCCACACAAAATGAAGGCCTATCCATATTGCCTTTGTTGATCATTCGCGAGTACTAGGTAGACTTATAGGTTGTCCCACACCTATAACCCCAAAGCATCAACGAGGGATAATCACTACTCATTCACATCAATCATATGGCCCCATACCTAAGCTATATGACAGGATCCCTCATTTTATCACTACGAGATAATACGGGTACTTTCATCACGTAGTGTCTAAGGTAAAAATAACCAAGGTTAAGCTCATCTCTATCACCGGGATACCAGTTTGGTCGACTTCGTACCCCATCGAATCGATCCAATTTGGGTCCAAATCGATCCAATCCAGTGGGGTTTGCCTAATTATGTTTGTTTGAGGGTTGGATTGGTTTTTTAAGGTTAGTTAAATTTTTCAATTTACTATTAGTTGAGAAACCTTTATGAATAGTAGTGAAACCTTTAATTAGAAACCCTAAGGGTAGGGTTAAATTTTGATAACTAGGTTTGAGATCGGTGTAATAAGTTGAAGGTTGTAACGTCAGGTAAAAAGATTTTGTGAGACTTATTAAAGGTAAAATATCGAGTTATATGGTTAGGATTATTATGTGTATTCTTATCAACTATCTGATCTAGACATATTGTATCAGGAGGGTTAATTATTTAGATTTTGCTTACGATACGTCCCACGCATGGAATTTAGGGAAGGTTAGGAACTTTTAGAAATTATTTAGTATCTTCTGTTACTTAAAATGCATTTAATACCCATTGATAAAAGCTTTTCATAAAGATTTATTTTTTATCATGGGATGATCGTCCTTTATCACTAATGCTTATGTGGTGGAAGTTGACTTTCTGCATTGCAAGAATAATTATAAACACCATAAGGATAGCGTGCCTAAGAGTGAGAAGATTGGGACCGAAGTAGGTCCAAAAGACTAGTAATGGTGTCTTGAGATGGGCGGATCCTAACCGCGCAAGGAACTACACTAGGGTAGAAAACACTAAGAGGTTTTAGGAGAAGACAACCAAAGTTATTTTGGGCTATTAGACCCAAGGGAACTAGGTCCAGTGGGGCCATAACCAATGAGAACCAGGCCGACGGGGCCAGTTTTAACAAAACCAACCATATAGATATGCTAAGCAGGGTCATCGGTGGGGATGTTGTCTTAATATTTCCTTTACAGGAAATTGTTACATTCATGATGAGTAAGTCCACTTAGTAGTAAATGCCTTTAGGCCAACCAATCTTATTGGGAGTACCACTATGGGATCCTTATGGTTATTTTATGGCTCATGCACTTGAGTCTTATTTTTTTAATTTAGAGGAGTTCTCATCCTTCTATTAGTAGTGAGTCTACTATGATTTTTTTATAGGTAAAGTAGTTATCACCGAGGTCTCTTTATATGAGGATACCCAGCGAGTTGGAGTGATGATTCACATCATAGTTCTATAGTCGTAGAAGTTTTGATTGGTCGACTTTCTTTTTATCTACTTTATTAATATTTTGACATGTTATCTTACGATTTGTATTATAAAGCATGTATTAGTACCTTTATTTCACGCTTATATCGACTATCGGGGGTATCCTTGTATGTTGCCTCTTATGGCAGGGTTTTCTTTTAGTTATGTCTGGATATGGGGGAGGCCTAGTGCGTACAATTATTGCATAGATGTTACCACATCAGAAAGGGGTTACGATTTCTTATTTCTCCTAATTAGTTGTGAATAGGTACATAATTAACACCTAGTATACATCTACTGATTTTATATTTATCAAGAGGGTACACTTCGTGAGTCGAGAAGTACTTTTAAAAAGAATGATTTAGTTATACGTAGAACTCAGGTGTTATGTGCCACGCATGGTTCACATGTATTATGGGTCGTGGGTGTACCTAGTTGAATAATGTGAATATATATATATATATATATATATATATATATATATATATATATATATATATATATATATATATATATATAATATTTTATATTTGTGTGTAATCATACCCGCTCTACTTGCTATCATGAAGGTTTCACGACAGGACAGTCTTATCTCGATTGGACCTTTATGGGGGACTTTGACTTGTACCTTAGAACATAGCATCCTTCGTGCAGGCTATTTGAGAATGATAGTCAGGCGGTCCTAAGAGACGTGAGGGTATGTGATGACCTTTTAGTGACTTGGAACTATGCTTCGCCTCCAATATGTGTGATTTGTGTTAATACAGTTCGAGAATGATTCCAAACTAGTATTTCCCTTTTGTACGAGTGATACGGGGACTTGATAGCAGAGTATGTCATCACCATAGACTTATGTGGTGTGCCCTATTAGTATATACATTAAGGGTGATAAATATATGTACCTGTGATTAATCTATTATGCTTGTAAGTAGATAGAACTGAGAAATTAATAATAAATGAGTTAAGTGGTTGAGAACTTAAGTCTAAATTGAGATAAATATAACTGGTTTGGAAAATTCCTAATAAAAGGGTTATCAGATATAAACTATGGTTATGCAATCACTTGGATTAGGCTTAGTGAATGAAAATTTGCATTAGACTAGTTAACTGGGTTAGATTTAACTAGGTTAATTCGGTAGTACATTAGGCGTTCACACTAGTTGAGAGGTGAGAATTATCAAGTGAGTGTCAAGGCACTAATATGTATGTAATATCAACTAGAAAGCATTTTAAATACTTGCTAAACTATTTTTAAAGTTGTTTTACACTCGGGCTCTGACCCATTTCCTGTCATCTCTTCCTGCTCTTGTATATATATATATATATATATGTGTGTGTGTGTGTGTGTGTGTGTGTGTGTGTGTGTGTGTGTGTGTGTGTGTGTTATAGGTGCCCAGTCATAGGGGCGTCAGGCTTAGATCTTTGGACTATTTACATGCTGTAGCTGGAGTGGGAGTTGCAGGGAGTTGCAGTAAACGACTCCATCCTTGTCTTCTCATTCTCCTATTTAGTCATTTTTAGTTTGGTCACGTGTCACCCATTTTCATTTCTTTTAGTTCAGAGAGAGATTTGTACTCTTTATTATTTTAATATTCAGCTATTGTTGGGATTGTTTTAATTATTTCTTTGTCCTGCGATTTGGGATATTATTTTGGATTGGTTAATCTAGCTTGGTTACTTCATTTGGATGGTTTGATTTTTAATATTATTATATGTGTTTATAAAAAAAATGGATTCGTATATTAAATCATAACAATAGAACTCAGTTCTTAAAATTTAATGTTTTGAAACTTAGATTAATTATATATTACGTGATTAATAAAGACAATTGTTTTACGACAGTGATGCTAAGAATGAACCAACTGGACACTTTGAATTAATTTAATAAATGACTAATCACCCGCTATTTAATTAAGAGGGGTGTCATATTGCATTACAATTAATGCCTTCATCTTATCTGGATTTGCTTTAACTCCCCTTTGATTTACTATGTACCTGAGGAACACTATGTACCCAACGAACATTCTCTTTTTCACTCCAAAAATACACTTGGTTGGATTCAGCCTCATCTGGTGCTTTTTAAGTTGATCAAAAGTCTAGCTGAGGTGGGCAATGTGATCAGACACCTTTTTTCTCTTTGTAAGCATATAATACATGTAGACTTCCATATTCTTGCCTATTTGTTCCTCAAACACCTTATTACCAGCCTTTGATATGTAGCACCTGCATTTTTTAAAACAAAAGGCATGACATTATAACTATATGTTCCTCGAGAAGTGATGAAATAAGTGCTTTCCTTGTCTTCAGGCTTCATTTTTATCTGGTTATAACCAGAATAAGAAACCATAAAGTTGAGTAGTTTATGTTCTGATATAGCATCCACTTGTTAAATTCAGGGCAAAGGAAAGTGATCATGTTGGCATGTTTTATTTAAATCTATGAAATCTACACACATTCTCCATTTGTTTTTCTTTTTGACCATAACTACAATGGCCAACCAATCTAGATATTTCACTTCATTAATAAAAGTTGCCTTCGGAAGATTTTTGACTTCTTCCTGTATGGCTTAGTTCTTCTCGGGGTTGAACACTCTGTGTCTTTATTTTACTGGTTTAACTTTTGTATTTACGTTGAGATCATGGCAAAGGAAATTGGGACCTATCCCAGGCATATCTTCATGACTCTAAGAAAACACATGATTTCTCTGTCTAAGGAAGCTTACCAGTTCCTGTTTAAGAATAGGATCCAACATTGTCCCTATCTGAGCGATGCGCTCCAGTTTGTCATCGTCTAACACAATGCTTTTATTTGCTTCCACAATCTATCCCTTTACTATCTTTGTTTCTTCCCTTGGGTCTAAGGTTTCAACCTCAGATTCTTCATCAAGCTCAAAAGTATCCACTTGGTTGGTAGTGGTTTTTTTCTTTATCTCCAAGTCTTCTTGCTCAGCAGAAGAGTAGTAACACTTTTGAGAAACTTTCTGATCACCATTCACAATTTCCACACCAAAATTAGTAGGGAATTTTAAACACTGATGGATAGTGGATGGTACTGCCTCAAAACTCTTTAGCCCTACACTTACCATAATTATATTGTAAGCTGAATGGACATTTTTATCCATTACAAAGAAACGAATCTTCTCTTTTCGGCTAGTTGGCCATGTGCCGATCATCACCTCCATCTTAATGGTTCCCAAAGGAAAGACTTTCTCGCCTGCCAAGCCTATTAATGGTCAATGGTAGGGCTCTAATTGGCTTAGTTTTAAAATCCAGGTTACTAAAACAAGGATAAAACATGATATTCACCGAGCTGCCATTATCTACTAGTACTCTAGAGATATTGATTTCTTCCTTTCTGATTTTGATTACTAATGGGTCGTCGCGAGGATACAATACCCCTGAGATATAATATTTAGACAAACCGATTACTAGCTTGTCTTTGTTAACCTTCCTTGGTCGATCTTCCTTAGAAAGGTTAATCCTCCGTATGTACGAGCAAGATTGTGCCTCATTGAGGTAAGCTTTTCATTATGCTGTATGATTTCATCCTCCTGCATCTTCACCTGTAATCATTTATCAATCAAAAGAACCAAAATTGATACAAAAAACCTCGCGCTCTGGTTGCTGGGGTTTTTGGGGAGGTCGGGATCATCATCCTGGTCATCTTCATGAGTTCTTTTCTACTCCTCTTTGGGCTTACAAGGAGATTTTGATCTACGTCGAATTCCTTCGTTGTTTTATCGATCAACATACTGATTCAGCTTTCCTCGCTGGATGAGAATTTCAATCTC
Organism: Sambucus nigra; assembly: GCA_949130495.1. Classification (NCBI taxonomy): domain Eukaryota; kingdom Viridiplantae; phylum Streptophyta; class Magnoliopsida; order Dipsacales; family Adoxaceae; genus Sambucus; species Sambucus nigra. Next base: position 381,527,056 of record OX422214.1, on the reverse strand, counting down.
ATTTTGAAGATCTACGCAACACTTCGTTGTGTGATCGTGATCCTTGTGGAATTCATAGTACTTAGTCTTATACCTCTTGGTCAGGGAACTTCCCAACTTATCAGGCCAACGCACTTCTTTATTATGCTTGATTTCTTTCAAAACATGGTGAATTCCCATGGTTCACGGAGTATAATTGTGACAACCCGAATATAATTATGATAAATTATAATTAAATCATGATTATCTTGTGTGATATGGATAATATTTTATTAGTATATATAATGTTAATTCATTATGTTTAGTCTAATCCTACCTTCATAAAACATGAAATATCGAATTAGTTACAAATGTGAAATTTGAAGTTTTCGGTAGGAATGTTCATGTTTAAGACTAGTTTTGACCTTTATGACATAACAATTGACTTGAGGTGAAAAATATATGTTTGTAGATATATGCGTTAGGTTTGTAACACAACAAATGGTTCATCTAATGGACATCCGAGTAGGAAGATATTGTCTTTTTACGAACAGAGGGTAAAGTAGTCATTTAGCCTTGAATGATATTTTGTTTTATATGATGCCATATGTTATAAATTGATTGGTTGGAGGTGGAGGCTGGTTTGGAAGACTTAAACCATTGAGATATCCCCCTTTCTTCAGCAAACTCAGTTTGGGATATTTTTAAGTTGAGGAAGAACAATGGTGAGGGTTAGGAAGAAGAAAGTGAGGAGAAACATTCAAAAAAAATCATAGAAAACTACGCAAAAGCCCCTAAGGTAATTCCAACCATGAATCTTGTTATTTTTCTTGCAATTATGATTTATATGACATAAATATTTGATTGTTTATTTAAATTTCATGCTTGGGTGCATATGTATGGATATATGCAAGTTTAAGTTAAGTTGAATGTACAAACCCTAAAATTTCTTTGTTTAGAAATTTTGTTTATTCAAACTTCCATATATTTTTGTATACTTAATGGAATTGATTGATTATAATTGGAGATTAACCTAGACTCATATATGTATGACATATCCGAAAATTATATGAAAATACCAATAAATGAGTCTTTGGTGAGAGTTTGAAGTTCGGGCATGAAATCTGCCCTAAGGGTGAAAGTATGCCGCCATGTGTTCGATGTTTTGCTTGACATAGCAAATGAACTCTGAAAATTATGAAATTTTAATCTTGTATTGTTCAATATGTTTACTGATTCTGGGTTAAATATCATATAAATTTATGTTGTAGAAAAATTATGGAAATTCTTGAAAGTTGAATGAATGATAAAAGAGCCTATAGGGAAGATTTGCTATGTGGTAAAGAAATTGGCATATCTTCCTCTAGGAGACTTGAAATGATGTACCATCTTTTGTATTGGAATACTAATATGATAAGGATTGAATTACCTAGAATAAATGAATTTATATTTGGTCTATGTTTTGGATATGTTAAATATATTAACATGGATTTGGATGGAACTTCACTTGTGATAAATGATTTGAATGGAATCATGTGATGCTTATGGATTGAATTATGTTTAAATCATTCTTTGGATTATTGATATTCTTATGATGATACTAATATTGTAAGAATGATAGGAAGGGAAGAAGAGCTGATTGAACAAATACCGGATAAAGGCAAGGGAAAAGCCAGTTAAACTATCAAGGTGAGTGTACTTATGATTTGTTTCATATATAAATATGAATATAGCTCTAAGAGCAGGATTTGTTTGAATACTTCGGTATTCAGGATTTGTTTGGATATTAAAATATCCAGGATTTGTTTGGGTCTCATGATCCAGGATTGGTTTGAATACTTCAGTATTCAGGATTTTTTTGGATATTAAAATATCCAGGATTTTTTTGGGTCTTATGATCCAGGATTGGAATTGGACAAAGATCCAATGATTTGTTGGAACTAATATTCCCAGATTTGTTATTGCCAATGGGCAAAATTATTTGGATCTTATGATCCAGGAATTATTATTGCCAATGGGCAGGATTGTTCAGATTTTATATCCACATATTCGATATAGAATTGTTATTTCATTGTAGGGAAGGAGTACCTCACTAAGCTTAATGCTTACGGTTTATATTTTAACAATTTCAGGTTTGTATGCTGCCAGCTAGAATACCATATGACCGGTAACTTTGAGAGTTGCACCGTTGGAAAGAGCTGGTGTTTAAATATGGAGATTTTATCATTGTCACACTGAAGATTTTAATATACTCACACATTGTATATATTGCATTAGTATGGATTGAGTTGATGATTGTGAAATTTAATCATAGTTAATCATAGTATTGTATGTCCAGTTAATTATGACTCTGATATTGATTTCATTATGGTATAATAATAATAATATTATGTTCATTATACACAGTGTGTAAAAAAATATTGATAAATGAAGTATATTTTCCAATGGGCTCAAGATTATGATCCAATTATTCCAATAACAAATGATTAGTATGGATATTGGGTTTGGGGTGTGACAATTAGTGGTATCAGAGCGTGGTTATTAATTCTGGACATTTGTGATGATTAGATGGCAGTTATTGAGTTGATTTGATATTTATTAAAAAAAATTTGTACTAACCAATAGTTTAGTATTATAAATTGTTTATATTGGTTGTTAGAACTTTGTTGTATTACAAATTATTCCAGATGGAACCTGGGAATGGACAACCTAGAGAAGAGGGAGTAGCTTCTCGTACAGACAATACTGAAGTAGAGCAAAGTGTTGCTAGAAGGGCTAGAGAGCAAGAGCAGCCTACAGAGATGCAAATAATAGCACAGGCAATGATGAGGATGGGAGAGCAACAAGAAAGAAATATAGCGCAAATGGCAGAACAACATGCTAGATATCTAGAATCAAAGACTGTGGTCAGGATTGAGAAAGAGGTAAGGAAGGAAATGAAGGAAGTTATGCATGAGAAGTTTTTGAAGTTGAACCCTCCAGAATATTCAGGGTCAGTTGAACCTACAGAAGCTGAGATGTGGGTCAGAGATCTAGAAACTATCTTTGCAGTTATGAAGGTTCCAGAAAACCAGAAAGTGAATTTAGCTGTGTTTAAGCTCAAAGGAGAAGCGAAATATTGGTGGGAAGCCAACAACCATTTGGTGCCCAGGATGGAAGGTACTGATGTTATTACTTGGGCTGAATTTATTAAAGCTTTATATGTTAAGTATTTCCCTAAAGTTTATAGGAGGGAGAAGTTGAGGGAATTTATAAATTTGACCCAAGGGAACATGTCTGTGAGGGAGTGTGATGCTAAATTTACTACTTTGTCTAGATTTGCTACTAAGTATGTGCAGGATGAAGAAGATAAATGTAGTAAGTTTCAAGATGGACTGATTTGGCCTATTCAAAATAGAGTGGCCACTTATGAGTTAGAAGATTATGCCTCTCTGGTAAACAAAGCCACGATAGCGGAAAGGCAAATAAACCAAGGGGTGGCGAGTAGAGAGAGTTTTAAGAAAATTAGATTTAGCGCATTTCAGTCTAAGGGAAGTGAGGGTGGAAGTGTTAAGATAGAACCTTATAAATTTCAGAGAGGTAGTGGAGATAGTGGTAGAGGTCTGGGGAGATTTGGCAGAGATACTAGGGGTGGAGAATCTTCTAATCTGGTTAGGAGTTCAGGAAAGGGTGAGGCACCGACAAGAGTTGTTACATGTTTCTTTTGTAAAGAGGAGGGGCATTATAAATCTGAGTGTCCTAAGCTTAAAGGAGTGGAATGCTACCATTGTCATCAAGTGGGGCATGTTAAGAAGAATTGTTCGCAGTTGGCAGAGACTCCAGCTGCACCTAGTGAATTAACAAGTAGAGTGTTACCTCCAGGCAGTGGAGTGAAAAGTGTGGTTAGAGGACAAGCTAATGGTTCCAGGCCAGGTGGACGAGTCTTTATGATGAAAGAAGCTCATATTACTCCAGATGTGGTGACAGGTACACTTTCTGTTACTGATAGAAGTGCTTATTTTTTTTATTGATCCTGGTTCCACACATTCTTTTATATCCTATGTTTTTGCTGTATACCTGAATAGACCATGTACTCGTTTAGATGTGGGGTTGGGTATTAATATGCCTATGGGGGATATGGTTGTAGCTGAATACGCTTTTCGTGATTGTGTTTTGACTGTGGGTCTAGAGATACAGTTATAGATCTACTTCCATTGGATATTTATGATTTTGATATAATTTTGGGAATGGATTGGTTATCTAAATATCATGAATCTATGGATTGTTTCTGTAAGGAAGTTGTTTTTAATATGCCTGGTGAGCCTGAATTTAAATTGGTGGGGGAAAGGAAAATTATTCCCAGTTGCATCATTTCTGCTATTCAGACGAGGAAATTATTGAGTAAGGGTTGTGCGGGTTTTATTGCATATGTTCTTGACACTAGGAAGGGGCTTTACAGTTAGTTGATGTTCCTATTGTACGGGATTTTCCAGAAGTGTTTCCTAGTGAGTTGCCCGGGTTACCTCCAGAAGGAGAGGTTGAATTTAGTATTGAATTAGCACCGGGGATAGACCCTATTTCAATGGCACCATATAGAATGGCAGATGTTGAATTGAAAGAACTTAAGATCCAGTTACAGGATTTACTTGATAGGGGGTTTATACAACCCAGTGTATCTCCATGGGGTGCACTAGTTTTATTTGTGAAAAAGAAAGATGGTACTATGCATTTGTGTATTGATTATAGGCAACTGATTAAAGCTACAATTAAGAAAAAATATCCTCTACCTCGTATAGATGATTTGTTTGATCAATTACAGGGTGTTAAAGTGTTTTCAAAGATAGACTTGCGATCAGGGTATCATCAGTTGAGGGTGAAGGAGAGTGATATTTCTAAAACTGCTTTTCACACTCGGTATGGTCATTTTGAGTTTTTGGTGATGCCTTTTGGGGTGACTAATGCTCCAGCAGTATTTATGGATCTTATGAGCCGGGTACTGCATCCTTTCGTTGATTCATTTGTGATAATTTTTATTGATGATATTCTGATTTATTCACGTGATATGGTTGAACATGAAAAACATCTCAGAACTATTTTGAATGTGTTGAAAGATAAGAAATTGTATGCTAAGTTTAGCAAATGTGAATTTTGTCTATCAAAAGTTGTATTTTTAGGCCATGTTATTTCTGGAGATGGTATATGTGTTGATCCCAAGAAGGTATAAGCTATTGTAAATTGGGAGAGGCCCAATAATGTGACTGAGGTGAGGAGTTTTCTGGGTTTAGCTGGGTATTATAGAAGGTTTATTAAGGGATTTTATTCGATTGCCTTGCCGATGACTAAACTAACTCGAAAAGATGTTAAGTTTGAATGGAATTCTGATTGCGAAAATAGTTTTGATGAATTGAAAAAGAGGTTGGTAACTGCACCTATTCTTACTATTCCGCATGGTGGAGATGATTTTGTTATTTATACCGATGCTTCACACCAGGAGTTGGGTTGTGTTTTTATGCAACATGGTAAAGTTATTGCTTATGCTTCTAGGCAGTTGCGTACACATGAACGTAATTATCCTACACATGATTTGGAACTTGCTGCTATTGTGTTTGCTTTGAAATTATGGCGTCATTGTCTATATGGTGAGGTATGTGAAATTTTTACTGGCCATCAAAGCCTTAAGTATTTATTTACTTAAAAGGAGTTGAATTTGAGGCATAGGCGATGGATGGAGTTAATTAAAGACTATGATTGTACAATTCACTACCACCCAGGGAAGGAAAATGTAGTTGCAGATGCTCTGAGTAGAAAGGCTTCGGGCAGGTTATCTTGTATTCAGTGTGCTAGAGTTTCCCACATCATGGAGTTGAGATTGATGGGAGTAGAATTGAAGCTAGCTGATGGGGACAGGTTCTTTGCTCATGTAAGCATAAGGCCTTTATTAGCTACCCGCATTCGTGATTTGCAAAGTCAAGATCCTTTTCTTGAGAAGAAACGACAAGATGTCCGAGATGGTAAGTCTGAAGATTTTTGTATTGTGAATGATGGCAATTTATTATATAAGCAGTGGTTATGTGTGACTAATGTATGTGGATTGAAAGATGAAATTTTAGATGAGGCTCATAATTCCATTTATACTATGCATCCTTGTAGCACAAAAATGTATAGGGATTTAAAGGAGCATTATTGGTGGAATAATATGAAGAAGGAAATAGTTGATTTTGTTACGAGGTGCCTTATATGTCAGCAAGTGAAAGTGGAGCATCAGAAGCCTATTGGTCTGCTTCAGCCATTGCCAATACCGAAATGGAAATGGGATCATGTAACCATGGATTTTGTGGTTGGGCTTCCTCGATCTCAGAAGGGTTCAAATTCGATTTGGGTAGTGGTGGATAGATTGACGAAGTCCTCTCATTTTCTAGTAGTCAAGACTACGTATACAGTTGATAGGTATGCTAGATTGTATGTTAATGAAATTATTCGATTGCATGGAGCACCTGTTTCTATTGTTTCAGATAGGGACCCTACTTTTACATCCAGATTTTAGGATAGTTTGCAGTATTCTACGGGTACCAACTTATAGTTTAGTATGTCTTTTCATTCCCGGATAGATGGGTAGTCTGAAAGGACAATACAGATTTTGAAAGATATGCTTAGAGCTTGTGTGCTTGATTTCAAAGTAAATTGGGATGAATAATTGCCTTTGATAAAATTTTCATATAACAATAGTTTTCAGTATACTATTGGTATGGCTCCATATGAAGCATTGTACGGTAGACGATGTCGTACACCGATATGTTGGGGTGAAGTTGGTGAAAGGAAGATAGAGGGTCCAGAATTCATTGAAGTCACCACTGAAAAGTGAAGATTATTCAAGATAGAATGAGAACAGCTCAAAGCAGACAAAAAAGTTATGCGAATAAACGACGAAAAGATTTGGAATTCCAGAAATGGGATTATGTGTTTCTTCGGATATCGCCATGGAAAGGAGTTATGAGGTCTGGAAAGAAAGGGAAATTAAGTCCACGCTATATTGGACCTTATGAAATCATTGAGAAAGTCGGGATGGTTACCTACAAGTTAGCGTTACCACCAGAGTTAGCTCGATTACATGATGTTTTCCATATTTCTATGTTAAGAAAGTATGTAGCGGATCCTTCACATGTGTTGATGGAGCAGCCTATTGAGTTAAAGGAAGACCTGAGTTGTGTGGAAGAACCACTTGCTATCGTGGATAGGAAGGAACAAATATTGAGATCAAAAGTGATCCCACTTGTGAAAGTTGTGTGGAGAAGGCATTCCATGGAAGAGGCTACATGGGAGAGCGAGGATACCATGAAGATTAGTTATCCATATTTGTTTGATTCAGAGAACCAAGGTATGTCAATTTCGGGGACGAAATTTCTTAACTGGGGATAATTGTGACAACCCGAATATAATTATGATAAATTATATTTAAATCATGATTAGCTTGTGTGATATGGATAATATTTTATTAGTATATATAATGTTAATTCATTATGTTTAGTCTAATCCTACCTTCATAAAACATGAAATATCGAATTAGTTACAAATGTGAAATTTTGAATATTTCGGTAGGAATGTTCATGTTTAAGACTAGTTTTAACCTTTATGACATAACAGTTGACTTGAGGTGAAAACTATATGTTTATAGATATATGAGTTAGGATTTTAACACAACAAACGGTTCATCGAACGGACATCCGAGTAGGAAGATATTGTCTTTTTACGAACAGAGGGTAAAGTAGTCATTTAGCCTTAAATGATATTTTGTTTTATATGATGCCATATGTTATAAATTGATTGGTTGGAGGTGGAGGTTGGTTTGGCCTACTTAAACCCTTGAGATATCCCCCTTTCTTCAGCAAACTCGGTTTGGGAGAGTTTTAAGTTGAGGAAGAACAATTGTGAGGGTTAGGAAGAAGAAAGTGAGGAGAAACATTCAAAAAAACTCATAGAAAATTACGTAAAAGCCCCTAAAGTAATTCCAACCATGAATCTTGTTATTTTTCTTTTAATTATGATTTATATGACATAAATCCTTGATTGTTTATTTAACTTTCATGCTTGGGTGCATATGTATGGATATATGCAAGTTTAAGTTAAGTTGAATGTACAAACCCTAAAATTGCTTTGTTTAGAAACTTTGTTTATTCAAACTTCCATATATTTTTTTATACTTACTGGAATTGATTGATTATAATTGAAGATTAACCTAGACTCATATATGTATGACATACCCGAAAATTATATGAAAATACCAATAAATGAGTCTTTGGTGAGAGTTTGAAGTTCGGGTATGAAATCTTCCCTAAGGGTGAAAGTATGCCCGCCATGTGTTCGATGTTTTGCTTGACATAGCAAATGAACTCTGAAAATTATGAAATTTTGATCTTGCATTGTTCAATATTTTTACTTAAGTTGGGTTAAATATCATATAAATTTATGATGTAGAAAAATTATGGAAATTCCTGGAAGTTGAATGAACAATAAAAGAGCCTATAGGGAAGATTTGTTATGTGGTAAAGAAATGGGCATATCTTGCTCGAGGAGACTTGAAATGATGTACCGTCTTTTGTATTGGAATACTAATATGATAAGGATTGAATTACCCAGAATAAATGAATTTATATTTGGTCTATGATTTGGATATGTTAAATATATATCAACATAGATTTGAATGGAACTTCATTTGTGATAAATGATTTGAATGGAATCATGTGATGCTTATGGATTGAATTATGTTTAAATCATTCTTTAGATTATTGATATTCTTATGATGATACTAATATTGTAAGAATGATAGGAAGGGAAGAAGAGATGATTGAATAAATACTGGATAAAGGCAAGGAAAAATCCAGTTAAACTATCAAGGTAAGTGTACTTATGATTTGTTTCATATATAAATATGAATATAGATCTAAGAGCAAGACTTGTTTGAATACTTAGGTATTCATGATTTTTTTGGATATTAAAATATCCAGGATTTGTTTGGGTCTCATGATCCAGGATTGTTTTGAATACTTCGGTATTCAGGATTTGTTTGGATATTAAAATATCCAGGATTTATTTGGGTCTTATGATCCAGGATTGGAATTGGACAAAGATCCAATGATTTGTTGGAACTAATGTTCCAGGATTTGTTATTGCCAATGGGCAGAATTATTTGGGTCTTATGATCCAGGAATTGTTATTTCCAATGGGTAGGATTGTTCGAATTTTATATCCACATATTCGATATAGAATTGTTATTTCATTGTAGGGAAGGAGTAACTCACTAAAATTAATGCTTACGGTTTATATTTTAACAATTTCAGGTTTGTATGCTGCCAGCTAGAATACCATATGACCGATAACTTTGAGAGTTGCACCGTTGGAAAGAGCTGGGGTTTAAATATGGGGATTTTATCATTGTCACACTGAAGATTTTAATATACTCACACATTGTATATATTGCGTTAGTATGGATTGAGTTGATGATTGTGAAATTTTATCATAGTTAATCATAGTATTGTATGTCCGGTTAATTATGACTCTGATATTGATTTCATTATGATATAATAATAATATTATGTTCATTATACACAGTGTGTTGAAAAATATTGATAAATGAAGTACATTTTCCAATGGGCTCAAGATTATGGTCCAATTATTCCAATAACAAATGATTAGTATGGATATTGGGTTTGGGTTGCGACAATAATCATTGTACTTCTTGAGTGGATCCAAAACTCCTTTTCGTTTTGATTCCCTGTGTTTTTTGGGGTCTTTATCATCTTTCTTATCATTTTTTCCATCAACTTTTGTGCCCGAGCTATGTTTGGCCGCCATATATTCATTGGCATTCATGATCTTTGTTGCTTTAGCCATGAATTCTTCCATTGTCTTTGGAGGGTCTTTGGCAAGTGTGTAATATAGTTTTTCGAGGAGATGTCCACTCATAAGGGAGATTATTGCAGTCTTTTCCTCATAAATCATAACTTTTAGTTTCTCGTTATTAAAACGAGTGATGTAATCTCTGGTGCTCTCTCCTTCTTTCTGTCTCACACTCAGTAAGTGTGCCACCCTTTTCACAGGCTTTACTCCAATGAAAAAGTTGCCAATAAATATCTCATCAATTTGGTTGAACCTAGAAATTTGTCCCAAAGGAAGACTATTATACCAGATTTGTTTAGATCTAGTAATGGTTCCAGAAAATGCTCTACACCTCATTTCGTCAGGGATGACATAAATGTCAGTAGTCACTTGATATTGTTCTATGTGGAGAATTGGGTCAGTTTTCCATCATATTTGGGTGTTACTACTGGAGCCTTGAACTTTGATGGAGTAAGGAAATCCACAATTGCCTACGTAAGCGGAGACTCTTTTACAAAGCTTCTTTGCAGCGAGTTTTTGGCCTTCGCCATTTTTCCTAATCTATCTTCCAATCTCTGTATGGAGCCTTTCCATGCATTGTTGGCAGCACCGAATTTATGCATTGTAACCTTATTATTTGTTGATATTCTTCCTAAAGTTTTTGCTCAGTTCGAGCAGTAATTCGTTGAGAATTTGATCTAGACTGAGTTATGCCTTCCCTTTGATCAGATGGTCATCGGTTTTTACCTGAGATTGCCTTAGGAATATTTATGCTCTACCTGGGCCCAAATGATCGAAGGGAGAAGCACGACTCAATCTCTCTAATGCACTTGGCCTCTTTGGAGAATAAAAATGCGTATGGAAATATTTTGATGTACTGAGTAATGAATTTGACTTCGGATGGTAGGAGACATATGTTATCATCATTGATTGGCTACGTCGACCACCTCTTGGTGGGGTGGTGTCATATTTTGTTGAGTAGATAGAGCCCTAGTGTAACAACCCGCCCTTTTGGAGACAATTAAATTCCATAATTAAGTATAAATGGGAATTTGGAGAATTTCTCGAAAAAGTAATTTTTGAGATTTTCGAGGATTGAATGATTTTGATGGATGTCGTGATTGTTTTTGGGACTGTATAGGTCAAAGTAATTTAATTATATGTTGTCGTGGAGTATAGCGACAAAAGAGGTAAGATTTTGAGTAGAAAACCCGCATTTACTTTTATGGGTTAGAATAGTGATTTGCGGTCAAGTACCTCGGATGGGAATTTTAACTGCGCCATGAGTCTCGGAATGTCCGAGATAGTCGGAAAAGAGTGTCTGATTGTCAAAATTGAGTTCCGGGTAATTTTGGAGTTAAACGGGCTCATAATTGAGTAAACGAGTCATTTTTGGATTTTAAGGGGTTAAACCCTTTTCTCTCTATATAGAGAGGGAGAGAGGGAGAAAAAGAGAAAGAAAGAAGAGAAAAGAGAGAGAGGAGGAAGAAAAGGGGAAAAAGGTGGGAGATTCCGGCCAGCCTCCGCGGGATTCGGCTGGAGGACGTCGGATTTTATCCACAAGGCAAGTGTTTACTTGCTTTATTTATTTTTAATCATAAATATCTCATATCATTGTTGGTATAGCAAACCCTAAAGATTTTGGGTTGGGTATTCGTGGATAAAACGGGTTTTCAGGAGATAAAACGAATAAACCCCTAAAATTGGTAAATTGGAGAAACTCAGGTTTTAACCTAAATTAATTGGAGATTTCGGGTTCTAGGATGTTTAGAACCCGTATTATAAGTGTATTTGTTGTTGGTTTAAGTTGTAGGCTGTTAGGTGAGGAGATGGAAAATTGGGGGAAGCTTCCATGGCTGAAACAGCTTCTCGGAGAAGAAGTTGTTCGCCATGATCGATCGATCGATCATGGGGGTTCGATCGATCGACAGCCAGGGGTCGATCGATCGACCCTTGCTGAAAGATGAAAAAAATTTCTAGGATGTTTTGGATGGGCTAGATTCCAATTCATCATGTTTCGAGATTAATTATGTGATAACATAAGAGACCTTTTGGGAGTATTTGGTCTTCCAATTGAGTAAAATTAGGAGGGCAAGGCGGGGGGTTTTAATGTATAATCCCTTAAACTATATTTTCGAGGAAAATATGATAATTATAGAATTGGAACGTTTCGGGTTCCTGAGTTATGGTGGGAACATTTAGGTGATATTATGGACAATGGATAGTCCTTGGATTCATGGAAATGAAATCCCTAACCCAATAAATTTACGATTGTTCGGGTGAGGTAAATCCCTAGGGTGCTTTAGTGGGCTCTTAGGCCTATATAATTATGCGTATCGGAAGCATAATTATAAATGAAGGTTGATTGGGTATATCCTATGAGATAGTTAGGATAAATGGGGAATATAGTTATATATTCGCTTAGTGTGAAATGGTATAATTGGAGTTATCCAAGTAAATCCCTAGAGGGGATTAAGTTAAGTATTGTTTATTAAAAGTAAGAAATACTTTGGGTTTAGTATCATGCTTATATGAATGCATGATTATGATTCCTGGAGGGAATCTTTGGGATTATTGGTCATCGCTAGATGTTATAGGCCATTATGGTCATTTATATATTCTAGGTGGAATATATGGTATAAGTATATATATTTATTATATGATGGAAATGATTTTGAAAATATAAGTATGAGTATTTTCAAAATGGTAAAGAAATGTTTTTCATAATTGATAAAATATGGATTACACACCTCCCTAAATCGATATCATAAGGGAAGTTGCGCGCGTTGTGGTGAAGCCCCCTGGCTATTGAGCAGGGTGGATATAGTCCTTTAGGCCATATGAGCGATTATATATTTGTTTCTGCGCTGGTTAGAGGATTCTGGGTGTGGTCCTTACTTTCCCGCAGGCATATGGCCGCTTCCCGACGTTGTTAGGTTCCCAGGTTGTCTTGTTTGATAGGCCCTGGAAGATGATAGCCATTTAGGGGCGCATCCAGTGGGGAAACCCGGAGGGGCACTCTTAGATTTATTAAAACAATTCATGATAATGGATTGGTTTTAATTACATTTCCTGAGTATAAAAAGGGAAATGGGATAAAGGTTTTGGCTTCGGTAACACTCCCAGATGGAAGAAGGAATGTGGAAGCATATGGTATGATCAAAGCATTTTCATGATAATGAAAATGGCTTTGGGTACATTTCCTGAGTATAAAAAGGGAAATGGGATAATTTAAAAAGAAAAAGCATTTTTATGATAATAAAATTGGCTTTTAAAAAGATATATGTTATGATAAATCAATTCATGCTAATGAATTGGATTTTAAATACATTTCCTGGATATGAGAAGGGAAATGGAAAGTTTTGATATTAGTATAGAATACACCTCAGTCCGGGAGGTAGATCCGGATGTGTCTTATAAGATATAATTAAATAAGTAAACCTCAGTCGGGGAGATATTATCCGGATGTATATTGTAGATGTATATATATGTATTTATACATTTGTTGCGTGCTACGGGCCTAATGGGTCTCTACCATTAACCCTGCCAAGTAGTAGTGTATCGGGGGGTTCCTTGTTTGGATTTCGCTTTGCGAGACACCCCACGCACGAACTTAGTGCAGTGTTGAGAATGGAGGGAAGTTTATCCCTTATCACTTGGACTATATAGGGTAGATAGTAGATGGGTAAATTAGACTAGTTAGGTAGGGATAGCTTGACTAGGGTATGTTATTAGGATGCTTTAGGTGTGCACTACTAGAGGAGAGGTGAGGGGTTTCTCATGGGAGTGCGATACCAATTTAAATATGAGATAGAACTATTTTTCTAAAATAAAGCATTTATGCACTTGCAAAATATTTTCAAATTCGAGCTCTGACCCGTTTATCTACTTTTCCTCTCTTGTTGTATATTATACATATATATATATAGGTGTCCAGACACAGGAACGTCTGGATGATACTTCCTTCGAGTCAGACGTCAGCTGCAGCAGCTGTGGATGCGTGCAGGTTCTTGATAGCCGCTTCCATTCTTGTAATCTAGTTAGGAGGTATTGTACAAACATTCGGGCCAATGGTCCAACTGATTTTATTTATTCTTTGCGCGTTATTCGATATGGTTGTATAATTTGAATCGAGTGTTCGGTTATTTTATTTCATTTTATTTTCATTTCAGTTCCTTTACGCATTAACTTGTGGATGTTTTATTTTAATTGTTTAAAAAGAGTAGTTAAGTAAAAGTTTTTAACGCTCGCCGAATAGGATATTAGTAATTAAATGGATTTTTGATAGTGATGCTAAGAATGATCCATCTGTGACTCCTGTTTTAATTTGATATAGGAGTGATCGCCCGGTATCCCATTAGGCGGGTTGTTACAGATGGTATGAGAGCATCAGGTTCTAGTGTCCTTAGGAATCTGTGCAGACGTACTACGCTTTCAGTGTTGCTCTTGATTTGTTATAGAGCCCCAGGATTAGGATTATTGATTTCTCTTGTGAGACTTCGTTCTACTGCCATAGCACCATATCATAAGATTATTGTAATCCTTTGTGCGCTCGTTCTAAGATCGTGTGCCGATCGAAGAAGGACGACCAAGGAGGGCCTCGGGGAGGACAGCAGGAGGCGGAGCTTAGCTGGGGCAACTGGTAGAAGTCGGGGGATTAGGACCGCCGTAGAGGTCACTCCCCTTATGGCAATTATTAAGGATGGTTGCAACGACTACTAAAGTATAGTAGTTATGAGCATCCCAATACTGCTATGATAGAAAGGGGTACTCAAGTTGAACTACCCCGTGGAGATAAGGGTTCGAAAAGGATCTTTGATAAAGACCATATATTAAAGTTGGGGTTGTGCAAAGTGAGCATGGAACTACCTAGTGGACGCAGAAGGCTCCGGAGCTTTGGCTTAGAACAGGGTATGGAAATACCCAGATGTGAAAATTTAAGGAAGATTTTCACTTGTAGGGAGAATGTGGGTGTGTTCAGGTGCCCCTGAGTGGACATCCACATGGGGAGATTTGTTGAAACTGGTAGTGTACTTTCCTTTTAACGAAAAGGTTAAGAGGATTAGTAAGGTTATTGTAAGGAGTAATATTATAGAGTCAGATGGCGTTGACAACTTGATCATGGTCAGGAAGGCCAGTGATGAAAATAAGGATGTGGAGTGTGGAGCCACACGGTTAGTCTTTTCCCGGTAGGAATAAAGGAAAATGTTAGGGTGCCCAGATGGGGCCGAGAGTTAAGAAATTTTGGTAAGAAGTGTGGCTAGATGAAGCTGTGGTGTTCGATATCCCTAGACTCGTGTGTGTAATTTGAGCTTTGTTTCGGTCTCGATAACATAATAATGTAGGCCTATGTGTTTTTCCGCGATAGCGGAATTTTGTTTTCGTTCACTCGTCATAAAGGCGGGCGTTTATATTTTGTATATATACGTATAATGTATTTGGTTGATCGGAGCGATAGCAGGCTAATAATGGAAAGACTATCATGTCCGCAGTTCCTGAAGGGAACAGATTGTGGATGCGGTGTCTCACCTGGATACAGGTTGAGTACACCTTTGTTATTATGGATTGATGGAACCTCGATGAGCAGAGGCTTCATTATTTTGATGTGTGTATGTGGCGACCTTACAGATATAATTTAAGGCCCACAGGATTCTTGTTGAGCTGTAAGATTAAGCTTAGTGCTGGTTTGCGCAAGGACTTAGAATTAGTGCGAGCGTTGGGTGGTGTGACTCTTAGTTAGATATAGGAGTTCAGACCATCTTTTGTTGGTAAAGGATAGGATTATCCCGGTTGCATGTCTGAAATAGCGAAACTCCGTGACCGACGAAGTCAAGTGTTAATGTGTGGAGGGGTTCCTTGTTTGGATTTCGCTTTGCGAGACGATCCACACATGACTCTTAATGGCGTCGGGCGTGGAGAGCTGTTATAGGATGCAAGGATGTGGGTTAGTCTTATAGTGTGGATGAACCACTATAGACTATGAGCCCTGTGATGATGGTATGTTTATGGAAATATTGTGATATGGAAAATCTCTAAAGTGGTCCTCTCACCACAAGTAGTTGGGTGGACTAGGACTTAGAGAAATTGATTTGAGGATGATAGCCAGGCCTTAATGAAAAGGCAAATTTTGAGGAAATATGATTTGGGCATGATGTACGTGGTGCTTTTCAGAAAGTAGGCACTATGATCGGTTAGGTTTCCTTCCGTATGGGCGGAAGGATAAGATAGTAGGAATGCATTTGTAGGTTAGCGTAGGCAGGATTTAGGACGTCCCGCTGGTGTGCCTTAGGTCGTTATATCTCGATGACCGACAACGCAAGGGAGTAGTGTAACTGGAGGGTTTCTTGTTTGGATTTCGCTTTGGCGAGACGTCCCACGCACGAAACCGAACAAATGTCAGAGATCGAGAGAGGCCTTGGACACTAGGGATATATTTAGGATACTCGTTTCGCGTAGGTAGGGTAACGCTTAGACCGTAGCATTTGTAGGATGTAGGTTCGATAGAGTTAGTGGCGCCGAGGATTAGGAGAATTGAAAGTTCGCGGGTTGGAAGGACCCATAGGCGAGTATTACACCGAGGAAAGGAGATCCTTATTGGGAGAGAGTGTTACGTGTCAGACATTCATAATGGATGTGCAGATGTGCACAGGTTAAAGAGGTGTATGGGCACCTAGGTGAGATAGTTTTATATACCGCCCGAAATAGGATGGGCTTAGTATATAAGGTTGAAATTCATGCTAATAGGCATTATAGATGATGGGTATTATGTGCCGTATAAGAGTCACATTACGATCGTGATAGTCGTGTAGCATATGGTTGGGAACCATTGGGTTAGTATCTTTCCCTTAAGGTTTTAGGATTTGTAGTGATCCTAGTTAAATGGTGTAGGTTATATCCGAATTTCGAGGACGAAATTCGATTGTAAGGGGGGGAGTATGTAACAACCCGCCCTTTTGGAGAAAATTAAATTCCATAATTAAGTATAAATGGGAATTTGGAGAATTTCTCGAAATAGTAATTTTTGAGATTTTCGAGGATTGAATGATTTTGACGGATTTAGTGATTATTTTTGGGACTGTATAGGTTGAAGTAATTTAATTATATGTCGTCGTGGATTATAGCGACAAAAGAGGTAAGATTTTGAGTAGAAAACCCGCATTTACTTCTATGGGTTAGAATAGTGATTTGCGGTCAAGTACCTCGGATGGGAATTTTGACTGCGCCATGAGTCTCGGAATGTCTGAGATAGTCGAAAAAGAGTGTCCGATTGTCGAAATTGAGTTTCGAATAATTTTGGAGTTAAACGGGCTCGTAATTGAGTAAATGAGTCATTTTTAGGTTTTAAGGGGTTAAACCCTTTTCTCTCTATATAAAGAGGGAGAGAGGGAGAAAAAGAGAAAGAAAGAAGAGAGAAGAGAGAGAGGAGGAAGAAAAGAGGAAAAAGGGGGAGATTCCGGCCAGCCTCCGCGGGATTCGGCTGGAGGACGTCGGATTTTATCCACAAGGCAAGTGTTTACTTGCTTTATTTATTTTTAATCATAAATATTTCATATCATTGTTGGTATAACAAACCCTAAAGATTTTGGGTTGCGTATTCGTGAATAAAACGGGTTTTCGGGAGATAAAACGAATAAACCCCTAAAATTGGTAAATTGGAGAAACTTAGGTTTTAACCTAAATTAATTGGAGATTTCGGATTCTAGGATGTTTAGAACCCGTATTATAAGTGTATTTGTTGTTGGTTTAAGTTGTAGGCCATTAGGTGAGGAGATGGAAGCTTGGGGGAAGCTTCCATGGCTGAAACAGCTTCTCAGAGAAGAAACTGCCCGCCATGATCGATCGATCGATCATGGGGGTTCGATCGATCGACCCTTGCTGAAAGATGAAAAACAATTCTAGGATGTTTTGGATGGGCTAGATTCCAATTCATCATGTTTCGAGGTTAATTATGTGATAACATAAGAGACCTTTTGGGAGTATTTGGTCTTCCAATTGAGTAAAATTAGGAGGGCAATGTGGGGGTTTTTAATGTATAATCCCTTAAACTATATTTTTGAGGAAAATGGGATAATTATAGAATTGGAAGGTTTCGGGTTCCTGAGTTAGGGTGGGAACCTTTAGGTGATATTATGGACAATGGGTAGTCCTTGGGTTCATGGAAATGAAATCCCTAACCCACTAAATTTACGTTGTTCGGGTGAGGTAAATCCCTAGGGTGCTTTAGTGGGCTCTTAGCCCTATATAATTATGCGTATCGGAAGCATAATTATAAATGAAGGTAGATTGGGTATATCGTATGAGATAGTTAGGATAAATGGGGAATATAGTTATATATTCGCTTAGTGTGAAATGGTATAATTGGAGTTATCCAAGTAAATCCCTAGAGGGGATTAAGTTAAGTATTGTTTATTAAAAGTAAGAAATACTTTGGGTTTAGTATCATGCTTATATGAATGCATGATTATGATTCCTGGAGGGAATCTTTGGGATTATTGGTCATCGCTAGATGTTATAGGCCATTATGGCCGTTTATATATTCTAGGTGGAATATATGGTATAAGTATACATATTTATTATATGATGGAAATGATTTTGAAAATATAAGTATGAGTATTTTCAAAATGGTAAAGAAATGTTTTTCATAATTGATAAAATATGGATTACACACCTCCCTAAATCGATACCATAAGGGAAGTTGCGCGCATTGTGGTGAAGCCCCCTGGCTATTGAGCAGGGTGGATATAGTCCTTTAGGCCATATGAGCGATTATATATTTGTTTCTGCGCTGGTTAGGGGATTCTGGGTATGGTCCTGGCTTTCCCGCAGGCATATGGCCGTTTCCCTACGTTGTTAGGTTCCTAGGTTGTCTTGCTTGATAGGCCTTGGAAGATGATATCCATTTAGGGGCGCGTCCAGTGGGGAAACCCGGAGGGGTGGTCTTAGATTTATTAAAGCAATTCATGATAATGGATTGGTTTTAATTACATTTCCTGAGTATAAAAAGGGAAATGGGATAAAGGTTTTGGCTTCGGTAACACTCCCGGATGGAAGAAGGGATGTGGAAGCATATGGTATGATCAAAGCATTTTCATGATAATGAAAATGCTTTGGGTACATTTCCTGAGTATAAAAAGGGAAATGGGATAATTTAAAAAGAAAAAGCATTTTTATGATAATAAAATTGGCTTTTAAAAAGATATATGTTATGATAAAGAAATTCATGCTAATGAATTGGCTTTTAAATACATTTCCTGGATATGAGAAGGGAATGGAAAGTTTTGATATTAGTATAGAATACACCTCAGTCCGGGAGGTAGATCCGGATGTGTATTATAAGATATAATTAAATAAGTAAACCTCAGTCCGGGAGATATTATCCGGATGTATATTGTAGATGTATATATATGTATTTATACATTTGTTGCGTGCTGCGGGCTTAATGGATCTCTACCATTAACCCTGCCAAGTAGTAGTGTATCGGGGGGGTTCCTTGTTTGGATTTCGCTTTGCGAGACACCCCACGCACGAACTTAGTGCAGTGTTGAGAATGGAGGGAAGTTTATCCCTTAGCACTTGGAATATCTAGGGTAGATAGTAGATGGGTAAATTAGACTAGTTAGGCAGGGATAGCTTGACTAGGGTATGTTGTTAGGATGTGTTAGGTGTGCACTACTAGAGGAGAGGTGAGGGGAGTGGTATCTCATGGGAGTACGATACCAATTTAAATATGAGATAAAACTATTTTTCTAAAATAAAGCATTTATGCACTTGCAAAATATTTTCAAATTCGGGCTCTAACCCTCGTTTATCTACTTTTCCTCTCTTGTTGTATATTATATATATATATATATATATATATATAAGTGTCCAGACACAGGGACGCCTGGATGATACTTCCTTCGAGTCAGACATCAGCTGCAGCAGCTGTGGATGCGTGCAGGTTCTTGATAGTCGCTTCCATTCTTGTAATCTAGTTAGGAGGTATTGTACAAACATTCGGGCCAATGGTCCAACTGATTTTATTTATTCTTTGCACGTTATTCGATATGGTTGTATAATTTGAACCGAGTGTTCGGTTATTTTATTTCATTTCATTTTCATTTCAGTTCTTTACGCATTAACTTGTGGATGTTTTATTTTAATTGTTTAAAAAGAGTAGTTAAGTAAAAGTTTTTAACGCTCGCCTAATAGGATATTAGTAATTAAATGGATTTTCGACAGTGATGCTAAGAATGATCCATATGTGACTCCTGTTTTAATTTGATATAGGAGTGATCGCCCGGTATCCCATTAGGCTGGTTATTACACCCAGTTTGAAGAGTTTGTGCAAGTTTTCTGATAGTATCTTGCATTGCCTCTTGGCCTTTTGCGAGACTGGCCATAATTCCAGCTAAATCATTTGCAGATGGAGGAGTAGAAGGGACAGACAAAATACCCTCTTTTTTAAGACTTGATTAAGGAATATCATCCATTTAGATGTTTGAATGAGTGAGATCGATTAGAAATATCTTTCTCGTAAACGGCGTCAATCTATTGGTGTAAAAAACTAGACTAGGCTAATTAATTAATGAAAGATAAATATAAGAGAGATAAAATATTTTTAAAGTGGTTCGGCTTAAATAAAGAGCCTAAGTCCACTGTTGTGTATTTCTTTGGGGAATGCTCAATTGCCTCTTGTTTCATCTGTGTCCCTTAGATGTAGGGTTTACAATGTATTTATAGCCCCCAGGGGTGTACAAGTGATAGAATATCAAATGATGGAATGTCTTTATATCATAGACATTTACATCTGTACAGTCATTTATGTATACAACTGTTAGCATTTTTCTGTCATTGTTTGTCGGTCTTCTTGGTGTTGGACGGGCTTCATTGACAGGTCGATCGGCATCCCTCAGCAGGTCGGCCCTTCGTCCTTGCCGACTAGAATTAATCTTCCATTGTATAACATGTGTCAGTATCTGATTGGTCCACGTAGATGGATGATTTTTGGTATCAACAATTATATTTTATCCTAGAATTAAAAACCTTGAAACATAAAGTTCATTAACTATCCAACTTAAGCATGCATTTACAACTCCAACTACAATTTTTTTACAAATATAACTTTCGAGTATGTAACTCTGGAGTTTATGGCACACTAATCTAAAAGTGATTGGCCTTAAATTTTCAAATGATGCGTAAAAACTATTATGATTGGCCTTAAATTTGGTCTAACTTAGCAAAATCTAATAGTTAACACGATCTAATTCACTTTTGCGGATCCTTTATAATGTATGAACCATTATTTTTTGGAGTACAAATTATTGGATTATTTTCCATCAGAGATGATTTACAACTTTTTATGTCGAACTAAAAATCCATTTGCAAACACAACAATCCTCACAAAAATACCCTACCTTCCATTGGATCCATTGACCTTCTACCTGCAACTTGAAAATTACTTGAAAATTTTCATGTAATGCTACTAATCTATCCCAGCACAAAAATAGTTTAGATATAAACACTATAAGAAATGGAGCACAATATATAAAATTTAAAAATAGTCTTCTTATTCTCATGAAGAGCCAAAACTCCGCAAATTCACATTGAAAAGAAAAAAAAAAGATTTTAATCTAAAATAGAACCTAATGAGAGAGAAATCGCTACACCGAACATATGGAGATGACACCAAAATTATTTAACGAGTCACATATAAAAAAAATCAATATTAGGCTCGAAGCTCAGAACTTGAGGAAATATGAAAAACATAATTCAAGTGTGTGAAAAAATGGATTACTTGACCTCAATGGTATATGACTATTGAGAGTGGGAAATCATATAAAGCAGAGCACCTACATTTATGAAATTTTTATTTCATTAATACAGGAAAAGAAAAGAAACTAAGACCTCCTCATTATGAATAAAAATAAAAGCTTCAGAAGTTAAAATAGGCCTTTTATGAATAAAGATATAGCTAGAAAAAGATGAAGTCTAAAAACCAAATATATGGAGGTGAAACTAAAAATACCATGGATGAAACAAAGATGCATGGCATAAGCTACAAACCATCAGTGAGACTACCTAAATCAACATCTTTTCTTTCTTTTCTTACCAACTTCATATATGTACGCATGAACATCTTCTAAGGGATCAAATCTCTTATAAATACTTCATAATTCCTTAGTGTTGTTGTAACAACCCATAATTTTTTAATTTTGTATTTTAAATTAACTTGGAAATTTGGGTAAAATAAAATTTTGGAATTTATTAATTTTAATAATTTAAAATATTGAGTTTTTATATTGAAAAGTAAGATTTTAATCGAAATTAAAATCAGAGTTGATATGGGGAAAAAACGTTTGTCACGGTTCGGGGACGTGACTAACGGGTAAACTTTTTTTAGTTTAACTAGAATTATATTAGCGTTAGAACTCCTAATCATTATAAATTAAAACTAATCCTTAATTGGGTTCTTTAAATCGTTTTTTTTTACAACGTTTCCTCAAGAAGGCTTCTCCAAAATTATTTCCTTTCAACCTTTAAACCCTATCACCATTATTCATAACTTTCAACTCAAGATTTATCAACATTAATTGAGTATTCTCAAGATTGTTCAAGAGCGTGTTTTGATTATTTTCAGGAGAGGAACGTAGTGGTGTGATCAAAATTTTGAGGTAGAATCTTTATGATTTTCATGTGATGATTTTAAGGTACGGGACCTAGACAATATGCTCTTAAATTCTCTCGAGAGTATTCCGTTTGTTTCATGTGTTATTTGCACTCATGTTGAATTGTGGTATTCATCGAAATCCTATGAGATATTTTTTGAATCTAAAATATTGATTCCCGAGATGTTGTTTGGGTTGATGGGCATGGTGTCGTGAGATTTTTATATGGCACGGAGAATGGGCACCAGCCAATAGTCCAAAAGTCCAATAACCACAATTAGGCGTTACAAAGCTTGGGTGAGGTTAGCTGAGGTCTGGTGACCCATTGATGTGTTATTAAAAAATTAAAATTGGTATAATGTTTGAGTAATGCATTTGATTAGTATATGCGAATTCGTACTGTCGCGCTTTATTCACCGTTATTATTTTTGAGCATCTATTCTTGTCATATTGTGTACTTCCCTGTATTTTTCTTTAGTGGCAGGCTAGCATGGATTTGGACGTTACGAATTACTTGGAGGATTTTAGAAAATGAAGATTGGATGATTTTTATTATTTTTGGTGTAGTTTGGCACTGTAATTTTTAGAGAGTTTAGTTTATTTTTGTGAGGAATTTAATTGTAATTATTTTATAAGTCTAAGAATTTAGATTCATTATATTTATTTTTTCAAATTTAGATGATCTATACTAATTGTGGAGGATTTAGTTTAGCTTTAATCGTAGTAGCGCCTCGTGTTTTGTGTGGGGTGTTATAGATGGTATCAGAGCTTAGGTGTACGACAACCCTCGGGTCTTTGGGTTTGGGTCTAGCATGTGGGTTAGATGTGTTTCGTTGGATATAGAATTTTTGGTTGAGGACATGCTAGGCGTCGAGGTTAGGATTTTTTTATCTTAATGTGAGGATGTTTAGAAGTGATTTGAGTGCTTTAGTGTTCTGATGATTTTTGGGAAATAGAATTGAGTAGTAATTCGTACGTGTAGGATTGGGTGTATGAGCGTCTAATCATGGATTTTCGGTAGACGTTTGTGAACCTTTTTGAGAGTTAGGCTTCATCAAATTTCGAGGACGAAATTACTATGCTAGTGGAGAAATATGTAACAACTCATTACTTTTTAATTTTGTATTTTAAATTAATTTAAAATTTTGGGTAAAATAAATTTTGGAATTTATTAATTTTAGTAATTTAAATTGTTGAGATTTAATATTGAAAGGTAGGATTTTAATCAAAATTAAAATCAGAGTTAAAATGAGAATTTAAAATTATAACGGTTATGGGCTGTGACTTATGGTCAGACTTTTTTTAGTTTAATTGGAATTCTATTATCATTATAACTCCTAATCATTATAAATTAAAACTAATTCGTGGTTGGGTTCTTCAAATGGCTTTTTTTACCACCCTTCCTCCAGAAGGCTTCTCCAAAATTATTCCCTTTCAACCTTTAAACCCTAGAACCATTCTTCATAACTTTCAACTCAAGATTTGTCAAGATTAATTGAGTTTTCTCAAGATTGTTCAAGAGTGAGTTTTGATTGTTTTCGAGAGAGGAACGTAGTGGTATGATCAGAATTTTGAGACAGAATCTTTATGGCTTTCATGTGAAGATTTTAAGTTACGGGACTTACACAATATGCTTCTAAATTCTCTCGAGAGTGTTCCATTTGTTTCATGTGTTATTGGCACTCTTGTGGAATTGTGGTGTTCATTGGAATTCTATCAGATATTTTTTTAATCTAAAATATTGATTTGTCGAGATATTGTATGGGTTGATGGTCATGGTGTCATGAGATTTTTATATGGCACGGAGAACAGGCACCTGCCAATAGTCCAAAAGTCTAATAGCCATGATGAGGCTTTACGAAACTTGGGTGAGATGAGGTGAGGCCTGGTGGCCCACTGATGTGTAATTGAAAAAATTAAAATTGGTACAATGATTGAGTGTTGCATTTGATTCGTATATGTGTATTCGAATTGTTGTGCTTTATTCACCATTATTATTTTTTAGCATCTATTCTTGTCATATTATGTACTTCCCCGTATTTTTCTTTAGTGGCAGTTTAGCGTGGATTTGGGCACTACGGATTGCTTGGAGGATTTTAGAGAAAGGAGATTGGATGATTTTTATTATTTTTGGTGAAGCTTGCCAGTGTAATATTTGGAGAGTTTAGTTTATTTTTGCGAGGAATTTAATTGTAATAATTTTAAAAGTGTAAGGATTTGGATTTATTACATTTATTTTGTGGAATATAGATGCTCTATACTAATTGTTGAGGATTTATTTTAGTTTTAATCGTAGTAGAGCCGCGTGTTTCACGCGAGGTGTTATAGATGGTATCAAAGCTTAGCTATACGACAACCCTCGGATCTTTGGGTTTGGTTCTAGCATGCGGGTTAGATGTGTTTCGTTGGAGATAGAATTTTTAGTTGAAGACGTGGTAGGCATCGAGGTTAGGATTTGTAATCTTGATGTGAGGATGTTTAGAAGTGATTTGAGGACTTTATGTGTTGATTTTTGGAAAATAGAATCGAGTAGTAATTCGCGCGTGTAGGATTGGGTGTATGGGCGTCTAATCGTGGACCTTGGGTAGACGTTTGTGAACCGTTTCGAGCGTTAGGCTTCGTCGAATTTCGAGGACGAAATTTATGTGCTAGTGGGGAAGTATGTAACAACCGGTAACTTTATAATTTTATATTTTAAATTAGTTCGAAATTTTGGGTAAGATAAAATTTTGGAATTTTTGTAATTTAAAATGTTGTGTTTTAATGTTTAAAAGTAGGATTTTAATCAAAATTAAAATCGTAGTTAAAATGGAAATTTAAAAAAAAAAACGTTTGTCACGATTCTGGGTCGTGACTAACGGGCAAACTTTACAGCCCTTTCTCCAGAAGGCTTCTCCAAAATTATTCTCTTTCAACCTTTAAACCCTAGCACCATTCTTCATAACTTTCAACTCAAGATTTATCAAGATTAATTGAGTTTTCTCAAGTTTGTTTAGAGCGAGTTTTGATTATTTTCGGGAGAGGAACGTAGTGGTGTGATCAAAATTTTGAGGTAGAATCTTTATGATTTTCATGTGATGATTTTAAGGTACGGGACCTAGACAATATGCTCTTAAATTCTCTCGAGAGTATTCCGTTTGTTTCATGTGTTATTTGCACTCATGTTGAATTGTGGTATTCATCGAAATCCTATGAGATATTTTTTGAATCTAAAATATTGAGTCGTCGAGATATTGTATGGGTTGATGCGCATGGTGTCATGAGATTTTTATATGGCATGGATAATGGTCACCCGCCAATAGTCCTAAAGTCCAATAGCCACTATGAGACTTTACGAAGCTTGGGTGAGGTGAGGTGAGGCCTGGTGACCCATTGTTGTGCTACTGAAAAATAAAAATTGGTGCAATGCTTGAGTATTGCATTTGATTCATATCTGTGGATTCGTATTATTGCGCTTTATTCACCATTATTATTTTTTAGCATCTATTCTTGTCATATTGTGTACTTCCACGTATTTTTCTTTAGTGGCAGGTTAGTGTGGATTTGGACGCTACGGATTACTTGGAGGATTTTAGAGAACGAAGATTGGATGATTTTTATTATTTTTGGTGTAGATTGGCAGTGCAATTTTTGGAGAGTTTAGTTTATTTTAACGAGGAATTTAATTGTAATTATTTTGGAAGTGTAAGAATTTGGATTCATTATATTTATTTTATGGAATATAGATGCTCTATACTAATTGTTGAGGATTTAGTTTACTTTTAATCAGAGTAGCGGCTCGTGTTTTACACGGGGTGTTATAGTTGTGATAATGAATGACAAAAGAAATTAAAGTAGCTTTACACTTTAGAACAAGTAGCCAAATAAACAACCAAGATAGTATCTAGAACGTAATATGAATATTTACTTTGACATTTCATCAAAGATTTGTTGCCTAGAATATATATATATATATATATATATATATATATATATATATATATATATATATATATATATATATATATATATATATATATATAGAGAGAGAGAGAGAGAGAGAGAGAGAGAGAGAGAGAGAGATCTATATATAATACAAAATGAAAGAAAATTCAAAAAAAGTGAATCAATCTTTAGGGTAGAGAAATCAAAGAGGATTAAAATCAAGAATTTGAGAGTTACCTAAGAAGTTATGTAACTTTTGAGTTTCTCATCAATATTTCTTACCAAGTACCGAAATCAAAAATAAAAAAGTAAAATCCCAAATCATCACAACAATTTTTTACAACCCAAAAATGGAACTAGATTTTGCAAAAATTTAGGGCTTTTTATTCGAGTGAGATGAAGAGAGGGAGAAATTGAATATGAGAGATATTATCTCTGATTTAAAGAGAGAACTGTATAGAGCAGATAAATGGGGATGTAATAGAAGAACCCTTCCCATATGTGACGATTTGCTTTCGACCTTAGAAATTGGTTTCAATAAGAGTTATGAGAGAGAGTATGTGACGATTTGAATTTAGAAGAGAGATAGGAGGCTATTACTTACATTAATGGGTGTCCACATGGTCATCCTTAGTATTGAGGAGATTTAATTACTTGCATAGAATTTTAGATTAGTATAGAAATTAGAAAGGTTAGGATTCTTAACTTGAGGTTTTTGTGAATTTTAGTGAAAACATTTGGTGGGAACATTGATCCATTTCAGGCTTGGTTTTAAACATACCATACCATTGTCACCTCTCCACCCAAAATTATTAATGGTTGTCAATTCATCAATTCTCCAATAATAACCGATTTTCATGTATGTTGTGCCTAAATATTTTTATTGGATTTAAATTATCACTATAAAATGAGTCGAGTAATGTGTTCCCACAAATATTTATGAGTGCATATAAAGAACATATTACTTCTTATTTAAAAAAGAGGGAGGAGGTATAGCTAAAGTTATTAAAGAAATTATTCAGAAGCTTAACTAGAATTTTTTTCATTAAATTAATTACTAAAAATTTGGGCTCATTAATATATGTGATTCTATCTTACTCATAGTCCAAAATCTTTCTTATTTTTCTTTACAATTAGCGTTACTTTTACCTAATTCAATTCCTATTCATGGATTATTGGTATTTTCTTTTTCTTATCCGATTTTTACTTTCATTGCCTATTGAGAAAGAATTTGTGGAGCTTTACATGACTTCTTCACTACTAAAGAACTTCAAGAGTGAAAAAGTATTTGATATGCAAAGACTTAAAAGATAATTGTGCAATGTTATTAACTTTTTATTTTCTTGAATTATCAAGTTCTTGGACTTGGTAATAACTATTTATTGTATGGACATATTTCAGAGAATGTAAATGTATATATCCCTTATTTTTTATTTATATTTTAATTCTTTCATGTGTAATGTCTCCTTATTTTTGTTTTGTATGAATATATTGTTTAGATAATATTGGCATGATTGAATGTTACTAAATCCTTTGATCTTTACAAAATATTGTGTTTTGCTTCCATTGGAATGCATATTAAAGAGGAGCGCACTAGCAAACTTATTTTATTATTATTTCTAAATTGAAAGTGTGTAGTTTTGATTCTATATTCAGGAAATGTTGTTAAATGCAGGGGCACATTCAATATGAGGGTTGTTAATTATATAATATACTTAGCTATATAATCTCAGATGTCTCATGTTTAAGTTAGAATATATTTAATTAAATCTACTTACTATTAAATACATTTATTAACAACAATAAAATATTTTTCTATTTCTTCGTAAAATAACTTATTTTTTTCAAAATCAAGAATCACATATGCAATGCACGTGTGTACTAACTAGTGTATCTATAAATATATAAGTGATGGTTCTTCTACCTTTAAGTTGTATCTGTTTCATTTTTTCTCACTCACTCGATTTTGAGCAAAAGAATTAAAGTTGAGTTTCTATCCACTTCGAAATGGCGCCATTCTATTTCGGTAGTAGTGGATTGTGTTATTAACTCTGTATCATCTTGGTCAAGTCAATTTTTTTTAGTTTGTATTTAATTTATTATTTGCTTTAAATAATAATTCATTATCATACTAGTTGAGTTACAATGAGTTTATTTGCAAGTTGTAGTTCTAAGTTAGAATTTGTAAACCCAAAAAGAAAACATGAATCATAGGTGACGATCTTACTTTCCACAATTATTTGTTAATTCTATAATATTTAATAACACACCTGAACTCTATCAATACGGTGGGTACTATTGGGTTGAAGCTATAATTTGATATTGTAAATGTTTAGAAATACATTGTAATGTCACGTGTATTCTTATGAAATGTAAAACAAAGTGAACGTAGATACTTATTAATCATCTTGGCATACATTTTCAAGCTCATAATGTCCATTTTTGTCGATCCTAGTACTCAATTTGCAATATTACGCATCAAATATTTAACCTAATGCTTCATCTATTATACACACAGGGTTGTTTACATCTCACTTGAGATGGATAAGTCATGGTTCGCAAATGATATTTTATTGAAAGAATACATAGAATGATTTTGGGTGTCTCTTATCAAACTTAAAGGTATTACGAATAATCATAACTCTATACGATGCTCATGCAATCACTACATGAGCAACTTATGATCGTTATTTCCTTTTACATTTACTGTCATAAGAGAGTATTGTTCGTAATTGATCATAATATTATATTTTGAAGTGGGATGGACATATTCACCATTAATGGGAAGAGGTATACACCAACGTGAAATTGTGTTGAGGTATATAAATAGCCAAAAAGTGATTTTTTTTTTGTTTTAGTTATTTTTTAAAAAAACTACGGAGTATCTTTACAATGAATGTTTCAATTCAGTGTAGAATGCAAAGAAAATGAGTCTTTCTTGTGGATATTTTGTGATGATGTTCATGAAAGATTTGACGAAGAATCCTTTCACATCTACTGAAACAAAGATAATTAGATTTTGTATTATTTTGATCATTTTGATCTTTGAAATCTTTAAAGGTCTTATTATTTGGTTATTTTAATTTATCAGGAAATGATGATAAGAACCAAAGAGATGCACATAATATATGGGATTAATGAAGTCAGGTTGGAGTTCATTGAGTTCATTTATGACTATATTAGGTAACTTCTTAACTTTAATATTAAATTTAATTTTGTTGGCCCATGCATATCAATGTTTTTTTTAATTAGACTTTGCTTGGTTCCACGAGCCGGTGATGTGACAACATTAAATACGGGTGATCAGGCCTTTATTAAATTAAAACGGGATTTACAAAATGGTTCATTCTTAGCATCACTCTCTAAACCAAATTAAATACTAATCACCGATTAGTTAATTAAGCATGTGCCAAATTTTTTCTTGCATTAAACAGACAAATAATAATATGAGGAAAACTAAACTACAACATTCACATAATACTAGAGGCCAAACCAAATCAAGTGAATAAATAAATAAAGTCTTACCGAATAAACCATCGGCTAAAAATCCCAAACCAGAATAATAAATCTAACTAATAAGAAAATCTAAATAAAAGTCTGAAACTGAAACACTTAATGAATAAATTCTAACTCGGGAAACACACCCAAGTGAAATATTAAAATACTGTTGAGAGGTCCTACACAAGGAATGAAGGAATGATGTCTCTAATCAAAACCCTAAAATCCTCCACAGCACTGCAGTTATATGTCCCTGTAAAGATTCATGAAGTCTGGTGTCCTTGTAGCTGGACACCTAAATGGCTGTGAAAAGATTTTATAGCAAGGATTAGAACCCAAAATATTTTGAAAATATTCAGCACATATTTATCACAATTTAAAATCAGTTATTAATTACACATGTTAGGTTCCCGTACACTCTCTTGAGTTTCCTCACCTCTCAACTATTGTTCACGCCTAACGTTTCTACTTATCCCACCTAGCTATTCTACCCAAGCTAACTAGACTTAAGTATTTGTGAATATGAACACGTCTCTATTGTCGTACTGCCCATACAGTACTTCACCCGTTAGTTAGCATGTCTTATACGCTATAAGAGTTGAAATTACCATTTCACTTATATTCCCATTATTCAATTAATTAAGTTTCACTACTTAATTCAATGTTCAGATATACACTATCTAACTGTCTACTATCACACGTAAGTAGAATATTCACATTAGATATATATATATCATTACCGAGTCTCTCAAAAGGACCATCATACTATCAGTCCAAGTACCTCTCGTATTAAATAGGAACAAACGGTTTGGTACATCTCCTCGAACCCAAAATTAAATAAGAAGCAGTGGAGGAGAACATAGTTCTAAGCCTTTAGTCTACGCACATACCTAACGTACCTAAATGACACGTCGATCACGCTAATACATGACACATAGTGAGTTGTCCTAAATTCTATGTTCTGGGGCACAAATCCAGATCTCCCTGGAATCGGCAAGGTAGGATCGCCCACTGTGCAGAAACCTCTATGATAGCAGGCAGCGTAGAAACATATATCATTAATCATAAAATAGGTATACACACAACCTATATATGCACATATTCAATAGGTATTCACGCAACCCAATTATCATCATTCGTATGTAGTAAATATCACTTGAATACTCACCGTACTTTCAAATTTCCGATTATTCTCACTATTGTATCTAATGGAGTATATTCTCTACTCTAAGAGCCCTAGTTACCCCTTGTTCTATTTCAGTAGCTAAGTCTTCCTTACCCTACTGGTTCGTGCCATATGTTCACTCATGCTTTCCTGTAATTATATTCTCATTCTCGCGAATTAATTATATTTTCATTTAATTTCGTTCAATCATTGTCTTAATTCTCTCAATAAGACTTAATTCCTATAACCCTACTATGGTCTACTGCAATATAATAAATCCTTCATTAAATTATAACAATGTCCTAAAAGTTTTCTCGACAATAATTTGGAGTTTTAAGCGAAAAAAGTGAAAATTTCACATTTTCTGGGCAGCCGAATCGATTCGCCTCTTGGCCGAATCAATTCGAAATCCTGTTGTATCATCTTCTTCCTTATGCAAGTGCGTTTTTCACCATTGACACCCACATAAATTACATATTTCTTCACCAAACTTAAAACCAATTGTCCCTAACCATTTCTACGTGCATTAGGATGATTTCTAACGTAAATACAACATCAAAACCTTATAATTTTCATTCAATAAGGTATTTAAATGTCTAATCCTCAAAACCCTAGGTTTTATGTTCTTCCACCATTATACATCAAAAATGGAGATTTAATTCGTTGATAATAACAAAAAATCTCTAATTTATTATCCTCTAATGATATCAAATGATTATATATGCAATTCCTACCCAACCATGCATTTAAATCATTCTTTTCTTCCAAGAATTATCATTTTAATCAAAATATAATGAAACTCTAGTCACATGGGTATTATAACTTCAAATAACTTGTATATAAACACTTAGCTTTGATCGGTAGGGTCTGATTTCATCAATTGGTGATGGATTTCATTGTCTTCTCTATCAATCCTCACTCCTAGGTTGTTTGTGGTGTAAGATTGAGATGAAAAGCTCCAAGAACTCTATCCTTTTGTTCTTAAATGGACTCCCGTTGTATTTTGAGTTTCTAACCCTAGACCCTATTATTTAACATCTGATAAAGGAGTCAGAAATTTGTAGGTCTCCTAACCCTCATTTCCCAAATGACTAAAATGCCCATATACAGTGTCGGTTAAGCCTAAAAATGCCCCAGGACCCAATCGACACCCCCAGGTATACCATTTTGACTATTTTAACCCTTATGGATTCATCCGAGACCTCAAAATAGTCATCTGAGTCACTCTATATAATCATCTCATCTCTACCTCAAATTAATCAACACGTGACTCCTGATTGAGACAAATCTAATCACGTCAATATCATTTGTTATTATGCGTAATAATTTCTATACGTTATTTACTATTCACTTAGTGAATATAATTCATAATATTAATCATTATCTCACTCTCGATTAGTATTTAATAATCACATTATTAATCAATTCCATTAAATTACTTCTCTTGTGTAATTTAAAATAAAAATAATTAATTATTGAATTAATTAAATTTAAATACTCAGAAATACGGGGTGTTACATACTTTCACCCTTACAAAGGAAATTTTGTCCCTGAAATTAGGTCGTACCTACGGTGAATAACTCTGGATACTACTCTCGCTTGTCATCATCCCGCTCCCACATAGACTCATCAATACTGTGTTGTCCCCACTGAACTCTGAATAGTGGCACCACCTTAGACCACAGTTTACGCTCACTATGATCTAGAATAGCCATGGGTCTCTCCTCATACGAGACGTTTGGATGCAAATCAATCTCCTCAAGAGGAACGTGCTAAAAATCTCTCTCTCTCCTCCTGTACTTCTTCAGTAATGCTATATGGAACACATCGTGTATCCGCTAAAGATGCTCTGGTAATCCCAATTTGTATGCCAGTGATCCCACTCTCTCAATAATAGGGAAAAGTCCCACATAAATCGGTGCTAGCTTCCCTTTCTTGTTGAATCTCATGATCCCCCTCATGGGAGAAACACGAACCAACACCTGTTCCCCAACCTCTAAATCCACGTGTCTCCGATCAGCATCAACATAACTCTTCTGACTATCCTAAGCAATTCAAATATGGACTCGAATCATCTCAATCTTGGAACTCATCTCTTGTACCATCTCTGGCCCTAATAACTTATTATCCCCCACATCTAACCAATAAGTGGGTGAATAACAAGGTCTCCTATAAAATACCTCAAACGATGCCATGCCGGTAGTAAATTAGTAAGAGTTATTATATGCAAACTTTACCAATGGAAGGTATTGTTCCCATCCTCCCCTAAAATCCAAAATGCACATCCTTAACATGTCCTCTAGCATCTGATTAACCCTCTCAGTCTACCCGTTTATCTATGGATGATAAGCGGTACTCAATCGCAAGTCTGTACCCATGGCATCCTCAAAACTCTACTAGAAGTGAGATAAGAAGACCTTGTCTCTATCAGACACAATGTTAATTAGCAACTCGTGCAGCTTAATAATCTAGATAATGAATAGATACGTGTACTAACTCATCTAGTAGTCGGTGCAGACCGATAAGAAGTTGACCACCTTAGTCAACCGATCCACTATCACCCAAATGGAATCGTAACCCCTCTGTGATGTCGGCATCCCTGTAATAAAATCCATTGAGATACTCTCCCACTTACATATGGGAATCTCCAATGGCTATAGCATCCCTGAAGGTCTCTGATGGCTAACTTTCACAATATGACAAGTAGCACACTTCGGGACAAAATTTGTTATATATCTCTTTATTCCTGCCCACCAGTACTATCTCCTCAGATCCTAGTACATCTTATCCTCACTAGGATGTATTGTAAACCTCAAACCATAGGACTCGGTCATGATAGCATGCCTCAAATCCTCATCCTCAGGCACAACTAATCTCCTATTAAAATATAGACCTCCCTCTGAGCTGATCGAGTAAGACTCCACACCATCAGCTAATAACTGGAGTACCTTATCCTGATAGAAACGATACTCTGCCTAAGCATTCACTACCCGTGTCACAGAGTGATAGATAACACTGCCATACACACTCTAGAGACCTTATCATCAAATTAAAGCTCGATCCACTTTTCTTTTCAAACCTTCTCTAACTCTTCAGTAGGTAGTCAGCTCAATGCATTTGCTACACGTTAACCTTACCATAATGATACTGTATATCAAACTGGTAATCCTTCACGAACTCTAGCCACCACCTCTGTCTCGTGTTCAGATCCTTCTATGTGAAGAGATACTAAAGTGACTCATGGTCCGTGAATAATGTAAAATGCTCCCCCAAAAAATAGTGTCTCCATATCCTCAGGGCAAATACCACCGCTGCTTACTCAAGGTCATGAGTGGGGTAATTCTTCTCATGGGGATTAAGCTTTCGAGGCGCATAAGTTATGGCCATCTCCTCCTACTATGATACACCCCCAAGTCCCTGTAAGGATGCATCAGTGTAGACCAGATACTCCATCCCACTCCTAGGCAATGCAAGCACTGGAGATAATGTCAACTTATCCTTCATCTCATCAAAGTTCAGCTAGCAGTGGTCACTCTATACAAATGATACCCCCTTGCGAGTCAGGTTCGTCAATGGACCCGTAATCTTCAAAAATCCCTTAATGAATGGGTGATAATACCAGACCAAACCCAAGAAGCTGAGAATCTTCGTCTGTGTCGTGGGCTATCCCCACTCTCTCACCATCGATACCTTACTCGGATCCACAGCAAAATCCCTGATATATATGATATGTTCGAGAAACTTCACCTCCCGTAGCCAAAATCCACACTTCTTAAATTTGGCATACAACTGATGGTACCGAAGTGTCTGCAAGACCCTACGTAGATGCTTTGTGTGCTCCTCCTTAGTATGGGAGTAAACTAGGATGTCCTCTATAAACACTATCATGAACTGGTCCAAGAACTCCCTTAATAATCTGTTCATGAGATCCATGAGCACTGATAATGCATTGGTGAGTCTGAATGGCATCACCCTAAACTCGTATGACCCGTATCGCGACAAGAAAGCGGTCTTGGGAAAATCTTCCTCCTGAATACATAGCTGGTGATAACCCAATCTCAAATCAATATTTGAGAAGCAAGCATCCCCTCTCAACTGATCAAATAGGCTATCGATCCTCGATAATGGATACTTATTCCTTATCGTAACCTTGTCCATCTCCCTATAATCCACACATAAGCGAAGTGATCTGTCCCCCTTCTTCATAAATAATACCAATGAAGATGTACTCCGTCGAATGAAGCCCTGACCCAAGAGCTGCTGAATCTTCTCTCTCAACTCAAGCATCTTTATAAGGTCCATGCCATATTGTGCTTGAGCAATCAGTCTTGTACCCGGTACTAGGTCAATCACAAGTCAATCTCTCTACTGGGTGGTAACCTAAGTATCTCTTGAAATACATTCTCTAAATATCTCACTATCAGAATCGAGTCTAATGGAATCACTACCTCCTATGAGGCCTCATCCTCAATATAGTATAAGTGTGCATGCGAACCTACCTCAGGAAGAGGCCTCACCACAAGGAACATCTTCTGACCCAAAATGGAAAACACAATGGTCCTCTCATAGAAATCTATTATCGCCCTATATTCTGCCAACCAATCTATACCCAGAATCACATCGTACCCTTCCATGTCTAACACTAGATGCCACTAAGCTCATTCTCCCTATCACGATATCAAATCCTTTACAAATCGATTGCATTAATAAACCACTACCCATCCATGACTCTACACACATAAGGAGATTATTGGCGTTATCTAATAATTCGGCAGCTCTAGCAAATCTAGTGTTAATAGATGAATGTGATGCTCCAGTATCCAAAAGAATCCTACACTCAAGACCATGAATAGGAAATGTACCCTCTACTGCTGACGGTGCCTGAGGTGCAGGTGGCATCGGTATGTCCCGAACGTTATACACATGCTCGTAGTGCATCTGTCCCTGCTACTGCTGAGAGGTTGGTGGTGTTGGTGCTACAACGGGTAAAGGAGCATGTTGTCCCTGTTGGGCACCCTGATGTTGTGCCCTTCCGTATTGTGGGAAATATCTCTTCTTATGACCCTATTAGCCAAAGATGAAGCACTGCCTTGGGAACTCTCTCTATTTTTTGCCCTGATGTTGCTGGCTCTGATGGACTCCTCCTGGTTCCCTTGGTCCTGACGACCCTGAGGAAACTGCTACTGATTTGGGACCTACTAACCCTGTCTGTAACCCTACCCCTCTGGTCGGTACCCTCTGTGCCTGAATCTCTTGGCATTATTCCCCTACCGAGAATCCTGTCCCTGATGACTGACTGACTGACTGTTGTTACGGTATCGAAATGGCACCACCCCCACTTGCCTTACCTTACTGGATAGGTTCTAAAACTCTCTTGTTCCCTTTTGTATGGAAGCGATGATCCTGACAGTGTATAAGAGCGGCATTGACGACATTCGCATATGCCACTAACTCAGGGTTACCTATCAAGTATTGCCTGATCTTCCAGGCCAAACTGTCCATAAACCTTGCTTTCTTTCTCTTCTTATTGCTCACCTCATCTAGCACAAAATTATCCAAATGGGTGAACTCCTCCTCGTACTCATCTATCGAGCAGTCACCTTATGCTACTTCCCAAAACTTCCTCTGCATCTCTGACCCGACTGCAGGCAAAAAGTATTTGTGATCAAACTACACCCAAAACTTGGTATTGGTCATCATATCTCTCTCCTCAGTGGTGTTCACTGAATCCTACCATTTCAAGGCTGCTCCAACCAGTCAGAAAGAAGTTAACATTTGTTTATGTGTCTTAGAACACTCTACCATGCACATACGGCGCTAAATATTCTTCTTCCACTAACATGCCTCCACCACATCATAACTGCCCTGAAACTCAGGCGGGTGGCCCTCCTGGAATGTCTCTCTGACTCTCTGCTAAGTAGTTGGCCCGGTCTGGGCCTTAATGATCGGTATCGCTAGTTGCTGCAGCTGGGGCTGTGGGAAATGCACGACCATAGTTGTCATCGCTATATTGACCACCTGGGCCACAATCTCTGCCACCTGGATCATCGAGATCATCTCTGGTGGTGGTTTTAGATGAGGCACCTCCTGTGGCGCCTGGTGAACCTCCCTCACCTCATCCCTAGTTGTTGCCCTAGTTTCTCGCTCTCTCCTCGATGGCATCTGAATACAGATTAAATTGTATTAGTACACAGTTTATACAAAATCTAATAGCAGAAGCACGATATCTCAAACACATGAAAATAAAAGCAACAGTCCTAATAATAGGTCTCTATAACAAAAGAACGATACGCTAAAATCGCAATAAGCCGTACAAATCCTATGGACACTAGAACATGATGCTTTGATACCATCTATGGCACCTCACCTAATTAAATACCGGGTGATTGGGACTTTATTAAATTAAAATAGGATTTACAAAATGGTCCATTCTTAGCATCACTATCGAAACCAAATTAAATACTAATCACCTATTAGTTAATTAAGCATGTGCCAAAAAAATTCTTGCATTAAACAGACAAATAATAATATGAGGAAAACTAAACTACAACATTCACATAATACAAGAGTCCAAACCATCTCAAGTGAATAAATAAATAAAGTCTTACCGAATAAACCATCGGCTAAAAATCCCAAACCAGAATAATAAATCTAACTAATAAGAAAATCTGAATACAGTCTAAAACTGAAATACTAAATGAATAAAGTCTAACTGGGGCGGAAACATGCCCAAATGAAATATTAAAATACTACTGAGAGGTCCTACACTAGGAATGAAGGAATGATGCGTCTAATCAAATCCCTGCAAGCCTCCACAGAGTTGCAGCTATAGGTCCCTATAAAGATTCATTAAGAAAGTGACGTCCGTGTGTATGGAAACCTAAAAGGTTTTAAAAAGATTTTATGGCAAGGGTTAGAACCCAAAACATTTTGGAAATATTTAGCAAGTATTTATCACAATTTAAAATCAGTTATTGATTACACATGTTAGGTTCACGTACACTCTCTTGAGTTTCCACACCTCTCAACTATTATGCACGCCTAACGTTTCTACTTATCCCACCTAGCTATTCTACCCAATCTAACTAGACTTAAGTATTTCTGAATATGAACACCTCTCTATTCCCGTACCGCCCATATAGTACTTCACCCGTTAGTTAATGTTCTCGTACGCTGTAAGAGTTGAAATTACCATTTTACTTATATTCTCATTATTCAATTAATTGAGTTTCACTAGTTAATTCAATCTTTAGATATACACTATCTAGATGTCTACTATCACACGTAAGTAGAATATTCACATTGGTGTGTATATATATATATATATATATATATATATATATATATATCATTACGACGTCTCTCAAAAGGACTACCGTGAAACATGGCATACTCTGCTATCAGTCCAAGTAACTCTCGTACTAAATAGGGACAAATGGTTCGATTCATTTCCTCGAACCCAAAATTAAATAATTAGTGGAGGTGAACATAATTCTAATCCTTTGGGTTATACACATACCTAACGTACCTTAACGACACGCCAGTCACACTAATAAACGACACATAGTGAGCCTCCCTAATTCTATGTTCTGGGGCACAACTTCAGACCTCCTAGGAATTGATAAGGTGGGATCGCCCACTGCGAGGGAACCTCCATGAGAGCAGACAACATAAGTATGTTAACATGTATCATCAATCATAAAATAGATATACACACAACTTATATAGATACATATTCAGTAGGTATTCGCACAACCCAATTATCATCATTCGTACGTAGTATATATCACTTGAATACTCATCATACTTTCAAATTTACGATTACTCTCATTATCATATTTAATGGACTATATTCTCTACTCTAAGGTCCCTAGTTACCCCTTGTTCTATTTCAGCAGTAGGTC
Source organism: Sambucus nigra (assembly GCA_949130495.1). NCBI lineage: Eukaryota > Viridiplantae > Streptophyta > Magnoliopsida > Dipsacales > Adoxaceae > Sambucus > Sambucus nigra. The sequence continues at coordinate 381,488,108 of OX422214.1, read as the reverse complement.
TTCCTTACCCTACTAATTCATGCCATAATCTCACTCACGTTATCCTGTAATTACATTCTCATTCTCGAGAATTACTTACATTATCGTTTAATCCCATTTAATTATTGTTTTAATTCTCTCGCTAAGACTTAATTCCCATAATCCTATCATAGCTTACGAAAATATAATAAATCCCTCATTATATTCTAACAATGTCCTAAATGTTTTCTCGACAACAATTTAGGCGTTTTATGCTAAAAAAAGAAAAAATTCACATTTTCTGTACAACCGAACCGATTCGCCTCTTGGCTGAATCGATTCGAAATCCTGTTGTATCATCTTCTTCCTTACGGAAGTGTGTTGTTCACCATTAACACCCACATAACTTACATATTTCTTCACCAAACTTAAAACCAATTGTCCCTAACCATTTCCACATGCATTAGGATGATTTCTTACATAAATACAACATCAAAACCTTAAAATTTTCATTCAAGAAGGGATTTAAACATCTAATTCTCAAAACCCTGGGATATATATTCTTCCACCATTATACATCAAAACCCTAAATTTAATTCGTGGATAATAACACAAAATCTCTAATTTATTATCCTCTACTGATATCAAATCATTCTACATGCAATTCCTACCCAAATATTCATTTAAATCATTATTTTCTTCCAAGAGTTATCACTTTAATCACAATATGTTGAAACCCTAATCACATGGGTGTTATAACTTTAAATAACTTATATATAAACACTTGCCGTTGATTGGCAAGATTTGATTTCATGGATTGATGATGGATTTGATTGTCTTCTCTATCAATCCTCACTCCTAGGTTGTTTGTGGTGCAATATTGAGATGAAAATCTCCAAGAATCTCCTCAAAAGCTCCAAGGACTCTCTCCTTTTGTTCTCAAATGGACACCCTTTGTATATTGAGTTTCTAACCCTAGCCCCTATTATCTAACATCTGAAAAAGGAGTTATAAATTCGTAGGTCTCTTAACCCTCATTTCTCAAATAACTAAAACGCCCTTATACGGTGCTGGTTTAGTCTAAAAATGCCTTGAGACCCAATCGACACCCCCGGGTATACTATTTTGACCCTTCTGGAGTCATTCGTGATCTCGAAATCATCATCTGAGTCACTCTATATAATCATCCCATCTCTACCTCAAATTAGTCAACACGTGACTCCCGGTTGAGACAAATCTAATCACGCTAATATCACTCGCTATTATGTGTAATAATTTACATACGTTATTTACTATTCACTTACTAAACATAATTCATAATATTAATCATTATTTCATTCTCGATTAATATTTAATAATCACATTATTACTCAATTAAATTAAATTACTTCTCTCGCGTAATTTAAAATAAAACTAATTAATTATCAAATTAATTAAATTCAAATACTCAGAAATACGGGGTGTTACAGGTGATTTGAATTTTTTATATATTAGAATTTTATACTTGGACATGAGACTAGAGTTCATACCTCGATGTGATGGCACGTGCCCTCGCCCAAGCTACGATTCGTCTTTGGTTCAAGACATGGGATCAACCTCTCCATATATAGGCGTAAGGTCTTATATGTGTTTTCTACCTCGAAATATGCGTTTACCTAATGAGGTAGAGTTTTAAGCTGGAGGAATGTGAAAAAGCCTTGCATAGATGACTCCACTAATAAGGTCAACATTGTTGCTCCTTTGAAGGTAACTATAAGGGCTGTATGCCTCGGCTACTTCCTACATAACTTGGGTGAGATTCCTTCAAGTAAAATTAGTTATTACACTTTGTTGTGTTCATAGCGTAACGATTGCAACTTTAAGAGAACCTATAAGCCATGAAAGGGTTAAGAACATTGATCATAAGTTTAACCTGATATCGAACAAGGTAGGTGATAAGTTCATGACCAAGGTTAAATCGAATAGCACCTAGTTAATCCTTCTACAACTATGGCTATATATTGTCGAAATTATTGGGATTTTAATTTTCAAACCATGTATGACTTTTACTTTTCAATAAAGGTGTGTCATTTCATTTTGAAATTAAAATCATTTTCGTGAGAAGGCTTTATATTTATGGTTAAATATATTGTATACCATGCAAGTCAATTAGACTTAGTAGGAACTCTTATAAGTTAGGTTAGGCTTGATCACGGTAGATCGTAATTCTGGTTCAAGTATAATTGAATAGTTCACAACCTAGATGGGGAGTTAACTAACTATTGGTATACTTATGAGTGTAATCCTAGTAGTTTATTGCAAACTACGAAACATGTCTTGTGATTCAAGAGCTTGTCTAATAGTTCAAAGAGGATTGTGACTAGTACATTCAAGTATGTATTAAATAGGACCACCTGTGAGATTTAAGTCTAGGTGCTAACTAGATTAGACTTGGGCAATCTGACAACATTTGCGAATGGTGCATAGGTTCTTAATCCTAAGGGTTAGGAGGATTGGAATTATATCACAGCTGTTTCTTTGATTGTTATGAGTGCGATTCAATTTTAGATTGGATCAATATATCTCCATAAGTTGGACAATCGTTGTGCAAGTACGTATGATATCATAATTTGGAGGGATCTTCATCTAAGAAATATATTGGATTGTGATACCCCCTTGATAGACTTATAAGTTTTAATTCTACCAGTAAACATGGTAAATGGTTTTATATCCAGTAGAATATCAAATAAGTTAAGTCTGAGAATCAAGGAATAAATAAATATTTGGTTAAAATTTATTACTGTAGAATTGATTTGATCAAGTGGGTATTATATGCTTAACTCGAGGAATTATATTATGTACCATATCAAATTTTCAAACAAAGATCTATTTGTATCGAGTATTTTGAGATGATTAAATTAGAGTGTAATCGTGATTATTTAACAAATTTAATTAAGATCAAATGGAGAAAGAAAATAAATTATGGGGAGGTAATCTGTGATTTTTGAGTACCTATTTGGAAGTTAATTTAATTATTTAGTCTTGGATCCCTAGTATAGTCCATTACCCAAGTAGTAAGCCCATACTCTTTTGAACCCCAATTTAGCATAAGCCCATATCTTATATATTAGTGTAAGCTAGGGTTTTAAGCTATCGATCCATTATGGAGGGTTAAAGAAGGAGAGAAAAAATAATATTCATATTTTTATGAAAGGATGAGGAGAGAGAAAATTATTCCTTTCATATTTCATTCTCGAGAGTGACCACGCATAATTGGGGGATCATATACTAAAAGATGTGAGGTTTTAAGTGGATTCTAGCAAGGTTATGGGAGACCTTGGGAGTGCAGCAAGATTATAATTTAAATCACATTTCTTCTCTCTCGAATCACCAACAAGATCTGTAAAGATATCATGATATGAAACACTAAGTTTTTAATCTAAACGTAGTGCTTGTTTTTACTTTCAAATGCATGATCAATCGAAGTTTTTGGGTTGAGAAGTTTTTTGTGTCTATTTCAATTCCCTAAGAATTGTTATAAGATCCATGGTTACTGATCGTGTTGGAAACCGAGCATCCGTGTAAATACGCTAATCGTTGTTATTGTCTTCCGACCACAATACAAAAAAAAACTAAACTGTAACTACACTCTTGTGGAGTATAGTGGCTAGTCTAGGTATCAGGTCCTTAGGGAACTAGGACAACAGAGTTGTGACGAAGGAAACCTAACTTTGACTCTGAGGAAAAGGGAAAGATGATTTTAATGGTAAAATAGCTACAACTATATGCAATTTTGTAAATGTTTAACTAATGAACTAAAGTATGAATGGAATGCGACTGTTCAAAATTATTTGAAATACTCATAATGATTGAATTAAAACTCGAACTATATGATGAGGAAAGCATGACGGGAATACAATCCCTCAACCCTAGTGTATTGATGGTATAAAACTAATCATAAATTTAAGTGATTAATTAGACCCAGAATTTAGTACTCCCAAGCATTATGTATATGAGGTTCAAGCCCGCACCATACTTAATCAGAGGACGAGTAAATCGGTATTGCGATAGTTACACTCGAATTGTATTCTGAAGCATCCCGGTTACCCTGAAGCAAACGATATCCAAAGATCTACAATTGTCACATTTATATGCAATACGATCATAATAAACCATTAAATTTAGAGGACTAATTTTATACACATGCAACTACCACATCAGGTTGGGTTCATCCATCCCAACCTTTAAAAAAATCTAGCCTAACATGGTGAAATTAATGAAAAATACATTTTTTACGTTGTATGAACTCATAATTGCGTGTAAAGGGAGATTAAACATGAGAAATAATAATAAAAGTGCTGGAAATAAAAGTTACCAAGATTGAAGAACAAGAACATGCAAGAAGAAATCAAAGATTGAAGAAAAATCAGAAAAACTCTTGAATTAATGGTGCAAAGTATGTAAATTCTTGTCCTAGATGTTCCTACTTGTTATGAAGCTTTTACTTAAATAAAATCTTAATAAAAAGAGTCCTAATGACTAAATATATAGGGTAGAGTTCGTTTAGAAGAGTCCCCAAAACATAAAACTCTTTTGGATAAAAGATAAGGACAAAATAAAAATCCCGTATCTGCGAGTTTGTCACACTTAGAAAGTGTGACTAATTTTGTCACGGATCTAGTGCGTGACAAATGGGCAAACCGGTTCTTTTTTTCTCAACTTCGGTTCAGTTCGGCCTTAACAGTTTTTTCTTGGATTTCTTTCTCAACTTCAAATGGGCATAACTTCTTCACCGTATCTCGAATTGGGGTGCCGATAGTTACACAATGGATATTCGTCCCGATCTTTCTCGAGAAAAATGAGTATTGCCAGAGTTCAATACATGAAGAACTCAAGTTTACATTCAAGTCTGCTTCAAAGAAGATTCTTGTTATATACGAAGTTTACTTCAAGTGAAATTCTTTATCTTGAAGAGGTATACTTCGAGAAGAACTCCAGGCTATGATGGAAAGGGGAATTTGATACCTATTTGATTTTTAATTGCATATTATTGTGTTTTATTATGATTGTACCATCTTACTCATGTTGATAATTATCATTCGTTAATTAATTGATTAATTAGGATCACGCATTACTATAGACCATATGTATTATTATTATGATCGGCCTAGTCAATAAAAGTAAATATGCTTATGATACGGGAAGTGTCATAAGTATGTTTTTTTATTAATGTGTAATAAGAAAATCTTTATTTCTGTAAATGTAAGTAGCATGTTGTAAGCACGATGTCTCAGCGTGCAACAATCAAGACACATAAGTATTTTATTAATAACTTGTGTGTAGGGGTCTTAGTCTTAAAATCATGTATGACGTTTACTTTTCAGTAAAGGTGTGTTATTTCTTTTTGAAATAAGAATCATGTTTGTAAGAATGCCTTATATATATATATATATATATATATATATATATATTGTTAATTCCTTTTGAAATAAGAATCATGTTTGTAAGAATGCCTTATATATATATGGTTAAATATATTACATACCATGTCGGTCACTTGGACTTTGAAGGAATTCTAGTGAGTTGGGTTCGGCTTGATCACAGGAGATTAAAGTTAGTTATTGTATAATTAAACAATTCACATCCTAGATAGGGAGTTGACATTTTTATGGTATAGTTCCGAGTGCAATCCTAGTAGTTTATCTCAAACTAAATCTCATGGTTTAGGAACTTGTCTAATATTTTAAAGAGTATTGTGACCATTATATTCAGGTATGTATTGAAAAGGACCATCGGGGAGATTCAAGTCTAGGTGCTAATTAGATTAGACTTGGGCAATTTCACAATATCTATAAAGGGTGCATAGGTTCTTAATCTCGAGGGTCATAAGGATTTGAATTCTTGCACAATTGTTGCTTTCATTATTACGAGTGCGACTTAGTTTTATATTGGATTAATATATCTCCACAATATGGGCAATCATTATGTAAGTACGTCTGAGATTATAATTCAGAGGAATCCGCATCGAAAAAATGATATTGGATTTTGATACCCCTTGATAGACTTATAAGTTTTGATGCTACTACTAAACTAGGCAAGTGGATTTAAATCTAGTAGAGTATCAAATAAATTAACTTTGAGAATCAAGGAATAAATAAGTCGGTTAAAAACGATTAGCGGCGAATTGATTTGACCAAGTTGGTGTTATGTGCTTAACGTGGAGAATATTATGTACCGTGGCAACTTTCCAAATAAAGACTTTCTTTATTTCAAGTGATTTTGAGATATTTAAATTAGAGTGCACTCGTGATTATTTAATGGAATTAATTGTGATGGAATAAAGGAAATAAATAGTTTATGGGGATGTTAATTACGATTTTTGAGTACTTATTTGGAAGTCAATTAAATTATTTAGTCTTGGGTCCTTAGTATAGTCCATTACCCAGTAGAAATCTTGGACTCTCTCGAAATCCAGACCTATATATATTGGTCGTAAGATAGGGTTTTAAGTTTTAAATCTATTATCGATGGATAAAAAATACTTTTCACATTTTTGTTTAGAGATGAGGATATAGAAAGTGATTTCTGTCATATTTTACCAAGGTTTCATCTCTAAGAGTGCCCACACACAAGGCTTACTGTGGGAGTCATATACTAAAAGATCTGAGGCTTTTGGTGAATTCTAGAAAGATTTTTGGAGACCTTGAGAAGGCATCATCATCATCATTATTATATTTTACCTCATTCGAATAATAAAAGATCCCCAAAAATATCAGGATTCGAAACCCTAGGTTTATACTTTAAATTTGATTCTTGTTTTTACTTTCTAATGCATGATCAATCAAAGTTTTTTAACCGCAAAGTTTTTCCATTTATATCAACCCCCAATAGTGTGGTCTCCATATGAGCATTTGTCTTGGTAGCCTTTTTTTAAGATATGTCTTATAATTAGAACCAACAACTCGATAGCTACAAGAATTGGGCCTACTAGCTACTAAGTTGGTGTAACGCATAAGTTATATTGTAACCTTGTCAAACTGATGCGTCATCGGCAAGGGTTATACAAAGTATATATAGGTATACACTTGTAGATGATCTCCTCAATGGTGATCATATTCAAAAAATCATCAAAAGAATCAATTTTTTACTATTTAAAAAATGGACCATAGCATCTTTGGTCCAAACCCTCTCTCTCTCTCTCACACACAGTCTCTCTCTCTCACACACACACTCTCTCTCTCTCTCACGCACACACACACACACACACACACACATATATATATATATAGAGAGAGAGAGAGAGGGGGGGAGGACTCTTGTGCCCACTAAGTTTGCACACGCGTTGGTGCACACTAATTTTTTTAAATATTAAAAAAAATATTATTGAGTTGATTTTTTTAATATGATATTTAAACATTTCCCCAATGATACGTAAACAAAGGATTTCTGGTCCTTTATAGAGAAAATATACCATAGATAGTTGTAATCCATCATTTATTACTTGGGGGAGAAACAATAGTATTTCATTGCTACAAGTATGGATTATTGAAAATAATAAGACATGTATTTGGATATTTCTGCGAAAGTTTGACCTTTTTTTATAAATAGTAAAAAAAAGATTTTTTGAGTTGAATTTTTTTATATGGCTTTCTTAAAATGTTTAAATGTCACATGAAAAATCAGTTCAAAAATATTTTTTTACTATTTTAAATGATGTGCAAACTTAGTGTGTACAGGAGCCCAACTATAGAGAGAGAGAGGAAGGATCACCTACATCATGATGTATACATCATACCGTAACATCACACCTAGTTCTTATCCCTAAGAAACCTTTTTTCCAAATTTTTATTTTTCTCTCGAAATTAACTTTCCAATCAACCCATATTCAAAAAATTAGGTCAAAATATATTTTGTAGTTATTTTAAAAAAATTCACAAAAAACTGTTGACGCAGACCCTTATAAATAAAGTATTTTGAACAGTTTTTTGTGGATTTTTTTAAAATAACTACAAAATGTATTTTGACCAAATTTTTGAACATGAATTTATTGGAAGGTTAATTTCAAGAGAAAAATAAAAAAATTGAAAAAAAAAAGTTTTTTAACACCTACAACTAGGTATGATGTATACAACATGATGTAGGTAAGCGTTCTCCTATATATATATATCACGCCCACTGTAATTAAAAATAAAGAGAAATCTTAAAATTATTAATTGATAGAACAATACAATTCATCAATGATATTAAGTTAAGTATGAAAAATAGATTTTTAAATGAGCAGAAAACTTGGCAATTTATTTATAAAAAAAACTAAACAAATCAAAAACTCATTTCAAAATTATAAAAACCAAAAAAATAGAGAAAAAACTATAGATAAAATAAAAATAATAGAAGAAAATTTCAATTGAAAACAAAGAAAAGATTAGGGAAAAATTAAATAGGAAAAACAAGAAAAAATTGAAAAAATGTATTATAACTTAGAAACATAAGATTGGCAGAAATGAAAAAGGAAGCATTACCACCCATCATCTCATCCCACCCCCACCCCTACCACAACTTAATCCCACAACCCCACCCCCCACCCCCTTTTCTCATTTATTTTTTTATCTTCCTTATTTTCAAATGTGCTTATAATATTTTTACCCCTAATTTTTTTCTATTTTTAGTCTTTTTTTTAGTTTATTTTTTATTTTTTATATAATTTCCTGAAAAAAATAAGATTTTTCTTTGTTTTTTTAAATGTTATTTTCACGCGGCATAAATTAATCGGTCATAATTATGTTTTGGTATATTTTGATTTATTTTTCTAGGTTTTTCTTGTTTTCATATTGAGACGTAAGGGTAAAGATTGCAAATTGTTCCAAAGTTTGGAGTTTACGATATATTGCCAATAATAACTTGTCCACATCACATTTCCGTTAACTTATCGAATGGTATTAGTACCATGTCAAATAAAACATTGAGTTAAGGATTGCATATTACCCATAACTTTAGAATTTATGGTGTCTTTTTCCTCTTTAAAATTTAAGATCTTAAAAAAGAGTCCACATTCAAATAAAATTCTTTTAAGAAAGTACTGGTTAAAAAATTTCTTTTTACATTCAATTGTCCTAATTGTTCTCATAAACTTCATCTAATAAAGTACAAAATGAAGTATTTTGTAATTTTAGTGTTAAGTTCACTATTAACGTAAGATTTTCATAGAAATCATACTGATTTAAGAAATAAAGACAAAGCAGAAGCATTAATATTTCATTGTAATTCCTGATATTCTGAAATAAGAGAATTGGTTCTTCTAACTAGTTATAGAAGATTTCACCATAAGAACCAGAGCAGATACAACTAAGGTGTTGTTTGTTTTACCTCTTCAGTTTGAATCTGGACTATTTAGACTTAAGAAGTATCAAAAAGTGTTTATTTTTTTAAATGATTAAAAGGTTAACGGCTATATTTGGCTCTTAATGATTAAGAGGTAGAATTACATCTGAGTCTGAATCAAAAGTCTGAATGAATCTAAATACATTCATTCAGAGATACATTCAGACATAAAAACAAATATATTTTTTAAATTCAAATTTCAAGCTTCAGATTGAATCTTCAAATTTCAGAAATGAAAAAACAAACACAACCTAAGTATCCCTTCAATATAACCTAAGAAAGGTTGAACAACACTCGAACCATAGTCAAATTGAATGTCCACAAACACATAAATATCTACTCTATCCCAAGCCTCTTTTTCATACCCAAAACAAATTCATAGACCTTGAGAGAGTCAGGAAGGGATTTGGACACACTCTCCTTTTCCAAGCACCTCTTAACCCATGCCATCAACTTGGGGCACTCTCCCTCGATACTGAAGTTTCCACATGTTTCATAGGCATAAAACCAGCTGTAAAATGGGACAAAAGCAACATCCACAAACCCAAAGCTCTCACCTCCAAAGTAAGGCTTGTCCCCTAGCTCATCTTCCAACACTTTTAGGCACGCTATGAATTCCTTCTTAGCTGTTTCTTGTTCTTCCCCTTTTGTGGTCCACACTTTCCTTCCACAAGCATAAATCTGCATTTTAATTTGCACTATATCTCAATTCTTATGAGGAAAAATCTTAAACAAAGCATATCCCGAGTTGAGCTATCTATCCATTCTTGTTGTTTGCAAGTTGAGAATCAATTGAATGAAAAAACAAGATAGTACACCCCTAGACCCTCTCTAAAGACAGTGACAAAATAACTATTCAAAAAAAAATAGCATACCGTCTTGTCAACATAATCAGCCCAAAAGCGAGCTTGAGATCTCTGGTAAGGGTCAGAAGGCATAAATGGGGACTTATCATTCCACACCTCATCTATGTACTGTACAGCTATGCTGGACTCGCACACCGGTTTTCCATTGTGAATAAGCACGGGTATTTTCTTGTGAACCGGGTTCATCTTCAGAAGTAGTGGGCTTTTGTTCCTCAAGTCTTGTTCTTTGTATTCATAATGAATACCCTTCTCAGCCAGTGCAATTCTTACCCTCATCCCAAACATGCTAACCCGATTATCCAACAACACTACCTCACTGGCCATTGTTGCAAAACTCAAACTTTAGATGTGAGTGAGACCTGGGAAATGGAATAGATATATAGATATATAGCAATACTTGGTGGTAGGTTTAGGTTTGGATGAGAAGTGTTGAGAGGGTATCCTCTACACTTGTGGTGTGGAGTATGGTCTAGTGTGAATCCTAGCCCTTCGATTTTAGTTGCAATTATTTTGACCGACAGGGACTTTAAAAGTGTCAAACTATGTGTCATTGCTTACATATGTGTAGGAAGTGTTCGACTTTTTTCTTTTAATCATGTTATAATTTCACTTAATCGACGCAAATTTAAATAATTACTTGAAACCCCTATATTTACGGCTATTAACGGATCGGATTTTATCTAAATTCGAATTCGATCCGTTTACATGGATTTGAATCGCGCTTGAAATTCGATTATCCGATTACTCGATTACCCGTTTATTAAATGGAGCGGATTTGAATTCATATGATCTGATCTGTTAATAATCCGATCCAATTAATATATATCTATATATATAATATTTTTAATTAATATATATATTGTATTTGGAAATTTATTAATATTTTAAATATATATTTTAATAGTTATTTATAATAGTCCCATATTAATATATATTGTATTTATTTATATTAGTAATTTATATTATAATAGTTATTTAAATATATTTTTTGAAATATATATTATAATAGTTATTTATAATATATACTATGTTTTGAGATTTATAATAGTTATTTATAATATTATAATTGGATTAACGGGTTCTTAACAGATTCGGATTCGGAACCCTAACAGATAATCCATCGGATAATCGGATCGAATCCGAATTTGTTTAACATAAACGGATTCGGATTGGGATTGGCATGATCCGGTCCGAATCCAACCCGTTTGCAAGCCTACCTATATCAATGTTATAATAACTCCACATTTAACTCAACATAATTATATATAAATAATGGAGCACATGTTCCCTATCTTTTCTTCGAATTGAGTTTTCTCCCTTATATTTCAAGTATTTTGGTAACAACTCCTTTCCATGTGGTTACCTCATTTGCTCATACCCACTCTCTCTCTCTCTCTCTCTCTCTCTCTCTCCACATAAACCCACTCTTTCAACGATCTTTCTCTCGACGATCACTTCTCAATGCTCTTCTTCATTTTCAAGGAACAATATATTTCTTCTTTAACGATTGTCATCCTCTTCTTCTTACGGGTGATATTTCTGTAGTGATGCTTTTTTTACTGTATTTTTTTTCTCTTAGCTACAATCAACAGATATTACTTTCATTTTTTTAGCAAACTAAGGTATTTGTTGGTGACAGAGGATAAATTTTATGTATGGCTATGTTTTATTGCTCTGTATATGTTTATTTTGAAAACATATGATCTAAAAATTACGGCTTTTATTTTGAAAACATGCAATCTAATTTGGTTGTTATTTTCATGTGTTAGGTTTTGTTTTTCCGATTGAAATTTTCTGGGATTTTTTGTTCATTTTAACATAAAGCCTATTTTTTTCCTTTGGGGGGGGGGGGGGGGGGGGAAGTGATCATGTTTGATCTTGGGCTAATAGCTTCTTTTGGTACGAAAAAACTTATTTAGGCTTTAACACATAACATATCTGAAGACTTTGAACCATTTTTTCCAAAGTTTATATTTTTAGAGTTTTTTTTTTAATTTAGGGGGTTTAAAATTTCAAATTGAGGATTTTCTTAAAATTTAGATATTAAACCATGTTGTAAGTGTTACTGTTGTGGATTTGGGTGGCAAGTTCCATTTTGAAATGACTCGTTTCTAATTTTATAGGATTGTGTTGATATTTGTTCTCTTTGCAATGAAATTCCATACAAACTTCCTGTTTGAATGTCTTAATTATTTTTTATTACCATTGTAGAAACTAAAAGTTACAGGCATGATCAAGATTACAAGTTATTTGAGTTTGATGTTCTCTCTTCTTTAGCTTATAGGTGATTTTGATTTAGGTTTTAGGTTTTGAAATTTTTGGAGTGTCAAATTTTTTTTTGCAATTTTTTTTCTTTTGTTGAATTTGGGGTAGGTGGTAACAAATCTTGAAATTAAGTACCTTATATTTGATTAAATTACAAAATGAATATTATATGTTCATGAATATAATTTTTGTTTATTCTATATGAAGCCTAATCTAGTTTAGCGTCGACTTAGGTATGAACTAAGGTTGTTAGTAGGTACTTTTTGGTAGTGAATTTACTATCTTGATTCTGAAGTTGAGTTTTCTATGTAATCTCGGATACATTTATTGTGGGACTCAAACCATAAAGGCCCAATTTCTAACGATTAGGCTCAACACGTTGCCCCAGTCAAGTTTAATATCACGTGGATAATTACACATAATTATCATGTGAATAATTACAAATACTTAGCACGTGGATAATTATAAATTATTATCACGTAGATATTCACAGGCTAAATTGGTTACCTAGATTCTCAAACGAGATAAATATGAATCACCACACGAGCCAATAAAGTTCCTTGTATAACTCAACTACTTTTCACTGTTATAAATACAACCCTCACCTAGGGACAAAGGGGGATGTAACTTCGAACCTTCTGAGAAATTAATAAGAACTAAGAACTCTCTCTGTGGACATAGGCCGTTGTCAAACCAAGTGAATTCTTGTGTTGTGAAATAATTATATTTTTTTATTTCTTGCTTTCTAGAAATAATTAATTGGGAATCGATCCTCTTTTCTACAAAAGCAACCGAAACAAAAGAGTAAACACAAATGTCTCACGACCCAAACATTGCACTCCAAACTGGCATTATGAGAGCTGACCTAGCTCCACTCAGAATCAGATCTGAGGTTCACCAATACAAGAATCCAAGATTTTGCTCGGAAGAACATCTCTTCGAGCAAAGCAATGAGCAACCTAGATCAACACAGATCTCACGGCTGGTCGATGTATATAAAGCACGACTCCAACAGCAAGATTAGGCAACTCACCTTCAAATGGAGGAGAATGCATGCCTCCAGCGACGAGTGGAGAAGGTGGAGAAAGAACTCCATCGAGAGAATTGAAAATGCCATAGTCAGATTCCTAGCCCTCAGGCGAGAAAAATCATAGCTGAGGAAGGAGTACTTAACGTGACCAGGATCGTTCGAAGCATGGAAATCACCTGGTGATACGAAACCGGGATGAAAGTGCCAAAGGAATGATATAAGGAGTTTGGTCTGAAAGATATGGATTACCACCCAGCACATCGAGAAGTTATCTCTACAAAAGAGTTAGCAAGAGAGGCTCTTATCGCATAAATGAAGTCTCTTTCAAGGGCTATTGAGGAGGAGGAGGTGGAGGAGGAGCCCCCAAAGAAAATCTTATCCCCAAGGTTCAAGATATGCGATGGGAAGATTGATACCATAGATTATGTTAGTCAGTGTAGACAAGAAATAACTCTACGGAATCACAACGATGCTCTTATGTGTCGTATATTCCCATCCAGCTTAGGAGATGTCGCTCAGAAGTTGTTTGAGAGGCTTCCCCACAAGTCGGTTAAGAGCTTCAAGTCCCTCATTGCGGCCTTTACAGCTCGCTTTATAACCAGCAACTCACTTTCAAAGAGGATGGATTCTCTACAGACGATAACGAAAAGGCCACAAGAGACCCTTAGAAAGTATGCTAAGCGCTACTGAGAAACTTTTAATGAAATGGAAGATTGCTCGAAATAGGTAGTTGTAGACATCCCAGCATTGCAGGCCATTTTTTAGCTGCTTAAGAGAGAAAAGGGCCCCACCTGGAACGATGAATGTTCAAAAGCACTTGAGGAAATCAAGTCTTACATGAGCAAACCACTATTAGAAATTCCAGACCCAAGGGACCCTCTCAACCTTTACCTTATAGTTTCAAGCCACGTGGTTAGTTTGGCCTTGGTCGGGGAGAATGGTAGATTCCCGTTTACTTCTTCAGTAATATGCTCCAAGATGTTCAGTAACACTACTTACCACTGGAGAAGTTGGGTTACTTACTGGTAATCGCATCCCAAAAATTGAAGTATTATTTTATGGCCTATTCCAACACAGTTATCATGTCCTTCTCTCTTAAAGTTGTTCTTGGAAAATCCGACCGATCTGAGCACATGTCCAAATGGTAAATCGAACTTAGGAGATTTGAAATACATTATCGGTTAAGAAACAACATTTAAGGGGAAGGTGTTGGCTGAATTTATAGAAAAATTTATAGGAGAAGGGACCCTTACAGATCAGCAGGTTGTCGATCAACTAAAAGATCACAAGCTAGATCAATCCAAGAAGTGGATATTGTATGTGGATGGTACCTCTAATTCTAAAGGGGCAGGGGTAAGAATTGTTCTGATAATGTCAGAGAATGCCATGATCAAGCAAGGAATCAGGTTGGGCTTTAAAGCTTTCAACAATAAAGAACTCAAAACTGGACTGCATAAGGCTCCCTTGATGGGGGAAAACCACCTTGAAGTGTATTGCAATGCTAGTACCCAACCAGGTACGAGGAGACTTCAACGTTAAAGATGAAAGGATGGCATCATATATATAGGTGGTTTGCGAGTTGATATCTAAGTTTAAGTAAGTCCACATTCGACAGTTCTCCCAGGGGCATAACAGTTATGCAGATGCTTTAGTAGCCCTAAGTTCAGCAATGGATTCCAATCTCAGGAGAACAATTGAAGTGGAGTTCCTCGCCAAATCTAGTATTACAGAAGTGGTGGACTCTTATCATATTCTCTTCATTGAAAAAAGTCCCATCTTTATGGATTTGATCATCGCTTACCAATGAAACAATATATTGCCGACCAATAAAAAGCAAGCTTATCAAATTAGGGTAAAAATTGCACACTTTTACCTTGGACCTGAGGAAAAGCTCTAAAAAGGATCTTTCATATACCCCTTCCTCCAATGTGTGCATCCAAAAGATGTTAACCAAGTTCTCTACAAACTACACGATGGGATTTATAGGAGCCACATGGGAGGTGGATCTTTGGCTTTCCGAGCAATCAAAAAAGACTAGTAGTGGTTGTATATTGATAAAGACACAAGTACTTATTCTCGAAAGTATGAAAAATGCCAAAATTTCTCCCATATGATTCATCAACCGGCCAGCGACCTAAAGTCCTTAAGGAGTCTGTTATCATTAGTGCACTAGGGGATAGATATTTTAGGGCCACTCCTAATTGTACCGAGAAATCGTAAGTACTAGTTGGTCAGCACAGATTATTTAAAAAAATAAATTGAGGTTGAACCATGGACGAACATCAGAGATAATGATATGATCAGACTCATATGAAGGAACATCATAACTCGTTTTAGGGTACCCAGGAAAATCATAACAGACAATGGCACACAGCTTGAAAGTGGGCCTTTCCAAGGTTTTTGTGATGACCACGGAATCAAACACCATTGCAAATTTATGGCATACCATAAAAGAAATGGCCAAGCATAGGCTTCCAACAAATCGATGATCGATGGATTAAAAAGAGGTTAGAAAGAGCAAAAGGAGTTTAGGTGGACGATTTTCCTCATATTCTCTAGGCATATTGCACTACGCCGAGGAAACCCACTGAGGAAATGCCCTTCGCTTTAACTTATTGAATGGAAGTTGTGATTTCCCTGGAAGTTTGTCTGTCGACCATGAGGGCATCAAAAAAGGTTTAAACAACGAAGGTATGAGCGCTGAACTTGACCTAACAGAAAAATGAAAGGGATGGCCATGATCAAGTTGGCCTCCTACCATCCACAGTTGGAAAATTAGTACAATAAGGGGGTCAGTCCGAGGAAATTCCAGGTCAGGATTATGTCCTCTAAAAAGTCCTTGGTAACGCCAAAAGGCCTTTCGACAGCAATTTAGGGCCCAACTGGGAGGGACCATTCAAAATAATCAGAGATGGTCTGTAAGGAGCATATCACTTAGAAATAATTGAGGGAATAGAGATACCTAGAGCTTAGAATGAAGCTAACCTCAAGAAATTTTACTTTTAGTTTTATTTTTCGCATTTTTAGTTTTTACAAATTTTCATTTTAAGACTTATGATGCTCGTAATTTGATTTAAAGTCATTGATAAAGATCCAAGTTTTTCAATCAATTGCTTAACTTTTTAATTATTCAGCATTGTTCCAAAGTGACAGGCCCACATTTTGCATTAACGATTGAATGTCAATCAGAGTTACCTTAGCCTAATTATAATTACTAATTTGTTAATTATAATTAAACCTATAGTCTTCAGGCCTTCATCATTAAAAATTCAAAAGACCTCATGAATTGCTTAGGCAAGAAAAAGCCCTACGGGGGATACTTAGGCACTAAATGACACTTGGTCGGATAAAATTCTAAACGGATGGATTGCCCTTAAACTAAGTGCATTTTTGTTATAGTATGTAGGCCTAAGGTAGTGTGACGACACAACCTAAAAGGTAAGATAAGACAATAAAATACATGCTCGGCATAAAGGAATGGAAAAATGAGAAAGATTGGTTTTGAATAAACTTGTTACAACATATTATTACAAGTTACAAAAATGTCATTTATAATAAAGTTTAAACACAAAAAAAATGTACAGATAATTGTCGGTGGGAAAGGATTTCAGTAATTTCTCTTCTTCGACAATCGTTTGGGTCTGGTCGGAACTCGTCATCACTATCATGGAAATTCAAATATCTTCAGACGAACTAAAGAGGAATAACATCCAAAGGGAGCCACTTATCGGCATTGCCAAAGGGAGGATGCATGTACATCGGGCCGTTAACTTTGTATATATACCAAAGTTGAGAGTCCTTGGGAACTTTTAAAATTCCAAAGGCGTTTAGCCAACCAAGTTTATAGGCCACAGTCTTGTCCTCCTCCAGTTTAATAGGAGAATTCGCCCAATCTTCATCATAGCCTGCCGTCCACGCCACTCAGGGACCCCTTATGAACAAGTACCGAAGCTTGGTCACATCACGGCTAATAACTACGACCATAACATAAGCTCTTCAACTAATTTTCTCGGCATCAGTAAGCTTCTTCTTGATTTCATCATTCTCGAACTGAATGAGGTCACCAACATCCCCTATGTCTTTAGCCCCAGCAAGCTGAGCCTTCAGGTTATTCACTTCCTCTTACATCAGGGTTCCCATGTCCCCTAAGTCCTTCACATAGTCATTTAGCTTGGCTACCAAGGCCGATAGGCTCTTATAGGCACCAGTCATCTTCTTGATAGCCTTATGAACAGATATAAATGCTCGACGAGTCTGAGCACTAGCTTCCCGACCAAGAAGAACATCCAAGTTACCATCAAAGGAAGGAACGTCCTCGGCAATAGACTACAAAAGGTAAAAACAAACAAAAAAAGAACATTTAGCAAGTTGTATGGATAATATTGCAGTGAATAAAAAAAATCCTTTTTTTCCTCTCCTTTTGAACTTTCTCTCTTATGTGAACTCCCAAATAATAGAAAGGAAACACAATTTTTCTTCATTTCCTTTATTTTCTCTCCAAAATAAAAATCATAAACAACGCCTAAATATTTATTGAAATGACTACAAAAAGATATTAAATGACTGCAAAAAGGTATTAAATGACTTCGATCCATTGTGAAGGTTAGCTGAAGTTTGTGTGTGAAATTATTTTGTCTTTGGTGCAATTTTGTCTTTGCGAAATTGGTGGTTGTCCAAACATGACTAAAAATCGAAAAACAACATTGAAGGTAAAGAAATCAAGAGAAATGGGACTAAATGCCTCTTCTCCCTTTAAAATAAATACTTTGGGTTAATAAATTAAAATTTAAGGAAGGTGAGTGAGTATATAACCTTACTCACAAAACAAAACATAGTTGACTTTTTTGGCAAGTAACAACCAAGATAAAAAAGGTTGGAGATCCAAACCTCTGATGAGTATAATCAAGAGTCTGATTACTGGAAATTGAGGTTAGTTGAATGAGAAATGTTAGACTTATTTTAAGTTATAATAATTCCTTAAAGTGGCCATAATTAAAAAAATAGTAAGAGTCGGGTTTGGTTAATAATATGGTGATCTTAATATCAAGAATTGATGCTACTTAATATGTTGATCAAAAGACAAATTCGATTCACTAATGATTTAGAGACTTTTTTATATCTACCTTGATGGATAATAGAGATTAAGTGACTATTGAAGATTTGAGTTATCTCCCTACGTATAAATAAGTAACTGGAGACTGTTATTCAGATATACTAAAAAGTATAAACATAATGAAATAATACCAATAGGGAGAAATAACAAATTAAACCAAAATTCCTAGTGTGAAATTCTAATTAAAGAGAGGATAATTTGCACAAGTTCTCAAAGTGCAAATTTGGGAATGGAGACAATGTTTTATTGCAATTTAAATTCCCCTTTGAGATTGATCAATGGTACACTTTCTAATTCCTTTGGTTAGGCATATTCTTGTGATAATCATGTTGAACTTAAATTCAACAAATCGATGACCTATAACATAACGGTTGCATGATAAAGAACAATTACACAAATAATTAATTTATTCTTAAAGCATATGTGTCGATTCATGCTTAATTTTTAATTATGTGCTACTATTTTTTATTGTTTACAAGAATTAGGGGGAGCACAAAATAACAATAGTTTGTCGGAGCAATTCAATGGCTAACAAAGAGGGTTGTCGAAGATTCATGACAGAGATTGTCATTGGATATTCAGATGAGGGTGGTTTTGTGGCTGAGATCTAAGGTCTGATAGTTTGTAACTATGAATTTTAATGGTTTTGGGAGGAGGGGGTTAAATTGATTGCAAATAAAAAAAAATTGTGTTCAAATATTTTTGAAAGGGCATATAGTCATTGTCTAAAATGATATAGAGTCTTTTTGGCTTATCTCCGATTTAATATTATTACATTTGACTTCACCCCAATTTTTTTAATAATTAAACATAGCTTAAAAAAATAGAAACAGTATTTAAACTTTAGTTTAAATTTTCTTTTAACTGAACATTATGCCCTCAAATTTTAAATTAAATCATTAAAGAATCAAGTTGGGTTCTCTCTCTCTCTCTCTCTCTCTCTCTCTCTCTCTCTCTCTCTCACACACACACATCAATTTGGGTTTGTTTGTTTGGTCATTCTCTATAGATCAAATTACGTGTTATCAAGTTGTTGATTTTTTTTAGTTAATGGTGGTGCCTCCATGTACCATCTCCACCACCCACGCTAAAAAATATTTTCCTCCACAAAATACCATACCCTCCTCCTTCATTAACCACCACCATTTTATTCAACCAAACAAAATACATAATAAATCTAACCCATCGATTTCATTATGATAGATTGAACTACATTTACTATAAAATTTGGCACTACGCAATGGAGCTGGGCTTAATGGATTTTTTGTAGTTGAGTGATTCTCTCATTTTCAACTTCCTATCTTTTTGAAATTCTAAATTCGGTTGGCATGGATTTCAATTGTAAATTAGATGTCTTGATTTTCCAAATAATGACTAAGTTATATATTTTTTCTTCTACTGATTTCTTATTAACTCTCTTATTTTTTATTTACTTATTATCTAACACAAATGTGTGTGTGTGTGTGTGTGTGTGAGAGAGAGAGAGAGAGAAAGAGAGAGAGGATTGGATTAGGTTGAGTTGTGTACGAGCAAAATTTATGATTGCTCGTATTTTTATTTATTTTTGGTTTGGCGTATCCTATTACACAAACACAACACCTAAACAACTCACCATAACAACTTCTCGGTATTCGAAGACTTGGTTAAAGACCGCTAGAGTTTGGAATATTTTGTCATCTCAACAATCGTGGAAGAAGTATGTGATCATGAGTGTGAAAATGTTTCCGAGTATTTTCTAGGTTTAGTTATATTTTAAGAGGACTTAATTTTTTCTAAGAAAAAAAGCTAAAAAATGATGTCTCATTCAAACGAGCGTAACGGTTGCATGAACAAGATATAACGAGGTACCAAAGCATTCAACACTGAAATATCGTTAGAAGTTATTGTTCGAAGTAGTTTAAACATAATAAGGTTGTCGTTCGAACGACATACCTTTTCGCCTAAACGAACGGACGTTATTCAGATTTTTTTAATGAATATCTTCCCAATTTTTTTTGTGTTTATCCTTTTTATCCAGACTTCTTATAAAAAGTCTGAACGGGATCAGATATTCTAAGAACTCTTTTTAAAGAACATAAATATATTTTGATTTCTCTTTTTGTGATAAAACACCTCATATTATATTCCTTACCCCGGGATATATTCAAGATCACTTTTACCATTCTCAAGAAGGTTTCTTGTGATACACCTTTGTAAAGACTTTTCTCTATGGGCAACTTTGTGAAATGAGGTTTCACTACGGAAGAAGAAGCTGAATTGGTGGATGCTAAGGGTAGACAGCTACATGTGGACGACTTTGGAGCTAAATCGTATCTATTGGAGTTTTTGAAGATCTACGCATCTAACTTAGTGTAGTAACGTGTTTTGTAAGTCATCTGTATTCATAAACTTCCAATAGGGTTGAATAAAGGTTTTGCCCATAAAGGGATTTTTTCTCATCTTGTTGGCTTTTGCATGTTTGGCTTGATAATTGCAATAATATATTTGGACACAACTCGCATGCACACCATATTTAATTAAAGGTTAAATTTTGGATTTGTGTGTTGGGGCATTTAATTAAATAAATTGAACCATTACCATGCTGCACACTCTCAATTTGGTATCAGAGCGGGTAAGACTAAAATATTGTGTGATCTTGAGTTTCACGAATTTTGTTTTGAGATACCAATTTTCTCAAATTGTTTTTTGGAAAATTGTTGATCTTTAAAAATCACAGATTTAATGGATAATTTATATAGTCGAATGTCCATTCGTTCCAACTATGAGTATTGGAAACCTAAGATGATGTCCCCTTTAAAGCTACTGATGAACGTGTTTAGTTGGATTATGATAGAGGGTGGACTTCACCTACAGTGATTATCGACAATGTCGAAAGTCTTAAACCCGTCTCTTCGTAGATGGAGGATTAATTTATATGGAGTACTTATAACTCTTGCGACTTAAGTGCTATTTCGGGAGCCGTCACCCTTAATGAGTTCCGCCGCATTATGACGTGCACCATGTCTGAAGAAGTTTGGGCTCATTCACAAGAGAATTAATATTGTTAAAGCTTCCAATCTATAAAATCTCATCCACATAGTTTAAGACTATTACCATGCTAGAATTCGAGTCTTTTTATGAGTTTTATGCACGTTTGTCGGACATAGTTAATTCTAGTTTAATTTGGGCAAGAAAATTTTCTAGATAAGAGTTGTTAAGAAGATTTTGAGGTCCTTACCAGCCTGCTTTATTCCTAATGTTATTGTGTTAAATTCGTAAAGGATTCTAGATACTCTTAGGTTAAAAGAATTTTATAGGAGACCTTCAAACTTATGAGATAAATATGCTTCCTAAAAAAGTTAAGCCAAAGGATATAGGTATTGCTTTGAAATCTTAAACTAAGAGAAAGGAAAAAGAAAAAGGTTTTGAGTCTGAATCTGAGTTTTATTTTTAGATGAATGGTTTATCCCTTTTTGCAAAAAAAAATCAAAAAATTTCTCATATTTTCTAAGAAAAGACTTTTGAGAAATATAAAAACAAGATTCAGGGTAAGAAGGTTTGTGAGAAAGAACATATAAGGTGCTATGAATGATAGAGAAAAAAACTCCGTCTCTTATGTGTATTTGTGGTTATTGCAACTCCTTTTCCATCAAAATTCCCTAGAACCTACAAATAAACTCAAAATATGCATAGGGTAAGTAAGGGAGTCAATCCAAATATAAGGATGAAACACAAAATTAGTGAAGACGTGTGTAAATTCATTTGCATACTATTATTTTTTATGATTTTTATATTTTTGCTTTTTATATTTTTTATGGATTTTTCAAGGGATTATTAATTAACTAACTATACTAATTTTTAAAGTACTAACTAATGAGTAAAAGCTATTTTTTTTTTTAAATGAGAAAAATAAATTTGTATTAAAAAGCAAACTAACTAAATTGGACTCATGAGGGCTTCAAAATTCATCCCATGAATGGGAGATTTGTTCTCATTAATCATCATCCAAAAATAAAAGTAAACAATTAAAAGCATGAAATGAGTAATTAAAGAGGAATAAATCAAACCATTTTAGTTTTGAATTGGAATGGAATCTTCAATTACAATCCCAAAATTCTCTCAATTATAATCACTCACAAATGTATTTATTGATTCTAAAATAAAAACTACAAATAAAAAGATATAAAACTAAACTATAATATATACAATGGATAATGGATGAATTCATAATGGAAACTTAAATAATGAAAGATATTTGCTAAAAATACAAATCCTATCATTATAAAATTGTACATTAGAACTCATCCAAGGATATAAATTCTACATCATCATTTTATGTTGAGAAATTTGCTAAAAATGCAAATGCCCACCATAAAGGAATGGATTAGAATTTACATCCAAGAGGGATGATTTCAATTACATCCATCTATTTTGAAATATTTGCTAAAAATGCAAATACTCACTATAGAGGGGTGGAGTAGAATTCATCCTAGAGATAAATTTCACCACACACCTCTATTTTGAGATATTTGCTCAAAATGCAAATACTCTCTATAAAGGAGTGGGGAGAATTTTATCACACAAAGTTAAAACTAAAATGAGGATCCATCTCAAATGACACCAAATATTCAATTTATGCATGGAAAACATGGAGCTAGGGGCAAACTGGGTAAGGTAGTTGTGCATGAGGGGTGAGAGGGTTATTTTTGGTAATTGCACAAGTGTGCATGTGTGTCAGGTGAGGTAAAAATCTGATTTGATGTGGGGGTGATGAGATTGTGGGGGATTTGAGGGTATGTTTAGGCTGGGTCTGGGATAGTCTAGGGTTATGGGAGACGTTATTTAGTCCTTTCTTGTTGCAATTTTCCTCAAAATAATAATTTTAAAACCGTAAACACAAGCATGCCTAGACAATAGACAATTATGCCCATAAGACCCAATTTTGTCGAGAATTAACAATTAAAATACGTTTGTTCGGGATATAAAATATACACTTTTGGGTGCTTATCACACCACCCCCAAACAGAACATTGCTAGTCCTCGACCATAATATTGAGAGAAATAAAGATAAGAAATCAAAAGTGTACCACTTTCGCGGGCACTTGCGATTGCACTTAGCATGTGCAACAAGCCTTTAAACCTATAGGTTGCCCTGCAGAACGAGTTGTGCCTCGTGAGGGTTTGCAGTGAATATAACCACAAAATTCTTTATTTGCAAACGGCATTCATTCTATTATTAGTTATAGAATAATCGCACAATCCATCATGAGATAAATATTTTGAGGAATATAAGTTATAGGTGTATAAAAGTTATGTAAGTGAATACTCAAGGCACACCCTTCCTAGAACTCAACGTGTGTAGTGTAAATCAGTCAAAACGGGTCGAGTATCACAAGAGTAATTTATAGATTTTCCTTTTCAAAATTAACACTTCAACTTAAAAATCTCATGGATATATCTCTCTCAAATGAACTCTCGAGATTTGGGTAAGTATATCGTTCTTGTGTGTGAGGAGGTAAGTATATGTAAGCAAGTTCAAATCTCTCTCACACATATAAGAAAGAACAAATATTCAGAAAGAAAATTGATCTCATGAAAGAATGGTAATCACTAAGGTGAGAACGTCAAGTTATTCACCATGTTGACCTTTATTTGCCCGAACACCTAGGGGAAATATGAATGTTTATGGGTGAGGGGAAATGAAATAAGAAGTATGGGATGATATGAGGTAGAATGGTGATATAATGGATGGATGTTTGATGTTTTATAAGAGTGTAACACACTTGAGGAACAATTGTCATTATTTCACAAGATCTTAACTGCAACTTTCTCTGCTTTTTTTTCTTTTTTCAAATACTCGTCAATGTATGAGATAAATCTGCTAAAAATACAAATAACCCCAACATAAACTTGTATCAAATTTTTCTCCATCTGAATCGAACTTTGGGAGAGATATTCACTAAAAATGCAAGCACTCGCTATGACGGATCTTCTCCTTTTACTTTTGCCCTCTCTTTTTTCTTCTTTTCCAAATACTCATCAATATTTGAGATAAATCTGCTAAAAATACAAATAACCCCAACATAGATTTGTATCAAATTTTTCTCTATCTGAATTGAACTTTGGGAGAGATATTCACTAAAATGCTCTATGACGGATCTTCTCCTCTTATTTTCAACACTCTCCCGTTTTTCAACTTAGTGGGCGAAAAATGAATTGATATTGAAATGGGTGGTATGGTATATGGTGATGACATGGAAAATGGAAGGTGTGTGGGTGAGGATAAATGTATGATAAAATAAAATTTAGTTGGTGTATGGGTGAAAGTTTGGTGATCGGGGCAAACTTCAGGAAACATGTTTCTTACAACTCGAAAGTGATGTCGTTCTCAGTGATCAAGCCAAAAATCTAGTGAAGAATAAAGAGATCGTACAACGATTAAGTGCGGACCAAAGGAAGTTGAATCAACTTGTGACTCGGTGATTGCGTAAAACACTTTAAAAGGGTGCAAGGCACAAATATCACAAGCTAAAGTCTCCACTGGTGATCCTTAAGGTTTTCTTGAGAATTTTAGTACTCTTCAACTCTAAACCCTAGTGGCGTGATAGGTGCTCAAATTTTCGTTGAGTCTAGAAATTTATGGTACAAAATACCTTGGTACATATTACATAATCTATTTAGAAAAAAAAATATCCTCCAGCTTGATTCCTAGACTTAAAAGATGGAGGATAGAAAATTCACGTCAATGAGTGTGATTGAAGAAATAACACGAAAATTTTAAAAATCAGGTTTTAAAAATCAAATTTTTCAAAAGAGGTACAATTTTTATAAAATTCCCACCCCCAAGAAAAAAGGAACATCATCATCGATGTTAAATAAAATGATTTTAAAAATTGAGAGCAGAAGGGAGGAAAGAGATTATCATAATCAACCACTAATGAAGTAGATCAGATGAATCAAAGAATAAACCTGAAGAAAAATTGAGATGAAAAAATTGTACGAGTCTAAAAACATGATATAGCATTGGGTGGTGTGAAACACCACCCCCCAAACAGGATGAGACTCATACAGAACAGCGAGCTGACTCCCGATAGCGCTAAGTTTAATGTCTTCAGCAAGACCGAAGGGTACTTACCCTATGGATAAGAAGTATGAAAGCTCGAGGTGGCAGAAAAATGGGTGATGAGAATCACCCCCAAACAAGACTGAAGCATCAGCCTTGTTGGATAAAGGCTAATGGGGTAAGGGTGAAAAAAAGATAGATGGAAGAAAGGCAAGGGTGAGCGTAAATAGGCACCGGTCACGGGCCGTATTATTTATTTTTTCTAGATAAAAGATATTTTTTGTGTGGTTTTTGAATATTTTGAAAAAAGAAAGGAAATATTTTTGTGATTTTTAGAGAATGAAAGGAAGAAAATGTTTTTGAATTTTATAAAAATAAAGGAAGAAAATATTTTTAGATTTTTGTAGATAAAAAAAAAGGAAAATAAATGTTTTTTTTTGGATATTTTTTATTAGAAGAAAAGATGGGAAAAATATATATTTTTGAATTTTTTGAAGAAAAGACGGGAAAAAATAGATTTTTGGATTTTTTGGAAGAAAAGACAGGACAAAATTATTATGACTCTTTGAATTGGGACAAACTTACTAAAACCTGACTACCTAAGGATGGTATTGAACACACACAAGTCAAGGAGAATTCCTAACTAACACATAGCCAATTATTATCTTTGAAAATTAGTGAAAGGGGCAGTCAAATTTTAATCAAGTCCGCGGGAAATAAAAATCATGGAAATTATCTTAGTGATCACCTTTGAAAAAATGTTCTCCTAGTGGGCTCGCTAGTTGATTGATTTTAAAATTAATGATAGCTAGGGTAGCACACAAATGGTAAGCGAGTGAGTCAGGTGATGAAATCCCTTCTCGTGAATGACCGGGTGTAGGTCTTAATTGATTATTTCATCACACACATTAAAAAATAAATACGAGAATTAAAATCAAATAAGAGCATGTGAAAACTCATTTTCATATTATTATTTTTTATGATTTTTCTATTTTTTCTTTTTATATTTTTTTATGAATTTTTCAAGGGATTATTAATTAACTAACTGTATTAATTTTTAAAGTACTAACTAAGATGTAAAAATTAATTTTTCAAAAATGAGATAAACAAAATTGTATTAAAAGCAAACTAACAAAATTGGACTCATGGGGGCTTCAAAATTCATCCCATGAATGGAAATTTTGCCCTCATTAATCATCACCCAAATATAAAAGTAAACAATTAAAAGCATGTAATGAGTAATTAAAGAGGAATAGATCAAACCATTTTAGCCTTGAATTGGAATGGAATCTTCAATTATAATCCCAAAATTCTCTCAATTATAATGACTTCACAAATGTATTTATTGATTCTAAAATAAAAACTACAAATAAAAAGAAATAAAACTAAACTATAATATATACAATGGATAATGAATGAATTCATAATGGACACTTAAATAATGAAAGAGATTTGCTAAAAATACAAATCCTGTCATTATAAAATTGTACATTAGAACTCATCCAAGGATATAAATTCTACATCATCACTTTATATTGAGAAATTTGCTAAAAATGCAAATGCTCACCATAAAGGAATGGATTAGAATTTACATCCAAGAGGGATGATTTCAATTACATCACTCTATTTTGAAATATTTGCTAAAAATGCAAATACTCACTGTAGAGGGGTGGAGTAGAATTCATCCCAGAGATAAATTTCACCACACACCTTTATATTGAGATATTTGCTAAAAATGCAAATACTCTCTATAGAGGAGTGGGGAGAATTTTATCACACAAAGTTAAAAACTAAAATGAGGGTCCATGTCAAATGACACCAACTCTTCAATTTATAAAAACTAAAATGAGGGTCCATCTCAAATGACACCAAGTCTTAAATTTATACATGGAAAACATGGATCTAGGGGCAAATTGGGTGAGGAAGTTGTGCATGAGGCATGAGAGATGTGAGAGGGTTCTTTTTGGGAATTGCACAAGTGTGCATGTGTGTTGGGTGAGGTAAAAATCTAATTTGATATGGGGGTGATGAGATTGTGGGGAATTTTAGGGTATGTTTAGGATCGGTTTGGGATAGGCTAGGGTTATGGGAGAGGTTATTAGTCCTTTATTGTTGCAATTTGTCTCAAAATAACACTGTTAAAATCAAAAATACAAACAAGCCTGCACAATAGATAATTACGCGCATAAGACCCAATTTTGTCGAGAATTAGCAATTAAAATATGTCTATTCAGGGTATAAAATATACACTTTTAGGTGTTATCAATGAATGTGAGGAAAAAGGGCACAAGGAACATGAGTGTCCCACTAAGCTTAAGAGACATCGTAAGAAAGTTGCAAATAGGGCCACTCTTAGTGATAGTGACGTCAAGTCGATTGACTCAGAGGGAGAATCACCGCATGAACCGTGAATTACGTTCATGGCTAGTCCCGTTAGTTCTTCTAGTTTGTCCCAGGCCGATGAGGACATATCTAAATATGAAGGCCTCGATGATGTTTCGATTCATTATAGAGAGAGTGAGAGTGAGGATGAGATTTTGAGTGAGGGAGAAGGTTATCTTCAAAAAATATTTAGTGATGTTTACACCAATACTTTAAGAATGAAAATGCATAATAAAAATTTATCTCTCAACGTGTGTGATTTGGAGAATGAGGTGAAAGTTTTCAAAGAGTGTGAGGCATCAGTGAGTCAACTCGAGAAAGTGAAAATCTTTTTGTCTACGCAGGTAGAGAGAAGTGTAAGCACAAATTTATTATAGATTTAATTTATTTATATTTGGCTTAATTCTGGACAAAATAAATTGAGTCTAGAATGGTAATTAATTCAAGAATATTCAAAGTTTACAAAAGACTTAAGATTGACGACGTTGCAATTTAAAGCAAAGAAGAAGAGATCAAGTCAAGTTGCAATTTCACATTTTGTTTGTTCTAAGATCACACGGGTATGAATAATCAAAGGAATATGTGATTTAGAATGTTGTTTAAATATTGGATGAATTAAATGTTTTTAATGTTTGGGAATTAAAAATTAAAGTTTTGAAAACGCATTTAATTATATCTGAGCTAAATTATTTTTTAATTCAAGGATAATCATGAAATAAAAGAAAAGGATTTACTATCGTTCAAACAACATATAAACTCGTTCGAACGACAACGCTAGTCGTTCAAACGACAACATTTGTCACTCGAACGAGATTGCCTCGATTTATGTGTTTCATTTATCTTGGACTCTGATTTGCTCAGATATAAAAATACTCTACGTGGACATTCTCAATAGAGATGAACAGTTCTAAAAATTTCCATTTTGTTTAGTTTCATCCTTTGTCTATTCAATATCCTATTCTCATAATTCCAAAGGTTTGTGATCTTGAACACATTCAGAAGAAGACTTTGTTCAACTCTTTATAGAGAGGAAAAAACTACACCAGACTGAGGTCAAATTAGGGAGATAGTACTGCGGTTCTTGTGGAGCTTCTGTGGTTGTTCCATTGCTGATGACATCAATCGACATCTGCAAGTATTCGTATGTCACCTTATTTTCGTTGTAATCCAATTGTAAACCGTTCCTTTACAAATTATAGTGGAAATAAAAAAAGTTTTTTCCCTTCGAGGATTTTTTCCTAAATTTGTTTCTTTTACCGCATGCTTTATTTATTCAATGGGTTAAATTGATTAGATCCATGTTTAGGGTTTAAGAAGATAAAATTGGAAATAATTGATTAAGTCGGTTTTACCTAAAGCATTTGCTAAAGTTCCTTTTTAAGAAGAGAGATTTGACCAACATCGGGGCTAGTCTTACGAGAGATCTTCAATGTCGATTGGAGACTTGCGAGAAACTTGATGCCCATGTATCCCAACTCGAGATTGATCTCGAACGTGACCGAAAGGTCAAGGTCACTTTAGAGGACACCCCTAAAAAGGTTGGAAAGATTCTCCTCGGTCCCGCATCAAGTAATATTGAGACACAAGGAATAGGCTATGACGATACATCCACTTTGAAAGTCGCACCTGAGTTGGTTTCCAAGTTTGTGATGGATCCTTATGGCCCTCAACCTAACCTACCAAGGCAACCTAACTTACCAAGGAAATCTCATCCTAGACATTTTGAAAAAGGTGGACCCAAACCCGTGTGTGTTTATTCCCATTGCAAACAAAGAGGTCACCTTAGAGAGTTTTTTTTACGTTAGGGAGCATTTCTCACATGCGTGTTCCCCGGTATGCTCCCACATGAGTTCCTACAAATGTTTTTGTATGCACTCCCACACGTGTTACTCCACATTCTCCCTCACATCATCATAGATATTTTGAGATAAAGTAGAGTATTTAGTCAAGACTTCACAATGTTTTATGGAGGAATTTCATAGGATGACTTCTCCTTTTGAGAAATCCTTCGGGCTTAATGATTGGGGTTGAGACTTGTTTCTAGAATCGGATGCCTATTATGCTTATATATCGTATTCATAGTTTTATATTTTATTATCATTGTGCTATCATTGTATTTACATCTTTCATTTTGATATTTTCTGAAAAATCCAAAAAGAGTTTTGTTTTTCTAAAAAAATTCTGAAAAAATATATATATACAAAAAGATTTTCAGTTTTTAAGAAAAAGGTGAAAAGGCAAAAAGATTTTATTCTGATAAAAATTTTCAGAAAGACAAAAAGAGTTTTGTATTTTTTGGTCACCATATATGGATGAACATTTAAACTGTCCAGATTAGCCATGCATTCCATATTTTCACGTTACTTTTTCGTAGTGTTTGGAGACATGACGTCATTTCTATAGTGTGCTTAATACTATTTGAAGTCATTATGTTGATATTTGATGACTACTTTATACATTTTTTACTCTTAGTAACCTTTAATGCACACGTGCACGAACATGTTTGAACATTGTACTTACTTGTCACTTGTCGAATATGATGTTCTCATCTCAATTTTTCTTTATAACAAACCAAATGTAAAAACGAGATAAAATGTTATGCATGTGAGAATAATTGCTCAGATTACCTTTATTTTTATGGAAAATTTGTTATGTGCTAAGTAATGAAAAGGGGCTACAAAAGATCAAAGGCTTTTGCGTTCAAATTCACCATTTGCATAAAAGAGCCTAGAAAGATTAAAGGAACACAAAAACATAAGTGACACGTCAATTTTTGATACATTAATACTTCGCTACATAAGAGCATTAATTTATTCAAAACTAATTTAGAGTTTATTCTTAATTATGTGAGATTTTGAGGGAGTTATAGTTGAAAAGTAATGGGTTTGCACAACTAAAAAATTCTCAAAAAACATTATATAGTTTGACGTCATTAGTGTGAGAATCATTTATGTTCATGACATGTTAATTAAGTTGAGTCAATTTCACATCAGTTCATCAATTTTGCACCTAAGGTACACTTTGAGCTCTTTCGTTAGAAGTGTCTGAAAACTTTATGCACACATGTTATGACTATATATGTTGATTAACATATGGAAAATGTTCACAACCTTACATTTCACATTCATGGTTCGGATATTTTAGTGTTAGTCCATGGTGTGTTGTATTTTATACATTTTATACCCTTTTATTTAAAAAATTAAAATTTTTTAAAAAATAGTTTATTGACTTTGACATTACTATCACCTATGCTTACTTATCTAATACATATGTTGATATCCTACTTTTTTCGTGTGATGCCAATATTTCATGTTTAGTTTTAACTCCCTTGTCTATTATCGATAAAAAGGGGGAAAACAAATTGAGGAGGGGTTTTTATTTCTGTTTGAAACTCTATGCACCACTATATCTTTGTTTGTCTCATGTGTGTAGGATGTTTCGCTTGGATGATGATCATTTGAACCCACACAGGATGAAGACAATGTATACCAAAGGATAGATCCAGTTTCAAAAAATGAATACTTGCAGATATTCTCCGTTCCATTTTCATTTGTATCTTGGGAGGGTAGTTTTGCATTAAGTCATAGGATTCAATTTGGCTTAGGTTTGTGTTTTGTACCAGAATAGCCAAAGGGGAATATTTTTAAGAGAAAATTTATAGTTGATTGTATTTTTCTTTATTTTCTATTTGTCGTATCCCGTTACACAAACAAGTCACGTTCAGAACTTCTCGATACTCGAAGACTTGGTTGAAGACACCTAGAGTTTGGAAGATTTGGTCATCTCAACAATCGTGGAAGAAGTATGTGATCATAAGTGGTAAAATGTTTTTGAGAATTTTCAGGGTTTAGTTATATTAAAACTTAATTTTTTATATGAAAAGCACTGAAAACGACGCCTCGTTCGAAAGAGGATAACGATCTTTCGAGCATGATATAATGAGGTACCAAAGCATTCAACACTGAGATCTCGTTAGATGTTATTGTTCGAAGTCGTTCGGACGACATACCTTTTTGTTCGAATGAATGGGCTTTGTTCAGATTTTTTAATGAATATGTTCCTTAAACTTTTTGTGTTTATCCTTTTTATCCAACCTTCTTGTAAAAAGGATGAATAGGATCAGATATTCCAAGAACTCTTTTTGAAGAACATAAACATATTTTCAGTTCTTTTTTTTATCAAACACCTCATATTATATTCCTCACCCCCGAGATATATTCAAGATCACTTTTACCATTCTCAAGAAGGTTTCTTGTGATACACCTTGTAGAAACTTTTCTCTACGACTGATTTTGTGAGATGAGGTTACACTACTGAAGAAGAAGGTTGAATTGGTGGATACCGAGGGTAAACAGCTACATGTGGATGACTCTGGAGTTGGGTCGTATCTGTTAGAGTTTTGAATATCTATGCATCTAACTTAATGTAGCTAAGTGTTTTGTAAGTCGTATGTATTCATAAACTTCCAATAGTGCTAAATAAAGGTTTTGCCCTATAAAGGGATTTTTTCTCATCTTGTCGGCTTTTTTATGTTGGTCTTGATAATTGCAATTTTATATTTGGACACAACTCGCATGCACACCATTTTTAATTAAAGATTAAAATTTAGATTTGTGTGTTGGGGCATTTAATTAAAGAAATTGATCCATTAGCACACTATGAACTATCAAGTTGACTTAGGTGGTTTTGATTTTGGATGGAGTGTAATATTTAGGTTTGTAAATTGGGTTTCATTTTAGATGAAGAAAGGAAGAATGTGAGGGCATTATGGACATTGGAAAAAAAATTATAACATAAGTTCAACTCCATCCTGGCTATGGTACTATGTTGATTATTCAAAAAATGGGGTTATGTCAAATATTGTGTTATCAAACTGAAGTTAAGTCAAAAGGACTAAAAAATAAAACAATTATATACATATATGTATATCTATATAAATACATATATATTTGAAATTAATTTTTTATTTATTTGAAATTGCGAATAAGTGCACACATTGTTGTTGTGCAATTTTAAACAAAACTAAGTAACAAATTTTAACCTCACATAAGTGAATTCGTGTGTGTATGCAAATATATGTATTCATGTGTATGTGTGTGTGTTTATGTGTGTAGAAACAACATTCTAGGACCCCTCCTAAGTCTCTCCTTAGGTCCCTAGCACCTCTCCATTCACCATAAACCCTAAGGTTATACTCCGACTATTAATCTAGAGTCCACTGGGCACTCCCTGTGACCATCCCCGGAGGGAGGAGGAATCCTTCGAGTCCCGCGCATCCCCTCTCGGGAGAGCGCTTCGACTGGCGTCGATTTTGTGAGGTGGGAAAAATGTAGAGAGATTCAGAGTCGCCAGTCTATTTTACTCAAAATAGACAAAAGAAAAAGGGGAAGCCACCCCGAAGGATGGCATCCAAAGACATACTGGTGCGTGCGAAACCAAAATGATTCGAAAAGGATTCGTAGGCTTAGTTACGAAATGGGAAGGTGTTAGGCACCCATTCCGCCCTTTCGGTCTCTCATGGATATTTGCTATTTTCCTTTATGTTTCCCCCCGTGATATGTGTGCATGTGTATATATATATAATGGAGGTATGAATCCTCGGCTTGTATCATGGAAAAGATAAAGCGAGTCATCCATAGGAAGATTATAAAAGTAATATTAGAAAAATAAGATTTACGCGGTTTCCCCTTCGTTGATCGCTATAAAGGAACGATAATGCACATGGAGTAATGTGTCACTAAGACTAAGGATATATATAATATAAGAAAAATGGATTTAGAGAAAATAGGAAATGAGAGAAAAAGTGAGAGAAAGGACTCGAGTCTCGGGTTTTACCCCGAGACGCCTATGTAGCCTATAAAGGCATCAAAGTCCACATAGTTCGCATACAAAGCAAAGGGGTGGGGTTTATCCCATAAATCCAAATGTGGGGATCTCTTATTTGTAAGTGTGTGTGTGTGTAGAAAAGGTGTTTTAGTTGTGAGAAAAATGTGAAAAAAGTGTGAGAATCCCTACTTGGAATTTATGAGCAAACCCTCTTTTTCTTGTTTTGGGGTTTTTATTTATATGAAAATAAGAGATGTACAATAATACTAAATAAAAAGTATATTAGGATGTGTGATATGAGATTATAAAAGTGCTAAGTAAGAAAACAAGTTATTGGGAATTCAAGAGAATTTAAGAGAGAGAGTTTGAGAAAGTTGGACCTTCTTGAAGATCTTGAGCTTGATCTTGAATGTTGGAGAGCAGCCCTTGAGCTTGGATGATGATGGAGAGTGGTTAATTCACCAAGTTTGATGAAAAGGATGATGAAAAGTGAAGGTAAAAGAGGGATTTGGAAGTTAAAATCACGTTGCTTTCGAGAGAGGTTTCTGGGATTCGTTCAGATAGATTTCTCTCAGATCTGGGCTCTTCCTGCAAATGAGGCCAGGGCCTCCTTTTATAACCCCAGGGGACTGCCGATCGGCCCAATCATGGCACTGCCTAGGTGCCGATAGGCAGGATCTGGGACCTGCCATTTGGCAGTGCGCCTCAGGCTTTTTCAGAAAATTGGCCACCGAGGGCAAACCGTTCGTCAGAATCGCGCACGGGGCATACCATTGGAAAGGTATTTCAGAGACCTTCGAAAGTCCTTTGTACCACTCCCGAGTTCGGGAGTTGACTTTGGGTCAAATATGGCTCAAAAGCGTTTGTCGGTCCATTGGACGGGGAATCACGCGGACGCAAACGGCTCGTTCGTCCGCATGGTAAGTCCGAATCATGCACGGGGCATACCGTTGGAAAGTTTAGGAGATGTACTTCGACATTCCAAAGAGTTTGACCCAGTTTGGAGAGTTGACTTTGGTCAATCGAGCCCGGGAAGCGCTCGGTGGCTTTCCGGAGTCAAACGGATCATTCGTCTGCATGGAAAGTCGGAATTGCGCATGGGATGGACCGTTAGAAAGGGTATTCAGTGCCCTTTAAAGATTCATTCAGCCTCGGTTGATCTGAAGAGTTGACATAGGTCAAATAGAGCCCGGGAGCGCCCGGTGGCCTCTGGGTCAGGTTTCGAACGCAAATGGCGCGTTCGTCCGCATGGTAAGTCGGAATCGCGCATGGGGCGGACCATTGGAAAGGGTATTCAGTTCCCTTCGAATATTCATTGAGTCTCAGTCAAGATGAGGAGTTTGACCTTTGGGTCAAACTGAGTCGGGGGGTGCCCGATGGCTTCCACGTCAGTACTCGGGACGTGACATGGGTTTATAGTGATGAAGGGAGGTACTAGGGACCTAAGGAGAGTTAAGGGGTAACAGAATGGGGTGTCTACAGAGCCCCTCGATGGGTGAGTTTGGAACAAATGATAGCCATCGATTAGACACTGCATGATGCTTTTGAGGGAGTATGACCGATTCAGAGGGTCGAGGTCAATTCTGAGGACCTAAGAAGTATGCTGGGGATGATGAATTCGGAGGATCAAGGTGAGTTCTGAGGACCTAAGGAGATGAGGATGACCAATTCAGAGGGTCGAGGTCAGTTCTTACCTAAGAGTGGTGACGATCGAGGACCGAGGTCAATTCTGACCTAATTCAAGTGACGATCCAAGACCGGGGCCAATGCTGACCCAAGAGTAGATAAAGATTGTATTTTGATTCTATTGGAGAAAGAGCTTTGTGATTTCGATTGGAGCTTGGGAGCTGCTAGCTAGGGGAAGATTTTTAGGAGACCTCGCAGGGGAGAACAACCTATTTTGGGTGCTGTAAGAGAATTCCGCTGGGGAAGTGATCAGGTGATCCTTAGGGATTTTCTGAAGCTTTTTCGGGAGGAGATTTCACTTAGTTTTTGAGGATTCCGCAGGGGAAGAGGGGTTCCGCTGGGAATGAGAATTGGATTTGAGGTTCCGTTGGGGAACGATGAAGGAGCTGGGGAACATTTGGATTGTCCTTTGGGAGAGATTGCTCGGGGCGAGTGGTTCTTCTAATTTCTGCTGGGAAAAATACCATGTGATATTGTACCGCACCGGATAGCCGATGGTTGTAAAGTCTGATGAGGAGGTGATTAGGTGGTCCGGGCGCCTTGCCCGAGAGGTCAATCGCTTGGATTTTGAGGACTCCATTGGGGAAAACGGTGTGTCGCCCGAAGGAGTGCGAAATTTCCTTGATGAAAACGTTTTAAATCCTTCTTGGGATTTTTAGGAATTTTCTGGGGATTTTTCGAGGCTTTCTGGTATTTTCTGGGAATTTTTGCACGAAATTTTAAGGGGGGTGCCGGTCGGCATAGACTGAGAGGTGCCATTCGGCAGTGGCATGGACTTTTGGGATGCCTCGGGAAGGTGAGGAGATAGTTCCGATCGGTATGGTGAGGTGGGTTACCGATCGGCATGGCGTTTGGCCTCCTATATAAAGGGGGCGAATTCCCCTCATGTTTCACAGCTTCCTGCCTTCTCTCTTTCTGCGATTTCTCTCTGCGAATCGTTCTAGCATTCCGATCTTCAAAGAATGGCCCCTTTTGTGATCACCGCTGTCCACCGGGAGTGGTTGACCATTGATGACTGGGTGAATGTGGATTGGAGGGACAGGGTGCCCCTTGCTTTGGGGAATGAGAATGCCTTTGATGCATTCGAGCCGGTTGCGGATGAGCGGACCTTGATGCGGGAGTCGTCGCGTCATCTCTCTTCGAGAGTGATTTTCGGTAGTTATGTGAGTAACCTGACCTTTGGCATTCTTTCCATTTTGGGTGATTTTTCCTGACCTTTGACTGAATTTTTCCTTTCGCCAGTCGGATATTTCTTTGAAGAACATGCGTGCCCATGGGACGACGAGGCTTAGGGATGTTTGGGAGCATCTTCCACCCGTGGTGTGTTGGATGGTATCATCAGCGCGTTTTGGGAGGTTAGCGGCTGTGCTATATGAGACGCCTCATTCGACAGCAGTTTTGTGTGCCTTGGGGGAGAGGTGGTGGGACACTACCCACACTTTTCATTTTGGCTTCGGGGAGATAACGGTGAATCCCATAGATGTGCAGCAACTGCTGGGGCTGGATTGTGATGGGGAGCAGATAGAGGTGGACCGCTCTTTGTGGGTGAGGCCGAAGGCGGTGTATGCGGCACTCGGTGATGTGAGGAGGATAGTCTCTGGAGATTCTATCCGGCTGTCCTTGCTGAAGGATGTTTTGCTGAGCAGGGTGGTTGATGTGGAGGACGGACTGCAAGTGAGGCAGATGGCCCGGTTGTTCATTTTGTTGGTGCTGGGAGGTTTCATGGTGGCGTCGAGTGGTGACGTCATCCATTTGTGGTTTCTTCCATACTTGAGGATGTTTTTGAACATCCCTTTCTATGATTGGGGGAGTCTGACCTTGGCGACCCTTTACTCTTCTCTGGATGCGTTCAGCCGGTGCTGCCGACAGACTTTTACTGGAGCCACGTATCTCCTTGTGGTATTATTTACTTTGCGCATTTCCATTTCATGCATTCGCATTTCCATTTCATGCATTCGCGTTTTCCTTATGCGTCTCTTTTTGCTCATGAATTCAGACGTGGTTTTATGACGTGATTGGGTGCAACACCCCACTGATTGCTCTTAAGGATGACACCATTGGGGACTTCTGTTGCTTGTATCGATGGCGTAAGGCTAACCGACAGTCAAAGGGATCTCTCTCCCTGGAGGCGGTGCGTCGGGTCTTGAATGACCTGACCATTGGTAGGGTAAGACTCTTTCAATTTCAGCCTTAGTTTTTTCACCTTCTGATTATGTATTGACTTATGCCTGCTTGGGGATTTTCAGGTGACCTTTTATCCTTGGGGGACCGCCATTCAGGATACGGGGGTGACTGGGGTGAACGCGCAAATGAGGCGTTTATTGTCGCATGAGTTCGGCCATTCCTGGTACCTCGGGGAGAGGGTGATTCGTCAGATTGTTGAGGAGGAGGTGGTGGTTCCTCCATCAGCCTCCTACTTCTATGAGGTGGGAGCGACAATTGTTGGAGGATGAAAGGATCGCGGTGATGATTGGCGAGTCCTATACGTTGTATACTGATACGGTCGCGCCGTATGATTATATGGACTTTGTGACGAGCTGGTTGATGGCGCCCAGTATACATGATGCCTTGCCTTTCCCTCCTGCTGGTTCGAGTCGGACGGTGGGGTCTTCCCACAGTGGTGGTGGTCCGTCGACACCTACGGCAACCTCGGAGGTCCCTTTTGTTCGGCTGCACACTCCTTCGTACAACATCCGGCAGGCTGATGGAGGGACAATGCCGATGCTGCATCGTCCTCTTGCAATGGATCCGGAGGAGCTGGGCTTGACAGAGGATGTCCTTAGTCCTGCGGTAAACCTTTCGGTTCTTTTCCTCTCTTTTTTTGATTTCTTTTGCTTGATAATGATTCTGCCTTTCCTTTGCAGATAATTCGGGTGTCGACCACTTGGCTCAGGGACATCAGGGATTGGATATCATCGGCGACTGTCCACATTTGGGAGGCTGTCCCTGTTCCTTCTTGCTTGGTGCCGTCAGCCTCGTCTGGGGGAGACTCTGGCTCGAGTAGTGGGGGCGTGTCGTCTCGCCGTAGGGGAAAGAGAGCGCGTCGCCGGGATGGAAATTCTTGAGAGAGGGAGTGAAATGTGGGTTCGGGCTGAGTCCCGTTATTTTTGGCTTTTCTTTATTTCCTGCAAAAATGATGTAACACATAAAACATATATATGCAATCCAATGCGGTTTTTTGACTATCTTTTATTTTAATGATGAAATGAATGCATGCGCTTTTTAATTTGCTGCTGAGACTGTAAAAAAGGAATATTTTTAGAAATCTTTCAAAGGAAAGTTATTTTATTGAAAACGGGGAATCCCATAAGGAGGGAACGGGATTCTTGAAATTCTTTTGAGAATATCAATTTATTTTTATGGAGTTTTCTGATTTGACAAAGAAGGAATGGAGGAAATTTAAAAAATGGAATTATATAAGGAGGAAAAGGGATTTTGAAATTCTGTTGAGAATATCAATTTTTTATTTTTCTGATTTTGACAAGAGAGGAAAAAGGGAGATTTCCAAAAATGGGGGGTTGTCGATCGGCAAACACCCTGGCCTGCCTATCGGCAGTTCAGTCCAGTCCCATCAATTAAAAGCTTTGATTGGTACCCTCTTCAGCCTTTAGTACCTTGCGGGGTAGGGTTCCTTTCGATTTCTGCAGGGATTATGTCCCTTGTGAGGATTTTTAAGTATAAAAAAGGAGAAGGGTGGAGTGTTTTCCTCACACCTTTTACATTCTTCATACCAACCCATCATCTTTTAGTCTTGCAAGATGGCTCTCCCTAGTAGCATTGAGTTTGTCAACTACCTCGAAGCCTTGGAAGCCATGTGCTCTTATAATTTCGACGATGATGCTTTCAATATGCATCGAGTCTCCTTGTGGCGTAATCGACCTTTTGAGTGGAATATGCTGATGGCGGCAGTACAATTTTGGTACCCCGAAGACCATGTATTCCGCTTTGGGTTGGAAGAAGTTTGTTCTACCTACGAGGAATTTTCTGCCATACTGGGCGTGAATCCTAGTGTTATCGCGGCTTTACCCGAATTTTCTCGTTCTCCTAGGGATTTATTGGTCGGGCTTCTTCATATCTCGCCTTGGGCGGCCAGGTCATTGGTGGCCAGAGGGATGCTCTCCCTCCCGGCGGTGTTGCAGTCCGTGCGTTCGCGGGAAGTAAGTGATGTTGGCTATGCTGGAGCCGTTGTTCTGGTCCTGGTTTCAAAATTGTTGTTGGTGACTGGGGAATTGCAGGTGGACCCACAACTTGCAGCCATTACCTCATGGATGTCATACCGTCGCAATCCTGCGGCAGTGATATTGGCGGAGACTTTGAATGGCCTGGATGCCTGGAGAGAAGGCCGTTCTGA
The DNA here is from genome assembly GCA_949130495.1 of Sambucus nigra. NCBI lineage: Eukaryota > Viridiplantae > Streptophyta > Magnoliopsida > Dipsacales > Adoxaceae > Sambucus > Sambucus nigra. The sequence goes on along the minus strand of OX422214.1, from coordinate 381,448,232 downwards.
CTTTTTAAGGGGTAGCCCTGTGATGCTATTCATGTGGTTGTCTGAAAGATTCCGCTTGTCGACTCCTCCAGATTATCCTTTGTCAGTCGTACCCAAATTCTTTTCGCGCTACTTCATCCGCATGGGCTTGTATGTTGAGAATTGGGAGAATTGGCTTGTGGAGCATGGGGTTTGTGGGCAGTATTGGTCAGTGCCTTAGTGGGGACAGTTGCAGCCTATTCTGGAGCTAGGAGAATATTCATATGTGCGGCTGGTTGGTCTCAGGCATACCTCTTTTTATTTCCCTTGGCGGCTTTTGCGCCAATTTGGCTGGGCGCAGGTCGTTCCCCCTCGGACCTCAAATTTCTTTCCAGTAGAAGATTTGACTAAGCGCTTGCGTCTATTGCTAGGATCTCTGTGGGAAAATTGGCGTTCGTCGACCCGTCCCTCTCAGTCTGTTGGGAAGGTTTGACATGTCCCCAAAGATTATATGAAGTGGTTGGGGAGGAAAGTAGTTAGCAAGATGTTGGCAGTAGAGACCGGTCGGAGGTGGTTTGTTTTATCTGACTCCATGGAAGGGGGTGTTGTGGTCTTTTCGAAGATGGTTAAGGCTCATCGGTCCATGGAGTGTTCGCGGCACTCCATTTAGGCAGGAGAAAATTGGGGACCTCAGGACGTGGATGATGAGCGTGCAGGCTCTTCGGTTAGCTGTGGGTAGGACTCTTGGGGAGTTTATTTATGTAACAGATGTGGGGAATTTTGTCTGCTTTTTATGGTAGTAGGGGGAAGGGAGTTATCCGTTCCTTTTTCCTTATGCAATATATACTGTAGTTTCTTATTAATGAAATAAATAAGTTTCTGATCATCCAGCTGTGCCTTTCGATGAATTTTGTATTTTGAATTATCTATACCAATCACTAAGGCATACATAATCCTTTTGTTCAAGTAGATGTTTAGAATGAACTGTCGTTCTCGGGGGTAAGAAAATAATGGTATTTTGTGAAAAAGAAGGGGTCGTGCCCATGTGAGGAGTATGTGCTGCCTACGTACCTCTGGGGTTTTTGAAAAAGTTCTTATCTGATTGAAAAAAGGTTTTGCAGAGGATCAGGCCCACGTAGTTCTGGGTAGAGGGAAATGGAGAGAGTTTTTTTTTTTTTAGAATAGAAGGGGGATGAGAAGAGTCGTAGCGCGCCAAGATTTTGGACTAGGAGTAGAACTTCTTGAGACGGTCCAGATTGACTGGACGAGCCATCTCTTCCCCATCTAGGTCAGTGAGTATGGCGGCACCGCCGGATAAGATTTCTTCAAAATGTAAGGGCCGCTCCGATTGGGTTTGAACTTTCCTCTGGGGTCCTAGATGGGTTCGATTATCTCTTTGAGGGCTAAATCCCCCTCTCGGACACCGCGGTCCTTGACTCTCTTGTTGAATGATCGCGCTATTCGGCGATGGTATCCTTGTATGTGGTAAAGAGCTTTTAATCTCCGTTCATCTAGGAGGGTCAGCTCATCAAGACGGCCTTGGCACCAGTCTTCTTCACTAACCTTGCTTTCGAGCATGACACGTAACTAGGGTATTTCCAGCTCCACATGTAGGACTGCCTCCATGTCGTAAACCAGGGAGTAAGGGGTAGCCCTAGTAGAGGTTCGAATTGAGGTTCGATAGCCCCAAAGGGCGTAGGGGATCCGGTCGGCCCAATCCCTACAACTTTCGATCATCTTGTTGATGATGGCTTTGAGGTTTTTGTTTGCGGCCTCAACTGCACCATTGGTCTGAGGTCGGTAGGGAGAAGATTTGTGTCTCTGAATCCCGTATTCGCTGACTATTTCTATGACTTCTGCCTCAAAGTGCAAACCATTATCCGACACTAGCTCGTGCGGGAACCCATATCGGCAGATGATATTCTTCTTGATGAATTTGGTCACCTTCTTGGCATTTAATACTGCGTATGACTCAGGTTCGACCCATTTGGTGAAGTAATAGATGGCAACCAGGATGAACTCATGCCCGTTTGAAGCTTTTGGTGTAACCTTCCCTATGATGTCGATACCCCAGGTGGAGAACGGCCATGGAGAAGTCATTTTGTATAATTCCCGCGGAGGTAGATGTTGGAGATTGGAGAACTGTTGGCATTTAGGGCACCTCCGAACATAGGCGGTGCAATCCTGGGCCATGGTGGCCCAATAGTAGCCTTGTCGGATGATCTTTTTTGGCAAGCATGTGACCGTTCATGTGAGGTCCGCATTCCCCGCTATGGACTTTCTGCATTATCTTTTCAATGTCAGCCCCTGCAATACAGTGCAAATGAGTTCCATTGAAATTCCTCTTGAGTAGTGATTTGTGGCAGATGATGTACTGAGTGGCCAGCCTTCGGAGGGTAGCTCGGTCGTTCTTGTTGGAACCCTCGGGATACCTATCGTGTTTGAGGAGGCACCAAATATCATAGTACCAGCAATCGGCTAGTTCGGGATCTTCAGTGGAGACAAGCTCAATATGGTAGCAATGGGTCGGTCTGTCTTGTTTTTGAAATAGGAAGGGGGTTATTGTTATTCCCTCGGGTATGTCGACCATGGAAGCCAAAGTAGCGAGAGCATCAGCTAGGTTGTTCTTTGCTTGGGGTAGGTAATGGAAGGTGATATCTCGGAATTGGGAGGCCAACTCTTCTAATTGGGCATGAAAGGGTTGAAGCTTTTCGTCCTTGACCTTCCACTTTCTGAGCACTTGACCGATGATAAGGGCAGAATCCCCGTATACATCAAGGTATTGAATACTTTTCTCGAGAGCGACCTGGAGGCCCACTGTGCATGCCTCGTATTCTGCCATGTTGTTGGTGCAAGGGAAATCCAATTTAATGGCGATGGGAGTGTGGGAGTCATCTGGGGCGACCAGAAGTATCCCAATGCCATATCCCTTTTTGTTGACAGCGCCGTCGAAGAACATTTTCCATCGGGGGCAGTCTTGAGTGGTGCAGAGGATGTTTTCATCTGGGAATTCGGAGATCCGGACATCTTCTTCTTCTATAGGGTAGTCAGCGAGGTAGTCAGAGATGGCTCTTCCTTTAACGATTTTCTGTGTGACGTACACGATATCAAACTCGGTTAGGAGCATCAACCATCGGGCCACTCGGCTAGATAAGGCGGGTTTCTCAAGAAGGTATTTGATGGGATCCATTCGGGATACTAGTTTAATGGGGAAGGCGAGCATGTAATGTCGTAACTTTTGGGTAACCCAGACAAGTGCGACACATGCTTTTTCCAAAGCAGTGTAGTTGACCTCGTATCCGGCCAACTTGCGACTAGTGTAATAGATGGCTCTTTCTTTGCGGGAGTCCTCGAGGTACTGGGCTAGAAAAGCCCCGGCTGCAGTGTTTGTTATGGTTAGGTATAAGAGCAAAGGGAGACCAGGATGTGGTGGCATGAGAACTGGAGGTTGGGTTAGGTATTGTTTGATTCGATCAAAAGCTTCTTGGCAGGCCTCATTCCAAACCTTGGTTGAATTCTTTCGGAGGAGCTTAAAGATTGGTTCACAGATGGAGGTTAGCTGGATGATGAACCGGCTGATATATTATAATTTCCCCAGGAAGCCTCGGACTTCCTTCTCTGTTCGGGGAGGTGGCATCTCAAGTATGGACTTAAGCTTGGCGGGATCTGCTTCTATCCCCTTCTCACTGATCATGAATCCTAAGAGTTTTCCCTTCGTAACGTCGAAGACGCACTTCTGTGGATTAAGTCTCATCTGATACTGCCGCAGTCGTTTGAAGAACTTACGGAGAGCGGGAACATGACCTTCTCTAGTTTTGGACTTGATAATCATATCATCCACGTGAACCTCGACCTCTTTGTGGATCAGATCGTGCAGGATGGTTGTGGCAGCCCTTTGGTAGGTAGCCCCAGCATTCTTGAGACCGAATGGCATAACGGTGTAGCAAAAAGTTCCCCATGGGGTGATGAATGCGGTTTTATCTTGGTGGTCAGGATGCATCTTAATTTGGTTGTATCCGGAAAATCCGTCGATAAATGACTTGAGAGCATGACTGGTTGTGTTGTCCACGATCATGTCGATGTTGGGTAGCGGATAATCATCCTTCGGAGAAGCTTTGTTTAAATTTTGGTAATCCACACACATTCGAACCCTTCCTCCTGATTTTGGTACAAGTACAATGTTGGCTAGCCACGTGGGATATTCGATTACTCGAATGAAACCCACGTTCAACTGTTTGATCACTTCTTCTTTGACCTTAAGCGACCATTCGATGCGGAGCTTTCTCAACTTTTGTTTAACTGGCTTGGCATCTGGGAGAATGGGGATCTTGTGCTGAGCTATTTCGGGATCAATACCGGGCATGTCGTCGTAGCACCATGCGAAGACATCCACGAACTCCTTTAGCAATTCTTCGAGTTGTGCGCGCTCATGCTCGTTAAGGGTGGCCCCTATCCTAATCTCGCTCAGTTGGCTACTAGAACCTAGATTAATAACGACAGTCTCTTCTTCATTAACTTAAACGCTGTTATGTTGTTTATTATTAACCTTATTTAGATCAGTTAAGAATTGTTCATTTGCAAAATCATCATCATCAAAAGTTTGATTAAAATCCACACAATTAATGTAAGGTACAGCAAGATACTCAAAATCTTCGTTTATTTCATTGATAGGAAAAACAGCATTGAGAACCTCATCAAAAGAGGTCTCGATTACATTTGAGCAAGGATGGACAACAGTAGGTAAAATAGGGTAAACATTGGGGTTGAGGGAGATTTTAAGAGGTAAAACTGGCGCAGCATGCCAGTTGAGGAGAGGTGTATCAGCAGCTTTAATCAGAGGGGATGGGTCCCTTGATGTAGTGCCTGAATGAACCATGCAGAGTGTCAGCCCCAGTGTCTGCAGGTTGAAGGAATCTTCAGAGTCACTTTCCTCAGTTTCTTCAGTATCTTTGATAAGCGGTGGCACCTGGTATTGGTAACTTTTGGCCCATGGGTAGCTATCTTCGAAGAAGATCTCCATTCCAGGCTTCATCTTCTTATCTGTATGGTCATACCACGATTCTGGAAAACCACAAAAGGGGAAATCCTCACCTTCCTTGATGAATCGTCCATTTAAAGAATCTCCTGAGATAGTTCGAACGAAGTCTAACCCTCTCTTTGATCGATTCTGGCGGATCATTCTGATTTCTGGTTCTGATGGTTGATATCCCAAGCCGCAAGGAGGGAAAGTTTTCTTCAGTTCGATGGGCTCAAGAATCCCCTGCTGCCTTTGTCCCAGCCCTAGTCCGGGAATGAAGTGCATATTTCTGAACATCTGAATCACATTGACATTGCCATGAGGGTCATATTCTGGACAAACCCTTTCTTTGAAATCGTCCCCTGCTGGGAGTAGGTATGGTTCAACTCGAAAACCTGATAGGATCATATCATTTGACCCATGTTGTATCTCAAGAATTGGACAGCTGGTGCTTACACCCTCGGCGTTACCGTCATCACCCAAGATGGTAATGACTCTCCCATCGGCGAAGAACTTCAGTTTATGATGGAATGAGGAAGAGACACCCTTTATACTGTGGAGCCAGGGTCGTTCGAGCAACAGGTTAAAATAGGTCGGGATATCGATGACTTGGAATTCGACGACAGGGTTTATAGGTCCAACCCCTATTACAAGTTTTATGGATCCCATCACCTCACGGTGGGTATTATCGTAGGCACGCACGGCAGCGGATGTTGGCGCGAGGTTACTTTATTTCAGACCTAAACATTTGAAGGTTCTCAGTGGGCAGACATTCAAAGCGGATCTGTTGTCAATGAGAGAGAGTGGTACAACCTTCCCCATAACTTCGACGGAGATGTTGAGTGCATGATTGTGATTTGGCCCAATTTTGGGGATTTCTTCTTCAGAAAAGGACAGCATTCGGGTAGAGGTCAAGGATCCGACCAGGTTCACCGCTTCTTCTGGTGTGGTAGAGGGAGGAACTATGGGTCCAGTGAGCAATTTGATCAAAGCATTTCTGTGTAGCTGGGAAGACATGAAAAGCCCCCATATAGTGATGTTAGCTTGAGTTTTCTTCAATTGATCGAGGATCTTGCTCTCCTCGAGGGTCATTTCTGGCATAGGAAGGTTTCCAACGCCCTTACCCTTATCATTGGTTGGTAGCGAGTTTGGAATTTGGTAATGTCTCCCAGATCTGGTCATGTGATTTACTGAAGAAGGGAAAAACTTAAATCCAGTTTCCTCATCAATCTCAGGTTGTTCTGCCACCTTATTTATTTCTCCGAGGAGTTCCTCAAATTATATCATCCCACATAAGTCAGCTATTTGGCCATTTCCTCCTGAAGCTTGTTCTTCATTTGAAACTTCGAATTCGTCCCCCCATCCGGTGGCAATAATTCTATTTTACCTTGTGAAGTCAATGCATTCCATAACTTCAACGGCTTCTTCATATAGGTCTTCCCATTATGTGGGGATGTGTAAGGGTGAAGAGACCAGGAGCCCTTTCAGCTTCAAAGCGTCAAGTAACTCGGTGATACTGAAAATGTTGTTGGTTTGCCTGAATGCTTCCGTCATGATCCGGACAACATCATCTAAGAAGATTTCGTCGGTTGGTACCATCCACCTATCTGATTCTTGAGACCATTTCCGTGATTCCAAAAACAACGTACTGAACCTCTGGTAGTTGATAATCATCTGTGAGGGCAATTTCAGCCCGAACTCTAGGAGTTGGTTTAACACCTCTGACAATTCCATACCTTCACTTTCAGAACAGGTCTGGACAGTGATGCACGCTCTGGTAAGGAGTGACAGCGCCTGATCAGCGGGGCTAACAGGGTGTAGGAGGAAATATGGGCAAAGTTGAAGGGGTTTAGAAGGGTATAAGGGTGTGATTTGAGTTGATGGATCGAAATCTGGGTTTCCTTCCAAGAAGATGGCATTGGTGTGATTTGGGAGTGGATTATGAGTAGTGTTTGGCTTAGGATTGACTGATGGGGCGATGGTACACCGGTCAATGAGATCTTGGATTATGTTTCGAAGGTGGAAGCATTGGTCGGTGGTATGGCCAGCTTTTTGGTGAAAGGCGCAATGAGCATCGGTCTTGAAATTCCTGGGAAGTGGATTGGGTAATGGACGTGGATCCAGGGGTTTTATAAGGTTTCGGCTTAACAGCGCTTGGTAAACTTTGGAGAGGGGAACATAGAGCTCAGTGTATTCCCTTCGGACGGGAGCAGGGTGGCTTTCCGGTGCCCATGATGTGGTTGGTTGAGACTGCGACACTGATAGGCTTATCATATATTCTGGGGGTGAACTGTCCGGACACCTTCTTTGGTTCAACTTCTATTTTGGCAAGACCCTCTTCGATTTCTACTCCTGCTTCTCTGAGAGCTCGAAAATGGAGGTATTACTGTCCTCCCATGGTTGCTCGGACATGGGGCAAGAAATTCTTCTTCACTATGCTGACTTGTTCTTCTTCAGACGGCCGATTGCTCATGGTAGCCGCTTTTTCCCTCCATCGGGCTATAAAGTTACTGACTGATTCTCCGGAGTTCTGTTTGAGCAACTCTAAATCACGGCGGGTGACCTCAAGCTCTTCGTTGTATTTGTACTGCGACATGAATTCTCGGGCTACATCCTCCCAGCTACGGATTCTGGATTCCTCAAGAGATAAAAACCATCGAAGAGCAATATCTTTCAAAGTTTGCTGAAACAATTGGGCCATCACTTCTTCCGAAGCCCCTAGTAGAGTCATGGAACGATGATAACTACGAAGATGAACAATCGGGGGACCACTCCCTCCAAATTTCTCGATATTTGGCATTTTGAACTTCTCGGGTAACCTTGCTTTAGGATAAGGAGACATATGGGTGTAGTCCATGTAATTCCTAGAGATCCTGACTTGGTCAAACTTCTTGGTGAGCATCTTGAGATCCTCTTTGACTTTGTTCAACTCCTCCTCCTTTGGATCAGTAACAAGAGGCAAGTTAGCCATAGGCTGGGCAATGTTTGGCATTGGAAGCTGGGCAGGCGGCGGCCCATTAGCAGGAGGGGCACGCGGAGTGGGCTAATATTCTTTCGAAACCCAGATGGGCTCGGGTGGACCCATAGCACGAGGGAACAGGGCCTCAGGCTCTTGAGGAATAGGACCTTGGTTTCGTTGCATTTCTCGAACCTCATCTTGGAGGTTGTCAATCTTGGCCACGAGCTGAGCTAGGACTGTCGGCAGATCCGGTTGTATGACTGGTGCTTGATCCGCATTCTCCATGGAAGATGGATGGATTCCGGACTCGGAAGAAGTAGTAGAGGAACGGACAAAACTCCGGGGTGATTTGACTCAAGACCTAAGCCAATAGGGAGCCAGGCCAAGGGCGTGCGGTCAACCTGAGAAGGCGTAGGATGAGGTTTATTTTTTTAGAAAAGGGAAGGAACTATTTTTGGATTTTTGATAAAAAGGGAGAAATGTTTTTGGATTTTTGATAAGAAAGGGAGAAATGTTTTTTGGATTTTTGATAAGGAAGGGAGAAATGTTTTTGGAGACGGAACTCAGCATGATTATTATGATTATTATGTTCTCACTTGTATTTAATTCTCCTAAATGCAATGCCGGACGAGACTTGAGCCTGGAAAAGTGGGGTTTTAATATATGCAAAGCTACAGTTTGGGAATTGTAACCCTGCTCGCGGACAGAGTCTCATTTTAAAAATGCGCAAAAATTGCGGGGAAGATCGACCCAAAATTTAGTCAGAATTTCGGGTCGAAACCGGTAATCTAAAGTGCTTGTCCTAGGTTTGACACCTATATGCGGGTATGCAGTTGGTTGGGTGAATCGGCATGGGTTCCCCCCTTTGGCGTGACTTCCACGATATACGTCTCGCTTTTGCGGGCAATCGATACGTGTGGACAAGCCATTTGATATACCTGGGTGTACGTGAATTGCCTCACCATATACCTCGTGAGGACGGTACGTGTGAGAGCGAATTCGATATACTCAGCGTACGTGAACGAATTCCCTGCGATATACCTCCCGTCATGATTTCGGTCAAGAGGTACGATGCGGGGGAACCGTTCGATATACGTCGAAGGTACTTGGCCAATGGAAGGTGAGAGTCATATCGCTTAGGCTAACAGCGACCTGCCGGACCAGCGCCCATTACGAAGTGACCCTCCAGTTACTGGGTAAAATTTGGTCAATATCAATGCTCTTTGGTGATGTTGTGTGAATCATGCATGATTCTATTATTAGTAGCTTATGATGAGAATGCCTTTCTTTGATTATGACAAACCGGGAACAAAGTACAAGTACCCCAAAAGATACGCCAAGTATGGATAGGTGATGCGTGCAACATGGGGATATACGTGATCCTAGGTTTACGTGGTGTGAGGTGTACATGGAGGAATTTCTACAAGTGTGTGAACATAAGCATAAGCATGGGATATACATATGAGAAAAGGGGAACATGAAGATATGGGGGGAAGCATAAACAAACATAGCATCCATGTAAATAGAGTCAATCCCTTAAAATAAATAAAAGTCCCCAGCGGAGTCGCCACTGTGACCATCCCCGCCGATCCCCGCCGCGGAGGGAGGAGGAATCCTTCGAGTCCCGCGCGTCCCGTCTCGGGAGAGCGCTTCGAACGGCGTCAATTTTGTGAGGTGTGAAAAATGTAGAGAGATTCAGAGTCACCAGTCTATTTTACTCAAAACAGACAAAAGAAAAAAGGGAAGCCACCCCGAAGGATGGCATCCAAAGACATACTGGTGCGTGCGAAACCAAAATGATTCGAAAAGGGTTCGGATGCTTAGTTACGAAATGGGAAGGTGTTAGGCACCCATTCCACCCTTTCGGTCTCTCATGGATATTTGCTATTTTTCTTTATGTTTCCCCCCGTGAGATGTGTGCATGTGTATATATATATATAATGGAGGTAGGAATCCTCGGCTTGTATCATGGAAAAGATAAAGCGAGTCATCCATAGGAAGATTATAAAAGTAATATTAGAAAAATAAGATTTACGCAGTTACTCCTACGTTGATCGCTATAAAGGAACAATAACGCACATGGAGTAATGTGTCACTAAGACTAAGGATATATATAATATAAGAAAAATGGATTTAGAGAATATAGGAAATGAGAGAAAAAGTGAGAGAAAGGACTCGAGTCTCGGGTTTTACCCCGAGATGCCTACGTAGCCTATAAAGGCATCAAAGTCCACGTAGTTCGCATACAAAGCAAAGGGGTGGGGTTTATCCCATAAATCCAAATGTGGGATCTCTTATTTGTAAGTGTGTGTGTGTGTGTGTGTAGAAAAGGTGTTTTAGTTGTGAGAAAAATGTGGAAAAAGTGTGAGAATCCCTACTTGGAATTTATGAGCAAACCCTCTTTTTCTTGTTTTGGGGTTTTTATTTATATGAAAATAAGAGATGTGCAATAATACTAAATAAAAAGTATATTAGGATGTGTGAGATGAGATTATAAAAGTGCTAAGTAAGAAAACAAGTTATTGGGAATTCAAGAGAATTTAAGAGAGAGAGTTTGAGAAAATTGGACCTTCTTGAAGATCTTGAACTTGATCTTGAATGTTGGAGAGTAGCCCTTGAGCTTGGATGATGATGGAGAGTGGTTAATTCACCAAGTTTGATGAAAAGGATGATGAAAAGTGAAGCTAAAAGAGGGATTTGGAAGTTGAAATCACGCTGCCTTCGAGAGAGGTTTCTGGGATTCGTTCAGAGAGATTTCTCTTAGATCTGGGATCTTCCTGCAAATGAGGCCAAGGCCTCCTTTTATAACCCCAGGGGACTGCCGATCAGCCCTATCATGGCACCTGCCGATAGGCAGGATCTGGGACCTGCCATTTGGCAGTTCGCCTCAGGCTTTTTCAGAAAATTAGCCACCGAGGGCAAATCGTTGGTCAGAATCGCACACGGGGCATACCGTTGGAAAGGTATTTCAGATACCTTCGAAAGTCCTTCGGACTGCTCCCGAGTTTGGGAGTTGACTTTGGGTCAAATGTGGCTCGGAAGTGTTTGTCGGTTCATTGGACGGGGAATCGCGCGGACGCAAACGGCGCGTTCGTCCGCATGGTACGTTCGAATCGCGCACTGGGCATACCGTTGGAAAGGTTAGGAGATGTACTTCGACATTCCAAAGAGTTTGACCCAGTTTGGAGAGTTGACTTTGGTCAACCGGGCTCGAGAAGCGCTCGGTGGCTTCCCAGAGTCAAACGGATCGTTCGTCCGCATGGAAAGTCAGAATTGCGCACGAGATGGACCGTTGGAAAGGGTATTGAGTGCCCTTCGAATATTCATTTAGCCTCGGTGAAGATGAAGAGTTGACATAGGTCAAATAGAGCCCAGGAGCGCCCGGTGGCCTCTGGGTCAGGTTTCGGACGCAAATGGCGCGTTCGTCCGCATGGTAAGTCGGAATCGCGCACGGGGCGGACCGTTGGAAAGGGTTTTCAGTGCCCTTCGAAGATTCATTGAGTCTCGATCGAGATGAGGAGTTTGACTTTTGGGTCAAATTGAGCCGGGGGGTGCCCGATGGCTTCCAGGTCAGTACTCGAGACATGACCTGGGTTTATAGTGATGAAGGGAGGTACTAGAGATCTAAGGAGAGTTAAGGGGTAATAGAATGGGGTGTCTACACTCCCGAACCACATTTAAATCCGGTCAATTTCTTTGTTAGAGTGAAAGATCAATGAATATTCTAAGGCCTCTGAATTCCTTTTCCAACAGTCCGCCCCATGTGCAAATCGGCATGATGATTCGAGCGAACGGGCCATTTTGCTATCGAAAATCGATCTGGATGACCGGGCACTCTTGAACCGCATTTTGACCCCAATCAACTTCATAATCAGAGAAAAATCTCAATGAATATTTTAAGGGAACTGAATACCCATTCCAATAGTTTACCCCTGTGCGAAATGACATAACCATTTGGACAAACGATTTGTTTTCTCCCGAAAACTGATCCGGAGGCTACCGGGCCCTCTCGATCTCTATTTAACCAGAGTGAATTCTTCCACTCGAACGAGACTAAATTAATCTTTGAAGTTAATTGAATACCCTTTTCAATGGTCTACCAAGTGTGCGAATCAGCCTTACGGTTCGAACGAATGACCCGTTTTACTCTGAAGGATCACCGAGCACTTTCGGGCACCATTTGACCAAAGTCATCTCTCTAAACCTAGCATAGATCTTTGGAACATCAAAGTTCCTCGCATAACCTCTCCAATGGTCTGCCCCATGTGATAACTCTTTATTTGTATTCCTTCAGATATGGATTTGGAATGTCACTACGGTCAAACTTCGAGTATCAAAATTCCTGTAATTACCTACAAAACTTCTTAAAAATTTAGTATCGTGGCAAATTCGGGTATCAATCCAATTTTTATCAATGAAAAGGTTATCGTGGAAACTTGCAATTCCAATTTTTATTAAAAATCCTTTTGTGTTTTTAAAAAAATTTAAAGTTTTTTTTTTATTTTTATATTTTAAAAATAATTTTCAAGGGAGGAAACGAAAATTTATGCAACTAAAATGACTATGAAAATTTAAAAAGTAATCTAGTTTAGAATTTATGAGAAGAAACAAGAGGTGGGATTACACCACGTAGTCAAATTAATTTAATGTCCTAATTATTCAATTGAATAGTTCGAAATAATATTGAATTTAAAATTTAACTCTAGTCACAATCCTAAATTCAATTTTTTCTCTTTCAGCAATTAAATATGGAATAATCACAACATAAAAAAAATAAGATTCACACTCATTTTAACAAAATATCCGCTGTCATTAATTTATTAAAATTTGTACGAATCTTTGAATTGCATACATAGAATTAATATTTAATTTTAAGAATAATACTTATCTCTAAGTGAAATCCAAAAATCAAATATTAATTTTCACCATTAATTTATTAACTCTCGTTACATAAATTAATGTGTGATTTTTTCCAATTTAATTAGCGTAGAATGCATCAACGAATAATTATTCAAATAAAACAACTCAACATACGCATTTTAACCCACCCCTTGAATGGGGTGTTTAGCCAGACATGATTAAAATTTTAGCACAAGCACAATTAACAAACAAGAAACTAAAGAGAAAGAGAAAGAAATACGATACGCAATAATTTCTTGTGTCAACTGAGTGTATGAACACGCGTCCCAAACCGTCTCAAAATCTGACTGAATTACAAAACTGAAAATAAAAAGTGAAACGACAATTTTTTCTAAACCTAAAACTATTTTATTTTCTTTTTGTTTTACTAGTTTTCTACCCTCTTTTTTTTTGTCTCTCACGTTCTCTCTCTCTGTGTATTCTATTTCTTGTATGCTAATGAGAGTCCTTTTAAATGAGTGTCTTCCCATTTGTTTTATAACCCATGCATTGCTTTTCCTTGAGAGATTTTTTTGGGATTTGATTCTACCAAGTCAAGAGAAGCATGTGGAAAATTTTGAATTCCTTAAATCTTAGCAGGTTTGTATGTTTCGATTTTGGTGGGGTGGAGGTTGACTCGCGGGTTCGGGGTTTTGGTTGAACTCGGGTTGGGGTTCCGAGTTCGGGGTGACTGGGAATGGGTTCCTACCGGGTCGGTTTGGGACAGCTAGGGTCCCGGGTTCAGGGTGGTTGGGAGTCCGGACGGTAGGGGTCGCCGTCGGTGTGGCTGGGAGTCCGGACGACAAGGATCGCAGGTTAGGGGTGGCTGCGAGTCCGAACAGCAGGGGTGGCCGACGACATGGCTGGGAGTCCGAACGGCAGGGGTCGCCGCCGACGTGGGATATGTTTTCGATGACCAGCGAATTCGGGTTCCGGTGGGTATGGTTTGTTGGTGAAATCGATTTGGTTGGTTACGGTTATGGAGGTTAAATAGAGGAGAGACATTGTTGGAGAAATGGTGGGTGAGTTTGAAGAAGATGGAGTTGGGTAGGTTAGAGTGTGTGTGGGTGTATGTGGGAATGGTGTGAGTGGGTGAGTAAGGTTTGTTTGGGTGTGTGAGTGTATGGAATAGTTAGTGTGTTTAATTTGTACCCCTAAAAAAAAGATGACACTAAAAGAATAAAACTAAAACTAAAACTAAAATAAAACTCTAATTTATTACTAATAGACTAAAAAAAATTTTAAAAAAATAATAATAAATGAATAAAACTCTATAAAAACTAAAAAAAAACTACCAATCCTAACTAAATAAATTAAAACTAAAAACTAAAGAAAATAAAATAAATTCCTAAAAACTAATCCTAAGAAAAATAATAAAATAAAATAAAGATTAAAAACTAATAAAAATCAATATCAGAATCAGAATCAAGAAATGTAAGAATAGAAAATAAAACCTAAAAAAAATCTAAATAATTCCTAAAAATAAAACAACTCAAAATAAAAAATCTAAAAATGCTAAAAGTACAAACTCAACACACACCGGGCTCGGATGTAGGCTATGGGCTCGGTCTAGGATTAGGTTAGGGTTTCGGGACATCAAAACTCTTCCGGGCAAGCGCACTTCTCGGCCTCCTTTGATTTCTTCGATGCATGCTTTTGACTGCTATTGTGTCGCAATTATACTGATTTAGCACTATTTAATACCGCGACTGCGTGTTGAGCTGCAAAATTATAAAATACGACATAAGGCCAATTGTAATTAAAACGAGTGACTAAAATGCATCTATTCGGGGTATAAAATAGACATTTTTGGGTGCTTATCACACCACCCCCAAACAGAATATTGCTAGTCCTCGAGCAAAAATTAGAGAGAAAATAGAGATAAGTAACCAACAGTGTGCCACTTTCGCAGGCACTGGCGATTGCACTTAGCATGTGCAACAAGCCGTTAAACCTATATGTTGCCCTAGAGGACGAGTGGTGTCTCGTGAGGGTTTGCAGTGAATGTACCCACAAAATTCAAAATTTTATTGAATTACAGTTTCTTATTTAACAATGAAACGTTATACAACCCAACTTAAAAGGACGTCAAGGGACACCGTATTCAACTATCAAAATGAGATATTAAATTACTTAATACCACAAGTGTAATCCTTCGTAAAACTTAGCATGTGTAGTGTGAAATAATCTTAAGTATCATTAGAGTAATTCTTAGATCACCTATATAGGATCAACGCTTTGACCTCAATTCTCACTGGATATAACTCTCTGAATCGAACTCTCTGAGAATTGGGTAAGTGTATCTCTCTAGTGTGTGAGGAGGTGAGTAAATGTAAACAAGTTCAAACGTATCACACATTTCATAAAAAAGGACGAATACGTGAAAAAATTCTGATCTCAAGAAGGAATGCTAACCAGTATGTCGAGAATGTCGAGTTATTCACCATATAATCTTTTCGTTTGCCTGAACACATTACCAAGGGTGAAAATAGGGTTTATGAAAGGTATGAGGGGAAAATGAAGAAGAAGAATGATGGGGTATTTTGAGAAGAGTGTGACACACTTTGAATAACTACTGTCTTCATCTTTTGACTTTATGATCGCTTTCTTTCTTTTTTCTTCTTTTCTATTTTTTTTTCGATGCATTTTTCTTTTCATAACACAAATGAAGACAATTTACATGAGAATTTTTCAAACACTCTTTTTCTTAAAAATTATGGTAGCGATGGGAAATGATATGTGGATGGTGTCTGGGACATATATAGGTAAGGGAATTATGGAAAATAGGTGAATGATAATGTGGTAAGTGTATGGAAAAATATGTTTCGTGTTTGGGACAAACTACAAGACACATGTTTCTTATAACTCGAAAGTAATGTCATTCTCAGTGATTAAGCCAAAATTTTTAAAAAAAAATTAATGAGACCATGCAACGACTAAATGTGGTACCCAAAGAAAGTTGAGTCAACTTGTGACTCGGAAATACGTAAAAACCCTCAAAAAGGTGAAAAGCTCAAATCTCACGAGTTTAGGAATTCATAGTGCAAATACAATTTTAAGAGGTATTAATTAATTTAAGGTTAAAAGCATAATTTTTGGGTCAAACACAGGTATTCCGAGATTTCTAAAAGAGGGATGATAGACAATTCATGTCATAAAAAATTATTTTTAACTGCACAAAAAGTTTAAAATGATTTGTTTCTGAAAATTTTCAAAAGAGGTACGATTTTGATAAATTTCCCACCCCCAAACAAAAGATTTAAAACTATATATAAAAAATAAAAAGCACAAGGGAGGAAAGATATTACCATAATGAATCGCTTATGAAATTGGACCGCATGGTGGAGCATAGATGAAACCTGAAGAACATATGCGACATAAAAATGTACAAGTCTATAAAGCATGTGAAAATCATTGGGTGGTGTGAAACTCCAACTTGTTTCGACCAATGATTGGGCAGTTGGTTGGTAACAAGGAAATTAACAATATCAGCATACCAAGGAGAAGTGGAGATAGCAAAAAGTTGCTCATCGAGAAATGTTTCAGAAATAGGGGCAGGATCAGATGTAGACGTATCAGTTATGCGGGAGAGATGATCTGTAACTAAATTTTCGCACCCTTTCTTATCGCGAATTTCGAGGTCAAATTCTTGAAGTAAGAGAATCCACCGTATCAAACGTGGCTTAGAATCCTTCTGAAGAAGAAGGTGCCTCAGGGCGGCGTGGTTATTGTAAACGATGATAGGTGAACCAATGAAATAAGATCTAAACTTATCGAGTGCGAATACGACAGCTAGCAACTCCTTTTCGGTGGTCGTGTAATGAAGTTGAGTGTCATGGAGGGTTCTGCTAGCATAATAAATGACGTGTTGGTGCTTGTCAACCCGTTGACCAAGTACAGCACCTAGAGAAAAATCAGATGCATCACACATGAGCTCAAAGGGTAAAGACCAATTAGGAGGCTGAATGATAAGAGTAGAAGTGATCTCAGCTTTAAGGCGCTCAAAAGAATCAACACATGCGTCATCAACGACAAAGGGAACATCTTTGGATAAAAGGGTTGTTAAAGATCGAGCGATTTTAGAAAAGTCCTTGATGAAACGATGGTAGAAGCCCGCATGTCCCAAGAACGATCGAATGTCCTTAACAGATTTAGGAATGGGAAGGGGGGAAATTATGTCAACTTTTGCTTTATCTACTTCAATACCGTCGCGAAAGACGACATGACCTAAAATAATCCCCTTTTTACCATGAAATAACATTTTTCCCAATTGAGGACCAATTTCTTTTCTTGACAACGTTTGAGGACCATAATGAGGTGCGAAAGGCATTGCTTGAAGGAAGAACCAAACACAGAAAAATTATCCATAAGATTTCGAGAAAACGTTCTACCATGTCGCTAAAAATGCTAATCATACACCGTTGAAAAGTCGCTGGTGCATTGCAAAGGCCAAAGGGCATGCGACAGTAGGCAAAAGTGCCAAAGGGACAGGTGAAGGTAGTTTTCTCTTGGTCTTCAGGGGCAATAGGAATTTGGTTGTATCCTGAATAGCTGTCAAGGAAACAGTAATACGCATGACCAGCTAAACATTCGAGCATTTGGTTGATATAGGGAAGAGGAAAATGGTCCTTGTGAGTGACCGCATTTAGCTTTCGATAGTCAATACAAATCCTCCATCCCGTTTGCATACGGGTGGGAACAAGCTCATTGTCACTATTTTTATAACGGTGACACCAGACTTTTTCGGTACGACATGAATGGGACTGACCCACTAACTGTCTGAGATAGGGTAGATAATACCAGCATCGAGCAATTTTAAAATCTCAGCGCGCACGACTTCTTTCATAGCAGGGTTGAGTCGACATTGGGGTTCACGAAAAGTCTTGGCGTGCTCCTCTAAATGAATGCGATGACTACAAACATTTGGGTTCACACCGTGAATGTCTGAAATGGTCCATCCTATAGTAGTGATATGTTGAGTAAGGGTGTGGACTAATTGTTCTTCTTGCACAGGGGTCCAATCGGAAGAAATGATGACAGGGTGATGGTTATTGGGGCCTAAGAAAGTATATTTCAACTGGAGAGGTAAGGGCTTAAGCTCCAAACTAGTAGGTGGAACAGGAGTGACATCGGACTCGGACGCAGAAATAAAGTCCGGAGAGGTCTCGATGCATAAAGTGGAGGAATATGATGTAGCCGTGAGTTCAGAAGGTGGAACAAGGTGAGCCATAGAGTAAATAGTGTCAACATAGAGGGGCTCGAAGGGAGGATCCCAAGAGGAAGTGTCCATCAATGGAGTGGAATCTAACATGGCATTGAATTAAGAGATGGAGGAATCAATGTCAAAGTCAGATCCAAAATGAACCAAACATTATTGGAGAGGATCAACAGGGTAAGTTTGGTCCAACATTTCATTAACTAAGGAGTCAATCACATACACCTCATCAATAGAAGAGACATCAGTCGATTTTTGCATAAGTTGAATATATTGACTTCTACAGTCATGTTACCAAAAGAGAGATTCATGGACCCGTCACGACAATTGATGATGGCATTAACACTGGACAGAAAGGGGAGACCCAATATGATAGGAGTATTGGTTAGGTCGGGAGCAGGAGTGTCTAAGATGATGAAATCCATGGGATAGTAAAAGTCTGAAACTTGCACCAAAATGTCTTCAACTATACCTTTAGGTACTTTCACGAAACGATCAGCAAGTTGAAGAGTAACTCGTGTAGGTTTCATATTTTATAAACCTAACTCAAGGTAGAGGGAGTAAGGTAACAAATTAACACTATCCCCAAGATCAAGTAAAGCACTATTAGTGAACTTGTCGCCTAACATGCAAGAGACAGTTGGACGACCAGGGTCTTTACACTTCACAACACCGTTATTATGGAGAAGGGATGTAGCTTGCTCAGTGAGTAAATCATCACACGGAACATTGGTCCTATGCTTATCAATGCACAAGTCCTTCAAAAATTTGGCATACGAGGGGACTTGTTGAATCGCGATGAGGAAGGGAATGTTAATGTGAACATTCTGAAAGACTTTCTCGATCTCATCAAGTTGCTGGGTTTTCTTAGTGGGAGCCAACTAATGAGGGAAGGGTGCTTTGGGCACATAAACAGGGGTGGGCTCAGGAGGATTAGACTCGCTGTGAGATGGGGATTTAGATGGTGGGGTAACCGAAGGGATAGGCGCTAAAGGTGGGATGGTCGGGTGGGAACATCAGTGGGAGCATGAACACTATTATCAACTTTTTTTCCCGATCGAAGATTAGACACCGCTTTCATATCCGCTTGGTAATTGGGTGGATTGGAAGTGGGACCAACCTCGTAGGCTGCTATTACCCTTATGGTTAGCAATGAGTGGATTGAGAAAACGACCTTTCTCTCGCTCAAACTCAAATTCGTTGAAACGCTGCTCAAGCCGTTGGAGGGCTTGAGTCTGAGTGGTCATAAACTGAGTGAGGAGATTCTCGAGAAAAGAGGTGGAGGAATTAGGTGGAGGGGCATAAGATGGTTGGGGAACCAACTCGCGTTGAGAATTAAGTGGTTGTGAATACTCATATGAAGGAGGGGGAACAGGAACAAGTTGATTATTGTTGTTTGAATGTCCGCCGTGGGGGACAAAGGAAGATGGAAAGTGCGATTGATGGTAAGAAGCTGACTAATGCGGGACAGGAGGGCGAGGTTGGCTTTGTGGGTTGTGTGGAAACCTAGGGGGACCACCAACATGTTGTTGTGGTTGGGAAGGAGCGGAGTTGTGGTCATACTTATAAGAGAAATAGGGGTGATTCCTATTGTTAGGATGGTAAGTAAACGACGGGGGAATGGGTTTCCTATTGGTATCAAAGGCACATGCTTGGGCCATGGTGGGTTCCGGATCATCTTTCAGGAGGGGGTACAAATGAGCTAAATGATCTTGACTTAAGCAGACACCGCAAGATGAAGGACTAGAATCTTTGACAGTTACTGCTTGTTTAGAAAGTGTAATATTTTGTTGCATAGTACAACTGAGAGCGTCAACGGTTTTAGTCAAAGAGTGTAAGTTGTTTAGCAAAGTTTTAAAATCAGGATCATTTTTTACCTCAGAAGTGTTCCCTACGCCTGGTGGATCGAAACTTAAAAACGCATTGGTACCCTCCCAATCTTGGGAGTCATCACCTAATTCAAGGAGAAAATTATAGGCGGCAGTGGGAGTCAAATGCATGAACTTCCCTTTATGCATGGATTCAATCATGGTGCGAGAAGAAGGGATAAGACCATTGTAAAAACTATGGACTAAGCGACTTTTCTCGAGACCGTGATGTGGGCAACTATTAATAGTCTTGAAAACGGCCCCATGCTTCACAAAACTGTTCGGTAGGCTTTTGTCCAAAATCCTGAATTGCTTGGCGCATTTCATTTGTTTTGCTCATGGGATAGAATTTAGACATAAACTTCTTGACAAGTTGTTCCCAAGTTAGGATAGAATCTGGGGGTAAGGAATGGAGCCACATGGATGCATTATCGTGAAGAGAAAAGGAAAACAACCGAAGACAAACATTCTCTTCGTCTAAGTTTTGATTTTGAAAAGTAGCGCACACAGTGAGAAATTTTCGCAAGTGAGTATAAGGAGACTTGCGTTCAAGGCCATGAAAACTGGGCAACATAGAAATAGTCGCGGGGTGAATTTCAAATTGCAGGGTCGGAGTGGGCGGAAGGACGATACATGAAGGTGGAGTGGTCGTAATCGGGGCAAAGTAGTCCCTTAAAGTGCATTCATCGGCCATGATGGGTGGGGTAATAGAACCAGGGGAAGTGGGAGAACTAGGAGTCTCCGATGAAGAAGAATACAAATCAGGAAAATGAGGAGGAAAGGCAACGATAGGGACACGATCACTTAAGAGGGAATTAAGAGATGGAGCACTAGGGGAACGTCTTAATCGATGATCAATGCATTGCCAATTTGGCATAAAAGCGCACTACACCAAAAATAGGATTCTGGCACGGTTTAAAACTGTCCCAGATCAAATCTGGCACGATTTTGAACTGTGCCAGAATCAGGTGTTCCAAAATGGGATTTTTTTTTCTTGCACGGCTCAAAAGTGTGCCAGATTCAGCCAAACAGGAACACTTCTGGCACACTTTTAAACCGTGCCAGAATTTGATATTTCTGGCACACTTTTGGCACAGTTTTTAACTGTGCCAGATTCAGGACAATTTTAAAAAATTTGGCACAGTTCAAAACCGTGCCAAAATATGATACACTTTTGCCACGGTTTTGAACTGTGCCAAATTTTTTATTTTAAAAAAATATTTGAAAGCAAAAAATTCATAAATTAATAATATTGCGCGTTATTTATAAACTAATGTACATACAAACTTCAAAATATTACAAGTCTTAAACAGCTCACAGGCCCAAAAAAAATTGGGCAGAGTTTCCTCTATTTTTGGACATTCCAAATCCTGTTAATACAAAACCTGCCTAACATAAAGCCCGCACGGCCACAAAATATAACAATTAACTTACAAAAGCCCTCATGGCCATAAAAGTCAATAATAAAAAGACAAAAGACCGTACGGTCATGACACAAAAAAATGGAATCGTTAATAAACCCTTTGTTGTAAACCATTGAGTTCTTTGTGTGTTCTACGTGAATAAAAGCCAACGATAAACTGTTATCCTGCAAAAAAATAGAATTAAAAAAAGATATGATATTAGTAACCCAATAATTTACAAAAAAAAATACTCAAAACAAAAAAAATTACATATATGAGTGGAATTTAAGTGTTGATTTTTGCAAATTATCGTCCTATTCATAAATCGGGAGACCCGGGACTACGCTATCAGTTCCTAAAAGTTACATTGGTCCCGTGAGAGGTGTTCGTGCCTCCTACGGGGTCGATCGGGGGCCGGTTTGGGTTTTCACCCTTTAATGGCCTGTTTTTAACTCTAAGTGTGATTTTTACAAATTATCATCATACTTTCAAACCGGGAGACCCGGGACTATGCGGTCAGTTCCTACAAGTTACATTGGTCTCGTGCGAGGTGTGCATGCCTCCTACGGGGTCGTTTGGGGGCCGGTTTGGGTTTTCACCCTTTAACGACATGTTTGTAACTAAGTGTATTTTTACAAATTATCGTCATACTCTCAAACCGATAGACCCGGGACTACGCTGTCAGTTCCTACAAGTTACATTGATCCTGTGCGAGGTGTTCGTGCCTCCTACGGGGTCATTTGGGGCTGGTTTGGATTTTCACCCTTTAACGGCATGTTTTTAAGTCTAAGTGTGATTTTTGCAAATTATCATCATACTCTCAAACCGGAAGACCCGGGACCACGCGGTCAATTCCTACAAGTTACATTGGTCCCGTACGAGGTGTTTGTGCCTCCTATGGGGTCGTTTGGGAGCCGATTCGGGTTTTCACCCTCTAACGGCATGTTTTTAACTAAGTGTAATTTTTGCAAATTATCGTCATACTCTCAAACCAGGAGACTCGGGACTACGCGATCAGTTCCTACAAGTTGCATTGGTCCCGTGCGAGGTATTCGTGCCTCATACGGGGTCGTTTGGGGGGCATTTTGGGTTTTCACCCTTTAACGGCTTGTTTTTAAGTTTAAGTGTTGATTTTTGCAAATTATCATCATATTCTCAAATTGGGAGACCCGGGACTACGCGGTCCGTTCCAACAAGTTACATTGATCCCGTGCGAGGTGTTCGTGCCTCCTACGGGGCCGGTTTTAATTTTCACCCTTTAACGGCTTGTTTTTAACTCTAAGTGTTGATTTTTGCAAATTATCATCCTATTCACAAACCGGAAGACCCGGGACTACGCGGTCAGTTTCAACAAGTTACATTGGTACCGTGCGAGGTGTTCATGCCTCGTACGGGATCGATTGGTGGCCAGTTTGGGTTTTCACCCTTTAACGGCCTATTTTTAACTCTAAGTGTGATTTTTGCAAATTATCATCATACTCTCAAACCGGGAAACCCGGGACTACGCGGTCAGTTCCTACAAGTTACATTGGTCCCGTGCGAGGTGTTCGTGCCTCTTACGGGTTCGTTTGGGGGCCGGTTTAGGTTTTCACCCTTTAACGGCATGTTTGTAACTAAGTGTGATTTTTACAAATTATCGTCATACTCTTAAGCTGGGAGACCCGGGACTACGCGGTCTTTTCTTACAAGTTACATTGGTCCCGTGCGAGGTGTTCGTGCCTCCTACAGGGTCGTTTGGGGGCTGGTTTGAGTTTTCACCCTTTAACGGCATGCTTTTAAGTTTAAATGTTGATTTTTGTAAATTATCATCCTATTCACAAACCGGGAGACCCGGGACTACGCTATCAGTTGCTGCAAGTTACATTGGTCCCGTGCGAGGTGTTCGTGCCTCGTACGGGGTCGATGGGGGGCCGGTTTGGGTTTTCACCCTTTAACAGCCTATTTTTAACTCTAAGTGTGATTTTTGCAAATTATCATCATACTCTCAAACTGGGAGACCCGGGACTACGCGGTCAGTTCCTACAAGTTACATTGGTCCCGTGCGAGGTGTTCGTGCCTCCTACGGGGTCGTTTGGGAGCCGATTTGGGTTTTCACCCTTTAACGGCATGTTTATAACTAAGTGTGATTTTTGCAAATTATCGTCATACTCTCAAACCAGGAGACTCGGGACTACGGGGTCAGTTCCTACAAGTTACATTGGTCACGTGCGAGGTGTGCGTGCCTCCTACGAGGTCATTTGGGGGTCGGTTTGGGTTTTCACCCTTTAACGGCACGTTTGTAACTATAAGTGTGATTTTTACAAATTATCGTCATACTCTCAAACTGGGAGACCCGGGACTACGCGGTCAGTTCCTACAAGTTACATTGGTCCCGTGCGACGTGTTCGTGCCTCCTACGGGATTGTTTGTAGGCTGGTTTGGGTTTTCACCATTTAACGACATGTTTTTAAGTTTAAGTGTTGATTTTTGCAAATTATCATCCTATTCACAAACCGGGAGACCCGGGACTACGCGGTCAGTTCCTACAAGTTACATTGGTCCCGTGCGAGGTGTTCGTTCCTCGTACGGGGTCGATTGGGGGCTGGTTTGGGTTTTCACCCTTTAACGATCTATTTTTAACTATAAGTGTGATTTTTGCAAATTATCACCATACTCTCAAATCGGGAGACCCGTCGGGACTACGCGGTCAGTTCCTACAAGTTATATTGGTCCCGTGCGAGGTGTTCGTGCCTCCTACGGGGTCGTTTGGGGGCTGGTTTGGGTTTTCACCCTTTAACGGCTTGTTTTTAAGTTTAAGTGTTAATTTTTGCAAATTATCATCATATTCTCAAACTGGGAGACCCGGGACTACGCGGTCAGTTCCAAGAAGTTACATTGGTCCCGTGTGAGGTGTCCGTGCCTCCTACGGGGTCGATTGGGGGCCGGTTTTGATTTTCACCCTTTAACGGCCTATTTTTAACTCTAAGTGTGATTTTTGCAAATTATCATCGTACTCTCAAACCGGGAGACCCGGGACTACGCGGTCAGTTCCTACAACTTACATTGGTCCCGTGCGAGGTGTGCGTGCCTCCTACGAGGTCGTTTGGGGTCGATTTGGGTTCTCACCCTTTAACGGCATGTTTTTAACTAAGTGTGATTTTTGCAAATTATCATCATACTCTCAAACCGAGAGACTTGGGACTACGCGGTCAGTTCCTACAAGTTACATTGGTCCCGTGCAAGGTGTTCGTGCCTCCTACGGGGTCGATTGGGTGCCCGTTTGGGTTTTCACCCTTTAACGGCCTATTTTTAACTCTAAGTGTGATTTTTTCAAATTATTGTCATACTCTCAAACCGGGAGACCCTGGACTACGCAGTCAGTTCCTACAAGTTAAATTGATCCCGTGCAAGGTGTTCGTGCCTCGTGTGGGGTCGATTGGGGGCCGGTTTGGGTTTTCACCCTTTAATGGCCTGTTTTTAACTCTAAGTGTGATTTTTGTAAATTATCGTCATACTCTTAAACCGGGAGACCCGGGACTATGCGGTCAGTTCCTACAAGTTACATTGGTCCCGTGCGAGGTGTTCGTGCCTCCTACGGGGTTGTTTGGGGGCTGGTTTGGGTTTTCACCCTTTAACGGCATGTTTTTAACTTTAAGTGTTGATTTTTGCAAATTATCATCCTATACACAAACCGGGAGACCCGGGACTACGCTGTCAGTTCCTACAAGTTACATTGGTCCCGTACGAGGTGTTCATGCCTCGTACGAGGTCGATTGGGGGTCGGTTTGGGTTTTCACCCTTTAACGGCCTATTTTTAACTCTAAGTGTGATTTTTGAAAATTATCATCATACTCTCAAACTGGGAGACCCGGGACTACGCGGTCAGTTCCTACAAGTTACATTGGTCCCGTGCGAGGTGTTCGTGCCTCCTACGGGGTCGTTTGGGGGCCGATTTGGGTTTTCACCCTTTAACGGCATGTTTATAACTAAGTGTGATTTTTGCAAATTATCATCATGCTCTCAAACTGGGAGACCAGGTACTACACGATAAGTTCCTACAAGTTACATTGGTCCCGTGCGAGGTGTTAGTGCCTCGTACGGGGTCGATTGGGGGCCGGTTTGGGTTTTCACCCTTTAGTGGCATGTTTTTAACTCTAAGTGTGATTTTTGCAAATTATCATCATACTCTCAAACCGGGAGACCCGGGACTATGCGGTCAGTTCGTACAAGTTACATTGGTCCCGTGCGAGGTGTACGTGCCTCCTACGGGGTTGCTTGTGGGCTGGTTTGGGTTTTCACCCTTTAACGGCATGTTTTTAAGTTTAAGTGTTGATTTTTGCAAATTATCATCCTATTCACAAACTGAGAGACCCGGGACTACGCGGTCAGTTCCTACAAGTTACATTGGTCCCGTGCGAGGTGTTCGTGCTTCGTACGGGGTCGATTGGGGGTCGGTTTGGATTTTCACCCTTTAACGGCCTATTTTTAAGTTTAAGTGTTGATTTTTGCAAATTATCGTCATATTCTCAAACCGGGAGACCCAGGACTACGCGGTCAGTTCCAACAAGTTACATTGGTCCCGTGCGAGGTGTTCGTGCCTCCTACGGGGTCGTTTGGGGGTTGGTTTGGATTTTCACCCTTTAACGGCTTGTTTTTAAATTTAAGTGTTGATTTTTACAAATTATCGTCAAATTCTCAAACCGGGAGACCCGGACTACACAGTCAGTTCCTACAAGTTACATTGGTCCCGTGCGAGGTGTTCGTGCCTCGTACGGGGTCGATTGGGGACCAGTTTGGGTATTCACCCTTTAACGACTTGTTTTTAAGTTTAAGTGTTGATTTTTATAAATTATCATCATATTCTCAAACCGGGAGACCTGGGACTACGCAGTCAGTTCCTACAAGTTACATTGGTCACGTGCGAGGTGTTCGTGCCTCTTATGGGGTCGTTTGGGGGCTGGTTTGGATTTTCACCTTTTAACGGCATGTTTTTAAGTTTAAGTGTGATTTTTGCAAATTATTGTCATATTATCAAACCGGGAGACCTGGGACTACGCGATCAGTTCCAACAAGTTACATTTCTCCCGTGTGAGGTGTCCGTGCCTCCTATTGGGTCGTTTGGGGGTTGGTTTGGGTTTTTGCCCTTTAATGGCTTGTTTTTAAGTTTTAGTGTTGATTTTTACAAATTATCGTCATATTCTCAAATCGGGAGACCCGGGACTATGCGGTGAGTTCCTACAAGTTACATTGGTCCCGTGCGAGGTGTTCGTGCCTCTTACTCGGGACTACGTTTATTGATTTTAGAAAATTTTGCCATTGTTTCGTTTGTTTATTCATTAAATCCAACTTGTTTTAACATATGAAATAAACTCAACAGCAGCAGAAAATTTCAAAACCAAACCACCAGCAAATCCCTTCCACCAATTTAACTAAATAAGCTCATAAAGTAAGCCATTTTACGTTTGGCTACTTGTCGCTATTTCAGACCATTTTTCTATTTAATGCTACTATAACTTTTATGATAATTTGAGACATTGAGACTAACCTGATTTCATTTGCATTTTGATAGCCACCCGATGAACTCTTCATGCCATGACTTCTTGAAAGTATCCCATTTTCGTCCAACAATGTCTGCAAATTCTCAAATCTTCTATTCTGAGCAGCATTTAGTTGTTCATAAGATGATATATTATCTTTCAAGTTTCTCAGCTCTTCATTATGAGACCGAGACTGTGTTGTGACTGTTGAAGTGTCAAAAGACTTATATTAAACGGTTTGTCTTATAAAATACAAAAAGGATAAAAGGGGGAAAGAACTTAAACATACATGTGTATCCTTGCACTTATCATTCATCAAATCACCCTTTCTCTTACTCTAATGAGATGTCTTGAAGAATTCCACGATGCTAGGTTTCACATCAGTTTCATGCTCCTGAATTGAAAATCAATGAATGAAAGAATATAACCATACTAGTTGATGATGCGGGTAAAACATGTCTAATATGCACAATGTCAAGAATATTATTATGACATATAAATTGAAATCAAGTTTAGCAAGGGTAAAATCAACCTGAACAAGGGAAGTAACATGTGAGGATAGGAATATAAGTGATTGAACAATATAATAGATACATTTCAGCAACAATGGAAGAATCGGAATAATTTTTTCAAGATAATCCCCCTTTCTCTCTTTATCAATGACAGACTAACAGAGAAGAAAAGTAGTCAATACAATAAGTCAAAAAAACATCAAGAATGCACTAAACACTTCACCTTGAATTGCAGTTATACAAGCGTCAACACCAAATTTTTTTCCACTAAACACTTCACCTTGAATTGTAGCTTATGTTAGTATTAATTAAAAGCATAATCAATAAATTTTGCAAAAGACAAACACGTAAATTAAAAATAAACATACCTAAGCAAATAACCTTCGTCATTCCCTAAAAATAAACATACCTAAGTAAATACGATATCCATATGAACAACCCAAAAGCCATTCCCTAAAATGGAATTTAATTCAAAAAAAATATGAAGACAAAAGCACACAACTTATAATGAATACAATCAAGAGTATAATATTTCAAACACTCAAGGCACACATTTCGACATCATAAGTACATACATTTGTTTTCCAATATTAGACCAGTAGATCACAATAAAACTTTTAATGTATTATAATACTTTTTAAATAAAAAACGAGCCGTAAGGACAACATATCAAGCAATCCAAATGTATGTATCAACCAGAGTACCACCAAAACAACCACACATCTGCCAAACTAAGAATCAATAATTTCACAGACACTAATTTAAGCTGAAACTAACTTTGATTACCAATTAATATAAACGATCCACATATAAAAACTTATACAAATACATGTAGGCATCTACATTTTACATTCGTATACGTATGTGTATAATATGTATGTGGTTGGGAAATTTCAAAAGAGGCAAGATCAAATAGAGTAAAAGATCGATTAAGAAACACTTAAAAAATCCACACTGATTATGCTATCAAATACAAAGCGTAGACTGTAAATGGATACAAATTAAACCAAACCAATGTAGATGTTTTGTTTTCGTTCTCATTAAAGGCATTCAAATGGCTGGGGTTTGTGATCTTTTCGTTCTCTTCTCGTTGAAGATCAGTTCTATATGCAAGAAGTAAAGAGAGAGAATGAGGTTACCTGAGCCAGAGAGAGAGAATGAGGTTACCTAAGCTGGAGAAAGAGAGATGAACGGAGCTGCGCTGATGGAGAGATCATCGGCCGGAGAGAGAGAGCTGATCGGTCGGAGAGAGAGAGATGAACGTAGAGGTTAAAGCAGAGAGCGGGGCGAGCGGGAAGTTAGAGGGGGGGATTTTTTGGGGGGATTTTATATTTTAGTGAAGTGTGCTTAATTTTGGCACACTTTAAAACAGTGCCAAATTTTGGCACTGTTTTAAGGTGTGCCAAATTATCTTTAAACCGTGCCAAAATCTGGCACAGTTTTAAATTGTGCCAGATTTTTAATATCGGGGTGTGCCAAAATATTGTTTTTGGTGTAGTGGCAAGGGAAAAATCTTTTTGGGATTTTTGGTTGTTTGAAAAAGAAGAAAATCTTTTTGGATTTTTTGGAAAATAAGGAAGGAAAAATGAAAAAATATTTGGAGTTTTTTTGGGGAGAAAAAATGAGGCGGAAAAAAAAAGGAAAATATTTTTGTAGTTTTGGTTTTTGTTAAAAAATGCAGAAAAAACGGGAAAAAGGAGCGATGGACTAATGGTGGAAAAACTGACAGTTGGAGCAAAAATTAGACTACCTAAAGGAACAATTTAGACACGTACACAAAGGGAACAAGTCCGAACGAGCACATAGCCAAATTATTATCTTCAAGTGAAGTGATTGGGTAGTCAATTTTAATTAGTCCGCGTGCGAAAAAATCACGGAATCTTAGGCCTCGCCGGTAAAAGTGTGCTCCTACTTTCTTCCCGAGAGACAAGAGGCTTACTAGTTAAGTCTCACCACACTAGCTACTATAACACACAACTATCCGGTACCATGCTGGGGAAAGCACAAACCCGTTTTACTGGGCGGCCTCACTTAAAACCCAGTTTCCCTAGACAAAAGTCTTAAGATAGTTGAATGAAGATTTGCAGGGGTGGAAAGGACTCACTAGAATATCCTACGAGGGTCTCGTTTCGAAAGGGTCCTAATAAACACCGTTCCTACTTGGCTTGTGAGTTGATGGATTTTAATTTAAGTGAGAGCACAGGTAAAAAGCAAATGGAGATGTGATTGAGTGGGTGATGAAATCCCAACTCGTTGCAATGACCGGATATAGGTCTTAGGTAAATTTATTCATCAAACCATCCAATTTAAGTGAGAGATAGAAATAAAAAGCATATAAGAGCAAGTAGCACACAAAAATTGACTCGCTTGCAGGAGATTCGCGAGTGATAAAGAGTTTACCTCCCACGGTTGTTACATGTGTGGGGTGAAGACCGAGTTAAGTCGATCGGGGGGAAGTACGCCTACTTCAGTCGTCCCTGGGAGTCGTACCGATCCAAAGTAGAGAGGCTTCAAAAATCCTCGCCTTTGGACGCCCTCTCTCTACCTTGTCCGGTGTCCCTTTTTTCTTTCCTTTTTTTTATTTTTTATTTTTTGGAATAAGTATTACAAAAATAAATTGGTGTCAAAATGCACCCAAATTAATTACAAGGCCTCAATAATCCTAAACAACCAGTCTAAGGAGGGAGAGGAAGGAATAACGACACTAAAAATAAAAAAGAGAAAAAAAATAAATAAAAATAAAAATTACAAATCTTCACGTGCTTCAATCTTCAAGAAATCGGCAACGGCGCCATTTGATAAATCTTTATTTGTATTCCTTCAGATATGGATTTGGAATGTCGTTGCGATCAAACTTCGAGTATCAAAATTCCTAGAATTACCTACAAAACTTGTTAAAAATTTAGTGTTGTGGCAAATTCGGGTATCAATCCAATTTCTAGCGTTGAAACGGTTATCGTGAAAACTTGCAATTCCAATTTTTATTATAAATCTTTTTGTGTTTTTAAAAAAAAAATAATGTTTTTTTTTTATTTTTATATTTTAAAAATAATTTTCAAGGGAGGAAATGAACATTTATGCAACTAAAATGACTATGAAAATTTAAAAAGTAATCTAGTTTAGAATTTATGAGAAGAAACCAGAGGTGGGATTACACCGCGTACTCAAATTAATTTAATGTCCTAATTATTCAAGTGAATAGTTCGAAATAATATTAAATTTAAAATTTAACTCTCGTCACAATCCTAAATTCAATTTTTTCTTTTTCAATAATTAAATCTTGAATAATCACAACATAAAAAAAATAAGATTTACACTCATTTCAACAAAATATCCGCTAAGATTAATTTATTAAAATTTGTACGAATCTTTGAATTGCATACATAGAATTAATATTTAATTTTAAGAATAATACTTATCTCTAAGTGAAATCCAAAAATCAAATATTAATTTTCACCATTAATTTATTAACTCTCGTTACATAAATTAATGTGTGATTTTTTCCAATTTAATTAGCCTAGAAAGCATCAACGAAAAATTATTCAAATAAAACAACTCAACATACGCGTTTCATCCCACCCCTTGAATGGGGTGTTTAGCCAGACATGATTAAAATTTTAGCACAAGCACAATTAACAAATAAGAAACTAAAGAGAAAGAGAAAGAAATATGATACGCAATAATTTCTTGTGTTAACTGAGTGCATGAACACGCGTCCCAAACTCGTCTTAAAATCTGACTGGATTACATAATTGAAAATAAAAAGTGAACCTACAAATTTTTCTAAACCTAAAACTATTTTTTTTCTTTTTTTTTACTATTTTTCAACGCTCTTTTTTTTTCTTTATCTATCTCTCACGTTCTCTCTCTCTGTGTGTATTCTATTTCTTTTATGCTGATGAGAGTACTTTTAAGTGAGCTCTTTCCCATTTGTTTTATAACCCACGTATTTCTTTTCCTTGAGTGATTTTTTGGGGATTTGATTCTACCAAGTCAAGAGAAGCATGTTGAAAATTTTGAATTCCTTAAATCTTGGCAGGTTTGTGTGTTTCAATTTTGGTGGGGTGGAGGTTGACTCGCGGGTTCGGGGTTTTAGTCGAACTCGGGTTGGGGTTCCGAGTTCTGGGTGACTAGAAATGGGTTCCTACCGGGTCGGTTTGGGACAACTAGGGTCGCGGGTTCAGGGTGGATGGGAGTCCGGATGGCTGGGGTCGCCGTCGGCGTGGCTGGGAGTCCGGACAGCAGGGATCATCGTCGGCGTGGGCTGCATTTTCGATGACCAGCAAATCCGGGTTCCGGTGGGCAGTGGGTATGGTTTGTTGATGAAATCGATTTGGTTGGTTAGGGTTATAGAGGTTGTAAGGACACAAATTTCCAATTGAGTCCATATATAGTCTTGGCTCATTTCCGGACAAAAACATTTATTCATAGGATTGTATTTAATTGTAATATTCTCAAGCCTATGAAATGTTTGTTGAAGACGTAGCGGCAAAGAGTATAAAGCTTCATCATCATGCCGGTTTCGTACCTCGTTTATACGTCATCAACCATAGTTCCTTGCTCCCAATGTATGAATGCAATTATATATATATATAGGAACTTGGAACAAGTTTTAATGGGTGTTAGGTTTATCTAAAACTGCGTTTTTATTTTCAGAAAGATTTCTAATTAAAACTTTAAATAAGTTTATAAAGTTTTTTGGGCTAAAATTGAATTTTCCTACTTTCTGGTTTTTCGTTCGATAGAGTCGTTCAAACGAGTTTGTCGTTCGAACGAACTTGCCAACAACTTCCCATTATGGCATACTGGAACTTCGTTCGAAATGTCGTTCGAACGAGATTGTCATTCTAACGAGATTTCTAACGATCTTCTAACGAGTTCATACTGGAACTTCGTTAGAAGACTCGTTTGAACGAGATATCGTTCGAACGAAATGTCGTTCGAACGAGTTTCCAGCGGGAACAGTTTTCTGACAGTTTTGAGCAGTTTTCACCCACTTCCCCACTTGATTCTTAACCAACTAGTTTCAGACTTTAATATGTGCGGGAATCACTTTTGGAAAACTATCTTCTTCATATCCTACTTACTCCTAGAGAGTGTTTTAAGAGTAAAATCAAAGAGGGAAAAAGATCATGTTTTGAGTGTGCTTTTATCAAAGAGAAAAATATACACCACTCTTGTTTACACCCAAATTAGTTTCTTCCAAGTTTCCATATTCATATATCTTGCTTGGAGTTTGGCATCAGGTTCATCTCTTCCGTTCAAAGAGAAGTTTCGGTATTTCTTCTACATCCCATAAAGGAAGAAGAAGATTTTTTGTTGCGGCATTACCCACTTAGAGAAAGGCTCCTAGATCGGGTGACGGTGACCATATAAAGTCTGATCGGTGGACTCCGAGACCGCGGTGGAGCTCCGTGGTTATCCGCTAGGAAGAGGTGTCTACAAGAAGAAGCGTCGGGGCTTGAGAGGGATCGAGTCGTGTGTTGTAAGCCTTTCTGTCTTGTATTTGTAAATTCCGTATCTAGTGGATTTAAGGCTAGGGTCGTCCGAGGTTGTTTCCCGTCTTGGGTTTTTCCTCGTACATCGCGGCGTAGTGGATTAATTGTTTATTTTATCTTCAGCAAACTCACCTAGAACGCATGATTAGGTAATAAGATAAAATTAGTTTAATTTAATTCACTATTAATTTAAATTGGTGATGATTAAATTTTGGGTAATGTGTAGTTAATTAATTCAAGTCATTTAATTTAATTGTTAAAATTGGTTTGGCCTAATTTGTTTAAATGAGAAATATGACTTAGGCAAATTCTAGGACTAGAATTAATTGGTTTAAGTGAAATTAAGACTTGTGTGTGTTTCATTAATTCTCACTTGTGTTTAATTTTAATTTGAAAT
Organism: Sambucus nigra; assembly: GCA_949130495.1. Taxonomy (NCBI): domain Eukaryota; kingdom Viridiplantae; phylum Streptophyta; class Magnoliopsida; order Dipsacales; family Adoxaceae; genus Sambucus; species Sambucus nigra. The sequence goes on along the minus strand of OX422214.1, from coordinate 381,414,990 downwards.
TGAAATTAAAAAATTTTGGTAATTCGTTTGTTATTGAACCATCACACTTCTTTACGCTTCCGCAGCTTGAATATATATAAAAGGAAATAATATTTAATTTTTAATTAAAAGAAAATTAAAATCGGGGGCCTCGCATTACAAGAAGTGGTATCAGAGCCAAAGCGATAAATTATTTCGTTAAAGAATCCTTTAAATAATTTTTGGCTAAAATGGAATTTTCCCCATTTTCAAAATTTCCTATTTTCGATGGTTCAAACTACGCGTATTGGAAAGCGCGTATGAAATCGACACTAAAATCTATCGATGAAAGGGTTTGGATGTCTGTAGTTAACGGGTGGTCTCCACCAACTCATTTAGTTGAAAATGAACGTGTTCCCAAACCGGCCGATAGATGGACTGAGAATGAGTTTAAACTTTCAAATTTTAATTCCCGTGGTTTGAATGGCTTGTTTAGCGCTGTCACACCGGATGAATTCCGACGCATTATGACGTGTGAGACCGCTAAAGAAGCTTGGGATATTTTACAACTCACTCACGAAGGTACAAGTGTCGTTAAAGCTTCGAAACTCCAAAAGTTCACCACTCAATTTGAAACTATCAAAATGAACGATAATGAAACTTTTGATGAATTTTATGTTAGACTGTCCGATATTGTCAATTCATCTTTTAACTTGGGAGAGAAAATACCCGACAACCAAGTTGTAAAGAAAATTTTAAGGTCCCTACCCGATAGATTTATTCCAAAAGTAACCGTTTTAAATTATTTACCATCTTTAGCCTCTACGAAATTAGAAGAGCTTGTAGGTGATTTACAAACCTATGAACTAGATATGTTTCCCTCTAAAACTGAAAAGAAAAACGAAAAGGGTGTTGCTTTAAAAGCCCGAAAAGAGGTCAAACAAGTAGTAGAGAGCGAGAGTGATAGTGACTCGGAAGACATGGCTTTGTTTGCTCGTAAATTTAGAAATTTCTTAAATTTAACAAAGATAAATTTAAAAATGATTTTAAGAAATTTGAAACTTCTAAGCATGACAAAGGCGAGAAGATCCCTAAACCTATTAATGAAAATTTAAATAGGGACGAGTCTAATAGGTGTTTTGGCTGTGAGGGTTATGGCCATAGATCTTCTGAGTGCCTCACTAAACTAAGGAAAGAGGGTAAACGACCCATTGCATATAATGCGACCCTTAGTGATAGTGAAAAGGAAGAGGGACCCGATTCCCCCACTCAGCCTAATTTTGTGGCTTTTATGGCTAGTCATGTGAGTGATAGTGAGAACTCATCGATTGATGAAACTTTTACACATGATACTTCCAAGGTCATTGTTTATGATTCTCTTATTTTTTTTATGATAGTGAGAGTGGAGAAGAAAGAGAGAGTGAAAATGAAGAAGAGGTTAATGTGAGTGAACTTCAAAATGCTTTTCAAGAACTTTATAAAGAATCTATTAAATTGACAAGAGCTAATTTGAAGTTAGAAGCTAGTTTAAAAGAGCGTGTCAAGGTCATTGATGATAGCATGTTGGTAGAAAACCTTAAGATACGTGAGAGGACTCTTCAAGAGAAGCTTGAATATGTAGAAGGCGAGATAGATAGCCTTAGGGGTTTAATGGAATCCTTGAAAAATGAGCTTCTTGCTTTTGAAGAGCAAAATGTTTTATTAGAGTCTAACATTTTAGAATTACAAAATAAATTAAAAGACTCTAGTAATGTCAAATTTGATTTGGAGTGTCGTTCGGAAAAATTAGATAAAATCTTAGGAACGGTCCAAATTAAAAATGACATGTGTGGTTTAGGCTTCAATACTTGTAATGAATCTACTCATAAAGCCAAAACTAATGTTTTAGGAGAATCTACTAGGAAAGCCTTTTGAGATCATTTCTTAGGTACCAAATTTCGACGTAATTTTACTTGTACTCATTGTGGTCGAAAAGGTTATCTTAGGCAATTTTGTTTTGATCTTAAACGAATTCCTAGAAAATCCCATCGTAAAGTTACCACGGTAGTTAAAGTTCCTACACCCCAAGATAGTCATTCTTCATTAATTTGGGTTAGGAAATCCGACTTGGTTGCCTTGCAAAATAGGGTTTTTGATTCTCATTTACTTTCACATGCTTCCTCCCTTGCTAAATCTAAAGGATGAATGTGTTAGTGTTTGCATACTTTAGCTTTTGTACTTCATGTTATATTCACATGCTAAATGTATGCTTGTTTAATCATTTCCTAGTCTATGCTCCATGCTTATCACATGCTAGAATTATGATTTTTGTTTATCTTTTGTATTATATTTCCTTCATTTTGTTTACATCAAATGAAAAATACAAAAAGATTTTTGTTTATCATTTGAATTTTTTTATCTCTTGATAATTTAATCTTCAAGAAAAATTCAAATGATTTTGGTTTGTCTTTTGAGTATATATTTTTATTTTTGGTTATAAATGTCAAAAACTCAAAAAGATTTTATTTTGTGTGTATTTTAGTTTGACACATTTTTATGTGGCATATACTTGTGTTTGAATCCCTCATTTAACGCTCTCATGTGGCTAGAACTTTTGGTGTAGATTATCAATCATTATTATGTTCTTTACCATGCTTACATGGAGTAGTTGACTTTTTGTGTTGTTTAAATGAATTCTATTTTTATATGCCTCTATTCACACATGCACGAGCTCCTTTGAATTTTTAACTTCATATGTATATTTGAGCTATGTGAGGTGTTCTCCTTCCAATCTTGTCATCTACATATTTGTGACTTAGGAGGACTAGTGCATGTCAAAATCCGTTGCACGTGAGATTTGTGTGAAAAAAAATGAAAACATGATAAATATAAATGTGCACGGGGAAGGGCTCCGAAAGGACTAAGTGATCCTTTGCGATTGTAAGACACCGTTTTGAATGGACCTAAAAGAAATACGTGGTCCAAAGGCCTAAAAATAGAAAATATGGCATTAAAATGAAATTCAAATTGCCAAGGCCTATGTTTTATTGATATAGTCATTCAAATTTAATATAAATGCTTATTGAGGGAGATTGGATGGTATATCAACGGTTTGCATAATGTCCATTTATCCTAGTTGCGTATTTCATGTCATGACTCTATTGGTTTGTAGAATCATCAATATGCTAGGCTTGTATGCTTGTGTATGTTTGTTCATTGAGTTCAATTTATATTGTCACGTGAGGTTATATTCAAATGTGATGAAGTTTGCAATCAATTGAGAACTCCGTGAACATGTTTTTAAGTGATTGGGTCTAAATTTAATCGTTACTAGTTCCCACCCCAACACTTCCTTTTCCATATGACACATTTTTTCCATACGAGTGTGCAAACTTATTGTATTTTGTGTCATGTGTGTGTTTATATCTATATATATATATATAGTACATATATATATGATATTTTGTTTTGCCTTTGCCTTGCTTTCTAGTCCTTCTATGCGTATACTTTAAGTTTTGGTATCTATCTTGGATTAGTTATGCTTTTGTTGCCCATATGCTTTCATGTCTTATCACTTTAAGCTTCAACATGCTTTTATATTTGTTGTTTATCCTTTGCCTATTCCTGAACAAAAAGGGGGATAGTGAGATAGGGGGACAAATGGTATCTTATAATTTTATCTAAGTTTAGGAGATTTAACTTAGGGGGAGTAGCTAACTTCTTGGGTTGATCATTTTGATAAAGTAGAAAATTAATTTTGGGGGAAGTATTTATTTTAATTTCTTTAAATACTTTGATATTCTCTATGCATTTGATGAGTTTGCTTAAGTGTGCAGTAATTCTTCTAAAGCGGCATCTTTCAATGGCAAAGCGTTTGATCCTTGAGTTGAGTCAAGTTTGGGTGGGTTATGTTTTTTAGTCTAGTGAGCTTGACGGCCCTTTAGGATTTTTGTTTGGTTTTTGTCCCGGAATAGCCAAAGGGGGAGATTTGTAAGGACACAAATTTTCAATTGAGTCCATATATAGTTTTGGCTCAATTCTGGACAAAAATATTTATTCATAGGATTGTATTTAATTGTAATATTCTCAAGCCTATGAAATGTTTGTTGAAGACGTAACGGCAAAGAGTATAAAGCTTCATCATCATGCCGGTTTCGTGCCTCGTTTATACGTCATCAACCATAGTTCCTTGCTCCCAAGGTATGAATGCAATTATATATATATATAGGAACTTGGGACAAGTTTTAATGGGTGTTAGGTTTATCTAAAACTGCGTTTTTATTTTCAGAAAGATTTCTAATTAAAACTTTAAATAAGTTTATAAAGTTTTATGGGCTAAAATTGAATTTTCCTACTTTCTGGTTTTTCGTTCGAACGAATATGTCGTTCGAACGAACTTGCCAACGACTTCCCATTATGGCATACTGGAACTTCGTTCGAAATGTCGTTCGAACGAGATTGTCGTTCTAACGAGATTTCTAACGATATTCTAACGAGTTCATACTGGAACTTCGTTAGAAGACTCGTTCGAACGAGATATCGTTCGAACGAAATGTCGTTCGAACGAGTTTCCAGCGGGAACTGTTTTCTGGCAGTTTTGAGCAGTTTTCACCCACTTCCCCACTTGATTCTTAACCAACTAGTTTCAGACTTTAATATGTGTGGGAATAACTTTTGGAAAACTATCTTCTTCATATCCTACTTACTCCTAGAGAGTGTTTTAAGAGTAAAATCAAAGAGGGAAAAAGATCATGTTTTGAGTGTGTTTTTATCAAAGAGAAAAATATACACCACTCTTGTTTACACCCAAATTAGTTTCTTTCAAGTTTTCATATTCATATATCTTGCTTGGAGTTTGGCACCGGGTTCATCTCTTCCGTTCAAAGAGAAGTTTCGATATTTCTTCTACATCCCATAAAGGAAGAAGAAGAGTTTTTTTTTGCGGCATTACCCACTTGGAGAAAGGCTCCTAGATCGGGTGACGGTGACCATATAAAGTCCGATCGATGGACTCCGAGACCGCGGCGGAGCTCCGTGATTATCTGCTAGGAAGAGGTGTCTACAAGAAGAAGCGTCGGGGCTTGAGAGGGATCGAGTCGTGTGTTTTAAGCCTTTCTGTCTTGTATTTGTAAATTTCGTATCTAGTGGATTTAAGGCTAGGGCCGTCCGAGGTTGTTTCCCGTCTTGGGTTTTTCCTCGTACATCGCGGCGTAGTGGATTAATTGTTTATTTTATCTTCAGCAAACTCACCTAGAACGCATGCTTAGGTAATAAGATAAAATTGGTTTAATTTAATTCACTATTAATTTAAATTGGTGATGATTAAATTTTGGGTAATGTGTAGTTAATTAATTCAAGTCATTTAATTTAATTGTTAAAATTGGTTTGGCCTAATTTGTTTAAATGAGAAATATGACTTAGGCAAATTCTAGAACTAGAATTAATTGGTTTAAGTGAAATTAAGACTTGTGTGTGTTTCATTAATTCTCACTTGTGTTTAATTTTAATTTGAAATTGAAATTAAAATTTAGTGTTCGTTTGTTTTGTTGAACCATCCTAACGCTTCCGCATATCGATTTACACATAAAAGGAAATAATAAATATTTTAATTGAGAAAATTAAAAATCGGGGGGCCTCACATTCCAACAGAGGTTAAATGGAGGAGAGAGATTGTTGGAGAAATGGTGGGTGAGGTTGAAGAAGATGGAGTTGGGTAGGTTAGAGTGTGTGTGGTTGTATGTGGGAATGGTGTGAGTGGGTGAGTAAGGTTTGTTTGGGTGTGTGAGTGTATGGAATAGTTAGTGTGTGTTTAATTTGTTCCCCTAAAAAAAGATGACACTAAAAGAATAAAACTAGAACTAAAATAAAAAATAAAATTCTAGAAATAAAACTTTAATTAATTACTAAGAGACTAAAAAAATAATAATAAATGAATAAAACTCTATAAAAAAACTACCAATCCTAACTAAATAAATTAAAACTATAAACTAAAGAAAATAAAATAAATTCCTAAAAACTAATCCTAAGAAAAATAATACAATAAAATAAAGATTAAAAACTAATAAAAATCAATATCAGAATCAAGAAATGTAAGAATAGAAAATAAAATCTAAATAATTCCTAAAAATAAAACGACACTCAACACACACCGGGCTCGGGTGTAGGCTATGGGCTCGGTCTAGGATTAGATTAGGGTTTCGGGACATCGAAACTCTTCTGGGCAAGCTCAATGTGGACTCAGACTTCTCGGTCTCCTTTGATTTCTTCAATGCATGCTTTTGACTGCTATTGTGTCGCAATTATACTAATTTAGCACTATTTAATACTGCGACTGCGTATTGATCTGCAAAATTATAAAATACAACATAAGGCCGATTTTAATTAAAACGAGTGACTAAAATGCATCTATTCGGGGTATAAAATATACACTTGTGGGTGCTTATCATCATGCGCGATGCGAACTTACAATTTGGATGAACGATCAATCGTCGTTCGACGATCTCCTGTCCAAAGGACAGTCAGGCGCATTCAGGCCCCGTTTGACCTAAAGACAAATCCTGGATCCGGGAGAGGCCCAAAGTATTCTAAAAGGTCTCTAAATAACCTTTTCAATGGTATTCCCCATGTGCGATTTAGACTTACGCATTTCATTTTACGACTGTTTTTCGAAAAATCTACACAAGACTGTCAATTAACAGGTGTATTTCCCTGCCTATCGGTAGTGTGACTAGGGTTGCCTGTCGATAGGCAGGGTAAGGACAATGCTTATCGGCAGTCCTCTGACCCTATATAAGGAGATCATGAGCTCACTTTGAGGGACACCTCAGAGACATCAACTTCAGTGATCTCAGCAACATTCTTCTTAAGTCAGCGAGGTTTCCTTGTTTGAAACATTTCTCCACTTTTCATTTCAATGACTTTCACACCCATTTTATCAAAATCCCCCCTACATTCTTCACCCACTTGCAAGGAAGCTCACAAACAATCAATATCAATCTCCAAGTCTCCAAAGAAGGTCCAAATATTCTTCCCTCTCCTTAAATTTCTTTATTTTCACATTAGTTATATAAGTTCTTAATTTAGCTTTTACTATAGATCATACCCATATTAATCTTCAAACCTTTATTAGTAATATTGCACATAAGATATTTTCAATAAAGAAAAAAGAAAAATAAATTCCAACGAGATTTTTCACCAAATCTTCTCAAAACTAAAAACACATTTTTCTTACACACACAAAATAAAATCCCCATTTGAATTTTTGGGATCAAGCCTACCCTCGTGTTTCATGCGAACTACGTGGACGTTGATCCCTTTATAGGCTACGTAGGCGTCTCAGGCTAAAACGCTAGACTCGAGTTCTATTTTTCATAGTTTCCTCTTCTTCCTGCTTTATCCCTATATTATTTATATATATCATACTTGTGGTTCATATTTGCATCTTATCTAATACATATTATTATTTCATCATAACGATCAATATCTTGATAAGGGCATATATAATGTTTTTATTATTATTTTGGGAATATTCATATGGATGACCTCACTTTGTCTTTTCCCATAATGTGAGTTGAGCGATTCCAATCTCCGCTTATATATACACGCACACACACTTCACAAAGAAATTAAGAAAAATAATAACATAAACTCATGAGAAACCGAAAGGGCGGGGTGGATGCCTAACACCTTCCCATTCCGTAACTTAGCCCCTGAACCTCTGATCTCATTGGTTTCGCAAGCATTAGTTTCTCTTTATTGTCATTCTCTCGAGGAGGCAACATATTCTTTTGCTTGTTTTGTGCAAAATAGACTGGCGACTCTATCTCTTTACATCACCCCACGTCGACGACGGCCGAAGCATTTCTAGAAAGGGCGTGAGATCTTTCTCTCTCTCTCTCTCTCTCTCTCTCTCTCTCTCTCCATCTAGCGTGCGTGAGCGCCAACCCCCGAGATGGAGGAGGAAATCAGGAAGGATGGCCACAATGTGTGTATTCATGTGTGTGAGAGAGTGGGAAAACATGGTTTTCGTGTGTGTGTGTGTGTGTGAGAGAGAGAGAGAGAGAGAGAGGAATGTAAGATTTAGTTAATTTATATGGTAAATGACAACAATACCCCTCTAGGAATAGTGTTTTCTTAATGAACCCACTTCCCCGTGTCTCCAGCCCCCACCCCATTTATATTTGTGGTTAATTAAGTGAACAAATTAAAAAAACATTGTGACCCTGTTTAAAACCCCTGAAAGCAGGTAACAAGGGAAAATAATTGTTTACGAGTAGGACTCAACTTAAATCAGATTTGAACAATATCTCTAAAAAAACTCAATATATCAGATTAATCAGTGTCAACAATTAAAAAAACAAAAGCCTAACGCCTTAACATCATTGTAAACCGGAATAAAAAAACAAACAAAACGCTGGCAGAATAGGGGATGAGAAAATAAATACTATCATAACTGAAGAGCTTGTCTCTGCGATTTTACAAGCCCGACACCGTTCATCATCGTACCTATAACAGGTAAACAAGGATTCAAATAACCGATAAGTCAACCAACTATATGAAAAATACCTTTGAAAATATATTATAAAGGTTTATTTAATTTCAATTACAATACTATATGTCAAGAAACAATACAATACTATATTTTTTTATTTGTAACAATAGGAACTAATTGGAAATGAAAATAATGTGGGAAATTCATTGTCCCTCATCCAATCATATGACAGTGATAGTAATGATGGTATATAAGAAGTGAAAGAATATCAAAAAAATGAACAACACGATAAAATAGAATGGGACAATAAATCTCATTTTTATCGATCAGGTTGGACTTAATTATGACAAAATTATTAATACTAAATATGTATTACAATATATCTAATGTTTGTGTATTTGACTTGTGGGTATTATATTCACGAGATGAGTTAACCGAGTAGTGTAAATCTATTGAAAAAACTTATGGAATAGTTGTGTGCATTAAAAAATCAGATAATCAGAAGTATGGTAGACGAGGATGAGTATTGTATGTCTATGAAAGAAAATTTTATTTGTACATAGTATTCATACAAAATTGTATGTACAGACTGAAGTGTCGTATTTTTATTAGTCCGTGTCTTAAGTGGATCCAATATCCGAATCAATACAAATACGACACGTCAGTCTATACATATGATTATGTATGAATCCTATGTACAAATATAACTACTCTGGCTGTGAAAGGGGGGCGAGTACAAACATAGCCTAAATACTGGTAATAATGATATATTAGTGAAGAACAACAACAAGCATAAGAAAATTGGAAGAACTGGAACCAAAATTGCGGTTGTCGATTTTTTCTTAAAGGGATAAAATTATTAGATAATGATCATTGGAAACTTAATGTTGTATGAGGCTTTCATAATCATCAATTCGATAAAGCTACGACATTTTAAAGTTGTTCATATATCGAGAGAGTGTCTAAAGTGGAGGAGCAGATAGTGTATGATATGAGCATATGCAGGGTTAAACTAAGGAAAATCCTTCGAGTGCATAAAAAAAGGATCCAAATAATACATCAATTATTGAAACAATATACAATTTTAGAGTAAAGAACCAAATTCTTGAGAAGAAAGGGAGAAGAGAAATGCAACAATTGATTCAAATATTGGATACTAAAAATTACATTGAATATCATATGAGAAATCCAAACAAATATGAGGTGTTAAATATATATTCTTTGCATATCCATACTCCACATCCCTTGCAAAATGCTTCCCGAAAGTGATCTTGATGGATTGTACATACAAGATCAATAGGCATGAGATACCCTTATTAGATATAGTTGGTGTTACGTCTATGAAGAAGACTTTATTATTTTCACGCATATCGTAAATCTAAGAAAGAAAATAGTTTTACATGGGCATTAGGTTACTTGAAGGATATTTTACATTAGTCTGCAACCCTTCCCGTAATTGTACAGATAGAGAGTTGGCCTTGATAAATGTAAATGTCATAGAAAAAATATTTCCCGAAACAACACATTTGCTTTGTATATGGCATATATCAAATAACATTGAAACACGTGGAAATAGACTATTCAAAATAGCTCCGGAGTGGGAATTTTTTTTACAAGACTTTAATGCTGTGATAAAAGAAGACACATAAGAAGACTTATTCCATGTTGCACTTCATAATTTTAGATCCTGTTATTCTCAATTTGGTGGGCTCCTCAACTATATTGATGATATATGGCTTGTAGTCTTTAAAGAGGGGTTTATATCCCCTTGGACAGACTTATTGGTTATCCATCCTCGGAGACCCCTACAATGAAAATTAGGATCGTCAAATGTATGTTCTCACACGACGACACTTGTTTTTTAGGAATTATCAAAATCTTCTATTTATATGTTAACGTATATTACATATTTTTTATTTAAATGTAACCCAAAAGTTGATAATTATTTACAACAGCCATGAAAGCTCAATAGAATGTCTATATATTTAAGATGAATTGTTATTATTATTATTTCTCACATACGGATTCTAACTCTACATGTGTTTATATAGAAAATATACTCCAACAAATATAGATTAAATGGAGCAGTAAATAAGGGAGTAGATATCGAAGTGTTTGACTGCAATACTTGTACTGTAAGTTAGCTTGGCCTGTTACGGGTGGTGGACTGGTTCAGCGAAGTTGTGTCCGAGTTTGTAGCAGTGGTAGTCAATACTCCACCGCAAGTTGATGGTGGTCGAGAGGTAACCATTAATGTGTCACAAATAAAATAAAATTTCTCAGTAGAGAGACCTTTAATGAATGTGTCAGCTAGTTGATAAGCCGTGGAGATAAATTGAACTTGTAAAGACTGTTTAGCAACCTATTCTCAAACAAAATAGAAGTCGATTTTGACATGTTTGGTACGGTCATGAAACACCAGATTTGCAGAGAGATAAGTGGCTCCAAGATTGTCAAACCACATAATGGGGGGCTTGTAAGGGGGATGTCAAGTTCAGTGAGTAAAGACTGCAACCAAATTGTTTCGGCGGAAGCATCTTCCATATATTTATATTCCTTTTCAGTTCAGAATCTTGAAACCATTTTCTTTTAAGATTTCCAAAATATAAGATTGGAACCAAGATAGACGGCGAATCCTCCCATGGATTTGCAGTTATCAACGCAACCTGCCCAATCCGAGTCAGAAAAGGCCTGGAGATTAAGGGAGGTGGATTTGGTGAGATGAAGTTCGTAGGAGGATGTGTTTAAAGTAGCAAAGAATGCGCTTGACAAGGGCCCAATGAGTCTCGGTAGGTGCATGTATAAATTGGCAGGCCTTGTTGACAGCAAAGGTAATATTATGGCATGTGAGGGTGACATACTGCAGGGCACCAACTGCTCGGCGGTAAGGGGTAGGTAGGTGGTTTCTATAATTTTGAGAGATTTATAAGTTAGTAAAAATGGGAGTGAAAAGAGGTTTGGGCTGGGAATGCCATAGCGATGCAGGAGGTCCTAGATATAGTAGTGTTAGGAAAGTAGAAAGTCGTGGGGAGTGGGAAGTACTTCAATGCCAAGAAAATAGTGAAGATGACCAAGGTTTTTGAGAGAGAATTCACGCCCTACAAGGGTTATGATGGATTGAATGAGGATCGGGTTGGTACCAATGATGAGGATGTCATCGTCATAAATGAGAAGATAGATGATATGGCCATCGGAGTTGTAAATAAAGAGGGAAGAATCAGTTTTAGAGCCATTGAAATGGTGATTGGTGAGAAATTGGGTGAGGCAATGAAACCATGCATGATGGGCTTAATTTAGGCCGTAAAGAGAGTGATGGGGTTTGCACACAAAGTTAGGATTCATGGGATTGTGGAAGCCAAGTTGTTGGTCCATAATGACTTCCTCATGTAGGTGGCCATGTGTAAAGGCGTTATTGACATCAAGTTGTAAATCAGGCCAGGTTTGAGACATGGCAATAGATAGGACAGTGCGGATGGTAGTAACTTTAACAACCAGGCTCAAAGTTTCATAAAATTCAATGCCATATTCTTGGTGAAAACCTTTTAACACAAAACAAGATTTGTATCGCTCAAGAAAGCCATCGGCTTTACGTGTAATACGATATACCCATTTAGACCCGATGATGTTCATATCTGGAGTGAGTGGAACGAGAGACCACGTGTGATTTTGAATGAGCGCATTGAGTTCTTGAGTCATAGTGTGACACCAACATGGGTCCTTATTTTCTTGAGTAAAACAAGAGGGTTTGGTGAAATTTATGGTGGTATTTTGGATGGTGGGATTAGAATGAACAAAGAAACTAGGTTTGTGGCAAAGTTTCATAAGGTGAGCACAAGTGGAGGGAGGAGATTCTAATAGATATGATGGGACAGTGGGATTGGCGGGCAGAGAAGTTGTATGAGGAATGGGACTAAAATCAAGGGAAAGTTTGATGCCAACTGGGTTGTTGGCGGTATTTGTTAGGGAGGGTATGGTTGGGGTTGTAAGTGATGGGAAGGCAGTATGTGGGGGTGAGATTAGAGGAGGTCTTGAGTTGGTAGGAGGGGATGTAGATGGATGAGTTGAAGAGTGGGGTAGTGGTAGCACAGTAGGAGTGAAGGCCCATGGCGAGGAAGGTAGTCGTGAGGTAAGAGAGAGGGGAGAGGAGTGGGTACTAAATGGGAAGTAGGTTTCGTCGAAGCGAACATGGCGGGCGATATAAACAAGTTGAATGTGGACATTTAGGCAGTGATAACCATGGTGGTTAAGCACGTAACCCAAAAACATACGTGGGAGAAAGAAAAAATCCATTTTGTGGCGGTTGTAAGGGCGAAGGTATGTAAAACAGAGACAACCAAAAGTTTTTAACAATGACTAATCTGGAGAGTGAGAATTAATGATTTGGAATGGGGATTTGTGAGAAAGTGATCTAGAGGGCATGCGATTGATGAGAAACAAAAAATTTCAAACACAAAGTGGAAATATTTTTGTGGAACGAAGATGTGAACCATAAGAGTGAGCCCCGTTTCAACGATGTGATGCTGACATCCTTCAATAAAGTCAACTTGCTCATGAGTGTGAGGGCAAGAATAATGATGGTTTATGCCACAACTTTGAAAAGAAGGGCCTAGTTAACGAAATTCACCACCCCAATTCGTTTGCACATTTTTTATTTTAGGGTTAAATTGTCGCTCAACCAATTTTTCAAAGTGAAGAAATATAGAGTAAACATAAGATTTACGAGTAAGAGGAAATAATCAAATAAAACTTGAATAATGATCAATAAAAATTACAAAGTACTTATGACCATCACTTGACATAATAGGGGAGGGGACCTATATATCACTAAAAACTAAATGCAATAAAGAAGACTACGACCTAATATGGCTCAACAAATGTTATCTCGAGGATTTGTCCATTTAACAAGCGGGACACACTTTATTTGTACGGGAGATACTGCATAGGAGTTGGTGTTGACGGATAGTTTAATGAAGCACTTGAGGATGAGGGTGACCAAGACGATTGTGCCAACATTCGATGGAGACTTTGACTACATGAAATGCTTGAGGAGAAGGGGCTTGAGATGGATGTTATGGTGAGAAGATGTAAAGACCATATTTACTCTTGCCATAGAAAAGAGGTTTCTGAGTACGTTGATCCTTCACAACATAAAAGGAGGGGTGAAATTAAATGTAAACATCACTGTCACGTGTGAATTGGTTAACAGAAAGCAAAGATCTGGAGAGAGTGGGTACATGTAAAACATTAGTGAGAATGAAATTAGACGTGGGAGTGGGGAGAGAAGAAGTACCAATATGAGATCTGCTTGAGAGGATGGAGCATAGGTTAGATGAGCAAAAGGATATGTGGGATTTGAGAGAATATTTATGAAAGCAGAAGGTGGTTGTGTGATTCATGCTAAAGCAGATTTGGAAGCAAACTCTATTATCGTGAGGATATGAGGGGTGGCGAAAGGAAGAAAAGTGGCCATAGTAAGAATTATAGGTAGGTGGGGTGGAATACGATGTTGGTGAGGTGGTGTAGTTGAGAGAGGTAAGGTTGGTTCGAGTGGTGTTGTGAGTAGTAGGAGATGGAGTAGAGGGTTGGGGTGTAATGGAAATAAATGAGAAATTATCATGATAGATGAATTCATAACTGAATAAAAGGGAGTGCAATTAAGCAAATGTGTCGGGTGTGGAGCTAGTTGTAAGGGTGGTAACGAGGTCTTTAAAATCGGTGCGAAGACCTTTGAAGATATGGATATTAAATTCAGGATAGGTGAGGGATTTTCCTGCAGCGTTGAGTACATTCAAGAGAGCTTTTTCTTTCTGTAAAAATGTGGAAATTGAGTCATCACCTTGGCTAAGATTGTGAAGTTGAAGATGAAGATTAAGAATACGTGTTTCCGATGGTGATGTTAGTGCGTCGGCGAGTGTTTGCCAGATTTTTTATGAGGTATCTTGACCAACGGCTAATAGTGTTGTCTCAGTGGAGAGGGATGCGACTAACATGGCTTGGTTGAGATTTGCAGTTGGATGGCTTGAAGAAGGTGGAGGAGAAATTAGATGTGGCATTTGCCATTTGTGGATCTGATACCATGAAAGCTCAATAGAATGTGTATATATTTTAGATGAACTATTATTATTATTTCTCACATACATATTCCAACTTCCAACTCTACAGGTGTTTATATAGAAAATATACTACAACATATATGGAGTAAATGGAGCAAATAAGGGAGTAGATACTGAAGTGTTTGACTGCAATACTTGCGTTGTGAGTTAGCTTGGGCCGTAGTGGGTGGTGGACTGGTTCACGGGGTTGTGTTCAGGTTTGTAGCAATGGTGATTAATAAGCCAAACGGAGACTCGATCATATCTTGTGCGATTAACTTATGTATGGTCCCATATTGGCAGAGGTATGAAAAAAGTCCATAACCATCAAGTCCATAACCATTATTGTAATGTGTTTAAAAATAATTTGATTTGTACTCTTACATTTATGTTTCCTTTTACATGGAAATAATTATAGTAAGGGGTGTTCAAACTTTCTCCGATAGCAGGTTTATGATCAAGATTAGTCAACATTTGAGTTTGGAATTTTTATGATAATCAACTTTTTAGTTGTTTTTCAAGTACATATTCATTTGAGAAACAATTGCTATTAAATTTTTGGTATTACAGCATATGATATTTACTGTTTTCATTCCTTATTTTTATAAGTTTGCCTCTCTAATTATTTATTTACGTAGTTACCTATCCGTAATGTTATGATGTCCCCAACCTAAATTTCCCCTCTGTTGTACATAGTTCATGTTGTTAAGTGATGGTTGAATTAGATGAATTCTTGAATGTGTTATATTACCCATTAGTTTTTAGCAAGGCTGGTCTTGAGATTTGAAAAGTCGGGTGCAAAATAAAAAATATGGCCCCACTTCAATTTACCTACTTAAATATTACAGAAAAATCTAAATCATTGTAATACATCATAAAAATATAATTTTATACCTTAATAGGTTGTGAAAATATTTATATATACTTTAAAATTATAATTAAACAAACACAACAAGGACTCAATCAAAATCTAAAAAAATGTAGAAACATAATATCTAATTTTTTTCGTGTGTAGGAAAGTAACCTTAATGATCAATACTTTAATCAATCTTTTAAAGCTAAAGAAAAAAACCATTGTCTTACTGTGTAGGAAATGTTAATCTATGTCTAGCAAGAATTAATCATGTTAAGAAATTTAGGTAGATAGAAAATAGAGAATTAGAAATTATAGATAAAGTAGGAGAGGAAGTGAAACAACAATTAGCAAAAAAAAAAAGCTAAATGAGGAATGAGGGAAGGAAGAGAGGGGAGGGAATTGATGTCTCTTAATAGTTATGCCAATTTCGTAAGTCGACCTAAAATACCATATAAAGAACATATCTATACAAATGGTTACAAGCACAAATCAACAAAAACATCTTAAAAATGAAGATATCTTCCATAAAGCAACACCCAACAATTCCATTATATAAACAATTCCATTATACATACATATCTACACAAATGGGTCCATTGTATCAAAACCTAAGGACCAAAACAGAGTGAGATATATATATATATATATACCTACAGAAAGTCTCCTACAAGGACTCCTTATGGTGGACAACAATGAATTTTTTGATGAAACTTCATGGATATGATGATTTAATAAAAAAAACTTTGAGATGAGGTGATATGTAAAAAATGGTATAAATATTCATTTTTTACCGTTGAAATGTTGGGTCGGCGCCAACCACTTTATTGATTGATTTTTTTAATGAAACTTCATGAATATGATTTTCTCACTGTCGAGATCATATCCATGAAGTTTCATCAAAAAATGGGTAAGATGATCGCCAACATTTCCACGATCGAAAATGCATATTTATACCATTTTTTACATATCACCCCATCTCAACGGGTTTTTTATTGAATTTTTTTATGAAAAAAATTGGAGAAGATCTTCTCACCGTGGAGATTATATTCATGAAGTTTCATCAAAAAATTCATTCTTTTACTATTTAAAAAAAATAGTATGTATCGAGGTCTTTAATATAAGGAATTCTTACAGGGGGCCTATATATATAGTATTGATCTTGTGCGGACCAGTTCATATTTTAAGAGTGCGGACTGGACATGTATCACCTGGCGGTGAACCCAGAAAAGAGAGAAAGTGTGTATAATTTAGCCGATAATTTCTAGGCTCAACGCTAGGTGACACATGTCCGGTTCGCACTCTTTAAATGCGGACTGGTCCGCACAAGGGCATTACTGTATATATCAAGGTTCTAAAAAACACGGGGCGTGATCGAGGCGTGGAGGCCAAGACTTAAGCCTTAGAAGCCTAGGCCGGTCTTAGGTGTAAAAAGGCGTGAAAAGGCGTTGAGGCCTTCTTAATATATTTTAATATTTTTTAACCATAACAAGGTTATTAAATACTAAAATTGTAGATATCATAAAAATATGTCTGAATATATGCAAATTAAAATACTATTTGATTATTTTGCATGAAATAATGGTTCGGTTAGTAAAAAAAATCTTTAAAAGGCGATATCGCTTCACTAAAGCATTGTTGTTTTTAGAAAAAAAAAAATGCGCCTTAAGGGTTTTACCAAGAATAAGGCGTAAAAAACTTAAGGCGTAGCATTTCTCCCAAGCCTTAAGCCTAGGTGTGCCTACCTAGGCACACCTAGACGATTTTTTTAGAACAGTGGTATATATATATATATATATATAATGCTCTTGTGCGGACTATCCCGCATTTTAACACTGCGGAGGGGACATGTGTCGTCTGGCGATGAGCTCAGAAATTATAGGCGCTCTCTCTCTCTCTTTTCTGGGTGAGCCAGGTAACACATGTCCAGTCTGCACGGTTAAAATACAGGACAGTCCACATAAGAGCAATACTCTGTGTGTGTGTGTGTATATATATATACACACACACACACCATGTAAAATGTCGGATCTGAAGATTTGAGAAAAAAAATACCTTTGAAATTGCATCCAGTTCTACAATCAATGACTCCCGTTTTGGATTTATGTGTTTGAAATGGCTAGAGTTGAGTTGGGAGGGTTTGTGAAATGTGTTTGGTTGTGTTTTAATGGCTAGAGTTGGAATGGATATCTGGAAATTGAAGGAGCTAAGAAGAGGGTTGAACGGGTTTACTATCTGAAATGGGTTTAGATAGGTAAAACCTTATTGTGACATTTTCTTCTCTACACACCACGAGATATAGTATATTAATTGCATTTTCACCCATATATGGGGGATAAAGAAAATGGCATCCAAATAAAAGTACCCTTAAAAAAAGTCACATGGAAGCCACGTGTCATTTTCCGTCCAAAAACTTAACGGTGTTAGTGTTAGAGAGTCATTTTGAAAGTTTTGGTGATTAGATCCAGAAAATGAAAATTGGAGTGATGAAATAAAAATGTGAGTAAAGTTCAGAGAAGGTAAGTGTAATTAACCCTAATTTACCTCGAAGTATTTTTCATATAACTCTCCACAAAATGCATTTGTTGGGAACTTAATTGAAATTATAGTGAACTTGTCGTGTTCAAGCAACGAAGAGTAGCCATCTCCATACGTGAAAATTATTGAATTTGGTACCATAAATATATTAGGTTCTACACCATATCCAGAATGAGTCACTTTTGGAGGGTAAATGAAAGGATTTGGATGAAATTTGGGATGATCTCCATGGTAAATTCATCTCCACAAATTTCATCAAAAATTTAAACCATTTAGAGAGGTGATCAAAAGTATCTACGATCCAATAGGGATGGCAATTTTTTTCGAAAATTTGGATCCCCGCGAATACCCGAAAAAAAATCCTAGAAAATTTGGGGATCAGGGCGGGTTCGGGGAGTAAAAAAAATCCCCGAAAAATTTCGGATCGATTTCGGGTATACCCTCAGGTCTCCACGGGAATACCCAAATTATTAATATATATATATATATATATATATATATATATATATATATATATATATATATATAAGTATAAAAGCATCTAAATCTAATAAGCCCTAGATCTCCCTCACTCACGTCGCTCCCTACCTCGTCTAAATCTCCCTTATCTTCCCTCCCACTACTCCTCCCCCTCACCCATCTCCCACATCGCTCCCTCATCTAAGCCATGTTACCATCTTCCTCATTCATCTCCATGATTCAGGCAGACTGTTACCATCTTACGATCGCGTCTTGTAAGGTATTGATTCTGTTGTAATCCGTGTATAACCTGATTGTTATATAAAAGGTTTAGTTGATTGTTATATAGAAGGTATTGATCCAGAAACTTTTTTCTGTGCCCTAAATCTTCGCCAACTGAAAATAATGACGTGGCGACAGCGTCGACTTCATGTTCAAAGCAAGCTGAACATGAATCAAATATGAGATTTTGACCATAATTTTGTCCAAACTAGGGTATTTGATCAAAATTGAGTAGGAAATAAATGTATTATTTTTTTTTTGTGTGGGAAACGGATATTTATTTTTGAGTTTCTTGAGAAAAAGGAGAATATTTTTGGTATTTTTGAAAAGCGATGGATGGAAAATCTCGAGTGTAGGTTTTATTATTAGGCTTCACTTATATTATGTTCCGTTTAGGGTGCAAGTGAAATGATCCGAGTTTGGAAAAGTATTGGGTACGTGATGCAAGACACGATTTTACTTGTTTCCAAACTCATGGACAGGGTCATGATTATAGAATGGGCGAAATAGCATAAAATTTGGGCAGCAAGCCGACACAAAATGTCAAAAGAGTTCCACCTTAAAACAGGCAAACTAAGTATGAGTGTTATGGGGTAGATGCCTAAATGAAGCTTATGAATTGTAGGTTAGTGTAATGGTTCACCCTTTGGCATGCCTTCCACAATATACCTCTTGCCTATAAGGGCAATCATCCATAGGTGCGTGTAGAGAAGTCATTTTATAAATCTGAGTGCACGTGAGTTCCCTCATGATGATGGTACATGTGAGCAAATTCGATATACTCAACGTACGTTAACGAGGTCCCTGTTTTATACCTGGCATGGTGAGTTCAGTCAAGCGGTATGATGCAAGGGGAACCATTCGATATACTTTGAAGGTACAAGGCCAGTGGAAGGTTGGAATCACACCGCTTAGGTTAATCGCACCATACAGAACCGATAACCCATCATGAAGTGACCCCCCAGTACGGGACAAAATTATGATCAAAATCTCATATTTCGATATACTTCATGTTCAAAATATCCATGTCCAAAAATCACATTCATAATCTATTTGCAGAAAAATAAACTATTTTTCAATATTTGTCTTTGTAAAGCACCCGAATATTGAATTCGGCATGGAATGAACCAGCATTTATGTTTTTGATTCCATTTGGTTAAGAAACTAAGTGCCACATAAAGTACGGGAATTTTTAGAACCAAAATGTATCATTTGGCAGTCCTTTAAGTCTTGAGAATTCAAACAATTACCAACCTCTATCCAACATCATCATCAAATGTACTTGGATTTTCATTGTGAGTTCATATAGTACAAAAAGATTTGCGTTTCACTATGACTTATTTGCAGCAATTGCTTTTTACCTATAAAAAATTCTCTTTGTCAAGACAAGGGTACAAACAGTCAACGGCCTTGAATTAAATTTACAAATCACCTATAAATGCCTTTGTGGTATTTACCCTAGTGCCAAATAAAAACCTCAATGTAGAACATCTGACACTATGAGGAAGGAACAGAAGATCATACTCGCTTGCATTATTGAACCAAAATTCTTGACATACAGTGGCTTCTCAAGAAGCAAACATCATGTGCCACTAATCTGCTGCTACAACGTGCCTCGTCGGCTACATATACCTAACTAACAGGAATATAAATTATGTATAGACGCATACCTCAGAATAATTTTTTTAAGGTTATTTTGACTTGGGCCCTCATTTGTTTGTGTTTATCTAGTCTAGCCTCCTTAGTTTTCACTTCCTGCATTTAGCTCCCGAGAATGAGTTTTTGAGAAAGTTTGACTGTCGTAATGTGTCGCACCTTACTGGGGGCGAATGCTAAGTGAAAACTTCAGGTGTCACATAGGTAAAGCACAAACATATTTGGACCAAAGTCAAAATAGTTTTTTTATATATAAGAAAAAATCATCACAAATGAAAGGAAGAAATATAAAAGGAAAGGGTATATAACTAGAGTAACAAGTAATACATCTATTTGCCAGAGGCTGAGGAAGAAGCTGATTGTATAGACAAAGTATACTGCGACTCGTCGGAGCTTGCTCGAGAAGTTTCCTTTTTCAACTTGTGGTTATTGTATGCAGCTACACCTGCAATGGCTGCATCAAAAATCAAAATTTCCTTCCCATATCAATTTCTTTTGTATAATACATGAAAAAAAATGTCATAATAAATAAAACAGAAAATATCTGTGTGTTGTTGCACAAAGAATTCACCACTTGTTACAATTTTACCCGTGAGGTTGGCATCCCAAATTTCATCAGCATATAAATGAATAAGTAAAACCGGGTGAGGGAAAAAAACTAAATTATGCAGACTTTGCAGCAAACCCCCTGAACTATGCATTTTTGTTGCAAAACCCACCTCGCTAAGAATTGCCCATAGAGGAGTCTTTACAACAAAATGCATGGTCCAGAGGATCTTTTGAACATACAGGTAGTCTTTTGCAAAAATAAGAAAGTTCAGGGGGGTATACTTTTCCCAAGAGAACAATTTTGTTTAGAGTATTTACCGATGCCATAACCAAACAGATTAATGAGAGTTAACTTTGTGTCAGCAAACAGAAGGGCGGATAGCAACACAACCACCCAATCCTTCACAACTCCAGCCACACGAATGGTCAGAGCGCTTGTATGTGAGATGACGAGGAAAACAGAGAGATTGAGCGCAAAGGTACAGAGAGAGTTGAGTGTGAGCACGAGAGGTTGGAAGTTCCATGACTGTGCATCCATCTTCGGCATCTCTAAGTAAATCCACGGAATGAACAAACAAAGGGCACTGAAAGCAAACCAAGATTCAGTTTACAAAGGAAGAACTCTTCCAATACTCCCTCCATCCCAAATTATTTATGATGATGTTGTTTATAGGCTATCCCAAATTAAGAGTCTGTTTCTGATAATAGTATATAAAATGGCATGAAATTCCAACATCACGTGAAGGCATTGAAGCTCAACACTAAGCGTGTCCGTGACTTTGATCTGACGATTAAATAAACTTGGGGCCAAAATTAGAAAAAAAATATGTTCCTTAAAATTTTGTGAATTTTAATGGGGGGACTCCTAATTTGGAACGGAGGAAGTATATAAACACAAAAAGATGACAAAAAAAATGAACCGGTTCTTGCTGTAGAAGATAAAATTACATGCCTGCAGGGGCTAACATAGTACATGAGAGAAAGGGGATTCAGTTTGATACCCTTCCTTTTAACTAGAATCTCCATGAATATAAGCCTTAATGCTTCTCCAACAACACCGCCCATTTGATAAACCACACCAATCCAGTTAATACTTAATTCCCCATAAGAAGCCACAAGCACGCCAAAACTTATCACGGACATTATGAGAAGCATCCTATAGCTCATTACTTCAAGTCCAGCTGCTACTCCAAGAATGAAAACAGCTACTGGCACTGTAAATCTCAGTCAAAAATCAGGTGCTATCATTAGATATTGCTAGGTTAATTGGTAATTTGACTCCTAAGGGTGTTGACAAGGCAAATCTCCTTGCCACCTAAAAAGATTGTCATCCCAATTAAGAACAACCAAATAACACTTCTGCAACGGGATTGAAAGGAAACTTTTGCATAGATATGATTCGAATGACACTTATATGTGATGGTTATGGAGCTAGTTCATAAATCAATAGAAAGAATACTGATACTTACTAATTGCTTTCAACATCTGTGCAAATGAAACGGATATATAGAGGTAAGCGGTGTTTCCAAGCCAAAGAGTCATTGCAAACATTGCGCCAATTGGGATGACTGACGTAGCATAACTGTATATTAATAACTTGTTAGATTTCGCGGCAGTGTGAAAAAAAAATGGAAGATAAATGCACAGCAAACAAACAAGCCACGGCTTATGTTTACTTTTTAAGACCTGCGTTCTTCTCTTCTAAACATATACTCCTCCTAGGGGTGGACATAGGCCCGACCCGCTACTTTATAGGGCTTAGTCAAGTAAAGTAGGCCTATATACCAGGCTTGGTAAAATTTTCCAGGCCGATAAAAATTTGGTACGGGCTTGGGCACACACTCTCAAGCCTGACTTGGGCCCGGTCCAACCAAAAGCCCGAATATAAAATATATATTTCTTAATATATATATATATATATAGAGAGAGAGAGAGAGAGACAGGCTCCTGTGCACATTAAGTTTGCACATCATTTTTTTAAAATAGTAAAAAAATATTTTTGAGTGTGATATTTAAACATTTCAAATGACCCATATAAAAAAAATCAACTCAAAAAAATATTTTTTGCTATTTTTAAAAAATTGGTCAATCTTTTGCTGCTTTTAAGCACTTTAAAAGCTGTGAAAGTTTGACCGGTTTTTTAAAAATAGCAAAAAAAAAAAATTGAGCTGATTTTTTCTATATGGGTCCGTTGAAATGTTTAAATATCACATTAAAAAAATCAACTCAAATTTTTTTTTTAATATTTAAAAAAATCGGTGTGCGCTAGCACATGTGCAAACTTAGTGTGCACAGGAGTCTCTCTCTCTCTCTCTCTCTCTCTCTCTCTCTCTCTCTCTCTCTCTCTCTCTCTATATATATATATATATATATATATATATATATCCATATAATAAAGGAGCATGGTTTTGTCCAAAATATCTCCATTTTTTTATGCATGACATTTTCTCATTTCATGCCCATGCATGAAATGTCATGATAAAAGTTATTTTTTTTTGTGTGTTATATATATACTATTATACTATTATAAATACATTTTTTTTTAAATACGTGTAAATTTATTTTTTTTCCCATTTTTTAAAACTATTTTTTATTAATTTTTTTAATATTTTTTCTTTTTTAATTTTTATTTTTTTTTTTTCTCAATTTTTTTAAACTATTTTTTATTAATTTTTTAACGATTTTTTTTTTATTTTTTCTCAAATTTTTTTTTGTCACGGGGGCAAATTTATCGCCGTGCCCTCGGGCACGGGCATCCACTAGTATATATATATAATAAACTAATAATTAAGTCTTTAACTTATTCAAATAAATATGATTTCTCATTCAAATATATATGATTTTTCGAATTCAAATTGTTTTAATTTTACTTTATATATGATTTTATATATACCAGGCTTGGTAAAATTTTCCAGGCCGATAAAAATTTGGTACGGGCTTGGGCACACTTTCAAGCCTGACTAGGCCCGGCCCAACCAGAAGCCCGAATATAAAAATATATATTTCTTAATATACATACATACATATATATATATATATATATATAATAAATTAATGATTAGGTCTTTAACTTATTCAAATAAATATGATTTCTCATTCAAATATATATGACTTTTCGCAATAAAATTTTAATTTCACTTTATATATAATTTTTTAAGCACTTTAAAAGCGGCGAAAGTTTGACCGCTTTTTTAAAAATAGCAAAAAAAGTTTATTTGAGCTAATTTCTTTTATATGGGTCCGTTGAAATGTTTAAATTTCACATAAAAAAAATAAACTCAAAAATATTTTTTTTAATATTTAAAAAAAATTGGTGTGCATCAGCACATGTGCATAGGAGTCTCTCTATCTCTCTCTCTCACAGAGAGAGAGAGTGAGAGAAAGAAATTCATCAAGGACTAGAATTAAAATCCTCTTTTTCATTTTAGCGGAAATATATTTCAGAACATCTATTCATAGGCAACAAATAGTTATTTGTACTCAATTTCTGTAATGGTACTTACATTTCCGCGGTCATTCCTTCTTCAATTTTCATAATCTGTAAGGAAATATAAATTTAAATTATACTGCACAAGAAAATATGTCAAAAATATACTTCTGATGTGAAGTAAATTGATATACCTTTAGGACTTTGGTGAGTGTAAAACACAGAACGGATGAGAAGACCATGTGAAGCAGAGTTAATCCAAGCGGATATGGAAAGTTTATTTCTTTCGATGACAAAACCCACTGCATTTCATAAATATTTTGAAACAAAAAATCATGTTAGCCATGTGAAGTGTTTTAATTTTCATCGCAAACAACCGCATAGCAAAAAGGCAATCACAATTAGGGGGTAAGATGAGGTCTACACGTGCCCTCGAAGATTAGTGAGGTCAAAGACCTGGATACCAATTTTTTTAATAAAACTGAAGCCAAAATATTTAGTTTTGGTAAAACAATATCCAACTCAAACTACTAATAGATGGGATTTTATGCAAGCTAGCACAGAAAGTTCCAGCTTATGGTATTTCTACAATTAAAAGTAGACAGGCAGTCCAGACCTCAGAAGGCATAAGTCCTTATTTTTTCTTTTCATAAAAACAGAAGTTTATTCATATATAGGGTAAAGTACAATATGGGGAGAAGCAGAAGTTCTCAAAGTATGTAAGAACAGGAATCAAAAAGAATAAAACAAAGCTTCTACTGTAACAAATCCTGATCCCAGCCCAAAGAAGACATGTCTCCATAAGAAAAGCGGCCATTTACGCCCCATTCCATAATTTAAAGAGGCCTACCTTGCACCACAGAGGCTTCCATCTGATTAATAATTAACAATTAATTGATAGTCTCCCTCCAATAACTCATAATGGCTGAAATTTGCAACCATTAAAGAACTTTGATGCAGAGGCCCAAAGTGAAGTTATGAATTTGTCTCAGTTCTTTCTCCATCAATCTATTATCAAAGCTGGAGTTACTTTCCAGCCAAACATTACAAGCTACAGACATTCAATGCATGGCCATAAGCATTTTTCTTTCTTTTTGTTCCCAAAAATCCCTCAGTCAATGATGAGAAATTCATACCAGCTCCTTGGGAGAGCATTAATCAGCCCCAACTCGACAGAGATTTGATACCAAGACTCATGTTAAATCGCACTGCAGCATTGCGATCAACTGATTCCTCATCCCTATTAAACAAGATTGAGGTGACCGCAAAAGTTTTGGTCAGTTAATTTGAATAAATTCTCCATTGAATAAACAAGATTGATTTTATCCTCATTCTGGCGGCCAATCGTGCAAAGAACTATATTTCTGAAGGCACCCTGGTTTTTCAAATCATT
This sequence comes from Sambucus nigra, assembly GCA_949130495.1. Taxonomy (NCBI): domain Eukaryota; kingdom Viridiplantae; phylum Streptophyta; class Magnoliopsida; order Dipsacales; family Adoxaceae; genus Sambucus; species Sambucus nigra. The sequence continues at coordinate 381,389,313 of OX422214.1, read as the reverse complement.
ATATAGAATTTTGATTTCCCAAAACCGAATCTTATTCCCCAATACCATCCGAAGATGAATATTGTTAAGAAAGGAATTCTGCCATTGTGAAATAAACCTCCATGGATTACGATAAGTGCCCTAACCACCACATTTGAGTCCTGTCCATTGGCTTGAATGTCATATTTACTACTCATTATTGAGCACCAATGAGGGTCTTGTTCAACAGGAAATTTCCTAAGCCATTTCCCTAAGAGGGGCAAATTTCTTTTATTTAAATACCTGCCTCCAAACTAACTTTCTGATTTGATCCAATTGACAAGATGCTCTTTTCTACCTTTCCAGGTCTTTTCCCCAATTAGGCCCTCATTAGTTTTTCCACTTTAATCAGCATTTCAGCAAAGAGACATAAAAGTAAATGGAAATTATACTATGTACCGAATTTACCAACACAGGTCTTCTTCCTCTTGAAAGACCACTTATGCCACCAGTCCAATTTCCTAGATATTCTTTCCTCCACGAGATCTATAAAAGAAACGAAAAAAAAAGTTCGAGTTAACCAAGGGCATTCCCAAGTACGTTAACGGCGATGACCCAATCTCACATCCCACTGCATTTGCTAACCTTGACAAGGTGATATCCTCCACATTGATCCCCACTAAGATTTTTAGAGATGTTGACCTTAAAACCTGAAATTCTACCAAAAATATCCAGCACCCCTATCAAATTTTTCCTCTCCCGCATCCGCAAAAAAGATGGTGTCATGAAAATTTTCTCTTTTCCTCAAAGCCCTAAATTAGTCTCATCTCACATGCTTTATTCACGAGTCTACTAGAGAGATCCGCAACCAATATTAAAAAGTAGGGAATAATGGGGCATGTTGCCTTAGTCCACTAGATGCCCCAATATGTCCCCGAGTTCTTCCCACTGCCGAAACTGAGAAACTGACCAAAGACAAGCAACCCTTTACCCTTTTACTCAATCAATCCCCAAAACCCTTCTTAAGCAGAACATGATCAAGAACTTCCCAATTTCCCTCGTCACAAGTTTTCTCCAAAACAATTTTGAACACAACCCGTTCCTTCGTACCAAGCTTAGCTCCTCAGACATCTCATTTGCAATAAGCGTAAAATTTAATTATTGTCTTCCCCCTACAAAAGCTAATTGTTTTGCATATCACATAATTTTTGTAAGGACAAATTTTGTCACGTATGTAATGAACATTTAAATTTTTCTCCTCTCATTTACATAAGCCTATGGAATGAAGACATGAAGCGGCCCTCGTAAAACGACATCAAATTTATGCTGAGTTTACATCTTCATCTTGGGATATCAAAAAAGGTATAAAAGATTAGTATATTGATATTTGGTTATCTTTTTGGGTGTTTTTAATTTTTATTGAGGCAATTTTTTTGAAAAGTTTTTTGACGTAAACTATACGTCAATGGCCAATATAATATACCAAACCCTAACTTTTAGAGAGAGAATCAAGAGATTTCTTATATTCAAAATGAAGAAGTGTCCTCAAATGAGGAATACAAGGGGGACATTTAAAGGGAATGACTAGCTTAGGCTTCAAGCTAATATTCTAATTACAACAATGCTCTTAATTGCCTTTTGCTACTCCTACCTCTAAATACTAAAATAAACGAAAATACAATAACATAATAAAATAAAATAAAATGATAAAAAGAAAATAAAATAAAATGCAATAAAACCATAAAAAGGGCCCATTTCCATCACTCTCCCCCTCTTAAAACTCAGCTCATCCTCAAGCGTTCAAAAATAGGGGACTCGTGAGGAAAATCAAAAAAAAGTGCCAAAAACTTGTGGGGGCTCAAAAATAATTTCTGAAAGTTGAGGAGTGTCCAACCCACAAATTTTCTTTCTTCTTTTCTTCTCTTCTTCACTTTCTTCACCCAAACCAACCCTAAAAACTTCCTCCCAGGTCAAAAACCAACATTTTGGAGCATCTATATGGGTGTGGGTTGGGATGGAACAACCCAAGTGGTCTTCGAGTAGAAATAGGATAGATCCCTAGGATTTCGGGGTTTCGGCGTGTGAGGGGTCGGATTTTGGGTTCGGATGAGCTAAGGTTTAGGGTGGTGGCAGCAGGAAGAAGCCAGGGAGGTCAGCTGGGATTTTTTTGGACAGCGAGTGGGGTTTGGGGTGGTCGGTGGGGTGGGTAGAGCTATTTGGGACAACAGCGGCTGGGAAATGGGTAGGGTAGGGCAGCAAAATGGGTAGGGTAGGGCAGCAAAATGGGTAGGGTAGGGGTATTGGGGGTTGCTGGCAGCATAGGGTAGGGGTAAGGGTGGTCGGCGGGGGTGTGGAAGTGGTGGGGGTGGGGAAAGGGTGGTGGCTGGTGGCTGGTTGGTTTTGGCTAGGGTTTTGGATTTTGGAGTCATGAGTAGAAAGAGGGCCTCAAACTTTTAATTGAGTTCTTGGGTTAAAACTAGGGTTTGTTGTTGTTGTTGTGTCATTTCTTCCCTCAACTCTTGAATCCCCTCTACTTGTTGCTTGGATTTTCTTGGAGCCATTGAAAGTAGCGTACAATTTGATAAATTTACACCGATACACCAAACACCAATGTTGGAGCGACATCTCACACTAATACCAATTTGACATAAACTACACGTCAATGGCCAAGAAAATAAACCAAGCCCTAACTTTTAAAGAGAGAATCAAGATTCAATATGGAGAAGTGACCTCAAATGAGGAATACAAAGGGGTATTTAAAAGGAAGGAGTAGCTTAGGCTCTAAACTAATATTCTAATTACAATAATCCCTTAATTGTCTTTTGCTACTCCTACCTCTAAATACTAAAATAAAAGAAAATAAAATGACAAAAAGATAAAGAATAAAATGCAATAAAACCCTAAAAATGGCCCCGAAAAATGTTTTTCGTTTTTATAAGTCATTCAAATGAGATGGTTGTTTTCGATCTAATGAGATGTGTAATGTCATTCGAACGAGATTAGTTTCTGGTTCGAACGAGATTAGTTTCTGGTTCGAACGAGATGACACTTCGTTCGAATAAACTTCTAACGAGTGCTTACTGCCTAACTTTACAAATTGCAATTAGGTGCTCGTTCAAAGGTCGTTCAAACGACTTTAGGGTTATCGTTCAAACAACTTGTTTACGTTCGAACGAGATAGCTTATGTCGTTCGAACAAAAGTTGAATCTCGTTCAAACGATCTCTGGAAATGTGCCTCGAAATTTGTATCGTCAATATCTTCACCTTTTTCAAGATAAAAATGGCATAGGCAGTTTAGTTTCACAAGGTTTTGAGAGTTTTGAAAAGGATTTTATACAGAGTAAAAAGATAGCTTCTCATACACCTATTTACACCCGGTAAAGAGATTCAAGTTTCAACATATAATCTTGGTTTATAATCTCATGTTTTAAGCCCCGAAGAAGTTTACTCTTCATTTGTTCAAGTGTGTTTGGCACGGTGGAATCCGTGTTGTTGCGTGACAGAGACTAGTCAGAGATCGGTGAATACCGAGACGCGGGAGAATTGTGTTGTGTGTCGTTGGTGGATTCCTGCAGTTGCTGCGAAGAAAATTCAAGGAACGAAGATTGCATCGTTCTTAAAGGGAGTCGAGTCAGTGAGTAAGTCATTTGTCATTCTTGTATAAACCCTATATCATAGTGGGCTTGTGTAGGCTAGGTCGTCCGAGGTTTTTCCCGTTGTGGATTTTTCTCATACATTGCGGCGTTGTGTGTGTTTACTGAATTACTTTGTTTATTTTACTCTTGCACGCTCATATAGATAAATATTAGGCAAGAGAAAATTAGAGTAATGTTTACACAACGATTTGTTTAATTCGTATTGATTTAAAATTGGGGTGTTTGCTCAATCGGTAACTAAATCGATTAAAATTTGAAATTGGGTATTCATACACACTTGCATTTTGAAATTGGTAACAGAACGGGTTTCTCTAAGCTATTGAGTTGATTCTTGTTTAGTGTGTTTTAAGGATTGTTCTATGGATTTTAATCATGAGGGAAGTTCCATTACCTAGCCTCCCTTATTTGATGGTTCAAACTATTCCTATTGGAAGGCAAGGATTGGATTTTTCCTCAAATCTATTAACGAGAACGTTTGAAACTCTATCGAGCAAGGGTGGCCTCCTCTTACAGAAGGTGGTTTGCTTAAAGCATATTCGCTTTGGACTACGGCAGAAAAAATGCCTCGAATTTTAATTCCAAGGGTGTTAACGCGATTTTTTGTGCTGTCACGGCTGAAGAGTTTAGGCGTATAATGACGTGTGTGAGAGAAAAATATGCTTAGGATATTCTGAAATCCACGCATGAGGGCACAGATACCGTTAAAGTGTCTCAAGTTGCAAAATCTGGCAACTAAGTTTGAGACGATTAGAATGATAGAGCATGAGACGTTTGATGTCTTTTATACTAAATCGTCAAATATTATGAGTTCCTCATTTAACCTAGGTGAATCTATCCCTGAGCCAAAAGTGGTTAGAAAAATCTTAAGGTCATTACGCAAAAGATTTAATGCTAAGGTCACAGTCCTAGATTCTCTTGGTTGTTGATACTCTTATAGTCCAAGAACTTCTAGGTGGTTTTCAAACCTTTGAGATGAACATGTGTCCTCTTAAGAAAAAGGAGCTTAGTGTAGCTTTGAAAACCCGCAAGGAGGACAGAGTTGGATAGAGTGAGGGTGAGTTGAAACTCGATGAGATTGCTAGGTTTGCGCAAAAGTTCACTAAATTTCATAAGCTTAAAGAAGAAAAGAATTCTTATAAAAATTCAAAGAACTTTAACAATGACCATGATAGGAAGAAGAGGGGTAATCCTACGAAGGTGGATGGCCGGAACAAGTGTTATGAATGCCAAGGAGTTAGGCATCATGCTTTTGAGTGTCTCACTAAACTAAGGAGAGAAGGTAAGAAGCCTGAAGCATATAATACAACCCTAAATGATAGTGAGTCGGGAGAAGAAACAAATTCTTCCGTGGAGCGTAACTAAACCACTTTCATGGCTAGTCATGTGAACCTAAATGAAAAATCTTTCCTCGATAAAGATAATCATATGCATGACGGTTCCAAGTTCCGGTCTTTTGATTCCCAAGTTTGTGATGAGGAGGAAGAAGAGGAGATGGATGACAAGGAGGGAAGTGCGCTTCAAGTTGCCCTATGTGAGCTGTATGAGGAATCTTTGAAATTGAAAGAGGCTAACTTGAAATTATAGACTAAATTTAAAAAAAAATGCCTTAGGAATTTAATGATAAATTGATTGAGGATTTAAGGGCACGTGGAAGACTCTTGAGAAGAAGCTTGCATACGTTGAGAGGGAGAGAGATAACCTTTTAGGAATGGTCGAAATATGAAGGAGTCCCTAAGATTTTAGGAGTCTAAATTTTGCTTGAGTCTAGAATTTTGAAGTTAGAAGATGAATTAAATGACTCAAGGCATGTCAAAATTGATTTGGAATATAGGTAGGAAAAGTTGGATAAAATGTTAGGGTCCATCCAAATCAAGAATGATAAGAATAGTCTAGGCCACAATGATTTTGATGCTTCCTCTCGTAAAGCCAAGATCATGTTTTTTAGAGAGCCAACCATTGCTAAGGACACTTCCAAAAGTCAATCCTAGGGTAGCTTTCCTAGAGTTGACACATTCACATGCTATTGTAGGAAAGGTCATCTTAGGAGAATTTGTTTTGATCTTTAAAAAGGTCCTAGGAAGTCTAAATCTCGTGTCGACATGATTCTTAAAACCCAAGGTTCTAAATCATCATTTATTTGGTTGAGGAAATCCGATTTGGAGGCACTAAATGTTAGACCCGTTGATTCTCGCATGCTTTCACATAATACTCCGCATGTTATACCTTATGAGTGATTGTGATTGCATGTTCTCATACACTAGACTTTTGTTTCTTGTTATATGTTATTTCTAGTGCTATGATGTTTATATCTTTTGTATTTCATTTCTTAATTTTGTTTGAGTCTATATATAAAAATTACAAAATATATATATATATATATATATATATATATATATATATATATATATATATATATATTTTCTTATGTGTAAGCTAGTTTTACACATTTTGTGTAGCATATTGGTGTGTTTCAATCTTATTCATTCCATGTTTTCCATATGGCAAGAACATTTGAGTGTGGTTTAAAATGCTTTGAATTGTTTCTTAATCATGCCTTTTCTTGGAGTTGTTCTTATTTGGTTTTGCTCAATAGGTTCATCAAAGTATATGCCTCCGCAAGTGAGGTGTTATCCTATCAATCTTGTCAAATACATATCTTTATATCGATGGTATTTGTGCATTTAAGAATCATTGACCGTGAGGATACTCTTAGGTTCAAAAAAATAAGAAAGTGCAATGGAAAGGGCTATGAAGGGAGTAAAACTCCTTTGCATGCTAGGACATCATTGGCAAGAGTCTTTTGAATAAGCAAAAAACGAAAAAATATGCCAAGGCCAAAATTTAGATATTGATCATCATCAAAATGATATCTTCAAACAAAGCAAAAATTATATATTTATATTTTTGAGGGTGTTATAAGTTAAAGATCAATGGGTTTGCACAATTTGTCCTAATTCATCCTTCGTGTTTGACACTACTGATTTGAGAATCATCAATATTTTCTAAGCTTATGTGCATTTAGTCCGTTTTGTCCTTTTGAGTTCACTTTATTTGTCACAAGGCGCTAAATCTAAGTTTGATAAATTAAGACTGTCAGATTCGAACTTCTTGGATTATCTTGAGTGTTAGGAACACATTTCTTTTGTTTTTAGTTCACACCCTTACACTCCATTCCATATTATTTTGGATTCACATTTATGCCACACAAGTGTGGAAAACTTGTTTTTGTGTGTCAAGAGCGATAATACCTATGTATATATTCATGTGTGTCTCGTTATATGTGTGTTTATATATATATGGTATTTGTTTGAGTCTTTGCATGCATTTAATCCATTATGCTTCATTTATTCATCTTTTGGATTATTTGAAATTGTGTTGTAAGTTGTTTATTGTTGCTTTCTCACTTCACATTACATGATGTGATTGCTTTCTATATGATCATTTGTTCCATATTATGCACTTTCGCCTTTGTCTATTCCCGAACAAAAAGGGGGGAAGTTTAGATTTGAAGAGGGAGGGGGGGATTTCATATGCGGATAATCTTTAGCTAACAATGTTATATATTTCATTTTCTCTATGAACTTGAAAGGTGTGTTAAGTGAACAGGTTTAAGCTACAATGTGGCAAAGTTTCACAAGTGCAAAGCTTCTCAAAAGTTAGTATCGGTCAAGTGTTTATTTGTGTCTTTTCCTTTTGGGGTTCGGTGATTGGGCATTAGAGTTTGACGGCCTAGTTTTTGTTTTTGGCTTCGTCCCGAAATAGCCAAAGGGGGAGATTTATAAGGACAAATTTTGTCATGTATGTAATGAACATTAATAATTTGTATTTATTGGCTTTATTCCGTTAGACAAAACTGTTTGAATCGTAGGTCGGGGTGTTTGAGTTTGTACCTTCAAGCCTGTGCAATGAATACATGAAGCGTCCCTCATAAAGCGACATCAAATTCATGCCGAGTTTACGTCTTCATCTTGGGATCTCGAAAAAGGTATAAAAGATTAATATGTTGATCCCTAATTTTTTGTTTGGTTTTTCTTTAATTGTATTGAGGCTGTTTTTTTGAAAAGTATTTTTTGAAAAATAATTTTCATTTTCAGAAGTCATTCAAATAAGACATTTGTTTTCGTTCTAACAAGTTGTGTAATCTCGTTCGAACAAGATTAGTTTTTGGTTCGAACGAGATTGACACTTCATTCGAATAAGCTTCTAACGAGCTTCAAACGAGTGCTTAGTGCCTAACTTTACAAATTGCGATTAGATGCTCGTTCAAAGGTCATTCTAACAACTTTAGAGATGTCGTTCGAACGACTTATTTACGTTCGAACGAATAGCCTAAGTCGTTCTAACGAAAGCTTAATCTCTTTCGAAAGACATCGAGAAACGTGCCTTGAATTCGTGTCGTCATTTTTCAAGATGAAAAGGGTAGAGGTAGTTTAGTTCCGTAGGGTTTTAAAAGTTTTGAAAAGGGTTTTATACAAAGCAAAAAGATAGTCTCTCATACATCTGTTTACACCCAGTTTAAGAGATCCAAGTTTCAACATATTATTTGGTTTTGTTATCTCATGTTTTAAGCCCCAAAAAAGTTCTCTTCATTTATTCGAGTTTGTTTGGCACAGTGGATTCCATATTGCTGCGTAACAGAGATCGGTGGATACCGAGACGCAGGAGGACAGCGTTGTGTGCCATTAGTAGATTCATGTGGTTGCTGTGAAGAAGGTTCAAGGAACGAAGAGGCTAGAAAGGAGTCGAGTCAATAAGGTCATTTATCGTCATTGTATAAACCCTATATCATAGTGGGCTTGTGTTGTCTAGGCCATCCGAGGTTTTTCTCGTTGTGGATTTTCCTCGTACACCGTGGCATTGTGCGTTTGCTTATTTAGTTTGTTTATTTTACTCTTCCATGCTCGCATAGATAAATATTAGGCAAAATAAAATTGGCGTAATGTTTACACAATGTTTTGTTTAATTCGTGTTGATTTAAAATTGGGGTATTTGCTCACTTGGTAACTAATTCGATTAAAATTTGAAATTTGGTAATTCTTATACACACTTGCATTTTCAATTTTCCTCTAACCTTCAAGATAAATGTAATCAACAATTTACATAAAAACGCAACAAGACTTAATTGTACAAAAACCTTTTCAATTAAAACAACGGAACTTTCTTAGGATCAAGCAAATATAAGTCTCATTATAATGCGTGAATATGAAGACATGCTCAATATTGTATGTGAAAAATAAAATTAAACGAGAAATTAAGCAGCACATGTGCATTTGATTACAGGATCCAGCTACCTGTATAGTACAGAACCAATAAAACTGTCGAAAAGAAGATTTTCTAACCTTAGAAATATTGAAAAGGAAAAACCCAACCAAAAGAAATAAAAAAGAACTCTTTGATGGAGATATTTAGAATTCACTTATCAAATCAGAGAATGGATATGGTTAAAAATAAAAAGGCAATTCTAAGCCATAACTCTGCATTTAGCCACTCTTCTTAGTTTATGATTAAAAACTAAAATCTTAAAACAAAGACTCTAGGTAATTATAATCAAAAGATAAATCTCATGAAGAGTTTTGAGCCCTCGTAAGATGTTAGATTGCAAATCCATTTAACAAAAAAAAAAGTTAGATTGTTAACAAGCGGAGGGTTATCTTCAACAAACCATATTACATGAGTATTAAAAACTGGAAAGACCGGCAATATTTAAATCTCAATCCCGAAATGAAAACCTCATCTAAATTCTGCTTGAGGGTAGTGCATCAAAAGGATGATAGGTTGTTGGGTTTTGAGCTATGAATGCTTAAGAACTCTCAAAAACAATGTCTGGTGATTAGAATATAACTTCACCTGGGATTTCTAGGGCCTTTGGGATCAATAAGTTAGGCTCAAGATATCTGAAAAAATTGTCCTAATGAAGAGTTTAGGGATTTATGGCATTCAATACATATTGGACTAGCAATATATGAAAAGGAATGATAGACACTTAGAAGTGCTGGCTCGGAGTGTGACTTTATCCATCTTTCTCTGAAGAAGCAATTGATATTGGAGAAGTTCCATCTATATCAATATGTTGATGAATGAAGTAGTGACTAATTAGAGGGGTGTGTATGAGATTACACGTGGTTGATCACTAGGGAAGACTATATGTCAAATGGAATAAATGAGCTGGTATAAGCAACCAAAGGGATGTTTGAAGGAGTGCTGTTCGAAAGGTATTGCCTGAGCAACCCACTCAGAGTGGAGGGATTCTGGTTCTCTCTCTTTATATTCAGAATGATTGGCCCATAAATTTGTCCCTCCATGTGGTGGAAAGCCAGATTCAGCCAAAGACTCAATCATCCAATTTTGACTCAGTATCAGTTTCATTTTCAGAAGAGGCATAATTATAAATTATTTAGAGGGTTACGAAAGCAATTTACTGTTGAGTTGGATTGGTGATTCAGCCGCTCGTCTTGGCAAGTCGTTAATATTTTGGTCATTTTGGTAAGAACCAGACATGCCACACCAAGTTTAGTTGGTTTTGTTAATCTATAGCCGCAGTTAACAATTTTGGGACATTAGGTATAAAACCAATCAACTCGACTTGGCACTGTTTCGTCCAAGTCTTTGAACCATGTCCCTACGAGATTTTGTGACTAACTTCCAAGTCAATACCTTCAATGCTCCTAATGGGGCTTCTTAGCAGGCTGTTCAAGCCCCTCAAATCCTGTCTGGTTTGAGCGTGCACACCCAGTTTTTCTCCTTTAATATGAGTTTAGCTATTTTTTGCTGCTTGGCTGACCATGTGAGCTTGAATAATAAACGTACAATGTCCGAAGGCGTCTGGGCAAAACCTTCTATAATTCCCAGTAATGCCGCATCTTCTCATATCTTCTACAATAAATTGATTTGCTTCAACTGTTATTTCAAAATTCAATCGCCTTCCTGACCAGGTGGTGTCAAACGATTGGCTTGTTGCTACTCGAAGCTGTCGCTCAACATCCTCAACATCCAGAACTATATGATTTCTACCATTGTTTGGGGTGCCTTGGCCCCTTGTAGAATAGGAAACCCCTGTCCATGCTTTCTCCTTCATGCCTTGTTCTTTCTAAACCTGTTTTTAGCCATCATTGTTTTCTAAAGATAAGACGTGCACAGGATTTGGATGGGATATTCGCAATTGGGTAGGAAGATAATTGTCGTAATCTTTTACTTTTGATAGTAGCTATTGATTAGGATAATATTAGAAGATATTTTAGTTAGTAGATTATTATTAGTAATAATCTTTTTGTTAAGGGATTTATCTCTCAAATAAATTATAGGTAATTATCTATTAGTTATTAGTTATTAGGAATGAGTGGGATGAGATTTATCAGAATAACTATGACCACCCTATTGACTACATATGTACAAACCAGGACAAGAAGCCTAGTCATTATCTCCAATATAGCTAAATATTTTTACTCTCAACAAGAGATAAAATTTATGATCACAGATGGACGAAATCTCTGTCACCGACCTTCCTATCAACTATTTTGTCTCTCCTGAGCAAAAAGGTGATTGATTTTCTTGAAAACCTCAAGAACAAAAACAAATTAGATATCCCTTACGAATTATTAAGTGCTACCGAAGAATATGAAGAAGCACTTCTACATCACCATAACCAAAGTTCCAATTGATAGCATCTCATTGGATTCAATTGGAGAAGCCAACATAGCAAATGCTATGGAGGGATAACCACATATTTTCTGAACCACAAAGAATGACTGCACAAGCCATCCAGCACACGACACGTGACTCAGAAAAAATAAACGAAGAGACAGCTAAACGAGCCCATGAATCTTCCTTTAATAAAGTAAAGAAAACATGTTTACTTTATTAAAGCAAATAGTGACATGCTGACAAAAGTAAACTAATAATGTTTGCTTTATGTCATTTTTTATCTTTTGTTTCTTTACATTGTATTCTTATTTGAAGTCCGGTGTGCAAGTTTGTAATATAAATAGATGCACTTGTGTAAGAAGGGAAGACATGTTTTTTCACACCTAAATACACTCCCAACCACTCCACCTACCCTCTCCCCTTTCTCTGCCACGTTTTCCTTTCTTTCTTTTGGTATTCTTCCTTCCTTAATCATTGGACATCTCTCATCATTGTAAATTCGTAGATGCATTTGTAATTGGCATCAGAGCCTTGTTGAAAAAAGGTTAGTATTTATATATGTGTTGTTTAATTATATATGTGTTGTTCATTTATATATGTGTGTTAATTTAGTTGTTATATAATTATTGTGCGCTACTACGAATTGAAACACTGATATTTTGAGCTTCTATTTACTTTTCATATAACCCATATACCTATTATTATTTCAAAGCCCATATTTCCGTTTGCCGTTAAAGCTATTTGATTAGCAATAGGCGTCTAGGAAACTCGTTTTAGGCACCTAAAACAAAGTAATAGGAGGTCTTAGGTACCAATAAAAGCTAAAATGGAAGAACAAAATATTGACATTTCTTTACAATGCTTAGCTCCATGGTTATATAACGACGAATCTATGTATAATCATAAATTATGTGCAAGTTTGTAATATAAATAGATGCACTTGTGTAAGGAAGGAAGACATGTTTTTCCACACCTAAATACTATTCCAACCACTCCCAACCACTCCACTTACTCTCTCCCCTTTCTGTCCCACGTTTTCCTTTCTTTCTTTTGGTATTCTTCCTTCCTTAATCATTGTACATCTCTCATCATTGTAAATTAGTAGTTGCATTTGTAATTGGTATCAGAGCCTTGTTGAAAAAAGGTTGGTATTTATATATGTGTTGTTTAATTATATATATGTTGTTCATTTATATATGTGTGTTAATTTAGTTCTTGTATAATTATTGTGTGCTACTACGAATTGAAACACTGATATTTTAAAAAGGTTGGTATGTATATATGTGTTGTTTAATTATATATATGTTGTTCATTTATATGTGTTAATTTAGTTCTTGTATAATTATTGTGTGCTACTACGAATTGAAACAATGATATTTTGAGCTTCTATTTACTTTTCATAAAACCCATATACCTATCAATTACAAATGCAACTACTAATTTACAATGATGTGAGATGCACAATGATTAAGGAAGGAAGAATACCAAAAGAAAGAAAGGAAAACGTGGGAAAGAAAGGGGCGAGAGTAGGTGGAGTGGTTAGGAGTGACTGAAATAGTATTTAGGTGTGGAAAAACATGTCTTCCTTCCTTACACAAGTGCCTCTATAGATATTACAAACTTGCACACTGGAATTCAAATAAGAATACAATGTAAAGAAATAAAAGATAAAAAAATGACACAAAGCAAACATTATTAGTTTACTTTTGTCAGCATGTCACTATTTGCTTTAATAAAGTAAACATGTTTTCTTTACTTTATTAAAGGAAGATTCCTGTGCTTGTTTAGCTGTCTCTTCATTTATTTTTTCTGAGCCACGTATCGTGTGCTGGATGGCTTGTACAGTCGTTCTTTGTGGTTCAGAAAACATGTGGTTTTCCCTCCATAGAATTTGCTATGTTGGCTTCTCCAATTGAATCCAATGAGATGCTATCAATTGGACTTTGGTTATGGTGATGTAGAAGTGCTTCTTCATATTCTTTGGCATCACTTAATAATTCATAAGGGACATCTAATTTGTTTTTGTTCTTGAGGTTTTCAAGAAAATCAATCACCTCAGTTTTTTGCTAAGGAGAGACAAAATAGCTGATAGGAAGGTTGGTGACAAAGAGATTTCGTCCATCTGTGATCATAAATTTTATCTTTTGTTAAGAGTAAAAATATTTATCTATATTGGAGATATTGACTAGGCTTCTTGTCCAGGACTGGTTTGAACATATGTAGTCAATAGGGTGATCATAGTCATTTTGATCAATCTCACCCCACTCATATTCCTTAGTTGCTCTGGGATGCCATATCTGACATGGTTGGTAAAATCTTTCTCTAATTCTCCATCCAATGGTGCTAGAAATATGGAAAGTAATATCTGGTACATTTATATTTATAGACTACATGATTAATCATTGTTTTGATCATCATAGTTAATTTGGAAAAATCTTCGGTTAAAGTACTTGGGAATATTAGTTTGTTTACTAATCCCCATTCAATTGGTTCAAGATCTCAATTATCTTATGTGAAAAAGCGTAATTTTGGTATATCATCATACAGATTGATTTCATCAGCATGATTGATTTTATCAGCAAACTGGAATAAAAGACTTTTTATCTTTTCATCCTGATCTTCAATTTTTGAAAAAATTTCTGATTGAAACACTAGTTGGGAAGAAGTTGTTTTGCTTTTTCAAACAAGGAAATCCTCCGAATAATATTAAATATTTTATCAGGGAAATCATTTTCTAGCAGTAGAAAAAAACCTATTTATACACCATGACACTCCCTTCAAAGGCCTATCCCCTTGTAATTATCCATTCAATTTATCTATCAAATAAATTAGGTTATTATCTATTAGTTATTTGGTAGAATTAAGACTCTTTTGAAAGCGCATAAATAAAGGCTTCTCCCTTTGTAATTATCCCTTCAATTGTTTGTTGAATCAAAGAACGTTCTTTGTTGCAATATTACGATTGCTTTATTTTATCAATATAGAGTTTTTCTTTATCAGAAACAAGAAATTTCATTAAATGCTTGAAAAAAGAACAAGATAGTACCAAAACAACCATATACATAACCAAAAAAACATCACAAAGGGGGCAAAAAAACACCTATTCATACACCATGACACTCCCTTCAAAAGAGGGCATTGATAAATTTATTATAAACAATCTCTCCATAAAAGAGCAAACAAAAGAAAAGAAGTTTCCTTATAATGGGGGAGTCAAAAAAGCCCAAGTAGATACCCAAAACCTCATATTCTCCTAGATACACTCTTTATCTTAGACTCTCTAGAAGATTCTAGCATTCCATAAAACACGAAAAAAAAAGGGGGCGGATTATGCATCTGCAAAACGTCTCCTCTTCTTAGTCCATACAAAATAAATTGGAACTTCGGAAGAACAAGCCTTTTGTACTTCTCCGTATTGTTTTAACATATCTCCACCCTTATACAAGGAAGGGAGGGGGATTGGACCCATGACACATGGGCATGACCTCTAGGCTATGCCTTTAGGTCTATTATATCATACAATAACAGTTTCGGTATATATTTTGAAGTAATGTGCATATCAAATTAGAAATTATACATCTCCCATTCTCAAACCCCATTTGGTGTGGCACCTCATACCATCTCCAAAGCATTGAACAATTTTGCTCCACCCAAATGCTGTAATGCTATTTTGCTCCATCAAAACATGCACCCAACTCCAAGGGATTGTCCATACACCACATACCCATGACAACAAGCTTCGCACAGGTCAAATGCCGAGAGAAGGTGTTGTACAAATACCCCTATGAACGAGTTTGGGTTGCATTTCATTTTAACATCCGCTCAAACTTCTCCCTAATCTATTTCCCTATTTTCTCACTTGGAATCGCCCCATTCAACCAAAAATTCACGATGAACCGAGTTAGGAGGTTTGTATGCCGACAATACACTTACTTGCATGGTGCGTCGTCCTAGCATGCAACTTACAGTGAGATTGAGAATTTCAGTTTTTTCGACGGTGGTAATATTATTTAGGCCCATTGCTTTGTTGTCGAAGACGCATTAGTCGCAAAGGACGAGATACACATTGTTTAATTTAATTAATTCTATTTACATTTAACTTTACATTGGTTGTTGTAATAATTTAATAAATTAGTAAGTTAGTAATTTATTAGATTGGTAAAGTACTACTATAACAATTTAATAAATTGGTGAGTTAGTAAATAGATTTATAAGGTAATATTTAATAATTTAGTAAGCTTGTCGTTTAATAAATGGGAAAGTTAGTAAATTCTAGTTGAATAATTTAATAAATTACTAGAATGAGATCCATAAGTTGGCATGTTATGTTAGAGCGAGGTGTAGGTTGGGTTTTTATTGTTTAGTGGATTCAAGTTAATGTTTTTCGGCCACATTATTACTATGCCCTACATCTGAACTGATCGAGAGTTCATTCTGGCACTGTTTTAGAGGTGGTGGGACACAACCCACACATTTCACTTCCTGTGCGGAGAGCTATGAAGCACGGACACGTAATATGTGTTTCGACACGCGATACGCGACACGTGATTGGTCCAAAAACTAGGATACGACACGCTATGATACGTAATATATAATATATATTTTAATATATATATTAATGAAATATAACAGATTTTTTCCATAAAATACATTATTAGAACATTCTTAACTTGAAATTAAGAAAATGGACTATACAAAACAAAATTTAAACACACTTTGACATTAAGAATCATAAATAAAGCAGAATCACCATCACATGTCGGAGCGTGTCGCGTGTCCGACTTGAGTCAAAGTTGACTCGTGGCTTCCGGGAGATTGTCCATGTTTCATAGAGTCCGACACGACACGTTGCTTTCTGAGAAGTGTCCGTGCTTCCTTGGCGGAGAGATGGGACAGATTGAATTGGTTAGCCCCACTAATTGACTCGGGCCGTTTAAATGACTTTGATTTGGGCATGATCATCATGGTGCATCTACATAACGAGTTGGGCGTGGTGTGCCGGCAGGCAACTCACGTACCGTTCCACATTGGTCTCGCATATGAACAGATTCACCTGGATCCTTCACGTAAATTTCATTTAGTTGATTTCCCTTTGTATTTGCAGCCTTATTGATCCCATGATTCAGTCATTAATTTTCATTTACTTTTTGCCCATTTGCAGTTTTGGTGGTTCGAATACCTGCATTTTATGCTCCCTTTAATGGATGAAGAACATGTCAATGCCGATGAATACACGCACATTCTAACATGGGGGTTGAATAACAGGCAGATCACTATGGGTGAGATTCAAAACAACCTCATTATGGTGCGTCATCAACAGGAAATGAGGACGGTTGTAGGGTTGGTGTGGGGACCATCGGTTGGGAGTCAGCACTTTGATAAGGACGAGGTGAGGGCAATTTTATTTGCCAGGTATGGTTTCCACATCATGGTTCAAAGTCAAGGCCGATACCGCAACGATACGGTCGAGTTGACTAGGTATCGGTACCCACCGATCTGATTCCGAGTTCCGAGTTGAGTTTTCAATTATTGGTGAGAATCGACCCTATATCGGTAATTTCTCGGTAGTATCGGTGATATCCCGATAGAATCGGCCCATATCGGCGATATCGAGGTAGAATCGGCCAATATCGACGATATCATGGTAGTATTGACCCCTATCGGTGATATATCGGTCGAGATGGTATAAGTTACAAAGCATTGATCTCTCTATCTCAATTTCTAACTCACTCAATTGAGTCTCGATTTTGCATCCATGTCATGATCGGAGCACTCACTTTCAATTAGTAGAGGTTATATGATGTTTCGCGGTCGCAAATCGGATTTTTTTGGTTGAATCTCTCATTTCTTTTCTTATAGTGTTACTAAGGGGGTTATCTCCCATTTAACGTTCTATTTGTATTTGTTTAATTTGTATTAAAATGTATCATTATTCATTTATCCTTAAAGTGTATGATTATTTATATTATATATATCCTTAATTAGTAATAGGTACTATTATAACAATCACGAAGAATAAATTACTAAATATATATTGATTTAGATAATATTATGCCTACTAAATGACGAGTCAATATACACAATTACACAATGTTATACATACTAAATAATGATTCAGTATAAATAATTACACAATGTTATGCATACTAAATGATGATTTTGTACTTGTCTAATTAAGCCATGTTATTATTCTTATTTTTCTAGGCTTTTCTATATTTTTTTCAAATTTTTTTGAGTTCTCTAAATAGTGTATAGTTGCGTATCACCCGAGACCGATACCGATACCACCAAGTCAAAAATTGATGATTTGAGTCATAGACCGATACCGCGACTTTGAACCATGATCCACATCCAGTTTTTAGAGGACCGGTGTCGACGACAGTATGTCGGGTTTCCAACATTCCCATACCCTCTACCGAATGACATGTCATGTCAGCGCTGCAGTTGAAGCAATTCATTCCACCGAAACCCTAACTAATGGCTCAATGCCATCAGCTATGAAGATATACACTTGGACTACAACACGTGGTGGAAGGAGTATGGGCATGGGGTCAATGGCACAGATGGTTTATAAGGTAGCTTATATCAATATCGTGCACCGCCCATACGGTTAGAGCTACACATTTGTACCCAGGCCAGCCTTACTTTGCCCCAGGGGTACCCTATAGGAGCACCCCACCCCATGATGAGGCCCACGATAACTAGAGGGCATGTGTAATGAGCGTTCACGGGATGGAGGATTACATTCCAATGACACGGAGTAGGTGGTTGTTGGTATCATGTCAGATATGTACAAGCTACATGCGGTAATATTTTATGTATTTGGCCAAGCACATTTTACATCTACTCTAAAATCTAAAATTGGAGCATTTCACGAAAAACACGTGAAATGCATCCATTTGAAATAAGAGCATTTAAGTCTTAACAGATTATCATCCCTACCCGTAAGCTCTATTTCTCTCTCTCTATCCCTCCCTCCCAATTTCCATTCATTTTTTAACTTTTTTTCCATATTGAACCTTAACATCAATTTCACAATTTAGATAATTAAATAATTTGTGCGACCAAACTGGGCCTTATAGAACTATTCTTAGGGATCTTACATGAATGTTGATAAAATAGATATTTATAATACCAAAAGAGGCCAACAAGGATTCTAGTGAACCAACTAAGCATACCCGATAAGGTGGTGAGTCACGTAATTTAGACTTAAATAATCACATTGACCACATAAAATCTAACAAACACTCACCAACAATAAGATACATATATGCATGAGTATATGAATGTGCTTAATTGAGAAAATGAAAGGGCACACCAGTTGCCCGATAAAATGCAATACAAGATCTATAAATATAATAACATATTATATAATACATGTTGAGAGGGTGGGGACCTTGTTGAAGAAGATCTGACCGCTTGAGAGGGAGATGTAGAGCAAAATGTAAGCATAGGTTATAAATTCTTCTCCGATGACTTTTCTTATCCGATCCGCCATTTTTAACAAATGTATTTTCTACTGAAACTCACAAGCTTATGAGCTAAGTAGGTTCGTTGCTTTAGCATTGACAAGCAACTGGGAATTTCAGTTAAAGTTGCAAGGCCGGGGATCTTATATAGAATTCTAAATAGACTCTTCGGTTTTGGGGGCATGTGAAGTGTCACCCTTAGTATTTTAATTTCACCAATTTAATCCCTAAAGTTTGTAATGTGTTGCGATTGATGCCCTTCTCAATGTATGAACTCGAATGTAAATATATATATTGGGTTGAAAATCTTGCAACATGATAAAGAAAAAGACAAACCCGTATATTGAGTTTGGATGAAGTGAATAAAAACCCATTATGGAATCCGTGGTATCTAATATCATAAACATTGAGGGTACATTTGATCATGGACTTTTTACTTTTGTAGTATTTGTTTTCAAATACATTATATGAAACCAATAGTTAAAAATATGAAAAGTACCCCATAAATTATCATTTTCCATACAAAACGTTTATTTCCCGACCTTCAAAGAAGTGATTTTCATGAAAAACTTCAAGAGCAAGACCAAATCACTCATCTTTTTCACTCATTTCATGTTGCTCATAAAAATAAACTATTTTTCAATCATTTTTCAACTTTGTAAGCAAACATACCCTATTTTCCTTTCGAAATGAGCACATGTGTCATTGAATTTTATTTCCCAATACCTTTTCAGCGTAAAAAGAACGATCCTATTGAACTTTTCTAGTTATTGTTGGTCAAGTAGGTGTAGGTAAAAATCAACATGTGCTCAGGTCACCTTTACACTACTCGGACGATGAAAATCGACTTGGTGCATCTGAATTTTTTTAATAAGCGACGTAGTCCATTTTTAAACTAACAATTTGTTGAAGAATACGCGAGATGACCTTTTTATTCACGCTTTAACTGTGTTTTTATTTAATTACTTTTTACCTTCTTTTAGATCTCTATATATGGTTGGATACATCATTTGAGAAGTTTGAAGAGAATAATGAACCATCAATGATCTTAGGGGATGATAATTACGGCAAAGAGATAGAAAAAAAAAAGGACTGGAGTTAAAAAGGAAAATGAAACAAACAAAGCGTCAACTCAAATTTCATGTATATGATGGACCGAGACCCTCAAAATGTTGTGAGCTTTTAAGTCACCTCATACTTTATTATTGATCAACTAAGTATATAAATTTGTGT
Source organism: Sambucus nigra (assembly GCA_949130495.1). NCBI lineage: Eukaryota > Viridiplantae > Streptophyta > Magnoliopsida > Dipsacales > Adoxaceae > Sambucus > Sambucus nigra. The sequence goes on along the minus strand of OX422214.1, from coordinate 381,369,355 downwards.
GGGTATCTAGGTCATGCCATGAAATGATGTAATGATGTCAAGAACAATGGAAAAAATTGAAGACCATTGTGATGACCTTAAAGTCTGAAAAGGGGGGATATATGAGGAAGCCAGTGTGATAATATATTGTGAAATGAGCTACCGAGGCCAATATACACTAACAAAAACGTGTAACGAGAGTCATTAAAAAGGAAAAAAAAAAATGAAAAAGAAAGACACGGGTACCGTAAAGTGGATGCATGTTTACAGTGACGACTTTGAATCACACGGGGAATAATAGAGAGTGGGTGTGGTGTTCGAAACCCATATCCATGAATTGCAAAGGACTTTGGAAGGCAACCTGTACGCAACCTAGCTGACAAAGTAATAGGGGATTATAATTAAGGAAATGTCCTTGAGGGGATAAATCCCAAACAAATCATTGCCACACTAAAGCAACATTATGTAGATAACATGTCAATTCTAAAAAAATCAGAACGAAAAGACAAAGGTATATTTGAAGGATTCGGAGGAGAGGATAGGTGTGTAACAGTTGTTGCGATGGCTTGGAAAAAGACATTAGGTGTACTGATTAAATGAGAACAAGACATTAGCAGAGGTTGAGGATATTCTATGGGCTCAGTTGAGCTCGATTCTCCTTCAAGTATTTTATGAGTGTAATTCTCTATACTACACTTATGAGACTCTTGTTCAATTCATTGGTACGATCTTAACTGAGAGAAGTTACATTATACCCATGTATTCTTGCAGTCAAATAAAGGGGAAAATATATGTGGGTTCTTCAAAGATTTTAGTTTGTGTCCTACTTAGTAAAAATCCAATAATATTCATTACGAGCCAAGAGAAAAACCATATCAATTCCATCGACATTGTGTTTACAGATGATAAGCATTAATATCACGGTCCACATATATAAATACGTGGAGCAACTTTACAAGAGTGTATTTAATATAATGATGTGTTAATATATGTTTCTAAGAAGTTATAAATGGTTTGCCAATATTTCCTTGGAGAATGAGTTTAATCAGTTATGGCAGGAGATAAAGGATGATATGGTAGGTTCCTTAATCAAGTACATTGAGGAGATGCGACTTCCACATAAAAAAAAAGTTACTTTGTCCATTTATTGACAATTTATGTGAAGCAATATGGAAACCATATTAACACTAGGGTTTAGGGCTTTCATGGGAGGATAAGAAACTTTCTGTGCCGTCGTTGAGTGGATTTGCATCATTGTGGCTAAAGTGAATAATATGTTTGAGTTAAATGACTGTTGATACCAAAATTTACCACCCTATGTTGACCAATTATAAATCAACACTTGTCATCCATTGTGTCTCAAATCCAAGTCAGCATAATGCAAAAGCCCGACTAATATGGAAGCCCGACCAACAAAGAAGCTCAAGCAACTGGGATGATCGACCAACTACCGGAAATCTAGCTTGTACAGCCAATGAAGCGATAATAATCATACAACATGTGTAAACAGTGAACCGACATAAAGAGTATATTTAATTCTTATTATGTATTGATGAAAAAGCCTAACAAATAAAGGCTTTCCATCATTTTACACGACAACTATCAGCTCCCCTTCTGGGCTATTAATACATTGTATCACCCTCATTGCAGAGGATCGAAAAATAAATCAAGGCAGTCAATACATAATAGCAGATGTAGGCTTTTCCATTGAGTCGAACCACTTTAAAAAATTCTTTTTATCTTATTTGTTTCTAATTATTTATCTGTGATCAATCAATTAGGTCTAGTCTAGTTTTTTACATCAACAGATTAGCGTTGTCTGTGGAAAATATTGCTAAACGTTTTCATTCATTCATCATATATGGCTAAAATTCCTGAATCAAGTACCATAAATGAGAGAATTCTGCCTATTCCCTCCGTCTCTCCAAATAACAATAATTTAACAGGAATTTTGGCTAGCTTGTCCAAGGGTCAAGAGGCTATGCAGGTAACTATCCGATAGTTGGCCCAAACTCTACAAACTAGAGTCCTTGCATAATTGAATCAAAGGAATATGCCACCACCGCCAACAAGGAGTATTGGGCATAGCCGTTCCAGAACTTCAAGGGATCCTTCGTTCCTTCTTAGAGCAACTTCTTTCATCAGGATTACTAGCTCCTCTCATGGACAGTCCCTCATCCCGAAAAGATTGAGTGCCTTAGAAAGGCTAAGTAAGGCCTCTTTTTTCGATCGTTTGGGACCCAAGGGAATGCCCTACAGGTTGTATCTGGAAATACTCGATGACTATGCGATCTGAGGGGAGGTTCAACCCAATCCAGATTCAACACCTGACGAACTGCTTTATCTAGTTAAAGAGAAAGTTCAGCACTATCAGTTGGTCGGTATAAAAGAGCAACCACCCATAGATCTGGTGCTGACAGTGAGGCTTGGAAATGTTCCATTCAACATTTAAAAGACAGGTTGGGAGAAATGGCCAAGGCCAAGAATCCTCTCTAGAGAAGTTTTATTAAGGGATCCTCCTTTGTGAAAACCATCGTAGATTTCCTTACACCGATCAAGTTTAAAGCTCCAGTGGTCACTCACAAGTGTGATGGGAAGACTGATCCAATTCTTCATATAGAATAATACCAAGCAGCAACTGATATCCATGATGTTCCTAATGAGATGAGGTGTAGGGCATTTTCAGAAATAATCACTAGATCCGCTCAAATCTGGTGTAATAGTTTTCCTCTGGGGCAGATTTTTTGCTTCCAACAACTTGCCAAGCTATTCATTGGTAATTTTTTCTTTGGAGCAAAACCAGTGAAGCGAGTAGCTCATTCGCTTAGTGTAAGACAGAAGGTAAGAGAAAGTACCAGGGATTACATCACTCATTTCAACAACGAGAAACTGAAAGTCATTGATTATGAAGAAAAGACTGCAATCACTGCCCTTATGAGTGGTTTGCTCCCCGACAAACTATATTATACTTTGGCAAAAGATCCCCCGAAGACGATGACAGAATTGATGGCCAAGGGAGTGAAGATTATGAACGCCGAGGAAGCTATGGCTGCTAAAAAGAATTCAGATGTAAATGCGAAAGCGAAGATAGAAGGAAAGTCAGATAAGGAGCACAAGAATCACAATGAGCGCGGGAGTTTAAAAGTAAAAGAAAGCCTAGAACGGCTCAGAAAATTCACTAATTACACTCCTTTAACGGTGGATATACATCATGTGTTGGAGGAAATAAAGCACAATAATGATTTAAGTTGGCCTAAAAAGTTAAGGTCACCTACTTATAAGAGGGATAAGTCTGAGTATTATGAGTTTCATAAAGATCATGATCATACGACCAACCGGTGCATTGCCCTCCAGAATGAGATAAAAGCACTCATTTGAAGAGGAAAATTGGACAGATTTATTAATCGACGGGATGGTGAAAGAACTGGAAGTAGAGGTCGACGGAGATCTAAATCACATGTTAATCCTAGAGAAAATAAAAAGAGGAACCATGATGATGATCTAGAAGATGATCCTAATCTCCCCAAAAAGTCGAGACAACCTGAACGCAAGGTATTCACACTCAGTTTGGGATCCTTTAATTGCCATATGATTACAAGTGGAGATGCAGGAGGAGGAGACCATACAACTGAAAGGAAAGATTACCTCAATGAGGCTCAAACTTGTTCCTACATCCAGCGAATCAACCTTGCCGAGGAGGACAGACTAAGGAAGGTTAACAAGGATAAGCTCATAATTGGCTTTTTCAAAAATGACCTATCCGGAGTGTTGTATCCTCACGATGATCCTTTAGTGATCAGGGGCAGGATGAAAGAAGTACTAGTAGCAAGAATATTAGTGGATAACGAAAGTTCGACAGACATCATGTTATGTCCCTGTTTTGATAGTCTGGGTTTAAAACTCAGCCAATTGGAGCCTTACCACAGGCCACTTATTGGATTCTCTGGCGAGAAAGTATTTTTCTTGGGAACAATAAAACTAGATATGTTAATTGGAACATGGCTAGCAAGCAGGTTAGAGAAAGTGAGATTCTTTGTCATGGATAAAAATATCCATTCTACCTATAACCATGATCATAGGGAGAGTGGGACTGAAGATGTTTGAAGTTGTACCTTCTATTGTTCATTAATGCCTGAAATTACCAACCAACTTTAGAGTGGGAATAGTAAAAGGGGATCAGAAAGTAGCTCAACAATGCTACTATTCATCTGCTGAGGAGGAAGATATGTTAGAAGTAAAGAAGAAAACCACCACTTATCAAGTGGGTATGTCTAAATCAAATAACAAATCTGAGGTTAAAACTTTAGATCCAATAGATGAATCTGAGCTCGTAAAAGGCCAAGTGATGGAAGCAACAGAGAGATTCTAGATGATGATAAACCATAAATGAAATACTCAAGTAGGAGCGTCATTAGAAACGCCTCTTAAATAGGAATTTGTGGCTTTCTTGAGATAAAGAAAGTAGGTGTCATCATGGAGCCATGAATATATACCTGGTATAGACCTGAACTTCCTATGCCATAAGTTTAATGTGAATAAGGAGGTTAAACATGTAAAGCAATGAAGAAGAGTTTTCAGTCTGAAAAAGAACCGGGATATACAAGAAGAAGTGGAGAATCTTTAAAAAGCTTCCTTAATTGAAGATGATGTAATACCCCGTATTTTTTGCAATATTTATTTTTGGGATTAATTAATTAAATGAGAATTAGTTGGGAATTAATCCGGATAAAATACTAGCGAGATGTGAGTTGGTATTTGACTATATTGAGTATATATGATGTTATATGAATTTTGAATTATGAAATTTATCGTGAGATTGATATACGGCAATTTGGACATTTTATTGGGACGCGTGAGACAGTCGCGTCAGGATATAATTATTTTGATTATAAAAGTGAATTTAAATTCTATTAACCGTATGGTCGTTTTGAGTGCACCAACGCGTCCGGAAGGGTCGAGATAGTCAGAAAACACTAGTCGGGGGTTTAGTTTGGGTCCCGGAGTATTTTAGGTCATACCGGCAACATAAAGGGTATTTTGGTAATTTTGTATTTTGGGGAATTAAAAGTGACGAAATTAAGAGTTTTTATCTGATTGGGAATTGACCCACTTAAACCATTAACAACCCATATTAACCTAGAAGGCTACGTAGGTTATTAGATTAGGTTTCCAAAACTTCCCAAAGAAAACCCTAGCCACCATAGCCACCTTTGGAGAAGAAAGCTTGTAGAGAAGGAATTCTGCAGATAGAGAGAGATAACTTCAGCAAATCAACATCAAAATCAGAGATAAACTCAAGGCAAGTGATTTAATTTCGTTTAATTTCAGAGAATGCCTTTCCATGCGTAGGAATTTAATAAAGATTAAATTGTTCTTGGAGTGATATGAAAACCCATGTATTTTGGAACTTAGAACTTGAAATCTTGAAGAGAAATTGCATGTAGAATGGTAGGTAGATGATTATTCTGATGACATTAGATATTGGATGAAAATAAAACGGATTTAATTAGGTAAATTAATGATTATAAATTCTAGGGTTTATATTCTTGGAAATTTGGGGAAAAGTGTAGAGACTTGAGGATTTAATGATATTTAGGATGAATTGATTCCCTAAAATATGTTAGTATGTGACCTAGGTACGTTTAGGGATGATTAGAGACCTTAAACAATCGTTGGTTTGATGTTTAGATGAGTTTTGAAGAGATAAAAATGGTGAAAAACGAAACTAGGGAAATCTGGGCTCGGAACTGGTCGTTCGTTAGAAGACCTCCCCAGGTCGTTCGAACGAGCTTCTAACGAGTTGACCAGTCACTTCTAACGAGAGGAAATTTCGTTCGATACCTTCGTTTGAACGAGATGTCGTTAGAAGGTGCAGTCCGTTCGAACGAACTGAATCTCGTTCGAACAACCTCGTTCGAACGAGACTTCGAACGAGTTGACAGTTAGGCCTTTTTGGCCTGTTTTGATTTTGGGAGTCCCGTAAACTTGTTCGAGGATAGAGATAACATTCCTTTGATGGTGTAATAGTATACTTGGGACATTTGAGATATAATGAGGAGTAAATTATACAAGTGTGGATCAAATCAAATAGACATTTGAGTCGAGACGTGAGTGCCTACTACGACGTGAGAAAATTATGGCGCGTATAAATATGGACCGGGATTATATAAGTTGTATATATATTAAGTTGGTACGAGAATGCGATATGTACTGCAATTAAATTACGGTGATTACTAAGATGCGTGTTTACTTAGTATTGGTATACGATTTGTGTGTATGACATACCTACCATACTTGCTATCACGGGAGGTTTGCGTTCGCTTAGGGCCCTCTAATCCTTGTGTTGCCCGGATTTAGACTGGTTACCTTGATAAACATAGGTCATAGAAAGACTTATTGGGATGTTGATAAGTCCGCTGATCGTGGGAGCGTAGGTATGTGCGTGACCCATGTGATGTGACTGTGTTCGCCTCTATTATTTGTGATGTTGTTATCTGTGAACTATTCCTGAGAGATTCGGAATATGTGATCCTTATGTATGTGATGTACCGGGATGGATAGCAGAGTATATGTGCATCGCAGCTTAGTTCTCGGGGTGCTTGTATTGTATATTTATGATGTGAATAATATGCACTTAATTAATGGGAACCTTCATGTTAATACTGTGAATATAATTATGGTATTGTTTTGAGAAAAACATAACGGGTTAACTGATAGTGAAATATATTACATATTGAGAATCTGAGTTTAAGTGAAGCACTCTACTTATTTGATAAGGTTAGAATGTTAATGAACCGAGTAATAAGGGTAGAACCTATGACAGTCTGGCTAGATATGATGTCACTTAGCTAGTGGTTTGTGTCATTTTAGATGGGTACTTACGTTAGGAGTGCACAGTTAGACGAGAGGTGAGAATTTCATGTGAGTGCACGTCCTAACATGTACTTTGCATTTAATGTTTTAAATGTTTTTAAAGCACTTGCAGGTTTTTTAAAATATCTCCACATTCGGGCTCTGACCCGTTTGCTTTCAAATCTATTTTTTTTGTAAAACCATTTTAGGTGCCCAGTCACAAGGACACCATGCATAGAATACTCATTCAGATGATGAGCTGTAGCTGTTTGTGGAAGTTACAGGGATTTGCTTGTAGACGCTTCTATCGTTTGGATTCCATGTTCAGTATTCATCAGTTTTAGGGCATGATGCCCAGTTCCATTAGAGATACATTTTCATTTCAGTTTTTCAGACTTTGGCATGTATTAATTCAGTATTCAGTATTTAGTTATTCATTTCAGTTGTGAGGAGTTTCCTCCGAATTTATTTATATCATGTGATGGCTATTCTATTATTTCGTTATGGTGAATGGTGATATTATTCTTTTATTAAATCTTTTACTTCATGTTAATCAGACTTAACTTAAAATTTGGCACTTACTTTTTAAATACTAGGTGGTTAGTAATTTTTAAAATGTTTTCGACAGTGATGCTATTAACTGAGCCAACTTGGCATTTTGAATTAATTTAATAAAGGAGTAGCTACCCGGTATTTAATTAGTCGGGGTGTCACATGAAGTACCCTAACTGGTTGTCCAACGTAGTTATGGTCAAGAAGAAAAATAATAAGTGGAGGATGTGTGTGGATTTTACTGACTTAAATAAAGCGTACTCAAAGGATCATTTTTCTTTACCACAAATTGATCAGCTGGTGGATGTTACTTCGGGGCACGAGCTGCTGAGTTTCATAGATGCATATTCTGGTTATAACCAGATAAAAATGAAGCTAGAAGACGTAGAAATTACTTCCTTTATTATCCCCCGAGGAACTTATTGCTATAATGTTATGCCATTTGGTCTAAAAAATGCAGGTGCCACTTATCAAAGACTGGTGAACAAAGTATTTGAGGAACATATAGGCAAGAATATAGAGGTGTATATTGATGATATGCTAACTAAGAACAAAAAAGATGCTGATCATATCATCGACTTTAACCAAACTTTCGACCAATTGGAAAAGCACCAAAAGAAGTTGAATCCGACCAAATGCATCTTCAGAGTTCAGGAGGGAATGTCCTTCGGTTATATAGTAAATCAAATGGGCATTAAAGCTAATCCAGATAAGAATAAAGCTTTGATCAAAATACAATCCCCGACCTATAAAAAGGATGTTCAAAGGCTAATAGAGCGCGTAGCAGCACTCACCAGATTTGTGTTCCGAGCAACGGACAAGTGTTTGCCATTCTTTAAGGTACTAAAAAAAACCTTTGAATGGAACGGTGAATGTGAAAAAGCTTTCCTGAAATTAAAGAAGTACCTAGGAGCACCACCACTACTCCCCCGACCAGTGTTGAGAGAAAAGATGTATTTGTACCTGGTTGTATCTGAATCAGTTGTTAGCTCTGCTTTGATAAGGTATGAGAATGGAGTTCAAAAGCCAGTTTACTAAACTAGAAAAGATTTTCGAGGAGCAGAAGTCAGATATCCCAAATTAGAGAAATTAACATTGGCCTTAATTGAGGCCAGTAGACGGATGAAGCCGTATTTTCAAGTTCACACCATAGTGGTATACACTAACATGCCACTGAGGCAAGCTTTGCATAAGCCAGAGAAATTTTGAAGACTGATGTATTAAGCTATGGAATTAGGGGAATATGACCTTATATACAAACCAAGGATTGCTTTAAAAGGCCAAGCTGTGGAAAATTTTATTGCATAATTCACTTACCCTGAGGTCCCCGAGCAATAATGGATTCCACTCGAGCAACATTTAGGAGTCAGCAGACCTACTGGAGATATGCCCGACCAACTCTAAATAAGGAAAACTACAAAAGACGTTACCACCGATCAACCAAAACCTCCAGTGGAGTACAGGGGATGAAAAATAAATATGAGGAGGTAAAGGATAAAATTTTCCATCATATAATTCTAGCAAACCAAGCATTTGACAACGTTATTCCCATATGGAGCTTGTATGTTGGTGGGTTATCCTGTGCAACTGGATGTGGAGCTGGAATCATTCTCAATACTCTAGACGAACTAGATGTAGAGTACTATCTACGATTCCAATTTCAAGCTTCCAATAATAAAGTAGAGTATAAAGCTGTGATTGTTGCTTTAAATCTAGCTAAATCACTGAATGCCGAGCAAGTTGTGGTATATAGTAACTCACAGTTGGTGGTAAATCAGATGTTGAACTTATATGCAGCTAAGGGAGAGTTGATGACCAGATACTTAGATAAAACTTTGGAGATAATTGCCACTTTGCTAGTTATCCAGATGGTAAGAATTCCAAGATTGGAAAATACTCGAGCAGACGCACTTGCTCGGCTAGCTTCAGCAACCAGAACTGAGTAGCGAAGAACTATTCATTACTTTACTAAATAGGTGGAAGTTGAACCATTGATTGATATGTCCTATAACAGGGTTTATCAGTTTATTTGGAAAAATATCATATGCAGATATGGTTTGCCCTATGCTTTTATCACTGATCATGGCACACAATTTGACAATGATGAATTTGTCGATTATTCCATTTAATCCAATGTCCAAAAAATCCACTTTGCTCCTGGACATCCTCAAAGTAATGGCCAAATAGAGGTAACTAATAGAACTTTATTGAATAGGTTGAAGAAAAGCTTGTAAAGCGCTAAAGGGAATTGGATCAATGAACTCCATTCTGTCTCGTGGGCTTACCGAATAACTCCCAGAATAGCTACTGGAGAAACTCCCTACCTATTAGCATTTGGTACTTAAGCCATAATTCATGTCGCGCTATGTTTACCTATGCATAGAGTTCTTAACTTCAATACTCCAGTCAGTGATTTGATGAGAAGGATGGACTTAGACATGCTGGAAGAGGTACGCGAAGATGCAGCGTTAAGGAATGCAACCTATCAACAATGGACTGCACGTTTCTACAATAAAAGGGTATGATCGAGCAACCTAAAAGAAGGACATTATATTTTGAAAAAGGTGATTCAAAAGAGCAATAAGCTTGAATCCAATTGGGATGGGCCTTACCATATTGCAGCAGTCGTCCGACCAGGAACATGCTGAATTGAGACTTTGGAAGGTGAAGAATTCAAGAATTCCTGGAATGAAAAACACTTGAGGAAATATTATCAGTAATGTAGTCATGTTGTACTCAGTTTATTTCAATATTAATGAAAACATGGCTTTCCCAAAATTGTTATTTTTTTCGGAGTACTAGTTTTATACACTACATTTCAAACATTATAAATTCCACCAACAAAGTTGGTCAGTATCAATAAAGACCACCAACAAAATTGGTTGGTATCAATAAAGACCACCAATAGGCCACCAAAAAAGTTGTTCGGCATCAATAAAGACCACCAACAATGTTTGTTAGTATCAATAAAGGCACCAACAAAGTTAGTTGTCCAATACATAAAAATCACTCAAGGCAAAATTATAAGTCCCAAATGTTTAGTTAACGAAGACTCGGATGAATAATTTTTATCTAAACTGGGCTAAAAGATGGAAAAATGTTCCACTCACGCCTGGGATCCAAGGTAACTAATGAAATTACCTAAAATTTTAAGTACATTAGTAGAACCATGGTGAAGCATTGGTAATTGGTATGATACTTAGGATAATCCTAAGGATATCAATAAAATCGATGAAAAACTAGAGTTTAACTAAAAATTGATCCATTTATAGTCAAAAACTAAGAAGACATTCATATATGCATAGATTAACTAAAAGTTGATCCATTCATAAACTAATCTTTTCATTAAATCAAATGATTACATATTGTTGCTTAACACATGCAAAAACAAAATACAAAGCATTATTCAGCAGGATGTTTCCCTTCAGCCTTAGAAATAGGATCCATACCAACTGGAGGATCATCCAAAGTATAAGAAGAATTTATGAAGTCAAAATTCTGAAGCATCCTGGTATTGCTGCTACTGGGACGATCAAGCAGATGAGGAGGTCGGACGATCTCTAGTTCATCATACAACTCGTAATCCCCTAAGTATTTTGAAATCAAACATTGAGGAATATGATCAACGGGGATCCAATTAACGTCTAACTTGAATGGAGGATTGTCAAGCTGCAGCAAGCTCAGATCATATCAATCCCACAAAGAGTTATTCAAATCCACCTTCATCATAGTTAAAGCATTCATATAGCCCCATTTATAGGACTCGTTTTTAGCTTGTTGAAGTTTATCATCAATATTCCCAGAGCTTCATTATACCCATCAATCCAAACTTTTCTTGGTTGCTTGTGGAATTGAAAGGTTAATTTATCAACCTGCGACTGCAGCTTCTTCAGTACCCCATCCTTAACCTATAATTGGGAAGATTAAGTGGATAATTATTCAGACAAGGTATGCAGCTTTTGGGACATCCCAGTAATAGCTCGGTCTTTAGCTTTTAACTGCGCAACTTGATTGGCAAGGGCCTGTTAACTCCTAACCTCTTCTATGGTTCCTCGGTCAGTCTTATTTCTTGCTCGGGAGGAAGACGCAGGCTTAATATTTTTAAGGCTTCCAACTCATCTCTTAATGTGAAAATTTTAGCCTCTAAAAAGGAGTTACCTTCATCAGTAGTGGCAATAACAACTCCTGAAGCAGACTTCAAAAGATTCACTCCATCCCTCAAATTATTATTCTCCTCTTCTAGGAGTTTGGCAACCATTCTAGTTTCTTCAACTTCAAGCTTAAGAAGATTTTTTTTTATTATAAACAAAGACAAATTTATTAAATCCTCGACCTATACTTAAGCTTGGATATTTCTGCTCATAACTCTGATGCAACAGTGCAGTCAATTCTTTATGCTATTCTTGAAGTTCTTGTATCATTTTATAGTAGTCAACATCGTCTGATCAAGTAAGTACTTCAAATACTTATAGGCATATTTAGCCTGCTCTGATACATCATCATCGAGTAACTGAATAATTTCTTCTTCGGACAAGTTCGTATGACTTGCATTGATAAAAGCATTGCACTTCCTCAGTAGCTCGGTATCATTAAAAGATAATTGTCCCATCTTTGCTATAAACTAGCAAAAAGAAATGACCACTAATCAACAATAAGAATGAAGAACATGTATAATCAACAAGAAATAAAAAGGAACAAAAGGTTATTTTATTGATAACAAAGAGTTGAAGTATAATAAAAATGAAGAAAAATAAATAAATAAATAAAAAAGCAAAAAGGGCAAATGTTGAACAACTTTACACCTTCTCCCTATCATTCTCAACCTTCTTATCATGTTCAGAAGAAGGGAATACATGATGGAGTGCTCTGTTTGCTCGACTAGAGGAAGAGAAGATTCAGTGATTTATGGTTGATCGGTAGTGGATTCAACTACTCAAGAAGACTCTCCAGAACTTACTTCATCTTCAACATCATCCTCAATGACTGGAGGAGGAACATGAATATACCTATGAAAAAGTTTAGAGCCTTCATCTGTGTTCAACTCCTGAAGGGTAGTAACCCAACCATCTCTGAAGAATTTTATTTTTGCATACTCAATCTGAGTAGAGGCAACAAAAATGGCTTTGTTCCAACCTTTATCCCAACCATCACTAAAAGAGGCCTTGACATCAAAATTTCTTTTAGATCTGGTAGAGGATACAAGCTCTTCAGCAGTCTTTGTCCTGTGCTCAGCTTCCTTTGCCTTTCTCTTAGCTTCCTCTGTCTTACGCTCAGCCTCCTTGGCCCTGCACTCAGCTTCCTTGACCATGCGCTTAGCTTCAAGATCATTCTCATCAGACGTCTATCGAGAAGTTTTAGTTGTCTTTAGTTTATCTTCCCATGAACTCTTTTTAGTCCCTAAGGCCTATTTATATTCGATCAGATACTTCTTCAAACCATCCAAGGCTTCCTCCACATCATTTAAAAAAGAAGCCCTAATTGTATCATCATTCTCTAGAATATTATTAAAGTGTACCAAAAACTGCAAGAGATGAAGATCAAGATGAGTATATGAGAAATATAAAAGATAACCAAATGAAGAAAATAAAAACCACTTACTGATGCAAGGCTCTAAGCATCCAATTCAGAAACCCTCACTCGGGAGAGCATGATATCCACCTCCCTGTGGTCTGGAAGAGAACCAGACTTAATCAACTTCCTGACCAAACCAGGAGTAATAACTGCCGAGGAACAACATCAGAAGAGGGTAATTCAACTAAGGATAGTTGATTAATCACCTGGTTGACTTACTTCTCCGCAAGCCCTCTCCTAAGCCTTCTCAAAGGGACCTCAGCATCTTTGGGGGCTGGGTCCTTTGGGGTTGGGTCTTTGGGGATTGGGTCCTTGGGAACTTGGGGATTCATAACATCCCCATTTAATTCTTGGATCCTTCAGTAGGTGCTTGGGAGCCAGAATTGCTACCACTGAGAAGGTCAGAAAATTTTCTCTTCTTCATGATTTCAGATAGAGGAGTGTCTGAATCAGCAACAACCTCTTGATCAAGATCAATTACCAGAATAGGAGAAGCAATAAGTTTGGAAATAAAGGAATAAATAATGTTTTTGTATTGAAGTAAATAGGAGGCGGACCTAACGTGATCCTTAGCAACTGCCTTATGAAGTCCCCAGATAAACTTCAATTCTTTCAAATTTATTTCACTCTCTTTAGGGGACTTTCTTTTCTGGTAAACTGAAATTCAATTTATAAAGTAATAGTCAGTATGAAATTTTATCAAATATAAACAAAACAAAATTACTAAAACATAAAACAACATATTCCATGGCTAAAGAGCGGACATCCAGGTCCTTGATATTTAGCACATTCAACTAAAGGGGTATGTTGCCAATTTTTTTACAACTACCCCATGATAAAAATAGTCCCTATTAGAATAAGGGAGATTAACTACTAAATCTTTACTAGCTGCCCTAGTTTTCAAATAAAAAGTGGTATATTTAGTTACCCATTTATAGCTAAACATTATTTCTGAAATCCCTAGATGGGTTCCATAGATTTGATTTAACCTATATACTCCATTCACTACTCTCCATGTGTTAGGAGCCACTCTTGTAGTGACAATGTCAAAATATTGACAAAACTCTTGACACAGGGGATTGGAGGAAATATGAACCCACATTCAGCGATAAAGATGGAAGGGAACCAATGTCCCTCAATAAGAGAGAAAAAATCAGAAGAAAAAGTGGAATCTTCTAATACAACCCAAGGTGGAATATTAAAGTCGATTCTGAACTTATCAAGTGACTCGATAGAATAAACCATGATGAAGAAAATAAAGAAGAAGAGAAGAAAAATTATTACAAAGGTTTAAGGATTTGGCAAGAACTGAAGACAGAAAAGAAAGCGATCATACGAAAAAGCAAAGAATACATCGGCAAAATCAGAAATGAGAGATAGCAAATGATCAAAGTTTTACCGGTATTTTTATAAGACGCATCGAAAACTAGGAAAAGTAATGATTAAAGAGAACGATGGTTGGGTTTACGGTGGCTAACAAAGGAAAAGACGAAGATACCCCATAAAAGTTTTCTAAAATTTAAAATATTTACAAAATTGCCATTCGAGCCCAAAAATTGTCAATCAAATGGATAAATTTCATAAGTTTGGAAGGTTTGTAGTCTACCAAACAACCCGAACTACTGTTAAAGCATAATATTTCACACTTTCGCATCAGCTCCAAATATAAAACATTGGGGGCTTCTGTTGATACCAAAATTTACCACCCTACGTGGACCAATTATAAATTAACACTTGTCATCCATTATGGAGCAAATCCAAGTCAGTATAATGCAAAAGCCTGACCAACATGGAAGACAGACCAACAAGTAAGTTCGAACAACTGGGAAGATCGACCAACTACCAAAAATCTAGCCTGTACAGCCAATGAAGCGACAGTAATCATACAACCTGTGTAAGCAGTGAAGCGACAATAATAGTGTATTTAATTCTCATTATGTATTGATAAAAGGCCTAACAAATAAAGGCTTTCCATACTTTCACACAACAACTATCAGCACCCCTCTGGGCTATAAATACATTATATCACTCATTGTAGAGGATCAAAAAATAAATCAAGGCAGTCAATACATAATAGTGGACGTAAGCTTTTCCATTAAGCCGAACCACTTTAAAAATTCTCTTTATCTTATTTGTTTCTAATTATTTATCTGTGATCAATCAATTAGGTCTAGTCTAGTTTTTTTCATCAACAATGACAAAAATGAGGGCTTATTGTGAGATGAATATGTCTTAAGTGAGGCACTAAAATTAAGGTCATTTATTCATGAAGCTTCATAAAAAGAATCTCATTATGTCCCGAATTTGATTTCATATAAGAGGAAAACTTTTTTAATTTGATAATTGATGGGTCAAGGTGTGACCATGTGCTACATAGGGTATATGACCCATGCGCATGTGATTTACTCAAATTTTGCTTATAAGACATCTTAATATAAAGGAACAAATTTGATTGATATTAGAAGAAACTATTTATTTTTCCCAATCCCTCAGAGTACTATGATCTTGACTACACATTTGATGGGATTCTTTTATTTTAATTCTTTAATTAATCAACCAAAGACTAAGGAATGAACTGTTACAAAGCTGAAGTGAGAGAATAATTAGGATGGATACCTCACTGAAGGAACTAAAAAATGTGGTTTTGAAAGGTAGTCCATGAAAGAGTAAGGAGAGTCAAAAGGAAAAATCATATAGTATATAACCAAATGAGACATGTGGTCATCCTGATAGGTGGCGTGTGTAGAGCGACGGACTTACTAGGGGCGTCATTTGATGCTTGAGGTGTGTCGAATCCCGATCATGTGCTTAGAGCACTTTCAAGATACAAAAGACATAAATGGTCATCATCGGCATGTGAGGTGTGTGAATGTATGGATGTCATTGTTGCTATCATATTTACTAAAATAAGGGAAAATAAGGATCCACCTTAAAAAAGGCATCTAAAGACAACTGGTGTCTGTGAAACAAACATATATGATCTCAGAGATTAAGTTATGGAGTGGAAAGGTATTAGGGACCCATTGTGATCTTTTTATCTCTTATGGGCTTGACAATATATTCTCATTTCTTTAATGCATAAATGTGTGTGCGCATGTGTGCGGGATAGACCTTTTATCTGTCTAAATTGGATAAAGATGGAATAAAGGTGAGTTTATTCATAATTATGCACATCTATATATGTGAAAAGTGGAGTCAATATACCGTTACAATGGAAATATGGATAAATGTTCTCCTAAGGAGATAATGTAACACTCTCCCCCACGATTTTAATCATACTCGTGTCAATTGGTGACTTAAAATGACCCATTTAGGCTTTAGATTTGGTAAGATGGATCAAGGGTCAAATTAGGGTAATGTAGTGGCCCTCGTGCAATTAAATTGGATTCGTATGGCTTAAAGTTTGTATACGATGTTAGTGTGGTCGTTTGAATGAATAAAGGTATAGTTCGAACGAGGAAAGCTATATCGTTCGAACCACGAGAAATACTTGTTCATTTTCCATCACTCTTTGGAATTTTATTGGAATGCCCTCGTTCGAACGAGGTGCGTTATCATTCGAACAAATGGTGCATTGTTGTTCGAATGAACAAAGAGCTTACCCATTTTTAGACGTCATTTGACTCTTATTAGAACTCTCTTTTGAACGACAACGAAATGGGATGTCGTTTGAACGAGACAGGAAGTCGTTCAAACGACCATGCAAAAATTAAAATTTTTGGCACATTTTGATGTGTTGTTGAGATGTGGATCATAGTATTGGATGAGTTTTCGAGCTCTCAGCGGCTCAGATCAGATCTTGGGTCAAATCTTAGTTGGACCATTGGGTAAAAGGTTGAGTTTTGAAGCATTTTTTAGTCTAACCCTTAAGGTTTGTGGGGTATTTAAATTGATTTTTAGCTCATTTGAGTAACCCAATCAGATTTTGCCTCTCTCTCTCTAGCTCTTAGAGCTCCTCCTCCACCAACCAACCTACACCACCTTAGCACCACCATCCCTCAACCCAAAATCACCATATTTTAACCCTTTTCTATAGACCACGCATTTGAGTAAGATGGGATTTCATAGAAATGTCGTTGGGGATTTTTAGAGAAGGAGAATAATAATGGAGCTAGAAGGGGGTTTTGTTTGGAGATTTCATGGACCGCTTTTTATGGAGATACACAGCCTCCTTGAGTCCACCTTAGGATGTGGGAGGTTGCCATCACCATCTTCTTCATCCTACCATTGTTGGAGCTTTTTTAAGGTAGAAAACTCTACTCTTAGCTTAAGAACTCTATTTTTCATAGTATTGATCTTGTAGTTAGACTTTGTAAGAGTAGAAAGCTTATATGAGTTAAGAAATCATTTGTAAAATGGTTTATAAATGATTTTAAGAGTTTTGAGTAAAATGGTTTATTTTAAGAAACTTAGTATTTAAACATTTGATGGACTAAATGTTTGAAACAATATTTATATTATTGGGATATTTTATGAACAAATGTCTCAATGTTTTCTTATAAAAATTGGGATTTTTATAAAGATAGACATTTATTCAAGCTTTGAAGAAACAAAAATGTCATTTTTCTTAAAAGCATGTCTTTGCAAATGTTACGAAATTTCTAGAATAAACCATATGTTAAACCCATTTAATGAGATTTTTGGACGTAAAATCCATCTTCCTATGTATATGAACTTGTAGTAATTTAGTAATCAACATATAGGCAAGTTAATGAAGTTTTTAAAGGGTTTAACATGAATCAAAGAAAATAAAATTTTCAACCCTTAAAGTCTGTGAATAAGTGTAGAAAATGTGATAAGTAAGTATTTCAAGACTACATGTGAAAATAAAGAAAAAATAATTTTCTTGAAAAGTAGTATTCAAAATGTAAAATGGTTTCCGTAGTAAAAAGATTAATAAAATAAAGATATTTTCATTTTAAAAAGCGTGTTATCTCCAAAGATTTTAATGAGTGTTAATGAGTAGAAACATTTAAGAAGTTAGTATGTATAACTTAATAATATTTCTAGGAAATTAACCCTTGTGAAAATGGAGAAGAAAGCGAGTTGGAAATAAAAAAGGGGTAAAATGATAATTTTACGTAAAAATGTTCGAAAAGGTGTTACACAAATGGTCTTCAATGAAAATGATTTTTGTGATAAAATCAACGCAAGTATGTAAAGGACAAGAAATGATGGTTTTCAATGTGGGTGAAATCCTCGAGTTTTGGTTTCGACCAGTAAAAGTGGAATAATGTGGACATTTAAATTTTTTTAAAATAAATTAATATGGACTAGAATAAGTTCAAGAAAGAACTAAGAAGGGCTCAGAGTCCCAGGGTGAAAGACCCAAAACACTAGCTAGAGCATATGATAGTGTAGCCGACGGTGTGGAGCCCGTTAAAGTACGAGGTTATTTGGAGGATTTGAAGAAAATATAATGAGAAAAAAATAGAACGTGTTAAGAAATGGGTTGTGTGGTGAATATAAGAAGACACAACCTAACTGGAAATGAAATTGACAAATGATTCGGTTGAAAGATAATGTGGACAAGTAATATGAGAAATTGACTAATATGTCCATATAAAGTGAAAAGAATGGTAAAATGAAGTGATTAAATGGGTAATTAAGCACCCTAAGGAGGTTTTAGCCCATAATTAACACAAGCGTGTGTTTGTGAAAGTCTTTCAACGGTGAATAAGTATTGTCTAATACTGTGTGTGCGTTTTTTGAAAGGCTATTTTCATGGAAAATACTAAAGTAAATTCAATGTGAGTATATGGATGATTTGTAATACCCCGTATTTTTGTGATATTTATTTTATGGGATTAATTTAATTAAATGCGTATTAATTGGAAATTAATCCGGGTTAAAAATACTAGAGAGATGCGAGTTGGTATTTGATTATGTGCATATATGATTATATATGAATATTGAATTATGAAATTTGTCGTGAGATTGAAATACGACAATTTGGAAATTTTGTTGAGACGCGTGTGACAGTCGCGTCATGGTATATAATTATGATAATTAAAAGGTGAATTTTAGTTCTATTAACCGTATGGTCGTTTTGAGTGCGCCAACGCGTCCGGAAGGGTCGAAATAGTCAGAAAACACTAGCCGGGGGTTTGGTTTGGGTGCCGGGGCATTTTTAGGCCATACCGGCAACGGATAAGGGTAGTTTGGTAATTTTGAATTTTGAGGAATTATAAGCTACGAAAATTGGGAATTAATATCTGATTAGGCATTAACCCACTAAGCCCACTAACACCCAAATAGGCTACGGAGGTTATTGAAAGAGTTCCTAAACCACAAAACCCTAGCCACCATTGTTACTTGGAGAAGAAAGCTTGTAGAAGGAGAGATAGAAGGATTCTGCAGAGAGAGAGGGTATACTTCATCAAATCCAGAGTTACCATTAAGGCAAGTGATTTAATTTCATTTTTATAGAGAATGTTTCTTCCATGTGTAGGATTTGATAAAAATCTGATTTGTTCTTGGGAGTTAATGGAAAACCCATTAAATTGGAAATAGAAATTACATTTTTGATGAGGAAATTGCATGTAGATTTGTAGTTGATGATTATTCTGATGATATTACAATTAGTATGAAACCAAAAATGGATTTAATTATACTTCTAGATGACTTATAAATTCTAGGGTTCATGTGTTTGAAATTGGGGAAAAATATGTAGAGATTTGATATTTGGATGATGGTTATAATGATTTAATCCCCACAAAAACGTTAGGAGGTGACCTATGTATGTTTAGAGACGATTAGGAACCTTGATATATTGTTGGACTTATGTTTAGAGAAGATTAGAAGTGAAGAAAAGAGGAAAAAACGAAATAAGGAATTCTGGGCTTGAAACTGGCCACTCGTTAGAAGACCTGCCCAGGTCGTTCGAACGACCTCGTTCGAACGAGCTTCTAACGAGTTGACCATTGACTTCTAACGAGGGTGAAGTTCGTTCAATAAGATCGTTCGAACGAGATCTCGTTAGAAAGCCCACTTCGTCCGAATGAGATCTCGTTAGAAGACTCAGTTCGTTCGAACGAAGTCTCGTTCGAACAGCCTCGTTCGAACGAGACTTCGAACGAGCTGACAGTTTAGGCTTTTTAGCCTGTTTTGATCCCGAGTGCCCCGTAACCTTGTGTACAGGTAGAGATAGCCTTTCCTTGATGAGTAATTGATATATTTGGGATGTTTGGGATATAATGAGGAGTCAAACCTAGAAGTGTAGTTTGAACCTAAGGGAAAATATGAAGTAGGGCGTGAGAGTCTATTACGATGTGAGCTATTGACGGCCTAATTAATTATATTAACCGGGAACATATAAATTGTGTAGCATTATATGTCAGTACGAGAAGAGATATGTACCAATATATTATGGTGATTACTAAGACGTGTGCATACTTAGTATATGTATTGATTTTATGTGTATGACATACCTACCATACTTGCTATCACGGGAGGTTTGCGTTCACTTAGGGCCCTCTAATCCTTGTGTTGCCCGGATGTAGACTGGTTACCTCGATGAACATAGGTCAGAGAAGGACTTATTGGGATGCTAATAAGTCTGCTGATCGTGGGAGCGCAGGTATGTGCGTGCCCCATGTGATGTGACTGTGTTCGCCTCCATTATTTGTGATGTTGTTATCTGTGAACTATTCCTGAGAGATTCGGAATATGTGATCCTTATGTACGTGATGTAACGGGATGGATAGCAGAGTATGTGTGCACCGCAGCTAGTCTCGGGGTGCTTGTATAGTATATTTATGACGTGAATAATATACACTTAATTAATGGGAATCTTCATGTTAATATTGTGAATAAAATTATAGTATTGTTTTGAGAAAACATAACGGGTTGACCAATAGTGAAATGTATTACATATTGAGAATCTGAATTTAAGTGAAGCCCCCTACTTAGTTGATAACGCTAGAATGTAATATGGGAATCGAGTAGTAAGAGGTAGAACTTATTTCGTCTTGGTTAGATATATGTGTCATTTAGATGGGTAATGTACGTTAGGAGTGCACATGTAGCCGAGAGGTGAGAATTTCATGTGAGTGCACGTCCTAACATGTATTTTGCATTTAATGTTTTAATGTTATTAAAACACTTGTTGTTTTCAAAATGTTTTCCACTTTCGGGCTCTGACCCATTTGCTTTCAAATCTATTTTTGTAAAAACCATTTTAGGTGCCCAGCCACAAGGACACCATGCATAGGATTCTCATTCAGGTGACGAGCTGTAGCTGTTTGTGGAAGTTACAGGACCTTGCTTTTAGACGCTTCATCGATCTTGACTCGATATTCATCAGTGATCAGTTGTAGGGCATGTCGCCCATTTCTTTTAGAGACATTTCTTTTATTTCAGTTATTCAGACTTTTGGCATGTAATTATTCAGGATTCAGACTTGTCTTATATTATTGTTGTGGGACTGTTGTGAGGAATTTTCCTCCGGACTTATTATTAATTATTGTTGGTTATTTCATTTCTTCGTATGGTGAATGGATTATGTTGACTCTTCCATTATTCTTTTACTGCATGTTAATCAGACTTAACTTAAAATTTGGCACTTACTTTTTAAATACTAGGTGGTTAGTAATTATTAAAATGTTTTCGACAGTGATGCTATTAACTGAACCAACTTGGAATTTTGAATTAATTTAATAAAGGAGTAGCTACCCGGTATTTAATTAGTCGGGGTGTCACAGGTGGTATCAGAGCATCAGGTTCTAGTGTCCTTTAGGATCTGAACGACTTATTTTGTTTCCGCTGAGCTTTCTTTGATGTAGAGCCCTATATTCTAGGACTGTTGTATTCTTTTGTATATGCTACGTTCTTCATCTATTTTAAGTTTATAACTACGAACTTATAAACTTCATTCTTATTTCAGATGCCTCCACGACGTGCACGAAGGGTTCCCAGGGATGCGACGCCTGAACCACAGCCCGCACCAGTTCAGGGCACTATGAATGCTGTCGAGGTTGCAGCCATTTTGGCCCTGGCGGTAAATGCCGCACTAGCAGTAGTTCAGCAGGCACCAGCTCAGGCGCCAGTAGCCGCTCCAGTTCAGGCTCATGCATTCCCGTCTGCTTGGGAACGTGTACGTGATGCTTTTCAGAAAGAACACCCTCCGGAGTTCGCAGGTAGCTCCGATGTGGTAGTTTCGAGTCAGTGGAGGAAGGACATCCAGCGACACCTGAGGATGTATTAGTGTACAGATGCCCAGAAGCAGATACTAGCTACTTTTAAGCTAGTGGGGTCAGCACTGCAGTGGTGGGAGTCTATTACCACCGTAGAGGAGAGGGATACTCTCACTATTCAGGAGTTCCGGGTTCGGTTCGACCGCAAGTACTTTCCGTCAGCTGTTCACACGGAAATGTGGAGGAAGTTGATGAGCCTCAAGCAAGAGGGTAAGACTGTGGCTGAGTATGAGGCCGAATTTAATGATCTTCTGAATATTGTTCCAGATGAAATACCGACGGAGGAGAAGAAGATACAGAAATTCACGGACGGGTTGACCTGGAGGATTCGTCAGCACTTGTTAGGGAACCTCTCATTAGCCACTTATTCTGATGTGGTTAACGCCGCATTGCTCCATTGCCCGGATCACCGCTTTCACATGGCTGAGGGCAAACGATCGGGAGAGTCTAGCCATCAGGGCATGACTGGAGGAAATGGTGCCAGTGGGGCACAATCTGTTCAGGGGCAGAGACAGGGTGATCAGGGTACTCAGCAGGGGGATCACAAAAGGTTCAGGTCAGGAAACTTCAGGGACGGACAGGGAGGTTTTCGGCAGGGCCATCAGGGTCCGAACGGCCATCAGCACCAGCAGGGTCAGAATGGTCAGCATCAGTTTCAGCAGGGCCAGTGGAGGAATGGTAACGGCCACCAGGACCGGGGGCAGCAGGGACCGAGAGGGGGGAACTTTTCGGGGAAGTGTTTTGTTTGTGGCAAGACTGGCCATAAACACCAGGACTGTCCTGATAGGGGCAGGGCCCCGCAGCAGCAGCAGGGTGCTCGACATGAGCCACAGAGGCCACTTTTTCCAGCAGCCCTCCCAGATCCAGCCCAGGTGCCAGCTCTTCCAGCCATTCCAGCAGTTCCTGTACAGCAGGGACAGTTACAGTATGGACGTGTCTATAACGTCCACCAGGCAGCAGCTCCGCAGGCACCACCCGCGATTGAGGGTATGTTTCCTATCCATGGTACTATGGGTCGGGTTTTGTTTGATACGGGGGCAACGCATTGCTTTATAGCTACACATTTTGTGAAAGCCTTAGGGTTGTTAGCCACAGCAGAGAGCACAGTGACGTGTGTAGACTCACCATTGGGGAGTGGGTCACTTATTTTCTTTATATGCCGGGGAGTGGGGGTAAGAGATTGGTAGTCTGGTATTACCTGCAGATATGTTGGTATTAGATATGCATGTTCACGATGTGATTATCGGTATGGATTGGCTCGCTGATTATAAAGCCATGATTGATTGCTTCGGTGGGAGCATTGTTTTTGCCATTCCAGGGCAAGAGATGTTTGTAGTGGCGATGCCTCGCCCAGAGGGAGGCTCGACCGCTCATTTGTATTACCTGGAGGAGGATACCTCTAAGGAGGTTGTGATTCCTTTAGATTCGATCACAGTTGTTAGGGAGTATTCTGATGTGTTTCAGGAGATACCAGGCCTACCCCCCAGCCAAGAGATAGACTTTGTTATATACTTATTACCAGGTACGAGACCTATAGCACGCGCACCGTACCGTATGGCTCCAGCTGAGATGAGGGAGTTACGGAATCAGATTGAGCAGTTGTTGGGTCAGGGGTTTATTCGGAGGAGTACTTCACCGTGGGGTGCCCCTGTGTTGTTCGTGAAGAAGAGAGATGGTTCACTGAGATTGTGTGTGGACTACCGAGAGTTGAATAAGGTCACGATCCAGAATAAGTATCCGTTGCCTCGAATCGATGACTTATTCGACCAGTTGAGAGGAGCTTCTTTCTTCTCGAAGATTGATTTGAGATCGGGATACCATCAGTTGCGTGTCAGGGAGGAGGATGTCTCGAAGACTGCGTTCTGTAACACCCCGTATTTTTGTATGGTTAATATTTAATTAATTCGGGAATTTTAAATTACTGGTGTGTTGTAATTTTAATTGAATTAATTATGGCAATATATATATTTAAATATTAATCGGGGAGTGAATGGTTAATGTTTAGGGAAAATTTATTTACTAAGTGAATAGTAATAATTTAATTACGTCATTTCAGGTATTAATGACGGGGTATGCACTTATCCCACCCGGGAGTCGGCATAGACTAAATTGGGTGTGAGATAAGGATTTTTATAAATTAATTCGGATGTCAATTCTGAGTGCGCGGTTGAGTCCGGATGGGTTGAGATAGTCAGAAAAGAGTACCTGGGGGTAGTAATTGGTTCTCGGGGTATTTTTGGGCATAGCCGGGCCCACACGGGGTGAGTTGGGCCACTTTAATTAAGCCCATTAGGTGAAAAACGGGATTTAGGATTTTAACCTAAGTGGGGGGATTAAGAAATCAGCAGCCAACACAATTCTAAGCCTATGGCTTGAGAGGGAAATTGGGGGAAAGCTTAGCAAGAGCAATTGGGAGCTTTTGGAGCCAAATTAAAGGGTTAATTTGGGGTGTTCTTCGTCAACCAATCTCTACAACAACGGAATCAGACCCTACGAGTAATTCCAGGCAAGTGGTTAACTGTTTTGATTCTTAAAGCAAGCTAATCAATTCATATCATAGTGATGTGTAAACCAAAATTCGTTTTTGGGTGTAAATGGGTACAAAATGGGGTTTTTGTTTTTGAAACACTTGAATGAGATTTAAAGTAAGATTTAGATGGGTGATTGATATCTGAATATGTATATATGATTTGAACAAAAATTTCAGAACATAAAAGAGTGGAAATCGAATCTGGAATTTGGGATTTAAAACAGATAATTGAATTTTATGGAGAAAGACCCATTTCGAAAATTATGAGAAAAGTAGAGAGGTTGATTATCTTAAGGTCTCTAAGATGAATGGGATGTGGATTAACCATGTGTAGATGATGGGATGATGTAATTAGAGGTTTAAATACTGGTTTAGAAACCTTGAGGTTCGTTAATGGTGGAAAACAGGGGGGAGGCAGAGCTGTAACGAAGGGGTCGATCGATCGATCGGGGGCATCGATCGATCGATGGTTGGAAATTCTGGCCAGTTCGGCCTGGGCGAGATATAAGGGGGAATTAATTATAAATTAAATTTCCATACATTTATTAGTGATAAATAATTGTGAAACAAATATTCCTAGCAATTATGGGAGAAAGTAATTGGGAATATGATGAATTTATGTGGGACATTAAATGGATGAAATTGAGAAACTTTATTCCAAAATAGCGAGGTACGGATCAAGTGAGTGAATCCGGGTATATTGGACATGCGACCCCAAGGTAGTGAATTAAGTTTGGAGATAAACTAAATAATTTTGAGTCGGGATATAGACTCAGGAAATATTAAGTTACGGGCCAAGTAAGTGAGTCCGGGGACAATGGTTGAGTGACACCAAGTTATTAAATTAATAAATGTGATAATTAATTTAAAAAGAATCGGATTGTAGACTCGGGTAGAATTAAATTATTAAAGGTGTTAATTAATTTAATTAAAGTCGGTTTGTAGACTCGGGTATGATTAAATTAATGGGTGGAATAATTAGTTTAATCAGGATCGAATTGTAGACTCGTGAAGGGTACTTATTAATTAATGTGATAATTAATTATATTAGAGTCGGACCACAGACTCGGAATTTGGGTTGATTAATTAATTTGTTAATTAATTTAATTAGAGTCGGACGATAGACTCGGGGAGGTATTAAATTAAAATGTGTGTTAATTAATTTAAGGAGAGTCGGACCATAGACTCGGGGAAAGTATTATATTAATTAAGGTGTGAATTAATTATATTAGAGTCCGACCATAGACTCGGGAAGAGGATAAGTTATTAAGTGAGAAAATTAATTACATTGAGTCAGGCCACAGACTCAGGAAATTACAGACAGTGTATGGGATTTTGAGTACATGGTAAAGCCGGGGTTATTAATATATATATATATATATATATATATATATATATATATATATATATATATATATATATATATATATATATATATATATATATACGGTGTAGTGATAGTATATATATACGTATATGTATTGTGTGTGACATTAAATTACAGGCAGTGTGCGGGAGTTTGAGTACACGGTAAAAACCGGGGTTTATAATATATATATATATATATATATACACGGGTAGTGATAGTATATATATATATATATATATATGTGTGTATATATTGTGTGTGATAGTAAATATTAGTGACTAGATATTTATTCAATTTAAATACTCTAATGCTATCAAGGGAGGTTGCGCGATGTGGGTGAATCCCCTAGCATGAGGAGTAGGGCGAGTATATCCTCAGGTCATAGCGTCCGGTATATATGGGTGAGGGATTTATCTCACGTTCAGGGAAGGAATATGACCGCCTCCACTTCGTTATATTTTGGTCCAAGTTGGTGAGCGATTCTAACTTGGGGAAACTAGGTTTTGTGAGCATACCTAGTGAGATGGCATTTTAGAGTGAATCATCCGGTGAGGGTATACTCGGAAGGATGGATACGCGTATGATATATGTGTGGATGTTAGTAAAGGTACGTATAATATGGTAGTAAATATTATATGTAGGTGATAATACAGTGTGTGATGTAGTTATCTTATATAACGCGGGTTACAGTTATATGCAGTTAATTAATGAGAAATTAATTAAGTTAATCATTGGTGGAAATAATACAGTGTGTGATGTATGTACTTTATATAACTTGTGACACGGTTATATGATATTATTTAAGAGGAATTAATTAAGTTAATTGTGAAATAACTTATAATTCAAGAATCATTATACTCGGGTTATAGTAGTATGACAAGGGAAGGTTATACCAGGACTAGTTGGACGGGGTAGTACAACTAGGTGGGGTTAAGGTAACCGGTAGGTGTGCACAATAGTGGAGGGGTGAGAATTTCCACAAGGGAGTGCGACACTAACTTAAATATGAAGCGCATTCATGCATTTTAAATTACTGCAGTTAATTCACTTGCTAAATATTTTCAAAATGTTTTGGGTTCTAACCCTTGCTATAAAAATATTTTCAAAACCTTTTAGGTGTCCAGCCACAGGGACGCCAGGATTGATATTCTATTCCAGGGACACGGAGCTGCGGCATATGTGGATGCTAGAAGGAGTTTGGATTAGACGCATCATTCATCTATTCCTAGAGTAGGAATCTTGTATCAGTTTCAGTTTTATTTAGGGCTTGTCGCCCAGACTTCTCGGTACAGTTTTCAGGTGTAATTTATTCAGGTGTTGAAT
Source organism: Sambucus nigra (assembly GCA_949130495.1). NCBI lineage: Eukaryota > Viridiplantae > Streptophyta > Magnoliopsida > Dipsacales > Adoxaceae > Sambucus > Sambucus nigra. The sequence continues at coordinate 381,341,985 of OX422214.1, read as the reverse complement.
TTTTGTATTCGGATTATTTCTTTGGTGGCCGGTGATTTATTCGGCATGTTGTGAAATTATGATTCAGTTTATTTTCATTCAGTTGTGTGAATGGTTTATATTTTAATTCCGCATGTACAGTTGTGGTTTAATTAAAAAGTTAAAATTGGCACCAGTTTTTGGAATATTAGGTGGTTAGTAAGTTTTAAAAAGTTTTCGACAGTGATGCTAAGGATGATCCAACTGGGATTCCTGTTTTAATTTGGTATAGGACTGATCACCCGGTATTTTATTAGGCGGGGTGTCACAGATGGTATCAGAGCATCAGGTTCTAGTGTCCTTAGGATCTGTGCGGCTTTTCACGTTTCATCTTAACAATCTTTGATATAGAGCCCTATCATAGGATTGTTATATTCTCATACATATGTGCATATACATTCTTCTGCGAAATTTTTATTTGAGAGTGAACTCATACAATTCGATTCTCATTCCAGATGACGCCCAGGAGGGAGAGAACAGTTAGGGCAGCAGGGGGAGATGAGATGGTGGAGGCTCGTTAGGAGCAAGAGCTACCACAACAACGACCATGGATGATTTTGGCAGCATAGGTTACTGAAATAGTAATACAGGCAGTTGGAGCAACGATGGTCACAACGGCAAGGTACTTTCTACGAAATCAGCCAGAAGTGTTAGTGGCGTCGGATGTTCAGACTCACGCAGGGTAGTCGGGGTGGAAACAATAAAGAGAGGTTATTTTAGCGGGAACCCACCAGAGTTGCGAGGGGGTTCAGGCATAGTACTAGCGTGTCAAGGAAGAGAGGATCCAGCGTCACCTACGCATAGGAGGTTGCGATGGGGTGAGAAAGTAAATGCTAACCACTTGTAGTTAGTGGGAGCGATGCTACAGTGGTGGGAGTCGATCACCACAGTTGAGGGAAGGGACACACTAGCTACTGCAGAGTTTTGAGTGCGGTTCGACCGCAAGTATTTTTCCTTCAGCGGTCGAGACCAAAATGAGGAGAAAATTTTGTGAGGAGACTCAAAGGGAGACCGTTCAGTGGTCGATTACGAGGAAGATTTCACTCGTTGGTAAATTTTTATCGGATGAGGTAAGCGATGAAAAGAGAAAGAAAGCAAAAATTATGAAGGGGTTAGTCTGGAGAATCAGACAACATTTAAGTGATAATTCCGCATTAGTTGGTTATACTAATGTCATTAACGCAACACTCCGGCATTGTTGGGAATATCGCTTCCACGCGAAAGGAAGAGGGAAGGGAGTGGGGATTAACCAGTCGGATGAGGTAGAAGGTAACAATACCAGTCGGTATCCCAGCAGCAGACTGGGGAGAGATCAGGGGCAGGATTTCCAGCAAGGAAATCATGCCAAACGATCTAGAACTGAAGGCTATCGGCGGGATGGCTAGGAAATTCCAACAAGGTTGGCATGGAAGGTATCAGTGGCAGGGTGAACATATTAGAAGGTGTTTTGTTTGTGGTAAAAGCGAGACACATGAAGAGATATTGCCTTAAACAAGGCAGGAGTCAACTACAGGACGAGGTCCTGGATGTACAGCCACTAAAGCAAATCACGGGTGCATTCGGGCAGGGAGAAGCTACTCCGAAAATTGAGAACCAGCCGTTACAGCTGGGGTATAGAGGTAATTATTTTACCCTAGGGGCATGGGGTATATTATTGAGTGACAAAGAGGATGTCACAGTATAAGACTTATTTTCACTAGAGTTCGCAGGTAAGTCGAACTTAGTGGGTACGTTGTCGGTAGCAGCCATAGCACGTGGGTAAACTTTTCGTAGGATAGCGGAGTTCCTTAGTGTTCTTCATGAGAGAGTGGAGGCGTGCACTGAATGATTGGTTGAATTAGGCAAGGAATTTCTACTTTCGAGAAGTATGGGAGTAGGATTGATGATACTTTTTAAACATCGGCTGGATATCGATGGAATTTAACTATTGTGGATAGTGGAGTTAAATTTTGGTGTTCGCGACACCAAGGTATGGGTGGTACTAGGTATCACCTGAGAGGGCGTATAGCCTATATATATGTGGGTATATCTGTTGTATTTCGTGGTGCAATAGCACATAGTGAGGTTTTGTGTTCTCACATTTTATCCCGGTAAATGGGGATGTTTACTGAAGTGAATCAGGGTGGTTAAATTTATTTTCGAGCAAAGAGAGATAGCTCGGGGTTTATTTTGCGCAAGGACTAGTGGTAGTAAGGGCGCGGTATTTCATGTTGTCTTCGGTAGCATAAGGGTAAGCGTATATACTTTTGCGTTGAGAGACAAGTATTTTGGGGAGAGGTTTGAACGTTAGCACATGGGTTGGGTACCCGGGCGGTATATATATATATATATATATATATATATATATATATATATATGACTACGGGTTTGGAGTTATATTACGGGCGACGACTAGCATAGTCGGGTAACTTTCGTGCAGTAGAGCGCGGGTATAGGAGGTATGGGCTCCCTGGTAAAGTTAAATGCATACTTGGGTAACGTATGGTTAGAATCGGATGGGATAGATATAGCGGGCTTGGAGGAACTTGACTAGTGAGTAATATGTGAATACTGGAACACTAGGTTTATCTTAATTTCGAGGACGAAATTCCTTTGTAAAGGGGGGAGTATGTAACACCCCGTATTTTTGTATAGTTAATATTTAATTAATTCGGGAATTTTAAATTACTGGTGTGTTGTAATTTTAATTGAATTAATTATGGCAATATATATATTTAAATATTAATCGGGGAGTGAATGGTTAATGTTAAGGGAAAATTTATTTACTAAGTGAATAGTAATAATTTAATTACGTCATTTCAGGTATTAATGACGGGGTATGCACTTATTCCACCCGGGAGTCGGCATAGACTAAAATGGGTGTGAGATAAGGATTTTTATAAATTAATTCGGATGTCAATTCTGAGTGCGCGGTTGAGTCCGGATGGGTCGAGATAGTCAGAAAAGAGTACCCGGGGGTAGTAATTGGGTCTCGGGATATTTTTGGGCATAGCCGGGCCCACACGGGGTGAGTTGGGCCACTTTAATTAAGCCCATTAGGTGAAAAACGGGATTTAGGATTTTAACCTAAGTGGGGGGATTAAGAAATCAGCAGCCAACACAATTCTAAGCCTAGGGCTTGAGAGGGAAATTGGGGGAAAGCTTAGCAAGAGCAATTGGGAGCTTTTGGAGCCAAATTAAAGGGTTAATTTGGGGTGTTCTTCGTCAACCAATCACTACAACAACGGAATCAGACCCTACGAGTAATTCAAGGCAAGTGGTTAACTGTTTTAATTCTTAAAGCAAGCTAATCAATTCATATCATAGTGATGTGTAAACCAAAATTCGTTTTTGGGTGTAAATGGGTACAAAATGGGGTTTTTGTTTTTGAAACACTTGAATGAGATTTAAAGTAAGATTTAGATGGGTGATTGATATCTGAATATGTATATATGATTTGAACGAAAATTTCAGAACATAAAAGAGTGGAAATCGAATCTGGAATTTGGGATTTAAAACAGATAATTGAATTTTATGGAGAAAGACCCATTTCGAAAATTATGAGAAAAGTAGAGAGGTTGATTATCTTAAGGTCTTTAAGATGAATGGGATGTGGATTAACCATGTGTAGATGATGGGATGATGTAATTAGAGGTTTAAATACTGGTTTAGAAACCTTGAGGTTCGTTAATGGTGGAAAACAGGGGGGAGGCAGAGCTGTAACGAAGGGGTCGATCGATCGATCGGGGGCATCGATCGATCGATGGTTGGAAATTCTAGCCAGTTCGGCCTGGGCGAGATATAAGGGGGAATTAATTATAAATTAAATTTCCATACATTTATTAGTGATAAATAATTGTGAAACAAATATTCCTAGCAATTATGGGAGAAAGTAATTGGGAATAGGATGAATTTATGTGGGACATTAAATGGATGAAATTGAGAAACTTTATTCCAAAATAGCGAGGTACGGATCAAGTGAGTGAATCCGGGTATATTGGACATGCGACCCCAAGGTAGTGAATTAAGTTTGGAGATAAACTAAATAATTTTGAGTCGGGATATAGACTCAGGAAATATTAAGTTACGGGCCAAGTAAGTGAGTCCGGGGACAATGGTTGAGTGACACCAAGTTATTAAATTAATAAATGTGATAATTAATTTAAAAAGAATCGGATTGTAGACTCGGGTAGAATTAAATTATTAAAGGTGTTAATTAATTTAATTAAAGTCGGTTTGTAGACTCGGGTATGATTAAATTAATGGGTGGAATAATTAGTTTAATCAGGATCGAATTGTAGACTCGTGAAGGGTACTTATTAATTAATGTGATAATTAATTATATTAGAGTCGGACCACAGACTCGGAATTTGGGTTGATTAATTAATTTGTTAATTAATTTAATTAGAGTCGGACGATAGACTCGGGGAGGTATTAAATTAAAATGTGTGTTAATTAATTTAAGGAGAGTCGGACCATAGACTCGGGGAAAGTATTATATTAATTAAGGTGTGAATTAATTATATTAGAGTCCGACCATAGACTCGGGAAAATGATAAGTTATTAAGTGAGAAAATTAATTACATTGAGTCAAGCCACAGACTCAGGAAATTACAGGCAGTGTGTGGGATATGAGTACATGGTAAAGCCGGGGTTATTAATATATATATATATATATATATATATATATATATATATATATATATATATACGGTGTAGTGATAGTATATATATATACGTATATGTATTGTGTGTGACATTAAATTACAGGCAGTGTGCGGGAGTTTGAGTACACGGTAAAAACCGGGGTTTATAATATATATATATGTATATACACGGGTAGTGATAGTATATATATGTGTATATATTATGTGTGATAGTAAATATCAGTGACTAGATGTTTATTCAATTTAAATACTCTAATGCTATCAAGGGAGGTTGCGCGATATGGGTGAATCCCCTAGCTTGAGGAGTAGGGCGAGTATATCCCCAGGTCATAGCGTCCGGTATATATGGGTGAGGGATTTATCTCACTTTCAGGGAAGGAATATGACCGCCTCCACTTCGTTATATTTTGGTCCAAGTTGGTGAGCGATTCTAACTTGGGGAAACTAGGTTTTGTGAGCATACCTAGTGAGATGGCATTTTAGAGTGAATCATCCGGTGAGGGTATACTCGGAAGGATGGATACGCGTATGATATATGTGTGGATGTTAGTAAAGGTACGTATAATATGGTAGTAAATATTATATGTAGGTGATAATACAGTGTGTGATGTAGTTATCTTATATAACGCGGGTTACAGTTATATGCAGTTAATTAATGAGAAATTAATTAAGTTAATCATTGGTGGAAATAATACAGTGTGTGATGTATGTACTTTATATAACTTGTGACACGATTATATGATATTATTTAAGAGAAATTAATTAAGTTAATTGTGAAATAACTTATAATTCAAGAATCATTATACTCGGGTTAGAGTAGTATGGCAAGGGAAGGTTATACCAGGACTAGTTGGACGGGGTAGTACAACTAGGTGGGGTTAAGGTAACCGGTAGGTGTGCACAATAGTGGAGGAGTGAGAATTTCCACAAGGGAGTGCGACACTAACTTAAATATGAAGCGCATTCATGCATTTTAAATTACTGCAGTTAATTCACTTGCTAAATATTTTCAAAATGTTTTGGGTTCTAACCCTCGCTATAAAAATATTTTCAAAACCTTTTAGGTGTCCAGCCACAGGGATGCTAGGATTGATATTCTATTCCAAGGACACGGAGCTGCGGCATATGTGGATGCTAGAAGGAGTTTGGATTAGACGCATCATTCATCCATTCCTAGAGTAGGAATCTTGTATCAGTTTTAGTTTTATTTAGGGCTTGTCGCCTAGACTTCTCGGTACAGTTTTCAGGTGTAATTTATTCAGGTGTTGAATTTTTGTATTCGGATTATTTCTTTGGTGGCCGGTGATTTATTCAGCATGTTGTGAAATTATGATTCAGTTTATTTTCATTCAGTTATGTGAATGGTTTATATTTTAATTCCGCATGTACAGTTTTGGTTTAATTAAAAAGTTAAAATTGGCACCAGTTTTTGGAATACTAGGTGGTTAGTAAGTTTTAAAAAGTTTTCGACAGTGATGCTAAGGATGATCCAATTGGGATTCCTGTTTTAATTTGGTATAGGACTGATCACCCGGTATTTTATTAGGCGGGGTGTCACACGTTCTTATCGAGATATGGTTCTTACGAATTTCGGGTTATGCCTTTTGGTTTGACCAACGCTCCAGCAGTGTTTATGGACTTGATGAATAGAGTGTTCAGGGATTTCCTATATCAGTTTGTCATTGTCTTCATCGATGATATTCTGGTTTACTCCCAGACAGAGGAGAAGCACGCCGAGCATTTGAGGCAAGTTTTGCAGACAATTCGCCAGAACGAGTTGTATGCAAAGTATGAGAAATGCGGGTTTTGGCTGAAGGAGGTCCAGTTTTTGGGACATATTATTTCCGACCGGGGAATATCTGTTGATCCGGGGAAGGTATCCGCGGTGAGGGAGTGGGGACAGCCCACGACACCAATAGAGATTCGTAGTTTCTTGGGCCTAGCAGGATACTACAGGAGGTTCATTCGGGGATTCTCGTAGATTGCAGGTCCTTTGACACATCTGACTCGTAAGGGTGTGCCATTCATCTGGAGTGATGTCTGTCAGTTGGCATTTGACGAGTTGAAGGATTAGTTGACCTCAGCTCCTGTGTTAGCATTGCCGAGACCGGGAGTTGAGTATCTAGTCTACACCGACGCATCCTTACAAGGACTTGGAGGTGTATTGCAGCAGGAGAGTCAGGCCATAGCTTATGCTTCCCGTAAGCTTAAGCCTCACGAGAAGAACTACCCTACTCATGACTTGGAGTTGGCGGCAGTTGTATTTGCCCTTCGGATGTGGAGACATTACCTTTTGGGGGAAAAGTTTCGATTGTTCACAGACCACAAGTCCCTACAGTACCTATTCACGCAGAAGGAGTTGAATATGCGGCAGCGAAGGTGGCTTGAGTTTGTGAAGGACTATCAGTTTGATATCCAGTATCACCCGGGAAAGGCTAACGTGGTGGCAGATGCGTTGAGCCGTAGGCCAACTGATAAAGTGGCAGAGGTGTGGAAGGCCATGTGGAAAGAATTGGGACACCAGGATGCAGTGGCCATATCATTTATGTCGGTAATGACCGTTACACCGCAGATTGTCACGAAGGTGGTAAAGGCACAAGCAAATGACTCGTTCTGTCAGGAGCAGATAGTTCGATTATTGACAGAGGGAGCCGAATCCTATACCGTTAGCTCAGACGGGGGATTACGCTTCAATGGGAGGTTAATAGTTCCGGAAGGGGAGGAATTACGACATGAGGTGATGGCCGAGTCGCACGGCTCACGGTTCGCGGTACATCCCAGTGGGGACAAAATGTACCAAGACATGAGACGTCAGTATTAGTGGAGCTGGATGAAGAGAGATATTACCGAGTTTGTTTCTAAATGCGCCACTTGTCAGCTTGTAAAAGTGGATCATCAGAGACCGGTAGGACTGCTACATCCGTTGGAGGTCCCGATGTGGATGTGGGAGAGCATATCCATGGACTTTATCACGGGGTTGCCTAAGTCACAGAGAGGTCACGACTCCATTTGGGTGATTGTGGACAGGTTGACCAAAGTCGCTCATTTTCTACCCGTAAGGACAGACTACACTGCGGGACAGTATGCCGAGCTCTTTATTTCAGAAATAGTGAGACTTCATGGTGTGCCCTTAAATATCGTGTCTGACCGAGATAAGATATTTGTTTCACGGTTTTGGGAGAGTTTTCAGGAGGCCATGGGCACGGAATTGCGGTTGAGTACGGCGTATCACCCGCATACCGATGGGAAAATCGAGCGTACAAACCAGATGTTGGAGGACATGTTACTTATGAGAATCATTGATTTTGGGGGTGGATGGGAGCAGTATCTTCCATTGGTGGAGTTTGCTTACAACAACTCCTACCAGTTCACCATTGGCATGGCTCCATTTGAGGCGTTGTACGGTAGACCTTGTCGTTCCCCAGCATGTTGGTTGGAGGTGGGGGACAACAAACTACTTGGGCCGAAAGTGATTTAAGATACTTCGGCGAGGATAGAATTGATTCGGAATCGCATTCGGGTAGCTCAGGATCGGCAGAAGAGCTATGCTGATGCAAAGAGGTTCTTCATAGAGTTTCAAGTGGGGGACCAGGTTTTGATCAGAGTATCTCCTATGAAGGGGATTATGCATTTCGGGAAGAAAGGGAAGTTGGCACCGAGATATGTGGGACCATTTCCTATTATTGAGCGGATTGGACCAGTTGCGTATAGGCTTGGATTACCAGAGCATTTACATCGGATTCACGATGTGTTTCATATTTCCTCGCTAAGGAAATATCTTACAGACGATTTGGCTCATTCTCACATCGCTTTGGAGGACATCGATCTCCAGCCGGATAGCTCTTACGAGGAGGGGCCGATTGCGATTTTGGACCGAAGTGAGCGGAAACTACGGTTAAAGATAGTTCCGTTAGTGCGTGTTCAGTGGCGACATCATAATGTCGAGGAGTCCACATGGGAGTGCGAGGATGAGATGCGCAAACATTATCCAGAATTGTTCTTAAGAGGTACTTTCTAGTTCCGAATTTCGGGACGAAATTCAGTTATTAGGGGGGAAGTATGTAATACCCCGTATTTTTGTGATATTTATTTTATGGGATTAATTTAATTAAATGCGTATTAATTGGAAATTAATCCGGGTTAAAAATACTAGCGAGATGCGAGTTGGTATTTGATTATGCGCATATATGATTATATATGAATATTGAATTATGAAATTTGTCATGAGATTGAAATACGACAATTTGGAAATTTTGTTGAGACGCGTGTGACAGTTGCGTCATGGTATATAATTATGATAATTAAAAAGTGAATTTTAGTTTTATTAATCGTATGGTCATTTTGAGTGCGCCAACGCGTCCGGAAGGGTCGAAATAGTCAGAAAACACTAGCCAGGGGTTTGGTTTGGGTGCCGGGGCATTTTTAGGCCATACCGGCAACGAATAAGGGTAGTTTGGTAATTTTGAATTTTGAGGAATTCTAAGCTACGAAAATTGGGAATTAATATATGATTAGGCATTAACCCACTAAGCCCACTAACACCCAAATAGGCTACGGAGGTTATTGAAAGAGTTCCTAAACCACAAAACCCTAGCCACCATTGTTACTTGGAGAAGAAAGCTTGTAGAAGGAGAGATATAAGGATTCTGCAGAGAGAGAGGGTATACTTCATCAAATCTAGAGTTACCATTAAGGCAAGTGATTTAATTTCATTTTTATAGAGAATGTTTCTTCCATGTGTAGGATTTGATAAAAATCTGATTTGTTCTTGGGAGTTAATGGAAAACCCATTAAATTGGAAATAGAAATTACATTTTTGATGAGGAAATTGCATGTAGATTTGTAGTTGATGATTATTCTGATGATATTACAATTAGTATGAAACCAAAAACGGATTTAATTAGACTTCTAGATGACTTATAAATTCTAGGGTTCATGCGTTTGAAATTGGGGAAAAATATGTAGAGATTTGATATTTGGATGATGGTTATAATGATTTAATCCCCACAAAAACGTTAGGAGGTGACCTATGTATGTTTAGAGACGATTAGGAACCTTGATATATTGTTGGACTTATGTTTAGAGAAGATTATAAGTGAAGAAAAGAGGAAAAAACGAAATAAGGAATTCTGGGCTTGAAACTGGCCACTCGTTAGAAGACCTGCCCAGGTCGTTCGAACGACCTCGTTCGAACGAGCTTCTAACGAGTTGACCATTGACTTCTAACGAGGGTGAAGTTCGTTCAATAAGATCGTTCGAACGAGATCTCGTTAGAAAGCCCACTTCGTTCGAATGAGATCTCGTTAGAAGACTCAGTTCGTTCGAACGAAGTCTCGTTCGAACAGCCTCGTTCGACGAGACTTCGAACGAGCTGACAGTTTAGGCTTTTTAGCCTGTTTTGATCACGAGTGCCCCGTAACCTTGTGTATAGGTAAAGATAGCCTTTCCTTGATGAGTAATTGATATATTTGGGATGTTTGGGATATAATGAGGAGTCAAACCTAGAAGTGTAGTTTGAACCTAAGGGAAAATATGAAGTAGGACGTGAGAGTCTATTACGATGTGAGCTACTGACGGCCTAATTAATTATATTAATCGGGAACATATAAATGGTGTAGCATTATATTTCAGTACGAGAAGAGATATGTACCAATATATTATGGTGATTACTAAGACGTGTGCATACTTAGTATATGTATTGATTTTATGTGTATGACATACCTACCATACTTGCTATCACGGGAGGTTTGCGTTCGCTTAGGGCCCTCTAATCCTTGTGTTGCCCGGATTTAGACTGGTTACCTCGATGAACATAGGTCAGAGAAGGACTTATTGGGATGTTAATAAGTCTGCTGATCGTGGGAGCGCAGGTATGTGCGTGCCCCATGTGATGTGACTGTGTTCGCCTCCATTATTTGTGATGTTGTTATCTGTGAACTATTCCTGAGAGATTCGGAATATGTGATCCTTATGTACGTGATGTACCGGGATGGATAGCAGAGTATGTGTGCACCGCAGCTAGTCTCGGGGTGCTTGTATTGTATATTTATAACGTGAATAATATGCACTTAATTAATGGGAATCTTCATGTTAATATTGTGAATAAAATTATAGTATTGTTTTGAGAAAACATAACGGGTTAACCAATAGTGAAATGTATTACATATTGAGAATCTGAATTTAAGTGAAGCCCCCTACTTAGTTGATAACGCTAGAATGTAATATGGGAATCGAGTAGTAAGAGGTAGAACTTATTTCGTCTTGGTTAGATATATGTGTCATTTAGATGGGTAATGTACGTTAGGAGTGCACATGTAGCCGAGAGGTGATAATTTCATGTGAGTGCACGTCCTAACATGTATTTTGCATTTAATGTTTTAATGTTATTAAAACACTTGTTGTTTTCAAAATGTTTTCCACTTTCGGGCTCTGACCCATTTGCTTTCAAATCTATTTTTGTAAAAACCATTTTAGGTGCCCAGCCACAAGGACACCATGCATAGGATTCTCATTCAGGTGACGAGCTGTAGCTGTTTGTGGAAGTTACAGGACCTTGCTTTTAGACGCTTCATCGATCTTGACTCGATATTCATCAGTTATCAGTTGTAGGGCATGTCGCCCATTTCTTTTAGAGACATTTCTTTTATTTCAGTTATTCAGACTTTTGGCATGTAATTATTCAGGATTCAGACTTGTCTTATATTATTGTTGTGGGACTGTTGTGAGGAGTTTTCCTCCGGACTTATTATTAATTATTGTTGGTTATTTCATTTCTTCGTATGGTGAATGGATTATGTTGACTCTTCCATTATTCTTTTACTACATGTTAATCAGGCTTAACTTAAAATTTGGCACTTACTTTTTAAATACTAGGTGGTTAGTAATTATTAAAATGTTTTCGACAGTGATGCTATTAACTGAACCGACTTGGCATTTTGAATTAATTTAATAAAGGAGTAGCTACCCGGTATTTAATTAGTCGGGGTGTCACATGATTTCGATAAAGGAAGTATTCTTTCAAAAAAAATAGTATTTTGTTTATGTATTTAACCTGGTGCGTTAAATGGGGAAATTTGACGAGTTAAGCAAAAAGGATTTCTTCATAGGATTAATGCCATTTAATCTGAACAAGTAACATTTCTGGAATAAGAACGATTTCATGCATTAATATATGTATATGTATATATATGCATTATTTGCATGTGCACGCAGGTATAACATGTTAGAGTCACTTTTCAATCGTCCGATTCTATATTGCATTGTTATATTTTCCACTGGGCACATTCCGTCTTCCTTGTTACCACAGGTTGTGTGTCATTTTGTATTTTAAGGGCGTTGTATAGGTAAGTGTCCTTTTTATTTTACATTAGTAGCTCTGAATGCTCAGATTCCGGGTACGCTTACCATGGGTCCCACACGTAGCTTGATATGAATCAAAATTGCATGCTAAACAAGTGAAAAGTTAGTTAAACAAATTTGGACTAGCAACATTATTTAGGTTATCCCATTGCACTTCAAATCTAATGTTCGGGCCGGACCGAGTAGACCCACAAGTAACCCATAAATCCAGACTGGGACATTATTGATAAAGTGTGAAAGATGCCTTAAAAATGTTACCTCACCATGGAAAAGTAAGTACGCATAAGTGATACCACTAAAAAGTAAAATAAAAATTATACTAATAAAAAAGAGTGAGTAAAAATTAATAAAATGTTAGCAACACCCCAAAATCGTAACTTCACTGTAAAAAAGTGAGTATGCATAAATGGGACCATTGGTACTGCTAAAAATTAAAACAATAATGATATTAACTATAAACAGTGAGTAAAAGTGAATAAAACGTGTGATAATGTGAACGACACCCCGAAAATTATAACTTCACTATAAAAAATGAGTACACATAAATGGAACTGTTAAAAGAATAACGAGAGCGAATGAACCAACTATATGAATCAAAATAACTAAATAAACGATTAAAATGTTAAAAATATGGAATAAACTAAAGAAAATGAATAAAAATGGACTTGAATCCCAAAAGTATTTTGGATGCCTATGTAGCAAAAAAATGGATCAAAGTCCACGCAGTTTGCATAATAAGTGAGTATGGGTCTAAGTTATAGTCAAAATTTGGGGGCATATCCTTTTATTTAGGAAGAGTGAAATATGAGAAAATGGTAGAAAATATGATGAAAACACCCACATATTAGGAATATACCTTAAACATTATATTTTGGGTTTTTAAATGAAAACTAAGTTTGAAAGAATATATAATAATAATAACAACAACAACAAAATAATGTCCCATAAGCTAGAAAATCATGAATTGCCCACGTTAACATAGCTTTCAGCATAAACCTCTCTTTTCTAAAAGAGTCAAATGCTTGCACACCCTCTTTCCACAAATCATTTAATTCTTCTACTAAAGGAGCAAGGTAGACATCAATGTCATCACTTGATGTCTTTATGAAGAGTGTGCGAACTGTGTGATAATTGATTAAACTAGATTCGCAAGTTTCCAAGTAACCCTTATTTAATTAGAGTCCACTTTTAAATAAAATAAATACATCTCTTAAACATGCATCTAAGGTGCGTGTGTCAACCCACAAATAAAGAAAGCATGTGACACAAAAATATGCTGAGACGCAGATTTCAGGAAAAAAACCCTTTCGGGTAAAACCTTTATCTCACTATGAATATACAAATCGCAACTTACAATTACATAGAGAAATCTGCAATGGATCAACGTGCAGCCAACCCACAAAGACACGCAGTCTTGAACTCAACAAGAGAATACACGCAGCACCCTTCAAGGACTCGCAGCCCAAACAACGAAGGAAGAACCGCAGCTCTCCTTAATGACACGCAGCCATAAAACTTTGTAGAGACTCCCTTAGCAATGACACGCAGCCCTCGGTTGCAAAGATCTCTCCACAAAGATGAACAACAACAAAGTTTGTGTTCTAGGGTTCCAAAAGATTCACAAAAGCAATTGGGATTTTTGTGTGTGAATCAAAAAGATGTTTGGCACATCAAAAATTGAAGTCTTGTTGTGTTTGTACTCTTAAAAACGTTTTCTAAAAGACTTGAAAAATATACCACCAAAAAAGGTATATATATAGGAAAAATAAGTTGGTGGATAAAAAACTCACGGAACTGATCGAGTTTATCCCAGGCGGACCGGTCCGGCTTGGAGGCGGATCGGTCCGACCTCGGACCGGTTCTTTTAAAATTTGGCTTTATCGGTTCGCTACCAGTCCGGGGTCTACTGGATCTTCAGCAAGGCGGATCGGTCCGGAATAGAGGCGGACCGGTCCGGAGGTCCAGAAAAATTAAAATTCTTTTAGAAGCCTCATTTTGCTTGAAAAAACTTACTTCTAATTTTTACAAAAAACATTTTATGAAAATTTCCCAATACTAAGTATGAACTTTATGGAACTTAAAAACAAAACTTTACCAAGTTCAATCTCGCAGAGGCTATGATGTTGAAGAAGCTTTGATGTTCGGATCCGTTGATGTAGATGTGATCTTGAATTTCTTCAACAGTGTAACGGCGTACGACATACAAATTGATAATGGACAAAAATGTCCTTACACTTTAGCCCAGGTATCAACAAAGACAACATTAAAAATTCAGGTCTCATACACTGTGAAGGAGGGAGGTTGAGTGGAGCTAGGATCATAGGCTATACACTCTGATTGGTGCTTAAATTTCCAAATAGATTGAAACCGTCTGTTGATATTTCAAAAAGAATGTTACGCTGTTCTCGAGAAAAATTGGGATACTCATAACTCATCCTCCTTCAAGCTATAGAATCAATATGATGGCGCATGAGATTATCCCCTACTTCTTCCCTTACATGCCAGGTCATTGCCTTTCCTATCCATGGTACTGTGAAAAACCTCTTTAATCTAGGACCAACGGGAAAATATTTTAACATTTCTTTAGGCACTTTTGAGCTTGTACCTTCCTTGTCAGTAGATTGAACATATCTAGGTTCATCGCATACTGGACACCGATTGAGATTTTTATACTCCCTTTGATATAGTATGCAGTCATACACACAAGCATGAATCGATTTATACTTCATTCCCAAATTTTTAAAATTATTCTTCATAACAGGATAGCTATTTGGAAGCGTATTCTCCTTGGGTAGCAAGCCCTTAACCCAATTCAAAATTCCTGCCACGCTATTGCCAGACAAAACGTATTAGGTCTTCATACTATGCAAACTAACCATGGAATATAAAGTTATTTGATATTTCTCACAGCCAGAGTATAATGGTTGGGTCGCCGCCTTAAATTTTAAACTTTGGTAGTCTTGTCAAGGTTTATCCTGATATCTTCATGAGCACCTAAACCTTGTACATCGTCAGTGACCTCATTCTTTTCTACTTCATGAACTCCGTATGCGTTATCAACTAAATTCTCTAAGACATTATAATCTACGCCATCCCCTTGTACATCTATCCTACTTGTTGAAGGTTGCTGTGAAGGTTGCTCGGGGACAAAAGGAACTTTTGATTCCCTGTGAAAACTCCAAAATTGATAACTATCTTGCATACCCCATCTTAACAAATGTAGTTCAATTGTTTTCCATTCAAACACCTTACCATTCTCACACCTAGTACACGGACACGAAAACTCTTCATCATTATGACATCTCTTTGCGTATTTCACAAATTCATTAGCACTTCTGCGAAACATATCCCCTAACCTATTTGTCTCACCCATCCAGTCTTTGTATTTAGGATATCCCATCACATTTACTCCAGAAAATCACCTATTATAGGTAAGAAGCGTATATCCGGGGATTAGTATAAACAAAAGTGTGAAAATTTATAGTATGTTTTATTTAATTATCATTACACCAAAACTATCGGATTGTCACGGTCATTGACCGTGACAAGTTCATTAGACTTGTCACGATCCTGTCACGGTCTTTGACCACAAAAAGTTTTGTTATGGTTAAAGATCCTGACAAACTTGTGACAAATTATCACGGTTAATGACTGTAACAAATCTGGACAAAATTTAAAAAAACTGTTGGGCAATTTGGCTAATGCCACTTCCCAACACTAAATTTGTACCTATTATAGCAAATATTGTACATGTTCAAACAATATATATCCAAATAAAATAGAAATAATTCACCAAATAATTACATATATAATTCCATATCTAGATAAAATAAAAATGCAATCCATATCCAAACCAAAATGTAACAAATCAAAACAATTCAAATATAATCCAAGTGTCCAAATAAAAATAAATATAAATAATGTCACGCCATAGAGTCTGGGGTAGGTTCGAGGAGGAAGGAAGGCCACATAATATACGCATTGAGACACCCCTCAATATGCGTCATGCCGCATTGTTCGCGTAATCACAATGCAGAGTTCTCCTTCGTGGTTATCATATGCGTGACGAGCACCTTAGCCTCGATATTTTGAAGGATACGTCCATAAACCGGCATACCTGGGATGGTATTCGGGTCCCTCAACCCCCTCGATATCCGCTAGCCATCATAAATGTTGAGTAAAATCATGCTCGACCAACCGATTGTTGACATAGGTCACTGGATGGGAGCCAAGTAGGGGACTAGATCATCAAGCGGTGAGCTTGCGCGTATCGGCGATGAAGCAGCGACATCCACGTCCTCATCCTCCTCCACCATCTTCTCCTCCCCTTTCCATTTCCGCCCAATTGACGGTTCATGAATGCATACATATCTAGGACCGTGGCCTCCAATCTTGATAGCTTCGCGTTATGCGTGTCCACTTGACGAGCCAACCCAGTGATGCTCGTCTCCATTCCGATGATCCTAGATTTTACCACCCACGAGCTCACCCCTAGTCCTCCCCTTGCGATCAGAGTCGAGAACTTGGCTGAGTGCGTTTGTGGACAAAGATGCCTTGTTGGCATGAGACTGTGACTCATGCACTTTCTTAAGCTTTGCCTGAAATGACAAAAAGCACACGATTAGTTAATTAAGTAAATAAAAAAAAATATAACGTAATTAACAAAAATTACCGATTACTTACAATCGTGGATGCGACGCTCGGGGACACCTTCTTATCTTTATCCTTCTTCGTCCGAATTGCCACATAAACATCGAGCCTATGTGGCCTACCCCTAAATAAAATAATGCAGAATTAGTAGGTAACGCAAAGTAAAATAATGTAGAATAACATATCTCTATAGTTATGGAAAAATAAAAATTTACCATCCTGTGATTCACCTCGGCGTAAAACGTCCAGCCGGAGTAGTGCACGTTCGTCTTTTTTGCCCAATTTTCCCTCCTCGATTGGCGAGATCCTAATTGTCGCTCCTCGATCTCATTATCGATGATCTTTTTCCACGTTTCCAATGTGATTGGCTCCTTCGGTGGGACGGTCTCTCGTAGTCTGAGAACGGAGTTATAGGTCTTCCTAAAATACCGGACCCACAAATTTTTCTTCTACGTCTTATGTTGTTCCCTCAATTGCTCCAATACGGAATCGCGGAGGTGTGGGGCCAGGCCAAATTGTTCTTTTCAAATAAATACAAAATAAAAAGAAAGTACGTGTTAGTTGCTAATAAATATAAATATAAATGTGAATTGAAATATAAATATAAATATAAATATAATACCTATAGCGCCGTCCAAACATCCAACTTGAGCTAATTTGACACCTCCCTCCAACTAGTATATCCCGGGCCGATAATCGTCTTCACCAACTCGAGGGATCTAGTCAATATTCCCGTCTTGTTCTCAACGGTCAATCCCAATTTACCCTATTTCGGGAGCCTAGGGGCCGAGGAGCCCTCATCACCTCCACTACCGCTAAGCCCTGAAGAAGACATTTTTTTGTAAAAATTATTATTATTGGTAAAAATCCAAATGAATTAGAACAATACAAAGCACTAACCATATTATAACAAAACACTGGAAACTTTGAATTAATGCACTAAACTGATCAAGTATAAATCAATTAAAAGCATTAAACTGATGTCCGATAATAATAATAAAACACTAGAATAATACACCCACTAGACATGGACTTTGAATTAATGCTTAAGAATTAAATCTAAATATTAACTGCAGTAAACTGATCAAGTACAAATGAATTAAAAGCATTAAACTAATGTTCGATAATTGGAATACTTATTGCAAATCTAAAAAAAATTCAAATTCGGATTATCATAAAGATGAATTGATATTCGGTAGGAGCAGCCAAGTCATCCACACTAGCTTTGACTTATGTAGGACGATTGACCATGACTCGTTGTTGATATATTCTGAGTAAAACACTTGCTTGACCTTTTGAAATGCACAAACAAACGGCTCATTGCTCATGTGTTCGTTGCTCTTCAACTTGGACAAGTCAACCATGATCAAATTAGTGTCAGGATCAACTTTACAATCATTTTTATCTTCAACTCTTACCCAATCATAGTAAAATACAACCTCTTTGAAGCTTACGTAGTCCAATTCAAATATATTTTGAATTACACCATAGTAAAGTCATTTCAGCTTCAACGAGGTTTTTATCTTTCACGCTCGCTTGAAAGAAAGTAAAAGCCTTGTATAAAATGCCTGAGTTCTGTACATTTGTACTTTCCTCGTATACCCTTGTACTAAATACTTGACCGTTCAATCAATACTTTTTATACTCTTGTACCATGAAATGCTCGAGCTACTTATTCATGTTAAAAACTCGTTAATTTCCCTCGTTTGCCCATCACATGACCACCCTCATCGACGAACTCATCCATGTCATCAATGTTGGTCGAGTCAGGCATATATTCCCGAGTATAGATTAATGACTCCATGGTTATGTATTCCTCTGCAATTGATCCTGCAATGTATCGTGTATTCTTGACATAATCTTTGAAAACTTTCATCAATCTTTCAAACGGATACATCCACCGATATCTAACGGGATCGCAAAGACGTGACTTGTCGCATAGGTATACCAACAAGTGAACACTTATGTAAAAGAATGATTGGAGAAAGTACTTCTCCAAAACAAAAATCGTTTCCATAATCGTCAATTTTGTGGCCACTATATGTTCTCGATTGACTACCTTTTCACATAAAAGTGAGAATCAGATACTAATTTACATAATAACCCTCAGCAAATCCTTGTGCTTGGAGAAACAATGCTTAAACATTAGAGGAACCAATTGCATGATCATATGCCAATCGTGGGACTTATACTTATGTAAATCACAGGTAGTATAATTTACAATCCTTTGCAAGTTGGACAAAAAATTAGATGGAACCTTCAAATTATATATTGTGTCTAAAAGCGCCTTCCTTTCCTCACTCGTCAAAGTAAATGCACCAGGGGAAATTATTGTCCTTCCCCTGCTACCTTCTTTCAACCATAGTTGTGGCTATAGTTTCAACGATTTAAGGCCTTTTCGTGCATTTTCTCCATCCTTCGAAGACTCCCCCCAAGGCATGTGTCCACAATATGTTCAGTGATGTTCTTCTCTGCGTGCATCACATCCAATACATGGCGCATCGGGTTATTCTTCTAATAAGTGAGGTCAAATAAAATTAACCTCCTAGACCATGACTTTCTTGTCTTAGTTTTATTGCCAATTGGGGTTTTCTTATGCTTCACATTATTAAATTTAGAATTCTTATCTGGCATATTAGGGCCACAATCAAAATATTTACTTTTAATTTTTGAACCTGAAAGTTTTCTCGGCGGTAGCCTATGTTTAACCCTGCCTAATAAAAAATTAGAACCTTTCTCCAATCTGAAACTATGACTGGGGGGTCAAAACCTCCTATGGCAATAGTATATATTTTTGAGAAAGCGAGGAGACGAAGAGATTCGGTCTCCTCTCCATAAATAGGACACCTCAAATAACCATGTACTACACAATCGGATAATATCCCATAAGCTGGAAAATCATGAATTTCCCACATCAACATAGCTTTCATCATAAACTCTTATTCTAAAAGAGTTGAATGCTTCCACACCTGCTTCCTACAAGTCATTTAGTTATTCTATTAAAGGAGACAGGTAGACATCGATGTCCTCACTTGGTGCCCTTAGCCCAGGGATCAACAAACACAGCATCGAAAATTCAGGTCTCATGCACTATAAAGGAGGGAGGTTGAGTGGGGGTAGCATCATTGGCCATACACTTTGATTGGTGCTTAAATTTTTGAATGGATTGAAACCACCTGTTGATATTGCCAACTAAATGTTACGCTGTTCTCGAGCAATATCGAGATACTCATAAATCCTCCTCCTCCAAGCTGTAGAATCAATAGGATGACGCATGAGATTATCCCCTACTTTTACCCTAGCATGCCAGGTCATTACCTCCGCTATCCATGGTACGATTAAAAAACACTTTAATCTAGGCCCAACGGGAAAATATTTCAACACTTTTTGAGGCACATTTGATCTTGTTCCTTCCTTGCCAGTAAATTGGACATATCTAGGTTCATCGCATACCGGACATCGATCGAGATTTTCCTACTCCTTTTGATATAGTATGCAGTCATACACTCAAGCATGAATCGACCATATTCCCAAACCTTTCAAACGGTTCTTCATAACAGGATAGCTATTTGGAAGTGAATTCTCCTTATGTGGCAATCCCTTCACCCAATTCAGAATTCTTATCACGCTATTGCCAGACAAACCGTATTGGGTCTTCAAACTATGCAAACCAACTATGGCATGTAAAGTTGTTTGATACTTTTCATAACCAAAGTATAACGGTTGGGTCGCCTTAAATTTTAAACTTTGGTAGTCACCGTTAAGATTTATCCCGATATCTTCACGAGTACCTGAACCTTGTACATCGTCAGTGACCTCATTCTCTTCCACTTCATGAACTCCGTATATGTCATCAACTAAATCCTCTAACATATTATGATCTATGTTAGCCCCCTGTACATCTATCTTACTTGTTGAAGGTTGTTGTGGAGGTTGCTCGGGGACAAAAGCAACTTTCGATTCCCCGTGAAAACTCCAAAATCGATAACTATCTTGCATACCCCTTCTTAACAAATGTAGTTCAACTGTTTTCTACTCAAACACCTTACCATTCTCACACCTAGCACACGAATACTAAAAATCTTCATCATTATGACATCTCTTTGCGTATTTCGCAAATTCGTTAGCACCTCTGCGAAACACATCCTCTAATATATTTATCTCACCCATCCACTCTTTGTATTTAGGATATCCCATCACAACTACTCCACACAATCACCTATTATATGAAAGAAGCGTATATTCATGGATTACTATGAACAAAAGTGTGAACATTTAGTTCCTATTAGTATAAACAATCACCTATTACTTGTTGTATAAAATTTGTAGTATGTTTCATTTAATTATGTCTGATTTATATTCGATTTTTAAATTTCAATTTCAAATTAAATTTCTAATATTAATTCCTATTTCCTCCATCTCCTCTAAAGGATGAGGGTTTCTATCCCATTCAAGACTGCATATTTATGTAATATACTTAACAGCTCATACACATTGTTTCAATTTGAGGAAAATTCGGCAACATGTACCCATAGTTCTCCAAGTACATGATGTAGATTTGCAAGTGTAAGTCTTATTTCAATTGATAATTGAAATAACACTCAACATCACATCATCTACTATGTACCCATAGAAAATTAAGATACGACTGCAGAACTTTCTCCAAAAGTAACAAGTTTAAGCCACTAAGAATATTATTATACAAAAACTATGCGGTCCCAAACTGTCCAAACGGGACAATTCAAGAGATCTCATTACAGGGGTAATGACTCTCGAACGGGTCTAAGGGCTATTGAATATGTACGCATAAGAACTAGAAGGCTAGAATCTATGCGCACTATGTGTAATTTCAAGTATGTTTTATTTAATTATTTAAGGATTTATTAGTGTGAATTAAATTAAGAATTTAAAAAAAAATTAACAACCAACTTTCAAATCCAACCACATTCGGCCAATATAATCCAACAGCAACAACAAACCAACAAATGTGTATCCCGTACTCCTTCTAATTCATCTACTCAATTAATTCAACATTAGCAATTTCAAACCTAAATAAAAGTATGGAAACAATATGTATAATGTCAAATTAATTTTATTCTCTAAACAATAAGATTCAATTAATATTAACAATACCTATTAATTTCAATCCCAACTAACATCACCTAATCAATATTAACAATTAATTTCAAGTCCTAAACTAAACATTAATTTCAAGTCCCCAATCAACATTAACAATTAATTTCAACACACACACACACACCCCTCCCCCCCTCCCCCAGTGCCCACACACACACTGCCCCCCCCCCCCCCCCATAAACCCCACCCCCATACCCCCTGCCCCACCACCCCTGCCCACTCCCCCCCCCCACACACACCACCCACATATACACACACACATACACACACACATATATACAAAGGAAAGAGAAAGCGAGGAAAAAACTAACCCAAACATCGCTTAGAGAGAAGAAAAAAGAGGGAGGTGAAAACGATGGGAAAAAAAAGGGGGAAGGTTAGTTTTATCCTGTCACGGTCTTAGACCGTGACAACTGTATAAGCTTATCACGGTCATTGACCGTGACAAAAAATGCGTATTTGTTTGTAACAGTCAATGACCGTAACAAGGCTGGCCGATTGAAAGGTGACAATTTGGCCTTTTTGGTGTAGTGTATGTCTTATTTATATTCGATTTTTAAATTTCAAATTTAATTTATAATATTAATTCCCATTTACTACATCTCCTCTAAAGGGTGAGTGGTCCTATCCCATTCAAGACCACATATTTTTGTAATATACTTAACAACTCATGCACATTCTTCCAATTTGAGGAAAATTCGGCATCATATCCCTATAGTTCTCCAAGTACGCAATGTAGATTCGCAAGTGTGAGGGTTATTTCAATTGATAATTGAAATAACGTTCATCGATTCATCTAGTATGTACCCAGAGAACATTAAGACACGACTGCACAACTTCTTCCAAAAGTAATAAGTTTAAGTTACTAAGAATATTATTATACAGAAACCATACAGTCCCAAACTGTCCAAACGGGACAATTTGAGAGATCTCATTACAGGGGTAATGACTCTCAAACGGGTCTAAGGGCTATTGATTGCGTACGTATAAGAACTAGAAGGCTAGTATCTATGCGCACTATGTGTAATTTCAAGTATGTTTCATTTGATTATCATAAGTCCGTGGTCGTGCCACTCTCGAACGGGTCGTGACACAAAGTAATTTTAGAAAAAGGTTAAAAACTCCCCCTCCCCCCATTTTGACAATAATCCAGTAGGCGTGCCACTTCAAAAATTAACCAACCCAACAAATTAAGAAAATATAATTATTTAAGGATTTATTAGTGTAAATTAAATTAAGGATTTAAAAAAAATTAAACAGCCAACTTCCATATCTAACCAGATCCGTCCAATATAATCCAACAACAACAACAAACCGACAAATGTGTATCATGTACTTCTTCTAATTCATCTACTCATTTAATTCAACATTAACAATTTCTAACCAATTTCAAACCTAAATAAGAATATACAATAAGATTCAATCAATATTAAAAATAACTATTAATTTCAATCCCAACTAACAACACCCAATCAATATTAACAATTAATTTCAAGTCCTAAACTAAAAATAAAAATACCCAATCAATATTTATAATTCCTAAAACAAATTGAACCCTCCCCCCCCCCCCCCCAATCCCCCTCCCCCCTCCACATGCACCCACACCCCTGCACCCACACCCCACCTCCCTCCCACCATACACACACGAACATATATACACCTGCACACACACACACACACACACACACACACATATATATATACAAAGGAAAGAGAGAAAAAAACTCACTTGAAAACGTAGAGAGAGAGAGAGAGCAGTCGCGCTTAGAGAGAGAAATTGGAGGGAAGTGAAAACGGTGGAAAAAAAGAAAGGGAAAGAATTTTTTTACTGACAAAGTTGTCACAGACTTGTCACGGTCTTTGATCGTGACAACTTTCTGATGTTGTCACGGTCAATGATAGTGATAAAAAATACGTGTTTTTTTTATCACGGTCAATGATCATGACGAGGCTAGTCGGCTGAAAGGTGACAATTTGACCTCTTTGGTGTAGTGTTAATTTTAGATTCTAAATTAGCGAATATTCGATTTATTTTAATAAAAATATATTTTTATCAAAAATAGAAAATCTTTTGTTCATTTTAGTACATTTAAAAATTATTTGTATTTTATAACGGATGTCTCACCATTACTGCTAAAAACTAAAATGAATAACTCAAATGGAAATAACCTAAAGAGAAGGAAATCTTTTAAATTGAACAAAACATATCTTTGGCACTTACACTTAGGGCATATTAATCTAAATAGAATTCGAAGAATGGTTTCAAATGGGTAATTAATTTTGATTGGAAATGAATGCACTTCTAGTATATGAATTATGTTTAGAAGGTAAAATGACCAACAAACAATTTATGACCAAAGGTTATAGAGCCAAATATGATTTGCAACAAATTCATTGAGATTTATGTGGTCTTATAACTATCCGAGAAAGAGCTGTTGCACACCATCACTTTTATTGATGATTACTCAATGTGTGAGTATGTTTACCTTATGCATCATAAGTCTGAAGCCTTTGATAAATTCAAAGAGTACAAGACTAAAGTGGAGCATATGCGTGGTAAAATAATCTCAACTCTACAGTAAGATTGTGGGAGTTAATACCTCCTAGGAGAGTTTAGGAATCATTATCATAGGTGCGGATTACATCCCCATTAAACGCATCGGATACTCCACAACAAAATAGTGTAGCTAAAAGAATGAACATAACCCTTATGGATATGGCTAAATCTATCATGGCTTATTCGTATTTTTTGGATTCTTCTTGGGGCTATGCATTAAAGATAACTACCATTTACTTATCTTAGTTCCTTCTAAGTCGATCTCAATGACTCTCACAAAATTGTGGAGTGGTTGTAAGTTTAGTCTAGGACACATTCTGATCTAATGTTGCTTAATACATATATTGAAAAAGGAGCCAGGGCAATTGGAATCAATGACATAAGTATGCCTCTTTGTAGGTCATCCAAAAGGAGACAAGGGTGTTCAATTTTATGATCCTAAGGACCAAAGGTTTTAGTGAGTACAAATATCCAATACTTAGAGGAAGATTGTATAATGGACCACAAACCCAGGAGTAAGTTTATCTTACAAGAGATAGTATGGAAAGACCAAGTAATTATTTATGAACCACCCATACAGGAGGAAATACAACCTAATATCGATAGTAAATTACATGATGGTAATGACAGTATTGCCGATGATTAAGATACACTTGTCACTTATACTGTACTACAATTAGAGTCACGCCATAGTGGGAGGGTCAAGCATCAACCTGACAGGTTAGTGTACTTGATTTAACACTATAGTAAGATCCTGGGGAATAGGAACCAGATCTTAGGACCTACAATAAGGCATTCCAAGACAAGGACTTATAGTTTTGGTTAAAAACTATGAATATCGAGATAATTTTTTTTAACAAACCCCAAATTTATTAATATTGGAGAAAAAAAGCCTTTCTCCGGTGGCTTACAAACAAGCTATAGAAATTTGAAAATCATCAATTAATGATCTAAAAAATCTAGACATAAGACCTTTAAATGGTCTAACTTTGAAAGCCAATATACTGTCATGATGGATAGCCTGAATGATAATCTTTGACTTCATGGAAGCATTTTCAAAATTCGCTTGATTCCTGGAACACCAAAGCCGCCAACAAATACATGAAGGAAGAATTTTATAAAGAATAACCCTGATGTTTTTGCCACGACAATTAAACCACCAAGACATTAATTTAGATCTCACTGAGTTGTTCTAATGATTCAAACCCATAAAATTTTCAAAGTGATTCCACACTACCCGAGCAATCGAGATGAATTCATTGTATTTGAATCTAGTTTAGAAACGTGTAGACTTGACGAATGAGATAAATCTCTTCAGGCGCAAGTGGATTTATAAGAAAAAATAGGTGTAGATGGGAATTTTGGAAGATGAAAACATTTAAGGCAAGAGTTATTACGAAAGAGTTTACTGAGAAATAGGGGATTGACTATGAGGAAACCTCCTTATCGATAATGATGCTAAAGTCTATCCGGATTCTTTCATTCATTGTGGCTCATCTCACTTACAAGATTGAACAAATTGAGCGTTATTGGAAGTTAGTCTTGACTAGTGCATCTATGATGCAATGTGAGATATTCATAGCAAGTAGCTATAAAATTTAAGTGTTCTTGTTCATTCCTTATAACAAATATGACATGTACCTTAGTATAATATGACAATATATGTCATAATCTTACATGAATATTTTTTAATACGATATAATTTTTTTTGACAGGACAATATCATATAGTGATTAGCCTAAATTCATTAGGCTGCGTGGACCAATGAGCTAATGACACCTGTCCACATAACTATTTGACTTTCTACTAGGGGTACACCAAGTCGGACCTAGTAGCCTATAGTTGGCCACCCAACCGACCACAGTTAGGAATGTGAACCATCAGTTAGATGAAAAGACACATGCGGGGTACTCAACAGTCACCATGCACATCCATGTGAATGATGTCCAACTACATATTATCGTGTAAAGGTGTAAATTCCTAAAGTTATAAAGGCAATCTATCTTTTGAACTTCTACTTACAATAAATATACTATTACCTCCCAGCAAAAGAGAAAAAGAACACCAAAAAACACAAACGCTTTATGTTTAACCCTAAATATTATAACAAAGAGGCTGAAGCAAAACCTTAAATCATTAGTGGCATTATCCCGTGGATGTAGGCTCCCCTCTTGAGCTGAACCACATAAAAATCTCTTGTGTCCTTTTTCTATTTCCTTTACTTCTTGTATTTGTGATTATAAATTTTGTAACTAAAGCTAAGACTGATCCTCAAATAAGTAACTCAAATTTATACATCAAGAGATTGGTTCCATCTATGGGAATCAAACAAGTCATTATTTTTTCCTACTAAGTTCTTTCAAAAACCTGCTTTTCATACCTCTGAAGTATAACAAGCATCCCAGAAAGCAGTCTTACTAAAGGTAACACTTTCATCCTTCCAGCTCCTCTTGGTGTAAGAGATTTATAAGGAATTATACTCAACATTGCCAAAGGTCAAGAAGCATTGCAACAAACTATAAGGCAACTTTCTTAGACACTTCAAGACAGACCCACAGTTATCCCATATTCTAATAGGGAAATGTTACCTCCACCTCATAAAAATAATAGATGCCATTCCAGATATTTTGAATCTTCACAATATCGAACTTACCGCCCCAGGGTGATTTTTTTTGTCAGATCTATTGATTACTATGATGATCGGTCTTTCACTTAAGAACGGTCGAGCGTCCTGGAAAGGCTGAGAAAAGTCTATACTTTCAATCACTTGGGTCCTTGATCAAATAGGAACTACCATCACTAGATTATCGAAAAGGATCCATTCGATCTAGAGCTAGAATACCAGAGTCCGTGCAAGCCGAGCAGATTTCTCAGGAAGAGAGATCAGTACGAACGCACGATAGAGACATTAAAGAGGACTCAGTTAAAACCAATACAGAAGACCACCCTTCAAAAGGATCGATCCAATGATTGGATGATCGTCTGAGGTAAATGGATAAGTATAAAACCCATTACATAAGAGCTTTATGAAGGGATCACCCTTCGTTCTAGCTATCATGGATTTCCCCATGCCAGCTAAGTTCAAGCCTTTTGTAGCTACTCCCAAATATGATGGTAAGATTGACCCCATCCTTCACATAGAGTAATGCCAGGTAGTAGTTGAAATTTATACAATCCTTGATGAGATGCGCTGTCATGTATTCCCAAACACCATTACGGGTTCGATCCAGATTTGGTACAATAATTTACCTCGAGGATAAATCTCGAGCTTCCATTAGTTGGTCAATCTACTCATCATCAACTTCTACTTTGGGGCTAAACCCATAAAAGGTAGCTCATTTATTAAGTTTTTATCAACTACCAGGGGAAACCACTCGTAAGTACATTACTTGTTTTAACAGTGAAAGACTAGAGGTAATGGATTATGAAGAAAAGACTTCTATTACTGCTTTAATGAGCGGATTGCTCCTCGAGAAGTTGTATTATGCACTGGACAAAAACCCCTCTAAAATCATGACAGAGTTGATGTTTAAAGCTGGCAAAATCATGAATGCTAGGTTGGCTATGGCTGCCAAGCAAGTTCTCAGTGCTAAAATCGACAGTCTTAAGAGTTATGACAAAAAGGAGCAAAAAGATACCCTCCTAACAGGAAGGACAAGTCTAATTATTACGAGTTCCATAAGGATCACGAGCGTACCACAAACAATTGTATTGCCCTACAAAATGAAATAAAAAATCTCACATGTCATGGAAAACTCGATAATTTCATTGATTGAATAGAAGGGCGAGATTCCAAAAGACGATCGAAATCTCCTTAAAAAAGTAGAAATGATAAGAAGAGAGGCCGGGATAATGATTCAGAAGATGATTAGGATCTGTAGAAGAAACCTCAATAATATGAACATGATATAAAAATGATATTTTTTGGCTGCCATTTCATTGGAAGAGAAAACACTGGTGGTGGCGATGAGGCAGTCGAGCAAAAAGACTTATTTAAATGAGGCCAAGGTATTTTCATATATTTTGCAAATCAACTTCTGATGAAGTAGATGGTCGCCCAAGAAAGGTGAATAAAGAAAAATTCGTAATTGATAATGACTTATCTAGGGTGGTCTACCCTCACGATGATACTTTGGTCGTTATTATGAGAGTATATGAAGAAAGGTTGGCTAGAATCCTAGTAGATAATGGAAGTTCGACCAATGTTATGTTATATAATTATTTCCATAGTTTGGGATTACATGACATCAAGTTAAAACCTTACCACAAGCCCCTAATAGGCTTCTCGGGAGAAAAAGTATACCCTTTAGGAATTGTCAAATCATAAGTTCTTATCGTTACTTGGCCTAACAGTAGCACTTAAAGGATTCGTTTCTTTGTCTTAGATAAAAACATCTAATAAGCCTATAATATGATCCCCAACAGGGTCGGCCTTTAAAATTTAAAGTTGTACCATCTACTGTCCATCAGTGTTTAAAATTTCTGACTCATTATGGGGTCGGTGTTATGAAGGGAAACCAAGTTGAAGCTAAAAAATGCTAGTATACTTCATTTGACTAGGAAGAAGTCAAGAAGATAACCACCACTTACCAAATTGAGACCTTAAATCCCCACGAAGAGTCTGATTTGGTTAAAGGATAGGTTGTGGAGGCCACTAAAATAATTGTCCTCGATGATGAAAGACCAGAAAAAAACACACAAATTGGCTCAACTCTGTAACCAGCCCTCAAACAGGAATTAATTAAATTCTTTAAAGAGAAGAAGAGTGTATTCACATGGAGGCGTAAAGACATGCTGGGAATTGATCCAAAATTCATATGCCATAAGCTGTACACCACCAAAGGCGCTAAGCCGATTAGGTATAAACGACGTGTATTTAATTCTGAAAAGAACATGGCTATCCAAAAAGAGGTAGACAAGCTACAAAAAGTAAAATTCACCGAAAATATCAGGTACCTAGACTAGTTGGTCAATGTAGTAATGGTGAGAAAGAAAAATAACAAATGGCATATATACGTAGACTTCACGAACCTCAATAAGGTCTGTTCAAAGGATTATTTTCCCTTGCCAAGAATTGATCAGCTAATCGACGCTAAAGCCGAATAAGAATTACTTAACTTTATGGATGCCTATTCAGGGTAAAACCAAATCATGATGCTAAAGGATAAGAAGAAAGCATCATTCATCACCAATCGAGGTACTTACTATTACAACGTTATGACTTTTGGACTTAAAAACATCGGAGCAACATAACAGAGGCTGGTGAATAAAGTTTTTGAGGAATATATTGGAAAAAATATGGAAGTCTATGTGTATGGCATGCTTACTAAAAGTAAAATAACTGTCGACCACATCAAAGACGTGAGTCAGAAATTTGATCAGCTTGAGAAGCATCAGATGAAACTTAATCCGATTAAATGTTCGTTCGGCGTACAAGAAGGAATGTTCCTTATATATTAAACCAAAGGGAAATTCAAACCAATTCAAATAAAATCAAAGAGTTAATTGACATGTAATCTCCCTCGTGCAAGGAAAATGTACAAAATTTGACATGAATAGTAATTGCACTTAACTGATTTATCTCTCGAGCTACTATCGAGTGTCCTATTCTTTAAGGTATTATAAAAAATCTTTGAATGGAATGAATAATGTGAAAGTGCTTTCCAAGAGTTGAAAAAATACTCGGGTATCTTCACCACTACTCTCCCGACCACTCATGGGATAAAAGGTTATATTTATACCTTGCTATATCTGAGTCAGTGATTAGCTCGGTCTTCATCCAATTATAAAATGAAGTTCAAAAACTAGTGTATTACACTAATAAGGCCTTCAGGGGAGAAAAGGTTCGATATCCTCGATTAGAAAAAACTGGCTTTGACCCTCACTAGAGCATCAAGGAGAATGAAACCGTATTTCTATGCATATACCATTGTGGTCTACACAGACCTACCATTGCGTCAAGCTATCTATAAGCCAGAGAAGTTAGGGAGATTAATGGCTTGGGTAATGGAACTAGGAGAATATAACATACTCTATGATCCTAGAACAACATTAAAAGGTCAAGTGGTGGAAAACTTCATAGTAGAGTTCACTTGCGAAGAAAGAACAATCGAGAAAACTTCTTTGGAAGGGAGCTTAATGCTTATCCAAGCTGAGCATACTTCTCCAGAAGACAGTTCTAAAGTGCAACACAAGAAGTCTCAAAAACAGTATATGGAGTAGAGTAAAAAGTTGTTCAAACAGGGATTTTTAAGCAAAGATAGCTTTGATAAAGAAATTCATATCTGGAAACTATATGTAGATTGGTCTTCCTGGGCAGCCTCAAGTGTAGAAGGATTAATTATCAACACCCCTGATGACATAAATGTGGATTATTCACTTCATTTTTAATTCCAAGCTTTCAATAATGAGGCAGAATACGAAACGTTGATTACATGTACGAAATTAGCATTGTTAGTATGTGCCGAGCAAATTATTTCTCACTGTGACTCCCAATTGATCATCAATCAAGTGCTTTGATATATGGAGTTAAAGTAGAACTATAATAAAGTACCTGATCAAAGCTCAAAGCATCATCTCTAAATTTCTGATAGTCATAATGGTTAGACTTCTAAGAATTAAGAGTGCCCAAGAAGATGCATTTGCTCGATTAGCTTCAACAACCAGGATATAATTAAGGAGGACTATCCTTGTGGAAATCCTAATAAATAGGAGCATAAATGAAGAGAATGTCAGCTTAATAGTAGTATACTTGGGCCCCTCATTGATAGATCTAATCAAGAGGTATATTAAAAAAGGATATCTTCCCAAAGACCCAAAATAGGCAAGGAAATTAAGGTACAAAGCAATAAGAAGAGGGGACTTATACAAGAGAGGACTGATCGTTTCCTTACTCCGATGTATCCCTCTCACTGAGGTACAAAACTTACTTAAAGAAGTGTATGAAGTATCCCATGGAGCTCACTCGACAGGACGATCATTGGTATGAAACGTGGCTATAAAAGGGTATTACTGACCAACTATGAAGGTATAGGTGCTTTATATGCTAGAAGATGTTATAAATGTCAAAAGTTCGCCACCATACATAGAAGATCGGGGGCTACTCTAACACCAATCACTTCCATTTGGAATTTTTCCATCTGGAGGATTGATTTGGTCTATCCATTATCGAAGATAAAAGATCAATTAAAATATTTGGTCATTATTATAGATTACTTCACAAAATGGGTTGAAGCTGAAACGCTAGTTGAGATGCCTTGCGAAAGAATTTTTTTATTTCTATGGAAAAATATCATATGCTGGTATGGCATTTCGTATGCCTTTATCACAGACCATGGAAACTCAGTTTGACAACGAGGAGTTTGAGGATTATTTCATTCAATTCCGAGAACACACTATATATTGACTTACTTGAGTCTATATCTATAGGAGTTCCAACTAGTTTGGATATTGAGACAAAGTAGGTTAGTTTTTATGAGTTTCTCTATCTTTTAAATGTTCAAGCATAAATGAAGAAATCCAGTCCAAGAAATCCTCAAGATCACCTAAAGGGAAGTTAATTCTATCTTATAATCACTTTAGGACACTTGCACTGCATATTTTATAGTTCCTATGCGCATATGTTGATTTAAACACTTTAATAATCTTTTACAAATCAATTTAATTCCTTATAAAAAATTTAAAACGTTTTAAATAATTTTTTTAAATTATTAAAATTTGGTTTTTAAAAGTTGAATTATGCAAAATAGTTTTTTTCATTAAAAGTTGTGTTGGGTAGGATCTCAAAGCGCTAGAGACTTCAGGGGGAGAATGTAATTATTTTCAAAACACGCATTTTTCAGCCGTTATCAATCTTACCCGTGTTTTCTCTTGAGTTGTTAATTTTGTGTTTTCTTATAGACACATTCTTTACATTCATTCTCAACCCTTGGATGCTCATTATCGAAGATCTGCATGTGTTTGTTAGAAATCCATGTGTAACCAGTCTTAGCCAATTAGCGTTAGTTATTTCCACCTCTTATTTTAAACCGTTAGATTGGGGGTCAATTGGTCAAAGTTAATCTCAGCCCTTGGATTGCCTCAGATGTTCGAGATTATTCCTTAGCTACTATATAAACCCATATAGTCTCAGCTATTTGAGACTTTTGGCTTTCGTCCAAACAGAGAGAAAAAAAGAGAGTGGAGAGAAGAGAGGGAAGGGAAAAGAGAGAGAAAAGAAATAAAGAGAAGAGAGAGAGAAAAAATCCTAATCTTCAAAACCTCAAACCTCTGAAGTGTTTTCCCTTCACCCAAACACTATAACCTTCAAAGTTTCATACACCAAAAAACCTAAACCTTGAGTGTTAGATCCATTTAGGATTTCTATGAGTTTGGTGTTGGGTTTGCGAGACATTTGAAGACCTCTTAAAGTCTTAGTTTCTCTCAGAACTTATCTATAAGAGAATCTTGAGTTTCATTGTTGAAACTTGAGTTTTTCTATAAGAGAATATCACACGCTTAATTTTCTTTATTATTCTCTTTTGGATCTATTTATTTTTGATCCATTCTGTTTCAAGAAATTTTGAAAAAGGAACTTAAGATTTTCAGGGCTACATCAGATCTCTAGAGCATGTGTGTTTCTGATCTTATATTTCCCGATTTGTGAAATAATCGTGTACAAAAATAAAAAGAAACACATAGGACCTTGGCTAGTTTTAAAATCAAGGCTGTTTTTCAGATCTGATCTTAAAAAGAAGTTATTTCTCAAAATAATTTGAATCAATTTCTGCATGTCATATAGAACCTCTTGATTTATGAGAATTTATCTATATAAATAATTTGAGAGGGTGAGTTGCATAAATCTGCATTTATTGCACATCACAAACACATTCTCACACACGAATACTTAGTCACAGTGGTTATATTTGAGAAACGTGGATAATAAAAGAGTTACTGGAATCAGAAGTCAAGGAAAAGGCAAAGAAGCAACCAACAAAAGATCAATTCTAGTCAGAAAACCTTTGGAGTGGAGTAGCTCATGTAGGTATAACTCTGAACTTAGATTTAGGATATTTATGTGTTTGCTTAATTGTTGTAACTTGATTATTTATTTGAGTGGATTTTTGGTTTGTGCTGTAGAGGGAACCATGGATGTTTCCCTTAATTAAGGGTTTTACTACGTTAAAATTTTGGTGTTCTTTACTTTGAATATTCTTAATTTTTGTTGTGATTGGTATTGCATGTTGGACTTAGTAGATAGCTTTTAATTTCTAAAACCTAAGGTGAAATTTTTTTTGAACACATCTTGTGTTTTTATTCGAAAAGAGTTTTGACCAAAAAGTTTATTCAGAGTTTACTCAACTTATAACATTTGGTTATTAATCTATTAAAAAAATTCAAATCCAACATCCAAAAGTTACGCTCTACGCCCAGACATCCACAGTGTAATGGCCAAACAGAGTTGACCAACAAAACATTGCTCGATATTTTGAAAAAGAAACTTGATGATGCCAAAACAAATTGGATCAACAAATTTCACAGTGTCTTATGGGTGTATAGAACAACGTCGAGAATAGCTATTGATGAAACTCCATATATGCTTACATTTAGAACAGAAGTTGTGGTTCCTACAGAGATCGGTCTGCTTTGTCACAAAGTGCTTTGCTTTAACTCTCCTATAAGTGATCTCATGAGAATGATAGACTTAGACTTGGTAGAGGAAGTAAGAGATAATGCTAAACTTCAGATAGCTGCTTATTAATAACGTACTGTTAGGTTTTATAATAGGAAAGTGAAGATGAGCAATTTAAAGGAGGGAGACTATGTTATAAATAAGGTACTCCAAAAGGGAAACTAATTGGAGTATAATTGGCATGGTCTCTATCACATCTCTGATGTCATCTGACTAGGTACCTAGAATAAGTTCCTTAGACTTTGACCCTGACTATGTTAATAAATGTGATTTAGATGACCTTGACAATTAAATAGCTCTTATGAGAAAGCATTTAAAAAGATTTTGAAATTCAGAAATATTGTAGCCTCTAAACAAGGCAAGTCAAATTATCAAGGAAATCAAAATCACATACCTCGTGACAGAGATAATGCCAAACACTCACATGACAATAAAAGGACCTATGACAATAACCGACCTAAGACAGACTTGAAAGATGTGAAATGTCATAGATGTGGTAAAATAGGACATTATGCTAGTAAATGTCTAACTAATTTTAGCAACAATAACAAGGCTAATGTGTGTAAAACGTGGGATGACTCTTATGACTCTGATGAAGATGAAATAGAGTCAACCCAGAATGATGAGTATTACATGTCTTTATTTGTCACAATTGTATACAATGATGATGATGCATGCCTACTTACTCACGAATCTGTATTGCCTATTAATGTTGATGCTAATATTGTTCCTATTATTATTGAAAGTAATATGAGTATGAGTCAAAGCATTAATAGTGCCGATGAACTGAACGTGTACGTTAGTAAAATGGAACCAAGTAATATTTTAGGGGACACTTCACATGACACTTAGCGATTCTGATGATGAATTGCCTGATTTACATGAGTTATACACGAAAATGATTAAGAAGAATGCTCGTTTTGAAAAAATGATAAAATCATTAATTGAGCGTATCGATTTACTTAACCAGACCATTAGGAAGAATACTGAAGATTATACTGCCCACTGTATTGCCCATGAGACTGAGATTCAAGAATTTCCCTTAAAAATAAAAGATTTGTCTGCGAAAAATCATGAGTTTGAATAAAAATATATGACAATCCTTATTGAACTGAACGAGTCTAAGCAAAAGGTCTCAAATGTGTTTAAAAATGTCAACACTTTGAAACCCAAGCTAAATCTTATGAGGAAATTATTGTTGGAAGCAAATTTGACTCTGAAGATAAGTCTGGCCTAGGTTTTGGAGAAATAGTGCACACCAGTAAGATCGAAGTTTCTCCTGAAAATGTTACTTTTATGAAACAAGGCCAAACTTGTCAAACTGTTAAAAAAGGGGAATCTCGTCTCAATGTCTCTCAAGCAAAACATGATTAGCACAATCAACAGTTTAATTCAAATGGTCATGCCAAATATGTTTGTCCACCCGTTAGAGACCAAAAACAAAAACTTAAGACTAATGAAAATTGGACGACTATACCAAACAGAGCCAAACCCATCTTTAAATACTTTAGTAATAAAGTCAAGACCAACACCCATTAGTACTGTTCTTACTGCGATGGGCCACACTCTTGAAGAATGTTTTCAGCAAAGGATATACACACCCACCCACCTATCTTAACTTTAACTATTCTAGAAAAGGAAGAAATACTTATATTCTCCCTAGACATGCCACAAACATCTCTAGCTATAGAAAGAAAAAGGAATGTTCCAAGACTAAGAAAAAACCATTTTGAAAGACCCCACAAACCTTTTCTAAATCAAAAGGCCATAAAATGATTAAAACCCTGCCCATTTGGATTGGAAAAGATGATCTATTACCCCAACTCAAGTGCAAAATTGTCATTTCTACTTTAAAAGCACAAAACACTTCAACTGGATGGTATTTAGACTCCGGATGTTCTAAACATATGTCTGGGGACGAAAGCAAATTGAAAAATAAGATAAAATTTTTAGGAGATAGTGTCATGTTTGGAGATGGTGTTTCATCTCAGATCATAGGTAAGGGAACATTGAGTGAGAATGGGCTTCCTGATCTCAATGACGTTCTCTTAGTTAAAGGCCTTAAACCTAATCCCTTAAGTATATCTCAATTATGTGATTCCAATCATACCGTTACTTTTTCATAAAATGATTGCAAAATTATCGATGAAAAAGGAAACGGTATATTGACAGTAAACAAAACTTAGGAAAACTGTTACACAGTAATTCCTAAGTCTGCATCATTCCGTGTTGCCAGATTAGAGGATTCTAACCTTTGGCACAATAGATTGGGACATATGAATTTTGATAATCTTAGAATATTAAGCTCCTAAGAAATAGTTAGAGGTTTACCTAAAATAAAAAATGCTTTCAATCCGGTATATGGACCATGTCAGGAAGGAAAAATAAGTAAATCCCCTCATAAGAAAGTTAAGGATGTCTTGACCACAAAACCTTTAGAACTCATTCATATGGACCTTATAGGCCCCTCAAGGACTGTTAGTTTATTTGGAAATAGTTATATCCTAGTTATAGTAGACGACTATACGCGATATACTTGGGTTGCATTTATGAAACAAAAATCAGACACCTTCGGTGAATTCTTAAAAATTCTTTTGAAAATAGAGAATGAGAAGGACGCCCAAATATGTCATATTAGGAGTGATAGAAGTGAAAAGTTTAAAGACTCTGGTATTACTGAATATTGCGTAGCCAATGTCTATAAACACGAGTTTAGTGCTCCCAAAATACCCCAGCAAAATGGCATCGATGAACATAAGAATAGAACTTTACAAAAAATGGCTAGGGTTATGCTACACGGTAAAAGTCTTCCTAGATATTTTTGGGTAGAAGCCGTTCTAACAACATGTCATATCATTAATCGTGCATACCTTAGGAAAGAATCAAAACAAACCCCTTATAAACTTTAGTTCCACAAAAAGCCAAACTTAAAACATTTAAAAACCTTCGGGAGTATTTGTTATGTCTGTAAAGACAGAGAAAAACTTTCAAAATTTGACACCCGAGGAGAGAAAGGAATATTTCTTGATTATTCCCAAAATAGTAGGGCTTTTCATGTTTTTAATTATCGAACCAAAACCATTATGGAATGCTTTAATGTAATTGTAGATGATACAAGTGTCGGGAGTAGTGCCAGTCAATCAATGCCACATGATGAGGATGAACAAAATTTTCCAATTGAACCCTCACAAGACACTGATTCACTGCCACCCGAGAATCCTTCAATACCCACTTGGGTTTCTAAAGACCATCCTATTGAAACTGTAGTTGGAAATCCTTCTGAACTTGTTAGAACAAGATCCCAACTTCTAAATGTGTCACAATTTGTATGTTTTGTTTCCCTTGAGGAACCTAAAAATGTAAATGATGCCATTTCCAACTCTTTTTGGATCAATGTTATGCAAGAAGAGTTGGTCCAATTGTAGATTCATGATGTGTGGTATCTTATTCCCAGGCTAAAAGATTCGAAGGTTATCAGCACACGATGGATTTTCAAAAATAAAACAGATAAAAATGGGGAGGTTATTAAAAATAAAGCCAGGTTTATAACACAAGGATACTCGCAGATAGAGGGATTTGACTTCGACGAAATGTTTACACCTGTTACTCGTCTTGAGTCAGTTCATCTCCTTCTTTCCATATCATGTCATATACAATTCAAATTATTTCAAAAGGATGTTAAGTCCGCATTTTTTATTGGAATTTTGACTGATGAGGTATATGTAGAACACCCCAAAGGGTTTGTAGATCCATCATACCCTGACTACGTCTTTAGGCTTAAGAAAACCTGATACAGTTTGAAACAAGCTCCTAGAGCTTGATATGAGCGATTATCTACATTTCAAGTATCTCATGGATTTATCCGAGGTGGAAACGATCAAACTTTATTCGTTAGGAGCGAAGATAAACATGTTTTAATAACACAAGTGTACGTTGACGATCTAGTATTTGCATCCACTTATTCTAAACAAGTTAAGAATTTTTTCGACATCATGCATGCTGAATTTCAGATGTCACTTATGGGTGAGTTTAAATATTTTTTAGGTCTACAAGTAAAACAATGCAATGATGGACAATTTATCACTTAATCCAAATATGCTGCAGAACTTGTTAAAAAATTCATATTAGAAAACGCTAAACCTTCTAAAACCCCAATGAGTACTTCAACAAAACTATCTAAGGATGATAATGGGAAAAATGTTGATCCTACTCTATATCGAAGTATGATAGGGAGTCTCTTATATATTACAACATCTAGACCCAACATTTCCTTCTTTGTATGTGTATGCACTAGATATCAATGTAGCCCTGAGGAATCGCACTTATTGTATGTGAAAAGAATTATTAAATATGTCAAGGGTACTCTAAAATTTGGTATTTGGTACACTAAGGACACCACTAGTTCTATTATAGCCTACACCGATGATGATTAGGCAGGGTGTTCCAATGATAGAAAGAGCACGTCCGGGGCATGTTACTACGAAGTAAATAACCTAATAGGTTGGTCTTGTAAGAAACAAAATTGTTTTTCTCTATCTAGCGCAGAATCTGAGTACATTGTCGCAGGAAGTTGTTATTCACAACTATTATGGATTAGACAGATGCTTAGAGATTATGGTATCACCGAAAATTAATGAATCATGTTTTGTGATAACCAGAGTGCGATAAATTTTTGAAAAACCCGGTACAACACTCTTAAACTAAGCATATACAAATACGGCATCACTTCATTCGTGATATTGTAGAATCTAAAGAACTTATTATTGAATATCTAAATACTGAAAAGCAACTAGTTGATCTCTTTACCAAACCATTGGATTACATATGATTTGAGTATCTATGAACAACTATAGGTATAATAGTTCTCACATAATTTCTGTCACGTTTATCATAACCTCGGTTGTTGCTCGCGAATAATTGGTTTATGAGGTTTTAGGGCATGGATGTCTATCAAATGATAAAAGACGCCTCATAACACTAGTTTGTGTAGGAGATCCTTGATTCGGCCCTTGCTTATGATATGCTTGATGATTGAAACTTTTTACATAATCCTATTTTTCTCTATTATTTTTTATCACATTGTATATTTGAGAAAAATTACGGGAGAAGAACTTGAGTATTTTTGCTGTGATTCATATTTATTTCTATTCTAACTCAACTAATATGCCATTCAAATGTTTAATCTTTTAGAGGCATTCTTCAGACCCGTTGTTCTATTTATCCAGGGTATTGGTCTGTATTGTAGTTAAGTGATGTATTTTTTTACCTTAATTTCGATTCTAGGATGGGAATGGGTAGTTAGAAGTTTTGTATACGACAAATAGAATTTTTCATTTTCACCCACGAGTTCAGAATACTCAAGGGAATTTTGTCTCGAATATCCAAAGGGAGATATTCAGAACACACTATATATTTACTTACTTGAGTCTATATATATAGGAGTTCCAACTAATTTGGTGTGACACCCCGACTAATTAAATACCGGGTAGCTACTCCTTTATTCAAATTAATACAAAATGTCAAGTTCGTTCAGTTCATAGCATCACTGTCGAAAATCATTTTAACAATTTCTAGCCACCTAATATTTAAAAAGTGAGCTATCAATTTTAATTAAATTAGATAAACATACAACCAATTTAAATTAAGAAATGCTAATACCACAACCACATCACAGTCACAATAGAATAATCAATGGAATAAAATGAATCTAGTGGAATACACCTCAGAATAATCCGAATACTGAATAAAACCGAATATAAAGTCTGAATCACTAATTAATTACATCCAAAACTGAAATAAAACTGAATAAATAAACTGTCTCTAAGAGAAAAAGGGGGGGGGGGGGGGGGGGGACATGCCCTACAGATAAATAAATCCGAAATGGAATCAAGGTAGAAAGTGGAGGCGTCTATAATCAAGGTCTTGTAACTTCCAAAATAGCTACAGCACGTCACTGGAATGGAACTTCTAAGCTTGGTGTCCTAATGACATGGCACCTAAAAGGTTTTTACAAAAAAAAAATAGATTTGAAAGCAAACGGGTCAGAGCCCGATTGTGAAAATAGTTTAAAATATAGCAAGTGTTTAATGTCATTAAAAGTGAATATAAAATACATGATAGTGGGTGCTCTCACGTGAGTTCCTCACCTCTCAACTAATTGTGCACGCCTATCGTACCCGAACCCGTTCTAGTTATTCCACTATCTAACTAGTCCAATCCATAACTTGACTTTACTTTTTCGTTTAGAATTCAATTCCCGATATCTTAATATAAGCTAAGAGTCTTACTATGTGTTTCTCAGAACTAGTTATAATAATTACTAAGAAGTTCCCATTTTTAACTCTACAAAAATGATACAAATTATTTACACTTACACTTATATAAGCAGTCCATTTCAATTATCAGTATTTAATCTCATCGTAAATATACAATAATGGCACCCCTAGGCTAATCTGAGGTGCACACATACTCTGCTATCAAGTCTCGGTACATCACGTACATAAGAACCACGTATTCGGAATCTCTCAGGATCCGTTTCGATAAGTAACAATCAAACATAATGGAGGCGGACATAGTTCACATCCCATGGGTCATGACATACCTATGCTCCCATGGTCAGCAGACTTATCAACTCACCAATAAGTCATTCTCTGACCTATGTCCATGAGGTACCAATCTAAATCCCCCTGGCCCTGATCGAAAGCCGACCTCCCGTGATAGCAAGCATGGTAGGTATGTTATACACATATAAGTCCATATACCAAGCATTCACACATCATAGATAACTTATAATAATAATAATAATAATAGAGGTATATTTTACATCGTTATACCGTCATTCAATTTTTGTACATCTACAAGTTTTCGAATAATATACAATATAGACTGCCGTCACTTCTCACGTCGTAGCTCCAAGTACTTAAAACCTAACTCATAAGGTTACTAAGTCTTTTATATACTTCTCCAAATTTAATCGTAAAAGGTCATTCTGTTAACTCGTTAGAAATCTCGTTCGAACGAGGTAGTTCGAACGAGTGTCGTTCGAACGAAGGGCTTCAAACGAACTCGTTAGAAGGGACACTAGAATCTCGTTAGAAGCTCGTTCGTACGACCTGGGTTGGTCTTCTAACGAGATTGCAGAAAACATCCAGAATTTTCCCAACTTCGTTTTTCACCAAATTCCTTTCTCCAAATCCATCCTAAGTTCATACTAATTATGTTCTTGTGTTGCTAACCTACTCCAAGTCACCCTAAGTCATTTCTTAACATATTTTTGGGGTCAAATCTTATT
Organism: Sambucus nigra; assembly: GCA_949130495.1. NCBI lineage: Eukaryota > Viridiplantae > Streptophyta > Magnoliopsida > Dipsacales > Adoxaceae > Sambucus > Sambucus nigra. Next base: position 381,300,658 of record OX422214.1, on the reverse strand, counting down.
AATCAACATGTAATCACCATAAATTCCCAAATCTTGCCCCAAACCCTATAAACATGAACACATAATTTTATTTCACTTAAATACTCATCATTAATCTGTTTTTTTTAAATCATCAAAATTAAGTTTTTGGGTACTAATTTCATCCATAAACATTCTACATGCAATCCCTATCCAAACTTATGAGTTCCATGACAAATACATTGGGTTTTCATCAACACTTTCAAAGCATATAAAGTTTCTACACTAAACATGGAGGAAATATTCATTGAAACTAATAACATCAAATCACTTGCCTTAGGTTTGTTCTTAAGATTTGTTGTCGGTGATTATAGGGTGATTCTCTCCTCTTTCTGGTCACAATTTCTTCCAAAATGATGGTGATGGGAGATGGTTTGGTTTGGAACCTCTTTTAACCTCTCTCTAACTTCTCTTAAAAACCCCTGTAGCCCACTCTTTTGTTTTTGGCTGGTAATGGCCTTAGTGTCCTCTCTAATAATATCTAATTTAACTCTAAAATTCGTGCATTTTAATTCCTAAATTTTTAAAAGTATCGAAATACCCTTCTGGGTTGTCGGTTTGGCCTAAAAATGCCACGGGACCCAAACTAAACCCTCAGCTAGTGTTTTATGACTATCTCGACCCTTCCGGACACGTTGGCGCACTCAAAATGACCATTTGGTTGATAAAAATATAATTTTCCTTTTAATCTAATTAAATTCATTCCTGACGCGACTGACACACGCGTCTCAACTAAATTTCTCAAATTGTCGTATTTCTGCCTCGTGATAAATTTAATATTTTCAATACTCATATGTTACCATATATTCTCAGTAATATTTTATTTTAACATCATACTCAAATACCAACTCACATCTCGCTAGTATTTAATTCCGGATTAATTTCCAAATAAATTCTCATTTAATTCAATTAGTCCATTAAATAAAAATCAATAAAATTACGGGGTATTACATACTTCCCCCCTAATAACAGAATTTCGTCCCGAAATTCGGAACTAAAGAGTACCTGGCAAGAATAACTCTGGATAACGCTCGCGTAGCTCATCCTCGCGCTCCCATGTGGACTCCTCGGCATTATGATGTCGCCACTGGACACGTACTAACAGTACTATTTTCGGCCTCAGTTTCCTCTCGCTGTGATCCAGAATAGCATTCGGCCCCTCCTTGTAGGAACTATCTGGCTGAAGATCGATGTTCTCTAAAGCAATGTGGGTATGGGACAAATCGTCCCTAAGATATCTCCTTAGCGAGGAAATATGGAACACGTCATGAATCCTATGCAAGTGCTTCGATAACCCAAGTCTATACGCTACTGGCCCAATCCGCTCGATGATAGGGAATGGTCCCACATATATAGGAGCCAGTTTCCCATTCTTCCCAAAATACATAATCCCCTTCATCGGAGATACTCTGAGTAGCACCTGGTCCCCCACCTAGAACTCTCTGAAGAACCTATTGGCGTCAGCATAGCTCTTATGTCGGTCCTGAGCTACCCGAATACGGCTCCATATCATCTCTATCCTTGCCGAAGTATCCTGAATCACTTTCGACCCAAGGAGTTTGTTATCCCCCACCTCTAACCAACATGCTGGAGAACGATAAGGTCTACCATACAACGCCTCGAATGGAGCCATACCAATGGTGAACTGGTAGGAGTTTTTGTAAGCAAACTCCACCAGTGGAAGGTACTGCTCCCAACCACCTCCAAAGTCTAGGATGCACATACGCAAAATATCCTCCAACATCTGATTCGTCCGCTCGGTTTACCCATCTGACTATAGGTGGTACGCCGTACTTAGTCTCAACTCTGTACCCATGGCCTCCTGGAAACTCTCCCAAAATTGTGAAACAAATATATTGTCTCGGTCAGACACGATATTGAGAGGTACCCCGTGAAGTATCACTATCTCCACTATGAAATCTGGGCATACTATCCCGTAGTGTAGTCTGTCCGGGCTGGTAGAAAATGAGCAACTTTGGTCAATCTATCCACGATTACCCATATGGAGTCGTGACCCCTCTGCGAAGTAGGTAATCTCGTGATAAAGTCCATGGAAATGCTCTCCCATTTCCACATCGGAGCCTCTAATGGCTGTAGAAGTCCTGCCGATCTCTGATGGTCCACCTTTACCAGCTGACAAGTGGCACATTTAGAAACGAACTCGGCAATATCCCTCTTCATCCCGCTCCACCAGTATTATCGCCTCATGTCTGGATACATCTTATCCCCGCCAGGATGTACTGCGAATCGTGAATCGTGCGACTCTGACATTACCTCGTGCCATAAGTCTTCCCCTTCTGGAACAACCAGTCCCCCATTGAAGTGTAAGCCCCCATCTGAACTAATGGTATAGGACTTGGCTCTCTCTGCTAATAGTCAAACTATCTGCTCTTGACAGAACGAGTCTTTTACCTGGGCCCGTATCTCTCTCACAACAATCTGAGGCGTAACGGTCATCATAGACATAAATGATCGGGCCACTGCATCCTGGCGTCCCAAATCCTTCCACTTTGCTTTCCACACTTCGACCACCTCACCTACTAGCCTACGGCTCAACGTGTCTTCTACCACGCTAGCCTTCCCTGGGTGATATTGGATATCGAACTGATAATCCTTCACGAATTCAAGCCACTTACGTTGACGCATATTCAGTTCTTTCTTCGTGAAGAGGTATTGTAGAGACTTGTGGTCCGTAAACAAACGGAATTTCTCTCCCAGGAGATAATATCTCCAAATTCGAAGAGCAAATACGAATGCTGCTAAATACAAGTCGTGGGTGGGGTAATTCTTCTCGTGAGGCTTAAGCTTACGGGAAGCATAAGCTATAGCCTGACTCTCCTGTTGCAGTATACCTCCAAGTCCTTATAAGGACGCATCAGTGTAGACTAGATACTCAACTCTCTGTCTGGGAATGCTAAGACAGGCGCTGAGGTCAACTTGTCCTTCAACTCATCGAATGCCAAATGACAGGCATCGCTCTAGATGAATGGCACACCTCTGCGAGTCAGATGTGTCAAAGGACCCGCTATCTTAGAAAACCCCCGAATAAAGCTCCTGTAATATCCTGCTAGGCCCAAGAAACTATGGATCTCAGTCGGTGTCGTGGGCTTTCCCCACTCCCTTACCGCCGATACCTTCCCCGGATCAACTGATATTCCCCGATCTAAAATGATGTTCCCCAAACACTGAAGCTCCTTCAGCCAAAACCCACACTTTTCATATTTTGCATATAGCTCGTTCTGACGCAGCGTCTGCAAAACCTGCCTCAAGTGCTCTACATGTTCCTCCTCTGTGTGGGAGTAAACTAGAATGTCATCAATAAAGACAATGACGAACTGGTTTAGAAACTCTCTGAACACCTTATTCATTAAGTTCATAAACACGACTGGGGCATTGGTTAGGCCAAAAGGCATAACTCAAAACTCATAGGAACCATATCTTGTCAAGAAGGCAGTCTTCGAGACGTCCTGTTCCCTGATACGCAACTGATGGTATCTCGATCGCAAGTCAATCTTTGAGAAGAAGGAAGCTCCCCTCAACTGGTCGAATAAGTCATCGATTCGGGGCAACAGATACTTATTCCGTATCGTGACTTTATTCAACTCTCGGTAATCTACACACAACCTCAATGATCCATCCCTCTTCTTTACGAATAGCACAGGGGCACCCCATGGTGAGGTACTCCTACGGATAAACCCCTTACCCAACAGCTGCTCTATCTGATCTCGTAACTCCCTAATTTCTGTTGGAGCCATAAGGTAAGGCGCGCGGGCTATTGGTCGAGTGCCCGGCATCAAATAGATAACAAAGTCTATCTCCCTACTAGGCGGTAACCTCAAAATATCCTAAAATACATCAACAAACTCATTAAAAACGGGAATCAAATCGAGTGGTATTACCATTTCCTTAGAGGTCCCCTCCTCTATATAATACAAGTGAGTGGACAATCCTACCTTAGGACGAGGCATCGCCACTAAGAACATCTCCTGCCCTGGTATGGAAAAAATAATACTCCTACTGAAACAATGAATCATGGCCCGATACGCAACTAGCCAATCCATACCAACGATCGCATTGTACTCAGTCATATCTAATACTAACATATCAACAGGCAAAGTAAACCTCCCGATATCTATATCCACACCTCTACAAATAAGAGAAATCACAGAACCCCATCTCAACGGTGAATCTATGCTAGTAATTGTGCTCTTTGCAGTGTCTAACAACCCTATAATGCGTGCAAATCCTATGGCAATGAAACAGTGTGTGGCTCCCATATCAAATAAAATACGCCCCATAGTCCCCTGAATAGAGAACATACCCTCAATAGCAGGTGGATCCTGTGGGACTACGGCCTGCTGGAGCTGATAAACTCGCCCGTATTGAAGCTGTCCCTGCTGGACTGGGACTACTGGGATAGGTGGCAAAGCTGGCATCTGCGGTGGTGCTGGGAGGGCGGAGGGAAACATAGGCCTCTGGGGCTCATGTCGAGCATCCTGTTGCTGCTGCTGTGGGGCCCTTCCCTTATTAGGACACTTCTGGCATTTGTGGCCAATCTTGCCACAAGTAAAACATTTCCTCTAAAAATTTCCCCCTCTCTGACCCTGCTGCCCACGGTCCTGGTGGCCGTTGTCATTCCTCCCCTGACCGTGCTGGCCCTGATGAAACTGCTGCTGTTGGCCATGTTGGCCCTGTTGACCCTGATGGACATGTTAACCCTACTGGCCATGATGAAAACCTCCCTGACTATTTCTGAAACCTTCAGATCGAAATCTCTTAGAATCCCCCTACTAGGAACTCTGATCACCCTGCCGGTGCTAACCCTGAACTGATTGTGCCCTGTTGGCACCATTTTCCCATGTCCTTCCCTGATGGATAGACTCTCCTGATCACTTACCCTCTGACAAATGAAAGCGGTGGTCCTGGAAGTGAAGCAGTGTTGCGTTAACCACATCGGAATAAGTGGCTAACGAGAGATTTCCCAGTAAATGCTGATGGATCCTCCAAGTCAACCCATCCATGAACTTCTGTATCTTCTTCTCCTCTGTCGAAATCTCATCGGGGATGATGTTCAAGAGATTTGTGAACTCGGCCTCATATTTAACAACTGTCCTCCCCTCCTTCTTGAGGTTCATCAATTTTCTGCTCATCTCGGTGTGAACGGATGGGGGAAAATACTTGCGGTCGAACCGCACCCAGAACTCCTGAATAGTAAGAACATGCCTCTCCTCCGCGGTGGTAACGGACTCCCACCACTGCAATGCTGACCCCACTAGCTTAAAAGTAGCCAGTATCTTCCACTGTACATCTGTACACTCGTACATCCTCAAGTGTCTTTAGATGTCCTTCTTCCACTGACTTGACACAACGACGTCGGAGCTACCTGCAAACTCCAGAGGGTGCGCCTTTTGAAAAGCATCACGAACATGTTCCCAAGCAGATGGGAATGTATGAGCCTCTACTGGTGCTACTATCGGCACCTGAGGCGGTTCCTGCTACACAACTGCTAGAGCGGCATTTACCGTTTGGGCCACAATAACGGAAACCTCGACGGCATTCATGGCGCCCTAAACTAGTGCAGGCTGTGGCTCGGGCTGAGCATCCATGGGAAGTCGCTGTGCACGTCGTGGAGGCATCTTAAATGAAAGATAAGTCGTACAAATCTACAGTTATTATCTCAAAGTAGCTGAAGAGCGAAACATACACAATAGAATACAACAATCCTAAAATATAGGGCTCTATATCAAAGAACACTACGCAGAAACATAACAAGCCGTACAAATCCTAAGGACACTAGAACCTGATGCTCTGATACTACCTGTGACACCCCGACTAATTAAATACCGAGTAGCTACTCCTTTATTCAAATTAATACAAAATGTCAAGTTGGTTCAGTTCATAGTATCACTATCGAAAAGCATTTTAACAAGTTCTATCCACCTAATATTTAAAAAGTGAGCTGTCAATTTTAATTAAATTAGATTAACATACGACCAATTTAAATTAAGAAATGCTAATACCACAACCATATCAAAGTCACAATAGAATAATCAATGGAATAAAATGAATCTGGAGGAATACTCCATTGAATAATCCGAATACTGAACAAAACCGAATATAAAGTACGAATCACTAATTAATTACATCCAAAACTGAAATAAAACTGAATAAATAAACCGTCTCTAAGAGAAAAGGGGCGACATGCCCTACAGATAAATAAGTCTGAAATGGAATCAAGGTAGAAAGTGGAGGCGTCTATAATCAAGGTCTTGTAACTTCCACAGCAGCTAAAGGACGTCACTGGAATGGAACTTCTAAGCTTGGTGTCCTTGTGGCAGGGCACCTAAAAGGTTTTTACAAAAAAAAAATAGATTTGAAAGCAAACGGGTCAGAGCCCGATTGTGAAAACAATTTAAAATATAGCAAGTGTTTAATGTCATTAAACAGTGAATATAAAATACATGATAGTGCGTGCTCTCACGTGAGTTCCTCATCTATCAACTAATTGTGCACGCCTATCGTACCCGAATCCGTTCTAGTTATTCCACTATCTAACTAGTCCAATCCATAACCTGACTTTACTTTTTTGTTTAGAATTCAATTCCTGATATCTTCATATAAGCTAAGAGTCTTACTATGTGTTTCTCAGAACTAGTTATAATAATTACTAAGAAGTTCCCATTTTTAACTGTACAAAAATGATACAAATTATTCACACTTATACTTATATAAGTAGTCCATTTCAATTATCAGTATTTAATCTCATCATAAATATACAATAATGGCACCCCTAGGCTAAGCTGCGGTGCACACATACTCTGCTATCAAGTTCCGGTACATCACATACATAAGGACCACATATTCCGAATCTCTCAGGAACCGTTTCGATAAGCAACAATCACACATAATGGAGGCGTACATAGTTCACATCCCATGGGTCACGCACATACCTACGCTCCCATGGTCAACAGATTTATTAACTCACCAATAAGTCATTCTCTGACCTATGTCCTTGAGGTACCAATCTAAATCCCCCCGTAGGCACACAAAGATTAGATGGCCCTGATCAAAAGCCGACCTCCCATGATAGCAAGTATGGTAGGTATGTTATACACATATAAGTTCATATACCAAGCATTCACACATCTTAGATAACTTATAATAATAATAATAATAGAGGTATATTTTACATCGCTATACCGTCATTCAATTTTTGTACATCTACAAGTTTCCGAATAATATACAATATAGACTGCCGTAACTTATCACGTCGTAGCTCCAAGTACTTAAAACCTAACTCAAAAGGTTACTAAGTCTTGTATATACTTCTCCAAATTTAATCGTAATTATACTCCGATCACACAAACATACCTATTGGTCTTCCTAAAGTGTAAGTATTCATAAGTTCCCAACATTAATTCTCTAGGGACGAAATTATTAAACTTCAACCAAAATAATACTCATAAACAAACCTATGTGAAGTTCGAAACAAAAATCGGTCGTAAAAGGTCATTCTGTCAACTCGTTAGAAATCTCGTTCGAACGAGGTAGTTAGAACGAGTGTCGTTCGAACGAAGGGCTTCGAACGAACTCGTTAGAAGGGACACTAGAATCTCGTTAGAAGCTCGTTCGTACGACCTGGGTTGGTCTTCTAACGAGATTGCAGAAAACGTCCAGAATTTTCCCAACTTCGTTTTTCACCAAATTCCTTTCTCCAAATCCATCCTAAGTTCATACTAATTATGTTCTTGTGTTGCTAACCTACTCCAAGTCACCCTAAGTCATTTCTTAACATATTTTTGGGGTCAAATCTTATTAATCAACATGTAATCACCATAAATTCCCAAATCTTGCCCCAAACCCTATAAACATGAACACATAATTTTATTTCACTTAAATACTCATCATTAATCTGTTTTTTTTAAATCATCAAAATTAAGTTTTTGGGTACTAATTTCATCCATAAACATTCTACATGCAATCCCTATCCAAACTTATGAGTTCCATGACAAATACATTGGGTTTTCATCAAAACTTTCAAAGCATATAAAGTTTCTACACTAAACATGGAGGAAATATTCATTGAAACTAATAACATCAAATCACTTGCCTTAGGTTTGTTCTTCAGATTTGTTGTCGGTGATTATAGGGTGATTCTCTCCTCTTTCTGGTCACAATTTCTTCCAAAATGATGGTGATGGGAGATGGTTTGGTTTGGAACCTCTTTTAACCTCTCTATAACTTCTCTAAAAAACCCCCGTAGCCCACTCTTTTGTTTTTGGCTGGTAATGGCCTTAGTGGCCTATCTAATAATATCTAATTTAACTCTAAAATTCGTGGGTTTTAATTCCTAAATTTTTAAAATTATCGAAATACCCTTTTGGGTTGCCGGTTTGGCCTAAAAATTCTCCGGGATCCAAACTAAACCCCCGGCTAGTGTTTTTTGACTATCTCGACCCTTTCGGACACGTTGGTGCACTCAAATGACCATATAGTTGATAAAAAATATAATTTGCTTTTTAATCTAATTAAATTCATTCCTGACGCGACTGACACACGCGTCTCAACTAAATTTCCCAAATTGTCGTATTTCTGCCTCGCGACAAATTTAATATTTTCAATACTCTTATGTTACCATATATTCTCAGTAATATTTTATTTTAACATCATACTCAAATACCAACTCACATCTCGCTAGTATTTAATTCTTGATTAATTTCCAAATAAATTCTCATTTAATTCAATTAATCCATTAAATTAAAATCAATTAAATTACGGGGTATTACATTTGGATATTGAGACAAAGTAGGTTAGTTTTTATGAGTTGCTATATCTCTCAAAGGTTTAGGCATGAATGGAGAAATCCAGTCCAAAAAATCCTCAAGATCACCTAAGGAAGTTAATTATATCTTATAACCACTTTAGGACACTTACATTGCATATTTTATAGTTCCTATGTGCATATGTTGGTTTAAACACTTTAATCAGCTTTTACAAATCAATTTAATTCCTTATAACATTTTAAAAAGATTTTAAATAATTTTTTGAAATTATTAAAATTTGGTTTTTAAAAGTATTGGGATTAAAAGTTCAATTATGCAAAATAGTTTTTTTCATTAAAAGTTGTGTTGGGTAGGATCTCAAAGCGCTAGAGACTTCAGGGGGAGAATGTAATTGTTGATGTAAAAAACTAGATCGCTCTAATTATTTAATCACAGATAAATAAATAAGACAAAGATTTTTAAAGTGGTTCGGCTAGGAATAAAGCCTACGTCCACTGTTATGTTATTGCTGAGTGTTTGTGGAATTCTTGATTACAAGTTCTCTCAAGAAATTCCGGTCCCCTTTGAATGAGGATGATACAAGGTATTTATAGCCTTGAGGCTGTACATGAAAGGTTCGATACATTAAATGACATACATATGAAAGGGTAATACATTTAATGCAGCGTGCGCGTCAAGAATACAAGCATTCAATGAATAGTTGAACAGTTGTCCGTCTGGTAATTAATGACACGGCCGAGATGCAGCTCGGACCGCCTTAGTTGCTCATTGATCAAAAGTTCCTCGGAGCGCATATAGTATCAAGGTTCCTCGGAGTGCATGTAGTATCTCGGGGTGATAGAGTACCTCGGGGTTATTGTGCCAAGTAGATTGACACGTGTCTTCATAATATTCGTCCACATCAGCATATTAAATTTGGTATCAATAGAAGCCCCCAATGTTTCATATTTCGAACTTTGAGGAGTATGGAATATTCTTTCACGGTATGTAGCAATATTGAATGATCTTCCTGGGTTTTAGGAGCATCGTATTTGAATTTATTCTCAAATTCGTAGAATCCGCCTTTTTTCGAATTTTCAATAGCGCTTCGATCTTCGTGTCCTTTTTGTCCTTTTAGCCCACGGAAGTTCAATAGTTTCTTTCGCGTAATCATTTCTTTCGCTGCTTCCCTAGGCAAAGTATTAAAACTTCTTAGATAACCATACCGTCTTCTACTTTTCCCAATTTTCTGCTTTCAAGCTTTCTATTCTCTCTTTCAGTCTTGTGCGTTCGTCCTTGTTTTCGTTCGTTGTTGACAGCTCTCCTTTCTTCCTGTAAGCTTTTTCTTCCTTCTTCTTTTACTCACCATAGTTTATGTTATTGAGTCTGTTGAAAAATTCCGCTCTGATTTTTCCATCCCATCTTGGGTAATTTTGGAAGAGTTTGCTGGAACTCAAGATTACTTTCATTTGGCTGAGGGACATTGGTTCCCCAGTCTTTTTATTGCTGAATGTGGTTTTTCCTTTCCTCCGAACCCATTGAGTCTTGAATTTTGTCAATATTTTGATCTTGTCCCTGCAAGAATAGCCCCCAATTCATGGAGGATAATTAATGGGGTGTACAAATTAAATTTAACTCATGGGAATCGTATAGGGATCCCTGAAATTATGTACTGCTATAAGTGGGCCACTTTAGATAATATTTATTATCTGAAAACTAGGTTTCTAAATAGAGCCCTTGTAGTTAACCTCCCTGACTCAAATAGAGATTATTTTGAACATGGGTTGGTTATGAAAAATTGGCAACATGCCCCTTTAGCTGAAGATGGCGTATACAATGGTCCCAGATGCCCTCCATATGGCAATGGGATAGGTTTATTTTTCATTTTATTTTACTTATGAAATTATGCTTTCATCATGTTTGACAAAATGTATGATTGATATCTCGTTATGTATTTATTTGCAGTTGATAGCAAAAGAAAGACTCCAAAGGAATCAGAAGTTAATATCAAGCATCTAAAACTTATCTGGGGTTTGCACAAGAACGTTGCAAACGAACACATTAGGTCTGCCTCATATCTGCTACAGTATAAGAGTTACACAACCTCTTATACTGCTCGCCCTGTTGAACTAGCTTCCACCCCAGAAGGTTCATCTTCGGATTCTCATCTTCCTTTAAGCCAAAGGATGGGTAAGAAAAGAGCTCTTCCTGCTCTCTTTGATGATATTAAATCTGTGCCTGGGACCAAGAGAAGCAAAGCTGATGTCTCGGAGGGGACTAAGAAGGTGGATGTTGCGCCTTCAAAAGCTGCCGATAAGCCCCCAGTGGCCCCGAGCAAGAAAAATGCTCCTGTGGAAGTAATTACAATCTCTCCGACCAAGATTTCTTTGGTTGAAAGTGCTGAACTCCCATTGAGGAGATTGAGGAAATCATCCTCCGTTACTCCGACTGAAACTGCCTCCTCTCTACCTGCTGGTGGTACTGATGTTCCAAACATCATTCTTCCAAGTTCTGCAATGAGCTCGGTTGTACCCGAGGTCCATGGTATTGATGAACAAATTCCTAGGGATATGCTGACATCCTTAGCTGCTCGTCATCTTTCTTCAGTAAATTTCTCACACTCTGAATTTATTGTCATCTTTCTGAATTTTTGCATTTGTGTAATGACTTTACTGTTTTTCTCATCTTTCAGCTGGTGAATTGCTTCAATAATATCGTGAAGAAAGATGAGGCTATTAAAGATTTCAGCTCCTCATCTGGTGTAGAGGATGCTCTACTGGGTTTGACCCACTCTCTGAAGGAATCTCGCCAACAGTACAATGAAGACAAGACTGCTTGGGAGAAGAAGTTATCTGTTGTTGAGGCCGAGAAGGTGAAATTGGCTGAGGTCTCCAAAGGTTTGGAGAATAAAGTGAAAAGTTTGGAGACTGAGCATAAAAAATACGACGACAAGCTCAAGAATTTTGGAGAGCTTGAAGATAAGTTGAAGAGAGCCAAGGAAGAGTTGCTCGCCCTGCGAGATATCAAAAGTAAAAAAGAAGAATTGGACGTGAAGCTCTCCTCAGAGAAATTGAGAAGAAAAATTGCGATCAAGAAACATTTCACTGCTGGTTGGGAGAAAGGATGGGATAAAGGGATTGCTGCAATGACATCCCAAGTCCATTATGGGAAGTTGAAATACTTCTACGATGGCTGGGTAGCTGCTCTGCAAGAGTTGAAGGTCCAAGATGATTCTGAGCTATTCCAACAACATCTCCCTGGTCCTCCTCCACCAATTGTGGAAGAAGAAGAAGATGAGCCTGCCTCAGATGAGTCTTCTATGGCTATGGGTGACCCAGTCTTTTCTTCTCAACCCTCTGTAGTCGAGGACGTTTCTTCTATGCCTCCTCCTGCCGAGAAGATTCCTGTTGATCAACCCGTTGATACCACCGAGCAACCGAGCTCCTCGTCCCAGCCTCCCGAGAAAATCTTGGGGGACAAGGAAAAGGTGTGAAGTTGTTCGGTATCATTTCTATATTTCAATTCTTGTAATCGAACAATGTAACCTTTTGATGATCTAATAAAATACATCTTCGTTCCTCTTCTCTATTGATACTCTGTCTGCTTTTATTTATTAACTCCTGCCTTCTCTTCTTTATTAGTTTTTGGCCAGAATGGAATTGATATCTGCTCCTGATACTGAGTTGATGCAACAATGCAATGGATATTATAAAGCTGGTCATACAGACCTAAGTGTATCAGAGATTGTCGACATCCTTGGTCACGATGCCTCAGAACAAGCAGTCGAGGCTTACCGGTATCTGAAGGATTTGCTTGATAGATCTGTGGCCAATAATGTGGCGTATTACGAACTGATCGAGGAACTTCATGGTTCCATAGAGGATCTCCAAGGTCAGCACAATGAATCAATGGCTTTGTTACACAAAGATTATGAAAATAGATACCAACAACTTTCTTCTGAAACAGGCCATAAGAAGATCATTGCTGGATATGATATTAGGGAAAGGACCCTAAAAGGTGAAGTTGAAGCTTGCAGGCAGATTGCCGAGATCCTGGAACAAGAAAATAATAATTTACAGAAAAAATTGGCTCAATATGAATCTGCTGCTTCATCTTCCACTGCATTAATACTAGTTACTGATGAAGGCTTCTCGTTCTTAGAGGTCGAAAACGCCAAACTAAGGCAAGAGCTGGAGGACTTAAGAAGATCTGCCATTTCTGGAACTGCTCGGGGACGAGGAAGAGGTTCTCGGGGGCGAGGAAGAGTCCTCAGCCAAAATGTTGAAGAGGCTCGCACTCAGTCTACTCTGGAAACTCAAGCATTCCAGTTGAAAGTAAAAGACCATGCTCTGACTGAAATGTCCAATAAAAATCTGTCTCTGGAAGATCAGCTTACATCGACGAAATCTGCCTTGCATAATAAGGATCTTTTTGCCAAAAGCATTCATGAACAATTGGATAGATTAATTTTCCAATTTCATAAACAACCCGGGGAATTCTGGATGGCAGGATATAATGAGGCTCTTGTTCACTTAGATGCTCGTATTGAACATGCCAACAATGAAGGTTATAAGCAGGGATGGTTGAATGCACTGGGTGTGTTGAAATTGGAGCGAGGGCACTTCTTATGGGATTATCATGCTCCTGGGCTACTGGACTTGCCTGTGCCACCTTTTAAGTTGGATATGGCCTGGATCCCAGCTCGTTCCATTCCTCGCAGCCTAATTTCAAAATACCTCGGTGATTATAGCCTTTATTCCCAAGTTGAATTATCTCGTCCTGAGCATCTTTTGGATACACCTTCTGTGATGAATGTCAGAATGCTCAGGGATGTTAATTTCATTAATTCTCCTCTTTGTCTAGAGGATCCTCCTACTGGCGAGGAGCCTGTTTCAAAAAATAAAGGAAAGAAACCAATAGAATAGGTTCTCAATGTAACAGTTAGTACATTTGTGTAACTTGTAATTTATTCAAGATTAATGAAAAGATTTTCATTTTCTGTTTGCCAATTTTGCTATTGTCTTGTGTTTATCAAACACCTTTGTACATATGTATCTGTTAAAAAGATAACAATAATATTGTTCATTAAGCAACTTAATAAAAAGTTACAAGTATTGGTAATGTTTCTCGATCACTTAATAATAAAGTAATGAGTAAAAATGTTCAAACTGTTTCCAACCAACCAAGGTGGATAAATAATGTTCGTCGACCAACTACAGTTGATGGTTTCTATCCCCGACCAACTATACTTGGTGTATATTTTGAATATTTTGTTCTTCCTAACCAAAGGAGTACTTTTTGGCTCCTTAGAGCTTTTGGCTCCTTAGAGCACTTTTGGCTCCTTAGAGCATTTGGCTCCTTAGAGCACTTTTTGGCTCCTTAGAGCACTTTTGGCTCCTTAGAGCACTTTTGGGCTCCTTAGAGCTGTCCTACTAACCAAAGGAGGTTGGCTCCTTAGAGCACTTTTTGGCTCCTTAGAGCTGTCCTCCTAACCAAAGGAGGTTGGCTCCTTAGAGCACTTTTGGCTACTTATAGCACTTTTTGGCTCCTTAGAGCACTTTTTTGGCTCCTTATAGCACTTTTGGCTACTTATAGCACTTTTTTGTGTAGTGTATTACACTAGTATTCCCGAAAAACTTTCAACCAGAAAGAAAATGGCGAAACATCCTTGCTTTATTCATAATGAAATAAATGCTTTACATTTGACATTACTGATAATACTTGCGTAGGTGTTCAGCATTCCACGCATTCTTAAATTCTTCTCCCTCTAGAGTTGCTATTCTGTAAGTTCCTAGACGAACAACTTCTGTAACCCGGTAAGGTCCATGCCAGTTTGCTTCTAATTTATTGTGCTTCTGAATGACTTTCTTCAGTACATAATCTCCTTCTTTTAGATCGCATTTCTTCACCCTTTTGTTGTAAAACAAAGTTGTTCGTTGTTGATAAGCGGCATTCCTAATAGCTGCCTCTTCTCTAACCTCCTCGAGCATATTCAAATCCAATCTTCTCATCAAATCACTGATCGGAGAGTTGAAATTCAACACCCTGTGTGTCGGTAGGCCTAACTCGGCAGGTATTACAGCCTCACTTCCAAATGCCAGCATGTATGGTGATTCTCCAGTTGCTGCTCGGGGAGTTGTTCGGTAAGCCCACAAAACTGACTGTAGCTCATTAATCCAATTTGCTTTGGCCTCACTTAGCCTCTTCTTCAATCCATTTAATAATGTTCTGTTCGTCACCTCAGTCTATCCATTGCTTTGGGGATGGCCTGGTGCTGAATGAAACTTCAAAATGTTCGACTGATGACAGTAGGCAGCAAATTCTTCATTATCGAATTGTGTTCCATGGTCTGTTATAAAAGCATGTGGGAGACCATATCGACAAATGATATTCTTCCAAATGAACTGATATACCTTCTCGTACGTCATATCAATTAGTGGTTCAGCCTCTACCCACTTAGTAAAATAATCCACTGCAACGACGAGGTACTTGAATCTTCCTCGGGTGGTCGGCAGTGGTCCAACCAAATCAATTCCCCACATGGCAAATGGCCAAGGGGAAGTTATTGGTGTTAGCAATGCTTGTGGCGTTCGTCGGTTGGAGGAAAAACGTTGGCACTTGTCTCACTTCTTAGCATATGCTATACAATCAGCCCTCATCGTCGGCCAGTAATATCCTTGTGTCATCACCCTTTGCAGAAGAGTCCGACCTGCTATATGAGCTCCACATGATCCTTCATGAATTTCTTCAATCAAATTTTTGACTTCTGATGGATGCACACATCTCTGTAAACCTGCCATAATTCCTCGTCTATACAAAACACCATTAGTTAGTACATACCGAGTAGCTTTATACTTCAGCTTTTTGGCAGTGAGTTTATCCTCCGGTAGCACTCCTTCTTCAATGTATGCCCTGACAGAATCCATCCAAGATGGTCCTAAATCAAGGGTAATAATTTTCACCATCAGGTCTTCTTCTATGCTCCGACTTTCTAATACTTCAATTGGTATTGTTCTTCGCAGCTCGGTGCGCGTAGCTGACGCTAGTCGGGCCAATGCGTCTGCTCTAGAATTCTCCATTCTCGGTATTCTCACCAATTGAATAGCATCAAATTCTGTCAATAACTCCATCACCTTTGCATGGTACTTCACCATTAACTCTCCCTTCACTGCATATATTCCCATCATTTGATTCACAATTAATTGAGAATCACTGAAAACAATTACTTGTCGTGCCTCCATAGCTTTCGCCAAATGAAAACCTGCTATCATAGCCTCATATTCAGCCTCATTATTGGAAGCTTTGAATTGGAATCTCAAGGCATACTCCGTGTCAATATCATCTGGGGAGTTTAAAACAATCCCTGCTCCACAACCAGCTGTGCAAGATGATCCATCTACATATAATCTCCATGTAGGTACCTCGTCTTCAAATTTCTTATCTGTCAGAGTTCCTCGGTAAAATATCTGCTGTTTTGTTTCCTCATTCCCTGGTATCTTTCGTTCCTCATTGGTCATCTGTTCGCGCCCTTTTACCAACCTTAGTTGGTCTGGGTTTGAATATGATGATTCTTCTATATCCACAAGTCCTTTTACCAACCTTGGTTGGTCTGGATTTGTGTCTGTTGATCCTGTATCGTCCACAGGTAAGTCAGCAAGTACCTTTTGCTCCTCGGGGCTATCAGGGTATGTGAACTCTGCTATAAAATCTGCTACAGCTTGCCCCTTTAATGATGATCTGGGTTCGTACACAATATCGTATTCACCGAGCTCTATTGCCCAGTACATCAATCTTCCTGATTTTTCTGGCTTGTGAAGGGCTTGTCTTAATGGCATGTCGGTATACACTATGATGGTATGGGCCTGGAAGTATCGCCTCATTCTTCTACTTGCTTCAATTAATGCCAGTGCTAATTTTTCTAACTTTGGGTACCTGATTTCTGCACCTCGGAAGGCCTTGCTTGTGTAATAAATTGGCTTATGGACTCCATTCTCCAATCTGATCAACGCCGAGCTAACTGCATTCTCTGATACTGCCAAATACAAGTACAGCTTCTCTCCAGTTACTGGCCTAGACAACAATGGTGGGGCTCCCAAATACTTTTTCAAATCTTGAAAGGCCTTCTCACATTCATCAGTCCACTCAAAACTTTTTCGCAGTGTTTTGAAGAACGGGAGGCATTTATCAATTGCTCGGGATACAAATCTGTTGAGCGCTGCAACTCGTCCGGTAAGACTCTGTACTTCTTTCCTCGTCGTTGGGGATCGCAGCCCTAAAAGAGCTTTGATCTTTTCTGGATTTGCCTCAATACCTCGTTGATTGACGATGTATCCGAGGAACATTCCTTCTCGTACTCCAAAGGTACACTTCGTCGGGTTGATCTTCATTTGGTATTTGTCCAGTTGATCAAAGGTCTGGCCTAAGTCAACTAGATGATCAGTAGCTCTCTTGCTTTTGGTGAGCATGTCGTCGACATAGACTTCCATATTGCAACTGATTTGTTCAGCAAAAACCTTGTTCATCAGCTGCTGATACGTTGCACCTGCATTTTTTAGACCAAAAGGCATAACATTATAACAGTAAGTTCCCCTTGGGGTGATAAAAGAAGTACTTTCCCTGTCTTCAGGCTTCATTTTGATCTGATTGTAGCCAGAATATGCATCCATAAAGCTGAGTAGCTCATGTCCCGAGGTAGCATCCACTAGTTGATCAATTCTGGGCAATGGAAAATGATCTTTTGGGCATGCCTTGTTGAGATCAGTGAAATCAACACACATTCTCCATTTGTTGTTCTTCTTCTTTACCATCACCACATTTGCCAACCAATCTGGATATTTCACATCTTCAATGAATTGGGCTTTCTGAAGTTTCTCGACCTCCTCTTGTATGGCCTGGTTCTTTTCGGGTCTAAACACTCTTCTTCTTTGCTTCACAGGCTTGATCTCCTTATTCACATTGAGTTCATGACATAAGAAGTTTGGATCTATTCCTGGCATGTCTTCATGACTCCAAGCAAAAGTATTCTTCCTGTTTCTCAAGAAAGTTATCAACTCCTGCTTTATTGAAACATCCAACGACGATCCTATCTGGGTTACTCGTTCAGGATGCTCGTCGTCCAGAATAACATTTTCTGTAGATTCCACCACCTGCCCTTTCACGAGTTGAGATTCATCTCTAGGATCAAGAGTTTCAATTTCTGTACCTTCCTCCACTTGGTAAGTAGTAGTCTTTTTCCTTGACTCTTCAAGTTCCTCTTGCTCGGCAGACGAATAATAACATTCCCGAGCAACCTTTTGATCACCTTTCATAATTCCGACTCCAAAATTCGTTGGGAATTTCAAACACTGATGTACTGTAGATGGAACTGCCTCGAACTTCTTCAATCCAACTCTTCCCATGATGATGTTGTAGGCTGACTGCACATTCTTATCCATCACAAAGAAACGTATTCTTTCTGTTCGACAAGCAGGCCAAGTTCCGATGAGTATATCCAACTTGATCGTCCCAAGTGGAAAAACTTTCTCGCCAGCAAAACCCAGAAGGGGTCTGTGATAAGGTTCCAATTGAGATAATTTTAAATTCAAGCTATCGAAGCATGAATAGTACATGATGTCTGCCGAACTACCATTGTCTACTAACACCCTTGAAATGACCACATCCTTCATCCTCATTTTGATCACCAAAGGATCATCATGAGGGTAAAGAACACCTGCCAGGTCGTTTTTTGAAAAACCAATCACTAACTTCTCTTTGTTCACCTTCCTCGGACGATCATCCTCGGCTAGATTTATTCGCTGAATATATGAACAAGCTTGAGCCTCTCCGAGGTAAGCTTTTCTTTCTGCAGTAAGGTCTCCTCCTCCTGCATCTCCTCCTGTAATAACATTACAATCAAATGACCCAAAACGTATGGAAAATACCTCTCGTTCAGGCTTCCTCGGCTTCTTGGGAAGATCAGGGTCATCATCTAGATCATCTTCATGGTCCCTCTTCTTTTTCTCCTCTGCACGACGAGGAGATCTAGATCTCTCTCTAGTTCTGTCATCATTCTTCCTTTCACCTCGGCGATCTACATACTTTGACAACTTTCCTCTTCGGATGAGTGTTTCAATCTCGTTCTGAAGGGCTATGCAATTTTTTGTCATATGGCCATGATCTTTGTGAAACTCGCAATATTTGGCCTTATTCCTCAGATCGAGATTTGTCTTCAGTTTCTCTGGCCACTTGATTTCCTCGCTATTCCTGATTTCTTCCAAAACATGATTAATACCCATTTTCAATGGAGTATAATTATCATACTTCTTTAGGACTTCCAAGGCCATCCTGTTATTCCTGGGATGCTTGTCACCACCATTACCTTTCTGATCTTTTTTCTTAGACTTGTCAACCTCCACCTTGATTTCTTTATCCATATTCTTCTTCGCAGCCATAGCCTCCTCAGCATTCATGATTTTGGCCTCTTTAGCCATTAACTCCGACATAGTTTTAGGTGGATCTTTGGCCAAAGTATAGTACAGCTTATTAGGCAGCAAACCACTCATCAAAGCAGTGATCGCTGTCTTTTCTTCATAATCTACGACTTCCAACTTCTCGTTATTAAAACGAGTTATGTAATCTCTAGTACTTTCACCTGATTTTTGTCTAACACTTAACAAGTGTGCTACTCGTTTTATCGGCTTCGCCCCAAAGCAAAAATTGCCAATGAACAACTCGGCTAATTGAATAAAAGTTGAAATCTTACCCCGAGGAAGATTGTTATACCATATCTGTGCAGATCCGGCAAGAGTTCTCGAGAATGCCCTACACCTCATCTCGTCGGGTACGGCATAGATGTCAGCAGCAGCTTGATATTGTTCTATATGAAGTACATGATCTGTCTTTCCGTCGTACTTAGGGGTCACTACTGGTGCTTTGAATTTCGATGGTGTAGGAAAATCCACAATGTCTTGCACAAAAGGTGTCCCTTGAACAAAAGTTCTCCGTAAGGGGTTTCTTGCTTTAGCCATTTCGCCCAGTCTATCCTCCAACCGCTGAATGGAACCTTTCCATGCTTCATTTCCTTCCTCAGGCCGCTTAGTCCGAGCAACTGAGTGTTCTGACGTAGCTTCCTGAGATTTATCTCGACGAGTAGCTGGTCGTGATTGTGCTGATCCTTCTCTCAAACCTGATGGTGGCCGAAAACTTTTCGACGGAGCTCTAGGTGGATTCATATTCCTCCTTGGTCCTAATCGACTGAAAGGAGACGCCCTGCTTAATCTTTCCAAAGCGCTGGTTCTTTCCGGAGAGAGTGTGACACGTTGATCTGTATCCGTAGCCCGTATCGATGATGTTCGCCCAGGTTGATACGTAGAATCAGTAGACTCCCCATTGCGATATGACCCAGTACGTCTGGATTATGATTGCCCACGATCACTCCTATACCCTGAATAGGTAGGTGCACCGCCTTGAAGAGTTTGAATGAGTTGCCTCACAGATTCTTGCATGGCGGTTTGTCCTTGAGCCAGATTTGTCATGATTCCAGCCAGATCTGGAGGTGCAGATGGATTTGGAAGATTTCCAGTATTTCCAGCATTTCGATTACTGGATTCGGGATTATCTGCCATTGATAACAAATGATTTTTGGTGAAAAACGATTGCAACAGTCGTTCCCACAGACGGCGCCAATCTGTTGATGTAAAAAACTAGATCGCTCTAATTATTTAATCACAGATAAATAAATAAGACAAAGATTTTTAAAGTGGTTCGGCTAGGAATAAAGCCTACGTCCACTGTTATGTTATTGCTGAGTGTTTGTGGAATTCTTGATTACAAGTTCTCTCAAGAAATTCCGGTCCCCTTTGAATGAGGATGATACAAGGTATTTATAGCCTTGAGGCTGCACATGAAAGGTTCGATACATTAAATGACATACATATGAAAGGGTAATACATTTAATGCAGCGTGCGCGTCAAGAATACAAGCATTCAATGAATAGTTGAACAGTTGTCCGTCTGGTAATTAATGACACGGCCGAGATGCAGCTCGGACCGCCTTAGTTGCTCGTTGATCAAAAGTTCCTCGGAGCGCATATAGTATCAAGGTTCCTCGGAGTGCATGTAGTATCTCAGGGTGATAGAGTACCTCGGGGTTATTGTGCCAAGTAGATTGACACGAGTCTTCATAATATTCGTCCACATCAGCATATTAAATTTGGTATCAACAATAATTATTTTCAAAACACGTATTTTTCAGTCGTTATCAATCTTACATGTGTTTGCTCCTGAGTTGTTAATTTTGTGTTTTCTTATAGAAACATTCTTTACATTCATTCACAACCCTCGGATGCTCATTAGCGACAATCTGCATGTGGTTGTTAGAAATCCATGTGTAACCAGTCTTAGCCAATCAGTATTAGTTATTTCCATCACTTTTTTTAAACTGTTAGATTGGGGGTCAACTGATCAAAGTTAATCTAAGCCCTTGGATTGCCTCAGATGTTCGAGATTATTCCTTAACTACTATATAAACCCATACAGTCTCAGCCATTTGAGACTTTTCGCTTTTGTCCAAACAGAGAGAAAAAGAGAGAGTAGAGATAATAGAGAAGGGAAAAGAGAGAGAAAATAAATAAAGAGAAGTGAGATAGAAGAAACCCTAATCTTCGAAACCTTAAACCTTTGAAGTGTTTTCCCTTCACCTAAACACTATAACCTTCAAAGTTTCATTCACCAGAAAACCTAAACCTTGAGTGTTAGATCCATTTAGGATTTCTATGAGTTTGGTGTTGGGTTTGCGAGACATTTGAAGACCTCTTTAAGTCTCACCTTCTCTCAGATTTTATCTGTAAGAGAATTTTGAGTTTCACTGTTGAAACTTGATTTTTTCTACAAGAGAATATCTGTAAGAGAATCTTCAGATATTGAGAGAGTTGCTGGAATCAGAAGTCAAGGAAAATGGAAAGAAGCAACCAGAAAAGATGAGTTCTAGTAAAAAAACCTTTGGAGTGGAGTAGCTCATGTAGGTATAACTCTGAACTTAGATTTAGGATCTTTGTGTGTTTGCTTAAGTGTTTTAACTTGATTCTTTATTTTAGTGGATTTTTGGTTTGTGCCGTAGAGGGCACCATGGATGTTTCCCTAGATTAAGGGTTTTACCATGTTAAAATTTCCGTGTTCTTTACTTTGAATGTTCTTACTTTCTGTTGTGATTGGTATTGCATGTTGGACTTAGTAGATGGCTTTTAATTTCTAAAACCTAAGGTGATTTTTTTTAACACATCTTGTGTTTTTATTCGAAACGAGTTTTGTCCAAAAATTTTATTCGGAGTTTACTCAACTTATAACATTTTGTTATTAATCTATTAAATAATTTTTTCAAATCCAACATCCAGAAGTTACACTCTGCGCCCAGACATCCACAGTGTAATGGCTAAACAGAGGTGACCTACAAAATGTTGCTCGATATTTTGAAAAAGAGACTTGATGATGCCAAAATAAATTGGATAAACAAATTTCACAGTGTCTTATGGGTGTATAGAACCACTTCGAGGATAGCTATTGATAAAACTCCATATATGCTTGCATTTAGCACCGAAGTTATGGTTCCTACAGAGATCGGTCTTCTTCACAGAGTGCTTAGCTTTAACTCTTCTATAAGTGATCTCATGAGAAGGCTATATTTAGACTTGGTAGAGGAAGTAAGAGAGAATGATATACTTTAGATAGCTTCTTATTAATAACGTACTGTTAGGTTTTATAATAGGAAAGTGAAGACGAGCAACTTAAAGGAGGGAGACTATGTTCTAAAGATGGTACTCCAAAAGGGAAACTAATTGGATTATAATTGGCATGGTCTTTATCACATCTCTGATGCCATCTGACCAGATACCTATTGCTTAGAAACATTTGAAGGAGAGCAATTTAAGAACCCATCGAATGTCTATCATATCAGAAAATATTATCAATAGTTCTGGATTGAAGTTTCAAACACATAGGTAGTAACTCTTTTGAGTTTTAATAGGAATTCATTGGTTTATCTTCAATCAACTTCCTTTTTTATGTTTTATTTTTGGAGTGTGAGATATAAATCTCTAAATAGTCACATCAATTTAGTTAACATCAATTTATAAATTTTAAATTTCAATTTTCAGCAAAGCTTCATATATGACTTCGTCTTTGACAAGTCACAAACAAGAAGTTCCTAACTTAAAAAAAACTTCTTGTATGACTTAAAGTCAAGAGCAAGAAGTTTTACCAGATCAAGTCACGGAACAAATCTCCAATAAAATTTGGTCGCCAATGGTAACTAATTTAAGATTTAGTCTGAAATGACAAAGATCCGTTTGGACAACTATAAGTGCGTTAATAAAACCTAAGGCAAGACAACTCAGGTCTATCCAAATGGGTAATAAGCAGATTAGTCAGCCAAGGGCCGAACATATAATCACTATGCTAAAACACTAGTAGGCCGTAACTATGAGTATAAGGTATGGACAAACAACTCATATATATTTTACTAGAAAACATAAGAATGCAAATATATCATTGTTATAAGTTACTGTTTGTTTATTAAAAATATCAAGGCAGAAAAATGTCATGACTTTTCACAGGGTTGGACGCTTTCCTAGAGATTTTTCCATCCCCTCAGGGGGAACATCTAAAGCAGAAGGCGGAATGGTGGATCTCAGGTCCCTAAGTCTTTCTTGTCGATTAAAACTAGGTTTATCTACTAGAAGAAGAGATTGGACAAATGAATCTTCCCCATGAAGGCCATATTCGCCCAAGTATTTTTTAACAAAGCTTATTGGTAAAGTATCAGTAGGAATCTAGTTGACATCTAAACTGAAAGGAAGATTAGGGGTACTCCAATCAACCTAGATCATTCCAATGCCATAGGGAATCTTCCTTGGGTGCCTTTAAAACTGTTAAGGCATTCAACCAACCCCATTTATAGCCTTCTCTCCTTGCTTATTTTAGCTCATCATCCATGTGCGCCAGTGCTTCATCATAGCCATTCATCCAAACAGTTCATGTTTTCTTGTGAAATTAAAAGGTTAAACGATCGACTTTGTCATTTAATTTCTTGATATTGGTAACTTAGTTCTTGATTATAATGGCTTGGTCGGCCAGATTTTTCTTCGTTCTTTCCTCCTCAATGGTGGGCCGAGCAACTACTACCTGCTTTGACGACTGGTCACCTTTAGCCTTCTTCAGATTTTCCATTTCGTCCATCAGTTGGGCATTCTCCTACTCGAAGAATGAGGCACCTTCATTTTAATTAGCATCTGATTGCTTCTTTAAACTTTTAAGTCTGCTTAGCTTAGCTTACTTTGCTTCATAAATAGCATACAGACAAGCAAGGGATGCTTTGTGATCCTCTTGCATGGAGAATCATCTCATAATAGGAGGCATTATTTGCCACGGCTTGACTAAATAACCTATGCAAATGAACATAAGCTTCCGTGACTTGGTTAGAGGCATCCAAGTCGAGCAATTCCTCTAGTTCTTCTTCCTCCAAATCTTCATGACCTGCCTTAAAAAGTTGGACATTTCTTCCAAAGAGATCACTTTCGGCTGCTACCATGACATATCTCCTGTATTTAAACTGAAAAATGGAATATACGTACAAAAATTAAGGAGTAAATCCAACAAACATCAACATTATACAAGTGAAATAAAGGGCAATCTTATTAAATATATGGAAAAGTACATCAAAAGGATAATTGTTCCGGTTTACAAGGAAACAGAACATTATAAAGAAAAAAATTAAAAAGGCAAAACAATCCCAAGGTGGTTATACTTTTTCCTTGTCTTTGGCCACTTCATTTGTGGACCGAGTAGCCACCACTGAATTCTCAGGTACTATAAAAGACTCATATGTACCCTCCTCATCCTTCATTTCCTTATGAATTATGGTAGGAGTGCTAGGATTATATTGCTGGAAATTTTTTAAATCAGTAGCAGTACTAGCCTGCTTAAGGGCAGTATCCCAACCTTCTTTAAATGAGGTCTTCTTTAGTTAGCCAATATGCAAAGATATAATATCAAAAGCCTTATCCCAGCCATTGGTTTGGGCATCCTTCTTTACAATGGCCTTCAAGCCCTGGTACCAATCCTCCACCTCAGTAGTGGCTTTAGCAGCATTTGCGATAATTTTCTCGGCACCTTTCTTCGCCTTTTCAGCGGTATCTAGCAATCCCTACCACTTCTCTTGATTTTTTTCATGGTCCTTCTTGGTGGAGTCCAAGGAATATCTCAAGATTTTAGAGGCAGCTTCAAAGTCAACTGATGACTCTTTAAACTGGTCATCCCTTATCAATATCTTATCGTAAGTAACCAGGAACTACAAATTTTAGAGGAATAAAATTGATCATTAAAGTATAAAGATGAAAATACCGACCAATTATAAAAATCATAACCAAAGCCAAATTGTGATTCCCCCTCTCCAATAATCTTTCCTTAGACAAAGGGGCTATCGTTGACTTGTCATTAGGTAAAACTGCAGAATCAATCAAACCCTTGACTAAAACAACGTTCAGTTCCAAACTCAGCAGAGGCCTAGTCGGCTTAGATCTTCTTTACCAATTCCTACTGGTTAGCAGAACCTTTTTTCATTCTCTTGTACTGAGGCTCCATATTCTTCATCTCCTCAATCATCACCACCACTGGGCACTTGGGACTACCTTCACTTGGGTCATTCTTCTTATCGATAAGAGGGGGAGACATGGCCCCAATGAGAAGGTTTAGAATGTTCCTCTCAACCATCTTATCAGGAAAGGAAAGGGTGGCTGGAATAATGGATAAGTCTAGGGACTCAAAAGAGCAGGAGGTTCCTCCAAAACCAGTGTTTTCCTCTTCTTGAAAATGGGATTATGAGGCAGTAACAGATGAAGATGAGGTCGGTGAAAAAACCCTTACAAAGTTATTTTAACAACAGTTAAAAAGGTTTAATGAGTTTCGAACTAAATTTTGGAGAAACTCTTGTAAAAATCTTATTTACAACACAAGGTGTGTCAAAAACAGTTTGTAAGGACTCATCACTCAAGAATCTTGGAAATAATTAATTAGTTTAAATCTAAGTTTATGTAGAAGATTTCAATACTGGAAAACTAAAAAGCATACAGATTAGGCAAGTATTTTTTTACGTGGTAAAGTCCCAAATTAGGAAAAACATCCACGGTGACCTCTACGCCACAAAACAAAATTCCACTATAATCAAACAATAGATACAAGATTACAAACACCTAAACATGCATTTAAGATCTTAAGCTAAGATAATAATTGTACCTACACGAGCTTTCCTCTCCAAGGTATTTTAGATATTTCTTTAATCTTCCTAGCAGTTTCCTCGCCTTCCTCCATGTTACTTGTTCCCAATGGCTCGAACAATACAAAATATCTCAAATAAACCAGACTTGGACAGGTGTTCGTGTGAGAGTATAATGAAGTGATGTGATTTACATGCAATATGCTTCTCACACCTCTCAATAGATTTATACAAATAAATCCTAATGAATTACACATAATCTATATAATATGCAGAGAGTTTAAAATTTCTTTGAAAATTAGACTTAAATTTCAAACGAAATCTTTCAGATTCAAAAGTAACCTTTCTGAAAAATAAATCAAGTGTTTCAAAATACTTATTTATGTATCAAAAGATTTCATAAAGAGTGAAACTTAGTTTTTTGAAACAAAACTTTAGATCTGAAGTATATACTGTATAAAGTCTTTTTTGAAGATATTTTGAAACAAAGAGTGGATATAATAAATATAAAGATACAAAACAAGATCTAATTGAAAAAGAGATAAAAAAACTTACTACAATAAATGATATGTATCTCTTATCAAATCTCATAATTTCTAGAAAGAAATCCAAGATCCACACTAAGACAGGTTCCTAAGATAGATTTAAATTGAAGATTTTCTTCAAACTATAACAAAAAATAAACCCTCACGAAAGCTTGATTTTTCCAACTCATAAAACTTTAGGTTTTCTGGTATGAGTTGGAATGACGAAGTATGTGTTTGGTTTTGGATAGGGTTGTGTTTTTTTTTTCCGATTTTTCGATTTTTCCGAATTTCGATCCGATTTTTTTCGATTTTGGAAAGATTTTTTTATTGCCGATTTTCGATTTTCCGAAAAAAATCGGATCGAAAATCGAAATTTTTTTATTTTCCAAATTTTCAATTTTTGCCGATCCGAATTTCCGAAATTTGTTCCGATCCGAATTTCCGAATTATTTTCTGAAATATTATCCGAATTATTTTCCGATTGTTTTTTCAAAATATTTTCCGAACTATTTTCCAATTTTTCCACGAAATGTTTTCCAAACTGTTTTTCGAAATAATTTTCGAAGTATTTTTCTGGAAAATTGCCGAATTTTCCGAATTTCTGAATTTCGTCCAAAATTCCGATTTCGGAAAAAAAAAACATTTCCGAAAAAAATCGATTTCGGCATGCCGATTTTTTTGCCGATTTTTCCAGAATTTTTTTCGAAACATGCTTTTTCGATCTTATCCGGCCGAAACACAGCCCTAGTTTTGGAGGAAAACCTACAAATTTCTAAGTTTTGAGAACTCTCTCTCTCTCTCTCTCTCTCTCTCTTCTCTCTTTGCTCTCCCTTCTCTCTTTATTTTTTTTCTCAGACCTACGAACTATCAAAGTCTCTGAATGGCTAACCAAGGGTATCTATTTATACTAGAGATGGAAGGATCCAGAAGTTCGAACCAAATCAAGGGCTGAGATTGTTTTGACAATTCAAAGTCTAAATCTAATGGTTGTTAATGCATCGCATTAAGTCTTATTCCGATTGGCCCTAATGGTCCTCACATGGATCAATTCTAAGACATGCAGATCGTTGATAGCAAATGATCTAATGACTATAAATGGTGATCGAATTTGAGAGAGTAAAGAAACACACTTTTCATGAGTAAGGGACAAACACATGTATCAATTCTAGCGGATAAAAAATGCGCATTTTTGAAAGTTTTTTAAAATCTTATTTGCCTCCCCAAAATGTCTTTATTGATTTTGTATTCTACCCTGACATATTTTAAGGAAAAATAATAATATGATTTTAATCCCCAACACTTTTAAAAATAAGTTATTAATTGTTTAAAAATCATTTTAAATGATTTAAAAATGTTTAAAAATATTTTAAAAAATTCCTAAAAATATGTAAACACTTATGCACACACTTATATACCTATATACAATATTTTTATCGTATAGTGTGTTCAGGTATTTAGAATGCCTCCCTTTTTGGTAGATGTGATTGTTCTTGGCCATGATCAATTGTTGATGAAATTTGTCAGAACCTTGGTGAAGATGGCTCAAAGATTCTAAACTATTTTGTTTCCGTATCCAAACTAGTTAGAACTCCTATAAGGCATAAACTCAAGACATAGGACAGTCTTTCATCAAAATGTTTCCTTTTTTTTATTATCAAAGTCCTTTTTTATGGCTTGAAAATCAAGACATTGGTCATTAGGTCTTTTTCGAGAAGACACAAATTTCACATATTGAAAAGTTTTAGTTTGTGTCTTATTTTTTTGATCAAAACCTATGCCCGTTTTGTCTTTATAATTGGGTTTGTTAGATGCAACACAATCTTTAAAACAATTGGAATTATTTTCAAATTTAGATATTTTTTGAAGACTGTTGAAATCTCTTCTTTAGACTGTTCCAATTCTATCAAAGTTACCTTATATTTCTTTTCAAAATTGCATTTGATTTAGAAAGTTCTTTAATTTTTTCAACAAAAACTTTAGTTTTGGTTTCATAGGCCAAACACTGATTAGTATAGTCCTCTGCGTTCTGTTTCACCATTAGACTTAAGGCTTCTATCTTTTTAATTAGGTCCTTGAATGTCTTCTCTAGTTTAGTACTCTTCCTAAGAGTCTTAATGTATAGTGTGTGAATGTGAGGGAGGTCATCATTATCAGACTCATTAAGTGTAGTGTGTGAATTTTCTCCTAACGCTTCATTAGTCCTAATCACACACACATTCAATTAGTCATTGATACGTTCACTTTGACTCACACACATCGTTGTAGAGCTACTACTAGCAGTGTCAACATCATTAATATTATTTAAGCAAAGTGCAGATAAACCAGAAGTAGGCAAGACATCATATGACATAACAATACTAGGCATGATAGCATAAAGTTCAGTATTACTAGCAGACATATTATTAAAATCGATAATTTTTGCAAAGAAAGACAAGTAAGGGTCAAAAGGTTTAAGTAAGGACATTGTCCGTCACAATTTAGTATGTCGTATACTGCTATAAGTCGTCGAATGATTGAGAGGATTACATCTATAAGAGACGAATCCGAATTACAAGAAGACTTCAACATTCAAGTCTAACAAGGATGAATTTGGTAAATTATGTTTAAGTTCCATTTACATTTCATATTAAAAGTGTTGGGATGTTTTTTATAAAAGTTAAAATGTTTTTTTTTTCGAAATTCTTATAAATGTTTTTTATTTTTCAAAAAATATTTTATCATAAAAGTTTTGGATAAATGTTTCCTGATCCAGTGAACAGTTTTAAGTTTTGAGGTTTCCAAGTTATTTAAAAGTCTAAAGTTTTTTTCTAGGGATCAGTGACTGTCGTTCAAATGAGATCCTGTCTCGCTCGAACGACAGGATGTTTATGCTGACATGTCACCACCTTAAATTATATTATATATAGGGTGTCAGATTATTATTTTTCGTGTGGAGAAACACTGGTTTTGAACAGAATACGATTTTGAGTGTTTGTTTTATTCTCCAATCATTTTTGAGGGTTTAAAGTTTTGTTTTACAATTCACATATCCCAATTACTTTTGTGTGAGTTGTTTTGTGGAACACAAAGCATATTTTTTGGATTTTATGCTGCTACACTAGGTTCCTTGGAAGGTACTGGACTGACAATAGGTGCCTTGGAAGGTACTGGACTAACAATAGGTGCCACTTAGGGGATGTACTAGGCTGATCGACTGCATGTCATAGGGAGTGCTGTGGTGTTCCTAGGCTGATGACTACGAACTGACACCTGCGGGTATTTCGAGTGTTATCTGTATTTTTAGTGTAATCTGTGTAAACCGTTCTTTTACAAATTATAGTGGAAATAAAAAGTATTTTGCCCTTTGGAGATATTTTCCTGAAATTTATCTTTGTCAGCTTATTAGTAGCATGATTTATTTTTTGTTTTGAATTGATACATATATGCATGTTTAAGGGCTGATTTATTTGGTATTTGATTTGTGCAAATTTAGACATCCAATTAAATAAGTTTGAATTGAAATTTGCGAACCGATTTGAATTAAATCGCACAGGCTTTTTCAGGGTTGGAAGATTGAGGTTCATCTTCTTCAGAGTCACTTGAATCATCCCAAGTCTTATAAATATTGTCCTTATTATTGCTATTGTTGAGTTTAACTCTACACTTATTAGCAAAATGACCTAACTTACCACATCGATGACATTTAACATTTTTAATATCAGTCTTAGGTATGCTATTATCATATGTGTTATGTTTGTCTTAACTTCCCTCACAAGGTCTGTTATTAAAGTGGGTTGGGTATCCCACTTTCCCTTGTTTAGAAGCAACATTATTTGTAAACTTCAAAATTTTCTTGAATTGTTTAGACATGAGGGCTATCTGGTTATCCAAGCTATCTAAATCACAGTCTTCATGAGAATCTAAGTCTATATTTGACAGTGATAACTGAGGTGAGGTCATTGTATATTGAAACACTAAATTGGAACTAGACTGTTTTTTTTTTTATTATTAGAAAGATGCCTTTTAAATTCAAGTTTCATTTATATAGTCCTAAGTTTTCTACTGAGGAGTTCAGGGGTCAAGTATGGATCTTCTATTTCTCAATTTCATACCTTTTGTTATCAAACTTAGGGGGAAGGGATCTTAGAATTTTTGAAACAATTTTTTTCCTATTATACATTATACCATTTGCATGCAATTTCGTAATAATATTAGTTAGTCTAATGTAGAATTCATCAAAAGTCTCAGTCTCATGCATAAGTAGTGTATTATACTATTGTATTAACATCTGTGTTTTGGCAGCCTTAACACGTTCATCCCCTTCTTGGGTTGTGACCAACATGACCCAGACTTCCTTAGATGTGGAGCAAATGGAAATGCATTTAAATTTGTGCTCATTAACAGATATGAAAATAACATTCTTCCCTTTATTGTTGCTTAAGAAGGCATGTTTCTCTTCTTTAGTAAACGCACTGAGGAGATTTTTTAATATTTTCAATACTAACTTCTATTATAGGCTTAGTTGGATGAGAATATCCATTTTCAATGTCTTCCCAGATATCATCTTCCAATGTCCCTTGGATGAAAGCAATCATCCTTACTTTCCAGTAAGAAAAACCAAAGAGCGCAGGTCTAGAAATATTTCGAAGACGTTCAAATTTTTCGATCAAAGGTTTTGAAGAAAATACTCAATTCTGATACCAATGGGAAAAACCCTTACTAACTTATTTTAACAACAGTTAAAAAAGTTTAATGAGTTTCGAACTACTTTTTGGAGAAAC
This sequence comes from Sambucus nigra, assembly GCA_949130495.1. Classification (NCBI taxonomy): domain Eukaryota; kingdom Viridiplantae; phylum Streptophyta; class Magnoliopsida; order Dipsacales; family Adoxaceae; genus Sambucus; species Sambucus nigra. The sequence continues at coordinate 381,269,347 of OX422214.1, read as the reverse complement.
TCTTGTAAAAATCTTATTCAGAACACCAAATGTGCCAAAAATAGTTTGTAAGGACTAATCACTCAAGAATCTTGGAAATAGGTTTTTAGTTTAAACCTAAGTCTATGCAATATATTATAATACTATAAAGCTAAAAAGCACACGCATGAGATAAGTATTTTTTTATGTGGTAAAATCACAAATTAAGGAAAACATCCACGGTGACCTCTACACCAAAAAACAAAATTCCACTATAATCAAATAATAGATACAAGATTACAAGAACCTAAATATGCATTTAAGATCCTAAGCTAAGATAAGAAATGTACTTACAGGAGATCTCCAAGGTATTTCGAATATGTCTTTAATCTTCCTAGCAGTTTCCTTGCCTTCCTCCTTGTTACTTGTTCCCAGTGGCTCAAATAATACCAAATCTCTCAAATGAACCAGACTTGACCAGGTGTTTGTATGAGAGTGTAGTGAAGTGATGTGATCTACCTGCAATATGCTTCTCACACCTCTCAATAGATTTATACAAATAAATCCTGATGGATTACACAGAATCTATATGATATGCAGAGAGTTTAAAATTTCTTTGAAAATCAGACTTAAATTTCAAATGAAATATTTCAGATCTAAAAGTAACCTTTTTGAAAAATAGATCAAGTATTTCAAAATACTTATTTATATATCAAAAGATTTCATAAAGTGTGAAACTTAGTTTTTTGAAACAAAACTTTAGATCTGAAGTATATACTATATAAAGTCTCTTTTTCAAGAAATTTTGAAACATAGAGTGGATCTAATGAATCTACAGATACTAAACAAGATCCAACTGAAAAAGAGATAAAAGAAACCTACGATATTAAGTGAGATGTATCTCTTAGCAAATCTCGTAATTTTTAGAAACAATCCAATATCCACACTGAGACAGGTTCCTAAGAGAGATTTAGATTGAAGAGTTTCTTCAAACTATAACCAAAAACAAACCTTACGAAAACTTTATTTTTTTAACTCTCAAGACTTTAGGTTTTCTAGTATGAGTTGGAATGACGAAGTATGTGTTTGGTTTTGGAGGAAAACCTACAAATTTCTAAGTTTTGAGAACTAGTTTTCTCTTTCTCTCTCTCTCCCCCCCCCCTTTCTCTCTTTACTCTTTCTCTTTTCTCTTTTTGCTCTCCCTTCTCTCTTTATTTTTTTTCTCAGACCTACGAACTATCAAAGTCTCTAAATGTCTAACCAAGGGTATCTATTTATACTAGAGATGGAAGGATCTAGAAGTTTGAACCAAATCAAGGGTTGAGATTGTTTTGACAATTCAAAGTCTAAATCTAATGGTTATTAACGCACCCCATTAAGTCTCATTCTGATTGGCCTTAAGGGTCCTCACATGGATCAATTCTAAGATATGCAGATCGTTGATAACAAATGATCTAATGGCTGTTAGTGGTGATCGAATTTGAGAGAGTAAAGGAACACACTTTTCATGAGTAAGAGACAAACATGTGTATCAATTATAGCGGAAGAAAAACGCGTGTTTTGAAAGTTTTTTAAAATCTTATTTGTATCCCCCAAATGTCTTTTTCGATTTTGTATTCTACCCTGACATATTTTAAGGAACAAAAATAATATGATTTTAATCCCCAATACTTTTAAAAACAAGTTTTTAAATGTTTAAAAATCATTTTAAATGATTTAAAAATATTTTTAAAAATTCTTAAAAATATGTAAACACTTGTGCACACACTTATATACCTATATGCATGATTTGTGTCCGACAGTGTGTTCATGTAACTAGAATACTTCTCTTTTTGGTAGATGTGATTGTTCTTGGCCATGATCAATTATTGATGAAGCTTGTCAAAATCTTGGAGAGGGTGGATAAAAGATTCTAAACTATTTTGTTTCCATTTCCGAACTAGTTGGAACTCCTAGATGTAATAAACTCAAGTAAGTCAATCATATAGTGTGTTCTCAGTCTGCTCATCCAAATATGTGGGGCTATTGGAATGTCTTTCACAGGCCGAGCTACAAAGGAGGTAATGGAACTTTGATATTCGAGCAAAATAGAAGCCGAACGGGGATCGACTTATCCTATTTTTTCTTCAACAGACCAGATGTACTTCAAATCAGTGAAATTAACTTCGTACTCAGGTGAGCAGTTCTTTTTCCTTTTTTTTTTTGCAAAAAACAAGCATGAAAATAATGATCAACAAACCATTAGAAAAGAGTAAATATATGAAATAATTGAGGTGACGACCTATGCCTCGCCCTTCCTGAGGGCATCATGGCCCAGTGTATTTTGCACCCTTAGAAAGAGGAGCATACTTCCAGGTTTTAACTACAATTTCGTACTCCCAATAATCCTTATTAGAGTTAGGTAAATTCACCACCAGAGCTCTATTAGAATATCGTGTCTTCAAGTAATAGATGTTATCACCTGCGGTCCCCTAGCTATACCAATACATGAGTTCAGTCATTCCTATTTGGGTCCCATATATCTCATTAAGGCGGTTAACTCCATTAACCACCCTCCAAGTATTTAGAGCCACCTGAGCAGGGACCACATCGAAGTATTGAAAAGATTCGAGAAATAAATTATTTGGCGGGAAAGTAATGCCATATTCAGCTATAAAAATTATTGGCAACCAGTGACCTTCACTTAAAGCACATAAATCGCAGGGACCAAAAACTAAGTATGTAGTTACCCAAGATGGGATTTTCCATTTTTTACTAAAATCTTCCAAAGAACCCTCATCTACGATATAAAACATCATAATAGCTCAGAAAGAAAAAAAGACTAGAAGAAAGAGGTTCTTACAGTAGGAGAACTAGGTTGAAATCCATAAGGAGTAAAGTGAAAACACTACAATGGAAGGAAAAGTTTGAAATGCAAAGTGAGATGAGATGCAAATGGAAGTAGGTCTTTTATAGGTATAGTGAAGGCTCTTGATCTGGTATTTGAAATGATTAAACGTATCAACATTTTAAGATATCTACGACGTCTTAGATCCCCAAATGCCAAAAAGACTATCGTACCCTCAGACGGTTCGCTTTCTTTCAAATTATTTACAAAACTGCCACCGCGTTAGTATGACTTAGTAAAAAATTACAAGTCCTTGATGTCGGCCTCCGACCAACACCTTTCTAGGGTGCTGAGCAGTGTTTTGACAAATACTCCATTCTTTTGTTTATCCTTCAAGTATGAAGTAGTGGGGACTTTAGTTGTAGCCTAAATTCATTAGGCTTTATGGACCAATGAGCTAGAGACACCTGTCCACATAACCATTTGACTTTCTACTACGGGTATACCTGGTCGGCCCCATCAACCTCTGATCTGCCACTCAGCCGACCATATCCAGGAATGTGAACCATTAGTTAGATGAAAAGACACACTTGGAGTACTCAACAGTCACCATGCACATGCACGTGAATGATGTCCAATTACATATTAAATGTGTAAATGTTTGAAGTTATAAAGGTATTCAATTTCTTGAATTTCTACTTATTATAAATATGCTATTACTCCCAACAAAAGAGCAGAAGGATGCAAAAAAACACAAACGCTTAGTGTTTAACCCTAAATATTGTAACCTTAAATCATTAGTAACATTACCTTGTGGATGTAGGGTTCCTTCTTGAGCTGAACCACATAAAAATTTCTTATGTCCTTTTCTATTTTCTTTACTTTTTGTATTTGTGATTATAAATTTGGTAACTAAAGCTAGGACCGATTCTCAAATAAGTAATTCAAATTTTGACATATGCGGAGATATAATATGTTTACATTATTATATTATAGTGTCATCATATGATAAAAAGGGCAACACATTATATCATCTTAAATTTTAAGATCGTAATTTAAAGTTCATAAGTTACTAGAATGCACGAAAAAAACCGTTGACCCTAAGTGGCTTAACAAAGTCCCTCAATTTGTTGATATCTTTAATTAGGATCACCAAGATCATCTAAGGTCTAATGTGCTAAAACATGAACAAGTTAGTTCAGTTCAATTCATTCATTAAAAAGGGAACGAGGCTAACGTGAACTCTTAACTCCATATCGACTACGCAAGGACAATACAACATAATAATCAGCACTGAAAACACATCCATAGTTGTTAAAACAATTTGGGATAATATACGTGTCACTCTCTTAGTTGGATTCTTGAACCAACGGTATCAAAACGAACAGTTAAATCAACTTCACAACCCGCGCAAATTTGTCGGGATGGGTAAATAACCCAACACTCGTTTTTAAGGACTTCGGAAGACTAATAATAATAATTAAAAAAAAAAAATTCAGTTCAGCTCCCCACCACCATCTATTTGTACCCAATTATCCATTCTTGAGCTGGAAATTTTCTACAATATAGAGACAAGCAACAGATAGCGACATATATAAACAGGCTCAGCATATTTCTGTAATATGTACATGTATTGAAATTTTGATAACGAAGACTGTGAAACACACAAGAGTCATGTGGATAATAGCCACCCAGTTGCCCCTGATTGGATGTGGTTTCAAATGCTCACCTCCAAATACTAATCCTCAACTCTCTCTCTCCTTTTGTCTTTATCCCTCCTCTTTTTTTAACAACCCTCTATTAATAAGCTCTCTATTATTTTTTATTTTTCTTGTAACTATATCTCCTTTTTTCTCACTACTGGGTGTATCACCAAAACCTCATCCTCTCTGGATGCACCCTTTCCAATAGGCTTTGGAGCCAAAGGTCTGATCCTCACACCCTCTCTCCACTCTGAACTTACTTTCATTTATTCATCTTGTTTATTTATTTTAAATTATAATTTAGCTATCCATCTCATGTGGGTCTCAACTGAATTTAGTGTTGGACGGGTTTGGGAATGTTAAATATATAGTTTTACTTTATTGCTAGCTGTAAATAAAGTTGTTCTCAAGATTTTGTTATATCTGTATTTTAAGGTTTAAGGTTTATAGGATATGTATGTGTATGCATGCTAGTTTTTGGTTCAGAAGTTTGGCGGTTCTGGTTTTGAAATGCCTATTTAATGTTAGAATTTTAAGATTTTTAATTTTCATCTCTATAATTTGATAGTTGAAATTTGTTCTGCTATCTTTAACATAACAACTTGTTCTCTTGGGATGTAAGATGATTTATTGGATTAAGATATTCTAGTAGCATGTAGCCTCTTTCTTTATTGTTTTATACTCCCTCCGTCCCAATTTAAGAGTTCATATTTGACTTTTGCTTTTATTAAGGATACAACTAATCAGCGGTCAAGATGTAGACATATTAATTATCGTGACATTTAATACATTGATGTTCGAGTAAAAAGGAAAGACGACTTTTAATTTGGGACAACCCAAAAAGGATTAGTGGATTCTTAATGACAGATGGATTATATAGAACATAGCCTGTCCTTATTATAGTCAAGAATTGATCAATAATTTCCTTGTCACAAGATTAATTATCATCCATAATATATTCATAATGATCGTATAACCATGTAGAACTGATTCTCTGGGCTTGAGAAGAATTTGAGATGGAAAATTGTGATTTTTTTATTTTTATTTTTATTTTGTGGGATGAGGATACGTTAATCTGATTTCTGTTTATTTTTTTTCATGATAATTCAAGATATATCTGGAGAAGGAATAAACAATAGAAATGGAGGTAACCAACGTGAGCGAGTACCAGGCAATTGCCAAGCAAAAGTTGCCCAAGATGGTATATGACTACTATGCATCAGGTGCTGAGGACCAGTGGACTCTGGAAGAGAACAGAAATGCTTTCTCAAGAATTCTGTAAGCTTCCTTAATTGCTTCATCATACCCAAAATAGTCAATATGTCTCATGCTTTATGAAATAATTTGTATGGGCCAAAAGTTATATAAAAATCTGCAGATACCCCTTTATGTGAAAGTGTAAAAACATAGTGTATGTATGTTGATATATTCTGATTGTATTTACTTTATAATTCAAATAGATTTCGACCCCGTATTCTCATTGATGTGAGCAAAATAGACATGACCGCCACTGTGTTGGGATTCAAGATATCTATGCCCATCATGATCGCCCCAACAGCCATGCAGAAAATGGCTCACCCTGAAGGTATGCAAATGCTTTACCTTGAGCTTACACCCTTATTCTGGAAGCAGGACCGATAAATTTGAGTAACTATTAGTAATTAGGAGTGTTTTTGTGTGAATTTGCATATATCCATAATCCATGCTTCCTAAGGCTTGGGCTAACCAGTTTCACATTATAACTCCAATTGCAAATTTGCAATTGGAACTCTACTCTTGTTATGAATGGCGGTGTGCTTGATTAACATCACAATTTTTCCTTGGAAAAAAGTATTTGTGTTTACTCTTTTTATTATTTTGTGGTGCTTGATTGTAAATATCTTATATAGGAACAATAGTCTTAAATATGGCATGTGCTCCATTTTTTCTTCATAATCTATGAAGATATTTCTTACCCATCACCAAAAAATTGGATCCCTTGGAAAAGTAAGAGACATCTCACCATGTCACTCAACTCTTTTACAAGTTTCCCATATAAGTAAACCGTTTTTCAATGTTTTTCCATAATTGTAATCGAACGCATCCTAAAAGCTTGTGTTAAGCTGATGAAGAGGTAAAAGAATAAGATGGCCGAGGATTTTTTCGTAGCCTCAGTCAACTTAAATCTGATGTCCTCTTCGATATTGGAATGTTGAGCTACATATTTGGTATTTTTATTAATAAAGATTCTTAACATAGTATCCTAGGACTTTCTTTTAACTTGGAATCTGGCCATACTTCCTACTATTAATCTTACTCATAAGTCATAACTATAAGTTCTATGAAGTTTAAGAACTAAAAGGTCCAAAATGAATGATTTGCAAGCATGTGTGTGTGTGGTCATTCTCAACCAAAAAGCAAGACAAATTTCAAACTTAAACTAGTGGATTTGTACAAAATATTCTGAGTGATTTACAGGTTTTCTAAGGGTAACTATATCTCTACTTTATCAAGATTTCATTTTGTGAAATGTGGTTGTCATGAAACCATTACAATTGCATGGCCGGGGCCCTGCATTTGGATTAGTCTTAATAGCTAGTTGATTTTATAATGTTCAACAATAACTTACCTACTATATTGATTTATATTGATTCGCCCATGCTTAAATTGGTTGTTTGCTTAATGTTTGTTATCCACCATGCTTTTTTTTTCAAGAGAAACAAAAAAAATGATTTTTATACCATAAAGGAGCTACGATTGAACCGAATAATTTAATTCACTTTACACCTTTCTTGAGATTTGTTTATAGCTGAGTTAATACGTGAGTTGTCGTGCATATTAAGTTCCAGTGCTAATATAGTCATATGAGACCACAGTTTGTAGTCCGATGACATGGTATAATTCTTGCAGGAGAATATGCAACAGCCAGAGCCGCATCTGCAGCTGGAACAATTATGGTTTGTCTTTTCATCTTTTCTACACTCTAATTAAGTATGAATCCTTCTTCAACACTAGAAATATCATACACCATGAGATTTCATAGATTACATTAGTTTTTACTAAGTAAAGGAGACATTAGCATGATTGCAATATCTATTGTATATATGTAAATAGAAGACAGTAAAAGTAATGTGAAGAAAGATCATATAAAAAAGACTTATTGTGGCATTGATAGAGATGTCGTACCTTGGTGCGATAGCAAGTGACCTCTCCCAAGCTACAGGGTTTGTCTCGGGTTCGAGGCATAGGAGCAGTCTCTCCATATATGGGGGTAAGGCCAGCCGACATCTGCCTCTCCCAGATTCTGCAGTTAAGCGGGAGCTTACGACCTTTTTTTTGTGGCATTGATAGAATACTACTTGTTGGTTTGCCAGTTCTTGCAATTTGTAGTAGTACTATTGCAAGAGTGACCTTTGTATTATGTGAGACTGCCGTATAAAACACTTTCGTATGCTACAGAAAATTAAAATAATTTTTTGGGGAAAGAATTTTAAATCAGTTTTGTCTAAAAATATAAAATCTGCTGAGCCAAGCCAACCAAACAACAGGCGGGCATCGGCACGCATGTGGGTTTCGCCACAAAGCCACATGCATCTAGGTGCTCTCCCCTTGCACAAAACTGGGTTGCCCATTGAGGCCCATGCATTCTAAGGGATATATTCACGCATACTCTTCCCTCTAGTTTTTCTATATGGGACAAACTTGTTAAATTCTTCAATCAATTTTACATGTAAAATGGGTTACTTTGGAGCCAATTTCTCATTCACTTATTGATGGCTTTGGGGGCAAGTGAATATATGACATTAATCTCCTCATAGAGCACGTTGATATGTGGACCCGCCCCTAACGGTGAGTGGGTCCCATTTATTCCAAAGTTGATAAAATATTACATGGTCAAAAGTAATTGTTGACTAGTCATACGTGGCAAAACCAATACACTTTTACTCTAGTGGACTGCATTCCATATAGAATGATCCAGAATGCGGTAATCTTTATTCCAAAATATCATATTGGTTAAAAAAAATGTTTTCATTATTTTATTACTTCCAACAATCTAGGATGATCAGCTTAATGTGTAGTGGCCCTTGTTCTTTGTTCCAGATAAAGTTGATCTGTATTCACATTCCAAAAATTCGGACTTCGTTTAAAAACCCAGAAGGCAATTCTTGTCCTGATTTTGATTGAAAGGATATCATTGAGATGACTTCAATCAGGGTAATAAAAGAGGTAGACTAGATACAGACTTGATATTACCCTCCTCTTTGCATGAAGTGGCTGCCTCAAACACATGTTTGCAAAGCATGGATCAAATATAGTAATGAGAAGTGCAATTCTCGTGCATAGAGTGGTTAGGTTCAACAATCTAACATGACCATGTCCCCCCACTTACACACCAATACCCTAAGGGGGTCAATTAATCTATTGGCTTTCGAGTACCTATCAAGCCCTGCCTGACTCAAGGTTACTATACCAGCATCAGTGTCCATTTAATGATCGATTGTACTATGGGATGTTCCATTCCTGATCGCCACCCCTACCCCTTGAGGGTCCACATTTTAAACAGGGGTAGAGGGCTCTCTGTCACGCCTAGCGGGGAGAGGGCTCTTGCTATGCCCATGATATAACTGAAAACTCTGAGAAATATTTATGATATTTACCACCAAAAGTTTGGTATTTACACAATATAATATTTCTATATATAGGTGGTAGCATAGAATATTAATGCCAAGTTACATATGTTAATGTTATAAACGAGGGGTCTACATTCTATATATTATTGAAACTGTTGTGGAGCAACCACTCACATGATTTTTTTTCTTTTTAGTTTCTCTGTTTTGTTTATTTTGTCATTAATTCTTATTTGTATGCAAAATAGTAATCTACGAGAATTTCCTTTATGGGATTTGTCATGCTTCAGGGCTGAATAAGATATATGCATCGTTGATTGTTTTGTCAGACATTGTCATCTTGGGCCACATCTAGTGTTGAAGAGGTTGCATCAACAGGACCTGGCATTCGCTTTTTCCAGCTTTATGTGAGCAATTAATTTTCATTTCCCTATTACTGTTGGTGTTAAACTGGCTCTCAAGGATCAAATATAATAAATTATGATTTTTGAGTGATAAATGTGCTGCCAATATGTTCAGGTGTACAAGGACAGGAATGTTGTTGCTCAGCTCGTGAGAAGAGCTGAAAGAGCTGGCTTTAAGGCTATAGCTCTTACAGTTGATACCCCAAGGCTGGGACGTAGAGAAGCTGACATCAAGAACAGGTGCACTATTCTGAGTCAGTTCAGATAATGAGAGTCAAAAGCATTATACGTTAAGTTAGTTTTCTGTCTACAATATCACTTACATGGTTCTCGCACAGATTCACTTTACCCCCGTTTTTGACTTTGAAGAACTTTGAGGGTTTGGACCTTGGAAAAATGGATGAAGTATGTGACAACTACTGTCTCGTTGATTACCTTAACTTATGATGTTTTACATATACTCAATTCAACTCAACAAAGCCTTTTCCCAATTATTTGGGGTCGGCATGATGTTTTACATATGTTTTATATATTTATTTATTTATGCTGTGGCATACAGGCTGCTGACTCTGGATTAGCTTCCTATGTTGCTGGTCAAATTGACCGTTCATTGAGCTGGAAGGTATGTTACTTGGTACCTAATAGCCGGTGTAACAGTTTTAGCAATCTGGTCTGTCTAAATTGGAAATTCAAGGGTAATGTAAGACAAGGGACAAAGTTCAGAATTGCAAAGAGTAATTTACTGTACAATGAGTGAACAAAATACAAACAGGAAGACTTGAATCAAACCATGTAGAAGCCAAAACTTGGATACCATGTTGGACCACTAAATGCTCTAAAAGATTAAGCTATAGAAATTGGGTTAACAATGTATATCATGATCTAATTGTTTTTATTAGCTTGAATATGGTGAAAATTGGGTTGAAGCTTGATAATTTGATGAGACAAATATGGTTATGGATTTGTCTTGGCAGTTTGGGATTGAGCATGAAATTGGATCATGATCACTTGATATTTACTTATGCTTAAAGGTGGCCATAAGAAGAAAAAAAAGTGTTATGCATCTGATAGTGTGTTGATACATGGACAGGATGTGAAGTGGCTTCAGACAATCACCAAATTGCCAATCCTAGTGAAGGGAGTACTCACTGCTGAGGATGGTAAGGACAGCTAGGACTTCTAATAATTTTCATTTTGCTCATTTTGGTTTTATGTATAATTGCTTTAGTTTTATTTATTATTTGTTTATCTTTTTCCATTCTGACCATGCAGCAAGGCTAGCTGTACAAGCTGGAGCAAATGGTATTATTGTGTCCAATCATGGAGCTCGTCAACTTGATTATGTCCCTGCAACTATCATGGCTCTGGAAGAGGTACCTCATTTTTTCATAACTGATTTCTCATGTAACTTTATGAGTTGTTTGGCATTTTGCCCCCATTTATTTTGTTACAATGAGTTTGGCCCCATTATTCAATTCTTGGACTTTGACACCCAAAAGTGTCACAAATACTAAAAAAGTCTCACAAAAGATTCACACTAAGTGTCACAAAATTTGCTTTCATGACGCTTTTGAGGGTCAAAAGACTCAGTTTCAAAAGTGAAAATAGTAGAGGTCAAACTCAATCTAGCAATATAAATGGGGTCAAAGGCCTAATGACACTATCTTTATATACCTGTACATCTACTGAATGACCCCCCCCCCCCCCCCCACCCCCACCAACACACACACACACACACACTCCCCCCAAAAATGAAATTGATCTTGTTATATTCTAAGAGATTTTCTCTGTTGGCACAACCTTTAGGTTGTGAAAGCTGCACAAGGCCGTGTACCGGTGTTCTTGGATGGTGGGGTCCGCCGTGGAACAGATGTCTTTAAGGCATTGGCACTTGGAGCATCTGGAATTTTTGTAAGTATTATTGAGCTATATAACATGTATCCCCCATATTTTCATATGCATTTCTGATTGCTAGTTTGTCGAACATCCCAAAGAATATTCTAAAAATTGCAGACACTATACGATGATAGAAGTCTTTCACCAATCTGCAGTCATGTTTTAGTTGAGTACCCTCTAAACAAATTTAATTAGATTATCACTGTATTAAAACTCAGGGTAAAATACAAAAAAAAAAGAAGGGAAAAACGAGACTATGGCTCTGATTGCAGATAACCCCCTCATACAAACAACCCCCTAAACTATGAAAGAGTTGAATATATTCACTTGTTTCCAAAAACCTTTTAGTGACGCATAATAGGAAAATTGTATACGAATTGAATAGTTCAAAAAGTCCTTTGCAAAAGTAATAGTTAAGTGATGTATTTACAGCATATGTGATAGTTCAGGAGTTTCTTACAAATACCCTTAAAAATTATTCATAGAACTTTTTCAATAAAGGATTTTGAGTGAATTGAAACCCACTTATGTGTACTGTGAGTTCAGCGAAGAGAAGAATATGCATCTCTACAGTTGTAAATTCTGAAGTAGTTGTTTCTTCAAATTCTAGTGCGTCGAAAGGGTCGCTATTAATTGTGAAAAATAATTTATGGGCCACATTCTTCACATTGATTTCAATCTCTTAGACTTCAATAGTTTATTAGTTTGAATGTTTTTTTTCCTTTCTTCCTGTTTTAACAAGTAGTGACTCATTATGACACTCTAATCTTCAGATTGGACGACCTGTGGTGTTTTCATTGGCTGCTGAAGGAGAAGCTGGTGTCAGAAAAGTACTCCAGATGCTAAGAGATGAATTTGAGTTAACTATGGCATTAAGTGGTTGTCTTTCACTCAAAGAGATAACCCGCAATCACATTGTGACTGACTGGGACGTTCCTCGCCCTCTCATTGCACCCAAGTTATAGAACACATGCCTAAAATATGCATTTGTTATAGCAGAGTAACAGTAAGATTTTTCTCTCTGTACTTTGAAAAATCTTAAGCTTTTAAATGGTGATGTATGGATAAACTTTTCATAGATGGCTACTGATGCTTCATTGTATATATATTCTTGCTTCGTAAAATATCATCTCCATATAGCTGGCGCATTTCTGTTGCCTATGTTTATTCAGAATTAATATGGGTTCTCCTTGATGAGAGAGTTGAGATTAAATAATGAATATCAGGAACAAATTAATGCCTTGGGAGTTTATGGAAGATGATAAAAAAAAGTAATCGGCATTATCCCAGTGCGTTCCATGAAGGTCCTCGGTATCGAGACTCTGGGTTAAGGAGGCCTTGGCCTCTTAGTACGCTGGCAAGTCCTCGACCTCTATAGTCACTAGTTGACTTCGAATTTAGGAACACCTGTAGATACAGTGGTCATACACTCCATGTGTCTAATGGTGCTCTAGTCTAAAGACTAAACTTCCAAATCTGGAAGACTGATCCTTGTCTACGTGGCTAATAGACTCATCATCACCCAAAGTCTTGAAAGGCTCTCCTATGGTGACCTCTGATCACCTCGTATGCCTACGCCGCTGAGGGAGCTCGATCCCTCTCACCAACTATATATACACAATGATTTGTGCCTCCTCATTCAAGTTTCTTAAGTTATTCGGAGTATTCGAAAGATATTTCTTGTACTTAAATAGAGTGTGAGAGCTAGAGAGGATTTTCATAGAGAGCTCTGTGAGGTCATTTTTGACCTCTCCATATATGTGTTACATATACCAATTGTACTATGCATCTAGTAGAAGATTTAAATGTGGAGGCTTATGTTGGGTTGAACTCCATAAAAGTCGATGTCCTCCCATATTCCTCCTCCTGTTTGCTCTTCTTCATTTAATTAATGTTTATTTAGCTTTAAGCGATGATTCTAATAATCTAGAGCCATTATGTGGGAATTGTATTTTTGTTGTTGTTTTCATCGTTGTTAATTCACTCTAGTTAATTCACGCATAATAGGAAGGCAGTTTTGATTCACTCTAGTTCATCTGAAATTCCAATCAAGTGATTTATTGTCAACCATGTTCATCCAGGAATTCTTCAGGGTTAGAATCAAGAAATCTTAGGACCAGTTCATTCAGAGGGTGGAAAATAGATTGTGAAACATCATAGAAGATAATAGACCTGTAAAAAAGTGGTTTCACCGGGGGGGTACATCCTAACTCCTCAACTCCGGCCAAATTCAAGAAATCAACCATCACTTACCTATTCGTAACTTTTTGTTGGCAAATATCACATTTTCCCTACAAAAGATTTTTTTGTTTAATTTTTATTAGGAACTAGCATTCGACCAGCACAATGCGCGGGTGGTTTTAGTATGTAATTGCCTCATATGTATCTCGCTTTTAATAAATTGGTTAACCTTTTTTTAATAACATTAGGCTATTTTATACACAACGCTACCATTAGATAAGCCAATGCGATGATCTTTTGTAAAGATATTGTAGAAGCTCATAACATTAGTCTGCTACTAAAATATAGTTGAACTGATGACCAGAAATTCCAGTACTGTAGTAGGAAAAAAATTCATCTAACATGTGTTTAGGCTTCTAGTCAGCCATTTTGTAATAGCTTACAGGTATTTTATGATCAATGCTACCATTAGATAAGCCAATTTGTTGATATATTGTAATACAAACATATTGTTGAAGCTCATAAGGGTAGTGGTGTGTTACTAAAATATAGATTAAATAATGACCATAAATTTCAGCACTGTAATAGAAGGATAACATCACAAACACCATAAAAAGCGAACAATACTTTGAAACATTATTTAAGTCCAGAAAAGTAACCCTGAGGGTTGCTTTCAAAACCAGCCCTGGAGATATAGGATCCATCACCACCTGGAGCCTTCATTGATCCACCACTTCCACCACTCCCTTTGGCAGAGCTGTTACCACCACCGCCACCACCTTTTGCTCCGCTTCCTCCGCCACCTTTCCCACTACCACCACCACCTCCACCGCCCTTTCCACTACCTCCACCTCCTCCTTTGCCACCCATATTTTTAATATGATATATTGTTATGTGACTTCTAAAACTTCTTTGTGAAAGATGAATTGTTGGAGATGAGATGATAGAGTATTTATAGGGCCCAAGGGGATTTACATGCATCGTTTTGGGAGTACGTATTCAATGCTTCTATCGAAGGCATCTCTTATATTGACTTGTTGGTCTATAGGGTCCTCCTAGATTGCAACCCCCCAGGCGTTTAAAAATAAATTTTTAAGTATACAGTTCCAATGTACCATATGCCATTGCCAACCTTTGGATTTCTTACTAGTCGATTATGGGAGGGAGAAAGGTCCAAGATATATTTATTTCTCTCACCCACAAAATCAATTACATCCTTATATTATATCAACATTTAGGAAGTATACACATGTTATCGTATGGCGACTTCAGGTATATATATACTATAATGTCTCATTTGCGCTTCTTCGTCCTTGTTTTTATTTTTAAAAATAACAAACTATTTTTTTATTTCACCTTTCATTTTTTGTTTTATTTACAGCCCAGATTTTATTTGATCAAAAAAACAAAAAAACTAGTTTTTTCTTTTCTTCTTCCTCCCCATTTCTATGTTTAAAAAATAACGAACTATTTCTTTTACAGTTTTATACCTGCTTTCATATATATTAAAAAAAACTGTTTTTTGTTTTATTTTTGTCACATGTTTATTTGTTCAAAAAAACAAAAAACTATTTTTTATTTTCTTCTTCCTCAACGTTTATATTTTAAAAAAATAACGAACTATTTTTTTTTTTTAACTTTTCATACATGTTTTCATATACATTAAAAAAACTGTTTTTTGTTTTATTTTCGCACATAAACAAAAAATAATTTTTCATTTTCTTCTTCATCCCATTTTTATTTTAAAAAAATAATAAACTTTTTTACCTTTTCATACACGTTTTCATATACATTAAAAAAATCTTATTTTAATTTATTTCTCCCCAAATTTTATCTGATCAAAAAACAAACAAAAAAAAAACTATTTTTTATTTTCTTCTTCCACGTTTGTATTTTTGAAAAATAACAAACTGTTTTTTTTACCTTTTTATACCTGTTTTCATATACATTAAGGAAATTGTTTTATTTTCGCACCAGATTTTATTTGATATTTTTTTTATTTTCTTCTTCCTCCCCTTTTTTATTTTAAAAAAACAACAAACTGTTTTTTAACCTTTTCATACCTTTTTTCATATACATTAAAAAACTGTTATTTGTTTTATTTTCGCCCCAGATTTTGTTTGATCAAAATATTTTTATTTTTATTTTTATTTTTTTCTCCCTCCCCATTTTTATTTTTACAAAATAACAAACTTTTTTTTAATCTTTTTATAGATGTTTTCATATACCCGTTTTTTGTCTTATTTTCAGCGCAAATTTATTTGATAAAGAAACTGTTATTTCTATTTTCTTCTTCCTTCCTGTTTTTATTTTTACAAAATAACAAATTGTTTTATTTAACTTTTCATACCTATTTTCCCATACCTTAAAAAACCTACATTTTTTTAATTTTAGTTTCACCCTAGATTTTATTTGATGAAAAAAAATTATTTTTTTATTTTCTTTTTTATCCCCGTTTTTATTTTTAAAAAAAAAACAACCGTTTTTTACCTTTTCATATTCGGAAAGAAACAAAATGCTTTTTTAATAAATAATAACTGGAGGGTTGAATTAGGTAGCTGACATCCACCCTTAAACTTAGTCAGATCCTCTATGAACATGAATCCTATGAATATACGAACTACTAGGGCATTCTCCTTAAGCGATGTGTTGCGCAAGTCATCAGGTGTCTTGAAAAATAGGCAAGGGGCGTCGTATCGGCGCCTATGTGCGATTAGAAATGGACAATGGTTCTTGCAATAATGTGGACATGTGTGGGTAAAGAAGCTAATCCAGGATAGTAGACTTAGGTTAGTGACTCAGAACATAGGAACTATGACAGGAAAATGGATGGAGTTAGTAAATACCATGATAAGAAGAAAAGTTAACATAGCTTATTTACAAGAAACTAAATGGGTCGGTGAGAAAACTAGAGAAATAAAAAATCCAGGGTTTAAATTATATTATACAGGAAAACATACAAATAGGAACGGAGTCGGAATATAAGTAGATAGGAACCTTAAGGATGATATCGTTGTCGTTATAAGGAAAGGTGATAGACTTATACTTGTAAAATTGGTATCGGGTAATGAGAACCCCCCTAACAGTGCGTGCTTAGGGAAAGATGGTTCGAATAAACACAAGTCCAATTTTTATATTTTTCGAATTTCTAAAGATTAAAACTTTAAACTGATAAACCTTGTAAAAACTTTTGCACCAATTTTAATCATTTATTGTGGAAAACTGATTTACCCAATTTTATCCTTTTATCCTAAACATGCATCTACGCGATAAGCAGATAAAATGAAGAAATCATCCACAAGGCGCTGATGTACGAGGAGAACCACAAAGGGGAAAACCTCGTACGATTCAACCAAACAGTTCACTATGATACGGTTTTACAAAGCATAGACAATAAACTTACTCAATAATTCGATCCCCACAAGCCTTGACGCCCTTCTATTTTCCACCACTCCTCCACAGTGCAACACAAGAGTCCACCCATGTAAGCTGCCACAACGCACGAGTCCACGCATGTCTCGGTATCCACCGATGAGGCTTAGCAACCGTCTACACCGCAAACAGCACGCACGGAGTCCACCGCACGAAACAAGTTCTCTCAAGATGAAGAGAAACAAACTTTGGTGCCAAAACTTTAAGATCTCAAAGCATATGAATTATGAATCTTGGATCTTTAAATGTATAGGGTGAAACAAGGGTTTTGAAACTTTGGTAAACTAGTAGGAAAACGTTTTTCGCTAAAAAATCTGAATCCAACATGCCTTAAATAGTAAAAATACGAATTTCGAGCCTGCAAACTCGTTCGAACACAAACTATGGTCATTCGAACGAGATTAGCTTTTCGTTCTAACGAAACTTAATGTCGTTCGAACGAAATGTTTTTTCTCGTTCAAATAAGGTGTAAAATCCTTGACAGAGATATCTCGTTTAATGGTCGTTAGATAGTCGTTCTAACAAGATCTTAATGTTGTTCAAATGAGAATCAAAGTCTATATAATGAAAACTGCAATTTCGTTCTAACGAGATTAAAATTAAAAAATATTTTTCTTAAAAATATTTAAAAACAGTTACAAACGTTTTAAGTACAAAAACAATCACCCTTAAAAATATCCAAGGGCTCATATTTAATATGCATTCATACCAGCGAGATTCTCGGTAAACGTGAAGACAAATTTGGCGCTAAACAATACACGATGTACTCAATCTTTGAAGCTTGGCTGCTACATCTTCACCAAACACGTCATAGGCTCATGTGATCAACAACACAAAGTCTATCCTTTGACTCAAATGTTTTATCCAGAATCATGCTAATTACATACAAATTGACTCGATTGGAAATTTATCCTTACATATAATTAATATTGTTAGTGCTTATGCACCCCAAGTAGGATTAGACGAGCACACTAAAGTGCAATTTTGGGAACAAATGGATAAACTAATTTAAGAAATACCCGCGGGTGAGAAAATCTATATAGTTGAAGATTTTAATGGTCATGTAGGAGAAGAACGTGTAGGATATGAGATAGTGCATAGAGGATATGGTGTTGAAGATAAGAACGATGGTGGAGAGTCTATCTTTGATTTTACGATAACTTATGATTTTGTACTAGTAAATACACGTTTTAAAAAGAGACTTGAACACTCAATAACTTATAAAAGTGGAACACATAAGAGTCACATAGACTTTTTCATTAGTAGGGAAGGAGACTGATTAACATATAAAGACAGTAAGGTTATTTCAGGAGAGAGCTTAACCTCACAATATAAGATAATGGTGTTGGATATAAATATTAAAATCAATCACGAGTGCGAAAAGATAAGATTAATCCACGAGCTAGGTGGTGGAATTTAAAAGGAGAGAAATTAGAATTATTTAAAGATAAAATACTAAATAAAGAATCAAGGAATACCAAAGATGAGACTAACATAATGTGGAATAAGATAGTCACATACATTAGGAAAATATTGAAAGAAATTATTGGAGAATCAAAAGGCAGGGGCCACAATTTAAAGAAACTTGGTGGTGGAATGAAGAAGTACAAAATATAGTAAAAATCAAAGGGAGCGCTAAAAAACATAACTAACAAGTAGAAATGAAGAGAATTTTGAGAAATATAAATGGGCTAAAAAGGAAGTTAAGAAAATGGTAAGAGACGCTAAGTTAAAGGCGTATGATGATCTTTATACGAAATTAGGAACACAAGAAAGAAAAAAGTATTTATAATCTTGTTAATCCGAGGGACAAAAAATAAAAGATCTTACTAATGTTAAGTGTATTAAAAGTGATTATTCGAGAGTCCTAGTCAAGGATGACAAGATTATGAAAAGATGAAAAACTTACTTCGAAATGTTATTGGATGGAGACAATAGGAGTATGTTATATATAAAGGAACTTAGAGAGACTTGATAGAATTAGGACAACAAAGATTATGATTCCCTTAAAAAAGATGAAAACAGGGAGGGCTTTAGGAACATATGGTATTCCTATTGAGGTTTGGAAGTAATTAGGGGAGGAATGAGTGTTTTGGATTAAAAACTATTTAATAGAATTATAATGACTAATAGGATACCCAATGAATGGAGAAAGAGTGTTTTAGTACCTATTTATAAAAATAAAAGGGACATAAAAAGTTGTTCAAATTATCGTAATATTAAGTTAAATGAGTTATACAATGAAACTTTGGGAGATAGTGATTGAATATAAATTGAGAGTGGAAACAACAGTATTTAGTTTGTGTTTATGCCTGGGACGTCAACAATGAAAGCTATATATTTATTGAGGAGACAATACACCAAAAACAGGAAACTGGCACGGTTTAAAACCGTGCCAGACGCAATCTGGCACGGTTTAAAATCGTGCCAGAATCAGGCGTGCCAGATTTTCTGGCGCGGTTTAAAATCGTGCCAGATTTTCCAAACTGGCACGCTTTTGGCACGCTTTTAAACTGTGCCAGTTTTTTAATCTGGCACGCTTTTGGCACGCTTTTGGCACACGCCAAAACCGTGCCAAATTATCTATTTTCTGGCACGCTTTTGGCACGGTTATAAGGCATGCCAGATTGTTTTATAAGCGTTCTCATTTTTATGCATTGGCACGGTTTTGGCACGGTTTAAAACCGTGCCAGATTTTTCAGTTGATTAAAAAAAAATAATAGGAACCAAATCTGGAAAATCTGCAAATTCCAAATTCGGTAGGAAAAATATTTATTATTTGCAGAAACAAAATCAAGAAAATTCACAAATTATGAATATCGCAGGTTGTTGATAAACTAATGTGCATACAAACTTAAAAAAATTACAAGAGATAATACCAATATAAAGCAACACATGACCATAAAAGTCGACAATAACTTCAAAAAATTACAAGAGTTAATAGTTCCCATATCAAAAAAAAAATTGGGCAGAATTTCCTCTATTTTTTGAGCATTCCAAAACCTGCTAACATAAAATCTGCCCATATAAAGCCCGCACGGCCATAAAAGTCAACAATAAAACTACTATAGCCAGCACGACCATAAAATAAACCATAAAACTACTGAAGCCTGCTCGGCCGTAACACAAAAAATAGAATCCTGAATATTAATGACACTAAATACACAATCCCCCTGTTGTAAAGCATTGACTTCTTCGTGCGTTCCAAGTGGATAAAAGCTAACGATTGAATGTCATCCTACAAAAAAAATAAGACACAAAAAAGATATAATATTAGTAACCAAGTCATTTTAAAAAAAATCATATTCAAGCAAAAAAGTTGCATATACAAGAAGAAAAATTGCATATACGACTACGCGGTCAGTTTTTACAAGTTACATTGGTCCCGTGCGAGGTGTTCGTGCCTCCTACGGGGTCGTTTGGGGGCTGGTTTGGGTTTTCACCCTTTAACGGTTTGTTTTCAAGTCTAAGTGTGATTTTCGCAAATTATCGTCATACTCTCAAACCGAGAGACCCGGGACTACGCAGTCAGTTCCTACAAGTTATATTGGTCCCGTACGAGGTGTTCGTGCCTCCTACGGGGTCGTTTGGGGGCTGGTTTGGGTTTTCACCCTTTAACGACCTGTTTTCAAGTCTAAGTGTGATTTTTGCAAATTATCGCCAAACTCCCAAACTGAGAGACCCGGGACTACGCGGTCAGTTCCTACAAGTTACATTGGTCCCGTGCGAGGTGTTCGTGCCTCCTACAGGGTCATTTGGGGGCTGATTTGGGTTTTCACCCATTAACGGCCTGTTTTCAAGTCTAAGTGTGATTTTCGCAAATTAACGTCATACTCTCAAACCGGGAGACCCGGGACTACGCAGTCAGTTCCTACAAGTTACAATGGTCCCGTGCGAGGTGTTCGTGCCTCCTACGGGGTCGTTTGGGGGCTGGTTTGGGTTTTCACCCTTTAACGACCTGTTTTCAAGTCTAAGTGTTATTTTTGCAAATTATCGTCATAATCTCAAACCGGGAGACCCGAGACGATGCGGTCTGTTCCTACAAGTTACATTGGTCCCGTGCGAGGTGTTCGTGCCTCCTACGGGGTCGTTTGGGTGCTGGTTTAGGTATTCACCCTTTAACGGCTTGTTTTCAAGTCTAAGTGTGATTTTCACAAATTATCGTCATACTCTCAAACCGGGAGACTCGGGACTACGCAATCAGTTCCTACAAGTTACATTGGTCCCGTGCATGGTGTTCGTGCATCCTATGGGGTCGTTTGGGGGCTGGTTTACGTTTTCACCCATTAACGGCCTGTTTTCAAGTCTAAGTGTGATTTTTGCAAATTATCGTCATCCTCTCTAACTGGGAGACCCGGGACTACGCGGTCAGTTCCTATAAGTTACATTGGTCCCGTGCGAGGTGTTCGTGCCTCCTACGGGGTCGTTTGCGTGCTGGTTTGGGTTTTCACCATTTAACGGCTTGTTTTCAGGTCTAAGTGTGATTTTCACAAATTATCATCATACTCTCAAACGGGGAGACCCGGGACAATGCGGTCAGTTCTCATAAGTTACATTGGTCCCGTGCGAGGTGTTCGTGCCTCCTACGGGGTCGTTTGGGGGCTAGTTTGGGTTTTCACTCTTTAACGGCTTGTTTTCAAGTCTAAGTGTGATTTTCATAAATTATCGTCACACTCTCAAACCGGGAAACCCGGGACAACGCGGCCAGTTCTTACAAGTTACATTGGTCCCGTGCGAGGTGTTCGTGCCTCCTACGGGGTCGTTTGGGGGCTGGTTTGGGTTTTCACCCACTAACGGCCTGTTTTCAAGTCTAAGTGTGATTTTCCCAAATTATCATCATACTCTCAAATCGGGAGACCCGGGACTACGCAGTCAGTTCCTACAAGTTACATTGGTCCCGTGCGAGGTGTTCGTGCCTCCTACAGGATCGTTTCGGGGCTGATTTGGGTTTTCACCCTTTAACGGCCTGTTTTCAAGTCTAAGTGTTATTTTTGCAAATTATCATCATAATCTCAAACCGGGAGACCCGGGACGACGCGGTCAGTTCCTACAAGTTACCTTGGTCCCGTGCGAGGTGTTCGTGCCTCCTACGGGGTCGTTTGGGTGCTGGTTTGGGTTTTCACCCTTTTACGTCCTGTTTTTAACTCTAAGTGTAATTTTTGCAAATTATCGTCATACTCTCAAACCAGGAGACCAGGGACTACGCGGTCTGTTCCTACAAGTTACATTGGTCCCGTGCGAGGTGTTCGTGCCTCCTACGGGGTCGATTGGGGGCCGGTTTGGGTTTTCACCCTTTAACGGCATGTTTTTAACGATAAGTGTTATTTTTGCAAATTATCGTCCTACTTTCAAATCGGGAGACCCGGGACAACGCGGTCAGTTCCTATAAGTTACATTCGTCCCGTGCGAGGTGTTCGTGCCTCCTACGGGATTGTTTGGGGGCTGGTTTGGGTTTTCACCTATTAACGGCTGGTTTGAGAGTCTAAGTGTGATTTTCGCAAATTATCATCATACTCTCAAACCGGGAGACCCGGGACTACGCAGTCAGTTCCTACAAGTTACATTGGTCCCGTGCGAGGTGTTCGTGCCTCCTACGGGGTCGTTTGGGGGCTGGTTTGGGTTTTCACTCTTTAACAGCCAGTTTTCAAGTCTAAGTGTTATTTTTGCAAATTATCGTCATAATCTCAAACCGGGAGACCGGGGACGATGCGGTCAGTTTCTACAAGTTACATTGGTCCCGTGCGAGGTGTTCGTGCCTCCTACGGGGTCGTTTGGGTGCTGGTTTGGGTTTTCACCCTTTAACGGCCTGTTTTCAAGTCTAAGTGTTATTTTCGCAAATTATCATCATACTCTCAAACCGGGAGACCCGGGACTACGCAATCAGTTCTACAAGTTACATTGGTCCCGTGCTAGGTGTTCGTGCCTCCTACGGGGTCGTTTGGGGGCTGGTTTGGGTTTTCACCCATTAACGGCTTGTATTCAAGTCTAAGTGTGATTTTCGTAAATTATCGTCATACTCTCAAGACGGGAGACGCGAGACTACGCGGTCAAATCCTACAAGTTACATTGGTCCCGTGCGAGGTGTTCGTGCCTCCTACGGGCTCGTTTGGGGGCTGGTTTGGGTTTTCATCCTTTAACGGCCTGTTTTCAAGTCTAAGTGTGATTTTTGCAAATTATCGTCATACTCTCTTACCGGGAGACACGGGACTACGCGGTCAGTTCCTAAAAGTTACATTGGTCCCGTGTGAGGTATTCGTGCCTCCTACGGGGTCGTTTGGGGGCTGGTTTCGGTTTTCATCCTTTAACGGCCTGTTTTTAAGTCTAAGTGCGATTTTCACAAATTATCGTCATACTCTCAAACCGGGAGACCCGGAACAACGCGGTTAGTTCCTACAAGTTACATTGGTCCCGTGCGAGGTGTTCGTACCTCATATGACCTGGGACAACGCGGTTAGTTCCTACAAGTTACATTGGTCCCGTGCGAGGTGTTCGTGCCTCATACGGGGTCGTTTGGGGGCTGGTTTGAGTTTTTACCTATTAACGGCCTGTTTTCAAGTCTAAGTGTGATTTTCGCAAATTATCGTCATACTCTCAAACCGGAAGACCCGGGACTACGCAGTCAGTTCCTACAAGTTACATGGGTCCCGTGCGAGGTGTTCGTGCCTCCTACGGGATCGTTTCGGGGCTGATTTGGGTTTTCACCCTTTAACGGCCTGTTTTCAAGTCTAAGTGTTATTTTTGCAAATTATCGTCATTATCTCAAACCGGGATACCCGGGACGACGCGGTCAGTTCCTACAAGTTACATTGTTCCCGTGCGAGGTGTTCGTGCCTCCTACGGGGTCGTTTGGGTGCTAGTTTGGATTTTCACCCTTTTACGGCCTGTTTTCAAGTCTAAGTGTTATTTTTGCAAATTATCGTCATAATATCAAACCGGGAGACCCGGGACGACGCGATCAGTTCCTACAAGTTACATTGGTCCCGTGCGAGGTGTTCGTGCCTCCTACGGGGTCGTTTGCGTGCTGGTTTGGGTTTTCACCCTTTAACGGCTTGTTTTCAAGTCTAAGTGTGATTTTCATAAATTATCGTCATACTCTCAAACCGGGAGACCCGGGACTACGCAATCAGTTCCTACAAGTTACATTGGTACCGTGCGAGGTGTTCGTGTCTCCTACGGAGTCGTTTGGGGGTTGGTTTGGATTTTCACCCATTAACGACATGTTTTCAAGTCTAAGTGTGATTTTTGCAAATTATCGTCATACTCTCTAACCGGGAGACCCCGGACTATGCGGTCAGTTCCCATTAGTTACATTGGTCCCGTGCGAGGCGTTCGTGCCGCCTACGGGGTCGTTTGGGTGCTGGTTTGGATTTTCACCCTTTAACGGCCTGTTTTCAAGTCTAAGTGTTATTTTTGCAAATTATCGTCATAATCTCAAACCGGGAGACCCGGGACGACGCGTTAAGTTCCTACAAGTTACATTGGTCCCGTGCGAGGTGTTCGTGCCTCCTACGGGGTCGTTTGGGTGCTGGTTTGGATTTTCACCCTTTTACGGCCTGTTTTTAACTCTAAGTGTAATTTTTGCAAATTATCGTCATACTCTCAAACCGGGAGACCAGGGACTACGCGGTCTGTTCCTACAAGTTACATTGGTCCAGTGCGAGGTGTTCGTGCCTCCTACGGGGTCGATTGGGGGCCGGTTTGGGTTTTCACCCTTTAACGGCATATTTTTAACTATAAGTGTGATTTTTGAAAATTATCGTCCTACTCTCAAATCGGGAGACCCGGGACAACGCGGTTAGTTCCTACAAGTTACATTGGTCCCTTGCGAGGTGTTCGTGCCCCATACGGGGTCGTTTGGGGGCTGGTTTGGGTATTCACCCTTTAACGGCTTGTTTTCAAGTCTAAGTGTGATTTTTGCAAATTATCGTCATAGTCTCAAACCGGGAGACCCGGGACTACGCAATCAGTTCCTACAAGTTACATTGGTCCCGTGCATGGTGTTCGTGCCTCCTACGGGATCGTTTCGGGGCTGGTTTGCTTTTTCACCCATTAACGGTCTGTTTTCAAGTCTAGGTGTGATTTTTGCAAATTGTCGTCATACTCTCTAACCGGGAGACCCGGGACGATGCGGTCAGTTCCTATAAGTTACATTGGTCCCGTTCGAGGTGTTCGTGCCTCCTACGGGGTCGTTTACGTGCTGGTATGGGTTTTCACCCTTTAACGGCTTGTTTTCAGGTCTAAGTGTGATTTTCAAAAATTATCTTCATACTCTCAAATGGGGAGACCCGGGACAACGCGGTCAGTTTCTACAAGTTACATTGGTCCCGTGCGAGGTGTTCGTGCCTCATACGGGGTCGTTTGGGGGCTGGTTTGGGTTTTCACCTATTAACGGCCTATTTTCAAGTCTAAGTGTGATTTTCTCAAATTATCGTCATACTCTCAAACCGGGAGACCCGGGACTACGCAGTCAGTTCCTACAAGTTACATTGGTCCCGTGCGAGGTGTTCGTGCCTCCTACGGGATCGTTTCGGGGCTGATTTGGGTTTTCACCCTTTAACGGCTTGTTTTCAAGTCTAAGTGTGATTTTTGCAAATTATCGTCATAATCTCACATCGGGAGACCCGGGACAACACGGTCAGTTCCTACAAGTTACATTGGTCCCGTGCGAGGTGTTCGTGCCGCCTACGGGGTCGTTTGGGTGCTGGTTTGGATTTTCACCCTTTTACGGCCTCTTTTCAAGTCTAAGTGTTATTTTTGCAAATTATCGTCATAATCTCTAACCGGGAGACCCGGGACGACGCAGTCAGTTCCTACAAGTTACATTGGTCCCGTGCGAGGTGTTCGTGCCTCCTACGGGGTCGTTTGGGTGCTGGTTTTGGTTTTCACCCTTTAACGGCTTGTTTTCAAGTCTAAGTGTGATTTTCGCAAATTATCGTCATACTCTCAAATCGGGAGACCCGGGACTACGCAATCAGTTCCTACAAGTTACATTGGTCCCGTGCGAGGTGTTCGTGTTTCCTACGGGGTCGTTTGGGGGCTGGTTTGGATTTTCACCCATTAACGACATGTTTTCAAGTCTAATTGTGATTTTTGCAAATTATCATCATACTCTCAAACGGGGAGACCCGGGACTATGCAGTCAGTTCCTATAAGTTACATTGGTCCCGTGCGAGGTGTTCGTGCCTCCTACGGGGACGTTTGGGGGCTGGTTTGGGTTTTCACCCTTTAACGGCCTGTTTTGAAGTCTAAGTGTTATTTTTGCAAATTATCGTCATAATCTCAAACCGGGAGACCCAAGACGATGTGGTCAGTTCCTACAAGTTACATTGGTCCCGTGCGAGGTGTTCGTGCCTCCTACGGGGTCGTTTGGGTATTCACCCTTTAACGGCTTGTTTTCGTCATACTCTCAAACTGGGAGACCCGGGACTACACAATCAGGTCCTACAAGTTACATTGGTCCCGTGCGAGGTGTTCGTGCCTCCTATGGGGTTGTTTGGGGGTTGATTTGGGTTTTCACCCTTTAACGGCATGTTTTTAACTCTAAGTGTGATTTTTGCAAATTATTGTCATACTCTCAGACCGGGAGACCCGAGACTACGCGGTCAGTTCCTACAAGTTACATTGGTCCCGTGCATGGTGTTCGTGCCTCCTACAGGGTCGTTTGGGGGCTGGTTTGCGTTTTCACCCATTAACGGTCTGTTTTCAAGTCTAAGTGTGATTTTTGCAAATTATCGTCATACTCTCTAACCGGGAGACCCGGGACTACGCGGTCAGTTCCTATAAGTTACATTGGTCCCGTGCGAGGTGTTCGTGCCTCCTACGGGGTCGTTTGCGTTCTGGTATGGGTTTTCACTCTTTAACGACTTGTTTTCAGGTCTAAGTGTGATTTTCAAAAATTATCTTCATACTCTCAAACGGGGAGACCCGGGACAACGCGGTCAGTTTCTACAAGTTACATTGGTCCCGTGCGAGGTGTTCGTGCCTCCTACGGGGTCGTTTGGGGGCTGGTTTGGGTTTTCACCCTTAAACGGCCTGTTTTCAAGTCTAAGTGAGATTTTCGTAAATTATCGGCATACTCCCAAACCGAGAGACCCGGGACTACGCGGTCAGTTCCTACAAGTTACATTGGTCCCGTGCGAGGTGTCCGTGCCTCCTATGGGGTCGTTTGGGGGCTGATTTGGGTTTTCACCCATTAACGGCCTGTTTTCAAGTCTAAGTGTGATTTTCACAAATTAACGTCATACTCTCAAACCGGGAGACCCGGGACTACGCAGTCAGTTCCTACAAGTTACATTGGTCCCGTGCGAGGTGTCCGTGCCTCCTATGGGGTCGTTTGGGGGCTGATTTGGGTTTTCACCCATTAACGGCCTGTTTTCAAGTCTAAGTGTGATTTTCACAAATTAACGTCATACTCTCAAACCGGGAGACCCGGGACTACGCAGTCAGTTCCTACAAGTTACATTGGTCCCGTGCGTGGTGTTCGTGCCGCCTACGGGGTCGTTTGGGTGCTGGATTGGATTTTCACCCTTTTACGGCCTCTTTTCAAGTCTAAGTGTTATTTTTGCAAATTATCGTCATAATCTCTAACCGGGAGACCCGGGACGACGCAGTCAGTTCCTACAAGTTACATTGGTCCCGTGCGAGGTGTTCGTGCCTCTTACGGGGTCGTTTGGGTTCTGGTTTTGGTTTTCACCCTTTAACGGCTTGTTTTCAAGTCTAAGTGTGATTTTCGCAAATTATCGTCATACTCTCAAATCGGGAGACCCGGGACTACGCAATCAGTTCCTACAAGTTACATTGGTCCCGTGCGAGGTGTTCGTGTCTCCTACGGGGTCGTTTGGGGGCTGGTTTGGATTTTCACCCATTAACGACATGTTTTCAAGTCTAATTGTGATTTTTGCAAATTATCATCATACTCTCAAACGGGGAGACCCGGGACTATGCGGTCAGTTCCTATAAGTTACATTGGTCCCGTGCGAGGTGTTCGTGCCTCCTACGGGGACGTTTGGGGGCTGGTTTGGGTTTTCACCCTTTAACGGCCTGTTTTCAAGTCAAAGTGTTATTTTTGCAAATTATCGTCATACTCTCTAACCGGGAGACCCGGGACTACGCGGTCAGTTCCTATAAGTTACATTGGTCCCGTGCGAGGTGTTCGTGCCTCCTACGGGGTCGTTTGCGTGCTGGTTTGGGTTTTCACCCTTTAACGGCTTGTTTTCAAGTCTAAGTGTGATTTTCATAAATTATCGTCATACTCTCAAACCGGGAGACCCGGACTACGCAATCAGTTCCTACAAGTTACATTGGTACCGTGCGAGGTGTTCGTGTCTCCTACGGAGTCGTTTGCGGGTTGGTTTGGATTTTCACCCATTAACGACATGTTTTCAAGTCTAAGTGTGATTTTTGCAAATTATCGTCATACTCTCTAACCGGGAGACCCGGGACTACGCGGTCCGTTCCCATAAGTTACATTGGTCCCGTGCGAGGCGTTCGTGCCGCCTACGGGGTCGTTTGGGTGCTGGTTTGGATTTTCACCCTTTAACGGCATGTTTTCAAGTCTAAGTGTTATTTTTGCAAATTATCGTCATAATCTCAAACCGGGAGACCCGGGACGACGCGGTCAGTTCCTACAAGTTACATTGGTCCCGTGCGAGGTGTTCGTGCCTCCTACGGGGTCGTTTCGGTGCTGGTTGGGATTTTCATCCTTTTACGGCCTGTTTTTAACTCTAAGTGTAATTTTGGCAAATTATCGTCATACTCTCAAACCGGGAGACCAGGGACTACGCGGTCTGTTCCTACAAGTTACATTGGTCCAGTGCGAGGTGTTCGTGCCTCCTACGGGGTCGATTGGGGGCCGGTTTGGGTTTTCACCCTTTAACGGCATGTTTTTAACTATAAGTGTGATTTTTGCAAATTATCACCCTACTCTAAAATCGGGAGACCCGGGACAACGCGGTTAGTTCCTACAAGTTACATTGGTCCCTTGCGAGGTGTTCGTGCCCCATACGGGGTCGTTTGGGGGCTGGTTTGGGTATTCAACCTTTAACGGCTTGTTTTCAAGTCTAAGTGTGATTTTTGCAAATTATCGTCATACTCTCAAACCGGGAGACCCAGGAAGACGCAATCAGTTCCTACAAGTTACATTGGTCCCGTGCATGGTGTTCGTGCCTCCTACGGGATCATTTCGGGGCTGGTTTGCGTTTTCACCCATTAACGGTCTGTTTTCAAGTCTAAGCGTGATTTTTGCAAATTGTTGTCATACTCTCTAACCGGGAGACCCGGGACGATGCGGTCAGTTCCTATAAGTTACATTGGTCCCGTGCGAGGTGTTCGTGCCTCCTACGGGGTCGTTTACGTGCTGGTACGGGTTTTCAACCTTTAACGGCTTGTTTTCAGGTCTAATTGTGATTTTCAAAAATTATCTTCATACTCTCAAACGGGGAGACCCGGGACAACGCGGTCAGTTTCTACAAGTTACATTGGTCCCGTGCGAGGTGTTCGTGCCTCATACGGGGTCGTTTGGGGGCTGGTTTGGGTTTTCACCTATTAACGGCCTATTTTCAAGTCTAAGTGTGATTTTCTCAAATTATCATCATACTCTCAAACTGGGAGACCCGGGACTACGCAGTCAGTTCCTACAAGTTACATTGGTCACGTGCGAGGTGTTCGTGCCTCCTACGGGATCGTTTTGGGGCTGATTTGGGTTTTCACCCTTTAACGGCTTGTTTTCAAGTCTAAGTGTGATTTTTGCAAATTATCGTCATAATCTCACATCGGGAGACCCGGGACGACGCGGTCAGTTCCTAGAAGTTACATTGGTCCCGTGCGAGGTGTTCGTGCCGCCTACGGGGTCGTTTGGGTGCTGGTTTGGATTTTCACCCTTTTACGGCCTCTTTTCAAGTCTAAGTGTTATTTTTGCAAATTATCGTCATAATCTCTAACCGGGAGACCCGGGACGACGCAGTCAGTTCCTACAAGTTACATTGGTCCCGTGCGAGGTGTTCGTGCCTCTTACGGGGTCGTTTGGGTTCTGGTTTTGGTTTTCACCCTTTAACGGCTTGTTTTCAAGTCTAAGTGTGATTTTCGCAAATTATCGTCATACTCTCAAATCGGGAGACCCGGGACTACGCAATCAGTTCCTACAAGTTACATTGGTCCCGTGCGAGGTGTTCGTGTCTCCTACGGGGTCGTTTGGGGGCTGGTTTGGATTTTCACCCATTAACGACATGTTTTCAAGTCTAATTGTGATTTTTGCAAATTATCATCATACTCTCAAACGGGGAGACCCGGGACTATGCGGTCAGTTCCTATAAGTTACATTGGTCCCGTGCGAGGTGTTCGTGCCTCCTACGGGGACGTTTGGGGGCTGGTTTGGGTTTTCACCCTTTAACGGCCTGTTTTCAAGTCTAAGTGTTATTTTTGCAAATTATCGTCATAATCTCAAACCGGGAGACCCAAGACGATGCGGTCAGTTCCTACAAGTTACATTGGTTCCGTGCGAGGTGTTCGTGCCTCCTACGGGGTCGTTTGGGTATTCACCCTTTAACGGCTTGTTTTCGAGTCTAAGTGTGATTTTCGTAAATTATCGTCATACTCTCAAACCGGGAGACCCGGGACTACGCAATCAGTTCCTACAAGTTACATTGGTCCCGTGCATGGTGTTCGTGCCTCCTACAGGGTCGTTTGGGGGCTGGTTTGCGTTTTCACCCATTAACGGTCTGTTTTCAAGTCTAAGTGTGATTTTTGCAAATTATCGTCATACTCTCTAATCGGGAGACCCGGGACTACGCGGTGAGTTCCTATAAGTTACATTGGTCCCGTACGAGGTGTTCGTGCCTCCTACGGGGTCGTTTGCGTGCTGGTATGGGTTTTCACTCTTTAACGGCTTGTTTTCAGGTCTAAGTGTGATTTTCAAAAATTATCTTCATACTCTCAAA
This sequence comes from Sambucus nigra, assembly GCA_949130495.1. NCBI lineage: Eukaryota > Viridiplantae > Streptophyta > Magnoliopsida > Dipsacales > Adoxaceae > Sambucus > Sambucus nigra. The sequence continues at coordinate 381,238,405 of OX422214.1, read as the reverse complement.
CGGGGAGACCCGGGACAACGCAGTCAGTTTCAACAAGTTACATTGGTTACGTGCGAGGTGTTCGTTCCTCCTACGGGGTCGTTTGGGGGCTGGTTACGGTTTTCACCCTTTAACGGCCTGTTTTCAAGTCTAAGTGTGATTTTCGCAAATTATCGGCATACTCCCAAACCGAGAGACCCGGGACTACGCGGTCAGTTCCTACAAGTTACATTGGTCCCGTGCGAGGTGTCCGTGCCTCCTATGGGGTCGTTTGGGGGCTGATTTGGGTTTTCACCCATTAACGGCCTGTTTTCAAGTCTAAGTGTGATTTTCGCAAATTAACGTCATACTCTCAAACCGGGAGACCCGGGACTACGCAGTCAGTTCCTACAAGTTACATTGGTCCCGTGCGAGGTGTTCGTGCCTCCTACGGGGACGTTTGGGGGCTGGTTTGGGTTTTCACCCTTTAACGGCCTGTTTTCAAGTCTAAGTGTTATTTTTGCAAATTATCGTCATAATCTCAAACCGGGAGACCCGAGACGATGCGGTCAGTTCCTACAAGTTACATTGGTCCCGTGCGAGGTGTTCGTGCCTCCTACGGGGTCATTTGGGTATTCACCCTTTAACGGCTTGTTTTCAAGTCTAAGTGTGATTTTCGTAAATTATCGTCATACTCTCAAACCGGGAGACCCGGGACTACGCAATCAGTTCCTACAAGTTACATTGGTCCCGTGCATGGTGTTCGTGCCTCCTACAGTGTCGTTTGGGTGCTGGTTTGCGTTTTCACCCATTAACGATCTGTTTTCAAGTCTAAGTGTGATTTTTGCAAATTATCGTCATACTCTCTAACCGGGAGACCCGGGACTACGCGGTCAGTTCCTATAAGTTACATTGGTCCCGTGCGAGGTGTTCGTGCCTCCTACGGGGTCGTTTGCGTGCTGGTTTGGGTTTTCACCCTTTAACGGCTTGTTTTCAGGTCTAAGTGTGATTTTCAAAAATTATCTTCATACTCTCAAACGGGGACACCCGGGACAACGCGGTCAGTTTCTACAAGTTACATTGGTCCCGTGCGAGGTGTTCGTGCCTCCTACGGGGTCGTTTGGGGGCTGGTTTGGGTTTTCACCCTTTAACGGCTTGTTTTCAGGTCTAAGTGTGATTTTCAAAAATTATCATCATACTCTGAAACGGGGAGACGCGGGACAACGCGGTCAGTTTCTACAAGTTACATTGGTCCCGTGCGAGGTGTTCGTGCCTCCTACGGGGTCGTTTGGGGGCTGGTTTGGGTTTTCAGCCTTTAACGGCTTGTTTTCAAGTCTAAGTGTGATTTTCACAAATTATCGTCATACTCTCAAACCGGGAAACCCGGGACAACGCGGTCAGTTCCTACAAGTTACATTGGTCCCGTGCGAGGTGTTCGTGCCTCCAACGGGGTCGTTTGGGGGCTGGTTTGGGTTTTCACCCATTAACGGCCTGTTTTCAAGTCTAAGTGTGATTTTTCCAAATATCGTCATACTCTCAAATCGGGATACCCAAGACTACGCAGTCAGTTCCTACAAATTACATTGGTCCCATGCGACGTGTTCTTGCCTCCTACGGGATCGTTTCGAGGCTGATTTGGGTTTTCACCCTTTAACGGCCTGTTTTAAAGTCTAAGTGTTATTTTTGCAAATTATCGACATAATCTCAAACCGGGAGACCCGGGACGATGCGGTCTGTTTCTATAAGTTACCTTGGTCCCGTGCGAGGTGTTTGTGCCTCCTACGGGGTCGTTTGGGTGCTGGTTTGGGTTTTCACCCTTTTACGGCCTGGTTTTAACTCTAAGTGTAACTTTTGCAAATTATCGTCATACTCTCAAACCAGGAGACCAGGGACTACGCGGTTTGTTCCTATAACTTACATTGGTCCCGTGCGAGGTGTTCGTGCCTCCTAACGGGTCGATTGGGGCCGGTTTGGGTTTTCACCCTTTAACGGCATGTTTTTAACTATAAGTGTGATTTTTGCAAATTATCGTCCTACTCTCAAACCGGGAGACCCGGGACAACGCGGTCAGTTCCTACAAGTTACATTCGTCCCGTGCGATGTGTTCGTGCCTCCAACGGGATGGTTTGGGGGCTGGTTTGGGTTTTCACCATTAACGGCATATTTTCAAGTCTAAGTGTGATTTTTGCAAATTATCGTCATACTCTCAAACCGGGAGACCCGGGACTACGCAGTCAGTTCCTACAAGTTAGATTGGTCCTGTGTGAGGTGTTCGTGCCTCCTACGGGGTCGTTTGGGGGCTGGTTTGGGTTTTCACCCTTTAACGGCCTGTTTTCAAGTCTAAGTGTTATTTTGGCAAATTATCGTCATAATCGCAAACCAGGAGACCCGGGACAATGCGGTCAGTTCTTACAAGTTACATTGGTCCCGTGCGAGGTGTTCGTGCCTCCTACGGGGTCGTTTGGGTGCTGGTTTGGGTTTTCACCCTTTAACGGCCTGTTTCAAGTCTAAGTGTGATTTTCGCAAATTATCGTCATACTCTCAAACCGGGAGACCCGGGACTACGCAATCAGTTCCTACGAGTTACATTGGTCCCGTGCGAGGTGTTCGTGCCTCCTACGGGGTCGTTTGGGGGCTGGTTTGGGTTTTCACCCATTAACGGCCTGTTTTCAAGTCTAAGTGTGATTTTCACAAATTATCGTCATACTCTCAAACCGGGAGACCCGGGACTACGCGACCAGTTCCTACAAGTTACATTGGTCCCGTACGAGGTGTTCGTGCCTCCTACGGGCTCGTTTGGGTTTTCATCCTTTAACGGCCTGTTTTCAAGTCTAAGTGTGATTTTTGCAAAATATCGTCATACTCTCTAACCGGGAGACTCGGGACTACGCGATCAGTTCCTACAAGTTACATTGGTCCCGTGCGAGGTATTCGTGCCTCCTACGGGGTCGTTTGGGGGCTGGTTTGGGTTTTCATCCTTTAACGGCCTGTTTTCAAGTCTAAGTGTGATTTTCGCAAATTAACGTCATACTCTCAAACCGGGAGACCCGGAACAACGCGGTTAGTTCCTACAAGTTACATTGGTCCCGTGCGAGGTGTTCGTACCTCATACGACCCGGGACAACGCAGTTAGTTCCTACAAGTTACATTGGTCCCGTGCGAGGTGTTCGTGCCTCATAAGGGGTCGTTTGGGGGCTGGTTTGGGTTTTCACCTATTAACGGCCTGTTTTCAAGTCTAAATGTGATTTTCGCAAATTATCGTCATACCCTCAAACCGGGAGACCCGGGACTACGCAGTCAGTTCCTACAAGTTACATTGGTCCTGTCCGAGGTGTTCGTGCCTCCTACGGGATCGTTTCGGGGCTGATTTGGGTTTTGACCCTTTAACGGTCTGTTTTCAAGTCTAAGTGTTATTTTTGCAAATTATCGTCCTACTCTCAAACCGGGAGACCCGGAACGACGCGGTCAGTTCCTACAAGTTACATTGGTCCCGTGCGAGGTGTTCGTGCCTCCAACGGGGTCGTTTGGGTGCTGGTTTAGATTTTCACCCTTTTACGGCCTATTTTTAACTCTAAGTGTAATTTTTGCAAATTATCGTCATACTCTCAAACCGGGAGATCATGGACTACGCGGTCTGTTCCTACAAGTTACATTGGTCCCGTACGAGGTGTTCGTGCCTCCTACGGGGTCGATTGGGGGCCGGTTTGGGTTTTCACCCTTTAACGGCATGTTTTTAACTATAAGTGTGATTTTTGCAAATTATCTACCTACTCTCAAACCGGGAGGCCCGGGACTACGCGGTCAGTTCATACATGTTACATTGGTCCCGTGCGAGGTGTTCGTGCCTCCTACGGGGTCGTTTGGGGGCCCGTTTGGGTTTTCACCCTTTAACGGCATGTTTTTAACTCTAAGTGTGATTTTTGCAAATTATCATCCTACTCTCAAATCGGGAGACCGGGGACTACGCGGTGTGTTCCTACAAGTTACATTGGTCCCGTGCGAGGTGTTCGTGCCTCCTACGGGGTCGATTGGGGGCCGGTTTGGGTTTTCACCCTTTAACGGCATGTTTTTAACTATAAGTGTGATTTTTGCAAATTATCGTCCTACTCTCAAACTGGGAGACCCGGGACGACGCAGTCACTTCCTACAAGTTACATTGGTCCCGTGCGAGGTGTTCCTGCCTCCTGCGGGGTCGTTTGGGGGCCGATTTGGGTTTTCACCTATTAACGGCTTGTTTTCTAGTCTAAGTGTGATTTTCGCAAATTATCGTCATACTCTCAAACCGGGAGACCCGGGGCTACGCAGTCAGTTCCTACAAGTTACATTGGTCCCGTGCGAGGTGTTCGTGCCTCCTACGGCGTCGTTTGGGGGCTGGTTTGGGTTTTCAACCTTTAACGGCCTGTTTTCAAGTCAAAGTGTTATTTTTGAAAATTATCGTCATAATCTCAAACCGGGAGACCCGCGACGATGCGGTCAGTTCCTACAAGGTACATTGGTCCCGTGCGAGGTGTCCGTGCCTCCTACGGGGTCGTTTGGGTGCTGGTTTGGGTTTTCACCCTTTAACGGCCTGTTTTCAAGTCGAAGTGTGATTTTCGCAAATTATCGTCATACTCTCAAACCGGGAGACCCGGGACTACACAATCAGTTCCTATAAGTTACATTGGTCCCGTGCGAGGTGTTCGTGCCTCCTATGGGGTTGTTTGGGGGCTGATTTGGGTTTTCACCCTTTAACGACATGTTTTTAACTCTAAGTGTAATTTTTGCAAATTATTGTCATACTCTCAGACCGGGAGACCCGGGACTACGCGGTCAGTTTCTACAAGTTACATTGGTCCCGTGCGACGTGTTCGTGCCTCCTACGGGGTCGTTTGGGAGCTGGTTTGGGTTTTCATCCTTTAACGGCCTGTTTTCAAGTCTAAGTGTGATTTTTGTAAATTATCGTCATACTCTCTAACCGGGAGACCCGGGACAACGCGGTCAGTTTCTACAAGTTATATTGGTCCCGTGCGAGGTGTTCGTGCCTCCTACGGGGTCGTTTGGGGGCTGGTTTGGGTTTTCACCCTTTAACGGCATGTTTTTAACTATAAGTGTGATTTTTGCAAATTATCTACCTACTCTCAAACCGGGAGGCCCGTCACTACGCGGTCAGTTCATACATGTTACATTGGTCCCGTGCGAGGTGTTCGTGCCTCCTACGGGGTCGTTTGGGGGCCCGTTTGGGTTTTCACCCTTTAACGGCATGTTTTTAACTCTAAGTGTGATTTTTGCAAATTATCATCCTACTCTCAAATCGGGAGACCGGGGACTACGCGGTGTGTTCCTACAAGTTACATTGGTCCCGTGCGAGGTGTTCGTGCCTCCTACGGGATCGTTTCGAGGCTGATTTGGGTTTTCACCCTTTAACGACCTGTTTTAAAGTCTAAGTGTTATTTTTGCAAATTATCGTCATAATCTCAAACCGGGAGACCCAGGACGACGCGGTCAGTTTCTACAAGTTACCTTGGTCCCGTGCGAGGTGTTTGTGCCTCCTACGGGGTCGTTTGGGTGCTGGTTTGGCTTTTCACCCTTTTACGGCCTGGTTTTAACTCTAAGTGTAATTTTTGCAAATTATCGTCATACTCTCAAACCAGGAGACCAGGGACTACGCGGTTTGTTCCTATAACTTACATTGGTCCCGTGCGAGGTGTTCATGCCTCCTAACGGGTCGATTGGGGGCCGGTTTGGATTTTCACCCTTTAACGGCATGTTTTTAACTATAAGTGTGATTTTTGCAAATTATCGTCCTACTCTCAAACCGGGAGACCCGGGACAACGCGGTCAGTTCCTACAAGTTACATTCGTCCCGTGCGATGTGTTCGTGCCTCCAACGGGATTGTTTGGGGGCTGGTTTGGGTTTTCACCATTAACGGCTTGTTTTCAAGTCTAAGTGTGATTTTTGCAAATTATCGTCATACTCTCAAACCGGGAGACCCGGGACTACGCGACCAGTTCCTACAAGTTACATTGGTCCCGTACGAGGTGTTCGTGCCTCCTACGGGCTCGTTTGGGGGCTTGTTTGGGTTTTCATCCTTTAACGGCCTGTTTTCAAGTCTAAGTGTGATTTTTGCAAATTATCGTCATACTCTCTAACCGGGAGACTCGGGACTACGCGATCAGTTCCTACAAGTTACATTGGTCCCGTGCGAGGTATTCGTGCCTCCTACGGGGTCGTTTGGGGGCTGGTTTGGGTTTTCATCCTTTAACGGCCTGTTTTCAAGTCTAAGTGTGATTTTCGCAAATTAACGTCATACTCTCAAACCGGGAGACCCGGAACAACGCGGTTAGTTCCTACAAGTTATTTTGGTCCCGTGCGAGGTGTTCGTACCTCATACGACCCGGGACAACACAGTTAGTTCCTACAAGTTACATTGGTCCCGTGCGAGGTGTTCGTGCCTCATAAGGGGTCGTTTGGGGGTTGGTTTGGGTTTTCACCTATTAACGGCCTGTTTTCAAGTCTAAATGTGATTTTCGCAAATTATCGTCATACCCTCAAACCGGGAGACCCGGGACTACGCAGTCAGTTCCTACAAGTTACATTGGTCCTGTCCGAGGTGTTCGTGCCTCCTACGGGATCGTTTCGGGGCTGATTTGGGTTTTGACCCTTTAACGGTCTGTTTTCAAGTCTAAGTGTTATTTTTGCAAATTATCGTCCTACTCTCAAACCGGGAGACCCGGAACGACGCGGTCAGTTCCTATAAGTTACATTGGTCCCGTGCGAGGTGTTCGTGCCTCCAACGGGGTCGTTTGGGTGCTGGTTTAGATTTTCACCCTTTTACGGCCTATTTTTAACTCTAAGTGTAATTTTTGCAAATTATCGTCATACTCTCAAACCGGGAGATCATGGACTACGCAGTCTGTTCCTACAAGTTACTTTGGTCCCGTACGAGGTGTTCGTGCCTCCTACGGGGTCGATTGGGGGCCGGTTTGGGTTTTCACCCTTTAACGACATGTTTTTAACTATAAGTGTGATTTTTGCAAATTATCTACCTACTCTCAAACCGGGAGGCCCGGGACTACGCGGTCAGTTCATACATGTTACATTGGTCCCGTGCGAGGTGTTCGTGCCTCCTACGGGGTCGTTTGGGGGCCCGTTTGGGTTTTCACCCTTTAACGGCATGTTTTTAACTCTAAGTGTGATTTTTGCAAATTATCATCCTACTCTCAAATCGGGAGACCGGGGACTACGCGGTGTGTTCCTACAAGTTACATTGGTCCCGTGCGAGGTGTTCGTGCCTCCTACGGGGTCGATTGGGGGCCGGTTTGGGTTTTCACCCTTTAACGGCATGTTTTTAACTATAAGTGTGATTTTTGCAAATTATCGTCCTACTCTCAAACTGGGAGACCCGGGACGACGCAGTCACTTCCTACAAGTTACATTGGTCCCGTGCGAGGTGTTCCTGCCTCCTACGGGGTCGTTTGGGGGCCGATTTGGGTTTTCACCTATTAACGGCTTGTTTTCTAGTCTAAGTGTGATTTTCGCAAATTATCGTCATACTCTCAAACCGGGAGACCCGGGGCTACGCAGTCAGTTCCTACAAGTTACATTGGTCCCGTGCGAGGTGTTCGTGCCTCCTACGGCGTCGTTTGGGGGCTGGTTTGGGTTTTCAACCTTTAACGGCCTGTTTTCAAGTCAAAGTGTTATTTTTGAAAATTATCGTCATAATCTCAAACCGGGAGACCCGCGACGATGCGGTCAGTTCCTACAAGGTACATTGGTCCCGTGCGAGGTGTCCGTGCCTCCTACGGGGTCGTTTGGGTGCTGGTTTGGGTTTTCACCCTTTAACGGCCTGTTTTCAAGTCGAAGTGTGATTTTCGCAAATTATCGTCATACTCTCAAACCGGGAGACCCGGGACTACACAATCAGTTCCTACAAGTTACATTGGTCTCGTACGAGGTGTTCGTGCCTCCTATGGGGTTGTTTGGGGGCTGATTTGGGTTTTCACCCTTTAACGACATGTTTTTAACTCTAAGTGTGATTTTTGCAAATTATTGTCATACTCTCAGACCGGGAGACCCGGGACTACGCGGTCAGTTTCTACAAGTTACATTGGTCCCGTGCGACGTGTTCGTGCCTCCTACGGGGTCGTTTGGGAGCTGGTTTGGGTTTTCATCCTTTAACGGCCTGTTTTCAAGTCTAAGTGTGATTTTTGTAAATTATCGTCATACTCTCTAACCGGGAGACCCGGGACAACGCGGTCAGTTTCTACAAATTATATTGGTCCCGTGCGAGGTGTTCGTGCCTCCTACGGGGTCGTTTGGGGGCTGGTTTGGGTTTTCACCCTTTAACGGCATGTTTTTAACTATAAGTGTGATTTTTGCAAATTATCTACCTACTCTCAAACCGGGAGGCCCGGGACTACGCGGTCAGTTCATACATGTTACATTGGTCCCGTGCGAGGTGTTCGTGCCTCCTACGGGGTCGTTTGGGGGCCCGTTTGGGTTTTCACCCTTTAACGGCATGTTTTTAACTCTAAGTGTGATTTTTTCAAATTATCATCCTACTCTCAAATCGGGAGACCGGGGACTACGCGGTGTGTTCCTACAAGTTACATTGGTCCCGTGCGAGGTGTTCGTGCCTCCTACGGGATCGTTTCGAGGCTAATTTGGGTTTTCACCCTTTAACGACCTGTTTTAAAGTCTAAGTGTTATTTTTGCAAATTATCGTCAAAATCTCAAACCGGGAGACCCAGGACGACGCGGTCAGTTTCTACAAGTTACCTTGGTCCCGTGCGAGGTGTTTGTGCCTCCTACGGGGTCGTTTGGGTGCTGGTTTGGGTTTTCACCCTTTTACGGCCTGGTTTTAACTCTAAGTGTAATTTTTGCAAATTATCGTCATACTCTCAAACCAGGAGACCAGGGACTACGCGGTTTGTTCCTATAACTTACATTGGTCCCGTGCGAGGTGTTCATACCCCCTAACGGGTCGATTGGGGGCCGGTTTGGATTTTCACCCTTTAACGGCATGTTTTTAACTATAAGTGTGATTTTTGCAAATTATCGTCCTACTCTCAAACCGGGAGACCCGGGACAACGCGGTCAGTTCCTACAAGTTACATTCGTCGCGTGCGATGTGTTCGTGCCTCCAACGGGATTGTTTGGGGGCTGGTTTGGGTTTTCACCATTAACGGCTTGTTTTCAAGTCTAAGTGTGATTTTTGCAAATTATCGTCATACTCTCAAACCGGGAGACCCGGGACTACGCAGTCAGTTCCTACAAGTTAGATTGGTCCTGTGCGAGGTGTTCGTGCCTCCTACGGGGTCGTTTGGCGGCTGGTTTGGATTTTCACCCTTTAACAGCCTGTTTTCAAGTCTAAGTGTTATTTTGGCAAATTATCGTCATAATCGCAAACCGGGAGACCCGGGACGATGCGGTCAGTTCCTACAAGTTACATTGGTCCCGTGCGAGGTGTTCGTGCCTCCTACGGGGTCGTTTGGGTGCTGGTTTGGGTTTTCACGCTTTAACGGCCTGTTTCAAGCCTAAGTGTGATTTTCGCAAATTATCGTCATACTCTCAAATCGGGAGACCCGGGACTACGCAATCAGTTCCTACAAGTTACATTGGTCCCGTGCGAGGTGTTCGTGCCTCCTACGGGGTCGTTTGGGGGCTGGTTTGGGTTTTCACCCATTAATGGCCTGTTTTCAAGTCTAATTGTGATTTTCATAAATTATCGTCATACTCTCAAACCGGGAGACCCGGGACTACGCGACCAGTTCCTACAAGTTACATTGGTCCCGTGCGAGGTGTTCGTGCCTCCTACGGGCTCGTTTGGGGGCTTGTTTGGGTTTTCATCCTTTAACGGCCTGTTTTCAAGTCTAAGTGTGATTTTTGCAAATTATCGTCATACTCTCTAACCGGGAGACTCGGGACTACGCGATCAGTTCCTACAAGTTACATTGGTCCCGTGCGAGGTATTCGTGCCTCCTACGGGGTCGTTTGGGGGCTGGTTTGGGTTTTCATCCTTTAACGGCCTGTTTTCAAGTCTAAGTGTGATTTTCGCAAATTAACGTCATACTCTCAAACCGGGAGACCCGGAACAACGCGGTTAGTTCCTACAAGTTACATTGGTCCCGTGCGAGGTGTTCGTACCTCATACGACCCAGGACAACGCGGTTAGTTCCTACAAGTTACATTGGTCCCGTGCGAGGTGTTCGTGCCTCATACGGGGTCGTTTGGGGGCTGGTTTGGGTTTTCACCTATTAACGGCCTGTTTTCAAGTCTAAGTGTGATTTTCGTAAATTATCGTCATACCCTCAAACCGGGAGACCCGGGACTACGCAGTCAGTTCCTACAAGTTACATTGGTCCCGTGCAAGGTGTTCGTGCCTCCAACGGGGTCGTTTGGGTGCTGGTTTAGATTTTCGCTCTTTTACGGCCTATTTTTAACTCTAAGTGTAATTTTTGCAAATTATCGTCATACTCTCAAACCGGGAGATCATGGACTACGCGGTCTGTTCCTACAAGTTACATTGGTCCCGTGCGAGGTGTTCGTGCCTCCTACGGGGTCGATTGGGGGCCGGTTTGGGTTTTCACCCTTTAACGGCATGTTTATAACTATAAGTGTGATTTTTGCTAATTATCGTCCTACTCTCAAACCGGGAGACCCGGGACTACGCGGTCAGTTCATACATGTTACATTGGTCCCGTGCGAGGTGTTCGTGCCTCCTACGGGGTCGTTTGGGGGCCCGTTTGGGTTTTCACCCTTTAATGGCATGTTTTTAACTCTAAGTGTGATTTTTGCAAATTATCATCCTACTCTCAAACCGGGAGACCGAGGACTACGCGGTGTGTTCCTACAAGTTACATTGGTGCCGTGCGAGGTATTCGTGCCTCCTACGGGGTCGATTGGGGGCCGGTTTGATTTTCACCCTTTAACGGCATGTTTTTAACTATAAGTGTGATTTTTGCAAATTATCGTCCTACTCTCAAACTGGGAGACCCGGGACGACGCAGTCACTTCCTACAAGTTACATTGGTCCCGTGCGAGGTGTTCCTGTCTCCTACGGGGTCGTTTGGGGGCCGATTTGGGTTTTCACCTATTAACGGCTTGTTTTCTAGTCTAAGTGTGATTTTCGCAAATTATCGTCATACTCTCAAACCGGGAGACCCGGGACTACGCAGTCAGTTCCTACAAGTTACATTGGTCCCGTGCGAGGTGTTCGTGCCTCCTACGGTGTCGTTTGGGGGCTGGTTTGGGTTTTCAACCTTTAACGGCCTATTTTCAAGTCAAAGTGTTATTTTTGCAAATTATCGTCATAATCTCAAACCGGGAGACCCGGGACGATGCGGTCAGTTCCTACAAGGTACATTGGTCCCGTGCGAGGTGTCCGTGCCTCCTACGGGGTCGTTTGGGTGCTGGTTTGGGTTTTCACCCTTTAACGGCCTGTTTTCAAGTCGAAGTGTGATTTTCGCAAATTATCGTCATACTCTCAAACTGGGAGACCCGGGACTACACAATCAGGTCCTACAAGTTACATTGGTCCCGTGCGAGGTGTTCGTGCCTCCTATGGGGTTGTTTGGGGGTTGATTTGGGTTTTCACCCTTTAACGGCATGTTTTTAACTCTAAGTGTGATTTTTGCAAATTATTGTCATACTCTCAGACCGGGAGACCCGGGACTACGCGGTCAGTTTCTACAAGTTACATTGGTCCCGTGCGACGTGTTCGTGCCTCCTACGGGGTCGTTTGGGAGCTGGTTTTGGTTTTCATCCTTTAACGGCCTGTTTTCAAGTCTAAGTGTGATTTTTGTAAATTATCGTCATACTCTCTAACCGGGAGACCCTGGACTACGCGGTCAGTTCCTACAAGTTACATTGGTCCCGTGCGAGGTATTCGTGCCTCCTCCGGGGTCGTTTGGGGACTGGTTTGGGTTTTCATCCTTTAACGGCCTGTTTTCAAGTCTAAGTGTGATTTTCGCAAATTATCGTCATACTCTCAAACCGGGAGACCCAGAACAACGCGGTTAGTTCCTACAAGTTACATTGGTCCCGTGTGAGGTGGTCATACCTCATACGACCCGGGACAACGCAGTTAGTTCCTACAAGTTACATTGGTCCCGTGCGAGCTGTTCGTGCCTCATACGGGGTCGTTTGGGGGCTGGTTTGGGTTTTCACCTATTAACGGCCTGTTTTCAAGTCTAAGTGTGATTTTCGCAAATTATCGTCATACTCTCAAACAGGGAGGCCCGGGACTACGCAGTCAGTTCCTACAAGTTACATTGATCCAGTGCGAGGTGTTCGTGCCTCCTACGGGATAGTTTCGGGGCTGATTTGGGTTTTCACCCTTTAACGGCCTGTTTTCAAGTCTAAGTGTTATTTTTGTAAATTATCATCATAATCTCAAACCGGGAGACTCGAGACGATGCGGTCAGTTCCTAGAAGTTACATTGGTCCCGTGCGAGGTGTTCGTGCCTCCTACGGGGTCGTTTGGGTGCTGGTTTGGGTATTCACCCTTTAACGGCTTATTTTCAAGTCTAAGTATGATTTTCGCAAATTATCGTCATACTCTCAAACCGGGAGACCCGGGACTACGCAATCAGTTCCTACAAGTTACAATGGTCCCGTGCATGGTGTTTGTGCTTCCTACGGGGTCGTTTGGGGGCTGGTTTGCGTTTTCACCCATTAACGGTCTGTTTTCAAGTCTAAGTGTGATTTTTGCAAATTATCGTCATACTCTCTAACCGGGAGACCCGGGACGACTCGATCAGTTCCTAAAAGTTACATTGGTCCCGTGCGTGGTGTTCGTGCCTCCTACGAGGTCGTTTGGATGCTAGTTTGGGTTTTCACCCTTTTACGGCCTCTTTTTAACTCTAAGTGTAATTTTTGCAAATTATCGTCATACTCTCAAACCGGGATACCAGGGACTACGCGGTCTGTTCCTACAAGTTACATTGGTCCCGTACGAGGTGTTCGTGCCTCCTACGGGGTCGTTTGGGGGCTGGTTTGGGTTTTCACCCTTTAACGGCTTGTTTTCAGGTCGAAGTGTGATTTTCAAAAATTATCATCATACTCTCAAACGGGGAGACCCGGGACAACGCGGTCAGTTTCTACAAGTTACATTGGTCCCTTGCGAGGTGTTCCTGCCTCCTACGGGGTCGTTTGGGGGCGGGTTTGGGTTTTCAGCCTTTAACGGCATGTTTTCAAGTCTAAGTGTAATTTTCACAAATTATCGTCATACTCTCAAACCGGGAAACCCGGGACAACGCGGTCAGTTCCTACAAGTTACATTGGTCCCGTGCGAGGTGTTCGTGCTTCCTACGGGGTCGTTTGGGGGCTAGTTTGGGTTTTCAACCTTTAACGGCCTGTTTTCAAGTCAAAGTGTTATTTTTGCAAATTATCGTCATAATCTCAAACCGGGAGACCCGGGACGATGCGGTCAGTTCCTACAAGTTACATTGGTCCCGTGCGAGGTGTCCGTGCCTCCTACGGGATCGTTTGGGGGCTGGTTTGGGTTTTCACCCATTAACGACTTGTTTTCAAGTCTAAGTGTGATTTTCGCAAATTATCGTCATACTCTCAGACCGGGAGACCCGGGACAATGCGGTCAGTTCCTACAAGTTACATTGGTCCCGTGCGAGGTGTTCGTGCCTCCTACGGGGTCGTTTGGGGGCTGGTTTGGGTTTTCATCCTTTAACGGCCTGTTTTCAAGTCTAAGTGTGATTTTTACATATTATCGTCATACTCTCTAATCGGGAGACCCGGGACTACGCGGTCAAATCCTATAAGTTACATTGGTCCCGTGCGAGGTGTTCGTGCCACCTACGGGGTCGTTTGCGTGCTGGTTTGGGTTTTTACCCTTTAAGGGCTTGTTTTCATGTCTAATTGTGATTTTCACAAATTATCATCATACTCTCAAACGGGGAGACCCGGGACAACGCGGTTTGTTTCTACAAGTTACATTGGTCCCGTGCGAGGTGTTCGTGCCTCCTACATGATCGTTTGGGGTTTCACCCTTTAACGGCTTGTTTTCAAGTCTAAGTGTGATTTTCACAAATTATCGTCATACTCTCAAACCGGGAAACCCGGGACAACGCGGTCAGTTCCTACAAGTTACATTGGTCCCGTGCGAGGTGTTCGTGCCTCCTACGGGGTCGTTTGGGGGTTGGTTTGAGTTTTGACCCATTAACGGCCTGTTTTCAAGTCTAAGTGTGATTTTCGCAAATTATCGTCATAATCATAAATCGGGAGACCCGGGACTACGCAGTCAGTTCCTACTAGTTACATTGGTCCCGTGCGAGGTGTTCGTGCCTCCTACGAGATCGTTTCGGGGCTGATTTGGGTTTTCACCCTTTAACAGCCTGTTTTCAAGTCTAAGTGTTATTTTTACAAATTATCGTCATAATCTCAAACCGGGAGAACCGGGACGACGCGGTCAGTTCCTAAAAGTTACATTGGTCCCGTGCGAGGTGTTCGTGCCTCCTACGGGGTCGTTTGGGTGCTGGTTCAGATTTTCACCCTTTTACGGCCTGTTTTTAACTCTAAGTGTAATTTTTGCAAATTATCGTCATACTCTCAAACCGGGAGACCGGGGACTACGCGGTCTGTGCCTACAAGTTACATTGGTCCCGTGCGAGGTGTTCGTGCCTCCTACGGGGTCGATTGGGGGCCGGTTTGGGTTTTCTCCCTTTAACAACGTGTTTTTAACTCGAAGTGTGATTTTTGCAAATTATCGTCCTACTCTCAAACCGGGAGACCCGGGACTACGCGGTCAGTTCCTACAAGTTACATTGGTCCCGTCCGAGGTGTTCGTGCCTCCTACGGGGTCGTTGGGGGGCCGGTTTGGGTTTTCACCCTTAAACGGCATGTTTTTAACTTTAAGTGAGATTTTTGCAAATTATCGTCCTACTCTCAAACCGGGAGACCGGGGACTACGCGTTCTGTTCCTACAAGTTACATTGGTCCCGTGCGAGGTGTTCGTGCCTCCTACGAGGTCGATTGGGGGCCGTTTTTGGTTTTCACCCTTTGACGACATGTTTTTAACTATAAGTGTGATTTTTGCAAATTATCGTCCTACTTTCAAACTGGGAGACCCGGGACTACGCGGTCACTTCCTACAAGTTACATTGGTCCCGTGCGAGGTGTTCGTGCCTCCTACGGGGTCGTTTGGGGCCGGTTTGGATTTTTACCCTTTAACGGCATGTTTTTAACTCTAAGTGTGATTTTTGCAAATTAACGTCCTACTCTCAAACCGGGAGACCCGGGACTACGCGGTCAGTTCCTACAAGTTACATTGGTCCCGTGCGAGGTGTTCGTGCCTCCTACGGGGTCGTCTGGGTGCTGGTTTAGATTTTCGCCCTTTTACGGCCGGTTTTTAACTCTAAGTGTAATTTTTGCAAATTATCGTCATACTCTCAAACCGGGAGATCATGGACTACGCGGTCTGTTCCTACAAGTTACATTGGTCCCGTGCGAGGTGTTCGTGCCTCCTACGGGGTCGTTTGGCGGCCGGTTTGGATTTCCACCCTTTAACGGCATGTTTTTAACTCTAAGTGTGATTTTTGCAAATTGTCGTCATACTCTCAAACCGGGAGACCCGGGACGACGCGGTCAGTTCCTACAAGTTACATTGGTCCCGTGCGAGGTATTCGTGCCTCCTACGGGGTCGTTTGGGTGCTGGTTTAGATTTTCACCCTTTTACGGCCTATTTTTAACTTTAAGTGTAATTTTTGCAAATTATCGTCATACTCTTAAACCGGGAGATCATGGACTACGCGGTCTGTTCCTACAAGTTACATTGGTCCCGTGCGTGGTGTTCGTGCCTCCTACGGGATCGATTGGGGGCCGGTTTGGGTTTTCACCCTTTAACGGCATGTTTTTAACTATAAGTGTGATTTTTGCAAATTATCGTCCTACTCTCAAACCGAGAGACCCGGGACTACGCGGTCAGTTCATACATGTTACATTGGTCCCGTGCGAGGTGTTCGTGCCTCCTACGGAGTCGTTTGGGGGCCCGTTTGGGTTTTCACCCTTTAACGGCATGTTTTTAACTCTAAGTGTGATTTTTGTAAATTATCGTCCTACTCTCAAACCGGGAGACCCGGGACGACGCGGTCAGTTCCTACAAGTTACATTGGTCCCGTGCGAGGTGTTCGTGCCTCCAACGGGGTCGTTTGGGTGCTGGTTTAGATTTTCACCCTTTTACGGCCTATTTTTAACTCTAAGTGTAATTTTTGCAAATTATCGTCATACTCTCAAACCGGGAGATCATGGACTACGCGGTCTGTTCCTACAAGTTACATTGGTCCCGTGCGAGGTGTTCGTGCCTCCTACGGGGTCGATTGGGGGCCGGTTTGGGTTTTCACCCTTTAACGGCATGTTTTTAACTATAAGTGTGATTTTTGCAAATTATCGTCCTACTCTCAAACCGGGAGACCCGGGACTACGCGGTCAGTTCATACATGTTACATTGGTCCCGTGCGAGGTGTTCGTGCCTCCTACGGGGTCGTTTGGGGGCCCGTTTGGGTTTTCACCCTTTAACGGCATGTTTTTAACTCTAAGTGTGATTTTTGCAAATTATCGTCCTACTCTGAAACCGGGAGACCGGGGACTACGCGGTCTGTTCCTACAAGTTTCATTGGTCCCGTGCGAGGTGTTCGTGCCTCCTACGGGGTCGATTGGGGGCCGGTTTGGGTTTTCACCCTTGAACGGCATATTTTTAACTATAAGTGTGATTTTTGCAAATTATCGTCCTACTCTCAAACTGGGAGACCCGGGACGACGCGGTCACTTCCTACAAGTTACATTGGTCCCGTTCGAGGTGTTCCTGCCTCCTACGGGGTCGTTTGGGGGCCGGTTTGGGTTTTCACCTATTAACGGCTTGTTTTCAAGTCTAAGTGTGAGTTTCGCAAATTATCGTCATACTCTCAAACCGGGAGACCCGGGACTACGCAGTCAGTTCCTACAAGTTACATTGATCCAGTGCGAGGTGTTCGTGCCTCCTACGGGATAGTTTCGGGGCTGATTTGAGTTTTCACCCTTTAACGGCCTGTTTTCAAGTCTAAGTGTTATTTTTGTAAATTATCGTCATAATCTCAAACCGGGAGACCCGAGACGATGCGGTCAGTTCCTACAAGTTAAATTGGTCCCGTGCGAGGTGTTCGTGCCTCCTACGGGGTCGTTTGGGTGCTGGTTTGGGTATTCACCCTTTAACGGCTTGTTTTCAAGTCTAAGTGTGATTTCCACAAATTATCGTCATACTCTCAAACCGGGAGACCCGGGACTACGCAATCAGTTCCTACAAGTTACATTGGTCCCGTGCATGGTGTTTGTGCCTCCTACGGGGTCGTTTGGGGGCTGGTTTGCGTTTTCACCCATTAACGGTCTGTTTTCAAGTCTAAGTGTGATTTTTGCAAATTATCGTCATACTCTCTAACCGGGAGACCCGGGACGACGCGGTCAGTTCCTAAAAGTTACATTGGTCCCGTGCGTGGTGTTCGTGCCTCCTACGGGGTCGTTTGGGTGCTGGTTTGGGTTTTCACCCTTTTACGGCCTCTTTTTAACTCTAAGTGTAATTTTTGTAAATTCTCGTCATACTCTCAAACCGGGATACCAGGGACTACGCGGTCTGTTCCTACAAGTTACATTGGTCCCGTACGAGGTGTTCGTGCCTCCTACCGGGTCGATTGGGGGCCGGTTTGGGTTTTCACCCTTTAACGTCATGTTTTTAACTATAAGTGTGATTATTTTATATTATCGTCCTACTCTCAAACCGGGAAACCCGGGACAATGCGGTCAGTTCCTACAAGTTACATTGGTCCCGTACGAGGTGTTCGTGCCTCCTACGGGATTGTTTGGGGGCTGGTTTGGGTTTTCACCTATTAACGGCTTGTTTTCAAGTCTAAGTGTGATTTTCGCAAATTATCGTCATACTCTCTAACCGGGAGACCCGGGACTACGCGGTCAGTTCCTACAAGTTACATTGGTCCCGTGCGAGGTATTCGTGCCTCCTACGGGGTCGTTTGGGGACTGGTTTGGGTTTTCATCCTTTAACGGCCTGTTTACAAGTCTAAGTGTGATTTTCGCAAATTATCGTCATACTCTCAAACCGGGAGACCCAGAACAACGCGGTTAGTTCCTACAAGTTACATTGGTCCCGTGTGAGGTGGTCATACCTCATACGACCCGGGACAACGCAGTTAGTTCCTACAAGTTACATTGGTCCCGTGCGAGCTGTTCTTGCCTCATACGGGGTCGTTTGGGGGCTGGTTTGGGTTTTCACCTATTAACGGCCTGTTTTCAAGTCTAAGTGTGATTTTCGCAAATTATCGTCATACTCTCAAACCGGGAGACCCGGGACTACGCAGTCAGTTCCTACAAGTTACATTGATCCAGTGCGAGGTGTTCGTGCCTCCTACGGGATAGTTTCGGGGCTGATTTGGGTTTTCACCCTTTAACGGCCTGTTTTCAAGTCTAAGTGTTATTTTTGTAAATTATCGTCATAATCTCAAACCGGGAGACTCGAGACGATGCGGTCAGTTCCTAGAAGTTACATTGGTCCCGTGCGAGGTGTTCGTGCCTCCTACGGGGTCGTTTGGGTGCTGGTTTGGGTATTCACCCTTTAACGGCTTATTTTCAAGTCTAAGTATGATTTTCGCAAATTATCGTCATACTCTCAAATCGGGAGACCCGGGACTACGCAATCAGTTCCTACAAGTTACATTGGTCCCGTGCATGGTGTTTGTGCCTCCTACGGGGTCGTTTGGGGGCTGGTTTGCGTTTTCACCCATTAACGGTCTGTTTTCAAGTCTAAGTGTGATTTTTGCAAATTATCGTCATACTCTCTAACCGAGAGACCCGGGACGACTCGATCAGTTCCTAAAAGTTACATTGGTCCCGTGCGTGGTGTTCGTGCCTCCTACGAGGTCGTTTGGGTGCTAGTTTGGGTTTTCACCCTTTTACGGCCTCTTTTTAACTCTAAGTGTAATTTTTGCAAATTATCGTCATACTCTCAAACCGGGATACTAGGGACTATGCGGTCGGTTCCTACAAGTTACATTGGTCCCGTACGAGGTGTTCGTGCCTCCTACGGGGTCGTTTGGGGGCTGGTTTGGGTTTTCACCCTTTAACGGCTTGTTTTCAGGTCTAAGTGTGATTTTCAAAAATTATCATCATACTCTCAAACGGGGAAACCCGGGACAACGCGGTCAGTTTCTACAAGTTACATTGGTCCCTTGCGAGGTGTTCCTGCCTCCTACGGGGTCGTTTGGGGACTGGTTTGGGTTTTCAGCCTTTAACGGCATGTTTTCAAGTCCAAGTGTAATTTTCACAAATTATCGTCATACTCTCAAACCGGGAAACCCGGGACAACACGGTCAGTTCCTACAAGTTACATTGGTCCCGTGCGAGGTGTTCGTGCTTCCTACGGGGTCGTTTGGGGGCTGGTTTGGGTTTTCAACCTTTAACGGCCTGTTTTCAAGTCAAAGTGTTATTTTTGCAAATTATCGTCATAATCTCAAACCGGGAGACCCGGGACGATGCGATCAGTTCCTACAAGTTACATTGGTCCCGTGCGAGGTGTCCGTGCCTCCTACGGGATCGTTTGGGGGCTGGTTTGGGTTTTCACCCATTAACGACTTGTTTTCAAGTCTAAGTGTGATTTTCGCAAATTATCGTCATACTCTCAGACCCGGAGACGCGGGACAATGCGGTCAGTTCCTACAAGTTACATTGGTCCCGTGCGAGGTGTTCGTGCCTCCTACGGGGTCGTTTGGGGGCTGGTTTGGGTTTTCATCCTTTAACGGCCTGTTTTCAAGTCTAAGTGTGATTTTTACATATTATCGTCATACTCTCTAATCGGGAGACCCGGGACTACGCGGTCAAATCCTATAAGTTACATTGGTCCCGTGCGAGGTATTCGTGCCACCTACGGGGTCGTTTGCGTGCTGGTTTGGGTTTTTACCCTTTAAGGGCTTGTTTTTATGTCTAATTGTGATTTTCACAAATTATCATCATACTCTCAAACGGGGAGACCCGGGACAACGCGGTTTGTTTCTACAAGTTACATTGGTCCCGTGCGAGGTGTTCGTGCCTCCTACATGATCGTTTGGGCTTTCACCCTTTAAGGGCTTGTTTTCAAGTCTAAGTGTGATTTTCACAAATTATCGTCATACTCTCAAACCGGGAAACCCGGGACAACGCGGTCAGTTCCTACAAGTTACATTGGTCCCGTGCGAGGTGTTCGTGCCTCCTACGGGGTCGTTTGGGGGTTGGTTTGAGTTTTCACCCATTAACGGCCTGTTTTCAAGTCTAAGTGTGATTTTCGCAAATTATTGTCATAATCTCAAATCGGGAGACCCGGGACTACGCAGTCAGTTCCTACTAGTTATATTGGTCCCGTGCGAGGTGTTCGTGCCTCCTACGAGATCGTTTCGGGGCTGATTTGGGTTTTCACCCTTTAACGGCCTGTTTTCAAGTCTAAGTGTTATTTTTGCAAATTATCTACATAATATCAAACCGGGAGACCCGGGACGACGCGGTCAGTTCCTAAAAGTTACATTGGTCCCGTGCGAGGTGTTCGTGCCTCCTACTGGGTCGTTTGGGTGCTGGTTCAGATTTTCACCCTTTTACGGCCTGTTTTTAACTCTAAGTGTAATTTTTGCAAATTATCGTCATACTCTCAAACCGGGAGACCGGGGACTACGCGGTCTGTGCCTACAAGTTACATTGGTCCCGTGCGAGGTGTTCGTGCCTCCTACGGGGTCGATTTGGGGCCGGTTTGGGTTTTCTCCCTTTAACAACGTGTTTTTAACTCTAAGTATGATTTTTGCAAATTATCGTCCTACTCTCAAACCGGGAGACCCGGGACTACGCGGTCAGTTCCTACAAGTTACATTGGTCCCGTCCGAGGTGTTCGTGCCTCCTACGGGGTCGTTTGGGGGCCGGTTTGGGTTTTCACCCTTAAACGGCATGTTTTTAACTTTAAGTGAGATTTTTGCAAATTATCGTCCTACTCTCAAACCGGGAGACCGGGGACTACGCGTTCTGTTCCTACAAGTTACATTGGTCCTGTGCGAGGTGTTCGTGCCTCCTACGAGGTCGATTGGGGGCCGTTTTGGGTTTTCACCCTTTGACGACATGTTTTTAACTATAAGTGTGATTTTTGCAAATTATCGTCCTACTTTCAAACTGGGAGACCCGGGACTACGCGATCACTTCCTTCAAGTTACATTGGTCCCGTGCGAGGTGTTCGTGCCTCCTACGGGGTCGTTTGGGGCCGGTTTGGATTTTCACCCTTTAACGGCATGTTTTTAACTCTAAGTGTGATTTTTGCAAATTATCGTCCTACTCTCAAACCGGGAGACCCGGGACTACGCGGTCAGTTCCTACAAGTTACATTGGTCCCGTGCGAGGTGTTCATGCCTCCTACGGGGTCGTCTGGGTGCTGGTTTAGATTTTCGCCCTTTTACGGCCTGTTTTTAACTCTAAGTGTAATTTTTGCAAATTATCGTCATACTCTCAAACCGGGAGATCATGGACTACGCGGTCTGTTCCTACAAGTTACATTGGTCCCGTGCGAGGTGTTCGTGCCTCCTACGGGGTCGTTTGGGGGCCGGTTTGGATTTCCACCCTTTAACGGCATGTTTTTAACTCTAAGTGTGATTTTTGCAAATTGTCGTCCTACTCTCAAACCGGGAGACCCGGGACGACGCGGTCAGTTCCTACAAGTTACATTGGTCCCGTGCGAGGTATTCGTGCCTCCTACGGGGTCGTTTGGGTGCTGGTTTAGATTTTCACCCTTTTACGGCCTATTTTTAACTTTAAGTGTAATTTTTGCAAATTATCGTCATACTCTTAAACCGGGAGATCATGGACTACGCGGTCTGTTCCTACAAGTTACATTGGTCCCGTGCGAGGTGTTCGTGCCTCCTACGGGGTCGATTGGGGGCCGGTTTGTGTTTTCACCCTTTAACGGCATGTTTTTAACTATAAGTGTGATTTTTGCAAATTATCGTCCTACTCTCAAACCGAGAGACCCGGGACTACGCGGTCAGTTCATACATGTTACATTGGTCCCGTGCGAGGTGTTCGTGCCTCCTACGGAGTCGTTTGGGGGCCCGTTTGGGTTTTCACCCTTTAACGACATGTTTTTAACTCTAAGTGTGATTTTTGCAAATTATCGTCCTACTCTCAAACCGAGAGACCCGGGACTACGCGGTCAGTTCATACATGTTACATTGGTCCCGTGCGTGGTGTTCGTGCCTCCCACGGAGTCGTTTGGGGGCCCGTTTGGGTTTTCACCCTTTAACGGCATGTTTTTAACTCTAAGTGTGATTTTTGCAAATTATCGTCCTACTCTCAAACCGGGAGACCCGGGACGACGCGGTCAGTTCCTACAAGTTACATTGGTCCCGTGCGAGGTGTTCGTGCCTCCAACGGGGTCGTTTGGGTGCTGGTTTAGATTTTCACCCTTTTACGGCCTATTTTTAACTCTAAGTGTAATTTTTGCAAATTATCGTCATACTCTCAAACCGGGAGATCATGGACTACGCGGTCTGTTCCTACAAGTTACATTGGTCCCGTGCGAGATGTTCGTGCCTCCTACGGGGTCGATTGGGGGCCGGTTTGAGTTTTCACCCTTTAACGGCATGTTTTTAACTATAAGTGTGATTTTTGCAAATTATCGTCCTACTCTCAAATCGGGAGACCCGGGACTACGCGGTCAGTTCATACATGTTACATTGGTCCCGTGCGAGGTGTTCGTGCCTCCTACGGGGTCGTTTGGGGGCCCGTTTGGGTTTTCACCCTTTAACGGCATGTTTTTAACTCTAAGTGTGATTTTTGCAAATTATCGTCCTACTCTGAAACCGGGAGACCGGGGACTACGCGGTCTGTTCCTACAAGTTACATTGGTCCCGTGCGAGGTGTTCGTGCCTCCTACGGGGTCGATTGGGGGCCGGTTTGGGTTTTCACCCTTTAACGGCATATTTTTAACTATAAGTGTGATTTTTGCAAATTATCGTCCTACTCTCAAACTGGGAGACCCGGGACGACGCGGTCACTTCCTACAAGTTACATTGGTCCCGTTCGAGGTGTTCCTGCCTCCTACGGGGTCGTTTGGGGGCCGGTTTGGGTTTTCACCTATTAACGGCTTGTTTTCAAGTCTAAGTGTGAGTTTCGCAAATTATCGTCATACTCTCAAACCGGGAGACCCGGGACTACGGAGTCAGTTCCTACAAGTTACATTGATCCAGTGCGAGGTGTTCGTGCCTCCTACGGGATAGTTTCGGGGCTGATTTGAGTTTTCACCCTTTAACGGCCTGTTTTCAAGTCTAAGTGTTATTTTTGTAAATTATCGTCATAATCTCAAACCGGGAGACCCGAGACGATGGGGTCAGTTCCTACAAGTTAAATTGGTCCCGTGCGAGGTGTTCCTGCCTCCTACGGGGTCGTTTGGGTGCTGGTTTGGGTATTCACCCTTTAACGGCTTGTTTTCAAGTCTAAGTGTGATTTCCGCAAATTATCGTCATACTCTCAAACCGAGAGACCCGGGACTACGCAATCAGTTCCTACAAGTTACATTGGTCCCGTGCATGGTGTTTGTGCCTCCTACGGGGTCGTTTGGGGGCTGGTTTGCGTTTTCACCCATTAACGGTCTGTTTTCAAGTCTAAGTGTGATTTTTGCAAATTATCGTCATACTCTCTAACCGGGAGACCCGGGACGACGCGGTCAGTTCCTAAAAGTTACATTGGTCCCGTGCGTGGTGTTCGTGCCTCCTACGGGGTCGTTTGGGTGCTGGTTTGGGTTTTCACCCTTTTACGGCCTCTTTTTAACTCTAAGTGTAATTTTTGTAAATTCTCGTCATACTCTCAAACCGGGATACCAGGGACTACGCGGTCTGTTCCTACAAGTTACATTGGTCCCGTACGAGGTGTTCGTGCCTCCTACCGGGTCGATTGTGGGCCGGTTTGGGTTTTCACCCTTTAACGGCATGTTTTTAACTATAAGTGTGATTATTTTATATTATCGTCCTACTCTCAAACCGGGAGACCCGGGACAATGCGGTCAGTTCCTACAAGTTACATTGGTCCCGTGCGAGGTGTTCGTGCCTCCTACGGGATTGTTTGGGGGCTGGTTTGGGTTTTCACCTATTAACGGCTTGTTTTCAAGTCTAAGTGTGATTTTCGCAAATTATCGTCATACTCTCTAACCGGGAGACCAAGGACTACGCGGTCAGTTCCTACAAGTTACATTGGTCCCGTGCGAGGTATTCGTGCCTCCTACGGGGTCGTTTGGGGACTGGTTTGGGTTTTCATCCTTTAACGGCCTGTTTTCAAGTCTAAGTGTGATTTTCGCAAATTATCGTCATACTCTCAAACCGGGAGACCCAGAACAACGCGGTTAGTTCCTACAAGTTACATTGGTCCCGTGTGAGGTGGTCATACCTCATACGACCCGGGACAACGCAGTTAGTTCCTACAAGTTACATTGGTCCCGTGCGAGCTGTTCGTGCCTCATACGGGGTCGTTTGGGGGCTGGTTTGGGTTTTCACCTATTAACGGCCTGTTTTCAAGTCTAAGTGTGATTTTCGCAAATTATCGTCATACTCTCAAACCGGGAGACCCGGGACTACACAGTCAGTTCCTACAAGTTACATTGATCCAGTGCGAGGTGTTCGTGCCTCCTACGGGATAGTTTCGGGGCTGATTTGGGTTTTCACCCTTTAACGGCCTATTTTCAAGTCTAAGTGTTATTTTTGTAAATTATCGTCATAATCTCAAACCGGGAGACTCGAGACGATGCGGTCAGTTCCTAGAAGTTACATTGGTCCCGTGCGAGGTGTTCGTGCCTCCTACGGGGTCGTTTGGGTGCTGGTTTGGGTATTCACCCTTTAACGGCTTATTTTCAAGTCTAAGTATGATTTTCGCAAATTATCGTCATACTCTCAAACCGGGAGACCCGGGAGTACGCAATCAGTTCCTACAAGTTACATTGGTCCCGTGCATGGTGTTTGTGCCTCCTACGGGGTCGTTTGGGGGCTGGTTTGCGTTTTCACCCATTAACGGTCTGTTTTCAAGTCTAAGTGTGATTTTTGCAAATTATCGTCATACTCTCTAACCGAGAGACCCGGGACGACTCGATCAGTTCCTAAAAGTTACATTGGTCCCGTGCGTGGTGTTCGTGCCTCCTACGAGGTCGTTTGGGTGCTAGTTTGGGTTTTCACCCTTTTACGGCCTCTTTTTAACTCTAAGTGTAATTTTTGCAAATTATCGTCATACTCTCAAACCGGGATACCAGGGACTACGCGGTCGGTTCCTACAAGTTACATTGGTCCCGTACGAGGTGTTCGTGCCTCCTACGGGGTCGTTTGGGGGCTGGTTTGGGTTTTCACCCTTTAACGGCTTGTTTTCAGGTCTAAGTGTGATTTTCAAAAATTATCATCATACTCTCAAACGGGGAGACCCGGGACAACGCGGTCAGTTTCTACAAGTTACATTGGTCCCTTGCGAGGTGTTCCTGCCTCCTACGGGGTCGTTTGGGGGCTGGTTTGGGTTTTCAGCCTTTAACGGCATGTTTTCAAGTCTAAGTGTAATTTTCACAAATTATCGTCATACTCTCAAACCGGGAAACCCGGGACAACGCGGTCAGTTCCTACAAGTTACATTGTTCCCGTGCGAGGTGTTCGTGCTTCCTACGGGGTCGTTTGGGGGCTGGTTTGGGTTTTCAACCTTTAACGGCCTGTTTTCAAGTCAAAGTGTTATTTTTGCAAATTATCGTCATAATCTCAAACCGGGAGACCCGGGACGATGCGGTCAGTTCCTACAAGTTACATTGGTCCCGTGCGAGGTGTCCGTGCCTCCTACGGGATCGTTTGGGGGCTGGTTTGGGTTTTCACCCATTAACGACTTGTTTTCAAGTCTAAGTGTGATTTCCCCAAATTATCGTCATACTCTCAGACTCGGAGACCCGGGACAATGCGGTCAGTTCCTACAAGTTACATTGGTCCCGTGCGAGGTGTTCGTGCCTCCTACGGGGTCGTTTGGGGGCTGGTTTGGGTTTTCATCCTTTAACGGCCTGTTTTCAAGTCTAAGTGTGATTTTTACATATTATCGTCATACTCTCTAATCGGGAGACCCGGGACTACGCGGTCAAATCCTATAAGTTACATTGGTCCCGTGCGAGGTGTTCGTGCCACCTACGGGGTCGTTTGCGTGCTGGTTTGGGTTTTTACCCTTTAAGGGCTTGTTTTTATGTCTAATTGTGATTTTCACAAATTATCATCATACTCTCAAACGGGGAGACCCGGGACAACGCGGTTTGTTTCTACAAGTTACATTGGTCCCGTGCGAGGTGTTCGTGCCTCCTACATGATCGTTTGGGCTTTCACCCTTTAAGGGCTTGTTTTCAAGTCTAAGTGTGATTTTCACAAATTATCGTCATACTCTCAAACCGGGAAACCCGGGACAACGCGGTCAGTTCCTACAAGTTACATTGGTCCCGTGCGAGGTGTTCGTGCCTCCTACGGGGTCGTTTGGGGGTTGGTTTGAGTTTTCACCCATTAACGGCCTGTTTTCAAGTCTAAGTGTGATTTTCGCAAATTATCGTCATAATCTCAAATCGGGAGACCCGGGACTACGCAGTCAGTTCCTACTAGTTATATTGGTCCCGTGCGAGGTGTTCGTGCCTCCTACGAGATCGTTTCGGGGCTGATTTGGGTTTTCACCCTTTAACGGCCTGTTTTCAAGTCTAAGTGTTATTTTTGCAAATTATCTACATAATATCAAACCGGGAGACCCGGGACGACGCGGTCAGTTCCTAAAAGTTACATTGGTCCCGTGCGAGGTGTTCGTGCCTCCTACGGGGTCGTTTGGGTGCTGGTTCAGATTTTCACCCTTTTACGGCCTGTTTTTAACTCTAAGTGTAATTTTTGCAAATTATCGTCATACTCTCAAACCGGGAGACCGGGGACTACGCGGTCTGTGCCTACAAGTTACATTGGTCCCGTGCGAGGTGTTCGTGCCTCCTACGGGGTCGATTTGGGGCCGGTTTGGGTTTTCTCCCTTTAACAACGTGTTTTTAACTCTAAGTATGATTTTTGCAAATTATCGTCCTACTCTCAAACCGGGAGACCCGGGACTACGCGGTCAGTTCCTACAAGTTACATTGGTCCCGTCCGAGGTGTTCGTGCCTCCAACGGGGTCGTTTGGGGGCCGGTTTGGGTTTTCACCCTTAAACGACATGTTTTTAACTTTAAGTGAGATTTTTGCAAATTATCGTCCTACTCTCAAACCGGGAGACCGGGGACTACGCGTTCTGTTCCTACAAGTTACATTGGTCCTGTGCGAGGTGTTCGTGCCTCCTACGAGGTCGATTGGGGGCCGTTTTGGGTTTTCACCCTTTGACGACATGTTTTTAACTATAAGTGTGATTTTTGCAAATTATCGTCCTACTTTCAAACTGGGAGACCCGGGACTACGCGATCACTTCCTACAAGTTACATTGGTCCCGTGCGAGGTGTTCGTGCCTCCTACGGGGTCGTTTGGGGCCGGTTTGGATTTTCACCCTTTAACGGCATGTTTTTAACTCTAAGTGTGATTTTTGCAAATTATCGTCCTACTCTCAAACCGGGAGACCCGGGACTACGCGGTCAGTTCCTACAAGTTACATTGGTTCCGTGCGAGGTGTTCGTGCCTCCTACGGGGTCGTCTGGGTGCTGGTTTAGATTTTCGCCCTTTTACGGCCTGTTTTTAACTCTAAGTGTAATTTTTGCAAATTATCGTCATACTCTCAAACCGGGAGATCATGGACTACGCGGTCTGTTCCTACAAGTTACATTGGTCCCGTGCGAGGTGTTCGTGCCTCCTACGGGGTCGTTTGGGTGCCGGTTTGGATTTCCACCCTTTAACGGCATGTTTTTAACTCTAAGTGTGATTTTTGCAAATTGTCGTCCTACTCTCAAACCGGGAGACCCGGGACGACGCGGTCAGTTCCTACAAGTAACATTGGTCCCGTGCGAGGTATTCGTGCCTCCTACGGGGTCGTTTGGGTGCTGGTTTAGATTTTCACCCTTTTACGACCTATTTTTAACTTTAAGTGTAATTTTTGCAAATTATCGTCATACTCTTAAACCGGGAGATCATGGACTACGCGGTCTGTTCCTACAAGTTACATTGGTCCCGTGCGAGGTGTTCGTGCCTCCTACGGGGTCGATTGGGGCCGGTTTGTGTTTTCACCCTTTAACGGCATGTTTTTAACTATAAGTGTGATTTTTGCAAATTATCGTCCTACTCTCAAACTGAGAGACCTGGGACTACGCGGTCAGTTCATACATGTTACATTGGTCCCGTGCGAGGTGTTCGTGCCTCCTACGGAGTCGTTTGGGGGCCCGTTTGGGTTTCACCCTTTAACGACATGTTTTTAACTCTAAGTGTGATTTTTGCAAATTATCGTCCTACTCTCAAACTGAGAGACCTGGGACTACGCGGTCAGTTCATACATGTTACATTGGTCCCGTGCGTGGTGTTCGTGCCTCCTACGGGGTCGTTTGGGTGCTGGTTTGGGTTTTCACCCTTTTACGGCCTCTTTTTAACTCTAAATGTAATTTTTGCAAATTATCGTCATACTCTCAAACCGGGAGATCATGGACTACGCGGTCTGTTCCTACAAGTTACATTGGTCCCGTGCGAGGTGTTCGTGCCTCCTACGGAGTCGTTTGGGGGCCCGTTTGGGTTTTCACCCTTTAACGGCATGTTTTTAACTCTAAGTGTGATTTTTGCAAATTATCGTCATACTTTCAAACCGGGAGATCATGGACTACGCGGTCTGTTCCTACAAGTTACATTGGTCCCGTGCGAGGTGTTCGTGCCTCCTACGGGGTCGATTGGGGGCCGGTTTGGGTTTTCACCCTTTAACGGCATGTTTTTAACTATAAGTGTGATTTTTGCAAATTATCGTCCTACTCTCAAACCGGGAGACCCGGGGCTACGCGGTCAGTTCATACATGTTACATTGGTCCCGTGCGAGGTGTTCGTGCCTCCTACGGGGTCGTTTGGGGGCCGGTTTGGGTTTTCACCCTTTAACGGCATGTTTTTAACTCTAAGTGTGATTTTTGCAAATTATCGTCCTACTCTGAAACCGGGAGACCGGGGACTACGCGGTCTGTTCCTACAAGTTACATTGGTCCCGTGCGAGGTGTTCGTGCCTCCTACGGGGTCGATTGGGGGCCGGTTTGGGTTTTCACCCTTTAACGGCATATTTTTAACTATAAGTGTGATTTTTGCAAATTATCGTCCTACTCTCAAACTGGGAGACCCGGGACGACGCGGTCACTTCCTACAAGTTACATTGGTCCCGTTCGAGGTGTTCCTGCCTCCTACGGGGTCGTTTGGGGGCCGGTTTGGGTTTTCACCTATTAACGGCTTGTTTTCAAGTCTAAGTGTGAGTTTCGCAAATTATCGTCATACTCTCAAACCGGGAGACCCGGGACTACGCAGTCAGTTCCTACAAGTTACATTGATCCAGTGCGAGGTGTTCGTGCCTCCTACTGGATAGTTTCGGGGCTGATTTGAGTTTTCACCCTTTAACGGCCTGTTTTCAAGTCTAAGTGTTATTTTTGTAAATTATCGTCATAATCTCAAACCGGGAGACCCGAGACGATGCGGTCAGTTCCTACAAGTTAAATTGGTCCCGTGCGAGGTGTTCGTGCCTCCTACGGGGTCGTTTGGGTGCTGGTTTGGGTATTCACCCTTTAACGGCTTGTTTTCAAGTCTAAGTGTGATTTCCGCAAATTATCGTCATACTCTCAAACCGGGAGACCCGGGACTACGCAATCAGTTCCTACAAGTTACATTGGTCCCGTGCATGGTGTTTGTGCCTCCTACGGGGTCGTTTGGGGGCTGGTTTGCGTTTTCACCCATTAACGGTCTGTTTTCAAGTCTAAGTGTGATTTTTGCAAATTATCGTCACACTCTCTAACCGGGAGACCCGGGAGGACGCGGTTAGTTCCTAAAAGTTACATTGGTCCCGTGCGTGGTGTTCGTGCCTCCTACGGGGTCGTTTGGGTGCTGGTTTGGGTTTTCACCCTTTTACGGCCTCTTTTTAACTCTAAGTGTAATTTTTGTAAATTCTCATCATTCTCTCAAATCGGGATACCAGGGACTACGCGGTCTGTTCCTACACGTTACATCGGTCCCGTACGAGGTGTTCGTGCCTCCTACCGGGTCGATTGGGGGCCGGTTTGGATTTTCACCCTTTAACGGCATGTTTTTAACTATAAGTGTGATTATTTTATATTATCGTCCTACTCTCAAACCGGGAGACCCGGGACAATGCGGTCAGTTCCTACAAGTTACATTGGTCCCGTGCGAGGTGTTCGTGCCTCCTACGGGATTGTTTGGGGGCTGGTTTGGGTTTTCACCTATTAACGGCTTGTTTTCAAGTCTAAGTGTGATTTTCGCAAATTATCGTCATACTCTCTAACCGGGAGACTCGGGACTACGCGGTCAGTTCCTACAAGTTACATTGGTCCCGTGCGAGGTATTCGTGCCTCCTACGGGGTCGTTTGGGGACTGGTTTGGGTTTTCATCCTTTAACGGCCTGTTTTCAAGTCTAAGTGTGATTTTCGCAAATTATCGTCATACTCTCAAACCGGGAGACCCAGAACAACGCGGTTAGTTCCTACAAGTTACATTGGTCCCGTGTGAGGTGGTCATACCTCATACGACCCGGGACTACGCGGTCGGTTCCTACAAGTAACATTGGTCCCGTACGAGGTGTTCGTGCCTCCTACGGGGTCGTTTGGGGGCTGGTTTGGGTTTTCACCCTTTAACGGCTTGTTTTCAGGTCTAAGTGTGATTTTCAAAAATTATCATCATACTCTCAAACGGGGAGACCCGGGACAACGCGGTGAGTTTCTACAAGTTACATTGGTCCCTTGCGAGGTGTTCCTGCCTCCTACGGGGTCGTTTGGGGGCTGGTTTGGGTTTTCAGCCTTTAACGGCATGTTTTCAAGTCTAAGTGTAATTTTCACAAATTATCGTCATACTCTCAAACCGGGAAACCCGGGACAACGCGGTCAGTTCCTACAAGTTACATTGGTCCCGTGCGAGGTGTTCGTGCTTCCTACGGGGTCGTTTGGGGGCTGGTTTGGGTTTTCAACCTTTAACGGCCTGTTTTCAAGTCAAAGTGTTATTTTTGCAAATTATCGTCATAATCTCAAACCGGGAGACCCGGGACGATGCGGTCAGTTCCTACAAGTTACATTGGTTCCGTGCGAGGTGTCCGTGCCTCCTACGGGATCGTTTGGGGGCTGGTTTGGGTTTTCATCCTTTAACGGCCTGTTTTCAAGTCTAAGTGTGATTTTTACATATTATCGTCATACTCTCTAATCGGGAGACCCGGGACTACGCGGTCAAATCCTATAAGTTACATTGGTCCCGTGCGAGGTGTTCGTGCCACCTACGGGGTCGTTTGCGTGCTGGTTTGGGTTTTTACCCTTTAAGGGCTTGTTTTCATGTCTAATTGTGATTTTGACAAATTATCATCATACTCTCAAACGGGGAGACCCGGGACAACGCGGTTTGTTTCTACAAGTTACATTGGTCCCGTGCGAGGTGTTCGTGCCTCCTACATGATCGTTTGGGCTTTCACCCTTTAAGGGCTTGTTTTCAAGTCTAAGTGTGATTTTCACAAATTATCGTCATACTCTCAAACCGGGAAACCCGGGACAACGCGGTCAGTTCCTACAAGTTACATTGGTCCCGTGCGAGGTGTTCGTGCCTCCTACGGGGTCGTTTGGGGGTTGATTTGAGTTTTCACCCATTAACGGCCTGTTTTCAAGTCTAAGTGTGATTTTCGCAAATTATCGTCATAATCTCAAATCGGGAGACCCGGGACTACGCAGTCAGTTCCTACTAGTTATATTGGTCCCGTGCGAGGTGTTCGTGCCTCCTACGAGATCGTTTCGGAGCTGATTTGGGTTTTCACCCTTTAACGGCCTGTTTTCAAGTCTAAGTGTTATTTTTGCAAATTATCTACATAATATCAAACCGGGAGACCCGGGACGACGCGGTCAGTTCCTAAAAGTTACATTGGTCCCGTGCGAGGTGTTCGTGCCTCCTACGGGGTCGTTTGGGTGCTGGTTCAGATTTTCACCCTTTTACGGCCTGTTTTTAACTCTAAGTGTAATTTTTGCAAATTATCGTCATACTCTCAAACCGGGAGACCGGGGACTACGCGGTCTGTGCCTACAAGTTACATTGGTCCCGTGCGAGGTGTTCGTGCCTCCTACGGGGTCGATTTGGGGCCGGTTTGGGTTTTCTCCCTTTAACAACGTGTTTTTAACTCTAAGTGTGATTTTTGCAAATTATCGTCCTACTCTCAAACCGGGAGACCCGGGACTACGCGGTCAGTTCCTACAAGTTACATTGGTCCCGTCTGAGGTGTTCGTGCCTCCTACGGGGTCGTTTGGGGGCCGGTTTGGGTTTTCACCCTTAAACGGCATGTTTTTAACTTTAAGTGAGATTTTTGCAAATTATCGTCCTACTCTCAAACCGGGAGACCGGGGACTACGCGTTCTGTTCCTACAAGTTACATTGGTCCTGTGCGAGGTGTTCGTGCCTCCTACGAGGTCGATTGGGGGCCGTTTTGGGTTTTCACCCTTTGACGACATGTTTTTAACTATAAGTGTGATTTTTGCAAATTATCGTCCTACTTTCAAACTGGGAGACCCGGGACTACGCGATCACTTCCTACAAGTTACATTGGTCCCGTGCGAGGTGTTCGTGCCTCCTACGGGGTCGTTTGGGGCCGGTTTGGATTTTCACCCTTTAACGGCATGTTTTTAACTCTAAGTGTGATTTTTGCAAATTATCGTCCTACTCTCAAACCGGGAGACCCGGGACTACGCGGTCAGTTCCTACAAGTTACATTGGTCCCGTGCGAGGTGTTCGTGCCTCCTACGGGGTCGTCTGGGTGCTGGTTTAGATTTTCGCCCTTTTACGGCCTGTTTTTAACTCTAAGTGTAATTTTTGCAAATTATCGTCATACTCTCAAACCGGGAGATCATGGAGTACGCGGTCTGTTCCTACAAGTTACATTGGTCCCGTGCGAGGTGTTCGTGCCTCCTACGGGGTCGTTTGGGGGCCGGTTTGGATTTCCACCCTTTAACGGCATGTTTTTAACTCTAAGTGTGATTTTTGCAAATTGTCATCCTACTCTCAAACCGGGAGACCCGGGACTACGCGGTCAGTTCCTACAAGTTACATTGGTCCCGTGCGAGGTGTTCGTGCCTCCTACGGGGTCGTCTGGGTGCTGGTTTAGATTTTCACCCTTTTACGGCCTATTTTTAACTTTAAGTGTAATTTTTGCAAATTATCGTCATACTCTTAAACCGGGAGATCATGGACTACGCGGTCTGTTCCTACAAGTTACATTGGTCCCGTGCGAGGTGTTCGTGCCTCCTACGGGGTCGATTGGGGGCCGGTTTGTGTTTTCACCCTTTAACGACATGTTTTTAACTATAAGTGTGATTTTTGCAAATTATCGTCCTACTCTCAAACCGAGAGACCCGGGACTACGCGGTCAGTTCATACATGTTACATTGGTCCCGTGCGAGGTGTTCGTGCCTCCTACGGAGTCGTTTGGGGGCCCGTTTGGGTTTTCACCCTTTAACGACATGTTTTTAACTCTAAGTGTGATTTTTGCAAATTATCGTCCTACTCTCAAACCGGGAGACCCGGGACGACGCGGTCAGTTCCTACAAGTTACATTGGTCTCGTGCGAGGTGTTCGTGCCTCCAACGGGGTCGTTTGGGTGCTGGTTTAGATTTTCACCCTTTTACGGCCTATTTTTAACTCTAAGTGTAATTTTTGCAAATTATCGTCATACTCTCAAACCGGGAGATCATGGACTACGCGGTCTGTTCCTAGAAGTTACATTGGTGCCGTGCGAGGTGTTCGTGCCTCCTACGGGGTCGATTGGGGGCCGGTTTGGGTTTTCATCCTTTAACGGCATGTTTTTAACTATAAGTGTGATTTTTGCAAATTATCGTCCTACTCTCAAACCGGGAGACCCGGGACTACGCGGTCAGTTCATACATGTTACATTGGTCCCGTGCGAGGTGTTCGTGCCTCCTACGGGGTCGTTTGGGGGCCCGTTTGGGTTTTCACCCTTTAACGGCATGTTTTTAACTCTAAGTGTGATTTTTGAAAATTATCGTCCTACTCTGAAACCGGGAGACCGGGGACTACGCGGTCTGTTCCTACAAGTTACATTGGTCCCGTGCGAGGTGTTCGTGCCTCCTACGGGGTCGATTGGTGGCCGGTTTGGGTTTTCACCCTTTAACGGCATATTTTTAACTATAAGTGTGATTTTTGCAAATTATCGTCCTACTCTCAAACTGGGAGACCCGGGACGACGCGGTCACTTCCTACAAGTTACATTGGTCCCGTTCGAGGTGTTCCTGCCTCCTACGGGGTCGTTTGGGGGCCGGTTTGGGTTTTCACCTATTAACGGCTTGTTTTCAAGTCTAAGTGTGAGTTTCGCAAATTATCGTGATACTCTCAAACCGGGAGACCCGGGACTACGCAGTCAGTTCCTACAAGTTACATTGATCCAGTGCGAGGTGTTCGTGCCTCCTACGGGATAGTTTCGGGGCTGATTTGGGTTTTCACCCTTTAACGGCCTGTTTTCAAGTCTAAGTGTTATTTTTGTAAATTATCGTCATAATCTCAAATCGGGAGACCCGAGACGATGCGGTCAGTTCCTACAAGTTAAATTGGTCCCGTGCGAGGTGTTCGTGCCTCCTACGGGGTCGTTTGGGTGCTGGTTTGGGTATTCACCCTTTAACGGCTTGTTTTCAAGTCTAAGTGTGATTTCCGCAAATTATCGTCATACTCTCAAACCGGGAGACCCGGGACTACGCAATCAGTTCCTACAAGTTACATTGGTCCCGTGCATGGTGTTTGTGCCTCCTACGGGGTCGTTTGGGGGCTGGTTTGCGTTTTCACCCATTAACGGTCTGTTTTCAAGTCTAAGTGTGATTTTTGCAAATTATCGTCATACTCTCTAATCGGGAGACCCGGGACGACGCGGTCAGTTCCTAAAAGTTACATTGGTCCCGTGCGTGGTGTTCGTGCCTCCTACGGGGTCGTTTGGGTGCTGGTTTGGGTTTTCACCCTTTTACGGCCTCTTTTTAACTCTAAGTGTAATTTTTGTAAATTCTCGTCATACTCTCAAACCGGGATACCAGGGACTACGCGGTCTGTTCCTACAAGTTACATTGGTCCCGTACGAGGTGTTCGTGCCTCCTACCGGGTCGATTGGGGGCCGGTTTGGGTTTTCACCCTTTAACGGCATGTTTTTAACTATAAGTGTGATTATTTTATATTATCGTCCTACTCTCAAACCGGGAGACCCGGGACAATGCGGTCAGTTCCTACAAGTTACATTGGTCCCGTGCGAGGTGTTCGTGCCTCCTACGGGATTGTTTGGGGGCTGGTTTGGGTTTTCACCTATTAACGGCTTGTTTTCAAGTCTAAGTGTGATTTTCGCAAATTATCGTCATACTCTCTAACTGGGAGACTCGGGACTACGCGGTCAGTTCCTACAAGTTACATTGGTCCCGTGCGAGGTATTCGTGCCTCCTACGGGGTCGTTTGGGGACTGGTTTGGGTTTTCATCCTTTAACGGCCTGTTTTCAAGTCTAAGTGTGATTTTCGCAAATTATCGTCATACTCTCAAACCGGGAGACCCAGAACAACGCGGTTAGTTCCTACAAGTTACATTGGTCCCGTGTGAGGTGGTCATACCTCATACGACCCGGGACAACGCAGTTAGTTCCTACAAGTTACATTGGTCCCGTGCGAGGTGTTCGTGCCTCCTACGAGGTCGTTTGGGGGCCGTTTTGGGTTTTCACCCTTTGACGACATGTTTTTAACTATAAGTGTGATTTTTGCAAATTATCGTCCTACTTTCAAACTGGGAGACCCGGGACTACGCGATCACTTCCTACAAGTTACATTGGTCCCGTGCGAGGTGTTCGTGCCTCCTACGGGGTCGTTTGGGGCCGGTTTGGATTTTCACCCTTTAACGGCATGTTTTTAACTCTAAGTGTGATTTTTGCAAATTATCGTCCTACTCTCAAACCGGGAGACCCGGGACTACGCGGTCAGTTCCTACAAGTTACATTGGTCCCGTGCGAGGTGTTCGTGCCTCCTACGGGGTCGTCTGGGTGCTGGTTTAGATTTTCGCCCTTTTACGGCCTGTTTTTAACTCTAAGTGTAATTTTTGCAAATTATCGTCATACTCTCAAACCGGGAGATCATGGAGTACGCGGTCTGTTCCTACAAGTTACATTGGTCCCGTGCGAGGTGTTCGTGCCTCCTACGGGGTCGTTTGGGGGCCGGTTTGGATTTCCACCCTTTAACGGCATGTTTTTAACTCTAAGTGTGATTTTTGCAAATTGTCGTCCTACTCTCAAACCGGGAGACCCGGGACGACGCGGTCAGTTCCTAATAGTTACATTGGTCCCGTGCGAGGTATTCGTACCTCCTACGGGGTCGTTTGGGTGCTGGTTTAGATTTTCACCCTTTTACGGCCTATTTTTAACTTTAAGTGTAATTTTTGCAAATTATCGTCATACTCTTAAACCGGGAGATCATGGACTACGCGGTCTGTTCCTACAAGTTACATTGGTCCCGTGCGAGGTGTTCGTGCCTCCCACGGGGTCGATTGGGGGCCGGTTTGTGTTTTCACCCTTTAACGGCATGTTTTTAACTATAAGTGTGATTTTTGCAAATTATCGTCCTACTCTCAAATCGAGAGACCCGGGACTACGCGGTCAGTTCATACATGTTACATTGGTCCCGTGCGAGGTGTCCGTGCCTCCTACGGAGTCGTTTGGGGGCCCGTTTGGGTTTTCACCCTTTAACGACATGTTTTTAACTCTAAGTGTGATTTTTGCAAATTATCGTCCTACTCTCAAACCGGGAGACCCGGGACGACGCGGTCAGTTCCTACAAGTTACATTGGTCCCGTGCGAGGTGTTCGTGCCTCCAACGGGGTCGTTTGGGTGCTGGTTTAGATTTTCACCCTTTTACGGCCTATTTTTAACTCTAAGTGTAATTTTTGCAAATTATCGTCATACTCTCAAACCGGGAGATCATGGACTACGCGGTCTGTTCCTAGAAGTTACATTGGTCCCGTGCGAGGTGTTCGTGCCTCCTACGGGGTCGATTGGGGGCCGGTTTGGGTTTTCACCCTTTAACGGCATGTTTTTAACTATAAGTGTGATTTTTGCAAATTATCGTCCTACTCTCAAACCGGGAGACCCGGGACTACGCGGTCAGTTCATACATGTTACATTGGTCCCGTGCGAGGTGTTCGTGCCTCCTACGGGGTCGTTTGGGGGCCCGTTTGGGTTTTCACCCTTTAACGGCATGTTTTTAACTCTAAGTGTGATTTTTGAAAATTATTGTCCTACTCTGAAACCGGGAGACCGGGGACTACGCGGTCTGTTCCTACAAGTTACATTGGTCCCGTGCGAGGTGTTCGTGCCTCCTACGGGGTCGATTGGTGGCCGGTTTGGGTTTTCACCCTTTAACGGCATATTTTTAACTATAAGTGTGATTTTTGCAAATTATCGTCCTACTCTCAAACTGGGAGACCCGGGACGACGCGGTCACTTCCTACAAGTTACATTGGTCCCGTTCGAGGTGTTCCTGCCTCCTACGGGGTCGTTTGGGGGCCGGTTTGGGTTTTCACCTATTAACGGCTTGTTTTCAAGTCTAAGTGTGAGTTTCGCAAATTATCGTCATACTCTCAAACCGGGAGACCCGGGACTACGCAGTCAGTTCCTACAAGTTACATTGATCCAGTGCGAGGTGTTCGTGCCTCCTACGGGATAGTTTCGGGGTTGATTTGGGTTTTCACCCTTTAACGGCCTGTTTTCAAGTCTAAGTGTTATTTTTGTAAATTATCGTCATAATCTCAAACCGGGAGACCCGAGACGATGCGGTCAGTTCCTACAAGTTAAATTGGTCCCGTGCGAGGTGTTCGTGCCTCCTACGGGGTCGTTTGGGTGCTGGTTTGGGTATTCACCCTTTAACGGCTTGTTTTCAAGTCTAAGTGTGATTTCCGCAAATTATCGTCATACTCTCAAACCGGGAGACCCGGGACTACGCAATCAGTTCCTACAAGTTACATTGGTCCCGTGCATGGTGTTTGTGCCTCCTACGGGGTCGTTTGGGGGCTGGTTTGCGTTTTCACCCATTAACGGTCTGTTTTCAAGTCTAAGTGTGATTTTTGCAAATTATCGTCATACTCTCTAATCGGGAGACCCGGGACGACGCGGTCAGTTCCTAAAAGTTACATTGGTCCCGTGCGTGGTGTTCGTGCCTCCTACGGGGTCGTTTGGGTGCTGGTTTGGGTTTTCACCCTTTTACGGCCTCTTTTTAACTCTAAGTGTAATTTTTGTAAATTCTCGTCATACTCTCAAACCGGGATACCAGGGACTACGCGGTCTGTTCCTACAAGTTACATTGGTCCCGTACGAGGTGTTCGTGCCTCCTACCGGGTCGATTGGGGGCCGGTTTGGGTTTTCACCCTTTAACGGCATGTTTTTAACTATAAGTGTGATTATTTTATATTATCGTCCTACTCTCAAACCGGGAGACCCGGGACAATGCGGTCAGTTCCTACAAGTTACATTGGTCCCGTGCGAGGTGTTCGTGCCTCCTACGGGATTGTTTGGGGGCTGGTTTGGGTTTTCACCTATTAACGGCTTGTTTTCAAGTCTAAGTGTGATTTTCGCAAATTAT
Source organism: Sambucus nigra (assembly GCA_949130495.1). Taxonomy (NCBI): domain Eukaryota; kingdom Viridiplantae; phylum Streptophyta; class Magnoliopsida; order Dipsacales; family Adoxaceae; genus Sambucus; species Sambucus nigra. The sequence continues at coordinate 381,199,659 of OX422214.1, read as the reverse complement.
CGTCATACTCTCTAACCGGGAGACCCGGGACTACGCGGTCAGTTCCTACAAGTTACATTGGTCCCGTGCGAGGTATTCGTGCCTCCTACGGGGTCGTTTGGGGACTGGTTTGGGTTTTCATCCTTTAACGGCCTGTTTTCAAGTCTAAGTGTGATTTTCGCAAATTATCGTCATACTCTCAAACCGGGAGACCCAGAACAACGCGGTTAGTTCCTACAAGTTACATTGGTCCCGTGTGAGGTGGTCATACCTCATACGACCCGGGACAACGCAGTTAGTTCCTACAAGTTACATTGGTCCCGTGCGAGCTGTTCGTGCCTCATACGGGGTCGTTTGGGGGCTGGTTTGGGTTTTCACCTATTAACGGCCTGTTTTCAAGTCTAAGTGTGATTTTCGCAAATTATCGTCATACTCTCAAACCGGGAGACCCGGGACTACGCAGTCAGTTCCTACAAGTTACATTGATCCAGTGCGAGGTGTTCGTGCCTCCTACGGGATAGTTTCGGGGCTGATTTGGGTTTTCACCCTTTAACGGCCTGTTTTCAAGTCTAAGTGTTATTTTTGTAAATTATCGTCATAATCTCAAACCGGGAGACTCGAGACGATGCGGTCAGTTCCTAGAAGTTACATTGGTCGCGTGCGAGGTGTTCGTGCCTCCTACGGGGTCGTTTGGGTGCTGGTTTGGGTATTCACCCTTTAACGGCTTATTTTCAAGTCTAAGTATGATTTTCGCAAATTATCGTCATACTCTCAAACCGGGAGACCCGGGACTACGCAATCAGTTCCTACAAGTTACATTGGTCCCGTGCATGGTGTTTGTGCCTCCTACGGGGTCGTTTGGGGGCTGGTTTGCGTTTTCACCCATTAACGGTCTGTTTTCAAGTCTAAGTGTGATTTTTGAAAATTATCGTCATACTGTCTAACCGAGAGACCCGGGACGACTCGATCAGTTCCTAAAAGTTACATTGGTCCCGTGCGTGGTGTTCGTGCCTCCTACGAGGTCGTTTGGGTGCTAGTTTGGGTTTTCACCCTTTTACGGCCTCTTTTTAACTCTAAGTGTAATTTTTGCAAATTATCGTCATACTCTCAAACCGGGATACCAGGGACTACGCGGTCGGTTCCTACAAGTTACATTGGTCCCGTACGAGGTGTTCGTGCCTCCTACGGGGTCGTTTGGGGGCTGGTTTGGGTTTTCACCCTTTAACGGCTTGTTTTCAGGTCTAAGTGTGATTTTCAAAAATTATCATCATACTCTCAAACGGGGAGACCCGGGACAACGCGGTCAGTTTCTACAAGTTACATTGGTCCCTTGCGAGGTGTTCCTGCCTCCTACGGGGTCGTTTGGGGGCTGGTTTGGGTTTTCAGCCTTTAACGGCATGTTTTCAAGTCTAAGTGTAATTTTCACAAATTATCGTCATACTCTCAAACCGGGAAACCCGGGACAACGCGGTCAGTTCCTACAAGTTACATTGGTCCCGTGCGAGGTGTTCGTGCTTCCTACGGGGTCGTTTGTGGGCTGGTTTGGGTTTTCAACCTTTAACGGCCTGTTTTCAAGTCAAAGTGTTATTTTTGCAAATTATCGTCATAATCTCAAACCGGGAGACCCGGGACGATGCGGTCAGTTCCTACAAGTTACATTGGTCCCGTGCGAGGTGTCCGTGCCTCCTACGGGATCGTTTGGGGGCTGGTTTGGGTTTTCACCCATTAACGACTTGTTTTCAAGTCTAAGTGTGATTTTCGCAAATTATCGTCATACTCTCAGACCCGGAGACCCGGGACAATGCGGTCAGTTCCTACAAGTTACATTGGTCCCGTGCGAGGTGTTCGTGCCTCCTACGGGGTCGTTTGGGGGCTAGTTTGGGTTTTCATCCTTTAACGGCCTGTTTTCAAGTCTAAGTGTGATTTTTACATATTATCGTCATACTCTCTAATCGGGAGACCCGGGACTACGCGGTCAAATCCTATAAGTTACATTGGTCCCGTGCGAGGTGTTCGTGCCACCTACGGGGTCGTTTGCGTGCTGGTTTGGGTTTTTACCCTTTAAGGGCTTGTTTTCATGTCTAATTGTGATTTTCACAAATTATGATCATACTCTCAAACGGGGAGACCCGGGACAACGCGGTTTGTTTCTACAAGTTACATTGGTCCCGTGCGAGGTGTTCGTGCCTCCTACATGATCGTTTGGGCTTTCACCCTTTAAGGGCTTGTTTTCAAGTCTAAGTGTGATTTTCATAAATTATCGTCATACTCTCAAACCGGGAAACCCGGGACAACGCGGTCAGTTCCTACAAGTTACATTGGTCCCGTGCGAGGTGTTCGTGCCTCCTACGGGGTCGTTTGGGGGTTGGTTTGAGTTTTCACCCATTAACGGCCTGTTTTCAAGTCTAAGTGTGATTTTCGCAAATTATCATCATAATCTCAAATCGGGAGACCCGGGACTACGCAGTCAGTTCCTACTAGTTATATTGGTCCCGTGCGAGGTGTTCGTGCCTCCTACGAGATCGTTTCGGGGCTGATTTGGGTTTTCACCCTTTAACGGCCTGTTTTCAAGTCTAAGTGTTATTTTTGCAAATTATCTACATAATATCAAACCGGGAGACCCGGGACGACGCGGTCAGTTCCTAAAAGTTACATTGGTTCCGTGCGAGGTGTTCGTGCCTCCTACGGGGTCGTTTGGGTGCTGGTTCAGATTTTCACCCTTTTACGGCCTGTTTTTAACTCTAAGTGTAATTTTTGCAAATTATCGTCATACTCTCAAACCGGGAGACCGGGGACTACGCGGTCTGTGCCTACAAGTTACATTAGTCCCGTGCGAGGTGTTCGTGCCTCCTACGGGGTCGATTTGGGGCCGGTTTGGGTTTTCTCCCTTTAACAACGTGTTTTCAACTCTAAGTGTGATTTTTGCAAATTATCATCCTACTCTCAAACCGGGAGACCCGGGACTACGCGGTCAGTTCCTACAAGTTACATTGGTCCCGTCCGAGGTGTTCGTGCCTCCTACGGGGTCGTTTGGGGGCCGGTTTGGGTTTTCACCCTTAAACGGCATGTTTTTAGCTTTAAGTGAGATTTTTGCAAATTATCGTCCTACTTTCAAACTGGGAGACCCGGGACTACGCGATCACTTCCTACAAGTTACATTGGTCCCGTGCGAGGTGTTCGTGCCTCCTACGGGGTCGTTTGGGGCCGGTTTGGATTTTCACCCTTTAACGGCATGTTTTTAACTCTAAGTGTGATTTTTGCAAATTATCGTCCTACTCTCAAACCGGGAGACCCGGGACTACGCGGTCAGTTCCTACAAGTTACATTGGTCCCGTGCGAGGTGTTCGTGCCTCCTACGGGGTCGTCTGGGTGCTGGTTTAGATTTTCGCCCTTTTACGGCCTGTTTTTAACTCTAAGTGTAATTTTTGCAAATTATCGTCATACTCTCAAACCGGGAGATCATGGACTACGCGGTCTGTTCCTACATGTTACATTGGTCCCGTGCGAGGTGTTCGTGCCTCCTACGGGGTCGTTTGGGGGCCGGTTTGGATTTCCACCCTTTAACGGCATGTTTTTAACTCTAAGTGTGATTTTTGCAAATTGTCGTCCTACTCTCAAACCGGGAGACCCGGGATGACGCGGTCACTTCCTACAAGTTACATTGGTCCCGTGCGAGGTATTCGTGCCTCCTACGGGGTCGTTTGGGTGCTGGTTTAGATTTTCACCATTTTACGGCCTATTTTTAATTTTAAGTGTAGTTTTTGCAAATTATCATCATACTCTTAAACCGGGAGATCATGGACTACGCGGTCTGTTCCTACAAGTTACATTGGTCCCGTGCGAGGTGTTCGTGCCTCCTACGGGGTCGATTGGGGGCCGGTTTGTGTTTTCACCCTTTAACGGCATGTTTTTAACTATAAGTGTGATTTTTGCAAATTATCGTCCTACTCTCAAACCGAGAGACCCGGGACTACGTGGTCAGTTCATACATGTTACATTGGTCCCGTGCGAGGTGTTCGTGCCTCCTACGGAGTCGTTTGGGGGCCCGTTTGGGTTTTCACCCTTTAACGACATGTTTTTAACTCTAAGTGTGATTTTTACAAATTATCGTCCTACTCTCAAACCGAGAGACCCGGGACTACGCGGTCAGTTCATACATGTTACATTGGTCCCGTGCGAGGTGTTCGTGCCTCCTACGGAGTCGTTTGGGGGCCCGTTTGGGTTTTCACCCTTTAACGGCATGTTTTTAACTCTAACTGTGATTTTTGCAAATTATCGTCCTACTCTCAAACCGGGAGACCCGGGACGACGCGGTCAGTTCCTACAAGTTACATTGGTCCCGTGCGAGGTGTTCGTGCCTCCAACGGGGTCGTTTGGGTGCTGGTTTAGATTTTCACCCTTTTACGGCCTATTTTTAACTCTAAGTGTAATTTTTGCAAATTATCGTCATACTCTCAAACTGGGAGATCATGGACTACGCGATCTGTTCCTACAAGTTACATTGGTCCCGTGCGAGGTGTTCGTGCCTCCTACGGGGTCGATTGGGGGCCGGTTTGGGTTTTCACCCTTTAACGGCATGTTTTTAACTATAAGTGTGATTTTTGCAAATTATCGTCCTACTCTCAAACCGGGAGACCCGGGACTACGCGGTCAGTTCATACATGTTACATTGGTCCCGTGCGAGGTGTTCGTGCCTCCTACGGGGTCGTTTGGGGGCCCGTTTGGGTTTTCACCCTTTAACGGCATGTTTTTAACTCTAAGTGTGATTTTTGCAAATTATCGTCCTACTCTGAAACCGGGAGACCGGGGACTACGCGGTCTGTTCCTACAAGTTACATTGGTCCCGTGCGAGGTGTTCGTGCCTCCTACGGGGTCGATTGGGGGCCGGTTTGGGTTTTCACCCTTTAACGGCATATTTTTAACTATAAGTGTGATTTTTGCAAATTATCATCCTACTCTCAAACTGGGAGACCCGGGACGACGCGGTCACTTCCTACAAGTTACATTGGTCCCGTTCGAGGTGTTCCTGCCTCCTACGGGGTCGTTTGGGGGCCGGTTTGGGTTTTCACCTATTAACGGCCTGTTTTCAAGTCTAAGTGTGAGTTTCGCAAATTATCGTCATACTCTCAAATCGGGAGACCCTGGACTACGCAGTCAGTTCCTACAAGTTACATTGATCCAGTGCGAGGTGTTCGTGCCTCCTACGGGATAGTTTCGGGGCTGATTTGAGTTTTCACCCTTTAACGGCCTGTTTTCAAGTCTAAGTGTTATTTTTGTAAATTATCGTCATAATCTCAAACCGGGAGACCCGAGACGATGCGGTCAGTTCCTACAAGTTAAATTGGTCCCGTGCGAGGTGTTCGTGCCTCCTACGGGGTCGTTTGGGTGCTGGTTTGGGTATTCACCCTTTAACGGCTTGTTTTCAAGTCTAAGTGTGATTTCCGTAAATTATCGTCATACTCTCAAACCGGGAGACCCGGGACTACGCAATCAGTTCCTACAAGTTACATTGGTCCCGTGCATGGTGTTTGTGCCTCCTACGGGGTCGTTTGGGGGCTGGTTTGCGTTTTCACCCATTAACGGTCTGTTTTCAAGTCTAAGTGTGATTTTTGTAAATTATCGTCATACTCTCTAACCGGGAGACCCGGGACGACACGGTCAGTTCCTAAAAGTTACATTGGTCCCGTGCGTGGTGTTCGTGCCTCCTACGGGGTCGTTTGGGTGCTGGTTTGGGTTTTCACCCTTTTACGGCCTCTTTTTAACTCTAAGTGTAATTTTTGTAAATTCTCGTCATACTCTCAAACCGGGATACCAGGGACTACGCGGTCTGTTCCTACAAGTTACATTGGTCCCGTACGAGGTGTTCGTGCCTCCTACCGGGTCGATTGGGGGCCGTTTTGGGTTTTCACCTTTTAACGGCATGTTTTTAACTATAAGTGTGATTATTTTATATTATCGTCCTACTCTCAAACCGGGAGACCCGGGACAATGCGGTCAGTTCCTACAAGTTACATTGGTCCCGTGCGAGGTGTTCGTGCCTCCTACGGGATTGTTTGGGGGCTGGTTTGGGTTTTCACCTATTAACGGCTTGTTTTCAAGTCTAAGTATGATTTTCGCAAATTATCGTCATACTCTCTAACCGGGAGACCCGGGACTACGCGGCCAGTTCCTACAAGTTACATTGGTCCCGTGCGAGGTATTCGTGCCTCCTACGGGGTCGTTTGGGGACTGGTTTGGGTTTTCATCCTTTAACGGCCTGTTTTCAAGTCTAAGTGTGATTTTCGCAAATTATCGTCATACTCTCAAACCGGGAGACCCAGAACAACGCGGTTAGTTCCTACAAGTTACATTGGTCCCGTGTGAGGTGGTCATACCTCATACGACCTGGGACAACGCAGTTAGTTCCTACAAGTTACATTGGTCCCGTGCGAGCTGTTCGTGCCTCATACGGGGTCGTTTTGGGGCTGGTTTGGGTTTTCACCTATTAACGGCCTGTTTTCAAGTCTAAGTGTGATTTTCGCAAATTATCGTCATACTCTCAAACCGGGAGACCCGGGACTACGCAGTCAGTTCCTACAAGTTACATTGATCCAGTGCGAGGTGTTCGTGCCTCCTACGGGATAGTTTCGGGGCTGATTTGGGTTTTCACCCTTTAACGGCCTGTTTTCAAGTCTAAGTGTTATTTTTGTAAATTATCGTCATAATCTCAAACCGGGAGACTCGAGACGATGCGGTCAGTTCCTAGAAGTTACATTGGTCCCGTGCGAGGTGTTCGTGCCTCCTACGGGGTCGTTTGGGTGCTGGTTTGGGTATTCACCCTTTAACGGCTTATTTTCAAGTCTAAGTATGATTTTTGCAAATTATCGTCATACTCTCAAACCGGGAGACCCGGGACTACGCAATCAGTTCCTACAAGTTACATTGGTCCCGTGCATGGTGTTTGTGCCTCCTACGGGGTCGTTTGGGGGCTGGTTTGCGTTTTCACCCATTAACGGTCTGTTTTCAAGTCTAAGTGTGATTTTTGCAAATTATCGTCATACTCTCTAACCGAGAGACCCGGGACGACTCGATCAGTTCCTAAAAGTTACATTGGTCCCGTGCGTGGTGTTCGTGCCTCCTACGAGGTCGTTTGGGTGCTAGTTTGGGTTTTCACCCTTTTACGGCCTCTTTTTAACTCTAAGTGTAATTTTTGCAAATTATCGTCATACTCTCAAACCGGGATACCAGGGACTACGCGATCGGTTCCTACAAGTTACATTGGTCCCGTACGAGGTGTTCGTGCCTCCTACGGGGTCGTTTGGGGGCTGGTTTGGGTTTTCAACCTTTAACGGCCTGTTTTCAAGTCAAAGTGTTATTTTTGCAAATTATCGTCATAATCTCAAACCGGGAGACCCGGGACGATGCGGTCAGTTCCTACAAGTTACATTGGTCCCGTGCGAGGTGTCCGTGCCTCCTACGGGATCGTTTGGGGGCTGGTTTGGGTTTTCACCCATTAACGACTTGTTTTCAAGTCTAAGTGTGATTTTCGCAAATTATCGTCATACTCTCAGACCCGGAGACCCGGGACAATGCGGTCAGTTCCTACAAGTTACATTGGTCCCGTGCGAGGTGTTCGTGCCTCCTACGGGGTCGTTTGGGGGCTGGTTTGGGTTTTCATCCTTTAACGGCCTGTTTTCAAGTCTAAGTGTGATTTTTACATATTATCGTCATACTCTCTAATCGGGAGACCCGGGACTACGCGGTCAAATCCTATAAGTTACATTGGTCCCGTGCGAGGTGTTCGTGCCACCTACGGGGTCGTTTGCGTGTTGGTTTGGTTTTTACCCTTTAAGGGCTTGTTTTCATGTCTAATTGTGATTTTCACAAATTATCATCATACTCTCAAACGGGGAGACCCGGGACAACGCGGTTTGTTTCTACAAGTTACATTGGTCCCGTGCGAGGTGTTCGTGCCTCCTACATGATCGTTTGGGCTTTCACCCTTTAAGGGCTTGTTTTCAAGTCTAAGTGTGATTTTCACAAATTATCGTCATACTCTCAAACCGGGAAACCCGGGACAACGCGGTCAGTTCCTACAAGTTACATTGGTCCCGTGCGAGGTGTTCGTGCCTCCTACGGGGTCGTTTGGGGGTTGGTTTGAGTTTTCACCCATTAACGGCCTGTTTTCAAGTCTAAGTGTGATTTTCGCAAATTATCGTCATAATCTCAAATCGGGAGACCCGGGACTACGCAGTCAGTTCCTACTAGTTATATTGGTCCCGTGCGAGGTGTTCGTGCCTCCTACGAGATCGTTTCGGGGCTGATTTGGGTTTTCACCCTTTAACGGCCTGTTTTCAAGTCTAAGTGTTATTTTTGCAAATTATGTACATAATATCAAACCGGGAGACCCGGGACGACGCGGTCAGTTCCTAAAAATTACATTGGTCCCGTGCGAGGTGTTCGTGCCTCCTACGGGGTCGTTTGGGTGCTGGTTCAGATTTTCACCCTTTTACGGCCTGTTTTTAACTCTAAGTGTAATTTTTGCAAATTATCGTCATACTCTCAAACCGGGAGACCGGGGACTACGCGGTCTGTGCCTACAAGTTACATTGGTCCCGTGCGAGGTGTTCGTGCCTCCTACGGGGTCGATTTGGGGCCGGTTTGGGTTTTCTCCCTTTAACAACGTGTTTTTAACTCTAAGTGTGATTTTTGCAAATTATCGTCCTACTCTCAAACCGGGAGACCCGGGACTACGCGGTCAGTTCCTACAAGTTACATTGGTCCCGTCCGAGGTGTTCGTGCCTCCTACGGGGTCGTTTGGGGGCCGGTTTGGGTTTTCACCCTTAAACGGCATGTTTTTAACTTTAAGTGAGATTTTTGCAAATTATCGTCCTACTCTCAAACCGGGAGACCGGGGACTACGCGTTCTGTTCCTACAAGTTACATTGGTCCTGTGCGAGGTGTTCGTGCCTCCTACGAGGTCGATTGGGGGCCGTTTTGGGTTTTCACCCTTTGACGACATGTTTTTAACTATAAGTGTGATTTTTGCAAATTATCGTCCTACTTTCAAACTGGGAGACCCGGGACTACGCGGTCACTTCCTACAAGTTACATTGGTCCCGTGCGAGGTGTTCGTGCCTCCTACGGGGTCGTTTGGGGCCGGTTTGGATTTTCACCCTTTAACGGCATGTTTTTAACTCTAAGTGTGATTTTTGCAAATTATCGTCCTACTCTCAAACCAGGAGACCCGGGACTACGCGGTCAGTTCCTGCAAGTTACATTGGTCCCGTGCGAGGTGTTCGTGCCTCCTACGGGGTCGTCTGGGTGCTGGTTTAGATTTTCGCCCTTTTACGGCCTGTTTTTAACTCTAAGTGTAATTTTTGCAAATTATCGTCATACTCTCAAACCGGGAGATCATGGACTACGCGGTCTGTTCCTACAAGTTACATTGGTCCCGTGCGAGGTGTTCGTGCCTCCTACGGGGTCGTTTGGGGGCCGGTTTGGATTTCCACCCTTTAACGGCATGTTTTTAACTCTAAGTGTGATTTTTGCAAATTGTCGTCGTACTCTCAAACCGGGAGACCCGGGACGACGCGGTCAGTTCCTACAAGTTACATTGGTCCCGTGCGAGGTGTTCGTGCCTCCAACGGGGTCGTTTGGGTGCTGGTTTAGATTTTCACCCTTTTACGGCCTATTTTTAACTCTAAGTGTAATTTTTGCAAATTATCGTCATACTCTCAAACCGGGAGATCATGGACTACGCGGTCTGTTCCTACAAGTTACATTGGTCCCGTGCGAGGTGTTCGTGCCTCCTACGGGGTCGATTGGGGGCCGGTTTGGGTTTTCACCCTTTAACGGCATGTTTTTAACTATAAGTGTGATTTTTGCAAATTATCGTCCTACTCTCAAACCGGGAGACCCGGGACTACGCGGTCAGTTCATACATGTTACATTGGTCCCGTGCGAGGTGTTCGTGCCTCCTACGGGGTCGTTTGGGGGCCCGTTTGGGTTTTCACCCTTTAACGGCATGTTTTTAACTCTAAGTGTGATTTTTGCAAATTATCGTCCTACTCTGAAACCTGGAGACCGGGGACTACGCGGTCTGTTCCTACAAGTTACATTGGTCCCGTGCGAGGTGTTCGTGCCTCCTACGGGGTAGATTGGGGGCCGGTTTGGGTTTTCACCCTTTAACGGCATATTTTTAACTATAAGTGTGATTTTTGCAAATTATCGTCCTACTCTCAAACTGGGAGACCCGGGACGACGCGGTCACTTCCTACAAGTTACATTGGTCCCGTTCGAGGTGTTCCTGCCTCCTACGGGGTCGTTTGGGGGCCGGTTTGGGTTTTCACCTATTAACGGCTTGTTTTCAAGTCTAAGTGTGAGTTTCGCAAATTATCGTCATACTCTCAAACCGGGAGACCCGGAACTACGCAGTCAGTTCCTACAAGTTACATTGATCCAGTGCGAGGTGTTCGTGCCTCCTACGGGATAGTTTCGGGGCTGATTTGGGTTTTCACCCTTTAACGGCCTGTTTTCAAGTCTAAGTGTTATTTTTGCAAATTATCGTCATAATCTCAAACCGGGAGACCCGAGACGATGCGGTTAGTTCCTACAAGTTAAATTGGTCCCGTACGAGGTGTTCGTGCCTCCTACGGGGTCGTTTGGGTGCTGGTTTGGGTATTCACCCTTTAACGGCTTGTTTTCAAGTCTAAGTGTGATTTCCGCAAATTATCGTCATACTCTCAAACCGGGAGACCCGGGACTACGCAATCAGTTCCTACAATTTACATTGGTCCCGTGCATGGTGTTTGTGCCTCCTACGGGGTCGTTTGGGGGATGGTTTGCGTTTTCACCCATTAACGGTCTGTTTTCAAGTCTAAGTGTGATTTTTGCAAATTATCGTCATACTCTCTAACCGGGAGACCCGTGACGACGCGATCAGTTCCTAAAAGTTACATTGGTCCCGTGCGTGGTGTTCGTGCCTCCTACGGGGTCGTTTGGGTGCTGGTTTGGGTTTTCACCCTTTTACGGCCTCTTTTTAACTCTAAGTGTAATTTTTGTAAATTCTCTTCATACTCTCAAATCGGGATACCAGGGACTACGCGGTCTGTTCCTACAAGTTACATTGGTCCCGTACGAGGTGTTCGTGCCTCCTACCGGGTCGATTGGGGGCCGGTTTGGGTTTTCACCCTTTAACGGCATGTTTTTAACTATAAGTGTAATTATTTTATATTATCGTCCTACTCTCAAACCGGGAGACCCGGGACAACGCGGTCAGTTCCTACAAGTTACATTGGTCCCGTGCGAGGTGTTCGTGCCTCCTACGGGATTGTTTGGGGGCTGGTTTGGGTTTTCACCTATTAACGGCTTGTTTTCAAGTCTAAGTGTGATTTTTACAAATTATCGTCATACTCTCAAACCGGGAGACCCGGGACTACGCAGTCAGTTCCTACAAGTTAGATTGGTCCTGTGCGAGGTATTCGTGCCTCCTACGGGGTCGTTTGGCGGCTGGTTTGGGTTTTCACCCTTTAACAGCCTGTTTTCAAGTCTAAGTGTTATTTTCGCAAATTATCGTCATAATCGCAAACCGGGAGACCCGGAATGATGCGGTCAGTTCCTACAAGTTACATTGGTCCCGTGCGAGGTGTTCGTGCCTCCTACGGGGTCGTTTGGGTGCTGGTTTGGGTTGTCACGCTTTAACGGCCTGTTTCAAGTCTAAGTGTGATTTTCGCAAATTATCGTCATACTCTCAAATCGGGAGACCCGGGACTACGCAATCAGTTCCTACAAGTTACATTGGTCCCGTGCGAGGTGTTCGTGCCTCCTACGGGGTCGTTTGGGGGCTGGTTTGGGTTTTCACCCATTAATGGCCTGTTTTCAAGTCTAAGTGTGATTATTTTATATTATCGTCCTACTCTCAAACCGGGAGACCCGGGACTACGCAATCAGTTCCTACAAGTTACATTGGTCCCGTGCGAGGTATTCGTGCCTCCTACGGGGTCGTTTGGGGGCTGGTTTGGGTTTTCATCCTTTAACGGCCTGTTTTCAAGTCTAAGTGTGATTTTCGCAAATTAACGTCATACTCTCAAACCGGGAGACCCGGAACAACGCGGTTAGTTCCTACAAGTTACATTGGTCCCGTGCGAGGTGTTCGTACCTCATACGACCCGGGACAACGCGGTTAGTTCCTACAAGTTACATTGGTCCCGTGCGAGGTGTTCGTGCCTCATACGGGGTCGTTTGGGGGCTGGTTTGGGTTTTCACCTATTAACGGCCTGTTTTCAAGTCTAAGTGTGATTTTCGCAAATTATCGTCATACCCTCAAACCGGGAGACCCGGGACTACGCAGTCAGTTCCTACAAGTTACATTGGTCCCGTGCAAGGTGTTCGTGCCTCCAACGGGGTCGTTTGGGTGCTGGTTTAGATTTTCGCCCTTTTACGGCCTATTTTTAACTCTAAGTGTAATTTTTGCAAATTATCGTCATACTCTCAAACCGGGAGATCATGGACTACGCGGTCTGTTCCTACAAGTTACATTGGTCCCGTGCGAGGTGTTCGTGCCTCCTACGGGGTCGATTGGGGGCGGTTTGGGTTTTCACCCTTTAACGACATGTTTTTAACTATAAGTGTGATTTTTGCAAATTATCGTCCTACTCTCAAACCGGGAGACCCGGGACTACGCGGTCAGTTCATACATGTTACATTGGTCCCGTGCGAGGTGTTCGTGCCTCCTACGGGGTCGTTTGGAGGCCCGTTTGGGTTTTCACCCTTTAACGGCATGTTTTTAACTCTAAGTGTGATTTTTGCAAATTATCATCCTACTCTCAAACCGGGAGACCGGGGACTACGCGGTGTGTTCCTACAAGTTACATTGGTCCCGTGCGAGGTATTCGTGCCTCCTACGGGGTCGATTGGGGGTCGGTTTGGATTTTCACCCTTTAACGGCATGTTTTTAACTATAAGTGTGATTTTTGCAAATTATCGTCCTACTCTCAAACTGGGAGACCCGGGACGATGCAGTCACTTCCTACAAGTTACATTGGTCCCGTGCGAGGTGTTCCTGCCTCCTACGGGGTCGTTTGGGGGCCGATTTGGGTTTTCACCTATTAACGGCTTGTTTTCTAGTCTAAGTGTGATTTTCGCAAATTATCGTCATACTCTCAAACCGGGAGACCCGGGACTACGCAGTCAGTTCCTACAAGTGACATTGGTCCCGTGCGAGGTGTTCGTGCCTCCTACGGTGTCGTTTGGGGGCTGGTTTGGGTTTTCAACCTTTAACAGCCTGTTTTCAAGTCAAAGTGTTATTTTTGCAAATTATCGTCATAATCTCAGACCGGGAGACCCGGGACGATGCGGTCAGTTCCTACAAGGTACATTGGTCCCGTGCGAGGTGTCCGTGCCTCCTACGGGGTCGTTTGGGTGCTGGTTTGGGTTTTCACCCTTTAACGGCCTGTTTTCAAGTCGAAGTGTGATTTTCGCAAATTATCGTCATACTCTCAAACTGGGAGACCCGGGACTACACAATCAGATCCTACAAGTTACATTGGTCCCGTGCGAGGTGTTCGTGCCTCCTATGGGGTTGTTTGGGGGTTGATTTGGGTTTTCACCCTTTAACGGCATGTTTTTAACTCTAAGTGTGATTTTTGCAAATTATTGTCATACTCTCAGACCGGGAGACCCGAGACTACGCGGTCAGTTTCTACAAGTTACATTGGTCCCGTGCGACGTGTTCGTGCCTCCTACGGGGTCGTTTGGGAGCTGGTTTTGGTTTTCATCCTTTAACGGCCTGTTTTCAAGTCTAAGTGTGATTTTTGTAAATTATCGTCATACTCTCTAACCGGGAGACCCGGGACTACGCGGTCAGTTCCTACAAGTTACATTGGTCCCGTGCGAGGTATTCGTGCCTCCTACGGGGTCGTTTGGGGACTGGTTTGGGTTTTCATCCTTTAACGGCCTGTTTTCAAGTCTAAGTGTGATTTTCGCAAATTATCGTCATACTCTCAAACCGGGAGACCCAGAACAACGCGGTTAGTTCCTACAAGTTACATTGGTCCCGTGTGAGGTGGTCATACCTCATACGACCCGGGACAACGCAGTTAGTTCCTACAAGTTACATTGGTCCCGTGCGAGCTGTTCGTGCCTCATACGGGGTCGTTTGGGGGCTGGTTTGGGTTTTCACCTATTAACGGCCTGTTTTCAAGTCTAAGTGTGATTTTCGCAAATTATCGTCATACTCTCAAACCGGGAGGCCCGGGACTACGCAGTCAGTTCCTACAAGTTACATTGATCCAGTGCGAGGTGTTCGTGCCTCCTACGGGATAGTTTCGGGGCTGATTTGGGTTTTCACCCTTTAACGGCATGTTTTCAAGTCTAAGTGTTATTTTTGTAAATTATCGTCATAATCTCAAACCGGGAGACTCGAGACGATGCGGTCAGTTCCTAGAAGTTACATTGGTCCCGTGCGAGGTGTTCGTGCCTCCTACGGGGTCGTTTGGGTGCTGGTTTGGGTATTCACCGTTTAACGGCTTATTTTCAAGTCTAAGTATGATTTTCGCAAATTATCATCATACTCTCAAACCAGGAGACCCGGGACTACGCAATCAGTTCCTACAAGTTACATTGGTCCCGTGCATGGTGTTTGTGCCTCCTACGGGGTCGTTTGGGGGCTGGTTTGCGTTTTCACCCATTAACGGTCTATTTTCAAGTCTAAGTGTGATTTTTGCAAATTATCGTCATACTCTCTAACCGGGAGACCCGGGACGACTCGATCAGTTCCTAAAAGTTACATTGGTCCCGTGCGTGGTGTTCGTGCCTCCTACGAGGTCGTTTGGGTGCTAGTTTGGGTTTTCACCCTTTTACGGCCTCTTTTTAACTCTAAGTGTAATTTTTGCAAATTATCGTCATACTCTCAAACCGGGATACCAGGGACTACGCGGTCTGTTCCTACAAGTTACATTGGTCCCGTACGAGGTGTTCGTGCCTCCTACGGGGTCGTTTGGGGGCTGGTTTGGGTTTTCACCCTTTAACGGCTTGTTTTCAGGTCTAAGTGTGATTTTCAAAAATTATCATCATACTCTCAAACGGGGAGACCCGGGACAACGCGGTCAGTTTCTACAAGTTACATTGGTCCCTTGCGAGGTGTTCCTGCCTCCTACGGGGTCGTTTGGGGGCTGGTTTGGGTTTTCAGCCTTTAACGACATGTTTTCAAGTCTAAGTGTAATTTTCACAAATTATCGTCATACTCTCAAATCGGGAAACCCGGGACAACGCGGTCAGTTCCTACAAGTTACATTGGTCCCGTGCGAGGTGTTCGTGCTTCCTACGGGGTCGTTTGGGGGCTGGTTTGGGTTTTCAACCTTTAACGGCCTGTTTTCAAGTCAAAGTGTTATTTTTGCAAATTATCGTCATAATCTCAAACCGGGAGACCCGGGACGATGCGGTCAGTTCCTACAAGTTACATTGGTCCCGTGCGAGGTGTCCGTGCCTCCTACGGGATCGTTTGGTGGCTGGTTTGGGTTTTCACCCATTAACGACTTGTTTTCAAGTCTAAGTGTGATTTTCGCAAATTATCGTCATACTCTCAGACCGGGAGACCCGGGACAATGCGGTCAGTTCCTACAAGTTACATTGGTCCCGTGCGAGGTTTTCGTGCCTCCTACGGGGTCGTTTGGGGGCTGGTTTGGGTTTTCATCCTTTAACGGCCTGTTTTCAAGTCTAAGTGTGATTTTTACATATTATCGTCATACTCTCTAATCGGGAGACCCGGGACTACGCGGTCAAATCCTATAAGTTACATTGGTCCCGTGCGAGGTGTTCGTGCCACCTACGGGGTCGTTTGCGTGCTGGTTTGGGTTTTTACCCTTTAAGGGCTTGTTTTCATGTCTAATTGTGATTTTCACAAATTATCATCATACTCTCAAACGGGGAGACCCGGGACAACGCGGTTTGTTTCTACAAGTTACATTGGTCACGTGCGAGGTGTTCGTGCCTCCTACATGATCGTTTGGGTTTTCACCCTTTAACGGCTTGTTTTCAAGTCTAAGTGTGATTTTCACAAATTATCGTCATACTCTCAAACCGGGAAACCCGGGACAACGCGGTCAGTTCCTACAAGTTACATTGGTCCCGTGCGAGGTGTTCGTGTCTCCTACGGGGTCGTTTGGGGGTTGGTTTGGGTTTTCACCCATTAACGGCCTATTTTCAAGTCTAAGTGTGATTTTCGCAAATTATCGTCATAATCTCAAATCGGGAGACCCGGGACTACGCAGTCAGTTCCTACTAGTTACATTGGTCCCGTGCGAGGTGTTCGTGCCTCCTACGAGATCGTTTCGGGGCTGATTTGGGTTTTCACCCTTTAACGGCCTGTTTTCAAGTCTAAGTGTTATTTTTGCAAATTATCGTCATAATCTCAAACCGGGAGACCCGGGATGACGCGGTCAGTTCCTAAAAGTTACATTGGTCCCGTGCGAGGTGTTCGTGCCTCCTACGGGGTCGTTTGGGTGCTGGTTCAGATTTTCACCCTTTTACGGCCTGTTTTTAACTCTAAGTGTAATTTTTGCAAATTATCGTCATACTCTCAAACCGGGAGACCGGGGACTACGCGGTCTGTGCCTACAAGTTACATTGGTCCCGTGCGAGGTGTTCGTGCCTCCTACGGGGTCGATTGGGGGCCGGTTTGGGTTTTCTCCCTTTAACAACGTGTTTTTAACTCTAAGTGTGATTTTTGCAAATTATCGTCCTACTCTCAAACCGGGAGACCCGGGACTACGCGGTCAGTTCCTACAAGTTTCATTGGTCCCGTCCGAGGTGTTCGTGCCTCCTACGGGGTCGTTTGGGGGCCGGTTTGGGTTTTCACCCTTAAACGGCATGTTTTTAACTTTAAGTGAGATTTTTGCAAATTATCGTCCTACTCTCAAACCGGGAGACCGGGGACTACGCGTTCTGTTCCTACAAGTTACATTGGTCCCGTGCGAGGTGTTCGTGCCTCCTACGAGGTCGATTGGGGGCCGTTTTGGGTTTTCACCCTTTGACGACATGTTTTTAACTATAAGTGTGATTTTTGCAAATTATCATCCTACTTTCAAACTGGGAGACCCGGGACTACGCGGTCACTTCCTACAAGTTACATTGGTCCCGTGCGAGGTGTTCGTGCCTCCTACGGGGTCGTTTGGGGCCGGTTTGGATTTTCACCCTTTAACGGCATGTTTTTAACTCTAAGTGTGATTTTTGCAAATTATCGTCCTACTCTCAAACCGGGAGACCCGGGACTACGCGGTCTGTTCCTACAAGTTACATTGGTCCCGTGCGAGGTGTTCGTGCCTCCTACGGGGTCGTCTGGGTGCTGGTTTAGATTTTCGCCCTTTTACGGCCGGTTTTTAACTCTAAGTGTAATTTTTGCAAATTATCGTCATACTCTCAAACCGGGAGATCATGGACTACGCGGTCTGTTCCTACAAGTTACATTGGTCCCGTGCGAGGTGTTCGTGCCTCCTACGGGGTCGTTTGGGGGCCGGTTTGGATTTCCACCCTTTAACGGCATGTTTTTAACTCTAAGTGTGATTTTTGCAAATTGTCGTCCTACTCTCAAACCGGGAGACCCGGGACGACGCGGTCAGTTCCTACAAGTTACATTGGTCCCGTGCGAGGTATTCGTGCCTCCTACGGGGTCGTTTGGGTGCTGGTTTAGATTTTCACCCTTTTACGGCCTATTTTTAACTTTAAGTGTAATTTTTGCAAATTATCGTCATACTCTTAAACCGGGAGATCATGGACTACGCGGTCTGTTCCTACAAGTTACATTGGTCCCGTGCGAGGTGTTCGTGCCTCCTACGGGGTCGATTGGGGGCCGGTTTGGGTTTTCACCCTTTAACGGCATGTTTTTAACTATAAGTGTGATTTTTGCATATTATCGTCCTACTCTCAAACCGAGAGACCCGGGACTACGCGATCAGTTCATACATGTTACATTGGTCCCGTGCGAGGTGTTCGTGCCTCCTACGGAGTCGTTTGGGGGCCCGTTTGGGTTTTCACCCTTTAACGGCATGTTTTTAACTCTTAGTGTGATTTTTGCAAATTATCGTCCTACTCTCAAACCGGGAGACCCGGGACGACGCGGTCAGTTCCTACAAGTTACATTGGTCCCGTGCGAGGTGTTCGTGCCTCCAATGGGGTCGTTTGGGTGCTGGTTTAGATTTTCACCCTTTTACGGCCTATTTTTAACTCTAAGTGTAATTTTTGCAAATTATCGTCATACTCTCAAACCGGGAGATCATGGACTACGCGGTCTGTTCCTACAAGTTACATTGGTCCCGTGCGAGGTGTTCGTGCCTCCTACGGGGTCGATTGGGGGCCGGTTTGGGTTTTCACCCTTTAACGGCATGTTTTTAACTATAAGTGTGATTTTTGCAAATTATCGTCCTACTCTCAAACCGGGAGACCCGGGACTACGCGGTCAGTTCATACATGTTACATTGGTCCCGTGCGAGGTGTTCGTGCCTCCTACGGGGTCGTTTGGGGGCCCGTTTGGGTTTTCACCCTTTAACGGCATGTTTTTAACTCTAAGTGTGATTTTTGCAAATTATCGTCCTACTCTGAAACCGGGAGACCGGGGACTACGCGATCTGTTCCTACAAGTTACATTGGTCCCGTGCGAGGTGTTCGTGCCTCCTACGGGGTCGATTGGGGGCCGGTTTGGGTTTTCACCCTTTAACGGCATATTTTTAACTATAAGTGTGATTTTTGCAAATTATCGTCCTACTCTCAAACTGGGAGACCCGGGACGACGCGGTCACTTCCTACAAGTTACATTGGTCCCGTTCGAGGTGTTCCTGCCTCCTACGGGGTCGTTTGGGGGCCGGTTTGGGTTTTCACCTATTAACGGCTTGTTTTCAAGTCTAAGTGTGAGTTTCGCAAATTATCGTCATACTCTCAAACCGGGAGACCCGGGACTACGCAGTCAGTTCCTACAAGTTACATTGATCCAGTGCGAGATGTTCGTGCCTCCTACGGGATAGTTTCGGGGCTGATTTGAGTTTTCACCCTTTAACGGCCTGTTTTTAAGTCTAAGTGTTATTTTTGTAAATTATCGTCATAATCTCAAACCGGGAGACCCGAGACGATGCGGTCAGTTCCTACAAGTTAAATTGGTCCCGTGCGAGGTGTTCGTGCCTCCTACGGGGTCGTTTGGGTGCTGGTTTGGGAATTCACCCTTTAACGGCTTGTTTTCAAGTCTAAGTGTGATTTCCCCAAATTATCGTCATACTCTCAAACCGGGAGACCCGGGACTACGCAATCAGTTCCTACAAGTTACATTGGTCCCGTGCATGGTGTTTGTGCCTCCTACGGGGTCGTTTGGGAGCTGGTTTGCGTTTTCACCCATTAACGGTCTGTTTTCAAGTCTAAGTGTGATTTTTGCAAATTATCGTCATACTCTCTAACCGGGAGACCTGGGACGACGCGGTCAGTTCCTAAAAGTTACATTGGTCCCGTGCGTGGTGTTCGTGCCTCCTACGGGGTCGTTTGGGTGCTGGTTTGGGTTTTCACCCTTTTACGGCCTCTTTTTAACTCTAAGTGTAATTTTTGTAAATTCTCGTCATACTCTCAAACCGGGATACCAGGGACTACGCGGTCTGTTCCTACAAGTTACATTGGTCCCGTACGAGGTGTTCGTGCCTCCTACCGGGTCGATTGGGGGCCGGTTTGGGTTTTCACCCTTTAACGGCATGTTTTTAACTATAAGTGTGATTATTTTATATTATCGTCCTACTCTCAAACCGGGAGACCCGGGACAATGCGGTCAGTTCCTACAAGTTACATTGGTCCCGTGCGAGGTGTTCGTGCCTCCTACGGGATTGTTTGGGGGCTGGTTTGGTTTTTCACCTATTAACGGCTTGTTTTCAAGTCTAAGTGTGATTTTCGTAAATTATCGTCATACTCTCTAACCGGGAGACCCGGGACTACGCGGTCAGTTCCTACAAGTTACATTGGTCCCGTGCGAGGTATTCGTGCCTCCTACGGGGTCGTTTGGGGACTGGTTTGGGTTTTCATCCTTTAACGGCCTGTTTTCAAGTCTAAGTGTGATTTTCGCAAATTATCGTCATACTCTCAAACCGGGAGACCCAGAACAACGCGGTTAGTTCCTACAAGTTACATTGGTCCCGTGTGAAGTGGTCATACCTCATACGACCCGGGACAACGCAGTTAGTTCCTACAAGTTACATTGGTCCCGTGCGAGCTGTTCGTGCCTCATACGGGGTCGTTTGGGGGCTGGTTTGGGTTTTCACCTATTAACGGCCTGTTTTCAAGTCTAAGTGTGATTTTCGCAAATTATCGTCATACTCTCAAACCGGGAGACCCGGGACTACGCAGTCAGTTCCTACAAGTTACATTGATCCAGTGCGAGGTGTTCGTGCCTCCTACGGCATAGTTTCGGGGCTGATTTGGGTTTTCACCCTTTAACGGCCTGTTTTCAAGTCTAAGTGTTATTTTTGTAAATTATCGTCATAATCTCAAACCGGGAGACTCGAGACGATGCGGTCAGTTCCTAGAAGTTACATTGGTCCCGTGCGAGGTGTTCGTGCCTCCTACGGGGTCGTTTGGGTGCTGGTTTGGGTATTCACCCTTTAACGGCTTATTTTCAAGTCTAAGTATGATTTTCGCAAATTATCGTCATACTCTCAAACCGGGAGACCCGGGACTACGCAATCAGTTCCTACAAGTTACATTGGTCCCGTGCATGGTGTTTGTGCCTCCTACGGGGTCGTTTGGGGGCTGGTTTGCGTTTTCACCCATTAACGGTCTGTTTTCAAGTCTAAGTGTGATTTTTGAAAATTATCGTCATACTCTCTAACCGAGAGACCCGGGACGACTCGATCAGTTCCTAAAAGTAACATTGGTCCCGTGCGTGGTGTTCGTGCCTCCTACGAGGTCGTTTGGGTGCTAGTTTGGGTTTTCACCCTTTTACGGCCTCTTTTTAACTCTAAGTGTAATTTTTGCAAATTATCGTCATACTCTCAAACCGGGATACCAGGGACTACGCGGTCGGTTCCTACAAGTTACATTGATCCCGTACGAGGTGTTCGTGCCTCCTACGGGGTCGTTTGGGGGCTGGTTTGGGTTTTCACCCTTTAACGGCTTGTTTTCAGGTCTAAGTGTGATTTTCAAAAATTATCATCATACTCTCAAACGGGGAGACCCGGGACAACGCGGTCAGTTTCTACAAGTTACATTGGTCCCTTGCGAGGTGTTCCTGCCTCCTACGGGGTCGTTTGGGGGCTGGTTTGGGTTTTCAGCCTTTAACGGCATGTTTTCAAGTCTAAGTGTAATTTTCACAAATTATCGTCATACTCTCAAACCGGGAAACCCGGGACAACGCGGTCAGTTCCTACAAGTTACATTGGTCCCGTGCGAGGTGTTCGTGCTTCCTACGGGGTCGTTTGGGGGCTGGTTTGGGTTTTCAACCTTTAATGGCCTGTTTTCAAGTCAAAGTGTTATTTTTGCAAATTATCGTCATAATCTCAAACCGGGAGACCCGGGACGATGCGGTCAATTCCTACAAGTTACATTGGTCCCGTGCGAGGTGTCCGTGCCTCCTACGGGATCGTT
Organism: Sambucus nigra; assembly: GCA_949130495.1. Classification (NCBI taxonomy): domain Eukaryota; kingdom Viridiplantae; phylum Streptophyta; class Magnoliopsida; order Dipsacales; family Adoxaceae; genus Sambucus; species Sambucus nigra. Next base: position 381,178,095 of record OX422214.1, on the reverse strand, counting down.
TGGGGGCTGGTTTGGGTTTTCACCCATTAACGACTTGTTTTCAAGTCTAAGTGTGATTTTCACAAATTATCGTCATACTCTCAGACCCGGAGACCCGGGACAATGCGGTCAGTTCCTACAAGTTACATTGGTCCCGTGCGAGGTGTTCGTGCCTCCTACGGGGTCATTTGGGGGCTGGTTTGGGTTTTCATCCTTTAACGGCCTGTTTTCAAGTCTAAGTGTGATTTTTACATATTATCATCATACTCTCTAATCGGGAGACCCGGGACTACGCGGTCAAATCCTATAAGTTACATTGGTCCCGTGCGAGGTGTTCGTGCCACCTACGGGGTCGTTTGCGTGCTGGTTTGGGTTTTTACCCTTTAAGGGCTTGTTTTCATGTCTAATTGTGATTTTCACAAATTATCATCATACTCTCAAACGGGGAGACCCGGGATAACGCGGTTTGTTTCTACAAGTTACATTGGTCCCGTGCGAGGTGTTCGTGCCTCCTACATGATCGTTTGGGCTTTCACCCTTTAAGGGCTTGTTTTCAAGTCTAAGTGTGATTTTCACAAATTATCGTCATACTCTCAAACCGGGAAACCCGGGACAACGCGGTCAGTTCCTACAAGTTACATTGGTCCCGTGCGAGGTGTTCGTGCCTCCTACGGGGTCGTTTGGGGGTTGGTTTGAGTTTTCACCCATTAACGGCCTGTTTTCAAGTCTAAGTGTGATTTTCGCAAATTATCGTCATAATCTCAAATCGGGAGACCCGGGACTACGCAGTCAGTTCCTACTAGTTACATTGGTCCCGTGTGAGGTGTTCGTGCCTCCTACGAGATCGTTTCGGGGCTGATTTGGGTTTTCACCCTTTAACGGCCTGTTTTCAAGTCTAAGTGTTATTTTTGCAAATTATCTACATAATATCAAACTGGGAGACCCGGGACGACGCGGTCAGTTCCTAAAAGTTACATTGGTCCCGTGCGAGGTGTTTGTGCCTCCTACGGGGTCGTTTGGGTGCTGGTTCAGATTTTCACCCTTTTACGGCCTGTTTTTAACTCTAAGTGTAATTTTTGCAAATTATCGTCATACTCTCAAACCGGGAGACCGGGGACTACGCGGTCTGTGCCTACAAGTTACATTAGTCCCGTGCGAGGTGTTCGTGCCTCCTATGGGGTCGATTTGGGGCCGGTTTGGGTTTTCTCCCTTTAACAACGTGTTTTTAACTCTAAGTGTGATTTTTGCAAATTATCGTCCTACTCTCAAACCGGGAGACCCGGGACTACGCGGTCAGTTCCTACAAGTTACATTGGTCCCGTCCGAGGTGTTCGTGCCTCCTACGGGGTCGTTTGGGGGCCGGTTTGGGTTTTCACCCTTAAACGGCATGTTTTTAACTTTAAGTGAGATTTTTGCAAATTATCGTCCTACTCTCAAACCGGGAGACCGGGGACTACGCGTTCTGTTCCTACAAGTTACATTGGTCCTGTGCGAGGTGTTCGTGCCTCCTACGAGGTCGATTGGGGGCCGTTTTGGGTTTTCACCCTTTGACGACATGTTTTTAACTATAAGTGTGATTTTTGCAAATTATCGTCCTACTTTCAAACTGGGAGACCCGGGACTACGCGGTCACTTCCTACAAGTTACATTGGTCCCGTGCGAGGTGTTCGTGCCTCCTACGGGGTCGTTTGGGGCCGGTTTGGATTTTCACCCTTTAACGGCATGTTTTTAACTCTAAGTGTGATTTTTGCAAATTATCGTCCTACTCTCAAACCAGGAGACCCGGGACTACGCGGTCAGTTCCTGCAAGTTACATTGGTCCCGTGCGAGGTGTTCGTGCCTCCTACGGGGTCGTCTGGGTGCTGGTTTAGATTTTCGCCCTTTTACGGCCTGTTTTTAACTCTAAGTGTAATTTTTGCAAATTATCGTCATACTCTCAAACCGGGAGATCATGGACTACGCGGTCTGTTCCTACAAGTTACATTGGTCCCGTGCGAGGTGTTCGTGCCTCCTACGGGGTCGTTTGGGGGCCGGTTTGGATTTCCACCATTTAACGGCATGTTTTTAACTCTAAGTGTGATTTTTGCAAATTGTCGTCCTACTCTCAAACCGGGAGACCCGGGACGACGCGGTCAGTTCCTACAAGTTACATTGGTCCCGTGCGAGGTATTCGTGCCTCATACGGGGTCGTTTGGGTGCTGGTTTAGATTTTCACCCTTTTACGGCCTATTTTTAACTTTAAGTGTAATTTTTGCAAATTATCGTCATACTCTTAAACCGGGAGATCATGGACTACGCGGTCTGTTCCTACAAGTTACATTGGTCCCGTGCGAGGTGTTCGTGCCTCCTACGGGGTCGATTGGGGGCCGGTTTGTGTTTTCACCCTTTAACGGCATGTTTTTAACTATAAGTGTGATTTTTGCAAATTGTCGTCCTACTCTCAAACCGAGAGACCCGGGACTACGCGGTCAGTTCATACATGTTACATTGGTCCCGTGCGAGGTGTTCGTGCCTCCTACGGAGTCGTTTGGGGGCCCGTTTGGGTTTTCACCCTTTAACGGCATGTTTTTAACTCTAAGTGTGATTTTTGCAAATTATCGTCCTACTCTCAAACCGGGAGACCCGGGACGACGCGGTCAGTTCCTACAAGTTACATTGGTCCCGTGCGAGGTGTTCGTGCCTCCAACGGGGTCGTTTGGGTGCTGGTTTAGATTTTCACCCTTTTACGGCCTATTTTTAACTCTAAGTGTAATTTTTGCAAATTATCGTCATACTCTCAAACCGGGAGATCATGGACTACGCGGTCTGTTCCTACAAGTTACATTGGTCCCGTGCGAGGTGTTCGTGCCTCCTACGGGGTCGATTGGGGGCCGGTTTGGGTTTTCACCCTTTAACGGCATGTTTTTAACTATAAGTGTGATTTTTGCAAATTATCGTCCTACTCTCAAACCGGGAGACCCGGGACTACGCGGTCAGTTCATACATGTTACATTGGTCCCGTGCGAGGTGTTCGTGCCTCCTACGGGGTCGTTTGGGGGCCCGTTTGGGTTTTCACCCTTTAACGGCATGTTTTTAACTCTAAGTGTGATTTTTGCAAATTATCGTCCTACTCTGAAACCGGGAGACCGGGGACTACGCGGTCTGTTCCTACAAGTTACATTGGTCCCGTGCGAGGTGTTCGTGCCTCCTACGGGGTCGATTGGGGGCCGGTTTGGGTTTTCACCCTTTAATGGCATATTTTTAACTATAAGTGTGATTTTTGCAAATTATCGTCCTACTCTCAAACTGGGAGACCCGGGACGACGCGGTCACTTCCTACAAGTTACATTGGTCCCGTTCGAGGTGTTCCTGCCTCCTACGGGGTCGTTTGGGGGCCGGTTTGGGTTTTCACCTATTAACGGCTTGTTTTCAAGTCTAAGTGTGATTTTCGCAAATTATCGTCATACTCTCTAACCGGGAGACCCGGGACTACGCGGTCAGTTCCTACAAGTTAAATTGGTCCCGTGCGAGGTGTTCGTGCCTCCTACGGGGTCGTTTGGGTGCTGGTTTGGGTATTCACCCTTTAACGGCTTGTTTTCAAGTCTAAGTGTGATTTCTGCAAATTATCGTCATACTCTCAAACCGGGAGACCCGGGACTACGCAATCAGTTCCTATAAGTTACATTGGTCCCGTGCATGGTGTTTGTGCCTCCTACGGGGTCGTTTGGGGGCTGGTTTGCGTTTTCACCCATTAACGGTCTGTTTTCAAGTCTAAGTGTGATTTTTGCAAATTATCGTCATACTCTCTAACCGGGAGACTCGTGACGACGCGGTCAGTTCCTAAAAGTTACATTGGTCCCGTGCGTGGTGTTCGTGCCTCCTACGGGGTCGTTTGGGTGCTGGTTTGGGTTTTCACCCTTTTACGGCCTCTTTTTAACTCTAAGTGTAATTTTTGTAAATTCTCTTCATACTCTCAAATCGGGATACCAGGGACTACACGGTCTGTTCCTACAAGTTACATTGGTCCCGTACGAGGTGTTCGTGCCTCCTACCGGGTCGATTGGGGGCCGGTTTGGGTTTTCACCCTTTAACGACATGTTTTTAACTATAAGTGTGATTATTTTATATTATCGTCCTACTCTCAAACCGGGAGACCCGGGACAACGCGGTCAGTTCCTACAAGTTACATTGGTCCCGTGCGAGGTGTTCGTGCCTCCTACGGGATTGTTTGGGGGCTGGTTTGGGTTTTCACCTATTAACGGCTTGTTTTCAAGTCTAAGTGTGATTTTTGCAAATTATCGTCATACTCTCTAACCGGGAGACCCGGGACTACGCGGTCAGTTCCTACAAGTTACATTGGTCCCGTGCGAGGTATTCGTGCCTCCTACGGGGTCGTTTGGGGACTGGTTTGGGTTTTCATCCTTTAACGGCCTGTTTTCAAGTCTAAGTTTGAATTCTGCAAATTATCGTCATACTCTCAAACCGGGAGACCCAGAACAACGCGGTTAGTTCCTACAAGTTACATTGGTCCCGTGTGAGGTGGTCATACCTCATACGACCCGGGACAACGCAGTTAGTTCCTACAAGTTACATTGGTCCCGTGCGAGCTGTTCGTGCCTCCTACGGGGTCGTTTGGGTGCTGGTTTGGGTTTTCACCCTTTAACGGCCTGTTTTCAAGTCGAAGTGTGATTTTCGCAAATTATCGTCATACTCTCAAACCGGGAGACCCGGGACTACACAATCAGTTCCTACAAGTTACATTGGTCCCGTGCGAGGTGTTCGTGCCTCCTACGGGGTTGTTTGGGGGCTGGTTTGGGTTTTCACCCATTAACGGCTTGTTTTCAAGTCTAAGTGTGATTTTCGCAAATTATCGTCATACTCTCAGACCGGGAGACCCGGAACTACGCGGTCAGTTCCTACAAGTTACATTGGTCTCGTGCAAGGTGTTCGTGCCTCCTACGGGGTCGTTTGGGGGATGGTTTGGGTTTTCATCCTTTAGCGGCCCGTTTTCAAGTCTAAGTGTGATTTTTGCAAATTATCGTCATACTCTCTAACCGGGACACCCGGGACTACGCGGTCAGTTCCTATAAGTTACATTGGTCACGTGGGAGGTGTTCGTGCCACCTACGGGGTCGTTTGCATGCTGGTTTGGGTTTTTACCCTTTAACGGCTTGTTTTCAGGTCTAATTGTGATTTTCACAAATTATCATCATACTCTTAAACCGGGGAGACCCGGGACAACGCGGTTAGTTTCTACAAGTTACATTGGTCCCGTGCGAGGTGTTCGTGCCTCCTACATGATCGTTTGGGTTATCACCCTTTAACGACTTGTTTTCAAGTCTAAGTGTGATTTTCACAAATTATCGTCATACTCTCAAACCGGGAAACTCTGGACAACGCGATCAGTTCCTACAAGTTACATTGGTCCCGTGCGAGGTGTTCGTGTCTCCTACGGGGTCGTTTGGGGGTTGGTTTGGGTTTTCACCCATTAACGACCTGTTTTCATGTCTAAGTGTGATTTTCACAAATTATCGTCATAATCTCAAACCGGGAGACCCGGGACTACGCAGTCAGTTCCTACAAGTTACATTGGTCCCGTGCGAGGTGTTCGTGCCTCCTACGGGATCGTTTTGGGGCTGATTTGGGTTTTCACCCTTTAACGGCCTGTTTTCAAGTCTAAGTGTTATTTTTACAAATTATCGTCATAATCTCACATCGGGAGACCCGGGACGACGCGGTCAGTTCCTACAAGTTACATTGGTCCCGTGCGAGGTGTTCGTGCCTCCTACGGGGTCGTTTGGGTGCTGGTTCGGATTTTCACCCTTTTACGGCCTGTTTTTAACTCTAAGTGTAATTTTTGCAAATTATCGTCATACTCTCAAACCGGGAGACCGGGGACTACGCGGTCTGTGCCTACAAGTTACATTGGTCCCGTGCGAGGTGTTCGTGCCTCCTACGGGGTCGATTGGGAGCCGATTTGGGTTTTCACCCTTTAACGGCGTGTTTTTAACTATAAGTGTGATTTTTGCAAATTATCGTCCTACTCTCAAACCGGGAGACCCGAGACTACGCGGTCAGTTCCTACAAGTTACATTGGTCCCGTCCGAGGTGTTCGTGCCTCCTACGGGGTCGTTTGGGGGCCGGTTTGGGTTTTCACCCTTAAACGACATGTTTTTAACTTTAAGTGAGATTTTTGCAAATTATCGTCCTACTCTCAAACCGGGAGACCGGGGACTACGCGTTCTGTTCCTACAAGATACATTGGTCCCGTACGAGGTGTTCGTGCCTCCTACGGGGTCGATTGGGGGACGGTTTGGGTTTTCACCCTTTAACGGCATGTTTTTAACTATAAGTGTGATTTTTGCAAATTATCGTCCTACTCTCAAACTGGGAGACCCGGGACTACGCGGCCACTTCCTACAAGTTACATTGGTCCCGTGCGAGGTGTTCGTGCCTCCTACGGGGTCGTTTGGGGGCGGTTTGGATTTTCACCCTTTAACGGCATGTTTTTAACTCTAAGTGTGATTTTTGGAAATTATCGTCCTACTCTCAAAACGGGAGACCCGGGACGACGCGGTCAGTTCCTACAAGTTACATTGGTCCCGTGCGAGGTGTTCGTGCCTCCTACGGGGTCGTTTGGGTGCTGGTTTAAATTTTCACCCTTTTACGGCCTGTTTTTAACTCTAATTGTAATTTTTGCAAATTATCGTCATACTCTCAAACCGGGAGATCATGGACTACGCGGTCTGTTCCTATAAGTTACATTGGTCCCGTGCGAGGTGTTCGTGCCTCCTACGGGGTCGTTTGGGGGCCGGTTTGGATTTTCACCCTTTAACGGCATGTTTTTAACTCTAAGTGTGATTTTCGAAAATTATCGTCCTACTCTCAAACCGGGAGACCCGGGACGACGCGGTCAGTTCCTACAAGTTACATTGGTCCCGTGCGAGGTGTTCGTGCCTCCTACGGGGTCGTTTGGGTGCTGGTTTAGATTTTCACCCTTTTACGGCCTATTTTTAACTCTAAGTGTAATTTTTTCAAATTATCGTCATACTCTCAAACCGGGAGATCATGGACTACGCGGTTTGTTCCTACAAGTTACATTGGTCCCGTGCGAGGTGTTCGTTCCTCCTACGGGGTCGATTGGGGGCCGGTTTGGGTTTTCATCCTTTAACGGCATGTTTTTAACTATAAGTGTGATTTTTGCAAATTATCGTCCTACTCTCAAACCGGGAGACCCGGGACTACGCGATCAGTTCCTACATGTTACATTGGTCCCGTGCGAGGTGTTCGTGCCTCCTACGGGGTCGTTTGGGGGCCGGTTTGGGTTTTCACCCTTTAACGGCATGTTTTTAACTCTAAGTGTGATTTTTGCAAATTATCGTCCTACTCTCAAACCGGGAGACCGGGGACTACGCGGTCTGTTCCTACAAGTTACATTGGTCCCGTGCGAGGTGTTCGTGCCTCCTACGGGGTCGATTGGGTTTTCACCCTTTAACGGCATGTTTTTAACTATAAGTGTGATTTTTGCAAATTATCGTCCTACTCTCAAACTGGGAGACCCGGGACGACGCGGTCACTTCCTACAAGTTACATTGGTCCCGTGCGAGGTGTTCGTGCCTCCTACGGGGTCGTTTGGGGTCCGGTTTGGGTTTTCACCCTTTAACGGCATGTTTTTAACTCTAAGTGTGATTTTTGCAAATTATCGTCCTACTCTCAAACCGGGAGACCCGGGACTACGCGGTCAGTTCCAATAATTTACATTGGTCCCGTGCGAGGTGTGCGTGCCTCCTATATTCTCTAACGGTATGTTTTTAATCAATTTAGAATGTTTATAAATTTTAGAAAATTTTGACATAATTTCATTTGTTTCTTCGTTAAATCCAACATGTTTTAACATTTAAAATAAACTCAACAGCAATAGCAAATTCCAAAACCAAACCACCAGCAAGTCCCTTCCACCAATTTAACTAAATAAGCTCATAAAGTAAGCCATGAAGTGATTTTCAAACTTTAAAAGGAATGATCAGATATAGAATGAAAAAAACAATGGTGATTAAAACGATCAGTTCCTACACGTTACATTGGCCCCGTGCGAGGTGTCCGTGCCTCATACGGGGCATTTAGTGGTGATTGTAGGTGGTAAGTTTCTTTAAAGAATCCTTTGAAGCGAATCCAAATTGACGTTACTCTAAGACAAGTAACCTAAGCTAGGCACTACTATAAAGTAAGGTGCCTAAGATATGCATGTTAAATGTAATTAAAGAAGAAACGTATAAATCATCATCATTATGAAAAAAATAGAAATATAAAGTAAGGTTCCTAAGATATGCATGTTAAATATAGTTGATTTGCCAAATATTTTGGTAAATTGTCCTCATTTAGTATCCACATGTTCTTTTATTATATACTTTGTTCTTTTATAGAATTCAGAGCAAGGTAATATGATATTAAGTACCTGAATCTGTGCCTCTGATCTCGTATGTAGATTCTTAATAGTTTCCCCACGCTTGCCTATTATTAAACCAACCTACAATGGAAAAACATTTCAAGTGAGAAATGGTAGGGAAATTTTAAGTCTTTCACCTGGGCAAATTTGAAGATATATACTGTATATATCTTTAAAGCCCTGTATATTTTTTTGGCACTTGTTTGTATGTTATTTGAGTGTGCATGCTTCATTTTGTATTGATGTTTATGTATATATACAGAGCCCATTACCGAAAGGGACAGCGCCGAACTTCAATGCCTCACAATGTGTAAGAAATAAAAATAAATGTCGTGTTCAAAGCCTTGGCCACCAAACGAAAATTCCTAGAACAATAAATACGTTCAAGATATTGTGTCAGACAATTATCACACATTGAAACTAACACTCGTCAACATGAGACTACACAATTGGGGAGTCCAATTATTATATTTATACTAAAAATATTAAACTTCCAGAAGGTTCTAGAGACTACACAACTAAGGCCCAAAACAGGGAGCGCCCAATACAAGAGGACAAATTATAGTGAAATGTGTGTGTGTGTGGGGGGGGGGGGGGGGGGGATCATGGTAGATATGAGGGTACTTTAATAAAATGGAAAAGACAAACCTTTTTTTTCATCATAACCAAAAATCCATGACCACCTTGGACAAGTTCTGAAAATACTTCATGAAAATGCTTAGCCACACCTTTGAAGGTACGTTCTATTGATTCATCCTTTCGCTGATCAAGAGCTGATATAGGTTCTTTGATTTTCTGCAAAAGAATAAACAGGCAACCAAGTTAATACTCTCCTTCTATTATCAGCTTACACCACTAATTATAGCTTGAAAAGAAGATATGTGACTGATTTAAGTACCTCATCACCAACATTTAGTTCCTCTTGCCTTTTCTGGAGTTGTTCTCATTGTTCTGTGAAATTTGCATATTGATCAAGTGATTTTTTGTTTACATGGCTGAATTGTCGCAGTTGCTTATTGCACTTGTCAAGCATTTTATACAATTCCTTTACGCTCTTCTTCTTATACCTGTTATTCAAATTGATTGAGAAAGGAATAATTAAGTGAAAAGAAATATGTACTGAAGAGTATCTTGTTCGTATGCTTTAACCAACTCTAATACATGTCAAAATTGATGAACCTACTTCACGGATTGATGAACAAGAAAACATAATACGGATTGATGAACAAGCAAATAACCCTAAGAATATTTATCTAGAAATTAGGATAATAAACACATTTAAGACGCATAAATACATATATATATTTTCTGCTTGCAAAGCGTAATGTGAACAAAAAAGAACAATCTAATAAATACCATACGATTGACATGTGAAACATTTTAACTCACAAATCATAGTACCCAATAAGCACCAAATAATATGTACACACATAACTACTTGTTCCACTTTCTGAGATGATTCACAACATAGATGGATTTTGATATAAATATGAAAAGTCCATATGGGTATAGAGATCCTCAAGCATCCCTGTCTCTTCGACGGAAATCTAGCAACATTAATGTCACCACCAGCACACCAAGCCACCTATTTAACAGAAAAGAACCCAAAAAACTGGAAAAACCTCTAAAGGCTAAACATAACAAAGATCACAGAATTGACATAAAGCTGATTATCACCCAAAGCTTTCCTTTTTACTCTCTTTCATCTTGGAAAATCCTATTAGATCAACATCTACTTAGGCATTTCTTTCTCTAATAACTCTGAACACCAACAAATCTCTACATTTTCTTGGTAGCATACCCTACACTCCAAACTCCAAAAAAACTTTCATCCATAAGATATATGTATACAGGCAATGAATCAAGATGAGTCTGAGTGTTGTACACCCTGAACTGCACAAAATACACCATTTGGGGCACAAGCACATTTTAGGTCTCTGCTTTTGCATCGCATAGCATCACAAGTATCTGTTATATGATGGACTAGTAACAAAGAGAATGTTTACACTTTTGAAGGGATACCTTCTATCAAAATTTTCTTATATGGAGCAAAAAAACCAAAGAGATGAAAATTACACAAAGCTTTAAAAATTAAGCTTTAAGAGACCCCCAAGTCATTGTGAGTAAGCATAAATTACACAAAGCATAAATTAAAATTTTCTCCTAAGTCATTCATGATCAATTAAAATTAAAGCTTAGATTAAAAAAAGATGTAATTGTGAGTAAGCATAAATGAACTTACAGGTAGAGGATAGAAGAAAGGGAGATCCACGGTCATCCCGGAGGTTCGGCGCAAAAAGCTCAAAGTGGAGCTGCCCGAGTTAATCCCGTCGGTGGCCAACATCCAACCAGTGTCAGCCAGCTCCTCAAACCACCTGCCACCACCACCTGGTGGTGGTCCGACCCATCTGAAAACCCAAAACCAAACAGCCATGAGCTCCAGCAAAAATCGGTGTCGTTCGACCCTTGTAATCCCATCGCCGATGACCATTGTCCTAAAGTCGGAGCTACTATCTCATCTACCTCCATGCCACATCTTCCCCAAAACCCATAGTTTAACCCACCAACTACCTTAAACTCGTAAACCCAACAACCCGCAACTCCAAACCCAAGGCAACCCAGATGAAATCAGCCAAAACCAACCTATGTCTCGACCCAAGACAAAACCCGTTTACCTACCCGAACTGGAGCTACCCCTAAAACCGAATTCCGACCGGACTTCCTTCAACCCGTTGCTCCTCTTCAATCCAAATCAGGTGAAAAACCCTAAGCTAAACCTATGTCAAGCCCCAAAATTTTAACATCTTTGTTCCAACTCAAAAACAGCTTAGGTGATGCGAGAGAGAAAGACTCGCGCAAAAGAATGAGCGGGGAAGAAAATTCTTGGCTCCAAATGAAAAGTAATGCATTTTAATATTTCTCATTTTTTTAAAGTGTTTGGCTCCAAATGAAAAAATCAAATGAAATTTAATATTTCATATTTTTTTATTTGACACAGTTTTGGCACGCTTTTAAACCGTGCCAGATTCTGGCACCATTTTAAACCGTGCCAGATTGAGAATAAACCGTGCCAGAATCTGGCACAGGTCTAAACCGAGCCAGATTCTCTTTGTCCAACCGTGCCAGATTAGCAGTTTTGGTGTAGTGAGAATCATGGAGAGATATAGGGAGAAAAAGAAGGACCTTCATATAGTTTTTATAGATTTGGAGAAGGTGTGTGATAAGATACAAAGAGATATAATATGGTAAATTTTACATTAAAAAAGAGTGACTCTTAGATATATTGATATGATCAAGGATATGTGTGATGGGGCCATGACTATAATAAGAACATCAGTCAAAGAAAGTAGTGGATTTCCAATTATTATAGGTCTGCACCAAGGTTCAACACTAACTTCTTATCTCTTTGCTCTTATTATGGATGAGTTGACTAGACAAATATAAGATGAGGTGCCACGGTGTATGCTATTTGCAGATGATATTATTTTAGTGGATGAGACACATGTGGATTAATGCTAGATTGGAATTATGGAAAGAAACTCTAGAAACAAAAGGATCTAAAATATGTAGAACTAAAACAGAACATGTGGAGTAAAATTTTAGAAATAATAGGAGGATATACGAGGATGTGATGAAGTTGGAGGATCAAGAGATACCTAAAAATGATCATAGGATGACCTTTAAAGTTAAAGGAAAATTTTCATTAGATAAACGGGGGTGTGATCGGTGCATACCTTTAAAGTTAAAGGAAGATTTTCACAGGACGACCATTTAGACATGCCATGTTATAAGAGACAGAGTGTTGGAAAACCAAAAAATAAAATGTGCAAAAAATGAGAGTGGCGGAGATGCAAATGCTAAGATGGATTTGTGGTAAAACTCGAAATGATAAATTAAAAATGAACTAATTCGTGAAACGGTAAAAGTAGCTCCTATAGAAGATAAATTGAGAGAAAATCGACTTAGATGATTTGGACACGTCAAGCGTAGACCAATGGATTTTTCCGTAAGGAATAGTGATTTAATTATTATTAATGGTAACGCAAGGGGTAGAGGTAGGCCTAAATGACTTAGTGGGATTTTGTAAAAAGGACATGATATCATGTGGTTCTGAACAGAATGAAATGAAAAAAATATGATTCATTTAGCCGATCTCAAATAATTGGAAAAAGGCTTTGTTGAGTCGAGTTTATATATATATAGTAAGGCTCTCTAACATACTTCATTAATATACTTACGAACATACCGATTTTTTTAAAATAGTAAAAAAATAATTTTGAGTTGATATTTTTTATATGGGTTCATGATATTTCAATGTGCCCCTGTAAAAATATTCAACTCAAAATAATGTGTTTTGTTATTTTTAAAAAATAGGTAAAAAACTGACAGTTTTAAAGGGTAAAAATTATCAGTTTTTTGACATATTTTTTAAAAATAACAAAAAAAATTATTTTTAGTTGATTTTTTTATAGGGGCACATTGAAATATCATGAACCCATATAAAAAATATCATCTCAAAATTTTTTTTTTTTACTATTTTAAAAAATGGGTATGTTCATAGGTATATTGTTAGGAGGTATGTTGAAGAGCGTGTATGTATATATATATATATATATATATATATATAGGCCGTCTCTAATGCATACAAATTTTTCTGTATTTTTAAAAAATAGAAAAAAAATCGAATTGATTTTTTTTTGTGGTATTTAAACATTTCAGCGGACCTTTATAAAAAAAATCAACTCAAATTTAATTGTTTTGCTATTTTAAAAAAATAAGTAAAACATATGTTAGTTTTTAAAGCTCTTAAAAACTGACATATGTTTGAACGATTTTTAAAAAATATTAAAACAATTAATTTTGAGCTTATTTTTTTTATGGGTCCCGTGAAATGTTTAAATGCCATAGAAAAAAAAATCAAGTCGAAATTTGATTTTTGCTATTTTTAAAAAATCACACCAAAATCAGTCCGCAAGTTAAATCCGCAAGTTGCGTCCGCATTAGAATCTGGTTGTATATATATATACAAAACAATATTTTTTTAAAAATTTTCTTTTAATAAATAAACATTAAGACAAAAGGCGAAAAAAGTACAGGTTATTTTTATAACATAAATGTTTTTTATTTATTAATACAAGAGGATAACTCAATAGAAATTAAAAGCCAAAATGTATTTAGTAATTAAGTTTAAAAGGGCAAATGAGACATTTTTCAACAAAGAGGAAGAAGGAAACAACTAGATTTTAATTCTAACGGAATCTATTAGAAAATGGCCCTCAAAATTCAATACAAGAAACAATGGCACCTAACCAATAATAAAGAAGAACTAACGTACCCCAAAGCGCAAATAACCTATTCAAATTTAAGTATGAATTAGGATTTATGTTTACAAATTCATATAAGACAAAACTACTGTGACACCCCACCTAATAAAATACCGGGTGATCGGTCCTATATCAAATTAAACAGGAATCTCATCAGGTTCATTCTTAGCATCACCGTTGATTTTTTTTTAAAACATACAAACCACCTAGTATTCAAAAGACGGTGTTAAATTTTATCTTTTTATTCAACCTCACTAACAACATTCGGATGAATAAAATTTAAACCATTCCCACAAACTTAGTTAAACAATAATAAAAATGAAATAAATACAATATTTGCCGAGAAAACCATTGGCTACAAACCAAATACCAAAAATATAAGCCACACGAATGATAGAATTAGTACATCAACTGACTGGAACAAAAGAAATAACTAGGGCGATCTGCCCAAATGAAGTTTCGACTGGAATGAAATGACTGAAGCAGTCAAATCCTGCAACATCCACATATGTTGCAACTGCGTAAACCTGGGATAGAATAATTCTGGCGTCCCTGTGGCTAGACACCTAAAAGGTTCTGAAAATATTTTATAGCAAGGGTTAGAACCCAAAATATTTTAAAAATATTTAGCAAGTGAATTAAATTGCAGTAAATTAAAATGCAAGAATGCTCTTCATATTTAAGTTAGTGTCGCACTCCCTTGTGGACCGACTCACCCCTCAACTAATGTGTACGCCTAACGCTTTTCTATATAACCCACCTGGTCATCTACCCCACAACTAGTTCTATATGATCTCCCTCTTGTCACACTACTCTACTTGAGTATGTCTAATCTACAATTTATAAGTTATTTAACACATTAACTTAATTAATCATTAATCATTTGGAACAATATAACATTCTCACATTGTATACATAATCAATACAATTCACATCATGTATTTTACCCGTATATAAATGTTTGCACCATATATACGTATCATCATATTACAACATTCATACGCATGTCGTAAATATATAACCATCCTCCCGAGTAGACACTCACCGGTTGTTCTCTAAAATGCTATCATTTCCAGGTATACTCATCCACCCTGAGACGGTTAGCTCCCCGAATTAGTAAAACAAAATAAACGCAGGGGAGGCGGTCATAGTTCCCCCCGAAAATGAGACAGACTCATACCCAAGACGTCTCACCCCTAATTACAGACGCTATGACCTGGGGACTATACTCACCCTGCTTGAATCCCACATCGCGCAACCTCCCACGATAGCACTAGAGGGGTATGTATTTCTATAAATATTATTCACACTAATATTTATAAAGCACAAAAATATATATACTTCACAATCACCGCATATATATAGTACTTCTCTTCTGCATATCGGTATGTATTTTAAGAGTGCATACCGGACATGTGTCACCTGGTGGTGAGCCCAGAAAAGAGAGTCTAAATTATAGGCACACTCTCTCTCCTTTCTGGACTCACCGCCAGGTGACACATGTCCGGTATGCACTCTTAAAATACATACTAGTATGCACAAGAGAAGTTTTATGTGTGTGTGTGTGTGTATATATATATATATAATTAATATAGGCTACTCCGTGCACAATTTATCGCAACACTAGCCTAACATTTTCCAAGTCTATATACCGACTTGTAATTTAAATAATTCTCACAATTATTTATTTAACATTCGAGTTGTGTCACCCAACTAAATTACCCAGACTCGCTCTTTCAGTCCGAAATTTCATCTTGTAGAACTTATTCCTCAAATTCCACTTATTAATGTTAACTCCCTTTTTTTTATTTTTGAATATTCCTTAATTTATAATATAACCCTATAATAAATTAACTCCCCCAAATCCGTTCCTGAACGCTCATGGCTCTAGTCAAAATTTGTCCTGAGTTAATATCCCGACTCAATTTAATCAATCTCACATTTATTTTATTATCTTGGCGTCACTCAACCAATATACCCGGACTCACTCGCTTGGTCCGAAAATAGAATATCCCGAATTTATTATTCAAAATTCTCCTTAATAAATTTTGCACAATTATTAATCCAAGGTTTTCAATTTACTCAATTTCAAGCTTAATTCCCTTGTGGATTATTTTCTCAATGATCTCAATACTTACTTGTCTCACTTTATGTAAACCTAATCTCCACTTTAGGCCTAATGACCTTATTATAGAATAAAAATCACAATCAATCAATCTAGACAACCTCCAACGGAATAACAACTAAATAACATTTCTTAAAATTTGCACCACGAATCCGCCCATATTTTTAAAATGCCGTTTGGACGCATTTTGGAGCCGTTTTTGGAGAAAACGTATCAGAGAACAAAATGTAGAAAACAGTTTCTAAAATGACGGTTTAATTTGCCCAATTTCATACACTTCTTCAAATTCAAGAAATTGTTCTACAATTCAATCCTACCCATCAAAACCCAATTTAGATATCAACTAACCCCAAAACCATATCATCTTACCACACCCACTATAATATGAATATAAATATGCAATTAATTTAAAAACAAATTTAACCACTTGCCTTAGGATTCGTAGGGTCTGAATCCGTTGATGTAGATGAGGATGCTTTGATGAAGAACCCACACACTTATTCATGATTTTGGCTCCCATGGCTTCCCCCACTTGCACCCACTTTCTCTCTCTAAAAACGGTCTTCTAAAATGTGTTATAGCTGCCACACCCACTCATTTTTAGGGTTTAATAACTCAATCCCCTTTTTTGGCTTGTGGTGTTTATAAATAGGGCCCAAACACTCTCACGTGGGCTCAAAATGCCTAAAAATACCTCAAGACCCATTTAATATCGCTGGGTACTCTTTTTCAAGTATTTCGACCCATCCGGACTCAACCGTGCACTCAGAATTGCCATCCGAATTAATTTATAATATTCTTCAATTTTTGACCTAAGAAATGCGATACATGAATAATCCAAATAATTAAACCTCAATTCGCCAAATTAATTAAATCCTCAAATTTAAAAATTTCCCAAATCATGAATTTAATTCCTCCCAATAAAATAAATTATTTTTCTCCCAAATATAATTAAATTAAAGGTCCTCAAATTTACGGGGTGTTACAACTACAAATTTTTACGACTGTTCTAAAATATTTCATAAACTATAAATTATTGTAAATCGATTATTAAAGTAATAAATAGATTTAACAAGGTCATTCTGTTTGTTTTGATCGTTAACAATGACATAAATAAGTCATATGCGATGCATACGACTTTTTATAAGGGAAAAATGGAATCACGTGAAAATTAGAGGGTTCAAATGTAATTAACTTCAAAATTGATTTAAAGAGAAAGAAAGCATTGTAGATGAGGGAGTGAAAAATCAAGAACTCTCTCCCTCGTATCTCCAATTTCATAGTGTACAAAGCAGATAGATTGTAAAAGAGGGCATAAATACTAACTAATATTGGATTTTGAGGAAAATATTATATTCACAAGAATGAATATAAAAAATACTATTTCTTTTGGATTTAATAAAAAAGGATGCACTATTTTACTAAGAAGACAGTAAATTACACAACTTTAAAATCGCTCTGAATTCGTACAAAAAAAACAAAAGAAGTAAGGCTTTTTTCATACAAAAAATCAGAGAGGGGGAGATAAAGAGTACCCAAATTTGAAAGTTTCCCATATTCTCATGGAGGTAATTTCCTAGATAAAGAGGTTTAGTGGAGAAGGTTATGATGATGTTAGGTCGTGTGGATGATGGTAACAGAAATGAAAGAGAGGTTAAGGATATGTTTGCGAGTTCTATTTTGGCGAGAAAGGAAAGTAAAGGGAGGGAAGGGAAAATATTACTTTTCATCATTTGGGAGTTATATAGGAGAGAGTAAACACTTTCTTTCGTTTGTGAGTTATATAGGAGAGAGTAAACACTTTATTGCATCAATGTAAATGGTCAAAACAAACGAAAGGACCTTTATTAAATATATTTGATAGTTTAAGGGTTGATTTGAAACTATTTATATTTTAAGGTCTTTTTTGGAACAATCTTGATATCTTAGGGTGAAATTAGGAATTTACTCTAGAGATAAATATAATGAAGAATAATTAACGCTTTAGCGAATTGATTTATTAAGACACGTGGCACACACTTATTACATAAGTAATGAAGATTTTTGTTAGATGACATAGAATACTCCAATTAGGTCTTTCATTGGAAGTTAGATGAAGGGTTGACATTGCTTGAGGTTTGACATTACAATAATTGAAACACTAAGGTAAAAATGAAATTAATAAGAGTATTGAATACTCATTTCCCTCCTTTGTTGGGTTGTCTTCATTTAGTGGATTGAAACACATTATAAGTCTCAAGTGTTGTTTGTTTTTACCTTTTAAGTCTGAATCTGAACCATTCAGACTTAAGAAGTGCCAAATAGTGTTTGTTTTTTAAATGATTAAGAGTTTACTAACTATTTTGACCTTTGAATGATTAAGAGGTTAATGTACCTTTGAAGTCTGAATTAGTCTAAATACATTCATCCGAAGGTTCATCCAGACAAAAAAACAAAAATATTTTTCAAATTTAGATTTCAAACTTTAGATTCAGAGTTTAGATTTCAGATTCAGCTGGAAAAATGAACGCAACCTTAATCTCGAATGTTTGTTGTAAAGATCAAGTTGATGTCTAAAAATGGACTAACTCCTAATTTATAATCACAGATGAAAATAAGATAAGTAACTCAAACCACACACAAGAGACAAGGTTTTTAGAGTGGATCAGCTATAAAATAGTCTATGTCCACTGTTTTTTTTGTTTAGTAGGGTTTGCAATAGCTCGGTATGATATGCATATGAGTTATTCGAGTTGTCCCTTGAGTCAAAGGAGCACTTTATATTTATAGGGGTGAAAAACCCTAAAGATGAAGCGCCTTTATATTGCTAGGCGTTTACATCTGTATACAATAAGTGAAACTCTTGGAATTCAATGCTGGTTAGCATCCCATCCGAGTACCTATTGGTATTCATGTTGGTTGGCCTTATGGAGTTGGTCGAGATTCTAGCAGACTAAGTCTCTCTGAAGCCGATCAAGTAGGCTGGTCGGCCACGTTGGAGGACAGGTGTACATTCATCATTGTTCCACGTGAGAGTACAATTTTTACATACAAAAAAGCCCCTAATGCTCCATGATTGATGCTTGCATGAAAGTATGGAGTATTTAGCCCAGCAAGTTACTCATCGTATTGTTTGAGTGTTTGGTCGACAGCCGGCCACCCATACTTGTAAAAAATTTCACTAGCACTGTTTGATGATGGCATTTTTGCAAATAATTCAAACTTTTTTGAACCGCCAAAGGACACAATTATTTTTTGACACTTCAAAAAGCGTGAAGCTAGCGGTAGCTATACGATTCGTTCAATTAATCATTTCATTCCCATATCTTGAGGAGGCCTATAAACAGGTACGAAGTTTCCCCCTTTTCTTTCTACCTGAAATATTCAGAACTTTAACTCTCTCTTTGCTTTCAAGGTTTTTCTGTGTAATCTTTTGTTGCTATTTTCTTCTTTAGTTTTTTATCCCCTGTAAGCCTTCTTTTCCCTTTTCTTTGTTTTATCATCTTATTCTCTTTTTCACTATGGTTCACATCATTGATGAGAACTCGTTAGATGGGTTTAGAGAAAAATGTAAAATTCCAGGTTAGGTAGATTTAGAGATACCCAGGGTCCTGTAGTTGTTTATTCCCTCCCTAAGGGTCATTGGATCCTTACTTTATTTATAGCAGAGTGTGGCATCATCTTTCCACCAAACCCGCTTTTTCTGGAATTTTTCCAATACTTCGATGTTGTTCCTTCTAGAATATCCCCCAACACTTAGAGGGTTGTGAATGGCGTACATAGGTTGAACGAACTTTATGGAACCCATTTTGGGGTATTAGAATTGATGTTCTGTTACAAGTGGGTCACTGTTGGAGAGAGTACCTACTACTTGAAGACTACATAAGCTAATAGGTCTTTAGTAGTAAATCTACCAGACTCTAATAAGGATTATTGGGAATATGGTATTATTGTCAAGAGTTGGCAATATGCTCCCCTCTATACTAAAGTGGCTTATACTGGTCCCAAATTTCCTCAATCAGGATGTGTCATAAGTTATAACTCTATTAATCATTTTTTCCTCTTTTGTTATGCATTTATGATATTCGCCAACTAACTTTGTTGTTTCTTTTTTATGCAGAGGAAAGTAAGAAAATATGCCCCAAGGAAGGGGATCAACCTCAACGATCTTAAGTTCTTGTGGGGCTTGAACCAAAATATTGGAGAAGAACATACCAGGGCTGCTTCATTGCTGTCAGAATATAAAAGTTCCATCACTTTTTTTATTGCACGACCTACACTTATTTTTTCCCCCATTGTTGTTAACCTTGAGGAGGATACTGTGCTAACTTCCTCAGCTACTGAGTCTGCTGGGGCTAAATTTATCCCAGGAGGACCTTCTTCCTCGTTTGATTCCTTGGATATTTTTTAGATTCCTTTTTCTCCATCTGTAGATATGACTACGAGGAATATGCCTAACTTGATGGGTGGTCATCTATCTCCTACCCCCAAGAAAGATGTTGATACTAGCAAGAAGCCAACCTAAAGGAAATACCAGGCTAGTGATAACAGGCCTATTAGTACTGATGAGACTCAAACTGTTGAGACTCAACTGAAAATATTAACAAGAGATTTGCATGATCCTTCAAAATAGGTCCAAAAAAATTTAGCCGAGCAGTAAGCATTAGCTGTAAAGAAGACCCCTGACCAATAAGAGTTGGTGAGAAAAATTTAGGCCGACCTTGACATTGGGTCAGCCTCTGTTGCTATTAGTCCTTGGTTGGAGAGGGGTTTAATTAAATCCGGAACACTCCATACTGATAGAATTGCGTCAGCCCCCATGCCCAAGTGCAGGCTGACGGAAAGGGCTTGCCATTACTTGGCACTGGTAATTTCTTTACTTGTTTGTTATTTTCTTTATGATGATGAATTCTTGCTGATGTCTGATATTTTTCCCTTCTTTGCAGTTCCTGGTTAAATTTAACCAGGTGATGGAGAAGGATGATCAACTGCGTTCTTCTCCAGGTGAAGTTTAAGAGGCCTTTGAAGGTCTAAATAACTCTTTGGCAGTTTCTCGATAGGCTTTGGAGATAAAGTAACAATCATGGGAAGAGGAGTTAAAGAAGGCCAATAATAGGGCCAATACAGATGAAGGAAAAGTAAAGGCTGTCTAGGTGGGAACTGAAGCTGTCGAGAAAAAAACTGAATGATGCTGAAAGCAGGGCCAAGGCAACTGAGGATAAACTTTCAGATGCCACAATGAGCGCACAAGCTGCTGAGAGTAAGGTAACTGCTTTGTAGGCTAAAGGCAAAGATGCCTTTGATTAAGGATGGGAGAATGCCATTTGTGTTGCCTCTACTCAAGTTGAGTGTGCTAAGAAATGGTCCTTCAAAAAAGGTTGGATTGGAGCTTTGAAGGTGGCCGACACAGAAAAAAGTTTTGTGCTATTCACAAGACATGACCTTATTACTCCTCCTAACCTGGATGAGGAGTTTGATAATGATGGGGGATTACGAGAATCTTCCATGATGTCTCTTGAGTCTTCAATGATGCCCAATGCTAGTGCAGTCCTGCCAGCTGCTAGCCAAGACCAGGACAAGGACAAGGACAAGGAGACGGTCTAGCCAGTTTACTTTTTTATTTTTCTTTATTTTTTATTTCTTGATAATATAGCAACTTTTGTACTTCAACTATTAATTAATAAAAGAACAAATTTTTATCTTTAACTGTTGTTCATTCCTTAGAATTTTTTTAAATTCTTGTTGAATTGTGTTGTTTATTGCTCGTGTTGTCTGATTTTCTAGATTCCCATAAACTCATATATTTGTGATTTTCCAGTTTGATGCTAGGAAGAAGGCCATAGTTTCTGTTGAATCTGACCTACTCAGATGAAGTAAAAACCTTTTGAAAGCTAGTCATGTTCCCATGTCTAAAGAAAACTTAACTGGGTTACTCAGCCCAAATGTATCCGACCAAGTTAAGGAGTCATACATCCATCTTCATTGCTTGTTAGACAGCGCTATTGCTAATAATGCTGCATATTATGAGATGATTGAGCAACTGCAAAAAGATCATAAAATATCCCTAACTTTACTTCGATTGGACTATGAGGCCAAGTATAAGCCATTAAGTGAAGGTTGGGGTTTTGACTAGAAGTTGAAGGACATTACTTCTACTCTGAACAAGAAAGAATTATCTTTGAAGAAAGATTTGGATAGTGCCCGATCAAATGATACAATGCTAGAGAAAAAAATAATGCCTTGAGGGATGAACTTGATAGCTTAAAGAGATCGACTACTATTTGTCCCGATGAGGGTGCTTCCTTTTTAGAGAATAAAAGAAAAGACCGTTGGAAGAACTGGAAGCCTTGGAGGAGAAAAAGACTAAGCCTAGGTAAACTTATAAGCAAAGGATAATTATTCGACCAACCATTGAGGAAGAAAGAACTAAGAAAACTATTGCCGACCAAGTTGCCTAGTTGAAAGCCAAATACTCTGTTATTGCCGACTAAGCTGCCCAGCTGAAAGCGAAAGATAGTGTCCTCAAGAAATTTTAAAATCAAGTGGATTGGTTAACATTTCAATTTCATAAACAACCCATGAAATTTTGCATAGAGGGTTAGAATGAAGCTTTAGACCACATGGATGATCATCTTGCTTAAAGCAATCATGAGGGATATAAATGGGGATGAACCAACTTGCTAATTTTGCTGAAGTATGATCAAAACAGTGACTTGTGGCATTGGAATGACCCAAGTTTCTTGGATCGGGACAAGCCTCCTTTTAAATTGGACACATAATGGATTCCTCCCAATTCCATTACCCAATGCCTGATAACTAAGTATTTAGGGAATTATGATCTTCATGATGAATGTGATATAGTTCATCCTCCACATTTGCCTAATAGGCTGAGCATCAGTAATAGACAGATGTTAAGGGATTTTAACACAATAAACTCTCCATATACCCTTAATGATCCTCCTTCCAGGATATTCAAGGCACAAGGAAAGCGTCTAACAGGATAAATTTTATATTTTTTGTACTGTACTTGTAATACATTTTGATTAATGAAATGAAGTCATTTTTTATTGAGTTCTTTTTATTCAAGCTTATGGTCCTTATTAATATGTTTGCCGACTAGGTAACTTGTATAAATATTAGTTGATCGGCTTATAGACTAAATAAGTTGCTTAAATATTTAATATATGATTCATGTTTGAATCATGTATAGGGCCTTAGATTCGACTAATGCTCTTAGATAAAACTGTAAATAACTTTATTGTACTAAGTTGCAGCAATAGTTATCAGTGGCGACCAAGTGTATTAGGAATATATAATTATTCCAGTATTTTAACCTGGTAGGGTAAAACTTTTAATTAAGAAATTTTACTGAATTCTTGTTCGTGACTTGTCGATGAACAATTATACATGAAGTTTAACTTTTCTAAAGATGGAAAAGTTAGAAACATGCACCTTTTGGCGAGGAACTTTTTTGAAAACTTTTCTGAAGTTTGAAAAGTTTGGAAACGTTTGAATCATGCCCCTTTTGGCGAGGAACTTTTTTGAAGTTGGAAGAGTTTAAAAAAGTTTGAACCATGCCCTTTTCGGCAAGGAACTTTTTAAAGGCTTTTCTAAAGTTGTTGTATACTAGTTAGGGTGTGTCCACCATATTCCAAAAAATAGAACAAAAAAAGGATGTATAATGGAGAAAAGCTGAAATTTCATTAACTTGAATAAACAATTACATTAAGGACAAACTTTTCAAACTAAATTACTGATAATACTTGCGCAGATAGTCTGCATTCCAAGGATTCTTGAATTCTTCCCCTTTCAGAGTTTCCAAATGAGAAGTTCCTAGTCAGATAACTGCCAAGATATGGTATGGACCCTGACAATTAGGCTCCATCTTGTTGTTCTTCTGGATTACTTTCTTAAGCACCAGATCACCTTATTGCAAGTTGGTAGATTTGACCCTTCAATTATAAAACCTTACAGTCCTTTGTTGATAGGCATCCATCCGAATAGCAGCATCTTCTCGGACGTTTTCTACCATGTCTAGATCTATTAGCCTCATTAAGTCACTCTTGGGTGAATTAAAGTTCAATACCCTGTGAGTTGGTAAACCTATTTCCTCTGGTACTAATGCCTTAGTGCCAAAAGCTAACATGTATAGAGTTTCTCCTGTTGCCGTTATGGGAGTAGTCATGTATGCCCAAAGAACATGGTGGAGCTTATTAATCCAGTTGACTTTAGCCTCATCCAACCTCTTCTTCAACCCATATAGCAAGGTTTGTTGGTGATTTCTATCCGGTCATTGCATTATGGATGTCCAGGTGCTAAATGAAGTTTCTAAATGCTTAACCAAATACAATACTCTTTAAATTCTTCATTATCAAATTGAGTGCCATGGTTAGTGATAAAGGCATAAGGCATGCCATATCTATAAATGATCTATTTCCATATGAATTGGAATACTCTCTGATAAGGCATATCAACTGGAGGCAAAACCTCCACCCATTTGGTAAAATAATCAACAGCTATAACCTGGTACTTGAATATTCCATTAGTGGTCAATAATGGTCCGACCATATCAATCCCCCATATAGCGAAAGTCCATGAAGATTTGATGGATGTTAGGCTTACTCCTTGTCTTCTGTGAATGATGGCATACTTTTAGCATTTATCACATTTCTTAGTGAAAGTAATACAATCTGCTTTCATTATCGACCAGTAGTAACCTTACATTGCTATCCTTTGTCACAGAGACCTCTCAGCTGCGTGTGCTCCACATGAGCCTTTATGCACCTATTAATCAAATCATTCAGTTCATTTGGATGAACATAATGAAGTAAGGACACAGTGTATCCTCGCTTGTACATGACTTCTTTTTCTAATACATAACTAGTTACTTTGTATATCATCTTCACGTCCTCTTTCTGATCGGATGGTAGTGTTTCTCTTTTGATGTATTCTTTAATGGGTCCATCCATGAAGGGCCTAACTCCACAGATATGACATTGGTTTCCATCCCATCAAAGCTTCTGTGGGCAAGAATCTTCAGTAGGATTGTTCATTTGAGTTCTGTTGGAGTTACCGAAGCAAGCCGAGCAAGAGCATCTGCTTAGGCATTCTCAAGTTTGGGAATCCTCATTATTTTCACTGAAGTGATCAGAGAGATAACATCCATTGCTTTTTATGATATCTCATCATGGTTTCTCCTTTGACACCATAAATTTATTTGATTAATAATTAGTTGAGAATCATTATATACTAATACCTAGTCGGTGCCTAGTAATGAAGCCAATTCTAGTCCTGTGATCAATGCTTTATATTCGGCCTTATTGTTAGAAGCCTTGAATTGGAATCTCAGAGCATATTCCACATCCAAGTTATTCGAAGTCTTGATGATGAGGCCTGCTCCACTTTAGTAGCACATGAGGATCCATCTACAAATAACTGCCAAGTTGGAATATCATCAGAGAACTCTTCTTCAACTAGTAATCCATGCTTGAACACCTTATGGCTTTGTTGAAATATTTCTTGAGCAGCCGATGACTCAGGTTAATCAGCCACAATCTTTGTCTGCTTTTGAGCTAAGCTCTCTTCCGTGAAGTCTGCTCGGTAGGTGATTATGTTTCTCCTCTGCATATGTGAATTCAACAATAAAGTCTTCCACTGGTTGACCTATTATTGCAACTCTGGGTTCATAAGCAATTTCATACTTTCCCAATTCAACTACCCAAGACATTAACCTTCCAAACTTTTCTGGTTTATGTAGTGCTTGTTGCAAAGGCAAATCCATGTAGACAATAATAGTGTTGGTTTGGAAGTATGTCCTCATCCTCTTAAGTGCTTCAATAAGAGCTAGGGCTAATTTTTCCAAGCATGCATACCTGATTTCAGCTCCTCGGAATGCCTTGCTAGTATAATATACCATCCTTTGAACTCCTCCATCAAGTCGGATCAAAGCAGAACTAACAACTAACTGTGAAACAACCAAGTATAAATATAATTTCTCTCCCAGAACTGGTTGAGAAAGGAGCGGGGGAGAACCCAAGTACCTATTCATCTCCAGGAAGGCCTTCTCACATTCATCATTCTACTCAAAGGTTATTCTAAGTACCTTAAAGAATGGAATACATTTATCAGTTGCTCGGAAGACAAAACGATTTAATGCGGCTACTATTCCTGTCAACTTTTGAACTTCTTTTTTGTTAGTGGGGTACTGCATTTCAAGCAAGAATTTAATCTTATTAGGGTTTGCTTCTATTCTCCTTTGATTAACAATATACCCTAGGAACATCCCTTCATGAACTCCGAAGATGCATTTGGTTGGGTTGAGATTCATCTGGTGGTTTTCCAATTGATAAAAGGTTTGAGCTAAGTTCGCAATGTGGTCGACAACATATTTGCTCTTGGTGAGCATGTCATCTACATAGACCTCCATATTTTTGCCGATCCGATCTTCAAAAACCTTATTTACTAATATCTGATAGGTAGCTCCAACATTCTTCAACCCAAAGGGCATGACATTGTAACAGTAAGTTCCTCGACTGGTAATGGAAGAAGTGCTTTCCTTATCTTCAGGCTTCATTTTAATTTGGTTATAACCAGAATAAGCATCCATAAAGTTGAGTAGTTCATGACTTGCTGTAGCATTGACCAATTAATCAATCCCTGGTAAAGGAAAATGATCTTTTGAACATGCCTTATTGAGATTTATGAAATCCACACACATACGCCACTTGTCATTTTTCTTCTTGACCATCACCACATTAGCCAACCAACTAGGGTACTTGACATCTTCGATGAACTGTGCTCGCTGAAATTTCTCTACTTCTTCCTGGATTGCTGTATTTTTCTTGGGGTTAGATACTCTTCGCCTTTGCTTGATAGGCTTGGAGCCTGGATAAATATTAAGCTCATGGCACATAAAGTTTGGATCAATTACTGGCATATCTTCATGGCTCTAAGAGAAAACATTTTTCCTTTCTCTAAGGAATGTGATTAATTCTTGTTTAAGAGAAGGTGATAACTTGGAACCGATCTGGGTGGTTCTTTCTGGCTTCTCGTTGTCCAACACAACAACTTTCGTCTCTTCCATAACTTTTCCCTTTACCAGCTGTTCTTCTTCCCAAGGATTTAGAGTGTCGATGTGGAAAGTGGTTATGCTCTTTGTGATACCCCATCTAATTAAATACTGAGTGATTAGTCCTTTATTAAATCAAATCAAAGCGTCCGATTGGTCCATTCTTAGTATCACTGTCGAAAATAATTTTTATTTTTATTTATCACCTAATAATAATTAAGCTAAGTGTCAAAACAATTAATTTTATAGATTAAGTTCCATTGTTATGAATATATATACATAAACCATTTTATGAACACAAATAATAGCATTGAAAACCAAACCAACCAAGTGGAATAAACAGGCAAGATTAATCATTCTAAATAAAATATCCCAAATCGAAGGACTATGTAATAATTAAAATAATCCCAACTAATACTGAATACTGAAATAAATAAAGAGTACAAAGTCTCTCTGAACTAAATAAAAACTAGAAATGGGTGACACATGCCCTATCTACAATGACTAAACAAAGAGCTGAGATGACAATGATGAAGTCGTTTAAATGCAAAGACTTGCAACTCCCACACTAGCTGCAACACGTCCACAATCCAAAGATCTAAGTCTGACGCCCTGTGGCTGGGCACCTGTAATATATATATATATATATATATATATATACAAGAGAAAGAAGAGATGACAAGAAACGAGTCAGAGCCCGAGTGTAAAACAGCTTAAAAATAGTTTAGCAAGTACATAAAATGCTTACCGATGATATTACATACATGTTAGTGCCTCGACACTCACTTGAGAATTCTCACCACTCAACTAACGTGCACGCCTAACGTACTACCGAATTACTCTAGATGAGGCTAACCAGTTAACTAGTATAACCCAATCTCCCCTCATAGATCCTGATTCACGTGATCGCCTAACTTTAATTTATACATGATAACTTTTCTTATTAATTTACCAAGTCAGCTATGTACATCTCAATAGAGCCTTAAGTTCTCAAATACTTAATTTCTTTAGTATCAATTATTCAATTTTACCTACTTACAAGCACAGTAGATGAATCACGGGTACATATATTTATCACTCATAATATATATACTAATAGGGAACCCCATACAAAATCGATGGTGCTGGTATACTCTGCTATTAAGTCCTTGTACGTCTCGTACAAATAAGGGAAATACTAGTTCGGACCCACTCTCGAACTTTATTAGCACAAAATACACATATTGGAGGCGAAGCATAGTTTTAAGTCACTAAGAAGTCAGCACATGCCCTCACGTCTCTTAGGACTGTCTGACTATCATTCTCAGCCTGTACCAAGGATCCTATGTTCTAGGGTACGATTCAATATTCCCCATAAAAGTCACATCAGAATAAGACTGTCCCGACACGGAAAACTCCGTGATAGCAAGTAGCGCGGGTATGATTAAACACAGATGTTCACATACTATATATATACATACACTCATATATATGTATTTACATTATTCATATAGGCACACCCATGACCCATACATATTCTAACCATATGTGGCACGTAGTGCCCGAGTCTTACATATAATAAATTCATTCCTTTATTTTCTTAATTACTGCAAGTTCTTAAGTACTTCTCGACTCTCGAAGTGTATCATTTTGATAAATATAAAATCAGTAGGTGTACACTCTCTACCCTACTGGTCTAAGTCATTCTTAATCCTTACAAAAACCTAATTTAACATACACACGATCTTCACCCCATTTTATACCCTCGTGACCCAACGGTTAAGTCTCATATAAGAATCGTACTACCGGAACCTTACCTACCACCCTACTACTCCCTCCCAAGTCCCATCATGTTATTTAAGTTATGTCTAAGGGTCCTTATACATTGGGGTTGGATTAACATTAAAAAGTAAAGAATATTCAAATTCCAGGAGGAGTCAATCAATCGATAGGAATGGTCGATCGATCGATCCAGTCGATCGATCGACATTCTTAAGTCGATCGATCAATCGAACAGTTATTGGCCTAAAAATTTTGCACATAATGCCTACGGGTCTCTTACATTTTAATCATCAAAACCTCCATTAAAATATCCCAAACTCCCAACCAAACATCACAAACATTATAGTAATAGGTCCGAATGATTTCTAACGTAAAATATAAAGGAATTCATTAAAGGATCATCATTAAATGGTTGTAATTCATGATTTGGTCTCTAACCCTAGTTTACCATATTAATTCAAGAATCCACATGATATTTCCAGATTTCCTCCTCTAATCATCTTTAAAATTCATGATAAATTTTCTACATGTGATAAGGATATCAGCCTAACATGGTTTCCATTCAAACATATTAATTTTAGTCTTCCAATTACATCAATCTCCATAAAAACTTATAATTATATTTTCTACTCTAACGTGGATGAAATATCAACTCAAGAACAAGAAGATAGATACTTGCCTGGAAATCAAAGGTTTGATCCGACGAATTTGAGTGGTATAGGAACGATCCTCTTCTTCCAATTTATGCTTCGGTGGTGGTGGAGGTGTAAAAAACGGGTGGTTCTTAGCCTTGAACACATTGGAAAGTTCTCTCCTTCTTCTTCCTAAGGTTTTCCTCACTTTTTGATTCTCAGAACCCTAACTTCCTCTGCACACCATCTGATATAGCCTTAATAATTTCGTCATTAATTAAGGGCCTAAAAATGAAAATTACCAAAATGCCCCCAGGTGTCGATTAGGCCTAAAATTGTCCCAAGACCCGAAATAAATCCTCGGGTACACTTTTCTGACTATCTCAATCCTTTCGGATACATTGACGCACTCAAAATGACCATACGGGCAACTTATAATTAATTTACTTTTTATTTCCTTAAGTTAGTCCCAACACGTCTGACATGCACATCCCGACTTAATTTCTATAACTGTCGTATTATTCACTCGCGATAATTTTAATAAATTCAATCTCATATATTACTTTACTCATTAAGTAATATTCAACATAATTCTTACCAATAGTTACTAACTCTCATCACGCTAGTACATATTTATTTTAAAAATTTGGATTAATATTAAATTAATTTATCCCAATTTAATTTAATTAATCTCATAATTAAAGGCCATAAAAATACGGGGTATTACACTCTTCAGTTGCATCTCTTGTTGGTCAGCCTATTTATAATAACATTATTTAACATCTTTTTTAATGCCATTTACTATGCCGACTCTATAATTCATTGGAAATTTCATGCATTGGTGCATTGTAAATGGCATAGCCTCTAAGTGCTTGATTCCCACTCTTACCAGGATGATATTGTAATATGACAGGACATTTTTATCTAACACAAAGAAGCGAATTATTTATCTTCTGCTTACCGACCAGGTGCCGACCAAGACTTCCAACTTGATAGTTCCTAATGGGTATACTTTCTCACCTGCAAATCCAATGAGAGGTCTATGGTATGGTTCTAGCTTGCTGATCTTTAGCCCTAGGCTGTCGAAACTGTTATAGAACATTACATCAACTGAGCTCCCATTATCAACCAAGATCCTTGCAACTCTTCCATGATGAACTCTGCATGTGATAACTAATGGATCGTCATGAGGGTAAAGAACCCCACTCAAATTATTTTTGGAAAATCCAATTACTAGCTTGTCTATGTTAACTTTCTTAGGCCGATTGTCATTGGATTCAGCCATATCAATCTATCTGATAGTTGGGCAGGACTTGATTTCATTCACATAAGCTTTTCTTTCTGCTATGATATCTCCTCCTCCAGCATCACCACCTGCAATAAAATGGTATCCAAAGGATATCATGCCAACCTCCACTTCTGGCTCATCAGGTTTCTTCGCCAAGTCTGGATCTTCTTCAAAATCATAATTTTTTGCTATTTTATTATCATCCCTTGCTCGGGCTGGAGATTCAGACCTCTTTCGATCATTTCGATTGCTATTTCAATTAACAAACTTGCTCAACTTTCCCCGCCGAATAATATTTTCAATCTTATTCTTTAGCACAATGCAACTGTTGGTGTTGTGCCCATGATCCTCGTGGAAGTCACAGTACTTGGACTTGTCTCTCTTATTGGGGGGCATTTTCAACTTCTCCAGCCAATTCAAGTCTTTGTTTCCTTTTATCTCCTCCAGGATATGGTGAACATTGATAAGCGCCCAAAACTGTACAATTTATATCCCGAATAGAAGTACTTTAGTTGCTAATTCTCTGCAATACGGGTCTTATGTGCTTAAATGTTTATTTTGTAGGCCGTATGCATGTTGCGGTGTTCAAACACGTATTTAAAGGCAATTGTGCTCTAGCCTACCCCAAACCTAGCCCAAAGCATCACCTAAAGCCTGTGTGTGTTTTGTTTGTGTCTTTTTATATTTTTTATATTTTTAGTTTGAGTAATTTTTATTTTTAGGATTTATTTTAGATTTATTTAGTATTTTCTATTTTTCTATTTTATCTTTATTAGTATAATTTTATTTTGATTTTGATTAGCTTTTAGTTTAGTCTTATTTTATTAAGATTAGTTTTAGTAGTTTATTTTTAGTTTATTTGATTATATATTTTTTAGGACTTTAATTTTCATTTAGATTTTTAGTTTTTTTTCTTTTGTTTTATTTTAGTTTTTATATAAGCTTAGGATTTTTTTTCTTAGGTTTTAATATTTTTATTTTTTATTCTTAGTTAGATTTAATTTTATTTTTTTTATTTTATTTTAGTTGAGTCTTTATTATTTTAGTTAGGTGTCCAAATTAAACACACACACATATAAACACCCTCACACGTAACTAACCTACACACAAATACCCTCTCACCCACATCCACATTTCCATATACTCACACACACACTATAGCTCTCCACTTCATCTTCTCCAACACCCTTTCTCTCTCCTCTAAACCCAAAACTTCCCACCAAACATTCACTCTCCTAAAAACCTCCATTACCACACTAAGCTCGCCCACCAGACCTAACCCAGCTCGTCGGCACCTGCTCCGGCCACACCTCCGACATTCCCCCTCGCCTAACCGATCCTCGGTTTGGTCCAACTCGCAACTCACCCAGAACCCGAACCCCTCGCCATTGCCTCCTTCCTAAATAGAAACTCCGGCCTCTCTCTCTCTCTCTTTTTCCGGCCCTCCGATGTGACCTACCACGGTTCAGCCCCCGCCGGCGACCTCCAAAACCTCCGGCGTCGTCCTCACCTCCCCAAACCGCAGGTGACCCTGTGGGGAACCTACTCCGGACAGCTCTAAACACTCTCGTCCCTGACCCCAGTCACAACCCAGCCCCATAACCACCTCCGGCCAACCCGATTCAACCCCGTCGGAGCCTTAGAAACTCGATCGGAGCAAACCATTACCGACCACCTCCGACGATCCACCAAACCCGACCCCTACCTTCAATATTCAACCCAAAACCCAAAGACCCATTTCATCCATTTCCCACAAATGCCAAAAATCGTGTTTTCAACCTACTGCCAAAGCCAATCTCACAAAACAAAGACAAAGTCATTTATACCCCACATGTGTTAAAACTAATAAAAACCCCTTTTACCCCAAATGCCCCCAACTACCTATCTTTTATCCAATACCCAAAAATGCCCTTTTAACAAATCAGATTTTTATTCCTTCTACCACTTATCCTCACACCTCACCATTTCCATGCACACTCATGTCCATTCCCAAAAATACCCCCATGCTCCATGTGCCTGCTATAAATGAAGAGGAAAACCCCATTTGAAGGGGATCTCAAATTTAGTTTTAAGCTTGGTGTAACAAAATTCTCTCCACCCCTCTATGTTGAGTATTTGCATTTTTAGCAAATATCTCAATATAGAGGTGTGTAGTGAAAATTATCTCTACGATAAATTTCACCCCACCCCTCTATTATGAACTTTTGCATTTTTAGCAATTAATTCAAAATAGATTGATGTAGTAAAATTTATCCCTTATGGGAGGTAAATTCTAATCCATTCCTTTATGTTGAGATTTTACATTTTTAGCAATTATCTCAATATAAATTAATGATCTAGACTTTATTTCTTTGGGTGAGTCTAATGTACAATTTTATATTGTTAGGATTTGTATTTTTAGCAAATCTCTTCTATTATTTAATTGTCCATTGTGAATTCATTCACTATCCTTTTTATTTTTATTTTGTAATTTTTAGTTTAGATTCAAAAAGCTTGTAGATAGGAATTTGTAGAGAGAGAAAATACCATTTAAGTGTAGGTTTTAGATTAGAATTTTTATTTTATTATTTTTGGATAGTGAGGGAAAAATAAATTATTGTGAGAATTAATTTGAGTGAAATATTTGATGTAATTTTGTTTGGATCATTCAAATTGAGGGATGTTGATTTCAACTCATGGATTAAAGTTCAATTAAGTATCAAGAGATTGAGTTTGATTGTTCTTTTCTCTTCTCATTTATTTTATGCCTTTGATTATTAATTTGTCAAATTTCATACCATGTTAGGCTAAATCCCCTTTCAAGGGGTGGGGGGAAACCCTTATATGATGTTATTTTAGTTTAATTAGTTTGATTACTTGAAAATTTCATTTGAATATTAATTTTGATCCCTCACCCTTAAATTTACGCCTCGAGAGAGGGTAAATGATTTTCGAGAGAAAATCAAAATTCTAATTATAATACCCATTTTAGATTCGAACTAGGGATAGGAGTTTCTTAAGTGGGGTATTATAACTTGAATTTCAACTCTAAATTTATTTTCTAAGATTTACATAAATTGTAATTGATCGATCCTAGCGGGTGATTTATTAAAAGGAGTGTAGATCTATTTTTCTAGAGTTGTGGGGTGTTAAATTTAATTTTCTAAAAGGTTACTATTAAAATTACATTTGCAACGAGAGTTGATTTGTAATTTTGATATTAATTTGAGAGAATTCAATTAATTAAATTAATTAATTAGAATAGCTAAATTTTGTGGTGTAATCCCACTCCTTGATTGTTCTCACAATTATTTACCTCACTTTATCTCTTATTTTAGTGTTAGACTTTATTTTTCATTTTAGTCACTTTCTAGTTAGTTGTTATCATATCACATTAGTTTAGTTTAGTTTAAATCATCACCTCACCCTATTGTTTTAATATTGAAAAAGCTAAAAAAATTAGAAAAGTGAAAAAGCACAAAAATAAAATAAAAAGTGAATTACAATTGAATTTGTCTCTAGCTTACCCCCTTGGAAGTGGATTGATACCCTTATTTACCGCTACACTTGAGATTGTATTATTTTGTAGGTATTATAAGGTTTTTGATTAGAATGAGTTTTTCAAGCAACGACAAAAGACAAAACTATACACCGAAAAGTTCTTTCTATCAAATGGCGTCGTTGACATTCTTGGGATCATGAAGCTCAGAGCGAATTTCAACTTGTAGTTCATTTATTTTTCGCACTTTCTTATTTTTTGTACCATTTTTAAATTTTTAGAAGGCTTGTATTAGAATTTTTATCATTGCTTGTATTGCGGTGCATAGAGACACCTTTATTTTATTTTTCATTTTAAAAGTTATAATAATTGAAGCAAGCGTGATTGGGAAACCGAACAAGGTAGAGAGAGGGCGTCCAAATGCGAGGATTTAGAAGCCTCTCTACCTTGGGTCGGTAGGACTCCCGGGGACGACTGAGATTGACGTATTCTCTCCCCGGTCGACTCAAATTTTTCAGCACCCCATGGCCTAAAAATATTGGGAGATACATTTCTCCCACTCGCGCCTCTCCTGTTAGCGAGTCAATTATTGTGTATGATTTGTGTGCTCTTACTTGATCTTATTCTCTCATTTATTTTTGAATGGTGTGATGAATTAATTAATTAAAACCTATACCCGGTCACTCACGAGAAGGGATTTCATCACCCGACTCACTCGCTTACCAATTGTGTGCTACCCTAGCCATCACTAAATTTAAAATCGATTCACTAGGTAGCCCAATAGGAGACAATTTTGCAAAGGCGATCATAAATATTTTCGTGATTTGTATCGCCTGCGGACTTAATTAAAATTTGCCTACCCTTACACTAAATTTAAAGATAAAATTGGTTATGTGCTAGTTAGGATTCTCATTAACTTGTGTGTGTCCAATTCCATTTTTCGGTAGTTGATTTTAGTTAGTTCGTCCCAAATTCAAAGAGTCCATATATTTTCCCCCACCTTTTCTTCCAGAATATCAAAAAAATATTTTCTTTCATTTTAAAAAAAAATCAAAAATAGTTTCTTCCATTATTTTTAGAAAAAATCCAAAAATATTTTGTTCCATTATTTTTAGAAAATCCAAAAATGTTTTCTTTCCTTTTAAAGAAATTCCAAAAATATATATATATTTCTCTCCACATGGCCGACGAACGTCCTTTACAGGACTACTTTGATTATTTTCCATTGACACGTGACACGTGTGAACGTGATCTTGAGCCGTCTCTTTATGATATTTTTAATGATTTCACCTCTCTCACGAGTGCCCTTGATACTCTTGACCCGTCCATGCACGCACCTCCTACTCCATCGCCCTCGGTGTCAAGTGTCTACGTGTCTCATCCTTTGTTGTGCACCCACTGTTATTATGCTGATAACATGTCCCATGAGTGCCCTTACATTCCATATCCCTTCGAACCCACCCTGGAACATGTGTATCCATATGATACTGTTCCGGAACCCACCTCGGCCTATTATCCCTATGTATCTCATCCCGAGTTGTGTTAGTACCCGAGCTATTCGTGGAGGCCTGATCACCCTTTCACGCAATACGAATCCCAACCCGATGTTGTGGATCCTCACACGTTCCAACAGTCATCATGGCAACCTTGTGCACCCATTCCCGATCAGTTCCCTCACTACGCACCCACTGAGTATCAACCATTTGTCCCCACGAAAGCGATCCTTTCGTGTATGATGAACTTGGCCCCACTCCACACACTTCATTTGAGTATTCTTCGTATAGTCCTGACCATAGCGAGTTGTGTCCACCTCACCCACCACCACCACCCATCACTCTACCACCATCCACCTCTGCTCTCGAAAGCCTCTTGTAAAAGTTCATACCCGAGCAAGAGCAAGCCACTCAAATTCAAACTCAAGCTCTCCAAATGCTTGAATAATGTTTAAATGAATTGGACTGTGAGCGAGAGTTGGATATTCCCATGGATCCACCCATTGTTGCACCCGAGTGTGATGATGATGCGTCCTCTTGTGACACAGATTTTGAGTGTGATCAACCCTACCACCCCAAGAATCTCAAAGTTGAGACCATCCCATGGTCCGGGCACAAGTCGACAATTGTGTTGACTTACCTTTCAATAGTGAGACTGATCCAAACCCACCATGTCCATATGAACCGCACCTAGCGGCTCCCACTCCCGAGATATCCAAAAATATGTCCGAGCTTTTACCTTATGCCCCAATTGCATATGTCTCTGACATGCCCATTTATTTTAGGTTAGCTCTGGCTACGACTGTTCACCATTTTCCCGAGATAAAATCCGTGATAGTTCCTAACTATCCGGATATGGATCTTGTTCCTCCATGCATGGCCCTTTGAGCCTAATATTTCTTGTGATTCCTCTATCTCCTATCTTGATGTCTCGTTAGACCCTTTCATCACCTCGGGTGGCGATATAATGGTGGATAAGTTGATCACTCACTTGTTTATTTCCACACGTCCTCCTGCGAGTTCCCTTGAGGATCACTCTGTGCCTCATGAGGAGTGTGTGTCTCCCACTCTTAAGTTGGATCATCTTCGTCCACCGTTTATCCCACCCGACCCACCATTTATCCCACCCGACCCACCCATTGTCCATTCCACCCCACCACCTAGTTTGGATCTTGATTTTACAAAGTTCATGTTTCCATCTACATTTTTATATCCTCACCTAAAACCATCCTCCACCTTCCACGAGAGTTATGGTGCCACTCTTCACTTCCGTGACACCGAGCTTGTTCCTCCATGCCCACCACTCTCTCGTGGTGTTGATTTTTCTTCTTGACAGATCCCTAGCATGTCATTGGTGCATTGTAAATGGCATAGCCTCTAACTGATTGATTCCCACTCTTCTCGGGATGATATTGTAAGATGACTAGACATTTTTATCTAACACAAAGAAGCGAATTATTTATCTTCTACTTACCGACCAGGTGCCGACCAAGACTTCCAACTTGATAGTTCCTAATAGGTATACTTTCTCACCTGCAAATCCAATGAGAGGTCTATGGTATGGTTCTAGCTTGCTGGTCTTTAGCCCTAGGCTGTCGAAATTGTTGTAGAATATTACATCAACTAAGCTCCCATTATTAACCAAGATCCTTGCAACTCTGCCATGATGAACTCTGCATGTGATAACTAATGGATCGTCATGAAGGTAAAGAACCCCACTAAAATTATTTTTGGAAAATCCAATTACTAGCTTGTCTATGTTAACTTTCTTAGGACGATTGTCATTGGATTCAGCCATATCAATCTATTTGACAGTTGGGCAGGCCTTGATTTTATTCACATAAGCTTTCCTTTCTTCTATGATAAAATGGTATCCAAAGGATATCATGCCAACCTCCACTTATGGCTCATCAGGTTTCTTCGCCAAGTCTGGATCTTCTTTAAAATCATCATTTTTTTCTATTTTATTATCATCCCTTGCTCGGGCTGGAGATTCAGACCTCTTTCGATCATTTCGGTTGCTATTTCGATTAACAAACTTGCTCAACTTTCCCCGCCGAATAAGATTTTCAATCTCATTCTTTAGTGCAATGCAACTGTTGGTGTTGTGCCCACGATCCTCGTGGAAGTCACAGTACTTGGACTTGTCCCTCTTGTTGCGGGTATTTTCAACTTCTTTGGCCAATTCAAGTCTTTGTTTCCTTTGATCTCCTTCTAGATATGGTGAACACCCTTGTTGAGTGGGGTATATTTATCATATTGCTTGATCCGATCCAGCTTCTTGTTGTTTTGATTCTTCTTGAAGGAATTAG
The DNA here is from genome assembly GCA_949130495.1 of Sambucus nigra. Classification (NCBI taxonomy): domain Eukaryota; kingdom Viridiplantae; phylum Streptophyta; class Magnoliopsida; order Dipsacales; family Adoxaceae; genus Sambucus; species Sambucus nigra. Next base: position 381,140,231 of record OX422214.1, on the reverse strand, counting down.
AACCGTTTTTTACCTTCACCCTTGATCTTAAGAGCTTCTTTGGTTACCATAGCTTCCTCGACATTCATTATTTTTCCAGCTTTAGCCATTAGTTTTGTCATAGTTTTTGGTGATTTCTTTGCTAAAGCATAGTAGAGATATTTAGCGAGAAACCCACTCATAAGTGTTTCAATGGATGTTTTCTCCTTATAGTCTACCACCTCCAGCTTTTTATTGTTAAAACGAGTAATATTTTCTCTAGTGCTTTCTCCTGGATTTTGTCAGATGGTCAAGAGATGAGTGAAACTCTTTATCAGCTTAGCCCAAAGCAAAAGTTATCTATGAACAATTCAACTAACTGGCAAAAACTAGAGATTTTACCTCGTGGGATATTGTTATACTGAATCTGGGCTGGTCCTGTGATGGAACTAGAGAAAGCTCTACATCTCATTTCATCGGGCACTGAGTAGATGTTGGCAGCAACTTGGTATTGTATATGTGCAAGACTGGATCAATTTCCCATTATATTTGGGAGTAACCACTGGTGCCTTGAACTTGTAAGGTGTGGGGTATTCCACAATTACCTAGATGAAAGGTGATCCTTTAATAAAACTCCTTTGCAATGGATTCTTTGTTTTGGCCATTTCCCCTAATTGATCTTTCAACCATTTTATGGTTCCCTTCTAGGAATGCTCCTCTACATTAGACTTGGTCGAGGTAGATTTAGCGGCTTTGTTGTGCCTATGTGTTGAACTCTCCTCCTGGGAGGTCTTCTCGGCACACACAGAGCCCTTTATACTGGCCCTAGATCTTGTGGAACCTTCCCTGTATTCGCGATGATGATCCTGCTCCCTATGATGTCCTCTGGCTACTCGTGGGGCCTATCTAATCAAAAGAAGTCTCCCGAATTAGCCTCTCCAAGACACTTAATTCTTGTTTGGAAAAAGATACAGCATCATAGTAATCCGTTGATCGAAATGAAGAAGTTGCACCAGGACGATATGACTTATCGTGAGAAGAATGAGAATGATAACTTATTTTATGTCTAGATGGTGATAGTGGCATATCCCTTCTAGAATTAGAGGACTTAGCTGGCATGGTGCGAGCCAATTTCTTAACAGACTCCTTCATAGCTTCCTGACCTCTAGCGAGGTTGAGAAGAATTCCTTGTAAATCTGCCATATTAGGAGGAGCAGATGGAATAATGGTATTGCATTTATTTCGAGCTCTATTATCAGGATCAATCATATCTTTAGAGATAGAGAAACGAAACAAATGATAGAGAACGATGACAACCAAACGTTCTCACAGATGACGTAAATTTGTTGATGTTTAAAAATGGACTAACTCTAAATTTATAATCACAGATGAAAATAATAGAAGTAACTCAAACCACACATACAAGAGACAAGGTTTTTAGAATGGTTCAACTATAAAATAGCATGCATCCACAGTTATTTTTATTCAGTAGGGTTTACAATAGCTCAGTATGATATGCATATGAGTGATTCGAGTTGTCCCTTGAGCTAAAGGAAGAGTTTATATTTATAGGGGTGAAAAACTCTAAAGATGGAGCAACTTTATATTGATCGGCATTTATATCTGTGTACAATAAGTAAAACTCTTGGAATCCAGTGCTGGTTGGCATCCCATCCGAGTAGCTATTGGTATTCCTATTGGTTGGCCTTCTGGAGTTGGTCGGCATTCCAACCGACTAAGTGTCTCTGAAACCGATCAAGTAGGCTGGTCGACCAAGTTGGAGGACAGGTGCATATTTATCATTGGTCTATATGCGAGTATAATTTGTACATACAATAGATCCCTTGATTACATAACAACTGGAATATTGTGAGTTAAGAGAAGAAGAAAATTGAAAGAGAAAAAGAAGACTAAAAAAGTGATTTGTATATTCACTCCTATATCAATTATAATTGAAAGCTAGGTATTTATAATATAGCATACAGAAAACAGTTACAAATCGAAGGATGTGATTCCATTACAGACCAATGGTTGAGCTTGAGATATTGCGTAACTAACATAACTAACCAATATTATTTATAATATTTCGAGTACCTATCAAGCCCTGCCTGACTCAAGGTTACTATACCAGCATCAGTGTCCATTTAATGATCGATTGTACTATGGGATGTTCCATTCCTGATCGCCACCCCTACCCCTTGAGGGTCCACATTTTAAACAGGGGTAGAGGGCTCTCGCTATGCCCATGATATAACTGAAAACTCTGAGAAATATTTATGATATTTACCACCAAAAGTTTGGTATTTACACAATATAATATTTCTATATATAGGTGGTAGCATAGAATATTAATGCCAAGTTACATATGTTAATGTTATAAACGAGGGGTCTACATTCTATATATTATTGAAACTGTTGTGGAGCAACCACTCACATGATTTTTTTTCTTTTTAGTTTCTCTGTTTTGTTTATTTTGTCATAAATTCTTATTTGTATGCAAAATAGTAATCTACGAGAATTTCCTTTATGGGATTTGTCATGCTTCAGGGCTGAATAAGATATATGCATCGTTGATTGTTTTGTCAGACATTGTCATCTTGGGCCACATCTAGTGTTGAAGAGGTTGCATCAACAGGACCTGGCATTCGCTTTTTCCAGCTTTATGTGAGCAATTAATTTTCATTTCCCTATTACTGTTGGTGTTAAACTGGCTCTCAAGGATCAAATATAATAAATTATGATTTTTGAGTGATAAATGTGCTGCCAATATGTTCAGGTGTACAAGGACAGGAATGTTGTTGCTCAGCTCGTGAGAAGAGCTGAAAGAGCTGGCTTTAAGGCTATAGCTCTTACAGTTGATACCCCAAGGCTGGGACGTAGAGAAGCTGACATCAAGAACAGGTGCACTATTCTGAGTCAGTTCAGATAATGAGAGTCAAAAGCATTATATGTTAAGTTAGTTTTCTGTCTACAATATCACTTACATGGTTCTCGCACAGATTCACTTTACCCCCGTTTTTGACTTTGAAGAACTTTGAGGGTTTGGACCTTGGAAAAATGGATGAAGTATGTGACAACTACTGTCTCGTTGATTACCTTAACTTATGATGTTTTACATATACTCAACTCAACTCAACAAAGCCTTTTCCCAATTATTTGGGGTCGGCATGATGTTTTACATATGTTTTATATATTTATTTATTTATGCTGTGGCATACAGGCTGCTGACTCTGGATTAGCTTCCTATGTTGCTGGTCAAATTGACCGTTCATTGAGCTGGAAGGTATGTTACTTGGTACCAAATAGCCGGTGTAACAGTTTTAGCAATTTGGTCTGTCTAAATTGGAAATTCAAGGGTAAAGTAAGACAAGGGACAAAGTTCAGAATTGCAAAGAGTAATTTACTGTACAATGAGTGAACAAAATACAAACAGGAAGACTTGAATCAAACCATGTAGAAGCCAAAACTTGGATACCATGTTGGACCACTAAATGCTCTAAAAGATTAAGCTATAGAAATTGGGTTAACAATGTATATCATGATCTAATTTTTTTTATTAGCTTGAATATGGTGAAAATTGGGTTGAAGCTTGATAATTTGATGAGACAAATATGGTTATGGATTTGTCTTGGGAGTTTGGGATTGAGCATGAAATTGGATCATGATCACTTGATATTTACTTATGCTTAAAGGTGGCCATAAGAAGAAAAAAAAGTGTTATGCATCTGATAGTGTGTTGATACATGGACTGGATGTGAAGTGGCTTCAGACAATCACCAAATTGCCAATCCTAGTGAAGGTTGTACTCACTGCTGAGGATGGTAAGGACAGCTAGGACTTCTAATAATTTTCATTTTGCTCATTTTGGTTTTATATATAATTGCTTTAGTTTTATTTATTATTTGTTTATCTTTTTCCATTCTGACCATGCAGCAAGGCTAGCTGTACAAGCTGGAGCAAATGGTATTATTGTGTCCAATCATGGAGCTCGTCAACTTGATTATGTCCCTGCAACTATCATGGCTCTGGAAGAGGTACCTCATTTTTTCATAACTGATTTCTCATGTAACTTTATGAGTTGTTTGGCATTTTGCCCCCATTTATTTTGTTACAATGAGTTTGGCCCCATTATTCAATTCTTGGACTTTGACACCCAAAAGTGTCACAAATACTAAAAAAGTCTCACAAAAGTTTCTCACTAAGTGTCACAAAATTTGCATTCGTGACGCTTTTGAGGGTCAAAAGACTCAGTTTCAAAAGTGAAAATAGTAGAGGTCAAACTCAATCTAGCAATATAAATGGGGTCAAAGGCCTAATGACACTATCTTTATATACCTGTACATCTACTGAATGACCCCCCCCCCCCCCCCACCCCCACCAACACACACACACACACACTCCCCCCAAAAATGAAATTGATCTTGTTATATTCTAAGAGATTTTCTCTGTTGGCACAACCTTTAGGTTGTGAAAGCTGCACAAGGCCGTGTACCGGTGTTCTTGGATGGTGGGGTCCGCCGTGGAACAGATGTCTTTAAGGCATTGGCACTTGGAGCATCTGGAATTTTTGTAAGTATTATTGAGCTATATAACATGTATCCCCCATATTTTCATATGCATTTCTGATTGCTAGTTTGTGGAACATCCCAAAGAATATTCTAAAAATTGCAGACACTATACGATGATAGAAGTCTTTCACCAATCTGCAGTCATGTTTTAGTTGAGTACCCTCTAAACAAATTTAATTAGATTACCACTGTATTAAAACTCAGGGTAAAATACAAAAAAAAAAAAGAAGGGAAAAACGAGACTATGGCTCTGATTGCAGATAACCCCCTCATACAAACAACCCCCTAAACTATGAAAGAGTTGAATATATTCACTTGTTTCCAAAAACCTTTTAGTGACGCATAATAGGAAAATTGTATACGAATTGAATAGTTCAAAAAGTCCTTTGCAAAAGTAATAGTTAAGTGATGTATTTACAGCATATGTGATAGTTCAGGAGTTTCTTACAAATACCCTTAAAAATTATTCATAGAACTTTTTCAATAAAGGATTTTGAGTGAATTGAAACCCACTTATGTGTACTGTGAGTTCAGCGAAGAGAAGAATATGCATCTCTACAGTTGTAAATTCTGAAGTAGTTTTTCTTCAAATTCTAGTGCGTCGAAAGGGTCGCTATTAATTGTGAAAAATAATTTATGGGCCACATTCTTCACGTTGATTTCAATCTCTTAGACTTCAATAGTTCATTAGTTTGAATGTTTTTTTCCTTTCTTCCTGTTTTAACAAGTAGTGACTCATTATGACACTCTAATCTTCAGATTGGACGACCTGTGGTGTTTTCATTGGCTGCTGAAGGAGAAGCTGGTGTCAGAAAAGTACTCCAGATGCTAAGAGATGAATTTGAGTTAACTATGGCATTAAGTGGTTGTCTTTCACTCAAAGAGATAACCCGCAATCACATTGTGACTGACTGGGACGTTCCTCGCTCTCTCATTGCACCCAAGTTATAGAACACATGCCTAAAATATGCATTTGTTATAGCAGAGTAACAGTAAGATTTTTCTTTCTGTACTTTGAAAAATCTTAAGCTTTTAAATGGTGATGTATGGATATACTTTTCATAGATGGCTACTGATGCTTCATTGTATATATATTCTTGCTTCGTAAAATATCATCTCCATATAGCTGGCGCATTTCTGTTGCCTATGTTTGTTTATTCAGAATTAATATGGGTTCTCCTTGATGAGAGAGTTGAGATTAAATAATGAATATCAGGAACAAATTAATGCCTTGGGAGTTTATGGAAGATGATAAAAAAAAGTAATCGGCATTATCCCAGTGCGTTCCATGAAGGTCCTCGGTACCGAGACTCTGGGTTAAGGAGGCCTTGGCCTCTTAGTACGCTGGCAAGTCCTCAACCTCTATAGTCACTAGTTGACTTCGAATTTAGGAACACCTGTAGATACAGTGGTCATACACTCCATGTGTCTAATGGTGCTCTAGTCTAAAGACTAAACTTCCAAATCTGGAAGACTGATCCTTGTCTACGTGGCTAATAGACTCATCATCACCCAAACTCTTGAAAGGCTCTCCTATGGTGACCTCTGATCACCTCGTATGCCTACGCCGCTGAGGGAGCTCGATCCCTCTCACCAACTATATATACACAATGATTTGTGCCTCCTCATTCAAGTTTCTTAAGTTATTCGGTGTATTCGAAAGATATTTCTTGTACTAGAGTGCGAGAGCTAGAGAGAGCTCTGTGAGGTCATTTTTGACCTCTCCATATGTGTTACATATACCAATTGTACTATGCATCTAGTAGAAGATTTAAATGTGGAGGCTTATGTTGGGTTGAACTCCATAAAAGTCGATGTCCTACCATATTCCTCCTCCTGTTTGCTCTTCTTCATTTAATTAATGTTTATTTAGCTTTAAGCGATGATTCTAATTATCTAGCGCCATTATGTGGGAATTGTATTTTTGTTGTTGTTTTCATCGTTGTTAATTCACTCTAGTTAATTCACGCATAATAGGAAGGCAGTTTTGATTCACTCTAGTTCATCTTAAATTCCAATCAAGTGATTTATTGTCAACCATGTTCATCCAGGAATTCTTCAGGGTTAGAATCAAGAAATCTTAGGACCAGTTCATTCAGAGGGTGGAAAATAGATTGTGAAACATCATAAAAGATAATAGACCTGTAAAAAAGTGGTTACACCGGGGGGTACATCCTAACTCCTCAACTCCGGCCAAATTCAAGAAATCAACCATCACTTACCTATTCTTAACTTTTTGTTGGCAAATATCACATTTTCTGTACAAAAGATTTTTTTGTTTAATTTCTATTAGGAACTAGCATGTAACCAGCACAATGCACGGGCGGTTTTAGTATGTAATTGCCTCATATGTATCTCGCTTTTAATAAATTGGTTAACCTTTTTTAATAACATTAGGCTATTTTATACACAACGCTACCATAAGATAAGCCAATGCGATGATCTTTTGTAAAGATATTGTAGAAGCTCATAACATTAGTCTGCTACTAAAATATAGTTGAACTGATGACAAGAAATTCCAGTACTGTAATAGGAAAAAAATTCATCTAACTACTGAATATGTGTTTAGGCTACTAGTCAGCCATTTTGTAACAGCTTACAGGTATTTTATGATCAAAATGCTACCATTAGATAAGCCAATTTGTTGATATATTGTAATACAAATATATTGTTGAAGCTCATAAGGGTAGTGGTGTGTTACTAAAAATAGATAAATAATGACCATAAATTTCAGCACTGTAATAGAAGGATAACATCACAAACACCATAAAAAGCGAACAATACTTTGAAACATTATTTAAATAAGGCTGAGAAGGGATTAGCCATTACATATATATATTCTCAAACGATAGGTCATCCACTTAATAATACTTATTTGCCTTTGTTATCAGCATGCAGTCCAGAAAAGTAACCCTGAGGGTTGCTTTCAAAACCAGCCCTGGAGATATAGGATCCATCACCACCTGGAGCCTTCATTGATCCACCACTTCCACCACTCCCTTTGGCAGAGCTGTTACCACCACCGCCACCACCTTTTGCTCCGCTTCCTCCGCCACCTTTCCCACTACCACCACCACCTCCACCGCCCTTTCCACTACCTCCACCTCCTCCTTTGCCACCCATATTTTTAATATGATATATTGTTATGTGACTTCTAAAACTTCTTTGTGAAAGATGATTAGTTGGAGATGAGATGATAGAGTATTTATAGGGCCCAAGGGGATTTACATGCATCGTTTTGGGAGTACGTATTCAATGCCTCTCTATCGAAGGCATCTCTTATATTGACTTGTTGGTCTATAGGGTCCTCCTAGATTGCAACCCCCCAGGCGTTTAAAAATAAATTATTATTAAGTATACAGTTCCAATGTACCATATGCCATTGCCAACCTTTGGATTTCTTACTAGTCGATTATGGGAGGGAGAAAGGGTCCAAGATATATTTATTTCTCTCACCCACAAAATCAATTACATCCTTATATTATATCAACACTAGGTTTTAGCCCCGCGCGATGCGCGGGCGCCTTCTAATACTTTTATAAAAAAAATTGCATTTTTGTTTAAAAAATTATTAATGGAAAAGTTATTTTTTAAAAGTTCAATTTTATAAAAACATAATTTTAATTATAAAAAAACTTATTTTTAACAAATAATGTATTTTTAAAAATGTGTTATAAAATTACTTACTTGTGACACCACACGTTGTCATAAAAAAATGTGTTATAAAATTACTCTATTTGCTAATTTTATGAGACAGTATAGAACATACAATTTCTCGCATTAAGAGCAAAAGTGTACTAACGAATTAAACTTGCAAACAAACACACAATTTGTCATGTTAGTCAAATTTCACGTATGGAGCTAACAAACGATATATACATGTTCAAATTAAAAATACAATAACTTAACAAACTCAGTTTTTGTATATATTTGAGTATTAAAACAATAACTTGACAAATTAAAATTAACTTTAAAAAATATTAAATATATAGAAAGAAATCCAACCAACAAACCCAACCTCTATAACCCCTGCCCGGACTTCCTAACCTCCATGACCCAAGCCTGGAACTTGTGAAGCCACACGAACCCAACCATGGAAGCTCATGCCATAACCAAAATCGACCCCTAGACCTGCTCTAACCCGAAACCCACCACCATTCCTCGACCTTACATAAACCCGGTACAACTCAACCTAGAGCTAAATCTGACCCAGCCAATTCCTTCAACCCATGACCCATTCAAGTCGACCCATACCATCTACCTGTCACAAAAATCGAACCTGCAATCCCAAGCCACTGGCCAAAATAAAAAATCCCACGTGCATAATCAAATTAAAACATTTTGACTTGGTTTATTCAAATCTCACAAAAATCTCTCCAAGTCCACGGAGAGGTAGGAAACAAAGGCCTACAATAAGACAATCAAAACCTTTTATACATTTTAATAAACACCTTTAGTACAAACACATAAATAAAGAAAAGCAATATAGTGGGGAGAATATCAATTCACATGTGCACAATAAGACTCTGCAAATCATCTTTGGCAAATACAAAGGGTATAGAAAACTTGAAATACAATATCTTCACTGATGATAAAACATGTATTCTCGGAGTACAAATGAAGTTTGAGAAAGAGAGAGAGGGAGATAGAAGTTATACCTGAAATGAGAATCAATTGACATAGAAGTATATGAAATCTAATATGGTTTGGGAAGGTAAGTTAACCCGATCTCTTGCATGGAGAGGGAATGATAGAGAAACTTTTTGGTAGAAACCGATGGTTTCTTGGGAACCAAAAAGTTGAGTATATTAAAGTTAAGAGAATTGGAAAAGTTTTGAATGAGGGAAGTGAATAAGACGTTGGAGGAAGTAAAATGATATTTAATGCATTTAATGCATCAGTCTTTATTGCTTGACACGTGTTCATTCTCTCTAAAGAGACACCAAAATTATATTATGTTATTAGATTAGATTTAGGAAGTATACACATGTTATCGTATGGCGCGATGGCGACTTCAGGTATATATATACTATAATGTCTCATTTGCCCTTCTTCGTCCTTGTTTTTATTTTTAAAAATAACAAACTATTTTTTTATTTCACCTTTCATTTTTTGTTTTATTTACAGCCCAGATTTTATTTGATCAAAAAAACAAAAAAAATAGTTTTTTCTTTTCTTCTTCCTCCCCATTTCTATGTTTAAAAAATAACGAACTATTTCTTTTACAGTTTTATACCTGCTTTCATATATATTAAAAAAAACTGTTTTTTTGTTTTATTTTTGTCACATGTTTATTTGTTCAAAAAAACAAAAAACTATTTTTTATTTTCTTCTTACTCAACGTTTATATTTAAAAAAAATAACGAACTATTTTTTTTTAACTTTTCATACATGTTTTCATATACATTAAAAAACTGTTTTTTGTTTTATTTTCGCGTATAAACAAAAAATAATTTTTCATTTTCTTCTTCATCCCATTTTTATTTTAAAAAAATAACAAACTTTTTTACCTTTTCATACACGTTTTCATATACATTAAAAAAATCTTAATTTAATTTATTTCTCCCCAAATTTTATCTGATCAAAAAACAAACAAAAAAAAACTATTTTTTATTTTCTTCTTCCACGTTTGTATTTTTGAAAAATAACAAACTGTTTTTTTTACCTTTTTATACCTATTTTCATATACATTAAGGAAATTGTTTTATTTTCGCCCCAGATTTTATTTGATATTTTTTTTATTTTCTTCTTCCTCCCCTTTTTTATTTTAAAAAAACAACAAACTGTTTTTTAACCTTTTCATACCTATTTTCATATACATTAAAAAACTCTTATTTGTTTTATTTTCGCCCCAGATTTTGTTTGATCAAAATATTTTTATTTTTATATTTATTTTTTTTCTTCCTCCCCATTTATATTTTTACAAAATAACAAACTTTTTTTTAAATCTTTTTATAGATGTTTTCATATACCCGTTTTTTGTCTTATTTTTAGCGCAAATTTATTTGATAAAGAAACTGTTTTTTCTATTTTCTTCTTCCTTCCTGTTTTTATTTTTACAAAATAACAAATTGTTTTATTTACCTTTTCATACCTATTTTCCCTTACCTTAAAAAACCTACATTTTTTTTTAATTTTAGTTTCACCCTAGATTTTATTTGATGAAAAAAATTATTTTTGTATTTTCTTTTTTATCCCCGTTTTTATTTTTAAAAAATAACAAACCGTTTTTTACCTTTTCATATTCGGAAAGAAACAAAATGCTTTTTTAATAAATAATAACTGGAGGGTTGAATTAGGTAGCTGACATCCAACCTTAAATTTAGTCAGATCCTTTATGAACATGAATCCTATGAATATACGCGCTACTAGGGCATTCACCTTAAGCGATGTGTTGCGCAAGTCATCAGGTGTCTTGAAAAATAAGCAAGGGGTGTCGTATCGGCGCCTATGTGCGATTAGAAATGGACAATGGTTCTTGCAATAATGTGGACATGTGTGGGTAAAGAAGCTAGTCCAGGATAGTAGACTTAGGTTAGTGACTCGGAACATAGGAACTATGACAGGGAAATGGAAGGAGTTAGTAAATACCATGATAAGAAGAAAAGTTAACATAGCTTATTTACAAGAAACTAAATGGGTCGGTGAGAAAACTAGAGAAATAAAAAATCCAGGGTTTAAATTATAGTATATAGGAAAACATACAAATAGGAACGGAGTCGGAATATAAGTAGATAGGAACCTTAAGGATGATATCGTTGTCGTTATAAGGAAAGGTGATAGACTTATACTTGTAAAATTGGTATCGGGTAATGAGAACACCCCCTAACAGTGCGTGCTTAGGGAAAGATGGTTCGAATAAACACAAGTCCAATTTTTATATTTTTTGAATTTCTAAAGATTAAAACTTTAAACTGATAAACCTTGTAAAAACTTTTGCACCAATTTTAATCATTTATTGTGGAAAACCGATTTATCCAATTTTATCCTTTTATCCTAAACATGCATCTACGCGATAAGCAGATAAAATGAAGAAATCATCCACAAGGCGCTGATGTACGAGGAGAACCACAAAGGGGAAAACCTCGTACGACTCAACCAAACAGTTCACTATGATACGGTTTTACAAAGCATAGATAATAAACTTACTCAATAATTCGATCCCCACAAGCCTTGACGCCCTTCTATTTTCCACCACTCCTCCACAGTGCAACGCAAGAGTCCACCCACGTAAGCTGCCACAACGCACGAGTCCACGCATGTCTCGGTATCCACCGATGAGGCTTAGCAACCGTCTACACCATAAACAACACGCATGGAGTCCACCGCACGAAACAAGTTCTCTCAAGATGAAGAGAAACAAACTTTGGTGCCAAAACTTTAAGATCTCAAAGCATATGAATTATGAATCTTGGATCTTTAAATTGTATAGGGTGAAACAAGGGTTTTGAAACTTTGGTAAAATAGTAGGAAAACGTTTTTCGCTAAAAAATCTGAATCCAACATGCCTTAAATAGTAAAAACACGAATTTCGAGCCGGCAAACTCGTTCGAACAGAAACTAAGGTCATTCGAACGAGATTAGCTTTTCGTTCTAACGAAACTTAATGTCGTTCGAACGAAATGTTTTTTCTCGTTCAAACAAGGTGTAAAATCCTTGACAGAGATATCTCGTTTAATAGTCGTTAGATAGTCGTTCTAACAAGATCTTAATGTTGTTCAAATGAGAATCAAAGTCTATATAATGAAAACTGCAATTTCGTTCTAACGAGATTAAAATTAAATTTTTTTTCTTAAAAAATATTTAAAAACAGTTACAAAAGTTTTAAGTACCAAAACAATCACCCTTAAAAATATCCAAGGACTCATATTTAGTATGCATTCATACCAGCGAGATTCTCGGTAAACGTGAAGACAAACTTGGCGCTAAACACGACACGATGTACTCAATCTTTGAAGCTTGACTGCTACATCTTCACCAAACACGTCATAGGCTCATGGGATCAACAACACAAAGTCTATCCTTTGACTCAAATGTTTTATCCAGAATCATGCCAATTACATACAAATTGACTCGATTGGAAATTTATCCTTACATATAATTAATATTGTTAGTGCTTATGCACCCCAAGTAGGATTAGACGAGCACACTAAAGTACAATTTTGGGAACAAATGGATAAACTAATTTAAGAAATACCCGCGGGTGAGAAAATCTATATAGTTAGAGATTTTAATGGTCATGTAGGAGAAGAACGTGTAGGATATGAGATAGTGCATAGGGGATATGGTGTTGAAGATAAGAACGATGGTGGAGAGTCTATCTTTGATTTTGTGATAACTTATGATTTTGTACTAGTAAATACACGTTTTAAAAACAGACTTGAACGCTTAATAACTTATAAAAGTGGAACACATAAGAGTCAAATAGACTTTTTCATTAGTAGGGAAGGAGACTGATTAACATATAAAGACAGTAAGGTTATTTCAGGAGAGAACTTAACCTCACAATATAAGATAATGGTGTTGGATATAAATATTAAAATCAATCACGAGTGCGAAAAGATAAGATTAATCCACGAACTAGGTGGTGGAACTTAAAAGGAGAGAAATTAGAATTATTTAAAGATAAAATATTAAATAAAGAATCAAGGAATACCAAAGATGAGACTAACATAATGTGGAATAAGATAGTCACATACATTAGGAAAATATTGAAAGAAATTATTGGAGAATCAAAAGGCAGGGGCCACAATTTAAAGAAACTTGGTGGTGGAATGAAGAAGTACAAAATATAGTAAAAATCAAAGGGAGTGCTAAAAAACATAACTAACAATTAGAAAGGAAGAGAATTTTGAGAAATATAAATGGGCTAAAAAGGAAGTTAAGAAAATGGTAAGAGACGCTAAGTTAAAGGCGTATGATGATCTTTATACAAAATTAGGAACACAAGAAGGAAAAAAGTATTTATAATCTTGTTAATCTGAGGGACAAAAAATAAAAGATTTTAATAACGTTAAGTGCATTAAAAGTGATTATTCGAGAGTCCTAGTCAAGGATGACAAGATTATGAAAAGATGAAAAACTTACTTCGAAATGTTATTGGATGGAGATAATAGGAGTAGGTTATATATAAAGGAACTTAGAGAGACTTGATAAAATATATATTTTCACAGAATTAGGACAACAGAGATTATGATTCCCTTAAAAAACATGAAAACAGGGAGGGCTTTAGAAACATATGGTATTCCTATTGAGGTTTGGAAGTAATAAGGGGAGGAATGAGTGTTTTGGATTAAAAACTATTTAATAGAATTATAATAACTAATAGGATACCCAATGAATGGAGAAAGAGTATTTTAGTACCTATTTATAAAAATAAAAGGGACATAAAAAGTTGTTCAAATTATCGCAATATTAAGTTAAATGAGTTATACAATGAAACTTTGGGAGATAGTGATTGAATATAAATTGAGAGTGGAAACAACAGTATTTAGTTTGTGTTTATGCCTGGGGCGTCAACAATGAAAGCTATATATTTATTGAGGAGAATTATGAAGAGGTATAGGGAGAAAAAGAAGGACCTTCATATAGTTTTTTTAGATTTGGAGAAGGTGTGTGATAAGATACAAAGAGATATAATATGGTGAATTTTACATTAAAAAAGAGTGACTCATAGATATATTGATATGATCAAGGATATGTGTGATGGGGCCATGACTATAATAAGAACATCAGTCAAAGAAAGTAGTGGATTTCTAATTATTGTAGGTCTGCACCAAGGTTCAACACTAAGTTCTTATCTCTTTGCTCTTATAATGGATGAGTTGACTAGACAAATATAAGATGAGGTGCCACGGTGTATGCTATTTGCAGATGATACTATTTTAGTGGATGAGGCATATGTGGATTAATGCTAGATTGGAATTTTGGAGAGAAACTCTAGGAACAAAAGGATCTAAAATATGTAGAACTAAAACTAAACATGTGGAGTAAAATTTTAGAAATAATAGGAGGATAGACGAGGATGTGATGAAGTTGGAGGATCAAGAGATACCTAAAAATGATAAGAGGATGACCTTTAAAGTTAAAGGAAAATTTTCATTGGATAAACGGGGGTGTGATCGGTGCATACCTTTAAAGTTAAAGGAAGATTTTCACAGGACGACCATTTAGACCTGTCATGTTATATGGGACAGAGTGTTGGAAAATCAAAAAATAAAATGTGCAAAAAATGAGAGTGGCGGAGATGCAAATGCTAAGATGGATTTGTGGTAAAACTCGAAATGATAAATTAAAAATGAACTAATTCGTGAAACGGTAAAAATAGCTCCTATAGAAGATAAATTGAGAGAAAATCGACTTAGATGATTTGGACACGTCAAGCGTAGACCAATGAATTTTTTCGTAAGGAATAGTGATTTAATTATTATTAATGGTAACACAAGGGGTAGAGGTAGGCCTAAATGACTTAGTGGGATTTTGTAAAAAGGACATGATATCATGTGATTCTGAACAGAATGAAATGAAAAAATATGATTCATTTAGCCGATCCCAAATAATTGAAAAAAGGCTTTGTTGAGTCGAGTTTTATATATATATAGTAACGCTCTCTAACATACCTCATTAATATACTTACGAACATACCGATGTTTTTAAAATAGTAAAAAAATAATTTTGAGTTGATATTTTTTGTATGGGTTCATGATATTTCAATGCACCCCTGTAAAAAAATTCAACTCAAAATAATGTGTTTTGTTAGTTTTAAAAAATAGGTAAAAAACTGACAGTTTTAAAGGGTAAAAATTATCAGTTTTTTGACCTATTTTTTAAAAATAACAAAAAATATTATATTTAGTTGATTTTTTTTATAGGGGCACATTGAAATATCATGAACCCATATAAAAAATATCATTTCAATTTTTTTTTTTACTATTTTAAAAAATGGGTATGTTCATAGGTATGTTGTTAGGAGGTATGTTGAAGAGCGTGACTGTATATATATATATAGGCCGTCTCTAATGCAGACGAATTTTTCTGTATTTTTAAAAAATAGAAAAAAAAATTCGAATTTATTTTTTTTGTGGTATTTAAACATTTCAGCGGACCTTTATAAAAAAAAATCAGCTCAAATTTAATTGTTTTGCTATTTTTAAAAAATCGGTAAAACATATGTTAGCTTTTAAAGCTCTTAAAAACTGACATATGTTTGAACGATTTTTTAAAAATATTAAAACAATTCATTTTGAGCTTATTTTTTTTATGGGTCCCGTGAAATGTTTAAATACCATAGAAAAAAAAATCAAGTCGAAATTTGATTTTTGCTATTTTTAAAAAATCACACCAAAATCTATCCGCAAGTTAAATCCGCAAGTTGCGTCCGCATTAGAGTCTGGCTGTATATATATATACAAAATAATATTATTTATTTATTTTTTTTAAAAATTTTCTTTTAATAAATGAACATTAAGACAAAAGCCGAAAAAAGTATAGTTTATTTTTATAACATAATTTTTTTTATTAATTAATACAAGAGGATAACTCAATAGAAATTAAAACCAAAATGTATTTCGTAATTAAGTTTAAAAGGGCAAATGAGACATTTTTCAACAAAGAGGAAGAAGGAAACAACTAGATTTTAATTCTAACGAAATCTATTAGAAAATGGCCCTCAAAATTCAATACAAGAAACAATGGCACCTAACCAATAATAAAGAAGAACTAATGTACCCCAAAGCGCAAATAACCTATTCAAATTTAAGTATGAATTAGGATTTATGTTTACAAATACATATAAGACAAAACTACTGTGACACCCCGCCTAATAAAATACCGGGTGCTCGGTCCTATATCAAATTAAACAGGAATCTCATCAGGTTCATTCTTAGCATCATTGTTGATTTTTTTTAAAACATACTAACCACCTAGTATTCAAAAGACGGTGTCAAATTTTATCTTTTTATTCAACCTCACTAACAACATTCGGATGAATAAAATTTAAACCATTCCCACAAACTGAGTCAAACAATAATAAAAATGAAATAAATACAATATTTGCCGAGAAAACCATCGGCTACAAACCAAATACCAAAAATATAAGCCACAAGAATGATAGAATTAGTACATCAACTGACTGGAACAAAAGAAATAACTAGGGCGATATGCCCAAAGGAAGTACCGACTGCATCTTACTCTAGGAATGAAATGACTGAAGCGGTCAAATCCTGCAACATCCACATATGTTGCAATTGCGTAAACCTGGGATAGAATAATTATGGTATCCCTGTGGCTAGACACCTAAAAGGTTTTGAAAATATTTTATAGAAAGGGTTAGAACCTAAAATATTTTAAAAATATTTAGCAAGTGAATTAAATTGCAGTAAATTAAAATGCAAGAATGCTCTTCATATTTAAGTTAGTGTCGCACTCCCTTGAGGACCGACTCACCCCTCAACTAATGTGTACGCCTAACGCTTTTCTATATAACCCACCTAGTCATCTATATGATCTCCTTTCTGTCACACTACTCTACCCGAGTATGTCTAATCTACAATTTATAAGTTATTTAACGCATTAACTTAATTAATCATTAATCATTTGGAACAATATAACATTCTCACATTGTATACATAATCAATACAATTCACATCATGTATTTTACCCGTATATAAATATTTGCACCATATATACGTATCATCATATTACAACATTCACACGCATGCCGTAAATATATAACTATCCTCCCGAGTAGACACTCACCGGATGTTCTCTAAAATGATATCATTTCTAGGTATACTCATCCACCCTGACACGGTTAGCTCCCCGAATTAGTAAAACAAAATAAATGCAGGGGAGGCAGTCATAGTTCCCCCCGAAAATGAGACAGACTCATACCCAAGACGTCTCACCCCTAATTACAGACGCTATAACCTGGGGACTATACTCACCTTGCTCCTCAAGCAGGGGATTCACCCACATCGCGCAACCTCCCACATTGCACTAGCGAGGTATGTATTTCTATAAATATTATTCACACTAATATTTATAAAGCACAAAAATATATATACTTCACAATCACCGCATATATATAGTACTTCTCTTGTGCATACCGGTATGTATTTTAAGAGTGCATACCGGACATATGTCACCTGGCGGTGAGCCCAGAAAAGAGAGTCTAAATTATAGGCACACTCTCTCTCCTTTCTGGGCTCACTATCAGGTGACACATGTTTGGTATGCACTCTTAAAATACATACTGGTATGCACAAGAGCAGTTTTGTGTGTGTGTGTGTGTGTGTGTGTGTGTGTGTGTGTGTGTGTATATATATATATATATAATCCAGGCTACTCAGTGCACAATTTATCGCAACACTAGCCTAACATTTTCCAAGTCTATATACCGACTTGTAATTTAAATAATTCTCACAATTATTTATTTAACATTCGAGTTGTGTCACCCAACTAAATTACCCATACTCGCTCTTTCGGTCCGAAATTTCATCTTGTAGAACTTATTCCTCAAATTCCACTTATTAATGTTAACTCCCTTTTTTTTTTTTTGAATATTCCTTAATTTATAATATAACCCTATAATAAATTAACTCCCCCAAATAGGGTGGACAAAAAAAAGACTGACCCGAATGGACCGAACCGAAAATTAAGGCTATTTTGAAACCGGTCCAAAAATCGGTTCACAAAAACTAAAAACCGATTAAACTGGTCCGGTCCGCGGTCCACTATATTAAAAGACCGATTTGGACCGGACCGGACCGATTCCCATATATATATAATAAAAATTATGTTATTGTGTTTCTTATGTATAGTTTTTGAATTAATGTATATAATTTATGAATTTAATTTGGAACATTTTATATATGTATAGACCTTTTTTTTATTTGGGTTAAAAAAACCCATGTAAATATCACTTGGAGTTTCGAGTATTATTTTTTTGTATATATATTTATGAGAAAAATAGATAAAAACATTCATAAAATGTACATATATATAAAATAGGGTCAGGACCGAATTTTACCCCGGACCGGACCGAAAAAAGCATGGACCGAATTAGGAGGTTAACCGAATTAATCGGTCCGGTCTCGGTCCAAAAAAATTGAGGACCGAATATTCGGTCCAGTCCAAAAAATAGGCAGAATCCGGACCGGACCGTGCCCACCCCTACCCCCAAATTCGTTCCTGAACGCTCATGGCTCTAGTCCAAATTTGTCCCGAGTTAATATCCCGACTCAATTTAATCAATCTCACATTTATTTTATTATCTTGGCGTCACTCAACCAATATACCCGGACTCACTCGCTTGGTCCGAAAATAGAATATCCCGAATTTATTATTCAAAATTCTCCTCAATAAATTTTGCACAATTATTAATCCAAGATTTTTAATTTACTCAATTTCAAGCTTAATTCCCTTGTGAATTATTTTCTCAATTATCTCAATACTTACTTGTCTCACTTTATGTAAACCTAATCTCCACTTTACGCCTAATGTCCTTATTACAGAACAAAAATCACAATCAATCAATCTAGACAACCTCCAACGGAATAACAACTAAATAACATTTCTTAAAATTTTCCCCACGAATTTGCCCATATTTTTAAAGTGCCGCTTGGACGCATTTTGGAGCCGTTTTTTGGAGAAAACGTATCAGAGAACAAAATGTAGAAAACAGAATTTTCTACAAGGCAACGCGAACATAATCTCCATTTTCATTACCAAAACGTCGAAAAACAGTTTCTAAAATGACGGTTTAATTTACCCAATTTCATACACTTCTTCAAATTCAAGAAATTGTTCTACAATTCAATCCTACCCATCAAAACCCAATTTAGATATCAACTAACCCCAAAACCATATCATCTTATCACACCCACTATGATATGAATAGAAATATGCAATTAATTTTAAAAAAAGTTTAACCACTTGCCTTAGGATTCGTAGGGTCTGAATCCGTTGATGTAGATGAGGATGCTTTGATGAAGAACCCACACACTTGTTCTTGATTTTGGCTCCCATGGCTTCCCCCAATTGCACCCACTTTCTCTCTCTAAAAACGGTCTTCTAAAATGTGTTATGGCTGCCACACCCTCTCACTTTTAGGGTTTAATAACTCAATCCCGTTTTTTGGCTTGTGGTGTTTATAAATAGGGCCCAAACACTCTCACGTGGGCTCAAATATGCCTAAAAATACATCAAGACCCATTTAATATCGCTGGGTACTCTTTTCCAAGTATTTCGACCCATCCGGACTCAACCGTGCACTCAGAATTGACATCCGAATTAATTTATAATATTCTCCAATTTTTGACCTAAAAAATGCGACACATGAATAATCCAAATAATTAAACATCAATTCGCCAAATTAATTAAATCCTCAAATTTAAAAATTTTCCAAATCATGAATTTAATTCCTCCCAATAAAATAAATTATTTTTCTCCCAAATATAATTAAATTAAAGGTCCTCAAATTTACGGGGTGTTACAACTACATATTTTTACGACTGTTCTAAAATATTTCATAAACTATAAATTATTGCAAATCGATTATTAAAGTAATAAATAGATTTAACAAGGTCATTCTGTTTGTTTTGATCGTTAATAATGACATAAATAAGTCATATGCGATGCATACGACTTTTTGTTAGGGAAAAATGGAATCACGTGAAAATTAGAGGGTTCAAATGTAATTAACTTCAAATTTGATTTAAAGAGAAAGAAAGCATTATAGGTGAGGGAGTGAAAAATCAAGAACTCTCTCCCTCGTATCTCCAATTTCATAGTGTACAAAGCAGATAGATTATAAAAGAGGGCATAAATACTAACTAATATTGGATTTTGAGGAAAATATTATATTCACAAGAATGAATATAAAAAACACTATTTCTTTTGGATTTAATAAAAAAGGATGCCCTATTTTACTAAGAAGACAGTAAATTACACAACTTTAAAATCGCTCTGAATTCGTACAAAAAAACAAAAGAAGTAGGGTTTTTTTCATACAAAAAATTAGAGAGGGGGAGATAAAGAGTAACCAAATTTGAAAGTTTCCCATATTCTCATGGAGGTAATTTACTAGATAAAGAGGTTTAGTGGAGAAGGTTATGATGATGTTAGGTCGTGTGGATGATGGTAGCAGAAATGAAAGAGAGGTTAAGGATATGTTTGCGAGTTCGATTTTGGAGAGAAAGGAAAGTAAAGGGAGGGAAGGGAAAATATTACTTTTCATCATTTGGGAGTTATATAGGAGAGAGTAAACACTTTCTTTCATTTGGGAGTTTAAAAGGAGATAAAAGAAAGGAGGGTTTTAAAAAAACTCTCTTCATTTCTTTGCATATCAGAATGGGAAGGAGGGAAAGAAAAGTTTTTTTAAATAAATTTTGCCTTCTTCCTCTTAAAAAAGTATTTTCCTTCCAACTCCCAAACAATAAGAAAGAAAGTTATTTTCTTTTCTCTTCTAAACTTCCAAACAAAGGAAGGGATACTGATTTCTATTCTCTTCTTTTTTATTCCCTCTTATTGACTTTCCTTTCTTTTATTTTCTCTCATACTAAAACTTTCTTTTATTTTCTTTTCTCTCCTAAACTCCTAAACATATCCTAAGTGGTGGATGTGGTGTTTGGTTTTGTCGTGATGGATAGGAGCTCGTTGTTAGAGCTCCCATATTTGGACGAAGTAGAGAGAGATAAATATGGGGGTTGGTTTTGGCTAGTTGGATGGGTTTATAGATTAATGGTTATTTTGATTGATGTGTAGGATAGGTAAGGGGTTGTGTAGTGTTTGTTTGGTATGTGGTGTTATATAAATTTACAATTTTTCCCTTACAAAAGTCTTGTGCATCGTAAGACTTAATTGCATCAATGTAAATGGTCAAAACAAACGAAACGACCTTTATTAAATATATTTGATAGTTTAAGGGTTGATTTGAAAATATTTATATTTTAAGGTCTTTTTTGGAAAAATCTTGATATCTTAGGGTAAAATTAGGAATTTACTCTAGAGATAAATATAATGAAGAATAATTAACGCTTTAGCGAATTGATTTATTAAGACACGTGGCACACACTTATTACATAAGTAATGAAGATTTTTGTTGGATGACATAGAATACTCCAATTCGGTCTTTCAGTGGAAGTTAGATTAAGGGTTGACATTGATTGAGGTTTGACATTACAATAATTGAAACACTAAGGTAAAAATGAAATTAATAAGAGTATTGAATACTCATTTCCCTCCTTTGTTGGGTTGTCTTCATTTAGTGGATTGAAACACATTATAAGTCTCAGGTATTGTTTGTTTTTACCTTTTAAGTCTGAATCTGAACCATTCGGACTTAAAAAGTGCCAAATAGTGTTTGTTTTTTAAATGATTAAGAGTTTACTAACTATTTTGGCCTTTGAATGATTAAGAAAAATGTACCTTTGAAGTCTGAATCAGTCTAAATACATTCATCCAAAGGTCCATCCAGGCAAAAAAACAAAAATATTTTTCAAATTTAGATTTCAAACTTTAGATTTCAGATTCAGATGGAAAAATGAACGCAACCTTAGTCTCGAATGTTTGTTGGAAAGATCAAGTTGATGTCTAAAAATGGACTAACTTATAATTTTAAATCACATATGAAAATAAGAGAAGTAACTCAAACCACACACAAGAGACAAGGTTTTTAGAGTGGATCATCTGTAAAATAGTCTACGTCCACTGTTGTTTTTGTTTGATAGGATTTGCAATAGCTCGGTATGATATGCATATGAGTTATTCGAGTTGTCCCTTGAGTTAAAGGAGCACTTTATATTTATAGGGGTGAAAAACCCTAAAGATGAAGCGCCTTTATATTGCTAGGCGTTTACATCTGTATACAATAAGTGAAACTCTTGGAATTCAATGATGGTTAGCATCCCATTCGAGTACCTATTGGTATTCATGTTGGTTGGTCTTATGGAGTTGGTCGAGATTCTAGCAGAGTAAGTGTCTCTGAAGCCGATCAAGTGGGCTGGTCGGCCACGTTGGAGGACAGGTGTACATTCATCATTGTTCCACATGAGAGTATAATTTTTACATACAAAAAGCCCCTAATTCTCCATGATTGATGCTTGCATGAAAGTATGGAGTATTTAGCCCAGTAAGTTACTCATCGTATTATTTGAGTGTTTGGTCGACACCCGGCCACCCATACTTGTAAAAATTTTCACTAGCACTGTTTGATGATGGCATTTTTACAAATAATTCAAACTTTTTTGAACCGCCAAAGGACACAGCTGTCTTTTGACGCTTCAAAAAGCGTACAGCTAGCGGTAGCTATTCGGTTCGTTCAATTAATCATTTCATTCCAACTTCTTGAGGAAACCTATAAACAGGTACGAAGTTTCCCTCTTTTCTTTCTACCTGAAATATTCAGAACTTTAACTCTCTTTGCTTTCAAGGTTTTTCTGTGTAATCTTTTGTTGCTATTTTCTTCTTCAGTTTTTGATCCCCTCTAAGCCTTCTTTTCCCTTTCCTTTATTTTATCATCTTATTCTCTTTTTCACTATGGTTCACATCATTGATGAGAACTCGTTAGATGGGTTTAAAGAAAAAAGGAAAATTCCAGGTTAGGTAGATTTAGAGATACCCAGGGTCTTGTAGATGTTTATTCCTTCCCTAAGGGCCATTGGATCCCTACTTTATTTATAGCAGAGTGTGGCATTATCTTTCCACCAAACCCGCTTTTTCTGGAATTTTGCCAATACTTCGATGTTGTTCCTGCTAGAATAGCTCCCAACACTTGCAGGGTTGTGAATGGTGTACATAGGTTGAACGAACTTTATGGAGCCCATTTTGGGGTATTAATATTGATGTTCTGTAACAAGTGGGTCACCGTTGGAGACAGTACCTACTACTTGAAGACTACATAAGCTAATAGGTCTTTAGTAGTAAATCTACCAGACTCTAATAAGGATTATTGGGAATATTGTATTATTGTCAAGAACTGGCAATATGCTCCCCTTTATACTAAAGTGGCTTATACTGGTCCCAAATGTCCTCAATGAGGACGTGTCATAAGTTATAACTCTATTAATCATTTTTTCCTCTTTTGTTATGCATTTATGATATTCACCAACTAAGTTTGTTGTTTCTTTTTTATGCAGAGGAAAGTAAGAAAAGATGCCCCAAGGAAGGGGAAATCAACCTCAACGATCTTAAGTTCTTGTGGGGCTTGAACCAAAAGATTGGAGAAGAACATACCAGGGCTACTTCATTGCTGTCAGAATATAAAAGTTCCATCACTTTTTTGTTGCACGATCTACACTTATTTTTCCCCCGATTGTTGTTAACCTTGAGGAGGATACTGTGTTAACTTCCTCAGCTACTGAGTCTGTCGGGGCTAAATTTATCCCAAGAGGACCTTCTTCCTCGTTTGATTCCTTGGATATTTTTTAGGTTCCTTTTTCTCCATCTGTAGATATGACTACGAGGAATATGCCTAACTTGATGGGTGGTCCTCTATCTCCTACCCCCAAGAAAGATGTTGATACTAGCAAGAAGCCAACCGAAAGGAAATATCAGGCTAGTGATAAGAGGCCTATTGGTACTGATGAGACTCAAACTGTTGAGCCTCAACTGAAAATATTAACAAGAGATTTTCCTGATCCTTCAAAATAGGTCCAAAAAAAATTCAGCCGAGCAGTAAGCATTAGCTGCAAAGAAGACCCCTGACCAATAAGAGTTGGTGAGAAAAATTCAGGCCGACCTTGACATTGGGTCAGCCCCTATTTCTATTAATCCTTGGCTGGAGAGGGGTTTAATTAAATTCGGAACACTCCGTACGGATAGAGTTGCGTCAACCCCCATGCCCAAGTGTAGGCTGACGGAAAGGGCTTGCCATAACTTGGCACTGGTAATTTCTTTACTTGTTTGTTATTTTCTTTATGATGATGAATTCCTGCTGTTGTCTGATATTTTTCCCTTTTTTCCAGTTCCTGGTTGATTTTAACCAGATGACGGAGAAGGATGATCAACTGCGTTCTTCTCCAGGTGAAGTTGAAGAGGCCTTTGAAGGTCTAAATAACTCTTTGGCAGTTTCTCGATAGGCTTTGGAGATAAAGTAACAATCCTGGGAAGAGGAGTTAAAGAAGGCCAATAATAGGGCCAATACAGATAAAGGAAAAGTAAAGGCTGTCGAGGAGGGCGATGGAGCTGTTGAGAAAAAAACTGAATGATGTTGAAAGAAGGGCCAAGGCAACTGAGGATAAACTTTCAAATGCCACAATTAGGGCACAAGCTGCTGAGAGTAAGGTAACTGCTTTGTAGGCTAAAAGCAAAGCTGCCTTTGATTAAGGATGGGAGAAGGCCATTTGTGCTGCCTCTACTCAGGTTGAGTGTGCTAAGAAATGGTCCTTTAAAAAAGGTTGGATTGGAGCTTTGAAGGTGGCCGACACAGAAAAAAGTTTTGTGCTATTCACAAGACATGACCTTATTAATCCTCCTAACCTAGATGAGGAGTTTGATGATGATGGGGGATTAAGAGAATCTTCTATGATGTCTCTTGAGTCTTCAATGATGCCCAATGCTAGTGCCGACCTGCCAGCTGCTGGCCAAGACCAGGCCAAGGACAAGGAGACGGTCTAGCCAGTTTATTTAATTATTTTTCTTTATTTTTTATTTCTTGATAATATAGCAACTTTTGTACTTCAACTATCAATTAATGAAAGAACAACTTTTTATCTTTAATTGTTGTTCATACGTTAGAATTTTTTTAAATTCTTGTTGAATTGTGTTGTTTATTGCTTGTGTTGTCTGATTTTCTAGATTCCCATAAACTCATATATTTGTGATTTTCCAGTTTGATGCTAGGAAGAAGGCCATAGTTTCTGCTAAATCTGACCTACTCAGATGAAGTAAAAACCTTCTGAAAGTTGGTCATGTTCCCATGTCTGAAGAAAACTTAACTGGGTTACTCAGCCCAAATGTATCCGATCAAGTTAAGGAGTCATACATCCATCTTTATTGCTTGTTGGACAAGGCTATTGCTAATAATGCTGCATATTATGAGATGATTGAACAACTGCAAAAAGATCGTAAAATGTCCCTAACTTTACTTCGATTTGACTATGAGGCCAATTATAAGGCATTAAGTGAAGGTTGGGGTTTTGACTAGAAGTTGAAGGACATTACTTCTACTCTGAACAAGAAAGAATTATCTTTGAAGAAAGATTTGGATAGTGCCCGATCAAATGATACAATGCTAGAGAAAGAAAATAATGCCTTGAGGGATAAACTTGATAGCTTGAAGAGATCGACTACTACTGGTTCCGATAATGGTGCTTCCTTTTTAGAGAATGAAAATACAAGATCGTTGGAAGAACTGGAAGCCTTGCAGGAGAAAAAGACTAAGCCTAGGTAAACTTATAGGAAAAGGATAATTATTCGACCAACCATTAAAGAAGAAAGAACTAAGAAAACTATTGCCGACCAAGTTGCCTAGTTGAAAGCCAAAGACTCTATTATTACCGACTAAGCTGCCCAGCTGAAAGCGAAAAATAGTGTCCTCAAGAAATTTTAAAATCAAGTGGATAGGTTAACATTTCAATTTCATAAACAACCCATGAAAGTTTGTATAGAGGGTTAGAATGAAGCTTTAGACCACATGGATGATCATCTTGCTCAAAGAAATCATGAGGGATATAAATGGGGATGGACCAACTTGCTAATTTTGCTAAAGTATGATCAAAACAGTGACTTGTGGCATTGGAATGACCCAAGTTTCTTGGATCGGGACAAGCCTCCTTTTAAATTGGACACATAATGGATTCCTCCCAATTACATTACCCAATGCCTGATAACTAAGTATTTAGGGGATTATGGTCTTCATGATGAATGTGAGATAGTTCATCCTCCACATTTGCTTAATAGGCTGAGCATCAGTAATAGACAAATGTTAAGGGATTTCAACACAATAAACTCTCCATTTACCCTTAATGATCCTCCTTCCAGGATATTCAAGGCACAAGGAAAGCATCTAACAGGATAAATTTATATTTCTTGTACTGTACTTGTAATACATTTTGATTAATGAAATAAAGTCATTTTTGATTGAGTCTTTTTTATTCAAGCTTATGGTTGTTACTAATATTTTTGCCGACTAGGTAACCTGTATAAATATTAGTTGGTCAGCTTATAGACTAAATAAGTTTCTTAAATATTTAATATCTGATTCATGTTTGAATCATGTATACGGCCTTAGATTCGACTAATGCACTTAGATAAAATTGTAAATAACTTTATTGTACTAAGTTGCAGTAATAGTTATCAGTGGCGACCAAGTGTATTAGGAATCTATAATTATTCCAGTATTTTAACCTGGTAGGTTAAAACTTTTAATTAAGAAATTTTACTGACTTCTTGTTCGTAACTTGCCGATGAACAATCATACATGAAGTTTAACTTTTCTAAAGTTGGAAAAGTTTGAAACATGCACCTTTTGGTGAGGAATTTTTTTGAAAACTTTTCTGAAGTTTGAAAAGTTTGGAAACATTTGAACCATGCCCCTTTCAGCGAGGAACTTTTTTGAAGTTGGAAGAGTTTAAAAAAGTTTGAACCATGCCCCTTTCGGCGAGGAACTTTTTAAAGGCTTTTCTAAAGTTGTTGTATACTAGTTAGGGTGTGTCCACCATATTCCAAAAAACATAACACAAAAAGGATGTATAATGGAGAAAAGATGAAATTTCATTAACTTGAATAAAAAATTACATTAAGGACAAACTTTTCAAACTAAATTACTGATAATACTTGCGCAGATAGTCTGCATTCCAAGGATTCTTGAATTCTTCCCCTTTCAGAGTTTCCAAATGAGAAGTTCCTAGTCAGATAACCGCCAAGATATGGTATGGACCCTGAAAATTAGGCTCCATCTTGTTGTTCTTCTGGATTACTTTCTTAAGCACCAGATCTCCTTATTACAAGTTGGTAGATTTGACCCTTCAATTATAAAACCTTACAGTCCTTTGTTGATAGGCATCCATCCGAATAGCAGCATCTTCTCGGACGTTTTTTTACCATGTTCAGATTTATTAGCCTCATTAAGTCACTCTTGGGTGAATTGCAGTTCAATACCCTATGAGTTAGCAAACCTATTTCCACTGGTACTAATGCCTCAGTGCCAAAAGCTAACATGTATAGAGTTTCTCCTGTTGCCATTATGGGAGTAGTCCTGTATGCCCAAAGAACATGGTGGAGCTTATTAATCCAGTTGACTTTAGCCTTATCCAACCTCTTCTTCAACCCATATAGCAAGGTTTTGTTGGTGATTTCTATCTGGTCATTGCATTATGGATGTCCAGGTGCTAAATGAAGTTTCTAAATGCTTGACCAAATACAATACTCTTTAAATTCTTCATTATCAAATTGAGTGCCATAGTTAGTGATAAAGGCATAAGGCACGACATATCTACAAATGATCTATTTCCATATGAATTGGAATACTCTCTGATAAGGCATATCAACTGGGGGCACAACCTCCACCCATTTGGTAAAATAATCAACAGCTATAACCTGGTACTTGAATATTCCATTAGTGGTCGACAATGGTTCGACCATGTCAATCCCCCATATAGCGAAAGTCCATGAAGATTTGATGGATGTTAGTCTTACTCCTTGTCTTCTGTGAATGGTGGCATACTTTTAGCATTTATCACATTTCTTAGTGAAAGTAATACAATCTGCTTTCATTATTGACCAGTAGTAACCTTACATTGCTATCCTTTGTCTCAGAGACCTCTTAGCTGCGTGTGCTCCACATGAGCCTTTATGCACCAATTGATCAAATCATTCAGTTCATTTGGATGATCATAATGAAGTAAGGACACAGTGTATCCTCTCTTTTACATGACTTCTTTTTCTAATACATAACTAGTTACTTTGTATATCATCTTCCTGTCCTCTTTCTGATCGGATGGCAGTGTTTCTCTTTTGATGTATTCTCTAATGGGTCTATCCATGAAGGACCTAACTCCATAGATCTGACATTGGTTTCCATCCCATCAAAGCTTCCGTGGGCAAGAATCTTCAGTAGGATTGTTCATTTGAGTTTTGTTGGAGTTACCGAAGCAAGCCGAGAAAGATCATTTGCTTAGGCATTCTCAAGTTTGGGAATCCTCATTATTTTCACTGAAGTGATCAGAGAGATAACATCCATTGCTTTTTATGATATCTCATCATGGTTTCTCCTTTGACACCATAAATTTATTTGATTAATAATTAGTTGAGAATCATTATATACTAATACCTAGTAATGAAGCCAATTCTAGTCCCGTGATCAATACTTTATATTCGGCCTTATTGTTAGAAGCCTTGAATTGGAATCACAGAGCATATTCCACATCCAAGTTATTCGAAGTGTTGATGATGAGGCCTGCTCCACTTAAGTAGCACATGAGGATCCATCTATAAATAACTGCCAAGTTGTAATATCATCAGAGAACTCTTCTTCTACCAGTAATCCATGCTTGAACACCTTATGGCTTTGTTGCAATATTTATTGAGCAGCCGATGACTCAGGTTGATCGGACACAATCTTTGTATGCTTTTGAGCTAAGCTCTCTTCCATAGAAGTCTGCTCGGTAGGCAATTATGTTTCTCCTCTGCATATGTGAATTCAATAATAAAGTCTTCCACTGGTTGACCTATTATTGCAACTCTGTGTTCATAAGAAATTTCATACTTTCCCAATTCAACTACCCAAGACATTAACCTTCCAAACTTTTCTGGTTTATGTAGTGCTTGTTGCAAAGGCAAATCCATGTAGACAATAATAGTGTTAGTTTGGAAGTATGGCCTCATCCTCTTAAGTGCTTCAATAAGATCTAGGGCTAATTTTTCCAAGCATGCATACCTGATTTCAGCTCCTCAGAATGCCTTGCTAGTATAATATACCGTCCTTTGAACTCCTCCATCGAGTCGGATCAAAGCATAACTAACAACTAACTCTGAAACAACCAAGTATAAATATAATTTCTTTCCCAGAACTGGTTGAGAAAGGAGAGGGGGAGAACCCAAGTACCTATTCATCTCCAGGAAGGCATTCTCACATTCATCATTCTACTCAAAGGTTGTTCTAAGTACCTTAAATAATGCAATATATTTATCAGTTGCTCGGGAGACAAAACGATTTAATGCGGCTACTATTCCTGTCAACTTTTGAACTTCTTTCTTATTGGTGGGGTACTGCATTTCAAGCAAGAATTCAATCTTGTTAGGGTTTGCTTCTATTCCCTTTTGATTAACAATGTACCCTAGGAACATCCCTTCATGTACTTCGAAGATGCATTTGGTTGGGTTGAGATTCATCTGGTGCTTTTACAATTGATAAAAGATTTGAGCTAATTTCTCAATGTAGTTGACAACATATTTGCTCTTGGTGAGCATGTCATCTACATAGACCTCCATATTTTTGCCGATCCAATCTTCAAAAACCTTGTTTACTAACATCTGATAGGTAGCTCCAACATTCTTTAACCTAAAGGGCATGACATTATAACAGTAAGTTCCTCGACTGGTAATGAAAGAAGTGCTTTCCTTATCTTCAGGCTTCATTTTAATTTGGTTATAACCAGAATAAGCGTACATAAAGTTGAGTAGTTCATGACTTGCTGTAGCATTGACCAATTAATCAATCCCTGGTAAAGGAAAATGATCTTTTGGACATGCCTTATTGAGATTTATGAAATCCACACACATACGCCACTTGTCATTTTTCTTCTTGACCATCACCACATTAGCCAACCAACTAGGGTACTTGACATCTTCGATGAACTGTGCTCGTTGAAATTTCTCTACTTCTTCCTGGATTGCTGTATTTTTCTCGGGTCTAGATACTCTTCGCCTTTACTTGTTAGGCTTGGAGCCTGGATAAATATTAAGCTCATGGTACATAAAGTTTGGATCAATTACTGGCATATCTTCATGGCTCTAAGAGAAAACAATTTTCCTTTCTCTAAGGAATGTGATTAATTTTTGTTTAAGAGAAGGTGATAACTTGGAACTAATCTGGGTGGTTCTTTCTGGCTTCTCGTTGTCCAACACAACAACTTTCGTCTCTTCCATAACTTACCCCTTTACCAGCTGTTCTTCTTCCCAAGGATTTAGAGTGTCGATGTGGAAAGTGGTTATGCTCTTTGTGATACCCCGTCTAATTAAATACTGAGTGATTAGTCCTTTATTAAATCAAATCAAAGCGTCCGGTTGGTTCATTCTTAGTATCACTGTTGAAAATAATTTTTATTTTTATTTATCACCTAATAAATAATTAAGCTAAGTGTCAAAACAATTAATTTTATAGATTAAGTTCCATTGTTATGAATATATATACATAAACCATTTTATGAACACAAATAATAGAATTGAAAACCAAACCAACCAAGTGGAATAAACAGGCAAGATTAATCATTCTAAATAAAATATCCCAAATCGAAGGACTATGTAATAATTAAAATAATCCCAACTAAAACTGAATACTGAAATAAATAAAGAGTACAAAGTCTCTCTGAACTAAATAAAAACTAGAAATGGTTGACACATGCCCTATCTAAAATGACTAAACAAAGAGATGAGATGACAATGATGAAGTCGTTTAAATGCAAAGACCTGCAACTCCCACACTAGCTGCAACACGTCCACAATCCAAAGATCTAAGTCTGATGCCCTGTGGCTGGGCACCTGTAATACATACATACATACATACACATATATATATATATATATATATATATATATATATACACACACACACAAGAGAAAGAAGATATGACAGGAAAGGAGTCAGAGCCCGAGTGTAAAACAGCTTAAAAATAGTTTAGCAAGTACATAAAATGCTTATCGATGATATTACATACATGTTAGTGCCTCGACACTCACTTGAGAATTCTCACCACTCAACTAATGTGCACGCCTAACGTACTACCGAATTACTCTAGATGAAGCTAACCAGTTAACTAGTCTAACCCAATCTCCCCTCATAGATCCTGATTCATGTGATTGCCTAACTTTAATTCATACATGATAACTTTTCTTATTAATTTACCAAGTCAGCTATGTACATCTCAATAGAGCCTTAAGTTCTCAAATACTTAATTTTTTTAGTATCAATTATTCAATTTTACCTACTTAC
This sequence comes from Sambucus nigra, assembly GCA_949130495.1. NCBI lineage: Eukaryota > Viridiplantae > Streptophyta > Magnoliopsida > Dipsacales > Adoxaceae > Sambucus > Sambucus nigra. The sequence goes on along the minus strand of OX422214.1, from coordinate 381,108,554 downwards.
AAGCACAGTAGATGAATCACAGGTACATATATTTATCACTCATAATATATATACTAATAGGGAACCCCACACAAAATCGATGGTGCTGGTATACTCTGCTATTAAGTCCTTGTACGTCTCGTACAAATAAGGGAAATACTAGTTCGGACCCACTCTCGAACTTTATTAACACAAAATACACATATTGGAGGCGGAGCATAGTTCTAAGTCACTAAGAGGTCAGCACATACCCTCACGTCTCTTAGGACCGTATGACTATCATTCTCAGCCTGTACCAAGGATCCTATGTTCTAGGGTACGATTTAATATTCCCCATAAAGGTCACATCAGAATAAGACTGTCCCGACGCGAAAAACTCCGTGATAGCAAGTAGCGCGAGTACGATTAAACACAGATTTTCACATACTATATATATACATACACTCACATAAATGTATTTACATTATTCAGATAGGTACACCTATGACCCATACATATTCTAACCATATGTGGCACGTAGCGCCCGAGTCTTATATATAATCAATTCATTCCTTTATTTTCTCAATTACCGCAAGTTCTTAAGTACTTCTCGACTCTCGAAGTGTATCATTTTGATAAATATAAAATCAGTAGGTGTACACTCTCTACCCTACTGGTATAAGTCATTCTTAATCCTTACAAAAACCTAATTTAACATACACACGATCTTCACCCCATTTTATACCCTCGTGACCCCACGGTTAAGTCTCATATAAGAATCGTACTACCGAAACCTTACCTACCACCCTACTACTCCCTCCCAAGTCCCATCATGTTATTTAAGTTATGTCTAAGGGTCTTTATACATTGGGGTTGGATTAACATTAAAAAGTAAAGAAGATTCAAATTCCATGAGGAGTCGATCAATCGATAGGAATGGTCGATCGATCGATCCAGTCGATCGATCGACATTTTTGAGTCGATCGATCAATCGAATAGTTATTGGCCTAAAAATTCTGCACATAATGCCTACGGATTTCTTACATTTTAATCATCAAAACCTCCATTAAAATATCCCAAACTCCCAACCAAAAATCACAAACATTATAGTAATAGGTCCGAATGATTTCTAACGTAAAATCAAAAGGAATTCATTAAAGGATCATCATTAAATGGTTGCAATTCATGATTTGGTCTCTAACCCTAGTTTACCATATTAATTCAAGAATCCACATGATATTTCCAGATTTCCTCCACTAATCATCCTTAAAATTCGTGATGAATTTTCTACATGTGATAAGGATATCAGCCTAACATGGTTTCCATTCAAACATATTAATTCTAGTCTTCCAATTACATCAATCTCCATAAAAACTTATAATTATATTTCCTACTCTAATGTGGATGAAATATCAACTCAAGAACAAGAAGATAGATACTTGCCTGGAAATCAAAGGTTTGATTCGACGAATTTGAGTGGTGTATGAACGATCCTCTTCTTCCGATCTATGCTTTGGTGGTGGTGGAGGTGTAAAAAACGGGTGGTTCTTAGCCTTGAACACATTGGAAAGTTCTCTCCTTCTTCTTCCTAAGGTTTTCCTCACTTTTTAATTCTCAGAACCCTAACTTCCTCTACACACCATCTGATATAGCCTTAATAATTTCGTCATTAATTAAGGACCTAAAAATGAAAATTACCAAAATGCACTCTTAGGTGTCGATTAGGCCTAAAATTGTCCCAAGACCCAAACTAAACCCCCGGGTACACTTTTCTGACTATCTCAATCCTTTCGGATACATTGACGCACTCAAAATGACCATACGGGCAACTTATAATTAATTTACTTTTTATTTTCTTAAGTTAGTCCCAACACGACTGATATGCACATCCCGACTTAATTTCTATAACCGTCGTATTATTCACTCGCGACAATTTTAATAAATTCAATCTCATATATTACTTCACTCATTAAGTAATATTCAACATAATTCTTACCAATAGTTACTAACTCTCATCACGCTAGTACATATTTATTTTAAAAATTCGGATTAATATTAAATTAATTTATCCCAATTTAATTAATCCCATAATTAAAGGCCATAAAAATACCGGGTATTACACTCTCCAGTTGCATCTCTTGTCGGTTGGCCTACTTATAATAACATTATTTAACATCTTTTTTACTGCCATTTACTATGCCGACTCTATAATTCATTGGAAATTTCATGCATTGGTGCATTGTAAATGGTATAGCCTCTAACCGCTTGATTCCCACTCTTCCCAGGATGATATCGTAAGATGACATGACATTTTTATCTAACACAAAGAAGTGAATTATTTATCTTCTGCTTACCGACCAGGTGCCGACCAAGACTTCCAACTTGATAGTTCTTAATGGGTATAATTTCTCACCTGCAAATCCAATGAGAGGTATATGGTATGGTTCTAGCTTGCTGATCTTTAGCCCTAGGCTGTCGAAACTGTTGTAGAACATTACATCAATTGAGCTCCCATTATCAACCAAGATCCTTGCAACTCTGCCATGATGAACTCTGCATGTGATAACTAATGGATCGTCATGAGGGTAAAGAACCCCACTCAAATTATTTTTGGAAAATCCAATTACTAGCTTGTCTATGTTAACTTTCTTAGGCCGATTATCATTGGATTAAACCATATCAATCTATCTGACAGTTGGGCAGGCCTCGATTTTATTCACATAAGCTTTCCTTTCTGCTATGATAAAATGGTATCCAAAGGATATCATGCCAACCTCCACTTCTGGCTCATCAGGTTTCTTCGCCAAGTCTCGATCTTCTTTAAAATCATCATTTTTTGCTATTTTATTATCATCCCTTGCTCGGGCTGGAGATTCAGACCTCTTTCGATCATTTCGGTTGCTATTCCGATTAATAAACTTGCTCAACTTTTCCCGCCGAATAAGATTTTCAATCTCATTATTTAGTGCAATGCAACTGTTGGTGTTGTGCCCATGATCCTCGTGGAAGTCACAGTACTTGGACTTGTCCCTCTTATTGGGGGGTATTTTCAACTTCTTTGGCCAATTCAAGTTTTTGTTTCCTTTGATCTCCTTCAGGATCTGGTGAACACCCTTGTTGAGTGGGGTATATTTATCATATTTCTTGATCCGATCCAGCTTCTTGTCGTTTTGATTCTTCTTGAAGGAATTAGAACCATTTTTTACCTTCACCCTTGATCTTAAGAGATTTTTTGGTTACCATAGCTTCCTCGACATTCATTATTTTTCCAGCTTTAGCCATTAGTTTTGTCATAGTTTTGGGTGGATTCTTTGCTAAAGCATAGTAGAGATCTTTAGCGAGAAACCCACTCATAAGTGTTGTGATGGTTGTTTTCTCCTTATAGTCTACCACCTCTAGCTTTTTATTGTTAAAACGAGTAATATTTTCTCTAGTGCTTTCTCCTGGATTTTGTCAGATGGTCAAGAGATGAGTAAAACTCTTTATCAGCTTATCCCCAAAGCAAAAGTTATCTATGAATACTTCAACTAACTGGCAAAAACTAGAGATTTTACCTCGTGGGATATTGTTATACTGAATCTGGGTTGGTCCTGTGATGGAACTATAGAAAGCTCTACATCTCATTTCATCGGGCACTGACTAGATGTTGGCAGCAACTTGGTATTGTATATGTGCAAGACTGGATCAATTTCCCATTATATTTGGGAGTAACCACTGGTGGCTTGAACTTGTAAGGTGTGGGGTATTCCACAATTACCTAGATGAAAGGTGATCCTTTGATAAAACTCCTTTGCAATGGATTCTTTGTTTTGGACATTTCTCCTAATTGATCTTCCAACCATTTTATGGTTCCCTTCTATAATGCTCCTCTAGTTTAGACTTGGCCGAGGTAGATTTAGCGGCTTTGTTGTGCCTATGTGTTGAACTTTCCTCCTGGGAGGTCTTCTCGGCACGTACAGAGCCCTTTATACTGGCCCTAGATCTTGTGGAACCTTTCCTGTATTCGCGATGATGATCCTGCTCCCTATGATGTCCTCTGGTTACTCATGGGGCATATCCAATCAAAAGAAGTCTCCCGAATTGGCCTCTCCAAGACACTAGATTCTTGTTTGGAAAAAGATACAACATCATAGTAATCCGTTGATCGAAACGAAGAAGTTGCACCAGGACGATATGACCTATCGTGAGAAGAATAAGAATGATAACTTATTTTATGTCTAGATGGTGATGGTGGCATATCCCTTTTTTAATTAGAGGAATTAGCTTGCATGGTGCGAGCCAATTGCTTAATAGACTCCTGCATAGCTTCCTGACCTCTAGCGAGGTTGAGAAGAATTCCTTGTAAATCTGCCGTATTAGGAGGAGTAGATGGAATAATGGTATTGCATTTATTTCGAGCTCTATTCTCAGGATCAATCATTGCTTTAGAGATAGAGAAACAAAACAAATGATAGAGAACGGCGACAGCCAAATGTTCTCACAGACGACGCCAATTTGTTGATGTTTAAAAATGGACTAACTCCAAATTTATAATCACAGATGAAAATAATAGAAGTAACTCAAACCACACATATAAGAGACAAGGTTTTTAGAATGGTTCAACTATAAAATAGCATGCATCCACAGTTATTTTTATTCAGTAGGGTTTACAATAGTTCAGTATGATATGCATATGAGTGATTCGAGTTGTCCCTTGAGCTAAAGGAAGAGTTTATATTTATAGGGGTGAAAAACCCTGAAGATGGAGCAATTTTATATTGACCGGCATTTATATCTGTGTACAATACATAAAACTCTTAGAATTCAGTGCTGGTTGGCATCCCATCCGAGTAGCTATTGGTATTCCTATTGGTTGGCCTTCTGGAGTTGGTCGTCATTCCATCCGACTAAGTGTCTCTGAAACCGATCAAGTAGGCTGGTTGACCAAGTTGGAGGATAGGTGCATATTTATCATTTGTCTATATGGGAGTATAATTTTTACATACAATAGATCCCTTGATTACATAACAACTGGAATATTGTGAGTTAAGAGAACAAGAAAATTGAAAGAGAAAAAGAGGATTAAAAAAATGATTTGTATATTCACTCCTATATGAATTACAATCGAAAGCTCGGTATTTATAATATAGCATACATAAAATAGTTACAAATCAAAGGATGTGATTCCATTACAGACCAATGGTTGAGCTTGAGATATTGCGTAACTAACATAACTAACCAATTACTTTAACTGACTTAACAACTACAACTGTGACAATTACCCTTCCCTTTAAAATAACTTTAACCTCAAGGATCAAAATTAGGATTAGGTACAATAATGAACTCCTAATCTTCCTGTTGATACCAAAATTTACCATCCTAGATGGACAATTACGAGCTAACATGTGTCATCCTATGTGACACAACTCCAAGTCAGCATGATAGAAAAGCCTGACCAACAAGGAAGCCTGACCAAATATAATTCCCCAACCAACATAGTTACCCAACCAATTGGGAGGCCCGACCAACAGCCAAAAAGTCATTCTATACAACCAACCAAACGCCAGCAGTCTTACAGCTAATATTACCTATGAAGCGACAAAGTTAATATAATTAATCCTCATTATGTATTGATGTGAATGCCTAATAAATAAAGACATTCCATCCTTTCACATGACAATGGTGAAGACCCCCCTTTTGGGCTATAAATACATTGTATCACCCTCATTGCGGTGGATCGAAAAATAACTCAAGGCAATCAATACATAACAGTGGTCGTAGGCTATTCCATTGAGCTGAACCACTTTAAAAAGTTTTCTTGTGTTTTGTTTATTTTACTTAATTTATGTATGATCAATTAATTAGGCTTAGTCTAGTTTTTTACATCAACACATTGACCCCGTCTGTGAAAACGTATTGCTAAATGTTTTCACTCATTCATCATTCATTACCCATGGCTGAAATTACAGAATCAAGCACTAAAAATGAGGGTATTCCTCCTAATACCTCCGCCCCTCCTAACAATAATGATTTGACAGGAATTTTGGCTAGCCTGGCCAAGGGTCAAGAGGCCACGCAAGATAATATATGACAGTTGGCCCAAACTCTGCTAGATGGAGTGCCGACACAATCTAATCATAGGAATATGCTACCACCGCCAACAAGGAGTGTTGGGCATAACTGTTTTAGAACTTCTAGGGATCCTTCATATATACCTGGAGCAACCTCTTCTATTAGGATTATTAATTCCATTAATGGAAAATACCTTATCCCAGAAAGACTGAGTTCCTTAGAAAGGCTAAGTAGGGCCTCTCCTATCGATCGTTTGGGACCCCAGGGAAATGCCCTGCGGGTTGCATCGAGAAATACTCGATGACCAAGTGATCTAAGGGAAGGTTCAACCCAGTTCAGATTAAATACCCGATGAACCAAAAGGTCTAGTTAGAGAGAAGGTTCATAGGAAGAAAGTTCAGCAAGATCTGGAGGTCGGCATACAAGAGCTGCCACTCATAGCACTAACAGTGATGCTTGTAAGGGTTCCATTCAACGATTGGAAGATAGATTAGGTGAAATGGACAAGGCTAAGAATCCCCTTAAAAGAAGTTTTATTAAGGGGTCCCCCTTTGTGCAAACCATCATGGATTTCCCTACGCCGACCAAGTTTAAATCTTGAGTAGTCACTCCTAAATACAATGGAAAAACTGATCCAATTCTCCATATAGAGCAATACCAAGCAGCTGCTGATATCTATGCTGTTCCTAATGAGATGATATGTAGGGAATTCTCAGGAACAATTACTGGATCTGCTCAGATTTGGTACAGTAGCCTTCCTCGGGGGAAAATTTCTTGCTTTCAACAACTAGCCGAGCTATTCATTGGTAATTTTGCTTTGGAGTAAAACCAGTGAAATGAGTAGATCATTTACTCAGTGTAAGATAGAAGGAAGGAGAAAGTACTTGGGATTACATCACTCATTTCAATAATGAGAAACTGGAGGTAATTGATTATGAAGAGAAAACTGCAAACACCGTCCTCATAAGTGGTTTTCTCCCTAATAAATTATATTATACTCTGGAAAAAAGACCCACCGAAGATGATGACAGAATTGATGGCCAAAGCAACAAAGATTATGAACACTGAGGATGTTATGGCCGCTAAAAAGAATTCAGACGGAAAGGTGGAAGCAAAATCAGAAGGGAAGTCAGATAAGAAGGAGAACAAGAATCATAATGAGCGTAGGAATTCAAAGGGAAAGGAAGGCCTAAATCAACTCAGGAAATTCACTAATTACACCCCTCTGACGGTGGATATACATCATGTGTTGGAGGAAATCAAGCATAATAATGATTTAAGTTAGCCTGAAAAGTTAAAGTCACCTGCTTATAAAAAGGATACGTCCAAGTATTATGAGTTTCACAAAGATCATGGTCATACTACCAACCGATGCATTGCCCTCCAGAATGAGATAGAAGCACTCATCCGAAGAGGAAAGCTGGACAAATTTGTTGATCGGCAGGATGGTGGAAGAAATGGAGGAAGAGGTCGGCAGAGATCTAAATCTCTAGTCAAGCCTAAGGAAGATAAGAAAAGGAACCACTATGATGATACAGAAGACGATCTCGACCTCCCAAAGAAAACTAGACAACCGGAATGTGAGGTATTCACACTCAGTTTTGGATCTTTTGATTGTTACATGATTATAGGTGGAGATGCCGGAGGAGGAGATCACACAGCTAAAAGGAAGGCTTACCTCAATGAGGCTCAAACTTGTTCCTGTATCTAGCGTATCAACCTTACCGAGGAGGACCGACCAAGAAAAGTTAACAAGGATAAGCTCGTAATTTGATTTTCCAAAAATTATTTGTCAGGAGTTTTGTATCCTCATGACGATCCTTTAGTGATGAGAGTCATGATGGAAGAAGTATTGGTAGCAAGAACATTGGTGGATAATGGCAGTTCGGCAGACATCATGTTCTATCCTTGTTTTAATAGTTTGGGTTTAAAACTCAATCAACTGGAGCCTTATCACAGGCCACTCATTGGATTCTCAGGTGAAAAGGTGTTTCCACTGGGAACTATCAAGCTATGTGTTGATCGGGACTTGGACAACGAGCAGTGCAGAGAAGGTAGGATTCTTTATAGTGGACAAAAATATTCATTTTGCTTATAATATGATCATGGGTAGAGTTAGTCTGAAAAATTTCGAAGTTGTACCCTCAACTGTTCATCAATGCTTGAAATTCTCGACCAACTTTGGAGTAGGAGTAGTGAAAGGAGACCAGAAAGTAGCTCGGGAGTGCTACTATTCCTCAACCAAGGAAGAAGATATGTTGGAGGCCAAATGGAAAATAACCACTTATCAAGTGGATACAACTGAGTCGAACAACGAGTTTGAGGTTGAAACCATAGACCCACGAGATAATTCTGAGCTTGTAAAAGGTCAAGTGATGGAGGTAACATAAAGCATTGTTCTGGATGATAATAATCTAGAACGAACAACTCAAATAGGAGCATTTTTTGAGAAAGTTTTTAAGCAGGAGTTGATAACTTTCTCGAGGCAAAGAAAATAGGTATTCGCTTGGAGTCATGAAGATATGTCAGGCATAGATCCAAACTTTTCGTCTCATGAACTTAATGTCAATAGGGAAGTCAAACCTGTGAAGCAATGAAGAAGAGTTTTCAGCCCGGAGAAGAACAAGGCTATATAGGAAGAAGTGGAGAAACTCCAAAAAGCTTCCTTTATTGAAGATGTAAAGTACCCTGATTGGTTAGCCAATGTAGTTATAGTAAAAATGAAGAACAATAAGTGGAGGATGTGTGTGGATTTTACTGATTTGAACAAAACATGCCCAAAGGATCACTTTCCTTTGCCACGAATTGATCAACTGGTAGATGCTACTTCAGGGCATGAATTGTTGAGTTTCATGGATGCATATTCATAACCAGATCAAAATGAAAACAAAAGACAAAGAAAGTACTTTCTTTATCACTCCCCGAGGAACTTAATGCTATAATGTTATGCCGTTTGGTCTGAAAAATGCAGGTGCTACTTATCAGAGACTGGTGAACAAATTATTTGAGGAGAAGATAGGCAAGAATATGGAAGTGTATGTTGATGATATGCTAAAAAAAAGCAAAAAATCTGCTTATCATATTACCGACCTCAGTCAGACGTTTGATTAACTGGAAAAGCACCAAATGAAGTTAAACCCCACCAAATGCGTCTTCGTAGTGCAGGAGGGAATATTTTTTGGGTATATAGTGAATCAAAGGGGAATTGAAGCCAATCTAGATAAGATTAAAGTTCTGATCGAAATGAAGTCCCCGACCTGTAAAAAAATATGTTCAAAGGCTAACTGAACGTGTAGCAGCACTCAATAGGTTTGTGTTAAATGAAATAGACAAATGCTTTCCATTCTTCAAGGTACTCAGAAAAACCTTTGAATGGAACGATGAATGTGAAAAGGCATTCCTGGAGTTGAAGAAGTACGTGGGAGCGCCACCACTACTTTCTCGACTAATGATGGGAGAAAAGCTGTATCTATATATGGTAGTATCTGAGTCTGCAGTTAGCTCTGCTTTGATCAGGGAGGAAAATGGAGTTCAAAAGCCAGTTTATTACACAAGCAAAACTTTCTAAGGAGCAGAAGTAAGATATCCCAAACTGGAGAAATTGGCACTAGCTTTAATTAAAGCTAGTAGATGACTGAAACTATACTTTCAAGCACACACCATAGTGATTTACACTGATATGTCATTAAGGCAGGCTTTGCACAAGCCGAGGAAATCTGAAAGACTGACGTATTAGGCTGTGGAGTTGGGGGAGTATAACCTTATGTATGAACCAATGATTACTTTAAAAGTCCAAGATGTGGATGATTTTATTACATAATTCACTTATTCGGAGGTCCCCGAACAACAAGGGACCTTATTCGAGCAATGCCCAGGAATCAGTAAACCAACTAGAAATACGCCCGACCAACTCCAAACAGGGGAAACTATAGAAAAAGACCAACCAGAACCATCCATTGGAGTACAGGAGATGAAGAAGAAGTATGAGGAGGCAAAAGATAAAATCTTCCATCAAAGGACTCTGACAAACCAAGCGTTTGAGAGTAATATCCACATATAGAGTTTGTACGTCGACAGGTCTTCTTATCCAACCGGATGTGGAGATGGAATCATTCTCAATACCCCAGACAATCTAGACAGAGAGTACGCTCTACGTTTCCAATTTTAAGCCTCGAATAATGGAGCAGAGTATAAAACTATGATTATCGGTCTAAATTTATCTAAATCAATGAACGTCGAGCAAGTTGTGGTGTATAGTGATTCACAGTTAGTTGTAAATCAAGTGTTGAGTTTATATGCAACAAAAGGAGAACTGATGACCAGATATTTGACCAAAACTTGGGAAGTAATTTCCACCTTGCTAGCAGTTCAGATGGTCAGGATTCCAAGATTGGAGAATGCTCGAGCAGATGCATTTGCTCGATTAGCCTCAGTAACCAGAATGGAAATACGAAGAACTATTCCTATTGAGCTACTTGCTAATAGGAGAATTTATGAGGATCTGATGGTCAACTTTATTATAGTTGATATGGGGCCATCTTAGATGGAATCCATAAGAGCATATATTTAAGATGGAATTCTTCTAGTTGATCTACTTGAAGCTAAGAGACTGAAATACCAAGCTGTAAGGTTTGTGCTAGAAGGTGGTGTGTTATATAAAAGAGGATTAACTGTTGGTCTACAACGATGTGTGCATCCAACTGAGGTAAAGGGTTTAATTGAAGAAGTCCATGAAGGATACTGTGGGGCACAAGTAGCAGAAAGAACGTTGCTACAAAGAGTACATACACAAGGGTACTACTGGCCAATCATGCGAGCAGATGGTACATATTTTGATAAGAAATATGACAAGTTTCAGAGGTTTTCCAGTATACGCAAGGCTCCACAAGCCCTTTTAACACCGATCACTTCACCCTGGCCTTTTGCCATGTGGGGAATTGACTTGGTCGGGCCCCTGCCAACCACCCGAGGAAGGTTCAAGTAGTTAGTTGTAGCTATTGATTATTTTAAAAAATGGGTAGAAGCTGAACCATTGATTGATATGTCTTATGAAAAGGTTTACCAGTTCATTTGGAAAAGAATTATATGCAGGTATGGCTTACCTTATGCTTTTATAACTGATCATGGTACACAGTTTGACAATAAAGAATTCGCTGCCTACTGCACCCAATCCAATGTCCAAAAAATCCACTCTGCTCCTGGCTATCCTCAAAGAAATGGCCAAACATAAGTAACTAATAGAACTTTATTGAACGGTCTGAAAAAAGGTTGGAAGATGGAAAAGGAAATTGGATTAATGAACTGCATTCATTCCTGTGGGCTTACCGAACAACTTCCAGATCAGCTACTGAAACTCCCTATCTATTGGCATTTGGTATGGAAGCCGTAATCCCCGTTGATCTAGGTTTACCTACGAATATAGTTCTTAACTTCAATATCCCAGTTAGCGATTTGATGAAAATGTTGAACTTAGACATGCTGGAATAAGTCCAGGAAGATGCATCTTTGAGGAATGCAACCTATCAACAAAGGACTACACGTTTCTACAACAAGAGGATCATGCCGAGCAACTTAAAGTAAGGAGATTATGTTTTAAAGAAGGTTATTCAGAAGAGTAATAAGCTGGAATCCAATTGGCATGGACCCTATCGTGTTACTGCAGTTGTCCGACCAGACACATATAGGATTGAGACTTTGGAAGGGAAAGAGTTCAAAACCCATGGAATGCAGAGCACTTGAAGAAGTACAATCAGTAAACGTAGTTGTGTTGTACTCAGTTCGTTTCAATATTAACGAGAACATAAATTTTCGAGAAATTGTTATTTGTTGTTTTCTTTTTTTGGAGTAGTAGTGCTATGCACTTGTAGCACCGTGATAGCAGTAGAAGACACCAACACCAACAAAGTTGGTCTGCATCAACAAATATTGCCAACAAAGTCGGTTAGTATCCACTAAGGCCACCAACAAAGTTAGTCGGTATCTACTAGAGCTACCAACAAAGTTGATCAGCATTAATAAAACCACCAATAAAGTTAGTCGGCATCAACAAGACCGCCAACAAGGTTGACCGACTTCAATAAAACCACTAATAAAGTTGGTCGGTATCAAACTTATAAAATCATGCAATGCAAAATCGTAAGTCCCAAATGCTTGGTTAATGAAGACCCGGATGACAAATGTTCATCTAAATTGGGCTAAAAGATGGACAAATGTTCCACTTATGCCTGTGAACCAAGGTAACTAGTGTAATTGCCATAAAATTCAGGTACATTAGTAGAACCATGGTGAAGTGTCAGTAATTGGTATAGAACTTAGGATAATCCTAAGAATATTAATAGAACTGGTGAAAAGATAGAGATTAACTAAAACAGTTGATCCATTCATAGCCAAAGACTAGAAAAACATTCACAGACATTCAAAGATTAACTAAAAGTTGATCCATTCACAAAATAAGCTTTTCATTAAGCTTAAATGATTACATATTGTTTCTCAAATATGGAGAAACAAAATATAAAAATTTATTCTACAGGACACTTTCCTTCAGCTTTAGAAACATGATCCATGATAGCTGGAGAATTATCCAAAGTAAAAGGAGAGTTGATGAAATTAAGATCCCGAAGCATCCTGGTATTGCCGTTACTAGGACGATCAAGTAAATGAGGAGGACGAACAATCTCAAGCTCGTCATGCAGTTCGTAATCCCCCAAGTATTTGGAAATCAAACATTGGGGAATACGGTAAACAGGTACCAAATTGACATCCAACTTAAATGGGCGATTTTTAAGCTGCAGCAAGCGTGGATCATACCAATCTCCGATAGTATCATTCCCATCCACTTTTAGAATAGTTAAGGCATTAATCCAACCCCATTTATAGGACTTATTTTGGGCCTGTTGGAGTCTATCATCATAATGTACCAAAGCTTCATTATAACCACCCATCCAAAATTCTCTGGGCTGCTTATGGAATTGGAAGGTTAATCTATCAACTTGCGATTGGAGTTTCTTCAGCATCCCATCCTTAGCTTTCAATTGAGAAGATTGAGTAGATAATTGATCAGATAAAGTTTGCAACTTTTGAGACATCTCAACAATAGCTCGATCCTTTGATTTTAACTGTGCAGCTTGTTTAGCCAGGGCCTGTTGGGTCCTAAGCTCCTTTGAAGTTCCTCGACAAGTCCTATTTCTAGTTCGGGAAGAAGAAGCGGACTTAATGTTTTTCAAGGCCTCCAATTCATCTCGTAAGGTGGAATTTTCTGCCTCTAAAAAGGAATGACCTTCATCAGTAGTAGTAACAACAGCTCCAGAGGAAGACTTCAAAAGATTCAATTCATTCCTCAAATTACTATTCTCCTCTTCCAGGAGTTTGGCGATAGTCCTGGTTTCTTTAATTTCAAGCTTAAGTAAAGCTTCCTTCTTATTATAAATGGAGACAAACTTATCAAAGCCCTGACCTTCACTTAAACTCTGATAATTTGGCTCATATCTTTGATGCAACAACGTAATGGATTCCTTATACTGTTCCTGAAGTTCTTATAATATGAAACATTATTTGCTACCGCCTGATCAAGTAAGTACTTCAAATATTTATTGGATTCCCTGACTTGCTCTGAAGCATCATCATCGAGCAACTGAGTAACTTCTTCATCGAACAAGTCCATATGGCCAGCTTTGAAAAAGCATGGAATTTCCTCAGTAGATTGGTATCAAGGGAAAACCTTTATTCCATCTTCGCAATAAATTAGTAAGAAAAAATAATCACCAATCAACAACAAGAGTGGAGAAGATGTATAATCAATAAGAGAAATGAGCTATAAAAGGTTCTTTTATTGATAACAAAGAGTTCAAGTACAATCAAAACAAAGGAAAAAGGAACAACAAAAATAAAAAATAAAAATGTCGAACAACATTACACCTTCTCCCTATCATTTTCAACCTTCTTGCTCTGCTCCGAAGAAGGGCATGCTGGTTGAAATTGCTCGATTTTCTTAGCTGAAGGAATATAAGACTCATGAACTTCAGGTTGTTTGGCAGCAGACTCAACCACAAATGAAGAATCCTCAAAAGCAGCTTCATCTTCAACCTCATCCTCTATGGTTGGAGGAGGACCATGAATATACCTCTAAAAAAGTTCAGAGTCTCCATTTGTGTTCACCTCCTGAATGGAAGTAACCCAACCATACCTGAAACATTTTTGCTTCACATACTTAATCTGAGCAGAAGCAACATAAATGGTCTTGATCCAGCCCTTATCCTAACCAGCGCTGACGAAAGACTTCACAATATATTTTCTTTTCTCCCGGGCAGAGTACACAAGATCTTTAGCAGCCTTAGCCCTACACTCAGCTTCCTCTTTTTGGTGCTTAACTTCATTTTTATCGTGCACGAATTTATCCTTTTGGAGCCCAACCTCCTTAGCCCTGCACTCATCTTCAAGGGCATTTTTATCAGAGGTTTAACGAGCTAATTCAGATGTCTTCAATTTCTCTACCCAAATGCTCCTCTCAGTCTCCAAGGCTTGCTGATACTCAAGAAGAGACTTCTTCAAACCAGACAAAGCTTCCTCCACCTTATTCGAAAAAGAAGAATCCTTAATTGCATCATCCTTCTCCAGTATATCATTGAAGTATACTAAGAACTGCAAAAAATAAAGATTAAAGTGAGTGCATGAAGAATGTAAATAACAACCAAACCAAAATAATGGAAATTATTTATTGATGCAAGGTTCTGAGCACCCAATTCAGAGACCTTTATTCTGGGGAGCTTAGCATCCACCCCCACTGTGGTCTGGAAGAGTACCAAACTTGATCAACTTCCTAGCCAAACTAGGAGTAATAGATGTTGGAAGAACAACATCAAATGAGGGAAAATTGACCAAGGACAGTTGGTCGGGAACTTGATCAACTTTCTTCTCTGCAATCCCTCTCCTAAGTCTCCTCAGAGGAACCTCAAACTCTTTGGGAGGTACCTCATTAGGAACCAAGTCTTTGGGAGCTAGATCCTTGGGGGATGGATCTTTGGGGACTGGACTTTTGGGAGTGGGGGCTTCATAACATCCCCAGTTTTATTCTTATCTCCCTCAGCAGATGATTGGGAGCCAGATGCGACACCACTGTAGAGATCAGGGAACTTCCACTTCTTCATAATTTCAGACAGAGGAGTATCAGAATTAACAGCGGTCTCTGCGTCAAGATCAATTATCAAAGCAGGAGAAGTAACTAGTCTGGCAATAAAAGAGGAAACTGAAAAATAGCCTTAATACGAAAAGTAAGAGTTCATTCGTGTTACTTTTTATTTTTGTACACCATTATTTCACAAAATATGAAATAAAAATTAGAAACACACAACTCACTAGATCTGAAAAATTATTTTTGAAACTAAAAGTTTTTATTTCAAAAACTTGTTGAAACAGATTAGATCTAAGATATCAGATCTAAAAGAGAAACAAAAAATAAACGTGAGATGTTCTCTTTTAAAAAAACTCGATTTTCAAAAATGAAACTTAAATCTTTCTTAGAGATGAGTTATGAGAGAATCAATGATTTTGAAGAGATCTTAAAAAAGGTAAACAAAACACCAAGAACACAATAATCCTAAGTGGATCTAACTCTAGAAAATAGGTTTTCTAGAGTTTGAAACTGTTTAGGTTTGGTTCTTAGTTTTGGGAGAAAAACTCAGAGGGTTTGCACCATGAAGAAAACTTAGGGTTTTCTTCTGCTAACCTCTCTCTTTCCTTTCCCTCTCTTCTCCCTTCTATCTCTTCTCTATACTCTCTCTTTTCTCTTAGAAATAACGAAGTGGTCAAAACTTCCAAAATGTTGAGGGTTGATCCCTTTTTATACTAAGCGTAGAAGGATCGAGAACTTCAGCATCAATCCTATAACTGAGATTAACTCTAAATGGGTTGACTTAAATCCAACAGTTTAACATAGGCGGTGGGTTAAAAGGTCACTGATTGGCTTAAGCTGGGTTCACAAGGATTGAGATAAAATTCATGCAGTACATTGATTAAAAAGATCCAAGGGCTGAGGATGTGTACGAAATATGTGTCTATCAGAAAACACAAATCCAACCGATATGCACCCAACACGTGTACGCACAGGATGAAGGCTGAGACGCGTGTTTGAAAATAATTACATAGCACACCTCCAACTCTCTAGCGCTTTCGAATTCTACCCAGACAAACAATCAGCATAGAAAATAATTTTCTTAAATTCAATTTATACCCACAACACTTTTAAAACCACATTTTAATTAATTCAAAAATCATTTAAAAATTGTTTAAAATTATATAAAATGATTTGTACTGAAATAAATTGATTTTAAAGGATTTGAAGTGTTGAAAAACCATTAAAGCAAATAGGTAATATGTAGGAAGCAGCGCAAGTGTCCTATTTGTGGTTTTAGGGTAAGAATTAACTTCCCTTTAATGGTCTTCTTGGACTGTTTTTCTTCATGGAGTTTGTACCTTTAAGGAGATGGAGTTCTCAAACTATTCTAACCTATTTTTTCTAAATATCCAAACTAGTTGGAACTCCTATATATGGAGACTCAAGTAAGTCAATATATAGTGTGCCCTCAATATTCCCCTTTGGATATTAGATACAAAATTCCCTTGAGTATTTAGCACTCTTGGGTCAAAATAAAAAGAAATCCTATGTGTCCTATACAAAAATTCTAACTATCCTTTCCCATCCTAGAACCGAAAATAAGGTAAAGAAAATACATTACTCAACTACATACATATGAAAAATGCGTGGGTGGTCCCTATGTGTGTTTCAAATTGAACCAATTTTCACAAAAAATTATCCAACTTTTAATTAGCACCAAACCAAGTTGTGAAAAAACAATTTTTTACTTTAAACCATTTTTATCTTGATTAATCATAAACATGCATCTAGTGATTAAAGCAAGTAAAATAAAGTAAATAATACTCATAACGCCGGATGTAAGAGAAAAAAAACCAAAAATGGGAAAATAACCTCGGATGGCCCAAGTCAGACAATCACTATGAACAAAGGTTTTACAAAGACAGATTAGCCTTACTCAATGACTCGATCCCCACGGGTCTTGACGCTCCTTCTGATCTTCTATCGTTCTTCAATAGTGACCACGCAGAAATTCTATCTTCCCCGATACTTGTCCACAACACTCGACTCCACAAATGTCTCGGTGTCCACTGAATGGCTTTGATACGTCTACGATGTTGAACAATAAGTCCTTCTCTTTTCTTCACTGATAAACCCTGATGTTCAATTGTAGAACAAACCTTCTTGGTGCAACAAGATCACGTAAACATAAACTAATGATAACTCGAATTTTTACAAAATCTAAGGATGTGTTTAAGCTTTTTAAACCTTAGAAAACATGTGCAAAACTCGTACTGAATCGTAAACTGTTTTTCTAGAATGCACACCCATTTAATTCTGACGAAAACACGCTTTAAATAAGATTTAAACGTTGCCTTAAAAATTATGTCGTTCTAACGACATATGGCATTCATTCGTGCGACATAGCTATATCGTTTGAACGAGCCTACGTGTCAATTTGACTTTTCGATTTTTTGTTTAAAACGTCTCTTTTAAAGGAGATCCAAATAAGTCAAACTCTATTTCGAGCTTATCAGAATAAAACGTAGTGTAAACCAGTTAAACCATTTTTTAATATTTTTCTTTATAAAAATGCATCCTTCTCTTTTATAAAAATAATTTCGAGCACCATTAATTATACGCATTCATACCTGTGTGATCTCGGAATGAAATTAACTTAAAGATGATTAAACTTGCACCAATTAAACTCCGGCATGATTAATTCTTTGAAACTTTGCCACAATGTTTTCAATTTCTTCAATACGTCATAGACCAAGTGGGATCATGACAAAATAAAATCTCCCTATGACATATTAAGAACATAGTTTTGTTTACAAAATTAATTCAAAATAATACAGGGACTCAATTGGAAATTTATGTCCTTACAAATCTCGCCCTTTGACTATTCTGGGACAAAACTAAACTAGTTAAATGTCTAAGCCGGGTCGTCAAGCTGTATTATGCCTAAATCACATCACATAAACCTAAAATAAAAAATACAGGACACAGACTAGTATATGTAGCATCGACAAGCATAAATTGTCTGAATGTGATGTAGACTTGAAATCTCGAATCGCTGAAGCATACCTACACATATGAAATAGACAAACAAATACCCAGTGAAGTATGGAGGAACAAATGAAACCAATATATATATCCAAATGATACCTAATGATAATAGATACCAATATGAATAAACTCTGGAAAATCATTTGCTAAACGATTGAGCGACAAAATGATTCCAAATTTAAACTACCAATTTGTAATACAAATTTGTTAAATATGTACTCCAAAACATGCTCAAATCTCCCCCTACATCACATAAATCTCTCCCCCTTTTTGTCTCAAATAGACAATCTGGTGAAAAGATAAACCAATCAAAGTATCTAGCATGAGAATATACCAATTTTGAGATTTGAAATTGCTAGATAATCATGAAAAAACGAGCTAAAAATGATAAAGTAATGACAAATCAGTAGGTAGTAAACCAGATGAATCACACAAAGAATATAACAAACTAATCAGGTGTGATAAACGGACTAGTATATGCAAAATATCAATATTGAACGAATATAACCAGCATATAAACCAGTCAGTTCAGAAAGCTTCCAGCAGTACCAAAAAATATACCATAATAACCAGTGGACTGCAAACCAGTTAGAAACAAGAATTTCGGCTGTCGTTTGAACGAGCCAGGGACGTCGCTCAAACGAGATGAGGACGTCGCTCGAATGATACTTCGCGCGACATATATATGTCATTCGAACGAGATCTCGCGATATGCCAAACTTTCACATTTTCCCAGAAATATCTTATATTTTTGCCCAGTGAAAAAATTTCTAGAAAAAAATCAGTGGAAGGTCCTGACAACAACAAAATAGTGCTAAAACAGTAAGCTTTTAACAAAAAAAGCAAAAACTCATAAAAATTAAAAATGCGAGTTACATGCAAACATAGTACCGATATGCTCAAACATGGACATGGAATGTATAGGCGTGAAACTACAAAAAATAAGTCACAATTCTAACACATCGAAATGATGAAGAAGCTCTAATTGATAGCGATAAATCATCAAACTTTATCATAGCCATATGACAATTAAGTGTGAGCTTAATGAACTAAACATACTACATGCACACAAATCCACAATTTTGACGATTCTACAAATAATAGTGTTAAATTGCAATGTTTCAACACTAGGATTAGTTGTGCAAACCCGTTTAAATTTTCTCCAACCAAACTCCCTCATAAATACATATTTTTTCAAGTTCTTTTGAGGTTTCTAGCATTCTCAACTTAGAGAAAATCTCATTGGACCTTTTCTTAGCATATTGCATTTTCTTTTGGGCTCTTTTAAACGGTGGCTTTCATGACGAGTCAATTTTAAACTCTCGCATCCCTTTCCCATGAATCACTCATCATTTTTTCAATTCAAATCCTCACGGTAAACGGTTCTTACATGAACACTTCTCCTTAAGTCTACTTAAGCATAGATGATAAAATTGAGATAAGAACGCCTCACCAAATTCAAATATGCAAGAGAAGTCAAACATCCATATAAACTCGTGCATGTGTGTAATGATGGAAGATATACAAAGTTGAATAAAAATTCATATCAACTTCGAAACAACCCCATATAAACAATGGTTAAGATCATTCTAAGCATCGATAATAATGACCAAATGTCCTAGCCACATGGATATTAAACGATTGGGGGGGGGGGGGGGTCAAGCATATTAATATGCCACATCAAACATGTAAACTCAAAAACAAAAATCTAAAAATCTTTTTGTCTTTTCAAACATATTTTGACTCAAATAAAAGCAAAATATTTTTGGTTTTTCAAAAGTTTTCTCAAAAACAAAATCTTTTTGTATTTTTCAATAGGACTCAAACAAATGGAAAACTATAATACAAAATGATACACAAGTCATTATACTAGCAATGAATATATCATGAAGCAAACTAGCATATGACAAACAAGGAAACACTATCATCCTTTAGATTTAGCATGGGAAGAATCAAGTGCACCCAAACGAGAATCATGAAGTTTTATTCCTAAAGCCACTAAATCCGATTTCCTAACCCAAGTAGGTGTAAAATGATGCATGGAGGTTTGGGGAACCGGGGCAACTTTATTCCTAAACTTCCTAAGAGCTTGTCTAAGGTCGTAATAATAACGCCTAAGGTGACCTTTCCTACCACAAAACGTGAAAGTGTAGCGATGGTGGGAATGATTACTTATATGTGGACCTTTTCTAACCTTCCTAGTGTTTCTCACACGTGCGGGGGGAATGGGAACAACTCTTTCATCAAAACCTATACCTCCCCTATCTCCCTTAATTTGGATGATGCCTAGGATCTTATCTAACTTCTCCGACCTAGCCTCCAAATCAAACTTGAATCTAGACGAGTCTTTCAATCTTTCCTCCAACTCATGAATCCTAGACTCGAGCAAACGCCAAGACTCCTCAAACGCTAAAATCTCCCTTTTCAAAGACACCATCAAACCACGGAGATTATCTCCCTCTTTCTCCACAAACTCTAGTTTCTCCATAAACTTCTTCTCTCGTAACCTAAGATCCTCAATCAAACTATCATTATTTTCTATGGCACACTCATTCAACTTAGATTGCAATTTTGAGTTAGCCTTTTTCACTTTCACCGTTTCGACATACAACTCATTAAATGCATTTTGCGATTCTTTCACATCTATTGCCTCCTCGTCACTCTCTTCACCCTCACTAACATGGGATTCACTCAAAACCTCCTCAGAAGTATCATTCACCTGAGAATCTTCATCGCTCACATGACATACCATAAACGCAACAAAGATATTATTAATGGGGGAACTATATCCCTCTTCTGGATCATTATCACTTAAGGTGGGACTATAAACAATGGGTTGCTTGCCCTCTTTCTTAAGTCTAGTGGGACACTCCTTAACTTTGTGACCGTACCCCTCACACCCAAAACACTTATCCGACTCATCTCTCTTTGGCTTTTTAAACTTATCCTTAGAGGTGGGATCTACTTTGTTGTTCTTGAATTTTTCAAATTTCTTGGCATCTTTCGATTGTTTTTGAAACTTAATAAATTTTTTAAATTTATTTGCCAACAAAGCAACATCCTCAAAATCAAAATTTGAATCGGAATCCAAAACTTTGATTTCCTCCTTCCGAATTTTCAAAGCAATACCTTTTTCTTTCTTAGGCACTTGCTTGGAGGTAATCATGTCGATTTCATAGGTTTGTAAGTCACCTACGATCTCTTCTAGTTTCGTCGACTCTAAATTACCCAAGGAGTTTAAGATAGTCACTTTCGCATCAAACCTACAAGGCAACGACCTAAGGATTTTCTTAATGACACGGTTGTCGAAAATTTTCTCACCTAGGTTAAACGACGAGTTGACAATATTGGACAACCTATCATAACTTTGACTTTTGTGTATTGTTGTTGAAAGCCAAGTTAATCAAAACCTCAAAATACCTACAAATTAATATCAAACTCAAGTGTAGAAGTAAGTAAGGGTATCAATCCACATTAAGGGGAAAAGCTAGAGACAAACTCAATTTTAATTTTCTTTTTCGAAATTTTCTTTTTCTATTTTTTTAGCCTTTTCAAATATTAAAATAATTTTTCGTGAGAAGAAGTGAAATAACACTAAACTAAAATGAAAGATTAAATTACAAATTAAAAAGTGACTAAAATGGAAAATAAAGTCTAACACTAAAATATGAGATAAGCGAGGTAAATAAATGTGAGAACAATCAAGGAGTGGGATTACACCACAAATTTTAGCTATTCTAACTAATTAATTTAATTAATTGAATTCTCCCAAATTAATGTCAAAATTACAAATCAACTCTCGTTGCAAATGTAATTTTAATAGTAACCTTTTAAAAAATTAAGTTTAACCCCCCACAACTCTAGAAAATAGATCGACACTCTTTTTAATTAATCACCCGATAGGATCGATCGATTAAAATTTATGTAAATCTTAGAAAATAAAAATAGAGTTGAAATTAAAATAATAATACCCAACTTAAGAAATCCCTATCTCTAGTTCGAATGTAAAATGGGTATTATAACATGGAATTTCGATTTTTCTCTCGAAATCATTTACCCTCTCTCGAGGCGTAAATTTAAGGGTGCGGGATCAAAATTAACATTAAAAGGGAATTTTCAAGTAATCAAACCAATTAAATTAAAATAACATCAAATAAGGGTTCCGCCACCTCTTGAAAGGGAATTTAGCCTAACATGGTATGGAATTTGACAAATTAATAACCAAAGGTATAAAATAAATGAGAAGAGAAGAGAACAATCAAACCCAATCTCTTGAAATAAAATTGAACTTTTATTTCCTTGAAATCAAACACAATCCATCCAATATGAGCATCCAATAATAATCAATTCAATATAATACTCAATTGAATTACTCAGAATTTATCACTCACTAATCTCTAAAAAAAGTAAAAATAAAAATATTTACAAATAACTTTTCTACCTAATTTATTTTCTACTCTAACTATCTCTCTCTACAAATTTGATTCCTCTTCCAATGGGGTCTTCCATCCTTAAATAGTAGGCATGGAGCATGGGGGTAATTTGGGTAGGAATTAATTAGACATGAGGGGTGTGAGGATAAGTTGGGGTTAAAATAGGGAAATGCACAAATGTGCATGGGTTGTGTGAGGTCATGTGGATGAGGGGTGAGGGAATAAAATTAGATTTGGTTAAAAGAGTGTTTGGGGGTATTTTTGAAAAAAAGGGGTAAAAGGGGTTATAAGGCATGTGGGTATTTTATTTTATTGGCTTTTGTTTTGTTTTTGGTTTGTTAATAGGTCGTGGCTTTAATTGGAGAAATGGGTCCTCTTGGGTTTGAATGTTGGACATAGTTTTGGTGAGGTCCGAAGGTTTCAGATTGGTTTTGAACATGGTTGGTTACGGGTTTCAGCAGGTTCGTAGGTGAGGGTCACATTCGGCATGGGTCTCGGGGTATAGGTTCAGGTTTGAGAAAAGTCCGAGTTAGAAGGTGGCGGTGGTTGAGTCAGAGAGATAAGGGTCGCACAGATGGGTTGCGGATTGGAGGCCATCCGAGTTTAACCCGGTTAGAGGGGTAGAGCATGGTCGCCGGAGATGGGGTAAGGGCTAGTTGCCGACGGGGTTTGTTTTTTTTGGCTCCGACCGGAGATGGCAATGGAGCATGGGATCGGGTAAGGGGCTGTTGGGTTGTGGACTGGTTTATGGTAGGGATAGGGCTCGCGGGTATCATCGGCCGAACAACGGCTTGGGGGATGATGGGTTTGTGGTGAGGTGAGAGAGTAGAGAGAAGTTTTGAGTTTGTTTTAATGGAGGTATGGAGAGAGATAATGTTGGGTGAGGAAGAAGAGTGGGGTAAGATAGAGTGTGGTGAGGTGTAGGGTTTATGATGTGGGTGAGGGGTTGGTTTTGTGTGTGTAAAGTGCATGGGAGTGGGGTGTGAGGGGTTGTGTGTGTGTTTAACTTATGATCCCTAAAAAATAAACTAAAACTAATAAAACTAAAAATTAAATCCTAAAAAATTAAAATAAAAATAAAAAATTAAATAAAATAAAAAATCAAGTCCTAAAAAAATAAACTAATAAAAGTAAAAAAATAAATTCCTAAAACTTAAAAATAAAAACTAAAGACCTACAAAAATGTAAATCCAAATAAAACTAAAAAATAAATGAATTCCAAAAAAAAACTAATCCTAATAAAATAAAATAAAAATTAAAAACTAAAAACTAAAAATCAAGATAAAACAACATTAAATAAAAAGAAATAGAAAAATAAATCCTAAAAATAAAAACGATTCAAACTAAAAATAAAAAATAAAAAATACGAAAGGGAACAAATCAAACACACACAGCTCGGGACAAAGTTTAGGGTAGGTTAGGGTAGGCTAGGGTTATGGGATTGGTAATTAGCTCCATAATCCGCATAATTGCCTTAAAATACGCGTTTGAACACTGCAACGTGCATTCGACTTACAAAATAGACAATAAAGCACATAAGACCCAAATTATCGAGAATTAGCAACTAAAATCCGTCTATTCGGGGTATAAAATGTACACTTTTGGGTGCTTATCACACCACCCCCAAACAGAGCGTTGCTAGTCCTCAAGCAATAAGATAGAGAAAAAGAGAAAGATAAGTAACCAAAAGTGTACCATTTTCACGGGCACTTGCGATTGCACTTAGCATGTGCAACAAGACTTTAAACCTATAAGTTGACCTATAGGACGAGTTGTGTCTCGTGAAGGTTTGCAGGGAATATACCCACAAAATTCTTATTTGCAAAGATTTATTGAAAGGCAATCAATCTCTTATTAGACAAAGAATGATCGCACAATCCATCATGAGATAAATGATTTCAGAAATACAAGCTAGAATGTGTAAAAAGATTAAGCTAACTAAATACTCAAGGAACATCCTCCCTAGAACTCAACTTGTGTGGTGTGAATCAGTCAAAACGAGTCGAGTAACACAAGAGTAATTCCTAGATTGCCTCTTCGAAATCAATGCTTCAACTTCAAATCTCACGGATATCTTTCTCTCAAATGAGCTCTTGAGATTAGGGTCAGTGTATCGCTCTTGTGTGTGAGGAGGTGAGTAAATGTAAGCAAGTTCAAACGTCTCACACACATATAAGAAATAACGAACATTAAGAAAGAAATTGATCTCACGAAAGAAATATTAATCACTATAGTGAGAACGTCGAGTTATTCACCACGTTGACTTTCATTTGCCCGAACACCTAGGGGAAATATGGATGATAATGGGTGAGGGGGAAATGAAATGAGAAGGATGGGATATGAGGTGGGATGGTGATGTATGGATGAATGATGAATGATGGATGCAATAGAAGAGTTTTTAATACTTGAAGAACAAATGTCTTTATTACATAAAACTAACTACAAACTCTCTTTCTTTTCTTTTCTCTTTTTTTTCTCTTTTTATTTTCTTTTTCTCTATATTCTATTTTTCTTTTTTTTTTTCTATTTTTGCTAAAAAAAAAATCTTTTTTTTTGTTTTCTCTTTCTTTTCAAACCAACAATGAAGACATTTAACATTTGGAATCAACACTCTTTTCTAAAAAATGAAGGATGATATAGAGATGGAGTGGGGAATGTATGATGTGGGGAATATGGAAGAATATGGGTGAAGTGAATGGCAAATAGTATGTGTATGGATGAGAATCTAGTATTTGGGACAAATTTTAAGACACGCGTTTCTTACAAATCGAAAGTGATGTCTTTCTCAGTAATCAGGCCAAAAATTTATGAAAGATAATGAGATCAAATAACAATTAAGTGCGGAACCAAAATAAGTTGAATCATCTTGTGACTCAGAGATTGCGTAAAACTCTCTTAAAGGTGAAAGGCACGAATCTCACAAGCTAAAGTCTCTACTAGTGATCCTTAAGGTTCTCTTGAGAATTGTAGTACTCTTCAACTCTAAACCGTAGTGACATGATAAGTGCAAAAATTTTGTTGAGTTTAGAAATTCATGGTGCAACATGCCTTGTTACGTATTACATAAGCTATTTAGAAAAAAAAAATCTTCTAACTTAATTCCTAGACTTAAAAGATGGATGATTAAAAATTCACATCAATAAATAAGAAGAAAGAAACTGCACGAAATTTTACAGATTTAAAAATCAAAATTTTTCAAAAAATGAACGATTTTGATAAAATTCCCCACCCCTAAACAAAAATGAAGATCGTCCTCGATGTTAAGTGAAATGATTTTTAAAATGGAGACATAAGGGAGGAAAGAGATTACCAGAATAAACGCCTAATGAAGTGAACATGTGAAGATAAGATGAAACCTGAATAAGTGATAAGAAAAAAATTGTATACAAGTCTATAAACATGATAAAGCATTGGGTGATGTGAAACACCACCCCCAAACAGGATGAGACTAGTACAAGAAAAAAAATGGGCTGCCTCCCGATAGCGCTAAGTTTAATGTCTTCAGCCAGACCGAAGGACTCTCACCCTAAAGATAAGATCTCTGAAAGCACGAGGAGACAGAAGAATTAGGTGATGAAAATCACCCCCAAATAAGACTGAAGCGTCAGTCTTGTTGCATGAAGGCTAAAATGGGTCAATGCACCTGTATAGTAAAGTGCATCACACGATGCAAAGCATCGGTGGACCATGGGCGGGTGGGTATTAGGGTAAAAATGAAGGTCGAAAGGGTAAATAGGTATCGACCACGGGCCTTGCTGAGTTTAAAGGTTTGGGAAACTAGGGCCCTATAGGCATGGTGCTCAAGTTGGTGAGGAAGGAAAAATGGTTTGGTAAGTGGAATGGGTTGGGCATCAAAGAAATCACACGACCGTTCTATGAATGGGTGATGATAATGGTCTCGTCGTGACACGCCAGGGAGCTGTCTCGAGAAAAAATCAACACCACAAGAGAGTGGCGGGTATAGAGTAACAAGCTCGGTGTCATAGTGGAGAGTAGCACCATAAAAACTCTCATGGGTGGAGGATGGTTTTAGGTGAGGATCTAAAAATGTAGATGGAAACATGAAATGTGTAAAATTAAGATCCAAACTAGTTAGTGGGATAGAAGGGACAATGGGTGGGTCGGGTGGGATAAACGGTGGATCGGGTGGGATAAATGGTGGAGGAAGATGATCCAACTCAAGCGTGGGAGACACACACTCATTGGGATGAGTAAATGAATACTCACAAGGGAGTGTGGTATTTAAAGATGGAGTGGTCAACTTCTCCATAAGAGTATCTTCGGTGAATGGGGTGGTTGGTTTAAACGAGGCACCAAGATCGAAGATAGAGGAATATCTAAAAATATTGGGCTCAAAGGGAGCCATGCTTGGTGGGACATCATCCATATCCGGATAGTTAGGAACTATCTCAGATTCTATCTCGAAAAATTAGTGAACACTCGTAGCTGGAGCTAACCTAAAAGATATGGGCATGTCAGAGACATATGCAATTGGGGCATAAGGTAAAAGCTCGGGCATATTTTTGGATATGATGGGAGTGTGGACCGCAATGATGGGTTCATTTGGATATGGTGGAATTTGATCAGGCTCACTATCGAAAGGTAAGTCAACACAATTGTCGACTTGGGGACCGAACCATGGAATGGTCTCAACTTCAAGATTCTCGAGGTGGTAGGGTTGGTCATACTCAAAATCTGTGTCACAAGATGACACATCATCATCACACTCGATTTCAACGATGGGGGGGGATCCATGGGAATGGCCGACTCTCTCGCGCACTCAAATCCATGTAATCGTTGTTCAAGTTGTTGGAGGGCTTCATTTTGGATTTAAGTGGCTTGCTCTTGCTCTAGTATGAACTTTTGCGAGAGACTTTCGAGAGCGGATGCGGATGGTGGTGGTGGAGTGACGGGTGGTGGCAGTGGACACAACTCTCTATGGACATGACTATACGGAGAATACTCAAATGAAGTGTGTGGAGTGGGGACAAGTTCATCATACACGAAAGGATCGCCTTCGTGATGGATAAATGGTTGATACTCATAGGGTGCATAGTGAGGGTACTGATCGTGAACGGGTTCACAAGGTTGCCATGACAACTGTTGGAACGTGTGAGAATCTGCAACATCGGGTTGGGATTCGTATTGCGTGTAAGGGTGATCAGGCCTCCACGAATAACTAGGGTACTCACACAACTCGGGATTATATACATCGGGATTGTAGGCCGAAGTGGGTTCCAAAATAGTGTCATATGGATACACATGTTACACGGTGGGTTCGTAGGGATATGACAAGCACGGACACTCATGGGATAAGTGATCGACATAAGAACAATGGGTGCACGACAAAGGACGCGACACGTCGACACTTGACACCGAGGGTGATGGAAAATGAGGTGCGTGCATGGACGGGTCAAGAGTATCGACAGTACTCGTGAGAGAGGTGAAACCACTAAAAATATCATAAAGAGACGGCTCGAGAAGACTCTCACACGTGTCGCGTGACAATGGAAAATGACCAAAGTAGTCCCGTAAAGGACATTCGTCGGCCATGTGGAGAGAAATATATATATTTTTTTAATGTTTTAAATTTTTTCAAAAGGAAGGAAAATATTTTTTGATGTTTTGATAAAAATAAAGAAAGAAAATATTTTTGGATTTTTTATAAAAATAAAGAAAGAAAATATTTTTGGATTTTTTTTTTAAATAATTAAAGAAAATATTTTTGGAGTTTTTTTTTTTGGAAGAAAAGATAGGAAAAATATGGACTCTTGATTGTACGAACTAACTAAAATCGACTACCAAAAAATTAAATTGGACACACGCAAGCCAAGGAGAAATCCTAACTAGCACATAGCCAATTTTTATCTTGAAATTTAGTGAAAAGGGTAGTCAAATTTTAATTAAGTCCGCATGCGATAAAAAATCACAGAATTATCTGAGTGATCGCCTTTGCAAAAATGTTCTCCTAGTGGGCTACCTAGTTAATGGATTTTAAATTTAATGATGGCTAGGGTAGCACACAATTGGTAAGCGAGTGAGTCGGGTGATGAAATCCCTTCTCGTGAGTGACCGGGTGTAGGTCTTACTAATTTAATTCTTCACACCATTCGAAAATAAAGACAAGAATAAAATCACACAAGAGCACACAAAAGAATTGACTCGTTAACAGGAGAGGCGCGAGGGTTCAAGATATGTACCTCCCACGATTTTTACGCCCATGGGGTGTCGAAAAAGTTGAGTCCACTGGGGGGAGATCACGCCAATCTCAGTCGGTCCCGGGAGTCCTATCGACCCAAGGTAGAGAGGCTTCTTTTCCTCGCCTTTGGACGCCCTCTCTCTACCTTGTCCGGTTCCCTATAGATCTTATCTTCGATGATTAATATTTTTTATAAAATGAATAATAAAATAAAGGTGTCTCTATGCACCGCAATACAAGCAATGATATAATAAACCTAATACAAGCCTTCTAAAATAAATAAAAATGGTATATAGGAAATAAATGAACTAAAAAATTGAATCCGCTCCGAGGGCTTCACGCTCCCAAGAATGGCAACGACTCCATTTGATAACTTTGACTTTTGTTTGTCGTTATTGAAAGCCAAGTTAATCAAAACCTCAAAATACCTACAAATTAATATCAAACTCAAGTGTAGAGGTAAGTAAGGGTATCAATCCACATCAAGGGGTAAGCTAGAGACAAACTCAATTGTAATTCAATTTTTATTTTCTTTTTGGAATTTTTCTTTTTCTATTTTTTTTAGCTTTTTCAAATATTAAAATAATTTTTGGTGAGAAGATGTGAAATGATACTAAACTAAAATGAAAGATCAAATTACAAATTAAAAAGTGACTAAAATTGAAAATAAAGTTTAACACTAAAATATGAGATAAATGAGGTAAATAAATGTGAGAACAATCAAGGAGTGGGATTACACCACAAATTTTAGCTATTCTAACTAATTAATTTAATTCTCCCAAATTAATATCAAAATTACAAATCAACTCTCGTTGCAAATGTAATTTTAATAGTAAACTTTTAGAAAATTAAGTTTAACCTCCCACAACTCTAAAAAATAGATCTACACTCCTTTTAATTAATCACCCGCTAGGATCGATCGATTAAAATTTATGTAAATCTTAGAAAATAAAAATAGAGTTGAAATTCAAGTAATAATACCCCACTTAAGAAACCCCTATCTCTAGTTCGAATCTAAAATGGGTATTATAACTTGAAATTTCGATTTTCTCTTGAAAATCATTTACCCTCTCTCGAGGCGTAAATTTAAGGGCGAGGGATCAAAATTAACATTCAAAGGGAATTTTCAAGTAATTAAACTAATTAAATTAAAATAACATCAAATAAGGGTTCACCCCACCCCTTGAAAGGGGATTTAGCCTAACATGGTATGGAATTTGAAAAATTAATAATCAAAGGCATAAAATAAATGAGAAGAGAAGAGAACAATCAAACCCAATCTCTTAAAGTGAAATTGAACTTTTATTTCCTTGAAATCAAGAACAATCCATTAAATATGAGCATCCAACAATAATCAATTCAATATAATACTCAATTGAATTACTCACAATTTATCACTCAATAATCTCTAAAAAAAAAAAAAAAATATTTACAAATACCGTTTCTACCTAATTTATTTTCTACTCTAACTATCTCTCTCTAGAATTCTCTCTACAAATTTAATTCCTCTTCCAATGAGGTCTTCCATCCTTAAATAGTAGGCATAGAGCATGGGGGTAATTATGGTAGGAATTAATTGGACACGAGGGGTGTGAGGATAAGTTGGGGTTAAAATAGGGAAATGCACAAATGTGCATGGGTTGTGTGAGGTCATGTGGATGAGGGGTGAGGGAATCAAATTAGATTTGGTTAAAAGAGTGTTTGGGGGAATTTTTGGGAAAAAGGGGTTATAAGGCATGTGGGTCTTTTATTTTATTGGCTTTTGTTTTATTTTTAGTTTGTTAACAGATCGTGGCTTTAATTGGAAAAATGAGTCTTCTTAGGTTTGAGTGTTGGACACGATTGAGATCCGAAGGTTTCGAATTGGTTTTAAACAGGGTTGGTTACGTGTTTCAGCACGTTCGTAGGTGATGGTCGCGTTCGGCATGGGTTTGGGGTATAGGTTCGGGTTTGAGCAAAGTCCGGGTTAGAAGGTGGCGGTGGTTGAGTCAGAGAGATAAGGGTCGCACAGATGGGTCGCGGGTTAGAGGCCATCCGAGTTTAACCCGGTTAGAGGGGTCGACCATGGTCGCCGGAGATGGGGTAAAGGCTGGTTGCCAGTGGTGTTTGGTTTTTTTATCTCCGACCGGAGATGGCAGTGGAGCATCGGATCGGGTAAGGGGCTATTGGGTTGTGGACTGGTTTTTGGTATGGGATTGGGATTGTGGGTATTATTGATGCAGTAGCGAGTTGGGGGCTGATGGGTTTGTGGTGAGGTGAGAGAGTAGAGAGAAGTTTTGAGTTTGTTTTAATGGAGGTGTGGAGAGAGAGAGAGTGTTAGGTGAGGCAGAAAAAGTGGGGTAAGATAGAGTGTGGTGAGATGTAGGGTTTATGATGTGGGTGATGGGTTGGTTGTGTGTGTGTAAAGTATATGGGAGTGGGGTGTGAGGGGTAGTGTGTGTGTGTTTAACTTATGATCCCTAAAAAATAAACTTAAACTAATAAAACTAAAAATTAAATCCTAAAAAATAAAAATAAAAATAAAAACTCAAATCCGAAAAAAATAAACTAATAAAAGTAAAAAAATAAATTCCTAAAACTTAAAAATAAAAACTAAAGACCTTCAAAAATGTAAATCCAAATAAAACTAAAAAATAAATGAATTCCTAAAAAAAACTAATCCTAATAAAATAAAATAAAAACTAAAAACTAAAATTCAAGATAAAACAACATTAAATAAAAAGAAATAAAAAAATAAACAACGATTCAAACAAAAAATTAAAAATAATAAATACGAAGGGGAACAAATCAAACACATATGGCTCGAGACAGAGTTTAGGCTAGGTTAGGGTAGGCTAGGGTAACATGATTGGTAATTAGCTCCATAATCCACACAATTGCCTGGAAATACACGTTTGAACACCGCAACGTGCATTCGACCTACAAAATAGACAATAAAGTGCATAAGTCTTAAATTGTCGAGAATTAGCAACTAAAATCCTTCTATTTGGGGATAAAATGTACGCTTTTCGGTGCTTATCAACCTAGCATAAAACTCATCAAAAGTGTCACCCTCTAACATCCTAATGGTCTCAAACTGTGAGTGAGATTTTGATGTTTTGACGCCCTAACCGTGCTAGTGCCCTCGTGAGTGAGTGCCAAAATATCTTAAGAGTCTTTTGATGTTTCACTAGTCATAATTCTATTATATTCTTCCTGTGTGACATGTGAAGAAATAACGTGCAGACCCTTAGAATTATATTGTGCAAGTCTTTTTTCAGTTTCAGTCCATGACTCAACAGGCTTTAAACTAGTGACCTCACCTACAATAGTGACAGGGGGTGTCCAACCTTTCTTAATTGCTAGCCACACATGCTCATCAATATATTTTAATGCACATCTCATTCTCATCTTCCAATAAGTGTAATTAGTGCCATAAAAAACAGGAGTTCGGAAAAATTCGTTATATCCAAAATTCATCTATTGAAAACACACGGGATCAAAAAACAAATAAAAATATGCTTTCTAGCTCTGATACTAATTTGAAAAATGCGGGGGTGGTCCCTATGTGTGTTTCAAATCAAACGAATTTTCTCCAAAAATTATTCAACTTTTAATTAGCACGAAACCAAGTTGTGAAAAACCAATTTTTACTTTGAATTTTTTTATCTTGATTAATCCTAAACATGCATCTAGTGATTAAAGCAAGTAAAATAAAGTAAAGAATACTCACAACGCCGGATGTACGAGGAAAAAATCCAAAACGGGAAAACAACCTCGGATGGCCCAAGCTAGACAATCACTATGAACAAAGGTTTTACAGAGACATATTAGCCTTACTCAATGACTCAATCCCCCCGGGTCTTGATGCTACTTCTGATCTTCTATCATTCTTCAATAGTGCCCACACAGAAATTCCATCTTCCCCGATACCTGTCCACAACACTCGACTCCACAAATATCTCGGTTTCCACCAAATGGATTTGATACATCTACGATGTCGAACAAGAAGTCCTTCTATTTTCTTCACTGCAAAAACTTGATGTTCAATGGTAGAACAAACCTTCTTGGTGCAACAAGATCATGTAAACATAAACTAATGATAACTAGGATCTTTGCAAACTCTAAGGATGTGTTTAAGCTTTTTAAACCTTAGAAAATATGTGCAAAACTCGTACTGGATCGTAAACTATTTTTCAAGAATGCACACCCGTTTAATTCTGACGAAAATACGCTTTAAATAAGAATTAAATGCCGCCTCGAAAATGGTGTCGTTCGAACGACATAGGGATGTCATTTACGCGACATAGCCATCTCGTTTGAATGAGACTGGTTATCGTTTGAACGAGCCCGCGTGTCAGTTTGACTTTTTATTTAAAACGTCTCTTTTAAAGGAGATCCTAATAAGTCAAACTCTATTTTGAGCTTATCAGAATAAAACGTAATGTAAACCATTTAAAACACTTTAAAAACATTTTAAAATATTTTTCTTTATAAAAATACATCCTTCTCTTTTATAAAAACAATTCCGAGCTGTGACACCCCGCCTAATTAAATACCGGGCGATCACTCCTTTATTAAATTAAATCAAGGTGAACAGTTTGGTTCATTCTTAGCATCACTGTCGTAAAAAGAAGCTTTCCAATTAACACCCTAAATAATTAAGCTAAGTGACAAAACCAATTTTAAACATTAACTTCCAAATTTTATTTAAAGAAAAGATTTATTTAATTTATTAACAAAGCTCAATGAATAAGATACACACCACAATAAACTGGAACGAAAGAATTCAATATATAAAACATTCATCAATGAATGTCAACATGCGAGAAAAATAAAGTAGTACATCCGTTCTGAACAAAATCCCATAATAACGAACTAGGAAATAACTGAAGTAACAATGCCCCAACATAAAGAAATAATGGAAAGGGCTACACATGCCCATCTGAATGAAAGTGCTAAGAGTGGATCTGAATGAACGAAGTCGTCTAATTAAAAGACCTGCAACTCCCACCTAAGCTGCAGCGCATTCCTTCCAATAGATCCTAAGCAAGACGCCCCTGTGGCTGGGCACCTGAAATACATACATATATATACAAGGGGGAGGGGGAGAGAAGAAACGGGTCAGAGCCCGAAAGTGTGTGTTATTTAAAATCAGTTTAGCAAGTATTTAAATTGATACAGGCCAATGCAACAACATATTAGTTCGACACTCCCTTGAGAAATTCTCACCTCTCTTCTAGTGTGTACGCCTATCGTACTAACCTTCCCAAATGGTTTAACTTAACATTTTGGATCATACTAACCTTCCCAATAATTTAGTTTCTCTTAACTTACTCATAAGTTTTAAAACCGAAACAAGACAACGTGTGAAAAGATTACTTTTAATGTGTAGCACAACTCTCGTTTTAGCTTCATTAATTTATAAAGTTTCCCAGTGTCATATTATACTTTCGCAAAACAGTATTTATTATATGAGTCAACAACCATGTCCTACTTATCAAGTCAAAGTAGGTAGTTTAAATTCCAAAATCTCATATATATATTAACTACTCGAATAATATATATATATATATATATAACAGCACCCCAACTAAAACTATGGTGCGGGCGTACTCTGCTATCCAATCCCCGTATCGTTCACACAAAGGGAAGTACAAATTCGGAATCACTCACGAACTGTATCAACATATACACAAATAAGATTGAGGCGAAGCATAGGTTCCAAGTCCAAGAGGTCAGTACATACCCTCACGTCTCTTAGGACCGTCCGACTATCAATCTGATAGCCCGTACCTAGGATCTCTATCTTCTAGGGTACGAATCAATATCCTCCGTAAGGCAACACAGGATAAGATCGTCCCAGCGCGGTAACCTCAGGGATAGCAAGTAGCGCGGGTACGTTTTTCACATGTATATAATATATGCACACACAATCATATAAATATACCAATTTCCTCATATTAATATAGGTTCCTCTCATTACCCATAATTACAACATTTATCCTTAATTTCACATTATTAAGATTACGTATAAGGTTTCGTCTCTAACCTTGACTCGAAGGGTTTTCTCACTAATTACGTGGCACTCGTGGATTCTAACCATCCAAGTAGGAAATTCAGTAGGTAGACGCCTATTCGCTATCGTAAGTATTTGACGTAATCTCTCACTTGAAATGCGTAGTTTCATCATTCCTTAATTAATTGTCCCTAAAACGCAATTATCGTTTCATAATAAAGTTCCCATCCTTTAACCATATGTCCTACTGGTCTCTCCTATATCCCAAAACATTTTATTCATAATCCCCAAGAATTATTCCACGGTAAATTAATTCAACTAATTAAACAAGGGGAAATAAGAGGCTGCCAGGAAGGGTCGATCGATCGACGACTGGGGCTCGATCGATCGAACCTTCGATCGATCGACGCTATAGGGTCGATCGATCGATCAAGCAGGTCTGCGAAAATTCTGCAGAACGCAGTTACGGGTTTTACCAAAATTCTTCCTCCAAAATCATATTCTCCAACCCTAATCGTCCCAAAATTTCTACTACAAACATTATAACATATTACCAGATGTTTCTAACGTTGAGCATGCATATAACCATCATTAAACATGATTAAACAACCTAAAGTCTCATCTAATCATCAAGAACCCTAAGTTTTCTTAATTTTTGTTCTAATAAGTTTTCTCTAGAATTCCGTTCTACATAATCATCAAAAATTCGTGGTTTAATCATCTACATCCCATAAGGTTTCCAGAATATGGTTTTAATCTTTTCTACATGCAAATTCCTATCAAAAAGTGGGGTTTTCTTCCATAGATTATACTCCTAATCATTCCTAACTAATATGAATATTGCATTAACGAAAATACGCAAGTTAAACACTTGCCTGGGATTTCAGAGGTCTGGTTTCCTGCTGGTATTGGTGTGGTTGCGTTCTCCTCCTCGCGATCTACGCGTTGGTGGTGACGGTGGTGCAAACGGTGGCCTTTTGGCCTTGGATTGCCTTGGAGTTCTCTCCTCTCTTCTCCAATGGCCGTCATTTGATTTGTGAATGTTCTAACCCTAAGAGGCTGATATAGGTTGGCTGAAATTCGTGGGTTTAATTACCTTATTTTGTAAAATGACCAAAATGCCCTCCTGGGTCACTAATTAAGCCTAAAAACATCCCGAGACCCAAACTAAACCCCCGGGTACACTTTTCTGACTATCTCGACCCTTCCGGACGCGTTGGCGTACTCAAAACGACCATACGAACAACTTATAAAATATTCACTTTTTATTTAACAAAATAAGTCCCGACGTGACACGGGCACGTCCTTACTTAAATTTTCGAAATAGTCATTTAATACACTTATGACATTTAATATAACCAATATAATATATTACTATGCTCATCCAGTAATATGCAACAAATAACAAATTTCCAATAATTACTAACTCTCGTCACGCTAGTAAATATTTAAAGCAACATTCCGGATTAAAATTAAATTAACTTATGACATTTAATATAACCAATATAATATATTACTATGCTCATCCAGTAATATGCAACAAATAACAAATTTCCAATAATTACTAACTCTCGTCACGCTAGTAAATATTTAAAGCAACATTCCGGATTAAAATTAAATTAATTTATCTCAATTAAATTTAATAAATCCCAAAATTTAAAAGCTATAAAAATACGGGGTATTACATACTTCCCCCCTAATAACTGAATTTCGTCCCAAAATTCGGAAAATAAGGCCTAACAGGTAGCACAATTCTGGATATCCTTTTCCGTACACAAACTAACTACAGAATACGGCGCTCAATCACTATAGCCCTTTCCTCACAGTAACATTGTTTTGCATTCTCTTTGGAGACACTTCACATTGTGCTCCCAACCGACAACATTCGCATTGGTCACGCCTGTACGTTATACATTTCATTATCTCTATCATTAGGAGGACGCACCTCACTACATGACAAATACTCGGATTTATTCATATACAAAACTCCCATTCTGAGAAAATATTATGAACATTTGATCACTCTTGCTCGTCTAAAACAGTCATGGAATTCTACCATAGTTATCGGATATTTTCTCGACCGATTCAAAAATTCTAATTATCTACTCTCCTCTAAACATACGGAAGGAGAATAGTCGAGGTTCTTCCATAACAAAACCTTAATAAGTACCTCATATGCGACAAACAGGTACGAGTTCTTCTACAGAGCATTTTTGAAATCATCGTACCAAGATTCCAAAATCTCCTTCACGTGGCTCCACTAATCTTTACTCACCATGCGCTTATTCTCTGGCTAAGGGTGATACATCCTACTTGAAACGAAATTTTATCTCCACTGGTTCCTGAAATCCCATATCAAAGGTGAGATTCACCAATCTCATCCTGATTCAGAAATTTATACTGCGCCGGACCATGCATTGGCGCGATCCTTCCTTTCAAAGGAAGTCTGGGTCATACTAGTTAATATTGTAAGCCGGTCCAAAGGAATATCAATCACTTCCCTCTCGGCGACTTAATTCGCAAGTTCGGGATAAACCCTTGATCTTGTTTTGAGGATGGCAACTCATCCAAGAACCTTACCGACTTTACCAACCTCTTCCAATTTCAGTAATTTTCGATAATCACAAAATTCTTTGGTTGATTCTCCTTTTTCAACCGAACCTTACCTATGGGCAGTGCATGCAGAGACTACTCACTATGTCTCGTTAAACATCGATTCTTCCCTTGGAATGTCTCACATTAAGTGACACGTAATACCCCCCTTCCTTCCTTGGAGCATTCCGAGAGTTTCGACCCGTGCTTTCCTCTCCACGAAGAGCACTTCTGGATCTCTTATGCCATCCTAACATCATTACTCGTTGTATGCGCAAGTCTCTCTCATACTTGACTAATGACCACTCCGCTCCGGGTGTGCTTCATAACAATTTAGTTCTACCCTATTCCAGGAATACCATTTCTTGAATGGCTTCCTACAGCCTTCCAATCAAGTTAGGGCGTGTTATTCTAATTGCATACTTATGTATGGATTATTCCCCCTCATGTGACGTTTAATCCACTCTATCACTTCCACTTCGTTATACTAGTCCCACAAACTTATATTTCACACATCTATTACCACGTCCCTTCGACTTGGACTATTTTAACTGTGGTTAACCAAGATACCCACATTTTTACAACATTCCGAACGGCGTGCTACTCATCTGTAAGACTAACTAGATTCAACGGAATAGAAGGAATAAGGCATTCAAATTCCATGACAACAAAAGAGGAATAATAATTCTCAACCTTCCTCAGATAAGCACAACAATTTTTCCCAAATAGGTACAACAACCAAAATAAATCACTAATGCTTTATTCATCAAAATAATTATAGGTCATCTCTTGTATGATATGAAGTTCTTTTCAGATACTTCATGCTAAAATCATTTAACTCTTTATTCACCTTGTGTTCTGTACGCGGTTATGACATTTGGGGTACCTCCAATCACCCTAAAAAATCAAAATTCTTAAATTCTCCTTACCATCGTTCCACTCCTCAACTCGTGGGGATAACTTTCAATGCTTTCCTGCCATAAAATCCGGCTTCAATGACCTTACAACAGAATTCAACTCCCAACTTACATATATAATTACTTGATCCTATTTCGACCAGAGTACCGTACTTATGGAATAGTGACCAAACGTCTCCCTATTTCCAACCTTACGCTAAGTTTCATGCGTGGGATGTCTCGCAAAGCGAAATCCAAACAAGGAACCCCCCCGATACACTACTACTTAGCATTGTCGGTTATCGGGATCCGTTAGGTCCTCCGTCCATAGCGTGTACCCTTTTATTCTGTCCCTTGACAGAAAAGTTGTAATTTCTACTATAATTATGCTTAACGAATATCGTTTCCCAATTTTACTATCGTATTGGTTGATGGAAATTTCATTCTATTAACCACGGATACATACGATCGGAATCCTCGAAATTCCCTTCCCTAATAATAGGGGTATAACTAATAACTCCCACATCTTTACAGGATAAATATAACATCGCACTTTTCCTATCACTAAGTCCGGAGTGCTAAACATAATTCTGAGTCAAATCTTTTCGCTCAAGGGTAAATCCCGATACATACGGAATTATACTGACAAGGTCTACGCATACTATGGCATCGAATATCTCGAGCCCGCTATCTCTTCCGAAGTATCTAGGATAGATAATATAAGTGCAAGTCCAACCTTCTTACAGGTGAGGCCTCGCCCAAAACAAACATAAAACATGTTGCACCAATGCAACTACTCCGATAGCCTCGCAATTAATGTACACTATCATACTACCCATTTTATATAACATTTTATCAAAAATAATATTATACTCGTGTATCGCATCTCTACAACGAGTAACCTCAATAAAGTATAAAACACTGCTAATATACTCATTCATCCTCTGCGGATAGCACTAAAGAAAAATCCCGCTACACTAGGGAAAAATATTCACATAATGGTAACATCTATAATTATATGCATTAACTCGTATCACATGTTAATATAGCAATGAACAAAATATGGTGACTCGCTCGTGTCACATAAACACGCCGCATCCTCTAAGGATACAACCTATGCTTCCATCTTGGCAATCGTCTTGACTGCACAAATGGTTTCGGACGTAATACGTATGTCCAAACCAAACCAAAATTATTTTAATCGTTGCCTTTACTAGGCACCATATTCTTGTTCTCACTCGGCACAAAATACCTCAACGCATAATCCACTTACCACCTGTCCTACTAACCAGGTTAGGATTGTCCTTCTCTCGGACTTTAGTAGACTCGATTCCTGTTAGCCATCCCGGTTGTTCCCTTAGCCTTTTTAGGCCATACAGATCGTGTTACTATCTATAATAGTACTTACTGAATTTACCATCACTTGGTAAGAATTTAACTATTTGAAGCACTTAAATGGTTTTTCGGATGTGTATCCACCTCTTTTTGTGGTGCTATACCACCATTGATGTATTCAGGTTGATTCCCGACTAAATTCTTCGATTCCTTTAACTTCCCCCACAAAGAAGCGTCATCATCTATATTGACAAAGTATGACATTGTCAACCTCCGAATCGGTCTCCCATCATAATTTCCTCCTCGAGTATTATCAATTTTTATTACAAGTTGACCTCCCACTTGGAGTCATTTCCCCTACT
Organism: Sambucus nigra; assembly: GCA_949130495.1. Taxonomy (NCBI): domain Eukaryota; kingdom Viridiplantae; phylum Streptophyta; class Magnoliopsida; order Dipsacales; family Adoxaceae; genus Sambucus; species Sambucus nigra. The sequence goes on along the minus strand of OX422214.1, from coordinate 381,068,573 downwards.
TGTATCTACATCCTTCGAAACAAAATTCGTTGACGGTTACGATTCATATTCACGGATGGACTCTTGACATGCCCTTCCTCGATGAGCTCAGAACCACATTTGCCTCATCCTGAACAGTTGAGGAAGGGACATACGGTCAACATTGTACCTAAGGTTCTCCCATAGGCATAGCATTCCACTTCTAAAATTGGTGGTTGAATACAACCATTATAATTTCGTCCCCAAAGCCAAGAAAATTTTCTCTAAATTTTCACTTTCGGTTTGCCATACTCTGTCCTATATTTAAGCATATGAATACTTTACCTCATTTGGTAAACCCATTCAATTTTCGCGTTTCTAAAATTTCCACTGATAGTCTCTACGCGTATTCGTAATACGTTGGGTAAGTTTACCCTCGCACCTCATTTGGCTATAACAGCATTTGAAAATCCTTGTTGTACCTTAGTCGCCTTTCTAGTCGTGGATTCTCATGCCATAATGGAGGTGACCTCGACTACGGTCATCATCCTCGGATATATCTCATAATTTCCAATTGAGCCCTGCCTCCTGATGTACGCTTAACGGTCCTCTTCTGACATCCGTCATCGCTCGGCACACGCACACATCCGAACGAAATTAGAATTCACTAGGGTATACACATTACAGCAGGAGAACGAAATCTCGTCAAAGGAATCGACAATCCTAAACATAGGGCTCTATAACAAACAAAGCAACGCTAGAAGCATAATAAGCAGTACAGATCCTAAGGACACTAGAACCTGATGCTCTGATACCACCTGTGACACCCCGCCTAATTAAATACCGGGCGATCACTCCTTTATTAAATTAAATCAAGGTGAACAGTTTGGTTCATTCTTAGCATCACTGTCGTAAAAAGAAGCTTTCCAATTAACACCCTAAATAATTAAGCTAAGTGACAAAACCAATTTTAAACATTAACTTCCAAATTTTATTTAAAGAAAATATTTATTTAATTTATTAACAAAGCTCAATGAATAAGATACACACCACAATAAACTGGAACGAAAGAATTCAATATATAAAACATTCATCAACGAATGTCAACATGCGAGAAAAATAAAGTAGTACATCCGTTCTGAACAAAATCCCATAATAACGAACTAGGAAATAACTGAAGTAACAATGCCCCAACATAAAGAAATAATGGAAAGGGATACACATGCCCATCTGAATGAAAGTGCTAAGAGTGGATCTGAATGAACGAAGTCGTCTAATTAAAAGACCTGCAACTCCCACCTAAGCTGCAGCGCGTTCCTTCCAATAGATCCTAAGCAAGACGCCCCTGTGGATGGGCACCTGAAATACATACATATATATACAAGGGGGAGGGGGAGAGAAGAAACGGGTTAGAGCCCGAAAGTGTGTGTTATTTAAAATCAGTTTAGCAAGTATTTAAATTGATACAGGCCAATGCAACAACATATTAGTTCGACACTCCCTTGAGAAATTCTCACCTCTCTTCTAGTGTGCACGCCTATCGTACTAACCTTCCCAAATGGTTTAACTTAACATTTTGGATCATACTAACCTTCCCAATAATTTAGTTTCTCTTAACTTACTCATAAGTTTTAAAACCGAACCAAGACAACGTGTGAAAAGATTACTTTTAATGTGTAGCACAACTCTCGTTTTAGCTTCATTAATTTATAAAGTTTCCCAGTGTCATATTATACTTTCGCAAAACAGTATTTATTATATGAGTCAACAACCATGTCCTACTTATCAAGTCAAAGTAGGTAGTTTAAATTCCAAAATCTCATATATATATTAACTACTCGAATAATATATATATATATATATATATATATATATATATATATATATATATATATATATATAACAGCACCCCAACTAAAACTATGGTGCGGGCGTACTCTGCTATCCAATCCCCGTATCGTTCACACAAAGGGAAGTACAAATTCGGAATCACTCACGAACTGTATCAACATATACACAAACAAGATTGAGGCGAAGCATAGGTTCCAAGTCCAAGAGGTTAGTACATACCCTCACGTCTCTTAGGACCGTCCGACTATCAATCTGATAGCCCGTACCTAGGATCTCTATCTTCTAGGGTACGAATCAATATCCTCCGTAAGGCAACACAGGATAAGATCGTCCCAGCGCGGTAACCTCAGGGATAGCAAGTAGCGCGGGTACGTTTTTCACATGTATATAATATATGCACACACAATCATATAAATATACCAATTTCCTCATATTAATATAGGTTCCTCTCATTACCCATAATTACAACATTTATCCTTAATTTCACATTATTAAGATTACGTATAAGGTTTCGTCTCTAACCTTGACTCGAAGGGTTTTCTCACTAATTACGTGGCACTCGTGGATTCTAACCATCCAAGTAGGAAATTCAGTAGGTAGACGCCTATTCGCTATCGTAAGTATTTGACGTAATCTCTCACTTGAAATGCGTAGTTTCATCATTCCTTAATTAATTGTCCCTAAAACGTAATTATCGTTTCATAATAAAGTTCCCATCCTTTAACCATATGTCCTACTGGTCTCTCCTATATCCCAAAACATTTTATTCATAATCCCCAAGAATTATTCCACGGTAAATTAATTCAAGTAATTAAACAAGGGGAAATAAGAGGCTGCCAGGAAGGGTCGATCGATCGACGACTGGGACTCGATCGATCGAACCTTCGATCGATCGACGCTATAGGGTCGATCGATCGATCAAGCAGGTCTGCGAAAATTCTGCAGAACGCAGTTACGGGTTTTACCAAAATTCTTCCTCCAAAATCATATTCTCCAACCCTAATCGTCCCAAAATTTATACTACAAACATTATAACATATTACCAGATGTTTCTAACGTTGAGCATGCATATAACCATCATTAAACATGATTAAACAACCTAAAGTCTCATCTAATCATCAAGAACCCTAAGTTTTCTTAATTTTTGTTCTAATCAGTTTTCTCAAGAATTCCCTTCTACATAATCATCAAAAATTCGTGGTTTAATCATCTACATCCCATAAGGTTTCCAGAATATGGTTTTAATCTTTTCTACATGCAAATTCCTATCAAAAAGTGGGGTTTTCTTCCATAGATTATACTCCTAATCATTCCTAACTAATATGAATATTGCATTAACGAAAATACGCAAGTTAAACACTTGCCTGGGATTTCAGAGGTCTGGTTTCCTGCTGGTATTGGTGTGGTTGCGTTCTCCTCCTCGCGATCTACGCGTTGGTGGTGACGGTGGTGCAAACGGTGGCCTTTTGGCCTTGGATTGCCTTGGAGTTCTCTCCTCTCTTCTCCAATGGCCGTCATTTGATTTGTGAATGTTCTAACCCTAAGAGGCTGACCTAATGGCTGATATAGGTTGGCTGAAATTCGTGGGTTTAATTACCCTATTTTGTAAAATGACCAAAATGTCCTCCTGGGTCACTAATTAAGCCTAAAAACATCCCGAGACCCAAACTAAACCCCCGGGTACACTTTTCTGACTATCTCGGCCCTTCCGGACGCGTTGGCGTACTCAAAACAACCATACGAACAACTTATAAAATATTCACTTTTTATTTAACAAAATAAGTCCCGACGTGACACGGGCACGTCCTTACTTAAATTTCCGAAATAGTTATTTAATACACTTATGACATTTAATATAACCAATATAATATATTATTATGCTCATCCAGTAATATGCAACAAATAACAAATTTCCAATAATTACTAACTCTCGTCACGCTAGTAAATATTTAAAGCAACATTTCGGATTAAAATTAAATTAATTTATGACATTTAATATAACCAATATAATATATTACTATGCTCATCCAGTAATATGCAACAAATAACAAATTTCCAATAATTACTAACTCTCGTCACGCTAGTAAATATTTAAAGCAACATTCCGGATTAAAATTAAATTAATTTATCTCAATTAAATTTAATAAATCCCAAAATTTAAAAGCTATAAAAATACGGGGTATTACACGAGCACCATTAATTATACGCATTCATACCTGTGTGATCTCGGAGTGAAATTAAGTAGAAGACGATTAAACTTGCACCAATTAAACTTCGACATGATTAATTCTTTCAAGATTTGCCGCAACGTCTTCAATTTCTTCAATACGTCATAAACCCAGTGGGATCGTGACAAAATAAAATCTCCCTATGACATATTACAAACACAGTTTTGTTCACAGAATTAAGTCAAAACAATACAGGGACTCAATTGGAAATTTATGTCCTTACAACAGACTAATACCTTGCAAAATAACAAGATGTACAACGGGCGTGTAATGCCTGTGACAAGATAAACATTAAATTTGGCATATTAGTTGAGTTAGAATAGGAATAGATAGTAAAATCGCTAAGCAATACTCAAGATCTTCTCTCCCAATTTTTCTCAAATATACAAGGGGCATAAATCACAAAATCATAGATTTTAATTGAGAGTTATCATGTATATAATTGTACGCAAATACGCGAAACGAATGTTATCTAATGGTCTGGTGAAGAGATCTGCGAGCTGTTTTTGAGTGTTCAGATATTCAATAATGAGATCTTTGGATTCGATAAGGTCACGGATAAAGTGGTGTCTAATCTTAATATGATTAGTTCGAGAGTGCAATACAGGATTTTTGGAAATATTAATGGCACTTTGGTTGTCACAAAATATGGTTAATTATTTTTCTGTGAGACCATAATCATTAAGCATTTGTCTAATCCATGGTAATTGAGCACAACAACTACCAGTTGCTATATATTTAGATTCAGCACAAGATAAATAAATGCAATTCTATTTCTTACACGACCAACCGACAAGATTATTGCCTACATAGTAGCAAGCACCAGAAGTGCTCTTACTATCGTCAGAACAATCGGCCCAATCGGCATCGGTGTATCCTACAATAGAACTAGTCCTATCATTTGTGTACCAAATACCAAATTTTAGAGTACCCTTAATATATTTAATAATCCTTTTCACACTTAATAAGTGAGATTCTTTAGGGTTACTTTGATATCTAGCACAGATACACACGTCGAAGGATATGTCGGGTCGAGACGCGGTAAGATACAGAAAATTCCCTATCATACTTCTATAAAGGGTGGGGTGTACACTTTTCCCAATATCATCCTTAGAAAGTTTAGTTAAAGTACTCATAGGAAGTCGGAAGGTTTAGCAGTTTCTAAGCCGAATTTTTTAATTAAATATGCAGCATACTTGGATTGAGAAATAAAAAGACCATCACTACATTATTTTACTTATAGACCCCAAAAATATTATAGTTCACCCATTAAAGACATTTGAAATTCGGTATGCATGATATTAGAAAAATTCTCTACATATTTAGGACAGGTGGAACTGAAGATAATATCATCCACATAAACTTGCGCGATTAAGACATGTTGATTTCCCTTTCTAACGAACATTTTTTGATCGTTTCCACAGCGGACAAAATTGTGAGACACTAAGAAGGTGGACAGTCTCTCATACCAATCTCTAGGAGCTTGTTTCAAGCCGTATAAAGCTTTCTTAAGATTATAGACGTGGTCCGGGTGTACAGGATCAACAAATCCTTTGGGTTATTCTACGTAAACTTCTTCTGACAAAATTTCATTTAAAAACGCAGATTTAACATCCATTTGGAATAATTTGAATTGCATATGATAAGAAATTACAAGGAGGAGACGAACGGATTCCAGACGAGTAACAGGTGCAAAAGTTTCTTCGAAATCAATTCCCTCAATCTGGGAGTATCCTTGTGCAACCAACCTAGCTTTATTTCTAATAACCTCCCCCTTTTCATCAGTTTTGTTTTTAAAAATTCATCTTGTCCCAATAACCTTCAAATCTTTTGGTCTAGGAACCAGATTCTAAACATAGCGACTCTTAAATTGGAGTAGCTCTTCTTGCATATAATTTATCCAACAAGATTTAGCAAGGGCATCATTAACATTTTTAGGTTCCTCAAGAGAAATAAAGCAAGAAAATTGTGCCACTTGTCGAAGTTGAGATCTAGTTATAACTGGTTTCGAAGGATTACCGACAATGGTTTCAGTGGGATGATCTTTAGAAACCCAAGTGGGTACAGAAGGATTCTCAGGTGGTAGTGAATCAGTATCAACTTGAGGAATAGGGGATAAAACAGTTTCGTGCTCATCAATTGTTACTGGTTGACTGTAACAACTCCTAACACTTGTGTCATCTATAATTACATTAATTGGTTCCATAATAGTTTTGGTTCTATATTTAAAAACACGCAAAGCCCTACTATTTTGGGAATAGCCAAGAAAAATTCCCTTTTCTCCTCGGGTATCAAATTTTGAAAGATGCTCTCTATCTATGCAGATATAGAAGATACTACCGAAGGTTTTAAAGTATTTAAGATTAGGCTTTTTGTGGAACCATAACTCATAAGATGTTTCTTTGGAATTTTTTCTGAGGTAAATACGATTAATAATTTGACACGCGGATTGGACAACTTCTACCCAAAAGTATCTAGGAAGATTCTTAGCATGTAACATAACGCTAGCCATTTCTTGTAAAGACCTTTTCTTACGTTCAGTTATACCATTCTGTTGCGGGGTTTTGGGAGCGCTAAACTCATGTTTATAGCCATTAGCTACACAATAATCTGAAATTCCATAGTCCTTGAAGTCTCCACCTCTATCACTCCTAATTCGACACACTTGGGTATCCTTTTCATTCTCAATTTTCAAGAGGATTCTTAAGAATTCATTGAAGGTTTCAGATTTATTTTTTATAAAAGCTACCCATGTATATCTCGTATAGTCGTCCACTATAACTAGGATGTACGAGTTTCCATTGAAACTAACAGTTCTTGAGGGACCCATGAGGTCCATGTGGATAAGTTCTAGAGGCTTTGTGGTATGGACATATTTAACTTTCTTATGTGGGGATTTACTTATTTTTCCTTCCTAACACGGTCCACATACAGGAGTAAAAGAATTTTTAATTTTAGGTAAACCTCTAACTATCTCTTGGGAACTCAATATTCTAAGGTTATCATAATGTGTGACCCAATCTATTGTTCCATAGATCAGAATCCTCTAATATAGAGACATTGCAAGATTCAAAATTTGTAATTACTGTGAACAGTTTTTCGGGGTTCTGTTTCCTGTTAAAATACAATTACCCTTTTCATCAATAATTTTGCAGTCCTTTTTAGAAAAGGTAACTGAGTGATTGAAATCACAAAATTATAATATACTTAAGAGATTGGATTTAAGGCCTTTAACTAATAGAACATCATTCAGTTCAGGAAGCCTTTGCTCACTCAATGTTCCTTACCTATGATCTGAGATAAAACACCATCTCCAAACATGACACGACCTCCAAGGAAGTCTGTCTTGTTCTTCAATTTGGTTTCATCCCCGGTCATATATTTAGAACATCCGAAGTCTAGATACCATCCAGTTGAAGTTCTTTCCGCCTTTAAAGCAGAAATGACAATGTTGCACTTGAGCTGGGGTAGTAAATCATCTTTTTTAATCCAAATAGGCCTAGTTTTAAAATTTTTGTGGCCTTTTGACTTAGAAAAGGTTTGATGGGTCTTTCTAAATGATTTTTTCTTAGTATTGGACCCTCCCTTTTTCTTTTTAGAGTTAGAGTTGTTTGTGGCCTGTCTAGGAAGTATATAAGTATTTCTGGATTTTTTAGAATAGCTAATGTTCTGGTAGGTAGGAGTATATGTCATTTTCTGGAAACACTCATCTAGAGTATGTCCAAAAATATGGCAATAGGAACAGTACTGATGGGTATAGGACTTGACTTTCTTACTAAAGTCTTTGAAAATTGGCTTGGATCTATTGGGTATAGTAGTCCAGTCATCATTAGGTTTAGGTTTCTATTTTTGGTCTCTGGCAGAAGGATAAACATATTTGGTTTGATAGTTTGGTTTAAACTGTTCATTGTACTGATTATATGTTGATTGAGAGACATTGAGACTAGGTTCACCTTTTTGAACATTTTGACAAGTTTGGCCTTCTTTTATAAAAGCGACATTTTCAGGAGAAACTTTGGTCTTACTTGTATGCACTATTTCTCCAAATCCTAGGCCAGCCTTATCTTTAGAGTCAAATTTGCTTCCAATAACAATTTTTTAATAAGTCTTGGTTTGTGTTTCAAAGTGTTGACAATTTTTTTAAACATTTGAAATTTTTTGCTTTACCTCTTCTAGTTCAATAAGGGTTGCCTTGTATTTTTGTTCAAATTCATGGTTCTTTTGAATCAAAGAGTTTATTCTCAAGTTATAATTCTCAATCTTAGTCTCATGAGCAACACATTGGGCAGTATAATCTTCAGCGTTCTTCCTAATGGTTTGGTTAAGCAAATCGATACGCTTACTTAAGGTTTTTATCATTTTCTCTAGGCGAGCACTCTTCTTAACTGTTTTAATGTATAATTCATATAAATAAGGCAGGTCATCATCAAACTCACTATGTGCATCGTGTGAATTGTCCCCTATATTTTTGATAGGTTCTTTACTCATGTTCACTTTCAATTCATCATCAATATTATCACTTTGACTCTCACATAATTTTTCAGCAGTAATAGGAACAAAATTACCAGCAGGATCATTAACAGCATTAACAGGCATATCAAGTTCATGAGGAGGCAGGCATGCATCATCATTATATATTATCTTAGCAAAGAAATACATGCAGTACTCATTGACTTGGGTTAACTCAGTTTCAGCCTCTTCAAAATCACTAGAGTCGTCCCATGTTTTACACATATTGGCCTTGTTATTATTGTTAATACTAGTTGGACATTTACTAGCATAGTGACCAAGTTTACCACAACGATGACACCTAACATCTTTTATGTTAGGTTTAGGTCTGTTGGGGTCATAGTTCCTCCTATTGTCATAAGTGTGTTTGGTATTGTCTCTGTCATGAGGTCTGTGAGATTGATTACCTTGATAATTTAATTTGCCTTCTTTAGAGGCTACAACATTTTTGAATTTCAAAATATTTTTGAAATGCTTACTCATAAGAGCTATTTCATTGTCAAGGTTTTCCAAATCACAGGTTTCAAGACAGTCAGTGTCAAAGTCTATAGAGTTCAATTTAGGCACTGGTAATTTAGATGAAAACATAACATTTAAACTAGAGGCTTTATTAGTCTTTCTGGTCAATTGCTTTTTAAAGTCTAGTTCCAATTCAACAGTCCTAAGTTTGCTGCTAAGTAATTCAGGAGTCATATTAAGGTCATTCATTTCCTTAATAACATATCTCTTGTTGTCAAATTTAGATGGCAATGACCTAAGAATCTTTGACACAATTTCCTTTCTACTGTAGGTTATACCATTTGCATGAAGTTTTGTAAAAATATCAGTTAATCATATGTAGAAATCGTCAAAGGATTCATTGTCATTCATAATCAGGGTGTTATATTATTGAATAAGCATTTGGGTTTTCCCAGCTTTGACACGTTCATCACCCTTGTTGATGTAAAAAACTAGATCACTCTAATTCTTCAATCACAGATAAATAAATAAGACAAAGATTTTTAAAGTGGTTCGGCTAGGAATAAAGCCTACGTCCACTGTTATGTTATTGCTGAGTGTTTGTGGAATTCTTGATTACAAGTTCTCTCAAGAAATTCCGGTCCCTTTGAATGGGATTGATACAAGGTATTTATAGCCTCAAGGCTGTACATGAAAGGTCCAATACATTAAATGATATACATATGAATGGGTAATACATTTAATGCGGCGTGTGCGTCAAGAATCTAATGAATAGTTGAACAGTTGTCCGTCTGATAATTGATGACACGGCCGAGGTGCAGTTCGGACCGCCTTAGTTGCTCGTTGATCAAGAGTTCCTCGGAGTGCTTAGAGTATCTCGGGATGAAAGAGTTCCTCGGATGGAGTTCCTCGGCATGATAGAGCTCCTCGGTGTATTCTCGTTGCTCGGTACCAACCATGGTTGTTCAGTAAATGATCTTCCTCGCTGTTATTGTGCCACGTAGATTGACACGTGTCTTCATACTATTCGTCCACATCAGCATATTAATTTTGGTATCAACAGAAGCCCCCAATGTTTCATATTTCGAACTTTGAGGAGTATGGGACATTCTTTCTCGGTATATGGTAATATTAAATGACCTTCCTGGGTTTTAGGAGCATTGTATTCAAATTTCCTTCTCATTTCGCAGTTTCCGCCTTTTTTACAAGCGCTTCGATCTTCGTGCAACTTTTGTCTTTTTAGCCGCCGGAAGTTCAGTAGTTTCTTTTTAGTAATCATTTCTTTCGCCGCTTCCCAATGCAAAGTATTTAAACTCCTTTGGTAACCATACCGTCGTCTACACTTTCCATTTTTCTGCATTCAAGTTTTCTATTCTCTTCCTCTCTCTTGTGTGTTCATCATTGTTTCCGTTCGTTGTCAACATATCTCCTTTCTTTCTGTAAGATCTTCTTCTTTTCTTCTGCATCTCTTTTATTCAATATGGTTTATATTGTTGAATCTGCTGAGAAATTTCGTTCTGACTTTTCCATTCCTTCTTGGGTAACTCTAGAGGTTCTTTCTGAGCCTTTAGATTACTTTCGATTGGCTGAGGGACATTGGTTCCCCAGTCTTTTCATTGCTGAATGTGGTTTTTCTTTTCCCCCAAACTCATTATGTCTTGAGTTTTGTCAATATTTTGATCTTGTTCCTGCAAAAATAGCCCCCAATTCATGGAGAATAATTAACGGGGTGCACAAGTTAAATCTAACTCATGGGACTCGTATAGGGATCCCAGAAATCATGTACTGCTATAAATGGGCCACTTTAGATAATATTTATTATTTAAAAACTAGGTTTTTAAATAGAGCCCTTGTAGTTAACCTCCCTGATTCAAATAGAGATTATTTTGAGCATGGGTTGGTCATAAAAAATTGGCAACACGCGCCTTTATCTGGGAATGAAGTATACAACGGTCCCAGATGCCCCCCATACGGCAATGGGATAGGTTTATTTTTCATTTTTATTTTACTTATGAAATTGCGTTTTCATCATGTTTGACAAAATGTATGACTGAGATTTATGTATTTATTTGCAGTTGATAGTAAAAGAAAAACTCCAAAAGAGTCGGAAGTGAATATCAAGCATTTAAAACTTATCTGGAATTTGCATAAGACGATTGCAGACGAGCATATTAGATCTGCATCATATTTGCTGCAGTATAAGAGCTACACAACCTCTTATACTGCTCGCCCTGTTGAACCAGCCTCAACACCAGAAAGTTCATCTTCAGATTCTCATATTCCCCTATCTCAGAGAATGGGCAAGAAAAGAGCTCCTCCTGCTCTATTTGGTGAAATTTCTTCTGCTGTTGAAGCAAAGAAAGGTAAAATTGATGTCCCAGAGGGGACTAAAAAAGTAGATGTTAGTTCCTCCAAAGTTGCCGAGAAGCCCCCAGTGGCCCCGAGCAAGAAAGCTGATGTAATTACAATCTCTCCGACCAAGACCTCTTCCTTGGTTGATGCTGCTGACCCTCCTTTGAAGAGATTGAGGAAATCATCCTCGGTTAATCTTGCTGGAACTGCATCTTCTCTACCCGCTGGTGGTAGTAGTATTTCAAAAATCATTCTTCCGAGCTCTTTAACGAGCTCAGTTATACCCGAGGTTCTCGGGGTTGATGAAAAGATTCCTAGGGATACACTGACATCCCTAGCTGCTCGCCATCTTTCTTCAGTAAATTTCTCATACCTTTGGTCTTTCTTTTCTTTTTCCTGAACTCTTATATTTGTGTTGACTCTATTGTTTTTCTTATCTTTTAGCTGGTGAACTGTTTCAATACCATCGTGAAGAAAGATCAAGCTATTAAAGCTTCTAGTTCCTCGTCCGATGTTGACGATGCCCTCTTGGGTTTAGCCCAATCTGTGAAAGAATCTCGCCAGCAGTACGTCGAGGAGAAAGCTTCCTGGGAGAAAAAATTGGCTGCAGCTGAGGCTGATAAGATGAAGATGGCTGAAACCTCCAAGAATTTGGAGGAGAAGGTGAAAAGCTTAGAGGTCAATCAGCAAAAGTGCGATGACCAACTGAAGAAGGCAGAAGAAGAACTGTCTATCCTGCGAGACATCAAAATCCAGAAAGAACAATTGGATGTCAAACTCTCCTCGGAGCAGTTGAAAAGAAAAGTTGCAGTTAGGAAACATTTCAGTGCTGGTTGGGAAAAAGGATGGGATAAAGGGATTGCAGCTATGACATCTCAAGTCAAATATGGGGAGTTGAAATACTTCCATGACGGTTGGGTAGCTGCTCTACAAGAGCTAAAAATCCAAGACAATTCTGAGCTATTCCAACGGCATCTCCCTGGTCCTCCTCCACCAATTGTAGAAGAAGAAGAAGATGAACCTGCATCAGATGAATCTTCCATGGCTGTGGATGTCCCAATTTCTGCTTCTCAACCCTCTGTCATTGAGGATATTTCTTCTATGCCTCCTCCTGCCGAGAAGATTTCTGCTGATCAAGCTGTTGTTATCACCGAGCAACCGAGCTCCTCGTCCCAGCCTCCCGAGAAAGTCTTGGGAGACAAGGAAAAGGTGTGAAGTTGTTCGGTATCATTCTTATCTTTTATCATTTGTAATCGAACACTGTAATCCTTTTATGATCTAATAAAATACTTCTTTACTCATCGCCGTTATTGATGATTCTTTGTTGATTGTTGTCTTTTTCTTGTCTTTAGTTTGTTGCTAGAATGGAACTAATCTCTTCTCATGATACCGAGCTGATGCAGCAATGTCACCAATACTATAGGGCTGGTCATACAGACCTTAGTTCTTCTGAAATTGCTGACATTCTTGGTCATGATGCTTCAGAACAGGCAACTGAGGCTTATCGGTATTTGAAAAGTTTACTCGACCGAGCTGTAGCTAACAATGTCGCTTATTATGACTTGATTGAAGAGTTGCATTGTTCCTTAGAGGATCTCCAAGGCCAGCACAATGAATCGATGGCTTCATTACACGAGGAATATGAAAATAGATATCAACAACTTTCCTCTGATACAGGTCATAAAAAGATCATTGCTGCATATGACATTAGGGAAAGGACCCTAAAAGGTGAAGTTGAAGCCTGCCGACAAATTGCCGAGATCCTGGAACAAGAAAATAATAGTCTGCAGAAAAGATTGGCTCAATATGAATCCGTTGCCTCCTCTTCCACTGCATTAGTACCAGTTACTGATGAAGGTTTTTCGTTTCTAGAGGTTGAAAACGCCAAACTAAGGCAAGAGTTGGATGACTTGAAAAAGTCTATTATTCCTGTGACTGCTCGGGGACGAGGAAGGAGTTCTCGGGGACGAGGAAGAATCGTCGAGGAGCAAAGTTCTCCAGTTGCTTCTCGGAGCCGATCAAGAGTTCTTAGCCGTAGTGTTGAAGAATCTCGCACCCAATCTACTCTGGAAACTCAAGCATTCCAACTAAATGTTAAGGATCGTGCTCTGTCTGATTTGTCTAAGAAAAATTTATCTTTAGAGGATCAATTGGCTGCGATGAAGTCTGATCTGAATAATAAAGATGCTCTTATCAAGAACTTTCTCGAGCAAGTAGATAGATTAACTTTCCAATTCCATAAACAGCCTCGGGAGTTCTGGAATGCAGGCTATAATGAAGCTCTTTACCATTTGGATGATCGCCTTGAAAATGCTAACAACGAAGGTTATAAGCAGGGATGGTTGAACGCCCTGGGTGTATTAAAATTGGAACAAGGTCATTATTTATGGGATTATCATGCTCCTGGATTGCTAGACTTGCCTGTTCCTCCCTATAAATTGGATATGGCATGGATTCCTGCTCGCTCCATTCCTCGGAGTTTGATCTCTAAATATCTTGGTGATTATAACCTTCATTCTCAAGTTGAAGTATCTCGTCCTGAGCACCTGTTGGACACTCCTACAATAATGAATGTCAGAATGCTGAAGGACATGAACTTTATTAATTCTCCTCTTTGTCTAGAGGATCCTCCTGCTGGCGAGGAACCTGTCTCAAAGGACAAAGGAAAGAAACCAATAGAGTAGGAATCTTTAATGTAATAGTTAGCACATACATGTAACATGTAATACATTTTTATCTTAATGAAAGAATTTCATTTTCTGTTTTGCCAATAGCTATTTTTCTGTTTGCAAATTATATGGTTCATCAACCAACTTAGAATTTATAACAAGCATAAATTGTTCAAAATTGTTTCCAACCAACCAAGGTGGATAAATAATGTTTGTCGACCAACCACAGTTGATGGGTTTCTATCCCCGACCAACCATACTTGGTTCAATTTTCAAATATAAACATGTGTCCGACCAACTAAGGTCAATACATTTATCCTCGTCGACTAACTACAGTTAGTGGGTTTTTATCCCCGACCAACCATACTTGGTACAGTTTGGAATATTTTGTTCTTTAAAGAACTTTTTGTAATAATGTTACCTCCCGACCAACATAAGCTGTAATGCGAGAGTATATAAAGTCTTACCAACCGTAGTTGATCATGCTGGTCTACACCTCCTAATCAAAGGAGTAGTAGGGTTCTTTCGAACTTTTTGGCTCCTTGGAGCATGTCCTCCTAACCAAAGGAGGTTGGCTACTTATAGCACTTTTGCTCCGTAGAGCGCTCCGTAGAGCTTATCCTCCTAACCAAAGGAGGTTGGCTACTTATAGCACTTTTGCTCCGTAGAGCGCTCCGTAGAGCTTATCCTCCTAACCAAAGGAGGTTGGCTACTTATAGCACTTTTGCTCCGTAGAGCGCTCCGTAGAGCTTATCCTCCTAACCAAAGGAGGTTGGCTACTTATAGCACTTTTGCTCCGTAGAGCGCTCCGTAGAGCTTGACTCCGTAGAGCATGGCTCCGTAGAGCATGACTCCGTAGAGCAGTCTTCTTCTTGTCAAGCAGTGTAGTGTTCAACGCTAGTATTCCCCGAAAAACTTTCAACAGAAAGAAAATGCTGAACATTCCATGCATTCTGAAATTCTTCTCCTTCTAGAGTTGCTATTCTGTAGGTTCCAGGTCGAACAACCTCTGTAACTCGGTAAGGTCCATGCCAGTTTGCTTCCAGTTTATTCTGTTTCTGAATGACTTTCTTCAGCACATAATCACCCTCCTTCAAATCGCATTTCTTCACCCTTTTGTTGTAGAACAGAGCTGTTCGTTGTTGATAAGCAGCATTCCTAATGGCTGCCTCTTCTCTTACTTCTTCGAGCATATCCAAATCCATTCTTCTCATCAAGTCACTGATCGGAGAGTTGAAATTCAGCACTCTATGCGTTGGGAGACCCAACTCGGCCGGTATCACAGCCTCACTTCCAAATGCTAGCATATATGGTGATTCTCCAGTTGCTGCTCGGGGAGTTGTTCGGTAGGCCCATAATACTGATTGGAGCTCATTAATCCAATTTGCTTTAGCTTCACTTAGCCTCTTTTTCAACCCATTCAGTAATGTTCTGTTCGTCACTTCAGTCTGTCCATTGCTTTGGGGATGGCCTGGTGCTGAATGAAACTTCAAAACGTTCGACTGATGACAATAGGCAGCAAATTCTTCATTATCAAATTGTGTTCCATGATCTGTGATGAAAGCATGAGGGAGACCATATCGACAAATGATATTCTTCCATACAAACTGGTATACCTTCTCGTACGTCATATTGATAAGAGGCTCAGCTTCCACCCACTTAGTAAAATAGTCCACTGCAACTACGAGATACTTGAATCTTCCTCGGGTGGTCGGCAGTGGTCCAACCAAATCAATTCCCCACATGGCAAATGGCCAAGGGGAAGTTATTGGTGTTAGCAATGCTTGTGGAGTTCGTCGGATGGAGGAAAAACGTTGGCACTTGTCACATTTCTTGGCATAGGCTATACAATCAGCCCTCATTGTCGGCCAGTAATATCCCTGTGTCATCACTCTTTGTAAAAGTGTTCGACCTGCTACATGAGCTCCACAAGATCCTTCATGGATTTCTTCAATCAATTCTTTCACCTCGGTGGGATGTACACATCTCTGCAAACCTGCCATAATTCCTCGTCTATACAAAATACCATTAGTTAATACATACCGAGCAGCTTTATACTTCAGTTTCTTGGCAGCGAGTTTGTCCTCCGGCAATTCACCCTCTTCAACATATTTCCTGATTGGATCCATCCAAGATGGTCCTAAATCAAGGGTAATCACATTCGTTGTCAGATCTTCATCTATGCTCCGACCTTCTAATACTTCAATCGGTATGGTTCTTCGCATCTCGGTACGAGTAGCTGATGCTAGTCGGGCCAGTGCGTCTGCTTATACATTCTCCATCCTCGGTATTCTCTCCAATTGAATGGCCTCAAATTCTGTCAACAATTTCATCACCTTTGCATGATATTTGATCATTAAATCTCCTTTAACCGCATACATTCCCATCATCTGATACACAATTAATTGAGAATCACTGAATACCATCACTTGTTGTGCTTCCATAGTCTTTGCTAGATTAAGACCTGCTATCATGGCCTCATACTCCGCTTCATTGTTAGAGGCTTTGAATTGGAATCGCAAAGCATATTCCATGTCAATCTCGTCTGGAGTGATCAAAACAATTCCTGCTCCACAACCAGCTGTGCAGGATGATCCGTCTACATATAATCTCCATGTAGGTATTTCGTCTTCAAATTTCTTATCTGTCAGAGTTCCTCGATAAAATATCTGTTGTTTTCTCCTATCATCCCCCGGTATCTTTCGCTCCTCGTCAATCATCTGTTCGTACCCTTTTACCAACCTTGGTTGGTTTGGACCTATTTCTGCTGATCCTGTATCATCCACAGGTAGGTCAGCAAATGTTTCTGTTGATCCTGTATCATCCACAGGTAGATCAGCAGGCACCTTTTGCTCCTCGGGGGTATCAGGGTATGTGAATTCTGCTATAAAATCTGCTACAGCTTGCCCCTTGAATGATGATCTGGGCTCATACACAATATCATATTCACCAAGTTCTACTGCCCAGTACATCAGTCTCCCTGATTTTTCTGGCTTATGGAGGGCTTGTCTCAATGGCATATCAGTATAAACGATGATGGTATGGGCTTGGAAATATGGCCTCATTCTTCTACTTGCTTCAATTAGTGCCAATGCCAATTTTTCTAGCTTTGGGTACCTGATTTCTGCACCTCGGAAAGCCTTACTTGTGTAATAAATTGGCTTTTGGACTCCATTCTCCAATCTGATCAACGCTGAACTGACTGCGTTCTCTGATACTGCCAAATACAAATACAACTTTTCTCCTGTTATTGGTCTTGACAACAGTGGGGGTGCTCCCAAATATTTCTTCAAGTCTTGAAAAGCTTTTTCACATTCCTCATTCCATTCAAAGGTTTTTCGAAGTGTTTTGAAGAATGGTATGCATTTATCAGTTGCTCGAGATACAAATCTGTTGAGCGCTGCAACTCGTCCGGTAAGACTCTGCACTTCTTTCTTCGTCGTCGGAGATCGCAGCCCTAGAAGAGCTTTGATCTTATCTGGATTTGCCTCAATACCTCGCTGATTGACGATGTATCCGAGGAACATTCCTTCTCGTACTCCAAAAGTGCACTTCGTCGGGTTAAGCTTCATTTGGTATTTATCCAATTGATCAAAAGTTTGACTCAAGTCAATCAAATGATCAGCAGCTTTCTTGCTTTTAGTGAGCATGTCATCGACATAGACCTCCATGTTGCGGCTGATTTGTTCGGTAAAAACCTTGTTCATCAACCGCTGATATGTTGCACCTGCATTTTTTAAACCAAAAGGCATAACATTATAACAATAAGTTCCCCTAGGGGTAATAAAAGAAGTACTTTCCCTGTCTTCAGGTTTCATTTTGATCTGGTTGTAGCCAGAATAAGCATCCATGAAGCTGAGTAGCTCGTGTCCCGAGGTAGCATCCACTAGTTGATCAATTCTGGGCAATGGAAAATGATCTTTTGGACATGCCTTGTTGAGATCAGTAAAATCAACACACATTCTCCATTTGTTGTTTTTCTTCTTTACCATTACCACATTTGCCAACCAATCTGGATATTTTACATCTTCAATGAATTGAGCTTTCTGGAGTTTCTCGACTTCCTCTTGTATGGCTTGATTCTTCTCGGGACTAAACACCCTTCTTCTCTGCTTTACAGGTTTAATCTCCTTATTCACATTGAGTTCATGACATAAGAAGTTTGGATCTATTCCTGGCATGTCTTCATGACTCCAAGCAAAAGTATTTTTCCTATTCTTCAAGAAAGTTATCAACTCCTCTTTTATCGACATATCCAACGATGAACCTATCTGGGTTATTCGTTCAGGATGCTCGTCATCCAGAATAACATTTTCTGTAGATTCCATCACCTGTCCTTTTACAAGTTGAGATTCATCCCTGGGATCAAGAGTTTCAATTTCGGTACCTTCCTCCACCTGGTAAGTAGTAGTCTTTTTCATCGATCCTTCTAGTTCTTCTTGTTCGGCCGACGAATAATAGCATTCCCGAGCTACTTTTTGATCACCTTTCACCACTCCAACTCCGAAATTTGTTGGGAATTTCAAACATTGATGTACTGTTGAAGGAACGGCTTCGAACTTCTTCAATCCAACTCTTCCCATGATGATGTTGTAGGCCGATTGCACATTCTTATCCATCACAAAGAATCGTATTCTTTCTGTTCGACAGACAGGCCAGGTTCCAATGAATATATCCAACTTGATCGTCCCAAGTGGAAAAACTTTCTCGCCAGCAAAACCCAGAAGGGGTCTGTGATAAGGTTCCAATTGAGATAATTTCAAATTCAGGCTATCAAAGCATGAATAGTACATGATGTCTGTTGAACTACCATTGTCTACCAACACCCTTGAAATGATCACGTCCTTCATTCTCATTTTGATCACCAAAGGATCATCATGAGGGTAAAGAACACCTGCCAGGTCGTTTTTTGAAAAACCAATCACTAGCTTCTCTTTATTTACCTTCCGAGGACGATCATCCTCGGCCAGGTTTATTCGCTGAATATATGAACAAGCTTGAGCCTCTCCGAGGTAAGCTTTTCTTTCTGCAGTAAGGTCTCCTCCTCCTGCATCTCCTCCTGTAATAACGTTCCAATGAAATGATCCAAAACGTATGGAAAATACCTCTCGTTCAGGTTTCCTTGGCTTCTTGGGAAGATCGGGGTCATCATCTGGATCCTCTTCATGGGCCCTCCTCTTTTTCTCCTCTGCACGACGAGGAGATCTAGATCTCTCTCTAGTTCTATCATCATTCCTCCTTTCACTTCTGCGATCTACATATTTTGATAATTTTCCTCTTCGAATGAGTGTTTCAATCTCGTTCTGAAGGGCTATACAATTTTTGGTCATATGGCCATGATCTTTGTGAAACTCGCAATATTTGGTCTTATTCCTCATGTCTGGATCTGTCTTCAGTTTCTCTGGCCATTTGATTTCCTCGTTATTCCTGATTTCTTCTAAAACATGATTAATACCCATTTTCAATGGAGTATAATTATCATACTTCTTTAGGGCTTCCAACTTTATCCTGTTATTCCTGGAATATTTGTCACCACCATTACCTTTCTGATCTTTCTTCTTAGAGTTGTCGACCTCCACTTTAACTTCTTTATCCATATTTTTCTTCGCAGTCATAGCCTCCTCGGCATTCATGATTTTGGCCGCCTTTGCCATCAATTCCGACATATTTTTAGGCGGATCTTTGGCCAGAGTATAGTATAGCTTGTTAGGCAGCAAACCACTCATCAAAGCAGTGATTGCTGTCTTTTCTTCATAATCTATGACTTCCAACTTCTCGTTATTGAAACGAGTTATGTAATCTCTAGTACTTTCTCCTGATTTTTGTCTAACACTTAGTAAGTGCGCTACTCGCTTTACTGGTTTTGCTCCAAAACAAAAATTACCAATAAACAGCTCGGCTAACTGAACAAAAGTTGAAATCTTACCCCGAGGAAGATTATTGTACCATATCTGTGCAGATCCGGTAAGATTTCTCGAGAATGCTCTACACCTCATCTCGTCGGGGACAGCATAGATATCTGCAGCAGCTTGGTACTGTTCTATATGAAGTACGGGATCTGTCTTTCCATCGTACTTGGGGGTCACTACAGGTGCTTTGAATTTCGACGGTGTGGGGAAATCCACAATGGCTTGCACAAAAGGTGTCCCTTGAACAAAAGTTCTCTGTAAGGGGTTCCTCGCCTTAGCCATTTCTCCCAGTCTATCCTCCAATCGTTGAATGGAACCTTTCCATGCTTCATTCCCTTCCTCGGGCCGCTTAGTCCGAGCAACTGATTGCTCTGACGTAGCTTCCTGAGATTTATCTCGACGAGTAATTGGTCGTGATTGTGCAGATCTTTCTCTCGAACCTGGTGGTGGTCGAAAACTTCCTGATGGAGCCCTAGGTGGACTCATGTTCCTCCTTGGTCCTAACCGACTGAAAGGAGACACCCTGCTTAATTTTTCTAAAGCGCTAGTTCTCTCAGGAGAAAGAGAGATATGTTGATCAGTATCCGTAGCCCGTATTGATGAAGTTCGCCCAGGTTGATAAGAAGAATCATTGGATTCCCCATTGCGATATGACCCAATACGTCTGGATCGTGATTGCCCATGATCAGTCCTTTGCCCTGAATGAGTAGGTACACCGCCTTGAAGAGTTTGAAGGAGTTGCCTCATAGATTCTTGCATGGCGGTTTGTCCCTGAGCCAGATTCATCATAATTCCGGCCAGATCTGGAGATGCAGATGGATTTGGAAGATTTCCAGTATTTCCAGCATTTCGATTACTGGATTCTGGATTATCTGCCATTGGTGACAAATGATTTTTATGAAAAACGATAACAACAGTCGTTTCCCACAGACGGCGCCAATCTGTTGATGTAAAAAACTAGATCACTCTAATTCTTCAATCACAGATAAATAAATAAGACAAAGATTTTTAAAGTGGTTCGGCTAGGAATAAAGCCTACGTCCACTGTTATGTTATTGCTGAGTGTTTGTGGAATTCTTGATTACAAGTTCTCTCAAGAAATTCCGGTCCCTTTGAATGGGATTGATACAAGGTATTTATAGCCTCAAGGCTGTACATGAAAGGTCCAATACATTAAATGATATACATATGAATGGGTAATACATTTAATGCGGCGTGTGCGTCAAGAATCTAATGAATAGTTGAACAGTTGTCCGTCTGATAATTGATGACACGGCCGAGGTGCAGTTCGGACCGCCTTAGTTGCTCGTTGATCAAGAGATCCTCGGAGTGCTTAGAGTATCTCGGGATGAAAGAGTTCCTCGGATGGAGTTCCTCGGCATGATAGAGCTCCTCGGTGTATTCTCGTTGCTCGGTACCAACCATGGTTGTTCAGTAAATGATCTTCCTCGCTGTTATTGTGCCACGTAGATTGACACGTGTCTTCATACTATTCGTCCACATCAGCATATTAATTTTGGTATCAACAACCCTCGTGAGCAATGACTAAAGTGTACCATGCCTCTTTAGAAGTAGTACAAATGGATATTCTTTTGAATTCATGTTCATTAATTGATATAAAGATGGAATTTTCCCCTTTGTTATTATCATGAGAAGCTTTTTTCTCTTCCTTAGTAAATTCACTGAGAAGTTTCTTAATCCTTGTTGGATCAGTGGCAGAGGTAGGTTTATTAGGATGTTCATACCCTATTTCAATCATATCCCAAACAACATCACCCAGGGTTCCTTGAATGAAAGCAGTCATTCGCACTTTCTAGTAGAAAAATTATTTCCATCAAAGAGTGGTGGTCTGGATAGGTTACCTAACTTCTCAAATTTTTCTTCCATACTCAGAGATTTTTAGAAATAAGTTTTGAAAACAATTTCTCAAGTTTCAGGATAACAAAAGGTGTTCCCGCTTTGATACCAATTGAAAAACAGCCTTAATACTAAAAGCAAAGTGTTCCATTTTATTTTTATACACCAGTATTTCAAAAAATATGAAATAAAAATTAGAAACATACAACTCACTAGATCTGAAAAATTATTTTTGAAACTAAAAGTTTTTATTTCAAAAACTTGTTGAAACAGATTAGATCTAAGATATCAGATCTAAAAGAGAAACATAAAATAAACGTGAGATGTTCTCTTTTAGAAAAACTCAGTTTCAAAAATTAAACATAAATCTTTCTTAGAGATGAGTTCTGAGAGAATCAATGATTTCGAAGAGGTCTTCAAAAAGGTAAACACAACACCAAGAACACAGAAACCCTAAGTGGATCTAACTCTCGAAAATAGTTTTTCTAGTGTTTGAAAGTGTTTAGGTTTGGTGTTTGGTTTCGGGAGAAAAACTCAGAGGGTTTGCACCACGAAGAAAACTTAGGGTTTTCTTCTGCTAATCTCTGTTTTTCCTTTCCCTCTCTTCTGCCTTCTATATCTTTTCTCTACTCTCTCTTTTCTCTCAGAAATAACGAAGTGGCTAAGAGTTCCAAAATGCTGAGGGTTAATCCTTTTTTTATACTAAGCATAGAAGGATCGAGAACTTCAACATCAATCCTACGGATGAGATCAAGTCTAAATGGATTGACTTAAATCTAACAGTTTAACACATGCGGTGGGTTAAAAGGTCACTGATTGTCTTAGGTTGGGTTCACAAGGATTGAGATAAAATGCATGTAGTACGTTGATTAAAAAGATCCAAGGGTTGAGGATTTGAACACAATATGTGTCTATCAGAAAACATAAATCCAACCGATATGCACCCAACACGTGTACGCACAAGATGAAGGCTGAGACGCGCATTTCAAAATAATTACACAACACACCTTCAACTCTCTAGCACTTTCGAATTATACCCAGGCAAACAATCAGCATAGAAAATAATTTTCTTAAATTCAATTTATACCCACAACACTTTTAAAACCACATTTTAATTAATTCAAAAATCATTTAAAAATCATTTAAAATTATATAAAATGATTTGTGCCGAATTAAATTAATTTTAAAAGATTTGAAGTGTTGAAAAACCATTAAAGAAAATAGGTAATATGTAGGATGCAGTGCAAGTGTCCTATTGTGGTTTTAGGGTAAGAATTAACTTCCCTTTGAAGGTCTTCTTGGACTAGATTTCTTCATGAGTTTGTACCTTTAAGGAGATGGAGTTCTCAAACTATTCTAACCTATTTTGTTTAAATATCCAAACCAGTTAGAACTCCTATATATGCAGACTCAAGTAAGTCAATATATAGTGTGTTCTCAAAGTGTTCCTGTACCGGAGCAGATAGGTAGCAGACCTTATGTGCTCCTCAGTAACTACCTTATAAAGATTCCAGATAAACTTCAACTCCTTTAAATTCATTGTTCTCTCTTTAGGGAACTTTCTTTTTTGCTCAACTGCAAAACCATTTATAAAACAACATTCAGTATGGCATTTTATCAAATATAAACATGGCAAATTTACTTAAACGTAAAACAACCTATTCCATTGCCAAAGAGTTGACATCTAGGTCCTTGGTATTTAGCACTTCCAACTAAAGGGGCATGTTGCCAATTTTTTACAACAACCCCATGATCAAAATAATCCCTATTAGAATCAGGGAGATTAACTACCAAAACTTTACTAACGGCCCTAGTTTTCAAATCAAAAGTGGTATCACTAGCTACCGACTTATAACAAAACATAATTTATGAAATCCCTAGATGGGTTCCATAAATTTGATTTAACTTATAAACTCCATTAACAACTCTCCATGTGTTAGGAGCTACTGTTGCAGGAACAACGTCAAAATATTAACAAAGCTCCAAACACAAGGGATTGGGAGGAAATGTGAAGCCACATTCAGCAACAAAGATAGAGGGGAACCAATGACCCTCAACAAGAGAGAAAAAATCAGAAGGAAAAGTGGGATGTTCCAATACAACCCAAGATGGAATGTTAAAATCAGTTATGAACTTATCAAGTGGCTCGATAGAGTAAGCCATGATGAAGAAAACAAAGAAGAAGAGAAGAAATATTCCTATAAAATTTAACGATTCAGCAAGAACCGAAGACAGAAAAGAAAACGATCGCACGAAAGCAAAGAACACAACAGCAGAATCAAAAGTAAGAGGTGAAAAATGATCAAAGTTTTTACCGCCCTTTTTATAAGACGCATAAAAAACTGGACCAAGTAATGATTAAAGCGAATGACGATTGGATTTACGACGGCTAAACAGAAGAAAAGACAAATATACCCCAAAAGTATTCGCTAAAATTTGAAACATTTAATAAATTGCCATTCGCGCTCAAAAACTCTCAAGAGAATAAATTTCACAAGTCTGGAAGCTCTGCAGCCAACTAAATAGCCTGAGCTACTGCCAAAGCATAACGTTCCACATTTTTTCATGAACTTCAAATATGAAACATTAGGGGATTCTGTTGATACCAAAATTTAGCATCCTACATGGACCAATTACGAGCCAGTATGAGTCATCCTATGTGGCACAACTCCAAGTCAGCATGATAGAAAATCCCAACCAACAAGGAAGACCGACCAACATAATTCCCCGACCAATAAGGAAACCCGACCAACTTAGAGGCTCGACCAACAGTCGAAAAGTCATTTTATACAACCAACCAAGCGCCAACAGTCTAGGGGTGTAAACGGATCGGGTCTGGGTATATCCAGATCCGATTCGGGTATATTTTTAGCTGATTGGGTCTTACCCGATTACCCGACGGGTCTCAGAAAATGGATCCAGACCCGGATCCGTTAAGGACCCGGAGACCCAACCCAAATATATATATATATATATATATATATATATATATATATATATATATATATATATATATATATATATATATATATATTTATTTATTTATTTATTATATTATATTTATACACATTCGGGTCGGGTCCTTATCGGATCGGAGTCATGTATATCCAGATCCGGTCCATTAACTAATCGGGTAATCGAATAACCGGGTCTATAAAATTTGCTCAGATCCGTTAATTCAGGTCGGGTCCGAATCGGGTCCGGGTCCAGACCCGATCCATTTGACAACCCTACAGCAGTCTTACAGCCTATATTGCCTGTGAAGCGACAACCTTCATATAATTAATCCTTATTATGTATCAATGTGAATGCCTAACAAATAAAGGCGTTCCATCCTTTCACATGACAACGATGAAGACCCCCCTTTTGGGCTATAAATACATTGTATCACCCTCATTGAGGTGGATCAAAAAACAACTCAAGGCAATCAATACATAATAGTGGACGTAGGCTCTTCCATTGAGCCGAACCAATTTAAAATGTTTTCTTGTGTCTTTTTTGTTTTACTTAATTTATCTGTGATCAATTAATTAGGCTTAGTCTAGTTTTTTCCATCAACACTTCCCATGTTGCATCTCGAAATATTATTGGACCACTGAACTAAAATTTGAGGTACTGGTATGTGATCCCTTTGAATAAGTCGTCTTCTTTGCACAACAACTAGTTCCACTCTAATTTGGCCTTCCATTCCTATAGTTAGTAATTGGGTGAACATAGAACAAGACATGAATACTTTCTTCTTGCGCCGAGAGACATGAAAAATTGAATGAATCTGAGCTTGAGGAGGTAATTTGAGTTTGTAAGCTAGAGATATTATCTTTTCTAATACCTCAAAAGGTCCAAAATACATTACAACCAATTTAAAAAATTTCCTTAGTTCCATAGATGCCTGCCTGTAAGGTTGTAGCCTTAAGTAAACAAAATCTCCCACTATGAGGTGTCTTTTATTACTCCCCTTGTGTGCATATTGTTTCATTCTATGTTGTGCTTATAAGAGATATTCTCTCAATAAGGAAAACACCAATTTCCTCTTTTTAATCCATTACTCTACTGAGGATATTTTGATGTCTAGATTTGTAGGTAAGTCAATGATGGGAGGAGGATAACCATAGAGAACTTGAAATGGTGTAACCCACAGGCTAACATGGTAATTGGAATTATACCACCATTCTACAGAATCGAGTTAATCCTTCCGCTTCCTAGGTCTACTACTTGTTATTCATATTAGATAAGTCTCTAAGCATTGGTTCACTCTCTAAGTTTGTCCATCTCACTGAGGATGATATGTTGTACTTAGATGCAACTTAGTACTAATGAGATTGAATAATTCTTGCTAAAATTGACTTGTGAAAACCTTATCTCTATTAGACATAATATAAGTTGGAGTTCCATAAAGCTTACATATATTGTTAAGGAATAATTGGGCTACACCTGCAGGTGGAAATGGGTATTTTCAATAATAGAATGAGAGTATTTGGTAAATATATCCACAACCACTATTATAACTCATAACCTTCTGAATTTGATAACCATTCCATAAAGTACATAGAAATGTGAGCTCGTGCTTGGGTAGGAACAAGTATGGGTTGCAGTAGCCCAGGGTATTGGACACGCTCCACCTTATTTTTTTGACAAACATCACAAGATTTCACTCATTCAAGTATTGTTTTCTTCATTGTAGGCCACAAAAAATTAATATAATTCTTTGAAATGTTGTTTTAATACCTGAGTGTCCCCTTAGGGGAGTCTCTAGGAATGTTTTAATAATGTTAATGCTCTGTTCACCATTGGATCCCACCCATAGATTCCTTCTCCTTCTAAGTACACCATGCTCAAATGAACACTCATTGGGCCCTGATCTAGTTAGTAACAGATGAGAAATCATAGCTTTACAATTTGTATCTCTTTCAGAGTTGTCTATAAGTCTATGTGTCCATTCAAGCCTGACTACTGATATAGCATTATAATGAGCTCTTTTCTTATCCTCATGTTGTCTTGATAATTCATCTGCTACAACCTTGCCCATTCATTCTTTTTATATAATTTCATAGCTTAATCCTAATATTTTTGTCAACCATTTCGGCTGTAAGAGAGTAATGATATGTTCTTTAAAAGACCTTAAGCTTTGAGGGTAAGTGAAGATAGTAAAATGATTACCCCTAAAATATGCGTCCCATCGTGTTACAACCATGATAATTTCTATCATCTATTTTACATAAATAGACAGGCCCAAGCTATTAGGACTCAGACCTATACTCAAGTAAGCAATGGGTTTATTTGATTACTATAGGACTGCACCCAAGCCCAAGGAAAAAGCATATCTCCGTAGCAAATGATAAAGAGAAACGAGGTGTGGCCAAAACTGGAG
Source organism: Sambucus nigra (assembly GCA_949130495.1). Taxonomy (NCBI): domain Eukaryota; kingdom Viridiplantae; phylum Streptophyta; class Magnoliopsida; order Dipsacales; family Adoxaceae; genus Sambucus; species Sambucus nigra. The sequence goes on along the minus strand of OX422214.1, from coordinate 381,041,413 downwards.
CAGAAGTCTTAGAAGTTTTTAAGTTCTAAAATGCCTTTACGGCCTCATTACTTCAAAGGAATGAATCTTTCTTGAGTAATTCAGTCAAGGGTTTTCACATAACAACATATCCCTTCACAAACATTCTATAAAACCCACTTAGGCCAAGACAACCTCTCAAGCTTTATATATTTGTGGGAACAAGCCAATCTACTGTAGCCTTGATCTTATTGGTATCATTTGAAACTCTTTTATATGATGTAATATAGCCTATGTATTAAATCTTCTTCGGGGCAAAAGGACACTTTGACCTCTTTGCAAATAATTGATTACATCTCAATATGTGTACTACTTGTTGTAAATTAATAATATGGTCTTCCAAAGTATGGTTATAAATAAATATATCATAAAAAAAACTAAGACAAACTTTTTTAAATATGGCCTAAATATGTCATTCATTATTGCTTGAAATGTGGTTGGGGCATTAGTAAGCCCTAATGGCATTACTTTACACTCAAAATGACCATTGTGAGTGTTAAAGGAAGTTTTGAAATGTCTTCTTCTCTCACTATAACTTTATGGTATCTAGCTCTGAGATCTATCTTTGAAAACAAATTAGCCCCATTTAGCTCATCCAACAGCTCCTTTATAGCAGGTATAAAATTTTTTTCCTATATATTAGCCTCGTTTAATTTTCAGTAACCAATACAAAATCTCCAACTTCCATTTTTTCTTAACTAAAAGTACTAGTGCAACAAAAGGACTATGAAAGGCTGAATTATACATGATGCAAGCATGTCTTCAACCAATCTTTCTATCTTATTTTTCTAAAAATAAGGATTTTTTATGGCCTTTGGTTTATTGGTTCGGACACTTCTTCAAGAACTATATCATAATCCATCTTCCTTTTGGGAGGTAATGATACGGTCTCAACAAACAAATCAATTAATGACTCTAACATCTTTGCAATAATATGAGGGGTCTTATTTTCTTCATTCTCCACTACATTGATCACAAATAGTTGACTAAATGTTTTTCGATGGAGTTATTCATTAATTTGATGATGGATTGACCACTCGTGGATCTCAAACTTGCCTTTCCTATATGCCGTTGTATCATCACCTTCTTGCCATATGTCTTGAAACTGCTTTTTTGTCCTTTAAAATCAAAAGTAACTGGATTAAATTTCCTCATCCAATGTACTCCTAATACTATATTGCAAGCAGGTAACTCAAGAACATGGAGCTCAACTTCAAATTCATGCCCCCTATTTTCCATATGAATCTTGGACATTTTGAGACACTAGTCAATTTGTTTCCATTAGCCATTTTTACCTAATAGTTTCCCAGTAGTTTCAATTGAACACCCCAGCCTATTTATTACTTATTGATCCAAAAACCTATAGGTACTACCCATATCTACCATTATACTTAATGTCTTCATCTTCACTACCCCTTGTATACGAATGGTGTTATGACTCACATTGCCTAATAAGGCATGCACAGATATTTCCATATTTAATTGAGTCTCACCTCCTTGCTCTTCCTTACGCTCTTCAATAATTTCTTCTAAAATTTAGTTTCTACTTTAATAACATACAGTTGTCTTAATGTACATCTATGCCCAGGTTTATAGACTTCCTCACAATAATATCAAATCCCTTTTTCTCTTCTGGCCTCAATTTCCTTATTAAAAATACATTTATCAGGTAAAGAATTGATGTTCTTCTTAAACTTATTGAAATTATTATTTGGGTAGGATGTTTTCCCAGAAGTGTTTGGCTTAGCGTCCTATTTGTTTATTGAACTATTTTTATTTAGGTTCAATGGTTTATCAAAATTTTGGGACCAATTTCTAAGGTTTGAATGAAAAAGTATAGCGTGATTCTTTTTTTTCTTGAGGATTTGTTCATGATCATTGGCTAGTAACATATCATGATTTAATGAAAGAGGGTTAAACAATTACACATTCTTTCTTATGTATTCATCTAATCCACTTATAAAACTTGAAATGAAATAACTCTCATTAAGATTTTTATTTCTACATACCATGATGGCTTTGAGTCCCTCAAATTTGGTTTGATAATCTTCCACTGTTGACACTTTCTGAAGCTTATTGAATTATGCCATGACATCACCATGTTAAAAATATTCAAATCTTGCATGAATGGCCATAAAAAAATCCTCCCATGAAATGTTTTCTTTCTTTCTTAATAATTTTGAAATCATACATTAGCTTTCCTATCAAAATATAAATATGCGTACCAAACTTTTGTCTCCGCTTCCATGTGGTTAAATTGAAAAAACTTATTGCACTTTCTGACCCATTGTTATTGTCTCAAAATAAATCCAAGGATTTTTTTAAATAGATGAAATCCAACCAGAGATAACCAATAATAAATAAGCAGTTTATGCAAATGAATAGAGATGGAGATGAGGATAAGAAGATTAACACTAAGAGATGCGTGGTTCAACCCTCAAGAATGAGCCTATGTCCACAGGTTATTTTGTTGCTCTAGTGTTAGATCCGTACAATGATGTAGTATCTTAGTCTGGATAATAAGAATGTTGAAAATATCTCTACTAATCAATGAGTAAATTGGTTGATTGATCTCCCTCATCCCTAATGGGTATCTGACCTTTTATAGTTACCATTAAGGGAATGTCAGCTGGATAATATAGGCTAGGTGGGAGCTTCTAGATAATGGAGGACTCATAAATATTTTAATGTTTCACCCATTAGGGGAAGATTCTGCATATGCTGACTGTCTGACATGCATGTGTTTGCCCGTCATTAACATTATAAGTTGTCGCTTGGCCTTGCTAGCATCCGCCTAGTTTTCCCCAAGTGGAAAGGAGGGTAATCTATTCATTGAGATGAGGTCCCCCATGACATATATTTATCGGGGGCCGATATCTTTCACATTATTGAGTGGTTTCATATGATTCTCTTTATATCATGAGTTGTTTTACAAATATGGTATAAAAAATCCCCTAAGACTTTGCTCAAAATTTTCAAGAAGTGAGTGAAGTTTATTACATACAGTTTTGGGTTAACATTTACCTGTCTTTAGGTGGCCAGTTGTTTTGCTCGGCTAGCAGAGATGATTGACTTAAGTTTTCTACATGTTAGCAATCCGACGGGACTATATTTTAAAGTGCATCTAGCGCACATGATTCTGTCCTTTATAAAACCAAGGGAAAATTTCGTTTTGATCAACTACGAACCAAACATTCCCGCTTCCAAGAGAGAAAAATACAATATTGATCGTTGCCATATTCTTAGAGAGAGAGAAGGATAAATCTTTCCAAACTAAATTTCTTCTAAAAATCTTCAGGTATTCTTTGCATAATTCTCCTTCTTTTTTTTTACTGTTCTTTTGTTTTTAGTTTTCGTGTTGGGTTTTGAGAGGTTTCAATCTATGTTTTTTCTCATTTCTGGGGTTTACCTAGGGTTGTACTGAGTGCCCTATATGTGCAAGTCATAAAAAAATTTGAAACATATTTACGACCTGCACAAACTTAACCCCGGTGCTTTTTTCTAAGAGATTTTTCACTCCTATCCAAGTTCTCAATCTTGAAAATAACTCGAAAAACCCTAATTTTATCCCCAAATTAGCTTCTTTTGCTATGTCTGCCCCAAGTGTTGAGTATAGAACATCGGAGTTTCATACCTCAGAGAACCTTTGTAGTGTAAACATAATAGTTGGGGGAAAACATTACGCTGACAAGAGTGATACCACTTCTTTTGTCCAACTGAATTTTGAAGAGAAAGCCTTGATGGATAAATAATCCCCTTCCACCAAACCAGTAGAGATCCCTCTGACAAATGAAGAAATGGAGTTAAAAGAGGTTTGCACCACTTCTTATGACCCAACCACCTCTAATGCTAGGTTATACAAAAGTGATGTCAGAGTCGAAGACCTGGACGACCTGAGAATCTTGTATTCCATTCCTGATGATGTAACCATCAAAATTCCTAACCCAAATGAGAGGGATTATGATAGGAGAAATGAAAATTAAAGTATGTTTCCCTCTTTAGTCTCATCCAGTTGGAGCTCATCTTCCACTCCATCCTTCAATAAAGTTCATCTTAAAGGGGTATGGGTTGACCCTTACTCAATTTCATCCTAAAGATTATAGGTCATTTATTAGAGAAGTGATCTACTAGAAAAGTATGGGGCTTTGATATAAATGGGGATATATTTAGGTGTGTTTATGGTCTAAAATATAACCATAAAACCTTGGCTACTATTATTTTTCTTCCAGGAAGTCCAACCCCCAAACCAGTAACCATAATTGGAAGACCAAGTTCTTCTATATTTATGGTGTGTGGGAGTTCTTTTCCAATAACCCAGAAAGAGGTATTAGTATTCCCAGGGACTGGAGTCCCTCTAACCTAATTGATAAAAAATCCACTTCACTAGATAAGAAACTGGCGAGGCTGATTAAATGATTTTTCACCTTAAATACCATATTCTTTGAGGATGTGTACACCCCCAAGAGATTTAAGAGGATGACGAACTATCTGAGTATCATCACTATCGATCTTAACACATATAGGCCATATCCGACTGCTGATGATTATTAAGAGAGTTCCATAAGGAGGAGATGAATGAGGTGGAGGTCATCCAGGTTGGAGTTGACTGTAATGAGGCTAAGCATGATGTCGAAGAAGGTTATATATTTTCACATCTTAGGTCGTCCTTATTTTCCTTTTTTGAATGCTCTTGTACTTCATACCTTACTTGTTTACTAAATGAGTGTTATCCATATTTTGGTGAAGCTTCAGCTCTAAGTTCTAGCTCATTTATCATGTCTCTCATAAATGTCTCCAGGGATAAGTTGAAGGAGATCAGAGTTAAATAACTCCAAGAGTTGGCTAAAAAAGTAATTGCTAAAAAGGTTAGAGGAGAGGCTCATACCAAGTAATGTAATGATAATCTCTCTAGGCTCTCCAATGCTGAAGCAACGAAGCTGTCCATTGAAGAGGCCAGGAAGAAAAAGTTTATTAATAAGGGAAAATTCAAGGTTTCTGAGGATAGGTAAGGTGAAAGAAAAGGATCTTTGTAATACCAAACATCCAAGGATCCAAAGTTTCCTAATCATGCATCTCAATGACTATCCAGGGGAGGGACTTATTATCCCCATATGATCCCGTTGATCCCTTTGAGCTTGACCCTACAATGACCAAAGAGTAACTATTAGCATATCATAATTCCATAATTATTAATGCTACCAATACTCCTGACGTAATGGGCGATATGGGCTACAACCCCGACTTCAGGTTCATGTAGAGCCTGAATGTTGACAATTTCTGAAACTTTACTTCCCACAAGGTCTTCTCTATAAGTTGAATCATCTCGTCTTTCATCTTTTTTTTACTAGACAATCTCTTTTCCTTCAGATAATTTGTTTAATTTCTTCCTTCACAAAGCTACCAAGATTCTGAGGGAGAAATCCAAAGCAGCTAAAAATACATGTGATGACCTTAGGATTGCCAAAGAGGTGCTTGAGAAGAAGATTAAATTCCTTGAGGTCAGTTTGGCTAAGGCATATAATAAATTACAAGAAAGTGATGATCAGATTATGCATAAGGTGGAAGATCTTAACAAGGTTGAAGGGGATATCAAGGCTATCAAGGACTAGCTGAATGTTCTGAAGGTCAAACTCTTTAAGGCTCTAGTTGTTACTTCCATGGTTGGAGAATAGTCTGTTAAGTCCTTTAAGGAATTTGAGGAGTATGTTATTAAAACCATCATGGCCTTACTCAAAGGTTATGATGAGCTAAAAAATAGGGTAGCTAAACACTACCCTGACATTACTAAAGTTGTCATAGCTTGGGATGGATATGTGATGAAGCGAACACCTTGGATGAAGAGGAGGAAGAGGCTCCTCGCTGATCTGAGGCAGGGTTATCTTATGATGATGAAATCTAGGTACTTGGGGAGAATAAGGTTTCTTAAGAGGACACTTCTGTTGTTTGGAACCCAAGATTGGATTATAAAAATGTCGCTCTGAAACGTCCCTTTAGTGTACTTAGGTAAAAACAACTTTGTTCAAATTTTTAGTTAAAACCAATTTTTAACTTCTTAAACCCTAAACATGCATCTAAGTGATTAAATCCATTTGATGAATAAAGCATGCGATAAACAAAACAATTTCAGGAAAAATCCCCGAAGGGCAAAACCTTTTTATTTCACTATAATTTATAAGAAAACGACTTACACGGATTACAATGATATAAGTACAACATACGAAATATCCGCAGGTGTCGGTTTTGATGTCTCGGCTGAACTTTCCCTTTCTAGGAGGGCAGAAGTGAAGAAGAAGATGGCTCCTCCACAAGATACTTAGTAAGGTCTCCTTCTACAATAGCACGCAGCTCTTCGGTTGTAGAGTTATCCTCACAAATTGCAACACGATGTAGTGAATGGATTATCTTCCGATAAACGCGTTCAAGATCACCTATATTTAGAATCGAGTAATACGATCTTGAATAAATGCCGAAAGATAAAAAACTTGTATGGGAATAAGTTTTTCTAAACTGTTCTGCCTTTAAAACATTAGCAGATATATTTTATTTATAACTGAGCTGCACAGAGTCCAAGAAAATAAAAACATGATGAAAACGTCGTGTAATACTGATTTAAATTAAATTAAATTCGCAAGATTCCAAGTAACCCTTATTTAATTCAAGTCTATTTAGAAACAGCCCATAAACAAACAACTACGTGTGTGTGTGTGTGTGTCAAACCATAAATAAAGCATGCGACACAAAGTTAAGGAAAAATCCCCGCAGGGCAAAACCTTTTATTTCACTATAATAAGTAAATCGCAACTTACACAGATTACAATGAAATACAGTGACACACGAATACCCGCAGGCGTCAGTCGGTGTCGTCAGCAATGAATCCACACGCAGCGAACCCACATGAACCTCAGTCCAATCAACAAGGGAAGAACCGCAGCACTCCTCAATGACACGCAGCCATAAAACTTTGTAGAGACTCCCTCAGCAATGACATGCAGCCCTCGGTTGCAAAGATCTCTCCATAAAGGTTTGAACAAACACAAGGTTGTGTTCTTGGGTTACCAAAAAGATTCACAAAGGTTTGGCAATTGTGTCAATCAAAACATGAGTCTTGGGACTCAAAAATATGAGGACTAGAGGTATTTGGACTCTCAAAAACGTCTTATAAAGTCTTGCAAAACAGCTCCCCCGAAGTTGGTATTTATAGGAAAAACAGATGAAGAGTTTCGCTTTTTTAAAACTCTAAAAATCTTATCAGCGTACAGGTACACCGAACCGGTTTGGTGGTACCATTCTGGTATGGGGTTAAAAAACAGCATTCTTCAAGGAATTTTCTCCAACTTCAAAAGGTCATAACTTCTTCACCGTAGCTCGGATTGAGGTGCCGTTTCTTCCAGTATCTTAGTTGCGGCGAGCTCTTCAACTTTAAAGTTGACCAGACCTCTGAACTATGGATGTGAAATTACGAAAATGCCCTTGAACTTCCCTATCAAGCCTTGTTTCACTGTTTTGACTTCCCTTGTGTTCCACTTGCATTCTGTGCCTAAAATCAAGGAACGTGAAATCGTTGTGGTAGATGAGGGACGCATTTAGGAGTTGTTGAATGCTTGATGCTTGGAATTCGGATAGAGGCCTTCGTGAGCGATCGTGTAGAGACGTGCCAGATGTAGCCGAATGTAGCGGCGTATGACATACAAAACTGTAAGATAACGGACATGAGAATTATGTCCTTACAAATCTCCCCCTATGTCTATGCCGGTACATACATAAAAATCCGAATTATCAAGTAACAAAATTTCCTATACAAATCTACCCTTCCATGAACCCAAAACTGGAAAGATAAAAATGAATAAGTCTTCATCGTTTGACCTTCAAGTCTTCAATACATTTAAAGCTTTTCTCATCAGGGTGTGCATTTCAGAAATCATCAATGTAGTACCTACACACATGAGACAAAGCAAAATACCAAAGTGACGTATCGAGTTTGAAATAAGATAAACATAGATACCAATATATGATAAGCATAAGACAAATCTCAAAAAATCCCCCAAAATTTAAACTCCCCCAGAATAAGATAATTCTTTCTCCCCCTTTTTATGATGTCCCCAAATAGACAAATAAGAAGAATGAATCAAACAAGCAAAATCGGGGTGTCACGGTATACAAGTCAAGTCATCAATCAATATAGTAAACGTTCTCTAGCAAGGAGATGCTCAAAAAAAACTTTCACAAACTATATTTTGATTTTTCAATTTTTTCATACAAAAAATAGATACCATTTTGAAAAAAAATGTAAAACATGTTACAAAAAAGACACCATGGATTTAGACTCAAACAACCAAGTCATGGAAACGGAATGAATGGGTGTGAACACATTCGATAGGTAAATAAACTCAATCAATCATATGTGCACGATGCATACGTGTACTCCTAACGAATGAACATCAAAGGTATCCTTAGGTGTAAAAATTTGTTGAATTTAGATGACATCGTCTTATGCAAATCAACAAATCAAAGTCAAATGATTTCCACACCAATAACGTCCAAAACTATATAGCGCATTTTCAAGGACGTGCAAACCCGTTTTAATTCTCCAACCAAACTCCCTCATATATATTTTCTTTTAGAGGTTATCTAAATTCTCAAACTTTGGAGAATTGGTGCAAAAACCTAAATGGCCCCTTTTTGGCATGAATATCTTTTTATTGCCTTTCAATTTTTTTTCGGGCTCTTTTAAACTCTTTGGACCTCGGATAATAAAATTCCTCAATTTTTTAGGTCCTGTTTAACGGTGGCTTTTGCGCAAAGGATAGATAATTACCTTTCGCAGCCCCTCCCCGTTATAAAATAAAGCACACAAACTCAGAAAACGGTTTTTATATGCACAATTTCCTTATCAAAATTTATCGCGCTTGGTTCATTTTAAGGACAGGATTGAAGTAAAAACACCCAACCAACATGTGATAAGACAAGCACAATAATCAAACAAATCCGTGCATGTGTGCAATAAAGGAAACAAGAGTCAAACATGTAGGAAGTAACACTTAATTACATCTTAATGACTCCAAACATTATAAAGCACATGGATGAATTGACCTATTGTCTCAAAACACTATCAAATAGTCACATGAAAATGGAATGATGTTGTGGCTTGGTCATCCAAAGTGTTCATCCATAAACGGTGCAAACAAAAAACAAAATTTTTTTTGGATTTTTCAAAATTTTTGTCAAAATAAAATATTTTTGTATTTTTCAAAATTTTTCAAAACAAAAATATATACAAAAAAGATACATACTAGCAATAGGCAAACAGTGACATCATGAAAATCACCCTATGCTAGTAAACAAGTCAAACCTCAATCATTAGGTGCGGAGGGGTTTTCCAAAGGTGGTGGCAACTTATGAAAAACCTCCATCAATTCTTGTGAAGATTTGACTAAAAACTTAACTTGCTCACCTAAATGTGCAAACTCTCTCATGTAGTCTCCGGGAGCATGTAATGTATCATGTGTGGGTGCATGTGTGCCAGAAACACGTGTAGAAGCAAAACGTGACACATACCCCAACTTAAAGCAAAATTCCCTAAGGTGTCCTCTCCTCTTGCAATGTGAGCAAACATAAATAGGCCTAGGAACACCTCTCTCAAAAACTCTAGGACGCACTCTTCTAATGGGAATGGGACGCCTAGGTGGGTTAGGGTGAGACATATGTGAAACTGTCACTAAAGTGGGAACCGGCTCGGGTGCAAATTGGGAAGAAGAGGCACCGTCATAACTTATTCCAAACTTCTCACCTTTACCCTTAAGAACCACCTTTTCAATCTTCTTAGGTGCGTTCTCAAACTTGACTTTGACCACCCTGGCACGTTCGAGATCACTCTCGAGTTGGGATACACATGTCGTCAGACTAGACAACGTGTCGGTCAAATCACACTTCTCCTTTCTCAAAACCTCCTTCTCTTTCTCCAAATCTAAAACCCGATGACCTAAATCCCTATTATACTTCTTTGTTTCCAAGGTCTTGGTGTACAAATCTCTAAAAGCTTTTTGGAGCTCACTTTCATCTCCACTTTCACTCTCACTTTCTCCCTCACTTGAAGCGCTCAAACCATCACTATCACATTCGTGGGCACTATTGTGGGACAAGGTGGGTGTGCTCACACGACTAGAAAAAACAACAAACTTCTCACCACTAGTCTCATCACCCTCACTATCACTAAGTGTGGCAAGCATGGCTATTTTCTTTCCTTTCTTTCTAAGCCATGTAGGACACACAAATGACTTATGTCCCTTACCCCCACATTCAAAACAAGTGACGTTCTCAAAATCTTCCTCACACTCCTCATCGGAGTCATTCTCTTTTTCTCTCTCACCACTTTCTTTGGCCTTTCCTTTCCTTTTATTTTTCTCAAAAAAATTCTTTTTATAGGAAGAATTATTTTTGTTCATGTTGAGAAATTTTTTAAAATTTTTCGCAAACAAGGCCATATCATTAAAATCAAAATCTCCCTCAGAATCGGACTCACAAACTTTTTATCTCTTTTCCTTAAAATGAGTTTTTAAAGAAATGCCATTATCCTTAGCCTTAATGGTTTTGGGAAACATGTCAATCTCATAGGTTTGAAGATCTCCTACAAGTTCTTCCAACTTAAGTGATTTCAAATTTCCCAAAGAGTTCAAAACAGTGACTTTAGGAATAAAGCGTTTTGGGAGAGATCTCAAAATCTTTTTAACTACACGCGTGTTATCAATCACCTCACCCAAATTAAAACATGTGTTAACAATGTCCGACAAATGTGCATAAAAATCATCAAAGCATTCGGACTTAGACATGGTGATAGTCTCAAATTGGGTGGCCAGATTTTGTAATTTTGACTCTTTAACTGCGTTCGTACCCTCATGTGTCAATTTCAAAACATCCCAAGCCTCTTTAAATGTGGTGCACGTCATAATTCGGCGAAACTCATCAGGAGAGACAGCTCCAGAAATAGCACTCAGACCACGAGAATTAAAATTGGACACTTTATAATCATCTTCAGTCCAGGCTGACACAGGTTTTAAAGTGGTGATGTTATTAACAGTGACCGTGGGAGGAGTCCAACCATTTTCGCAAAGCAACCAAACACGCTCGTCAATAGATTTTAAAATCGATTTCATACGAGCTTTCCAGTAGGCATAATTAGACCCGTCAAAAATAAGCATCTGATTATATAAGTGCTCCATAGGAAAAAATGCGAATTTTCACAAAACTGATTTTAAAAAAAAAAAAAATCAATATCACACGATTTTGCGGAAAATAGGAATACGCGATAAATTTGCGCAACCTGCTCTGATACCAATTTGAAAACGTCGTGTAATACTGATTTAAATTAAATTAAATTCGCAAGATTCCAAGTAACCCTTATTTAATTCATGTCTATTTAGAAACAACCCATAAACAAACAACTACGTGTGTGTGTGTGTGTCAAACCATAAATAAAGCATGCGACACAAAGTTAAGGAAAAATCCCCGCAGGGTAAAACCTTTTATTTCACTATAATAAGTAAATCTCAACTTACACAGATTACAATGAAATACAGTGACACACGAATACCCGCAGGGGTCAGTCGGTGTCGTCAGCAATGAATCCACACGCAGCGAACCCACATGAACCTCAGTCCAATCAAAAAGGGAAGAACCGCAGCACTCTTCAATGACACGTAGCCATAAAACTTTGTAGAGACTCCCTCAGCAATGACATGCAGCCCTCAGTTGCAAAGATCTCTCCATAAAGGTTTGAACAAACACAAGGTTGTGTTCTTGGGTTACCAAAAAGATTCACAAAGGTTTGGCAATTGTGTTAATCAAAACATGAGTCTTGGGACTCAAAAATATGAAGACTAGAGGTATTTGGACTCTCAAAAACGTCTTATAAAGTCTTGCAAAACAGCTCCCCCGAAGTTGGTATTTATAGGAAAAACAGATGAAGAGTTTCGCTTTTTTAAAACTCTAAAAATCTTATCAGCGTACAAAACAGCATTCTTCAAGGAATTTTCTCCAACTTCAAAAGGTCATAACTTCTTCACCGTAGCTCGGATTGAGGTGCCGTTTCTTCCAGTATCTTCGTTACGGCGAGCTCTTCAACTTTACAGTTGACCAGACCTCTGAACTATGGATGTGAAATTACGAAAATGCCCTTGAACTTCCCTATCAAGCCTTGTTTCACTGTTTTGACTTCCCTTGCGTTCCACTTGCATTATGTGCCTAAAATCAAGGAACGTGAAATCGTTGTGGCAGATGAGGGACGCATTTAGGAGTTGTTGAATGATTGATGCTTGGAATTCGGATAGAGGCCGTCGTGAGCGATCGTGTAGAGACGTGCCAGATGTAGCCGAATGTAGCGACGTATGACATACAAAACTGTAAGATAACGGACATGAGAATTATGTCCTTACACATGAAAATCGAGGCGGCCGGTCGTTCAAGAGAGATGAGATCTCGTTCGCGCGACATGCATTGTCGTTTGAACGATACTCAATCTTGTTCGAGTGAGACACAATAAAAAAAATATTATTTTTCCTTTTTAATTTGATCCTCGAATTTTCTTAGACTGCTTGCAACTCAGAAATAATTTTTTAAAACGATAAAACGATTTAATCCCCATACAATTAAATCACCCAGTATTTAATCAATATACAAATTACCCAACTACTCATAAGTATTCATACCTGAGTGATCTTAAACATATGAAACACGTCTTGACATGTAATCTTCTTGAAATCTTTGATTGCACATTCTTGGACTTTGAACTATGTCTAAGGCTTTTAAATAGACTCCATAAGTAACTAGCTTAGACTTAATTTATTTTGTCCAGAATTAAGCCAATAAAACCAAATGAATATACTAAGAATTATGTTCTTACAAATCTCCCCCTTTGGATATTCCGGGACAAAAATAAACAGATCTATATGCCATAAACAAATACATGTCCTATCCCAAAACACAGAAATATAAAAGTACAGGACATAGTGAGACTGAATAAACGGTAGGCATCTGAATCTGTTTCTGAATGGAAATCATTTGTCTTTGTATGTGATGTATATCAATGAATATCTGAAAACAATACCTACACACACGAGACACAACCAAATACCAAAGTGAAGTATGGTGGAAATAAACTAATATAAAATCATAATAAATATTCCCCCTACATTACATATCTCTCCCCCTTTTTTCCTTGAATAGACAAAAGGTGGGACAAACAAACCAGATCAATCAATAGCATATGAGAGTGAATCATAATATATAGATAATCAATAGAAATATGATAAAAGGTAGGATAGCAGAATCAGAATAATAATACGAGAATCACTAACACTGCAAAAGTAGACAGTACATCCATGTCATAAATAAAAAATACAACTGATCGAAATAGTACATCATAGAGAGAATACAAAATACATCAGGAATATGGATGTCTCAAATACAAAATAACAAAAACAACTAGGCATCAGCAGTATCATCATCATCATCATCATCATCATTATCATCATCATCATCATCATCATCATCATCATCATCATCATCATCATCATCATCATCATCAGTGTATGTGGAAGAAATATGACCAAGTCCAGATGAACCGGCGCCACTCCGTTGCTCTCTCTGCCGCATCTCATCAAAAAATGCTGTCATCCTAGACTCAGCACGAGCACGGGCATCAGCCTCAGCATCAAATCTAGCCATGATAGATTCATACAGTCTGGACTGGGCAGCTACCTGTTCCTGTAAAGAATAAACCTCCTCCTCAATAGGATGTGTAGGTTCAGGAGTGGGGGGTGGTGGGCGAGTAGTCGTGCTCAGACCAGTGTGATCAGAGGCCTGACAAGGATCAGCATCAGGGAAGACTCCCTCTGGGGGTGGATCTCTCGCTGTCTAAGGCAAATGGCTCTCAGAGCGAGCGAAAGTAGACTGATTAATAATACCAGGTGTAGGGAGACTCAGATCACCCTCTAAAATAGGGACACCGGAAGAAGTGCAAATGGTGGAAATGAGAATCCCATAAGGAAGAGCAGGACGGAAAGGGATGGAACCATGGACACTGACTGAAGATATGACTCGAAGCATGACAGTCGGAAGATCGATATCCCACCCCTAAGAAACATGGTACATAAAGTAAACAATGTCTGAACCAATCTAAGTATGATTTATCCGAGGATAAATGGAAGATGATACAAACCTATTGAGTACACGGAAGGCAGGATGAAGCTGGCAATGATACATCGTAGACCCTTCTTGAGAAATCTCCCAGAAATAATGCCACAAAATATCATCATAAGTCGATCCATCGTTGGAATAACGAGGGAATACAGCGGCTGGGACACGAGGAAGGTGCAAAATAGCTGCAATGAGATCTGTAGTGACGAGTACAGGAACGCCACGTACAGAAGAGAAAATCCCCTCGGTGTGGGGAAGAGCACGGAAGAAAAACTCCCGAATAATATTCGGATAAACATCCCCTTGAACCTCGAACATATAATCCCAACCTCTAGAAGATAACCAATGAGGAATCCCTAACTCATGAAACTCATAATAACGAAAAACCTTCTCGAAAACAACTGACCGAATATGGAGACCCAATGAGCAATAATGATCATACTCAGCATGCGTGTCCCACCTTACAGGAGAGTACGGAGGCCTGCTAGCCTGAGCTCTCTGAGCTCGAGCAGAGGGTGGTGCCTCATTGAGTCACCCAGTAGGGGCACCACGACGTCTAGGAGGCATGATCAGAATATGCAATGTGTGATAAAAAAAACATCTCGGACACACGCACACCTAAGCACCTATCTCCGTACAATCGTCCAACCGAACCACCGCAAACACCAGCCACAATCACAGTCAAAATCAGTAATAGAAACATGAAATTTCTCAAAACAAGTTAAGAAAGATCATAGTTACCTCGAAACCACCAGAAAACCGTGCTACCGATGAGAAAAATCTGAAAAACCGTTGGAACAACCCCTTAGGAGAATAAATGGCTGATAATATGAGCTTAAGGGAGGTAAACAATGTCTAGAGGAGTGCGAAAGGGAAGACAAAGGTGAGGATTGAAGGTTAAACCTTTGAAAATGGCAAAAAAATGAGGGTAGCAGCTGCTGTCGCGAGAAGCAGATGAGAACGACGGCTTTAAGTTATAACCTAATCTCACGTGAAGTCGTTCGAACGACTTAAGGATGTCGCTCGAACGAAATAAGATGTTGCTCGAACGATTTAATATGTCGCTTGAACTATATAATATGTCGCTTGAATGATTTATGAAGTCTCTTGAATGGCGTGTTCGTGCGACATGAGATGTCATTCGAACAAGAAAATAAAATTTCCAGAAATACCCCCAAAACTTGTAGAATTTGCCCAGCGAAAAAATTATCCCAAAATAATACCTGGAACACAAAAACAAACTACAAAATAGAAAAAAGAAAAAAAAAATAGAAAAACAGTGTAAAATGCAAAAAATGGGAATTACATGTTAACAAGGTACTAATGTGCTCAATTAATAAAGAGGATTGATTGAGAGGGAACTACAATAATTGAGCCATCATTTCAATACGTTGAATCGATCAAAGAGTTCTTATTGATAGCAAGGAATCATTAAATTTTATCAACGCCATGTGTGACAAAATAGGAGTGAGTTTGATGAACTAAACTTAATCAACATGCATACAAGTTCGGATTGTTGACGATTTTACAAACAATAGCGTCATGATACGATATTTCAACATAGGATTCGTGGTGCAAACCCGTTTACATTTATTTCCAACCAAACTCCCTCAATATATGAATTTTTCAAGATCTTTAGAAATATCTATCAATCTCTACTTAGAGAAAGTCCTATTGGCCCCAATTATGGCATTTATTTCTTTTTATTGCCTAGATTTTCTTTTGGGATCTTTTAAACGGTGGCTTTCACTACGAGTCAATTATACACTCTCGCAACCCTTTACCGTGAACACTCATCATTTTCAATACAAATTCTCACGGAAACGGTTCTTACAAGCACACCTCCTCCTTAAGTTTACTTATGCATAGATTGACAAAATTGAGATAAGAACGTCTCACCAAACTCATATATGCAAGAGAAGTCAAACATCCATATAGACTCGTGCTTGTGTGCAAGGATGGCATATGAGAAAAGTCGAGTAAAAAATGCATATCAACATAGGAACAACCCCATAGTGCGAAGGTTAAGATCATTCTAGGCATCAATAATAATGACCAAAAATCCTAGCCCCAATAAAAATGAAAGAAGGGGGAAATCAAGCACACTAATATCCCTATATCAATCATGTAACTTCACGACTCAAAAAAAATAAAAATCTTTTTGTATTTTCAAAAGTTTTTATAAAAGGCAAAATCTTTTTCTATTTTTTGAAAAGACTAAAAAAAGCAATAAACATGCCATAACACTAGCCAAATATAAGCAAAGATAAAAATACTAGTGTATGACAAATCAACGAACAACCTCAATCGAAAGAAGAAAGATGAGGAGAACCACGAGCAATGATTGCGAGAATCACCAATCTTTAAGCCTAACGCTTCCAAATCAGACTTCCTAACCCAAGTAGGTGTGAACCGACGCGAAGAGATATTAGGAACCGGAATGGATTTAGACTTTCTAGGAGCATTCTTAAGGTCGTAGCAAAACTGTCTGAGATGACCTCTCCTACCGTAATGTGTGCAAGTGTAGATACGGTGAGGAGTGTGTCCTATAGGCTGATTATACCTCACGTTCCTAGGTGGCTCTCTCCTAAAGTTCCTAGGCACCTTTCTAGTTTGGATGGTTTTGTCTTTGGGAGTAGGTGAGACATGATTATTAAAGCCAATACCTCTCTGATTATCTTTGATCTCGATGGTGCCTAAGATTTTGTCTAACTTTTTAGACCTTGCCTCCAAATCAAACTTAACTTTACTCGAATCTCTCAGTTTTTCTTCAAGCTCACCTATCCTTGACTCAAGTAAACGCGTAGAATTTTCAAATTTCAGAATTTCCTTTTTCATAGTCTCCATCAATCCCTAAAGACTATCTCTCTCACCCTCGACATATTCTAACTTCTCTCGAATTTTCTTTTCTTGTGCCCTAAGATCCTCAATTAAAGAATTGGAATTATTTATTTCTAAGGCACGTTCTTTTAACAAGGCTGCTAGTTTTACGTTTGCTTTCTTTGTTTTTAAAGTTTCTTTATATAATTATTTGAAAGCAGTTTGCAAATCTCTCTCATCTTCACTCTCATTCTCACTCACCTCCTCCTCACTCTCAGGAGTATCAACTTCAGTGGTTGCGGAAGACTCATGCAAAGGTAAGTCTTTATCACTTACATGACTAATCACAAAGGTGGAAAGATCATGCTTACTAGCAAAAAAAAATTCTTCTTCTGGGTCACTATCACTAAGGGAAGAAACACGATTTATCGGTTTATTAAAATTCTCCCTCAGTTTAGTGGGACATTCATCTATCCTGTGACAAAAACCTTCGCAGCAAAGACACTTTTCACAAACACCTTTATTGACAAGTTTTTTAAGAGCAGTTTTCATGTGTGATTTCTAATTAGATGATTCAAACATGTGAATTCTAAACTCATCAAAACCACCGAAAGGCATACCTAAAGACACGGGATCACAAACACAATAAAATAGTGCAACAAGATCTGATACCAATTTGAAATGGCCCTTTAGTGTACTTAGGTAAAAAAAACTTTGTTCGAATTTTTAGTTAAAACCAATTTTTAACTTCTTAAACCATAAACATGCATCTAAGTGATTAAATCCATTTGATGAATAAAGCATGCGTTAAACGAAACAATTTCAGGAAAAATTCCCGAAGGGCAAAACCTTTTTATTTCACTATAATTTGTAAGAAAATGGCTTACAAGGATTACAATGAAATAAGTACAACATACGAAATACCCGCAGGTATCGGTTTCGATGTCTCGGCTGGAACTTTCCCTTTCCAGAAGAAGACGGCTCCTCCACAAGATACTTAGTAAGGTCTCCTTCTACAATAGCACGTAGCTCTTCGGTTGTAGAGTTATCCTCACAAAGTACAACACGATGTAGTGAATGGATTATCTTTTGATAAACGCGTTCAAGATCACCTATATTTGGAATTGAGTAATACGATCTTGAATAAACGCCGAAAGATGAAAAACTTGTATGGGAATAAGTTTTTCTAAACTGTTCTGCCTTTGAAACGTTAGCAGATATATTTTATTTATAACTGAGCTGCACAGAGTCCAGGAAAACAAAAACATGAAAATCGAGGCGGTAGGTCGTTCGAGAGAGATGAGATCTCGTTCGTGCGACTTCCAATGTCGTTTGAATGATACTTAATCTCGTTTGAGCGAGACACAGTAAAAAATATTATTTTTCCTTTTTAATTTGATCCTCGAATTTTCTTAGACTGTTTGCAACTCAGAAATAATTTTTTAAAACGATAAAACGATTTTAATTCCCAAACAATTAAATCACCCAGTATTTAATCAATATACAAATTACCCAACTACTCATAAGTATTCATACCTGAATGATCTTAAACATATGAAACACGTCTTGACATGTAATCTTCTTGAAATCTTTGATTGCACATTCTTGGACTTTGAACTATGTCTAAGGATTTTAAATAGACTCCATAAGTAACTAGCCTAGACTTAATTTATTTTATCCGTAATTAAGCCAATAAAACCAAATGAATATACTAAGAATTATGTTCTTACACGCTCCTTAGCTTGCTTCCCTTTTTTGTGAAAGTTACTATTTTTTTATAATACTCCATCCGTGAAGACTGTACAATCATGAAATATTTAAACAATTTATGGATTAATACAAATGAACTTTCATTTATATCATTCTTTGTGTACTATATTTCCTTTTCTAATATTTCTTTATTATGGATTTACATGATTAGATCTAGTTAACTTTGCATCCAGGTTTTATTTACAGTCTTACTAGTATTTCTTACCCTTAGATTATTAGTTTCCTTATGGACAAGTTGTTTTAGCTGTCCAATTAAGAAAGGTATGTGGCTGGTTCTTGTTGCCACACCCTCTTCCATGCATTTTGTTCAGTCAAAGACGTGCATGGATCAAATGGGTTGGCTAAAGCTAACCTGGTCTTTAAATTTTTGTGCAGTCAAAGACCTGCATTACCCAACTTAGGAATGGCATGTGATCGGATCTTATCGCTACACTCTCATCCAAGTGTTTTATGCAGTCGAAGGCATGCATGGATCAATTACGTTGGATAAGTCTAGCCTGATCTATAATTTTTAGTGCACTCAATGACATGTATTATTCAACTTAGGAATGGTATGTGATCGAATCTTGTCGATACATCCTTTTCCAAGTGCTTTATTTAGTCAAAGACGCGCATTATCCAACTCAGGAATGGTGTGTGATTGGATCTTATTGATACACACTCTTTCAAGTGTTTTTTGCAGTCAAAGATGTGCACGGATCAATTGGGTTGGCTAAGGCTAACCTGATCTATAATTTTAATAAATGCTCATAAGAAACTTCCAACCATAAAAATAAGATAGGAGGTAATAAGTGTCTTCATTTATTGACTTATGTTAGTACCAATTTTATAATATCCAATTTCCTTCCTCTTCCTCATTAACTAAAAGACTTTTCAATGTTAGTACCTCTTGAGGTTCTCAGAATTCCAAGGATTTTTGAATGCTTCCCCTTCTAGAATTTCAATTCAACACGTGCCAGGTCGTACAACTTTATCCACATGATAGGGACCACACCAGTTTGCTTCCAAATTATTGGACTTCTGTGTAACCATCTTCAAGACGTAGTTTCCTTCTTTAAGATTGATCGACTTGACTCTTTTATCATAGAATTTTATCGTGCATTGTTAGTAGGGTGCTACCCTAAGTGATGCTGCCTCCCTGACTTCGTCAATTAGGTATAGATCCAGTCTTCTCTCAAAATCACTTCCGGGAGAATCAAAATTTAAAACCCCATGGCTTGGGAGGACGACCTCAATTGGGACCATGGCTTGACTGCCTAAAGCCAACATGTAAGGTGTTTCTTGCATTGTTGTTCGTGGTGTTATCCTGTAAGCCCATGACACACTTTGTAGTTCATTTATCCAATTTCCATTGGCCTCTTCTATCCTCTTGTTAATCCTATTCAACAAAATTTCGTTTATGACCTCTATCTACCCTTTACATTATAGATGAGTTGGTGACGAATGCAAATTTCTAATTTTGGCCTTGTCACAATACTCTTGAAACTCATTATTACTAAACTGGGGAGTTGGTGACGAATGCAAATTTCTAATTTTGGCCTTGTCACAATACTCTTGAAACTCATTATTATCAAACTGGGTGGTGCGTGGTTGACAATGAAAGCGTGAAGGATCCCATAGCTGCTGATCACATTCTTCCCTATAAACTGGGAGACTTTTGTGTAGGTCATCTCTATGAGTGGTTCGACCTCCACCCATTTGTAAAGTAATCCACTGTTACCACCAAATATCTGAACCTTCCTTTGGTTTTTGGTAATGGTCCGACCAGATCCATACCCCAGATGGAAAAAGGCCAAGGTGATGTGCTTGTCACTAGCTCGACTCCTAGTCTTATATATATCACTTTAAAAATTTGGCATTTGTCGTACTTCTGTGTGTATTCTTCACAGTCTTTCCTCATCGTTAGCAAATAATATCCTTAGATGGCTATTCTTTTCACCAGCGTTCGACCTGTTGCATGGGCACCATATGACCCATCATGGATTTACTTGACTAGTTTTGGTGCTTCTATGAGGTGGTCACATCTCATTATTTATCCTGTAAAATCTCTTTTGTACAACACTTACTTATCCATGACGTACTTAGCAGTCTTGTAACGAAGTCTCCTTGCTGCCTTCTGGTAGGGTGGAATGATGCCTATGTGATAATTGTGTCCATCTAGGATAGGCATATGGTCAGTTCTAGGAAATTTAATTCCTCTACGTCAATGTTCCTCTGCAACAAGATTTCTACAGGTATAATTCTCCTCAGGTTGGCCCTGGTAGCTACTTCTAGACGAGCTTATGCATCTTCTTTGGTATTTTGCATTCTGATGATCCTGATCTTCTAGATTGCTTTTATCTTTGGAATTTGAAATCTCACCCATTCTAGATATTTAAAATATTTCCCTCTCTTAATTCATATTCTTCCAGCAGCTTCACCACTAGTTGTGAGTCACTATGAGCCATTATATGCTTAGTTCTAAGTGATACAGCTAACTCCAATGCAATAATTAAATCCTAGTATTTCACTTCATTGTTGGATGCTTCAAATTTTAAACTCAGAGTATATTTTATGTCAACTCCATCAGGTATGCTGACTATGAAACCAGCTCCGCTACCACTTACACACAGTGATCCATCCACAAATACCTTCCATACATGCAACTCGTGTTCAAAGTCTCCTTAGAACAAAGAGCTATATTTAAAAATTTATGTAGTAGACTTTTCGTTGCAGCTAGGCTAGTTTTATTATGGTGAGGATTCCACTGGGCTCTAGATTTGCTCGGATGGAACTGTAAAAGAGTGCTCAGTTAGCTATTGGATCTGCTCAACTAGGGCAACAATTACTATTTCAGTCGATCTTTTCTCCTCTTAGGTGAATTGTCTAATGAAATCCGCTAATTCTTAGCCTTTGATTGTTGTCCTTGGATCATATTAAAATTCACGATCATCTAATTCCATCGCCCATGCATCAACATACTAAATTTCACAAGTTTGTGGATGGTTTGTCAAAGTGGAAGGTTGGTGTAAACTATGATAGAGTGGTCTTATAAGTATTGCTTTATCATGACGGATGCCACTATCAAAGCTAGGGACATATTTTTCATTCTAAAATATCTGATTTCTTAACGAATAAAAATGTTTCTCATGTAGTACACTAGCTTTTGGACCCTTCATCGCTTCTGACTAGAGATGTGCTGACTACTGACTCTAACATCGCCAAATACAAGTATAGTTTTTCCCCTAGGATTGGCCTTGACAATAATAGGTCCCTTCCAAGCTATCTTTTCATCTCTAGAAAAGTATCTTGGCATTCTTCCATCCATTCAAAAGAGTTTTTGATCACTTTAAAGAATGGGAGGCATTTATCTGTGGCTCTAGATATAATCTATTCAGATCTGCTACACGACCTATTTGGCTTTGGATTTTTTTTTACTTTTGGGAGTATATATATTAATCAACGCCTGGATCTTGTCTGGTTTAGCCTCTATGCCCTTTTGATTCACGATAAAACGTAGGAATTTTCCATCCTTGACTCCGAACATGCATTTGGTTGGATTCAACTTCATCTGGTATTTCTCCATTTCATTGAAGGTTTATTAATGTTGTCGTCTTCTGTTATGCTCTTGGTCATCATGTCGTCCATATAAACCTTCATGTTATTCCGTATTTGTTTATAAAATACTTTGTTCATTGGCCTTTAATAAGTGTCACCTGCATCTTTTAGTCCAAAGGGCATAACATTATAATAAAAGGTACCTCAGCTGGTGATAAAAGCAGTCTTCTCTTTGTAATATGGCTTCATCTTAATCTGGTTGTAACTAGAGTATGCATCCATGAAGCTCAGTATCTCACGCCCAGCTGTTGTATCCATCAATTGGTCTATCTGAGGTAAATGATGATAATATTTATTACATGCTTAACATCTGCCATTTGTCATTTTTATTTCATAGCATCACCATTTTTTCTAGCCAGTCGGGATACATTATGTCTTTAATGAATTTAACTTCCTCAACTCGGGCACTTCCTCTTGAATTGTGATATTTTTCTCTTCCGAGAATAATTGTTTCTGTTTTACTAGTTTAAGCTTCTTTAACTATGTTGAGCTCATGGATGATAATGGATGTATCAATTCTAGGCATGTCTTCATGGCTCTAATGAAATCCTCACGAACAAACAACAAACTTGTTCTAAATTGAGAGATTTTAGACTTTATAGGTATATTGTTTTGGAAAATGTGAAAATTATATTTCCAACCTTATTGTTGTGTACGTTTTTCCTATGATCTCTCTAGGAGTCTAGTTTGGGTTAGTATCCAATGAAAACTTGTTAATACAAGCTTGTGTGGGTATCTTTATTTTCGGAGGAGGTTGAAAATGTTTGAAGCTTAAGTTTTTACATCAAATTGTTAAAGTTTAAAAATTTCTTAGCATGTAAAAACTGTGTGCTTACTTTGAGAAAATATTGAAGACTTTTTCTTGTAATATAAACTCAATATTTGTTGTTCTTCATTATTTTCCTCTTTTTAGTTTTATACACTTTGAGAGAGTTTGAATGAGCGAAAAACATTCATTACACCATCAACCATTTGGATACCTCTCACCTAGGCTATGTGTTATTTTTCATCGACTACTTTTGTTTCTTTTCCCCTGGGAATTTTTTTCTCAACATAGAATAATATTTTAAATCATTTCAAATGCGATAATATCAACCAAGACCAACATTGACACGCTGCGATATGGTGGTTGGTTGGATGCGATCCATGCTCACTCTTACGAGTACATTGCAAAAAATGTTGACTCTGGAGGTTATGAAATATTGAGTTTATTTTAGGTTCAACTTTATAAGTCATTCATCAAGGTTAAAAAAATTAATTCATTCATCCCTTTGTGTAAATATTTACTTATACTAGTGCAAGTTGTCGGTTTGTATAGAGGATTTTTCCTGCAAGGGTTTTTCTTCATATAAATCCTCAGCTCAAGTGTATGATTTATTTTTCTACATTTTAGTACTCTTATTATGATTAATGAACATATGTTACAAAGATTTATTATTTTTTTAAATCATGATTTTCCACTTAGACATTAGGATAATATTTCTCATGAATTTGGATAAAAAGAAAATATTCATTTTCACTAAGAAATAATTTCATTTTAAGTACTAGTCTCAAGATCTATGCATTCTCAATGGGTATGGGAACGAGTCCCTTTATTTAGGTTTCATCACCTAGAGTAGATTCTTTGTGTACATAAAGGAGGGAATTTTTTTTGTTAAATAATCACCATTTTTTATGGTTGTAACTATTATTGTTGTAAATATATAATGAGAAATTATGTACAGTCTATGGATGGGAGAATTTGCAATAGTCTGGGAACGTGTTAAAAATGCCCCATGACTGTTGTGGATGATATCAAGTAAACAATATAAGAACAAGTTTGATGAAATCAACAATAAGTTGAGTGGGTGGAACACTAAAGGTTTAAATGATATATTCAGAGAAGTTAAATTTGGTGGATATAAAAGTATAACAAATGAGTAATTGTGAAAGAAGCATAGTGTATTTTGGTGACTACTCATTAATGTAACCCACCCGTAAAGCATTAAAAACTCCAATGGTTGACCACATATTTCAAGGTCTTGACCATGAAAGACAACAAAATCTTATATATGCACAACTTAGTGTCACAATGAACTCTTTTTTTGGAATAGGAAAAGACTTATTGAAAAAGTGCGTGATAAAATCTTGCGATCTCTACCCAAGAGGTTTAATGGAAAGGTTAATGTTATTGAATAAGTTTGAGCCATAACCAACACTCTTTGTGTGTGGATTAATTGGTAGGATCACTTAAAACTTAAGAGGAAACTTTTAATTATTTATGGCAAGAATCCACAAAAATGATTTTTCTTAAAAGGTAACTCTTCCAAGGAATCTGTATATTTATTTGACTTTGACGAAAAGAATATGACCGACTTCGTTAAATCTTTATCGGGTTGTGGATAATTATATATAAAAAAGATGTCAATAATAAGTGTAGTCCAACTAATTTTTATTAAGAGAAAAGAAGTGGGGTAAAAAAGATGGAATACCCAAAAAGAGTCAATGCCTTTTTTAGTGGTAGAGACACATGTCCAACCAATGCCCCTCCACTCCAAAAGGGAAAATAAGTGGTAAAGAATTAAGAGCTACCATGAGTGATGTAAGTTTATAAGGAGAGAATGACTCACCTCTAAAATGGGGTAATTCCAGGGCCTTGGTTGTCGATGAAAGTATTCAAGTTTTGACATTGTTGTGGTCAATGAGAACCTACATGTTGATGGACCTTCATTTTTTTCTCGTGATGACAAAAATATGAATCCAAGATCGTGTATAATTGTCTCCTAAGGGAATATTGGGAAGCTAAACTTTGAAATTTTTACCCAATTATCCATTCTTAAAATGGAGAGAGATGATCGAATAATGGATAATGAGTTGTTGAGCGTAACAACCCGCATATTTTTTTTATTTAGGTTGATCAAGGCCAATGTCAAGATTTGTCAGCCTTTATAATTAAAATATCATTCTCAACATGTGACAGGAATATGAGACAATTAAGATTTTTTTAACATAATACGAGATGAGACAAATGAAAATAATGAAGATCCGTCCACCAAAATAATATCTAATATTGAAATAATCTCCAATATAAAAAAACATCATCAACAGTAGTCTCTAATAAACTCTTGGTAATAACTGTGGAATCTAATGACCGACCAAATCCAAATAATTGTCTCATAAATAAAATTATGGAAAGGAATCTAAACTAATTCGTAAAAAAATCTCTAGTTTTGAAGGAATGTTTGTGTAGAGAGGGACTACCCAAATTAAAAATTATTACCAAATGAAGGTAATGCTTACTTTTAATCCAAATTCGGGCAAAAGTTATTCCTACTGTCTAAGTGACAACATAGTAATTTACAAGTTGATTTAACTTAGCAATATATGTTCGTGAAACATATAAGATAAATAAAAATGTGGAATAGTAAATCATGCACTTAAGACAAGAATTTATACATGTGAAAAACCCTTGTGGGAAAAAATTTGGGCCCAATAGACACCTTCCATTATACAAATAAAATTTTACAAAAGGGATAAATGACTTACAAACTTGAACCTATCCTAGAATCTATAACCCAAAAACTCCATAAGACACTTTCTACATCTTCTAGATGGGAGAGCAAGAACGAATCACTCTTCGACCACTTGCCAGGTTGCAGGCGTTAACTTTCGTTGATAATGTCGCGTTTGTACCAAATCTTCAAGTCTTTTTCATAGTTGAAGAAAAACTTTTTGTTCCAAAGGAACAAGTGAAAATCCACTAATGTGGATTTAACTTTTTATGATGTGAGGGTATTAGAAATTGAGAGAAGATTTAAAAGTGTTTAACTAGTCAAAATAAACTCATAACGTATCTTTTAGATATAAAAAATATTTGAAGTTTCTCAAGAACAAAATTTTCAAAATATTTTGTTCTAGTCTTGAGAAGTAATCAAAATTCAAATAAATATAAATTATGATGATAACAATGTGTAATACCCCGTACGTTTGTTGATTTTAATAATTATGAGATTAATTATTACTGTGGGATTAATTAAATTAAATATGAGAAATTAATTATTAATTAATCTAGTTTAAAATAAATATTAACTAGCGTGCCAAGGGTTAATACTTATTGTTGAAAATTATTGAATATCACCATGTGAGTAAGTAATACGGGATATGATATTATATATTTGTCGTGAGTAAGAAATACGACGGTTTGGTAAATTAAGTCGGAACGCGAGTGTGAGTCTGTCAGGACTACTTTAATGGGTTAAAAAGATGATATATTTTTAAGTAACTCATATGGGTATTTTGAGTGCGTCAATGAGTTCGGAGAAAACTCTACCCAGGTGTTTTATTTGGATTCCGGGGCAATTTTGGCCAAATCGACACCCCAGAGGGGTATTTTGGTCTTTTAAGATTTTGGGGAATTAAAATGGACGAAAATCAGTTAATTAAAATGAAAGGTATGTGGGTTAGATGGAGGTTGTTAGTTTTTAAACCTAAGAGAGAGAGAGGGAGAACCAAAGAGGAAGAAGAAGAGCTCCATAGGTGTTCTTGGTGCAAAACTCAAGCTTTCACACCAAAAATCCCACTAACGTGTAGATCGAGAGGAGAGGATCACCCCTATACCAATTTTATTCAACGAATCAGAAGTTCTCCATAAGTCAAGTGTTTATCTTGCTTAATTTTGTGCATATATTACCCATGTTACACTAGGTTGTTGAATCATCCATGAGATAATGAATTTGATGATTAATTTTAATTCAAATGATGAATTTGCGTAGGAATTTCATGTAGATTGAGAAAACCTATTTAGAGATATAAACTCTAAGATTTGTGCATGATTAATTACGAATTTAATTTGGATTTAGATTAGACTTTAATGGTGATTACAGAAATCTAGGGCTTTTAAGGATTTCTTGAATTAATGCACCCATATTTGGGATTTTGATGTTAAACCATGTTGAAAGACATCCTATTAGGTGTAGAAATGTTTTAGGATGATTGATTTTGTGTTAGGTGTAATTACACATGAATTGGGTGGACAAAAATGGAAGAAAAATGCAGGAATTCAAAGGTAGGGGACAATCTGGGTCAAGGTCATTCGAACGACCTTGTGAACTGGAATGTTGTTCAAATGACCACGTTTGAACGAGCATTCCAACGACAATTCCAACGAGAATTCAGAGTAAGGTTCGTTAAAATTAGGTTCAAACGTACTCGTTCGAACGAGAATTCCAACAAGAATTCAGGGTCCTAAGTCATTCGAAGTTTCGTTCGAACGAGATTTCTGACACTTGTAATGAGATTTCAAAAAATTATAAAATTTCCCGATTGAGTAGAAATCTTACGAGGATAGTCCGAGAGCGAGGGAATAATCGTAATGGGAAAATACAATGAATAGTATAGAATACTATGCTACATATATGGATGTGTGAATACCTAATATTATAATAGCTTGTGTGTATAACTATGGATTGTTTACTATGTGTATGACATACCTATGCTGCTTGCTATCAGGTGGAGGTTGCGCGCTTGGGCAGTCTTATCCTGATTAGCCTTCGGGGGAACTTTAGACTTGCACCATAGAACATAAAACTGTGACACCCCGACTAATTAAATACCGGGTAGCTACTCCTTTATTAAATTAATACAAAATGCCAAGTTGGTTTAGTTAATAGCATCACTATCGAAAACATTTTAATAATTACTAACCACCTAGTATTTAAAAAGTGAGATGTCCATTTTAATTTAAATCCGATTAACTTGCAATAAATGAATTAATAAAAGTTAACATAACCATTCACAATAAAGTCTCATAGAGTAGCCATCAATTAATAATGAGTCTGGAGGAAATACTCCTCACAACAATCCCAATACTGAAATAAATAAAAACAAGTCTACATCCTGAATTAATTACAACCCAAAAGTCTGAATAACTGAATATAAATTGTCTCTAAAGGAGATGGGGCGACATGCCCAACAAAATAATAAGAAAACTGATAAAGGAATCAAGATCGAAGATTCAGGAGTTTACTGTCAAGGCCCTGTAACTTTCACAACAGCTACAGGACGTAACCTGAATGGAATTTCTATGCATGGTGTCCTTGTGGCTGGGCACCTAAAAGGTTTTTACAAGATAATATATTTGAAAGCAAACGGGTAAGAGCCCGATTGTGTAAAATACTTTAAAATATAGCAAGTGATTTAATAACATTAAAACAATGAATCCAAAGTACATGTTAGGACGTTCTCTCACATAAAATACTCGCCTCTCGACTAATTGTGCACTCCTAACGTACCCGTACCCGTACCCATTCTAGTGATTCTCATATCTATCTAGTCCAAAGTAAATTTTAACATTTCTACTCGGTTCGCGCATAAATTCCAACATTATCAATTCAATAGAGAGTTTTACTTTAAGTCTCGGATTCCCAATTATTTACAAAACCATTTACTGGAGATTATCCCCTTTTTTTATCTTTACAGAGCGTTACTATAGTTATACTCACAATTAAACATGACAATTCTTTCCAATTAACCATATATTATTCTAATCATAAATATACAGTACTAGCACCCCGAGACTAAGCTACGGTGCACACATACTCTGCTATCCCATCCCGGTACATCACGTACATAAGGACCACGCATTCCGAATCTCTCAGGAATCGTTCTCAAATAATAGCAATCACAAACAATGGAGGCGAACATAGTTCACATCACATGGGTCACGCACATACCTACGCTCCCATGATCAGAAGACTTATTAACTTCTCAATAAGTCCTTCTCTGACCTATGTCCTCGAGGTACCAATCTAAATCCCCCCATAGGCACACAAAGATTAGATGGCCTTAAACGAACGCAAACCTCCCATGATAGCAAGTATGGTAGGTATGTTATACACATACAATCATATATACAAAGCATTAACACATCTTAGATATCTCGTAACATTAATATAGATATATTTTCTCGTTCTTATACCGTCAATTAAGTGTTATACGATTTCAAGTCCCCGATTTGTATATTCAAGTTATCGACCCTTCAAATGTCGTAATTAGGTACTCGCTTCCAATTCCACAAATGACATCCAATATTATTATGAGGTTTTAAGTCTTAATCCTCAATGTGCCCTAATTCTCACTATTATACTCACCGATCAAAAAGGGAAGGTTAATACTCCAATTAGATAAGTCTATGGAACATTTGAAATGAAAACAGACCAAAAAGCCATTCTGTCAACTCGTTAGAAGTCTCGTTCGAACGAGGACGTTCGAACGAGAGTTCGTTAGAACGAGGAGCTTCGAATGAACTACCAACTCGTTAGAAGGTATACTGTCACCTCGTTAGAATCTCGTTCGAACGAGGTCGTTCGAACGACCTAGGCAGAGCTTCTAACGAGATGGCAGTTTCGAACCCAGAAATTCCTACTTCATTTTTCACAATTTTCCTCTTCTTTAAACTCATCCTAAAATCATCCCAATAGTATTTTAAGGTTCTTAAACATCACTAAACCTTATTAGGTCATTTCTTAACATATTTTTGGGGTCCAATCTCCCTAAGCAACACATAATTATCATAAATCCCCAAATTTTACCCCAAACCCTATGAGTATGAGCCCAGAATTTCATGTCTTAAATTTTATCCTTATAAATCCATTTTTTACATTATAAAAATTTGTATCTCGTATAGGACAATCATCAACTAACATTCTACATGTAATCCCTATAATATATCATGAATTTCTATTTCAAATTTCAAGGGTTTTCATCAAACACCCAATATAATGCAATTTTCTCAATTCTAAGCATGGAAGAAGCATTCACTTGAAATTAACGTAACTAAACCACTTGCCTTATGATTTGACTCGATGTTGAAGGATTGAAGGTTGGCTTTCTTCTCCTTTCTACAGAATTTCTCCCAAGGATGGTGATGGCTAGATCTTTTTGGCTTTTGTAACTTCTCTCCAACTTCCTCAAAACACCCGTAACCCTCTCTTTTAACTTATTATGGTAATGGACTTAGTGGACCTATTAAAATGATAAATATTAACTCTAATTTTCGTGGGTTTTAATTCCTTAAATTTCTAAATTACCAAAATGCCCTTTTAAGTTGCCGGTTTAGCCTAAAAATGCCCCGGGACCCAAACTAAACCCCCGACTTGTGTTTTCTGACTATTTCGACCCTTTCGGACTCGTTGGCACACTCAAAATAACCATTCGGTTGTTAAAATTAAAATTCACTTTTAAATTTAAATAATTACATTCCTGACACGACTGACATGTGCGTCCCAACTAAATTTCTCAAATTGTCGTATTTCAGACTCGCGACAATTTTAATATTTTCAATATTCATATATTGCCATATATACACATTATAATCAAATACCAACTCACATATCGTTAGTATTATATCCGGATTAATTCTCAATTAATTCACATTTAATTTAATTAATCCCATAAATAAATATCGATAAAAGTACGGGGTATTACATACTTCCCCCCTAATAACAGAATTTCGTCCCGAAATTTGGAACTAGAAGGTACCTGGTAAAAACAACTATGGATAACATTCGTGCATCTCATCCTCGCGCTCCCATGTGGACTCCTCGACATTATGATCTCGCCACTGAACACGTACCAATGGTACTATTTTTTACCGCAGTTTCCGCTCGCTTCGGTCCAAAATAGCAATTGACCCCTCCTCGTAGGAACTATCGGGCTGGAGATCAATGTCCTCCAAAGTAATGTGAGTATGGGCCAAATCGTCCCTAAGATATTTCCTTAGTGAGGAAATATGAAACATATCATGAATCCTATGCAAGTGCTCCGGTAACCCAAGTCTATATGCAACGGACCCAATCTGCTCGATGATAGGAAATGGCCCCACATATCTCGGTGCCAGTTTCCCCTTCTTCCCAAAACACATTATCCCCTTCATAGGAGATACTCTGAGTAAAACCTGGTCCCCCACTTTGAATTCTCTGATAAATCTCTTCACATCAGCATAGCTCTTCTGCCGATCCTGAGCTACCCGAATGCAACTCCGTATCAATTCTATCCTTACCAAAGTATCATGTATTACTTCCGACCCAAGTAGTTTGTTGTCCCTCACCTCTAACCAACATGCAGGGGAAAGACAAGGTCTACCATACAATGCCTCAAATGGAGCCATGCCAATGGTGAACTGATAGGAGTTATTGTAAGAAAACTCCACCAGTGGAAGGTATGCTCCCAACCACCTCCAAAGTCTATGATGCACATACGCAACATGTCCTCCAACATCTGATTTGTTCTCTCGGTTTGCCCATCGATCTACGGGTGATAAGCCGTACTCAACCGCAATTCTGTTCCCATGGCCTCCTGAAAACTCTCCTAAAACCGTGAAACAAATATCTTGTCTCGATCAGACACGATATTTAGGGGCACACCGTGAAGTCTCACTATTTCTGCAATAAAAATCTGGGCATACTGTGCCGTAGTGTCATCCGTCCTTACGGGTAGAAAATGAGAAACTTTGGTCAAGCGGTCCACAATTACCTAAATGGAGTCGTGACCCCTCTGTGACGTAGGTAACCCCGTGATAAAGTCCATGGAGATGCTCTCCCAAATCCACATCGGGACCTCTAATGGCTATAGAAGTCTCGTCGATTTTTGATGATCCACTTTTACCAGCTGACAAGTGGCGCATTTAGAAACAAACACGGTAATATCTCTCTTCATCCCGCTCCACCAATACTGTCATCTCATGTCTTCGTACATTTTATCCCCACCGGGATGTACCGCGAACCGTGAGCCATGCAACTCTGCCATCACCTCGTGTCGCAAGTCTTCCCCTTCCGGAACGAGTAGTCTCCCATTGAAGTGTAATCCCCCGTCTGAGCTAACGGTATAGGACTCGGCTCCCTCCGCTAGTAATCGAACTATCTGCTCCTGACAGAACGAGTCATTTGCTTGGGCCTTTACCACTCTCGTGACAATCTGCGGTGTAACAGTCATCACAGACATGAATGATCGGGCCACTGCATCCTGGTGTCCCAACTCCTTCCACTTAGCTTTCCACACCTCGACCATCTCATCTACTGGCCTACGGCTCAACGCGTCTGCTACCACGTCAGCCTTCCCTGGGTGATATTGGATATCAAACTGATAATCCTTCACAAACTCAAGCCACCGTCTTTAACGCATATTCAACTCCTTCTGCGTGAAGAGGTACTGTAGGGACTTGTGGTCCGTGAACAACCGAAACTTCTCCCCCAGGAGGTAATGTCTCCAAATCCGAAGGGCAAATATAACTGCCGCTAACTCCAAGTCATGGGTGGGGTAATTCTTCTCGTGAGGCTTTAGCTTACGGGAAGCATAAGCTATGTCCTGACTTTCCTGCTACAATACACCTCCAAGTCCTTGTAAGGACACATCGGTGTAAACTAGATACTCAACTCCCGGTCTCGGCAATGCTAACACAGGTGCTGAGGTCAACTTGTCCTTCAACTCATCGAATGCCAACTGATAGGCATCGCTCCATATGAATGGCACACCCTTACGAGTCAGATGTGTCAAAGGACCCGCTATCTTTGAGAAACCCCGAATAAACCTTCTGTAGTATCCCGCTAGTCCCAAAAAACTACGGATTTCAGTCGGTGTCGTGGGCTGTCCCCACTCCCTCATCACGGACACCTTCCCCGGATCTACCGATATTCCCCGGTCTAAAATGATATGCCCCAAAAACTGAACCTCCTTCAGCCAAAACCCACACTTCTCATACTTTGCATACAGCTCGTTCTGACGTAGCGTCTACAAAACCTGTCTCAGATGCTCGGCGTGCTCCTCTTCTATCTGGGAGTAAACCAGAATGTCATCAATAAAGACAATGACAAACTGGTCTAGGAACTCTCTGAACACCCTATTCATTAAGTCCATAAACACAGCTGGAGCGTTGGTCAAGCCAAAAGGCATAACTCGAAACTCGTAGGAACCATATCTCGTTAAGAAAGCAGTCTTCGAGACGTCCTCTTCCCTGATACGCAACTGATGGTATCCTGATCGCAAATGAATCTTTGAGAAGAAAAAAGCTCCTCTCAGCTGGTCGAATAAGTCATCGATTCGGGGCAACGGATACTTATTCCGTATCGTGACCTTATTCAACTCTCGGTAATCTACACACAACCTTAACGATCCATCCCTCTTCTTTACAAATAACACAGGAGCACCCCACGGCGAAGTACTCCTCCGGATAAATCCCTGACCCAACAACTGCTCAATCTGATCCCGTAACTCTCTCATCTCATCCGGAGCCATACGGTAAGGTGCGCGGGCAATAGGCCAAGTGCCCGGTGTCAAATCAATCACGAAATCTATCTCCCTACTCGGAGTTAATCCAGGTATATACTGAAATACGTCGACAAAATCCCTAACAACTGGAATCGCATCAAGTGGTATCCCCACTTCCTTAGAGGTCTCCTCCTCTATATAGTACAAATGAGTGGACGATCCTCCCTCAGGGCGAGGCATCGCCACTAAAAAAATCTCCTACCCGGGAATGGCAAAGATAATACTCCTAATAAAACAGTCAATCATGGCTCGATACGCCACTATCCAATCCATACCAATAATCGCATCGTACTCAGTCATCTCTAACACTAACATATCAGCGGGTAAAGTAAACCTCCCGATCTCTATACCCACACCTCTACAAATAAGCAAAATCAAGGAACCTCTACTCAACGGTGAATCTACACAAGTAACTGTGCTCTCGGTGGTGTCTAATAACCCCATAGTGTGTGCAAAGCTCATGGCAATGAAACAATGTGTGGCCCCCGTGTCAAATAAAATACTCCCCATAGTCCCCTGAATAGAGAACATACCCTCAATGGACGGTGGATCCTGTGGGGCTGCGGCATACTGGAGCTGGTACACTCTCCCATACTGAAGTTGTACCTACTGGATTGGGACCGCTGGAATGGGTGGTAGTGCTGCCATCTGTGGTGATGCTGGGAGGGCGGCGGGAAACATAGGCCTCTGTGGCTCATATCGAGCACCCTGTTACTGCTGCTGTTGTGGGGCCCTGCCCTTATCAGTACAATCCTGGCATTTGTGTCCAGTCTTGCCACAAACGTAACATTTCCTCGAGAAGTTTCCCCCTCGCTGTCCGTGCTGCCCTCGGCCCTAGTGGTCGTTACCATTCCTCCCTTGGCCATGCTGGCCCTGCTGAATCTGCTGCTGCTGACCATTCTGACCCTGCTGGCCCTGATGGCCGTTCGGACCCTGATGGTTCTGCCTGAAACCTCCCTGTCCACTTCTGAATCCCCCAGATCTGAATCTCTTATAATCCCCCTGTTGGGAACCCTGGTCACCCTGCCTGTACTGTCCCTGAGCCGAATGTGCCCCGCTGGCACCATTTCCCCCGGCCCTGCCCTGATGGCTGGACTCTCCTGATCTCTTGCTCTCAGACATGTGAAAGCGATGATCCTGAGAGTGTAGTAGTGCAGCGTTAACCATATCAGAATAAGTGGCCAATGAGAGATTTCCCAATAAATGCTGACGGATCCTCCAAGTCAATCCATCTGTGAACTTCTGAATCTTCTTCTCCTCAGTCGGTATCTCATCCGGAATAATGTTCAATAGATTAGTGAATTCGTCCTCATACTCGGCCACAGTCTTTCCCTCTTGCTTGAGGTTCATCAATTTCCTCCTCATCTCCGTGTGAACAGCTGACGAAAATATTTGCGATCAAACTGCACCCAGAACTCCTGTATAGTGAGAGTGTCCCTCTCCTCTGCGGTGGTAATGGACTCCCACCACTGCAATGCTGATCCTACTAGCTTAAAAGTAGCCAGTATCTGCTTCTGAACATCTGTGTACTCGTACATCCTTAAGTGCCTCTGAATGTCCTTCCTCCACTGACTGGACACAACAACATCGGAGCTACCTGCAAACTTCGAAGGGTGTGCTTTCTGAAAAGCATCACGAACGCGTTCCCAAGCAGACGGGAATGCATGAGACTGAACTGGCACGACTACCACAGCCTGAGGTGGTGTCTGCTGCACAACTGTGAGGGCGGCATTTACTGCTTGGGCTATAATAGCTACAACCTCAGCGACATTCATGGTGCTCGAAACTGGTGCAAGCCGTGGCTCGGGCTGTTCATCCCTAGGAACTCGTTGTGTACGTCGTGGAGGCATCTGAAATGAGAGTAAAATCTTATGAGTTTGCAGTTATTATCTCAAAATAACTGAAGAACGAAACATCCACAAAAGAATACAACAGTCCTAAAATATAGGCCTCTACATCAAAGAAAGCTCGGCGGAAACATAATAAGCCATACAGATCCTAAGGACACTAGAACCTGATGCTCTGATACCACCTGTGACACCCCGACTAATTAAATACCGGGTAGCTACTCCTTTATTAAATTAATACAAAATGCCAAGTTTGTTCAGTTAATAGCATCACTATCGAAAACATTTTAATAATTACTAACCACCTAGTATTGGAAAAGTGAGATGTCCATTTTAATTTAAATCCGATTAACTTGCAATAAATGAATTAATAAAAGTTAACATAACCATTCACAATAAAGTCTCATAGAGTAGCCATCAATTAATAAAGAGTCTGGAGGAAATACTCCTCACAACAATCCCAATACTGAAATAAATAAATAAAAGTCTGCATCCTGAATTAATTACAACCCAAAAGTCTGAATAACTGAATATAAATTGTCTCTTAAGGAGATGGGGCAACATGCCCAACAAAATAATAAGAAAACTGATAAAGGAATTGAGATCGAAGATTGAGGCGTCTACTGTCAAGGCCCTGTAACTTCCACAACAGCTACAGCACGTCACCTGAATGGAATTCTATGCATGGTGTCCTTGTGGCTGGGCACCTAAAAGGTTTTTACAAGAGAATATATTTGAAAGCAAACGGGTCAGAGCCCGATTGTGGAAAATAGTTTAAAATATAGCAAGTGATTTAATAACATTAAAAACAATGAATGCAAAGTACATGTTAGGACGTGCTCTCACATGAAATACTCACCTCTCGACTAATTGTGCACTCCTAACGTACCCGTACCCATTCTAGTGATTCCTATATCTATCTAGTCCAAAGTAAATTCTAACATTTCTACTCGGTTTGCGCATAAATTCCAACATTATCAATTAAATAGAGAGTTTTACTTTAAGTCTCGGATTCCCAATTATTTACAAAACCATTTACTGGAGATTATCCCCTTTTTTTTATCTTTACAGAGCGTTACTATAGTTATACTCACAATTAAACATGACAATTCTTTCCAATTAACCATATATTATTCTCATCATAAATATACAGTACTAGCACCCCGGGACTAAGCTGCGGTGCACACATACTCTGCTATCTCATCCCGGTACATCACGTACATAAGGACCACGCATTCCGAATCTCTCAGGAATCGTTCCCAAATAATAGCAATCACAAACAATGGAGGCGAACATAGTTCACATCACATGGGTCACGCACATACCTACGCTCCCATGATCAACAGACTTATTAACTTCTCAATAAGTCCTTCTCTGACCTATGTCCTCGAGGTACCAATCTAAATCCCCCCATAGGCACACAAAGATTAGATGGCCCTAAACGAACGCAAACCTCCCATGATAGCAAGTATGGTAGGTATGTTATAAACATACAATCATATATACTAAGAATTCACACATCTTAGATATCTCGTTACATTAATATAGGTATATTTTCTCGTTCTTATACCGTCACTTAAGTGTTATACGATTTCAAGTCCCCGATTTGTATATTCAAGTTATCGACCCTTCTCACGTCGTAATTAGGTACTCGCTTTCGATTCCACAAATGACATCCAATATTATTATGAGGTTTTAAGTCTTACTCCTCAACGTGCCCTAATTCGCACTATTATACTCACCGATCAACAAGGGAAGGTTAATACTCCAATTACATAAGTCTATGGAACATTTGAAATGAAAACAGACCAAAAAGCCATTCTGTCAACTCGTTATAAGTCTCGTTCGAACGAGAGTTCGTTCAAATGAGGAGCTTCGAATGAACTACCAACTCGTTAGAAGGTATACTGTCACCTCGTTAGAATCTCGTTCGAACGAGGTCGTTCGAACGACCTGGGCAGAGCTTCTAACGAGATGGCAGTTTCGAACCCAGAAATTCCTACTTCATTTTTCACAATTTTCCTCTTCTCTAAACTCATCCTAAAATCATCCCAATAGTATTTAAGGTTCTTAAACATCACTAAACCTTCTTAGGTCGTTTCTTAACATATTTTTGGGGTCCAATCTCCCTAAACAACAAATAATTATCATAAATCCCCAAATTTTATCCCAAACCCTATGAGTATGAGACCAGAATTTCATGTCTTAAATTTTATCCTTATAAATCCATTTTTTACATTATAAAAAGTTGTATCTCGTATAGGACAATCATCAACTAAGATTCTACATGTAATCCCTATAATATATCATGAATTTCTATTTCAAATTTCAAGGGTTTTCATCAAACACCCAATATAATACAATTTTCTCAATTCTAAGCATTCGCTTGAAATTAACGTAACTAAACCACTTGCCTTATGATTTGACTCGATGTTGAAGGATTGAAGGTTGGCTTTCTTCTCCTTTCTATAGAATTTCTCCCAGGGATGGTGATGGCTAGATCTTTTTGGCTTTTGTAACTTCTCTCCAACTTCCTCAAAACTCCCGAAACCCTCTCTTTTAACTTATGCTGGTAATGGCCTTAGTGGCCCTATTAAAATGATAAATATTAACTCTAATTTTTGTGGGTTTTAATTCCCTAAATTTCTAAATTACTAAAATGCCCTTTTAAGTTGCAGGTTTAGCCTAAAAATGCCCCGGGACCCAAACTTAACCCCCGGCTAGTGTTTTCTGACTATTTCGACCCTTCCGGACTCGT
The DNA here is from genome assembly GCA_949130495.1 of Sambucus nigra. Lineage (NCBI taxonomy): Eukaryota > Viridiplantae > Streptophyta > Magnoliopsida > Dipsacales > Adoxaceae > Sambucus > Sambucus nigra. The sequence goes on along the minus strand of OX422214.1, from coordinate 381,003,112 downwards.
TGGCGCACTCAAAATGACCATTCGGTTGATAAAAATAAAATTCACTTTTAAATTTAAATAATTACATTCCTGACGCGACTGACATGTGCGTCCCAACTAAATTTCTCAAATTATCGTATTTCAGACTCGCGACAATTTCAATATTTTCAATATTCATATATTGCCATATATACACATTATAATCAAATACCAACTCACATCTCGTTAGTATTATATCCGGGTTAATTCTTAATTAATTCACATTTAATTTAATTAATCCCATAAATAAATATCGATAAAAGTACGGGGTATTACAAAAACCTTGGACACGTGCTATCCGAGATATGATAGTTCGACGGTTTAATGGGAACGTAGGTATGCATATGACCCATTGGGCTAGGTACTATGTTCACCTCCAATATATGTTATTGTATTTTGATGGTTCATGGGAGATTATCCAAACCTTTATCCCTATTCAGTGCGAGATGTACCGGGATACATTAGCAGAGTATGCATTGAACCAAGAGGTCTTAATATAAGGGTGCATGATTTCTCTCTCTCTCTAAATATATATATATATATATATATATATATATATATATATATATATATATATATATATATATATTTATATCTCTGTGTGTGTGTGTGTGTGTGTGCATAGTGATGATATTGAATATATATATACACTTGAGAACAATTATATTATGCGAATTAGTAGAAATGGTAATAATGCTAAGTAAATTAATCTTAGTGAGTAAAAGATTAACTACACGAATGGTGAAAACATAAATTAGCTGTTTGGGATAAACTATGTTAATAACGTATTGTATGGGCGATGTGGGACGTAAGTAGTGATAATATGGCTTTGAACTAGTTAGGCTAGTTAGCATAGCTAGTATGGGTTAGAATATGCGTGAGGCTTGCACATTAGTTGTGAGGTAAGCATCTTAAGTGAGAGCACAAATTTCTAACATGTATATAATATGTGCTAAATTGCATTTAGGCACTTGCTGTTTTAAAACTATTTTTACTCAGGTTCTGATCCTTTTCTTACACATTTTCTCTCGTGTCTATATATATGTATTATAACAGGTGCCCAGCCACAGGGACACCAAATCTAGACACTTGGATTATTTGACGAGCTGCAGCGTTTATGGAAGCTACATGTCCTTGAGATTAGACGCATCTATCATTTCTTTCAGTTTATTCAGACTTTCTATTCAGGTCATATGTCGCCATTCTCAGACTATGTTTATTTCGAGAGATTTTTGTATTTCTCATCAGTATTTCAGTTTCAGTTAAACTTGGTATTTTATGTTGGTGATTGTAGATATTTTAACTGGGACGCTAATTCCAGTATTTATTATTGTGTTATTTAGTTCAATGGATGGTATTTAATTATTTGTATAGTTCATTTACTTAATGAAGTGGGCCATTTAATAAAAGAAACTAAATGGGTGTGTTACGAGTAAATGTTTTTGACACTAGCTTAATTAAATGTTAGGTAATTAATAGAATTAATTTTTTTTGTGATGCTAAGAATGAACCAATCGAACATTCTGTTTTAATTTAATAAAGGACTAATCACCCAATATTTAATTGGGCGGGGTGTCACACAATGGATATATAAAAATAGAAATAAGGCTTTTTCTCATAAGAAAAATAGATTTATTTACCTCAATGAAACAATAAAAATCTTATTCTAAACATATTAAGCGTATTTTGTTAAGGAGAAGACAACGAATTAAATAGGCATTTTAAAACTTGTGGATACAAGATCTCAAATGCTCTAAGTTATTCTTGTCCATACAAAAACATCTTACTTCTTGAACACAACAAAAGATATGTCTGCAAAAGAGAAACTTCATTTTTTACAATGCAATCTTTAAGAAAGATTGCCTTTTTACGTCAGATCTGAAGCTGTCACAGCAGCGAGGACATTCGTCATTGGAGCAAACCTGAGGCGAAGCCAAGTCACATAAGAAGACAAAGTTTTTGGACTTGGACAAATGGTACCAGTAAATAATTTACAAGAGAAAAAGAAGAATAAGAAGAATACAAGATATAATAAATGTAAATATGGTTCATATAATTATTAAGGAGCATATACCAAGTTTAACTAATATCTCAATAAGGTATAATATTACATCATGATATCAAATCTTAATTATCTATTTCCATTTTATTTCAACATAAAATATGTTATAATATCACATCATGATACTAAATCTTGATTATCATATCTCTCCCTTAGGTAATTTTCTCCCCCTCAAGTAAGTCTTATCCTAAATAAAATTATTTCCAAGGAAATATTCCTCACAGTAAGGAAACGTATTGTCACCTCACAGTAAGGAAATGTATTGTCAACATTCCTTTCATAGGAAGGAGAATCATTATCCCCCTGTTTTGTTATGGAATGGACAAAGGCAAGGATAATATAATAAAAAAATAGCGTCATTAAGATAAAAATGAATAAATCTTTAGAGAAGTGAATTAATTCAAGATATTCTAAGGATTGAAATTAACATATCACTTTATAAAATTGAGATGAAAGTTAAGCTAGGATGTGATCATATGATAACAATATATACAAGGCGTCAAAGATAACTCAGTCAAAATCATAGCCAAATATGAATGTCACCAAATTCCAAATAATCTGTTTGTCTCATACTAAACACTTCCCAATATAGCTATAACATTATCTAAATTATAAATTTTCTCTCTTCCTTTCTTATAGATAATTTTCTTTTGTCACTAATTCATTCATCCTTGGTCAAGTCTTCTCTCCCATGACGTAATTTTATCTTTGCTATGAAAGATGATATGACCAAGAAATACTAGAAAATGGACATAAGGAACATAAATATAGGATATGATTAGAGAAAATAAGTTTTTAATATATGAAGGACATGTTAAGTAAGCATAATAAGCGCATGGAGTAATATGAGATATGAATCATACGATATAAGATATAATGGCGCAAGAGATCGGTAATAATATAGCAAGATAAGTATACATAACCATCCTCAAGATTTTAGGACGGAATACCCATAATGTACTAAACACAATGTAAAGCACAAATGAGTTATGATCATAGGATATACAAGATATTAGTAAAAATCGATTTGTAGACCAATCTAAAAACTCAAAATATATAAACACCATATATAAACACCTAAAAATGTGACAAGGTAAGTATATAAGCAATGTATCTACATAAAATTAAATGGTGAAGCATGGGAAATATCATGGATAAAAACCACCAACGATACAGGATATACTAAAAGATAAAGCATTTAAATATAGCATCCTATCAAATAAGATTAACAGAAGTGAAGATCAACACATTTGGATAATGTAGCATTTTTATCCTAATGCAAGAACTGTGATATCAACATATATGAATTTTTCTTATTAATATCAAAGTCAATGGCAAAAACAACATACTATAAGAATATGAATAATCAGTATCAATTATAAAGTCAATTAAGAGTATATAAGAGCAAGTATGTACCAACAAAATTTATCAATAACAAAGGTGATATCCCCAATCATGAATTTTAAATAATTATTTTTAAGAAACTTGAAAGATATAACACACGGGGAAAGAGAATAAGATGCAAAGCAAATGCTATTAATTGGGCTTTAGCAACTTATCTCAAATAAAGGATTTTACATGGCATAAGAGAACAAAATCAATACCATTTTGATAAGTAAAAATACAGAAAATTTTATCACACTTACCAAATCAAACGTTCATAATCAGGAAAAGATTATCAATAAAAGGCTAATAACATGATGAAATCTTTAACCAAGAAAATAAGATTATATTTCAATTGTACAAAACAAAAACAAAATGAATAGTGTTGATAGAAAGATCCAAGCTCAAGTCTAATTAAGATAATGAATCATAAAATAAAAAATGCAAAGCTTCAACTCAAGTGCAATCTCAAACACCCTATTTAGGATCATTTTCAACTACCATTTTACCTTCAATTAGCAATTGATCAAAACCTATTTTTTCATACCTTTGGTGCTACCTAATTTTAGATGGATAAAATATTTGAGGCATTGCTATGTTCAAGTTGTTTTGCATGTGTAGGGTTTCACTAAGCACTAAGATGGGATACTATTTCTAATTTTTAAATCGTCCAATAAAAGTTATAGTCCTAACCATATATTCCCTCATGATTTCACACACAGAACACACACACACACACACACACACACACATATATATATATATATATATATATATATATATATATAACTTAAGCTTTTACAACAATCTCTAAATAATGAACGAAAATCTGCACATACACATATAGGAGTTAAACACACTTTCACAAGTGTAATAGAGCTTTGAAAGCTTTGTAGAATATCTAAAATCTATGGCATTCCTCCTAAAGTATTATCAACTCAATGTCTGGTGTCGTGTAAAGTGCAACAAGATATGGTAATTTATTCTCAAAGTATAAAAGACTTAAAAGAAAATCAAATTCGTCTCATGAATCACATTTCATATTCCCAAACAAACAAAAAAATTATCAAATAAGCCATTTTGATATACGAAAATATGTTATGGAGTATATCATTAAAAAGGAAAAAAATATGATTGTACCCAAAAAATGAAATTTTTGATGAAAGATATGTACGACCAAAAAGAGCATGAGATATGATCAAAAGAAATACATGAAGAACTTAATCCTAAACATGTTCCAAAAAGCTCATATCGCCAAGAAAATAACCAATGAAGTCCTAAGATAATCAATCTAGAGAGAAAAAAGGCTAAGATTAAGAGAGCATGTAAAACCTAAGTACAAAACTAGGTAAAATCCAAAGATAATAAACACAAGTAAAGAGTGTATGAAAGCACTTTATAGAGTGGTCCGGTTATTTGGTCAAATATGGAGTTCGTAGATTAGGTCACACATAAGATAAATTCAATTTAATCCAAATTTTATCTTGATTAATTATGTGAAACTAAACGTGCAAGATATATGAATCTAAATCAAATCAAAGCAAACCACAAACCACAAACCACAAGGCAGGATATGAGGAAAAATCCCTTTTGCGTAAAATTATATCTCAACATTGTTACAACTAGGTATTACAGAATGACATTGATAGATTTATAGACTTAGAATCCAATAAGTATTGAAGTTGTATCTTCCTTTTTTGTTGTTGACAGAAAGCGATGCAGATCCAAGAATGCTCCCCAACAATCTCCACTTGCTTCGGTGTCTGTCGATCAGCCTCAAAAAGCTATTTTCCTATCTTTAGCAATGGATAATAAATTCCACAGGGATATGAACATGATACGTGTTCTTATAGGTTTGATAAAGTGCTCCAAAAAACATCCAAGGGGTTCGGATTAGAAAAAACAAAGTGTTTTTTTAAACTAGGGTTTGGAAACCTTTTGGATAGGTATGGAAAACCTATTTTCACCAAAAGTTCTACCAAAAGCTGATGCTATTACCCCTTTATATAGAAAATATAATTTTTGAGGCGGCCCAAATTTTGAGGCTCGTTTGAACGAAAATAGGAGTTTGTTCGAATGAAAGCACATGTCTCATTCCACCAGCAACCCATCTTGTTAGAACCAACTTCTAATGAGATTAAGATTATATTTGTTCAGCTAATAGAAAAACCTCATTTGATGTTCTTTAAAGATGGTTTGAATGAACAACTATAACTCGTTTGAATGAAGACTATAAAGTTGTTCGAAAGACTAAAAAATAAAAATTATTTTTCTTTGAAGAACTTTTTAAAATAGCCCTGCAATAATTTTATAAAACAAACACTTTTAAAACACGCCTGAATAAAATGTTTACACAAATGTATAGTCACTAAATTTATTGATGATGTTCGATTATTGCGTTCAGTCACTAACTTCTCTTCACTCGAAGTATTGAGAATGTACACGATAGTGAACATGTGTAATGAAATGTGCCAAACTTAAAAACATAATGAGAATTATAAATCTTTCTCTTACAAATGTCCCCCTTTGGGTATTCTGGGATAAAACACAAAGCCAAAAAAAAGAACCCCTAGGACAAGTCCAACTAACATCCCTCCCAAACCTAAAAAGAAAAAGACACTTGTAAAATTATCTATGCCGAAAATCTTCATCGTGTAGTCCATGATATAATCATTGTATAAAAAGACCTACACACATGACATAAAGAAAATACTGTGATGCATGGAGTTGAAAGAAATATAACTCCCCTTCAATATGTTCTCCCCCTTTTGTCCTTCATAGACAAAGGGTTTGAAGCTAAACCTGAAAAGTTAGTATCACGAAAATCCAAACATGAAATATTATCACAAAGAATAGATAATTAAATATATGTAATGAAACTTCAACAAACCAATAAACTATTTTTCAAGATTTTGAATTTTTTTAGTAGAAAGATATACATATAAATACAAATAAATCACATCATGGAGTAGCACAAGAATATCCCAATCATGGATATAGAAGGAATGTGTGTGAACTATGAAGAAGTCAATATAGGCATACGTAGAAATGGTGCACGAAGTCAAAGAGACACTCCTAAAGAAAGAAATCAATTCAATATTTGGTGTAAAAGAATTGAACAAAGTGAAATTGACTCAACTCATACAAAATGTCACAAATTCCAATGATTTTCAAAACAATAATGCCAAACTATTTAATATTTTTGAAGGAATTTTATTGTGAAAATTTATGGATCTTCAACTTATAACACCCTCAAAATCTCACAATGTAAGCGTAAACTCTCAAAATTTTTGAAGGAATTATATTGCTCATTTTATGAAGCATCAATGAAATAAATTTAGCCTTGGATTATGTGTTGAAATAATCTTTTAGGCTCTTACCAATGGTGGCCTTTAATACAACGAAGACACCTTTTTTGTATCCCATTTCCATTGCTTAAACATAAATTAATTTTTCGATAAAAAAATCGGGCATCGATTTTTACATGCACAATTAGTTTCTAGTACATTTAGTTCGTTATTATGCACGATTGAGATGAGAACGTCCTATTCAATACATGACAAACAAGTACAATGTTCAAAAGTTCATTCATGTGTGTAACCAAGGCAATCGATTCGGCTTAGTCGAATCGATTCGATCCATCAGACCTGTAGCCTACCCCTTTAGCGAATCGATTCGCTAGGGGCAAATCGATTCACCCAGGTCGAACTGCCCAGAAATGGGCTACGGGTTTAAGAACCCTAAAATTACCAACAACCCAAATCTTTCACTTCTCTCAACATTAACAACTAATAACTAAATCAATTCACTCACACACAATGACTAACTAATATATACAACTCAAATCCAACTTAAATCAAGGATTAAGGGTTTAATACACAAAAATCATCAAAACCCCAATACATAACTATCTACACAATTTATTCACACAAATCATACACATTTGCAAGTAAAAACTTGCCTCATGTTCATAGTCTCGGATTCTCTCCCCGGATCAATGATTCCAAGATCCAATCTCCATTTCTCTCTATTTTCTCCCAACTCTCTCTTCTCTCCTTCTCCCTCTAACTCTCTTAGGTTTTAAAACCAAAAATGAGAAATAAATTGATTTGAAAGACTAATATACCCAATTACATTAAGTCTACTCATTTAAATGTTACTACTCAATTAAGATGGCTCGTAACTACATAATTAAATTGTAACTAGTCGAAAATGTCTCGAAACCCAAAAATACAACTAGGCCCCTATTTCGACCATCTCAACCAATTCCGGACTAACCGTACCTTCTAAATTAGCACTCGGGATATCATACAATATTTCATATTCTAGTGTCATATTAAATTATTTACAATGACCCAATCGGGATATAAATCATAACCGTTGTTTAAAGCACAACGACGCAATATAGCACACTAAAATGCTATTTACATTTACTCAACAGTAAATATGCAAAACTTAGTGAATATTATCTCTTAAGTCTATTAAAATAATATTCACCTTTTATGTAATCGTCCCACATTGCAAATATATATAAAAATAATTAATCAAAAATCTGGGGTTGTTACATAACCCCCCCTATAAGGGAATTTTACCGTCAAAATTTCGATGTACCATATAACAAGATTAAGGGGTGTTTCTCTCGAATAACGTTCTCTCATTCCTAAGTCAATTTCTAGGCATTTTGGTGTCCCTACTGGACTCAGACTAAGGGTACCGCTAACGATCTTAGTCTACTCTCTCCATATTCTAAAATAACCTCCGGTTGTTTCTCACAGGCTCTATCGGGCCTACCCTTACAGCAACAACGCAAAAAGTCTACCTGACACGGCGTAACCATTTCCTTGATCCCTAATAGAGTTATACCCTTCATCGGGAATACTTGCACTAAAACCTGATCCCCCAACTCCAATGCTACACGAGTTGGTGAACTATGCGACCGGCTACACAAAGCCACATATGGCGCCATACGTATAGTGAAATGGCACGGATTACTCCATTTTAACCTATCCTTTCTCAAAGTTAAATATTCAAATTCGGAGTATACCTTCCAAAATTTGGTTAACTCTCTCCGTTTGCCCATCTGTTCATGGGTGGTAGGATGCATTCAACTTCAATTCAATTTCCACCACAATCTTATCTTAGTCCGCCACTGTATTGGTGGGTACCTCCTAACGTTTCACAACTCTATAATAGATTCATCTGTATTCGCAAAAAGTGTGGCAATTTGATCCAATGATCGATAATTACCCAAATAAGATTATGACCATTGCGACGTCGACAATCCAACGAGAAAATCCTTGGATATACCCTTTCTTATTTCCACTCCGATATTTTAACGGTTACATCAATCCTGTTGATCGTTGGTGATCTATATTCACCAAGTGGTAAGTGACGCATTGGGAGACAAACTCAGAAATGTCCCCTCCTCTGCATCCACTACTCTCATTACAACATCCTCTTAGCTAGGTTCTTTTCGCATGGCTTTCCATGCCTTCTCTAGTTCCCTCACGGGTATTTAACTCCGCATAACTACTTCCATATATGCCCCTTTTTTCCTGGATGATAATAAGTATCGAAATGATGGCTGTTTACAAACACCAAACACCAACTTTGCCACCTAAACAAATACAGTAACGACTCGCGGTCCGTGAGAAAGACTAAATTTCTTGCTCAAGAGGTAGTGCCTCCCTATCTTTAAGGTGGATTGGGGGATAGCACTTCTCACGGGGCTTAAGCTTGAGATATTTCTATGCGATGGCCCCATACTCCAACTTTAACACCTCCCAATTCTCATAGAGGCTCGTCCGAAAAGACCGCATAGTCCATTTCTGCTCTAGGTAATACGAGTACGGGAGTATGAGTCAACTTACTCATTAACTTATTAAAAGATAGAGTACCGATGTAACACTCTCTCTAAAGATGAGCCTCACATTCTTTTCGGTCTAGCTCTCAGAGTTACTTGAGATTCCGTATTCCTCGTTCCTGGAAACTCAAGCCTTCTTAAAATCAATCCGCCAATACTCTCTTGGTCGCTCGTTACAGTCTTCCTAAAATAGCACCCCATGCCCCCAAAGGCTTTACTTCCTAATAACCCTAAGGTTGATAAGTTTGTACACACGTCGAACGAGTACTAATCTAACTACCTCCCTACGGCCGAAGACCTTTCTCAAATCCCGATATTAACTCGGTTTCATGCGTGGCACGTCTCGCAAAGAGAAATCCAGACAAGGAACCCTCTCGTTACACTACTACCTCGTATCGTCGTTCATCAAGATATGACGCTCTAAGGCCAAATCGGGACCTATAAAATCCTATCTCGTAATTCTACTAACACACTTCTATTTCTATCCTTTCGTTTCGGTGAAATGGAAAGTCTCACTAATCTGGGTGTTTACTTGTTGCAAAGTGATACGAACCTCCCACCTAATTATAAATACACCTCCTAGAATTTATCCTTTTCATCAAGGCCTGGCCATAAGCCTTTACCCGACTCTGATTCCTTATCTCGCCCACATCTATTGGGTGAGAGAAATATTTCCTGTGCTTCTGTACCGCACATCTGTATTTAGCCCTTAAATCAATCACATGACTCTCGGATAATCCTTCCCAAACCAAAATCTTAACATAAAGAAGAATCTCTCCACTCCCAACGTCGTTAAGGTTCATGCGTGGAGTGTCTCGCAAAGCGAAATCCAAATAAGGAACCCCTCCGATACACTACTACTTAACTTTGTTGGTCGTGGAGATAAGTCAACATAAAGCATGCAATAAAATAAAATTTTCTCATATAACTTAGACTATCTCAATAAGGTCTCAACCCGTATCCAGGTGAGATATAGCAAAATAACTAGTTCCATTCTGGAACTACAGATACGATAGCCTTGTAATTACTAGCCTGCTATCGCTCCTATTAAACAAAATTATTTATACTCGTATAGCAGAGCAACGAGCAATACAAACTAGATATAGTTTTAAAATATCAACACTCTCCTTTACAGCGAATGTAGGGACATAAAACCTCGCTAACGCAAAAAAAATGTATAGATACACCCTCTTATAATAATACCAAAAATGTCACAATGCTCAAATTACACACTCGAATCTAAGGTCAGTAAAAGACGGTGACTCCATCCCTGCCACCCAGAATACACCTTCCTCATCCGAGGGGGAATTCACCATAACCTTCTTGATAATTACTCTATCTACTCCAAATAGTTCCCAGATACCATACTCTAGTCTTAACTGAACTAAAAGTACCTTACTCAATGCCCCATCTATGCATCGTATTCTCACCTTTAATCTCCATCGGCAAGATCAAAGTATGTGGTTCTACAACTCCATCCTTTCTCCATTTCTGGAAATCCTGACCACATCCTATCTTGGCTCTACAGCCCTGATTCTGACAATCGCCCTCATAGTTCCTTTAACTCCCCTAGCAAAGGAAAATAGACTATCGACCTCAACTGCCTTAATTCCATGAGTTCCCCAGACCGATGTCCACCTAGAGGTGTTTATGAACACAACTTCTCAAAAAGTGTTTGCAACACCTGCTCAGGAGCCGATCCTCCACTGAAGGGATCTTTCTTCCTTGTACCTACCTTAACTTGGTGCAAGGTTTCCTTGAACCTATAACTCTTTATTCACGGTCGGCTTCTGATCGATTCCCATGTGAGTAATAAAGAGTCTACATGCTTATCACTTCTGATACCCCAGAGGAACTCGCTGTTAAAACCATCTACAAGGTTCTTTTACGATTAAAACTTCATGCTCCACTCAATATGGTGACTACCATTTCCACCCTTTCGACATTACTCCAATGAGTGAAAATTTTCCTCATATTTTCACATCTTGGCATTTCTATACCCCTCTCTAGGCCAGAGCTTCTGAGCCTTATACTTCCTCTGAATGGCGTTACACTTCCTCCACCTGACTCTACTTCAACAAGTGATGCTTATCGAGGTCCTTGCAACTTCCTTCCCTATTAATCTTCATAGGGAAATTCAAGTTTAGCACCAATATTTATCTTAGCAGCACTTGGGTAGATATATCTACTATACTTAAATAGTCATTGTAGTAGTCCACCAAATTACCACAAAAGGGAGTGGCATCCACTGCGGTCCCCATTCCCAAATTTAACTTACAGTTCTAATTTAAACGCCGCCTCCTACTGTCCTCATAACGGACTTTCCTGGTCGTCTTTCATCATCCAATATACGAATCTCCGACTAACACGCAAAAGATTTACTAAAATCTTACATTATAGCAGAGGAATGAAAATCTCACCAGAGGAATCAACAATCCTAATCCTACGGCTTTATGTCAAATCACAAGCAACGCAGAAAACATAGTACACCCGCACAGATTCCTAAGGACACTAGAACCTGATGCTCTGATACCATCTGTAACAACCCGTTTATTCAAATAAGAGGTGGCCAGCCTGATATTCTAATAATTGTAGGAATCATAGATGGTCCATTCTTAGCATCACTGTCGTGAAAATAATCATACTAGATAACCACCCAATATTTGAGAAAACAGATGTCAATTTAATTGGAATGTTAAAAGAAAACACGTTGACAATCCAATTTGATCAGAGGGTGGATATAAAAATAATGAGTAATAATAACAATAATAATACAACGAGTAATAACCGAATAAGCTGTCGGTTAATAGACCAATACAACAGTTACACCGAGTGTTACATGTAAATATCACAATATAAAAGTAAATACAAGACTTGGGCGACACGCCCGAATGTTCAGTATAATCCTAACTAGAATATACAAGAAATTTAAGCGTCTATAACACAAATCCTACAACATTCGCAAAAATGTTGTAGCTCATTGACACTGGGAAGAAGGGTCATATCAGGCGCCGTTGCGGCGGAGCACCTAGGCATAAGAGAAAACCACGCAAGAAAAGAAATATAAACGGGTCAGGGTCCATTTTGATATGATAAACGTGCAAATAAAATGCAAGATAGTCATGAGTGCTAAACAAATTAAATCAGTTGTATTCGCTCTGCAATAAGAATCATCCTTACCTCTCAACTAAAAGCACATCCTAACGTTACATTAGGATAATTAGGAATTAAACTTCCTGTTGAACTAAGGTAATTAGTTAAACTCCAGAATCGTGCTGGACTTACAATGAGGAGTACACATTGGCGTAAGCAAAATATAACTTAGTTCACTTACTACAATTTCCTCTTCCATTTTACACAACATGGCTTATCTACATAGTTCCTATTTCTCTTTAAGAAACATATTTAAAGCAATTTATTTCACAAAATACTTTTTGCCAATCCGGTTATATTCCACATATCTTTCCATTTCCCTTTTTACCTCCAGGAAATATATTTAAAGCGGTTTTATTGTCATAAAATGCTTTAATATGAATAATGTCCCACATTATTCAGAATAGTTATATTACATATACATATAACGATTATAAGACCTCCAGTCCGGGTTTCCCCACTGTGCGCGCCCCTAAATGGCTATCATCTTCCAGGGCCTATCAAACAAGACAACCTGGGCATCCTACAACACGAGATGTCGGGAAGCGGCCATATACCTGAAACAGTGAGTCATAACCACACCCGAAATTACCTCATTTCGCAAAATAATCACATAATATACTAACAGGTCCTATGGCCGAGGACTATACTCTCCCTGCATTCACTAGCCAGGGGACATCACCTCATACGTGTAACTTTCCCAATGATAGCGATTTAGAGAGGTGTGTATAAGTAAATTATCATTTACCAAATTATTTTCTCATTTGAAAATATTCACTTTTACATTCTTAAAACCATTCATACTTGACTATTAAGTACAATTTTAAAGTATGCAATTCTTATTCACGAATTCACATTTTATTAATAATATAGTCCCGAAGTGCTATTAACCTCACCCGAGTCTCCAAGTGTTGATAGCAATCCTATAAGCCCTCAAGGATAATTTTCCTCAAAACTAGTCTCCAAATATCCTAAACCATGTTGTCCTATTCTTCATTTGTTCCAAGCTAACTCATCAAATGAAAACGACCCTAACTTCCAATTAATAAACCTCGGAATAAGCCCTATTCTAATCTAGGGTATTAATCCCCCTATTATGAACCCCTAGTACTCTATATTACTTCCCAAGGGAAGGTTACTAGGTCTTAAACCTAAAATAAAAGGGTTAAAAATAAAAATTGGAAAAATCCCTCAAAACAGCAGGATTCTGAATCGATTCGCCCTGGACGAATCGATTCGGTCAAGAGAACTTGACATTCTGCAACTTGCCAAATCGATTCGTCTTGGTTGAATTGATTCGGTCCATCAGACCTGTAGCCTACCCCTTTAGCGAATCGATTCGCTAGGGGCAAATCGATTTGCCTAGGTCGAACTGCCTAAAAATGGGCTACGGGTTTAAGAACCCTAAAATTCCCAACAACCCAAATCTTTCACTTCTCTCAACATTAACAACTAATAACTAAATAAATTCACTCACACACAGTGACTAACTAATATATCCAACTCAAATCAATGATTAAGGGTTTAATACACAAAAATCATCAAAAACTTATTAAGGATTAAAACCCCAAAACATAACTATCTACACAATTTATTCACACAAATCATACACATTTGCAAGTAAAAACTTGCCTCATGTTCGTAGTCTTGGATTCTCTCCACGGATCAACGATTCCAAGCTCCAATCTCCATTTCTCTCCATTTTCTCCCAACTCTCTCTTCTCTCCTTCTCCCTCTAACTCTCTTAGGTTTTCAAACCAAAAATAAGAAATAAATTGATTTGAAAGACTAATACACCCAATTACATTAAGTCTACTCATTTAAATGTTACTACGCAATTAAGATGGCTCGTAACTACATAATTAAATTGTAACTAGTCGAAAATGTCCCGAAACCCAAAAATACAACTAGGCCCCTATTTCGACCATCTCAACCAATTCCGGACTAACCGTACCTTCTAAATTAGAACTCGGGATATCATACAATATATCATATTCCAGTGTCATATTAAATTATTTACAATGACCCAATCGGGATATAAATCATAATCGTCGTTTAAAGCACCACAATGCAATATAACACACTAAAATGCTATTTACATTTACTCAACAGTAAATATGCAAAACTTAGTGAATATTATCTCTTAAGCCCATTAAAATAATATTCACCTCAATTACCATTTCTTTATATAATCGTCCCACATTGCAAATATATATAAAAATAATTAATAGAAAATCTGGGGTTGTTACAAATCGGTCAAACTTTACCATAAAGTTATCATCGCAAAGTTAGCTTATGATTATTAAGTTAGCCTTCAATCCTTCAACATACAACATGATTTTTATCTTAAGAAAGTTTGAAATATCCATGCAACCTCGACCTAATATGCTAGACCTACTCCTATCCCCAATGTAACTTCTCCTTCCTTGCGATTCACAAAGTTGGTAAAAATTTATTTTTCACTGATCATGTGCCTGGAGCACCCACTATGAAAATGTCATTGATAATTGTGCTTAACCTTAAGAGCAACGCGAATAATAAGGGTTTTTTCATCATTTTTAGGTACCCAAGTGATGGTAACCTTTTATTTACCCTCATCATTGTTGGCACTAATCGACGTGTGAGAAGTGTTCTCAAGAGGCATAAACTTCCTTTAAAACTCTTCCATTAAACATTTAGAATTAGTGACTAGAAACACAACTTGCTCTTTAAGACTAGCAAAGTCACTACAGTGGTGTGTGGAAACATGTGTGTGAAAGACTCTTCATACCTTGTAGAAAAACTCCCTAAGGTGACCTCTCTATTTTCAATGGGTATAAACATAGATTTGTTAAGGTATACCTTAGTTAAAATTCCTAAGATGAGTTCTCCTTGGTGGGTTAGGTTGAAGCACATAAGGATCCATCACAAACTTGAGAATCGGTTTGGGTGAAATTTTAGAAGTGGATGTATCTTTGTAACTTACCCCCGCCTCTCTTTAAAATTTTAAGACGGATCAAGAAACATCTTTCCAACCTTCTTAGATGTGTACTTTAAAGTGACATCAACCTCCCAGACATGTTCTAGATCTTTTTCAAAATAGAAAAAATGGTCTTCAAGTTTATCACGAGTCTCCAATGATGCTTGAAGATCTCTCGAAAGACTAGTCACTTTGTTTGTCAAGTCATTCTTTTCCCTGCTCACCAAAATAAGTTGATCACTCAAAGAGACTATAATTGAGGTCTCACTCTCTCTCTACACCTTCAAATCCTTCTCTAAAGACAACACCCTAGGAGCTAAATTTTTATTTTATTTTTGGGTTCTTAACGACTCAGGGTAAAATTCGAAGTAAGTTTATTGGAGGTCACGTTCTCCCTCACTCAAATTCTCATCATCACCCTTAAACTCTCTGGAATGATTAGACTCATGGTTGAGGTTATCACATTTAAAATTTTCCTTATCGGGATGATACATACTTTAAGTGATAACGTGACTAGTCATGAACGCTATGAAGTTACGTCCATGAAGTGATTCATCCTCTGAATCTACCGACTCAACATCACTATCTCTTAGAGTGGCATTATAGGTAACTTTGCTTTTTCCTGTCTCTTAATCCTAATGAGACACTCATGGTGTTTATGACCTTTCCACTCACACTCATAACATCTCTCTCATTCATCTTTCTTAGGATACTCTCCTCTAGCTTTCTTTTCATCATTATAAAAAAATTTCTTACCCTCTTTGTAATTTTTGTTTTTCTCAATACTTTTATTTTCCACTTTGGAATAATTTTGATTTTTTAATTTGAGAAACATTTTGAATTTTTTAGCATACAAGGTAAGATCATCTCGATCGGATTCAGAATTGGAGTCAGAAACCTCTTTTTATTTAGATTTAGATTTTAAAGCTATTCCTTTTTCTTCTTTTTTTTTTGGTTTTAGGGAACATATTTAATTCATAAATTTTAATATCATCTACGATCTCTTTTATCCTAAATCTATCTAGAATTTCCAAGGAGTTAAGGACGATAACTTTCATACTAAAACGAGATAGGAGAGACCTCGAAATTATCTTAACAGCTCTGGTTTCCAAAATTTGCTCACCCAAATTAAACCTAAAATTCATAATATCAGACAAACATGCATAAAATTCAACAAAATTTTCTGTTTCAAGCATGCTTATAGTCTCAAATTTTGTGGTGAGATTTTGAAGCTTAGAATCTTTGATAACATTAGTATCCACATATGTGAGCTGGAGGATATCCCAAGATTTTTTAGACATGGTACACTTCATGATACGAGGAAATTCATCGGGTTTGAAAGAACCAAAAATAGCATTCAACCCACGAGAGTTAAAATTAATCAGTATAAAATCTTCTTTAGTTCAAATTGCGATTGGATTGAGACTAACGAAATTAGTCACAATAGGAGGAGTCCACCCCCTTTCAATAAAAAGTCAAACGCCCTCGTCAATCAATTCTGGAGACAGTCTCATTCGATCTTGATAATAGGAAAAATTTAAACCATAAAGAAAAGGTGGTTTATAATACGAATTCTTTATATAACCATCGAGATTCATCTAAATAAATTATAGAAACAAGTTATGGTACCAATTTGAAAATGCTTTGTAGGGTGGTCCGGTTATATGGTCAAATGCAGAGTTCATAAATTAGGCCACACACAAGCTAAATTA
The DNA here is from genome assembly GCA_949130495.1 of Sambucus nigra. NCBI lineage: Eukaryota > Viridiplantae > Streptophyta > Magnoliopsida > Dipsacales > Adoxaceae > Sambucus > Sambucus nigra. Next base: position 380,985,962 of record OX422214.1, on the reverse strand, counting down.
AATTTAATCCAAATTTTATCTTGATTAATTAGGTGAACCTAAACATGAAAGATAAATGAATCTAAATCGAATCAAAACAAACCACAAATCATAAGACATGATATGAGGAAAAAAAACCTTTCAAATAAAATTGCCAACTAAGTATTACAGAATGATACGGATAGACTTAGACTCCATTAAATATTACCATTATGCCTTCCATCCTTTTTGTTGACAGGAAGTGACGTAGGTCTAGTAAAGCTCTGTAGTAAGATTAACTTGCCTCGGTGTCCACTGATTAGCCTCAGAAAACTCTTTTCCTATCTTCAGTCATGGAGAATCAACTCCACGGGGATATGAAGATGGTATGTGTTCTTTTTGGTTTGATAAAGTGTTTCATAAAACATCCAAGGGGTTTGGATTTGGAAAAACAAATTGTTTTTCAAACTAGGTTTTGGAGACCTTTTGGATATGTATGGGAAAATGATTTTCGCCAAAAATTCAGCCAAAAGACAATGCCATGACCCCTTCACAAATCATGATTTTTAAGGTGGCACAAATTTTTACGTCTCGTTCGAACGAAAAGAGAGTTTTTTTGAATGAAAACACATGTCTCATTCAAACCAACTAAAAACTCATTTGAACGAACAACTCATCTCATTCGAACTAACTTCAAACGAGCTTTAAATGATATTTGTTACCCTCGCTCGGTGTTCATTTGAATATCGTTTGAGTGAATATACATAACTCATTCGAACAAAGGCCATAAAGTCGTTCTACTGACTTAAAACCAAAAAAAAAAATCTTTGAAAAACTTTTAAAAACATCCCTTAAATATTTTTATAAAATGAGGACTTTTAAAATACCCATGAATAAAATGTTTACACAAAATCAACCTCATATACCTTCTCTAGAAAATGTAGTGATGATTGAGCTTCGATTGTTGCGTTTGGTCACTAAATTATCTTCACTTGAAGTCTTGAGAATGTACATGATGGTGAAGAGGTGTAATGGAATGCGCCAAACTTAAAAACATAATGAGCATTGTAAATCTTGATCTTACAGTATATATCCAAGGTAAAATGAAAAAACTTTAATACGCCTAAGAACATAACATGTATGGATCAAATAAAAAGATCAACTAAATGTAATAATCCTAAAACATATTTTATTTTGGAAAGACAAAACAGAACATTCTCAAGAACAAAAATCTTTTCAACTCATTCAATATATAAACCAGAAACAAATCAAGAAAACAAATAAATCGCATATGAGTTGTCAAGAATTATAATTATAAAATATAGACTCATAAATTAAACAAAAGTACGTAGCCTAGCATAAGATATGTGAGGTGAAATGCTAACAAAGGCTACGATCAAACTTAACAATCTCTTAGTGTTTACAGGTGGAGGGAACCAATTTTAGAATATTTTTAGTATCGACTTTAATTCCAAATGAAATATCCTTCCTAACTCATATATAACTCAAACGAGGAGCCTCGGGTCCATATGGGGATTTAGGCGCAATTTTATTTTATTTTCCTCTGTTTCCTTTACCTAATCGATAAAAAACATTTTGACTCTTTTTAACTCAAATTTTTCTTTCAACGGGTTTAGGTGTGAACTTTCCAGAATCACAAGCTTTTTGACTTGTTCCCCATAAAATTATTACCATTCTTACCAAAGTTCAAAGGTAAGTTTACTTTGAGTAAAAAAAAAAATTTCCTCAAGGAAAGTGTATAAAGATATACGCCAGTTGTTATGCTCGGCTCCCACCACTGTGCAAAAAACTAAACTATTGACTACACTCTTTTAAGGGAGTACAACGACCAGTCCGGGTATGGAAATACACAGAGACTAGCTGCTAGAATTATATTGATTTAATACTTCTCAATCAAAGTGTAAAAGATAATTTGTTAACAAAAAAAAAAGTAACTAGGCATGAAAGTTAAACTAAGATTAACAAGGGAAATAAAAACTATAGATTGAGACTAATATCCCTAACCTCAGATTAATTAGTATAAATGGCTACATGGGACTAAGAGTTTACCAAGATTGAATCTCATTTCAACAGTTAATTAAATCAAGGGTAGTCACCCCCTAAATCATCATAAAATCCTACTATGATTTTGGCGTCAACAAATACCCCAGAAATTACATGCAAGGTCATAAATATGAAGCTTACATGATATACCCCGTTAAATATCCTAGGCATAAAGTCAAGGATAACCCAATCGAATTAAAATCATAAACTCCATCACTAAAGCAAAGCAACCAAATAAACCCAAGGTGAGTTCAATCAATCTCAACCTAAACTATATTAGCTACACAACATAATGAAAGACATAACACTACACCAAACTGGGCGAATGGTCACAGATTTTATCCCTGACCATTGGACATGGGTCGCGAATTTGGTCCGTGACCATAAACACTGGTCACGGCCCATATCCCTAACCATAATAATGGTCATGGATTAATTGGTTCATGGACTGTCGTCGTGGATTCCAGTCGTGACCCCATCTCGTACCTAGTCACGACCTAAGGCCATGACCCAATGTTTAATTTACTCGAATATCACGGATAGGGTCACTGCTCAAATCTGTGAGCCCATCTTCGGCGCATGAAAATGGTCACCGATATTGTCACGGTCTAAGGTCGTGACCCATACTTTTCATGTAATCAGGTTAGTCAAGGCTGAGAGCCATAACCTCATTCATGCGTAATAAAAAAAATAAGGATATGGTCACGGACTATATCCATGACCATATTTAAATATATTTTTAAAAAATTGGGAAAATTTTTATTTGTTTTCTGAACATTCTAAAACCTACGTAATGTAATCCTCGCACAACCATAATGCTAAAAAATAAATTATAAAAGCCCGCATGGTCTCGAGACCCCCGATTTGAGAGCATAGTGATATTTTGGCCTGTGCTCTCAAACCGTTGGTCCCATCGACACGCGATCGGTTACAACGACCTACGTTGGTCCCTTGGGAGGTTTGGCGTCGCTCACGGGGCCGTTTGGGGGGTGGTTCATGGTTTTTCCCTCTAATGGAACGTTTTCAGGCCTAAGTGTAGACATTCTGAAATTTGTCCCGTGCTCTTAAATTATGGGTCCCTTGGCCATGTGGTCAATTAGTATGAGCTACGTTGGTCCCATTGGAGGTGTTGGCGCCACTCATGGGGCCGTTTGGGGGGTGTTTTGTGTTTTTTTCCCTCTAACGGCATGTTTTCAGGCCTAAGTGTGGATATTATGTGGCCACACGATCGGCTACTACAAGCTACGTTGGTCCCATGGGAGGTGTTGGTGCCGGTCACAGGGCCATTTGGGGGGTGCTTTGTATTTTCTCCCTCTGATGGTACGTTTTCAGGTCTAAGTGTTGATATTCTGAAATTTTAACCATGCTCTCAAACTATGGGTCCTATGGCCACGCAGTCGGTTACTACGAGCAACGTTGATCCCGTGAGAGGTGTTGGCACCGCTCACGGGGCTGTTTGGGGGGTCCTTTGTGTTTTCTCCCTCTACGGCAGGTTTTCAGGCCCATATGTGGATATTCTGAAATTTGTCCCATGCTCTCAAACCTTGGGTCCTGTGGCCATGCAATCGATTACTACGAGCTACATTGGTCCTGTGGGAGGTGTTGGCGCCACTCACGGGGCCGTTTTGGGTGCTTTGTGTTTTCTCCCTCTGACGACACATTTTGAGGCCTAAGTGTGGATATTCTAAAATTTCACTTGTGCTCCCAAACTGTGGGTCCCATGGTCATGCGGTCAATTACTACGAGCTACTGTAGTCTCATTAGAGGTGTTGGCACCGCTCACGGGGCCGTTTGGGGGGTGCTTTGTGTTTTCGCCCTCAGACGGCACGTATTTAGGCCTAAGTGTGGATATTTTGAAACTTATCCCCTGTGCTCTCAAGTCAAGGTTTGTGGACACGTGATTAGTTACTATGAGTTGCGTTTGTCTCGTGGGAGGTGTTGGCGCCACTCACGGGGCCGTTTGGGGCGAGGTTTGTGGTATTGCCCTCTTACGGCACGTTTTCAGGCCTAAGTGTGGATATTTTGAAATTTGGACTGTGCTCTCAAACCTTGGGTCTTGTGGCCATACGATCAGTTACTATGAGCTACTTTGGTCCCATGGGAGGTATTGGCACAGCTCACGGGGCCATTTGGAGGGTGCTTTGTGTTTTCGCCCTCTGACGACACGTTTTCAGGCCTAAGTTTGGATATTCTAAAATTTGGCCCGTGCTCTCAAACCATGGGTCTCGTGGCCCCGCGGTTAGTTACTATGAGCTACGTTGGTCCCGTGGGAGGTGTTGTAGATGCTCACGGGGACGTTTGGGTGGTGGTTTGTTGTTTCCCCCTCTGACGGCACGTTTTCAAGCCTAAGTGTGGATATTTTGAAATTTTCCCCGTTCTTTCAAACTGTGGGTCCTGTGGCCAAACGATCGGTTACCATGAGATACGTTGGTCATATGGGAGGTATTGGCACCGCTTACTGGGCTGTTTGGGGGGTACTTTGTGTTTTTGCCCTTTGACGACACGTTTTCAAGTATAAGTGTGGATATTGTGAAATTTAGCCCGTGCTCTCAAACCGTGGATCCTGAGGACATGCGGTCAGTTACTATGAGTTATGTTGGTCCCATGGGAGGTGTTGACACTACTTACAGGGACGTTTGTGTGGTGGTTCGTGGTTTCTCCCTCTGACGGCATGTTTTTAGGCATAAGTGTGGATATTCTGAAATTTGGCCCGTGCTCTCAAACCATTGGTCATGTGGTCATGTGGTCGATTACTACGAGCTACATTGGTCCCTTGGTAGGTGTTTTTGCAGATCATGGGGCTGCTTGGGGGCACTTTGTTTTTTTTCCCTCTCACGTCACGTTTTCAGGCCTAAATGTGGATACTCTAAAATTTGGCTCGTGCTAACAAACCGTGAGTCCCGTGGCCACGTGGTTGGTTACTACGAGATACATTCGTCCCGTGGGAGTTGTTGGAGCCTCTCACGGGGCCATTTGGGGGTGGTTGATGGTTTCTCCCTCTGATGGCACATATTTAGGCCTAAGTGTAAATATTCTTAAAGTTGGCCTGTGCTCTCAAATCGTGGGTCTTGTGGCCACGCGGTCAGTTACTACGAGCTACGTTGGTCCTATGGGAGGTGTTGGCGCCCCTCACGGGGCCGTTTGGGGGGTGGTTCGTGGTTTTGCCCTCTGATGGCACGTTTTCAGGTCTAAGAGTGGATATTCTGAAATTTGGCCCGTGCTCTCCAACTGTGGCTCCTGTGGCCATGTTGTCGGTTACTACGAGCTATGTTGGTCATGTGGGAGGTATTGACATCTCTTACGGGGCCGTTTGGGGGGGGGGGGTGCTTTGTGTTTTCTCCCTCTGACGGCACATTTTTAGGCCTAAGTGTGGATATTCTGAAATTTGGCCCGTGCTCTTAAACTGTGAGTCTTGTGGCCACGCGGTCAATTACTACGGGCTACGTTGGTCCCGTGGGAGGTGCTGGTGCCTCTCATGGGGCCATTTGGGGGTAGTTCATGTTTCTCCCTCTGACCAAAAAAATTTAGGCCTAAGTGTGGATATTCTGAAATATGGCCTGTGCTCTCAAACCGTGGGTCCCGTGGCCACGCGATAGGTTACTACGAGCTACGTTGGTCCCGTGACCACGCGGTCGGTCAAGAAAATTTAACTTCATTTTATGAACACTACATCAATGAAACTGATCAACAAATGTATATGTACATGAACACGTGGAAATTAAGCAGAGTTAATTTGATCCAATTACAAACTCAAGTGACTTTATTCTCAAACCAAGCGTCTTGTGAAAGTAACTAAACTTTCGACTGAGCATAACATATTATCAAAAGTTAAATTACATAAATCATATTAAACATTCGTAAAAGTAACTAAACATTTATACATCAAAGAAAATAATATTAAACATTAGTAAAAGTAACTAAACATTCATAAATCAAATTGAAGTGCTAATACAGTGTCAACATCACAATAGGATATAAATAATATTGACAAGAGTAACATAATATTTTGATACTCAATCTTCCTCTAAATAAACTAAAAGATCCTACAAATTAGGGTTGTTATCAAGAGCTGACTGGAACTCTTTTGGAGCCATTAATGCATCCACTTAAGTAGTCATACCCCTTGTTGCATGCACAACAATAGACCAATTGCTATCGTTTATGCACCTCGAGTAGAATACATTCTTTACGTTCTGAAAGGCACAAATAAAAGGATTGTCAACTATGAAAATCTTTACTCTTCAGCTTTGATAAATCTACCATAATAATTTTGGAGTCAGGATCAACTTTTCAAGCATTCGTAGTATCCTCCACATTTACCCAATCATAATAGAATACAGTTTCTGTGAAATCTAAGTACTCAAGTTCTAGGATTTGTTGGATTATCCCATAATAGGTTATCACCGTATTCTTTGGATTTTTATAGCTTTTGCTAGTGATACAAGTAGTCATGGATGAAATTGATATTCCGTTATTTTGCGTCAAAAGCTTTTCCTCATATGGATATGAAATGAAATCAAAATCGTTAGTGAGGAATTTCTTAAACTCTTTCGCACGAAAACTAGGGCCTTTTGCTAGGTGTGAAAGCTTGGAAGACACATCAACTATTTTTAGAAGATGCATTTATTAATGAATTTGTATTAGAGCATGTTTTTATCATAAGTGAATAAATAACCGCATACATAAGATGTGAAATTTACCTCTTTTGATACCATGCCCTAGAATTAGTTGTCATGCAATTTCTCGTTTGATTTTGGGCAATTTCGTTCTCGTACTTCCTACAGGTAAATTGTAGAGTTTAGATCATAAATTATAAAATACATATAACCAAAGAAGAAGAATTCAGTAGATATTAACTCTCTCCAGTCTTCGGCTTCATCTTGCAATTCGAAGACATATTGAGTTGCTTGCTCCTATTGTATATTTGTGAGTTTCACTTCTTTAGAGTTCCTAAACGGTAATTCATCCTCAAACTCGTTAGGTTCCTCGATCACACCTCATCCACGAGGATTGAACCTCCTCACCTCTTGTTCTAGCATATATTCCCTAGCGTATAACGATGATTCCACAGTTACATATTCTTCAGCAATTGACCCTCCAATATACCATGTATTCTTTGCATAATCTTTTAAGGTTTTCATCAAGCGCTCAAAATGATACATCCAACAATACCTAAAGGAACCAACTAATAAATTTTCATCACATAAATGAACAAGCAAGTGGATGATGATATCAAAGAACGAAAAAGGAAAATATTTCTCTAATACACAAACTGCCTGGACTAAAGTTGATTTTGCAGCTTTAATGTGCCTTCTGTTTACCACTTTTGCACAAAGTAGGGTAAAACACAAACTAAATTGCATAATTTCTCTACGGAGATCTTTGTGTTCAGAGAAGCAATGCCGAAATAATAGAGAGGTCAATTGGATGATTACATGCCAGTCGTGAGACTTGCACTATTTTAAGTCATTTGCTTGGTAGCTTACTACCCTAGGTAAATTACTGGAATAACCTGTTGGAGTATTCAAGTTGAACAACGTGTGTAAGAGGATCTTCTTCTCACTAATAGTCAAAGTGAAAGCAGACGGAGGGGTAGAAATTCTTCCTAATGAAGGATCGTTTTTTAACCAGAGTTTCTTCTTTATCTTCATATCCTCTAGATTTCGATGGTACCACTCTCCATCTTTGGAATGAGATCCACCCAGACATGTTCCTATAAGATGTTCTACAACATTCTTATCTGTGTGTGAAGCGCCCGAAGGTGGCCCCCCATTTTTAAAATAAATTAATTCTTTAAAATCAATTTCCTTGTTGAGTAGCGGAAGCGTAAGAGATGGTTCATAAAACAAACAAACACCAAATTTTAATTTCTATTTAAAATTAAAATTAAACCAAGTGAAATTAAATTAATTCATTAAATCATTTTCACTTAAACACAAGTAATTCATCCAAGTCCTAGAATTTACCTACGTCATATTTATCATTATTCCAAATTAGGCTAAACCAGTTTTAACAATAGACTTGAATTAAATAAACAATTAACCAAATTTAATTATGCACCAAATTAAATTAAGTGTGACCATTATAACCAATTTTATCTTGAATTATCCTAAGCATGCGTTCTAAGTTATTATGCAAGATAAAAGTAAATCAGTCACACTACGCCGCGATGTACGAGGAAAAACCCAAGATGGGAAACAACCTCGGACGGCCCTACCCTCAAATCCACAAAGTATGGAATTTACAATTACAAGACAAAAGACTTACATCACACGAATCGATCCCTCTCAAGCTTCGACGCTCCTTGTAAACACCTCCACTTAGCGAATAACCCCGGAGCTCCACCGCGGTCTCGAAATCCACCGATCGGACTTTATGTGGTCACCGTCACCCGAACAAGGAGCTTTTCTCCAAGTGGGTAAATCACAAAAACCTCTTCTTCTTTGTGGGATTTAGATGCAAACCCAAACATCTCTTCAATTCGGTGTAGAGATAAACCCGGTGCCAAACTCCAAGCAAGATGTATATATATGAACTTAGATAAACAAAACTATGGGTGTAAACTAGAGTGATAGATGATTTTCTCTTTTAGAATTAACACTCAAAACAATGAACTTTTCCCTCAAACAATTTTTTCTCTCGAACACTCTCTGGAGGTTGGTAGGATATGAAAAGTTCACTTAGAAAAAGTTATTCCCGCACATAGATATTTAGCAAAAAGATAGTAGGGTAAAACAAGTGGGAAAGTGGGCAAAGCTGCTTAAAACTGCCAAAAAACCTGTTCCCGCCAAATCTCGTTCGAACGACATTTCGTTCGAGGGACATTATCGTTCGAATGAGTCTTCTAACGAAGTTCCAGTATGAACTCGTTAGAACGACCATCTCGTTCGAACGACATTTCGAACGAAGTTCCAGTATGCCATAATGGGAAGTCGTTTTCAATCTCGTCCGAACGACTTGTGATTCGAACGACACTTCGAACGATCTCACAGAATGTTTAAAAATTCTTTTTAAGCCCGGAAACTTTTATATACTTTATATATAAGTTTTAATAGAAAACATTCTAAAAACAAAGCACAGTTTTAAAAACCTAACACCCAATATAAATCTTTCCAAGCTCTTATATACATATGCAATGCATTCATACCTTGGGAGCATGGAACCACTATTGATGACATAGAAACGAGGCACTTAAACTCGACATTTTGATGAAGCTTTATACAATTGGCCGCTACATCTTCAACAAACACGTCATAGGCTTGAAAGATGATCAATATAGTCTATCCTATGACTCAAACATTTTTTGTACGGAATTGAGCCAAAACTACAAAGGACTCAATTGGAAATTTGCGTCCTTACAAATCTCCCCCTTTGGCTATTTCGGGATAAAAACCAACAAAAATTCTAAAGGGCCGTCAAGATCTACTAGACTAATAAAAATTCCCACCCAATAATAAAAATACAATGCTTGACTCAAACAACCCAAAGGATCAACAATCTTTGCCGTTGAAAGTTGTCGCTTTATAAAATAATTCATGCACACTTAAGAAAACACATTACACGCATAGGGAATATCAAAATATTTAATGCAAGTAAAGTAACTACTCCCCCTAAATTAATTCTCTCCCTTTATCAAGTATGATCAACTTAGAAAGATGTCTCCCCCTAAGATAAATCTCCTTTAAACTAAGATACGATAATAATAGGATTATATACCATTTCTCCCCCTATCATCCTCCCCCTTTTCGTTCAGGAATAGACAAAGGCTTAAAGAATCAAATATTGACTTATCTCCCCCAAATAAAGCATATACACCCTCTAAATTAATCAAGGGATAAATAGAATGGGAAAGAAAGCTAAACCATGTAATTTTGCATTTAGTGAAGAGAACATTAATGCATATGGGCAACAAAATTATAACTAATCCAATAAATAACAACTTAGACCAACTAGGATGCAATAAAATGATCCGATATGATATATAAATTATTAAGCATGTGACATCAACAAAGAATGCAATAAGACGGATACCAAGTATGAATTAAAGCATATATGGATTAGAAATCAAAGCAAAGATTAAACAAAAATATCAAATATGTATACATAAGATATAACTAATAGACGTAAGTAAACATATATAGACACGCAAAAAATACAATAGGAGTCTTTCACACTCATATGGCAAAAATGTGTCACATGGAAACGGAAGTGTAGGGGTGTGAACTAGCAACAATTAAATTTAGACCCAAACACTTAAATGACGTTCACGGAGTTCTCATTTGATTGCAAACTTCATCACATTTGAATATAACCTCATGTGACAATATAGATTGAACTCAATGAACAAACATACACAATGCGTACAATCCTAGAGTTTTAATGATTCTACAAACCAATAGAGTCATGACATTGAAAATGCAACTAGGATAAATGGAAATTGTGCAAACTGTTGATATACCATCCAATCTCCCTCAATAAGCATTTATATTAATTTTGAATGAATATATCAATCAAACATAGGCCTTGGCAATTATTTTTCTTTTTAATACCATATTTTCTGTTTTTAGGCCTTTGGACTACGTATTTCTTTTAGGTCCATTCAAAACGGTGGGTTACAATCGCAAAGGATCACTAAGTCCTTTCAGAGCGCTTCCCCGTGCACATTTAGATTTATCATGTTTTTATTTTTTTTACACAAATCTCTCGTGCAACGGATTTTGACATGCACTAGTCCTCCTAAGTCACAAATATGTAGATGACAAGATTGGAAGGAGAACACCTCACATAGCTCAAATATACATATGAAGTTAAAATATCAAAAGAGCTCGTGCATGTGTGAATAGAAGCATATAAAAATAGAATCCATTTAATCAATACAAAATCCAACTACTCCATAAAAATATGGTAAAGAACATTTTAAGGATTGACAATCTAAACCAAAAATTCTAGCCACATGGGAGCGTTAAAGTATGGATTCAAACACAAGTATATGCCACATAAAGTGTGTCAAACTAAAATACACAAAAAAAAATATTTTTGAGTTTTTGAAATTTTTTAAACAAAAATAGAAATATTTACTCAAAAAGCAAATAAAAATCATTTGAATTTTTCATTAAGCTTAAATTCCAATAGATAAAAAACCAAATGATAAACAAAGATCTTTTTATATTTTTCATTTAATGCAAACAAAATGAAGAAATAAAATACAAAAGATAAACGAAAATCATTATTCTAGCTTGAGATTAAGCATGGGGCATAGAGTAGAAAATGATTAAATAAGCATACATTTAGCATGATAATATAGCATGAAGTACAAAAGCTAAAGTATGCAAGCACTAACACATTTATCCTTTAGATTTAGCAAGGGAGGAAGCGTGTGAAAGTAAATGAGAATCAAAAACCCTATTTTGCAAGGCAACCAAGTCGGATTTCCTAATCCAAATTAATGACAAATGACTATCTTAGGGTGTAGGAACTCTAACTACCGTGGTTACTTTACGATGGGATTTTCTAGGAATTCGTTTAAGATCAAAACAAAATTTCCTAAGATGACCTTTTCGACCACAATGTGTACAAGTAAAATTACGTCGAAATTTGGTACCTAAGAAATGATCTTTAAAGTCTTTCCTAGTTGATTCTCCTAAAACGTTCGTTGTGGCTTTATGAGTAGATACATTACAAGAATTGAAGCCTAAACCACACATGTCATTTTTAATTTGGACCGTTCCTAAGATTTTATTTAATTTTTTCGAATGACACTCCAAATCAAATTTGACATTACTAGAGTCTTTTAATTTATTTTGCAATTCTAAAATGTTAGACTCTATAAAACATTTCACTCTTCAAAAGCAAGAAGCTCATTTTTCAAGGATTCCATTAAACTCCTAAGGCTATCTCTCTCGCCTTCTACATATTAAAGCTTCTCTTGAAGAGTCCTCTCACGTGTCCTAAGGTCTTCTACCAACATACTATCATCAATGACCTTGACACGCTCTTTTAAACTAGCTTCTAACTTTAAATTAGCTCTTTTTAACTTCATTGATTATGCATATAATTCTTGAAAGGCATTTTGAAGTTCACTCACATTAACCTCTTCTTCACTCTCACTACCATCAAAAATAGGAGATTCATAAACTTTGACCTCGGAAGTGTCATGTGTTTGAATATCTTCAAGAGAAGATTCATTATCGATGCTCACATGACTAGCCATAAAAGCCACAAAGTTGGGCTTAGTGGGGGAATCGGGTCCCTCTTCCTCATCACTATCACTAAGGGTCGCATTATATGAAATGGGTCGTTTACCCTCTTTCCTTAGTTTAGTGGGCCACTCAGAAGCCCTATGGCCATAACCCTCACAACGAAAACACCTATTAGACTCGTCCCTATTTAAATTTTCAATAATAGGTTTAGGGATCCTCTCGGCTTTGTCATGCTTAGAAGTTTCAAATTTCTTAAAATCATTTTTAATGTATCTTTGTTAAATTTAAGGAATTTTCTAAATTTACGAGCAAGCAAGGCCATGTCTTTCGAGTCACTATCACCCTCGCTCTCTACTACTTGTTTGATCTCTTTTTGGGCTTTTAAAGAAACGCCCTTTTCTATTTTCTTTTCAGTTTTAGAGGGAAACATGCCTAGTTCATAGGTTTGTAAATCACCTACAAGCTCTTCTAATTTCGTAGAGGCTAAAGTTGGTAAAGAATTTAAAACGGTCACTTTTGGAATAAATCTATCGGGTAGGGACCTTAAAATTTTCTTTACAACTCGATTGTCGAGTATTTTCTCTCCCAAATTAAAAGATGAATTGACAATATCGGAAAGTCTAGCATAAAATTCATCAAAAGTTTCATTATCGTTCATTTTGATGGTTTCAAATTGAGTGGTGAGGTTTTGGAGTTTAGAAGTTTTAACAACACTTGTATCTTCATGAGTGAGTTGCAAAATATCCCATGCTTGTTTAGCGGTCTCACACGTCATAATACGTCGGAATTCACCCGGTGTGACAGCGCTAAACAAGGCATTTAAACCTCAAGAATTAAAGTTTGAAAGTCAAAATTCACCCTCACTCCATCTATCGACAGGTTTGGGTACACGTTCATTTTCTACTAAATAAGTTGGTGGAGACCACCCGTCAACAACAGACATCCAAACTCTTTCATCAATAGATTTAAGTGCCGATTTCATACGCGCTTTCCAATACGCGTAATTAGAACTATCGAAAATCAAAAATTTTGAAAATGGGGAAAATTCCATTTAGCCAAAAATTAATTAAAGGATCTTTAACGAAATAATTTATCGCTTTGGATCTGATACCAATTTTAAGCGCCCGAAGGTGGCACCCGATTTTTAAAATAAACTAATTCTTTAAAATCAATTTCCTTGTTGAGATGCGGAAGCGTAAGAGATGGTTCATAAAACAAGCAAACACCAAATTTTTATTTTTATTTAAAATTAAAATTAAACCAAGTGAAATTAAATTAATTCATTAAATCATTTTCACTTAAACACAAGTAATTCATCCAAGTCCTAGAATTTGCCTACGTCATATTTATCATTATTCCAAATTAGGCCAAACCAGTTTTAACAATAGACTTGAATTAAATAAACAATTACCCAAATTTAATTATACACCAAATTAAATTAAGTGTGACAATTATAACCAATATTATCTTGAATTATCCTAAGCATGCGTTCTAAGTTATTATGCAAGATAAAAGTAAATCAATCACACTACGCCGCGATTTACGAGGAAAAACCCAAGACGGGAAACAACCTCGGACGGCCCTAGCCTCAAATCCACAAAGTATGGAATTTACAATTACAAGACAAAAGACTTACATCACACGAGTCAATCCCTCTCAAGCCTCGACGCTCCTTCTTTTAAACACCTCCACTTAGCGAATAACCCCAGAGCTCCACTGCGATCTCGGAATCCACCGATCGGACTTTATGTGGTCACCGTCACCCAAATAAGGAGCCTTTATCCAAGTGGGTAAATCACGAAAACCTCTTCTTCTTTGTGGGATTTAGAACCAAACCCAAAATTCTCTTCAATTCGGTGTAGAGATAAACCCGGTGCCAAACTCCAAGCAAGATGTATATATATGAACTTGGATAAACAAAACCATGGGTGTAAACTAGAGTGGTAAATGATTTTCTCTTTTAGAATTAACACTCAAAACAATGAACTTTTACCTCAAACAATTTTTTCTCTCGAACACTCTCTAGAGGTTGGTAGGATATGAAAAGTTCACTTAGAAAAAGTTATTCCTGCACATAGATATTCAGCAAAAAGATAGTGGGGTAAAACAAGTGGGAAAGTGGGCAAAACTGCTTAAAACTGCCAAAAAACCTGTTCCCGCCAAATCTCCTTCGAACGACATTTCGTTCGAATGACATTCTCGTCCGAACGAGTCTTCTAACGAAGTTCCAGTATGAACTCGTTAGAAGCTCGTTAGAAATCTTGTTAGAACGACCCTCTCGTTCGAACGACATTTCGAACGAAGTTCCAGTATGCCATAATGGGAAGTCGTTGGCAATCTCGTTCGAACGACTTGTGGTTCGAACGACAATCTCGTTCGAAGGACACACTTCGAACGAACTCACAGAATGTTTAAAAATTCTTTTTAAGCCCAAAAACTTTTATATACTTTATATATAAGTTTTAATAGAAAATATTCTAAAAACAAAACACAATTTTAAAAACCTAACACCCAATATAAATCGTTCCAAAAACCTATATATATATGTAATGCATTCATACCTTGGGAGCATGGTACCACTATTGATGACGTAGAAACGAGGCACTTAAACTCGGCATTTTGATGAAGCTTTATACACTTGGCCGCTACGTCTTCAATAAACACGTCATAGGCTTGAAAGATGATCAATATACTCTATCCTATGACTCAAATGTTTTTTGTCCGGAATTGAGACAAAACTACAAAGTACTCAATTGGAAATTTTCATCCTTACAGTGTGCATCACATCAATTACATGCCTTACACGATGATCTTTCCAATATGACAAATCAAAAAATATTGATCGCCTGGACTATGGTTTTTCCCTAGTATGGTCGTTAGGATCCCCCCTTTCTTTAAATTTTAGTTTTACATACTTGGGGTGTTTGCCTACGTACCTATTCCCCACAGTCGCAGCCGTTGCTTTATCCTCGATTTGCTGAACAGAAAGTCGAGCAGGTGGCATCCGACGCTCCTGACCAATAGGATAAAATTTAAACTTGCAATTCCTGAAAGGGTGACTGATCGGCAAAAATCTGCGATGACCCGTGTAAATCATCTTACTACAATGTTGTAGCCAACTGACTTCAGTTTCCTCCACACATATGGGAATTCCATAATAACCATGAACATTACAACCAAACAAGGTTCCATACGCAGGAAGGTCGTGGATCGTCCATATCACTATTGCTTTAAGTGTGAACTCTTCAGGCTTGTGAGAGTCGAACGTCGTCACCCCTTTATCCCACAAATCTTTAAGTTCTTTGATTAATGGGGCTAAGTATATATCAATATCATTTCTTGGATCCTTCAGCCCGGGTATCAACAAAGATAACAATGTGAACTCCTTTCTCATGCACAGAGTCGGAGGGAGACTTAAAGGCGCTATGAGAACTGACCAATAACTCTGACTAGTACTTAAATTACCAAAAGGGTTAAACCCATCGGTTGAGATTGCAAGACGAAATTTGTGCGGTTCTGTAAGGACACAAATTTCCAATTGAGTCCATATATAGTTTTGGCTCAATTCTGAACAAAAACATTTATTCATAGGATAGCATTTAATTGTAATATTCTTAAGCCTATGAAGTGTTTGTTGAAGATGTAGAGGCAAAGAGTATAAAGCTTCATCAAATATGCCGGTTTGCGTGCCTCGTTTCTACGTCATCAACTATGGTTCCATGCTCCCAAGGTATGAATGCAATATTATATATATAGGAGCTTGGAACAAGTTTATTGGGTGTTAGGTTTTATAAAAACTGTATTTTAATTTTTAGAAAGAATTAATTAGAACTTTAAAATAAGTTTATAAAGTTTTCTGGGCTAAAATTGAATTTTCCAAATTTCTGGAAGTTCGTTCGATATGTCGTTCGAACGAGTTTTTTTCGTTCGAACCAGATGTCGTTCGAACGAGTTTGCCAACGACTTCCCACTAAGGTATACTGGTCCGTCATTCGAAATGTCGTTCGAATGAGATTGTTCGTTCTAACGAGATTTCCAACGAGTCCATACTGGAGCGTCGTTAGAAGTCTCGTTCGAACGAGATTTCGTTCGAACGAGATGCCAGGAGGGAACAGTTTTTGGCAGTTATTAGCAGTTTTTCACCCACTTCCCCACTTGGTTTTTAACCAACTTTTTCAGACTTTATTATGTGCGGGAATCACATTTTCCAATCTAACGTTTCCATTCTATTTTCATCTCTTAGAGAGATTTTGAGAGCAAATTGTTTTAAGGAAAATGTTCATGTTTTGAGTGAGATTTTTAGAGAAAAATTTCCATCACTCTAGTGTTTACACCCAAATGAGTTTATTCCAAGTTCTTATATACATATTAATTGCTTGGAGTTTGGCCTCGGTTTTCTCTACACCGAATTGAAGAGAAGTTTGCTTTAATCTACCCACTTGGAGAAAGGCTTCATGTACGGGTGACGGTGACCATAGAAAGTCCTATCGGTGGATTTCGAGACCGCGGTGGTGTTCCAAGGTTATTCGCTAGGAAGATATTTCTACAAGAAGAAGCGTCGAGGCTTGAGAGGGATCGAGTCGTGTGTTGTAAGTCTATCTGTCTTGTACTTGTAATTCCGTATCTAGTGAATTTGTGGCTAGGGCCGTCCGAGGTTGTTTCTCGTTGTGGGTTTTTCCTCGTACATCGCGGCGTAGTGTGATTGATTTATTTTATCTTGCACAATAATTTAGAATGCATGCTTAGGATAATTCAAGATAAAATTTGGTTTAAATTATCACACTTAATTTAATTTGGTGCTAAGTTAAATATTGGGTAAAGTTTATTTAATTCAAGTCTTGTGTTAAAATTGGTTTGACCTAACGTTGGAATATTGATAATTATGACTTAGGCAAATTCTAGGGCTTGGATTAATAAATTGGTTTAAGTGAAATTTATATTTGTGTGTGTTTAATGAACTTTCACTTGAGTTTAATTTTAATTTGATAAAGAAATTATAATTCGGTATTCATTTTTTTATTGAACCATCACCTTTTACGCTTCCGCATCTTGATAGATAAATTAAAGAAATTAAACATTTTAATTAAGAAGAATATTTAATATCCGGGAGGTTCCACACTTTTCAGGTTCCTTTGAAAATTCATGGTGTCGTGCATTTGAAATTTTCCATATGAGTGAATCAATCGGATGACGCATCAGATTCCCACCCACCTCACATTGAGCATGCCATGTCATGGCCTTCGTAATCCACCATACAGTAAAAAACCATTTTAATCGTAGCCTAAGTGGAAGATACTTCGAAACCTTTTGTGGGACTTGCGAGCACTTTTGATATTTTACAGGTTTGTCCTTTCCCTTCTCGAAAATGACATATCTAGGCTCACCGCATAATGGACATTCATCATTCTCTCTCTACTCGTTGAGATACAATATGCAATCATACTTGCATACTTAAATAGATTTGTATCTCAATCCCAAACCCTTCAATCTCTTCTTCATGGTAGGATAATTATCTGGTAACGTGTTCTCCTTTGGGAGAATATCTTTAACCCACTTAAGAATTCTGATTATGCTGTTCCCAAACAAACCAAAATGACTTTTCAAATTATGCAAACCAATCATTACATATAATATCGAGTGATCTTCATCGCAATTTTTATACAATGGTTTAGCCGCATCGTCTTTCAACTGTATATATTCTCAGTCTCCTGGTAGTTCAGTATCAAATTGTTCATTGTGCACATTATTTGTCTAGGTTGGTGATTTTGGTCGTGGCGGACTCCGTAAGCATCGTCAATTAGGTCGGTCAATGGACGATGTGTTGGTGAATCATTTACCACTTCCACTCCTTAGTGCTCTGTTACGCGGTCGGCGATAATTCTTTGAGAACATAAGTGTTGATGTAAAAAACTAGATTGCTTCTAATTATTTAATCACAGATAAATATAAATGAGACAATGAATTTTAAAGTGGTTCAGCCTTATAAGAATGGCCTACGTCCACTGTTTCTGTTATTGCCAAGTGTTTTTGGAGTTCTCGATATGTAGTTCTATCAAGAAATTTCGATCCCTTTGAATGAGGGTAATACAATGTATTTATAGCCTTGAGGCTATAATCTGAAAGGGTGATACATTAAATGATATACATATGAAAGGGTAATTCATTTAATGCTCTTCAAGCGTGTGCGTCAAGATGATAAGCATTCAATGAATAGTTGAACTGTTGATTACCTGGCAATCAATGTTGTGGTCGAGATGCAGCTCGAACCGCCTTAGTTACTCGTCGTTCAAGAGTTCCTCAGAGCGTTGGAGTTCCTCAGAGAGCTGGAGCTCCTCGGAGTATACTTGTTGCTCGAAGTGAGTCTGACTTGGTCGGGGGAATAGACTTCCTCGTTGCTATTGTGCCATGTAGATCAACACGTGTTTTCTTGTGATTCGTCTATATCAGAATACTAATTTTGGTATCAACAGAAGCCCCCAATGTTTCATAGTTCGAACTTTGAGGAGTATGGAACATTCTTTCTCGGTATATGGCAATATTAAATGATCTTCCTGGTTTTTAGGAACATTTCTCTGTATTTTGAATTTCCTTCCAAATTCGCAGAATCCGCCTTTTTGTATTTTTATAAGCGCTTCGATCTTCATGTACTTTTTGTCCTTTTAGTCGCCGGTAGCGTAATAGTTTCCTTTTTGTAATCATTTCTTTCGCCGTTTCCCAAGGCAAAGTATTTAAACTTCATAGACAATATCATCGTCTTCTACCTTTTCCAATTTCTGCTTTCGAGTTTTCCATAGTCTTTCTTTCTCTTGTGCGTTCATCCTTTTTTCGTTCATTGTCAACAGATCTCCCTTTTCCCTGTAAGATCTTCTTCCTTCTTCTTCATTTCTTTTATTCACCATGGTTTATATTATTGAATCTCTTGAGAAACTCCGTTCTGATTTCTCTATTCCATCTTGGGTAACTTTGGAGGATCTTTCTGAGCCTTCAAATTATTTTCGTTTGGCTGAGGGACATTGGTTCCCCAGCCTTTTTATTGTTGAATGTGGATTTTCTTTTCCACCAAACTCCTTGTGTTTAGAGTTCTGTCATTATTTCGATCTTGTTCCTGCAAAAATAGCCCCCAACACATGGAGAATAGTTAATGGGGTGCATAGGTTAAATCAAACTCATGGAAATCGTATAGGAATTCCTGAGATTATGTACTGTTATAGATGGGCTGTTCTAGACAATGTTTATTATTTAAAAACTAGATTTTTAAATAGAGCTTTAGTAGTCAATCTCCCTGATGCTAATAGGGATTATTTTGAACATGGGGTAGTTATCAAAACTTGGCAACGTGCCCCTTTGGTTGGAGACGAAGTATATGAAGGTCCCAAATGCCCTCCATATGGCAATGGGATAGGTTATTTTCATCTTATTTTATTTCTGAAATTATGATTTCATTATGTTTGATAAAATGTATGACTGATATTTCACTATGTATTTGTTTGCAGTTGATAGTAAGAGAAAAACTCCTAAAGAATCAGAAGTTAATATCAAGCATTTAAAACATATCTGGAGTTTGCATCAGAAAGCTGCAGATGAGCACGTCAGGTCTGCTTCATACTTGTTGTAGTACAGGAGCTATACATCATCCTTTACTGCTCGTCCTGTGGTCAGCATTAGTGAACCATTGCCAGCTTCTGAGGATTCTTCACCAGACTCTCATATTCCTTTGAGTAAGAAAATGGGCAAAAGAAGAGTTCCTGCCATCTTTGAGGAGAATTCCTCTACTGGAGATGGAAAAAGAAATAAGAATGACGTCCCAAAGGGGACAAAGAAAGTAGATGCCACCACTTCTGTTGCTCCTCAGAAGGCTGCCGAGAAGCCCCCAGTGGCTTCTAATAAGAAGGATGTACCAGCAGGAGTGATCACCATCTCCCCAACCAAAAGTTCCTCTTTGGTTGAAACTGTTGAAGTGCCACTAAGGAGATTGAAGAAATCCTCCTCGGTCAGTTTTTCTGAAACCATTCCCCAGCTCCAAGCTAGTGGAGCTGGTGTTCCAACCAATATTCCCCCGAGTTCTGTAATGAGCTCGGTAAAGACTTGGACTATTCCTGAAGTCCAAGGAATTTAAGAAAACATGTCTAGGGATATGCTGACATCCCTAGCTACTCGTCACATTGCTTCAGTAAGTTTCTCGTATCCTGAATTTTTCTTTCTTTCAGTCAATATATGTATCTCGGCACTGACTTATCATTACCTTCTTTTTCAGCTGGTGAGTTGTTTTAACACCATAGTGAAGAAAGATGAAGCACTCAAGGCTTCTAGCTCCTCGTTTGGAGTGGAGGATGCTTTTCTGGGTTTGGCCCAGTCTTTGAAGGATTCCCGTCAAAAATATGACGAGGATAGCGGTGAATGGGAGAAGAAGTTGGATGCATCTGAGGCAGAGAAGGTGCAGTTGGGAAACAAAATAAAAGAATTGGAGAGAGAGAATAAGAAATATACCGAGAAGCTTACAAACTTTGGGGAGCTTGAAAATAAGTTGAAGTCGGCTAAGGAAGAGCTAACCCTTCTGCGAGAAGTAAATCGCCAGAAGGTGGAGGTGGAGGCCAAGTTGAAAGCCTCCGAGGATCTTCTATCCGAGAATCTCTCCTCGGAGAAAATGAAGAGAAAAGTGGCAGTGAAAAAATCTTTTCGTACTGGTTGGGATAAAGGATGGGACAGGGGGGTAGCAGCAATGATGACCCAGGTGCAGTATGGGAGTTTGAAATACTTCCGAGATGGTTGGGTTTCTACCCTACAAGAATTGAAGGTGAACGAGGACTCTGAGCTATTTCAACAACATCTTCTCGGTCCTCCTCCTAGAATTAAAGATGAGGATGAAGACGAAGCTGCATCCGAGGAGTCTTCAATGACAGTGGGTGATCAAGTCCTTGCTCCACAACCCAATCAGACAGCCACCGAGGAGATTTCGTCTTTGCCTGCTCCTCCTGAACAAGTCCCAACTTCTTCCAACCAACTCATTGTTCCCACCGAGCAACCAAGATCCTCGTCCCAGCCTCCCGAGAAAGTCTTGGGAGACAAGGAAAAGGTGTGAAGTTGTTCGGTATTCTCTTTCTGTTTTTCTTTTACTTGTATTTTGTATTTTGAACGTTGTACTCCTTTTGATGATGTAATAAAAATCACCCTTTTTGTTCCTCTACGTTGTTGATGTTCTGTCTGCTTCTTTTATTAACTCTTGCCTTCTCTTCTTTACTAGTTTATGGCTATAATCAAATTGCTGTCTGCCAATGATACAAAACTGATGCAGCAATGCCATGAATATTTTAAAGTTGGCCATACTGACCTGAGTGCATCAGAAATTGCTGATATCCTTGGTCATGATGCTTCAGACCAAGCAGTGGAGGCATATCAATACTTGAAATGTCTTCTTGATCATGTTGTAGCCAACAATATGGCTTATTACGAAATGATTGAAGATTTGCAAGGTACTCTCGATGAACTTCAGCATCAGTATAAAGAGTCTTCAGTTCTTTTGCATGAAGGGTATGAGAAGAAACTCAAACAACTTAGTGTTGAAACAGGTTATGACAAGATGCTCGATGGCTATGAAGTGAGAGAGAGAACCCTAAAGGGTGAAGTCGAAGCATGCAGATAGATCCCCGAGCTGCTGGAGCAAGAGAATAACAATTTGCAGAAAGATTTGGCACAGTATAAGTCTGCAGCTTCATCTTCCACTGCCTTGGTACCGGTCACCGATGAGGGATTCTCATTTTTAGAGGTTGAGAATGACAAATTGAGGCAAGAATTAGAGGCTTTGAGAAGAGCTGGGCCTTCTACTGCTACTCAGGGACGAGGAAGAGTTTCTCATGGATGAGGAAGAGTTGCTCAGGATGTTGACGAGGAACAAAGTATTCAACCTGCTCGGGGATGACCAAGAGATCTTCGTCGTACTGTTGAAGAAGCTCGTACTCAATCAACATTGGAAACTCAAGCGTTCCAATTGAATGCAAAAGATCGGGCTTTGTCTGAAATGTCCAAGAAAATCCAAACTCTGGAGGATCAACTTGCTTCGACAAAGTCTGCTCTGAATAATAAGGATGTTTTTGCCAGAAACCTTCATGAGCAGTTAGAGAGAATAACTTTCCAATTCCACAAAAAACCTTGTGAGTTCTGGATGGCAGGCTACAATGAGGCCCTTTGTCACTTGGATGCTCGCGTTGAAAATGCCAATAATGAAGGTTATAAACAGGGATGGTTGAATGCCTTGGGCGTGCTGAAGCTCGAACAAGGACACTACCTGTGGGACTATTATGATCCTGGGGTACTAGACTTTCCTGTGCCACCTTATAAATTGGACATGGAATGGATCCCAGCTCGTGCCATTCCTCGGAGCTTAATTGCAAAATACCTCGGTGACTACAATCTTCATTCTTAGATTGAGGTATCTCATCCCGAGCATCTACTGGACACACCTTCAGTAATGAACGTCAGAATGCTTCAAGATATTAACTTCATTAATTCTCCCCTTTGCTTGGAAGATCCTCCTGCTGGCGAGGAGCCTATATCGAAAGCTGAAGAAAAAAAGCCAATAGAATAGGAAATTCTGATGTAATAATTAGTACACAATTTAATATCAATGTAATAAACTTGTGTAATTCATTTCGACTTTAATGAAAGAATTTCATTTTTGTTTGCAAATTTGTATTGCTCTTGTATTTGTCAAACACTTTATATTTGTGCTTGCATAACAATATTGTGTGGTTCATCGACCAACATAGTAATACAAAATTACAAGTATTAGTAATGTTGCTCGATCACTTAATAATAAAGTAATGAGTATAAAAATGTTTAAAATTTCTTCCAACCAACCGAGGTTGTTAAACTGTGCTCGTCGACCAATTATAGTTAATGGGTTTTTATCCCCAACCAGCTATACTTGGTACTGTTTAAAATATTTTCTCCTCGTCGACCAACTACAGTTAGTGGATTTTTATCTCCGACCAACCATACTTGATTCAGTTTGGAATATTTGTTCTTCGAGGAACTCTTATGTAATAAACTTACTTCCCGACCAACATAAGTTGGCATTTGAGAGCATATCTTGTTTCCTAACCAACCGAGATTGGCCTTTCGTTGATCATCTCGTGTTCTTGCTCTTTTACCAATCGGAGTTGGTCTGAGTTCGAACTATCGTGTTCTTGCTCTTTTACCAAACCGGAGTTGGTCTGAGTTCGAACTATCATGTCCACTAACTCTTTTACCAAGCGGAGTTGGTCTGAGCTAATGTACGCCTCCTAACCAAAGGAGTATGGGGTGTTCTCTCCCTTTTACCAACCGGAGTTGGTCTGGGTTCGAACTATCGTGTTCTCGCTCTTTTACCAATCGGAGTTGGTCTGAGTTCGAACTATCATGTCCACTAACTCTTTTACCAACCGGAGTTGGTCTGAGATAGTGTACGCCTCCTAACCAAAGGAGTATGGGGTGTTCTCGCCCTTTTACCAACCGGAGTTGGTCTGGGTTCGAACTATCGTCTTCTTTTTACTGTCGATCAGCGTTGTGTGTCGAGCAGCGTAGTGTTAAACACTAGTATTCCCCGAAAAACTTTCAATAAAAGGATAGAAAATTGTGAAATATCATCATTTTATTCATATTGATGGAACTGCTTTACATTTTACATCACTGATAATACTTGCGTAGGTGTTCAACATTCCATGCATTCTTAAATTCCTCTCCTTCTAGAGTTGCTATTCGGTAAGTTCCTGGTTGAACAACTTCTGTAATTCAGTAAGGTCCATGCCAGTTTGCTTCCAACTTATTTTGCTTCCGAATGACTTTCTTTAGCACGTAATCTCCTTCTTTTAAGTCGCATTTTTTCACCCTCTTTTTGTAGAACAGGGTTGTTCGTTGTTGATAAGCAGCATTCCTAATGGATGCCTCTTCTCTAACTTCCTCGAGCATGTCCAAATCTAATCTCCTCATCAAGTCGCTGACTGGGGAATTGAAATTCAGCACTCTGTGTGTTGGAAGACCCAACTCGGTAGGTATTACAACCTCACTTCCAAATGCCAGCATATATGGTGATTCTCCAGCTGCTGCTCGGGGAGTTATTCGGTAAGCCCACAATTCTGACTGTAGCTCATTAATCCAATTAGCTTTAGCCTCACTTAGCCGCTTCTTCAAACCATTTAGTATTGTTCTGTTCGTCACTTCAGTCTGTCCATTTCTTTGAGGATGGCCTGGTGCTGAATGAAACTTCAAAATGTTTGACTGATGACAATAGGTGGCAAACTCCTCGTTATCAAATTGTGTTCCATGGTCTGTGATGAAGGCATGAGGGAGACCATATCGGCAAATGATATTCTTCCAAATGAATTGGTACACCTTCTCGTATGTCATATCAATCAGAGGCTCAGCTTCTATCCACTTAGTAAAATAATCTACTGCGACGACGAGGTACTTGAATCTTCCTTGGGTCGTTGGCAGTGGTCCAACCAAATCCATTCTCCACATGGCAAATGGCCAAGGGGAAGTTATGGGTGTCAACAATGCTTGTGGATTTCGTCGGATGGAGGAAAAATGTTGGCATTTATCACATCTCTTAGCATAGGCTATACAATCATCCCTCATCGTTGGCCAGTAGTATCCCTGCGTCATCACCCTTTGCAAAAGTGTTCGACCTGCTACATGGGCTCCACAGGATCCTTCATGGATCTCTTCAATCAATTCTTTCACCTCGTAGGGATGTACACATCTCTGCAAACCTACCATAATTCCTCGTCTATACAAAACACCATTAGTTAGTACATACCGAGCAACTTTAAACTTCAATTTCTTGGTAGCAATCTTATCTCCTGAAAGACCCCGGATTTTAAATAATCTAAATCAATTTTCTTTTTGTTGCGAAAGCGTTGTAAAACAGGTGATGGTTCAACTTTCAAAAATAACAACAAGTTTTAATTTCTCTAAACAAATTAAAACATAATTCAAGTCCTAGAATTTGCCTAAGTCATGATTATTCATTTAAACAAAGTTAGGCGAAACCAATTTTAGCAAATGACTTGAATAAACCAAATTTACTCAATATTTAATTTAAGTCCCAAATTAAATGAGTGTGATAATTAAACCAAATTTTATCTTGAAATTATCCTAAGCATGGATTCTAAATTAATGAGCAAGATAAAATAAACAATGTCACACTACGCCGAGATGTACGAGGAAAAACCCAAGACGGGAAACAACCTCGGACGGCCCTAGCCACAAATCCACTAGATACGGAATTACAATTACAAGACAGATAGACTTACAACGACTAACTCGATCCCTCTCAAGCCTCGACGCTCCTTCTCGTAGAAACCTCTTCTTAGCGGACAACCTCGGAACACCACCGCGGTCTCGGAATCCACCGATGGGACTTTATATGGTCACCGTCAACCAAGCATGGAGCCTTTCTCCGAGTGGGTAGAATCTCAACAAAAGTCTTCTTTGTGATGGGGTGTAGAAGCAAACCCGAAACGTCTCTTGAATTAGGTAGAGAAAACCGGTGTCAAAAACTCCAAGTAAAGATATGTATATATAGAACTTGGAATAAACAACAATGGGTGTAAACTAAGTGTTTAAAGATTTTTCTTTTAAGTTGAAGAACACTCAAACATGAACATTTTCCTTTTTAATATGATCTCTCAAACTCTCTCTAGGAGATGTATTAGGATGGAAAAGTTACTTTGGAAAATGTGTTTCCCGTACATAATAATGTATGAAAAAAGTTGGTTGAAAACCAAGTGGAGAAGTGGGGAAAAACTGCAAAAACTGCCAAATAACTGTTCCCGCTGGAATCTCGTTCGAACGAACTTGACTCTCGTTCGAACGAGACTTTTAACGAGCGACCAGCCTGGGCTCGTTAGAATCTCGTTAGATACCTCGTTAGAACAAAAAACTCGTTCGAACGACATATCGAACGACATATCGAACGACTGACCAGATTAGGGTCGTTGGCAAACTCGTTCGAACGAAACTGGTTCGAACGACAAAACTCGTTCGAACGAAATCTGGTTCGAACGAAAAAAACTCGTTCGAACGACATTTCTAACGAACGACCAGAAAGTTTGTAAAATTCGATTTTGGCCCAGAAACTTTTATATACTTATTTTAAAGTTCTATTTGATTCTTTCTGAAAATAAAATGCAGTTTTTATTACACCTAACACCCAATACAAATTGTTCCAAGCTCCTATATAAATATAATTACATTCATACCTTGGGAGCATGGAACCTTAGTTGATAACGTAGAAACGAGGCACACAAATCGGCATTTTGATGAAGCTTTAAATTCTTTGCCGCTACGTCTTCAACACATACTTCATAGGCTTGAGAATATTACAATAAATCACTAACCTATGAATAAATGTTTTTGTTCGGAATTGAGCCAAAACTATATATGGACTCAATTGGAAATTTGTGTCCTTACAAATCTCCCCCTTTGGCTATTCCGGGACAAAAACCAAAACAAAAATTCTAAAGGGCCGTTAAGCTCTACTAGACTCAAAACATAACCCGCCGAAACTTGACTCAACCCAAGGATCAAATGCTTTTCCATAGAAAGATGTCACTTTAGAATAATTCCTGCACACTTAAGCAAACTCATCAAATGCATAGGGAATATCAAACTATTAAGTGCAATTAATTAATTACTCCCCCTAAATTAATTCTCACCTTTATCAAAACATACTTAGAAAGACGTCTCCCCCTAAGATAAATCTCTCCTCAAAACTAGGATACGATATAATAATAGGATTAGATACCATTTCTCCCCCTATCATCATTCTCCCCCTTTTTGTTCAGGAATAAGCAAAGGATAAAGAACTAATAAACAGCTTAAAGTGATAAGACATGAGAGCATATGGGCAATAAAAGCAAGGCAAAGACAAACAAATATCATATGTATATATACTTTAAATATACCAATAAGTACTTGCATATATAGATAGATATAAACACACACATGACACAAAATACAATAAGTTTGCACACTCGTATGGCAAAAATGTGTCATATGGAAACGGAAGTGTAGGGGTGTGAACTAGCAACAATTAAATTTAGACCCAAACACTTAAGAAACGTTCACGGAGTTCTCATTTGATTGCAAACTTCATAACAGTTAAATATAACCTCATGTGACAATATAGATTGAACTCAATGAACAAACATACACAATGCATACAGGCCTAGCATGATGATGATTCTACAAACCAAATAGAGTCATGACATTAAAGACAACTAGGATAAACGGACATTGTGCAAACCGTTGATATACCATCCAATTCTCCCTCAATGAGCATATATATTCTTTTGTTTTTGAATGAATATATCAAACAAACATAGGCCTTGGCAATTGCTTTCTTTTTAATGCCAAATATTTTGTTTTTAGGCCTTTGGATCACGTATTTCTTTTAGATTCAATCAACGGTGGCTTACTATCGCAAAGGATTTAATTCATCCTTTCGGAGCCCTTCCCCATGCACATTTCTATTTATCATGTTTTCATTTTCACACAAATCTCACGTGCAATGGATTTTGACATGCACTAGTCCTCCTAGGTCAAAGATATGTAGATGACTAGATTGGTAGGAGAACACCTCAAAAAGCTCAAATATAACATGTGACATTAAGATTTCAAAAGAGCTCGTGCATGTGTGAATAGAGGCATATGAAAATAGAATCCATTTAGTCAATACAAAATCCAACTACTCCATATAAAAAACATGGTAAAGAACATTTTAAGGATTGAAAATCTAAACCAAAAGTTCTAGCCACGTGGGAGCGTAAATGATGGGATTCAAACACAAATATATGCCCTTAAAGTGTGTCAAACTAAAATACACACAAAACAAAATCTTTTTGAGTTTTTTAACATTATTAATCAAAAATAAAGATATAGCCTCAAAAGACTAAACAAAAATCATTTGTATTTTTCATTAAGCGTAAATGAAATAAATAAAACACAAATGATAAACAAAACATCTTTTTATATTTTTCAGTTAATTCAAACACAAAATATAATATAAAAAGATAAACAAGTCATAATTTCTAGCATGGGATATGAAATAAGGCTATGACTAGAAAATGACAAAAACAAGCATACATTTAGCATGTGAATATAGCACGAAGTACAAAGGCTAAAGTATGCAAACACTAACACATTCATCCTGTAGATTTAGCAGGGGAGGAAGCATGTGAAAGTAAATGAGAATCAACAACCCTATTTTGTAAGGCAACCAAGTCGGATTTCCTAACCCAAATTAATGAGGAATGACTATCTTGGGGTGTAGGAACGTTAACTACCGTGGTTACTTTACTATGGGGTTTTCTAGGAATTCGTTTAAGATCTAAACAAAATTTCCTAAGATGACCTTGTCGACCACAATGTGTATAAGTGAGAACATGTCGAAAAGATTTACTTAAGGAGTGATCTTTAAAAGTATTCCTAGTTGATTCTCCTAAAACATTGGTTTGGGCATTATGAGTAAATTCATTACAAGGATTGAAGCCTAAACCACAAGTGTCATTTTTAATTTGGACCGTTCCTAACATTTTATCTAGTTTTTCAGAACGACATTCCAAATCAAATTTGACATTACTAGAATCTTTTAATTTATTTTCCAATTCAGCAATGTTAGATTCTAGTAAAACATTTCGCTCTTCAAAAGCAAGAAGCTCCTTTTTCAAGGATTCCATTAAACCCCTAAGGCTATCTCTTTCGCCTTCTACATAATCAAGCTTCTCTTGAAGAGTCCTCACATGTGTCCTAAGGTCTTCTATTAAGGCACTATCATCAACGACCTTAATACTCTTTCTTAAACAAGCTTCTAACTTCAAATTAGTTCTTTTCAAATTAATAGATTCTTTATATAATTCATGAAAAGCATTTTGAAGATCACTCACATCAACCTCTTCTTCATTTTCACTCTCACTTTCTTCTTCACTCTCACTATCATTAAAAACCAGTGAATCATGAACAATGACCTTGGAAGTCACATGTGCTATCGTGTCATCAATCGATGAGTTCTCATTATCACTCACATGACTAGCCATAAAAGCCACAAAATTTTTCTTAGTGGGGGAATCGGGCTTTTCTTCCTTATCACTATCACTAAGGGTTGCATTATATGAAATAGGTCTCTTACCATCTTTCCTTAGTTTAGTGGGGCACTCATAAGCCCTATGGCCATAACCTTCACAACCAAAACACTTATTAGACTCGTCCCTATCTAAATTGTCATTACTAGTTTTAGGGATCTTCTCGGCTTTAGAAACCTTCTCGCTTTTATCATGTTTAGAAGTATCAAATTTCTTAAAATAATTTTTAACTTTATCTTTGTTAAATTTAAGAAATTTTCTAAATTTACGAGCAAACAAAGCCATGTCTTCCGAGTCACTATCACTGTCGCTCTCTACTACTTGTTTGACCTCTTTTCGGGCTTTTAAAGCAACACCCTTTTCAATTTTCTTTTCAGTTTTAGAGGGAAACATATCCAGTTCATAGGTTTGTAAATCACCTACAAGCTCTTCTAATTTCGTAGAGGCTAAAGTGGGTAAAGAATTTAAAACGGTCACCTTTCGAATAAATCTATCGGGTAGGGACCTTAAAATTTTCTTTACAACACGGTCGTCAGGTATTTTCTCTCCCAAGTTAAAAGATGAATTAACAATATCAAAAAGTTTAGCATAAAATTTATCAAAAGTTTCTTTTTCATCCATTTTGATAGTTTCAAATTGAGTGGTGAGGTTTTGGAGTTTTGAAGCTTTAACGACACTAGTTCCTTCATGAGTTAATTGTAAAATATCCCAAGCTTCTTTAGCGGTTTCACACGTCATAATACGTCGGAATTCATCCGGTGCGACAGCGCTAAATAAGGCATTTAAACCACGGGAATTAAAGTTAACAAGTTTAAACTCATTTTCAGTCCATCTATCGGCGGGTTTAATAACACGTTCATTTTCAACTAAGTAAGTTGGTGGGGAGTACCCGGTAACAACAGACATCCAAACTCTCTCATCGATAGATTTTAGTGCCAATCTCATTCGCGCTTTCCAATACGCGTAGTTAGAACCATCGAAAATAGGAAATTTTGAAAATGGGGAAAAATCCATTTTAGCCAAAAATTAAAAGATCTTAACGAAGTAATTTATCGTTTTTGGCTCTGATACCAATTTGAAAGACCCCGGATTTTAAATAATCTAAATCAATTTTCTTTTTGATGCGGAAGCGTTGTAAAACAGGTGATGGTTCAACTTTCAAAAATAACAACAAGTTTTAATTTCTCTAAACAAATTAAAACATAATTCAAGTCCTAGAATTTGCCTAAGTCATGATTATTCATTTAAACAAAGTTAGGCGAAACCAATTTTAGCAAATGACTTGAATAAACCAAATTTACTCAATATTTAATTTAAGTCCCAAATTAAATGAGTGTGATAATTAAACCAAATTTTATCTTGAAATTATCCTAAGCATGGATTCTAAATTAATGAGCAAGATAAAATAAACAATGTCACACTACGCCAAGATGTACGAGGAAAAACCCAAGACGGGAAACAACCTCGGACGGCCCTAGCCACAAGTCCACTAGATACGGAATTACAATTACAAGACAGATAGACTTACAACGACTGACTCGATCCCTCTCAAGCCTCGACACTCCTTCTCGTAGAAACCTCTTCCTAGCGGACAATCTCGAAACACCACCGCGGTCTCGGAATCCACCGATGGGACTTTATATGGTCACCGTCACCCAAGCATGGAGCCTTTCTCCGAGTGGGTAGAATCTCAACAAAAGTCTTCTTTGTGATGGGGTGTAGAAGCAATCCCGAAACGTCTCTTGAATTCGGTAGAGAAAACCGGTGCCAAAAACTCCAAGTAAAGATATGTATATATAGAACTTGGAATAAACAACAATGGGTGTAAACTAAGTGTTTAAAGATTTTTCTTTTAAGTTGAAGAACACTCAAACATGAACATTTTCCTTTTTAATATGATCTCTCAAACTCTCTCTAGGAGATGTATTAGGATGGAAAAGTTACTTTGGAAAATGTGTTTCCCGTACATAATAATGTATGAAAAAAGTTGGTTGAAAACCAAGTGGAGAAGTGGGGAAAAACTGCAAAAAACTGCCAAATAACTGTTCCCGCTGGAATCTCGTTCGAACGAACTTGACTCTCGTTCGAACGAGACTTCTAACGAGCGACCAGCCTGGGCTCGTTAGAATCTCGTTAGATACCTCGTTAGAACGAAAAACTCGTTCGAACGACATATCGAATGACATATCGAACGACTGACCAGATTAGGGTCGTTGGCAAACTCGTTCGAACGAAACTGGTTCGAACGAAAAAACTCGTTCGAACGAAATATGGTTCGAACGAAAAAAACTCGTTCGAACGACATTTCTAACGAACGACCAGAAAGTTTGTAAAATTCGATTTTGGCCCAGAAACTTTTATATACTTATTTTAAAGTTCTATTTGATTCTTTCTGAAAATAAAATGCAGTTTTTATTACACCTAACACCCAATACAAATTGTTCCAAGCTCCTATATAAATATAATTACATTCATACCTTGGGAGCATGGAACCTTAGTTGATAACGTAGAAACGAGGCACACAAACCGGTATTTTGATGAAGCTTTAAATTCTTTGCCGCTACGTCTTCAACACATACTTCATAGGTTTGAGAATATTACAATAAATCACTAACCTATGAATAAATGTTTTTGTCCGGAATTGAGCCAAAACTATATATGGACTCAATTGGAAATTTTTGTCCTTACATCTCCCGATAATTCTCCTTCCTCAACGTATGCCCTGATGGGATCCATCCAAGATGGTCCTAAATCAAGGGTAATAATATTCATCGTCAGGTCTTCATCTATGCTTCAACTTTCTAACACCTCAATTGTAACATTCTTCGCAGCTCGGTACGAGTAGCTGATGCTAGTCGGGCCAGTGCGTCTGCTTGTGCATTCTCCATTCTTGGTATTCTGATCAACTGAATGGCATCAAATTCTGCCAACAACTCCATCGCCTTTGCATGATACTTGACCATTAATTCTCCTTTAACTGCATATGTTCCCATCATCTGATTCACAATTAATTGAGAATCACTGAATACCATCACTTGTTGCGCTTCCATAATCTTTGCTAAATTAAGATCTGCTATCAAGGCTTCATACTCAGCCTCATTATTGGAAGCTTTGAATTGGAATCGCAAGGCATATTCCACGTCAATCTCGTCTGGAGTGCTCAAAATAATCCCTGCTCCACAACCCGTTGTGCAAGATGACCCATCTACATATAATCTCCATCTAGGTAACTCGTCTTCAAATTTCTTATCTGACAGAGTTCCTCGGTGAAATATTTGTTGTTTCTTTTTATCCTCTCCTGATATTTCTTGCTCCTCGTCGATCATCTCTTCTTGCACTTTTACCAACAGGAGTTGGTCTGAGCTCGAATTTGATGATCCTTCTACATCCACAAGCCCTTTTACCAATCGGAGTTGGTCTGAGCTTATGTATGTTGATCCTGTAACATCCACAGGTTGATCAGCGAGCAACTTTTATTCCTCGGGGGTATCAGGATATGTAAATTCTGCTATAAAGTCTGCTACAGCCTGCCCTTTTAGTGATGATATGGGTTCATACACAATATCATATTCACCGAGCTCTATTGCCCAATACATCAGTCTCCCTGATTTTTTTGGCTTATGAAGGGCTTGTCTCAATGGCATGTCGGTATACACGACAATGGTATGGGCCTGAAAATATGGCCTCATTCTTCTACTTGCCTCAATTAATGCCAATGCCAATTTTTCCAGCTTTGGGTACCTGATCTCTGCACCTCGGAAAGCCTTACTTGTGTAATAAATTGGCTTCTGGACTCCATTCTCCATTCTGATCAATGCCAAGCTGACTGCATTCTCTGATACTGCCAGGTACAAGTACAACTTTTCTCCCATTACTGGCCTGGACAACAGTGGAGGTGTTCCCAGATATATCTTCAAGTCTTGAAACGCTTTTTCACATTCATCATTCCACTCGAAAGTTTTCCAAAGTGTTTTGAAGAATGGGAGGCATCTATCAGTTGCTCGGGATACAAATCTGTTGAGCGCTGCAACTCGTCCTGTAAGACTCTGCACCTCTTTCTTCGTCGTTGGATATCGCAACCCTAAAAGAGCTTTGATCTTTTCTGGATTTGCCTCAATGCCTCGCTGGTTGACGATGTACCCGAGGAACATCCCTTCTCATACTCCAAAGGTGCACTTCGTCGGGTTGAGCTTCATTTTGTATTTATCCAGTTGATCAAAGGTCTGACCTAAGTCAACTAGATGATCAGCAGCTTTCTTGTTCTTTGTCAGCATATCGTCGACATAGACCTCCATATTACAATTGATTTGTTCGACAAAAACTTTATTCATCATCCGCTGGTATGTCGCTCTTGCATTTTTTAAACCAAAAGGCATAACATTGTAACAATAAGTTCCCCTAGGGGTAATAAAAGAAGTACTTTCCCTGTCTTCAGGTTTCATTTTGATATGATTGTAGCCAGAGTAGGCATCCATGAAGCTGAGCAGCTCGTGTCCCGAGGTAGCGTCCACTAGTTGGTCAATTCTGGGCAATGGAAAGTGATCCTTTGGGAAGGCCTTGTTGAGATCAGTGAAATCAACACACATTCTCCATTTATTGTTTTTCTTCTTTACCATCACCACATTTGCTAACCAGTCTGGATATTTCACATCTTCAATGAATTGGGCCTTCTGGAGCTTCTCGACCTCCTCTTGTATGGCTTGATTCTTCTCGGGACTAAACACTCTTCTTCTCTGTTTTATAGGCTTGATCTCCTTATTCGTATTGAGCTCATGGCATAAGAAGTTGGGATCTATTCCTGGCATGTCTTCATGACTCCATGCAAACGTTTTCTTTCTGTTTCTCAAGAAAGTTATCAACTCCTGTTTTATTGAAGCATCCAACGTCGAACCTATCTGGGTTACTCGTTCAGGGTGCTCGTCGTCCAGAATAGCATTTTCTGTAGATTCCACCACCTGTCCTTTTACAAGTTGGGATTCATCTCTGGGATCCAGTGTTTCAATTTTTGTACCTTCATCCACCTGGTAGGTAGTAGTCTTTTTCCTTGACTCTTCAAGCTCCTCTTGCTCGGCAGACGAATAATAGCATTCCCGAGCTACTTTCTGATCACCTTTCACAACTCCTACTCCAAAATTTGTTGGGAATTTTAAACACTGATGTACTGTAGATGGAACTGCTTCGAACTTCTTCAGACCAACTCTTCCCATGATGATGTTGTAAGGTGATTGCACATTTTTATCCATCACAAAGAATTGTATTCTTTCTGTTCGACACGCAGGCCAAGTTCCATTGAATATATCCAACTTGATCGTCCCAAGTGGAAAAACCTTCTCGCCAGCAAAACCCAGGAGAGGTCTGTGATAAGGTTCCAATTGAGAAAATTTTAAATTTAAATTGTCAAAGCATGAGTAGAACATGATGTCTGCCGAACTACCATTATCTACCAGAACCCTTGAAATCACTACTTCTTTCATCCTCATTTTGATCACCAAAGGGTCGTCGTGAGGTTAAAGAACACCTGCAAGGTCGTTTTTTGAAAAACAGATGATCAGCTTCTCTTTGTTTACCTTCCTCGGGCGCTCCTCTTCAGCCAAATTTATCCGTTGAATGTATGAGCAAGCCTGAGCCTCACCGAGGTAAGCTTTTCTTTCTGCAGTAAGGTCTCCTCCTCCTGCATCTCCTCCTGTAGTGACATTACAATCAAATGACCCAAAGCGTATTGAAAATACCTCTCGTTCTAGCTGCCTTGGTTTCTTGGGAAGATCGGGGTCATCATCTGGATCATCTTCATGATTTCTCTTCTTTTTCTCCTCTGCTCGACGAGGAGATCTAGACCTTTCTCCAGTTCGGTCATTATTTCTTCTTTCGCCTCCCCGATAAACATACTTTGCTAGCTTCCCTCTTCGGATGAGTGTTTCAATCTCGTTCTGAAGAGATATGCAATTTTTGGTCATCTGGTCGTGATCCTTATGGAACTCGTAATATTTCTCCTTATTCCTCATGTCAGGGTCTGACCTCAGTTTCTTTGGCCACTTTACTTCCTCTTTATTCTTGATTTCTTCCAAGACATGATTAATACCCATTTTCAAAGGAGTATAATTATCGAATTTCTTCAGGACTTCCCATGACGATTTATTATTCTTGGAATGCTTGTCACCGCCATTGCCCCTATGCTCTTTCTTCTTGGATTTGTCATCTTCCACCTTGGTTTCTTTATCCATATTCTTCTTCGCAGCCATAGCCTCCTCGGCATTCATGATTTTGGCCGCTTTTGCCATCAACTCTGACATAGTTGTAGCTGGATCTTTGGCCAAAGTGTAATACAACTTGTTAGGCAACAACCCACTCATCAAGGCGGTGATTGTTGTCTTTTCTTCATAATCTATGACTTCCAGCTTCTCGTTATTGAAACGAGTTATGTAATCTCTAGTACTCTCACCATATTTTTGTCTAACACTTAACAAGTGTGCTAATCTTTTTACTGGCTTTGCTCCAAAATAGAAATTGCCAATGAACAACTCGGCTAACTGAAAGAAAGTTGAAATCTTACCCCGAGGAAGATTGTTGTACCATATCTGGGCAGATCCAATAAGAGTTCCTGAGAATTCTCTACATCTCATCTCGTCGGGGACGGCATAGATGTCGACAGCAGCTTGATATTGCTCTATATGTAGAACAGGATCTGTCTTTCCATCCTATTTGGGGGTCACCACAGGTGCTTTAAACTTTGACGGAGTAGGAAAACCCATAATGGCCTGGACAAAAGGTGTCCCTTGAACAAAAGTTCATTGTAAGAGATTCTTCGCCTTAGCCATTTCTCCCAATCTATCCTCCAACCACTGAATGGAACCCTTCCATGCATCATTTCCTTCCTCGGGCTTGTTAGTTCGAGCAATTGATTGCTCTGATGTGGCCTCCTGAGATCTATCTTGACGAGCAACTGGTCGTGATTGTGCTGATCCTTCTCTTAGATCTGATGGTCGTCGAAAACTCCTCGACATGGTCTTAGGTGGACTCCTATTCCTCCTAGGGCCTAATCGACTGAAAGGAGACACCCTACTCAGTCTTTCCAAGGCACTGGGTCTCTCTGGAGAGAGAGTGATACGTTGATCAGTATCTGTAGCCCTTATTGACGAAGTTCGCCCAGGTTAATAAGAGAAATCATCAGATTCCTCATTACCATATGACTCAATACGCCTGGATCGTGAAGAAAGCAAATAGGTTTGCCTCTGACCACTTCGCTGTCCCGAACGTGCAGGTGCACCACCATAAAGGGTCTGTATGAGTTGCCGCATTATTTCTTGCATGGAGGTTTGTCATTGAGCCAGATTTGTCATAATTCTAGCCAGATCTGGAGGTACAGAGGGATTTAGAGGATTTCCAGCATTTCCAGCGTTTCGATTGCTGGATTCTAGATTATCTGCCATTGATGATGAATGATTTTTGGTGAAAAATGATAACAACAGTCGTTCCCACAGACGGAGCCAATCTGTTGATGTAAAAAACTGGATTGCTTCTAATTATTTAATCACAGATAAATATAAATGAGACAAAGAATTTTAAAGTGGTTCAGCCTTATAAGAATGGCCTACGTCCACTATTTATGTTAGTGCCAAGTGTTTTTGGAGTTCTCGATATGTAGTTCTATCAAGAAATTTTGGTCCCTTTGAATGAGGCTAATACAATGTATTTATAGCCTTGAGGCTATAATCTGAAAGGGTGATACATTAAATGATATACATATGAAAGGGTAATTCATTTAATGCTCTTCAAGCTTGTGCGTCAAGATGATAAGCATTCAATGAATAGTTGAACTGTTGATTATCTGGCAATCAATGCTGTGGTCGAGATGCAGCTCGAACCGCCTTAGTTGCTCGTCGTTCAAGAGTTCCTCGGAGCGTTGGAGTTCCTCGGAGCGTTGGAGTTCCTCGGAGAGCTGGAGCTCCTCGGAGTATTCTTGTTGCTCGGAGTGAGTCTGACTTGGTCGGGGGAATAGACTTCCTCGTTGCTATTGTGCCACGTAGATCGACACGTGTCTTCTTGTGATTCGTCTATATCAGCATACTAATTTTGGTATCAACAATAAGGTACATGATTTTCACCATAGTATGTCCATTTGTTATATTCTTGACGAATTCCCCACTGTATGAAATGTAACTCAACATCATCTAAAGATTTATATTTTCCGTTGATACAATGGGTGCACGAACACATAATCTTCTTACTTTTATGGTTCTTAAGAGTGTAGCGAATAAATTATTGAATGACTTTAATAAAACTATTATTTATTCGAACAATCTCCCCCATCCACTCTTTGTATTGTGGAAAATTCGTTTAAAAATCTTCAAATTATAGTCGTGTGTTAACAGGATAAAATAAATATCAAGTTGCATAAATATAGTGTCAACAATGCACCAATCAATCAAAATATGCAATAACTAAATACAAGAACACACCAATCAAAGATACTACACAACCACTTAAACTCAAATCAAATAAAATTGTCTACTCATATTATTACAACATAAGAAAAATATTACTACAACTAGTACTTCAACAAATGATAAACTAGCCAAGTGGTAAAAGAGTTTAAATAATTTTTCAACAAATTCCATTCTCCACTCTCGACGTACACTGGAGTCTCTTTGCAACCGTCAAATACTTTATCAACTAGGATCTGACACTCACCCTCCTTCAAAGGCCAATAATGTACTAAGGTCCCTAAATGAGTGGAGATGAGCGTGCACACGCCAGCGACAAATTTATCGCTCACGTCCTTTATATAGTATTTCTCACCATAATCAACATGGGTTGTTGACGATGATCCAAAACCTGTGGCATGCTGAGGCACTGAGAAGGGGAATGTTGAAGGAGGAACTGACATCTGTGAGGGGAATATTGAAGGAGGAACTGACATCTGTGAGGGGAATGGAGAAGAAGGAAAATTTTGAGGAGGTAAAGGGTAACCGGGATGCATTGGGGGCTACAGGGGCATACGACTGGTTAAAAGGGACACAATCTGTGAAAGTTTATCATTCACGCCTCCCAATTCATTTTTAAGCCTCATTATATCCCCTTCAATCCTAGAATGACGTTCATCATTGGACGAAAAATGCTTATTAATAAAAGAAAGCTCGTCCACGAGAGGTGTAGAGTGTTTGAATCTTATTTTTGACATATACGACCAAACCTCTCGTCATCCCTCTATGGTTCTTCCCCAAGGTTTGTGCGAGGGAATCATTATCAATGTCATCAAACGGGATTAAAGTTGATTGACTACTGATAGACTCTATTAATTCTAGAGTCTTGGCCAAGGGAGTAGGGAATTTATTATCTTTGTCTCGTCTTGCATGCACATACAAGTTGGCCCTATTCGGTGTCTTTCCTTTATCTGGGTTGCCTTTTGTCTTTGTCGACCACTCGGTCTTCAAATCTTCATAATATTTTGAGCTAAACCAGTGGACATCAGTTTTTTTGGCCCTATTCTTCTTGTTTATCTCCCTATGCAGCATTTTCAAGTCCTTCGCCTCATTTTCTAGAAAATCATTCCATTGACCGATTGGCATCTCAATATTCGAAGGGAGTTTGTCTTTGAGCACCAAAATATCGGAGCTCGATGCTCCCTTAGGGAAATACTTTTACCTAAGGTTTATTTGATATGTTTGGAGTTGTTTAGCAACCAGAGAAAGAACCTTATTTTTTTAGTTTGCCAAAAATGAAAACCGTTTGTTGAGTTGCTTATAAATGTCATCTTTAATAGCTTTATCTACGAGGTTCCAATTGTTACCTCCTCCCAGTACCACATTCATTTTTTCCAAGTACAAACACTGGGCTTTAAATTATTGAACGTGATTCTTATCCCCTATGGGGTTATTTCCCAATAGAGAGAACCCAATGGGCTTCTTCTCAACTAACCCGACAGTTTCAAGAGCGTGGGGCGTGTCTGTTGGATTAATGGGAGTACCTTGCCTACTGTAACTCGGAGTAGGGGAGTGAACCATTGGTGGAGTTGAGTATTTCTTACCAATTGGTGATGAAAATTCTCCTTGCATTGGTGTCACATCCTCGGTTGCAGCGTTGTTTCCATTACCGCCCGACATTATCTACAAAAATAATAAAAGTTCAATGTGTATCTATAATAATAGATGCATAATTTCAAAGTTCAATATTAAATTATAACTAAAAAAATAATTATTTGAATATAGATTATAATCTACATTTTCATGGTAAGACCTTAAAAAAATTCAATTTATCTGATCTCCATCTAGTCGGGATTTGTTATTAAAAACATACGAATTTTTGCACATGGCCAATTAGGATGAAGCGTATCTATAATCGATGCATAGATGTCAACGACATGAACTCGAAATCTCATCCTCTTCAACCTATTGGAAAGATTGAGTTTGACGTGCATGTGTCGCGAGACATCACAGTCTTCGGTAATTCTCTTTATACGTAATTCTATCCATAAAGGGTGAATTTTTTTTCTACCTTCTCTAACAGCGTTAGAAATTTTAGTGTTGTATCGGGATTATGTACGCAAAATATATATTGTACAGCTTCATGCCAATATTTTGGTAGGGAAAATAGAATATGATCGAATAAGTACTCTTGTTGGAGATGAGCTCCACGATTTACAAGGTAGTTACATTGTTCGATCTTCCTATTCCCATACCTATAAATCGGAGTACCCACTGAATGAGGCTCATTAATGAAAGATGTATGAGTGCGATCCCATTGCAACCTTTCCCACTCTTGTTGCCATTTATTAGCACCGTGACTCATTTTTCTTGAGAAAAATCAACAATGGCGTGATTATGATTACTATAAATAATGGCTCGAATGAATCATTAACTAGTTATTATGTATGAAGGCGTGAATCCCGTGCACATATACACACATACACACAGAAATGCATACAAAGATATACACATATACACATGTAAAGATATATGAATGCAATTGTGGAGTCACTTCAGGTTAAATAATCCCGCAACTGACATAGCTTGTAATTAAAGCAGAGAATGGTACGGCCCAAGCCGCGAAAATCTTTGTGACCCGACCTTTGATTTCCTTCACACAACGGTTACTTTCTAGCTCATATTAAGTCTTTGCTTTATAATGGAAATTCCCCCCAACAATATGAAATTTGATAAGGAGAGCGTGGAAGCAAACTATAGTTGCATAACAAGCCTTACTTCCCCTCACTCTCCTCAATAAAATCCTACTCAACCATCTAAATCAGTCATGGGAACACTGATTTATTAGGTTTTGAATCCCGTGTATGTGTGTGTATCTCCCACAAGTGAATCCCATGTATGTGTGTGTATCTCACCGTTAATTTATTAGATTTTAAATATCTACTTTTGTCATTTAACCCAGCAATCCCTAAAATCAATCCTAATATCAACCTTAAAATTAACCCTTACAAACATTAGTTATAAAATTAATCCCTTACAAACATTGCCCCTAAAATTAATTCCAGATATAGCATCAATATTAAACTTAAACCAACACTAGTCATATATTTTATTTCTAGACTTAAACCAACATTAGTCATATATTTTTTTTAGCATCAATATTAAAGGACACACATTTTTTTTTATATTTCAGCCCTAAACCTAAACCAACATTATCATCAATACACACACACATATAGTATAAAACACATACATGCACATATACACACTGAAATACACACATATATACATACATACACTGAAATACAAACACACACACATAAATACACACACGTACACACTGAAATACTCACACATATACACACTGAAATACACACACACACAAATATACACATACATACACACGCAGAAATACATTGAGATTGAAAGAGAGATGGAGATTGAAATCGCCGGATTGAGAGCACAAAATCGGACGAGAGACAAAATTTTGGAGGGTTTAGAGTTTTTGCGAGGAAAAAGAAATAGTTCGCCCGGGTATTAA
This sequence comes from Sambucus nigra, assembly GCA_949130495.1. NCBI lineage: Eukaryota > Viridiplantae > Streptophyta > Magnoliopsida > Dipsacales > Adoxaceae > Sambucus > Sambucus nigra. The sequence continues at coordinate 380,944,663 of OX422214.1, read as the reverse complement.
GTATAAAGTATAAAGACATTGGTCACGGCTAAAGGCCGTGACCACGTGCCGTGACAACATTAATTTCTAACAAGTAAGGATGTAAATAATAATCGGGTCATGACCAAAAGTCATGACTCAGTTCCCAAAATGGTCACGGTCAAAATACGAAATTATATCAGTGTGGCTATGGGCCATGACCAGCTGGTCACGGCTATGGGCCGTGACCCCTTTTTCGTGACTGTTCGCCCAGTTTGGTTTAGTGTAAATTAAATACAAGAAAGTAAAGAAAGCAAGTATATCTAAGTTACAAAGCAAGTAGATAAACAAAAAAGAAATACATAAACAATGGAATCTTGGATTAAAGAGGAAAAAGATGAGTAATGTTCTTACACAACCTATATGATCAAACCCTTGGAGGGAGAAATGGCACACCCAAAGTCTTCTCCAAACCCTAGCTTCCCAAAGAGAACCAAAACCTAAACTAACTAAAAGAATAGATATAAAACTAGATATCTTACAAAATAAACAAGGGTTTGATTATATGCTAAGTTGGAAAAGAAATAAAAAGGTGAAATCGCACAATTTTTGCTACGACTGGTCGATCGCAACTAGGGGACCGATCGACCGGGTCTAAGGTTTGAGACTCTTTGTTTGCTTCATAAGCTTATTTCTTAAACACCGATTGATTGGGGGCTCAGGGTCGGTCAACCTGTACCCTGTTTCCTTGTGTTCTTTGGTCTTCACATGGGAGGAAAAGTGCGAAACGGAATCGGCCATAAATTTTTCGTCCAAACTCGAGATGACATGTCGTTTATGGCCACGCAAAGATAACTCAACGAACTACGCTTTCTTGGAATTCCATTGAGCCAAAGTGTAATACCCTGTATTTTTGCATATTTGAAATTTGATCTGCATATTTGAAATTTAATTAATTGTGTAATTAATTAGTTTACGATTAAATTACACGACTGACGTGATTTAATGAAATTAAATAAGTGAAGTGATGATAATTAAATATTAATCGAGAGTGACATAATGATTAATTCTGAAAGGATTGAAATAGTCAGAATAGCATACCCGAGGGTATAGTTTAGGTCCCGGGTCAATTTTAGGCCAAATCGGTACTTCAGTTATGGACATGTTGTCCTTGGATTTTAGTTATTCAGTTCAGAAATTTATTTGGTTTTATTTACTACCAGTTGGTTTTATCTTTTGATTTGTATTTGGACTTGGAGTTTGTAGCCGATTGTTTATTCAACGGGATATTATTTATCTATATCTCGTGATGATTCAGACTTTATTATGGTGTATAGTTTATTTTGGTTTTCCGCATGTTATAGTTATCTGTGTAATGAAAGATAAAATTTGACACCGGTTTAATTTGACATAGGTGATTAATAATTATAAAAATTTCGACTGTGATACTAAGAATAATCCAAATGAGAAACTTGTTTTAATTTAATAAAGGAATGATCACCCGATATTTAATTAGGTAGGATGTCACACGAAGATGAAGTGTGAAATGTCTAAAATTCCCTTGAAGTTGAGTTTAACGACGGAACTTCTCCGAATTGCAACCAATCGTCAATTTAAGCGTTCCAATACCTACAAAAAAATCAATTAGACCCTGCAAATCACACACACACACACACACACACACACACACACACACACACACACATATATATATATATATATATATATATATATATATATATATATATATATATATATATATATATATATATATATATATATATATATATATATATCAAAAACCGATGTTGTATGGTTAAAGAGCATAAATATAGGCATAAGGAACACAAAAAGTGCTAGAATGCGTAAAGATAACGGGCACACATATGCAATATTCGTGACTAATCACACACCCTAACTTAGACATTACTAGTCCTTAGTGATGAAACAAACAAAACCAGTCCGCAGAAGGCGGTACAAAAAGTATATATGCATAAAACTATAAATAGCCTTTCATAGGGAACACGATTGCATTTAGCATATGCAATAATACGTTAAACTACTATTTTGCCCTAGAGGACGAGTGTTGTCTCATGAGGGTTTTCAGGGATGAAACCCACTAACATCAATGTTTCCTCAAAATATTCCCCAACAAGATACGATAAGCTCAATAATAATGAAACAAATTTCAAACACGATATTAGAAAATTTAATGAATTCACACAGAAGTTTGTATTATTAACATTATAGAATGAACTTCATAGAATTGAAACCTTAAAATGTGGGAAGGGAGGGAAAACATGCAAGGTATGATTTGGCAAAAACTTATATAAACCTGATAAGCATTAAAGCGTGCACATATCAATCCTCACCGGATATTACACTCAACAAATGCAATCACTATGAAATGGGAGGTAATACACGGGACATGCGGGCATAAAGAGTAAATGTAAATGGAAACTAGGCCGTGCACATGCCACTAAAGAAGAACGCTATATATAAAATAAAAAATTTGTAATCTCGATGAAAGATACTATCATTAAAGGAGGCGAAATGTATTTTCACAGATTATCAAAAATATTTAAAATTTTGAATTGAATCATCCTAGGATCACATAGGACTTTTATAGGGTTGTAATGTAGGTTTGGGGTTAACGTTATGAAACGAAAGGTATATTTACGGATTCAAAGGTGTTTGGAGATGAAAACTTGGAATAATGGGAAATTGCGAGCAATTTTGGAAAGAGATTCCATAACAAGCATTAGATATGAAATAGGAGAGTGGCAAGGATTATTGAACAATATGTACATAAATGAAACTCTCTTTCTTTTCTTTTCTTCTTTTTCTCATGTTTTTTTTATTTTCTTTTTCTTTCTCACTTTTTCTTCTTTTTCTTCACTTTTTTTCTTTCACACTCTCACATGCTTAATTGCAGCTATATAACAAGAACATCATTCAATCCCAAGTATCATTCCAAACAAAGGTATGAAAGGTGATATATATATATATATATATATATATATATATATATATATATATATATATATATATATATATATATGGTTTATAACTTCAATGTGGTGTTGGTTATGGGATTTTAGGTTATGAAACGAAAGGTTACATTTAGGTTCAAAGGAGTTTATGATGGAAAACATTTAAGGTGAGGTCAAGGTCAATATGCGTGATATAACAAAGATGTCCTATGATCATTTTCTAAAGTTTACGCAATTCTCGCGTCAAAACAACTTTGAAAATCACGCTCAAGTACCATATTTAAAAAATGAACTCAATTAATGAACGATCAATGAAAGAATAGTGAGATTACCAATTACTATAACGTTTTCAATGAGGAAAGAGTAGTGTATAAACACGCACAAACAAAGAAAATCCCAACGCTCACTTTATGTAAGTATATACAATGCAATAAAAGATTACCAACTTATAAAAATCTTAAATCAAATCAAATAAACAAGAAAAGAACATTTTCTCATGGGATTAAAGTTTAATTCATGAAGTTATTCATAATATCAATAATTGAGGACTAAAATCTAATAACTTCTAAAATCGAGAACATGCATCATTGAATTATCAATTGGATTGGGCATTTATTAAAATTTATCATCGAAAACAATGGCAAAATGCCCAACAAAGGAGAAAAAAGAAAGAAAATCTTTTTGAAATTTTTAATTTTTATAAGAAAAGCATGCTTGGGAAAAACATATAATCAAATCATGGAAACTACCAATGAATGGATAAAATATTCCACACTCCCGAACTAAAACCTGACATTGTCCTCAATGTGAAATTAAGAACCAAACTAAACAAAAGAAAAGAGAGATATTACCCAAAATGGAGCGATCTCTTGAAAGTGCAAGTCCAATGATTCTACAAAACATGTTAGTACCACGCATAACAATAAAAATAACAAAAACTTAACTAATTACGCTAGACAGAAAATAAGAATAAAGAAAATTAAGGAAAAAAACTGTTTACAACCTACAATTTGAACTTCAAACTAACTATACACTAAAAGTTGAAATATTTGAAGGTTCGCCCAAAATACGATTTGACTTTGAAGGATCAACGGGGGACCCTCCCTTTCATGTATACCTTCCGAAAAATAGGAATTTTGTTCAAACAATGAAAGGTATGTGTAAGGCAAAAGAAATGAACCATATTAATTAAAAATTTTGGAAGGATGATGGGGGATTTGGAATTAACAGGTGACAAAAACACATGCGGGCTAAAAATAACAGAATTTTCTCCCAAAGGTTTTGTAATTGTAATGAGAGGTGGCGCACATGGAGGTAAAATTGCCTTCATGGAAAGCAACTCGAGAAAGTTATCCTCATCGGTGAAATGGTTAAACGTTTTAAAGTTCGGAACTGATTCATCAGACACTTATGTCGGTTTGCTAATATATAATAAAGATGGAGACAAAATAAATTCAAATGCAAGAGATGAGTCATTATCTCTCGAAGCTTGAGTTTCGGAGGAAATAAGATCATTTTCAATGAAATATTCTTCTTTGGGGACCAAAGAAGAAATCATTTCATTGAAAATGGATACTACATTCATTTCTTCCGCATTTTCATTCTCTATTAAACCATGGGCCAAGTCAAGAATGGTTTGTTCCAAAGTAGGCAAAAAATCCTCATTTGGTTCAAAATATTCCTTATCTTCAAAAGTCTCAGAAGAGAAATCGTCGTCGGATTTTAATAATGCATCCAACTCCTACTCCCAACAACGATTTTCTTACAGGTAATAATTTTTAAATTTTTCATTTTGAAGAATGCACAATCCCTCACGCAAAGTCATAGGTGAAGGAGCAAATTCTTGATAATGAGAAGTTTGGAAACTATCCTAGGAACTACTCTCAAAACCATTAACATAAGAATTTTGAAATCTATTGCAACTCGTTTCAAAATTCTTATCATAAGGATTTGATTCCCAATATCAGAATGATCATTCTCAAAATTATCGTGATCCATAACTTGACTTTTGTAATACTCACCCAAAGTCATTTTAGATGTTTTGAGTTTTGACTTATTGAGTATTCACCAAAAGCCATAGGTTTAGGGGGATTTTGATAATTATCACTACGATTACCAAACAAATTAGAATAAGACATGCTTACCCCAAAAATAGCTGAAGATGGAAAAATCCATGAAGTGATGTGCGCCGAAAAATTCAAGCATTTCTTGGCACTCAAATGTAGAAGGCCTACAAAAATAGTTAACAAAGAATACAAATAGAAAGAAAAATACTATGAAATACTAAATCAATTCATTTCTAAAACAAACAAGTCCCCGGTAGAGACCCCATTTAGATAGACTGGGGAAAGTCGCGCTGCAAGGGTATAAAGATATACGTCGGTCGTTATGCTCCGCTCCCACCGCTGTACAAAAACCTATACTATTGACTACACTCTTTTAAGGGAGTACATCAGCCAGTCCGGGTATCGAAATCCATAGAGAGTATTTACCAGAATTATATTGATTTAATACTTTTTAATAAAAGTGTAAAAGATAATCTGTTAACAAAAAGAAAAGGTAACTAAGCATGGAAGTTAAACTAAGATTAACAAAGGAAATAAAAACTATAGATTGAGACTAATATCCCTCACCTAGAATTAATTAGTATAAATGGTTACATGGGACTACGAGTTAACCAGAATTGAATCTCATTTCAATAGTTAATTAAATCTAGGGTTTTCACCCCCTAAATCGTCATAAAAGCCTACTATAATTTTGGCGTCAACAATACCCCGAAATTACACACACAAGATCAGAAATACGGAGAATACATGATATACCCCGTTAAATCTCCTAGGCGTAAAATTAAGGACAACCCAATCGAATTAAACTCATAAACTCCATCACCAAAGCAAAGCAACGAAATCAATCCAAGGTGAGTTCAATCAATCTCAACCTAAACTATATTAGCTACACAAAATAATGAAATACATAAATTAAAAGAAAGAAAGTAGAGAAAGAAAGTAAAGAAAGCAAGTAAATCTAAGTTATAGAGAAAGTAGATAAACAACAAATCAATAAATAAGCAATGGAAGCTTGGATCAAAGAGGAAGAAGATGAGCAATGTTCTTAAACAAGTTGTATGGCCAAACCCTAGGAGGGAGAAATGGCACACCCAAAGTCTTCTCAAACCCTAGCTTCCCAAAGAGAACCAAAACCTAAACTAACTAAAAGAACAGATAGAAAACTAGATATATTATAAAATAAAAACGGTTTGCTTATATAGTAAGTTGGAAAAGAAATAAAAGAAAAAGAAATAAAAAGGAGAAATCGCCTAATTTCGCTACAATCGATCGACCGCGGCTAGGGGGCCGATCAATCGGGTCCAAGGTTTGAGACCTTTTGTTTTCGTCGTAGGCTTATTTTTGAAAGACCGATCGACCGGGGGATCAGGGCCAATCGATCGGTACCCTGTTTCCTGGGGTTCTTTGATCTTCACATGGGAGGAAAAGTGCGAAATGAAATCGACCATAACTTCTTCGTTCGAACTCAAAACGGCGTGCCATTTATAGCCACACAAAGCTAACTCAACAAACTAAGCTTCCATGGAATTCCACTGACCTGGAGATGAAATGTGAAATGTCAAAAATGCCCTTGAAGTTGAGTCCGGCGATAAAACTTCTCTGAATTGCAACCAATCCTCACTTTAAGCGTTCCAATACCTATAAAAACTCTAGAAATCATATATATATATATATATATATATATATATATATATATATATATATATATATATATATATATATAATTCGTCCTCATTATAGGGTTTGCATGGATGCCATGCCAACATCTTCTCAAGTTCCCCCAATTCCTAAACCTCCTAATCCCAACCCTTGGGTTAGATCCTTTGCGAGTGTTGTGGCCAATAATACTCCCAAAGGTCTAAACCTAAAAAACCCAACTTATTTCAAAGGTGAACCTGTAGTGATTTTTTCTAATGAAGATATAGTAGCCCTCTCTGAACCATTTAAACACTCCATCATTGGGAAATTTTCCCATGGTAAACCTACAGTAGAAGTCATAAGGAAAACATTTCAAACTTTCTCTTTTAAGGCTGTAGTTACCATCGGATTGATTAGGGGTGTAAACGGGTCGGGTCTGGATCGGGTCTGGGTATATCCAGATCCGATCCGGGTATATTTTTAACGGATCGGGTCTTACCCGATTACCCGACGGATCTCAGAAAATCGATCCAGACCCGGATCCGTTAAGGACCCGGAGACCCGACCCGAATACCCGACCCGATTATATATATATATATATATATATATGTATGTAAACTGTTTTTATATAATTATATAACTTATAAAACTGTTTTTATAAGTTATATATTTAAATATATAATTATAATTATATATATAAGTTATATATTTATATATATAATTATAATTATAATTATAATTATAATTATATATATAAGTTATAAAAACAATAAAAACAGTTTTATAAGTTATATATTTATATAAAAACAGTTTTATAAGTTATATATTATAAAACTGTTTTTATATATAACTTATATATATATATAACTGTTATACATATGTATGTATATATGTATGTAAACCTGTTATATATATATATATATATAAGTTAGTTATATATATATTTAGTAACTATATGTAAGACTATATATGTATATAATATTATATATAAATATATATTTATTATATTATATATATACACATTCGGGTCGGGTCCTTATCGGATCGGAGTCATGTATATCCAGATCCGGTCCATTGGGTAATCGGATAATCGGATAATCGGGTCTATAAAATTTGCTCAGATCCGTTAATTCTGGTCGGGTCAGGATCGGGTCCGGGTTCAGACCCGGTCCATTGACAGCCCTAGGATTGATTGACACAAAACACATCCTTATACAACTTAATTGTGAAGAAGATTACATGAGATTATGGTTAAAAGATCAATGGTATATTGGGAAATTTCCCATGAGGACTTTCAAATGGACTGAAATCTTTAGACCGAATGAAGAATCACCGATTGTTCCAGTATGGATTAATTTCCCTAACCTTCCTTTACATTTCTTTGCTAAGTCCTCTTTTTATTCCATTGCTCTATTGGTTGGTAAGCCTATCAAAATGGATTCATCTACTGCATCTATAAATAGGTCGAGCATAGCTAGGGTTTGTGTAGAACTGAATCTTCAATAGGACAGACCCCATCGCGTGTGGATTGGTTGTGGTTCACAAGGTTTCTGGCAACAAATTATCTATGAAAAGATCCCACCTTATTGTGAATTTTACAATAAACAAGGTCATGAAGAAATCAAATGAATCTTTAATGATCCCTCACAGCTGAAGCCCTGGCAAAACAAAGTTAGAAAGGAGATAATCACTAAGCCAATATATATGGAGAAGATGAAGGGAAAGATTCAAATTGAGGAAAAAATTATTGATCAAGAAACTGGCTCCATACAAGAAGTGATTCAAAAAGAGCCTGAAATGGACCTAATCACTCATGTGGTTCAACCAATAGAAGTGTCTAACCAGTTCAAAATCAAGCATACTGATATCTATGCAAAAGAAGTCAAAGATATTGGAAACTATAATGTTTCACCAAGAAGCTCTCAAATTCCTGAAATGGAAAATTATAATGAAACAAATAAAGAATGCCATTCTGATTTTGAAAGAAAAAAGAAGATTGTTCCAATGGTAGAGGAATTAAAGAACTTCTCAGCTTGTTTTGATGATAAATGGAATTCATACCAGAAGTCAAAAACATTAAGGAATAATAAGGAACATGAAGCAATCAAATAAACCCCTATATTTGACTATCCAAAAAGGTATCAAACCTATAAAAGACTCATTGATTCCATTTGATCCTTTGTTCAAACGAGTTATAAGATCTAGAAGCAAGGTAAATTCTCAAAATTCTCCTTCTTCCTCTAATAAGTGATTAATTTCATCTGTTGGAACATAAGAGATGTATATAGTAAAGCTACAAATATAAGAGTTAAGAGACTAAAAAGAAACTACTTACTGCCTTCTATTGCTCTCTTAGAACCCAAAGTGGACTCAAGTAAAATCACCAAATTCCAAAGAAAATGGGGATTCTCTAGTAGTGTTCATAACTGTTCAAATAAAATATGGTTTTTGTGGTTTGCTGATATTTTGGTCATTGTGATTAGAGATGAAGAGAAATTATTAGTAATAAAAGTTCAATGATCTTCTTTTAATTCTTTTCAAATTATTGCTATAGTGTATGCTAAATGCACTACAGCAGAAAGAACAATTCTTTGGGATATGATTGAAGATTTTGCTATCCAATTCAATTATATTCCTCTATTGGTGATAGGGGATTTTAATGTGGTGGCTCATGAAGAAGAAAAAATTTGGGGGAATGAAGTTGAATTTAATGCTACTCAAGATTTCAGAGATATGATTGCAAATTATGCTCTTTCCAATTTGGGTTATAAAGGTTCCATATTTACCTGGACTAATAATAGAGTGAATGTCACTTTTTTTAGAAGATTGGATAGAGGTTTGGTGAACTCCCAACGGTTAACTGAATTTCAAGCTCATTCTATTACTCACCTCCACAAACATTGCTCATATCACAGTCCTTTATTATTGTCCATTAAAACTGCTTTAGATGAATGCCCCAAGCCTTTCAAATTTCTCCATATGTAGACTTTAGATACCTCTGTAGAGAAGGTAATTAGAGATGCTTGAATATAAGGGTGTCTACTTCTACTATGAATTATTTTGCTCAGAAGTTGAAGAATGTTAAAAAGAAATTGAGGGAATGGAATGTTACTCATGTAAAGAATATATTCCAAAAAGTGAATGATCTTGAAGATGAGATTTTAATTAAAGAGGCTAACTTTGAGACTTTCCCTTCCAATTCTACTAAAAGTGATCTGCAAGAATGTAAGGCTAAATTGAATCATGATCTCAAAATGGAAGAATGTTATTGGGCTCAAAAGTGTAAGATTAAATGACTAAAGGATGTGGACTCTAATACTAAACTGCTTCATATAGTAGTTAAGGTTAAGAGGAATCTAATAGTCATTAATCAAATCACTAATCATGAGGGGCAGTTAGAGGTATCCTAAGAAGGAATTAATTAAACTTTCATCAACCACTTTTCTAAGATGTGGAAAGTTGATCTTATCAACTATAATGATGAATATTTGAATCTTATTCCCCATTCTATTAAAGATGAAGATAATATTAAACTTGTTTCTATTCTAGAAGAAGATGAGATATATAAGGCTGTTAATAGTCTGAATGATGACAGTGCTCCTGGGACAGATGGGTTTGGAGGTTTGTTTTACTCCAAATATTGGGAGATTATCAATGATAATTTTGTAAAAGAAGTTCAAAGTTTTTTTAATGGGGCAGATACGTCTTGAAGCTGGTCTAGTACAAACATCATGCTTATTCCGAGATAAATAATCCAAAATTTTGTTCCAATTTTAGGCCAATTAGCCTGTGTAACTTTTTGAACAAAGTCATTTATAAAATCATTTCTGTTAGACTTGGTCTCATTCTCCCTTCAATCATTTCCCCCAATCAAAGTGGTTTTGTCAAAGGTAGATGCATTAAAGATAATATTCTCTTGGCTCAAGAAATGATTCAATCTCTGGGGAAAAAAGTCCATAGAGGTAATATTATTTTCAAGCTTGATATGGAAAAAGGTTATAATAGGGTCTATTGACCCTTCCTATGTTCTACTTTGAGAAAATTTGGGTTTTGTGAGGTGTTCATTGATTTGATTTGGAGAATGATTGCTTATAATTGGTTTTCTATTATTGTGAATGATCATAATGCGGGCTTTTTCAACTCTTCTAGGGGTCTTAGACAAGGACACCTCTTATCTCCTAGCCTGTTTATTATTGCCACAGAGGTGCTTAGTAGAAAATTTAATTTTTTTGTTTGAAAATAAAATAGCTAGTCCTTTATACCATCCCCTAGAAGTATATTGATCAGTCATTTGGGTTTTACTGATCACCTTATAATATTCAGTAATGTTGGCAAAAGATCCCTCAAAGCGCTCTTTAAGGTTGTCTCAGAGTTTGAAAAAGCATCAAGGCAGCTAGTTAACTTGGAGAAAAGTGCGTTATTTATGTCTAAGAAGATCAAGAAGGGTAGAATCAAGTGTATAGAAAATATTACTGGCCTTTAACATAAGTCTTTCCTAATAAAATATCTGGGATGCCCTCTAAGCCCTGGTAGAAAAAAATTGAGCACTATACTGATATTGTTAATAATGTGATAAATAAGAGTTTTAGTTGGTCATCTAAACTTATATATCAAAGGGGGAGACTCATTATTATTAAACATGTATTATCTTCAATTCCTTTACATCTACTCGCGGTGATCTCACCTCCCAAAGTTGTTTTAAATAGGATTAAAGTTATGCTAAACAAATTTTGGTGGGGTGGATGCTCCTCTGAAAAGCACCACCATTTGTTAAGATGTGATAATTTATGTTTTCCCATAGAGGAAGGGGGCCTTAATATCAAAAATATGGAAGATATAATTAAAGCTTCAAGTCTCAAACTTTATTGGAAGTGGAAATTTGATAATGGTTTATGGGGGAAATTTATGAGAAACAAATTTGGGGATATTTCAAGTAGACCGAAAGGCTCCCAAACCTTTAAGATGATAGTTGTTGTTAAAGAATAAGCTTCAGATCTTATTGATGAAGATAGACAAATATGGAAGACAAAAACTTAAGGAGAATTTAACATCAAGTCTGCTTATAACTGCATCAGAAAAGCTAGATCTTCAGCTCAGAGCTGGAAATTCATATGGAGAAAGCACTGTCCTAATAAAATTTGTATTTTCATTTGGAAAGTTATGCATAATGTCATTCCAACTGATGAGAATATTCAATCCATTGGAATAAGACTAGCCTCAAGATGCAGGAACTGTGAAGTTGAAATAGAAACTTCAGATCACCTGCTTAGTAAATGTGATATAGCTCAAGAAGTGTGGAAGTTTTTTGGGACAAGACTTAGTATTTCTTTAAAGTTTCAATCTTGTAGAAGTCTTCATATGTCATGTTGGCTGCACATGCCTAATAGAGATCACCAAAAATTCATTTTATCTAATGTCCCTAAAATGATCATGTGGGAGTTATGGAAGTCCAGAAATCAAAAAACTTTGAAAATTTCTCTATGTCATCGGAATTTATCATCGGAAATGTTCAAACTAGATTAACTGAGTTGGGATCAGTCATTGTTTTAAAGATAGATGCAATCAAGAGGACTCTTATGTTAATTCATGGTTCCAGCTTAGAGTTAAACACTCCCAAATGAAAATTATTAATTGCGTATGGGCTAAACCTGTGATCTGTTTTTTAAGATTAATGTTGATGGAGCATCTCAGGGTAATCCAGGTTCTTGTGGTATTGGTGGAGTCTTAAGGGATTTTAAAGGTAACTTTATAAGTGGTTTTAGTAAATACTTGGGATTTGATAACTCTATTCATGTTGAAGATTATGCTATATTGGAAGGAATTAACATGTGCAGGAATTTCAGTAAGTATTTGGATTTAGTTATGGTGGAATTCGATTCCAAATTATTGGTTGATTTGATTATAAAGAAAGGTAAACCTCCATGGTCTATCCAGGCCACTATGGACATCATTCTGTCGTTTCATCATCTCAGGATTTCTCATTGTTGGAGAGAATTAAATTCGATTGCTAACTCCTTGTCTTTTACGGCTGCTTCTTCCCAAAATTCTGTTAATTATAGATCCTTCTCATCTCTCCCTAATATGATTAGAGGTCTTCTTCAAATGGATAGAATAGAGATTTCTCAAATTAGAAAAGTAAATTTGTAATGGGATTATTTATAAAATCTAAAATTTATTGCGTTCTTTAGCCTTTTGTAAAGGGGATGTTTATAAATCCCCTCTTTTATTGCTTTCTAACTAGAGCATTGGGCTCCGCCTCTAGTTTCCTTTTGTTTGAGCTATTGCCTTATTAGGCTTGTTTTAATAATATTTATGGCGGTACTGTCTCTCTTATCTAAAAAAAATATGTGTATATATATATATATATATATATATATATATATATATATATATATATATATATATATATATATATATATATATATGTATATATTTGTCTATTAACGAGCATAAATATAGGCATAAAGAACATATAAAGTGCTAGAATGTGTAAAGACAACGGGAGCGCATATGCAATATTCATGACTAATCACCAACTTTGTGACAATGATCACATTTGAACTATTCTAGATTAGTCCTTAGGGTTTGGGGCTTAGGAACAACCTCTTAAAAATGTTGAACTTTCATCATCTTGTGATAAAAATATTGTTTGACCTTTATTATGATAATGAGAACAAATAATGTTCATTTTAGGTATTTTATGATTAAGAATATGATTTTTGTTATCAAACTTGGGATGAACAAGTGTATATTTCTTTTCAAAATTATTTACAACATTTTTCCTTTTATCTTGAGCTTTCATATGAATTTTTTCATTATTTTTGTTCTATTTTGAGAATACTTTACAAAATTATTTCACTGGTAGAGCCGAAATATTAAAACATAACCCTATTTTATCAATTCTCATACGTCACGAATATTGCATATTTGCACCTGTTATTCTTATGAGTTCTACCACTTTTTTGTTACTTAGTTCATATTTTGAGCTCATTAACCAGGAAACCTCTTCTATGTACGTTTATATGTTGTGCAAGGTATAATTGGGTTTTTATAGGTATTGGAATGCTTAGAGTGATGATTGATTGCATTTCGAGGAAGTTCCATCATTTGTTGTAACTTCAAGGGCATTTTGATTTTTCATACTTCATTGCCCAACCAGTGGATATCCATGGGAGCGTAGTTCATTGAGTTAGCTTCACGTGGCCATGAATTACAAGTCGTCTTGAGTTCGAATGATAAAGTTAGAGGCATTCACGTAAATGCAGATTTCCCTTCTTGAAGAGCCAAAGTGCCTAAAAAAATAGAGCCCCGATCGGCCGGACCTTGGACCCCGATCGACCTAACTTTCATGTCATGCCTACAAAGGAAGGCAACGGTCTTAATTGGAAACCCCTGGTCGACCTCCTACTTGGCCGCGATTGATCGGGCCCATCTGATATTGGGCGGTTGTTTCCTTTTTATTTTTATTTCCATTTTTCTTATTTACCAAATTACTATATATATATATATATGTGTGTGTGTGTGTGTGTGTGTGTGTGTGTGTAAGTTGTTTTTATTTCTTAGGGATCTAGTTTTTATATCATTTTAGGTTTGGTTTTGAGAGCTTCTATCTCCTAGAGGTCCATCCCATTTTTGTATGTAAGTTACACTATTCATCTTTTTCATCATCTATTTAAGATTTGATTTCTTATTTTCTCGCTTTGATAACCTAGATTATTGCTTTATTTACTTGCTTTAATTTAATTCATCTCATTTATAATTCTTTGTAGCTAACTTAGTTCAGTTGAGATGATTGAAATCACGTTGGATTAATGGGTTGCTTTGCTTTGGTGGTGGATTGAACTAGTATAATGGGTTAGGTTGTTCTTGATTTTACGCCTAGGATATTTAATGGTGTATATTATGTATGCATCGTATTTACAACCTTGTGTACATAATTTTTAGGATATTTGTTGATGCCAAAATCATATTAAGCTTTTATGATAATTTAGGGGGTGACAACTCTAGATTGACTTAATTATGAAAATGAGATTTAATCTTGATAAATTTGTCTTCATGTGTAACCATTTATACTTATTAACTCAAGGTGAGGGATATTATTCTCAATCTATAGTTTTTACTCATTTTGTTAATCTTAGTTCAAATACATGTTTAGATTTATCTTTTGTTATAACTTTCATCTTTTACACTTTTATTTAGAAGTAATAAATCAATTAAAGTCAAGCAACATTCCCTGTGGATTCGATACCCAGACTAGTCATTATACTCCCGTAAAGAGTTTACTAATAGTTTAGGTTTTTTGCATAGCGGTAGCTGAAAACAACGATTGGTGTAGGTAACACGAACGTATGGTTCTCCACCCAGCTACCAAAATGGCATTTTTTTTTAGAATTTAATTGATTTAGTATTTCGTAATATTTTTCTTTATATTTGTATTATTTATTAACTAATTTTAGAGGACTTCTACATTTGAGCACCAAGAAACGCTTGAATCTTTCGGCCGCACATCACTTTGTAGATTTTTTTCATCTTGAGCTTATTGGGGGTAAACATGTCTTATTTTAATGTTTTTGATAATCATAACGATAACTCTCTAAATCCCACTAAACCTATTACATTGGGTGAGTATAAAAAAAATTCAAGCTACGAATTATGGGAATTTTGAGAATGATCATTCCGATAATAAGCCACAAAGTCATTATTATAAGAATGGTGAAACTAATTGAAATAGCTTTTAAATTTCTTATAATGATGATTTTGATAGTATTTTTTAGAAAAGTTTCCAAATTTCTCATTTTCAAGAATCTGCGACTCCACCTATGACATTGCGTGAGGTCTTGCGCATTCTTGAAAATAAAAAGGTTGAAAACCATTATTGGGAAGAAAATCATCATTGAGAACAAGAGTTGGATGCATTATTCAAATTCGGCGATGATTTTTCTTCTGAGACTTATGAAGTTGAGGAGTCTTTTGAACCAAACAGGGAATCGATGCCTAATTTGGAACAAAACATTTTTCTCTTTGCCCATGGCATAATAGAGAATGAAAGTGAGGAAGAAATTGATGTAGTATCTATTTGCAATGAAATAATTTCTTCTTTGGAAAACAAAGATGAGGTTAATATGTATATGTAATACCCCGTATTTTTACGCTTTCTAAATTTGGGGATTTATTAAATTTAATGTGAGATATTAATTTAATATAAATCTGGAAATTAATTATTTGTATAACTACTAACGTGACGAGAGTTAGTAATCATTGGAAAATTGTTGAATATTACTAATGAGTAAATTAATATATAATATTGGTTCTATTAAATGTCACGAGTGAATAAAATGACAATTTTGGAAATTAAGTCGGGACGCGCCCGTGTCGTGTCGGACTAAATGTTGATTAATAAAAGTGAATAAATTATAAGTCACCCATATGGTCATTTCGAGTGTGCCAAAGTGTCTGAAAGGGTCGAGATAGTCAAAATAATGTACCCGGGGGTTTAGTTTGGGTCTCGGGGCGCTTTTAGGCCTAATTAACACCCCGGGAGGGCGTTTTGGACATTTTACATTTTTAAGCCTGAAAACCCACGAAAATTGTAAGGTTATATCAGATGCTTAGGGTTGTCTTCTAGGCTTAACACAACCAAAAATAAGTGACGGCCATTGGAGAAGGAAATAAAGAGCTTACCAAGGAGTTCTAGGCCGAAAACTCCTCCGTTTGCACCGCCGTCACCGCCAAACGCTAGATCACGCCACAAGGACCACAACCACACTGATTTCAGCCACAAATCAGAAACAAAAATTCCCAGGCAAGTATTTATCTTGCTTAATTTCGTTAATGCTTCATTCATATTAGTTTAGGGTTGATTAGGATGAGTTTTTATGAAAGAAAACCCATGTTGGCGATTAAAAATCGCATGTTGTAGTGATATAAAAAATAATCTGGAAATCCCTTTCACATGTAGAGGTTGAACCAAGAATTTATATTGGTTTAGAAGTAGAAATTCTGGGAAAAGAATAAGAAGAACCAAGTTGAATAAATTTCCAGGGTTCATGAGAGTTATATAAGTTTTGGCCCTTTTAATCCATGAATCTTGATGAAAACTCGCATGCTTTAAGTAGGATATTGCTCATTTGGGTTTATAATGTTTGTGGTATAAATTTCTAGGAGTTTGGGAGTTAAAAATTTAGATTTGGATGATATAGGATGATAGAACTTATAACTGGTATTCTGCAGATTTCGCCATACCTGCTTGATCGCTTGATCGAGCCAAGAGGATCAATCGATCGACGGTTCGATCGATCGACCCCTTTCTATCGATCGATCGACCCCTTCTGGGAAAAACCAGATTTTTCCTTGGGTTGACTTAATCCGATTAAATGCGTAATAAATCTTTATTAATGTCATTAGGACATAAGGAAACATAAAGAGGACCAGTAGGGTCAAGGTAACCCCGTTAAGTGGAACTTTAATGAAATGGGAAAAATGAAGGGTAAACGAGGAAATATTCATACCTAAGAAATCTAACGTGCGTAGACTTAAAAATCAAAATGTCTAGGAGTTGGGTTAGAAGGTGAGTGAGGGCTTACTGAAATTGTACTTAGGTAAAGGAAATACTTCGAGAGAAGAGAAGTGAATTGGAATAAATTAAATCTCGAAAATAAAATGAATAAGAGACAAACTGTTATACGTGATGACTAAATAATAAGTAATAAGGATAAGTTTCATAATCATGGGTCGTGAGAATGTACCTAAATAAATATAGTAATAGTAGTATATTTATATGACTGTGTTTATGCATATACTACATACGTGTGAAAATCATGCCCGCGCTACTTGTTATCCCTGAAGTTACCTTGCTGGGACAGTCTTATCTCGATGGGACCTTTATGGGGGATATTGACTCGTACCCTAGAAGATAGAAATCCTTTGGTACAGGCTATCGGACCGATAGTCAGACGGTCTTAAGAGACGTGACTGGATGTCCTGACCTCTTAGAGACTTAGAAACTATGCTTCGCCTCAATATTGTTTGTGTTTTGTTTCAATACAGTTCGAGAGTGATTCCGAACTTGTATTTCCCTTAGTACGAGTGATACGGGGACTGGATAGCAGAGTATGCCCGCACCATAATTATTATGTGGGGTGTTGTTAGAATATATATATTATATCAGAATTTAATATATATATTTAAATCTGGAATTTGGGAACTACCTACTGTGTCTATGGTAAATAAGAAAGGAATAATTATTTCAATTTGGGAATAAGTGTTTGAAAAGTATAATATGTTACTGAGAAACTTTATTAGTAAATAAGGTTTAAATCAGAACTTTGTTGTTAAATGAAATTAACCTCTTAAACAATTGAATTTTTCAGTTTAAATCTTACGAGCAAACTATGATAAGATAAGTTAAACCGTTGGGAAGGTTAGTGCGATAGGCGTGCACATTAGAAGAGAGGTGAGAATTTTTCAAGGGAGTGCCGCACTAATATGTTGTTTCATTGGCCAGTAAACATTTTAAATACTTTCTAAACAAATTTTAAACCATTTTTACAATCGGGCTCTGACCCGTTTCCATTTTCTTTTCTCTCTTGTATATATGTATATACTACAGGTGCCCAGGCACAGGGGCGTCTTGCATAGGATCCTTTGGAAGGAACACGCTGCAGCTTAGGTGAGAGTTGCAGGCCTCTTGATTAGACGACCTCATTTGTTGATTCCACTTCTAGCACTATTTATTCAGTTGGGCATGTGTCGCCCTTTTCCATTATTCAGTTGTTTTATTGGATATTGTGATTCGTTTATTTCCAGTATTTACACTTTGGGATTTATTATGGTCAGGATGATTTCCTTTAAGTTTTAAATGTTGGATTCAATTAGTTGAATGTTTAATCATTTGGATTATATGATACAGGATAGTTGTTGTGTGATTCTTTAACTATGAATTATGTAAAGTTAAATGTTGGTTTATAAAATAAAAATTGGAAAGTAATGTCTAAAATGGTTTTGACACTTAGCTTAATTATTTAGGGTGTTTAAATTGGAAAAGTTATTTTACGATGGTGATGCTAAGAATGAACCGACCGTTCACCCTGATTATAATTTAATAAAGGACTGATCACCCGGTATTTAATTAGGCGGGGTGTCACAGGTGGTATCAGAGCATCAGGTTCTAGTGTCCTTATGTATTCTTGCTTTTACGATTACGTCTTCGGCTATTTGAGATTTGATAATAACTGTATACTAATAAATTTCTTCACATTTCAGATGCCTCCGAGACGTGCACCAAAGGATAGGCGTGCCCAAGCCGAGCAGCCAGTAGCTCCGGCTCAGGGAACGATGAATGCAAATGAGGTAGCCGTTATCGTTGCTCAGGCGGTGAATGCCGCGCTAGCGGTAGTACAGCAGGCTCTACCCCAAGTTCAGGCATATGCGCCAGTACCTGCACAGCTTCTATCAGCATGGGAGAGGGTTAGGGATGCCTTTCAGAAGGCGTATCCCCCTGAGTTCTCGGGTAGTTTAGATATCGTCATCGTCAGCCAATGGAAGAAAGCTATCCAGAGGCATCTGCGTATGTATGAGTGCATAGACGTGCAAAAATAGTTGTTGGCTTCATTTAAGCTAGTGGGGGCCGCTTTGCAGTGGTGGGAATCCACCACCACCTTGGATGAGAGGGATACTATCCCGATTCAGTCATTCTGGGAGCGGTTTGACCGCAAGTATTTTCCATCCGCTGTGCAAACTGAGATGAGGCGAAAGTTACTGAACTTGAAACAGGAAAATTCTACTGTTGCTGAGTATGAAGAGGAGTTCACAAGACTTCTCACGATAGTGCCAGATGAAGCACCCACTGAGGGTAAGAAGATACTATTGTTTGTGGACGGGTTAGCTTGGAGGATCCGTCAGCACCTTATAGGGAATCTGTCTCTGAGTACCTACACAGATGTACTCAATGCTGCTTTGCTACACTGCCAGGATCACCGCTTCCATCTACAAGGAAGTAACCGAACAGGAGAGTCCATCCAGCAGGGCAGGACAGGGGGTAATGGCGCTAGTCCAGCACCGACATCTTAGGGGCAAACTCGTCAGCATGAGCAGAGTTCCCATCAGGGGGACCCAACCAAGAAGTTCCGATCAGGTGATTCCAGGCAGGGATTTAGGCAGGGTCAGCAGGGCCAGCCTAATCAGCAGGGCCATCAAGGCCAACACCGCCAGCAGCAGGGTCAGCAACAGGGCCAACAGCATTTTCAGCAGGGTCAATAGGGCCAGTGGCAGGGTGGTAACTGCCAACAGGGCCGTGGTCAGCAGGGTCAGAGGGGAGGTAATTTCAGGGGCCGATGTTTCGTGTGAGGAAAGAATGGCCATAAGCTCCAGGACTGTCCAGAGGGTGATATGTCCATACAGCAGCAGGGTGCCCGTAATGAGCCACAGAGGCCCCTTTTTCCAGCCGCCCTCCCAGCACCAGCCCTACCAGATATTCCAGCTGCTCCAGTGCAGCAGGGGCAGTTACAGTACGGACGTGTCTATAATGTCCACCAAGCAGTAGCTCCACAAGCACCGCCCGCGATTGAGGGTATGTTTCCTATCCATGGTACTATGGGTCGGGTTTTATTTGATACTAGGGCGACGCACTGTTTTATAGCTACCCATTTTGCGAAGGCCTTAGGGTTATTAGCCATAGCAGAGAGCACTGTAACGTGTGTAGACTCACCACTGGAAAATGGATCGCTAATTTTCTTTATATGCCGGGGTGTGGGAGTAGAGATTGGTAGCTTGGTATTACAAGCAGACATGTTAGTCTTAGATATGCATGAGCACGACGTTATTATTGGTATGGATTGGCTCGCAGCTTACAGAGCCATGATAGATTATTTCGGTGGGAGTATTGTCTTTGCCATTCCGTGGTTAGAGATGTTTGTAGTGGCGATGCCTCGCCCAGAGGGAGGCTCGACCGCTCATTTGTATTACATAGTGGAGGATACCTTTAAGGAGGTCGTGATTCCCTTAGACTCGATTTCAGTTGTTCGTGAGTATTCTGATGTATTTTAGGAGATACCAGGTCTACCCCCCAGTCGAGAGATAGATTTTTTCATAGATTTATTATCGGATACTCGACCTATAGCACACGTTCCATACCGTATGGCTCCGGCGGAGATGCGAAAGCAACGAGATCATATAGAGCAAATGTTAGGTCAGGGCTTCATTCGCAGGAGTACCTCACCTTGGGGCGCTCCAGTTTTGTTTGTGAAAAAGAGATATGGTTCAGTGAGGATATGTGTGGACTACCGAGAGCTGAACAAGGTCACGATACGAAAGAAGTATTTGTTGTCTCGAATCGATGATCTGTTCGACCAGCTGAGGGGAGCAACTTTCTTTTCGAAGATAGATCTGACGTCAGGGTACCATCAGTTACGTATTAGGGAGAAGGATGTTTCAAAGACTAATTTCTTAATGAGATATGGGTCCTATGAGTTCAGAGTGATGCCATTTGGACTCACAACTGCTCCAGCCGTATTCATGGACTTGATGAATCGAGTGTTCAGAGAGTTCTTGGATCAGTTTGTCATCATTTTCATAGATGACATCTTGATATATTCACACACCGAGGAATAGCATGCCGAGCATTTGAGGCAGGTTCTTCAGACTCAATGAGAGCATCAGTTGTATGCTAAGTACGAGAAGTGAGGGTTTTGGTTATGGGAAGTGCAGTTCTTGGGGCATGTTGTTTCTGAACAGGGGATAGCAGTTGACCCAAGTAAAGTATCAGTGGTAAGGGAGTAGGGACAACCCATGACACCGACGGAAGTACGTAGTTTCTTAGGATTAGCCGGATACTACAGGAGATTCATTCGAGGGTTCTCCAAAATAGCGGGTCCATTGACGAACATAACTCGTAAGGGGGTACCATATGTTTGGGACGATGCATGTCAATTGGCTTTTGACGAGCTGAAAGACAAGCTTACTTCAGCACAGGTTCTTGCTTTACCTAAGCCAGGCGTGGAGTATTTAGTTTACACCAATGCCTCTTTACGGGGACTTGGGGGAGTTCTTCAGCAGGAGGAGAAGGCTATAGCTTTTGCCTCCCGCAAGCTTAAGCCGCACGAGAAGAATTACCCCACACACGACCTAGAGTTAGCAGCAGTCATTTTTTCATTGAGGATATGGAGACACTATTTATTGGGGGAGAAATTTCGCTTGTTCACATACCATAAGTCACTGCAGTACCTGTTCACTCAGCGAGAGCTGAATATGCGTCAGCGCAGGTGGTTAGAGTTTGTGAAGGACTACCAGTTTGACATTCAGTATCATTCAGGGAAGGCCAACGTAGTTGCAGATGCGTTGAGCTGTAGGCCGATAGATGATGTAGCGGACATCTGGAAAGCAAAGTGGAAAGAGTTGGGTCACTAGGACGCAGTAGCCCATTCCTTCATATCTGTCATAACAGTGACACCCGAGATTGTTACGAGGGTAATACAGGCGCAGACCACAGACCCATTTTGATAGGAGCAGATTGTACGACTTTTAGCTGAGGGTGCTGAGTCCTATTCTGATAGTTCTAATGGGGGTTTGAGGTTCAATGGGAGATTGGTGGTTCCATAAGGAGCAGACTTACATCATGCAGTGATGACCCAGTCTCACGGGTCCCGATTTGCGGTGAATCCTGGGGGAGATAAGATGTACCAGGATATGAGGCGATAATACTGGTGGAGTGGGATGAAAAAGGATATTGCTAAGTTCGTGTCCAAGTGTTCTACCTGCCAGCTGGTAAAGGTGGCCCACCAGAAACCGTCGGGGTTGCTTCAGCCATTGGAAATACTCGCGTGGAAGTGGGAGAGTATTTCTATGGATTTTATTACTGGGTTGCCTACATCACAGCGGGGCCACGACTCCATCTGGGTGATTGTGGACCGTTTGACCAAGGTGGCTCATTTTCTGCCGGTACGGATAGACTATACCACGGGACAGTATACTCAATTGTTCATTGCTGAGATTGTCAGATTACATGGGGTGCCCCTGAATATTGTGTCAGATAGAGATAAGATTTTTGTGTCGTGTTTCTGGGAGAGCTTTGAGGAGGCTATGGGTACAGATTTCAGGTTGAGTTCAGCTTATCACCCACAGACAAATGGACAAACAGAGCGTACTAATCAGATGTTAGAGGATATGCTACGCATGTGTGTCCTTGATTTTGGAGGAGGCTGGGAGCCACATCTTCCACTGGTAGAGTTCGCTTATAATAACTCTTATCAGTTCACGATTGGCATGGCTCCATTCGAGGCTTTGTATGGCAGGCCTTGTCATTCCCCAACTTGTTGGCTAGAGGTGGGGGATAACAAGTTGCTCGGACCAGAGGTGATTCAGGAAACCTCCTCTAGGATTGAGATGATCAGGAGTCGCATTCGAGTAGCCCAGGATAGGCAGAAAAGCTAAGCCGATGCAAAATGGTTCTTCCGAGAGTTTAATGTGGGGGACCAAGTATTGCTACGTGTATCTCCTATGAAAGGAGTGATGAGGTTCGGGAAGAAAGGGAAATTGGCCCCGAGGTACGTGGGACCATTTCCCATCATCAAGAGTATTGGGTCGATAGCATACAGATTGGGGCTACCAAAGCATTTACATCGCATTCATGATGTATTCCACATCTCGTCGTTAAGACGATACATTTGGGATGACATGGCCCATACCCATATCGCGATTGATGAGATTGACTTACAGCCTGACAGCTCTTACGAGGAAAGACCAGTGGCTATCCTAGACCATAGCGAAAGGATATTGAGGTCGAAGGTAGTTTCACTTGTACGGGTCCAGTGGGAGCATCATAATGTGGAGGAATCCACTTGGGAGCACGAGGCAGATATGCGCGAGAAATATACCCAGATTTATTCTTACCAGGTATGCCTTATTTTTCGAATTTTGGGAGGAAATTTCTTTATTAGGGGGGAAGTATGTAATACCCCGTATTTTTATGCTTTCTAAATTTGGGGATTTATTAAATTTAATGTGAGATATTAATTTAATATAAATTCGAAAATTAATTATTTTTATAACTACTAACGTGACGAGAGTTAGTAATAATTGGAAACTTGTTGAATATTACTAATGAGTAAAGTAATATATAATATTAGTTCTATTAAATGTCACGAGTGAATAAAATGACAATTTTGGAAATTAAGTCGGGACGCGCCCGTGTCGTGTCGGGATTAAGTGTTGATTAATAAAAGTGAATAAATTATAAGTCACCCGTATGGTCATTTTGAGTGCGCCAAAGTGTCCGGAAGGGTCGAGATAATCAAAATAATGGGGGATATTGACTCGTACCCTAGAAGATAGAAATCCTTTGGTACAGGCTATCAGATCGATAGTCAGACATTCTTAAGAGACGTGAGGGCATGTACTAACTTCTTAGAGACTTGGAAACTATGCTTCGCCTCAATATTGTTTGTGTTTTGTTTCAATACAGTTCGAGAGTGATTCCGAACTTGTATTTCCCTTAGTACGAGTGATACGGGGACTGGATAGCAGAGTATGCCCGCACCATAATTATTATGTGGGGTGTTGTTAGAATATATATATTATATGAGAATTTAATATGTATATTTAAATCTGGAATTTGGGAACTACCTACTGTGTCTATGGTAAATAAGAAAGGAATAATTATTTCAATTTGGGAATAAGTGTTTGAAAAGTATAATATATTACTGAGAAACTTTATTAGTAAATAAGGTTTAAATGAGAACTTTGTTGTTAAATTAAATTAACCTCTTAAACAATTGAATTTGTCAGTTTAAATAATCTTACGAGCATCCTAAGATAAGATAAGTTAAACCGTTGGGAAGGTTAGTGCGATAGGCGTGCACATTAGAAGAGAGGTGAGAATTTCTCATGGGAGTGCCGCACTAATATGTTGTTGCATTGGTCAATAAATTTTTAAATACTTTCTAAACAAATTTTAAATCGTTTTTACAATCGGGCGCTGACCCGTTTCCATTTTCTTTTCTCTCTTGTATATGTGTATATATTACAGGTGCCCAGCCACAGGGGCGTCTTACGTAGGATCCTTTGGAAGGAACTCACTGCAGCTTAGGTGGAAGTTGCAGGCCTCTTGCTTAGACGACCTCATTTGTTGATTCCACTTCTAGCACTATTTATTCAGTTGGGCATATGTCGCCCTTTTCCATTATTCAGTTGTTTTATTGGATATTGTTATTCGTTTATTTCCAGTATTTACACCGTGGGATTTATTATGGCCAGGATGATTTCCTTTAAGGTTTAAATGTTGGATTCAATTAGTTGAATGTTTAATCATTTGGATTATATGATACAGGATAGTTGTTGTGTGATTCTTTAACTATGAATTATGTAAAGTTAAATGTTGGTTTATAAAATAAAAATTGGAAAGTAATGTCTAAAATGGTTTTGACAATTAGCTTAATTATTTAGGGTGTTTAAATTGGAAAAGTTATTTTTAGGACAGTGATGCTAAGAATGAACTGACCGTTCACCTTGATTATAATTTAATAAAGGACTAATCACCCGGTATTTAATTAGGCGGGGTGTCACAGTATATTTCACGTCAAACAATTTTGGAAGAACATTTCATTGAAAGTGAATCCTTCTCCTTTAGAATTCAATCTTCAAGCGATGATGAGTCATCTCTTGAGATTGAATTTATTTCCTCCCCATCTTTATTACACATTATCAAACCATTAGAAGTATCCCATGAATCAGTACAAAACTTTAAAACGTTCAACCCTTTCACTGATGAGGATTACTTAGTTGCGTCGCTTTCCATAAATGTAATATTTCCTCCATGTGCACCACCTCCTATTCCAATTTCTAAATATTTGGGAGGAAATTCTATTTTTTTTAATCCCATGTATATTCGTCACCCGTTCAATTCAAACCCCCCATCATCCCTCAAAAATCATTTATATGGTGATGGTTCTTTTCTTTCGCTTTACACGTACCTTTCCTTGTTCAAACGAAATTATTTTTTTTTCGGAAGGTATGCACTCAAATGGTGGTATACCGATTTTCCCTCAACGTCAAATTGTAGTTTAGGTGGACCCTAAAAAAATTTAACTTCTAGTGTATAGTTAACTAGAATGACAAATTGTAGGTTTTACATATTAGGTTGATTTTTTTCTTTTTTACTTATTGTCTAGTGTAATTAGTTAAAGTTGTATTTCTTCTTTTTTATTATGCTTGGTGCTAACATATTTTGTAGAATCATTGGACTTTTGCTTTCCAAAGATCTCTCCATTTTTGGTAATATCTTTTCCTCTCTTTTACTTGGTTCTTGGTTCACATTGAGGACAATGCAAGGTTTAAGCTAGGGGGTGTGGGATATGCTATCCATTACTTTTTTAATTCAATTAATTGATTATATGTTCTTACCAATAATGCATTTATTGTAAAAATTAAAAATTCTTAAAAATATTTTCTTTCTTTTTTCTCCTTTTTTGGGCATTTTGCCTTTGTTTCCGATAATAAATTTCAATAAATGCTCAATCCAATAGATAATTTAATGATGCATATTCTCAATTTCAGAAGTTGTTGGACTTGAGTCCTAGAATCATTGAAACTGTGAAAAACTTCATGTATTAAACTTTAAACCAATGAGCACATGTGATGCATTGTATATAATTACATCAATGGAACGTTGTGCTTTTCTTGGTTAGTGAGTGTTTATACATTTCTCTCTCCTCTTTGAAAATGTTAAATTCGTTGGTAATCTCACTACTCTTTCATTGATCGTTGATTATTTGAGTTCATTTTGAAATATGTTGCTTGAGTATGATTTTCAAAGATTGTTTTGACTCGAGAATTGTGTAAACTTTAGGAAATGATCATAGGCCCTCTTTTTTATTACAACCATATTGATCTTGGCCTCACCTTATATATTTCTCCTCGCCAACCCCTTTGAGCCTTAATATAGGCTTTCGTTTCAAAACCCAAAATCCCATAACCAACTCCACATTGTAGTTATAAAAAATATATATCACCTTCTATACCTTTATTTGGAATGATACTTCATATTGAATGATGTTATTGTTATGTTGATGTAATTAATCATATGAGAGTGTGAAAGAAAAGAAAATGTCAAGAAGAAACAAAACAAAAAGTGAAAGAAAACAAAACAAAACAAAAAGAAGAGCAAAAGAAGAAAACAAAAGAAAGAGAGTATTTTCATTTTGTACATAGTGTTCAATAATCTTTTCCAATCTTCGATTTCATTTCCAATGCCTGTTATGGAATCATTTTCCAAATTTTAAATTGCCCACATTTTTCCAATATCCCAAGTGTTAATTCCCCCAAACACCTTTTAATTCGCACATATTCCTTTTAGTTCATAACCTTAACCCCAAACCTAAATTACAACCCTATAAAAGTCCTACGCGATGCAAAAGTCATAATAATTGCGATAATCTGTGAAAATTCATTTCACTTCATTTAATGATGATATCCTTTTATTAAGATTACATATTTTTCAATGTATATTTAACGTTCTTCATTGATGACATGTGTGTGACCTAGTTTCCATTTAGATCTACTCTTTATGTTCGCACGTCTCATGTGTTTTACACCCCTTTTCATAGTGATTCATTTGTTGAATGTATACACCGGTGATGATTGATATATGCACGCTTTAATGCTTATCTAGTTTATAAAAGTTTTACCAATACATACTTTTCATGTGCTCGATTTTCCTCCCACATCTTAAGGTTTCAGTTCTATGAAGTTCATTCTATAATGTTAATGCTTAATAACTTGTTGAAATCTTTTTCGTTATTGTTGGGCTCTCACATTATTATTGGGTATAGATTTTAAAGAAACTTGATATTTGTGGGTTTCGGCCCTGAAAAGCCTCACGAGACAACACTCGTCCACTAGGGTAACCTAGGGGTTTAACAACTTATTGCATATGTTGAATGCAATCATTCGCCCGCAAAAGTGGCATTTTTATCTTTTATGCTTTTAACTTTTTGTATCGCTACCAGTTGGACTCGTTCAATTTTGTTTCATCACTTGGGACTAGTAATTTCTAAGTTAGAGGGTCTGATATGTCACGAATATTGCATATTTGCGCTTGTTATTCTTATGCATTCTACTACTTGTAAGGACATGATTTTATAAATGTCTATTATCAATTGAGTATGTCGTATACCGTTACAACCGTCGAAGAATTATTCAAGTTCATTCAAGCATCGAGACGGATCCGGATATCAAGCTTCTTTAACATTCAAGCCTCTACAAGGTTAATTTTAGTAAGAAAGTATTTAAGTCCCTTTAAGGTTCATCTAAAACTGTTTCGAATGTTTAAATATTTTTGAATTTTTTTTTGAATTCATATCAGACACCTTTTCGTAGAAAAATCATAACTAATTCATAAAAATCAGAAAAGGACGAAACTGGTCGCCACGCGTTCGTATCGAAATTATCTACAATCATGGCCTAGTTTGATAGGTCATTCAAACGAGATAGGATCTCATTCCAACAATATCGTATGTCATTCGAACGAGAAGAGTTTTTTTCTGACATGTCACCGCCTTGATTTTTCGTATTTAAAGGGTGTCTGACTTCTGTATTTCGTATGAAGAAACACTGGTTTTAAACATAATAAGATTTTGAGTGTTTTACTTTATTCTCCAATCTTTTGAGAGTTCAATCTCTTGTTTTTTTAATTCACAAAACATCCCAATCTTTAGTGAATTATTTTGGAACCCAAGATACAATCTTGCTATTATTCTACTCTTTGTAGAGAGGATAAATCTACACTGGACTGAAGTCCAAATTAGGGAGTGCTGCAATATTCTTGGGCTAAAGATAGGACTATGGTTCTTGTGAGTTTGCTGCGTGTAGATTCATTGCTGACGACTGCGACCAACACCTGCGGGTATTCATAAGTCAAATTGTATTTTCGCTGTAATCCGATTGTAAACCGTTACTTTACAAATTATAGTGGAAATGAGAGGTTTTTACCCGCGGGGATTTTTTTCCTTAACTTGGTGTTTCCAACCTTTGCATGCTTCTTGCTTTTTTATTCCATATCACTTAGATGCATGTTCTAGGATTAAATTAAAACTTAGGTTTTATTAAATCTAATTTTGTTGATACACAATTAAAATGGTTTATTTGAGAAGTCGTATTAATTCCGTTGTAGCGCCTTTTACACTACTTTTATGTTCTTTAATTCCCATTTTAAGCTCATTAACTCTACAACCTCTTTTATATATGTTTATATGCTTTGGGAGGTATAGTTGGATTTTTGTTGGTATTGGAATGCATAGTGTGATGATTGGTTGCATTTCGAGGAATTTGCATCATTTTTTGTATTTTCAAGGGCATTTTAGACTTTTCATACTTCATGTCTTTACTAGTGGATATCCATGAAATCATATTTTATTGAGTTAGCTTCATGTGTCCACAAACGGCACGTCATTTCAAGTTCGGATGATGAAGTTCCTGTAAATGCAGTTTTTCCCCTCTTGAATAACCAAAGTGCCTAAAAAAACAAAGCCCTGGTCGATCGGGACTTAGACCCCGATGGATCGAACATTCATGTTATTCCTATGAAGGAAGGTAGTGGGCCTATTTTAAAACCCTTGGTTGATCGGCCCCTTGGCCGCGGTCGATCGGGCCCATTAGATATTAGGCGGTTGTTTCCTTTTTCTTTTCTTTTCCATTTTTCTTATTTACCAACTTACTATATATATGTAAGATGGTTTTATTTCTTGGGAATATAGTTTTTATATCATTTTAGACTAGTTTTTGAGAGATTCACTCTCCTAGGGTTCCATCCGATTTTTGTATGTAACTTACACTATTCATCTCCTTCCTCATCTATTTAAGATTTGATTTATTTTTTCTTGCTTTGATAACCTACATTATTTCTTTATTTACTTGATTTCATTTGATTCAAGTCATTTATAATTCGTTGCAGCTAAATTATTTTAGGTTGAGATGATTGAACTCACCTTGGATTAATGGGTTGTTTTGCTTTGGTGATGGATTGGACTAGTTTTAATGGGTTAGGTTGTTCTTAATTTTATGCCTAAGAGATTTAACGGTGTATATTATGTATGCGTCATACTTACGATCTTGCGTGCATAATTTTTGGGATATTTATTGACGCCAAACTCATATTAAGCTTTTATGACAATTTAGGGGGTGACAATTGTATATTTAATTAATTGTGAAAATGAGATTTAATCGTGATAAATTTTTTTCATGTGTAACCATTTATACTTATTAACCCGAGGTGAGGGATATTATTCTCAATCTATAGTTTTTACTGGTTTTGTTAATCTTAGTGTATATACATGCCTATACTTAACTTTTGTTATAACTTTCATCTTTTACACTTTTATTGAGAAGTAATAAATCAATTAAAGTCTAGCAACATTCCCTGTGGAATCGATACCCGGACTAGCATCTATATTCCCGTAAAGAGTGTAATAATAGTTTAGGTTTTTCTCAGAGCGATGGGAGCTGAAAACAACGACTGGCATAGGTAACACGAACACCAAGTTCTCCACCCGGCTACCAATTTCCTTTTTGGGTTGGCATCAAAATAATATCCATATATTTTTGTGATCTCGTCGGTATATTTACTTTCACATTTTTTATCCAGATCAAAACGTTTTGAAGACTTTTAACTTTCTTTTTTAAAATAATTTTGGACTCTTCACATAAACTAAGAACCATATTTTAATTTTTCAAGAGATATATAAAAATATTTTCTTTCTTCTTTAAAATTGATAAAATTTGCATCCCCTTATTTTGAAGTAATGTTCTTATCTTTTAACTCATCCAAAAATCTAAAATAACCAAAAAAAAAAGAAACATCAACACATTTAATCTTTTCAAAAAAAAATAGGACCTTGTGTTTCTAAAATTCATAAAAATTCATTTTCATCTTTTAAAATTGCAAGCTCATTACAAAACTCTAAATTCTCCCTTTTAAGAGTTTTGACAGTTTTCTGTAGAGTTCATTTTCTTCTTTTAAATTTTTTGTTAAATTACAATCAACAATTGGACGCTCTTACCTTAACAACTTAATTTTCTCACTCATGTGAGCATGGTTAACTTGAAGTTGATCAACCATAGATGACCTAAGTTATAAAGCATTGGTATCTTTTATATATTCTTTGAGTGTAGAGGACAATAAAGCATTCTTTTTAAAAAAAATCAAAGATTCTTCATATAATTTATCACATTTAGAGTTAAGAGTCCAAAAACTAAAATATTCATTATCATACTCATTAGATTAATATTCATTTTTGGGTGAAGGATGAAGGATGAAGTGTAAAGTGTAACACCCCGAGTTTTTTATTATTAAATTTAATTAATTAATTGATTGGGGAATATTCGAGAAAAATAAATTTTTAGATTTAAAAATTTTTTATTGGTTAAATATGTTGGTTATGATTTTAGAAGAATAAAACTTCAAGCGGAATTAAAATCAAAGTTAAAACGGATTTTATATGAATTTTTAAATATTTGTCCCTTATAATTTTTAAGCTGGACTATCAGGTTTTCTGGGCGATCGATCGATCGACCCCAGCAGAAATCGGGCGCTGCAAGTTTTTTATTTATTAGAGTTTGTTTAGGATTAGGACTCCTAATCACTATATAACCTTAATAATCCATAGGGGGACTTCTCATAATCACTTTTTCTCAAGTTTTTCACCAGAGAACACTTTCAAATATTTTTCCTCTCAACCATAATCATCAACCTCTAGAAAAATCAAGTTTTTGTCACAAGTGAGGCTTAATTAGGGCTTAATCAATATTGATTCAAGAACACTTCTTTGCTGATTTTTCGAGAAGAACCCAGATTTCTAATCAGATTTTCAACACGATCTTCACAGGCATGAATACTCTATTCTTTTCCTTTAGTATTATGTGTTTTAAATGTCACCTAAACACTTAATTACACGCTTTCTTAAAAATAATTAGTAACTTAATTAGAGAAAGTGGATACTAACTATGGGGCTATTTTTATAAAATCTTTTAATCTGACTAATATTCATAACCCTTTGGGTACGTAGGAGTCATGACTGAGTTTGGGTTTTATTGGTGTAGGTTGCATGTAGAAAAACCATAGTTTTAAAATAATAGGATTCGAGGGCGTATAACTGTGTTGAGATAATGAAATTGGAATTTTTATGTTTTAAATGATGAAATAGCGGTATATTTAATTTAAAATAATTAAATGAGATTAATTGGATGTTTATGACGAGGTGATAATTAAATTAAGATTTAATTGGATTGGATTATCATGTGTAGTTTTACACGTTGATTAATTATACTAGTTTGTGTGACTTGTTGGTATTATTATATTGCCTTAGTGACGACGGGTTGTTGGGTAATTTTGCTCTCCCTATATTTTAGGATGCCTTCTAGGTCTGGGACTAGTGGGTAGGCCTTTTTATGATTTATGCCTTCTAGGTATGAAACTAGTGAGGGTAGATTATTGCGATTTTATTATGTCAGGGGTGGACTGATTTTTGTTACTTTATCGTCGTTACGCTAGCATAGTCATGATACTAGGTCGAGGTTTAGGTTAAAAATTCTTCCTATACATACAGTAGGACGGATTGATAACTTGGGGACCCTTAGGTATGGGACTAAGGGATATTTTGACGATCTCACATCGATAAAAAGGGTGGGGTGATTTATAAATTAAGAAATTGAGAATTAATGCCTAAGATAAAAACAGGTATGAAAATTTGTGACGACATAATGTATTGGGGCCAATAGTTTAAACGGGTCAGAGGGCAATTTATGTCGTGTCATGTGTGGAACCTTGTCATGTGTCGGGGCTGATAGTTTAAACGGGTCAGAGGGCGATTGACAAGGGGAAGCGTGACACTTTGGTGGATTACCACCCGAGACGGGAGGACCATCATAATAAAAAGTGAGAACAATAATAAAAGTTGGTTAATTTAATTAAATTAACATCGTGGGACTTGGGAATTTAAAACCATATTGGTGTGCCTTTATAAATTGGGATTTCTGCGGGTAGTTAGTGATTCATATTTATCGTGTTTAATTATCCCGTTTAATTTAAAATATTATATTGTGATATTTATTGCGTATAATGATACTATCTGGATTCAAGGATCCTATTTGAGGGGAGTAGTGTGTATTCTTTCTCGGGCTTTGGCTTTGACCCATGCGTTGACTAACCTTTTTTAGGATTAGTATTTGGAGTGGCTGCATAGGATTTTTGGAGATTATCATTTGGAGGTGCAGCTGGAATTGAATTACTTTATTGCTTCATTTTAGTTTAGACTTTACTTTCAGTCGTCTTTCATTATGAGACTCGGTTAAGAGAGTTATTGGGCTATTCGGTTCCAAAGTTGTTTATGGGTTTTATTTCAGTTATTCAGAGTTGGATCTTTATTCAGTTTTTATAATTATTGGAAAATGGGTTTTTTTTGGAGTTCTAGCATGTGATGGATCTTTTATCGCGCAGTTGGTTGTTTTCATTTGAGATTGATTCAATTATTTATCTTATGGACTGATTTATTTATGTCTCATATCTGTGTTATGCTAAGAATGGAATTTATTTAGTTCACGCCCGGCATAGTTCGGCGGCGGTGGCTGGCCACCCCGTCTGTCGGATTTTGTGGGTGTGACAGATGGTATCAAAGCATGGTCTTAGGTCTCGTAGGTTATGAGTCAGTTTTAGCTTTCTCTTGCTTACCTTTGCTTCCTTTTGATGATTTTTACTCTTAATCATTCCGAGTCTGATGTTGTTTTGTTCCTATCTTTTCAGATGGCAAACACAAGGAAAGTTGGGAGTAGAAGAGAGGAGTCTGTTTCTGGTCCCGTAACTCAGGAGAGGCGGGTCAGATTACTTTGGAGTCCAAGGAGTTAGTGGTTATCATTCGTGAGTCCACGGCGTCCAGTTTGGAAATGGATAGATAGAAAGGGCTGACATTAGAGGCACAGCAGCGGGGTACACCCGTCTCAGCTTGGGATAGGGTGAGAACCAGTTTCTTTAAGGGCAATCCTTCCACCTTTGGAGGGGGATCTGACCCAACGGTTGCTCACTAGTGGAGGAGACATATGGAGAGTCATTTAAGGATGGTGGACTGTACGGATGTGCAGAAGAAGATGTTAACAACATTTAAATTGATAGGGGATGCATTGCAATGGTGGGAGAGTGCCACCACATCAGAGGAGAGAGGTCAAATGGGTTATGCAGAGTTTTTGGTAAAGTTTAACAACAAGTACTTTCCTTATGCAATTAGAAACGTAAAGAAGAGAGAATTTATAGACTTGGAGCATGGTTCAAAATCGATTGTCGAGTATGAACATGAGTTCACAAATTTATTTATGTTTGTACCGGAGGAGGTTAGCACTGAGATGGAAAATGGAATGTTTCATTAAGGGATTGTCTTGGTCGATTAGGCAGATGGTGTTGGTGAATCCAGCGTATATTACCTATGCTCAGGTGGTGGATGTCGCAATGTTGCTATGGCAAGAGAAGGCCAGTTATCAAAAGAAGTTGGGAAAGAGACAAGAGTCTAATGGACAGGGAGGTGAGAATAAGGGTCGCAATGATCAAGTGTGGAAGAGGCATAGGACCAATAAGGAACAACAAGGTTAAGGATAGGAGCAATCAAATACTAGGCGTTTCGAACCTTTTAGGGGTGAGTGCTTTGTATGTGGGAAAGTAAGACATCCAGTGGCGAAGTGTTATAAGAGAGCGGGCCAACAAAACTAAGGAGAACCAGCCCAACAAGGTCAAGTTATGCAAGGACAAAAAGGGCCAAGAGCTCAGGGGCAGCTAGGACTGAGGCCTCCAGTCTTAGCAGCAGTTAGCGTTCAGGGAGAACTAGCAGCACCGGCAGCGCCAGGTGCGTAGGGGGTGGTCACTGAACCAACCAATCTTAATTATGGGAGGTTCTACGTACCTCAGGTTCAGTCAGAGCAGTATAAATTGTGTGGCTAGTTGGGTATCGCGGTACGTAATATCTTCTTAGATACTTATATATATAGGCTTTATATGTATTGTATTTTTTTATTAAGGATTATGTTCGGCTAGATTAGGTGTATGGGCGCCTAATTGTGATATTCTATGGGTAGGCATATGTGAGCCTTATATCCTTTTGCTAGATTTACGCGTTGATGTGTATGCTTCGTCTAATTTCGAGGAAGAAATTCTTTGCTAGTGGGGAATTATGTAACACCCCGAGTTTTGTATTATTTAATTTAATTAATTAATTAATTAATTGGGGAATATTCGAGAAAAATAAATTTTTGGATTTAAAATTTTTTATTGGTTAAATATGTTGGTTATGATTTTAGAAGAATAAAACTTGAAGAGGAATTAAAATCGAAATTAAAACGTATTTTATATGAATTTTTAAATATTTGTCCCTTATAATTTTTAAGCTGAACTGTCAGGTTTTCTGGGGATCGATCGATCGACGCCAGGGGTCGATCGATCGATGCCAACAGAAATCGTGCGCTGCAAGTTTTTTTATTTATTAGAGTTTGTTTAGGATTAGTACTCCTAATCACTATATAACCTTAATAATCTGTAGGGGGACTTCTCATAATCACTTTTTCTCAAGTTTTTCACCAGAGAACACTTCCAAATATTTTTCCCCTCAACCATAATCATCAACCTCCACCAAAATCAAGTTTTTGTCACAAGTTTTGGGAGGCTTAATTGGGGCTTTATTAAGATTCATTCAAGAACAATTCTTTGCTAATTTTTCGAGAAGAACCCAGATTTCTAATCAGATTTTCAACATGATCTTCACAGGAATGAATACTCTATTCTTTTCCTTTAGTATTATGCGTTTTAAGTGTTACCTGAACACTTAATTACATGTTTTCTTAAAAAAAATAGTAACTTAATTAGAGAAAGTGGATACTAATTATGGGGTTGTTTTTATGAAATCTTTTAATCTGAATAATATTCATAACCCTTTGGGTACGTAGGAGTCATGAGTGATTTTGGATCTTATTGGTGTAGGTTGCATGTAGAAAAACCCTAGTTTTAAAATAAATGGATTTAGGGGGCGTATAACTCATGTAATTTGTGTTGAGATAATGAAATTGAAATTTTGATGTTTTAAATGATGAAATAGCGGTATATTTAATTTAAAATAATTAAATGAGATTAATTAGATGTTTATGACGAGGTGATAATTAAATTAAGATTTAATTGAATTGGACTATCATGTGTAGTTTTACACGTTGATTAATTATGCTAGTTTGTGTGACTTGTTGGTATTATTATATTACTTTTGTGATGACGGGTTGTTGGGTAATTTTTCTCTCCCTATATATTAGGATGCCTTCTAGGTATGGTACTAGTGGGTAGTCCTTTTTATGATTTACGCCTTTTAGGTATGAGACTAGTGAGGGTAGATTATTCTGACTTTATTATGTCAGGGGTGGGTTGATTTTTGTTACTTTATCGTCGTTACGCTAGCCTAGACATGAGACTAGGTCGAGGTTTAGGTTAGAAATTCTTCCTACACATAGGGTAGGACGAATTGATAACTTGGGGACCCTTAGGTATGGGACTAAAGGATATTTTGAGGATCTCACATCGATAAAAAGGGTGAGGTGATTTATAAATTGAGAAATTGAAAATTAATGCCTAAGATAAAATCAGGTATTAAAATTTGTGATGACATAATGTATCGGGACCGACAGTTTAAATGGGTCAAAGGGCAATTTATGTCGTGTCGCGTGCAAAACATTGTCGTGTGTCGGAGCCGACAGTTTAAACAGGTCAGAGGGCGATTGACAAGGGGAAGCGTGACACTTTGGTGGATTACCACCCGAGACGGGAGGACCGTCATAATAAAAAGTGAGAACAATAATAAAAGTTGGTTAAGTTAATTAAATTAACATCGTGGGACTTGGGAATTTAAAATCATATTGGTGTGCCTTTATAAATCGAGATTTCTGCGGGTAGTTTGTGATTTATATTTATCGCGTTTAATTATCTCGTTTAATTTAAAATATTCTATTGTGATTTTTTATCGTGTATAATGCTACTGTCTGCATTCAAGGATCCTATTTGAGGGGAGTAGTGTATATTCTTACTCAGGGCTTTGGCTCTGACCCATGAGTTGACTAACCTTTTTCAGGATTAGTATTTGGAGTAGCTGCATAATATTTTTGGAGATTATCGTTTGGAGGTGAAGCTGGAGTTGAATTACTCTATTGCTTCATTTTAGTTTAGATTTTACTTTCAGTCGCATTTCATTATGAGACTCAGTTAAGAGAGTTATTGGGCCATTTGGTTCCAAAGTTTTTTATGGGTTTTATTTCAGTTATTCAGAGTTGGGTCTTTATTCAGTTTTTATAGTTATAGGAGATTGGATTTTTTTTTTTTGAAGTTCTAGCATGTGATGGATCTTTTATCGCGCAGTTGGTTGTTATCTGTAAACACCCCATTATAGCACCCGCCCTAACCTCTCCTTATGTCCCTAGCACCTCCCTTCATCATTAAAAACCTAAGTCATACCCCGAGTACTGACTTAGAGGCCATCGGACACGTCCAGGCTCCATTTGACCAAAAGTCAAACTCTTTAGCTCGACTCAGACTGAATGAATCTTCAAAGGGCACGGAATACGCTTTCTAGCAGTCCACCCCGTGCACAATTCTGACTTACGGTGCGGACGAATGACCCATTTTCCCTCGAAACTTGACCAGGAGGCCACCGTACGCTCCCGAGCTACGTTTGACCAAAGTTGACTCTTCAGCTCGATCGAGACTGAATGAATCTTCATAGGGTGATGAATTCCCTTTCCAACGGTCTGCCCCATCCACAATTCTGACTTACAGTACGGATGAACGATCCATTTTACTCCGAAAGGTAACCAAACGCTTCCAGGACCCGGTTGACTAAATTCAACTCCCCAAACTGAGTCAAGCTCTTTGGAATGTCGAAATACATATCCTACCCTTTCCAACGGTCTACCCCCTGCACGATTCTAACTTACCATGCGGACAAATGCTTCCGAGCCACATTTGGCCTGAAGTTAACTACCGGACTCAGGATAAGTCCAAAGGACTTTCGAAGGTCTCTGAATTACCTTTCCAGTTATTCACCCCGTGCGAGATTCGAATCAACGATTTTCATTTTACGAACATTTTTTTGAAGGAACCTGAAAGAGACTGCCAAACGACAGGTTCCAAACCCTGCCTATCGGCAGTGTGCCTAAAAACTCCTGTCGATTGGCAGGACTAGGACTATCTCGATCGAATATGCCCCGATCCTATAAAAAGGAGGGCCTGACCTCATTGCAAGGGGGGACCCAAGATCTAAAATCCATCACTCTCAGGGAACTTAGAAAACCTCTCTCGAAATCAGCGTGATTTCCACATCCAAATCCCTTTCCAACCCTCACTTTTTATCATATTTGTTATCAAACTTGGTGAATTAACTACCCTTCATCATCACCCAAGCACAAGGGCTGCTCTCTAACATTCAAGATTAAGCTCAAGATCTTCAAGGAGGTCCAACTTTCTCAAATTCTCCTAAATTTTCATTAACTTGTTTTATTACTTAGCACTTTTATTCTCTCCATCTCACATATCCTAATATACTTTTTATTTAGTATTATTTCACATCTCTTATTTTCGTATAAATAAAACCCAAAAAAACAAGAAAAAGATGGTTTGCTCATAAATTCCCAACAGGAATTCTCATACTTTTCTCACATTTTTCTCACAACTAAAACACTTTTTTTACATACACACACACATATAAGAGAAGTCCCCGGTTGGATTTATGGGATAAATCCCACCCCTCGTTTTGTATACGAACTACATGGACTTTGATGCCTCTATAGGCTATGTAGGCGTCTCGGGGTAAAACCCGAGACTCGAGTCCTATTCCTTCCATTTTTGTTATTTTTCTATATTCTTTAACTTATTCTTTAACTTATTTTTCTATATACACATATTTGTTCTTAGTGGCGTATTATTCAACATGCGTTATCGTTCCTTTATAACGATTAATTCAAGGATAACCACGTAAATCATATTTTAGAATATTACTTTTAGGAACATTCCTATGGATGACTCGCTTTATCTCTTCCATGATACAAGTTGATGATTCCTATCTCCACTACATATACACATGCACACATATCATGGGGAAATAAAGCAAAATAGTAAAATCCATGAGAGACCGCAAGGGCGGAATGGGTGCCTAACACCTTCCCATTTCGTAACATAGCCTCTGAACTCTTTTCGAATCAATTTTGGTTTCGTATGTATTAGTATGTCTTTGGATGCTGTCCTTCGGGACGGCTCCACCTTCTTTTGTCTGTTTTGAGTAAAATAGACTGGCGACTCCATCTATCTACATTTTTCACCTCACACATCTCCGACGACGGTCGAATAACTCTCGAGAGGTATGTACGGGACTAGCATCCTCTCACCACGGAGATGACACACCCTCTCATCATCATCTCTCTCCCTTCGCGAGGATCGGGGATGACCACAATGGCGACTCCACTGGGGAAATTTTTCTTTAAAAGGGCTAGACTCTATTTCCACGGGTATTTTATTCTCTTATATATTCCCCTATTTTGCATGTTCCCCTTTTATTATTCATGTGTACCTCATGCTTATGTTTCTATTCACACACTTGTATAAGATTCTCCATGTACACTTCGCACCAAGTGCACCTAGGATCACGTGTATCCACATGTTACACGCATCACCCATCCATACTTTGTATACCATTGGTACTTGTACTTCGCTCCCTATTTGGCATGCTCAAGAAAGATACTCTTATCATAAGATACTAATAATATAATCATGCATGATTCACACGACATCACCAAAGAGCATTGGTATTGACCAAATTTTGTCTAGTAATTGGAGGGTCACTTCGTGATGGGCGCTGGTCCGGCAGGGCGCAGTTAGCCTAAGCGTAATGACTCTCACCTTCCATTGGCCAAGTACCTTCGACGTATATCGAAAATTTCCCCCGCATCGTACCTCTTGACCAAAGTCATAACGGGAGGTATAGCGTAGGCAACTCGTTCATGTACATTGAGTATATCGAATTCTCTCTCACATGTACCGTCCCCACAAGGTATATAGTGAGGCAATTCACGTACACTCAGGTATATCAAATGGCATGTCCACACGTACCGATTGCCCTCAAAAGCAAGACGTATATCGTGGACCCCTTCCAATTCACCCAACCAACTGCATACCCACATAGAGGTGTCAAGCCTAGGACACACATGTTAGATTGTCGGTTTTGACCCGAAACTCTATCGAAATTCTTAGTCGGCCTGCCGCCCAAATTTTTGCACATTTTTAAATGGGACCCTTCCCGTGAGCCTGGTCACAAGTCCAACCATAGCTTTACATATATTACAAACCCAACTTTTCCAGGCTCGGGTCCCATTTGGCATTTCATTTTTGCATATAAGAGAATTTAATACAAGTGAGAACAAAATAATTATAATAATCATGCTGAGACCTATCTCCCAAAAACATTTCTCCTTCCTTTATCAAAAATCCAAAAATATTTCTCTTTCCTTTATCAAAAATCCAAAACCATTTTTTCTTTCTTTATCAAAAATCCAAAAATATTTTGTCTTTCAATCTCAAAAAAAGAAAAAAATATCAAAAATATTTTCATTCTTTTTCTCCAAAACTAAATCCCATTTTACGCCTTCTC
Source organism: Sambucus nigra (assembly GCA_949130495.1). NCBI lineage: Eukaryota > Viridiplantae > Streptophyta > Magnoliopsida > Dipsacales > Adoxaceae > Sambucus > Sambucus nigra. Next base: position 380,904,319 of record OX422214.1, on the reverse strand, counting down.
AGGTCGATTGCACGCCCTTGGCCTGGCTCCTTATTGTCTTTGGTCTTCAGTCAAATCACCCCAGAGTTCCTTCCATTCCCCTGCTACTAAGAAGTTCAACCTACTCAAAGAAGATCTCAAGATGCTAACTTAGAAGTTCAACCTAGTCAGAATCTCTGGAAATTACATGGAATACACCCACATGTCTCCTTATACTAAGGCGAGGTTACCCAAGAAATTCAAGATGCCAAATATTGAGAAATTTAGAGGAATGACCCCCGATTGTTCATCTTCGCAGTTATCACCGTTCGATGACTCTCCTAGGGGCTTCTGAAGAAGTGATGGCCCAATTATTTCAGTAAACTTTGAAGTATAGCGCCCTCCGATAGTTTTTATCTCTCGAGGAGTCCAGAATTCATAGCTGGGAGGATGTAGCCCAAGAATTCATGTCACAGTAAAAATACAACGAAGAGCTTGAGGACACCTGTCATGATTTAGAGCTTCTTAAACAGAACTCTGTGGAATCAGTCAGTAACTTCATATCCCGATGGAGGGGAAAAAGCAGCCACCGTGACCAATCGGCCATCCGAGGAAGAAAAAGTCAACATAGTGAAGAAGAACTTCTTAACCCATGTTCGAGCAATAATGGGAGGACAATACTATCCCCACTTCCGATCTCTCAGAGAATTCAGAGTAGAAGCCGAGGAGGGTCTTGCTAAAATAGAAGTTGAACCAAAGAAAGTGCCCGGACAGTTCACTCCCAGAACATATGATAAGCCTATCAGTGTTGCAGTCCTAACCATCAACAACATCTCTCAACTAACCACCTCGTGGGCACCAGAAAGTCGCCCTATCCCAGTTCGAAAGGAATACACCGAGCTCCATGCTCTCCTCTCCAAAGTTTATCAATCCCTGTTAAGCCGAAACCTCATCAAACCCTTGGACCCCCGTCCATTTCCAAATCCACTTCCCAAAAACTTCAAGGCAGATGCCCACTGTGCCTTTCACCAGACTGTTGGCCAAGCCACCGACCAATGCTTTCACCTCCAAAACATAATCCAATGTCTAATTGATCGGGGTACCATTGCCCCACCAGCCAATACTAAGCCAAACACTACTCACAACCCACTCCCAAATCATGCCAATGCTATCTTCCTAGAAGAGAAATAGAATTTGATCCCTCAACACAAATCACACCCATTTACTCTCCTGAACCTCTCCAAACTTGCCCATATTTCCTCCTACACCCTGTTAGTCTCACTGATCAGGCACTGCCACTTCTTACCAGAGCATGCATTGTTGTCCGTACCCATTCTGAAAATGGAAGTATGGAATTATCAGATGTATTAAACCAACTCCTAGAGTTCGGGCTGAAATTTCCCTCACAGATGATCATTTATTGTCAGAGGTTCAGTACGTTATTCTTGGAAGCACGAAAATGGGCCCGAGAGTCAGACAGTTGGTTAGTACCAACCGATGAAGTCAGCATAGATGACGTTATCCAGATCATGGCAGAATTATTCAGGCAAACCAATAATATTTGCAGCATGACCGAGTTACTTGATACTCTAAAATTATAAGGGCGCCTGGTCCTTTCACCCTTACACCTCCCCGCAGAACGGGAGGACCTGTATGAAGAAGTCATTGAAGTTGTGGAATGCATTGACTTTACATCGAAAGCCAGAATTGTTGCCACAAGATAGGGGGAAGAATTTGGAGATTCAAACGAAGAGCAAGCTTCAGAGAAAACTAGCCCGGTAGCCGACATGTGTGGGATGATATCATTTAAAGAACTCCTCAGAAAAATAAACAAGGTGGCAAAACAACCCGATATTGATGAGGAAATGGGATCCATGTTCTTCCCTTCTTCAGTAAATCACATGACCAGATCGATAAGGCATTACCATATCCCAAGCTTACCACCAGCCAATGACAAAGGTAAGGGCGTTGAAAACCTTCCTATGCCATAGATGACCCTTGAGGAGAGCAAGATCCTTGATCAACTGAAGAAACTCGAGCTAACATCACTCTATGGGGGTTTTTCATGTCTTCACAGCTACACATAAATGCGTTGATCAAGTTGCTCACTAGACTAACAGTTCCTCCTTCTACCACACCAGAAGAAGCGATAAATTTAGTCGGAACCCTGACCTCTACCTGAATGCTATCCTTTTCCGAAGAAGAAATCCTAAGATTTGGGCCAAACCACAATCATGCACTCAACATCTCTGTCGAAGTTATGGGGAAGATCATACCACTCTCTTTTGTCGATAATGGATCCGCCTTGAATATCTGTTCATTAAGAACCTTCAAATGCTTAGGACTGAAGGAAAGTGATCTCATTCCATCCTCCGCTGCGGTGCGTGCCTATGATAATACCCATCGGGAGGTGATGGGATCCATAAAACTTATAATAGGGTTTGGCCCTATAAACCCTGTCGTTGAATTCCAAGTTATTGACATCCCAACTTGTTTCAACCTGTTGCTTGGATGACCTTGGCTCCACGGTATCAAGGGGGTGTCTTCCTCGCTCCATTAAAAATTAAAGTTCTTCACCACGGACGAGTCATCACCATTTTGGTTGACGATGACAATGCAAAGGGTGAAAGTACCAATAAATCAATCCTTGAGATACAGCACGGGTCAAATGATATGCTCCAATCGGGATTCCAAGTTACTCCCGGTAGGGGACGATTTCAAAGAAAGGGTTTGTCCAGAATATGACCCGCATGGAAATGTCAATGTGATTCAGATGTTCAGAAACATGCACTTCATGCTCGGACTGGGGCTAAGACAAAGACAACAAGGGATAATTAAACCCATTGAACTGAAAAAATATTTCCCTCCTTGTGGTTTGGGTATCAACCATCAGAACAAGAGCTCAGAATGATCCGCCAGTCTCGACCAAAGAGAAGATTAGATTGCATCCAGACTTTGTCCTTTAATGAACGATTCATCAAAGAGGGTGAAGACTTCCCCTTTTGTGGATTTCTAGAACCATGGTATGACCATACAGACAAGAAGATGAAGTCTGGAATGGAGATCTTTTTCCAAGACAGCTACCCATGGGCCAAAAATTCCCAACACCTTGTATAACCACTCATCAAAGATACCGCAAATTCTAAGGGAAGTGACTCTGAGGATTTGTTTAACTTACAGACACTGGGGTTGACACTCTGCATGGTTCATTCAAACACTACATCACTGGATCCATCCCACCTGATTAAAGCTACGGATACACCTCTCCTCAACTGGCATGCTGCGCCAGTTCTACCTATTAAAATCCCACCTAACCCCAATGTTTACCCAATCTCTTCTTCTGTTGTAAATCCTTGCTCAAATGTAATCGAGACCTCCTTTGATGAGGTTCTCAATGCTGTTTTTCCTATCAATGAAATAAATGAAGATTTTGAGTATCTTGTTGTGCCTTACATTAATCGTTTAGATTCTAATCAAACTTTTGATGATGATGATTTTGCAAATGAATAATTCTTAACTGATCTAAATAAGGTTAATAACAAACAACATAACCGTGTTCAAGTTAATGAAGAAAAACTGTTATTGTTAACCTCGGTTCTAGTAGCCAACTGTGAGAGATTAGGATAGGGGATACCCTTGACAAGCATAAGAGCGCACAACTCGAAGAATTAATAAAGGAATTTGTGGATGTCTTCGTGTGGTCCTATGACGAAATGCCCGACACTGATCCTGTAATAGCTCAACATGAGATCCTCACTCTTCCAAATTACAAGCCAGCTAAAAAAAGTTGAGAAAGCTCTGCACCGAATGGTCGCTCAAAGTCAAAGAAGAAGTGGTCAAACAACTGAACGTGGGCTTCATTCGCGTGATTGAATATCCCACATGGCTAGCCAACATAGTGCCTGTACCGAAATCGGGAGGGAAAGTTCATATGTGTGTAGACTACCGGGACTTAAACAAAGCCTCTCCAAAGGATGATTACCCGTTACCCAATATCGACATAATCATTGACAACACAACCAATCATGCTCCTAAGTCATTCGTCGACGGGTTTACCGGATACAACCAAATCAAAATGCACCCAGATCACCAAGAAAAGACCACGTTCATCACCCCATGGGGAACCTTTTGCTACACCGTTATGCCATTTGGTCTTAAGAATGCTGGGGCTACCTACCTGAGGGTTGCCACAACCATCCTACACGATCTGATTCACAAAGAGGTTGAGGTTTATGTGGATGATATGATTATCAAATACAAAACTAGATAAGGTCATGTTCCCACCCTCTGAAAGTTCTTTAAACAACTGCGACGGTATCAGATGAGACTCAATCCACATAAATGTGTGTTCGGCGTTATAAAGGGAAAACTCTTGGGATTCATGGTCAGTGAGAAGGGGATAGAAGCAGATCCTGCCAAGCTAAAAGCCATACTTGAGATGCCACCTCCCCAAATGGAGAAAGAAGTTCATGGTTTCCTTAGAAAATTGCCATACATAAGTCGATTCATCAGCCAGATAACCTCCATCTGTGAACCTATTTTCAAACTCCTTCAAAAGGATTCAACCAAGATTTGGAATGAGGCCTTCTAATAAGCTTTTGACCGAATCAAATAATATCTTACCCAACCTCCGGTACTCATGCCACCATAGCCTGGTCTCCCCTTGCTCCTATACCAAACCATAATCGACAATGCAGCTGGGGCTTTGCTAGCTCAATACCTTGAAGATTCCTGCAAGAAAAAGAGCCATCTATTACACCAGTCGCAAATTGATGGGGTACGAAGTCAACTACACTGCTTTGGATAAGGCATGTGTCGTGCTTATTTGGGTCACCCAAAAGTTGCGACACTACATGCTCACCTTCCCCATCAAACTTGTATCCCGAATGGACCCCATCAAGTACCTGCTTGAGAAACCCACCTTATCTAGCCGAATGGCTCGATGGTTGATGCTCCTAGCCGAGTTTGACATCGTGTACGTCACACAAAAATCCATGAAAGGAATAGCCCTCTCTGACTACCTCGGTGACTACCCTATAGAAGAAGCTGATGTTTGGATCTTCGAACTCCCAGATGAAAACATCCTCTACACCACTCAAGACGAACTTCGATGGAAAATGTTCTTCGACGGCGCAGCCAACAAAAAGGGATATGGAATTAGGATACTTCTGATCGCCCCAGATGACTCCCACACCCATCGCTATCAAATTGGGTTTCCCCTGCACTAATAACATGATTGAATATGAGGCGTGTATGATAGGCCTTAAAGTTGCTCTTAAGAAAGGAATTCAATGCCTAAATGTTTACGAGGATTCTGCCCTCATCATCGATCAAGTGCTCAGAAAATGGAAAGTTAAGGATGAGAAGCTCCAAACCTTCTATGACCACTTAGAAGAACTAGCCTCCCAATTCCAAGACATCACCTTCCACTACTTACCTCGAGAAAAGAATAACCTAGCCGATTCCCTTGCTACATTAGCCTTCATGGTCGACATGTCCAAAGGAATAACAATGGCCCCCTTCCTAGTTCAGAAGCAAGATAAACCAACCCATTGCTACCACATTGAGATCATCACCAAAGAAGATCCCAAGCTAGCCAATTACTGGTACTATAATATCTGGCACCTCCTCAAGCATGGTAGGTATCCCAAGGGTTCCAACAAGAAAGATCGAGCAACCCTCCGAAGACTGGTTGCCCAGTGCATCATCTGTCACAAAGCACTGTTCAAGAGAAACTTCGATGGAACCCATCTACACTGCATCGCAGGGGCTGACATTGAAGAGATAATGCAGAAAATCCACAGTGAGGAATGTGGGCACCATATGAACGGTCACATGCTTGCCAAGAAGATCATCCGGCAAGGCTACTACTAGACCATCATGATCCAGGATTGCATCGCCTATGTCCGGAGATGCCTCAAATGTCAATAGTTTTCCAACCTTCAACACCTGCCTCCACGAGAATTATACAACATGACTTCTCCCTAGCCGTTCTCAACCTGGGGTATCGACATCATAAGGAAAGTTACACCCAAGGCCTCCAACGGGCATGAGTTCATCCTAGTTGCCATTGATTACTTCACCAAATAGGTCGAAGACGAGTCATACGTAGTTTTAAACGCCAAGAAAGTGGCCAAATTCATCAAGAAGACCATCATCTATCGATATGGTGTCCCGCACGAGCTAGTGTCAGATAACGGGTTGCATTTCAAGGCAAAAATCACAGAAGTGTTTAATGAGTACGGGATTCAGAGACACAAATCTTCTCCCTTCCGACCTCAGGCTAACAGTGCAATCGAGGCTGCTAATAAAAACCTCAAAGCCATCATCAATAAGATGACCGAAAGCTATTGAGATTGGGCCGATCGAATCCCTTACGCCCTCTGGGGCTACCAAACCTCAATCTGAATCTCTACTGGGGCTACCCCTTACTCTCTAGTCTACGGCACGGATGTGGTCCTACCCGTGGAGCTAGAAATCCCTTCACTTCGTGTCATGCTCGAAAGCCAAGTTAGTGAGGAGGACTGGTATCAAAGCCGTCTCGACGAGCTATCACTCTTGGACAAAAGAAGATTAAAAGCGATGTATCACATGCAAGGGTACCATCAAATAGTGCGTTCATTTAATAAGAGAGTCAACGAACACGGTGTCTAAGAAGGGGATTTAGCCCTCAAAGAAATAGTAGAGCCCATCTGGGACCCCAGAAGGAAATCCAAGCCCAATTGGAGCGGCCCATGCATTGTGAAGAAGATCTTTTCCGACGGTGCCACTATGCTCTCCGACCTAGATGGAGAAGAGATGGCTCGTTCAATCAAACTAGACCGTCTCAAGAAGTTATACCCCTAGTCTGAAATCTCGGCGCACTACGACTCTTCTTATCTCCCTTCTATTCTAAAAAAAAGCTTTATTTCCCCCTACCCAGAACTATATGGGCCTGATCCTCTGCAAAAAGCCATTTCCAGAAAAATTAAAACCTTTCAAAAAAAACTAGAGGTACATAGGCAGCTCATACATCTTACATGAGCATGGCCCTTTATTTTAAAAAAACTATTCTTTTCTTATCTCCGAGAACGACAATTCGTTCTAACATATGCTTGAACAAAAGGATTATGCATGCCTTAGACATTGGTATAGATAAATACAAAATTCATCAAAAGGCACATCTGGATGACCAAAAACTTATTTATTTCACTAATAAGAAGTTACAGTGCAATTACATAAGAAAAGGAACGGATAACTCTCTTCCCCCTACCTTCCGAAAAAGCCAAATAAATTCCCAAACTTATTCCCCATTACAAAATAAACTCCCCCAAGAGTCCTACCCACAGCTACCAGAGGAGCCCACTCCATCATCATCTACATCCCGGGGTCCCCAAGCTTCCCCTGCCTAAATGGAGTGCCACAGACGCTCCATGGACCGATAAGCTCAAACCAGCCTCGAAAAATCTACCACACCTCCCCCCATGGTATCAGATAAGGCAAGCCACCTTTGTCCGGTCTCCACTACCAACATCTTGCTGATTACTCTTCTCCACAACCACTTCATATAATCCCCAGGGATGTGCCAAACTCTCCCAACAGACTAAGAGGGACGGGTCGATGGGGGTCGACTCTCCCATAAAGAGCCAAGTCGCATGCGCAAACGCTCTGTCAGATCTTCTATCGGAAACAAATTTAGTGTTCAAGGTGGCACGATCTGCTTCCAGCCAAATGGGTGCAGAAGACGCCAAGGGAAATAGAAAGAGGTATATTTGAGACCAACCAGCTGAACGTACGGTTATTCCCCCAGTTACAGAATAGGCAGCAACTGTCCCTCACCAAGGCACTGACCAGCACAGATTTAGAGCCCCATGCTCCATAAACCAGTCCTCCCAGCTCTCAATATCCAGGCCAACGCTGATGAAATGGCATGAAAAGAAGTTAGGTACATTCGACAAAGGGTATTTCGGAGGAGTCACCAGGCGGAGTCTTTTAGACAACCACGTGAACAACATCACAGGGCTACCCCTCAAAAAGTCAGAACGACCTTCTCGCGAGGCATCCAGGTCATTTAAAGTATCCACCAGTATCACCGCCGCAGGATTGCGACGGTAGGACATCCATGAAGTAATAGCTGCAAGTTGTGGGTCCCCCAACAGTTCCTCAGTCACCAACAATAATTTTGAAACCAAGCCCAGAACGATGGCTCCGGCATATCCAGCATCACCAACCTCCTGTAAATACAGAGACAGCAGCACCGCCGAAAGGGAGATCATTCCTCTAGTAACCAAAGATCTACCCATCGAGGGCGAGACACGGAGAAGTCCAGCCAATAACTCTCAGGGAGATCGAGAAAACTCATGCATAGTAGCTGCCACAATAGGATTTACACCCAAAATGGCAAAAAACTCATCATAAGTCGAACAGACTTCTTCCAATCCAAAGAGGAATACATGATCTTCGGGGTACCAAAATTGTACCACCGCCATCAGCATGTTCCATTCTATGGGCCGATTACGCCATAAAGAGACTCGACGCATGTTGAAAGCATCGAGTCAACATTATAAGAGCACATTGCTTCCAAGGCTTCGAGGTAGTTAGCAAACTCAATACTACCAGGGAGAGCCATCTTTCAAGAAATAGTAAACAAGTAAGAATGTGGAAAAGGAAGAATGTGAAGGTGTGATGAAAACACTCCACCCTTACCCATTTTTATACTTGAAACCCCTCACAAAAGACACAACATTTGTAGAAATAGAAGGGAATCCTGCCCCATAAGGTACCAAAGAATGAAGAGAGTACCAATCATAGCCTTGATTGATTAGACTGGACTAACCCGCCGATAGGCAGGACAAGGGGCTTGCTAATCGGTAACCCCCTATTTTTGGAAATTTTCCTTTTTCCTCTTTTGTCAAAATCAGACAACTCAATAAAAATAAATTGATATTCTCAAACAGAATTTCAAATTCCCTTTTCATCTTTATATAATTCCTCATTGTGAATAAAACTTCATTTCAAAACTTTCGAAAATATTTCTTTTTACGGTCTCAGCAGCAAAGTAAAAAGCACATATGCATGCATTCATTCATTCATCATTAACAGAAGATAATAAAAAACTCCATTGCATTGCATAGATAATTTTCTGTGTTACATCATTTTTGCAAGAAAATAAAGAAAATCAGAAAAATAACGGGACTCAGCCTGAACCCACCACTCTCTCTCACTTACGCTTTCCCCTCTCTCTTCTAAGAGCTTCCATCCCTGCGACGCGCTCTCTTTCCCCTGCGGCGAGATGACACACCACCGCTACCCGAACCAGACTCCTCCCCAGATGAGGCAGAAAGCACCAAGTAAGAAGGAACAGGAACCGCATCTCGAATATGGGCAGTCGTCAAAGACATCCAGTCCCTAATATCCCTCAGCCAAGTGGTGGACACCCGGACTTACTGCAAGGAAAGGCAGAATCAGTATCAAGCAGAAAAGATCAAAAGAAACCAAAAAGAAGAAAAAAAACAGAAAAGTATACCACGGGATGAAGAACCACCTATGCCAATCCCAACTCCTTTGGGTCCATCGTATGACGACGATGCAACATAGGCACCATCCCTCCATAATCCCGCCGAACGTAATAGGAAGGGGCATGCAACCTCACAAAGGGAACCTTTGAAGTCGTCATCGCCATATATGTCGACGGACCACCACCACTGTGGGAAGACCTCACTGGACGACTCAAACCCATAGGAGGGAAAGCTAGTGCATCATATATATTGGGCGCCATCAGTCAACTCGTCATAAAGTCTATGTAATCATACGGCACAGCCGTGTCAGTATACAAAAGATAGGACTCACCAATCATCGCTGCAATCCTCGCATCCTCTGGCAGAAGCCGTTCCCACCTCATAGACATAGGGGGATCACAAGCGGCACCACCACCTTCTCCTCAGCAATCTGTCGAACCACCCTCTCCCCAATATACCAAGAGTGGCCAAACTCATGTGCCAGCAAACGCCTCATCTGCGGATTCACCCCAGCCGACCCCGTGTCCTGAACAACCGTCCCCTAAGGGTAAAAGGTCACCTGAAAAATCTCCAACAGATATAAGTTAATACATAATCAGAGCACACAAAGACCAAGACTGAAGAAGGAAAAACTCTTACCCTATTACTGGTCGGGCCATTCAAGATCTGACGCACCGCCTCCAGAGAAAGAGACTTCCTCGACTACTGATTGGCCTTCTGCCACTGATACAACTAGAAAAACTCCCCAACAGTCTCATCCTTCGAAGAAATTAGTTGGGTATTACACCCAATCACCTCATAGAATCACGTCTGCCAAAGACAAGAATCTGTAATCAAAAAAGAGATGCATAAGGAAAATGTGAATGCATGAAAGGAAAATGCGCAAACTAAAGAATACTTCAAGAAGATACGTGGCTCTAGTAAAAGTCTGTTGGCAGCATCGTCTAAATGCATCCAGAGAAAAATAAAAGGTGGCCAAAGTCAGGCTCCCCCAATCATAAAGAGGGATGTTCGAAAACATCCTCAAGTATGGAAAAAACCATAAGTGGATGATGTCACCGCTCGATGGCACCAAAAATCCCCCCAGTACCAGCAAAATAAACAACCAGGCCATATGCCTCACTTGCAGCCCGTCCTCCACATCAATCACCCTACCCAGCAAAACATCCCTCAGCATGGAAAGACGGATAGAGTCCCCAGATACTGTCCTCCCCACATCACCGAGCATTGCCCACACCGCCTTTGGCCTCACCCGCAAAGAGTGATCCACCTCTATTTGATCTCCATCGCAATCCAACCCCAGTAGATGTTGCACATCTATGGGAGTCACAGTAATCTCCCCAAAGCCAAAATGGAAGGTGTGGGTAGTGTCCCACCACCTCTCCCCCAGAGCACATAAGACTGCCATCGAACGAGGCATCTCATCTAGCACAGACGCCAACCTCCCAAAGCCTGCTGATTATACCACCCAATGCACCACAGGTGGAAGGTGCTCCCAGACATCCTTAAGCCCCGTCTTCCCACAGGCACGCATAGTCGACAAAGAAACATCCGACTGTCAAAGAAAATACCTTGTCAAAATTCAAGAAAAAAGGAAATCACCAAAAGTCATTTTGTACTTACATTACCACCAGGGTTCACCACCCTAGAAGATCGATGATGCGATGGCTCCCGCAGTAGAGTTCTCCCATCAATAACTGGCTCAAATGCGTCGAAAGAATCTCACTCCCGAAAGCAAGAGGTGCCCTGGACCTCCACTCCACATTCACCCCGTCATCAACAGCCAACCACTCCCGGTGTACTTCGATGCTCAAAAAAGTGACCATTTTTTGGGGTGCAGAATGATAGAACGATTCGTAGAAAAAAATTGCAGAGAGAAAGAAGGCAAGAAGCTGTGAAAAATGAGGGGAACCCGCTCCTTTTTATAAGAAGCCAAGTGTTATGCCAATTGGCACTGACCCCAAACCTATCGATCGGCACTGACCTTTTACCTTCTCGATGCAGTTCAAAAGTCCGTGCCACTACCGAATGGCAACCTCCACACCATACCGACCAACACCCTCCTTAAATTTTCGTACAAAAACTCCCAGAAAACCCTAAAAAATCCTCAGAAAATTCCTAAAAATCCCAGGGAAGGTTTAAAAAAATTTCACCAAGAAAATTTCACACTCCCTCAAGCGAAACCCCTATTTCCCCAGCGGAACTCTCAAAAGCTAGGTGAATCTCCCCCCGGCAACATCCCCAGAGGACCCCTGAAGTATCCCAAATCTCATTTATCTCCTGTCCCCCAAAAGTTTCCCTGAGCAAAGCGTCCAAACCATGGACCACCTAATCATGTCCCTAGTGGAATTTACAACATCAAATTGCCTATTACCCTGCAAAGTCTCCAAAAGACACGAAGATTTCCCCAGCAATCAGCTCCCCACCTCAAATCAAAATCACGAGGTAATTTCCCTGGCAGAGTTCCCCGAGAACATCATAATTTAAACCCCCAAAATTGGCTTCGACTCGTAGAATTGGTCATCTCAATTTAAGACCTCAAAATTAGTTTTGACCCACTGAATTGGTCATCTCAATTTAAGTGCTCAGAATTGGCTTCGACCCGCAGAATTGGTCATCTCAATTTAAACCCTCAGAATTGGCTTCCACCCGTAGAATTGGTCATCTCAATTTAAGCCCTCAGAATTGCCTTCGACCCACAGAATTGGTCATCTCAATATAAGCTCTCAGAATTGGATTCGACCCGCAGAATTGGTCATCTCAATTTAAGCAATCAGAATTGGCTTCGACCCGCATAATTGGTTATCTCAATTTAAGACCTCAGAATTGGTCATCTCAATTTAAGCCCTCAGAATTGGCTTCGACCCGTAGAATTGGTCATCTCAATTTAAGCCCTCAGAATTGGCTTCGACCCGCAGAATTGCTCCACTTAATTTAAGCCCTCAGAATTGGCTTCGACCCGCAGAATTGGTCATCACAATTTAAGCCCTCAGAATTGGCTTCGACCCGCAGAATTGGTCATCACAATTTAAGCCCTCAAAATTGGCTTCGACCCGCAGAATTGATGATCATAATTTAAGCCCTCAGAATTGGATTCGACCCACAGAATTGGTCATCTCAATTTAATCCCTCAAAATTAACTTCGACTCCCAGAATTGGTCATCTCAACTTAAGCCCTCAGAATTGGCTTCGACCCGCAGAATTGGTCATCATAAACCTAATCCCTCAAAATCGACCTCGACCCTCTGAACTGGTAATCCTCATCCTTAGGTCCTCATAATTGACCTCGACCCTCTGAATCAGTCATCCTCGTCCCCCAAGTCCTCAGAATTGGCCTCGACCCTCCGAATTGGTCATCCTCTCTCAAAGGCATCTTGCGATGTCTATTCGATGGCTATCATTTGTTCCAAACTCACCCATCGAGGGGCTCTATAGACACCCCATTCTATCACCCCCCTAACCTCTCCTTAGGTCCCTAGAACCTCCCTCCATCACTACAAACCTAAGTCACACCTCGGGTACTGACTAGAGGCCATCGGGCACTCCCAGGCTCCGTTTGACCAAAATTCGAACTCTTTATCTTGATTGAGACTTAGTGAATCCTCAAAGGGTGTTGAATCCCCTTTCTAATGGTCCACCCCATGCATAATTCTGACTTATTGTCCCCCCCGTACACAATCCTCTTTATCTTGACTTACGGATCAAACTCTTTGGAATGTCAAATTACATCTCCTAACCTTTCCAATGGTCCACCCCGTGCACAATTCTGACTTACCATGTGGACGAACGATCCGTTTGCGTTCGGTAATTCCCCATCCAAAAGACCGATGAGCGCTTCTGATCCACATTTGACCCGAAGTCAACTCCCTGACCTGGGAGCAGTCCAAAGACTTTTGAAGGTCTCTGAAGTATCTTTCCAGTGGTTCACACCATGTGCTATTTGGATCAATGGTTTGCATTAGACGACCATTTTTTGAAGGAACCTGAAAGAGACTGCCAAACGGTAGGTTCCAAACCCTGCCTATTGGCAGTGTGCCTAAAAAATCCTGCCGATTGGGATTACTAGGACTATGCTAATCGGCAATGCCCTGGTCCTATAAAAAGGAGGGTCTGACCTCATTGAAAGGGGGGACCAAGATCTGAAATCCATCACTCTCAGCGAACTCAGAAAACCTATCTCGAAGTTAGTGTGATTTCCACATCCAAATCCCTTTCCAACCCTCACTTTTCATCATATTTTTCATCAAACTTGGTGAATTAACTACCCTTCATCATCACCCAAGTGCAAGGGTTGCTCTCCAACATTCAAGATCAAGCTCAGGATCTTCAAGAAGGTCAAACTTTCTCAAATTTTCCTAAATTCGCATTAACTGATTATTTTATTACTTAGCGCTTTTATTTTCTCCATATCACATATCCTAACATACTTTTTATTTAGTAGTATTGCACATCTCTTATTTTCATATAATAAAACCCAAAAAAAATAAGAAAAAGAGGGTTTGCTCATAAATTCCAAACAGGAATTCTCATACTTTTCTCACAACTAAAACACTTTTTTTACACACACACGCATATAAGAGAAGTCCCCGGTGGGATTTATGGGATAAATCCCACCCCTCGTTTTGCATACGAACTACGTGGACTTTGATGCCTCTATATGCTACGTAGGCATCTCAGGGTAAAACCCGAGACTCGAGCCCTATTCCTTCCATTTTTGTTATTTTTCTATATTATTTAACTTATTATTCTATATACATATATTTTTTCTTAGTGGCGTATTATTCCACATGCGTTATCGTTCCTTTATAACGATTAACGCAAGGATAACCACGTAAATCATATTTTCTAATATTACTTTTAGGAACATACCTATGGATGACTCGCTTTATCTCTTCCATGATACAAGTCGATGATTCCTATCTCCACTACATATACACATGCACACATATCACGGGGAAATAAAGGAAAATAGCAACAATCCATGAGAGACCGCAAGGGCGGAATGGGTGCCTAACACCTTCCCATTTCGTAACTTAGCCTCCGAACCCTTTTCGAATCAATTTTGGTTTCGTATGTATCATTATGTATTTGAGTAAAATAGACTGGCGACTCTATCTCTCTACATTTTTCACCTCACACATCGCCGACGACGGTCGAAGCACTCCCGAGAGGGATGCGCGGGACTAGGATCCTCTCACCACGGAGATAACACACCCTCTCATCATCATCTTTATCCCTCCGCGAGGATCGGGGATGGACACGTTATCATTTGAGATTGATTCAATTATTTATCTTATGGACTGATTTATTTATGTCTCATATTTGTCTCATGCTAAGAATTGTATTTATTTAGTTCACGTCTGCCATAGTTCAGTAGCAGTGGATGGCCACCCCGTTTGTCGAATTTTGCGGGGTGTGACATAAAGGTGGACTGAGAATGAAATCTGGGTTAACAAGTATTGAATGTACTATTAGGAAAATCCTAAAAAATATTAAACCTAAAAGTCGTTTCTATGCACACAAGATCTACCTCTAGGTGATTAAACCTAACAAAAATGGGGTCTATCTTTGATACCAATTGAAGAAATGTTCAAGAAGAGAGGGATTACCCAAATTAAAAATTATTACCAAAATGAAGGTAATGTTTACCTTTAATCCAAATTAGAGCAAACTTTAATCATAGCATCTAAGTGACAAAATAGAGATTTACAAGTTGATTTAACTTAAAAATATATGTACATGAATCATATAAGATAAATCAAAATGTTCAATAGTAAATCATGCACTTGAGACGATGATTTATATAAGGGAAAAAACCTTGCGAAAAAAACCTCGGTCCAAATAGACACCTTCCACTATACATGTAAAGTTTTACAAAAGGGATAAATGACTTACAAACTTTAATCTCTCCTAGACTTAATACCCCATAACCTCCACAAGACGCTTTTCCATTTTCTATCTAGAAACCCATGGATCACTCTTCAACCACTCTCCACATCGCGGGTGTCAACTTTCGTTGATAATGTCAATTTTTCACTAAATCTTCAAAAACAAATTATAGTTGACGACAAACTTTTTGTTCCAAAGGAACAAGTGAAATTCACTAATGTGGGTTTAACTTCCTAGGATGTGAGGGTCCTAAAGGTTGAGGAAAGTTTAAAAATTGTTTGGATACTCAAAATAAACTCACAAAATACCTTTTAGGTATCATAAATATTTGAAGTTTCTTAAGATAAAAAATTCACAATATTTTGTTTAAGTCTTGAGAATAAGTAATCAAACTTCAAATAACTTTAAATTAGAATGATAAAAATGGATATCTTAAAAAATAAAAAAGGTTTTTGCTCTTAAGAAAATCCGATTTGTTTAGCTTGATAAAAAAATGAAAACCTTATTTCAAAAATATTAACCTTATTTTGTTATGGAGAAGAAGATGAATTAGATACACATTCTCAAACTCGTGGACACAAGCTCTCAGACCCTCTAAGTAATTCTTATCGACAAAAAAATAGCTTACCTCTTAAACATTACAAAAGATACGGATGCAAAAGAGAATCTTCACATTGTACAATAAAATCTTTAAGAAAGATTGCCTTTTATGTCATATCTGAAGTTGTCATTAGAGATTCATTGTAGGAGGAAATTCGTCACTGTAGTGAACCTGTGGCAAAGCCAAGTCACGTAAGAAGACAGAGTTTCTGTACTTGGACAAAATGTACTAGAGAAAAACCTTCATTGTAGTGAAGACACTCTTTGTTGCACCGAATCTGCGGCAAGACAAGTCGTGGCTTTGTCCAGAGATTTTGAACCAATAATTTGTCATCCAAAAGTTTGAAAGAATGTTGAAAAACAATCCAAGTAAGTTTTTTCACAACCCCAAACACTCATACTTAAAATACACATAAGAATGAAATTTTTATGAGCATAGTTTTTCTATAAGAAAAGTTTATTCAATTTAAGAAAATCCAATTATAGTTATGTTAAAACAAGGGTAGTGAAACTAAGTCATTCTAGGTCCTTTACTTATCCTATAGCAGTAATCTCATTCGCCATGGCATGAGGTAGCTTCTTTAATGAAGATAAAGAAGTCTGATCTTATAGTGCTTTGTAACGGGATAAGACAATCTAATCGTATGGATATTTGAGCATACTTGTGGTCTTAAAAGTTGGTACTCCTACCACTCCAAATCTCAGTAACTACATTGATCAAACCTGAAATGTTAGTCCAACATAATGGATCAGAGATGATCGCAAGAATACAAGATACGTGATTCTAAATAGGGTTATACGAACCCAGTCAAAACTGTTAAATGAAGTCAATATCGCAATAGAGTCTTTTAAATAACAATAAGAAATTAAATAGAGAATAAATAAATAGACTATCCACTTTCATAACTCATAATCTTTATTAACTTTTAATTATCAACTATTTATTTTCCACACGAGTATTGCCAATCAATATCCTATACGACCCTCCACATAGCATGGTGTGCCACCCGTATCATAATATTAATACTAATCTCCACATCACTATAGCTAGACAACCCTAAATTTCACCCTGCACATACCGTGATGCATCCACACAAAATATCCAGTCACTATAGCTAGAGAATGCTGGGATTCTATGGAATGATTTGTATATTAGTCAACTACACACAAATTCAATTTTACTAAATTTTATCTTTGATTTAATTAAGTGTTCATATAAAGATGTGATCCAAATTTAATTCAACAAACTAAGCACACAAAAACTCGAAGCAGTAAGCAAAAATCCCTTAAAAGAGAAAAACCTTTATACAACATTATACAAGATTTGATAGACACAGTCGACTTACAAAATACTTTTAACAACTAAGTATGATGCGCGATTCTTCAAATCTTCAACAGCAACGCCACAGTCCATCACCGCCCATAGGAAGCAATCTTCCCTTGGTATCCACCGATCGACCATTTTCTTTAGCGATAGAGCCTCGGCTCCATAAATCAGCAGTATATATTAATATTTACAAGAGTATTTGAACTAGAAAGGCTCTTCTTGATTTGATAAAGTGATCTCAAACTTTTTCCAAGGGGTTTGGAAAAATATTGGAAGAGTTTGATCACAAGTAGAACTCAAAAGGGTGTGAAAAGCATTCAAAAATAGTTTTTGGAGACTCTCATCCCGTATCTTTATTTATAAGGAAAGTAGTTACAAAAGGATAAATAGATTTGAAAAATATTTAATTTAAAAAAAATCTCTCGCGTTCATTCAAACGAAAGGTACCTCGTTTGAACGACACCCATTTCCGTTTGAGGCATCTAACGACATATCGAATGAGATTCTTGAGCTTGATGAAAAAATACCTCATTCGATCATTGCAAGAATCGTTCTAATGACCTACCCATTCTCATTCTAGCGAATTCTAACAATGTTTCTAACGAGATTCGAGAACTTGAGCAAAAGCGTCGTTCCAGATTTCATTCGAACCAAGATAACTTCTTTCTAACAAAATTGCATAGCTCATTCAAACAACAAGCCATTCTCGTTCTAATGAGTTGGCAAATTTTTCAAAATATTCTTAAAGTTAATTTAAAAGCATTTTGAAATGGAAACTCTTAAAAATTCTAAAAACCCTAGAAAAATAAAGATTTACCAAATGAATCCATAGATTCTTCTAAATATTATTTAGACATACGATTCTTCAATTTTCCAAAGGTCTTCAACTTAACTTTCTAATCCGTATAAGTCATGAAGGTGCAGTGTATGTTTAATGGGATGAACCAAAAATAAAAAATAAACTGAGCAATCATAAAACTTTCTCTTACAAATCTTCCCCTTTGGCTATTCCGGTACAAAACATAAACCAAAGCCAAATTGAATCCTAAAGACTAGTACAATAATTGCCCTCCTAAATCAAAATACGAAAATGCATTATTGTATAAGTCTTTGACTAAAATTATTCTCTATTTGGCTAGATTTGTCTCCATCTTGTGCGGGTCCAAGAAATCATCATCTGGGTGGAACTTCCTACACACATGAGACAAATAAAATACCGTGATGCATATGAGTTTTAAAAGATAAATAAAAATCCCCCTCAATTTGTTCTCCCCCTTTTTGTCCGTAGTATACAAAGGAGTAGAAACTAATCATGAGAAATAAGCATCACTTGAAGAATCAAGATAGCATCACAAAGATAATCAATTAAAGCACTTGTGATGATAATATCAAAAGGCCTATTTTCTACACCAACTACTTTTGAAATTTTTCAATTTTTTCCAAATATAATGTATAAAAAGTACAAATACATCACACCATGGACTAACACTAAAATATTCGAATCGTGAAAACAGAATGAAATTGTGTGAATATTTTCTACAGGCAAATCAGCATAAACATTCATAACATAGGTGCACGAAGTCATGAGACACTTCTAAAGAAAAAGTCAACGTATACCTAGGTGTAAAAATTATGAACTCAAATGAAATTGACTTAATTTATTCAATATGCCATGAATTTAAATGATTCTCACAATCATAACGACAAACTATTTAATGTTTATCAAGAAAATCCATTATCCAAACCCATTGATCTTCTCTTTATAACATCCTAAAAATCTCTCATAATTAAGAATTTACTCTCACATATTTTGAAGAAATCATAATGGTCATATGTAGCGAAGCATCAATAAATTTAAACTAAATGGCATGGCACTTCTATTTTTGTGTGACTTTAATCTTTTTAGGATCTTTTCTGAAAATGGTGACTTTGAATGAAAAGAATATTTTGATCTTTCGTAGCCCATTTCCATTATATTTTTCAGAAAAACTAAAATCTTAGCAATGGTTCTTACATGCACAACTTATCTCTTTTCACACATGGTTCGTTATTAAGTAGAATTGAGATAAGAACATCGTATTCGACAAATGACAAGTAAGAACAATGTTCATAATGCTCGTGCACGTGTTCAATAAAGGTGACAAGGAGTCTACCATGTATAAAGTAATCATTAATGATCAACGTAATGATATCCACACATTATTAAGCACACTATCGAAACAAAACCATGTCTCAAAGCACTATGAAAAAGCCACGTGAATGGATGAAATGTAGGGGTGATCCGAATATCTTAAATGTTCATCCATATATAGTGAAAAATGAAAATACAAAACTCTTTTTTATCTTTTTTTCAAAAATTTAATTAAAATAAAATCTTTTTCACTTTTTCAATCTTTTTCGTACAAACCAAAAACCTTTTTGATTTTTTTTAAAACTTTTTTAGAAAAATGAAAACTCTTATTGGATTTTTCTAAATATATAAAAAAAAACAGATAAAGACAATGATAATACAATCTAACAATAGGAATATAAGATATGAACAAGATAAATATCCTATCCTAGACAAAGTACCCAGTTCAATCAACGGTGCAAATACCCAAAGATTTCCTAAGATTTTCAAATCTAAGTGCATCTAAAGGTTTCATGAAAATATCAGCAAATTGACGTTCGGTGGTCACAAATCTCAACGACACAACCTTCTCCTCAACGAGAACACGTATAAAATACTCATGTATTCTAATGTGATTTGTGTGCAAATGTTATATCAGATTACGGGATATATGGATAGCCCTCATAGTATCACAAGAAATAGTAATTATGCCTTGTGAAATCCCATAATATTACAACATTTGCTTCATCCATAAGAGTTGTGTGCAACAACTCCCGGCATAAATATACTCAGCCTCTGTCGTGGACAAAGATATGGAGTTTTTCTTCGTGCTCAACAAACAAACAAGAGTACTCCCAAAATAAAAATGCCCACCCGAGGTGCTCCTAGAACTATCAAGATCCCCGACCCAATTGACATTTGAATAGGCTAACAAACGGTCATCAATATCAAAGGAATACTGAATAGCATAGGAAAGAGTTCCACTCACGTATTTAATGATACATTTAAGAGAGACTCTTTCGAGGATGCCAGGTATCACACACAGACTCCAATGCTAAAGACAATATCTAAACAACTAGTTGTCAAGTTGAGAAGACTACTATCATACTCCGATAAAGGGTTTTCTCTACGTCCTTGTCTAAAGTGTCTTTGATAAGCTTATTCGATGTAATCGTAGGGGTGTGTGAGTGCTTAGTAAAGTCTAAATCGAACTTATTCACTAGGTGCCTTGGATATTTGGATTGATATATGAATATCCCATCCTTAAGATGACGAACTAGGAGACCTAGGAAGAATGTAAGCTCACCAACCATGCTCATCTCAAACTCGCTCTTAATCTCCTTCTCAAAAGTGTGAGCATGGAGGGAGCACATGGATCCAAATATTATGTCGTCCATATAGACTTGGGAACCCAAGATAGCACCACTATTTATCCTCACAAACAACGTCTTATCCACTTCCCCTCTCTTGAAGCAATGAGCTAAAGAGATAGGATGTCATCCTCTCATACCAATCACAGGGTTCTTACTTCAAATCATACAAGGCTTTTTTAAGATAATAGATATGTCCCAAGTGCTTCGGGTCTTCAAAACCCTTTGGTTATTCCATGTAAACTTTCTCCTGTAGAATTCCATTTAGAAAGGCACTCTTGACATCCATATGATATAGCTTGAAGCGTAAATGACATGCTATGGCGAGTAGTAAGCAAGTGGACTCAAGTCTAACAACAGGATAAAATGCCTCGTCAAAGTCTATACCCTCAATCTGTATGTAGCCTTGAGTGTCCAACTTAGCCTTATTGCGAACTATGGTACCATTCTCATCCATCTTATTCTTTTAAATCCACTTATTACATATCACATCAGTCTCTCTAGGTCAGGAGACTAACTCCTAGACATCGCTCTTGCGAAGCTGAAGCAACTCATCTTACATAGAGGATATCTAATGCTCGTCCTTTAATGCTTCTTTCACATTCTTGGTCTCAACTAAGGAGGTGTATCACAAATAGCTAACCAAATTCTCGAGTTGAGCACTAGTCTTGAAACCTAGTGTTGGATAACTAAGTATAGCTGAAGGATCATAAATCTTTCGAACCCAAGCGGGTGGATCCTCTAAATCAGTAATGGGGTCCACCGAGGTAGTATGAGGAAAGATAGGATCGTCACCAAAGGGTGCATCATCCTCACATTGGGGTTTAGGAGCAATAGACATCGGTGGCTCATCATTTTTAATCGTGACATTTATTGACTCAATAACCTTAAAGCTTGCAAGGTTAAAAATCTTATAAACCGTACTTATCGATGAAAAACCTAAAAATCCCCCTCGTCACTCTAGGAGTTGAACTTTCCAAAGTGCCCTTTATATCTCAAGATGTAGCAGGTACTCCCAAAGACACGAAGATACAATAGGTTGGTCTTCTTTCTTGTCCATAACTCATAAGGCGTATGTAGCGTGTAAAGACGAAGACATACCCTATTCATCGTATGGAATGCGGTACTCATCACCTCTACCCAAAAACATCTAGGCACGTTTATACCAAGAAGCATGGATTTAGCCATTTCTTATATCGTCTGATTCTTCCTCTCAACAATCCTATTTTATTGAGGAGTACGAACGATCGAGAACTCATGTTTGATGCCCAATCCATCACAGTAGCTATCCACTTTAGCTTATTTAAATTCAGTATCGTTGTCACTACGCATCCAATTAATAGTGAAACCGTGTTGATTTTGTAGGACACAACACTTAGTTGTTAGGAACTCAATTGCTTCAGACTTTTCTCTAAGAAATCCTACGATAGAGTATCTAGAAAAGTCATGAACTATCACGAGAATGTATCTCTTGCCACCTAAGATCTCCGAACAAGTAGGGCTCATAAGATCCATGTGAATCAACTCCAAAACTCGAGTTGTGGTAATGGTATTCAACTTCTAATAGGGAATTCGAATTTGTTTTCCTTCTTGGAAAGGTCCACAAATAGAGGAACTTGGTTTCCCAACGATGGTAATCCACAAACTAGGTCCTTTTTCACTAATCTTTTAAGATCTCTAAAATTCACATGACCTAGTCATTGATGCCAAAGGTCCATGGAGGAGACCGTGGCACTGTTGCACAAAAAGGAGAACTTGGGCATGATCCCATAGAAATTATCTTCGGTCCTCATACCTTGTAGAAAAAGTTCACCGAATTGATCATAGACATTGCATTCGAACCGAACAAACTCTACTGCAAAGTTTGCATCGCACAGTTGGCTTATGTTAATTAATTTCTCTTTTAACCCTTTCACGTACAACACATTGTCTAGTTTAGGAAATATGGGTATCTTAACACATCCATATCATAAAATAGTAGACCTACTCCAATCTCTAAAAGTGATTTTACCTACCTTACGATCCTCGAGGTGGGTAAAAAATTATATGTCACCAGTCATGTTCCAAGAGAACCCACTATCAAAATAACATTGGGAAGTATTTTGAACCTTGAGAGCAACATGCACAACAAGGGCTTTGTTGTCTTGCGTAGCTACCCAAGTGGAGGTATCCTTTTGTTTCCACTTATTATTGTTGACTCTAGTCGGAGCGTTAGAAGCGTTCTCAAACGGCATAGATATTCGATGAAATTCTTCCATTAAACTTTGTGAAGTAGTGACTAGAAACTTGACTTTCTCTCTAAGACTAGCAAAGTCGATCGAATGGTGCTTGGGAGTATGTGTACGTTTAGTTCTACCTAAATTGTAGCGAAACTCTCTAAGGTGACCTCTCTTTTCGCAAAAAGTATAAAGATATACTTATATGGGTCTTCCTTGGTTCGTTTTCTTAGGTTGATCTCTATTTTGTGGTTTATGTCGAGATCCATAAGGATTTACCAAAAATTTAGGAACTAGTTCTGGTGCGGTACGGGAAGTGGATGCACTATCGTAGCCTATTCCTCGCCTATCACTAAAACCTAAAGCGAGATCGAGGAGCATCTATCCAACCTTCTTCGATGTATCCTCTATAATAACCTTGACCTCCCGGGTATGTTTGAGATATTTCTCTAGTTAGGATACAAGGGCTTCAAGTTTATCATGAGTCTCCATGGATGCTTGAAGATCTCTCGTAAGACTAGCCACTTTGTTGGTCAAGTCACCATTTTTCCTCTCAACCAAAATAACCCTCTCTTTCAAAGAAAATCTCACTCCGAACTCGCTCTCTCTCGACTTTATCAACTCCTTCTCTAAGTCTAAAACTCTAAACGCTAAGCCTTTTTATTGTTTCTTCATTTCAAAGAACTCAGCGCAAAGATCAGCGTAAGCTCATTAAAGGTTAGTCTCGCTCTCACTTAAAAATCCTCTCCCTCAGTCTCGCCGAAATTACTAGACTCATTTTCGAGGTCATCATGATTAATAGTTTCCTCATCAGCGTGAGGTGCACTAGGTGTACTAACCTGACTAGCCATTAATGCGATGAAGTTATGTCTGTGCGGTGATTCGTCCCCAAAATCCACCGACTCGGCATCATTTTCTCTAAGTGTGGCTTTTAAGGAAGATTTTCCTTACCCTTGTCTTTTTAATCTTATTAGACACCCATGAGCTTTGTGACACTCACCCTCACACTCATAGCCTCTTCATCTTTCTTTGGGTAATTTTTACTTTTTTTTTCAAAATTTTTCTTACCCTATTTATATTTTTTTATCTTTCTCAAAACTTTTCTTTTCTTTGAAAGTATTTTCCTTTATAAGTTTCAGAAACTTTTTGAATTTTTTTGCAAAAGGGCTAAATTGTCTAAGTCAAAATCATAATCAGAGTCAAACGACGCTTCCTCTTTCTTTTTAGATTGTACTTTCAATCCAATTTCCTCTTACTTAGGTTTAAAAGTTTTAGGAAACATATCTATCACATATGTTTGAAGGTCTCCTATGAGTTCTTCTAACCTTAGAGTATCTAATATCCTCACGAACTAAGCACAATAACCTTAGGAATAAAACAAGCCAAAAGTGATCTCAAAATATTTTTAACCATAGGCGTCTTCAGTATTTTCTCACCTAAATTAAAACTAGAGTTTATGATCAGATATTCGTGCGTAAAATTCATCAAAAGGTTCAGACTCTATCATAGTGATAGTTCCAAATTGTGTGGTGACATTTTGTGGCTTAGAATCTTTCACAACATTGGTACCCTCATGAGTGAGCTGGAGGGTATCCCAAGCTTTTTTAGATGTGGTGCACGTCATAATGCGTCGAAACTCATCAAGGGTGACGTCTCTAGAGATAGCACTCAAACCACGTGAGTTAAAATTGTTATATTTAAAAGCATCCTATGTCTATGCAGAGATAAGTTTTGGACTTTAGACATTTTCGTTGGTTACTGTGGGTGGTATCCACCCTCTTTCATAGACAAGCCAAACTCGTTCATCTATTGATTTTAGTGTAGACCTCATCATAGCTTTCCAGTAAACATAGTTTGACCCATCAAACACAGGCATCCCATTCTACAAATTATCTATAAAATATAAAATTTTAATGGATCAAATTAAAACTTAGTGTAGTCAGCTCTGATACCAATTTGAGAATGTCGGAATTCTATGGAATGATTCGTATATTAGCAAACCAAGCACACATTCAATTTTACCAAATTTTATCTTTGATTGAATTAAGTGTGCATACAAAGTTGTGGTCCTAATTTAATTCAGCAAATAAAGCATGCAAAAAGGGAAAATCCCTTAAAAGGGAAAAACCTTTATTCAGTACTATACAAGATTTGATAGAACCAGTCGACTTACAAACTACTTAGAATAACTAAGTATGATGCGCAATTCTTCAAATCTTCTATAGCAACGGCACAATCCAGCACTGCCCACAGGAAGCACTCGTCCCTCAGTATCTACCGATAAGCCTTTTTCTTCAGTAGTAGAGTCTCGACTCCACAAATCAGCAGTATATATTAATCTCTACAATATTATTTAAACTAGAAAAGTTATTCTAGATTTGATAAAGTGATCTTGAACTTTCCAAGGGATTTAGAATGATATTAGAAAAGTTTGATCACAAATAGAACTCAAAAAGGATGTGAAAAGCTTTCAAAAAGAGTTTTTAGAGACTCTAATCCTTCATATCTATTTATAAGTAAAGTAGTTACAAAAGGATAAATACTAGAGATTTAGATCATATTTAATTTAAAAAACAAAATCTCGTGCATTTATTCGAATGACGAGTCCTTGTTCGAATGACACACACATTTTCATTCGATCATACATCTAAAGACATATCGAACGAGATTCTATATCTTAGTAAAAAAAATACCTCGTTCAATCGTTGAAGACTCATTCTAATGACCTACCTATTCTCGTTCTAGTGACTTCTAACGAGGATTCTAACGAGATTCCAGTACTTGACCAAAGGTGTTGTTCTAGATTTCGTTTGAACCAAAAGAACTTCATTCTAAAGACATTGCATAGCTCGTTCGAACAATAAGAAATTCTCATTCTAAAGAGTTGGCGGGTTTTTCAAAATTTTCTTACAATCAATTTTTAAAAAAATTGAAATACAAACTCTTAAAAATTCTAAAACCTCTGGAAAAATAAAGCTTACCAAATGCATCCATAACTTCTTCTAAATGTTCTTGAGACGTACGATTCTTCAATCTTCTAAAGGTCTTCAACTTATTTTTCAAATCCGTAGAAGTCATGAAGGTGTTGTGTATGTGTAACGTGATAAGACAAAATAAAAAATAAACTGAGCAATTATAAAACTCGCTCTTACACTAGTCTAGGTCTTGAACATACTATCATAGCCAACCAACACTGGACCCCGTACATACTATAGTTCACACATAAAATCCCATTATAGTATCTAAGAAACCTAGGTCCCATATATACTATTGTAGCCAGTCGATTCTACACCATTCATATATCATAATGCCCATATAAATCCCGTCAAGGTAGCTAGACAGTGTGGATCCCGCACATACTATGTAGCCAACCAACATCACACCCCGCACATACAATGACACCCACATAATCATCAATCTTTAATACATATCATCTCTGGGGTATTCCTCTTAAAATATTATATCATCGTGTACAAGCATGATCCTTATTTATTCCTCTTTCCCATTCTACTCGGGGAATAACACACAAACTACCTCTAGTCGCATACCATATGTTGTGCATACATCTTTTATTCAAATCATGATTCTCATATGTTTATATCCATAAACTTAGAGATCAAATCAATTATATATTGTGCATACATCTTTTAATTCAATCATGATTTTATATTCATAAATTGTTGAATCAATTTTTACAAATCTGCATAAATGTATATTTCATAATCACAAAGTTTGAAAAATTTGTGTACATATATATTATTTCTCTTTTAAGGAGATAAAATAATTTCTTTGTATTCATAAATCTCTTTTATATGAATATATACATATTTAATTCATTTGGAAATCTTTTAATTTAGTCATAATTTTTATATGCACTAACCATGTGATCGATTTCAATTTGGGGATCTGGTGAATTTTAGACTCATAAATATTAAACAAATGCTTACATATATGGATCCACTTGAAATTTTTCTAAACGGACGCTTAAAACATATATTAAAACAATTTTTTGGAACCCAACGTGTCTCTCATTTTCGTAATTTTAGGAGATGAAAAGACAATCTCTCTCAACAGATTTTTCTAAACATCAGAAATAAGAATTGGTAAGATATCTTCTAGATCAGATTTTTTATTAGATTTTTGACAAAGAGATGAACATCAGCAAATTTATCTCCACAAATCTGTATTTGATTCTTATATTTGATCTTGATTTAAAACCCTCATCAAAATTGATAATGTAAAAGGGATCACTAATTTAAATCGAATCTGGAAATCGAACCGGTAAAACCAAATATATATATATATATATCGATAAAGTTCTATGGAGAGCTGAATCGACACATGAGGTTTCAAAACTAGGGCACAAACTGAAAGATGTATTACAGAGCATCAAAATACAGTAAAAAACTGAAATAGTTTATTGAAATCGTCAATGGATTGGCAGCGAGTGGAATTAAATCCACCTGAGTAATTAGTTTATGTCCCAATTTACAAACCATATGTATACAGACTGAGATTCTTCAGAAGAATCTCATTCAGACAGACCGACTTTGCAAAGCAGGGCATCATTCATCTTATTAATTGGATCCGGATATGGTCCGCTTACATAATCCAAGGCTACTTTCTCAACCAACATGAGCATTATACAAGAGTTTCTATACAGGTTTTATACGACCTTTGGTTGGCACCATCAAATCAACATCTGATGCTGGTCGGAGGCACCTATTTGCATAGGTTGGGGCCTAGGGACTTCCCCATAACTATTCAGAGGAAACTATTGCTAATCAGCGACATGATTACGATGACTTCTTGGAGAGTTTTCGGCCACCCATTTACCAGTCGGTACATTCATTTCTGGTCGGAAATACCTAATTCTTGGTGGCGATATTTTCTTTTGATCGGCCACAGTACAATAGTCAAATATGACCAGTTCGCCGATAAAACCCATTTGGGTTTGCAGTACAGGGGAAACCTGAGTCTCACCTCATACTTGGACTCAAATATATTAACTTTGTTAATTTCAATATTGGTTGTTTAACGTTTTGTTTTCTTTCATCAAATCCCAATACTTCACATATTCTATTGAGAAAAATATTTTCAAGACAACTTATTTTAGGCATTTGCTTAAAATTAAAATTATTTTGCAAAAAGTTCAAATCAAACCTCATGTCTTGCATATTTGATAAAAATTTAATTTTCTAACACATGCTCGGCATAAAAATTATTGTTTCATGCTCTGAAATTTTTATTGGCTGAATAAATTATTCTCATGATAAACTTTTGATTTAGCCTCCACAGTTGCTCGAGCAACTTATTAAATTCCACAGGTACAAGATTCAGTGCCGACGAATGCTCGGAAACAATCTTAAACTTCTGGAAAATATTATCACTGCTCGGCATTATGAAATTTTACCTCAATGAGGCACTATTGATTTATTGCTCTGATATGTGCTCAAGCACGAATCATTCTCTATATCCAGTCCATATTCATCTCAGCATGGAGCTCGCCAAAATATTTATTATCATATATTCAGCTTCAAAGAGATCTGCAACAGTTATTATATTCCACGACTTACTATTTGTTGGTCGGTAGCATCTATTTCTACTCGGTAGTTCTCATACACTTGGTCGGCATCAAGTCGGCAACAATCCTCCACCGAATTTCAGTTTACCAATTCCAGTCATCAACAAAGAACGGTTGAAAAACTTCTGGCATAGGTCGGCTGTAAAAGTTCGGGGCACCTCATAATTGCAAGTATGGCCGAATGATTGTTAGCAGGTCGGCAACCAATACTACAACAATAAACATCACCAGCACCAATTGTGTTAGTCCACGATATATAGCTAGTCGGAAAAATCAAATGTTGGTCGGAGGCATTTCATTATGATCAGCAATGGATATTATGCAGTTTGAGGAGTTCCCGAGCTCCCATTCGTTGATCGGCTACATCTATTTGTACTCGGATGTACCTATTGTTGGTCGGCGTGTATATAGTTGGTCGAGAAAACCTATTGTTTGTCAGCAACATCTCAACCTGGGTCGGAGGCAGTGGAAAGCTAATACCAGAATTGAAAATTGACGATTCCTTTGGTTCTCTCGTTTTGATTGTGACAAAATCACTACTTCACTGCCAAAGGACAAGACTATCCCCTTATTCTTATCCTTATCCTTTATTAATTTAAAACACGAAACTCCTACTTGAAAAATTAAAATGCATACTTGGTTATTTTCTAATCCACGAAAACTTTATGCGAAAAATATTTCAAGACCAAAAAATTATATTTGAGCATTTATTGAATTTCAAATAATTCCTAAAGTGATAAATAATTTCTAAAAAATCAATTTATATCTGGTCTTTTACTTAAAATTAAAATGCCTAGCATTTTTATCAAAATTTGCTCATGAAATACGGGTGGCACCAAAATATTATTTCATATTTTGAAATTTTTATTATTTTATGCTGATACACATCACATATTTTTTGGCTAAATAATTATTCTCATGATAATAATTATTTTCTCTAGTATCGATAGGTGCTCGGGCAGCTTATTAAAATTTCATAGGGACGAGATTCAATCCCGACGAAAGCTCAGACACAATCTTAAACCTCTGGAAACTATTATTGCTCGACATGAGGCCATTTTGTCTCAACAGATCAACCAGACATATATTATTTCATATTTTGAAATTGATATTTTTTATTGCCCGAGCAAATACATATCATATATTCATTATATTGACTAGATTATTCTCATGATAACTAATCAATTCAGCCTACACATATGGTAGGGCAACTTATTAATTTTTACAGGTACAAGATTCAGTGCCAACGAATGCTCGGAAATATTCTTATGTTCTGAAAAATATTATCATTACCCGGCATTATGAAGTTTTATCTCAGCGAGGCATTATATATTTTATTATTTCTCGGAGATATCATCTCAAGCACAAATTATTCTATATATCTCTTGGGATTCATATTATATATTCATCTCAACATGGAACTCGGCGAGATACTCATTATCATATTCAACTCCGAGGAAGAACTATAAACATTTATTATATTTCACCCCCAACGGATGGTTGGTTGGGGTAATTCTTATTTATATTCAGGCCCGGCAAAGTACTCGGCCATTTTCTTATATTCTGGAAAAGATCATTCTTATTTGGCATTATGCAATGTTGCATCGACAGATCAGCAAGACAGTTTATTATTATTCTAAATCATTCTTTATGTCTATGCATATTTATATTATCTTATTCCCAAAAATCTGTTGGTCAGCTCCGAGGAGGTCTCCAGCATTTATTATATCTTATTCCCAACAATCTGTTGGTCAGCTTCGAGGTCTCCAGCATTTATTATATCTTATTCCCAACAATCTGTTGGTCAGCTCCGAGAAAGTCTCTAGCATTTATTATCAATTACCACCAACTCCGATTGGTCGGGAACCAAATCCAACTCCGGTTGGTAGATAAAATCCAACTCCGGTTGGTAGATAAAATCCAACTCCGGTTGGTAAATAAAATCCAACTCCGGTTGGTAAATAAAATCCAACTCCGGTTGGTTGATAAATCTCTTCCAACTCCGGTTGGTCGAGAACCAAATCCAACTTCGGTTGGTCGACAAACTCCAACTCCGGTTGGTCGATAAATCTTATTCAAAGTTCACATTCCACACTTGGGGGATTCTATTACAGATATATTTGTTCATTCAGTGGCAAATTCTTATAACATCATGCAGTCGAGCATCAAATTCAACTCCACAAACTCACACGGTCGGGGCCCCGACCAATCATCATTCAGGAGTTGTTTTTCTTGCTCGGGAATTATTTTTGATATTGAAGTTCAGGAGGTATATTGAAGTTCAGGAGATGTATTCAGAAGTTCAGGAGGTGTATTCAGAAATTCAGGAAGCATATTCAGGAGTTATTATGCACATATTATTGAAGTTCAGGAGTCAGATTCAGCAGCTACATCACTGAGATCTTTACTACTACTGTCCCGACCAACATTGAAGAAGAAGTTGTATGAAAATATTTCGAAGTCCACCACTAGCTTGGTACTAATCAGATTGAAGATTTGGGTTCAAAATCTAGTATATTACTCGACAAAGTATTTAGAGGAGCATAAATCATAAAAATCAAGCACGTAAAGTTAGCACTCAGTTGCTCGGCACAGGAGGCAGTTGGTCGGCTAGAAAACCAATCAACATACTTGAAGACTATGACAAGCTACAAGCTGCATACCATGGCATGGCTGCATCCAAATTCCCAGGGGTGATACATAGCATACGGAGTTCCTCAAAAGAGATATTACCAACCATCGATCAGCCTGCATCATATGTCAACCAGGAGATAGTGCATTTTATGTTGAACAAATTAAGAAGGTAGATCAAGAATTTCACGAGCACCGAGCAACACTGCAGAATAAATACTCCATACTTTTAGTAAACCATCAAGCATGGAGCATTGGGGGCTTCTGTTGATGCAAAAATTCTCCATCTACGAGGACCAATCAGAAAAAGACACATGTCATCCTACGTGGCAATATTCGGCACCCGAGGAGAGTTGGTCAGTACCCGAGGAGAGTTAGTCGGCACCAGAGGAAAATTGGTCGGCACCCGAGGAGAGTTAGTCGGCACCCGAGGAGAATTGATCGGCATACCAACCAGGAAGATCAAAGGATAACTATGCATTTAATGTGCATTAATGAAGATGACAGCGCATTTAATGAGCCTTAATGTACATTTATACTGTATTAATAGATGACAACACATAGCATACCAACCAATTCAACAATTAGATTCATTGAATGTAGACATAAATGTCTACATACAATGAATCTCTTTATCTCCCATCACTATAAATACCTGTATTCCCTTAGCCAAAAGGGAGGAGAACCAAGAAACACCATACACAAGATACACATCCTTTCTCTCTCTACACCCTATGGTGCTATTGTAAACCCCTGGGAATAAAATAACAGTGGACGTAGGCTTTATTCATAGCCGAACCACTTTAAAAATCTTTGTCTCTCATGTGCTTGATTGGATTGTTTTTATCTATTCATCTGTGATCATAAAAATGGGATTCGGTCCAGTTTTTTACATCAACATGCATACCTAGCTGTCTCAGAGTCATCCGTTAGTTCTGCAATAGTAAGAGAAGATGATGGAGTGAAGAGGCTAGTATACTTCAATGGTAAAGATCTTCAAGGGTCTGAACAAAAGTACCCTAGGATGGAAAAATTATCCTATGCTTTGATACATGCTTCTAGGAAAATGAATTCATACTTCCAATCCCACTCTATGGTCATCCTGACTGATTCCCCACTCAGACAGGTCCTCTATAAGCCTGATAAGTCAGGCAGGCTGATAACATGGGCCATCGAGTTGGGGGAATATGACATTGTTTATCAACCCAGGGTTGCCATTAAGGGGCAGGAACTCATAGACTTTATGGATGAGATTGAGATTAGTCAAAAGGCTACAGATGAACCAAATAGAAATGTCTTCCAAGATCCAGACGAGGTTGAATCAAGCAAAGCAAGAAAAGGAATAGTTAAGAATGAGGAAGACATGTACCTTTTCAAGAAAGGGACCTTATTAGAAGGAAATTTCTCTTCAAATGAAGTTGTTTGGAACCTCTTCATCGATGGGTCGTCCTGTGAAAGCGGGAGTGAAGCGGGGCTAATAGTGTCAGCACCAGATGGTATCGATATTGAATATGTGCTGAGGTTCGACTTTAAATATTTGTAAAATGAGTCATAGTATGAGGCATTAATAGTAGGTCTCTCCTTGGCAAAATCCCTTAGTCTTGGCCAACTCTTAGTCCACAGTGACTCAAGGTTGGTAGTCAACCAAATCCTGGGAGTGTATGAGGCCAAGGATAAAAGAATAGCCAAGTACCTGAAAAGGGTGATAATGATGCTAGAAAGCTTCAGGGAAGTAAAGATGAAGAGGATACCTCAGCAAGACAACAGTCGAGCCGATGCACTAGCAAGGTTGGCCTCAGCAACAAGGACGAACATAAGAAGAACAGTACCCATTGAGATTCAGCAGAAGCCGACCATTGAAGAAGAAGAGATTACCAGACCTTGCCTCAATCTGAATATGGGATCTTCATGGATGGATCCTCTTATCAGATACATTATAGTGGGAGACCTACCAAAGTCAAAATAAGAAAGGAGAAAGTTAAGGTTCAGAGCTGCCAAGTTCTCAATTGTAGGAGATATTTTGGATAAAAAGGGGTTCTTACTCCCACTCCTCAGATGTGTCCACCCTTCAGAGGTTCCACACATCTTGCAATATGTGCATGAGGGATCTTGTTCAAGTCACATAGGAGGGAGGCCACTGGCTAAGAGGATAATTACTCAGGGATACTGGTGGCCGACCTTAGCCAAAGATGCAGCTACTTATGTGAAGAAGTTTGATAAGTGTCAGAGATTCTTTACCATCCCTCATCAGCCACACCAACCTCTTACTTCCATCAGCTCCCTATGGCCATTTGCAATATAGAGCATTGACTTGGTAGGACCCTTGCCGAGAGCTGTAAATAACAATCGATTCTTAATAGTGGCAATTGATTACTTCTCCAAATGGGTAGAAGTTGAGCCAATGATCACAGTCACTGAGTAGAAGACCTTCCAGTTCATTTGGAAGAACATCATATGTAGGTACGGTCTTCCAAACACCCTCATCTCAGATAATGGAACCCAGTTCAAGAATTCTTTCGTAGAAAAATACTGCAAAAGGGTAGGGATCAAGCAGTTCTTCTCTTCTCCTGGTCGACCCCAGGCAAATGGTAAAATCGAGGTCACAAATCGAAAAATCCTTGATGGGATAAAAAAGAGGTTGGAAGAGGCCAATGGGAGATGGACAGAGGAGGTATATGCCATGTTATGGGCCTACAGGACGACAGCAAGGACACCAACGGGAGAGACCCCATCTATGTTAGCCTATGGCTCATAATCTGTCATACCTATAGAGGTAGGACTTCCCACTGATAGAGTTAAGACCTATGACCATCAGAGGAATGGGGAAGAGAGAAGACTTAATCTTGATTTGATCGAGGAAAGAAGAGAAAATGCAGAGATAAGACAGGCAGCATACCAGCAGAGAACTGCGAAATTCTACAATCAAAGGGTAAAATCAAGTCCTATAGCTGTGGGAGACCCAGTCCTAAAGAAGACATGGCAAAAGGCAAATAAGCTCCATCTAAATTGGCATGGTCCTTACAGGGTAGTTGATGGGGTTGTGCTTGGTACTTATCGACTAGAAAATCTTGAAGGAGAACCTTT
The DNA here is from genome assembly GCA_949130495.1 of Sambucus nigra. Lineage (NCBI taxonomy): Eukaryota > Viridiplantae > Streptophyta > Magnoliopsida > Dipsacales > Adoxaceae > Sambucus > Sambucus nigra. The sequence continues at coordinate 380,870,053 of OX422214.1, read as the reverse complement.
CTCCAATCCTTGGAATGTCGATCACTTGAAGAAATGTTACTTATGATGTTACGGTTCTTTCTTTATAATACATGTATCATTTTATAAAGAGGATGTTAATGAAAAGATAGCAATGTTGTGTTGATACTCTTGTTATATGCCTTAAACATCATTAGTTTGGTGAAAATTTAAGAGGTGAAACATCATAGTTTGGTGACCTCGGACCTTAAACATCATTAGTTTGGTGAAAATATGAGGTGAAACATCATAGTTTGGTGACCTCAGACCTTAAACATCATTAGTTTGGTGAAAATATGAGGTGAAACATCATAGTTTGGTAACCTCGAACCATAAACATTATTAGTTTGGTGTGAATTTAAGAGGTGTAACATCATAATTTGATGACATCAGGCCTTAAACATCATTAGTTTGGTGAAAATATGATGTGAACCATCATAATCTGGTGACCTCGGACCTTAAACATCATTAGTTTGGTGAAAAAATTTGAGGCGAAACATCATAATTTGGTGACCTCAGGCCTTAAAACATCATTAGTTTGGTAAAATTTATGAGGTGAAACATCGTAATTTGGTGACCTCAGACCTTAACATCATTAGTTTGGTGAAAATTTAAGAGGTTAAACATCATAATATGGTGACCCCTGACCATAAAACATCATGAGTTTGGTGAAAATTTATGAGGTGAAACATCATGGTTTGGTGACCTCAGACCTTAAACATCATTAGTTTGGTGATAAAATTTTAGGTGGAACATCATAATTTGGTGACCTCAAACCTTAAACATCATTAGTTTGGTGTCAGACCTAACCATCATTAGGTTGGTGAAAATTTTATGAAGGTAAAACATCATTATATGGTGACCTCAGACCTTTAACATCATTATTTGGTAACTTTTTAAAAGGTAATACAATTCAAGCATAACATCGTAAGAAGCAATAGAATCTAAAGAAGATTGGACCAATGATTATCATTAAAAAGATGAGTTACAAGTCAGGAGAATCAAGTGTCTATCAGAGTTCACAAAATTTAAGAGGTACAAACAAAAGGGAAACAAAAATTATAACTCTTAAAAGCTTCATAAGAAAAAGTCCTAGGTCTCTGTAGCTGTAGTCGTGTCGTCATGTCCGATGTTTGTCACCTCAGCTCCATCATCATGATGGGTAGTATCTCTGATCTCAATGACCTCTGGGGGAGCAGTCTCAGTTGGAGCAGCATCAGCCTCCTCAACTTCTTGCAAGGCCTGAGCAAACTGGGGATCACCAAAGCCAAGACCCATAAAGTCTGAAGCAGTCAAGCTCCCTGACTCTTTCCCCTTAGTGGTTTCCCATTTGCTAATTGCTTTGATACCTCTTTCAAGATATTCAAAATCCAAAATTGACAAATTCATCAGAGACCTTATAGTCTTCAATGGTCATCTCTGTAGCACCTTTTAAAGCAGCCCTAACAGTAACATCAACCTTAGACTGAAGGGCATCATCCTTAGCCTTCAGAGCTACATTATGGTCCTTATTGAGCTTGGATATATCGTTGTCCCTCTACTTGATAACTCCCTTTAGCCTTTCAAACTTTGCATTCAAAGAGGCTTGAACCTTCTCAGCTTCTTAACCCTTCTCTATCAGGAGAATCTTTTTCAGAGTCTAATAAAAAAAGCGATGGAAAGATAAGACACCCTGCAGAAGAAGGTCAGAGATAAGAATATATGAGGTACCATCTCTAAAAAGCTGAGGTTACACTTCTGAAGAGAAAATGATCAAACTAGCAAAAACTAGTAACTGAATGGACTTATAGAGAGCGGTCTCGGCCAATAACGGGAGGTCCAAAGCACATAAGAAACACTTGTCCTTTTCAGTTATTATTGTGTCGATAGCATTGACAGCCTTCAGACTATGGCCGATCAAGTTGTCATTGATCTTCAGTTGAGAAAGACGACAGCTAAGGCATCGTCTGTAGAAATGGGGATAACATGATTCCTGGCCTGAGCCTTACTCTACCTTGTATGCTCTGGGTCGACCGTAGACTTCCTCTTTTTATTAGCATCGGCCTGGGAGGTGCTGATGTTCTTCTTGGTGGCAGGTGGGGGTACATTTTTGCCACCGCTTTTCTCCATCAGATTTACAAGACCTGGAGCAGACATTTCCCGAAGGTCGTCTGATATGCCTTCAGAACGCTCTGCAAAAGTCAAGCCTTTGAGTTAGTCAATCAGAGATATAAAAAGTAAGAGTCATAACTTTAGTAAAATTAAAAGTTATAAAACTCTCACAAAGGACCACCCCCAAAACCTGTCTGAGAAAGGTAATAGGGGGTCATCATATGTTCATATTATAAAAGACTACCCTGCTCGCCCTGATTGTGAAGGTCCTCAACTTTTGGCAATTGTCCTAGCTAAGTCCAGGGTCGAATTTGGCAGCAAGGGAGACCTTCCCCCATCTCAAAGGGGTCTTTGGAATCGACGTTCCAGAAGCCTCATTGGAACTAAATTCCTATTCCCCGAAAATAAAGAAATACCGAGGTTTCCAGTTATGGTTCGAAGTTTGGGTAACCAACAACATTTTCTTTACTGATTTCCTAGCTAAGAAGTGGTAATAGCTAGGGTGGTGTTTGGCATAGGAACGCACATAACAACTAGTGAAAACCCTTACTCGAAGGTCTGAGTGGTGTAGAACCCTCCAGAGGATGATGGCCCCAATCATAACCCTCCAGGCATTAGGAGATAGTTAGGAAGGGGAAAGATTTATATAGGAGAGTATAGCTCTTATGGAAGGGTGGATAGGAAGACAACAGCCTAATTTGAACATCTACTCATAAACACAGATCTCTCCATCACGACCATCAAAGGCCCTCTCATCCCTCAGAGGTTTCCTAAGGATGATGGAAGAATTTATGGAATAGAGATGCCTAAAAGTAAGAACGTCGTACTCACTGATGGATCTCTCAATCTCAGCCACCTCATATGTATCAAGATCAATTTCCTCATAATCAATACCATCCCCAGCAACGTCGGCCTGGGCAGGTGCAGGAACACCACCAGGAAGCCTCTGAGCAAATTTAGCCCCAGTGGCAGTCGACAGAGGAATGGCATCAAGGATGGTAAGAATGGCCACACTGGGCCCAAGGATTTCAACATCAGGGGACTTATGTGAAGTTTTAGCACCTTGGTGAGACGATTCACGGCTTGAAACCTCGGCTTCCTCAGGAACCTCACCCTGCCTAGGAGAGTAATCCATAGCCTCTTGAAAAGATTCTACAGATATGGGGTCTAAGGAGGACGACTCAGACTCGAACAATGGTGATGGATCCTCAGGAACCTCTGTAGTCTCAGTGGGATCGGATGTCTCAACGTATATAACCTTCAGGGGTGGAGGAAAGATGGGTCTAAGAGGAAAGGCCTCAACCCTACGAGCTTCCTCTTAGGGTAGCTCTATTTGCCTAATTTTCTGGAAGGTCTTCTCATGAAGAGATGGGCTATGAGTTGGTACAAGGGTATGAGCATAAGTGAGACGACACTACACTTAGAATGACTCAAACCACAAATAGGTGCACAACGTAAAAGAACTCAAACTCAAGATCAAAAAGTGAAAGTATCAAAGTTTCAAATGAAGAACCTTCAAGAATAGGGTCACCGGAGAAGGTAATCGGAGGTTCACCAGAAACCTAAAGTAGGGATATTTTTTGTTGAAACAACCTCGGAGTTACCTACAATTGTACCTAAACCACTCAACCACTACTATCCTAGCCCTACAACCACCAATACTAGAGGAAACCCTCGCCAAAAAATACAAAAGTTCGCCAAAAACTCAAAAATGATGATGCTGTAACTAAAAATAAAAAAGAGAGGTGGAAAATAATACTTGGATAATCACGAAACATAGAAGAATAGGTTTGGGGGAAAAGAAATCTCTGAATCACAGCAATAATGGAAGGCTTGAAGAGAGAGGAAGTTGCAGAAAACCTAGGCGGGAGAAAAAAGGAAGAAGAAAGATAATGAGGTGAGAGAAGAGCGTTTTTAACCTACCTAATGATGGGGCGCGAGTCCCACTATCCCATCATTGCCCTAGGGAATCCAAAAGACAAGTCATAATCACCTCACCTTGGGGAACACGCTTCACTTCAGTAACTGACATGTGTCAAGAAAATGTTGACACCCAAAGAGACTCAGCCTCGGCCTTAACTACATACCCATTAATCGTCTATTTACATAGAAGACTAAGGTCTAGGGGGATATTGATATGCCCAAAGTGTAACCTCATACTCTGAGTTACCAACCTCGGCCTGTCTCACAGCCGAGTTGATAAAGAAGCTCACAACTGTCATCAGAAGGTTCGTAATCGATAAGGTCGACTCTGCATCAGTCGAGATCAGCAGCGCCTTATGGGCTCAAATAACTACCAACATCATCGTATGCCTCAGCCGACATTACAGCTGCCTCATACCTAACCTCGGCAAGCCCTCCTCACCGAGGTCATTATGGATGGTGATAAGACAAAGCAACTACATATGACTCCACCAACCTCGTACTCATCCAGACTGAGGTCACATCAGTCAAGGACACAGGTCCGAGCATTTGCAAGCACATATAAGGTTTAGGACATATGAGCAAATCTGTTATAACCGAATTATTCCCTTAACGTGAGGGAATATTGTGGTCATCATTACTTATGTAAGATCAGCCTGGTGTCGTCATTATACTGGTTCGATTCTCATACACATGCTCATTGCATGCTTGGGGGCACATTACACCCCCAAGCACTATAAATAGAGGTCTTCCTCTACCTTGTAAAAGGATCCATAATTGTAACCCTAGCTAAAACTCTGTTGGTTTACACAGTAGAGAGATAAATCTTGAGAGATTGTATCTATGGCCATTAGTGCCTTCATCTAGTGATATTACTCACACACTCACAGTGGACGTAGGCGAGATTGGCCGAACCACTTACATACAAGTGTTCATCCTCTTCTCCTCACCTCATTCTATTATACATATATTCCATCTTGTTCTGCCATTATTATCACTAGCTTGAGCTTGTCAACACCTTACCTGGTGGTGCTATTTACAGTATCATCAGTTACCACCATATTCTCCCTTTTGATGATTCCATCAAAGACATGGGTATTCCTCTGGTGCTGCTCTAAAGAAATGGAAGATTTTGACCATTTATTCCTATCGGGCCCTTTAGCTCAGAATATTTGAAAATATTTTTCAAATATGTTTAGACTTAAGCTCTCCTTCTCTTCTTTCAACAGCCTTTTGATGTCTTGGTGGTTAAAAAGACCACCTCAAGACTTTCTCCAACATATTTTTTTGATTATATCAGGTAACATTTTGTGGGAAATTTGGAAAAGTCGTAATAAAGCTAGATATGAAGGATCCCAAATGAACATAAATCTTATTATTCATCAAATTACTAGTCTGGTGAGATTATGTAGTAGCAACAAAAGGTTTTTCTCCAAACCTACTCAATTTTTGCATGTTTTTCAGACCTTCAAGTTATATTATGAATGTTCAAGGCCTTCTTCATTCGAAATCACAAAGTGGATTAGACCTACTAATGCAGAAGTGAAATTAAATAATGATGGGGCCTCTAAAGTAAACCCAGGACCCTCAGGATCAAGTGGTATTTTAAGAAATCATCTTGGCAAGTTCATCCAAGCATTTTCTTCATTTGAGCGCATCTGTACTAACAATAAAGTTGAATGTATAGCTATCCTTAGAGGCTCAATATATTTTTATCTTTAAACAATTGAGATGTTATTATTGAATCAGACTCTAAGCTTCTCATTGACATTCTTAAAGGTCATATCAAAGATCCTCCTTGGAGCATTCGGTCAAAAATCAATTCAATAAAATCCATCGATCTTCAAATGTCTATTTCATATTCACATATTTAGAGAGAATCCAACTCAGTGGCATATACTTTAGCTTCCTATGCAGTTTCCTCTCAAGTTTTCACTCGCTTCAACATGGTTCAAGAGATTCCTTTATCAGCCAAAGGTCAATATAGGATAAATATTTTAGGCATTCAATCCTTTAAAGTTTTCCTTTACTTGTCTTTTATATGTATTAGTGTGGATTGTATTGCTTGCTTTCTCTCATGTAAGGCCACATTGGTAGGGCTTTTTTACTAAATAATCTAATAAATCTGGGGTCCAAAAAAATAGAGAATATTCTTGACTTATAATTGGTTTTGAAATCTAACTTGTAAAACCTGTTCTATCTCCAAAAATCTTCAAAAGATCTTCTTTAAGACTCTTCATAGTCGGATTGCAAGATCTCCCTTTTTAAGTTTGAAATTTGTTTTAATGGAGGTTTAGGAGGTTAGGGATGAATAAATAGGAGTGATGTATCTTTATGTTTGAGAGAAAATTATCAAATATATGAAAATTTGTGCAAAAGAAGCCTATATATAAAACCAACCAGACCACCCCGCGATTTGGTAATGCGCTTTAAAGGTCGTAATTGCACGTTTTTACCTATGGTCATGGGCCTCAGATTGTGATTGTGGCCATGGCTGTGTAAACCCACCCTCGCGATTCTCCCCCTGTGAAATTTCTCTCTCTTAGATTTAATCTTTAGTTCAATTTTGTAATTACCTTATCATTCACAACTCTTCACATACGCACACTTTTAATACGAGATTGACTCTTCTTACAGGCTTAACTTGAAACCCAAAAATGCTCAAATGACTTAAATGTTCCTAGGGTTTCCACCCCAACCACAAACTACAATATAATTAAATAAAATTTCAATTTTTATTACATAATTTATGAATTTCATCTCAATTAACCATTTAATTTAATTTTTAACATAAAAATTATTACTTAATTAATTTCCAAAAAATAAATTTAATAAATTCTCAAAATTATGAGGTGTTACATTGAGTCAAATGGTTTCCCAACGATTATGGAAAGTGAGAGAGACAGTCTAAATGATGAAAGAGATACCCTAAGTGTTGAGTTAGATAAAATGAAGATGACATTAAAAGAATATAACAAAACTATTAATTCCTTGAATGATAAGATCATATCCCCTTGAAAATAATTTGACATTCACAACGACCTTGAAAGGGAATTTTGAGGAGAAATCATATAGGTTAGGGAAGATGTTGTTAGAGGCAAATAATGTAATGAGAGATAAACTAGATTGGGATTTAACAAGTTTGGGGAAACTAGATCAAATGTTGACACTATTTTTGTTAAAGTGTATTCCACAAATCTTTGTACTCCAATTCTTGCTAATGCTTATAATAAAATTGAAAATTAAAACTAAATGGAAGTTCGTAAGAATAGACCTATCTATATTTTCTCAATTTTTCAAAAATAAAGGTCATTTATAGGAATTGTGCTTTAAGTTGAAGAGAATTCAACGTAAAACCTAATTTTTTTTCTTAAGTCACCACTAAGAGTGAACTTGCTCAAACCATATTCTTGCAATAATTGCAAAAATATTGATCACTTAATGGAGTTTTGCCAATTTCTTCAAAAACCTAGATAGAAAAAATAAAAGAAAGGGGAAAAGAAGACAAAGAAATCATTGTAGAAAACTCATGACAATGCAGGAAAAATTAAACTCATTGTTCCTCCTAAAAGAGTATAGTATACTCATTGTTCCTCCATATTTAGTACTGTCTAGAATTTGTTGATCAAAATAGTCTTTGAATCTTGTCCCTAAGGTCATTAGAAATTTCCATTGATCAAAATTAACATTACTGGACCATTTATGCCATGGCCTTGAGTACACATGTTTAGGATAAAGGTATATTGGACTAGCGGGGAAAAACTCACCCCCGTGGTTAAAAAAATCTTCAATTTAAAAATTATTTAAATTTAACGTTGTGGTTTTGTAATTTCCAAATACTATGTGCAATATACTTTTCATATATTACTTATGTTTTAAAAACACATGTTGCGTACTTAAATTACTTGTTCATTAGTTAAACAAGGTGTTTTCTTTGGAATGTTACACTCCATGAAAATTTTGTCTCCTTTGACAACCTCCTTGTTGGATAATCGTCCTAGTGAAGATATCCTTTACTTCTGTGAAAGATACCAATTTGTTGGAAATCTTCACAACCTTGAAGATTGAAAGTTTGCTCCAAGGAAGAAAAATTCTTTTATAGTGAAATACTTACGACTTCAACAACAAAGACCCATTAATTCATGCAAATAGAGATATTTATGGTTGATTTAGTTATAAGTTATATCACATGTCAATTTTTTGGGTGTTGTAACTTGGACTTTCTCTATGACCAATTGAGTGTATAGCACACAACTCAAGTCACCTTATTGTTACCCACTCAGTTATATAGCTTGTGTACAATACACCATTTCAACTAAGAAAAAATGGAAAGAGTTTTTCCTATAAGCTTGCAAATTAGGTTTTTGAGAGAAAATAATTATATTTAGTTTGTGTTATTCAAACTCTTTGTTCCATCATTAGGATATTTGTCATTTAAATCGGCCTAAGGTTTTTGCATTAGTCGATTTCCCCCTCGTATATTAGTTATTGTGTGATTGTTTTAATTTTTTAGATCTCTAAACCACTTGTCTTAATTAAGAAGATAAATACGTTTGAATCTAGCTTTAGTAAAAAATTATCGCGTAGAATTTTAAGAAGTATTTTGTTTACCCTTTGAAAATAAGAAAATCATTGTTTAACTTGGTAACTAATTTTGTTTGGGAAGCTACCTTAGAGAGAACACACTCTCAACTGGTATCAAAGTGGGTCTCAAATATTTTTTGTGAATGATGGATGGGGGTCTATCTATCCAACCTCCTTCATTTTATGGTATAAACTATTCCTATATGACGGCGAGTACGATGACATACATAATGTTACCTAATGACAAAATATGTGTTTGTGTGCTAATGGTTTGAAAGTGACCAGTGAGCATTATAAATGATACCACTGATCAAAATAAATGTGGAACATAGGATGGTAATGAGACAAAGGAGACTGGGTGGAAATCATGGAGGATAAATGATACATTTGGAGTTGTAAGTCGTACTGAGTTTAGACTTATTTATAATTCCACAACATTTAAAATGGGTGGCACAATTTGAAATTGATTCATGAACGAACCTCCACCACGAATCATGTTAAACTTCAATGGTTACATAGCAGGTTCGAACTCCCTATAATAAAGGAGAACAAATATTTTGATAAGATTTACACACAACTTAGTGATGTGGTGAACTCGAATTTTGCCTTAAAAAAATTCGGATAGATTCGTTGTAGACAAATTTGTGTTGGCACGTAAATATACCCAAGAAGGGGTTGAATTGGGTATATTTGTTTTAATGGTGTAGACACCCCCATTCTTTTACCCCTCAAACTCTCCTTAGGTCCCTAGCACCTCCCGTCATCACCACAAACCCAGGTCATACCCCGGGTACTAACCTAAAAGCCATCGGGCAATCACAGGCTCCGTTTGACCAAAAGCCAAAATCTTCAGCTCGACTGATGCTGAATAAATCTTCAAAGGGCATTGAAACCCCTCTCCAACGGTCCATCCTGTGTGTGATTCCGACCTACCATGCGGACGAACGACCCAATTTTCCCAAAACTCAGTCAGGAGGCCACCGGGTGCTCTCGGGATCCGTTTGACCTAAGTCAACTCTATAGCTTGATCGAGGCTGACTGAATCTTCAAAGGTCACTAAAACCCCTTTCCAACGATCCACTCTGTGCGCGATTCTGACTTACGGTACGGACGAACGATTCGCTTTACTCTGAAAGGTCACTGAATGCTTCCAGGGCCCGATTGACCAAAGTCAACTCCTTGAACCAGATCAAACTCTTTGGAATGTCGAAGTACATATACTAACCTTTCCAATAGTTCGACCAGTGCGCAATTCGGACTTACCATACGGACGAACGATCCCTTTGCGTTCGATATTTTCCCGTCCAATGGACCGACAAATGCTTCTGAGACATATTTGACCCAAATTCAACTCCTGAACTCGGGAGTGGTCCAAGGACTTTCTAAGGTCTCTAAATTACCTTTCTAATGGTCTGGCTCGTGCACGACTTTGATCAATGGTTTGCGTTCTGCGGCCGATTTTCCAAAAAGGCCTAAAAGACACTGCCAAACGGCAGAACCCAGACCCTGCCTATCGGTAGTGTGCCTAAACGCACCTATCGAATGGTAGGAACAGGGCTATGACGATCTTCAATGCCCTGGGCCTATAAAAAGGAGGCCTGACCTCACTTGCAAGGGAGAGCCCAGATCAGATAGATATCACTCTCAACAGATCCAGAAAACCTCTCTCGAAGTCAGCGTGATTTCCACACCCAAATCCCTTTCCAGCCTTCACTTTTTATCATCCTTTTCACCAAACTTGGTGAATTCACTACCCTCCATCATCATCCAAGTCTAAGGGTTGCTCTCCAACATTCAAGATCTTCAAGAAGGTCCAATTTTCTCCTTAAATTCTCATAAATTCGCAATATCTTATTTTATTACATTGCACTTTTATTATCTCATCTCATACATCCTAATATACTTTTTATTTAGTATTATTTCACATCTCTTATTTTCATATAAATAAAAACCCAAAAAAATAATAAAAAGAGGGTTTGCTCATAAATTCCAAACAAAAATTCTCACACTTTTCTTACACTTTTCTCACAACTAAAACACTTTTCTACACACAAAAAAAAAATAAGAGAACCCCCGGTTGGATTTATCGGATAAATCCCACCCCTCGTTTTGCATGTGAACTACGTGGACTTTGATGCATCTTGGGGTAAAACCCGAGACTCGAGTCCTATTTTTTACGTTTTCTCTCATTTTATATTTTCTCTAAACTCCATTCTCTTATAATATATATACATATATATATATATATATATATATATATATATATACATATATTTGTTCTTAGGGGCGTATTATTTCGTATGCATTATCGTTCCCTCATAACGATTAATGTAGGGATGATCACCTAAATCCTATTTTCTAATACTTTTATACCTTCCTACGGATGACTCGCTTTACCTCTTCCATGGTACAAGTCGATGATTCCTATATCCACTATATATACACATGCACACATATCACGGGGAAAATAAAGGAAAATAACAAAAATCCATGAGAGATCGAAAGGGCCGAATGGGTGCCCAACACCTTCCCATTTCGTAACTTAGCCTCAGGACCCTTCTCAAATCATTTTGGTTTCGTATGCACCAGTATGTATTTGGATGTTGTCCTTCGGGATGGCTTCCCCTTTTCTTTTGTTTGTTTTATATAAAATAGACTGGCCACGTCATTTGACCCTAGGTGCGCGTGGTACGAAGTGTACATGGAGAATTTTCGACGTCTATTCACACACTTGTAGAAAATTCTCCATGTACACTTCGTACCACGCGCACCTAGGGTCACATATATCCACATGTTGCATGCATCACCCATCCATACTTGGTGTACCGTTGGTACTTGCACTTTGCTCCCTGTTTAGCATAATCAAGAAAGACATTCTCATAAGAGGATCATGCATGATTCATACGACATCACCAAAGAGCATTGTTATTAACCAAATTTTTACACAGTAACTGGAGGGTCACTTCGTGATGGGCACTGGTCCAACAGGGCACAGTTATCCTAAGCGATATGACTCTCACCTTCCATTGACCAAGTACCTTCGACGTATATCGAATGTTTCCCCCGCATCGTACCGCTTGACCGAAGTCATGACGGGAGGTATATCGCAGGGAACTCGTTCACGTACACCAAGTATATTGAATTCTCTCTCACACGTACCGTCCCCACGAGGTATATGGTGAGGCAATTCACGTACACTCAGGTATATCAAATGGCTTGTCCACATGTACTGATTGCTCACAAGAGCAAGACGTATATCGTGGAAGTCACGCCAAAGGGGGGAACCCTTTCTGATTCACCCAACCAACTACATACCCATATATAGGTGTCAAGCCTAGGACACACATATTAGATTGCTAGTTTCAACCCGAAACTCTATCGAAATTCTGGGTCGGCCTGCCACCCAAATTTTTATGCATTTTTAAAAACGGGACCCTGTCCGTGAGCTTGGTCACAAATCCAGCCATAGCTTTGCATATATTACAAACCCAATTTTTCCAGGGTCGGGTCCCGTACGGTATTTTATTTTGCATTTAGGAGAATGAATACAAGTGAAAACATAATAATTATAATAATCATACTGAGACCGTCTCCAAAAGGAAAATTATCCTTTTTCTTTATCAAAAATCCAAAAAAAAATTCCTTTCTCTATTAAAAATCCAAAAACATTTTGTCTTCCTTTCTCGAAAAAAAATGTCAAAAATATTTTCCCCCTTTTTTTCTCAAAAATAAATCACATTTTACGCCTTCTCAGGTCGATCGCAAACCCTTGGCCTGGCTCCTTATTGACTTCGATCTTCAATCAAGTCACCCCGGAGTTCTGTTCGTTCCCCTATTACTTCTTTCAAGTCCAGAATCCATTCGCTTTCCATGGAGAATACAGCTCAAGTACCCATTGTGCAGTCGGATTTGACGATAGTTCTTGCTCAGCTTGTGTCCAAGATTGACAACCTCCAAATTATGGTCCGAGAAATGCAATGAAACCAGGTTCCCATCCCTCAAGAACCCGGGGCCCTATTCCCTTATGCCATGGATCCACCCGAGCCCATCTGGGTTCCCAAAGAGTATCAGCACGCTCCACGTGCCCCTCCTATCAATGGGCCATCGCCTACCCAGCTTCCTATGCTGAACCTTGCCCAGCATGGGGCTAACTTGCCTATGATCATTGATCCGAAGGAAGAAGAGATGAACAAAGTCAAAGAGGACCTCAAGTTGCTCACCAAGAAGTTCAACCAAGTCAGAATCTCAGTAAATTACATGGACTACACCCACATGTCTCCTTATCCTAAAGCGAGGTTAACCGAGAAGTTCAAGATGCCAAATATCGAGAAATTCGGAGGAAGTGGACCCCCGATTATTCATCTCCAAAGTTATCACCGTTCCATGATTTTACTAGGGGCTTCTGAAGAAGTGATGGCCCAATTGTTTCAGCAAACTCTGAAGGATAGCTGCCTCCGATGGTTTTTGTCTCTCGAAGAATCCAGAATTCGTAGTTGGGAGGATGTAGCAATGGAATTCATGTCACAATACAAATACAATGAAGAGCTTGAGGTCATTCGTTGTGATTTAGAGCTACTCAAACAGAACCCTGGAGAATCAGTCAGTAACTTCATCGCTCGATGGAGGGAAAAAGCAGCAACTATGACCAATCGGCCTTTCAAGGAAGAATAAGTCATCATAGTGAAGAAGAACTTCTTACCCCATAGCCGAGCAACGATGAGAGGACAATATTATCTCCATTTTTTAGCCCTCGGAGAAGAAGGAGTAGAAATCGAGGAAGGTCTTGCCAAAACAGAAGTTGACCTAAAGAAGGTGTCCGGACAGTTCACCTCCAAAAAATATGACAAACCTGCCAGTACTACATTCTCAACCATCAACAACACCTCTCAACCAACCGCATCATAGGCACCAGAAAGCCTCCCTGTACCAGTCCAAAAGGAATACACTGAGCCCCATGCTCCCCTCTCCAAAGTCTATCAAGCCCTGCTAAGTAAAAACCTTATTAAACCTTTGGATCCTCATCCATTGCCAAATCCACTCCCAAAAAACTTCAAGGTAGATGCCCATTGCGCCTTTCACCAAACTCTGGCCATACCACCGACCAATGCTTTCACCTTCGAAACATGATCCAAGGTCTAATTGATCGGGGTACCATCACCCCACCAGCCAATCCTAAGCCAAACACTACTCACAACCCACTTCCAAATCATACCAATGCCATCTTCTTAGAAGAGAACCCAGAATTTGATCCCTCAACTCAAATCACACCCATATACTCTCCTAAACATCTCTAAATTTGCCCATATTTCCTCGTACACCCTGCTAGCCTCACTAATTAGGCACTATCACTCCTTACCAGAGCATGCACCGCTGTCCATATCCATTCTGAAAATGGAGGTATGGAATTATCAGAAGTTTTAAACCAACTCCTAGAGTTCGGGCTGAAATTGCCCTCACATATGGTCATTGATTGCCAGAGGTTCAGTAAGTTATTCTTGGAAGCACGAAAATGGGCCTGAGAGTCAGATAGTTGGGTAATACCAACTAATGAAGTCAACCTAGATGATGTCATCCAGATCATGGTAGAATTCTTCAAGCAGACCAACAAAATTTGCAGTATCACCGAGTTATTCGATTCTTTGAAGCTACAGGGGTGCCTGGTCCCTTAACCCTTACACATCCCCACAGAATGAGATGACATGCATAAAGAAGTCGTTGAAGTTATGGAATGCATTGACTTTGCATGGAAATATAGAATTTCTGCCACCGGATGGGGGGAAAAATTCTAAGATTTGAATAAAGAGCAAGCTTCAGAGAGAACCGGACTAGTAGTCGACATGTGTGGAATGATATCATTTGAAAAACTCCTCGGAGAAATAAACAAGGTAGCAGAACAACCCGAGATCAATAAGGAAATGGGATTCATGTTTTTCCCTTCTTCATTAAATCACATGACCAGACCAGGGAGGCATTACCAGATTCCAAGCTCACTACCAACCAATGACAAAGGGAAGGGTGTTGAAAACCTTCTTATACCAGAGATGACCCTTGAGGAGAGTAAGATCCTCAATCAACTAAAGAAAACCCAAGCTAACATCACTCTATGGGGGCTTTTCATGTCTTCTCAGCTGCACAGAAATGCTTTGATCAAGTTGCTCATTAGAGCCACGGTTCATCCGGCTACCACACCATAAGAAGCGGTAAATGTGGTCGGATCCCTGACCTCTACCAGAATTCTATCCTTTTCCGAAGAGGAAATCCCCAAGATTGGGCTAAACCACAATTATTCACTCAACATCTCCGTCGAAGTTATGGGGAAGGTTGTACCACTCTCTCTTGTCGATAATGGATCCGCCTTAAATTTTTGCCCACTGAGAACGTTCAAATATTTAGTACTGAAAGAAAGAGACCTCGCTCAACCTTTCGCTACTGTGCGTGCCTACGAGAATACCCGTCGGGAGGTGATGGGATCCATAAAGCTTGTAATAGGGGCTGGCCCTATAAACCCTGTCGTTGAATTCCAAGTTATTGACATCCAATCATGTTTCAACCTATTACTCGGACGACCTTAGCTCCACAGTATCAAAGGCATTTATTCCTCACTCCATTAAAAATTAAATTTCTTCACCGACAGATGGGTTATTACCATCATGGGGTGATGACGACAATGTCGAGGGTGAAAGTACCAATAGTCTGATCCTTGAGATACAGCACGGGTCAAATAATATGCTCCTATCAGGATTTCAAGTTGAACCACTTCTACTCCCAGCAGGGGAAAACTTCAAAGAAAGGGTTTGTACAGAATACGACCCTCATGGCAACGTCAATGTGATTCAGATGTTCAAAAACATGCACTTCGTGCCCAGACTGGAGCTAGGACAAATAAAGCAAGGGATAATCGAGCCGATTGAACTAAAGAAGACCTTACGTCCTTGTGGTTTGGGGTATTAACCGTCAGAACAAGAGCTCAGAATGATCCACCAGTCTCGACCAAAGAGAAGACTAAATTATGTCCAAACTATCCTAGGTGATTCCTTGAATGGACGATTCATCAAAGAGGGTGAGAACTTCCCCTTTTACGGCTTTCCTGAACCATGGTATGACCATATAGATAAGAAGATGAAGCCTGGAATGGAGATCTTATTCCAAGACAGCTACCCATGGGCCAAAGGTTCCCAACACTATGAATAACCGCTCATTAAAGATGCCGAAGAGACTGAGGAAAATAACTCCGAAGATTCCTTTAACTTACAAACACTAGGTCTGGCACTTTGCATGGTTTATTTAGGCACTACATCACTGGATCCATCCCACCTGATTAAAGTTGCTGATACACCTCTCCTAAATTGGCATGCTGCGCCAGTTCTACCTGCTAAAATCTCCCCTAATCCTAATGTTTACCCCTTTTCTTCTTCTGTTGTCTGTCCTTGTTCAAATGTAATCGAGTCCTCTTTTGAGAAGGTTCTCAATGTTGTTTTTCTATTAATGAAATAAATGAAGATTTTGAGTATCTTGCTATGCCTTACATTAACTGTTTGGATTCTAATCAAACTTTCATGATGATGATTTTGCAAATGAACAATTCTTAACTGGTCTAAATAATCTTAATAATGAACAACATAATCGCATTCAAGTTAATGAAGAAGAGACTGTTGTTATAAACCTCGGTTCTAGTAGCCAACTGAGTGAGATTAGGATAGGGACTACCCTTGAAAAGCATGAGCTTGCACAACTTGAAGAATTGATAAAGGAATGCGTGGATGTCTTCGCATGGTCCTACAATGATATGCCCGGCATTGATCCTGAAATAGCTCAGCACGAGTTCCCCACTCTCCCAGATTATAAGCTGGTTAAAGAAAAATTGAGAAAACTCCGCACCGAATGGTCGCTCAAGGTCAAAGAAGAGGTGGTCAAACAGTTGAACGTAGGCATCATTCGTGTGATCGAATATCCCACGTGGCTAGCCAATATAGTGCATGTGCTGAAATCAAGAGGAAAAATTCAGATGTGTGTAGACTATCGGGATATGAACAAAGCCTCTCCAAAGGATGATTAATCATTACCCAATATCGACATGATCATGGACAACACATCCAGTTATGCTCTCAAGTCATTCGTCGATGGTTTTTTCGGATATAACCAAATCAAAATGCACCCAAACCACCAAGAAAAAACCGCATTCATCACCCCATGGGGAACCTTTTGTTACATTGTTATGCCATTTTGGTCTCAAGAACGCTGGGGCTACCTACTAGAGGGTTGCCACAACCATCCTGCACGATTTGATTCATAAAGAAGTTGAGGTCTATGTGGATGATATGATTATCAAATACAAGACTAGATAGGGTCATATTCCTGCTCTCCGAAAGTTTTTTGAATGACTGCGACAGTATCAGATGAGACTCAATCCACAGAAATGCATCTTCGGTGTTACAAAGGGAAAACTCTTAGGATTCATGGTCAGTGAGAAGGGGATAGAGTAGATCTCGCCAAGCTAAAAGCCATACTTGAGATGTTGCCTCCCCTAACAGAGAAAGAAGTCTGAGGTTTTCTTGGGAATTATAATACATCAACCGGTTCATCATCCAGCTAACCTCCATTTGCGAACCTATCTTCAAACTCCTCCTAAAGGATTCAACTAAAGCTTGAAATGAGTCATGGCAAAAATCCTTTAACCAAATTAAATAATATTTGACCCAACCCTCGGTACTCATGCCACCACAGCCTGGCCTCCCCTTGATCCTATACCTAACCATAACCGACACTTCAGTCGGGATTTTGCTAGCCCAATACCTTAAAGATTCCCTCAAAGAAAAAGCCATCTATTATGCCAGTCGCAAATTGGTCGGGTATGAGGTTAACTACACTGCTTTAGAAAAGGCGTGTGTCGCACTTGTCTGGTTCACCCAAAAGTTGCGGCACTACATGCTCACCCTCCCCATCAAACTTGTATCCATAATGGACCCCATTAAATACCTGCTTGAGAAACCCACCTTGTCCAGTCAAATGGATCAATGGTTGATGCTCCTAGCCGAGTTTGATATCGTGTACACCACGCAGAAAGCCATGAAAGGAAGAGACACCTCTGACTACCTCGCTGATTACCCGGTAGAAGAAGCTGATGTCTGGGTCTCTAAATTCCCAGATGCAAACATCCTTTTCATCACTCAAGACAACCTTCGATGGCAAATTTTCTTTGACGGCAATGCTAACGAAAAAGGATACGGCATTGGGATACTTCTGATCGCCCCAGATGACTCTTACACTCCCATCTCCATCAAATTGGATTTCCCTTGCACAACCAACATGACTGAATATGAGGCATGCACAGTAGGCCTCAAGGTTTCTCTCAAGAAAGATATTCAATGCCTAGATGTCTACGGGGATTCAGCCCTCATCATCGGTCAAGTTCTCAGAAAGTTGAAAGTCAAGGATGAGAAACTCCAACCCTTCCAGGCCCACTTAGAAGAACTAGCCTCCCAATTCCAAGATATAACCTTCCATTACCTACCACGATTAAAGAATAAACTATCTGATGCTCTCGCTACCTTAGCCTCCATGGTCGACATGCCCGAAGGAATGACTATGACCCCTTTCCTAATTCAAAAGCAAGACAAACCAACCCACAGCTACCACATTGAGCTCGTCACCACTGAAGATCCTGAGCTAGACAATTGCTGGTACTATGATATTTGGCACCTCCTCAAGCTTGGTAGGTATCCCGAGGGTTCCAACAAGAAATATCAAGCAACCCTCCGAAGACTAGTTGCCCAGTACATCATCTGTCATAAAGCACTGCTCAAAAGAAACTTCGATGGAACTCATTTGCACTGCATCGCAGGGGCTGACATTGAAACAATAATGTGGACCTCACATGAACAGTCGCATGCTTGTCAAGAAGATCATCTGACAAGGTTATTACTGGACCACCATGACCTAGGATTGCACCGCCTATGTCCGGAGATGCCCCAAATGCAAACAATTCTATAACCTTCAGCATCTACCTCCACGTGAATTATACAACATGACCTCTCCCTGGATGTTCTCCACCTGGGGCATCGACATTATAGGGAAGGTTACACCAAAGGCTTCCAATGGGCATGAGGTCATCCTAGTTTCCATTGATTACTTCACCAAATGGGTCGAAGCGGAGTCATACGCAGTGTTGAACGCTAAGAAAGTGGCCAAATTTATCAAGAAAAATATCATCTGCCGATATGGGGTCCCGCATGAGTTAGTGTCAGATAACGGGTTGAATTTTGAGGCAGAATTCACAGAAGTGGTGAACGAGTATGGGATTCAGAGACATAAATCTTCTCCCTACCGACCTCAGACCAATGGTCTAGTTCAAGGCACCAACAAGAACCTCAAATCCATCATCAGCAAGATGATCGAAAATTATCGGGATTGGGATGACCGAATCCCGTACGTCCTTTGGGGCTATCAAACCTCAATTCGAACCTCTACTGGAGCTACCCCTTACTCTCTAGTCTACGACATGGAAGCAGTCCTACCTGTGGATTTAGAAATACCCTCGCTACGCGTGATGCTTGAAAGCAAGTTTAGTGAAGAAGACTGGTGCCAAAGCCGTCTTGACGAGCTGACCCTCCTAAACGAAAGGAGATTGAAAGCTCTTTACCACATACAAGGGTACCATCACCGAATAGCGTGATCATTCAATAAGAGGGTCAAGTAATGCGGTGTTTGATAAGGGGACCTAGCCCTAAAAGAAATCATAGAACCCATCTGGGACCCCAGAGAGAAATTCAAGCCCAATTGGAGTGGCCCCTACATTGTCAAGAAGATCTTGACCGGCGGTGCCGCCATGATCATCGACTTAGATGGGGAAGAGATGGCTCATCCAGTCAAGCTGGACAATCTCAACAAAGTCTACCCCTAGTCCGAAATCTCGACGCGCTACGACTCTTCTCATCTCCCTTCTATTCTAAAAAAAATCTCTTCATTTCCCCTTACCCAGAACTACGTGGGCCTGATCCTCTGCAAAAAAAACATTTTCAAACAAAATTAAAACCTTTTAAAAATCCCAGAGGTACGTAGGCAAATCATACACCTTACATGAGCACGGCCCTTTATTTGTTTTCACAAAATACTATTCTTTTCTTATCTTCGAGAACAACAGTCAATTCCAACATGTATTTTAACAAAAGGATTATGTATGCCTTAGCGGTCGGTATAAATAATTCAAATAATACAAAATTCATCGAAAGGCACAGCTGGATGATCATAAACTTAATTATTTAACTAATAAGAAATTTCGGTACATATTACATAAAGGAACGGATAACTCCCTTCCCCCCACCTTCCTAAAAAAGCCAAAATAAAATCCCCACATGTATTCCCCATTACAAAAAAAAACACCCTACCCACACCTACCAGAGGAGACCCTCTCTATCATCATCATCTATATCCTGGGGTCCCCAAGTTTCCCCTGCCTGAACAGAGTGTTGCAGACACTCCATGGATCGATAAGTTCAAACCAGCTTCGAATAAACCACAACACCTCCCTCCATGGTGTCAAAAGAAACAAACCACCTTTGTCCAGTCTCCACTGCCAACATCTTTCTAACTACTATCCTCCACAACCACTTCATATAATCCCCAGGGATATGCCAAACTCTCCCAACAGACTGAGAAGGACGGGTCGACGGACGCCGATTCTCCTATATAGAGCCAAGCTGCATGCGCAGACGCTCGGTCAAATCTTTTACAGAAAAGAAATTTAGTGTCCGAGGTGGCACGACCTGTGCCCAGTCAAATTGGCATAGAAGCCACCAAGGGAAATAAAAAGAGGTCTATCTGAGACCAACCAGATGCACATACGGGTATTCTCCTAGATCCAGAACAGGCAGCAATTGTCCCCACCAAGGCATTGACCAATAAAGATTACGAGCCCCATGTTCCACAAGCCAATTATCCCAGCTCTCAATATCCAAGCCAACGCTGAAGAAGTGATGCGAAAAGAAGTTGGGTACAGCTAACAAAGGATATTCTGTAAGAGTCACCAGGAAGAGTCTTTCAGATAACCACATGAACAGCATCAAGGGGCTACCCCGCAGGAAGTCAGAATGACCTTCTCGCTAGGCATCTAGACCGTTCAGGGTCTTCTCCAGTATCACCACCGTAGGATTGTGACGGTATGACATCCATGAAGTAATAGCTACAAGTTGTGGATCCACCCATAGTTCCCCAGTCACCAGCAACAATTTTGATACTAAGCCCAGAGCAACGGCTCCAGTATAACCAGCATCGCCTACTTCCCGCAAATGTATAAATCGCAACACTACCGGGAGGGAGATCATTCCTCCAGCAACCAGTGATATAGCCACCGAAGGCGAAATACGAAGAAGCCCAGGTAGCAAATCCCTGAGAGAACGGGAAAATTTGGGTAAAGTCGCAGCAACACTGGGATTTACCCCAGCATCATTACACCAAAACAAGCCTTTAGTAACAGACTAATTTTATAATTAGTAACAGTATTATACCATTGCTATTGCTTACAATAAATTACCGTTACTAATTTAGTACAAGTGTTACTAATTTTAAGTCAATATTTCAAAAGTGAAAATAAAAAAATAAAGGGGAAATTTTCCTTCCCAACTAAATGAAAATTCTCTCCAGATCCAGACAAAAACACTCCAAATGGAAAATCCCTAACTCATACACTCCCAAATGATATCCCTACCAGATCCACAAGGGCTTCATTTCGTATTTTTTCTTAATTTGTGTGATTTGTATTCCCTGATTTGTGTTTTCATATAAGAATTAGGGTTTCTAATGAAGGTCTTGGTGGTTGAGTTTGGTAACGTAAGTGAAGGGAGGGAGATTAATTGGAAGGTATTTTTCTCTTTAAACTATCAGGGAAAAGTCTAATCAAAGACCCCTTTAACGGTATTTGGCCTTATTTCATTACCCGTTTGTGAGCTCCATCTCCAAGCTCGTCTTTCCTCTCAGTTTGTTTTCTACATCTTAGATCTGACTTTCTTTTTGTTTTTGTTTTTGCTGAAGTTATATTTGTGTTAGATTCAATGAACTAGGTCTGGTTTGAGTTTCAAATTGTTTGTTATTTGTTTCAATTTTGAAGCTTATGAATGCAGGCAGATCTTTTAATTTGTTTTCCAGATCTGTGCAACTATTTTAAGTCTTATTGGTTGGTGATTCTCTGTCAATTTATTGAGTGTTTCTATTAGTTCTGAAAATGATTTTTTTTTCTCTTGTAGGTTTTATTGGGTTGATGTAAATATTTAAATAACATTTAAGTTGGCGTTGTATTTGATTTTTATTGTCTCTAATAATTGTTTTTTATGCTGATAATTTACTCAGGTAGTGAATTATTCATATTTGGTTTGTATTTGTAATCTCGAGACTTGTACTGAAACTGATATCTATTATAATTTATAAATTATTATGTATACAAAATTCGCAGTTTTTCTAAATATCTCTTTATGATAGGAGGTTTATCTTAATTCATAATTTCTTAGAAAAGTGTATTCAGTAGTAAAATATCCCCAAGTATGGTCTATAATTGGGGGATTTCCTTGATTGGGATTTTGTTTCACTGAGTAGAGCCATGCTAGAACCTCATCTCAATTTTGTTTTTATAATTATTTTCTATATTATGTGTTTTTTATTCTGTTTTATAGTTTCATCGATTAACCCACTTCTTAGTTCATCCAAACTAGTTGAGTCCACTCATATGGTGGGAGTGGTAAATCTAATTATTAAAAAAGTATGGGGGTAAATCATAGCAGTTTTTGTTTGTGGGGATGATTTGTTCAAGAGAGAAGTAGTGGGTAAATAGAAGTAATCTTTTGCTCTTATAGGTGTACTTGTCTAATCTGATACAACTATTTACTTGGATATTCTCAAGTTGTAATGATGTGGTCAAGGTAATTTGATTAGTAAACACCACATGATTGACTTAAAGCGTAGCTCTCACTAGATTTTATGCCAATGATTTAGTGTTATTTTAACTTTTCACACTTACTCTTTGACAATCATGGGTGTTTTTTCTTTCTAGCAGGGATTTGAAATAATGGAGATGATTGTTGATGTCCAGAGCTGTTTGCATGTACAAGTTATTTTTAGTCCATTCTCGAGTGTTAACTAAACTAAACGATCTAATCGGGGTCCATGACCCGCTGGCCGTTTATCCCCCTGTCCCCACTATTCGCAAGCTATACAGGAATTTGCAACAGGAGTAGAGTAGTTGTTGTATATATTTAACGTCCCAACTACATTTTAGACTATCCGTCGCCCCCCTTCACTATTAACCTTCAGACTAATCAATGCCATGATCCAAACGTTTTATTAATCCAACTTCATTACCAACTTTCAAATTTCCTCATTTCAGTCACATTTCATCCGTCAACAGTCAATCTATTCACACACATTACATAACTTATAATAATTATATAACGAACCCTCACTCAATTTATATTTTGATCCTAATTTCCTAATATTTCCAAGGATGTCAATTCGTTCATCGTGTTTGAGGTTTTAAGACTTCCTAATGTTGAATGTACAAATCAGAAGCTCACATTTCAACTTAAGGTTTTCGTATGTTTAAAAAGCCTTCATTTTGAAAATGCAAATCTATTGGCTTTGTATCATTCAGCTGGTAATAGGACAACCTTGAGAGCTAAATTCTCTCGGTTAAGGTTCTGGAAGGTGACAGTTTATTAAAATTTGATAATGCAAGTGGTGGAGATGATAGTAATGGGAAATTTCCACCAGGAGGTGGTGGTGGTGGGGGTGATGGGGATGATTATGAAGAAAATGAATTTGGACCAATAATGAAATTTGAGGATGTGATAAAAGAGGCTGAAATGAGAGGAGCTAGTCTTCCTTTGGATATGTCAAAGGATGCAAAGACTACATGACTTTGTAGACTTATTCTAACTAGATATTTGGATTTGCAGGTTAATATATATTTTGAACTTGACATGGTTTTGTTGTTGATTAATATTTTTAAATGAACACCACCTCAATTTTAGGATTTATGTTGCAGGGTTCATCTTAGCCCTAAGGTTTCTCAATGAAATATTGCACTATGATTCGGAATATAATGCTTATTGGTCTCACTTTTCTGTTTAAATTAAGAACCGAGGTTTGTAGCTTGTTTCGTTATTCATAATTGGTATGTTAATTAAATTATTAGGATTACATAGTTGTTAATGCTAACTAATACCGAGTTTCATCTACTTGATAGTTTGTAAAATTATTTGTTATGTTGACTTTTCCTTTGTTTGGATTTGAAAAGATCAGGAAAGGAGAGGGAGTGATTAGGTATTCAAATACAGAAGGGAAAGGGAGGGATTACTAATCCTGCATAATATATTTTTTTTCGTTCTTATACAAATAAGAGGAAATGGACCAAGAAACATTTATACAAAAGGGCATACGATTTAAATATATACTAGTTTTCTTTCTTTAACTTCTCCAAACAAGAATACTTTCTTTTACTCGGTGTCATTAACTATCAAACCAATAATGAGTCGTACAAATGTGATGGACCTTTGATTTCCTTGCATATTTACACCTCATTGCATTTAATAATGAATTTATTATTTGACTGTGTACACAGGTTTACTTTTATCGCCTATGAACTTTTTACTTCTGAATTGCAAATGGGGGCCATGCCAAATGGGGCCGTAATGTGCTTTAGATCTCAGCACTAATGTCTTCCACATGCATGCAGGTGCTCTTGTTGATTATATTGCATTTGGGAATAGAGATATTAAACTCAACACTGAAAGGTTTCTTAGCAGTATCACAAACTTGTTCGAAATTGTTCTACAACAGAATATAGAGGTTAGAATTGTGATGTTGGCGGATAATGAGATTTCTATAAATAGCACAAAACAAGTTGTATTGTCGGATACTTCGATTCAGAAGAAGATCAACTCAAATGAGGTTATGAACGTCGAGAAGAAAGCAAATTTCTCCAATGAGATATATCTTTATTCTGATCTCGATTAGAAGCAGGACCCATCAAGAGGAACCTTTAACGATACTGAATTACCAACCTTATTGGTTGAAGAGAATTTAAAATGAACGGTTTGAAAGAGGGGATCCATCTATTCCTGTCCAAAGAATATAATCGATTATCTGCAAGCAGAGGTTAGAAACTGCATGGTTACATATTACTGAAAAAGGCATGCCTGGATCAACGAGTCGTTTGAAACTTGAGAGGACTTCTTCAAGATGGCGTCTATCATAATAAAATGGAATCCATGAATTCCATGAGTTTGAACTCTCGAAATTAGGAAAAGTAATTGAACCATGAAATCAATGTTTTTAAGATTAATGACGGAAATGCCCTCCAGAAAGACCAGATTGGTGATAGGGTCGATCATTATCCGATGTCACCAAGCTTGTTGCATGATACCAGCTTTATCGCCAACTTCAGTAAATAAATAATGTGAGTAACAACCCTATTTGAGTGGGGTTCTTATGGGTCTGTAGTCAGTGAATTTGTACTCATCATATTTTTTTTCTCTTTTACAATATTGAAGTCGTCGTCGTGTTTTAATATTTGTAACCTCCTTGTCATTAGCCCTTGTTGTTCATAGATCTTGTGAGTTGTTTATCATCGTTCAACATACATTATATACATATATAAACATGTATATGTATGTATTATGTGTGTTTACTATATATATATATATATATATATATATATAGGTTTGGTGGATATCTTCCGATCGTTTAATTGATATTCTCTCTTTGATCGAATTATCAAAGTCTTTAAATGCTATTGGTTTCAGGTAACGTTCACAAAATTAAAGATCTCTCATTCATTTAGCATTTTCGTTAATATTTTTGAAGGTTACCCACTTTATATGGTTTATATGTATACATGTTTTTCTTAAGAACGAATGGGTCCATTGTGTTAATCGTATCAAAGTTTCTATTCTGTTGTAAAACTTTGAAGCTTTTACGGGTATTTGTTAATGGGTTCCTTATACGATCATAAAGATTTTCTCTTTATAGATTACAATTACAAAGATGGTGTTTGGAATGCTTTAATGGTAGGATTTGAGTTAGATGTTGTGAACTTTGTTTGAGCTTTCTATATGTGGACTTAGTTTGCATTATGCGTTTGTTGTGAACTTTGTTTGAATCTATCTATATCTGATTTGGAATTAATTTGCACTCTCTTTTATATTATAAAATCCATTTTAACTCCGTCAATGCTAATATTTATTTGAGCATTGCCGATCCCAAGCCCGGATAAAGGAGGAGGGAAAGGTAAGCCTATGTTTAATTTTGAGTTCTCATTCTTCATTTTGCTTTTATTTCTATCACAAATGTCATTGGTTTGGTTTCTTTATGCAGGGACTTGAGTATGGCCTATTAAAGCATTTGGTGAATTTGATTGTTTATATTGTGGGAGGTATGAAAGCTAGTGGAGGGGCTAGTTGTCCTTATTTACTAAGGATCACTTGGAGAACTCCAGATCACATTTCGTTTGCTGCATAAAACCAAACAGTAAGTAGCTTTCGTACATATATAAAAAGGATCATGTCTTACAGCAGCTCAGGTCCTGTGTTAACTGCAGAAATTAGTAATTAAAAACTGATTCACAATATGTGGTTTTACTGATTCGCGTAAGGTAAATCTTTAGTATATTTATTGATGTCAAAATAGTTTCACTTATATTTCTGCATCGATTCTTCATTTTTTAAACTTAAAGTTTCGTTTCATAATTTGTGATGTTTTTCTCATACAACTATAGAAAATGGAAAAGTATGGGGACTGTTATCTGTGTTCTGGCTCATACTCAGGTAGTAATGATGCTCTGTTGTTCAAATTTCTCCCAAACCTTATCTGTGTTCTGGCTCATAATTAGGCAGTAATGATGCAAGTTCTTTAGCACTACTTATTTATGCTCTGCAATTGTGAGTTCAACTGTGCTTTTTGCTATAAATTACAATGGCTGCCTACATCGCTTGTCGTCTACACCGCTTGGCCATAGCTGCAGGCCTTTTTGCTTTGTTGTAGGTTCACCAAAGCACTTGACATGAATACATCGCTGCTCTCCCCTCACTGAAGGAGCTTCATCGGTAAAGGATGAAAATCTTCAAAGCCATCAGAATAAGTGAAATCTGATTTATATCTACGATTAGTTCTATGAACTCATTGCCAAAAATACTACTGCTTATACCGTTTATCTGCAAAAGTCAAAATGACAAACCTCAAGATATAAAAACTTTCCTCCATAAAAATTGCAGCTTACTACTCATTGCGGCCTTAGGCTCAATTGAATGATCAAATTCTCATGCAAAGCTATATCAAAGGATCTAATTCCAGCGGGGTCTTAAGTAACCTAAAGTGCGAGGATGAGAAGAGCATTTTTAGAAGTCAACACAAGCTCTCTCAATACTTTTCCATCTTTCTCCACCTATTACTTTAGCATCTCCACTTGTAAATATGAACTGATGATGGGTAAGCCTAATTCGTCTGTTCTATATGCAATCAAGTACAATGAGGAAATGGGACAGAGTTGATGTAGAGGCTACACAGCAAAAAGATAAAACAAACTTTCATACCAAGACTACAAAAACTATGTTTTATAATGTTAATATACTTATGATTGATGTGCCACAGTTCCCAAAGAATCTCCTTGAGTTGGCTTTGAACATAGTATTAGCAAGTGATATGAAGGACCCTGTAGCTATAAGAATATGCAGGGAAAAGCCATTTGCCACTGATGTGATGAAAATGACTTCCGTAATGAAGCTATGAAAAGGGTTCAGAACCTGATATGCTAGTTTCCTCATGCTGAGAAGTAGATGAAATCTTCAATTTTGCATTATCACCTGCAACTGTGACCCAGCTACTCCCTATTTCCTTACTCATTCCTTTATCCTTCATAACTCTTCTCAAGCTGTCAACAGCATCCCACCTTCCAATGGTTGCATAGAAATTTGAAAGTGTAACATAATGCCCTGGTTTATGTGGCTCCAACTCAAGGAGATTCTTTGCAGCAAATTCACCCCTTGTTACATCATGTTTAATTCTGCAAGCATTTAATACCTCTGCCCTTACTGCACCAGTAGGCTTAGTACCATTCATTACCATTTCACAAAACAAACACCATACTTCTTCAATCTGACCTGCCCGGCCTAATATGTCTGAAGCAAGCATAATGCTCCGGACCTGGGTTTATACCATAACTTTTAACAGAAGCAAAACACTCTTGCCCCTTTTCCACCATACCCGAATGCCCACAAGCTGAAAAAACATAAAGAAACGTCACAGAATTTGGTAACACGCCACTTTCCTCCTCCCCCATCTTCTTGAACATCTCAATAGCTTCAACCCCATGACCATGCCTTCCATAAGTATCTATCATTCCTCGCAAACTAGAAGTTTTTCCAACTTGTTTGTCAAGCGAGAGAAAATTTTTGTTATACAAACTTGTACCCAAAATTGTGTACTAAGATCAAGAATTATAGTGAAATACGTGGAGTCTATCCTTCACCATATATATAGGTTATTCCCAACCAAACCACGTAAAAATCGTTTTTTCCTTTGTGGGTCTGATTCTCTTTTCTTTTACATTTTCTCTACTGATGGCTTACTGCATTTCTCAATTTTAATCTTATATTGCAGATCTATCATTTAAGTTTAACCTTCATTGATTGGCTGAAATATTTTCTAGCATCATTTGTTTGATTAGATGCGTGTGAGATAAATTATCCACATTCAATCTTGTTTTGGAGCTTATTAAGTTTTTGAATCAAAAGTTTACTCTTATTTTTTAAATTTATTTCACTATAATGCGTGTGAGATAAATTAGCCACATTTAATCTTGCTTTATAAAGTTATTAACACGGTCTTAATTTCTTCTTTTTTACATTTCTATAGCCTGGTGACTTGGAGAAAGCCCAGCTTGGTCTCGGTCATAGTTACAGCAGGGCAAAAGTTAAGTTCAATGTGTACCGTGTTGACAATATGGTTATTCAGGCAATCTTCCTTCTTGATACTCTGGATAAAGATATTAATTCTTTCTCCATGAGAGTCAGGTCTCTCTCTCTCTCTCCCCCTTGTATCAACTTCTCATCTTTAATACAAACATTTACTTTTTTTATAATTTATTTGGATGTGAATTAAAAAAATTGTGCTCTCATTTTATGCAGAGAGTGGTACTCTTGGCATTTCCCTGAATTAGTAAAGATTGTTAATGACAACTATCTGTATGCTAAAGTTTCAAAATTTGTTGAGAACAAATCGTAGTTATCCGAGGACAAAATAACAGGCTTAACAGACATTCTTGGAGATGAAGATAAGGCAAAGGAAATTATAGAAGCTGCCAAAGCATCCATGGGTATAAATTTTTTGAATTATTTTAGACTACAATCACATTTATTTTACTCACTTGGGGGTCTTATGTTTATCAGGACAGGATTTATCTCCTGTTGACTTGATTAATGTCAAGAAATTTGCACAGAGGGTAATGGACCTTGCTGAGTACAGGAAGAAGCTTTATGATTATCTGGTTAATAAATTGAGTGACATAGCACCTAATTTGGCAATGGAAATGGTAAGGAATTGGC
Organism: Sambucus nigra; assembly: GCA_949130495.1. Taxonomy (NCBI): domain Eukaryota; kingdom Viridiplantae; phylum Streptophyta; class Magnoliopsida; order Dipsacales; family Adoxaceae; genus Sambucus; species Sambucus nigra. The sequence goes on along the minus strand of OX422214.1, from coordinate 380,840,876 downwards.
CAAAGGTTCTGGATTTGGGGAGGGCCCTTGAAAAATATATTTTTTTTAAATATGTAATAAGATTAGTAACATAATTTTACCATTACTATTTATGAATTTTACTGTTACTGTTAGTAACATAATTTTACCGTTACTAATTTTGATCTTTCTGTTACTATCAATAACCGAACTGTACCGATACTAATTCTAAATTTTCCGTTACTATTAGTAACACAATTTTAGCGTTATTAATTCTGAATCTTACCGTTACTAATTTTGAATTTTACCGTTACTATTAGTAACAGAATTTTACCGTTACTAATTCTATTTTTTTCCGTTACTATTAGTAACAGAATTTTACTGTTACTAATTCTAAATTTTTTCGTTACTATCAGTAACAGAATTTTACCGTTACTAGCTTCGTGCCCCACGCCTTTTTTCTAACAGAAAAATTTTGTTATTAATATATTTAGTAATGGTAAAGTTGTGTTACTAATGGCATGTTTTGGTGTAGTGCATGATAGAAAATTGCTCGTAGGTAGGACAAACTTCATCCAACCCAAAGCGAATTACATGGTCTTTAGGGTACCAAAATTGTACCGCCGCCATCAGCATGTTCCACTCAATGGACCGATTGCGCCACAAAGAGACTCGACACATGTTGAAAGCATCGTAGTCGACATTATAAGAGCACATCTCTTCCAAGGCTTCGAGTTAGTTAGCAAACTCAATGCTACCAGGGAGAGCCATCATATAAAGACTAAGAAATAGTAGATAAGTGAAGGTGTGATGGAAACACTCCACCCTTCCCCTTTTTACACTTGAGAACCCTCATAAGAGATACAATCCCTCTAGAAATCGGAGGGAATCCTACCCCCACAAAGTACCAAAAGGTTGGAGAGGGCACAAATCAAAAGTTTTGATTTGATGGGACTGGACCTGACTGCTGATAGGCAAGACAAGGGTCTTGCCGGTCGGCAACCCCCTATTTTTGGAAATTTTCCTTTTTTCTGTTTTATCATAATCAGAAACTCAATAAAAAAATAAATTGATATTCTCAACAGAATTTCAAAAATCCTCTTCCACCCCTGTATAAGTTTTCATTTTTAAAACTTTCCTTCAAAATCCCAAAAATATCTCTTTTTATGGTCTCAGCAACAAAGTAAAAAGCGCATGTGCATGCATTCTCTCACCATTAACAGAAGATAATAAAAAAAATCCCATTGCATTGCATATATATATTCTTCTGTGTTACATCAAATTTTGCAGGAAATAAAAGAAAAGAAAAAAACAATGGGACTCAGCCCGAACCCATTTTTTCTCTCTCTCACCTACCCTTCACCCCTTTCTCTAAGAGCTTCCACACCTATGACGTGCTCTCTTTCCCCTACGGCGAGATGACGCACCACCACTACCCGAGCCAGAGTCCTCCCCGGACGAAGCAGAAGGCACCAAAAAAGAAGGAACCGGGACCACATCCTGAATGTGGGCAGTCGCCAAAGAGATCCAATCTTTAATATCCCTCATCCAAGTGGTCGACACCGGACTTGCTGTAAGTAAAAGGCAGAATTAGTATCAAAAGAGGGATCAAAACAGAAAAGGAACCAAAAAAGAGCAAGAAGTTATACCGCAGGATGAAGAACCTCCTCTATCAAACCCAACTCCTCCGGATCCATCGCGTGAGGACGGTGCAACATAGGCACCATCCCTCCATCAGCCCGCCAAATATTGTATAAAGAGGTGTGCAACCGCACAAAGGGAACCTCTTAAGTCACCGCCGCCGTAGACGCAGACGGACCACCACCACTGTGGGAAGACCTCACCGACTGACTCGAACCCGCAGGAGGGAAAGGCAAGGCATCATATATGTTGGGCGCCATCAACCAGCTCATCACAAAGTCCATATAGTCATACAGCGCGACCGTATTAGTATATAATGGGTAGGACTCACCGATCATCGTCGCGATCCTCGCATCCTCCGACATCATCCGCTCCCGCCTCATAGACATAGAAGGCTACGCAAGTGGCACCACCACCTCCTCCTCAGCAATCTGCCAAAACACTCTCCCCCAGATACCAAGAAAGGTCAAACTCATGTGCCAGCAAACACCTCATCTGCGCATTAACCCGATCGCCCTTGTATCCTAAATGGTTGTCCCCTAAGGGTAAAAGGTCACCTAAAAATCCCAAGCAGGCATAAGTCAATACAGAATCAGAACATGCCAAACACCAAGGCTTAAAAGGAAAGAGTCTTACCCTACAACTGGTCAGGATATTCAAGACCTGAAGTACCACCTCCAGAGAGAGAGATCCCTTCGACTGCCGATAGGCCTTTCGCCATCGATACAATCGGCAAAAGTCCCAAACAGTATCATCCTTCAGAGCGATCAGCGGGGTATTGCACCCAATCACCTCATAGAACCACGTCTGCCAAAGACAGAAATTCACAATCAAAAAGAGACGCATAAGGGAAATGCGAATGTATGAAAGGAAAATGCGCAAAATTAAAGAATACCTCGAGGAGATACGTGGCTCCAGTAAAAGTTTACCGGCAGCACCGGCTAAAAGCATACAAAGAAAAATAGAGGGTCGCCAAAGTCAGGCTCCCCCAATCATAGAGAGGGATGTTCGAAAACATCCTCAAGTACAGCAAGAACCACAAATGGACGACGTCGCCGCTCGACGCCACCATAAAGCCTCCCAGCACCAGAAAAATGAACAATCGATTTATCTTCCTCACCTGCAGCCCGTCCTCCACATCAACCACCCTACTCGGTAGAACATCCTTCAGCAAGGACAATCGGATGGAATCCCCAGACACTATCCTCCCCACATCGCCGAGCGCCTCCCTCACCGCCTCCGGCCTCACCCTCAGAGAGCGATCCACCTCTATCTGCTCCCCATCGCAATCCAGACCCTACAGCTGCTGCACGTCTATAGGAGTCACGGTCATCTCCTCAAAACCAAAATATAAGGTGTGGTTAGTATCCCACCATCTCTCCCCCACAGCTCATAAGATCGATGTCGAACGAGGCGTCTCATCCAGCGCAGATGCCAACCTCCCAAAACCCACTGATGATACCACCCAACGCACCACAGGTTGAAGATGCTCCCGAACATCCTTAAGCCCCGTCGTCCCGCGGGCACGCATGTTCTTCAAAGAGATATCAGACTATCAAAAGAATAAACCTTGTCAAAATTCAAGGAAGAAAAAAAAATCACCAAAAAGAGAAGAATGCCAAAGGTCAGGTTATTTACATAACCACCAGGGTTCACCACCCTCGAGAAGCGATGACCCGATGGCTCCCATATCAAGGTCTTCTCATCCGCAATTGGCTCGAATGCGTCAAAGTAGTTCTCGCTCCCCAAAGCAAGAGGCACCCTGGCCCTCCACTCCACATTTGCCCAGTCGTCAATGGTCAACCATTCCCTATGCGTTGCAGTGCTCACAAAGGCGGCCATTTCTTAGAGATCAGAATGCTAGAACGATTTGCAGAGGAAAATTACAAAGAGAAAGAAAGCAAGAAGCTGTGAAAAATGAGGAGAAATTGCCCCCTTTATATAGGATGCTAAGAGTCATGCCGATCGGCATTGACTCCCCACCCACCGATCGACACTGACCCCTTACCTTCCCAAGGCAGTCCAAAAGTCCGTGCCACTACCGAATGGCACCATTGAACCGTGCCGACCGGCACCCCCTTAAAATTTCATACAAAAATTCTCAGAAAATGCTAGAAAATCCTAAAAAATCCTCAGAAAATTCTTAAAAATATCGGAAAGGAATTAGAACATTTTCACCAAGAAAATTTCACACTCCCTCAAGCGGAACCCCCATTTCCCTAGCGGAACTCCAGAAAGACATTTTCAAAGTCTCTACAGGACACTCTACTTTTTCCCCAGCTCATTCCCCAGCTGAACCCAAAATCCAATCTTCATCCTCTCTTAGATCAGAATTGACCTCGGTCTTGGACCGTCACCATAGTTAGGTCAGAATTGACCTCGGTCCTCGGTCGTCACCTCTCTTAGGTCAGAATTGACCTCGGTCTTGGATTGTCACCTCTCTTAGGTCAGAATTGACCTTGGTCTTAGATCATCACCATAGTTAGGTCAAAATTGATCTCGATCCTCGGTCGTCACCTCTCTTAGGTCAGAATTGACATCGATCTTTAATCGTCATCATAATTAGGTCAGAATTGACCTCGGTCCTCGATCGTCACCTCTCTTAGTTCAGAATTGACCTCGGTCTTGGGTCATCACCTCTCTTAGGTCAGAATTGACCTCGATCCTCGATCGTCACCTCTCTTAGGTCAAAATTAACCTCAGTCTTGGATCGTCACCTCTCTTAGGTCAGAATTGACCTCGATCTTAGATTGTCACCATAGTTAGGTCAGAATTGACATCGGTCCTAGGTCGTCACCTATCTTAGGTCTTAATTGACCTTGGTCCTCGATCGTCACCTCTCTTAGGCCTGAATTGACATCGGTCTTGGATCGTCACCATGTTAGGTCAGAATTAACCTCGATCCTTGGTCGTCACCTCTCTTAGGTTAAAATTGACCTCGGTCTTGGATCGTCACCATAGTTAGATCAGAATTCACCTCGGCCCTCAATCGTCACCTCTCTTAGGTCAGAATTAACCTCAGTCCTCTGTTTTGGATCATCACCATAAGCCCGTAGAATTGGCTTCGACCCGCAAAATTGGTCACCTCATCCTTAAGCCCTCAGAATTGGCTTTGACCCGCAGAATTGGTCACCTCATCCTTAAGCCCGTAAAATTGGCTTCGACCCGCAGAATCAGTCACCCTCATCTTCAAGCCCTCAAAATTGGCTTCAACCCACAAAATCGGTCATCCTTAGCACCTCTTTAGGAATTAGCCTAAACCTTTCCTCCAAACCATCCTTTAAGTCCTCAAAATCGGTATCAACCCTCTGAATTGGTCATCCTCGCATCCCTTATATCCTCAGAATCAGCCTCGACACTCTGAATTGGTCATCCTCCCTCAAAAGCATCATGTAGTGTTTATTCGATGGCTATCATTTATTCCAAACTCACCCATCGAGGGGCTTTGTAGACACCCCATTATGTTACCCCTTAAACTCTTCTTAGGTCCCTAGCACCTCCCGTCATCACCATAAACCCAGGTCATACCCCGAGTACTGACCTAGAAGCCATCGAGCACTCCCAGGCTCCATTTGACCAAAAGTCAAAATCTTAAGCTCAACTGAGGCTTAATGAATCTTCGAAGGGCACTAAAACCCCTTTCCAACGGTCCATCCCGTGCACAATTCTGACGTACCATGGGGACGAATGACCCAATTTCCTCGAAACTCAGTCACGAGGCCACCGGGCGCTCCCGATCTCCATTTGACCTAGTCAACTCTTCACTAAAACCCCTTTCCAACAGTCCACTTCGTGCGCGATTCTGACTTACGATACGGACGAACAATCCGTTTTACTTCGAAAGGTCACCGAATGCTTCTAGGGCCCGATTGACCAAAGTCAAATCCCCAAACCAGATCAAACTCTTTGGAATGTCGAATTACATCTCCTAACCTTTCCAATGGTCCGCCCCGTGTGCGATTCTAACTTACCATGCGAACGAACGATCGGTCTGCGTCCGATGTTTTTCCGTCCAATGGACTAGAAAATGCTTCCGATCCATATTTGACCCAAAGTCAACCACCAAACCCGAGAGCAATACAAAGGACTTTCGAAGGTCTCTGAATTACATTTCCAATGGTCTGCCCCATGCGCGACTCTGATCAACGATTTGAGTTCTGCGGTCAATTTTCCAAAAAGGCCTGAAAGACACTACCAAACGACAGGTCCCAAACCCTGCCTATCGGTAGTGTGCCTAAATGCACCTGCCAAATGGCAGGAATAGGGCTATGCCGATCGAAAATGCCCTGGGCCTATAAAAAGGAGGCTTGACCTCACTTGCAAGGGAGAGCCCAGATCTGATAGATATCACTCTCAGCAAATCCAGAAAATCTCTCTCGAAGTCAGCGTGATTTCCACACCCAAATCCCTTTCTAACCTTCACTTTTCATCATCCTTTTCACTAAACTTGGTGAATTCACTAACCTCCATCATCATCCAAGTCTAAGGGCTGCTCTCCAACATTCAAGATATTCAAGAAGGTCCAATCTTCTCCTTAAATTCACAATATCTTATTTTATTACTTAGCACTTTTATTATCTCATCTCATACATCCTAATATACTTTTTATTTAGTATTATTGCACATCTCTTATTTTCATATAAATAAAAACCCAAAAAAATAAGAAAAAGAGGGTTTGCTCATAAATTCCAAACGGAAATTCTCACACTTTTCTCACAACTAAAATACTTTTTCTACACACACACACACACACACACACACACAAATAAGAGAATCCCCGGTTGGATTTATGGGATAAACCCCACCCCTCATTTTGCTTGCGAACTACGTGGACTTTGATGCCTCTATAGGCTATGTAGGCGTCTCGGGGTAAAACTCGAGACTTGAGTCCTATTTTTTACTTTTTCTCTCATTTTATATTTTCTCTAAACTCCATTCTCTTATACTATATATATACATATATTTGTTCTTAGGGGCGTATTATTCTGTATGCGTTATCGTTCCCTCATAACGATTAACGTAGGGATGATCGCCTAAATCCTATTTTCTAATACTTTTATACTTTCCTACGGATGACTCACTTTACCCCTTCTATTGTACAAGTCGATGATTCCTATCTCCACTATATATACACATGCACACATATCACGGGGAAAATAAAGGAAAATAACAAAAATCCATGAGAGACCGAAAGGGCGGAATGGGTGCCTAATACCTTCCCATTTCGTAACTTAGCCTCCGAACCCTTCTCGAATCATTTTGGTTTCTTATGCACCAGTATGTCTTTGGATGCAGTCCTTCGGGATGGCTTCCTCTTTTCTTTTGTCTGTTTTGAGTAAAATAGACTGGTGACTCTAATCTCTCTACATTTTTCACCTCACCTCAAATGATGCCGGCCGAAGCACTCCCGAGAGGGACGCGCGGGACCGTAAGGATCCTCACGTTGCGCCCCCCGCCCCACACTGCGGCGAGGATCGGGGATGGCCACAAATATAAATTATAAAACTTCTTAACATATTTCGTAGATCAATTTCAACATGGTAAATTAATTTAGAAATGAACAATTAATCAACAATAAACACAAGTAGCTAGGAGAAAGACGTTAGACAAACTTTGTAAATCGAGGTTTTACTGTGGTTCGAACACTACTTACATCCACACTCAAGATGACACTCGAGAAACTTCATTATCTCCGGTTATCTTAAAGTGGAACCAAAATCCTTGCAAGGAAAATCACCTTGCAACCCACAATTAACAAGAAGCTCAAGAGGTACCCATGCAAGAGCCCGGTGTCTTTAAACTCCTTAAATCCCCGTAATTACAAAACTACCAAACGAAAATATATAATGAAGTTCACTAAAAGTAACAATAATAAGATTCGCAACTAAATCGTAAAGTAAAATAGCTTTATTAAAAATAATAGTGAAATGGGTTTACTTTCTCTCTCAAGAAAAGTAAGCAATCGAGCAATCACATGTATGATACTCAAATGGGTTTTGGGTAAATATTTAGCACAAGTGTGTATTGGTTTTATAACTTTGTTAAAGATGGATTGAAGATGTATACTGTAAGGACACAAATTTCCAATTGAGTCCATATATAGTTTTGGCTCAATTCCGGACAAAAACATTTATTCATAGGATAGTATGTAATTGTAATATTCTCAAGCCTATGAAGTGTTTGTTGAAGAAGTAGCGGCAAAGAGTATAAAGCTTCATCAAATGTGCTGGTTTGCGTGCCTCATTTCTACGTCATCAACCATAGTTCCATGCTCCCAAGGTATGAATGCAATATTATATATATAGGAGCTTGGAACAAGTTTTATTGGGTGTTAGGTTTTATAAAAACTGCGTTTCGTTTTAAGAAAGAATTAATTAAAACTTTAAAAATGTTTATAAAGTTTTCTGGGCTTATTGTCGTTCGAACGAAAATGTCGTTCGAACGAACCTGCCAACGAGTTCCCATAATAGGCCACTGGAATGTCGTTCGACATGTCGTTCGAACGAACCTTATGTTCGAACGAGATATCCAACGAGATTCTAACGAGTTCAATCTGGAACGTCGTTAGAAGTCTCGTTCGAACGAGAATTTTGTTCGAACGAAATGTCGTTCGAACGAGATGCCAGGCGGGAACAGTTTTTGGCAGTTTTGCACCCACTTTCCCACTAAGTTTGTAACCAACTTTTTCAGATTTTAATATGTGCGGGAATCTCTTTTGATAATCCATCTTTTTCATATCATACAAACTCTTAGAGAGTGTTTTGAGAGCAAAATTAAAAAGAGAAAAAGATCAAGTTTTGAGTGAGATTTTCAAAGAGAACTTTACTTATCACTCTAGTTTTACACCCATATTGTTTATCCAAGTTCACATATATACATATCAATTGCTTGGAGTTTGGCACCAGTTTATCTCTTCCGTTTCAAAGAGAAGGTTTGGTTTGCTTCTACATCCATCAAAGAAGAAGACGTTTTGTTGCGATTCTACCCACTTGGAGAAAGGCTCCTTGCTCGGGTGACGGTGACCATATAAAGTCCTATCGGTGGATTCCGAGACCGCGGTGGTGTTCCAAGGTTATCCGCTAGGAAGAGGTGTCTACAAGAAGAAGCGTCGGGGCTTGAGAGGGATCGAGTCGTGTGTTGTAAGTCTTTTGTCTTGTACTTGTAATTCCGTATCTAGTGGATTTGTGGCTAGGGCCGTCCAAGGTTGTTTCCCGTCTTGGGTTTTTCCTCGTACATCGCGGCGTATTGTGATTGATTTATTTTATCTTGCAAAATAACGTAGAACGCATGTTTAGAATAAATCAAGATAAAATTTGGTTTAAATTATCACACTCATTTAATTTAGGACTATATTAAATATTGGGTAAAGTTTATTTAATTCAAGTCATTTGCTAAAATTTGGTTTCACCTAATTTGCTAATATTGATAAATATGACTTAGGCAAATTCTAGGACTTGGATTAATTAATTGGTTTAAGTGAATATATTAATTGATTAATTTTACTTCACTTGGTTTAATTTTAATTTGTTTTAAGAAATTAAAATTTGTTGCTTTAAAGTTGAACCATCACCTTTACGCTTCCGCATCATCTTGAATTTATATAAAAGGAAATTACAATTTTTTTTATTGCAACAAGTGGTATCAGAGCTTTGATCTAAGAAAAGCTCGCGTTTTCAACATATACTAAAGCTCAATGGTTTTTTAGGAAAAGCTTGGCTTCAATAGAGTTTTGGGTTTTAAGCTCTTGGTTAAAATGGGTTTGGGACTTGGTTTCTCTCTCTAGAAAACTGAAGGATATTGACAGAAACTTAGGCTTGGAACTTACTCAATGGGATCTTTATTATAATCTTATGTGTCTGACGAAGGAACCCAAGGTATACTTTATAGTCTTTTAATGAGAAACTAGTCGTTGGAGGGTAGTAAGGTAATTATTGAATCACTTAGCTTCTAATTTAAAAAACTAGTCGTTATGGATTTTCGAGTTTTCAAATACTTATAGTCAACTATACATTTTGTATAGTGGACTAACTCCTCTTTTCTTGAAAGTAAATTCATATGGCCTAAGTTAGTTAGGTTTGCCTCAATGTATAGTCGTTAGATTATAGTTGTCTATACATAGTCTATAGTTGACTATCTCTTCCTTGGTTGGGGATTTATGATTTATGGGTTTGTTCCATCATTTGGGTAGGCCTAGGTAGGGTTTAAATTGGTTTAGGAAGGTTAATTTTGATCATAGACAAGATCAAATAAGTTTACATACATTTGTACAACAGTTCCTAAAGATCATCAAGAAACTAAACAAGGTCTTATGGTCTTTGAGAATTCTTCTAAATTTCTTCGGACATGTGATGTTGCCTTGAGATATGATTAGGAACATGCTTGTGTGGATGTTTTGATCTTAAACTTCTATTGACGATTTGTTTGATCTTTGTGCATTAAGCTTCTGATGCTTGTGCGATGCTTTTTAGTTGAACTTTCTAGGTGAGTGCTTTGAATCCTCGTTGTAATGATTTGCATAGTTTTATGGATGGTGTGATCCTTCTAACGTATATTATCATGCATTGAGTGCTTGTTTTGATCTGAAGTACATTAGAGAGAAGATAGTGAAGTTTGATCATATATCAAATTTGTTGTTATCATACAAATTCCTTTCATGATATACATTATGTTTCATAATTTTTTCTTGACTTAAGGGGTTCAATAGGAAGGTTTATGGTATCGAAGAAGTTCGATCCAATTCTGAAGTTCCATTGAAGGTGGATGAATTTGCTGGGTCACATTAAAATGTATTAAGGGAAATTATCTATGCAGTGATTCCAAAAATGATAAGAGTATATTTTATGTTCCTCTATAGGCCAATAATGAGAAAGTTGTTATGCATTCCAATAACTCCTTCGATTCTAGTGATTATAATAAAGATGAGGTCAAAACTGCATACTGATAACTTCCTGAGGATTTCATCAAACTCATAAATTAAATGACTATTGTGAAATAATTTAAGGGACATTGGTCCGATTAGACCATGTGGCACAACACGTGACATCTGGAAGTCATGGTGACATAGTCGGATAAAGATCATGAAGTCGCTAACAGAGATTCAAGAAGGACTATATCCTAACATGACCATATACAAGTCAACTACAAATTTATCACTCTAGATATAAGATCAAAGAAGATAGGTGATGAACAAAGGAGATACCTAGAATTGTAGGGTACTTGTTCTTATAAATAGGAGCAACCCCAACTGGTTGTGGCACAATTATTTTCACCCTGGTAACCATGATATGAACTCTCAATTAGAAACCCTAGCACTCCAATCGTCCTCTTTTATTCTTAGATAATAAACAGGTCCCTCCCCTCCTCGTGGATGTACGTAGGATGTTCTATCAAACCATACAATCTCTTATGTCCTTTTTCATATTTCATTTTATCTTGGAGACGAATAGTAATATCTGAATTATTATGGGTTCAATAGTAATATTCATAAAAGGTTCTTTGAGAATTGTGTATTCTAAACAAGTGGTGTTTTGTGAACTACTTGGTTTAATATTAATTAATAATGTATTTCTTTGAAGTGAATTCACGAACTTATAGTGTTCCATAAAATAAATTGAAAACTCTAAATTGGACTTGAGTAACAAGATTTCTTAGTTTTAAATCGAGATTATCTCCACATCTACTTTGAAATTAAACATTATTGAGAGGTATTAAAGTTGGGTAACACGATTTTATATCCTAGACATTGAACAGAGGAGAGGCTACATCCCTAAGTAGCAAAAAAAAAATTTGTGAAATCTTCATCAGAACCCACATTAATACCTAACTTTTGAGATTCTTCATTAACCGATTCATCCGTGAAGATTAAGGTTAAAGGAGGGAAATTTGAACGAATTTTTCTTCAAGTTGAAAAGTATAAACTTAAATGCTCAATCATTCCTACGAAGCACAAGCCATTGAAGTAAACCCACTGCCATAAGAAGGCATTTAGATTGTCATCACCTTTGGAGAATACTTGGAGTGATGTGCATTTTGAGAACAATGATGAGAAGAATCAAGGATACCCCCAAAACGTACTTAAGGGAAAGACAACATCGATTGTGCCTCTCATAATTATGTGTGAAACCTCAACCCTCGAGTTCATCATAGTTAGACTAGGGAAAAAAATTACATAGAATTAAGTTGAAGTCTTTAGGCGATCATTTTCGGACATCCTTGTCCTATACTATTTATAGTTAGGCACTTTATTTGTAACTGGTATATGCTTTAGATTTCCTATCTTATTAATTGGTATCATCTCGACTCTGTTCCATATGTTACTTTTTGGTTAAGTTCTTTGGTTCTTCTTACTAGAAATATTTTATGAGTATAAATTTGTTTATAGGTATATTTTATCCCTTTGTGCTTCATATAAAACCTACATTATTAGATATTGTACAATTATTTTTATTTATGACATATATACGTTACGAAATTTACAATGCACAATAATTTGAGCAATTTCCATGAGAATTTAATGAAATTACGCTTATCCTACTTCTAAAGAAAACTAAAGTGTTTGTAACTCTTGAAAATGGATGTCATTTTCAATCCATTATGCATGTGAGATTTGAATCGTTGTTGTAGTTCAAAAGAAAATTATAAGTATTCAAAAATCATGAGAGAATAAGTTGTTAAGACTGAAATTTAGGATTGTGGGATGCCACCGTTAACCCAGAAATAGTTTCCCGCCCTTGTCAAGAGTGACATCCGCCACTTGCAATATGTTTAAAAATTTATTTCTCGAAGTTTTTATTTATACTAAATTAAGTAACATCAAGGATATAAGACCAAAAGGATTTTAATCATAAATCGCTCATGAGAAAAAAATGGCAATTGAAAAGTTTATTATTTTCAAGTAAAAATAGGGTTTTCTTTTTATTGCATAAAGATAAGGTTTCCAAAATGAGTTAAGTAATCTTTGTTTTTTATTTAAATATGTACTTCTCATTCAATTGACTTTCAATCATGGAGCTATGTCATTGAATTACTCTACTTTAAGTTGATTTAATTTGTGTTTGGGCCTTTGAATGCTTTATCATTCTTCATATAAATGATTTGGCATAACCATAAACCTTGAGTAATGATTTGTTAAATATGTTTGATCATAAAAAATGTATATTTTCGGGGATTTAATTTACCTTATATATTAGAAATTTTATTGTACACCATGTTGTGTTTTTTGTTATGCATAATTTGCATCCCAAATGTTTTGCAACCCGTTCGTTGAACCTTCGACACAGTAAGCTCTATTGGAAACCAACGACACTTTTCTTCGCTTTAGCGAAGATTCCCCTTCACAACTAATGACCATAATTATTGCAGTGAATAGGGTTTTAGTTTTGTTATAAGTTTGGATGTGTTAGATTCCCATTTTCTCATTTTCACCTAAACCAAAGAATACTTGTATCAGTCCTCCTTAACTTTGTCTCATATTTTAGTTCTTATTACTTTTAGGGATTCCTAAGCCTCTATCTCTTTCGTATTCATCGATTTGGTAAGTTTTCTCCTTAATTTTTTTAGGGTTTGAGGACCCAAGGTTAGTATCTAACGTGAGATAATTTCCTCACACCTCAGCCTTCTTGAGGTTGATAATCCTAAATACACATACAAGAATAATTGGTATCCTTCTAAGAGTGAAGTAATTGGTGTCTTGAGTTGCAACCATCATCTTGTTTGGAAAGGAAAGAATTTTCCCCAATCCTACTTAGCTAATAATTTTTACATCTTATACACAGTTATTTCCTCTTGTGTTTTCCTTATAAGGAAACCAAATTTTATTTCTGAGAAAAATCCATTGTTGTTATAAGCTCTTAGGAATGGTTTTCATATATATTTGGTGGGCCAAAATTATTTACCTCGTGGCGATCCATACCAAAAACGAGTTGTCATCTTTCTCTTTGACCTTCGATCGTTTGATACTATATATTCTTCTCGATCATAAGGTTTTCATACCTTCAGATAAAGTTGTGAAAAAACATGAGGCCAACATATCTCTTGCTTCATACCAAAGATAGGTATCTTAGTTTCCTGACTACAATGGTCATCCTAATCCTCCGCATCTTGTGCCACCTCATGATCATCGTTTTCATTTCTTGTCTCATAAACCTTGCACTTTCACATTTTCTCAAACTCAATTGATGATGTTTTCCACCAAAAGATAAACGGCATACGCAATAACATGTTTCTTACCCGTGATGATTTAACCAAATTGTTACTTTTAAGGATGAGGATCGTATTTTTTTGCGTGCGTTTCATCTTCTCTTATTTGCCTCTGGAGCCAAATCCGCATGGAAATAATTTAAGTTTGAGCCATGGTAAAAATTATTAAGTCAAGTGTTCGTAATCACTATGAGAATAGGAAGAGGAATAAGAGGCGATGAGAAGTTTTGTTTGGTTTGGGGTTTTTTTGTTTTAAGTGTTAGGGGTTGTATTTGTATTTTCTTATTCATGATGTAATCATAAACTCTCAATATTTTGACGTGTTTATCTTGTTTTAACACATGTTATATCTTATATATCATTTATATTTATCATTTTTTATGACTTTGTGTGTAGTATGTGATGTGTTATTATAAGGTTCTTATATCAGATGATATTTTACCTTAGTTACATGCCATATGCTAATGATTATAAGATTATCTCTAATCTAATTGGTTTAATTAGCATATTTACTCTTTACTTGTTCATATTTATATTCTCCGTACATTGCATATTCCATTTCTTTGTCTCATTAGTAATAAAATGAAGAGAAGTTTGCAGATAAAGGGAGTATGATATTGAACTTTTTTAAAGCGATTAGGTAGTTTTGTATGTATAATCCTTAGGGGGAGTGTATAAGTGTTATATAATATTTATTTAGAGAGATTTAATAGTAAGGGAAAGTGTGTTTTAGTTGTTTTATGAATGATGTCATAATTTATTATTTATATGATTCATATTATTAAGCTTACGTTTTTATTGTCTTTATATTATGTGTTAGTATCTGATGTGCTTGTTGGTGCGTGATAGGAAAATGGGAAGTTTTAATCCTCTTGTCATTTTATTATAAGTAAATGTATTTGTTATCTTTTATGCCTTTGGTCAGTCGAGTAAACTTAGGTAAATTTGACTAATTTGGATGTAAGTTTTTGTATGTGTTTATTACTTGGAATTTGATAAAGGGGGAGTTCATAAGAGTATAATATATGTTCACTATGCCTCCATGCTTATGCATGTCTATAATTATTTGACTAAATCACTCTTTGAGCTCAGACTATGAGGTCACCAAAAAGCTTCATTTATCAAAATCAACATGAATGAGTCATTCATGCCATTGTCTTGAGTACACCACTTTATGATATAGACATATTGGACTAATCAACAAACACTCACCCCCAAGGTTATACATATTTTTATTTTCAAAATCCTTTTAATTTAACCTTATCTTTTTTTAATTTCTAATATGATTTGTAATATACTCTTGATATATACATTGTGTTTTAAAACTGCACATTTTTTATATATAAAACTTGTTCATAGGTTTTACAACAAGTGTTTATTGGAATATCAAGTAGATAGTCCATGGAAATTTTTTCTACTTTGGCAACCTCCTCACTAGACATTTGCCTTAGTGAAGATATCCTTCACTTTAGAAAAAGATGCCATTTTTTACTACAAACCCATTAAATGGCCAACCTAAATTTTAGTGGAAATCTTTATACCCTTTTAGAGTGTGCCTATCGATGGTAACTATCCAAATAAAAATTAATTGACCTAATTCAAGATAATGGAAGATTAAATTTTTATTACAAAGCGTCAAAAACAATCCTAAAAGTCTCTGTGATTAAAATAGTTTACTAAGTTTTAATTACCAAGCTTTATCTTCTTAAATTAAGACAATGATTTTAAAAGATGCAAAAAAGTAAAACAACAATCACAATACCAAATGTATGGGGGGAAAATCACTAACGGGAAAAATCTTAAGCCAAATGAATGACAAATGTACTATATTAGAGGTTTATAAAAGGAAACTGTGAGAAACCTACACAACTTTCATTATACACTGTTTCACATCATATCTTTCGAAAAAAGCACCGACAACTAGAGAACTCTACACAACCACCACTGATTTTAATTAGCGATCAATATCTTCAATTCCTCTTAGCCGTAAAAAAAATTCTTTAAAGTTGAACCAACTTCTTTTTCCAAGGTTGGAACCTTTAAGCAATCACAAAAGATACACCTAGGATTGTTAGGGAATCCTAAAAGGTTGGGCAGGTTTATACAAGGGTATGGTGCTCTAAATCTCACAACAAGTTTTTCAAGCCAAAGTATAGAAAATATACAGTTATGAACAAGGGTTTTAGTTAAAAAAAAGATTTGAACAAAAATATAAGTATATAAATCTCGGAGGATTTCTCAAAGATGGCAATCGAAAGTTATGACTCGAATAATTCAAAGAAAAGGAGAGAAACATATTCTCTCAAATATTGAAATGATTCTGATCGGAAAAAATATTTGTATTTACTCTCTCTTGGTTTGGAAGAGTGTTGAGCACATAACTATATAGCAATGAGGTGGGAAACATTGAGGAGGCTAATAGGTGAGTTGTCACTTCTAGGACTGAATCAGTCGAAAGGTATCATTGAAATGATTCCTAATATGATCTTAAGGAGAGATATTACAAAAAGGTTTCATAACTCTGACAGAACCTTCTCTGGTAGCTTCTTTTCAGGGAAAAAAATCCTCATTGGAGCAAACCTTTCCTAAGTGGTGTACTTGAATTTCAGCATGAATTATTCGGGTTGAAGTTGATGAAGATTTTAGGTGACCTTTGGGACAAAGACCCAAAATGTTTTGGTAAGGAATTTAGAAAATCTTATCATATGGGTAACTTTGAGTATATGTGTACTCTTATAACCTTCACCTCTAAATATTCCCCCCAGCGATGCAAGACTTTGCAACAAGGAATGATCACAACTTCAATATCAAAGATCCCCAAACTCTTAGGATTTGGTTGATTTAGTAAGAAGTTGTGTCACATGTAAAATCTCGATAGTTTTCAACTTAGATGTGCATTATGATCACTTGAGTGAATAGCACACAAGCCCAAGACACCTTAATGTTCCCCATTTGGCTATATAGTATGCGTACAATACACTTATCAACCAAGAAACGAAATCGAATGAGGATTTTGCTTATAAGTTTGAATCTTATTTTTCATAAAGAAAAAATACTTTTATTCATTTTGTGTTTTTCAAACTCTTTGTCCTATCGTTATAATTTCTTTGAATATTTATTGATTCTATACTCATGTCTTCAACAAATCATTTTGTGCAACTATTTTTTCTTGAATAAGGTTTTATTTCTTTTTAGTTTGAAAAATATTTTGTGATTTTTTACTATCATACACTTTTAGATACATTTACTCAACCTTTAGGATATCCTCACGTATCCTGAGTGTAGACTTTATTGGTTACTCTCGGTTCCATTTTTCAATGGATAAAGTTATCTTCAACTATAAGGAAGATTTTAGTTTTGGTTTGATTTAAAGAAAAAAACATCCATTGTTGTGTTGCGCTCTCCAACTTTTACACCTTTCCTTGGACGGAAGATAAAATGTTGTTGGGGCGTGAGGGTCCCCGGATTTTAAAACTTTCTTCAATTAAAATCAAATTTGTAATTTCCTTTTTGTAAAAACTTAATTTATATGCGGAAGCGTAAACGGTGTGATGGTTCAACAAAACAACTACTAAAATTCTAAATTTTAGTTAACTCATACACAAAAGTGAGCATTAATGAAACAAACAAAACAATTAATACTCACTTAAACCGATTAAGTCCAATTAAATAGATCCAAGTCCTAGAATTTGCCTAAGTCATAATTTTCAATTATCCAAAGTTAGGCGAAACCAATTTTAGCAAATGACTTGAATAAACCAAATTTACCCAATATTTAATTTAGTCCCAAATTAAATGAGTGTGATAATTAAACCAAATTTTATCTTGAATTTATTCTAAGCATGCGTTCTAAATTATTGTGCAAGATAAAATAAACAATATCACACTACGCCGAGATGTACAAGGAAAAACCCAAGACGGGAAACAACCTCGGACGGCCCTAGCCACAAGTCCACTATATATGGAATTACAATTACAAGACAGATAGACTTACAACGACTGACTCGATCCCTCTCAAGCCTCGACGCTTCTTCTCGTAGAAACCTCTTCCTAGCGACCAACCTCGGAACACCACCGCGGTCTCGGAATCCACCGATGGGACTTTATATGGTCACCATCACCCAAGCATGGAGCCTTTCTCCAAGTGGGTAAAATCTTCAACAAAAAGTCTTCTTCTTTGATGGATGTAGAAGCAAACCAAAACTTCTCTTCTTGAATTCGGTAGAGATAAACCGGTGCCAAAACTCCAAGTAAAGATATGTATATAGAACTTGGATAAACAACTATTGGGTGTAAACTCTAGAGTGTGTGGGGTTTTTCATTAAAGAATAACACTCAAAACTTGATCTTTTTCCTTAAACAAATTTTCTCTCAAAACACTCTCTAGGAGTTTGTATGGTATGAAAAAGATACACCTTCAAAAATGATTCCCGTCCTTAATAAAGCCTTAAAAAATCAGTTAAGAAACAAGTGGGGAAATGGGGTGAAAACTGCCAAAAACTGCTCAAAACTGTTCCCGCCTGGCATCTCGTTCGAACGAACTTGACTCTCGTTCGAACGAGACTTCTAACGAGCGACCAGACTGGGCTCGTTAGAAACTCATTAGATATCTCGTTAAAACGACCAAACTCGTTCGAACGACATATCGAACGACTGACCAGTTTAGGTTCGTTGGCAAACTCGTTCGAACGAAACCTCGTTAGAACGAAAAACTCGTTCGAACGGCATATCGAACGACTGACCAGTTTAGGTTCGTTGGCAAACTCGTTCGAACGAAACCTGGTTCGAACGAAAAACTCGTTCGAACGAGACTTCGAACGACTTCCAGAAATTTTTGATAAATTCAATTTTTGGCCCAGAAACTTTGTGTACTTTATTTTAAAGTTTCAATTAAATTATTCTGAAAGTAAAACATGGTTTTTTTTATTAAACCTAACACCCAATAAATATTGTTCCAAACTCCTATATAAATATAATTACATTCATACCTTGGGAGCATGGAACCTTAGATGATGACGTAGAAACGAGGCACGCAAACCGGAATTTTGATGAAGCTTTGTATTCTTTGCCGCTACGTCTTCAACACATACTTCATAGGCTTGAGAATATTACAATTAAATACTATCCTATGAATAAATGTTTTTGTCCGGAATTGAGCCAAAACTATATATGGACTCAATTGGAAATTTGTGTCCTTACAAATGTGAAGCAATTTTAGAGCAAGGACTGTAAGTTGTAGTTATTCTTTGTAAGTCTCTACCTTGTTATATTTTTCATTTAAATTGACCTAAGAATTTTCCACTTAGTGGTTTTTTACCTCATATATCCGGTGTCGCGTGATTATTTTAATTTTTCTCAAATTTAAAATAAATTATATCAATTAAGAAGATAGAAATAATTTGATTCTAACTTTAGGAAAACTTTTGTCACATAGACTTATAATATATATATTTTTACCCTTTGAAAATTAAAAAAAAAAATCTTTTAACTTGGTAATTAATTTTATTCAGGTAGTTCCAGAAAAAATATGCACTCTCACTTCTCGTCAAACTTAACCTTAAAACCTGCTTAGTGAGTCGTGAGTGGATTAAGAGACATGTTTTGGAGTGAATTTCCTTCGAGACCAAAAGGGTCGCAACTTTAGTTCCTTCCACATCTATTAGTTAGATCGTATCTCTAAGTTCCTATGGTCTTTTAGATTACTCATTTTGTGTTCTTAGGCCGCAGTGATATCGATTTCATAATTTGTGTTCTTTTTATTTGTTGGTATACATTGAAAAATTCAAAAATAATTTGTTTTTCATAATGCTCTATTAGTTTTTTTTTCAAAGAAATGATATGTCGCACCTGTGATATCCTTTTGTGATGGTTATATGTTATATACCCCTCACATATTAGAGTAATTGCATCCTTATTTAGGATTTATCATCATTGTATATGTTTCTCATCCTTTGTTTTGCTTACCTTGTAAATATTTTTTGAATTTGTGCTACATGTATGCATTTTAATCTTATGATATGATATTTATTTATATTGTATATATCTTTCATTAAATAATTCGAAAATACTTTCTATATAATTATTTTTATATCTTTTTTAATGATATAAGTGACACCCCGCCTAATAAAATACCGAGCGATCACTCCTATATCAAATTAAAACAGGAGTCTCATATGGATCATTCTTAGCATCACTATCGAAAATCCATTTAATTACTAATAACCTATTAGGCCGGTGTCAAAATTTTACTTAACTACTCTTTTTCAACGATGACAAATAAAACATCCACACAGTTTGCGTAAATGAAACTGAAACGAAATAAAATAATCGAACACTCGGTAAAAATATACAACCATATCGAATGCTGTATTAAAAGAAGAACTAAATGCAATTGGGTCATTGTCCCGAATGTTTATACAGTACCTCCTATCTAGAGTACAATAATGGAAGCGTTTACCGGGAATCCTGAACGCATCCACAGCCGCTGCAGCTGACGTCTGACTAGAAAGAAGTATCATCCAGGCGTCCCTGTGTATGGACACCTATATATATATATATATATATATATAGCAAGAGAGGAAAAGTTGATAAACTGGTCAGAGCCCGAGTTTTGAAAATATTTAGCAAGTGCATAAATGCCTTATTTATTTATTTTTTGAAAAAGGTTTTATCTCATAATTAAGTTTGGTATCGCACTCCCATGAGAGATACCCCTCACCTCTCTTCTAACAGTGCACTCCTAGCGCATCCCTATAAACATCCTAGTCAAGCTACCCTGCTAAACTAGTATATCACCCAACCACTATCAAGCCTATATAGTCCAAATAATGTACTAAGGGCTAAACTTCTCCCCAGTCTCAACACTAAGCCATGTTCGTGCGTGGGGTGTCTCGCAAAGAGAAATCCAAACAAGGAACCCCCCGATACACTACTACGCGGCAAGGTCGATCTTCGAAATCCGCCACTCCCTCAGTACAGAATATATATAAATATATATACCATAAGAAATATTTATATTAGAGCACTAAGGATTAATCTTCACCCCGGTCTCAACACAATGCCATATTCGTGCATGGGGTGTCTCGCAAAGCGAAATCCAAACAAGGAACCCCCCCCCCCCCCCGATACACTACTATGCGGCAAGGTCGATCATCGGGATCCATTAGACCCTCGGCACCCAAGTTATTAATATTTCAATATACATCCGGATCTATCTCCCGGACTGAGGATTTATATACCTTATTACCATTTATCTCAAAACTTTCCATTTCCTTTCTTATATCCAGGAAATGTATATAAAAGCCAATTCATTATCATGAATTGCTTTAACATAACATATAACTTTTTAAAAGCCAATTTTATTATCACAAAAATGCTTTTCCGTTTTAAAACATCCCATTTCCCTTCTTATATCCAGGAAATGTATTTAAAAGCCATTTTTATTATCATAAAAATGATTTAACCATATCATATGCTTCCACTTCCCTTCTTCCATCCGGGAAGTGTTACCGAAGCCAAAACATTTATCCCATTTCCCTTCTTCCATCCGAGAAATGAATTTAAAGCCCTTTTTTATCATAAAATGCTTTAACAAATCTAAGACCACCCCTCCGGGTTTCCACACTGGATGCGCCCCTAAATGACTATCATCTTCCAGGGCCTATCAAACAAGACAACCTGGGAACCTACCAACGTCGGAAAGCGACCATATGCCTGCGGGATAGTCAAAACCACACCCAGAATCTCCTAACCATCACTGTAAACAATAATCGCTCATATGGCCTATAGGACTATTTCCACCCTGCATTCATTAGCCAGGGGTCATCACCATACGCACGCAACTTCCCTTATGATAGCAATTTAGGGAGGTGTGTAACCATAATTTATTAATTATTAAAAATCATTTATTTTCCATTTTGAAAATATTCATATATATATATTCCAAATCATTTACATCATATCATATATACTTTAATCACATAGTATATATATACCATATATTCCTCCTCGAATATATAAATGGCCATATTTGCCAAACCACCTAACGATGACCAATAATCCCAAAAATTCTCTCAAAGAATCATAATCATGCATTCATATATGCATGATACAAAACCCAAAGTATTTCCTATACACAAAGCTATATAGGCCTAAATGCCCACTGACAGGGATTATTCTTTCCCGAACTTTAACTATGTCCGTTCCTCGGGTTATGTCCTACACCAACCCAAGGCATTCTCTTTCGTCTAAAGGTTTCATTACCCTCAAAATCGTAATTGAGGAATCCCAATATCATAACCGGAAACCCCATATAAAATCCCAAATTGAAATTTAACTCCCCAACTCTTAAGGGAAGAAAACTGGCCATTCTGACCAAAGCGAATCGATTCGCCCAAATTGCGAATCGATTCGGGTGGGCGAATCGATTCGGCCCCTAATCCGAATCGATTCGGATAGTGTTCTGCAAACAGGTCCTTAATGGCGAATCGATTCGGTCTATATCCGAATCGATTCGGCCCCCTGCAGAATTACAGATCCCCTTAGGCGAATCCATTCGGCCAAGACCCCAATCTATTCGGCCTGTTCGAGGGGTACTATTTGGGGGATTTTTTTTTCAATCTCCAAAATACCCCAAATATCAATCCAACCTCCATTTAAATTATAACTCGAATTTATTCCTACATACCCAAGGTTTTAATATCTCCTCAAATTCTTTAGAGGTCCTAACACTCCATTTGAGAACCCCTAATATTTATCTCCAAAGTTCTATCCTCAATTTCTAAGTAACAATTTCGATCTCAGACAGCTTTTCGTAGAAAAATCACTATAAATCCAAAAAAAATTAGAAAAATACGCGGTCAGCGCCCACACGACCGCGTCAAAGAGATCTACAAATTTCATTTTTGACCAAGAGACGAATCGATTCGGATCAGGGCCGAATCGATTTAGAAGTCCGTTGCCTCACTATTCATCATCCGAAAATTCCAACCCTCCATTAATACACCTCCAAGCTTTTTATCGCTCCTCCCATCAACATATAACTACAACTAACTATAAATACACAAAGTAAATAGGTTCTAATCATCCTAGAACCAAGAATCAACCATTAATTTCGATTAAATTCTAAATTACTCCAATTTGACATTTTTCGGTTTTCAACCGTTAAAATTTCGAGAAAAACCCATTAAACCCACGAAAATCCAACCCTAAATCTTTAGGGTTTGTTAATAAAAAACTACGATATGAGATTTATAAAGTAAATAAAGCAAGTAAACACTTGCCTCGTGGATAAAATCCGACGACCTCGAGTCGAATCCGACGGAGTTTTGGCCGGAATCCCCCATCTCTCTCTCTTTTCTCCTCTTTCCTTCCTTCTCTCTCTCTCTTCCTTCTTTCTATTTTCTTTCCTTTTCTCTTTCTCTTCCTCTCTCTCTTGACTTATAAGGGAGAAAAATAAGGGTTTAATCCTTTAAACCCCAAAAACAATTCGTTTACTCAATTTCAAGCCCATTTAACTCTAAAATTCCTCGAAACTCAATTTCGACAATTGGACACTCTTTTCCGACTATCTCCGACATTTCGAGACTCACGCCGCAATCGAAATTCCCATCTGAGGCACTTGATCGCAAATCACTATTCTAACCCAATATAACTTAAGGCTGGTTTTCTAATCAAAATCTTACCTCTTTTGTCGTTTTACTCCACGGCGACATATAATTAAAATACTTCGACCTATTTAGTCCCAAAAGTAATCACAACACCCATCGAAAATCATTAAATCCCTGAAAATCCCAAAAATTACTATTTCGAGAAATTCCTCAAATCTCAAATTTATATCCAATTATGGATTTTAATTGTCTCCAAAAGGACGGGTTGTTACATACTCCCCCCCTACAATGGAATTTCATACTCAAAATTCAGATACGACCTACACCACCAATCCTAGTATCGCTCCAAATCCTAATATCTGAATGGGAACGATACTAATCCCAATGGTTCCCAACCATACACTACCACAGTCATAAAGTCACTCCAATCACGTCACATTGCACTCATCATTACTAATGCCTCACGGCATAAACTTCAACTTTATATACTACGCCCCTTTTATTTCAGGCGGTATATAAACCAACTTACTAAGGTGACCATACACCTTTCTAACCCGTGCACATCTGCACATCCATTTTGAACGTCAGACACATAATACTCTCTCCTAATAAGGGTCTCCTTTCCTCACTGTAATACTCACCTATGGGTCCTCCTAACCCGCAAAATTCAATTCTCCTAACCTCGGCGCCACTAACTCTACTAAACTTACATCCTAATAATACTAAGGTCTATGCGATGTCCTACCTATGCGAAACGAATATAATTATAAATATGTCCCTAGTGCCCAAGGCCTCTCTCAACTTCTGACATTTTCTTGGTTTCATGCATGGGACGTCTCGCCAAAGCGAAATCCAAACAAGGAACCCTCCTGTTACACTACTCCCTCGCGTTGTCGGTCATTGAGATATAGCGACCTAAGGCACACCAGCGGGACATCCTAAATCCTACCTACACTAACCTACGAACGCATTCCTACTATTCTTTCCTTCCGCCCATACGGAAGGAAACCTAACCAATCGAAGTGCCTACTCTCTGTAGGAGCACTACGTACATCACACCCAACACATATATTTTCTCAAAATTTTGCCTTTTCACTAAGGCCTAGCCATAATTCTCAAATAAATTTCTCTAAGTCCTACTTCACCCACCCACTTATGGCGAGAGGACCACTTAGTGATTTTCCATGGAACAATATTTCCATAAGTATATCATCATCATATGGATCATAGTCTATAGTGGTTCATCCACACTATAAGACTTTCGTACAAAACCAACGTCCTTGCATCCTATAATATCTCTCCATTCCCGACGCCGCTAAGATTCATGTGTGGAGCGTCTCGCAAAGCGAAATCCAAACAAGGAACCCCTCCACACACTCCTACTTAACTTTGTCGGTCATGGAGGTCCGTTATTTCAACATGCAACCAGGATAACCCTATCCCCTATTCCAATAAAAAGGTGGTCTGAACTCCTATCTCTAACTAAGAGTCACCCCACCCAGCGCTCGCACTAATTTTAAGTCCTTGCGCAAACAATAATGAGTTAAATCTGATAGCTCAACAATAACCCGGCGCACCTCAAATCATATCTATAAGGTCGCCACATACTCAATTCACGATAATGAAACCTCTGCTCATTGAAGTTCCATCTATGCACCCAATAAAGGCGAACTCAACCTATATCCAGGTGAGATATCGCAACAACCACTTGTTCCACCCTAGAACTGCGGACACGATAGTCTTGCCATTATTATCCTGATATCGTTCCGAACAACCAATAACATTATATACTCACTATATTACCATACTCGTATAAACATAAAAAATGAGTATCATAACCCATATATATATATATATATATATATATATATATTCAATATATCAACACCCGCCTCTAAGGTAAATAAAGGAAAATAAAACTCCGCTACCGCGAAAAACACATAAGCACACATTATATAATGTTATCGATACCTCCATAAAGCTCAAATTACACACACGAATCTAGGGCTAACGAATATTGCGACTATATCTAGCCATGCCAATTATACCTTCCTTCTGAGGTGAAACTCATAACAATAACTTAACCTTGCTCCTTACAATCATCTTACTAGTCCTCTTAACTTCTATGTTAAAAGGAAACTCCACTACGAGCTTCAACCTTATAGCTCCAACTAAGCGCCACCTCCTGCCGCAATCCAAGCCCCGCACATGATTCTCGAACGATCGCGCAAAAGATTTTCATAATCTTATGATATGGCAGGAGAACGAAACTTCACAAGAGAAATCAACAATCCTAATCCTGAGGCTCTGTAACAAATCGAGAGCAGCGCTGAAAGTGTAGTACATCCGCACAGATTCCTAAGGACACAAATACCTGATGCTCTGATACCATCTGTGACACCCCGCCTAATAAAATACCGGCGATCACTCCTATATCAAATTAAAACAGGAGTCTCATATGGATCATTCTTAGCATCACTGTCGAAAATCCATTTAATTACTAATAACCTATTACGCCGGTGTCAAAATTTTACTTAACTACTCTTTTTAAACGATGACAAATAAAACATCCACACAGTTTGCGTAAATGAAACTGAAACGAAATAAAATAACCGAACACTCGGTCAAAATATACAACCATATCGAATGATGTATTAAAAGAAGAAATAAATGCAATTGGGTCATTGGACCGAATGTTTATACAGTACCTCCTATCTAGAGTACAATAATGGAAGCGTCTACCGAGAATCCTGCACGCATCCACAGCTGTTGCAGCTGACGTCTGACTCGAAAGAAGTATCATCCAGGCATCCCTGCGTCTGGACACCTATATATATATATATATATATATATAGCAAGAGAGAAAAATTAGATAAACGGGTCAGAGCCTGAGTTTTGAAAATATTTAGCAAGTGCATAAATGCCTTATTTATTTATTTTTAAAAAGGTTTTATCTCATATTTAAGTTTGGTATCGCACTCCCATGAGATACCCCTCACCTCTCTTCTAATAGTGCACTCCTAACGAATCCCTCTAAACATCCTAGTCAAGCTAGCCTGCTAAACTAGTCTATCACCCAACCACTATCAAGCCTAGATAGTCCAAATAATGTACTAAGGGCTAAGCTTCTCCCCAGTCTCAACACTAAGCCATGTTCGTGCGTGGGGTGTCTCGCAAAGCAAAATCCAAACAAGGAACCCCCCGATACACTACTACGCGGCAAGGTAGATCGTCGAGATTCGCCAGTCCCTCAGTACAGAATATATATAAATATAAATATATACCATAAGAAATATTTATATTAGAGCACTAAGGATTAAACTTCTCCCCAGTCTCAACACAATGCCATATTCGTGCGTGGGGTGTCTCGCAAAGCGAAATCCAAACAAGGAACCCCCCGATACACTACTATGCGGCAATGTCGATCATCGGGATCCATTAGACCCTCGGCACCCAATTTATCCATATATATATTCATATTTCAATATACATCCGGATCTATCTCCCGGACTGAGGATTTATATACCTTATTACCATTTATCTCAAAACTTTCCATTTCCTTTCTTATATCCAGGAAATGCATATAAAAGCCAATTCATTATCATGAATTGCTTTAACATAACATATAACTTTTTAAATGCCAGCTTTATTATCATAAAAATGCTTTTCCATTTTAAAGCATCCCATTTCCCTTCTTATATCCAGTAAATGTATTTAAAAGCCATTTTTATTATCATAAAAATGCTTTTACCATATCATATGCTTCCACTTCCCTTCTTCCATCCGGGAAGTGTTACCGAAGCCAAAACATTTATCCCATTTCCCTTCTTCCATCCAAAAAATGTATTTAAAGCCATTTTATTATCATAAAATTCTTTAACAAATCTAAGATCGCCCCTCCGGGTTTCCCCACTAGACGTGCCCCTAAATGGCTATCATCTTCCAGGGCCTATCAAACAAGACAACCTGGGAACCTACCAACGTCGGGAAGCGGCCATATACCTGCGGGATAGTCAAGACCACACCCAGAATCTCCTAACCAGCGCAGTAAACAATAATCGCTCATATGGCCTATAGGACTATTTCCACCCTGCATTCATTAGCCAGGGGGCATCACCATACGCACGCTACTTCCCTTATGATAGCGATTTAGGGAGGTGTGTAACCATAATTTATTAATTATTAAAAATCATTTATTTTCTATTTTGAAAACATTCATATATATATATATATATATATTCCAAATCATTTACATCATATCATATATACTTTAATCGCATAGTATATATATACCATATATTCCTCCTCGAATATATAAATGGCCATATTTGCCAAACCATCTAACGATGACCAATAATCCCAAAGATTCTCTCAAAGAATCATAATCATGCATTCATATATGCATGATACTAAACCCAAATTACTTCCTATACACAAAGCTATATAGGCCTAAATTCCCACTGACATGGATTATTCTTTCCCGAACATTAACTATGTCCATTCCTCGGGTTTTGTCCTACACCAACCCAAGGCATTCTCTTTCGTCTAAAGGTTTCATTAACCTCAAAACCGTAATTGAGGAATCCCAATATCATAACCGGAAACCCCATATAAAATCCCAAATTGAAATTTAACTCCCCAACTCTTAAGAGAAGAAAGCTGGCCATTCTGACCAAAGCGAATCGATTTGCCTAAATTGCGAATCGATTCGGGTGGGCGAATCGATTCGGCCCCTAATCCGAATCGATTCGGAAAGTGTTATGCAAACAGGTCCTTAATGGCGAATTGATTCGGTCTATATCCGAATCGATTCAGCCCCCTGCAGAATTACAGATCCCCTTAGGCGAATCAATTCGGCCAATACCCTAATCTATTCGGCCTGTTCGAGGGGCACTATTTGGGCGATTTTTTTTTCAATCTCCAAAATACCCCAAATATCAATCAACCTCCATTTAAATTATAACTCGAATTTATTCCTACATACCCAAGGTTTTAATATCTCCTCAAATTCTTTATAGGTCCTCACAGTCCATTTGAGAACCCCTAATATTTATCTCCAAAGTTCTATCCTCAATTTCTAAGTAACAATTTTGATCTCGGACAGCTTTCCGTAGAAAAATCACTATAAATCCTAAAAAATTAGAAAAATACGCGCTCAGCGCCCACACGACCGCATCAAAGAGATCTACAAATTTAATTTTTTTACCAAGAGCCGAATCGATTCGGATCAGGGCCGAATCGATTCAGAAGTCCGCTGCCTCACTATTCATCATCATCTCCAAAAATTCCAAACCTCCAAGATTTTTATCGCTTCTCTCATCAACATATAACTACACCTAACTATAAATTCACAAAGTAAATAGGTTCTAATCATCCTAAAACCTAGAATCAACCATTAATTTCGATTAAATTCTAAATTACTCCAATTTGACATTTTTCGGTTTTCAACCGTTAAACTTCCGAGAAAAACCCGTTTAACCCACGAAAACCCAAACCAAAATCTTTAGGGTTTGTTAATACCAAACTACGATATGAGATTTATGCTCAAAAGTAAATAAAGCAAGTAAACACTTGCCTCGTGGATAAAATCCGACGACCTCGAGTCGAATCCGGCGGAGTTTTAGCCGGAATCCCCCATCTCTCTCTCTCTTTTCTCCTCTTTCCTTCCTTCTCTCTCTCTCTCTTCCTTCTTTTCTATTTTCTTTCCTTTTCTCTTTCTCTTTCTCTTCCTCTCTCTCTTGACTTATAAGGGAGAAAAATAAGGGTTTAACCCTTTAAACCCCAAAAACGATTCGTTTACTCAATTTCGAGCCCATTTCACTCTAAAATTCCTCGAAACTCAATTTCGACAATCGGACACTTTTTTTCGACTATCTCGAACATTCCGAGACTCACGCCGCAGTCAAAATTCCCATCTGAGGTACTTGGCCGCAAATCACTATTCTAACCCAATATAACTTAAGGCGGGTTTTCTAATCAAAATCTTACCTCTTTTGTCGCTTTACACCACGGCGACATATAATTAAAATACTTTG
Source organism: Sambucus nigra (assembly GCA_949130495.1). Classification (NCBI taxonomy): domain Eukaryota; kingdom Viridiplantae; phylum Streptophyta; class Magnoliopsida; order Dipsacales; family Adoxaceae; genus Sambucus; species Sambucus nigra. The sequence continues at coordinate 380,811,436 of OX422214.1, read as the reverse complement.
ACCTATTTAGTCCCAAGAGTAATCACAACATCCATCTAAAATCATTAAATCCCTGAAAATTCCAAAAATTACTATTTCGAGAAATTCCTCAAATCTCAAATTTATATCCAAATATGGATTTTAATTGTCTCCAAAAGGACGGGTTGTTACAATATACTCTATTGCATATATTTTGTATCAAAGTCATATATTTGATCATTTTTTCTTTGTTTGGGAATATGACTTCGCTTTGTGAGCTTGATTTTACAAAATATTTTTTAAGAAATAAATGTGTCATAAAAATTCAAAACTCCTTAACAAGAAAAATTATGGACTTGAGACAAAAAAAAGTGTGCAAAGTCACTTTACGGGATAGAAAAAAATATTAGTTAAAAATGATCCTATAAGGATATTAGAGATTTAACTTGAGTGAAAGATTTGAGTACCATGTTTTATGATGTGTAGTCTTGATTTAACTCAAGCTTGGTTTGTATCTCTCAACGGTGTTCATTTCTTTTACTTTGAACTAACGAGATATAATCTTATGTTATTGATTAATAAATTTGTAATAAATCGTAATTTTTTTATGAATAAATTAATTAATTAATTGGTAATGTTAATTAAAACAATATCGGAGGTCAAAATTTGAATTAAAATGAGAAAATATTTAATTAAAATGAATAATGTGAATTTTGTAATAATTAAATAATAAAAATAAACATTTGATTAATTAAGTGGTATTTTGGGGTTTGGGTGAAACCTTAGGGGCTTTTTAGTCCATTTAGCTTTCTTAGACTCCAATTTAGGGCTTTAAAAGTGTTTATCACCAGTTGAAATTGTGTGTGAGAAAAGGTGTGAATGAATATGAATTTTAAGATTAGAATTTTAATTTAACTCTAAAAGAAATAGAGAGAAAAAGAGATTGGCATTAATTAAGCGCCACGATCACGGGATTTGAAGTCGTTATTGCGGTGTTGGGATCGCGATCATGGTAGAGAGGGCGAGATCGTGGTCTTTTTCCCCTTGCGGCTCAATAGCGGGTTGGCTATTTTATTTTATAAACATAGACCTTTGGACAATTTCTCATATTTTTCAAAACCAATACCTATAGGACCATAATTTCTTCATTCCTAACCTCTTAAAACTCCATTAAAACACCTTTCGACCTTAATTTGGGAGTTTTACACTTGGAATATGAAGAAGATTAAAAAAGATAAATTAAATAGTTTTTTTAGGTAGAACAACTTTTCAAAATTAAAATTACATACTACATTTTAAGGCAAGAATACTCTACTTTTCTCCTTAAGATCTATATGGTTTAAATTGTTCCCTAAACCCTAATCATATTTCATTTTTGTAATTTGATGAGGAACCTAATTAGGAAAAATGAAACCTAATTATTTATGTTTTTATGAACAAACGGGCGATTGGCCTAATACTTGTAACATTTAATGCTTTTGGGGAATTGGGGTATAATGGGGGATTACGGTGATGATGTTAAAATTGGAAAATAATCATGATAATTGGGTATTAGAACTGGATATATGTTAATTCTTATGAAATTGTTAAATGGTAAATCTTGGTTAGAAAGTTGAACACGTTTAAATTTTCCAAGTTTCAAGCTTAAATTAATGAAATCTCCCATGAGTTTGAATACGAAAATATGTAACTTATTGAAATACGATGTTGGGCTTGAAAATTAAATTATAAAATTTATGTAACTGACATGCAAATAGTCATAAACACCTATGAAATAAAATGGATATGACCTTAGCTTAGAAGAATTGAATATTGTTGTAATTGGCATATTTAAAAGGGGCATATACCAAATAGGCCCTCGAATTTTTTTTAATACACGTTTAGTTCAAGCCTTTTTATTTTGCACCAAAAAGTCCTTCATAATGCCAAAAAGGATTTACCATGCGGCTAGCGCGGACCTTTAAAGATAAGAGAATAAGGGTTTTTTTAGTACAAAATAAAAGGCTTGGACTAAATCTGTATTAAAAAATATTTGAGGGAATTTTTGGTATTTGATCCTATTTAAAATGGTAACATCATTGGGATTACTGGGTTATGTATGTTAGTTGTGTTTGGCTTACATATGCGGGTGTTGGGATACTTATTTTATAATTATACTATACATGATTGCTTTTCTCAACGTATAGGATTAAAGAGTATGTGATTTTCTAGTTAATTATTTCTGGGACTAAGGAATATGTGTGGCCTAGATATGAGACTAAGAGATACATATGGTTTGATGATCTTTAGGTATAGGACTGCGAATTTTTAGTTTGTTATACCCCAAGTGATTTGAGAAAAGTAATTGATGATATACGTTGATTTGAGATTAATACATTATATATGATAGGCATTGGAGATTGATGATTTGCAGGAATCATTATGTTGGTCAGGTATAACATTGGACTGATACATAGTATGTGCAGGACCTACATTATGTGACACCCCACTTATTAAAATAACAGGTGGCCATCCCTCTACTAAAATAAAATAGGAATCTCAATTGGCTCATTCTTAGCATCATTGTCGAAAATCCAATTTATTACTAACCACCTATTATTTTATCAAGATGTGTGTTAATTTTAAACTTTAATTAAATTAACATAATTAAAACCATTCACCGGCAACTATGTCAGATAAATAATAAATCCACAATCAGATAATCATATATGAATACTAGAATATAATAAAATACATTAACCTAATAAACAATCGGCTTAAAATCCAATACAACTGAATTAAATAAAACTGAAATAAAAATTGATATTCGGCGACATGCCCGGATAATAACTAATTGAATCCTATCTATAATCTCAAGGTTAAAAAATGACTAAACAATCCCTGCAACACTCCACAGCTACTGCGGCTTCGATGACCTGGAAGTGATAATCATGGTTGGCGTCCCTATGGCTGGACACCTAAAAAATTTTGAAAATATTTTTACACGGGTCAGAGCCCAAGACCTTTTGAAAATATTTTGCAAGTAATTAAAATGCATAATAATTATTAATACATTCTTCCATATTTAAATTGGTTTCGCGCTCATATGAGATAGTCCTCACCACTCAACTACAGAGCATACCTAATGTATGCATTTTTAACCCCTAGTTATGTTACCCAGCCTAACTAGTCTCAATATACTCTTAAGTCCATACGCTACTCTGTGTCACACGTATTTTATGAAATTAGTTATCACATCCATTTAATAATTATAATTCTCAATAATAATTAATTAATTCATTTCAAATAAATTTCAACAATTATAATTTATCGATTCATTCCAAATAACTTTCACTAGTTATTAATTCAATACTCACACATTAGTTGCATATACCCGTATATATTTTTCTGCACATATATATATATATAATACAACAAGCACACATATATCACGCGTAACCTCCATCCCTCATAGTATTAGCTCACTGGATGTGGATCTCTAAAATTCTATCATGCACCGGGGCATACACACATCATCTTGAGCTACCGAGTTGGAATCTCACACTAAACTCGATAAATCGTAAACACATTGGAGGCGATCATAGTCCTTCGACAGTGAGTCAGAACCATACAAAAATTACCTCACTTCGAACTTCAACCTCACAAAGGCACATGCATGGTGCTATGACGTGGGGTCGATACTAAGCCTGTTGTTATTCGCCAGGGAAGATCACCCACATCGTGCAACCTCCGATGATAGCACCAGACTGATATGTTCATACAATTATATCATACACACAGATATAATGATACATATATACTGTCTTTATACCCGTATATATTTCCAAAGAATCCGACCCATAATTCTTGAGTACCATATCGATTTTCAATTATTCAAATATTCACTTATTTAATTGATTAATTCTTAAAACATCAATTATGGGCACATTATATTCTCAACCAACCCATATCCCCATTTTTCTGAATTTTCATTATCAATCCATTAACAGTTTTTTCGAGTACAATTTTCCCCCAAATATTCAATTTTCTACCCTATATATATTCCAACTCTTCCCAAGGTATTTTTATCAACGTTAACCATTTTTCCAGAAGTCCTAAACTATTCTCGAACGTCATAATTTAATCAAAAATTAAATCCCGACCAAAATGTACCAAATAACCTAACCTGGCTATAACAGGTACACCGAACCGGTTCAGCTTGAGGGCAAACCGGTTCGCCCCTGTAGACAGACTCAGTTCTTCCCAATTTGATTTTTAACAAGGTATAACCCAAAATAATTAATCCTAAATCATTTTCTTCTCAATTATTAACAATTCTCATGAATCATAAATATGAAACACATCGATTTTAACATATTATTCATCTACACATGATCACTACATGGGAGTTATTATTCCTTTTCAAATAATATGAATTTCTCCCAATATCACAACAAATTCATAATTTTCTTAATCTGCTAAATCAATAATTCATCTGTCTACATGGGATTTTAATTTCAAGTTTCAATATAAATAAATCACATAATTTTATTATGAATTTCTCCAAAAACCCATTTGTCATTGAATTCCAACCAAAAATCCTTTTCTAGTCATGATATGAATTGAATACTACACATAATTATTTAGCAAGATAATTAATTGCATTTAAACACTTATAGAGTCTAAACTTTGTCGAAGAACCTCCTTTGATGATTATCCTAAGCCCATAAATCTTTTAGTTCTTCACAATTCCTAGCCTTTCTTTAGCACACTTTGAGTTTCCTTCTAGAACTCTTGAATTTTCTTCTCTTTTCTCTTCAACTTCTCTCTATCTCTTGGTATAACACAAGGAAAACCTTTGATATTGTAAAATGACTCTTCGTATCATCCAAACTCTCCAGTATATCGCTTAAATCCCTAAATTCCAGTAACCCTCATTTTTACATTGACCAAATTACCCTTATACGGGTCTCACCTAGTCTAAAAAGCCCTTGGAACCCAATCACCACTCCCGAGTACTTAATGAAGACTATTTTGACCTATTCTGGATCAACCGTGCACTCGAAATCATCATCCGAATCACCCATCATTAATTTGTCCTCTTATTTCCAACACGACCCCACATGCGCGTCCCGAATAAGATACTATCAACCTATCATTTTTTCGCTTATGACGCATTGTAAAATACTAAAAATTCATTTACTTATCACACAAGTAAATATAATAACATATAAATATTAATCCATTTCTCACTATTAATATTTATTCACGTCACTTTATTTTTTAAATTAGTTAAATTACTGTGACACGTGTAGTTTAAGTATTCCTAAAAATACGGAGTTTTACATACTTCACCCTTGCAAAAGAATTTCGTTCCCAAAATTCGAATATATCTGGTAATCAAAACTTCGGATCCTTACCCGCATGGCATCCGAACGTACCCAAAGTCAAGTCATGATAACCTTATGGTGTCTCAACTATAACCCTCGCTACTGGTACCATCCTGACTGAAGGCCTAGTTACTACGGCCTAAGGTTAGCGATAAGTCTATTCAAATTATTTCATACTGTTGTGCTCCCTCATTCATAAGGTCTCACCTATAAAATGATACGCAAAACAATCGTGAATCCTCTAAAAATTCTCTAATAATACGAGCTTATACTCCATTGGCTCTATCATCTCAATATTGGGGAAAGACCCCACTTCCCTTGGTGCCAACTTCCCTTCCTGTCAAATCACATAATTCCTTTCATGGGAGATACCGGTAATAAAATCTGACAACTTATGGCAATCTTTAACCTTTCACTTCGTGATGACGTAACTCTTACGACGTTCCTGAACTATACACACATGACTTTGATTAACTCAATCCCTGTCAGCTGACTCTAAATCACGTCCGACCCGTGGAACTTGTTGTCTCCTCACCCTTAACTAACCACAGGGCAGATGATAAAGCCTCCTACCTCAAGTCTCGAAAGACATCTTTCTAATAATAGCTTATATAAGTTATTATACACAACTCTATCAATGGTAGTTTCTCCTCTCGGTTACCTTAAAGTCTAGAATATGCATGTTTCACATTCTTTAACATCTTAGTCACCACTTATGTCTACTCCTCGGTCTACGGTAATACGTCTTGCTCCAATTGCAACTTTGCCCCCAGCGGCCTTTAACAACAATGTTAGGTGACGCCAAGGATCTCATCCTGATCCACAACAATGTTAGGCGACGCCTTGTGCCGAATTATTCACTTTTCTCTAATGAACCGATGGACACACTTCTCGATAGTGTAACTCTCCTAAATTAATAATAATTGATCCCTCTTAGTTAACCCATTTCACTAACCTAGAGGGAATTTTGATCATTCCATGATATTGGTAATCCAACAATGAACTTAATTAGTCTGCATATCCATTTCGTTACTGGAATCATCAATTATTGAAAATTTATTGTGGATTGCCTCGGGCTAACCTTTTACCATCTATGAGTGGTGCACCTAGAGGCAACTTCACTATGTCTCATTCCACACTGACCCACACACTCACTATCCCACGTCACGTGGTACCTCTTAGTTCCCTCCCTGGTTATGCCAAAACCCGTGACCCGTTTATCTACTCCAAAACTGCGCACTTACTAAGTACTTTTTGCTTGGTAGAAATAGATATCCTATTTATGCACGAGCCACCTTCAGCATTCGACTAAGTAAGATTTATCTCTACTCACTGAAACTGTTGGACCCTCACTCGGATAGAATTAATATATTTATCTTAAACTCGGCCCCGTATGCTCGGCGTGGCTATACCGTAAGGTTATACTCAGTTACCTAACTAATTGCAACTTAATTATCCTCAAGATTATCCGAGATATCCACTAGTGGTGTAAAAAAAATTCAGCGCTTCCTACACAGCACTACCCGGCTCCACTAGTCGTATATAATATAATATCTCTCAGTTCCAAGTATTTTCTCCACACATACAATAATCATCGTTCAAAACTAATACTCGAGCATCCAACAATGTCTCCCAACTCCCTACGTTTATTAAGGTTCATATATGGAATGTCAAACAATCGAAATCCAATGAAGGAATTTCCTCAATGCCCTATCACCTGCCATTGTCAGTTATCAAGGTCCTTTGACCCAAAGCACATAAGCGAGACACTCAAAATCATGTCCCCAAATGTATAAGCCTAATCCTCAACTTTCACATCTCTAAAGGAGTCCTACAACACGACAATCGCGCTATCACTAAGTCCTCAGTACTAAATCAATAATGAGTTAAATCTCTTCGCTCGGCGATAAAATCGATATACCCTAAATCACATTACTACTATCCCTACACTCTGGGATCGAATAATATGAGATCAATATACTCTCTGAAGTCTCCACTGCAATATAGTATATACGCGGGTTCGACCCTCTTTCAAGTGAGACATAGCAAAAATAACACATCCTGCCCTGGTACAGCGAACACAATAGCCTTACTGTAATAGTCCACCATCGCTCATACCATCGTTAACCATTCCATACCCAGGATAGCATCTTACTCGCATAACATATCTCTCGTATAAGATAAAATTCACTAAAACATAACCTCTCAGTGTCCGCATTCGCTCCCCTGTAGATCCACGCTACTCAATGGTAAATATAAACACACAGTAGTAATACTAACGATACATCCACTGAACCCATCTCATGCGCAAATCTAGTGTTAATAAAATATTATGACACACTCGTGTCACGCAAAACTTACCCCATTTTCCCAAGGATAAAAATTATACCTTCTATTGTCAATGGCACTGGTTGTTCAAATGGTTCCTAAACGTAATACTCACGTCTGAACTGTCTCAAAAACTATTGTAACTATTGCCCCTGTTGGGCACCCTACTCATATCCATTATCTCTCTATGGACAAGATCGACACATGTGGTCCTGCTCTCCATATATAAAACACCTTCCTATATAATCCCCTGTCTCTAGCCCCACTGGCCACATCGGGGTTGCCTTACTCTCTATATTTAGTAGCCTCGAGTCTGATGGCTACCCCAGTTATTCCCTTGACTTCGTTGGCCCTATGAAACACGTTGCTCGACCTGATGGCCCTGTCTAAATCCATATTCACTAGGTCAAAATTTCCTTGATCTGAATCTTTTAAACAGGTCCCTCTCTTGGTTATCCCCCTATGGTGCCCCACTAGCATCGATTATATCCAGTCTTGTCCTACTGACTAGACTCTCTAATCTATTGGCTCCCTTTGCATAGATTCATTGATATTGGCATGGCAATAGTACGACATTGACGACATCGGCATAAGTCATCCAATCTGCATGTCCCTATAAGTGCTAGCGAATTCTACTCATGAGTCCATCATCAAACTTAAAGACTCTAATCGCCTTTATATACACCTCTCCAGGTAAAAAATTTGCTAAACAAACACATTCTTCCTCATACTCGGTCCCTGATCGACCCTCCTATGACAAGTCCCTAAACTTTCTTCGCATCTCTGTTTGAACAGCAAATTAAAGGATTTACGGTCAAATCGCAGCCAAAATTTTTTTATATTTATAATATATCTTTTCTCATATGTGGTACCTAACTCCCACCACGGAAACGCTGCTCCTATGAGCTAAAATTGCCAAAATTTATTTCTGAGTGTCACCGCACTCCACCATAATCAAATGCCTTTGGATGTTCCCTTTCCATTGGTTAGTTAATACAACGCCCAAATTTCCCGAAGACTTCGATGAATGGCCCTTCTGAATGGCCGTTGACTCTCTCCCATACTGATCAAACTGGGTGAGTCTAATTAGCGCCATAGCCCCGTGTGTTGGCGTTTGGGAAACTGCTTTGCCACGGCGGTCTTCGCATTATGAAACTGCCTAAGCAGAAGTAGTGGCATCCTCTGCTATAGTCACCGTTCCTCGAATAGTCTGTAGATCCGGCTGAGCCACTCCTCTTGTAGTCCTTATAACAACCCTGACTAGTTGTCCTCCATTATTCAGTATACACAACCCAACCAAAGTTGTATAAAATTCACTTCAATTATACACAATAGCAGGAGAATGTAAATCACAATAGGAATCGATAGTCCTAAGCATAGGGCTTTATATCAAAGAAAAATAATGTTGAAAACATAGCAAGTCCGCATAGATCCTAAGGACACTAGAAATTGATGCTCTGATACCATCTGTGTCACCCGCTATTTTAATAAGCAGGGTGTCACACATTATATGGCTACATTGATAGGATTTATGTGGGCATTATGATATGTGAAACGCCCGTGTTGACTTGATACCATAGTATGTGTGGGATATATGTTATTTGGCTATAGTGATGAATTTATGTGTGCTCCATGGTATGTGCGGGCTTTAGTGTTGCAGGGTGACATTAAAGGTTATATGGCTATAGAGATATAGTGGACAGTATGGATATAATGATACGAATGATAGACCATGGTATGTCTAGGGTCGTATATGAGACTGGTTGGCTATAGTGGTGCATCAAAGAGATAATTAAAAATAGAAAATATAATTAATGTTATTATGATACGAGAGTGGGAAGTTAGAATTTTTATTTAATTATGTGTTTATCTAATTATTTATTGTGATTTAAAATACTCTATTGTGATATTTATTTCATCTAGAATTTATTTCTGGATTCAAATAGCCTCTTTGGAAAACGTAGTTAGTATTCTTGTAGTGAGCTCTAACCCATTTGTGAGAACTAACATTTCAAGATAAGTTGAGACAAGTTGCATGTATTCGAGATAGCAAGAGTTGCAGCTGGAGTTCACTTTGATGCAATAGTTTAGTTTCCATTTCGTTGTTTTATTTATGAGATAATTATTTAGATTTGATCGGTCCTTCAACTCCACCGTTGTTTATAGTTTTATTGGAGGATATTGTTGATGTCATTTCTCTATGGGATATTATTTTATTTTGTAGCTTTATTACGATGTTGGATTTTAGTATGGATGATAAATATTACTTTATTGGCTATTATCTAGTCTTATATTATGTTAGAAAATGTTTTAAATGTCCTATTTTTCTATCACATATGTTGAGAATGGTATTTTAATTTCCATGACCCGTATATCTTGGAATATGAACTTGATCACCCTTGATGGAAAAATATGTGGGTTCTTACAGTTAGTATCAGAGCATAGTCCTAGGTCTCGAGCATTCTATGTCTGTTATACTTTTCTGCGTGACAATCTTTGATAGGTTTTTCTAATTTTTACTCTTTAGGATAGAGTCTGATATACGTTTTGTTCTTATATTTTTCAATGGTGAACTTTAGGCAAGCTACTTTTTAGTTATTGGTTACACAAGTCGGACAGCAAATGGACAGTTTCTTTTAAGAGTTGAGGAGTTATAATCTATTATTCGAGAGGCCACTATAGTAGGTATCAATTTTGATAGACAAAGGGTAGAAGCCCAAGGGGATCAGCTAGAAAAGAATGACCACGTTATCCTGGGATCGAGTGAGGGAAATTTTCAGCAATGATAGTCCACCACTTTGATAAAGGGTCTGACCTAATAGCGTATCACCATTGAGGAAGAGGCATAGAGAGGCACCTTAGGATGATGGACTAGACAGGTGCAGAATAAGATGTTGGCTACTTTTAATCTAGTAAGGTATGCTTTGTGATGGTGGAAGACTGTGACCACACCCTAGGATATGGATAGTATGACTTATGGGGATTTTATGGTCAAATTCAATGAGAAGTAAGTTCCATATTCTATTATATATTAAAAGAACAAAAAAATTACTTTAGAGAAGGACTTGAGGACCGTTATTGAGTATGAGCAAGCGTTCACCAATTAATCTGTTTTGCACTGAATGAGGTGAACACTGAGGAAAAAAAGAAGAATTTCTGAATTAATGCGTTGGCTTGGTCTATAAAGTGGGTTGTGATGGGGAATTAGACATACACCACTTATGCCCATGTGGTGGATGTCCCACTGATGCTTTGTCACGAGCGGGTGAATTATTAAAAGAGAGTTCGAAACAGGAATGAGTCGACTGGTCAAGATAGGATGAAGACAAAAGGAGGTAATGCTACAGGAGAAAAAAAGGGGTCGTAATGACCAACAGGGGCAGTAGCTGTGGATGAAGCTTTGAGTGGGGTATGATCGGCAGCAGACCCTTCAACGGGGTAATGGAATCCCATAGGTACCTAAAGGATAAGGGCAGGAACCGTAACAGGGAGAACGAGTGTCAGGTCGGCAGATGGAGTCTTTTAGAGTTTCTTTTGTTCATGTGGATAGATTGGACACCGAGCTACAAGGTGTCCTAGGACTCAGGGCCAAAAATATGAAGGACTTCCAGCTTCATGAGAATCGAGTGCTAATGCACCACCTGCAGCATAAGTGGGGAAGCCTCAGGAGGACCATAAACATGTCTAGTTGGTTAGTGTGGTATGTTCTTTATCTATATTATGCTTTGTATATAGGAGATATATAATGTGATACTTGTGGTGTATGTGCATGTTGTATTAGGTATATGGGCACCTCAATTGTGTCATAATATGTTAGGCATATGTCAGCCTTACTTTTATTATGTGATAATGAGTGGGCGTATGTTTATCCTGAGTTACGTTTTTGTGTTGGGTAATCGTAAGGGGCCTATAGTTTTAGTACATTTTACATTTCTATGATCATGCGTTATCGAATTCCAAGGACGGAATGCCTATATTAGGGGGATGAGTGCAATACCCCATAATTTTTGGTAAATAAAGTTATTTAATTAAGTAAGAGAATTAATTAAAATAATATTGAAGCTTGGAATTTGAATTAAATGAGAAAATATTTAATTTAAACGAATTATGTGAATTTTGTGTTAATTAAATTAATAAAATAAACATTTAATTAATTAAGTGGTATTTTGGGGTTTGGGTGGAAATTTTAGGGGATTTTACCCAATTAATCATTCTTAAACTCCAAGTTAGGGCTTTAAAAGAGTTAACCATGAATTAAAATTGTGTTTGTGAAGAGTTAATAATGAATAAGAATTTAAATTAAACAATAAAAGAAAGAAAGTGAAAGAGAGTGGCATGAATTGAGGCTCGTAGTCGCGGGATTTGAAGTCGTTAATGCGGTTATGGGACAGTGATCATAATAGAGAGGGAGCAATTGCGGCTTTGTGTCATGAAACCCACCTCACGGCTCTACTGCGGAGTTGGTTGTTCTATTTTATAAATACATACCTTTGGACTATTTCTCATATATATGCACACCGTTTCTCAAAACCAAAAGCTACATAACCCTTATTTCTTATCCCTAACCTCTATTAAAAACACCTTTTAACCTTTAATTTGGGAGATTTACACTTGGAATTTAAATAGGATTAAAGAAGATAAATTAAAGATTTTTGGAGGAAAAATAACTTTCCAAAATCAGAATTCCAAAATATAGTTTAAGGCAATAATACCTCTGTTCTAAAAGTCCCGCCTAGGCTTGAGAGAAACGCATCGCCTACGCCTTATTACCCCTTATTCTTAGTAAAAGGCTTAAGGCACACTTTTTTAAAAAAAAACAAAGGATTAGTTGACAAATATTGGTTATGGAGCATGAATGTGAGAAAGATGGCTACCAAACATATGGATATATTTTCAAAATTCAAGGTATGTACTATTTTATTATATTACTAGCCTTGAAATAATTAAAATAATAAAAAAAGGACAAACGCCTTTTTACGCCTAGGCTCCTAAGGCTTGAGGCTTGACCTCTACGCCTCGACCACGCCTAGCGCCTTTTAGAACCTTGAATAATACTATATTTTTCTCCTTAGGCTCTATATGGATTAAATGTTGCCCATACCATAATTATATGTAAAATTTATTTTAATGAGGAACACAATTAGGGAAAATGAAACCTTATTATTCGTGGTTTTATGAACAAATGGAAGATTAACCTAATACTTGTAATATTGCATGCTTTTGGGGAATTGAGATACATTGTGGGATTACGATGACAATGTTGAAATTGAAAATTAATCATGATAATTGGGTATTAGCACCGAATATATGTTAGTGCTTATGAAATTGATAAATGGTAAATCTTGGTTAGAAACTTGAACATGTTAAAAATTGCTAAGTTGCATGCTTAAATTGATATATTCCTTAAATTGATGAAATATTCCATGAGCTTGTTGAAGACGGAATTATGTAACTTGTTACAACACGATTTTAGTCTTACAAATTGAATTATGAAATTTATGTTATTCACGGATAAGTGAGCATAAACACATATGAAATAAAAGAGATATCACCTTAGCTTAGAAGAATTAAATATTTTGTAATTGGCATATTTAAAATGATAACATCGTTTGGATTACCGGGTTGTTTACGTTATTTGTATTTGGATTACATATGTGGGTGTTGTGAGACTTAGTTTATAACTAAATTATACATGGTTGTTGTTCTGTAAGTATTATATTAGAGTGCATGTTATGTTTTGGTTGGTTATTTCCTAGGTATAAGACTAGGGAATAAGTGTGGCTTTGGGTATTTCCTAGATATGGGACTAGGAGATATATATGGTTTTATTGATATCTATGTATGGGACTAGGGATGGTTGGTTTATTATTCCCCGAGTGATTTGGTCCAAAGGAATTAATGAGTAAATTGAGGATATACGTTTATATTAGATTAATAGCTTAAATATGATATGTAATAGAGATTGATGATTTTATGAGCATTATTGTATATGTGGGGTGTAGATTTGGCTGGCAACATAGTATGTGTGGGACCTACCTTAACGGGATTTATATGGGAGTTACAGTATGTGCAAGGTCTAAGTTAGATGGCTATTATGTGGGGACTGGGATATTTAGATATAGTAACATATTTATGTTTGTGTCATGGTATGTGCGAGGTCTAATGTTGGTTAGCTACGATATTATGACACTCAGTAAAATTTATAAATAGATTGATCAGGTCTAATATAAAAAATATGGGAATCACAAACATCTGTAACATTCTCAGCATAAACGAAATAGCTAAAATTAGACAAGTAATATAACAAGGTGATGAAATACTGAATAAAACAAAACTAACTCTGATACCATATAACTGTCGATACAAAATAAAACCAACTCCGAAATATAAATGTATCTAAAATATAAAATCCATAGAATTATGTACCACAATATACAAAAATACAAGAAGTAGAAGGGCAAAACTTCTCAATTTATACATCACAGGAAGGAGAAATAGAACGTCGCTAGAGATACTCCTCCAACGGAATCCACCCAAGTATACAGGAACAACGGCCTAAGACCTGCAAAAACATATTCAACCACGACGTAAACAACAAGTTTACAAAGGATAAGAATTTTACTAAAGTTGGGCCATAATAATAATAATAATAATAATATACCTTCATCCCGTTATAAGTGGATTTTAAGTCAATTAAATTACCCAACCCAAACAACCTCGATATCACATGCATCTAATCACAATCCCATATGATCCCAATACTTAATTATTATTCATATCTACTAAACATAATTAAAATTTCAACATTTCAATACTATATTATTTATCTTAAGTAAAATATTATGTAATAATAAGACTATCTCAAGTCCAAGATATAATATAGTTCGATCCTGAAACGTATAAGAAATTTGGACTACTATCCATGTAAGTTCAATCCTCACATGTACTAGAAATTTGGTACAATCCTGACATGTACCAGAAATTTAGAATAATATCCATGTAAGTACGATTGTACGATCCTGACATGTACTAAAAAATTGGGCTAATAACAATATAAGTACAATCCTGACATGTACTATAAATTTGATACAATCCTGACATGTACCATAAATTTGGGCAAATAACAATATAAGTACAATCCTGTCATGTACTGAAAATTTGGTACAATCCTGACATATACCAAAAATTTATGCTAAAAATAATACAAGTATAATCCTGACATGTACTAGAAATTTGGTACATTCCTGACATGTACCAGAAATTTGGTCTAATAACAATATAAGTACAATCTCAACATGTACTAGAAATGGTATAATTCTACAGATAAAGAAAGTAAACAGGTATGTCCCGACGCAACCGTACAAAGAAAATAAATACAAAACCTTACTCAATCAGTTTACACATAACATCCCTTAGTAATATTAGTTAATACGCATGTTAACTATTATCAAGTATTAATATACGATAAAATCACTAAATATACGAGAAAATTGCTAAATATAATAACTACCCCATCTTACGATTTTTGACCTAATCCTAAACTTCCCATAGGATATACGTCCTAACCAAACGAACCTAGCACAAGTCCAACTCAAAATCACCAACCCGTAATTTCAGCCATGTGTACTTTGGTAAAATATTCATAAGAAATTAATAAAAAAATCAAAAAAATACGAAACGAGCGCCCACCCGTTTGTAATTCGATTATCTATAATTCCACTTCTGTAAACTATACATGCGGACTAAATCCTATCCGTTGGCATGAATTTCATTCTCACTGAAACAATGAGTCGTGCACACGGACTCCGCAACCCAAATTTTTACAACGTATGGATTTCTTCATCTTTCAGACCTAAAATATGAACCTACCAACCCTAATCCGCCATTGAAGAATATGCCAAGGTTCCTAACTCATCAAGAATAACGTATTATTATATCTAAACCCCTATATATCAAAATCTACCCTCTCGAGTTCATAAATTAACACTTTATCTCAGATTTGATTTCAACTATCAAATTAGCATGGAAATTCTATAAATTAACAATTAGAACTGAGATTTACATTAATCTAATTAATATTATACTCTATAATATGCTACACCAAGGGATTTAACATTAAACTACTAAATTCATCGATATAATTAAAGGTTAACATCCAATTTAAGTCAATTTTCAAAATTATAACTTAGATGATTATTCAAATTTGTATAAGTTTGAGTCAAGAATCCAATGACTACTACTACAACATAAATCCACTTAAATTCTTAAAGGATGTAAACTTTCCTTAAGCCAAATGTAAGAATTCAATCCTCAAATTCCCAAATTTTATTTCCCTTGAGTGCATTTTACCTCCTTAGCCTCTTAAGGTTTCTCCCATGCTCCAAATGTGTTTTAGGTTCAGTTATCTAACCTTATAAACCTACTTCCCACTAAATTATTCATGAGCCCAACCTAAGCCCCAATCTAATGAGCCCAAATAACCTTCTAAATAGTCTAAAACTCTTCCAAGTTATGTATCAATCCAAGGGGATTAAACCCAACTATTTTATAACCATAACGGACATTCCTAATGTCCTAAAGGTCAACACGAATACTACCTAATCTAATTCTATCAAATTAATTATCCCATTTACTTCAATTATAAACCGATAAAAGCCGAATTAATTAATATCCAATTATTAATTAATTATGTACGACTCGATATTATAATAAACTACTTCACAGTCGATGGAACACCATACCTAGGGTATAATCCAAACAATGAAACCCTCGACACCTAGTCCCTGACTATTCCATAGTCTCTCATACTACTCAGTCACTTCTAATATTTAATTAATGAATTGCTGAGTATTCTGTTCGATTTCATATATGAATTATATAACACATATAGTATATAAATAGTGACATCACATGTCACAACATGCACACATAATTAATTTTCACAATTAAAATAATGCACAGATTATACGGGGTATTACACACATTATGTGCAGGACCTAGGTTATCGGACTATAGTGACAAGATTAGTTATGTAGATACATCACAGTATGTGAAGGACGACATTAAGGGTTTTCTGGATATAATGATGTAGTAAATAGTATGAATATGAAGATACGGGTGGCGGACCATGGTATGTTCAAGGTTGTATAGGAGAATGTTTGGCTATAGTGGTGTAGCAAAGAGAAAATTAAAAATTGAAAAGATGACTATATGAAAGTGGGGAGTTAGAAAGTTTATATAAAATTTTGTTTATCTAATTTCTTGTTGTTGTTTAAAACAATCTATTGTGATATTTATTTCATCAAGCACTTATGTCTCGATTCATATAATCCTATTTGAGAAACTTAGTTGGTATTCGTGCAGTGGGCTCTGGACCATTGATGTGGACTAACATTTCAGGAAAGGTTGAGGTAAGTTGCATGGATTCGGGATAGCAGGAGTTGCAGCTGGAGTTTACTTTTATGCATTAGTTTAGTTTTCATTTCGTCGTTTTATTTATGAGATAGTTATTTGAATTTGGTAGGTCCTTCGAATCCATGGTTGTTTACAGTTTTAGTGGAGGCTATATTTGATGTCATTTCATTATTTGAGATTATTTCATTTTGGAGATTTATTACGATGTTGGATTTTATTATGGTGGGCAGAATTTTTTTTATTAGCAATTATCTCATATTTTATTATGTTGTAAAAAGTTTTGAATGTTTCACATTTCTATCACATGCTGAGAATGGTATTTTAAATTTAATAACAACATATCTTGGCATTTGGACTTGATCAACCCTGACGGAAATATATTGGTATTTTAAATTTAATAACAACATATTTTAAATTTATAGAATTTTAATGTGTTGTTAGCTTTTAGAGATAATCTTTTCTTAATTGTGAACGAATGTCTTAAAATATTTGGCAAATGTGATAATATTTTCTATTTTTTTTCCTTATCAAACTTGATATTGGAGTTGTTCTCTTATTGCGTAAATATGCTTTTAACTTCTTGATCATTGCTTTTTGACTTAAAATTTGAGTTATACAGTCATATCTATTCTAATCCTTAATCTTTTTGTAAGTTGTACGTATCTAGGAGTTAAGTACATTTGGGGGTATTATAGCTATATCTTTTTGTGATGGTTATATATATAATTAGCTTATATATCTTTATTAATCATTTATGCCTTTATATATTAGTGCATGTGAACCATATCACGTATTACCATTCTCTAAATTATGTTTATTGTGATACACAACATGTGTCATTAATCTAGCTTATTTTTCTCTGTATAGTTTATTTTCCTATGTCCATGTTGATCCATTTTCTTAATTTCTTCATCTTTATGTTTGTCCATTCGTGACAAAAAAAAAGGAGAATATTTAATTAGGGCATGAGTCACTTAAAGACAAAAGGAAGGAAATTATAGCGAAGAATGATTATAAGGAGAAAATTTAGGTTTTAATTTGTAATTTGACATTGCACTTCTTGGGGGGAAAGGGTTTATATCATTAAATATTGGGGAGAATTTAGTAATGAAAACAAATGTTAGCATTTTGTTTTCTTATAAATGATATATATTGTCGTATCTTATAGTTCGTTATATTGAATATGTTTAAGTGTCATTTTATTATGCATTGGTATTATTGTTATATCTATTATTTATAAAAAAACAATTGTACAGAATTATGAATTAATAAATAATTACAGAATTAAAAACAGAATTACAGAAATAAAACACTTACTTGAATTTGCAGAAATAATAAAAAGAATTAAAGATTAATCCGAGCCCTGTTATGAACAGTTTCCTTAAGACAATTTATTCCCTCCAATGTGCTCCGAGGTTGATGAATATTGTCTCCCAAGATAGAACGGATTTTCCAATTAATTATGTAGCATGACAATAATTAATTGCAGCGAACTCAAATTCTGTGTTCCATACTCAACAACAATGCAACAGATGCTATGCAGAAAAAGAATTTTCTGAAGAGAATATGACAGGAAATTTCAGGAAGGAAAATGGCAGCAATTCTGGAGGAGGGAAGATTTCATTGTTTAAAAACGGAGGGAGGCATCTGTATTTATAGCAAAGTAGATGACTGTTGGCAAATAACTGCCAAAAGAGTTAAACGAAATTAACTGTTGACTGTTGGCAATAACTGCCAACAGTTTATTAATTAATTAATTAATTTCGTAATTAATTAACAGAAAGTTAAATAAAATTCGGCCCAAAAATGTAGGAGACAAACCCGAGCCGGCCGGCCGGACGCGCGCGTGGACTTTTGACCGAAAGTCAACCCGTGCATAGCTTAGGTCATCTCCCCTTCAAAGAGTTGGGATACCCCCAAGGCATCCAAGCGTTAGTCCATACTTGGGGTGTTATTAACTCATCAAATTTCCACTACTCTTCCAATGTGGGACAAGAGTTAAAACACACCCAATTCATTAACTTTCATTGCTTTGTGTGTCACTTTGGGGACATATTTATCATTCATAAGTTATTGAAATTGGACATATGAATATACTACGTTAATCTCCTTGCGGAGGTGAACGCGTTCGTATATGGTCCCACAATTTTCGTAGTGTGGGTCCCACCTAAATTTGAGCTCAAAGTTGCTCAAAATTCTGTCCAGAAAATTCTGGACAGCTTTCTTAAAACCCATTTAAGTCCAATTTTTCCAACAATTATAATGTCTTTGCTAGTGTGTGATAAGTACATAGGTACAAGAGCTACTTGAGGAAATTTTAGCATCTTGTGTCATTTACTTCCTTAAAATATAATTTTCAATCTTTTAACTCTTTCGTGAGGCACATCGCGTCATTGGTGATACTATATGATTCATGTGTTTGCAATTATTGTTGTAAGAGTATATGCACTCATTTGCCTCACATCTTAGGTTTTGCATTTGGTTAACTAAATCAAATTTTGAGTCTTATCCTAGAATATTCTCCGAAAAGTTTCATAGATCAAGATTTTTCATTTATGCTTCCGTCTACGACAAAGGCAAAATGGACTTAGAACAATTTGTTTACCCTTCGTTATATATTTTCTTCAATTGAAAAATATTTTTAATTCAACCTTGTGGTAATTGCTAAATACACTAGAGAATAACTATTCTTATAAAAAAATATCAATCGAAAATGAATACTTGTGTATTTAGAAGACTGGGATCATAGTACGGTCAATATCTTCTTAGTCTGCTTCGTCAACTACTGCGAACATATGTTTTCTCTCTAACTAAACTCGCAATCAATTAGTTGGTATTGGCTGCCCGTGAAAGTATTCATGATTGCTCTCTAGATCAGTTTGTTAATCACAAACATGTGAAGCAAACTTAGAAATTTACTCACTGGTTTACACGACCAACTCATTGCAATTCGCCTCCAGTGAAAGTCAAACTCGTTTCTGCAAACTAGTTTGATTCGAAGATTCTATATCTCATATATACGACTTATTTCGTAGTTGTTCGATGCCAGTGAATTTCAAACTCGCCATAACAAACAACAAGATTTGAGATCTCAGTGGTTTGATTGCATTAAAAAATGTATAAATTATATTTCGATTCATATTTTTGTGTAGGTTTCTCCTATTATCTCATCGGGAGCCTAGTCTAGGTTGGTACCCTATTGAAGTTTGTTACTATAAGCTAGTTTGGGTTAATTAACCAAGTCATTTATTCACTTTCGGTGGAGGTTGAATGTTTTTGAAGCTTAAGATTTAACATCGAATTTTTTGAGAGAAAAGTTTCTGTGTGTTAAAACCATGTTTCCTTTAAGAGAAAATTTTGAATACATTTACTTGTTCTTCACTAAGCTTTGTTTGTTCCCGAGTATTTTTCACTTTTTCAATTTTATACATTTTGTGAGATTCTGAGTGAACGAACATTTTCTCTACAGCATCAATCTTTAGGATACCTCACACATTCTAAGTGTTAGTTATCATTAGCTACTCTTGATTTATTTTCCCCTTGCAACAATGTTTTCTTAAAATTAAAACAAGATTTGGAGGCAATTCAAAGGCGACAATTTCAATTGAGACCATGGTTGACATGTTGCTACCTAATGAGTGATTTGGATGCAATGTGTGCTCCCTCCTGTGAAAAGAGTTATTTTTCAAAGGCGGTGCATTATTCGGTCTACATTAGGTTTAAGTCTGTAAGTGATTTATCTCATTCTTGTAAATCTTTATTTATACTAGTGCAAAATGTCAGTTAAGCCCGAAGATTGTTCTGCAAGATTTTTCCCTCGTATAAATCTTCATCATACTTGCTAACATTTTGATTCTCTTGATATGATTAATGAGCATGTGTTAAAAAGTTAAATCATTTTTGTATCTCATGTTTTTCAACTTAGCCAATAGTAGGGATGGCAATTTTCCCCGAAAACCCGAAAATCCGCGGATACCCGAAAAAAATCCCCGAAAAATCCCCGAACATTCGGGGATCGGGGCGGGTTCGGGGAGTTAAAAAAATCCCCAAAAAATTTCGGGTCGATTTCGGGTATACCCTCGGGTCTCCACGGGGATACCGGAATTATTAATATATAATAAATATATATATTTATATCATAATACAAAAGCATCTAAATATCTAATAAGCCCTAAGTTAGGGCCCCTAACTAGCGCCGCTCTCCCGTCCTCATCTCCCTCACTCGTCATCTCCCTCATCATCTCTCGCTCATCCCTCACTCATCTCTCGCTCCTTCATCCAGCGTAGCGCCGCTCCCTCAGACTGTTACCATCCAGCGCCACTCCCTCAGATCTTGTAAGGTATTGGTAATATTCAGTTGATTCAGTTATATAAACTGATTGTTATATAATTTCAAAATCTTCAGTTGATTCAGTTGTATAAACTGATTGATTCAGTTATATGATTTTGCATTCACTTTATTTCTCAAGTGCTCCCATACATCAACTATTTCCCCACTGGAATAACCACTGAGAAGAAAAAGAAGCCCTGACAAATTTAAATTTACAAAGCATCCAAAAGCTCGAAGAAATGTTAAAGATAGAACTAATGATAGATGAATAGGCTATCAATGTTTTTATTTGCCACCACATTTACCTTCTCTTTGTGTGAGATATCCGTTATTTTCTCTATGTTTGGAGTACGTTCATGTTTTTTTTGTGTTTGGAGTATGCTCATCAGTTAAAAAATCAAAACGGGTTCCCTGCGGGGAACCCGATACCCGTTTTAAACGGGGGCAGGGATCCCCGAACCCATTATAACGGGGTACGGGGCGGAAACTGGAAATGATTTTTCTAACGGGAACGGGGATGGAGAGTTAAAACCCAACCCCAAACCGACCCGTTGCCATCCCTAGCCAATAGGATACTATTTTGCCCAAATTTGAATAGAAAGAGAACATTCTTCTTTAACTGAAAATAATATTAATTTGGATACTTACTGTTGTGAGCCACGCTTGCCAAAGCCACACAATTCCCATTTGTTTGTATGGAGATTGTTTGGAAAGATAATCTTGAAAAATTTAAGGCAACCCTTACGAACATCTCAACACTCATCAATGTCGCGGTAAAACCAAAAAAAAATACTTCTGGCTAGAGTCACTTGCATTGTATCACAACACCCCTCATTTTACACAAATTTTACCTCACATTTACTAACCTTGATCATCCACCTCTCCACCCTAAGGTGTGTGTGTATACACAGAGCACCCCATCATTTATTCATTAGGAACATGAAACAAACGGAAGCATATGAAAAAATGTTCATTTTATTCAGAATTTTAATTAACAAATGAGTCCTCACACTTGTTTCAAAAGTAAAGCAGACAATGAAGATGATAGGATACATCATATATGATTATTGAGACCGGATATCATAATAGCTTGTGCACACATTCTCTCATAGGAGAAACTAAAATAAATATAATTTGGTAGAGAGCTATAAGTTACACAGCACAAAAATATATTAACATAAAACTACGCCTGCAAAAAGCTAGCGTATTTGGAGCCTAGGAAAAGCCTTTGAACGCATAGCAAGGCATTTTTAGTAACCTCCGCATTCTCGTGGTTCATCAATTTCATGACCCGATCCTTAGCTTTGTGGTCATTAGCTTTGAGGTCGTTCACTATGACCCGCCCAGCTGGATGCTGCTGAATGAACTGCGAGAGATCAAAACAGGCAACTGCAAGCACCCTTGGATCAGTTGCTGTGTCCAATATGCTTATGAGCACCCTTAGGATCTGCAAATTCAACCCATCACATTCAACATTAGTTTTTTGTTCAGAACGTATATTTTGTACAAAAGAAATTTACTGACACTGTTTTACAGCCTTGAGTAACTTCTTATTTAATACAAAATTCAATAATTCAAGCGTTAGATTCGACACGAATTGTCCAAAATATGCATACAAATTGTCGAGATAATCAGATATTGACAATGATTAGATCCAAATGGTTACATTTATCTTAATCTTATTTAGCTAAACAAGTAAAGTTTAAAACATAATCGTGATAGGACACCTCTTGATCTTCGATCAACTTATTCTTTTCACACGGTTTAATGTCAAAAGATCACTAAACTAACGGTTACGATTACTAAACTAACAAATTGGTGTAGGTTGCATCCTCCAACTTTCCTGTATATATATCTTACATAATAAGGCAACTTCCTCCAAAATATCTAAAAGTCTGAAGTACCATAACGGTCCAAATTGATCCAAGAAATAAACTTGGGGTTGAGATTAAATTGCAGGGGGTAGTACAGACCTTTCACACTAAAAAGTCAAGGTACAATTAAAAAATTCATAAAAATAAAATAAAAAAAAAGGTTCTCGGATAACGGATGCTTTGGACTTCTCACACAAAAATTTAAGGGTGTAATGAAAACGTAATATACAACTTTCTGAGAGATGCAAAAGGGCCCATGAATTTCTAAGAAATCACATTTTGGCACCTCAACTTTCCCTTAAAATATAAAGGGACCATAGCGCGTGCCATTGCCATGGGGCATCAATACGACCATTTGCCTAGTACCTTATATATGGGGTTTGACTCCACTCCAATTTCATACTCAAGACTCATTGACAGAAAAAAATAATGACAACTTTTGTAAAACTTGTGGAGTGTGGAAATACAATGTGGAGTTCTCCTAGACACAACCTATACATACTAATATAATTATGCCAAAATTTGAAAAAAAAGGTTTACATGCAAAGAATTATAAAAAACAGGTTTACATGCCAAATTCAATGATAAAAAAAATGCAGGTATGCAAAGAATTATAGTGGTTCAAAGACTAAAAGTGGTTCAATCAACATAACAGACCCAGAACTACAGTCGATGAGATTTCAGAAGATAGCTTGAATTATCCGGTGCTCTCAAGAATTAGAATCTAAACACCAAAAAAGTAGAATGTAGGATAGATCTATTGATGACCATATACTCGTTTAAAGAAAACATCCTTGTTGCATGAAGACAAAGTAGAATCCTCGTCAAATTCTTAGACTGCAGACTGGATAAAAATTAAAATTGAAGGCTAACTGAATTCCTAGTCCTGCTAGGCTTGGACTAATGATTGGATAAAATGGAAGAGCTTTTCCTGGATGAAATAAACCTCATAGGTCAGTTTTCGAGTCCTGAAACTGAAAAGTTGGAGACTGACCAAGAATCATGTATGTAATATAGGTAACCCAAATCAAGGACATGGACCATATGTGATGTCAGGTTGAGAACCTAAGCTGAACTTGTGTCAGGCAGTAGGGCTGTTCCAAAATCGAGTACTGTGCTTTATATACGTGTCAGATTCGAGTATTATCCCATGTCCATGTATCGGATCCAAGTTCATCCAAGAAGATATGAGAAAAAACATGTAAATCGGAGCAGAATTGAGTAAATCTGAGTACAGACAAGTAAAACGATCAGAAGTGTAGATCCTACAAGATCCAAGTATATTCAGCCAACCCCGAGTAGATACGAGTAGATTGACTACCTCACGGACTGTCCGAGCTAGCCGAGGGCTGGTTGGGCCGAGGTTGAGTTGTCCCGCGTACTATCTGGGTTTTTTCAGAGTATTGAAAGGAAAATGGATGCCTTACACAGAAATCTTTTGTCCTAATTTTTTCGGTCAACAAAATCCCTTCAAAATTCGGAGATCTTTTTTATCTGTTGGCTGGATTTCATATGCATTATTGTTTTCGTTATTTTTCCTATGTAGTTCTTTTGTATGGGGGTTGCCCCCCTTGGGAATTTTTGTTATTATCTCCCAAAAAAAAGAGTGGTTTATCATCGCAAAGAATCTGTGGTGCTCACAAGACCACTAGCGCAAAAGACTCAAATACAATTTTCAAATAAGTCAACTCTATTACAGCATTTTCACTAGCTCAGAAACCTAAAAACACCAATGTTTTAAACATCCCTGCCTATGTCCCCCTAGGCTGCATGCCGAGGGACGAAGCCAGGAATATAGGTTGAGGGGAGCCAATATAAAAAAGGGCAAACCCTCCCGCCACTGTGGGGTAATGGGAGGGTTAGATGTACGCAATCTTACCCCTGCATATACAGAGAGGCTGAGGCTGTTTCCGCGACTCGAACCTGTGACCCTCCAGGTCACAATGGGGCAACCTTACCGTTGCTCCAGGTTCACCCTGGGAGGCCCAATATAATATTTTATTTATTTAAGGCAAACATTAATTAATTCAATTAATAATGTTGTTCATACAAAATTTTACAACACAAAATAGTTATAATTTGAACAAGGATCCACCCAAGATGCTCGCAATTC
Organism: Sambucus nigra; assembly: GCA_949130495.1. NCBI lineage: Eukaryota > Viridiplantae > Streptophyta > Magnoliopsida > Dipsacales > Adoxaceae > Sambucus > Sambucus nigra. Next base: position 380,786,050 of record OX422214.1, on the reverse strand, counting down.
CTAGATTCAAAATCTATGATGGAAATATTGATCCCATACGCAAGTAAGAAACCGCCTAGGCGCTAGATCACTCGACGGCCGACTAGTGCCTATCGCCTTTAAGAACACACTAATCATTTAAATAACATAAATACATTTAAGCCTATATAGTCATAAAAATTCAAAGCATTGCCAAGACTTCTTGTTGGGCATCACGCATCAATACATATTGGTGGACGACCATTTACTTTATAAACCATTAGCTATTAGCAGTTTGATAAAAGATCACTCTATAGAGTATCCACAAACAATTTTTTCTCTAGTGCACAAAATATACCTGGAAATCGTTCTCTTCAAATTTAGTAATGTTTTCACGCCAGAAAATAGGATCTTTGTGCATAGGGGACCAGTCAAGATGGCCGAGAAGGACTTCCTGCTTGTACTTATCAAAAGAACTCAACTTCTTAATGTTATCTTTTAGTCCTTCTTCCAGTTGATTCAGAGCCTCCAACAAGTCCTACAAAAGAAACACCCAAAATAACTAAGAATGACAATATAAAGAAACACATTTTTATCAGGTTTGGAGATGCATAAAAACCACCCTAAGAAAATGCAATTAGTTCGAGAGGACACGCAAAACATTTTTCGAGGTAGGTTTACATGAAATAACATCAAACCTGAACTCTATTCATGAAAATCACTGATTGGAGTTTCATTGAGTGAAACATAAATTCTGAATGAAGGGAATGAGAACAAGTTAATAAGAACTTGCCACCTTGCATTGTGAGGAAAATATCTTGCTGAAGTACCATGTACAACTTTATTTAATTTAGGGTGCGTAGATTACAAATTGGAAAAAACTCCGCGTGTGTCGTGCTCAACTTCTTTTTTTTTTTTTGGCACTGCCGGTTCCAAGCCCGGATAAAGGAGGGTTGCGTTAGGTAGCTGACAGCTAGCGTAAAACTTTGTCAAATCCTTATGAATATGAATCCTATGAATATACGTACTAATGCTAGGGCATTCCCCTTAAGCGATGTGTTGCGCCTGCCACCGGGTGTCTCGAAAAATAGGCAAGGGGCGTTGCATCGGCGCCCGGATGCGACGATAAATACGCAAGGGTTCCTGCAACAAGCTGAACGTGTGCGGGTAAAGAAGCTAGTCCAGGATACTAGACTTAGGTTGGCGATTTGGAGCATAGGGACTATGACAGGAAAAGGGATGGAGTTGGTAGATATCGTGATAAGAAGAAAAGTTAACATAGCTTGTTTACAAGAAACTAAATGGGTTGGTGAGAAAGCTAGAGAAATAGAAAATACAGGATTTAAATTTTATTATACAGGAAAACATAGAAATAAGAACGGAGTTGGAATAATAGTAGATAAGAACTTTAAAGACGATATCGTAACCGTTATTAGGAAAGGTGATAGACTTATACTTGTAAAATTGGTATTCGGTGAAAACATAATTAATATTGTTAGTGCTTATGGACCTCAAGTGGATTAGATGAGCACACTAAAGTACAATTTTGGGAAGATGGATGAACTAATTCAAGAAATACCCGTAGGTGAGAAAATCTATATAGGGGGAGATTTTAATGGCCATGTAGGAGAAGATCATATAGGATATGAGATCGTGCATGGAGGATATGGTTTTGGAGATGGGAACGACGGGGGAGAGTCTATCTTAGATTTTGCGATGGCTTGTGATTTTGTGCTAGTAAATACATGTTTTAAAAAGAGGCTTGAACACTTAATAACTTATAAAAGTGGAACGCATAAAAGCCAAATAGATTTTTTCATTACTAGAAAAGGAGACGGATTAATATGTAAAGATTGTAAGGTCATCCCGGGAGAGAGCTTAACCTCACAACATAGGATAATGGTGTTGGATATAAATATTAAAAATCAATCACGAGTGCGAAAAGTGAAAATTAACCCACGAGCTAGGTGGTGGAACTTAAAAGGAGAGAAATTAGAACTATTTAAAAATAAATTATTAAATGATGCAACACGGAATACTGAAGAAGAGACTAACATAATGTGGAATAAGATGGCCACGTGCATTAGGAAAATATCAAAAGAAATTCTTGGAGAATCAAAAGGCAATGGGCCACAATCTAAAGAAACTTGGTGGTGGAATGAAGAAGTACAAAATATAGTAAAAATTAAAAGGGAGTGCTTTAAAACATGGCAAACAAATAGAAATGAAGAAAATTTTGAGAAATATAAATGGGCTAAAAAGGAAGTTAAGAAAGTGGTAAGAGATGCTAAGTTAAAAGCGTATGATGATCTTTATAAAAAATAGGGTACACAAGACGGGGAAAAAGTATTTATAAGCTTGCTAAACTTAGGGACAGGAAAACAAAAGATTTTAATAACGTTAAGTGTATCAAAAGTGATGATTCGAGAGTCGTAGTCAAAGATGATGAAATTATGGAAAGATGGAAAAACTACTTTGAGGGCTCATTAAATGGAGATAATGGGATTAGATTAGATATAGAAGAACTTAGGGAGACTCGAGAAAATATATTCTTCCGCAGAATTAGGACAACCATGGTTCAAAGACTCGGCCGAGTCAACTCGGTATCGGCCGAGTTGACTCGGAATCGCAGCTGGCCGATCCGATTACGAGTCACGATTCAAAAAAAACATGAAATCGTTTGAAATCTGCCTAACTCGCTGCTATTTCGGCCGAACCGATATGACTCGCCGATATTTCGTCCGAGTTACAGTTATTTCGTCCGTGACTCAATTATTTGAGAAAAAAAACAAAGAGGGGACATAAAGTGGAAGGAATCTTGAAATTTCTAACCTTTTGTTGATGATTTGAGTGTAGGAGAGAAGCTGTCAAGTCTGGGTGAAAAATTTCTACCGGAAAGCCAAAAATCCAGCTATAAATACATCCTTGTAGAGAATCTCAATCACACAAATAAAAATCCAGCCGAAATATCCTCCTACTGCCGCTGAAAATCACCAAAACCCAGTCGGATTTTTCAAGAAGTGAGGTATGGCTGCCGCGATTCATTCTCTCTCTTCATTTCTCTTCATTTCTGCGGTTGTAAGGGTTTTTTTTTAGGGCCGGCTGGTGTTGTTAGAAGGTTGTAAAGTTAAGTTAAGTTAAGGGTTTTTTTTTAAGTTAAGTTAAGGGTTAAGTTAAGTTAAGTTAAGTTAAGTTAAGTTAAGTCAAGTTAAGGGCTGCATGTGTTAAGGGCTGCTGGGTGTGTTGTGTTAGCAAGTTAAGTTAGGGTCGGCTGCTGCATGTGTTGAGTTAAGTTTTTTAATTCTAACATGTTACATAAAATGTTAATTTTTAAAACAAAATGTTACAAAAAAAATGTTATTCTTTTAAAAGAAATGTTAGAAAAAAATTTATTTTTTCATAGAAATGTTACAAATATTTTTTTTTTTTTTAAAGAAATGTTACATAAAATGTTAAATTTTAAAATTAAATGTTAGAAAAAATGTTATTTTTTTCAAATAAATGTTACATAAAATTGCTCCAAAACTAGATAAATGTCATGGGTTTGCTACTGAGTGAGTTAGTAGCAATCAAAACATAAAATGGCTTCAAATAAATGTTATTTTTGTAGGTGCATAAAAGAAATGTTATGTGGCATTAGTACCATTTGGTTGTTCTAACATTTTATGGTTGTGTGCGTTACAAAAAATGTGCTAACATTTGGTTGTTCTAACATGTTATGCCATTTTATGCCATTTGGTAGTTCTAACATGTTCAAACATTGTACGTTTTATGCCATTTTATGTCATTTGGTTGTTCTTTAGTTCTCGTCTTAAAAAGACATTTATGTAAAAAAAAATGTTATAATTTGTGCAAAATGTTTAATATTGTACGTTTTTGATAAAAAAAAAATTGTAACGTTATTTTTTCAAAAATGTTAATCTTTTCAAAAATTGTAACGTTATTTTTTGAAAAGTGTACATTTTTATAAAAAATGTACATTTTTGTAAAAATGTTCTTTTGTTCTCGTCTTAAAAAGACATTTATGTAAAAAATGTAAAAAAATGTTATAATTTGTGCAAAATTTTTAATATTGTACGTTTTTGATAAAAAAAAAATTGTAACGTTATTTTTTCAAAAATGTTATCTTTTCAAAAATTGTAACGTTATTTTTTCAAAAATGTACATTTTTATAAAAAATGTACATTTTTGTAAAAATGTTCTTTTGTTCTCGTCTTAAAAAGGCATTTATGTAAAAAATGTAAAAAAATGTTATAATTTGTGCAAAATGTTTAATATTGTACGTTTTTGTTAATAAAAGTAGACTTATTTTTTTAGTAAAACTGTGAAATGTTATAAAAATATTTTTTAAAGAAAATGTTATAAAAATCTTATTAATTAAAATGTTATAAAAAAGTTACAAAAAATATTGGATGTTTTAACTCTATTTTTTTAATGTTATTTTGTAGAATGGCTCCAAAATTAGATATTGGATGGGAACATGGCACTGCTATTGGTGGAGATAAGAGGAAGGTTGCTTGCAATTATTGTGGCAAGGTTTGTAGTGGTGGTGTAACAAGACTAAAAGAACACTTGGCAGGTGTACAAGGTAATGTCGAACCTTGTCGTCATGTACCTCGGGAGATAGCAACTAATATTAAAAAAATTCTAGAAGATGGTATGAAGCAACGGGCCCTTGAGAAGAGGAAGAAGGAGAAACAAGTAGAGAATTTGCGAGAGCAAACCCAATACTATCATGAAGATGATGCCAGTGAAGATAGTGATGACGGTAATGAAGATGATATCACCCGTTTAGAATTAGCACAGTTGAAAGCTGCTATGAAAGAAAGTCGGAGAATGGCAGGAGAACAACATAGACATTCAGTTTCCGGGGCAAGACCATCCACATCTGGGCTTAAGCGACCACACGTGTCACGATCGTGGTCATTGAGACAGGGGGTTGAATTGCCTGCTCAAGGAATTGACCCTTCTATGTTTAGGTCGAGGAAGTCTAGTCAGAAAACTGTCAAATCCATGTTCTCTACAGATGGAGTCAAGAAGGTTGGGAAGGCCATTAGCAAGTTCTTTCACTTTAATGCCATCCCGTTCCATGCTGCTGATAGTGGACCTGCCTATCAACATATGATTGATACAATTGCTACGGCGGGTCCAGGGATTAAAGGCCCTAGTGGTTATCAGATTGGAGGTGTTTACTTGGATGAGGAGGTAGAAGAGGTGGAAAAATACATAGCAACTCTAAAGGAGAAATGGCCGGAGTATGGTTGTACAATCATGTGTGACGGGTGGAGTTCAAGGACGAAGAAGCCTATCATAAACTTCATGGTATACTGTGATCGTAATATGATATTTCACACTTCTGTTGACACAACTAACAAAATCAAGTCGGCGGATTATATTTTTTCCCTTATGGATAAAGTTGTGGAGGAAATTGGTGAGGCTCACGTCGTACATATTGTCACTGATAACGAGCCAAATTTTAAGGCAGCTGGCGCGTTATTGATGGCGAATAGGAGACACTTATTTTGGTCACCTTGTGCAGCACACTGTCTTGACTTGATGCTCGAGGAAATTGGAAATATGAAGTCAATCAAGTCGGTATTGAATGATGCCAAATCAATTACCTCGTTCATATATAACAGTCAAAAAGTTGTGAATTTAATGAAGGAGTATACCAGAGGTAGGGAGTTGCTAAGACCAGGCATTACGAGATTTGCTACCGAGTTTATTGCCCTTGAGAGTCTCAAGTCGGATTTAATTCTGGCAGATCGATTCTGGCAACGGGCTGCCGAAGTTGCCAAGATTATGGAGCCCTTAGTATTGCTTTTGAAGATAGTAGATCAAGATAAAAAGCCTACACTCTCTATCATTTACGAAGGGGTGGATAAAGCAAAACTAGCAATCCAGGCGAGTGTTAAAAACTGGAAGAAGTATTGGCAGGTGATCGATGGAAGATGGGAGAGACAATTGCACCGACACTTGCATGCCGCGGGATATTTCTTAAATCCGGTGTTTCAATATTCATCCAATTTTTCAAACCATCCTGAAATAAGAGCCGGACTAAAAGAGGTCATCAGAAGACTAGAGCCAGACGTACAAAAACAAGCCTTGGCAATAAATGAGGTATCACATTTGTTTCCATCGAGTTATATTTATTTCATATATGTATTGTTTCTAAATTGATTTGTTTGCCTTTTAGGTTAAACTCTTTACGGATAGGAGAGGGGAGTTTGGCTCAGATCTTACCAAGCAAGCAGTCAAATCTTCTCTTCCAGCTGAGTGGTGGAAAAATTACGGTGATGATGCACCCAATCTTAGGCGCATTGCTATCAAAGTACTGAGTCAAACATGCTCATCTTCGGGTTGTGAGAGGAATTGGAGCACATGGTCTCTCATCCATACAAAACTTCGCAACCGATTGGCAATAAAAAAATTACATAAATTGGTGTATGTGCATTACAATCAGAGACTTAAAGTTAGGAATCTGATGTACATGCGAGAGACCGAAGATTTCTACAATCCAATAGACTTGAATTTAATATTTGAGGAGGATGACGTATTGGATGAGTGGACCCGAGAGAATGATGAAGGGGTCTTACCGACCGATGACTTAGACTGGTTGGATGAAGGTATTCAACAAAGCGAAGGGGAAGGACGACGGGAGGGTCACAACCAACCGGCACCGGTCAGTGTTCTTTCCAGTTCTGATGATGATCATGGTGGTGATGATAGTTGGCAAGATATTCCTGGTACTTATGGTAATCATGTAGATGATGACGACGACGACGACGACGACGATGATGATGATGATGATGATCAAGGTGGTGGCAAGGGAGATGTTAGTAGGGGAACAGCGAGTGGTAGCCGACAAAGGAGTGGAGTTGGTGGTAGCCACCAAAGGGGTGGTTCTTACAATACTGGTACACAGCATGATGGTGGTATGACATGGGCACAAGGAGATGAAAACTACTATGCCACGCAAGACACAGATCATGGTTATCGCCCGGGAATCAGTGAACAACGAAGGCATTTAGATAATTTAACGAGATTCCCTAGTAGTGACGAGTATTCAAGCGGATATGATCAGCAACGTCTTGATGATCAACTACGGGCAATGGGTTTAATGACAGATCATGCATACCACGGTGGAAGACATAGTATCTCTGGGAGTGGGAGTGGCATAAATAATTATGGTCCGGCACAACTTCCAAGATCTACTAGTACTAGTACAGGTGGTTACTATGATCGTTATAGAGACCATTATGGATCTACTAGTAGCGGCACAACAGGTGGTGATTATTATGGATATAATCAAGGGACGCAATATGGTGGGTCTTCAACTGATAGTTCTGGGTATAGAGGTTTTGGATATTATCATCATGGTAATCAACCGGGAGATCGTCAACCACAATTTCCAAATTATGGATCATCTAGCCAGTCATCCCAGCCATCTGAGCAGCAATATGGCTCATATTTCTTTCCTTACCCAACTGAAAGAAATTACCCCTATCCAAATCCGTATGATCGATACCGCAACTAGATAGGGAGATGAAAATGATGAAACATTGTAATCATTCCTATTTATCTTCCATACAAATTTTTTATCTAAGCTTATGTGACATTAGATTGTTTTAAATATTATTATTGGTTTACTATGCAATATTGAATCTGACAACTCTGCCGCGGTTTAGTATAACCAGTTCTACAATGCAATTCATATTGAATGATGGGTTTAAATGTACATCATTGGTCCACTTTGTTAATCTTATTTTTTTTAAATTTTCTATATTTTTTTCGGAATTTTTTGCACTCTCTAAATAGCGTATCTTTGCGTATCGCCCGATACCGCGACCGAGTTGAAAATCGGGTGTCCGATACCGTGACCGATACCGAGACTTTGAACCATGAGGACAACAGAGGTTAGGATTACTCTAAAAAAGATGAAAACAGGCAAGGCTTTAGGACCAGATGGTATCCTTATTGAGGTTTGGAAGTGCTTAGGGGAGGATGGAGTATCATGGCTTACAAAATTATTTAATAGAATTTTAATGACTAATAGGATGCCCGATGAATGTAGAAAAAGTGTTTTAGTACCTATTTATAAAAATAAAGGGGACATACAAAGTTGTTCAAATTACCGTGATATTAAGTTAAGGAGTAATGCAATGAAACTTTGGGAGAGAGTGATTGAATATAGATTGAGATTAAAGACAACAGTATTTGAGAATCAATTTGGGTTTATGCCTGGGAGGTCAACAATGGAAGCAATCTATTTATTGAGGAGATTAATGGAGAGGTATAGAGAGAAAAAGAAGGATCTTCATATGATTTTTATAGATTTGGAGAAGGCGTATGATAGGATACCCAGAGATATAATATGGTGGGTTCTACATAAAAGAGGAGTGACTCGCAGATATATTGATGTGCTCAAGGATATGTATGATGGTGCGATGACTACAGTAAGAACATCAGCCGGAGAAAGTAGTAAATTTCCAATTATGGTAGGTCTACACCAATCTTCATCATTAAGTCCTTATGTCTTTGCTCTTGTTATGAATGAGTTGACTGGACAAATACAAGATGAGGTGTCATGGTGTATGCTATTTGCAGATGATATTGTTTTAGTGGATGAGATTAAGACGGGGATTAATGCTAGGTTGGAATTGTGGAGAGAAACTTTAGAAACAAGAGGATTTAAAATAGGCAGAACTAAAACAGAATATGTAGAGTGTAATTTTAGTAGTAATATGAGGACAAATGGAGATGTGGTGAAATTGGAGGATCAAGAGATAACTAAAAATGATCATTTTCGTTATTTAGGATAGATTATCCAAAAAGATGGAGATATTAGTGATGATGTTACTCATAGGATTAGAGCAGGCTGGGTTAAGATATTAACATGGAGATATTGTGTGATAGGCTTATACCTTTGAAGTTAAAAGGTAAATTTTCTAGGACGGCCATTAGACCCGCCATGTTATATGGGACAAAGTTCTGGGCAACCAAGAAACAAAATGTGCAGAAAATGAGTGTGGCGAATATGCTAAGGCTAAGATGGATTTGTGGTAAAACTCGAAAGGATAAAATTAAAAATGAACAAATTCGTGAAACGGTAAAAGTAGCTCCTATAGAAGATAAATTGAGAGAAAATCGACTTAGATGGTTTGGACACGTCAAGCGTAGACCAATAGATGCTCCTGTAAGGAAAAGTGATTTAGTTAGTATTGATGGTAACACAAGGGGTAGAGGTAGGCCTAAATTGACTTGGTGGGATATTATAAAAAAGGACATGATGTCATGTGGTTTAACTGAAGATATTGCACTGGACAGAATGGAATGGAAAAATAGGAGCCGACCCCAAATAATTGGGAAAAGGCTTTGTTGAGTTGAGTTGAGATTACAAATTGGAAATGGGGTAGAGAAACAGTTTATTTCTATAAAAAGTTGGGAAAAGAGTAGTCAAAGAGATGAGTAATTTGGTTAGATGCTCTCTTTACTTTTCCAATTGTCAATGGAATCCAATTCTATTTGTGTGCGGGAGGGTGGGAGTAAGATGGGATTCTACCAGAAAAGTAAGAGAGCATCTTACTAAACAGCTGACATCTTTTTTCCGACTTCTCATAAAATTGAACTAATTTTCAATCTTTTTCCAACTTCGTAATCAAAGCGCACCCTTTATTTAAAAATCCAGCCTTGGGGGTGTAGATAGAAATTCATTAACCAATATTTGAGGAAGATAGAGGAGATACGAGATCAAGTTTCATATTAACTCAAATATAGAGCACATTTAGGAAGTTAATCAGTAACCCATAGCACCTACCACCTTTGGACCACCCAACAATGCCATCATGTAATAAGCCAGATCTCATTGGAGAGGTGACACGCACCACATGACAAACAAATCGTCTAAGTTTTTGCTCTTTCTTTTTTTATCGAATACAATAACTCCCAAAGGCCATAGATGTTGACACCCGTAGAGACGCCATGAAGTCCACCTCTGCAACTTTTTGTCAACTTTTTGTCAGAATTTCTACTATTCCCAAAAATGATCACCAAGCTAAAACTTTCCACACACTTCGACAAACATTTTCTTTTCTTTTTAATGCCCCCCACACCCCCATGCTAATGAAATCATCATACCAAAAATTTGGGATCTCCAGAACTTTAATACAAAAGAACCTTGTAAAAGAAAAATCAAGAAAGATGTGATCAATTTGCAATTTGATGTTAAGCCTCTTTCATTCAAGGTCACAAGTAATCACCCTTCATTACTGAGCAACCATGCAAACACTGGTACTTGAGATGGCTTCCCTACCTTCATTTTATATAGGTAAATTTGCAATATAATAACAAATAGGATCTATAATTAAAGACTTTCGCAGAGTTGGACATCCATATTCTTTTATCCATAGATCCCATCGTTAACTGAAAACCCTCCACAAGAGCTAACTCATCAAAGTCTCTATCTAAATGTCTCTTTTAAAATGCAGATTATGTAGGAGACTCTCTTTAAGCACCTCACCTTCTCTCGATAAATTTCTCCCAAATCCAAGGTTCAAAACTCAATTCCAAGGCCAGATTGCTGATCTACACAACAAGAGGAAATTCTACAAGCCAATTTGGAAGGAACAAGGCGGGATTCAAAAGTTCTGAACTTTCTTTGGTCTCTAGTCCTCTTTTTTTAAGTTGGATGATACATATTTATCCTTTGATTTCTGTTCATTGTTATCTCCTAATGATTATTCTCGAGTTGGATACTCTTTTCTAAGCTTGAGCCATGTCCAAATCTCACTTTGAACCCATTTAAAGCCTTGTTTCTCGTTGTTTTCAAATATGAGTATTGGAACCATAGAAAGATTTCATGAATAATAAAGTAATGAACAGCATTTTGAACAGTGCCACAATGAAAAGTATGTGGGCTTAAATATGATCTATACAATTTGTGAGTTCTCAGCTGTTTTCTTGGTTTCTCTGCTTTGAATCCGTTCTAGTTCGCTGGAGCCTCTTGGATGCACATTTTCAGTTGGTCAGAGGCTTAAATGCTGGTTTTGTTGCTCTCTTTTGATTACCAATTGTAATCGATCTCAGCCAGTTCAGTAATATTACTTTGTTCGTGGAGTAGCTTTATGAAATATTGGAGATTGCCTGCTTTTGGTTGTTTGATATTCTGTTGTGGCTATGGCATGTAAAATTTTGGACTCTCTTCAGGCTGTCACTGGTCATACAAGTACTATATCACCAGCGCGGAAATTTTAATTAACGTTAATCAATATATTTGTCTACATAACATGAGTTATAGGCAATTATGATAATTTTGACCTTCTCTCATTATTGTAATGTTTGTTTTAGCCATTCATACACATTCTCATACTTATTATCTGAATTTTTGCCACCACCAAAATATTATACGGTGGTTTTTTATAATTTGTGATTTTTATTCCTACTTTATTGAAAATTTCAATACTTTCAAAAGTCTTGCCAGCATATTATATTTCTACTTTGTAGCTGTATCCGCGCTTCTTAGGTGTTTTCTCTTTTAAGGAAGAGCAACTCGAGCGTGGAGAATCTTACAAGTTCCACTTTGTATAGTGTTCTGGTTATATATGACCGTTGATTACATGATCAATATAATATTTTACTTCCAAGCACAAAGAATTATGGTCATATGATTGTGGTGTAGTCCCAACTCTAGTCTTTACGTTATCTGGTTTACACCTGTCCCATCCTGTTGTTCACTAGGTGGATGTGTACAGGTCTGTCATTATGGTGAAGAAATCAGGTAATATTTTGTGAATTTTACTCTCTATTGCATTCGGTTCCATAGGATAGTGATTGTATACGGTGAAGGTGACAATTGAAGGAAGCAGGTGGAAGAAGATAAAGGTGGTGATAATTTGGTAGTAGGAAGTTGTAGCAATTGGGGTTTTGAAGAGGGAGTAAATTGGCTACAGAAACTGGTTATGTTATCGTACAAAAAAAGCGAAGGGTGAAAAGATTTCAAAGAAATTTATTCTGACAACGAATGACAGGAGAGGTCCTATTGTACTATGATGAAATATTAGGGTAGCTAGTGTTATTTAAGTACTACTTTTTAAAAAGTCCATAAATGATTTAATTGCTGAGAAATAAAGAAATCTGAAACATATACTCACCTCATCACTCCATGCTTGTGCTTTCAAATTATAAACAATTTGCGGTAGTCCAAGGTCGACCATCTGAGCGCCAAAAGAACCTTTCGACAGCAAGTTCCCGAGTGTCAAGACAACCACCCTAACAACCTAGCAGCCATTAATGCACAAAAATGTCTCATTATTGTGATCAATATAAACCATGTGTGTCTTTTAAAAACTGACAGATCACTAAATGCTAACAGATGTCAACAAGAATGAACTTTTCCCTGCATTGTTATGTATGAACTATGTAGTAGTGTAACTAAGCAGATCAGGGAAAGTATACAAAACTACTAGAAGCCAATTTAGAAAATAATAAATTAATAAAAAATTCTTAACACGTCGTGATAGCTACAAATATTTAACAGAATAAGGTGATACGAAAATAAATTAAACATAGAAAAAGGGTGAACAGCTCACCTTCTCCTTTGTGGAACCTTTAACAACCTCTGTTAATCGTGGCAGGGCTCTAGAAGTAGCCAAGTACTCAATTGCCGGCTCATAGTACGACAAAAGCCAAACACAGAGACATGTTTCATAAAGTACCTGTTTCATGAAAGAGTGAAGTTCAGAATCATCTAGTCTGAATATAGCTTAGCAGAAACGTAAAATGAATATTTTGAAATTTAGATCTTCCGTGTTGCGTATAATAAAGGGGTGGACATACAGATGGTCATAGACCTAGCAATATGTAACACTACACGAATTGATACAAATTATCAGTTAATGAATACAGGATTTACGGTCAAAACAGGTTGCCCGTTAGACATGCTAACACAGACGAGTTACGCAACATGAATAAATGATTCAAACACAGGCATGCTAACTTTTGACAGAAGCCCAACATGAACTCGATATAACGTGACCTCTTGCCACATCTAGATGGTTGGGGTATTTTATGTAGCTATCCAGAAAAGACAATGTTACCTGCATGGACTGCTGAGTGGATGCTGGAGTAATTAGAGGAATGAGAAGCTTCACCCCATTTGATTGAACAAATGAAGATCTGACCACAGGTTCTTTCAATAGAGTTGCGAGGCAATTGATAGCGGTTGGAATGCCAAGTGTAGGATGGGAAGGATTCTTCAGCTGCAAAAGGTGTCTGCCATCAGAATAGGTACTACAACTAGTATGTGTCAAAGATCATAGTACTGAGAAGGAAAAAACAAATTAAACAGATATGATAGGTGAAGGGTTGGCTATAACGTCTACCAACCACACTTCAAAGCACTCATAAGTGAACATTTCAAAGCACAGCTTTAAAAAAAGCTACTAGACAAATCAAAATGCTTCAGTGTATGTCAAGCATTGCTAGTTCACTATTGCATCACCTTTTTTTAACTCTATTGAGTAGGCATAACTATTTTTCAATTTTTGTCTTTTGATAAGAAACAATAATAGAATCAGTAATTGTTGGGAATAGAACTCAATGGGAATAAGACGTCCACCGTTGCAACAAGAAGAAAAAAAAATTGTTAAGTAAATGAATCAATAAAACGAACCCGCCTAAGGGGGCGGAAACCCGTATACAGGAAGTACACAAAACATAAAGCAAAGAGCCGAAGCCCATAAGAGATAGACCAAGAACCTAGAACTCCTCCAAGAACTCTAGGAGATGGGATAACGACGATACATGCCTTTTCCTGTACCAAGTAAGCAAAAGACTAAGGCAACTGTACCTAATTCGAGCAGGGTCCAGATCTACCCCCTCGAAGCACCTCCTATTACAATCCTGCCAGATGGTCCAAAAAATACAATGAGGGACCATCATCCAGACCACTCGAGGACCAGCCCAACCGCTGGGCCTCCTCCAAGATGCCAACAACTCAACCACCGTACGCGGCATAACCCATCGAATCTGGCAAATGGCTAAGATCAAGTCCCACAGACTCCTAGTCACCTGACAATGTAGAAGAAGGTGATTGGTCGTCTCCTCCTCCTTCTTACATAACCAACTGCTGACCATCCTACTCCCTCTGCTTTGAAGCCCCTCAATAGTCATGATAGCCTATCTAGCAGCAATCCACACGAAGAAGCTAACCTTGGGAGGCGCCTGGCACTTCTAAATGGTTTTCCACGGGAAAGACCCACCCCCCGACCCCTCAACAAATAATAATAATTCTTAACTGAAAAACGACCATTATGCGTGCTCGACCACTTCAAACCATCAACCCCGGAGGATGGGATTGGCACCACATGCAACCACTCATAGAACTCCTCTGCCTCCTCCAACTCCCAATCTCGAAGTCCCCTCCTAAACTTTGGGTCCCAAACTACACGGCCCCCTACCATCTGCCTATGAACCTCAACTGACCCCTCTCTGTCTCCCCCAATCCGAAACATCCCCGAGAAGAGATTCTCTAAAGATCCCCCCTCTCTCCATTTATCCCTCCAGAATCTGATACGCCTCCCATTCCCGAGCTGGTAAAGAGAACTCCCCCCACCTCCGAGTAATATACCTCCACCACCCCACCCCATGAGCAGAACGCCCCACTATTGGCCCCCACCCAAGGCGTCCGACCCCAAACCTAGCCACCACCACTTTCCTCCAGAGTCTGTCTCCCTCGCTATGAAACTGCCACAACCACTTCCCCAGTAAAGCCTGGTTAAAATGGGCTAAGCTCCTAACCCCGGCCCCACCCCCTTTCAGCAGCATACACACCTCTTCCCAGCTAACCAAACAATATTTGAATTCCTCATCGTGACCTCTCCACAAGAAATCCCGCATCAACTTCTCTAGTCTCTTGCCAACGGAAGTTGGTAAAGGAAGCACAGACATAAAGTATGTCGGAAGACTCGATAACACACTCTTGATCAACGTTAACCGACCGCCCTTGGAAAGATAACTATGTTTCCAACCAGCTAACCTCATTTGGACCCTCTCAAGTACCGGCTCCCACATCGAAGCTGACTTAAACATAGCCCCCAATAGGAGACCAAGATAGGTAGATGGGAGCGATCCGACCCTACAACCAAGAATACTAGCCAAGTAGTCCACATTACCCACATCACCCACGCAATCATCTCGCTCTTCCTGATATTGATATGTAAACCCGACACAGCCTCAAAACACACCAGCAGCATCCTCAACGTCCTCACCTCAACCTCAAACGCCCCACAAAAAATAATAGTGTCATCCGCAAACAGAAGATGAGAAACCTCGACCAGATGGGTGCCACGAGTCCCAATCAAAAAACCCGATACCAGACCACCCTCAACCGTACGATTCAACATCCGAGAGAACGCCTCCATGAGTCGCCCTGCCGCAGGCCGCGAGAAATGGGGACAATGAGTCGCCCTGCCGCAGGCCACGAGAGCTCGAGAAGAATCCTTCTGGGACCCCATTAACAAGGACTGAGAATTTGACAGAGGAAATACACCTCTTCATCCACCTGCACCACCTCTCCCCAAACCCCATTCTATTGACTGATTTCCCTACGAACCTCGCTCTCCTCTGTGAACTCCACCTCCCCTATAACCACTTTCCCGATATGGTTAAAGCGGTGATGAGAGTTAACCGCGCTATGGAAAAATTAAGTATTGTTATCTCCTTCCCTAAGCCAAAGATCCCTAGACTTTTGTCTCCACCTAATCTCTTCCTGAATCAATTTCGTCCCCACCTCCCTTTTCTTCTCTTCCCTAAACAATCTTTCAGCCCCCGACAGACCTCCTGACCCTTCTTTCTCATCGAGCACCCGAATAGCCTCCATAGTCTGCTCAATCATAGCCCCCATGTTCCCGAAGACATCTCTGTTCCACCGAATGATGTCCCCTTTTAGTCGGAACAATTTAGACGCCAATCTGAAACTCACATTCCCTTCCACCTCGTACCCCTGCCACCACTCCTGAACCCTCTCCACAAAATCCTCCTCCTTTAGCCACATATTCTCGAATCTAAATGGAGTCCTCCCCCCGCCGCCCCCTCCACACTCCAGGAGAATAGGCGAGTGATCAGAAGTAATACGAGGCAAGCATGATTGAATTGCCCCCGAAAAAACCTCCTCCCACTCAATAGAAAGTAAAAATCGATCAAGCCGGGAGAGCGAGGGCTCGTCCCTATGGCTAGACCATGTGAAGCCGCCTCCCAACAAAGGAGGGCCGACTAAAGCCAACTCATCGATGAACGTCGAGAAATCGCGCATAAAAGAATTCGACCTCCCCCCATCGCTCCTCTCCGAAGGAAAACGAACGATGTTGTAGTCCCCCCCCCCCCCCCCCCCCCCGTGCACCATGGAACATCCCACACACTCTTGACCCCTGCCAATTCCTCCCATAGCTCCCAACGCATTGAGTCCTCTACTGGCCCGTAAACCCCAGAAAAGGACCACACGAGCCCATCCTCGATATTCCTGAATAAACAAGAAAGAGACCAAGAACCCCGTCCTCCCCAAATGGACCGAGCCATCTCATTATTCATAGACCCCAACTTCGTCTCTTGCAAGCAGACAATATCCGGTCTCCACCGCGCGAGAGCACCACTAACAACTCCTCTTTTCCCGCGATCATTCAAGCCCCGCACATTCCAAGTGATAAGTCATATCTTCATTGGAAACTACTTTAAAGCCCTCCCTCCCTCACCCCTTCTGTTTTCCCCCTTCGCATCTCCTCTATGTTGCAAAAACACCCTAAAGGCCTCCAGTCATGGACGTAATCCCTAAAAATTTGCTAAACCCTCCTATCACACTAGAGACCCATTTTTCCTTCTCTCCATCAATGCCCCTCTCTGTTCACCTCCCCCCTAGTGTTACCCCTTCCTTGGCCAATGCTCCTAATTCCACCCATAACCTCGGGGACCTATTTTCCAAATTACTGAACTTCTCCTGGCCGCACTCCACCGTCCCCGGGGCACCCATAGATCCCTGAGTAGTAGTACCCCCGTCCAATTCTCCTTCACCCTCTTCCACTATCGTGCGCAGAGAATCCCCTCTCCGAAGTAATGGCCCTAACGAACACCCTCTACTACGTCCCTCAGCCGCATCGTAGAATGAGGTTGCCCCATCATAGCATCACTCACCTCCCGAGTCCACTTTACTACCCTTATCACCCACATATTTCTCCTTAAAATGACCCTGAACAACATCCCCTCTATTTTTTATTTTTTTTCGAAATGCTCCATATTTTAGCACCTGTCTCGAATTAAGTGAAGGCCCATTCATTTTCACAACAAGAAGAAAATTGAAAGCAAAAGAAAGCTCCCTAAAACATTTTGACGTAGATGCCCATAATGAAGATAAGAATTCACCCGCTCCCAAACAAGCTCCATTGCCTCTTCCTTACCATAAAAAATTATGTTGTTCCCTTCAAGCCATGCATTCCCTAGAATAGCTAACCCCTCACAATCTTATAAAGACATCACCTTTTTCCTCATCCTAATTAATATCCCCAAATTATGTACTCAATCAACAAGTACATTCCTTGGGTAAACCTCATTACACCAAATTTCCAGCAGCAATTTATTCGATTGAAATGGCGGGAAGGAACATTGAATAAATATATGATCCAAACTCTCCTCCAATTCTTTTTGTAGAACGCACAATTGAGGGTTTAAGCAAATGTGTCAGCCTTCTAATTTGGAGAAGATCACACGTATTAATCTTTCCCAAACCTACCATCCATATAAACCAATGTATATGCATATCACGTGCTGCAAGGAGGAAAATTGAGTAGGTGCAATATTTTTAATTGCATGTTATTTTAGGGCTTTATTACAAAAAAAATGGATATTCCTTTGAATTGTTCGAGATTAGGTTAGTTATCATAGTGATATTATAGCGTGGGACGCGAAGCCCGTGAAATCTCATATTACACCATACTTAGTTTGCCCACCGAGTATTGGGGGCTTACAAATACCCTCCTGTATTCCCCATGAATATATGAGAATGAAAGAGAGAAATCTTTGATTATTTGCTCGTGTGTATTAAATTCTAATGTGTTTACATCATAAACACATGCATTCAGATGGAACCGATGTTTAAAAAGACACTTGAGACGTACGAGGCAAGGCGGGGCAAGAAAATTTCACCTTGAGGCTTAAGCCTCATTGACCAAAGAAGACGCTTACGCCTCGGAGTTGCGAGGTGATACGCCTCAATGCGTTTCGAGACGAAGCGACGCGTGGGTTACAAGGAATAAATAAATTCTTCTCTTCTTATCATGTGTGCATTCTCCTCCCATAGTCGAATCCGAATATTCTTTATGGGAGCCTTGTCTTCTTTTGGAACAACAACATGCAAATGCAAAGAGAAGTGATTTTTCTAATAATTGAACATAAATTATTTAAGTAAGAGATACAAGACTGAACTAGTTTATTTAGTATCCTCACTTCCATTTTTATTTTAAGTATAGCTTTTTTTTAGTTTGTTTTTTTACGAAAACACATAATTTTCTTTTATGAACACACATACATAATGTAATGAGATACATAGGGCCGTTTGGTTCTGTATTCAGAAAACTCGATTTAAACGCTGTTTTTAAATATAGTTTTAAAATTCAGGTTTTTGTGTTTATAATTATTGGTGCGCGTTTGGTAAGCTTATTTTTAAATACAGTTTTTTGAAAATTTGACAAAATTGGCAAACATGTATATTTATATTATACATATATGTGTGTGTGTGTATATGTACATAAAACTTCTATCCATACATGATACATACATACATACATACATACATACATACATACGTACGTACATACATCATAAATTATATTCATGTATATTTAATATCATGTATTTTTATGTAATATTTAGTGAGTTATGTTGGGGAGTACATAAATGTACATACATATATATATGTCTATATAATGATATTGCATGTATAATTCATAATAAAATTATATACATACATGAATTGATAATATTTTTTAATACATATGTACAATATGTATATTTTATATTATTCCATACATTAATAATACATGCATAAAACTATAAATAAGTATCATGTATCTATTGATAATATGATTTAACATATGGATCTTAGTATATTATATAATTTAGCGATATAAATATATGTAATTTTGTGTACATGTACACATATATTTTTTATTTATAAGAATTACACACATATTAATGTATTATGTATGTATATTATATATTAAGGTATAAATGCATTAAAATATTAAGAATAAACAATTCTGAGATGAAAAATAAAAAACAGAAGTTATAAAACACTTTTTTTCCTGTTTTCTGAAAAACTTGATTATAACACAGAAATATTATAATTCGGTGTTTATAAAGAGATCGCCAAATGCAAATTTTTATCAGAATTCTATTTAAACACAGAAAACAGAATTATAGTTGCAAACCAAACAGGCCTTCGTTTACATAATTATACATATACACACACCATTCTATATTGATGATGTTGATTTTCTGCCTATTTAACGATATTGTGATGACAATAGACAGTTTATTGTTTTGATTAAATCAATGATGTTGTGTCACATAATTTTTGTGGTTTTATCAGTATCATTTTATAGTTTTTTTCTTTTATTAGTATTATTATATATATTTTTTATTTTCTTTTTCAAATTGAGGCTTACGCCTCAATGCGCCCCGAGGTGGACAAAATGCCTTTATAAACATTGAATTTCCAAATAATTTTATGAAATTCAAACACCAAATGGGAGGGTGAATTGGTTAGAGCACAAAAGAGAGATTTAAAAGTGAAACGCATAACGTCAAAAAAACAAACCTAAATAACTATCTAAGAAACCCTAAGACAATTAGATACTCACAACTAAAGATAATAACACAAGAAAGTCCTAGATTTCCCTATCCTTATAATCCCTTCTACACAAAGATTGCAGTTACATACCCCATAAACATCCAAAAGAGGACACACTGTAATTCATGGACAGCGGGTATAATCTAGGAAATAAAGAAGCCAAAAACAAGCCCATTACCTAAACATTTTCCCAGAATGGAACTGTAAAACCCTCCTCGATCTAAAACAATGAAACTAGGAAAAAAATCACAAGCCTTGAAAGATGAACATCCATTTGCCTGCAACCCATAGTTACTCCTAATTATAAAACTCCAAAGAGGGTTGCTGGGATGCAAGGATATTTCTGAGAACGGACATGTATCGACAAGTCAGACACTTTCAGATACATTTCTACAACTTTTTCATGTGTCCATAACTATATAAAAATTCTTTAGTTCGGACACGTTCAGATTTACCTCATTAGATTAGATATACTTGTCATAAATAAATATTTGTTGTTTATACCATACAACATATCCTTTGTGTGGCACCATACAACATGTCCTCTACGTGGCACCATACAAAATGTCTTCTACGTGGCACCATATACAGCATGTCATTTGCGTGTCCATCTCCGGTCTTTTCAGAAATCTATTGTGTTCAGTGTATCCACGTCATGTCATATCTGTGTTCACGAGAATTGATTACAAGACATGCATTTGTTTGATCCATAAGAAACACCAATCTTTGAAGAACTTTAGACCCATAAATTCAAGTCTTGGACCTTTGCTTACAGCCAATGAGATTAATAATTTTTTTAAAGAAAAAGAAAGGTTGTAGAGCATAGAATAAAGAAAAGGATTTTTAACTTTGGATTGTAAAAAAACCTATGATCATGTGGATTAGGCCTTTCTGGATCATGTAGATAACTGGAGAGGATAAATTCGACAGGGAGGGAGGGTGGCGCATCTAGAGGCTTCAAAGCTATTTTCCCAATAAATCCTTAATTGAAAAAACTAAGATTTTAAAAAACCTGCTCCCCTTGCTGGCACGGCCACAAACATCCTCCCTCCACCTGACGAGATGATACTTGTACTCCTCACCCTTTCATAAGAAGTCTCTCCTGCACTTTTCTAATCTATTCCGAGCAGACATTTAATGAGGAACAATAAATAGATAACCATTAGGCTAACTCAAGAGAGAGCTCATCGACGGTTTTTAAACAAATTCGATTGTTTCAACCCTGCTAGGCACCTTTCAATCTTCATATAACCTAGTCCATAATCACTAAAAATTAATTCGATGCTCCCAAAGGAAGCCTCAAGTCTGTGCACGGAAAGAGAACACTCGGCAACTCAACTTCAAAGACAAACCTTCCACCTCTGGAACCTACCCACATTATAATGATGGCGTTCATCCTCAACCATGAGAATGCCTATTAGCACCATCCTGAGAGTGCTGCACCGCCTCCGCTCCACAATTGTGTCATGTGCCACAAACAAATGCAAAATGGACACAATCTCATTTCCACCTGTTTACCCTAGAAGAAACCCAGAATTAAAAGGCATTAAGTGCCACTTCCACAAAGATGCATGGTGTAATAGATAACTGTACTGGAGTAGGAGTATGAACACTGGAGGATGAGAATACAGGGGATGGGGGAAGGAATAATCTTTCAATGACTTGGGGCTAGATCTCAACCACTTGTTTTCATTTTATTTTATTTTTAATTGCACAACTTTGGAGGTACAACTAACAGAAATTACCAGAAAGAATTCTTATACCATTAGGGTTCGTTTGGTTGACAATGGGTAAAAGAGTGGGCATGGCAAATTTTTCCTAGTTTTTTCATATGAGACAATCAAATAACCATTAGGCGAAATTAAAGTCAATCCAATTAGTTTATAAAGTCTTTATATTATATTCAAAAATGTTTAAAACAGTTTTTATAACATTTTTATATTATGATTTTAAAAAAAATTGTAAAACATTTTCTTAACAATTTTTTATAATATTAAAAACAGTTTTTAAAATATTAGAAAACAATTTTTAAATATTCACAACAGTTTTTTAACTATTTAAAATTGTTTTTTAAAACTTTAAAACTGTTTTTATATTATATTCCAAACAGTTTTTAAAAATGTTAAAAACAGTTTTTACAATATTTTATATTACGTTTTTTTTTAAAAATTGTAAAAAAATTTCTTAACGATTTATTATAATAATAAAAACGGTTTTTAAAATATTACAAAACAATTTTTAAATATTCACAACAGTTTTTTAACTATTTAAAATTGTTTTTTAAAACTTTAAAACTGTTTTTATATTATATTCAAAACAGTTTTTAAAAATGTTAAAAACAGTTTTTACAATATGTTTATATTACGGCTGTTAAAAAAATTTGTAAAACATTTTCTTAACAATTTTTTATAATATTAAAAACAGTTTTAAAAATAATATAAAACAATTTTTAAATATTCATGACAGTTTTTTTAATTATTTTTAACAGTTTTTAAAAAAAAAAAACATTAAAACCGTTTAAGAAGTTAGCAAATTTGTTGGCAAATATTTCTCATTCAAATAGGTAAACAAAGTTTGCCAACAGCTTACGCATAAAGGGTGTTGTACACTGGCAAATAATGCCACAGCAAATTATGCAACCAAACAGCCAAAAAGTGGGCAAATTTTCATATTTGCCAACTTTTTGGCATTTGCCTAGGCAAAAACAGCCAACCAAACGGACCCTTATAATTTTGGAGACAAGATTTACTGATGAGCCTCCTAACCATTATAGCATGTAATGTTTTAAGTCATTACGCCACCTAACTAAGAAAGGTTGGGAAAAGTAGTGGAGAAGTAAGAGTAAACAAGAGTTTGAGATACTAGAACGTATTTAACCAACAAACAAAGTGCTCAACCAGCCAACCATGACAAAAAATGTAGTAGGCAATCACACGTATAAAGTTGCATTTCTTTGTCCTTTTTATGAAAAGTAATACACTCAAAATGCCTAATAATAGGAGCTCAACCATGTACACATACACGACAAGAAAAGAAACCAAAAAGTATTTACAAAGGAATCCCACTCACCTATGAAGCACAAGATGCGGGTGCGGGGCAGAGCGGGTGCGGGGCTTCGAAAAAACTAAACAATGTAGGATTCCGTTGCGTTAGGGGTAAAAATAATAATGTAAAATATTGTATATTATTTCTTGGGCGAGTGCCCTCGCCCAAGCTATGGTCGGTCTCGGGTTCGAGACATGGGAGCAGCTCTCCATATATGGGGGTAAGGCCAGCGACATCCGCCTCTCCCAGACCTGCATTTAAGCCAGAGCCTTGTGCAATGGGTACGACCTTTTATAGTATATTATTTCTTGATTTTATATAGATAATACATTGGGTTTTGTACAAATTAACAATTACGCTCATTGATCCCCAACGTCAATGGAATGGACCAGAACCGGAAAAAATGTAAGCGCCAATATCATTCACGATAGATCTATTCCAAAACACCCTGCCACTATTTAATTTTACCTGTAGTAAAATCTAGCAATGTGTCTAGCTTTTTTAACACAACTTATGTAAATCCTCCTGAAACTATTATTCAATTGCACCGCTCAATGCTGGAAGATGTTAAAAATTGACTTGTAGAACATGGCAATCTTGAGCTTCGAGATTCACATCAATAGCATCATCATCAATGATGGTCAATATACAGTGTTTTCTCTCAAAGTTCCAACAAATCTAGAAAAATAATCTTCTTGACGAAGGACGATGATTCAAAAAATATTACCAATCTTGGGTAAGTAGAGTATTTTTCACGAAAAACAGGATTCTTAAAGAATCCAAGAAGAATCTGTAATTAAATTTCAATTAAAATATTGGACGCGATGGGTGCGAATAAGAGGAGAATCGGTGGGAAATCGCACCCAATTCAAGTGCAATTCGGATGCGTTTACCATTTTCAATTCATAGCCGCCCACACACATGCATACACAAGGTTAACATCTTAACAAGCAATTAATTGATAGTTGTGCACAAACCTGATAACAGAGCCACTCTACCAATCCTTTAAGAATATCACCAATAGTAGTGAATTTCTTCTTTGAATCTGAAGCTTCTCCGTCTGCAGTAACACTACCCTGATTTTTTGGTCTAGCACTGGAATTACAAGCAAAAATATCAATAGTAAGCTAAAGGAATTCATTCTTTTAGTTTCTCAAGATTTTAACTATCATGTGCCGTGATTGACGATTTAGCTACCTTACTATCAGGGAAAGTATCTTACAGCTCTTCTCTTGTATAAACCAGTTACCTTTCCCAAGCAATCTGAAGGTTGAAAAAAGATGGTGGAACATTTTAGCTTTCATTAATATAATTTATAAATAAATAAAAAAAACAAGAAAATTACTTCTATCCAACTAATACATCATTGCTTATATTCACAAGTTGACTGCAAGGAACAAAACTACCTGACAAACAACATCCAGATATCAAAGACCACCACCACCAAGTGTTGCTGCTCTTATGTAAGGTCCAGCAATTGATTAAATAATTGAGAAGAATTAAATAAAAGTTTCAAAATTTCTCCAAAAGGGACAAAAACAACATTCATCTGAGGATGAATCAACACTAAATCCTAAACTAAGATTGAAAATTAAAATTCATTTAGTGCGGGAAGGAAATTGTAGTACAAGGCAAATAACTAGATACTTTGACAAAAATTGTACAGGGTCATTATTCTACAAGATGGTAACTCTGTCCCACAAGGACATGAACCAAATAGAAACTTATTCAATTCTCTGTGAGAATGTAGTAGATGGATGCACATGAACTCATACCCCTGGTCAACTCATCCCTCACATGTGAGGTTACGAGTTATAAGCAGTTTTGCCATGTAATTGAAAAAGGAGTTTACTCCCATGTTGAAAATACCCATCGGGACTGGATGTTTATCTTTTGAAGTTGTTAATATTAGAAGGGCTACCACAACAGTAGTCCATCATTTTTCTTTAATAAATAAGAAATAAAAAGTGAATGTGTATACATGGTTGCCAAGAGAAAGAGAGAACTAGTGACTTAAATAATGAAATTTATATTCGAAGTGTCCAATTCAGAAGCATACAAGAATCTTAAAATTCAAATATTTTAGAGAATCCTCACCTTAGGAAAGGCTCATAAGTATCTTCATTTCCAAGAGACTCGTCATGGAATAATTTGGCTCTTTTAGGGTTTGCTGCCAAGGAAACCAACAGTAGGTCAGCTAATTGAAACTTCAAATTTAATTAGAAAGCTGAATAAATCTTTCATTTCCCAGTCACCTGTAAGCATTTCATCAATTAATGCTAGAACATATTCTACTGTTTCTTCCTTGAATATGTCACGCAAAATGCTAACGAACACACGAACATAAGCTGGACCATCCTGTGACAGTTACTTCCACTGGTCAACATCACTAAATTTTCATCAATTTCATTTATTCTAGTCAATTTATATATCTAGAAAGTCTCCTGTGAGGTCCTCAAATGAGGACCTCCCGTGCGAACCAATATTTTAAAAATAGCAACAAAAATGGGATGATTCTTTTGAGGGTTTCCTGAAATGTTTAAATACCACACAAAAAAAAAAATCAACTCCAAAATATTTTTTTTGCTATTTTTAAAATATTGGTTCGCACGGATGGTATGTATAGGTGGTATAGGCTCCTGCTTCTTATATATCAACTGGCATACTACTTAAGATTCGAAAAAGGCATCTAAAGTGTCACGTGATGATGAAGGAAATAATAGAGACCTCAAAGAATACAAATGAAGAATAGATTAATGATCAAGCAAAGAAAACTGATCAAGAAACTAAAAGCATCCATATTGATGAGCCATGGAAATCATATTATGATACCTACATGTGATTCAGTGTATACGGGCCGGGGTAATATAGACAATGTAAAATAAAATTTAATCCAATTCATAAAATGACTATTGCATCAATACTACTACACATTTACAAGAAACTAAGCTTCAGTCAACAGCTGACAATTTATAAAAGAATCACAAAACAGTTTCATGTATATTAAATGAATAAATTAATAAAATACATTATTTATATAATCACCGACAAACAAGCTTACTTGAAGGAATGGCTGGTATCAACATATGATCAGATATACCGGAGATTTTCTTCCTTTTTTGTAAGATTGGATATTTATATCAATAATGCATAATAATGAATACAAGGGGAAGGGAAGGATGAACAAGAAGCCTACAAATTCCACTACTTGTAAAGAAGCAAAAAAAAGAAATGACGATTAAATCAAAATATTCTTTCACTTGCGAAAGATTTAATACACTCATAATCTACTAAAAAATTGTTTGTAAAGAAATTTCAAATATACAACATAAATAACACATTAGCAAACCATCTAGATGATGACGGAAACAATTCATAGGCCACGAGGTAGGGAAAGATTTGGAAACTAATTCCTTTGAAGCAAAATAATCGAAAAGCGACCAAAGGTACATATAAGGCCGTGGATAATAGTTATGCCTCAGATTCTTTTCCCCAAATAGTTTAGCTAATTCTGGTGTTGACTCTGCTTTGTTATATGGTGCATTATTCCAGTTACTTGAGTTACTGTTTTCATTCAAAGCTGTAAATATTAGCCATCCGTCAAAAAAATATATTGGATGTGTTGAAGCATGAAAAATGTTAGAAATGGAACAATATGTTAAAACAGGGAAATGTACAACAGAAAGCCAATTTGTTAAATTGACGAAATTGTTGGAAAAATTAACAAAGAGTTTGATTTCAATTTTTCATTTAGTTAAATATGCTTAGTGAAAATTTTACTTTATATCTTTGTTTTGAAGCAGAAACAAAACACGGACTTGACGTTCATTTTGTCAAATTTCTTTATCATAATCTGTGGTCACTTTGTTTGCAGAAACAGTATAATTCAATTTTGTTGGCGTTAAAAGATATCCGATAAAAAAGTACTTCAAAGTAAATATTTTTATATTTCATGCACCATCTAGTCAGATGTCAAACCACCATCCCACCAAAAACCAATTGGTGTTGAGGATAAACCTTTAATCTTTTATGAGTTCACTCAACTGGGGCAAGGAATTTGTTGTACTCTCATTCCAACAAAATCACCCCCCACCCACCCCACACAAATGACACAGAAAAGGGTCGAACCTATGACCATTGGCTATGATACTACTAGTCGGATCTCAAGTCACCATCTCATCTAAAACCAATTGGTGTTAAGAAGGGTAAAACGGTAATGGTTCACTCAAGACCGTTGTCCTGGGCAAGACAATTGTTGTACTCTCACTCCAGAACACCAAAATGTCAGATTTCACATCCATGCTAGATAATGTTGAAGAGAGTTTTTTACACCCGAGGATCGAAATATGGAAGATATCCGGTTTTCAATGGGAGGATTTCTCTTGTGGTTCCTACTTTCATGACGTGTTAAATCCACCTTCTAAGTTTTCTTCCGCACCATTTAAATCACAATTTGAAAACGCGGTTTCATACGGAGACTCGACCCAACTTTCCAAATGGTTTCTCTGTCAGCTTCGGGTCAAGCACTATGCTACACTACTTAGAGGGGGGAAATTGGAAATCTAATAGAAAATTTCTAACATATAAGAACATCGAGATAAATTGATTTTATAAGTTCAATATTGCCATCCTGTACAAACTATATTCTCTAATTGACAAATGTTAATAGATAATGCACTTGCCCAGACCAATACTAATTAATAGTTCAACAATAAATAACCATAAGAGTCCTATAATACACAAATATTCACAAAAAAAAAAACTACCTATTAAAGTGCAAAAGATAGCTAAATTAAATTATGCAGTTTTACAAGAAACCCCTCTGAACTATTTGTAATGCAAAACGAAAAAAGAAAGAAAAAAATCCCTAAACTATGCATTTTGTAGCAAATAACCCGTGTTGCTAAAAGTGTCGCTAAAAGGTCCCACAATGGGATCTTTGCAACAAAATGCATAGTTTAAGAGGACTTTTTGCATTAAAAATAGTTCAAAGTGTTTCTTGCAAAAACTATATAATTCGGAGAAGTAAAAAACCCTCCATGAGACGGGCTTTGAGAATGAGTCTACAAAGTGCCTCAATCACAATAATGAACGGCAAGAGGCCCGTTGACATCACAAAGAAACCCTTCGCCATTGACTAAATCAAAGAAGCGCAAAATCGAAATTCAAGGGCGAATCAACCTTCTCCATTTATCTCTTAGTCTCGTTCTCTCGAGCAAATAAAGGGAAAACCTCAAATTAAAGTGTATGTATGCTTCTCAATGTCCATCTTCCAGACATCCCCGAGCCAACCCCCCGCACCTCAAATCCAGTCCTCCACATGTTCATTAGCCACTAGAACCACATCTAATATATGTATTTTGCACACAAAAAGCATTCATGGAACCCAAAACAATGTTATCCACCACCTTTCTTAACTGTCTAGCTAACACGTCTACAAGCAATTTGTAGGCGCTGCCCACCAAGCTAATAAGCCTACAATCCCATATCTATGGCTGCCCTTAGTCAGGATGAGAATAATGGATAAGGGATTACAAGTCCTCTTAAAATACTCAGAACTGTAAAACTCATTGTACACCGCCATCACGTCTTCCCTAATTCTGTTGTGCAGAGCTCCATAAGACTGGAAAAAAGGCCATAGTCAAACCTTTGGGCCCGGGGGCCTTATTTCCCCCAAAAAAGATTGCAATGCCTCCACTGCCTCCCCCTTTGTAAAGGAGTCTCTCTAACCAAACCGTATCTTGATGTGAATGAGAAATTAGGGGTTATTTTTAGTAATTTTAGGGTTTTATTGTATTTTTGTTAGTTTCTTTTATTTCCTTTATTCAATGTATTTTTTTGTATTAGTTGTTTTGTTAGTATTTAGAAGAAGGTAGGTTATTGGCCTTTAGGGACATAAAGTTGTCAAATCGCGAATCGTATCGTGAATCGTTTACCCCCCGAATCGCGAATCGTGAATCGAATCGTGAATCGAATCGGTCGAATCGGAACCAAATGATAAAAACGTAGTAAAACATAAGTAAATGGGATTTAACACTATAGAATTGGTAATTAAGCGTAATATGACAAAAAACTAATCGTAGCACATGATAATATACCAAAATATATCACAAATATTAACCGTTGCACATGTTCTCATTCATTTTAAGACTAACAATGTAAAAAACAAAAACATATCATAAAACAACCTACATATTAATTTAAAACATCCTAGATATTAATTTAAAACAATAAATTATATACAAAGGTTAATTTAAAATAGTAAAACTGTAAAACAAATACTTCCAAAATTTTTAAACAGGCCTACCTACTAAGATTAACAATATTAATTTAAAACGGCCTACAAAATTACAACAATATTAATTTAACATAGTAAATCATATTAATTTATAACAATAAAACATATGCTAAGATTAACTATAAAACAATATTAATTTAAAACAGCGTTCATATTAATTTAAAGCAACAAAACAAATATACCTTCAAAGATTTTATAACAAATACAAAAGTTTTATAAAAAAAAAAAGCAAAAGATAGAAGACACTCAACCAAGAGAATAGACAAGAAAAACCGGCTGAAAATAACCGAGCCAAGAGAACATATTTTTCTCAAAAACTCAGTATCTTAATAGTATCCTTTGTTGTTTGCTTCTTTTTTTATTTGTTTTATTAAAACACACGTATGGTTATAAGGTAAAAAAAATTGCAAAAAAAAAAAGTTGAATCAGAATCGAATCGGGAATCGGACCCGAATCGGAAGATTCGAATCGTGAATCGCCGATTCAGTCCGATTCTTTAGACATTTGCGATTCTCAACCCGATTCGAATCGTTTTATGTGAGAATCGAATCGAATCATAAGATTCGAATCGCGAATCGTAAGATTTTGACAACTATGGATTCTTAGCTTAGAGGCCAAGCAACCTCCTTCCTATAAATGCCCCTTATGTAGGCTCATTTGAGTATTTTGAGGAGATATTGTGATCTGAGAGAGTTTAGAGAGAGATTATCTTTTGTTGCTCCCATTTGACGTCATTTACGTCAAATTGGTATCTGAGCTCGGTTTGTTCTTGGTGTTCGTCGGTGTTAGTCGGGATGGGATATGAAGCGACACGTGGCGCGCGGTTGTGCCTACGGGAGACTATTATCTTTTATTTTGCATTTTTAGTTTAGGGTTTAATTGTAATTTTCCTTTATTTGTAGTGTTTAATTAGTTTCCAAGTATGTTTGGGACTCTAATATATCATTTTTAGTTATTAGTTGCCTTTTTTTAGTCATTTTGGGTATTAGCTTGATTAGCAAGCTAACTCTCTCCTATAAATAGGCCCCTTGGCCCTCATTTGTAGTCAACCCTGGAATATTGAAAATTGAGAATAGAGAGAGAAAGAAACCCATTTTATTTCTTTAATTTAGTTGTTGTTGTTGTTGTTGTTGTTGTTGTGTAGTGTTGTGTAGTTAATAGTTGTGTAGTGTAACAATAACGTTTCCGACGAAACGCTTTCAATCAAATCTTGGAGGCCCTCAACCGATTGTCGGCCTCGATTGACAAACTCGATGCGCGTACTCCTCAACCAACAACAACCACCGCTCACCTTCCTCCACCACCACCCAAATTGCCACCCCCCACCATTAACCCTAACCCTAGCCCCGAAAACCCCAGCCACGCTTTCGCAACCCATTCCGCAACCATTTCCACCCTTTTACCCCAAAAAAAGCTAGCCCTAGCCCCATTTATCTCCAAACCACGATCCAACCCACCCCAACACCTCAAACCGCTTCCCAAACAACCCCAAATCCATCCAAAGACAGCAGCACCTGCCCAATTCAGCCCCTCCCACCACCGCTCATTACTTCTGAATCCCACCAACCCCAAAAGAGCAGGCCCCCCATCCCACCTAACCCGTCGCCCAGACCCTCTAACCAAAACCATTCGCCATCCAGCCTTCCCCAAGACCATCAACCCCCGGCTTACTCTCTTGACCATCATACCACTGCTGCAACCAATTGCGGCCCTATCTATAGCCGAACAGTGCCGACTAGACAAGTACAACCCATTTCGAGGCCGAAAATTACTTTTTCCGTTCAAGAACCCACCAATCCCGACTCTGAACAACCCAAGTGCACCACCGCTGCCTTGGTGGGCAATTGCAACTTTTGGGCAGCAGCAGGTCTGCCTCAATCATCGACGGGATTTCGTGCTTCCCTTCCACTGTCAACATTGCTACAGCTGCGGCTTCACTCGAGGTGGTACGTCAAGTTGAGGCTAAATACCCGGCATTGTTTTTTCAAACAGCTGCAACTCATGGCATATGTGGAGAAAATTTATGGAATTATTAGAGACAACCTGAAGAAGGAGTTGGGTTCATTGCTTTCCTTGTGTATCCAGGCAGACCCTGGTTCATTCAATTACAATCACAATCACAATCAAGAACCAGGGTTTAACAACAAACCCTTGGTTTTTTATCCGGGTGGTAGATTTTTTTGAAGATTCATACGAGAGGCGAGAGGAAGAAGATGAAGATTGAACCAAAAATTGATGAATGCCCTCTCCGTCTCAATATTTTCAGAAATTCAGTTTGGGCCCCTCAAGTTTTGCCTCTTCCGCAATTTTGGAACGTTTTGCATTCGACCTCAATTTTTAAAGTTCGAGGACGTACTCTTTCGAAGGCGGAGAGAATGATGTGAATGAGAAATTAGGGAGTATTTTTAGTCATTTTAGGATTTTATTGTATTTTTGTTAGTTTCTTTTACTTCCTTTATTAGATGTGTTTTCTTGTATTAGTTGTTTTGTTAGTATTTAGAGGAAGGTAGGTTATTGGCCCTTAGGGACATAAATGTAATTAGATTCTTAGCTTAGAGGCCAAGCAACCTCCTTCCTATAAATACCCCTTATGTAGGCTCATTTGAGTCATTCCTTGATTTTGAGATATTGTGATTTGAGAGAGTTTAGAGAGAGATTATCTTTTCTTGCTCCCATTTGACGTCATTTACGTCATATCTTCACTCAAATAGAGTCAAATTCAAGCTCGTTTAGAGAAGGTCACCACACAGATTCCTCCTTCTCATAATATAGAATGATTCCTCTCTTCACCTTTTCATTATCCGGATGCTCCCAATATGATTATATAATTTGAGCGCCTGTGTAAGTTCGCTAACTTGTGGAAGAACATTGTATTCATGTATCCCCCCTTAAGCCAAAGTGTCTCTCCAATTAATTCCTCATCAAGAAGCTTACTCCAATGAACACCTATAAGCAATAACAAGCTGAAGGAGTCTAGAGTCCCACAAAATCAAAACTCCCCCTAAGCTATCACTTGCCTCCGCTTCACCCACCTACTTCCTCAATCGCTATGGGCCACAACCATCTTTGTTCCTGGGGATATACCACGTCCACCTTCCACCTACCAAGAAATTTTTCACTATTGACCTAGGTAGTTCAAACTTTTACATTCCAGGATACAATGCATAACTACCCTGTAAATTAGCCAAGACCAAGCTTATTCTCCTCCCCCCCCTCCCTTTCCCCCTTCCACCACCTCCCTTTGTCATCATACTACTCTTGTCTCCTAGCCCATAGCACACAATTAATCGAACAGTCAAGTTTCTTCAACTCCCTCTCGTTCCTATTGCTAACCACCAACGTGTTACACACCGCACCCTTGTTGCCACCTCCTCTCCATGTTTCCTATCTTTCAAAATATAATTAACACTTTCTTCCCATACCCCTTATAAATCAACCCTATGAGTCGACTCCACTCACTCATCTCCTAAGGCATCGGCGAATCGTCTCCAATGTTCACATTGGTTCACCTCCCTTTGTTACCTTCATGCAAGCCTGGCGATCACCATGAGTCATGAGGGTCCAAAATAGCAAGTAGTTTACACGAAATTAGGAGTGTTCAATCTCTTTAAGGCGCCTTCAATGTTTAAAGCAAACCCACCTCCGAGCCAGCCTCTCTCACTCTTCACCATTTCTCTAATCCAAAGCATCAAGCAACCGCCTTATCTCTACCCTTGAGATCATGTCAAAACACATATCGACCTTACGAAGTCACATACAAGTTGACAACGCCCCCAAACATGAATGCAGATCCCAACTATAGCCAACCCTCTCAAACTGCTCTCCCTACTCTCAACAAGAGACTCGCCCTTGACAATTTTTTGCCAATCATGGTGGACGATGGTACCTCTTCAATCCTCAAGAAAAGTCGATCTCTAAGAGAGATAGAACCGACACCCATCTAGCTCTAGGCTTTAGAATTATTCAGCAAAAAAAGGGGCATTTGTGCTCCCACCTTTTGTGGTCTTCGTACCACGTGGTCATATGTTTTTGAGCTTGTATTTCAAATATTTATACAATTATTTCAAATAAATCATCAATCTATATGACATCCAATTCTAAAATGTACATTGGTTTTGTCCCTTTCGGTATATTCTTATCGATCAAGATAAAAATCGTGAATATAAAATGTAAACGCCTAATTTCTCAATCTTAGGTTTACAAATAATTACCGACATTCTGTTAAACTAATAATTACAACTATAACATAATTTTACAAACATGAACCCTAGAACATTTTATTAGAAGTACATTAACAAACTAATAATTATAAAGTTAGGGTTAAGGAAAGAAAGAAAATATTACTTCATCCAGCAATTGAGCTCTGTAACTTTGAGATTTCTTATCATAACGCCTTAAAAGCTGAAGGCCAGTTCCTGTGATCAGCTTTGTTGACATGTACGTCTCCCATGGGATATCCCTCTCCAAAACCTTCAACATTAAAACAACATCATTAACCTAATTAAATTGTTACAATTGAAGATCCAGATTACATGTTACGCATTATGTTTTTGTATCTAAATAAACAGATCAGTTAACAAAATTTCGAATTAAGATGGATTCGAATTTGTGATTTGTCGAATAAAACGTAAATTTAGAGAACATGAGGAATACTGGATGGTTGAATGTTAGATCGGAAGGTAATTTACTTACTAGATCTGCCATTGGAGGCTTTTTTTTTTCCTGGTTTCTTCTTCGCTCGTGGTGAGCGCGACCAGGTTATTTACTTGTTTGCTTATCTCTTTTTATTTGTGGGTTCGGCGAGGGTATTTTTAATTATTAATCCCAAAAATATTTTTATTTTTAAATTTCTCTATCGCTATCTCTTATCTCTATATCTATTTGGTACTTGAAAAGAGGAGAGTTCCTCTTAAGTGGGTAAAGGATTAAACTATCCTTATTAAATTTAAAATTTCTATCATACCCTTACTAATAGTCTTACATATCTCTCCCTTATTAATTAACACATACGAAACGCACATTCATTCATTCCACCTCTTTCATATTCATTCACACATACCAACCCACCGAGATAAATCATAATTCATTCATCTTCCCCAAAGAAAAATCATGAGTCAGATAATTCATTCATCTTCCCCAAACAAAATCAAGCGTCAACTATTCTAAAAAATTTACTTCCAGATTCATTCATCTTTTCAAATGAAAGCCGAAACACCAACAATCAAATGTGCATTTGTAAGTTATTTGTATATTAGATATGTCTATTTGATTGAAAATCCATCGTACATTTGCTTTCAGTCGTATATTGTCTTCATTGCTTCTTCTTCTGTAAAAACAAGGTCTCCTTCATTGCTTATTCTTCTGCAAAAAAAAAAGTCATTATATTTTAGTTTTAATATTATGTGCGTTTTATTCTCCTAAATTGAAGGTCAATTTGAATGCAATTATAACATATTTTCAATTTCAATCAATGGAATGCACATTATGTTTTTGATTAAATGTTGATTTGTGGTTCGAAATCATTTTATTGATTTTCATTTATGATGATCAGAACTCTTGCTATATTATGGTAGGACAATGGATTATCGAATATGGGAACTCAAGTTCACTGCACTTGGAATTTTTTAATTCAAAATTTATTTGTAGTTGTGAATTGTCTAAAATCTTCAAATCAATTGCATGTTTTTTATATAAATTTTATTTGTAATTGTGAATTGTGTAAAAAATTTCTAGCATATATTATGATTTAGTTATTTTAATTATTAATAATTTTTATATTTACCAAATTATGTACTTAACTAAGTGAATGAAGGATTTTAGTCATGTATTCCGAATATGAAGTTTTTAAAGATATATAATATACTATTAACTCATATAGAAAATATGTATGAAGTCAATTGATTGTTATATGTAATTGTGTATGATATTACTGTAATTTGGGCACGAATAGTGGTATTTTGTTCAGAGATTGAACGAATTGCCAATTTCTTTACGAGGTAAATTAAATTTAATTGTGTATCACTCTCAACTTAAGGTTTGTTTTTGCAAAATGCACCGGATCTATTTGGATGTTGATATCGATGTAGTATAGTTATCAAAATATGCATCTAACAACTATCTCATATATGAATTTTACATATATAAGAAAATCATGTTTTTATATGCACGTTATCTTGACTTATTTCAGAGCTATAACCCCAATAATATATTTTTTTGTATGAAATATAAGTAATTATAGTATGAATGATATCTAAATTGGACCTATAATTAAAATTCCACACCCCATGTCGATCAATACTCCTAATTCCGTCTATAACTTTTGATTTTGTATTGTTTTAAATATTAATTTCATAAGTATACCTACTCATATAAGCTTTTTTAGTATGTAATTATGTAGGATATTACTGCGATTTCGGCACCAAGAGTGGTATTTTGTTCGGAGATTGAACGAATTGCCAGTTTTTTACGAGGTAAATGAAATTTAATTATGTATCACTCTGTACTTAAGTTTGGTTTTGGAAAAATGCACTGATCCCTAGGATCTATTTGGATATTAGAGATCAATGTAGTATAGTTATCGATTGTAATATGAATGATATCTAAATTCAACCTAGAATTAAAATTACATACCTCGTGTCATTGACCTGTGTCATTTAATGCCTTCATACTGTTTACTGAAGGACATATCGTTTTGAGAGACACATTCGATTAAGACTCCCACAATCCCCTCCAGAATATTCAAAATGAATCTCGAATGTATTTTCATAAACTGTTCAAGGTGCCTAGCTCCACCATAGGTCCACTTGAAAAACATGTCCTACTAATGCACACGAAGGGAATGTACGTAATAAAAAAGTCATTTTGATAATTGGCACATGTTTTGTTACCCCCCCCCCCCCCCCCCACCCCCATAAGAATCATATTCTGATTTTTATTTGGATAATATCCACCAATAATTTCCATTTAATGAATAATGGATCCGGATTTTATTCGGGGTTCCTTCCGAGCCAAGTAGAAGGCATTGATTCCAATGGTTGCTTTATTCTGACTTTGGTGTCTTCCTGGTACTAAAAGACTTGTAAGGACAGTCTTCAGGCCTAAGGATAGTCGTTTCACCACCTTGACTATCAAATAGACGAATGCTTTTTCTTCAAAGGAATCCCTTTGTTCAACAACCAGCTCTAAAATTGAACTCCAGCTTTCGCTCTAAGTCGAATACCTGTTGGCAGCTACTAACTCGAGCTCCTAACTCCTAACTTTGAACTTGAACTCGAAGCTCCTAACTCGAGCTACTAACTAGCTCAAAATCCACAATTCCCTCTTTGAAGTCTACTTGAGAGCAATAATGGAAACGGTAAACACTAGCATTGTGATGGTGCCGAAAAAATCATAATATTAAAGCTTACCCCTGAGAAAAAATCTATAGTGAATATACTCAAAACTGGTAATTCTTGGTTTTGCCTTTCTCTTTTTGGGGCAATAATTTTTGTAATGTAATGTTTACTCAGACGAGTATGGTTGTTCCAATTTGATAGCTAATAGCATTCAAATCCAATTCATAAGGCCACATTCAAGATGGATTCTGAACTATAAATTTTATTTGAACTTAGCAAGTCAGTTTTATGTAAATTAGACATTAGATTCTGGATGAAACTTTCCCTATACAGGTGTTTAAACTAAAAATTACTTTTTAAGCGTGGGTTAGATTTGATACTATTTGCTTTGTAGAACAACAATATACTATTATATTATCTATTGTTATGTTATCCCTTATATCCAAGGATGGAAGACCACATTAGGAATTACACAGTAATTATATAAGTCAAATGATATTAATAATTACCATTGATAACTTCTCCTTAGCTACCTTGGAGGTTGGAGCAAAGGAGTCAAGGAGTCAATGTTACTAAAAGCCTTACAAGGATAGTCTTTAGGCCTAAGGACAGTCGTTTCACCACCTTGACTGTCAAATAAATGAATGCTTCTTTTTCAAAGGAATCCCTTTGCTCAACAACCAGCTCTGAACTCGAACTCCAGCTTTCTCTCTAACTCGAATACCTATTGGAAACTACTAACTCGAGCTCATAACTCCTACCTCTGAACTCGAACTCGGAGTCTCGAGCTACTAACTAGCTCAGAATCCACAATGCCCTCTTTGAAGTCTACTTGATAACAACGGACTTAGATGAATCAAAGGGTAATGTAAAGGGAGAAAGTATAATTCTTTAAGGGACGAAATAATGGCTATTATAAATATAGCATTATGCCTGATCTCAAGGGAGGTTAATGACAGTAGAAACTAAACAATTAGGTTCTAAAATCTGCCATACAGTCATGACTTTATTCTCAAATTTCATTTTTTATCATCATCTTCTACTTGATAATATGCCATACAATCACTGCTCAATTGTATTGTATGTTGTTAAGTTGTCTAGAACAATATCCTCTTAGTATTTATCCGTATAATTTGTTGTATATCTAACTTCAGTTGTCGTATGTGCATAAGATGTGTTTTCGTTGCCTCTTCTCACCCCACCATCAATATCAACAAAAGTATTTAAGTCATGGGGCAAACCAATTTCAGATCTTACAAAATTTCGACAAGTTGTTGTTGTTTTAAAATACTTGACATTAACAATACGCAACTTTGACTTTGCTGTAAACAAAGTCCGCCATTTATGTGACCCTAACAACGATCACTGGACAACCTTAAAATAAAATCTCAAATAGTTAAAGCACACTGCCACACTAGGTTTGTTCCTTCAAAAATCATCTCCTTTAAACTCGGATTGGGATGCGTGTATCGATGATCGGGGACGACCGATGGATATACCATTTATCTTGGTCAAAATCTTATTTCATGGCACTCTCTCTCAACCTCCTACATTGTGGTGTGACAACATCATCGTCACATATCTTCTGTCTAATCCGATGTTCCATGCCTGAATAAAAAAAATCAAAATTGATTTTAATTATTCACGTGAAAAGGAGTCCTCAAAGGAGCTTTTAATCCAATTCATATTTACAAAAGATGAAATTATTGATACATACAAACAGTGCCTTGGTTTGCTAAATGAATTGCAGGCCTATTGAATCAGTGTTGTGTTGGTATATGAAGTGTCATCTGGCTAAAGAATGGAGGGGGGTCATCCTTTGCCTTTGAATGTCCGGTTGAGAAGTTTTGTTGCAGCCATTTTTTTTTCTTTTTTTTGTGTGTTGGACAAAAAATGGATGAAACATGGATGTTACCTACGTAGTACCGAAGTTTTTTTGCTGCAATTTTTTTTCCTTTTTTTTGTGTGTAGGATATATGAATTTTTTTTCCAGCTTGATTCCCGTGTAGTTTATATGTGATTTTGTCATGTATATCCTGAGTGGTGAAAGAACATAAGATTAAAACCTAAATATGTGTGGCCGGATTTGAAAATCTACAAGTTAGTGACTAATGGAAAAAGAAGGGGCATTGTGCAAATCAGTGGTTGTGGTAGCATGCACAGCCATGAGTGCGTTTTACGTTTCAATTCTCTACTCTCCCATGCTAATTCTTCTCATCCCACCACCCTCTTCATTCAAAAACTTCATGATGCGCCATTTCATATGCGACGGTGTTTCCTCTGTCGTCTCCATCATCCTCTACACGCTAATTCTCACAGTAAGCTAATTTTCCCCATCTTTCGGTTTGTTTCTATTCATGTGATTACGATGAAAGTATATGCAAGGGGTTGATATTGGGTTAAGCTTGTTAATTTCATGATTTAGTGCTGGTGAAATTTCTTTAAATCTGTATGAATGAATCTGTACTTCAATGAGGTATATCGCCACTAAGGGGCTCTTTGCATATCTCTTAAATTTGAACTCGCAATTAATTGGACCATTGAGAGATAGAGGAATTTACCCTTTTTTCTGTACAGTGCTAAATTACAGTAAAACTACAATCTTTACCTTTTAAATTACACATTACAAGAAATATAGACTATAATTTAGTTAAACAGACTATATATGAACCCATGTCTACTTCAATAACTACCATAGTATTTACTCAATATTAAATAAACCTGAATACATTTGCATCTAATTTGAATAACACATTCAAGGTTAAACTTGTACCAGAATGTGTTTTTTTTTTTGTGTGTGTGTGTGGGGGGGGGGGGGGGGGGGGAAGAGGGGGGCAAGTTATACTCCTAAAATGTCCTCTATTGTTAGAATTTACTAAAATAGATTAACTTTTTATGTAGCTAATAATTGAAGAAAAAAATTGAGTATTTAGTGATGTACACAAATTACTTGAGGGTTGCCTATATACTAAGGGACTTGTACTCGACCAAAGTAGGCACAATATAGTTCTAATTCATCCAGGACAATTGCCTCAAGATTGACCTGATCTAACATAAAGAGTATTTTGAGATAAAATAAAAGACCTAAAGGATCAACTTTTTAAGAAAGAAATATTTGGAAAGGTCACTGCGCATGTACATGTAATAAAATTCCAAAAGAGGGGATTGCCACATGCTCATTTTTTGGTCATACTAAAATAAGATTACAAACTCAATACTCTACATGATTATGATAAATTCCTTTGCGCAGAGATACCTGATATTCACGAATACCCATTGCTTCATTCGTTAGTTATCAAGCACATGATGCACGGGCCCTAAGGATAGCTGAATAAAAATAACCCTTGTATGATAAATAGGAATTGCAAATTTCGTTACCCTCGCAAAACCTAAGTATGTGTGGCCGGATCTAAAAATCTACAAGTTGGTAAGTAATGGAAAAAGAAGGGGTAGTGTCCAAATCAGTGGTTGTGGTAGCATGCACAACCATGAGTGCGTTTTACGTTGCAATTCTCTACTCTCCCATGCTAATTCTTCTCCTCCCACTACCCTCTTCATTAAAAAGCTTCATAATGCATCGTTTCATACGCATCGGGTTTCCGTCATCGTCTCCATCATCCTCTGCACACTAATTCTCCCGGTAAAATCAAATATTTCAATCTTTGCCAAATTATTGACATAATTCATATATAAGACTTTACTAACACATTATTTTACCAAATATAAGGTATTTACTTCAATTTGTGGTCCATAACGATGATGAAAGAGCATCAGTCACACTCTTCGAGGAAGCGGAGTCTTTCATTGGCTGCAACATTCCAACGTTCATTGTTTCAAAGGAAAAGGTAATATCATTGTTATTAACAATTAAAATTCATAAATTAAAAAACACTCAATAATAATTACGTATACTTAATATTAATATTTATTCTTTTATTCCACAGGGAATTATGCACTAAGCCTATATTCGAATGTTATATACGTGCATTGACAAATCTACAGATTCTATATTAAAGGGAAATCGCTTAAAGATTCTAATCGAAAGCTTGCATGTTTCGTCGCTCATAAAGTTGAAGAGGAAGAAGAACCTTCGAATCCAAACAAACGTCAAAAACAACATATTTGATGAATACATTTTATTTTTTTGCTATTACAAATTGTTATTATCCAATATTGATGAATAAATTTTCTTTTTTTTTTGGATTAAAAATTGTTATTATCCAATGTCTTCCCAAAACAAATTATCTATTGCTTTGCATTTTAAATTTTTAATAACTCAGATTCATTCACAGTAAAGTTGAATATCGGGACTCGCCAACACGTGCAACGCACGTGGGCACAACTAGTTACTTAAAAAGAGGGTAAACCCTTTTTTTATGGTTATATGACAAAATTAGCCTTTTATAATATAAATTTTTGGATATAGCTTCCTACTTACCCTTTCATTTTCTCACCCTCTTATCTCCCCTTGCGAAATAGGCCATCAAACATAAGTCATCCATCTTCCTACTCATATCTTTATAGAAAAAAGAAAAGCTCTACATTTCTCTCTTCTTTTTTCAGAAACCAAAAGCTTCTCCCTCTCACTAAATTGATGAAACACAAGACATGTATTATCTCACTATCATTCTCTTCTTCTTCTTTATGATCATTTTTTTTATTTATAAGGTACTTTATGATCTTATCTTTGAGACCCATATTCCAATTGTAATGTCGAGGCAATCAAAGAAAAATGTGAGTGGAATCCCCCCTTAATTCAATTTCTCTTAAATTTCTTGAAAAATTTGAGATCTGACATTGAATAGTGAGTTTCATGAATAGATGTTGAAAGTATATAAGTAATTTATAACTAAGACACATCACCTTTCGCCCACATTTTATATCTGTGGCCAGAAAACATAGAATTAAGTTTGAGCTTAAATGAATTACAAGGAAAGTATCCATAGTCACTGGTGGTGCAAGCGACATTGGAGAATCCACAACGCTTATCTTCGTCGATCATTGTGTAAAGTGTGTGGCGATTTTAGTTCAGCTCTACATCATGGTTAGCAACTCTGGTATTTTAAGAATCTCATATCGGACTATTCTAGACCTTGACTTCTTCCAATATGCTAACCTCTTGCAGGTAATTCCATGGCATAAACAGGTAGCAGGTGCAATGATTGAGAGGCACGTGTGAGGTATCACAGTTTGTACAACTCATTTCAACTCTCGGTTTTCTCCCTCAATTTTTCACCTCACTCTCCACCATATCTTCTCACATTTGATTAATTGGGACTTTCTTGAAAAAAAAAATATTTGTGCCTCCTACAATTCAAGAAAGGATGTACTTTATTAGCTTTTATCTAATGTTCATGGGAAGAATGAGTTCACAGTTATAGCATTCAATGTGCTCGAATTGTTATTGTGAACTTTTGATTTTGGTGAATCCCAATTTGTTCTATTCTTCTGTCATATTTTTTCTTATTGGAATTATGGGAAATAGATTTATTTGATAAAGTAGATAAAACTTATTTCTTTTAATTGGATGTTTTTATTTATTCAGACAAAACAACACATACTTTTCTATGAGTTCTTTTAAATTTATTAATTTACTGTTTAGGTAAGCTATTTAAAAATTTGTTGTTATAATTCATTTAAGCTTAATATTAATATGATGGGTTGGATTTATCTGGTTGGAAATATTTTTTATTATTGTAAATCATATTTGTTGGTTTCAAATCATATGAAAATCTTATTATTTATTGTTGGAAATCATATTTTTTGCTTGAAATCTTATTACTTATTGTTGGAAAATATTTTTTATTACTGGAAATCATTTTTTGGGAAATATTTTTTATTGCTTAAAATCATTTCTTTATTTCTAGAAATCATTTTTTGGGTTGGAAATCATTTTTTATTGGAAATTTGTACCATGGATCATTCAATTACAACCACAATTTTTAAAAGTTTTAAATGGTTTCTTTATTGTCATCTTTTTATTACTGGAAATTATTTTTCATTTATTATAAATAATTTTTTATTCTTGGAAATCTTATTAATTAGTGCTGAAAATTCTCATTTAGGAAATAATAAATGTAGTACATGCTTTCACTGCATTTGTGCTTTTCTTTTAGTCAACAATATATGCACATTTCTTTTAGCCAACAACATATGTGTGGTTGAATTTTGACCTTTTTAGGTGATATTTAGGGACATAAGATGCTCACAACATGTTACAAGGCATGCATTAGTGGGGTTGTAAAGACAAATTACCTTCATAATGAGACTTATACTTGTGATAATTATACTTTTACAAATTGATGTAGTTGGACATATTCAAGAAACCAAAGTTGATATCCTTACATTTTTCGTTATTTTGTTTTCCTTATTTTGTTCAGTGATGGTTGTATATAATTTATTTTCTAGTCATTTGATTAAAATGAATGTTAACGCAAAAATTCTCCATTTACGAGGACCAATCAGAAAAGGACACATGTCATCCTACGTGGCAATATTCGACACCCGATGAGAGTTGGTCGGCATCCGAGGAGAGTTGGTCGGCACCCGAGGAGTGTTATTCGGCACCCGAGGAGAGTTGGTCGGCACCCGAGGAGAGTTAGTCGGCACCCGAGGAGAGTTGGTCGGCATACCAACCAGGAAGATCAAAGCATAACTATGCATTTAATGTGCATTAATGAAGATGACAGCGCATTTAATGAGCCTTAATGTACATTTATACTGTATTAATAGATGACAACACATGGCATACCAAGCAATTCAACAATTATATTCGTTGAATGTAGACATAAATGTCTACATACAATGAATCTCTTTGTCTCCCATCACTATAAATACATGTATCCCCATAGCCAAAAGAGGGGAGATCCAGGAGAACCTAGAAACACCATACACAAGATACACATCCTTTCTCTCTTTACACCCTATGGTGCTATTGTAAACCCCTGGGAATAAAATAACAGTGGACGTAGGCTTCTTCCTTATAGCCGAACCACTTTAAAAATCTTTGTCTCTCATGTGCTTGATTGGATTGCTTTTATCTATTTATCTGTGATCATAAAAATGGAAATTCGGTCCAGTTTTTTGCATCAACAATGAAGTTAGGATCTTCATATTCACGAATGAACATGGGTTTCTTATCTTTGGATCCAGCATATACTTAGTGCAATTTTGATATAAATCACATGATTTATTTTGCTTATAATAATTTTAATGTCTTTATCAAGAAAATATAACATTTATATGTATTTCTGCGATGGTAACGAATCTCTGTGCTTATAGCGCCTTGTTCCAAACTTTCAATCGAATAAACAAATTCAATCGCACGTGGGCACACCTAGTTATCTATAAATGACATACAATTTTTTAAAGTAAAAATATGTATAATTTTTTATATAATATACGCACAATTATTTTGAAGTTTTTATTTATAAAAATATTTTTTATATAATAAAAATATTCAAAAATAATATACAAGTTTTATTTATGAAAAAATAAATATTTTATAATGTCTTTAAGATAAGATATTGAATTTATGATATATACAAATTTCTATAATTATCATTATATTTATTTATTATACATTGTCCGTGCATTGTACGGGTTGTATGTTATAGTAAATAGTGTTTGGTACTTCTTAAGTCTCAATAGTTATTAAATAGTTTTAAACAGTAATTTAATATATTTATTAAATAAAACACTTTATTAAACTATTTTTTTATTTTTTAAAAACTAAAAATAGTTTATTTTATAAATAAAATATAGTTATTTTCTTTAAATAATAATTTTTTCTTTTTTTTATCCCATTATTCTTAATTATAAATAACAAAAAATACTTTTTTCATCCCAATATTTGTTTATTGAAAAATTAAAAAATTAAACTATTTTTTTCTTTTCATCCCCTTTTTTATCTATTAAAAAAAAT
Source organism: Sambucus nigra (assembly GCA_949130495.1). NCBI lineage: Eukaryota > Viridiplantae > Streptophyta > Magnoliopsida > Dipsacales > Adoxaceae > Sambucus > Sambucus nigra. The sequence continues at coordinate 380,741,597 of OX422214.1, read as the reverse complement.
TATTTTCTATTCTCTTTTCGATCCCAACTTTCTTTTTAAAAAACTTCTTTTCTTTTTTTTGGCTCCCTTTTTTAAATTAAAAAAGGAATCACGATTTTTGTTTAAATATATATATTTTTTATCTCTTATTCCTCCCTTTTTCTTTTTTTTCCTTGGTTTGTATTTATTGTTTATTTCCTTTTCTTTTTCCTCCATACTGTTATTTATTAAAATAACAAAAAACTGGTTTTTTGTTCCATTTTTTATATATTAAAGAAAAAAAAAAAAACTTTTTTTCATCCTAGTTTTTATTTACCAAAAAAATTAAAACTATTTCTTTTGTTTTCTTTTTCGTCCAAATTTTTATTTATTGAAATAACGAAAACTATTTTTTCCTCTTTTCCTTCTATTTTTTTATTAAAAATAACAAAATATGTTTTTGTATTACATACACAAAAGAGTTGGATAGATGGTATTAGATTTACATAGGATAACATGAATTATAAAAAAAAAATATTTTAAACAATATAAATTAGGTTTTTTAACACATTGGTAGGATGAGTTGACGGATTACGTGATTGCAAACAAAAACTCCCTCTTTTGGATCATCCCAAATTAATATACAGTTTTCTTTTTCTGGATGTAATCAACGAACCAAATTCCATAGTAGCGAACAAGTCTTGATTTTGAACATTAATTGAGTAAATCCTTGAAAAATGTCGTTGTCAAACGTGAACTATTAATTTGGTATGAAGGTACGATTATAGAGTGAAATGGTGCATTTTACAAGTATATTAATATTGAGCCCCGCACGATGCGAGGCAGTTTTAAATGAATGGAATTAAAGAAAAAATAAATTAAAATCAATATAAATTAAAATACATGTAGAGGAAATAGTGGTTTGACATAAAAAAGAAAGATATAAATGAAAGGAGATAAAGTGAGTGATTTAAATGAAGAGGGAAAGATGGGTAAGAGTAATAATAGTAGAGGGCTTTCATCCCCTTTTTTATCTATTAAAAAAAATTATTTTCTATTCTCTTTTCGATCCCAACTTTCTTTTTAAAAAACATGTTTTCTTTTTTTTGGCTCCCTTTTTTAAATTAAAAAAGGAATCACGATTTTTGTTTAAATACATATATTTTTTTATCTCTTATTCCTCCCTTTTTCTTTTTTTGCCTTGGTTTGTATTTATTGTTTATTTCCTTTTCTTGTTCCTCCTTACTGTTATTTATTAAAATAACAAAAAACTGGTTTTTTGTTCTCTTTTTGTTCCATTTTTTATATATTAAAGAAAATAAAAAAAATCTTTTTTTCATCCTAGTTTTTATTTACTAAAAAAATTAAAACTATTTCTTTTGTTTTCTTTTTCGTCCAAATTTTTATTTATTGAAATAATGAAAACTATTTTTTCCTCCTTTCCTTCCATTTTTTATTAAAAATAACAAAATATGTTTTTTTATTACATACACAAAAGGGTTAGATATATGGTATTAGGTTTAAATAGGATAAGAAGAATTTAAAAAAATATATTTTAAATAATATAAAGTAGGTTTTTTAACACATTGGTAGGGTGAGTTGACGGATTACGTGATTGCAAACAAAAACTCCCTCTTTTGGATCATCCCTAATTAATATACAATTTTCTTTTTCTGGATGTAATCAACGAACCAAATTCCATAGCAGCGAACAAGTCTTGATTTTGAACATTAATTGAGTAAATCCTTAAAAAGGTCGTTTTCAAACGTGAACTATTAATTTGGTATGAAGGTACGATTATAGAGTGAAATGGTGCATTTTACAAGTATATTAATATTGAGCCCCGCACGATGCGAGGCAGTTTTAAATGAATGGAATTAAAGAAAAAATAAATTAAAATACATGTAGAGGAAATGGTGGTTTGACATAAAAAAGAAAGATATAAATGAAAGGAGATAAAAGGAGTGATTTAAATGAAGAGGGAAAGATGGGTGAGAGTAATAATAGTAGAGGGCTCCAAATGTTGCCATGTGGCACAATAATAGACTTAAAAAATACTTCATTTTATTATATTATATTAGTTAGATATATGGTACACCTGGTGTATCCAAAACAACCAATTAGTAACACTACTGTAGTGTTACTAAAATAATTACTAACATTAAAAAAGTGTTAGAAAAAAGGCGTGGGGAAGCAAATTACTAACACTTTTTTTTTCTGTTACTAAATTTTGTGTTACTAACATTAATTTACCGTTACTAAAGTGTTACTAAATTCTGTGTAACTAACACTTTTCCACCGTTACTGAAGTGTTACTGATTTCGTAACACAATTTTTGTAACACGTTTAGTAACGGTATATGTCCGTTACTAATATTAAACACACACACACACACACACACACACACACACACACACACACACACATATATATATATATATATATATATATATATATATATATATATATATATATATATATATATATATATATATATATATATATTACACACACACACACACACACACACACACTAGAGTATACAATATTAAAAAATGTTAACATAATGACAACAAAATAAGTGTCAATCCGATTTAATTTCAATACGAATAAGTTAAATTTAAAAAAAAATGGGCAAAATCTCCTTTATTTATAATACAACAATACAAATAGTCCGCAACAACACTAATACACACCCAGACAATAACCTCAATAAAAATTAGTAGCCCAAATTCCATTAATAGAAAATTCATCTCAATACATATGAAATTCATCTCAATACACGAAATAAATTTGGGAAATCTAAGAATTGTTCATATCAATACATAAGCAAATTTGGGAAATCTAAGAATTATCATCATGAAGATGAGTTAAAATCAAGTACACAGGTCGGTTGTAGTTAATTTGAAAATTTAACTTGAACTAATACCACCTCCACTCAAGTTTATGCCTTGTTCCGTGGTCTTCGGTACTGCTTAGAGCTATAAGACCAAGAACTGAGTAAAACATCTGGATATGGTGATTAATACGTCTGTGGTTTGACCTGGCCCGAGCATGATGATCGAAGTGTTGAAGGGTTTGACATAAGGTGCGTCGGCTCTAACAACTGTGAGTTTGTGGTTGGCGACAGTGAAGAAAAGTTCTTGATTTAGTTCAATTTCTCCTGTCAATTATATTTCCATTTGTAAGGCTCCAGATAAGGAAAATAAACAATTGATGATTGATAAAAGTGTAATGTGCGAAGGTTATACCATTAATTTAGCGTTTTCAAGATTTAGTTTCCTTGAATTCTCTGTCAATCGATTAATCTCTCACTTGAGTGTCGTGTTTTCAGCAGTTAATGCGTCGACCTTTATAAAGAGTTCTTCAGCCTCAGCCTGGATAAGAAAACAAATATCAAAGAATGGGATAAAACAACATCAGATATGCTTGGAATATTATGTTCTCAATAAAATATCATATTAAGCAATAACTCTCATACCTGCTTCCTCAATCTAGACCTTCTCGCAGATTCTCGATTAGATTGCTTATTTTTCACTATGGCAGCACCGTGAGGCCTGTTTACATAGTATAGAAATTGCCTCTCGATGACGGACTCTTTTTGCTAGAACCGCACATGATCTTCATAAGTCCACCGCATTTGAAAGACATGTTTTATTATCGAATCAATGGAGGCATTGCCATCACCAACGGACTAGGATTTTTCATAAATTTCTAAATTTCAACATCTACATCCACAATTGATTCCTCATATGTTGCTTCATTTGTCTCTGAATACTTTATTATGAAGATGAGGAACCAGCCGTGTTAATATTTTCACAAATATTTCATATTTGGAATGTTTTGATGTGGATGTTAGAATACACGACTGATTCCTCATCTCTGAATACGTAACATGCTAATACTACAAACGGGCGTTTAAGGGTTTGTTTTGGTGTAATCATTAAACAAATCAAACACTTTGTCGGGTGATTGAGAAAAGAAAATTTAAACAATATTTAGGTTGTTTTATAACATCTTTATCGTAGTAAGATATATACCATGCTTTTGAATTCCTTGGGCCATGTTTTCTAGTTTTTCACCGAATTGTTCATCCTACCAACCAATGGATCTTATTTACATTCATTATTCCTAAAAAACCTTAATTATTAACTGTTATTTCTTATTTCTCTTCAGGAATTTAAATAAATGATTAAAATATCCCACAATTCGAGAGAGAGAGAGAGAGAGAGAGAGAGAGAGAGAGAGAGAGAGAGAGAGAGAGATGAGACTTACTCCAGGGGATTCTTAATTTTTATCTGATTCTATTGAGTACTTAAGTCTAAAACACAATAACAAATTTCAACATCTACAACCACAATTGATTCCTCATTTGTTAGTTCCTCGTTTGAGAGAGAAAAAAGAGAAAGTAGACAGAAGAGAGAGAAAGATTAGAGAGAGAAATATAAACCCTAATCAAACTTTGTCAAAAACCAAACTAGAAATCCTTTTCTGAGAGTTAAACCTGAGTGTTTAGATCATTGTTTGAGAAGTTATCCTCTCTTGTTCTTGATTATCCTTCCAACTTAGTCACGTTGGTAGAGTTTTCAGTTTATCTACATAGAAACTTGAGATCTCATTTCTGTGATACAAATCACATAGGTAGTTTACTGTCTTGATTTTTTATTTTGAGAAATCTTGGTTGTTGGTTATTTTAAACTAATTTTATGTTTTCAAACCCTAACCTAACAATATTCGTTCTGATTTCATTTTACTCAAACAATCAGACTTGGATCCAGTTTTTGAGATCTTGATTGAGGTTTGTACTTTTCAATCATTACTATTTTCAAAAGAAGAAAGTGTTAGGATCTTGGATATTTCACAATAAGATTTCCTCTTGATCTGCGATTATTTCGAAAGGTTTAAAGTTTGATTTAGTTTTGACTAAACTGATTTTGAATTTTTTTGCATATCTAGTGATTTTGTAATTTGATAATACATTATGTCTGTATTAAGTGTGAGTGTGTTGCATGCATATGTTAGAGAGCACATCACCACTACACTTTCACTCTACCACACTTAAAGTGTTAGTTGTATGATCTTTAACTTGTTTGAGTCGACGTAAAGCTGGAATAGAGTAAAGATTACGAAGCTAGAGAGAACATCAACAACAATAACCTTCAGAGAAGTCAGATCTAATCCAGAGGAGTTGGTAATGACTGAACTTAGTTTAGGTATGTTTATGTGGTTTGATTGTTAAATAGCTTGTAATTTGTTACTCTGATTTTAGTGAATTTTTTTATTTTGTGACGTAGAGGTCACCGTGGATGTTTCTCAAATTGGGTGGAGTTTTACCACGTTAAAAATTTACTCGTGCACTTCCTCATACTCTCATCACCTTCTTCTAAGTTGAATTGATTTTTTTTTCAAAACTAGTTCATTCTAGATCTAAAATAAGTCGTTCAAACTCTTTTAATAATCTGTTTTACACATCTTGTGTTAAATTTTGTTTTGAATTAAGAGTTTATTCAACAAACAGTTCGGAGCCATTTTAACAGTTTAATCCTGTATTAAACGTCTTAAGTGGCATTTTTCAATTGGTATCGAGCCTGGCTGTTTTAAAATCTTTTTTGATCCTGTGTTTCTGAAAGTGTTTTTTCAAAACAAAATCATGGACGAGAAATTTGAGATATTAGGTAACTTGTCCAGACCCCCTCTCTTTTATGGAAACAATTTTTCGTACTAGAAGGTAAGGATGATTGCTTTCATTCAAGTAACTCTGCGAGATGAAGTTTAGGAAGTTATAGAAAATGGCTACACTTTTCCTACTAAACCAGCTGCTGAAGGAAGTATTGTGAGAATCAGGAAGTTACTAAGTGAATTCACTAAAGAAGAGAAACAAATTTCACTATGTAACAATAAAGGCAAAAATGTCGTATATATGTCTATTAATGAACATGAGTTCAAGAGGATCTCATCTTGCACAACTTCTAAGGAAGCGTGGGATACTCTTGTAACTGAATCCTTTGATGATTTCTATATTAGGTTAACCGATATTGTAACGAAGTTGCATGCAAACGGTATAACTTATGATAGGAAAGAGATTGTTTTAAAAATTCTAAGTAGGGGTGAACAACAAAAATGAAAATTTGATAAATCGAACGAAACCGACTGCATTGGTTCGGTTTGGATCGTTTTTTTTGCTCAATGGTTCGGTTTCGGTTCTAAAAAAACAAAACCGATACTTCGATTCGGTTCTTGGTTCCAGGGGAAAAAAACAATCCTACCCGAAAATCGATCCGAACTGAACCAATCCGGGACTGAACCGATTTATAATTACATATATATTTATTTTATATATTTAACACTTGTAATTTATATTTTTGTGATTATCTGAGTTTCTAACTTATGTTATTGAGGATCAAAATTAATTTTGACCTTAAAAAAATTATTTATGAAATACATTAATCTTAAAATTTCACTAAGTTTGAAATATGACTTTGGAACCGAAAATCGATCTGATTCGATTCAGGAGCCGTTGGTTCGGTTCTGCATAACTGTCGGTTCAGTTTTGATTCCAAAAATTTAGAACCGACCCATCTCGGTTCGGTTCTCAGATTAGTCTCAAAACCGACCCAAACCGAACCGTGTGCACCCCTAATTCTAAGATCACTTCTACAGAAGTTTGATAATAAGAGATATGCTATTGAGGAAATGGATGATCAAAATCTTACCCCAGAACTCCTCAGTAGTAAACTAAGAATTGTGGAAATGGAACTAGAATTCTTGAAATAATTGATCCAGGCCAATAAAAAATAGGGTAATTCTAATCTTATTTTTTCATAAAAGTTAATCAAACCTGACCTTGACCTTGACTTTGATGAGGATTGTGACTTGGATAATCAGATTGCTCTTATGTCTGAGCAATTCAAAAAGATTGTAAAATTTAAAAACAAAGTTGCTTATAGACAAGGGAAACCCAATTACTCCAACACCTCTAATAATAGGCCTCACGAGAGAAGACATGACAAATAAAAGACTAATGACCATAAGAGACCTCAGAAAGACCTTAAAAATGTTGAATGTTATAGATGTGGCAAATTAGGACACACGGCTAGTGATTGTAGGGTTAACTTAGACAAAAATCCCAAACATAATAGGGCTCGGCTATGCAAAACTTGATATGACTCAAGTGACTCTGAAAATGATGAACCTGACTCATCCAATTTTTTGACCCTTGCTTGTCATTCTTTGCTAAGATAATCTATACTAATGATAAGGAACCTGATCTTGATATGATAAATGATGTTGCTTCTACTAATGTGTCTGACCTAATACTTGAGAATGGTTGTAGTACTGAAAACCGTCCGTGTGTGAGTCAAAGTGAAGGCCTTATTGACGATGCCAATGGGTGTGTGAGTCCAAAAATTGAATCGATAGGGGACACTGCACACTGCTCACTTAGTGACTCCGACAATGAGGACCTTCCTGACATTCACACACTTTACACTAAAACACTCAAGAAAAGCGCTAGGCTAGAGAAGCTTGTCAAAGATCTTTACAAGACACTAGAGTCCTTAAACTAAATAGTTAAACAAAATGTTGAAAAGTATACGTCTCAATGTTTAACTCATGATGAGGAAATAAAAGACTTTTGAACAAAGAGTTAAAGACTTGACTGAATCCAATAAAGTTCTGGAAAAGAAGTACAAAGGATCGTTAGAATTGGAGCAAACAAAAGAAAAGGCTTCAACAGTCTTCAAAAAATTTTAAAATTTGAAAGAAATTCTAATTATTTTAAGGACTGTGTTGCTGATAGTAAGACCAATTTTGACGACAGATCTGGAATAGGCTTTTGCATCAAAAATATCAAGGAAACCAAACCTTTTGAAACCATAAAGTTTGTTACTGGTGGGAAAAGACCTATGGAAATTTGTCCAGACTTTCAATCTTTGAAAAAATATTTTTCTAAAAACCAACAGCAGTTAAACATTGGTGAGACAAGTACCTCTAATCATAATGTTCAACTTAAAGTCAAGTACGTTTGTCCTCCCATTAGAAAGAGTGAGGCCTCATTTCAAACTATTCCCTCTAGAAATAATAGTCATAATTTAGGGAAACCTATGTTCAACAACTTTCCTAAAGACTTAACTGTAATGAGCAATCTTTATTGCTCATACTGTGATGTGTACGGACATTCTTTAGATGGTTGTTATTCCAAATGTCTGTATCAACCAACCTATCCCCCCTTTACCTATCAGAATTTTAACTATTCTAGGAGAAGCCGTAACAATTAGGTCCTTCCTAAACCACCAGATAGAAACTCTAACTTTCAAAAGAGAAAGACAAGATCTAATGCTAAAAGACAATCATCAAGAAATAATCCGAGAGTCTTTTCTCGACCAAATGCTCAAAATGTTTATAAATTTCAAAAACCTGCGCAAAATCTGTATAGACAAAAATCCGAAGCTCGCAAGTTTTATCAAATACGAGTTAATAAGCACAAATTGAAAAGCAGAGCAATTTGGATGAGAAAGGATGATCTAGTACCCCAGATGACATGTAACATAGTGATCAATGCTTTGAAAGCTCAACACACCACGTCTGGATAGTACTTAGACTCTGGATGTTCTAAGCATATGATAGGGGATGAAGCCAAACTTTCAAACAAAATTAACTTCTCCAGAGGCAAAGTCTTGTTTGGAGATTGTGTATTAGCCCAAATCATTGGTAAAGGAACACTCCATGAAGAAGGATTACCTGTTCTTGAAGATGTTTTATTAGTAAAAGGTCTTAAGGCTAATCTACTAAGTATTTCACAATTTTGTGACTCCAATCATACTGTCACCTTTTCGAAGAATAATTGCAAAATTTTAAATGAAAATGGTGAATGTATCATTACAGGACTCCGTACTCCAGATAACTGTTACACAGTCAATCCAAGTACAGAGGTCTATAACATTGTTAGATTAGATGATAATGAATTATGTCATAATAGAATGGGGCACATAAATTATGACAACCTTAGTAAATTGTCCTCTCAGGAAATTATTAGAGGTATTCCTAAAATAAAACCTATTTCTAACATAGTCCGTGGTCCTTATCAAGAAGAAAAAATAGTTAAGGCACCTCATAAAAGATTTAAAGACATTCTATCCTCTAAACCCTTAGAACTCATCCATATGGACCTAAAAAGTCCTTCTCGTACTATTAGTCTTTGTGGCAATAGTTACATTCTAGTTATGGTTGATGACTACACAAGATTTACTTGGGTTGATTTTTTAAAGCAGAAGTCTAAAACCTTTAGAGCATTTTTGAAAATCTTACTTCGTATAGAAAATGAAAAGGACTTCCAAGTAAATAGAATCCAGAGTGATAAAGGAGGTAAATTCATAGATTCGTGTGTCATTGAATATTGTGACCATAATGTTTATAAACACGAGTTCAATGCTCCCAAGACACCCCAATAAAATAGGATAGCTAAGCGCAAAAACAGAACAATTCAAGAAATGGAAAGAGTGTTAATACATGCCAAAGATTTACCTAACTACTTTTGGGTTGAATTAGTTCGTACTGCATGTCACATTATCAAAAGAGTCTACCTTAGGAAGAATTCTAAGCAGACCCCCTATGAACTTTGGTATGGCAAGAAACCAAATCTTAAATATCGTAGGACATTTGGTAGTACATGTTATGTGGGTAAAGACATAGAATATTTATCTAAGTTTGAAACAAGAGGAGATAAAGCTATATTTTTAGGTTATTCACCTGATAGTAGAGCCTACCGAATTTATAACTTGCAAACTAAGACCATGATGGAATCCATCAATATGATTGTAAATAACACTTCTGTAGAAAGTAAAACTACTAGACCAGCTATTGTGGATGAGTCTGAAAGCTTTTTAAATTATGACTCTCCTGAAATAACTGAGTCCTTACCAACTGAGACCCCTGAAGTGCCTAACTGGGTTTCCAAAGACCATCCTCTAGATAGCGTTGTTGGTAATCCTGCTGAACCTGTTCGTACAAGATCTCAACTTCATAACATTATTCATTTTGCATGTTTTGTGTCTCTTATTGAGCCCAAAAATGTAAATGAAGCCTTGAATGACCCCTTGTGGATTAGTGCAATGCAAGAGGAACTTCTTCAATTTGTCATTCATGATGTTTAGTATCTTGTACCCAGGCCTGAAAATAAAAGGGCTATTGGCACACGTTGGATTTTTAAAAACGAGACTGATGAGTCTGGAATGGTTATTAGTAATAAAGCTAGATTAGTTGCCTAAGTATACTCACAGATTGAAGGAATAGATTTCGAGAAAACTTTTGCTCCTGTCACTCGCCTCAAATCTGTTCGTTTATTTTTTGCCATAGTTTGTCATTTACATTTCACGCTTTACCAAATGGATGTTAAGTCTGCCTCCCTTAATGGAATTTTAACTGAGGAGACCTATGTAAAACAACCCAAACGGTTTATTGACCCTCATCACCAAATTATGTTTATCATCTTAAGAAAGCTCTTTATGGGTTAAAACAAGCTCCTAGAGCTTGGTATGAGCGTCTATCCACCTTTCTTTTAGATAATGGATTTAGGATATGAGGAAATGATCGAACCTTGTTTGTCAAATATTTTGACAACATCATTACTATTTCTCAAGTATATGTTGACGATATCATTTTTGGATCCACCTCCCCTTTAGAAGCCAAGTCTTTCCTAGACATTATGCACATAGAATTTCAAATGTCGCTTATGGGGGAGTTGTAATTTTTCTTAGGTCTTCAAGTTAAACAAAATTCAGAAGGTTTATTCATTTCGCAATCTAAATATGCATTAGAGATTGTAAATTTTGTTGGCCTAGATACAACTAAAGAAGCTAGAATGCCTATGACTACCTCTGTCAAACTCTTTAAAGCTGAAAATGGTAAATCCACTGATTCTACTTTATATCGTATTATGATAGGAAGTTTGCTTTACCTATCTGCCTCGCGCCCTGATATTATGTACTATGTTTGTGTGTGCACCCATTATCAAAATAATCCTAAAGAGAGCCATTTATTATGCGTAAAAAGAATAATTAAATATATAAAAGGCACTCACAATTTAGGACTATGGTACACTAATGACACATCGAGCGCTATAGTTCGATACACTAACGCTGATTGAGCTGGGTGTTCTGATGATAGTGAAAGTACTTTAGGAGCATATTACTACATCGGTAACAACTTGGTAGGATGGAACAACAAAAAATAGAACTTCACTTCTTTATCTACTGCAGAATCTGAATATGTCGCAGCTGAAAGTTGTTGTGCCCAATTATTATGGCTGCAACTAATGCTGAGAGATTACAGTATAAATGAAGATAAACTACATCTCTATTGCGATATCCAAAGTGCGATCAATATCTCTAAGAATCCTGTTCAACATTCTCGCACCAAACATATTAAAACTCGATATCACTTCATACGAGAATTAGTTGAATTAAAAGAATTAGAGATTAATTACGTGCTTACTGATCTACAACTGGCTGACATGTTTATAAAAACATTGGATTTTAAGCATTTTGAATCTTTACGCAAATCAATTGGTATGGTTTTGGCTGAATAATTTTTTTGCTTAATGTGTATAAACTGCCAGTTTTTCACATGCTTATAATCAATCTTTATGGATATAAGGCATGGATGTTGGTATAATGGCAAAGAACGCCTCTTATATCTGTTTTATGTAGGAGATTCGTGTGAATTCTCGTTGTTTATTCACGTTACTGCCTATCTACCTGTTTATAACTCTGCCCTTTGTCCATTTGAGACCAAATGGGGGAGAAATTTGAGTCCACTTGGACACTCTTGTACATTCTCATCTAATAAACTTGATTTTAGGTATATTTTTGCAGATTTAAGTATCTATTTACTGCATCAGATTTTTGATAGGGTAATGGTTTGTACATAGTTGAGTTATGTAATTTTTCCATTTCTAGGAAATTGGGTAAATAGATTGCTTGTATGAGAATAAGATTTTCTTATTTCTTTTGGTATCCCTACGAGTCCTAGATGACTCAAAGGAGATTTTGTCACATATTTCCAAAGGGGGAGATTGAAGCACCCTATATATTTGACTCACTTGAGTCTACATTATATAAGAGCTCATCTAGTTTGGAAATAGTGACAAAATTGTGTCTATCTCTAGATGATCCAATAAGCCTCAGAACTTTCAAAGCTTCATTGATATTCCTCTACAAGTTCATGAAGGTATATCATAAACACCACACACTAGGACTGCATACATATAGTATTTTATTCATGCAATGATCATGTGTGAGTTAAATCCCCTTGAAATGATTTTTAAATAATTTTTGGGGTTTATTCAACATTTTCTAAGAATTTTAAATAATTTTTGGAAATTAAAATTGCAACTTTATAAAGTTGTAGGGTTGATTTGCAATTATATTTTATTCCTTAAAATTGTATGGGGTTGAATCCAAAAGCGACAGAAAGTATTGTGGGTGAAACTGGGATTTTTTAGAAACTAAAAACACGCATTTGAGAATGGATCTTGAGCCTACATGTGTTGCACATTTAGCGGTTTGATTTGTGATTCTTATCACTCACATTCCCGTGACTTATTTTGAACCCTTGGATTGACTTATTCTGCGGCCTGCATGTGTTTGGAATCAATCCAAGTAATATGATTTTAACCAATTAATGTTGGCTTTTGCCCCGCTACTTGAGAACCGTTAGATTTACATCGTTTTAAACTGATTCAATCTCAGCATTTGATTTTGGATCGTTGTTCCAGATCCTTCTAAGCCTTGTATAAATAAATGCCTTCTGTGAGACAATTAGAGACTTTTGTTAGTTCCTCGTTTGAGAGAAAAAAAAGAGAGAGTAAAGAGAAGAGAGATAAAGATTAAAGAGAGAAATAGAAACCCTAATCAAACTTCGTCAAAAACCAAACCAGAAATCCTTTTCTAAGAGTTAAACCTGAGTGTTTAGATCGTTGTTTAAGAAGTTATCCTCTCTTGTTCTTGATCATCCTTCCAACTCAGTCACGTTAGTCGAGTTTTTACTTTCTCTACATAGAAACTTGAGATCTCGTCTCTGTGATACAAATCACATAGATAGTTTACTGTCTTGATTTCTTATTTTGATAAATCTTAGTTGTTGGTTATTTTAATCTGATTTTATGTTTTCAAACCCTAAACCAACAATATTCGTTCTGATTTCATTTTACTCAAACAATCAGACTTAGATTCAGTTTTGAGATCTTGATTGGGGATTGCACTTTCAATCATTACTATTTTCAAAACAAGAAAGTGTTAGGATCTTGGATATTTCACAACAAGATTCCCTCTTGATCTGCGATTATTTTGAAAGGTTTAAAGTTTGATTTAGTTTTGACTAAATTGATTTTGGAATTTCTTGCATATCTAGTGATTTTGTAATTTGATAATACATTATGTATGTATTAAGTGTGAGTGTGTTGCATGCATATGTTAGAGAGCACATCACCACTACACTTTCACTCTACCACACTTAAAGTGTTAGTTGTATGATTTTGAACTTGTTTGAGTCGACGTAAAGCTGGAATAGAGTAAAGATTACGAAGCTGGAGAGCACATCAACAACGACAACCTTAAGAGAAGTCAGATCTAATCCAGAGGAGTTGGTAACGATTCTGAACTTAGTTTAGGGGTATTTGTGTGGTTTGATTGTTAAATAGCTTGTAATTTGTTGCTCTGATTTTAGTGAATTTTTTTGTTTTGTGAGGTAGAGGTCACCATGGATGTTTCCCCAATTGGGTGGGGGTTTACCACGTTAAAAATTTACTCGTGTACTTCCTCATACTCTCATCACCTTCTTCTAAGTTGAATTGATTTTAGTTTAGTTTTTCAAAAATGATTCATTCTAGATCTGAAATAACTCGTTCAAACTCTTTTAATAATCTGTTTTACACATCTTGTGTTAAATTTTGTTTTGAATTAATAGTTTCTTCAACAAACAGTTCAGAGCCATTTTCACAGTTTAATCATGTATTAAATGTCTTAAGTGGCATTTTTCAATTAGTCCAAAGATGCTTGAATGAAATTTTAGAGAATCATGATTGTGTTTGAAACCAATGCGTGATACTGTAGGAAACAAGTAATTACTTCTTTTATGATTCGAAAGCAATTCAAGATGAAAATACCTGATGCAATCAAAGATTGGGGTCCTTGGTCTCGTGCAACACTGAGTATGTCTTCTCCGTCATCGCCAACGCTTCCACACATCTCTGCCAGATTTAATTGACAAAAAGAAAATTTATAGCACTAAAATATATATAGATCTATAACACCTTTTGGACTGTCGGGCAATGAACCAAACTTGCGTTTGTTATATTGACGGACAAATCCTCCAAATGACAACTCTTGGATTAGCTTACCACAATCTTCAACCTTGTCCTGTTCATATAATCTTTATGAGATTTCTAAAATATTATTTTATTCAATGAGGATAAATAGGAATGAGGGTGAAATATATGAGATACAGATAGAGGGATAGGGAGATCATTGATTGTGATGATGAGAGGTCGATTTGGGTTGAGAGAATATAGTGGGAGAGAGAAGAGAACAATTTGGGATTTTCAGTAGGAGGGAACCCTCTCGCTTCTATTTTGCGAGGTGTGTCATTAAAATTAATTTTTATTTATTATTTGACATGACGAAGCCTTTTAGTAACATATATGTTAATTTAGTAGCACTAAATTAATATTAACAATTATAACGGTAAAATAGTGTTAGTAATTATTAAATATGCGTGTTACTAAAACTTCATTTTGGTGTAGTGAATGAATGCGATGCTAACAAAATAGTGAAAACAGAGTGCTTGCTCTTTCTCCCTCAGGCCAGATTGCTTGCTAGTTCCACTAATTTATTGTATTACCAGTGCATTTATAGTATAAAAGGTCCCATTTAATATAAGATTGGGCATTGAATATCGTTGTCTTTTTCACTCTAATTTATTATCATTTTTCATATTAACCTTTGGCATTAATCACGGTCTTGATAAGGGGTTATGCCTTGCTTGATACTAATCATATTCTAGGAACCCACATCTTACATTTGGCTACTCTGTTGGGGAGGTATTCTCTTTTGAAGGATGTCAGAGGATACTATTGCCAAGGTCATTAACTTTAACGCTATGCTACCTGAAGAAGAGGCGATTCTTACTATTTTTCCTGAAGGGGCAAGAGTGACCCGAGCGAATCCTAACTCAGTCACTACAGGTGTGACGAGAACGACAAGCATGGCAACCGAAATAGGCCCAACACAAATGATGGGAATCATGAACTTGTTTACGGAGTTCATAAAAACCCCAGGGGCCAGGCGAAGTTAGGGGTCACGAGAGGATCAAACTCCTTCACAACGCCACCACCAGTACTGGCAGCTCCCTCCATTACAAGAGGAGTTTCCCCAGCTATTGATAATAATGTTACTGCCGTGGCTACACCAACGACTATTCCCCCTATTATTATGGGGACTACTATACGGATTATAGGCACGGTTGTTACAACATCGGTGACGACTGTTAACATATGAGGGAGTACACCGGCTGTACTGTCAACGCTTGGCATGATAATACCACTACCGACCAGTTCTCCACCACTTAGTATGGAAGAAATGGAGAAGGAGCTTTTGAAATTCATAGTTGTGTCCAAAGCTGGAGGAGATGGCTCCTCGATTTACGATGATTTAAATACCCCGTATCCAGAGGAGTATAATAATGAGCCTTATCCAGTGGGGTATATTCCACTAGTCTTTGAGAAATACGAGGGAATAGGGGGAAACCCTAAAGAACATGTCGAAAGGTTTATTGAGAACCTTGGGGCCAACTGTAAAGATAAAATTCTAAGGCCGAGGTAGTTCTTAAAATCCTTGACAGATAAGGCTTATACTTAGTACTCCCACCTAGCGCTAGGAAGTATGGCCTATTGGGAAGATTTTCATGTACTGTTTCTGTAAAAGTTCTTATTGGCAGAAGATAAGTTCACACTCACACAACTGGTTCGCAAGAAACAGAGGTCGGGGGAGGATATCATTGCTTATATTAGAAGGTTTCGCGAACTCTCTTTATATATGATGGAGGATATGTGAGAAGATAAACTTTTACAAGTTTGTGCAGAGAGGCTACTGCCTAAATATATTTTCCATTTGATTAATGAGACACACGAAGGTACATTTTTTATGTTCTTGAAAGCAACGAGGAATATCACCTTAGTGGTGAAACATGTGCCACCTCCACATGCCTTAGAAAGTTTGTGACTAAGATTCGTCAGCTAGTTCGGGGAGGGGTGTACCCCTGAGACTAAACTACACGGATGATAGAAACAGGGGGTATGAAGGTAAAGGTCAAGGAAGAAGGACCACATGAAATAAAAGAATGTTCAATAGGAAAGATGACCCTTTTGAGCTACCGTGCATGCTCGAGATGGAACTAAACATTTACGATCTCATGGTACGTGATAAAGTTTACAAGCCAGTTAATGTCAGTACGGTGCAAGCATCTCGAGAAGATCGATAAAAGTCTAACTTTTATGTATTGCATAACAAAGTGAACCATTCAACTAGGTCATGCTTCTCGTTGAGAAGGTTGATTGAACATCACGTCAAGAAATGGGACATCCTGTTGCCCCAAGGAAATGTGAATGATAATCCTCTACTAATTCACGAAGCACATATGGAAAACGCCTTCGATGAAGAGGCCGAACAACTATTGAGGGAACATTAGTTCCTTGAGGAAGACTTTGAGGAATGACTAGATGAATGTACCTTCGAGATGGCTCAATTAAAATTAAAAGATGAGGCAGAAGAAGAAGAAAAAGAAGAAAAAGATTAATAAAGTCATGTTGAGAGCTTTAGAAGGCAAATGGAAGCTTGCTCTCTGAGGACAGTGAACAATGTGAGACCATTTGATGAAGATGCCTACAGAGACGTATAAGAAGTATATGAGCTTGAGGAGGACCAAACTGACCCTTAGATCGAATGCACATCAATAGTATAGTCCTAAAAGTTTGGTTGGTTCTTTGATTAGGTTGGACTCCCCACGTATTCACGATTGGAGGTCACGCGAGCCATCTTAGAGATTGTTAAGAAATATATGACTTCATATTTGAAGTGGAAGGGACCTATGGCCAAGCTTGTAAGAAGATACCTCTCAAAAGTAATATTTTTAGAAGTTGACAGACAGATCAGGTACCCCCATAATAGACCCCCTTATGCTACGGCCACTGTAAAAAACTATGTTTTCAAGCGTGTTTTATTGGATGGTGGGGCATCTATTAATATAATGCCCATTGGATCGTTCTATGCTACTGTCATGTCTGAGACATGAATAGTGCAACATCTTTTGTCTATCTTGGGGTATGACAACCAATCCTCCAAGTCCATTGGGTATGTCAACGTGGGGATTACAATGAGGAACATCAGTTCTCATATTAAGTTCCTGATAATACGCAAATATTGTGTATTTCGTCCGTTGAACCTACGCATTTTAGCCCCCTCAGGTGCCTTAATTTCTATGTTTAAGCCCGTTAACCAGAAAACCTCGATTTATATTGATAACATGCTATATGAGGTATAATTGGGCTTTTGTAGGTATTTAGGTACTAAGTATGGGATTCAGATGCATTCCGGTGAAGTTCCGTACGCAATCGCACATTCAAGGGCAATACGGTCTTTTCACAACTTAGGCACCTGGCCCGACATCTACATGGAAGTTGTATCCCTCCTCGCTAGCTTCGCGTGGCCATAAACAGTGTGCGAATTCGATTCATAATGAAGAAGTTACGGCGATTTCAGCGGAGGGAAAAAAATAAGGAAATCAAAAGAGGAGGAGAAAAGAGAAGAAAATAATGCATAAGCTGCTGCTTGGCTCAGTCATGCTTGATCGATCGATCCAAGATTTTGGTTGATCGATCGACCAAAGGGGTCGATCGATCTATCCCCTGTTTTCTGCAGATATTTTGCTGTCTTTTCTTTCTTCTTTTGTTTTATTCCAACTTACTATATAAGCCAATTTTGTTGTAATATCAGATATACTTAGTTTTAGAAGACATTTTAGGTTAGGGTTTGGTTTTGAGAGCTCATCTTCTTCTCTTCTTGGATTGACAACCATTTGGTTTTGTAAGATTGAACTATTCACTTCCATCTCCATTAATATAGCTTTGTTCTTCATTTTCCCTTGCTTTGTAGATTAATTTCCTTGCTTTCTTAATTAGTTTAATTGATTTATTTTCTGCTTTCCTAGTTTAATTAGTATAAATTAGCTTAGTTCATTATGCGCCCTTAGATAAATAGGGCGGGATGTCGTTCCGCCATTAACGGGCCCCGAGCTCCGAAAATTAGGTTTTATGCAAAATTGCGTTTAATTGAACCCGCGCGAATTAAAGTCGGATTATTACACGTTTAACTTTATTTGTCATGCAACGTTAGTGTTTATAGCGATAATCCGAGTTTAATCCGCATTCGACCAATTTTCGGTTAACTGTTTATTCTCGCAACTTTGGCTTGAATTCCTTATTGTGTGAAGTTTATGATTAACTGAAAATGCTCAATTAAATTGCTTCGAGCCGGAATTCTGATTATCAGTTGTTTCGAGCCGTATGGTTGGATGATATCCCGATCCTCGCTTTACTTTTATTTAGACTTAACTTATTCTTTTATTTTATTTACAACCAACCATCACCTTTTTTCACTTTTATTCTTGAATTAATAATCTGTTACAATCTATCAAACATTCTCTGCGGATTCGATACCCGACATACCACTGTACTCACCAGTTGAGTGTAGTCGTAATTTAGGTTTCTTTTGTATTGAGGTGGTGAAACTAAAACAATGATTAGCGATCTTTACACGCTCTTCACCTTTCACGCTTGATCAAAATGGCGCTACACCATCATTGGGTCGTTGTAGTATAGTGGTAAGTATTCCTGCCTATCACGCAGGTGACCCGAGTTCGTTCCCCGGCAACGACGCCATTTTAATTAAGGGTGAAAAGCGACGCGTGTCAAGCGCCGATCGTTGTTTTCTGTTCACCACCTCAATGCAAAAACTTAAACTTATGACTACACTCAACGGGTGAGTATAGAGGCCAAGTCCGGATATCGAAAATCCACAGAGACGAGTTGCTAGAATTTAATTGGTTTAATATTTCTAAAATAAAAGTGTAAAAGGTAATTGCTAACAAAATCAAAGATAAATAAAGGAAAAGATTAAACTCGGTGAGTGTATTTAAACTACGTTAACAAAGTGAATAAAAACTATAGGTTGCGTCGAATATCCCTCACCCCGAGTTAATTAGTATAAAATTGTTACATGAGTTCACAGATTATTAAGATCGCGTCTCCTTTTGTCAATTAATTAAATCAAGAGTTGTCACACCCCTAAATTCGCATAAAAGACTAATAAGATTTTGGCGTCAGTAAATACCCCAAAAATTACGCACGCAAGGTCATAAAAATGGACCATATATGATATAACCCGTTAAATCTCCTAGGCGTAATAACCAGGACAACACACTCGAAATAAACCCGTAAACTTCATCACCACGGCAAAGCAACATGTCAACCCTAGGTGAGTTCAATTCGACACAACCTAATTTAAATTAGCCCCTAACCATATTAAATGACATTAAATAAATTAACTAATTAATTAAAGCACAACTAATTAATTTAACACTACAAATTAATTTAACTAGGTAAGAAATAAATAAGCATGAAAAATAAAGAAAATACAACTTAAAGGAGACAATGAACAGTAGCACTTACATTAATGGAGAAATTACACAAAGAAAATGGAAGAGATGGGTGTCTCCACAAAATCCCCAAAAATACTTCTCAAACCCTAACCTAAAAACTAAGTAAAATGAAGAGAGTTTCAAAAATAAACAAAGTGTTCTTTTTATACTAAGTGGCAAAAGGAAAAAGAAAAGAAAAGGAAAAAGAAATGCAAATGGATAAGTTGTAATAACTAAAAGAAAGAAAAAGAAAATAAAAAATAAAAAAATAGAAAGAAAATGGGCAACAGGTCTCGGCACAAACAAAAACAGGGCCCCGGTCGACCGCGCATGGGTCGGTCGACCGCGCGTAATAGGAGGGGCACACTGTCAAAGCACCAAGGGAAAAAACCAATCACCGGTCGACCGCCGGTGGCTGGCCGATCGACCAGCCATAGCAGCAACCCACGCACTTCCCTCACATCAGCAACTTTGCGCACAACCCAAATCCCACAACCAAAGACCAAATCGCGTTGTTGTTTTTGGAGAGCCACAAACGCAACAAGCTACCACCACGCTGCTGCCATTTGTTTGTGTGAAAACCGAGGCCAAAAAATGGTTAAAACCGAGACCTCCACCTATGTGCCAAAAACCTCCATTGATGAACAAAACTCAAAATGGGTATACCTCGAAATGCAAATCCGTGCCCCAAAACGTTATACATTCAAAATCCATTCTGAATTTTGGGCGAAACCAAAACCCGAGTCAAACCCGGGCCAAGAACCAAAATCGCCCATGGAGTTTGATGCCAAAATCGTGTTAGCGACATGGATGTCATTCATGAATTTGTTAATAAAGAAGAAAAGGGACACAAGGGGAATTATGTAAATTGTTATTTTTTTAAAAAAATTTCCTCCGATTAAAGGCCCGTGTTTTCTTCGTTCGGACTCCGATTCGAGCACCGTTCGCGTCCACGCGAAGCTTGGCCTGAGGGATACAACTTTCGTGAATACTTTCGGCAAAAATTCCAAAGTGTAAAATTACGAAAATGCCCCCGAACGTGCGAATCGCGACGAAACTTAACCGGAATGCGACCAAATTTCATACTAAGCACCGTAACATCTATAAAAGCTCAATAATACCTCAAATAACATGTTAGTATATAAAACGGAGGTTGTCTGGTTATCGAGCATAATTATAGCAATTACGGTACTCAAGGGGGCTAAAATGCCCAAGTTTAAAGGGTATAAAGTGCAATATTCAATATGAATCAGTTCCATATTATAGAGTGTGAACCATCGTATTAGTTGTTAATAGGAAGAGTGTGGATGCATAATCATGGATTGATGCCTTCCACTTTTCACTAATGTGCCAAAACAAACGTGAAGGGTAAAGAGGTGGTGTTTTGAGCATCTAAGAAGCCATTAGCAAGAGAGGAAGCTCACCTGTGGACTCTACCTTCTACATCGAGTTAGCCAAAGAAGTTACTATAATTATAAGGTATACCGGATGCACCAGGGTTCCCAGCAGTCGAGAAAGAGTACACACACCAGCTCGACCAGTGGTAGCCTACAAAGAAGAAGAACGTGAGCAGGAGGAAAATAAGGCCTCCCAGTTTATCCAGGCAGTTACGTGATCAGGTGACACCAAGCATTGATCCTATAAAACACCAAGTCAAGTGCCAGATCAGCAGATTCTCTGTAAGGGAGTTAGAAGAAAACTGCCATAAAAGGCCTTGTAGGAGTAGAACCCCCGGCAGTGCAAGAGGGTAGTTTTGCCTCACGACAGAATCATTTACAAATTATGAAGGTGTGAGCGGGCAGCTGAAGGCTTGGATGATGAAGCTGAGTCCGAGCCAATACAGAGTAGAAATAATACTCGAATAAATACGAAAGTGAAATAAATTCGTAAAGAAAACAAGTATGGTGAATATTAGAGAGAAATATATTACGTACAAGTATATATAATTTGGTTGTGTGAATACCTATAAATTTTGTACTTAAGCTGGGTGAATACCTAAAGTGCCTATATGATATTGGAGTCGAGGATTAGACCGGGCCAATATTCTATTATTTCATTACATTTGGAATCGATGATTAAATGGGGCCAATGTAAATGATAGGAGAATTGGAGTCGATGATTAGACCAGACCAATACTCATTATAGTATATATTGTGTGTGAAATATATGCTATATAAATAATCTACTTGCGTAGAATGGTAGATGATTATATGATGTGCATACATCTAAAAAATAAATAAATTGGGATAATTGGAGTTGATGATTAGATCATACCAATTATCCTTATAGTCTATATTGTGTGAGAAATATATACTATATGAATAATCTACTAGGATGAAGTAGTATATAATTAGATGACGTGAATACATCTAACTATTAACTTAAGCGAAGAAAGCGTAATGGGAAAAACATAATATTAGATAGTGAGCATCTAATGAATAAGATTAAGTGGGCAGACTTAACTTTCATAATTAGAAACTAACATATGCGAAATGTTACTTGAGAATTTATTAACAATATGAGAGGTGTTAATGAAACTTAGTATTGTATGGGTGGTACGGGAACTTAGACGTGTAGATAAGTTCAGACGAGTACTATAGTCTAAATAGCTTGGGTAGTTGTAGCTACAATAGGCTAAGTATAGAATTTAGGCGTGAACTATAGACGAGAGGTGAGGAGAATTCAAGAGAGACTGTACGCGAATATGTGCAATCAATAACTGAATTTTTATTGTGATAATGCTTGCTAAATATTTTCAAAATGTTTTAAGTACTAACTCTTGCTATAAAATATTTTCAAAACCTTTTAGGTTTCCAGCCACAGGGACACCAGACTTGAGGATTTTATTCCAGGGACTCAGAGCTGTAGCACAGTGGATGCTGACAGGTACTTGATAGACAATTGTACCTTTATGATCTAGTGTAGGATCTTATTTTATATTCCATATATGGACATGTTGTCCGTTGACGGTTTATAGTTATTCAGTTATTTTAAGTATTATGGATTGTGGTTTTGAACTTTTAGTCGATGGTTTATCGGCAAGTCTTTCATTCATATATATTGTGTTGGATTGAACTCTAGTATACTGTGAATGTTTTATTTAGTTTTTTCGCATGGTACATTTTATTGTGTTAATGAAAGATAAAATTTAGGACCGGTATAATTTCACTTAGATGGTTAGTAATTAAAAAGTTTTAGACAGTGATGCTAAGAACGAACCATATGAGAAACCTGTTTTTATTTAATAAAGGCATGATCACCCGATGTTTAATTAAGCGGGGTGTCACATTTAGGTCTTCTCACCCTCTTGGAACTTTGCCACATTTCTGTGGCTAATTTATTGACGAAGGCGAGGGCACACATAACTTGTAAAAATTATTAAAATGAGACGAGGAAAAAGGATAATATGAGACGACATGCAAGTTTAGTACGAGATCGATACCTATCTCAGATGATAAAAATCGAAGTCCAAGGTGTTGAGGGGAGGCATCTTCCCCAAGAACTCATAATCCCCCTTCTAAGGGAATTTAAAGAAACCAACTTTTGATCTCCTCACTGATGGAATGGTAGAATCAGGTCAGGCCTAGAGTTGAGCAAGGTTAGCCGCCCAAAATCTCTCAAAAGAGTCCCCTGAGGATGAGCTGGACCATGAAGAACTTAGTATCATCGGGGGGTTGAGGATTTATTTTTTGCCTTGTTTGGCTATCCCGACGAAGGTCAGTGGGGGTGGGTGGTGTTTTTATTTTTTGATTGGCCTCAGTATTGGCCGACCCTACAGCAACAGTTTTTTCCATAGTTTTCTTGCTTAGGTTCTTCAGGATACTCTTCAAACTATGAGTTGTCATGTTCCAAAGGTCGTCTAAGATATGTATTGGACGATCTGCAAAGAAGAAATAGAAATGATCAGTCATAAAAGTTAAAGACGATAAAAAACTTGAGAATATAAAAGTTCAGTGACTCACACAGCTCGGCTAGGGGGCTAACCCCTAAGCCAGCGTTCTCCAGGAAGTCAAGAGTCATAAGATCATCATATTTAGGAAGGGCACCTTTTTTCCCTTGGCTTTGCAGATACTTAACCCTCTCCCAGTCTATAACAATCGAGGTCAGGGTCCAGCTTGGTCGATATGGAGGGTTTTGCCAATAACATAGAACTCTCAGCTCGTCATCGGAAGGGTCGGCATTGGCAAAAAATTGCCAATCACCAAAAATGAAAAAGAACCTCGGCTTCCAGTGATGGTTCGATGTCTGGGTAACTTGAATAATTTTCTTATCAGACTTTCTAGCCCCTAAATGGTAATAGGTGGACTGGGTTTTAGAGGAAGAAACATTATAATAGGCTTGGAATATTTCAACCGAAGGGTCATCCGTGTATTTGTTCCTTCACAAGGAGACGTAAGCGAGTATAATTCCCCAAGAATTTGGTACCGGTTGAGTTGTAGCAAGTCCTAGACTAGACAGAATGGCTCGGACAGAAGAATGGAAAGGCAATCTAACGCCGACCTTAAATTTGTACTTATACACAATAATTTCACCCTCTCGGCCATCATATGATCTCTCATCATCGGCTGGGACGTGCATGACAACGTCAAATTTGATGCCATATAGATGTCTCTAAAAGAGAAGGCCAAACTCTCTCACAGTGGACTGAAAGGTTTCGACGTAGGTATTATCGATGGGTTCCTCGATCTCAGAGTCAGCACCATCGTCGGCCACATTTTTATTCTCATCCTCATCCTCATATTTTCCAGTCGGATTCCCCTCTGGAAACCTCTCTTGAAACTCACTCTCGACCATGGCTCTGAGAGGGACAGCAGTTAGAGGGATGGCAACATTGACAGTTAGCTCAGCCTGTTCCGAGATAATTTAATTCGAAGAATCACTAGAAGCTCGTCGTCCATAATTTGGACTGAAGAGTCATCTCATACAGAGAACTCGACCTAGCTGGAGGACGATGTCTAGATAAGATCTAATCTGCCTCAGGTTCCAAAAGATGTGTGGGTGGCATTCTTATCGCTTCTTCAAATGACTCTCTTTTGTCGGCTGACGCAGAGGATGAGTAGGCATCTCATCCCTACCAACCTCAGAGGAAGAGGGTGAAATAGTCTTTAATAGGATAGGAAAAATGGGTCGTATGAAATGAGGGTCGACTTTACGTCTAGCGTCGGCTTTTTCCTCTATCCTATGTATTTCTTGGAAGTACCTTTACCTAAGTGTGGGACACTGTTCTGTTAACTCGTAAAGCTTCTTTAGCATCAAAGAAATCGAGCTTAAACTTAAGCAGTAAAGAGATAAAAAGTTACAAATAACTTAAAGGTTTGACTATTGTTGACCAATAGATCAAATGGGAAATTAAATTATTTTTCATAAGAACGGCTTAAGAATAAAAATGGGTTCAACCGGATAAGAAGACCGGAGTATGACCGAAAACTCCACCAAGGGGAATAATATACCAAAAAAACCCTAGGAATACCACCAATAAAATAATTAAACCCTAAGACCACCACAACTAGCCTTCAAAAGTCCTAAAATCGGTGAAAAATTATGCCAAAAAATCTTAACAGTTGTCTAAAAATTAAAATAATGTAATAATGGTGGAAACAAATGGAAAAAACAGCAAGAGGTGGAAGATGGAATATCTGAGGAAGCTTATCATGCAAAAGCACCACGAAGAATCCTAAGGATGCCCGAAAAATGCTTGAGCAAGAGAGAGAAATCTCTGATTCTTGAGAGAGAGAGGAATGGCGCATGAAAAAGGTGCATTGGAGAGAGAAACTGAGTTTTTAAATCATTTAAATACTTCAAATGATTTTACACAACTTCCAAGGAGCTCATAATTAGGGCGCAAGGCCCTAAGCATCACTTGTCGTTGTCATTTTTAGGCCACACACCATCCCACACAATGGTTGCCAAGTGTCAATCCAATCTTTATTAAACTCTTCAGATTTGACATATGAAAGGATGACCTTTTTGACTCATACCCAGAAGATGCTTTATCTCTCAACCTTCATTTCACATTGAAGACTAAGGGCTAGGGGTGATTGATATACTAAGTATAGCCATGTCCCAGAGATATACCCCACAGCCAAAGCCAACCATTGCTAACCCATCCCGTATAAGGAGTTATAACTCGGCCATGGACACAGCCTGAGCTAACTCGTCCTCGACCAATGGCTCATTGAAGGGAACTTCGGCCTCGTTTTGGAAGACCAGTCAATATGCCTTACATCATTGCTCCTATAATCTACCACCCTCGTCATCGACCGTCATCCAGATAATGAGAAAATGATGAGATAGCTCAACAAGTAGGTGTTAGTCCATTAGTGTACTACAGATCGACTTGAATGAACGACCGACGGTGGATAGTTAGAAGAGGGCTTGGATTGGGGAATGCGTGGGAGTGTGCATATGGGCTATAAATCCCATGTGGGCCAAACCATTATAACAATATATCCCTCGCACGTGAGGGAATATTTGATCGTTATGACCTACATGTGATAGTGATAGATGGCTCCTCCACATTGGCTAGGAACATTCCACACGTGGTTATTACATACTTATGAGTACACTACACCCCCATGCACTATATATACTAGTCTTCTACATCTTTATAAAGGATTGATCATTATAAACCCTAGATGAAGCTCTGTCAAAATCATAATAGAGAGAGAGATAGCTTGAGTGTTCTGTATCCCAAGACCATTAGTTCCCTTTCGTAGTGGATTTCTCATACACTCACACAATGGAGTAGGCTTAGATAGGCAACGGGAAGACATAAGCTACAAATAAGACCTTGGTAAATATTCTAGAAAAATTATTAGAAGACTTTCCAGGAACTTGGGATGATAAGATACCTAAAGTTTTATGGGTCTACAAAACGACTAAGAGGATACCCACAAGATACACTCCTTTTTCCTTAGTCTTTGTTGCTTAAGCAGTCCTTTCAGAAGAGCTCGAGGTACTATATTCCAAGTATAATTTATAAAGTACAATGCTTCCCCACAACCGACATGTACAACTCGAGGCTCTTGAAGAACACAAAGATAATGCATTGAGGCATTTCAAAATGTACCAAAAACAGTTATCCAGATCCTACGATCAGCTTGTAAAGCCGAGGAGATTCAAAAAAGGAGATTTAGTCCTGAAAGCTTGCAGGAGGCACATTCGAGGACTCTCATTACCCAATTTTGAGGCAAATTAGGAAGGCCCTTATATTGTTCGAAAAACACATGACTCGGGCTACTGTGAGATCTCAAAGCTTAAGGACGAGGTTACTTTCAA
Source organism: Sambucus nigra (assembly GCA_949130495.1). Lineage (NCBI taxonomy): Eukaryota > Viridiplantae > Streptophyta > Magnoliopsida > Dipsacales > Adoxaceae > Sambucus > Sambucus nigra. The sequence goes on along the minus strand of OX422214.1, from coordinate 380,714,615 downwards.
GCTAAGCAACAAATGGCTTAAAATTTACCATATTCAATAGCATTTATTAGTTTAATTCAATCGTATATTTTTTATAAGCATTTATTTATACATACTTTGACATGAGTTATAAGAACTTGTATGGGAGAATGTTTCTCACAGTCAATGGCGACATAATCACATGGAAATATAAAGACATTATTGGAAATTATAGTCCATTTATCTTCTTCCTTTTATCACAATGTAATAGAAATTCTGTAAGTTTTCTATTTCATTCATTATAAGAAAAAAATGCAAAGAAATCAGAATACATAAAAAAATCCAAGCGAATAAATGCAACTTTTGAACCACGTCAATTTTTTTTCCAAATAAGATACGATAATTCCTATAAACAACCACTAGTCAACAGTGCCATCCATGATGAATCACAGGTTAGATGAGTCGAGCGGAGGATGGTGATGTTGTGGCAGTATGTAACACCCCGTAATTTTATTGATTTTTATATTGGAATTAATTAAATTAAAAATAGGAAATTAATCCGTTTTAAAATAAATATTGATTAGTGAGACAAGCATTAATATTTATTTGTAAGAATTATATTACATTGAGTATTACTTAGTGAATGGGAAATAAATTGGTAAGAATGTATTATGATTGTTGTGAGTGAGAAATACGGTAGTTACGATAATTTAGTCGGAACACACGTGTTAGTCGTGTCGAGACTTAATTTTATAAAATAAAATGTGACTTAATCATCGGTAATTTAAATGTCCATTTCAAGTACGTCAATGTGTCCGGGAGGGTCGATATAGTCAAAAAAGTGTACTCTGGGGTTTGAATTGGGTCCCAGAATATTTTTAGGCCAAACCGGTACCCCGGGAGGTTATTTGGGTCTTTTGGATTTTTAAGCTAAAGGGACCTATGAGTTTGCTAGAGTTATATCATCTGGTAGGTTGAGTAATCTAGGGTTATAGGTTACAAAATCAGAGAGAGGCCACTAGAGGAGAAAGGAAAGGAGTTCTAAGACTTCCCACACCAATTTTACACCAACACCGAAGTGTAGATTAGGAGGGAAGGAAGGTAGGCCCAACACCTTTTTACAGAAAATCAGACCTACAATTCCAGGCAAGTATTTATCTTGCTAAATTGAGTGCATATATTATCCACGTTAGAGTAGGATTGAATAATACCCATGAATAAATGAATTTGGCTTTAAATTGGAGAATTAATTTATGATCTTGAGTAGGAATTGCATGTAGATCGAATTCTTATGTGATTAGAAAATGAAATCAGATCATATGTGATGATAATAATAGAGAAATCTAGGTTTTGATGACGTTCTTGAATAAAAAGAATAGCCTAGGGTTTTGGAGATTAATTGAAGGATTAATTTGATTTAAATGGCCCTCTTTGATGTTCTAGTGTTTTGGTTACGTTAGAAATCCTTCATACATGTTAGTATAGGGATTAGTATACTTAGTTGGGAGTTTGGGACTGAATAATGGTGGTTTGGAGGGTTAAAATTCATGAAAACCATAACAGTTAAGAGGAAGGAGATGACCGGTACGTTTTCGAATCGATTCGGTCCAAGTGCGAATCTATATGGGCAATCGAAGGACATTGGGCGAATCAATTCGGTTCCCTTATTTTTGACAATTTTCCCTAATTAAGCCTTGAACGTGTAAATTATGACCAGGCAAACTTTTGGGATACCTTTAAAACATAATGAGATATATTTTGGTTATTAGTAGGATAATGATAGGACTGGAGCTTAGTCACAAGTGAGATGAATTAAGGCTAAGATTAATCGGCATGATTTGTAATGTAATTAATTTGAGGTATGAGAACGTGTCACTGTGAAGGTGAACGAACTTACGATTTAGACCGGCACACTTCAAGTAGTGGGGGATACTAGGGAATATACGATGATAAGTATAATGGTGAATCGATAATACGTAGGATATTCGAGAGTATATATACTACGTACGAGACATATATTATAGGTTGCGTGTATACCTATACTGACTATATATATTGGTTGGGTGACTACCTATCGTGTGAATTCTTATGTGTATGAACCTACCCAGGCTACCTGCTATCACGGGAGGTTCCGTGTCGTGTACGGTCTTATCCCGATGAGCCCATTGGGGGAGTTTTAGACTTGTGTCTCAGAATATAGAACTTAGGGATTAAGCACTACTTGTGTATTAGAGTGTGACTGGTCATTTGGGTGCGTTAGGTGTGTGCGTAGCCCAAAGGCTTAGAACTATGTTCGCCTCCAAATTGTATGAATTGTGAATGTATGGTTCGAGAATGATTCCAAACCAGAAGTCCTTTACTTAGTACGTGATGTACTAGGACTTGATAGCAGAGTATGCCCGCATCGCAGGTCTCCACCTAGGGATGTCGTATTCGTATATATTATAAGTGTGATATATATATATATATATATATATATATATATATATATATATATATATATATATAAACGTGTGATTTATTCTACTACGCGTGCATTAGTTGATAAGATAGATAGTGATATTGATCGGGTATAAATATTGTATATTTATCCCCTTAATTTCGGTACCTTTGTGAATCCGAGTGACGCAATTGATATGGATTTAACTCATATTTATGCTACTAACCTTCGTTGGCAAGTATTCCGTGTTTTGTGTTTCTCTTATGTGTTTTACAGGTTAATTATGCAAGCGGTGCGAAAGAGAAATCGAAACAATGAAAGAAAAGCTTGGAACGCAAGTTCAAGGGCATTTTTCTAATTCTGTAGCATGATATCGGATGTGGGGCCAACTAGAAAGTTGAAGATCTCGGAATAACGTGAATATTGGAAGAAACGGTACCCAAATCAGAGCTACGGTGAAAGAGTTATGATTATTTGAAGTTGAGAAAAATCCAAGAAAGGAAAGAAGAAAACAAAGAAAAAATTCTAAGTGTTGGAATTGAAGAAAAGAGGCCCAAAACCAGCAAGAATTTCCGAACCCCAGGGTGAACCGGTTCGGGGGGAGAACTAGTTCGGGGTACCTGATGCGCGAATTTTCACTTTAATGCTGATTGGTCCAAAGAGTCCTATTATGTTACAAAATCTTTTAAAACGTATTTGTGTTGTTGTATAGACTTAAAAAAGATAGTTTTGATCAGTTTTTCATAGAGAGGAAGGTAGGAGAGTTGCTTAGAACCATAGAAAATAATTCTCCATCAAGTAGGTACTTTTATTGTTTCAATTACAAGTTTTCTTTAAATAAAGTTTGTTCCTTTCTTTCTTAATCTTGTTGTTAATTTATTTACACGCTTTCTTTATTTTCTGGGTTTTCAATTCGTTTATACATGCTTGGAGATAGTTTTCTTATTGATTCAATTACATGCAACGTAGGATTCATGTTTTTAATTAATTGCACCATGTTAGGCTAGATTTCTAAGGGTTGGTGTGCATGAACCCAACCCGATGTAATTTTTCCATGTAGAAACTAGGGTTTGAATTGAAATTTGAAGGAATCATGTTGTGTAGTTGTCACCACTATCATATACCTTTTTACCTCGGTTGACCCTAGGTAACCGTGGTGTTTAAGGATGTGATGCGCGTGTAGCTATTGCGACACTGCTTTACTCATTCTTTAATTATGTATATTGCGGGCTTGAACCTCATATATGTAATGCTTGGGAGTACTAAAGACCGGGTTCAATTAAATTTCTAATTTAAAATTATAGCATTCTATACGGTAAATTTACTAGGGTTTGGGGGATTATATTCCCAACCTGTTTTCCCTTCATTCTTATTTAGTTAATTTTGCTCACATTATTCCCCATCTCCATCATCTTTTTGTTTCTTTTTAGAGTCAAGTTAGGGTTAACCATCTTACCTTTGTTTTCACGTTCACTCGTCCTAGTTCCCTGAGGATTTGATACCCAGACTCGCCGCTATACTCCGCAAGAGTGTAGTTAAAGTTTAGTTTTTTTTGTATTGTGGTCGAAAGCCGATAACAATGATTAGCGTATTTACATGGATGCTTGGTTTCCACCTCGATCAAAATGGCGTCGTTGCCGGGGAATTAGGTAGGCTTTAGGTTAGGTTGGTTAATCCCGAATTTGACCTTAAAAAAAATCAAAAATTCAAAAATCAAAAGCACAAAAAGATACCGCACCTCTCAAAAGCCTATTAATGCAAAATCCTGAACTCACTCTAACTCCCCAAAATACTCCAACCTGCATTCATGAAAACTCGATAGTTGAGTACGATCCCGATAGCCCTCACACTCCAAACGCGCCATAATTCTGGATTCCACCTCCCACACCTCAACACTCAATCGCAAGTTAGACTCCGACATACCTCTTATGACATACCACAGAGCACGCTCCGAGTATACCAAGTGAGGATACAGAGTCATCAAGTGAGAGAGCCATGTCATAACACGGTAGTGTAGCCGCCGGTGAGGAAGAGGTCCCGCATCACCATTTGAGAGAAATCTTATATCCCGAGCGAACAGTCACTCCAGGATGCATTTTACTCCCGTATAATGTAGGGAAATCTCACTTTAGGAATGGGATGATCCAGATACTTCCCAACTACCATGGAATGGATTCAGAAAAGCCATATCTCCACATCTAGAAATTTGAGGAGGCGTGCGAGACCCTCAGTGATCAAACGTGCACAAAAGATGTGATCCACCTCAAACTCTTCCCGTTCTCGCTAAAGGACAAGGCTAAGACCTGGCTATGGTCTTTACCTCCAACTCGATTGCATCATGGAACGAGTTGCAATCTAAATTTCTCAAGATATTCTTTCCTACACATCGAACGAACTCCATCAAGGCTCAAATTCAAACCTTTCGAAAATTAGAAAATGAGTCGTTCGATCGATGTTACGAGCGTTTTAATGGGTTAATCACTTCGTGCCCTCATCATGGACTTGATAAACTGCAAATAATTTCCTTCTTCCATAATGGGATGAATATTAATTCCAAAAAACTCGTTGAAACCATGTGTGATGGTCCCTTTGTCGACCTAGACACCAACGATGCTGAGCTTCACCTGAGGTATGTCGTCAAGACTACCCAAGCATGGGATACATCTGACCCTATTGATCATAATCGAATGCGCCAAATGACCACCACACCATCGGCAGGCGACCTATTTCACGTAGAAAAAGATACTATGACGGCCAGCCTCTCGATCTAATTGAGAAAGGAATGCGAGACATACTTGAGATATGTACAATAGGACCAACTGGATCCATCCCAAACCCCATTGAGAGGATGTGTGATATTTATGAGGTGGGACATTCAACAAAGGAATGCCCGACGAAACCCACCTATAAAGTTATGCTTCAAGAGCAAGTGAGTATTGTAGGAGGATTTAAGGGTAATTTTGGTGCACCGCACGGGAATTCTTACAACCCTTTATGGAAAAACCATCCTGGTTTTAGCGATGGGCAATAAAATGCTGCATTGAATCCTAATTCACATATTGCCCCGCCCCCACCATCACACTTTCAACAAACACCTCACATGCAGGAACATGTGCAAGAACCACCACTTCCAGGACCATATATCACTCCACCGCGGAGAAATCTCGAGGATACGATCAACCAATTTATCAATGCCCAGAATGCAACCACTTCTAGACATGTGCGCATGATCAAAGATATAAATGCGACTATTTCAAAGATGCAATCATCGTTGAGTATCCAAGATAAGGGAAAGTTTCCTGCCCAGAGCCAAAGACCTCTCCAAGGTCAAATTAGTGTTAGCTCCACACCCCATGACCATCCTGAGCAATGTAGCGCAATCATCACTCTACGTAGTGGGGGAGTAGTTGACTTTTCACCTCCCCCACTAGACGTACCTAAAAACAAGGAGGTTTCACCCCGCACGAAAGAGGCCGAAGATGCCCCTTTAATTGAGAGTGATAAAAAATATAACACTGGCGAATCCAAGGTCTTGATGGAACCACCCACCGCTGCCCCATACCCTCAACAGTTGGCCCCGCACTCAAAAGAGACTTCTCGGGACGATATTTTGGACGTCCTAAAGCAAGTAAAGATTAATTTACCTTTTCTCGAGACTATATAGAAAATTCCCGTATACGCTAAGTTCATTAAGGGCTTACTCACGGTAAAACACAAGCTAAAGGTAAATAAGAACGTCTTTTTGGCCCAAAATGTCAGTTCGATTTTATCGAGTGACCTTTCTTTAAATTATAAAGATCCGGGTGCACCCACCATCTCGTGCACCATGGGGAAGAATCGAATCGAAAGGGCGCTAATAGATTTAGGGGCGAGTGTTAACATTCTACCCTATTCCATCTATAAGAAACTAGAGTTGGGAGCCCTCAAGCCCACAAATATGACTCTCTAGCTCGCGGATCGTTTAGTGAAGATTCCACGGGGAATCATTGAGGATGTGATTGTCCAAATAGACACTTTCTACTTCCCGGTGGATTTTGTCATTTGGGACGAGGAGCCCTCCATCCTCCCAAGCAATTATGTTCCCGTTATCCTTGGTCGTCCATTCTTAGCTACGGCTAATGCACTCATAAATACTCGGAGGGGGAGAATGCAATTAACATTTGGGAACATGACCCTCGAGACAAATATTTTTAATAATATCAAGAACGAGGGTGATGAAGGAGAACCACGAGTGTTGTTACACGAGGCCCCCAATTTTTAGATTTTACACAAAAAGTAATTTCCTTTTAAAGATGCGGAAGCGAGATGGTTCACATAAACAAGTATACACCAAAATTTTAATTTCTTTCAAATTAAAATTAAACAAAGTGAAATTAGATTAAACGTAAATACATTTTTCACTTAAACCAATTAATTCAATCCAAGTCCTAGAAATTTGCCTAATAATATTAATTCATTTTTGCAAATTAGGCTAAACCAATTTTATCAAATTAAAGTAAATGACTTGAACTAAATTAATTAAACATTACCCAAATAAATTTTGCACCAAATTAATTAAGTAGTGACTTAAACCAAATTTTATCTTTTTACCTAAGCATGCATCTAATGTGAGATTTGCAAAAAGATAAAATAAGTAAACATCCACTACGCCGCGATGTACGAGGAAAAACCCACAACGGGAAAAAACCTCGAACGACCCTAACCTTAACTCCACTAAGTATGGTTTCATAATTACAAGACATATGACTTACTTCCTCGACTCGACCCCTTTCAATCCTTGACACGTCTTCTTGTAAACACCTCCGCCTAGTCAACAATTCCAAAGCTCCACCGGAATCTTAGAATTCACCAATGAGACATTACGTACACCGTCAACCACACATGGTGTCTTTCATCGTGTGAGAATGCCGCAGTAAAACAAGACTTCTTCATTGAGGGATGTAGAAGCAAACCCAAACTTCTCTTCTTCAAGGTGTAGAGATAAACTGGTCCCAAACACTTTCTCCAAGCAAGATGTATATATATATATATAGAAAGAAACTTGGATTAAAATAAACAATTGGGTGTAAAATTGGTTTTGTTCTTTTAATAACTCAATTTGAATAACAAAAACCAAGGGAAATTTTTATGGAAGAATTAAGCTCTCAAAAAGAAAAAGTTCTCGAAAAAAATCTGGTCCCGAAATCGATTTAAACTGCCAAAAGTTAGTGGGGACAAATAGTGGGAAAATGCCAAAAAACTGCCAAAAACTGTTCCCACTAAAATCTCATTCGAACGACATTTCGTTCGAATGAACTATCTAACGAAGTTCCAGTGTCAAGTCATTATCAAACCTCGTTCAAACGACATTCTCGTTCGAACGAAAAACTCGTTCGAACGATAATTTGGAACGAACTACCAGAAAGCTTAAAAATTCCATTTTTAGTTCAGAAACTTTATTTTAAAGTTTTAAAGAAACCTTTTGAAAATAATATTAGTTTAAAATAAAAGTAAACCCTTTATAAAATTATTCCAAGTCTCCCTATACATATATAGAAATGCATTCATACCTTTTGGAGACAATGGAATATGATGTTGATGACGTAGAAATATGGCACTTGAAACTCGGCAAATGATGAAGCTTTGTAAGTCTTGGCCGCTACGTCTTCAACTCTAGTATGTCATAGGCTTGAAGGATGGTCAAGCATTCTATCCTATGACTTAAACGTTTTTGTCCGGAATTGAGCCCAAACTACATTAAGACTCAATCGGAGAATTGTGTCCTTACAAATCTCCCCCTTTGGCTATTTCGGGACAAAAACCAAACAAAAATCCTAAAGGGTCGTCAAGCTCTACTAGACTAAAAAAATATCCCATCCAAAATAAAAATACATAGCTTGACTCAAACAACCCAAGGATCAATATCTTTGCCGATGATGAAAGTCGCATTTAGAAGAATTCCTGTACACTTAAGCAAACTATCAAATGCATAGGGAATATCAAAATATTAAATGCAATTAACATAATTAATCCCCCTAAATTAATTCTCCCCTTCATCAAACAAATGACCTACTTAGAAAGACGTTTCCCCCTAAGATAAATCTCCCTAAACTGAGATGTGATTTTAATAGGTTTAGATACCATTTCTCTCCCTATCACTCTCACCCTTTTTGTTCAGGAATAGACAGAGGCTAAAGAATAAAAAAATTAACTTATCTCCCCCAATAAAAGAATATATACCCCTTGTTAACGAAAATGTATTTTATCCCTAATTAATTAAATTAGTTTAATTAAGGTACATTTTAGTTTAACTTAATATATTGATTTTGATGATTCCAAACACATTTTTATTAGGTTATTCTATAGATTTATATTATTGTATAATCTTGTTTATATATCATTATATACATATTTGTATTTATGTCATCTTGTCTTGATAACATATTTATTTTGACTAAGTTATACCTGTTCATGTCAAGTTTTATTTTCATGACTCAGTACGCCTCGACTCGACTCAATGACATATCCGAGTAAAGGTATTCACGTGTGGTGCACATTTGCACTTGACACATTAGGCACACATACATATTTCTTGATCTATGATTTTAATTGTGTGTGATTAATCAATTATGAGCCGAAACATTTTTTTTAAAATGAAATTATGTTTTTTAAATAAGCTGACACTATATTTTTATAAAAGTTACGTAATAATTTTTTTTAAAGTTAAAAATATTTTTTTTGGAATGTTATACATATGCATGTATGGCTTGGTTTTACTCACTTCTTTATACCTGTTTCTATAAGCCTAGCAAAGCTCTAATAGATTTCGTCCTATGTGAATCTAACTTTAGTCACTTTGGCTTGTGACCAAATAAGAACTGCTAGTGTAAGACTTGGTCCTTATTAATCTCCATCTTGTCATTTGCTTATATGTCATTTTCATGAAAGTTGAAATGATTTGTTTTGGGAACACAAAATTGGATTGGTTTTGGGAACACAAATTTTTTATCTCTCTTTCTTCTCAAAGTGTACGAAATTTTTAGGAACACAAAGTGTACAAATTTTTTTTTACTTAATTGATCTGTCCGGATTTTTTTTAACGATTGATTTTATTTTATTTTTTTTGTCCGAAATTTTTTATAAAAAAATCTGTTGGAATTTTTCTGTCCGAAATCTTATTGTAAAATATTTTTTTTGTTAAAATCATTTGGTTCCATTTTTTATTATACACGATTTGACAATGCTATTTCTTTTTTGTGTTGAAGTTACTAGAACCTCATTTCCTTTAATCTTCATCACCACTGTCATGTGCACAGATAAAGAAATGATGTCTAATCTTGCTTTGTGCAGTAGAAATATGGCCTTAGGCCTTATCAAAGTTGACGTCTGCCTATTCTTTGTCCTTGGTTGAGTATATTTTTTTTTGTATATACGCATGATAATATATATACATACACACACATGACTGCATGCGTATACCTGCTGCACCTCAATCACTTCTGTTTCACGCCAACTTTGGTCTAGCACTTAAGTTCTTTGTCCCTGTCACTTCGTCACTTTTCAGATCACTTCACTCATGATCTAGACTTTGTGTATTGGGTTTGCAATAATAAAAAATTTCGTCCTATTATCTTGTCATAAGAAATTTTTATATCTGTTATATTTTTATAAATACTTTTTATCCGATATTTATTTTAGTCCGAAAATCCTTTTATACATATCTCTCCGGATTATTTTATATTCCTGTTCCGAAATATATTTCTCAAAAAAAAATCTGTTCGAATTTATTTTTTTTCTGTCCGAAATATATTTCACAAAAATATCTGTTCGAATTTGTTTTATCCGAAATTTATTTTTACGAAATCTGTAATTTTTTTTACTGAAATTCGAAATATATTCTTTTTTGTTCAAAAATTTATTATATAATACCTGTTCGAAATATATTATTTCTGTCCAAAATATTTTTCGTATATATCTGATCGCAAATAATTTTTTATATATCAGACAGAAACTTTTTATATCAGTGTGGAAAATATTTTTTTGTACAATATATATGTACACCTTTCATAAATATATATTTACATACACACTTCTTGCTTACAACAACATATTCTACTAAATAAATATTTGGGTTGTTCCATCAATTTATTTTAGAAGCACAAATGTGCCAGTTTGCCTTTTATCATAAGATGTACGCATGGCCATATATGTTTAAAGAATAATTGATTCCTTTTGTTTATTATTTGCTGTTGCACTAGTTGGCAAAAATGTAAGCCCTCATTATTCATTGCACTATTCACTTGCAACTAACGTTTCTTTCTGTCGTCTACATTAATTCTTAGACAACAAAAAGAGTTTTTATCTGCAATGACTCTCTCGAAGATCTTGTGCATTTAATGCTCCCAGTTGAAGCTGAGTTCAGCCCATGCTTCTCCAACGGTTATTTTTTTTGCTATACAAAAAGAAGACCATTTTCAGTTGAAAAGCAGAACACACGAAATATCAGAAAAGAGAGCAAACAGAATTTTTTATTCAGCTCCATATACACACAGAAAAGAGAGCAACTCAAATTTTGCAATCAGCTCTACAAAGCAATAATTTCAGCATTCTTCCATTCGTTGAAGATCAAGAGAAACAGAGCACAACAATTCCATTTTGCTATAATCTCAAGAGAAGTTTAAGAGACCAAAAATTAGATTTATTTTTGGTGTCTCAACCAAGAAGAAACTCAGACTCATTTTGTATCTTTAAAGAGTTTCAAGAACTGTACATCATTTCTACTCCATTGTGTAAAAATTTGAAGCTTGGGTTTTTAGCTTCGGTGGTTGTACTAGTAGCTGGTTTTTTGCTGCTCGGTTGTACAAGAGGTGGTTTGATCCTACCTTCAAGTGGATCAGGACTAGTGAAGCGCGGGAGACGGAAGCTTGCTCTTGGCGCGTGGACGTAGGCCAGGTTTTGGCCGAACCACGTTAAAATACGGTGTCATTTATTTTCAGCATTTTATTTATTTATTTGCTTGCGTGTGATTGGTTATTTTTATTTTAAGCACGTACACTTGCAATTGAATTAATTCTGAAAATTGATAATTTGTTTTTAAGACAGAAAAAATTATTTTCGTAATAATAAATTAATTCCAGAATATTAATTTTTATTAAATACGAAAATTGTTTATAAATTTATTAGGTCTTATAATATTGTTATATAACAACTTGTTTAATTTATTGAGAGTATTTGGTTGTTATTCTTGGTTTAATCATTTAAGATTAAATCTAGAAGATAAATTATTATTAAGAAGAAATTAATTAAATATTTATTTGAGTGTTCAAATCTGTGATTTATCTTGTTTAAATTAATTGGTGATATTATTTGATATTCTTGTGTGAATCACTTTAGATTATATCCAGAATATAAAATACGAAAATTGATTATTTATTTATTGGATGTTGTAATATCTTGTTTAATCATTTGAAAGTATTTATTTGATAATTTATTTATTGTGTGTTTCAAACTCTGTTTTAAATTGTTTAAATTTATTGGTAACTTTTATTTAATCATTATTGGTTTAAATCATTTCAGATTTATTTACTCTGAAATTTGGATTAAGAGTTTTAAATTAAATATTTACTGAAATTTTAATTTAACCCGAAAAGTTTGTAAAATCTCAATTCACCCCCCTCTTGAGTATTTTTCTGGGCAACAATTGGTATCAGAGCTAGTGCTCTTCTTATTTGTTTTGATTTAACAATCATAGAGTTAAAGATCATGACAAACTTTTCAGTATTTATTTTGAATATTGCACTTTACATTTTTATTATTTGTATGCTAAAATGTTTGATCTCTTGTAGCTACTCCTTATTTCATTATATGAAGAGAAAATGGATGTGCAGTGGAACATATGTTTCCAACTTCATTTTGAAAGAAAAGTTTCCTGAAAATTCTTATTTTGATGCACTTGGTAAAAATATGTGCACCCATTGTCTATATGCCAATATTGAAGAATCTATTACTCATTGTCTCATGGCAATTGATAATGAAGAGGTACAATCTAACCCTTGCATTAGTAATGATGAATCATATTCTACTTATAGTGCAAATCATGATATTAAAGATGATATTGTTGATGATTATGATGAATTACAAGATGCATTTAATGAGTTATATGAAAAATATGAAGATATTGCAAAGAAATTTATTGCACTGAAAAAGACTCATTCCAAATGTGATTTTATTTCAAAAGATTTTGATAATTTAAAATTAGAAAATGAATCTTTAAAAAGTGAAATTAAATCTTTGAAAAAGGAAAAATATGTTAGTGTCCCTAATTCTTTTGAATCTGAAAATATTGAGTTGAAAAAGGAAATTGAATATTTAAAGAAATCTTTAGACACATTTACTAAAGGAAATGATTATTTTCATAAAATTATGGAAAAACAAAGAATTCGTTTTAATAATAATGGTATAGGATATGAGGAAGAAAATGAGAAAAAGAATTATTCTAATTTATTTCGAAATGATGCCTCATCTAGTCATTCTAATTCTTTATGCTCATATTGTGGTAGACATACACATTACTCCAAATTTTGTAAATTTAGAAAAAGAAAATATAATACAAAATTAGCTTGGATTCCGAAAGAAGCAAATATGTATGTAAACCGTAATTTATCACACTCTTTTTGGGTTCCAAAAGAAAATGTTTTTAGGTGCAAAACCGGTATTGGGACTTGAACAAAAATTTATGAGAATTCAATTAGTGTTAGATTTTTTTTAACACATTTCTTGATAAATATTGTGATATATTGTTTTCATATTTAATATACTTATTTTCATGAAATATTATTTCATATGATTTTTTATGCTTATTCATGAATAGTAATCTGATTAAATTCATGTTATTCCTAAATGTATCATTTGTTTGAAAATGAGAAAACCCTCACCTTTTGTCCAAAACTATGTATACTAAGAATGATAAGTTATTTACATACCTTGATGAAAATTTTATTTTAGTACATGATAAAATTGACATTGATGATTATTATCTGTTATGTACATTCTAGTATGTCATAAGTTGCGTATCGTTATTGTTCTTGACGATTATCTCTTATTATGACTACGCTTGTATTTTTGATAAGAAAATGAATTCTAAAATTTTCTATTTAATATTTCGTTATGGACCTAACACATTCTTGGATGGAAAAGAGAAAATCTTTAAAGTTGTGTAGGTTGCATTTTGAGATGGATTGTGGATTTTCAAGGCATATGATTTGTTCATATTACAAATTTCAATTATCATTGCCTAATGTTAGGAATGCCACACTTGGAAGAAGTTTCTTGAATACATCTTTGGTATTGGTAAGGTGGTAAGGAACACCTTTCATAAATTTTAAATCATATGTTTATAAATGATTTATTTCATAATTGATATATTTCCATGCTTAGATTATTTGTTATAACATATGAGTTTGTTCTAGATTATTTATACATCATGTTAATTTATACATTTATTATTATCGATTGGTTTATGTTGAAACATGCACTTGATTTTGATGATAAATATTTAAGATGGAAATTCATAATTTTTTTGTATCACATCGTGACATATATTTATTGATAAATTATATTAGATTAATTCGTAAATTTATTGTATATTAATTTGAAACGAAAATGTCATTTGAGAATATTTAGATCATATGTCATGTGTATATTTGTTAGTCATATGAGCTACTCGTTGATTTTATGATATGCACTCATTAATTTTGATGATATGATCATATTAATCTTAGTGAGTAAAATTTAAGACATGCTACATGTTTTGTGCCATTATTTGAATATTAGTGACATTTAATGAAGTATATAATTTTTTTTAGTTTACATTTGTGTTACTTGTGCTTACTTGAAAAATCAGATGATTATTGAGATTTTTATGTTTAGTTTCATGGCATGATTACATGAATAATATTGTCTTTTATAAAGAACATTATTTTTTTTGGAACAAAATGACTCTTATAATGTTTGTGCTTAAAAATCTGAAAATATATTGAAGTTGATTAACTTATGTCACTTTCTTTATTGAGAAATTTATTGATTGATTGTTTTTGAAGTTCTTGAACAAATTGTTTGGTATTTGTTGAAAATCTGAATATATTGATTTTGTGTCGAACTTCTAGTTATTAAAAATCTGAAATTATTGAGTTTAAATTCTTATGACCTCATGATATGTTTTATTCTGGGAAAATTGATTTAATGACTTTCATGGAAATATTACATCTTATTAGAAGATGATTAAGAAAGAAAAATATTGATAATATTTTATCTCATGAAATAGATGCACCAAATTTATTATATGCATATATGCCTTCATTGGTATCCCTTAGGGGGAGATAAATGTTTATTGGAAATTATTCATGGAAAAATGCTTGATAATTTTTTTTTGCAATATGACTGAATTTTCGAGAATTTATGCTTGTATCTTGGTAACGGCAAAGTATGACATAATTATTATTTTTTTTTATTTATGCTGCTATCTTCTAACTCATGTGCGCTTAATTCAAATTATTTAAAAAACATCGAGTTATGAAATACTTATTTGTTGTGCACTTGAAAGTTTATATCATGAAGATTTGTACAACAATTGATATTGCGCCTATTGAAAATTTATGTTGCAATTTTTTTGAATTAATTTATGCACATTGATATATCTCTCGTATTTGCATTATTTGAGAACATTGAGTTGTGATTCCTATTTATGCGTAAAAAGTTGTTCCGAGAAATTATTGTGTGCAATGCACGATTTGTGTGTGACTACAACACTTGGTATCAGACAACTATTGGTATCATTTATCATTTATCATTTTTGTGACTTATGCATTATTTGATGATATTATTGTCAATTTATAAATTCAAATACATGCTATGAATATCTATGAAAAATCTATGTTGGCACATGTGCGTATTGAAAATTTTTATGCCATTTGCGATTTTTTGGTTATATCCCATGCATAAACTATTTTTGAAAGGGGGAGCTTCGCCCTATTTACCCGTGACACTGAATTTATTTAAAATATCTTTTTGATAATGTCAAAGGGGGAGAAATATTTATGATTCACAATTAATGCTTAATATTTCATTTTTTGAATATATGTGAATCATTGTTTGTCATCATCAAAAAGGGGGAGATTGTTAACGAAAATGTATTTTATCCCTAATTAATTAAATTAGTTTAATTAAGGTACATTTTAGTTTAACTTAATATATTGATTTTGATGATTCCAAACACATTTTTATTAGGTTATTCTATAGATTTATATTATTGTATAATCTTGTTTATATATCATTATATACATATTTGTATTTATGTCATCTTTTCTTGATAACATATTTATTTTGACTAAGTTATACCTGTTCATGTCAAGTTTTATTTTCATGACTCAGTACGCCTCGACTCGACTCAATGACATATCCGAGTAAAGGTATTCACGTGTGGTGCACATTTGCACTTGACACATTAGGCACACATACATATTTCTTGATCTATGATTTTAATTGTGTGTGATTAATCAATTATGAGCCGAAACATTTTTTTTAAAATGAAATTATGTTTTTTAAATAAGCTGACACTATATTTTTATAAAAGTTACGTAATAATTTTTTTTAAAGTTAAAAATATTTTTTTTGGAATGTTATACATATGCATGTATGGCTTGGTTTTACTCACTTCTTTATACCTGTTTCTATAAGCCTAGCAAAGCTCTAATAGATTTCGTCCTATGTGAATCTAACTTTAGTCACTTTGGCTTGTGACCAAATAAGAACTGCTAGTGTAAGACTTGGTCCTTATTAATCTCCATCTTGTCATTTGCTTATATGTCATTTTCATGAAAGTTGAAATGATTTGTTTTGGGAACACAAAATTGGATTGGTTTTGGGAACACAAATTTTTTATCTCTCTTTCTTCTCAAAGTGTACGAAATTTTTAGGAACACAAAGTGTACAATTTTTTTTTTACTTAATTGATCTGTCCGGATTTTTTTTAACGATTGATTTTATTTTATTTTTTTTGTCCGAAATTTTTTATAAAAAAATCTGTTGGAATTTTTCTGTCCGAAATCTTATTGTAAAATATTTTTTTTGTTAAAATCATTTGGTTCCATTTTTTATTATACACGATTTGACAATGCTATTTCTTTTTTGTGTTGAAGTTACTAGAACCTCATTTCCTTTAATCTTCATCACCACTGTCATGTGCACAGATAAAGAAATGATGTCTAATCTTGCTTTGTGCAGTAGAAATATGGCCTTAGGCCTTATCAAAGTTGACGTCTGCCTATTCTTTGTCCTTGGTTGAGTATATTTTTTTTGTATATACGCATGATAATATATATACATACACACACATGACTGCATGCGTATACCTGCTGCACCTCAATCACTTCTGTTTCACGCCAACTTTGGTCTAGCACTTAAGTTCTTTGTCCCTGTCACTTCGTCACTTTTCAGATCACTTCACTCATGATCTAGACTTTGTGTATTGGGTTTGCAATAATAAAAAATTTCGTCCTATTATCTTGTCATAAGAAATTTTTATATCTGTTATATTTTTATAAATACGTTTTATCCGATATTTATTTTAGTCCGAAAATCCTTTTATACATATCTCTCCGGATTATTTTATATTCCTGTTCCGAAATATATTTCTCAAAAAAAAATCTGTTCGAATTTATTTTTTTCTGTCCGAAATATATTTCACAAAAATATCTGTTCGAATTTGTTTTATCCGAAATTTATTTTTACGAAATCTGTAATTTTTTTTACTGAAATTCGAAATATATTCTTTTTTGTTCAAAAATTTATTATATAATACCTGTTCGAAATATATTATTTCTGTCCAAAATATTTTTCGTATATATCTGATCGCAAATAATTTTTTATATATCAGACAGAAACTTTTTATATCAGTGTGGAAAATATTTTTTTGTACAATATATATGTACACCTTTCATAAATATATATTTACATACACACTTCTTGCTTACAACAACATATTCTACTAAATAAATATTTGGGTTGTTCCATCAATTTATTTTAGAAGCACAAATGTGCCAGTTTGCCTTTTATCATAAGATGTACGCATGGCCATATATGTTTAAAGAATAATTGATTCCTTTTGTTTATTATTTGCTGTTGCACTAGTTGGCAAAAATGTAAGACCTCATTATTCATTACACTATTCACTTGCAACTAACGTTTCTTTCTGTCGTCTACATTAATTCTTAGACAACAAAAAGAGTTTTTATCTGCAATGACTCTCTCGAAGATCTTGTGCATTTAATGCTCCCAGTTGAAGCTGAGTTCAGCCCATGCTTCTCCAACGGTTATTTTTTTTGCTATACAAAAAGAAGACCATTTTCATTTGAAAAGCAGAACACACGAAATATCAGAAAAGAGAGCAAACAGAATTTTTTATTCAGCTCCATATACACACAGAAAAGAGAGCAACTCAAATTTTGCAATCAGCTCTACAAAGCAATAATTTCAGCATTCTTCCATTCGTTGAAGATCAAGAGAAACAGAGCACAACAATTCCATTTTGCTATAATCTCAAGAGAAGTTTAAGATCTTTAAAGAGTTTCAAGAACTGTACATCATTTCTACTCCATTGTGTAAAAATTTGAAGCTTGGGTTTTTAGCTTCGGTGGTTGTACTAGTAGCTGGTTTTTTGCTGCTGGATTGTACAAGAGGTGGTTTGATCCTACCTTCAAGTGGATCAGGACTAGTGAAGCGCGGGAGACGGAAGCTTGCTCTTGGCGCGTGGACGTAGGCCGGGTTTTGGCCGAACCACGTTAAAATACGGTGTCATTTATTTTCAGCATTTTATTTATTTATTTGCTTGCGTGTGATTGGTTATTTTTATTTTAAGCACGTACACTTGCAATTGAATTAATTCTGAAAATTGATAATTTGTTTTTAAGACAGAAAAAATTATTTTCGTAATAATAAATTAATTCCAGAATTTTAATTTTTATTAAATACGAAAATTGTTTATAAATTTATTAGGTCTTATAATATTGTTATATAACAACTTGTTTAATTTATTGAGAGTATTTGGTTGTTATTCTTGGTTTAATCATTTAAGATTAAATCTAGAAGATAAATTATTATTAAGAAGAAATTAATTAAATATTTATTTGAGTGTTCAAATCTGTGATTTATCTTGTTTAAATTAATTGGTGATATTATTTGATATTCTTGTGTGAATCACTTTAGATTATATCCAGAATATAAAATACGAAAATTGATTATTTATTTATTGGATGTTGTAATATCTTGTTTAATCATTTGAAAGTATTTATTTGATAATTTATTTATTGTGTGTTTCAAACTCTGTTTTAAATTGTTTAAATTTATTGGTAACTTTTATTTAATCATTATTGGTTTAAATCATTTCAGATTTATTTACTCTGAAATTTGGATTAAGAGTTTTAAATTAAATATTTACTGAAATTTTAATTTAACCCGAAAAGTTTGTAAAATCTCAATTCACCCCCTCTTGAGTATTTTTCTGGGCAACACCCCTAAACTAAACAAGGGATAAATAAAATGGGACAACAAGCTAAACATGCAATTTTGCATAAAGTGATGAGAACATTAAAGCACATGGGCAAAAAAATCATAACTAATCCACATAAAGATATGAATATCAACTATGATGCGATAACAAAAGATATCAATTGATTGTAGTAATCTATGCATGTGATATCGAAATAAAATTCGCAATAAGATAGATACCAAAATGAATTAAAAGCATAGATGAACTAGCTAAAAGTGACAAAGACGCGAAAACACAAAGTATCATATATAGGTATCAAGGTTATAAAAGGGCGTGACCGAGGCGTGGAGGTCAAGCCTTAAGCCTTAGAAGCCTAGGCGGGACTTAGGCGTAAAAAGGCGTGAAAAGGCGTTTAGGCATTTTTAATATATTTTAATATTTTTTGACTATGACAAGGCTATTAAAAATACTAAAATGGTACATACCTTAAACATATGTCTAAATATTTATAAATTAAAATACTATTTTTAAAATACAAAAAAAATAAAAAAATTGCATTTGTTCACGCCTTACTTCTAAAAAACTCGCGTTTTTTCACGCCTTACCCCCCAAAAACGCGCATTTTTTCACACTTTACCCCCAAAAACGTTGACCATCATTGATCACGCCTTGATCCACGCCTAGGGACAAAACTTGGCATATCAAAAAAGCCTCGCGCCTAAGCACGCCTTGGCTCCGCCTAGGCGCGTTTTTAGAACACTGATATGTATATACAATAGATTCAAACTAAGCATAAATATACATACATAGATATAAACACCAAAATGACATAAAACTAAATAACACAAGTTTTTCCACACTCTTATAGCATAAATGTGTCATATGAAAACGGAGTGAAGGGGTGTGAACAAGATACCAATGAATTAAAACCCAATCACTTAAACGTGTTCATATAGTTCGCATTTGATTGCAAAACTTTATCAACTAGAATTTAGCCTTTATGTGACAGGATAAAGTGCACTAATGAACAAACAAACACAATGCATACAAGCCTAGCATGTTGATGATTTTACAAACCAATAGAGTGATGACAATGAAAGCGCAACTAGGATAAACGGACATTGTGCAAACCGTTGATATACCATCCAATCTCCCTCAATAAGCACATATATATATATATATATATATATATATATATATATATATATATATATTTGAATGAATATATCAATTAAACAAATTAGGCCTTGGCAAATTATTTTTCTTTTAATGCCATATTTTCTTTTAGGCCTTTGGACCACGTTTTTCTTTTAGGTCCAATCCAAACGGTGGCTTACTATTCTCAAAGGATAATAAATCCTTTCAGAGCCCTTCCCCGTGCATAATTATATATATTATTTTTATATCACACAAATCTCACGTGCTACGGATATTGACATGCACTAGTCCTCCTAGGTCATATTATGTAGATGACTAGATTGGTAGGAGAACACCTCACAAAGCTCAAATATAACATGTGACGTTAAGGTTCCAAAAGCTCGTGCATGTGTGTAAAGGCATATAAAAGTGAATCCATTAAGCAAGTCAAACTTAAGCTACTCCATGTAAGCATGATAAAGAATATTTTAAGGATTAAAATTCTAACCAAAAGTTCTAGTCACATGGAAGTGAAATGAGGATTCAAACATAAACATATGCCACAAAATGTGTGTAAAACCAAAATACACACAAAATAAAGTCTTTTTGAGTTTTTAAAATTTTTAACTAAAAATAAAAATATTTACTCAAAAGACAAACAAAAATCATTTGTATTTTTCATTAGGCCTAGATAACTAAAAGGTGAAACACAAATGATAAACAAAAATATTTTTGTATTTTTTCATTTAATACAAACAAAAGAAATATAATACAAAAGATAAACAAAAATTATAATTCTAGCATGTAATTAAGCATGAAGCATAGACTAGAAAATGACTAAACATGCATACACCTAGCAATGATATATAATATGAAGCACAAAAAACTAGAGTATGCAAACAAAACTAACACATTCAACCTTTAAATTTAACAAGGGAGGTTTCATGTGAAAGCAAATGAGAATCAACAAATCTAATATCTAGCGCGTCTAAAAATGATTTCCAAACCCATATAGATGTATATTTAAAATGATGGGATTTAGGAACTAATGAAATGCTAGACATAGACTTCCTAGAGCTTCTTTTAAGATCAAAACAAAATGACTTAAGGTGACCTTTCCTACCACAATGCAAGCATGTGTAAACACGAGGAATGTTACCTAAGGTGTGACCTTTTCTAAAGTCCTTGGATAAAGTTGACCCTCTAAAACAAACAATGGTCTTAGCTTTAGCAACGGAAGTATTTGAACAAGATGAGCTAGAACCATTACTACTGCTACTCGAGTAAAATAAATCATTTTTCATTTTTAAAATTTCGGACTCAAGTAAAAAATTAGACTCCTCAAATTTACGAGACTCCTTATTTAAATTTTCAATTACACCTAGAAGGTTATCACGCTCCCCCTCAATGTGAGCAAACTTGTCCTTAAGAGTCTTTTCTTGACTATCACTCTCTTTTTTGGACTTTTCTAAAATATTAAAATTGTAATTTATGTCCATGATCTTTTCATGAAAAATATCTTTTTGAGATAGGGAGATTTGCAAAAACTCAACTTTAGCTTTAAAACAAGAATTTTCATTTTCAAGAAATTTAATTCCTTTTGCAAATCTCAAATTTAATTCTCTTAATTTTTCATACACTTATTAAGCGCATTAAATTCATCTCTAATAGCAAAAACTTCATTATCATGAGAAATGGACAAATTATCATTAAGACGTCCCATCGAGAGATACAAAAAAATGAGAGGGAGTAAAAAATGAACAACCTAAAAATACGAGGAACACAAAAATTATAAAAGTCGAAAAATAGATCATTGACGCGATAAATTAGCGCTCCGGCTCTGATACTACTTGTTGTTACACGAGGCCCCCAATTTTTAGATTTTACACAAAAAATAATTTCCTTTGAAAGATGCGGAAGCGAGATGGTTCACATAAACAAGTACACACCAAAATTTTAATTTCTTTCAAATTAAAATTAAACAAAGTGAAATTAGATTAAACGTAAATGCATTTTTCACTTAAAATAATTAATTCAATCCAAGTTTTAGAAATTTGCCTAACAATATTAATTCACTTTTGCAAATTAGGCAAAACCAATTTTATCAAATTAAAGTAAATGACTTGAACTAGATTAATTAAACATTATCCAAATAAATTTTGTACCAAATTAATTAAGTAGTGACTTAAACCAAATTTTATCTTTTTACCTAAGCATGCATTTAATGTGAGATTTGCAAAAAGATAAAATAAGTAAACATCCACTATGCCGCGATGTACGAGGAAAAACTCACAATAGGAAAACATCTCGAACGGACCTAGCCTTAAGTTCACTAAGTATGACTTTACAATTTCAAGACAGATGACTTACTTCCTAGACTCGACCCCCTTCAAGGCTTGACGCGTCTTCTTGTAAACACCCCCGCCTAGTCGACAACCTCGGAGCTCCACCGGAATCTTGAAATTCACCAATGAGACATTAGGTACACCGTCAACCACACATGGTACCTTTCACCATGTGAGAATGCCGCAGCAAAACAAGACTTCCTCTTTGAGGGATGTAGAAGCAAACCCAAACTTCTCTTTTTCAAGGTGTAGAGATAAACCGGTGCCAAACACTTTCTCCAAGCAAGATGTATATATACATAGAAAGAAACTTGGATTAAAATAAACAATTGGGTGTAAACTTTGTTTTGTTCTTTTAATAACTCAATTTGAATAACAAACACTAAGGGAAATTTTTATGGAAGAATTAACCTCTCAAAAACTCACTAAGAGGTAGAAAAAGTTCTCGAAAAAATTTGGTCCCGAAATCGATTTAAACTATCAAAAGTTAGTGGGGACAAGTAGTGGGAAAATTATAAAAAACTGCCAAAAACTGTTCCCGCCGAAATCTCGTTCGAACGACATTTCGTTTGAACGAATTATCTAACGAACTTCCAGTGGCAAGTCATTGACAAACCTCATTCAAACGACATTCTCATTCGAACGAAAAACTCGTTCGAACGATAATTTTGAACGAACTGGAAGAAAGCTTTAAAATTCCATTTTTAGCCCAGAAACTTTATTTTAAAGTTTTAAAGAAACCTTATGAAAATAATCTTAGTTTAAAATAGAAGTACACCCTTTATTAAATTATTCCAAGTCTCCCTATACATATATAGAAATGCATTCATACCTTTTAGTGACAATGAAATATGATGTTGTTGACGTAGAAACATTGCACTTGAAACTTGGCAAATGATGAAGCTTTATAAGTCTTGGCCGCTACGTCTTCAACTCTAGTATGTCATAGGCTTGAAGGATGGTCAAGTATTCTATCCTATGACTTAAACGTTTTTGTCCAGAATTGAGCCAAAACTACATTAAGACTCAATCGGAGAATTGTGTCCTTACAGCAAGTGACGGATCTTTTAGAGGTAGTATCCGAGCATGGGAGGATCCACATGCGAGAACCGACAGGGGTATGCATTCTTACATCAAGTGAGAGAGACGATTGCAACATGGAGCGAAAGGTAGGGGAGGTATGCGTATTAACTGAAATAAAGAGTGCGAGTGAACCCTTGAGTGTGAGAGAGAGTGACAATTTAGAGGGCGTCGAGAGAGGTTTGTATGAGTTCTTAGAGGAGAGCGAATGGTGAGACACAATTGAAACTTTTCTCCTCGATTTCTACCCACCCACACCACCTAAGAATTTTGAGAGGGAGCGAGGAAGTAAAGATGTGGAAACAATACAAGAGGGAGATCTAGAGGAGTTGATCCTAGAGGAATTTGAGAGAGAATTCTGGTAGGTGGATGAGAGCCTTAACGACGAAGTCCAATCTCTACTGGACTCATGGAGTCATTTAGGAGAGAGCGAGTGGAAAGATAAAATTGATGACTTTATTCGCAATGACTATCCACATATGCAACTTGAGTATTCTGAGGTAATTGAAGATTAGAATCAATTCTCATCTGACTTAGAGCCCGACCCACGTAGTACGCATCACGAGGATCCTTTTTCGATTAATCACGATGAGTCTCCCAGTCTTTCCTTTATTTATGGGCAAAGCCCCAACTTATTTTGATTATTGGTGTATGACAGGAAGACGGGAGAGACTAGGAGAGCAGCGAATCCCGTGCAAGGGGTTGGGTGATATGTGGAGAGAAATGAGAGGTCGTTGCACCCCCGACGCATATGGGATGATTTTTGCTGTATTTTTGAGTCATGTATGAGTGTCATATAGTGTCTTGGTGCATTTTGATAATTTGCTTGTTTTATTTGCCGCAATTATTCTTTTTCTTCTTTAGATTTTAGTCCTTTTGATTGAGGGCAATGCAAAAGTTTAAGTTAGGGGGTGGGGTGATAAGTGTGTCTTTCTAAAACTTCACAAATCTTTAAAATGCCAAAAAAAAAATTGAAAATATTTGAAAAAATCCAAAAGTATTTTGCTTCAAAATAAATAAAAATTGGAATTTAAAATTTTCAAAAATATCACCTTTATTCTATTTGAAGTCTCAAATTTGTTAAATCTCTATTGCAAAAAGCCGGAATTGACCAAAGATGGAAATTGAGTGAACATAGACGACTTAACGAATAAGTGTGGAGATTAACAACCCGTTGAGATTCGAGCCTTTCATTTTTATGAAATTTATAAATCAATCCGAGTTAATT
Source organism: Sambucus nigra (assembly GCA_949130495.1). Taxonomy (NCBI): domain Eukaryota; kingdom Viridiplantae; phylum Streptophyta; class Magnoliopsida; order Dipsacales; family Adoxaceae; genus Sambucus; species Sambucus nigra. Next base: position 380,689,905 of record OX422214.1, on the reverse strand, counting down.
GTTAACTCAAAATTCTTTTCAGCAGTCTAATAAGTCATCGAGGATCTCAAGTCTTTCACTTTGATCGGTTTTGAGAAACGTGTGTGATATTGCCTTGAAAAATATGTCGAGGAAATCTCTAAATTAAATTAATCTCGAAACGTATATGGTAACGCAATTAGTATTTTGGACAATGAAGTAGGCCATCGTTTGTTACCCAAAAATATTGGCCATAAAAAAGTTGTAAAAAATCACCCCTTTTGTAACCCAAAATTGAGCCGAATAATTTTTACTTTCGTTTGATAACTCGAAAAACCCAAATCGCCCGAAATTGTGGAAAATGGAAAAAGTCAGAATTTAAGTCCAGAAAGTGCAGGAAAGGGGCAAGAAAGGAATAGCGATGCTCAAAAAAATTGCAAGAAAAGAAAAGAGTAAAAAATTAGAAAAAATTGAAAGAGAAGAAGAAAATGAGCAAGAGCCCGAAAAAGCACTAACGGACATCATAAGCAAAACTTTTTAATTACGAAATTCTTAACCTTTCCAATGTTACCCATTACACCTTCAACCTACAAAAGTCCTAACTCAGTCCAAAATTGCGAAATTGGTTACCGCGTGGAGAGCTAAAACACATAAAGATAATAAAAGAGATAAAAATATGAATTAGAGGCAATGTTCCCGCTTTCTTAAAATCGAAATCCATTGATGAGATCCATTAACCATAAATTTTCACCTTTCTACTTGTGTGCGTGAACTTGGTTCCAATACATTTGCTCTTATAAATCACGCATACCGAGAGAACATAGACACCCCCGAGTGATTCGTTTGTGAGAGCATCCCATGAGAATTTGAAATTAAAACGAACTTTCAGATAAGTAACGTAATGGTTAATCAGTGGAAATTCGCGATTAAATTTCTGGCTTCGCACACACGCACTATGATTTGAGACTCTTGAACATGAATTAATGATGATTATTTTCTGAAAAAGTTTGAATTATACAATTTTTGAATATTTTGAGCTTTCTTTGAGTCAAATTTTGTGGGTATATTCACTGCAAATCCTCACGAGACAACACTCGTCCTACTAGGGTAACCTAGGGATTTAACGGTTTGTTGCATATGATAAATGCAATCGATTGCCTGCGAAAAAGGTATTCTATCCCAATAAAGTGTTTAGAGGAGTTATGGGGATATTCTTTGCCTTTTACATTCCTCGGGACGCCCAAAGTTCTAAGTTAGGGTGATTTGATCGGGCATAAATATTATATATTTATCCCCTTAATTTCGGTACCTTTATGAACCCGAGTGACGCAATTGATATGGATTTAACTCATATTTATGCTACTAACCTTCGTTGGTAAGTATTGAGGTGACCCCGAAAATACGGGTCGGTGCGCAAAGACTTTATATGCGGAAGTAAACTATTGTTGAGTAAACACCTTAAACCTACGAGTTTATATGAATGATGCCAAGAGGGACCAAATTAAACTTTTACTTAATCTGATTAACTTTTATGAAAATAATTTTAATTTTCAAAGTTAATTAAAGTCCAAAACAGATTCAATTTTTAGGCGAGTTTCTAATTATTTAGTCCTACCTTTTCGTATGAGGTGAAATGCGATAAATGTACAACACACGGTATTTATTTAACGTCGCAAAAACCCTTCCCCGGGAAAAACGACGAACTCCTCTAGGAGTTACCTAAACTACTTCCACTAAAACAATAAAACAACAGGAACGAGTTACAAACAACAAACTTAACAATTAAAGAAGAATGATCTAGCTATTACCCCACACGACCAAGTCTCTACCCTGGTTGCTTATTCTATTCTCTCTTTCACTTGTTCTCACTTGTTTTTGCGTTCTTCACTTCCACGCCTCCCCTCTAACTTCTTTAAGCGCAGGTTAGCTCAGTGCCTATTATTTAATTTCTAGTGAAGTGTGTGTGATGCAACAGAATATATTTCACCTATATCTTTGCAAGTCTTGTGCTATTCAAATCAAATCAGTTTGACTTTGAATACACCTTTGAAAAACTTTCTTTTCTCTTTCTTTAAATCTCGAACACTAGACTTGTTCAGATATTACACAAACATGTGTCTACGTGAATACAAAGTGAGTGATATGTGAGTGATATGAGATGCAAACAATTTCTGAAAATCACTTACACAATCAAGTGTTCACAGAATATGATTGAAAATATATTCAATAAAAACAGAAGGTCAAATATTCACAATATTGTTTTTCAGAAAACAACTATTAGATTAAATCAGATTTTAATCTAAAATCTTATCAAGACTATTTTCACAGATATTTCAGATTAAATCAAAATAGTCTTAAACACACATGCAAATAATATTCAGTCAAGATATTAAATCTTCCACAAATCAGATCTCAGATATCTTAGGTTTAAATTTCTAAACCTCAAACAATACAAATCTGAATATTACAAAAATATTTTCTGAAAAATCTATTTTAAAACAAAACGTTTTAAAAACATACAAGATCTCACAATCAAGTCACAAACAGAATATTCACATACACAAATTAAATTCGTGAATAGTGTGTGTTGTGTACAAATATTAGATCTAAAGACTGATCTAAAAAATACACACAAATGAGAGAACTCACTTGCAAAGATTATACACTCTAGAAAATCGTAAGTGCAGATTCAGAAGAGAGAAGTCCAATCTTCAGTTTAGTTTTGACAGAAATCAATACATGAAGATGACACAAAGATAATCTGGTTTAATCTCTCTCTCTCTCTCTAGAAATTTTGACAGAGTTATGCTACAAAATTATTTTCTCAGCTCTCTTAAAATGAATACCCAAAGGGTTCTATTTATAGAGTGCACAAGTGTGTGCAGATTGGTGTAAAATAAGTTCACATGGATTACCAAAGAAATACACACAACCGTAGATAAAATATAATCTGAGAGCTCACAAAGAAACACAAAATGGTGTGTTAAAAATGTGACACGTATAAAGCAAGCTGTAACAAACTAACAGACTAATAAACAAAACGTTTATTAAAATACAGTCGTTTTGATCAGATTGCAAAGCCAGCTGTATTAAACTGCGTACCAAGAACGCTACCAAATATTACCGTTACACCAACAATAAAACTGCGTCGTTTTAGATGAAAATAATTCTGCGTTTTTAAAACTAAAATGATACCGACGTCGTTTTAAAAAAAAAATGGTTTCTGAAAAATATACCGCGACGTCGTTTAGAACAAAACCATTTTCAGTTTTGATAAAAACCGTGGGCAGTTTTTGATGACACACTGGGCGGTCAGCTTCGGACTGACACACGCCAACAGCTTTTTAAAAAAAACGCTACAGGGCCAACTGATATAAGGCATGGGTCAAGTCATATTGCAACAGCTTTTGGCAAAGCAAAAAACAACAAATATCTTATGTATGAGATGGGCTAATCTCGGCCAGCTCATAAATCAGCCAAGGTGTCAAGTCGTATGTGGCCAATAGTTAAAAAAAAGGAAGAACACGCATGCAGTTACTAACTCATGGAGGAGTCTTTTAAAAATCTGCTAGAGGTCACATCGCCAACAGTTAAGGTGAATAGTTCAAGCCAAGACCACATCACATATATTAATATATATATAATATCACAAGGGAAAGGCATGCATACACACATACATATATTAACATATATATAAAAACACACGCACGCACACAACATATATTATGTATATATAATATATATATATATATTAATATACACGCATACATAAACTTATATATATAATAACACGCATATGCACAGTAAACATAAAATAACAAAATGTATTTTTAATTACAAAAAAAAATATTCTGCAATTTTTATTAAGAAAAATATTTAGTGTCAAACTTATTTTCACAAAAACATTTTTCTTATAAAAATTTCAAATTAAAATTTTTGAACTCAAAAATAATTTTATTATGACGAAACAAAATATTATCATAAGATATGATAAAAATGCAAAATGCAAAATGCAACGTGGTGTCGTGTCCTACGTGATAAAAAATTCCTATGAGCCATAAGATTACCTTTTTTCTGAGAGGCCAATCTGAATGGAGAGCTCATTTGATGTAGATGGACAAGGAGAGCTTGGAGTCGATATAGGGACACGCAATCCTAAATTACAAAAATATTTTGTCAAAATTCAAGTCCAACTAGATGAAGTCCTATATAGCTAAAGCACGAAAAGCAAATCCTAGGTGTGCTCTATATAGGGCCTTCAAGTATTACCTATTTTGTGTTTCTCTTATGTATTTTACAGGTTAATTATGCAAGCGGTGCGAAAGAGAAGTCGAAACAATAAAAGAAAAGCTAGGAAGGTAAGTTCAAGGGCATTTTTGTAATTTTATAATCTGATACCGGATGTGGGGCCAACTATAAAGTTGAATATTTAGGAACAATGTGAATATTGGAAGAAACGACACCCAAATTTGAGCTACGGTGAAAGAGTTATGATCATTTGAAGTTGAGAAAAATCCAAGAAAGAAAAGAAGAAAACAAAGAAAAAATTCTAAGTGTTGGAATTGAAGAAAAGAGGCCCAAACCAGCAAGAATTCCCGAACTCCAGGTTGAACCGGTTCAGGGGGTGAATCGGTTCGGGGTACACCAGAACCGGTTCGGGGTACCTGATGCGTGAATTATCAATTTAATGCTGAATGGTCCAAAGAGTCCTATTATGTTACAAACTTTTATAAAACGTATTTGTGTTGTTGTATAGACTTAAAAAAGATAGTTTTGATCAGTTTTTCATAAAGAGGAAGGTAGGAGAGTAGCTTAGAACCATAGAAAACAATTCTCCATCAAGTAGGTACTTTTATTGTTTGAATTACAAGTTTTCTTTAAATAAAGTTTGTTCCTTTCTTTCTTAATCTTGCAGTTAATTTATTTACACGCTTTCTTTATTTTCTGGGTTTTCAATTCGTTTATACATGCTCAGAGATAATTTTCTTATTAATTCAATTACATGCAATGTAGGATTCATGTTTTTAATTAATTACACCATGTAGGCTAGATTTCTAAGGGTTGGTGTGCATGAACCCAACCCGATGTAATTTAACCATATAGAAAATAGGATTTAAATTAAAATTTGTACGAATCGTGTTGTGTAGTTGTCATAACTATCATAGACCTTTTTACCTCGATTGACCCTAGGTAACCATGGTTTTTAAGGATGTGATGCCCGTGTAGCTATTGCGACACTGCTTTACTCATTCTTTGATTATGTATGATGCGAGCTTGAACATCATATATGTAATGCTTGGGAGTACTAAAGACCGGGTTCAATTAAATTTCTAATTCAAAATTCTAGCATTCTATACGGTAAATTTACTAGGGTTTGGGGGATTGTATTCCCAACATGTTTCCTTTCATTCCTTTTTAGTTAATTTTGCTCACATTATTCCCCATCTCCATCATCTTTTTGTTTCTTTTTAGAGTCAAGTTTGGGTTAACCATCTTACCTTTGTCGTCATGTTCACTCATCCTAGTTCCTTGAGGATTCTATACCCAGACTCGCCGCTATACTCCGCAAGAGTGTAGTTAAAGTTTTTTTTTTGTATTGTGGTCGGAAGTCGATAACAACGATTAGCGTATTTAAGTATGGGAACTTAATATTAAATTGGTGACTTTTAATGGATAAAAAGGTTTTGGAAATTTAGTAACGTATTGTATGGGCAATACGGGTGGGCACAACGAATTATTAGATAGGAAAAGACTTAATTCAAACTAGTTAGGCGATGTAGAGTAACTAGGTTGGTTTAGAAGTATACGATTGGTGTGCACATTAGTTGAGAGGTGAGGATATCAAGTGATGGAACGTAAAGTTATCATGTATAAAATATTTGCTCTTTAATGCACTTTAAATACTTGCAAAATGTTTTTAAATTATTTTACTTGGTCTCTGACCCGTTTTAAATTCATTTTTGTAAAAACTTTTTAGGTTCCCATCCATGGGGATGCCAGACTTAGGAGTTCCTTCATGTTTGATGTGCCCCTGTTGTGGATGTTACAGGACCTCGGTAGTAGACACATCCATCTTTATGAGTTCCTCTATAGCATTCAGTTTTATTAGTTGGGCATATGCCCATCTTTAGATAGTAGTTATTTTAGAGACACTGTAACTTTATTTTATTTCCAGTGTGGGATTTGGTTTTATATTATGGATTATTATATGTGGATTTCAGGCTAGAGTGTTTATTCCAGACATATTTATTCATTCAGTTGTTTTATTATCCATTATGTTGTATACTGTAATGGTGAATGTGATTTATTAGTTTAAGTTATTGTGTGTTAAATAAAAGATTAAAATTTTGACACCGGGTCATTAGGGTATTAGTAAAATAATTGGATTTCGATAATGATGCTAAGAATGGAACCATTAATGATTCATGTTTAATTTAATAATTGACTGATCACCCAGGATTAGAATAGGCGGGGTGTCACACAGTACTTGCTCCAGTTGGTTTTGGTCATTGGCCAAATTTGCTAAATCTTTCTCATGATGTTCCCTCCTTTGCTGCAAATCATCTACCTTGGCTTTTGCCTTGGCCAGAGCCTCGCGATTCTCTTCCAGTTCCTCTTCAAATTTGACAAGTTTTGATTCCAGACTCACCAGATCTTCGACGATGGTTGCTTGTGAGCGATTGGATGCCTGAAGACGAGCATAGAATGCAGGTACATCAGCTTTCTTAAAATCCCAGTGAAGTTTGTCAAGTCCATCATTAACAAGAAGGTTGATTTTCCCCATCAACCCCTTAATGGTTGAAGAACTCAAAAATTGCAAAAGAGTGTTGAGAACTTCTTTCAAAATAGTATCCAGGCTGAGCAGCCTGCATGCCATCATCACTGGAAAGGGTTGGATACTGCGAGTAGTAAAGGTTGAAAGGAACCATTCCAAGAGCCTTTCAATCAGTTCGCGCGAGGGAGCAGTCAAAATATGGGGAAAATTGTCCAAAATTTGCGTCATAAATATTGGGGAATACGCCTTGGAAGGATGCACACTGAAAGCACTATCACTGGCATAAGGGTATTTTGTGTTTGAGGCACTGTCACCTTATTGAAGTCCATAGGCATCATCTTGCGGCACCTCACCAATAACAGGGGCCAAAGGCAATGTCTGCAAACCCATCGCGTCACCAAGTGCAATTGACCCGACCACAGTTTCCTCTTAAGCAGTTTCCTGCCCAGTAATCTCAGTCGGTGTCTCATGAGTAACTTGTTGTTCGACTTCAACCTGAAGGGAGAAAATAATACAAGTAAAAATAATTTTTTTTAAGGGAGATAAAAGTCCTATATTACTAGGCACACTTAACCCTCGTTTATCGAAGATTTCAAGTCCTATATTACTAGACATGGCCTTTTTAAGGGAGATGAAAGTCCTATATTACTAGGCACGACTGGACCTATGGGATATTTAAAGTCCTATATTACTAGGCATGACCCTGTTAAGGGAGATGAAAGTCCTATATTACTAGGCACGTCTGACCCTCATTTATGGGAGATTTAAAGTCATATATTACTAGGCATAACCCTTTTAAGGGAGATGAAAGTCCTATATTACAAGGAACGCTTGACCCTCATTTATGGGAGATTTAAAGACCTATATTACTAGGCAATTCTAATGATACATATTAAAAAATTATTTTTTAAAGGCTAGTGAAATCATACCTCTTCGATAGTAGGCAAAACTAGCACAGGTTGAGGCATAAAGGGAATTAGTTCTGGCATTAAGTGTTGGGATTCCTTAGCAAACTGCCTATTTGCCATCTGTACCACATCCTTTTCCTCGTTATGGGTCTCTTGAACCACCTAGGGAGCACTTTGATCAACCACAGGTTGCTGCTCAGCCAGAACAGTAGGGGCATCCTTGGCAGCAATAGATTCTTCTCTACCTACCTCAACATGCACAGTCGCAGTAGCAGGCTCACCTCCATCTGTATTAAGGATAGAGGGTCCAAATAAGGTAACTAAAACCTGATCATTAATTGGGGAAGGGACCACAACAGGAGTGAATTTTTGACGAGAAGCCTCAACAGCCTGCTCGAGCAAGTAGCCTATGATGACCATTAGACCAAACTAAGGTTAGCACAAAGAGCATATAAATAGTTGAAATCTAATTGAAGAGGTTACAGAAGGAAATTTTTTATCATTATAGATGGCACACAAACATAGGACTTTACAAGGACAGAATCAATAACCTCCTCCTCATTCCCTTCCTTAGGGGCAACCCTATTCTGTAAGAAGGAAGATTCAGGCAAATATTCACTACTGTATTCAACATCATAAAGGGTAACAATAGGCTTGGTGCCTTCTCAAAAAAAGAGTGAGTAAAAAACTGATCAACACCCACGTACGGGCAGTAGACAAACTTTTTGACATCATTAATCAAAGATTAAAAAGGCTTTTTGGATTGTTTGTGATTCCAGTAGCATATGCGAGGCACTATGATATCATATGCCTGGGGATAACTGCCTAGGGGAGCATATTCGGGGAAATGGGCATAAAGTAAATTTATTAAGAGGATGTGGTTGGCATAGTTGGAAACGTCAAACTTGCCAATGTTGTGCGCAGAATCAACCTGAACATGGTCAAGCCAAGTGTATAATGATCCCAGGGCAAGAGTAGCCAGAGGGAGTTTGACGCCATAGGCCATTCGAACCGCCGTATTAATAAGGTCATTCCTAGGACAATCACGGGGTTTGCGTGGGAGGATGATTTTAAAAAGAATAACCCATATATACCTCACAAGCTCGATGTTTGTACCATATCCACTACCTGTAGGAGGCATCTCAACCACGTGCTTGCCCTTGGGATTCTTTTTCGCAGCTTCGTGCTACCTTATACTCAATGTAAAAAAACTAACGGATTACTTTAGAGTAAGTACACTTGTTATAAGTGACCATGCAATCTCTCACCATGCCCTCCATCTCTGCCCGAGAAGTCTTCTCAGCGCTAGAAAGGGATTCCTTAAAATTAGTGTCAAAACTAGGAGCCTCAAACCCTAAAAGTTCACAAACATCCTCAAGGGTAATCGTGAACTCTCCCTATGAGGCTACAAATGTATGGGTTAGGTGGCTCTATCTGGAGACAAGAGTTTACCGAGTGTTGTTATTTTTAGCAAGGGAAAGATCACCCAATGAATAAGTTAAAGATAAGCTCATAAACCCAGTTTCACGACGTATTTTTCACGAATATATTCCGTTCAGGCTCCTAGACCTTCACATGAGCCACCAGTCGATTTAAATTCCACCTTGGAATATGGGTAATCCCCCCTTTTAATCCTAAAGCGGTGCACTGTACAAGTGGGAATGTAAGAGAAGTCGTCGGCATTATCACTCCCCTTTATAAGAAATTTCACCTCTATTTTTAGGGTACGTGCTCCCGAAAAATGTTCGACGGTGGCTCAAAAGTGATCGGATTTACCAAAATAGGGTGCATGATAGTAGCGTGCCCACTGAGTTTAATGGGCGTGAGTCCAAGGAGAGACACTCCTGGAAGAAAGATTTCTCTTGACGACGGGGGCCATGAATGCAGAGCAAGAATGAAAGGAAAAGCTTTAGTTGAGAAGAATGAAAGATGAATGGCTATTCTCTCTCTCTCTCTCTAAAAAAACAAAAGTTACAAATAAACCCAAAGGTGAAGATTGGGTGGCTAAGTATGCCCTTTTATAGGGGCAGAAAAGTGTAAGAGACTGATGACTGATGGCGTTTAATAAATGTGGTGACGTCTAAAGTGCCTCGCGTGGCTTACACGCATGCGTAGGGGCACAAATCCAAAGGTGTCAATGATGACAATAAAGGAGTGACACACGAAGAGCCCCGCGTGGGAAGCACGCGCTAGCCCCAGGCTGTCAGGCGTAAAATAAGGAATTATGCGTCAGTCGCATTAAATACAAAATGGCTAAGGCAATAATAAAGTACGCAGAGAAATCCCTAGCTTAGTGTAATACCTCGTGATTTTGAGGACTGAGAATTTAACTAATTTGGGAGAAATAAAACTTATTTGAATTGAAAAATTTTAAATTTGGCAGATGAGGTCAAAATTTGAGGATGTCATAAAGTATTTCGGATGATAATTTTGAGTGCGCGGTTGATTCGGGATGGGTTGAGATAGTCAAAATGACTGTTCATGGGTTTTATTTGGGTTCCAGAATATTTTAAGTTAGTTTGACTCGGATTGGAACAAACGAGTCATTTAAAGTGTGTATTATCATTTAAAGTTGGGTATTTTGGAGATAGGGCTTATAAAGCCTACGTGAGATAACAATCTCATTTGTCAGATTGAGAAAGCCCTAGAGAGAGAGAAGAGGAAAGGAAGAAGAGAAAGAGGAAAAGCTTAGGGATTCCGGCCAATACGCGATTCAGAGGAAGATTCAACCTCTACAACTTTGAGGCAAGTGATTACACTTGCTAAATAATCTATGTGTGTAATTTATTTCATGATTTATGGATAAAAAATATGGATTTTGGGTTAAGATGTCAAAACCTAGATTTTGTGGGTTAAATTTTGCATTTGATGTTTTTACATTGGATTGATGGTATATAATTTGATAGGATGAGATGTAGGATGAGTTTGGATGTTAGAAACATGTTTGGGTTGAATACTGATGGTTGGAAGATGATATATTAGGATTTTGAAAATTTAGGTTTTGGAGAAAATAAGCCATTTCGTAGTTTGCTGAACAGGCCGAATCGATTCGCCCCCTTTGCGAATCGATTCGGAATGTTACAGACTTACAGGTCTGTGTGACCGAATCGATTGGGATCCAAAACTGAATCAATTCGGCCCAAGGCAGACTTACAGGTCCTTTGGACCGAATCGATTCACATACTGGCGAATCGATTCGCTTTTTGGACCGAATCGATTCGAAAATAGGGATGTTTTGCAAAGTTTTTCTAGAGTGAGTTTTACTCCATTTTGATTGGGTTTATCGATTAGGAACATCCTTATATGATGTGAGAAACACGTTTTTGGAGGTTTATTGGGAGTTTATTAGATGATGTGATTTTGCGGACGTATTGAGTTATTTGGGAAAGTATATATATTGAAGTTTTCGCATCGACTTGGTGGGAAATCATATTAACGACGGGAAATTCTATTTGGAGATTAGACGTAAGTTAGTATATGATGTGACGTTGGGGGCTCATCGAGGTGGTTGTGAAGATATGACTTGGAGTTGCTGTGTTGATTTTTGGGTTGAATTCTCCTAGCAATGAGATTTTCATTTAGATATGATTGGGGACCAATGAGAGAGAGGTTGTGTGCCCTTAGAGACATTAAACTTAAGGAGTTAATCATAAATGCTGTAACGTTAGAGGTTCACATGAGTAACTGAACCGTAATCTGAATTTGGAAGGATTTTAACATATTACTAACTAGATTAGGTTGTGTCTATATTTATAGTCGGGATAATTATTTTATATCGAGGTGAATACGGATATATATATACACACACACAGTGCATGCATGATGATTGTTATATACGTCCGGTTATGAGATGGTTTGTATATAAGTGATGTGTGTATGTATATCTTATGTGAATGATATATATATTTATTGTTTGAGCATACCCCTCTAGTGCTATCATGGAAAGTTGCGCGATGTGGGTGAGGCCCTTGGCTTGAGGAGCAGGGAGTGTATAGTCCCCAGGTCATAGTCGTCCATTATTTATTGCATGATTTTATTCTAAGTGAGAAGTTTTGGGTATAATTCGTTCTCACTTTCAAGTTCGGAACTATGATCATTTCCTATACGTTGTGAATTGCTTGTTTACCAGGGTGGTGTGAAAATAGTCCGGTGGCTGGTAACCCAGGATAAAGTGAGTAATTCATGGAAGATGATAGCATTGCAGAGAAAATATATATGTATATATATATATATATGGATCCTATAAATGAATATGTTCTGGATATTTAAATGCTTGTTATGTGTGTTTTGTGTACGTGTTTATTAGGGTTGAATGATCGTGTTCTATAGCTAGAATAATGTTATATAGACCCTAAAGGTTCTCTGCGATATTTTCTTTGTGTAATTAGAGATAGTTATTCAAGTAAGTAACTGATGTTATGTGTGTTGTGTACCAAGGGCATAATGGATCTCGACGATCAACATTGTCAAGTAGTAGTGTATCAGGGGGTTCCTTGTTTGGATTTTTCTTTGTGAGATGTACCATGCACCAAACGGAGCACAATGTTGGGAATGGGGAGAAGTTTAGTCCTTGGTACTTGGGTTTATGCATTATGCTGAAGCATTAATTTATAAGTATATAAAGATGACGTGTGGCTATTCTGGTGTTAATAACTTGTTTAAGTTAATAAATAGAAATCGATAAATGCTAGTAAGATATATGTATGTATATATATACGTTAATATATAAATTCGGGCATAAACTCAGGATGCAATAGAATTCGAAGATTTTGGGTTATACTTGAGATAGTGGGTTACGTGGGTGTAGATTATGCGTAGATTAAGATTGAATTGTCCCTAGAATGTGTCGAGTAGCTTAATTGAGGTTCATGTGCATAAGTTTAGGTGCGCACTTTAGTCGAGGGGTGAGTTTGAGTTCCAAGAGAGTGCGGCTCCACTTTAATTATGAAATTGTGCATTTATAATTATTATGCATATTTAATGCACTTGCTAAAATATTTTCAAACCTCGGGCTCTGACCCGTTTATATTTTTCTCTTGCTATACACATATTGTAATATATTATAGGTGTCCCACCGCAAGGATGCCCGTGATGCTTTTCTATCCAGCGTCCTCAGAGCCGTAGCAGATGCGGACTGTTGCGGGATTTTTGTTAGTCGCTTCTTATCGTTTGTAAATCTAGTGAAGGATTCATGTTGTATATCGAGTTTATACCCAAAGGTTATGTAGCACATTTATATTTATTTCTTCAGGATGTTGTATTGTCTGTGACCCGATAACATATTCGAGTAGATTTCCTTTTGTGTACTTATTAAGTTTTAATGTGAGTACTTCCTTTTATCGTGGTGTGTGTGTATATGTTATCATGTTGAGTAGTTACTATATGGTTAGCATAATGTTCATTGTATGTTTTAAAATTTTTGGCATCCGCTTATTATAGTATTGGGTAATTAGCTATATTTTTAGTATCGACAGTAGATGCTTAGAATGATCCACTTGAGATTCCTTATTTATTTTAGTATAGGTCTGTCCACCCGTTATTATTTTACGCGGAGTGTCACAGGTGGTATGAGAGCATCAGGTTCTAGTGTCCTTAGGAATATGTGCGGACGTACTATGCTTTCCGCGTTGCTTTCTATTTGATATATAGCCTTTATGATTAGGATTGTTGATTCCTATTGTGAGATTTCATTCTCCTACCATTATGTAAGATTATAGTAAATATCTTGCGCGCTCGTTCGAGATTCGTGTGCTGATCGATGGAGGGTGACCACAGAAGGCCGTTATGAGGGCAGCAGAAGGCGTGGCTGAGTTGGAGGTGTTAGTTGAAGTCGGGGACGAGGACCGCAGTAGAGGTCACTCCCCTTGTGGCTTTGCCAGGGACTGCTGCAACGACTACTAAAGTATAGTAGTTATAACTATCCACGTACCGCTATAGTAAAGAGTGGTGCTAAACCTGAATTATCTAGTGAAGTAAATTGGGAGAAAGTTTGAAAGGGTCTTTGATAAGGACCATACGTTAAAGTTGAGTCGTGCGGAGGCAGTGTAGCTTTATTCAATGGAAGTATAGGTCTCAGAAGCTTTGTCTTAGAGCAGGGTATAAGAATTCCCAGATGTGAAAATTTGAGGATTTTTTTCACTCGTTGGAGCAATGTCGAAAGGTGGTAACGACGGTCACCATATTCGATGGAGTAGGATATTTTTCTCATGGAGGGATCTTATGGATGGTGGAAGCTTCTGGACTATTCATATGAGGATTGGTTAGAGGGTGACGATGAATAAATAATGATATGGAGAGGTGAACCTTGTACCGAAGTAAGGTAGGCACAATGAAGAAAAGGAACTTTAGTGAAATCATAGGCTCACTAGAAAGTGTTGCAAACACTCATGGATAATTTGTGTTTGTGAAACCCCACTAGTGGACATCCACCTGGGGATTCATTGAAATAAGGCAGTTGAGACTAGAAGCATGTTTCCTTTTAGTCAGAGGAGCTAAGGGAACTACGAGGGTGATTGTCAGGATCAAGGCTATAGAGTCCAAGATACTGATAACCTTAACATGGTTAGGGAGGCTAGAGATGGGAAATATGGTGATGTGGAACGTAGAACCACATACTCTGATCTTGCCCGGTAGGAGTTAAAGGACAAGAACATGGTGCCGAGATAGGGCATCGATTAAAGTAGTTTTAGTTCGATTAAAGCAAGTATACTATGTATGGGAACCAACTGGAGCAGTTAGGGAGATTGGCAAATTTTGTGCCAAACAAGGTAAATACGAAGGAGAAGCGAATAGTGAAGTTCTTGGGAGGTTTAGATTGGCGAATTCGACAGAATTTGTTAGGGAACCCAGTGTTACTGATTTTTACCGATGTGATGAACACGACATTATTACATTGTCAAGAGTACCATCTTCATTTAAAAAGGGAGTAAGAAATTTGGGGACTCAGGTTCATCAAGTAGGACTGGAGGAGATGATGCCCACGGAGCAAGATCATTGCCGTAACAAGCTTATAGGCAGGATTATCGAGGGTCGCAACAACATTTTATCCCTCAGGATGGACATGAAGGATTTTTTAGGTGATGTTTCTTTTGTGGAGAAATAGGCCATAGGAAGAGGGATTGTCCTGAAGAGGTAGAGGGTAACTTTTTGATGTGGTTTTGTATGTGCAACCCGTACAGAAGTTCATAGGCCAGTTTGGGCAAGAGAACTTTGAACGGGGAACCATTGATGAAGCGAGGTGGTTAGAATTGGGGGTAATAGGTAAATTATTTTCCTTGTGCTTAGGTCATGCTTTCAGTGGTATTGGGAGTGTCGCATGTAATATTTTAGTGAGTGGCTAGTTGTTATAACCATATTGTAGTGAGCAAGTGTGGCACTTGGATGATATCTTTCGGGAGAATATATTATTTTGCAATGTGCTAGTATAAAGTTACATTTTTGTTTCGGGAATAGGAACTGTTAACGTTTATTCAGTAGTAACGGTAAGGCTATCATTTTATAGTTAGGCTAGATGGATGTATTTGTAATGTTCCAGTCGTGAAAGGGCCTATCGTATGGATATGACTTGATGTGAGGTAAAGGATTTCTATTACTGAGGAGATTTATGGTTTAACGGGTTTATTATTGAGCGAGGAATTTTAGCTCATTGTTGTGTACGTGTGGAGAACTAAAGGTTGGTAAGAGTATTGTATTTGTTGGTGCCTTGTGTCTTGGGCATGAGGTATTTGATTTGTGTGTCGAAAGACATAAAAATATTTTATATTACATTATTTTATAGGCCTTCGGGAAATATCAATATTGTTCAAAGATATTATTTATTTAGTCCTGATTTAATTGATCTCAATCCCCCACAGAGCTACACAATAGTGTATTGGGAGGTTCCTTGTTTGGATTTCTCTTGCGAGACCTCCCGTGCGCGAAAGTAGCGAATGTCAGTAATTGAGAAGAGTTAAATTTTCGAACATTTTAAAATTTTGTTATATACATAGTACGTTATAATGGATTGACTTGTTGAGAGTTATATTACGATTTTAGGCTAAATGGAGCCGGGTAATGTTTATGCAGTTGATCTTGAGTATAGGCTGTATGGACGCCCTGTTAACTAATATGATTTTTATAATAAAATAATTAGCCGTTAGAAGTAGGAGAGATAGGTATAGTGATCTTGAGGGTAGGTGACGTAGGAACTAGTTGAGATTTGGAGTACTAGGCTTAACACAATTTCGAGGACAAAATTTCTTGTAAGGGGGGGGGGGGGAGTATGTAAAACCCCGTGATTTTGAGGACTGAGAATTTAATTAATTTGGGAGAAATAAAACTTATTTGAATTGGAGAATTTTAGATTTGGCAGATGAGGTCAAAATTTGACGATGTTATAAAGTATTTCGGATGACGATTCTGAGTGCACGGTTGATTCGGGATGGGTCGAGATAGTCAAAATAACTGTTCTTGGGTTTTATTTGGGTTCCGAAATATTTTAAGTTAGTTTGACTCGGATTGGAATAAACGAGTCATTTAAAGTTGGGTATTTTGGAGATATGGCTTATAAAGCCTACGTGAGATAACAATCTCATTTGTCAGATTGAGAAAGCCCTAAAGAGAGAGAGAGAAGAGGAAAGGAAGAAGATAAAGAGGAAAAGCTTGGATATTCCGGCCAATACACGATTCCGAGAAAGATTCAACCTCTAAAACTTTAAGGCAAGTGATTAAACTTGCTAAATAATCTGTGTGTAATTTATTTCATGATTTGTAAATAAAAAAGATATGGATTTTGGGTCAATATGTCAAAATCTAGATTTTGTGGGTTATATCTTGCATTTGATGTTTTTACAGTGGATTGATGGTATATAATTTGATGGGATGAGATGTAGGATGAGTTTTGATGTTAGAAACATTATTGGGTTGAATATTAATGGTTGGAATATGATATATTTGGATATTGGAAATTTGGGTTTTGGAGAAAATAAGCCATTTCGTGGCTTGTTGAACAGGTCGAATCGATTCCCCCCTTTGCGAATCGATTCAGAATGTTTTACAGACTTATAGGTCTGTGTAACCGAATCGATTGGAATCCAAAACTGAATCGATTCGGCCTAAGGAGGACTTACAGGTCCTTTAGACCGAATCGATTCACATATTGGCGAATCGATTCGTTTTTGGACCGAATCGATTCAGACTGGGCCGAATCGATTCGAAAATAGGGCTGTTTTGTGAAGTTTTTCTAGAGTGAGTTTTACTCCATTTCGATTGGATTTATAGATTAAGAACATCCTTATATGATGCGAGAAACATGTTTTTGGAGGTTTATTATATGATGTGATTTTGGGGACGTATCGAGTTATTTGGGAAAGTATATATATTGGAGTTATCGCATCGACTTGGTGGGAAATCATATTAACGACGGGAAATTCTCTTTGGAGATTAGACGTAAGTTATTAGATGATGTGACGTTGGGGGATCATCGAAGTGGTTGTGAAGGTATGACTTGGAGTTGTTGTGTTGATTTTTGGGTTGAATCCTCCTAGCGCCGAGATTTTCATTTAGAGATGATTGGGGACCAATGAGAGAGAGGTCATGTGCCCTTAGAGATGTTAAACGTAAGGAGTTAATCATAAACTCTCTAACGTTAAAGGTTCACATGAGTAACTGAACCGTAATCTGAATTTGGAAGGATTTTAACGTATTACTATCTAGAGCAGGTTGTGTCTATATTTATAGCTCGGATAATTATTGTATATCTAGGTGCATACGTATATATATATATATATATATATATATATATATATATTTATATATATATATATATTTATATATATTTATTTATTGTTTGAGCATACCCCTCTAGTGCTATCATGGGAAGTTGCGCGATGTGGGTGAGGCCCCTGGCTTGAGGAGTAGGGAGCGTATAGTCCCCACGTCATAGTCGTCCACTATTTATTGCGTGATTTTATTCCGAGTGAGAAGTTTTGGGTATGATTCATTCTCACTTTTAGGTTCGGAACTATAACCGCTTCCCATACGTTGTGAATTGTTTGTTTACCAGGCCGGTGTGAAAATAGTCTGGTGGCTAGTAACCCGGGATAAAGTGAGTAATTCCTGGAAGATGATAACATTGCAGAGAAAATATATATATATATATATATGTATGTATATATATATATATATATATATATATATATATGGATCCTATAAATGAATATGTTTATGATATTATAATGCGCGTTATGTGTGTTTTCTGTACGTGTTTGTTAGGGTTGAATGATCGTGTTCTATAATTAGAATAATGTCATATAGACCCTAAAGGTTCTCTACGATATTTGCTTTTGTAACTAGAGATAGTTATTCAAGTAAGTAGCTAATGTTATGTGTGTTGTGTACCGGGGGAATAGTGGATCTCAACGATCAACATTGTCAAGTAGTATTGTATCGGTTTTTTTTTTGTTTGGATTTCGCTTTGCGAGACGTCCCATGCATGAAATGGAGTGCAATGTTGGCAATGGGGAGAAGTTTAGTCATTGGTACTTGGGTTTATGCATTATGGTGAAGCATTACTTTATAAGTATATGAGGATGACGTGTGACTATTCTGGTGTTAATAACTTGTTTAAGTTAATAACTAGAAATCTATAAATGCTAGTAAGATATATGTATGTATATGTATACCTTAACATATAAATTCGGGCGTAAACTCAGGATATGATAGAATAAGAAGATTTTGAGTTATACTTGAGATAGTGGGTTACGCGGGTGTATATTATGTGTAGATTAAGATTGAATTGTCCATAGAATGTGTCGGGTAGCTTAATTGAGGTTCATGTGCATACGTTTAGGTGCGCGCTTTAGTCGAGGGGTGAGTTTGAGTTCCAATAGAGTGAGACTCCACTTTAATTATGAAATTGTGCATTTATAATTATTATGCATTTTTAATGCACTTGCTAAAATGTTTTCAAACCTCGAGCTCTGACCTATTTATATTTTTCTCTTGCTATACATATATTGTAATATATTATAGGTGTCCCACCGCAAGGATGCCAGTGATGCTTTTCTATCCAGGGTCCTCAGAGCCGTAGTAGATGCGGACTGTTGCGGGATTTTTTGTTAGCCGTTTCCTATCGTTTGTAAATCTAGTTAAGGATTCATATTGTATATCGGGTTTATACCCAAGGGTTATGTAGCACATTTATATTTATTTCCCCAGGATGTTGTATTGTCTGTGACCCGACAACATATTCGGGTATATTTCCTTTTGTGTACTTATTAAGTTTTAATGTGAGTACTTCCTTTTATCGTGGTGCGTGTGTATATGTTATCATGTTGAGTAATTACTATATGGTTAGCATAATGTTCATTGTATGTTGTAAATTTTTTGGCATCCGCTTATTGTAGTATTAAGTAGTTATCTATATTTTTAGTATCGACAGTAGATGCTGAGAATGATCCTGTCGAGATTCCTGATTTATTTTAGTATAGGGATGGCCACTCGTTATTATTTTAAGTGGGGTGTCACACTTAGGGAGATGAATCATTTCTGGGGAAATATGAAAAAAATATCCACTCCCCAAGAAATTATCTCACACACAACCCTAATAAGCTGACAATGAACAGTTCTACCTAATACAGTCACAAGTTGGTTGAAGATAAGTTCTCACTTGCATTTCTTTACACTGACTAAATTTTATACCTACTATGATGTATTATTTGTTCGTTGGAAATAAATCTTCCTTACAGGTGGTTCAAAGTCCATCAAAAGTATTCCATACATATATTTCTTCACGAAGTATATAAATATATCTCCGAAGGGGCAAATATGAGGGGGAGTCCACACTCAAAGTAGATTAACTGAGACGATTCTGTACTTAGTGAAAGGCTAAAAAAAGAGTGAAAATAAAGGATGCTTGAGAGACCTCCCATAGAGATCAAGCCCATTCGAATGACAACATTTGTAATTAAAATTATGATGTACCTTATCTTATATTTATGCTTACTTGTAAAAATCACTTTGTAATACGTGCGAGGACGTTCGGTACCTTCGAAGGACCATGCCTGGCAGGGCATGGGAGAGCTTACATGCTTTATCAAACGGCCTCCTCTTAGGAACCTCGTAGGGATTTGCTTTGGAGGACTGAGATCAAGGCAACGTTGGGAAAGTATTAACCAACCCTCCTGGCACACTTTGGCAAAACTATGTTTAGCAAGTACAGTTGCTCGAGTTGCCATGTCCTGGGGAACCTCCTTGAAAGACCTCAATCTTAGACGATTATCTAGAACTCTCGTAAAAAATCAGTTCATGAGATGCTCGAGCGACTTCCTGGCGAGTAATCTCGATTCGATGAACTACCTCTTTGATTGATGTGATAACACACCCTTTTTAGGTCACTATTCATTAAGTTTATGACACCATGGCATCTGACATTTAGGATCTTAAAGTAATATCACTCAAGTGTGTTTGTCCTTAGGATGATGGGCTCATTTAATGAATTCGTATCTTCTAGTCATTTTAAGATAAACCTTTGGGCTGTCACGTCACATCTGAATTAATGCCACCATGTTTCTGATTGGTGAGGCTGTTTCCCGCCAAAATACCATATCCTATGCATTAAATGCAATATCTTTGGCATTAATGACATAGTACCCTAGCATTTAATAGGCGTCAATCGCATTTAATTCCAGTAAGGTCACTCGAGTGAACTTGTCCTCATATAAATACATTAACGACACAGTTTGCAAGGACGAAAATTTAAACCTAGAATTATTGTTGGTTTTCCTCTACACACGAGCGTTGGCTGTGAGAACATTTATGACTTGAATATTCCCTTTGCTTCCATCGATACCATTATCATTGAGCATTTACCATGCCTTAGGTTCCCTCCTTGCCCTTTATTATGAGAAGAGTGCTTGCTCTTCCTCCCTCCGACCAGATTACTTATTGGTTCCACTCATTTATTGTCTTCCCATTGTATTTATGGTGTAAAAGGTCCCATTTAGTACAAGTTTGGGTATTGAATATTATTATATATTTCACTCTCATTTATTGTCATTTTCATATTAACCTTTGGCTTTAATCACGGTCTTGATAAGGGGTTACGCCTCGCTTAATACTAATCATTTTCTAAGAACCCACATCTTACAATATTATATTAGTTAGATATATGGTACACCTGGTGTATCACATGTACTATTATCAATGAATGCAAGACATGTAGAAAAATGATCAAATAATATGTGTTGTATTTTGATAACCGTTAATAATCAGTCACTTCTATCTAACATGTCTTACATTTATTGGAGTGGGTGAGCCATATATATTATTGCATTTTAGGCACATAAATGTTGCATCTTATTAGCTTCTCTAATTTACTTCTAATCATATACATTTCCACGAGTAACATATTTTTTTTTATTGCGAATATCTCACCATTTTCGATATAAAAATTATTTTGATCTTCCCAAAAGAGCCCCCTCAATACGTAATTGACTCGTGATCATGTTCAAGAAACCTCATTTATAAATAATAAATTAAAATATGGTCATTAGCTTCATATGAATCAAATAGGTGAGAGCCACTAATAAGGGCGTTTCTTTTACATCTAAGCATAAATATTGACTCTCGCATAAGCAACTTACCATGAAAACACATGCACTTAACTAATAATATATATGATGTAAACATGTTTATTGATGTTGATGGAAGACAAGTGAAAGATCAATGATATACTTGATACAATCAATAATTAAAAGTTTGAACACTAACGAATTAGGTAGAATTGAGAGCACTAATATAATACCCCGTATTTTGCGATATTTATTTATTACTTATTAATTGAAAAATAAATTAATAAATAAAATAAATTATTACTTATATGAAATGGTAATAATAAAATGCGTAATTTATATGATATTTAAATCATACATGTTATGAGATTTTTGTATCGCATGTTATAAATAATTAATTGGTGATATTAATTATACGAGATTTTACTATGTGCGGTTACATGCCAAATAATTAAGTATGCATTTTATTTTACGTTATGGGGTATTACATTGTGTTATGAGGTAATACCATTTGGATCAGACTTTAGAGTAATACGGAGGTCCGGGGATGTATATTTAATGCTTTGGATTTGGTCCAGGAGGTAAGTATACCTTTGGGCTAAGTTTTTGACTAGTTTAGATATTGGTTTGGGCTCATTTGGAGGCCTCAAATTAGGCATTTTAGTGACATGTGTGGTCAAGGATATTTATGGGGAAATAGCCCTTATTAATTAAACATTTTATACACAAATCATTACCCCAGCAACCTAAGAAATTGCACTAACTTGAGGAGAACTTTAGAGAGGAACAAGGGATCAAAAGAGAATGAATCAATCATTCTTTATTGTTCAGGCAATAAATCGTTTGCTTTATCATCACATAATCTATGACTTGTTTATGATTTCATTCTCATGTAATATGATTGGGGATTAAAAACATGTTTAGGTTATAAATTTGTTATTTAATTTATACGGGTTAATGTTTATACTGTTAATGGGTAAATAATATGCTTTATAATTTAGGAATTTTGTAGAGAACCTTTATTTGATCCATGTTGTTTTATGATTGGGATGTTATAACTCATGTTTAGGACTAATTTACTTGTGTTAATCAATGCCCTATGTTAATTATAGAAACGTACTTGAATCGAATTTTAATTTGACCCAATTGAATGAAAAAGATGAAGTTAGGTTTATACATAATATATCGGGTGGGATAATTTCGGGTATACCTGAGGGTATGTATTATCCTATATTATATATATTGTGTTGTGTGTATATATATATATATATATATATATATATATATTGAATGTTTATGTGAGCATATCATATTTGACTCATAGGGAATCTATCGGTTAGGGTTTGATTCAAATGATTTGTGATCGGATACCGCACTCCTAGCCGATGAAGCAGGATTTTGTATAGGTCAATATGTATTTGATCACACGTTCAGTCAATCACTGCCTTACGATGTAAGATGTGGATGACTTGATCCATCAGATGAATTTTTCCATAGTCGATGGTGTGATTGTGTGGTGATATGTTTTTGTCATACGTTCCCTCGGTCACTGCCTCATGATGTGAGATACGGATGGCTTGATTCATCATACAGGTTTTGGAATGGTACTAGTCATTAGTGTGATTAAGTAATGATGCCCCATTATTATATGTGTGCAGGTTTTAAATCCATTTGGTGCAGGACTCATAGGGGTTTACCGATATAGGCATGAGAAGGTCCCCAAAGGTAGATGCCTTTGTGTGGTTATAATAAGTCTTATAAAACTATATGATATAGTATAGTGATGGACACTTAAATTAAAAGACCCTATGTCACGTTAATAAGTTTTCATGGGATCATGTGTATCTTACTTTTTGGGTGACATGAGTGGGGTTTGATATTAGGTTGTATTATTTACATGTGTAGTTAGTTGGATCCCGATGTAATGTAGCAATATGCAGTGTTCACTTATTAGTCTTGTGATAAAGACTTATTAATATTTATTATGCCTTGGGTTGGGACACTTGTGTAGTATTTTGTTGGCCTGGAATTATCCCAAGAGGAGGGGTGAATTGGGACAATTACATTTATTTAACTTATAACAAATTAATATTTCTTTCTTTCTTTTCATAAATCACTTTATATTATTTGCAACTTTGTTAAAATGTTCTCTTATTAGGTTGAAGATACAATGAATTTCACCTTAAGTAACATCAATAGGACACGTAACCGAAATATAAATCAAAGTTTCTTTACTAAAACAAGTATGAAATATTATTACTTTCTCTTTCTTGAAAAGTGAACAAATGAGTAATCACAAGTATTTCGCTGAAGTGGGTATTTGGGTTTAAATATTGTGTTAGGAGTTGGGGTTTTAATCCCTAAGCATAAATGATATTTGGGGTATCTTGGTTCAAAAAATATTTTATTTTTAATTCACTTTGAAACTCAAATGGGCTTTAGGTTTGAAACTTTGTTCTTTTGAAATGGTATTGATTTTTCATTTTAGAAATCTTAATAGTTTGATATTGAATTTTGTTTCTCGACATAAATGATATGAGATTTGAATATTTAGCTCAAATGGGTATTGGGTTTAGAATTAGGCTAAAGAGAGTTTGGACCTTGAAGCTTTGGTTCAAATGGGTTTTGAGGTTTTAAGTTTTACTTCAATGGATTTTTTGGTTCAGTGGAGATTTGGGTTTGAATCTCACATGTATGGAAATGGGTTTAGGAACTTAGTTTATCTTTATATAAAGATCAAGTTAGGATGATACAATCTTGGAATTAGCTTGGTGTTTTGAATGAAACTTTGAAGGTCTATTTATAGGCTTAAGAAGAAACTAGCCGTTAGAGGGTAGTATGATAATTTTTGGGTCTTGTTGAATTCAAAATTTAAAAACTAGCTATTGTAAATTTTGCATTGTATAGTTATTGCCGACTATAACTTGTTATAATCTACTCAAAATCCTCTCTCTAAAGTGTTTTTTTTCAAAAAATTGAGTCCCAAATAGCCGGTTATAGTCAACTATAACTCATGGTATAGTCGACTATAAGCCACTTATAACACGCTTTTGGTTGTTCATGTTGTTCTGACATGGTTCAAGCTTTTGGGAAGGTTTAGGTGGGTTTAATTGAGTATATACATGATAATACAAGTTCATTTACATGTTTACAAACTTTTCTATAGACCTTTAAAGCTCTGGGAAGGTCTTCTGGAATTTGATATTTTCTCTCGTTTTCATGGAACATACGATGTTACTTCTGTATAATGATCAAGATCTTTGTTTGTATGATTGGTTCTGATAGACTTCTCTTAATTCTTTATTGATGAACTAGGTTATTCTTCGTCATAGTTTGAGTGTGATCTTGTTATAGGTTGAGTGTGCTTTATGGTTTAACTTCTCGTGCTTATGAATGTATAGATCTTGCTTGGGATGATCTCATTTCTTGGGTGATGATATTGATGATCAAGAATTTTTTTCTTCTTGGTTAATGATGCATGCTTGAGTATATGGTGGACTCGCAAGATCTTAGTTTCTATATTTATTTCAATGCTTGGGTACTTGATGTCTTAGTTGAATGGGTGATATGATCCTTTTAATATATATCATCATGTATTGAGTGCTTGTTTTTATCCTAAGTATATTAGAGAGAATATAATGAAGTATGATCATATATCAATTGTGTTGTTATCATACACAATATTTTTTACTTGAAATGCTTTCACAATCTCCCCTTTTTTGATGATATCGATACAATTGATATAGTTTAAGAAAATATTTGACAAGACCCCCTCTTTTTTATAACTTTTCCCTTTTCATTAATTTTTCTCAAATAACATATTTTATCTTCCCCTTCATCATTAGCAATAAGGCGGAGTGGTTTTAAAAAAGTATGTTTTTATGTTGAAGACAAATTGGTAATCTTTGTGTACGTAGGCGTAGTAGCAGCAATAATAGTTAGTACGACATTGTAATAGATAAATCATATGCAAGTAATGTTGTAGAGTGCATAATTTTTTTAAACAATGTCATTTGAAATTGCGATGTCAAGGTAATGACAGATAATGCAAATCATATCTTTAGAAAGAGATTTGATAAAAATATCGACGAGGTTATTTGTGGTATAAGTACAGTGAAGTATCCTATCCCATTTTAGGTACATGTTACCATAAGAAGTAGTGTTTGATGTTGATATGTTTGGTTCAATAATGTTGCACTGGATTTTCGGTTTATATAAATAGTATTTTTATTATCACATAAAATTAGAATTTTGGTAAGAAAATAATTAAAAATCCATTTAGTGCCTATGATGGTTTTGGGATGAGAATTTCAACTTTTGGGTAGATCTTAGTGTGTTCATTTATTTTAATTAGAGTTTCTTCCTCGTGTGGGTTTTTAGTTGGTCCTGTGGAAAGGGTTTATATTTCTTTTTTCACTTGGTTTTAATCCTCATTTTTAAGGGAATAATTGTTGTTTTCATAAAATATGAGATGTATAAATTCTTGGATGACACGGGTTCTTGTGTAGATAGGCTTGACTGTTTGTGAGTACTCCAAAAAAATTTCTTCATCTAATTTAGTATTAGGTTGGATAAAAAATTTCTGGCCATTTTAAATATAACACTTCCACCAAAAAACTTTGATATACCTAATATGTTGTTTCTTTTTTCTCCGAATCTTATAGGGATTTGGTTAATTACTTTCCATATTACCATATAGAATGAAGTCTTCATATCTTGTACCCAAAAGGAATTCCCCAAATTATGAGGGATAAATAACATATAAAGATATTTTTTCAAGTCATATACAAGTGTGATAATATCAACGTACAACTCAAGAAATCAAATATTAGGTGTTTAGATGATTTGATGGAGAATGTGGAATATAGTGAGATAATCCTTTAATATAGTTGAACTAAGGTGAAGTAAATGTCAATAAAGTTTCAACATTCTCAAGTATTTCATTTCCAACAACATCATTTCTTTTTCAAAAACTTTCATAAGTTGTGAAGTAAGATTTTGTGTTGTGTGTCTTTTCGAATTTTTGAAGTTCTTAAGTTTCTCCACTTTTGGTTTAATAGTATGTGCATATAGTGTAGGTAAATTGTGAATCATGTGATTTCATTTTGAGGAAGAAATGTGGAATTAATTTGTTATAACTATATATTCATTGTGTTTCCAATGTGTGTAGGAACACTGTGACAACTTGTCATATGCTCATTTATTGTGATAAGATAAAGTGTGTGCTATTTACTCTTATTATGTGTGTAAGTTATCTTTAGAGTTTTTATATAACATATATTTTTAATGATAATCACAATAAAATGTGCGTGCACATAAGAATGAATTTTTTGTACCCAGTCTTTATATGCTTCCCTTTCTTCATCCGTTTTTGCCAAAGGTTTGCCTTAATACAATAATTTTCTTGGAAAATTGTCATTTGACTTTGTATTTGCCTTTTTTGGTTAATATGTAGCATATCCTCCCTTTTTTATTTACAGCTTTGCCTCATTGAACCTCTAGATTCCTATGTTCACATACACACTTGAAAACATTGGTGATGTTTGTAAGTACCATTTATGTAAATTCTCATGATACAAAACTCATCCTCTAGGAAAGCCCTACCTCTATATCTAGCATGATTGGATTTAAACTTAAAAATAATGTAGAACCCCTACCTCTTGATGATGTAAATTCCTTTTATGAAGAGGCAGAAATAAAACCCAATAAATTCTTTACTTCTTGCAAGACTTTTCCTCCAAAATACCACATTCAATACCCACTTTAACCATTGATAATTAAAGGGTGGAATGATGGTGTTGTAAACTTGAAGTATAGAGACAATTATGAGTAATTAAGGCTACTAGATTGTGGGGGGAAGAAAACTCAAAAGTCGCGGGGTAGGGGATGAATTATTTCTTCAAAGATTAGGTGAACGTGTAGGAAAAGTATCTTATTCCTCTATCTTATTGTTGATACCAAATTTAGTCTGCTGATATGGCTCAATTGAGTGAAGACACATGGCAATCTACGTGGAAACAACAAACACTTCCAAGAAACTCACACGCTCCGAGGAACCATACTACAATGAGGAACACTGTTTCCCCGAGGAACTCATACGCTCCGAGGAACAAGAACTCCCCGAGGAACTCATACGCTCCGAGGAACAAGAACTCTCCGAGGAACTCTTGAGTACCGAGAAGCTTAGGCGGTCCGAGCAACTCGGGCGGTCCGAGATGCACCTCGAACAAAGCATTAATAGCGGGATAACCAACAGTTTGACTGTTTCATTAAATGCTTATCATTCAGACGCACACGCTTAAGGGGCATTGAATATATCACCCTTTCATATGTACATCATTTTATGTATTAACCTTTCACATTACAGCCTCAGGGCTATAAATACATTGTACAATCCTCATTGTAGGGGGACGGGAATTTCTTGATAGAACTTGTAATCGAGAATTCCCAAACACTCAGCAATAACATAACAGTGGACGTAGGCCATTCTTATAAGGCTGAACCACTTTAAAAATTCTTTGTCTCATTTATTTATCTGTGATTGAATGATTAGATATGATATAATTTTTTACATCAACAGATTGGCGCCGTCTATGGGAAACGACTGGTAACATCGTTTTTCATCAAAAACAATTCATCACCAATGGCTGATATTCCAGAATCCAGCAATCGAAACGCTGGAAGCCCTCCAAATCCATCTGCTCCGCCAAATATTCCAGATCTGGCTGGGATAATGACAAATCTGGCTCAGGGCCAGACCGTCATGCAAGAAACCATGCGACAACTCATACAAACCCTCCATGGCGGTGCACCAACCCATTCAGGATTGCGAAGTATTCAAAGAAACACCCGTGCACCTTCTTCGCGTACTAGGCGTACCAATTCATATCGCAATGAGGAATCTGAAGATTTTTCTTATCAACCTGGACGAACTTCGTCAGTGCGAGCCACAGATACTGAACAACGTATCACTCTCTCCCCAGAAAGGACCAGTGCGCTATAAAGATTAAGCAGGGTATCACCTTTTAATCGATTAGGACCTAGAAGGAGTAAAAGTGCTCCTAGATCCCCATCGAGGAGTTTTCGACGACCATCAGATTTAAGGGAAGGATCTGCCCAGTCGCGACCAGCTGCTCGTCAAGATAGATCTCAGGAAGCCACATCAATGGGATCAGATGATCGAATCAATAGGCCCGAGGAAGGGAATGATGCATGAAAAGGTTCTATTCATAGGCTGAAGGATAGATTAGGGGAAATGGCTAAGGCCAAGAACCCTTTACAACGAATCTTTGTTCGAGGAACACCTTTTGTCCAGGCCATTGTAGATTTTCCAACACCATCAAAGTTCAAAGCACCTGTTGTGACCCCCAAATATGATAGAAAGACTGACCCTGTTCTTCATATAGAATAATATCAAGCTGCTGCCGACATCTATGCTGTTCCAGATGAGATGAGATGCAGGGCATTCTCGGAAACTCTTACTGGATCTGCACAAATATGGTATAATAATCTTCCTCGGGGTAAGATCTCAACTTTTCTTCAACTGGCCGAGTTATTCATTGGGAATTTCTGTTTTGGGGCAAATCCAGTTAAACGAGTAGCACACTTGTTAAGTGTTAGACAAAAAGCTGGTGAGAGCACCCGAGATTATATAACTCGTTTTAATAACGAGAAACTAGGAAGTCATTGATTATGAGGAGAAGACAGCGATTACCGCCTTGATGAGTGGACTACTACCGAACAAGTTGTACTTAACTTTGGCCAAAGATCCACCTAGAACTATGTCAGACCTGATGGGAAAAGCGTCCAAGATTATGAATGCCGAGGAGGCTATGGCTGCGACGAAGAACATGGATGCTAAAGAAACCAAGGTGGAAGGTGATAAAGCTAAGAAGAAAGAGCATAAGAACAATGGTAATGACAAACATTCAAAAACTAGGTCGGTATGGGATGTAATGAAGAAATATGATAATTATACTCCTTTGAAGAAGGACATCAACCATGTTCTAGAAGAAATCAAGAACAACGAGGAGTTAAACTGGCCAGAGAAAATGAAGGCAGACCCTGACAAGAGGAATAAGGCGAAGTATTGCGAGTTTCATAAAGATCATGGCCATATGACCAAAAATTGCATAGCTCTTGAGAATGAGATTGAAACACTCATCAGACGAGGAAAACTGGCAAAGTATGTTGATCGTGGAAGCGAAAGAAGGAACAATGACCGAACAAGAGAGAGGTCTAGAACTCCTCGTCGAGCAAAGGAGAACAAGAGAAAAAAACATGAAGTTGATCCAGAAGACGACCCCGATCTTCCCAAGAGATCAAGGCAGCCAGAACGTGAGGTATTTTCAATACGCTTTGGGTCATTTGACTGTAATGTTATAACAGGTGGAGATGTAGGAGGAGGAGACCTTACTGCAGATAGAAAAGCTTACCTTTGTGAGGCTCAAGCTTGCTCGTACATTCAACGAATAAATTTAGCTGAGGAGGATCGCCCGAGAAAGGTGAACAAAGAGAAATTGGTCATTAGTTTCTCAAAGAATGACCTTGCAGGTGTTCTATATCCTCATGATGACCCATTGGTGATCAAGATGAGAATGAAGGAAGTAATAATTTCAAGAGTACTGGTCGACAATGGTAGCTCAGAAGATATCATGTTCTACTCGTGCTTCGATAGTTTAAATCTAAAGCTATCTCAATTGGAGCCTTATCATAGACCCCTCATCGGTTTTGCTGGCGAGAAAGTATTTCCACTTGGGACGATCAAGTTGGATATATTCATTGGTACGTGGCCTGCTTGTCGAACAGAAAGAATACGCTTCTTCGTGATGGATAAAAATGTTCAATCATCATACAATATCATAATGGGAAGAGTAGGATTGAAGAAGTTCGAGTCTGTACCATCTACAGTGCATCAGTGCCTAAAATTTCCAGCAAATTTTGGAGTAGGAGTTGTGAAAGGTGATCAGAAAGTAGCTCGGGAATGCTATTATTCATCCGCCGAGCAAGAAGAACTGGAGGAATCAAGGAAAAAGACTACTACCTATCAAGTGGATGAAGGTGCCGAAATTGAAACATTGGATCCTAGAGATGAGTCGCAACTTGTGAAGGGTCAAGTGGTGGAAGCTACTGAAAACATCATTCTGGACGACGAGCACCCTGAGCGAACTACTCAAGTAGGTTCGTCGTTGGAAACCTCACTAAAACGAGAATTAATAACTTTCCTTAGAAGCAAAAAGCAAACTTTTGCGTGGAGTCATGAAGATATGCCTGGGATAGACCCAAATTTCTTATGTCACAAACTCAATGTGAATAAGGAGATCAAGCCTGTGAAGCAGAGAAGAAGAGTATTTAGTCCCGAGAAGAATCAAGCTATACAGGAGGAAGTCGAGAAACTCCAGAAAGCTTATTTCATTGAAGATGTTAAATATCCAGACTGGTTAGCAAATGTGGTGATGGTGAAAAAGAAGAACAACAAATGGAGGATATGTGTGGACTTCACCGACCTCAACAAAGCATGCCCAAAGGATCACTTTCCATTGCCCCGATTTGATCAACTGGTGGATGCTACCTCGGGACACGAGTTGCTGAGCTTCATGGATGCTTATTCTGGTTACAATCAGATCAAAAGGAAACCTGATGATAGGGAGAGTACTTCTTTCATTACCCCTAGGGGAACTTATTGTTATAATGTTATGCCTTTTGGTTTGAAAAATGCAGGTGCGACATATCAGCGACTGATGAACAAGGTCTTTGCTGAACAAATCAGTTGCAATATGGAAGTCTATGTTGACGATATGCTGACAAAAAGCAAAAAAGCTGTAGATCATCTAGTTTACTTAAGTCAGACTTTTGATCAACTGGATAAATATCAAATGAAGCTGAACCCGACGAAGTGCACATTTGGAGTACGAGAAGGCATGTTCCTCGGGTACATTGTCAATCAACGAGGCATTGAGGCAAATCCTGAAAAGATCAAAGCTCTATTAGGGCTGCGATCTCCATTGACGAAGAAATAGGTGCAGAGTCTTACAGGACGAGTAGCAGCACTCAACAAATTTGTGTCACGAGCAACTGATCGATGTCTCCCATTCTTCAAGACACTCCGAAAGACTTTTGAGTGGAATGATGGATGTGAGAAGGCTTTTCAAGACTTGAAGAAATACTTGGGAACACCTCCACTGTTGTCCAGGCTAGTGATGGGAGAAAAATTTTACTTGTATCTTGTAGTGCCCGAGAATGCAGTTAGCTCGGCGTTGATCAGAGTGGAGAATGGAGTGAAAAAACTAATTTATTATACGAGTAAGGCCTTTCGAGGAGCGGAGATCAGATATCCAAGGCTGAAAAAATTGGCACTGGCGCTGATTGAGGCGAGTAGGAGAATGAGGCCATACTTCCAGGCTCATACCATAGTAGTATATACTGATATGCCATTGAGGCAAGCCCTTCATAAACCAAAAAAATCAGGGAGATTGATGTACTGGGCAATAGAGCTCGGTGAATATGATATATTTTATGAACCCAGAGCATCGCTAAAAGGGAAGGCTATAGCAGATTTTATAGCAGAGTTCACCTATCCTGATACCCCCGAGGAGCAAAAGTTGCTCGCTGATCAACCTGTGGATGTTATAGGATCATCAAATACTAGCTCAGACCAAATTCGGTTGGTAAAAGAGCAAGTAGATGTTACAGGATCATCAAATTCGATCTCAAACCAACTCCGATTGGTAAAAGGGCAAGAAAAGATGATCGACGAAGAGCAAGAAATATCAGGGGAGGATGAAAGGAAGCAACAAATATTTCACGGAGGAACTCTGTCAGATCAGAAATTTGAAGACGAGTTACCAATATGGAGGCTATATGTAGATGGCTCATCTTGCACTACAGGATGTGGCGCGGGGATAGTTTTGAGCACTCCGGACGAGATCGACATGGAATACGCCCTACGTTTCCAATTCAAAGCTTCCAATAATGAGGCTGAGTATAAGGCCATGATTGCAAGTCTTAATTTGGCAAAAATTATGGAGGCGCAGCAGGTTATTGTCTTCAGTGATTCTCAATTGATCGTAAATCAAATGTTGGGAGTATATGCAGTTAGAGGAGAACTAATGATCAAATATCATGCAAAGGCAAAGGAGCTGGTGTCAGAATTTGCTGCTATTCAGCTGATCAGAATACCAAGAATGGAGAATGCGAGAGCAGACGCCTAAGCTCGATTAGCATCAGCTACTCGCACCGAGCTACGACGAATAATCCTAATTGAAGTGTTAGCTGGTCGGAGTATAGATGAAGATCTGACGATGAAATTTATTACCCTTGATTTAGGACCATCTTGGATGGATCCCATCAGGGCGTATATTGTAGAGGGGGAATTACCAATTGACAAGCTTGCAGCCAAGAAATTGAAGTTTAAAGCTGCTCGGTATGTATTAACTAACGGTATTTTGTATAGACGAGAAATTATGGCAGGTTTGCGGAGATGTGTGCATCCCACCGAGGTGAAAGATTTAATTGAAGAGATCCATGAAGGGTCCTGTGGAGCCCATGTAGCAGGTCGGATGCTTTTGCAAAGGGTGATGATGTAGGGATACTACTGGCCGACGATGAGAGTTGATTGTATCGCCTATGCCAAGAAATGTGACAAGTGCAAACGCTTTTCCTCCATCCGAAGAACTCCACAAGCATTGTTGACACCCATCACTTCCCCTTGGCCATTTGTCATGTGTGGGATAGATTTGGTTGGGCCATTGCCAACGACGATAGGAAGGTTCAAATACCTCATCGTCTCAGTGGATTATTTTACTAAGTGGGTAGAAGCCGAGCCTCTCATTGATATGACGTACGAGAAGGTGTACCAATTTGTTTGGAAGAACATCATTTGTCGATATGGTCTTCCTCATGCTTTCATCACAGACCATGGAACACAATTTGACAACGAGGAGTTCGCTGCCTATTGTCATCAGTCGAACATTTTGAAGATCCACTTAGCACCAGGCCATCCTCAAAGTAATGGACAAACTGAAGTGACAAACAGAACGCTGCTAAATGGCTTGAAGAAAAGATTGGATGATGCGAAAGCGAATTGGATCAACGAGCTACAATCAGTACTCTGGGCTTACCGAACTACTCCCCGAGTAGCAACTGGAGAATCACCATATATGCTGGCGTTTGGAAGTGAAGCTGTTATACCTGCCGAGTTGGGCCTCCCAACACACAGAGTACTGAATTTTAATTTCCCTGTCAGCGACTTAATGAGAAGATTGGATTTAGACATGCTCGAGGAAGTTAGAGAAGAAGCAGCCATTAGAAATGCTGCTTACCAGCAGCGAACAACTTTGTTCTACAATAAGAGAGTGAAGAAGTGCGACCTGAAAGAAGAAGACTATGTGCTGAAGAAAGTAATTCAAAAGCACAATAAGCTGGAGGCAAACTGGCATGGACCATACCGAGTTACAGAAGTTGTTCGACCAGGAACTTACCGAATAGCAACTTTAGAAGGGGAGGAGTTTAAGAATGCATGGAGCGCAGAGCACCTACGTAAGTATTATCAGTGATGAATAAAATGAAGATATTTCTGCTGAATTCTTTCTTTTTATTGAAAGTTTTTCGGGGAATACTAGTGCTACACACTACTCGGCAAAACTCGACAAAGCTCAGACTACTCAAATTTTTTCTCGAAAATGCCAACTAAGGTTGGTCGAGAAACCAATATTCCTCCGGGAAGTAAAGCTACCAATATTCCTTCGGGAAGTAAAGCTACCAATATTCCTCCGGGAAGTAAAGCTACCTATATTCCTCTGGGAAGTAAAGCTACCAATATTCCTCCAGGAAGTAAAGCTACCTATATTCCTTCGGGAAGTAAAGCTACCTGTATTCCTCCGGGAAGTAAAGCTACTTGTATTCCTACGGGAAGTAAAATTTGTATTCCTAAGGGAAATAAAACTATATGTTTCTCGGGAAATAAAAGTATTCCTAAAAACGCCAACTTATGTCGGTTAGGAAGTAAATATATTCTCAAAAATGCCAAATTGAGTTGGTCGGGAGGTAAAATTATTTCAAAAAGACTAACTATGGCTGGTCGAGGATAAAAACCCACCGACTCTAGTTGGTCGACAAGGAAAATTTACCGACCTTTGTTGGTCGTAAACATTTAAGAGAAAAATCTACTAACTATGGCTGGTCGGGGATAAAAACCCACTAACTGTAGCTGGTCGACAAGTAAAATTTAACGACCTTGGTTGGTCGGAAACATTTTAAACATTTTTGATACTCGTAACTTTATTGCTAAGTTGGTCGAGAAACAAAACTTTATTATTAAGTGATCGAGCAATATTTTTGATACTCGTAATTATTACTAAGTTGGTAGAGAAACAATATACTATTTTTGCTAAATGACTACCACAAATTCAAGCTATTCGACAATAAGTTGATCGACAAACTACATAATATTGTTATCTTTTTATCAGATACACATGCACAAATATAAAGTGTTTTACAAGACAATAGCAGTTAAAATTGCGAACAAAAATGAAAGTCTTTCATTAAATGCAAAATAAATTACATTGATAATGAAATGTAAAATACATTGATAATGAAATGTATACTAACTATTACATTAATATTCCTATTCTACTGGTCTTTTCCCCTCTGCTTTTGACACAGGTTCCTCTCTGGCAGGCGGATCATTTAAAGAAAGAGGAGAATTTATGAAGTTGAGATCCTTTAACATCCTGATATTCATTACGGATGGTCGATCTAAGAGGTGCTCGGGATGAGATA
The DNA here is from genome assembly GCA_949130495.1 of Sambucus nigra. NCBI lineage: Eukaryota > Viridiplantae > Streptophyta > Magnoliopsida > Dipsacales > Adoxaceae > Sambucus > Sambucus nigra. Next base: position 380,654,935 of record OX422214.1, on the reverse strand, counting down.
TCTCGATATTTGAATGGAGATTGTAGTCGTCGAGATATTTTGAAATCAAGCATCGAGGAATGGCCCGTGCAGGGATCCAACTCATATCCAATTTGAATGGAGCCACGGGTAGATCGAGCAGCCCAGGATCATGGTAGTCCCACATGTAATGATCCTGTTCTAGTTGCAGCACACCTAAGGCATTCAACCAGCCTTTATTGTAGCCCTCATTATTGGCATTCTGGATACGATCGTCCAAGTGGTAAAGAGCCTCGTTGTATCCAGCCATCCAGAACTCCCTGGGCTATTTGTGGAATTGATATGTCAGTCTTTCCAACTGCTCATGGAGATTTTTGATGAAGAGTTCCTTATTCTCCAAGACAGACTTGTGCACAGAAAGCTGCTCTTCCAGGTCCCCGATCTTCTTTGACATTTCAGCCAACACCTGGTTCTTCACCATTAACTGGAAGGCCTGGTTCTTTAAGGCAGACTGAGTTCGCTGTTCCTCGACAGGAATCCGAGGAGCTCTTGATCGACCGCGAGAAGGTGTAGAAGGGCCAGACCTCTTCAAGGTTTCTAACTCGTCCCTCAAATTGGCGTTCTCGACTTCCAAGAACGAGAATCCCTCATCAGTCACTGGGATCAAGGCTTTTGAAGTAGAAGATGCGGACTTTAACTGTGATAACTCTCTTTGAAGATTTTTGTTCTCTTGCTCTAATAATTCATCTATTTATTTGCACTCCTCGACCTCACCCTTCAGAGTTCTCTCCCTCACATCGTAGCTAACAAAAAGTTTCTCGTAACCCTTGTCGGCAATGATTTGCTGGTACTTCTTCTCGTACCCCTCATGCAACAGGGCAGTGGATTCTTTGTATTGTTGCTGAAGGTCTTCGAGGGTGCCTTGGAGATCCTCGATCATATCATAATACACCACATTATTGGCCACTGCTCGATCAAGTAGACACTTCATATATTGGTATGCTTCGACTGCCTGTTCAGAAGCATCTTGACCGAGGATGTCGACGACTTGTGCTGCACTCAGATTTGTGTGACCAGCTTTAAAATAATCATTGCATTGCCTCAGCAGCTAGGTATCGTGAGCAGATAATAATTCCATCCCGGCCAGAAACTAGCAGAGGAAGAAAAGCAATAATCAATAAGAATCAAGACAGAGTATGAAGAGGAGACAACAGTATGAATAAACACAAATTCAAGTTTTATTATATCATAAAGGTCAGAAGTACAAGATTCAGAATTACATGTTCAGGATTATATTTGACAAAAGAAAAATATAAAGAGAAACCCGAACAACTCTACACCTTTTACTTGTCTCCCAAAACCTTCTCGGGAGGCTGGGACGAGGAAGTAGGTTGCTCGGAGGGAATAGAAAGTTGCTCGGGGAGCGCCAGCAGTTGCTCGGAAGAAGTAATGATTTGCTGAGGTTACTCGATAGCAGGCTGGATGGCTGGGGGATGATCTCCCATCGCCATAGAAGACTCTTCGGAGGAAGCTTCGTCCTCTTATTCATCTTCAGGAGTTGGAGGGGGACCAGGGATGTGTCACTGGAAGAGCTCAAAATTTTCATCCACCTTCATCTCCTGTAGAGCAGCAACCCACCCATCTATGAAGTACTTGAGGCTGCCATATTCTACTTGAGACATCATGGCAGCCAAGCCCTTGTTCCACCCCTTGTCCCAGCCAACGCTGAAGGACTTCTTCACAGCCATTTTCCTCTTCAATTTCTCCGAGGAAAGCTTCTCGGACAGCAGGTTATCAGCAGCTTTCAATTTTCTCCCAGCCTCCTCCTTCTGCCGATTTACCTCCCGAAATTTAGCCAAATCCTCTTCAACAACCTTGAGCTTATTCTCAAGCTCTCCAGCATTTTGGAGCTTCTCGTCGAGCTCTTTATTTTTCCCTTCCAAGTCCTTTATTCTTTTCTCCAACTCCTTGGAGACTTCAACAACCTGAGCTTTTTCCTGCTTGGTGGAGGCAAGTTTCTTCTCCCAGATTGCCTTGTCAGTAGCATATTTATGGCGAGAATCTTCCAAAGACTTCGTCAGGCCCGCCAGAGCTTCCTCCACCCCAGATGAGGAGCTTGAAGTTTTAATTGCTTCATCCTTCTTCAAAATTATATTGAAGCAGCTCGTCAACTGTAAAAAAGAAAATAAAAGCAAGTCAGAAACAGAAATGACAAGGGAAATATGAAAAGTTCAAAGTAATAAGACTTACAGAAGCAATATGGCGAGCAGCTAACGAAGTGACCATATCCCGAGTAAGGTTTTCTTTAGTACCTTGGACCTCGGGAATGATCCAAGACTTTACCGAGCTCATGGCAGAGCTTGGAGGAACAAAAGTTGGAACACCGATTCCAGTAACTGGGGCTGAGTGATGGTGTCAGCCAAATTGACCGAGGAGCTCTTCTTCAGCCTCCTCGGGGGAACATAAATAGTTTCAACCAAGGAAGAACCCTTGGTCGGTGATATGACAATCACCTCGCCTGGAGCAGCAGCCTTGCTCGGGGCCACTGGAGGCTTCTCGGTGACCTTAGCAGGAGCAGCTAGAGGAGATGCATCAATTTTCTTTGTCCCCTTTGGGACATCGTGTTTACTTATTTTGGCCTCTCCATCACCAGAGGCAGGCTTCTCGAAGAGAGTGGGAGGTCTTCTCTTCTTCATCCTTTCACTTAAAGGAATGTGTGATTCAGGCGAAAACTTGCAGAGGCTGGTACTGGTTCTGCTTCACTTATCACCGGACGAGCAGTGAAAGAAGTGGTATAGCTCTTGTACTGCAGCAGATACGAAGCTGACCTAATGTGCTCGTCGGCAACACTCTGATGCAGACTCCAGATAAGTTTCAAATGCCTGATATTAACGTCTGCTTCTTTTGGACACTTTCTTTTGCTATCAACTGCAAATAAATCAAAATTAAAATATCAGTGGCACATTTTGTCAAACACAAAAGAAGCATGATTTCAAAATAAATAAAATGAAATAAAAATAACCTATCCCATTGCCATAGGGAGGGCATCTGGGACCCTGATAAACTTCATCTCCAAATAAAGGAGCATGTTGCCAATTTTTTATGACAACCCCGTGCTCAAAATAGTCCCTATTGGCATCCAGGAGATTGACTACTAAGGTCCTATTGAAAAATCTAGTTTTTAAATAAAAAGTATTATCGCCTACAGCCCATCTATAGCAAAACATGATTTCTAGAATTCCTATGCGAGTTCCATGGATTTGATTTAACCTATGAAGCTAATTAACTATTCTCCATGTATTTGGGGCTATTCTTGCAGGAACAACGTCAAAGTATTGACAAAATTCCAGACATAAGGGATTGGGTGGAAAAGAAAATTCACACTCAGCAATAAAGAGACTGGGGAACCAATGTCCCTCAGCCAAACGAAAATAATCCGAAGGTTCAGAAAGTTCCTCTAGAACAACCCATGAAGGAATAGAAAAATCAGAACAAAACTTATCAAGAGATTCAACAGGGTAAACCATGATGAATAAAGGAAATGAAGAAGAAGGAAGAAGATCTTACAGAAAAAGAGTGGATCTGTTGACAACGAACGATGGAAGAGAAAAATACACAGGAGAGAAAGAGACGATGGAAAACTCGAAGATACAAATTTGAAAAAGTAGAAGACGATGGGATTATCTGTGACATTTAAATACTCTGCCTTGGGAAAAGGAAAAAGTAATGATTACAAAAAGAGACGATTACGCTACCGGCGGCTAAAACGATAAAAAGGACGCAACAATCGAAGCGAGTATAAAAGTTCAAAAAAGCCTGATTCAAAGGGTATGCAAAAAAACCGGCCGGCCCGAAAACCGAACCGAACCGGCCCGAACAGAATCGAAACAGGAGGTTTTTTTAGCCCGGTTCGATTTACGATTTAAGGAATTAAAAAACCGACCATGTCGGTTCGGTTGGCGGTCTAGCCATGGAAAAATCCGAACCGAACCGAACCGATATCAATATTTATATTAAAAAACTTATATTTTTATATGCAAAATCCATTAACCGGCCTTAAAAACCGGCCAAAACCGAAAAACGCCCAAAAAAACCCGACCAAAACCGAAAACTAACCAAAACCGAACCGAAACCGAACCGAACCGAAACCGACATAAATCGAAACCGATGGTTTTTTTCATTATCGGTTCGGTTTTGGTCTAACCCTTTCCAAAACCGAACCGATCGGTTCGGTTTGGATTGCGGTCCAAAACCGAACCGAACCGACCCGTGCACACCCCTAGCTGATTCTATGAATTTGGAAGGAAAAATAAATACAAGGGAAACACTCCCAAAAATCAGGAGGACCATTTAAAGCTACCATATTCCGAGAAAGAATATTCCACACTCCTCAAAGTTTGAACTATGAAACATTGGGGGCTTCTGTTGATACCAAATTTAGTCTGCTGACATGGCTCAATTGAGTGAAGACACATGGCAATCTACGTGGCAACAACAAACACTTATGAGGAACTCACACGCTCAGAGGAACCATACTACAATGAGGAACACTGCTTCCCCGAGGAACTCATACGCTCCGAGGAACAAGAACTCTTCGAGGAACTCTTGAGTACTGAGAAGCTTAGGCAGTCCGAGAAACTCAGGCGGTCCGAGCTGCACCTCGAACAAAGCATTAATAGCGGGATAACCAACAGTTTGACTGTTTCATTAAATACTTATCATTCAGACGCACACGCTTAAGGGGCATTGAATGTATCACCCTTTCATATGTACATCATTTAATGTATTACCCTTTCACATTACAGCCTCAGGGCTATAAATACATTGTACAATCCTCATTGTAGGGGGATGGGAATTTCTTGATAGAACTTGTAATCGAGAATTCCTAAACACTCAGCAATAACATAACAGTGGACGTAGGCCATTCTTATAAGGCTGAACCACTTTAAAAATTCTTTGTCTCATTTATTTATCTGTGATTGAATAATTAGATATGATCTAATTTTTTACATCAACACTTATAATGTCCCAAAACATATTATATTGCCCCCCATTGCTCAACGATGAAACCACAATGTTAAATGGGGTAGTGAGATAGGTATTATGGCTAAAAATCGTGGGAGGGCCAACTTATTTTACACCCCATACCATTGCATATGTTAACAACTTAAAAGGAAATGAAGAATGCTGTCTCAGGTGCATCGAATCGATTCAGAATCATTTCGGATCGATCCAAAATTTATCTATTTTTTTGAATTTTTAGTTTTCCCCATCATTTTTTTTAACTTTAAAAACTGGGTAATAATTTTGAATTAATTCATTTAGTCCCACACATGGTAAAAAATTCTTAAAAATAATTAAATGCGGATGGCCGAATACTACTACTTTTTATTAATGATGGGTATGAGTGTTACAATCTCCCCACCTTGGGAACTTTCATCCCCAAAAATCATACTACATAATTATACTGAAAAACATAACTCGGGATATTATTTCTTCATTATAGACTCTAACTCCCAAGTTGCTCCTTCAATTCCATTGTTATCACATATAATTTTGACTAGAGAAGTCATCATCTTGCGAAGCATCTTTTCCTTGTGGATTACTATCGCCATTTTCTTAGTCTCATAGGAAACATCATCCTGGAAGTACCTGACTCCAATTGATAAGGTGAGATGGATACCTTCTTAACATCGATGCAAGAAAAACATTGTGCACTTAAGATAACTACGGTGGTAACACTAAACGATACGATACTAGAACGATCCTCCTTAAGATCTCAAACGGTCATGTGTACCTTAGTGCTAACTTCCCCTTTATACTAAACTTCTTAACTTTTGTTATAGCTTTGATCTTTAGAAATGCAAGATCACCCACAATAAACTCTAAGTCATAACGATGAGTATCAACATAGTTCTTCTGATGGCTTTGAGTGGTCTTAAGCCTGGCTCATGTGACTTGAATTTTCTCAGTGGGTTCTTCAATAATTTCATACCCTAATATGTGTTTGTCACTAACCTCTGCCCAACAAACTGGTGAATGATAAGGTCTTTCGTATAAGGCTTTAAATGGTTCCATCTCAATTCTCACCTGGTAACTGTTATTGTAGGTGAACTCTGCTAATGGTAGATGATCAACTTAACTACCATGAATGTCTAGAGGGCATGCTTATAACATATCTTAGATTATCTGAATAGTCCTCTCGAGCTGTCCATCTGTTTGCAGATGATAGGTTGTATTAAAATTTAGATTTATTCCTAACTTTTGTTGATGTTTCTTACAAAACTTGGAAACAAACAACAGATCTATGTTTGAAACAATAGACAAAGGTGCACCATGCAACCTTATAATCTCTTGGATATAGAGTTTGGAAAGTGTGACCACATTATCCGTGACTTTGATGAGAAGGAAATGTGATGACTTTGTGAGTCGATCAACCACAACCCATACTGCATCGTACCTTGCTCGAGTCCTAGACAAAGCTGTGATGAAGTCTATGGTGATGTGTTCCCACTTCCAGTGAGCTACAAGTAGTGGTTGTAACAGTCCTGCTGGCTTTTAGTGCTCAGCCTTAACTTGTTGATAAGTGAGTAACTTTGCCATAAAAGTGCGATATTCTTCTTTATTTCAGACCAATAGTAGTCTCGACACAAGTCCTTTTACGTTTTTGTGGGTAATATCAGGAACTATCAACCTTCCTTATAACCTGGATGAAATGATATTGGTGTGAAGAAATTTAAGAAAAATCTTCAAAAACATGCATGTGAGGAGAGATATGAGACATACACGTGTTGATCATTTACCCATTGAGATTGTGTTTTCTCTCACTCACATAAATCGGACTTAATCTTGGACGTTCGATTACATTTATCAATGGTCTGCATGTTTCTTTGTTCGATTCTTGTGATAACAAAATGAACCAATCAGAGTTGTTTTAAATGCAGTCCATTGTGAACCTTTGGATTAAATCTTCGAACAGTAATGTTGATAACAACCGTTGATTTGATTATGGTTTCCAAATCCTTCCAAGAGCACTATAAATAAGACTGTTCGTTCCCTCATTTCCAAATTTTGAAGACCTTAAGGTTTGAGAGAAGAGAGAGAGAGAGGAGGGAGAAAAAATGAGAGAAAATTGTGAAATCCAAACAAAACTCTTACAAAATATTTTCAGAAATTACTTTTGAGAGTTTTATGGGTTTCTGATATTCGAAGTTTAAACTCTCTTTGGTTTTAATCTCTCTTCTTAACACCATCACTCAAATCAGAACTCGTTTCTTTATATAGAAACTTGTAGGTGTGATACAAAGTGATGCAGTCACTGTGTTGAGTTGTTGTTTTGATTTCTTTTACTAGAAATAAACCTCACTTGTTGGATACTAGTTTAAAATATTTCATATCAAATTTTATCAAAGAAATCTCTTATCTGTTTTACAAAACTGAAAAAGGGTTTGCAAGTTTTCAAATCCGAGTTTTTCACTTTGAAAAACTTGTATATAAATAAAATTTGTAGGGTCTTTATTTTTTAAAGACTCTGAAGAAGACAGATCTGAAAGTTCAAAAGAGTTAAAGATCAAATCTATTTTGATTAGTGTGAAAAATAGCATTTCATACTTAGAATCCTTTTTAAATTGTAGGAATCTTTTGTATAAGTGTGTGTGAGTACATGCATGTGTTAGGCACCTCACTCACAACACTTCTCACACAACATCACATAAACCAGTGTGTTAGTTGAGAGATTTCAACTTCAGAGTCGATGTAAAGAAGGAGCTTAAGGAGAGAAGCTTTCGAACGATAATGAACCAAACCAAAGCCTCAACAGTTGGAGTTACCTAACGAGGATGGTATAATTTCTTAACTTAGATTTAGGTCTGTATTGTGTGTTTAAGTGTAACCTAAACTCATTCTAGTGGATTTTTCATTTTGAGGTGTAGAGACCTTCGTGGATGTTTCTCCATTTGGGTGGGGTTTTACCACGTTAAAATCTTTGTCTTGTGTGCTTGTTTTTTAATCTCTCATAATTACTGCTCTATTGCTGCATTAACTAAAATTAATTTTTTAAAAAACTTATTCACTAATATCTGAAATAACTCATTCACAATATTTTTAAACACATCTTGTGTTAATAGTTTTTTTTTTCTAAAAAGAGTTTCTTTAAGAACAACTTCAGAACCTACTAGACTGCTTTAACTTGTCTTAAACAACTTAGTTAGGTATTTTCATTTGGTATCAGAGCTTGGCATTTGGTTTTCACAAAATCTTTTAGATTCTGTGTTTTTGAAACTGTTTTTTAAAATAAACATATGGACGAGAAATTTGAGAGATTATGGAATCTGTCCAGGCCTCCCATCTTTGATGGGAATAACTTCCCTTACTGTAAAGTAAGGATGATAGCCTTCATCCAAGGGACTTTGGGAGATGAAGCCTGGGATGCTATTGAAAACGAATATATACATCCTACTAAACCTACAGCAGAAGGTAGTATTGAAAGAGTTAAGAAACTTTTCAGTGAGTTCACAATGGAAGAAAAATGGCCTCCTATAATAATAAAGGAAAGAATGCTATTTTTATGTCAGTCAAAGAACATGAATTTAAGAGAATATCTATTTTTTCAACCTCTAAGGAAGACTAGGACACGTTGGTCACTGCCCATGAAGGTGACACACGTGTTAAGGCTGCCAAAACCCAAATGCTTATACAACAATATAACAAACTCATTATAACTGAAACTGAGACTTTCGATGACTTTTACATTAGGTTGACTGATACAATTACCAAATTGCATGGTAATGAAATTGTGTATGATAGGAAAGAGATTGTATCTAAAATTCTAAGATCACTTCCACCAAAATTTGATAATAAAAGATATGCAATTGAGGAGATGGATGATCCAAATCTCACTCCAGAACTCCTTAGTAGAAAACTCAGAACAGTGGAAATGGAATTAAAGTTTAAGAAACAACTCTCCAATGGTCAAAAGAAATATTCCAGTCCCAATCTTATTTTCTAGTCTAAAGTGACCAAACCTGAGTTTGCTGTTCGTTAGACTCTGATGAAGAGTGTGATTTGGACAATTTGGATAATTAGATTGCCTTAATGTCTAAACATTTTAAAAATATTTTAAAATTTAGAAATAATTGATTAGCACCCAAAAGTGTCTTTTTTATACCCCGAATAGAGGCATTTTAGTCGTTCGTTTTTAATAAAAATGACCTTATGTTCGTATTTTATCATTTTGCAGGTCAATACGCAGTTACGATACAAATAATGCTAAATCAGTACAAGTGCGACACAGAAGCGGTCAAAAGCATACATCGAAGAAATCAAAAGAGACCGTGAAGTGAGAAGTCCAATTTGAGCATGCCGAGATGTGATCCGATGCCTCGAAACAGTCCCGTAACCCAAATCTAAGCCTACACCGAGCCCAGACCATTCTCCGAGGCCCGTGTGTGTTGAGTTTGTACCTTTATTATTTTTCTAGATTTTTATTTTTAGTCATTTTATTTTTAGAATTTATTTAGAATTTTCTAAGATTTATTTTCTATTTTTCTAATTCTTTATTTTGATTTTGATTTTTATTAGTTTTTAATTTTTAATATTTATTTTATTTTTAATAGGATTAGTTTTAGGAATTTATTTTCTAGTTTTATTAGATTTTAATTTCTTTTATTTTAGTTTTATTAGGATTATATTTTTTTAAGTTTTAATAGAGTTTATTTAAATTCTTTTTATTTTCAATTTTTTTTTAGTTGAAATGTTAGTTTTTTTTTTATTTATTTTTATTAGATTTTTAAGTTTTTATTTTATTTAGTTCTATTTTATTTTTTTAGAAGGTGTTATTTTTTTAAGTGTCCAAATTAAACACACACACCATAATATCTTACATCCACCCTACCCTACACCCCACAACACACAACCACTCCCCATCTACTATTCATCCTCCTCCTCACACCCACACCCTATTCTCTCTCCTCCATTCCCATGTCAAAACCTTGGCCCATAACCCATCTCCAACATCCATAGCCAACAACCCTCAACACCTCTCTACCCCCACCTACCTCGCCGGCGCCTCCTGTTCGAACACCGGCCGTACCTCTAATCCGGCAACTCTACCGGCGAAACCCCCTACCCTCCGGCGGTGCAACAGCCAAAACCAACCGTGACGCAAATCGTGTTCAACCCAATCGTGAACCGCGCCAGACCTAGCCCCATTCCGGCAGACCTCGAACCGCGCCAGATCCGGATTCAACCCGATCTATTTTCAGCTCCGATCCACTCCCAAACTACCTGCCATTATTTCCAAAAAAATTGGATGAAATCAAATCCACGTACACATGATTGACTTGGAAACTCAAGATCCCAAAAATCTCTGAATGATCCCACCAAATCGTGTACTCTTAAAAGAAGGGGATGGCGACTCATTTAAAGGGACTCTCTCTCAGCAAATAAGAGATAGACAGATACAGAGAGAGACGGAGACACAGAAAAAAGAAAAAAAGAGGGCAGAAAAAATAGTCAGAAAATACAAAAAAAAAATAGTTTAAGGTTTAAAAAAATTTGTAGGTTCTTTTTTTACTTTTAGTTTTGTAATCCAGTCAGATTTTGTGACGAGTTTGGGACGCGTATTCATGCACACAATTGAATCAAGAAATTATTGCGTATCTTATTTCTTACTCTTTCTCTTTAATTTTTGTTTGTTAATTGTGCTTGTGCTAAAATTCTAATCATGTGTGGCTAAACACCCCATTCAATGGGTGGGATGAAATGCGTATGTTGAGTTGTTTTAATTGAATATGATTCATTGATGTGTTCTAGGCTAATTAAATTGGGAAAAATCACACATTAATTTATGTAACGAGAGTTAATAAATTAATGGTGCAAAATTAATATTTAATTTTTGAATTTCACTTAGAGATAAGTATTATTCTTAAATTAAAATATTAATTCCGTGTGTGCAATTTAAAGATTCGTACAAATTTTAATAGATTAATCTTAGCGGATATTTTATTGAGACGAGTGTGAATCTTATTTTTTTTATGTTGTGACTATTCCCGATTTAGTTGCTGTAAAAGATAAAATTGAATTTAGGATTGTAATGAGAGTTATATTTTAAATTCAATATTATTTCAGACTATTCAATTGAATGATTAGGATTTTAAATTAATTTGACTGCGCGGTGTAGTCCCACCTCTTGTTTCTTCTCATAAATTCTCAACTAGATTACTTTATGATTTTTCTTAGTCATTTTAGTTGCATAAATTGTCATTTCCTCCCTTGATAATTGTTTTTAAAATATAATAAAAAAAATATTAAAGAAAAATTTTAAAAACACGAAAAGATTTTTAACAAAATTTGAAATTGCAAGTTTTCACGATTAGAGTTTGAAATTGGATTGATACCCGAATTTGCCACGATCCTGAATTTTTAACAAGTTTTGTAGGTAATTTCAGGAATTTTGATACTCGAAGTTTGACAGCAGCGACATTGATAACTCTTAATTTGTGTTCCTTCGGATATAATTTGGAATGCCGCTATACTGTTCTTACTGCGACGTTTTTGGACAATGCCATCTATACTGTTCTTACTGCGACGTTTATGGACAATGCCTTGAAGAATGTTTTAAAAAACGTCTGTATAAGCCCGTCTTTAATCCAACTGTCTAAAAAAACTTTAACTACTCTATACATAACAGAAATAACTACGTCCTTCCTGATAAGAACTCTAACTATCGTAATAGTAATAAACAATCTAATATTAAAAGAAAGTCCAAAAGGAAGAGTCCTAGATACATGACTAGACCAAATGCTCAAAGATTTGACAAAATTCAAGTAAAGGCGCACAAATCTTTTGAATAAAATTCTAATGCTCGCAAATTTAATAATATTCGAGCAAATTCGCGCAAATATTTTAAAACTAGAGGAATCTGGGTTAGGAAAGATAATCTAATACCCCAAATGAAGTGTAACATTGTGATTAGCGCTTTAAAAGCTGAACACACTTCTTCTGGATGGTATTTAGACTAGGGTTGTTCTAAACATATGACTGGGGATGATACTAAACTAACCAACATAACTGACTTATTAGGAGGAAAAGTTTTGTTTGGAGATGGAGTATCAGCTCAGATCATATGTAAGGGGACACTCCAAGAAAAAGGACTACCTATTCTCGAAGACGTCCTTATAATAAAAGGTCTTAAAGCTAACTTGTTAAGTATATAAAAATTTTGCGACTCTAACCACACAGTCACATTCTCAAAAATAAAATGTAAAATTTTAAACGAGAATGGAGACTGCATCATTATAGGACTCAGAACTCCGGATAACTGTTACACGATAAATCCAAGGACTGAGAATTGTAATATAGCCAGGATGGAAGATAATGAAATCTGTCACAATAGGTTGGGTCAGATAAATTACGAAAACCTTGGCAAATTAAGCTCCCAAGAAATAGTTAGAGGTCCGCCCAAAATAAAATATATTTCAAACGTTGTTTGTGGGCCCTGTTAAGAAGGAAATATAGTTAAAGTTAGTCACAATAAAGTTAAAGAAATCTTAACAATAAAACCTCTAGAGCTTATCCACATGGATCTTATGGGTCCCTCTAGAACTGTAAGCCTTTGTGGTAACAGTTATATTCTAGTTATGGTGGATGATTTCACTCGTTTTACTTGGGTTGCTTTTTTAAAACAAATATCTGACACATTTTGTGAATTTTTGAAAATCCTTTTACGCATTGAAAATGAAAAGGATACCCAAGGAAATCGAATTCGTAGCGATAGAGGAGATGAATTTAAACATTTGGGTGTAACAGAATATTGTGAATACAATGGTTACAAACATGAATTCAGTGCTCCTAAAACCCCACAACAAAATGGTATAGCCGAGCGTAAGAATCGCACAATCTAAGAGATGATGAGGGTAATGATACATGCAAAGAGCTTGCCAAAATACTTGTAGGTTGAGGCAATGTAACACTCCGCCTAATTAAATACTGGGTGGCCAGTCCCATACCAAATTAAAACAAAATATACAGTTGGCTCATTCTTAGCATCACTGTCGAAAACATTTACTAATCACCCAATACCCAATTAAGCTGGTGTTAAAAACTTTCCAAATTTTAATTTCAAGAAAATCCATTTTTAGTTTACGAATAACAAAACACACATTATTCTACAACACTAATAACTGAACAGATAACACAAAAGAATTTAAATGCAATTGGAATAAACATTCCAAAATAATAATCCAATACAGTAATCCTAATTATAATAAATGTATTAAAATGACACTAGTACAAGAGTATTTTGACTTAGATAGAAAAGAGATAACTGAATTCCTTTGTGCGACATGACCTAACTAAGAGAATACTGTGAATCAAATGAAGATAGGTGTCTAACCAATACTCCATAGTTCGTCATAATCCACGAAGGTTGGCGTACCTGTTGCTGTACATCTGATATAGAAGATACAATAGAAAAGAAAATATGCAAGGAAACGGGTCAGAGCCCGATGTGAAAATGATTTTTACAACAACAAGTATTTAACAAGTGTAATAAATTATTTATTATGTACATGTTAGTAACCAGACTCTCACTTGATATTCTCACCTCTCAGCTAGAGTGCACACTTAACGTTTCCTATTAACCCCCTAGTTAATGGTTCCTCTTCTCAAATTTCCATAACATGATTCCATCCCATATCATAACCCCGTATGTCCCATACGATACATCATATAATCATTCATGTACGCTTTTCATTTATGAATCATTTCTCATTAATATGAATTCAGCTTTTCAAATCTATAAGAATAAACATTCATTAACTTAATTCAATTCTCTCTCCATTCACTGTTATCTACAATTATCACACAGTAGATTAATCAAACCACTATATACATATAGATTTAATTCATTATATATATACATATATAATACGGCACCCCGAGTCACAGCTGCGGTGCAATGCATTACTCTGCTATCACGTCCCAATATCGCTGGTCGTCGAATAGGGGATAAAAGGTTCGGTAAGGATTCCTCGAACCAAAAACATCAACACAAAAATTGGAGGCAAACATAGTTCTCTTATCCATGGGTCACGCACATACCTACGTACCCATAGTCAGTGGACTTATCAACTCCCCGATAAGTCTTTCATAGACCTATGTTCTTGAGCGACAAATCAAAAATCCCATGGATTCATCAGGATATGATTGCTCTCACGCGCAAACCTCCCCATCGATAGCAAGTAATCTAGGTATGTCATACACATCAATCAAATAGGCATTATCATCTACCTATATAATATCAACAAGGTACTCACATTACCCTAAGAAAATTCCCATACGTAGCATTATCTCTCTTTCAATCCTACGTATTAAAATATTATGACTTTACTTCTAAATTTAATTATCACCGAGCCTCACTAATTACTCAAGGTTGAAATAGGTTTTTCCTCAACATTTTATTCAGTAAGAATTCACTAATATCCTACTGGTCCATAACAACTTATCTCCCGAATTACTACAAATTAATCCCTCCTTAAATTAGGGTTATAACCGATAATTTCTAATCTCTTATAAACACATCTTCTTTCACCTAGGATTAAACCCTCTTGTAAACTTAAGCCTACCTAGGTGTTATATACAATCTCCCCTACTAGACCTATCCTTAATCCCCATGCATACCAATTAGAATCCAACACATGAATCTAGCAACCGAAATTTCTTTCAATTTAATTATCAAAATTATCTTAAATTAAATTCCAATCAAATTACTTCGATTCTTATCTAGGGCTTACTGAACCTTCCTAAGTCCCATTATATCCAATTAATAATCACCAAAGATTTAAAAAAGGTTTGGGATACGGACAAGCATTAAAAAGAAACAACTTCAAGGATTCTGGGAGGTCGATCGATCGAAGGCAGGGGGTCGATCGATCGATCGCCCAGATAACAACCCAGTTTTCTGCATTTCTTCTACTAAGGGTTTCATCACTTTAGATCATTTAAACCTTCATATTAACTACCCAAATTCCTTATAAACCTTACTATATGATATAGCAACATATGTGAATGATTTCTAATGCTCTAAACATCCTAGAATCATCAAGAGTTTGAATTAAAAGCATATGTTTAACCTTTTTTTCCAGAAAATTATATATATGATATCTTCAAGAACACACCATTGATTCTCAGAATTTCTTCAAAAGATTTATGATTATTTCATGGATTACTATCTATCTACAACATGAGTTTGATTCCTATATATGTTCATATTTCCAGAAATCCATTACAACCCCATCTTTATATCTTCCAAACATGAAAAATCATCTCTTTTTATAACTATCCTAACATGGACAATATACAAACTTAGATTGCAATTATCAAACACTTGCCTCTAATGAAGGTCTGATCCTTTGGGGTGGTGTATCACAGGTGGTTCTCCCTTCCTCCGACCAACTTCCGGTGGTGGTTGGTGGTGGTGACCTTTGGTCTCAGTTCTCCTCCTTTCCATGCAAGCTTTATCTTCCCCAAGCAACCTTTCACTCTTTCTCACAAGGTGACCTCTCAAGTTTTGTGTAGAAGAGATGAATGAACCCACGTAAAATTAATCTCCAAATACTTATAATAGGACAAAATTCGAAATCACTATTCACTCCCTTGTAAAAATGACCAAAATGTCCTTTTGGGTTGTCTTTTCATTTCCAAATGACCCGAGACTCAAAATTAACATCCAAATAGACTTTTCTGACTATTTCAACCCTTTCGGATGCAACGGCACAGTCGAAATGACTATAAGGTTGATGTAAAAATAAGTTTCTTATTTAATCTCACAATTTAGTCCCGACACGTCCCATTCCGCGTCCGACTAAAAATTCAAATTACTGAATTAACAATTCACAGCAATATCAATAACATCACATTTATATCTTACCTAAATATCTTTAAGTAATATACATAATCATACATTTTAATATCCACAATTCGGATAAAACCCAAATGAATTAATTTATAATAAAATCCAATTAATCCATTAATTTAAAATATAACCCATTTTGAAAGTCATAAAAATCACGGGGTATTACAGGCAGTTCAGACAGCTTGCCACATAATCAATAGGGTTTATCTTAGGAAAAATACCAAACAGACTCCATATGAACTTTGGTATGGTAAAAAACCCAACTTAAAATATTTTTGAACATTTTGGAGTATATGTTATGTTTGCAAAGACAGAGAACACATGTCTAAATTTGAAACCCGTGGCGATAAATCTATTTTTTTAGGTTACTCCCTTAATATTAGGGCTTATCGTGTTTATAATATGCGTACCAAAAGTCTAATGGAATCTATAAATTTGATTGTTAGTGACACTATGGTTGAGAGCCATAAACAAAAGCCAACTATAGTGGATGAGTATGAAAATGTTTTAAGTTATGACTCTCTAGAGATAGTTGATTCTTTACAAACAGATACCCTTGATGTAACTAAATGGGTTTCTAAAGATGATCCCTTAGATAAAATAGTTGGTAGCCCTAATGAGCCTATTCGTATAAGATCCCAAGTACTAAATATTTCTCATTTTGCATGCTTTGTATCCCTATTGGAACCAAATAATGTGAATGAAGCACTAAGTGACTCTTTTTGTATTGATGCTATGTAAAAGGAGCACGCTCAATTCAAGAGTCATGATGTGTGGTATCTAGTACCTCAGCCAGAAAATAAAAGGGTTATCGGCACTAGATGGATTTTTAAAAATAAATCAGATGGATCTGGGATGATAGTTAGAAATAAAGCCAGATTAGTGGCTCAAGGTTACTTTCAAGTTGAAGGAATAGACTTCGAGAAAACTTTTTCCCTCGTAACTCGTCTCGACTCTGTTCGATTACTCTTAGCAATAGCGTGTCATTTACATTTCACACTTTTTCAAATGGATGTGAAATCCTCTTTTATTAATGGTATTTTGATAGAGGAAACCTATGTTGAATAGTCGAAAGGCTTCATTGATCCTCATTACTCGAACCACGTGTATAGATTAAAAAAAGGCGTTATATGGTTTAAAGCAAGCCCCCAAGGCCTGGTATGAACGCCTCTCAAACTTTCTTATCAATAAAGGTTTTCGACGAGGTGGTAATGACCAAACATTATTCGTTAAATTTTTTAACAAACATGTCTTAATCGCCCAGGTTTACGTCGATGCCATCATGTTTGGACCAACATCCCCAACTGAAGTTAAAAACTATTCAAATATTATGCATTGGGAGTTCCAAATGTCATTAATTGGGGAGCTACAATACTTTTTAGGTTTCCAAGTCAAACAACGGTCTGATGGGTTATTTATTTCGCAATCAAAATACGCTTTAGAGTTAGTAAAGAAATTTGGATTAGAAAATGCCAAAGATGCTAGGACACCCATGAATACTTCAATCAAATTATTGAAAGATGAACATAGGAAATCTTTTAATCCTACCTTATATAGAAGCATGATAGGTAGCTTACTATACCTCACTGCCTCACATCCTGATATACTATATGTTGTTTGTGTGTGTGCCCGCTATAAAAATGCTCCTAAGGAGAGTCACTTACTATGCGTCAAAAGGATTATAAAATACATAAAAGGGACTATAAATCTAGGAATTTGGTACACAAATGAAACATCTAGCACCATAATAGGATACACCGACACTGATTAGGCCGGCTGTTTCGATGAAAGTAAAAGCACTTCAGGCACATGTTATTATATTGGCAATAACTTGGTAGGATGGAATAATAAGAAAAAAAATTGCACTTCGCTTTCCACAGCCGTGTTAGAATATATAGCTGAAAGTAGCTACTGTGCTTAATTGATGTGGATAAAGAAGATGTTAAGCGACTATGGCATTAATGAAGATAAATTACATCTCTATTGCGATAACCAAAGTGCGATTAATATTTCCAAAAATCCTGTTCAACAATCGCGCACTAAACACATAAATATTCGACATCACTTTATACGTGAATTAGTAGAATCTAATGAATTGGAGATAAACTATTTGCCCACATCACTTCAATTAGCAGATTTGTTCACTAAGCCTCTAGATAATTTAAGATTTGAATCTCTAAGGAAATCTATTGGCATGATACATCTTGAACAAGTATCTATCCTCTTTTAATATATCCTCCGATCATACTCATGCTTATTATTGATCTTTGAGGGTATAGGTTATGGTTGTTTGAAAAATGACAAAATACGCCTCTTATATATATTTTACGTAGGAGATCCATGATATGATCTGTTGATTATTATGATTTGATAGATATATATTCCATTTATTCTTTATATATGATTATTTGTGATTTTTCACCCTTTGTCCATTTGAGACAAAACGGGGGAGAGATATTTTAGTCCATCTTGGACATATTGGTTCCATCTTGGACATCTTGGTATAATTCAACTAAAACTAAAATCCTTGATCTTAGCTATTTAATTTTTAGGATCCAGTACCACTGTCTTCATTGGATATATTTAGGGTATTGGTCTATACTTAGTTGAGTTATGTACTTTTTCATTTATAGTATATGGGGTAGATAAAATTCTATATAGGATTAAGGTTTTCTTATTTTTATTGTATCCCTACGAGTCCTAGATGACTGAAATGAGATTTTGTCTCAAATTTTCAAAGGAGGAGATTGAATCACACTATATATATGACTTACTTGAGTATAATATATAGGAACTTATCTAGTTAGGAAATAGAGACAAAATTTATGTCATCCTTATTTTTTTCCCTAAGCCTCATTGCCTCTTCAAGATTCCAAAATCTCTACATCAACAAGAAGATGGTCCTATAGGTAGAAAGCCAACACACAACACTCTAGGATTGCATAATTTGAGTTACATATTACATATTTTAGGTGTGTGTATTAAATTTGGATTAAAATGAATTTTCTTCATTTCATTGGATTTTTTAGGAATTTTTAAAACATTTAAAATCCATGTTTAAGAAATTAAAATTTGGGTTTTAAAATGTTTGGGGTCAATGTTGAATTTCTTAAACTGCCTAAAAATGTTGTTGGGTAGAATCCAAAAGCGCTAGAGACTATTATGGGTACAAATTGATTTTTTAAATCTTCAAAAACATGCATGTGTGGAGTGATATGAGACATACACGTGTTGATCATTTACCCATTGAGATTGTGTTTTCTCTCACTCACATAAACCGGACTTAATCTTGGACGTTTGATTACATTTATCAATGGTCTTCATATTTCTTTGTTCGATCCTTGTGATAACAAAATGAACCAATTAGAGTTATTTTAAATGCGGTCCACTGTGAACCTTTGGATTAAATCTTTGAGCAGTCAAATTGATCACAACCGTTGATTTGATTAGGGTTTCCAATTCCTTCCAAGAGCACTATAAATAAGAATCTTCATCCCCTCATTTCCAAATTTTGAATACTTTAGGGTTTGAGAGAAGAGAGAGAGAGAGAGAGCGAGAGAGAGAGAAATCAAGAGAAAATTGTGAAATCCAAACAAAACTCTTGCAGAATATTTTCAGAAATTAGTTTTGAGAGTTTTAGGGATTTCTGATATTTAAAGTTCAAACCCTCTTTGGTTTTAATCTCTCTTCTTAACACCATCACTCAAATCAGTACTCGTTTCTTTATATAGAAACTTGTAGGTCTGATTCAAAGTGATACAATCTTTGTGTTGAGTTGTTGTTTTGATTTCTTTTACTAGAAATCAACCTCTCTTGTTGAATACTAGTTTAAAATCTTTCTTATCAAATTTTATCCAACAAATCTCTTCTCTGTTTTACAAAACTGAAAAAGGGTTTGCAAGTTTTCAGATCTTAGTTTTTCACTTTGAAAAACTTGTATATAAATAATATTCGTAGTGTCTTTCTTTCTTAAAGACTCTCAAGAAGAAAAATCTAAAAGTTTAAAAGAGTTAGATGAAATCTATTTTCAATATTGTGAAGAATAGCATTTCATACTTAAAAGCCTTTGTAATTTGTAGGAATCATTTGTATAAGTGTGTGTGAGCACATGCATGTGTTAGGCACCTCACTCACAACACTTCTCACACAACATCATATAAACTAGTGTGTTGGTTGAGAGATTTTAACTTCAGAGTTGACATAAAGAAGGATCTTAAGGAGACAAGCTGTAGAACGATAAGGAACCAAATCAGAGCCTCAACTGTTGGAGTTACCTAACGGAGATGGTATAGATTCTTATCTTAGATTTAGGTTTGTATTGTGTGTTTAAGTTTCATTGCTTCTTGTAACCTAAACTCATTCTAGTGGATTTTTTATTTTAAGGTGTAGAGACCTCCGTGGATGTTTCCCCATTTGGGTGGGGTTTTACCACGTTAAAATCTTTGTATCCCGTGCTTGTTTGTTAATCTCTCATAACTGTTGCTCTACTGCTTCATTAACTAAAATTAGTTTTGTTTTTCAAAACTTATTCACTAATATCTTAAATAACTCGTTCATAATATTTTTAAACACATCTTGTGTTAATAGTTTATTTTCTAAATAGAGTTTTTTCAAAAAATAACTTCGAAACCTACTAGACTTCTTTAACTTGTGTTAAACAAGTTAGTTAGTTATTATCAGTGGATAATGGGGCTTTGAGCTAGAACCTTGATTACTGGGTTAAGGACCATTGTGTCTTTGTGGGAAATCTCTCTTGAAATGGTTGAGATCTCCACATAAAAAACAACCTCGGTACTATTGCACTGACCCTTTAGCTTCACCCTACTTTTGTCCATAATTGACACCTACTATTGCTTTTAGTTTTTCAAAGAACCCCTTGAACCCACTGTCTCTAGGTTTCATTCCACCACCGATTTGACCACTATCGGACCCTCTTCTCCTCCCCTTGATTAATTTATCATCCTCTAACTCCATCTTTAACCTGATGGCTTTGTTGACCATTTCCCTAAACCCACAAATTAAGACCCTTTATAAATAAATGAGTCTTTTCTTTCTCATCACCCACTACATACTTATTATAATCTGACAGTCTTTTAAACTTCACCTCACATTCACTAACGGATATATTCCCTTGGAACAAGTTATGAAACTCATCCCTCTTTCCATTATGATAATCTTATGAAAAGCATCGGTCCAGAATTACAAAGAGAGAGAATCAGTCAACTAACTAACTTCCCGAGTCATTTGGTGTTGGTTATTCGTGTTTCCACTAGTACGTCCACCACTAGTACATACACCTCCACTACGTGTAGACATTTTAAATAGGGGTGGTAGTTTTGAATGGGATAAAATATAGTTAACTACTATTTAAAAGAAAATAAAACGTATGCCCACTCTCTAACACACACATAACCTATGCTCTGATACCAAGTTATGACACCCCGATTTTGGGTTTGGGCCTATCCGAAGGCTTAATCGCATCCGAGTCGAGGTGCCAATGCAGAAAACCTTTTTACTTTGATTTCATTTGAGAAAACCCCATTTAAAATATACTTGATTTATTGATTTGTGTCGCAAAAATATAGTTTGCTTATTTTTATCAAATGGTGACCAATTATTTAGATAGTATTGTGTATGATAAAAAGAGTTTTGACAATTCATAGAATAAATAACAATTAAAGAAAGTTTGCATCTCCCCATTTTATTACAAGCCAAATTTAAAGTGCTTCCAAATAGTTTCAAATAACGCGCTTAAAAGTTACATTTAAAACAAATAGTAAACAGAGTTATACTGACACATAAATCATTCCTTCCCTCTCATGACTTTCTTTCCTTTATCTTTTCGTAAAGTAGTCGGGGGTTGCAAATGACGGGGTATTTTCATGTGCCCAGTAAGATAAATACTAGCACAGTATTATATATAAAGAGTATCTATACTTATAAAGTATATTTTTGCAATTTTGAAATCATCCTTAATTTGATTAAGTGTTCTCATGAAAGATGTATCATGACCATGCAATTGACGTTTTGATTATGTAACCCAAACGACGAGCCCATTCCCACTCAATCTTTCCTATAATAATACCCATATACCGTTAATTCAACCATTAACATACTTTCACATTTTTAAGTTGTTTCATAAGCTCTCTTTTACATTAATGAGCGCCGTGCTCAAAATAATCTTTTCATTTTCTTAACAGAGGCCACTAATCCCATTTGTATTTATGAACTTTCACTGACTGCCACAAAATGCTGCACTATGCTAACTGACTAGTGGTTTGGGGTCTAAGGCGAAACCGCACCCTATGGCTCTAGACCCTTCTTAAATTTCCCCCGTTGCTCCGAGTATCTTTTAGTTGTTACGTATTTGTAACCCTTTCTTTTCCTTTTCCTTTTGCATTTATTTTCCTTTAACCTTTTCCTTTTATTTTATACCTCAGCCGATGAGTCCACAATACCCAGGATGAGACTAGTTCACACCCACTTTATTTCCAAGTTTCACATTTTATCAAAATACATTTTTTCATTTTTAACTCAAATTTGATGTTTTACTTTAAAAAATAAACTTTATTTTGCAACTCTTGGTGAAACTTAACGCTTTAATTTCAACTTCATTTTCGTGTACTTTTCACATTCAATTTCATTATTCATGAATATGAGTAAACTTTCTTTTCTATTACTTTGTAAAAAATACACTTTTCACCTTTATTTTTCAAAATACTATTTTCCCCTTTACTTATGAAAATATGTGTTTCATCACATTCTTTAAAATTAACTTTCTATTTAGCTTTCAAAAGTTTAGGAACTTTATGATTATGTCCATACTTTACATAAAATGTCATATTTAGACAAAAACCTTACTTTAACATTTTCAAGACTATTCTTAGTGTAGAGGGAGGTCCTGGCTTAAAGTTGATTAAAACAACGCCAACACTTCACAATAAAGATTAGGGATGGTTGCTCGTGCAAAGTCGAAGCTGCCCGAAGGATCTCCTGTGAAAATAGTTGCTCACATAAAGATAAGTTGTTTGAAGGATCTCCTGTGAAAATGGTTGCATGTTGAAAGACAAGCTGCTCGAAGGATCTCCTGTGAAAATGGTTGCTCGCACAAAGACAAGTTGCTCGACGGGTCTCTCACAAAGTTCAAGCCTAAGAGATAAACTTGGAAAATACAAATTGTAATAGGAACTTTGATGTACTTATATTCAGCTCTCTTTGTAAATAGAAAGTTCACTTTGTATAGTTATGAGGTTGCTCGGTACCCTCAAGGGACCATGTCTGACAGGGCATGGGAGAGATTATATGCTCTATCTAACAACCTCATTCCGGGTATCTCGCAGGGATTTGGTTTGGAGGATTGGGTGCAAGGCAACGTTGGAAGAGACCAACTCTTTAGGGTACTTAGGAAAAACCTTGATTTATACACAACATGGCTCAGCAGTACCTCGAGATACCATCTTTGTGAACCCAATCGAGGGTCCCCAGTCCTAAACAGTTGTCTAAAAGGTTAACCTCTAATGTTTACATACACGACAAGTTGCTCGAACAGTAATTAGTCGAGCAACCTTCAATTCGATGAACTACCTTTTTGAGTGATGTGACAACACATCCTTCGCATGTTACTGTTTACCAACTCTTTGACATCAACATGTCTGACATTCAGAAACTAGATAAAAGAGCACTCAAGTGAAGATATTCCTAGGATGGTAGGTTCCTAGCTGACACATCACGTCCTATTTAATGAGTTTATAACTCTGAGAGTATAAATAGTGTTCCTACCAATATATCATATCTGGCTCATTTAATGCAACATCTTTGGCATTAAATGCACAAGATTATTGACATCAAGAGGGGTCAAATGCATTTATTACAGGAAGGTCACTTGAATGCTCTTGCTCTCTTATAAATACCTCCAAAGTTATACTATTTAGGTATTGCACTTTTCTAGCCTAGAACTGCTGCCAAAATACTCCCAGACAAGCGAATTTATCATGAGAACATTTACTGTGTGATCAACCCTATTTACTCCATTTGTGTTTTAAGGTTACTGCCTTACCCTTGTTGCACTAAAGGTGCTTGCTTCTACTCCCTCCAATCAAGTCAAATGTGGGATCTCCCCTTTATTGATTGTTTCATTATAGCATTTATGTTGTGAGAATATATTTAATACAAGAGTTTTATACAGTGAATGTGCCGATTTGGGACTTGTATTTATTATCATTAATGTTTCTTCTGAGGCCTTGGTCACCATCTTGATAAAGGTTTACGCCTCCCTTGACATTAGTATCATTTAAAGAACTCACCTCCTACATTTGGCGACTCTGTTCGGGAGGTATTATCTTCAGAGAGATGGCTAACGATGACATGGCAAGGAACATAAATTTAGATGCTATACAACATGAGGAAGAGGAGAATCTCACCAACTTACTGGACAAAGAACGAGTAGGGCGAAAGGAGACTGTTGCGCCCATTGTTAGTGGGACGATCGATGCGGCTCTTGGACAGATGGTAGGGCTAATGAGCTTGTTCGCTGAGTTCATCAAGACTCCGACAACTCCGGTGGTGTTAGGGGCTGCAGTGGGGCCGAGTTCATTCGTGACCCCACCAGTGACTCTACAAGCTCCCTTTATCTCAGCGAGAATGTCTCAGACAACTACCGACAGTGCTGGCCCGCTAATGCCACCACAGAGCGCTCCCTCCGTTGTAGGAGGAGGGACGCACATCACCACCGCGCCAACTTTACCCCTAGATGAGTGGCACACCGATCGCACCACCAACGGCGATCCCAGTGGTGATGATCCCGACGTAGCACAACTCAACTCCACCTTTGATGGAGGAAATGAAAAAGGAGCTTTTGAAAATAATGGTGGCCTCTAGGGTTGGAGGAGAAGCTTCTTCAGTATACGATAATTTTTGTACTCCGTACCTAGAGGAGTACAATAATGAACCCTACCCGGTGGGGTATATTCCCCCTATCTTTGAAAAGTATACAGGTAATTGGGGAATCCCAAGGAGCATATTAAAAGGTTTGTGAAGAACCTTGGGGCCCACTATAATAACAAGAAATCGAGGTTGAGAGAATTTTCTACGTCTCTTACCGAGAAGGCTCACACGTGGTACTCCCATCTGGCTCCAGGCAGTGTGGCCACATGGAAAGATATTCATGTTTAGTTTTTACATAAATCCTTCTTGGCTGAAGACGAATTTACTCTCATGCAACTGGCTCGAGAGAAACAGAAGCCCGGCAAGGATGTAGTGGCGTACTGATAAGCACCAAAAATGTTTAAATAATACCCCAAATACACAATTTTTAATTGCTAATTCTTGACAAAATGGGTTTTATGCGTGTATTTGTCTGTTTTATAGGTTTGCTTGCACTTGCGGATTTAAACGCTCTATTTCGGGGAAATATGCGATATATATGTGGTACAAGGAGCTTAAACCTAACCCCCGCGCCTATTACCCTATCCCGTAACCTTCATCTAAACCCATCCCGAGCCTTGTGTGTTTAGTTTGCACCCTTTATTTTATTTTTATTTTTATTAATTTTTAAATTTTTTATTTCAAGTCGTTTTTAATTTTTAGGATTTATTTTATATTTTGTTTAGAATTTTGTTTATATTTATAGGATTTATTTGTGTCGGCTATTTTTAATATATCTTTTTATTTAGGTGTAAGTTTTATTTTAATTTTAATTTTTTATTTTTATTAGGATAGATCTATTTTTGTCTTTTATTAGAAATTTAATTTTTTTAGTTTCAATAGGTTTTGTATTTTCTTTAGTTTTATTTTATAAGAATTTTAATTTTTAATTTTTATAGTTTTTGATTTTTTCATAGTTTTATTATTATTTTTTTAGTTAGATAGTTTTATTTTTAAATTGGGTATAAATCTAAACACACACACACCACACTATCCTACACACTCATACACCCAACCAACTAACATTCACCCTCACCCTTATCCCATAAACTCACCCACACCCAAAAAACACCTATTCATCATCTTCTCTCTCTCTCTCTCTCTCTTCAAACTCCATAACCAAGACCTCTCCACTCTCTTATCCACAAAACACAACAACCCAAAATCCTACACCTTTAAGCCAACTCCGACGAAACCCGAAACTAAATAATGCCGGTAGACCCAACATCCACCGGCCGCTGCCTTATTCGACCCAAACAGAACCCATTTACTCCGACCCACATCCTGACACCTCCACCTAAACTCCCATTTAACCCAAGACCCAACCCCAGTCTGTTGTTAACCCAACTAACCCTTACCCACGAACCCCCGATACCACCTCACCCGGATCTGCTCTCACCCACGAACCAGGCCACAAATCAAAACCCATAAAACCAGAATCCAGACCTGGCTTCCAACTCGAGATCTCCAACCCGAACCACCATCCAAAACTCGGATCCATTCAATCCAAACCCAAATCTACCCAAATCCCATTCAACATAACCAAGACCTATTTCTACGTAAAGCCAAAATCATTTTTTATCTCCTGCATATAAACCAAAGAAGACAAAATCAAATAAATAAAACACACGTCTTAAATGACTTTTACCCTTATTTTCCAAAACTACCCTCACACCCCCACAATCCACATGCACTTATGTACTTCCCTAAATTACCTCCACCTAATTTCCAAAACCTCTCCCAATTTAACCCCACACGATTATTCTTCCAACTTTGTCCCTTAACCCATTGCTCCATTATGCCTACTGATGATGCTAAGATTCAGCACCACCAAATAAGTGATGATGAGCTCAAACAGTGATATCAATGGCAGCCATGGAGATATATGTTTATAAAAGGGGACGAGTATAAGAGGAATAAGACAATGATGTATAGTGGTTCAGCCAATTAGGCCTACATCCACTGTAAGTGTGTGATCCACTAAATATGGGCACTAATGGCCTTGGATACAATGAACATAAGTTCACTCTCTCTCTCTCTCTTTACTGTGTACAAGCAGAGTTTTCTTGATAGGGTTACAATTATCGATCCTTTTGTAGGGTTATAGGTGACAAGTATATATAGGTCTTGGGGGTGTATTGTACCCCCCAAGCATGCATGGTGCATGTGAATCGTGATCTAGCCAACCCTGTGCTGACACCTGTAGATGCCACCTGTGATTGATGATGACATAATATTCCCTCGCATGAGGGGGTGATATTGTTATAACTGTCTTCCACGTGCCATGTGAGCCTCACTCGCACTGTTCCACGCGTCTCCCAAACCACACGCTGTAATGACATCACCCTCGGCCTATCATATCATAGGCCGAGGGCAAAGTTCCTTCTGGTAGGGAGTCTGTCCTGATTTAGGCCTCGTACTGTCGTACCCTTGGAGGGTCGTCTGAGTCGTGATGAGGGGTCGTCCCCTTGGAGGGTCGTCTGAGCCTGATGAGGGGTCGGCCCCTTGGAGGGTCGTGTGAGGCCTGATGAGGGGTCGAACCCTTGGAGGATCATCTGATATTGGTCGAGAGTTCATCTTGTCCCCGTCCAGGTGCAGGGCGCCCTCGGCCTGGCCGAGGGTATATATGGGTATATCAATCACCCCCAACCCTTAGCCATCGATGTTGTTAAGATGGCTGAGGGATAATGTTGTTTTCAAGATGAGTGTATGATCAGTTAGATGAATGACACCTGTCGAGCTGATGTGACACTTAGGCAGATATCCATTGTCGTTCCAGTTTCCTAGGCGGGGCGGCTGCACACTTTGCTTGGGACTTTGTGCCCTAATGATGCCCTCCTCGTGGGCTGTGCTATGCCTTGGTTAATGGTCCCACCCATTAGCAAGGTATTTAAACAATTTTTGAAATCATTTCCTTTCTTCTTCTTCTTCGCGCCTTAACTCTCCCTATTTAGCTTCTCAACAGCTTCCATAGCCATTTCTACAACCTTTCTGTACCAAGCTTCATTCAGCCGTTGCTTTCGTCTTTAGGTACTTTTCTTTGCCATAAATTCCATTTTTAATCTTTATTTTCATTTCATGCATTGGGGTTGACTCCCCCTTGTAGTGTTTTTAGGGTTTCCTTGTGTTTTTCGGTCCCTTCTCCGACAAGTCGAGTTCTTTCCTTTCTTGAATGTTCTTGATCAAAACCTTTTCCTTCTTTGGTTTTGATCCAAAAGTCCAACTTAGTCAACTCCCAACTTATTTGTAGTTGTCTTAGAAAAATTCTTCTGAGTGTAGGATCTTCCCCTTAATGCTTAGGAGGCTTTACGATTTAGCTGAGGAATTCCCATCCCTGAGAGAGAAGTTCTTCGTAGAGATCAGACGAGTAGAGAAAGAGGAGGAAAGAAGACGAGGGGCCGACCCTAATTGGGTACGTCCCATTTTTACCATTCCATTATACACTATCCTAACCCCTAAGTCCTATAGGTCGTCTTATCGTCCAGCCGAGAGACAAACATACGAAGAAGAGATGGATGAGAGAGCATCGTCACCAACAGGCGGTGGGCCTTCTGGGGGGAGAGAGACGTATGATCTTAGCCCAGGCCGACAGGTCGAGGGAGTGGTCCCTTCCGAGGCTGTTCGCATGACGACTTTATCCCCTTATGCCTTCCAGATGGCCTTTCCTAGTGGACCTCTGACAGGTAATGAGGTCGAGGGGTATAAGGGAGAGGGGACTGAGGATGATGGTGAGGGTTCAGACACTGACCTAGTTGACACCTCCCATGCCTCAGCTTATGTTTCCACCATTAGGGATCGTGACCTCTTGTTGTGGAGGCATACATTTGGTGTGCACCCCAACATAACTATAAGGGTTCCCTCTGAGTCTGAGAAAGTCTTCGAGGGTGACGAGGGATAGATCACTGTCTATGAGCAGATGTTAAAGGTCTGCGTTAGGTTCCCTTTGCACCCTGCCATAGTTAATATATTATCATCCCTCGGCGTTGCCCCCTCTCAGCTTCCCCCAAACTCCTTGAGGACTATCCTTGGTTATGTCTCCTTGTGGAAAAATACCTTCACTGACGAGCCTTCAGTTGATGTGTTCTTGGCTTGTTATAATATCACTTCCTCATCCAAACAGCCTGGGTACTATTGTCTGGGGGCGAGGAAGTCTGATAAAAAACTTCTCCACGTGGCACAAACCTCTAACCACGATTGGAAGAAGAGATTTTTCTTCATATATGAGGAATGGGAATTTTCTTCCATGGCTCAGCCTTTGGACGACGATTTGAGGGTTCCAAGGAGGTGGTCTAACCCCTCTATGAAGGCTAGGTTATACCCCGGACTTAGTCTGGATGAAAATGACATAGTCGAGTATCTGAGAGAACGAGGGAAAGAGGGTGGACTTGCAAAGTTTGAAGATTTGATGGCCTCTCAGTTCCTCAAAGAACCTGGTCTGAGGGTCGGCCCCTTGACAGAGCTATGTGAGTTATTATTATTTCTTTCTCAATCTTTGATTTTTTCCAAGTGTTTCATCTTTGCCTCTATATTTTTCTGATGTGTCGTCTCCTTTTCAGGTCATCCTGCAGGTATCTCTGACCATCTTTGGGAAATAACTGCCCCGAGCTTATTGTCTAGTCTGGGCAAAAAGAAAGGCAAGGAGACTCAGCAGGCTCTGAGGAAATCAAAGGCCGTGGGGACCACACCTGTTGAACCGTCTGCCGATAGCCATAAAAGAAAGGGCCCCGAAGTTCCTACTGACCCTCGACCGAATTCAAGGACGAGGGCGAGGGTGGAGGTGTCTGAGGGGACTGGATCCTCTTCCAGCATGGGGTCCTTTTGGTCCCAAAACTTAACACTCTTGAAGGCTGAGCCGTCTTCCCTGATAGCCAATCTAAGGGCGGCTAAGGCTTTTATGTTCTCTGCCCCCTCGGCCGCTGACTATGACTTCCTGTCAAAGATTCCCCTGGCTAAGGTGTATGACTATGGTCTGCACACCCTGGCCCAGGTATTTATTTTTACTTCAGTTTCTTAGTTGAATTTTTCACTAACTGTTTCCTCAGCCCCTTAATAAGTGTCTTTTTCTGTGCATTCTGTTTGTGCCTTCACATCAGCTACCAAGTGGATGGTTGACCAACAAAAATTTCATGAAGCCGAGAGGGCCATTCAACACGAGGTTGACCTGTAGATCGAGCTCGAGACTATAAGGGCCGAGTTGGAGAGTGCGAGGACCGAACATGCAAGGGTCCTGGACGAGCTGACGAAGCAACATGGTGCTGATCTGAAGACGAGGGATGACCTCTTAAGGTCGAAGGAAGAAGCCTTAAACGCCCAGTTCAAAAGCGAGCTGGCCGAGGCTGTGAAGAAGGCTGGGGTCGATGCTGTGGAGGCCTACAAACTCTTATATGAGTTTCAAGGCTTCGGTATCGAATACTTGGAGAGGGTAATTAAGACGGCCTGTCTGTGGGTTGTCCTTAAGTTCGCTGATGCAGTATCGTCTGTCCGCCCCTCTCTTGAGGCAGTTCAACTGGATGATCCCCTTATTGCTGAAGCCTTAGCTCAAGTGGAATCTCAAGTGAATGTAGAAGGTACTGACATGTCTAAGGCACGGACTATCTTGGTCGTAGAAAAAACTCCCATAGATGCTGAGGCCTTGCCCTCTGATGCCTCTTAATAGGGTGGCTGTTTGTAGCCAATACCCTCTTCATGTACCACATTTTTGTACCTTACTTTTATTGGACAAACGTTAACATTTTGTAATATAATGCCTATTTCTGTCTTCTGTGCTTATCTTTTGTATAACTTGCCTTGTGATGTTTTTAAATTAACAATCTCACTAACCCCTCCCTCATCTTTCTTGAGGGTAAATGAGGGGTCGTCCCCACCATTTGCCCTCATCATAGCCGAGGGTGGTTTCCACTAACTTAATGGTTTTAAATTTTAAGTCCCCCTCGTCTTTCTTGAGGGTAAATGTGGGGTCGTCCCCACCATTGACCCTCATCATAGTCGAGGGTGTTTTTTCACCAACTGAATGGTTTTAAATTTCAAGTCCCCCCTCGTCTTTCTTGAGGGTAAAGGAGGGGTCGTCCCCACAATTGACCCTCATCATAGACGAGGGTGGTTTTTCACCAACTTAATGTTTTTAAATTTCAAGTCCCCCTCGTCTTTCTTGAGGGTAAATGAGGGGTCGTCCCCACCATTTGCCCTCATCATAGCCGAGGGTGGTTTCCACCAACTTAATGGTTTTAAATTTTAAGTCCCCCTCGTCTTTCTTGAGGGTGAATGAGGGGTCGTCCCCACCATTGACCCTTATCATAACCGAGGGTGGTTTCCACCAACTTAATGGTTTTAAATTTCAAGTCCCCCCTCGTCTTTCTTGAGGGTGAATGAGGGGTCGTCTCCATAATTTGCCCTCATCATAGCCGAGGGTTGTTTCTACCAACTTAATGGTTTTAAATTTTAAGTCCCCCCTCGTCTTTCTTGAGGGTGAATGAAGGGTCGTCCCCATAATTTGCCCTCATCATAGCAGAGGGTGGTTTCCACCAACTTAATGGTTTTAAATTTTAAGTCCCCCCTCATCTTTCTTGAGGGTGAATGAGGGGTCGTCCCCATAATTTGCCCTCATCATAGCCGAGGGTGGTTTCCACCAACTTAATGGTTTTAAATTTTAAGTCCCCCCTCATCTTTCTTGAGGGTGAATGAGGGTTCGTACCCACCATTGACCCTCATCATAGCCGAGGGTGTTTTTTCACCAACTTAATGGTTTTAAATTTTAAGTCCCCCCTCGTCTTTCTTGAGGGTAAATGAGGGGTCGTCCCCACAATTGACCCTCATCATAGCCGAGGGTGGTTTTTCACCAACTTAATGGTTTTAAATTTCAAGTCCCCCCTCGTCTTTTTTGAGGGTGAATGAGGGGTCGTCCCCATAATTTTCCCTCATCATAGCCGAGGGTGGTTTTTTACCAACTTAATGGTTTTAAATTTCAAGTCCCCCTCGTCTTTCTTGAGGGTGAATGAGGGGTCGTCCCCATAATTTGCCCTCATCATAGCCGAGGGTGGTTTCCACCAACTTAATGGTTTTAAATTTTAATTCCCCCCTCGTCTTTCTTGAGGGTAAATGAGGGGTCGTCCCCACCATTTGCCCTCATCATAGCCGAGGGTGGTTTCCACCAACTTAATGGTTTTAAATTTTAAGTCCCCCCTCGTCTTTCTTGAGGGTGAATGAGGGGTCGTCCCCACCATTGACCCTCATCATAGCCGAGGGTGGTTTCCACCAACTTAACGGTTTTAAATTTTAAGTCCCCTCTTGTCTTTCTTGAGGGTGAATGAGGGGTCATCCCCACCATTGACCCTCATCATAGCCGAGGATGGTCTTAATGAGTATCACCCCAATCACATTAGAATTAATCAAGCACAAAATGAGGGACTAATGTGACATTCTCATTAACATTCCAAGTGTTCTATTGGAGCAACACATTCATTACAACTGTGGTTCGATAGGACTTTACAAAATTATTGATAGTATTTCTTCAAATGATCTGCATTCCAAGGGTTGGAAAAGGGTTCCCCTTCTAGGTTTTCTAGTCTATAGGTCCCAGCGACAACTTCATCAATGACCCTATATGGGCCATGCCAATTTGGGTGGAGCTTGTTGGGCTTATGCCAAGTCTTTTTGAGTACCAAGTCCCACACTGCAATTGACCTCTGCTTCACTATCTGGTTGTAAAATCTTGCAGTCCTCTGCTGGTAGGTGGCTTGCCTTATCTCGGCGTCCTCCATCCTTTCCTCGATCAGGTCTAAGTCAAGTCTCCTTTCTTCCATATTTCTCTGGGGGTCATACATCTGGACTCTATGGGTAGGAAACCCAATCTTGGTGGGGATGACGGTTTCTGAGCCGTAAGTTAACATGAATGGGGTTTCTCTGGTAGGGGTCTTTGCCGTAGTCCTGTAGGCCCATAGCACGACGTATAACTCCTCAACCCATCTTCCATTTGCCTCTTTGAGTCTTTTCTTTATTCTGTCTAGGATTGTTCTGTTTGTTACTTCAGTTTTCCCGTTGGCTTGAGGTCGGCCTGGTGACAGGAAGAATTATTTGATACTCACCCTTTCATAGTACTTACTCAGAGATGTATTATTGAATTGAGTCCCGTTATCCGAAATGAGGGTGTTGGGGAGACCATATCTGCATATAATGTTCTTCCAGATAAACTGGAAGGTCTTCTGCTCGGTGATCGTTACCATCGGCTCCTCCTCCACCCATTTTGAAAAATAGTCAATTGCTACGATGAGGAACCGATAGTTATTGACGGCCCTAGGCAAGGGTCCTACCAGGTCGATCCCCCACATTGAAAATGGCCATGGGGATGTAGAGGAGGTAAGAGGCTGATGGGGATGGTGAGGAATGGTGGCGAATCTTTGACATTTATCACACTTTTTTACATATTCCGTGGCATCTTTCCCCAAGGTCGGCCACCATTACCCCTGGGTTACTACCCTCTTCGCCAAAGACCTGCCCCCAATGTGGCTTGAACATGACCCCTTGTGCACATCTTGCAAGATGTGTCAGACTTCAGACGGGTGCACACACCTAAGTAATGGGAGCAAGAACCCCTTTTTGTACAAGGTGTCTCCGATGACAGTGAATTTTTCAGCTCTATATCTCAACCTTTTATTTTCTTGACTTGATTATAGCATCTCCCGCTCTTTAATGTATCTGATCAGAGGGTCCATCCACGAAGCTTCCCTGTTGATATTTAAGCAAGATCCAAGTGTTCCCTCAGCATCTTCAATAGTTGGTCGAAGTAAAATTTCCACTAGGACTGTCCTCCTGATATCTGTCCTAGTTATTGAGGCCAACCTAGCAAGTGCATCAGCTCGGCCATTATCGTTCCTAGGAATCCTCTTCAATTTCACTTCTCTAAAGCTCTTCAATAGTGACTTAACTTTTTCAAGGTATTTGGCCATCCGCTCATCCTTGGCCTCGTAGGCTCCTAGTATCTGATTCACCACTAGCCTTGAATCATTGTGGACTAAAATCTGGCTGACACTAAGAGACTTGGCCAAGGAGAGGCCTGCTATTAGGGCCTCATATTCAGACGCGTTGTTGGAGGCTTTGAAGTTGAAACTTAGGGCGTACTCAATGTCTGTGCCATCGGGTGCTGATACTATCAGTTCAGCTCCACTTTCGCTGTCACAGGAGGACCCGTCAACGAAGAGGCTCTACACAGTTTGCTCTTCTGAGAAATTTCCCTCGGTAAGGGACCCCTATCTAAAGAGATATCTTCCTTCTTCGTTTTTGGCCGCTTTTCCTCCAGCGGTGCTTGTCTCAGCCTTATTTGTGGGTGTTTCGATGAGTTTTCCTTGTGGGTTATCTGTCTTCCCGAGGCTCTCATCTTCAGCTTCATCATCTTCCCAAGTAAATTCAGCCACAAAATTTGCCAATGCTTTCCCCTTAATAGCCATCCTTGGTTGATACACAATGTCAAACTCTGCCAACTCTATAGCCCAGGCCATTGACCTACCTAATTTTTTTGGCTTGTGTAAGACCTGCCTTAGAGGAGAGTCAGTGAGGATAACCATTATATGGGATTAAAAGTAAGGCTTCATTTTTCTTGATGCATGGATCAAGGCGTAGGCTAACTTCTCCATTCGTGGGTATATTTGCTCTGCCCCCTGGAGTGACTTACTGTTGAAATACACTGGCTTTTATACTCCTTCCTCTTCTCTCACAATGGCTACGCTGACAGCTGATTCTGAGACGGCTAAGTACACATATATCCGTTCTCCCTGCACTGGTCTTGACAATAATAGGGGAGACCCTAGGTAGGACTTTAGATCCCTGAAAGCCTCATCACACTCCTCATTCCATTTAAAGGCCTTTCTGAGAATTTTGAAGAATGGTAGACACCTGTTTGTGGCCCTAGACACGAACCTATTCAAAGTAGCAACTCTCCCTGTGAGTCTCTGAACGTCTTTAATGGTCTTGGGGGTCTTTATTTCTATGAGGACCTTTATTTTCTCAGGATTGGCCTCAATGCCTCTTTGATTCATGATGAACCCCAAGAATTTCTATGCTCTAACCCCGAAGACACATTTGGCTGGGTTGAGCTTCATTTGATACTTTTCCATCGTGTTAAAGGTCCTATCGAGGTCAACCACATGATCCTCTGCCTTCAAACTCTTGGTCAATATGTCATCTATATAAACCTCCATAGATTTCCCAATTTGGTCTTCAAACATTTTATTTACAAGACGCTGATACGTTGCCCCCGCATTTTTTAGGCCAAAGGGCATGACCCTATAACAGTATGTCCCCTTATCGATAATGAAGGCTATTTTCTTCGAGTCTTCAGGATTCATGAAGATCTGGTTGTACCCTGAATAGGCATCCATAAAGCTCACGATCTCATGGCTTGCGGAAGCGTCTACCATCTGATCAATGCAAGGGAGAGGGAAGCTGTCTTTGGGATAATATTTGTTAAGGTCTGTGAAGTCTACACACATCCTCCACTTCCCGTTGGCTTTTGGGATAATGACTGCATTGGACAACCATTCGGGGTAGATGACCTCTCTGATAAACTTTGCATCTTCCATCTTCTTGACCTCATCTCTGATGACCTCATGCTTCTCCCGAGAATAAATTCTCCTCTTCTGCCTTGCTGGTTTTGCACCCTCTACTACGTTGAGCTTGTGGCTCATAATTTCGGGGTTGATCCCCGGCATATCTGCGTGACTCTATGCAAAGACACTCTGTCTTCTCCTTAGCAGCTTGATGATGTCTTCTTTCATGTCTATCTTCAGAGCTTTACCGATTTAGACGGTTTTTTCGGCTCATCCTTGTTGAGGATAACGGATTCTACCTCTTTTACGACTTCTCATTTCTTGAGTTTCTTCTCGTCCCTGGGGTCAAGGGTGTCAATATTGTACGTGGCTATTGCCTTCTTGTGCGCCTCTCTTTCTTCGACGGAGTTGAAGTAACATTCTCGTGCCGTTGTCTGGTCTCTCTGGACTTCCCCTACCCCGTAAGGGGTTAGGAATTTGATCATCTAATGAACCGTAGACGGCACAACCTCAAAACCATTGAGGGCTACTCGCCCTAGTATAATATTATAGGCCGAGAATACATGTTCGTCCATCACGAAGAAGCTGACCCTCTTGGTAAGCCATCTCAACCACTCGTCCCCCATCCTGACATCGGCCTCATACACCCCCAGAGGGTGAAATTTTTTCCCACTTAACACAATCAATGGGTGATGGTATGGGACGAGTCTAGCACGACCAAAACATCACATCTGCAGAGCTACCCCCGTCTACCAAGATCCTTGGCACCTCACATCTATGCACCCTGGTAGTGATGACGAGAGGGTCATTATGTGGGGCTAAGAGGCCTTTAAAGTCCATTCTTGAGAATCCCACTATTAGAGTATCCATATCAACCTTCTTCCTATTTTCTGACTTTGCTTCCAAAGAGGCTGAGTGCATAATTTTTATCACTATCTTATCTTTAGCTACATGGGACTTCCTGTCTGTGACCTCTGACCCTCCTCCTACTAGACCCCCTGAGATCATTCTAACACCGAACGAGATCATATTAAGTCTATTGACAGGGCCGGGGTCGTCTCTCGGCGGGAGGTCAGGGTCGTTCTCATCATTTGAAGGGTTGTCCCTTCGGTTTGGAGGATCTTCTCTACATGTATCACCTCTCTTCTTTCTGGGGTCGTCCCCTCGGCCCCTCTTGAAGGCACTCTTATCAATGTACTTCCTTAACTTCCCATATTTTAACCTTTTTTCAATCTCATCTTTCAGAGAAAAGCATTTGTCTGTCACGTGGCCATGGTCTTGGTGAAATTCACACCACAGGTTTTTGTTCCTCTTGTTGGGGGTTGCCCCAAACTTCTCAGGCCACTTCAGGGACCGATCACTCTTTATCTTATTGAGAATATGTTCACATCTGACCGTTAGAGGGGTGTAATCAGCGAACTTTTTGTCTTTAGACCTATTCTTCCCCTCTTTGTTCTTCTTAGGGTACTTATCCCCATTAGTGCCTCCTTGTTCATCCTCGTATTTTGTAGCCATTGCCTCTTCGGCGTTCATCACCTTTCCTGCCGTCGACAGTGATTCAGCCATCATCCTCGGAGGGTCTTCAACAAGCTTCCATAGCAGCTTCCCCTTCTGGAGTCCTTCAACGAGGGCGGTCATGGCTATGCTCTCCTCATAGTCTTCCACCTCTAACTTTTCTTTGTTGAATCTGGCTATATAGTCTCTTAGACTCTCGTTCTTCCCCTGCTTAACATAGAGCAGGTGTGTGGTCTTCTTCTGTGGCCTCACCTTAAAGAAAAAGTTATGGATAAACCGATCTGCCAACTGCTTAAAGTTTTAAATGGTATTTTTTGGAAGAGACATATACCAAACATGTGCAACCCTAGCCAGAGTGCCAGAGAAGTCACAACACCTCATCTCATCTGAGATAGAGTATATGTCTTTCGCTGATTGATACATCTCAATATGATGGACGGGGTTGGTACTCCCGTCATACCTTGGGGTGACCACAGGTGGCTAAAACTTTGATGGCGTTGGGAAGTTGACTATCTTCGCCACAAAGGGTGAGCCTATGGAGTATCCTCTCTGAAGAGGGTTCCGGATCTTCAGAATATCACCGATATTATCCTCCAGTCACTGGATTGAGTCATTCCAGGGCCTCGTAAGGTAGGCTTGGCCGATGTTATCCCCTGCCGCCTCTTTGAGGTGGACGATGGGTTCTACTGCGGCAGGCTTGTGTCGGCTGTTTACTTCCCCCTGACCGTTGTCCCGTCCTAGGGGTCGGCCCCCGTTGGGTCGGCCATCTGCTGCCTCCCTTCTGGACCTCACATCACTCCTTAATCTGGATAATTTTTCCCGCAGGTCATTTACTGAGCCCAGCCTCTCAAAGGCCGACCCCCTGCTCAAGCGATCAAAAGCAGAGCCTCTCGGGCGATCATCAGGATTTTGCCTCCCATACTTCCCTTTGCTCTCTTGGAGATGTCGTACAGTATTATTGGAGACCTCATACGGATCCCAACATTCTATGGGGGCCTCCTCTCCCTCCAGATCATCATACCTGTCCTCAGGGAAAGGGTTTCCTTGCCTCCCCAGGCGTAGACACCGGGGGTCAGCAACATCCCTCCGCCGCTGTGGGGGTGGCAAGTATTTGCGTGGCCAGTGCCTGGGGAGGTCCCCTGGCCTCATGATTCCCTGGAGCAACTGTCGGAGTAATCATCTCAGGTGAGACTCCTGGTTGTCTTAGTATGTTCTGGCTTAGAGCTGTGAACTGCTCCTGCATGATCCGCTGGCTTGCTGCCAGAGACTTCAATGCGACCGCCACATCAGCCATCTCAGACTGAGGTAGTGGCTGATTGGAACTAGGTCCTACTCCACTATCCGGTGGAGGAAGTGGTGGTGGTGGCATCTCCGGTGCCATGTGTTTGAGCTATGAAGAGCTGAACTGAAGAAAAAACTGGTGAGCTTGAGAATCTTAATGGGTCTCTTTCAATGGTGAAACATCTCCACACAGGGCGAGAACTGGTTCACCACCAGAGTGCCCGGTGAGATCAAGCTGTACAAAGGAAGATATGTCTTCTCGTTCCCACAGACGGCGCCAAACTGATGATGCTAAGATTCAACACCACCAGATAAGTGATGATGAGCTCAAACAGTGATAGCAATGGAATCCATGGAGATATATGTGTATAAGTGTATAGAAGGGGATGAGTATAAGAGGAATAAGACAATGATGTATAGTGGTTCATCCAATTAGGCCTACATCCACTGTGAGTGTGTAATCCACTAAATATGGGCACTAATGGCCTTGGATACAATGCACATAAGTTCACTCTCTCTCTCTCTCTCTCTCTCTCTCTCTCTCTCTCTCTCTCTCTCTCTCTCTCTCTCTCTACTGTGTACAAGCAGAGTTTTCTTGCTAGGGTTACAATTATCGATCCTTTTGTAGGGTTGTAGGTGACAAGTATATATAGGTCTTGGGGGGTGTAGTGTACCCCCCAAGCATGCATGGTGCATGTGAATCGTGATCTATCCAACCCCCTGCTGACACCTGTAGATGCCACCTGTGATTAATGATGACATAATATTCCCTCATGTGAGGGGGTGATATTGTTATAACGGTCTTCCACGTGCCATGTGAACGTCACGCGCACTGTTCCACGCGTCTCCCAAACCATGCGTTGTGATGACGTCACCCTCGGCCTATCATATCATAGGCTGAGGGGAAAGTTCCTTCTGGTAGCGAGTCTGGCCTGATTTAGGCCTCGTACTGTCGTACCCTCAGAGGGTCGTCTGAGTCGTGATGAGGGGTCGACCCCTTGGAGGGTCGTCTGGGTCTGATGAGGGGTCGGCCCTTTGGAGGGTCGTCTGAGCCTAATGAGGGGTCGGCCCTTTGGAGGATCGTCTGAGCCTGATGAGGGGTCAGCTCCTTGGAGGGTCGTCTGAGGCCTGATGAGGGGTCGGCCACTTGGAGGGTCGTCTGAGGCCTGATGAGGGGTAGGCTCCTTGGAGGATCATTTGATATTGGTTGAGAGGTCATCCTGGCCCCGTACAGGTGCAGGGCACCCTTGGCCTGGCCGAGGGTATACATGGGTATATCACCTACTATTTAAGAAGATCAAGACCCATTTTGAAAGGAAGCTAGCAATGAGAATTTTAGAGACTTGAGAGAGAAACACTTTTTCTTAGTGTAATTTTTATTTTCTTTTTCTTAGAGATTAGTGAGAAATAAAATTATTGAAAGATTCAATTGAGTGATGTATTGAATTAAAAATTGTTTGGATGCTCAAATTGGATGGATGATACTCAAGTTTAATGAAGTATTAGAGTTCAATTTTACAAATCAAGGAGACTTGTTTGAAGATTTGTTCTCTCATCTCTTCTATTTTATTTTAATGCCTTTTCTTGCTTGATTCTTGTGTTTATCATAATGATAGGATAAAATCCCCTTCAAGGGGTGGGATGAACCTTATTTAATGTTATTTTAATTAATTAGTTTGTTTATTTGAAATTCCCTTTGAATGTTAATTTTGATCCTTGATCCTTCAATTTACGCCTCGAGAGAGGGTAAATGATTTTCGAGAAAAAATCAAAATTCGAGATATAATACCCATTTTAGAATCGAACTAGAGATAGGGGTTTCTTAAGTGTGGTATTATTCCTTGAATTTCTACTCTAAATTTTATTTTCTATGATGTATATGAATTTTGATGAATCGATCCTAGCGGGTGATTTATTAAAAGGAGTATAAATCTATTTTCTAGAGTTGTGGGGGATTGAATTTAATTGAACCCTACCCGGTGGGGTATATTCCCCCTATCTTTGAAAAGTATACACGTAAATGGGGAATCCCAAGGAGCATATTAAAAGGTTTGTGGAGAACCCCGAGAGAATTTTCTAAGTCTCTTACCGAGAAGGCTCACATGTGGTACTCCCATTTGGCTCCAGGCGGTGTGGTCACATGGGAAGATATTCATGTTTCGTTTGTACATAAATTCTTCTTGGCTGAAGACGAATTTACTCTCACGCAATTGGCTCGAGAGAAACAGAAGTCCGACGAGGATGTAGTGGCGTACTGATAAGCACCAAAAAGTGTTTAAATAATACCCCAAATACAAGATTTTTAATTGCTAATTCTTGACAAAATGGGTCTTATGCGCGTATTTGTCTGTTTTATAGGTTTGCTTGCACTTGAGGATTTAAACGCTCTATTTCGGGAAAAAATGCGATATATATGTGGTTCAAGGAGCTTAAACCTAACCTCCGCGCCTATTACCTTATCCCGTAACCTTCACCTAAACCCATCCCGAGCCTTGTGTGTTTAGTTTGCACCCTTTATTTTATTTTTATTTTTT
Source organism: Sambucus nigra (assembly GCA_949130495.1). Taxonomy (NCBI): domain Eukaryota; kingdom Viridiplantae; phylum Streptophyta; class Magnoliopsida; order Dipsacales; family Adoxaceae; genus Sambucus; species Sambucus nigra. Next base: position 380,614,274 of record OX422214.1, on the reverse strand, counting down.
ATTAATTTTTAAATTTTTTATTTCAAGTCGTTTTTAATTTTTTGGATTTATTTTATATTTTGTTTATAATTTTGTATATATTTTTAGGATTTATTTGTGTCGGATATTTTTAATATTTCTTTTTATTTAGGTGTAAGTTTTATTTTAATTTTTAATTTTAATTTTTATTAGGATAGATCTATTTTTGTCTTTTGGTAGAAATTTAATTTTTTTTAGTTTCATTAGGTTTTGTATTTTCTTTAGTTTTATTTTATTAGAATTTTAATTTGTATAGTTTTTGATTTTTTTTATAGTTTTATTATTATTTTTTTAGTTAGATAGTTTTATTTTTAAATTGGGTATAAATCTAAACACACACACACCATACTATCCTACACACTCATACACCCAACCAACTAACATTCACCCTCACCCTTATCCCATACACTCACCCACACCCCCAAAACACCTATTCATCATCTTCTCCCATCATCCTCTCTCTCTCTCTCTCTCTCTCTCCCTCCAAACTCCATAACCAAGACCTCTCCACTCTCTTATCCATAAAACTCAACAACCCAAAATCCTACAACTTTAATCCAACTCCGGCGAAACCCAAAACTAAACAACGCCGGCAGACCCAACATCCACTGACCGCTGCCTTATCCGACCCAAACCGAACCCATTTACTCTGACCCACATCCTGACACCTCTACCTAAACTCCCATCTAACCCAAGACGCAACCCCAGTCTGCTGTTAACCCAACCAACCCTTACCCGCAAATCCCCGATACCACCTCACCCGGATCTTCTCTCACCCACGAACCAGGCCACAAATCAAAACCTGTAAAACCAGAATCCAGACCTGGCTTCCAACTCGAGATCTCCAACCCGAACCTCCATCCAAAACTCGAATCCATTCAATCCAAACCCAAATCTACCCAACTCCCATTCAACATAACCAAGACTTATTTCTACTTAAAGCCGAAATCATTTTTTATCTCCTGTATATAAACCAAATAAGCCAAAACCAAATAAACAAAACACATGTCTTAAATGACTTTTACCCTTATTTTCCAAAACTACCCTCACACCCCCACAATCCACATGCACTTATGTACTTCCCTAAATTACCTCCACCTAATTTCCAAAACCTCTCCCAATTTAACCCCACACCATTATTCTTCCAACTTTGCCCCTTAACCCATTGCTCCATTGTGCCTACTATTTAAGAAGATCAAGACCCATTCTGAAAGGAAGCTAGCAACGATAATTCTAGAGACTTGAGAGAGAAACACTTTTTCTTAGTGAGTTTTTATTTTCTTTTTCTTAGAGATTAGTGAGAAATAAAATTATTGAAAGATCCAATTGAGTGATATATTGAATTAAAAATTGTTTGGATGCTCAAATTGGATGGATGATACTCAAGTTCAATGAAGAATTAGAGTTCAATTTTACAAATCAAGGAGACTTGTTTGAATATTTGTTCTCTCATCTCTTATATTTTATTTTAATGCCTTTGCTTGCTGGATTATTGTGTTTATCATAATGATAGTCTAAAATCCCCTTCAAGGGGTGGGATGAACCTTATTTAGTGTTATTTTAATTAATTAGTTTGTTTATTTGAAATTCCCTTTGAAAGTTAATTTTGATCCTTGATCCTTCAATTTACACGTTGAAAGAGGGTAAATGATTTTCGAGAGAAAATCGAAATTCGAGATATAATACCCATTTTAGAATTTAACTAGATATAGGGGGTTTCTTAAGTGTGGTATTATTCCTTGAATTTCTACTCTAAATTTTATTTTCTATGATGTATAAGAATTTTGATGAATCGTAGCTAGTGGGTGATTTATTAAAAGGAGTATAAATCTATTTTCTAGAGCTGTAGGGGATTGAATTTAATTTTCTAAAAGGGTGCTATTAAAATTACATTTGTGACGAGAGTTGACTTGTAATTTCAATATTAACGTCGTAGATTTCAAATGAACCATTCCTTTATTGTGCTCACATTTATTTACCTCACTTTATCTCTTATTTTAGTGTTTGATTTAATTCATCATTTTTTAGTCATTTACTTTAGTTATCTCATCATTCCATGAAAATTGTTTTAATATTAAAAAATAGAAAAAAATAGAAAAAAGTAAAAAAAATCTAAAAAGAAATTAAATAAAAAAATGAATTACATTACTTCAGATTTGTTTCACTCCTTAGATTAGGATTGACATCCTTATTTACCTCTATGCAATTTTATATTATGTTTGTAGATTTTCAAGGATTTTGATTAGAAAGACTTTGCAACAACGACATTATAAAAAGTTTTTTTTATCACGTACATTAGGAGGTTTCGGGAGCGCTCTCTGGACGTGAGAGAGGAGACACGAGAAGCTAAGCTTTTGCAAGTTTGTGCATAAGGCTTGTTGACCGAATATATATACCATTTGATAAACAAAATGCGAGAGGGTACGTTTGCTTCATTTATTAAATCTGCGAGGAACATTGACTTGGTTGTGAAGCCACTGACAACACCCTCGCCAGCCTTGTTAAGCCTGTTACTGAAGCCGTCAGGTAGCTCGGGGAGAGCACTACCTCCTCGTATGAACTACTCCAATGATGAAAGTGGAAAACACGAGGGAGGGGATCGTAGCCTAAGGGAAAGGGGAAGCAAGAGGAAATTTAACAAAGATGACCCTCGGAGCTGCCTTGCTTAGTGGAGCAGGCTATCGAAACCTACGATCTCATGATTAGAGATAACATATGTGTGGACATCCCCGATCCTAGCGGAGGGAGAGATGATGATGTGTAGGATGAGGGGTGTCATCTCCGCGGTGAGAGGGTCTTGGTCTCGCACATCCCTCTTGGGAGCGCTTCGGCCGGCGTCAATGATGTGTGAGGTGAAAAATGTAGAAAGATGGAATCGCCAGTCTATTTTACTCAAAACAGACAAAAGAAAGTGGAGCCACCCCGAAGGATAGTATCCAAAGACATACTGATACATACGAAATCAAAAATGATTCGAGTAGGGTTCGGAGGCTAAGTTACGGAATGGGAATGTGTTAGGCACCCATTCCGCCTTTGCGGTCTCTCATGGATTGTTGCTATTTTTCTTTATTTTCTCGTGATATGTGTGCATGTGTATATGTAATGGAGATATGAATCATCAACTTGTATCATGGAATAGATAAAGCGAGTCATCCATATGAATGTTCATAAAAGTAAAATTAAAAAATAGGATTTATGCGATTATCCTTGCGTTGATCGTTATAATGGAACGATAGCGCATGTGGAATAATACACCACTAAGAACAAAAATATGTATATGTAAATATATAGATTTTAGGAGAATTAAGTTAAAGAATATAGAAAAATAAAAAATGGAAGGAATAAGACTCGAGTCTCGGGTTTTACCCCGACACGCCTACGTAGCCTATAGAGGCATCAAAGTCCACGTAGTTCGTATACAAAATGAGGGGTGGGATTTACCCCATAAATCTAACAAGGGACTTCTCTTATATGTGTGTGTGTGTAAAAAAAATGTTTTAGGTGTGAGAAAAGTATGAGCATTCCCGTTTGGAATTTATGAGCAAACCCTTTTTATTTTTTGGGTTTTATTTATACGAAAATAAGAGATGTGCAATAATAATAAATAAAATGTATATTAGGATATGTGAGATGAGAGAATAAAAATGATAAGTAATAAAATAAGTAAATGCGAATTTAGGAGAATTTAAGAAAGTTGGACCTTCTTGAAGATCTTGAGCTTGATCTTGAATGTTAGAGAGCAGCCCTTGCACTTGGGTAATGATGAAGGGTAGTTAATTCACCAATTTTGATGAAAAATATGATGAAAAGTGAGGGTTGGAAATGGATTTGGATGTAGAAATCACGCTGACTTCGAGAGAGATTTTTTGAGTTCGCTGAGAGTGATGGATTTCAGATCTTCTATCCCCCTTCAATGAGGTCAGGACCTCATTTTTATAGGCCCAAGGCATTGCCGATCGGCATAGGTCTGGTCCTACTAATCGGCAGGTTTTTTAGGCACACTGTCGATAGGCAGGGTTTGGAACCTGCCATTTGGCAGTCTCTTTCAGGTTCCTTCAGAAAAATGGTCGTAAAATGCAAATCGTTGATCCGAATTGCACACGGGGTGAACCAATGGAAAGGTACTTTAGATACCTTTGAAAGTACTTTGGACTTCTCCTGGGTCCAAGAGTTAAATTCGGGTCAAATGTGGCTCGGAAGCGCTCGTCGGTCCTTTGGACGAGGGATTTATCGGAGGCAAACTGATCATTCATCCGAACTATAAGTCAGAATCGCGCATGGGGTGGTTAGTGGGAAAGGTTAGGAGATGTACTTCGATATTCCAAAGAGTTTGACTCAGTTTAGGGAGTTGACTTTGGTCAACCGGAGCCTGGATGCGTTCGATGACCTTTTGGAGTAAAATGGATCATTCGTCCGTACCGTAAGTCAGAATCGTGCACGGGGTAGACCGTTAGAAAAGGGATTCAAATCCCTTTGAAGATTCATTCAGTCTCAGTCAATATGAAGAGTTGAATTTGGTTAAACGGAGCTTGAGAGCATCCGATGCCATCTTGATCAGGTTTTGGGGAAAAATAGGTCGTTTGTTCGCATCGTAAGTCAAAATTGCTCACGGGGAGGACCGTTAGAAAGGGGATTCAGCATCCTGTGAAGATTCATTTAGTCTCAGTCAAGTTCAAGAGTTTGACTTTTGGTCAAACGGAGCTTGGGAGTGCCCGATGGCGTCTAGGTCAGTACCCGGGGTATGACTTAGGTTTGTAGTGATGAAGGGAGGTGCTAGGGACCTAAGGAGAGGTTAGGGGGGTATTAGAATGCGGTGTCTATAAAGCCCCTCGACGGGTGAGTTTGGAACAAATGAAAGCCATCGAATAGACACAACATGATGCCTTTGAAATAGTATGACCAATTCAGAGGGTTGAGGCCGATTCTGTGGACCGAAGGATGAGGATGACCGATTTAGAGGGTCGAGGCCGCATCTGAGGACCTAAGGGTGAGGATGATCAATTTTGTGGGTCCAAGCCAATTATGAGAGCTTAAGGGTGAGGATGACCGGTTTTGTGGGTCGAAGCCAATTCTGAGGGCTTAAATTGAGATGACCAATTTTGCGGGTCGAAGCCAATTCTGAGGGATTAGGTTAAGATGACCAATTCTACGGGTCGAAGCCAATTCTGAGGGCTTAAATTGGGATGACCAATTCTGCGGGTCGAAGATAATTTTGAGGGCTTAAATTGAGATGACTAATTCTGCGGGTCGAAGCCAATTCTGATGGCTTAAATTGTGATGACCAATTCTACGGGTCGAAGCCAATTATGAGGGCTTAAATTGATATGACCAATTTAGTGGGTCGAAGCCAATTCTAAGGGCTTAGATTGAGATGACCAATTCTGCGGGTCGAAGCCAATTCTGAGGGCTTAAATTGAGATGACCAATTCTGCGGGTCGAAGGAAATTTCGAGGGCTTAAATTGAGATGACCAATTCTGCGGGTCAAAGCCAATTCTGAGGGCTTAGGTTGTAATAACCAATTCTGTGAGTCGAAGATAATTCTACGGGTCGAAGCCAATTCTGTGGGTCGAAGCCAATTTCGAGGGCTTAAATTGAGATGACCAATTCTGCGGGTCGAAGCCAATTCTGAGGGCTTAAATTGAAATGACCAATTATACGGGTCGAAGCCAATTTTGAGGGATTAAATTGAGATGACCAATTCTGCGGGTCGAAGCCAATTCCGAGGGCTTAAGTTGAGATTACCAATTCTGCAAGTCGAAGCCAATTTTGAGGGTTTAAATTAAGATGTTCTCGAAGAATTCTGCTAGGGAAATTACCTCATGATTTTGATTTGAGCTGGGGAGCTGATTTCTAGGGAAATCTTTATATTATTTAGGGATTTTGTGGGGAAACAACCAATTTGATGCTATAAATTCCACTAGGGACATTACCGGGGGGAGATTCACCTGGCTTTTTGGAGTTATGCTAGGGAATAGGGGTTCCACTTGAGGGAGTGTGAAATTTTCTTAGTGATAATGTTTTAAATCCTCCCCAGGATTTTTAGGAATTTTCTGAGGATTTTTTAGGGTTTTATGGTATTTTCTGGGAATTTTTGTACGAAAATTTAAGGGGGTGCCGGTCGACATGGGGTGGAGGGTGCCATTCGGTAGTGGCACGAACTTTTGGACTGCCTCGAGAAGGTAAAAGGTCAGTGACGATCGGTAGGTAGGGGTGCAGTGCCGATTGGCATGACCCTTGGCTTCCTATAAAAAGGGGTGGGTTCTCCTCATTTTTCATAGCTTCTTGCCTTCTCTCTTTCTGCGATTTTCTTCTGCAAATTGTTCTAACATTCCGTAGTCTAAAAAATGGCCGCTTTTATGAGCACTGCGGTACACCGGGAGTGGTTGGCTATTGATGACTGGGAGAATATAGAGTGGAGGGTGCCTCTTGCTTTGGGGAGTGAGAACTCCTTTGATGCATTCGAGCCAGTTGCAGAGGAGAAGACTTTACTGCAGGAGCCGTCGCGTCATCGCTCTTCTAGGGTTGTGCACCCTGGTGGTTATGTAAGTACAAAATTACTTTTGGCATTCTCTTTTGGTGATTTCCTTTTTCTTGGGTTTTGACCAGGTCTTTTCTTTGACAGTCGTATGTTTCTTTGTCAATTATGCATGCCCGCGGGACGACGGGGCTTAAGGATGTCTAGGAACACCTTCCACCTGTGGTGTGTTGGGTGGTATCATCAGCAGGCTTTGGGAGATTGGCATCTGTGCTGGATGAGATGCCTCGTTCGACTGCGGTCTTATGTGCTCTGGGGGAGAGGTTTTGGGATATTACGCACACCTTCCATTTTATCTTTGGGGAGATAACTATGACTCCCATTGATGTACATCAATTACTGGGGATGGATTGCGATGAAGAGCAAATAGAGGTGGATCACTCTTTGTGGGTGAGGCCGGAGGCGGTGCGGGCGGCGCTCGCTGATGTGGGGAGGATAGTATCGAGGGACTCTATCCGTCTGTCCCTGCTGAGGGGTGTTTTGCGGGGTAGGGTGATTGATGTGGAGGACGGGCTGCAGGTGAGGCAAATGTCCCGACTATTTATTTTACTAGTGTTGGGTGGATTTCTGGTGGCGTCAAGCGGCGACGTTGTCCACTTATGGTTTTTGCCATACTTGAGGATGTTTTCGAACATCCATCTCTATGAATGGGAGAGCCTGACTTTGGCAACCCTTTATTTTTCTTTGGATGCATTTATCCGGTGCTTTTAATAAACTTTTACTGGAGCCACGTATCTTCTTGACGTATTCTTTAGTTTGCACATTTTCCTCTTATGCATTCGCATTTTCCTTGTGCGTCGCTTTTTTGATTGCGGGTTCTTATCTTTGGCATACATGGTTCTACGAGGTGATTGGGTGTAATACCAAATTGACCTCTTTGAAGGACGAGACCGTTGAGGATTTTTACCGGTTGTATTGGCGGTAGAAGGCCAATCGACAGTCGAGGAAGTCTCTTTCTCTAGAGGCGGTGTGTTAGGTCTTGAATGGCCTGACCAGTGATAAGGTAAGACTTTTTCCTTCTTCAGTCTGGGTCTTTGTTCCCTCTAATTCCATATTGACTTATATCTACTGGGGGATTTTTTAGGTGACCTTTTACCCTTGGGGGACGGCTGTTCAGGACACGGGGTCGACGGGGGTGAGTGCGCAGGTGAGGCATTTGCTGGCTCATGAGTTTTGGCAATCCTGGTATCTTGGGGAGAGGGTGGTCCGAAAGATTATTGGGGAGGAGGTGTTGGTACCACTTGCGAGTCCCCCTATGTCTATGAGGCGGGAGTGGATGTTGCCAGAGGATGGAGGATTGCGACGATGATTGGTGAGTCCTATTATTTGTACATCGATACAACTCTGTCATGTGACTATATGAACTTTGTGATGAGTTGGTCGATGGTGCCCAGCATATATAATGCACTTCCTTTCCATTCTGTGGGTTCGAGTCCGCCAGTGGGGTCCTCCCACAGTGGTGGTGGCTCGTCGACATCTGTGGCGGTGACAACTTCGGAGGTTCCCTTTTTGCGGTCGTCCTCATGCGATGAACCCGGAGGGCTTGGCAGCGGTGGTTCTTCATCCTGTGGTATACCTTTCTGGTCTTTTCTTCTTTTTTCTCTGATTTCTTTTGATCTTTTCTGCTTGATACTGATTCTGCCTTTTCTTGCAGTAAGTCCGGGTGTCCACCACTTGGCTGAGGGACATTAGGGACTGGATATCTTCGGTGGCTGCCCATATTCGGGACGCAATTCCTTTTCCTTCTTGCTTGGTGCCGTCTGCTTCATCCGGGGAGGAGTCTGGTTCAGGTAGCGATGGTGTGTCATCTCGCTGTAGGGGAAAGAGAACGTGTCGCAGGGATGGGAATTCTTAGGGAGAGAGGGTAAGGGTAAGTGAGAGAGAGAGAATGTGGGTTCGGGCTGAGTCCCGTTGTTTTTCTGCTTTCTCTTTATTTCCTGCGAAATTGAAATAAGGTAGAAAAATATATATGCAATGCAATGGAGTTTTTTTTATTATCTTCTGTTAATGATGAATAATGAATGCATGCATATGCGCTTTTTACTTTGCTGTTGAGACCGTAAAAAGAAATATTTTTGGAAGTTTTGAAAGGAAGTTTTATTCATAATGAGGAATTATATAAAGATGAAAAGAGAATTTGAAATTCTGTTTGAGAATATCAATTTATTTTTATTGAGTTTTTCTGATTTTGACAAAAGAAGAAAAAGGAAAATTTCCAAAAATGGGGGGTTGCCAATCGGCAATACCCTTGTCCTGCCTATCGGCAGGTCAGTTCAGTCTAATCCATCAAGGCTTTGATTGGTACTCTCTTCAGCTTTTGGTACCTTATGGGGCATAATTCTCTTCGATTTCTGCAAAGGTTGTGTCTTTTGTGGGTGTTTTCAAGTATAAAAAGGGATAAGGGTGGAGTGTTTTCATCACACCTTCACATTCCTAATTTCTTGTTCTCTGAGATGGCTCTCCCTAGTAGTGTTGAGTTTGATAACTACCTCGACACTTTGGAGGCGATGTACTCCTACAACGTCGACTATGATGCTTTCAACATGCGTCGAGTTTCTTTATGGCATAATCAGCCCATAAAATGGAACATGCTGATGGCGGCGGTACAATTTTGGTACCCCGAAGACTATGTATTCCACTTTGGCTTGGAAGAAGTCTGTCCGACTTATGAGGAATTTTTTTCCATATTGATGTTGGGGGTAAACCCTAGTGTGGCGGCTGCTATGCCTGAGTTTTCTCGGTCTTCCTGAGAGTTTTTGGCTGGACTTTTCCGTGTCTCGCCCTTGGCGGGTAGATCCTTAGTTACTGGAGGGATGATTTCCCTTCCGGCGGTGCTGCCGTCTGTGCATTTATAGGAGGTTGGTGGTGCTGGGTATGCTGGAGCCGTCATTCTGGGCTTGGTTTCGAAATTACTGCTGGTGATCGGGGAACTACTAGTAGACCCACAACTTGCAGCTATTACTTTATGGATGTCCTACCATTGCAATTCTATGGCGGTGATATTGGTGGAGACTTTGAATGGCCTGGATGCCTGGCGAGAAAGTCATTCTGACTTTCTAAGGGGTAGTCCTGTGATGGTATTTATGTGGTTGTCTGAAAGACTCCGCCTGGTGATTCGTATGGAATACCATTTGTTGGTTATACCCAACTTCTTTTTGTGCCATTTCATTAATGTTGGCCTGGATATCGAGAGATGGGAGGACTGGCTTGTGGAACATGGGGATTTAAATCTGCACTGGTCGGTGCCTTGGTGGGGACAACTGATGCCTATTGTGGAGATGGGGGAATCCCCGTACGTTTGGCTAGTTAGTCTCAGATAGACCTCTTTTTATTTCCCTCGGAGGCTTCTGTGCCAATTTGGCTGGGAGCAGGTCGTGCCACCTTGGACACTAGATTTCTTTCTAGTAGAAGATCTGATAGAACGTCTGCGCATGCGACGTGGCTCTTTGTGGGAGAGTCGACATCCATCGACCCGTCCCTCTCAGTCTGTTGGGAGAGTTTGGTACATCCCTGGGGATTATATGAAGTGGTTGTGGAGAAGAGTAGTCAGCAAGATATTGGTAGTGGAGACCAAACAAAGGTGGCTTGCCTTATTCGATACCATGGAGGGAGGTGTTGTGGTTTTTTCGAGGCTGGTTCGAGCTTATTGGTCTATGGAGCGTCTGCGGCACTCCATTCATGTAGGGGAATCTTAGGGACCCTAGGATGTAGATGGTTATGAAGAGGTCTCCTCTGGTAGCTGTGGGTAGGACTCTTGGAGAGTTTATTTTGTAATGGGGCATAAGTTTGGAATTTTATTTAACTTTTCAGAAAGGTAAGGGGAAGGGAGTTATCCGTTCCTTTTCTTATGTAAGTGCACTGTAACTTCTTATTAATGAAATAAATAAGTTTTTGATCATCCACCCGTGCCTTTTGATGAATTTTATATTTTGAATTATCTATATCGATCGCTGAGGCATGCGTAATCTTTTTGTTCAAGTATATGTTAAAGTGAACTACTATTTTCGGAGATAAGAAAATAATATTTTTTTTGTGAAAAAGAAGGGGCCATGCTCATGTAAGATGTATGAGCTGCCTACGTACCTCTGGGGTTTTTAAAAGGTTTTAATTTTTTTGAAAATAGTTTTTGCAGAGGATCAGGCCCACGTAGTTCTGGGTAGAGGGAAATGAATATTTTTTTTAAGAATAGAAGGGAGATGAGAAGAGTCGTAGCCGGCTGAGATTTAGGACTAGGGGTATAATTTTTTGAGACGGTCCAGGTTGACTGGATGAGACATCTCTTCTCCATCTAGATCGACAAGCATAGCGGCACTGCCTGACAAGATCTTCTTCAAAATGTATGGGCCTCTCTAATTGGGTTTAGATTTCCCTCTGGGGTCCCAGATGGGCTCTATAATTTCTTTGAGGGATAGATCCCCCTCTCGGACATCGCAGTCCTTGACTATCTTATTAAATGATTACGCTATATGGCGATGGTACCCTTGTATGTGGTATAGATCTTTCAATCTTCTTTCGTCCAAGAGTGACAGCTCATCGAGATGGATTTGATGCCAGTCCTCCTCACTGACTTGACTTTTGAGCATGACGCGAAATAAAGGGATTTCTAGCTCCATGGGTAGGACTGCTTCCATACCGTAGACCAGAGAGTAAGGGGTTGCCCCAGTAGAGGTTCAGATTGAGGTTCGGTAGCCCCAGAGTGCGTAAGGGATTCGGTCGGCCCTATCTCGACAACTTTTGGTCATCTTACTGATGATGGATTTGAGGTTCTTGTTGGCAGCCTCGACTGCACCATTGGTCTGAGGTCGGTAGGGAGAAGATTTATATCTCTGAATCCCGTACTCATTGACCACTTCTATGACTTCTGCCTCGAAATGCAACCCGTTATCTGACATTAGCTCGTGCGGGACTCCATATCGGCAGATAATGTTCTTCCTGATGAATTTAGCCACTTTATTGGCGTTCAAAATTGCGTATGACTCAGCTTTGACCCATTTGGTTAAGTACTCAATGGCAACTAGGATGAACTCATGCCCGTTAGAGGCCTTGGGTGTAACTTTCCCTAGGTGGAGAATGTCCAGGGAGAAGTCATGTTGTATAATTCTCATAGAGGCAGGTGTTGAAGGTTGGACAACTGTTGGCATTTGAGGCATCTCTGGACATAGGGGGTGCAATCCTGGATCATGGTGGTCCAATAGTATCCTTGTCGTTCTTGGCAAGTATGTGACCATTCATGTGGGGCGCGTATTCCCCACTATGGATTACCTCTTCAATGTTAGCCCCTGCGATGCCGTGTAGATGGGTTCCATTGAAGTTTCTCTTAAATAGTGCTTTGTGACATATGATGTACTGTGTGGACAGTCTTCAGAGGGTTGCTCGATCTTTCTTGTTGGAACCTTTAGGATACCTTCCATGCTTGAGGAGGTGCCATATATCATAATACCAAAAATTGGCTAGCTCGGTATCTTTTTTGGTGATGATCTCAATGTGGTAGTAGTGGGTTGGTTTGTCTTGCTTTTGAACTAGGAAGGGGTCCATTGTTATTCCTTCGGGCATGTCGACCATGGAGGCTAAGGTAGTAAAGGAATCGGCTAGGTTATTCTTTACTCGAGGTAAGTAGTGGAAGGTGATATCTTGGAATTGGGAGGCCAGTTCTTTTAAGTGGGCATGGAAGGGTAGGAGTTTCTTGTCCTTGACTTTCCATTTCCTGAGCACTTGACCGATGGTGAGGGCGAAATCCCCGTAGACATCTAGTCATTGAATTCCTTTCTTAAGAGCAACTTTGAGGCCTACCGTACACGCTTCGTATTCAGTTATGTTGTTAGTGCAGGGGAGATCCAATTTGATAGTGATAGGAGTCTGGGAGTCATCTGGGGCGATCAGAAGTATCCTAATGCCATATCCTTTTTTGTTGGCAGCTCCATCGAAGAACATTTACCATCGAAGTTCGTCTTGAGCTGTGTAAAGGATGTTTTCATCTGGGAATTCGGAGACCCAAACATCAGCTTCTTCCACGGGGTAGTCAACGAGGTAGTTAGAGACGGCTCTTACTTTCATGGATTTCTGTGTGATGTACACGATATCAAACTCAGCTAGGAGCGTCAACCATTGAGCCATTCGTCTGGATAATGCGGGTTTCTCAAGCAGGTACTTGATGGGGGTTCATTTGGGATACAAGTTTGATAGGGAAGGCGATCATGTAGTGTCGTAACTTTTAGGTGACCCAGACAAGCGCGACACATGACTTTTCCAAAGTAGTGTAGTTGACTTCGTACCCGGTCAATTTGTGACTGGTGTAATAAATGGTTCTTTCTTTGCAAGAATCTTCAAGGTATTGGGCTAGTAAAGCCCCAGATGCAGTGTCGGTTATGGTTAGGTATAGAAGCAAGGGAGACCAGGCTGTGGTGGCATGAATACCGGAGGTTGAGTCAGATATTATTTGATTCGGTCAAAAGCTTCCTGGAAGGCCTCGTTCCAAACCTTGGTTGAATCCTTTTGGAGGAGTTTGAAAATAGGTTCGCAAATGGAAGTTAGCTGGCTGATGAAACGGCTGATGTATTATAATTTTCTAAGGAAATCATGAATTTCTTTCTCCATTCGGGGAGGTGGCATCTTAAGTATGGCCTTCAGCTTGACATGATCTGCTTCTATCCCTTTCTCACCGACCATAAATCCCAAGAGTTTTCCCTTTGTAATGCCGAAAACACATTTTTGTGGATTGAGTCTCATCTGATATCGTCGTAGTCGTTCGAAGAACTTTCAGAGGGAGAGAACATGACCTTCTTTAGTTTTGGATTCGATAATTATATCATCCACATAAACCTCAACCTCTTTGTGAATCAGATCATGTAGGATGGTTTTGGCAGCCCTCTGGTAGGTAGCCCCAGTATTCTTGAGACCAAATGGCATAACAGTGTAGCAAAAGGTTCCCCACGGTGTGATGAACGTGATTTTTTCTTGGTGATCTGGGTGCATTTTGATTTGGTTGTATCCGGTAAACCCATTGAGGAATGTCTTAAGAGCATGACTGGCTGTGTTGTCCACGATCATGTCGATATTGGGTAACGAATAATTATCCTTTGGAGAGGCTTTGTTCAAGTCCCGATAGTCTACACAAATCCAAACTTTCCCTCCCAATTTTGGTACAGGCACTATGTTGGCTAGCCATGTGGGATATTCGATCACGCGAATGAAGCCCACATTCAGCTGTTTGACCATTTCTTCTTTGACTTTGAGTGACCATTCGATGCAGAGCTTTCCAACTTTTGTTTAACCGGCTTATAATCTGGAAGAGTGGGGATCTCATGTTGAGCTATTTCATGATCAATGCCGGGAATATCGTCATAGGACCATGCGAAGGCATCCATGAATTCCTTTAGTAGTTATTCGAGTTGTGCGCACTCATGCTCGTCAAGGGTAGACCCTATCCCAATCTCACGCAATTGGCTACTAGAACCGAGGTTAACAATAACCATTTCTTCTTCATTAACTTGAATGCGGTTATGTTGTTTATTATTAACCTTATTTAGACCAGTTAAGAATTGTTCATTTGCAAAATCATCATCATTAAAAGTTTGATTAGAATGTAAACAATTAATGTAAGGTACAACAAGATACTCAAAATCTTTATTTATTTCATTGATAAAAAACAACATTGAGAACCTCATTAAAGGAGGTCTCGATTACATTTGAGCAAGGATAAACAATAGAAGAAGAGATTGGATAAACATTAGGGTTAGGTGGGATTTCAACAGGTAGAACTGGCACTGCATGCCCGTTGAGGAGAGGTATCAACAGCTTTAATCAGGTGGGATGGATCCAGTGATGTAGTGCCTGAATGAACCATGCAGAGTGTCATCCCCAGTGTCTGTAAGTTAAACGAATCCTCGGAGTCACTTCCCTCGGAATTTATGGTATCTTTGATGAGTGGTTGTACATAGTGTTGGGAATTTTCGGCCTATGGGTAGCTGTCTTGAAAAAAGATCTCCTTTTGAGGCTTCATCTTCTTATCTGTATGGTCATACCATGGTTTCAAAAAGCCACAAAAGGGGAATTATTCACCCTATTTGATGATTCATCCATTCAAGGAATCACCTGGGATAGTCTGGATGCAGTCTAATCTTCTCTTTGGTCGAGACTGGCGGATCAATCTTAGCTCTTATTCTGATGGTTGATATCCCAAACCACAAGGAGGGAAAGCTTTTTTTAGTTTAATGGGTTCAATTATCCCTTGCTGTCTTTATCCTAGCCCCAGTCCAGCCATGAAGTGCATGTTTCTGAACATCTGAATCACATTGACATTGCCATGACTCATGAGGATCGTATTCTGGATAAACCCTTTTTTTGAAATCATCCCCTACCGGGAGTAGAAGTGGCTCAACTCATAATCCTGATGGGAGTATATCATTTGACTCGTGTTATATCTCAAGGATTGGATTATTGGTACTTGCACCCTCAGCATTGTCATCGTCGCCCAAAATGGTGATGACTCATCCGTCGGTGAAGAACTTAATTTTTGATGGAGCGAGGAAGACACACCCTTGATACTATGGAGCCAAGGTCGTCCGGGCAATAGGTTGAAACCAGCTGGGATGTTAATAACTTGGAATTCAACGACAGGGTTTATAAGGCCAGCCCCTATTACAAGTTTTATGGATCCCATCACCTCCCAACGAGTATTATCGTAGGCACGTACTGCAACAGAGGTTGGAGCGAGATCACTTTGTTTTAGTCCTAAGCAATTGAATGTTCTTAATGGGCAGACATTTAAGGCATATCCATTATCGACAAGAGAGAGTGGTACGATCTTCCCCATAACTTCAATGGAGATGTTGAGTGCATGATTGTGGTTTGGCCCAATTATAGGGATTTCTTATTTTTGAAAAGGATGGCATTCGGGTAGAGGTCAAGGATCTGACTAAATTTACCTCTTCTTCTGATGTGGTGGAAGGAGGAACTGTAGGTCCAGTGAGAAACTTGATCAAATCTTTTTTGTGTAGATAGAAAGACATGAAAAGCCCCCATAGAGTGATATTAGCTTGACTTTTCTTCAGTTGATCGAGGATCTTTCTTTCCTCGAGGGTCATCTCTGGCATAAGAAGGTTTTCAACGGCCTTCCCTTTGTCATTGGTTTGTGGTAAGCTTGGGATCTGGCAATACCTTCCTGATCTGGTCATGTGATTTATTGAAGAAGGGATCAACATGAACCCTATTTCTTTATCAATCTTGGGTTGTTCTGCCACCTTATTTATTTCTCCGAGGAGTTCTTCATATGATATCATCCCACACATGTCAGTTACCGGGCCAGTTTTTTCTGAAGCTTGCTTTTCGTTTGAATTTTCAAATTCTTCCCCCCATCCGGTGGCAACAATTCTGTCTTTCCATGTAAAGTCAATGCATTCCACAACTTCAATGGCTTCTTCATACATTTCCTCCCATTCTACGAGGATATATAAGGGTGAAGGGACCAGGTGCCCTTGTAACTTCAGAGTATCAAGTAACTCGGTCATACTACAAATATTTTTAGTTTGCTTAAATAATTCAGCCATGATCTGGACAACTTCATCTAGGCTGACTTCATCTGTCGGTACTACCCAATTGTCTGACTCTCGAGCCCATTTTTTTTCTTTCAAGAATAGCGTACTGAACGTCTAGAAATCAATGATCATCTGTGAGGGTAGTTTCAACCTAAAATCTAGGAGTTGGTTTAATACTTCTGATAATTCCCTGCTTCCATTTTCACAACGGGTACGGACAATGATGCGTGCTCTGGTAAGGAGTGACAGTACCTGATCAATGATGCTAACAAGGTGTAGGAGGAAATATGGGAAAGTTTGGAGAGGTTTGGGAGAGTATATGGGTGTGATTTGAGTTAAGGGATCAAATTCTGGATTTTTTCTAGGAAGATGGCATTGGCATGATTTGGGAGTGGGTTGTGAGTAGTGTTTGGATTAGGATTGGCTGGTAGGGAAATGGTACCCCAGTCAATTAGAACTTGGATTATGTTTTGAAGGTGAAAGCATTGGTCCGTGGTATGACCAATATTTTAGTGAAAGGAGCAATGGGCATGCCTTGAAGTTTATGGGAAGTGGGTTTGGCAATGGACGAGGGCCCAAGGGTTTGATGAGGTTTCGGCTTAACAGGGCCTGATAAACTTTGGAAAGGGGAGCATGTAGCTCGGTGTATTCCTTTTGAACTGGTACAGGGCGGCTTTCTGGAGCCCATGAGGTGGTTGGTTGAGAGATGTTATTGATGGTCGATATTGCATCACTGACAGGCTTGTCATATTTTCTGGGGGTGAATTGTCCAGATACTTTCTTTGGTTCAACCTCTATTTTTGCAAGACCCACTTTGATTTCTACTCTCGCTTCTCTAAGAGCTTGGAAGTGGGGATATCATTGTCCTCACATGGTTGCTCAAACATGGGGTAAGAAATTCTTCTTCACTATGTTGACTTGTTCTTCCTCGGATGGCCGATTGGTCATGGTGGCTGCTTTTTCCTTCCATCGGGCTTTGAAGTTACTGAATGATTCCCCAGAGTTCTGTTTGAGCAGCTCTAAATCACGACGGGTGACCTCAATCTCTTCGTTGTATTTATAATGCGACATGAATTCTCGAGCTACATCCTCCCAGCTACGGATTCTAGATTCCTCGAGAGAAAAAAATCATCCGAGGGCGCTATCCTTCAAAGTTTACTGAAATAATTGGGCCATCACTTCTTCAGAATCCCCTAGGAGAGTCATAGAACAGTGATAACTGCGAAGATGAACAATCGGGGGTCCACTTCCTTCGAATTTCTCGATATTTAGCATCTTGAACTTCTCGGGTAACCTCGCCTTAGGATAAGGAGACATGTGCGTGTAGTCCATGTAATTTCTAGAGATTATGACTTGGTCAAACTTCATAGTTAGCATCCTGAGATCTTCTTTGACCGGGTTCAACTCTTCCTCTTTTGGATCTGTGATCATAGGCAAGTTAGCCCCAGGCTGGGCAAGGTTTGGCATGGGAAGCTGGGCAGGCGACGGCCCATTAGCAAGAGGGGCACATGGAGCGTGCTGATACTCTTTGGGAACCCAGATAGGCTCGGGTAGACCCATAGCACGAGGGAATAGGACCACGGGCTCTTGAGGAACAGAAACCTAGTTTCGTTGCATCTCTCGGACCTCAGTCTGGAGGTTATCAATCTTTGACACGAGCTGAGCTAAAACTGCCGTCAGGTCTAGCTGCACAACTGGTACTTGATCCGTGTCCTCCATAGAAAGAGGATGGATTCCGGACTTGGAAGAAGTAGCAGGAGAATGAACGAAACTCCGAGGTGATTTGACTGAAGACGCGAAGCCAATAAGAAGCCTGGCCAAGGGCGTGCAATTGACCTGAGAAGGCATAAAATGGGATTTATTTTTGAGAAAAAGAATGAAAATATATTTTTTTTCTTTTTGAGATTGAAAGACAAAATATTTTTGGATTTTGATAAAGAAAGGAAAAATGTTTTTGGATCTTTAATAAAGAAAGGATAAACGGTTTTGGATTTTTTTTTGAAAAAGAAAGGAGAAATGTTTTTGGATTTTTGATAAAGGAGAGGGAAATGATTTTGGATTTTTGATAAAGAAATGAGAAATGCTTTTGGATTTTTGATGAAGAAAGGAGAAATATTTTTGGGAGACGGGTCTCAGCATCATTATTATAATTATTATGTTCTCACTTTTATTAAATTATCCTAAATGAAAAATGAAATGTCGAACGGGACCCGAGCCTGGAAAAGTTCGGTTTGTAACATATGCAAAGCTATGGTTGGACTTGTAACCAGGATCATGGGAAAAGTCTTCTTTTAAAAAATGCGCAAAAATTTAGGCAGCAGGCCGACTCGGAATTTCAACAGAGTTTCGGGTCGAAATTGGCAGTCTAATATGTGTGTCCTAGGCTTGACACCTATATGCGGGTATACAGTTGGTTGAGTGAATTGGAAAGGATTCCCCTCTTTTGTGTGACTTTCACGATATACATCTTGCTTTTGAGGGAAATCTATACGTGTGGACAAGTCATTTGATATACCTGAGTGTACGTGAATTGCCTCACTATATACCTCGTGAGGACGGTATGTGTGAGAGCGAATTCAATATACTCAGTGTACGTGAATGAGTTCCATGTGATATACCTCCAGTCATGACTTCGGTCAAGCGGTACGATGCGGGGGAACCGTTCGATATACGATGTGAGAGCGCTACCTCCTCGTATGAACTAATCCAATGATGAAGGTGGAAAACACAAGGGAGGGGATCGTAGCCTAAGGGAAAGGGGAAACAAGAGGAAATTTGACAAAGATGACCCCCGGAGCTGCCTTGCTTAGTGGAGCAGGCTATCGAAACCTACGATCTCATGATTCGAGATAACATGTGTGTGGCCATCCTCGATCCTCGCGGAGGGAGATATAATGATGTGTAGGATGAGGGGTGTCATTTCTGTGGTGAGAGGATCTTGGTCTCGCTCACCCCTCTCGGCAGCGCTTCGGCCGGCGTCGGTGATGTGTGAGGTGAAAAATGTAGAGAGATGGAGTCACCAGACTATTTTACTGAAAACAGACAAAAGAAAGTGGAGCCATCCCGAAGGACAACATCCAAAGACATACTGATACATACGAAACCAAAAATGATTCGAGTAGGGTTCAGAGGCTAAGTTACGAAATGGGAAGTTATTAGGCACCCATTCGGCCCGACCAGTCTCTCATGGATTGTTGCTATTTTCCTTTATTTCCCCGTGATATGTGTGCATGTGTATATGTAATGGGGATAGGAATCATCGACTTGTATCATTGAAGAGATAAAGCGAGTCATCCATAGGAATGTTCCTAAAAGTAAAATTAGAAAATTGGATTTATACGATTATCCTTGCGTTGATCATTATAATGGAACTATAACGCATGTGGAATAATACACCACTAAGAACAAATATATGTATATGTAAATATATAGATTTTAGGAGAATTAAGTTAAAGACTATAGAAAAATAAAAAAATGGAAGGAATAGGACTAGTGTCTCGGGTTTACCCCGAGATGCCTACGTAGCCTATAGAGGCATCAAAGTCCATGTAGTTCATATGCAAAATGAGGGGTGGGATTTATCCCATAAATCCAACCGGGGACTTCTCTTATATGTGTGCGTGTGTGTAAAAAACGTGTTTTAGTTATGAGAAAAGTGAGAAAAGTATGAGAATTCCCGTTTGGAATTTATGAGCAAACCCTTTTTTTCTGGTTTTATTTATATGAAAATAAGAGATGTGAAATAATACTAAATAAAAAGTATATTTGGATATGTGAGATGAGAGAATAAAAATGCTAAGTAATAAAATAAGCTAATGCGAATTTAGGAGAATTTAAGAAGGTTAGACCTTCCTGAAGATCTTGCGCTTGATCTTGAATGTTGGAGAGCAACCATTGCACTTGAGTGATGATGAAGGGTAGTTAATTCACCAAGTTTAATAAAAAATATGAGTAAAAGTAAGGGTTGGAAAGGGATTTGGATGTAGAAATCATGCTGACTTCGAGAGAGGTTTTCTAAGTTCACTGAGAGTGATGGATTTCAGATCTTCGATCCCCCTTCAATGAGGTCAAGCCCTCCTTTTTATAGGACTAGGGCATTGCCGATCGGTATAGGTCTGGTCCTACCAATCAGCAGGTGTTTTTAGGCACACTACAGATAGGCAAGGTTTGGAACGTGCCGTTTGGGAGTCTCTTTCAGGTTCCTTTAAAAAACTGTCGTAAAACACAAATCGTTGATTCGAATCATGCACGGGGAAAACCACTGGAAAGGTACTTCAGAGACCTTCGAAATTCCTTTGGACTTCTCCTGGGTTCAGGAGTTAAATTCGGGTCAAATGTGGCTGGAAAACGCTCATCTTTCCTTTGGACGAGGGATTTATCGGACGCAAACGGATCGTTCGTCCGCACCGTAAGTCAGAATCACGCACGGGGCGGACTGTTGGAAAGGTTAGGAGATTTACTTAGACATTCCAAAGGGTTTGACTCAGTTTGGGGAGTTGACTTTGGTCAACTGGGGCCTGGAAGCGTTCTATGGCCTTTTGGAGTAAAACAAATCATTCGTCCGTACTGTAAGTCAGAATAGCGCACGGGGTGGAGCGTTAGAAAGGGGATTCAGTGCCCTTTGAAGATTCATTTAGTCTTAGTCTATATGAAGAGTTGACTTTGGTCAAATGGAACCTGGGAGCATCCAGTGGCATATAGGTCAAGTTTTGGGGGAAAATGGGTCGTTCGTCTGCATCGTAAGTCAAAATCGTACACGGGGCGGAGCGTTAGAAAGGGGATTCAGTGCCCTTTGAAGATTAATTAAGTCTCAGTCCATTTGAAGATGTTAAATTTTGGTATTTATTGCTCAAAAGCTTAGGCATTACATGTTATCTTTCACGGTTCATATAATTACTAGATGTGACCCCAAAAATTGTTTGCTGGCTAGAACCGTGTTAATAGGTTGGGCTGATTGATGGTTGTTAATTCTTTCGAAGTATGATCTCAAGTGTGCGGTTCCTCGAGCGATCAAAAGTCACGCTTATGAAGATCTACTGTCCATCTTCCCTTCGGTAACTTTCAAGTCACCTATCGAGGAGCTTCCTGGAGATGATCTCTAAGCTAACTATCTCGAGGCAAATCTATAAGAATAGAGCACGTAATTTGATGGATCTTCGGTTGAAGGCACATGAGGGGCAGGAGTGATTTTACACCAAGGGGAAGAAAAAATCCAATTATCCTTCAAGTTAGACTTGAAATGTTAAAATAATGAAGCTGAGTACGAGGCTTTAGTGCTGGGGCTGTTAGAGGCTCTACGAAGAGGTGTCCATGTGCTGATGATAAAAGGGGATTCAAATCTCGTAGTACAACAAGTGAACGACGAGTATGCTCTCAAGCACATGACCCTAGCACCTTATTGAACAATTATACAAAAGGTTGCTCGGCCAGTTCCATAAAGTAAAGATCAAGAGATACGCGAGAACGATGAACAGACATGCCGATGCTTACGCCATGATTGCTCAAAAAATTTCTTTCGACGAAGAATCGACGATTTTTCGAATCACAAAGATAACAACACCCTCAACTGTAATAGAAATGTTACCTTCTAATGATAACGATGACTGGAGGGGGAAACACGTAAATAATTGGAAACGGGTCAAGGGCCTTTAACGTTGGTTGAGTTGGCACAATCTTTTTCCACATAGGGCAATTTGTACTATAAAAACAAAGGGGATGGCTATCTAGGTGCGTAGGCCCTGAAGAAGATAAGAGGAGGTTGATATAGATACATAAAAAAGCTGCGAGACAACAGAAATGTCTTTGTATCGAAGATTTCAGAGGGCAGAATACTTTTGGCCAGTGATGAAACAAGATGCTACATTACTATTAGGGGTGTAAGTGGTACGGTTTGGTCGTAAATAGTAGATACTAATACCAGAACCAAACTCTGGATGGTAAAACCAAACAGTGCCGATTTACGACCCGGTACACCAAAATCAATACCAATACCAAACCGACCAGTATTTTGATTTTTTCGGTAATTTTGGATTTTTTCTGGTTTTGGTTTCATTTCGTTTTTTTCCGGTAAATATTGAAATTACAAGTCGATTTTATACATTCGGTAAATTTGGTAGAAGTGTCGATCTTTTGAAGCCCCCTAAATACAACATTAAAAATTCCCTAAAACAACCCTAAAAATAGTCCCAAAAAGTCCCAAAATACCTCTTACCCCCCCCCTCCCCTGCCCCCCGAAAAAGAACTAAAAATAGCCTTATAAATAGCACAAAAAGCCCCCAAAAATGCCCAAAAAAACCCAAAAAAATGCATTAAAATATTTTTTTGGTTAGTTTTATACTTGAGAAATGAATGGTGGAGATGAGTTTAAAATGAAGGGTGTTGATTTCTTTACACAAATTATTTTTTTATTGGTTATTATTTTGGGTTTTTAAGTTGGTAATTGGTATGGTAAATCGATAGGGTAAATTCGGTATGGTAAATCGGTACGGTAATTTCGGTAAATCGGTTTTTTAAATATTAAAACCAAAACCAACCGACTTTTTTGCTGTAATTTCGATAAGATCAATTTTTGGTATTTTAATATGTGAAACCAAAACCATTTTTTTGGGACCAAAGCGGTACGGTACAGTAAAAATACGTACCGCTTCCACCCCTAATTACTACAGAGAGACTGTGGGAAATGCCTACTGTATTACCAAGCTGTGGAATGTAACTTCATAGATCATCCATCAGATTGAAGGCAACCATACCTAGACTTGCTGGTCGACGGGATTATACCCATGGATAAAGACGACGCCACAAGACTGAAACGATGAGTGTCCAGATATTATGTCGAGGATGGGTACCTATACCTAAAAGATTACCACGATGTGCCCATAAGATGCATTAGACTGGAGGAAGTAGAAGAGGTACTAAAGTAAACACATGAGCCAAGCCATATCGGGGGAGCAAAAATCTAAGACCAACTAATGACGTTGGGGTATTTTTGCCCCATCATGGAAAAAGACTCAGCGGAATTTATCCGAAAATGCAAAGCGTGCCAGCTCCACGGGAATATGATTCATGCTCCCTCGGTGGACTTACATTCCCTTTCCACCCTTTTCCCATTCCACACATGTGCATCCGATCTAGTAGAGGCAATTAACTCCCCATTGAGGGGTGAAATCTGGATATTAGTAGCTACAGAGTGCTTCACCAAATGGGAAGTGGCTACACCATTGAATAAGTCTACGACCTGGGTAGTGGCATGCTTTATGAAGGAGTATATTATTTGCTGATTTGGCATCCCAAAGGTGTTCCTATCAGATAGTGTAACCCCATTTGTTAAGAGCGACGTGAAGTTGCTCACTGAAAAATACTCCATTAAGCACCACAAATCAACAGTTGCCTATCCTAAGTGCAATGGGAAGGCAGAAGCCACGAATAAGACTCTGGTAAGTATCCTCTTAAAGATGTTAAAATATTTTCCAGGAACTTGGGATGATAAAATACCAGAGGTCTTGTGGTCATATAGAACCACAAATAGGAAACCTACTAGGTAAACCCCGTTCTCGTTGGTGTTTGGAGATAAGGCAATTCTCCCAGTGGAACTCGAGGTACCTTTTGCGCACTACAACCTATAAAGTGCAATGCTTACTCACAGTCGTCATGTACAACGAGAATCATTGGAAGAGCACAGAGATAACGCGAAAAGGCATTTTGAGATGTACAAAAAACAACTATCTAGATCTTATAACCAAATGGTAAAGCCAAGAAAATTCCAAGAAGGTGGTACAGTTTTGAAGGCTCATACAAGACACATCCGGGGTGTCTCGCTGCTTAAGTTTGAAGAAAATTGGGAAGGACCTTATGTTGTTCGAAAGGCCCATGATTCCGGATATTATGAAATCTTGAAGGTTGAGGATGAAGAGACTTTTAAACTCAATAAAAAATGGCTCAAAATTTATTTTGTTTAAGATGTTAACTTGTTAAAGAATTTCTCTTTTTTTAGGTTGTAAGATGTAAGGACAAGTAAGTTGGAAAGCGAGCATATTCACACAACTTGTTAAAATGCTTTTTGCGAATTATGTAGATAACATGGGGCTATTGTTGATTCAACCACAAGTTTGTTTTTTCATTTTCATTGACAATTATAATGAAAGTAAAAGGCAATTCATTCTTATGCATTCCAAATAAAAACAAAGTTCAATTCATAAATAAAAGAGGATATACTACCTCGAGATACATGAAAAAAGGAGCAAGCAAGATAAGGCAATATATTTTCTTTAACTCCAAAGTCCCTTTACTAATCACTTGGGTCGTCTATAACAAACCACAAGTTGCAGGAGTCTAAAATCCTATGGTTATGATGGGGTAGAAGAGATGCCAGAGAAGATTACTTATTGTACAAGTCAACTATCTCTTGCTGATAACGGCCCATCTCTTGCTGAAGTTGATCAACCTTCGTCTCAGCCTTAGCCAAAGTCTCCTTGATAGCAACAACCTCCTCCTCAGCCTTAGCAATTTTAGAGTTTAAAGTGTCCATCTTCTTAGCTAGCACAATTTGGGAACGGGTAGTAGCCTGTATCTTCGCATAAAAGGAGGGCAGGTCAGCTTTCTTGAAAGACTTTAGCAAATCAATGAGCCATTATAAGGCAAAACCCTTACCCGCAAGAACATTATTTTGACCTCTCCTTGATCTTCGAAGGACTTAAAGAGGCCAGGGGAGTATGTAGTACATCTGTTAAAATAGTGAAAAATCCCAAAAGCCTGCAAGCTATCATGACAGGGATGGCTTGAATACAACGAGAAGTAAAGGTGGAAGGGTGGTGTTCCAACAGTCGCTCAATCAGTTTATTATAAGGAGAGGTTACGATATAGATAAAATCCTTCACAGTATGCCTTATAATATCAACAGGAGCTAATTATAAAGGATGCACACTGAAAGCGCTATCACTGGCAGAGGGAAAGACATAATTGAGGCCTTCTCATCTTTTTGCAATATGGGAGTTGGGTATCGTTCCACTCCCTCCAAATTTTGGGTTGACAAAGGTATGGTGCTGGGTTCAATAAAGTTCCCAATAGACTCCGGATGAACATTCTCAGGAGGCACTTGCTCGATAGGGGCAACAGTATCCCCCAAAGTCTTTGGCTGGCTCACTTTAACCTGAGAGAATGAGGAATAAGTCAAGTTGGAAGAAAACAAAGTATGGGCATAATAGTTACCCTTAAGTCTCAATTTACCTAAAATAGCTTTATGGTTGCTCGACTAGGTAAACTGTTATCGCTTCAAAACTCCCAATTTTGCTTAAAGCACCTTTATGGTTGCTCCACTAAGTAAGAATGGGTATTTTTAAGCCTCAGTATTGCTCGACTAGGTAAACTGTTATCGCTTCAAAAGTCCCAATTTTGCTTAAAGCACCTTTATAGTTGCTCGACTAAGTAAGACTGGGCATTCTTAAGCCTCAATTTGCCTAAAGTAAGCACCTTTATGGTTGCTCGACTAGGTAAACTGTTGCCGCTTCAAAAATCCCAATTTTACTTAAAGCACCTTTATGGTTACTCGACTAAATAAGACTGGGCATTTTTAAGCCTCGGTTTGCCTAAAGCACCTTTATGGTTTCTTGACTAGGTAAACTGTTATTGCTTTGAAAGTTCTAATTTTTCTTAAAACACCTTTATGGTTGCTTGACTAAGTAAGACTGGCATTCTTAAGCCTCATTTTGCCTAAAGCACCTTTATAGTTGCTCGACTAGGTAAATTGTTGTCGCTTTAAAAGGCCTAGTTTTGCTTAAAGCACCTTTATGGTTATTCGACTAAGTGATACTAGGCATTCTTAAACCTTAGTTTGTCTAAAGCACCTCTATGGTTGCTCGACTAGGTAAATTGATGTCGCTTCAAAAGTCCTAATTTTACTTAAAGCATCTTCAGGGTTGCTCGACTAAGTAAGACTGGGCATTTTCAAGCATTAGTTGAAATAAAGGATTGCGTGAATAAGGAAATTGAGAACAGAAATACCTCTTCAGGACATAATTCCCTAATAGCCACTGGATCATGAGCAACCTCAGAAACCCCAGCAGGGGCAATAACTGTCTTCTCCAAGGTTTTGGCTTCTGCTTCAACTTGTCCCTCCTCAGGAGTGGCTGCTTTTCCTTCCGATAGGAGGGACCAAATAACCCCACCAAAAATTGTTCAGTGATGGTGGATTTGGGGGGAACAGTCACCAGATCTCGACAAGTGTTGGTGTTAACTCCTTCGATGGGGGAAACCTGTGAAATACATCACAAAATGTAAGTGTAATATACAAATGGTAGAAAAATAAAAAGTGCAAGAAATAGTGCACATTCACCACAGTCGTGGGATCAACAGTTGTTGTGGATCGAACCTCAACCACTTCTTTGACCTGAGGAACAACTCCCAAAGAAGGATTGGGCTCCAAGATCAGGGGAATATTTTTTTCATAATGGGAGGACAACGAATGAGGTTCAAAATTAGGAGAATGTTGGGAAAAATGGTCTTCAACGCTAGGCATTACCTTGGACTTATCATGCTCCAAGACATCGCTATAATCATTAAGAATTGTATAATCCATGGGAATATAACTGGGATTCTCAGTAGAATACATTCGGTAAAGCCTCCGAGATGGTCGAACCAAATGGGAGTCCTCCTCCTTATCCTATTTTTCCTCTCTCTGCACCTCTTCACCCTTTTCCGAAAGAAAATTATCCTTCAAAGTCGATGGGAACTTTGCATATAGGAATTCCAAGTAGCAAAATAAGCAGGAGAGCCCCCAGGACCTTCAAATTCGATGTGGGACCATAGGAAGTCCCCTCGCTCAAGGTGAAATGTGAGAGTCCCCTCGAGAGGAAGAAAGCTCCAGTCATCAGAATTCTCATCTTCATCACAAAGCATCATGACATCATACTTGGCATTAAAAATGCAACTCTTACAAAACCCAGCGAAGTCATCACCTTTGCCAAAAATGGGGGACCGACGGTAGAAATGCCAAGTATGATGTCATGAGGCGGTGACAACAGGGGCGGCGGATGGAACACTGGTGGATAGTGTGGCGAGGTTGCTTGAAGAAGCCATCGCAGACAATAGGAGTAGGAAAAAGCTGGGTAAAAGAAGGTTTGGGAATGAAGGTGGAGGAGCACAACCACAAGTGGTGGCACAAAAGATGAGATAAGGAGGAGACTGAGTAAAGAAGGGGGCAACAATGGAGGTCGCACAGAGTTCGTACAGAGTTTCTCTCTCTAAAGGAATACGGGAGCTTGAAGAAGGTGAAGAAAGAGAAGGGTTTGAAAAAAGAAACGTTTGAAACCTTTTAAACCTCTTAAACCTGTCATTTGAGTTTCCCACCACCGCACGTGTAAGGCCGCCTATAATAATTTTAAATGAATACGTGGCACTTCAGGAAGTGTTTTGATAGCTGAAAAGACAACGCTACGTCATCTATGAAGCGATGCCTAGGGAACAGAAGGGGTTGCCTTCTATAGAAAGTTTAAGTTTTGGTGCCAGAATTTTTATCAAAGTTATCCAATAATGCCCAATGGTACAGATGCCCCAACGGTTAAAAAAAAGGTATTATGCCCCCTCAACACAAGTTTAAACGTTCTTCAGAGGGTGATTCAGCTACATCGGGGAGAATTTCTGCTTTTTCGAACATGGTGAGGCATTACAAGGGAGAATTTCACTCACCAAGAATCAGAACGAGTATTTGAGAAGGTTAGAAGGCCTTTTGAAAGAAGTTCGAATAATGAAGCCAGAATGGTTGAAGCGCAGTATAAGGAAAAAGTGGTAATGTCCTTTCGTTAAAGCCCCAACGAGCCGTAGTTCTTCGGCTTAGGTACATCGGGGAGAATTTTACTTTTTCCTGGAGATTATAACGCTGCAGTTCTAACGAAGGAAAGGAGGCCAAAATTTTTACACACAGAGAAGGTTCATCGGATTGCAAAGTTTCGTGCAGACATTTCTTGCTCCAACAAATCTCTCCACGAAGGGGAAAATGTAGAGGGGGCTTGAAAGTAATTTTGAGATTAGAAGTAATTCCATATTAGCAACAATGTTTTGGGGATTAAGGCACCGTGGCAGCTCGGCGTGGTATTTCAGCGTGGTAGCTCAAGCGAGGCAGCTCAAGCGAGGCAGCTCAGCATGATAACCTGTATTTTAACTTGTTGTATTAGTCATATTGTATCTTTGTTTATATTAACTGTAAGCTATAACGGTTGTAATCATGTAATGAGAATAATAAAGAGTCTTAGTGTGAGGTCAAACGGTACTCGCGAGAGAGCAGGCTTGGCAGGGCCTAGGAGAGTTTTCATGCTCTATCGAATGACCTCACCGCGGGAACTTTAGAGGGACTCAGTTTGGATGATTGAGAAGTGAGTCACCGTTAGGGCTTGTCCTGATCATTTTAGATACACCTGGTAAAACACCGAAGGACCCTGACCGTGGAACCTCGGGCGATGAGCTTGGAGTTCCATCGGGCGTTAGGCTGTGAACTAAATAGCCCTTTGCTTAATGTCACATCTATTGTAGGTAATGCCACTAGCTAGCTAAACAATGCCAGACATTCACTTGAGTAAACCACCGTGGTATATGGGGCTGTCAGGAAGTTGGTGAGCCACCTCTACTACAACAGCCCCTGACACACAATGGTTAGGCAAAACGCATGTCTTGGCATTTAATGTTTATGATGTGGAGATAACTAGTGCATCAGGCATTTAATATTGCGACATAAAGTATGATGAATGTCTTTTCATAGTCTTTAATGACTGAGTTGCATCGGGGATGGTGTGGGAGGCTATTTAAGGACCCCAACCACCCCTGAGGAGAGGATGATCTTTTTGAGAGTCTAAGAAGTTATAGCTAGAGAGAATACACGACAGAGAGAAAAGTTATTACAAACCAGAGGTCTTATTCATCCTCCATTATCATTTTATCACGAAGCTTTCAATACATGACAGAGATACTTGAGAGTGTTTGGTGTGTTTGTCTGCCTACCAAGGTGTATCTAGGGTGCTTACGTCTCTCTCCCTATAGCTAAGTTACTTCTAAGTTCTTTACTACTTTTCTGAGTTATACATGAGAGATTTGTGAGTTTAAACTAAGTCTTATATTCATTGAGTTTGTGTTTAGGTGTTCTATCACTAATCCAAGGGTTTGGCTAATTAACTTATCATCACCAGACTTCAAAGGGGTTACGCCTCCATCTATAATCTAAAGTACCCTCTTACACTTAGTATCACTGTCGAAAACATAGTAACCTTATTAACCATTTAATAATTAATTAAGCTAGTGTCAAAATAATTTTTTCCTTTAAAATAAAATCATTCAGTTATTAGTCCAAGAATTTTAATTCAATCCATCCACGCATAACTAATTGTTATAAATACTGAATCAAAATCACATGCTGAAATAATTAAGACTGGATAAAACATTCCAGTTCAAAACTCTAAACCAAGAACCATAGTAATAATAAATCCAAATGAAAATGAACGAAAAGGTAAACTGAACATAATCTCTAGAAAAATGTCTAAGGGATGGGCGACACATGCCCTAAATAGAAAGTCTAAACAGAACGGAAATGAATTGATGGAGGCGTCTATTGCGAAGACCTACAGCTTCCACAACAACTGCAGAACGCCAAGAAATCCAAATCTCTAATGCTGGTGTCCCTGTGGCTGAGCACCTAATATCATACATATATATAGCAAGAGAGAGAGAGAAGATGCAAGAAATGGGTCAGAGCCCGATGTGTAAAAATATTTGTTTTAGCAAGTATTTAAAATTTATAATAAATCAAGTATCAAATGCATGTTAGTTCGAACTCTCACATGATAATCTCACCTCTCGTCTATTGTGCACGCCTGACGTACATCGATTCCCAACTAGCCATCTGTAGCACTTCTAATTAGATAAGGACTTATATTTCTTGTTATACCTCGTGGTAGCAACCCGTGATTCCCGGTTTTCCACATCATTAATATCATCATTTATTAAGTTGGTTAAGTGTTATCACACTAAATTAAGTATTCACAACTTACGTCACTTAAGATTTTATTAACCCAATAACGTACAATTATCTCACAGTAGGAATAATATGAGTATATATATACATATATATATATATTCACCACTATAATATACATATACTAATACAGAACCCCAAGGCTAAACCTGTAGTGCATTGCATACTCTGCTATCAAGTCCCGGTACATCTCGTACTCCAATAAGGACTGTCGGTTCAGAAGTATCCCACGAACCATACACATAAAACACACATAGTGGCGGCGAACATAGTTCACATACCTATGGGTCACGCACATACCTACGCTCCCATAGTCAGATGACTTATCAACTCACAAATAAGTCTTCACAGTACTATGTTCTGAGATACAAGTCAAATATCCCCACGAAGGTCACCCAGGATAAGACTGTCTCTACACAACCCCCCCGCGATAGCAAGCAGCTAGGCATGTCATACACATAATATTAAACAAGTAATAGGTATCCACACATCCTATTAATATTTATGGGTATTCTCCCAACCTTCTTGTAAATTTACCGTATGTGTTTCATTCTCATTATTACGTATTTCATAGTATTACTAAATTACCACAACTCTTTAGTAATTTCCAAAGTAACTCTATTTTTCGGATTAAGTTAAGTATAAAACTCACATACTTTCTCGTATCCCTGCCTTGTTTCCATTTTTTTAACTGGTAATTTCTCTAACTCATAAATACTGGAAAATTCCAAAACTGCCCCTAAGAAATTTCCCGAAAATTCACCCTGTCGCTCGAACCAGATGGCATGTCATTCTGACGACTGCCACATGTCGCTCGAGCAACTTCGTACGAGATGCAATCTCGCTTGAACGACTTCGCGCGAGACCTACTGTTTCGTCTTCTACCTAGAATTTTAGCATTTTTTCACCATTTTTAACCCTAAAACTTCTAAATTAACATCCCAAACTCCAACCAATCAATCCCAAATCGAATTCTAACAATTATACATGGATTCTAACATCCTAGAATCATTAAATCATTACGAATCATCAAAGAAATAAGAAATCCCCAATTAATTATTAAAACCCTAGTTCTTCAAATTCTTTTTCAAGAACACATGATTTCTAGATTCATTCTACACATAAGTCCATCAAAACGGAATTTCTATCTTACATATATAAAGGGTTCAATATAATTAACCTCAGATTCGAATTATGCATCCTAATTCTCCAATTTTTCATCACTTTTTATGAACAATATATAATTAGAACAACCCTATACTAACATAAATATGGTTATTTCTAAAGAACATCAAGTAATAAACACTTGCCTCAAGTTAGTCATCTGATTTCTTGATGTTGTTAGTATGGGCGTGTTCCTCTTGTCCCGTTTTACATGATGGTGGTGGTGGTTGTGCAAGGTGATGCTAATTGAGCCTTCCCTCTTAGAAATTGGTTCTCCCTCACACCTTCTATGGCCATTCTTTACTTTCTGTAACTCTCAACCCTAATGGACTTTTCTTGGCTGATAAAATGACTCCTAATTTTCGTCCATTAATTAAACTCAAAAATACAATTTACCATAATGTCCTCTCGGGGTGACGGTTAGGCCTAAAATTGTCCCGGGACCCAAACTAAACACCCGAGTATACTATTCTGACTATCTCGACCCTTTTGGACTCAACGGCGCACTCAAAATGACCATACGAGTTGTCGAAAAATAATTTATCTTTTATTCCATTAAATTAGTCCTGACACGACTCACACGCGCGTCTGACTTAATTTACTAAACTGTCGTATTTCTTATTATTGACAATTTACCGAAGTGTATAGTTCCATATTACATATTACACAGTAATATTCAATCAATAAGTATTAACCTTGGCACACTAGTTAATATTTATTTTAAATCCGAATTAATGAACAATTAAATTCTCACATTTTAATTCAATTAATCCCACAATAATAATTAATCTCATAACTATTTAAATCATAAAAATATGGGGTATTACATGCTTGTGGTTTCAAGAAAGGATTTGGGGGACTTTGATCTCATGGGAGGTAGGAAGTAAATTAGCTGGGGCATAATCAAGAAACTTGGAATAGATGAATGCTGTGAGGAGTATGTGGTTGGCGTAGTTGGACATGTCAAAACGGCTAAGAGACCGGGAAGAATCAGTTTGAACTCTATCAAGCAAGGTGTAAAGTAAATCCAGAGTAATAGCATCGAAAGGGACTTTCACTCCAGAGGGAAGGCGAACAACGAGATTGATATGATCCCTCTTTGGGCAATCGTGGGGTTTCCCAGGCAAATAGATCCTCGAAAGGGCAATCCAGATGTATCATGCGAGCTCAATTTATCTCCCATACCCTTCTCCAGTGGGGGGGATTTCCATGACATTTTTTCCCTTCGAATCTTTCTTTGCCTGCTTGCGAGTAAGGGCACTCGATCTATCCTCCATATAAATGAAATACCTAATAATTTCTGAATAGGTACACTTATTATAAGTCTTCATGCATCTCTTAATTACACCTCCTTATGTTTAGCAATTTTTTCCTTCGTAATGGCTTCCTTAAGTAAGTATTAATACCACTAGCTTCCAAACCAAGGAGCTCGCACTCATACTCCAAGGTAATTGTGAACTCGCCCCAAGAAGTAGCGAAAGTGTGAGTCCTATGACTCCAACGGGAAACCAACATTCTCAACGTATTGTTATTTTTTGCCAAATTCACATTACCAAACCATTTGGTGCAGGACAAGCCAACTATCATCAACTCCGTAACATACTTGCCATAGATATAATCAGTCCAAGCACCTAGTCCTTCACATGATCCACCAACTGATTCAAATCCCACATTTAAGTAGGGATAAGCTCCCCTCTCAATTCTGAACCTAGCAACTGTGGAACCAGGGAGATAATCATAATTCTCTATAACATCATCTTCACCAACAAGAAAGTTCAAACCTTATGCCTTAGAAACAATAGAGCCAGGAAAAGCAGTGGAAAACTCCCAAAGCTTGTCTACAGTGCCAAAATAGGGGGACACGATGATACTTTGCTCACTAGAGACGATGGTAAGCAATATCGGAGGAAGTTTCCTCGACGGTGGCACCCATGACAGAAGGGGTTCTTTTAATAACTGGTGCCATGATAGAGAATAGAGAATCGAAGAGAAGAAAGAAAGAGCAGAAGATATGGGAATCAAGAATACTATTTTCTCTCACAATCAAAGAAGGCACTTCGCTTAAAAAAACCCAAAGGTAAAAAGAAATGGGTATCAAAGGAAACCCTTTTATAAGGAACATCTTATTTTTAAAAAAATGTGATTGATATAAAAAGGCACGCATGGGGAAATGTATGTAATACCCCGTACTTTTGGCTATATTTATTTTTAGGATTAATTAATTAAATGCGTATTAATTGAAAATTAATCCGGGTTATAAATACTAATATGATGCGAATTGGTATTTGATTATGTGCATATATGATTATATATGTACTTGGTATTATAAAATTTGTCGTGGGATTTATATACGGCAACTTGGAAATTTTGTTGAGACGCGTGGGACCGCCGCGTCACGGTATAATATTTAAATATTAAAAGTGAATTTAAAATCTATAATCCATATGGTCGTTTTGAGTGCGCCAACGCGTCCGAAAGGGTCGAGATAGTCAGAAAACACTAGCCGGGGGTATAGTTTGGGTCCCGGGGTATTTTTAGGCCATTCCGGCACCATAAAGGGTATTTTAGTAATTTGATATTTTTGGGTAATTAAAAGTGACGAAAATTGAGAGTTGTAATCTGATAGGGATTGACCCAACCAACCTTTATTAACCCAACAAGCTACGGAGGTTTATTAAATTAGGTTTTCATAGGTTCCCCAAAGCAAACCCTAGCCACCATAGCTTTTTGAAGAAGAAAGCTTGGAGAAGGAGAGAGAGAGAGGAATTCTGCAGAAATTCTACACCGAATCCACATCGAATTCAGAGACAAACAAGGCAAGTGACTTTATTTCCATTTAATTACTGAGAATGTCTTTTCCATGTTAGAAAATTCAGATTTATGGTTGTTCTTGATGAAATATGAAAACCCATGTAGTCTAGATGATAAAACTTGAGGAATTTGAGAAGGATTGCATGTAGAAGGATAGGTAAATGATTAATCTGATGTTAATACATGATTTGGGTGAAAGAAAAACGGATTTTATTTGATGAATTGAAGGTTCCAAATTTTAGGGTTCATGTTCATAAATGAATTGGCGAAAAATTTAAGTAATTGTAAATTGATTGATGATTTGGGTAAGTAGATTCATACAAACGTGATAGGATGTGGTTATACTATGTTTAGAATTGTTTAGAGACTTTAAAACAATCGTTGGGATAAATTTTAGAGGTGATTTGAGGAGTAAAAATGGTGAAAAACGATTTTTGGGAAATTCTGGGCCGAAACTGGCCTCTCGTTAGAAGCAACCCCCAGGTCGTTCGAACGAACTCGTTCGAACGAGCTTCTAACGAGTTGACCAGTCGTTATTAACGAGTAAGGATTTTCGTTCGATATCTCATTCGAACGAGATATCGTTAGAAGGGTCAGTTCGTTCGAACGAACTGGGACCTCGTTCGAACAGCCTCGTTCGAACGAGACTTCTAACGACCTGACAGTCCAAACTCGTTCGAAGCCTCGTTCGAACGAGACTTCTAACGAGTTGACAGTTTGACCCTTTTTGGACTGTTTTGACTTTTTGGAGTTCCGGGAACTGGTTCAAGGGTAGAGTTAGCATTCCTTTGAGGATATAGTGATTGATTTGGGACTTTTGGGTGATTGAGATGAGTAACTCATATACTAGAGTTATATTCATTGAACCATTTGGGTTAAGACGTGAGTGTCTACTACGATGTGGGGATGAATCATGGCGCGTATAATTACGAACCGGAATGGTATGAATTATGATAAGTATAAGCTAGTACGAGTATGCGATATTACTATGATTAAATTATGATATTACTAAGATGTGTGTTTACTTAGTATTGGTATATGGATTATGTGTATGACATACCTACCATACTTGCTATCACGGGAGGTTTCGTTCGCTTAGGACCCTCTAATCCTTGTGTGCCTACGGGGGGGATATAGACTGGTACCTTGATGAACATAGGTCATAGAAGGACTTATTGTGATATTAATAAGTCTGCATGATCATGGGAGCGTAGGTATGTGCGTGACCCATGTGATGGTGACTGTGTTCGCCTCCACTATTTGTGATTTATGTTATCTGAACTAATCCTGAGAGATTCGGAATATGTGATCCTTATGTACGTGATGTACCGGGATGGATAGCAGAGTATGTGTGCACTATAGCTTAAATTGCGGGGTGCTTGTATTGTATATTTATGAGATGAATAATATACATTAAATTAATGAGAATCCTCATGTTAATGTTGTAAAAATACTACGGTATTGTTTCAAGATATATAATGAGTTAGCTGATAGTCATATAAATGGCATAGTTAGTAACTGCGTTTACGTTAAACCTCTATTAAATTACGAGCGTTGTTATGTTAAATTAACCGAGTAAAATGGGTAGAACTTTTGGTAGTCTAGCTAGTTACGTTGTCACTTAGCTAGTGGAAAGGGTAGTTATAGATGGGTACTTACGTTAGGAGTGCACAGTTAGTCGAGAGGTGAGAATTTAATGTGAGTGCACGTCCTAACATGTACTTTGCATTTAATGTTTTAAATGTTTTTAAAGCACTTGCAGGTTTTTAAAATGATTTCCACTTTCGGGCTCTGACCCATTTGCTTTCTAATATATTTTCTTGTAAAACCATTTTAGGTGCCCAGCCACAAGGACACCAAGCATAGGTACTCATTCAGGTGACGAGCTGTAGCTGATTGTGGAAGCTACAGGGATTTGCTCATAGACGCTTCTATTCTTTGGATTCCAGAGTCACTATCTATCAGTTGTAGGGCATGTTGCCCATTTCCACTTAGAGCATCTTTTACATTTCAGTTTTCAGACTTTAGCATGTATTTGTTTCAGTTATTCATTTCAATTATGGGATTGTAGTGAGGGGTTTCCTCCAGACTTTATTTACTCTATTGTGATGGTTATTCATTTCATTTCAGCATGGTGAATGGTGTTATCTATTTCTTCATTTTATTTCTTGCATGTTAATCAGACTTAAATTAAAATTTGGCAACTTGCTTTTTAAATACTAGGTGGTTAGATATAATAAAATGTTTTCGACAGTGATGCTATTAACTGAGCCAACTTGGCATTTTGAATTAATTTTATAAAGGAGTAGCTACCCGGTATTTAATTAGTCGGGGTGTCACAATGTAATCATCATAATAAGATTTTCGCTGACTCAAGTAGCTCGCGTAGGTTACACGCGCGAGCCATCAACCGATGCGTGCACAGTTGGGGGAAGGGCTGCCAGGGGAATTTATAACGAAGAGACGCCATAATGATTAACTTCTGGGGAAATTCAAGAGACGTTTGGGGGTAAAATTTATTCCCTTTCACATTTGGGCAAATAAATGGTTTTGGGGGAAATTTTATTACAAACCGTTGTAATTCCCCAAGATCAAAGACTGAGAAACAGAAGTAACTTGAGGCGTAATACCATGCGAAAAGGAAGAGTCTTCAAATAACTTGAACATAGGCCAAAGTTACCCATAGTTTTGTTCTAATACTTTGTGTAAATATGCAACTGTGGGAATTTTTATTTATTTATTTATTCTAACTAAAATCTGTGCAGATCAATCGAGATAGAATGTGAATTCATTTTTTCGTACAGATATTTCTTCAAACAAACAAATATCTCTACGAAGGGGAAAATATAGAGGGAGGTCTTGGCTTAAAGTTGATTAAATCAACGCCAACACTTCACAAGAAAGAGGGGTTAAATGCACAAGATTATTGACATCAAGAGCGGTCAAACGCATTTATTACAGGAAACTGCTGCCAAAATAATCCCAGATAAGAGAGTTTATCGTGAGAACATTTATTTTGTGACTAACCCTATTTACCCCATTTGTGTTTTCAGGTTATCGCCTTGCCTTTATTTCACTAAAGGTGATTGCTCCTACTCCCTCCAATCAAGTCAATTATAGGATCTACCCTTTATTAATTGTTTCATTATAGCATTTATGTGGTGAGAATATATTTAATACATGAGTTTTATACAGTGAATGTGCCGATTTGGGAATTGTATTTACTATCATAAAATGTTTTCTTTGAGGCCTTGATCACCATCTTGATAAGTGGTTATGCCTCCCTTGACATTAGTATCATTTCAAGAACTCACATCCTACACTTATAATTTGATAAATTTACTTTTTCGACTTTGTATTCTTGTCATTTTATGTGTAAATATTACTATATTTCATGTTTTTACTTCAACACTTTACTATTTTCACTTTTAGTCCCTTAATTCTTAAACTTCTTAAACTTGTTAAACTTTCTTCACACAAAGTAGCGTCATTTTATGTGAGGAATAGGCTGATTTTCCAAAGTTATTATTTCATGTCCAAAGGCTTGTTTAAATGTATTTTTTACATACTAAATCCATTTCCCATAACCACTTGTCCATAAATGAACGAATTTACACCAATTAAATCCATATATGCATCCTAACATTTCTTCATCAATTTCAATTTAAAATTTGACATGAAATAACTAGTTTAAACATGATTTTCATAAGGAACAACTACTTTAAATATTATGATATTTTATCTTAATTCCAACTTCAAATTTTTACCATTTTTACCACATGTTTCCCTACATATATTAATATGTAGTGATAATAAGCATAAATAGTCATGTAAACCATCCATATATACATATATCTAGCATGGTTGGATTCAAACTTGAAAATAGTGTAGAACCCCTACCTCTTGAAGATATATATTCCCTTAATGAAGAGGTAAATAAATTCCTAGATCCTTGCAAGCTTTTTCTTCCAAAATACCACCTTCAATACAATCTTTAATCCTTGATAATTAAAGAATGGAATGATGGTCTTATAAACTTGAAGTGTAGATATAATTATGAGGACTTAAGGCTACTGAATTGTGGGAGGAAGAAAACTCAAAAGTCTTGGTGTAGGGTTTGAATTATTTCTGCAGGGATGTGGTGAATGTGTAGGAAAAGTCTCTTACCCGTCTCTCTTATAATGTCCCAAAACATATTATAATGGTCCCCATCGCTCAATGATGAAACCACCATGTTAAATGGGGGTAGGGAGATAAGTATTATAGCAAATAATTATGGGAGGGTTGACTGATTTTACACCCCATACCATTGCACATTTTAACATCTCAAAAGGAAATAAAAACTGCTATCTCAGGTGCGTCGGATTGATCCGGAATCATTTCGGATCGATCCAAAATTTATTTATTTTTATTATTATCTTTAAAATTTTTACTTTTTCGCCTTGATTTTTGTAACTTTAATAATTAGGTAATAGTTTTTAATAAATTCATTTATGCTCATACATGGTCAAAATTCTCGAAAATAATAAAATGCGAATGACCGAAAACTGTTACGTTATATTAAACGACGGGGACGACTGTTACAATGACTACCGTCAGGACATCAACATGATCACGAGGCTCCAGATGGACCTGTATCGCTACCAATATGGGATCGATGTGCTAATATCGCCATATTTCTATGATCCCTATACACCGCACAATCCTGATGCGCCTAGACCCTGGTGTTCATTAGGATTTTCTCCCTTCTCATCTATTTATTTATAGTAGTTGTTTTGGGTTCTGTTTTAGGACGTGGTAGTGAAATTCAAGGTTATGAGGATCATTTTAATGTACTTTATTTTACTTCAAACCTTATTCATTGTAAATTTTTGATATTAATGACATAACTACATTTTCATATCTTAGTCACTTTAATATCTCGTATATAGTTTTGTTTGTGTATACTCCTGCATTGGTATTAACATGTTGTGTAGGTTATCTGTTGCCCACTTATCGGGGATCGCTCCATACGGGGTGACGCATTTCTCACCCTAATTTACGTTTTTATCCCTAGAAACATTGAGGACAATGTTTATTTCATGTTAAGGGGTGTGATTAGTCACAAATATTGCATTTTAAATCCCTTATATTTACACATTCTAGCATTCCTGCTTGCATTTATCCCGATTCTTATGCTCATTTATTGGATAACCTATATTTTCTTTATGTATATATTATTCAATGTTTATTTGAGCTTTTATTGAGTTATGAGAAAGTTATGTCTCAAAAATCAACTTCGACGGTGTTTTAGTCATTTGAGATTAGAGCCCTAACTCTTGATGAAAATTGTAGCATTCCGAGTTAGCTTTGCATAGCCACCGATAGCTCACCATTCCGATTTATAACGAAAAGTTACAACGATTTCTGTTAGTTGAACCATATGAATAAGCAAGGCTACATGCCTAAGAATTAAATCTATAGGTCTCGAATCGATTCACACGTAGGTAGAATCGGATTTATTTGAACAGGATTTGATTTTGCCCTGACCCGAATTGATTCGTTCCCCTATTTTGTTGAAGCTTTTTTAATCTGCAAGTTTGCCACTACCCTTATATTATTGATAGGGTTTCCCTCCTTCTTTGGGGATATAAAAGGTTGTAATTAGTTTTGGTTTGTTTTGGCTTTGGGAGATCTTGTTTCTGTTTGTCCTAGGGTTTCCATTCCTTTTGTATGTAAGATTACTATTCATTATATTTATCCATCTATATAAGCTTTCATAGTTAGTTTCGAGCTTTATTAATTAGTTTCTTTAATTAATTTATTTTTTTCCTTTGATTCCAAGTCTTACCATGATTTTTAGCTAGGTTAATTTAGGTTGATATTATGGAACTCGCCGTTGATTAATTGGTTTCTATGCTATGGTATAATGGTTTATGTTAGTTTTGATTGGTTAATTATTCTTGGTTTTTCCCTAGGGAACTTAATGGAGTATGTCACGTATGCACCATATTTGCGACATTTCATATGTAATTTCGAGGATATTTGTTGATGCCAAAATCAAATTACTCTTTTTTGAGAATTTGGGGTATGACAATTCTAGGTTTTATTAATTTACCAAATGCGATAAAATCTTGAAAACGTTTTCCTTTCCAAGCAACTGTTTATGTTGACTAGTCCATAATGAGGGATGCGATTCTCATCCTTTACTTTCTTTTCTTGTTAATTACTTTCGTTTTAACATTTGCCCAGTGCTAATTTAGTTTCCCTATTTTAAGTAATAAATCAATTCCATCCTAAATATCGTTCCATGTGGATTCGATCCTTACTTGCCGCTACACTCCCATAGTGTACCAAATTGGGGTTTTTATAAGGTGGTAAACACCCAATGATAATTTTTTTTACAAAGTTTATGCCTTATCAAAATGGCGTCATTGTCGGGGAACGGTGTTTTCTAAAATTTCATTGATTTAGTATTTCGTACATATTTTTATATCATTATCTTTATTTTAACTTATTTTGTATACTCGCACATTTGAGTGCTAAGATACATTTAATTCTCTGTCACACACTACATTCTAGACTTTCCATCGACAAACTACTCGATATGCATGTCTTACTGCGGTGTTCTTGATGATTGTTATGGTGTTACGAGTTCTCAATTTTATTATTCGAATAATTTTCAAAGCCCCCCTCGACCTATGAGTTTGGTGAATACTTGCATCATGAGAATAATGAAAATTGCAAAATTGCTTTGGTTGAGTATCTACAAAATGAAACAAATATTTTGAGGACTTTCGAAAATTATTCGATTTACTAAATTCCACAAAATTCTTACAATAACAACGTTGAAGAATCTTTTTATAGTAGTTCCGAGAAATATTATAACAATAATGTTCAAACCTGTTATACAAATAATTTTGAAAGTTACGATAATAGGTCACAAATGAGTCTTTTTGGTGAAGTTAAAACATAGTTGAATTCATTTGGTGTATTTTTTGCAAGGTCAAAATATTGAAGAATTTGATAACTACTATCGGGAGGAAAACCATGACTGGGAATATGATTTAGATGTATTATTTGAAACCAAAAATTATTCTTCTCTTGAAACTTTCGAAGATGAAGAATGTTTTGAACCGAATGAGGAGTCCGATGATTTTGATCAAAGAACACTTACTTTGGAACAAACCGTTCTTCTCTTTTCCCAACATATGATTGAAAACGAAAACTATGAAGAAATGAACATACTATTAATTTTCAATGATATAATTTCTTCTTGTAAAAACAAAGAGGATGTTGGACTTGTTCTTCACCTCAAATACTTTTGAAAGAAAACTTCGTTGAAAAGGATCCTGTCTCCCTCAAATTTTAATTTTTGAGCGATGATGAGTCATTACAAGTACCGCAAGAATTCGATGAGATTGAATTTCTTTTCGCTCCATTTCGTTCATGATTATTGAACCATTACAAGTACCACAAGAATTCGATGAAAGATCGAGAACTTTGACGCGATTATTTTCAAGGAATGCTTTTTCAAAATTCTTTCCTTAATGGGATTCTCCCTTACATGTTCCCCACCTCCCATTCCATTTTTAAAACCTTTGGGAGTATATTCAAAATTTCTTGGATCCCAATTGTACTTGTCCCCCATTGAATCCAAACCCCCTTCATCCGTTAAAACTTTTATTTGATAACGGGTCCTCTCCCCTGTGACACCGCGCCTAATTAAATACCGGGTGATCAATCCTTTATTAAATTAACTCAAAGTGTTCGGTTGGTTCATTCTTAGTATCACTGTCGAAAATAAATTTCTTTATTAATCACCTAATAAATAATTAAGCTAAGTGTCAAAACATTTAATCTAATAAATTAAGTCCGATTATTATCATAAGTTATGAAACCATTTTTACGAATACAAATGATTGTATTAAAACCAAACCATCCAATGAAAGAACATGCTAGATAAATCAATCCAAATAAAATGTCCCAAATCATAGGACAATGTAATAATCACAAGAAAACCCAACTGCAATAGAATACTGAAATAAATCCAAAGTACAAATCTCTCTGAACTAGAATAAACTGGAAATGGGTGACACATGCCCTATATATGGAGAACTAAATGAAAGACTGAGAAGACAAAGATGAAGTCGTCTACTGCAAATACTTGTAACTCCCACACTAGCTGCAACACGTCAATAGTCCAAAGATCCAAGCCTAACGCCCCTGTGGATGGGCACCTGTAATATATATATATATAAGAGAGCGAAAAGATGGCAGGAAACGGGTCAGAGCCCGAGTGTAAAACAATTTTAAAATAGTTTTGCAAGTATATAAAATGCTTACCAGTTGATATTACATACACGTTAGTACTCGACACTCTCTTGAGGTTTCTCACCTCTCATCTAGTGTGCGCACCTATCGTACTACTATAATGATTCATAAGTCTAACCCAGATCTCCTCTCATAAATTCTGATTCACGAGAACGTATGTCTATGATTCATTTAAAAAAAATGTCATTTCATTAAGGATTATTTACCTCAATTATGTATATCTCAATACTGCTAAGAAATCTCAAACATTTACTATGTTTAGTAGCGTTTATTCAATATGTATCTACTTACACATACCGTAGAAGAATTCGCGGTATATATATATATATCAATCACTCATACAATATATATACTAATCGGCACCCCACATAAAATCTATGGTGCTGGCATACTCTGCTATCAAGTCCTTGTACCTCTCGTACAAATGAGGGAAATACTAGTTCGGATTCACTCCCGAACGGTATTAACATAAAATACACATATTGGAGGCGAAGCATAGTTCCAAGTCACTAAGAGGTCAGCACATACCCTCACGTCTCGTAGGATCGTCTGACTATCATTCTCAGATAGCCTGTACCAAGGATCCTATGTTCTAGGGTACGAGTCAATATCCCCCATAAAGGTCACATCAGAATAAGACTGTCTCGACGCGGAAACCTCCGTGATAGCAAGTAGCGCGGGTATGATTAAAAAAAGATATTCAAATAATATATATACATGCACTCTTATATATATATATATATATATATATATAACGCTCGTGTTTTACGTACAAGTGTATATATATATATATATATATATATATATATATTAATCATCTAGGTACGCCCACGACCTATAACATTTCTTAGCCATGCGTAACATATAACGCTCACGTTTTACGTATAAGTAAATCACTCTTTTTATTCTCTCAATTATTCCAAGTCCTGTAGGTGCACCCTCACTACTCTATTGGTCTAAATCTTCTTTAATTCTCACAAGACCTAATTTATCATACACACGATCTTATCCCATTTTATACCCTCGTGACCCCCACGGTTACATCTCGTATATAAAAATATCACATCACCCAGACCTTTCCCACATTCCAACTGGTTCTTTGTAAGTCCCATTATGGTATTTAAACTATTCCCAAAGGTTCTCACAGATTGGATAAATCGATAGGAGGAACAAAAGTCTAAATCTAGGAGGAGTCGATCGATCGATAAAAAGGATCGATCGATCGATCGAGCAGTTATTTGCCCAGAAAATCTGCATCTCAAAACTACGGGTTTCTTCCATTTTAATAATCAAAACCTCCATTAAAGTGTCCCAAACTCCAAACCAAACATTATAAACGTTATAGCAGTAGGTATGAACAATTTCTAACTGATAAATGGACCACGAATCCTAAATATTTCCTAATTGTTTACAAATATCTTTTGTTACCCTCATTTATCGTAATTGCTTTTATTTAGTGTAGTTCATAGTCATTCTCTATCCCATTTAGTCTAGTTGGACAGTCATAATTAATTTGAATGAAAAGTTGACAAATCTATGTGGGTTCGACCCGTACTTACACTCGCTATTCTATAATAGCCCGTGCACTTGCGGTATTTTATAAATTGACAATAAGTTTTTGGCGCCGTTGCCGGGGATTTGACAATTTAAAAAAAAAAGAAGTTGTGACTTTCGGACTAGTTTGTTTTACTTTTTGTATTTTTTTAGTAAAAAATTCATTTAAAAAAAAACTCTTAACGATACTAGAATTAACGCTACTCTAACGCGAACTTGTCAAATCGATTCCGTTTCACCTTTTCTAGGATTGGTGGTTTTTAATGAGTCTTCGTACCGACCACCTACCTCGAGGTGAA
This sequence comes from Sambucus nigra, assembly GCA_949130495.1. NCBI lineage: Eukaryota > Viridiplantae > Streptophyta > Magnoliopsida > Dipsacales > Adoxaceae > Sambucus > Sambucus nigra. The sequence goes on along the minus strand of OX422214.1, from coordinate 380,570,035 downwards.
ATCAAAATTTGAGGAGATAATCGTAGTCGGTATTCTTTTAAATTCTCCCCTGTCAAAGAGTAGGAGCTATCCAAAATAAATAAATAAATTAATTAATTAATGTGTTGAAAATTGCAATGGGTGATCCTCATATGGTTATCCCGTCATCTTTCTCATATTTCTCAATTGATCCTGTGAACGTGTTTTTACAAAATACTGAAAATATAGATGACTACGCATTTCAATTTAATTCAGATGGGTCAACAGTCATTTTAAAAATTAAAGAAGGTATGGATGACACTCCAACCCCTATAATTAATATTGGTCCACCAAAGTGTATCAATTGGAGAGAGGTGGACAAATGGAATAATGATGCTATTTTTAAAAATAATCATGAATTAATTGGGGATAATTAATTTTGTGAGGAGAAAAAAATTGATAATTTTGACATGTGTAATACTTGTGATGATTTGGATGTTTGTCGAGATTTTTCTCCTAATTTAATTGCGAATGCTGATTCTCCTTATATGTGGAAAAATTTATTTGAGTATTCGTCATCCGATTTTAGCGATTTTATGACGGTCCTCTTATTTTTGATGAAGAAAGTGTATCGCCTCATGATACCTTTTCTTACCGCGTTTTTTAAAAATCTCACATTTAGGAGTGGAGTATGCATCCCCAATTTTACATGACTATTTTCGAAAAAGGGATAGTAAATATCTAATCCTTATTGCAATTTATTACCTCCATGTGATGCATTGACATATGATTCATGCGATTCAAATTTATTTATTATTAATGATGTCGGTGCGCACCATTATAACCATGGATTTAAGATTGAAATTTGTGTTGTGCGGTCACGCTCTCAAATTTATGATGTTTTGGCACTTAGTGCTATAAAGTTTATTAATTGGAGTGACCCACAAATTTTTCGATTATTAATCTATGGCGATGATAATAATTGTCATGGGTTTATATATTATTAGTGTATTTATTTTATTTTATTTTTTTAAATTTAGTTAACATAATGCCCTCATTTTACTTATTTACTTTGTCCATATTTTTATTTGAGCATATATTGAGGAAAATGTAAAATTTAGGTTTGGGGGTAAGGATGGTATTTTTGAAAAAAAATCAACAATTCAAAAAGATTTTCAATATAATTGAGTTTTGAAACGATTTCTTAATATAGAATTAACTCATCGATCTCTAGACTTAAGAATTTTTTTACACATTTGCCATATAATATGATCGAAAATGGATATTGATGAGCAAGTTAACATGTTTAACGAATAAATGTGGAGATTTTAGCCCGGTGAGATATTGTACCATTCATCGTTACTAGAAATTTAAATCAATCCGAGTTAAAACAACTCAAACTTTTCTTCAGTAATAAATTCGTTGATGATCTCAAGTTCTTTGTTTTATTCGATTAGTGAAAACAAAAAGTCAAAATGTGAATCTTAAGCACTAGAAGTCTTAGTAAGTCGTCTTGAGACACAAATAAACTTAACGAAACTTGAGAAATGAGATTAGGCCATCGTTTGAACCCCAAAATAAAGCCTATATCCATAATTTTTACATTATTCAGTTGGAAGCCCATTTGAGCCAAAAAGAAAATAAGCCTTTTGTTGAAAACCCATTATCCTACCCAGCTCCAAGTGGGAGTTTAAAGCCCACAAAACGATGCCATACCCATTTTATGAGAATAGTAGGGTAAAATTACGGTAGGAAAAAGGCCAAAAGAAAAGGAGGTTGCAAAAATAATGTGTGAAGAAAGAAAAGGGGGGGGGGGGGGGGGGGGAAGAAAGAAAGAAGAAAAAAAAGATGAAAAATATGTGAGTTGAAAGAAAAAGAAGAAATGAAAAATAGAGGTTGGAAGAAAAACTACCAAAAAATCAAAATACCGAAAAAAATCTCTATATTCTCAGAAATTTTGAACTCCGAAAAAAATATTCTTTCTAGCCAAACCTGATCCCACAATACAGCCAAACAAAGTCCTAATCGATCTCAAGTAAAGTTAGTTATAGTGTGGTGAGAAGATGAATAGGATCTATTGTGCGATTCAATGATTTCAAAAAGTAATCGATTTTCCATTCATGAGATCATATTCATCAATTATAAAATTATATTTTTGATCATGTATATGTGTGATTCGTTCATTTAAATTTATTCTTTTTTTCACATATACCCAGAAAAAATAACCCGTTTCCAAGTGTTCGATTGTGAGTGCATCCCGTGAGATTTTGAAATCAAGACAAACTTTCGAATAAGAAATGTAACGATCAAATCTTTTGAAATGGACGGTTATATTGGCTATGCACACACACACACACATGATAAGTTGAGATTGAAAAGTGAAGTTCTACTATATTTATGAAGTTTGCATTCAAACTTGGTTATATTATTTTCGAGTCTTTTGTATTCAGTCAAGCTTTTGAATTTTGTGCGTATATTCACTGCAAACCCCCACGAGACAAAACTCGTCCAATAGGGTAACCTAGGGGTTTAACGGCTTGTTGCACATGCTAAGTGCAATCGTGATTTCTATGAAAGTGAGTTACATTTTAATTTTTAGTTTTGCTCGAGGACTAGAAAAGTTTAGGTGTGGGGGTATTTGATGAGTGCATTATTTTGTATATTTTATACCCAAATTTATACTTTTTAGTCCCATTTTAGTGTATTTAATAAGTTCTTAGGACTTTTTTATTAAAAAGAGGAAAAAAATGCAAAAATGATTGAATTTATATTGAAAATTGCAATTTCAAGTAAAAAATGGTCACTTCGATAATTTTATAATATTCTTGTGCTAATTTGTGAAAAAAGTTGCCTAATGAAAATTTTGCAGATAATGATGGAATTTGGTGCAAATTGATGATCAATTAAAAAAATGCGCGAAAAAGCTAATTTTTATGGTCGTTAAAAAAAAGCTGTTTTTGCATTTGTGGAATCGTAAAAAAGTTGAAAATTTTTATTCTCCGATTTGGATGAAACTCGACATGCGTGTTTAGCAAGAAAAGATAAGAGTTTTCGAGTGGGGGGAAATTTCGTCCCTTATCACCATCCAAAGATTAAAGAGGTGGAGAGATAGCTACCAACACTATTCGGGCAAATATAAAGAGTCCCACCACAACTCAAATACCTCACCACTTGTCCTATAAAAAGGACCCTTGGGCTCATAATTTCGTAGACAATTAGAGAGGAATTTCGCGGAGGATTCCGGGGAGCAACTTTGAGTGACTGTAATCAATTTGGGGGCCAAGTTTTTATCATTTTTTAGAGGATTGAAGATTGTTGTGAGAGAACTATTTGTAAGTTTGGTTTATTAATGAATATCTCTACTCATTCTTGCAATTTCTCTTTCATTATGGTAGCTTGATTCTTATATTAGGAGTAGGGTGAAGTTTATCATAGTTAGCTAATATTGTCACGTTAATTTTATCGTTGTTTATTCCTTACTTGTTTTAATTGTTATTAAAGATTCGATATTCATTTTAAAGCGACACAAGAGTGTGTTTTAGAACCTTCAAGATTGTTTTGTCAAATAAAGTTTTGAGATTTAAAAATAGTATTTTTTTTGATGGATTCTGCTTGCACTTTGATTGTTTTGATAGTCCATGCTTAAATACATTTGCGAATTTTAAAACATGTATTTTCTAAGGGAATAAGGATTTTAGCCGTCTATTAGAGACGTTAAAAATATTTTGAACATAACCGTCATATTTTTTGAATTAAACGCGGCGAGAGTCGATTTAATTTGAGTTATAAAAAGGGAATGGCAACATAAAATTAGTGTGCAATATTTGTTACGTGATAAATGGACCCCGAATCCTAATTATTTCCTAATTGTTTACAAATATGTTGTGTTACCCTCATTTATCGTAATTGCTTTTATTTAGTGTAGTTAATAATCATTCTCTATCCCATTTAGTCTAGTTGGACAGTCACAATTAATTTGAATGAAAAATTGACAAATCTCTATGGGTTCGACCCGTACTCACACTCGTTATTCTATAATAGCCAATGCACTTGCGGTATTTTATAAATTGACAACAATTTGACTATAGTGCCATGTGTTTTATATGTTTGCTTCATCAGAAATTTGTCAAATGAGGGAACGCCCATAATTAATGATTCGTGAGGCATGTCTTAAATACATGTTTTGATAAGTTAAACCTACATTTCCAAAGCATAAACCTTGAATGACTAATAAAAGGAAAGTAATAACGAGCCAATATGAGAAAATTATGAAACCGATTAGCACTATGGGCTATACCTCCAAGAGTAAAGTTTGAGTACGATTACAAATACAATTGCTCATGGGAAAGAATGGAAGGGAACGCCTGAGCAAAAATACCATGGTTGTAGACACCACATTCTAAGAACCCCTAAGTCTCTCCTTAGGTCCCTATCACCTCCCCATTTCACTACGAAACCCAGTCATACTCCGAGTACCGATCTAGAGGCCATCGAGCGCTCTTGAGCCGCGTTTGACTCCGGTCAACTCTATTGTCAGAGTGAAAAATCAATAAATATTCAAAGGGCTATGAATACCCTTTCTAATGGTCCGCCTAGTGTGCGAATCGGCATAATGGTTTGGATGGACGAACCATTTTACCACCGAAGATCTATCTGCAGGCCACTGGGCACTCTCGGGTCCGATTTAACCCCAGTCAACTTCATGATCATAGAAAAATATTTTTAAATCTTTTAAGGGAACTAAAGCACCTTTCCAATGGTCTGCCCCGTGAAAAAACAACATAAACAATTGGATGAATGATCCGTTTCCCCCCAAAAATTGATCCATAAGCCACCGAGTGCTCCCGGGCTCTATTTGTCAAGGTCAACTCTTCATCGTGAACGAGACTAAATGAATCTTAAAAGGGAGCTGAATACCCTTTCCAAGGTCCACCTCATGTGAGAATCAACCATACGGTACGGACGAATGACCCATTTTACTTTGAAAGGTCACCGGACACTTTTGGGTCCCAGTTTACCATAGTCTACTTTCCGAACCGCGCAAAGATCTTTAGAATGTCAAAGTACCTTGAATTACCTTTCTAATAGTCCATCCCGTGTGCAATTTTGACTTACCGTTGGGATGAACGATCCATTTTCGTCTGACGATCTCCTGTCCAAAGGACCGACACGTGTTTTCGAGCCACGTTTGACCCACAGTCAACTCCCGCACCCAGGAGAGTCCCAAAGGACTCTTTAAGGTCTCTGAATTACCTTTCTAAAAGTATGCCCCATGCGCGATTTGGATCAACGGATTGCGTTCTACGATAATTTTTTCGAAAAAATCTGCATGAGACTCCCGATTGGCAGGTCTATTTCCCTGCCTATGGGCAGTGTGCCTAGGGTTACCTGCTAATTATAAGGGCTAGGTATATGACTATCAGCACCCCCTTACCCTATAAATGGAGGGCATGACCTCATTCCCAAGACACCTCAGATCCATCAGGATCAGTGATCTCAGTAACATTCTCTTGCAATCAGCGAAGTTTCCTTATGTGAAATTCCTTTCCATATTATATTCTCATCATTTTCATATTCAATTTGGAAAAATCTCATTCTCTCACATCCAACATTCAAGGGAGTTCATCCAAGATCAAGATCAAGCTTCAGTTCTTCAAAGAAGGTCCAAAATCCTTATCTCTCTCTCTTTAAATTTCTCGTTCATGCATTAATTACATAAATTCATAATCTAGCTTTTACTTTAGTTCATACACATTGACATCTCACTTTTTTACTCCACATACTTTATTTTTCTATAAAAACTCAAAACAAACAAAAAGAGGGTTAAACCTATAAATTTCAATGGGATTATCCATCACACTTTTCAAAACTAAAGCACATTTTCTACACACACACATATAATAAAATCCCATTGGAATCTACGGGATAAACCCCACCCTTATGTCACATGCGATCTACATGGAATTTGATGCCTTTATAGTCTACGTAGGCATTTTGGGTTAAGATTCAAAACTCGATTCCAATTTTCCAATTTTTAATTTTCCAGTTTTCCAATTTTCCAATTTTCCATTTTTCCAAATCCCCTATTTCCACATTTGTCATTTTTCATCTATACATTATTTTAATACATATTATGTTTCTTATTGGCGTTTTATCCCAACAGATATTATCGTTTCATTATAACGATCAATATCTCGATAAATGCCTATATCATATTTTCTAAATATTATTTTGGGAACATTACTATGGATGATCTCACTCTACCTCTTTCATGGTATGATGTTAGAGATTTCGATCTCTATTATACATACATGCGCACACACTTCACGGAGAAATAAAGAAAAATAGTAACACAAGCCCATGAGATACCGAAAGGGCGGGATGGGTGCATAACACCTTCCCATTCCATAACTTTACCCCCGGACCTTCGAACTATTGGTTTCGTGAGAATTAATTTGTCACCACTCTCTCGAGGCGGCGACATGTTCTTTTGCCTATTTTGTGCAAAATAGTTTGGAGACTCCATCTTGTTACATCCACCCAACACCGACAACGACCGAAGCTCACCTAGAGCAGATAGGACGCGAGACCTTTCTTTTTCACCCTTCCTCCCCCATCCCTCAGGGAAGACAGAGGAGATGGAAATCCCTGGGATGATCACAATGGTCATACCCAAACTATCTTCTCACTCAGGAAATATGATAAAACTCCACTCCTTTCCATAATTTAATTAGGTAAGGGAGAGTACAAGGAAAAAAAGGCATGGTTGATATATGGGGACAATCCCTTATAAACTAAGCATCAACAGGCAGATTAAAAACTTGCAAGGTAGATGGAAAGAAGAACCAAGAAAATATACCTCCTACCCTATTCAAGTAAGGCCAGAAGGAAAATTCATCAATGTTGTCCAAAAAAGGAATTAACGACTGATTAGAAATCTTCCCATGCCATCTCGCAATACGAGCAGTGATAATTAGTAACGAGCGAGGTTCTGGAGCCTAATTTGGAAACCGCTCGAATAAAAACCCCATAAGAATAAAAGAGTTAGAAAAACCCCATAAGAATAAAGAACGAGGTTATGGAGCCTAATTTTGGAATTGCTCGAATAAAAACCTCATAAGAATAAAAGAGTTAGAAAACTAAAAACATAATAATGGCTATGAGACCTCTTCGTATCAGCATGCGTTTGATCTAACCAAGTATACATAGATCCAAGCCTTAAGACAACGAGTAGTACAAATCTACCACAAGAAATCCTCACTGCCAAAGGAAACATCAACTCTCGCAGAGAGTCGTTGGGTCTTACTTGAAATAGAAATCTTGATAGAAAAGTCACAAAGAAAGCATCCAGATGGATTTTTGACTTCATCTTGAGACTATTTTGACTTTTCGAGACTTTTGTTTTAGCCTCATCGTTGGACAAAGGCTCAAAATCTCTAAACCAATATCTTTGCGATTTATTAAATGTGTGTTTCCTCGCACTTGTATGAGTGAGTGCTACATAAACGAGCATATTCTCCCAAAGACCTATGAAACTCCTCACACATTTCTTCTTCCTCAACATACTCATAACCATCTGTAAAAGTTTGATTACCCGAGACAGGCATTCTCATAAGTTTACATAAATCTTCTAAAGTGATATTAAACTCGCCCGAGCTAGTTACGAAAGTATGTGTATCTATACTCCAACGAAAGGCCAATATATTAAGGGAACTTGAGTTCTTGCTAATAATATAAATATTTAACCTATTAAGAGTCCTTTCCAAGATAAGGCCACAAATAATCTTACGATAACTTTCAATAGATAAGACATACTCAACCCAAGACTCCCACTCCTCGGGGGCATCATCACATATGTCAAAATTGATGTTTGATAAAGGAAAGTCCTCCTATCCACTAGATTTCTCAATATGCTATCAGGAAAAATAAATGAGGCATCTTCTCACTCTACAAACCCTAGAAGTGGTTGCTCGGCCATCATAGCTACAAATCCCGATTCAAATCTTTCTAAGGAACTCGAAAAGTGATCTTACTCCCAAAGAATGGGGCACACCTATATGTTGTGAAATCCCTTTTAGCGTGTGCTTTTAAATATTTTTGGTGTATTAGGTTAACAGATAAAAACCACTGGCTTTGTCATGGGAAGCCCCACCAATAATAGTGGAGACGGTTGAAGAAATGGTAAGTATGGCAGTGAAAATGGTTGAAATTCCAAAAACCATGGAATTGGTGATTTGAATGGGTAAGTATGGCAGTGGAAATGGTTGAAATTCCAAAACCATGGAAGTGGTGATTTGAATGGGTAAAGACCCCAACATCATCTCAGTAATGACAATGGAAATGGAGGTTGAAGTGATGGTCGATGAAGATGCCATTAAAGCAAAGAAGGTTTAAAGAAAAGATGGAAATAAATCTTGAAGAAAGTGACGAACAGATGAAAACATGAAACTCTCTCTCTCTCTAAAAATTTTCAAATAAAAGTAAAAGTTCTAGAGAAGAAATGGGGTATTTATTCATAGGGAAGGCAAAAGGAGACTGGCGATTCCAAAGTAGGGTAAATGATTACCTGAATCATAAGTATTACTCACCACATGACACGTGGCCTCTCGGAGTAGCTCCTAAAAATAAAATATGTCAGATCATTTAATGTGTAGTAAAAGTAATGACAATATTTATCCTCTCAAAATACCAAGAAAAGATTCTTTTTCCTACGCAACTGTTCCTCTTAAAACCAAAGAAATACTTCTGTACGAGGGGGCTAATGTAAAGGTGTGTACAAGAAACTCCATAATTATAGAAGTGTTTTACAAGAAGTACCCAATTAAAGGGGGTATAAGAGAAACCCCCAAGCTGCAGAATAGAAGACAGAGATAAATATTTAAGCAACCCAAGTCATCTTTAAAAGTCATGCTAGGAGTACCAATAAAAAAGGGTGCTCGATCAACCTAAAGCTAAATAAATATCCTGAGCAGTACCAAAAAAGAGGGTGCTCGAGCAAACCAAATCTTTAAAAGTAATGCGGTCAATACTATCAAGAGAGGGCTGATCGAGTAACCCCAAGGCAACTCTCAGAATAAGAGAAAATACATGAGCAACCTGACAGCATAGTGAAGTAAAAGTTATGAGCAATTACTCAAGAAAAATAGAAACATTTATTTGAGAACTTCACTCACTAACATTTAGTCTTGTTATTTTTATACATGTTTACTTAGAAATAAGCCTTATCCGAGCAAGCAGAGCTCGAGAAGATGGTCAGTTGGGACCTCTTGAGAGTTTTAATTTGGAGATCGGGAGATAAGTCTAATTGAGAAAGCTAATGCTCCACTACTTTAATATATTAGGAAAGAGATAATACTGAAGCAAGGGACCCAAAAGGTCACTCATACTCACTCATATTACACAATCCACATTTACGTATGAGTGAGCATTAAGTGACTTGCTCGCGAGACATTTTAATAAAGCCAATGGCGAGTGAACCTCACGAGTACTCGCAAGTTTTTAGAATTGTTCACCAAGCAACCATTTACCAACAGATATAATAGTGCTTTTTGGTACCATATCCGATAAGATCACCTTGTTAATCACTATTACACCATGTATCACTCCACAACGGATATATCGTGGTATATGGTGATAAATAGTAATAAGGACAAAAAGTGTACAAAAATATTTATCAGAGGGTAATATCCCTCTGGCACGCACGTTCCCTATCAACCCTAATGTTTTACTATAAATAAAGAATTTGGGGGACAATTACAAACATCTTCTCATTAGCATTGTTACTCTGCACAAAGTTTCCACATAAATTCTCTCCCTGCTCTCTCTCATAGATATTGAGGTGATTATATCTCCATTCTCATAGAATCACTGCTCTCAGGTGGTTTATTCCTTTATTTATTATTTAAAAGTTATATCCAATTAATGTTTTGCTCATTGCTGTAACCAGAAATATTATTGTTATATTGAACGTTGGTTTTTGGTCTTTGATTTTATTCTTCAAATATTATTACCTTGGATAAAGTTTCCATTAGAGTGGGTCACACCTCACCCATTTATAGTTATTAATAAACCCAAGTACCATTAACCTCCTACAAGTAGATTGTATCCACTCAGCTTCTTATCTTCATTCCTTATCTTAGTAGGACACTCAGTTATCCTACGTACATAAACCTTACACCCAAAGAATCTATACGACTCATCAATTTTAAAATTATCATTGCAATTTTTAGGGAAATTTTTAGCCTTGTTAAATCTCTTATTCTCAAATTTCTTTACATTAACCCAAAATTCTTAGAAAACATAACCATATCATCAGAATAGACGTTAGATTCATTATTCAAAACATGTGTTTCCTCATTCTAGGCTTTTGAAGCAATTCCTTTATCTTTCTTCTTATTTTTTGAGGATACATGTCGAGTTCATAGATTTGAAGATCACCCGCAAGCTTCTCGAGTTGCGTAGAGTCAATAGTACCCAAAGAATTCAACATCGAGGCTTTGGAATTAAATATTTCATGTAAGGACCTTAAGATTTTGTTCACAACCTTGGTGTCGGGTATTCTCTCTACCAAGTTAAAAGATGAGTTAACAATATCTGATAATCTCGCATAAAACTCATCGAAGGTTTCACTATCCTCCATTCTAATGGTCTCAAATGGAGTGGTAAGGTTTTTGAATTTTACAGCTTTAACCACACTAATACCATTATGGGTGAGTTGAACTATATCCCAAGCCTCTTTACACGTTTCACATGTCATAATATGATAGAATTCCTTCGGTGTGACTGCACAAAACAAAGCATTCAAACCACAGGAACTGTAATTACTCATCTTGTTCTCATCCTCACTCCATCTTTCTATAAGTTTAGGGACATGAAGTTCACTACTAAACTCGTGGGTTTAGTCCACCCTTTAAGTGACTCTGACCATACACGCTCATCTATGGACTTAAATGCAGATTTCACATGCACTTTTTAGTACTTGTAGTTAGACCCATTAAATAAAGGTTCTCTAGAAATCGACTAGCCCTCCATATTAAAACCACCTAAATTCATGACTAAGAGTTTATAGACACCTACTCTGATACCAATTTGAAAATGCAAACTGCACTAAGGGTCTCTAATATGGATGGTCCAAAACACACTATAATTTTTATTTTTTTTAATTTTCAAATTAAATTAAACTTAAATAATTAACCCTATTAAAAGTTGCACCAATTAAATTAATTGTTGTGTTAAACAATTAAACAATTTTATCTTACCCTAAAGCACACATTTAAGTGGTAACAAGGATAAAATAAATCAATTAACCACAACGCTCGATGTACAAGGAAAACCCAAATAGAAAAAATCTCGGACGGCCCAATCACGCAAATTCAGTATGTCAGAAATTACGTAAGACACGACATAAGACTTACATAACTGAAATAACTCCTTCATGCCTTGATGCATTTTCATTTCTTCGACTTTCTACACAGCGATACGTGGGATTCCACCTACGCACTGCCACAACATGTGCTCCTCACACGCCTTAATATCCACCGATTCAGACTCAACAACCGTCACAGCAATACGAATTCCACCGGGTTAAATAACTAATATGCATGGAACCCACCATAAAAATATACTCAGGAAAGATGTCGATAAGTAACAAAACTATGGTGCCAAACTTGAGATCTCAAAGCATATATAGATGAAACTTGGATCTCAAAACTATTTGGATGAAACTAAGGTTTAGAAGCTCTTGGATATATCTTTGGAAATGAATTTAAAAAGTCTTAAGAAAGGAAAACTAATGCCATACTCCTTTATATAGAAAACAAAATTTTTAAAGTGACACAATTGTTTAGGCATCTTGTACGAATGAAAGCCATATGGTTATTTTAATGAACATATCATTCTCGTTTGAATGAAAAATAGTCTCATTCCAATGACCAATGAAATCTCATTCGAACAGATTTCCAATGACCTTCTAATGAAAATTTTCTATAAGACAAATAACTCTCATTAGATACTCATTTTATATCCATTCAAATGAAAGTACAAAACTCGTTTGAACCGAACAAAACTGTCATTCAAACGAATAATAAAATTTTGTTTAAACATGTTTAAAACTCGTTCGAATGACTTTATTTAAAAATATTTTTTGTATAAAAATCATTTTATGTAAAATGGACTCAAACATTATTTTAAAAACAACACCCAAATAAATATCCAAGGATGAAATACAATACACATTTGTACCTCTTGAGATCCTTGATCATTCAAGACAAAACATGTCATGAAACATTACAAGGTGTTATAGATGCGTTAACTTGGACTCTGTTATCTTCAATCACACATACATCACCGACATTAAAGTATAAACACTCAAGTCCTACCTCTGACTCAAATAGTTTTGTCTAAATGGAATTAATCCAATGCATATAAATTGACTCGATTCAAAATTTATCCTTAGATTATATCATTAATATAACAATATAAAGAGTTTTCAACCATATTATGGAAAATTATGTTCATTTACCTTTGGTAAGTGTCTCCTTCATTCATTAATCCAAATGATATTTTTATCCACTCGAAGGTTCCTTAATTACTAGAACACCTAAAAGCATCACATCTTCTTTGGCTATGAATATTTGGTTGTAAAGTGAATGACCATCCATCACAGACATGATAGCATGAGAAATAAATCTATCAACCTATAAGTCTATTGTTGCCATTGGATATTCATCTTTTGAAGTGGCAACACGTAAATTTATAAAATTGATGCCCACTCTTAATTTTCCATTTTTCTTAATAACTGCCATTATATTAGAGAGCCATTCAACATACTTGAATATTTTAATGAATCCAGTCTTCAAAATTCTTTCTACATCTTCTTTTATTTTTATTGTAACTTCTGAGGTCATTTATCGTGAAAGCTATTTAACATATTTGTATCCTTCTTTGATTAGCAATCTATGTTCAACCAATTTCCTGCCCAAACCACACAGCTCATTGTGTTCCCAAGAAAACAATCCTTGTACTGATATAAAAATTCCATACATCATATGCCCACTAAAATCAATCCCTGTACTGATGTAAAAAGTCCATAACCAACTATTGGTCTTCCTTCCTAAGGTTTGCACTGATAAATGTATCCTTTTTATTCTGTTCAGTTCCTAAGTTAACTTTTAACATAGGATCTGAATAATTTACCCTGATCTCTTCATACTCCACTAGTGAACTTACTAATTAACCACTGTTGTGAGGATCTTCATTCTCTTTATCTTCTTCAAACACACAATCGACCCAATTAGTGGTTTTTTCTTTATTGATTCTAGTACTCAAATCTAGTTCTTTGAATTTGTGCAATACTATGGCCAAGGTTTCATTGGACTTTTCAACATAGATGGGTGTGCTATCATTTAGTATACTATTTTGTCTTCTTTGGCTAGTCCCATTGGGAAAAAAGCTAGTTCTTCCTAAACTTTATTCGAGGCTTCCCCTTCTGATGCCTCTGCCACCAAAGATTTTGCCTTCATAGGTCCCATATTTTCTTGGTATAGTCTAACCTTTACACAGTTAGAGCTAGTATGGAAAGGGAAGGGATTTGCTTCCATCTCATCCATATTCTCATTCTCCTTTATCACTAGAAATTTTTGACGCACGAAATAAGGGATATATTTGTTAAATTAAATACAATCTCTATCAAATAAAGAATTATTATGATTAGTCATGAATAACAGTTTACTTTCGATGAGAAATAGTCTAAGACTTTTTAGTTTCTTCTTCAAAATCTATTGGTAGTGAACCTTTGGTCAACTTTTTATCTCTAGCAAAGCTAAAGATTATGATTTGACTTTGAACCAATTTAAGATTTTGTTTGTTTATTCTAAAAAGCATGGAGTATGGCATTATGTTAATACCAACACAATTATCAACTAATATTTTGTAAGGACATTTTTATCATGTCCGAAATGTTTCATTTATTTATGTCGTACGCCGTTACATTTGGCATGTCTCTACACGATCTCACACGACGGCCTCAATCCAAATTACGGAAATCAAGCATTTATGATCTCCATTCTGTGTCCCTCATCTGTCTCAACGACTTCACGTTCCATGATTTTAGGCACGTAAAGCAAGTGGTATCCAAGAGAAGTCAAAACAGTGCAACAAGGCTTGATAGGGAAGTTCAAGGGCAAATTGGTAATTTTACAAATACCGTCCCGAGGAATGGTCAACTGGAAAGTTGAATAGCTTTCCGCAACAAAGATACTGGAAGAAACGGCACCTCAATCCGAGCTATGGTGAACAAGTTATGGCCCGTTGAAAATGGAGTTATTTCCAAGAAAAACCTTGGAAGTTTTTCCAAGTGCTGAAAGCCCCTTTGACCAGCGAGTTTCCCCGAACCCAGCCCAAACCGGTTCGGGGGGGGGGGGGGGAACCAGTTCGAAGGGTACCCAAACCGGTTCGGTGTCCCTGTACACTGGATAGAATTTTGGTGTTTTTAAAATGTGGGTCTCTTCATATATTTCCGTATAAATACCAACTTCGGGGGAGCTGTTTCATAAGACTTGCATAGACGAATTTGAGAGTCCATATACCTCAAATCTTAACCTTTTTGAGTCCCTAGACTCATGTTTTGATTCACACAACCTTGCCAATCCTTTGTGAATCAGTTTTCAACCCAAGAACACATCCGCATATCTGTTCATACTCTTGTGGAGAAGACCGTTCTTCTTCACTGCTGCGCTCTTGGAAAGGGAAACTTCCAGCCGCCGACTACAGAATCCGACACCTGAGGGTAATTGTTAGTCACTTGTATTTTCATTGTAATTCGAAATTGTACGTTACAATATTATAATGAAAATAAATGGTTTTGCCCCTTTGGGGGATTTTTCCTCACATGTATGTGTTTGAATGTTCTTGCATATGTTATCATCTTGTTCAACCACATATAGTTGCATGTTTAGAATTTAATTGACAAAAACTGTGTTTAATTAAATAATTTTTCTATTTGAACGCACGCGCACTCCTCTCAAATTGGTATCAGATCCAGTTACACAATTTTACCGTGTAATTTTCCGCAAAATTTTTCTAAGATATCAGTTTTCTGAAAAATTGATTTTTAAAAACGAGTGTGTTCATTATGGAGAAGTTATATAATAAAATGCCTGTTTTTGACGGGACAAACTATGCATATTGGAAAGCTCGTATGAGATCTGCTTTAAAATCCATTGATGAACGTGTCTGGATTTTGGTTGAAAGAGGGTGGACACCTCCCTCCGTTACTGTTGATAATGTGATCAATTTAAAACCTGTCACTTCTTGGACTGAAGACAAATTTAAATGGTCATCATTCAGTTCTAAGGGTCTAAGTGCTATTTCTGGGTCTGTCACACCTGATGAGTTCAAACGCATAATGATGTGCACCACGTCAAAAGAGGCATGAGATGTTTTACAACTCACCCATGAAGGAACTAATGCTGTGAAAGAGTCTAAATTGCAGAATTTGACAACTCAATTTGAAACAATCACCATGCTTGAGACTGAATGTTTCGATGATTTCTATGATAGGCTTTCTGACATTGTTAATACTAGCTTTAATCTTGGTGAACATATTCCTAATGCTAGAGTTGTTAAAAAGATTCTTCGTTCTTTGCCTAAGCATTTTATCCCTAAACTCACTGTGCTAAATTCTATGGGTAATTTAAATACGCTAAAATTGGAAGAACTTGTAGGAGATTTGCAGACTTATGAAATTGATATGTTCCCTAAAATTGCTAGGTATAAAGATAAGGGAATTGCACTTAATGCCCAAGAGATAAAGAGTGAGGGGTCGGCTAGAAAGAGGGTAGAGTCATCTAGAAAGAGAGAGACTGACACGTCATATTCTGATTGTGATTTTGACTTAGATGATTTGGCTCTTTTTACAAAAAAATTCAAAAGAATTATCAAATTTAAGAAAAATGGCAATTTTAAAGATAAAAAGAAATTTGAGAAAAATAAGTTTGAAAAGAAAAATGAAAAAGTTTTTAAAGATCCTCCTAAGAAAGAAAGTGAGAGATGCTTTGAGTGAGACGGTAGGGGTCATAGAGCCTTTGAGTGTGACACACGTCTTAACAGAGAGAAAGGGAAGGCTGTCCTTAATTCTACCCTTAGCGATGACAGTGAGGTCGAGTCGGTGGATTTTGGAGTTGAGTCACCGCATGAGTGTAACTTCACCGCATTCATGGCTAGTCATGTGAGCACTTCTAGTTCCTCTCACAATGATGAGGATGCTGCATCACAGGGACACCTCGACAGTGAAATCAATGTGAGTGAAGGGGAGGATGACACAAGTGAGAGAGAGAGTGATATTCAACGCGCCTACACTGAGTTATATTCTGAGTCTTTTAAAACTAAACTAAAAAGCGTAACAAAGCGTTAGTTCTTAAAATCACCGGCTTAGAGGAAGATTTAAGAAAAGCAAGAGCGAGAGAGTCCTCCATCTGCACTGCCCTGAGAGAGAGAGAGAATCTGCCTGTGTCGAGAAAGAAAGTTTATTTAGAGAGAGAGAGTAATTTTGAGAAAGATAGAGGGGACTTGACTAAACAAGTGGATAGTCTTACGAGTGAGCTCCATTCCTCCGTAGAGACTCGGAAGAAACTTGAATCCCTTGTAGACTAGCTGACTCATGATCTTGAGAAAGCACGGGAAGTCAAGGTACAAATCGAGGACAGATCAGGGAAAATGGGAAAGATGCTCCTCGGCCCCGCTTTAGGTTTTGGTGATAGGCAGGGAATTGGTTATGATGGTGCCTCAACCTCCCAAATTGCACCTGGACCAGTTCCTGAGTTTACTACGACTCCTTATGGCCATCGTCAAAAACCTCGAAGGAGAGTTTGACCAAGAAAAGCAAACCAAGGTCCGCCTTTGACTGTATTCTTTTGTACTTATTGCGAAAGAAAAGGCTACCTCAGGGAGTTTTGCTATAGCATGGGTCGGACACGACGTACTACTGCTCCACCACGTCATACTGATGAGTTTTATAGTCTGAGAGAGCGAGTTGAGTTCTTAGCTGCCACATCTCAGAGTTTGATGGAAGAATTCTGACGGATGTCTTTGCCGTTAGTGAAAGCTTCTCACATTCCAGCTAAAACCAATAACAACAAAGGTAAATAAAAGGTCACTACTTCTTGGGTACCTAAGAAAGATAAAAAGGCTTTTGTTGTTCATTTTTCTCTCAAAGCACATAATACCTCACAGTGGTATTTTGACAGTGGATGCTCCAGACATATGATAGGTGATGCCTCATTTTTTACATCTCTTGAGGAGTATCAGGATGGCAGAGTCACCTTTGGAGATGGGATAAAGTCTAGCATTGTAGGACGAGGTACTGTAGAGTTACCAGGATTTCCTAAGCTAGAGAATGTGTCATACGTCAAAGGTTTAAAAGTAAACCTTCTCAACATTAGCCAGCTGTGCGACACTGACTTTGCAGTAAAGTTTGACCGTGACACGTGTAATGTCTACAATCAAGCCGATAAACTTTTGATGCAAGGGGTGAGGACCGAGGATAATTATTATGGGACTGAGCCTACTTCCTCACTTGTCTGCAACAGCGCCACGATCACTCCTATGGATCTGTGGCACCAACGTCTAGGTCACGTGAATATTAGAGATCTCACTCGCTTAGATAAAAAGGACCTAGTACGTGGCTTACCATCTCTTGGAAAGTCAACTTCGATGGTTTATGGACCCTGTCAGTTGGGAAAACAAATTTGTAGTCCCCATAGGAAGTTGCATTCCATTACCACCTC
Organism: Sambucus nigra; assembly: GCA_949130495.1. Taxonomy (NCBI): domain Eukaryota; kingdom Viridiplantae; phylum Streptophyta; class Magnoliopsida; order Dipsacales; family Adoxaceae; genus Sambucus; species Sambucus nigra. The sequence goes on along the minus strand of OX422214.1, from coordinate 380,552,294 downwards.
TCGTGTTCTTGAGCCTATACACATGGATCTTATGGGTCCCACTCGTACCGAGAGTCTGGGTGGTAAGAGGTATATCCTCGTGATGGTGGATGATTTATCTAGGTACTCCATTGTACGTTTTCTGAGAGAGAAATCCGATGCTGTAGAGTTTTTAACGACCAAGTGCCGTGTCCTGCAAAATCAACACGGAGTCACTATTAACAGGATACATAGTGACAATGGCACTGAATTTAAGGAAGCAAAGGTAGATTTGTATTGTGATAGCCTTGGGATCAAACATGAGTTTTCTGCTGTGAAGACTCCTCAGCAAAATGGGATTGTTGAGAGAAAGAATAGAACGATCCAGGAGATGGCTAGATCTATGCTTCTAAGTCGTAAAGTTTCTAGGAGATTTTGGGCAGAGGCAGTGTCTACTGCATTCCACACGGTGAATAGGGTTTATCTTCCTCCACACACACTTCAGACACCTTATGAGTTGTGGACTGGCAAGAAGCCCAACCTGGCATATTTTCGTGTTTTTGGGAGTAAATGCTACATCCTACGGGATAGAGAGCAATTAGGAAAGTTTGACCCCCGAAGCGACGAGGGAATATTGTTAGGCTATTCATCGAATAGTAGAGCGTACCGGGTTTTAACCTGAAGAGATCTAAGGTTATGGAATCAATAAATGTCATCGTGCAAGATGACGAACCTCCGAAGATTATTGATCCTAACCTTCAGTGTGCGGATGAGGACTTGTCAGACAGTGATTTACTGGTCCCTCACCCACACTCTGTGGTCTCCACTCCTGTGTTAGGGGACACAACTGCTTGAGTTCACAAGAGTCATGACCCTTCTTCCATTGTTGGTGATCCCACTCTTGGGGTCAAGACTCGTGCTCATCTAGAGAACGTTGTTAGCCATCTTTGCTACACGTCCAAAGTCGAGCCCAAGAATCATAAAGAAATACTCAAGGATGAACACTGGATATCTGCTATGCAGGATGAGTTGCTTCAGTTTAAAAAGAATAATGTCTGGGAACTAGTCCCCCGACCTAGTGAGACTAATGTGATAGGTACCCGGTGGATTTTCAAGAATAAAATGGATGAAAATGGTACCATAATCCGAAATAAGGCTAGGTTGGTCGCTCAAGGATACACACAGATAAAGGGTGTAGACTTTGGGGAGACATTTTCTCCTATTGCGAGGCGTGAGTACGTCCATTTACTACTTGCCATCGCATGTCATCTACGCTTCAAGTTATATCAGATGGATGTCAAGAGTGCCTTTCTGAATGGCATTCTACAGGAGGAAGTTTACGTGGAACAACCAAAAGGGTTTGAAGACCCTAAGCACCCGGAGCACGTCTAATATCTGAGGAAAGCGTTGTATGGTTTGAAGCAAGCACCCCGTGCTTGGTACGAGAGACTTACTTCCTATCTCTTAGCCCGTGGCTTCAAGAGAGGGGGAGTTGATATGACGTAGTTCATCAGGAGAGATGACGGTGCAATTTTGGTTGCCCAGGTCTATATGGACGACATAGTCTTTGGATCCACGTGCTCTCAACATGCTCATCACTTTGAAGAGGAGATGAAAAGTGAGTTTGAGATGAGCATGGTTGGTGAGATTACTTTCTTCCTTGGTCTCCAGGTTCATCAGCTAGAGGATGGTATGTTCATCTCCCAATCCAAGTATGCTAGAGACCTAGTGAAGAAATTTGGTTTAGACTTCGCTAAGCATGAACGTACACCTATGAGTACCACTACCAAGCTTAGTAAGGACACTTCTGGCAAGGACATAGAGCAAACCTTGTATCGAGGTATGATAGGTAGTCTTCTCTACTTGACTGCCAGTCGTCCCGACATAGCCTTTAGTGTTGGAGTCTGTGCGCGATATCAGGCGTCCCTGAAAGAGTCACATTTACTTGCTCTAAAACGTATTATTAAATACGTGAGTGGTACTCTCTCATACGGTATTTGGTATTCCTTTGATACTGATGACCGTTTGTCCGCCTATTCAGATGTTGATTAGGCCGGGGATGTATATGGTTGTAGGAGCACTTCTGGTGTGTGTTTTTATTTTGGTTCTGCTCTTATCTCCTGGCTGAGCAAGAAGCAAGATTCCATCTCTTTGGCCACTGTAGAGGCTGAATATATAGCCGCCGGGAGTTGTTGCACGCAACTCTTGTGGATGAAGCAAATGCTGGAAGATTATGGGATTTCACAGGACACCATGACCATTTCCTGTGATAACACGAGCGCGATACACATATCTCGCAATCCAGTCCAGCATTCGCGCACAAAGCACATCAGGATACATGAGCACTTTATACGACAATTAGTTGAGGAGAAAGTCGTATCCCTGAGTTTTGTTCCCACCGACCGTCAGTTAGCCGATATTTTCACGAAACCTTTAGATGCCCTTAGATTTGAGAGTCTTAGGAAGTCTTTGGGGATTTGCACAGTTGACTGAGGGGTTGGTCTATGTCTAGAATATGATGCTTTTTCATGTTCATATCATATGCTTCATATTGCTAGTTTGTTTTATATGTATCATTGCCTTGTTGTACAACTATTTATTTATTCTTTTGAAAAATCCAAAAAGATTTTTGTTTTTTGTATATAAATATTTCAGAAAAGCCCAAAAAGATTTTGTATTTTTTATATACACCTTTTATGGATGAACATTTAATATAGCCAAGTCACAATTTCATTCCATTTATCCATGTGACTGTTTGATAGTGATTTGAGACGCTACATCATTTCATCCATGTGCTTTACATTGATTGGAGTCTTTGAGATGTGATTAGTGATATCTTTCTACATGTTTGACTCCTATCTCCTTTATTGCACACATGCACGACTTTATTTGATTATTGTACTTGTCTATCACATGTTGGCTTGAGTGTTTCCATCTCAATTCTGTCTATACAACTAACAATATGAGATAAAATTTGACAAGATTGGAATGCATGTAAAAATCATTTTTGTGAGACTGTGTTTTTTTTTAAGAACGGGGAGGGGTTGCGAAAGGTAATTATATTTTCTTTGCGCAAAATCCACCGTTCAAAAGGACCTAAAAAATTGAGGAATTTTATTATTCGGAGTCCAAAGAGGTTAAAAGAGCCCAATTTTTTTTAAAGGTAATAAAAAGCAATACATGCCAAATATGGTCCATTAGGTTTCACCATCAATTCTCCAAAGTTTGAGAATTTAGAATGCCTCTATTCAAAATTAATATATGAGGGAGTTTGCTTGAAGAATATAAACGGGTTTGTGCTTCCTTGAAAGTCCTGAAAAAGCATGAAATAGTTTTGGACGTTATTGGTGTGAAAATCATTTTTAGCTTTGATTTGTTGATTTGATTGAGTCAATGTCTCATATTACCATCTTTTTTACACCAAAGGAAGATTTTGAGTTCATTCGTTAGGAGTATCCGATATTCATCGTGCACATAGGTCTTGTTTGTATGCATTGATTTTCCTATCGAATTTGTTCACACCCCTTCGTTTTCGCTATCCTTGACTTGGTTGTTTTTGTGATATTTCATGGTGTGATTCTTTGTTGTATTCTTTGAATGAAAAATTTTGAAAAATTAAAAAATAGTGGTCTATTACCTTGTGGCATTCTCCGTGTACATCTATTTTTTCTTCTCATATCTGTCTATTTGGGGACATCATAAAAAGGGGGAGAAGAATTATCATACTATGGGGGAGTAAGTTTTGAGTTTGAGGATCTATTTTATATTGGTATCTATGTTTAGCTCATTTCAAAATCGATATGTCACGTGGTATTTGCTTTTTCTCATGTGTGTAGGTACTACATTGATGATCACTGAATTACACACCCTGATGAGAAATTTGAAAGTTTTGAAGATTTGAAGATCAAATGATGAAGACTTATTCATTTTTATCTTTCCAGTTTTGGGTTCATGGAAGGGTAGATTTGTATAGGCAAATTTGTTATTCGATAATTCGGATTTTTTATATATGTACCGGCATAGACATAGGGGGAGATTTGTAAGGACATTTTTATCATGTCCGAAATGTTTCATTTATTTATGTCGTACGCCGTTACATTTGGCACGTCTCTACACGATCTCACACGATGACCTCAATCCGAATTCCGGGAATCAATCATTTATGATCTCCATTATGTGTCCCTCATCTGCCTCAACGACTTCATGTTCCATGATTTTAGGCACGTAAAGCAAGTGGTACGCAAGAGAAGTCAAAACAGTGCAACAAGGCTTGATAGGAAAGTTCAAGGGCAAATTGGTAATTTTATAGACACCGTCCGGATGACTGGTCAACTAGAAAGTTGAAGATCTTGATGCAATAAAGATACTCGAAGAAACGTCACCTCAATCCAAGCTACGATGAACAAGTTATGGCCCGTTGAAAATAAAGTTATTTCCAAGAAAAACCATGGAAGTTTTTCTAAGTGCTGAAAGCCCCTTTGACCAGCGAGTTTCCCCGAACCCAACCCAAACCGGTTCGGGGGGGCGAACCGGTTCGCAGGGTACTCGAACCGATTCGGTCTCCCTGTACGCTGGATAGAATTTTGGTGTTTTTAAAACGTGGGTCTCTTCATATATTTCCCTATAAATACCAACTTCGGGGGAGCTGTTTCATAAGACTTGCATAGACGAATTTGAGAGTCCATACACCTCAAGTCTTCACCTTTTTGAGTCCCTAGACTCAGGTTTTGATTCACACAACCTTGCCAATCCTTTGTGAATCAGTTTGCAACCCAAGAACACATCCGCATATCTGTTCATACTCTTGTGGAGAAGACCGTTCTTCTTCTTCACTGCTGCCCTCCTGGAAAGGGAAACTTCCAGCCGCCAACTACAGAATCCGACACCTGAGGGTAATTCTTAGTCACTTGTATTTTCATTGTAATACGAAATTGTATGTTACAATATTATAATGAAAATAAATGGTTTTGCCCCTTTGGGGGATTTTTCCTCACATGTATGTGTTTGAATGTTCTTGCATATGTTATCATCTTGTTCAACCACATATAGTTGCATGTTTAGGATTTAATTGACGAAAACTGTGTTTAATTAAATAATTTTTCTATTTGAACGCACGCGCACTGCTCTCATATTTTATTGGTTAACACTCCATTTATCCAAGATATTATAAATAAGGGAATAATATGATTGATTATGTTCTTAGTAGGGTCCTCAAACCCATATATTATATTTAGAGCAGATACAAATAGGTCAAGCTATCTACCTCTAATTTATCATCTTCACCCAATTCCATCTCTGGAAGTTCCTATCCCTCTTCAACTTCGAATGTTGGAGGATCATATCCATGTTAATTGGTACATTCTGAGGCAGAAGACCCAAATTGGATGAATTTTTATTGAACAGTTCCCTGATCAGGTCCTACTTCACCCAAAATCGTCATCTATTTATTTTCTTCTTCACAAGAAGAACTACTCCAGATGAACTATTTCCATCCACACTCATAGCTTTCTACAACTCTTTAATTTTTTCAACTAGCATGTTTGAAGAAGACTGGCTCCCCTCTGTCATTTTATGGACCTTGGTTTTGGCTTCGATGATGAGGAAGCAATCCTTTCTGATCCACTTGGGCGCACAATCTGTAATACCCTATAATTTTGAAGGATTAAATAAATAATCAAATATTAAATTCAAGAGAATTTTAATTATTTATTTAATTGAAACTTGGGTTTTAAATAGTTTAATTATAAATGTAATGTTTTATATGTTTAATTGGAGTTGAAATGTAATTAATTGAAATTATGGGACTTGTTTGATAAAAGAGTAAATTTATTTGGGATAAATTTTAATTTTCCTTAAAGTAATAATTTAGTTATAATTATAGAAAGTAAATTATTAATTAAACATTAGGGGAATATTGGTATAAGGCTAGGGTTATATAAGTAATTAAGTGTTTTCTTGGAGAAGAATCTAGGTTAGGGTTAAAAGAGGAAATAGAGAAAATAAAAATGAATTGGGGTTTTAAAACTAGTGGGATTATGGCTTGGGGGAAGCCGACATAGCGGTCCAAGATGGACACTATAACTGGTTGCAGGTCGCCATAGCGGAGCTTGGTTGCCTCCATAATGGGCCACAGGAAAATAAAAAGTGCCCAACCTTTTTCTATTTACCGTGAAATATTTCTCTCTTTTCTCTTTTATTTCTCCTATAGAAACATTTCACAAACACTATTGCCTCCTCATTTGAACCCATATTTAACCCTAAACCCTAATCCAATTTCCACCCAAATTATATCAATTTAACCCTATAATTTGACTCTATAATTCAAAAGCTGAAAGGACAAATTTTTGAATAGAGTTATTTTATATGTTTTGGCTTATTCCCTGTTTAAGCAAAACTCCTTGTGTGATAGGTTAGGACTTGCGTGCGTTGACCTTTCAAACCTATGACGTGGTTTAATCAAGATGTAATGGCTAAGTTAGAAGATCTACACCATCTTGTCGTGTTTCATGTTTTTTTCGTTTTCATGTTCCGAGGATCTCTCAGGTATGAATGCATAAATATTTTGATCCTTTAAGATTTTATATTTGGGTGTTAGATTTTATAAAATTGGTTTTAAAATGTTTAAAATGATTTTATCTCTTCTTAATATTTTTTAAGAAAAATATTATTTTCATGATGTCATTTGAACGAGAATCGATATGTCATTAGAACGAGATAAGGTACTTTGTTGGAATAAGTTCCAACGAATTTCGAACAAACCAACTATGGCGTTCGTTAGAATCTCGTTTGATAACTCATTAGATATTGGCTCAAAAGAGAACCTATGCTTCGTTCGAATGAGGTTCAAAGTCATTCGAATGACCCAACGCATTTTTCAATTTAAAATTCATTTTTCATGCTTATATCATTTTTAGAAAACCTCCTATAACTAGGACTACGGAGCTATAATTTTACTTGAGGTAAAAACTTATATTTTGAGTTTTTAGTTTGCACCCAAGTTGTTTAGTTACCAAGTGGTCATCTTATTATGCTTTGAAGATTCTGTTTGGGGAACCAAAGGTTTATTCTCTACATCTATTGAGAATCGTTTAGTGCGGTGGAATCCTTACTTGTTTCTTGTAAATGATAAAAAAGAAAAAAAATTGACTAACCATTGTATACCACGCAATAGCTTTACTCAACATCCCAACTTCATAAAGACCGACCACTGTGAAATACTGTATAATACATAAATTACAAATACATTATTAAACTAAAAAAAGGAAGTTATTCCCTGAAAGAAAAATAAATAAAAAAAACTTTTACACACCCTTAAGCCAAGTTCGTATTTGTACATATATATACACAAACCCATACAGCCACATCAAACCCACACATAAGTTCATTCACATTAAAACCTCTTGTTGAGCATTTTAGAATATATATAAGATTACATACTTTGAAAAACTCTAAAAAAAATTCTTGTATAAAATTATATGTGGGTCCGAAATAATTTCTTAATGAGAAAGTTTTGGAAATCATCTTCATCTATCTAAAAAATTATGCTACTCAATGAATATCAATGTCTTACCAAATGATATACAATTTACCAACAAAAATTATGCTACTCAATGCTACTCATGTATCTAATTTTGAAGGACTAATGACGAAAAGACCTGCAATGTTTTCAGGCTATGAACTTTTTCAATAGCTATAGTCACAATCATTTGTTGAAACCTATTTAGAAATTTTATAAATAAGGGGATGGGGGATATATCCGAATATTACGATGCTATTCTCAGAAAATAATTTAATCTAATAACAGCAGTTAAATAACACATGTAAAAACCATTTTCGGTGTGGTGTTGAAACCCCCAACCAAAGCCCAAAGTATTTTGGAAAAGCCATAAAATGCGTCAAAATTACGAACGTAGAAGGAACCTACAGGAAAGATAAAAGACCAAACAAAGAAAAGAAGACGTGAGCACAGAGGAGGAAAAAAATCATCGAAGATGGCTACAAGTAGGGATAGCAACGAGGCGGATTTGGGTCGGGTTTCGCCAAATCCGACCCCGACCCGTTTACCCCGCCCCAAACCCGTTTACCTCACCCCCTCCCCCGCCCCGTTTAAAAACCCGCAAGGGACCCAAACCCACCCCAAACCCCTCCAAACTTATTTTATATAATTTTTCAAACAAATTTTAATTTTTTTTTGTTTTGTAATATGAGAAAAATGGTATTATTTTTAATACGGAATTCAATTTACAAATCAGTAAACAAATAAATCAGTTTTGTTAATAAACAAATCTATACAAAAAAATAGTAAAAAAATAATGGCCATATACCAAATAGTCCTTCGAATTTTTTTTAATACATGTTTAGTCCAAGTTTTTTTATTTTACACAAAAAAGTCCTTCATCATGCTAAAAAGGCTTTACCATGCCGCTGGCGCGGAACGTTTTAAGATAAGATAATAAGGGACTTTTTGGTACAAAATAAAAGGCTTGGACTAAATATGTATTAAAAAATGTTTGAGGGACTTTTTGGTATTTGATCCAAAAAATAAATCATTCTTGTTTATAAACAAATCTTATTTGTTTATAAACAAATCTATAAGGCCATCTCCAATGGGTAATGCAAATGTATACATTTGCATTGTCTTCCTTCACAGTGGGTAGAATAATATACACAATTATGAGAGAGAAAACCTAAGCGGGATGGAAATGAAGATTCTCTCTACACAATGTCTAGGCGGTGGGCCCAATTGCTGGGCGGGCAAGTCTTAGCCGCCCAGATTATGGGCATGTAAATCATATCCTCCCAAAGCCTTTTAGTGAAAAAACAGGGTCTGGGTGCAGAAGACTTAGCCGTCCAGGTGGTGGGAGTGTAAGTCTTACCCACCCAGTGCCAAACCTACCATTGCCACCTCAGTTTTTGCATTGTCCCAGTGTGTCAACCGTCCTCACAATCTACTCCAAACAATGCACATTTGCATTTTTTGAGGGCATCCCACTGGAGATGGCCTAAAAGGTGACAACCTCAAGATCTATATTCTGTTTTCTATAATTAAAACTGGGCTAACCAATATCACAAAAATTGAATGTATATGCCAAAAGCAAAAACCAGTCCACCCAAATAATCCTCACACCAAATAATCTGCAAATAAATGTCTCCTTCTGCAAATATATCTAAAAACCAATACATGTCAATCCAAAATGGTCAAACCAAGAAATTCTTTGCTAATACAAAAAAGAAAATAAGCAAAAGCTGAACAATGACCACAAAACAACCACAAGCAAAAACCAGTCCTCCCAAACAGTCCTTACACTCACCAAAAATGACAGTTGTCGACAAAAAAAATACTCATTCTTGTTTTATATACAACCTCAAGATCTATAAACAAATGTATATGTTGTGTGTTTTTTTGTGTGTAAACATACACCTCATTTTTGTTGTTTATACAACCTCATTTTTGAAAGAAATTGGAGTATCAGTTTTACATTTGCCGATAAAAAACAAATGTAAGAAGAACTTACATTTTCCGGTGAGTAGGTGACAGTTTCCGGGTTGGAGCGACGGTGAGTCGGTGACAGTTGCCGATGGCACATATAGCGAGAGAGAGAGAGATAGATAGATGATAAGATATTCATTCACTTCGACTTTAATGCCCTCAGGAGGTGTTTCATCAAGATTCTTTAGTTCCTTTGCAAATTGCTTTATACAAAACCAATTATGCTTTCCCAGAAAAAAACAATTATAAACCCAACACAGAGCCTCAATACCCAAATAACCCATAAAAATAACCAGCTATAACTTATGCATAGCTTATCCTTTCTATAAAACTAATCATCCTCAAACCCATATCCACCATATTTGATGCTCTAAAATTCCACAAGTCCAGTCGATCACTTAATTGTCTTTGTGTTTCCTCTCAACATTGTGTTGCACGACAATTTTTAAGATCAATCAATATTCCAAAGAAATTAAAAAAATCATATTTACGAAATCCCAAAATTTAAAGGCAACCCCCATACATATCTTAAGAAAATTAATTATTGGCCTTTGAAACCAAAACATAAACACAATCTGATAGAAAAATCCCAGATCTAAAGCATAAACCTCATATAGCGTTGAATCAAAATAACTATTACCCACTAAAGCCAACAAATGTTGAGATATCTGAAAATGGATTGATAGATAATTATCTGATGAAATTAACACCATCGATGGCTACCTTATCTACAGAAAAATTAGATGGTCTCCGGTATACGACCTTCTGTATATACGATGATGAAGACGAAGATACCCGATCTACAGAACATTATTCCCACCATCCCAAGAACAATTATTATCCTGCATTATGCCTGAACCAACAGAGAGATAACTAGAAAGAGGGGTTCTGTGAGGGAAAGTGTGCCAAACATCAATGGATTTTATGCGTTTCTATCCAGGGTAATCTGTACAGACAATAAAGAATGAAAGATGATAGGTCATTGGTTAAGAGAGAGAGGCGCTTATGGAATTTAAGAGAGAAGAAGTTGGAAAGCCAAAAGGTAAAAAAATAACGGGTAACAATGGAGGTAACCCTTCTCTTTCAGAAACATAAGGGTTATAAGAATTGTGTACGTTATATTGCAATAAATGTTGTGTACACGTGGATAGTTTATTTGATCAGCAATGGTTAATGCCTTGTTTTGCATTTTATAATAGTAAAAGATGGGGTATCACAAAATCTCTGAGGCCTCTTGCCAAGCCCTATATTTTCTTTGAATTCTCCTATGTTGAGTGCGAAAGATCAAAATATCTACTTCTTTTTTCTTCAATTTTAATGGCTACACCAAATGCCACATTCTAGGAGCTACTTGCTGAGTCTTCACTATTTTTGGCCTCCTAGGCATCTCATTAAATTATTGGGCCACCTTTGGGTCTTGAGAAACAAATAATTCAGGTACTCCGTTTACTATTGGAACTAATTTTAAGATTTTCATGGGCTCTGAAACTCCCCAAAACTGTCATGATTTGGCTCAACTGAAAACTTACCTGATGTATTGGTTGTTCTTTGGTGTTTTAATGTTTCCTTGAGGGTGGTAAGGGAAAAAATGCAGTCATTTTACTAAAGACATTCCCTTGCTCTTCTTAGCCTTAAAACACTTGGACTTTGGCAGAATATCCACTATTCCTACTTTTCTTTACTTATTTCCCTTTCAAATAAATAAATCCACACATGTTAGCATATTTCTCTCCACATCTAATGCGTAGATATTTCATGACTTTATCGTGTGGGTCAATAACTGCTTTAGTCTTCAAAGCCCTAAACTTATCCTTTCTTTTTATTTTGAACTCAACATGCCCTTTGTTTCGAGGAAGTTTAATGGATTGCAAGTTTGTTCCCACTTCTTTCACGTTAGGAAATGGGTCTTCAGCAAACCCCATGTTATTTTAATCTTTTCTACGAAAATCAAGTTTCCCCTTCCAGGTGAACTCTTGGATCCTGTCTAAAAACATAACAATCATTAGTTGAGTGAGTGAAAATATTGCGCCATTTACAATATTGTTTTCCTTTAATTTTATTTGGAGTTTTTGCATCATTAGTCAGTTCATCATTAATCAGTTTTGAGATTTTAACTTTTTAGATATACCCCATGGGCGCATTACATTCATTACTTCATATGAAAGTCAAGTTTTTATTCAATACAGAGGTCATGATAATATAGGGGGAGACGATTGGGACATAATCGCCAACACTAGTATCATCCCCCTCCTGGATACCCACCACAACAATATCAATATACGCCTCAGTGGAGTTCGAGTCGTCCCACTTTCTCATATAATATAAGAGGATATGGTTATTCATATTATTGCAGCGCAAATCATCCACAAAATGGGATATATGCCAAGATTCGTCCCTAGAGGGACTCAATAAGGAGCCCTCGCAGCCATCACTTCCACAAAACATAAGGGAAGGTTCGGTCTTGGCTTCTTCACTTTTTCTTAAAAAGAAACCGAAAATCTTTTTGTATTTTTTAAAAATTTTCAATAAAAATAAAAATATTTTTGGATTTTTTGAAAAATATATCAAAACAAAACTATAAGTACAATAATAGTACACTATAGCAATAGGAATGTAAAATATGAACATGAAAAGTACCCCATACTAGAAAAAAGTCTCAACCTTAATCATTAGGCTCGGAGGATCTCCAAAGGAGATAACATCCTATGAAAAAGATCCATCAAATCTTTTGAAGTCTTGACCAAATACTCAACTTTCTCTCGAAAACTCTCAAAACCTCTCATGTGATATGTGGAAGCATGTGGGGTAACATGTGTAGGAGTGCGTGTGGAAACACATGTAGTAGCATATTGTGAAAGATACCTATGAGACACACTGTCCAACTTAAAAAAATTTACCTAAGGTGTTACTTTTCTTCAATGGGAACAAACGTACACGGGAATAGGACCACTTCTCTCAAAACGTCTAGGACGTGCCTTCTTATGTGGAATCGGATGCCTACGTGGGTTGGGTCGAGGGCTATATGGATCTAACACAAACTCGAGAATCGGATCAAGTGCAATATGGGAAGTGGACACACCATCATAACCTATTCCTAGCCTCTCAACATTACCCAAAGTTAAATCGAGGATCATCTTTCTTACCATCTTAGATGTGTCCTCTAAAGTAACGTTGACCTCCCGAGCACGTCGGGCTTCAATTTTTTCACGAGTCTCCCATGAATATTGAAGATCTACCATAAGATTAGCCACAGTGTTAATTAAATCAGTCTTTTCCCGACCTAAGATGATCAATTGCTCATACAAAGAAACCTTCACCTTCTCGAGTTGAATCGTCGATTCCTCACACCCCCTGAAAACTTCTACCTCTCTCTCCAAATACAGAGACAACACCTTATTAATCTTTTTCATCTTTAACATCTCGCTGTACAAATCACTAAAATCTTTTTGAAGACCACCTTCTCTCTCACTTGCAATCTCATCCTCACACTCACTATCTCCCGAATGCATCGAAACCTCTTCGAAGCTCTCACGTTTATATATGTTCTCATCGGCGTGTGGCAAACTAGAAGTACTCACGTGACTATCCATCAAAGAAATGCACTTTTCATGTTGTGATTCCCCGAATCAATCGACTTGATGCCACTATTGCTAAGAGTGGCTTTATTTGCAATCTCTTTACCCTTTCTATTTCGCACAGTGGGACACTCAAATGACTTATGACCTTTACCCTTGCACTAAAAACACCTTATCTCTTCCTCTTCCTCACCAATATCCTCGACCTCATCTTTATTTTTGTTTTTTTAAAAATATTTTTATTGTAAGAATTCTTTTTGGAAAATTTGAGAAACTTTTGAAAATTTCTGCAAACAAGGCCAGCTCATCGAAATTAACCCCACCCTTAGATCAGACTCACAAACTCTCTCCCTTTTATTCTTATTGGCTCAAGTCTTTAAAGCTATCCCTACGTCTTTAAGTTTAATGGTTCTAGGGAACATATCTATCTCATAAGTCAGAAGGTCTCCTATGAGTTCTTCTAACCTAAGAGTGTCTAAAATTTCTAAAGAATTAAGCACGGTGACCTTAGGAATAAATGAGGAAGGGATCGATCTCAAATTTTTTTAATGACCCTAGCCTCAGGAATTATCTCACCCAAATTAAAACTAGTGTTTACGATGTCCGAAAATCTAGCATAAAATTTATTAAAACTCTTGGACTATAATATACTGATGGTCTCAAATTGGGTGGTCAAATTTTGAAGCTTAGACGCCTTGACATCGTTAGTATCCTCATGTTTCAACTGGAGGATATCCTATTCTTTCTTAGACGTAGTTACATCATGATGCATAGGAACTTTTCAGGGTGACGACTCCAGAAATATCACTAAGGCCACGAGAGTTGTAAATGCTCCACTTAAACTCATTATTAGTCTAGGAAGAGACAAATTTGGATTTGTGACATCATCAATAATGATCGTGGGAGGAGTCCACCCACTTTCACATACTAACCAAACTTCTTCATCTATGGCATTTAAAGTGGATCTCATTCGGTCTTTCCAATAGGCATAGTTCGATCCATTGAAAATTATCATCCTATTATATTAGTTCTCCATCAGAAAATTTGCGATTTTTCAAAACATTTGATATCACATAATATTTTTGCGAAAGATCAGGATCTCACAATAATTAGGTGAAACCTGCTCTGGTACCAATTTGAGAGTGCGCTATATTCGAATGGCATAACTTATTTAATTAGATGTCAACCCATAAATAAGTTTAAATCATTTAATTTCAAATAATATGCAACTAGGTGATTCAAAACATAAACCAAACTAAGCATGTAATGAAAATAGAGTTTCATGAAAAGTACCCTTAAGGCAAAACCTTTTATTTCACTAATACAGTTTGAAAGTCACAACTTACAATCTTATGAGTGAATACAGCCTGACGAATCTACCGCGGAGAATGTTATGTGATATCGATTGTTATTGGATTCGCAAATTTCAATTAAAAGCTTATTTAATTAGATGTCATTTTTTATCCAAATTAATTAAATCATAACACATGCATCTAGGTGTATAAATCGTGCGATCACAAATAAACATAAATTGCTGACACACAGATTTCGAAAAAAATCCCCCGCAAGTGCAAAACCTTTATTTCAATAAATATAAGAACACTTATAGAAATCTGCAATGAATATTCCGCAGAACACTCACATAGGCCTCAACATAGAATCAACAATGAATCTACCACAGTAAATCCACAAGAACCGCAACTCTGCCTTCAGCAAGAAACATCCTCAAGCATTCCCAAGTGACCGCAGTCACCAACCAGTAATTCCCTCAAAAACCACTAAGTCAGTAGTAGAGAAATCTTTCCTACAAAAAAAATTTCAACAAGATCATGTCTTGGGCTCCAAAACAATTCACTAAAATAATTAGGATGATTTGTGAATTAAAAACAAAGCTAAAACCCACTAAAAGTGAAGACTGAAAATTCTGCAGTTTGCAGTTTTGTTTTCGCCAAAGCCATAAAGAAAGAGTCCTCACAAAACAGGTATTTATAACAAAATTGAGTCGACGGGGTCGCTCGAATGAGAAGTCCATGTCGTTCGAACGACAACTGATGTCGTTCGATCCATGGATTGCGCGACCTTTTAACGACGTATTAAAACATGAAACAGTACGCTGTCGTTAGATGTAAACATCAAGCGAGCTTCTAACGGGGTATCGCACGAGATGCAAAGTTACTTGAAGCGTCATTTAACCGACTTGCTTCTGTCGTTTGAACGACATTCACATATCATTTGAACGACCAAAGCGAAAAATATTTTTCTTTTAAAAATCCGCCTACAAGATTTAGAAAAATTATTTTGACGAAAAAATACGTCTCAAATGTTTAAAAATATTTTAGAAAAATCATCCCAACACTTTAAATGAAACATTAAGGGACATAAACACAACCTTACCAAAATCTATCATGTAGAGGCTTGTTTGTGAAGAATTTTGATGTTCGGATCTGTCTTGATGCATGATTGAACTTGAACTTTCTTCGACGATGGCAGCGGTATACGACATACTCTAATGTAAAGCGGACTATGTAAAATATGTCCTTACAAATCTCCCCCTATGTCTATGCCGATACAAACGAAAAACAATCCGAATTATCAATTCAAATGTACTATACAAATCTAATACCCTCCCATGAACCCAAAAGTGAAAAGGTACTAAAAATTTAAGTCTTTAAATTTTCTTCAAATGTCTTCAACTTAAAATCTTCAAATCTCTAACTTTTCTTTGTCATCATTAGGGTGTGCAAAATAATGATCCTAAAATTTTGTACCTACACACATGAGACAAGAAAAAAATACTTTCTTGACGTATCGAGTTTGAAATGAGATAAACTTAAATCAAAACAAAGCTCAAAACTCAAATCTCCCCCATAATATAAACTCCCCCATTAAATCATAATTCATTCTCCCCCTTTTATTTATCCGAAATAGACAAGAAAAAGAATAAATAAAAATAAAAATAGGCATAGAGTGTCACGACAAGCAAATCATATCATCACAAATGAATCAACAACGATCATCCAAGGATAAACTTAAAAGTTTTCACCAACTATATTTTATTTTTCAATTTTTCAAAAAATAATTTGCAAAATAAATTACACACCATGAATGTGACAACCCGAGATCCGAGATAAGGGGTGGCCAGCCCGATACCCAAATGTAACAGGAATCATGGATGGATATCATTTTCATCATCACAAAATATAAACTAAGTATACGGGAAAACCGCCCAATACATCAGAAAACGGGTTGCCAAAAAGTTTAGAAATTTAAAATGCAGTTAAAAATTTAAATTAAGACAACCCCATCTGATAAACAAGTGGAATTCCACACGAATATATATAATACAACTAAGATGAAAGTAAACAACATGACCAAAAAGGCTGTCTATCCACAGCAACATACAACAAAGTACAACAATTTAAATATCTTACATAATACATCCATTAATCAAATACAAAAGTCTGGGCCACACGCCCGAATAAAAAGACCCGATCATATCTAGAACACAAAGTTGAAAGCGTCTAATTCAAGATCCTGTAATAACCCGCAAAATCTTACAGCTCATCGAAAGCAATGGAATGGGAACATCAAGACTGGCGTCCTTGCGGGGGAGCACCTGAGCGGATACAATCATATACACGACAAGGAAAGTAAACCGGTCAGGGTCGGGTTCTATATAATCACCAGAAGAAATAAAAAACATGATAGAAATGAACAGTTATGCATGAATGATAAGGATGATAAATTTTACATTACTATTTAACTAAATGATGAAATGTCATTACATAAAAGAAAGAAAAGTAATAACTTAAATTTAAAACCTTTCCTCATTCATCAAATTTCCATTACCTTGTGTATTCCTTAATAGGAATAAAACCATTTATTAACTTCCATAGTTAATTATCTTACCATTTCATCTTTCCATTCCTTAATAGGAATACCATTAATATCAAGTGCACTTTATGGCACATATTTCATTAATCTCATTCTCGTGCTCCTTATGGCACATATCTATGCTCTTTGTGACATTTATCATACGCTCTTTGTGGCGTTTAACAACCATCAAGTCTCACTTGATAAAAAAATGTAGTTATATTCATATACATATAACGATTCTAAGACCGCCCGTCCGGGTTTCCCCACTGTGCGCGCCCCTAAATGACCATCATCTTCCAGGGCCTACCATAAGACAACTTGGGATCCTACAACGCAAGACGTCGGGAAGCGGCCATGTGCCTGCGGGATAGTCAAGACCACACCTGGAATCTCCTACCCATCACAGAAATATATATATAACAAACGCTCACATGGCCTAGGACTATATCCACCATGAATTCTTGAGCCAGGGGGCATCACCATGCGGGCGAACTTCCCTTATGATGTCATTTAGAGAGGTGTGTAACAGTAAATAAACATTTACATTTTTTAAATCTCATTATCATATTCAATATTCATTACCAATTTCCATTTCCATTACCCATGTGATTAGTTCTTTTTATTTGAACCTATCATTATTAAACAACTGGGTTCCTTCTATTTGAACCAATCATCATTAATACAATTTGGGTCCATTTTAGTTGAATCTATCATCTTTAAGCATTTGGGTTCATTATACGAACCTAGTTCCCCTCGAATATAGTCATTAATATTCCTCAATTTATAAGTCCCGACTAAATCTCCAATTGATCGTTATGATCCTACAAGTACCCAAAGTTCATAAAATCTTGATAAGCCCTTAAGTCTCCAAACATGGGCCTACAACCCCTATCCTCCTATTACGAAGTAACGAAAAGAGTGATGCCTAAACATCACTTTGGAGCACCCCCTCCTATGGACTTAACCCCAAGTGAAATCCATTCCACTCTAGGGTGACAACCAGACTCAACTAGGACTCTAAAAGACAAAGTTTACTTCATTCAAGAAGGTTCCTAACTCCCTATGAAAAGAAAAGATTTAAAAGCAAAAGTAAAATTTTGGGAAGAAAACAGGGGACCGGTCGACCGGTCCCAAGACCGCGGTCGATCGCGCCTCACATTTGTGCCTTAGAAGAAAAGCAGAAAGCTCACTTCGGCAGGGCCGGTCGACCGGTAAGGGGGACGCGGTCGATCGCGCCTCAAATTTTATACCTTTGAAAGAAAGAAGTGTGCCCTCTCCCGAAGGCCCGGTCGACCGGTCTGAGAAACGCAGTCGACCGGTCATTGCAGACCTAGACCAAAAATCTCCATGTCTTTTCCCAACAACCCAAAACCCATATCATTTAATGGAACTAATACATCACAAACATGTCTAATTACCATCATTTATAATATTAATCATCCAAATCAATTTCCAAGGGTTAATACCCACAAATCCAACAAAACCCTAAAATGATTAAACACAACAAATTCATAACTATCACAACTAATTATTCTCCTTAAATCATATAATAGCAAGTAGATAACTTGTCTTGATGTAGAAAATTAGATTTGAGGAAGATGCAAGCAAAATCCAAGCTCAAATCTCACTTTTCCCCAAAGCTCTCTTCTTTCTCCTTTCTCTCTCTAGGTTAACAATTGTGTGTTAAGAGAAAATAAGGAAAATAATGAGGTTAACAAGACTAAATCGGACCACTAGTCTAAAATGTCCAACTTTAATGACTAATACGCGATATAATAAGTCGCAACTACACATTTAAGATATAACCAGTCAAAATGTCCGAAATGCCAAAATACAATATGGCACTTATTTTGACTGTCTCGCACCTACCGGGACTAACTACACCCTCCAAATTATCATTTGAAAATTTTATAACTCATTTTAAGTTCCGGTTTCTCATTATACTAAAATGTCATTTTATATCTTATGACACCATAATTCACCACATGGATATTTTTACCTACTCATCAGGTAATCATACAACATTTCAGTAAATATTAAACTTTCTCATATTAAATTAATACTTACTCAACATTTATCATTATATAATTAATTACTACACATAGTAAATAATTATAAAATATGCTATCAAACGTGAGGGTTGTTACATACTCCCCCCCTTAAGAGGGAATTTTGCCCCCAAAATTCAGGTATACCTCGCAAGAAGAAATGCGGATACTTTTCCCGCAAGTCATCCTCGCGACCCCATGTCGATTTCTCGATATGGTGCTGACTATCTTGCAACATAACTAAAGGTACTATCTGCAATCTAAATCGCCGATCTCCACGCTCTAAACTGGCAACCGACTACTCCTCATAAGGAATGTTAAGATGCATCTACTTCGAAAGAAATGTGCCTAAGGGCACCAATCACATCTCTTGTACTACTATACAGGAGAGATATGGAACACGTTATGAACTTGCTGCAAATGTTTCGGTAAAGCAAGTTAATAGGCTACCGGACCCACCTTAACATTTATAGGAAAGGTCCAATGTAAAGCGGTGCAAGTCTTCCTTATACTCAAAATACTTAATGCCCTTCATAGGCGATACTCGCACCAACACTTGGTCCACCTACCTCCAACTCCACATACCTTCTCCCCGCATCGACTTAGCTCTTGTCGATATTGGTTATATGAATGCGATTCTGAAGGAGCTCAATTTTTGAAGAAGTACCTCGGATTATTTCAGGTCCGAGAGACTTATCATCTCGCACCTCTAACCAACAAGCAGGAGATCCGTAAGGCCTACCATACAAGGTTGTATAAAGCGCCATCCCGATAGTGAATCGATACAAATCATAATAAGCGAATCCAACTAGTGGGAGATACTGTTCCCAACTTATTTTTAAAGTTAAGTATACACATAAGGGGTATATGCCCCAACATATGGTTTACCCTTTATGGTCTGGCCATCTGTTTGAGGATGATAGGAAGTACTAAACTTCAATCCGTTTTCCATTTTTAGAAACTTGCCAAAAGTGAGAAACGAAAATCCTATTTCAGTCGAAAACTGTAATCAAAGGCACCCCACGTAATACAACAACCTCTCCAAGCCCGACCACTACTACTGGCGGCGCATAACTTGACACATGATGTCGTTACCCGGATGTAATGCAACCTTAGAACCGTTAGATTCCACCATTTCTGCCCTTCTAAAGTCCTTCTCATTCGGGACAAAGATTCTCTTATGGAAACGCACCTCACCCTCAAAGTCAATAGAGTAGGGTTGTGTTCCCTTAATCAGCAGCTTGTATATGTGGTCTTAACCACTCTTGTCTCTCCTACGACATCTTGCAACAAAATATTGCTCGAGCGAAGGTTTAAATTCTTCCTAGGAAGGAGCACCTTCTTTTCCATACGGCGATCACCCCCACGATGAACTTAAATTCCAGCATGAGATAATACTACTCACAAGTCTTAGCTTATGAGGCGCTTAAACATTAGGTCTATGCTCCAGTATTAATACTCCCCATCCTGGCAGAGGCTTGTCAATTGAATCCACCCTCGAGCTTAGAAACATGGCTCAGGAATGCGAGTCAATTCATCCTTTCGTTACCTCCGTAACACTCTACTACGAGAGGCCTCATCTCCTTCAACTTTACCAACCAAACTTATCGAAATATCATACTTCTCGTTACTAGGAAACCAATCCCTCTTAGAGTCAACACACAACTTATTCTTGGTCAACTCCCAACAGCCCTCCTAAGCCAACATCACATACTAAAGGCCTTATGTCCAAACCATCCTAAAGTCTACCTACTTATACTATATCCTATCTAAGTCGCATACACCTAATACTAAGTATATCCCTAGTGCCCAAGACCTCTCCCAAATTCTAACATTTGCTCGGTTTCGTGCGTGGGACGTCTCGCCGAAGAGAAATCCAAACAAGGAACCCTCCCGTTACACTACTACCTCGCGTCGTCAGTCATCAAGGCATACAGGTCTAAGACACATGTTCAGGATCGAAAAGATTCTACTTATATACATTACCATATAAATAACTGAAGATTTAACAAATCAAACAAATCCAAACTAAATCCCTATACTTATATATCCCACAATATAGGTACCTTTTTAGATAACCTTCTTATCAAGGCATAACCCGAAGTCTTAACTCGACTTCGCATCCCAGTCTCCCTCACATCGTTCAGAGGAGATAACTGTATACATTGCTTCTATTTCTCACTTTAATAGCCACTAATCACTCTTCTACTTGATTCTCGGCTAAACCTTTCCACCCATCTATTAACCATAAAAAATAAATTAAGATAAAATGAAATTAGATAACAGAAGAAAGAACAACATTTCTCCACTTCCAACGTCGTTAAGGTTCACGCGTGGAGCATCCCGCAAAAGCGGAATCCAAACAAGGAACCCCTCCTATACGCTACTACTCAACTTTGTCGGTCGTGGGGATAAGGCATGCAAATCACATCACACCCGACCATGTTAAGGACGAGTAAATCGACCTCAAAGCATAAAGTACCACAATAAATCCCTATATCTACATAAACAAGGAATTTAGCGAACAACCACTCATAGGAAACTCAACGCTAGTAAAAATACTCTCTGTAGATATTATCAAATCTATAGTCTGAGAAGAGCTCATAAAGTAGATGAGCGCGTAAAGCCTGCATCGAATAACACACAACTCAATTGTCCCTGAGTGAAATTTTACCCTCCTATAACGGGATGTGCCGGTAGAGCAGGAGGAAGCATAGCCTCCTAAATTTGACAAATACGCCAATATTGTAGTTGTCCCTGCTGCGAAGGAACAACCATAATAGGTGCCGGAGGTGGAAACTGAACATATGGCTGCTACGGAGCCCTAGGAAATTGGCCCCCAATCGCCTGAGGACACTCCATCTTATAATGACCCGCCTCCTCTCAATGGAAGCATCGTCCCTTCATATCCTCCTGACATCAACCCCCGTTATTTTTAAACTGTGAAGTACCTTGGCCCAAAGGGTCTTTACCTCCATGACCACCCCGACCCACATGTTGCGAAGAAACTTGACCGTGCCTACTGTTATTGCCACTCGCAATAAACCTTCCAAAACATTGTCTCGTAGATGAACCCCTTGTCGAGGGTCCCTCTTTCTATGCTTACCACCCGAAAGTTAGGATGAGGGAAATGCTCCTCTTCAAGTCCCAAATCCTCTAGGTTTCCCTACTTACCCCACGACAATAGCTTTCTTACTACCCGGTGTATGTAACCGATGCTCATGGCAACGGGGAGAGGCTGCATTCATAACCTCAACAGAAGTCTATAAGGCTTGATTATGCAGAAATTACTGCCGAATTCTCCAGTCCAGACCTCACATAAGCTTTGAGATCTTCCTATGTTCCGGAGCCACTTCATCTTGGATGAAATTCACAAATCGTGAAAACCCCTCTTCATGTTCCACCACAAATCTCTCTCCTTGCACAACATCCCGGAGCTTGCTTCTCATCTCCCAATGAGCTGCGGAAGGAAACATACTCACGATCGAACAAAGCCCAAAACTCAGTGATCGCCATTGTGTCTCTCTGCCCTGGCGTGGTTATTATTTTCAACCAGTATAACGCAGATCCGACTAGCTAATAAATGGCAAGGACTTATTTCTCTCCCCCGCACTACATTCTATCATTTGAAGGTGGCGTTGTCTGTTCTCATTCCCTGTAGTTGGCTATAATAACATCCGTGCCTCCCTCAAATTTCGGGGAATTTCCCTTTAGAAAGGACTCTCTAACCCTTTCTCACGGAGTAAGTCCCGTGGGAGCTTGAACATCGTGATCCCATTGTTGAGCCTATGGCAAATTATTTGACCTCTGCGGTTATGGCGGTGTTAACTGCTCGAGCTATTATATTTTCTACATCCGCAGTGTTAACGGTGCCTTATGGCGGCGGTGGAGACTCTACCTCCTCTTCTACAACTCTATTTCGTCTCGCTGGGCGACCTCTCTAGGAGGCATTTAAGATGAAGAAACAATAGAGTTAAAATACTATTTGAAATTATCTATTTTGTAGAAGATCGCAAACATAGGCAACTACACAGTCCTAACCTTAGGCTCTATATCAAAGAACGCTACGGGAGAACGTCACGAATCCACATAGATCCTAAAGACTCTAGAACCTGACGCTCTGATACCATCTGTGACAACCCGAGATCCGAGATAAGGGGTGGCCAGCCGAATACCCAAATGTAACAGGAATCATGGATGGATATCATTCTCAGCATCATAAAATATAAACTAAGTATACGGGAAAACCTCCCAATACATAAAAAAACGGGTTGCCAAAAAGTTTAGAAATTTAAAATGCAGTTAAAAATTTAAATTAAGACAACCCCATCTGATAAGCAAGTGGAATTACACACGAATATATATAATACAACTAAGATGAAAGTAAACAACAGGGCCAAAAAGGTTGTCTATCCACAACAACATACAACAAAGTACAACAATTTAAATATCTTACATAATACATCCATTAATCAAATACAAAAGTTTGGGCCACACGCCCGAATAAAAATACCCGATCATATCTAGAACACAAAGATGAAAGCGTCTAATTCAAGATCCTGTAATAACCCGCAAAATCTTACAGCTCGTCGAAAGCAATGGAATGGGAAAATCAAGATTGGCGTCCTTGCGGGGGAGCACCTGAGCGGATACAATCATATACACGACAAGGAAAGTAAACCGGTCAGGGCCGGTTCTATATAATCACCAGAAGAAATAAAATGCATGATAGAAATGAACAGTTATGCATGAATGATAAGGATGATAAATTTTACAATACAATTTAACTAAATGATGAAATGTCATTACATAAAAGAAAGAAAAGTAATAACTTAAATTTAAAACCTTTCCTCATTCATCAAATTTCCATTACCTTGTGTATTCCTTAATAGGAATAAAACCATTTATTAACTTCCATAGTTAATTATCTTACCATTTCATCTTTCCATTCCTTAATAGGAATACCATTAATATCAAGTGCACTTTATGGCACATATTTCATTAATCTCATTCCCGTGCTCTTTATGGCACATATCTATGCTCTTTGTGACATTTATCATACGCTCTTTGTGGCATTTAACAACCATCAAGTCCCACTTGATAAAAAATATAGTTATATTCATATACATATAACGATTCTAAGACCGCCCGTCCGGGTTTTCCCACTGTGCGCGCCCTTAAATGACCATCATCTTCCAGGACCTACCATAAGACAACTTGGGATCCTACAACGCAAGACGTCGGGAAGCGGCCATGTGCCTGCGGGATAGTCAAGACCACACCCGGAATCTCCTACCCATCGCAGAAAATATATATATAACAAACGCTCACATGGCCTAGGACTATATCCACCCTGCATTCATTAGCCAGGGGACATCACCATGTGCGCGAACTTCCCTTATGATGTCATTTAGAGAGGTGTGTAACAGTAAATTAACATTTACATTTTTTAAATCTCATTATCATATTCAATATTCATTACCAATTTCCATTTCCATTACCCATGTGATTAGTTCTTTTTATTTGAACCTATCATTATTAAACAACTGGGTTCCTTCTATTTGAACCAATCATCATTAACACAATTTGGGTCCATTTTAGTTGAACCTATCATCTTTAAGCATTTGGGTTCATTATACGAACCTAGTTCCCCTTGAATATCATCATTAATATTCCTCAATTTACAAGTCCCGACTAAATCTCCAATTGATCGTTATGATCCTACAAGTCCCCAAAGTTCATAAAATCTTGATAAGCTCTTAAGTCTCCAAACATGGGCCTACAACCCCTATCCTCCTATTACGAAGTAACGAAAAGAGTGATGCCTAAACATCACTTTGGAACACCCCCTCCTCTGGACTTAACCCCAAGTGAAATCCATTCCACTCTAGGGTGACAACCAGACTCAACTAGGACTCTAAAAGCCAAAGTTTACTTCATTCAAGAAGGTTCCTAACTCCCTATGAAAAGAAAAGATTTAAAAGCAAAAGTAAAATTTTGGGAAGAAAACAGGGGACCGGTCGACCGGTCCCAAGACCGCAGTAGACCGCGCCTCACATTTGTGCCTTAGAAGAAAAGCAGAAAGCTCACTTCGGCAGGGCCGGTCGACCGGTAAGGGGGACGCGGTCGACCGCGCCTCAAATTTTATACCTTTGAAAGAAAGCAGTGTGCCCTCTCCCGAAGGCCCGGTCGACCGGTCTGAGAAACGCGGTCGACCGGTCATTGCAGACCTAGACCAAAAATCTCCATTTCTTTTCCCAACAACCCAAACCCATATCATTTAATGGAACTAATACATCACAAACATGTCTAATTACCATCATTTACAATATTAATCATCCAAATCAATTTCCAAGGGTTAATACCCACAAATCCAACAAAACCCTAAAATGATTAAACACAACAAATTCATAACTATCACAACTAATTATTCTCCTTAAATCATATAATAGCAAGTAGATAACTTGCCTTGATGTAGAAAATCAGATTTGAGGAAGATGCAAGCAAAATCCAAGCTCAAATCTCACTTTTCTCCAAAGCTCTCTTCTTTCTCCTTTCTCTCTCTAGGTTAACAATTGTGTGTTAAGAGAAAATAAGGAAAATAATGAGGTTAACCAGACTAAATCGGACCACTAGTCTAAAATGTCCAACTTTAATGACTAATACGCGATATAATAAGTCGCAACTACACATTTAAGCTATAACCAGTCAAAAGTGTCCGAAATGTCAAAATATAATATGGCACTTATTTTGACTGTCTCGCACCTACCGGGACTAACTACACCCTCCAAATTATCATTTGAAAATTTTATAACTCATTTTAAGTTCCGGTTTCTCATTAAACCAAAATGTCATTTTATATCTTATGACACCATAATTCACCACATGGCTATTTTTACCTACTCATCATGTAATCATACAACATTTCAGTAAATATTAACCTTTCTCATATTAAACTAATATTTACTCAACATTTATCATTAAATAATTAATTACTACACATAGTAAATAATTATAAAATATGCTATCAAAGGTTGTTACAATGAATTTATATTAAGATAACCAAATCGTGGAAACGGAATGAGTGAGTGTGAACATATTCAATACGTAAATCAACTCATACAAACATAACAAATGTGGAAGATGAATCTGGATACTCCTAACGAATGAACTTCACAATCATCTTTAGGTGTAAAAATTGTTGAATTTAAATGACACCAACTAAATCAAATCAACAAGTCAAAGTCTAAAATAATTTTCACACCAATAACGTCTAAAACTATTTAATACTTTTTCAAGACTTTGTCAGGTTTTGCAAACCCGTTGATATATTTTCGACCAAACTTTCTCAAATATAAGATAATGATCATATTTTTCTATTCAATTCTTTTCTTTTCAATGATCATATCAAACTAAACTAATTTGTCCTTCGCTACTTTTTTCAATGTCACAATTTTTGGCTCTTTTAAATTATTTTGGATCTTGGCTAATTTTTACACTGCCACACTTTTTTAGGTCCGATTTAAATGGTAGTTTAATGACAAAGGATATTATGATTACCTTTCGTAGCCCTTCCCCGTTTTTCACACACACACACACACACACACAGATATATATATATATATATATATATTGATACAAATTCCTTAGGGGCAACGGTTCTTACATGCACTGATTTCATTGTCTAGTTTTATCGCATATGGTTTGTTTTAAAGACAGGATTGAGATGGAAACACTTCGACCACCGTGTGATAAACCAGTACAATTATCAAATAAATTCGTGAAAGTGTGCATTAAAGGAAATCATGAGTCAAACATGTATAAAGTAATCTCAAATCTCATCTTAATGACTCTCAACATTATAAAGCACCTGGATGAAATGATGTATCGTCTCAAAACACTATCGAATAGTCACATGGATATGAAATGATGTTGTGATTTGGTCATCCTAAATGTCCATCCATAAATGGTCTAAAACGAAATACAAAACTCTTTTTGTCTTTTTCTAAGAATTTTATCAAAATAAAATCTTTTTGGCCTTTTTAATTTTTCTCAAAAAATAGAAATATTTTTGTATTTTTCCAAAAATTTTCAAAAACAATTTTTTTTTGGTTTTTTAAAAAATATATCAAAAAATAAATACAAAAGTGGTACACACATACAATAGGCATAAAATGTTATAAAAAAAAATCATCCTATGCTAGCAAAAAAGTCTAAACCTCAACCATTAGATGCGGAGGAGTTTTTCAAAGGTGGTGACAACCTATGAAAAAACTCATCAAATCATGTGAAGTTTTGACAAAGAACTTAATTTGCTCTCGAATATGTGCAAAATCTCTCATGCAATCATCCGGAGCATCATGTGTGGGTGCGTGTGTAGGAACACATGGCAGAAATCTATGTGACACACTACCCAACTTAAATAAAAATTCCCTTAAGTGTCCTCTCTTCTTACAATGGGTGCAAACATACACGGGCCTAGGAACATCTTTCCTAAAACGTCTAGAACGCTCTCTCCTATCGGGTCACAGACGCCTAGGTGGGTTGGTTTTATAGCCATAAGGATATATAACCGACTCGGGTGCAATATGGGAAGTGAACGTACCGTCACGACCGATTCTTAATCTCTCAACATTACCCAAAGCGGGATCGAGGAGCATCTTTCCTACCTTCTTAGATGTATCCTCTATAGTGACATTTACCTCTCGGGCTCGTTCGAGATCTGTCTCTAGTTAGATCACACGGGCTTTAAGTTCACTCTTTTTTCGACCTACGACGATCAACTGCTCACTAAATTAACCTTCACCTTCTTGAGTTGACTCGCAGACACCTCAAATCCCCTCAAAACCTCTATATCTCTATCTAAATCTAGAACCCTAAGACCTAACTCCTTATTCAACTTCGTCGTGTTTAATGTATCGACGTACAAATCTCTAAACATCTTTTGGAGCTCACTTTCATCCTCACTTGCGCATTCTCCATCACTCTCACTCGAAACACTCAAAGCATCATCGGGGGTATCACGTGCTCAAATATCCTCACTGTCGTGGGACAAACTGGGTGTGCTCACGTGACTTGCCATAAAGGCGATACACATACCATATGATGACTCATCCCCAAAATCATTTACCTCTTCCTCTCTATTGCTAAGAGTGACTGGCATGGCAACTTTCTTTCCCTTTCTCTTTATCATAGTGGGACACTCAAACACTTTATGTCCCTTACCCTCGCACTCAAAACATATCTCCTCTTCCTCTTTCTCTTTCTCACCACTCTCATTGGCCTCTTCTTCTTTCTTACTCAAAAAACTTTTTATTGGAAAAATTTTCTTTAGAAAATTTGAGAATTTTTTTGAAATTTTTAGCAAGCATAGCCACATCCTCAAAATCAAACTCCCCCTCACACTCAGACTCACAAACTTTCACTTTCTTTTTCTTTTCTCTCTTGGACACTTCCTCACTCTTCCTAGACTGGGATCTAAGTGCTATCCCTCTATCCTTAGGTTTGACAGTGTCAGAAAACATGTTAATGTCATATGTCTGTAGGTCTCCTACCAGTTCTTCTAACTTAAGATTTCTCAAATTTCCTAAGGATTTAAACGCAATCACTTTTGGGATAAAATATTTAGGCAACGATCTCAAAATCTTTTTAACTACTCGTTCATCAGGAATGTGTTCCCCAATATTGAAACTAGTGTTGATAATATCATACAAACGTGCATAAAACTCATCAAAACACTCAGATTCAAGCATGGTAATTATTTCAAATTGAGTAGTTAAAATTTTGAATTTAGACTCTATTACTGCATTCGTGCCTTCATGGGTAAGTTGTAAATTATCCCATGCTTCTTTTGACGTAGTGCACATCATAATACGTTGAAACTCATCAGGGTTGACAGCTCCAAAAATTACACTTAGCCCGTGAGAATTAAAAGTGCTCCATTTAAATTCATCCTCAGTCCAGTCAGTCACATGTTTAAGATGAGTGACATTATTAGCGGTGACAGTGGGAGTAGTCCACTCTCTTTCACAATTAACATAAACACGCTCATCGATTACTTTTAAGGCAAATTTCATACGGGCCTTCCAATAGGCATAATTAGTCCCGTAAAAAAATGATAACCAATTATATAAGTTCTCATTCGAAAACATTGCGAAATGTTTAAAAAAAATCAGTATCACAAAAATTTTGTGGAAAAATAATCACTCGGTAAATTAGAGAAACCCTCCCCGATACCAATTTGAGAATGTTGTGTGATATCGATTGTTAATGGATTCGCAAATATAAAATCTTATTTACTTAGAAGTCAATTTTTTATCCAAATTAATTAAACCCTAACACATGCATTTAGGTGTATAAATCATGCCATCATAAATAAACATAAATTGCTAACATACAGATTTCGAGAAAAAAATCCTTCGCAAGGGAAAACCCTTTATTTTAATATACATAACAACACTTACAAAAATCTCCAATGAATATTTCGCAGAACACTCACATAGGCCTTAACATAGAATAAACAATGAATCTACCACAGTAAATCCACAAAAACCGCAGCTCTGTCTTTAGCAAGAAACACCCTCAAGCATTCCCAAGTGAACGCAGTCATCAACAAGCAATTATCTCAAGGACCACCAAGTTAACAGTAGAGAAATTTTCCTACAAGGGAAATTTCAACAAGATCGTGTCTTGGGATCCAAAATAATTCACTAAAGTAATTGGGATTATTTGTGAATTAAGAACAAAGCTAAAAACCCCTAAAAGTGAAGATTGAATTCTGCAGTTTGCAGTTTTGTTTTTGCCAAAGTCTTAAAGAAAGACTCCTCACAAAATAGGTATTTATAACAAAATTGAGTCGGCAGGGTTGGTCGAACGAGAAGTCCATGTCGTTCGATCCATGGATTGTGCGACCTTCTAATGACGTATTAAAACATAAAACAGTACACTGTCGTTAGATGTAAACATCAAGCGAGCTTCTCACGGGGTATCGCGAGAGATGCAAAGTCGCTTGAAGCGTTATTTAACCGACTTGCTTCTGTCGTTTGAACGTCATTCACATATCACTTGAAAGACCAAAGCGAAATATATTTTTCTTTTAAAAATCCGCCTACATGACTTAAAAAAATTATTTCGATGAAAAAAGATGCCTCGAATGTTTAAAAACATTTTAGAAAAATTATCCCAACACTTTAAATGAAATATTAAGGGACATAAACACAACCTTACCAAAATCTATCTTGCAGAGGCTTGTTTATTAAAGATTTGGATATTCGGATCCGTATTGATGCATGATTTAACTTGAACTTTCTTCGACGGTTATAGGGGTATACGGCATACTCTAATGCAAAGAGGACTACGTAAAATATGTCCTTACACCCATAGGTGACC
Organism: Sambucus nigra; assembly: GCA_949130495.1. Taxonomy (NCBI): domain Eukaryota; kingdom Viridiplantae; phylum Streptophyta; class Magnoliopsida; order Dipsacales; family Adoxaceae; genus Sambucus; species Sambucus nigra. The sequence continues at coordinate 380,521,959 of OX422214.1, read as the reverse complement.
TTTATCTTCTTCTGTAGTGGTTCTCATAAGAACCACAAAGACTGCAATCTTTTGTCCGTATTGATTCCTCGTAAGAATCACAAGCGTAGCAGTAGAGACTCCTTCTATATAAGATCAGGAGTGAAAACTCCTTCTTCACAATCCTAATTTTAATATAAAAGTGGTTTAGGGTTTCAAAGATGATTGATAAAAGTATTTAGGAGAGATGGGTGAATCAAAAAGTGAAAACATTATGCAGTAGGTCTACAATTTTCATAAATGAAAAGTCTTAATGAAAACCCTACACGAAGCATGTATTTATAGGAAAACATGAAAATCGAGGCAGCGTAGGCTCTTTAGAACGAGTCTTTACTATTGTTCTAATAAGATCATCATCTCGTTCGAATCAAGTTGGTCTCACTTCTAACTACCTATAAAAAACCAAGATAATACGCCCTCGCTCAAACCTCATTTGATCAAGGCTATAAACGACCTTTGGATGAGACTCAAAGTCATTCTAACGAGATTGCCATCTCGTTTGAACACCTGGGCAAAAAATAAATTTATCTTGCAAGTTCAAAAAACTACCTCGTTTTGTAAAAACATATTTTATGAAAATTCCCAATATAATGTAAAAAATCCACGAAATCTGTAAGAGGGTACTTTAGATAAGATGGAGGCATAACTCCTTTGAAGTATAGTAATGATAAATTAATTAGCTAAAACCTTGGATTAGTGATAGAACACGCAAAGACAAACTCAATGAAGATAAGACTTAGTTTAAACTCACAAATCTCTTGTTTATAACTCAGAAAAGTAGTAACGAAACTTAAAAGTAACTTAGAAAGAGGGAGAGAGAACTAAGCACCCTAGATACACCTTAGCAGGCAGCCAAACACACCAACCACCTACAAGAATCTCTATCAAGTATTAAAAGATTCTTAATAACTGACAATGGTGGATGAATGCGACCTCTGGTTTGTAATAACTCTCTCTAACGTATCTTCTCTCTAGCAATAACTTTTGAACTCTCACAAAAGATCATCTTCTCCTCAGGGGTGGTTGGGTTCCTTAAATAGCCCCCCCACACCATCCCCAAGGCAACCCAGTCATTAAAGACTATGAAAGACATCCCTCATACTTTATGTCATAGCATTAAATGCCTGATGCACTAGTTGTCTCCACGTCATAAACATTAAATGCAAAGACATGGCTTTTGCCTAACCACTGTGTGTCAGGGGTGATGTTGTCGCAGAGGTGGCTCACCAATTGACTGACAACCCCAAATACCACGGTGGTTTACTCGAGTGTAAGTATGACATTGTTTAGCTAGCTAGTGACATCACCTACAATACATGTGACATTAAGTAAAGGGCTATTTGGTTCACAACACAACGCCCGATGTTTTACCAGGTGTATCTAAGATGGTCAGGACAAGCCCCAACGGTGCCTCACTTCTTACCCTCCAAACCGAGTCCCTCTAAAGTTCTCATGGTGAGGTCATTCGATAAAGCATGAAAGCTCTCCTAGGCCCTGCCAAGCCTGATCTCTCATGAGTACCGTTTGATCTTACACTAAAACTCATTATTATTCTCGTTACATCATTACAACCATTATAGCTTACAGTCAATATAAACAAAGATATAATATGACTGATACAACAAGCTAAAATATAAATTATCACACTGAAATGCCACACCAAGCTGCGATAGTGCTTTAATCCCAAAAACACTGTTGCTAATGTGGAGTTACCTCTAATCTCAAAATTACCTTCAAGGTCCCTCTACATTTGCCCCTTCGTGGAGAGATTTATTGGAGCAAGAGATGTCTGCACGAAACTTCTCAAACCGATGAACCTTTTATGCGTGAAAAAATCCTGGCCTCCTTTCCTTCGTTAGAACCACAGTGTTATAATCTCCAAGGAAAAAGTAAATTCTCCCTGATGTACCTAAGCCGAAGCACTATGACTTATTGGGGCTTTAGCGAAGGGACATTGCCACTTTTCCTTATACTGCGCTTCAACCGTTCTAGCTTCTTATTATTTACAATTCTTTCAAAGTCCTGCTAATCCTCTCAAATACTCATTTTGATTCCTGGTAAGTGAAATTCTCCCTCGTAATGCCTCGCTATGTTCGAAAAAGAAGAAATTTTCTCCGATGCAGCCGAGTCACCATTTAAACAACGTTTGGTCTTGTGGTGAGGGGGCATCGTAGCTTTTTGGAACCGTTGGGACATATTTTCCGTTGGGAGTTATTGGATATGTCTGACAAAAATTCTGGCGCCAAAAATCAAACTTGCTGAAGAAGGCAACCCCTTGTGTTCCCTAGGCGTCGCTTCGTAAGTGAGGTGGCACTGTCTTTTCAACTGTCAGAACACTTCCCGAAGTGCCACATGTCCATTTGAATTATAGGCGACCGTGCACGTGCGATGGTGGGAAACTCAAAAGACAGGTTTTAAAAGCTTCAAACGTCTCTTTTATTTCAAAACCCTTCTCTTTCCCTCATCTTCTCCAAGCTCCCGTATTCCCTAGAGAGAGAAATTCTGTGCGAACTCCATTATTTACCGAGCTCATTTTAGCTTCTTCTTCCTCTTATACTCTATGCCACTGTCGGTGGTTGTGCTGCTCCACCTTCATTCCCAACCCTTTTTTTACCAAGCTTCTTTTAATAAGCTTTTGTCTGTAATGGCCTCCTTCAGTAACACTAGCACTCCTACCGCCAGTGCACCACCTGCCATTACTGGTGCAACTGCCGTGCCAAGCGCCGCTGCCCTGGATGCTGCTCGTCAAGAGAAACTATGCTTATATCGCTGGACGTCCATCTTTGCCGAAGATGATAAGTTTTTTGATGCCTGCAAGGTTTGCCATTTCTCATCCAAATTCGACCCTTTACTGTTGGGTGATGAGGAAATGGATTCATCAAAGTAGGGATATCTACCCCCTAGAGGGGACTCTGCATTTTCGTTTGGACCGTGGTGACTTCCTCTACTCCCAGATTGACTTCGAAGCACTTGGGGGGTCACCAGGACATTTCACTGCATGGCACACACATATGCAGAGATCTCACACTGCTGCTCTTTCCAAGGTTGGGCTTCATCGAGCCTACTGGTCTGCGGAGTTCTCTTTCTCTAAGCTCAACGCGGTGTTACAAGTACTAGTTTCGAGATGGAACATCATAACTCACACATTTTTTCTGCGTGGGGGGAATTTACCGTTACACTGGAGGATGTCTGTGAAATCCTTGGGTTTGAGCCCATGGGTGAATTCACCTACCACAATGAGGCTCTGGATGCTGAAGAGGCTGCTGATCGAGTTAAGATGGATTGGATTTGCCGCATTTGCATCGGTTCCTCCAATAAAGCCACATTTACCCCCTTATCAGCTATTTTTTTGAAGCTCCAACCTCGAAGGATGTCAATGCTGTAACGGGTTAAGGTAGAGGTACATCTTGAAGCCCTTATACTCTTTACTCACTTGAGTCTATATTGTATAAGTGTCCATCTAGTTTGGAAATTGTGACAAAATTATGTCTAACCTAGAAACCAAAGAACCTCAGAGCTTGCCTTACTATTTCATCTTTGATTGAAGAGACCAAGATTTAATTACCAACACTCACACATAGTATAATGATTCATTTACATGTAATGTTGCATATTAGTGTGTGTATATATGTTGAGTGTTTTTAAATCCCTAAATTTGATTTTTAAATATTTTTTGGGATTTTTTAAAACATTTTAAAATAAGGTTTTATTAATTAAACTTGGTTTTAAAAGGTTATGGGGTAAATATGTTATTTTAGAAATATGGTTTTAACTCTCTAAAGTTGGTTTGGGTAGAAACCAAAAGCGGCAGAGACTTCAGGGTTTACCTTATAATTATTTTGACGCGCGTTTTATCTCGTGTTATTGGCCAACACTTGTCGCCCTCTGATTGGTGAGAAGTGTGTTTCTTTGAAGAGAGTAAAACTTCTCCTGCTTTCAACCCTTGGATCATATGTAATCAACGATCTGCATGTATTCTATCATAATCCCTGTGATTACCTTTTGAACCAATCAGAAGCATTTTAACCACCGCTTATCGTATGCCCTTGGATCATAGTCAATCCATCTTGACTCTATCTGGACCCTTGATTTTGGCCCTCAATCTCGAACCTTCTCAGCCTCCTATAAAAGGAGTCCTTTACTCAGCTTTCTGAGACTTTTGTTATTTCGTCATTTGAGAGAAAATAAAGAGAGAGTAGAGAGAAAAGAGAGAAGAGAGAAACCAGAAGAGAGAGGAAGAGTTAGAAACCCTAACCCTAACCCTAACCCTAAATCGTCTACGCATTTCAAACCAAATACAAACCTTCATATCTCTATACTTCACCAAACACAACCTTGAGTGTTTGAGTGTTTTTGAGAGATGATTTGAGAGTTGGTTTGTTGCTGTAACCTCTTCTTCTTTGGATCTTGTTTTTAACTTAATCATTTTCTTAGATCTGTTGTTCTAGTATATTGAAACTTTCAGATCTAAGTTTTTCATGATATATTACACTTAGTTTGCATGTTTGTTTCTCATCTTGAGAAATATTTTGTTGATTCGTTTTCTGTAAATGTTTTTAACTTTGAAATCAACAAAAATGTTTTCTGTTTCTAGTTCTCTTGAAACAAGACCTTAGACCTAGTTTGGAATCACACTTGGAGGTTTTCAATCTCGAAAAACTTTTCTAAACTCTGAGATTGATTAAGACCTTGACTGTCTTCTAAGCAAGGAATCCGTGGATTCTGGGATTGTTTTAAAGGTAAAAAAGGTTAAGTTTTGTGAGAAGAGAGAAAAAGAAAACTCACAGCATATAGACTTATTTGTAATTTGCTAGGACTGTTTGTACTTGATAAGTGTGTGTGTGTGTGCATGCATGTGTTAGAAAGCACCTTCACAAACACTTTCACACTACAACACGAAAAGTGTTGGTAATAAGATCTTGAGATAAAGAGTCGACGTAAAGAGCTTGAACAAATTGGAGTTAAAAAACTGAGAGGACAACATCAATAATCAAAACTGCAGAGAAGTTATAAGGACACCAGAGGGCACATTCCTAAACTTATATAGGTTTGAGTTGTATGCATGTTTGTTATATAGTTTGTTACTGTTAAATTTTTTTATAGTGGATTTTTGTTTTAATCCGTAGAGGGAGTCGTGGATATTTCCTCAATTGGTGAGGTTTTACCACGTAAAAATCTTGTACTTAATCTTCCTACATCTTCTCATCTCATTCTTGGTTGTGCTGGGTTTTAAAGTTTGTTTAAAACTGTTTTATAAACTTGTTAGTAAAATCTTGAATAGATCTCGTACATACTGTTTTGTTAAACACATCTTGTGTTCAAATAGTTTTGGTTTTTCAAGAAAATAGTTTCTCAAAAGAACAGATCGGAGTTACTTAAATAGTTTATTTTTAATAAACGACTTTAGTAACAGAATTTCACATCCTTGGAACTACCAGCCTATATACTCGTATTTCTTTCGCGCTTCTTCCTAACCAGGAAACCCAACGATCAACCCAGGAGGGATCTGATAAATATTTCTATTTATTTGGTCAGGGGGTTCAACCTTCCTCTAGCCACTATCGCCCTAGGGTCCCTCTACACCTGGTTGGATCAAACACACATCGATATGGCACAATCACTGGGTCGTTTCAACTTGGTGAATTTTTCCAACACCATCATTTTGACGGGCTTCCTCTACACCCGCTTTCCTACTATTAGTGCTAAGTTAATTTCTGTGCTCGTGAGCTAAGGTATCAAGCCCCCATGCCTCCTGTGTTTCCATAAGAAGCAAAGTCGTAAGGGGATAGTGGAAGTTTTTAACCTTTTAGACTCCTTTATGATGAGGTCGTACAATGAGTCTACATTTGTCCACAGTTAGGATTTCTTTCCTTCTGCAACCACAACAGTCAAGTTCATCCCAGCTGTAGAAGATCCGTCGCAAGCCGTAGTGTTTCTATTCACCCCCGGATTTCTTCCTTCGTACATCGAATGGGGATACACCTCAGAACCCTACAACCCTGAGAGATGTAGCAGGCAGTTCGGGTTCAATAAAGGGGCCCCTTGACCTGTGTTTCAACACAACCAGCCAAGGGCCACTTCTGTTGAAGCCTACACTCTCTATACTGTAGTCGTGGTGCTTGGTGTGACGTCCACCATCAACGACTGTGTCACCCTTCCTAGTGGTGCTAGGAAAGCAGACATATCCACCTCCTTCTCCACCAAGTTCCATTTGGGGAAACTAGAAATGATCCGTGAGTACATTCAGTCCCCTCCTCAATATCCCCCAGTGCTTTCTTTTTCTTCTACTTAACTGGGTCTTAAGGGGAACTCCGTGATTGGGATTGAGTTTTCTTTGATTAAAACCATTAAAGAATCTCCCCAGGAGCTACCCCCTCACTTTCCTATGATTCCCACTACCACCTCGAAATCCAAGATCGCTACAGCCCCTAAACAGGCTGCCCTTTCAACCCAAGCTGCAACAGACGAAGGACCTTCTCAACCACCTGCCAAAAAAACTAAGAAGTCCAAGTCCTCAAATCCTAAGTCTCAGGCTCAAACACAAACTCCCTTAGAGGCATTTCCTATTGCCTCCGTTCCCCCTCCCATGTCTCCAGAGATAGCTGAAGAGATGAGGAGGCAGGTTGTAGCTGAATTCATAAGAATAAATGCTGAGTTTCAACGACGCGCCATCGTCGTTCCTCCTTCAAATGCTTTTCCCACGATCTTCATTCATCCCATGGAGCCAATAGCAAAAAGGAGAAGAAGGATGAGGGTACCTAAAACTGGTTGTGCAACGAGCTCTAGGAAAAAAATGTTGGGTACCAAGACCCAGAAGAAACAAACACTTGAGAAACCTCCATCACCAGTTCCTTTTGCTGCTGCCTCCTCGCCCCCGTCACCAGTGGTTATACCTTCTCGTTCTCCCTCTGGATCTGAGGTATGTATGCATTCTTTATTTTTTATTCCCCTTAAGGTATGTTGCATTTTCTCATTTCTCAATAAGAAAATGTTTTGGTGCAGGGAGTTGAAGAAGAAGGGCCCAGTCCCCCCAGCCCACCCGTAAGCCGCTTCGTGGGGGGCATTACAGTGTCTCTCCAACAGACACTACTCTTCCCCCTTCCCCTTGATAAGTCTTACTTACTCTCATCGTTCATCCTTGCAACGGGCCAAAGAAGCTACGACGGAGGCTGCTACCGTTGAGTTTGCTGAAGTGTCTGGGAAACCATAGGGAACTACTGTGGCCTCCTCTGAGTTACCATCGGAGCAAGAGGTGTCTCTGCCCCTCGTTGTGGTCGAGGAGAGTGCCCCGCATGTAAATTTCTTGCCAAGTCTTACATCTTTTATTTGTTTCCTTATTTTGTTTATCATCTCTAACATATTGGGCCATTTTAGGTGGAAATGGCATCACTGATAGCTAACATTATCCTTCCTCGTGCATTGATAAGGCCCCTTACTGCAGTTCCTATTTTTGGTGCCATAACGGGGTAAGTTAGATGCATTCTTGCCCCTTATTCTTTTTGTTTACTCCTTGCGCCTAACACTTAGTTTTACATTTGCAGCTTTATCCGAGTCTCTCTCCACCCTTTGCTCTGAGTGGCCTTTTCCCTTGGCCCAGGTTGGTGCTACTGTTCTTGTTGAGGCATCTATTGAAGGTCCAACGTCTTCTTTTGATGATGCGCCCATGTTGGATTTAGTACCTTATGTCGGCGAGGGGAGTTTGCCTATCATTGAAGCTTCTTCAGCCAAGGGCCCCATTGAAACTGCCGAGGCAATGAGCTCACCTCCCACGATTTCTACTATTATGGCCCCCATGGTGACTCTCGTTCTCGCTCCTATGGCTGCTCAGATACTTCTATAATTCCTCTATATTTCTCAGTTTTTCAAACTTCACTTATGTAGGTGACTTAATCAATGATAACACTTGTTAAGGTTTTTCCAAATACTCCACCCATATCGTGACTTAACAATGAAAACACTTGTTAAATTTTTTTTTCAAAAAACTCCACCTATATCGGTGACTTAACAACGAAAACGCTTATTAAGATTTTTCCATAAACTCCACCTATATCGGTGACTTAACAATGAAAACGTTTGTTAAGATTTTTTCATAAACTCCACCTATATCGGTGACTTAACAACGAAAGCACTTGTTGAGATTTTTTCATAAACTCCACCTATATCGGTGACTTAACAACGAAAGCACTTGTTAAGATTTTTTTATAAACTCCACCTATGTTGGTGACTTAACAACGAAAACACTTGTTAAGATTTTTTCACAAACTCCACCTATATCGGTGACTTAACAATAAAAGCACTTGTTAAAATTTTTTCATAACCTCCATATTTCTTCTAACTGTTCTCAGGTTACGCAAGAGGATTCTGCACCATCTCCTTTGCCTGTTGGCTCGCCCCATCGGGAACCTGTCGCTTCAGAGGAATCCAGCCATAATGACCAAGGTCCCATGATTGGTGCCGCTGCCAACAGTGAATCCGGGTGCGAACTTTCTCTTCCCGACCTGGATCCTCACGCCTTCTGTCTAATGGTGCTCTAATGTTCTCCTCAAATGCCCACCAACCATCGTTTGGCAATTAAGAAACTTATGAGCTATCATCTTAAAACCTTGATGGTGGATTGCCTACGTTCAAACATCTCAATTATGAGCTACAGGCTACAAGGTATGGCCACTGTCGTTGCTGAAATTGCCAATACTCCAGTTACAAATGTTACCAGACCCCTCCTCAACCAATTCTTGGGTTATCTGAGGGAGTTGGGTCGTGACGGGTTACGTTTTGACTGGCTTATCGTGCATTTAAAGACTTTGAAGAGCCAACGATTGGACAGGCAGAGGGAGCTCTTGTGAAAACATCAGGAGGATCAGCGGGTCGAGGAAGCTAAGTTGGCCGAGCTAGGACCTCTTCTTAAAACCATTAATAAAGAGGTGGGGGACCTTTAAGAATCTCTATGCGCGGCGAAGTCAAAATGAGAGAAACTCCTGATTGAGCGCACACAGGCGCAGACAAGGTTGGAGGTCTCTATTAACGCTCAACGATCTTGCCAAGCCGCTTCTTCGGGCCTCCATGGAGATTTTTTCTCTTCTTTAGATCTGTGGTTCCTTCTTGGTAAATGAACTTGTATATATATTTTTCTTTTCTTCTCATGTAATTCTTAGGCAATAGTTCCCAATTTTGTAATGCCCTCAAAGTGTATGAATGGAAAAGATACTAATTTTCTTATGCCATCTCTTTCTGTTACAACTGTTTGCTTAGATTGTGAAGTGTGAAGTTCTATAATTCTTTCATCTCTTCTTGAGCCATAATAAAAAGAACTTGCACACTCATCATAATAAAAATAAAGAACTTGTGTATTCATAACAGCCAACTACATCAATGGTAAAACATAACTGTCTACACATGATAGACTTTCAACCATTTATTGTTAATCTTAAATAGCCTGTCTTCTTCTATCTTAGAGATTAGGAAATAACTTGAGTCATGAGCTTCCTTCACAATGAAAGTTCCTTCCCAATTTGCTGCAAACTTGGGTAGATGAAGCCCCCTGATATGTTTCATTACTGCTTTCAACACGAGGTCCCCCTCCACGAACTTTCTTGGTCTCACTAAGTTATCACACGCCCTGGAGAGTTACTTTGTATACATTTAAAAATGTTGCATCGCATTATCTCTGTGTTCGTCCAGCGCTTCCAACTGCACATGTCTATTCTGGGGGAGCATGCTACTTCGCAAATCATATCGTGCAGAGGGGACTTCTAACTCCACTGGGAGAATCACCTCAGCCCCATAGATAAGAGAGAATGGTGTATACCCTGTGGGCTCCCTCTTAGTTGTTCGATAGGACCATAATACAACTGGTATCTTGTCATCCCACGATCCTGGAAAATCCTCCATTATTTTAGCCAAGATGTTGACCAAAGTTTTTTTAGTCGCTTCGGCTTGATCGTTTCCCTTCGGATATGCTACCATCGAAGTATGATGGACAATGGAGTACTTGTCTATAAGCATCGTTACTTCTGAATTGACGAAAGGGGTTCCATTATCCGAAATGATAACCTTTAGGATCCCAAAATGACAAATGCTGTATTCTATGATGAAGTTTCTCACCACTCCTGCTGTTGCCCTTCTCAGTGGTATCGCCTCAGCCCACTTTGTGAAGCACTCCGTTGCTACTAGTATCCATATCTTCCCCCTCAAAGAAGGGTGTATTGCCCCTACCAGGTCAAACGCCCAAGTGTGAAAAGGATAAGGCGTTACCAAGGAGTGTAAGTCCACTGGCGGGGCATATATCATATTTCCATGAAGTTGGCAAGCCTTACACTTTTGAACGAACTCAGTCGAATCTTTCTCCATCATTATCCAATAGTATCCCAAAGTTATCAACTGGTCATATAACTTGTCCCCTCCTATCTGAGTTGGATCGTGCGCCTGATTGAGGAACTCCACTGCCTCTTCTCTTGTGATACAATGCAAAGGCCTGTTGAAGTATCCCCTTCGATAAAGTTTCCCCTCCTGGACGTAAAATCTCGGGGCCCTTCGTCGAAGTCTTATCGCATCAATTTTCTCCGTTGGGATAACTTCATCTTTAATGAAGTTAATATAGGGCTGTCTCTAGCCAGGTTGAGCCTTTACGAAGTGACATTCAGCTGCTTCGAAGAATAACTGACATTTGTCGCACTTCCATTGTAGCTCTGTCGTATCCTGTTTCATCTTAGGCTAAAAATACCCCTCTCTTTAAATTCTTCAGTAGAGGGGTATCTCAGTTGTTTCGCAATGCGCTTCATGTGTTTTCTTTAATCTTTGCTCTGCCTCTTCTGGACCGATGCATCTCGATATCCATCCTCATGAATTTCTGAAGTAGAGGTTTCCCTGGTTTCTAAAGTACTGGGCCAATTCTCTGAGCCCCATCATTCCTTCACCGGCCTCCACTTGCCTCTTAATCTCTCCCCTCCAGTCCTTATCTTCTTCCATTGGTAGTATCGACTGTACCATTAAAGGATCTATTCTTCATTGGATCACAACGGTAGTTGCATCGCTCCTCATGACCATTTTCTGGGCAATGGTGGCATAGGCATCTGGGTGACGATTCATCATTTTGGGCTGCTTCTTGATCTTGGTCCAATGAAACTGGCAGAGGAGCCTCTGAATGATTGTTCTGTATGGTGCCAGGCTCATGTGTTTCAATGCATATTATCCATTCACTTACTGAACCACCAAGTTTGAATCCCCCTTGATGCAAAGTGAACGGATCCCCCTTAGAAAAGCCTCCAGCAATCCCAACACCAATGACTCATATTCTTCCTCGTTATTAGAATGAGGGAAATCTAACTTATAGAAAAGGAAAATCTCCTCCATTATTTTCAAAAGAATAACCCCTGCTCCTCCTTTCTTTTTCGCTGAAGATCCATCGAATTGTATTATCCATTCCTCATCCGTTGCGTCTAGGTGGTTGGCCTGTAAATCGTCCCCTGGAATATTTTCTTTAGGTGGCTCAAACGTCCCTAAGGGGAAAATATCCAACAGATCAGCGTATGCCTGGCTTTTGATTACGCGAGGAACCACACACTTCAAGTCATATTCAGATAAGATGAGGAACCACCTAGCTGCCCTACCAATCAAAATCGTTCTTGCTAGCAAATAATTAATAGGATCACATCTAGTTACAATATGAATTGTAAAAGACAACGTATAATGCCTAAGTTTTTGCTCTAAAAAGACTAAGGCTAAACAACGCCTTTCTAAGCTGCTATATCTGACTTCTGGCCCATGGATGATCCTATTGAAGTAGTAAACTGGTCGTTCTTGCCCTCAATCTCTTGTGCCAGCAAAGCTCCCACGGACCTCGTGGTGGATGTGAGGTACAACTGCAACGATATTCCTTCCTTTGGGGGAATCATGGTCTGTGGAGAAACGAGCATTTTCTTCAGCCCGCCGAGAGACTCCTGGTGAACCTCCTCCCACCTGAACCTCGTGCTCTTTCGCAACAGCTGCATCAACGGATGCATTATTTCGGCTAATCCAGGCATAAATCTCCTAAGGTAAGAGACTTTATCGAGGAAACTCTTCAGCTCCTTTGCCGTTCTTGGGCATGGCATTTCCAAAATCTCCTGCTGTGTGTCCTGGTCCATTTTCACCCCTTGTCGATCAACCACAAAGCCTAGGAAATTCCCACTTGTCACCCCCAAAACACACTTCAATGGATTCATCTTCAATTTAAACTTCCTGCAACGGGAAAACACCTTCCTCAAATCTCTTAGGTGGGACTCCTCCCTCCTTGACTTGATGACCAAATCATCCATATAATATTCCACAAACTTATGAAAGAAGTCGTGGAAAATGGCCTTCATTATATTCTGGTAAGTCGCCCCAGCATTCTTGAGTCCAAATGGCATCACCCTGTACATGAAGTTACCCAATGGGGTTCTAAATGTTGTCTTCTCTACATCCAAGGGGTCCATTTTGATCTGGTTGTATCCTACATAACCATCCATAAAGCTATACATCTCATGACCAGCCATTACATCTATCAAGCTATCAATGGAGGGCAAATGGAACTCATATTTGGGGTAAGCTCTATTCAAATCTTTGAAGTCCACACAAATCCTTATTTGGTTTTTGTCCTTCTTCCCCACCGGGATAATACTGGATAGCCAGAGTGGGTGCTGTATCGGTGTGATGAACCCTGCAGTTAGTAAGCATTGAACCTCTTCCTTGATATTCAAATCTAGCTCAGGCTTGTATGTTCTCATCGCATGTTTCACTGGAATGGCTGAAGGCATTACATTCAACTTGTGGCAACATACTTCCTCATCCAGTCCCCCCATCTCTGTTTATTTCCACGCGAAGACGTTTATAAACTCTCGGATCAACTCAACCAAGACCTCTCGTTTCTCCTTATTGAGATCCTTCGAGATGAAGATGGGCCTTGGATCTTACCCTTCTTTTACTAAGTTTAACTGATCCAGCTCATGTGCCTGCGATTTTGGATGATCTGTCATGTACTCTAGTTCTTCGGTGACTTTTTTCACCAATTCCTGTATAATGGAGTTGTCTATCACCATGCATTATCCCCGTTGATCCACCAGAAAGCATTCGTATATCGGGTTAACCTCATCATCAGTTTCCTCATCCGCCCTCTCATACCCTTACAATCGATACACCACCTTTCCTTCCTCGGTAATGACCTTCTTACATTATCTGCTAGTAGTGGTGACTGCCTTCCTCTTTTTCTCTCTAGAAGCCTCGACCACTCTTTTTCCTGAAAACCGGCTAAGCACGCTTTGCCGTTGGACCTTATGCTCCATCGGATCCACACTGGGCCTCATTCTGTCTTTGAGCTGCCTCGAGATGCTTTGGGGCCGAGGGACCACCTGGTGAGCTTCTTTAGTTATTTCCCTTGTGCTGCTCGCAGCATTTTTCTTCTACCCGTTCAAAATCCCCATCCTTTCTTTGATCTAGGGAACCCACGCTCCCTCCATTCTTCTCGTTAGAACCCGGACATCTTCCTCTAACTCTGTGTAAAAAGCTACGTCCACCAAGTAAGCCTCCTCAACAGCGAAAGGACTCTTTTTAGCTCTAATGGTCACCTTTGTTCCCTTGATATTCGCTTCAGCACATTGATTGTATATTGAGGGAACTATCCCTTGGTTGTGCATTCATACTCTTCCTATCATCAGATGGTAGGAAGTTGCACTCTCTATCATGTGGAACTTGACATGGGAACTCAGATTTCCCATTATAATCCCAACATTAATGTACCCAATGGATTTGGAAGATTGGTTATCATACCCCGATATTACCAAGGGCATGGGGACCAACGTTTCTTCTGGAATATTTATTGCATGGAAAGAGTTAATTGGCATGATATTGATGGAAGCTCCCCCATCTATAAGAGTCCTTACAAAGCTAACCCCGTTGACACTGGCGGTCATATACAATGGCCTGTTATGAGGGAACCTTACAGCCCTATCTGCATCGCTGAAGGTTACTTCTGACAGAAACCTTCTCACCAACTTGTCCATGGGTCCCTTCCATCTCAGCGAAGGGACTGCATTCTTCCTCACACTATCGAGTATTTCCTGGGTTATCTCCAACCTACTCTCCTTCGGTATCCCCACTTGGTCGAAGAACCAGGTGTACTTTGGAGATTTTAAAACTATACAGTATTATAAAATTGGGTCTACTTCCTCACCTTTAACACCGTATACATTAGCCATTCCCCTCGTACAATCTTCTAGAGCCTCTTCGTATTCTTCTTGCTTCATTGTTAACTCTCTTTCTCCTGTGTCGACCTCTTCATCATAGGCCACCACAATATTGTCCCTATGTGCTATCAGTGGGTTATTGTTAACGTTCGATGGAGGGATTTGCAACGTCCCTGCCTTCACGTACTTTTCGCTGATTCTTTTCAGTGTGAAACAACTCTCGATTGGATGCAGGATACTCCGATGAACCTATCAGTACTTTGGATTTTCATTCGTTGCCGCATCGAGCTCCCTAATGGGAATGTCCTTTGGCTCATAGACCATTCCTCCTTGGACCATCGCGTTGTAATATCTAACAGGTTCTTACACTGTACAAGGCAATTGTGGTGGGTCCTCCCTATCTCTCCCGAACTTTTTCTTATTATCCTTCTTCGGTGCCTTGCCCCTATCTCCCCCTCAGTGTACCCTACCCATGGGGGCTGAGACCTCCCCCCGTGGGTCGCATCGACTGCCTAAACATCATGGGCGCCACCACCAGATTGGGACACACCACCAAGGAGATATTCCTTGTCGCTTTTAAGAATGCCAAAAAAGTCCCCTCACGCATCTCATTGATAAGATGGCAGATGTACTCAGGAAGCAGCCCCTTAGCGCAAATCTGCAATAACTTGGATTATTTAGCCTCCTCTCTCACATCGAGGGATCTTTCCCTGAACCTTCAAACATAGGCCACTACTTCTTCCCTAGGTCGTTGCTTCTCCTTACCCAATTGGGTCAAAGTAAACTCATATTCTGCTGGAAAGAACTTCTGGACAAATAATACGTGCATATCCTCCCATGTAGAAACGCTGTCGGGAGTTAAATGGGAGTACCAAGTATATGATTTATCGGTTAAGGATTTGGAAAACTCGCTCAACCTGAGTTTCTTATTATTGTAATGCATTCCCAAGTGTTAAAAAAATAGCTTAATATGCTCCTTCGGGTTCCCACCTTTCCTAGTGTATTTTTCAAAGATAGAAGGAATATAGTCCTTTGGATAGGTCTCATCATTGTATTGCGGAGGATAAGGTGTTCGAAATTCATCATAAATCGAAGCTACCTTGCCAGAAGATTGCGAGGAAGCCTTCATGAGCTTCAACATCTCTTTATACATCTCCTTTCTCATTTCCTCCATAAGCGATGCTACTCGGGCAACAACCAACGGGGCCATGTGCTGAGTGCTCACTGCAGCCGGAGCAGTCATCATAGTTGGGGACGCTGAAACTCCTGAGGTTCCCACGACTGGATTATCAATAGAGGGTATGCTTTTCGGGACCATTCCCGCCACACCTACACCTAGTGGGGCCGTTGGGGCTGTCCCTAGTGTTACGAAGGCATTAACTTCCAATCCTCCCAGCATCATTGAAGCTACTGGAGTCTGCCTACTGGAGTCTGCAAAAACTCATAAAACTTACTCATGAGGAGTGCCACCTGAGTGGGTCCCAACCCCGCACTCGTGGAAGCTTGTGTCACCCCTGGAAGTCCTGTCATCGCCTGAAATGGGGGTACCTATACTCAAGTAAGCCTATCCCTTAGAGCCTCCAGTTATCTCACAGTCAGTTCTTCATTGTATTGGACGTCATCAAAGTTGAGCCTTCGATTAGCATTATCTTGCGCCATACTCCTTACTTAAAAGAATGCCTCCCCAGCGGAGTCTCCAAATGTAAGAGGGTACTTTAGATAAGATGGAGACGTAACTCCTTTGAAGTATAGTAATGATAAGTTAATTAGCTAAAACCTTGGATTAATAATAGAACACGTAAACACAAACTCAATGAAGATAAGACTTAGTTTAAACTCACTAATCTCTCGTGTATAACTCAGAAAAGTTGTAAGGAAACTTATAAGTAACTTAGCTAGAGGGAGAGGGAACTAAGCACCCTAGATACACCTTGGCAGGCAGCCAAACACACCAACCACCTACAAGAATCTCTTTCAAGTATTAAAAGCTTCTTAATAACTAACAATGGTGGATGAATGCGACCTCTAGTTTGTAATAACCCTCTCTAATGTATCTTCTCTCTAGTAATAACTTCTGAACTCTAAAAAAAGATCATCCTCTCCTCAGGGGTGGTTGGGGTCCGTAAATAGCCCCCCCCCACACCATCCCCGAGGCAACCCAGTCATTAAAGACTACAAAAGACATCCCTCATACTTTATGTCACAATATTAAATGCCTGGTGCACTAGTTGTCTCCACGTCATAAACATTAAATGCCAAGACATGCCTTTTGCCTAACCACTGTGTGTCAGGGTGCTGTTGTCACGGAGGTGGATCACCAACTGCCTGACAGCCCCAAATACCACGGTGGTTTACTCGAGTGTAAGTCTGAAATTATTTATCTAGCTAGTGACATCACCTACAGTAGATGTGACATTAAGTAGAGGGCTGTTTGGTTCACAACTCAATGCCCGATGGAACTCCAAGCTTCTCCGCCCGAGGTTCCACGGTCAGGGTCCTTCGGTATTTTACCCGGTGTATCTAAGATGGTCAGGACAAGACCCAACGGTGCCTCACTTCTCAATCCTCCAAACCAATCCCTCTAAAGTTCCCACGGTGAGGTCATTCGATAGAGCATGAAAGCTCTCCCAGACCCTGCCAAGCCTGGTTTCTCGCGAGTACCGTTTGACCTCACACTAAAACTCATTATTATTCTCGTTACATCATTACAACTGTTATAGCTTATAGTCAATATAAACAAAGATATAATATGACTAATAAAACAATCTAAAATACAATGTTGTAACGCTGAGATGCCACGCCGAGCTGCCACGCTGAGCTGCCATGGTGCTTTAATCCCCAAAACACTGTTGCTAATGTGGAGTTTGAAGCACCTTATACTCTTGACTCACTTGACTCTATATTGTATAAGTGTTCATCTAGTTTGGAAATTGTGACAAAATTATGTCTAACCTAGAATCCAAAGAATCCCAGAGCTTGGTTTGCTATTTCTCCTTCTTGGTTGATTGATCTAGACCATATTACCAACACTCACACACAGTAGAATGGATCAATTACATCTCTTATTGCATATAAGTGTGTGTACATATGTTGATTATGTTTAAATCCCTAATATTGCTTTTTAAATATTTTTTTGGGATTTTATAAACATTTTAAAATAAGTTTTTATTAATTAAAACTTGTTTTTAAAAGTTTTTGGGGTCATTCTGCAATTAAGACTTAATGGTTATATTGACTTAAAGTTGCCTTGGGTAGAATCCGAAAGCGGCAAAGACTTCAGGGTGTGTTTTTAATTATTTTAGACGCTCATTTTATCTCTTCTAATTGGCCAACATTTGTTGTCTTCTGATTGGTGGAAAGTGCGTTTATTTATAGAGAGTAAAACAGCGTGTGTTTACAACCCTTGGATCGTCCGTAATCAACGATTTTCATGCGCCCTTTCATAATCCTTGTGAACCCCATAAGAACCAATCAGGTGAGTTTTAATCACCGCATATCGTGAACCCTTGGATCTAAGTCAATCAATCTTGACTAAATCTGAACCTTTGATTTTGAACGTTACTCTCGAACCTTCTCAGCATCCTATAAAAGGACCCTTTCACTCAGCCTTCTGAGACTTTTTCCATTTCATCCTTTTGAGAGAAAAAAGAGAGTAGAGAGAGAAGAGAGAAAAGAGAGAGAAGAGAGAAACCAGAAGAGAGAGAAAGAGTTAGAAACCCTAACCCTAACCCTAAATCGTCAAATCCTTCTCAAATCAAAACCTCTTTCCAAGTCCTGTATATTCCAAACACCACCTTGAGTGTTTGAGAGTTGTTTTTGGTAGTTGATTTGTTGCTGTAACCTCTTTGTTCTTTAGATCTTGTGTCCAACTTAAACATTGTGTCTTAGATCTATTTTCTGCAGTATAGAAATTTCAGATCTGAGTTCTTCATGTTATATTACACTAAGATTTGCATATTTAGTTTCTCAGCTTGAGAAATATATTGTTGATTCTTGTTCTGTAAATGTTTTTATCTTTGAAATCAACAATAATGTTTTCTGTTTCTAGTTCTCTTGAAATAAGACCTTTGACCTAGTTTGGAATCGCACTTGGTGATTTTCAATCTCAAAAATCTTTTCAAAACCGATATTGATTAAGATCTTGATACGTCTTCTGAGAAAGATAGCCGTGGATTCTGGGATTGTTTTAAAGGTAAAAAAAGGTTAAGTCTTGTGAGAAGAGAGAAAAAGAAAAATCACTGCATATAGTCTTATATGTAATTTGTTAGGACTGGTTGTACATAACAAGTGTGTGTGTGTGCATGCATGTGTTAGAGAGAACCTCCACAAACACTTTCACTCTACCACACTAAAAGTGTTGGTAATAAGATCTTGAGAACAAGAGTCGACGTAAAGAGCTTGAACAAATTGGAAGTTAGCAAACTGGGAGAACAACATCAACAATCAGAACTGCAGAGAAGTTATAAGGACACCAGAGGGTACATTCCTAAACTTATATAGGTCTGACTTGTATGCATGTTTGTTATATAGTTTGTAACTGTTAAATTTGTTTATAGTGGATTTTTTTGTTTACTCCATAGAGGGAGTCGTGGATGTTTCCTCAGTTGGGTGAGGTTTTACCACGTAAAAAATCTTGTTCTCAATCTTTCTACACCTACTCATCTCATTCTTGGTTGTGCTGAGTTTAAAGTTTTTAAACTACTTTATTAAACCTGTTAATCAAATCTTGAATAGATCTCATACATACATTTGTTAAACACATCTTGTGTTCAAATAGTTTTGGTTTTTAAGAAAAGAGTTTCTTCAAAAAACTGTTCGGAGTTACTTAAATAGTTTAATTTTATTAAACGGCTTTAGTAACAGATTGTCAATTGGTATCAGAGCTTTGTAAACTTCTTTTAAAGAGGTCCCGTGTTTCTGAAATTATTTTCTGAAAATCAAATATGGATGAGAAAAATGAAAGATTTGGTAACTTGACCAGACTTCCTATCTTTGATGGAACCAATTTTGATTACTGAAAAGTAAGGATGCTTTCTTTCATTTAAGGAACTCTGGGAGATGATGTCTGGGACATTGTTGAAAATGGATACATTTTTCCTACTAAACCAGCCATCGAAGGAAGTAATGAGAGGGTTAAGAAGGTATTAAGTGAGTTCACATGAAAACGCAGAAGTTGGATCCCCGGTGATTAATAATCTCAAATTAAAAAAGTAATTTCCTTTTTAAAGAAATGCGGAAGCGTATATAAGTGATGGTTCAACAAAACAAAACAAGGCCGGGTTTTAATATCATAAGAAACAAATTAAACCAACATAATTCAAGTCCTAGAATTTGCCTAAGTCATGATTAACAATTATATCCAAAGTTAGGCGAAACCAATTTTAGCAAGTGACTTGAATAAACCAAATATACCCAATATTTAATTTAAGTCCCAAATAAATGAGTGTGATAATTAAACCGAATTTTATCTTGAATTAAACCTAAAGCATGCGTTCTAAATGATGTGCAAGATAAAATAAACACAGTCACACTACACCGCGATGTACGAGGAAAAACCCACTAACGGGAAAAAACCTCGGGACGGCCCTAGCCTCAAATCCACTAAAAACGGTATTACAAAATACAAGACAAAAGACTTACTTCCTAAACTCGAACCCTCTCAAGCCGTGATGCTCCTTCTTGTATCAACCTCCAATTAGCGGATAACCAACGGAGCTCCACCGTGGTCTCGGAATACACCGATAGGACTTTAAACGGTCACTGTCACCCGAACATGGAGCCTTTCTCCAAACGGGTAGAATCTCAACAAAGGTCTTCTTTGTGATGGGGTGTAGAAGCAAACCCGAAACGTCTCTTGAATTCAGTAGAGAAAACCGGTGCCAAAAACTCCAAGTAAGGATATGTATATATAGAACTTGGAATAAACAACAATGGGTGTAAACTAGAGTGTGTATGAATTTTCCATTAAAAATTAACACTCAAAACATGAACATTTTCCCTAATTAAATTTGCTCTCAAACTCTCTCTAAGAGTTGGATATGGAATGGAAAAGTTTTCTTGGAAAATGTGTTTCCCGCACATAATAAAGTATGAAAAAGTTGGTTGAAAACCAAGTGGAGAAGTGGGGAAAAACTGTCAAAAACTGCTCAAAACTGTTCCCGCCTGACGTCTCGTTCGAACGAACTTGACTCTCGTTCAAACGAGACTTCTAACGAGCGACCAGCCTGGGCTCGTTAGAATCTCGTTAGATATCTCGTTAGAACGAAAACTCGTTCGAACGACTGGCCAGATTAGGGTCGTTGGCAAACTCGTTCGAACGAACCTGGTTCGAACGACAAAACTCGTTCGAACAAAAAAACTCGTTCGAACGACATTTCTAACGAACGTCCAGAAAGTTTGTAAAATGCGATTTTGGCCCAGAAACTTTTATAAACTTTTATATACTTATTTTTAAGTTTCTAATTGATTCTTTCTGAAAAATAAAATGCAGTTTTTATTAACCTAACACCCAATACAAATTGTTCCAAGCTCATATATAAATATAATTGCATTCATACCTTGGGAGCATGGAACTAAGTTGATGACGTACAAACGAGGCACATAAACTACGGCATGTTGATGATGCTTTATACTCTTTGCCGCTACGTCTTCAACAAACACTTCATAGGTCTTGAATATTACAATAAAATAAAATCCTATGAATAAATGTTTTTGTCCGGAATTGAGCCAAAACTATATATGGACTCAATTGGAAATTTGTGTCCTTACAAATCTCCCCCTTTGGCTATTCCGGGACAAAAACCAAACAAAAATCCTAAAAGGCCGTCAAGCTCTACTAGACTCAAAACATAACCCGCCCAATCTTGACTCAACCCAAGGATCAAACGCTTTGCCATAGAAAGATGCCGCTTTAGAATAATTCCTGCACACTTAAGAAAACTCATCAAATGCATAGGGGATATCAAAATATTAAATGCAATTAATTAATTACTCCCCCTAAATTAATTCTCCCTTTAAACACATGACCTACTTAGAAAGACGTCTCCCCCTAAGATAAATCTCCCCCAAACGAAGATACGATAATAATAGGATTAGATACCATTTCTCCCCCTATCATCATTCTCCCCCTTTTTGTTCGGGAATAGGCAAAGGATAAAGAACTAATAAAAAACATGTGAAAGCTTAAAGTGATAAGACATGAAAGCATATGGGCAATAAAAGCAAGGCAAAGACAAACAAATATCATATATATATATATACTATAAATATACCAATAAGTACGGGCATATATATATAGATATAAACACACACATGACACAAAATACAATAAGTTTGCACACTCGTATGGCAAAAATGTGTCATATGGAAACGGAAGTGTAGGGGTGTGAACTAGCAACAAGTAAATTTAGACCCAAACACTTAAGAAACGTTCACGGAGTTCTCATTTGATTGCAAACTTCATCACAGTTAAATATAACCTCATGTGACAATATAAAGATTGAACTCAATGAACAAACATACACAATGCATACAAGCCTAGCATGATGATGATTCTACAAACCAAATAGAGTCATGACATTAAAGACAACTAGGATAAACGGACATTGTGCAAACCGTTGATATACCATCCAATTCTCCCTCAATGAGCATATATATTCTTTTATTTTTGAATGAATATATCATACAAACATAGGCCTTGGCAATTGCTTTTTGTTTAATGCCAAATATTCTGTTTTTAGGCCTTTGGATCACGTATTTCTTTTAGATCCAATCAACGGTGGCTTACTATCGCAAAGGACTTAATTCATCCTTTCGGAGCCCTTCCCCGTGCATATATTAATTTATCATGTTTTCACTTTTCACACAAATCTCACATGCAACGGATTTTGACATGCACTAGTCCTCCTAGGTCATAGATATGTAGATGACTAGATTGATAGGAGAACACCTCAAAAAGCTCAAATATAACATGTGACATTAAGATTTCAAAAGAGCTCGTGCATGTGTGAATAGAGTCATATAGAAATAGAATCCATTTAAACAATACAAAATCCAACTACTCCATAAAATATGGTAAAGAACATAATAAGGATTGAAAATCTAAACCAAAAGTTCTAGCCACATGGAAGCGTAAATGATAGGATTCAAACGCAAATATATGCCACATAAAGTGTGTCAAACAAAAATACACACAAAAACAAAATCTTTTTGAGTTTTTAAACATTTTTAATCAAAAATAAGTATATACTCAAAAGGACAAACAAAAATCATTTGTATTTATCATTAAGCTTAAATGAAATAAATAAAACACAAATGATAAACAAAAATCTTTTTATATTATGCAGTTGATTCAAACACAAAATATAATACAAAAAGATAAACAAGTCATAATTTCTAGCATGTGATATGAAATAAGGCAATGACTAGAGAATGACTAAACAAGCATACATTTAGCATATGAATATAGCATGAAGTACAAACGCTAAAGTATGCAAACACTAACACATTCATCCATTAGATTTAGCAAGGGAGGAAGGATGTGAAAGTAAATGAGAATCAAAATCCCTATTTTGTAAGGCAACCAAGTAGGATTTCCTAACCCAAATTAATGAAGAATTACTATCTTGGGGTGTAGGAACGTTAGTTATCGTGGTTACTTTACTATGGGATTTTCTAGGAGTTCGTTTAAGATCTAAACAAAATTTCCTAAGATGACCTTTTCGACCACAATGTGTACAAGTAAGAATATGTCGAAAAGATTTATCTAAGGAGTGATCATTAAATGCATTCCTAGAAGATTCTCCTAAAACATTGGTTTTGACTTTAGGGTTAAAATCATTACAAGAATTGAAGCCTAAACCAAAAGTTTCATTTTTAATTTGGACCGTTCCTAACATTTTATCTAGTTTTTCCGAACGACACTCCAAATCAAATTTGACATTACTAGAATCTTTTAATTTATTTTCCAAATCCAAAATTTTAGATTCTAGTAAAACATTTCGCTCTTCAAAAGCAAGAAGCTCCTTTTTCAAGGATTCCATTAAACCCCTAAGGCTATCTCTCTCGCCTTCTACATAGTTAAGCTTCTCTTGAAGAGTCCTCTCATGAGTCCTAAGGTCTTCTATTAAGGCACTTTCATCAATGACCTTTACACTCTCTCTTAAACTCGCTTCTAACTTCAAATTAGCTCTTTTCAATTTAATAGATTCTTTATATAATTCATGAAAAGCATTTTGAAGTTCACTCATATCAACCTCATCTTCATTTTCACTCTCTCTTTCTTCTTCACTCTCACTATCATAAAAAATAAGAGAATCATGTACAATGACCTTGGAAGTGGCATGTGCAATAATTTCATCATTCGATGAGTTCTCACTATCACTCACATGACTTGCCATAAAAGCCACAAAATTTTTCTTTGTGGGGGAATCGGGCTTTTCTTCCTTATCACTATCACTAAGGGTCTCATTATATGAAATGGGTCGTTTACCCTCTTTCCTTAGTTTAGTGGGGCACTCAAAAGCCCTATGGCCATAACCTTCACAACCAAAACATTTATTAGACTCGTCCCTATCAATATTTTCATTACAAGACTTAGGGATCTTTTCGGCTTTAGAAATCTTCTCGATTTTATCATGTTTAAAAGATTCAAATTTCTTAAAATCATTTTTAACTTTATCTTTGTTAAATTTAAGAAATTTTCTAAATTTACGAGCAAATAAAGCCATATCTTCAGAGTCACTATCACTATCGCTCTCTACTACTTGTTTGACCTCTTTTCGGGCTTTTAAAGCAACGCCCTTTTCGATTTTCTTTTCATTTTTAGAGGGAAACATATCCAGTTCATAGGTTTGTAAATCACCTACAAGCTCTTCTAATTTCGTAGAGGCTAAAGTGGGTAAAGAATTTAAAACGGTCACCTTTGGAATAAATCTATCGGGTAGGGACCTTAAAATTTTCTTTACTACACGGTCGTCAGGTATTTTCTCTCCCAAGTTAAAGGATGAATTAACAATATCAGAAAGTCTAGCATAAAATTTATCAAAAGTTTCTTTTTCATCCATTTTGATAGTTTCAAATTGAGTGGTGAGGTTTTGGAGTTTTGAGGCTTTAACGACACTCGTTCCTTCATGAGTTAATTGTAAAATATCCCAAGCTTCTTTAGCGGTCTCACACGTCATAATGCGTCGGAATTCATCCGGTGTGACAGCGCTAAACAAGGCATTTAAACCACGGGAATTAAAATTTGCAAGCTTAAACTCATTTTCAGTCCATCTATCAACGGGTTTGGGAACTTGTTCATTTTCAACTAAATGTGTTGGTGGAGTCCAACCGTTAACAACAGACATCCAAACACGTTCATCGATAGATTTAAGTGCCGATTTCATTCGCGCTTTCCAATACGCGTAGTTAGAACC
The DNA here is from genome assembly GCA_949130495.1 of Sambucus nigra. NCBI lineage: Eukaryota > Viridiplantae > Streptophyta > Magnoliopsida > Dipsacales > Adoxaceae > Sambucus > Sambucus nigra. Next base: position 380,497,325 of record OX422214.1, on the reverse strand, counting down.
ATCAAAAATAGGAAATTTTGAAAATGGGGAAAAATCCATATTTAGCCAAAAAATTAAAGGATCTTAACGAAATAATTTATCGTTTTTGGCTCTGATACCAATTTGAAAACGCGGAAGTTGGATCCCCGGTGATTAATAATCTCAAATTAAAAAAGTAATTTCCTTTTTAAAGAAATGCGGAAGCGTATATAAGTGATGGTTCAACAAAACAAAACAAGGCCGGGTTTTAATATCATAAGAAACAAATTAAACCAACATAATTCAAGTCCTAGAATTTGCCTAAGTCATGATTAACAATTATATCCAAAGTTAGGCGAAACCAATTTTAGCAAGTGACTTGAATAAACCAAATATACCCAATATTTAATTTAAGTCCCAAATAAATGAGTGTGATAATTAAACCGAATTTTATCTTGAATTAATCCTAAAGCATGCGTTCTAAATGATGTGTAAGATAAAATAAACACAGTCACACTACACCGCGATGTACGAGGAAAAACCCACTAACGGGAAAAAACCTCGGGACGGCCCTAGCCTCAAATCCACTAAAAACGGTATTACAAAATACAAGACAAAAGACTTACTTCCTAAACTCGAACCCTCTCAAGCCGTGATGCTCCTTCTTGTATCAACCTCCAATTAGTGGATAACCAACGGAGCTCCACCGTGGTCTCGGAATACACCGATAGGACTTTAAACGGTCACCGTCACCCGAACATGGAGCCTTTCTCCAAACGGGTAGAATCTCAACAAAGTTCTTCTTTGTGATGGGGTGTAGAAGCAAACCCGAAACGTCTCTTGAATTCGGTAGAGAAAATCGGTGCCAAAAACTCCAAGTAAGGATATGTATATATAGAACTTGGAATAAGCAACAATGGGTGTAAACTAGAGTGTGTATGAATTTTCCATTAAAAATTAACACTCAAAACATGAACATTTTCCCTAATTAAATTTGCTCTCAAACTCTCTCTAAGAGTTGGATATGGAATGGAAAAGTTGTCTTGGAAAATGTGTTTCCCGCACATAATAAAGTATGAAAAAGTTGGTTGAAAACCAAGTGGAGAAGTGGGGAAAAAACTGTCAAAAACTGCTCAAAACCGTTCCCGCCTGACGTCTCGTTCGAATGAACTTGACTCTCGTTCGAACGAGACTTCTAACGAGCGACCAACCTGGGCTCGTTAGAATATCGTTAGATATCTCGTTAGAACGAAAACTCGTTTGAACGACATATCGAACGACTGGCCAGATTAGGGTCGTTGGCAAACTCGTTCGAACGAACCTGGTTCGAACGACAAAACTCGTTCGAACGAAATCCGGTTCGAACGAAAAAACTCGTTCGAACGACATTTCTAACGAACGTCCAGAAAGTTTGTAAAATGCGATTTTGGCCCAGAAACTTTTATAAACTTTTATATACTTATTTTTAAGTTTCTAATTGATTCTTTCTGAAAAATAAAATGCAGTTTTTATTAACCTAACACCCAATACAAATTGTTCCAAGCTCATATATAAATATAATTGCATTCATACCTTGGGAGCATGGAACTAAGTTGATGACGTACAAATGAGGCACATAAACTACGGCATGTTGATGATGCTTTATACTCTTTGCCGCTACGTCTTCAACAAACACTTCATAGGTCTTGAATATTACAATAAAATAAAATCCTATGAATAAATGTTTTTGTCCGGAATTGAGCCAAAACTATATATGGACTCAATTGGAAATTTGTGTCCTTACATCACACAAGAAGAGAAAAAAGTTTCTTGCAATAATAACAAAGAAAAGAATGCCATATTTATGTCCATAAACGAACATGAGTTCAAAAGAATCTCATCCTATACCACTTCTAAGGAAGCTTGGGACACATTGGTTACTGCTCATAAAGGTGACACTAGAGTTAAGGCTACTAAAACTCAAATGCTCATTCAACAGTATAACTCTTTAATTATGTCTGAGACTGAGTCATTTGATGACTTCTATATTAACCTGACTGATATTGTGACAAAACTGCATGCTAATGGGATAACATATGACAGACAAGAAATTGTATCTAAAATTCTGAGATCATTACCACAGAAATTTGATAACAAAAGATATGCTATTGAGGAAATGTGTGATATCAATCTCACTCCTGAATTACTCAGTAGTAAATTAAAAACTGTGGAAATGGAACTGGAATTTAAGAAAAAATTGACCCAATCCCATAGGAAACAGACTAGTTCCAATCTAAGCTTCTCTTCTAAATTGATTAAGCCTGAGTTTAACACTTCCAATGATGACTCTGATGAGGAATGCGATATAGAGAGTTTGGACAATCAGATTGTCTTAATGTCAAAACAGTTTAAGAAAATCATTAAATTTAGAAACAACATGGCAAATAAACAAGGCAAGTCCAATTATCCAACTCCCTTTAATCACAGACCTCATGAGATAAGTCTATAAAATTCTCACAATTTAGAAAAGTAATTTATGGAATGTGTGAAATTTGTTCATTTGGATGCAAAGAGAAAATTACGTCAAGATGTCCCAACTAGGTGGAATGAAATATTTCTAATGATAGAGAGTGCTATATTTTATCGCCGTGCATTTGTTCGTTTAGCACTAACTGACTCAAATTTTTTGCATTGTCCAAATGAAACGGAGTGGGGAAAGATTGAGAATTTTTTTCCAGTTTTTTGAGGTTTTCTATGAATTGACTTGCATCTTCTCCGGAAACAAATACCGTACGTCAAACTTGTATTTTACTTCCATTTTCATGGCTGAGTTCACTTTAAGAGAAGAAATTCAAAGTTCGGATGTCTTTATGAAGCAAATGGCATGTAAAATGCATGAGAAAATTTTCAAGTATTGATCGGATTATAATTTGCTTTTGGCAATGGCCGCGATTTTGGATCCTTATCTCAAATTTCAATATGTTGAGTTCACTTACCAAAAACTTTATGGTATCAATAATTATCAAAGTCGTCTTGTTAAAGAAAAGTTGTTTGATCTTTTTTGTGAATACATGAGCAACTCTACTATGGGTGAGAACACATCTATTACAATAGTAGATGGATGTAAGAAAGTTGAGGATGAGAAGACAAATGCTACCGTTCTAAGTCGAACCACAAAAAACATGTTCAAGGTACATATACATTATTGTTTTTTTATTACACAAGTTGCTGTTTTTTTATGAAAAAATGTGTTGTTTTCTTATTTCTAAAGTTGCTATTTTTTAGTAAATAAAAACATTGTTGTTTTTTTTCATTGAAATTTTTTTGCTGTTTTTTAGTATGAAAAAACATGTTTTTTATTACAAAAGTTGCTTTTTTTTAGTGAATGCAAATCATTGTTGTTGTTTTTTTATGAAAAATATATGTTGTTTTTTATTACAAAAGTTGCTATTTTTTTAATGAAAAAACATGTTTTTTTACATTGCTGTTTTTTTATTAAAAAAGCATTGCTATGTTTTTGTTTTTAGGAGTACTCTTCTTATGAGAGTCGAGCACTTTCTTCAATGCAAAAGACACAACTTGAGATATATTTAGATGAACCAAGAAGTGACTTTGAAGAACAATTAGATGTTTTAAGTTTTTGGAGAGCTCATCAATACCGATACCTTGATCTAGCATGTATGGCTGGTGATGTCTTAAGTGTCCCTGTATCCACAGTTTTGTCAGAGTCGGCGTTTAGTAGTGGTGGTCGTGTGCTTGATCAATATCGGAGTTCACTTAAGCCTGAAACTATGGAGGCGCTGATTTGTACTAGAGATTGGCTTTTTGGCATTAAAGATAAATTTATATTTCTTTACAATTCGATTTTTTAAATAAATGATTTTCACTTAATCATTTTGGATTTTTATATTATTAATAAGGTGATTTGGAGCTTAATTTGCTTGAGCTCACTGAATACATCATAGAATTGGATATGAAGGAAAGCAATTCATCGGATACTATCAAGGTTAATACATGCAATTTTTAATATTTAATTAGTTTCACTTGTATTACTAACTTGTTTTATTCTAATAATGCTTATATTTTTTTTCATAGGAATGATATTGTGCATGATGATGGAAGAAAGAATGATGCAAGCACTAAGGAGGAGAGTAGTGATCTTTTGAAGACTTTATTAGTTGTTATCTTAGCTAAAAAATATTATTTGTGAATTGTAATATCATTAACAACTTTAAGTACATTTGAAATTTTTTGGAACTTTTGGTGGTTGGGATTATATAAGTTTTAGTTGTGCTTGCTTATTGTGATGTAATTCCTACTTGTGCATGCTTACTATATAAATTTTATATATTATGGAACTTTTGCAAATTGTTGATTTATTATGCAATATGATAAAGCATTAATTGAAAGAATATGCTACAAATTGTACTCCAATTATGTCGTGTCGTGTTGGGTCAAATGTGTCGTGTCAATCGTGTCATGTTAATGGGTTTTAATCGGATCAAAATTTTAAATCGTGTCATGTCATGTTAGAAGCGGATCGTGTTCGAGTTATTAAAAAATAACACGACATCGCGTCGGGTCGTGTTCATGTCACTAAAAAACATTTCGTATCATGTAGGGTTTGTCCTGAACCCGAACCAATAACACGATTTGCCAACCCTAATGTTGATGGTATTACACGTAAATGAATCCAACATACGTTTTTGATAATTACTTTATTAATAAATTATAGTGGATACTTAAAACATTGGAGCACACTTCTTCCGAATATTGCCAGGCCAAGCCAAGTTGTCACACGTGTGACACCCCGCCTAATTAAATACCGGGTGATCAGTCCTTTATTAAATTAATTCAAAGCGTATGGTTGGTTCATTCTTATCATCATGATCGAAAACAACATTCTTTATTTATCACCTAATAAATAATTAAGCTAAGTGTCAAAACATTTAATTTTATAGATTAAGTCCCATTGTTATGAGTTAATAGACGAAACAATTTTTATGAACACAGATAATAATATTGAATACCAAACCATCCAAGTGGAATAAACAGGTTAGATTAATCATTCCAAATAAAATATCCCAATTTGAAGGACAATGTAAAAATTAAAACAATCTCAACTAAAACTGAATACTGAAATAAATAAATATCACAAAGTCACTCTGATCTAAATAAGAACTGGAAATGAGCAACTCATGCCCTATCTAAAATGACTAAGTGAATAGCTGAGATGACAAGGATGAAGTCGTCTAAATGCAAGGACCTGCAACTCCCACACTAGCTGCAGCACGTCAATGTCCAAAGATCTAAGTCTGAATCCCTTGGGGCTGGGCACCTGTAATTTTATATATATATATATATATATATATATATATATATATATATACATACATATACAAGAGAGATGGGAGATGACAAGAAACGGGTCAGAGCCCGGGTGTAAAATATCTTTAAAATAGTTTAGCAAGTATATGAAATGCTTACCAGTTGATATCACATTCATGTTAGTGCCTCGACACTCACTTGAGAATTCTCACCTCTTAAATAATATGCATGCCTAACCTACTACTAAATAAATCTAGATGAAGCTAACCCAATTAACTAGTCTAACCCAATCTCCTCCCATCCATCTTGATTCACGTGATCGCATAACTATAATTTATACAAGATAAATTTTCTTATGAATTTACCAAGTCAACTATGTATATCTCAATACAGCCTTAAGTTCTCAACCACGTAGTTTTTTTTAATATCAATTATTCAAATTTATGTACTTACAAGCACAATAGATGTATCACATGTACATATATTTATCACTCACAATATATATACTAATAGGGCACCTACATAAAATCTATGGTGCTGGCATACTCTGCTATCAAGCCTATATACCTCTCGTACAAATGAGGGAAATACTATTTCGGATCCACTCTCGAACCGTATTAACACAAAATACACATTTTGGAGGCGCTGCATAGTTCCAAATCACTAAGAGGTCAGCACATACCCTCACGTATCTTAGGATCGTCTGACTATCGTTCTCAAATAGCCTGTACCAAGGATCTTACGTTCTAGGGTACGAGTCAATATTCCCCATAAAAGTCACATCAAAATAAGAATGTCCCGGAGCGAAAACTTCCGTGGTAGCAAGTAGCGCGGGTATGATTATACACAAATGTTCATATTATCTATCTATATATATATATATACACATTATTCAGATAGGTACACTCACGACCCATAACATGTTCTGACCATACATGGCACGTAGCGCTCGAGTCCAACGTATAACTAATTCATTCTTTTACTTTCTCAGTTATCGCAAGTTCTCAAGTATTTCTCGACCCTCGAAGTGTATCATTCTGATAATTATAACATCAGGAGGTGTACACTCTCTACCCTACTGGTCTAAGTCATTCTTAATTCTCACAAAACCTAATTTAACCTACACACGATCTTCACTCCATTTTACACCCTCATAACTCCACGATTAAATCTCATATAAGAATCGTACTACTCGAACCTTGCCTACCACCCTACTGGTCCTTACCAAGTCCCATTATTGTAAATAAATTGTGTAAAAGGGTTCCCATGAAGCGGCATTGGGTGAATCATTAAAAGGAAATAAGTTTCAAATTCCAGGAGGGGTCGATCGATCGATGGAAGTGGTCAATTGATCGATCGAGTCAATCGATCGACATTCTTGAGTCGATCAATCGATCGATCATATATTGGCCCAGTTTATGCAATTCTTTGCCTACAGGTGATAAAAAGAAAATTTGCTTCTAATGTATTTTTTTCGTTGTGCAATTCCTCTTTCCATAAAAAATCTTCACAAACCTATAAAAGTAGAACAAAAATAGAATATAGATGTAAGTGAGGTATCAATCCATATCTAAGGATGAAACTAGGGGTGGCAATATGGGTCAGTGGGTCGTGTTTTGACCCAACACGACACGACACGACAAGGTTTTTTCGGACACGAACACGACACGACACGAATTCGTGTTTTTTTTAGCTGACACGAACACGACACGAATAAAAAATAACACGGCACGACACGACACGACAACCATAATTTCTTAAATTTTAGGCTTAAAAACACGATAACACGACAACACGACACGACACGACTCATAATTAAGACACGAACACGACACGACACGACTTCGTGTCAAAAAAACCCGACACGAACACGACACGAACACGAAATATCGTGTCAATTTCGGGTCAATTTCGTGTCGTTCCGTGCCGTTTTTTCGTGTCGTTTCTAAAATTGCCACCCCTAGATGAAACACAAAATTGGAGAGGACATATATAATTCATTTGCATTTTATTATTATTTTTCTGTTTTTGCTATTTGTATTTTTTTATGGATTTCTCAAGGGATTTTTTTTAACTAACTAACTATAATAATTTTTCTAACTACTAATTAAGAAGTAAAAGCTAATTTAAAAATGAGGTAAACAAAATTGTTCTAAAGAGAAAACTAACTAAATTGGACTCATAAGGGCTTCAAAATACATCCTATGAATGAGAAATTATCCCTCAATAATCATCATCCAAAAATATAAGATAAACAGTTGAAAGCATGTGATGATTAAAATAAAAGTAATGAGAGAGGAATAGATCAACCCATTTGTACTTGAATTGGATCAACTCTTCAATAAATCAACAATCTCTTAATTATACATCAAAACTCTCTCAATTACAATCACTCACAAATGTATTTATTGAATATAAAATAAAAACTACAAAATAAAAATAAAAAGGATAGTGGATGAATTCATAATGGAGAATTAAATAATAAAAGAGATTTGCTAAAAATGCAAATCCTAACATTATAAAATTGTACATTAGAACTCATCCAAAGAAATAAATTCTAGATCATTACTTTATATTAAGATAATTGCTAAAACTGCAAACTCTCAACATAAAGGAATGGATTAGAGTTTACCTCCCATAAGGGATGAATTCAACTACATCAATCTATTTTGAAATAATTGCTAAAAATGCAAAAAATCATTATAGAGGGGTGGGGTTGAATTTATCCTGAGATAAATTTCACTACACCTTTATATTGAGATATTTGCTAAAAATGCAAATACTCAACATAAAGGGGTGAAGAGAATTTTATCACACAAAGCTTAAAAACTAAATTTGAGATTTTTTTGAAAATGGCCTAAATCTTGAATTTATATGGTGCATATGAAGGCTACGGGTAAATTGGGTATTGGTAAAATTGAGTGAGGATGAGAGCACATGAGCACGGCAAAGGGGTGAGATAATTGTGAGGAAAAAAAATCATATTTGTGTGCACATGAGGGTAAAGGGGTAAATGGCATATAGGGAACATGTGGGGGAAGTGTCATGAGGGTATAATGGAAAAAATGGGTTAAGTTGGTTTATTAAGCATGGGGGTCTTTTATTTGGTTTTATTTTGGCTTGAGATTTGGCAGGTGGAATCGTGGCTTGGAAAAAAGGAAATTGGTTTAGGTGAAACGGGTTGAAGTCGATTTGGTATGGGGAGTACGGTTTTGCTCGGTTGAAGAGGTGACGTGGTAACGATTTCGATTGTAGTGTGGGTGGAAAGGCATATGGGTCGTCGATTTCCAGGCATGGGCGAGTTCGGGTTGTCCGGGTCAGAGGCGGCAACCGATTTGGTGGGTTTCCGGGTTCGCGAGTTTGAACCGGGGTGATCTCGGGTGTGAGGTTAGGTTTGGTTTGGGGTGAGCTCGGGGTAAGGTGTCCGTAGCTGGGTGTAGCGCCAGCGGGTCTCTTGGAGGTTCACCGGCTAAAAATCGCGATGGGTTTAAGGGGTTGAGTTGGGGTCGCCGGTGGCTCGAGGTTCGATTTTGGTAAGGTGAAATTTGAGATGGAACTCGGGTTTTCATGGGGTTCGGTAATGGGGATGTTGGGTTGGTGGTTTGGGAAATGGGTTTGTTGTTTGTTGGTTATGGTGGAAATAGGAGAGAGAGTGGTTGAGGTAGAAAATGATGGTGATTGGGTTAGAGTGTATAAGAGTGTAGGGAAAGTAGGTGTGAGGGTGAGGGTGTATTTGGGTGTATGTAGTATATGGTAGGTGGGTGTGAGTGTGAGGTAGAGTTTTATGTGTGTGTGTGTGTTACTTTGTGACCCTAAAAAAATGTAGACTAGCTAACTAAAAAAAACTAACAAAATTAAAAACTAAAATCCTAATCTATAAATAAAATAAAGACTCAAATAAAAATAAAAATAAAAATAAATAAAAAATACAAATCTATTAAAACCAAGGTTCTAAAAAACGCGGGGCGTGATCAATGCGTGGAGGCCAAGCCTTAAGCCTTAGAAGCCTAGGCAGGCCTTAGGCGTGAAAAGGCGTTTAGGCCTTCTTAATATATTTTAACCATGACAAGGCTATTAAAATACTAAAATTGTACATATCATAAAAATATGTCCGAATGTATGAAAATTAAAATACTATTTGATTGTTTTGGATGAGATAATGGTTCGATTTGTAAAAATATTCTTGAAAATGCGATATCATTTCACTAAAGCATTGTTGTTTTAAGAAAAAAGTGCGCCGTAAGGATTTTACCAAGAATAAGGCGTGAAAAGTGTAAGGCGGGGCGTTTCTCCCAAGCCTCAAGCCTAGGCGGGTTTTTTAGAACAGTTAAAACTAAAACTAAAACCCTAAAAAAATGTAAAATCTCATAAATCTAAAATAAAGAAATGAAATCCTAAAAAAAACTAATCCTAATAAAAATAAATTAAAATAAAGATAACTAAAAACTAATAAAAATCAAAATCAAAATAAAATAAAATTATACTAATAAAAATAAAATAGAAAAATAAAAAACAAAACCTAGAAAATACTAAATAAATAAAAAATAAATCCTAAAAATAAAACGACTCAAACTAAAAATATTAAAAAGGCACAAACTAAACACACACGGGGTTAGGGGTAGGTTTAGGCTCGGGTAAGGTTACGGGAATGGGGAATTAGCTCCATTTGATTCACATTTGCCTCGAAAGAATGCTTTTTGAACCACAAACGCAATCAAGCCAGCACATTGAACATTTACGCACATAAGACCATTTTATTACAAACGAGCGACTAAAATGCATCTATTCGGGGTATAAAATGAACACTTTTTGGTGCTTATCAACCAGTTTCATCAACTTTAATCCTCAAAACCTCTATCAATTCGTCCCAAACTCCCAACTAAACATCACAAATGTTATAGTAATAGGTATGAAGAAATTCTAACCTAAAATCTAGGTCAAATCCTTAAGGAATCATCATTAAATGGGTACAATTCATGATTTTATCTCAAACCCTAGTCTACCATATTCTTTCAAGAATCACACAATATTTTTCCAGATTTTCTTCTCTAATCATCATTAAAAATCGTGAAAAATATTCTGCATGAGATAAGGATATTAGCCTAACATGATTTTTATTCAATTATGTGAATTCTAGTCTTCCAAATACATTTAATCTCCATAAAAACTTATAATTATATTTCCTACTCTAACATGGATGAAATATTAACTCAAGAACATCAAGATAGATACCTACTTGGAAATCAAATGTCTGGTCTGACAAATTTGAGTGGTGTAGGAACGGTCCTCTTCTTCCAATCTATGTTTTGGTGGTTGTGGAGGTGTAAAACGGGTGGTTCTTGTCCTTGAACACCTTGAAAAGCTCTCTCCTTCTTGCTATGGTTTTTGTAACTTTTTAATTCCCATAACCCTAACTTCCTCGACACACCATTTGATATAGCCTTAATAATTTCGTCATTAATTAAGGCCCAAAATTAGAAATTACTAAAATGCCCTCCCAGGTTGCCGGTTTGGCCTAAAATCGTCCCAAGACCCAAACCAAACCCTTGGGTACACTTTTCTGAATATCTCAACTCTTTCGGACACATTGGCGCAGTCGAAATGATCATATGGGTGACTTAGAATTAACTTACTTTTTTTTCTTAAATTAGTCCCGACACGACTGACACGCGCGTCCTGACTTAATTTCTATAACTGTCGTATTATTCACTCACGATAATTTTAATAAATTCAATCTCATATATTACTTTACTCATTAAGTAATATTCAACAAAATTCTTACCAATAATTGCTAACTCTCATCACGCTAGTAAATATTTATTTAAAAATTCGAATTAATATTAAATTAATTTATCCCAATTTTAATTTAATGAGTCCCATAATTAAAGTCCATAAACATACGAGTAATTACATACTTCCCCCCTAATAATGGAATTTCGTTCCTAAATTCGAAAAATAACTCATACCTGGTAAAAACAATCATGGATACTTTTCGCGCATGTTTGCCTCGCGCTCCCAAGTGGACTCCTCTACATTATGATTCTCCCTCTGGACCCGTACAAGTGGGACTACCTTCGACCTCAATCTCCTCTCACTATGGTCTAGTATAGCTACTGGTCTCTCCTCATAAGAATTATCGGGCTACAAGTCAATCTCCTCTATCGTAATGTGAGTGTTGGCCAAATCATCCCGAAGATATCGCCTCAACGACGAAATGTGGAACACATCATGAATACGGTGCAAGTGCACTGACAATCCAAGTCTGTATGCCACCTGTCGGATCCTCCCGATAATGAATGGTCCTACGTACCTCGAAGTTAATTTCCCTTTCTTCCTGAACCTCATCATTCCTTTCATAGGAGACACTCGCAGTAATACTTAGTCCCCCACGCTACACTCCTTGAAGAACTTCTTTGCATCTGTGTAGTTTTTTTACCTGTCCAAGGCTACCCGAATGTGACTCCTGATCATCTCAAATCCTTGATGATGTGTCCTGAATCACCTCTGGCCCGAGTAACTTATTATCCCCCACCTCTAGCCAGTAAGCGGGAGAACGACAAGGTTTGTCTTACAATGCCTCAAATGGGGCCATGCCAATCGCAAACTGGTAGGAGTTATTATAAGAGAACTGCACCAGTGGAAGGTACTGTTACCAACCCCCTCTAAAATAAAGTACACATATGCATAACATATCATCCAGCATCTGATTAGTACGCTCAGTCTACCCATCTGTCTACGGGTGATAATCCGTACTCACGGTACCCATAGCCTTCTAAAAGCTCTCCCACAAGCGTGATACAAAAAGCTTATCTCTGTCGGATACGATATTTAAGGGCACCCCATACAACCTCACTATCTCAGTAATAAATAACTCGTCATACTGTCCCGTAGTGTATTCTGTTCGCACCGGTAGAAAATGAGCTACCTTGGTCAACCGATCCACCACTACCCATATAGAATCGTGACCCCGCTGTGATGTAGGCAACCCAGTGATGAAATCTACGAAAATTCTCTCCCATTTTCATATAGGGATCTCTAGCGACTGAAGTAACCTTGGTGGCTTATGATGATCCACATTTTCCAACTGATACGTGGCACACTTAGATACGAACTCCGCAATATCCTTCTTCATTCCACTCCACCAGTATTGTCACTTCATATCCTGGTACATCTTATCCTCTCCGAGATGTACCGCAAATCGAGATCCATGTGACTCTGTCATCAGTGCATGACATAAGTCCTCCCCTTTCGGGACCACTAATCTCCCATTAAATTGCAAACCCCCATTTGAACTCACTGATTAGGACTTTGCGCCCTCAGCTAGAAGACGTACAATCTGATCCTGGCAAAACGAATCAGCGGCTTGGGCCTGGATCACCCTCGTAATAATCTCTGGTGTGACTATCATGGCGGACATAAAAGATTGGTCCACTGCATCCTGATGTCCTAACTCTTTCCATTTTTCCTTCCACATTTTCGCCACCTCACTTACTGGCCTACGGCTCAACGCATCAGCAACTACGTTAGCCTTCCCCGGGTGGTACTGTATTTTGAACTGGTAACCTTTCACAAACTCCATCCACCTGCACTGACGCATATTTAACTCCCACTGAGTGAGCAAGTATTGTAGTGACTTGTGGTCTGTGAACAACCGAAATTTCTCCCCCAATAGGTAGTGTCTCCAAATCCGTAAGGCAAACACGACCGTTGCTAGCTCCAAGTCGTGGGTGGGTTAATTCCTCTCGTGAGGCTTGATCTTGCGGGAGTTATAATCTATAGCCTGCTCCTCCTGCTGAAGTACTCCACCAAGTCCCTATAGGGAAGCGTTAGTATACACCAGTTACTCCATTCCTGGAATGGGTAAAGCAAGAACTGGATCCGAAGTCAACTTATCCTTTATCTCATCAAAATCTAACTGACAAATGTCATCCCATACGTACGGTACCCCCTACAAGTTAGATTAGTCAATGGACCCGCTATCTTCGAGAATCCTCGAATGAACCGCCTATAGTACCCTGCCAATCCTAAGAAATTATGAATTTCTAACGGTGTCACGGGATGCCCCCACTCTCTGACCACTGACACATTTCCCGAATCTACGGATATCCCCTAGAGGAAATAATGTGTCCCAAGAACTGGATCTCGTATAGCCAAAACCCCCCACTTCTCATACTTAGCATATAATTGATGCTCTCACAGAGTCTGAAGAACCCGTCTCAAATGCTCGGTGTGCTCCTCATTAGTCTGGGAATAAATCAAAATGTCATCTATGAAGACAATGATAAACTGATCTAGGAACTCTCTGAACACCCTATTCATTAAGCCCATGAACATGGATGGAGAATTGGTTAGCCCAAATGGCATAACTCGAAACTCGTAAGATATATATCGCGTCAAGAAAGCAGTCTTCGACACATCCTGCTCCCTAATTCGTAACTGATGATATCCCGATCTCAAGTCTATCTTTGAGAATAAGGCATCTCCTCTCAACTGGTCGAATAAGTCATCGATTCGGGGCACCGAATAATTATTAAGTATCATGACTTTATTCAACTCTCGTTAGTCCACACACAACCTCAATGACCCATCTCTTTTCTTCACAAACAATAAGGGAGAACCCCGAGGCGAGGTACTCCTATGAATGAATCCATGTCCCAACAGCTGCTCAATCTGATCCTGTAACTCCCTCATCTCAGCTGTAGACATATGGTAGGGTAAACAAGCTATCGACCGAGTGCCCGACATAAAATCTATAACGAAATCTATCTCTCTGCTAGGCGTAGTCCCGGTATATCTTGGAACACATCGAAAAACTTACTAACTATAGGAATTGAATCAATGGGAATCACTATCTCCTTAGAGGTCTCCTCCTCTATGTAATATAAATGGGTGGACGATCCTCCCTCAGGATAAGGCATCGCCATCAGAAACATCTCCGGAGTCGGAATAGCAAAAATAATACTCCTACTAAAATAGTCTATCATGGCTCTATAAGAAATAAGCCAATCCATGCCAATAATGGCATCATGCTCGTTCATATCTAAGACTAGCATATATGTATGCAAAATGAGGCTCCTCCAACATATAAAGAAAATCAACGACCCATTACCGAGCGGTGAGTGTACACATGTCACTATACTCTCTGCCGTGTTTAACAACCCCGTGGCCCATGCAAAACTAGTGGCTATGAAGCAGTGAGATGCCCCAGTGTCAAATAAAATGTACCCCTATAGTACCATGGATAGGAAACTTACCCTCAACTGCGGGTGGCGCCTGTGGTGCTACTACGTGGTGGACGTTATAAATACATCCATACTGAAATTGTCCCTGCTGAATTGGGACTACTAGGATGGCTGGTAGCTGAGGTGGTGCTGGGAAGGCATCTGGGAAGATCGGTCTCTTCAACTCTTGATGGGCACCCTGCTGCTGTGGGGCCCTATCCCCCTCTGGGCAATCTTGATGCCTGTGGCCATTATTACCATAACCAAAGCATCTTCCCCAGAACTTTCCTCCCCTATATCCCGGCTTTCCTTGACCCTGATGGTTGTTACCACCCCTCAATTGACCCTGCTAATATCGCTGTTGGCCTTGACGGCCCTGTTATCCCTGCTGACTGGATTGACCCTGTCTATAGCCCCCATGATCCTGACTAGATTCACCAAATCGGAATCGCTTAGTAGGGTCCCTTTAATGGGAACTCTGCTCACCCTGGCGGACCTGCCCCTGAGTTGCTAGTACCCCATTGGCACTACTACCCCCTGTTCAGGCCTATTGGCTGGACTCCCGGTCTCGTTTGCTCCCCTACTAATGGAAGCGGTGGTCCTGGAAATATAATGGGGCAGTGTTGAGTACATCATTATAAGTACCCAATGATAGATTACCCAAGAGGTGCTGGTGAATCCCCCAAGCCAAGCCATCAATGAACATCTGAATATTTTTCTCTTCTGTAGGTACCTCATGTGACACCATGGTAATCAATCTCGTGAACTCCTCTTCATACGCAACAATCATACCTTCCTGCTTGAGATCCAACAGCCTCTGCCTCATCTCAGTCTGTATGGTAGAAGGAAAGTATTTGTTATCAAACCGCACCCAGAAACTCTGAATCGTCATATTGTCCATCTCCTCCAAAGTGGTCGTGGACTTCCACCACTGTAAGGAGGTCCCTACTAATTTTAAGGAAGCCAATAACTGTCTTTGAATATATGTGCACGCATACATGCGAAGATGCCTTGGGATGTCTTTTTCTCATTGGCTCACGATGACAACATCATAACTGCCCGAGAACTCTGGGGGATGTACCTTCTGAAAGACATCCCTAACTCTCTTCCATGCTGTAGGAAACTGAGATGGAACTGGCGCCACAGCCTGAACTTAGGGTGGGGCTTGTTTCACCACCGCTAAAGCTGCATTCATCGTCTGAGCAACTATAGCGGCAACCTCGGTTGCGTTCATTATTCCCTGAGCCTGCGTTGCTGGCTTCTTTGGTTGGGCATTTCTGTCCCTCGGGGCTTGTCTCAGAGGCATCTGAAATAAGAAGGAATTTATCAATCCATTGTTATTATTTAATCTCAAATAGCTGAAGACGTAATCGCGTAAATAAGAATACAACCGTGCTAAAAATCGGGCTCTATATCAAAGAGGCTAAGCTGAAAGCATAATAAGCCACACAGATCCTAAAGGACACTAGAACCAGATGCTCTGATACCACCTATGACACCCCACCTAATTAAATACTGGGTGATCAGTCCTTTATTAAATTAATTCAAAGCGTCCGGTTGGTTCATTCTTAGCATCATGGTCGAACACAACTTTATTTATTTATAACCTAATAAATAATTAAGCTAATTGTCAAAACACTTAATTTTATAAATTAAGTCCCATTGTTATGAGTTAATATACGAAAACATTTTTATGAACACAGACAATAATATTGAATGCCAAAACCATCCGCGTGGAATAAATAGGCTAGATTAATCATTCCAAATAAAAATATCCCAAATCTAAGGACAATATAATAATTAAAACAATCTCAACTAAAACTGAATACTGAAATAAATAAAGAGTACAAAGTAACTCTGAACTAAATAAAAACTGGAAATGGGCGACACATGCCCTATCTAAAATGACTAGGTGAATAGCTGAGATGACAAGGATGAAGTCGTCTAAATGCAAGGATCTGTAACTCCCATACTAGCTGCAGCACGTCAATATTCCAAAGATCTAAGTTTGATGCCCTTGTGGCTAGGCACCTGTAACACACACACACACACACACACACACACACACACACACACACACACACACACACACACACACACACACACACACACACACACACACATCTATATAATAAAGTAGAAAATTTATGCATGTCATAAGCTTACTTGATGATGTCATTTATATGACTTATTCTTCCACTTCCTATTTTATCCTTGAAAATTTTGGATTCCCTCCCATTTTATTACTTTCCAAACTTGCACTTTAATTCAAAATCGAGGGTATTTTGGTGAAACTCAGAATGCTTCTCTAATTTCTCTCCTCGCTCGGACCTCTCTCCTTTGTCACACAAATATTTCTCCCCCGTTATCTCATTGGCAACCCAAAAGTTTTGGGATGCATAAACATCACCACAGCTTCAACTGTCACCCCTCCTCCATGCCACTCTTCAAGTCCTTGTAAGAAAGGGGGGTTTGATTAGGTTTGATTCTTTTGATTTTCAAAATAGGGTTTATTTTGTTTGTTGATTTTGGATTACAACCTAAAATAGGGTTTATTTGGGTTTTTTTATTTTGTTTGAAGACTCTGATTGTGTGTTAACTAACGTCTTGATGTTTTAATGTAATTTGAGGTATATCATTAAAAAAGGTTTTGCTATGGTGATCTTTATCTCTCTCTTCTGCTTCCCACACGCCCAAACATAAAGGTTTTGATATGGTGATTTTTGCTATACATGCATATTTTTGTATCTATATTTATAACATTTTATGTTTGTGGTGGTGCTAGGACGTGGTTGAGTTTAGGGTTTTGATTTTGGCTTTGGCTTTGTAATTTAGGGGGTTAGGTTTCCAAAATGGGTGGGGGAATTAAGGATTTTTGAAATTTTGAATTGGGGATCTATATAGTTACAGATCTGTTTGGGGGATTTTTTGTTTTTTTTGAAATTTTAAATTGGGGATATACATTGTTGAAATTTTTAATTGAGGATCTTTTTATGCACTTTTTTTAATGTATTGTAATTTTTATCTCATTAATCTCTTATTTCAGGTATTATTAGGGCGTGTATGCTCTCCAGGTATTTGTGAAAATACCCAAATGTATGTTTGCGCATCTATTATCTTCGTCTTTACAGGTATTTAAGATTTGGATAGGACACTTAAATATTAATAAGATCTTTATTATAAATCCTTTTGTTCTTTATGTTGTTTATATTAAAAGTCTTTTGCTTTAATTGCTTATAAATCCTTTTGGATTGGCGAGATAGGTTCAACCACTTTAACTCTTTGAAGAAAAATGTTTGATTTTGATTGTGTTTCAGATGGACAAACTTTGGAATCATGTAGTCACATATTGAGTCAAATCAGGTATACACTTTCAGACTCACTTTCAATTTTATTTGGCACTAATTTTGGATGCTTTTGGGTAAATGCTGATTTATATGCTTTTGGGTTATACATTTACTTCTTGACGTGATGAAATTATAATTTGTCTTCTTGAATATGATTGGCTCTATAGAAATGAGCTACAACCATCATAATGTGACAATATTATGGTGAGGTACATTCCTAAATCCTATATTATGGTGATTTGATTTATGATAATTTCTATTTTTATATATTTATGTCAATTTGAGGTATATTATGGTGTTTATCCTAATAACTCCTTATGTCAATAAAGCTGGGTGTTTCACTTGAGTTGTATTAATTTTCTTGAATAGTCGGAGGGCCAAAATAAACTAAGAAGTGACACATAAATTGAACGTACCATAGTCATGGGACATGTTGGAGGAATGAACTCTACACAACTATGTAAATCTTAAAGGCTAAGGTTAACTTTGTCCATTACATTTATTTTAGAATTCACTCTAAAAAGTTTTGTTTAACCATCCACATTTGGTTTTGTTATCCAATATTTATATGTAGTGGTTTAGATTGTGTTACCTTTACTCCTTATTTGTTTGGTTATTGAACGTTGGAAATTGAAGTTTTTGGGTAGCTTTTATATGGCGTCAGCTTGCTTTGAATTTAAATACCTTTACTCCTCATTTAAATGTTCTGATTGTTTATTTTTATGTTTTTAGGCCTCATTTTTAATTTTTTTTTCCTATAAATGTTTTCAGGTATGATGAAGGTTCAGTTGATATAACGTGCTTGACAAAATGCCTAAGTGTATGTATTCTCCTTGATCATTCTCTTTTATTTGTTCTTGATGGAGTGGTTCATTGTCTTTGACAATTTCGTAATTGAAAATGATAATCCAGTGTCTTCATCCTCAAGCTCATGATTAGTAGCGTTTTAATTGGGAATCATGGACCACTTTATTAAAACCTTTTTCATCTTTATGATATCTTTAATATCATTCAACCCAAGTTTTTTTGATGTCGTCAATCTTAATTTTTTGTTGTTGTGAGAAAGGAGAAGACATGTAACAAAATTGATGGAAGAGGATTTTCTCCGGTATTCAAATCACCTTCGAAATGTTAAAAGTTTTAATTTCTATTCAATAGACCCTTTCACCGAGGTTTAAAAAATGGATTTAAGCCCATTACCTCAGTTTATAAAATGGCAGGGGATTTAGATTAAAAATATCGAGTTTATGTAAAAACACCCTAAATTAATTGTCATAAGCCATATAGTCTCTCATATAAAGCATATCTCTTTGTCTCCCTGTTTTACTATTTTTTCGTATAACAGTACCTATTGAGACTAAATAGGAGCAGGGATCCATGTGATTGTAAAAAGACAATGTAACCTCATAATTTGAGTGTCTAATATGGTCGTTATGATTTTAAATACCATCTTAGACCTCTGGAAATATGTTTATTATCGAAATCCCAACTCTCAAGTACATAAGTTATGGATTGCTAAATTTCTCGGTATTCTTGAAATTATTTGGAGGGATAGAAATTTCATTCTATTCAAGAATAGGAGACCATCTCCTAAAAAATATCTTATTTTCTTGAAAGCTTTGATTATTGACTTTGCAAAAATTTCCCCCTGCTATATTACAAACGTTTTATTTTATGCATCTGTACCTTTTTTTTATTTTAGAATGGTCTACGAGTCTGTCTTATCTCTGCTCTTATTTCTTTTGTAATGAGATGAAGCTCAATTATTATACGGGAGAATCATTAGATCTCGAGTTCGTAATTTCATGAGATATAAAATGTTTAACTCACTAATCTACATAACTTGGAAATTATCAGTTGCCTCCACTTGGAGAAAATATGGTATGATATTGCGTCCTTATTCATGAACAGTGTCGGTGTCTATTTTTTTGTTCATGTTATGTGTCGATGTCTCAATTTGGAACTCTTATAACATCAACAACACCCTTGATCATCATGAGAGGTAACACTCCTTGCTCATCATAAAACTGTTTCACAGTTTTATGAAGCAGAACGCTGCCTGCATTCTTACATAGTACTTATATCGATTTAATATGATTATATTGTATTCTTGCTCCTCTTGGTAGAACTTATAATAACTGGTAGAGATAATGCAAACAGTACTAATGGGTTGAATGCAAACAGTTTTATGAATGCAAACAGTTTTATGAATGCAAACGGTTTTTTGAAGTTATAATAACTGGTGGAGATAACTGTTGACTCTTTTTGTTACATGTAGAGGATATATCAAGGGGTTACTTTGTGAAACTACAAAAGTTAATTAGAGAGGATGGGAATATTTGAAGCAAAAATTGAGTTGGCGATGCTGGTAGTATTAAAAGCTGGAACAAGAACGTGATCGTTAGGCTTTGAGTTGCTGTCCTCAATTAACCCAAACGTCTCCTGCTCAAACTCATGTAGTTGCTGGTACACAGCTATAGTTCATGCATAAAAAGAGTTGAATGTCAGATATGAAAGAATTATTCCTCTTGAAGACACTAAAAAATAATTAAAATATTAGGGCATGCCAACAAGGTCTGATCATTAACAACATACAAGCTGACCCCAGCAGGTATGAATAGGGGCGTGCGAACAAGGTCTGATCAGTTCTACTTTTGTTGCTCACTTGCCATTTAATTTATTGCACCTTAAAAGGTCTGATTAGAGTTGTATTTATGTCCATTTCTACAGTTTGCAACTGAAGTCTCCTCTTTTATAAAGAGATACTTTGACGTTGAGCTTTTTTGGCGAATGGCGATCACCCATCTCATTCCGTGCCGATTGGGCAGAGGTTTGTAAAGGAGGTGTATGAGGTGTTGAGGAGTAGTCAACATTGGAATGAAATGATGTTGTTGATTGTAGAATCTACCTAGCGATTGGGTGTAATGCGAGTCGAAGTTTTATATTGTTTACAAATGTGACTTTAAAGTTGTTTTTGGCTAGGCATTGTGTCCACATAAATGGATCAGCATAGATGCTTTACCTCAAGATATATGACATTCATATTAAGAATGCTGACCAAAATCCATCTGTGTGATTTATGAGAATCATATTGAGAATGCTGACCATTATTCATCAACTGCAAGTATGCTTCACTCCTATGATCCTAGAATTCTGAAAACATCCAAAAGAAAATGCCTCATTTAACTATTGTGCAACATCTATGGATCCACATCAGCAGCTTATTATTGATATCATTTTCTTGGTTGTTGATTTTCCAGGTATTCTCATTACGTCTAACCATTTTGGTACAATGCAGATTTGGTTGGTTTTCATTTTGTTGGTTGTTTATTTTCCAGGTATGCTCATTACATCTAATAAGATTGATATCATTTCTTGGTTGTTGATTTTCTTATTTGTTTTCCTAATCTAACAGCTTATTTTGGATGTCATGATTGGCCGTCGATCATTGCATCCATGAGGTTAGAGCGCTTGATGTGCTGCCCGCAACCATTTCCCGATTTTGCAATGGAGGTGATAACGAGACGACTGAGTTACTGGAGAAGGTGGTTTATCCTGAAGAAATAACCCACTGTGCTACTATAGGGCAAAGATAAGCCATTTTAGATGTACTCTTAATTTTTTTTGATGTGATTTAGAGTCTGCCCTCCATTTTTTTCTTACATATTAAGGTGGCCTTTTAACTTCTGTACTTCATGCTTTTTGAAGGTGGCCTTTTAACTTCTGAATACTTGAATATAGTGATCAAACTAGGAACTACACTCATTTTTTGCGAAGTATTCTTGACACTAATTTAAAGATTGGTAGAGAAATATATGAAATCAGCGAATGAGGCTTTTTGCGTGTTTGTATATGCTCTCATTTTTATTGCAAACTCCTGATTGGTTATTTATTTCATCATTGACTCAACTATGGATTATGATTATCTATTTTTCTATAGTCGGCTATCGTAATATATTTTATTTTACTTAAACTACTCTGTGAAAAGTATTTTACTGACCTTAGCTAATTTGTGAATTAGTGTAAGATAAAAGCAACGTGTGTATATTAGATAGTGTAGATTGGTAAGGACATTATTTGAATATGATGTTTCCACAGGATATATTTGTATGTACAGTCCCAGCCGTTGAGTTGAATGAAACATCTATCAGCTGGAGTTTGTTTATTTGTAAGCCTTTATATTTTTGTATATTTATATGCCTCTATATCTAAATGTGTTACTGATTGGAGTTTGAAATGGAGCCCTAATTTCAGAGTTGATATTGAAAGAAACACTTCCCCTGTGTGGATTTCATTTCCTCAATTTTCGGTACATAGCATTAAGGTTAAGATCTTCCATAGTGTCTCACAGATATCCATGGTTTGAATGTCAGATATGAAAGAATTCTTCCTCTTGAAGACACTAAAAAACCATTAAAATATTACGGCGTGCCAACAAGGTCTGATCATTAATAACATACAAGTTGACCCCAGCAGGTATGAATAGGGGCGTGCGAACAAGGTCTGATCAGTTTTACTTTTGTTTCTCACTTGCCATTTAATTTATTTCACCTTAAAAGGTTTGATTAGAGTTGTATTTATGTCCATTTCTACAGTTTGCAACTGAAGTCTCCTCTTCTATGAAGAGATACTTTGATGTTGAGCTTTTTCTGGCAAATGGCGATCACCCGTCTCATTCCGTGGCGATTGGGCAGAGGTTTGTGAAGGAGGTGTTTGAGGTGTTGAGGAGTAGTCAACATTGGAATGAAATGACGTTGTTGATTGCATAATATATCTAGCGATTGGGTGTAATGCGAGTCGAAGTTTTATATTGTTTACAAATGTGACTTTAAAGTTATTTTTGGCTAGGCATTGTGTCCACATACATGGATAAGCATAGATGCTCTACCTTAGGATATATGACATTCATATTAAGAATGCTGACCAAACTTCATCTGTGTGATTTATGAGAATCATATTGAGAATGCTGGCCATTATTCATCAACTGCAAGTATGCTTCACTCCTATGGTCCTAGCATTCTGAAAACATCCAAAAGAAAATGCCTAATTTCACTATTGTGCAACATCTATGGATCCACATCAGCAACTTATTATTGATATCATTTTCTTGGTTGTTGATTTTCCAGGTATTCTCATTGCATCTAACTATTTTGGTACAATGCAAATTTTGTTAGTTGTTTATTTTCCAGGTATGCTCATTACATCTAAGAAGATTGAAATCATTTCTTGGTTGTTGATTTTTTATTTGTTTTCCTAATCTCACAGCTTATTTTGGATGTCACGATTGGCCATCGAGCATTGCATCCATTAGGTTAGAGCGCTTGATGTGCTGCCCGTAACCATTTCCCGATTTTGCAATGGAGGTGATAACGAGACGACTGAGTTACTGGAGAAGGTGGTTTATCCTGAAGAAATAACCCACTGTGCTACTATAGGGCAAAGATAAGCCATTTTAGATGTACTCTTAATTTTTTTTGTGTGATTTAGAGTCTACCCTCCATTTGTTTCTTACATATTAAGGTGGCCTTTTAACTTCTGTACTTCATGCTTTTTGAAGGTGGCCTTTTAACTTCTGAATACTTGAATATAGTCATTTTTTGCGAAGTATTCTTGACACTAATTTAAAGATTGGTAGAGAAATATATGAAATCAGAAAATGAGGATTTTTGCGTGTTTGTATATGCTCTCATTTTTATTGCAAACTCCTAATTGGTTATTTATTTCATCATTGACTCAACTATGGAGTATGATTATCTATTTTTCTATAGCCGGCTATCGTAATATATTTTATTTTACATAAACTACTATGTAAAAAGTATTTTACTGGCCTTAGATAATTTGTGAATTAGTGTAAGATAAAAGCAACGCGTGTATAGTAAATAGTGTAGATTGGTAAGGATATTATTTGAATATGATATTTCCACAGGATATATTTGTATGTACAGTCCCAGCTGTTGGATTGAATGAAACATCTATCAGCTGGAGTTTGTTTATTTGTAAGCCTTTATATCTTTGTATATTTGTATGCCTCTATATCTAAATGTGTTACTGATTGGAGTTTGAAATGGAGCCGTGATTTCAGAGTTGATATTGAAAGCAACACTTCCCCTGTGTGGATTTCATTTCCTCAATTTCTGGTACATAGCGTTAAGGTTAAGATCTTCCATAGTGTCTCACTCACAGATATCCATGGGCGAAGTCACAACCTTGAATTCTTACATTAACTCTCCGCGACTCATCCTTTTGTGGATTAGAAGCACTCCGCGTACAAGCATTCTGGAGTATCGAACCAGAAACATTAACTCTTCACGCTTCTCTAGAAAATGGATGTCCAACACTTGAAAGTGTACAAGGTTTGGGCACAGTATTCCTAGAATTTTCACCTGAAACTTGAGACGGAACCGGACTGTCCACCACTCTCATAGTCTACAATATGCGGGGGCAGTATTCCCAGTTAAGTATATGGCCATTACCCACTATTGTTTTCCATGTATATGGTTCGAAGGTCATTACCAACTATTGGGTTTGAATCCCATCTTAAGGTTTTTAGCTAATGTACCCGTGTTGTGATTTTTGTTCAGATGCAATATATGGTTCCAAAATTAATTCTTTATGTTTGGAATCCCTGCATTTTATTTTTATGTTGACAGGATAAATCGTTAAAATCTATGCATTTTTATTTTAAGTTTGTTGAATGTTAATTGTGTCGGTGGCTATTTCACTGTGAAACTGAACACACTGACTGCACTTCATCAGAAATTTTGAAATTGATTATTTATATTTTAAGTTTGTCGAATGCTAATGTCTTATAATTTCAGCTGTGGTTCTATTTTGAAATTTTGAAATTTTGAAATTTTAAGTTTGTTGATATCTGCTGAATGTTAATTTTGAGAATCAACTGTTGAATGTTAATATCTATCATTCCAATTTTGAAATGTTAATTTTGAACATTCAGCAGATATTAACACACCGATGAATGAAGTTTACAACATTCAACAGATATTAACAGTACAACAGATATTGATAGTACACACTGTTGAACATTCAAAATGCCACTGTTGAATGCTAATATCAGTGCATCAGATATTAACATTCAACAGATATTAACACACCATTGAATGTTAATTTTGAAAATTTGAAATTTTGGAATGAGAGATTTCAGCAGACCTCTCCAACCTTGATTCTTCTACTTTAGCTGTGGTTCCATTTTGAAATTTTGTACAGATATTAGTAGATCATAAAATGAAGTTTAGAATGACAATTATCAGCATACATCTCTACATTTTGTGATGTGTATGAATTTCAAACTTCATTTAGTGCCTTCTATTTCCTTTGTTTTTGTACAGGAAAGAAAAAAGTACAACATCATCAAAATAAGTGCTACTATCTGGGCACATCACACCAAATTTATACTAACAAGTTGACAAGATAAATTGGAGGGTGATAAAAAATGGATATTAAGACTTTAACCATTAATTTGTTATGGTATTTATAGTTTAGCCACCACAATAAGCGAAACCTGACATTACCCATAACTTTTGACGGATCTGCTAACAACCATTAACATTGCTCTTTTAATTTATAGTTTTTTGGCTTGAATAACTGATGTCTAATTTGTTTACGCTAATTATGTGGTTATTTTATACATTCCATGTTTAGTGCTATGATATTTGATTCACACGGTATTTGAAGATCAACCGTAGCTTTGGCAAGGGCACTTGTCATCGCACCAAGGCACGACTCTATGCTTTTCAAAATTATCAGCATGTCTTCAGGCACGGGAATATCCTAGTGTGTGTGTGTGTATATATATATATATATATATATATATATATATATATATATATATATATATATATATATATATATATATATATAGAGAGAGAGAGAGAGAGAGAGAGGAGATGACAAGAAGCGGGTTAGAGCCCGAGTATAAAATAGCTTTAAAATAGTTTAACAAGTATGTAAAATGCTTACCAGTTGATATTACATGCATGTTAGTGCCTCGACACTCACTTGAGAATTCTCACCTCTTAACTAATGTGCACGCCTAATGTACTGCTAAATAAATCTAGATAAAGCTAACCCAGTTAATTAGTCTAACCTAATCTCCTCCCGTCCATCATAATTCACGTGATCACATAACTATAATTTATACAAGATAACTTTTCTGATGTATTTACCAAGTCAACTATGTATATCTCAATACAGCCTTAAGTTCTCAACCACGTAGTTTATTTAATATCAAATTTTCAAATTTATCTACTTACAAGCACAATAGATGAATCACAGGTGCATATATGTATCACTCACAATATATATACTAATAGGGCACCCCACATAAAACCTATGGTGCTGGCATACTCTGCTATCAAGTCCCTGTACCTCTCGTACAAATGAGGGAAATACTAATTCGGATCCACTCTCGAACTGTATTAACACAAAATACACATATTGGAGGCGAAGCATAATTTCAAGTCAGTAAGAGGTCAGCACATACACTCACGTCTCTTAGGACTGTCTGACTATCCTTCTCAGATAGCCTGTACCAAGGATCCTATGTTCTAGGGTACGAATAAATATTCTCCATAAAGATCACATCAGAATAAGACTGGCTTGGTTCAAAAACCTCCGTAATAGAAAGTAGCGCGGGTATGATTATACACAGATGTTCACACACACACACACACACACACACACACACACACACACACACACACACACACACACACACACACACATATATATATATATATATATATATATATATATATATATATATAGGTTGGTTTTTGAAAATATGTACATTTTTAACGGCTCAGATGTGTGCCACCTCCTTACATATTTTAATGGTTGAGATCATATGTACTTTTTGTTTACAACCCTACCCCTCAACTATTTGGTTTCCCCCCTTTTTCTACTTAACAACCTTACCCTTCAATTAAAAAATTGGGGCTTTTGGGTAAAAGAACATCGTGTGTTGGGTTTCCCCCTACTTTTCTACCCAAACATTCTCTCACATTCTCTCACCTCACTCTCTCTTTAGTTTCTCCCTTCCCTAAAGAAAACCCTCCTGCCTCCCGTCTCCCCCTCCCGTCGCCAGGTAAGATCCCTCCCCCCCTCCCCCCTTCCCCACTCACACACACGCATAAACACAAAGACACATACGCACACACAAACGCAGTCACACACACACATGCAAACATGCACAGTCAAACACACAGACTCTCTCTCTCTCTCTCTCTCTACCATTTTACCTCTGATATGTTATTTTTTGGGGGTGCCGATTTGGGTAGAAACGGAATCATTTTTTGGGTTCATTGTTTGGGTGCTGATTAGGGGTTTTGGCTGAATGTATGGGTTTTATGTTTTTTTGGGGGGTGCCGATTGTAATACCCCGTATTTTTATGATATTTTATTTATGGGATTAATTAAATTAAATGTGAATTAATTGAGAATTAATCCGGATAAAATATTAACGAGATGTGAGTTAGTATTTGATTATAATGTGTATAAATGGCAATATATGAATATTGGAACTATTGAAATTGTCGCGAGATTGAAATACGGCAATTTGGGAAATTTTGTTGGGACGCGCGTGATAGTCGCGTCAGGAATATATTTATTTGAATTAAAAAGTGATTTTTTTTATCACCCGTATGGTCATTTTGAGTGCGCCAACGAGTCCGGAAGGGTAGAAATAGTCAGAAAACACTAGCCGGGGATTTTGTTTGGGTCCTGGGGCATTTTTAGGCCATACCGGCAACCCAAAAGGGTAGTTTGGTAATTTCGGAAATTGGGTAATTAAAACCCACGAAAATTAGAGTTAAAAATCTGACTTAGTCTTAACCCACTAAGCCATTTCCAACCCCAATTTAGGTAGTGGGCTACGGGAGAAGTTAGAAACTTTAAAACTTGGCAAAAACCAACCCCACCTCCATTATCACCTTGAGAAGAACTTGTAGAGAGAGAGAGAGAAAGAGGAGAATTCTGCAGAGAGAGAGAGAGAGGACAATTCAACCTTCAAGATTCAACCATAAATTCAGAGAAAGATTAAGGCAAGTGATTTAATTACAATTGATTCAATGCTATGCTTTTCCATGTTTAGGAAATTATCAAATTTATCTTGGAAGATTGATTAGACCCATGAATTTGAAGATGTAAAACTATGAACTATGTTAGGGACTGCATGTAGAAACATTATGGACGAATTATGAATTCAGAATTATGACCCTTGATGATCTAAAAACGTATTTAAGAAGAGATTTATTAATGTTCTTGAAAGAAATAGGAAACTAGGGTTCTTGATGAAGTTTTGATCCAAACAAAGTCCTTGGTTGATGAATTATTAGTTTTAGAACGTTAACAATGTTGTAGGATGGTTGTATGATGATATTATAACGTTATATTAGAGTTTCATGCATTAAAAGGATGTTTTGTGATGATTTAAAAACTGCAAAACGAAGCAGTCCGAAGCCATACCTGGTGCGTTCGATCGATCGACATTCATCAGTCGATCGATCGACCACCATCGATCGATCGAAGGTAAAGGTCGATCGATCGACCTTCCCAGAATGAGTAAAGTTTTCCCTATTTAAATTTTAATGATGTTAACCCTTGGATAATATTATTGGAGACCTTATGAATACCCTTAAACTTAAGGAAGACCAGTAGGCATGGCTATGAAATTTGGACCTTAATTAGAATTCAATTTGAAGAATTATTCTAAATCTAATGGAATTCGATAAGTGACATAATATTTGGGTTAAAAGTGTAAATTTGAATAATTGATGAAATGAGGTTCGGGGCAGAAGTAAGGACCTTAGGAATGATGATGTTATATGTGGGAATAATAGGAACTTAATAATCTATTTAAGATAGGTTTTAAGTATAAGAAACTATGACGTGTGACGTGTCGACAGTTTAAACTCTATATTATCGGGAGACTTAAAATATATAAAATTGGAATAATGGTATGAGGATGTAGATATACCTTTATTAATATTGAGATATCTAAGATGTGTGAATGCTTAGCAT
The DNA here is from genome assembly GCA_949130495.1 of Sambucus nigra. Taxonomy (NCBI): domain Eukaryota; kingdom Viridiplantae; phylum Streptophyta; class Magnoliopsida; order Dipsacales; family Adoxaceae; genus Sambucus; species Sambucus nigra. Next base: position 380,468,455 of record OX422214.1, on the reverse strand, counting down.
ATGATTTTATGTGTATGACATACCTACCATACTTGCTATCACGGGAGGTTTACGTTCGCTTAGGGCCATCTAATCTTTGTGTTGCCCAGATTTAGATTGGTGCCTCGAGGACATAGTTCAAGATAACGACTTATTTGTGAGTTAATAAGCCAGCTGACTATGGAGCGTAGGTATGTATGTGACCATGGATATGTTGAATTATGTTCGCCTCCATTTATGTGTGTGGTGTTTATTCCAACAATTCCTGAGAGATTCGGAATTTGTAATCCTTATGTACGTGATGTACCGGGATGGATAGCAGAGTATGTGTGCACCGCAGCTTAGCCTCGGGGTGCCTGTATTTTATATTTATGATGTGAATAATATACGGAAAAATGAAAATGAAATGTGTTATGTGGAATTGTGAGTATAGTTATTGTAATGTTATGAAAAGATAAAAATAGGACATATATCATTATATGGTTTTGTTAATAATTGGGAATCCGAGAATTAAAGTAGAACTCTTTATTTAATTGTTAAGGTTAGAATTAAAACGTGAACCGAGTAGAAGTGTTAGAAACTCTTTTGAACTAGATAGTTATGAGAAAACACATGAATGGGTACAGGAACGTTAGGAGTGCACAGTTAGACGAGAGGTGAGTATTTCACGTGAGAGCACGTCCTAACATGTATTTTTCATTCATTGTTTTAAATGTTATTAAAGCACTTGCTGTTTTTAAAATACTCTCCACTTTCGGGCTCTGACTCGTTTGCTTTCAAATCTATCTTTTTGTAAAAACCATTTTAGGTGCCCAACCACAAGGACACCATGCTTAGGATCCTCATTCAGGTGACGAGCTGTAGCTGTTTGTGGAAGTTACATGACTTTTCTTGTAGACGCTTCATCTATCTTGACTCTATATTCAGCATTTATCAGTTGTAGGGCATGTCGCCCATTTCTTTTAGAGTCACTTCTTTTATTTCAGTTATTCAGACTTCTGGCATGTAATTAATTCAGGATTCAGACTTGTCATATTATTTTCAGTTGTGGGATTGTTGTGAGGAGTTTTCCTCCGGACTTATTACTATTTGTTGGTTATTTCATTACTTCATTATGGTGAATGGATTATGTTGTTCTTCCATTATTCTTTTATTGCATGTTAATCAGACTTAACTTAAAATTTGGCAACTTACTTTTTAAATACTAGGTGGTTAGTAATCATTAAAATGTTTTCGACAGTGATGCTATTAACTGGACCAACTTGGCATTTTGTATTAATTTAATAAAGGAGTAGCTACCCGGTATTTAATTAGTCAGGGTGTCACACCGATTTGGGAAGAAATGGAATCATTAGCTGGGTTTATTATATGGGTTTGGATTTTGGAAAACGATCTTTGATTTCGGTTGCTGATTTCGATTTTGGATGTATGGTTTTATCTGATTTTTATTTTGGCTGCTTTCGTTTTTGGTTGCTAATTTCGGTTTTGGTTGCTAATTTCAGTTTTGGTTACTAATTTAACTAATGTCCTGTTCCTTTTTTTTCCTTTGCAGGTATCAGTTATGCTCAAGTTTTATTTTAGTTTCTTATTTTATGCCCAAGTTATGCCCATGTATCAGGTATCAGTTATGCCCAAGTTGCAATCAATAGTTATGTGTAAGGATGATTGTGGTTGCTTTCGATTTTGGTTGCGAATTTCGGTTTTGGTTGCTAATTTAACTAATGTCATGTTCTTTTTTTTCCTTTGTAGGAATCAGTTATGCCCAAGTTTTATTTTAGTTTCTTATTTTATGCCCAAGTTATGCCCAGGTATCAAGTATCAGTTATGCCCAAGTTGCAATCAATAGTTATGTGTAAGGATATCTATTACCTAATATTTCATATTGTTAGGGGAGTTCTTACAATAAATACTGAACATAATCCAGAGTTCATATCTAGAGTTCATATTGTTGCAATCATGTGGTGATGATATGTTTTTCCTATATTGAGTTCTTTTAGGCCTTAATCGCTTAGTTTTAGTGTTATGGTCAATATTCATTGTGAGTTTTGATTTCCCCCAAGAAAATGTATGATTTTATCTTGAATTTGTTTAATCATAGTGTTGAAATCAGAAATTATTCGGTACTCCGATCAAATAACTGATACACAAGGTCAATATGGAGGTAATTCTCTTCATGTTATCACCTCATGTGTTAAGAATGTAATTTCTACTTTAACCATTCTATTGAAAATATTATTTGTGTGACCCTAGCTTTGTTGCTCATATTCATTGACATATGCCCCTGATTATTGTCTTATTAAGATTTGTGTACACGTGCCTGCATCTTTTGCACATTGCCTTGACTGTGTTACTCATAATGAGTTTATATGAATGTGCAGAGAACCTTGTGAAAGGAGCATGTGAATTTTTTTAAGACCATCAACATGTCTAAATGGGCATGCATTATAAGTAAAACTCTCTTCTTAATGTAACTCACGTGTACTTCAAAGTAGTTTATCTATGCACCTCTACTTCTATATGTGGATTATTTAGATTGGGGGATGGGTAGACTGGGTTACAGACTTACTATAATGAAGCATTTTTTTTTGCTTTTATCTATGTGGAATAAAATATGTTATTAAATTTTTTATCTTATATACCTTTTAACTATTCCTACAATATATACTATTGAACTATTCCTATAATATATACTAACTAAGAGAAGTTATTTCTTAGTGTCCTCTGATTTTCTTCTATACACATGCCATTTGATTTGTGGACCTTAGTTTTTTTTATTTTCACGTACTAGATAAGATATGAAGTGTCCTATAATATACAGTGAATGTGGCTACCGCAACCAATCCGACATACTTAGGTACAATGTGCATTCGTTTGATATATATTTGAAGTAGTCTTAGTTTCTTATGTATTGAAATGTTATTGGCAATTTGCATTGGGACGGTTAATGTTCATTTTCTTATGGATTTAAATGTTTATATGTTACTGTAACTAATGAATTTCAAGTTGAGTTTTTAGATCTCCCTCTTTCAGTTGGTGCTTAATAGTTTGTGAAGCTTATTTTTACCTCTAACAGTTTATGAAGTTTCTTTTTAGGCCAGGAAAAGTGTCATTATAGTTGTACAAGTTGATCTTATGCATTAAATTGATGATAGATATGGCATGTGTAGTGATAGGGGTGAGCTGATATGTTGTGATAATTGTCCATAAACATTCCATTACCTACATCTTTGGCATGAGGTAATACAATGCTTCCCACTATTAATTTTAACTTTCCAAACTTTGGAAGTCACGCTAAATCTTCGGCATAGTTTATTAATGATATATGTGGCATGTTATTTGTGGAATTAGTAAATGTCAATTTTTTTTTTTGGTTTTCTAAATTCTTATTTTTTTGTTTATCTATTTGATTATTGCCAATATATATTTGTTGTATTGCCATTATCTATTTGGTAAAGTTATGAAATTCAGGAAGTATCGGGCAAGGCAGTTATGTGTGTAATGGGAAATCTAGCAGTAGCAGGTAGTTAGTAGTAGAGGAAGTAGCGGGGTAATGGGAATTGCATATATGCCTATTGCATATATGTAGCTGAATATATGCAACATGCATATATGCTGCCTGCATATATGCATCTGCCTATATGATGCTGCCTCCCTTTCTCCGTTGCCTCCCTCCACTGCCTCACTCTTCTTTTCTGTATGTTTTTTTTTACATTTTGGTAGTTAAATTTTGTAGTTACATTCGTTTTGTAGTTACAACGAGGTATTTATAAACCAATCTCGGTAGGTTTTTAGGAAATAACTTCTCACTAAGTACGATAAAGTGTATGGATAATTAATTTAAGTACCAAAGTCCTATTAGAGTGAATGTAACTTCATATTATGCATCCATATTCATGATTAGCATAAATAGTTTACCATGGTTAATGTAATTTTTTCTCTAATTTTGCGTGTAAAAGGTACATTATATTTTCTTTACTAATTTTCACTTAAATATATGATTTGTCAAGCATAACGATGAATGCACATCGCATGTTTCTTGCGTTGTCTTTACTTTATATAAATAATTTTAGAAGCAAACTTACTTTATGTCCCAAAATGTCTGCATTTTTTGAGGTACGAAACACCCTGCTACATTGACTCTATAAGTTTCTTTCATATAAACTATGTTTTATGTACAATTGGAGATATTCAATATGCCATGTCGCGTCACGGAATGAGCATAGACATTACTGAAGCATTCAGATTTCTCATTCAAGATGTAGTATGATGTTGGTTTCTTTTAGATATCAAATAATATTAGGATGAAAAAAGCTTACGATGAATCTTCTTTTCCTTGGATGAAGCTTAAGATGAAAAAAAGATTACTCTCAATCTTCTTTTCCTTGGATGCAAGTAAGATTAGGATGAAAAAAAGCTCATGTATTTTACTGATTGTATATTTACTTATGTGATTGTATCTTTGTTCAAGAAACTGATTGATTATGTTTATTGTTTGTCAAATCGTACAGAAAACCGAGAGGGAGAGAGTGATAATGGCGAGAGGTGGGAAGAAGGATGGGAAGACATCAGTAGTAGCACCTAATCGAGAAGCAGATGAGTGCAAAAGACTTAAAAGAATTGTAATTTCCAAAAACATGCTCTTTGATGCTCCGGCAAAGGCCTACTCAGTTTCTCTCACCCCATCCAAGATGGTGGTCAAACACCACTGCACAGACATTTTGAGGAAGTCCCACGGAAAGAATAAATTCATATTCTCCTTTTCCGACCTTCTAGCTCTCATCTCCGAATTTGGGATTTTTTTTTATATTGTTGGATTTGTTGTTTCCCCTTAAATAGGGTGGATAGTCCAATAAAAAAGGAGACTATGCCCAATTTTTAAAAAAAATTGACGCTTTGTTTTTTTGAGACACAGTGAATTTGGTTGATGAATATTGTATATTTCATTTTATATGTGAATTTGTTTGATGAATTTAGACAATTTGGATGTTGGACTAATCTAACATATTAACGTGATTGAATCTACAGGTGCGCTAAACACATTCACACATGGAATCGTGTTATCTGATCTGATCAACTGTTTTGATGGCGTCGACTTTGATCTCAAATACGACAACCAAGTCAGACCGATCAGGACACTAAATCAAGAAACTGAAAAGAAGTCTGTCAAAACGGTTGAGATCAAACACATGATCTTAACCATTTGGGGTAAGTTTTAGATTTTAGTTAATGTATCAAGATTTTATCATTTAAGATTTGGTTTAATTTTAGATTTCTCATTCAAGATGTAGTTTGATGTTAGTTTCTTTTAGATATCAAATAATATTAGGATGAAAAAAGCTTAGGATGAATCTTCTTTTCCTTGGATGAAGGTTAAGATGAAAACAAGATTACTATCAATCTTCTTTTCCTTAGATGCATGTAAGATTAGGATGAAAAAAATCTCATGTATGTTACTGATAGTATATTTACTTATGTGATTGTATCTTTGTTCGAGAAACTGATTAATTATGTTTATTGTTTGTCAAATCGTAGAGAAAACCGAGAGGGTGAAAGTGATAATGGCGATAGGTGGGAAGAAGGATGGGAAGACAAAAGTAGTAGCACCTAATCCAGAAGTAGATGAGTGCAAAATACTTAAAAGAATTATAATTTCCAAAAACATGCTCTCCGATGCTCCCGCAAAGGCCTGCTCAGTTTCTCTCACCCCATCCAAGATGGTGGTCAAACACCACGGCACAAACATTTTGAGGAAGTCCAACAGAAAGAATAAATTCATATTCTCCTTTTCCGACCTTCTAACTCCCATCTCCGAATTTGGGATTTTTTTTATATTTTTGGATTTGTTGTTACCCCTTAAATAGGGTGGATAGTCCAATAAACAAAGGAAATTATGCCCAATTTTTTTTAAAAATTGACATTTTATTTTTTTGAGACACGGTGAATTTGATTGATGAATATTGTATATTTTATTTTATATGTGAATTTGTTTGATGAATTTAGAAAATTTGAATGTTGGACTATTTGTTATTTATTAAGCAGGGTGAATAGTTTCATAAACAAAGGAGACTATGCCCAATTTTTTTAAAAATTTGACACTTTATGTTTTTCAGACACAATGTGAATTCGATGGATAAATATTGTATATTTCGTATTATATGTGAATTTATTTGATGAATTTAGACTATTTGAATGTTATTGAACTATTTGTTGTCTTTTAAGCATGGTGAATAGTCCTATAAATAAAGGATATTATGGCTAATTGTTTTAAAATTACACTTCGAAAATTTTGCATTTCACTATTACGTACTTTGAAAAATTATCGTCGTTTCGCGATTACGTACTTTGGAAAATTTCTTCGTGCCTTCAGGCACGGGCATACGCTAGTATATATATATATATATATATATATATATATATATATAGATACATACACCCACTACCCATAACACGTTCTAACCATACGTGGAACGTAGCACCCGAGTCCTACGTATAATTAATTCATTCTTTTACTTTCTCACTTATCGCAACTTCTCAAGTATTTCTCGACCCTCGAAGTGTATCATTCTGATAATTATAAAATCAGTAGGTTTACACTATCTACCCTACTGGTCTAAGTCATTCTTAATTCTCGCAAAACCTAATTTAACCTATACACGATATTTACTCCATTTTATACCCTCGTGACTCCACGGTTAAATCTCATATAAGAATCGTACTACCCGAACCTTGCCTACCACCCTACTGGTCCTTCCCAAGTCCCATTATTGTAAATAAATTGTGTATAAGGGTTCCAATGAAGCGGCATTGGGTGGGTGAATTTTTAAAAGGAAATAAGTTTTAAATTCCAGTAGGGGTCGATCGATCGATGGAAATGGTCAATCGATCGATCCAGTCGATCGATCGACATTCTTGAGTCGATCGATCGATCGACATTCTTGAGTCGATCGATCAATCGATAAGATATTGTCCCAGTTTCTGCAATTCTTTACCTACGAGTTTTATCAACTTTAATCCTCAAAACTTCCATTAATTCGTCCCAAACTCCCAACCAAACATCACAAACGTTATAGTAACAGGTATGAACAAATAATAACATAAAATCTAGGTTAAATCCTTAAGGAATCATCATTAAATGGGTACAATTCATGATTTTGTCTCAAACCCTAGTCTACCATATTCTTTCAATAATTACACAATATTTTTCCATATTTTCTTCTCTAATCATCATTATAATCCGTGATAAATGTTCTACATATGATAAGGATATCATCCTAACATGATTTTTATTCAATTATGTGAATTCTAATCTTCCAAATACATTTAATCTCCATAAAAACTTATAATTATATTTCCTACTCTAATATGGATGAAATATCAACTCAAGAACAACAAGATAGACACTCTCTTGGAAATCAAAGGTCTGATCCAACGAATTTGAGTGGTATAGGAATGATCCTCTTGTTGTGATCTATGCTTTCGTGGTGGTGGAGGTGTAAAATAGATGGTTCTTGGCCTTGAACACCTTGGATCTCTCCTTCTCCTTCCTAAGATTTTCGTCACTTTTTGATTCTCAGAACCCTAAATTCCTCTACACACCATCTTATATAGCCTTAATAATTTCGTAATTAATTAAGGCCCAAAATTAAAAATTACTAAAATGCCCTCTCGGATTGTCGGTTTGGCCCAAAATCGTCCCGAGACCCAAACTAAACCTCCGGGAACAATTTTTTGACTATCTCCACTCTTTTGAACACATTGACGCACTCTAAATTACCATACGAGTGACTTAAAATTAATTTACTTTTTATTTCCTTAAATTAATCCCGATACAACTAACACGTGTGCCTCGACTTAATTTTTAGTACTATCGTATTATTCACTCGTGATAATTTTAATAAATTCAATCTCATATATTATTTTACTCATTAAGTAATATTCAACAAAATTCTTACCAATAATTACTAACTCTCGCCACGCTAGTAAATATTTATTTAAAAATTCGGATTAATAATCAATCCCATAATTAAAGGCCATAAAAATATGGGGTATTACAATATGGTGCCCCAATATCCTTATCGAATCCTAGCATGTGAGGTCACTTAGAAATTTTTTGGTTGAGGTTTTGATTATTCGATATCGGTTTGAATTTTTCAAGTCAAGGTTTTAGGCACTCAAGAATGGATGAGTTTTCTAAAAAATGGGGGTATATATATGGTGGGATTTTAAGGTGTTCACAGATCCCCTCAATAATAAGCGCTCACTTAGAGGTCAACGTCAAAATGTTTTATATGTCTGAGTTAAGTTGGACGAATAATTGACGTGAAATCGGGAGGTTTGGTATAAAGTAATATTTTTTCCACCTATTCTTTATTGGGGATCTATGATGACATATAACCTTATATGTGAGGGGTCATTAACATAGGGCCAAAATGGTCATCGATGTAGAGTCCAGATGATTTGACGTTGAGTACAGAGGTTTTAATGTGAGGTCAGCTATTCACTTATGGTTATTTAGGGGGTGTGATGCGAAATAAGCTTATATGCAAGATAACATTAGCTTGTGGATGGATTGGTCATTGATTTAGAGTTGATAGGGGTGGACTCGAGAGGTTCAAAGTGTGCTAGGTTGTTCACATATGGTCACTCAAGGAATTGTGATGTAACCTTATGTGTGAGAGATCATCGACATGGGATGCTTTGATAATAGAGAACGCTATACAGGAGGGAACATTGGTGCGAAGCCCAAATTGTCATTAATTTAGCATTTGGAGGGGTCGACGTAAACTTAAGAGGTTTATAGAGTGATAGGCTGCCCACCTCTCCTCACTCGGTGGTTTGTGATAAGAGAGAGCCTTATACACGAGGGATCATTGGTGTGTGATTGGTAGTGGCTTCCGGTGTAAGGCATCCGCGAAAAAGGTATTCTATCCTAATAAAAGAATTTTCAACAGTTGAACTTTAAACTAATTTCATTTACATTGCTCGGGACGCGCAAAGTTCTAAGTTAGGGGGTGTGATTAGGCACATATTCTTCGTATTTATCCCCTTAATTTCATTTACATTGTGTGCCCAATTTGAAATGTCTTATTTGAACTCTTTTGGTGGCTTTAATTGTTCTGCTAATAGTAAGGAGGAGAATGAACTCAAAATTTATGAACATTGGATTAATATTACTAAAAAGGAGTCTCATAAATACAAGCCTAGTGCTAAGGAAATCCAAATTTATCAAAATCAATTGCTTGAAGAAGAAAGACTTGAAAAAGAATATCGTGAAAAAAATCGTTATTGGGAGCAAGAGTTAGATGCATTATTTGAACCCAATGAGGATTTTTCTTCCGATAGTTTTGAAGATGAAGTAAGTTTTCAACCAATTGAGGAATTCTAGGTGCTATAACCAAGGAAGCCTACTTTGGAAGAACTCTTACTTGATATAAAAAAGAAATCTGATGACCTTGCTGCTACCGAGTTGAAAATTATAGCAACTTGCAAGGAGTTGAATGATTATTTGGACACCTTAGAGAAGGTCGAGACTTGCGCTTCACCTAATACTTTTGAGGATGAAATCATTGAGAGTGATCCAAGTTCTTTTGAATATCAACCTCTTATAAATATTTCAAAACCTATCAAGGTTGAAGATCATTTGTCTCCTTGTGTCCCCACTATTATCGAACCATTAAATCCATCACAAGAACTGGATGAATGTCTTGAGGATGTTGATCCGATTCTTGTATGGGAATGTTTTTTTGAGATGCTTCATCTTACGGCCCATACACTCAGAAGTGTCACTCCACCAGATCCAATTGAAAATTTTGAGGGAGAAGATTTTGAGGACAAGGACTCTATGTTTGAATTGTTTTCCAATATGGAATCTTTCTGTTTGTGTGATACGCTTCCCATACTACTTGAAAAATCTTTGGGAAGTGATTCTATTTTTCTTGGACCCCAATAGTACTTGTCCCCCTGTGTACTCAAATCCCTCATTATCCCTCTAAATTTTTTAATTGGTGATGATTAATTTTTTAAACTTTGCACATGCCTTCCGTTTTTCAAACGGAATTCTTATTTTCCAGGAGGCATGCTTTATAGTGAGGGTACACAATTAATCCCTCAAAGTCAAATTGTATTTTGGGTGGACCCTCAAATTTTTCGACTTCTGGTGTATGATTTATTAGCCGTTCAAATTGTAGGTTGTAAATAATTAGTTTTTTTATTATTTTTTTTCGTTTTTATTATAGTCTAGTTTTGATAGTTAAAGTTTTTGTTATGCTTGGTTCTAACGTGTTTTGTAGATTCAATGGACTCGTACTCATCGAGGATCGCTCCATTTGGGTAATATCTTTCTTTTTCTCTCTTTATGTTGTGTTCTTGATTTGCATTGAGGACAATGCAACATTTAAGTTAGGGGGTGTGGGATATTCTTCCCATTTATTGCTTAGATTCATTGATTCGATCACATGTTCTTTCCATGTGTGTATTTAAAAAAAAAAAAAAAATTGAAAAATTTAGAAAAAGCCAAAAATATTTTTGTTCAAAATAAATAAAAATTGGAAGTTAAAATTTTCAAAAATACCACCTTTATTCTATTTAAAGTCTCAAATTGTTAAATCATTTGCACTAAGACAAAATTGACCGAAGATGGAAATTGAAAGAAAATTGACGACTTTACGAATAAGTGTGGAGATTAGTCCAACCCGGTGAGATTTCGAGCCTATCAATTTTTATGAGTTTTTAAATCAATCCGAGTTTATGATTAACTCAAAGTTCTTTTCAGCGTGTTAATAAGTCGTTGATGATCTCAGTCCTTTGTTTTGATCGGTTATGGGAAATGTGTGAAATGTTGTCTCGAAATTCGTGCTAAATATATCTCTAAACTTAATTAATCTCGAGATGCATATGGTAAGGTGATTAGCAATTTGGACAATGAAGTAGGCCTTCGTTTGTTACCCAAAAATATTAGCCATAAAAAGATGTGAAAAATTATCCCTTTGCAACCCAGGTTGAGCCTAATAAAATATTATCATTTCGTTTGATAACTCGAAAGAACCAAATAGCCCGGAATTGTGAAAATTCATCAAGTAAGTCCAAATTGTGCAATAAAAAGGGGCAAGAAAAAAAAAATATAGTGAAAAAAAAAATGAAAATTGAAAAAGAAAGAGAAAAATGAGCAAATGCCCGGAAAAAGCACAAATGGACGTCATCAGGACATTTTTCAATTCCAAACAATCCGTCTATTCTCAATTTTACCCTTTACACCTTTTAACCCAAAAAGTCCTAACTGAGTCCAAATGGCGAAATTAATTACCGCGTGGAGAGCTAAGACATAAAAAGATTAAATGAGAGATTAAATGGTGTGAAATAGAGGTGATGTTCCCGTTTCCTAATAATTGTATTCCGATGATGAGATATTTCACCATATATTTCCTTATTTTCAATTTTGTATGCATGAATTTGTGTCCATTATATTTACTCTTTATATCATGCATACCGAGAGAAAGTAACCACAATCCGAGTGATTTGTTTGTGAGTGCATCCGTAAGAATTTGAATCAAAATGAATTTTCGGAAAGTAACGTAATCCTCAATCGGTGGAAATTTGAGGTTTAATTTCTGGCTTTGCACACACACACTATGGTTTGAGACAGTTAAATATGAGTTAATGGTGATTATTTTTTCGAAAAGTTTAAATTGTACAATTTTTAAGTATTTTGATATTTATTTGAGTCAATAAAGAATTTTGTGGGTGTATTCACTGCAAACCCTCACGAGACAAAACTCGTCCTACTAGGGTAACCTAGGGATTTAAAGGCTTGTTGCATACGCTAAATGGAATCGCTTGCCCGCGAAAAAGGTATTCTATCCCAATAAAAGAATTTTCAACAGTTGAACTTTAAACTAATTTCATTTACATTGCTCGAGACGCGCAAAGTTCTAAGTTAGGGGGTGTGATTAGGCACATATTCTTCGTATTTATCCCCTTAATTTCGGTATTTTTATGATCTCGTCCAGTGTAATTAGCTTGGATTTGTCTCTTATTTATGCTACAAACCTTTTTTGGCAAGTATTTCGTGTTTTGTGTATTTCTCATGTGTTTTACAGGTATTTCATGTAAGTTAGTGCGAAGGAGAACTCAAAACAGTGAAAGAAACCAAGAAATGGAGAGTTGAAGGGCATTTTCGTAATTTTTCATCCTTAGTCCAGAGGTGGGGCCAACTAGAAAGTTTAAGAGCTCTAAATTACAAGAATACTGGAAAACACGACACCTCAATCCGAGCTACGGTGAAGAAGTTACGATGTTTTGAAGTTGCGCGATAATGAAGAGAAACGGACCGGTCTCGATGTGCGAATTTCTGTCATTAATTATGCAGATTTTATGGTGATTGGTTGGCAAAAACTTGTGCCACAAGAGAAATTTGATGTCAAATTCGTGCAACTTGGTGCTATAAAAGACCAAGCCCTACCTCATTCCAAGGGGAGTCAAATTCTAGAGAGTAGAATAGAATTTTAGAGAGAGAAAGTCAGATTTTAGAGAGTTTTCTTAGTTTTTCTTTACATAGAAATTTTCATAAACCCTAGTTTGTAAGGTTGAAGAAGAAGAATATTTCTGGATTCAATCATCTCTCTTCCCTAGTGCAGATTTCAAGTATCAAATTCCATTCTCTTAGTTAATCTCAATTTTTATTTTCAATTTAATCATCTTTTCTTGTTTTGTAATTTTTGTTTTTACCATGTTTCTTAGATCTACAATTATATGCATTGTTATGAAATTGTTTTCCCATAAAATCATGTCTAGCTAAATTTTTAAGGGTTGGGATGCATGAACCCATCCCAATGTAAATTACTTAAGTAGAAAATAGAATTTAAATTAAAAATTTGAAAGAGTCGTGCGAGACAATTTTACAACCATTGTAGATCTTTTAATCTCTCTTGCCCTAGGTACTTGGGATGTTTAAGAATATGATGTGCGTAAAATTATTTATCACCGCTTTATATTTACCTTTGATTTCATATGGTGCGGGCTTGATCCTCATATATGTAATGCTTAGGATCTATAAAGACTGGATTCATTCAAATTTATAATTTACAATTCTAGGATTCTATACGGTAAATTACTAGGGTTAGGGGGATTGTATTCCAACCTACTTTCTCATTCATCTTAATTAGTTTTCTCATGCATGCATAGTTAACTTTTTTATTTTTTTCGTCTTCAACCATCATCATCTTTTTCACTTTTATTTTAGAAGTAATAAATCAGTTAGATTCTATCAAACATTCCCTGTGGATTCGATACCCAGACTCGACACTATACTCCTTAAGAGTGTAATTACAAGTTTAGGTTTTTTTGTATTGAGGTTGGAAGTCGATAACAACGACTAGCGTATTACACGGACGCTCGGTTTTCCACTCGATCAAAATGAAATTTCAAGAGTTGTCTCTTCAGCTTCCATAATTAATTTCAACTTTTGACTTTGCCGAAGCAAGTTCTGAAAATTCTGACTCTCCTCATTTTTGGGTTCCACCTCCTTCGCCTAATAATTCTCATACTACCGACGTTCCACACTTTTGAGTCAAACACTGAGTGAGGGTTCTGAATCGTTGGGTAGTAATATGTCTGTGCACGATAGTGTTGGTGTTGCGCACAGTGAGAGGAATGGTTGCAACATCGAGAGCATGGTAGGGGAGGTATGTTTAGTTAATGCATTCGAGAGCATAAGTGAGCCCATGAACAAGAGTGAAAGATGAGATTTAGAGTGTGTCGGGAAAGGCTTATCGAAATACTGGGAGGAAAGCGAATGGCAGGACACTATCGATACATTTATCCTAGATTACCACCCACCCACACCACCTTATAATTCGGCGAGTGAGCACGAAAGGCAGGTTGAGGAAACCAAGCAAGAGAGAGAGCTAGAGGAGTTGAGCCTAGCAGAGTTTGAGCACGAGTTCAGACAGGTGGATGCAAGCCTAAATGTTGAAGTCAAATCTTTCTGGGCCTCATTTCGTCATTTAGACGAAAGCGAGTGGGAAAATAGAATTGATGAATTTCTCCTTCCCAAACCTCCACCAGATCCATTTGAAAATTTGGGGGGAGAAGATTTTGAGGACAAGGACTCAATGTTTAAATTATTTTCCAAGATGGACTCTTTCTACTTGTGTGATCCGCTTCCCATACTACTTGAAAAATCTTTGGGAAGTGATTCTATTTTTCTTGGATCCCAATGGAACTTGTCCCCCTGTGCACTCAAATACCTCATTATCCCCCTAAATTTTTTAATTGGTGATGGTTAATTTTTTAAACTTTGCACATGCCTTCCGTTTTTCAAACGGAATTCTTATTTTTCGGGAGGCATGCATCCTAATGAGGGTACACCATTAATCCCTCAAAGTCAAATTGTATTTTGGGTGAACCCTAAAATTTTTCGACTTCTACTATATGAGTTATTAGAATTTCAAATCGTAGGTTGTACATAATTAGCTTTTTATTTTTACTTTTTTTAATTTAGAGTAATTAGTTAGAGTTTTTGTTATTCTTTTTGTTATGCTTGGTTTTAACATGTTTTGTAGATTCAATGGACTCGCACTCATCGGGGACCGCTCCATTTGGGTAATATCTTTCTTTTCCTCTCTTTATGTTGTGTTCTTGATTTGCATTAAGGACAATGCAACATTTAAGTTAGGGGGTGTGGGATATTCTTCCCATTTATTGTTTAGATTCATTGATTCGATCACATGTTCTTTCCAAATGTGTTTTTTTTTTTAAATAATAAAAAAAAATTGAAAAATTTTGAAAAAAAGCCAAAAATATTTTTGTTCAAAATAAATAAAAATTGGAATTTAAATTTATCAAAAATATCACCTTTATTCTATTTAAAGTCTCAAATTGTTAAATCATTTGCACTAAGCCAAAATTGACCGAAGATGGAAATTGAAAGAAAATTGACGACTTTGCGAATACGTGTGGAGATTAGTCCAACCAAGTGAGATTTCGAGCCTATCAATTTTTATGAGTTTTTAAATCAATCCGATTTTATGATTAACTCAAAGTTCTTTTCAGCATTTTATTAAGTCGTTGATGATCTCAATCCTTTGTTTTGATCGGTTATGGGAAATGTGTGAAATGTTATCTCGAAATTCATGCTAAATATATCACTAAACTTAATTAATATCGAGATGCATATGGTAAGGTGATTAGAAATTTGGACAATGAAGTAGGCCCTCGTTTGTTACCCAAAAATATTAGCCATAAAAAAGTTGTGAAAAATAAAATTATCCCTTTGCAACCCAAGTTGAGCCTAATAAAATATTTTCCTTTCGTTTGATAACTCGAAAAACCCAAATAGCCCGGAATTGTGAAAATTGAGAAAATTCATCAATTAAGTCCAAATTGTGCAACAAAAAGGGGCAAGAAAAAAATAGATATGCTCAACAAAAATAGCAAGAAAAGAAAAAAAAGAAAAGAAAAAATGAAAATAGAAAAAAGAAAGAGAAAAATGAGCAAATGCCCGAAAAAGCACTAATGGACATCATAAAGACATTTTCCAATTCCAACATTCACTACCATTTCCAATTTTTACCCTTTACGCCTTTTATCCCGAAAAGTCCTAACCGAGTCCAAATTGCGAAATTAATTACCGCGTGGAGAGCTAAGACATGAAAAGATAAAATGAGAGATTAAATGGTGTGAAATAGAGGTGATGTTCCCGTTTCCTAATAATTGTATTCCGATGATGAGATCTTTTCACCATATATTTCCTTCTTTTCAATTTTGTATGCATGAATTTGTGTCCATTATATTTACTCTTTATATCATGCATACCGAGAGAAAATAACCACAATCCGAGTGATTCGTTTGTGAGTGCATCCGTAAGAATTTGAATCAAAACGAATTTTCGGGAAGTAACGTAATGCTCAATCGGTGGAAATTTGAGGTTGAATTTTTGACTTTGCACACACACACAATGGTTTGAGACACTTGAATGTGAAGTTATGGTGACTATTTTTCGAAAAGTTTAAATTGTACAATTTTTAAGTATTTTGATATTTATTTGAGTCAATAAAGAATTTTGTGGGTATATTCACTGCAAACCCTCACGAGACAAAACTCGTCCTACTAGGATAACCTAGGGGTTTAAAGGTTTGTTGCATACGCTAAATGCAATCGCTTGCCATCGAAAAAGGTATTCTATCCCAATAAAAAAAATTTCAACAGTTGAACTTTAAACTAATTTCATTTACATTGCTTGGGACGGGCAAAGTTCTAAGTTAGGGGGTGTGATTAGGCACATATTCTTCATATTTATCCCCTTAATTTCGGTATTTTTATGATCCTGTGCAGTGTAATTAGCTTGGATTTGTCTCTTATTTATGCTACTAACCTTTTTTGGCAAGTATTTCGTGTTTGGTGTATTTCTCATGTGTTTTACAGGTATTTCATGCAAATTAGTGGGAAAGAGAATGCAAAACAGTGAAAGAAACCAAGAAATGGGGAGTTCAAGGGGATTTTCGTAATTTTTTAGCCTTAGTCCGGAGGTGGGGCCAACTGGAAAGTTGAAGAGCTCTAAATTACAAGAACATTGGAAAAAACAGCACCCCAATCCGAGCTGCGGTGAAGAAGTTATGCCCATTTAAAGTTGGAGACAGAAAGTCAAAAGTTGAAATTAATTATGGAAGCTGAAGAGACAACTCTTGAAATTTCTTGTTTAATTCATTTTTATTAGTTGTAAAAATTGGAGATGCATGGGAAGAGTCTCATTTAGTTATATTAAAAGGGTAAAACGCGGAGATGCATGGGAAAAGTCATTTTTGTGCTATAAAAGCCCATGCCCTACATCATTTGGGGAGAGTTGCTAGGTTGAGAGTTCTGGAGAGAATTAAAGGTTGAATTTTAGGGTTAGATTTTGAGAGAAAATTTTCTATTCCTTCAAGAGTTTTCATGAACCCTAGTTTGTAAGAAATTATGAATTCTAATTCCATTTTTGTTGCTGAATTCAAGTAAAATCTTTCCATTTTCAAAAACTTGACGCGACTAAGAATTTGTCTCAAAAGTGCGTTTTACTCTAGGCTCAAGTGCAAGCCTGTCGCTCAAGTAATAACCCGGTAAGTCGGGATCGTATCCACATGGATCGAGATTGCCAAATAGTAATAAGAAAAATTATTAAATCTTGAAATGATTTCATAAAAGAAACAAAAAGATGATTAATGATTGGGAAAGTTTCTAGTGAAATAAAAATTTACTAGAGAAAAACAAATTGAAAATTGCAAAAAAATTTAGATCTGACAAATGGGAGAAAATAGGGTAGGGTACAACCCCTCAATCCTTAACAAATTACCGTATAGAATACTAGAATTGTAAATTAAAATTATTGACTAGATCCGGTCTTTATAAATTCTAAGCATTACATATATGAGGGATCTAGCCCGCATCATATGAAATCGAAGATAGATATAAAGCGGTGAATGATAAATTATACTCGCAAAGCGTTCTTAAACATCTCAAGTACCTAGGGCAAGAGAGATTAAAATATTGACAATGTTTGTATGAGTTTCTTTCACGATTCAATCAATATTTTAATTTAACCTCTATTTTCTACATAAATAATTTGCCTTGGATTGAGTTCATGTACCCCAGCCCTTGGGAATTTAGCTACTCATGATTTGGATCAAGAATAAATTCACATATAAAATTATGGATCTACAAGACATTGTAAATAATTTGCAAATAATAAAACTAGAGAATGGAAAGATTTTACTTGAATTCAGCAACAAAAACGGAATTGGAATCCAGAATTTCTTACAAGCTAGGGTTCATGAAAAATCTTGAAGGAATAGAAAATTTTCTCTCAAAATCAACCTCTAATTCTCTCTAGAACTCTCAACCTAGCAACCCTTAACCTAGCCCCTTCCAAATGATGTAGGGCAGGGGCTTTTATAGCACAAAAATGACTTTTCCCATGCCTCTCCACGTTTTACCCTTTTAATATAACTAAATGAGACTCTTCCCATGCATCTCCACGTTTTACAACTAATAAAAATGAATTAAACAAGAAATTTCAAGAGTTGTCTCTTCAGCTTCCATAATTAATTTCAACTTTTGACTTTCTGTCTCCAACTTTAATTGGGCATAACTTCTTCACCGTAGCTCGGATTGGGGTACCGTTCTTTCCAATATTCTTGTAATTTAGATATTTTCAACTTTCCAATTGGACCCACCTCCGGACTAAGGCTAAGAAATTACGAAAATACCCTTGAACTCCCCATTTCTTAGTTTCTTTCACTGTTTTGCATTCTCTTTCGCACCAATTTGCATGAAATACCTGTAAAACATATGAGAAATACACAAAACAAGAAATAATTGCCAAAAAAGGTTAGTAGCATAAGTACGAGACAAATCCAAGCTATTTACACTGCACAGGATCATAAAAATACCGAAATTAAGGGGATAAATGTGAAGAATATGTGCCTAATCACACCCCCTAACTTAGAACTTTGCGCGTCCCGAGCAATGTAAATGAATCCTATCAAGGCTCAACTCTTGAAAATCATTTTATTGGGATAGAATACCTTTTTCGCGGGCAAGCGATTGCATTTAGCGTATGCAACAAGCCTTTAAATCCCTAGGTTACCCTAGTAGGACGAGTTTTGTCTCGTGAGGGTTTGCAGTGAATATACCCACAAAATTCTTTATTGACTCAAATAAATTTCAAAATATTTAAAAATTGTACAATTTAAACTTTTCAAAAAATAACCACCATAAATTCATATTCAACTGTCTCAAACCATAGTGTGTGTGTGCAAAGTCAAAAATCCAACCTCAAATTTCCACCGATTGAGCATTACGTTACTTCCCAAAAATTCGTTTTGATTCAAATTCTTACGGATGCACTCACAAACGAATCACTCGGATTGTGGTTATTTTCTCTCGGTATGCATGATATAAAGAGTAAATATAATGGACACAAATTCATGCATACAAAATTGAAAAGAAGGAAATATATGGTGAAAAGATCTCATCATCAGAATACAATTACTTGGAAACGGGAACATCACCTCTATTTCACACCATTTTATCTTTTCATGTCTTAGCTCTCCACGCGGTAATCAATTTCGCAATTTGGACTCGGTTAGGACTTTTCGGGTTAAAAGGCGTAAAGGGTAAAAATGGAAATAGACGGAATGTTCGGAATTGGAAAATGTCCTTATGACGTCCATTAGTGCTTTTTCGGGCATTTGCTCATTTTTCTCTTTCTTTTTTTTTCTCTTTTCATTTTTTTCTTCTTGCTATTTTTTTTTGTTGAGCATTTTTTATGTTTTTCTCTTGCCCCTTTTTATTGCACAATTTGGACTTGTTGAATTTTATCAATTTTCACAATTCCGGGCTATTTGGGTTTTTCGGGTTATCAAACGAAATAAAAAAATTTATTAGGCTCAGTTTGGGTTGCAAAGGGATAATTTTTCACATCTTTTTATGGCCAATATTTTTGGGTAACAAACGATGGCCTACTTCATTGTCCAAATTGCTAATCACATTACCATATGCATCTCGAGATTAATTAAGTTTAAAGATATATTTCACATGAATTTCGAGATAACATTTCACACATTTCCCATAACCGATCAAAACAAAGGACTGAGATCATCAATGACTTCTTAACACGCTGAAAAGAACTTTGAGTTAATCATAAACTCGGATTGATTTAAAAACTCAAAAAAAAATTCAAAAGCTCGAAATCTCACCGGGTTGGACTAATCTCCACACTTATTCGTAAAGTCGTCAATTTTCTTTCAATTTCCATCTTCGATCAATTTTGGCTTAGTGCAATTGAGATTTAACAATTTGAGACTTTAAATAGAATAAAGGTGATATTTTTGAAAAATTTAAATTCCAATTTTTATTTATTTCGAAGAAAAATATTTTTGGCTTTTTTAAAAAAAATTTCAATTTTTTTTTTTAAAAACACACTTGGAAAGAACATGTGATCGAATCAATGAATCTAAACAATAAATGGGAAGAATATCCCACACCCCCTAACTTAAATGTTGCATTGTCCTCAATGCGAATCAAGAACACAACATAAAGAGAGGAAAAGAAAGATATTACCCAAATGGAGCGATCCCGATGAGTGCGAGTCCATTGAATCTACAAAACATGTTAGAACCAAGCATAACAAAAAAGAATAACAAAAACTTTAACTAATTACTCTAAATGCAACAAGACACTATATAACACTTATACATGACTCAAAAATACAACAAAAATCACCCCATACGCGTCGGGGGTGCGACGACCTCTCATCTCTCTCCACAAATCACCCGACCCCTTTCATTGGGTACGATGCGCTCCTCGTCTCTCCCGTCTTACCATCATACGTGAAAATTCGGAACAAATTGGGCCCGTGCCCATAGATAAAGGAAAGACCGGGAGATTGATAAACCGGAAAAGGATCCTCATGTTGCGTAGCACGTGGGTTGGTCTCTAAGTCGGACGAGATTTGAGTCGTATCTTCAAGTACCTCCGAAGAATCAAATGGTATGGGTGGATGTTTGGGAAGGAGAAATGCATCAAGTTTATTGTCCCACTCGCTTTCGTCTAAATGACGAAATGAAGCCCAGAAAGATTGGACTTCATCATTGAGGCTTGCATCCACCTGTCCGAACTCGCGCTCAAACTCTGTTAGGCTCAACTCCTCTATCTCTCTCTCTTGATTGGTGACCTCAACCGGCCGTTCGTGCTCACTTGCCGAATTATAAGGTGGTGTGGGTGGGTGGTAATCGAGGAGAAATGTATCGATAGTGTCTTGCCATTCGCTTTCCTCTAAGTATTTCGACGAGCCTTTCCCGACACACTCTAAATCTCCTCTTTCACTCTTGTTCATGGGCTCACTCATGCTCTCGAATGCATTAACTAAACATACCTCCCCTACCTTGCTCTCGATGTTGCAACCACTCCTCTCACTGTGCGTAACACAACCTTCCCCTAATGGCTCTTCCTTGTAAGTTCTTTCTTGCTCGTGTGCTTCCCCCAAAAGATCCAACCCTCGTGGTTCCTCTTCATCACCCTCTCTCTTGGAATTATTAAAAATATTTGTTTCGAGGGTCATGTTCCCGAAAGTTAATTGCATACGCACACTTCGGGTATTGATAAGATCATTAGATGTAGCTAAAAATGGGCGGCCAAGGATAACGGGAACATGATTACGTGGGAGAACGAAGGGTTCTTCGTCCCAAATGACAAAATCCACTGGGAAGTAGTTCACAATCACATCCTCAACAATTCCCCGAGGAAGCTTCATAGAACTATCCGCGAGCTGGAGAGTCATATTTATGGGCTTAAGGGCTCCCAGTTCTAGTTGCCTATAGATGGAATAGGGCATAATGTTAACACTCGCCCCTAGATCTATTAGAACTCTCTCGATTCGGTTCTTCCCCATGATACACGAAATAGTGGATGCACCCAGATCTTTATATTTTAATGGAAAGTCACTCGACAAGACTGCGCTAACATTTTGGGCCAAAGAGACGTTCTGGTTTACCTTTAGCTTGCGTTTCACCGTGAGTAATTCCTTAATAAACTTAACATACGCGGGAATTCTCTGTATAGTCTCGAGAAAAGGTAAATTAATTTTTACTTGCTTAAGGACTTCCAGAACTTCATCACGGGAGGCCATTTTGGAGTGAGAGACCAGCCGTTGAGGGTATGGGGCAGCGGTGGGGGTGATGGCCTTGGGTCCACTAGTGTTTTCCTCCTCCTCACTCTCAATTAAAGGGGCATCTTCGGCCTCTCTTGTGCCGGGTGAAACCTCTTTATCTTTAGATGCAGTGCATGGGGGAGGTGACAAATCAACTACTCTCCCACTACGTAGAGTGGTAATAGCGCTACATTGCTCTCGATGGTCGTGGGATGTAGTGCCAACACTGGTTTGTCCTTGGGGAGGTCGTTGGCTTTGAGCAGGAAATTTGCCCTTCTCTTGGACATTCGATGCAGTTTGCAACCTTGAGATGCTAGTATGTATTTCATTGAACATTCGATCATACTTAGCATTGTTCTCCTTTTGAGATTGGATGAGGTGATTTAAGTTGTCCTCAAGAGATCGCCTCGGTGGGGTAACATATGGACCAGGAGATGGTGATTGCATAGGGTTTGGCATTGGAGGAGGCATTTGCTGAAATTGCGGTGGGGGTGGTGGCAAAGTCATATGTGGGTTAGGAACCATCCCACCTTGGGGTTGTCCATAATTGAACCCAGGATTCCTCCACGATTGATTATATGCATTATAATTTCCTCGAAAACCCCCTATTGCCTCAACCTGTTCAGTGTACATTGCCTTGTATGCAGGAATGGTAGGACATCCTTTGGTAGAATGACCCGCATTACAAATGGCACACACTTTCTCCTTTCCGGCTTGTACGGGTCCAGACACATCTCTCAATCGCACTTCAAGCATATCTCTGAAATTCTTCTCCAATTGGTCAAATTTTCGATCCAACAAAGTGTCCTTGTCCAAGTGATAAATACCGGACGCAGCAGGCAAGTTCACTACACCAAAAATGCTAATTTGGCACGCTGAGGGAAGGAGATTCTGGCACGGTTTTAAACCGTGCCAGAATCTGTCATGGTTTAAAACAGTGTCAGATTCTGGAACGATTCTAAACCGTGCCAAATATGAGTACACTTCATTAAATAAATAACACCCTAAAATTTGAGGGGGAACCAAAATTTCAAGAGACAATCTTTATTTTTTTCAAGAGACTAAATCTCCCTCTCTCTCTCTCTATACTCGGCGACCCCGATCGAAGCTACCCGCTGCCGCCTGTTCATCGTAGCCTCCTGTCGCCGCCTCTTCATCGCAGCCTCCCTCCGCCGCCTCTTCATCGCAGCCTCCCGCCACCTCTTCATCGCAGCCTCTCACCTGTTGTCATGCTTCAAACCGAGCTGCTCCATCCTTTCAAACGCCTCTACGACCCTCGCTCTTTTGTATCTCCGAGAGTTTCTCCGCCTAAAAAGAGAGAAGTGGGTGCGGGTGCTATACCTAAAAGAGAAACTAAACAAAATTAGTGTCTGAATCTAAATGGCAGCCGATGATTCACCACTACACCAAACTTCCGACAACAATCTCCACTCCAGGTTTATTTTATAAATTTCTTTCATTTGATTCAATTACAAGTTGGTATTATTGTACCGATATAGGAAATATATTGAGGCCCAAACCTGACGAATTAATTGCATATATGTGAAATGGATATTTGTGGAATAGATGCCGAAACTCTAACCAACATTCGTTATCTACATGACAAGAGAATAAACCAGTATTCAAGGTCCAGCTAACAAACCATTTCTTCCATCAATTAGTTACTTTGTTAACAATTTCTAAACATTTAAGGATAATTTATTGTTAGGCCCACTCGTTGTGTCACTAGCGTGAACTTCTATAAGAAGAAAATTAGTAGACGTAAGTGTTTAAAATTTGTTAAAAGGGGGTTTTGGGGGGATATTTGGGGGTCTATGACAACAATATTTTTGTCTCCAGAATCAATACAAACTTGGGCCTTTCAAGTCCATTGTGGATTGTTCTGGAACTTCCATTAACTGAGGAGAAAGTTTGACATAACAGTTTTATAGAAATCAAGATGGATCTTCAATTTGGTGTCTGAATGGTGAAATTTTGATCTTTCATGTTTTTCAGTGAACTAATCTCAACGACAGGTATGTTATTTAGTTAAATATTTAAATATTTTTTTATTCAAATGTTTAAATCATTTAAATTAAACGTTTAAGAGTATTTTTGTGTTCCTTCAAAGATTTAAATCATTTAATGTTAGGAGTACTTTTGTGTTCATTTGTAAATATTTAGGAAATTAACACTGTTCATTCTTAGGAGTATTTTTTTTCTCAAATCTTTAAATGTTAGAAATATTTAGTGGTATTTTTTGTTCAATGTTAGAAATTAGGGGTATTGTATTTTTCTATTCAATATTTAGGGATATCGTATTTAGTAGGGGCAACAATTTTAGAGACAAAACGAAGAGACGCTACGAAACGACGTGAAATTGACTCGAAATTGACACGATATGTCGTGTTCGTATCGTGCCATAATTATGAGTCGTGTTAGTTATGTTATCGTGTCTTGTCATGTTAATCGTGTTTTTATTTGGGTTATCGTGTCTATTTATGTCCAATTTAGTATTTAGGGAAATGGTAGAAATATTTAGGAGACATTTCAAATTTCAATGTTAATTTTTCAGTTAATTTTCAATGCTGAAGTACAATTTTATGATAATATTAATGTTAAATCTAAAAAAATCGTCGCGGGGCCTACCACCCCCAAACCCCCGACATTGCTTGAAAATTTTCGCACCCCCTTACCAAAAATCCTCGGTCCGCCACTGTCCATACTCCACGATCCACACTACCCGGCGCTCATCCTCACTGTCGCCTCCATCATCCACAATATTTATGAAATCAAACCAACACAGGTATTTCAATCGTCAGGATGCGTACACTTGTGTATGTGTATATATATGTGTGTGTGTGTGATTATAGATTTTCTTTTTAACTCCTTTGTGACTTGTTGATGAATTGATTGTTCATGTATGTGGAGTTGGTAGGGAAGAAATGAAATACATATAGCATTTTTGTCATTGAAGCTTGAGGAAAAATCAGAATATTAATTGCCAAAACGCAGTGTGTGTTGTTATGTTTTCCTTTTTACAGCCCTGTGTCTCGTTGATGAGTTGATTGTCTGTGTGTAGATTTGGAGCTGGAAGGGTGGAAATGAAATAAAAATGAGATTATTTCACTAAAACTTTAGGGGGGGAAAATGGGAAATAAAGGTCTATAGAGAATTTTATAATTAGAATTATAATTAATTACCAAAACGCGTATGTGTGTGTGTGTGTGTGTGTGTGTGTGTGTGTGTGTGTATATATGTTTGTATATTGTCATTTTAACACCTCAGTGTCTCATCAATGAATTGATTGTTTATGTATATATGTGTGCATGCACATAGTGTGTGTACTTGAAGGTGGAAGGGAAGAAGTGCACTAAAGATCAGCTTTTGATTGGTATGAATATGTATATTTGCACATGTATGTATATACATGTAATTATACACTTTAAATTTATTAGCTCTATGTTTGGTTGATGAAATAGTGCCAAAGCCGGAATGTTGTTGTGAGCAATCACCGAGGGCTTGGGGGCATATCAATAACTGTAAGTAAGTATTCACGATATGGAATTTTTTTTTTATTTTTTTTTATTGTCCAGTGAGAAACCATTCAATAAGTTTCTGTAATTGAATTGTATATAATGATGTAGTTAGCATCCATTTGGACTGTTCACTTGTGCTAAGGATTTAGTTAGCATGGATACAAAGGTAAGCTTATTGTTCATACCCTTTGGACTTGACTTCTTTCTAGTTTATTCTCTGGTTAATTTTGATCACATTAACGTATTGTAGGCCAGGATATTAGCAGTTTATATGTAAAAGTAGCTTCAGAGAAAGGCCAAGGAATTACAAGTAATGTAACTTTCACATGCAGAATCCCACTAACTCGCTATTGGACAGGTAAAACTCTAGTATTATATTTTACTTCTAATAAGATATATAATTTTATATATGTGCAATACTTTATATATGCGTGTCCTTTAGTGTATATATGGTTATGGGGTTTAACACTTTTTTTTAATTAGGTGTTTTCATATTTGAAGTTTTGTTATGGAAGTAAAATTAAAGTTACGTGATCTTATGCTATTAATCAAGACGTAATTGGCTCAACTATGAGAAACTCTATAAGAATATTTACTTATTATTTGAAGTCACAAAGCAAAAAACTTTAGTTGTGTGAGCATTCCCACATCATTACACCTCTTTCAATGATAGGAGTTCTAATGAATGGAGTTTGAATAACATGTGGTAGTTTTTCAAAATCATGCCTCTTGATAGTAATTATGCCTTACACTATTGAGATTTAGTACAAACAATTAATGACCCCTCGCAGTGAGTCCATATTGACATAGAAGTATAGCTTATTATGGACATGAGTTTTTTACTCATGTGGTCATGAGGTGTATAGCTATTGGACTGTTATAGGTGATTTCACCCCAAACAAGCTCCCAAACCGCCCCGTAAGAGGCACGAACACCTCGCACGGACCAACGTAACTCGTAGAAACTGCCCGCGAAGTCCCGGGTCTCTCGGTTTGAGAGTATGGCGATAATTTACAAAAATCACACTTAGACTTGAAAACAAGCCGTTAAAGGGTGAAAACCCAAATCAGCCCTCAAACGACCCCGTAATAGGCACGAACACCTCGCACGAGACCATTGTAACATGTAGGAACTGACCGCGTAGTCCCGGGTCTCCCGGTTAGAGAGTATGACGATAATTTGCGAAAATCACACTTAGACTTGAAAATAGGCCGTTAATGAGTGAAAACCCAAACCAGCCCCCAAACGACCCCGTAGGAGGCACGAACACCTCGCACGGGACCAATGTAACTTGTAGGAACAGACCGCGTAATCCCGGGTCTCCCGGTATGAGAGTATGACAATAATTTGTAAAAATCACACTTAGACTTGAAAACAGGCCGTTAAAGGGTGAAAACCAAAACCAGCCCCCAAACGACCCCGTAGGAGGCACGAACACCTCGCACGAGACCAATGTAACTTGTAGGAACTGACCGCGTCGTCCCGGGTCTCCCGATTAGAGAGTATGACGATAATTTGTGAAAATCACACTTAGACTTGAAAACAGGCCGTTAATGGGTGAAAACCCAAACCAGCCCCCAAACGACCCCGTAGGAGGCACGAACACCTCGCACGGGACCAATGTAACTTGTAGGAACTGACTGCGTAGTCCCGGGTCTCCCCGTTTGAGAGTATGACGATAATTTACAAAAATCACACTTAGACTTGAAAACAGGCCTTAAAGGGTGAAAACCCAAACCATCCCCCAAAGGACCCCGTAGGAGGCACGAACACCTCGCACGGGACCAATGTAACTTATAGGAACTGACCGCGTAGTCCCGGGTCTCTCGGTTTGAGAGTATGACGATAATTTGCAAAAATCACACTTAGACTTGAAAACAGGTCGTTAAAGGGTGAAAACCCAAACCTGCCCCCAAACAACCCCGTAGGAGGCACAAACACCTCGCACGTGACCAATGTAACTTGTAGGAACTAACCGCGTCTTCTCGGGTCTCCCGATTTTAGATTATGACAATAATTTGTAAAAATCACACTTAGACTTGAAAGCAGGCCGTTAAAGGGTGAAAACCCAAACCAGCCCCCAAACGACCCCGTAGGAGGCATGAACACCTCACACGGGACCATTGTAACTTGTAGGAACTGACCGCAGAGTCTCGGGTCTCCCGGTTAGAGAGTATGACGATAATTTGTAAAAATCACACTTAGACTTGAAAACATGCCGTTAAAGGGTGAAAACCCAAACCAGCCCCCAAAGGTCCCCGTAGGTGACACGAACACCTCGTACGGGACCAATGTAACTTGTAGGAACTGACCGCGTAGTCCCGGGTCTCCCGATTTGAGAGTATGACGATAATTTGCAAAAATAACACTTAGACTTGAAAACTGGCCGTTAAAGGGTGAAAACCCAAACCAGCCCCCAAACGATCCCGTAGGAGGCACGAACACCTCGCTTGGGACCATTGTAACTTGTAGGAACTGACCGCGTAGTCCCGGATCTCCCGGTTAGAGAGTATGATGATAATTTGTAAAAATCACACTTAGACTTGAAAACATGCCGTTAAAGGGTGAAAACCCAAACCAGCCCCCAAACGACCCCGTAGGAGGCACGAACACCTCGCACGGGACCACTGTAACTTGTAGGAACTGACCGCGTAGTCCCGTGTCTCTCGGTTTGAGAGTATGACGATAATTTGCAAAAATCACAGTTAGACTTGAAAACAGGCCGTTAAAGGGTGAAAACCCAAACCAGCCCCCAAACGACCCCGTAGGAGGCACGAACACCTCGGACGGGACCATTGTAAATTGTAGGAACTGACCGCGTTGTACCGGGTCTCCCGGTTTGAGATTATGACGATAATTTGCAAAAATCACACTTAGACTTGAAAACAGGCCGTTAAAGGGTGAAAACCCAAACCAGCCCCGTAGGAGGCACGAACACCTCGCACGGGACCATTGTAACTTGTAGGAACTGACCGCGTAGTCCCGGGTCTCCCGGTTAGAGAGTATGACGATAATTTGCAAAAATCACACTTGGACTTGAAAACAGGCCGTTAAAGGGTGAAAACCCAAACCAGCCTCCAAACGACCCCATAGGTGACACGAACACCTCACACGGGACCAATGTAACTTATAGGAACTGACCGCGTCGTCCCGGGTCTCCTGGTTTGAGATTATGACGATAATTTGCAAAAATCACACTTAGACATGAAAACAGGCCGTTAAAGGGTGAAAACCCAAACCAGCCCCCAAACGACCCCGTAGGTGGCACGAACACTTCGCACGGGACCAATATAACTTGTAGGAACTGACCGCATCGTCCCAGGTCTCCCGATTTGATATTATGACGATAATTTGCAAAAATCACACTTAGACTTGAAAACAGGCCGTTAAAGGGTGAAAACCCAAACCAGCCCCCAAACGACCCCGTAGGTGGCACGAACACCTCGCACGGGACCAATGTAACTTGTAGGAACTGACCGCGTAGTCGTATATGCAATTTTGCTTCTTGTATATGCAATTTTTTGCTTGAATATGATTTTTTTAAAAATGACTTGGTTACTAATTTTGTATCTTTTTTGTGTCTTATTTTTTTTGTAGGATGACATTCAATCGTTAGCTTTTATCCACTTGGAACGCACGAAGAAGTCAATCCTTTACAACAGGGGGATTGTGTATTTAGTGTCGTTAATATTATGGATTCTATTTTTTGTGTTATTGCTGAGCAGGCTTCAGTAGTTTTATGGTTTATTTTTATGGTCGTGCTGCCTATAGTAGTTTTATTGTTGACTTTTATGGCCGTGCGGGCTTTATATGGGCAGATTTTATGTTAGCAGGTTTTGGAATGCTCAAAAAATAGAGGAAACTCTGTCCATTTTTTTTTTATATGGGAACTATTAACTCTTGTAATTTTTTGAAGTTATTGTCGACTTTTATGGTCATGTGTTGCTTTATATTGGTATTATCTCTTGTAATTTTTTGAAGTTTGTATGCACATTAGTTTATCAACAACCTGCGATATTCATAATTTGTGAATTTTCTTGATTTTATTTTTGCAAATAATAAATATTTTTCCTACCGAATTTGGAATTTGCAGATTTTCCAGATTTGGTTCCTATTATTTTTTTTTTAATTAACTGAAAAATCTGGCACGGTTTTAAACCGTGCCAATGCATAAAAATGAGAACGCTTATAAAATAATCTAGCACGCTTTATAACCGTGCCAAAAGCGTGCCAGAAAAAAGATAATTTGGCACGGTTTTGGCGTGTGCCAAAAGCGTGTCAGATTTAACATCTGGCACGGTTTAAAAGCCTGCTAAAAGCGTGCCAGTTTGAAAAATCTGGCACGATTTTAAACCGCGCTAGAAAATCTGGCACGCCTGATTCTGGCACTGTTTTAAACCGCGCCAGATTGCTTCTAGCACGGTTTTATACCGTGCCAGTTTTCTATTTTTGGTGTAGTGGTTGGACACTTGTCGATTTCTATTTTGACTATTGGGATCAGAAATATCCCATGCTTGGGTATTCTCTGCCACATATTTCAAATGAGCCTCAACATCGCTCGAATCTAACTCCCAAAAAGGTCTTTCACACATGGTTTGAACAAGTTGTTTAGATGCCAAAGTAAGGCCTTGATGGAAAAATGAAATCAGATGATGCTTTTCAAAATCATGATGTGGGCATGCACTAACTAACTCCTGAAATCTCTCCCAACATTTATCAAAAGCCTCATTCTCATTTTGACGAAAAGCTTGAATTTGGGCTTTAACAGAATTGGTTTTGTGTTGTGGAAATTTTTTTGATAAAAACTTGGCTTGCATATCTTTCCAGGATAACACAGAATTTGGAGGTAGGGACCATAACCAAGTTTTAGCTTTATCCTTTAAGGAAAAAGGGAAGAGCTTCAACCGGATTACATCTTGTGGATAAGCTTGGTCACCAAATGTCTCACATGTATCTTCGAATTCTCGAATATGGAGATATGGTTTTTCAGAATCCATCCCATGAAATGTAGGAAGAATTTGGATCATACCATTCCGAAAGTGGAACTGATCGGCATTATACGGGAGTAAAATGCAACCAGGGGTAACAGTTCGCTCCGGAAATAACAAATCTTTCGTGGGAAGATATGGTATCTCATCCTCTCCAGCACCAACACTACCTTGCACAGACATATTGCTACCGAAAGATTCAGAATTCTCACTCAGTGTTAGAATTTTTAGAACTTGCTTCGGCAATAGGATTTTCGTGAACTTGGGTGGGAGATGAATTCTGCATAAAAGCACATAAAAGATGAGAATTTTTTTTTTCGAAATCACTTGTAGATAAAAATAACTTTCTTGAAAATTTAACAATTTTGGATCCCCGGCAACGGAGCTAAAAACTTGACGCGACTAAGAATTTGTCTCAAAAGTGCGTTTTACTCTAGGCCCAAGTGCAAGCCTGTCGCTCAAGTAATAACCCGGTAAGTTGGGATCGTATCCATAGTGATCGAGATTGCCAAATAGTAATAAGAAAAATTATTAAATCTTGAAATGATTTCTTAAAAGAAACAAAAAGATGATTACCTAGCAACCTTTAACCTAGCCCCTTCCAAATGATGTAGGGCATGGGCTTTTATAGCACAAAAATGACTTTTCCCATGCCTCTCCACGTTTTACCCTTTTAATATAACTAAATGAGACTCTTCCCATGCATCTCCACGTTTTACAACTAATAAAAATGAATTAAACAAGAAATCTCAAGAGTTGTCTCTTCAGCTTCCATATTTAATTTCAACTTTTGACTTTCTGTCTCCAACTTTAAATGGGCATAACTTCTTCACCGTAGCTCGGATTGGGGTGACGTTTTTTCCAATATTCTTGTAATTTAGAGCTTTTCAACTTTCCAATTGGACCCACCTCCGGACTAAGGCTGAAAAATTACGAAAATGCCCTTGAACTCCCCATTTCTTAGTTTCTTTCACTGTTTTGCATTCTCTTTCGCACCAATTTTCATGAAATACCTGTAAAACACATGAGAAATACACAAAACAAGAAATACTTGCCAAAAAAGGTTAGTAGCATAAATACGAGACAAATCAAAGCTATTTACACTGAACAAGATCATAAAATTACCGAAATTAAGGGGATAAATGTGAAGAATATGTGCCTAATCACACCCCGCCTAATTAAATACCGGATGATCAGTCCTTTATTAAATTAAAAACTAAGTGAACGGTTGGTTCATTCTCAGCATCAGTGTCGCAAAATAATATTTCCAATTTGAACACCCTAAATAATTAAGCTAAATGTCAAAACCATTTAAAACCTCATTTTTCCTTTATTAAATACCAATATGAAAACCTTGTTAATAATAACAGTTAAGAATTACATAAATACCAAGGATGGAATTTAACACACAAGAATTAAACCATCTATATAATCCAAACCAAGTATAACAACCATAAATGAAATCATCCTGACAATATTTAACTCCCAAGGAGTACCGAATGCTGGAAATATCCTAAATCTCTGAAAAATCCAACTAGAATAGGAAATCGGGCGACACATGCCCTAACTATGAAGATCTAAAGTAAGAACTGATTCAATGACGAATTCGTCTAAAGCAAGGGCTTGCAACTCCCACATAAGCTGCAGCACGTCCAATCCAAAGAACCTAAGCATGACGCCCCTATGGCTGGGCACATGTAATACATACATATATATACAATAGAAAAAGAAATGACAGAAAACAGGTTAGAACCCGAGTGTAAAACAGTTTTAAAAATAGTTTAGCAGGTATTTAAAATGCTTACCGGCTAATATCACAACCATGTTAGTATGCGACACTCTCTTGAGAATCTTCACCTCTCATCTAGTGTGCACCCCTAACGTACCTCTAGGACATCCTAGTTATAGTTCTCACGCTAACTAGATTAACCACATGTATCCATTCTTTATAGCTCAAATTATTCCCACGTATTAACCTTATAATACATATAATGATGTTATAAACATATATATATCCATTTAGATTCAACATAGATAAGTCCCTTATTAATTCAATTCAACTAAGTGTTTTCATACATAACTATCTTACATTTCTACTTTAGCCACATAGTAGATATCATCACATGTATATATATTCACTATATTATATATACACTATACTGCACCCCGAGACACAGCTGCGGTGCTGCATTACTCTGCTATCTTGTCCCAATACATCACGTCGCTGTATAGGGGACTATAGGTTCGGTAAAGATTCCTCGAACCACAAATATCAACACAAAAATTGGAGGCGAACATAGTTCTCATACCCACGGGTCACGCATATACCTACGTTCCCATAGTCAGCGGACTTATCAACTCCCCGATAATTCTTTCATAGACCTATGTTCTCGAGTGACAAATCAAAAATCCCACGGATTCATCAGGATATGACTGCCCTCACGCGCAAACCTCCCGTCGATAGCAAGTAAGCTAGGTATGTCATACACAGATACATAATATATGCACATTCACAAAGTCATACATATAAATATTCATATTTTTTAAATTAGGTTCGCCCACGACCCATAATTGTTATTATCCATTCTCAACACAAATTTTACTCAATTATTTCTCATAACGGATTCGTCTCTTTTATTTTCATTTATTATTTACTTCATACTTACTTATTATCTCTCGAAGTATTCTCTGTCACTAAGTATAAATATCAGTAGGTATACTCTCACTTACCTTCTAGTCTAAATCTTTAATGAGTCTTAATCTTTTAGTAAACGTACGCATAATTTCCAATGTCTGAATAACTCCCCGTTAACCCAAAATTTCATCTCATATTAATTTCACTCAATGGAGTCTACTTAGACCCTATTGGTCCTCTTCATAACCCATTATACTCTATCAATGATGATCAAGGGTTCCTACGTATCTTAACCGGATTAAAAAAAGGGGGGGGGGGGGGGGAGGGAATATGCAGTTTTCCAAGAGGGGTCGATCGATCAAGGAAAGGGGGTCGATCAATCGATCAAGCAGTTCTTGCCCAGTTTTCTGCAATATTCAACATACGGGTTCAACCATTTTAACCCCTCCAAACCTCTATAATTTCATCCCAAACTCCCATCAAAGTAATACAAGTGTATAAGCAATGTACATAAACAAGTTCTAACGTAACGACATCAATAAATCCTCAACGAATCAATCAAAAAGGGGTTTAATCTCAAATCTCTTTATAAAACCAAATTTTGCATGAATAATCACCACCCTCTATTTTAATCAAAATTTTCTTCCCAAATATCTTAATAAATTTATGGGTAATCCTCTACATATGATCAAGATTTTAGACTACATGGGTTCTCCATACAACAATTATAAATTCTCTTCCAAAATATATACTTTTTCCATTAAAACATATGATTTTCATTCCTAGGCTAACATGGAAGGTATATTAACTTGGAATTTAGTAAGATAGATACTTGCCTCGGATTCAAGGGTCTGATTTGTTGATGAAAAATATATGGTTACGTTCCTCGTCGTGCGATCTACGTTTTGGTGGTGGTGGCGATGAAATCGGGTTAGTTCTAGGCCTTGGATTGCTTGAAGACTCTTCACCTTCTTCTCAAATCTCTTCACCTTCTTCTCTAATCACTTCACCTTCTTCTCTAATGGTTGGCTTAGGCTTTGTGTTTGTTAACCCTAAGAGATAACTCTAAATGGATATTATATACTAAGAAACTTCGTGGGTTTAATTACCCAAAAATACCAATTGTTTAAAATACCCTCCCGGGGTGTCAATTAGGCCTAAAAATGCCCCGAGACCCTAACTAAACTTCCGAGTACACTTTTCTGACTATTTCGACCCTTCCGGACACTTTGGCGCACTCAAAACGACTATACGAACGACTTATAATCTATTCGCTTTAATAATAATAATTTAGTCCTGACACGACATAGGCGCGTCCCGAATTACATTTCCATAATTGTCATTTTATTCACTCGTGATAATTTTAATAAAATCAATCTCATGTATTACTCTACTCATCTAGTAATATTCAACAAATTTCCAATATTTACTAGCTCACATCATGCTGGTAAATATATAAAATAAAATGTCGGATTAATATTA
This sequence comes from Sambucus nigra, assembly GCA_949130495.1. Taxonomy (NCBI): domain Eukaryota; kingdom Viridiplantae; phylum Streptophyta; class Magnoliopsida; order Dipsacales; family Adoxaceae; genus Sambucus; species Sambucus nigra. The sequence continues at coordinate 380,434,174 of OX422214.1, read as the reverse complement.
AATTAATATCTCAATTAAATTCAATAAATCCTCAATTTTAAAAGCCATAAAAATATGGTGTATTACACCTGCAAAATCAATGACATGTCTGTATTTTAGCATAGATACACCGGTTTGGATGGATTTTGATATATTATTGATGTTTCCACCAAAGATCACATAGATACAGTAGACAAGGCTTGCCCAATAGTGCAAGACACAACTGTCTTTCGATCCATGGTACCTCTGTGGTATCCTACTTTGGTCGAGACTGATGTAGGTTATTACTTTTAAGTTTTCTATGCCTTTATGTAGCATGATATATATGAATGATGATATGAGTCACAAATCCTTCTCCAAATGATATGATATTTCAAAAATGTCGTACATAATATAATGATATAGTATAATATTTTATTATTATGTCAAACTCATTTGGTGAATGATTTAGAAAATGTATTTGATAGTCATGACATTACTGAATATATATTTGTGTAGTTTTACATTTCATTTTTGTAGTTTTACAATTTCTACTTCCCTTTAGTGTCTGAGAGTTAAATGTTTTTTTATACAACGCACTTGGTAATATAACTTCGTTAACCTTTATTATAGTTATTAGCGTATATGTGCAAGCATATTTGAACGGAACTCCATTTATTGGTAACAAGGGCTAGAGTTCTGTCAAAATATACATAATTCTTAAACAAACCAACAAGGTTTCAGCCTCAGATATCATCATGGTATCATCCAAAGTCACATTGCAAGAGAACTCAAGCAACGAACTCTATCTTGATATCATCAACAGTCACATCGTCAGCCCCAGTTATCGGTACTAAAGTAACCAACAAGTTTTCATCCTCTTCAGCTTCCAAATCCTCCAGCAGCTCAGTAATTCCCAAACTAAGGGAAGGCTTTGCATCCTCTTCGCGCTTATGTTTATGAGGCAAGCTCATGAAGCTCCCCACAAACTCTGTGTTGTCCGGCTCAGCATTTCCTCTTTCATCATCATGGTTTATATAAACATCAAACTTGACATACTTCTCGCCGTTGTACTGTATCCCATCTATCAGCAGTACCTCTTCTTCATTGTCTTTCTCCGCCTTGCTCCTTGATTTCTTAGGCCTCTTAACCACAATTTTGATCACTTTGTTAAGGGTGACTGGGAATACCACATTTTCATTCGGGAAATTCTGGCCGTGCTTGGCTGCGAAATTTGACCTCTTAACCAATGGCACTGGCTTATTATGAAGCCATGGGACATCCACACCCTGGTAGACGTATCCGAGCCTCTGTGTGTCGAGACTATCTCCGACCGTGACGCGCACAAGCTCTTTATTCTCGTTGTAAAAGAGAAATGATGAGTTCAACCAATCTAGGTCGGTGAAGTCTTGACGCTTGTCACCGCTTAGCGTTTTCCATATAGTCCACATTCTGTCCACGTTTGCATGGTGAGCACAAAATATGGGGTCACGTGCCGCGGAGTAGAATGTTCCCATGTCCTCGTGAAAGGGCTGAGTTGGATCACCGGTCCACTTATGCACTGTCATATGAAAACCGTTCTCGATGGTTCCAGCTCCACGTTTATCGTCCGGATTATCCCCAGCCCGGACAGGACTTCCATGGAAAAGCCTAGGGTTCTTGCTTCGACCAACCATTTCTCGATTGATTATAGCAAGATTGTGTCTTATCTTCTTCCATTCGGGTTTTCGAGAGTCACTTCCATTATATTCGAAATCGATAACGGCGGGTGGCAAGTGTTTAGCATTGCGATACTGGTCGAAGAGCGGGGAGGAGGTGTGGTTAAACATGGGTGGAATTTGCATTCCGGCAGGAGAGTCGTAGTTCCAAAACGGCAAAGCAAAAGTGGGATCATCGATGAGTTTCCCCAATATTTTCTCGTAGAAATAGATGTACCATCGATGGAAGGGGAAGAACAGCCAGGACCAATGAATTTGGACTTTGAGATCCGGAAACCCAATTTGGTCGTAAGCACCGGTACAATAAGCAGCATGGAGGTTGGCTTGTTGCATGAAATTACGTGGGTCGTCTTTGGGAAGTGCCTTCATTAGCTCAATGGCTTTGGAATATTTGGCCATGTACTCATTGCTCACCAAATGAGCTGCTGGCCTAACGCGCAAGCATGTTGGTTGGGAAGGAAGTATGAAATCCTTAATGGCCAATGGGGGGCCAGTATTTAATTTGGTACCGTCGGCCAAGGTCGCCGGTCCACGCTTGAAAAGATCAATCTCTTCTATTGGATCCGCAAAGGCTGAAGGTTTGGCATTGAGGTTGGCGACACCATAGAGCCCGCCTAAACCAAAAAGTACATTCCTCCTATCAAACTTCCCCGCTGAAGATTCTTCATTTTTGGAGGTTGTGTTGTTGTTTGGCTCATCATTCACAGCTTTGCATGAAACATTCAAGCGATTGTAACGCTTTCCAATTAAGAAAGCCTGTGAAGGTGTAGCAAAGGACCAAGAATACAAGGTGGAGGGTGAGGAGGCATTAATGAAGCTGGCAGAAAGTGGAAGACAAGCCATGCCGTTTTGTGTTGCTGTTTTACCCACACGACCATGGCTATTTATAATGAAGTCGTGGGATGTTGTCTTACGAATAATCAACTACTTTAAATTCAACATTATTTAAACATTTATCACAACTAAAATGGTAGGTGTTAAGAATTAATGCCCGTGAAATATTTTTAATCACGTAACATAGTCAAATATTTCTCTATATTTAAAATTAAATTTTTATTAATTTGAAATTGTGAATAAATATATACCCTACAATTATTTACATAAAAATAGTGAATAAAATTTAATTATAAATAAATAAAAACATATTTCATCAGTTTACTTTTACCGCGGTAAATTATATTTTACTTCAAATCCTAAACCAAACAGATCCAAAGCGTCACAATCTTATTGTATGTATAATAATTTAATGAATAGTGCACATCCTTAATGTAAAATCTTATTACGCATAACATCGCTAATTGGACAATACTTCTATGTAGTTACATAGGCCATACATCTATTTTTTATTCAATAAATCTCACTAGATTTTGTTTCCCTCCAAATGTGTCCCCTTAGAAAATAATTAGTAAATATTACACCATGAAAAATAGAGCTTATTGAGAAAAAAATTATCTTAACGGAATCAATTAATGAATGTCTTATATAAACAAAACTTATTTGTCAAGCTCCCAATTTTTTTTTCAAATTTAAGCTAACTTTTATTACAAGACATGTAATTTGATTAATGTTTATCTCATGAATATTGTTATACATTTTTAGGGGCATTAAATACAAAGCTCATGATTTATTTTTTATAAATTTTTTTCCAACAAATTTAAATAGCTTGATATAATATTAATACACATATAGTGACATTAAATAATTGTCTAGTTAAAGTCATTATTAATTCGTTGATGTTACTATCTAAGACTAAAAATTACTTTTGAACATATTATAGATTGGACATTGATTGATACATTTTTTATGAACTAAACACTAAATAATTTTTTTATTTACTCCTTGATAGATAAGTTTTTTTGTTGTTTAGGACAAGATGGAAATGCCTTTTTAATGGAATCGATGTGTGTAGTGTATACCAATTATTTTTCAAAAATGGATCCGCAATTTTTTCTGATGGACGCAGAATTTTATACTATGTAAATAAGTTTTTGTACTTTTAACATATTAGGTTTGAGTATGCTTTATCACATAAGATATATATTAAGAGGTAAGGGACCTTAATCATGAAAAAAATATGTTATACTAAAGTTAAAAAAATCTTATTACCCGATGACATAATTGGGAAACTTCCATTGTTATACGCGTAAGTTCGTAATCTTTTCAAGGTTTATATACTATTTTTTCCATGAAAAAATATAATAATTAAATTGAGACGGAGTATGTTGGATGTGAATAAGCCAAGTTTTGGGGCAACATGTTCTTATCTTGCCTTATTTTAATGAAATCTTTCATTTTACATTTTTGTAATGTTAATGAGTTAGGTCAGGGACGAAACCATGATTTAATCTTTGGGGGGAGGGCAAAAAAATAATTTAGAGTGATTTTCGAAAAAAAAAATGGTACTATGTATCGATCACCATTTCTATTTGTTCTTCCCCCAATTTTATAACAAAAAATCTGCAATAAGAATTTACTGAAAAGGTTAAAATTTATTTCTGCAATTTGATTAACAACAAAAGTGAAACATTAGGTAAATATATTTCAATTAGGATGTCAAAAATAGATTAATAAATAGGAATACAAAATAAGTTGCGCAAATAAATCAGATATCTATGATCAATGTAAATGCCAAATACTTTTACATTTAAGCTTTCACACATTTAGAGTTAAAGTTGGGAATGAGATTGCAGTCATGGATTCACTAACCACTAGAGAAAATTAGTTTAAATGTTCAAAGGTGTTAAGTTTAATTGGCCTTCAGTGAGAGTAATTTTTTTTAGATAGTGAAAGCAAAAAATGTTGGGCTCTCTCACCCTCTTTCTGAAATAAACGATTTTTAAACTTGGCCTTTGGGTTATCACTGTAGGTATTTCTAAACATGAGTTGGGTATTGGGGAGGCATATTTTCATCACTGAGTTAGGTACAACTACAAGTACCAAACTTTGTGTTGAAATAAGTTGCTTAAATAATTTATGGTCCCCTAGAGCCCTCCTATATCGAAATTTATTTTTTTATCTTTTAGTAGGGATGCCTCTATTTTCCCAGATTCATAAATACGCAGAATTCATTATTGTTTTTAAGACTAGAATACAACCCATGTAATGCAGGCCGGTGTAAAATAAAAAAATATAATGATAATTATAAAAATTAATATATATCATAAATTTATTATGTTATCTTAAAGTAATTATAAAAGGTTAATTTTTTCATAAATAAAACCTATCTATTATTTTTAAATATTTTTATAAAATTATTTTTTATAAATAAAGTCTTCAAAACAATTGTAATACCCTGTCATTTTTCTAGAATAAATAATATTATAATATTTTTGGAATAAATAAGTATTTGTGACAATTGGACTTAATTAAATATTTTAATTTAAAAATTGCACAGTTGAAACTTGTCATTTAGTTTTGTTTGTGTATGATTGATTTTTATGTGCATGAATATACCATTTGCATGTAATGTAGAAAAATACATAATTAATGTGTGGCACAACTTAAAAGTACCTATTTTTGACATAAATAATTTGGGACATATTTCGGGACACATATGGGCTCGCTTAGATGATTTAGACTTTTAAAAATAGTCTCGGGTCAATAGTATATAGGTTGGAGAACTTTTGTACTAGTTGGATTATAGATTCAGATCCATTTGGGGGTCCAAAAGTTTGATTTTAAGCCCAACTCGAGATTGACCATTAATTATTATTTAAGTAGGAATAAACCACTTCCTCACACTATCATTCCAGACAAAGCTAAAAACTGTTATCCAAAATAATTTTTAATTATATTACAAATATTACGAAATTTGTAATTACAAAATAATTACAAAATTTAAAAGTAATGACACAAAAAAGTAGATTGAGGCAAGTGTTAAACACTCTGACCTTAAGACAAATTTTGCCCCGACTTAGTGCTTATCGGATGCAACGATAATCATCTCCCAGGATACAACAATCTTTACTTGCAAAAGTAGCACTTCAATTTGCAAGTCTGCTTGAACAAACTGTTGAAAATTCTCATATGAACTCACTCAATTTTGAAGCCCTTATACTTTTGACTCACTTGAGTCTATATTGTATATGACACACCCCAACCCAGTTACTTATAATTAAGTTTGAAAGTCAAAGTGAGTCAAACCATAATTCATTTAACCAAACCAAAAAAATTGATTTTTATTTCAGAGTCATCAACGTAATTCCATATAATTAAAAACTTTTTACAACAGTACACTAGTCATACTTATACAAACTTTCTTGAATGATAATTTAACTTAATTACATCATTTACATTAAAACAAAATCTTTGTTTCTCCCATTTCTTGCTAACCCAGACCGACTTCCTAGATTTGGCAGTGACATCGCGTTACCTGAAAAATGTGAACATAGGAAGCGTGAGCAAAATAGCCCAGTGAATGCATCACTACTAAACTACTGCATGAATTTAAATGCAATAAATCATGTCCATATAATTATGTATTAACTTATCCGGCTCATTCATAATGAATGACCAACTTTTTCCAATCATGATTCACATATCCTGTCTAAATAGATAATTCTCCCCCATTCCTAGTCGAGGAGTAACCCCTTGTCATTAATAGACAAATCTCCCCCATTCCTGGTCGAGGAGTAACCCCTCATTTCGGTAAACCGAAATGAACAATTTTATATTCATAACATTATGATCACATACGTAACAGTATACAAATACATCATTCCAGTGAGTACACTCACCTTGGTTGACAACTACGTATTCAGGTTTCCTTCTGGTGGAGCTGAACTAGGTTGATTAGACCTTACGCCTGTCAATCCAACTAGATCAGTACTGGACCTCAATCACAAATATTTTTCAAACATAATTATGTAACTTTTCATGACTATACATCAACAATATAATTCCAATTAAGTTACATTCCATAAAACATAGGTAAAAACAAAACAATGATATACATATTGATAAAGTTACGGACATTCAACCGTAGGAAATACCTTATAAGTAATTTATAACCAAAGTAAAGTAAATATGAAATTATACTTGTCAATGTATATACACATGAAACATGTACTCAAAGTACCCTTTGTAACGACAAAATACAAACATTCATTCAAGGGGTATCCAGTATGGCCTGAAATTATTGTACTACACCCTTAACTATCCTATATTCCTAAATTGTATAAATACAGGGGTCCAACCTTATCAATATGAAACATATATGAATATAGTATCCAGTACAAGTGACGGTGTAATTTTTCAAGCTTCCTAGGGCAAGTTATCACCATTTCTCTACAACACAAGAAATCTTCCCTACAAGCTCCTCTATTGTTCCTTCAACTTCCAAGAATTTTCATAATTTTTCTCCAGCATAACTTTCCATGATTTTCAACCCATTTTCAGTAAACATACTGAATCGTACAGAATTAAAGTTTCATAATTGTTTGACTTCATTTGCTATCTCAAAAGCTTGACTAAACTCAGGGCATACCGAAATGAAGTATAAAAACAGAAACCATGTACCAACTTGAAATCATCATTACGGCCTAACCACAAGGAGATAAATTCTAAGTTTCAGATATGATATGAATATATGAGTCTACTTTCATATCCAATTGGAATTTCTCAATTACAGTAAGTACACAGTTAGATATGCAAGTTTGAATACAAGGGGTTTCAATACAAAGCAAATTTAAGGGTTTCTACATTCAACTTAACATAAACTTGCATATAACCATACATACATATAAAGGGCTGAAACTTTCGTAAACCTATGATGATTTAGATCATATAAATCAGTAATATAAGATAAATAACTAGAATTGTAATTAGGATTACCTTCAGGGCTTTTTACGTAATTTCTACGGATTTTTCTACGCCTTTTCTCCTCACTTTTCCTTCCTAAACTTCTACCTTCTCTTTCCTTAAGCTTAAAACCCTCTCATGGCTGATCTTGGCTGAAGGATAAGTCTATTTCAAGGGTATAAGGTCGGCCAAGGCTGCCTCCCAAGCCAACCAATCAAAGTAAACCATTTGGTTTAATAAAAGACAATTTACCACTTAAAGGGAATTGACCAAATTGCCCCTTGTTCGTAAATTCGGTATAACTCTTTACTCGGGCATCCATTTGATGATCCGTTTGTTGGGTTACAACCCTAACTCACATTTCTACAACTATATAGTTTTCACCTCAAGTCAATTGTAATGTTACAATGGTCAAAACTTGTCTTAAACAGGAACATTTCTATCGAAAATAACCAAATCTTGTGTTCGTACATAACTCGACATTTCATGATTTATGAAAGTAGGATTAGACTAAAAATAAGAACTTAATATTAGATATACTAATAACACATTATTCATATCACATAATATAAACATGATTTAAATATAATTTATCAAAATTATATTCGGGTTGTCACAGTATAAGTACTCATCTAGTTTGGAAATTGTGACAAAATTGTGTCCTACCTAAATCCAAACAACCTCAGAAGTTGGTTTGCTATTTCATCTTTCTTTCTTGTAGTGATGAAGAACCTATTGTCAACACTCACACACAGTAGAATTCATTTATTGCATATCATATTGCATAATTATGTGTGTACATGTGTTGAATGTGTTTAAATCCCTAAATTGGAATTTTAATAATTTTTTGGGATTTTTTAAACATTTTTAAAATAAGGTTTTCTTAATTAAAACTTGTTTTAAAAAGTTTTGTGCTCATTTTGTAAATATAATTTGTTGATTATATTAGCCATATGTTACCTTGGGTAGAATCCGAAAGCGGAGTAAACTTGAGGGTGTGGTTTTAATTAACTTTGGACGCGCGTTTATTTTCCTGTTATTGACCAACACCTATCCTCGTATGATTGGCTGAAGTTGTGTTTCTTTACTGAGTTATAACTGCGTATGTTTCTAGCCCTTGGATCATTAGCTATCAACGATCTGCATGTTATCTTGGTGAATCCCAATACAACTCTTTAGACCAATCAGGATTTTTTTTATCACCGCTTTATTAGAACCCTACGATCTAAGTCAATTTAGCTTGACTTAATACTGGCCCTTGGTTTTGAGCCAGCCTCTCGAACCTTCTACTTACCCTATAAAAGGGACCCCATTCTCAGACTTCGAAGACTTTTGCCATTTTCATTTCCTCTGATAAATTGAGAGAGAAGAGAGAGAGTTAGAAACCCTAACCCTGTTCGTCAAAACCTCTTCCATCCAAACTCAAACACTTCTTAAAAAATACCTCCATATCCAAAACACTTCTCTGAGTGTTCTTGAGAGTTTGAGAGTTTGAGTTAAGTGTGTTTTTGTTGCTGTAACCTCGTGTTCACTTGATCTTGTTTTCAACTTAAACGTTTTACTCAGATCTACTTTCTGATTTCATAGAAATTTCAGATATGAGTTATTCATGTTACATTACACTTAGTTTCATTCTTTATTTCTCATCTTGAGAAATACATTGTTGATTATTTTTTGTAAAACGTTTGCTTACTTTGAAATCAACAATAAATGTTTTCTGTTTCTAGTTCTTGTAAAACTAAACCTTTGACTTAGTTTGGAATCTCACTTGGAGGTTTTCAATCTCGAAAAGTTTTTGTTTTAAATTCTGAGATTGATTAAGACCTTGTCTGTCTTCCTAGCAAGGTATCCGTGGATTCTGGGAATGATTTAAAGGTCAAATAAGGTGAAAAGTTTTGTAAGAAGAAAGAAAAAGAAAAGATCACAGCATATAGTGTTATTGTAATTTGTTAGGACTGTTTGTACTTAATAAGTGTGTGTGTGTGTGTGCATGCATGTGTTAGAAAGCACTTCCACAAGCACTTTCACCCTACAACACGAAAAGTGTTGGTAATAAGATCTTGAGAATAAAGAGTCGACGTAAAGTGCTGGAACAAATCAGAAGTTAACAAACTGGGAGAACTACATCTACAATCAGAACTGCAGAGAAGTTTAAGGACACCAGAGGGTACATTCCTAAACTTATATAGGACTGAGTTGTTTGCATGTTAGTTATATAGTTTGTAACTCATATATTTGTTTTAGTGGATTTTCTATTTTACTCCGTAGAGGGAGTCGTGGATGTTTCCTCAATTGGTGAGGTTATACCACGTAAAAAATATCGTGAACATAATTTTTTTACATCTCCTCATCTCATTCTTGGTTGTGCTGAGTTTAAGATTTTTAAACTACTTTATAAACCTGTTATTCAATTCTTGAATAGATCTCGTACATACTGATTTATTAAACACATCTTGTGTTCAAATAGTTTGGTTTTTATGAAAAGAGTTTCTTAAAAAAACAGATCGGAGTTACTTAAATAGATTATTTTCAATAAACGGCTTTAGTAACATTTTTCAAATTTATGGACTGACTTTCTTAATTTTCGCAACCTTTAAATTAGACCTCAGACCACTTATTTATACAAAAATAAGTGGGAGTTAAAAACGGTTGAAAATCCCAATAGTCAACGGTTGCGAATAATCGAAATTAATTATTAAAGAAAAAATAAAAACAAAAAACAAAATAAAACTGGACTGGACCGGACCGGACCCAAAAAATAAATTAGAATAACCCACAAAATAATAAAAAACCTAATAAAATTTGGCCCAAAAAGTTTATACTTTAATCAAGTTAAAACCCCAAGCCCCACGGCCCAAGGCCCACAACTCACGACCCAGCCAAACCAAGCCCAAGTACGTCATCCCTCCTTCAAAGAGTTGGGATACCCCAAGGGCACCAATCCTTTAAGCCAAATTGGGTTATATTATACTACACGCATTTTACACATTCTTCTTATGTGGGACAAGCTTTAACTTAAACACTTCAACCATTTCTCATGTTCCAAGTGAGTACTTTGCACTACAAATTTTCATTCACTAATTTATGGTTTTTCGTATGAGAGTATACCACATTATACTCGTTGCGTAGGTAAACAAGTTACCACTTTGAGTTATCTCGAAAGACGTGTGGGTCTCATAATAAATTGACCCCAAAGTTGATCAAAATCTGATTTTGTCAACCTAAGAAAACCCATAAATTCTAAGAATCCCCCACATGAATGAAATTGGTTGGACCAACATAAACGACTATGAAGACACAAGAGAGTTCTATAAAAAAAAATCTTGTATCGAGAGAGATAACTTTTGGCTTTGAATCTTCCTTAGTGAGAGGATATCGTATTTACTAACTGATCAGTGAACGTGATGTCTTGAACTGTTTAGTGTTTTATGTAAATCAAGTCAATAGACTTCACACAGTAATTTTTCAAACAAAGTTGGTTCTTTCGATTTTCTTCATTTTGACCCTGAACAATTCCTAATTTCATGAGTGCTTTAGAGAATTTCGGCCTTTCAAAATCTCATGGAAGTGACCCCTTCACACTCACATAGGTGACTTTCCATTAAGAGTATCCTACTATACCCCACTTGAATTTCCAAAGTATAGGAGTCATTAAAAACTAAGCTTATCATTACTTTCTTTGTAGGCAACACTGTTTTATCATAGGAATAGGTATGAGTTTGAAACTCATCAGTGCTCTTTTCAAACAGTCAGTCAATATTTTGTTGTCCCTTTGAACCTAAATCTTGGGATCTCGAGTCGGCTTGGTAGGATTGCCATCAAGATAACTCTTTATTTTGTAGGCTTTAGTCACATTCTCTTCGATTAATTATACACTTTCTCTCTATTTAGCCATTTGGTTAACGGTTCCGCTATATTATCCTTTGACTTAATATAATCAATGAAAATTATTCCATTAGAGAGAATTTCTTTATAGTATTATGTCTTTGACGTATATGTCAAGACTTACCATTATACATATGACTTTGTGCTCTGCCAATTACCAATTGACTGCCACAACGTATGCAAATTTCAGGCACGGGTTTTGGCCACATTGGAATATCCTCTAAAAAGTTTTGAAGTCATTCTGCTTCTTCTCCAGCTTTATCTAAAGCTATAAATTCAGACTCCATTGTTGACCTAGCAATGTAAGTCTGTTTGGAGGATTTTTAAGTACCGATGCACTTCCAAGTGTAAATACATAACCATTTGTGAATTTAGAATCCTTTGAATCAAATATCCAATTAGCATCACTGTATACTTCAAGTACAACTGGATATCTCTTGTAGTGTAATACATTACTAAAAGTATATCTTAGATATCCAAGAACTCTTATTATGGATTTCCAATGGTCTTTACCTGGATTACTAGTATATCGACTCAATTTACTAACTGAGTAGACAATATCTGGATGAGTGCAGTTCATGACATACATTAAACTACCAATGATTCGAGAATTTTCTAATTGAGATAGTCATCATGAATGGGAGAATACATCCATATTCTAATATTACCAGGTGTTATATTCTCCATAACAACGTGTTATTCGATGGAGAAAAATTAGTGTGGCGTGATTATAGATCTATTTATTGCATTTATGATTCAAAATTCAGAACCGAGCGGTTTAACGACGACTTTAAATATGGTATATAATTAAATCATAAATCCATAGAAATGATCAAGCGATTCAGAATTGGGGGGTTTCACGACTGATTTAACAAAGGTCGAATCAAATTAGTCTCATTGGAGACTGAAGTATAATCTCAAGATTGTGTGACACAACTTGAAGTCAAATGTTAAGAATTATCATAAGTGCATTTTGTAAGGACAAAAATTTCCAATTGAGTCCTTTGTAGTTTTGCCTCAATTCCGGACAAAAACATTTGAGTCGTAGGATAGAGTTAATTGATCATCCTTCAAGCCTATGACGTGTTCGTTGAAGACGTAGTAGCCGAGTATAAAGCTTCATCAAACTATCGTGTTTAATGTGCCTGTTTCTACGTCATCAACTTGGTTCCATTGCTCCTAAGGTATGAATGCATTTTAATATATATACATAGGAGCTTGGAACAATTTATATTGGGTGATCATTTATTTAAAACTATTGTTTATTTTCAGAAAGATTTAATTAAAACTTTAAAATAAAGTATATAAAGTTTCTGGCCTAAAAATAGAAAATTTTCAACTTTCTGGAAGTTCGTTCGAAATGTCGTTCGAACGAGTTTGTCGTTCGATCGAGTTTGCCAACGAGTTCCCCAAAGGCCACTAGAAAGTCATTTGAAGTGTCGTTCGAATGTACATGATGTTCGAACGAGATTTCCAATGACATTTCTAACGAGTTCACACTGGAACTTCGTTAGAAGCCTCGTCCGAACGAGACTTCGTTCGAACGAAAATGTCGTTCGAACGAGATTTGGCGGGAACAGGTATTTGGCAGTTTTGAGCAGTTTTTTTCATGTTTCCCACTTCTTTACCCCGCTAACATTTGACAGAACTTAATAGTGCATGAACCAACCTTTTTGGTTTAACTTTTTCATATCCTACAACCTCTAAGAGAGTGTTTGAGAGAGAAATTAAAAGTAAAAAAAGTTCCTTGTTTAAGTATACGTTTTTCAAAGAAAAATTTATAAAACACTTGTGTTACACCCATATTCTTTATTCCAAGTCTTCTTTATATATATATACACATTGCTTGGAGTTTGACACTGGTTTTTCATGTCTACCATTTTGAAGAGATGTTTGGGTTATCTTCTAAATCCCATAAAGAAGAAGTTTGCGTTGATTTACCCACTTGGAGAAAGGCTCCTAGTTTGGGTGACGGTGACCATATAAAGTTCGATCGGTGGATTCCGAGACCGCGGTGGAGCTCCGTGGTTATTCGCTAGGTGGAGGTGTCTACAAGAAGAAGCGTCGGGGCTTGAGAGGGATCGAGTCGAGTGTTGTAAGTCTTTCTGTCTTGTATTTGTAAAACCATACTTAGTGGATTTGAGGCTAGGGTCGTCCGAGGTTTTTTACCGTTGTGAGTTTTTTCTCGTATATCGCGGCGTAGTGATTCATTGTTTATTTTATCTTACTATACTCACCTAGAACGCATGCTTAGGTAACAAGATAAAATTACTTTTAATCAATACTTACTTAATTTGGGGCAAATTTAATTTGGGTAATGTGTAGTTAATTCAAGTCATTAATTTAATATGTTAAAATTGGTTTGGCCTAATTTGTTAAAATTGAAAAATATGACTTAGGCAAATTTTTAGGACTTGGATTAATTTGGTTTAAGTGAAATTTAACAAAATTGTGTGTTTTAAATTTAATTTCATTTGATTTAATTTTTTATTGGAGAAAAAATTAAAATTTGTGTATTTTTTTAATCGAAACATCATCTTACGCTTCCGAATATCTAAAAAGAAAATTATCTTTTTGAAGTATAAAAAGAATTTTGTTTGTAAAAGTTGGGGGCCTCACGTTCCAATAAGTGGTATCAGAGCCAAAGTGATAATTTACTTCATTAAGATCCTTTAAATATTTTTGGCCAAAATTGAATTTTCCCCATTTTTAAAATTTTCTATTTTCGATGGTTCTAACTACGCGTACTGGAAAGCGCATATGAAATCGGCACTTAAATCTATCAACGAGAGGGTTTGGTTATCTGTAGTTAACGGGTGGTCTCCACCAACTCATTTAGTAGATAATGAACATATTACCAAACCGACCGATAGATGGAGTGAGCATGAGTTTAAACTTTCTAATTTTAATTTCCAAGGTTTGAACGCTTTGTTTAGCGTTGTCACACCGGATAAATTCCGTCGCATTATGACGTGTGAGACCGCTAAAGAAGCGTGGGATATTTTACAACTCACTCGTGAAGGTACAAGTGTCGTAAAAGCTTCAAAACTCCAAAACCTCACCACTCAATTTGAAACCATAAAAATTACCGATAAATAAACTTTTGATGAATTTTATGCCAGAATTTTCGATATTGTTAATTTATCTTTTAACTTGGGAGAGAAAATACCCGACAACCTAGTAGTAAAGAAAATTTTAATGTCCCTACTCGATAGATTTATTTCAAAAGTGACCGTTTTAAATTCTTTACCAACTTTAGCCTCTACGAAATTAGAAGAGCTTGTAGGTGATTTACAAACCTATGAATTGGACATGTTTCCCTCTAAAACCGAAAACAAAATTAAAAAGGGCATTGCTTTAAAATCCCAAAAGAGGAAAAACAAGTAGTAGAGAGTGAAAGTGATAGTGACTCGGAGGATATGGCTATGTTTAGTAGGAAATTTTGAAAAATTCTTAAATTTAACAAAGATAAATTTAAAAATAATTTTAAGAAATTTGAAAAATGTAGGCATAACAAAGCCGAGAAGATCCCTAAAACTTCTAATGAAAATGTAAATAGGGACGAGTCGGAAAAATATTTGATTGTGAAGGGTATGGCCATAGGGCATTTGAGTGCCTCACTAAACTAAGGAGACAGGGCAAGAAACCAATTTCTTTTAATGCAACCCTTAGTGATAGTGATAATGAAGAGGGACCCGATTCCCCTACTAAGCCCAATTTTGTGGCTTTTATGGCTAGTCATGTGAGTGATAGTGAGAACTCATCTATTGATGAAATTTTAATACATGACACTTCCAATGTAAAAGTTTATGATTCCCTTGTCTTTGATGGTAGTGAGAGTGGAAAAGAAAGAGAGAGTGAAAATGAAGAATAGGTTGATGTGAGTGAACTTCAAAATGCTTTTCAAGAACTTTATGAAGAATCTATTAAATTAAAAAGAGCTAATTTGAAGTTAGAAGAGAGTTTGAGAGAACGTGTCAAGGTCATTGATGATAGTGTGTTGGTTGAAGACCTTAGGGCACGAGAAATATCTCTTCGAGAGAAGCTAGAATATATAGAAGGCGAGAGAGATAGCCTTAGAGGTTTAATGCAATCCTTAAAAAAGGAGCTTCTCGAGTTTGAAGAGAGAAATGGTTTGTTAGAGTCTAGAATTTTACAATTAGAAGAACAATTAAAAGACTCTAGTAATGTCAAATTTGATTTGGAGTCTCGTTCAGAAAAATTAGGTAAAATATTAGGAACGGTCCAAATTAAAAATGACACTTGTAGTTTAGGCTTCGATACTTGTAATGAATCAACTCAAAAATCCAAAACTAACGTTTTAGGAGAATCGCTTAGGAAAGCCTTTAGAGATCAATCATGAGATACAAATTTTCGACATGTTTTTACTTGTGCACATTGTGGTCGAAAAGGTCATCTTAAGAAATTTTGTTTTAATCTTCAACGCAGTCCTAGAAAATACCAATGTAAGGCAACCAAGGTAGCCAATATTCCTACACCCCGAGATTGTCAGTCGTCATTAGTTTGGGTTCGGAGATCCGACTTGGTAACTTTACAAGATAGGGTATTTGATTCTCATTTACTTTCACATGCTTCCTCCCTTGCAAAATATGAAGGTTGAATATGTTAGTTTTGTTTGCATACTTTAGCTTTTGTACTTCATGCTATATTCTCATGCTAAAAGTATGCTTGTTTAATCATTTTCTAGTCTATGCTCCATGCTTAATCACATGCTAGAATTATGATTCTTGTCTATCTTTTGTATTATATTTCTTTCATTTTTGTTTGCATTAAATGAAAAATACAAAAAGATTTTTGTTTATCATTTGGTTTTTATCTCTTGATAATTTAAGCTTAATGAAAAATTCAAATGATTTTTGTTTGCCTTTTGAGTATATATTTTTATTTTTGGTTAAAAATTTCAAAAACTCAAATGGATTTTTTATTTTGTGTGTATTTTAGCTTGACACACTTTATGTGGCATATACTTGTGTTTTAATCCCATCTTTTACGCTCCCATGTGGCTAGAACTTTTGGTTAAGATTGTCAATCCTTATTATGTTCTTTACCATTGTTACATGGAGTAGTTGGATTTTGTGTTGATTAAATGGATTTTATTTTTATATGACTCTATTCACACATGCACGAGCTCATTTGAAATTTTAACTTCATATGTGTATTTGAGCTTTGTGAGATGTTCTCCTACCAATCTTGTCATCTACACATTTGTAACCTAGGAGGACTAGTGCATGTCAAAATCCGTTGCACGTGAGATTTGTGAGATATAAAAATAATATGTATAAATGTGCACGGGGAAGGGCTTCGAAAGGATTTATTTTCCTTTGTGAATAGTAAGCCACTGTTTCTTTGGACCTAAAAGAAATAAGTGGTCCAATGGCTTAAAAGAAAATATGGCATTAAAAAGAAAATATTTGCTAAGGCCTATGTTTGATTGATATATTCATTCAAAAATTGTATATGCTTATTGAGGGAGATTGGATGGTATATCAACGGTTTGCACAATGTCCGTTTATCCTAGTTGAGCTTTCAATGTCATGACTTTATTGGTTTGTAGAATCATCAATATGCTAGGCTTGTATGCATTGTGTATGTTTGTTCATTGAGTTCAATTTATATTGTCACATGAGGTTATATTCAAATATGATGAAGTTTGTAATCATTTGAGAACTTCGTTAACATGTTTTAAGTGATTGGGTCTAAATTTAATTGTTACTACTTCACACCCCAACACTACCGTTTCCATATGACACATTTTTGCCATACGAGTGTGAAAAGCTTATCTTATTTTGTGTCATTTGTGTGTTTATATCTATATATATATATGTGCGTGTGCATCTTTGGTATATCTTAAGTATGAATATATATGATATTCTCTTTTGGTCTTTTCCTTTCTTTCTAGTCCATATATGCTTTAATTCATAATTGGTATCATTTTCTTGCATCTTAGTTGGTATCCATAATTATTTGTTGGATTAGTTGTGAATTTGTTGCCCATGTGCTTTAATGTTCTCATCACTTTATGCACAATTACATGTTTTAGCTTGTTATCCCATTCTATTTATCCCTTGCTTAGTTTAGAGGGTGTGTATGCTTTAATTGGGGAAGATAAGTTAATTTTTAATTCTTTAGCCTTTGTCTATTCCTGAACAAAAAGGGGGAGAATGATAGGAGGAGAAATGGTATCTAATTCTATTGTTATCGTATCTTAGTTTGGTGGAGATTTTACTTAGGGGGAGAGCGCTATCTTCTTAAGTTGATCATAGTTGATAAAGGGGAGAATTAATTAAGGGGGAGTCTTTATTTATATTGCATTTAATATTTCAATATTCCCTATGCGTTTAATGTGCTTGCTTAAGTATGCAGGAATTACATTCTAAGTGGCAATGTTCATCGACAAAGATTTTGATCCTTGGGTCTTGTGTCAAGTATTGGGTGGAATTGTTTTTGAGTCTAGTGAGCTTGATGGCCCTTTAGAATTTTTGTTTGGTTTTTTTCCCGGAATAGCCAAAGGGGGAGATTTGTAAGGATACAAATTTTCAATTGAATCCTTTGTAGTTTTGGCTCAATTCCGGACAAAAATATTTGAGTCATAAGATAGAGTTAATTGATCATCCTTCAAGCCTATGACGTGTTCGTTGAAGACGTAGCGGTCAAGAGTATAAAGCTTCATCAAATTGTCATGTTTGATGTGCCTGTTTCTACGTCATCAACTTGGTGCCATTGCTCCTAAGGTATGAATGCATTTTAATATATATATAGGAGCTTGGAACAATTGATATTGGGTGATCGTTTATTTAAAACTATTGTTTATTTTCAGAAAGATTTAATTAAAACTTTAAAATAAAGTATATAAAGTTTCAGGGCTAAAAATAGAAAATTTTCAACTTTTTGGAAGTTCGTTCGAAATGTCGTTCGAACGAGTTTGTCGTTCGAACCACAATGTCATTCGAACGAGTTTGCCAACGAGTTCCCCAAAGGCCACTAGAAAGTCGTTCGAAGTGTCGTTCGAACAAACATAATGTTCGAACGAGATTTCTAACGAGTTCACACTGGAACTTCATTAGAAGCCGCGTTCGAATGAGACTTCGTTCAAACGAAAATGTCGTTCAAATGAGATTTGGCGGGAACAGGTATTTGGCAGTTTTGAGCAGTTTTTTTCATGTTTCTCACTTCTTTACCCCACTAAATTTTGACAGAACTTAATAGTGCGGGAACCAACCTTTTTGGTTTAACTTTTTCATATCCTACAACCTCTAAGAGAGTGTTTGAGAGAGAAATTAAGAGTAGAAAAAGTTCCTTATTTAAGTGTATGTTTTTCAAAGAAAAATTTATAAAACACTTGTGTTACACCCATATTGTTTATTCCAAGTCTTCTTTATATATATATATATATATATATATATATATATATATATATATATATATATATACATTGCTTGGAGTTTGGCACCGATTTTTCATCTCTACCGTTTTGAATAGACGTTTGGGTTTGCTTCTAAATCCCATAAAGAAGAAGAAGTTTGCGTTTATTTACCCACTTGGAGAAAGGCTCCAAGTTTGGATGACGGTGACCATATAAAGTCCGATCGGTGGATTCTGAGACCGCGGTAGAGCTCCGTTGTTATTCTCAAGGTGGAAGTGTCTACAAGATGAAGCGTCGGGGCTTGAGAGGGATCGAGTCGAGTGTTGTAAGTCTTTCTGTCTTGTATTTGTAAAACCATACTTAGTGGATTTGAGGCTAGAGTAGTCCGAGGTTTTTTTCCGTTGTGGGTTTTTCCTCGTACATCGCGGCGTAGTGATTCATTATTTATTTTATCTTGCTATACTCGCCTAAAACGCATGCTTAGATAACAAGATAAAATTACTTTTAATCAGTACTTACTTAATTTGGTGCAAATTTAATTTGGGTAATGTGTAGTTAATTCAAGTCATTAATTTAATATGTTAAAATTTGTTTGGACTAATTTGTTAAAATTGAAAAATATGACTTCGGCAAATTTCTAGGAGTTGGATTAATTTGGTTTAAGTGAAATTTAACATAAGTGTGTGTTTTAAATTTAATTTCACTTGATTTAATTTTTTATTGGAGAAAAAATTAAAATTTGTGTATTTTTTTAATCGAACCATCATCTTACACTTCCGCATATCTAAAAAGGAAATTATCTTTTTGAAGTATAAAAAGAATTTTCTTTGTAAAAATTGGGGGCCTCACGTTCCAACACATTTGTTGTTTACCTTCTAAATGGACATATGTGTTGGTCCAAATAAACAGTAAGGTAGTAGCACCTGGTTTTATGTGCCAAAGTTATTACATTTTGAAAATAAATAATTAAGGCCTTTGGAGGTTGAGAATAAATATAGCAATTTGTATAATTTCAAATTTATGTTTGAAATTGTGGGGGAAGCTTTGCTATCTATAAGTTATATTCTCAACACATTAACCCGCGATAAAATTTTATGGGTAGGGTTGAGAACCTTTGTATGAATTATGATAAATGTGGGGGTATTTATCTAAGGCAACGATTCCTATCCAAAATAGGAATAAGACATGATTCCTATAAAAAAAAATAGGAATTAGCTATTGAACGTGTATTCATTGGCTATATAAGTGTATTTAATATACTGTATTAGTTCCAATGTTCATTTTTATTAACAAACACTACACCAAATCTGCCCATTTGTCAAGGTCATTGACCTTGACAAATTCACCTTGTCAAGGTCAATGACCGTGACATTTCGAGGCGAGACAACTTTTTTTGTCACGGTCATTGACCTTGACAAAAAACTCGCGTTTTGTGTCACGGTCGTGTCAAGGTCAATGACCGTGACACGTTTGTCACGGTTATAAACCGTGACAAAGACGTGACCCTTTTTTAAAAAAATTGTCACGGTCAATGACCGTGACAATTATGGGCAGAATTTAAAAAAAATCTGTTGGGCAGTATGGCCACTGCCACTGCCCAGCAGTATATTTGTACCTGTTATAGCAACGTTGTACCTGTTCCAAACATCATATATCCAACACAAACTAAAGATAATGCAAATATATATTCATGACAGTATAATCCAAATCTTCAAAGTAAAAATAATATACATGACGATATAATCCAAATATAATTAAAATGGACAAACTAGAAAATAATGTTACTACATGTCTTGGATAAAACTGAGGAGGTGAGTAGGCCACACGACATACGAATTGACGCACCCACTAATATACGTCGTGCCGCATTGTTCGCGCAACCACAATAGGGAGTTCTCCTTCCAGGGTATGACATGCGTGACGAGCACCATGGACTCCATCTGTTGAAGCACACGTCCATGGACTATTCCACCCTCGACGATATTCGGGTCCCTCAACCCCCGCCCTATCCGCTGGCCATCAAATATGTCCAATATGAACACCCTCGGCCAACCAATTGTCGATAATGGTCTGTTGGAGGGCGTCAAATAGGGAAGTGGATCGTCGAAGTACGAACGTGTCGGTGATGAAGCAGCGAGGTCCACATCCTCGTCATCCTGCGCCTCGTCCTCCCGCACCTCCTCCTCCACCGCCTTCTCCTTCCCTTTCCCTTTACCTTTCTCTTTACGGTCTCCACCCAACGTACGCTTCATGAATGCGTACATATCTTGGACCGTCGCCTCCAAACGGGACAGCTTCGCGTCGTGTGAATCCACCATTCGAGCCAACCCGGTGTCGCTCGTCTCCAATCCGATGATCCTAGATTTGGCCACCTGCGAGCTCACTCCCCTTGTCCTCCCCTTGTGATCAGAGCCAAGCACTTGGCTGAGTGCGTCTGTGGACAAAGATGCCTTGTCGGCATCAGACTACGACTCATGCACTTCCTTAAGCTTTGCCTGAAACGACAAAAAGCACATGATTAGTAAAATAAGTAAACTAAAAAATTATAACGTAATTAACAATAATTAAACTGTCGGATTACTTACAATCGTGGCCGCGACGCTCGGGGACACCTCCTTGTCCTTCCCCTTCTTCGTCCGAAGAGCCACATAAGTATCGAGCCTATGTGGCTTACCCCCTGGCCCACTCCCTACCCCCTGAAATAAAATAAAGTAAAGTAAAATTAGTATCGGCCCCGCAAAGTAAAATAATATCCAATAATATATTTCTGTAGTTATAGATAAATTAAATATTACCTTCATCCTATGCTCCACCTCAGCGTAAGAGGTCCGGCCGGAGTAGTGCACGTCCGTCTTTTTAGCCCGATTTTCCCTCCCCGATTGGCGAGATGCCAATTGTCGATCCTCGATCTCATTGACAATGAACTTTTGCCATTGTGCTAATGAGATCGGCTCCTTGGGCGGGACGGATCCGCGCCATTGTAAAATGGTCTCTCGTGTTTTTCCAAAGTACCGTGTCCGCATATTTTTTTTCCACGTCTTGTGTTGCTCCTTCAACTGCTCCAAGACGGAATCGCGTAGCTTTGGATCCAAGTTGAATTGTTCCTGTTCAACAAATACAATGTTAGTTGCGAATAAATATAAATATAAATATAAATTGAAATTGAAATATTCATATAAATATTACCTGTAGTGCCTCCCAAACAGCTAACTTGAGCTCATACGGCACCTCCTTCCAACTCATAAACCCCGGGCCGATGACCGTCTTTAGCAGCTCGAGGGATCTCGCTAAAAGCTCCGACTTGTTTTCGACGGTAATCCCAAATTTTCCATATTTGGGGAGCCTAGGGGCGGAGGAGCCCTCGTCGCCTCCGCTACCACCGAACCCAGACGACGACATCATCATAAACAGCATCATCATCTTCGCCCTAACATCTGAAGGAGACATTTTTGCTGTAAAAAAAATGTTATTAGTACAGATAAAAAAAATGTTATTAGTGCAGATAAAAAAATGTTCCGTCTATATTATAACGTATGTGTAAGTTCCGTCAATACCTACGCACACACACACACACACACCCCACCCCTACCCACCCCACGACCGTCATTATCATGGGTTTTACCGAATTGAATTAAATGAACAATACTTTTAGCCCTTGTTATTCATCAAATTTGAGGCAAGTTAATTAGAATATTTGTAGGACTGAAATTGATTTAGATTATGCCTATCTATGTAACTCTAAAACCTAATTGTGATTAAAATCTGATTTATATGGATTAATTCTATTACATTTATAATTTAACTAATAGAGTTGAATCTTAATATTAATCCTTTGGTTTATTTAACTAACTTTGGTTTGGTTTATTTCTAGTTGAATCTGAGTTATAATTTTTAGATTATGTATAGGAATTGAATTTTAATATTAATCCTTCATAAATCCCTTGAATACATGCATAAATTTGTAGAGATTGAAATTAAATTGCTTGAGATTGAATTTCTATGTTTCGGGGTCATTATTTGAAAATACTTAATTACCCTTTGAAAACCTTTCATAACACACCTATGTATTAAATATGGGTTAGACCTCTTAGCTTGCTCAACCACCCATTTACACACTTACTTTACCTTTTATTTACATTATGGATATTAATCAATTCACACGTTTTTTGTCCACTTCAACCTTTACTGAAACATTTATTAATTCATTCAAGTTAGGTAAAACCACGCAAGTATCTAATACAAATATTATCAGTAGAATTTTTTAATATTAGACTTATTCAATATTAGACTTATTGTACTTATTATCGGCTGCGAATGAAGAAGAAGCAAGAAGAATTAATTACGCTGAAAGCGGTCGATGATCTGGCTTTTTCACACTTGAATTGATTTATGTGACTGACACAGATCTGATGAAAGACTTTGATAGAGTTTGAACCGACCTTTAGTGATTCTGATATTTAGTGGCTTGAGTCGGTGGTGTACAATGATTTATCAGATCTGAATAACATCTCGTTTCTTCATTTGTGAACAAATCAGACAAGATCTTGTTTCATATAGTGTTGTTATTATTTAATCTTCAAATTGTAATTTGTTAACCTATATTGCCTAGATATATATGATACGTTAGCTCACTGTTTGAATTTCTCCCTTTTGAAGTCAATATTTTTTTAAATGGATGTAGAAATTATATGAGGTTGTGAGATTTAAGGTTTTCTTTCCAATTTTTTTTTTAAATCATACTTATACTCAAGTGAAGTATTCTACAATTTTTTATATCATTCTCTTACCATCTATTGAATGAATTATCTTTCTTGAAAGTTAAATTTAATATTTGGCATTTGGGCAAATTGAAATTAGTTTTGGAAACAGGATAAATATCTATATATGAAAATGACTAATTAGGTCGAGAACTTAAAATTCCTATTTTCCCATTTGTTATACATTTAAGTAATAATTCTCTCTACATTTCCTATTCCAATATATGTAGCACATCGAACCACTATACAAGTAAAGTATGGTGTTTAGCTTATGTATGTTGACAGAGGTTCAACAGTAGAGTAGTGTAGCATGTTTTAAGTAGATATTTGTTGGAACATTTTAAGCACTATGTGGTATGTTTTATGAGTTGATATATTCTTTACAAGTCTAAAAATTATTTTTGTTTATCTTTCTACCTTTTATAAGTGATGTTTACAGCGAACGAAAAATAAGGAAAGCGTAGCGTGAGCCTTAAATTGAAATCCTAAATGTTGTTTTGTCTATCGCATTAACTATAGAATCTCACCCCACTCCACCCCCTCCCCCACCCTGCCCCACCCCGCCCCACCCCCACCCCCACCCTGCCCCACCCCCACCCCATGCCCCACCCTGCCCCACCCCCCCCCCACCCCCCACCCCCTGCCCCCACCCTGCCCCACCCCCCACACACGCACACACATACACACATATATATATACACATACCCCCCACCCCCTCCCCCACCCCGCCCCACCCCCTGCCCCCCTCCACCACCCCCTACCCCCATCCCGCCCCACCCCCCACACACGCACACACATACACACATATATATATACACATACACACATAAATATACAGACAAATATATATATATATATATATATATATATATATATATATATATATATATAATGGAAGAGAGAGAGAGAAATTGGACCTGAGAGAGAGAGAGAGAGAGAGCAGCGTCGAGAGAGAGAGGGAGGGAAGGGCGCGGGAGGGAAAAAAGAAGGGGGGTAGGGTTTTTGCTGGAAAAGTTGTCACGGTCGTCTCAAGGTCTTTGACCGTGACACGAATTGTCACGGTCATTGACCGTGACACGACCGTGACAAATTGAATTGTCACGGTCGTGTCACGGTCATTGACCGTGACAATTCGTTGTCACGGTCGTGTCAAGATCAATGACCGTGACATAAAACGCGTGTTTTTTTGTCACAGTCAATGACCTTGACAAGGCTAGCCGGCTGAAAGGTGACAATTTGCCCATTTTGGTGTAGTGAAATGTATATATATATATATATATATATATATATGATTGATTGGACCTTAATTAATACTTAAGTACTTTGATCATATTCCAAGATTAGAAAAGGATTAAGTGTGTGTGTGAATCTTCAAAAGGAAGATAATGGATCAAAGATGTTAAATTAAAATTAAGTTCTTTGGTATCCTTATCTAGTTACCAAGATAGCAGTGACATATGATAGCACAATTAAAGATGCTAGTATTTTGAAATTCTTTAAATAAATGTGTCCCAAATCTAGTATAAAATTTGGATGTATTACAAAAAAAATGGCTACAAAATTTCTAAAAAGAGGATTCTTAGTTAATCGTTCTAATGCCCTATTGATATATTTAATAATTAACCAAAAGGGCGTAAAATAAGATGGTAAGTCACAAATTATTATGTTGTAAACATAATACCATACATAAATTTCTCTCTGTTATAGTGATAACATTAGGCCAAATGAAAAATGTGGATCAGTTGATCAGGGGGTAAGGAAAGTTCATTGAGGGGAATGGTCAAAAGAATTTTATTAAATTAAGAGTCATCATGGTGGCAACCCAACCTAGTTGACTTGAAATCCGATATCTAGGTTTAAAGAGACAACAAAACTATGTTTGACTCAGTGAGCACTGAGGGGGTATCTACTCCTTCCCATTCCTATGATGAGACAGTGCGCATCTGCCACGATAATTAGGGTACGCTATACGTTTAATGATCTTTATAGCTTGGATAGTTAGATATGACCAATGGGGTATTTACAGGATACTCTTCATAGAGATCACCTATGTGAGTGTGAATGGGTCACTTCTATGAGAATTGGAAAGGCTACAATTCTTCAAGCACTCGCAGAACCAAGTGGTGTTCAGGGCCAAAATGAACACAAACGTGAGAATAAAACCATATAGAGAAATAATTGTAATGTTTCTATTGTATTGGCTTACACAAACGGCTCACAGTTCAAGGCATCACGTCCACTGGCTAGCCAAGTCAATTCGATAGATTCAAACTACGGTAAGTTCAAGGCCAAAAGCTACTTATAATGATGCAATTATTTCTCGCCCATACTCTCTCAAATATATGTCTGTCTGGTTTTCAGTTTTTCGTCCTTCCATTTCTAATTTTCACTCATGTGGGGGATTATTGGAAATTATTTTATTATAATATAATAATAATTTTAATTGAGCGAAAATTATTTTTTATAGACACAATGGTTTGTAAAAAATTGTGTCTTTTCATGAAAGGTTATGACTATTCATGAAAGGGAGTGTCTATTTCGAAAGGGCGTATACCTTTCTATATATAGAAACCCCCCCTTCATTCTTTTTAATCTTAATTTTTTAAGAGTTTATCATTTGTCAATTTTCCTTCCCTTCTTGAGTCAACCCATGAGAGAGTACAACATAGAGTTTGGATTTGTTGGAACTTTATATATTAAAGTGTCTCTTATAGTAAGACAAACATGTCGTTCTATCTTGGGAGACAGACATTCATCAAACCTTAGATAGCGACGAGGGGACGAATCTGTCTTAAGGAAATTGTGTGAAACACAAGGCTCGACATCAATTTCCTTCGTATGATTTGTAAGTTTTATATGTGAATTTTATTATTGTTTGAATTTTCATTCATGTGAATATATATCATATTTTATTCCCCGCATATACAAAAGCAGACTATATCTAATTATTTAATCACAAATAATATTTGTGAGTAAAAGAAATAGACAAAAAGATTTTTAAAGTGGTTCGGCTTATGAAGAAAAGCCTACGTCCACTGTGCTTGTTATTACCTTGTGTTTTCCTTTCAATCACTTGCCCTTTGCAAAGGGATTACAACATATTTATAACCAATAGGGAGACAAAGATATGGAATGTTAAAGGATGGAATGACTTTATAAATTAGGCATTTACATCAGTACAGAATATCCATAATGTTTTTGGCTATTGGCATTTTGCTAATACTGTTGGTCGGCCTCTATACTATTGGTCGGGCTTCCTGGTGTTAATCGGCATTCCTGGCCTTGGTCGGTGGTTATACTTTGATGACTAGGATTATTTCCATTGTGGATGACACATATCTATTTTTGATTGGTCCACATAAGTGGGTAATTTTTTATTTCAACAGAAACCCCCTATATTCCATACTTGATGCTTGCTTGAAAGTATGGAGCATTTAATTCTGGTAGTAGCTCGAGCTATATTTCTCATGCTTGGTCGGTTTTTGACTTTACACACTTGTAAATTATTAGCTTTGTTGATAGGGTATATTATTGATGGCATTTTTGTAAATATCCAGAATTATAATGAATTTTTTTGGGGCAAATATTATTTTTCTGCTTACCCGCCAAAATTTCTATTGTCGTTTCACTTTAATTATTACGTTCGTCGGTTTTTGAGACAATATATAAAAGGCGATAAAATCCCGGTCATCTCTTACCTCAAACCCTATAAGTTTCTGCTACAATTTCTTGAGCTTTTGTGCGATCGTTTTCCTATCTTCTAGTTCTTGCAGAATCCTTCAGTCTTTGTAAGAATTCTTTCTCTTTTTTATTTTCTTCATATCGGATCATGTTTTATGTTGTTTTCTCTTTAGATGAGTTTATAAAGTAATGGAACATACCAAACTGGGTAGACTTAGAGTTTCCTAATCCCCTTGTAGATGTTTTTTCTTTGTCTGAAGGTCATTGGATTCCTTCTTTATTCGTTGCTGAATGCGACTTTACTTTTCCCCCAAATCATTTTTGTTTGGAATTCTGTCAATACTTTGATATTGTACTTGCTAGAGTAGCCCCTAATACTTGGAGGGTTATCAATGGTGTTCATATGCTCAATCAACTTCATGGGACCCACATAGGCATTCCCGAAATCATATTTTTTTATAAGTGGGTCACTAGTGACAGTACTTACTATTTAAAAACTAGAGTTGTAAATAGAGCTTTATTTATTAACCTTCTTGACTCCAATAGGGATTACTTCGACCATGGAGTGATTGCCAAAAATTGGCAATCGGCCCCTTTAATAGGGGGTGAAGTATAAAATGGGCCAAAATTCCCTCACGAGGATCATGGGATAGGTTATTTTAAATTCGTATGTGACTTTATTAGCAATTTTTATACTAAAATGTCAATTAATCAGTGGTTATTTGTTTTTCTTGCAGTTGGTAGGAAGAGGAAGTGTCCCAGGGAGGGTGACATCAAGCTTGACGATCTCAAGTTCTTTGGGGTCTTCATAAAAAAATTGGTGAAGAACATAATAGGTTAGAATCATACTTGTTGAAGTACAGGAGTTATGTCACCTCTTTTGTTGTCCGACCTTCTACTGTTGTTTCTTTCAATGTGCTTCACTTGGACCAGAACCCATTGTCCACTTCATCAGGCAGTGGTGAATGTGCTTCAGGACCTTCTTCATCCTTGGACTATGACCTTCCTCTTGTTGCTGTTATAGGAAAGAAGAAATTCCCCAATATAATGGGAAATGTTATTGCTACTGGCTTCACCAAATCTGCTGGTGGTGGGGACACTAATAAAGAAGATTCTGGGAAGAATCCCTCAGCTAATAAAGGTGAAGAATCCCTTCTGAAACGCATAAAAAATGTCTTCCTTCCAGACTTGCTGAAGGAATTGCTGCCACTGCCGACCAAGAGAACTTGGCTGATTTGCATATTGATGTTACTGGCTCTCCTGTAGCCATAAGTCCTGGCCTAGCTAGACAATTGATAAGGTCTGGTACTTTGCCAGATCATAGGGGTGCTTCCTTTGCCATGCCCCGTTTGAAAATTTCTTAAAAGTCTACTCAAAGTCTTGCCTTAGTGAGAATTCTTACCGTTTCATAGTTGTACTTTTTATTGATTTCTTGATTTGGCTTCTCTTTTTGTAGTTCCTAGTTGATTTTAACCAGATATTGGAGAAGGATGATGCACTTTGTTCTTCTTCAAATGACGTAGAAGAGGTTTTTGAATTCCTGAAGAAGTCCTTGCTTGACTCCCAACAAGTATTGGCAAATGAGAAGCAATCTTAGGAGAATAAAATAAAGTTACTGAGGATGTTCATAAGAAGGCTGAAAATGAGGTCGTTGCAGCTCAGGGACACGTCTCTCAGTTGAAGAAAGTTATTGAGAAGGCCAAAAGGGTGAAGTCTAGAGAAGCCTCTTTCAACAAGGGATATGAGAAGGCCATAGTAGCTGCTCTTATCCAGATTGAGTATGTGAAGAAATTTTCTTATAAGGATGGTTAGTCGGCAGCACTTATTGAGGTCAACACTCCTCAGAGCCAGAGATCTTTCTCAGACATGACCCTTGTTCCCCACCAAACTTAGGCGAGGAAGTTGAAGATAATGTGGGGTCAGGGGATTCCATCCTTGGAGCCTGCAGCTGGCTGATAACTAGCCTTTTGTGTATATGTCGTTATGGGAAAAAGGCCGTCAATCAAAAATCACTTTTGGTATCTACAGACACACAAAAAATGTATATTGGCAAGTAAGGGGCCAATCCGTGCTCTCTAATGTGAACAAGAGCAAAATTAAGACTAGTATGATTTTTAAAATAACTATGAAGGGATACTTATACTACTAATTATAAACTAAAAATTAAAACTACACTAATAAAGAAAGAAAATGATAAAGTGATATAAATATGAGGAGAAACTAATTATGAGATATTTGAAGGGATTAAACTTCACCACTTAACCTATTTATTTTTATTAATTAGTTTGTCTATTTGAAATACCCCAAAACATATATAAATTCACAAATCAACTCTCGTTGCAGATGTAAAGCTACATATAGTCATTTTAGAAGATTAATATTTAGATTCCACATACTCACAAAAATTAGATTCAAACATTGTTTTAATAAATCACCCGCAACGGAAAATCTACTAAAAGTATTTTAAATCATTAAAAATTACATTTTTAGAGTAGAGAAATTCGAACTATAATATTATTTAAAAATTGCCTATCTCTAGTTTAATTAATAAATAAATTTTATAATCTGAATTTTCGATTTTCTCCCGAAATTAATTCACCCTCTCTCGAGGCGTAAATATAAATTGTAAAATTTTAATATTAATATTCAAAGGGGCATAATAAATAAACAGACTGAAAATAAAAATAATTAAGTTAAGGGTTCCATCTCACCCCTTGAATGCGGTATTTAGCCTCTCATTATGGTATTATTACATATAAAATGTAATAATGACACAATATGAGGCATACAAAATAAAATGGAATGAGAAAAAAAATAATGGAGCCAAGTCTCCTTGATCTCATTAATAATTTCTCAAACATGAACAATTAAGTGCATCCACAAATTTAAATATTATAACACATGATAAAATGCCACAACTCCAAAATTTATCTCACAATAATAATTTGGTTCACTCAAGTCACAAAAAATATATATATAAAAGAAGAAATAAAAATTTATATACAATCTACAACTAAAAATGAACTCCAAAAAACTAGAGCACTAAAAAAAACTAAAATGCTCTCTCCTCTCTACATTATGTCTCTCCCCTCTTTTCTCTACTGTCTACTTCTCCCCTTTTGAAATGAAGAATGTCTTCTCTGAGATTGGTGGCGTGTGTACCTAGATTGAAAAGATGTGTCACAGGGGTTGTGGGTTTGGACTGGAGGGTATCGAGGTGGGTTGGCTTTGTGTCGATAAAAATCGATTTGTGGTCTTGTGGGTTTCGTGCAGGTGGAATATGGGACCAAGTTGCTCCGGTTTGGATCGCCAAAAGTGGGCTGGGTCATTGGTTGTGACAGTTTGGGTTAGGAATGGCTATGGCAAGTCGCGATCGGGCGGCTGATGTGGGCAGCACGTCTCACCGAACTTAGGTTTTGGTTTGGGCTTCGCCAGGCTCGGGTGAGGACAGAAGCAGGTTTGGCGGCTTCAGGTTGCTGCTGCTGGGTTTGCGGATCAACAGGTGTAGTAGTGGTTTTGAGTTAGTTTCAGTGGTTGTATGGCGGGTTAGCGACTGTTGGGTCACGGTTTGGCCTTGGGTTTCTAGGCAGAAGGGATTCGAGGTAGATCTCGGGTTTAGGTGGGTTTGTTGTTAAAGCTTGAGAGATGGAGGTTTGGATGGTGGCTAATGGTGGTCGGGTCTGTGAAGGAGCTTTCGGATTAATGGTTTGGGAAGAAATGGGGTTAAAACCGAGTTTTGAATTGGTGATGGTGTTGTTGCGTTGGTGTAGATAGGTTAGGAGTTATGATTGTGTGGATGGTATAGGTTATATATATGTGTGTGTGTGTGTGTATGTGTGTGTGTGTTTAATTGTGACACCTGAAAAAATAAAATAAAATTAAAACTAAAGTTAAAATCTACTAAAATAAAAATCATAATATATAAAATAAAACTCAAATAATAAAATAAAAGAAATAAATACTAAAATTCTAAAAAAAATAAAAACTAAAATCCTAAAAAAATGTAAAATCTAATAAAACTAAAAATAAGTGAATTACTAAAAAAAACTAATCCTAATAAAATAAAGCTAAAAACTAATAAAAATAAAATTAAAATTATACTAAATAAGAAGAAATAGAAAATAAATCCTAAAAAATCTAAATAAATATAAAATTAACCCTAAAAATAAAAACGACTCAAACTAAAAATGTAAGAAAAATTTAAAAAGCATAAACTAAACACACATGGAGTTCGGGGTAGGTTTAGGCTCGATTTAGGCTTGGGTAAAGTTATGGGACAAGGTATTAACTCTATTCTTGATGCAATTTGCCTTGAAATAACACTTTTGACACCGCAACTGCAATCAAGCCTCCACATTAAACATTTACGCCCATAAGACTCAAATTGTCGAGAATTAACAACTAAAATACGTCTATTCGGGGTATAAAATGTACATTTTTGAGTTCTTATCACCGACTAACCGAAGACAGATGCTGAGTCTTCTCTCCCCACTACTTCTGAGAAAATCACTCTACCCATTCTTGTCTTCTATCAAGTTGAAACTACTAGTGATAGGTTGAAGGTGTAGACTTGCTCGATAATCAATCTTTTTTCTTTTTTTCTTTATTTCTCCTTTATTTAAATGTATTTGTAACTTTACTTCATATCAATGAAAATGAGTATTTCTTTCCTCTGCATTTGTCATCTTTTGATTGTTGCTTTATGCTCTTTATTATTTTGTTGATTGGATAATTCTTAACTCTTATAGTTCATGGCCAAAATGGATCAACTTTCCTCCACTGACTTCGAGCTACTCGAGAGATGTAATGATCTATTCAAGGCTGGTCATATGACTTTGTTTGAGGAAGATCTATCAAATTTGCTCGGGGATGATATTTCAGATCAAGCCATGGAAGCTTACTTATACTTGAAGTGTCTTCTTAATCAGGCAGTGCTAACAATTTAGCTTACTTTGAAATAATTAAAGAGCTTCAAGAAGATCACAAAGAAGCCAAGGCTCTCATGCATGCTGATTATGAGAAGAAGTAGAAAGCTCTAAGTGAATCTTGGGGTTTTGAGGAGAAATTAGAGAAATATGCATCTTCTTTTAAAAAGAAAGAGTTTTTGCTCAAGTGTGAAGTTGCCACTGCCAAGCTATTGAAGGAAGAAAATAACAGTTTGAGAGATGAACTGAACTCTTTGAAGGTTTCTTTAACTACTGCTGCTGATGATGATGGAGTTTCATTTTTGGAGATTAAAAATGCTAATCTAAGGGAAGAACTGGAGGCTCTGAAAAAATTAAACCTTTTTCCTCCTACAAATCAAGGCCGAGTTACGACTGATGAAGGCAGGACTCAACAGATGCTTGCAAATCAGGCTGCACAAATAAAGGCCAAGAATTTAGCCATTGCAGAGATGTCTCAAAAGATCTAAACCCAGGGTGAGCAACTTTCAATCTAGTCCTCTCAATTGTAGGCTAAAGAGGGAGTGTTGAAGAAGCTGCAACATCAAGTTGAGAGATTAACTTTCCAATTTCACAAATATCCTAGGGAGATCTTAATGGAAGGATATAATGAAGCTCTTGGTCATTTTGACCAATTTAGTTAGGCTCAGCGCGAAGGTTATAAAAAGGGCTGGACAAATTGCTTAACAGTTAAGAAGATTGACCAGGACACTAAACTATGGTATTGGGATGATTCGGGGCTTTTGGAGTGCCAAGACCCCCCCTTTAAACTGGATGTCAGTTGGATTTCTGTAAAAACCATTCCTCAATGCTTGATCTCTAAATACTTATGGGATTATGGCATGCATGACAAGCTAGTAATAATTCGGCCTCCTCATTTGTTAGATGCCCCGAGAAGCAGTAATAGGAGAATGGTTCAATATTTCAATTTCATTAACTCCCCATATACATTGGATGATCCTCCAACAGACATGGAACTAGCACCAAGCTCCTCTAAAGCTGAAGAAAAGAATCCAGTAGAATAATTTTGAGAATAATTAATTCTTGTATTTCATTTATACATAATATTTGTATGTAATCATCATATATATAAATGAAAGGCATTTGATTGACTTATATTGTTAATTTTTAAATGCTTGAATGATTTTGTTGTTTCATTAGTTCTACTGATACACTTAGGCATTTGCCTAAATTTAGTATCAATTACCGATGAGATTATCATAGGTTCTACTAATATACTTATATTTATAAGTTTAATACCAGTTACCATTGATGTGGCCATAGGTTCTGCTAGTGCACCTAGACTTAAATCCAAGTTTAGCACTAGTTACCCATGGTATTGCCATAGGTTCTACTAATGCACCTAAATTTTTAGGTTTAGCATTAGTTACCAGTGGTGACCAAGAATATGTGTAATATATGTCTACATTCCTATTTAGGAATCTCATAACGTTCTTCCTCCATTTTTCTCAGTTTGGATAAAACTTGTTGATTTTTATATAGAGTTTTATCCTTGATTTTTCTTGATCAAGTACTGATGACTTAAAATTCTATTTTGACTTGGGTTTATGAATTTCTATTGTCTTGCCGATGAAGTATTACTTTTGCCGACCAATTTTTGACCAATTACTGAATTTCTGCCGACCAAGCATTGAAGGAGGGGGGGTGCATATCACCACTATTCCCCCAAAAATCAAAAAAATGGAAAAACCAACTTTCTTATTGATACTGAAGCCAAGTGATTACAAAAGATGTTGCTCACTATATTACAGGTAGTATTTCCTAAGATGCTCGGAATTCTATGGATTTTTGAATTCTATCCCCTCTAAGGTTTCAATTAGATAATTTTCTGATCGAACAACTGTTGAGACATGATTACCCATGCTAATTGGCTTCAAGCTTGTTGGTCTTCTGAATCACCTTCTTAAGTACATAATCCCCCTCTTTTAAGTTGGTTGGATTCACCCTTTTGTTATAAAAGCATGTTGTTTATTATTGATAAGTAGTGTTACTTAAAGAAGCATCTTCACGCACCTCTTCGAATATGTCCAGGTCTAGCCTTCGCCTCGAATCACTCACGGGGGAATCAAAATTCAACACTCTATGAGTTGGCAAGCCTATTTTAGTTGGTATGACCACTTTTGTTCTAAATGACAACATGTATGGTGTTTTTCCAGTAGCAGCTCTTGGAGTTGTTCGGTATGCCCACAAAACTGAGTGCAATTCATTTTTCCAATTCTCTTTAGCATCATCAAGTATTTTCTTCAACCCATTGAGTAAATTTTTGTTCGTTACCTTAGTTTTCCCATTGCTTTGAGGATGTCCTGGAGCAGAGTGCAACTTTTGAATCTTGGATTGGGCACAGTATGCTACAAACTCCTCATTGTTGAACTATGTACCATAGTCAGTAATTAAGGCATACGGTAAACCATATTTGCAAATGACGTCTTTCCATATGAATTGGTACACCTTTTCATAAGGAATATCCACTAATGGTTCTGCTTCAACCCATTTTGTAAAATAATCAACAACTACGACCAAGTACTTAATTCTTCCTCGGATGGTCGACAATGGCCCGACCAAGTCTATTCCCCAAATAACAAATGGACAAGGTGAAGTGATTTGGGTTAAAGCTGTATGTGGAGTTTTGTGAATATTAGAGAACCTCTAGCACTTGTCACACTTTTTTGCAAAGTTTGTACAATTTGCCCTCATGATCGGCCAGTATTACCCTTGAGTATTTATTCGCTGTAATAAAGATGTTCCTGCTACATGAGCTCCGTAAGATCCTTCGTGAACCTCTTCTATGAGTTCTTTAACTTCTGGTAGGTGAACACAGCTCTATAGAGTAGATGTTAACCCTTTCCTGTATAGCACTCCTTTATCTAACACATATCTCACTGTTTTGTATTTAAGCTTTTTGGCTTCAATCAGATCTGCTAACATGATTCCTTCCTTAATATAAGCTCTAATGGGATCCATCTAGGAGGATCTCATGTCTACCATAATGAAATTAATTATCAAGTTTTCATAAATGCTTCGATTGGCCAAAATTTCAATGGGAATGGTTCTATTGAGCTCAATTCTAGTTATTAATGCCAGCTGAGAAATTGCATAAGCTCGGGCATTTTCTAATCTTGGAAATCTACTCATCCTAAGAGCATGTAATTTTGCTATAAAATCTAATGCTCAAGATAAGTATCTTGTCATTAGTTCTCCTTGGGCTCCATACAAACTCAAAATTTGATTCACCACCAACTGAGAATCACTATGTACCAAAACTTGCTCGGTGTTCAGTAATTGAGCTAAACTTAAGCTAGAATGAGAGCTTCATACTCTACTTCGTTACTTGAGGCCTGATTTAAAATTACAATGCGTATTCAATGTTTATCCCGTGAGGGGTGTTGAGTGTTATACCTTCTCCACTTTCTGCTACACATGATGATCCATCAATATATAAGTTCCATATTGTTGATACCAATTTTAGTCTTCTGACATGGCACAATGAAGTGGAGACACGTGTCAATCTACATGGCACTAACAAACATTTTTGAACAATACCTTGACTTCGAGGAACTCAATTTGCCTGATCAACTCACCGAGCAGTAGGGGCTCACCGAGGAACTTTACCGCACCGAGCAACTCATGAATACCGAGATACTTAGGCGGTCCGAGTTGCACCTCGATCAAAGCATTTATTATCAGACAATTAAGAGGATTAAATGTGCATTAAATGTTGAATATTATCATACAGATGTATACGCTTATTGAACAGCTATGTATTACTCATTCACATGTACAGCCTCATGGCTATAAATACACTGTATCATCCTCATTGTAGGGGGACCAAAATTTCTTGAGGTAAACCATACTTCGAGAATTCCCAAACAATCAATAATAACACAAATAGTGGACGTAGGCCATTCGTTCAAGGTTGAACCACTTTACAATCTCTTGTCTTATTTATTTTTTATCTGTGATTAAACAATTAGAGATAATCTAATTCTTTACATCAACAGATTGGCGTCGTCTGTGGGAAACGACTGTAATTTTCGTTTTTCACCAAAAACAAATCATCACCAATGGCTGACAATCCTGAATCCAGCAATCGAAATGCTGGAAACCCCCCAAATCCATCCGCTCCTCCAAATATCCAAGATCTGGCAGGAATTATGGCCAATTTGGCTCAAGGCCAGACAACCATGCAGGAAACAATGCGACAACTCATGCAAACTATCCAAGGTGGAGCATCAACTTATTCAAGACAACGAAGTGGTTAAAGAAATACTCATTTACTTTTTTTACGCATTAGGCAAAGTGATTCATATCGCACTGATAAATCTAAAGATTTTTCTTATCAACCGGGTCGAACTTCATCATTACGAGCCACAGATACTGAACAACACATCACTCTCTCTTCGGAAAGTACCAGTGCACTGGAAAGATTGAGTAGGGTCTCTCCTTTTGATCGATTGGTCCTTAGGAAAAATAAAAGTCCTCCTAAGTCTATGTCGAGAAACTTTCGACGACTATTTGATTTCAGAGAGGGTTCTGCCCAATCACAACCAGTTGCTCGACAAGATAGATCCCAAGAAGCCACATCCACGCGATCAGTTGCTCGAACCAACAGGCCTGAGGAAGGAAATGATGCATGGAAAGGCTCTATTTAGAGGCTGGAGGATAGATTGGGGGAAATGGCCAAGGCCAAGAATCCTCTACAAAGAACTTTTGTCCAAGGGACACCTTTTGTCCAAGCAATTGTGGATTTTCCCACACCATCAAAGTTCAAATCACCTGTTGTGACTCCTAAATATGATGGAAAAACCGATCATGTCCTTCATATAGAGTAATACCAAGCTGCTGCCGACATCTATGCTGTGCCAAATGAAATGAGATGCAGGGCATACTCGGGAACTCTTACAGGATCTCCTCAAATATGGTATAATAATCTTCCTCGGGGTAAGATTTCAACTTTCTTTCAACTGGCCGAGCTCTTCATTGGAAACTTCTATTTTGGAGCAAAACCTGTTAAATGAGTAGCACACTTGTTAAGTGTTAGACAAAAGGCAGGTGAGAGCACTAGGGATTATATAACTTATTTCAATAACGAGAAACTCGAAGTTATTGATTACGAGGAAAAGACAGTGATTATTGCTCTGATGAGTGGGCTATTGCCCAACAAGTTATACTACATTTTGGCTAAAGATCCACCCAGAACCATGTCAGAATTGATGGCAAAAGCGACCAAGATCATGAATGTCGAGGAGGCTATGGCTGCAAAGAAGAATATGGATACCAAAGAAACCAAGGTGGAGGGTGATAAGGCCAAAAAGAAAGAGCATAAGAATAATGGTGGTGACAAGCACTCAAAAACAAAGCCATCATGGGAGGTATTGAAGAAATTTGAGAATTACACTCCTTTGAAGGTAGACATCAACCATGTTCTAGAAGAAATCAAGAACAGGGAGGAGTTAAACTGGCCAGAGAAAATGAAGTCAGACCCTGACAAGAGGAATAAGGCCAAATATTGCGAGTTCCATAAGGATCATGGACACATGACCAAAAATTGTATAGATCTTCAGAATAAGATCGAGGCACTCATTAGACGAGGAAAACTGGCAAAGTATGTTGATCGCAGAAATGAAAGAAGAAACAACGACCGAGCAAGAGAGAGATCTAGATCTCCTCGTCGAGCAGAGGAGAACAAGAAAAAAGACCATGAAGATGATCCAGAAGACGACCCCGATCTTCCCAAAAGACCAAGGCATCCAGAACGTGAGGTATTTTCAATACGTTTTGGATCATTTGAATGTAATGTTATTACAGGTGGAGATGCAGGAGGTGGAGACCTAACTGCAGAACGAAAAGCTTACCTCAATGAGGCTCAAACCTGTTCATATATTCAATGAATAAACTTGGCTAAAGATGATCTCTCGATGAAGGTCAACAAAGAAAAACTGGTCATCGGTTTCTCAAAAAATGACCTCGCAGGTGTGCTGTATCCTCATGATGACCCATTGGTGATCAAAATAAGAATAAAGGAAGTGATGATCTCGAGAGTACTGGTTGATAATGGTAGCTCGGCTGATATTATATTCTACTCGTGCTTCGACAGCTTAAATCTAAAGTTGTCTCAGTTGGAGCCTTATCATAGGCCCCTCCTCGATTTTGCTGGCGAGAAAGTTTTTTCACTTGGGATGATCAAGTTGGATATGTTCATTGGTACATGGCCTGCTTGTCGAACAGAAGAGTACGCTTCTTTGTGATGGATAAGAATGTTCAATCAGCCTATAATATCATCATGGGAAAGGTAGGATTGAAGACGTTTGAAGCAGTACCATCTACGGTACATCAATGCCTAAAATTTCCAACCAATTTTAGAGTAGGAGTTGTGAAAGGTGATCAAAAAGTAGCTCGAGAATGCTACTATTCATCTACCGAACAGGAGGAACTAGAGGAATCTAGGAAAAAGACTATTACCTATCAGGTGGATGAGGGTGCAGAAATTGAAACATTGGATCCTAGAGACGAGTCGCAACTCGTGAAAGGTCAGGTGGTTGAAGCTACTGAAAACATCATTGTGGACGACGAGCACCCTGAATGAACAACTCAGATAGGTTCGTCGTTAGATGCCTCATTAAAATAGGAGTTGATAGTTTTCTTAAAAAGAAAAAAACTAACCTTCGCTTGGAGTCATGAAGATATGCCCGGAATAGACTCAAATTCCTTATGCCACGAGCTCAATATGAATAAGGAAATCAAGCCAATGAAGCAAAGAAGAAGAGTGTTCAGCCCCGAGAAGAACCAAGCTATACAGGAGGAGGTCGAGAAGCTCCAAAAAGCTTGCTTTATTGAAGATGTTAAATATCCAGACTGGTTAGCAAATGTAGTAATGGTGAAAAAGAAGAACAACAAATGGAGGATGTGTGTAGACTTCACCAACCTCAACAAGGCATGTCCAAAGGACCATTTTCCCTTGCCTCGAATTGATCAACTAGTGGATGCTACCTCGGGACATGAGCTGTTGAGTTTCATGGATGCTTATTCTGGTTATAACCAGATTAAAATGAAACCTGAAGACAGGGAAAGTACCTCTTTCATTACCCCTAGAGGAACTTATTGTTATAATGTTATGCCTTTTGGTTTGAAAAATGCAGGTGCGACATATCAGCGGCTGATGAACAAGGTGTTTGCAGAACAAATTAGTTGCAATATGGAAGTCTATGTTGATGATATGCTGACAAAGAGAAAGAAAGTTTCTGACCATCTAGTTGACTTAGGCCAGACCTTTGATCAATTAGATAAATATCAAATGAAGCTAAACCCGACCAAGTGCATATTTGGAGTACGAGAAGGCATGTTTCTAGGGTATATTGTCAATCAACAAGGCATTGAAGCAAACCCTAAAAGATCAAAGATCTATTAGGGCTGCGATCTCCAATGACGAAGAAAGAAGTGCAAAGTCTTACAGGGCGAGTAGCAGCACTTAACAGATTTGTATCGCGAGAAACTGATAGATGCCTCTCATTCTTCAAAACGCTTCGAAAGACTTTTGAATGGAATGAAGAACGCGAGAAAGCTTTTCAAGAATTGAAGAAATATTTGGGAGCACCTCCACTGTTGTCCAGACCAGTGATGGGAGAAAGGTTGTACTTATATCTGGCAGTTTCAAAAAATGCAGTTAGCTCGGCATTAATAAGAGTAGAGGATGGAGTACAAAAACCAATTTATTACACTAGTAAGGCCTTCCGAGGAGAAGAGATCAGATATCCAAAGCTAGAAAAGTTGTCACTGGCGTTGATCGAAGCGAGTAGAAGAATGAAGCCATATTTCCAGGCTCATACCATAATCGTATATACCGATATGCCGTTGAGGCAAGCTCTTCATAAACCAGAAAAATTAGGGAGATTGATGTATTGGGCAATAGAACTCGGTGAATATGATATAATTTATGAGCCTAGATCATCACTGAAAGGGCAAGCAGTAGCGGATTTTATAGTAGAGTTCACTTATCCTGATACCCCAGAGGAGCAAAAGATGAACACCGACCAACCTGTGGATGTTACAGGATCATCAAATTTAAACCCCGATCAACTTAAGTTGGTCGGAGAGCCAGAGGACAAGATCGACGAGCAGCAAGGTGTGATAGAAATGGAGATAAAGGAGCAATAAATATTCCATCGAGGAACTTTATCCAATAAGAAGTTTGAGGATGAAATACCTGTATGGAACCTATATGTGGATGACTCATCATGCACCTCAGGTAGTGGAGCTGGGATTGTATTGAAAAGTCCAGACGAGGTCGATATAGAATATTCTCTGCGCTTTCAATTTCAAGCTTCTAATAATGAGGCCGAATATGAAGCGATGATTGTAGGTCTTAGTCTGGCAAAAATCACGAAGGCAAAACAGGTAATCGTATGCAGTGACTCACAGTTGATTGTAAACCAAATGCTTGGTGTATATACAGCAAAAGGAGAGTTGATGATTAAGTACCATGCAAAGGCAATGGAATTGGTATCGGAATTTGTTACTGTTTAACTGATCAGAATACCAAGAATGGAGAATGCGAGAGCAGACGCTTTAGCTCGATTAGAATAGGCTACTCGTACCGAGCTATGAAGAACAATCCCAATTGAAGTTCTAGCTGGTCCGAGCATAGATGAAGAGGTGACGATGAATTTTATTACCCTTGATTTAGGGCCATCTTGGATGGATCCCATCAGGGCATATATTGAGGAGGGAGAATTACCAATTGACAAACTCGCAGCCAAGAAATTGAAGATTAAAGTTGCTCGTTATGTACTAACTAATGGTATTCTATACAGACGAGGAATCATAGCTGGCTTGCAGAGGTGTGTACATCCCGCCGAGGTGAATGATTTGATTGAAGAAGTCCATGAAGGGTCTTGTGGAGCCCATGTAGCAGGTCGGACACTTCTGCAAAGAATAATGACACAAGGATACTACTGGCCAATGATGAGGGCTGATTGTATAGCCTATGTTAAGAAATATGACAAGTGTCAGCGCTTCTCCTCCATCCGAAGAACTCCCCAAGCATTGTTGACACCCATTACTTCCTCTTGGCCATTCGCCATGTGGGGAATTGACTTGGTCGGGCCACTTCCAATGACTAGAGGAAGATTTAAATATATCGTCGTCATAGTGGATTATTTTACTAAGTGGGTAGAAGTCGATCCTCTTGTCGACATGACATACGAAAAGGTATACCAATTTATTTGGAAAAATATTATTTGTAGATATGGTCTTCCCCACACATTCATCACCGACGATGGAACACAATTTGACAACGAGGAGTTCGCTGCCTATTGTCATCAGTCAAATATCTTAAAAATCCACTCGGCACCAGGCCATCCCCAAAGTAATGGACAAACTGAGGTGACAAACAGAACCAAGCTAAATGGCTTGAAGAAAAGACTGAATGACGCGAAAGCAAACTGGATCAACGAGCTAGATTCAGTACTATGGGCTTATCGTACTACCCCCCGAGCAGCAACTGGAGAATCTCCATATATGCTGGCATTTGGAAGTGAAGTTGTTATACCTGCCGATTTGGGTCTTCCAACACATAGAGTACTGAATTTCAATTCCCCTGTCAGCGATTTAATGAGAAGGTTAGATTTGGACATGCTCGAAGAAGTTAGAGAAGAAGCAGATATCAGGAATGCTGCTTACTAGCAACGAACAACTTTGTTCTACAATAAGAGAGTGAAGAAGTGCGACCTGAAAGAAGGAGACTATGTGCTAAAGAAAGTGATTCAAAAGCACAACAAACTGGAAGCGAACTGTGATGGACCTTACCGAGTTACAGAAGTTGTTCGACCAAGAACCTACAGAATAGAAACTTTAGAGGGGGAGGAGTTTAAGAATGCATGGAATGCAGAACACCTGCGCAAATATTATCAGTAATGTAAACTCTCATGTAATGCTGTTTCATCAGTATAAATAAAATGTGAATATTCTACCCAATTCTCTCCTTTTATTGAAATTTTTTTTACGGAATACTAGTGCTACACACTATTCAGCAAAATCCACCAACTCCGGTTGGTCTGGAATAAAAAAATATTTCCCAAAAGTGCCAACTCCGGTTGGTTGGGAAGAAAATCCACCAACTTCGGTTGGTCGGGAATACAAAATATTTCCCAAAAGTGCCAACTCCGGTTGGTTGGGAAGAAAATCCACCAACTCCGGTTGGTCGGGGATAAAAATATTTCCCAAAAGTGCCAACTCCGGTTGGTTGGGAAGAAAATCCACCAACTCCGGTTGGTCGGGAATAAAAAATATTTCCCAAAAGTGCCAACTCCGGTTGGTTGGGAAGAAAATCCACCAACTCCGATTGGTTGGGGATAAAAAATATTTCCCAAAAGTGCCAACTCCGGTTGGTTGGGAAGAAAATCCACCAACTCCGGTTGGTCGAGAATAAAAAATATTTCCCAAAAGTGCCAACTCCGGTTGGTTGGGAAGAAAATCCACCAACTCCGGTTGGTCGGGAATACAAAATATTTCCCAAAAATGCCAACTCCGGTTGGTTAGGAAGAAAATCCACCAACTCCGGTTGGTCGGGAATAAAAAATATTTCCCAGAAATACCAACTAAGGTTGGTTGGGAAGAAAAAATATTTCTGAAAATCCACCAACTCAGGTTGGTCGGGAATAAGAAGCTGCCAACTACAGTTGGTCGGGAATATTTTTTTGAGTATGTGATAAAAGTCAGCTAATGGCTTAGAATTAAAAAGTGATTAAGAAAAAAAAATTATACTCATAACATTTTAAATTACCACCAAGCTGGTCGAGAAACAAAATATCATCAATTTTGGTTAGTCGTCAAATGATTACCACAAATTTAGGATAGTCGACAATAAGTTTTAACCATTTTTAGTTGATCGGAAAATAACGCAATGTTGTTATCTTTTTAACAGATATACATACACATATGTAAAGTGTTTTACAAAATATCTACAAGACAATGGAAATCAAGATTGCAAAGAAAAATAAAAGTCTTTCATTAAATCTAGAGCAAAATACATCGAGAATGAAATACATATTAATTATTACATCAAGATTCCTATTCTATTGGTTTCTTCCCCTCTGCCTTTGAAACAGGTTATTCACCAGCAGGAGGATCGTCTAAGGCATAAGGGGAGTTAATGAAATTCAAATCTTTAAGCATCCTGATGTTCATAACTGATGGCCGATCAAGGAGGTACTCGGGGCGAGATATCTCAAAGTTGGAGTGA
The DNA here is from genome assembly GCA_949130495.1 of Sambucus nigra. Taxonomy (NCBI): domain Eukaryota; kingdom Viridiplantae; phylum Streptophyta; class Magnoliopsida; order Dipsacales; family Adoxaceae; genus Sambucus; species Sambucus nigra. The sequence goes on along the minus strand of OX422214.1, from coordinate 380,390,792 downwards.
AGATTGTAGTCGTCGAGATATTTTGAAATTAGGCATTGTGGAATGGCCCAAGCAGGAATCCAGCTCATGTCAAGTTTGAAAGGAGGCACTGGTAGGTCGAGCAACCCAGGATTGTGGTAATCCCACAAGTAATAACCTTGTTCCAATTTCAGCACGCCCAAAGCATTTAACCATCCTTGCTTATAACCCACATTATTTGTATTCTGGAGCCAATCATCTAAATGTTAGAGGGCTTCATTGTAACCATCCATCCAGAACTCTTTAGGTTGTTTGTGGAACTGGTAGGTTAATCTTTCTAACTGCTCGTGGAGATTCTTCACCAAATTCATTTTATTCTCCAAGGTAGAATTTTGGGCAACCAGTTTCTCGTCTAAAGTTTGGATTTTCTTAGACATCTCAGCCAATGCCTGGTTCTTTGCCATCAATTGGAAGGCTTGGTTTTCCAGAGCCAATTGAGTTCTTTGTTCCTCGACAGTAATCCGAGCAGCTCTTGCTCGTCCCCGAGTAGAGGTAGAAGGCCCAATCCTCTTCAAGGTTTCTAATTCATCTCTCAAATTGGAATTTTTGACCTCCAAGAAAGAGAATCCCTCGTCGTTTACAGGGACCAAATCGTTTGAGTTAGGGGCAGCAGATCTCAGCTGGGATACTTCTCCTCGCAAGTTATTATTTTCCTGCTCCAGCAACTTGGCTATCTGCCTGTGCTCCTCGACCTCGGTTTTCAAAGTTCTCTCCATCACTTCATAAGAAGCAAACAATTTATCGTATCCCTTATCAGCATTCAGTTGCGGATACTTCTTCTTATATCCTTGGTGCAAGAGGGCTGAAGATTCCTTGTATTGTTGTTGAAGCTCCTCGAGAGTACCCTGGAGGTCTTCAATCATGTCATAATATGCCACATTATTAGCCACTGCTCGGTCGAGCAGACACTTTAAGTATTGGTAGGCTTCAATTGCTTGCTCACTTCATAAGCTGTAAATAATTTATCGTATCCCTTATCAGCATTCAGTTGCTGATACTTCTTCTCATATCCTTGGTGCAAGAGGGCTGAATATTCCTTGTATTGTTGTTGAAGCTCCTCGAAAGTAACCTGGAGGTCTTCAATTATGTCATAATATGCCACATTATTAGCCACTGCCAGGTCGAGCAGACACTTTAAGTATTGGTAGGCTTCAATTTCTTGCTCTGAAGCATTTGGACCGAGGATATCAACAATCTGAGCATCAGTCATATCTGTATGACCAGCTTTGAAATACTCATTGCATTGTCTCAATAATTTTGTATCATGAGCAGATAACAATTCCATCCTGGCCATAAACTAGTGAAAAGAAGAGATAGCAAGAATCAATAAGAAGCAAGAAGAAGAGAAATCAACAATATGAATAGTCGAAACTTCAAATTTTATTATATCGTAAAAGAGAAGTACATAGTTCAAAGATACAATTGGCAAAAATAAATAGAGAGAAAAATCCGAACAACTCTACACCTTCTCCTTGTCTCTCAAAACTTTCTCGGGAGGTTGGGACGAGGAGGTAGGTTACTCGGGTGGCACAGATGGCTGCTCGGTGGGAGCTGGAAGCTGCTCGGTTGAAATAATGGATGGTTGAAGTTTCTCGCAGGAGGACTGGACAATTGGGGGATAAGAAATTTTATCTCCCATCACCATGGAGGATTCCTCAGAGGCAGCTTCGTCCTCTTCTTCTTCTTCTTCAGGAGTTGGAGGGGGGCCAGGAATGTGTCGCAGAAACAGGTCAGAATTTTCATCAACATTCATCTCTTTTAGAGCAGCGACCCAGCCATCCCTAAAGTACTTAAGGCTACCATATTCCACCTGCGACATCATGGCAACCAGACCCTTATTCCATCCTTTGTCCCAGCCAGTACTAAAGGACTTTTTCACAGCTAACTTTCTTTTCACCTTCTTCGAGGAAAGCTTCTCGGATAGAAGTTCCTCGGTAGCCTTAAATTTATTCTCCACTTCCTCCTTCTGATGACTTACTTCATGAAGTTTGCCCAACTCTTCCTTAGCAGCTTTGAGCTTACCTTCAAGCTCCCCAGCATTTTGGAGCTTCCCTTCGAGCTCTTTATTCTTCCCCTCTAAGTCTTTAATTTTCTTCTCCAACCCCTTGGAGACTTCAACAGCTTGATCCCTCTCCTATTCGATGGAATTAAGCTTCTTCTCCCAAGTAGCTTTATCATCAACATACTTCTGACGAGAATCCTTCAGAGACTGCGTCAGACCCACCAAAGCTTCCTCTACACCTGACGAGGAGCTTGAAGCTTTAATAGCTTTATCCTTCTTCAAAATTGTATTAAAACATGTTACTAACTGGGAAAAGAAAATAATAGCAAGTCAGTGCAAAGATATAACAAGGGAAAAATGAAAGTTTAGGACAATAATACTTACAGAAGCAATATGACGAGCAGCTAATGTGGTAACCATGTCTCGAGAAAGATTTTCTTTAATACCTTGGATCTCGGGAATGATCCAAGACTTCACCGAGCTCATGGCAGAGCTCGGGGCAACAAAAGTGGGAACACCACTTCCCGTAGTCGGGGGTTGAGCGATGGATTTAGCCAAATTGACCGAGGAGCTCTTCTTCAGCCTCCTCAGAGGAGCATCAACGATCTCGACCAAGGATGTAGTCTTAATCGGGGATATGACTATAACCTCGCTTGGAGCAGCGACCTTGGTTGGAGACACTGGGGCTTCTCGATAACCTTCACAGGAGCAGCCGGAGGAGGTGCCTCGATTTTTCTTGTCCCTTTTTTTGGGACATCATGTTTACTTTTCTTTGCCTCTCCAGCAACAGAGGCAGATTTCTCGAAGAGGGTAGGAGCTCTTCTTCTCTTCATTCTTTCACTCAGAGGAATATGTGACTCAGGTGAAGAACTTAAAGAAGCTGGTACTGGTTCTACGTCACTTATCACCGGACGAGCAGTAAAAGACGAGGTGTAACTCTTATACTACAGCAAATATGAAGCTGATCTGATATGCTCGTCGGCAACAGTTTGATGCAAACCCCAGATAAGTTTCAGATGTTTTAAGTTAACTTCTGTCACTTTTGGAGACCTTCTTTTGCTGTCAACTACAAATAAATGAAAATTAAAATATCAGTGACACATTTTATCAAACACAAAGAAAGCATAATTTCAAAAATAAAGTAAAGTAAAAACAACCTATCCCATTGCCATAGGGAGGGAATCTGGGACCCTGATACACATCATTTCCAGTTAATGGAGCATGTTGCCAATTTTTTATAACAACACCGTGCTCGAAATAATCCCTATTAGAATCTGGGAGATTGACCACTAAAGCTCTATTTAAAAACCTAGTTTTCAAGTAAAAAGTACTGTCGCTGACAGCCCGTCTATAGAAAAACATGATTTATGGAATTCCTATACGAGTTCCATAAATCTGATTTAATCTATGAACTCCATTAACTATTCTCCATGTATTGGGGGAAATTTTTGCAGGAACCACATCAAAAGATTGACAGAATTCCAGACACAAAGGGTTTGGGGGAAAAGAAAAGCCACATTCAGCAACGAAGAGACTGGGAAACCAATGTCCCTCAGCCAAATGAAAATAATCTGAAGGCTCAGAAAGTTCCTCCAAAATAACCCATGAAGGAATAGAGAAATCAGAACGAAACTTATCAAGCGACTCAACAAGGTAAACCATGGAGAATAAAGAAAATAAAAGAGAAGGAAGAAGATCTTATAGAAAAAGGATGGATCTGTTGACAACGAACGATGAAAAGGATGAATGCACAAGAGAGAGAGAAAATGGAAAACTCAAAGATACAGATTTGAAAAAGTAAAAGACGATATGATTTTCTATAACGCTTAAATACCTTACCTTGGGAAAAGGTAAAAATAATGATTACACAGGGAGACGTTTACGCTACCGGCGGCTAAAAGGACAAAACGGACGCGGAGATCGAAGCAGTTAGAAAAATTCGAAAGGTCTGATTCTATGAATTCGAAAAGGAAAAATAAATGCAAAGAACATGCTCCTAAAATTAAGGATGACCATTTAATCCCTCCATATTTCGAGAAGAATGTTCCACACTCCTCAGTCTCGAACTGTGAAACATTGGGGGCTTCTATTGATACCAATTTTAGTCTGCTGACATGGAACAATGAAGTGGAGACACGTGTCAATCTACATGGCACTAACAAACATTTCTGAACAATACCTTGACTTCGAGGAACTCAATTTCCCCGATCAACTCACTGAGCAGTAGGGTCTCACCGAGGAACTTTACCGCACCGAGCAACTCATGGATACCGAGATACTTAGGCGATCCGAGCAGCTTAGGCGGTCCGAGCTACACCTCGATCAGAGCATTTATTATCAGACAATTAAGAGGATTAAATGCACATTAAATGCTGAATATTATCATACAGATGTATACGCTTATTGAGAAGCTATGTATTACTCATTCACATGTACAGCCTCATGGCTATAAATGCACTGTATCATCCTCATTGTAGGGGGACCAAAATTTCTTGAGGTAAACCATACTTCGAGAATTCCCAAACAGTTAATAATAACACAAACAGTGGACGTAGGCCATTCGTTCAAGGCTGAACCACTTTAAAATCTCTTGTCTTATTTATTTTTTTATCTGTGATTAAACAATTAGAGATAATCTAATTTTTTACATCAACACATATGAGGAAGTTATTATCAAACACTTGGTTTGTTAATATCCCATGATGATATATTTTGCTTCTTGCTTCCTAATATCTTTTACTATTTATAGCATCTAGGTTAATGTCTATGGTAGGTCAACAACAACTTGTTCTGAGCTTGTCCCTAATAGGGTTTGCATGGGCCATTGATCGGTTATGACTTTAGTTGAGCTTTCCCCTGTTTGGCATTTCTCTGCTTGGATGTTTCGTAGCTCGGGAACCTCCGAATAAGTGAATTCAGTAATGAAGTCTGCCACAGCTTAGCCCTTTAATGAGGACCTTAGCTCATATAGAATATCTTACTCCCCCCCGGTTCTACTGCCCAATACATTAACCTCCCAGACTTCTCTGATTTATGAAAAGCTTGCCAAAGAGGCATATTAGTGTACACCAAAATAGTTTGTGCTTGGAAGTAAGGTTTCATCTATCTGGATGCCTCATTTAACGCCAAAGATATCTTCTGTAGAAGTGGATATCTAATTTTTTTTCTCCTAGAAAGGCTTTGGTGGTGTAGTAGACAAGCTTTTGAATTCCATTATCTTCTCTTATCACGACAGAACTTACAGCTGACTTAGAGACAACTAAGTGTAAATATAATTTTTCTCCCAACACTGGTCGGGAAAGCAATGGGGGTGATCCTAAATACATTTTCAACTATAGAAAAGCTTTCTCACATTCATTATTCCATTCAAAACTCTTTTTCAGCACTTTAAATAATGGTAAACATTTGTCTGTAGCTCGGGACACAAATCTATTCAATATTACTACACGCGCAGTGAGCCTTTGCACCTCCTTTTTGCAGGCCGGGGATTACATTTCAATCCACGCCTTGATTTTGTCAGGATTAGCTTCAATTTATTTTTGATTCACTATGTACCCGAGGAACATGCCTTCTTGGACACCGAATTTGCACTTGGTCGGATTCAACTTCATTTGGTGCTTCTCCAGTTGATCAAAGGTTTGGCTGAGGCCGGCAATATGATCAGATGATTTTTTGCTATTCGTCAACATGTCATCTATGTATACTTCCATGTTTTTACCTATATTTTCCTCAAAAACTTTGTTCACTAACCTCTGGTAAGTAGAACTTACATTTTTCAAATCAAATGGCATAACATTATAACAATATGTTCCTCGAGGAGTAATAAAATAAGTGTTTTCCCTATCTTCGGGCTTCATCTTAATCTGGTTATAAATAGAATAAGCATTCATAAAGCTCAATAGTTCATGCCTTGACGTAGCATCGACAAGTTGATCAATCCTGGGTAAAGGAAAGTGGTCCTTTGGGCAGGCTTTATTCAAATCTGTGAAGTCCACATACATTCTCCATTTGTTATTTTTCTTTTTGACGATAACAACGTTGGCCAACCAATTTGGATATTTCACATATTCAATGAATGAGGCTTTCTGAAGTTTCTTTACCTCCTCTTGGATAACCTGGTTCTTCTCGGGACTAAATACTATACGTCATTGCTTCACTGGCTTGGCATCCTTATTGACGTTGAGCTTATAGTAGAGAAAATTGGGATCAATCCCTAGCATGTCCTCATGATTCCAAGCGAATATTTGCTTTCTCTATCTTAGTAACTTCACTAGCTTATGTTTAAGAATAGGTTTTAGTGTTAATCCCACATGTGTAATTCGCTCTGGCTTGTCGTTGTCTAAGATGATATTCTCTGTTTCTTCTATAATTTTCCCTTTTACCAACTCTGTCTACTGTATTGGATCTAAAGTTTCCACCTCAGAGTCGCTATAGGGCTCAGTAATATCCACTTGGTAAGTGGTGGTCTTCTTCTTTATTTCTTCCAGATCTTCTTACTCGGCAGAGGAGTAATAACATTCCCGAACTACTTTTTAATCACCCTTGACCACACCTACACTAAAGTTGGTCGGGAACTTTAAGCATTGATGGACTGTAGACGACACAACCTCGAATTTCTTCAATCCTACTCTTCCCATGATCATATTGTAGGCATAATGAACATTCTTGTCCATTATAAAGAAACGTATCTTCTGTGTTCGACTTGCTGGATAGGTGACGATCAACACTTCCAGCTTGATTGTGCCTAAGGGAAATAATTTTTCACCAGAAAAACCTATTAGGGGCCTATGGTAAGGTTCCAATTGGCTAAGCTTTAAGTCCAAACTATCAAATCATGGATAAAACATGATGTCCGTCGATCTTCCATTATCAATCAATACCTTCGAAATAATTATATCTTGCATTCTGACCTTAAATACTAGGGATCATCATTGGGATAAAGTACCCCTGAAAGGTCATTTTTGAAAAACACAATCACCAACTTTTCTTTATTAACTTTCCTCAGCCTGTCTTCCTCGGCCAGATTGATACTTTGGATATAGGATCAAGCTTGAGCCTCATTGAGGTAAGCTTTTCTTTCAGTAGTATGATCTCCCCCTCCTTCATCTCCACCTGTAATCATTTGGCAATCAAAAGATCCAAAACTAAGCATGAATACTTCATGTTCCGATTGCTGACCCAACTTATGTCACCTCTAGGTATGGGTCGTGAATAAGTATCCTACACAGGGACCACCCCCAATTTATGTTTGTTTTGTGACGTTCTCTTTGGATAAGATATTCCTCCGAACTCGTCGATAGAGTATGAATTAGACACCAACAGTAGATGCCTTTATTTGTCAAATATATGAAAGGACATATATAAATAATTAAGCCATATTGTAATGAAACAAATTTAATTTTCTTAGAATGTGGACAATAATTATATTCTTGACCCTATAATGCATAATAGATGTTTACGCCTTATATGTGAAACTTATGAGACTGAGATAGATGGGTGTTGGTAATTTAATGTATTTGTTACACTTAAATATTTAATTATCGATATATCCATTTTATAAATATGATTCGATGTCATAATCTTTACTTAGGACGTATTGAGATGCGAATAATATCACACATAGATGAGGGGTGAGGCGTTAAACGCATGTGAGTGACGAAAGGGGGATATTTATTTCGCATCGACTGTATTATTGTATCATAAATTAATTAAGTTAACTCTTGCACACCTCGGGCTCGAACCCAAATTTAAATATTTTTACTCCCATGTGCTCCTAGATAGGGATAGCTGGATTGTGCTAGAGCAGTCTTGTCTCACTTTCTCTTCAGTTTTCAGATAAGTCGATTGTAGCATTGGTGTTTTTCTTTCTGTTGTTATTTTTTTTTTGGTAGCATACCATGAGGTTTTAGAGAAGCTTATGCGCACATAGAATAATCCCTATTTGCAATTTGATTCTTCTGCTGGCGAAGCATTATTTTGACAGTGTTGATGATCGAACTGGGGACCAAACCCAATCCACCCTAAACCCAGTTTTCGAATCAGTCGATTCTAGTATAGGTGCTTTTCCTGCCGTAGTTATTTATTTATGTGGAATATTTGTAAGGGCATAAGCCCGAGACTTCTTTACTTTATGTCGGTTGAGACTTCTGTTATATTGGTTGGATTTATTATTTAATTTATGGTGGTTTGGATCTATTTAATTATGACAGGCTTACTCTTAACATTTCAAATGCGGGCTTTTTAATAAAATAATTATTTATACTTACGTTTGTGCTAAGGATGGTATTAATTGACAAACAAAGCTCTATCTTCAGCGTATCGTGCCTAGCGAGCCTTTACGTGAGAAAATAAGGGTTGTTATAGCTGGTATTAGAGCACGGTTCTAGTGTCCTTAGGATTTGTGTTGTGTTCATTACATTCTGCATTGTGTTCTTTGATATGTTGAGCCTATACTTAGGGTTCATTGTATTCTTACATTGGTACTAATTCAAATCTTATTTGCTTTTAGATGGTAAACAGACAGAGGGGCAATCTAGGCGAGTAGTTCCACTGGTTGATGAGGAGGAGGCTCACCTAGAGCCACCATAGGACCCATAATTGATTACCCACTCTAAGATATCCACCATCATGTCTCAAGCGATATCTACGGCTATGGAAGCCATACTTTAGCTCTTCCCACCACCACAAGCACCTCAACCACCACCACCACCACATTAGGTGGCAATCCTAGAGCAAGAACCAGACTACATGTGGGATAGAGGAGGGAGGCCTTTGATAAGGGCTAGCCTCCAAAGTTCACTGACAATCCTGATATGTTGGTGGTGAGTAGGTGGAAGAAGGATATTGAGAGGAACTTACGGATGGTTGAGTGCACACCAGTTCAAAAGCTAATGCTAGCTTTTTTCAGATTGGTGGGGGCCTCCCTTCAGTGGTGGGAGGAGGTTACGACTGTTGCTAAGAGGGATAGCCTCACGATTGATCAGTTTTGGGAGAGGTTTAAGGGGAAATACTTTTTTAGCCATGCAGTCTGAGATGAGAACCATGTTCACAGAGCTGAAGTAGGAGGAGCGTACTATCACCGAATACGAGGAGGAGTTCGCCGCCTTCTCGTACTTCGCTAGGGGGATGTTTGTACTGAGAAGATGTGGATGGATAGGTTTATTGAGGGATCGGCATGGCACATGAAGACAACTCTTCTGGGGAATCTAGTCTTCACGATGTATAACCAATTGGTTAATTCCGCACTTCTCCATTTCTAGGATCACAGGACATTTCTAAAAAATAAGGGAGAGAAATGTCACGGAGGAGAGTCGTCTAGCCAACAGGGCAAGTCGAGTGGGGGAAGTGTATTTGGGGCCCAACAGCATAGGGGCACCCCATCCACTGATTAGAATAAGACATTTAGAGGTGCAGATGACCGATAGAGTCAGGGCCACGAACGAATGGGATAGGGCTAGTAGTACAGAGTCCACCAGGGCTAATGACAGCAGGGCCGACGATTTGAGCGGGGTTCATTTCAGGGAAATTGTTACACATGTGGTCAGCGAGGGCAAACTTTGAAGAATTTTCCTCGAGGAGACCAGAAAGCCCGGGGGCATGGAGGTTATAAAGGAAAATAGGCGATGTAGATGCAATTATTATGCAACACAAATAAATATGAAAGAGGTGACAACCAAGAAAAAAAAATAAAAGACCAATCACACAACAACGAAGATACGTGGTTCAGCAAAGAAGTGCCTACGTCCACGGTGGTTCAGTCAGTGTTATTTCTCTATATTCTGAAGAGTAAGTACATAGAATACAACTTGTCCTTTGCCCCGGACTTAGGGTTTAATTTATACATGTGTATGTTGGTGTAGTGGGGGTGATGGGTTCCTCTTTATTAGCCATCTCCCTTACATGGGATCATGTTCCCCCACAACTTTTCTTCATGGGATCGTGGAGTAAATGGATGAGTACCAGAGGTGACGGGCCTGGGCTTTGGGCCGCTGAAGAGGGGCTACTTGTCCAGGCCTTATGGTGATAAAAACGGGATACCCACAATTGCCCCTAAATTTGTTGGGCCGTTCTCGCGGGTCTGATGAATTTAAATGATCAGCAATGATGGTTGATCTCTTTGAAAACTGTGAAGTTACTTTGGCGGCACCCGCTTCGCTGTCCGTGCGTTATGATTAGCTTTGAAGGCTTGTTGGAATAAGACACATTTTCTCTTCGTCGTTCCAGCTTTTCCATCAATCTTCTATTTTCCGAGAACTCTCAAGTTTTGTACCTTCTGTTTTCGGTCTCCAATCTCGTCGCTTCTTCGCCTTTTGATCTGATCTTCTGTCCTGTAAGTCTTTCGTGCCCTTTTTCTTGATTTTATAGTTTTTCCTGTATTTTTCCAATGGCGAAGATTGGTAATAGGTCGGTAACTGAGTTTAGAAAATTCTACGGTATTCCTGAGTGGGTAGAGATTGAGTGTTGTGCCTCGCCGCCTAGGAACGTCAGGGATATAGAGGATGCACATTGGATTCATGTCCTGTTGCTCTCCCAGGGGGGTCTTACCTTTCCCCCTAATGGTTTGTTTCTGCACTTTTTTAGTTATTTTGGTTTTGTGCCTGCACAATGTTCACCCAATGTATGGAAAATAGTGAACGGTGTGCACAGGATAAATCAGTTGTACGGCACGAGGTTAGGGCTTGCCGAGGTCTGTTTTTGTTATTCTTTTTCTCGAACGAGTTCAGGTGTCTTGTACCTTAAGGCTAGGAGCCCTGATAGGGTATTGGAAGTAAATTTACCTGATTCCCATAAGGACTACTGGCAAGAAGGTTTTCTCGTTAGGAACTGGCAATACTCCCCTCAATTTGAAGGGTCGAGGTCTGAGAGGTTCACTATTCCCTTTTATGGGGAAGAATATATAGGTAGATGTTGTATTGTTGTTTCAACCTTTGCTGACTTTGTGACTTGTCTAACTCCTCCTTGCTTTCTCCTTTTCAGCGAAGATAAAGAACTTGGAGCCAGCTCTCAGCGAGGTTCGTATCTCGGAACTGGTGAAAGCTTGGAACATCAGGGAACCTTTGGGTGACGGCGAGCATCCTAGGTCTGCTGCTTTTCTGCTTGAATACAAGAACACAGGCTCGAGCTTCATAGCCCGACCTGTGGATAGTGTTCCGGACTTTGACTCTTCCGAAGAGATTTCAGCTGAGCCCATCCAATTGGACGAGGAGGAGAGCAGCTCGGAGAGCGAGCCTGCAGGTGTTGGGAGTAACTTGGGTGGAGGCAGTGCTGATAGTAGCAGTTCATCGAGTACTACCAGCAGTCCAGGTGAAGAAAAGCCTCCCATGAAGAATCTAATCCGGGATGATGATGATGATGATGATGTGCTTCTTGCACAGAGGTCCAAAAAATCGAAGACTGTCTCCGGGGCCATAGCTACTAGTTCTCGGCCTCCCTCTCAAGAACAAGAGAAGAAGAAGAGAGGGGAGGAGCAGGCGAGGGAGAGGGAGAAGAAAAAGGAGGAGGAGAGGAAGAATGTGGAAGAGAGAAAGAGGAGGGAGAAGGAGAAGGAGGAGGAGAGGAGGAAGATGGAACTGAGGACCAAGACTGGTCAATCCTTGGTCCCAGTATCTGCTTTGCTTGAGGGGGCTTCAGTGGCCACCTCTCCTCAACTTGCCCCTGCGCTGCTTGAGAGGGCAGTCCTCCCTGCAGATCGCGAGAGGGCGTCAGGGTCTGATCAACTGGCCTTGCAAGCTAGCCAGAGGCTCGCCTTGGTAAGGTTTCTTTTCTACTTCCCAACTTCTCCTAATCTGCTTTGGTGGTTTCTTCTTTCTGATCTTTACCTTGTTTTCTGCAGTTTGTGACTGACTTCGTCGTGCTATATCGCTCTCGCGACGAGCTGTTGAGAAGGAACAGCGAGCTGGAGCAGGCGAATTCTACTCTGGTGGCCAGGGGTTCTCAGTTGGAGGCCGATCTGAAGGCTGCTGATGCGGCTCGAGCTTCTTCTGCCTTGGCCCTTGCTAATTCTGCTCGCGAGAGAGATAATGCTGTCAGGGAGCTCGGCGAGCTGAGGAAGTCGTACGACCAGGTCTGCTCTAGCAAGCTGGACTTTGTGGAGAAGAGCAGGGTTCTTGCCGAGCAGCTGGAAGCAGAGAAGGCCCAGGCAGCCACTGTTAAAGAAGATTCATACAATTCTGGCTGGGCTGCTGCGTATGAAGACGTCGAGGTTCAGATAGGCTATATTAGCCGTCTGAACTTCAAGAAGGGGTGGAACAAGGCCCTTGTGGCTGCAGGGGTGGATGTTGCATCCCCACTTTTTGACGAACATGATCCAGGGCCCAAGCCAGTTGTGGATGAGGAGCCAGCCCCAACTGCTGAAGGGGTCAATCCTGTTTCTCAGGCGACTCTTGCTGATGCTTCCTTGGTCGAGGGGGCAGTGCACACCTCTGCAGAGGGTAACTCCCCTGCTGATGCTGATAAGGACGAGGGTCCGTCCACCGAGGTTGCTAAGTGATAGGGATCTCTTTGTAATTTTTTCTCTTTTTTTTGTTCTGATGTAACCTCGCTCATTATCAATAAAAAGGCTTCGTTTTTGTTTATGCTGATTTCTTTTTGTTCTCTTCCTTTCTTTGTAGTTGGTTGATGTGGATGATTATATTCCTGTTACCTCCCAATTGGGTAGGACTCTGGGTCCTAATGCAAGCCCTGCAGTTCGCCAGGCTTTTGCTAAGCTCTGTAGGTTTGCTAAATCAAGGAACCAGAAGTATAAGGATCAGTCCGAGCTGGTGGCTAAATTGAAGGACAGGCTCCAGGAAATGGGAGAGATCGGAGCTTCAGTGCAAGAAGAAGTTAGCGAGCTGAGAGTAAAGTTACTGGAGGCTACCGAGATCAATCAGGTCGTGGAGTTTCTTCAGCGGGAGAATGACGACCTGAGGCGGGAGGTCTTGAAGCTTAAGGAGCATTCGCCGAGCACCGCTTCGGCAGTCCTGCAAGGTTCTTCTTCATCGCGATCTGCTCGGCCACCCCTCCCGCGAGCTGGCAGGAGTACGCGGGGTAGGAGTAGGGAAGCTGAAGAGCAGCGTGAGAGGGAGATGGAGGAGCTGCGCGGCGATGTTCAGCGAGCTTACGTAACTGCTGCTGGGCTTCAGAGGGACGTCACCCGACTGCGGCATTTATTTAAGAAGGGCCCTCGCCAAGTGTGGACTGATGGCTATGATCAGGGCTGGCTAGATGCTCCCACAAGATTATCAGAGTTTGAGGAGCTTTCCTTCATCAGGGGGTGGTTGAGTGCTCTCAAAGAGCTGCAGGTGCCGAGAAATTCGATATTGTGGTATCGGCATGAGATGTCTCCCTCTACTCTGATGCCCAATCCATTTAGGCGAGATGACCGATGGATTCCTATCGATGCTATTCCTCGGCGGCTACTGGAGTTGGACACAAATGAAGTTGTTGAGGAATTCGATCCTGCCCCTGATGACGGGAGGAGAGCTAAGGTTGCTGATTACCTTGCTCGGAGGCTTCCCCCATCTTGATTTTTTGTTTTTTAATAATTGTAAATGCTTTGGGCGAGTCTTTGCCGACTAAACATGTACCATTATTGTTTGTAAATATAAAAGATTAATGGAAAGTTTGAGTTTTGGGCATTTTTGCCGACTAAACGTGTTTATCCAATCTCTGTTATATTTTTGCAGCTTCAGAATCTTTATCTTGCCATGTGAATGTCCGCCCAGTCCAGTATTAAGAATACCATTGTGCTCTCCCTTTACCTTTTAGGTCGTGTCGTCACACTCCCTTAGGTTTAAGAGGGGCAATTGGCGAGGACACACCTGTTTTTGGATGTCTTCATCCGGTCAGGATTTTGTTTAACCAAAGTAGGTTCGATGCCTAAGAATACTCTGTAGGGCTTCATATATTGCCATGGGCAATGCTAAGAGGTCTGTCGTGCTTCGTGACGATGACCTGAGGAGGGGTGTTCCCCTGCTATGTCAACTATTATACCTGTGATTTGAAAAAGATGTGTAATAAGATATAATTGTTATACTTTTAGAGAGTAATCAACTGAGAGATTTTTATTGGTGAGTAGAGAAATAAACTGTCTTTTCCCAAAATGAGTACAATAAAAGATCTAACAATAGAACTCCTAAAAGTAGAATTTCTTGAGATTAGCTGCGTTCCATGCTCGTGGTATCTCTCTGCCCTCCATCGTTTTCAAATGATAGGCACCTTGCAGGTCGTCTCTAATTATTTCATAAGGTCCTTCCCAGTTTGGGCCCAGTTTACCATCTGATGGCTTCACTGTGTTGCCAAGGACCTTTCTTAGGACATAGTCTCCAATTTCGAACTTCCTCGGATTGACCTTTTTGCTGTAGTGCTTCGCGAGCTGTTGCTGATAACTCGCTAGTTTGACTAGGGCAAGTTCCCTGCGCTCGTCGGCCAAGTCGAGTTCAGCGAGCAAAGCCTGATCGTTCTGATTCTGCTCGACAAGGTCGGATCTCATTGTAGGCAATCCTGCTTCTAATGGGATGACCGCTTCCATACCATATGCTAGTGAGAATGGCGTCTGACCTGTGGCTCGTCTGGGAGTCGTTCTGTATTCCCATAGGACATGTGGTAGCTCGGTAGTCCACGCGCCTTTTGCTCGTTCTAACCGCTTTTTTAATCCAGCGATCACTATTTTGTTGGAAGCCTCAGCTTGTCCGTTGCTCTGAGGATAAGCTACCGAGCTGAAGTGGTGCCTGATTCCGTGTTGGTCGCAGAAGTCCTGAAAGGGGCCACTTTCGAACTGTGTCCCATTGTCAATGATGATGGTTCTGGGGATCCCGAATCGAGTGATTATATTTTTCCATATGAATTTCATCATGTCAGCATCTCGGATGTTCGCCAGAGGTTCCGCCTCGATCCACTTGGTAAAGTAATCGGTGGCGACCAACAGGTATTTGCGATTGCCGGCAGCGGTGGGTAGAGGTCCCACGATGTCCATTCCCCACTGGGCAAAAGGCCAGGGGCTGGTCAGGGATTTCAATTCGCTGGCAGGCTGGTGGACCATGGGGGCGTGAAGCTGGCATTTTAGGCATCTGCGGACATATACTGCGGAGTCCCTTTGCATATACGGCCACCAGTAACCTTCCTTCATTGCTCGGAAGGCTAGAGGTCTTCCTCCGACGTGACTTCCGCAGATTCCTTCGTGGAGCTCGTGAAGCACTGTCTCGACCTCGCCTGGGTGGACGCATCTAAGGTAGGGGCCGGAGAAAGATCTTTTATACAAGTCGCCTCCTGTGGATAAGTGAAAGCGAGCAGCTTTGACTCTTATCTGGTGGGCGGTCCTTTTATCATCTGGGAGCGTTCCGTTCTTCAAATAGCCTTTTAAGGGATCCATCTAGCTAGGGGCTGGTTCCAATTGGAGTATTTGTCTCGCTTTTGTTAGCTCGCGGTGAATGCTCGGGTAGCTAAGGAAATCGATAGGGATTATCCTTTTAAGGCTAGAATCGACTGCCGAGCTCAGGACTGCCAAAGCGTCAGCGTGGCTGTTCTGCCCCCTGGGGAACTGCTGGATGTTGATTTCTTCAAAGTTTGTCATCAAGTTTCTTACCAACGAGAGGTAGGCTGCCATCCTCTCGTCCTTCGCGTTGTAGTCTCCACTTATCTGATTGGAAACTAGTTGCGAGTCTCCGAATACCTGTAAATGCTTTGCTCCTAGAGTTTGCTCCCTTTGGAGACCTGCAATTAAGGCTTCGTATTCTGCTTCGTTGTTGGAGGCTGCAAATCCCAGCCTAATTCCTTGCTCGAGGACTGCATTTTCTGGAGTGATGAGAACAATTCCTACTCTTGCCCCTTTTGAGTTGGAGGCTCCATCAACGAATAGCTTCCAGCTTCCCCCTGTAGCCTGGCTGTTTTGTTCTGTTGGTTTAGGCTGGTCGAGAGGTTCTTCGCCCGTGAATTCAGCTATGAAGTCAGCGAGGACTTGACCCTTGATAGCTGTCCTTGGTTGAAATTAGATGTCAAACCGGCCGAGCTCGACTGACCATTTAGACAGCCTGCCTGACAAATCCGCCTTCCTTAGGACAGCCTTGAGGGGGTGTGATGTAAGGACGATGATCGTGTGAGCTTCGAAGTAATGCTTCAGTTTCCTTGATGACATTACTAGGGCGAATGCGAGCTTTTCCAATGGCAGGTATCTCTGCTCGGCGTCTAGTAAGGTTTTGCTCGCGTAATAGACTAGATGTTGGATCCCTGTGACTTCACACATTAGCGCTGAGCTGAAAGTATGGCTGGATACAGAGAGGTAGAGGTACAAAGGGTCCATTTGCTGTGGCATGACGAGCAGTGGTGGGGAGCTTAGGTAGGATTTGAGCTCGCCTAATGCTTGCGAGCAATCTGGGGTCCATTCCACCGTTTTGCTGCCTTTTAAGAGTTGAAAGAAGGGCTTGCATCTCTCGGAGGATTTAGAAATGAAACGATTCAGAGCAGCGAGCATTCCAGTGAGCTTCTGTACATCGCGGATTGTGCGAGGAGGTTGCACCCGTTTAATTGCCTCAATCTGGTCCGGATTTGCTTCTATGCCACGCTTGCTGACCAAATACCCAAGGAACTTTCCTGATTGGACACCGAAGGAACACTTGCTCGCGTTGAGTTTCATTCGGTATTTCCTGAGGATTTCGAAGGTACTTGCCAGGTCAGAAAGGTGGTTTTCTTTCTCCTTGCTTTTGACGAGCATGTCGTCGATGTAGACCTCCATCGTGTTTCCCATCTGATTTTTGAACATTTTAGTAACCAGCCGCTGATAGGTTGCCCCTGCATTTTTTAGCCCGAAAGGCATGACCTTGTAACAGTATAAACCAACCGTCGTGATAAACGCCGTTTTGTCCTGATCTGGGGCATATAAGGGAATCTGGTGATAACCCGAGTATGCGTCCAGGAAACTCATTCGCTCGTGAGCTGCAGTGGCGTCTACTAGTTGGTCTATTTTTGGAAGAGGGAAACTATCCTTGGGGCAGGCTTTGTTGAGGTCAGTGAAGTCTATGCAAACTCTCCACTTACCGTTGCTTTTTGGAACTACCACTGGGTTGGATAACCATTTGGGGAACTGCACTTCCCGTATGGATCCTGCATCCAGCAGTTTTTCGACTTCCTATTCTATTGCTTTGGCTTTCTCGGGAGCAGTTCGTCGTGCCTTTTGTGCTATCGGTTTGAATGTGGGATTGACGTGCAACTGATGGCAGACCATATTGGGATCGATCCCTGGCAGCTCGTAGGGTTCCCAGGCGAAAACATCTATGTTGCTTCTGAGTAAGGTTAACAAATCCTTTTGCTCTTTGTTAGTGAGTGAAGTCCCGATCAGGAAGACTCTGCTGTTGTCGCCTTCCCTAGCAATGACTTCTACCAGGTCCTCTACAACCCGTTCGGAGGGGAGGAGCCTGGTCTCTTCCACTCCGGGTCTTCCATATTTTAATTGCTATTTGGAAGGGATTGCATCTTCCTCCACTTTCTCGCTGGTTCGAACGTCTTTTTTCTCTGGCTTCGGTCGGATAGCCGCTATGAAGCACTTTCTCACCATCGCCTGGTCGCCATATATCTCCATCACTCCCCGCTCGGTGATATATTTGAGTTTCTGGTGGTAGGTCGAGGAGACTGCCTTCATTGCATGGAGCCATCCCCTGCCGAGGATGGCTTGATATGGTGAATCGATGTCGACCACCAAGAATTCGATCATTTTTGAAACACTCCCAGCGAGCACTGGTAGTACTATCTTGCCCAAAGGCATGGTCATTTTTCCAGCAAAGCCGACCAGAGGGACAGTGGTTCCCTTAAGGTCGGCGATGTCCAACTTCAATTTCCTGAACAGGTCGATGTACATTACTTCGGATGAGCTTCCTTGATCGACGAGCAGTCTGTCGATATCAAAGTTGGCTATTCTGAGTGTAATGACTAAGGCATCGTGATATGGGGTCCTCACTCCCACAAGATCTTCATCCGTGAAGACAATATGCTTGTTGTAGTTGATGTCCTCTGCTCGGCGGCATTTTCCTGCCTGTGATTTCGCTGGATCAATTTGAAAAGCTTGCATTACTGCTGTCAGCTTCTTTATCTCCATCCGAGCTGAGTTGCCCTGGATTTGCTTAACATCGGATACTCCATGGATTACTGCGAATTCGTGTCCGGTGTCGTCTTCTAACACGTTGTCGGGTTTTGCCTCCTTGTGGACAGTCACTCTCTCTACCTTCCTTTCCACAAAGTTATTCAAATGTCCGGATTGGGCCAACTCCTCGAAGTGGGACTTAAGAGCCTTGCAGTGCTCGGTCTTATGTCCCCCCTCTTTGTGGAAGGTGCATCTCAGCGCATTGTTTCTTTTCGATGGGTCTCCTCCCATTTTCCGGGGCCATTTGACGAACGGCTCATCCTTGATCTTAGCGAGAATTTTGTAAATTGGTTCTTTGAAGATGGTGTTGACTGCCTGGAACGATTTTGCAACGTCAGGGCCCCCTCCGTTTTTGGGGCCATTTTTGCTCCCATTCTTTCCTCCTTTTTTCTGGTTATCAACTTTCTCACTTCCCTTCGTGGCGAGCTTGGCTCGACCGTTTTCCCCTTCGTTAAGGCGGGTGACATCTTCCACCTTTGCGTATTTCTCAATCCGGGCCATCAGGTCATCAATGGTGGTTGCTTCCTTCTTTGTCAAGGACTGGTAGAGGAGGGAAGAGCTAGGTAGCCCAATTTTGAATGAAGCCACTGCCACTTCTTCTGCGCAGTCTTCGACTTCGTTGAATAACTCCCAGTACCTTTTCGCGTAGTCTCGGAGTGTCTCCTGAGGAGTTTTCTTCATCGTCAATAGAGCATCCATCCTTTTGGGATGGGAGTTGCGGGTGATGAACCTGGCCGTAAAGAGCTCGGCCAGGGATTTGAAATTTCTGATGGATCGGTGAGGGAGTTTCTCGAACCATTTTTGGGCCACGTCATGAAGGCTCGAGGGTAAAATACGGCACATCAACGCATCTCGGTGATTCCAGAGGGTCATAGCCTGCCGGTACTGCCTGACATGATCAATGGGATCAGTCTTCCCGTCGTAAATCTTGAACCTCGGAATAGCAAATTTTTTGGGAGCTTCTTCTTCTTCAATTTCCCTTGTGAAGGGCGATTTCATTTGGGTCTTGAGGGCTCTCCTGGCGAGTTCTCTGGTTGACCTGGTGCCGCGGTGAGCTGGATGTTGGTCCATTTCTCTGCGGACCAGGTTTCGTATGTTGTCGTCGCTGCGAGCAGGGCTCTGATAGCGGCGAGCCTTTCTCAGTTGCTCGTGGAGGTCGTTGTCTGAGTCGCCACCTTCGAACCCTTGATGTTGCCGCCTAAGACTCCTTCCTCGGCTGCGAGATTTGCTCGCCTGAGGGCTAGGAGTGCGATAGGGGCGTTTCCTGTTATCAGGACGTAGTTCTTTTTCCAGTTTTTCCAGTCTTCTTTTCAGGCGAGCATTCTCAGCCTGATACCTGCGAGAAGACTCCCTCTGCTCGTGGAGCCTTGCTTCGTATGCATCGATCAATCTAGATATCTGAGTGGACCTCGCTGGTCCTTGACTTTCTTCTGAGGCTGGCCTTTCTAAGCGAGCCCCTTTATCGGAACGTCGGACTTCAGACCTGATCCTGCGAGGAGCGGGTGGCTCCTGAATGTCTCCTGCTTGAGGAGCGTTGCTGCTGTGACCAGACATCTTAGATTTTTTTTTTTCTTCGGTGTGGGATCTTCTCAAGGAAAGATAAACGGTTCCCACAGATGGCGCCAATTGTAGATGCAATTATTATGCAGCACAAATAAATATGAAAGAGGTGACAACCAAGAAAAAACAAATAAAAGACCAATCACACAACAACGAAGATACGTGGTTCAGCAAAGAAGTGCCTACGTCCACGGTGGTTCAGTCAGTGTTATTTCTCTATATTCTGAAGAGTAAGTACAGAGAATACAACTTGTCCTTTGCCCCGGACTTAGGGTTTAATTTATACATGTGTATGTTGGTGTAGTGGGGGTGATGGGTTCCTCTTTATTATCCATCTCCCTTACATGGGATCATGTTCCCCCACAACTTTTCTTCATGGGATCGTGGAGTAAATGGATGAGTACCAGAGGTGACGGGCCTGGGCTTTGGGCCGCTGAAGAGGGGCTACTTGTCCAGGCCTTATGGTGATAAAAACGGGATACCCACAGGCGCCACAGGGACAACTCCCACTGATTTTAGCTAAGGGAACCACTGTACCAACCGCTCTAGCACCCGTCGCCCCACCTCAGGGGAAACAGCCATTGTAGTATGGCCAGGTCTATCATGTTGCAGCCGTAGATGGGAAGTGGAGTGTATGTTTCCCACTTTTAGCCATGTTGGTTGCATTCTTTTTTATATGGATGCATCTCATTCTTTTGTTAGTACGGGGTTTTCACGGGAGATGGGTATGGTAGATTTTGCAGCAGATATTATTTTATATATAGACTAACCACTGAGTAGAGGGCCATACATACGGTCAGTATGTTGTGGTATCGGTATTGAGATAGGTTAAATCACCTTTATAACTGATTTATTACCACTTGACATGCACGAGTACAACGTTATTTTGGGGATGGACTATCTAGATATGTATAGAGCATGTGTGGATTGCTATGGGAAGTCCATCGTCTTCGTCGTTCAGGGGTAGGAGATGTACCTAGTTGCGATGTCATACCCTAGGGGTGGGTCGAGCATGCATTTGTATTACATCAAGGAGAATTGTGTCCGAGCAAGGGATATCCATGTACCCAGGGAAAGTTTCTAACATGATGCAGTGGGGACAACCCACTACACCTACCGAGGTGTGCAGATTCTTGGGACTGCCTGGTTACTACTATCGATTTATCTAGGTATTCTCCAAGAGAGACGGGCCCTTATCGAATTTTGACAAGGATGGGGGTACCATTTGTTTGGGATGAGATGAACTACCAAGCATTTGAGGAGGTGAAGACTAAATTGAATACATCACCTATTTTGGTGTTGCCTCATGCAGGGGTTGATTATAGAGTCTATACAGATGCGTCCCTAAGGGGACTTAGCGGGGTTTTGATGCAGGAGGAGAGGCCGATAGATTTTGCTTCCCGAAAGTTTAAGCCTCATAAGGGACATTACCCCACCCACGATTTGAAGTTAATAGCCGTAGTTTTTACTTTGTGAGTGTGGAGACACTATCTCCTGGGCGAGAAATTTCATCTTTTCACATATCACAAAAGCCTACAGTATTTGTTTACACAATGGGAGCTAAACATGCGACTGAGGAGGTGGCTAGAGTTTATGAAAGATTATCAGTTCAACATTTAATACCACTCGGGGAAAGAGAATGTCATGGCGGATGTGTTGAGCTACAAGCCATTTCTGGAGTTGGCTACAACGTGAAAGGCAAAGTGGAAGTCACTTTGTGGGGATGATGACCTGACCTGCACTTTTATGGCAGTTCTCACCATCACCCCCGAGATTATTATTCAGGTGGTGAGGCACAGGCGGGAGATCAACTTTGCCAGGAGCGGGCGAGATAGTTGCTAGCTGAGGGGGTGGAGCGCTTTTCCATTGGGTTGGATGGTGGTTTGAGATTCCATGGGAGACTGGTTGTTCTAAATGATGAGGAGTTGAGGCGAGTCATCATATCGGAGGCTCACAGTTCACTTTTTACAGTACATCTTGGAGGGGATAAGATATACCACGACATGCATTGTCAGTACTGGTGGGCCGGGATAAAAAAGGATATAACTGACTTTGTGTACAGGTGTGCTACGTGTTAGCTAGTGAAGGTGGATCACTAGTGTCCTGCAGGTGTTGTACAACCTTTGGAGATCCCGGTGTGGAAATGGGAAATCATATCCATGGACTTCATCACTGGGCTACCTACTTCGCAAAGGTGGCAAGATTCGATATCGGTGATTGTCGACAGATTGACAAAGGTGGATCATTTTTTACCAGTCCATACAAATTATAGGTCTGAGCAGTACGCCAGACTCGTCCTTACAAATATTGTTTAGCTATATGGGGTACCGCTCAAAATAGCGTCAGACAGGGACTGTACATTTGTGTCCCACTTTTGGAGGAGCTTTCAGTAGGCCTTGGGGGAAGAGTTGAGATTGAGCAGGTCATATCATCCTCAGATCGACTGGAAGATGGAGAGGCTGAACCTAATGCTGGAGGACATGTTGCGGATGTGCATATTGGATTTTAAGGGGAGCTGGGAGCAGTATTTGCCTTTGGTGGAGTTTGCCTACAATAACAGCTAACAGTTCACGATAGGGATGGCATCGTTTGAGGCATTCTATGAGAGACCTTTCCGTTCACTCTCATGTTATTTAGAGGTGGGTAAGAATAAGTCGCTTGGGCCAGATTTCATTCAAGACACCTCAGAGAAGTTAGATGATTCGGGCTAGGATACGAATTGCCCAGGACAGGCAAAAGAGCCATGTGGACACGGGCTGGAGACACTTAGACTTTGATGTTGGAGACCAGGTGTTGATTAAAGTGTCTCCCAAGAAGGGGGTGAGGAGATTTTATAAGAAAAGGAAGTTGGATCCTCGATATGTCTGATGATTTCCTATTCTGGAGAGGATTGGGCCCGTAGCATATCGGTTGGGATTACCGGATCACTTGTAGCGGATGCACGACATTTTCCACATATGTTCATTGTGTAGGTTCCTTAGAGATGAGGTAGTGTACCATCACATTGATATCGACGAGATTGAGCTCCTACCAGATGCTACGTACGAGGAGAGACCGATAGCCATTTCTGGACTGACGGGAGCGCCGACTTCGATCCAAGGTTGTTTCTTTAGTTCAAGTGCAGTGGGGACACCATCAAGAGGACGAGTCGACTAGGGAGAGGGATAATGACATGCACACAAAGTATCCCGAACTCGTCTAGCTAGGTACGTACATTCTTGATTCTAAGGATGAAATCCCGTTATTAGGGGGAGAATGTAATACCCCGTAATTTTTCTAGAATAAATAATAAAATAATATTTTTAGAATAAATAAATATTTGATGAAATTGGACTTCATTAAATATTTTAATTTAAAATTTTCACAGTAGAAACTTGTCATTTAGTTATATTTGGGTATGATTGATTTTTATGTGCATGGATATAACATTTGCATGTAATGTAGAAAAATACACAATTCATGTGCAGCACAACATAAAAGTACCCATTTTTTATATAAATAATTTGGGACATATTTCGGGGCACATTCGGGCTCGTTTAGATGATTTAGACCTTTAAAAATAGTCTCGGGTCAATATTATATAGGTTGGAGAACTTTTTGGCTACTTGGATTATGGATTCGGGTCCATTTGAGGGTCCAAAAGTTGGATTTTAAGTCCCATTCGGGATTAGTAGTTAATTAGTGCTTAGGTGGAGGTAAACCACTCCCTCACTATCATTCGAGAAAATCTGAAAACAATAGTTAACTGGAGAGGAAAGGAGAAGGACCAAAAGAGAGGAAAAAGGCAAGGAACCAAGGAAAAATCAAGGGAATTTGAAGGAACTTTCCTCCACAAATCTTTAAGGCACAAATTCTCTTGCTTAATTTAGGTTTTCAATATATTTCTTAATGCATCATAATTTCTCCTTAATTTCTGGGATTTAGTTTTGATATGAGTAATTTAATGATGAACAATACATGTAGAGGACTGAGTTTAGTGTAGAATTTGTCCCAGGAATTTTGGTATCGAAATTTGAAAATTGATGGTAGATTTCTTAGGGTTTTAACTAGTTAAATTTGGGTTATTTGACTAATTGATGTAGAGTATACCTTTGTTAATTTATGAACTGAAATTTGAGGTAGAATCTATGGCAAATGCTCCTTTATTGTGAATTAAATTATGGTTGGAAATTGGAATAACATCTCATTGTTTAAGCCGTGAACATATATAAAACTTTTGGTTTGAAAAGATGGAATTCTAGGTTGATTCTGGGTTTAGAAGAATTTGTGATGGGTTGAATTGAAGTTGGAAGGAATGAGATTGAGAAACAGCGCGGGAAGAAGATAAGGGGGTCGCTCAAACGACGTCGTAGGTCGTTCGAGCGACATAGCATATCGCGCGAACAATCCCTACTCTCATTTGAACGATGTGAATGGGTTTTTGGCCATTTGTTCCTTCCATGAATTGGCTTGGTTTTTTTTACTCACTAAAATTGGTTTGGTTTACTAAATAGGATTAAAAGAGGGATATTAACGAGGGAAATATAAACTAGTTGGTTAAGTATTTAATTGGTAATAATTACAGTTAACTAGTTGGTTAAGTAATTATTTTATGGAATGGAATTAATAATTTATTAGATGGTAAATTATCAATAAATGAAAATGTTGTGGACTTTAGTTGGACTTTTTATGGTAATTATTGAGTAATTTCCTATACATATTATATGAGATAATAATATGTACTATTATGTATTTGTGTGGACCAATATTCGTGGATTACCCTATAGGCTCTGAGGTTCGTGTGTTCGGACCGGGTGCCACATGTCAGCTCCGGTGGGCTTGATGTTGTGTAGGTCATATAGGTACTACGTGGAGGCGACATCCATGAGAGGTTGTTGTTGTCGCTGACCCAGCTTGTATCACTACTAGGTATGGGTCGTAAACAAGTATCCTGCGTAGGGACCAATGGTATATATATATATATATATATATATATATATTATACCTCTAATACGATACTGTTAGAGGTGTAAATGATAATAAATGCTACCTACTTTTATAGCCTCCCTCCTCCTAAAATTAATAATCCCTTTCACTTAAATGGATTAATCAAAAATCTCTTTGAAATAAAAAAAAAATGAATAAACTTGCGAAAACTAAAAAGATAATCCTTTCTGGACTCCATTAATTAATTTCTCGATCCAAAACAATTTAGATTCAATTAATCTCTTTTTATCATTCTTCACTCAAATCACATTATACTATGGTATTAATACTACTACATCTATATAACGTTTTATATCTTCAAAAAAGTTTTCAAAATTTAATAATTATTTTTTAAATAAATAAAAAAGGTTTCGGGGTATAAAAGCATTTTTAACGATGTATTATAAATGACATAAAAAATTTAAACTAAAAGCAAATGAAAATATGTATAATTTTTTTGATAAAATAAGGAAAGTTTTTTTCAAGTTTTCATTTATAAAAAATGGTTTTGAAGTTAATTTTTTTTTTCAAAATTTCAAAATTCTTTTTAATATAATTAAAAAAATTTGGTTATAAAAATATTTATAACATTTTATTAATAGAAAAAACTTTTAGTTTTTATCTATAAATGACATATAGTTTGTTAAACTAAAAACATATAAAAATATGTTTTATTTTTTTAATATGAAATACGTATAGCTGTTTTGAAGTTTTTATTTATAAAAAAATAGTTTTTATATAATAAAAATATTTAATAATAATAGACAAGTTTTATGAACAAAAAAATAATCTTTTATAATGACTTTAAGATAAGATATTGAATCTATGATATAATAATAATAATAATAATAATAATAATAATAATAATAATAATAATAATAATAATAATAATAATAATTATTATTATTATTATTATTATTATTATTATTATTATTATTATTATTATATTAAAATTTACGTAAATATAAAAACAAGAACTTGTTGTGTTTTTAGAGAGAGATTGTATAAATGGCTATACAGACCGTAATTGCACAAGAGTTGCTGGAGCCAGGACCAATTTAATAATTGCACAAGAGCGGTTGGAGCCAGGACTAGATGTAGCTTTAGGTTTAGCCGTTGGGCAAAAGCCATTTAGAAATGTGGTAAACTCCAATAAACTCCATAATTTATTACATGAACTACAAATGCCCCTTCACTTATAAAAAAAACACCTTAAATTATCCAATGAAGCAATATGACACCAATTTAATAATGTTGCACATTACAATGATCGCAAAAAGCTTTCAAGTGTAGAAACCTTGACAAAGTGTCTCAAATATAAATTTTTTTAGCCAACCACTAATTTTATGGTTACTTTAACTCAACCAGTAGAATAACATGTATTTTGAATTAACCCCCTCAATGTTCATAAATTTAACATAACCCAAATATTTTGATGGACGTTCATTACCATTAAAAGATCATCGTAAACAGTAATGACATTGCCCTCACTGACTTGACTTATAATGGACAGAAGTGTCCTTCCCCATTTCATGTTCACCCAACTAAAACCCTAATTTTAATATGAAAAATCCGTAAACATTTTTTTGGCGTTGGGGTGCGGGTGTGGTGTGGGGGTTTAATTAATTTTTGTGGGGAGTTTATTTATGCCAAACAAATACATACAATATATCTACTGGATTCAAAGTTCTTAAAACAAAAATAAGTTTAAGTAAATACCAAATGAACGGAAAAGGTGCAAATTCGAATTAGAAGTAACGTATTATGTATTATGGATATCATTATGCCCAGCTAGCCGTTGCTGACCAAGTCATTCACCATGTGTTTTTTTTATTATCCTATCCGCTCCTATTCTAGTGGAACGATAACAACTCCAAGAGATCCTTCCCTATAGTTTAGGTTGTTTCTGTTTTATGACTTTGTCAGTAGCCTTATATATAAATGCATGTCATGCATCTATTCATGTTAAGAAAGAAGTTCAAATTTATTCTTCTTATTGCTATTAAATTTTGTACATGGTATCAGAGCTATAAAGCTCTCGAGAGTATTATTGATCCTGGTAGTCCACACGATTGTATCGTTTCTCCGTCGATGATAGCCACTTTATTGTTACCCTCCGTCGGGTACTAATTCCTCAAGTTTAGCACCTTAATTTTTTCTACAGTTTTAATTATAGCTGATGAAAGGTCCCAAGAATCTTGTCCACTTCGTAGCAGGGGTTAGAAATTGAACAGGCAAAGTACTCTAAAGTTACTGCTGTATCAAAGGAGTCGCTGCTCCAACTGGGTTGTCCATATGTCATTTGGATACTCATTGAGTGGATTATCATCAAGTATAGAAACCTCACATACCTACAAAACCTCACATACCTACAAAATATAATAAACTCAAGTATAGCGGTAAGTAAGGGTATCAATCCACATTCTAGGGGGTAAAGCAAATGGAATAAATTCAATTGTAATTCACTTTTTATTTTGTTTTTGGACTTTTTACTTTTCTAATTTTTTTAGCTTTTTCAATATTAAAACAATAAGGTGAGGTGAGGTGAAATAACACTAAACTAAAATGAAAACAACTAACTAGAAATTTACTAAAATGAAAATTAAAGTCTAAACTAAAAATAAGAGATAAAGTGAGGAAAATAATTGTGAGAACAATCAAGGAGTGGGATTACACCACAAATTTTAGTTATTCTAATTAATTAATTTAATTATTTGAATACTTCCAAATTAATATCAAAACTACAAATCAACTCTCGTTGCAAATGTAATTTTAATAATAACATTTTAGAATATTAAGTTTAACACCCCACAACTCTAGAAAAATAGATCCACACTCCTTTTAATTAATCACCCGCTAGGATCGATCAATTAGAATTTATGTCAATCTTATAAAATAAATTTAGAGTTGAAATTCAAGTGATAATACCCCACTTAAGAAACTCCTATCTCTAGTTCGAATCTAAAATGGGTATTATCACTAGAATTTCGATTTTCTCTCGAAAATCATTTACCCTCTCTCGAGACGTAAATCTAAGGGTGATGGATCAAAATTAGCATTCAAAAGGTCTTTTCAAGTAATTAAACTAATTAAAATAAAACAACATCAAATAAGGGTTTTACCCCACCCCTTGAAAGAGATTTTAGCCTAATATGATATAAAACATGGCAAACTAATATTCAAAGGCATAATAACAAAAGAAGAGAAGAGAACAATCAAACAAAATCTCTTTGATTAAGTTGAACTCCAATCCTTAAAATTGAAGCATACACCTCTTAATTGATCATCCAAATGATTTGAAATATCCACTCAATTAAATCCCAATCAATATTTCACCTCACAAATATCTAAAATAAAAAAAAGGAAAAACTATTTATAAAGGATAATTTTCTCTACAATTCTCTTTCTAAAATTCCTATCTCTAAGCTCTTCTTTTTATTTGAGGTCTTCATCTTTATTTATTGTAGGATGGAGCATGGGGGTATTTTTGGAAGAATTAAGGTGCATGTGGGAATGGTGTGAGGAGCATGTGGGTTGAGAGGTGTGAAATCACAAAAATCTGATTTGGAGAGGGTATTTGGGTAATTGGAGTAGAAGTGATTGTTGGGAGTATATTGGTAAAATGGGGACAAGTTGGTTAAATGGTTTTATGGTTATTCGGCTTTGGAATAGCAGGTGGTATAAGTCGTGGAAGAGAAAATGGGTGAAAAATGAGAAATGGGTCTTGGATTGGAATTTGGTTGAAGCAAATGGGTTGTGGGTATGGACATGGGAGGAAATGGTTGGTGAGAGGCGATTGGCTCGTCCTAATTAGGATCGCAGGTGGCGACAGCGCCGGCAGATGGGTCTGTCCGCCGGTGGCTAGTTCGCCGGAAAGGGGGGTTTAGTTCTCGGTCGGAGGGGCTGTGAGGGGTTAGGTTTGGTGTCGCCGGCGGTTTTCATGGCAGGTCTGGCGGAGGGTAGGTAGTGGCGGTTTGATCGGGTTGGACAGGTGGGCGATAGGGTGCCGCCGACGGAGGTAAGAGGGGAGGAGAATCGCGGGGTCTCCGGCGACGGCAGGGGCTGGGATTAACGTCGGATCGACGCCGGAGGGTGTGTTAGTTAGTGAGAGAGAGGGGTCATCGACTGAGGGTAACAGGGGTCGGGTCCGGCGCCGGGTATCGTCGGCGACCGGTGGCTGGAGGAAGGAGAGATTCGGGTAATGGGGTTGTAGCTGCCGGCGGCTTGGGGTGGGCGAGAGGTTCGCCGGTGGATTCGGGTTGCTGGGCGAGTTGGTTGGATTGGAGATGGGTGTAGGGTTGTAGGTGGTAGCAGCCGGTTGGGTTTGGGAATGAGGAGAGAGAGAGGTGGTAATTTTTGGGTTTTTGTGTTTGTTAATGGTGGGTGAGGAGAGAGAGTGTGGGGTGGGTTAGGAAGATGAAGGTGGGTATGGTTTTGTGGGTGAGGGTATAGGATAGATAATAGGTGTGTATGTGAGTGTAGGGTGAGGGTGTGTGGAGGATATGTTGTCTTTGTGTGTGTGTTTAATTTGAATCCCTAAAAAAAATTTAACTAATAAAAAAAATAAAATTAATAAAATAAAAACTTAAAAAAATAAAATTTTATTTAAAATAAAATAAAGACTCAATTAAAAATGAAATAAAAAAAAATAAAATCTAATGAAACTTAAAATTAAAATCCTAAAAAGAAAATGTAAAACTAATAAATAAATTAAAATTCTAAAAATTAAAATCCTAATAAAATAAAATAAAACTAAAATTAAAAATTAATAGAATAAAAATGAAAAATAAAATAAAATAAAATAGAAAAATAGAAAATAAAGCTAAAAATTCTAAAATAATTCTAAAATAAATTCTAAAAATAGAAATGACTCAAACTAAAAATCTAAAAATAATAAGATGACACAAATAAAACACACACGTGCTTGGTATAAGTTTGGGCTAGGTTTAGGCTCAGTTTGGGTACGCTAGGATATGGGGTTGGGTATAATTAACTCCAAAAAATGCACAATTGCCTTGAAATACGCGTTTGAACATTGCATTGCACATTTGACCTACAAAATAAACATTTAAGTACATAAGACCCAAATTGTCGAGAATTAGCAACTAAAGTACGTCTATTCGGGGTATAAATTGTACAGTTTTTGGTGCTTATCAGCAGGGGTTAGAAATTGAACAGGCAAAGTACTCTAAAGTTACTGCTGCATCAAAGGAGTCCCTGCTCTAACTGGGTTGTCCATATGTCATTTGGATACTCATTGAGTGGATTATCATCAAGTATAGAAACGTCATTTTCAGTGCCTTGCAGTTTGAAAACTGTGTCCGGGTATTGAAGCTTTAAGTTGGTAATACAAGTTGAAAAATAAGGTATTTTTTATGGGAAAGAAGGGTAGAGAAATAATATGCATCTCAAACACTTTGAAAGTGGAAGAGAATCAAGATAAAGCAGGCAACCCTAATCAAAGGTGGTAGCCTTCAGATTATATAAAAAAAACACATGGTGAATGAGTTGGTCAGTAACGGCTAACTGGGCATAATGATATCCTTAATATTATGAAGCACTGGATTCAACTGAATGTTTATGTTAAAATGAAAATTACTTAAGTTGGGTTATTATTTGCATCAATAGCTATTTTTTTCATAAAAAAATGATACATAAAACCCGTTGTCAATGGGGCAGAATTTGTATAGAGGATGTATACAAAGCGAATAAAAAGGTGCAACAATTTTTCTGAGTATAATATATCTTGCAAAGGCAAATATAATAATTTATATTTACCTTAGCAAGATATGTTCCAATTATTTATAGATAACGCAATTAAAGAATTTCACCTATTGTGAAAATTAAAATGCAATGAAAGATGTAACATACGACCCTTAGATTCAATTAAGACAAAAGATTCAATTCGACCTTTAAGTCAACACTAGAGGGCATTATTTTTAAATTATGATTTTTCCAATGTTCAATCCAAAGTTTCCCTAATTTGGAACAATATTTAACCCTTCTGTACTGATCTACAGTACAAGAGAATCAAATTAGCTAAGTAAACACAATTATCACTATCCACATGAGAATAGAGCCTAAGCCAAAGCTTACTTGTTCATTCATTCATTGCATTTTCAAAAGGAATTACATCAGCTATATAATATTCTTCTCTCTCTCTCTCTAACAGAATGGCCAATCATTGGCTACCCTTCTAACAGACTCACGTACCAAACATGACTAATAACAAAATTAAAATAACTAACTGACTTTTTAATAAGAAATAAGAAAGGACAAGGTTACCCTTTTTGACTCTTTATCAATTTAGGGTCATGACATTTCCCCATTCTTATGAAATCCTTGTCCTCAAGGATGGAAGTGAGGAAACTGTTGCTTGATTGCATAGTAATCCTCCCAACTCATATCTTCTTGAACTGAGTGTGTCCACTGGATGAGGATTTATGGGACAACTTTGTTATGTTTGTTCACCATTCGTCAAGCTAGCACTTTGAGAGGTTCAATGCAAATGTTTCCAGCTTGATCTGTTATTGGCAACTGAGGAACAACTGAGGTAGATTCTCCAACTTTCCTTTTGAGCTAGGACACATGGAACATCATATGGATTCTTGAACCTTGGGGTCGTTTCAACTTATAAGCCACGACACTAACCTTAGCAACCAATGGAAAAGGCACGTAGAATTTTGGGGCCAATTTGAGGTTACTCCTCAACTCCACAGAGGCCTGTCTATATGGTTGCAGGCGGAGATAAACCGAATCACCAACTTCAAACACCCTTTCATTCCTTTTTTTTACCTGCAAAGAGTTTCATTTGGTTATGAGCTTCTTGCAACCCTTGTTTTAGGACCTTTAACATGATTTTTCGATTGGTCAAGTACTCCTCAACTACTGCAATAGGGGTGTGAGATTCAATATCTAAACCAAGTTGAGGGGAATCATATCCATACAGGGCTTTGAAGGGAGTCATCTTTGGACTTGTGTTGTAGTTTGTATTAAAC
The DNA here is from genome assembly GCA_949130495.1 of Sambucus nigra. Taxonomy (NCBI): domain Eukaryota; kingdom Viridiplantae; phylum Streptophyta; class Magnoliopsida; order Dipsacales; family Adoxaceae; genus Sambucus; species Sambucus nigra. The sequence continues at coordinate 380,359,138 of OX422214.1, read as the reverse complement.
CACCATTCAACTAGTGAGAGCCATTGACTCCATTTAGTGGGCCTATAACTGGCCATACATCTCAAGTAAGACTCTAAGCAAGCATTGGTCCTCTCAGTTTGACCATCCATTTGAGGATGGTAAGCTGAACTCATTGCTAAGACAGTACCCAACTTCTTAAAAATTTCCTGTCAAAATTGACTCAAGAATAGACTATCTCTATCAGAAATTATAGAAGAGGGAAGGCCATGGTGTTTGTAAATGTGATCCATGAAAAGTTAGGCTATGGTAGTGGATGTGAATGGATGGGAGAGGCTAATAAAGTGTCTATATTTTGTTAACCTATCGACCACAACCAAAACTACACTTTTCCCATTGGATTTAGGAAGACCTTCAATGAAATCAAGGGAGATATGAGTTACAGATTGAGTTGGGATAGGTAGAGGCTGTAGCAGGTCTGCTGGGTGGACATTCTCAGTTTTATGCCTCTGACATACATCACAAACCTTTACAAACTCATATATGTATTTTTTTGAACCCTGGACAATAAAAATAGGTTTTCCCCCTTTTGTAAGTAGCTTGAGAACCTGAGTGGCCTCCCAATGAGGAAGCATGGAGAGCTACCATTACTTTGTTCCTCAGTTCTTCTTGGTTGCCAATATATACCCTTCATTTTCTTCTTAATATGCCTTTTGACGTAGGTGTAGTGTTTCTTTGCATAAGCGGTTACCAACAATTATGAGATAAGATCTTGTACATACGAGTCACTCTCATAACTTAAGATGACCTCATTCATCTATGTGGGAGTAATTACTATGAGTCCACTGTGCTTCGGCTATCCTGAACAAAGCATCAGCTGCCCCAATGTCAATGCCCTTCTTATACCTTATCTCATAGTCATAACCTAATAGTTTAGCCAACCATCTTTATTACATCATTGTGTGGATTCTCTGCTCTATGAAATAATTAATGCTTTAATAGTCAATAAAAATGATGAAGTGGCTCCCAATTAAGTAAGACCTCCATTTAGTTACTGCTATAACAATAGCCAAAAGTTTTTTTTCATAAGTGGATAGCCTCAGAAATCTAGGACCTAACCATTTACTAAACAAAGCAATGGGTCTTCTTTCTTGCATTAGGACAACTCTTACTCTGTGATCACATGCATCTATTTCCAATTCAAATACATTCTAGAAGTTGGGGAGCCCTAGTACAGGGGCCTGCACCATCACTTTTTTTAGTTGTTGAGAGGAAGACTCAGTAGCTGCATCCCAGTGGAAGTTTCCCTTCTTGAGCAATTCAGTTAAATCGTTGCTCATGATCCCATAGCCTTGGATGAATCTCCTATAGTACCCTGTCAGGTCAAGGAATCCTCTCAATGCCTTTAAGCCAGTAGGTATTGGCCAATTTATCACGCATTGTACCTTAGATGGATAACCAGCCACCCCATTTCCAGTTATGATGTGGCTTAAGTACTCCACTCTTGGTTGATTAAAAGAGAATTTGGTGAGTTTACCAAAGAGTTAGTGTTGGCTCAAAATGGATAGGGTGGACTTAAGGTGGTGCACATGTTGCTCCATGGAGGGGCTATAAACTAAGATATCATAAAAAAAAACTCTCTCAAATGAGGTTTAAAAATATCATTCATCAAATTTTGAAATGAGGCAGGTGCATTAGTCAAGCCAAAGGGCATGGCTTTAAACTCATAGTGCCCTTAGTGTGTTCTAAAAGCAGTTTTAGGGATATCAGGAGGGTGCACTCGAATTTTATGATATCCTGATCTTAAGTCTAGTTTGGAGAAGACCTTAGCCCCATTTAATTCGTTCAAAAACTCCTCAATTATGGGGATTCAAAATTTGTTCTTAATGGTACACTCATTGAGTCTCTTATAATCCACGCAGAACCTCCCCTCTTTTCCCTTCTTTTTCACCAATAGGACTGGGGAAGCAAAGGGACTTTGACTAGGTTGAATGACTCCTATTTGTAACATCTATTCAATCATTCTCTCAATGATGGATTTTTTCACACAGGGGTACCTATATGGTCTTTCGCAAATGGCATATGTGTTAGGCTTTAAAGTAATATGGTGTTCATAAGGCCTAGGAGGAGGTATGCCTTTGGCTCTTGGAAAATAACATCATATTCATGTAGGACTTGTTGGATTTCAGGGAATATGGGACAAGGTTGGGCTCAAAAGCACTGACTGCATATAAGTGACCAACTAATCCATGTTTTATTTTTCTAAGGAATTTATCAAGTGCATGCCCAGTAATCATCTTGATAGAACTCTATTGCTACCCCCTTATATCAACACTGTTTGGCCTTCCTTGTTGGAAGAAATATTGAGTCGAGAAAACTCGAAAAGCACTGGGTTGTATTTTTGTAGCCAGCCCACTCCTAGAACCATATCACATCCACCAAGTGTTAGGGTTCTCATTTCAGCTTCAAACTGGTGGCCTTGCATGGTCCACTTTAATTATGGGCAATTAGAGTGACTCAACGATTTATTTCCATCTGCAACAGTAATGGAAAGGGGTACTGTAGCCTGTATTAAACATCCACTTTGCAAGGCAACTTCAAAATCTAAGAAACTGTGGGTACTTCCACTATCAATCAAAATGGAAATGTGTTTCTTCTTGATTTTACCCTGAATTATAACGGTGCTTTGAGAAGAGTTTCCAGCGTGTGCATGAATCGATATCTCCATATTAGCATCACCACTACCCTTTTCATGTTGACCCATTTCTTCTTGGGCACAGTCCTCTGCTTGTACACTCTCCTCTTCCTCATCTAATACCAACATGAATAATTATTGAGTAACACATCTATGCCCAGGTTTGAATTATTCATCACAGTTGTAGCACAACCCTTTTTCCTTTCTTGCCCTGATCTTAGTATAGGACAATCTTTTAATGGGAGGTGGAAGGTTCTTTTTATGGATAGGTGGTGGAAATTCGAGATTAGGATTGTTTTGGGGATTATTTGGGTTAGTGGGGCTGCTATTGAGTGAGGCGGGGTTATTAGGGCTTAGGGTTTTTGAAAATGATTATGGGAAGGCTGAAAAAGAAGATTTGGAACTAGGGAAAGAAGGATTTGGTTTGTTACTTTTGGTTGTAAGTACTGCTTCCTACATTTTTTTAGGTACAAGGCTTGGCTAAGAGACGTGGGGCTGAACATTTGGATTACAGTTTTTATTTCTGGATTTAGGCCACTTAGGAAACTCATCATAAAATACTCTTCACTTAGGCCTTTAGTCTTTGCCACCATAAGAGATTTCAACTCTTCAAACTGGGATTGATAATTCTCCACAGTAGTGTCTTGTTGGAGTTTATTAAATTCTCGCATAATATTATCATGCCCAACCTCAGAGAATCTAATATACAAAGCTTTGACAAAATGATCCCAAGGAATGGTTGTTTTACCCTCTTGAAAGTCATAAAACCATATGTCTGCCCTGCCTTCAATATATAGGGGTGCTAAATTGACTTTTTGATCCTCACTTACTGGTTGAATTTGAAAAAAATTATTGCACTTCCTAACCCAAGATCTAGGGTTCTCACCCCCAAATCTGGGAAACTCGAATTTAGGGAGTTTGTAGAGGTTACCTTCATGAGAGTGAGTATCAGTGGTTTGAAATTCCAACTTGGTACCATGGATTGGTAGAGATCTCTCAGGTGAATTGAGAACATGGGTTTGCAGTGGAGTTCTTCCCTCTCCTAAGACTTCTTTTCCTTTTCCTTTATCAAAGTGTTTGTGGATCAAATTGATGAGATGATCAAACTTTGAGTCAACACGCTTCTCAAATTCTAATCGAGCCAGAACTTCCTTCTGTGACCTTTCATCGAGTAGCTTGCATTGCTCTCTCAGCTCAATGAGACCAACTTTATTTTTCTTTGCTAAATCTTCAGATGCCTTTGATCGCATCCCATCTTCCATGGTGGATCGTTTTGCCCTGATACCAATTGTACTGATCTACAGTACAAGAGAATCAAATTAGCTAAGTAAACACAATTATCACTATCCACACGAGAACAGAGCATAAGCCAAAGCTTACTTGTTCATTAATTCATTTCCATTCCAAAAGGAATTACATCATCTATATAATATTCTTCTCTCTCTCTCTCTCTCTAACGGAATGGCCAATCATTGGCTACCCTTCTAACAGACTCACGTACCTAATATGACTGATGACAGAATTAAAATAACTAACTGACTTTTTAATAAGAAATAAGAAAGGACAAGGTTACCCTTTTTTAACTAACTCAATGACTTTTTATCAATTTAGGGTCATGACACCTTCTTATTTAAAAATTTTTGGATATCCAATTTTTTTTGAAAAAATGTACCATACTCGATAAACGCATACAAAATTACGATTTTTTGATTTTGTCGATTCGATTTTAGATATTCCATGATAATCCTATTATTGATCCAATTTACCATGATAAATGCGATGCCAATCAAAATATTCAACAGAAATTTCAAAAATATAGATGTCGGTCGATTTTGTCACGTCTAATTATTTTAAATTAAAGATGGGCCCATTACTAGCCCATGTGAAGATTTATTTTAGCATGTGGGCATTAGAAACTATATATAGAGTAAAAGAGTGTTGCCACTAATTGGAGTCTCACATCGATTAGGAGCTCATGAATTCTCTAAGTTAGAGTTTACAAAAAGGTACACATTGCAGCAATTATTACATGCTCGAACATTTTAACAGCCCATACTTGAATGGACAGACTTAGTTTTTAAAGATAAAATTTGTTCACTTTGGTAATTATGATAGATTCATAATTTCTTATATTTTATACCCTAATTTAAAAAAATTTATGCTTAATGTATCATATTTAGTGAGTTTTTAGAGTCATTTTTAGTAATTAAGAAATAAAATGCAAGATTGAATGAAATTTGAATTAAAACTGGAGTTTTGGAATCAATAGGGGAAAAAGTATAATGTTATAAATATTATGAACCCCAAAGTAATTTTAAAGTATTTATCTTGGTAAAATAAATATCTCTCTGGAATTTAGTTAAATTTCGAGTTAAAACGGTTGAAAAATAAAGTGTAGGGACTAAAATATAATTAAGTTGTACTTGTGTGTATTGGGGGTGGGGTTGTGTGTGGAGTGTATTTATGCAACAAAATGCATACGTTATATCTAATAGATTCAAAGTTTTTCAAAACAAAAATATGTTTAGTTAAATACCAAATGCATGGAAAAGTTACAAATTCGAATTATAAGTGACGTTTATGAAGCATTGGATCAATTGAGTGTTTATATTAAAATGAAAACTAGCACGCAACTCGTGTAATGGGCGAGCATATGATAATAAATGTTAAAAATATATCTTTCAAAATTATAACAATATAAATGAAAATACAATTATAAAATGAATTTTGCAGACTATAACTTCTTAAAGAATTACCAAAAAGTTGTAATTATAAGTAGGTTTGAGTGCATAAACGATTTCAAGTTTATTTCTAAAGTGGAAAAAAATTATATGAAATAATATATTCTCTAATGTTAATGTGTTGTTAAATATCTTTAAATAATAACAAAGGAAATGTATATTTAATATTACAACCCACATGATGCATGAGGATGAAGAGGTGAAAAAATCAATATTAAGCATTCAGAGGGTACTTGACTCTTTATAATTAATGCTGGATTTTAACGTTTTTTCATCATTAAGAAGTAAAAAAATTAAATATTACCTCTTAATATTAAATGAAACTCAATTCAACAATGCATGTGTTTGATAAACCTTTTTTGACATGAGAAATATAAAAAAAGGTGGCAAATGATGTTTTTTGCTCACTCTTATGGGTGTTTCACAACCATTATTTTTATGAATTTTTTTTCCACACATGTCACTTGCATGCTTTTACATTTTTGTGGAAGATTTTACCCCCTCATACCAAAAGAAATTTTTGACTCTTGAACTTTTCCATTTTCATTTATATTAAAATAATTTTTTTTATTCGGTTAAAATCAAAGGATTACTTTTATATCGGATTTTTTTTTCCAGTTTTGTTAATGTAAAGTTTTTTAACACTTTTTACAATACAATTTTTATACAAACCAACCAAAAGAACAATAAAAATGTTAAATACAATAAAAACGTACTTATACAAAAAGTTTTAAAACAATTTTAAAAAATAAGTTTTTTTCATATTTTTTGTTAACGACTATACAGTTTTTCAAAAAGAAAATTTGCTTAAAAACTATTTTAAAACAATAAAAAATAAAATTTCAAAAGAGCTTCAAAATAGTTTTAAAAATTCAGTATTTTTTAAAATAAAACTTTATATTTTTAAATAGTAAAAACTATAGAGTTTTTACTTCTTTTTTTTTAATAAAATATAAAAAAATTCTTTATGTAAAAAATAGTTAATTTTTTTATAATTAAAAAATCTGAAAATCACTTCCATTTTTATATAAGAAAATAGTTTAAAAAAATCGAGGTATAATTTTTAAAATTTCATAGCGTATAATAAAAAATATAAATTTTATAAAAGAAATACAATTTACTATATATTAAAAAAAAATGGTAGTTCTACACACATCTAATTATACATATAAATGAAACATTAAATATCATTTATACCTCTTAAATGTGACACCCCGCCTAATTAAATACCGGATAATCAGTTATTTATTAAATTAATCCAGAATATCCAGTTTGTTTAGAATATGCATCATTGTCGAAAATTTTATTATTAACACTAACCACCTAATAATTAACAGGTTGATGTCAAAATTTTATCTTTTAATAAACAAAAAATCAAATTAACCAATTACTAAACATACAGCATTCAAAAGAATCTCATATGAAATAAAATGGCTAAGGTAATAAATGTGACTGGAGTAAACACATCTAGCCTAAATTTTAAATAAAATAACCCGACAAAGTAAACCAACAACCAGAAGAAGTAAATAAGTAAATTCACAATCCCTGATTGTCTGAATAAGTAAAAAGTGGCAACATGCCCTAACTGAAATAGATAACTCAAGACGCAGGAATGAGAATCATGGTGACGTCTACTACCAATTCCTATAACTTCCACAACAGCTACAACTTGTCAAATGAACGAAACTCCTATCCTTGGTATCCCTATGGCTGGACACCTAGAATAATTTGACAAAAGTAAAGAGATTTGCAATAAATAGTTCAGAGCTCGAGTTGAAAACAGTTTAAAAATCAGCAAGTGCTTAAATGAAACAATAGCACATATAGTGTACATGTTAGATTCTCGTACTCTCACTTGAGATACTTATCTCTTATCTAATGTGCACATCTAACGTGTATATTTAACCCATACTAGTCATGCTACCCCGCCTAACTAGTCCGAAGATGATTATTATGACACCAATAACCTCCTGCGTTTACCCATAACACCCGTATCACGTATTACCATATGTTTAAAGATAGTTATTCAAATACACAACCGTTATTCTCATAGGTATTCTCTTTCTCACTAAGAATATTTTTAAATAATAATTATTTCCATATCTATGAAACACGCGTAGTAAAATAAGTAACAGGTATACATATATTTATCTCTCTCTCTATATATATATCCTAATTTAGCACCCCTAGGTTAAGGCCCCCTTGGTGCACTGCATACTCTGCTATCATGTCCCGGTGCATCGCTCATTATATGAAGGACTATAGGTTCAATCTCTCGGGAACCATGAAAATAAACACATATTGGAGGCGAACATAGTTCCAAGCCTATGGGATACACACATACCTATGCACCCATATGACCGTCAACACTATCATTCTCACTGATAGTCTGTACCAAAGTTATATGTTCTAGTGATACGAATTAAAATCCCCCCGAAGGATCCTCAAGATATGATCGTTCACAACGTGCAACCTCCCCCCGATAGCAAGAAGCGTAGGTATGTTATACACACAACAATTTAATCAATAGGTACATATACACAACTTATAATAATTAGGTATTCAAACAGCCCAAGTCCCTGAATTTATATGTAATTATTATCTCTAATACTCACATTACTCTATCCGTACAATTAATCTCTCTATCGTATATATTCCATAAGGCCTTCTTATTCAAACCTATTCCTTTTGTAGCTACACAATCAGCTCACCACTAATCTATGTGATATAGTCACTCACGAATAGCGTAGGTCATTTTATCTCACTCGAATTAACCTTATAAGATTCTGGCTTGTCCGAGCAAGAATTAAAATTTTTGAAATCTCGTTAGAAGTGGGGAAAATCTCGTTCGAGCGAAACTTTGAATGAAATTAAGGACTGAATTCTCGTTGAAAATCTCGTTCGAATGAGGTCGTTTGAACAAGTTCGTTTGAACGAAACTTTGAATGAAATACTCTCTAAATTATCATTAGATGGGTCGTTGGAATTCTCATTCGAACGAGGTCGTTCGACTTAGGTCGTTCGAATGAGAAATCGCAGTTCGTCCATGTCCTCCAAAATCTGCGTTTTCCAACTTTTTCATCACCCAAGTCATCCAAAACTCATCCTAACTCAAATCCAACTATTCTAAACTATATTCCCTAATAATAAAATGCTTTCTAATATTATTAAACATCAAATCCTTTAAAATTATAACATGAATGCATATTAACTCCTCAAATAATCCAAAAAGCCATAAATTCACCAAATCCCATAAATCACAACTAAAGCTAGATTTAAATTCTTGATTTCAACATATGAAATTCAGATTTCTAATCCACAATATATTGTTATTCATCTATATGCAAAACTTATACCACAATCATAGATTTAATGCCCAATTTCAGTCCCAATTCCATAATATCATGAATAACCCACCAACTAAATTAACATGGACATTATATGCTCTAAAATTAAGCAAGATAAACACTTTCCTTTTCACGAAGGTCTGAATCATCGAATGAAACTGGTATAGATGCATTCCTCTCTTCCCGATATACACGTTGATGATGTTTTCGGTGAAAGGCGACTGGGTTTGCCCTTGGAACTCCTAGGAACCTCTTCTCCTTCTTCCTCTTGGACTCTCTCTAGGGTTTATGAGTTCTTTTTCCTAACTCTCCCACGTATATATATATATATATATATATATATATATATATATATATTTCTCCAATTTCACCCATTAATTAATCCCAAATTTTCAAAAGACAAAAATACCCCTCCGGGGTGTCAGGTTGGTCTAAAGTTGGCCCGGACTCCAATCTAAACTCCCGAGAAGACTTTTCTGACTATCTTGTCTCGGTCACATTGGCATACTCAAAACATCCATCTGAATAACTGAAAATAAAATTACATTATTATTCCTCATTTAAGTCCCGACGCGACTCACACGCACGTCCCAACTAAGTGTACTGTAACTGCCGTATTTTTCACTCACGACAGCTTTATTATTGTCATAATGATATATTACTTTACTCACTAAGTAATATTCAACATAACTCACATCAATAAATACTAACTCTCGTCACACTAGTAATTATCTAATTAAATTTGGATTAATTATAAATAAATTTTCTATTTTTAAGTCAATTAATCCCATAATTAAAATCATTAAAAAATACGGGGTATTACATAATACTATGGTATTAGAGGTATAATATAAATCACTTTAATTGGGTTATGATTTGTATCAGTAAATACTGAAAAGGTGTTGTAATTGCAAGGAAAAAGGGTACAACAATCTTTTTGAGTATAATACATCTTTGAATGGTAAATTATATATAATGGACCAATTAATGTATAGTTACCAACATAAATATATATTTTGTAATTTTTTTTAATTTAACCCATTTAGTCCTTTAAACACTCATGTAAGGACATAAATTTTCAATTGAATCCCTGTATTATTTTGACTTAATTCCGTAAACAAAACTGTGTTTGTAATATGTCATGGGGAGATTTTTATTTTGTCACGATCCCACTTGGTCTATGACGTATTGAAGAAAATTGAAGACGTTGCGGCAAAGCTTCAAAGAATTAATCATGCCGAAGTTTAATTGGTGCAAGTTTATTCGTTTTCAAAGTTAATTACATTCCGAGATCACACAGGTATGAATGCGTATAATTAATGGTGCTCGAAATTATTTTTAAAAAAGATAAGGATGTATTTTTTATAGAAAAATGTTTAAAATATTGTTAAAAGTGTTTTAAATGTTTACACTACGTTTTTATTTTGATAAGCTCGAAAAGGAGTTTGACTTATTTGGATATCTTTTGGAAGAGACGTTTTAAACAAAAAGTCAAAAAGTCAAATCATCGCAGTGTCGTTCAAATGACATAAGATCTCGTTCGAACGAGATACTCATGTCGCGCGAATGACATGGCTCTATCATTCGAACGACACATTTTCGAGGCGGCGCTTAATTATTATTTAAAGCGTTTTTTCGTCAGAGTTTTCTAAATGTGCATCTGGAAAAATAGTTTACGAACCAGTACAAGTTTTGCACATGTTTTCTAAGGTTTAAAAAGCTTAAACACATCCTTAGAGTTTGCAAAGATCCGAGATATCATTCTTATATGTTTAAGTGATCTTGTTGCACCCAGAAGGTTTGTTCTACCATTGAACATAAGGGTTTTGTGATGAGGAAAAGAGAAGGAATTCTTGTTCGATATCGTAGATGAATCAAAGCCAATCAGTGGACAACAAGACATACGTGGACACATGTGTTGCGGACAGGTATCGTAGAAGACGGAATTTTTGCGTGGGAACTTTTGAAGAACGGTAGAAGATCAGAAGGAGCGTAAAGACCCGTGGAGATTGAGTCATTGAGTAAGGCTAATCAGTCTTTGTAAAACCTTTGTTCATAGTGATTGTCTGGCTTGGGTCGTCAGAGGTTGTTTCCCCGTTTTGGGTTTTTTCCTCGTACATCCGGCGTTGTGAGTATTCTTTACTTTACTTTACTTGCTTTAATCACTAGATGCATGTTTATGATTAATCAAGATAAAATTGGTTTAAAGTAAGAATTGGGTTTTCACAACATGGTTTGGTGCACATTAAAAGTTGGATAATTTGTGGTAATATATTGGTTTGATTTGAAACACGCACATTTGGGGACCACTACATTTTTGAAATTGGTATCAGAGATAGAAAACATAATTTATTTGTTTTGTGATCCCGTGTTTTTTTTATCTCTCCTATTTTTTTTTCTCTCGATGGATTCTCTAAGCTTTGACGATTTACATTGTTTGAATTTAAAGTTTGCAAAACGTATTGAAGTTTTGGAGAAAGAAAATTACGATTTCAAAAACGGGATTGAATATTTGTAAAATTTTAAAATTCAAAGAGATATTTACCGCGAGAAGTTTAGTTCCTTGTTTAATGATTTTAATATGTTAAAATTGGGCAAAAAGGATAGTGATGATAGAGTCCTCGTTTTAGAAAAAGAGTTAGAGGATCTGAGAAATTCTAGGGTTTTTACCGTTGAGGCAAATAATTCGATTAATGATTTTGTGGCACGATAAAAGGCTCTTAGGGATAAGTTTGCTCATATTGAGGGGGAGTGAGATAACCTTCTAGGGTTAATTGAAAATTTAAAAAAGGAGTCCCGAAAGTTTGAGGAGTCTAATCATTTGCTGGAGTCGAAAGTTTTGAAGTTAAAAAATGATTTAAAACCATAGTTTATTTTAGAGCGTCAATCACATCCGAGGGTATTCGAAAAGGTCAACCTAAAGGTCCCATTCCTCGTCGTGTTTTCACATGTTCGTGCAGTTATGGGAACGGTTACTCTATGGTACATCGTGCAGTTAAAGACATTACGTGTAAAATTAGTTTGTTTTGAATAAAGTTTCTGTCTTTGGTAAAAAAATTACAACTAGCATAACACAAAGAAACTACAAAAAAATATGTCATAATTATTTATAGATAATGCAATTAATGAATTGTATTTATCGTGAAAATTAAAATGCAGTGAAAGATGTAACAAATGACACTTAGAAAACATAAGATTCTATTTGAGTCTTACGTCAACCCTAGAGAGTATTTTTTTTTCGAAATTGTGATTTTTCCAAAGTTCGATCGAAAATTTCCCTAATTTGGAACAATATTTAACCCTTTTTATTTTTTATTTTTTGGATATCCAATTTATTTTTTAAAAAAATGTATCATGCTCGGCAAACGTATACAAAATTATGATTTTTCGACTTTGTTGATTTGATTTTAGATATTACATGCCAATCCTATTTTTGATCCAATTTACCATGATAAATGTGATTCCCATTATAAAACTTTAATAGAATTTTCCAAAATATAGATATCGGTCAATTTTACCATGCCTTATTATTTTATATTGAAGGTGGGACCACCAATAGCCCATGTGAAGATTTCTTTTACCGTGTGGGCACTAGAAAATATATCTGAGTAATCGAGTGCGACACTAATTGGAGTCTCGCATTGGTTGGGAGCTCACGAATTCTCTAAGTAAAAATCTACAAAAAGGCACATACTACAACAATTATTACATGCTATAACTTTTTAAAAACCCATATCCTTGAATGAACAAAGTTAGTATTTAAAGTAAAATTTATTCAGTTTGGGAATTATAATAGATGCATAATTTATATATTTTTACCCTAATTTAAACCTTGTTATGCTTATCTACTGGATTTAAAGTTGCTTAAAATAAAAATATGTTTAGTTAAATAACAAATGGATGGAAAAGGTTCAATTTAGAACTAGATTTAATGTTTATGAAGAACTGGAGTCAATTGAGAGTTTATGTTAAAATGAAAATCACTTTATTTGTGTTATGATTTGCATTAGTAAAACATTGGAAAGGTGTTGCAATTGCAAGGAAAAAGGGGGTAATAATCTTTTTTAGTATAATATATTTTCCAAAGGTAAATATAATAGATAATAAATACAAGTCCCATTCACTTGATCAAGGGATGATTTATCTGGTTAATGGTGTCAAATGTCCTATTTTGCCAAATCAGCTAATTAAAATGACCCACATTCCTCAAAATATCATTGATGTAGTAGTGTATCGGGGGGTTCCTTGTTTGGATTTCACTTTGCGAGACATCCCACGCATGAAAATTAGTGCAAAGTTGGAAGTGGGGAGATGTTTGGTGATTAGGACATGGTTTCTACCTTTGTTATTATCCATATAGGTAGTTATAACTGTGAAATGAAAGTTATATTATAATTTAAGGCTTGTAGAGTTAGGTAACAATTATGCAGATAAGCACGAGTATAGGGTGTATGGGAACCCTTGTTATTTAATTTAATTTTAAAATAATCAATGATTAGAAGAGTTAGAGATATATGTAGCGATCTTAGGATTATGTAAATAGGGATATATTCGAGGCTTGGAGAATTAGACTTAGCTTAATTTCGAGGATGAAATTCCTTTGTGTGTGTGGGTGGGGTGGGGGGTATGTAATACCCCCGAATTTCCGAGGACATAGAATTTAATTAATATTTTGGTGATAAAGAATTTTATTAATTTGGAGGACTTAATTAATTTAGTTAATTAAGATTTAATAAATTTTGTTTTTTTTAAATTTCACACGTGTCGTATTTTGAGGTCAAAATTGGAGAATTTATAGAGTAACTTGAATGACGATTCTGAGTGCACGGTTGATTCCGAATAGGTCGAGATAGTTCTAATAGAGCACCCGAGGGTAGTAATTGGTTCTCGATCATTTTTAGGCATAACCGGGCTCACACGGGGGTGTTCGGATCATTTGGGCTTGACCTATTAGCCTGATTTTGGGATTAGAATTATTGAAGCTAGAAGTAGCCATAACTCGAATAGAAAACCCTAAATATACAGAGAATAATAGAGGAAGGAATTGGAGAGCTTTTGAGAGCCAAATATAGAGGGATTGAGTGCGTTCTTCGTCAAATCATCGTCTAACCCAAAGTAAATTAGACCGTACAAATCAGTACAATCAAGTGGTTAACTTGCTTTCAATTTAATTTGCACTTTTAAATTTATATCATAGTGGGTGTAAATTATATTCATTTGTTTGGGGAGGGGGGGGGGGGGGTTACGCATAGAAAACTAGTGTTTATAATTGGCTAGTTTATGTAGATTAAAGGGGAAATTAATATTGTATTTTGAATAAAAAGAGATTATATCTTATTTTTATTCGTAGGCCAATAATCTTTGTCATGTAATTTGGAGTTTGTAATACCCCGTACTTCTGCATAGTTAATTAAAATTACGTGAGTAGAGTCATTTAATGTGAAAATACACTTTTTTTTTAAATTACGTGATTAGAGTAATTTAATGTGTTAAGTTTAAAATTAAATTACATGAGTAGAGTAATTTAATGTGATGTAATAATAATAATGATTATTAAGAGATTAATTAATCATTATGGATATTAGACATGAATTAAAAGTAAGACATTGATTAAAATAACGATTACAAATTTAATAAATGTGAATAGTAAATATTGAAAATCTCGACCGAGTGTCGCGCGTAGACAAAATTGATGGTGAGATGAGAAACACATTTTATGAGACTCAAAAGATAATTTAGAGTCCACAGATGATTCCGAAATGGTCGAAATAGTCAAAATAGTGTACCCGGGAGTACTAGTTGAGTGCCGTGTCATTTTCAGGCTAAACCGGGACCATACGAGGGCATTTTGGTCTCTTTACATTTAAGGGTGAGGATACCTATGAATTTTGAAACCCTAAGTCAGATTATAAGAGTTGGAGGCTAGGGTTAGAGAGGAGAAAAATACACCATAGCCATTAGATAGAAGAGAGAAACAATTTCCTAAGGCAAAAGAAGGAAGTAGGGAGAATTCAAAGGAAATTTCACTACCAACTTGTTGGGAAAAAGGATTGAAGGATAAGAATCATAAACCATCAACAACAACCACGAAATCAGACCCTAAAAACATAAGGCAAGTGGTTATTTGCAAAATAAATTGAGTTATAATACCCATATGTAAGTTTTGGGAAGAACATGATTTTTATGATATTTTTGGGAACAAACACTTGAATATGATCCATGATTGATAGGGATTTCATGTAGAACATTTTTTATCTCCAAATAATCTGATATCATAGAAGACTTGATGATTAAATTGAACTAAAAAAATCTGGACTTTTGATGAAAAGATGGAAGAATTGTATTTTTAGGGTTCTTGAATAATAAGAAGATTTTTAGTTAATCTGGACGAAATTTGTAATGATTTTGCTATTTTAGATCGTTAGTAATCATCCCAGAATATGTAGGAATGATTAGAAATTGTTAGTTGCAAGTATGGTGAATTATCATGGGAGATGGATAAACAAAAATGGTGTAACCCACATGAAGAAGATGATATGGGTCTGTAACTGCTCGATCGATCGATCGACCCTTGAATATCGATCGATCGAGAAGTCGATCGATCGACCTCATCCCATCGATCGATCGACCTTGGCTTCACTTTAGAGAATTTTGTGAATAAATTTCTTTTCAATTACCGTCACTTAATGAGAACCTTATTGATGACATTTTACCTATGAAGGGACTTAATAGATACCAGTAGGTGTACCGTGAGATTTCTTCCTAAATGATTGAGTGTGAAATTGGAGAAATGGACCAACGGGAAGGTAACCGATTAAGTCGTGTGTCGGGTATGTGAGAATTTAGTTACGGAAAGAGTGAGAGTCAATTCTGGAAAAATACCAGTAGTTTAGAGGTAGCTTAACTACTGAATCAAGGGAGGGGTAACTAGGACCATTAGATTTGCATGAATACTCGAATAAATGCGATAGTGAAATAAATCGTAAATTAATGAGTATGGTGAATATAAGTAAAATATATTACGTACAGGCATGATTTGATAGGTCGGGTGTGTACCTACTAAATTATATGAATTTTTGGGTTAAGAGAATTATACCTAAATTAATTATGTTAGGGTCGATGAGATATTCCGAACTAACATAAAGTTACTATATGTTTGGGGTCGATGTAAAATGCCGAACCAAACCTTAAAACCGGGGTCGCGATGAAAGAGTCCCAAACAAGAATATGTGTGCATATATATATAAATAGTTGGGGTTGATGGATCATTCCGAACCAATGCTCACTTGGGGTCGATGAATCATTCCGAACCAAGAGTCCTTTATGTGTGTCAAAAGGATAAGATAGTGATAACTAATATTTAATACATGTTGCGTGATAAAATGTATTCCATATGTATAATCTACTGACTTAGAATAGTAGATAATGAGATGGATTGAAAATATCTTAGTAATAATTAAGTAGCGTGATGTAATTATTATAAGATAAGGATAATAAGAAGTAAGTAAATTATCTATGTTTATAGCATATGAAATATGGATTATTAAAATACTGCGAGTACGTTATGGGGACTTAGCGAGGGGGTACATGCAATGGGATATTCTAATCTAGTTAACTGGGGTAGTATAACTAGGTGAACTAAGTACCCTCATTAAACATGCACTATCAAAGAGAGGTGAGGAAGTTCAAGGGAGTGTGCGAAATCTTAATATGTGTAATAAATAACTCAATTGTGATAACTGCTTGCAAAATATTTTTAAATGTTTTGAAGTACTAACTTTTGCTATGTAAAATTTTTTAAAAACCTTTTAGGTGCCCAGCCACAGGGACACCCAGCATGATTTCATTCCAGGAACTTGGGAGCTGCAGCACGTGTTGATGTTGCAGGGATTGTTTAGACGTTTCTCTTTTTCAGATCTAGTGCAGGATCTCAGTTTTAGTACTCTCAGTTGGGACATGTTGTCCAATATTTACTTTTACAGTTATTCTGATTTTGGATTTTGAGTTGGTTTTTCTTGGCCGTGGTTTTTGGCAAGACGTTATTTGTATTCAGTTATTTATGCGAATTATTTTAGTATTGTTGGAATGGTATTGTTTTCGTATGGGTTGTTTATTCTGCTTAAGGAAGATAAAATTTGTCACTAGCTACTTTTCACTTAGGTGGTTAGTAATTTAAAAAGTTTTCGACAGTGATGAAACCTGTTTAAATTAAATTAAGGCTTGATCACCCAAGGTTTCATTAGGCGGGGTGTCACAGAGTTCGAAAACAAATTTTGAGAGAACGAGAGTAGGAGAAATCGTGAAAACCCAACTCAGCTTTTTACTTTTACTGTTGTAAATCGTTGATGGCCAATGAGATATTTGAGAATTTGAAACTGTTGAAAAATTTATAAATCAGTGGGGGTTATGAGATTTGGTTATGGGTTGAAGTATGAAGCTTAGATGAAAACGTTAATGGAGAAAAAACCAGCGTCGTGGGGAAGCCGAACAAAATTGAAAACTTCAGGTCATTCGAATGACCAGGAACTTCGTTTGAACGACCAGGGACATCATTTGAACGACAGTGGAAGTCGTTCGAACGACTAAGGAAATCATTCAAACGATCGGGGGGGGGGGGATTTTGCTGAGTGCCGTCCCTTTTTTAATTCCTCCTTCCCTTGTTCTTATGTTAAGGTTTCTAAAGGGATTAAATTAGAGAAAAATAAATTGATGGTTAATACCCGAGATATTGGAAGATGGGTATTAAGAAATATTAAAAAGTAAAAAGGGTCTCAAACCTATTAATGGGACTTTTCCTAATAATTATTAAAATGTTAAAATACGGGCCTAGTGAGTGAATCAGGGCATTTTGGTTGAGCGACTCCACATTGTTAAAATTAATTTATGTGAAATTTATTAAATTAAGAGTTGGAGATTTGACTCGAATATTTTTAGGCTAGTGTTTGAGAGTTAGGCATGGGTTAACCAGTTTAAATTATTATATATATACGAATAGTGTGATTGTGTGTGTGTGTGTGTGTCTATATATATATATATATATATATATATATATATATATGTGTGTGTGTGTGTGTGTGTGTGTGTGTGTGTTCTTTAAATATCAGTGTAATATATTTTTGTAATTACATACCCCTCCAGTGCTATCATAGGAGGCTGCCCGATATTGGTGAATCCCATGGTTAGTGAACACAGGGCAAGTATAATTCATAGTTCATAGCGTCCATTATTTTATATCGTGATTCTTTTCGAGGTGACGCGCTTTGAGTTTGATTCAGTCTCACACTGGGGGAGCTATGACTACCTCCACTATGCTTATTTTATTATTGCCTGATTCAGTGTTAGTTAACTGTCTCGTGGTATCCAGGTTGGATGAGTATAATTGGGGTGATAACATTTTATAGAAAGCATCCAGTGAGTTATTATTTGGGAGGATGGAGATACATACAACATGTGTGTGAATGTTATAGTATAATTATACGTATATAATTGTGTAGATATTTATATATGGGTGAAATACACGAATTGATGTTGTATCAATTATATACGTATATAATAGAGTAAATATTTATATACGGGTGGATTACATGAAGTAAAATGATATTACTTGTATATAACTAGTGAGACTATTATATAGTTTTATTTAAAATGATTAATTAAGTTAATGCGATAAATACCTTAAGAATCAACTATAAGATTACTCGGGCTAGAGTAGTGTGTCAGGATGTGTTCACACCAAAGCTAGTTAGATGTGGTAGTACAACTAGGAGGTTTAGGAAGAAAGAGTTAGGTGTGAACTTTAGATGAGGGGTGAGTACGATCTCAAGGGAGTGCAACACTAGCTTAAATATCAAAAGTATTCATGCATTTTAATTACTGCAAAATTAATGACTTGCTAAATATTTTCAAAATGTTTTGGGTTCTAACACTTGATGCAAATATTTTCAAAACCTTTTAGGTGTCTAGCCATAGGGACTCCAAACTTGATTATCTATTCCAGGGACACGCATTTGCAACACTTGTGGATGCATACAGGAGTTGGATTAGACGCATGGTTTCTTTATTCCTAGATTAAGAATCTTATCTTAGTTACAGATTTATTTAGGGCCTGTTACCCGTTTACTTTCAGATTCAGTATTTGGATTATTTATTTATTTGTTGAATTATTATTTTGGATTTGGGATTTATAGCCGACGGTGTAT
Organism: Sambucus nigra; assembly: GCA_949130495.1. NCBI lineage: Eukaryota > Viridiplantae > Streptophyta > Magnoliopsida > Dipsacales > Adoxaceae > Sambucus > Sambucus nigra. The sequence goes on along the minus strand of OX422214.1, from coordinate 380,340,198 downwards.
TCGATAAATCTTTCATTTATTTATTCAGTATTTCTTTTAAATTCAGTGATTGTGTGTATGGATGAGTTTATCTTATCCCGCATGTATTTATCTTTTTAATGAAAGATAAAAATTTGGCACGAGCGTAATTAACTAATAGGTGATTCGTAATTTATATGGTTTTCGACCGTGATACTAAGAATGAACCAAATGGAAATCATGTTTTAATTTAATAAAGGACTGATCATTCGATATTTAATTGGGCAGAGTGTCACATTAACAGAGTCGACAAAATTCATTAGGATATATCCTTGCATTAGTCATTTATGATTGAATCTTGTCGTCCATAAGACTGCATTAGATTTCCCATACTTAGTAAGACATCTTGTTCACGATTTGTCCTAACACAATATTGTACATAATGTCTAACTTCTTGTTCGTAACGTGTCTAAAGACAAAGTCATACATGAAGTATTTAGTAATCATATTAATGATATGTATATATCTTATACAACTAAAACAAAGAAACATGGAAGTAACAACAATCTTGGGGAAAATCAAAACTTTTTATTTACCAAAGACTAGAATTATAAATAAGGAAAAGACTTTACATTTCACTATTGATAGTACTTCATCAGGTGCTCAGTATCCAGGGATTTTTAAATTACTCCCCTTCTAAGGTCCCAATCATGTACATTCTCGATCGCTATATGCACAATGCCAATTGGGTTCCAGCTTGTTTCCCTTATAGATGACCTTTTTTAGTACATAATCCCCGTATTTTAATGTTATTGATTTTACCCTTTTGTTGTAAAATTAAGAAACTAGTTGTTGGTACGCTAAAACTCTGAGCATTGCATACTCTCTGACTTCCTCTACCAGATTCAAATCTAATATTCTCATTAGGTCGCTTCGTAGTGAGTTGAAATTTAGGATGTGATGACTAGGTAGATTGATCTCTATTGGGAGTAATTCTTATATTTTAAAAACTAGCATATAAGGGGTCTCACCTGTCATTGTTCATGGCATTATTCCATTAGTCCAGAGGACACTTTGTAGATCATTAATCCAATTCCCCTTTGTGTCATCCAATGTTTTCTTCATCCTCTCAAGTAAAGTATTATTAGTCACTTATGTATGTCCATTGCGCTGCGGATGACATGGTACAAAGTGTATTTTTTAGATTTTGGAGTGCATATAATAATCTTCAAACTCTTGGTTATCGAATTACAAACCGTGGTCCGTGATGAAGTCATATGGCACCTCATACCGATAAATAATGTTCTTCAAGTTGAATTAAAAGACTTTTCTAATGGCGTCTTTACCAAGGGCTCGACCTCCTCCCATTTAGTGAAGTGATCTATTGCGACCACTAAGACTTAAAAGTGCCTTTCGTTTTTAGTAGGAGGCCGACCGAATCTATTTCCCACACTGTAAATGGATAAGGAGAGGTGATCATCGTGAGGGATACCTCTGGAGTTCTTTGGAGGGAGGCGTATTTTTAGCACTTGTCACATTTCCTGGTGTAGTTTATGCAGTCCACCTTCTTAGTGGGCTAGTAATAACCTTGCATAGCCACCCACTTCACTAATGATATGCCTACTGCATATGCTCCGTAAGATACTTCACGTACTTTTTAATCAAATAGTTTACTTCGGATGGATGGATGCATCTGAGAAATGAAATGATGAACCCTCTTCTAAACATGATTATTTCTTCTATTACGTATCTTGTTACTTTCTACAATTGTTTTATTTCTTATTTAAGGTGTAGTAAGACGACACCAGTTTCTATATACGCTCGTATTAGATCTATCTATCCATAATATTCACAACCTCCTCGTCAGTTCTTCGATGCATGAGGATTTCAACTATAACTGTTCTTCTCAGTTATGTGCTTGTAACGGATGCTAATTGAGAGAGTGCGTCCGCTCAAGCATTTTTTGCTCTTCGGATTCTGACCATCCCGTCCCTTGGGAACTTTGCTAACCACCAATTGGTTTTGGCTAAGTATTTCGACATAGATAAATCTCTCACCTCATAAATTTCGATCACTTGATTTACTATAAGCTAAGAGTCACTGCGCGCCAATATCTTCTCATCGCCTAGAGATGATATGTGCCGAAAGTAGCTTTAAGTGCTTCCTATTCTTCCTCATTATTGGACGCTTGAAATTGGAATCTAAGGGAATACTTCAAATTGATGTCATCTGGTGTCGTAATTATTAAACTCTCTCCACTTCAAAATCTCCTTTGGTTAAATTTCCATGTTTGAATTGCCCTAAGTCATGTGAAATTTATTCTTATTTAGAGGAAGAGTCTGGAAGGTCAATGATCTAGTCGACCGAATTAATAGCTGGGATGTCTTCCATAGGAGTCTCCTCATTTGGTTGAACTGGTGAGCTCTTGTTCAAAAATGTTTGTTCGATATGATTTGGGGCTGAGCTCTCTTCGCAGAAGTCTACTTTGCCATTATTGTTGAGCTATTTTCCATAGAAATATACTTGGTAGGTTTTACTCAAAAGTGAATTCAATGATAAATCTACAATGGCCCTGGCCCTTAATTTCCATCCTTACCTCATATTAGATGTCATATTCTCCTAATTTCATGACCCAGGCCATTAGTCTGCCTCATTTCTTAGGTTTATGAATGACTTGGGCGTAGAGGGAGTCTGTGTAGACAATAATGGTATGGGCTTAGAAGGACTTCTTCATACTTTTAGAAGCTTCGATAAAGGCTAGATCTAATTTCTCCAACCTAGGATACCAAAGTTCTGCTATATGGTATGCCTTGTTAGTGAAATACATAGGCATTTGTACTCCATCTTCTTATCGGACTAGAAAGAAACTGATCTCATATTCAGCTACGACCAAGTATAGATAATGCTTCTCTCAAACTAGTCTTAAAAGCAACAGTGTTGGCCCCAACCCCAACTACATTTTTAACTCCAAGAATGCAGATTCGCACTTGTTGTTCCATTCAAAAGTTTTTCGTAATACCTTAAAAAATGGAAGGCATTTGTTAGTGGCTTCAGAAACAAACCTATTTAATATCACCACACATCCCATCACTCTTTGAACTTAAAAAATAGAAGGCATTTATTAGTGGCTTCATTTGAACGTATTTCTTATTTATGGGGAATTTGGTAGTGCAGATCTATCATTTCTATCTAGTAGGTAATTATTAGTTTCTATTACCCCTCCTAGTCAGATGAGGTGTCATAACATTCTCTTGCCTCTACTTAGTTCCATTTAACCACACCGACCCCATAATGAATGGGGAATTTAAAACATTGGTGCACTATATAGGGATAGACTTTGAACTTCTTTAGCCCTAATCTTCCAAATATGATGTTATATGTCGAATGAATGCTCTTGTCTAGGAAGAAGCATATCTTTTCTATTCAACATGTTTATCAGGTGCCGACCACTATTTCTAATTCGATCATGCCTAGATGGTATATTTTTTCTCCAAATAAACCAATAAGTGGACTACGATTGACCTCCACCTTGTTGTCTCTCAACTTCAAGCCCATCAAGTAGTTAGAAAAAAAGACATCAACTGAGTTACTATTATCGACTAGGATCCTTGCTATTTTGCTCTCTTTAACCATCATTATGATAATGAGAGGATCATCGTGCGTATACAGGACAATGGATAAATCACCTTTGGAAAAACCAAAAACTAAAAGATCTTTATTTACCTTTATCGGCAAGTATCCATGTTTCCTATCAGGTTGATCTATGTGATATGAGCATAAGACTTTGCCTCATTAAGGTAGGCTTTCCTCTCTACGAGTTCGTCTCCACCTTTAACATCTCCACCTATAATAAAATTACATCCAAAATAGAATTTTTTAACCTCATGCAAAGGTTCCTTAGCTATTTTGGGAAGGTCTAGATCTTCCTCTAAATCGCCATCTCTTTTTTTATTCTTGTCTACCTTTCTACAATGGGATTATGATTGTCTCCTAGATTTTTTCTCCTCTCAATGATCAGTTCAGCCTTTTATTTCCACAAACTTTGACGAATTTCACCTCCTGATTAAGTTATCGATCTTATTTTTTAGGGCTATGCAATTGTCCATGTTGTGGTCATGATCCTTTAGAACTCGCCATACTTATTTTATACCTTTGGTTTAGTAGGACTTTCAGCTTCTTAATCCATCTAAGGTCTTTATCCCTATGAATTTCCTTAAGTATGTGCTGATTACCAACAGTCAAGAGGTGTACTCATCGTACTTTTTTTACTTGTCAGATTTCTTATAGTCCCTTCTTCATTTTCCAAACTCTTATTAACGCCGGCCTTCACATGACGTGATTATTTGGCCGCCATAGTCTATTCTGCATTCATAGTTTTCCATGCCTTAGCTAGGAGTTGAATAATAGTTTTGGGTGGTTATTTATCCAGTGCCTAATATAGCTTCCCAAGTAACAATCCACTCATCAGTGCAATTATTACAGTCCTTTAATCATATTTTATTACTTCAAGATTCTCGTTGTTAAAACTTGCAATGAACTCATGGGTAGTTTCTTTGGTGTTTTGTCAGATAGTGACTAGGCGAGACACTCTCTTACCGGTCTTAGCCCCCAAATATAAACCACTGATAAAGAGGTTGGCCAACTGTGGAAGTTTGAAATATGTCCGTGTGGTAAACTATCGTACCTAATCTGTACCGACCTAGTGATCGTACTGGAAAATGCTTGTCAATGCATTTCATTTGGTATTGAGTAAATGTTGACGATAGCTTAATATTGCTCAACACGCAGTATTAGGTCAATGTTGCCATCATACATTTAGATAATAATGGGTGGTTTTAACGTTTCGCATCGGATAACCCATAATTGATGGAGTGAACGAGGATCCATTCACAAAACCTCTATGTAAGGGATTCTTTGATCCATAAATTTCTCCCAATCAATCCTCCAGTTGTTGGATTAATCCCTTCCAGGGTTGGTCTTTCTGCTCAACTTTAACTGCGATGGTCTTACTTAATTGGCCTTAATTTTTAGATGAGCTCTCTTTGTTAGGAGTTTGCTTGGCTTTGGCCGACCTTCGCTTGCTTGTCCTAGACTTAACTGAGTATTATGTTCTCTTGGTGATAGATCTTAATAGCTCTTCTCTGCGTTCTTTAGGCTCTTTGGGCCCTCTATATTATTTCCTTCTCATTTGACGTGGGTCTTGATGATTAAATGCGGAGCCTCTTTTCAGCTTCTCAAACACACTTGGCATTTCCTCAGAGCAAGATTGCTCATCGTCATAACTAGTTGTCCAGAAAGATGAGGTTTCTCCTAAGCGATAAGACATCTCATCTTGCTATCCAGAGTATTTGTATCTACTCTTGTCATTTTAGGAATCCAAATTTAGCCTCCTTGGGTTTTCCAGAGGTCGTTCTCAGTAAGGGTGTCTCATATATTTGTATAGGAAGGAGGTAACATTCCACCCCTCCTATCAGAGGGATATCTTTCGGCTGGGGTGAAAGGGTCTGCTCTAGACTTACTCTGCCCATCCTGGAGCACCTGTATAAGTTTATTTACACTATCCTGCATTACATCCTAGCCCTTTTCTAGGCTCATCTAGATTCCCTATACGTCACCCATTCTAATAGGCATTGAGGGTTGGTCTGCCTCTGTTGCACGGTTACTTTCTGGATTTTCTGTTATTTTTAAGGAGAATGGGATAAACATGACTACTAGTGTAAGGATAAAATTTTCAATTGAGTCCATTGTTAGTTTTTAAGTTTTTCCTAGAACAATACATATTTTTGAGTCATAGACTGTCACGATCCCACGCACTCCATGACATGAAGTTTACTGAAAATGTTGCAGCCAAGTTTTAAAGAATTATCATGCCGAGACTAATTTGGTGCACGTTTTATGTCTTCATTGCATTTCGATCTCTCGGGTATGAATGCATAATATTTATGGGACTCGAAAAATATTTTTAGGATGTTATTTTTATTTAAAAATTATTTTAAAAGAGTTTATCTTTGTTTATTCTGAGATAAGAATTGTTTAGAGTCGTGTCGAACCTTTCTTTGTGTGCAGAAGGATCAAACGACACTTGCAGTCATTCGAGTGACATTGCAAGGTCGTTCGCGTGAGATGAACATATAGTTCGAGCGACATCGCCTTTTGTTCGAGCGATGTGCTAATCTCGTTCAAACGATATACTGACTTAACTTTTCCATATAAGGCGTGTTTAACTCAGAATTTTGAAAGTTTTAGAAGCAGAAAGCCACATTATAAATAATAGATTTTTGTACAAGTTTTCTAAGGTTTTCAAAGTCTAAAAACATCCTTAAAGTTTCAAGATCCGAGATTTCATAAGTCATATGATATAGAGATACTGATTTTTACCATTGGAGTTTGTTCATCACTTTGAACGTTGGGTTTTGTGGTGAAGAAGCGAAAGAGTTCGTGTTCAACATCGTAGACGTTGCCAAGTTACATTGGTGGACAGTGAGGCATTCATGGACTCATGTGTTGTGGACAGGTATCGTAGAAGAACTTTTGCATGGGCACTGTGGATGAGTGATTAAAGTATCAAAGGAACATCAAGACTTGTGGGGATCGAGTGGTTGAGTGAGTCTATCATTTGTACTTTTCAATACAACATCGTAGTAATTGTCTGTCTTGGGTCGTACAAGAATTTTTTCATTAGTGGTTTCCTCATAAATCCGGCGTCGCCTTTGTGAACTTATTTATTTTACTTGCTTTAATCACTTAGAAGCATGTTTAGTATTAAACAAGATAAAATTGGGCTTAACTAAAATTTGTTCACACACTTGTTGCATATAAAAATTGGAAAAAAAATTCAGAAAGAAAGTTGTTTTTTGATATCCCTAAAACACATTCGAAATAAAAAAGGGTCCTATATATTGGTGTGAGAGCAAAAATATATTTTTGTGTGTGTTGATGATCACTTATGTTTGGATGAATGAATTTCAGAAATTTTGAAAGTTTTAGAGATCCTATTTTTATGGCACAAACTATGGTTATTGGAAAATTCGAATGAAAAATGCTTTAAAATCAATTGATGAGCATGTGTAGTTAGCGATCGGAAATGGTTAGATACCACCAGTCACATGAGAGGGTGAGGCCACTACTTTAAAATCCATTGAGTCATTGAGCCACTACCTCCGTGATAGCAAGTAGGGCGGGTATGATTGTGCATAAATATACAATATATACATACACATGCAGTCGGTCATATATATCAATATTCACATTTTTCAATTAGGTTCGCCCACGACCCATAATAATATTTTTAACCTTACATAATACAACTTTACCCAATTCTTATGTATAAAAGACTCATCTCTTTTTATTCTCATTTATAGTCATTTCATAATGACTTCTCATCCCTCGAAGTATTCTCTCATCCTAAAGGTAAATTCAGTTGGTATACCCTATCTAACACACTGGTCTAAGTCATTCGCGAATCTCTCAATTCCTTAGTTAACGTACGCTCGATTTCCAATTTGTGTCAAACTCCCGTTAACCCACGGTTACATCCCATATAAAGTTACATTCAACGAAATCTACATAGACACTACTGGTCCTCTTCATGACCCATTATACTCTTTAAATGATATTCAAGGGTTCCTATGCATTTTATCCGAATTAAACAAAAAGAGGAAAAACATGCAGTTTCTAGGAGGTGTCGATCGATTGATGAAAGGGGATTGATCGATCGATCAGTCGATCGATCGACATTCTTGAGTCGATCAATCGATCAAAAAGGTATTCTGAATTCTGCCATTGTTAACTACAGGTTTCCTTCATAAACTCAACCAAAACTCCACAATTAAGTCCCAAACTCCCAAACAATTAAACTAATAGTTATATTAACCTACCTACATGATTTCGTATGTAACGCATGTACGGATTTCATCAAAAGTATAGGATTAAATTCCCAATTCATAATATTTATCAAGAACCCTAGTTTCATTATAATTTCCAATCTTCTAATTCTTTTTCCAGATTTCTCTCTTCTAAATCATTACAATTTCGTGGGTAATCCTCTACATATGATAATATTTCCAGAATATACTTATTTCTTCTAATGCATGTGATTTAAACTCCCTAAATCATTAAATTCTTCGAAAAACATACACTATTTAATCCTATTCTAACATGGTTGAATTATCCGCTAGAAATTAGCAAAAAAATTACTTGCTTTAAGATAGTAGGTTTGATTCCACGAGCCAATCCATTCCAATAATGGCATCATGCTCATGCATATCTAAAACTAGTATGTCTGCAAGTAAAATCAAGCTACCAATATATATACCTACACCCCGACATATAAATAAAATCAAAGACCCATTCCCCAGTGGTGAGTCTACACATGCCACTGTACTTTCTGCCGTGTCTAATAACCCTAAGGCCCGTGCAAAGTGAGTAGCTATAAAACAGTGTGATGCCCTAGTATAAAATAAAACTCAACCCATAGTATAATGGATAGGAAACGTACCTTCAATCGCGGGTGGCGCTTGAGGTGCTGCGGCCTGATGGACGTCATAGACATGTCCATAATGCAATTTCCCCTACTGAACTGGGGCTGCTGGGATAGCTGGTAGGGATGGCATATGAGCTGGCGCTGGGAGGGAGGCTGGAAAGAGTGGTCTTTATGGCTCATTACTTGCACCCTACTGCTATGGGGCCCTATCCCTCTCTGGGCAATCCTAACTCCTATGGTCATTCTTGACACATCCAAAATACCATCCCCTGAAGTTTCCTCCCCTCTGTCCCTACTGACCATGGCCCTGTTGTCCTTGATGTCCCTGATGCTGATGGTGTTGGCCCTGTTGGCCATGCTGACTGGACTGGCCCTGCTGGAGCTTTCTAAATCCCCCAAATACCTGTATGGAATCACCGAATCAGAATCTCTTGGCAAGGTCCCACTGATGGGAACTCTTCTCAGTATGACGGGTCTGCCCTTGCGCTGATGGTGCTCCACCGGCACCACTACCTTTAGTCCGGCCCTGCTGGCTGGACACCCCTGCTCGTTTTCTCCCCTGCTGATGGAAGCGGTGATCCTGATAGTACAAAAAAGCGGTGTTGGGTATGTTAGTGTAAGTACCCAATGATAGATTGCCTATGAGGTGCCGACGAATCCTCCAGGACAATCCATCTAAAACAGCAATATCTTCTTCTCCTCAGTGGGCCTCATCCGGAACTATAGTGAGAAGTCTCATGAACTCCTCCTCATACTCATTAATGGTCATACTCTCCTGCTTAATATTCAGCAACCTCCACCTCATCTCAGTCTGCACGGCGGATGAGAAGTATTTGCGGTCAAACCGCACCCAAAATGACTGAATCGATATGCTGCCCCTTTGCTCCAAGGTGGTGGTGGACTCCCACCACTGCAAAGTGACCCCCACTAGCTTGAAGGAAGCCATTAACTGTCTCTACACATTAGTTCACTCATATATGCGCATCTGCCTCTGTATATCCTTCTTTCATTGGCTAACGATCACGATGTTCGAACTACCCGAGAACTCTAGGGGATGTGCCTTCTGAAAGGCATCCCTAACCCGCTTCCATGTAGTGGGAAGCTGTACTGGTACTAGCTCTATTGCTTAAAACTGAGGTGGATCCATCTTCACCACCGCTAATGCGATATGCACAACCTAAGCAACAATGGCGGCTAGTTGTATTGCATTCATCATTCCCTGAGCCGGAGCTGTTGGCTGATCGAGCTGGGAATTCTTATCTCGGGGTGCTCATCTTAGAGGAATATGATACGAGAAATAAGTTTATTAGTCTATAGTTATTATTAAATCCCAAATAGCCGAAGACATAAGCATAAACACAAGAATACAACAGTCCTAAAATAGGGCTCTATATCAAAGATGCTAAGCTAAAAGCAAAATAAGCCGCACAGATCCTAAAGGACACTAGAACCTGATGCTCTAATACCACATGTAACACCTCGCCTAATTAAATTCCGGGTGATCAGTCCTTTATTAAATTAAATCCAGGTGAACAGTTGGTTCATTCTTAGCATCACTGTCGCAAATAATTTTTCCCAATTTAATCACCCTAAATAATTAAGCTAAGTGTCCAAACAATTTATAATTATTTTTATTTATTAAATTTCCTATCAAAAACCTTTTGGAATATAACCCAACAAAAATAATACATGAGATAATTTAAAACAAACATGCATAAGAATGTCAACTAGATTACTCAAACTAAGAAAATATCCACATCTTAAGTCTACATGACAAAGAAATAAATCCCACAATAATACTGAATACTGGAATCATAAATGAATACTGAATCTCTAATAAGTCTAAATAGAAAAATAGGAAATGGGTGACACATGCCTTGTCTACTCAGGAACTGAAAAATGAACGGAATCAAAGGTGAGGTCGTCTACTGCAAAGGCCTGCAACTCCCACATAAGCTGCAGCACGTCCAGTACAAGTAACCTACTCATGGTGCATCTGTGGCTGGGCACCTGTAATATATACATATATATACAAGAGAGAGAAGATGACAGGAAATGGGTCAGAGCCCGAGTGTAAAAAGTTTTAAAAAGAGTTTTAACAAGTAATTAAATGCTCACTAATTGATAAGACACCCATATTAGCACATAACACTCTCTTGATAATTCTCATCTCTCATCTAGTGTACACGCTTAACGTACTACTAAATGCCTCCTAAGTTTGTCTAACTCATCTCACACAAATTTTATTTCGAAAAGTCACAAGACTATGATTTTTATTTAGAGATTAATCTCTTAATGATTACTTACATTACTTAGTATCTCTTAGTAATGTTATAAAGTTCCCGAACACATACTATAATTTTGGAGCATTTATTAAGTGTTTATTTACTTATACGCATAATAGAAGTATTTCATATATACGTATACATATTAATCACTGATATAATATATATACTATCGGCACCCCACATGAAATCTATGGTGCTGGCATACTCTGCTATCAAGTCCCCGTATCTCTCGTATTAAGGGAAATACTAGTTTGGAATCACTCTCAAACTGTATTAACACAATACACGCATAAGGGAGGTGAAATATAGTTCCAAGTCACTAAGAGGTCAGCACATACCCCTCACGTCTCTTAGGTTTGTCTGACTATCATTCTCAGATAGCCTGTACCAAGGAATCCTATGTTCTAGGGTACAAGTCAATATCCCCCATAAAGGTCCCATCGAGATAAGACTGTCCCGACGCAATAACCTCCATGATATCAAGTAGCGCGGGTATGATTGTACACAAATATATAATATATACATACACATGCACTCGGTCATATATATCAATATTCACATTTTTCAATTAGGTTCTCCGACGACCCATAATAATATTTTTAACCTTACATAATACAACTTTACCCAATTCTTACGTATAAAGGACTCATATCTTTTTATTCTCATTTATAGTCATTTCATAATCTTTTCTTGTCCCTCGAAGTATTCTCTCATCCTAAAGGTAAATTTAGTGGTATACCCTCTCTAACATACTGGTCTAAGTCATTCACGAATCTCTCAATTCCTTAGTTAACGTATGCCCGATTTTCAATATGTGTCAAACCCTTGTTAACCCACGGTTACATCCCATATAAAGTTACATTCAATGGAATCTACGTAGACCCTACGGGTCCTCATCATGACCCATTATACTCTTTAAATGATACTCAAGGGTTCCTACGCATTTTATCCAAATTAAACAAAAAGAGGAAAAACATGCAGTTTCCAGGAGGGGTGGATCGATCGATCAGTGGATCGATCGATCAGTCGATCGATCGAAATTCTTGAGTCGATCGATTGATCAAACATGTATTCCAAATTCTTCCATTGTTAGTTATGCTTTTCCTTCATCAAACTCAACCAAAACTCCATAATTGAGTCCCAAACTCCCAACCAATTAAACTAATAGTTATATTAACCTACCTACATGATTTCCGACGTAAAAAATGTACGAATTTCATCAAAAGTATATGATTAAAGGACCAATTCATAATATTTATCAAGAACCCTAGTTTCATTATAATTTCCAATGTTCTAATTATTTTTCCAGATTTCTCCCTTATAAACCATTACAATTTCGTTGGTAATCCTCTACATATGATGATATTTCGAGAATATACTTATTTATTCTAAAGCATGTGATTTAAATTCCCCAAATCATCAAATTCTTCGAATAAACTTACATTATTTAATCCTATTCTAACATGGTTGAATTATATGCTATAAATCAGCAAGAAAATTACTTGCCTTAAGATAATAGGTCCAATTCTACGAGTTTGACAAGTATAGACTTGATCCCCTCGCTCCGATCTACGTTTTGGTGGTGATGGTGGTACAATTGGGTTGGTTCTTAGCTTTGATTCTTGGAAGAATTTTCTCCTTTCTTCCTCTCACTGCCTTTTTAGACTTTTGATACTGTTAACCCTAGAGGACTCTCCTAATATCTGATATTAATTCCCAATTTTCGTCATTTAACTAAGGCCTAATTTGCAAATGACTAAATCGTTCTCCCGGGGTGCTAGTTAGGCCTAAAAATGCCTCGAGACCCAAATTAAATATCCGGGTACACTTTTTTGACTATCTCGACCCTTTCGAATGCGTTGGAGCACTCAAAATGATCGTACAGGTAACTTATAATTTATTCACTTTTTGTAATAATAATATAGTCTCGACACGACACAGGTGCGTCCCGACTTAATTTCCATACTTGTCATGTTATTCACTCGTGACAATTTTAATAAATTAAATTATACATATTACTTTTCTCATTAAGTAATATTCAAAAAAATTCCAATAATTACTAACTCTCGTTACGCTAGTAAATATTTAAATAAATATCCGAATTAATATTAAATTAATTAATCTCAATTAAATTTAATAAATCCCCAATTTAAAAGCCATAAAAATATTGGGTATTACAGAAATTCTAGAGTTTGAGGAGTCTAGGCGTGTGCTTGAGTATATGATTAGTGTGTTAGAGGAGAGATTGAGCGACTCGAGTAAGGTAAAGTTTGATTTGGAGGCTAGATCGAAGAAGTTGGATAGGATGTTAGGTACCATACAATTTGTAAGGACATGATTTTATAAATGTTCGATTTAGAATCTAGGAATTTTTTGTTTGTCCTATATCACAGTTAGTATGTCTGATACCGCTACATTCGACATGTTAACACGATCATCCATGACGGCCTTGATCCGAATCCTCACATCCATCATTTTCATACGTGCATCATGCAACATGCCACATACTCCACAATCGTTCCCACTACTCCTCTCGCGATTATGGTAAAATAATTTATTTGGAGTGTTTATTATTTACATAAATATTTGGAAAATTTTTATAAAATATTTTTAAGGGTATGGAATGTGTTTACTTGAGAAGAAGAAATTTTTCTAAGTGTAGAGGCGAAGGGAAAAAAATTCGCTGACATCTTTCGAGCGAGATTTGTTGGTCGTTCGTACGAGATATCCATCTCGTGCGAAGTGATTCGACCAACATAACATTACGTTTGAGCGACACCTGTACATCGTTCAAGCGACGCGCTGCCTTGATTTTTTTTATTTAAATCAGTGCCCATTCTACACGTTTTCAAGTCTTTTAGCACTGACGTTTCTGTAATTATTCTGCCTAGAAACAGACTTCATTTTTTCAAGGTTTAATGCCATTTTGATTCATAAATCTTTCCTAAACATTTGTGTGAATCTTTCAACCTTAAAAATAATTGTTCTACTCATCTTGGAGTAACCTTGTGGAGAATAAGCATTTTTATCCACTGCTGAAATTGGAGTTCTTGCCGGACCTCTTGCTGAAAAGCACCGTCGACAACGAACCAACACCTGCGGGTACTTATGCGTCAAAATTTTATTTTGCTGTGATTGTAAGTCGTTAGATATTATGGTGAACTAAATGGTTTTTCCCATTTGGGGATATTTCCTCATATTGTGATTGACTTTGCATGCTTGGTTTGATTTAATTAGTCTGTCACAATTTATTTGCAAGGGTTAGGATTTTTGGGATTAAAAAATTAGAATTTAATTAAACTATTTAATCATTGATTGCTGGCGCACTCTCAAATTGGTATCAGAGCCTATTACACAATTATGTCGTGTAATTTTTTCTGCAAATTTTTTCTAGATATCAATTTTTGTTTAAAAAATTGATTTTTGAAATAGCGCAATTTCAATGGAAAACTTGTATAATAGAGTACCAATTTTTAACGGGTCAAATTACGCATATTGGAAAGCCCGTATGAAATCTCACGAAAAATCTATTGACGAACGTGTTTGGGTTGTGTGTGAAAGAGGGTGGACACCTCCCACTATCACTGTAGATAACGTAACTACTTTTAAATCTGTGACTGCATGGACTGAGGATGAATTTAAATGGAGCACAGATAACTCACTTGGGCTTAGTGCAATTTCCAAAAAGTCACCCTCAACGAGTTTCGACGCATCATGACGGGTACCACGTCTAAAGGAGGATGGGATGTTCTTAAACTTAACCATGAAGGCACTAATGCGGTTATAGAATCAAAATTGCAAAATTTAAATACATAATTTGAGACAATAACCATGCTTGAATCTGAGTGTTTTGATGAATTCTATGCACACTTATTTGATATTGTTAACACCAGTTTCAATTTGGGTGAACACATTCCTGATGTTAGAGTAGTTAAAAAGATTCTGAGATCAATGCATAAGCGTTTTATCCCTAAAGTCACCGTGCTAAATTCCGTAGAAAATATGAGTAGTCTGAAATTGAAAGAATTGGTAGGAGACCTCCAAACTTATGAAATTGACATGTTTCCTAAAACCATAAAATCAAAAGATAAAGGGGTAGAACTTAAAGCCCAAGCTAGGAAGAGTGAGAGGTTAGCAAGAAAGAGAGGTGAGTCATCTAGAAGAAAAGAGTAAGAGTTGTCTGATTCTGAGTTTGATTTTGACTTAGACGATTTGGCCTTGTTTGCAAAACAATTCAAGAAATTTCTCAAATTAAAGAAAAATGGTAATTTCAAAGATAAAAGGAATTTTTAGAAAAATAAGCTTGAAAAGAAAAATGAAAAGGATAAAAAGTACGCGCCTGAGAAAGACAAGGAGAGATGTTATGAGTGTGATGACAGATTTCATAAAGCATTTGAGTGTCCTACTAGGTTGCGACATCAAGGAAGAGGCAAAGCTACTCTTAATACCTCCCTTAGTGACGATAATGAGGTTGACTCGGTGAATTCTGGAGATGAGTCATCGCATAAATGTAACTTCACCACATTCATGGCGAGTCACGTGAGTACCGACAGTGTACCTCACGAAGATTATGATCCTACTTCATAGGGACACCTAGATAGTGGAAGCTATGTGAGTGAGGGGGAGGATGTTGCAAGTGAGAGCGAGAGTGATTTACGACGCGCATACGCTGATTCTTTTAAAACTAAAAAGCGTAACAAAGTGTTAGCACTTAGGATAACTGACTTAGAGAAAGAGAGAGAGAGAGAGAGAGAGAGAGAGAGAGAGAGAGAGAGAGAGAGAGAGTTTGTGTAAAGAGAGAGTCAGTTTTGTGTGAGAGAGAGACATGTAGATAAAGATAAAGGGGACTTGACCAAGCAAGTGTCTAGTCTTATGAGTGATCTCCAGACCCCTACGGACACTCAGAAGAAACTTGAAGCCCTTATAGCCCAGCTTACTCATGACCTTGAGATACCCATGGAGGTCAAGGTAAAGATAGATGATAGATCTGGAAAGATGGAAAAGATGTTCCTCGCCCCTGCTTTAGGTTTTTGTGAAAGGCAGGGAATTAGTTTTGATGGTGCCTGCACGTCCCATGTGACACTGAAATCGGTTCCTTAGTTTACTACGAATTTATATGGCCATCACCAAAACCCCCAAAGAAGAGTTCGACCAAGAAAGAAAACTAAGATCGGTCAAAGACTGTGTACTTCTGTACCTATTGTAAGAGAAAGGGCCACCTTAGGGAGTTTTGCTATAGTTTGGGTCGGACACGAAGTACATTTGCTCCACCACGTACCAGCGATTTTTTGAGTCTTAGAGAGAAGCTTAAGTTTCTAGTATCTACTTCTCAGAGTCTAATGGAAGAGTTCCAATGGATATCTATGCTAGCAGCATACACTTCTAATATACCGACTAGAGCCAACAATAACAAGGTCAAATAAAAGGTTACCTCATCTTGGATGCCTAAATTCGACGTAAAACCCTTGTTGTTCATGTTTCTCTTAAATCACATAACACTTCTCAGTGGTATTTCGATAGTGGGTGCTCCAAGCACATGATAGGTGATGTCTCATTTTTTACCTACCTAGAGGATCGCAAGGACGGTAAAGTCACCTTTGGAGACGGGAGAAAATCTAGCATAGTAGGATGATGTACAGTAGAGATACCAGGATTTCCTAAGCTAGAGGATCTTTTGTACGTCAAAGGTTTGAAAGCAAACTTTCTAAGCATTAGCCAGATGTGCGACACTGACTTTGTAGCAAGTTTGATCGGATTGAGTGCAATGTTTATGATCAAGTCGGTAAACTTCTATTGCAAGGGGTGAGGACTGAAAATAATTGTTGTGGGATTGTGCCCAAGTCCTCATTTCTCTGCAACAGCGCCATGATTACTCTTATGGATATGTGGGATCAACGACTAGGTCATGTGAATTTGAGAGATTTGGAGAAATTAGCTAAAAAGGACCTAATACGTGGCTTGCCATCACTTAGAAAGCCGACTTCCACATTTATTGAACCTTGTTAGTTGGGAAATCAAATCCTTAGCCCCAATAAAAAATTGACTTCACGAGTTCTTGAGTTGATACACATGGATCTTATGGGTACTACTCGTACTGAGAGTTTGGGTGGTAAGAGGTATATCCTCGTGATGATGGATGATTTCCCTTGTTACTCAATGGTAGGTTTTCTGAGAGATAAATCCAAAGCCGTGGAATTTCTCATGACCAAGTGTTGTGTCCTGCAAAATCAATATGGAGTCACTATAAATAGAATACATAGTGACAACGACACTGAGCTTAAGAAAGCTAAAGTATATCTTTACTGTGATAGCCTTGGGATCAAACTTGAATTTTCAGCTGTGAAGACTCCTCAGAAAAATGGGATTGTTGAGAGGAAGAATCAAATGATTCAGGAAATGGATAAATCTATGCTTATAGGTCGTAGCATTCCTAGGAGATTTTGGGCAGAGACGGTGTTTAATGGATTCCACATGATGAATAGGATTTACCTTCGTCCAAACACACTTAAGACGCCCTACGAATTGTTGACTAGAAAGAATCCCAACCTTTCATATTTCCATGTCTTTGGGAGTAAATGCTATTCCTGATTTAGAGGACACTCCTGCTTGGGTTCGCAAGAGTCATGATCCTAGTGCTATTCTAGAAGATTCCACCCTATGGGTTAGGACCCGTGCTCAGCTAGATGACATTGTTATCCATGTTTGCTACACGTCCAAAGTCGAGCCCAAGAACTATAAGGAAGCACTCAAAGATGAACACTAGATACGGGCTATGCAAGATGAGTTGATTCAGTTTAGAAATAATGATGTCTTGGAACTAGTTCCCCGACCTAGTGAGACAAATGTGACTGGTACTAATTGGATCTATAAGAATAATATGGATGAGTTTGGTATTATTATTTGAAATAAGGCTAGGTTGGTCGCTAAAGGCTACACACAGATAGATGGTGCAAACTTTGACGAGACATTTGCTCCAGTTGTAAATGCCTTTCTGAATGGCATTCTACAGGGGGAGTTTTACGTGGAACAACCAAAAGGGTTTGAAGACCCTTAGCACCATGATCACGTCTATTATCTAAGGAAATCCTTGTATGGTTTGAAGCAAGCACCCTGTGCTTGGTATGAAAGGCTTACTTTCTATCTATTATCTCATGGATTTAAGACAGGGGGAGTTTATATGACGTTGTTCTTCAGGAGAGATGATGGTGCTATTTTGGTTACCCAAGTCTATGTGGATGACATATTCGTTGGATTGACGTGCTCCCAGCATGCTCACCACACTGAGGAGGAGATGAAGAGTGAGTTTGAGATGAGCATGGCAGGTGAGCTTACTTTCTTCCTAGGTCTCTAGGTTCGTTAGCTAGAGGATGGGGTGTTCATCTCCTAATCCAAGTATGCTAGAGAACTAATAAAAAAAATAGTTTAGACTCTACTAAGCGTGCACGTACACCGATGAGTACCTTAACAAAGCTTAGCAAGGACACTTAAGACAAGGACGTAGAGCAAACCTTGTATTGGAGTATGATAGGCAGTCTTCTCTACTTGACTGCCATTCGTACTAACATCACCTTTAGTGTTGAAGTCTATGAAAGATATCAAGCTTCCCCGAAAGAGTCACACTTACTCGCTCTTAAACTTATTATCAAATACATGAGTGGGACTCTCTCACTTGGAATTTAGTATTCCTTTTATACCAATGACCGTTTATCCGCCCATTCGGATGCCGATTGGATTAGGGATGCAAATGGATGTAAGAGCACTTCTGGTGGGTGTTTTTTATTTGGTTCTACTTTTGTCTCTTGGTTGAGTAAGAAGCAAAACTCCATCTCTTTGTCCACTATAGAGGCTGAGTACATAACCATTAGGAGTTTTTGTATGCAACTTATGTAGATGAAGTAGATGTTGGAGGATTATGGGATATCACAGGACACCATGACTATTTCCTATGATTACACGAGCACGATACACATATCCAGTAATCCACTCCAGCATTTGTGCACCAAGCACATTACAATACGCGAGAACTTTATCTGTGAGCTGGTAGAAAAAAAGGTCATATCCTTGAGTTTTGTATCTACCGACCTCCAGTTAGCCGATATTTTCACGATGCCCTTAGATTTGGGAGTCTTAGGAAGTCTTTTATTAATTTTCATAGTTGACTGAGGGGTGGTCACCATATCTAGAGTAGGATGCATTTTTCATGTTCACATCATCTGATTCCTATCTCTAGATTGTATCATTATTTGTTTATTTTCTTTATTTTTTTGAAAAATTGAAAATTCTAAAAAAAATTTATTTTTGACAATTGATTTTATTTTTATAAAATCTTTGAAAAACACAAAAAAGAGTTTTGTATTTTCTTTACACTATTTATGGATGAACATTTAAGATAGCCATAGACACAACTTCATTCCATATTCCACATGACTGTTTGATAGTGATTTGAGATGCTACATCATTTCATCCACGTGCTTGACATTATTTGGAGCCTTTGAGATTTGATTAGTGATATCTTCTACATGTTTGTCTCCTTATCTACTTTATTGCACACATGTCCGATATTATTTAAGTATTGTACTCATCTATCACATATTGTATGGAGTGTTTCCATCTCAATTCTATCTATACAATGACCAAAATGCAATAAAACTTGACAAGATAGTAATGCATGTAAAAACCATTTACCGTGAGGATTCAATTGTAATAAAATATGATGAGTGAATCATGGGAAAGTCCCGCGAGAGTACAAATTAACTCGTCATGAAAGTCACCATTTGAAAAGAGCTCGCAAAAATATGACAAATTAAATGGGCCAATAGGTTTTAGTTTTCATCACCTCAAAAAAAAAAAAATATAATGCATAATTATTTATGAGGGAGTTTGAATGCAAAGAAATGAAAAATAGGTTTGCACGTCTTTGAAATCCATGATAAAGCATTACAATGTTTTGGACGTTATTAGTGTAGAAATCACTTTAAGCTTTGATTTGTTGATTTGATTGAGTCAATTTCTTTGAATTCCACAATTTTTAAACCTAAGGAAGATGTTGAGTTCATTCGTTAGGAATATCCGACATTCATCGTGAACATATATTGTGGTTGTATGTATTGATTTTCCTATCGAATTTGTTCACATCCCTTCATTTCCGCTATCACCGACTTGGTTGTTTTTGTGTTCTTTCATGGTGTGATTCTTCGTTGTATATTTTGTAAGAAAAAATTTGAAAAATTCAAAAAGAGAAATTTTGATTACCTTGTGACATTCTTCATTTTCATTAACTTTATGTTCTTCATATTTGTCTATTTGGGGACATCATAAAAAGAAAGAGAAGGAATTACGGGGGAATTTTTTTGTTTAATAGTGATTTGCTTAATCTTAATTGATATTTACTTTTGCTTATCATTATATTTCAAACTGTTGCACATCACATGTATTGTTTCTTGTCTCATGTGTGTAGGTACTTAATTGAGGATTATTTCTGCACACCCTAACGATAATAAAGAAAGTTTGGAGAGTTGGAGATTTGAATATGTTGAAGTTTGTTTGAAGACATTCCATTTAGTATTTCTAGTTTTTGGGTTTAATGGGGATATTAAAATTATATGTCATTTGATTTTTATTTGGGTAGTATAATTCGGATTTTTTATGTATGTACCGGCATAAACATAGGGGGAAATTAGTAAGAACATGATTTATAAATGTCCGAGTTAGAATCTAGGAATTTTTTGTTTGTCCTAGATCACTGTTAGTATATCAGATACCGCTACATTCGACACGCCAACACAATCATCCATGACGGCCTTGATCCTAATCCTCGCATCCGTCATCATCATACGCGCATCATACAACACGCCACGTACTCTGCAACTGTTCCCACTACTTCACTTGCGATTATGGTAAAATAATTTATTTGGAGTGTTTATTGTTTAGGTAAATATTTGGGAATTTTTATAAAATATTTTTAAGGGTATGGAACGTTTTTGCTTGAGAAGAAGAAATGTTTCTAAGTGTAAAGACAAAGGGAATAAATCTCTTCGACATCGTTCGAGCGACATTGGCTTGTCGTTCACGCGACATTGCCATCTCGCGCGAAGTCATTCGAGCGACGTGGCATTACATTTGAGCAACACCTGTACTTCGTTCGAGCGATGTGCCGCCTTGATTTCTATATTTAAAGTAGTGCTCATTCTACATGTTTTCAAGTCTTTTGGCACTGAAGTCTCTGGAATTATTCTGCCCAGAAACATACTTTATTTTTTCAAGGTTTAATGCCTTTTTGATTCGCAAATCTTTCCCAAACATTTGTGTGAATCTTTAAACCCTAAATACAATTGTTCTACTCGTCTTGGAGTAATCTCGTGGAGAAGAAGGGTCTTTATCCACTGCTGAAATTTGAGTACTTACGGGACCTTCTGCTTTTAAACGCCTCCGCCGACAAACCGATGCCTGCGGTTATTCGTGCATCAAAATTGTATTTTGCTATGATTGTAAGTCGTTACATATTATAGTGAAATACATGGGTTTTACCATTTGGGGATTTTTCCTCATATTATGATTGACATTGCATCTTTGGTTTGATTTAATTAGTCCGTCACAATTTATTTGCAAGAGTTAGAATTTTTGGGATTAAAAAATTAGAATTTAATTAAACAAGTTAATCATTGATTGTTGGCGCACTCTCACAAATCAAGGGAGATAGGTTTGGTATAGGCTACGATGATAGTGTTGTTTCCATTCCCTAAGACAATACCAATCATGTGAGATACCCTACTAGGAACGTTAGGAGAACTCAACATTTTGGTAATCATTCCCGTCGTGTTTTCACTTGCACTTATTGCGGTAAGAAAAGTCACCTTAGACGTTTTTGCTATGACCGTAGGAATGCTCCTAGGAAGTTGAGGAATAAAGTCATTTCTATTCCCAAAACCTCCATGCGTCATTTCACACCTAATTTGGTTAGGAAATCGAACTTAGAGGCTTTAGGAATTAAACTTCATGGTAGTTGTTTGGTTGCACTTGATTCTTCCCATGCTAGATCTAAAGGTTTATTGTGTTGCCATGTTTGTCATTTGATAGTCTTTGCATCATGATTTATATATTACTAGTGTTATGACATGTATATATTTTGCATTTAATGAGTCTTTTTTGAAAAATAAATAAAGATTTTGCTTCTGATAAACTTTTTTGAAATATACAAAAAGATTTTTGGTTTTAAATATTTTTGAGAAAAATACAAAAATATTTTATTTTTGGGTCAAAAATATTTTTAGAAAAACAAAAAAAGATTTTTGGTTTGTTTTTGTATCGTGAGTTTTTCATGTTTGATGTGCATATTGGCGTGCTTGAACTTCCTTCATTTCGTTATCCATGTGGATAGGATATTTGGTTATAATTATTGATACATTGAATATTCTTAACCATTGTCTTAATGGGGTTGTTTCGAAGTTGATATTCATTTAAATTTGACTTTGTATATATGACATCTTTGCACACATGCACGAGTTTATATAAATGTTTGACATCTCATTCATATTTGAGTTTGGTGAGACGTTCTTATCTCAATTTTGTCATCTAGACATAAGTACACTTAGGAGGAGGTGTGCATGTAAGAACCATTTACCATGAGGAATTATATTGCATATATTGAAAAGACAATGAGTAGACGAGAAAGGGCTACGAGAGTACAATTAACTTTTCGTGAAAGCCACCGTTTAAAAGTGCCCGATAAAAAATTATGGCAATAAAAATAATCATATGCCGAAATAGGACAATAGTATTTCTCTAAGTTGAGAAAAATAGAGACCTCAAAAGAGCTTGAAAAAATATATATTTGAGGGAGTTTGGTTGAAAATTTAAACGGGTTTGCACTACAAATCCTAGTGTTGATATCATGATGCTATTTTTTGTAGAATCACCAATATTACGAATTTATGTGCATGTTGATTGTTTAGCTTAAAATATTAATTGTCACTACAGCTAAAACTTATTTTAATGACATTTAGCTGTCAATTAGAGCTTTTTGAACGTTTCAATGTGTCGGAGTTGTGATTCATTTATTGTAGTTCATGCTCATTCTTTCCATATACATGATTGGGCACATTGATTCTATGTGAGCATGAAACTCAAACTGATGTACTTGTTTTATTTTTTCTGTTTTGAGTATGTTTTGCTACTATTTACCATTTCTAGTTGACATTTTCAGGATATTTCTTCGCTGGATAAAAATTCATGATTTTTAGAGCTGGAATTGAGATTTTTGATGTTGTTTGAACGACATCCAAACCACATTCTAGCGACAAGTCTATGCCACTTGATGAATTGATCTCCGAAGCTTCAAGTGAGATGGTGAAAAGTGTCAGGTGCTTTTGTGAGAAGGGTCACGCGATGGGTCACGAGAAGGGGAGTTTGCGCGAGAGCTTACTATTTTAGAATTTTTATAGTCGCTTAATGCCTGCTTAAAATGACATGAAACTTCGTTTGAGCGACCTGAAGGGTTTTATGAGATTTTCTTATGTTTCGTACCTGATTCAGTAAAATGTTGATTTTTTCCAGTTTTGGTACTTTTGGGTAGTTTATATGCAGTGTAGGTTGATTCTGCATTATTCATTTAGTCACATCATTACTGTTTTTTATGATTACTTTCATGTGACTTTTGTTTTCTTGCTACGATTTGGTACTTTGTGATTATATTTGATTGGCGTTTTATGTTTATCTAGATATGATTTATTGATTATTTGATTCCAGATATTGAATGATTTGTTTATCTTTTTCACTTATGGTCTATTGTAAACAAAGAGGGGGAGAGATGTATGTGATTTAAGGTGAGAGTTTGTTTGATGAGCACATAGTTTTTGTTACATTACAAATTTATATCATATTCTTTCATGCTTATGTATTGGTATTAATTAGTTTGCACAACTTGATATCCCGATTTCAATGCTTTTTTTGAAATTGATATTAATATAATTTGCTCACATGTTTAACAAATGGTTTGTTTTTACATATTTGTATTTTTATATCATTGGTTCCTCCATACTTCACTGGATATTTGTCTGATTCATTCCTGTAGGTATTCTTTAGCGAGTCAAGATTTTAAGACAACATCACATTCATACAACTCATGCTTACCAAATCGACATTTACTATTCTTGTCCTGGAATTTTTTATTTTGGGTTTATGGGATGGGATTTAGGTATCATATGGCTTGACGGACCGACTTAGGCATTTCACTGTTTGGGTTTTGTTCCAAAATAGTCAAAGGGGGAGATTTGTAAGGACAAAATTTCCAATTGAGTCCATTGCTTGTATTTTACTAATTCTCGCAAAAAAACATATTTTTGAGTCATACATAGAATTTTTATTGTCACGATCGCACACAGTCTATGGTATAAATTTTATTGAAGACGTTATGGCCAAGCTTCAAAGAATTATCATGCCGAGATTAATTTAGTGCACGTTTCACGTCTTAATTACATTGCGATCTCTCGCGTATGAATGTATGATGCTTATGGGACTCGGAAAATATTTTTAGGAAGTTATTTTTATTTAAAAATGATTTTGAAAGAGTTTATCTTCGTTTATTCTGAGATAAGGATTATTTAGAGTTGTATCGAACCTTACCTTATATTTAGAAGGATAAAACGACACTTGCAGTCATTTGAGCGACATTGCAAGGTCATTCACTCTAGATGAACATGTTGTTCTAGCAACATTGCCATTTCATTCGAGCGATGTGATGATCTCGCTCAAACGATGCGCCGACTTAAATTTTCCATATAAGGCGTGTTTAACTCAGAGTTTTGAAAGTTGCAGAACCAGAAAATCACTTTACAAATAGTAGTTTTATGCACAACCTTTCTAAAGTTTTCAAAGTCTAAAAATATCCTTAGAGTTTCAAGATCTGAGATTTCATAATTCATATGCTATAGAGATATTGGTTTGCACCATTGAGTTTATTCATCACTTTGAACGTTGGTTTTGTAGTGAAGAAGCGAAGGCGTTCGTTATGACACCCCACTTATTAAAATAAGAGGTGGCCAGCTGGATACTCCAATAAATACAGGAATCATAGATGGTCAATTATCAACATCACTGTCGTGAAAATAATAATACGAGATAACCAACAATTATTTTAGAAAATAAATGTCAAATTAATTTTGTAAGTTTAAATAAAACCCTTAAGACAATCCAATTTTGAAACTATGGTGGATATATAAATAAAAACAGATAACAGTTTAACAATTATTCACAACATAATAACTGAATAAGATATCGGTTAACAAACCAATACAAGAGGTTACACTGAGTATTACAAATAATTATCACAGTATATAAACAAGTACAAAACTTGGGCAACACGCCCGAATGTTTATACTGATCATAACTAGAGTACACAAAAGATAGAGGCGTCAATAATAAAAATCCTACAACATACACAAAAATGTTATAGCTCCTGGACACTTGGATGGAAGGATCAGCACGGGCGTCCGTGGCAGAGCACCTGGGCGTAAAAGAGATCCAAACAAAACAAAGAGATATAAATAGTTCATAGCCCGAGTTGATATGATATACATGTGAATAAAATGAATGATAGTTATGAATTATTAACATCATAATCAAGCTTAACTCGCTCTTCACAATAAGAATAATCCTCACCTCTCATCTAAATGCACTACCTAGCGCAATGTCAATTGTAATGTTAACTATTCATTAATGCAAGAGAAACAACTCAAATCCAATTTAATGAGCTTACATTTTAATTTTACACAATATGACTTCACAAGTCCATTCCTCATAAGGAAACTTATTCCAAACTGTTGATTCATAAAATGCTTTAGCCATTTATAAATTATCGCATTCGTGAGAATAGTTATAATCATAATATAGCGATTCTAAGACCATCCTTCCGGGAGTCACCCCACTGGATGCGCCCCTAAATAGCTATCATCTTCCAGGGTCTAAAACCAAGACCACCTGGGCATCCTAAATTGCATCGCATGGGAAGCATCCATATACCTTCGACAGTGAGTCATAACCGTACCCGGAATTACCTCACTTCTAATAAAATAACATCACAATATAACCACCGGTCCTATGGCCGAGGACTATATTCACCCTGCATTCACTAGCCAGGGGACTTCACCTCATTCTCGTAACTTCCCTTATGATAGAATTTACAGAGGTATGTATATGCAAATCAATATTCACAAGATACGCCAATGAAATGTACACTACATTATATACGGATCCATAAGCGTTTAATGACATAAACTATAAACCACAACGTTTAATTACCCCCATACTAACTCCCAAAAATTTCACTACAACATCGTAGGCCACTAAGTGTAATTTACCTCATCCAAGTCTCTAAAGTTCCAAAACCATATATCCTTACCTTCCCCTAGTCCTAGACTATCTCATTAAATCAAATGGACACTTACAACCATCTACTTTTTATTCTATTAATGAATCCCCAACATAAGCCCGATGACCCCTTTAATAACTTAGGATATTGATTCCCCTATTATGAGACTCTAATAATCTAGTTTTACTTCATGCAAGAAGGTTCCTAGGCCTAAACCTTAATAGAAAGGAACTAAGAAAACTAAATTTATCGGGGTGAAAAACAGGGTACTGGTCGATCGGCCCCTGACCCCCGGTCGATCGCGTTTCTAAGGTTTTACCTTATAATAAAAGTAGTAAGCCTAATCCTCAATGCCCGATCGACCGGTCATGGGATCGTGATCAACCGCGCTTTCTAAATATGCCTATCAAGAGAAGCAGTGGGCTTTTCTCTTTAGGCCCGATCGATCGGGCTCTGGATCGCGATCGACCGACCTCACTAGTTCTCACGGCCAATCCTTTTTTAAACAAGCCAAATCCAAAACCCTAACCCTATTTTCCTCCACTTCCCCCAACCTCATCCTCTAAGAGCATTACCCCAACATTTCTACACCACAACAAACTAATATATATTCAACTCAAATCATAGAAACATAAAAATCTAAGGGTTAAACACCAAATTTCATCAAAACCTACAATTTGTTCAGTTGTCCAAATACACAATTATTAATACAATTTATTCACACTAAATCATATATTTGCAAGTTAGAAACTTTCCTTAGGTTCTTAGTCTCAGATTATCTTCTTGTAGCAACAAATCTCAAGCTCAAATCTTCAATTCTCTTCCTTTTCTCTTCTTTTCTCCCGATCTCTCTTCTCTCTCTCTCTTTCTAGGTTTAGAACACATAAATGAGAAATAAATGTTGTTGGAAGACTTAAATGCCCATTAACTCTAAATTAAACCTTAAATGTTACTACACAATTAAAATGACTCGTAACAACATAATTAAGTCATAACCGGTCAAAAGTACCCGGAACCCAAAAATACAACATGGTACTTATTTTGACTATTTCCGAACTAATCGCGCCCTCTAAATTGGCATCTAAAATAACATAAATTATTTCATGTTCTAACATCATTTTACTTTATGAATAATGATTTAATTGGAATATAAGCTATACCCATCGCTTAAAGCACAACGATACAATACAAATAATATGAAGCTATTTACAGTCACTCAACGGTAAATATGAAAAACTCAGTGGATATTATCTCTTAAATCAGTTAAAATAGTATTTACTCCAACTTCCTTTATTTTATATAATTAACCCTAACTTCAAATTAATATAAAAATAATTACTAAAAAATAAGGGGTATTACATTCGCTTTCAACATCGTAGACGTTTCCAAGATGCATCGATGGATACCGAGGCATTTAGGTATCATAGAAGGACTTCGACGTGGGCACTATGGAAGAGTAGTTGAAGGATCATAGGAGCACCAAGGCTTGTGGGGATGGAGTCTTTGAGTAAGTCTATCATCTGTACTTTTTAATACCACATCATAGTGATTGTCTGGCTTGGGCCATCCGAGGTTTTTTCCCTTAGATGTTTCCTCGTACATCCGATGTCGCCTTTATGAACCTATTTATTTTACTTGTTTTAATTACCTTGATTCATGTTTAGGAT
Source organism: Sambucus nigra (assembly GCA_949130495.1). NCBI lineage: Eukaryota > Viridiplantae > Streptophyta > Magnoliopsida > Dipsacales > Adoxaceae > Sambucus > Sambucus nigra. Next base: position 380,312,439 of record OX422214.1, on the reverse strand, counting down.
TAAACAAGATAAAATTGGGCTTAACTAAAATTGGTTCACACACTTGGTGCGTATAAAATTTGTAAAAGCGCTTTTAGAAAGAAAGTTATTTTTGACATCCTTAAAACACATTCGAAAGAAAAAAGGGGCCTACAAGTGGCATCCCATCAAATGATATAACTCGAGAAAGGATCGCACTGATGGGGTTAACAAACTTTGTTAACTAACATCGAGTTAATAATAACGAGAAAATCAATTATACTACTGGGACAAGCACATTTATACCTGAGCTGACCATAGTGCTCATAGCCAAGCAAATTTTTGGTCCCTAATGGAGGCATTGTCATCTCGTGAGTGGCTAATAAGGTGTCCTATATTTAGTGTATAACAAGAGGGTATTTCTTTTCAAATTCTTATTTTCCAAAGTTCAATCCAAAATTTTCCTAGTTCAGGACAATATTTAACCTTTCTTATTTTTGATTTTTTAGGTATTCAATTTATTTTTAAAAAAATGGATCTCAATCAACAAAAGTATGCAAAATTATGATTTTTTTTTTATTTTATCGATTTGATTTTAGATATTCCATACTAATCTTATTTTTGATCCAATTTGCAATGATAAATGTCATGCCAACATAAATATTCAATAGAAATTTCCAAAATATAGATGTCGGTCAATTTTGTCACATCTCATTAATTTAAATTGAAGGTCGGCCCACTACTAGCCCATTAGAAGATTTCTTTTAGCATATGGTAACTAGACACTATATTTGAGTAATTGAGTGTAGAAGCTAAATAAAGCCAACTCACCAATCCTCAAAGTAAGAGTCTACAAAGAAGCACATATTGCAACAATTATTACATGCTATAACTTTTTAACAAGCCATATCCTTGAATGAACAAACTTAGTATTTAAATATTAAATTTTTTTACTTTCAAAACTATGATAGATGCATAGTTTCATGTATTTATACCCTAATTTAAACCTTGTTATGCTTAATTTTTCATATTTAGTAGGTTTTTATAGTCAATTAATTATTCAGAAATAAAATGCAAGAGTGAAAGAAATTTTAATTAAAAATGCTATTTTGTAATCACTGATGGGGTAAAATTTTAATTTTATAAATATTATGGACCTCAAAGTAATTTTAAAGTATTTATCTTGGTAAAATAATGATCTCTCTGCAATTTTGTTGAATTTTGAGTTGAAACAGTTGAAATATAAAGAGAGGGGACTAAAGTTCAAATAAGGGTAAAATAGTAATTTTCTAAAATTTCTGATCCTAAATTTTTATCAATTATTTTTATGTTTGCATTTTATAGGTGCCCTGAAAATATGGTGAACTTTTGAAGCACCAAAGTAAAGTTATTCTATAATTTTATTTTGAGTTTTTTGTGAGGCAAAGTGAATACAATTTGTGGGGAGGTTTATGCATGAAAATTCCCCAAGGGTTATAGTTGTTGGATTTTTATGTTGCATTTATTAATGAGAATTAATTCTTCTTCTTGAAATTTATTTGTTTAATGTTTAATTAGTTTGATTTTATGAATTCCCTAACATATTCTAAATTCATATTCATTTAGCTAGAAAATTTAAAGTTTAAAATTGAACAAATTATCGTGGGTTTGACAATTACTTGCACTATCTATACTATAATAGCCTGCACACTAGAGAATTAAAAACATAAGTCCCTTTAGAATTTAGAGGTACTATTTAGAAGTTGATATAACCTTTTTTTTTCAAAAAGAAAATCACGATTGGATACTTCTTAAGCCTGAGAACCATTTAAGAGCCCAAAACAAACAACCCCTATATAATGTGTTTTCATTTAAATTGAGGCGTTTTAATAACATAGATGGGCCGAAACAAAAATGTCTAGAAAGAAGGATGAGGATCTTACCCTGCAATAAAAATGAAAGTTTCATGTGGTATAATTATTAACTGTTATTTTCACTTATTTTTTTTAATCTATACATTTAAAATTAACTAATAAATAAATTAAAGAAATTAACATACACAATAAAGATCTATGAACATAACAATATGAATAAAAACAAAAGATTTTTTTTATAACTAAATGTTCTCAGCTTAATCTTTTTCATAAATCTATGGATTTACACACACATACACAAACATGTATGCATAAATGAGTAGCGAGATCTAGCATCAGTATAACTCATATCAATTCCATAACATGTTCTAAATGCCTTAAAAAATCGTTATTCACTAAAATATTACAAGTGTGATATTTTGACCATCTAAATCAATTTTTTTCATTCATATTATTTGATTATATGTTCTTAATTTTTGATGGGTTATAATTATGTTATACTTTTTTATAGTTCATGCTTAAATATGACCTATAATGCTTAGAATTGATATATTCAAGGAAAGAGCGATTTTTCATATATGGAAGAGATAAAAATTATTTTCAATCAAACTTTAATATTTTATATTGCAACACTTATACGGAGAGATCTAGTAAATTTTGAGTTATAAAATGAAAATTTTGAATTATACAAGTTTCTCATAATCTAATAAACATGATAAATGGATCCGATATCCTAGTAACCTCTCCCATATTATTTAGAAACTTTGTGTTCTAGTAAGTTATTAGTGCCTAGTTATTTTCTGTTTACATCTTACTTCCCTTAATACTATAAAATGTAAAACAGGGCATTTATTATGATTTGCAATTAAGCTATCCACGTGGCACATCTTTTCTTTTATCTAATCTATATAGACGATGACAAGTGGCGGTCATAAATGCAACTTCTTCAGCCGCCTCATGTTTCTCTCTCCTACACTGAACTTGGACATTTGCCTCCTTTGATATTTGTGTCGTCTCTCTCTTCAAAACCCATCTTCAGCCATATTACTACTCTCTCCCTCAATCGGCTGCAATCTCCTCACTAACGCTGATAGGAAGGAAGCCGTTGAGAATACACTCTGCACTTATAAGTTTGTTAAAGTTAGGGTTTCAATTTGTGTTTTGTAGATCTGTATTTTTAAAAAATTAATTCGAAGTATTATGAGATAATTTTCTTCAAAATCGATAATGTTTTCTTTGAGGGGCAATGCTCTGGGTTTTGCCACAAGACCAGAGAATCAGTTGGCGGGCTAATTCGGGGCTCGGTGATGGCTCGACGGTTAATGTTGACTTAACCGATGGTTACTATGACGCTGGAGATAACGTCAAGTTTGGGTTTCCCGTGACTTTTACAACAACGATGTTGGCTTGGAGTGTGATTGAGTTTAAAGATGTGATGGAAGCCGGTGAGTTGACGAACACTTTGGTTGCAATTCGTTGGGCAACGGATTATCTTCTTAAGACGGTTTCTTAACCCAACCTAATTTTTAAACAGGTAAATACTTCTCTTGAATAATGCCATGGGATTATCTTCTTATTTCATTTTTTCCTATATGCTTTAAGGGAACGTTGTGGTAGGAGTAGATGCCTATATTTTCTGTTTGATTGTTAGCATTTCCGTTTGGTTTTGAGATTTGTGTATCTTATAAAATGAGAATTTATATTTGATTTAAATCTCAACTTATTTCTTTTTTCTATAATGTTAGGTTAGATTGTGTAGACCCTCTGTTTGATTGTGTAGGAAATTTTAGTAGCCTATTTGCGATTTTGAGATCCATATATTTGAAAAAAAGTGTTCGAACCTTATAATTAACTTATTTTTCATTTAATGAATCATGCTAATCATTTACTGCAATTTGGTATCAGGACATTGGATAATGCAAATGCTTAACTACCTCCAACACACACGATCCAGCTAGCACAGTATCTCAGAAAACAGGTGAGGATTGCTTTTGGCATTTTATCTCCATTTGTTACATTTGAAGTGTGTTTAACAAAAATCATTTTCTAAAATTTGGATTTGTTTGTTGATCGTGTATTATTTATGAGTAATGATACACACAGAAAATTTACCCCAAAATTACCGAAATTGTGCTTTAAGGAGTTGTGCCCTGGCGGGACCCACGCCATAGTACAATACCCTTAAAGCACATTCGGTAATTTTTCGGTACCCAATTTCGGTACATACATCATTTTCCATTATTTATATTGTTTACTGTTTTGGACTAAGTTATTCATCTTTTATATTGTTTGTAAATTTGATTTTTAAGATTTTTTTCTTTGTGTAAATCAAATTTAAGTTGGGCCTATTTTTTTAAAATAAAGGACAGACACTCGAAGGATTAATGCGGTCCAACAAACATCTGGATTTCATCTATTCATATAGTTTTTTCCTGAAATGATACCTTTTTGTTTGTTAAATGTTCCCTGAGTATGGGTATGTTGTTGTAGAAAGATCCAGTAAAAGGGACCCAACTGGCAGTTCGTATTTGAATCCTTGAAAATTCAACAATACATGAAGACATCGACTATATAGAAAGTTCCCAATGTACAATCGCTATTCTTGGTTCTTGAAGAATTCAACATGCCCCTGTTTTGGAGATTCTTTCCAATTTGTATAAGTATATATAAAGCCTCTCACCCCCCTGTAATCAATTAACCTTTGGCATTGATAATGAGAATATGAGATAAATTGAGAAGACCCTTTTTACTTGATTTATAATATCCGCCCAAGAAAATTTTTATTACTGTTTTACCTAAAAAAATGTAGTAAAAAGTTTTTGGAGTTTTCAGAATTTTTAAATGATATTTTTTTCATTTAAAATGTTTTGCAATAATTTTAAATATTATTTTCAGATTTATCAGAGGTTTTTTTCAATATATTTAATATTTTCTAAATGTTTCCTTATTATTTTTAATATATATTTTTTATAAGTTTTACCAATTTTTATAAGTTTTTCAATTTATATTTATTTTCATTAATTTCATATTTCAAAAATATTTTCTCTAATTTGCAAATTTTTAAACTATTTTCCTATAATTTTCAGATTTTAAAATATGTTTTCATTTTCGTTTTTTTTACTTTTATATTGTTTTGAATTAAAATGGGGGTAAGATGGTATTTTCTGAAAGTTTTGATAGCAACTTACATATTTAGTAACGTTGGGGGATAATTACAAATAATAAAAAAATGGGGTACAAACACAAATATCGTTATAAAATGTAGGATGACAAGTTAAAAAAAAATACTCTTTTTCATAAATCTAATTTTTATTTTTATTTTTATATATATTTATTTTTCTTTCAAATGTAATTTTTTGCTTCACTCTTCTTAGATTTGAGAATAATAATCAATGAAAATGAAATTGTTTAATATGGATTTTACGTTTTAAGCATATATCTTTATCTATACCACATAGATATATATTTAAGTAGTGAATAATTTTTGCAGGCTTCGTACATTTGGTTCTAAGCGAAGAAGAAAATCAGTTTGGAAACTACGTTGGAGGATTTGCAAGTTGACTTGCCAGAACAATATCTTTTGAGTTTTCATTTTTTTAGTTTAACTCTCAATGGAATTTTTTTCCTGGGTAGTTTGATTTAATATGGAATGACCATTTTGATTGTATACTGGTATGAATTTGAGTTCTATCATTTATGTGAAGTTAGATTTGATATTGACATTATTTTAATTGTGACATTTATCCATTTTTTTGTGCATTTTTTATCTTTTCTTATGATAATCCATTTTTTTTTATCAAATCTATAAAATATTGATATCCCCATTTCAAGTCAATTGTTGTTAAACACTTTTTTAACTCAAACGTTAGATGGACTGCCACCAATAGCCTCTACCGCGCATCGCGCGGGTTTACACCTAGTTTAAATTAATATTTGTATACTTGGAAAATTTAAAGTTTAAAAAATCACAAATCCTTGTTGATTCGATCGGTACTTGCATTATCTCTACTATAATAGTTTGTTCGCTTGTGGTAATTATTAATTTCACACAAAAATTTTACACCTATGCGAAGGATTTGAAAGAAAAATTTAAAAATTACAAAAAAGTGTTTTTTTATATATTTTTTAGACTCTTTTTTAAGTTAGTCACTTAAAAAATCCAAAAATTATAATTTTTTTATTCCAGCAACTTATTTTTATTCACATAATATTAAAAAAGTATTAATGAGTGGTATGAGTGATTCTCATATGGTCATCTCGTTGTTCTTTTCAAATTCCTCTATTAATCCTTTAGATGTATGGATATAAAAAATTATAATCTACTTAATTATATATTTATGGAATCGAGTCAGATGAGGTATTAGTCATTTTTAAAGAAAATTAAAGAAGGTGCCAATGAGAGTCCAATTCCTTTAATCACTACTTTCTCGTTAAAATGGATAATTTATGAATAGGTAAATAAACGTTATAATGATATTATTTCTGAAAGACGTCATGAATTAAATTAGAATAATAAATTTTTTAGGAGAAAATTGATTAAATCGACGCATGTAATACTTATGATGATTGTGTATAATTGTAGTACATTTTATACACGTTCGGGTGTCATTCGTATGTCGAAGAACGAAGGACGATCGATGAGGGCCTTTGGGAGGACAGTAGGAGGCGAGGCTCAGTTCGTGTTGTAAAATATATTTCGGGGACGATGACCATATTCGAGGTCAAATCTATTGTGTTTGAGCAGTTGATGCTTCTACATGAAGGGAGCTAAAAGAATTTGAGAAATTAGTCAGGGTGTAAGACTAGAAGTAAAGGTGCTGGTGAAACACCATGGGGAGAGACCCATGAGGGGGACCCATTTAATTAATGCAGATATTTGATTTCTGACTGGGTGATGGTGAATTTATTCAGGGCTGGTAAGGCTAGTAGTGTGTTCCCTGGGGCCAGCGGAGCTAAAGGAACAGCGGGGGTCCATCGTGGCCAGAGATATAAGGGATTTTATCGAGAGATATTTTTATGTGGAGAGTGAGACCACACGTATTGATTTTTCCCAAAGAGAGTAAAGGGACATGAGTATGGTGCCTAGCAGGGAAATTATTAAGATAGTTTTGGGGTTTGATTCGGACAAGTGTGTTATGTTCGGGAACCGTTTGAGCATCCAGGGACATTGACAAAGTCAAAATATGAGTTGTATCCTCGGGCGAATGACGTATATTTTGTGTGACCGAGCAAGTCATGATATTTTGATTAATTCTAGGTTCACGTGTGAGACAAGTTTAGTGAATTTATCGATACATCATTATGTGTACATACTATACCGTTGTGTAGCGGAGCTATCATTGATTTCATCCGAAAGGGAGAGGGTATGGGCTTAGTGGGGAATATATAAGAACTACTCATTTTAGTGATGTGTTATACGAGTATGATATTCTCCTGGGTATAGATTGGTCAGTAGTGGGATGTTAGTGCAAGTCTATCGTGTTCTCTATTCCAGGGCAGGATGTGCCATTTGGAAATTCCTCACCTGACAAAGGGTTGAGCTCGAGCTCGCACTTATGATACATTTTGTTTGGGGTTGATACGATGCAAATATTGCGTATTTCATCCGTTAACCTACACGTTATTAGCCTCCTTGGGTAGCTTAATACTTATATTTATGCTCATTAACCAGACAACCTCGAATTTCTATATATACAGGTTTTTCAAGGGTTAATTGAGCTTTTGTAGGTATTTGGATGATTAGTATGAAGTTTGGACGCATTCCGGCAAAGTTCCATACACAATTTCAAGTACAAGGGCATTTAATCATTTTAAAATTTGGGCAACTGGCCCAATGTCTTCATGAAAGTTGAAACCCTCTGAACAAGTTTTGCGTAGCCCCAAACGGTGCGCAATTCCGAGTCCGAAGGAAGAAGTTATGGCCTTTTGAGCGGAAGGGAATTATAACATACCAAAACCAGGGGAAGTGTTCAAAACCTATAGGTGCGAATCGATTCTGATTTAGCCCGAATCGATTCACTTGGAACCAGTGCACCAGATCTTCCATTCCGAATCGATTCAGATTTCAGCCGAATCGATTCGGCCTACCAACAACCTCGAGATATTTCCATCTGAATCGATTCAGATTTTACCCGAATCGATTTGGGCTTGCAGATTTTGTGGTTCTTTTATTCACAAGTTTTCCATTGGGATATTTTATGCATAAACTCTCTTTCTCTCATTTTTGAGAGATATCTTCCATTTTGTTTAGTTTTTAGGGTTTTGTAAGGGAGCTTTGGACCTACTCCATTTTCCATTTCTATGTAAGTTTCTTTGTTTACTATCCATTGTCTATTTAATATAGTTGTTATTTCCATGCTTTATTTCCATTGATATCATTTAAATTCATTGTCTAGATTAACATGTATTTCATTTATTTATTTATTTCCTAGTGTTAAAGTAGTTTAATTTACGTATTGCCCCTAGATAAATAGGGTCGGGGTTGTGTTCCTCCATTAATTGGTTTGAGCTCTGAAAACTAGGTTTCGTGTAAAATTGCGTTTAATTGAAACATCGCATATTAAAGTTAGATTATTTTGCGTTTAACTTTCATTGCCATGCAACATTAGTGTTTATAGAGATAATCCGAATTTAATCGGCGTGTGAGCATTTTTGATTAATTGTTTATTCAAGTAACCTTGCTTAAATTCCTTCTTGCATGAAGTTTATGTTAATTAAAATGTTCGGTTAAATTGCTTTCGAGCCTTAACTCTAATTAGTAGTTGTTTCCACCCGTGTGGTGGAATGCGATCCCGATCCTCGTTCTAATCTTGTGTAGCGTAACTTATTCTTTTCTTTTTACCATTCCCAACCATCACCTTTTCTTTTATTTATTTTACACTTTTATTCCTGAATTTTTAAAACAATTAAAATAAAAAATTCAATCACTCCCTTTGGATTTCTTACGATACCCGACTTACCGCTATACTTGTATTGCAAGTGTAGTTGTAGCTTAGGTTTTTGCATCGCGACGGCGAAACAAATAACAATTATGTCCTCACACGAACACGCTTTTTTCGCCTGATAAAAAATGGCACCGTTGTCGGGGAGTGTGCTTTATATTGTAATTGTTTTATTATTTCGTTGTATTTTTTCTTTTGTATTTGTATTCTTTGTTTTAACCTTTTTTGCAGGATTTGCATACTTGATCACTTAGAAATGTTGATTCTCGATTGCGCACCTTTTCATCGGATTCTCCATCTACATATAATTTGGCAATTTGTCTTTCTTTTATAGTTATTACGGCCATTCTAATCATTCTTACATTGGGGAAAGTTTTCGAGTTTTCCATTTTGAAGATTTTTTTGAGATTGAAAAACTTGAAAGAAATTATCGAAATGAAAATTGTTATTGGGAGCTTGAGTTCGATTCATTATTTGAATCCAATAATGATTCTTATTCCGATGAATGTGAAGAAGAATTTCAACCAAATGAGGAATTCGAGGATCTAGAGCCGATGAAGCTTACTTTGGAAGAAACTTTTCTTCTTTACTCCCAAGGTTTTGAAAGCCTAAATGGTGCTGGAATGAGACTTGGAGCACTTTGCGATGAGATGATATCTTATGTACAAAACAACGAGGAGGCGGAAACTTGTGTTTCACCTAATTTTTTTAAGGAATTTCTCATCGAGTGTTCATATTTCTACCCCAAAATCAATCTCCTTACGACGATGATTCGATTGAGATTGAATATTTTTCATCGCCATATTCATTTTTCATGATCGAACGATTAGAATTACCGGTTGATTCCTATGAGTCAGTAGAAACGTTTAAAACTTCTACACTTTTTTCTGAGGAGGACTCTTTACCAGAATTATTTTTGATGGATGTTATCCCCATGTGTGAACCATCTCCCATTCCACTTGAATTTTTTTTTGGGAGATGAGTCGATTTTTTTTGGGCCTCTAGTGTACCTTTCCCCCCGGTTATCCAAATCCCCCATCGTCCGCCCAAAATTTCAAATTGACGATGGTTCACTTTTTCCACTACCCACATGCCTTCCATTGTTCAAACGAAATTCATATTTTTAGGGAGGCATGATTTCTTTGGAGGGTCCGCCGTTGATCTTTCAAAGTCAAATCGTAGTTTGGGTGAACCCTCAACTATTTAGACTTCTAGTGTATAGTTAGTGTCAAGCCTAAATAGTAGGTTATACATAGTTAGCTTTGTAATTTTCTTCCTTTCTTTTTTTTCTTTCCTTTTAATTTAGTCTAGTGTAACTAGTTGAACTTTTTGTTATTGCTTTTTGTTACGCTCAATACTAACTTGTTTTGTAGATTCTTTGGACTCGTGCTTATTGGGGATTGCTCAAATTTTGGGTAATATCGTTCTTTTACTATCTTTGTGTTGTGCTCTTAAATCGCATCGAGGACAACACAACATTTAAGTGATATTTTATCCATTTCATGTTTAGTCCATGGATTTTATCACATGTTAGTTACAAAGCATGCTTTTTGTTAAAAACTAAAATTTTCAAAAATATATTTTTTCTTTTTTTCTCCTTTGTTAGGCATTTTATCTTTGCATCCAATGATGAATTTCAACAATTGCCCGATTCATTAGACATTCAACGATGCATGTTCTCAATTTTAGAAGTTACTAGACTTTTATCCTCAAATCATTGATATTATGAATAACTTCATGAATTAAACTTTATCCCATGAGCCCATGCGCTTTTCTTGTTTTATTGATTTGGTTTAAGATTTTTATAACTCGATAATATTTTGTTGCATTGTATATTCTTACACCGATTAACCTTTGTATCTTCCGTCATTTGTGAGTATATATACTATTCTTTCCTCATTAAAAACGTTGAATTCGTCGATAATCTCTATGCTCTTTCATTGATCATTCATTAATCGAGTTTATATCTTGAAATGTGTTACTTGAACATGATTTTAATATATTGTTTTGACTGGAGAATTGTGTAAACTTTGTGAAACGATGATAGGAAATTTTTATTATATCACTCATATTAGCCTTAAACTCACCTTATATGTTTTACCTAGTTAACCGCTTTGAGACTTAATAAAGCCTTTCATTTCAAAACCCAAAATACCATAACCAACTCTAAATTGGAGTTAAAACCATACATATTACTTTCCTTACCTTTATTTGGGATTGAATGATGTTGTGTAGTGTTGTTGCAATTTAAGCATATGAGAGTGAGAAATGTGAAGAAAATAAGAAAGTGTAGTGAAGAAAGAAAAGAAAAAGCAAAAAGCAAAAGAAAAGAAAAGAAAACATGAGAAAAAGAAGAAAAGAAAAGAAAAGAGAAAGTTTGTATATGTTGCATATAGAGTTCAATAATCCTTGTTACTCTACAATTGTTATATCTAATGCTTGTTTGGAACTTATTTTCCAATTTTGAAATTGCCCGCAATTTCCCATTGTTCCAAGTTTTCATTCTGAACACTTTGAATCCGTACATACTCCTTTCATTTCTTACTTTTAACCCCAAACCTACATTACAATCCTATAAAGTCGTATGTGATCTTAGGGTGAATTTAATTCGAAAGTTTAAATAGTTTTGATAATTTGTGAAAATTCATTCCGCCTCCTTTAATGAGCGGTATCTTTCATTGAGATTACATGTGTTTCATTTCCTATATAGCGTTCTTCATTTGTGACATGTGTGCGGCCTAGTTTTCATTTACCTTTACTCTTTATGCCTACATGTTTCGTGTGTTACTTCACTGTTTCGAGTGAATTCATTTGATGAGTGTAATGCCCACGAGGATTGAATATATGCTTGCTTTAATGTTTATCCTATTTATTTAAGTTTTGTATAAATCATACTATGCATGTGCCATCCCCCCTCCCACTTTTAAATTTCAATTCCACGAGGTGCATTCAACCTGTTAATAACAACGAATTTTAGCTTGAATTCGTTCAATATGCTAATAACGCATTTGAAATCTTTTTCATTGTTGTTCAGTTTGTCGCATGTTGGGTTGGGCATATTTTGAGGAAAATGTATGATGTTTGTGGGTTTCATCCTTAAAAATCCTCACGAGACGACACTTGTCCACTAGGGTAACCTAGGGGTTTAACGTCTTATTTCATACGCTAAATGCAATCGTTCGCCCGTGAAAGAGGCCTAATCTTTTTATTGCTTTTTCTTCCCATTTTGTTCATGTATCTTATTTTTGGTTAACTTGTAGTTCTTGTTGTTTCCTATTTCAATGCTAGGGACTAGCAATGTGTATGTTAGGGGGTGTGATACGATGCAAATATTGAGTATTTCACCCGTTAACCTATGCGTTCTTAGCCCGCTCGGGTATCTTAATACCTATATTTATGCTTATTAACCAGAAAACCTCAGATTTCTATATATACATATTTTCCAGGGGTTAATTGAGCTTTTGTAGGTGTTTGGATGCTTAGTATGAAGTTTGGACACATTCCGGCGAAGTTCCATACACAATTGAACATACAAGGGCATTTTTATCATTTTAAAATTTTGTCAACTGGCCCAATGTGTTCACAGAATTGAAGCCCTCTGAAAAATCTTTGCGTGCCCCCAAATGGTGCGCAATTCTGAGTCCAAATGAAAAAGTTATGGACTTTTGAGCGGAAGGGAATTACAACATACCAAAAAGAGGGGAAGTGTTCAAAACCTACAGGTGTGAATCAATTCGGATTTAGCCCAAATCGATTCGCTTGGAACTAGTGCACCAGATATTCCATTCCGAATCGATTCGGCTTACGAGCAGCCTTGAGATATTTTCATCCAAATCGATTTGGATTTCTCCCGAATTGATTTGGGCCTGCAGATTTTGTCGTTCTTTTATTCACAAGTTTTCCATTAGGATATTTTGTATATAAACTCTCTTTCTCTCATTTTTTAGAGATATCTTCCATTTTGTTTAGTTTTTAGGGTTTTGTAAGGAAGCTTTGGCCCTACTCCATTTTCCATTTCTATGTAAGTTTCTTTGTTTATTATTCACTATCTCTTTAATATAGTTGCTATTTTTATTCTTTATTTCCATTGATGTCATTTAAATTCCTTGTCTAGATTAACTTGTATTTCATTTATTTATTGATTTCCTATTGTTAAAGTAGTTTAATTTATGTATTGTCCCTAGATAAATAGGGTCGCGGTTGTGTTCCGCCATTAATGGGTTTGAGCTCCGAAAACTAGGTTTTGTATAAAATTGCGTTTAATTGAAACCTCACGTATTAAAGTCAGATTATTTGGCATTTAACTTTCTTGGTTATGAAACGTTAGTGTTAATAGAGATCATCAGAATTTAATCCTCGTGTGACCATTTTTTATTAAATGTTTATTCAAGCAACCTTGGCTTAAATTCCTTCTTATGTGAAGTTTATGCTTAATTAAAATGCTCAGTTAAATTACTTTCGAGCCTTAACTCTAATTATTAGTTTTTTCTACCCGTGTGGTGGAATGCGATTCCAATCCTTGCTTTACTCTTATGTAGCACAACTAATTCTTTTCTTTTGTCACCATTCCCAACCATCACCTTTTCTTTTATTTATTTTACACTTTTATTCCTAAATTTTTAAAACAATTAAAATAAAAAATTCAATCACTCCCTGTGGATTTCTTACGATACCCGACTTACCGATATACTTGTAATGCAAGTGTATTTGTATCTTAGGTTTTTGCATCGCGGCGGCGAAACAAACAACGGCTGTGTCCTCACCCGAACACTCTTTTTTCGCCCGGTTAGGGACTTTGGAGAGCATAGAGGTCTCGTTATAGTTAATCCCAATGTGTGGGGAATATATTAATATGATTTATGGTGTATTATGTTACAACCGAGCGGAGAGATTGAGCTCGTTATTTTGTTTAGCGCTTATTACTTAATGATAGGAAGAGTGCACTGTTATATCACTCCTTTAGAGACGCAGAAGTTGAGAGATGTGTTGGATTCTTGGGAAAGGGCTAACATTGTAGTTGTTACTCATTTTACGTGTGGAGAGAACACGTGAAACTGAGAAATATTAGGCAAATAAGGCATGTGAAGCCTGTAGTGCCTTAAAAAAGCAATGGAAATTTTCCTCTCACCACAGGTTGAAGGATGAGACGATGTCGAGGAAAATTATATTATGATTAGGGGGTGATTGAGAATACCCATGTTTTTATGCGCACGGATGATATGCGCGGATATGCACGGATTTTATTGTGGTTGTGCAGATATGCACAGATGATAGGGTGTATGGGCACCCTAATTAGTAAATTCCAAAGATGTTAGAACTAGGACGAGAAAATGAATGTATAGAATATATGCTTGAGTGGAAGCTATAAACAAGGTTAAAATGGCATGATGGATTGAATGTCGTGTGCGAAAGACAATAATTCAAGCATATATGTGCAATGAGAGCTAGCACACCCGAGATGGGTTAAAAGGCTGTGGAAAGTCATTTAAAAGATACCTCTTGATAAAGAGGATACCAAATTGTTGTGAGAGAGTAGAGCGGAGCCTTACTCGAACGAGTGTTGAAGAGTGTCTTGAGCATGACTATAATGATAGTATACTCCAAGGAAAGAAGGGGTGTATATATTACCACTTAATGTCAGATATTATAAATGGAAGGTGGTGTAGGGTGAGACAAAGTGAGATTGTATCCAGATTCACCACTCGTAGATGAGAAAAAATTTGATGCTAAATTATCAAGCTAGAAATTGTGTATTAAGACAACGATTCCAGTGATGAAATGGGCAATCAGGCTGATAAATTTCATTGATGGGTTGCCAACATCAGGAAAAGGTCACGATTTCCTTCAAGTGTGGGGAATGGTTTGACCGAGGTGGAGAAATTATTATTTACCTAGGGTGAGTTAGACTGTTAGGTACTACCCACTACTATTGTATATCGAGATGAGATCCTTGAACCCCACCTCTGAGAGGGATTTTAAGGAGGCATTGGGGGATGATATTTTGCTGTGAGCAAGTCATGTCACTTATGGCCCGATGAGTAAACGGGAGGTGAATGACGACTAGTAAAGCTGTATGAATGCGAATCTGGAGTCATTATGGATAGTATAGTTCTGTAACGTACCTAGATCAAAATTGGGGTAGAGCATTGTACGGTAATTGGTGAGGAAATTACCGATTGGTAGAGTTGTGTGTAATAACTCATACCTGTTTGTTATGGACAAGGTGACTTTTGAGGTTTGGTATGGAAAGCCTTGTCGTTCTACCTCTGGCTAATCCGAAGTGAGAGGATAACTAGATTTTTGGACTGGACATGATTTGAAGTTCGTTATTAAGAATTTGTTAACCACAAAGTATTTTAAGAGGCTTTTAAATTTCGTATGAGTGATGCCACAACGAATTGATGTTTTGAGAAATGACATGAGTGGTCAGATGCCCGTGTGATTTCTCTCAGAATGGGAGTTTTGCTTCGGGGATGATACAGGAGACTGGCACTCACTGATGTGCGACCTTCCATTAGTATTTGAGGCGATAGAGATAATTTTGAGATCACATGACTGATGGAGTGTATTTGTACGTAGTGAGTCTAATAAACTTGTGCTACAGGGATTAAGCCTTTGATAGGTGGGTACCACAAGCCGGTGTATAGTGGAGTGACCCTTATGTTATTATGATTCGAATTTAGGTATTAGAGGATGTCATGATGTTAAAGATCCTAAGTTTTAGTACCATTCTTCTCCTAATTTTGAGGACGAAATTCATTTGTAAGACATACCTTGAATTTCTGGGTATTTTTATTTAATTAATTTGAGGAATTAATTGAGAAAAATACGTTTTAATTAAATTACACGAGTGAAGTAATTTAAAATGATTAAATGGTTGGATATTAATCGGGATTTAAATACGGATTAATATTATATGATAATATTTTTTAAGTGCATATAGTAAATAATTGATAATTATGGTGATATGACATAGCGAGTGATATGCACGTATTTTTACTTTATCTCACCGGGAGTCATACGTGTGGAATATTTTGTGGTAAGAAATTAGAAATATATTTTAAGTGACTCATATGATAATTTAGAGGTCACAGATGGTTTCAGATGGGTCGAAATAGTTGCAATAGTGTACCCGGGGGTATAGTTTGAGTCCCGGGTCAATTTTGGACCAAATCGGCACTTATCGAGGGTGTTTCGATCATTTTTATCAAGTGGGTTAATTGAACTACGAAATTTAGAGCCCTAGATCTGATATTTGGAGATTGGGGATTAGGGTTCATAACACAAAAATTACTAGAGAGACCATTAGAGAGAAGGAAGAGCTAATTCTTAAAGCTTAAGGAGAAATTCTAAAGGTGGTGAAGAGTTCTTGCACATCAAGCCAAATTGGAAGGGAAGATTGGATAAGAAACAATCCACCCTCAATCAATAACCAAAAAAATCATATTTATCAATTCAAGGCAAGTGTTTATTTCAAATCAAATTCAAGTTATAATACCCATATGTAGCGAGTTTTAAGAATTGGTTGATTCTGTTGAAAAACCTTGAATTAAATGTATGAATTGATCACATATTTGGGTAGGATTTCATGTAGAATGAATCCCTATGTAAAGGTAAAATGAAATTTGAATATATTTGATGATTAACATGGAATATTTATGGGTGCTTGGTTGAATAACATGAATCTTGAATGACTTAAGGTTTAATTTATGAACAAAAGATGTCAATCTGCCAGAATTTTTGGCATAACTTTAAAAGTATTCCATTTGAATTGGACTTTGAATTAGAGTGTTAACCATATATTCCTTCAAAGGTCTATCTCTTAGATTTCCAATGAACTTGGAATCAGGTCAATCGGAATCTGTAGAGGGAGAAATCAAAATTTTACTAGAGGGTGTTTAATCTTTCGAAAAATTTATGATTCGATTCGGCTACCCAGAAAATGTGAGATTTTTCTTTTTAAGCTTAAAATGCCTAAATTTTTATCATGGAAGTGTTTGGGACCTTGATGAAATATATTGAGGGAATAATGATATGGCAGTAGGTCTATGATTGAGTGTTGAACTTTAATTTTGTGAGAGAATTAAATTGGAGATTCACAGGCTTCATTGTGATGTATTCTAATTCGAGATGATAAGAATATAATTACGAAAAAATGTGAGCAAACTTAAATTTATTGGGTCAGTAGGTTAACAAGGGTAACTACTAAATTGATATAACAAGGGGTAACTTGGACCCTTAGAGTTGTGTGAATACTCGAATTAATACGATAGTGAGATAAATCATAAAATCAAATGTATGGTAAGTATTTAAGAGAAATATACTACGTACAAGTATGAATGATTAGGTTGTGTGAATACCTATTTTTATTAAAGATTAGTTTGTGTTATTACCTATTATTTGGTAAGCTAGGTATTGGGGTCGATGGATTTCCGGACCAATACACTAAAATTCGAGTTGGGGGGGGCGATGGACACTCCCGGCCAACATTGAAGATATATAATATTCATTGGTATCAACGGAAGGTCTGAGCCAATATACATATGCATTAATATTAATTGGTATCGAAGGAAGGTCTGAGCCAATATGCATGCACATTACATTTACCTTGGGGTCGATGGCTTTCCGAACCAATGTAAATGTTAGGATAATTGGGGTCGATGGATTTCTGGACCAATAATCATTATAGTATATATTGTGTGTGAAAAAAATATATACCTCAAGGTACTCTACTTATGTGCAAGGGTAGACTTGTAGATGATAGATATAGAGATATATATCTATATGATAAATTAAGTAGAGAGAAACTTAATTACTAGATTAAAGATATATTGAGAATATGCATGTACATTACATTTACCTCGGGGTCGATGGCTTTTCGGACGAATGTAAATGTTAGGATAATTGGGGTCGATGGCTTTTCGAACCAATAATCCTTATAATATATATTTTGTGTGATATATATATTCCGAACTAAGAGATGTAAATCACTATTAGTGCTCAAAGTATGATTCCGAGACAATAACACCCAAAATGTGATTTGGGGAGGTGATTATAAAGTATGTGCTTATAGTATATATTGTGTGTGAAATATATACCTCATGATACTGTACTTGTGTGCAGTAGTAGACTTGTAGATGATATATATAGTGATATACATCTAAATGACAAATTAAATTAAAAGAATACTTAATTACATGATTAAAGATATATTAGGAATATCTATGGTTAATAAGTGTAACACC
The DNA here is from genome assembly GCA_949130495.1 of Sambucus nigra. Taxonomy (NCBI): domain Eukaryota; kingdom Viridiplantae; phylum Streptophyta; class Magnoliopsida; order Dipsacales; family Adoxaceae; genus Sambucus; species Sambucus nigra. The sequence goes on along the minus strand of OX422214.1, from coordinate 380,294,442 downwards.
TCGTAATTTTGAGGATTAAATATTTAATTATTTATGGGAGTTATAAAAATATTTAAATTGGAGAAACTTAAATTCATGAGTTGAAGAATTTAATTGAGTGAGCCGAATTAATTATAATTGACGATTTTAAGTTTAATGGTTCAAAATCTCGTGTGTCACATTTTGAGGTCGAAATTTGAAAATTTCGAAAAGTATTTCGGATGACAATTTTGAGTGCGCGGTTGTGTCTGGATGGGTCGAGATAGTCAGAAAAGAGTACCCGGGGATATTAATTGGGTCTCGGAGTATTTTTGGGCATAGCCGGGCCCAAACGGGGTGAATTGGGCCTTTTTAATTAGACCCACATGGTCAAAAACGGAATTGGATGTTTTTAACCTAATTGAGAGATTAGGGAACGACAGTCAACTCAACTCTAAGCCTATGTCTTGAGAGGGAAATTGGGGGAAAGCAAATCAAGAGCTAAATTGGGGATGTGGGAGCCAAATTAAGGGACTACACCAACGGATTAGACACTACTAACAATTCCAGGCAAGTGGTTAACTATTGTGATTTCTAAATTGATGATAATCAATTCATATCATAGTGACGTGTAAATCAAAATTTCATTTTGGGTGTGTAACCAAAATTAAAATTGAGATTTTGGAAATTAATATACTTTAATGGGGTTAAGGGTGAGATTTATTGTGTTTATGATTCTATAATGTAGAGAAATGAATGTGTGACACCCTGCCTAATAAAATACCGGGCGATCACTCCTATATCAAATTAAAACAGGAGTCTCATATGGATCATTCTTAGCATCACTGTCGAAAGTCCATTTAATTACTAATAACCTATTAGGCCGGTGTCAAAATTTTACTTAACTACTCTTTTTAACAACTGTAAATAAAACATACACACAGTTTTGCGGAAATGAAACTGAAATTTAATAAAATAACCGAACACTCGGTCAAAATATACAACCATATCGAATGCTGTACTCAAAGAATAAATAAATGCAATTGGGCCATTGGCCCGAATGTGTATATAGTACCTCCTATCTAGAGTACAAGGATATAAGCGTCTATCGAGAATCCTGCACGCATCCACAACTGCAGCAGCTGACGTCTGACTCGAAAGAAGTGTCATCCAGGCATCCCTATGTCTGGACACCTATATATATATATAGGAAGAGAGTAAAAATAGATAAACGGGTCAGAGCCCGAGTTTTGAAAATATTTTGCAAGTGCATAAATGACTTATTATTTTGAAAAAAAGTTTTATCTCATATTTAAGTTTAGTATCGCACTCCCATGAGATACCCCTCACCTCTACACTAATAGTGCACTCCTAGCACATCCCTCTAAACATCCTAGTCAAGCTACCCTGCTAAACTAGTCTATCACCCAACCAACTATCAACCCTAGATAGTCCAAGCAATGTACTAGGGGCTAAACTTCACCCCAGTCTCAACGCTATGCCATGTTCGTGCGTGGGGTGTCTCGCAAAGAGAAATCCAAATAAGGAACCCCCCGATACACTACTATGCGGCACGGTCGATCGTCGAGATGCGCCAGTCCCTCAGTACAGAAAGAAATATATAAATATATATACCATAAGAATTTATAATATTAGAGCACTAAGGAACATGTTGTTTGGCCCTACTGGATCCACCGTCACCCAATCAAAATCCACCTGATCTGAATCTATAGATGGGTTCCCCTACTAGGTATCCTTAGATAATGCCCCCCAAGAACTATTATCTCCATTCTTGCCTTGTTGGTTAGACTCTCTAACTCTTTAGGCTCCCTTCTTATGGAGGTGATGATGATTTTAACAGTTTAAAAGTGCGGTATAAGTCATGAAAGCCGAATTACCTAATAAGTGACGGAGAATTCTCCACATGGGTCCATCAACGAACTTAAGGACCATCTTATCCTCCGTATCCACCTTGTCAGGCATGAAGTTTGTTATGCGAGTGAATTCTTCCTCATAATCGCCATTGTAAGACCCTCCTATTATAAGTCTAAGCACCGTCTCTGCAACTCTATGTGAATAGCAGATGGGAAGAGCTTACGGTCGAACTGCACCCAAAATTCCTTGATAGTCATGGTATCTCTCTCTTCAAATGTGGTGACTGACTCCCATCACTGCAGCACCGCTCGTACAATATTGAAAGTTACCAAATTTGTTTATGAGTGTCATCGCACTTAAGTAGATGTATATGCCTCTGAATGTCCTTCTTCCATTGGCTGGGTACTTCAGCGTGTGAATTTTCCTTAAACTTCGACAGATAATCCTTTTGAAAGGCCCATATGACTCTTCCCCATACTGACTGCACTGAGTGAGACTGAATTGTATCCACTAGCTGCTATGGCGGTGCTTGGGGAAACTCTACATCATGGAGGTCATCGCGACATTAATTTCCTGAGAAACAATAGTGGTGATCTCTACTACAGTTATCGTCTCCTAAATACTCTGTGGGTTCGACTGAGCCTCATCCCCTGTGCCCCTCCTGACTGCCCTAGTTGCTCATCCTCTCCTGTTTGGCATCTAATACCAAATTAAATTCATATAAGATTCACTTCATTTACATACAATAGTAGGAGGATGCAAAAGCGCAATATGAAGCAACAATATTAAGCATAGGGCTCTAAATTGAGGAAAAATCAACGCTACAATTGTATCAAGTCTGAACAGATCCAAAGGACACTAGAACCTAATGCGTTGATACCATCCATGACATATTGCCTATTTAAATAAATGGTGGCCAACTTTTACTAAAATAAAATAGGAATCTTAGACTGGCTCATTCGTAGCATCACTATCGAAAACCACACTAATTACTAATAACCAATTAAGCCTGGTGTCAAATTTTAAAACTTATTAACTCGCCTTAAAAACTTATAACCATACAACAAACCATTCCAGATTTAAATTCACATTAACCACAATAATGGAAGGAATATTGAAAGATGAAGATAATTAAAAACTCACCAATAAATCTCGATAAATCCCAATATAATTATCCAATAGAAAATGAAATAGCATAAAGTCCGAATAAATAAGGACAGTCCAACACTGGGTGATATTATCTAATAAATAAATGAACTGAAATCCTCTCTGGATATCAATGATAGAAGCCTCTAATCAATCCTTACAGGTATGCACAACTGCTGTAACATCCTTTGATCAGAAGGATATCTAAGCTTAGAGTCTCTGTGGATGAGCACCTAAAAGGTTTTAAAAAGGGGTTTTTTTATATAAATCAGTGCCCAAAACCAATTGAAAATATTGTGCAAGTGTTTAAAATGAAATATTGCAAATAAAGCATAATTGCTCATATTTAAACTGATGTCACTGATAGGCCGAGTTTTTCCGCAACGCGAGAGTCACCTACGCGCCGGTTGTTTTATATTTGGCTCACCGACTCTATACAAAAACCTAAGTTACGACTACACTCAATGGGTGAGTATAGCGGTAAGTCGGGTATCGAATCCACAAAGAGTGTTTGACAGATTTTAATTGGATTATTAATTCAGGAATAAAAATGAAAAAGGGTGATGTGTGAATGTAAATAAAAGAAAAGAGAGAAGTTAAGTCTAAATACAGTAAAAGCGAGGATAGGGATATCATCCAACCATACGACTCGAAACAACTACTAATCAAGATTTCGGATCGAAAGCTATTTAACCGAGCATTAACAGTTAATCATAAACTTCACACAATAAGGAATTTAAGCCAAAGTTGCGAGAATAAACATTTAACCGAAACTAGTCACACGAAGATAAAATTTGGATTATCACTATAAACACTAACGTTGCATTACAAAGAAAGTTAAACGCATAATAATCCAACTTTAATACGCGCGGGTTCAATTAAACGCAATTTTGCATAAAACCTAATTTTCGGAGCTCGGGGCCCGTTAATGGCGGAACGAAATCCCGACCCTATTTATCTAAGGGCAATACATGAATTAAACTAAATTACAACTAATTAAACTAGGAAATCAAGAAATAAAGCAATTAAACTAACTATAAGGCATGGAAACTAATTTTACAAAGCAAGGAAAATGAAGAACAAAACTATATTAATGGTAAATGAGATGGAAAGTTCAACTTACATGATGATGCTGAAATCTAGCACAACCAGATAAGTGATGATGAGCTCAAATAGTAGTAACCATGACATCCATAGAGATGTATATGTGTGTGTGTATAGAAGGAGGTGAGTATAAGAGGAATAAGACAATGATGTAAAGTGGTTCAACCAATTAGGCCTACATCCACTGTGAGTGTGTGATACACTAAGTATGGGCACTAATGGCCTTGGATACAATGCACATAAGCTCCCTCCCTCTCTCTACTGTGTGTAAAAGAAGAGTTTTAGCTAGGGTTACCATTCTCGATCGATCCCTTTGTAGGGTTGTAGGTGATAAGTATATATAGGTCATGGGGGGTGTAGTGTACCCCCCAAGTATGCATGGTGCATGTGAATGATGATCTAGCCAATCCCCTGTTGACACCTGTAGATGCCACCTGTGACTAATGATGACATAATATTCCCTCATGTGAGGGGATGAAATTATTATAACGGTCTTCCACGTGCCATGTGAGCCTCACGTGCACTGTTTCACGCATCTCCCAAACCATGCGCTATGATGACGTCACCCTCGGCCTATGATATGAGGCCGAGGGAAAAGTTCCTTATGGCAGTGTGTCTGGACTAATTTAGGCCTCGTACTGTTGTACCCTCAGAGGGTCATCTGTACCTGATGAGGGGTCGCCCCCCTGAAGGGTCGTCTCAGACTGGTGAGGGGTCGGCCCCTTGAAGGTTCGTCCGAGACTGGTGAGGGGTCGACCCCTTGGAGGGTCATCTAGAACCCTTTGGAGGGTCGGCCTCTTGAAGGGTCATCTCGGTCTGATGAGGGGTTTTCCCCCTGGCGGGTCGTTTGTGCCTAATGATGGGTCGGCCCCTTGGAGGGTCGTCTGTACCTGATGAGGGGTCGGCCCCGTGAAGGGTTGTCCGAGACTGGAGAGGGGTCGGCCCCTTGAAGAGTCATGAGACCATCTTGGCCTCGTCTTGTTGGAGGGCGCCCTCGGCCTGGCCGAGGGTATATATGTGTATATCAATCACCCCCAGCCCTTAGCCATAGATGATGCTGAGATGGCTGAGGGATAATGTTGCTTTTGAGACAAGTGTATGGTTTGTTTGACGTGTGACACTTGTCAAGCTTTTGTGACACCTAGGCAGATACTCATTGTTGTTCCTATTTCTAAGGCATGGCGACTGCACACTACTTGGGACTTTGTGCCCTAATGATGCACTCCTCATGGGCCGTGTTTTACTTTGGTTAGCGGGCCCAATTATTAGAAAGGTATTTAAATGATTTTTAAAGTTTTATTCCTCTTCTTCTTCTTCTTCTTCTTCTTCGCGCCTGAACTCTCTCTCTCTAGAATTTCGACAGCTCCATAGCCATTTCTGCGATTTCTTCTTCATCAAGCCTCGCTGTTCTTTCTCAGGTAATCTCTCTTCCCTAGTGATCTCTTTATCTTCCATTGCTGTTTGCTTTCTTACCCTAGGCTTGTAGGATTTTTCTTTGGCTATTTTACTTCCCTCCGACGTCTTCCCCGACGAGTTGTTTTTGAGTGTTCTTGACCAAAAACCTTTAATTCTTTGGTTTTGATCGAAAAGTCCAACCTAGTCAACTGTGAGATTATTTGTAGTTAGATTAGCCAAAATCTTCTAAGTGTAGGGCCCTCCCCTTAAAGAATAGGAGGCTTTACAGTTTAGCTGAGGAGTTTCCATCCCTGAGAGAGAAGTTCTTCGTAGAGATTAGGCGAATAGAGAAAGAGGAGGAGAGGAGACGAGGGTCCGACCCTAATTGGGTACGGCCCATTTTCCCCATTCCTCTTGCCACAATAAAACCACATGAGCCATCTGAGTCTTGTGGGTCGTCCGGTCGTCCAGTCGAGAGTTAGTCAGGAGAGATGGATGAGAGAGCCTCGTCGCCAACAGGTGCAGACCCTTATGGGAGGAGAGAAATGTCTGATCTTAGCCCAGGCCGACAGGGCGAGGGGGTGGTCCCTTCCGAGGCTGTCCCTGTGACAACTTTATCCCCCCACGCTTTTCAGATGACATTTCCTCATGGGCCTCTGACAGGTGATGAGGCCGAGAGAGAGGGGACTGAGGATGATGGTGAGGACTCTGATGACGACCCAGTTGACACCAACCATGCCTCGTCCTATATTTCCTCAGTCAGGGATCGTGACCTGCTTCTGTGGAGGCATACATTTGGTGTGTCCCCTAACATAAGTATGAGGGTCCCCTCTGAGTCTGAGAGGGTCTTTGAGGGTGAAGAGGGAGAGATCGCAGTATATGAACATATGTTTAAGGTCGGTGTTAGGTTCCCTCTGCACCCTACCATTGTAAATATCTTGTCAGCCCTCGGCGTTGCCCCCTCTCAACTTCCTCCCAATTCCGGGAGGACGATCCTCGACTACATCTCCTTATGGAAGAATGCCTTTACTGACGAGCCTTCGGATGATTTGTTCTTGGGTTGCTACAATATCACTTCCTCGTCTAAACAGCCTAGGTATTATCATCTGGGGGCGAGGAAGTCTGATAAAAAAATTCTCCACATGGCTCAAACCTCCAACCACGACTGGAAGAAGAGGTTTTTCTTTATTTCTGGACACTAGGAATTTACTGTCGAGGCTCAACCTATGGAAGACAGTCCGAGGGTTCCAAGGAGATAGTCTAACCCCTCAATGAAGGCTAGGTCGGACCCCGGACTTAGTCTGGATGAAAAAGACATAGTTAAGTACCTGAGAGAACGAGGGAGAGGGGGTGAACTTGCAAAGTTTGAAGATCTGATGACCCATCGATTCCTCAAAGAATCTGGTCTGAGGGTCGGCCCATTGACAGAGCTATGTGAGTTATATTATTTTTTGCCCAATCCTTTCTTTTTTCCAAGTATTTTATCTTTGACTCTGCACTTTTCTGATGCGTCGTCTTCTTTTCAAGTCGTCCTACAGGTATATCTGACCAACTCTAGGAAATCACTGCCCCAAGTTTGCTATCTGGCTTGGGCAAGAAGAAGGGCAAGGAGCCTCAGCAGGCTCCGAGGAAGTCGAAGGCCATGGGGCCGACACCTGTCGAACCTTCTGCCGAGGGTTCCAAAAGAAAAGGCTCTGATGTTCCTGTTAACCCTCGACCGGACTCAAGGACGAGGGCAAGGGTGGAGGCATCAGAGGGGGCTGACTCCTCTTCCAGCATGGGGGCCTATTGGTCTCAGAACTTGGCATTTTTGAAGGCCGAGCCGTCTTCTCTGATTGCCAACTTGAGGGCGACCAAGGCGTCTATGTTTTCTGCCCCCTCGGCTTCCGACTACGAATTCTTGTCCAAGATGCCCCCAGCGAAGGTGTATGACTATGGTCTGAACACACTAGCTCAGGTATTTGCTTTTATTTTTTCTTCCTTAATTGATTTTTTTTCCAAGTGTTTCCTCGGCCTCTTAAAAACTGTTTATCATTTTTCTGTGAAGTCTGTCTGTGCCTTTACTTCGGTCACCAAGTGGATGGCTGAAAATCAACAAAAATTTCATGAGGCCGAGAGGGCCATTCAACATGAGGCTGATCTCCAAACGGAGCTGGAGACTACAAAGGCTGAACTGGAGAGTGCCAGGACCGAACATGCCAGGGTCTTGGATGAGCTGACAAGGCAGCATGATGCAGACTTGCAGGCCAAGGACGCGCTTATAAAAGAGAAGGATGAGGCCTTGACCAACTTGGGGGTTCAGTTTAAGTTCGATCTTGAGGCGACTGTCAAGAAAGCCGAGGCCGATGCTGTGGAGGCCTACAAACTCTCGGATGAGTTTCAAGGCTCCGGTCTTGAATACTTAGAGAGGGGGATTAGGACGGCCTATCGGTGGGCCGTCCTTAAGTTCTCAGATGCAGTATCTTCTGTCCGCCCCTCTATCGAAGCAGTCCAACTGGACGACCCCGTGATTGATGAGGCGTTGGCATAAGTGGAGTCTCAAGTGCACGTCGAGGGTGTCGGCACGTCTGAGGATCAGCCAGTGGTGGTCGTTGAGGAGACTTCTCTTATCGACGTTGAGGCCCTTCCCTCTGATGCTGCTCAATAGGGTGGCTGTTTGTAGCCCATACCCTCTTTATGTACCCCCTGAATGTACTTTATTTTTGTAAAACACTTTTGTAATATTTCATTTATAATATCATCTCTCTTGTTGTCTTCCATATTCGTCTCTTGTGTGATTTGTATTGTAAAATTTTTATATTAACAATATCACTAACCCCTCCCTCATCTTTCTTGAGGGTGAATGAGGGGTCGTCCCCAACATTGACCCTCATTATAGCCGAGGGTGATTTCCACAAATTTTAATTGATGTTTAATAAAGTCCCCATCGTCTTTATTGAGGGCAAAGGTGAGGTCGTCCCCTCCATTGACCCTCATTATAGCCGAGGGTTGTTTTTACCAAATTAATGGTTTTCAAGTCCTCCCTCGTCTTTCTTGAGGGAAAAGGTGGGGTCGTCCGCACCGTTGACCCTCATTATAGCCGAGGGATGTTTTTACCAAATTAATGGTTTTTAAGTCCTCCCTCGTCTTTCTTGAGGGCAAAGGTGGGGTCGTCCGCACAGTTGACCCTCATTATAGCCGAGGGATGTTTTCACCAAATTAATGGTTTTCAAGTCCTCCCTCGTCTTTCTTGAGGGCAAAGGTGGGGTCGTCCGCACCATTGACCCTCATTATAGCCGAGGGATGTTTTTACCAAATTAATGGTTTTCAAGTCCTCCCTCGTCTTTCTTGAGGGCAAAGGTGGGGTCATCCCCACCGTTGACCCTCATTATAGCCGAGGGAAGTTTTTACCAAATTACTGGTTTTCAAGTCCTCCCTTGTCTTTCTTGAGGGCAAAGGTGGGGTCGTCCCCACCGTTGTCCCTCATTATAGCCAAGGGGTGTTTTTCAAAGATGGTCCCAACCTTACTAGAACTGACAAACACAAGATGAGAGGAAACACTGATATTTCTCATTATCATTCTAAGTGTTCTGTTGGGTCAACACCCATTACAATTGTGGTCCAATAGGACATTACAACACTACTGATAGTATTTCTTCAAATGATCTGCATTCCAGGGGTTGGAAAAGGGTTCCCCTTCTAAGTTTTCTAGCCTATAGGTCCCAGGGACAACTTCATCGATGACCCTATACGTGCCATGCCAATTTGGATGGAGCTTGTTGGGCTTATGCCAAGTCTTTTTGAGGACTAAGTCTCCCACTGTAATTGGTCTCTGCTTCACCCTCTGATTGTAAAACCTTGCAGTCCTCTGCTGGTAGGCGGCTTGCCTTATCTCGGCGTCTTCCGTCCTTTCCTCAATCAGGTCTAAGTCAAGTCTCCTCTCTTCCATATTCCTCTATGGGTCTTACATTTGGACCCTATGAGTGGGAAACCCAATCTCAGTGGGGATGACGATTTCTGAGCCATAAGCCACCATGAACGGGGTTTCCTCGATAGAGGTCTTTGCCATCGTTCCGTAGGCCCACAGTACAACATATAACTCCTTAACCCATATTCCTTTTGCCTCTTTAAGTCTCTTCTTGATGCCGTCAAGGATCGTCCTGTTTGTAACTTCTGTTTGCCCATTAGCCTGAGGTCGACCTGGGGTAGAGAAAAATTGTTTAATACTCACCCTTTCACAGTACTTCTCTAGAGATGTATTCTTGAATTGAGTCCCGTTATCCGAGATGAGGGTGCTGGGGAGACCATATCTGCATATAATATTTTTCCAGATGAACTGGAAGGTCTTATGTTTGGTAATCGTGGCCATCGGCTCTGCCTCCACCCATTTGAAAAAATAGTCAATTGCCACGATGAGGAACTGATAGTAATTAATGGCCCTAGGAAAAGAGCCTACCAGGTCGATCCCCCACACTGTAAATGGCCATGGGGACGTAATGGAGGTAAGGGAATGATGGGGCTGGTGGCAAATCTTTGACATTTATCACACTTTTTTACATACGTCGTGGCGTCTTTCCCCAAGGTCGACCACCAGTGCCCCTGGGTGATCACCCTATTCGCCAAAGACCTTCCCCCAATGTGGCTTGAACATGACCCCTCATGCACGTCTTGCAAAATGGATGGGACTTCAGATGGGTGCACACACCTAAGTAAGGGGAGAAAAACCCCTTTTTGTATAAGGTGTCCCCAATGACAGTGAGCTTTGCAGCTCTGTATCTCAACTTCTTCCTTTCTTGCCTTGCTTATGGCATCTCCCACTCTTTAATGTATCTTATCATAGGGTCCATCCATAAGGCTTCCTTAGCAATATTAAGGCAAGTGCCAAGTGTTCCCTCAGTGTCTTCGATAGTTGGTCGAAGTAAAATTTCCACTGGGACTGTCCTCCTGATATCTGTCCTAGTTGCCGAGGCCAATTTAGCTAGGGCATCAGCTCGACCATTATCAAGCCTAGGTATCCTCTTTAATTTTACTTCTCTGAAGCTCTTCAATAACCCCCTCACTTTCTCAAGGTACTTGACTATCCTCTCGTCTTTGGCCTCGTAGGCTCCTAGTATCTGATTTACTACCAGCCTTGAATCACTATGGACCAAAATATATCCGATGCTAAGAGACTTGGCCAAGAAGAGTCCTGCTATCAGGGCCTCATATTCGGATTCGTTGTTGGGGTCTTTGAAGTTGAACCTCAGGGCGTACTCAATGTCTGTGCCATCAGGTGATGATACTATCAATCCAGCTCCACTTCCGCTGTCGCAGGAGGACCCATTAACAAAGAGGCTCCACACAGTCTTTTCCTCTGAAAAATTTCCCTCGATGAGGGATCCTTGTCTAAAGAGGTATCTTCCCTCTTCATTTTTGGCCACTTTCCTTCTAGCGGTTCCTGTCTCAGCCTTATCTGTAGGTGTGTCGGTGAGCCTATCTTATTGGGTGTCTGTCTTCCTCAAGCTCTCATCCTCGGCTTCATCATCTTCCCAAGTAAACTCGGCCACAAAATCTGCCAATGCTTGCCCATTAATGGCCGTCCTAGGTTGATACACAATGTCAAACTCCCCCAGCTCTATAGCCCAGGCCATTAACCTACTTGATTTTTTTGGCTTGTGTTGTGTAGGACCTGCCTAAGAGGAGAGTTAGTGAGGATGGCCATTGTATGGATCTGGAAGTATGGCTTCATCTTTCTCGATGCATGGATCAAGGCATAGGCTAACTTCTCCATCCTTGGGTATCTTTGCTCTGCCCCCTGTAGTGCCTTACTGTTGAAGTACACATGCTACTGTACCCCATCTTTGTCTCTCACAATGGCTTCACTGATGGCTGATTTTGAGATAGCTAAGTACACATGTAGTTGTTCACCCTGCACTAGTCGAGACAACAACAAGGGAGACCCTAAGTATGACTTTAACTCCTTGAAAGCCTCATCACACTCTTCACTCCATTCGAAGGCCTTCCTGAGAATTTTGAAGAATGACAAACACTTGTTTGTGGCTCTAGATACGAACCTATTCAAAGCAGCCACTCTCCCCGTGAGCCTCTGAACGTCTTTGATGGTCTTGGGGGTCTTCATTTCCAGGAGGGACTTTATTTTCTCAGGTTTAGCCTCGATGCCTCTTTGGTTGATAATGAACCCTAAGAATTTCCTTGCTCTGACCCCGAAGACACACTTGGCCGGGTTGAGCTTCATCTGGTACTTGTCAATCATATTAAAGGTCCTCTCCAGGTCAGCTACATGATCCTCTGCCTTCAGGCTCTTAGTCAGCATATCACCTACATAGACTTCCATAGATTTCCCAATTTGGTCTTCAAACATTTTATTTACAAGGCGCTGATATGTTGCCCCTGCATTCTTCAAGTCAAAGGGCATGACCCTATAACAGTATACCCCCTTGTCGATGATGAAGGCCATTTTCTCTGAGTCTTCAGGGTCCATAAAGATCTGGTTGTACCCTGAATAGGCATCCATGAAGCTCATGAGCTCATGGCCTGCGGTAGCGTCTACCATCTGGTCAATGCGGGGAGAGGGAAGCTATCTTTGGGACAATTCTTGTTGAGGTCGGTGAAGTCCACACACATTCTCCACTTCCCGCTGGACTTTGGGACAATGACTGCGTTGGACAGCCATTCAGGGTAGATGACCTCTCAGATAAACTTCGCATCTCCTAATTTTTTGACCTCATCCCTTATGATCGCATACTTATCTCTAGAGTAAATTCTCCTCTTCTGCTTCACCGGATTTGTACCCTCTACCACATTGAGCTTGTGGTACATGATTTCAGGGTCGATCCCCGACATATCTGCATTACTCCATGCAAAGACGCTCCGTCTTCTCCTCAACAGTTTAATGAGGTCTTCCTTGACATTTGGCTTCAGAGACTTGCCGACTTGGACGGTTTTTTTGGGTCATCCTCATTGAGGATGATGGATTCTACGTCTTCCGCGGCCTCTCCTTTCTTCAGCTTCGTCTCGTCTCTGGGGTCGAGGGTATCAATGTTGTAAGTGGTTGTTGCCTTCTTGTGTGCCTCTCTTTCTTCAGCGGAGTTGAAATAACATTCTCGCGCTGTCGTCTGGTCTCTCTGAACTTACCCCACCCCGTAAGGGGTTGGAAATTTAATCATCTAATGGACCATAGATGGCACAGCCTCAAACTCCTTGAGGGCTACCCGCCCTAGTATAATATTGTAGGCCGAAAAGACATGTTCATCCATCACAAAGAAGCTGACCTTCTTATTAAGCTATCTCGGCCACTCGCCCCCCATCCTGACATCGGCCTCATACACTCCAAGGGGATGGACCTTTTCCCCACTGAACCCAATCAATGGGTGATGGTATGGGACGAGTCTAGCATGGCTGAGACCTAAGGCTTTGAAGCATGGCCAAAACATCACGTCTGTAGATGAGCCCCCATCTACCAGGATCCTCGGCACCTCACATCCGTGCACCCTGGTAGTGATGACGAGAGGGTCATCATATGGGGCTGAGAGGCCTTTGAATTCCATTCTTGAGAACCCCACTATCAGAGTATCCATGTCAACCTTCTTTCTTTTTTCTGACTTTGCTTCCAGAGAGGTTGAGTGCACAGATTTTGTCACTGCCTTGGCCTCACCTACATGGGCCATCCTGCTGGCAACCTCTGACCCTCCTCCTATTAGACCCCCAGAGATCATTCCTACTCTGAGCGAGATCATATTAAGCCTCTTGACAGGGCCTTGGTCGTCTCTCGGTGGGAGGTCAGGGTCGTCCTCATCGTCAGAAGGTTCGTCCCCTTTTTTTTGAGGACCCTCTCTACATACATCGCCTCGCTTCTTTCTGGGGTCGTCCTCTCGGCCCCTCTTGAAGGCACCTTTGTCAACGTACTTACTGAGCTTCCCTTCTTTCAGCATCTTCTCAATCTCATCTTTCAGAGCAAAGCATTTATCTGTCACATGGCCATGGTCTTGGTGAAATTCACACCACAGGTCTTTGTTCCTCTTGTTGGGGGCCGCCCTCAACTTCTCAGGCCATTTCAGGGATCGGTCACTCTTTATCTCATTGAGAATATGTTCATAGTTGACCGTTAGAGGGGTGTAACCAGCGAACTTGTCATCCGTAGACCTCTTCTTCCCCTCTTTGTTCTTCTTAGGGTACTTACCCCCACTAGCGCCTCCTTTTTTATCTTCGTATTTTGCGTTCATCGCCTCTTCGGCGTTCATCACCTTTCCCGCTGTTGACAGCAATTCAGCCATCATCCTCGGAGGGTCTTCAGCAAGCTTCCATAACAGCTTCCCCTTTTGGAGTCCTCCAATTAGGGATTTCATAGCTATGCTCTGCTCATAGTCTTCCACCTCTAACTTTTCTTTGTTGAATCTGGCTATGTAGTCTCTTAGACTCTCATTCTTCCCCTACTTAACATAGAGCAGGTGGGTGGTCTTCTTCTATAGCCTCACTCCAAAGCAAAAGTTGTGGATAAACTGATCTGCCAACTGCTTAAATCTTTCAATGGAATTTTTTAGTAGAGACATATACCAGACATGTGCAGCCCCCGTCAGAGTGCCAGAAAAGGCACGACACCTCATCTCATCTGAGATAGAGTATATGTCCACCGCCGATTGATACATCTCAATATGATGGACAGGGTTTGTACTCCCATCATATCTTGGGGTGACCACAGTTGTCTTAAACTTTGATGGCGTAGGGAAGTTGACTATCTTCGCCACAAAGGGTGAGCCTACGGTGTATCCTCTCTGAAGAGGGTCCCGGATCTTCAGTATATCACTGATCTTATCTTCCAGTCGCTGGATCGAGTCATTCCAGGTCCTCATAGGGTCGGCCTGGCCGATGTTATCCCCTACCGCCTCTTTGAGGTGGACGGAGGGTTCTCCTGCGGCAGGCCTATGTCGGCTGTTTACTTCCCCCTGACCATCATCCCGTCCTAGGGGTCGGCCCCCGTGAGGTTGGCCAGCTGCTGCCTCCCTTTTAGACCTCGCAGCACTCCTTGGTCTGGACAATTTTCCCACAGGTCATTTACTAGGCCCAGCCTCTCAAAGGCCGCCCCCCTGCTCAAGAGATCAAAAGCAGAGCCTCTCGGGAGATCGTCGGGATTTTGCCTTCCACACTTCCCTCTGCTCTCCTGGAGAGGTCACACAGTATTGTTGGAGGCCTCATATGGCTCCTAACACTCTATGGGGGCTTCCTCTCCCTCCAGATCGTCATACCTATTCTCAGGGCAAGGGTTTCCTTGCCTCCCCAGGCGTAAACGCCGGGGGTCAGCAACATCCCTACGCTGCTGAGGGGGTGACAAGTCTTTGCGTGGTGCCTGGGGTGGTCCCCTGGCCTCATGCTGCCCTGGAGCCGCTGCCGGAGTAATCATCTCAGGTGAGACCCCTGGTCGTCTTAGTATGTTCTAGCTTAGAGCTGTGAACTGCTCCTACATGATCCACTGGCTTGCTGCCAGAGACTTCAAGGCTGTCGCCACATCATCCATCTCAGACTGAGGTGGTGGCTGACTGGAACTGGGTCCTACTCCACTATCCGGTGGAGGGAGTGGTGGTGGTGGCATCTCCGGTGCCATATGTTTGAGCTATGAACTGCTAAACTGAAGAAAAGACTGGTAAGATTGAGAACCTTAATGGGTCTCTTTCAATGGTGAAACAGCTCCACAAGGGGGGAGAACTGGTTCACCACCAGAGTGCCCAGTGAGGTTAAGCTTTACAAAGGAAGAGATGTCTTCTCGTTCCCACAGACGGCGCCAAACTGATGATGCTGAAATCTAGCACAACTAGATAAGTGATGATGAGCTCAAACAGTAGTAACCATGGCAGCCATAGAGATGTATATGTATATGTGTGTGTGTATAGAAGGAGTTGAATATAAGAGGAATAAGACAATGATGTATAGTGGTTCAGCCAATTAGGCCTACATCCACTGTGAGTGTGTGATCCACTAAGTATAGGCACTATTGGCCTTGGATACAATGCACATAAGCTCCCTCCCTCTGTCTACTGTGTGTACAAGAAGAGTTTTAGCTAAGGTTACCATTCTCGATCGATCCCTTTGTAGGGTTATAGGTGACAAGTATATATAGGTCTTTGGGGGTGTAGTGTACCCCCCAAGTATGCATGGTGCATGTGAATGATGATCTAGCCAATCCTCTGTCGACACCTATAGATGCCACCTGTGACTAATGATTACATAATATTCCCTCACGTGAGGGGATGATATTGTTATAACGGTCTTCCACGTGCCATGTGATCCTCACGTGCACTGTTCCACGCGTCTCCCAAACCACGAGATGTGATGACGTCACCCTCGGCCTATGATATGAGGCCGAGGGTAAAGTTCCTTCTGACAGTGTGTCTGGACTAATTTAGGCCTCGTACTTTCGTACCCTTGAAGGGTCGTCTGTTCCTAATGAGGGGTCGGCCCCCTGAAGGGTCGTTCGAGACTGGTGAGGGGTCGGCCCCTTAAAGGGTCGTCCGAGACTGGTGAGGGGTCGGCCCCTTGGAGGGTCGTCTAGAACCCCTTGGAGGGTCGATCCCTTGAAGGGTCGTCTGGGTCTGATGAGGGGTTGGCCCACTGAAGGATCGTCCGAGACTGGTGAGGGGTCGGCCCCTTGGAGGGTCGTCTGTACCTGATGAGGGGTCGACCCCCTGAAGGGTCATCCGAGACTGGAGAGGGGTCGGCCCCTTGAAGGGTAATGAGACCATCTTGGGCTCGTCTTGTTGGAGGGAGCCCTCGGCCTGGATGAGGGTATATAATGACGGAACGAAATCCCGACCCTATTTATCTATGGGCAACACATGAATTAAACTAAATTACAAGTAATTAAACTAGGAAAGTAAGAAATAAAGCAATTAAACTAACTATAAAGCATGGAAACTAATTTACAAAGCAAGGAAAATGAAGAACAAGACTATATTAATGGTAAATGAGATGGAAAGTTCAACTTACACAAACTAAATGGATGTCAACCCAAAGAGAAATGAAGCCAAGCTCTCAAAACCCATAAACCCTAGCCTAAAAATAAAGAAAACTGAATATATCTGATATTACACAAAATTGGGTTATATAGTAAGTTGGGAGAAAAGAAAAGAAGAAAGAAAAGAAAAGAAAAACATCTGCAGAAAATAGGGGATCGATCGATCGACCCCTTTGGTCGATCGATCGATGGCTGAAATCGTGGCAAAGATCTGAAGGATCGATCGATCGATCCCTTTGATCAATCGATCACTCAAGCAAGTCTCAGTCAAGGCAGCCTACTGCATTCCTTTTCCTCCTCTTATTTTAGTTTCATTATTTTTCCACCCGCCAAAAGTGCCGTGACTTCTTCGTTAGGGATCTTAATCGTGCACCATTCATGGCCATGCTAAGCTTGCGAGGAGGGATAAAACTTTCGTGAAGATGATGGACCAGGTGCCCAAACTGTGAATTGACCGAATTGCCCTTGAACGTGCGATTGCGTACTAAACTTGAGCGGAATGCGTCCGAGCTCCATTCTTAGTACCTAAATACCTACAAAGGCCCCATTATACCTCATATAACATGTTAACAATATAAACCGAGGTTGTCTGGTTAACGAGCTTAAATATAGAGATTAAGGCACCCGAGGGGGATAAAATGCATAGGTTCAATGGATGAAATACGCAATATTTGCGTATTATTACTCACCCTCACATGAGATAATCCCCGCTCCACATTTATACTGCACACCTAACTCATTCATTTTAATTCCCTAGTTACACTACCCCGCCTAATTAGCACAATCACTCATCTTAGTCTCATACGCCATTCTTCTAGCCCAACCGTGCTACACGTATTATTATTTTGCTTCATTTCTCATTTAGCTATCGCATACGTTATATCCTTATAATTCTCAATTGTAATCTTATCATTAACCAATTCACATAACTTTACCCTAGTTATAGTTTCAAAGTTATGCCATTCGTTTAATTCGAACGTATATATTTGACATGCATATATATAAGTATATGCATATCACATATCATGTACATATATCACTCTCTCTCTCTATATATATATAACTTAGTCCCCATAGATGAGACCTCACAAATTCATTCTTTATCATGCTATTGCACTCCAGGTACATCACATAAAACTCTTGGGCCACCGATTCAGAATCTTAAGACCGAACCCAAATCAAAAAGACATAACTGGAGACTGTCATAGACATACATTTGTGAGTCATAACTATACCACATTACCCCAATAGACTCTAAACTTATATACAGTGGTCATGCAACAATCCTATGACCTTGGGAATTGACCCAACACCTATTGGTCCACGCCAGGGTGGCCCACCCACTATACACAACCTCCAATGATAGCATCCACAGTGTAGGTATGTTCACATTATCAATCACACAAATATATCCACACACACACACACACACACACACACACACACACATAAATATATATATATATATATATATATATATATATATATATATATATATATATATATATCACCAGATAAACATGCATAAATCTCTAGTAGCACTAGCCCACAATTCCCGAGTCTATCCCCTACTCCTGAATACTTAAGTATTCCCTTACTTAATATGAATTCATAAATGTTATCACTATGGACACTAAGTTATTCTACTCTAGCCCGTATCCAAATTCTATTCGGAATCCCAAATGGATTTCATTATTCTTATTTTGAGTGTCATTCATTCCTAAAAAACCCATATACATGTACCCGAACTTTATTCTTGACGAACCCAAGGTAATTATGATTTCTCACATATTTTTCCAGAAGTCCTAAGTCACGCATTGAACTCCAAAAATTTATTCGAACCATAAATGATCCATGAAAAACTCAAATAAAAAAATTAGGTCAAATAGCAGGACTAAATCAGTTCGCCCCCAGATCCGAATCGGTTCCCCCTGCGAATTGATTCCCCCCCAATGGCAAATCGGTTTGATTCTGGGAAGAGGTCTAGTTCATTTTTTATGGAATTACACCGTTTCCTTAACATCATATACATACCAATCCTCATAAAACCCCAAAATAATATCTTCCTATCAATCCTAAACGTAATGACAAACATTTTTACGTCTGAATTCATACGACAACACTTCGATTCGTGGGATTCAACATAATTTATCAAGAATCAATTGCTTCTCAATTCTAATTACGATTACACTGTTTCTCATTTTAACCATTAAAAATCACACATTTTTTTTAACATGAATCAATCTTAGATTTAATATATCTAAATTATTTCTCAAGTGATTTCATTCCCAAAATCTCGTTTTACATGTGAATCCACCCCAAAATTCGTATTTCATTCCAGATTACACCAACTTTGATATGAAATATTGACACAACAAAGAACATCAAAGAAAGATAAACACTTTCCTTTAGATTGTAGAGACTTTAAAATTTTATATTTTAATCCTCTTTACGTAATGATTTAAAGCCCGAAATTGCCCCAATTCTCTTCACGGGTTCTCTTCTTCACTTTCTACTTGGTTCTCTCATCTATTTTCTCTTTTCTATCAAGTCTAAGTCTTTTAGGATGCTGGAATGCCTTCCCACTCCAACCGCATTCCCTAGTTATATCCCCAAACCCCCAAATTAGGCTAGGGGTTAGGTGTAAAATGCCCCGAATGCCCTTATACGAGTCCCATTTACTCTAAAAATTCCCCGAACTTGACAACTACCCACGGGTACCTAGTTCTGACTATTTTAACCCATTCCGTATCATCGGCGGACTTGAAATCACCATCGGAGTCACCCAACTTAAAATTTGCATCTCATTCCCAACACGACCCAGATGAGATACTGTAAACCCCGTTGATTATACTAACTTATAACGTAACGTAAAATAACATGTTTTCATTTACTTATCATGCAAGTAAATATAATATCACATAGATATTAATGCTTTTAATCTATAATTAAAATTTATTCAATTCTCTATATTTCTCGAATTAATTAAATTACGAGAACACGTGTAATTTAAAATATTCCAAAAATATGGGGTGTTACATACATCCTTAATCTGTGTGTAGCCTTGAGAGACTAACATAGCTTTATTGTAAACTATGGTACCATTCTAATCCATCTTATTCTTGTACACCCAATTGGTACCGATCGAATTAGTGTTGCTAGGCCGGGGGACAGACTTCAAGGCATTGTTCTTCTGAAATTCAAGCAACTCGTCTTGCATAGAAAATATCCAATGTTAATCCTTGAGTGCTTCTTTCACATTCATGGGTTCTATTATGGACATTTTGTAACGCCTGGGCCCGGATTTGTGGGTTACCCGTGGTCAACCCGGTTTGGCCCGACCGTTAGATGTGAAGTACATTGAGACAACCTAGATAATGTTGTTAATCCAGTTTTATTTAATTAATGTTTCACTTGTTTAGAAAGCGATTCCAATTTACATTAATCTACGCAAGGGACCCGTGGGAAGCGTCCCCGAAAACCAAGCATACAGAGTTACTAACGTAAAATAAAAAGGATATATACTTGTATAATGTTATCAAAATACGTAACCACACCCAACCTGCCATAAGAAAGATGCTGGAATGATCTAAATGATCAGTGAAAAAATACAATAATGTAATAAAGAATCGAAGGGCGGGAAAAAGATTCTAACACGTTTACCTACATGCACATACAATTGCTTTTTTTTTGTGTGTGTGTGTATGTATCAATGCATGAAACTCTTTTATTCCAAAACATTATATAGTCCAATTAATTTACCATAATATCACAAGGAACTCCTTTTTCCTCATCTTGTCATTTATTTCTTAATTTAATACACCTGGTTAAATACTTTAAACAAACACCCTTTATTTAGAGAAAATCACTTATGTTATCGAAATTACCCTTCTTAATTATTTTTGGTGTCATCTGAGTCAATATTAATGTGTTTTAACATTTATCAAATGTCCACACTAGCCCACCATTATCGATCGAATCCAAAAAAATTGAGGTTTCCCCCCCACCTCGTGTTACACTTTTAAAATCACCATTTCTTGCCATTTATACAATTGCATTGATTTTATCCCCAAAATCACTTTCATCTATTACCATTTTGTGTAGAAACTTTTCCAATATTTTTATTTCTTAAAAATGATTCACTTTATGTAAAATTACCATTTTACCCATTTGTTTCCAAATTTATCTTTTCCTCCATTTTCACAAGTGTTATTTTCCAAAAACATTATTAAGTTATACATAATAACTTATTAAATATTTTTAACTCATTAATAGTTATTTAACACTTTGGAGTAACATACTTCTCAAGTTTAAAATCTCATTACTTTCTTTATTAAAGACATCATTGGCATTTTGGAGACTACTTTACAAGAAAACACCGTGTCCCCTTTATTTTCACATGTAGTCTAGAAATACCCACTAACCACATTTTCTACACCTATTAACATACTTTAAGGGGTGAAATTTCTATCTTTTTATTTCATGTTAAAATCCATTTAAACTTTCATTAAACTTTTTTATATGCTCATCATCAAAATACTACAAGTTTGTATAGATTAGGAGATGGATTTTAAGTTAGAAATTCCCATTAAATGGGTCTAACATATGGTTAATTATAGAAAATTCACAACTTTGGTTTAAACATAATTTTCAAGATAAAAGATATTTTTATTTCTTTAAAACTTGAGTAAATGTCTATTTATATAAAAATACCAATTTTCACAAGAAAATCATAAGACATTTGTTTATAAAATATTTTCAACAAGAGAAATATCATTTAAAACATTTTATTCCACAAAATGCTTAGATATCAAGATTTTTTGAAATATATCATTTCTATCAAATCTCTTGGGATCTTTCATAAATCCATTTTTTTCACAAAACCATAAAAAATTATATTCTTAAATCATATATACATTCTACTAGAACAAGCTCTAACTATAAGACTAATAATATGAAAAATAGAGTTCTTAAGCTAATATTAGAGTTTCCGACCTCAAAGGAAGTTTCAATAATGGTGGATGAAGTGTAGAGGAATAAGGAACCTCCCAACTCCTATGGTGGCCTTAAAGAGGTTGCCTAGTCCCACTAAGCTTGTCTCCTTGAATGCTCCATGAAAACCCCCTTCAAAATCCATACTTTCGTCTTCTTCTTCTTCTTCTTCTTCTTCTTCTTCTTCTTCTTCTTCTTCTTCTTCTTCTTCTTCTTCTTCTTCTTCTTCTTCTTCTTCTCCCCTAACAACATCTCCATAAAACCCCATATTTATTGAATGTGTGGTGTATTTGGGTTTACGAGCTTAAATATGGAAGCAAATGGTTAAACTATTGCAGTTCTGAGTGAAGGGGTGGTGGTGCTATGGTAGTGTGTGGTGGTTGGTTGAGGAGGAGTGCCAAGATCTATAAAGAGAGTGGACAAATCTGATTGAAATGGGTTAAATGAGCCAAAACCTAATTTAAATACCACCCCAAAACCTAAGTGTCAAATCCCAAAAATTCCCTTAAACATAACCTTTAATCCAGTGCCTTTAGCTAACATTTTGATCTGAGCCATTGAAATCTTGACACGTCATCTAATTTGATGATCCACATCATGACAACACATTAAAATGTACATAATTTTCTAGGTTTTTCCCAGTCGTTCAAACAACTTTCAATCTCATTAGAACGAGATCCCCTCTCATTCGAACGAGAGTTCTAACAAGGTACAAACAAGAAAAAATAGTTGGGTTAAATAGGGCGTGATAAGTACCTCATTTGAACGAGAAGTACACTAACATTCGAACGACTGAGTACTTCATTCGAATGTGACATTCCAATGAGATTCTAGAGAGTGAAGAAAATTGACCTTTTTCTTAGTCGTTAGAAGTTGTTCGAACCTTATTCTCACGCCTCGTTCGAACGACTGCCAAAAATATCTTCATCAACTTTAGGCCATAAATCCTCCAATCCAATTATGTCGGGTCCACTACGTTCCCCAAATTTGACTTATGATCCACCTCAACAAGCCATGAGTCTAATTGGTCATACCAAGTCACCAACTCATACAAGTACGATAAAATCCTTGGGGTGGATGTTACATTTTTCGTCTTTAGGAAATTTTATCCTCAAAATTACTAATCCATCAATTCCTCAAATTCTCGGGGTTATCGATTCTTATTTTAAGTCATATGAATCTTTCAAGGCTATGTTATCGAGGTCTCAGTCACTAATAAGTCATCATTTTCCCTTTCAACAGGGGTTGTCATCAAAGAACTCACATCCAAATATTCTATGCTCACCATTAGGTTGGCCATCAAAGTCACATAATAGTCCTTGAGTCTCCCCTCACCCGATGATCAAACTCATGAAAGTCCTAAGGTTTCATCACCAACACCCAAGGCACATCTACCAGAGAAACACTCTGAGGCAAAATGACACACAACTAATACCCAATTCATCATCATAAATTTTTTCAATATTAAGATTACATGTCCTAAGTTTCCTCAAATTCTCGGGTCTTCCTAATCACGCAACTTCACTTAAACTTTATACTAACCTCTCATTGATAGTATTTCACTTCGATGGGTGACAAGACAACTAAACCCTAAATCATGTGTCTGACTCCCAACTTCCATAAGATTATTCTATGAATCTAGGATAATTCTAGGTATCTAACTACGGAACACTCACTCGAGTGTTACACAAATCTAATCACTGTGGAAAAAGGATATTTTTTGCTATGTTTCCTTTAGTTCTATCACTATACGATGTCCTTAAGTCATCATCCTGCTCTTTATAACCAGAGCTACCAATTGCCATGCCGACGGATCTATGAAGTCATTAATCTTGAGGAAAACAGATACTATAAGAAAACCATGTGACCGAACGTGCAGTCACACGTATACATAACTATGTGCAATACAAAAGGATATTTTAGACAAGGGCACACCCAGTTATCGAGCTGCATTAACCATGCCAGGTTCAATCTCACTCTACTGGGATAAACCGAGTTCTACCATAACATGGTTCAAATCTAGTCTACCACAATCGTGGGAAGACATTCCTCGATAAGTGGAACTAAAAAGTACATAAAAAATAAGAAATGATGAACAACCGTTCTGGAAAAATCCTATTTGCACGCAATCGACCATGATTTACAAAAAGAAAATATAAACCACACGCTTTGAAGTCTATGACTCCACCCAAACGTTCTCACTGGTTACTAACCAAGCCACACACCCTAGCTCGAGTCATGAACTTTGACTAATCAGATCAAAAATCATTCATCCCTACAAGATGAAACTGACATACAAACCTATTGTCCTTTGGGAAGTTAAATGATGAACATCCGTCTTTAGGGTTAAGGCTTTGTTCTTATATCCTTGATAGCCGAGAACCACTTCGGTTGATGAATGCCCAATTCTTTTGTCAATGCCAACCTTGTTCACATAGCTAGCTAACACAATGTCGTGACCAACCTAACACACCTAGGTCATTATCTACATTATCGTACTATGATAGTGTCCTAAACGTCTCCATAGACAGTTCCCAATTAAGAGAAATATTCACCCTAACCTCTTACTACACTAGGCCATCACTGTTCTCCCAGTTCTACCAAAACTAGATTTATGTGACGGCGACACTGAACACTATTAGCATTCTAAAGTACTAAGTACCATACATGGCTACATCTCCTAATCCATACCAGTTTGGAAGGATGCGCTAAGAATCAATCTATTCCTTTTTAGGGCTATTCTAACTTATGCGGTTGACACATATCGATATCCTAATCATGCCTTGATATCCCTTCTTGGGTGCTATTTACAAATCTCAAACATGACACCATAACTCTAAGTCCAAATTCATTTCCTAATACCCTTCAAAATCGAGTACTACACTTCCTACACTGTCATCTTAATGCAACCGAGCATCATGCCTAATCATGATAAAACTTTATAATTTCCCTTTCGAGGTAGCACCACCTATTTATATCAAACCGAATGATCTTTCCAAGGAATAAAATGATTAGATTCCTTAAAGTTTGACTAATAACTTGAAATCATCATACCATCATTTGAACAATAGTACTCCATGATGCCAAATTTTATTGGTTCCCTAAGGATACTATACACACCCTAACATAAAAGTCATCAAAAGTATGACTGTGTTTCATTATCTATGATCCTCTTATCATAGGTATGCTTTATTGATTTCTCATTATTCGCATCTTGGCGATTTGGTACACACAAAGATACTAGCCTAAAAGTCTCTACATATGGTGTACTTTAACTATTGAACCCCTTAAGGAGTCACAATAAGTCAATTTTGATTCCTCAATGATGCCATGCTATCAGTCCTAAGGACATTTCAAGGATTTCCTTAAATCATAACCACACTGAAGCCACCTCGCATTTTGTCATCACTTAGATTGCTAGTATGGGCCACGACACTTAGATTAGAACATTATTTCCCTTTTGATTGAAACTCTAGCATATGTCTAACCTACGACTCTTTATTTGAGATAAAATAAAGGTCCAAAAACCTTTTTCGAAAAGGATGATGCCGTGAACCACTTATCAAACCACAAAATGACACAACTAGGGATTTTGGCAGGATAGGTAGTCGCATACAACCTATAAGCCTCCAAGTCCACATCACTGACATCACTAGGGATTCTATTCCTCAAAAGTTGCATCATATTATCTAAAACCCTATCATGTAAGACTATCTGGGGTTCATTCCTACGTCACTTCAACCATCATTGTTACATACATAATGTACTCACCACTAATGACCAGTAACTCTCATAATATCGTGCAAGATAGACCTTTTAATCGACAATCACCAATGCACTTACCTACTGATAGTATCCTATCAATTACAATCGAGTACACATCTTCAAGTAATGACTGATATGGGTCTCCATGTCTATCGAGTTGTCAAATATTGATGACATGACACTACCCTAAGGATCAAGTTCACCTACATACATCATCCTTATTAACTACCTATAAGTACCTAACCAAGGAACTTAATGCATCCTTATCACAAGTTAATATCACTAAGACGTGATGATTTAGTTGCCTATCCTTCACAGTTGGCTTTACCCAATTCATATCCCTAGCTCAATGGACGTTATTCACCTCACTAAGCCTCCCACATAATCAAGAGCTAACATAAAATCATCTCACATAAAAAACTGCAATGTCCCTACTATTGGCTCACACAGACACTCGCAAATTACTAACATGTCTAAATCAGAAGAACATAAGCTATTAATGACAACTAGTTTTGGCCAAATACTAACTAGCCACACATTATCTATCGTGCTAATCTCCCTGACTCTATTGTCAAGAACACAAACTGAAAGCATCACTTGTCCAACAAGATCATCCCAGAACCAACACCGACATCAAAAGATCCAATACCAACTTCATCATGTCACGCCCGAAAGGAACCTTGAACATAGAGCTCTAATACCCTTTGTAATGCCCCAGCCCGAATTTATGAGTAACCCATGTTCAACCCAGTCCGACCCGAGCATTAGATGTGAAGTGCGTTGAGAGAAACTAAATTAATTATTTAGCATGAAATTCAAATTTACATTAATGTACACGAGGGACCCATGGTAAGCATCCCCAAAATTCAAACATATAGAGCTACTAATGTAAAATAAAAAGGATATGTACCTGTACAACGCTCTTATTATATGAAATTGCACCTAACCTTTCATAACAAAGAAGAGGGAATAGTCGAATGATCAGTGAAAAGATACAATAATGTAATAAATAATTGAATGTGAGAAATAAGACTCTTAACACATTTACCAACGTGCATATGCAATTACATTATATATATATCGATGCATGAGACTATTTTATTCCAAAACATTACATACTCCAATTAATTTACCATAATCTCATTAAAGAGCCCCTTTTTCTTCGTCTTAACATTTATTTCTTGATTTAACACACATTGTTAAATACTTTTAAAAAACACCCTTTATTTAGAGGAAAGCACTTATGTTATCGAAATTTCCCTTTTATTCATGGAAAATTTCCCGTAATATTTTCCTTAAAAATTCACCTTTCGACACACGCAAGCACCATGTTAGAAAATCATTATTTTTGATTGAAAACCTTTCATAAACAAGCTCTTGTGTTACTTATGGGCTAAACCTATTTATGTTTCTTAATTACCCGTTTAATCACTTCACTTTACCATTTCGTTTACTTCATGGACATTAGCCAATTTCTCATATTACTTGTCCATGTTATCTTACAATCTGACCATGTGTTAAGTTCATTCAAGTTAGGTTGTGTTTTCATATAGTCTCCATACATCCCACTTCTTTACACATTCCACATTTCGTTATCTTTTTCTCAGAATCTTTCAAATATTCACATACATTAACGGGCTCCATACCCCCGGCTATGCTAATATATGCTCTAGTCAGTGATTTTAGGTCTTTCACCCCAAGGCTCCAAGCCCTTATTAATTATTCCCGGTGTCCTCTGAGTCCTATTAATGTGTTTTAGCATTTACTAAATGTCCATATTATCCCACGTGTATCGGTCGAAGCCAAAAATCCAGGGGGTTCACCCCCACTCGTGTTACACTTTGAAAATTACCATGTCTTGTCCTTTATACACTTGGACTGATTTTATCCCATAAATCACTTTCATTTAGCACCATTTTGAGTAAAACCTCTTCCAATATTTATATTTCATAAAAATGCTTCAGTTTACGTAAAATTGTCATTTTACCTATTTTTTTTTTCCAAATTTGTCTTTTCCTCCATTTTCACAATTGTTATTTTCCAAAAATATTATTAATTTACACACACTAACTTCTTAAATATTTTTAACTCATTAACAAATATTTAACACATTGGAGTAACATACTTCTCAAGTTGAAAATCTTATAATTTCACTACTTTCTTTATTTAATATATCATTGGCATTTTGGAGACTACTTTACAAGAAAACACCTTTTCCCTTTATTTTCTTTTGTAGTCTAGAAATACCCACGTACCACGTTTTCTATACCTTTTAACACACTTTAAAGGCTGAAATTTCCGTTTTCTTTATTTCATGTTATTACCCAATAAAACTTTTATTAAACGTTTTTATATGATCATCATCAAAATACAAAAAGTTGATACACATGAGGAGATACATTTTGAGTCCAAAATTCGTATTAAATAGGCCTAACCTATGGTTCATTCTTAAAATTTTACAATATTGGCATAAACTTGCTTTTCAAGATACAAATAAATTTTTATTTCTTCAAAATTTGAGTAAATATCTATTTATAAAAAAATCCCAATTTTCACAAGAAATCCTTAAGACATTTGTTCATAAAATATTTTCAGCAAGAGAAATACGAGTTCAAACATTTTATTCCATTAAATGTTTAGATATTAAGATTTCTTGAAATTGGTCATTTTTCTAAAAACTCTTGGATCTTTCATAAATCCTCTTGTTTTAACAAAACCATAAGAAATTTTCTTCTTAAATCATATATGCATTCTACTCAAAAAAACTTTAGATACAAGATCAATAACATGCAAAGTAGAGTTCTTAAGCTAAGAGTATAATTTCCCACCTTAAAGGACGCTTCAACACTGGTGGATGAAGTGTAAAAGAAGATGATAACCTCCCACGTCCTAAGGTGGCCTCAAAGAGGTTGCCTAGTTCTACTAAGCTTGTCTCCTTGAATGCTACATGAAACCTCCTTCAATCTCCATAACATCTCCATAAAACCCATCTTGCTTGAATGTGTGGTGTACTTGGGTTTTATTAGCTTAAATATGGAAGAAGGTGGTTTAACTATGGTAGTTTTGGGTGGAGGGATGGAGGTGCTAGGGTGGTATGTGGTGGTTGGTGGATGAGGAGCTCCAAGATCTAGATAGAGAGAGGGGACAAATCTAATTGAAATGGTTTAAATAAGACAAACCATCATTTAAATACCCCCAAACCCTAAAGGTTAAATCTCACAAATTCACCTAAACATAACCCTTTATCCAATGGTCCTCGAAGCCTTTTCCCAACATTTTGATCTCATCCTTTAAGAGATTGACACTTCATCTAATTCGACGATCCACATCGTGATAATATATTAAAATATGAAGAATCTTCTAGATTTTTCTCGATCGTTTGAGACACTTTAAACCTCATTCGAACGAGAGTTCTAATGAGGTACAAACGAGGAAAAATCGTAGGGTTAAATGGGGAGTGAAAAGTACCTCATTCGAACAACTGAGAACTTTGTGTGAACGTGGCTTTCCAATGAGATTCTAAAGAGAGAGGAAACACAACCTTTTTCTTAATTGTTAGAAGTCGTTAGAATCTCGTTTAAACGATAATGACTTTTTCTCAAACGAGTGCCAAAAATCTATTCATCAACTTTAGGTAATAAAAACTAAAATCCAATTGCATCGGTGCCACTACATTACCCAAATTTGACGTATGATCCACATCAACATACTCATAGCCTAATTGGTCATACCAAATCACCAAATCATACAAGTGCGATCAAAGTCGCTGGGGTAAGTGTTACAGGTTTAGAAAAAATAGCTAACCACACTCTTTACTTGAGTGAAAATGTTGACATTTAGTGTGGGATCACCAAGTATGTCAAAAGGGTCACGAATATGTTGAATCCAAGAGGGTGGATCCTCTATATCAAGAGCGGAGTCCATCGGGGTGCTATGATGAATAATGATATCATCACCGAAGATCATCATTCTTACACTCGAGGTTAGGATCAACAAATGTATCCTACCATTTGTCTTTAATCGTGATGTTTATCGATTCCATAACCTTAGAGATTTTAAAGTTAAACACCTTATAGGATCCACTCGATGATGAATACCCTAAAAATATTCCTTCATCACTTCTGGAGTCAAAATGTCCTAAATGCCGTCTATCTTTAAGGATGTAACAAGGACTCCTAAAAATTCAAAAATATGATAGGTTGGGTTTTATCCCTATCCACATCTCATATGGAGTGTGTAGCATATATGGATGAAGATATACCATATTCACCATGTGGCATACGGTACTAACCACCTCTACCTAAAAATATCTAGGCATGTTTCTCCTGGGAAGCATAAATATATCTATCTCTTAAATTGCATGGTTCTTCCTATTAAGGATACCTTTCTTTGAGGAGTACAAATGGTAGAAAACTCATATTTGATGTCGACTTCATCACAAAATCTATCCACTCCAACTTCTTTAAATTCAGTCCATTGTCACCATACATTCGATTAATAATAGCACCTTGTTAATTCACTTGTTTTTTAGGAACCCAACCACATTGAACTTTTCTCTGAGAAATCCCACAATAGAATATCTCAAAAGGTCATCCACCATCATTAGGATATACTTCTTACCACCAATGCTCTTTGTACTTAAGGGGACCATAAGATCCATGTGTATAAACTCTAACACACGATAGGTTATAATGCTATTAAACATTCTATAGGGACTCTTAATTTTTTTTTTTCCTTTTTGGAAAGGGCCACAAACCTAGGAAGTTTGTTTTACAAGTGATGGTAAGCCACGAAGTTGGTATTTCTTCACTAATCCCTCAATATCTCTAAAATTAACATGACCTAGTAGTAGGTGCCAAACGTCTATAGAGGACACCCTAGTTATTGTATACTAAAGAGGACTTGGGAATGATCCCATAGAAATTACCATCGATCCTCATATCTTATAGTAAAAGTTCACTGGATTGGTCATAAATGGTACACTCCGACAATTCAAACTTTATTGCAAAGTTATCGCAAATGTGGCTTATGTTAATCAAGTTTTCTTTCAACCCTTCAATATATAACAAATTTTTTACATTGTTTCTAAATGCTACCACGTCCTAAGATTTCTATACCTATTTCCATTTCCAAAGGTGACATTGCTTTCCTTATAATCCATAAGGTAAATAAAATACGACTTTGTCACCGATTATATGCCTAGAGCACTGACTATTACAATACCATTGGGAAGTATCTTGAACCTTGAGAGCAACGTGAAGAACAAGGGCTTTGTCATCATTCTTAGGTACCTAAGAAAATAGAAGTGTGAAAAATAGCCTTAATACTAAAAGTTGTTGTTTACAAGATTAATAACAAATAGTTATAAGTTGAGTAAACTCCGAATAAACTTTTTGGGCAAAAGTCTTTTCAAAAAACACATGATGTGTTGTAAAAGATTTTTCTGAATGTATGGATTAAATTCGATAGTTGATTACCTGTTGTTTAATTTCTAATAAACACATACTAATGTTACCATAAACTTCCAATCACAACAACAGTTAAGAACATTCAAAGAAATAGACATAGGAATTTTAACGTGGTAAAACTCTTAAACAAGGGAAAAATCCACGGTTCCGTCTAAGGCACAAAACAAAAAATCCACTAGAATAAAAATCAAGTTACAACACTTAAGAAAACCACAAAGATCCTAACCTAAGTTCAGAATGTACCTTCATGAGATTCTTCACTCCAAAGGTATTCTGACTTGGAACTTAATATTTTCTTGCTGCTGCTTTGTCCTATCCTTGATCTCCTTCTCTTTGAATTCTGATTCCAACAACTCTTTCAAATATAAGATTCTACAACAGAACCACAGTGTCTAAGTGTTCGTGTGAGATAGTGTTTGTGATGTGTTACCACATGAAAACATGCAACTCACACTCTCAAGATTAATACAAACTTCCATAACAAATTACAATAGTTCAATAATGAAACTTATTTGTGAATGTTGATTTTTCAAGCAAAAAAATCTTGATCTTTTATTTAACCACAGATCTCAAGGATACCTTGCTCGGAAGACGGTTCAAGGTCTTAAACAATTTCAGGGTTTTGAAAATATTTTTGAAATTGTAAACCTCCAATTGAGATCCAAACTAGAATAGAAGTCTACTTTAATAAAACAGATTCAGACTTAACATGCAAGGACTGATTCAACAAGTTTTGATATAAAACTTATTTTTAGATTTGAAGGCCTTAAAACTTTAGCAAGAGTTCTTTTGTGTCCACGTTATTTTTGTACACTAGTATTTCATAAAATATGAAATACAAATTAGAAACACACAACTCACTAGATCTGAAAAATTATTTTTGAAAATAAAAGTTTATATTTCAAAAACTCGTTGAAACATAATAGATCTAAACTATCAGATCTAAAAAAAGAAACAGAAAATAAATGTGAGATGTTCTCTTCTGAAAAAATCAGTTTCAAAAATGAAACTTAAATCTTTCTTAGAGATAAGTTTTGAGAGAATCAATGACTTTGAATAGGTCTTCAAAAAGATAACACAACACCAAGAACACAGAAACCCTAAATGGATCTAACTCTCGAAAATGGGTTTTCTAGTGTTTTGAACTGTTTAGGTTTGGTGTTTGGTTTTGGGACAAAAACTCAGAGGGTTTTCACCATGAAGAAAACTTTGGGTTTTCTTCTGCTAATCTCTCTCTTTCCTTTCCCCCTCTTCTCCCTTCTCTCTCTCCTCTCTCCTCTCTCTTTTCTCTCAGAAACAAAGAAGTGGCCAAAAGTTCCAAAATATTGAGGGTTGATCCCTTTTTATACTAAACGAAGAAGGATCGATAACTTTAGCCTCAATCCTACGTCTGAGATTAAGTCTAAGTGGATTGACTTAAATCCAACAGTTTAACACAAGAAGAAAGTTAAAAGGTCTCTGATTGGATTAGGCTGGGTTCACAAGGACTGAGATAAAATGCATTCAATACGTTGATTAAAAATATTCAAGGTCTGAGGATGTGTACACAATATGTGTCTATTAGAAAACACAAATCCAACCGATATGCACCCAACACGTGTACGTACAGGATGAAGGATGAGACGCGTGTTTGAAAATAATTACACAACACACCTCCAACTCTCTAGCTCTTTCGGATTCTACCCAGGCAAACAATCAACATAGAAAACAAGTTTCTGAAATTCAACTTATACCCATAATACTTTTAAAACCAAATTTTAATTAATTAAAAAATCATTTAAAAATTGTTTAAAATTATATAAAATGATTTGTATGGAATTAAATTGATTTTAAAATGATTTGAAGTGTTGAAAAACCATTAAAACAAATAGGTGATATGTAGGGTGTAATGCAAGTGTCCTATTTGTGGTTTTAGGGTTAAAATTAACTTCCCTTTGAAAGTCTTCTTGGACTGGATTTCTTCATGGAGTTTGTACCTCTAAGGAAATGGAGTTCTCAAACTATTCTAACCTATTTTGTCTAGATATCCAAACTAGTTGGAACTCCTATATATGGAGACTCAAGTGAGTCAATATATAGTGTGTTCTCAATCTCCCCCTTTCGATATTAGAGAAAAAATTCCCTTGAGTATTCAGTACTCTTGGGACAAAATAGAAATAAATCTTATGTGTGATATACGAAAATTCTAACTACCCTTTCCCATCCTAGAACCGAAAATAAGGTAAAGAAAATACATTAATCAACTACATACAAACTAATACCCTACAAAATAACAAGATGTATAATGGGTCTGAAATGCCTGTAACAAAATAAACACTAAATTGGCATATTAGTTGAGTTAGAATCAAGAATAGACAGTAGAATTGCTAAACAATAATCAAGATCTTCTCCCCCAATTTTTCTCAAATATACAAGGAGTATAAATCACAGAAACATAGAGTTTAATTGAGAATTATCATGCCTATAGCTCTACGCAAATACTCAAAATGAATGTTGTCTAATGGTTTGGTGAAGTGATCTGCGAGCTGTTTTTGAGTGTTCAGATATTCAATAATGAGATCTTTGGATTCGACAAGGTCACGGATAAAGTGATGTATAATTTTAGTATGCTTAGTTCATGAGTGAAATATAGGATTTTTGGAAATATTAATGGCACTTTGGTTATCACAAAACATGGTTAATTGTCTTTCTGTGAGACCATAATCACTAAGCATTTGTCTATTCCATAGTAATTGAGCATAACAACTACCAGCTGCTATATATTCAGATTTAGCACTAGATAAATAAAAACAATTCTATTTCTTAAATGACCAACCAACAAGATTATTTCCTACATAGTAGCAAGCACTAGAAGTGCTCTTACTACCGTCAGAACAATCGGCCCAATCGATATTGGTGTATCCTATAATAGAACTAGTCGTATCATTTGTGTACCAAATACCAAATTTTAGAGTACCCTTAATATATTTAATAATCCTTTTTACACTCAATGAGTGAGATTCTTTAGGGTTACTTTGATATCTAGCACATATACAGACGTCGAAAGAAATGTCGGGTCGAGACGCGGTAAGATACAAAAAACTCCCTATCATACTTCTATAAAGGGTGGGATCTAAACTTTTTCCAATATCATCCTTAGAAATTTTAGTTGAAGTACTCATAGGAGTTCTGGAAGGTTTAGCATTTTCTAAGCCGAATTATTTAACTAAATCTGCAGCATACTTGGATTGAGAAATAAAAAGACCATCGATGCATTGTTTTACTTGTAGACCCCAAAAATATTGTAGTTCACCCATTAAAAATATCTGAAATTCGGTATACATGATATCAAAAAAATTCTCTACTTGTTTAGGACAGGTGGAACCGAAGAAAATATCATCCACATAAACTTGCGCGATTAAGACATGTTGATTTTCCTTTGTAACAAACAAAGTTTAATCGTTTCCTCCACGGAAAAAATTGTGAGACACTAAGAACGTAGACAGTCTCTCATACTAAGCTCTAGGATCTTGTTTTAAACCGTATAACGCTTTCTTAAGCTTAAATACATGGTCCGGGTGTACAAGATCAACAAATCCTTTGGGTTGTTCTACGTAAACTTCTTCAGACAAAATTCCATTTAAAAAAGAGGATTTAACATCCATTTGGAATACTTTGAAATGCACATGACAAGCAATGGCAAGGAGGAGACGAACTGATTCCAGACGAGCAACAGGTGCAAAAGTTTCGTCGAAATCAATTCCCTCAATCCGGGAGTATCCTTGTGAAACCAACCTAGCTTTATTTCTAATGATCTCGCCATTTTCATTAGTTTTGTTTTCAAAAATCCATCTTGTGCCAATAACCTTCGAATCTTTTGGTCTAGGAACCAAATTCCAAACATCGTGACTCTTAAATTGGATTAGCTCTTCTTGCATAGCATTTATCCAAAATGATTCAGCAAGGGCATCATTAACATTTTTAGGTTCCTCAAGTGAAAAAAAACAAGAGAATTGTGCCACTTGTCAAAGTTGGGATCTAGTTTGAACTGGTTCCGAAGGATTATTGATAATGGTTTCAGTGGTATGCTCTTTAGAAACCCAAGTGGGTACAAAAGGATTCTCAGGTGGCAGCGAATCAGTATCATCTTGAGGAACGGGGGATAAAATAGGTTTGTCCCCATCAAATGTTACTGGTTTACCGTCACTACTCCTAATACTTGTGTCATCTACAATTACATTAATTGATTTCGTAATAGTTTTGGTTCTGCTGTTAAACACACGCAAATACCTACTGATTTGGAAATAACCAAGAAAAATTCCCTTTTCTCCACGAGTATCAAAGTTTGAAAGATGCTCTCTATCTTTGCATATATAGCATATACTATCGAAGGTTTTAAAATATTTTAAGTTTGTCTTTTTGTTGAAATATGACTCATAACATGTTTCTTTGGAATTTTTTCTGAGGTAGATACGATTAATAATGTGACACGCGATTTGGACAGCTTCTACCCAAAAGTATCTAGGGAGATTCTTAGCATGTAACATAACCCTAGCCATTTCTTGTAAAGTCTTATTCTTACGCTCAGCTATACCATTCTATTGTGAGGTTTTAGGAGTGCTAAATTCATGTTTATAGCCATTAGCTACACAATACTTAGAAATTTCAGAGTCCTTGAACTCTCCACCTCTATCACTCCTAATTCGACAAACTTGGGTATCCTTCTCATTCTCAATTTTCAAGAGGATTCTTAAGAATTCTTTGAAGGTTTTGAATTTATGTTTCATAAAAGCTACCCATGTATATCTCATATAGTCGTCTACTATAACTAGGATGTACGAGTTTCCACAGAAACTAATAGTTCTTGAGGGACCCATGAGGTCCATGTGGATAATTTCAAAATGCTTAGTGGTAAGAACAGCTTTAACTTTCTTGTGTTGGGATTTACTTATTTTTCCTTCCTGACACGGTCCACCTACAGGAGTAAAAGAATTTTTAGTTTTTGTTAAACGTCTAACTATCTATTGGGAACTCAATCTTCTAAGGTTATCATAATTTGTATGTCCCAATCTATTGTTCCATAGATCAGAATCCTCTAATCTGGCAACACTCCAAGATTCATAATTTGGAATTACTGTGTAACAGTTTTTTGAGGTTCTGTTTCCTATTAAAATACAATTACCTTTTTCACCAATAATTTTGCAATCTTTTTTAGAAAAGGTAATTGAGTGATTAGAATCACAAAATTGTGATATACTTAAGAGATTGGCTTTAAGGCCTTTAACTAATAGAACATCATTCAGTCCAGGAAGTCCTTGCTCACTCAATGTTCCCTTACCCTTGATCTGAGATGAAACACCATCTCCAAACATGACAATACCTCTAAGGAAGTCTATCTTGTTCTTCAATTTGGTTTCGTCCTCGATCATATGTTTAGAACATACGGAGTCTAGATACCATCCAGTGGAAGTGCTTTGTGCCTTTAAAGAAGAAATGACAATATTGCACTTGAGTTGGGGTAGTAAATAATCTTTTCTAATCCAAATAGGCTTGGTTATAAAATTTTTTGGCCTTTAGACTTAGAAAAGGTTTGAGGGGTCTTTCTGAATGATTTTTTTAGTCTTGGACCCTCCCTTTTTCTTTTTAGAGTTAGAGTTGTTTATGGCCTTTCGAGGTTGTATATAATTATTTCTGGATTTCCTAGAATAGTTAAAGTTCTGGTAGGAAGGAGTGTATGTCCTTTTCTGGAAACACCCATCTAGAGTATGTCCAAAAATATCGCAATATGAACAGTAGTGATGGGTATAGGACTTGAATTTATTACCGAAGTCTTTTAAAATTGTCTTGGATTTATTGGGTACAGTAGTCCAGTCATTACTTGGTTTAGGTTTCTGTCTTTGGTCTCTGGCAGAAGGACAAACATATTTGGTTTGAATGTTTGGTTTCAACTGTTGATTGTACTGATTATGTTTTTATTGAGAGACATTGATATTTGGTTCACCTTTTTGAACATTTTAGGAAGTTTGGCCTTGTTTTATAAAAGCGACATTTTCAGGAGAGACTTTGGTCTTACTTGTGTGCACTATTTCTCCAAAACCTAGGATAGACTTATCTTAAGAGTCAAATTTACTTCCAGTAACAATTTTTTCATAAGTCTTGGTTTGTGTTTCAAAGTGTTGACATTTTTTAAAAACATTTGAAACTTTTTGTTTTTCCTCTTCTAGTTAAAAAAGGGTTACCTTGTATTTTTGTTCAAATTCATGGTTCTTTTGAATCAAAGAGTTTATTCTCAAGTTGTAATTCTCAATCTCAGTCTCATGAGAAACACATTGGGCAGTATAATCTTCAGTGTTCTTCCTAATGGTTTGGTTAAGAAAATCGACGCTCAATTAAGGTTTTTATCATCTTCTCTAGGCGAGCACTCTTCTTAACCGTTTTAGTGTATAATTCATGTAAATCAGGTAGGTCATCATGAGACTCACTATGTGTATCATGTGAATTATCCCCTATGTTTTTGATAGGTTCTTTACTCATGCAAACGTTCAATTTGTCATCAACATTCTCACTTTGACTCACACACAATTTTTCAACAGTAATAGGAACATAATTATTAGCAGGATCATTAACAGCATCAACAGGCATATCAATTTCATGATCAAGCAGGCATGCATGCATCATCATTATATATTATCTTAGCAAAGAAAAACATGCAGTACTCATTAACTTGGGTTGTCTCAGTTTCATCCTCTTCAGAATCCCTAGAGTCATCCCATGTTTACACATATTGGCCTTATTATTGTTGTTGTTAAAAGTAGTTGGAAATTTACTAGCATAGTGGCCAAGTTTACCACAACGATGACACTTAACATCTTTTATGTCAGTTTTAGGACTGTTGGGGTTATAGTTCCTCCTATTGTCATAAGTGAGTTTGATATTGTCTTTGTCATGTGGTATGTGAGATTGATTACCTTAATAATTAGATTTGCCTTGTTTAGAGGCTACAACATTTATGAATTTCAAAATATTTTTGAAATGCTTACTCATAAGAGTTATTTCATTGTCAAGGATTTCCAAATCACGGGTTTCAAGACATTCATTGTCAAAGTCTATAGAGTTCAATTTAGGAACCGGTAATTTAGATGAAAACACAACATTTGAACTAGATGCTTTGTTAGTCTGTCTGGTCAATTGCTTTTTAAAGTCTAGTTCCAATTCAACAGTTGTAAGTTACTGCTAAGTAACTCAGGAGTCATATTAGGGTCATTCATTTCCTTAATAACATATCTCTTGTTGTCAAATTTAGATGGCAATGACCTAAGAATCTTTGACACAATTTCCTTTCTACAATAGGTTATACCATTTTCATGAAGTTTTGTAAAAATATCAGTTAACCTTATGTAGAAATCGTCAAAGGATTCATTTTCATTCATAATCAGGGTGTTATATTGTTGAATAAGCAGTTGGGTTTTTCCAGCATTGACACGTTCATCACCCTCGTGAGCAATAACTAAAGTGTCCCATGCCTCTTTAGAAGTAGAACAAATGGATATTCTTTTGAATTCATGTTCATTAATGGACATAAATATGGCATTTTTCCCTTTGTTATTATCAAGGGAAGCTTTTTTCTCTTCCTTAGTAAATTCACTGAGAAGTTTCTTAATCCTTGTTGGATCAGTGGCAGAGGTAGGTTTAGTAGGATGTTAAAACCCTGTTTCAATCATTTCCCTGACTTCATCACCCAGGGTTCCTTGAATGAAAGAAGTCATTCACACTTTCTAGTACAAAAAAATGTTTCCATCAAAGAGTGGTGGTCTGGATAGGTTACCTAACTTCTCAAATTTTTCTTCCATACTGAGAGATTTTTAGAAAGAAGTTTCAAAAAAAATTTCTCAAGTTTAAGGATCACAAAAGGTATTACTGCTCTGATACCAATTGAAAAACAACCTTAATACAAAAAGATTTTATTTACAAGATTAATAACAAAAGTTATAAGTTAGTAAACTCCGAATAAACTTTTTGGGCAAAACACTTTTCAAAAAACACAAGATGTGTTGTAAAAGCTTTTTTTGAATGTATGAATTAAATTCGATAGTTGATTACATTCTGTTTAATATTTAATAAACATCTACTAATGTTACCGTGCAATCCAAATCACAACAACAGTTAAGAACATTCAAAGAAATAGACACAAGAATTTTAACCCTGTAAAACCCTTAAATAAGGGAAAAATCCACAGTGCCCACTACGACACAAAACAAAAAATCCACTAGAATAAAAATCAAGTTACAACACTTAAGCAAACCACAAAGATCCTAACCTAAGTTCAGAATGCACATACATGAGATTCTCCACTCCAAAGGTATTCTGACTTGGAACTTAATCTTTTCTTGCCGCTTCTTTGTCCTTTCCTTGATCTCCTTCTCTTTGAATTCTGATTCCAGCAACTCTTAAAAATAAAAGATTCTCAGACAGAACCACAGTGTCTAAGTGTTCGTGTGCGATAGTGTTTGTGATGTGTTACTACATGAAAACATGAAACTCACCCTCTCGAGATTAATACAAAATTCCCTAACAAATTACAATAGTTCTAAAATGAAAGTTATTTCTTAATCTTGATTTTTCAAGAAAAATCTCCTTGATCATTTATTTAACCACAGATCTCAAGGATACCTTGTTCGGAAGACGGTTCAAGGTCTTAAACAATTTCAGGGTTTTGAAAATAATTTTGAAATTACAAACCTCCAATTGAGATCCAAACTAGACTAGAAGTCTACTTTAAAAAACAGTTTCACACTTAACATGCAAGGACTGATTCAACAAGTTTTGATATAAAACTTATTTTCAGATCTGAATGCCTTAAAACTTTAGCAAGAGTTCTTTTGTGTTCCTATTATTTTTGTACACCGGTATTTCATAAAATATGAAATAAAAGTTAGAAACACACAACTCACTAGATCTGAAAAATTATTTTTAAAACTAAATTTTTTTATTTCAACAACTCGTTGAAACGAAATAGAGCTAAAATATCATATCTAAAAAGAGAAACAAAAAATAAACGTTAGATGTTATCTTTTAGAAAAATTCAGTTTCGAAAATGAAACTTAAATCTTTCTTAGAGATAAGTTCTGAGAGAATCAATGACTTTGAAGAGGTCTTAAAAAAGATAACACAATACCAAGAACACAAAAACCTTAAATGGATCTAACTCTCGAAAATGGGTTTTCTAGTGTTTTGAATTGTTTAGGTTTGCTTTTTTGTTTTGGGAGAAAAAATCAGAGGGTTTGCACCACGAAGAAAAATTAGGGTTTTCTTCTGCTAATATCTCTCTTTCCTTTCCCTCTCCTATCCCTTCTCTCTCTTCTTTCCCTCTTCTCTCTACTCTCTCTTTTCTCTCAGAAATAACGAAGTGGCAAATGTTCCAAAATGCTGAGGGTTGATCATTTTTTTATACTAAACGAAGAAGGATCGAGAACTACATCCTCAATCATACGGCTGAGATTAAGTTCAAATGGTTTGACTTAAATCCACCGGTTTAACACTGGCGGTGGGTTAAAAGGTCACCAATTGGCTTAGGCTGGGTTCACAAGGATTGAGATAAAACGCATGTAGTACTTTGATTAAAAAGATCCAAGGGTTTAGGATGTGTAAGCAATATGTGTCTATCAGAAAACACAAATCCAACCGATATGCACCCAACACATGTACGCACAGGCTGAAGGCTGAGACGCGTGTTTGAAAATAATTACATAACACACCTCCAACTCTCTAGCGCTTTCGGATTCTACCTAGGCAAACAATCAGCATAGATACAAATTTCTGAAATTCAACTTATACCCACAATACTTTTAAAACCAAATTTTAATTAATTTAAAAATCATTTCAAAATTGTTTAAAATTATATAAAACGATTTGTATGGAATTAAATTGATTTTAAAAAGATTTGAAGTGTTGAAAAAGTATTAAATCAAATAGGTGATATGTAGGATGTAGTGCAAGGGTCCTATTTATGGTTTTAGGGTTAGAATTAACTTCCCTTTGAAGGTCTTCTTGGACTGAATTTCTTCATGGAGTTTGTACGTTTAAGGAGATAGAGTTCTCAAACTATTCTAACCTATTTTGTCTGGATATTCAAACTAGTTGGAACTCCTATATATGGACAATCAAGTGAGTCAATATATAGTATATTTTCAGAGTGTTCTCGAAAGAAGTAGTTATTTTTTGAAATTCTTCCCTTAAACTTTTTAAAGTTGCGACTAGGATCTCAACTTGCTATGTAAGACTAGCAAAGTCGCTATAGTAGTTCGCGGGAGCATGTGTATGAGAAACTCTCCCTAACTTGTAGTAAAATTCCCTAAGGTGACCTCTTCGTTTGCATTGGGTACCCAAAGAGATACTATTGCAAAGGAGAAATAATGTAGAGGAACTTAATTTGCTATAAATCCCCATGAGTCCATCATGAATGGAACTCGATTAAAAGATACTTAGAGGAAGGTTGTCTACCAGCCGATGAGAAAGAAGAAATAAGGATTCATTACAAGGCGACCAATTTTTTTTTTATAGAAAATGGAGTGCCATACGAGTGAGATTTTATTGTTTTATTGATGAAGTGTATTAATCCCATGGCGGTACCAGACTTGATTAAAGAAACATACGAAGGGATATGTGTTTCCCATGATGCAAGTCGATCCTTGGTAATAGGTATCGTGATTCAAGGATACTATTGGCATTTAATGAAGGACTATGAAGAGTATATGTAAAACTTCAATAAGTGTCAGATATTTAGAGTGGTTTATAAGAGACCAAGAGTCAAGCTGGTGTCGATAACATCATCGTGGCCTTTTTCCATATGGGATATGTACATGGTTAACAAACAACTGAAGACAAAAGGTTTAGGTATTTGGTAGTAGCGATAGATTATTTTAAAAAATTGGTGGAGAACGAGCTAGTTATAGAGATGAAATATGCAAAGATCTTCCAATTTATATGAAAAATGTGAAATTCATATATGGTCTTCCCCATGCCTTTATGAGCACTAATAATGCCTAATTTGACAAGAGGAATAGTGCACCATACACCGAAGGTGATCACAAACCTCGATCATGACTATGGCCACGGGTCATGGACCTCGACCGTTACCTTTTTTCCATGACTAAAAATAGTGTTAACGACCTCATCTGTGACCCTAAAAGGGGTTACAGCCCGTCCCATGATATAATATTAGTGCCACGATTAGGGACTTAGTCCGTGACTTCGTAATGATGACCCAAATATGTGACCAAAGTAGAAAAATATTGACTCAATGGTCACGATCATAATTGATGATCCCATGGTTATGACCCAGGTTCATGAACGTGGGTGGCACAATGTTCAATTTGGGTCGTGACCATATCCATTTAATAAAGAAAATATTTTTAGGTACCCCCCCAAAAAACAACAGGTATTCAACAACCAATTCATATGCAATTAAGTAATATTGTAACCATGGAGTTAACAATTCAAAGTATAGCCCCGTGCCATCCTAATTAATTTACAAATCATATTAAACATTCATAATTCACACTAAACATTCATAAACTAAACTAGGTATTAATAAATCAAACTAAAGTCCCAATATTGCGTTAATATAATAATAGGATATGATTTGGATACAAATAATATTGCCAAGGGAAATTATAATACAAGTTACATTGGTCTCGTGACTACACATTCCATTCCCATGAGTTATATTGGTCTCTGCATGGTGTTTGTGCCT
This sequence comes from Sambucus nigra, assembly GCA_949130495.1. Taxonomy (NCBI): domain Eukaryota; kingdom Viridiplantae; phylum Streptophyta; class Magnoliopsida; order Dipsacales; family Adoxaceae; genus Sambucus; species Sambucus nigra. The sequence goes on along the minus strand of OX422214.1, from coordinate 380,252,024 downwards.
TTTATGGGCTCGTTTGGGGGATATTTTGGATTTTTACCCTCTAACGACATGTTTGTAAGTCCAAGTCTAGATATTTACAAATTATCTTCGTATTCGAAAACTAGGAGTCTCGTGGATATGTGGTCAGTTTCTATAAGTTACATTGATCTCGTGCGAGGTGTTTATATATCTTATGAGGCCATTTGGCAATTGTTTTGGGTTTTTTCCCTCGCGGCATGTTTTTAAGCCTAAGTCTATATATTTTCGAATTAACACCATATTCTTAAATCAGGATTCCTGTAAATATGTAGTCAGTTCCTAAGAGTTACATTGGTCCTGTGTAAGATGTTCCGTCTTTCATGGGGTCATTTTGGGGCTATTTTGAGATTTTTCCCTCTAATGGCATGTTTCTAAGCTTAAGTCTATATATTTTTAAATTATCATCATATTCCTAAATTAGGAGTTCTGAGACTAAAGGCTCAGTTCCTATAAGTTACATTGGTCCCGTGCGAGGTGCTCATGGCTTTTAGGAGGATGTGCGGTGGTTGTTTTTTGTTATCAACCTTTAACAGCATGTTATTAAGTCTAAATCTTAAGATTTTAAAATTATCATCATATTCTCAAACCTAGAGTCTTGTGACTTCGCGGTCAGTTCTTATGGGTTACATTGCTCCCGTGTAAAGTGTTCATGTCTCTTACGGACCGTTTGGGGACTACATGTTTTTAAGACTAAGTCTAGATATTAAAAAACTATCATCGTATCCTCAAATCGATAATCCTGCGAGGACATGGTCAGTTCCTACAAGTTACATTGGCCTCGCGCGAGGTGTTCGTGCCTCTAATAGGGCCGTTTGGGGGTTATTTCTTTGTCCTATAACAAGATGTTTTTAAGCCTAAGTCTAGATTTTTCAAAAGTACGTTCATATTCTCCAATTAGGAGTCCCGTGACTGTCCTGCTAGTTCCTACAAGTTGCATTGGTCTTCTGCAAGGAGTTTTTCTCTCTTAAGGGGCCGTTTGGTGGCTAGTTTTGGTCTTCGCTCTCTAACGGTATGTTTTTATGCCTAAGTCTATATATTTATATATTATCATCATATTATTACACTAGAGGTCCCTTGATTACGTGGTCAATTCCTAAGATTTACATTGGTTCGTACGAGGTGTTTGAGCCTTTTACGGGGTCGTTTATTAGCAGTTTTGGCATTTTTCTCTTTGTACGCGGATTTTTAAGCAACGTCTTGATATTTTAAAATTATCATATGTAACAACCCGTGTTTTTAAAGATTTAAAAATGAATTAATTTGGTTAAAATATAAATTATACGTGTGACGTAATTTAATGAAAACTAGATATGATGGGTTGATTAAATTATTAATCGGAGAGAAATTATTAATGTTTATTGAATAAAATTACTAAGTGGATAGTAATTATATAATTGATGTCATAAAAGTGCTAGTGACGTGAAAATATGATATCTCAAGCGAATGGCGTGAGCGAATTAAATAAGTTAGAGATACAAAATAAATTTTGAGTAACTCAGATGATGATTTTGAGTTTAGGGTTGAGTTTAGAAGGGTGGAAACAATCAAAATAGTATACTCGGGTGTGTAGTTTGAGACCCAGGACAGTTTTAGATATAATCACTACACCAAAATTGGAGATTAGTCACGGCCAAAATCCCTGACCAAAACTGTGGGTCGCGGATTTGGGTCGTGACCATTTTGGGCGTGACCATTTTCGTGGGTCGAGGCCCAAGTCCGTGACCAAAAAATGGTCACGGCCGAGAGAGGCCACGGAAGATGGTCGCGAACTTGGGCCGTGACCCATACCATGACGGGTCGCGACCCCCATCCGTGACCCACAACCGTGACAAATTGGTCCCGGCCAAAGTCCGCGACCCACGTTCGTGACAAAAAAATAAAAAAAAAATTGGGCGCGCCCCTCATCCGTGACCCACAACCGTGACAAATTGGTCGCGGCTAAAGTCCGCGACCCACGGTCCGTGAAAAAAAATAAAAGAAAATTGGTCGCGACCCTTATCCATGACCCACAACCGTGACAAATTGGTCGCGGTTAAAGTCCGCGACCCACGGTCCGTGACAAAAAAATAAAAAAAATTGGTCGCGGCCCTCATCCGTGACCCACAACCGTGACAAATTGGTCACGGCCAAAGTCCGCGACCCACAACCGTGACAAAAAAATAAAAAGAAATTGGTCACGGCCAAAGTCTGCGACCCACAACCGTGACAAAAAAAAATTTTAAAAAATGGTCGCGGACTTTGGCCGCGACCATTTTTATGCGCGACGAAAAAAATAAAAATGGTCATGGACAAAGTCCATGACCATATTTAACTATAATTTAAAAATATATATATATTTTTGATCCAATCCTAAAATTGGGGGTCCTGTGAGTGCACCGTCGGTTGCTACGTGTAACGTTGGACGCGTACGAGGTGTTACAAATATTTATTATTGGCAAAATAATAAAACAAATCACAAATTGCGAATTGAGAACGTTGTTAATAAACAAATATATATTCAAACTTATAAATATTACACTTCTTAATAATTCACAGACCAAAAAAAAATTGGGCAGAGTTTCCTCTATTTTCTTGACATTCCAAAACCTGTAAATGTAAGACCGACTTATTATAAAGCCCGCACGACCATAAAATTCAACAATCAAATTATAAAAACCCGCATGGCTATAAAACTAAACAATAAAAGCCCGCACGACTGTAACACAAAAAATGAAATCCTGAATGTCCACAACATATAAACAATCTTCATGCTGTAGACCATTGCCTCCTTCGTTTGTTCCGCATGCAAAAATCCTACAAATGATTGGATACATAAAAAAAATATTAGTAACCAAGTAGTTTTATAAAAAAAATTAATCAAGCGGAAAAATTACATGTAAGAGTTAAAATTATTAGTAACCAAGTAGAAATATGCAAATTACCGTCGTATTCCCAAATCGGGAGTCCCGCGGCTGCGGGGTCAGTTCCTATGCGTTACATTGGTCCCGTGGGAGGTGTTGAAGCCACCCACGAGGACGTTCAGGGGCTGTTTTGAGTTCTCACCCTCTAATGCCATGTTTTTAAGCCTAAGTCTAGAAATATGCAAATTATCGTCGTATTCTCAAAAAGGGAGTCCCGCGGCTATGGGGTCAGTTCCTATGAGTTACATTGGTCTCGTGGGAGGTGTTGGTGCCACCCACGGGGACGTTCGGTGGATGTTTCGAGTTTTCACCCACTAATGTCATGTTCTAAGCCTATGTATAGAAATATGCAAATTACCTTCGTATTCTCAAATCGGGAGCCCGCGGCTGCGGGGTCAGTTCCTTCGAGTTACATTGGTTCCGTGGGAGGTGTTGGTTCCACCCACGGGGCCGTTCGGGTGCTGTTTCGAGTTTTCACCCTCTAACACCATGTTATGCTTAAGTCTAAAAATATGCAAATTATCGTCGTATTCTCAAACCGGGAGTCCCGCGGCTGCAGGGTCAGTTCCTACGAGTTACAATGGTCCCGTGGGAGGTGTTGGTGCCACCCACAGGGCAGTTAGAGGGTTGTTTCGAGTTTTCACCCTCTAACGCCATGTTTTTAAGCTTAAGTCTAAAAATATGCAAATTATCGTCATATTCTCAAACCGGCAGACCCGCGGCTGCGGGGTCAGTTCCTACGAGTTACATTGGTCCCGTGGGAGGAGTTGGTGCAACCCACGGGGCCGTTCGGGGGCTATTTCGAGTTTTCATCCTCTAACGCCATGTTTTGCCTAAGTCTAGAAATATGAAAATTACGTTCGTATTCTTAAATCGGGAGTCCCGTCGCGGCGGGGTCAGTTCCTATGAGTTACATTGGTCCCGTGGGAGGTGTTAGTGCCACCCACTGGGACGTTCGGGGACTGTTTCGAGTTCTCACCCTCTAACGTCATGTTTTTAAGCCTATGTCTAGAAATATGAAAATTATCGTTGTATTCTCAAACCGGGAGTCCCGCGACTGCGGGGTCGGTTTCTACGAGTTACATTGGTCCCGTGGGAGGTGTTGGTGCCACCCACGGGGTCGTTCGGGGGTTGTTTTGAGTTTTCACCCTCTAACGCCATGTTTTGTTTAAGTCTAGAAATATGCAAATTACCGTCGTATTCTCAAACCGGGAGTCCCGCGACTACGGGGTCAGTTCCTACAAGTTACATTAGTCCCGTGGGAGGAGTTGGTTCCACCCACGGGGACGTTCGGGGGCTGTTTCGAGTTCACACACTCTAACGCCATGTTTTTAAGCCTAAGTCTAGAAATATGCAAATTATCGTTGTATTCTTAAACCGAGAGTCCCACGGCTGCGGGGTCAGTTCCTACGAGTTACATTGGTCCCGTGGGAGGTGTTGGTGCCACCCACTGGGCCGTTCGGGGGCTGTTTCGAGTTTTCACCCTCTAACGCCATGTTTTGCTTAAGTCTAGAAATATGCAAATTACCATCGTATTCTCAAACTGGGAGTCCCGCGATAGCAGGGTCAGTTCCTACGAGTTACATTGGTCCCGTGGGAGGTGTTGGTGCCGCCCACGGGGCCGTTAGAGGGCTGTTTCGAGTTTTCACCCTCTAACGCCATGTTTTTAAGCCTAAATCTAAAAATATGCAAAGTATCGTCATATTCTCAAATCGGGAGTCCCGTGGCTGCGGGGTCAGTTCAGATGAGTTACATTGGTCCCGTGGGAGGAGTTGGTGCCACCCACGGGGCCGTTCGGGGGCTGTTTCAAGTTTTCACCCTCTAACGCCATGTTTTGCTTAAGTCTAGAAATATGCAAATTACCATCGTATTCTCAGACCGGGAGTACCGTGGCAGCGGGGTCAGTTCCTACGAGTTACATTTGTCCCGTGGGAAGTGTTGGTGCCACCCACGGGGATGTTCGGGGGATGTTTCGAGTTCTCACCCTCTAACGCCTTGTTTTTAAGCCTAAGTCTATAAATATGAAAATTAACGTCGTATTCTCAAACCAAGAGTCCCGTGGCTGCGGGGTCAGTTCCTATGAGTTATATTGGTCCCGTGGGAGATGTTGGCGCCACCCATGGGGCCGTTCGGGGTCTGTTTGGAGTTCTCACCCTCTAACGCCATGTTTTTAAGCCTAAGTCTAGAAATATGCTAATTACCATCGTATTATCAAACCGAGAGTCCCGCGGCTGCGGGGTTAGTTCCTATGAGTTACATTGGTCCCGTTGGAGGTGTTGGAGCCACCCACGGGGATGTTAGGGGGCTATTTCGAGTTCTCACCCTCTAACGCCATGTTTTTAAGCCTAAGTCTAGAAATATGCAAATTATCATCGTATTTTAAAACCGACAGTCCCGCGGCTGCGGGGTCAGTTCCTACGAGTTACATTGGTCCCGTGGGAGGTGTTGGTTCCACCCACGAGGACGTTGGGGGTTGTTTCGATTTCTCACCCTCTAACTCCATGTTTTGCCTAAGTCTAGAAATATGAAAATTATCATCGTATTGACAAATCGAGAGTCCCGTGGCTGCGGGGTCAGTTCCTACGAGTTACATTGGTCACGTGAGAGGTGTTGGTGACACCCAGGGGACCGTTCGGGGGCAGTTTCGAGTTTTCACCCTCTAACGCCATGCTTTTAAGCCAAAGTCTAGATATATGCAAATTACCTTCGTATTCTTAAATCGGGAGTCTCGCGGCTGCGGGGTCAGTTCCTACGAGTTACATTGGTCCCGTGGGAGGTGTTGGTGCAGCCCACGTGGCCGTTCGGGGCCAGTTTTTAGTTTTCACCCTCTAATGCCATGTTTTTCTTAAGTCTAGAAATATGTAAATTATCGTCGTATTCTCAAAACGGGAGTCCTGCAGCTGCGGGATCATTTTGTACGAGTTACATTGGTCCCGTGGGAGGTGTTGGTGCCACCCATGGGGACCTTCGGGGGCTGTTTCGAGTTCTCAGCCTCTAACGCCATGTTTTTAAGCCTAACTCTAGAAATATGCAAATTATCGCAAACCGGGAGTCCCGCGGCTGCGGGGTCAGTTCCTACGAGTTACATTGGTCCCGTGAGAGGTGTTGGTGCCACCTACGGGGACGTTCGGGGGCTATTTCGAGTTTTCACCCTTTAACGCCATGTTTTGCTTTAGTTTAAAAATATGTAAATTACTGTCGTATTCTCAAATCGGGAGTCCCGCGGCTGCGGGGTCAATTCCTACGAGTTACATTAGGCCTGTGGGAGGTGTTGGTACCACCCATAGGGACGTTCAGGGGCTGTTTCGAGTTCACACCCTCTAACGTCATATTTTTAAGCCTAAGTCTAGAAATATGTAAATTATCATCGTATTTTCAAACCGGGAGTCCCGCGGCTGTAGGGTGAGTTCCTACGAGTTACATTGGTCCCGTGGGAGGTGTTGGTGCCACCCACATGGCCGTTAGAGGGCTGTTTCGAGTTTTCACCCTATAACGCCATTTTTTAAGCTTAAGTCTAAAAATATATAAAGTATCATCATATTCTCAAACCGGGAGTCCCCCGGCTGCTGGGTCAGTTCCTATGAGTTACATTGGTCCCGTGGGAGGTGTTGGTGCCACCCACGAGGCCGTTCGGGGGCTGTTTCGAGTTTTCACCCTCTAACGCCATGTTTCGCTTAAGTCTAGAAATATACAAATTATCATCGTATTCTCAAACCGGGAGTCCCGCAGCTGCGGGGTCAGTTCCTACGAGTTACATTGTCCCCGTGGGAGGTGTTGGTGCCACCCACCGGGACGTTCGGGGGCTGTTTTGAGTTCTCATCCTCTAACGCCATATTTTTAATCCTAAGTCTAGAAATATGTAAATTACCATCGTATTCTCAAATCAGGAGTCCCGCGGATGTGGGGTCAGTTCCTACGAGTTTCATTGGTCTCGTGGGAGGTGTTGGAGCCACCCACGGGGATATTCGGGGGCTGTTTCGAGTTCTCACCCTCAAACGCCACATTTTTAATCCTAAGTCTACAAATATGAAAATTATCGTCGTATTCTCAAACCGGGAGTCCCGAAACTGCGAGGTCTGTTCCTACGAGTTACATTGGTCCCGTGGGAGGTGTTGGTGCCACCCACGGGGCCGTTCGTGGGCTGTTTCGAGTTTTCACCCTCTAACACCATGTTTTGACTAAGTCTAAAAATAAGGCAATTACCTTTGTATTCTCAAACTGGGAGTCCCCCGACTGCGGGGTCAGTTCCTATGAGTTACATTGTTCCCGTGGGAGGTGTTGGTGCCACCCACGGTGCCGTTCGGGGGTTGTTTCGAGTTTTCACCCTCTAACGCCATGTTTTTAAGCCCAAGTCTAGAAATATTTAAATTATCGTTGTATTTTCAAACCGAGAGTCCCGTAGCTTCGGGGCTAGTTCCTATGAGTTACATTGGTCCTATGGGAGGTGTTGGTGCCACCCACGGGGCCGTTCGGGGGCTATTTCGAGTTTTCACACACTAACGCCATGTTTTTAAGCCTAAGTCTAGAAATATGTAAATTATCTTCGTATTCTCAAACCGAGAATCCCACAGCTGCGGGGTCAGTTCCTACGAGTTACATCGGTCCATGGGAGGTGTTGGTGCCACCCACGGGGCCGTTTGGGGGCTATTTCGAGTTTTCAGCCACTAACGCCATGTTTTTAAGCCAAAGTCTAGAAATATGTAAATTATCTTCGTATTCTCAAACCAGGAGTCCCACGGCTGCGGGGTCAGTTACTAGGAGTTACATTGGTCCCGTGGGAGGTGTTGGTGCCACCCACGCGGCCGTTCGGGGGCTATTTTGAGTTTTCACCCTCTAACGCCATGTTTTGCTTAAGTATAGAAATATGAAAATTACCGTCGTATTCTCAAATCGAGAGTCCCGCGGCTGCAGGGCTAGTTCCTACGAGTTACATTGGTCCCGTGGGAGGTGTTGGTGCCACCAACTAGGCCGTTAGAGGGTTGTTTCGAGTTTTCACCTACAACGCCATGTTTTTAAGCCTAAGTCTAAAAATTTGCAAATTATCGTCGTATTCTCAAACCGAGAGTCCCGCGGCTGCGGGGTTAGTTCCTACGAGTTACATTGGTCCCGTGGGAGGAGTTGGAGCCACCCACGGGGCCGTTCGGGGGCTGTTTCGAGTTTTCACCCTCTAACGCCATGTTTTGCTTAAGTCTAGAAATATTAAAATTATCGTCGTATTCTCAAATAGGGAGTCCCGCGGCAGCGGGGTCAGTTCCTGCAAGTTACATTTGTCCCGTGGGAGGTGTTGGTGCCACCCACGGGGACGTTCGGGGGCTGTTTCGAGTTCTCACCCTCTAACGCCATGTTTTTAAGCCTAAGTCTAGAAATATGCAAATTATCGTCGTATTCTCAAACCGAGAGTCCCGCGGTTGCGGGGTCCATTCCTACGAGTTACATTGGTCCCGTGGGAGGGGTTGGTGCCACCCATGGGGCCGTTCGGGGTCTGTTTCGAGTTTTCACCCTCTAACGTCAAGCTTTTAAGTCTAAGTCTAGAAATATGCAAATTACCGTCGTATTCTCAAATTGGGAGTCCTGCTACTGCGGGGTCAGTTACTCCGAGTTACATTGGTCCCGTGGGAGGTGTTGGTGCCACCCACGGGGACGTTCGGGGGCTGGTTTCCCCCTCTAACGCCATGTTTTTAAACCTAAGTCTAGAAATATGCAAATTATCGTCGTATTCTCAAACCGGGAGTCCCAGGGCTGCGCGACCAGTTCTTACGAGTTTCATTAGTCCCGTGAGAGGTGTTGGTACCACCCACGGGGCCGTTCGGGGGTTGTTTCGAGTTTTCACCCACTAATGCCTTGTTTTTAAGCCTAGGTATAGAAAGATATGAATTACTCTCGTATTCTCAAATCGGGAGACTCGCGGCTACGGGGTCATTTCCTATGAGTTACATTGGTCCCGTGGGAGGTGTTGATGCCACCCATGGGGCCGTTCGGGGGTTGTATCTAGTTTTCACCCTCTTACGCCATATTTTGCTAAATCTAAAAATAAGCAAATTATCATCGTATTCTCAAATCGGGAGTCTCGCGGCTGCGCGGTCAGTTCCTATGAGTTACATTGGTCCCGTGGGAAGTGTTGGTGCCACCTACGGGGCCTTTCGGGGGCTGTTTTGGGGTTTCACCCTCTAACGCTATGTTTTTAAGCCTAAGTCTAGAAATATGCAAATTATCTTTATATTCTCAAACCGGGAAACCCGCGACTGCGGCGTCAGTTCCTATGAGTTACGTTGGTCTCGTGGGAGGTGATGGTGCCACCCACGGGGCCGTTCGGGGGCTGTTTCGAGTTTTCACCCTCTAATGCAATATTTTTAAGCCTAAGTTTAGAAATATACAAATTATCGTCGTATTCTCAAACTGGGAGACCCGCAGCTGCGGGGTCAGTTCCTACGAGTTACATTGGTCCCGTGGGAGGTGTTGGTGCCACCTACGAGGCTGTTCAGTTGCTTTTTTAGGTTTTCACCCTCTAACGCCATGTTTTTAAGCCTAAGTCTAGAAATATGCAAGTTACCATCGTATTCTCAAACCGGGAGTCCCGCGGTTGCGTTGTCAGTTCCTACGAGTTACATTGGTCCCGTGGGAGGTGTTGGTGCCACCCACGGGGCCGTTAGGGGGCTGTTTCGAGTTTTGACCCTCTAACGCCATGTTTTTAAGCCTAAGTCTATAAATACACAAATTGTCGTCGTATTCTCAAATCGGGAGTCCTGCGGCTGCGAGGTCAATTCCTACGAGTTACATTGATCCTATGGGAGGTGTTGGTGCCACCCACGGCGCCGTTCGGGGGCTATTTCGAGTTTTCACCCACTAACGCCATGTTTTTAAGCCTAAGTCTAGAAATATGCAAATTACCTTCATATTCTCAAACCGGGAGTCCCGCGGATGCGGGGTCAGTTCCTACGAGTTACATTGGTCCCGTGGGAGGTATTGGTACCACCCACGAGGCCGTTCGGGGGCTGTTTGGAATTTTCACCCTCTAACGCCATGTTTTGCTTAAGTCTAGAAATATGCAAATTACCTTCATATTCTCAAACCGAGAGTCCCGCGATGGCAGGGTTAGTTCCTACGAGTTACCCCGATCCCGTGGGAGGTGTTGGTGCCACCCACTGGGCCGTTAGAGGGCTGTTTCGAGTTTTCACCCTCTAACGTCATGTTTTTAAGCCTAAGTCTAAAAATATGCAAATTATCATCATATTCTCAAACCGGGAGTCCCGCGTCTACGGGGTCAATTCCTACGAGTTACATTGGTCCCGTGGGAGGAGTTGGCGCCACCCACGGGGCCGTTCGGGGGCTGTTTCGAGCTTTCACCCTCTAACGCCATGTTTTGCTTAAGTCTAGAGATATGCAAATTACTGTCGTATTCCCAAAAATAGGGAGTCCCGCGGCTGCGGGGTCAGTTCCTACGAGTTACATTTGTCCCGTGGGTGGTGTTGGTACCACCCACAGGGACGTTCGGGGGCTGTTTCGAGTTCTCACCCTCTAACGCCATGTTTTTAAGTCTAAGTCTATAAATATGCAAATTATCATTGTATTCTCGAACCGAGAGTCCCGCGGCTGCGGGGTCAATTCCTACGAGTTACATTGGTCCCGATGGAGGGGTTGGTGCCACCCACGGGGTCGTTCGGGGTCTGTTTCGAGTTTTCACCCTCTAACCCCATGCATTTAAGCCTAAGTGTAGAAATATGCTAATTACCGTCATATTCTCAAACTGGGAGTCCCGCGGCTGCGAGGTCAGTTACTACGAGTTACAAGGGTCCCGTGGGAGGTGTTGGAGCCACCCACGGGGACGTTCGGGGGCTGTTTTGAGTTTTCACCCTCTAACACCATATTTTTAAGCCTAAGTCTAGAAATATAAAAATTACCATCGTATTCTCAAACTGGGAGTCCCGCCGCTGCGGGGTCAGTTCCTCCGAGTTACATTGGTCCCGTGAGAGGTGTTGGTGCCACCCACGGGGACGTTCGGGGGCTGTTTTGGGGTTTCACCCTCTAACGCCATGTTTTTAAGCCTAAGTCTTGAAATATGCAAATTATCATCGTATTCTCCAACCGAGAGTCCCGGGGCTGCGCGACCAGTTCTTACGAGTTACATTAGTCCCGTGAGAGGTGTTGGTGCCACCCACGGGGCCGTTTCGAGTTTTCACCCACTAACACCATATTCTTAAGCCTAAGTCTAGAATTATGCAAATTACAGTTGGATTCTAAAATCGGGAGTCCCTGGGCAGCGCGACCAGTTCCTACTAGTTACATTAGTCCCATGGGAGTTGTCGGTGCCACCCACGGGGCCATTAGGGGGTTGTTTCGAGTTTTCACCCACTAACGCCCTGCTTTTAAGCCTAAGTATAGAAAGATAAGAATTACCATCGTATTCTCAAACCGGGATACCCGCGGCTGTGGGGTCATTTCTTATGAGTTACATTGGTCCAGTGGGAGGTGTTGATGCCACTCATGGGGCCGTTCGGGGGTTGTTTCGAGTTTTCACCCTCTCACGCCATATTTTGCTTAAATTTAAAAATAAGCAAATTATCGTCGTATTCTCAAACTAGGAGTCTCGCGGCTGCGCGGTCAGTTCCTACGAGTTATATTGGTCCAGTGGGAGGTGTTGGTGCCACCCAAGGGGTTGTTCGGGGGATGTTTTGGGTTTTCACCCTCTAACGCCAAGTTTGTAAGCCTAACTCTAGAAATATGCAAATTATCGTTGTATTTTCCAACCGGGAGTCCCGGGGCTGCGCGACCAGTTCTTACGAGTTACATTAGTCCCGTGAGAGGTGTTAGTGCCACCCACGGGGGTGTTCGGGGGCTGTTTCGAGTTTTCACCCACTAATACCATATTTTTAAGCCTAAGTCTAGAATTATGCAAATTACAGTCGGATTCTCAAACCGGGAGTCCCGAGGCAGCGCGACCAGTTCCTACGAGTTACATTAGTCCCGTGGGAGTTGTCGGTGCCACCCACGGGGCCATTAGGGGGTTGTTTCGAGTTTTCACCCACTAACGCCTTGTTTTTAAGCCTAAGAATAGAAAGATACGAATTACCGTCGTATTCTTAAACCGGGAGACCCGTGGTTGCGGGGTCATTTCCTACGAGTTATATTGGTCCCGTGGGAGGTGTTGGTGCCACCCACGGGGCCGTTCGGGGGTTGTTTCGAGTTTTCACCATCTCTTGTCATATTTTGATGAAATCTAGAAATAAGAAAATTATCGTCGTATTCTCAAACCGAGAATCTTGCGGCTGCGCGGTCAGTTCCTATGAGTTACATTGGTCCCGTGGGAGGTGTTGGTGCCACCCACGGGGCCGTTCGGGGGCTTTTTTGGGTTTTCACCCTCTAACGCCAAGTTTTTAAGCCTAAGTCTAGAAATATGCAAATTATATTTGTATTCTCAAACCGGGAGACCCACGACTGCGGGGTCAGTTCCTACGAGTTACGTTGGTCTCATGGGAGGTGATGGTGCCACCCACGGGGCCATTCGGGGGCTGTTTCGAGTTTTCACCCTCTAATGCCATGTTTTTAAGCCTATGTTTAGAAATATGCAAATTATCATCCTATTCTCAAACTGGGAGACCCGTAGCTGCAGGGTCAGTTCCTACGAGTTACGTTCGTACCGTGGGAGGTGTTGGTGCCACCAACGGGGCCGTTCGGGGGTTGTTTGAGTTTTCACCCTCTAACGCCATGTTTTGCTTAAATCTAAAAATATGCAAATTATCATCGTATTCTCAAACTGGGAGTCTCGCGGCTGCGCAGTCAGTTCCTACGAGTTACATTGGTCCCGTGGGAGGTGTTGGTGCCACCCACGAGGCTGTTCGGGGGTTGTTTTGGGTTTTCACCCTCTAACGTCATGTTTTGAAGCCTAAGACTAGAAGTATGCAAATTACCGTCGTATTCTCAAATCGGGAGTCCCGCGGCTGCGCTACTAAACTCGTTGGAAATACTGGTATTGTTTGTAATAGATTATCTTCAGTGGATTATGAATTCTACATTATATTTTTTCACTAAAGGCATGATAGCGCATAATCAATCCCACCTATATAATAGGAGTGTTACCTTATTAGGATATTTCACTATTTGAATAAAATATATCATAGGAGTTTACAATCTCAATCTATGAAAATATATCATTTAACTTGTACCCAAAATATATCATTTAACAAAATATATCTTTTAAATTTTTGGCCATGGTCAATAAGGAAGTTAGTGGTCAGGAATTTGTATGAGTATCAAAGCAACTCTATTTATTTTTTCTAAGAAAGTATATTTACAATGTGAAATGACGTTCACCTGTAATCAATGCATGCCACTATAATGTCTCTTTCTGCCAACTGCTATCATAAAAGAGAACCCCAAGCTTTATACCTACATTACCAAAGAATACAAATACCTCAATGGGAATTACCTCAATAGGAATTAACTGAATAGTGTGAAATGAGTCATCAAAACAATTTGATAACATCATTCCATGAATACAAAATGTAAAATTGAAAAATAAATGAAAACCAATCCAAGTAGGCAATATGTAAACCTCGATCCGCTTGCTTTCAATATGTAAACCAATCCATAGAGAACGCATATATGTTGATGCATATGTGCATATATGCTGCATATGTGCATATATGCAGATGCATATATGCTGCATATATATGTGGCATATATGCTGCATATATGAATATGCATATACGCTGTCGAGTTTTTAAAACCATACATATAACGTGTTTTTATAAAACCTGAACAAATAAATATCGATCCACGTTGTCTAATTTAATAAAGTAAAAGGAAAATTTATATCAATAGCGGGAGTTATCTGACCAGAGATGCTGGCAGAAGATGTCGTTCCTGGATAGGTGCAAAACATTGGAAATATACCTATTAGTTAACAGACGCTTTCACACCGTTGGTCGCTATTATTCATTTCATACTCGAAGAGACGATCTTATTACCGGTGTAGTAAACGAAGGCGATCCTAATGGACATTGTGTCGGGTTTTTGCCTTCTAATGCCATGTTTTTAAGCTCAAGTTTAATAATACGCAAATTATCATCGTATTCTCAAACCGGCAGTCCCATGATCGTGTGGTCAGTTCCTACGAGTTACATTGGTCCCGTGGGAGGTGTTGGTGCCACCCACGGGACCGTTCGGGGGCTATTTTGGGTTTTCATCCTCTAATGCCATTTTTTTAAGCTTAAGTCTCGATATTTTAAATTATTAATGTATTCTCAAACCGGGAGTCCCGCGATCACACGGTCACTTCCTACGAGTTACATTGGTCCCGTGCGAGCTGTTGGTGCCACTCACGGGGCCGTTCAGGGGCTGTTTTAGGTTTTCACCCACTAACGCCATGTTTTTAAGCCTAAGACAAGAAATATGCAAATTATCATCGTACTCTCAAACCGGGGGTCCCGTGATCGCGCGGTCAGTTCCTATGAGTTACATTGGTCCCGTGTGAGGTGTTGGTGCCACTCACGGGGCCGTTCGGGGACTATTTCGGCTTTTGACCCACTAACGCCATGTTTTTAAGCCTAAGTTTAGAAATATATAAATTACCATCGTATTCTCAAATCGAGAGTCCCGGGACTGCACGATCAGTTCATACGAGTCACATTGGTCTCGTGGGACCCACGGGGCCGTTCGGGGGCTGTTTAGGGTAATCACCCACTAACGCCGGGTTTTTAACCCTAATTCTAGAATTATGCAAATTACCATCGTATTCTCCAATCGGGAGTCCCGCAGCTGCGCGGTCAGTTCCTACGAGTTACATTGGTCCCGTGGGAGGTGTTGGTGCCACCCACGGGGCCGTTCGGGGGTTGTTTCGAGTTCTCACCCTCTAACGCCATGTTTTGCTTAAATCTAAAAATTTGCAAATTATCGTTGTATTCTCAAACCGGGAGTCTTGCGGCTGCGTGGTCAGTTCCTACGAGTTACATTAGTCCCGTGGGAGGTGTTGGTGCCACCCACGAGGCCGTTCGGAGGCTGTTTCGAGTTTTCACCCTCTAATGCCATGTTTTTAAGCCTAATTCTAGAATTATGCAAGTTAGCATCGCATTCTTAAATTGGTAGTCCCGTGGTTGCGTGGTCAGTTCCTACGAGTTACATTGGTCCCGTGGGAGGTGATGGCGCCACCTACGGGGCCATTCGGGGGCTATTTCGAGTTTTCACCCTCTAACGCCATGTTTTTAAGACTAAGTCTAGAAATATGCAAATTTTCGTCGTATTCTCAAACAGGGAGACTCGCGGCTACGGGGTCAAATTCCTATGACTTACATTGGTCCCGTGGGAGGTGTTGGCACCACCCACGGGGCTGTTCTGGGGCTATTTTGGGTTTTCACCCTCTAACGCCATGTTTTTAAGCCTAAGTCTAGATATATGCAAATTATCGTCGTATTCTCACACCAGGAGTCCTGAGGCTGCGCGTCCAGTTCTTAAGAGTTACATTAGTCCCGTGGGAGGTGTCGGTGCCACCCACGGGGCCGTTAGGGGGCTGTTTTGAGTTTTCACCCACTAACGCCATGTTTTTAAGCCTAAGTCTAGAAAGATGCGAATTACCATCGTATTCTCAAATCGGGAGACCCGCGGCTGCGGGGTCAGTTCCGAGGAGTTACATTGGTCCCGTGGGAGGTGTTGGATCCACCCACGGGGCCGTTCGGGGGTTATTTCGAGTTTTCACCCTCTAATGTCATGTTTTTAAGCGTAAGTCTAAAATACACAAATTCACTTCGTATTCTCAAATCGGGAGACCCGCGGCTGCGGGGTCACTTCCTACGAGTTACATTGGTCTTGTGAGAGGTGATGGTGCCACCCACGGGGCCGTTCGGGGGCTGTTTCGAGCTTTCACCCTCTAACGCCATGTTTTTAAGCCTAAGTTTAGAAATATGCAAATTATCGTTGTATTCTGAAACCGAGAGACCCGCGGCGGCGGGGTCAGTTCCTACGAGTTACATTGGTCCCGTGTGAGGTGTTGGTGCCACCAACGGAGCCGTTCGGGGGTTGTTTTGAGTTTTCACCCTCTAACGCCATGTTTTGCTTAAATCTAGAAATATGAAAATTATCGTCGTATTCTCAAACCGGGAGTCTCGCGGCTGCGTGGTCAGTTCTTACGAGTTACATTGGTCTCGTGGGAGGTGATGGTGCAACCCACAGGGCCGTTCGGGGGCTGTTTCGAGTTTTCACCCTCTAACGCCATGATTTTAAGCCTAAGTTTAGAAATAAGCAAAGTATCTTCGTATTCTCAAACTGGGAGACCCGCGGCTACGGGGTCAGTTCCTACGAGTTACATTGGTCCCGTGGGAGGTGTTGGTTCCACCCACGGGCCTGTTCGGGGGTTGTTTCGAGTTTTCACCCTCTAACGCCGTGTTTTTAAACCTAAGTCTATGCAAATTACCATTGCATTCTTAAACCGGGAGTCCCGTGGATGCGTGGTCTGTTCCTACGAGTTACATTGGTCCCGTGGGAGGTGTTGGTGCCACCCACGGGGCCATTCGGGGGCTGTTTTGAGTTTTCACGCTCTACGCCATGTTTTTAAGCCTAAGTCTAGAAATACGAAAATTATCATCATATTCTCAAATCGGGAGACCCGCGACTGCGGGGTCAGTTCCTACGAGTTACTTTGGTCCCGTGGGCGGTGTTGGCGCCACGCACGGGGCTGTTTCGGGGCTATTTTGTGTTTTCACCCTCTAACGCCATGTTTTTAATCCTAAATCTATGCAAATTATCATTGTATTCTCAAACCGGGAGTCCCGCGGCTTCGCGACCAGTTCCTATGAGTTACATTGGTCCCGTGCGAGTTGTTGGTGCCACTCACGGGGCTGTTTAAGGGCTATTTGGGGTTTTCACCAAATAACGCCATGTTTTTAAACCTAAGACTCGAAATATGCAAATTATCATCGTACTTTCAAACTGGGTGTCCCGTGATCGCGCGGTCAGTTCCTACGAGTTACATTGGTCCTGTGCGAGGTGTTGGTGCCACTCACGGGGTCGTTTGGGGGCTGTTTCGGCTACTCACCCACTAACGCCATGTTTTTAAGGCTAAGTCTAAAAATGAACAAATTATCGTTGTATTCTCAAATCGGGTGTCCCGGGACTACGCGATCAGTTCCTACGAGTCACATTGGTCCCGTGGGGGGTGTTGGTGCCACCCACGGGGTCGTTCGGGGGTTGTTTTTGGTTTTCACCCACTAACGCCGGGTTTTTAAGCCTATGTCTAGAATTATGTAAATTACCGTCGTATTCTCAAATCGGGAGTCCCGCGGCTGCACGGTCAGTTCCTCCGTGTTACATTGGTCCCATGGGAGGTGTTGGTGCCACCCACGGGGCCGTTCAGGGGCTGTTTCGAGTTTTCTCCCTCCAACGCCATGTTTTACTTAAATCTAGATATATGCAAATTATCATCGTATTCTCAAACTGAGAGTCTCGCGGCTGCGCGATCAGTTCCTACGAGTCATATTGGTCCCGTGCGAGGTGTTACTGCCACCCACGGGGTCGTTCGAGGGATGTTTCGAGTTTTCACCCTCTAACGCCATGTTTTTAAGCCTAAGTCTAGAAATATGTAAATTATCGTCGTATTCTCAAACCGAGAGACCCACGGCTGCGGGGTCAGTTCCTACGAGTTACATTGGTCGCGTGGGAGGTGTTGGTGCCACCCACGGGGCTCTTTCGGGGCTGTTTTGGGTTTTCACCCTCTAACTCCTTATTTTTAAGCCAAAGACTAGAAATATGCAAATTATCATCGTACTCTCAAACCGGGAGTCCCGGGTCTGCGCGGCCAGTTCCTAAGAGTTACATTAGTCCCGTGGGAGGTGTTGGTCTACCCACGTGGTCGTTCGTAGGCTATTTCGAGTTTTCACCCACTAACGCCATGTTTTGAAGCTTAAGTCCAGAATTATGCAAATTACCGTCTTATTCTCAAACCGGGAGTCCCGGCGCTGCGCGGCCAGTTCCTAAGAGAAACATTAGTCCCATGGGAGGTGTTGGTGCCACCCACGGGGCCGTTAGGGGTCTGCTTCAAGTTTTCACCCACTAACGCCTTGTTTTGAAGCCTAAGTCTAGAACGATGTGAATTACCGTCATATTCTCAAACCGGGAGACCCGCGACTGCGGGGTCAGTTCTTACGAGTTGCATTGGTCCCGTGGGAGGTGTTGGTGCCACCCACGGGGCCGTTCGGGGGCTGTTTTGGGTTTTCACCCTCTTATGCCATGTTTTAAAGCCTAAGTCTAAAATACGCAAATTAACTTCGTATTCTCAAATTGGGAGACCCGCGGAAGCGGGGTTAGTTCCTACGAGTTACATTTGTCTCGTGGGAGGTGATGGTGCAACCCACGGGGCCGTTCGGGGGCTGTTTCGAGGTTTCACCCTCAAACGCCATGTTTTTAAGCCTATGTTTAGAAATATTCAAATTCTCGTCATATTCTGAAATCGGGAGACCCGCGACGGCGGGGTCAGTTCCTACGATTTACATTGGTCCCGTGGGAGGTGTTGGTGCTACCAACGGAGCCGTTTGGGGGTTGTTTCGTGTTTTCACCCTCTAACGCCATGATTTTAAGCCTAAGTTTAGAAATATGCTAATTATCTTCGTATTCTCAAATTGGGAGACCCGCGGCTGCGGGTCAGTTCCTACAAGTTACATTGGTCCCGTGGGAGGTGTTAGTGCCACCCACAGGGTCGTTCGGGGGTTGTTTCGAATTTTCACCCTTTAACGCCATATTTTTAAGCCTATGTCTAGAAATCTGTAAATTACCGTCGCATTCTTAAACCGGGAGTCCCGTGGCTGCGTGGTCAGTTCCTACGAGTTACATTGGTCCCATGGGAGGTGTTGGTGCCACCCACGGGGCCGTTCGAGGGCTGTTTTGAGTTTTCACCCTCTAAGCCATGTTTTTAAGCCTAAGTCTATAAATATGCAAATTATCGTCATATTCTCAAACCGGGAGACCAGCGACTGCGGGGTCAGTTCCTACGAGTTACATTGGTCCCGTGGGAGGTGTTGGCGCCACCCACGGGGCTGTTTCGGGGATGTTTTGGGTTTTCACCCTCTAACGCCATGTTTTTAATCCTAAATCTAGAAATATACAAATTATCGTCGTATTCTCAAACCGGGAGACCAGCGGCTGCGGGGTCAGTTCCTACGAGTTACATTGGTTCAGTGGGAGGTGTTGGCGCCACCCACGGGACTGTTCTGGGGCTGTTTTGGGGTTTCACCCTCTAACGCCATGTTTTTAAGATTAAATCTAGAAATATGCAAATTATCATCGTATTCTCAAACCGGGAGTCCCGGGGCTGCGCGGCCCGTTCCTACGAGTTACATTGGTCCCATGCGAATTGTTAGTGCCACTCACAGGGCCGTTCAAGGGCTGTTTCGGGTTTTCACTCAATAACGCAATGTTTTTAAGCCTAAGACTAGAAATATGCAAATTATCGTCGTATTCTCAAATTCGGAGTCTCGGGGTTGCGCGGAAAATTCCTACGAGTTACATTAGTCCCGTGGGAGGTCATGGTGCCACCCACGGGGCCGTACGGGGGTTGTTTCGGGTTTTCACTTACTAACGCCATGTTTTGAAGCCTAAGTCTAAAATTATGCAAATTACCGTTGTATTCTCAAACCGGGAGTCCCGAGGTTGCGCTTCCAGTTCCTACGAGTTACATTAGTCTCGTGAGAGGTGTCGGTGCCACCCACGGAGTCGTTAGGGGGCTGTTTCGAGTTTTCACCCACTAACGCCATGTTTTTAAGCCGAAGTCTAGAAAGATGCAAATTACCGTCGTATTCTCAAACTAGGAGACCCGCGGCTGCGGGGTCAGTTCCTACGAGTTACATTGGTCCTGTGGGAGGTGTTGGTGCCACCCACGGGGCCGTTCGGGGGCTGTTTTGGGTTTTCCCCCTCTAACGCCATGTTTTTTAGTCTAAGTCTAAAATATGCAAATTATCTTCGTATTCTCAAATCGGGAGACCAGCGGATGCAGGGTCAGTTCCTATGAATTACATTGGTCTCATGGGAGGTGATGGTGCCACCCACGGGGCCGTTCGGGGGCTGTTTCGAGTTTTCTCCCTCTAACGCCATGTTTTTAAGCCTAAGCTTATAAATATGAAAATTATCATCGTATTCTCAAACTGGGAGACCCGCGGCTGCGGGGTCAATTCCTACGAGTTACATTGGTCCCGTGGGAGGTGTTGGTGCCACCAACGGGGCCGTTCGGGGGTTGTTTCCAGTTTTCACCATCTAACACCATGTTTTTCTTAAATCTAGAAATGTGCAAATTATCATCTTACTCTCAAATCGGGAGTCTCGCAGCTGCGTGGTCAGTTCCTATGAATTACATTGGTCTCGTGGGAGGTGATGGTGCCACCCACGGGGCCGTTCGGGGGTGTTTCGAGTTTTCACCCACTAACGCCATCATTTTTAGCCTAAGTTTAGAAATATAAAAATTATCGTCGTATTCTCAAACCGGGAGACCCGAGTCTGCGGGTCAGTTCCTACGAGTTGCGTTGGTCTCGTGGGAGGTGTTGGTGCCACCCACGGGACCATTCGGGGGTTGTTTCGAGTTCTCACCCTCTAACACCATGTTTTTAAGCCTATGTCTAGAATTATTCAAATTACAATAGCATTCTTAAACCGGGAGTCCTGTGGCTGCGTGGTCAGTTCCTACGAGTTACATTTGCCCCTGGGAGGTGTTGGTGCCGGCCCCGGGGTCGTTTGGGGGATGTTTTGAGTTTTCCCCCGCTAACGCCATGTTTTTAAGCCTAAGTCTAGAAATATGCAAATTATTATCGTATTCTCAAACCGGGAGACCCGCGTCTGAGGGGTTAGTTCCTACGAGTTACATTGGTCCCGTAGGAGGTGTTGATGCCACCCACGGGGCTGTTCCGGGGCTGTTTTGGGTTTTCACCCACTAACGCCATGTTTTTAAGCCTAAGTCTAAAAATATGCAAATTATCGTCGTGTTCTCAAACCGGGAGTTCCGGGGCTGCGCAGCCTGTTCCGACAAGTTACATTGGTCCCGTGCAAGTTATGGGTGCCACTCACGGGGCCGTTCAGGGGCTGTTTCGAGTTTTCACCCAATAACGCCATGTTTTTAAACTTAAGACTAGAAATATGAAGATTATCGTCATACTCTCAAACCGGGGGTCCCTTGATCACCCAATCAGTTCCTACGAGTTACATTGGTCCCGTGCGAGGTGTTGGTGCCACTCACAGGGCCGTTCGGGGTCTGTTTTGGCTTTACACCCACTAACACCATCTTTTTAAGCCTAAGTCTATAAATATACAAATTACCGTCGTATTCTCGAACCGAGAGTCTCGAGACTGCGCGGTTAGTTCCTACGAGTCACATTGGTCACGTGGGAGGTGTTGGTGCCACCCACGGGGCCGTTCGGGGGCTATTTCGAGTTTTCACCCACTAACGCCGGGTGTTTAATCCTAAGTCTAAAATTATGCAAATTACCGTCGTATTCTTAAACCGGGAGTCCCGCGGCTGCGCGGTCAGTTCCTACGAGTTACATTGGTCCCGTGGGAGGTGTTGGTCCCACCCACGGGCCCGTTTGGGGGTTGTTTCGAGTTTTCACCCTCTAACGCCATGTTTTGCTTAAATTTAGAAATATGCAAATTATCGTCGTATTCTCAAACCGGGAGTCTCGCGGCTGCGCGGTCAGTTCCTACGAGTTACATTGGTCCCGTGGGAGTTGTTGGTGCAACCCATGAGGCCGTTCGGGGGCTGTTTCGAGTTTTCACCCTCTAACGCCATGTTTTTAAGCCTAAGTCTAGAAATATGCAAATTATCATCGTATTCTTAAACCGAGAGTCTCCTGACTGCGTGGTCAGTTCCTACGAGTTACATTTGTCCCGTGGGAGGTGTTGGTGCCACCCACAGGGCCGTTCGGGGGCTGTTTCGAGTTTTCACCCTCTAACGCCATGTTTTTAAGCCTAAGTCTAGAAATATGCAAATTTTCGTCGTATTCTCAAATCGGGAGACCCGCGACTGCGGGGTCAGTTCCTAAGAGTTACATTGGTTGCTGTTTCGTATTTTCACCCACTAACGCCATGTTTTTAAGCCTAAGTCTAATAATATAAAAATTACCGTCGTATTCTTAAACCGGCAGTCCCGGGGCTGCGTGGCCAGTTCCTACGAGTTACATTAGTCCCGTGAGAGGTGTTGGCGCCACCCACGAGGCTGTTCCGGGGCTGTTTTGGGTTTTCACCCTCTAATGCCATGTTTTTAAGCCTAAATCTAGAAATATGCAAATTATCGTCGTATTCTCAAACCGGGAGACCAGCGGCTGCGGGGTCAGTTCCTACGAGTTACATTTGTCCCGTGGGAGGTGTTGGAGCCACCCACGGGACTGTTCCGGGGCTGTTTCGGGTTTTCACCCTCTAACGCCATGTTTTTAAGCCTAAATCTAGAAATATGCAAATTATCATCGTATTCTCAAATCGGGAGTCCCGGGGCTACGCGGCCAGTTTCTACGAGTTACATTGGTCCCATGCGAATTGTTGGTGCCACTCACAGGGCCGTTCAGGGGCTGTTTCGGGTTTTCACCCAATAACGCCATGTTTTTAAGCCTAAGTCTAGAATTATAAAAATTATCGTCGTATTCTAAAATCGGGAGTCCCGCGGCTGCGCGATCAGTTCCTTCGAGTTACATTGGTCCCGTGGGAGGTGTTAGTGCCACCCACGGGGCCGTTCGGGGGTTGTTTCGAGTTTTCACCCGATAACGCCATGTTTTTCTTAAATGTAGTTATATATAAATTATCATTATATTCTCAAACCGAGAGTCTCGCGACTGCGCGGTCATTTCCTCCGAGTTACATTGGTCCCATGGAGGTGTTGGTGCCACCCACGGGGCCGTTCGGGGGCTGTTTTGAGTTTTCACCCTCTAACGCCATATTTTTAAGCCTAAGTCTAGAAATATGCAAATTATCATCATATTCTCAAACCGAGAGACCCGCGGCTGCGGGGTCAGTTCCTACGAGTTACATTGGTCACGTGGGAGGTTTTGGTGCCACCCAGGGGGCTGTTCTGAGGCTGTTCGGAGGCTGTTTTGGGTTTTCACCCTCTAACACAATATTTTTAAGCCAAAGTCTAGAAATATGCAAATTATCGTCGTATTCTCAAATTCGGAGTCCCGGGGTTGCACGGCCAGTTCCTACGAGTTACATTAGTCCCGTGGGAGGTCTTGG
The DNA here is from genome assembly GCA_949130495.1 of Sambucus nigra. Classification (NCBI taxonomy): domain Eukaryota; kingdom Viridiplantae; phylum Streptophyta; class Magnoliopsida; order Dipsacales; family Adoxaceae; genus Sambucus; species Sambucus nigra. The sequence continues at coordinate 380,228,922 of OX422214.1, read as the reverse complement.
TGCCACCCACGGGGACGGACGGGGGCTGTTTCGGGTTTTCACCCACTAACGCCATTTTTTGAAGCCTAAGTCTAAAATTATGCAAATTACCGTTGTATTCTCAAACCGGGAGTCCCGGGGCTGCGCTTCCAGTTCCTACGAGTTACATTAGTCCCGTGGGAGGTGTCGATGCCACCCACGGGTCGTTAGGGGGATGTTTCGAGTTTTCACCCACTAACGCCATGTTTTTAAGCCGAAGTCTAGAAAGATGAAAATTACCGTCGTATTCTCAAACTGGGAGACCCGCGGCTGCGGGGTCAGTTCCTACGAGTTACATTGGTCCTGTGGGAGGTGTTGGTGCCACCCACATGACTGTTTGGGGGCTGTTTTGGGTTTTCCCCCTCTAACGCCATGTTTTTAAGCCTAAGTCTAAAATATGCAAATTATCTTCGTATTATCAAATCGGGAGACCCGTGGCTGCAGGGTCAGTTCCTATGAATTACATTGGTCTCGTGGGAGGTGATGGTGCCACCCACGGGGCCGTTCGGGGGCTGTTTCGAGTTTTCTCCCTCAATGCCATGTTTTTAAGCCTAAGTTTAGAAATATGCATATTATCATCGTATTCTCAAACTGGGAGACCCGCGGCTGCGGGGTCAGTTCCTACGAGTTACATTGGTCCCGTGGGAGGTGTTGGTGCCAACAACGGGGCCGTTCGGGGGTTGTTTCGAGTTTTCACCATCTAATGCCATATTTTTCTTAAATCTAGAAATGTGCAAATTATCATCTTACTCTCAAACCGGGAGTCTCACGACTGCGCGGTCAGTTCCTACGAGTTACATTGGTCTCGTGGAGGTGATGGTGCCACCCACGGGGCCGTTCGGGGGCTGTTTCGAGTTTTCACCCATTAACGCCATGATTTTTAGCCTAAATTTAGAAATATACAAATTATTGTCGTATTCTCAAACCGGGAGACCCGAGTCTGTGGGGTCAGTTCCTACGAGTTACGTTGGTCTCGTGGGAGGTGTTGGTGCCACCCACGGGGCCATTCGAGGGTTGTTTCGAGTTCTCACCCTCTAACGCCATGTTTTTAAGCCTATGTCTAGAAATATTCAAATTACCATCGCATTCTTAAACCGGGAGTCCTGTGGCTGCGTGGTCAGTTCCTACGAGTTACATTTGTCCCGTGGGAGGTGTTGGTGCCAACCCCGGGGTCGTTTGGGGGTTGTTTCGAGTTTTCCCCCTCTAACGCCATGTTTTTAAGTCTAAGTCTAAAAATATTCAAATTATCATCGTATTCTCAAACCGGGAGACCCGCGGCTGCGGGGTTAGTTCCTACGAGTTTTTAAGCCTAAGTCTTGATATTTTATAATTATCATCATATTCTCAAACTGAGAGGTCCGTGACTACACAATGAGTTCTTATTAGTTAGGTTGGTCCCGTGCGAGGTGTTTGTGATTTTTATGGGGTCGTTTTGAGGGTTATTTTCAACTTTGACCTCTAACGACATATTTTTAAGCCTAATTATATATATTTAAAAATTATCATCCTATTCTCAAATAGAGAGTTTTGTGACTTTGCAATCAGTTCCTACGAGTTACATTGGTCCTGTGCTAGGTGTTCGTTCCTCTAACAGGGCCATTTTAGGGCTATATTGGGTTTTCAGACTCTAATGACATGTTTTTAAGCCTAAGTATATTTACTTTCAAATTATATTCATATTATCCAACTGGTAGTCTCGTGACTATGTCGCCAATTCCTATGAGATACATTTGTCTCATGAATGGTGTTCATATCTCTTACGGGGCTATTTGGGGTCTTCATTCTTGAATGATATGTTTTTATGCCTAATTCATCATATTATCATACCATGGGTCCCGTGACTATATGGTAAGTTCCTATTTTTTACATTGGTCCTGTACGCGGTGTTCGTGCCTTTTACGGGGCCATTTAGTTGTTATTTTGAGTTTTTTTCCCTCTAGCGGCATATTTTTAAGCCCGTCTTGATATTTTCAAATTATCATCATATTCTAAAAATTGGAGTCCCCTGATAATGCGATCATTTCCTAGAAGTTACATTGATCCTGAATGAGGTGTTCGTGCCTTTTACTAGGCTGTTTGGCGATTATTTTGGGTGTTCACCCTCTAACAACATGTTTTTAATTCCTACTCTAGATATTTAAAAATTTCCATCATATTCTCAAACTAAGGGTCCTATGACTATGTGATCAGTTCATACGAGTTACATTGGTCTCTTGCGATGTGTTTGTGCCATTTACAGGGCCGTTTGGTTACTGCTTTGGGTTTTCTCCCTCTAATGACATATTTTTAGGCCTATGTATTTGGATTTGAAAATTATCATCATATTCTAAAATCAGGAGTCCCGTGACTCTGAGGTTAGTTCCTACGAGTACATTGGTCCCGTGTGAGGTGTTCTTGCGTCTTATACGGACGTTGGAGGATGTTTTAGGTTTTTTCTATTTAACGACATCTTTTTATACCTTAATCTTGATATTTGAAAATTATCGACATATTCTTAAATCGGGATTCCCGTTAAATCACCCTATGTGAGGTGTTCATGCTTGTTACGGAACCGTTTGTGGGTTCTTTTAGATTTTTTTCCCTCTAATGGCATGTTTTAAGCCTAACTCTTAAATTATGCAAATTATCATCATATTATCAAATTGAGAGTCCCATGACTACACGGTTAGTTTTTACGAGTCATATTGGCCCCGTGCGAGGTGTTCGTGCCTCTTACGGAGCCATTTAGGGGATATTTTGGGTTTCACCCCTTTAACTACATGTTTTTTTTTTGCTAAGTATTGATATTTTAAAATTATCATCATATTCTCAAACTGAGAGTTCGGTGACTTCATCGTTAGTTACTACGAGTTACATTGGTCTCGTGTAATGTGTTTGTGCCTTTTATAAGGCCATTTGAGGGGATGTTTTGGGTTTTTTCCCTCTGACAACATTGTTTAAAGCCTAACTCTAGATATTTCCAAACTATCATCATATTGTCAAATCAAGAGTCTCATGACTTCGCGATCATGTCCTACGAGTTACATTCTATGCGTGCGAGTTGTTCATTACTCTTACAGGGTCGTTTTGGGGGTGTTTTGTGTTTTCACCCTTGAACTACATGTTTTTAATTTTAAATCAAGATATTTGAAAATTATAATCATATTCTCACACTAGGAGTTTCGTGACTCTGTGGTTATTTTCTAAGAGTTACATTGGTCCCGTGTGATGTATTCGTGTCACTTACATGATCGTTTGGGGGATATTTCAGGTCTTCTCCCTCTAAGGACATGTTTTTATGCCTAAGTCTATATATTTTTAAATTATTATCATTTTCTCATTCCGGGGATCCCATCACTACGCGATCAGCTCCAACGAGTTATATTACTCCCACGTGAGATGTTTGTGCCTCTAACGGGGCCATTTAGTAATTGTTTTAGATTTTTTCCCTCTAGCAGCATATTTTAAGACTAAGTCTTGATATTTTCAAATTATAATCACATTCTCAAACCATGAGTTCTGTGACTACACAGTCCGTTCTTACGAATTATATTGGTTCTATGTGAGGTGCCCCTGCCTCTTATGGGGTCGTTTCTAAACTATATTTAATTTTCGTTCTATAACGACATGTTTTTCAAGCTGTGTCTCCATATTTGAAACTTATTGTCATATTTTGAAAATGGAAGTCCTGTGACTACACAATCAGTTTCTACGAGTTATATTAATCTCGTGCGAGGTGTTGGTGCCCTTTATGAGGCCGTTTTGGGGGTTATCTTGGGTTTTCTCCCTCTAATAACATGTTTATTGCCTAAGTCTAGACATTTCAAAATTATCTCCATATTCTCAAACCGGGATTCCCATGACTATGCTATTAATTCCTATGAGTTATAATCGTGCCTTGTTTTGGTGTTCGTCCCACCAATTGGGACGTTTGGCTGTTGTTTTGGGGTTTTCCCTCTAACGCCATGTTTTTTAGCCTAACTCTTGAGATTTTATAACTATCGTTATATTCTTAAATTGGGTGTCATGTGACTATGAGGTTAGTTCCTACGAGTACATTGGTCCCGTGCGAGGTGTTCCTGCTTCTTACGGGATCATTTGAGGGTTGTTTTGGGTTTTATCCCTTTAACGTATGTTGTTATGCCTAAATCTTGATATTTGAATATTATCTATATATTCTTAAACCAAGAATCATTTATCGACATGGTCAATTTCTACGAGTTGTATTTGTCTCGTGGGAGGTGTTCACGCCTCTTACGGGGCCTTTCGGGGCACTATTTTGAATTTTTCTCCCTCTAACAACTTGTTTTTACGGCTAACTCTTGAGATTTGAAAATTATCTTCATATTATCAAATTGGGAGTCCGTGACTACGCAATCAGTTTCTATGAGTCACATTGGTCCTGTTCGAGGTGTTCGTCCATCTTACGGAGTCATTTTGGTGTTGTTTTGAGTTTTCTCCCATTAATGGCATTTTTTAAGCCTTGATATTTGAAAATTATCGTCATATTCTAAAATTCTGAATTCTGTTACAATGTAGTTAATTCCTATGAGTTATATTGGTCTTGTGTGAGGTCTTTTTGCCTTTTACGGGGCTATTTTTGGGTTTTCTCCTAACAACGACATGTTTTCAAGCATAAATATAAAGATTTGCAAATTATCGTCTTGTTTTTAACCCTCCGGATATAAATAAAGTCATACAATTCTCAAATGCAAATCATGTCTAAGTGCTTAAAGATTTGTATATGGTGCGAGCTAATCGACATGAAGAATTCTATATTCTTTCCATTAGAAATTGATATCTAACACAATAACTCATTTCACAGATATTGAAGAAATTGACCGCAACCATTTATTTATTTATTTTAAAAAAAAATTGGGGGTCACAGATTTGATCCATGACCATATTAATTTTAAAAAAAAATAAAAAATATGGTTCCCCCCCTCCCCCCCCCCCCCCCCCCCCCCCCCCCAAAAAAAAAAAAAAAAACTTATTCAATAACCAATTCATATACAATTAAGCAATATTGTAACCGTGGAGTTGACAATTCAACATAAATGACCGTTCCATCCTAGTTAATTCATAAATCATACTAAACATTCATGAATCAAAATAAAGCTCCAATATAGCACCAATATCATAATCGGATACAATTTGGATACAAATAGGATCGTAAAGGACTAATATAATTATAGGATACAAATAGGATTGTCAAGGATTAAATAATGTTTAATACAAAATCTTCCTATAAATCGACTAAAAGATCCTTCAAATTTGGGTTTCCATCAAAAGAAAACTGCGAATCTTTAAGAGTCTTTAATGCATCTACTTCAGTAGTCATACCCTATTGTGCGTGCACAATAATAAACCAATTGCCATCGTTTATTCACTTTGAGTATAATACATTCTTTAAGTTCTTAAAGTCACAAATAAAAGGCTCGTGGACTATGCGGTCTTTAATCATCATCTTCGATAAATCTACCATGATAAGTTTTAAGTCAGGATCAACTTTGGAAGAATTTATAGTGTCCTCCACCTTCACCCAGTCAGAACAGAATACGATTTATATGAAATCTAAAAATCAAATTCCATTTTTTGATGGACAATCCTATAATAGGTTAGCACCACATCTTCTATATTTTTGTCTCTTTTGTTACAAACACAAGTCGTCAAAGAAGAATATGAAATTCTCTTATTTTGCGTCAAAAGCTTTTCATCACATGGATATGAAATGAAATCAAAACTGTTGGTGCGGAATTTCTTAAACTCTTTCTCACGAAATGTGGGTATTTTGCTAGGAATGAAAACTTTGAAGAGACATCACCTCTTTTTAGAAGCATAATTTATTAATAATTTTTTATTGTGGAATGTTTTTACCACACATAAATAAATAAACATACACATAAGAGGTAAAAATGACCTCTTTTGATATCCATGCCCTAAAATCATTCGTCGTCTAATTTATCCTCCGATTTGTGGATTTCATTCTCGTACTTCCTAAGTGAAAATTGTAAAGTTTAGATCATAAGATGGAGAAAACATATAATCAAATAAGAATAACTGTTAATTCTGTGGCTACTTACTCTCTTCAATCTTCAACTTTATCTTGAGATTCAAAGACATAACGAGATGCTTGCTCATAATGTAGATTAGTCAATATCGCCTCTGAAAATCCATTACTAAGTTGTTTAAGAAAAGTTAAATCAGTTAAGTAAAACCTATTTTTCCTGTTTGAGGAAACTCTTTTCTAAAACAAGATAGGAACACAGTCTTTGTTTAAATGTTATGAACACGATATTTTAGATTCCTAAAATTAGTTTTTAGGTTTAAAAAACTAAGTCTAGCTGTGCAGTTATAGGCTTGAAGAAGTAAACACACACATGCAATAGAGATTTTTAACTTGCTAAAATCCCACCCAATTGGGGAAACATCCACAGAGGTCTCTACACCTCAAAACAAAAATACTCTAAAATAGAGTTTTAGGTTACAATAATTTAATGAACTAAACACACATTAAGAAACCTATTATAAGTCAAGAATTATACCATCTCCTTTTGGTTGTTTAGACTTCTTTAAGGACCTGAAGTGGTCCTCGTCGTTCTTTTACTTGGCTCCTTGATCTTTATGTCGACTCAAATGATTGAAATCTCTCAACCAACAACACTGTTTAAGTAATGTTGTGTGACTATGACGTGAGTGTAGTTCCTGGACAATGCATGCACTAACACACACTTATTACAAGGAATTTCCTACGAATTACAAAAATCTTCTAAGTATGAAATGTTAGTTTCTCACTACTGAAATTAGTTTGATCTTGAAATCTTAATATTTTCAAACTTTTGTTCGAAAAATTACCTTTAAAAACTAAAATCCTTTAAATCTGGTTTATATACAAGTTTTTCAAAGTGAAAAACTCACAAGACCTGAAACATGCAAAAGCTTATTTCTGTTTTGTAAAACAAAATAGGGACGTTGGATATAAACAATAATATAAACATATACAAAATAAATCCAACACGAGAGAACGATTTTTAAACAAAGAAATGAACCTATATCTATGTATCTGTATCACATGAACTGCATCTACAAGTTTCTATAAATAGAAATGAGATCTACAAGTTTCTATAAATGAAAACGTGATCTTGTTTTAGTGACGTTGTTAGGTGAGAGATTGAAACCAAAAGGATATGAAAATATGAACCAGAAAACCTAAACTCTCACATATAATTTCTAAGACTAAATTGGTAGAGTTTTATTGGGTTTTACGAATTTTCTCTCTTTATTTTTCTCTTTCTCTTTTTTCTCTCAGACCTTTTATCTCTGAAAAGATTGTAATTATTGAGACGATGGGTCCTATTTATGCTAGAGGTGGAAGGATCTGGAAACTCTAGGGAAATCGACGGCTTGGATTTGTTTGACTATTCGAATGAAAATCTTGTGGCTCATAATGCACCGAACAAACTAAGGTTCTGATTGGTTTAATTTAATGACACAAGGATCAACCAAGAATACCTGCAAGCCATTGATTACATTTGACCGAATGTTCAAGGTTGAAAACAATGTATGTGAGTACAAGAAAACACAAATCCATCAGTCCTGAGATCAACACGTGTACGGTTACTATTAACTCTTAGGCCCATATTTTGGTTGTTTGTAAAATATTATTTGTACCCATAATATTCTCAAGCGGTTTTGGATTCTACCTAAGGAAATTTTAGGCTGAAATAATATTTACAATTTAAACCCAAACACTTTAAAACACTAATTTTAATTTCTTAAAAATAGATTTTAAATGTTTAAAAAATTCCTAAAAATCCTTAAAAAGGTAGAAAAATTAATATAGTCCAATTTAACACACACACCTCATATATGCAATGAAATATAAAGAAATGAAATCCTAGTTTGTTTTATTGTTGGTTTGTTACCTAAAGATCATTTTATATATGTTGAAGTAGGCAATTTAACGTCCTTGAAGAGGCAATGAAGGTAATATGGTGACTCAAATTTTGCCTTCTTTTTCGAACTAGATGAGCTCCTATATAGTATAGACTCAAGTGAGTCAAATATATAGTGTGCTTAAACCTATTGAGGGTTCCAAAAAGGTAATGCATCCTTAAATCATCAGGTTCCTCGACCACTTATTTACCGTGATGAATGAACCTCTTCAACTCTTGTTCTGGCATATGTTCTTGAGCCTATAATGATGATCCCATAGTTATGTATTCTTAACCAATTGAACTTCTAATTTACCATGTATTCTTAATGTAATATTTGAAGGATTTCATCAATCACTTGATAATATGCATTAAATGATACCTAACGAAACCACATAACAAAGCATCAACTCGTAAATGCACAAGTAGGTTGATGCTGATATCGAAGAACGATGAAGGAAAACATTTCTCTAATACAAAAATTGCCTGAGCTAAAATTGATTTCGCAGCTTTAATGTGTTTTCTATTTACCACTTTTGCACAAAGTTGGGTAAAACATAAACTTATTTGCGTATCGGTGAAATGGAGATTTTTGTGCTAGAAGAAGCAATGCCTAAATAATTGAGGGATTAATTAAATAACAACATGCTAGTCATAAGACTTGCACTATTTTTGATCATTTATCTGGTGGCTTATTAACCTTCGAATATTACCGAAGTAACCAGTTGGAATCTTCAAGTTGAACAACGTGTCTAGGATGATATTTTTCTCACTAGTAGTTAAAGTGAAAGCAGCTAGGGGGATATAAATTTTTCCTGTTATAGGATTATTTTTTAACCACAATTTTTTCTTTATTGTACCGCAACGCGACTGCTCTCCATTTTTTGAATGAGATCTACCCAGACATGTTCCTATAATATATTCCGAAACATTCTCCTCCATGTGCATCACAATAATTACATTCCTTACATGTTGATCTTTCCAATGAAAAAAGTAAAAATGTTGATCATTTGGACCATGCCTTCACTTTACTAAGGTCGTTAGGATCATCCCTAGATTTATGCTTTAGTTTTAAAAACTGAAGGTATTTGCCTGCATACATATTCCCCATAGTCGCAGATTTCGCCTTATTCTTAGTCTACTGACTAAAAACTTGAGCAAGTTTTGTCCTATGCTCGTAATCGACACGTAAGAAGTTACACTAGTCGTTCTTAAAAAGGTGACTGGCCAATGAAAATCTATAATGACCTATATAACTCATCTTACCATTTTTATGTAGCCAAGTAGATTCAATTTCCTCCCTACATAATGGAAATCAATAATAACTATGAATATTACATCTGGACAAGGTCTCATAAATAATGAGATCATAGAACACCCACATTACCATTGCATTAAATGTGAACTTTTCACCCTTATGAGTGTCAATTTCCCTCACACCTTTATCCCATAAATGTTTAAGTTCGTGGATTAATGTGGCTAAGAAAATATCAAAATCACCGCGGGAGCCTTTGGATCAGGTATCAATATTGATAATAATGTAAACTCCTTTCTGACGCACGGTATGGGAGGGAGACCTAAAGGCACCATGAACTACCTAAGAATTATGATTAGTTCTTAAATTACTGAAAGGGTTAAACCCATCGTTTGATAATGCAAAAGGAACATTGTACGGTTCCTTTACAAATTTTGGGTGTCATGTGTTTGAAAGTTGCCAAATGAGTAATTCAACTAGATAGCGCATGGGGTTCCCACCCACCTCACATCGAGCATGCCATGTCATGGCTTCTACGATACACGGTACAGTGAAAAACCGTTTTAATAGTGTCCTAAGGGGAATATACTTCAAAACCTTATGTGGAACTTGTGAGAACTTCTAGTCTTGTCTTCTCTATTGTAATAATCCATTTATCGAGGCTCTCTACAAACAAAACACTCATCCTTCTCTTCATTCTTATTGCGGTACAATATGAAATCATACTTGCATTCATAAATATATATTTTTTCCTTAAACTCAAACCTTTCAAGATGCTAGGATAATTTTTTAGTAGCATGTTTTCTTTTAGGAGAATGTTTTTAACCCCTTAAGAATTTTTGTTATGTAGTTGCCCGATAAACCAAATTGACTTTTAGAATTATGAAAACAAAGAATTGCATATAATATCGAGTGATATTCAACTCAATATTTATACAACGGTCTAGCTGTGTCGGTTTTCAACCGTATGTAATCCCGATCTTTTGTTTATTCAGCATAAACTTATTCATTAATTTGGTCATAATGCACATTATCTATATCTATAGGTTGTTGGTTTCTATTGTGGTGGAATCCATATGTATCATCAATTAGGTCAATTAAAGGATGACGTGTTGGTGAATTATGTACCACTTTCACTCGATGGGGTTTTGCTACACGATCAGCGGAGAGTCAGTGGCGGTGGCTAGAAGATATGACCATGGAGAAGGAGAGACAGGCTAGGGTTTAGAGAGATAGATCATGAAATGTATTTAGAGCTTGGGGTATTTATATGTACTAGTGTTTGGTCACTATCCAGGACCATGGACAGATGCCATAACCATTTCAAAATTATGACGGTCCACAAAACATCAAGTGGAAGGGAAAACACGAAATATAGGAAGATAGATAAACAAACATATTATGGAGGAGGAAAATAGAGGTGGTGATAATTCGAAGGAAGTACAAGTGGGAAAGTAAGTACTATGATCGTGAGACTATAGTATGACTACATCAATGAATGTCAAATCTCATTTAGTACATGATAAATAAGGTTTGTCTACATAAGTTCCTTGTGATGGTGACCTGAAGGAATGGTCAACATTAAATCGTTCCAAACACTAAGTTTCCTACACAATATGGAATGGTTAAGTATAAGATTGATTATATTATTTATGTTTTTCAAAAATGAAGTCCTTGTAGATGAATTAACCTTTTAAAGAATTTTATGGAGTTGCGCATTAATGAAGAGCATACGATAATTAAAATGGGTTGACTATCCAATTTAATAAAGATGGTGAGTTGATCTTACTAATTCATTAATTATACAATATTAGTTTTTTTTATATAAAGTTGGGAACTAAAGAAAATAACTTTTCGGAAGATGTCAATTAATTTGGACGAAATTGTGAAACTAGATGATTTTAAAAACAAACAAATGATTTTAACTACAATAATTATGAGAGCATATTTTCTGTCATTGCTCAAATATCTTTGTTTTACATAGATTTTAGCGTATCCCGTTACACTTCGACTCAATCCACCATGAAGATCAAGTCTCCAACATCTCCCATTTTCAAGGCTCTCCACTCTAAGAAGGTATAATGTTATTAAGTTTAAATTTATTTTGGGACGTTTATTTTATTAAATCTCAAATATGATTTTTTTTAATTGAAAAATTGAAGTATTTTTCTCTGATTAAAAATTTTCAAAGTTTACGCATCTCGTTCAAACAAGATGGGAATATCACTCTAATGAGATCACTTTTTCTTTCGAAGTCTCATTTGAATTTTACTTCGATCGAACATCGAACGAGGGCGTACTATTTTAAATCGTTTGAAGGTCGTCTGAAGTTCGTTAGGATGAGATGGCTTATTCATTCTAACGAGACTTGTTTCATTTTAACGAGTTGCTATTCTCGTTCGAATGAGGTTCAAAATTTTTCTGAACGAGCCGTCACCTCGAAATCGGTAAATTTCATATAAATTCATGTTTGGTGTTTGCTTAAGACTTTTGCCAGAATTATTTTTCCATATTCTTTGCAAAAGTTTTCAAACTTTTTAGTTTAGAAAACCTTTTTGACTCAAAAATCACATCCCCATAATATATTTGAGTGAATAAGTTTAAACCCTATAGTTTGTATCTTACATACACCTTTGTGCAGAGGTGTTTTCATGGCTGAACATGTGATTCTATAGGGAACTAACTACTGATGACAAACATTAATCAGTGGATACCGAGCATGGAAGGTCGCTTGTGGATGACTCTAGATTCAACCATATTCTTTAGATGTTTTCTACGACATTGTGCATTATACTCGCGGAAGTTATCATGTAGCCTGTAGTTGATAGTATTTTAAACTCTCTAAAGTACTAAAAATAAAGGTTTTACCCAAAAGGGTTTTTTTCCTTAATTTTCTTCTGTCGAATGCATGTTTTAATTTATCTATTTTTATCACCTAGATTCTTGTGTACGATAAAAAGATAAAATTTAAAATGTTTTGTATTGGACACTTAATTATATAAATATTGCATTAAGATCGAGATAGCACACTTTCAAATTAGTATCAGATCAGGTTACACAAAAATCCCGTGTGATCCTTTTTTCGAAAAAAAAATTATTTGATATCAATTTTGTTGAAAAATTATTGATCTTTGAAAAGACGGGTTTTAATAGAAAATTCGTATAATTGAGTGCCAATTTTCGATGGTATAAATTATGTATACTAGAAGGCTAGGATGAGTCCAGTTTTAAAATCCATAGACGCGGGAGTCTGGTTATTTTGTGAAAGAGGGTGGACTCCTCCCACGATCATTATTGACAATGTTGTTTGCCCTAAACCTGTTTTTTCCCGGGCTGATGAGGAATTTAAATGGAGTAATTTCAGTTCACGTGTACTTAATGATATTATTTGGAGCCGTTACCAACGAGTCTAAGGAAGCACGGGATACCCTCCATCTTACTCACGAGGGTACCGATGCTATAAAAGCATCAAAGCTTCAGAAATTGATCACCTAATTTATGACCATCACTATGTTAGAGTCCGAGTCATTTGATGAGTTTTATGCATGTTTATTAGCTATTATTACTTAGAGTATTAATTTTGGTGAGAAAATTTCATAAACGAGAGTTGTGAAAACAATTTTGAGGTAACTTCCCACCCGTTTCATTCCTAAGATCACCATGCTTAACTCATTAAGGATCCTAGACACTATAAGGTCAGAAGAATTTGTAGGAGGCCTTCAAACGTATGAGATAAATATGTTCCATAAAACAATTAAACCTAAGGATACAAGTGTAGATTTAAAGACTCTAACTAAAAAGAAGAAAAAGACAAGAGTTTGTGAGTGTAAATCTAAGGGTGAATGCAATTTTTGTGATTTATAAGGTGTGGAGTCATTATGACGTTATATGATGATAATTTGCAATATGTTTGACTCCTTGTCACCTTTAATGCACACGAGCACAGGCTTATCTGAATGTTTCACTTACCTTTCCCATGTCGATTGTAGTGTTTTAATCTCAATCCTGCTATTAAAATGATCCAATTCTGAAAAATGAGATAATAAAAGTAGTGTATGTAAGAATCATTGCCCGGATTTAAAAAATAAAAAAAATCATTTATTCGGTATTTTTGGTGTATTTTTTGCAATGGAATCGGGTAGTGAAAGACATGTTGACTTTGAGTGAAAACCCACCATTTTTAAATAACAAAGGCAAAAATATTAAAGGCACATAAAAACAAAAGTGTTAGGCAAATTTTTAGAACATTAATGCTTTGCTACATATGGCATTAATTTCTTCAAAACCTATTGAAAAAAAATTCAGTATGTAATTTTTGAGGGAGTTAAGGCGATGATCAATGGGTTTGCACATTCGTAAAATCTCGTATAGCATTACATAGTTTTGGGCGTTATTGGTATGAAAATTACTTACTCTCTTTATTAGTTGATTATGTTAAGTTAATTTCACTTGATTTCACCATTTTACACCTAAGGTAGACTTTGAGCTCTTGAGTTAGTGGTGTATCATTCCTTCGTGCACATGCTTGTTTACATTGATTAACATATACAATGTGTTCACATCCCTACATTCCGTTTCCATAATTCGGTTATTTTTTTTATTTTTTTTCATGGTGTATTGTATTTGTTAAAATTTTAGAATTGAAAAAAATTGAATTTTTTTGAAAATAGTTTGTAGAGCCTTTGAGGTTATCATTGCATGTTGTCATTCATATGTTTTTGTGATATTATATTTTTTGGGGCAATATTTTCTATATTTCATGTTTAATTTCGACTCCTTGACTATTTGGGACAAAATAAAAGGGAGAGAATAAATTATGGGGGGAGATTATATGAATTTGATTTATGGGGGAGAATTTTATGATTTTTTATATGTTAAACTTAATGCATCACGAGGTATTTGCTTTGTTTCATGTGTGTATCTACTTTTCACTACACTAAAATGCACTTTTAGTAACACAACATTATCGTTACTAAAAAAATTATAAACTGATTTTTGTGACACCCCGCCTAATAAAATACCGGGTGATCAGTCCTATACCAAATTAAAACAGGAATCTCAGTTGGATCGTCCTTAACATCACTGTCGAAAACTTTTTAAAACTTACTAACCACCTAGTATTCCAAAAGCTGGTGCCAATTTTAACTTTTTTTAATTATACAAAACAGTATATGCGGAAATAAATACAAACCATTCACACAACTGAATAAAACTCAACTGAATAATTAATTAAATAATTTGCCGAATAAACCACTGGCCACCAAAGTGAAATAATTCAAAACAAATATCCAACACAGGAATAAAACAAATCTTAAAGCTTAACTGAAAGTCTGGCCGCCATGCCCTAAATAAAACTGAAAATGATACAAGATTCCTACTCTAGGAATGAATGAATGATGCGTCTAATCCAAACTCCTGCTAGCATCCACATATGCCGCAGCTCCATGTCCCTAGAATAGAATATCAATCTTGGCGTCCCTGTGGCTGGACACGTAAAAGGTTTTGAAAATAGTTTTATAGCAAGGGTTAGAACCCAAAACATTTTGAAAATATTTAGCAAGTGAATTAACTGTACTAATTTAAAATGCATGAATGCGCTTCATATTTAAGTTAGTCTCGCACTCCCTTGTGGACATTCTCACCCCTCCACTATTGTGCACACCTACCGGTTACCTTAACCCCACCTAGTTGTACTACCCCATCCAACTAGTCCTGGTATAACCTTCCCTTGCCATACTACTCCAACCCGAGTATAATAATTTCTTGAATTATAAGTTATCTCACAATTAACTTAATTAATTCCTCTTAAATAGTAGCATACAACCGTGTCACAAGTTATATAAAGTAAATACATCACACACTGTATTATTACCCGCATATAATAATTACTACCATTGTATACGTACCTTTACCACAACATCCACACATATAACATATGTATATCCATCCCTTCGAGTATACCCTCGTTGGATGATTCCCTTTAAATTGCTATCTCACTAGGTGTGCTCACAAAACCTAGTTTCCCCAAGTTGGAATCTCTCACCAACTTGGCCCAAAATATAAACGTAGTGGAGGCGGTCATACTCCTTCCCTGAAAGTGAGATAAATCCCTCACCAATATATACCGGACGCTATGACCTGGGGATATACTCACCCTACTCCTCAAGCCAGGGGATTCACCCACATCGTGCAACCTCCCTTGATAGCATTTTTTTTTAAATTAGAATATTATTGATGATAAAGGAGAAAAATAGCCTTTCTCCGGTGGCTTACATTCTAGAATTGGAGATGTCTAAGTCATCAATAAACGCATTAAAAAATCTAGAGAAAGGACCTTTATAAGGTCGAGCTTTAAAAACAATAACAATATCATAGTGAATGGCCTGGATGATCGATTTGGATTTCATTGGGATACCGTCAAAATTAGCTTTGTTCCTGGAGCACCAAATCTGCCAGCAAATAAAGAGGGGAAGAATTTTACAAAGAATAGATCTAATATTTTTTCCACAACAATTTATCCACCATGAAATGATTTTAGATCTCAATGTAAAATTTTGAATTCTGAGGCCCATCAGATTTTCAAAATGAGTCCACACTTCCTTAGCAATTTCATTGGAAAGAAATAAATGATCGTCATCTTCTTCTTGGGATTGATTACAACATCGACATTTAGAAACCATAGGAATATAGATGGACTTGAGTTTGAGGTCCAAAGGGAGAGCTTTATAAAGAATACGCCATAATAAAATAGAAGCTTTAGGCATAATCCTCGGATCCCATATCATGGAAAATGAGAATTGAGAACAATGTTTCTTCCAAATTATTTCCCAAGCAGTTTTAAAAGTAAAATTTTTGTCTTTCCAATATTGTTGGCAAGAAAGATTATCTTCATCAAAAACTTCCTCAATAGCTTGCATTCGCTTCCATGTGACACTAGCAAAAGAAGGAATCCCCCTGTAATTAACATGAGCAAGATTTTTATATTTGTAATGCATAAAATTGGCCCAAAGAGAATTGTTTTTTAAAAATTGGGACCATATTTTGCAGGCATATGCATTACATATATCCTTTAAATCTCTGAGACCCAGGCCTCCTTCGAGTTTGGGACGAGATATTATATCCCAAGAAACCCATTGATGCTTTCGCGATCCATCCATCTGACCCCAAAAAAAATTCGAACATATTTGCTGGAATTCGGTGAAGAAAGATTTCGTCGACTGAATAATGGAGAACACATGTATTCCGAAGGTATGCAGAACAGATTGAATGAGCGTGAGATGACTTGCTTGATTAATAAAGTTGCAATTCCAACCCTTTATTTTATCCACAGCCTTAGAAGTGATACCATGAAATAAGGAATTTTTTTCCTGCCAATAAATAGAGGAACACCCAGATAATTTAACGGAAAAGAAGACTGCTTGAACCCGGACCTGCTTAGAAGCTGAAAGCGTTGGCGCACAGGGCAGTGGCGAGAGAAAAAAATGCAGCTTTTTGTCGTGTTAATCTTCTGACCAGATTGATTTTCAAAGCGTGACAAGAAATCCATGAACAACCTGAACGATTTTATGTTGCCATTAATAAAAAAAATGATGTCATCAGCAAATGAGAGAGAGGATATAAGCGGACAGCCACTGGGAATAGTAAAGTGCTCAATAGACCCTTGAATCGTGAGATCATGGACACATCGGTTTAGAAATTCAGCTGCTATAACAAATAAAGCTGGAGAAAGAGGATCACCTTGACAAACTCCTCTACCAGATTTAAAGAACCCACATGATTTTCCATTGAGGATAATTGAGTACCAGCAGTTAGAAAGGATTCACCAAATCATATCAATCCACATTTCAGAAAAACCATAATCCCGAAGCACTTTGATAATAAATAGCCAAGATAACCTATCATAAGCTTTTGCCACATCCACTTTAACCACCACATTGGATCCACGAGATTTTTTATTGAGTTGAGTAACCAATTCTTGAGCAAGAAGAATATTGTCCGAGATGGAACGACCTTTGATAAAACCTGCTTGTGACGAAGAAATAATTTTTGGAAACAATGAACCAATACGGTTAGACAAAATCTTTGAGATAATTTTATGAGAGAAATTGCAAACACTAATGGGTCTCAAGTCAGAACAATTTTTTGGTTTGTCCACTTTTGGGATAAGGATTATATTAGTGGAAGACCAACTTCTTGGAATATCTTTGCCAACAAAAAAGGATTGAATAGCATAAACAATATCTTTAGCAATGATATTCCAACAAGTTTTATAAAAAAAATCATTAAATCCATCTGGCCCCGCTACACTATCTTTATCCATGGAGAAAATGGTTTGTTTAATTTCATCTTCATCTGGCACTTTAGAAAGCATAATATTATCCTCACACTTAATCATCTTGGGAATGTGAGCTGTAATCGAGTCCTCCTCTACACAAGCTGAAGGCTCTCCTAGAAGAGATTGAAAATATGAAGTAACCTCCTCTTCCACCTCATTTGGATTATTAAGAGTTACACCAATAACAGTATCAATTTGGTGGAGGAGTAGCTTATTCATCTTTTTCTTAACCACCGAATGATAGAATTTAGAATTGAGATCTCCATCTTTAACCCATTTAACACGAGCCTTTTGCTTCCAAAAAATTTCTTCAATTATAAGCTCCTTATTAAATTGAGCTTTGGCCAGATGCCAAGCTTCCCGATTGAAAGGATATGGATCCTTATCATATATGGCTTCCTTAAGAATAACATCATCTTTAGCTTTTTGGACCCTTGAAAAAATATTAGAGAACACATTTTTATTCCAAATCTTTAAGGAATCCTTCACTTTCCTCAATTTAGTAGAAAATATCGCCACGGGATTACCTGAACAATCACAATTCCATGCTTGAGCAACTACATCCAAAAAAGAATGGTGAGTAGTCCACATATTTTGAAAACGAAATGGTTTAGGGATTAATTCAGAATTAAATATTAATTTAAGAACTAGAGGGGCGTGATCGGAGTTCGTGCGATGAAGATTTTCAACCCTTGAGGAAAACTGATTATTAAACCATCCATCATTACCCAAAATATGATCAAGACGAGCCCAAATTCGAGATTCTCCATCTCTATTGTTGCACCATGTAAAGTTTGAACCTGAAAAAGAGATCTCCTGAAGACCCACTTGAATCATAGTAGAGTTGAAGTCAATAATGGCTTGACTATCAACCATATTGCCTCCCAATTTTTCCTGTTGATTAGCCACTATGTTAAAATCCCCCCCCTATAACCCAAGACTCATAGTGAAGAGCAGCAATAGCATTAATTTCATCCCAGAGCAGAGTTCTATCTTCTCTATTACATTTGGCATACACACAAGAGATGAGGTAAGGTTTGAGAGAGTTGGGAAAAGTAGCTGAAATGGTCAAAGCTTGTTCCATATTTCTAACTATATCCACATGACAGTTAAGGTTCCATAAAATCCAAATTTTACCTCCCACATTAGATACATGCCCAGCAAACCCAATTTTATACGAGAGAGAAGACAGATTGATTTCATTAATTTTTGGTTCCTGAATAGCAATCATACAGATATTATATTTTTTGATTATCAGTTTAAGTCTTCTTATTGAAGCATTATTCCCCACCCCTCTGATATTCCAAAAGAGGAGAGTTCTCATAAGGAATTGATGGGGAGATGAGCTTGAGACAGTTTAGTAACAGACCTGGTTTTAATAACTGATACAGGAAGTTTTTTATTCTTCTTTTAATAACTGATACAGGAATTATCACATCCATTATTGTAATAACTTGGTGTCACCCAACCATTATCCCCAGACTCACTTACTTGGCCTGTAACTTAATATTTCCCGAGTCTATGTTCCGACTCCAAATTAATTACTCTCTCTCTCTCAATAATTAATTTAATACTTTGTTGTCACTTAACCAACATACCCGGACTCGCTCACTTGGTCCATTTTACATCTCATAATTTCACTCCCACATATTCACCCACAACGTGTCACACATTTATTTCCATAAATTCTCCAATTATATTTACCTATAATTACAAACATACCCAGACTCGCACACTTGGTCCATAATTAAGTTGAATATGTTTCACCCAAAATTCTTACTTTAAGTTCCAACTCTTAACTTAAATGGTCAATTCTTAATCAAAAATTCTATTTGTACAGAGGAATCTGTACAGAATCGTCTGTACAGACTGACGTGTCGCGTCTGTATTGGTTCGTGTCTTGAGTGGGCCCAGACACGGACCAATGCAAACGCGACACGTCAGTCTGTACAGACGATTCTGTACAGATTCCTCTGTACGTGTAGAATCACTCATTCTTAATAGCTATCTTTTGATACATTAGCTATTAAACTCTTTATAGTTTTTCACCCATTTGAAATTATACCCAAAAATCCAAATAGAAAATGAGGCATATATAACAATCAACCTGACTTGCTAGAATTTCGCCATCGTCGATCGATCGATCGTCCCCTGACAGTTCTTCTTCCCCAAGAAAATTTCCACCATTAACGAGCTTTCAAGCTCTGATTTTTCCTTCCATCCTTGACCAAACCTCACATAACTTTTAAACCCCTTTATTAAACTAATTTACAACAGGGATGCAACTATAACTAACCTTTATCCCCACCCCAATTCATTTACTCACGAATTGGGTTTTTCCATAAATTTCCGTGAACTTTGTTCTACAAATCCAATTCCAGATTTAAATACCACCCTTCTATATTCCGGGTTTCTCATTCAGATCAGATATCTATACTCAGAGATACATAATACACCTAAGTTCTTACCTTGGATCTCATTCAAAGGTTCCATGAACAAAAACCCCATTTTTGTACCCATTTATCCCCAAAAATGAATTTTGATGTACACATCACTATGATATGAATTGATTATCATCAATTTAGAAATCACAACAGTTAACCACTTGCCTGGAATTGTTCGTAGGGTCTGATTTCGTTGGTGTAGAGATTTGTTGATGAAGAACACCCCAAATTAGCCCTTTAATTTGGCTCCAAAAGACTCCCAATTTCTCTTGATTTTCTTTCCTTTGTGCCTCTCTCAAACCCTAGGTCTGGAATTGTGTTTACTGCCATTTTACTCTTCCCCAAATTAGGTTACAATCCTTAATCCCGTTTTTGGCTACATGGGCCTAATTAAAATGGCCCAACTCACCCTGTGTGGGCGGGTTATGCCCAAAAATATCCCGAGACCCAATTACTACCCCCGAGTACTCTTTTCTGACTATCTCGACCCATTCGAACGCAATCGCGCACTCAGAATTGCCATCCAAAATACTTTTTGACATTTTCAAATTTCGACCTCAAAGTGCGACACCTTTTAATTCGGACAATTAAACTTTAAAGTCGCCAATTATAAATAATTCGGCTCACTCAAATAAATTCTCCAACTCATGAATTTAAGTTTCTCCAATTTAAATATTTTTATAACTACCAAAAATAATTAAATATTTAATCCTCAAAATTACGAGGTATTACAATTTTTTCCATTAGAAAAAAGGCGTGGGATACGAAATTAGTAACAACATTTTACCGTTACTAATTCTGACATAGTAATGAACTTTTGTGTTGCTATTTTAACCTCAGTACACCCTTTTTCTAACACTTTTGCCTAATTTGGTCATGGTAAACTTCCATTAGTAATATTAATACATATTTAAAGAAAATATATTTTTCAAGATCCAATATCCTGAATTTAAACAAATTTAGTTATTCTTACCACACTATTCAAATCCTAAGAAGATATACAAAAATAATCCACATACACAAGGGAATTATATTCAACATTTACATTTTATACAAGCCTCCACTCTTTATTTACAAAAGAAACTTAAACTAAAAAAATGGAACATCGTAATAAAATCAACCCGAAAGTAACATTATTTTCATAAATGCATCCAATATAAAATCCTAATACAATCATCCCTAAATGATATGATTTTATATTATAACCAAGAAAATGAAATATAAAAAAAAACTTCATTGTCGTTGACTATCAATTTTCTTATGTTATCATCGCCATCAACGTCGCAACCCATAATGCTGGAAACTTGATGAGGATCCAGAAATGACATTCTATCAAACAAAATAAAATTATCATATTAGTTATAATGTCAACATGTAGTCATACAACAAACGACCATATGCCACGGTTATTGTATAACTATCAGTTCCTAGGATCACGACTTTAGTGAAATTAAGAGATAAGATTATTATAAGGGCTAATAAATGTTATTCATTTTAATGAAAATTTATAACTAAAGTCCGATTAATTTACATGTATAACTCGTTCTTAATGAGCATAACTACTTCAACTACAAACCAACCATACAAATAAATGATCAATTTGTTAACAGATAGAATGATGACTAGATATATATTCCATCTACAAGTAACTAACCAATTCCAATTTGTGTGATTGTGAACTTGAAGAATGGGTAAGGTGGACAAACAATGAGTGAAATAACTTAATCTATAATGGAGCCAAATATGGTAACATTGAAGGGGATAAAGCACCTACAAAGTAGGGAAAAAATGTCAGTACCAAAACTGTAACGTAATGGTACTTTGAATAAGAAAAAAAAAACTTGCTTTTTCTTACCACTGGAGCATTTTTTCCCAAGTGATGGCTTGTCCAAGTTGAGAAAATATTAAACATGGGAGCAAAAATGAAAAGACCAGCTACATCATATCGTACAAATAATGAGCAAGTACTAATGAAAATAGATGAAATGTATAATTGAGCAAATAAAAAAAATATACAACCTCATCATCCATCGATTTCAAGCATCATAATCTGAACAACAAGTATCTCCAAAAATCCCCACACAAAAAAACTGATATATCTCATTGGCCATAACATCAAGTCATGTCAAAATTATCTGATCATCCTAGCAAAGGTAAAAAAAGCATTTGGTTTCTGCCTAAGTTTCTATTGTTCAAGTTGAAAATAAATTAAGTTAAAGAAATAGCGTAAAAGGGCTAAGAGAAAATAATTTTCTTACCCCATTTAAAAGATTCCTTCCATTTGCCGGTAAGATGTTAACATACTTAGATGCCATAAGAAGTCCCAAGGAGCACACTATAAAAACTTTAGCTATTGGTAGAATAAGAATCGTTAGAGACCCAATAACCGACTGTCCACCATAGTTTTTTGCCATAAGTTCCGACAAAAGCTTTCGATGCTTTCAACGTAAAACTCTCAGAATTCAAAGAAAATAAATTCCCTCGACATCAATAAAAAATACTCCAAACCAGAGTTTTTTGTCCTTGTGGATGACACCACTTACGTCAATGGATACAAATTATAACATATTTTCAATCCAGAAAAACGCAAAAATCAATCTGCCAAAAACTCTCCTCAATTAATCAAATCTTTATTCACTAACCTCTCTTTAGTCGAGAAGAATCATTTGTAATTCTGCAGAATTCATACAGACTCTTGCGGCCAATATGCATAAAAAGGGGACAATACCTTCTCCATTCTAATGAGCTTGCATACCTCAACATGACCAGTGCTTGAAAAAATCTCTTGTAGAAGTGGTTCAGTAACTTGGGTATGAATGTTCCCAACATACCTGTGTTTTCTCAAAAATAAAGAAACTAGAAGTGGTAAAAATAGAAAACAAAGAAAATGGATTTAGGTATAAGAATTTCCCTTAGTTATTAAGACATGAGGTAACAAACAAGTACCACATAATTCACACAATATCAATAATATAGATGATTTTTCAATTTGTCGATAAAAAGGACAAACGAGGAAGCATGGAAGTTTATTAAGGTGATTAGATTAACAAGATCACTATGAAAACAAATAGGTAATGGATTCATGGATATCTCACTGCGTAAACATGTGGTCAAACGACAAACATGAAACAAAAAGAAAATATAAATAATATAAATAGTAGTAGTAGTAGTAGTAGTAGTAGTAGTAGTAATAATAATAATAATAATGATGATGATGATGATGATGATGATGATGATGATGATGATGATGATGATGATGATGACGATTAGGTGGAAAAATGTCCGAGTGACACTAACACACTGCGGCATGTACTTGGATTAATGCATGATTATCTGCTACCGCAACTTCTGCATCTCAGCTTGATCTGCTTGGCTGCCGGGAAAACAAATCTACCTCCTGGCATTTTCAACTTGTCCTAAACAACAAGATTATAAGAATTAGATTGTTTAACATTTATAAGTAAACAAATAAGAAAACTCCAATAAGATAAATACAGAAAAAGATTTAAATAACTAGTAGATTTCCAAGGATGGAGATTATATTATGACAAAATATTACTAATTTCAAAAAGGTGTGGGGAAAGAAATTGTGCCTAGTAAATATAAGTGTTAAACACATGATTATAACAGATTCTGAGATGTAAATAGAAGTGTTAAACAAGTGATTATAAAGTCCAAATAAGTAGTCAGCTGTCTGCCACCATACAAGTGATTATAAAACTAAGGTAACTAGTAAGGTATTTGTGACAATATATTTTACTAATTTCAACATATTTCACCTATTTCTAATTTCACCTGTTATATATGGAACATAAAAGATTTTGAGATGGTAAATAGAAGTTTTACCCTATTGCAATATTAAGTGGAAGCTCAATAACATCACATAATGGAATCTTCCTTATCCGATTCTTTATGAGATACGATTTAAGAGTACCTCTAGGAATATATCCAGCCACAATTAAGCAAACACTACTTGCCATATGCATTTCACCTTTGTTAGTTTTCAAGTTTAGTTAGGAGGTACCTCTTGTGGATCCAATTGACTGAAAAAGAAAGAATAAGGTATTATTCCATCTTATAGACACATTTAGTCTATCTTGAGAGAATAATAAATTGGCGAGGGGTAATAAGTTAAATTGTATTTTGCAAGAAAACTCAAAAGAAAGATAACTAAATATTTTCCTAAGGAATGGGACCTTTGTAACATTAGGATGATCAAGCTTATTCCAAATTGAAACTTCTTGCATGAAAGAATTTCTCAGTGATGCTATATTAGGCCTTTCATACTGGCCTTCTTCCCCAAAGTGAAGCACCTTAACTGAGAATCAATTGACATTCCGAAAAGAATATAGTGTTAGTTTAATATGAATCAGCTGATTAAACTTTAAAAAAATAACTCCAAAATCAAAAGAGTCTCAAATTTGCAAAACCCAGATTCATATTACTCTTCAAAAACATTACCAGTAGTGTTATAAAAGTGCAACAGTAACTATAACATCATTTCTCATGCTTACCCATCACTTCAGACCAAAGAAATATGAATTGAAAGTTCATGATAATCGAATATAACTAACTACAACTCTGGTTTGAGTCATATTAATCAACTATATGTAAAAATACCAAGGTACTGAACTATTCTTTTTTAAGATGTTCACTTCACAGACATCTTAAAAATATTTTTATGCTAATAATCACACCTGAATAAGTTATATTCCCACCCAATGACTTGAATTGACCAAACCTGATATGCAGAATAGATATAGGAGGTTCGCCTTTGTTTTACACTGGTCATACCCACATTAACGCCTTCGAGATATACCTATCTATCAAGATCCTCAAGTTACTACAGGTCCAAAACAGATATTGGAGTACATAACTGAAATAAACCCAATTGTAAATAAAAATAAATTTTTTTTAATCAAAACTCATTTGAATCGATAAGTCAACTTAAATAATAAATCTGCTTCAAATTACTTTAGATGGCTTAACTGTAAAAGTCATTTAGTTCATACAAACTTTTTGAATTCTTATATTTATAGAGAGGATAATCAAGTTGAGGATGGTATGTCCAAGTTGGGTTGAAATAATAAATCTGATTCAAATGAAGTTAAGAGTTTTGTCATGATGAGATAAATACACAATAAATTAAGTCTATCAACCTCTAAACACTTCTTGGAAAGAAAATGGTATAAAAAAATTAAACAACTCTTTCCTTGAATTCTATAATAGGATCCTCAATCAATGTTGGAAGCCGAGAAAGGCAAATTTTAGTAGCCATGTCCCATGTATCCTTGTAATTCACATTTTGATACATAATGAAAAACAAATAAATGAGTCCCAACACTAACATGTTTGGCTAAAAATGGAATCATTTTTCTGAACAAAATTAAACATGTTCTTCCCTTCTCTTCATCCTTTATCTGGGCTTGGGACCGGTTATGGTGAAATAAATATTAGCATTAGCGGAGGTAAAAGAGGATTTACAATTAAAAAAGAGTGTAAATTAAGTCCAAATCAAATATATACACATCTAAACAACGTTCACAATAAAACATATTGCAGATTAAGTCCAAATATAGATAGCTCAAAAAAGTTCATAACAAAAACACAATGCAAACTAAGTCCAAATATAGATAGCCCAAACAAATTTCACAACATAGACTAAACATATTTACGGCAACAATACAACCAAATCAATTATCCCCCCAAGATTAGTTCGACAAAAGTGGATTGACCACCTTGAGGAACATCAAACAACCTAGCATCTGACTTCATCACTTCCTCCACATATACTTTCCTCTTCTTGACTCCAACTCGCTTACCATGACCTATATCCTTTGTTTCATCTGTCACGACATGCCCCTTGGCTTATTCTTCATTATAACTATCAAGAAAGATGACTTTTGGATTGTTGGTAGCAGAATGTGTGGTCACGCAAAAGGACAAAAAATTAATGGAAAAACATTATCCAAAATTTAAGGGAGATTCCTACGTGGCAGATTTGTATTGGATGCATGATCACTTATCAATGTGATTGGAGGACACTTTTTGTTTTGAGCATTGAAGGCAGCAACCAAACTTTGTATATCACCCTATATATGTAAAAGTGGTTCAAAAAATAGTAAATTAATTTCTATTATATCTAGATTGGTTTGTTTAATAAATGAAATTATATAAAATACATATATACAAAAATAAATTGTGTTATTTTCCTCAAATCTTCTATTGATGATATGACATATTCCTTCAATGCATCTATATCATCATTTGCCTTCAGTTTTTTGTTTAAGTTTGGCCTTTGCATCAATTGATTCTTGGAAATAAGGGGACAAACTGCACGAATTCATCCTTTTTTCTCCTTCCCAAAAACCTCTATCAACTCATCATTCTCTATGCATTGGCTCTTACTACTACCCTCTTCAGTCTCGCTCTTTTTTTTCTCCACCGCATCCTATAATTTATCCTATCAAATGATAGTTATATATTAGAATGAGAACATTTCATTAATAGACACAATGAATAATACTAAAAATACTGTTGTTTTTCATGTAAATGCACATAGTAAAGCTTAGCATTGTTTAGGACATTCCCCATTTTGTCCTCATGTCCCGCAAGCCATGTATCTACTCGCATTAATTATTGTTCAGGGTTCGAATGAACCTACAATTTAAATATCACATGTTATACATAAAAGTAGTGCTGATAATTAAAAAAAATTATGATACATACCATTTTATATTGCAAAACAGCATAGGTGTGATGCCCAAGTGTATGGGAATATTCTAAATTGGTTCGATTCTTGGCATTTTGAATGTTTTGTGACTTCTTTTTTTCTTTACTTTCGTTCTGGCAAAACAATCTCCATACGTTGGGATCAACACCTTCCGATAGGACTCCAGGATGGTCTTTGGTTAGCAAAAAAATATCATATTATTTTTGTGTGTCCTAAACTTCTGAGCAAACCGTTTTTCCTTCAGCGGGTGGGACACCTTCGGTTAAAATTTTACTCAAATCCTACCATTAAATCATTTCAAATATTATCTTTGTAATTGTCTGGAAAAACTCTCCAATATTTGTAACTAATCGGATATAAGATACAATAAGATCACCGAAACGAGTGCTACATCTCCTACTCTATGAATAGACTACATTCCCATTCACTAGAACAATGACCATCATTTTACCATCTTAGGTCATATATTGTAATTGTTTAGACTTTTTATCCATTTTTTCTTGCTTCTTTTTATTTTCACTTGATGTAGATTGCTTCGAATCTCCGTCGGCTAATTCTTATTGGGGAGTGGATGATATTTGTTGCGGTGTTGACGTCGTTTGTTGCTTGGAACCACCACTTGCACTTAAAGCCATAATGCCCAATACAGTTCTAACAAAACAAAAAATAGATGCCAATAATGGAAATAACCGTCATAAAATAATATGTATTGAATTATCAGATTACCACATCATTAAATTATTGATAGAGATACATATAAAAATCACAAGATGATATCATTGAAATAACAAGATACCACTATCAATGGTTAACATACCACCAATAAATTTATATATTAGCAACGGGGTAAAACAAAATGTTGTCATGTTGGCAAAACAAATCAGCTTTCAACGGTTACAATATCCAAAAGAAAACATTAAAACAACTAAAGGGAGTCATATTGCTTGAGAAAACTTTCCAAATGCGGTTGGTCTTCAAGAATAAATTGGAAGATTATTGGTATCTCTAAGTCATCCACTTGAATCGTAAATCTCCTCTGGCAATGTATAACAACCCACCAATTGGTATTTTTAATATCTTTCAAATATAATACTTGATTAGCCTCGGATGCCAGAATGGAAGGCTCATCATACTCATTACCAATGTTCTTAAACTTATCAAAATTTATTATCACTAAGTTGGAGTCCGAAAAAAGGTTACAACCATTAGTCTTATGCTCCACTATCACCCAATCACAATAAAACACCACCTCCTTATACAAGGTATAGTCAAGCTCAATAATTTGTTTGATAACTTCATACCACATAGTCCAAGTATTTGTGAGATTCTTATAACTTTTTCTAGGTCGAAATTATGTCCATGCCTTCAAGCAAACACCACTATATAGTGTGACAAAAGTATCTTCATGATACTTATGAGAGAATATGAAACCATTTATGCGATAATTTTTATATGTTTTAGCCTTGAATTGTGGCTATTGAACTAACCGCCACAATGTTTCATTTGTCTATGTATCTCCTGATTTAAGCTACTGTTTGATAGAAGCAAATAATAATTACTAAAATGTTTCATTTCTCATCATACTTAATGTAAATATTAATAAAAACATTAGTATTTATATAACACCTTCTCGGATAACCAAGGGAGAAAAGAAGTTTGCTTCTCCACTTCTGTCATTTTAATCCCCTTCCCTTTAGCACGAGACACAGATTTGAGTGATGCTTCATACTCACTGCAATATGTACTTTGATATAAGTAATTATAATTCAAGATGCTAATTAATTCTTAACTATAAACAAATGAAATAACTCAAACCTATAATACTCTTGAAGTACATCGACATTAAGTCAAAATAATACCCATCGACGTATTTGATGAAACTATATGGGTCCCAATGTTATATAGTCTTATCATCAAGAAAAGGACCTTCATCAGAAAATTCTCCACCTTTTTTGTAAAAAGTCTTCACGTGAGCATTTATGATTTCCATAGGATGGATTTCGCATGTACTCCATGCAATATTTAACAGCTTCAACAAAAATGTAGGATTATGTAATGGAACCATCAACATAACGCTTATTACTG
Organism: Sambucus nigra; assembly: GCA_949130495.1. Taxonomy (NCBI): domain Eukaryota; kingdom Viridiplantae; phylum Streptophyta; class Magnoliopsida; order Dipsacales; family Adoxaceae; genus Sambucus; species Sambucus nigra. The sequence continues at coordinate 380,200,139 of OX422214.1, read as the reverse complement.
GGTATATCTTCGAAATATTTCATCGCCCTATTTGTATAAGGTAGTAAAAATTAATAACAAGCATTAATAACTTAAATGGTGAATATTTTATTATGTTAAAAGATAAAAAAAAATCACCTTTCGAATGGATACATCCAATGAGCATTGGTTGGTCCACAAACCAGGGCTTCATCTGCTAGATGAGGTGAATGCTAATATCAAAAAACGGTGGGAAATATTTTTCCAACTCTCACAATGATTTAATAACCTTGTATTTGTCTCTTTAGATATCTTGCCGAATCAGTACATTAGAGCACAACATGTTAAAGAACAAACTTAATTGTTGGATTTCTCTTCTCAAATCTCAATGTTTGGAAAAGGCATGTTTGATCAACACAAGTAGTAGATGTTCAATCATTACATGATAATCATGGTACTTTAAACCGTGCAACGATGCGTGGGGGGGGGGGGGGGGACTAAGACTTACTATATTTTTCAAGTTAGAGGAAAACTGGTAGGAAGCTCTAAATCCTTCCAAATTTGGCAGACTTGCCTTTTTTCTTCTTTATCCAAGATAAATGGTGTTGTTGGTTTTAGCATTTTTCTAGTGCTTCCATCAACTTAAATCTATTGACAATTTTGTATGCCCATATCCTTCATATTCAATCGCCCATTTTTAGTATCCTTTGTTTTATTATCATCAAGAATTGTGTTTATTAAATTCTTTGAAACATTCGTTTCGATGTGCATCACATCAAGGACATGTCAAGCTTGATGATATGGCCAGTATTCAAAGTAAAAGAAAATGGATTTTTTATACCAAGCTTCTTTAACTTCAACATTGTCACTATTATTAACATTATTAGACTTTATCTTCTTAGCAAGTACTTTTGAGACTTTTCTAGGTACATTATTTATGTTTCTTAACTTCTCCACAAGTGCATCTCTATTTAGTCGAACCGGGGGACGTCCAATTTCTTGTGTCCTGAGTCCCAAACCTCTACGACTCATAAAAGGATGATAATTTTCAAGAAACATATGACAGATTGTGTAAACTATCTTCATGATGTGTTCTAGCCGAATTGATGGAGTGTCATCACCACAAATAGGATATGCTTTGTAACCACGTGTTACACACACAGATAAGTTCCCATATGCGGGAAAATCATAAATCCCCCACATCAACATAGCTCTAAACATAAAAGGTTTCATTTTGTGCATGTCAATAGACGGAACTCCTTCCCATAATTTCTTTAACTCATTTACTAATGTTTGAAGAAAAACATTAATGTCTTAACCTAGTGTCTTTGACCTAAGAATTAGTAAAGATAAAATTTGCAACTTATGCTTCAAGCACAAATAAGGGCCCATATTATAAAGTGCGGTCATGACAGGCCAGCAACTATAATGACTAGATTGAATACCATGGGGATTGAACCCATTTGTTGCTATTATAAGACAAACATTGCACCCTTCCTCGGTGAAATCAGTCCATTATCTTTAGCATTCTCCATTGGGATGAAATCACAAGGATGTCAGTGATAATCCCATGAACTTGTTTCCCGATGACGCCATGTCATTTCATGTTCTATCCAAGGTATAGTATACAATATCACTAGCCTTGGAATAAAAGGGAAATGTCTCAACACTTCCTTCGGTTCTTTTCATAACCTTTTCCCTTTCTTTGAGGTCATTACATATCCCAGTTCTCCACACTGAGGACATTTCTCCAAATATTCATTCTCTTTACAAAAAAAGTATAGTTGTTAACGCAAGCATGAATGTAATTTGCTTTCATCCCTAGATCTTTCATCATTCTCTTCATATGCGGATATTTTTTTGTAATGTTTTTCCTTTTGGATGACACCTCTTTAAGACCGACAAGATAGAGGTCAAGCTATTTCCCGACTAATCAAACTACTTTTTCAAATTATGCAATTCCATAATTTACAGAGAGAGTAGTCTCGGGACCCTCACATGAAGGGTAAAATTTGTCGATCGCTAATTTATTATATTGGTTATACTTCTCATTGTCAACATACAATTTCCAAAGAATCCTTCCTGGTCGAGTTCTACACAATATTGCTCGTGCATTCCGTAACATGAATCAACTAAGTTTCACAACCTTTTATTCTCATTGTTATTAGCTTCATCATGTCATTCACAATCAATAGGTTCTACTACGAGACATGTTAGGTTCGATGATAGTGTCTCACTATGAAAAAACCACTTAGTATATGTAATGTCTATACCATGCATGTCAAATGACCCTTGATATCTAAAGTAGTGAAACAATTCTCATTTTGACAGTTAACACATGGACAAGGAAAGGTCGATAACTGATGGCCATTATTTACAATTAAAAAATTAAGAAAAGACGCAACTCCATTTGTGTACACCTCACTTATTATATTCCTCTCATTCATCCACTCTTTGTTCAATGTTATAAATGATGAGGATGAGATTGAAGATGAAGATAAACATTCACATCAAACATATAACAGACAAAGGTTTTTAAAGTGGTTCGGCTATGAATAAAGCCTACGTCCACTGTTATTTTATTTCCAGGGGTTTACAATAGCACCATAGGGTGTAGAGAGAGAAAGGATGTGTATCTTGTGTAGGGTGTTTCTAGGTTTTTCTTCTCCCCCCTTTTGGCTAAGGGGATACATGTATTTATAGTGATGGGAGATAAAGAGATTCATTGTATGTAGACATTTATGTCCACATTCAACGAATCTAATTGTTGAATTGCTTGGTATGCTATGTGTTGTCATCTATTAATACAGTATAAATGTACATTAAGGATCATTAAATGCGTTGTTATCTTCATTAATGCACATTAAATGCATAGTTATCCTTTGATCTTCCTGGTTGGTATGCCGACCAACTCTCCTAGGGTGCCGACTAACTCTCCTCGGGTGCCGACCAACTCTCCTCGGGTGCCGACTAATTCTCCTCGGGTACTGACCAACTCTCCTCGAATGCCGACCAACACTCCTCGGGTGCCGACCAACTCTCCTCGGATGCCGACTAACTCTCCTCGGGTGTCGAATATTGCCACGTAGGATAATATGTGTCCTTTTCTGATTGGTCCTCGTTGATGGAGAATTTTTGCTTTAACAGAAGCCCCTAATGCTCCATGCATGATGGTTTACTTGAAAGGATGGAGTATTTATTCTGCAGTGTTGCTCGGTGCTCGTGAAATTCTTGATCAACCTTCTTGATTTGTTCAACATAAAGTGCATTATCTCCTCGACGACATATGATGCAGGCTGATAGATGGTTGCTAATCTTTCTTTTGAGGAACTCCGTGTGCTATGTATCACCCCTGGGAATTTGGATGCAGCCATGCCATAGTATGCAACTTGTAGCTTGTCATAATCTTTAAGTATGTTGATTGGTTTGCTAGCCGACCAACTGCCTCTTGTGCCGAGCAACTAGTGCTAACTTCACGTGCTTGATTCTTCTGATTTATGATCCTCTGAATACTTTGTCGAGTAACATACTAGCTTTTGAACCCAACTCTTCAATCTGATTAGTACCAAGCTAGTGGTGGACTTCGAAACATTTTCATACCTTCTCAGTGTTGTAGATGCTAAATTTGACTTCTGAACTTCAATAGTATGTGCATAATAACTCCTGAATATGCCTCCTGAACTTCTGAATGCACTTCCTAAACTTCTGAATATGCCTTCTGAACTTCAATATACCTCCTGAACTTCAATATCAAAAATAATTCTTGAGCAAGAAAAATAACTCCTGAATGATGATTGGTCGGGGCCCCGACCGTGTGAGTTTGTGGAGTTGAATTTAATGCTCGACTGCATGATGTTATAAGAATGTGCCACTAAAGGAACAAATATATCTATAATAGAAGCCCCCAAGTGTGGAATGTGAACTTTGAATGCTTTTTGCTTGATCGCTTTCACATACTCATAAAATGTTTCCGACCAACTGTAGTTGACAGCTTCTTATTTCCTACCAACCTGAGTTGGTGGATTTTTGGGAATAGATTTACTTCCCAACCAACCCTAGTTGGCATTTTTGGGAATAGATTTACTTCCTAACCAACCTTAGTTGGCATTTTTAGGAATAGATTTACTTCCTAACCAACCTTAGTTGAATTTTTTAGGAATAGATTTACTTCCTAACCAACCTTAGTTGTCATTTTTGGGAATAGATTTACTTCCTAACCAACCTTAGTTGGCATTTTAGGAATAGATTTACTTCCTAACCAACCTTAGTTGGAATTTTTAGGAATATATTTTTGATAATAAGTGATAGAGACTTCCTCAGAGCTGACCAACGGATTGTTGGGAATAAGATATAATAAATGCGGGAGACATCCTTAGAACTGACCAACAAATTGTTGGGAATAAGATAATATATGCTGGAGACATCCTTGGAGATGACCAACAGATTGTTGGGAATAAGATAATATAAATGTTGGAGACCTCCTTGGAGCTGAATATATGATTATAAATATTTGTCGAGCTCCATGCTGAAATAATAATAGAATATGCATCCAAATAGATATAAAGAATAATTAAAATTAATAAAGTGCCTCGTTAATCTGTCGAGATAGAATTATATAATGCCGAACAAGAATAAGATCTTCCAGAACATAAGAATATGGTCTTGAACGTTGTCATGCCTGAATATAAATAAGAATTATCCGACCAACTATCCGTTGGGGGTGAAATACAACGAATGTTGTAATTCTCCTCAAAGCTGAATAAGTATCTTGTCGAGGCACAATTGCATAATGCCGAATAAGAATAGTATTTTCCAGAACATAAGAATATGGCCGAGAACTTTGCTGGGCCTGCATATAAATAAGAATTACCCAGGACCAACTATCCGTTGGGGGTGACATATAATAGAAGTTAAAGTTCTCCTCGGAGCTCAATATGATAATAAGTATCTCGCTGAGTTCCATGTTGAGATGAATATACAATATGAATCCCAAGGGATATAGAATAATTTGTGCTTGAGACGATATCTCCGAGTAATAATAAAATATATAATGCCTCGCTGAGGTGAAATGATAATAGTTTCCAGATTGTTTCCGAGCATTCGTCGACGTCGAGTCTTGTAACTGTAAAAATTAATATCTTGTTCTACCATTTGTGTAGGCTGAACTGACCAGTCGTGAGAATAATTTAATCATTCAATAAATATATGATAGGTATATGTTTGAGAAATAAAAATATTAATTTCAAAAAATGAAATAATATATGTTGGCTGATATGTCGAGGCACAATTGCCTGATGTCGAGCAATACTACTTTTCCAGAGGTTTACGAGAGCTTTCATCGGGATTGAATCTCGTCCCTATGAAATTTTAATAGGCTGCCCGAGCACCTGTCGAGACTAGAGAAAATAATTATTATCATGAGAATAATTATTCAGCCAAACAATTTGTGATGTGTATCAGCATAAAAATTTCAAAACATGAAATAATATTTTTGTGCCAAATGTGTGTGAGATGGACACATTTTTATTAGATATGCATCATAAATAAGACGTACAGTTTTTTGTAAAGTTATTTAATCTCCAACAACTAATCAGGTATAAGTTGCTGTTTGAAAATTATTTATCACTTAGTTTTAAAAATATTTTTTGGGTGATCACAAGTTAAAAAAGACTTAAGCCCCCTATTTGTCCCCGAGCTGAACTCGTGTTTAAAGAAATATTTGGGGGGCTTCGCATTTTTTAATACCCCAAGATTCTACTGCTGCCGACAAAAGGCATGGATGTTGCCGACCAACATTTAAGGATATCTCAAGTTATAGAATATATGGTGCCGACCAAGAAGCAAATGGTCTCCGACCAGCTGATCAATTTCCGCGATCAATAAAATGGTGCATTGACAGCACCGAACAACATTAGATGTCATCGAACAAAAAGTGGATGGTTGGATAGTTTTCGACCAGTAAATTGAACCCTCCGAACAAGACTGAGATGTCGTTGATCAAGAATTAGATGATCGTCGACCTGCAATTGGTTCCACCGAGCTACAATATGGGGCTCCGACCAATAATAAGATACCTCGTAGTTGGATAAAATTATTTCAACGTTGCTGATGGATCTTCACAGCCTACCACCGACCAACAAAAATGGTCTGGTTAAGATTCTCTTTAATAAAATATGGCCCAAGATGATGCCGACCAACAATATGTATGGCTGACCAGAAATAGGGGCTGTAAGTGGACAATTCCGGACAGCCATATGAGCCGCGATGAATAATTTTTCGTGAGATTGCTATGTCCCAAAATATCTCGAACCAATAGATCAAAAAAAAAAATATTCGATGTAAAATTTAAGCATTAAGAATGTTAATTAAATGAATAATTATCTAATCCACTAGATCGTGTGATTTCGACAGAGAAACCCTGTGATGTTATGAACGAGGGGCCAACATATTAAATTTGTACCCAGAGTCTTGATATGGTCATGATTGTTTTACTGATCCTCTTTTACAAGAGGTGGGTAATGATTTTTCAGGTGAGAGAAAATTATTTTTTATATTGATCCCTTCCTATTCCCTATTTGGAGAGATAAAAATATGGTGAATGATCGAAGTTATTACCAAATTTATATCAAAAATCAATCAATTTGACTTTATTGACATAGATTGAAGATGAACCAAATTAAGTATATAGTTCATAAAAATGAATGAAAAGAGACTTAAACTTGAAGAGAGAGAAAATAGATCTGGGTCATGATTTTCATGAGAAAACTTTTTATTGTCTTTAACCTTTTCCCATTCTCTGATTAAAAATGTAATGGGAATTTGAATAGTCATCAAAGATCTTTCAAAAATTATTTCAAAATCAACAATGAAAATTATCAAATCTTATCATCGTCGTATATATTGGTATATGTAATTATTTAAAATATTGATTCCATGATATAAAATTGAAACTTGAGAATCAAGCAAAAAGTTATGATTTATGAAATCCACTATTTTTCAGATTTCTAAATAAGAATTAATCTAACAGTTATGATTTTAAAATCATGATATGAAATTTTTGCAGATTTCATAAATAAAAATTAGACAACTAATTTATGTATATAAAAATCATAACTAAATCAAAAGATGTATTTAAAATTGATGATACGCAGAGAAAATAAAAAAACTTAGCTTTTGATGGAGAACAATGCTTGTAACACGTTCCCACAGACGGCGCCAATCTGTTGAAGACAGAAAATGGTCCAGGCCATTTTAGTGGCGTCAACAGTAGATAAATGATGAGGATGAGATTGAAGATGAAGATAAACATTCACATCAAACATATAAGAGACAAAGGTTTTTAAAGTGGTTCGGCTATGAATAAAGCCTACGTCCACTGTTATTTTATTCCCAGGGGTTTACAATAGCACCATAGGGTGTAGAGAGAGAGAGGATGTGTATCTTGTGTAGGGAGTTTCTAGGTTTTTCTCTCTCCCCCCCCCCCCCTTTTGGCTAAGTGGATACATGTATTTATAGTGATGGGAGATAAAGAGATTCATTGTATGTAGACTTTTATGTCTACATTCAACGAATATAATTGTTGAATTGCTTGGTATGTTATGTGTTGTCATCTATTAATACAGTATAAATGTACATTAAGGCTCATTAAATGCGTTGTCATCTTCATTAATGCACATTAAATGCATAGTTATCCTTTGATCTTCCTGGTTGGTATGCCGACCAACTCTCCTCGGGTGCCGACTAACTCTCCTCGGGTGCCGACCAACTCTCCTCGGGTACTGACCAACTCTCCTCGGATGCCGACCAACACTCCTCGGGTGCCGACAAACTCTCATCGGATGCCGACCAACTCTCCTCGGGTGTCGAATATTGCCACGTAGGATAATATGTGTCCTTTTCTGATTGGTCCTCGTAGATGGAGAATTTTTGCGTTAACAGTGACAATCTGCATTACCCAAAAAATTATGGTTTACACACAAGTTATATGAAAATATATAAAAAACAAAATTATTGATACACACATAAGTAAAATCACAACTAGAACATGTAACGTTTTTAGATGGGGGTGAAATAAGAGGATGGTACCAATTTAATGTCTATTTCTCCAAAAAAGATGAGAATCACTTGTCTTTGGGTCGATAGAATTAGTTTCATTTGTTAATATAACAACCTAATCTTATTTAAATCTTGTCTTGATCTTATTGGTTCCTCACATCTAACCCTTGAGTAATCAGATGGAAAGTTCTTCCCTAAACATACACAACCAAGAGTAGAATTTCATCAAAAGCCATGAGTCCACACCTAATGTGCAAAATCCAAAACAGAGGGGATTCCATAAATATTTTCTTTTTGTAAAATCAACAAAAGATTGAAAAAAATGAAAAACTTTGGGCAGAGCTAAAACAGAAATTTGGGCGAAGAAATTTTCACGTGCTTTTGGTTACTCAATCAGAATATGTAAATCATTAAAGATAAAAAAAGTGATATCTGCCTTCATTACAATCAGATGACTTGAAAAAAATCCTCTTAGAAACAATTTCAGCTAGCCTTGTAAGTGAATGTTAGCAAATAAACTTTAGAATATGAATAGAACTTTAAAATATAAGTTTTTTTATATATTAGAGCACAAATAGGACTAAATGTGGTTCCCCACCCCAAGAAATTTTAGTCAATCCCATCAACACCAATGCATATATCGGTTTACCTTTGTTATAGAGAAACTACCATGCGCACAACTCAACATGTGAATTTAAAAAAACATCCATGTGATATAGGACCTAAAATTAAATAAAACATAAATGCTACTTTGAAATATGGCCGAATTCCTAAATATATATCATGCCCGAGCCATATAACCATATTCACTTCCAAGTTCCATTTTAGCAAAAACATTCCAAACTAAGTGTAAAAACAAAGATGTAATGCTTGTATGAGTGTCTTGCAAATCCAAAAAAACCAAATGTATTCACACAGAAACATAATGAACAAAAAGGAAAAAAAAAAGTAAAGCACTAAAAATTGGAGCTGTTAAGCGAATAAAAAATTACCTATAATTTGTAAAGAGAAAAAATCTCAAAAATGGAATTCCAAGAAAAACATAACAACTACAATAATTAAAAAAATGTGAATAATAATGTAGAAAAAAAACAGATAGTGGCCCTAAAGATTTATTTTTTAACCCAACTGAAACTCACATTCGATAAAGAGAGAGAGATAACCCACAATAAACCTTAGAACACACAACAAGATTTTGGTTACTTAAGCAGAACATGCTTTTGGTTACTCAATCAGAACATGTAAATCTACCTTCTGCCGATGAGATGAGACTTTGCGATCTAAGCTTCCGATGATACTTTAGGATCTAAGTTTCTGATGATATCTGTCGATGAGATATATAATGTTCGATGATATCTACCAAACTTTGGATGGTAAATATGAGTCTTTGGGCGGTAATAAAGAAAGAGACTTTTGAGCAAATGAGATGAGACTTAGAAATTTTGGGTGTTAGGAATTTTGAGTTTTGGAAATCAATATTGAATCAGTATTAGATTACTAACAGTATTTTACTGTGAGAAATAGTAATGGTATATTACTGTTAGCAATCCAAAAAGTCATTTGTTACTAAAGAAGTGTTTTGGTGTTCGTGCCACTAATAGGGTCGTTCGGTTATTGTTTTGGGTGTTTCCCTCTAACGTCATGTTTTTGAGTATAAGTCTTGAGATTTGATAATTATCCTTATATACTTTAATTGAGAACCCTGTGATTATGAGGTCAGTTCCTACAAGTACATTGGTTCCATGAGAGGTGTTCTTGCTTCTTACTGGTCCGTTTAAGGGTTGTTTTGGGTTTTATCCCTTTAATGACATGTTTTTATGCCTCATTCTTGATATTTGAAGATTATAGATATATTCTTAAATCGGGAATCCTTTGTGTACATGGTTAATTCTTACGAGTTGTGTTCGTCCTGTGCGAGGTGTTCACGCCTCTTATGGGGCCTTTTAGGGAGATATTTTTTTACTTTTCTCTCTCTAACAACTTGTTTATAAGTCTAAGTCTTGATATTTGAAAATTATCGTTGTATTATTAAATTGGAAGTCCGTGACTATGCGATCAGTTCTTATGAGTCACATTGGTCCCGTCCGAGGTGTTCGTTCTCTTACGGAGCCGTTTTGGAGTTGTTTTGAGTTTCCTACTTTTAATGGCATTTTTCAATCCTATGTCTTGATATTTGAAAATTATCATCATATTCAATTGAGAATTTTGTGACTATGTGGTTAATTCCTACGAGTTATATTAGCCTTATGTGGGGTCTTTTTTGGCTTTTTACGAGGCCATTTTAGGATTGTTTTGTGTTTTCTCCCACTAACGACATGTTTTCAAGCCTAAGTATAAAGATTTGCAAATTATCAGCATGTTTTTTAACCCTCGGGATATAAATAAAGTCATAAAATTCTCAAATGAAAATCATGTATAAATGCCTAAAGATTTGGATATGGTTTGTGTTAGCCAACAAGCAGAATGTTATATCATTTACATTAGAAATGGATATCTAACACAACAAATCATTTTACACATATAGAAGAAGCTGACCACGAACATTTATTTATTTGTTTTAAAAAAATTCGGGGGTCACAGATTCATTTAATGAAAAAAATTATTTTTAGGTAGCCCCCAAAAAAACCTGTATTCAACAAAAAATCATTTACAATCAAGATATATTGTAACTGTGGAGTTGACAATTGAAAATAAATTACCCTACCATCCTAGTTAATTCACAAATCATACTAAACATTCATAATTTAATCTAAACAATAATAAATCAAACTAAATCACCAATATCATAATAGGATACAATTTGGATACAAATAGGATTGTCAAGCACTAATATAATTATAGGATACAAATAGGATTGTCAACGGTTAAATAATGTTTGATACACAATCTTCCTATAAATCAACCAAAAGATACTTCAAATTAGGGTTACAATGAAAACCAGACTGGAAATCTTAAGAGACTTTAATGACTCTGCTTCAATAGTCATACCCTTTTGTGCATGCACAATAATAAGCCAATTGTCATCGTTTATGAACTTTGAGTATAATACATTCTTTAAGTTCAGAAAGTCACAAATAAAAGGCCCGTGGACTATGCGATCTTTACTCATCATCTTCAACAAATCTACCATGATAAGTTTTAAGTCAGGAACAACTTTACAAGAATTTATAACGTCCTCCACCTTCACCCAGTCATAATAGGATACGATTTCTTTGAAATTTAAAGAATCAAATTCTAGTATTTGTTGGACAATCCTACAATAGGTTAGCACCACATCATATATATTTTTATTTCTTTTGTTAGCAACAGGGGTCATTAAAGAAGTAAATTGAAATTTTGTTATTTTGTGTCAAAATCTTTTCCTCACATGGATATGAAATAAAATCAAAATTGTTGGTGCGGAATTTCTTAAACTCTTTTGCACGAAATGTGGGATATTTTTCTAGGCATGCAAGCCTTGAAAACACATCACCTCTATTTAGAAGATGAATTTATTAATGAATTTGTATTGGGTAATGTTTTTCCCTCACATAAATAAATAACCATACACATAAGAGGTAAAAATTACCTCTTTTGGTATCCATCGTCATCTAATTTCTCCTCTGATTTTGGGAAATTTCATTCTCGTACTTCCTAAAGGTAAATTATAAAGTTTAGATCATAATATGGAGAATACATATAATCATATGAGAATAACTGTCAATTCTGTGGCTACTTACTCTCTCCAATCTTCAACTTTATCTTGAGATTCAAAGACATAACGAGGTGCTTGCTCGTAATATAGATAAGTAAGTATCACCTCTTCAGGTTTCCCAAAAGGTAATGCATCCTCAAATCATCAGGAGCCTCGATCACTCATTTCCCATGAGGTTTGAACCTCTTCAGCTATTATTGTGGCTTATGTTCTTGATCATATAATGACGATTCCAGAGTTATGTATTCTTCATCAATTGACCCTCCAATATACCATGTATTCTTAGTGTAATCTTTGAAGGTTTTCATCAAGGCTTGGTAGGATACATCAAGTGATAGCTAACAAAATCAAATAACAAAGCATTAAGTCTGAGCTAAAGTTATCTGAGCTAATATCGAAGATCGATGAAGGAAAACATTTCTCTAATTCAAAAATTATCTGAGCTAAAATTTATTTCGTAGCTTTAAGGTGCTTTCTATTTATGACTTTTGCACAAATTCGGGTAAAACACAAACTTATTTTCATATTTTCCAAATGGATATCTTTGTTCTCGAAGAAGTAATGCCTAAACAATAGAGGGATTAATTAAATGATGACGTGCCAGTCGTAAGACTTGCACTGTTTTAGGTCATTTATTTAGTAGCTTACTACTCTCTTAAAATTACTGAAATAACCCGTTGGAGTCTTCAAGTTGAACGTGTTTAGGATGATATTTTTCTCTCTGGTAGTTAAAATGAAAACAACCAAAGGGATAGAAATTCTTCTTGTTGTCGGATTATTTTTTAACGACATTTTTTCTTTATTATCATCTTCTGTAGATCAAGGCGCAACTGCTCTCCATTTTTTTAATGAGATCTACCCAGACATGTTCCTATGATATGTTCCAAAACATTATTTTCCATATGCATCAGATTAACTACATTTCTTACAAGATGATCTTTCCAATGCGAAAAATAAAAATGTTGATCATTTGGACCTTGTCTTCATTTTACTAAGTTCGTTTGGATCCTCCATAGCTTTATGCTTTAGTTTTACAAGCTAAGGGGATTTGTCAACGTTCATATTCCCCACAGCTGTAGTCTTCACCTTATTCTTGGTGTGCTGACCAGATAGCTGAGCAAGTTTCATCCTACGCTCATAATCGATAGGTAAGAAGTTACACTAGTCGTTACTAAATTGGTGACTGTTCAAAAAAAGTCTATAATGACCTGTAGAACTCATCTTACCACTTTGATGTATCCAAGTGGCTTTAATTTCCTCCTTACATATAAGAAATCAATAACAACTATGAATATTGCAACTGGACAAGGTCTCATAAATAAGGAGATCATGGATCACCCACATTACCATTGCATCAAGTGTGAAATTTTCACCCTTATGAGAGTAAATTTCCCTAACTCCTTTATCCCATAAATCATTAAGTTTTTTTTATTAATGGGGATAAGAAAATATCAATATCATCATTGGGAGCCTTCGGCCTAGGTATCAATATTGATAATAATGTAAACTCGTTTCTCATCCATAGTGTTGGACAGAGACTTAAAGGCACCATGAACTGTCTAATAATTTTGATTAGTTCTTAAATGCAAGATGAATATTGCACAGTTACTTTAGAAATTTAGGGCGTCGTGTGTTTGAAAGTTGCCAAATGAGTGAATCAACTAGACAACACATGGAATTCCCACCCACCTCTCGTCGAGCATGGCATGTCATGGCTTTTACTATCCACTGTACAGTGAAAAACCAATTTAATAGTGGCCCAAGGGGAAAATACTTCAAAACCTTATGTGTAACTTATGAGAACTTACAGTCTTGTCTTTTCTATTCTACCAAGCCACTTATCGAGGCTCACTACATACAGGACATTCATCATTATCTTCATTCTTATTTCGGTACAATATGAAATCATACTTGCATGCAAGAATATATTTTTTCGTTAAACCCAACCTTTCAAGATCTTATTCATGCTAAGATAATTGTTTGGTAGTGTGTTTTCTTTTAGGAGAATGTCTTTAATGCCTTAAAAATTTCGGTTACGTTGTTGCTCGATAAACCAAATCGACTCTTATAATTATGAAAAAAAATAATTTCATATAAGATCAAGTGATCTTCATCTCAATATTTATACAACGGTTTAGCTCTGTCGGCTTTCAACCGTATATTCCTGATCTTCTGTTAATTCATCATCAACTTGTTAATTAAACTGGTCATAATGCACATTATCTATACCTATAGGTTGGTGGTTTCTATGGTGGTGTAATCCCTAGTTATCATCAATTAGGTTGATCAAAGGATGACGTGTTGGCGAATCATGTACCACTTCCACTCGGTGGGGTTTCGCTACACGATCGGAAGAGAGGCAGTGGCGGTGGATAGAAGAGATGACCAGAGAGGAGGAAATAGAGGTTAGGGTTTAGAGAGAGAGAGATCATGAAATGTATTTGGATCTTGGGGTATTTATACGTACTAGTGTTTGATCACTTTCCAAGACTGTGAGCAGATGCCATAACTATTTCAAAATTGTCTCAGTCCACAAAACATCAAGCGGAAGGGAAAACATGAAAGATAGGATGATAGGAATACAAATATATTGTGGAGGAGGAAAATGGAGGTGATGATAATTGGAAAGAAGTACAAGAGGGAAAGAAAGTAATATAGTGATGAGACTATAGTACGACTACATCAATAAATGTCAAATATAATTTGGAACATGATGAAATAAGGTTTGTCTACATTGGTTCCTTATGATGGTGATCTACAGGAATGGTCAACATTAAATCTTTCCAAACACCAAGTTTCCTACACAATATGAAATGGTTAAGTATATGATTGATTGTATTATTTATGTCTTTCAACAATGAAGTCCTTTTATATGAATTAACCATTTAAATTTTTTTATAGAGTTGCACATTAATTCGGAGCATACGATAATTAAAATGGGTTGATTATCCAATTTAATAAAGCTAGTGAGTTTATCTTAATAATTAATTAATTATTCAATATTAATGTTTTTTTATTTAAAGTTAAAATCTAAAGAAAATAACATTTCATTTAACTTTTCGGAAGATGTCAATTACCGTGGACGAAATTGTGAAACTGGAAGATTTTAAAAATAAACGAATGATTTTAATGACAATAATTGTAAGAGAATATTTTCTCTCATTGCGCAAATGGCTTTAGCTTACATAGATTTTGGCATATACCGTTACACTTCGTAGATTTTGGCACATTCCGTTACACTTCGACTCAAGCCATCATGAAGATCGAGTATCCAATATCTGTAATTTTCAAGTCTCTCCACTCTAAGAATTTATAATGTTATTAAGTTTAAATTTCATCCTTGAATATATTTTGGGACGTTTATTTTTATTAAATCTGAAATAGGATTTTATTTATTGAAAAATTGAGGAATTTTTCATCAATTAAAAATTTTCAAAGTTCACGCATTTCATTCAAACGAGATGAGAATCTCACTCTAACGAGATCAATGTTTCGTTCGAAGTCTCATTTGAATTTTACTTTGATCGAAGATCGAACGAGCTCGTACTTTTTTAGATCGCTTTAAGGCCATTTGAACTTCGTTCAGACGATATGGCTTCTTTGTTCTAACGATACTTTTTTTCATTCTAACGATTTTCTATTCACATTTGAACGAAGTTCAAATTTTCTGTGAATGAGCCGCCTCCTCGAAATTTATAAATTTCATATAAATACATGTTTCATGCTTGTTTGTTTAAAGACTTTTGCCAGAACTGTTTCTGCATATCCTTTGGACAATTTTTCAACCTTTTGAGTTCAGAAAATCTTTTTGAGTCACAAATTTCATTACCAGAATATATTTGAGTGAATAAGTTTAAACCCTATAGTTTGTATCTTGCATACACCTTTGTGGAAAGGTGTCTTCACGGCTGAACTTGTGATTCTTGAGGGAACTCACTACTGACGACAAAGGTTGATCGGTGGACACCGAGCATGGAAGGATTCTTATGGATGACTCTGGATGGAGACGTATTATTTAGCAATTTTCTATAACATTGTGCATTATACTCATCGCAGTTATCAAGTAGTTTGTAAGTCAATAGTCTTATAAACTCTCTAAAGTGCTAAAAATAAAGGTTTTATGCAAAAGAGTTTTTTTTCCCTGAATTTTCCTCTGTCGACTGCATGTTTTAATTTATTTATATTTATCACTTAGATGCTTGTGTAGGATAAAAAGATAAAATTTGAAATTATGTGTATTGGACACATAATCATATAACTATTCCATTAATATCGAGATAACACACTCTCAAATTGGCATCAGAGCAAGTTACACAAAAATACCGTGTGATCCTTTTTCCATACAATTTTTCCTTGATATCAATTTGTTTTGAAAAAAATGTTAATCTTTGAAAAGGTGGGTTTTAATAGAAAATTTGTATAATCGAGTGCCAATTTTCGATGGTACAAATTTTACATACTGGAAGGCTAGGATGAGGTCAATTTGAAAATCCATAGAAGAGAGAGTCTGGTTAGTTTTTGAAAGAGGGTGGACTCATCCCACGATCATTATTGACAATGTTGTTGGCCCTAAACCTATTTTTTCCTGGACTGATGAGGAATTTAAATGGGCTAATTTCAACTCTCGTGGACTTAATGTTATTTTGGAGCCATCACCCCTCACGAGTTTCGTTGCATCATGATGTACACTATGTCTAAGGAAGAATATGATATCCTCCATCTCACTCACGAGGGTACCAATGCTATAAAAGCGTCAAAGCTTAAGAAATTAACCACTCAATTTGAGACCATCACTATGTTAAAGTCTGAGTCATTTGATGAGTTTTATGCATGTTTATTGGATATTGATAGTTCGAGTTTAATTTGGCTAAGAAAATTTCAAAAACGGGAGTTGTGAAAAATATTTTGAGTTCAATTACTGGTCGTTTCATTCTTAAGGTCACCTTGCTTAACTCATTAGGGATCCTAGACACTCTTATGTTAGAAGAACTTGTAGGAGATCTTCAAACGTATGAGATAAATGTGTTCCATAAAGCCATTAAACCTAAGGATATAGGGGTAGCTTTAAATACTCAAACTATAAAAAAAATAAAAAGAAAAATACTAGAGTTTGTGAGTCTAAATCTGAGGGTGAATGTGATTTTGATGACTTGGCCTTATTTGGGAAGAATTTTAAAACGTTTCTCAAATTTTCAAAAAATAATTCTTCCAATAAATTTTTTTTAGCAGAACAAAATAAGAATGAGGTCAAGTATAGCGGTGTTTAGTGTTATGAATGCGAGGGAAAAGGGCAAAAGGCATTTGAGTGTCCCACTAGGCTAAAGAGAAATGTCAAAGAGAATGCAAATAAAGCCAATCTTAGTGATAGTGACATCGAGTCGGTTGATTTGGGGGGATAATCACCACATGAACCGTGCATTAAGTTCATGTCTAGTCACATTAGCACTTCTAGTTTGAACCATTCCTATGAGGACAAATCTAAATGTGAAAGCCTCGATGATGTTTCGATTCATTTGGGAGATAGTGATAGTGAAAATCTTTTTTTTTAGGTGGGAGGTGATCTCCAAAACGGTTGTAGTGATTTGTACATCGAGACGTTGAAGACTCTATTAGGGTGTTAGATTTGGAGATATAGGTAAATGTTTTGAGGGTGTGTGAGGCTTCGGCGAGTCAAATCGAAAAGGTGAAAGTTTTTTTTATGTGAGAAGTTGGTAGTTTTAAGCCAGGAAAAGAGTCAATTGACTAACATCGTGGCTAGTCTTATGGGAGATACTTAATCTTCATTGGAGACTCTTGAGAAACTTAAAGCATGTGCATCCCAACTCGAAAGAGATCTCGAACATGCTCGGGAGGTAAAGGTTACTTTAAAGGACACATATAATAAGGTTGGAAAGATTCTATTTGGTCCCTCTTTAGGTAACGTTGAGAGGCTTTGAATAGGTTACGACGGTGCGTCCACTTCTCATGTTGCACCCGAGCCGGTTCCTATGTTTGTGTTAGATCCATATGGTCCTCGACCTAACCTTCATAGGCCTCCAATCCATGTACAAGAACTCGTTTGAGGAGTTTTGAGAAAGGTGGATCTAACCCCGTATATGTTTGTTACCATTGCAATCAAAGAGATAACCTTAGGGAATTTTCCTTTAAGTTGGGTAGAGTGTCTGATAGGTATCTTCCCCAATATGCTACTACACGTGTTCTCGCACGCACTCTCAGACATGTTTTTTCGCATGATCCTGCACATTACATGAGATATTTTGAGATCTTTCAAGAGCAAGTAGAGTATTTAGTCAAGACTTTACAAGATTTGATGGAGGCCTTTCATTGGATGTCATCTTTTTTGGATAACTCCTTCGGGCCTAATGATTGAGGTTGCGATTTTTTTCTAGCATAGGGTGTTTTTCATGCTCATATCATATATCCTATTAATAGTGTGTATTATCATTGTACTTATATTTTTCATTTTGTTATATTTTAAAAAACTAAAAGTAAGAGTTTTGTTTTTCATAAAAATAGTGAAAAAAGACAAAAATATTTTATTTTGATAAATTTTTAAAAAAATCCAAAAAGAGTTTTGTATTTTTTTTCACCATATGTGGATGAAAATTAAAGATGTCCGAGACATTATTTATCTATATCCACGTGGCTATTTTATATTGTTTTGAGACGGGACATCAGTTTCTTTTTTGTGCTTTATAATGTATGGGGAGTGATATGATGATAATCTGTTGCATGTTTTACTCATTGTCACCTTTAACATACACGAGCATAAACTTATTTAAAGGTTGCACTGACCTTTCACATGTCGATCGTAGTGTTTTAATCTCTACCCTACTTTTAAAAAGAACCAAATATGAAAAATGAGATAATAAAAGTAGTGTATGTAAAAACCATTACCCGGATTGAAAAATAAAGAATCATTTATCTGGTATATTTGGTACATTTTATGAAATTGAATCGGGTTGCGAAAGATATGTTGACTTTGCATGAAAAGCCACCATTTTTAAAGAAAAAAGCCAAAAATATTTAAGGTACATAAAAACAAAAGTGTTAGGCCAATTATTAGTACATTGATGCTTCGTTACCTATGATCATTAATGTCTTCAAAATATATTCAAAAAAAAATTCAATTTGTGAGTTTTGAGAGAGTTAAGTTGAGGATCAATGGGTTTGCACGTCCATAGAATCTCGTAAAGCATTGCATAGTTTTGGGCATTATTGGTATGAAAGTTCTTTACTGTCTTGATTAGTTGATTAGGTTGAGTTCATTTCACTTGAGTTCACCATTTTTACACCTACGGTAGACTTTGAGCTCTTGCGTTAGTGGTGTCTCATTCCTTTGTGCACATTCTTATTTACATTGATTAACCTATAGAATGTGTTCACACACCTACATTCCATTTTTTGTGATTCGGTTATTTTTGTATTTTTCCATGGTGTGTTGTATTTGTTAAAATTTTATACTTGAAAAAAATTGAAAATTTCAAAAATAGTTTGTAGAGCCTTTGATATTATGATTGCATGTTTTTCATTCATATGTTTTAGTGATGATATATTTTTCTTTTCTATGATGTTCTCTATATTTCATGTTTACTTTCTACTCCTTGCCTATTTCAGACAAAATACAAGGGAGAGAACAAATTACGGAGTTTAGATGAGTTTGATTTATGGGGGAGAATTTTATGATTTTTTATATGTAAAACTTGATGCATCACATGGTATTTGCTTTGTTTCATGTGTGTACGTACTTTTGAAAGATCATATTTTCATTACACTCAGTGAAAACAAAGTGCCCAAGAGAAGACCAAGAATAAGTGGGGTTTTAAAGACATATTTATTCTTGTACCTATCCATTTTAGGGTTTGGCAGGGTATTAGAATATCATTTTTGTCTTAGGAGATTTTTATGTAATTTGGATTTTGACATTATGTTTGTATCGGAATACCTAAAAGCGGGAAATTTATAAGTGCATATTTTTTGTCATTGCTCAAATAGCTTAGGCTTACATTAGTTTTGGCATATTCTGTTACACTTCAACTCAAGCTATCATGAAGATGGAATCTCCAACATCTCCAACTTTCAAGGATCTTCACTCTATGAAGGTAAAATGCTATTAAGTTTAAATTTATTCCTTGAATTTTTTTTTTTTTTTTTGGGGGGGGGGGGGGGGGGGGGATGTTTTTTTTATTTAAATCCAAATAGGAATTTTTTAATTGTAAAATCGATGCATTTTTTTTATTAAAAAATTTCAAAGTTCGCGCGTCTCGTTTAAACGAGATGTGAATCTTATTCTAACGAGATAACTTTTTCGTTTGAAGTCACATTTGAAGTTTACTTCGATCGAGCAATGAACGAGGGCGTACTGCTTAAGGTCGTTTTAAGGTCCTTTGAACTTCATTCAAATGAGATAGCTTAGCTTCAAAATTTATTTGAGCGAGCCTCCGACTCAAAATTTGTAAACGTCATAAAAATACTTGTTTTGTGTTTGTTTTTGTTAAGACTTTTTCCAAATCAGTTTTTGCATATCCTTGGCAAAAGTTTTCAACTTTTTGAGTTTAGAAAACCTTTTTGATTCACAAGTAACATCCCCAGAATATATTTGAGTTAATTATGTTTAAGTAGTTTGTATATTTCATAAACTTGTGTGGAGAGGTATGTTCACAGCTGAACTTGTGATTATCAAGGTAACTCACTGCTGACGATAAAGGATGACCGGTGGATACTGAGCGTGGAAGGATGGGTGTGGACTACTCTAGAATGATCTACATTCTTTAGATATTTTCTAAGGCGCTGGATATTATACTTATGGAAGTTATCATGTAGTTTGTAAGTCGATAGTCTTGTAAACTCTCTAAAGTACTGCAAATAAATGTTTTACCCAAAACGGGTTTTTCCTTGATTTGCCTATGTTGAATGCATGTTTGAATTAATTATTTTTTATCACCTTGATGCTTGTGTAGGATAAAAAGATAAAATTTGGAATTTTGTGTATTGGCCATTTAATTATATAAATATTCCATTAAGATCGAGATAGCGCACTCTCAATAATTCAATCAATAATTATTGAAATCATTATCTTTTTCAATGAACTAGTTGATCTTAGAATATAATTATCAATACATGATGGGAAGAACATCATTCAAAGTATAACTAAAACGTTCATCAAACTAAAGATACTTTATGGATGAGGAATATCATGGCATCTTTAAAAATTATTTGGAAAGGTAACATTCCAGCTACCTTTTCGGAAGATGTCAATTACATTAAATGAAATCGTGAAACTAAAAGTTTTTAATAAAATAAACAACTTATTGTAATGATAATAATTCAATCCGCAATCATAGACTTCATTATCTTTCTCCCAAAACTCATTAAGATTAAAGTATCATTCTCAATATAATATGGGAGACACCTGATTCAAGCAAAACTAACAACTTTCATCAAAGCAAAGCTACTCCATGGATGAATACTAGAAAGGCATCTTCAAGAATTAGCTTAGGAAGATAACATTCCATCAACTTTCTTGGGAAGATGTCAATTAGTTTGCACGAAATTTTGAAACTAAAATATTTTGAAATAAATAAATAAATGATTTTCATGATAATAATTCAATTAAAACTCATAAACTTCACTATCTTTATCTCTAAACTCATTAATATTAAATCATCGTTCTCAATATATGATGGTAAACACCTTTGAACAACGAAAATTCAATGTGTTAATGTTATAGAAGGTGTGTGTGTGGGGGGGGGGGGGGGGGGGTAGAACATACTCATAAAACATTTCCAATTAAAAAAATTCTTATTTTTTAAAAATAAAGCAACAACAAGGGATTTCCAAAAGAAAACTCACACTTACTTAGTCTATTTATCAAACATTTATGCTTTTAAATTATTACATTTAATTTTAAGTTCAAGGAAAGTGTTATGAGATCATTTCAAATATAATTTAAAATCCTTTGAGTTAAATTGTAACTAAACAAGATGAGAAGTATACACCTAGATTTAATTAGATCCAAATTCATGTTAATTTTTTATTTAGGTGAGATGTAGTAAAATTAGTTCAATTATGAGAGTTTGTGTGCTCAAAACCAAAGTGGACGAAAGGTAGACAATTAAAATTTCTTATTAAGTTGTGATAATGTTTCTCTTTCAAGTTCAAGTTCGGGAAATAACAATAGAGCCTAAATTCTGTATGATAAATTATTTATCAAGTATATTACACCAAATTTCATCTTCAGTATTTAATTGACTTCATCTCAATACAAAAAGATAAACAATATAGCACAACACTAAGGCATAGGAGGAAAACCCACAATGGAAAAAAATCTTAAGGTGACATAACGACAAATGTATTACGGCAGAGGTTTATACTAAGAAGAAATAGACTAACAACATCACAATGCTACAATTGACTAGACACTCTTTCCCAGTATATCCTCCATACAAACCCTTAATATCTAGATTAAGCTATACAACCGTGAGCATTTTTGGTCCGCAACCAATTTCGTAATGTCACCATGCTAACAAAATCAACATTTAGAGTTTGATGCAAAAAAATTTGTTCCAAATCTTGGAACAAAGATCAGAAGCCTTCAATGAGTGTAGTACCACTTTCTAGGTGTGTGATATAACTAAAGTGAAGGTGTATTTGAAAATAATGGATTAACTCACAAAATAAATTTTTGACATATATGAGATCTAAAAATAACTTAAGCTCAAATTAGAAAGAGATTGTTCATGGTATAAATGGATTTTAATGTAAACAAGTTTACTTCAATATATATTTTTACATTTCAAAAGTATTTAAGCTTGAAAAAATCACAAAAATATATTGGGGAATAAAACAAGATTTAAAACATGGAATAATACAAGATTAAATGCTAAAAGAAGATTTTGTCTTTCAAAGATTTTTCTCTCCTAAAATTATTCTTGGGGAAAGAAAGAATAGGAAAAATATTTTGACCATAAAGAAATCATAAAATCACACTTTGAAATACCCCATAATTTCCTAAAATAAATAATTAGATAATATTTGGGAATAAATAAAAATTTGTGGATTGGACTAAATTAATATTTGCATGGGTATAATTCGTCAGTAAATTATATTTGTGTGTGATTGATTTTCTATGTGTATAGTTATAGCATCGAAGGTAATGTAGAAAAATATATAATAATAATGTGTAAAACAATTAAAAGTGCCCAATGTTAACATAAAATAATTTGGGACATATTTCGGGGAAAATATGGGTTCGTTTAGGTGTTTTAGACCATTATGAATAGTCCCGAGCCAATGATATATATGTTGAGGAACTTTTGGCTAGTTTGGGTATGGATTTGGGTCCATTTGAGGTTCCAAAAATTGGGTTTTAGCCCAACTCAGGATTAAGATTAATTAGTGTTTAATTGGGGGTAAACCACTTCCCCACTACTATTTAGGAAAGACCTACACACAACTCTTTACGGGAGAGGAAATGAGAAAAACCAAAAAAGGGAAAATGGCAAGGAATAAAGTAGAAATCAAATGGGCCTTCTTCCACAAATTTCTAAGGCCAGAATTATCTTACATAATCTAATTTTTTCAATGTATTTTCTTGATGCATTATGATAACTTGTAAAATTTCTGGGATTTAGGTTTGATATGAATGATTTGATAATGAATAAATATTCTATGCATGTAGAGGACTGAATGTAATGTAGGATTAGTCCCAGAAATATAGGTATTGTATTATTAAAATTGAGGTTAGATTAGGGTTCTTAATAGTAAATGGGGAAATCTTGATTATTTAATGTAGAGAATATTAATGTTGGAATATCGACTGAAATTTGGATGTAAACCCCATGATACATATCCCACATTATGAATTAAACAGTGTGGGAATTGGGATTGAAATCTGAGTTGAAATATGTATTTAATGTTCATAAATTCTGGGGAAATTGGGCATGGAATTGGGATTGATTCATGTAATTAATGATCCTAAGAGGACTAATTAAGTTGTAGGGATTCAACTACGTGGATATAAAGTGGACTAAAGCTTTAAAAGTGAATTTAAAAAGAAAAGTAGAAATCCCATAATAGAAAAAAACAAGAAGATTTGGGCTTCTGGCGAATCCATTCGATTTTCGGGCGAATTGATTCGGCCCTGGGGGCGGAGCGAGTTAGGCCTAGGGTTTGGTTAAGGGTATTTTTAGGAGTCCACGTCAGTTGGTGGGACCATGTTTGGGACAATAGAACAATTATTAAAAATACAAATGTACCCACATTAAATTGTGAAAATTACAATTAACTAGTTGGTTAAGTAATTATTTAATGGAGTGGAATTAATAATTCACTTGATGGTAAATTATTAATAAATGGGAAATTGTGAATCTTATGCGGGACTTCCCTACTCTAAGTATGGAGTAGTAACCTATTCATATTATATTAGATAATAATATTTACTTTTATTTATTTGTGTGCACATACTAATGTTCGTGGACTATCCTATCAGCTTGGGGATTCATGCTTTTAGATCGGGTACCACACGTCGGTACAAGTGGGATTGACGATTGTGTATGTCATATACATACTATATAGAGGATCAATCTACGAGACGTAGGTCACTACAGGTATATTGATTTTTATCGGCATAAATTAAATGCCTAGAAAAGCACTAAAAATGGCAGTAACACTTTTGGCGGCACTTTTGACACCATTTCCACAGTTGTGGTAATAGCTAATGTGCTGACCAGCCGGTGTCACTGCTGGGGATGGGCCATGAATAGGTATCCTACGTAGGGACCTCCCCCGACTTAGGCTTGTATTGTGATGTCCCTTTAGGATAAGAGATTCCTTCGGACTTGTCGATAGAGTGCAAACTAGACACCAACGGTAGATGCCTTTGTGTGTCAAATATATGAAGGACATATATATAATTACCTGGAGTTTATACGAGATAAACTGAAATGTCTAAGAATGTGGACATAAACTAAAACTCTGATCCTATAATGGATAATAGATGTTAATGTCATTTCTGTGAAACTTATGAGACTATAATATTACGGGTATTGGCAATTAAATATAGTCGGTACACTTAAGCATTTGATTATCGACAAATCCATTTTTATTAATTTGACACGTTTTCACAATTATTATTTGGGACTTATTAGGATGCGAATAATATCAAACTTAGATGAGGGGTGAGGTTTTAAACTCATGCGAGAGATGAAGGGGGAATATTTATTTTGCATCAATTGTATTATTGGATCTTAAATTGATTAAGTTAATTCTTGCACACATTGGGCTCTGACCCAAATTTAAAGTTTTCTCCCCCAGGTACTCCTATACAGGAGTAACTGGATTGTACTTTGACAGTCTTATAGTCTCTATTTCTCATCAGTCTTTAGATTTATTAATTATAGCATAGGTTCTTTTCTTTCAGAGATAGTTATTTTGTTTGGAACATTTATAAGGGCATAAGCTCGAGACTAATTTACATTATGTTGGTTGAGATTTCTGTCATATTGGTTGGATTTATTATTTAGTTTGTGATGGTTTGTATCTATTTTAAATATTATGGATACATTCATGGTATTTCAACTATAAGGCTTTAAATATAATAATTTATATTTACATTCGTGCAAGAATGGTAGTGATTGACAAACAAGCCATATCTTTGGCGTATCGTGCCTGGCCATCCCTTACGTGAGAAAATAAGGGTTGTTACAGTTGGTATTAAAGCACGGTTCTCTTTTCCTTAGGATCAATTTTTCACTCATTATGTTTTGCGTTGCGTTCTTTGATATGTAGAGATTATACTTAGGGTTCATTGTATTCTTACGTTTGTACTAATTCGAACCTTATTCACTTTTAGATGGTAAACAGATAAAAGGGAAGACTGAGGCGAGTAGTATCACCTGTTGACGAGGAGGAGGCTCACTCGGAGCCACGACTGCAGCCATAGGCTCCCCGACCCCACAACTGATTAAACACACTGAGATAGCTGCCATCATGTCTCAGGCGATCTCTATGGCTATGGAAGCCATGGTTCAACACTTTCCACCTCCACAGGCACATCATTAGACACCACCACCACAACACGTGTCTATACCAGCACAGACACCAGATTATATGTGGGACATAGCGAGGGAGGCCTTTGTTAAGGGCTAACCTCCAGCGTGCGCAGGCGGTTCCGGTATATTGGTGGCGAGCAGGTGGAAGAAGGATATTGAGATGCACTTATAGATGGTCAAGTGCACACTGGTACAAAAGCAGATGCTATCTTTGTTCAGATTAGTATGGGCCACACTTTAATGGTGGGAGGAGGCTACGACAGCTGCTGAGAGGGACAACCTCACTATTATCGAGTTTTGGGAGAGGTTTGAGGGGAAATACTTTCCCCTAGTCATGTAGTCTGAAATGTGGTGTAGGTTCATGGAGCTTAAGAAGGAAGATCATAGTGTCATCAAGTGCGAAGAGGAATTCACCGCCTTCTTATACTTCGAAAAAGAGGATGTTAACATCGAGCAAAGACAAATGGATAGGTTCATTGAGGGATAGGCATGGCACATTAGGAAGGCTTTTATAGAAAATCCAGCCTTCACGATATACAATCAGTTGGTTAATTCTACACTTCTCCATTTCCAGGATCACGTGGCATCTTTGAAAAATAAGGGAGAGAAACATCACGGAGCAGAGTCATCGAGCCCGTAGGGCAAGGTGAGTGGGGAAAGTGTATCTGGGACCTAGCAGCATAGGGGCACTCCATTCGCTAATCCGAATAAGAAATTAAGAGGTGCAGATGACCAGCCGAGGCAAGGACATGGACATACGGAGTAGGGTTAGCAGTACAAAGGCCATCAGGCCTAGGGACAGTAGGATAGATGCCAGCGGGGCCGACGATTTGAGCGGGGTTCATTTTAGGGAAATTATTATACGTGTGGGGAGAGAGGTCATACCTCGAAGAATTGCACTCGGGGAGACCAGGAAGCCCAGGGACAGGGAGGTTATAGAGGACAATAGGCTTCACAGGGATAGCACCCACCATTTTTGTCTCAGGGAGCTGCTGCACTAGACGCTCTAACACTCATCGCCCTACCTTAGGGGCAACAACCATTGAAGTTTGGGAGGGTCTATCATGTGTTATCCAAATATGGGATAGCACCGGAGAAAGCAGTCGATAGTGTGTTTCCCATTTTTGGTTAAATTAGTCGCATTCTATTCAATACGGGCCCATCTCATTATTTTATTAGCACGGGATTTTCACGGGAGAAGGGTATGGTATTTTATTCATCCGACACTATTTTGCACATTCACTCAACAGTGGATAGAGGGGCACCCATACGATCAGTATGTCGGGGTATCGCTATTGCGATAGGTCGACTCACCTTCATAGATGATTTATTAGTAATTGATTTATTAGTACTTAATGTACAAGTGAACTTGATAGTGGTCATACACGTGTGTTTCAGATCAAACCAATTTTCACAAAAAAATTCTCCATCTTTTAAATAACAACAAACCAAGTTGTGAAAAAATAATTTTTACTTTAAACCATTTTTATCTTGATGAATCCTAATTGTGCATCTAGTGATTAAATCAAGTAAGGTAAAGTAAAGAATACTCACAACGCCGGATGTATAAGGAAAACCCCAAGACGGGAAAAAAACCTCGGACGGCCCAAGCCAGACAATCACTATAAATGTGGAATTACAATGAACAGACAAAAGACTCACTCAACGACTCGATCCCCACAGGTCTTGACGCTCTTCTGATCTTAAACCACTCCTCTCACAGTACCCACGTAGAAAATCCTTCTTCCACGATACCTGTCCACAGAAGACGCATCCACGTATGTCTCGGTGTCCACCAAATGACTTTGATACGTCTACGATGTCGAACAAGAAGTCCTTCTCTTTTCTTCACCACAAAACCCTGATGTTCAAGTATAGAACAAACCATTTTGGTGCAGCGAAGATCACATAAACATATAGTAATGATAACTCGAATCTTTGCAAAATCTAAGGATGTGCTTAAGCTTTTGAAACCTTAGAAAACATGTGCAAACAGGTTTCTGGATCGTAAATTTTTTTTCCAGAATGCACCTTCCATAAATTCTGACAAAACCACGCTTTTAATAGGAAAACATCTCCGCCTTAAAAAATGCGTCGCTCGAACGAGATTGATCTGTCGTTCACACGACATTGCTATCTCACTTGAACGAGACAGCTTGTTGTTTGAACGACGCACGTGTCAGTTTGACTTTTTCTTGAAAATGTTTCTTCAAAAGAGATCCAATTAAGTCAAACTCTTTTTTGAGCTTATCAGAATAAAACGAAGTGTAAACCATTTAAAACACTTTTAAAACATTTTAAAGTATTTTTTTCTTATAAAATTACATCACTACAGGAATATTGATTTTTTCGGCATAAATTAAATACTGAGAAAAGCACTAAAAATGCATGCAACACTTTTTACGACACTTTTTGCGGCATTTCAACAAGTGCGGTAATAGCCAATATGGTAAAAGAATAACAACATTTTAAAAAATGTCGTGAAAAGTTAGCGGCACTTTTGGTCGCATTTCCACAAGTGCAATAGCCAATGTGGTAAAAAAACAACGACATTTTTTAAAAATGCCGCAAAAAGTGAGCGGCATTTTTACACATTTATATTAATGCTGGTAATGACCTTTTAGCGGCATTAAAAAATGTTGATAATAACCTTTGGCAACACCTATTAAATGTTCAACACACTTTTTGCAGCACTTTAAAAATGCCGAGAATGATAATAACGGCATTAAAAAAAATGTTGATATTATTTTGCAATATATGGCTAGGAACAAGTGTTAAAAAAGCCATTTATAATAAGTATTGTATTTATGTGCAAATACATTACCATAATATTAAATTAAGAGGACAGTAATCAAATTTAAAAATCATTAAATTAAAATCAATTGCATTCATCGTAAATAAACCTAATTGTGCTTGGAACAATTATCCATCCACAAAATAAAATGTATCACATGTCCCATAAGAAAAAGCGGGAAAACATGAAGCGAAACGAAATTTTATATAATGTACGATCCTTCTTTATCAAAGTCAAACATCCTCTTCGACCTATAAATAAAAAGGTCAATCGTTAGTCATTGATACTTATTATCTAGTATTTTAATTAAAAATTTAAAATTAAAATTAAAAATTAGTACATTAGCAATATGCCACGCTACAGTTGAATGATATGGATCTCGAATTGTGGACTTGTTTGCATAAGGCATGGGCAATGGTTCATTTGTTACAAATATTTTCTCAATATATACTTCCTAAAAGTCTTCACCCAATGGCATACCCTCTACTTTATTTAAGGGTCATTGATCACAATGATTCCACGTGCCAAAACCACTTTTGGAAGTCCGAAAGTAATAAGGTCTAAAATTTTAAGAAGTGCATTATTTGAGACCATTTGTCATGATTGATGGTCCTTCTTCTTCTTCTTTGACGGTTCTTTCTGCAAACAAGATGAATATGTCAACAACCATATATTTTTGGAAAAAAATCGGCAGAGTTTTATTAGTTTTTAAGACATCCCAAAAATTTTAAGACTATATATAACCAAATAAACCAACAACCCAACGTCAAGTATACATAAACTCCCCAAAAAAGCGCAGATATATCTCTCCCTTTAAAATCCTTTAAATTAGTAACATACAAGAATTGAAGTAGCATTCATTTATTCACTAACGCGAGCAGCAGCCTCAGGGGCATCCAAGTGTTGAGAATTTGCAATCTACAAAAAATGAATTATTTCAGTTATGAAAATGTAGTGTCTTAAATTATGATTTTAAAAAGTAGTTATCTACTTACCTATTGAGATGGAACTAAATGGTGATTTGATTGTGGTACCACTACAGGTTGAAATTGGTTGATTTTTTCTAATTGTTGCTCGGGTTGCAAAATAGGCCTATAAACAGAATAAGAATTTTGATTAATAGGTAAAATGACGTCGTTGATATTTTCTAAGAAAGAAGGGAAGGAACATGGATGATACTTTTGTACCATTGCTTCAGCAAAATCCTTATTGATGGCCGAGCCATCGCTCATCTCCTGTGTTTTGATGTAAACATCAACTAATGAAATAATTTTTCCTTGATCCACCTTCATTTTCGTAAACCCAATGAATCGTAAGTTGTTACATATATAATTTTGATAACATAAAATAATATTCACAATCAAAATATTTTATAAAACGCCTTATGAGAAACATTTGCACGACTCTTTCTTCTAGAAGTATGTGATTTTCTTTGCTTCTTACGAGTTTGACGATTTCTTCGACTTGTTTTCTGTTGCAAAAATATATTTAAAATATACGTTTAACTTGAATTTATAAAACTTTACTGCTATTAGTAATACATTCGTACCCTTGCTTCACGAGCTCCCCAATATTTAACAAGTTGCGAATGTATAGTTGATTTTTTTATGGGCATCTATCAAGTGTTTAGGTTTGTATTTACTTGGTTGACAAAATGCCCAAGAAGTATGGTCATTATCATAATGACTTTTGGTTTGGGTTTGTTGTAAAAGTCCTTATTTTTTTTAGCATATAGACACACAAATACCTATTATTTTGAAGTCTCTTCTGCATATGGCTTTTATTACACCATTCATTATTTTTATCTGTGAAGTAATAATAAAATGGAGACCATCGTTGAAAGCATTTGGAATATGCCTATTTTGTTCATTACTATGTTCTTTATGATGACATTTCTTTGCCCAAATAGAATATGATGGAAATAATCAAGATAAAGAATGACATATTTGTTTTATTTGATTTGCATATTTGTGAAGCTAAAAGGTTACACATTCAAATATGTCCCAAGTTGTTGCTTCTAGTTTTTTATTTGGTTTATTGAAGATATAATGAATGATAATATCTTGGAATGCCTTTTCTTTTTGTTTTTTTTCCTATATATAATGAATGATAATATCTTGGAGTGCCATTATTTTTTTATATTGAGTGTGGGAGAAATGTTTGTAAGTGAAGAAAAATTGGATCAGAGCTTTGTCTGCAAGTATGCATTACGAAATCATTTTGATTGACATATTATTTTACTTATTGTTTAATATCATGATGATCATGATTGACCGATTTATCTAATATGTATTTATTTCATAATTTTTATGTTGTACAACATAAGTTTTGTAGTCATAAGTTTTATTTTCTGACTTTTAGGAAATAGTTAAGGAATTATCTTTTTTATGTTTCTTTGTTTATCCTTGTGTCTTTTATTAGATAAGGAATTATCTCCTCCTGATGCTGATATAATGTAAGAATCGTTCTTTAAAAGTGCAAAACAAGAAACAACATATTTTAGTTTTATCCCACTTATTTCGTTGGTCATTAATATTCCACTAGAAGGTTGCCAAAATTACGGTTGCACATTAGTAGATGCCTACTAGTGGCAAAGCATTACACGTAAAGGGAAAGCTATTTAAAGAAACAAAGAAAGACAAAAGGATATTTCAATTACTATATAAAAACCTTTCCTGTTATGTTCCGCTCATTCCTTTGCCATTTCCAAAGTTTGTGCTGAGCAGTATATGCCAAGGCCAAAATAGCGCCTCCTGAATTTTTATAAATCAACCTCATAATCTGAAATGAACAATAAAGATGATCTGAAGAGTTAAGTAAATTACCAAGAAATTCAACCTAGAGTAGTAGGGTAGGAATATGAAAAATACCCTGCCTAATTAGTACGGATTCCAATGTTCATGGAGATGCAAACATCCAAAAGCACATAGTATAAATTTACGTTGAAAAATTTAACTTTTCTTCAGTTTAAAATAGCTACTGTAGCAGTCAATCATCGTATCTTATATAGTATGATGTCACACATTTTAGGCATGCCTTGGAACACATGATACATATTAAAGACTAAAGGAATATAGAAATAGAGTAATTTCGATTTCAAGTAGGCTAGAAAATTCAAGTCATCAGTTTTCATGACTAATAAGGGACAAATCCCTCTCATCAAACCTATAGTATAAATGTAAAATTTGGTAAGA
This sequence comes from Sambucus nigra, assembly GCA_949130495.1. Taxonomy (NCBI): domain Eukaryota; kingdom Viridiplantae; phylum Streptophyta; class Magnoliopsida; order Dipsacales; family Adoxaceae; genus Sambucus; species Sambucus nigra. Next base: position 380,168,393 of record OX422214.1, on the reverse strand, counting down.
ATAAATTTTCGTTCTTCTTACTTTTTTTGGGTGGGTGGGGGGTAAGGATATATTTCGGAATTTAACAATCCATTAAGAAATTAAGTATATATAGCAGTTCAAAAATACTAATTCCAAGATTAGGAGTACAACATCCAAAGCAACTGATCAGATAGCAAGGTTAGTATACTATTGCTCTTTTTGTATACATTTTGGTTAATGTAATTATATTTTAGAGTGCATATTCCATCAACTAGATTAACAAACGTAAGAGCACTTGAGTAGTTGATGTGGTTGACACTTGACAGAACCAATAATACAATGATAATGCTCTGTATTTAATCATTTTGAAAAATATTATATGGCTGGTAATGTTAACAATCTAGTAGCCATTATTTAATCACTTACACTATTACAGCAGCCCCACTGTTGGATCAAATATGAGTTATTTGAACTACAGATTATTAACATTACTAGCTAAGTCAAAGAGGCTGGTTACTCGCATGACTGTGGGCCTCAACACAACAAGTTATTTGACCTGCAGATCCTGCCATATCACACGGTAAAATTCCAGCTAGCTGGAGTCTGATAATGATTTAATGTCAACTGTTCTCAATCATTTTCTTTTAATTTGAACCGAAGCAATATTGCAAAATTATGGCTTGTCAGGATCCTCTCAATAAAAAACTGGTACAACTTTAATATGGACTTGGCAAACCTAAACTTTGCACGATTTACCTTAATTTCGTCTTCAGCATTGCTAGTTTTTATTATTCACACCTTAATTGTAGGTTTCACATCTGGTGAATATCGAATTTCCCCATCCTACATAAATAGTCAAATATCCAAATCAGTCGAATAATTAAAAAGGAAAAGAAAAACTATTAGCATTTCAACTCAATTACAAACACAAGTGCTTAAAATACCTACATTACATATAACAGAAAATATGAAAATTGATGGCAATTGTGTACTATGCTCAATAAAAGACCCAACTTATCCAGATGACGGTGACATCCATTCTTACCATAATTATCATAGTTGTCAGTGGTGCAGTTCTGTAGTAATACCAATGCTTGTACCAGCAGATGAACTGGAAGCACCACATGTGCCAATCATGGGGGCCTGCATCATAAATAGCTCATGTATAGATCACATCCATACTAGACTCATCTCGTTGCATATCTAGATACGTTTACCTTCGCAATATTCCCAAAAGCTAATCTATCAAGTGCGGTGGAATGTATAAGACGAATACCTTCACCATTCCTAAGTATTTTAGCACCATTCTCGCTTGTTGATACAACCAAGAGTATGCCTCCCTTATTAAACTGAATACAAAGTGAAACCTAAAAGATAATCATGAGAAGAGTTACTTCACAAAACTGAAATTTACCAAAAAAATAAATTAAAATAAACCGATCAAATAGACGCAATCTAGCTATTATTACCGGTAATCCACCATCTGAATAGAACTAAACAAGAGGTTATTATAATTTATGTCCCGGAATTTTATTACGAACTCATCACCAGCGGCCAACGATCGGTTCTTTGTTGTATCAAACTGCACAACCCCCACAGACCGCTTCCCAAGACCATTGTATGTTCTCTTGATAGAGCCTTCACTTTCACTCCATTCCAGAATATATGATTCTCCATTCTTACTTGTCCCGCCTGAAAATAGCCTACAATTTATCCACATAAAAAGTAAGGAAGATGATAAGAACATAAGAGTTCATTTTACCATTTAGGTGAGAAAAGGGAAACTAAGATCTTGATCAAATAGCATACAATGTATTATACCTTGACCCATCAGCACTATACGCCATTGTTGTACAAAAATGTCCCGGTGCATCATAATCAACTCTTGATTGGTGATAGTAAGAAACAATCTAGGCCATAAACTATTTTTTTTTCCTTTTGGGAGGATTGGGTAGGATGGCAAGGCAAGCCAAGATTTCATACATACAGAGACATTGAACAAGCTCCAAGGTCCCAAACTTTGAAGTTTCTAAAGACAAGCCTATCCCTGCTACCTACCTCCCATATCGCAATATCACCAATAAATGTTCCAACTGAAAACGAAAATGAAAAGATATAATTAAATATTGATTTCCTAGATTTAAGAAGAATATATTTTTAAATATATATAAGATGCAGAACTGTAATAAAGAATACTCAAAGAAGAATCACACAGTAAATAATCAAAGAAGGTGAGAGCTAACCAAGAAGAAAAGTTTGTTGCACTGGATAAAAATCTATACTCTTGACAGTAGAACTCTGATTCAGGTTCATAAGAAGAGTCTTGGGCAAAGTGATCAGATGAATATATGGCATGGACACGGCTCGACCCAGGATATGTGACAGGCAATACATTAGTGGGGAGATCATTGATCTATAGAACTCAAGAGTAAAAAAAAAGGCAAATTGGCTAAATAAAACACATTGGAAAGAAATGCATATCTCAGAAAAGAAATTTTGAATATATTAAAATTTTACAATATATATTTCAAATTGACCCAAATCTCACTTAGTAGCATACTGCAATGAGTTAAATTCCAGTGATGAAAGGTAGAGATATATACCTCCTCTGCTATCCCGAAAGGTTTTGGTCTTTTCAGCACATGTTTAGAATCTGCAGTTTGGTAGTCGATGGTTAGACTGTTAGCAGGAGGGATCTTAGGATGCTTTGGCATGGATGACATCACAACATATATATGGCATCTCTTAAGGACAAAAAATCTAAGAGGGAAAAGAAAAAACTCTCTAAAGGAAAAAAAACATTTTTAGTAGCATGTATATGGCCTCTGCCTCTGCCTCTCCCTCCATTTTCTAATTTTGCAACCCACTTTATTCATTTACAAAAAGATCTAAATAGATCTTGGTTTAAACGGGCATGTAGGTCATGTTATACTGTTGAATAACAAGCCTCTCGAATTTTCGATTTTACTTTTTATTTTTCATCAAACAAATGGTGTCTTCTTCTGAAAATCCTAGATATTCTTAGCATCACATTGGGGAATCTCATTGCTATTACTCAAACAAGAATGAAACGTATGCTTGCATATTCGTCCATAGGTCAAATCGGGTATGTAATTATTGGAATAATTGTTGGAGACTCAAATGATGGATATGCAAGCATGATAACTTATATGTTGTTCTATATCACCATGAATCTAGGAAATTTTTCTTACATTGTATTATTTTGTCTATGTACAGAAACTGATAACATTCGAGATTATGTAGGATTATACACGAAAGATCTGCGGGAGCCTTGTGCACTGGGTACGACATTTTATGTAAACTCTATGGAAATGTTCATCGATAACAAGAATTACAGAAATTTCGGTGAATAGTGACAAATGGGACCACTGGACCACTGTTAAAAAGGTTAACATCTCTCAATTGAGTACGCTTATTCACCAATATCCCTATATAATCCCCTCACTAACTACTACTAAAATAGCAAAAGTAAACATAAAATAATTAAATATGACAAATAGTATTCATGTAGCTGACCCCAAATAATGGGAAAAAGCTTTGTTCAGCTGATTGAATTGAGTAGACGATAATGCCCATACGATTTATAAGAATTATTTTGAGCCAAAAACTTCAAAAAATGTCTTCGTAACATCAATTCATATGTCTCACTATCGAGATTCCCCCAATTTCTCATTACTCAAAAGTCCCATTAGTTTGTTCTTACCCCAGCTACACACATCATATGTGCACTGCTTAGTACAGCCATTGCGAAGATCCAAGGTTGAGCACTTCTGTTGAAGATACAACGGCCCTGTAGATATGCCCATTACAACTTGCAAACCTAGGTTCTCTTGAAATTGGTAATTATTTTAGACTGAACACACAAGTTAAAGAAATCATGTAGTTGCATTGGATCATTTATATTCACCAACTTAGTGAAGGACTTTAAGCTAACCCCTTCTCTAAGATGATTTTTTCTCTCCATCATTTGTCCTGAAAACATATAATGCATGTCTACAGTGGAACTATATGGGTCCAATATCTTTACTTTACTTCAACTAATCCCAATAATATCATTGAGATAAAACCAAAAAAAAGTAAAACTCTAACTAATACTATACAGCATGAACCTCTCTTAATTTTAACACTGCCACATTTAAAATGACTCCCCTGCTTCTATAGTAGTGTCATCTCCCTAGACGTAGGCCGAATAGACTTACACCCTAATGACTAATCCGAATTTTTGACACAACGTCATTCATTTAGGACGAACAATCAATTTGACTTACACCCTAATGATTAAGCCAAATTAGGAAGAACAATCAATTTGAAAGTTTGAAAGCATGGACATTCACTTCTAGTCAATGTGGGACATGAAAACAACATATATACACCTTCAACAAATGCTTTCAGCTTCTCATAAGAGCTCTTTCCACAATTTTAAGTAATCACCCCCAAATCAACTATTAATTAATTAATTAATGATCAATCTTCCGATTAAGAACTCTGAGTATTTACCTATATTGTACTTTCTTCAATTAAATCATGGTGGTAGATTATTTCTTGTGATGTAAATACAGATTTGTCTTTGATTCCTTATATAAATTAATTGACTAAAACTTTATAACTTATGATGTTTTGAACAAGCAACAAATTTAAGGTTACCTACTAAACTAGCAGCTCTCGAGGAAAGAAAAAAGAAGGATGAACATAAGCATATAGTTTTCATCACCATGTATTTCAAACTTAAAAAGTGACATTAGGTTACCTTTCCTCTACTCCTTAGGATTATCCATCAGTCCAGGCTTTCTCTTATATGAAATGAATGCAACTGAAGAAGTCTAACAACAAGCCTCTAAATTTTAAATAGCTCAGAGCATTGTTTACTAAGTACTTTGTTACAATGACTATACGTGTAAACTACTATAACAAATCCCAAGGGCACGACTTCATTTTTTCTTTTGTGAGACATTTCAGACATTCTCAAATAAGAAAATGAAAGTGGTGTTTGTTCTTTAAATGAAGAATATGTCAGTATATCTTGTATGATTTTATTTTTATTTTCATTTAGTAGTTACGTAAGGAAACATTTCAATACACATATGTACTCATTAGATCCTACTCCCCCTTTCGACATCATTTTTTATTCCGTGAGACACTTCACATATTCTTAAGGAAGAAAAACAAAGTGGTGTATGTTCTTTAAATGGAGAGTATGTCGGTATATCTTTTACCATTTGATTTTTCTTTTTATTTACTAGTTTCTTAAGTAAACATTTCAATACAAATCTAATTCTAATCCTATTAGAACTACCTATTAACGAACTTACCTGCATTGTTAGGAGCACCTAAGCCTAGAAGCCCTCCAGAAACAGCCGGTCGTGACACAGAAGATGAGTTAGCCATCAATCCTCCGAGAGACGTTTTAAGAGGTTATGGTGGAGTTTGAAATTTCTAAAAGAAGCAAAAGGAAAAAGAAAAAAATAAGATTGAATGACCATACCAAAATTCCTGCAATAACTTGTAAGTATAAGAGGAATTCTTTGTGACTTATGCCATGAGCACCTATTGTTGGAAAACCACCTACTTTAGGCATGGAACCTAGTAGCTGATTAGTGACAGGGGATGGAGCTCGCGCACCATTTGTCTTCCCACAAGCATGGTCCACAAATAAGGTTTTTATCTCAGTGTTAGACTTTGGATTCTTGCAAAAGTGTTGATGCCAATTTAAGCTATAATCCCAAAAGATTTAATAAACAAATAATGGTAACAAGATGTGTTACAGTTTCATCAACAAGAACCTAGTCATCTCTCACTCGAACTACCTCTAATTGATTAGTGTCCGTAGCCTTGAGTTATATAAGGTGGGAAAGTAAATCTTATCACATATGAGAGGATTTGCCTTAATCAACATTTTAAGATCATTAAGCATTATAGTCCTTGTTGTCTTTTGATATATTCATACTTAGAAAGTTGTTCATTTTCCTTGGAATAAATTTTTTCTATTTAAAGTTTTCCTATGACTCACTAGTTACTATAAATGATTTCTAAGAGGTTGTGAGGTAATTAGCCGTCCTTTAACCAACATGTTGAAGAAAAATCAGTTCATTTGGACTCCCCTATCTTGGGAGGCTTTTGATTCACTCAAGGTAGCCCTTACCAACACATGTATTTGATCTACCTAACATTAAAAAGACATTTGATTAGTTGCACTAGAGATAAATGCTAGTAATGAGGGAAAGGGAGTTGTTCCTATGCAGGAATGGAGGCCTATTATTTTTCGAAGCAACAATTCCGCTAGAAAAAAGGGGCATTCCACTTAGGATAAGGAATTATGGGCTATAGTCTATGCCATTGAGAAATGGAGAACCTACTATGAGCATACCTTTGATTTGTTCTTAGATATACTTGGCATAATCTGTTCTGATTTATAAACTGAAATGAACACAGTTACATACTCTATTAAGGCAATGTATTAACTGTTTCCAAATAGTTATACAGTAATTTTGATATCAAAATCATTACACATACACACACTATAGAAACCATTGAATCTAAGTACACTGTGTATCTAATAATATATAACCAATCATTACACAGACACACACTGACCAACGTTTAACATCAAATATTGGCTGAACGACATTAGATTCTTTATGTGTGGGTCAACTAACGTTTAGGATCAAATGTCAATTGACAGACATTTAGGATCAACCAACGTTTAGGATCAAATGTCGGTTGATCGATGCGTGATTCTTTATCAAATGTCGGCTGATCAAAATTTAGGATCAATAGATGTTTAGGAACAAATGTCGGTGATCGATTTGAGATTCATTACGTTTAGGATCAAATGTCGGTTGAACGACGCAAGTTCTTTATCATATGTCGGTTGACTAATGCGAGGCATTGGTCAACCGATTTTTTCAACCATTTTAACCATTAGTAAACTACCACATCTCCTACGAGGAAGGGGAGTAAGATACATATTTTGGTTCACACCTAAATCAAATTACTAAAACAAATGTAGTAGCACAAATGAGGAATGGGAGGAAGTATATATATATATATATATGTGTGTGTGTGTGTGTGTGTGTGTGTGTGTGTGTGTGCAACCATACATGCATGTCTGCGCACACAGTTGGATATTCTATATTGTATTCCATACATATTGTTACTTTTACTTCATGGTTTTATTCATTCCCGAAAATATTAGTATGTGTCGTTTATCTATAACTTTCACTAGACAAAAGTTTTATATGTTCTCCTCGGTTTTTAGTTCGTAACCTATATTTTTTGTCATATATTTCATAAGAACCAGTATTAAAACACATATAACAGAGCACAAGATTAGTTAAAGAAGATCTAGCACAACAAAACTACGAACAAATTCCATTCTAACAAATGAACAATCAAGGGGTTTACATACAACAAGTTGAGATTTTTATATATAGCACAAATGGCCCGATACTCAATGGACTCACAAAATCTCATGAGCACGTGATTTTATAATGAATGAGATTAACTATAATCGATTTCAAGAATACACTACAACCATAAGAATTAGGTTTGAACAAATTTGATTACAACCCTAACTATTATACTGATAGACAGATTTGAGAAAACAATTTTGCAATAAATATATATGCATACATATCTGAAATTTTAAACCTTTATTTGAAAAAATATTATACATACAAAATCACGTACATACATACAAATAAAACATACGAGGAGAAAGAAATAAAGTACGCAGTGTCAAACAGATTACTATCCCTAAAACCAAATTTTGAGTATATATTGAAATTCAACAAACTAAAGATGATTTCTTGAGACCCTATTAGGGTTGCGGATAAAACTCATGCCTTTATGTTTTACTAAGACTTGAGTTGGCATGTTGTCTGTGATCTCCAAATCAATCAAAACCTAGAAAAATAACCATACAATTTAATGATTCCTTCACTGTTTAGTAACTTCAATGTTTCCTTAATATGCAGAACAATGCGAAACCATATTCAACTCCTATTAGTAGTGTGCTTATTTCACACCTTAGTTTTGTAGATGATGTTATAATCTTTATAAATGGGTAGAAAAGAATAATAAAGAAATTTATAACATTTTTAAAAGAGTGACATTTCTTCCTCGCTACTGTGAGTTCGAAATTCTTGAAAATGGCAGTAAAAGATGACACTGATAATCTTCATATTTTGCTAATAGGTGCAACGTTAAACATACACTTTTGTTTTTCGACAATATGCTGGACCAAGAATTACGATGAGATATATGAGACGAAATGTTACCATAAACCGTTGAAATTTTTCAACGGTGATGCATGTTTGAATTAAGTTGGGACCATCACATATATTACAAAATAAAATTATAATCGAATACTATATCAGTTTTATGGCATGAAATACTTGCAAAGGACATGAATTAATTAACACAAACAAACATATCAATAATTCTAATTAAAATTCACACAAACAAGTAGACAACTATTTTTATAAATTAATCTTAAAACTATACTACAACAACCAATTGACAATCCGAGTTTTCAATTGGCTCACCCTCAACCTCCTATCACCACTACAAATAAACAAAAATAATCAAAAATTTCACCCAACACGGATCTATATGTAACTCGAGTAATAAAAAAACATATAAAGCAATATACGACTTACCTAGGGCGATGGCTATGTCGATGGCGATGGAGACAGCGATGGCTGGTGACTAGGGTGGCGAGGCTGGGGCTAATGGTTCAAACACAAATAAACACTCAAACAATAACAATTATTTATTAGGAGATTATATCCAATCATATGAGATATATACCAAAATAAATTTTAAAAAAATAGCAATGATACAAGAAAAACAGTGGCAGAGCCAGGAATTGAGTTCGAGGTGGGCACAAATCACTGATGGGGGTTCGAGGGCTGTATCTCCCAAAATTTGTTTTAAGGTTATTTTTATATTTTTAGAAATATTTAGTTCATAACTTGTATTTTTAGACAATTATAACACAAATTTTTAGTGCATCAATTTGATAAAAAAACAAAGGCATATTGCAAAATCATAAATAATAACCAATTTTAACAACTCAATATAACAACTAAACATATACTGTTGATTTGTGCCCACCTCGATATACAAATAAACATATGCACCTAAAAATATACAATTGTTATCCTATACAACTAAACATATACATATACATATACATATACATATACATATACATATACATATACATATACATATACAGTTGTTATCCTACGGATGTTATCTTTTTTGCCTAATTTGTTTTTCCAAATACTGGGGTAGGCACTTGCCACCCCCAATAGCAAAGGAGCTCCGCCACTGAAGAAAAATATCCAAGACAGTCTTACCTAAGACGAGCAACAATGATCCCAAAAAATAGCAATAATCTAAGAAAAATATATCGAAATAAAAAATAAAAAAATGCAACCTACCTAGGACGAACAGGTCCAAGACCGTCTTCAAAGAACAAAATGCAACCCAACCAAGAAAGTGATGACCATCTTCGAAGAACGAAACGCAAGAGCAGTTCCAACCAAGAGGATTGAGGATTATTCGGTAAAATTAATTGAGGGGAGAGAGGTTTTGGAAGGATTGGGATGGTGGATATTCTTCCGGAGGAAGAGGCGTGATGGGTGATAGTAGGTTGTAGCTCATATGAAGAAACGTTGGTATGTTTTTTTAAGAAAAAATAAACACCCGCCAAAAATTAAGGAAGTAGCGTTTTTTTTCAATTTTAGTGGCATTAGTTATGAAATGCCTAAAAAATACCACATTTTTTTTGGCATTAATTAACAAATGTTGTATTTATGTGGCACATCAATATAAATGCTGTGAATTTTCCATAGTTATAAATAAATGCTGGTAAAAAACAAATTCTTAGCATTTTTAAATAATACCGAGAAAAAAGTGCCGAAAAAAATTAGTTTTCTTGTAGTGCGTCCTTATCCTTTTATAAAAATTATTCTGAGCACCATTAATAATACGCATTCATACCTGTGTGATCTCAGTATGAAGTTAACTTGAAGACGAATAAAATTGCACCAAATAAACTTCGGCATGATTAATTATTTGAAGCTTTGCCGCAACGTCTTCAATTTCTTCAATACGTCATAGACCAAGTGGGATCGTCACAAAATGAAATCACCCTATGACATATTACAAACACAATTTCGTTCACGAAATTAAGTGAAAACAATACAGGGACTCAATTGGAAATTTATGTCCATACAAATATCCCCCTTTGACTATTCTAGGATAAAAATAAACCAGTGAAATGCCTAAGTCTGACCGTCAAGCTGTATGACGCCTAAATCCCATACCATAAGCCCAAAGTAAAAAATTACAAGACATGGACTAGTATGTGTAGCACTGGCAACCATGAACTATCTGAATGTGATGTAGACTTGAAATCTTGAATCGCTGAAGCATACCTACAAACATGAAATAGACAAACAAATACCCTGTGAAGTATGGAGGAACAAATGAAACCAATATATATCCAAATGATAGCAATTTTACAATAGATACCAATATGAATAAATTTTGAAAAATCTTTGTTAAACAATTCAGATACAAAATACTACCAATTTTTACTATCAATATGTAATACCAATTTGTAAGATATGTAATAAAAAACATGCTCGTTCGAGTGACACGCTTTTCGAGAGGGCAAAGTTTTCCTATTTAAAGCGTGGTTTTGTCAGAATTTGTGGAAGGTGCATTTTGGAAAAATAGTTTATGATCCCGAAACCTGTTTGCACATGTTTTCTAAGGTTTCAAAAGTTTAAACACAACCTTATCCTTATATAAAAATACCATGAATTATATGCATTCATACCTGTGTGACACTATATACAATGGATTACTTGCGCTCTTTCTTAAGTCTAGTGGGACACTCCTTAACTTTGTGACCGTACCCCTCACACCTAAAACACTTATCCGGCTCATCTCTCTTAGGCTTATCAAACTTATCCTTAGAGGTGGGATCAACTTTGTTGTTCTTGAATTTTCCAAACTTCTTGGCATCTTTCAATTGCTTTTGAAATTTAATAAATTTTTAAAATTTCTTTGCCAACAAAGCAACATACGCAAAATCGAAATCGAAATCGAAATCCGAAACTTTAATTTCCTCCTTTTGGTTTTAAAAGAAATACCCTTTTCTTTCTTAGGCACTTTCTTGGAGGTAATCATGTTGATTTCATAAGTTTGTAAGTCACCTACAATCTCTTCTAGTTTCGTCGAATCTAACTTACCCAAGGAGTTTAAAATAGTCACTTTTGCATCAAACCTACTAGGTAACGACCTAAGCATTTTCTTAATGACACGGTTCTCAGGAATTTTCTCACCTAGGTTAAACGACGAGTTGACAATATTGGAAAATCTAACATAAAACTCATCAAAAATTCTCACTCTCTAACATCCTAATGGTCTCAAACTGTGTAGTGAGATTTTGAAGTTTCGACGCCTTAACCGTGCTAGTGCCCTCGTGAGTGAGTGTCGAAATATCCCAAGCCTCTTTTGATGTTTCACAAGTCATAACTCTATTATATTCTTCAGGTGTGACATGTGAAGAAATAACGTGCAAAACCTTAGAATTATATTGTGAAAGTCTATGTTCAGTTTCGGTCCATGACTCGACAAGCTTTAAATTAGTGACCTCACTTATAACAGTGACAGGGAGTGTCTAACCTTTCTCAACTGCTGGCCACACACGTTCATCAATAGATTTTAATCCACTTTTCATTCTCATCTTCCAATAGGTGTAATTAGTGCCATAAAAAATAGGAGTTCAAAAAAGTTTGTTATTTCTAAAATTCATCTTTGAAAACACACGAGATCACAAAACAAATAAATTATGTTTTCTAGCTCTGATACCAATTTGAAAGAGTGTCCCTACACATGTGTTTCAGATCAAACTAATTTTAACCAAAAACTTCTCCAACTTTTAATTAGCAACAAACCAAGTTGTGAAAAACCAATTTTTATTTTAAACCATTTTTTTCTTGATTAATCATAATCATGCATCTAGTGATGAAAGCAAGTAAGGTAAAGTAAAGAATACTCACAACGTCGAATGTACGAGGAAAAACCCAAGATGGGAAAAAAACCTTGGACGTCCCAAGCCAGACAATCACTATGAATGTGTAATTACAACGAACAGACTCACTCAACGACTCGATCCCCACGGGTCTCGACGTTCTTCTGATCTTCAACCACTCCTCTCACAGTGCCCACGCAGAAAGTCCTTCTTCCATGATACTTGCCCACAACACACGCATCCACGTATGTCTGGGTGTCCACCGAATGGCTTTGATACGTCTACGATGTCGAACAAGAAGGCCTTCTCTTTTCTTCACCGCAAAACCCTGATGTTTAAGTATACATCAAACCTTCTTCGTGAAGTAAGATTACATAAACATATAGTAATGATAACTCAAATCTTTGCAAACTATAAGGATGTGTTTAAGATTTTGAAACCTTAGAAATATGTGCAAACAAGTTTTTGGATCGTAAACTATTTTTCCAGAATGCACCTTCCATAAATTCTGACGAAACCAAGCTTTAAATAGGAAAACTTTTCCACCTAGAAAAATGTGTCGCTCGAACGAGATCGACCGTCGTTCGCGTGACATGGCTATGTCGCTTGAACGAGCCAGCTTATCATTTGAACGACGCTCGTGTTAGTTTGACTTTTTCTTTAAAACATTTCTTCAAAAGAGATCTAATTAAGTCAAACTCTTTTTCGAGCTTATTAGAATAAAACGAAGTGTAAACCATATAAAACACTTTTAAAACATTTAAAAATATTTTTTATTTATAAAATTACATCCTTATCCTTTTATAAAAATTATTCCGAGCATTGTGATCTCGGAATGCAATTAACTTGAAGACGAATAAACTTGTACCTTATAAACTTCGGCATGATTAATTATTTGAAGCTTTTTCGCAACGTCTTCAATTTCTTGAATACTTCATAGACCATGTGGGATCGTGACAAAATAAAATCTTCCTATGACATATTACAAACACAGTTTTGTTCACAAAATTAAGTCAAAACAATACAGGGACTCAATTGGAAATTTATGTCCTTACACGGATGGCTCCTTTGGAGGTAACGGAGCTACGAGAGCAGATTGAGCAACTATTAGGACAAGGGTTTATCAGGAGGAGTGCCTCGCCTTGGGGTGCTCCAATGTTATTCGTCAGGAAGAAGGATGGATCTCTGCGGCTTTGTATCGACTACCGAGAGTTGAACATAGTCACTATTCGGAATAAATACCCGTTGCCATGTATAGATGATTTATTTGACCAGGTGAGGGGTGTTGCATATTTTTTAAAGATTGATTTGAGGTAGGGTTATTACCAGTTATGAGTCCGGGAGTAAGACATCTCCAAGACAGCCTTCCTTACTAGATATGAGTCGTACAAGTTTTTGGTGATGCCATTTGGGATAACCAATGCACTCGCAATATTTATGGACTTGATGAACCGAGATTTCAAGGACTATTTGGATCGATTTGTTATCAAATTTATTAAAGATATTTTGATTTATTATCGAACTGGGGAGGAGCACATAAAGAATTTACGGGTGGTCTTACAGACACTTCGAGATCATCAATTGTATATAAAGTTAAAAAAATGCTTTGGTTGAGAGAAGTACAGTTCTTGGGCCACAATGTGCCTAAGGGAGGGATATTCGTGGATCCAGGGAAAGTTTCTGCCGTGATGGAGTGGGAATAGCCCACTACACCCATCGATGTGCAAATATTCTTGGGAATGGTCAGGTACTACCGTCGATTCATCCAGAGATTCTTTAAGATAGCCGGGCCCTCATCTAATTTGATGAGGAAGGGGGTATAATTTTTTTGGGATGAGGTGTGCCGGCAAACATTTAAGGAGCGGAAGACTAGATTGACTATAGCACCAAATTTGTCATTGCCTCGGGAAGGGTCAATCAGAGAGTCTTCACAAATGCGTCCCTAAGGGGACATAGAGGGGTTTTGATGCATGAGGATAGGCCGATAGCTTATGCTTCCCTAAATATTAAGCCTCATAAGGGAAATACCCCACCCATGACTTGGAGTTAATAGTCGTGGTTTTTGCTTTGTGAGTGTGGAGACACTATATCCTAGGGGAGAAGTTTCAACTTTTCACAGACCACAAAAACCTACAGTATATGCTCACACAGTTGGAGTTCAACATGAGACAGAGCAGGTGGCTAGAGTTTGTGAAAGACTATTAGCTCGACACTCAGTACCACTTGGGGAAGGAAAATATCATGGCGGATGATTTTAACGGCAAGATGATTTTGGAGTTAACGGTAGTGTGGAAGGCGAAGTGAAAATCAATTCATGGGGACGATGACCTGACCCGTACATTTATGGTAGTTCTCACCATCACCCCCAAGATCATTATTCGAGTGGTGAAGGCACAGGAGCTAGATCAGCTTTTCTCGGAGTGGGTGAGACAGTTTCTAGCCAAGGGGGTGGATCACTATTCCATTATATCGGATGGTGGTTTGATATTTCAGGGGAGACTAATTGTTCTTGATGATACTAATTTTAGATAAGTCGTTATGTCTGAGGCTCACGGGTCACGATTTATGATACATCCCGAAGGGGATAAGATGTACCACGACATGTGGCGTCAGTATTGGTAATCCATGATGAAAATGGGACATATACTATTTTTTGTCAAGATGTGCTATGTGTTAGCTGGTGATGGTGGACCATCAGCGTTCCGCAGGAGTTTTACAGCCTTTGGAGATCCCAATGTGGAACTGGGAAAGCATCTCCGTGGAATTTATTACTGGGCTACCTACATTGTAGATCGATTATGATTCGTTATGGGGGATTGACAACAAATTGACGAAGGTGGCTCATTTCTTACCGGTCCGAACAGATTATTGCATAGAGAAGTACGCTAGACTTTTCCTTACAAATATTATTAAGCTACATGGGGTACGGATCAACATTGTGTCAGACAAGGACAAGACATTTTTGTCCCTCTTTTGAAGGAGATACCATTAAGGCTTAGGGTAAGAGTTGAAATTGAGCACGTTATATCATCCTCAGACAGATCGTAAGATATAGAGGGTGAACCTGATGCTAGAAGACATGTTGAGGATGTGCATTTTGGACTTAAAGGGAGCTAGGAGTAATATTTTCCTTTAGTGGAGTTTGCATACAATAACAGCTACCAGTTCATAATAGGGATGGCACCGTTTGAGTCACTCTACGAAAGACCTTAGCATTCACCCTCATGCTGGTTGGAGGTGGGGGAGAACAAGTTACTCGGTCTAAAATTCATTCAGGATACCTCAAAAAGGTAGATGTGATTCGGCCCATCATACGGATTGGCCAGGATAGGCAAAAGAGCTATGTGGATGTGGGTTGGATACACTTAGACTTCAATGTTAGAGATTAGGTGCGGATTAAAGTGTCTCCCATAAATTCGGTGATGAGATTGGAAGAAAGTGAAGTTGTCTCCCCAATACGAAGGACCATTCTGTATTTTAGAGAGGATTGGGCCCATGGCATATCGATTGGGATTACCGGATCACTTGTAGCACATGCATGATGTTTTCCACATATGTTCACTGCGAAGGTTCTTTAGAGATGAGATACCATACTAGCACATTGATATTGATGAGATAGGGATCCATCCAGATGCTATCTACGAGGAGAGATCGATATCCATTTTGGACCGACGGGAGCACTGACTTCGATCCAATGTTGTTCCTTTACTTTGGGTACAGTGGGGACACCATCGAGAGGACGAGTCGACTTGGGAGAAGGAGGAAGACATGCGAACAAAGTATCTCGAACACTTCTAGCTAGGTATGTATTTTTCTTGATTCCTAGGATGGGATGTTGCTATCAGGGAGGAAGAATGTAATATCCCATAATTTTTTAAAATAAATAAAAAAATGTTTTTGGGATAAATAAAAATTTGCGAAAAGTGGACTTAATTAATAATTGCATGAATGTAATTCGTCATTAAGATATATTTCTGTGTGATTGATTTTCTACGTGTATCTATGTGTATAGTTATAGCTTCTCATGAAATGTAGAAAAAATTCATAATTAATGTGTTACACAACTAAAAGTGCTCAATGTTAACATAAAATAATTCGGGACATATTTTGGGGAACATATGGGCGCGTTTAGGTGTATTAGACCTTTAGGAATAGTCCTGGGTAAATGATATATATGTTGAGGGACTTTTGGGCTAGTTTGGTCCTGGATTCGAGTCCATTTGGGGGTCCAAAAATTGGGTTTTAAACCGAACTCAAGATTAGGATTAATTAGTGTTTAAGTGGGAGGTAATACACTTCCCCACTACTATTCAAAAAAGACCTAAACACAACGGTTAATGGGAGAGTAAAGTAGAAGAACCAAAAGAGGGGAAAAGGGTAAGTAATCAAGAAGAAATCAAAGGTGCTTTCTTCCACAAATTTCTATGGTAGGAATTCACTTGCTTGTTTAAGTTTTTCAATGTATTTTCTTAATGGATTATGATAACCCTTAAAATTTCTAGGATTTAGGTTTGATATGAATGATTTGATGATAAGTAAATATTCTATGGATATAGAGGACTGAATTTAATATAGGATTGGTCCCAGAAATTTAGGTATTGTGTTTTTGAAATTGAGGTTAGATCCCTTAGGGTTCTTGACAGTAAATGGGGAAATCTTGATTATTTAATGTAGAGAATATTAATGATGGACTCCGGACTGAAATTCTAATGTAAACCCCATGATAGATGTCCCGCATTATGAATTAAACACTATGGGAATTGG
Source organism: Sambucus nigra (assembly GCA_949130495.1). Lineage (NCBI taxonomy): Eukaryota > Viridiplantae > Streptophyta > Magnoliopsida > Dipsacales > Adoxaceae > Sambucus > Sambucus nigra. Next base: position 380,151,595 of record OX422214.1, on the reverse strand, counting down.
GATTAAAATCTAAGTTGAAATATTTATTTAATGTTCATAAATTCTGGGCAAATTGGGCATGAAATTGGGATTGATTCATGTAATTCCTAGGAGAACTAATTAAATTGTAGGGACTCAACTATATGGATATAAAGTGTACTAAACCTTTAAAAATGAATTTGGAAAGAATAGTAGAAATCCCGTAATAGAACAAACAAGTATATCTAGGCTCCTGCATAAAATCGAATCGATTCGATTTCAGGGCGAATCGATTCAGTTTGGCAGCGAACCGATTCGACCTAGAATCAAATCGATTCGGCCCTGGGGGCTAAGCGAATTGGGCCAAGGGTATGGTTAAAAGTAATTTTAGGAGACCAGTCGAGTAGGTGGGACCATGTTTGAGATAATTGAAAATTTATTAAAAATACAAATGTACCCACATTAAATTGGGAAAATTACAATTAACTACTTGGTTAAGTAATTATTTAATGGAGTCGAATTAGTAATTCACTCGATGGTAAATTATTCATAAATGGAAAATTGTGAATCTTATGCTGGACTCCCCTATGGTAAGTATGGATTAATTACTTCTAGATATTATATGAGATAATAATATGTACTTATATGTATTTGTGTGGATATGCCAATGTTCTTGGACGGCCCTATTTTTGTTGGGGTTCGTGCATTCGGACCGGGTACCACATGCCGGCACATGTGGGATTGGCGATTGTGTAGGTCATATAGGTACTACGTGAAGGTGCCATCTACGAGGGGTAGGTGTTCACACTGACCAACCTATGTCACCGCTAGGTATGGATCGTGAACATGTATCCTGCGTAGGGACCGCCCCAACTTTAGTGTTTTTTTTATGTCCACTTAGGATAAGAGATTCCTCTGAACTTGCCAATATATTACAAACTAGACACCAACGGTAGATGCCTTTGTGTGTCAAATATTTGAAGGGCATATATATAATTTCTCGGACTTTATACGAGATAAATTGAAATGTCTTAGAATGTGGACATAAACCACAACTCTGATTCTATAATGCATAATATATGTTTATGCCATATATGCGAAACTTACGAGACTAGAATATTACAGGTATTTGCAATTAAATGTAGTCATTACACTTAAGCATTTAATTATCGACAAATCCATTATTATTAATTTGACACGTTGTCATAATTTTTATTTGGGACTTATTAGGATGCGACTGATATCACACTTAGATGAGGGGTGAGGTGTTAAACGCAAGCGAGTGACGAAGGGGGAATATTTATTTTGCATCAACTATATTGTTGGATCTTAAATTGATTAAATTAATTCTTGCACACTTCGGGATCTAATCCAAATTTAAATATTTTCTCCCCCCTAGGTGCTCCTAGAGAGGAATAACTGGATTGTGTTGTGACAGTCTTATAGTCTCTTTTCCTCATCACTCTTAAGATTTATCGATTCTAGCATAGGTGATTTTCTTCCAAAGTTAGTTATTTTATTTGTCACATTTGTAAGGGCATAAGCCCGAGACTTCTTTACATTATGTTGGTTGAAATTTCTGTTATACTGGTTGGATTTATTATTTAATTTGTGATGCTTTGTATCTATTTTAAATATTATGGATACATTCATGGAATTTCAAACATGGTCCTTTAAATATAATTATTTATATTTACATTTGTGCTAATAATGGTATTAACTGACAAGCAAGTCCTATCTTCGATGTATCATGCCTGATCGGCGTTTTACGTGAGAAAATAGGGGTTGTTTCACACTTACACTCACTATTTAAAATGAGAATTATTGAAGGGGAAAATAGGTAAGGAGTAGACTTACATGAAGTTATATAGTGTAAAAGTAGAAAACATATGGTCGAATCTTCAGTTTGCACAAGTATCAAGAAAGATGTGAGCAATCTAGTGCAAAAAGTGACTTTTACATTTGACTGACATACATTTTCAGAGCATTACTGCAGTGAGAATATTCCTCGTGGTGGAGAATATACAATGATGATACGACTCAAGACAAAGAAATATCTCTATAAGATGTCACGTCAATGGGATACTTTCGCTACAGCGAGAAAAAGTATCGTTGCAGCGAAGGTCCTGCGACATATTTCAGCAACCATTTATAAAATGAGAAGAAAATAATTTTTCAACAACGGATTTATTTTCATTTCATATAAGCCCAAATATCTATATCAACACATAAACAAAAACCAAAAAGTTTTTTCAATAAAACGAATTTGTGTGATGAAATGTGCTTGAGTCAATGTGTCTGTTTACCTTCATAATAGTGGTGTGAAAGGATACACATTAGGGTGAGGATTGACATTGAATGATTTACATGAAGCTTTTCCAGAATGACTATAAGGAAAAAACTCAACATATATTTTGATCACTGCAATAAGATAATCTAGTCCTATTGGGCACATGAGTATAATGCAAACTCTTGCAATGTCTCCCTTTGTCTATTCCTTGATATATTATACGAAAATGAAGATTACATAAGAGAGTCTAACAACCTATGACATATAAAAATAAACCCGACCAAAGGCATAAGATAATCCTATACAATAAATATTCAAATACGAGTTTCGAAGATATCTTGCACCCGTTGAACTGTCATACATTCTAAATACAAGATATACCAATATCAATATAATGAACAGTTTAAACAAGAAACATGTGATGAATAAGACATAATATTTGTTCATCATTCTAAGGTGTGTATACAAGTTCTACAAATTACAATATCCTAGTCCTATAATTTGTAATGATATATGTAATACATTTTTTTAATATATACTCCATGTTCATTTAGTTTATCATGAAACAAATCAAGATATGTTCATTATTAGAACTCCCCCTTAATCTAATCTTTCTCCCCCTTTTTGTTATGGAATTAACAAAGGTAAAGAAATATTAAATTAAACAAGTGCGATAAGAATGATCATATAATGAGTTATTGTAATAAAAAATAAACAAAGATAATAAGTGCAATTCAATAAATCTAGTCGAAAATCCACTAAAGAAATAATAAAATAACATAATCAAGCTAGAGCATATATCACAAGTATAATAAAAGTATGCCATGAATAGATAGAGTGAATCATATATGCAAGTCAATAAGTATATAACATAGGTTAGACAATAAGATAATAGGTTGAATAATTTACATTGTAATGCAGGAGAGGACATTCAGCGATTAGTTTTTCAATATATGAAAAGTTCCAAAAAAAACTATTCAGTTCCCCATCCATATTCTCTCTCTCACTCTCTCACGTAAACCCTAATTAGGATTTGCATGGATACCATAACTCACCCTCTATACGTTGACCCTAAACCTACAGACATCCAAAGACCATGGAGCAGATCTTTTGCATCTGTGGTTACTGAATCATCCTCTATCAAGCATGATTTAAACGTCAAAATACCTACGTCTTTCAAAGGTGAACCAACAATCATTTTTACGCATGATGATATTGAGATTCTATAGAACCCTTTTAAACATTCATTGGTGGGTAAGTTTTCACATGGCAGGCCTTCAATGGATTATATTAGAAAGGTGTTCCAAACTTTTTCTCTAAAAACGGCATATAGCATTGGTCTGTTAGATCACAAACATATATTAATAAGGTTGACCTCTGAAGAAGATTTCACTCGAATGTGGATGTGAGATACTTGGTACGTTGAAAAGTTTCCCATGAGATTATTTAAATGGACTCTGAAATTTCGACCTAACAACGAAGGCAACTTGGATCCAATATGGATTTCTTTTCCAAATCTCCCTATTCACTTCTTTTCTAAATCATCAGTATATTCTATAGCCCAACTTATTGGAAATCCATTAAAGATGGATGCATCAACAGTAGAGATGAACAGTCCTAGCATTGCTAGGGTTTGTGTCGAAATGGATCTATTAAAATCATGCCCAAAGAGGGCCTGGATTGGTTGTGGTGCGATAGGATTTTGGAAAGAAGTGTTAGTTCAATCAAAGCCAGATTCTTGCAACAATTGCTCCAAAAAAGGTCATAGTGAAGAATCATTTATATTCCTGCTGCCTTTGAAAGTGGAGAAGAAAAAGAATAGACAATAATTCCTGTCAAAGAAACAAATGTTACAAATTGACAATCAGGTGAAGGGAATAACGAACTATACAGATGCAAAGAACAAGGCTCAAAGAAAAGAAGAGGAAGTTTTAATAGAAGCTGGGGGAACCATCCAGGAAAATCATAATTAAGAACTAATCTCAGTCAAGGAAAAAAATTGCAGACTAACTAAGAAGACCTGGAAGAGGATAGCATGGGAGGGAAAGAAGAAAAAGTTATAGAAGAATAAGAAGAAGAGGAATTTCATCAGAGCCAAGACAAAATTGAGAATAGTCCATCCTTAAAAAATCAAACTCTGAGAATTCAAGAAGAACAAGAAGAGGATAATCAAAGAGAAGATATAGAGGTAATTGAATCAGACCAAGAAGTGGAGGAAGGGGATCTAACAAATCTGATGCAGTGCCATGAAGGCAAGTCAGAACTGAATGCTGCAAATCAAGAAATCTTTACCTCAGATAGTGATCAGACCTGCCAAACTCCTAGAGGCAATGCGATGCCAGAGTTTGAGAAGAATAATGTTGTAAATTCGATGAATGCCAGTGAGGGGGAGAAAAATTCAGTGCAGGCAGTCATCCCAATCGAAGAACTAAAATATTTTAGCAGAACCCTAGATAAAAAGATGAAATTGGGTAAAAATATGGAGATAGATACCTATAATGCCAACTCATCAGGTGTGCAGACCATTAAAAATTCAGCAACTTTCAATGATCCTATGTTGAAAAGAGTAACTAGATCTAAAGTCAAGGGTAACACTAACTTTTCTTCCAAAAGTTTTAAATGTTAAGCCTCGTTGTGTGGAATATTAGAGGTGCTGCAAAGAAGTCCTCAAATAGAAGAATAAAGAAACTATTGAAATTGCATAAGATCCCTATCATTGTTGTTCTTGAGCCAATGGTAGACTGTCAAAAAATTAGGAAGTTTAAAATTAAATGGGGTTTTGATGATTGTTGCTATAATGAAAATGGGAAGATTGGATATTCTGGAGGTTTGAGGTGTTAATAAATATTATTTCAAATTCAGCCCAACAGCTGATTGTTAAGATTGAACACCATCAGCTGAATTTGGATTTATACCTATTTGTGGTGTATGCTAAATGCACAAAGGAGGAAAGTAGAGAGCTGTGGGATGAGTTAAAGGTGATCTCCTTTGAGTTCCATTCAAACCCTCACCTGATTATGGGGGATTTTGATGTGGTAACGTGTCAATCAGAGAAATTAGGTGGGGATGTTATAGATCAACAAGCTGTGGGAGAGTTTATCCAAACAATTGATAATTGTGGCTTAAAAGACATGGGTTATAAAGGCTCCAAATTCACCTGGAGAAATCATAGAAAAGAATATGGAATCATAATGGGTAGACTGGATAGATGTTTATATAATCTGAAATGGGAAGATTCTTTCCCAAATTCCTCTATCCAGCATATCAACAGAACAAGCTCTAATCACGCCTCTATGTTATTGAACCTAGATACTTTTGGGGAGTCAAAACCTGAAGCTTTTAAGTTCCAATCCATGTGGACTACTCACCAACAGTTTCAGCAGGTCGTTAGTGAATCCTGGAATGTTCCCCTCCAGTCCTATGGGATGAATGTGTTCAGTTCAAAATTGAAGAGATTAAAAGGTATTTTAAGAGATTGGAATAGAGATCAATTCAAAGATGTGTTCCAGGGGGCCAAAGATCTAGAAGATGAGGTTTTACATCTTGAAATGTTGTATGAAAATGATAGAAAATAGGAGAACCTTGTGAAGCTTAATCTAGGTAGAGCTAAACTTCTTGAATCTTTGAAGGTTGAGGAGATGTATTGGAGGCAAAAAGCTTCAGCTAGATGGTTGCATTGTGGAGATTCAAATTCAAAGTTTTTTCATGCTTGTGTCAAGAATAAACACAGAAGAACGGGAATCAAGCAGATCCAAGATGAAAATGGCAATATTGTAGAGGATGAGAATGAGATCTCTGCCACAATTCTAGATTATTACCTAAATCTTCTACAGGTTGACTAGCAAGTGAAGAATCTCCCCATCAAAGACTACATATCAAGATTGATAGAAGTGGAACACAATGATATTTTAGAAGTAAATGCTACTGAAACTAAAATCTTTTCAGCTATATCTGAGCTGAGCTCTGATGCAGCCCCTGGTCCAGACGGTTTCGATGGTGTTTTTTATAAATCTTGTTGGCTTATAATTAAAGATGACCTTATTTTTGCTATAAATTGTTTTTTGCAGGCCATGAGATCCCTCAAAGCTGGTCTAGTAACAATATTGTGCTCATTTCCAAAGAAGAATCATCCTAAGAGTTGTTTAGACTTCAAGCCTATTAGCTTGTGTAACTTCTCCTACAAAATCATCTCTAAGATCCTGAACAATAGACTTAGTCTGTTTCTTCCTAAGCTAATTTCCCCAAACCAAAGTGGTTTTGTGAAAGGTAGATATATCCAAGACAATGTTCTATTAGCAAAAGAGATGGTTTACAACATTGGCAGGAAAATTCATGGTGGAAATGCTATTGTGAAAAATGGATATGGAGAAAGCTTATGATAGAGTTCACTGGATGTTTTTAATTAAGGTGCAAAGGTCTTTTGGATTTGGAGAAAGGTGGATTGACATGATCTGGAGGTGCATATCCAATAGTTAGTTCTCTATCACTATTAATAGAGTATCTAAGGAATTTTTCAAATCTTCTAGAGGCCTAAGGCAAGGGGAACCACTGTCTCCAGGCCTTTTTATTCTGACAGCAGAAGTGCTTAGTAGAGGTCTAGACATACTCATGAGGAATGGAAAAATCAAAAACTTCTTTTTACCGAGTGGCAGCCCCCTCATCTCACATCTATCGTTTGCATATGATGTGATTGTGTTTTCTAGAGGTGATAAGAAAATTTTGTCTAACTTGATGACATTTTTGACAGATTACTCAGATGTATCTGGCCAAAAAATTAACATGAGCAAAAGTAGTGTCTTTGTGGATAAGAAGATGTCTATTCAAAGGAGGACAACCATAGGAAATTGCACTAGTTTAGCTACCAAAAACTTACCTATTAAATACACGGGCTCTTATCGTTTTAAGGGGAGAAACAAGGTCTGCTTATATGTCCCTCTTATAGAGTCCATCAGGTCTAAAATAGAAGGTTGGAAAGGAAAGCTTTTATCAAGTGGTGGAAAATTAATTCCCATTCAGTATGTCCTCTCCTCTATTACCATATACCTTCTTGCATCCCAACACCCTCCTAAAGATGTCATAAACAGGATCCATAAGATATTCAACAATTTCTTTTGGGGTGGCAATGAAATTCAGGGTTGGAAGCATCATTAGTCAAAATGGCAGGTGATGTGTAAGCCAAAAGATTCAGGGGATCTTGGCTTCAAAAATTTACTATGTCTTGCTAAAGCCTCTAACATTAGATTGATTTGGAAATTTTATGCCGAGGAGTCTCTATGGACTGCTTTTATGAAAGCTAAATATAAGTCATGGTCTCATCATTTACAAGGGGTTTCTCAAGCATGGAGAAACGTGAGGAAATAGAAAGATGTGGGTTTAGAGTATATGGAATTCTTGGATGGCAAATGGATCTGGAAGGCTTCTAAAACTGGATAATTCTCTTTCTCTTCAGCTTGCACTGCTATGGAGAATAGGTATCCAAACTCTATTGCTCATAAAAGAATTTGCGATCCTCATATACCTATTAACCTTTCGATTAACATGTGGAAAATCGTTAATAACTCTTTGCCCTTAGAGGATAATCTTCAAAAGGTTGGAATTCGATTGGCTTCTAGATGCCATGCTTGCCTAAAGAACGCAGAATCAAGTAACCACTTATTGCTTCAATGTTCAGAGGTAAAACTGGTTTGGGAGTTTTTTTTGAATCATATGGGAATTAAATGTGATTTGATGCATATGTATACTGCCATTATGAGTTGGTGGTTTAGATCGGAAAAAAGAGACTACCAAAGGTTCCTTTCCAAAGCGATCCCCATTGTGATATGTTGGGAAGTTTAGAAAGCCAGAAATTCTTGTTTGTTTCAGGGAATCAAAATTAGACATCAAAACATCATTTCTAATTCAATTAGGATGATTTCAAATTTATACAGTGGTATGGTTTTTTCAAATGAGTGCTTTCCTCAGGATATCAGTAGTAAGGAGCTGTTTAACTTTTCTTTTCAGATGTGTTCTAGAGCTATTTCCTTTATTAAATGGATCCCCCCTCCGGTTGAATTATTACAAGCTTAATATTAATGGTGCTTCAAAGGGCAATCAGGTATTAGCGGGTATGGTGGTATTGTTAAGAATGAGAAGTCTCAATGTATGTTTGCCTTTGCTTTTCCTGGTCAGATTGCAACAAACTCTGAGGTGGATCTTCTTGCCTTACAAAAGGGAATTTAATTGTGTTTACAGTTCAAGATTGTTAATGTCCTCATTGAATCTGACTCTTTAATGGTGGTGAAAGTCGTAGGTAATTCATGGAATCCTCCTTGGAAATTCTTAAAGCATGTTAAGAATATCAGAGCTATGCTTTCTCAAATGAAATTTTCTTTGAAGCGGTGTTATAGAGAATCAAACATTGTGGCTGACAATTTGGCAAATGTTGGAATTAATCTTCAAGAATGAAAAGTCTTTAAAACCCTTCCAGAATTACCTAGAATGGTCAGGGGTGCTTGCAAAATGGATGCTATTGGATGCCATTATGTTAGAGTAGTGTAGTCTTAGAGTTGATATGAGATATGTTAAGCTATTTTTTGTTAAGTTCTCCCTATTTTTCTTTGAAATTAGCTTGTCATTTGTAAGTGCCACTCTGGAGAGGCTATTTCTCCAGTTCGATTTAATAACATAAGCTCCTTTTTCCAGACAAAAAAAAAGATAATAAAGTGAATAATAATAAGCCTAAATAATCCATAGTATGCAAAAAACACATGATATAATGAGTTAAACATCACAAGGTAAATAAGCACGATATAAATGTGATTAACTATAGTGCATATATAAATAGTGGCATATAAATCAAATTAAAGTATCCAAAGAATCTTAGTAAAGCTTCAGCAAAATTTGTACTCCCACCTGTTGAGTACATATTATAATGTCCCAAAAGTGAGATATCAAAGTCACCAAAACCACATATCAAACTAAAAAACATAACCCAACAATGTTTAAGACACTCAAAGTAAATGATTTCTAAACAAACTAAACACCACCAAAATATATCATCGGCACAACTTATTCTTCTTCCCCGTCATCATCATCATCATCATCATCATCATCATCATCATCATCATCAACAGAGTCTTCTTTATACCATCAAAGTATACGTATGTCTGTCTGGATATAAACAACATCATGTTGCATGGCATCTATCTGAATGAAGATCAAAGCCCGAAACAAGATCTGACTATATTAAAACGTGGTCATATGGGTAGTGATATCTAGACACAATAATCTACCAACCTACGCTGATATTTGCATAATCATGTCTTAGAAAATGTGGGTGCTAGTGGAGTTTAGGGGTGTTATGGTCCTATATTGTGGCTGAGAAGTTTTACCCCTAAGGGTCCGTTTGGTTGATACTTTTTGCCTAGGAAAATGCCAAAAAGTTGGCAAATATGAAAATTTGCCCACATTTTGGCTGTTTGGTTGCACAATTTGCCTAGACATTATTTGTCAATGTACAACACCTCCTATGCACAATCTGTGGAAAAATTTTGCCTACCTATTTGAGTGGGAAATATTTGCCAACAAATTTTGCCAACTTCTTAAATGGTTTTAATGTTTTAAAAAATAATTTAAAAACAGTTTTAAATAATTAAAAAATATTATGAATATTTAAAAATTATTTTGCAATGTTTTAAAAAATATTATAAAAAAATTGTTAAGAAAATGTTTTACAAATGTCTTTTAAAAACCGTACTAAAAAATATTGTAAAAACTTTTTTTTAACATTTTTTAAAATTGTTGTGAATATATTATAAAAACAGTTTTAAAGTTTTAAAAAATAATTTTAAAACTGTTTTAAATAGTTAAAAAACTGTTATAAATATTTAAAAACTGTTTTGTAATGTTTTGAAAACTGTTTTTAATATTATAAAAAATTGTTAAGAGAATGTTTTACAAATTTTTTGAAAAACCGTAATATAAAAATAATGTAAAAATAGTTTTTAACATTTTTAAAAACTGTTTTGAATATAATATAAAAACAGTTTTAAAGTTTAAAAACAAAATTAAAAAATATTTTAAATAGTTAGAAAAATTGTTCTGAATATTTAAAAATTATTTTGTAATATTTTAAAAACTCTTTTCAATATTATAAAAAATTGTTAAGAAAATGTTTTACAATTTTTTTTAAAAACCGTAATATAAAAATATTGTAAAAACTGTTTTTAACATTTTTGAATATAATATAAAAAATGTTTTTAAATAAATTAATTGGATTGACTTTAATTTCGCCTAATGGTTGTTTGATAGCCTCATGTAAAAAAACCTACGTAAAATTTGCCTAGGCAAAATTTGCTTGGCAAATTTTTCCATGCCCACTGTTTTACCCATTGTCAACCAAACGGACCCTAAGTGCTTTGGTGAGGAATTCTTCCACTTACTTTATAACAGGGAGTGGAGGTGTTTTGTCCAACCTCTTTTTACCATCAAGAAAGGTAGTGTAAGTAATTTTCTTTCCAACTATTTCCTTTGGATCCTTAAAATAAATATGAATGTTATTTTCCAACAAAATTCAATTAATGAGACGTACAAATGAAAGAGCTGGTCGATTGCCCGCACAAAATTGGTCACCTCAATCAAACGTCATTTAATAAATTTCGCAACCCAAGTCCAAATTGACATTAGTGCCAATAACATGTAGAATATTGCAGTTATAGGGAGGAATGGAATAGTACTCTGAATTTTGGGTGATATTTGCAGAAAAAATGATGTGAAGGATGTAGAAATCAATCAATTCTTTTGTGCTAAGGCCTTGCGATGAGCCTTCATGACTGTTCCACCGGTGAGTTCAATCATCATTCTTAGGGCCTCCAAGATTTTTATAAGTAAAATTAGGTTTGAGGACCTTAAGTATATCAAAAGCTCTTTTAAAGGCAGTTGTATTAATAATAGAAATACCTTGAACATTTGTGGAAAAGTCCCTTTGAGTCCTCAAGGTGGTGGTAGTGGTATAGAATTCACGGAGAAGGCCGGGGTAGACAATGTCTTCTTTGGCACCTTGGTTCCCAATAACCAACCAACAACTATCGTAAAAGAACCTAAGTCCATCCACGTGATTTTTGCAGAGAGAATCTAAATCAATGCTTTTCTCAAAATGGGTATTACGATAGAATTTTTTTACAAACCTATTGAAATCCTCTCAATTAATCTTGGAGGGATTAATTGATTAGGATAAAAAGAAATTGCACTCGTTATACATTTCTTGGAAAACCTAGATAATTCTTGCATTTTATTAATTAAAGAATTTAAATATACCCAAAAAATAATTAGGTATTAAGAGTAAAACCCAAAAGATAGAGTTCTCAAAAAATATGGAGTGAGTTTCAACTCTTAGTGTATCAATCTAACAATATCCCAAGAACAAAATATAAAGAAATACAAATTTTTTTTAATAGGATTCAAATCCATGGAATCCAACTCATATAAACATTAAATAGGATAAAATAAGCCTTAATGGAGTTAACGAACAACTATAACAAGGCAAAGTACCAAAATATTCTTGAACTCATAAAAGGAAGTCCAGAAGGAACTAAAAACTCCAAATCTAGAAAATAAAAGAATAAACTTACGAAATGATATCTAGTAGGGAGAAAAAAGAGGAAGTGACCAAAAAGATTTGAAAGAATCGATGAAATGAACTAGTTTTAATTTCTAAGTGGAAAGAGAACAAGACAATGCGAAAATGACTAAAAATTAGTATTGACAAGATTAAAGAGTTATTATTGTTGCATTGAACTTTCTCATTGGTCGCGACCTTCATTACGATGACGACAAATGTCGCTATGGTGAGATGACTTCGTTGTCCGCAATGTTTACCAAAAAATTCCAAATCTCTCAAATGAGTGCCTGCCTCAAGGAATAACTCACGTATGATACAAAATGATCAATCGCATATGAACCTCTTTCAAACTGACTTAGACAAAAAAAAAACTTAATATATTTGCATTATGAATTGTCGTAGTCAAGGTTCATATGGTTATTCCAAGTAATCTATATGGAAAATAAACTAGCTAGTGAAAGATTCATTGCATATTTCAAGTTAATTTAGAAGAGAATATAGGAAATAAATCGCATGAGATAAATAAGAGTACATACATGAGCATTTGTCTAATGAAATAAAAAAAACATATAAAAGATAAGTTTTTCTTGGAAATTTCATATTTTAAATGATTTTTATTGAGATTTTTCTTGAAGAAGTAAGATTCTCAACTAACATTTTTCTCATCCTCATTAAATGATTCTTTGGTTAAAACCTTTTATTCACATCCTTGATGTTACTCAATTTTTTGGATGTATATAAATATTGAAACATTGCTTTTTAAACAAAATCTTACATGTGACGACTTTCACACATTCAATACTATGATGGGATACTATTTCTGACTTTTAAATGTTGCATCATCCAATCAAAGTTGTTGCCATCACCACATCATCTCTCATGATTTTTACATATATCATTTTCAACTCCAACAATGAAGACACAAATCTCACAAATACAATACAAAGGTTAAAATGACACCCTGTTTCAATTCACGCACATTTTACAAATTCCATAAAGTATTGCTCGAAAGTGTTATGTTCTTTAGTTCATAAGATAATGCTCAAAATGTAATGCGGTGTAACTAGTACGAGTTACTACATTTACGTAAGAAAAATTAAGCTCGAAAACCATAAATTCTCAATTCTTTTGAATTCTAAATGCATAGTTCATAATTGTAAACAAAGCTAAGATACATACATCATGTGTAAGCAATTCAAATAGATTTGGCTTAACATTTTAGCATGGTAACCCATGAGTACACAGTCATAAAAAGTATCTAGAAAAAAATTATGAAAATAAAGCGTCAAAAGCTAGAATGAGCCAAGAAATAAAATAAGCATGCTAAGAAATCCTAAGATCATAGTAAAACCTTCTAACACGAGAAGTCAAGGGGATCAACGTGTGATCATGTCTTATTTCCAAATCTACCGAGTGTAAATGATCCTTACTAATCCATATTTGTCTAATATGAGGTGAAGGAGGAGTAAGTTGAATCTTGGGAGTATTACCAATCCTTTTTCCCTTTTCTATGAACATGCTGAGGATGTTCATGTGGCTTTCCTATGAAGTTGTTTTTACCATAGCTATAATTCTTCATAGCATTGTGAATGTGTGAGATTGATTTAAGAAAATAACCAAATTCTTTCAAATGCCCCCACCTTTACAATAGTCACATTTATAAGTACAAGAATGAGACATATGAGAAGAACTCTTGAGATCAATCCCATCAAAGTGTTGAACGTCTTCCTACATAAAATATAAATCCTTCTGATGACACTTTTTATGGCAATAGGAACAAACAACATCCTTTTTGGATATCTTATTACAAGGCATGTTTTGTTAGGAAAAGTAGGAGGACAAATACTCTTTCCTTTTAAGTTATTGACACCACTCTTCCATTATTTTGAGAAATTTTGGGAACCCTTCCAAAAGGTGTGGTCTCATTTGATGACAAAGATTTAACAAAAATATCTCTCCACCAGGAATATCTATTTTCCTATAATCTAATTCCTTTTTGAAGATGTTCAATATTTTTTAAAAGAATGACATTAGATTTTTCACAAATTTGATATTCCTTTTTCAAATTCCCCCATGCGATGGTCTAATCATCCTTTTTTTTGTCAATGTGGACAAACATCCATCCTCTTCCTTAAGTACCTCATGTTAGTCTCTTAATTCATCATGGAAATATAAGAGGTCACTAAAGTGTAACATCCTCACTTCCTAACCAAGCTAATTATTATTCATTATTACATAGAAATCCCATTATACTCGTTATGGAGTATTCAAATTCAAAAAACATCCTAAACAAAGATGAAAATACACTACCAAACCTATAACTTTACTTTATTACACAAGTACCCTTGAAGTTTTAGTATTTCTAAAATTCCCCTTGAACTTTTCAAACAAGCACAACTTGACATATACTTAACCTCTACAACCAAACCTTTATCAAATCAAACCTCTAGACTTCAACAAACTGAAATTCATAGCCCCAACCCTTATATTTTCATATAATTATAGAAATGCCCCTAACACGTATAAAAAACCATATTTAATGCCAAATAAATATAATAACTTCAAATCGAGGGCCTAAAACTTAAATATTTTATATTGACACATTTCCCCCTCATTACATCAGCCTCCATAAGGGTAGTAGATGCTAAAAACACATGGTTACACCATGTGACCATGTGAAGTTCAAGTTTCCACATTCTTATCTTGTTAAATAATTTAGGAATTCACCTATAAATTGCTCTAATAAATTCCCCTCATCCTATAATATAAATCTCCTATGACCAGAAGCAACAAAACCTACCCCTTGAGCCTACTCAAAATTCAACCCCCCCCCCCCCCTAAACTGGTAATTTGTTATTTTTTGTGTTAAACTTCATTCTTTCAATTCCAATATTTTTATATGTGGTTAGTAACATCATATCAATTCAAACATTCAAGCTTTTAAGTCTAAAACAACTTTTGTTCTAAGAAACAAGAGAAAACTCCATTAAATCTTGAGCTTTAATGGTGAAATTTGATTCCCTAACTATAAATCAGTTTTAAAGTGAGGAAATGGTTCGTTATGAACTCGAAAACTCATGAGCATTGATCTTTTTTTAAAATCATAACTTTTGAGCCACAATTGGTCGAAGGTGTTTTCTAGTGTCAAAAAACAAAAACTTTAAATTCTCCATAACCAGATCACCTTAATCCTTTAAATGAAATTCAAATGCTTCCTTAGGGTAGTATAAACATAACCATATCCATAAGATTCACTACCATATTCACTAATGCTTCAAAAGTTTGATCAAATTTTCTTAAAAAACACACAATTTGTAACTTGATGAATACTAAACCTCAATGCACAAAATTTATATTTTTGGATTCCTTATGAAAAATTAGGTTGGATTGGTTCAGGAATCATCTCAAATGGTTTAGAAAATCAAGAGTTATGCAAGGTCAAAGTTTTTTCAAACCCTAGGTTATCTGTTGAGAGGTTAAAAATATTTTTTTTTATCAGAACCATTGACCAAGCACATGAGGGCGCGTGGCCAATCAAGAATTTAATTTTTTTCAATATTTTTACTATATTTTTCTAGCTAAAATGGTATAAGGTATGACCATGTTTGGTCAGGCCTAGACAAATTTAAAAAAAAATGGTTTTAAGTCTAGAAATACTTTCTTCAAATTACAAATTGACCCCTCCTGACTTTTCCATGTTATGTATTTTACCCCCCTACAAGTACTTTGATATATATTAAGTCAAAATGTCTTTTGTAAGGACATTATTTAATTGCCCGGTTTATATTTAAGTATGTCATATACCACTACAACCATCAAAGACTTATTTAAGTTCAATCATGGATGAAGATGGATCCGAATATCGAAGGTTCTTCAACATTCAAGCCTCCACGAGATGAATTTTGGTAAGACTGTATTTTGGATACTTAACGGTTCATTTAAGAGTATTGGGATACTTTTTAAAAATATTTTCTAAGTGTTAAGGAGTTGTTTTTCATGAAATGAAAATTTTCTAAGAGTTGAGGCAGACATTTTTTTGACGAAATAATAAATTAATTTTGTTCGAGCGACTTAGGTGTCTCATTCGAGCGACATCCTTATGTCGAGCGAAGTCGTTCGGGCGACAACCTTAAGTCGCACGATCTTGTTCGAGTGACAGCTTCCCCGTTCGAGCGAGATGCTCTTTTTGTTTAAGCGACGCACGACCTTAACATTTTTTACAAATAGCGTGTTAAACTGCTTCATTTTTGTTTCGAAGACCTGAGAATTTTATTCTATAAAAACTACTTTCGCAGAAACGTTGGTCTTCTCACTTTTAAGATTTTTATCTTTGTTTTCAATTCACAAAATGTCCCAATCTTCATGTGAATTATTTTGGAACCCAGTATAAAATTTTAGTGAAGTTATTTCTCTTGTAGAGAGGTTAAATTTACGGCTGACGATTGCGTGTCGATTGGTAGTGCACGTGGGTATTCCTCGTTGAATTGGACTGCTTGTTCTTGTGGACTATTGTGGTTGTTCCATTACTAAGTCTAGGTTGCGTGCCTTTGTGATTGTTTCGAGGAATGATCATTGCATATTTCATTGTGTATATAAGTTGCGATTTATTTTACATTGTGAAATAAAGATTTTTCCCGAAAGGTATATTTCCTGAAATCTATGACTTAGAAATATTGTTTGTGATGGTTTAACACACACACACACACACACACACACATGTAGTTTCATGTTTAGGGGTTGAATTAATTTGATTTGATTTTTGTCACCGATTAAATAAGTTTAACTTGGAAATTTGCAAATTCGTTCAAATCAGTATCACACATACTTTTACAAATTGGTATCGCTAAGCTAAGGAGAAAGGTTAATAAAATTGATATTCCAGCCACTCTTAGCGATAGTGAGGATGGGGTGAATGATTTCGGGGATGAGTCTTCACATGGGAAGTTTGTTGCCTTTTTAGCTAGCCACGTGAGCACACCTAGTTTATCCTACGACGTTGAGGATACTTGTGCATGTGAGACCGTGAGGTTGATAGTGAGTGTGAAAGTGGAGATGAAAGTGAGATCCAATTGTGTTTAGAGAATTGTATGCCTAGACCTTAAAGACTAAGAAATTGAATAAGGGGTAAGGTCTTAGGGTGATAAATTTGGAGAGAGTGTTAGATGTTTTGAGGATGTTTGAGGCGAAATCAAGTCAACTTGAGAAGGTGAAGGTTTCTTTTAGTTAACACTTGATTGCTTTAGATCGGGAAAAGAATGATTTGACCAACACGGTGTCTAGTCTGATGACACGTGTATCCCAACTCGAGAGTGATCTCGAATGTGCCCGGAAGGTCAATGTACCTATAGAGAATTCATCCAAGAAGGTTGGAAAGATGGTTCTCAATCCTGTTTTGGGTGATGTTGAGAGACGATGAATAGGTCATGATGGTGCATCCACTTCCCACGTTGCACTCGAGCCAGTTCCTGAGTTTGTGATTGATCCATATGTCTCTCAAACCTACCCACCTAGGAGTCCAATACCTAATAGGAGAGTGCTCCGTAGATTTTTTGAGAGAGGTGTACCTAGGCCTGTTTATGTTTTCACTCATTGCAAAAAGAGGGGACACCTTAGGGAGTTTTGTTTTAAGGTGGGATATGTGTCACGTTTTTCTACTACATATGTTCACACATGCACCCACATATGATGCCTAGGATGATTACACGACAGAGTTTGCTCATCATAGGGAGCAGGTAAGGTTTTTAGTCAAGACTTCACATGACTTGATGGGTGTTTTTCACAGGATGTTACCACCTTTGAAAAACTCCACCGCACTTAACGGTTGTGGTTTAGACTTGTTTGTTATCATAGGATGATTTGCACGATGATATGTTTTTCCTATTACTAGTGTGTACCATTTTTGTAGTTATGTTTTCCATTTTTGATATATTTTTGGAAAAATAAAAAAAGATTTTCTATTTTTTGAGAAAAAAATTGAAAAGGCTAAAAAGATTTTATTTTGATATTTTTTTTGAAAAAGACAAAAATATTTTTGTATTTTATTTTTCATCATATATGAATATACATTTAGGATGATCGAGTTACAATTTTATTCCATAACCATGAGACGATTTGAGAGTGTCTTGATATGCGTCATCATTCCATTTATGTGCTTTACAATGTTTGGAGTCATTGAGATGTGATTAGTTGTTACTAACTACATGTTTGACTCGTGATTTCCTTTATTGAACACTTGCATAAATTTATTTGACTATTGTTCTTGTCTATCACATGTTGCTCGATGTGTTTTCAACTCAATTCTGTCTTTAAAATGAACCAAATGTGATAAAACTTGATGATGAAAGTAGTGCATGTAAAAACCGTTATCGTGAGTTTGTGGGATGGTTTTAAAAAATGGGGAAGGGATATGAAAGGTACTCATTTATCCTTTATGATTAAGCCACCATTTAAATTGGACCTAGAAAAAGTGTGGCACAATAAATATTTGCCAAGGTCTAAAAAGTTTGAAAAAGAGCCCAAAAAAATTTAAAGGCAATAAAAAGAAAAAATGCCAAAAGTGGGTCAATTTAGTTTAGTTTCATCACCTCAAAAGAAAAATAAATAGAGTTATTAATTATGAGGGAGTTTGGATGGAATATAAAACGGGTTTGTACATCCTTGAAATGTCATGAAAAAGCATTACATAATTTTAGATGTTATTGGTGTGAAAATCATGTTTGACTTTGATTTGTTGATTTGATTAAGACGATGTCATTTAAATTAAAATTTTCGACACCTAAGGACAATTTTGAGATTCATTAGTTAGGATTACACATATTCATCGTGAACATATGTTATGTTTGATTGCTTTGATTTGCCTATCAAATATGTTCACACCCATTCATTCCGTTTCCATGATTTGGTTATCTTAGTGACAAATTCATGGTGTGTGATTTTTGTAAAATTATTTTTGCATTTTTGTATGAAAATTTTGAAAAATAAAAAATAGCTCATGGATGCCTTTGAGGATTCCTTTGCATGAGCATATTTTGATTCATGTTTGCTTTGCTTATCGTGAAAATTCCATGTTTATTTTGTTTATTCGTATCCTTGTCTATTTCGAACAAATAAAAAGGGGGGAACGAATTATGGGGGAGTTTTTATATTATGGAGGAGATTTGAGATTCGATATTTGTATAATGATTTATATTTATCTCAAATGAAACTCGATACATCACGAAGGTATTTGATTTATCTCATATGTGTAGGTATAAAGATTGATGATCATATGTTGCAAACCCTGATGAGAGAAGCTTAAAGATTTGAAGATTTGATGTTGAAGATTTTTTAAAAAAAAGTTTGATACTTGCATCTTTGGTACCTTTTCAGTTTTGGGTTCATGGGAGGGTATTGGATTTATGTAGGTATGTTAATTTGACAATTCAGATGTTTTTATTTTGTACCGTCATAGACGTAGGGGTAGATTTTTAAGGACATTATTTTATTTTTTGGTTTACATTTAAGTACGTATTATACCGCCTCAACCTTTGAAGACTTATTCAAGTTCAATCATGCATGAAGATGGATCCGAATATTAAAGGTTCTTCAACATTCAAGCCTCCACGAGATGAATTTCGGTAAGACTGTGTTTTGGATACTTAACGGTTCATTTAAGAGTATTGGAATATTGTTTTAAAATATTTTCTAAGTGTTGAGGATACTTAACGCTTCATACTTAATGGTTCATTTAAGAGATGAATTTTTAATTAATTTTGTTCGAGCGACTTACGTGTCTCGTTCGAGCGACATCCTTATGTCGCGCGAAGTCGTTCGAGTGACAGCTTCACTGTTCGAGCGAGATGACCTTTTCGTTCGAGCGACGCTCCGCCTTAACGTATTTATAAATAGCGTGTTAAATAACTTCGTTTCGGTTCAGAAGACCTCAGAATTTTATTCTACGAAAACTGCTTTGGAAGAAACGTTTCTTTTCTCATTTTGAGATTTTTAGCTTTGTTTTCAATTCACAAAACGTCCCAATATTTATGTGAATTGTTTTGGAACCCAAGAAACAATTTTGGTGAAGTTATTTCCCTTGTAGAGAGGGTAAATCTACAGCTAACAATTGTGTGTCGATTGGGAGTGCTTGCGGGTGTTCCTGGATGAATTGGACTGCGTGTTCTTGTAGACTGCTGCAGTTATTCCATTACTGAGTCTAGTTGCATGCCTATGTGATTATTCTGAGGAGTTATCATTCCATATTTTATTGTGTATGTAAGTTGCAATTTATTTTACGTACTGAAATAAAGGTTTTGTCCGAAAGGGACTTTTCTTGAAATCTGTGTGTTAGCAATTTTGTTTGTGATGGTTTGACACACACATACGTAGTTGCATGTTTAGGGGCTAAATTTATTTGGTTTGATTTTTGTCACCAATTAAATAAGGTTAACTTGAAAATTTGCGAATTCTTTCAAATCAGTATCACACATACTTTTACATCTTATGCCCCAAGCTTCAAATTTGACCTAAGTTATAGATTTTAAAGTCCCTATATATTTACAAATTAACCCTTAAACTTTAACAACCACATTTTTTGTTATAATTTTACCAAAACCAACATTAGTATCGACTATAATTACTCACACAAATATTTTTGTACAAATAATCAAGTACCAGCCCCTCCTGATCTGCTCTCGTGATCATCTTAAATCGTTCAATATACATGTAAGTAGGTTTTTAACTTTTTAGTAATAAACTTTTCCATACTTGTTTAACTGCTATTGATATCATTTTCTGATAGCCCACATACTTATATGTAATTATATCAGTGGTTATTTTGTTTCATGATGATCAATTGGATCAAAGTTAACCCTTCTCACCTAAAAGATGATTTCATGAAAGTCATTATAATGATTGAATTAGTGCACCCTGCACCTCTATGTAAATTATTTATTGAAAGAAGCATCAATATTAACTAGGGAGTAGACTGCAGTGTTATCCCTCGAAACTTTTCTACTTGACCTAAGGTCTCAAATGTTAAGAGCCTGGATTTTAGCTACGTACGTATGAGTGACATTTTAATTTTTTGCCTACCCGATTAATTTTTTCAGGTTTTGGGATGATTATAAATTAGTTATGTTGATGACGTTTTCCTTATTTATATACCCCCTTGTAATCTGATAAGTATGGGATTATAATCTTAAATTCTTCGACTTTCTTATTATTATTATTTCAAACCGTGTAATTATATGCAAACATAAGAATTCTATACACACTATATGCTTCTATCTACATATAATTTGTTATAAAATTTATATGATCTACTTAGCGTATTTGTTCTAATTCCTTCTTCCTCCAGATGTTCCAGGAGAAAGAGGATAGTCCCCCCTCCCTTTTTTGTGATATACAGGTGATGCACGTTTTCTTAGTTAACTATATGGGTGGAGGCGAAAGAATATTGGAGCAAGGAGTGGCGATCTTCAATGACGTACTTTATTTTTTGTATTGAGAATAAAATGTAATTCACCCCTGTAGTGGTAGTATAATAAGTGTGCGATATTATTTAATGAATAAAGTTCTATTTTTCCACCTTAACTTTAATTCATTACTTATATACTCTTTTGTACATTCATATCAAAACACATGACATAAAGTCAACGTCAAGAGCTTTAAATTTAGAAAAGAGGGAATGAACATGAGCTTCCAAGGAACGAAAAAATTCATTCTCTTCTTTAAAAAAAATCCCATTGGAAATTTTGGTTTTCTCATTTTCAAGGGTTTTGATCTTTTCTAATAAACTATCCCTTTCAATGAATAGTCAATGCAATAAATGATATTCAGTTTTCTTAATAAAAAAAAGTTAAAAATCTTTAGCTTAAAAGATGTTATCTTTCAACAATCTTTTGGAATCTATACAAAGATTGTTGCAAGATGCTTGGAGATCATCTTCCTCATTATTACTAAGATGAGTACTAGAAGTTATTGTTCTAGAATGATTCAAAAAAAATTGATGGGATGAAAAGTTCGAGAAAAACATGACCTTTCTTGATTTTCATCGTTTTACGCATTCGGTCATTCATATAAAAGTACATATTCACACATACTTGATTTACCTCTAGGTCATAAAACCTAACAAAGAGAGGTTCATCTATGATACCAGTTGAGTGTGTATGTGCTTGAAATTAATCTGGATGAAAAGTACCCAATTAAAATGTATTGTCAAGTTGTGACAAGGTTTTCCATTTAAGTTCAAGTTAGGGAAATAATAAAAAAGTCTAAGGTCTATGTGACATTTTTTTTACCATGTGGATTACACCAAATTTTACCTTTTTATATGTAGGCAACTTAATCTAAATGCGTAAAGATAAATAATAAAAGGATAAAAGGATTTTAAAGCAAACAAGTTTACTTTAAAAAATATTTTTTGATTTCACAAGTATTTAAGCTTAAAAATATCATCTTCGTTTTTGGTCGAAGAGTTATTGACACCTAGTTTTTATAGGTTATATGGAAGAATATCCCTTCCATTGTGGCATTACATATGAAAAATAAAGCATAAGTTGGTTTTTTAGATAACCAATAAAACCACCAAGCAAACTTAAAAATATCTATATAATATTTTAGAGAGAAAAATGAGATTTAAAACTTGGAAGAATGCAAGCTTACATGCCTAATAGCATGAAATTACCAGAATGTCGGATTGAAGGATGTTTCAAAGTAAATGATTTTGAATAGCTCCTTTTGCATATATTTGAAAAACGTAACATTTTGATGATAAAAATAAGTGTTGAAAATGTGGAAAAAATATGCAAGGGTATCCAAAAGTTCATAATGGGTGATATACCATATCCAAAAAAATCCGTTGGAGTTTCCAAATAGATGAAGAAATGAAATGTAAGTCGAAAAGGATTGTATGGAAATCAAGTATCTAGACACACATAATAAATGCCAAGAATATGTTCCCAAACTAAAAGAAAAACTCATATACGTCCGACAAATAAAATATTTTGACACGGAATAAGTCAAGAAACACATTTGTATATCTTCAATATCCCCCTTTGGCTATTTTGTGGAAAAATCCCAAAATATTCATAAAGCACAAAAATACATGCAAATCCCACCAATACAGCAAAGACCTAATAACTAATCTAAATCACCCACAACCCTAGAAATGATAACATAGGGTAATATTGGACAAAAAAAATTGATATTCTCCATGATGAGATACACGCAAAACTCAAACAGGACAAAACCATTAAGTAAGTAACATCATTGTGAAGGCAAAGCTCCCCCTGCATAGCAACTATGCTTGAATAGATACACTATCATAGTGTGACACCCCATAAAATTTAATAATAGGTTGATTAAGTCTATAACAAATAATACCGGCGTCTAAAAAATTGAGCATCATTCTAAGCATGACATAAATAAAACTGAATACATAAATAAATAACTACACATCAAAGTGGTTAACCATACAATCTCTGATACCAAATCCGATTTAAGGTAAAAGATACCTCGCATACTGTTACTGTACACAAATATATATATATATATATATATATATATATGACATACTAATAAAAGGAATATAAACCATGACCACACATGCTAGATACCTACATCATATATAATCAGCAAAGAAGAGTAGCTCAAAATCGAATCACGAATAAGGTTGCACTCCCAGTCTATGACTTGGAAAATGTTAATATGGGACGTTAACTACAAGTCGAAGTAGTATAACGATGTAATTGATTTTGGGCCACAATAAAATTAAGCATATTATTTCATATTTTAGTTGCTTTTAAGTTAACTCAACCCAAAATAACCCTAAATATCACGTTAGTGTACTCTTAAGCCCATGTATTCGCCATAATTAAGACTTATTCATTGTTATAGACTTTTACGTTATAATTCTAGTTTTATTAATTTACACTACACAATAGTATAAAGTCTTGGGGAAAAATATTCTCTACATTCACATCCACATAAAATAGGTATGGTCCACTACACGTATCTCATATAAATTCCCCATTATAAGCCTGCACATAATGAAGACCTATGCTACCACCTTTGGGGAGTGCTCGCGCGTTCTAGGCATAATTATAGGTTGTCCCACACCAATTACCATAAAATCACATCTAAAAGCGATAATACTTATGCTATCACACTATTCGTATGACCCTATAATTAATTCCATATGAAAATAACAGTGTGAATCGATTCGGTTCACTAGACCTGGGCACTGGACCTAGGCGAATCGATTTCGCCCAGAGGGCCGAATTGATTCGGGCCTGCGAATTTGCCAAGTTTTGGCTATGGAGTCTTTGACTCCAAACATACTCCCAACTCAAGTCCCTTCCATCCTAGCTCATTTATAGTCTCCAACAACACATAAATGCTGCTAACTACCATCATAATCATCAACATTCATCCCAACTACTCCTCAATGAATCAAAACCAACAAATATACACTAAAATCCCTAAACTAATTAAACTTAGATAAACACATCATTATCATAACAAATCATCCATCTTAAATCACAAATAGCAAATAGAAACTTGCCTTGATTCAGAAATTGCAGATTTTCTTGGTTGTAGGAGCAAGAATCCTTCTCAAATCTCCAATCTCTTTTCTTTCTTTCTACCCCTTTCTCTTCCTCTCTCTAGTTCTCTCTAGGTTTAGAAGTGAAATTAGGGCAATTAGAAGACTTAGTGAGTCTAAGTCGTGGCTTAAGACAAAAACCCCACTTAATTAACTAATAGTGCGATAAAATAATATGCAACTACATATTTCAAGCATAATCAGTCAAAAATGCCCAAAACCTCAAAATACAATATGGTACATTATTTGACTATCTCGAACGTTTCGGATTCAACTACAGCCTCGAAATTATCATTTGGACATTTTATAATTTAATTTAAGTTCCGGTCTCATTATTAAGCCAAATATCATTTTAATTCATATGATATTATAAAGCATAACATAGCAATATTCACCCATAGTCATGGTATATATGCAAACTCATAGTGAATATTAACTTTTCTACATTAAATTAGCATTCAAATCATAACCCAACGCTTATATCTAATTACAATACCTAGTAATTAATATAAAATACGTTCTCATAAGCGAGGGTTATTACATACTCCCCCCCTTATGAGGGAATTTTGTCCCCAAAATTCTGGTGTACCTTATAAGAAAAGATGTGGATATTTCCCCCGCATCTCGTCCTCACGTTCCCACGTTGATTCGTTTGCATTATGATGAATCCAATGAACTCTCACTAGGGGCACCACACGAGACCTTAACTTGCGCTCCCCATACTCAAGAATAGCAACCGGTTGTTCTTCGTATGAAACATCGGGTTGCAAGTCGGTATCTTCAAAAGGGATGTGCCAAAGGGCACCCTCACATCTTCTATACTTCTTCAAAGAGGAGACATGGAATACATCATGGATTTGTTGTAACGGCTCCGGTAAGGCAAGTTGGTATGCCACGGGACCAACCTTTGCAATCACTGTGAAAGGTCCAACAAAATGCGGTGCAAGCTTTCCTTTCTTCTCGAAACGTTTAATGCCTTTCATTGGAGACACTCGCACCAACACTTGGTATCCAACCTTTAACTCCATGTGTCTCCTACCCGCATCAACATAGCTCTTTTGACGGTATTGGGATATCCGAATGTGATTTCGAATAAGTTCAATCTTTGAAGAAGTGTCTTGGATCATTTCAGGTCCAAAAAATTTGTTATCACCCACTTCCAACCAACAAGCGGGCGATCTACATGGTCGTCCATACAAAGCTTCATAGGGCGCCATTCCAATAGTAAATTGGTATGAGTTGTTGTAAGCAAACTCAACCAATGGGAGGTATTGTTCCCAACCGCCCTTGAAATCAAGTATGCACATACGAAGCATATCCTCTAACATCAGGTTTACTCTTTCAGTTTGGCCATCTGTTTGAGGATGATAGGAAGAGCTTAACTTCAACTCGGTCCCCATTGCCTCTTGGAAACTTCACCAAAAGTGGGACACAAATATTTTATCTCGGTCGAAAACAATGTTTAAAGGTACCCCATGAAGTCTAACGATCTCCTCAATGAACAATTGGTCATAGCGAGTGGTATCATAATCTGTACGCACAGGCAAGAAGTGTGCCGACTTAGTCAAGCGGTCAACAATCACCCAAATCGAATCATAACCTCTCTGGGATCTAGGTAAGCCCGTAATGAAGTCCATCGAAATGCTTTCCCATTTCCATACGGGAATCTCCAGCGATTGTAACAAACATGTCGGTCGTTGGTGGTCAATATTAACCAACTAACAAGTAGTGCATTGAGATACAAACTCCGAGATATCCCTCTTCATATCAGGCCACCAATACTGACGACGCATATCTTGGTACATCTTGTCCCCACCTGGATGCACCGTAAACTTTGACCCGTGAGATTCTACCATCACAACTCGTCTCAAGTCCCCATCTTCGGGAACAATAAGTCTTCCATGGAAGCGTAGTCCGCCCTCAGAACCAATCGAGTACGACTCCGCTCCCTCGGACAATAATCGGTGTATATGGTCTTGACAACCTTTATCTCTTCCCCGGGCTTCCATAATTCTCGCTATAATCGTAGGAGTAACGGTCATCACAGAAATGAATGCTCTTACCCCTGCATCCTCCTGGCTGAGCTCTTTCCACTTATCTTTCCACACATTAGCTAAGTCTCCCTCGGGCTTCCTACTCAAGGCATCCGCTACTACGTTCACCTTTCCAGGATGATAATGAATATCAAATTGGTAGTCTTTCACAAACTCCAAGCAACGACGCTGACGCATATTCAAGTCCTTTTGGGAAAATAAATATTGCAGCGATTTATGGTCGGTGAAAAGACTAAACTTTTCCCCCAAGAGATAATGCCTCCATATCTTCAAGGCAAAGACAACTGCGGTAAACTCCAAGTCATGCACCGGATAGTTCCTTTCGTGAGGCTTCAACTTATGAGAGGCGTAAGCAAACGCTTGTCTTTCTTGCTGAAGAACGCCTCCTAACCCTTGAAGAGATGCATCGGTGAAGACTAGATATTCTAATCCCGGTTTTGGCAAAGAAAGGACTGGAGCCGAAGTTAATCTATCTTTGAGCTCATCAAATGCAGCTTGACATGAACTGTCCCAAATAAACTTCACTCCTTTTCGGGTTAAATTTATCAACGGGCTAGCGATCTTTGAAAAACCCTTAATAAATCGACGGTAATATCCCGCCAAGCCCAGAAAACTACGAACTTCAGTGGGTGTCGTGGGCTGACCCCACTCTCTTACCGCAATCATCTTCCCAGGATCCACAGATACACCCTGGGATGATACCACATGACCCAGAAATTGAACTTCCTTCAACCAAAAGCCACATTTCTCAAACTTTTCATACAATTTATGATCCCTTAGTCTCTGCAAGACCAATCGTAAGTGAGTAGCATGATCAGACTCTGTCTGAGAATAGACTAGGATGTCATCGATGAATACAATAACAAACTGGTCAAGGAAATCCCGAAATACCCTGTTCATAAGATCCGTAAATACAGCAGGCGCATTGGTTAGCCCAAAGGGCATAACCAAGAATTCATAGGATCCATAACGGGTCAGAAATGCAGTCTTGGATACATCTTGCGCTCGTATCCTCAATTACTGATACCCCATCCTCAAATCGATTTTGGAGAAGTATGACGCTCCCCTAAGTTGATCAAACAAATCATCGATGCGAGGTAAAGGGTATTTATTCCTGATACTGACTTTATTCAACTCCCTATAGTCCACGCATAATCGGAGAGAACCGTCTCTCTTCTTCACAAGCAATACCAGAGCACCCCATGGCGATTTACTACGCCTAATAAACCCATGCTCCAATAGCTGTTGAATCTGATCTCTCAAATCCCTCATCTCCACAGGAGCCATACGATAAGGAGCTTTAGCAATCGGTCGAGTTCCCGTCATTAAATCAATTACAAACTCTATTTCTCGACTTGGAGGTAATCCCGGTATCTCCCAAAAAATATCTTCAAAATCTCTCACAATTGGAAGAGAATTTAGGGGAACCACAACATCCCTAGATGCATCTTCCGCAATATAATATAAATATGCACTCGTACTCCCTTCCATACCAGGCATAACAACCAGGAACATTTCTTGTCCCGGAACTGCAAAAACTATGCTTTTCCCATAACAATTCACTATCGCACGGTATCTCACTAGCCAATGCATACCCAATATTACATCGTACCCGACCATATCAAGGACGAGCAATTCAGCCTCAAAACACAAGTTACCAAGATTAATCCTTACGTTTTTACAAACAAAGAAAATCAATGAACCATCGCCCATCGAGGATTCAACGCTAGTGAAGGTTCTTTCAGCAGATTTTATCAAACCTGTGGTCTGGGCAAAACTTCTAGAAATAAAGGAGTGCGTAGCACCCGTGTTAAATAGTACTCGACCCATATGCCCCTGAATGAAAAACTTACCCTCGATTGTTGGCGGTGCCGGAGGAGCTGGAAGAAGCATAGCCTCCTGAATATGGCAAACCCGTCCATATTGCAATTGCCCCTACTGAGGAGGAGCAATCGGCTTAGGCGCCTGGGGCGGAAACTGTACATACGGCTGTTGTGGGGCCCTAGGAAGATGCCCTCCAACCAACTGAGGACACGCCCTTTTATAATGGCCCAACTCCCCACACTGAAAACATTTATTAGCCGCATTCTCCTGATTCCTACCTTGATTGTTTCGAAATTTCCCCGCACCTCGGGCCTATTGGCCCTACCTCCATTTCCACCTCTACCTCCCTGTTGTTGTTGTCCGCCTTGACCCGGCCTGTTATTATTGTTGCCACCAGTATTAAACCCACCGAAACGTTGACGCTTGGACAAATCCCCTTGCTAAGGATCCCTCTCTTTCTGCTCGTTCCCCGAGGATTGGGATGAGGAAGATGTTCCCCATCCGCTCCTATTTCCTCCCGGTCTCACCACTTGCCCCATTGCTGCAGCCTTCTTATTGTTTTGCACAAATAACCTATGCTCTTGACAGTGAAGAAGAGCAGCATTCATCACATCCCTGAAGGTCAGTAAAGCCTAGTTTCCAAGCAAATGTTGTTTTATTCACCATTGCAAACCTCCTACAAATTTGGAGATTCTCTTCGCTTCCGGAGTTACTTCATCCGGTATAAATCTTGCTAATCGGGTAAACTCCTCTTCGTACTCGACAATTGATCTCTCCCCTTATACTAAATCTTGAAGCTTTCTCTACATCTCCCTTTCAACTGTGGGAGGGAAGTACTTTCCATGAAACAAAGCCCAAAAATTGGTGATTGACATTGTATCCCTTTGTTCGGGTGTCGTCATTGACTCCCACCAGTGTAAGACCGATCCGACAAGCTTAAAGGTAACGAGGATTTGCTTCTTCTCCTCACTACATTCAACCATCCTAAGATGGCGTTGCATGTCCTTCTTCCACTGGTTTGCCTTTATAACGTCCGAACCTCCCCTAAATTCTGGGGGATGGCCCTTTAGGAAAGACTCTCTTACCCGTTCCCACTGAGAAGGTCCCGTAGGAACTAGTACCTATTGTCCTCTCGCTTGAGCTTGTGGCATTTGTTGTGCCACTGCGGTCATCACTGCATTAACAGCTTGGGCCACGATATTTGCCACATCAGCGGCACTGATATTCCCCGGTGGCGGCGGTGGAGGACCAACCTCATCCTCGACAACCCTATTCCGTCTAGCGGGACATCCTCTCTTTGGCGGCATCTGAGATAGAGAAGAGATAGAGTTAGAATATTATATAAAAACAATCTATCTAGCAGAAGATCGCAATCACAAGCAACAAGCCAATCCTAACATTAAACTCTATATCAAAGAACACGATGGTAGAACGTGACAAGTCCGCATAGATCCTAAAGACTCTAGAACCTGATGCTCTGATACCATCTGTGACAACCCGCTACCCGAAATAAAGGGTGGCCAGCCCTATACCCCAATGAAACAGTAGTCATAGATAGATATCATTCTCAGCATTACAATAACATACAGAGTATGAGGAATAACCACACGATATTCTAGAAAACGGGTTATCAAAAATTTTAGTCTTGAAATTTAAAGAAAACATTTTCAACAACCCATAATAGAGAAGAAGGTGGAAACTCCCACAAGCATATATATATACCAACAATAATAAGGAAAGGACCGAAATAAACATCGGTCAATAAAATTTATACATTACACAATAGGTTTCGGTGTTACATAATACATCAATTATACAATTACAACGGTTTGGGCCACACGCCCAAATAAAGATTGATCATAACTAGAAAGCAATAATGGAGGCGTCTACACAAAATATCCCGTGATACTCGCAAAATGTCACTGATCCTCAAAAGACATAGGGATGGGAAGGTCATTACGGGCGACCTTGCGGCGGAACACCTGAACGGATATAATATATATACATACACAACAAGAAATTAGAACCGGTCAGAGGCCGGTTTAATATGATCACTAGATAAATGACATGTATGACAATAATGTACAAGTAAGCATGGATGATATTCTAGCATGGTAACATCATATAAATAACTAAGACAGATAAATGATTATTAAAATGAAATCCAATAATACAAGAATTAAAAGTACTTATAAGCCTTTTTCATCTTTCATCATTTTCAATTCCATCTTCTTTCCATTCCTTATCAGGAATGCATTTATTACCATGTGCTCTTTATGGCAATTATCTCAATAGTATGCTCTTTGTGGCATGTTCTTTGCTCTTTATGGCATTAATGTTCCATCGAGTCCAACTCGATAATAGAATAGTTATAATTATATATATAACGATTCTAAGACCGCCCATCCGGGTTTCCCCACTATGCGCGCCCCTAAATAACCATCGTCTTCCAGGGCCTAACATAAGACAACCTGGGATCCTATCGAAATCGTCGGGAAGCGGCCATATGCCTGTGGGGTAGTCAAGACCACACCCGAAATCTCCTACCCATCGCAGAAAAATATAAAATAAGCGCTCATATGGCCTAGGACTATATCCACCCTGCATTCATTAGCCAGGGGGCTTCACCTCACGCACGGACTTCCCTTAAGATAGTATTTAGAGAGGTGTGTAACATTCATTTTATTAATCTCCATTACATGATTTAGTAAATTATCATTTACTTTATCCATTTCACATTTTATCAAATTCATTAAGGTTATCGGGAACTATACGTATTTCGTATCGTCATAACATCCTTGATAAGGAATCAGACTCCAAAGTTATTTCCCAAAGCCTCCTTTTACGCTTTATTATAAACCATCTTACTTCAAATCAATTTCTAAAATCTCCAAATATGACTTCGAAATCTCCTAGATTTCTATCATCTACACGAGGAAAGAGATGCCTAAACATTTCTTTGAACACCCCTGGATTGAACCCTAGATGAACCCATTCTAGTCTGGGGTATCGACCAAACTCAACTAATACTCTAGGATCCTATATTTACTTCATTTAAGAAGGTCCCTAATTACTAATCCTAAAGAAAAGGGGTTAAAATTGAAAAATAAAATTTTTTAAAAGTGCAGGGTTTTCGAATCGATTCGGCCTAGCCGAATTGATTCGGTCAGAAAACTTGAGATTCTGCATAGTTGTCGAATCGATTCGGATGGAAACCGAATCGATTCGGTTAGAAGGTTTGGGTTTCTGCATAACTGCCGAATCGATTCGGACCAATCCGAATCGATTCGGTTCACTAGACCTGGGCACTGGACCTAGGCGAATCGATTCGCCCAGAGGGCCGAATCGATTCGGGCCTGCGATTTTGCTAAGTTTTGGCTATGGAGTCTTTGACTCCAAACATACTCCCAACTCAAGTCCCTTCCATCCTAGCTCATTTATTGTCTCCAACAACACATAAATGCTGCTAACTACCATCATAATCATCGACATTCATCCCAACTACTCCTCAATGAATCAAAACCAACAAATATACACTAAAAACCCTAAACTAATTAAACTTAGATAAACACATCATTATCATAACAAATCATCCATCTTAAATCAAAAATAGCAAGTAGAAACTTACCTTGATTCAGAAATTGCAGATTTTCTTGGTTGTAGGAGCAAGAATCCTTCTCAAATCTCCAATCTCTTTTCTTTCTTTCTACCCCTTTCTATTCCTCTCTCTAGTTCTCTCTAGGTTTAGAAGTGAAATTAGGGCAATTAGAAGACTTAGTGAGTCTAAGTCGTGGCTTAAGACAAAAACCCCACTTAATTAACTAATAGTGCGATAAAATAATACGCAACTGCATATTTAAGGCATAATCAGTCAAAAATGCCCAAAACCTCAAAATACAATATGGTACATTATTTGACTATCTCGAACGTTCCGGATTCAACTACAGCCTCGAAATTATCATTTGGACATTTTATAATTTAATTTAAGTTCCGGTCTCATTATTAAGCCAAATATCATTTGAATTCATAAGATATTATAAAGCATAACATAGCAATATTCACCCATAGTCATGGTATATATGCAAACTCATAGTGAATATTAACTTTTCTACATTAAATTAGCATTCAAATCATAACCCAACACTTATATCTAATTACCATACCTAATAATTAATATAAAATACGTTCTCATAAGAGAGGGTTATTACACATCAATACTCATGTATTACCATACATACTCGGAAATAATAAATTTTTAGCATCATAATCAAATACCAACTCTCATCTCGTTAGTATTTATACCCGGATTAATTTCCAATTAATTCTCATTTAATTCAATTAATCCATTAAATGACACCCCGACTAATTAAATACCGGGTAGCTACTCCTTTATTAAATTAATACAAAATATCAAGTTGGTTCAGTTCATAGCAACAGTGTCGAAAACATTTTAATAATTACTAACCACCTAGTATTTAAGAAGTGAGTTGTCAATTTTAATTAAATCCGATTAACAAGCAAGTAGATAAGAAATGCTACATAATCCACCACAATGAAACGACAAGTATAACCATGCAATAATAATGAAACTGGATGAATACTCCTCACAACAATCCGAATACTGAAATAAACAAATGTTAAATCTGCATCACTAAATTAATTACAACCCGAAATCTGAAATGAACTAAATATATAAAGTGTCTCTAAAAGAAAATAGGGCGACATGCCCAACAGATGAGAAAAGCTGATAATAAGGAGTCAAGATCGAAAGTGGAGGCTTCTACTGTCAAAGTCCTGTAACTTCCATGGAAGCTACAGTCCGTCACCTGAATGGAACTCCTATGCATGGTGTCCTTGTGGATGGGCACCAAAAAGGTTTTTACAAAAATATATTTGAAAGAAAACGGGTCAGAGCCCGATTATGGAAAACAGTTTAAAATATAGCAAGTGTTTTAATGACATTAAAACAATGAATGCAAAATACATGTTAGGATGTGCTCTCACATGAAATACTCACCTCTCGACTATTTGTGCACTCCTAACGTACCCGTACCCATTCTAGTGATTCTCATATATAACTAGTCCAAAATAAATTCTAGCATTTCTATACGATTCATGCTTTGATTCCAACATCATTAATAAACTAGAGAGCTTTACATTAATTCTCGATTTCCCAAATTATTAGCAATACTAATTTACTAGAGATCTTCCATTTTATCTTTACAGAACGTTGCTATAATTATACTCACACTTAAACATGACAGTTCATTTCAATTAACAGTATATTATCCTCATCATAAATATACATTACTAGAACCCCGAGACTAAGCTGTGGTGCACACATACTCTGCTATCCAATCCCGGTACATCACATACATAAGGACCACGCATTTCGAATCTCTCAGGAATCGTTTTCAAATAACAACATTCACACAAAATGGAGGCGAACATAGTTCACATCACATGGGCATACCTACTCTCCCATGATCAGCAGACTTATTAACTTCTCAATAAGTCCTTCTCTGACCTAGGTCCTCGAGATACCCATCTAAATCCCCCCGTAGGCACACAAAGATTAGATGGCCCTAATCGAACGCAAACCTCCCATGATAGCAAGTATTGTAGGTATGTTATACACATAAAACCACATATACTAAGCATTCGCACATCTTAGATATCTCGTATTATTAATATAGGTATACTTATCGTTCTTATACCATAATTTAATGTTATACGATTACAAGTCCCCAATTTTGCATATTAACGTTATCAACCCTTCTCACGTCGTAATTAGGTACTCGTTTCCTACTCCACAATTGACATTCGATTTTATTATAAGGTTCTAAGTTCTACTCCTCAACATACCCCAATTCTCACAATTATACCCACTAATAAATGAGGGAAGGTTAATACTCCAATTAAATAAGTCTACGGGACATTAGAAATGAAATCAGGCCAAAAAGACCATTCTGTCAACTCGTTAGAAGTCTCGTTCGAACGAGGTCGTTCGAACGAAAGGCTTCGAATGACCTACCAACTCGTTAGAAGGGATACTATCATCTCGTTAGAAACTTGTTCGAACGAGGACGTTCGAACGACCTGGGCAGGTCTTCTAACGAGATGGCAGTTTCAGCCCAGAAATTCTCTACTTCGTTTTTCTCAATTTTTCTCTTCTCTAAACCCATCCTAAGATCATCCTAATAATATTTTAACGTTATTAAACTACTCTAAGTCCTCCTAGATCACTCTGTAACGTATATATGGGGTCAATGCTTCCTAAATTAACATATAATCAACAAAATTCCCAAAAATCATGAACCCATAATTTAATGACTACAATTTCTCCTTATAAATCCGTTTTCACATCATCAAAAGATATATTTTGTATATAACATTCATCCAATAACATTCTACATGCAATCCCTATATCATATTATGAATCCTACCTCCAATTTCATGGGTTTTCATCAAACTTCCAATATAAGACAATTATTCAATTCTAAGCATGGAAGAAACATTCGCTTGAAATTAATGTAATTAAACCACTTGCCTTAGATGTTCTGATTTTATGTGAAGGATTGAAGGTTGATTCTCCTCCCTCTCTCTACAAATTTCTTCCAAAGATGGTGATGGTGGTTAGGGCTTCCTTTTGGAACTTCTTAAGGCTTTCCCTATAACTCCCATAGCCCTCTAACTTCCCAAATACTGATAATGGCTTAGTGGGTTCTTTTCTAATATAAAAATAACTTCTAAAATTCGTCGGTTTTAATTCCCCTATTTTTAAAATTACCAAACTACCCTTTTGGGTTGCCGGTGTGGCCTAAAAATGCCCTAGGACCCAAACTGAAACCCCGACTAGTGTTTTCTGACTATTTTGACCCTTCTGGATACGTTGGTGCACTCAAAATGACCATTCGATTGATAAAAATAAAATTCACTTTTTAATTCAATTAATTACGATCCTGACGCGACTGACACATGCGTCCCAATTAAATTTTCCAAATTATCGTATATCTACCTCGTGACAATTTAGATGTGATCAATACTCATGTATTACCATACATACTCGGAAATAATAAATTTTTAACATCATAATCAAATACCAACTCTCATCTCGTTAGTATTTATACCCGGATTAATTTCCAATTAATTCTCATTTAAATCAATTAATCCCTTAAATAAATATCAATAAAATTACAGGGTATTATAATGTGTGTTTGTTGTGGTATATGATTACGCATATATATCTGCAGAAAATATATACAAGTATAAGATGATGTTAATATTGTGTATATTAATGTGAAGAAGTATATACAACTTAAACATCATGTGTGAATAATGATTTAATAACAACTAAAAGTTATTGGAAATGAGTTATGTGATATTAACTTGTGAATATTGATTTAAGAACTAGCGAAAGTTATTAGGAATTATTTATGTGAATGTTGAAAAGTTAACTAGTGAAAGTTATTTGAAATGAAGTCATATATTATTATTAAGTATTATAATTATTAAGCGAAAGTGAAAGCTAATTTTATATAATATGCGTGACAGGGTAGCGTATGGACTTAAGGGTACTTTGGGACTAGTTAGGTGGGTAGCTTTACAAGGTGATTAATATGCATACGTTAGGTGTGCACTTTAGATGAGAGGTGAGTAGTGTCTCATAAGAGAGTGTCGTACCAATTTAAATATGAAAGAATGAATACATATTTAATTATGAATTTTAATTACTTGTAAAATATTTTCGAAAGGAATTCGGCTCTAACTCGTATCAAATTTATTTCCAAAACCTTTTAGGTGTCTAGCCATAAGGACGCCAAGCGTGATTATTCATTACAGGCATCAGAGCTGTGATAATTGTGGGACGTTGCAGGATTTGAGGTAGTTTCTTCTATTCTCACATTCTAGTCATGATTCTTTTCATATTTGGGTTTGTTGCCTATGTCAGTCAATTTTTTTTTTATTTTATCTTATTATTGGGATTTATTGTAAGAATGTAATACTAATGGTTTATTTGGTTGACTTTTGCATGTAATGTATTTTTGTTTCTGACTTAATATATGATTGTGAATTTTTATTATTATCAGAATAAATTATGATTTGATTATAGTATTATTGTGTCACGTGAATAAAGATTAAAATTGACACACGACTTAATTTAATAATAGGTGGTTAGTAATTAATTAATTTTGACGGTGATGTTAAGAATTATCCAATGACATTCCAATTTTATTTTAGTAGACGGTTGGCCAACCGTTATTTTAATAAGAAGAGTGTCACATATGGTGACATGGCATCAGATTCTAGAGTCCTTAGGATCTGTGTGGACTTATTACGTCTTCTACAATAGCTTTCCTCCATGTAGCGATCTATGCTTAGGACTGTTGATTCGGATTGCGATGTATGCTCTCATGTTATTATGTACAATGGAAGTGAATCTTATACGAGTTCTTTTTAGTTTCGAAATCCGAATAGGAGAAGGGAGACAAACGAGTATTACGTGCATGGACTACTTAAATAGCTATAGACATAGGCAATTGAAAGTATATATTTCATCCATGGGAAGATGGGATAGGTTCAACGTGATATGAGTGCATCACGGTATTTAGGTTAGCACTAGGTTGAGCGTGAAATAGGCTTAGTAGATGTATCATTATTATCATTTTTTATTGTTTATATTTACTATTGGGTAGCGAGATTCTCTTTGGTTCCATCTGCGGGAAGCACGTGTGAATACTAGGAGGGTATTTTTTGGGAGAATTGCTCATTTTAGAGAAATTTTATGAGAGTATGATGTTACCCTAGGTTTGGATTAGTTAGCGATGGTGTGTGAAGGTGTACTGTTATAATAAGTCTATCGTGTTAGCTATTCCAGGGCATGATATGTTGTTTTGGCAATAGTTCCTTGAAAGAGGGTTGCGTGTGTATATATTGTATTAAAATGGAGACTTCGGAGAATATAGTTGCCTCTTTATACTCGATCTCGGTGCGTAAGGATTGGATTTTGAGTTTAAGTCCAAGCGGAGATATTTAGCTCGCTATTGATTTAACGTTGGAGACTTAGTGATAGTGCGAGTGAAATGTTATATGACTAATTTAGAGATGGGTAAGTGAAGGATTAGACTTATACATTTGGGGACTGGATTTGAGTGTCCCGATTATTGTGCTTTAGGTCAAACGACCTCGATAACCGATAATGCCAAGTGATAGGGCATTGGGAAAATTCCTTTATTGATTTTAAATTGTGAGACGTTCCATACATGAACCTTATTAAATGTCGGGAGTTGGGAGATGTTGTTAGATGTCAAGGCATCAGTTTTAAATGTTAATCATGTCATGTGTGGAGAAAACACTTAGATCTAAGAGCTATTAAACGATATAAGGTCAGTGGAACTAGGTAGTGCAGTGTAGAAATTACTAGGAAAATTAACACCACTAGTGGATAGGTGGGAAATCTTGACGATATGTAACTCATTATTGTTAGGGTAATCAAAAATACCCATATGGTATAGTCACGCTGAGCATGCGGGGCCAAATTTTAAATAAAAATGGTACGTCTGTGATGTTTGTGCAGATGTGCACGGGTAGAGGGTGTATGGGCGCCCTAGTTTGTTTGATTTTCATAATCATCCAAGATAAGGGGGACGTGGTAATAAATGTGTTGAATTGTATGCCGGTGGGGAAATAGACGCAGAATTGAAAAAGTAAGATGAATTGAACTGCAATTGAGGTAGGAGATAGTCCAGGTCTATATACACACCAAGGAGAGCTATCACACTCGATATGTGATACAAGAAAGGAATATATTTTGCTAAGTGAAGACCTAACAAGTTTAAGAGAATCGAGCAAAGTCTAATTCAATAGAATGTTGAGGGTGGCTTTCGCATTAAAGGAAGTTAATTTTACCAGGCAAGGAAGACCTAGAAAGTGCACAATTTAGAGAAAAAACATGGGTCACGATTTTAAAGTAACCCACGAAAAGGAGTAATGTACCATGTGACGTGAGATATTGACCTTGTGTATCGGTGTGGTGTGAGACATAGTGAAGTTGTCTCCACATGTACTACTCATTGATGGGAGAAGATTGGCTCGAGGTGATCCACCAAAATTTTTCAATAATTGGTGATTCTAGTGATGGAATGGATAGATGCACTGATGAAGTTCGTTGTTAGGTTACCAACATTGTGAATAGATTAAGATTCCATTTGGGTTTATGGTATTAGTTAATCGAGGAAGAATAATTATTGCTAATTTGGGTGAGTTACATTATCGGGCAACGTACCCAACATTTCGCTTGAGAGAGGAAATGAACCGACATAAGAAGCGACCAATAATTACTGTGACTCAAGATAAGATCCTTAAGTCCCACCTTTGATTTGGAGTATTAGGAGGCAGTGGGGACGAAGTGCGTTTTGAATGAGACATATTACCCATAGACTGAGGAGTAAACGAGAAAAGTGACTGGTGTGTTAAAGGATTAGAGATATGCGTATTCTAGACTTTAAGGTAATTGAGAGGAGTAATTACCATTGGTAAATTTGTGTGTAAAGACTCGTACCAGGAATTATTAGAAAGACACATATTTTAGGCTTGAGTCAGGAGGCCTTGTCGTCCACCTTGTGGTCGAGCAGGGAAATAATCAGTTCTGTAATTTGGACGTGATTTAGAATCGATCAGTACGGATTGAGATAATTGAAGTTATTTTCGTATAGTTCTGGAATGTCTTAAGAGTTATGTCATCATAAATCGAAGAGTTAAAGACTGATGTCAGTGGTCAGAAATTGTTGTGGGTATCTCATAGGAAGGGAGTTGTGGGTAAGAAAGAAAGTTGGCACTAAGTAAAGTGGGGCCTTTTCCAATATTGAGATGATAGATCTAGTGGAGCATAGGCTCGTCTCATGGGAGAATTGTTCGTGTATTTATGATAATTTTGCATATCATTGTATAGGTGAGATCGATTGAATGATAAAGTATAACAATGTGAAATGATTTGAATAGACTTGTCACTAATTTTGGGTCGTAGAGAGTAGGTGCCTTTAGACTGGATGATACCACTAGCGGGTGAATAGTGGAGACACCAAAATTTTATCACGAGTTGATTATGAGTACGTTCGGATGATATGTATGTAAGGATCCGAATGTTTTAGTACCAGGCATATCCGAATTTAGAGGACGAAATTCCTTTTCAGGGGGAAGTATATAATACCCCGTACTTTATATTTACATTTAATTGGATTGGAGATTTAAATTATGCATGTGGTACATAATTTAATTTAATTGCGAAATGATGAGAAAATAAATCAATATTAATTTATAGTGAAATGTATTAATATTTGTATGATTATGTATTTACTAATGTGTTACAGCAAATAACATTGGATGTCAAATAATAGTATGTCGTAAGTGAGTAAACACAATAAAATTAATGATATCTCAATCGGGACATGTTTGATTAAATTATAGTAGATTGAGATGAGAAATATTATTAAGTGACTCGGATGACAATTTCGAGTGCACGATTGATCCGAAATGGGTCAAAATAGTTGCCATTAAGTACTCGAGGGGTGTGTTTGCATCTCAATTTTTTTTAGAATTGTCGGGACTAGTTTAAGGGTATTTTGGTCTTCTTAATGGGATATGAAAAGTTGAAAATGTTATTTACATTATATAATGAAGGATTTGGGTGAAAGGAAAGTAATTTTCACAATTCCAAAGGTCTAGTTGACTTATACAAATAGTTAGAGAGAAAGTAAAAAAAGAATTTGAGGAGAAATTCAAGAGTTCAAGAGGAAAGTGAAGAGTAAACTCAAGAACTCAAGAGGAAGAAAGAATTGGAAATAGATTCTAGGAGTTTTAGTCATCATCTTCATCAAATTCAGATACTACGAACCTTAGGGCAAGTTATTATTTTGCTCATTTTTTAATTTAATTTTTAGTTCATATTATAGTTGGTAACTTTTGAATTGAGATATTTTTGAGATTGAGATTTTATATGAAAAATTGGGTTTTGACCCACGAGGATGTAAAATTGGGTTTTAACATATGATTATGAAAATTTATGAGTGAACTATTAGAATGGGATTTTGGTATTATAAGTTCATATGTAGTTGGATTAATATAGAGAAACTTATGATTGGATTATTTGGGAATTTTTGGACACCGTTAAATTAATTTCCATGAAAGTTAAATATATAAATTGTGGATATTTATGATATTTTTTTATTGAAATTTGAAATTTTTAAATCCCATGTAGATAGGTAAATTCTACAATTTGAGGAATTGAGAAAAATGATTTAGTGCGATATTGGGAGAATTTTATGTTAATTAGTGATTGAGCATAAATTTCATATAATTGTAATACCCCGTAATTTTAGTGATTTTATTTAATGGGATTAATTACATTAAATGGGATAGTTATTTGGAAATTAACCCGAATTTAAATACTAGCGAGACGAGTGTTGGTATTTGATTATGATAATAATGTTGAACATTACTGGGTGAATATAGTAATATGTGATTATGGAATTTATTCAAATTTGTTGCGAGTCATAAATACGATAATTCTGGAAATTTAGTCGGGACACGCGTATCAGTCGCGTCAGTAATCATTTTAAAAAAACTTACGTTCACGAAATTAAGTCAAAACAATTCAGGGACTCAATTGGAAATTTATGTCCATAAAAATATCCCCCTTTGACTATTCTGGGATAAAAATAAACCGGCAAAATGCCTAAGCCCGACCGTCAAGCCGTATGACGCCTAAATCCCATACCATAAGCCCAAAGTAAAATATTACAGGACACGGACTAGTATATGTAGCACTGACAAGCATGAACTATATGAATGTGATGTAGACTTGAAATCTCGAATCGCTGAAGCATACCTATAAACATGAAATAGACAAACAAATACCCTGTGAAGTATGGAGGAACAAATGAAACCAATATATATCCAAATGATAGCAATTTTACAATAAATACCAATATGAATAAATTCTGAAAAATCTTTGTTAAACAATTGAGATACAAAATAATACCAATTTGTAAAATACGTAATAA
The DNA here is from genome assembly GCA_949130495.1 of Sambucus nigra. Lineage (NCBI taxonomy): Eukaryota > Viridiplantae > Streptophyta > Magnoliopsida > Dipsacales > Adoxaceae > Sambucus > Sambucus nigra. The sequence continues at coordinate 380,110,230 of OX422214.1, read as the reverse complement.
AAAACATGCTCGTTCGAGCGACATGTTTTTTGAGGGGGAAAAGTTATCCTATTTAAACCGTGGTTTTGTCAGAATTTGTGGAAGGTGCATTATGGAAAAATAGTTTATGATCCCGAAACCTGTTTGCACATGTTTTCTAAGGTTTCAAAAGTTTAAACACATCCTTATCCTTTTATAAAAATACTATGAATTATATGCATTCATACCTGTGTGATTTCGGATTGCAATTGACTTGAAGACGAATAAACTTACACTAAATAAACTTTGGCATGATTATTTATTTGAAACTTTGCCGCAAAATCTTCAATTTCTTCAATACGTCATAGACCAAGTGGGATCATGACAAAATAAAATCTCCTTATGACATATTACAAACATAGTTTTGTTCACGAAATTAAGTCAGAGCAATACAGGGACTCAATTGAAAATTTATATCCTTACAAATCTCCCCCTTGGACTATTTCGAGAGAAAACTAAATTAGTGAAATGCTTAAGCCAGGCCGTCAATCCGTATGATGCCTAAATCCCATCCCATAAACCCAAAGTAAAAAATTACAGGACACCAACTAGTATATGTAGCACCGACAATCATGAACTCTCTGAATGTGATGTAGACTCGAAATCTCGAATCACTGAAGCATACCTACAAATATGAAATAGACAAACAAATACCCAGTGAAGTATGGAGGAAAAAATTAAACCAATATATATCCAAATGATAGAAATTTTACAATAGATACCAATATGAATAAATTCTGAAAAATCATTTGTTAAACAATTGAGCAATAAAATGATACCAATTTGTACTACCAATATGTAATACCAATTTGTAAAATATGTAATAAAAAACATGCTCAAAAAATCTCCCCCTAAATCACATAGCGACATGAGGATGTAGCGTGATCTCGTTCGAGCGACTGGGCCGCCTCGATTTTCGTATAAATATTTTTTCCCTTTCTATACATTTTTCCAAGTTTTTTTTCACACGATTCTGCGTTTTACTGCCAAGAAAATAGACTTCATGTTTTTAAGGTTTATGCCTTTTGATTCACAAATCCATTCCCATATATGTGTGTGAATCTTTAAACCTTCAAAGGATCGTTTTTACTCATCTGGAGTAACTTGTGGAGAAGCCGACTATTTTCCATTGCTGCCCATCTGGAGTTCTTGCAAGAGATTCCAGCCGACGACATCGGAACCGACACCTGAGGATATTTCGTATGTCATTCTTATTTTCAGTATAATCCGTGTAAACCGTTCTTTACAAATTATAGTGAAAATAAAAAGATTTTGCCCCTTTGGGGGATTTTTCCTCATTTCTGTGTTGGTTTGTGATAGAATGTTCTTGCATGATTATATTGTCTTCAATCACACCTTGATGCATGTTTTAGGATTTAATTGGAAAACTGAGTTTAATTAAATAATTTCTTTGTTTGAACAAAAGTGCACTCTCAAATACTCATTATACTGTGTAATTTTTCGTAAAATTTTTCTGAGATACCAATTTTTTTAAAAATTGATTTTTGAAAAAAGGGCGTGTTCAAAATGAAGAAATTATATAATAAAATGCTAGTTTTTGACGGGAGAAATTATGCTTACTGGAAAGCCCGTATGAAATCTGCTCTACAAGCCATAGATGAAAGAGTTTGGATTTTGGTTGAAAGAGGGTGGACACCTCCCTCCATAACTATTGACAACGTGACTAATTTAAAATCTGTGAATGCATGGACTGAAGATGAATTTAAATGGTCATCCTTTAACTCTGAGGGACTTAGAACTATTTTTGGATCCATCACACCTGACGAGTTCTGGCGGATAATGACATGTACCACGTCAAAAGAGGCATGGGATGTTTTACATCTTACCCATAATGGAACTAATGTCGTGAAAGAATCAAAATTGCAAAACTTAACAACTAAATTTGAAACTATCACCATGCTTGAGTCTGAATGTTTTGATGAATTCTATGCTAGATTATCTGATATTGTAAACACTATCTTTAATCTTGGTGAACACAATCCTAATGCTAGAGTTGTTAAAAAGATTCTAAGATCACTACCTAAGCGTTTTATCCCTAAAGTCACTATGCTAAATTCTATGGGTAATTTAAACACGCTTAAATTAGAGGAAATGGTTGGAGACTTATAAACCTTGGAAATTGACATGTTTCCTAAGTCTGTTAAACCAAAAGATAAGGTAATTGCACTTAATGCCCAGGATAGGAAGAGTGAGGGATCGACAAGAAGGAGAGTAGAGTCATATAGAAAAAGGGAGAAAGAAACAATCAAAACAAGGAGTGTCACGACAAAAATGCATAGAAAATATGAATCAATCAATGCGCATGCAAAGGAGTATCTCAAAAACATTCACAAACTATTTTTGATTTTTCAAATTTTTCGTACAAAAATAATGATACAAAAATCACACCATGGATTTAACTAAAACAACCAAGTCATGGAAATGGAATGTATGGGTGTGAACACAGTCGATAGGTAAATCAACTCAATCAATCATATGTGCACGATGAATATTTGTACCCCTATCGAATGAACATCAAAAAATATTCTTAGGTGTAAAATTGTTGAACTTAGATGACATCGTCTTAATCAAATCAACAAATCAAACTCAAAGTGATTTCCACACCAATAACGTCCAAAACTATTCAACGATTTTTCAAGACTTTCAAGGACGTGCAAACCCATTTTAAATTCCATCCAAACTCCCTCGTGCATATTTTCTTTTTGAGGTAATCTAAATTTTCAAACATTGGAGAATTGGTGAAAAAACCTAATGGCCCCTTTTTGGCATGAATTTCTTTTTATTTCCTTTAAATTTTTCGGGCTCTTTTAAATCTCTTTGGACCCCGGATAATTAAAATACCTCAATTTTTTTTTGGTCCGAGTTAATGGTGGCTTAGTATTCGCAAAGGTCAAATGTGAACCTTTCGCAGCCCTTCCCCATTTTCAAATATATCACACAAACTCACAAATGGTTCTTACATGCACTACTTTCTTGTCAAGTTTTATCGCGCTTGGTTCATTTTAAAGACAGGATTGACGTGAATACACCCAACCAACATGTGATAAATAAGATAAATAATCAAACAAATCCGTGCATAAGTGCAATAAAGGAAATCATGTTTCAAACATGTAGGAAGTAACATTTAATTACATCTTAATGACTCGAAACATTATAAAGCACATGGATGACATGATGTATTGTCTCAAAACACTATCAAATAGTCACAAGAAAAATGGAATGATGTTGTGACTTGGTCATCCTAAGTGTTCATCCATAAAAGGTGCAAACAAAATACAAAAATCTTTTTGGATTTTCTCACAAATTTTATCAAAATAAAATCTTTTTTTATTTGTCAAAATTTTATGAAAAGCAAAAATTTGATACAAAAAGTACATGTCAACACACTAGTAAAAATATATCAAAAAACATAACTAGCGTATGACAAACATGCAAACACGGTCATCTATATGATATGGAAAGAGAAGAATCATGTGCAAATAAACGGGAATCAACTTGTCTAAAAGTTAGTGCCTCTAAAAGTGATTTCCTAACCCAAATAGATGTGTAACGTCGTGTGGGGGATTTAGGAACCAAGGGAACACTAGACATAAACTTCCTTGAACTTTTTCCAAGATCAAAACAAAAACGCTTAAGGTGACCTACCACAATATGAACATGTGTAAACGGGTGGAACAACACCTATGGGTTGACCTTATCTAGCATCCTTAGGAATGGTTGACCCTCTAAAACAAACTGGTTTTGGCTTTTACACTCGAAGCATGAGAACAAAACGAGCCATTACCATCACTATCAAACCTACTCGAGTATGTCAAATCAATTTTTAACTTCAAAATTTTTTACTCAAGCAAAGAATTAGACTCTTCCAATCTAAGGGACTCCTTCTTCAAACTATCAATCAAACCTATAAGGTTATCTCGCTCCCCATTAATAACAAAATTTTTTTACATAAGAGTCTTTTCACATGCCACAAAATCATTGATTAAAATTTTTTTATCCTCTTTGGCACAAACACAAACCATCAAATTTTTAAGGTCCTCTAATTGTTTTTCTAAAAATAGGACCCTATCATCACTCTCCTTCTTAGACAATTTTAAAGCAACAAAGTCATGGTCCAAGGTAACAAATTTCTCATGATAAAAATCTCTTCGATTTTGAACCGCTTGCAAGTGATCCATAGTGGATTTAAAACGAGAATTTTCTTTTTCCACAAAATCAATTATTTTAGTAAACGTCAAATTCAAACAATTTATATTATCAAAACTCTGACTCGTGTCATTAAAGGGGGTATCCGATTACATAAGTGCTCCATCGAAAAAATTGCGATTTTTTTCACAAGAATTGATTTTAAAAAAAATCAATATCACACAATTTTTTGCGTAAAATAAAGAACACGTGATAAATTAACGTAACCCGCTCTGATACCAATTTGTAAAAATATGACGACGGTGTTTGATACCGATTTAAATTAATTCGCAAGTTTCCAATTAAACCTTACTTAATTAGAGTCTATTTTTAAAACAAATCAATTCCGCCTCTAAACATGCAACTATGTGTGTGCGTGTGTCAAACCATAAATAAATAAAGCACGCGACACAAATTTCAGGAAAAATCCCTGAAGGGCAAAACCTTTTATTTCTAGAACCTTGACAAGTTTACAAGACCATTGACTTACATACCATCTTGCTTTCGGCCACAAGAGTAACATATGGTGTTTTGGTCAAACCTCCAAAGCAATGGCTAGAAATAACTCAGCAATGGTTCGCACGCAGCTATACCACCAGGACATGCAGTCCAGACACGCAGTCCAAAATCTTCACAAGGACTCCCTCCACAATAGCACGCAGCTCTTCGGTTGTAGAGTTCTCCCTACAAAGAATGATCAAAAGCAAAGTGTGTTCTTGAACACCAAAACAATTCAGCAAAGCATATGGGATTTTTGTGAATTGAAAACAAAAGGGATAAATCCCTAAAAGAAGAAGTCAAAAGAATTCTGCAGATTCGCAGTTTTCTGTCTTTCAAAACGCTGAGACTTCTTAATGAAAATAAAACCATTTAATAAGTATTTATAGAAAATCGTGCCATATGAAACGATATCCAAATGATAGAAATTTTATAATAGATACCAATATGAATAAATTCTGAAAAATCATTTGTTAAACAATTGAACAACAAAATGATACCAATTTGTACTACCAATATGTAACACCAATTTGTAAAATATGTAATAAAAAACATACTCAATAAATCTCCCCCTACATCACATACATCTCCCCCCCTTTTTGTCTCAAATGGACAATCTGGTGAAAAGATAAACCAATCAATAAGTATCTAGCATGAAGATATACCAATTAAAAATCGCTAGATAATCATGAAACAACCAGCTAAATATGATCAAGAGATGATACATCAGGAGCTAGTAAACCAATGAATCATACAAGGAATATAGAAAACTAATCAGGTGTGATAAATAGAATAATATGAAAAATATTAATTTTGAAACAATATAACCTGCATATAAACCAATTAGTCCCGAAAGTTTCCAGCAGTACCAAAAAATATATCACAATTTAACTAGAGCACTGCAAATAAGAAAGAAGTAAAAATCCCAGACTTTCGTTCGAACGAGCCAGGGATGTCTCTCAAACGAGATGAGGACGTCGCTCGAACGAGACTTCTCACGAAAATGAGATGTCGTTAAAACGACTTCTCGCAACATGCCAAATTTTCTCAGATTCCCAGAAATATCATATATTTTTGCCCAGTGAAAAAATTTCCAGAAAATCACACTGGGAGGGCCTTACAGTAGAAAAACAGTGTTAAAACAGTAAGCTTTGAACACAAAACGCGAAAACGCATAAAAACTAACAATGCGAGTTACATGCAAACATGGTACCGATGTGCTCAAACATGGATACGAAATGTATGGACGTGAAACTACAACAAATGAGTCACAATTCCAATACATCAAAACGATCAAGAAGCACTAATCAATAGAGATTAATCATCAAACTTTATCATAGCCATATGGAAATTAAAGTGTGATCTTAATGAACTAAACATACTACATGAACATAAATCCCGAATTTTGACGATTCTACAAATAATAGCATCAAATTGCAATGTTTCAACATTGGGATTATATGTGCAAACCCATTTAAATTTTCTCCAACCAAACTCCCTCATAAAAATACTTTTTTAAGTTCTTTTGAGGTTTCTAGCATTCTCAACTTAGAGAAAATCTTATTGGCCCTTTTTCTTAGCATATTGCTTTTTCTTTGGGGCTATTTTAAACGGTGGCTTTCAGACGAGTTAAGTTTGAACTCTCGCAGCCCTTTCCCGTGAATCACTCATCATTTTTCAATTAGATACCAATTCAAATCCTCACGGTAAACGGTTCTTACATGCACACTTCTCCTTAAGTCTACTTACGTATAGATGATAAGATTGAGATAAGAACGCCTCACCAAATTCACATATGTAATAGAAGTCAAACATCCATATAAACTCGTGCATGTGTGCAATGTTGGCATATATACAAATTCGAATCAAAATGCATATCAACTTCGAAACAACCCCATATAAAAATGGTTAAGATCTTTATAAGCATCGATAATAATGACCAAATGTACTAGCCATATGGATATGAAACGATGGGGGTTCTAGCACACCAGTGTGCCACATTAAACATGTAACTCAAAAACAAAAACCAAAAATCTTTTTATTTTTTCAAAAGTTTTCTCAAAAACAAAATCTTTTGTATTTTTCAAAAGGACTCAAACAAATGAAAGTTATAATACAAAATGATACACAATTCATTATAGTAGCAATTAATATATCATGAAGCAAACTAGAATATGACAAACATGGCAACACTATCATCCTTTAGATTTAGCATGGGAGGAATCAAGTGCACCCAAACGAGAATCATAAAATTTTATTCCTAAAGCCACTAAATCTGATTTCCTAACCCAAGTTGGTGTAAAACGACGCATGGGGGTTTGGGGAACCGGGGCAACTTTATTCCTAAACTTCCTATCAATACCACCTAAGGTCATAACAATATCGCCTAAGGTGACCTTTCCTACCACAAAACGTGCAAGTGCAGCGATGGTGGGAATGATTACCTATCATTATTTTCTATGGCACGCTCATTTAACTTAGCTTGTAATTTAGAGTTAGCCTTTTTCACTTTCACCATTTCTGCATAAACTTATTAAACACATTTTGCAATTCTTTCACATCTATCTCCTCTTCATCACTCTCTTCTCCCTCACTAACATGGGATTCACTCAAAACCTCCTCGAAAGTGTCATTCACATGAGAATCGTCATTGCTCACATGACATGCCAGAAATGCAACAAAGTTACGGTCAATGGAGTAAATCTCTCCCTTTTCCGGATCACTATCACTTAAGGTGGCACTATATACCATGGATTGCTTGCCCTCTTTCTTAAGTCTAGTGGGACACTCCTTAACTTTGTGACCGTACCCCTCACACCTAAAACACTTATCCGACTCATCTCTCTTAGGCTTCTCAAACTTATCCTTAGAGGTGGGATCAACTTTGTTGTTCATGAATTTTTGAAACTTCTTGGCATCTTTCAATTTCTTTTGAAATTTAATAAATTTTTTAAATTTCTTTGCCAACAAAGCAACATACTCAAAATCGAAATCCGAAACTTTAATTTCCTCCTTTTGGTTTTCAAAGCAATACCCTTTTCTTTCTTAGGCACTTGCTTGGAGGTAATCATGTCGATTTCATAAGTTTATAAGTCACCTACAATCTCTTCTAGTTTCGTCGACTCTAACTTACCCAAGGAGTTTAAAATAGTCACTTTTGCATCAAACCTACTAGGTAACGACATAAGGATTTTCTTAATGACATGGTTCTCGGGAATTTTCTCACCTAGGTTAAACGATGAGTTGACAATATTGGAAAATCTAGCATAAAACTCATCAAAAGTCTCACTCTCTAACATCCTAATGGTCTCAAACTGTGTAGTGAGATTTTGAAGTTTCGACGCCCTAACCGTGCTAGTGCCCTCGTGAGTGAGTGCCAAAATATCCCAAGCCTCTTTTGATGTTTCACTAGTCATAATTTTATTATATTTCTCAGGTGTGACATGTGAAGAAATAACGCGCAAACCCTTAGAATTATATTGTGAAAGTCTATGTTCAGTTTCGGTCCATGAATCGACAGGCTTTAAATTAGTGACCTCACCTATAACAGTGACAGGGGGTGTCTAACCTTTCTCAAATGCTGGCCACACACGTTCATCAATAGATTTTAATCCACTTTTAATTCTCATCTTCCAATAGGTGTAATTAGTGCCATAAAAAATAGGAGTTCAAAAAAGTTTGTTATTTCCAAAATTCATCTTTGAAAACACACGAGTGTTCATACACATGTGTTTCAGATCAAACCAATGTTCACCAAAAAATTCTCCAACTTTTAATTAGGAACAAACCAAGTTGTGAAAAACCAATTTTTACTTTAAACCATTTTTATCTTGATTAATAATAAGCATGCATCTAGTGATGAAAGCAAGTAAGGTAAAGTAAAGAATACTCACAACGTCAAATGTACGAGCAAAAACCTTGGACGGGAAAAAAACCTTGGACGGCCCAAGCCAGACAATTAGTATGAATGTGGAATTACAACGAACAGACTCACTCAACGACTCGATCCCCACGGGTCTCGACGTTCTTCTGATCTTCAACCACTCCTCTCACAGTGCCCACGCAGAAAGTCCTTCTTCCATGATACTTGTCCACAACACACGCATCCACGTATGTCTCGGTGTCCACCGAATGGCTTTGATATGTCTACAATGTCGAACAAGAAGGCCTTCTCTTTTATTCACCGCAAAACCCTGATGTTCAAGTATACAACAAACCTTCTTGGTGCAGCAAGATCACATAAACATATAGTAATGATAACTCGGATCTTTGCAAACTATAAGGATGCGTTTAATCTTTTGAAACCTTACAAAACATGTGCAAACAAGTTTTTTGATCGTAAACTATTTTTCTAAAATGCACCTTCCATAAATTCTGACGAAACCACGCTTTAAATAGGAAAACTTTGCCGCCTAGAAAAATGTGTCGTTCGAATGAGATCAACTGTCGTTCGCGCGACATGGCTATCTCGCTTGAACGATCCAGCTTATCATTTGAATGATGCACGTGTTAGTTTGACTTTTTCTTTAAAACCTTTCTTCAAAAGAGATCTAATTAAGTCAAACTCTTTTTCGAGCTTATCAGAATAAAACGAAGTGTAAACCTTTTAAAACACTTTTAAAACATTTTAAAATATTTTTTCTTATAAAATTACATCCTTATCCTTTTATAAAAATTATTTCGAGCATTGTGATCTCGGAATGCAATTAACTTGAAGACGAATAAACTTGTACCTTATAAACTTAGGCATGATTAATTATTTGAAACTTTGCCGCAACGTCTTCAATTTCTTGAATACATCATAGACCATGTGGGATCGTGACAAAATAAAATCTTCCAATGACATATTACAAACACAGTTTTGTTCATAAAATTAAGTCAAAACAATACAGGGACTCAATTGGAAATTTATGTCCTTACACGGATGGCTCCTTTGGAGGTAACAGAGCTACGAGAGCAGATTGAGCAACTATTAGGACAAGGGTTTATCAGGAGGAGTGCCTCACCTTGGGGTGCTCCAGTGTTATTCGTCAGGAAGAATGATGGATCTCTACGGCTTTGTATCGACTACCGAGAGTTGAACATAGTCATTATTCGGAATAAATACCCGTTGCCATGTATAGATGATTTATTTGACCAGGTGAGGGGTGTTGCATATTTTTTAAAGATTTATTTGAGATAAGGGTATCACCAGTTATGAGTCCGGGAGTAAGACATCTCCAAGACAGCCTTCCTTACTAAATATGAGTCGTACAAGTTTTTGGTGATGCCATTTGGGATAACCAATGCACTCGCAGTATTTATGGACTTGATGAACCGAGTGTTCAAGGACTATTTGGATCAATTTTTTATCAAATTTATTAAAGATATTTTGATTTATTATCGAACTGGGGAGGATCACGTGAATAATTTACGGGTGGTCTTATAGACACTTCGAGATCATCAGTTGTATATAAAGTTAAAAAAATGCTTTGGTTGAGAGAAGTACGGTTCTTGGGCGATAATGTGCTTGAGGGAGGGATATCCGTGGATCCAGGGAAGTTTCTGCCGTGATGGAGTGGGAATAGCCCACTACACCCATCGAGGTGCAAATATTCTTGGGAATGGTCAAGTACTACCGATGATTCATCTAGAGATTCTCTAAGATAGTCGGCCCCTCATCTAATTTGATGAGGAAGGGGGTATAATTTGTTTGGGATGAGGACTGCCAGCAAACATTTAAGGAGCGGAAGACTAGATTGACTATAGCACCTATTTTGTCATTGCCTCGGGCTGGGTCAACTAGAGAGTCTTCACAAATGCGTCCCTAAGGGGACATAATGGGGTTTTGATGCATGAGGAGAGGCCGATAGCTTATGCTTCCCAAAATAATAAGCCTCAAAAGGGAAATACCCCACCCACGACTTGGAGTTAACAATCGTGGTTTTTGCTTTGTGAGTGTGGAGACACTATATCCTCAGGGAGAAGTTTCATCTTTTCACAGACCATAAAAACCTACAGTATATGCTCACACAGTTGGAGTTGAACATGAGACAGAGGAGGTGGCTAGAGTTTGTGAAAGACTATCAGTTTGACACTCAGTACCACTTGGGGAAGGCAAATGTCATGGCGGATGCTTTTAACGGAAAGACAATTTTGGAGTTAACGGTAGTGTGGAAGGCGAAGTGAAAATCAATTCATGGGGACGATGACCTGACCCGTACATTTATAGTAGTTATCACCATCACCCCCAAGATCATTATTCGAGTGGTGAAGGCACAGGCGCTAGATCAGCTTTGCTCGGAGTGGGTGAGACAGTTTCTAGTCGAGGGGGTGGATCACTATTCCATTAGATCGGATGGTGGTTTGATATTTCAGGGGAGACTAGTTTTTCTTGATGATCATGATTTTAGATGAGTTGTTATGTCTGAGGCTCACGGGTTATGATTTATGATACATCCCAGAGGGGATAAGATGTACCACGATATGTGGCGTCAATATTGGTAATCCATGATGAAAAAGGTACATATACTATTTTGGGTCTAGATGTGTTATGTGTTAGCTAGTGAAGGTGGACCATCAGCGTTCCGCAGGAGTTTTACAGCCTTTGGAGATCCCAATGTGGAACTGGGAAAGCATCTTCATGGAATTTATTTTTGGGCTACCTACATTATAGATCGAGCATGATTCGTTATGGGGGATTGATAACAAATTGACGAAGGTGGCTCATTTCTTACCGGTCCGAATAGATTATTGAATCGAGAAGTACGTTAGAATTTTTCTTGCATAGATTATTAAGCTACATTGGGTACAGATCAATATTGTGTCAGACAGGGACAAGACATTTATGTCCCTCTTTTGAAGGAGCTACCATAAAGGTTTAGGGGAAGAGTTGAGATTGAGAACGTTATATCATCCTCAGACATAAGGGAAGATAAAGAGGGTGAACCTGATGCTAGAAGACATATTGAGGATGTGCATTTTGGACTTAAAGGGAGCTAGGAGTAGTATTTTCCTTTAGTGGAGTTTGCATACAATAACAGCTACTAGTTCATAATAGGGATGGCACCGTTTGAGTCACTCTACGAAAGATCTTGACATTCACCCTCATGCTGGTTGGAGGTGGGGGAGAACAAGTTACTCGGTCTAAACTTCATTCAGGATAGCTCAAAAAGGTAGAGATGATTCGACCCATCATACGGATTGGCCAGGATAGGCAAAAGAGCTATGTGGATGTGGGCTGGAGACACTTAGACTTCAATGTTAGAGATTAGGTGCTGATTAAAGTGTCTCCCATAAATTGGGTGATGAGATTTGGGAAGAAAGGGAAGTTGGCTCCCCAATACGAAGGACCATTCCCTATTCTAGAGAGGATTGGGCCCGTGGAATATCGTTTGGGATTACCGGATCACTTGTAGCGCATGCATGATGTTTTCCACATATGTTCACTGCGAAGGTTCTTTAGAGATGAGATACCATACTAGCACATTGATATTGACGACATAGGGCTCCATCCAGACGCTAACTACGAGGAGAGATCGATATCCATTTTGGACCGACAGGAGCACTGACTTCGATCCAATGTTGTTCCTTTACTTTGGGTACAGTGGGGACACCATCGAGAGGACGAGTCGACTTGGGAGATGAAGGAAGACATGCGCACAAATTATCTCGAACACTTCTAGCTATGGGATGTTGCTATCAGGGAGGAAGAATGTAATATCCCATAATTTTTTAAAATAAATAAAAAAATATTTCGGGGATAAATAAAAATTTGCGAAAATTGGACTTAATTTATAATTGCATGAATGTAATTCGTCATTAAGTTATATTTCTGTGTTATTGATTTTCTACGTGTATCTATGTGTATAGTTATAGCTTCAAATGAAATGTAGAAAAAATACATAATTAATGTGTGACACAACTAAAAGTGCTCAATGTTAACATAAAATAATTCGAGACATATTTTGGGGCACATATGGGCTCGTTTAGGTGTTTTAGACCTTTAGGAATACTCCCGGGTCCATGATATATATGTTGAGGGACTTTTGGGATAGTTTGGTCCTGGATTCGAGTCCATTTGGGGGTCCAAAAATTGGGTTTTAAGTCGAACTCAAGATTAGGATTAATTAGTGTTTAAGTGGGAGGTAGTCCACTTCCCCACTACTATTCAAAAAAGACCTAAACACAACTGTTAATGGGAAAGGAAAGTAGAAGAACCAAAAGAGGGGAAAAGGGTAAGTAATCAAGAAGAAATCAAAGGTGCTTTCTTCCAGAAATTTCTAAGGTAGGAATTCACTTTCTTGTTTAAGTTTTCCAATGTATTTTCTTGATGCATTATGATAACCCTTAAAATTTCTAGGATTTAGGTTTGATATGAATGATTTGATGATGAGTAAATATTCTATGCATATAGTGGACTGAATTTAATATAGGATTAGTCCCAGAAATTTAGGTATTGTGTTCTTGAAATTGAGGTTATATCCCTTAGGGTTCTTGACAGTAAATGGGGACATCTTGATTATTTAATGTAGAGAATATTAATGTTGGACTTCGAACTGAAATTCTAATGTAAACCCCATGATAGATGTCCCACATTATGAATTAAAAATTGTGGTAATTGGTATTAAAATATGAGTTGAAATATGTATTTAATGTTCATAAATTCTGGGCAAATCGGGCATGAAATTGGGATTGATTCATGTAATTAATGATCTTAGGAGGACTAATTTAATTGTAGGGACTCAACTACATGGATATAAAGGGTACTAAACCTTTAAAAGTGAATTTGGAATGAATAGTAGAAATCCCGTAATAGAATAAACAAGTATATCTAGGCTCCTGTATAAAATCGAATCGATTCGATTTCAGGGCGAATCGATTCAGTTTGGCAGCGAACCGATTCGACCCAGAATCAAATCGATTAAGCCCTGGGGGCTAAGCAAATTGGGCCTAGGGTTTGTTTGAAATTATTTTTAGGAGTCCAATCGAGTTGGTGAGACCAGGTTTGAGATAATATAAAATTTATTAAAAATACAAATGTACCCACATTAAATTGGGAAAATTACAATTAACTAGTTGGCTAAGTAATTATTTAATAGAGTGGAATTAGTAATTCACTAGATGGTAAATTATTCATAAATGGAAAATTGTGAATCTTATGCTGGGCTCCCCTATGGTAAGTATGGATTAATTACTTCTAGATATTATATGAGATAATAATATGTACTTATATGTATTTGTGTGGACATGCCAATGTTCTTGGATGGCCCTATCTACATTGGGGTACGTGCATTCGGACTGGGTACCACACGTCGGAATAGGTGAGATTGGTGATTGTGTAGGTCATATAGGTACTACGTAAAGGTGACATATGTTCACACTGACCAGCCTATGTCACCGATAGGTATGGATCGTGAACATGTATCTTGTGTAGGGACCACCCCAACTTTAGTGTTTTTTTTATGTCCACTTAGGATAAGAGATTCCTCTGAACTTGCCAATATATTACAAACTAGACACCAGTGGTAGATGCCTTTGTGTGTCAAATATTTGAAGGGCATATATATAATTTCTCGTACTTTATACGAGATAAATTGAAATGTCTTAGATAGTGGACATAAACCACAACTCTGATTCTATAATGCATAATATATGTTTATGACATATATGTGAAACTTACGAGACTAGAATATTACAGGTATTGGTAATTAAATGTAGTCATTACACTTAAGCATTTAATTATCGACAAATCCATTATTATTAATTTGACACATTGTCATAATTTTTATTTGGGACTTATTAGGATGCGACTGATATCACACTTAGATGAGGGGTGAGGTGTTAAACGCAAGCGAGTGATGAAGGGGGAATATTTATTTTGCATCAACTGTATTGTTGGATCTTAAATTGATTAAATTAATTCTTGCACACCTCGGGATCTGATCCAAATTTAAATATTTTCTCCCCTCTAGGTGCTCCTAGAGAGGAATAGCTGGGTTGTGTTGTGACAGTCTTGTAGTCTCTTCTCCTCATCAGTCTTTAGATTTATCGATCCTAGCATAGGTGTTTTTCTTCCAAAGTTAGTTATTTTATTTGGAACATTTGTAAGGGCATAAGCCCAAGACTTCTTTACATTATGTTGGTTGAAATTTCTGTTATACTTGTTGGATTTATTATTTAGTTTGTGATGGTTTGTATCTATTTTAAATATTATGGATACATTCATGGAATTTCAAACATGGTCCTTTAAATATAATTATTTATATTTACATTTGCGCTAATAATGGTATTAACTGACAAGCAAGTCCTATCTTCGATGTATCGTGCCTGATCGGTATTTTACGTGAGAAAATAAGGGTTCTTTCACACTTACACTCACTCTTTAAAATGAGAATTTTTTAAGGGGAAATTAGGTAAGGAGTAGACTTACATGAAGTTACATAGTGTAAAGGTAGAAAATATATGGTTGAATCTTTAGTTTGCACAAGTATCAAGAAATATGTGAGCAATCTAGTGCAAAAAGTGACTTTTACATTAGATTGACATACGTTTTCAGAGCATTACTGTAGTGAGAATCTTCCTCGTGGTGGAGAATATACAATGATGATACGAGTCAAGACAAATAAATATCTCTATAAGATGTCACGTCAATGAGATACTTTCGCTACAACGAGAAAAAGTATCCTTGTAGCGAAGGTCCTGCGACATATCTCAGTAACCATTTATAAAATGCAAAGAAAATAATTTTTCAACAACGGATTTATTTTCATTTCATATAAGCCCAAAGATCTATATCAACACATAAACAAAAACCAAAAAGTTTTTTCAATAAAACGAATTTGGGTGATGAAATGTGCTTGAGTCAGTGTGTTTGTTTACCTTCATAATAGTGATGCGAAAGGATACACACTAAGGTGAGGATTGACATTGAATGATTTACATGAAGATTTTCCAGAACGACTATAAGGACAACACTCAACGTATATTTTAGTCAACGCAATAAGATAATCTAGTCCTATTGGGAACATGAGTATAATGCATACTCTTACAATGTCTCCCTTTGTCTATTCCTTGATAAATTATACGAAAATAAAAATTACATAAGAGAGTCTAGGAACCTATGACATATAAAAATAAACACGACCAAAGACATAAGATAATCCTATACTATAAATATTCAAAGACGAGTTTCGAAGATATCTTGCACCCGTTGAACTGTCATACATTCTAAATACAAGATATACCAATACCAATATAATGAACAGTTTAAACATGAAACATGTGATGAATAAGACATAATATGTGTTCATCATTCTAAGGTGTGTATACAAGTTCTACAAATTACAATATCTTAGTCCTATAATTTGTAATGAGATATTTATTACATTTTTTGAATATATAGTCCATGTTCATTTAGTTTATCATGAAACAAATCAAGATATGTTCGTTATTAGAACCCCCCCTTAATCTAATCTTTCTCCCCTTTTTGTTATGGAATTAACAAAGATAAAGAAATATTAAATTAAGCAAGTGCGATAAGAATGATCATATAATGAGTTATTGTAATAAAAAATAAACAAAGATAAGAAGTGCAATTTAAGAAATCTAGTCGAAAATCCATTAAAGAAATAATAACATAACATAATCCAGCTAGAGCATATATCACAAGTATAATAAAAGTATGCCATGAATAGATAGAGTGAAGCATATATGCAAGTCAATAAGTATATAACATAGGTTAGACAATAAGATAATAGGTTGAATAATTTACATTGTAATGCCGGAGAGGACATTCAGCGATTAGTTTTTCCATATATGAAAAGTTCCAAAAAAAACTATTCAGTTCTCCAACCATATTCTCTCTCTCTCACTCTCTCACGTAAACCCTAATTAGGGTTTGCATGGCTACCATAACTCGCCCTCCACACGTTGACCCTAAACCTCCAGACATCCAAAGACCATGGATCAGATCTTTTGCATCTCTAGTTGCTGAATCATTCTCTATCAAGCATGATTTAAACCTCAAAATCCCTACGTCTTTCAAAGGTAAACCAATAATCATTTTTACACAGGATGATATTGAGATTCTATCGAACCCTTTTAAACATTCATTGGTGGGTAAGTTTTCACATGGCAAGCCTTCAATGGATTCTATTAGAAAGGTGTTCCAAACTTTTTCTCTAAAAACGCCTTATAGCATTGGTCTGTTAGATCACAAACATATATTAATAAGGTTGAACTCTGAAGAAGATTTCACTCGAATGTGGATGTGAGATACTTAGTACGTTGAAAAGTTTCGCATGAGATTATTTAAATGGACTCTAAAATTTCGACTAAACAAGGAAAGCAACTTGGCTCCAATATGGATTTCTTTTCCAAATCTCCCTATTCACTTCTTTTCAAAATCATCACTATATTCTATAGCCCAACGTATTGGAAATCCATTAAAGATGGATGCATCAACAGTAGAGATGAATAGTCCTAGAATTGCTAGGTTTTGTGTCGAAATGGATCTATTAAAATCATGCTAAAAGAGGGTCTAGATTGGTTGTGGTGCGATAAGATTTTGGTAAGAAGTGTTAGTTGAATCAAAGCCAGATTCTTGCAACAATTGCTCCAAGAAAGGTCATAGTGAAAAATCATGTATATTCCTGCTGCCTTTGAAAGTGGAGAAGAAAAAGAATAGATAAGAATTCCTTCTAAAGAAATAAATGTTACAAATTGACAATCAAGTGAAGGGAATAGCGAACTGTACAGATGCAAAGAACAAGGCTCAAAGAAAAGAAGAGGAAGTTTTAATAGAAGATGGGGGAACCATCCAGGAAAACCATAATTAAGAACTAATCTTAGTCAAGGAAAAAAATTGCAGACTAACCATGAAGACCTGGAAGAGGATAGAATGGGAGGGAAAGAAGAAACAGTTGTAGCAGAACAAGAAGAAGAGGAATTTCATCAGATCCAAGACAGAATTGAGAATAGTCCATCCTTAAAAACTCAAACTCTGAGAATTCAAGAAGAACAAGAAGTGGAGGAAGGGGATCTAACAGGTCTGATGTAGTGTCGTGTAGGCCAGTCAGATCTGAATGCTGCAAATCAAGAAATATTTACCTCGGATGGTGATCAGACTTCCCAAACTCCTAAAGGCAATGCGATGCCAGAGTTTGAGAAGAATAATGCTGTAAATTCGATGAATGCCAGTGAGGGGAAGAAAAATTATGTGCAGGAAGTCCCCCCAATTGAAGAACTAAAATATTTCAGCACAACCCTAGATAAAAAGATGAAGTTGGGTAAAAATATAGAGATAGATACCTATACTGCTAACTCATCAAGTGTGCAGATCATTAAAAATTCAGCAACTTTCAATGATCCTATGTTGAAAAGAGTAACTAGATCTAAAGTCAAAGGTAACACAAACTTTTCTTCCAAAAGTTTTAAATGTTAATCCTCATTCTGTGGAATATTAGAGGTCCTGCAAAGAAGTCCTCAAATAGAAGAATAAAGAAACTATTGAAATTACATAAGATCCCTATCATTGTTGTTCTTGAGCCAATGGTAGACTGTCAAAAAATTGGGAAGTTTAAAATTAAATGGGGTTTTGATGATTGTTGCTATAATGAAAATCGGAAGATTTGGATATTTTGAAGCTTTGAGGTGTTAATAAATATTGTTTCAAATTCGACCCAACAGCTGACTGTTAAGATTGAACACCATCAGATCAAATTGGAATCATACCTATCTGTGGTGTATGCTAAATGAACAAAGGAGGAAAGAAGAGAGATGTGGGATGAGCTAAAGGTTATCTCCTTTGAGTTCCATTCAAACCCTCACCTGATTTTGGGGGATTTTAAACTGGTAACGTGTCAATCAGAGAAATTAGGTGGGAATGTTATAGATCAACAAGTTGTGGGAGAGTTTATCGAAACAATTGATGATTTTGGCTTAAAAGACATGGGTTAAAAAGGCACCAAATTCACTTGGAGCAATCATAGAAAAGAATATGGAATCATAATGGCTAGACTTGATAGATGTTTATATAATATGAAATAGGAAGATTCTTTCCCAAATTCCTCTATCCAGCATATCAACAGAACAAGCTCTGATCACGCCCCTATGTTATTGAACCTAGATACTTTTGGGGAGTCAAAACCTAAAGATTTGAAGTTCCAATCCATGTGGACTACTCACCAACAGTTTCAGTAGGTCGTTAGTGAATCCTGGAATGTTCCCCTCCAGTCCTATGGGATGAATGTGAGATTAAAAGGTATTTTAAGAGATTGGAATAGAGATCAATTCAAAGATGTGTTCCAGGGGGTCAAAGATCTAGAAGATGAGGTTTTACATCTTGAAATGTTGTATGAAATTGAGAAAATAGCAGAACCTTGTGAAGCTTAATCTAGGCAGAGCTAAACTTCTTGAATCTTTGAAGGTTGAGGAGATGTATTGGAGGCAAAAAGCTTCAGCTAGATGGTTGCATTGTGGAGATTCAAATTCAAAGTTTTTGCATGCTTGTGTCAAGCATAAACACAGAAGAATGGGAATCAAGCAGATCCAAGATGCAAATGGAAATGTTGTAGAGGATGAGAATGAGATCTCTGCCACAATTCTAGATTATTACCTAAATCTTCTACAGGATGACTAGCAAGTGAAGAATCTCCCCATCAAAGACTACGTACCAAGACTGATAGAAGTGGAACACAATGATATTTTAGAAGCAAATGCTACTGAAACTAAAATCTTTGCAACTATATCTGAGCTGAGCTCAAATGCAGACCCTGGTCCAAACGATTTCGTTGGTGTTTTTTTATAAATCTTGTTGGCTTATAATTAAAAATGACCTTCTTTTTGCTATAATTTTTTTTACAAGTCATGAGATCCCTCAAAGCTGGTCTAGTACAATATTGTGCTCATTCCAAAGAAGAAGCATCCTAAGAGCTGTTCGGACTTCAGGCCTATTAGCTTGTGTAACTTCTCCTACAAAATCATCTCTAAGATCTTGAACAATGGACTCAGTTCGTTTCTTCCTAAGCTAATTTCCCTAAACCAAAGTGGTTTTGTGAAAGGTAGATATATCCAAGACAATGTTCTATTAGCAAAAGAGATGGTTTACAACATTGGCAGGAAAATTCATGGTGGAAATGCTATTGTGAAAATGGATATGGAGAAAGCTTATGACAGAGTTCACTGGATGTTTTTAATTAAGGTGCTAAGGTCCTTTGGATTTGGAGAAAGGTGGATTGACATGATTTGGAGGTGCATATCCAATAGTTGGTTCTCAATCACTATTAATAGAGTATCTAAGGGATTTTTCAAATCTTCCAGAGGCCTAAGACAAGGGGAACCACTGTCCCCAAGACTTTTTATTATGACAACAGAAGTGCTTAGTAGAGGTCTAGACATGCTCATGAGGAATGGAAAAATCAAAATCTTTTTTTTTACCGAGTGACAGCCCCCTCATCTCACATCTATCTTTTGCATATGATGTGATTGTGTTTTCTAGAGGTGATAAGAAAATTTTGACTAACTTGATGACATTTTTGACAGATTACTCAGATGTCTCTGGCCAAAAAATTAACATGAGAAAAAGTAGTGTCTTTGTGGATAAGAAGATGTCTATTCAAAGGAGGACAACCATAGGAAATTGCACTCGTTCAGCTACCAAAAACTTACCTATTAAATACATGGGCTCTTATCGTTTTAAGGGGAGAAATAAGGTATGCTTATATGTCCCTCTTATAGAGTCCATCAGGTCTAAAATAGAAGGTTGGAAAGGAAAGCTTTTATCAAGTGGTGGAAAATTCATTCTCATTCAGCAAGTCCTCTCCTCTATTCCCTTATACCTTCTTGCATCCCAACACCCTCCTAAAGCTTTCATAAATAGGATCCATAAGATATTCACCAATTTCTTTTGGGGTGGCAATGAAATTCAAGGTTAGAAGCATCATTGGTAAAAATGGCAGGTGATGTGTAAGCCAAAAGATTCATGGGGTCTTGGCTTAAAAAATTTACAATATCTTGCTAAACCCTCTAACATTAGATTGATTTGGAAATTTTATGCCGAGGAGTCTCTATGGACTGCTTTTATGAAAGCTAAATATAAGTCATGGTCTCATCATTTGCAAGGGTGTTATCAAGAATGGAGAAACGTGAGGAAATACAAAGATGTGGCTTTAGAGTATATGGAATTCTTGGATAGCAAATGGATCTGGAAGGCTTCTAAAACTGGATAATTCTCTTTCTCTTCAGCTTGCACTGATATGGTGAATTGGTATCCAAACTCTCTTGCTCATAAAATAATTTGGGATCCTCATATACCTATTAAGATTTCGATTTAAAATGTGGAAAATCGTTAATAACTCTTTGCCCTTAGAGGATAATCTTCAAAAGGTTGGAATTCGATTGTCTTCTAGATGCCATTCCTGCCTAAAGAACGCAGAATCAAGTAACCACTTATTGCTTCAATGTTCAGAGGTTTAACTGGTTTGGGAGTTTTTTTGTATCATATGGGAATTAAATGTGATATGATGCATATGTCTACTGCCATTATGAGTTGGTGGTTTAGATCGGAAAATAAGAGACTATCAAAGGTTCCTTTGCAAAGCGATCCCTATTGTGATATGTTGGGAAGTTTAGAAATCCAGAAATTCTTGTTTGTTTGAGGGAATCAAAATTAGACATTAAAACATCATTTTTAATTCAATTAGGATGATTTCAAATTTATGCAGTGGTATGGTTTTTTCAAATGAGTGCCTTCCTCAGGACATCAGTAGTAAGGAGCTGTTTAATTTTTCTTTTAAGATGTGTTCTAGAGCTATTTCCTGTATTAAATGGATCCCCCCTCCGGTGAATTATTACAAGCTTAATGTTGATGCTACTTCAAAAGGCAATCTAGGTATTAGCGGGTATGGTGGTATTGTTAGGAATGAGAAGTCTCAATGTATGTTTGCCTTTGCTTTCCCTGGTCAGATTGCAATAAACGCTGAGGTGGAGCTTCTTGCCTTACAAAGGGAATTCAATTGTGTTTACAGTTCAAGATTGTTTATGTCCTCATTGAATCTGACTCTTTAATGGTGGCGAAAGTCATAGGTAATTCATGGAATCCTCCTTGGAAATTCTTAAAGCTTGTTAAGAATATCAGAGCTATGTTTTCTCAAATGCAGTTTTCTTTAAAGCACTGCTATAGAGAATCAAACATGGTGGCTGACAATTTGGCAAATGTTGGAATTAATCTTCAAGAAGGAAAAGTCTATAAAACCCTTCCAGAATTACCTACAATGGCCAGGGGTGCTTGCAAAATGAACGCTATTGGATGCCATTATATTAGAGTTGTGTAGTATTAGAGTTGATATGAGATATCTTAAGCTATTTTTTGTTAAGTTCTCCCTATTTTTCTTTGAAATTACCTTGCCATTTGTAAGTGCCACTCTGGAGAGGCTATTTCTCCAGCTTGATTTAATAACATAAGCTCCTTTTTCCACAAAAAAAGAAGAAGATAATAAAGTGAATAATAATAATCCTAAATAATCCATAGTGTGTAAAAAACACATGATATAATGTGTTAAACATCACAAGGTAAATAAGCACGATATAAATGTTATTAACTATAGTGCATAAATAAATAGTGACATATAAACCAAATTAAAGTATCCAAAGAGTCTTAGTAAAGCTTCGCCACAATTTGTACTCCCACCTATTGAGTACATATTATAATGTCCCAAAAGTGAGATATCAAAGTCACCAAACTACATATCAAACTGACAAACATAACCCAACAATGTTTAAGACACTCAAAGTAAATGATTTCTAAACAAACTAAACACCACAAAAATATATCATCGGCATAACTTATTCTTCTTCCCCGTCATCATCATCATCATCATCATCATTTTCATCAGAGTCTTCTTGATACCATAAAAGTATACGTATGTCTGTCTGGATATAAACAACATCATGTTGCATGTCATCTATCTGAATGAAGATCAAGATCAATGTTAAAAACGTGGGCATATGGGTAGTGATATCTATACATAATAATCTAGCAACTTATGCTGATATTTGCATAATCATGTCATAGAAAATGTGGGTGCTAGTGGAGTGTCGGGGTGTTGTGGTCCTATATTGTAGCTGAGAAGTCCTTTGGTGAGGAATTCTTCTACTTACTTTATAACAGGGAGTGCAGGTGTTTTGTCCAAACTCTTTTGGCCATCAAGAAAGGTAGTGTAAGTAATTTTCTTTCCAACTATTTCCTTTGGATCCTAAAATAAATATGAATGTTATTTGCCAACAAAATTCAATTAATGAGACGTACAAATGAAAGAGCTGGTCGATTGCCCGTACCCTTACCAGTAATGCAATCAAACGTCTATTAATAAATTTCGCAACCCAAGTCCAAATTGACATTAGTGCCAATAACATGTAAAAAATTGCAATTCTAGGGAGGAATGGAATAGTACTCTGAATTTTGGTTGATATTTGCAGAAAAATGATGTGAAGGATGTATAAATCAATCAATTCTTTTGTGCTAAGGCCTTGTGATGAGCCTTCATGACTGTTCGACCAGTGAGTTCAATCATCATTCTTAGGGCCTCCAAGATTTTTATAAGTAAAATTAGGTTTGAGGACCTTAAGTATATCAAAAGCTCTTCTAAAGGCAGTTGTATTAATAATAAAAATACCTTGAACATTTGTGGAAAAGTCCCTTTGAGTCCTCAAGGTGGTGGTAGTGGTATAGAATTCACGGAGAAGGTCGGGCTAGAAAATGTCATCTTCGGCACCTTGGTTCCCAATAACCCACCAACAACTATCGTTAAAGAACCTAAGTTCATCCACGTGATTATTGCATAGAGAATCTAAATCAATGTTTTTCTCAAAATGGGTATTAATATAGAATTTTTTTACAAACCTATTGAAATCCTCTGGCTCAATTAATCCTGGAGGGATTAATTGATTAGGATAAAAAGAAATTGCACTCGTTATACATTTCTTGGAAAACCTAGATAATTCTTGCATTTTATTAATTAAAGAATTTAAATATACCCAAAAAATAATTAGGTTTTAAGAGTAAAACACAAAAGATAGAGTTCTAAAAAAATATTCAACTCTTAGTGTATCAATCTAACAATATCCCAAGAACAAAATATAACGAAATACAAAAACATTTTAATAGGATTCAAATCCATGGAATCCAACTCATATAAACATTAAATAGAATAAAATAAGCCTTAATAGAGTTAACGAACAACTATAACAGAGCAAAGTACCAAAATATTCTTGAACTCATAAAAGGAAGTCGAGAAGGAACTAAAAACTAAAGTCTAGAAAATAAAAGAATAAACTTACGAAATGATATCTAGTAGGGAGAAAAAAGAGGAAGTGACCAAAAAGATTTGAAAGAATCGATGAAATGAACTAGTTTTAATTTCTAAGTGGAAAGAGAAAAAGACAATGCGAAAGTGACTAAAAATTAGTATTGGCATGCTTAAAAAGTTATTATTGTTGCATTGAACTTTCTCATTCGTCGCGACCTTCATTACGATGACGATAAATGTCGCTTTGGTGAGATGACTTCGTTGTCCGCAAAGTTTACCAGAAAATCCCAAATCCCTCAAATGAGTGCCTATCTAAAGGAATAACTAACGTATGATACAAAATGATCAGTCGTATATGAACCTCTTTCAAACTAACTTAGATAAAAAAAAACTTAATGTATTTGCATTATGAATTGTCATTGTCAAGGCTTATATGGTTATTCCAAGTAATCTATATGGAAAATAAACTAGCTAGTGAAAGATTCATTGCATGTTTCAAGTTGATTTATAAGAGCATATAGGAAATAACTCGCATGAGATAAATAAGAGTACATACATGAGAATTTGTCTAATGAAATCAAAAAAACTTATAAAGGAAAAGTTTTGCTTGGAAATTTCATATTTTAAATGATTTTTATTGAGATTTTTCTTGAAGAAGTAAGATTCTCAAGTAACATTTTTCTCATCCTCATTAAATGATTCTTTGGTTAAAAACGTTTATTCACATCCTTGATGTTACTCAATTTTTTGGATGTATATAAATATTGAAACATTGCTTTTTAATCAAAATATTGCATGTGACGACTTTCACACAATCAATACTATAATGGGATACTATTTCCAACTTTTAAATGTTGCATCATCTAATCAAAGTTGTTGCCATTACCACATCATCTCTCATGATTTTTACATATATCATTTTCAACCCCAACAATGAAGACACAAATCTCACAAATACAATACAAAGGTTAAAATGACACCCTGTTTCAATTCATGCACATTTTAAAAATTCCATCAAGTATTGCTCGAAAGTGTTATGTTCTTTAGTTCATAAGATAATGCTCAAAATGTAATGCGGTGTAGCTAGTACGAGTTACTACATTTACGTAAGAAAAATTAAGCTCGAAAACCATAAATTCTCAATTCTTTTGAATTATAAATGCATAGTTCATAATCGTAAACAAAGCTAAGATACATACATCATGTGTAAGAAATTCAATTAGATTAGTCTTAACATTTTATCAAGGTAACCCATGAGTACACAGTCATAAAAACTATCTAGAAAAAAATTATGAAAATAAAGCGTCAAAAGCTAGAATGAGCCAAGAAATAAAATAAGCATTCTAAGAAATCCTAAGATCATTGTAAAACCTTCGGACACGAGAAGTCAATAGGATCATGTCTTATTTCCAAATCTACCGAGTGTAAATGATCCTTACTAATCCATATTTATCTAATATGAGGCGAAGTAGGAGTAGGTTGAATCTTGGGAGTATTACCAATCCTTTTTTCCCTTTTCTATGAACATGTTGAGGATGTTCATGTGGCTTTCCTATGAAGATGTTTTTACCACAGCTGTAATTATTCATAACATTGTGAATGTGTGAGATTGATTCAAGAAAATAACCGAATTCTTTCAAATGCCCCCAACTTTACAATAGTCACATTTATAAGTACAAGAATGAGTCATATGAGAAGAAGTCTTGAGATCAATCCCATCAAAGTGTTGAACGTCTTCCTACATAAAATATAAATCCTTCTGATGACACTTTTTATGGCAATAGGTATAAACAACATCCTTTTTGGATATCTTATGACAAGTCATGTGGTTTTTGTTAGGAAAAATAGGAGGACAAATACTCTTCCCTTTTAAGTTATTGACACCACTCTTCCCATTATTTTTGAGAAATTTTGGGAACCGTTCCAAAAGGTGTTGTCTCATTTGATGACAAAGATTTAACAAAAATATCTCTCCACCAGGTATATCTATTTTCCTATAATCTAATTCCTTTTGAAGATGTTAAATATTTTTTAAAAGAATGACATTAGATTTTTCACAAATTTGATATTCCTTTTACAAATTCCCCCATGTGATGGTCTAATCATACTTTTTTTTGTCAATGTGGATAAACATCCATCCTCTTCCTTAAGTACCTCCTTTTAGTCTCTTAATTCATCAAGGAATAATAAGAGGTCACTAAAGTGTAACATCCTCACTTCCTAACCAAGCTAATTATTATTCATTATTACATAAAAATCCCATTATACTCGTTATCTAGTATTCAAATTCAAAAAAATCCTAAACAAAGATGAAAATACAGTAGCAAACCTATAACTTTACTTCATTACACAAGTACCCTTGAAGTTTTAGTATTTCTAAAATTCCCCTTGAACTTTTCAAACAAGCACAACTTGACCTATACATAACCTCTAGAACTAAACCTTTATCAAATCAAACCTCTAGACTTCAACAAATTGAAATTCATAGCCCCAACCCTTAGATTTTCATATAATTATAGAAATGCCCCAAAAACTTATGAAAAAAACCATATTTAATGCCAAATAAATATAATAACTTCAAATCGAGGGCCTAAAACTTAAATATTTTATATTTACACATTTCCCCCTCATTATATCAGCCTCCACAAGGGTAGTAGAAGCTAAAAGCACATGGTTACACCATGTGAAGTTCAAGTTTCCACATTCTTATCTTGTTACATAATTTAGGAATTCACCTATAAATTTCTCCAATAAACTCCCCTCATCCTATAATATAAATCTCCTATGACCAGAAGCAACAAAACCTACCCCTTGAGCTTACTCAAAATTAAAAATTGTCCCCCTAAACTGGTAATTTGTTATTTTTTGTGTTAAACTTCATTCTTTCAATTCCAATAGTTTTATATGTGGTCAATAACATCATATCGATCCAAACATTCAAGATTTTAAGTCTAAAACAACTTTTGTTCTAAGAAATAAGAAAAAAATCCATTAAAGCTTGAGCTTTAATGGTGAAATTTGATTCCTTAACTTTAGATCAGTTTTAAAGTGAGGAAATGGTTCGTTATGAACTCAGGAACTCATGTGCATTGATCAATTTTTTTAAATCATAACTTTTGAGCCACAATTGCTCGAAGGTGTTTTCTAGTGTCAAAAAACAAAAACTCCAAATTCTCCATAACCAGATCACCTTAATCCTTCAAATGAAATTCAAATTCTTCCTTAGGGTAGTATAAACATAACCATATCCATAAGATTCACTACCATATTCACTAATGCTTCAAAAGTTTGATCAAATTTTCTAAAAAAACACACAATTTGTAACTTGATAAATACTAAACCTCAATGCACAAAATTTATATTTTTGGATTCCTTATGAAAAAATAGGTTGGATTGGTTCAAGAATCATCTCAAATGGTTTATAAAATCAAGAGTTATGCAAGGTCAAAGTTTTTTCAAACCCTAAGTTATCTGTCGAGAGGTTAAAAATAATTTTTTTTTATCAGAACCATTGACCAAGCACATGAGGGCGCGTGGCCAATCCAGAATTTTAATTTTTTTTCAATATTTTTACTATATTTTTCTAGCGAAAATGGTATAAGGTATGACCATGTTTGGTCAGGCCTAAACAAATTTATAAAAAAAAATTGGTTTTAAGGCTAGAAATACTTTTTCAAATTACAAATTGACCCCTCATAACTTTTCCATGTTATGAATTTCCCCCCCCCCCCAATGTTTTTCTACAAGTACTTTGATATATATTAAGTCAAAACGTCTTTTGTAAGATCATCATTTAATTGCCCGGTTTACATTTAAGTATGTCATATACCACTACAACCATCAAAGACTTATTTAAGTTCAATCATGCATGAAGATGGATCAGAATATCAAAGGTTCTTCAACATTCAAGCCTCCACGAGATGGATTTTGGTAAGACTGTATTTTGGATACTTAACGGTTCATTTAAGAGTATTGGGATATTTTTTTAAAATATTTTCTAATTGTTAAGGAGTCATTTTTCATGAAATGAAAATTTTCTAAGAGTTGAGGCAGACATTTTTTTGACGAAATAATAAATTAATTTTGTTCGAGGGACTTATGTGTCTCATTCGAGCGACATCCTTATGTCGCGCGAAATCGTTCGAGCGACAACTTCCCCGTTCGAGCGAGATGCCCTTTTCGTTTAAGCGACGCACGACCTTAACATTTTTTATAAAGAGCGTGTCAAACTGCTTCGTTTTTGTTCTGAAGACCTGAGGATTTTATTCTATAAAAACTACTTTCGCAGAAACGTTGGTCTTCTCACTTTTAAGATTTTTATCTTGGTTTTCAATTCACAAAATGTCCCAATCTTCATGTGAATTGTTTTGGAACCCAATATACAATTTTAGTGAAGTTATTTCTCTTGTAGAGAGGTTAAATTTACGGCTAACAATTTCGTGTCGATTGGGAGTGCACGTGGGTATTCCTCGCTGAATTGGACTGCTTGTTCTTGTGGATTGTTGTGGTTGTTCCATTACTAAGTCTAGGTTGCGTGCCTTTGTGATTGTTCCGAGGAATGATCATTGCATATTTCATTGTTTATATAAGTCGTAATTTATTTTACATTGTGAAATAAAGATTTTGCCCGAAAGATATATTTCCTGAAATCTATGACTTACAAATTTTGTTTGTGATGGTTTAACACACACACACATGTAGTTGCATGTTTTAGGGGCTGAATTAATTTGATTTGATTTTTGTGACCGATTAAATAAGGTTAACTTGGAAATTTGCAAATTCGTTCAAATCAGTATCACACATACTTTTACAAATTGGTATCGCTAAGCTAAGGAGAAAGGGAAATAAAATTGATATTCCAGCCACTCTTAGCGATAGTGAGGATGTGGTGAATGATTCTGGGGATGAGTCTTCATATGAGAAGTTTGTTGCCTTTTTAGCTAGCCACTTGAGCACACCTAGTTTTTCCTACGACGTTGAGGATACTTGTGCATGTGAGACCCCCGAGGAGGAGAAAAGTTCGACGATTTTGAGTGAGGTTGATAGTGAGTGTGAAAGTGGAGATGAAAGAGAGCTCCAATTGCGTTTACAGAATTGTATGCCTAGACCTTAAAGACTAAGAAATTGAATAAGGGGTAAGGTCTTAGGGTGATAAGTTTGGAGAGAGTGTTAGATGTTTTGAGGATGTTTGAGGAGAAATCAAGTCAACTCGAGAAGGTGAAGGTTTTTTTTAGTTAACACTTGATTGCTTTAGATCGGGAAAAAAATGATTTGACCAATACGGTGTCTAGTCTGATGACACGTGTATCCCAACTCGAGAGTGATCTCAAATGTTCCCAGAAGGTCAATGTCCCTATAGAGAACTCATCCAATAAGGTTGGAAAGCTGGTTCTCAATCCTGTTTTGGGTGATGTTGAGAGGCGATGAATAGGTCATGATGGTGCATCCACTTCCCACGTTGCACCCGAGCCAGTTCCTGAGTTTGTGATTGATCCATATGTCTCTCAACCCAACCCACCTAGGAGTCCCATACCTAATAGGAGAGTGCGCCGTATATTTTTTGAGAGAGGTGTACCTAGGCCTGTTTATGTTTTCACTCATTGCAAAAAGAGAGGACACCTTAGGGAGTTTTTCTTTAAGGTGGGCTATGTGTCACGTTTTTCTACTACATATGTTCACGCACCCACATATGATGCCTCAGACGATTACACGACAGAGTTTGCACATCATAGGGAGCAGGTAAGGTTTTTAGTCAAGACGTCACATGACTTGATGGATGTTTTTCACAGGATGTCACCACCTTTGAAAAACTCCACCGCACCTAACGGTTGTGGTTTAGACTTGTTTGTTAGCATAGGATGATTTTCACGATGATATGTTTTTCCTATTACTAGTGTGTACCATTTTTGTAGTTATGTTTTCCATTTTTGATATATTTTTGGAAAAATAAAAAAAGATTTTCTATTTTTTGAGAAAAATATTGAAAAAGATAAAAAGATTTTTTTTTGATATTTTTTTTTTGAAAAAGACAAAAAGATTTTTGTATTTTATTTTGCATCATATATGAATAGACATTTAGGGAGATCGAGTTACAACTTCATTCCATAACCATGAGACAATTTGATAGTTTCTTGATATGCGTCATCATTCCATTTATGTGCTTTACAATGTTTGGAATCATTGAGATGTGATTAGTTGTTACTAACTACATGTTTGACTCATGATTTCCTTTATTTCACACTTGCATGAATTTGTTTGACTATTGTTCTTGTCTATCACATGTTGCTCGATGTGTTTTCATCTTAATTCTGTCTTTAAAATGAACCAAATGCGATAAAACTTGACGATGAAAATAGTGCATGTAAAACCCGTTGTCATGAGTTTGTGGGATGCTTTTGAAAAATGGGGAAGGGCTATGAAAGGTACTGATTTATCCTTTATGATTAAGCCACCGTTTAAATTGGACCTGGAAAAAGTGTGGCACAATAAATATTTGCCAAGGTCAAAAAAGTTTGAAAAAGAGCCCAAAAAAATTTAAAGGCAATAAAAAGAAAAAATGCCAAAAGTGGGTCAATTTAGTTTAGTTTCATCACCTCAAAAGAAAAATAAATAGAATTATTAATTATGAGGGAGATTGGATGGAATATAAAACGGGTTTGCACATCCTTGAAAAGTCATGAAAAAACATTACATAATTTTAGATGTTATTGGTGTGAAAATCATGTTTGACTTTGATTTGTTGATTTGATTAAGACGATGTCATTTAAATTAAAATTTTCGACACCTAAGGACAATTTTGAGATTCATTCGTTAGGATTACACATATTCTTCGTGAACATATGTTATGTTTGATTGCTTTGATTTGCCTATCGAATATGTTCACACCCATTCATTCCGTTTCCATGATTTGGTTATCTTAGTGGCAAATTCATGGTGTGCGATTTTTGTAAAATTATTTTTGCATTTTTGTATGAAAATTTTGAAAAATAAAAAATAGCTTGTGGATGCCTTTGAGGATTCCTTTTCATGAGCATAGTTTGATTCATGTTTTCTTTGTTTATCGTGAAAACTCCATGTTTATTTTGTTTATTCGTATCCTTGTCTATTTCGGACAAATAAAAAACGAGGGAACGAATTATGGGGGAGTTTTTATATTATGGAGGAGATTTGAGATTCGATATTTGTATAACGATTTATGTTTATCATAAATAAAACTCGATACATCACGAAGGTATTTGATTTATCTCATGTGTGTACGTATAAAGATTGATGATCATATGTTGCAAACACTGATGAGAAAAGCTGAAAGATTTGAAGATTTGATGTTGAAGATTTTTTTAAGAAAAGTTTAATACTTGCATCTTTGGTACCTTTTCTGTTTTGGGTTCATGGGAGGGTATTAGATTTATATAGGTTTGTTAATTTGACAATTCAGATCTTTTTATTTTGTATAGTCATAGACGTAGGGGTAGATTTTTAAGGACATTATTTTATTGTTTGGTTTACATTTATGTAGGTCGTATACCTCCACAACCTTTGAAGACTTATTCAAGTTCAATCATGCATGTAGACGGATCCGAATATTAAAGGTTCTTCAACATTCAAGCCTCCACGAGATGAATTTCGATAAGACTGCGTTTTGGATACTTAACGGTTCATTTAAGAGTATTGGAATATTGTTTTAAAATATTTTCTAAGTGTTGAGGATACTTAACGGTTCATTTAAGAGATGAATTTTTAATTAATTTCGTTCGAGTGACTTACGTGTCTCGTTCGAGCGACATCCTTATGTCGTGCGAAGTCATTAGAGTGCATCTCCACCGTTCGAGTGAGATGCCCTTTTCGTTCAAGTGACGCTCTGCCTTAACATTTTTATAAATAATGTGTTAAATAACTTCGTTTCGGTTCAGAAGACCTAAGAATTTTATTCTACGAAAACTGCTTCAGAAGAAACGTTTCTTTTCTCATTTTGAGATATTTAGCTTTGTTTTCAATTCACAAAACGTCCCAATATTTATGTGAATTGTTTTGGAACCCAAGATACAATTTTGGTGAAGTTATTTCCCTTGTAGATAGGGTAAATCTACGGCTGACAATTGTGTGTCGATTGGGAGTGCTTGCGGGTGTTCCTGGATGAATTGGACCGCGTGTTCTTGTAGACAGTTGTGGTTCCATTATTGAGTCTAGTTGCATGCCTATGTGATTGTTCTGAGGAGTTTTCATTCCATATTTTATTGGGTATGTAAGTTGCGATTTATTTTACATACTGAAATAAAGGTTTTGCCCGAAAGGGACTTTTCTTGAAATCTGTGAGTTAGCAATTTTGTTTGTGATGGTCTGACACACACATACGTAGTTGCATGTTTAGGGGCTAAATTTATTTGGTTTGATTTTTTTCACCAATTACATAAGGTTAACTTGAAAATTTGCGAATTCTTTCAAATCAAAATCACACATACTTTTACATCTTATGCCCCAAGCTTCAAATTTGACCTAAGTTATAGATTTTAAAGTCCTTATATAGTTACAAATTAACCCTTAAACTTAACAACCACATTTTTTGTTATAATTTTACCAAAACCAACATTAGTATCGACTATATTTACTCACACAAATATTTTTGTACAAATAATCAAGTCCCAGCCCCTCCTGATCTGCTCTTTTGATCATACTTAGATCATTCAATATACATGCAAGTAGGTTTTTACCTTTTTAGTAATAAACTTTTTCATACTTGTTTAACTGCTATTGATATCATTTTCTGATAACCCACATACTTATATGTAATTATATCAGTGGTTATTTTGTTTCATGATGATCAATTGGATCAAAGTTAACCCTTCTCACCTAAAAGATGATTTTATGAAAGTCATTATAATGATTGAATCAGTTCACCCTGCACCTCTATGTATATTATTTATTGAAAGAAGCATCAATATTAACTAGGGAGTAGACTGCAGTGTTATCTCTCGAAGCTTTTCTACTTGACATAAGATCTCAAATGTTGAGAGCCTGGATTTTAGCTACGTACGTATCAGTGCCACTTTAATTTTTTGCCTAGCCGATTAATTTTTCCAGGTTTTGGGATGATTGTAAATTAGTTATGTTGATGACGTTTCCCTTATTTCTATACCCCCTTGTAATCTGAAAAGTATGGAATTATAATCTTAAATTCTTTGACTTTCTTCTTATTATTATTATTTCAAACCATGTGATTATATGAAAACATAAGAATTCTATGCACACTCTATGCTTCTATCTACATGTAATTTTTTATAAAATTTATGCGATCTACTTAGGATATTTGTGTTAATTCCTTCTTCCTCTAGATGTTCCATGAGAAAGAGGATAGTCCCCCCTCCCATTTTGTGATATACAGGTGATGCACGTTTGCTTATTTAACTATATGGGTGGAGACGAAATAAGATTGGAGCAAGGAGTGGCGATCTTCAATGACGTACTTTATTCTTTGTATTGAGAATAAAATGTAATTCACCCCTGTAGTGGTTGTATAATAAGTGTACGATACTATTTAATGAATATAGTTCTATTTTTCCACCTTAACTTTAATTCATTGCTTATATACTCTCTTGTACATTCACATTAAAACACATGACATAAATTCAACATCGAGAGCTTTAGGTTTAGAAAAGAGGGAATGAACATGAGCTTCCAAGGAACGAAAAAATTCATTCTCTTCTTTAAAAAAAATCCCGTTGGAAATTTTAGTTTTCTCATTTTCAAGGGTTTTGATCTTTTCTAATAAAATATCCCTTTCAATTAATAGTCAATGCAATAAATGATATTCAGTCTTCTTAATAAAAAAAGTTAAAAATCTTTATCTTAAAAGATGTTATCTTTCAACAATCTTTTGGAATCTATACAAAGCTTGTTGCAAGATGTTTGGAGATCATCTTCCTCATTATCACTAAGAAGAGTACAAGAAGTTATTATTCTAGAATGATTCAAAAAATTTTGATGGGATGAAAAGTTCGAGAAAAACATGACCTTTCTTGATTTTCATCGTTTTACGCATTCGGTCATTCATATAAAAGTACATAATCACACATACTTGATTTACCTCTAGGTCATAAAACCTAACAAAGAGAGGTTCAACTCTGATACCAGTTGAGAGTGTATGTTCTTGAAATTAATCTGGATGAAAAGTACCCAATTAAAATGTATTGTCAAGTTGTGACAAGGTTTTCCTTTTAAGTTCAAGTTAGGGAAATAATAACAAAGCCAAAGGTCTATGTGAAATTTTTTTGACCATGTGGATTACACCAAATTTTAGCTTTTTATATTTAGGCAACTTAATCTAAACGTGTAAAGATAAATAATAAAAGGATAAAAGGATTTTAAAGCAAACAAGTTTACCTTAAAAAATATTTTCGATTTCACAAGTATTTAAGCTTAAAAATATCATCTTCTTTTTTGGTCGAAGATATATTAACCCCTAGTTTTAATAGGTTATATGGAAGAATAGCCCTTCCATTGTGGCATTACATATGAAAAATAAAGCATAAGTTGGTTTTATAGATAACCAATAAAACCACCAAGCAAACTTAAAAATATCTATATAATATTTTAGAGAGAGAAATGAGATTTAAAACTTGGAAGAATGCAAGCTTACATGCCTAATAGCATGAAATTTCCAGAATGTCGTATTGAAGGATGTTTCAAAGTAAATGATTTTGAATAGCTCCTTTTGCACAGATTTGAAAAACGTAACATTTTGATGATAAAAATAAGTGTTGAAAATGTGGAAAAAATATGCAAGGGTATCCAAAAGTTCATAATGGGTGATATACCATACCCGAAAAGCATAAGAATAAAGGATTGTATGGAACTCAAGTATCTAGACACACAAAATAAATGCCAAGAATATGTTCCCAAACTAAAAGAAAAACTCTTATACGTCCGACAAATAAAATATTTTGACACGGAATAAGTCAAGAAACACATTTGTACATCTTCAATATCCCCCTTTGGCTATTTTGTGGAAAAATCCTAAAATATTCCAAAAGCACAAAAATACATGCAAATCCCACCAATACAGCAAAGGCCTAATAACTAATCTACATCACCCATAACCCTAGAAATGATAACATAGGGTCATATTGGACAAAAAAAATTGATATGCTCCATGATGAGATACACGCAAAACTTAAATAAGATAAAACCATTAAGTAAGTAACATCATTGTGAAGGCAAATCTCCCCCTGCATAGCAACTATCCTTTAATAGATACACTTTCGTAGTGTGACACCCCATAAAATTTAATAATAGGTTAATTAAGTCTATAACAAATTATACCAGCGTTTAAAAAATTGAGCATCATTCTAAGCATGATGTAAATAAAACTGAATGCATAAATAAATAACTAGACATCGAAGTGGTTAACCATACAATCTCTGATACCAAATTCGATTTAAGGTAAAAGATACCTCGTATACTGTTATTGTACACACACACACACACACATATATATATATGACATACTAATAAAAGGAATATAAACCATGACCACATATGCTAGATACCTACATCATATATAATCAGCAAAGAAGAGTAGCTCGAAATCGAATCAGGAATAAGGTTGCACTCCCAGTCTACGACTTCGAAAATGTTAATATGGGACGTTAACAACAAGTCTAAGTAGTATAACGATGTAATTGATTTTGGGCCACAATAAAATTAAACATATTATTTCATATTTTAGTTTCTTTTAAGTTAACCCAACCCAAAATAACCCTAAATATCACGTTAGTCTACTTTTAAGCCCATGTATTCGCCATAATTAAGACTTATTCATTGTTATAGACTTTTACGTTATAATTCTAGTTTTATTAATTTACACTACACAATAGTATAAAGTCTCGGGGAAAAATAATCTCTACATTCACATCCACATCCACATAAAATAGGTATGGTCCACTACACGTATCTCATATAAATTCCCCATTATAAGCCTCCACATAA
Source organism: Sambucus nigra (assembly GCA_949130495.1). Taxonomy (NCBI): domain Eukaryota; kingdom Viridiplantae; phylum Streptophyta; class Magnoliopsida; order Dipsacales; family Adoxaceae; genus Sambucus; species Sambucus nigra. Next base: position 380,074,240 of record OX422214.1, on the reverse strand, counting down.
TGAAGACCTATGCTACCACCTTTGGGGAGTGCTCGCGCGTTCTAGGTATAATTATAGGTTTTCCCACACCAATTACCATTAAATCACATCTAAAAGCTATAATCATTATGCTATCACACTATTCATATGACCCCAAAATTAATTCCATATGAAAATAACAGCCCGAACATCTCGTTCTAAATATAATGAGAATTTCAGCACATAGTGTTCGGGGTAATCATAACCAAAGTAGAACCATCTCATTGCATCAGGGTACTACGTAATCAAAGATCATTGGTAAACCCATATAATTGCATCAAGGTACCATCGTATTCATCGTATCTCGAGGCCCATCTCGATATCCACTTTAGTACATATCCCACGAGTACACACACCTGGTGTGTCGCACATAATACATAAACTAAGTAATCCTACACAATTCAAGGTTACAAGTCTATCGTCAGAATAGTATCTTAATTACCTCCAAGTTAAGCTATTAGATTCACATAATTAAAGGTTGTAGATTATCATATTACTATAATCTAAGTACCAAAGTGCATCCCCATTCCCTTTTCACTAATCTAAAGAAAATTACCAAATCTTTCCCAAATTGCATTTTCATCATGCTACAGTAACTACCACAATCCCAACATACAAAACTCGATTAATCGACCATTCTAAGGTCTCAATGCCTCCAATGTTACCCTATATGGTCATTTTAACTTCATGCAATTAATTACATAGCAATCTTATCATTTAGTTAATTCCAATATCATTTATAATTTATATTATTAGATCTAAAAGTTTAGAACCCTAGGTTAGAAATTCATCTTTAAAATGTGATACCTAGTATTTTTATGCATATTATTTAATTATGAAAAATGGTGAAAGTTAATTATATGTACTTGTTGTGAATGAAGGTGTCATTAATTATATCTTTATGTGTTACTTAAATTTCATTTGAAATTGGATTTAAGACACATTGATTAATAAATTAAATTAATTATATATGGACTCTTACTGGGTAATCATTGATAATTAAGATATTAGTTATTTGTTTTGGGTATTTCTGGTAAATGGCTTATGTTGTATTGGCAGTGATTTGGTATTAGAGCATTTCAGGTTCTAGTGTCCTAGGGATCTTGAGTGCATCAGTAGCTTTTTCACATTGCATTCTTTGACTACTGTAGAGCCTTATCGTTTAGGGTTCATATTATCTATAAAGTCCTGACAAATAACTCAGATGTACCAAGTGTGCTGGAAGGGTTCCTTATTTAAATTTTTCTTGCGAGATGTCCCACGCATCAAGTTGCCTTCGGTCAAGAAATAAGGAATTTTAGACGCAAGACCTTTATCAATATTAGCATATGGTTTTAGGGGAAATGTTTTCACTCACCATCCGTAATGGCATAGGAATAAATTTTTGAAGAACTCGTGTATGCAACCGCGTGGTGTCTAGTATAAGGGAGAGTTCAACTATCTTTCTCTTTCTGCACCGGGAGATGTTTATACATAGGAGAATGAAGATGTTTTCATTATCAACTAGTACGAATTTTTTTATAGCATTGGTGGAAACCTTATGAGAAATGTTTGACATGTGTTATTGGATAACCCGTTATTTACCACTTTTGCTCCGGTGGTTGAACTTACTCTCCTACGCCAATAGGAGCACTATAATCATTAGAGGGATAGAGTCTTTAAAATTTATAGTTCGAGGCCAAAGTAGTCCCAATGAATACAAATGGTGTAGTTTGAACCCGAGTAAGAGGACCTCACTAGGAAAAGGAACCTTATTTGGGGAAATGACCCCAAGAGGTTTCCAAAAGTTGGAGATATGATCAGTTTTGGCCAGTAAGGCCAAGGAAATTATGACCAGTAGGATCATAACCAAAAAGAGCAAGACAAATGTAAGGACACAAATTTCCAATTGAGTCCTTTGTAGTTTTGGCTCAATTCTGGAAAAAAACATTTGAGTCAAAGGTTTGAGTTCAAGTTTATCCATTCAAGCCTATGACATGTTTGTTGAAGACTTAGCGGCCAAGATATTAAAGCTTCATCAAATGCCGAGTTTAATGTGTCTCGTTTCTACGTCAACAACATTGGTTCCATTGCTCCTAAGGTATGAATGCATTTTAAATATATATATAGGAGCTTGGAACATTTTTCATTGGGTGATTTTTATTGTAAGTTTATTTTAAACTGTTGTTGTATTTCAGAAAGTTTCATTAAAACTTTAAAAATATATTTCTGGGCTAAAAATAGAATTTTCAGCTGTCTGGTTTTCGTTCGATATTGTCGTTTGAACAAGTTTATCGTTCGAATGAGAATGTAGTTCTAACGAGGTTTGCCAATGACCTGCCACTGGAACTTTGTTAGAAGTATCATTCGAACGAAAATCTCGTTCGAACGAGATTTGGAGGGAACAGTTTTTTGAGCAGTTTTTGACAGTTTTCCCACTTTTCCCACTACTTTTCCCCACTATCTTTTTGACAGATTTAACTAGTGCGGGAACAAAATTTTTGTTAAGACTTTTTTCATAACCTTTTCTTCACTTAGAGTGTTTTGAGAGTTAATTATTCCAAAGAAAAAGTTCCCTTGGATTTTTGTTAACATGTTTTAATCCTTAGAACAAAATTAAGGTTTACTCACCCATATAGTTTATTCTAAGTTTAAATATATATATACATCTTGCTTGGAGTGTTTGACATCGAGTTTTACTCTACCATTTGAAGAGTTCGTTTCCCTCAAAGAAGAAGATTGTTTGCTGCTGCATACCCACTTGGAGAAAGGCACCTTGTTCGGGTGGAGGTGACCAGAAAAAGTCCAATCGATGGATTCCGAGACCGTGGTGGAGCTCCCTAGTTATTCGTTAGGCAGATGTTGTTACAAGAAGACGCGTCGAGGCTTGAAGTAGTCGAGTAGAGTGTTGTAAGTCATCTTACTTGTAATTGTAAATTTCGTACTTAGTGGATTTGAGGCTAGGTCCGTTCGAGGTTTTTTTTCCATTGTGGATTTTTCCTCGTACATCGCTACGTAGTGATTTAATGTTTATTTTATCTTTTATAAAACTCGCCTAGAACGCATGCTTAGGTAAAAAGATAAAATTTGGTTTTAATCACTACTTACTTAAATTGGTGATAACATGAATTTGGGTAAATGTTAATGTAATTCAAGTCATTAATTTTATTAGTTAAAATTGGTTTGGACTAATTCGGTAATATTGAAAATATGAGTTAGGCAAATTTCTAGGACTTGGGTTGAGTTAATATGTTCAAGTGAAAAAATCATTTGTTAATTAATTTAATTTCACTTTAAGCTGTGTTTAATTTTAATTTGAAAAGAAATTAAAATTTGTAATTGTTTAATTGAACCATCTCCCCTTCCGCACATCTTTGTAAAAGGAAATTGAAATTACTAGCGTCTTATAATAAGATTTAAAATTAGGGGCCTCATATTCCAACTAGTGGTATCTGAGCATTGATTGAGAAAAGCCTCACACTCTCAACAAATAAGGCAAGATTTAACATTAATGACTGATGAGACAAGGTCAAAAGTGTGTCGATGGCCCCTTTGTTTCAATATTTCCTAGATAGGAAGGTGTTATACTCGGGGCGAGTGAGGCCACATAGTTATTCGATGCCTTTTTGTTGATTGGATTTTTGGGGTACATTTGGGGGATGATTATGGGTACATTTATGGCTTGCGCATATGATTCTAGCTTAGACATTAAGGATTGTTATTAGTTTTTTGTACGTGCGCGCATGTGTGTACTGTGATTATGAGATATATCAATTTTTCATGGAGATTTATGTATTTTTGGTTACCATCAGCAAGTAGGGGGATGTCTTAAGTCGTAATTATAGAGACATGGTAGTTTGTTTACTCGATTTAGTAATCGACCACTTTGTTGATTTTCTGTTGATAGATCATCATATTAGTACTGAGCTTGTGTGTATAGCCATGTTTTATGTTTATATCGACTACCGAGGGTAGGCTTTTTATGTCATTGTTGGTCCAAGATTACTTTCGGTGGTTATGCTTAGGCTCGGGAGAAGGGCTAGCTCGCTTGTATATGTATGGATGTGGGTATATTATGAGGGATTACGGTCGTGTGGAGGTGTCACTATTAGTCCAGTGTTCTTCTAGTATTTATATTCTTGGGATGTTAAGTATCACCTACATATGGGTTTGATAGTGCCTTGGAGATTGGCACTAGCTTTGGATCCTCCACGCGGGCATTTTATGGGATCATCTTCATGAGTGATAATAGAAGTGTAAGGGAGAAGACACCAAAGTGTTGAGCCACTAGTATATTTTGGAATGGTGTTATCATGAGGAAACTCCAAAGGATGATGGTTGACTAATCGAATCTGTGAACCACAAGGAAAAGGATTAGTTTTGACCGAGGTGTACGTTTTGGAGTTTCTCATACATTCCAAAGAAAGTGAATGGGTGTACAATAATTGAGAAAGTCTATATGATTGATTCGATGAAGTAATTTAAATATTGTTTTGATCGTGAGGGTGTTTCTATCAGTCAATATGGTAGACCACAATAGACATTTGAGGGGGTGCAGCGTTTAAAACCCAATATAAGAGTGAGATGATTAAATCAATTGATTTTGATAGGATTCAGGACTTCTAGAGAAGATACGGGACCAGTTGGGGTCATTTGAGTAAGATTGACCGAGCTGATTAGAGCTAAGAGTTAGCAAGTAAACCATTTTGTGGATGTGTTAATGACACTTAGGAATGATGTTCATTATCGAACATATGAACTATGCCGAAGTAGGCAAAGGAGTCTATAAAACTAAGAGGGAGTAGGGTTTGGAGTCCCAAGAAAAAGGAACTGGTGTTTTGGTTATCTTTCCAATAACAGGAACTTGGGAGTTTGGGTTTAAACGAGAATTGACAAACCGGTGAGAAATTTATTGTTGGTAATCTTGGATATGGTGAGGCCGATACCGTTTGACCTTACCCAGTCACCGTTAGCATGTGCGCGATGGAAAAACAAGTTATTGTAATACACCGTAGTTTTATATTTATTTTTAATTGGATTACATATCTAAATTATGTGTATAACACATAATTTAATTTAATCGAGAAATGATTACAAAAAAATAAATATTAATTTAAAGTGAAATGAATTAATATTTGTATGACTATGTATTTACTAGTGTGTTATAGTAAATAAAATTGCATGTCAAATAATAAAATGTCACAAGTGAGTAACGCGACATAATTAATAATATCTCAATCGGGACATGTTTGGTTAAACTATAGTGGGTTGAGATGAAAAATATTGTCAAGTAAATCGGATGATAATTTTGAGTGCATGGTTGATCCACAATGTGTCAAAGTAGTCAAAATTAAGTACTGGGGGATTGTGTTTGGGTCTCGGGGGATTTTCATACTAGTCGAAACTAGTTTAAGGGTCTTTTGATCTTTTTAATGGGATATGAAAAAGCAAAAATGGGATTTACATTATATAATGAAGGGTTTGGGTGAAAGGAAAGTCATTTTTACAATTCCAATGGTTTAGTTGAGTAATACAAAGAGTTAGAGAGAGTAAAAAAAATGAGGAGAAATTCAAGAGTTCAAGAGGAAAGTGAAGAGTAAACCCCAGAAGTCAAGATAAATTAAGAATAGGGACGAGTTTATTGGAGTTTTAGTCATCATCTTCACCAAATTCAGACACTGCGAACCATAAGGCAAGTAATTATGGTACCAATTATTTGTACGTAATTTTTAGTTCATATTATAATTAGTATCTTTTGAATCGAAATACTTTTGGGATTGGGACTTTATATTAAAAATTGGGTTTAGACACATGATTATAAAAAATTGGTTTTTGACACATGATTATGTAAATTTATGGGTGAATCTTTAGAATGAAATTTTGGTATTATGAGTTCATATGTAGTTGGATTAATTTAGAGATACTTATGGCTAAATTATTTGGGAATTTGTGGACATAGTTAATTTAATTCCCACAAAGTTACATATATAGATGATGGATATGTTTCACAATTTAGGATTGGAATTTGGAAATTTCAAATCCCATGTAGATAGGTAAATTCTACAATTTGAAGAATTAAGAAAATGATTTAGTGTGATATTGGGAGAATTTTATGTTAATTAGAGACTAAGCATAAATTTCATACAACCATCTTATGTAGTTGAATTCTAGATAAAACTGTAAGTTTTATACTTGAAATTTATGTGCGGCTGATATATTGGTTGTGATATGAATTGGGATTGAGGTGTTTGAAATTAAATGGATAAAAGTCGTTTGGATAATTTTAGGTCTTATTTTTGAGTTCTTTCAGAAGATATTAGAGAAAAACATAAACATATACCCGACTCAATTGTTCGTGTAAAATTCAAATTTGAAGTCTAAGCGGTGATTCGGGAAATTTTTAGATTTGATTTTCTAATTTTTTTTAAAAAGGTCTAAATTTAGGATTTCGAGATGAAATTTAGGGTATTTGAGGTGAATCATACTTAGGGATTTGTTAATGAATTGTGATGGAAAATTCAGGGAAACTTGGTATACAGGCTGATTGATAGTTATACGTGCCCAGAATTAATATTTTGAGAATTAATAAATTAATTAAGTGAGTAATTAACTAATTGAGAAAGTAAGTGATATTCAAAAAAATATTGTGTTTGTGCCACGAGTGATAGGCACGATTAATTGGAATTATTGAGAAAATATATACATGTGTAGATATGTATTAATTTTGTGCGTAAGATACATACATACACACACACACACACACACACACACACACACACACACACATATATATATATGTATATATATATATATATATATATATATATATATATATATATATATATATATATATATATATATATATATATATAATTGTGTTTGTGCCACGAGTGATAGGCACGATTAATTGGAATTATTGAGAAAATATATCTACAGGAATTATTGAGAAAATATATACATGTGTAGATATGTATTAATTTTGTGCGTAAGATATATATATATATATATATATGTGTGTGTGTGTGTGTGTGTGTGTGTGTGTGTGTGTGTGTATGTATGTGTGTGTGTGTGTGATATCATTATATGAATATAAGGACATAGCCCTCTAAGTGCTATCATGGGAGGTTTCGCGACGTGGGTGATCTTCCCTGGCGAGTGAAAGCAGGGAAAGTATAGTCTCCTCATCGTAACGCCACGCATGTGCCCATGTTAGGTTTAAGTTCTAAGTGAGATAATTTTAGGTATGGTTATGACTCACTATCAAGGAACCTATGACCACTTCCAATATTACGGTTTCTATCGCAGTTCGGTGTGAGATTTCGACACGATAGGCAGGATGATGTGAGTATTTTCTGGGATATGATAGCATTGTTGACACCCACATCCAGTATTGTTATAGATTGATGGGATGGAGGTTATTCACATCATATGTGTGTTTGTTGTGGTATGTGATTACGTATATATATGTGCAGAAAATATATACAGGCATAAGATGATGTGAATGTTGTGTATATTAATGTGAAGAAGTATATACAACTTAAACATCAAGTGTGAATAATGATTTAATAACTAGTGAAAGTTATTGGAAATGAGTTATGTGATATTGACATGCGAATATTGATTTAAGAACTAGCGAAAGTTATTGGGAATGATTTATGTGAATGTTGAAAAATTAACTAGTGAAAGTTATTTGAAATGAAGTGATATATTATGATTAAGTATTATAATTGTTAAGAGTAAGTGAAAGCTAATTTTATATAATATGCATGACAGGGTAGCATATGGACTTAAGGGTACTTTGGGAGTAGTTAGGTGGGTAGCTTTACAAGGTGATTAATATGCGTACGTTAGGTGTGCACTTTAGATGAGAGGTGAGTAGTGTCTCATAAGAGAGTGTAGTACCAATTTAAATATGAAAGAATGAATACATATTTAATTATGCATTTTAATTACTTGTAAAATATTTTCAAAAGGAATTCGGCTCTAACTCATATCAAATTTATTTCCAAAACCTTTTAGGTGTCCAGCCATAAGGACGCCAAGCATGATTATTCATTCCAGGCATCAGAGCTGTGATAATTGTGGGAAGTTGCAGGATTTGATGTAGTTTCTTCTATTCTCACATTCTAGGCATGATTCTTTTCATATTCGGGTTTGTTGCCTATGTCAATCAGATTTATTTTATTTTATCTTATTATTGGGATTTATTGTATGAATGTAATACTAATGGTTTATTTGGTTGAGCTTTGCATGTAATGTATTTTTGTTTCCGACTTAATATATGATTGTGAATTTTTATTATTATCAAAATAAATTATGATTTGATTATAGTATTATTGTGTCACGTTAATAAAGATTAAAATTGACACACGACTTAATTTAATAATAGGTGGTTAGTAATTAATTGATTTCGACAGTGATGTTAAGAATTAGCCAATGACATTCCTATTTTATTTTAGTAGAGGGTTGACCAACTGTTTTTTTAATAAGAAGGGTGTCACATATGGTAACAGAGCATCAGATTCTAGAGTCCTCAGGATCTGTGTGGACTTATTACGTCTTCTACAATATCTTTCCTCCATGTAGAGACCTATGCTTAGGACTGTTTATTGGGATTGCGATGTATGATCTCCTGTTATTATGTATAATGGAAGTGAATCTTATATGAGTTCTTTTTAGTTTCGAAATCCGAATAGGACAAGGGCGACAAACGAGTATTACGTGCATGGACTACTTACATAACTAGAGATATAGGCAATTGAAAGTATATATTTCATCCATGGAAAGATGGGATAGGTTCAACGTGATACGAGTGCGTCACAGTATTTAGGTTAGCACTAGGTTGGGCGTGAAATAGGCTTAGTAGATGTATCATTAGTATCATTTTTGAGTGTGTATATTTACTGTTGGGTAGTGGGATTCTCTTTGGTTCCATCTGCGGGAAGCCCGTGTGAATACTACGAGGGTATGTTTTAGGAGAATTGCTCGTTTTAGACAAATTTTATGAGAGTATGATGTTACCCTAGGTCTGGACTGGTTAGCGATGGTGTGTGAAGGTGTACTATTATAATAAGTCTATCGTGTTAGCTATTCCAGGGCAGGATATGTTGTTTTGGTAATAGTTCCCTTAAAAGAGGGTTGCGTGTGTATATATTGTATTAAAATGGAGACTTCGGAGAATATAGTTGCCTCGTTATACTCGATCCCGGTGCGTAAGGACTGGATTTCTATTTTAAGTCCTAACGGAGATATTTAGCTCGTTATTGATTTAACGTTGGAGACTTAGTGATAGTGCGAGTACAATGTTATATGACTACTTTAGAGATGGGGAGGTGAAGGATTATACTTATACATTTGGGGACAGGATTTGAGTGTCCTGGTTATTGTGCTTTAGGTCAAAGGACCTTGATAACTGATAATGCCAAGTGATAGGGCATTGGGAAAATTCCTTTATTGATTTTAAATTGCGAGTCGTTCCATACATGAACCTTATTAAATGTCGGGAGTTGGGAGATTTTGTTAGATGTCAGGGCATCAGTTTTAAATGTTAATCACGTCATGTGTGGAGAAAACACTTAGATCTAAGAGCTATTAAACGATAAGGCCAGTGGAACTAGGTAGTGCAGTGTAGAAATTACTAGGAATGTTAACACCACTAGTGGATAGGTGGGCAATCTTGACGATATGTAACTCATTATTGTTAGGGTAATAAAAAATACCCTTATGGTATAGTCACACTGAGCATGCGGGGCCAAATTTTAAATAAAAATGGTACGTCAGTGATGTTTGTGCAGATGTGCACAGGTAGAGGGTGTATGGGCGCCCTAGTTTGTTTGATTTTCATAATCATCAAAGATAAGGGGGAAGTGGTAATAAATGTATTGAATTGTATGCCGGTGGGGAAATAGAAGCGGAATTGAAAAAGTAAGATGAATTGAACTACAATTGAGGAAGGAGATAGTCCAGGTATATATACACACCAAGGAGAGCTATCACACTCGATATGGGATATAAGAAAGGAATATCTTTTGCTAAGTGAAGACCTAACAAGTTTAAGAGAATCGAGCAAAGCCTAATTCAATAGAATGTTGAGGGTGGCTTTCGCATTAAAGGACGTTAATTTTACCAGACGAGGATAACCTAGAAAGTGCACAATTTAGAGAAAACACATGGGTCACGATTTTAAAGTAACCCACGAAAAGGAGTAATGTACCATGTGACGTGAGATATTGACCTTGTGTATCGGTGTGGTGTGAGACATAGTGAAGTTGTCTCCACATGCACTACTCATTGATGGGAGAAGATTGGTTCGAGGTGATCCACCAAAAAATTTCAATAATTAGTGATTCCAGTGATGGAATGGATAGATGCACTGATGAAGTTCATTGTTAGGTTACCAACATTGTGAATAGATTAAGATTCCATTTGGGTTTATGGGATTAGTTGATCGAGGCGGAATAATTATTGCTATTTGGGTGAGTTACATTATCGGGCAACGTACCCAACATTTCGCTTGAGAGAGGAAATGAACCGACATAAGAAGCGACCAATAATTATTGTGACTCAAGATAAGATCCTTAAGTCCCACCTTTGATTTGGAGTATTAGGAGGTAGTGGGGACGAAGTGCGTTTTGAATGAGACATATTACCCAAAGACCGAGGAGTAAACGAGAAAAGTGACATGTGTGTTAAAGGATTAGATATATGCGTATTCTAGACTTTAAGGTAATTGGGAGGAGTAATTACCATTGGTAAATTTTCATGTAAGGACTCGTACCAGCTATTATTAGAAAGACACCTTTTGAGGCTTGAGGCGGGAGGCCTTGTCGTCCACCTTGTGGTCGAGCTGGGAAATAATCAGTTCTGTAATTTGGACGTGATTTAGAATCGATCAGTATGGATTGAGATAATTGAAGTTATTTTCGTATAGTTCAGGAACGTCTTAAGAGTTATGTCATCACAAATCGAAGAGTTAAAGACTGACGTCAGTGGTCAGAAATTGTTGTGGGTATCTCCTAGGAAGGGAGTTATGGGTAAGCAAGAAATTTGGCACCAAGGAAAGTGGGGCCTTTTCGAATATTGAGATGACAGATCTAGGGGAGCATAGGCTCGTCTCATGGGAGAATTGTTGGTGTATTTATGATAATTTTGCATATCATTGTATAGGTGAGATCAATTGAATGATAAAGTACAACAATATGAAATTAGTTGAATAGACTTGTCACTAATTTTGGGTCGTAGAGAGCAGCTGCCTTTTGACTGGATGATACCACTAGCGGGTGAATAGTGGAGACACCAAAATTTTATCATGAGTTGATTGTGAGTACGTTCGAAAGATATGTATGTAAGGAGCCGAAGGTTTTAGTACCGGGCATATCCGAATTTAGAGGACGAAATTCCTTTTCAGGGGGAAGTATATGATACCCCGTACTTTATATTTACATTTAATTGGATTGGAGATTTAAATTATGCATGTGGCACATAATTTAATTCAATTGCGAAATGATGAGAAAATAAATCAATATTAATTTAGAGTGAAATGTATTAATATTTGTATGATTATGTATTTACTAATGTTTTACAGCAAATAACATTGGATGTCAAATAATATTATGTCGTAAGTGAGTAAACACAATAAAAATTAATGATATCTCAATCGGGACATGTTTGATTAAATTATAGTAGGTTGAGATGAGAATTATTATTAAGTGCCTCGGATGACAATTTCGAGTGCACGATTGATCCGAAATGGGTCAAAATAGTTACAATTAAGTACTCGGGGTGTGTGTTTGGGTCTCAATTTTTTTAGAATTATCGGGATTAGTTTAAGGGTATTTTGATCTTCTTAATGGGATATGAAAAGTTGAAAATGTTATTTACATTATATAATGAAGGATTTGGGTGAAAGGAAAGTAATTTTCACAATTCCAAAGGTCTAGTTGACTTGTACAAATAGTTAGAGAGAAAGTAAAAAAGAATTTGAGGAGAAATTCAAGATTTGAAGAGGAAAGTGGAGAGTAAACTCAAGAACTCAAGAGGAATAAAGAATTGGAAATAGATTCTAGGAGTTTTAGTCATCATCTTCACCAAAATCAGATACTACGAACCTTAGGGCAAGTTATTATTTTGCTCATTATTTTTATGTAATTTTTAGTTCATATTATAGTTGGTAACTTTTGAATTGAGATATTTTTGGGATTGAGATTTTATATGAAAAATTGGGTTTTGACCCACGATGATGTAAAATTGGGTTTTAACATATGATTATAAAAATTTATGAGTGAACTATTAGAATGGGATTTTGGTATTATGAGTTCATATGCAGTTAGATTAATATAAAGGAACTTATGATTGGATTATTTGGGAATTTTTGGACATCGTTAAATTAATTTCCATGAAAGTTAAATATATAAATTGTGGATATTTATGATATTTTTGGATTGGAATTTGAAATTTTTAAATCCCATGTAGATAGGTAAATTCTACAATTTGAGGAATTGAGAAAAATGATTTAGTGCGATATTGGGAGAATTTTATGTTAATTAGTGATTAAGCATAAATTTCATATAATTGTAATACCCCGTAATTTTATTGATTTTATTTAATGGGATTAATTACATTAAATGGGATAGTTATTTGAAAATTAACCTGAATTTAAATACTAGCGAGACGAGTGTTGGTATTTGATTATGATAATAATGTTGAACATTACTGGGTGAATATAGTAATATATGATTATGGAATTTATTAAAATTTATTGCGAGTCATAAATACGACAATTTGGGAAATTTAGTTAGGACGCGCGTGTCTGTCACGTCAGGAATCATTTTAAAAACATTTAAAAGTAAATTATAATTTTATCATTCGTATGGTTATTTTGAGTGCAACAGCGTGTCCGGAAGGGTCGAAATAGTCAGAAAACACTAGTCGGGGGTTTAGTTTGGATCCCGGGGCATTTTTAGGCCAAACTGGCAACCCGGAAGGGTATTTTAGTCATTTTAATTTTTAGGGAATATTGACGCACGACTTTTAGGCTTTATTTATCAGCCAATATTAGGGATATTAAGGCCATTATCTGTCAAAATCAAGGAGTGGGCAACATGAGAAAAAAGGAGAAGTTACAAGGAAGCTTTCAAGGACATAACCACCACACACCACCACTATCGCCGGATTTGTGACCGAAGAGAGGAAGAAAACCAGCCCTTATCGTCATCAACGGATCAGAACATCAAATTCCCAGGCAAGTGATTTGATTCATTAAGTTTCAGCGAATAATTTATCTATGATAGTTTAGGATGTGATGATACCCATGATAATAATGAAAACTAATGGAACTTGGAAATGAAACCTTAATTCTGGGTAGGAATTGTATGTAGTTTGATTCTGGAAGTATCCTAATAATGAAATCAGAAATCGTGCTTAGTTAAAAACGGATTTATGAAGAGGTATACGATGATTCTTGAGGAAAATAGAAATATAGGGTTTTTTATGAAAATGGGATGATTTGATCCAAGAAAAGTCCGATTGATAATGATTTAAGAGTTCTAGAACATTAAGAATCATGTAATTAGGTTGAATAATGACCCAATATGATTACTTTAGGGTTTAACATCTTGTAATGAAGATTTGGGATAAAATTGGGATTAAAAACGAAGAAAACCCGTAACCTGCACCTGCTTGATCGATCGATCGACATTCATAGGTCGATCGATCGACTGGACTCAATCGATCGACACCCATAGGTCGATCGATAGATCTCCCCAGAAACTGTGACTTTTCCCCCTTTTTGAATTGAAGTTATTTCGATCATCGAACGTTGTAGGTGGGGATTATGTGAATACATTAGGACTTTAGGGAGACCAATAGGGATATAGTTGAAGCCTGGAACATATTAGAAATTGATTGGAATGTAGTGTTGAATTTACGAGTATCCGACAAGTAATTTCTTATTTTATGATGCGAGAATAAGATTTAAATTCTTAGGAGTGATAAGTTAGGATTTGGGACATAAATAAGGACCTCAGAGTAATGAATTGATATGTGGGATACGTAGGAGACTTAGTAACCTCTTCGGATAGGTTTTAAGTACTCGAAACTATACGACGTGAGACTTATCGAAAAAATATATTATCTTTAATCTGGAATAATAATAGTGTACGAATTAGACTAATGGTATAGGGGTGAGAATATACCTTTAATAATATAACAGTTATCTAAGTTGTGTGAATGCTTAGTGCATGGATTATTATGTGTATGACATACCTACTATACTTGCTATCATGGTAGGTTGGCTTTCGAAATAGGACCGTCTAATCTTTGTGTGCCTACGGGGGATTTAGATCGGTACCTTAAAGACCTAGGGGTGTGAATGAATTATTTCTGAGTTGATAACTCCGCTGACCATGGGAGCGTAGGTATGTGCGTGAGCCATGGGTATGTGAACTATGTTCATCTCCAATATGTGTGATTTTGTTTATTGCAACAGTTCCTGAGAGATTCGAAACTGTAGTCCTTATGTACGTGATGTACCGGGATTCGATAGTAGAGTATGTATACACCGCATCTTAGACTAGGGGTTCCCTATTTGTATGTTTGTATTGAGAATCATATACTTGTATTTATTTTGGAATCTTTGTTAAAGTGTGAATATGAATAATTGAGACTTTTTTAATAGGATTAAAAATGAGAATTTCCTATCGTAATTATTATAAATTAATCTGACCAATGAAAAGGTGAGTTACATGCAGGATATATTAGAATGATATGAATAGACCACTATATTATAATGTGAGGACAAGAAGTGGTATGAACTAGGTTGTTAACGGCATAACTAGGACAGGTTAAGGATATACGTTAGGCGTGCACATTAGTTGGGGGTAAGGAACTCATGTGAGAGCACGTAACTAACATGTATATAATATTTACTGTTTAATGCAATTAAACACTTGCTATATTTTTAAACTGTTTTCACCTTGGGTACTAACCCGTTTGCTTTCAAATCTATTTTTTGTAAAACCCATCTAGTTGCCCAACCATAGGGACGCCAAGCATAGGAGTTCCATTACATTGACGTGTTGTAGCTGTTATGGAAGTTACAGGATCTCGATATTATACGCCTCCACATTCTGCATTTGATATAATTCTGGGTCATTCATCAGTTAGGGCATGTCGCCCCTTTCCATTTAGAGATAGCATTCTTAGACTTTGAGTTTCCTTTCAGTTTTGGATTTATTTATTTATTAATACTTTGTAATTGGATTTATTCAGTATTTGGATTATTTAGGGGTGTGTTACTCTAGACTCATTTTATTTATTCCATTATTATTCTATTATCATTGTGATGTGGATGTGGTATAGTTAGCTTATAATTTAATTTAATTAAATTTGACAACTCACTTTTTTTTTAAATATTAGGTGGCTACTAGGAATTGTTTAAAAATGTTTTCGACGGCGATGCTATGAACTGAACCAACTTTACATTTTGTATTAATTTGAATAAAGGAGTAGCTACCCAGTATTTAATTAGTCGGGGTGTCACATGTGGTATCAGATCCAGGTTCTAACGTCCTTAGGATCTGTACGGCTTGCTATGTTTTTGCGTAACGTCCTCTGATATAGAGCCCTATATTTTAAGATTGTTGTACTATTTTGTGCATCTTACGTTCTTCAACTATTTTGAGATATTAAATGTTGACTTATAAAAACTTCTCTCTCATTTCAGATGCCTTCTCGACATGTACAACGATTTCCCAGGGGTGCCCAGCCTACACCAGTTCAGGGCTCTATGAACACTGATGAAGTTGCCGCCATTGTAGCCCAGACGGTAAATGCCACATTAGCAGTTGTGTAACAGGCACCACCTCAGGCACCGATGGTAGCCCCAGCCCACGCTCATGCATTCGTGTATGCTTGGGAATGTGTCTGTGATACCTTTCAGAAGGCACACCCTCCGGAGTTTGCAGGTAGCTCTGACGTCGTTGTGTCGATCCAGTGGAATAAGGACATACAAAGACACTTGAAGATGTATGAGTGTACATATGTGCAGAGGTAGATAATGGCTACATTTAAGCTGGTAAGAGTAGCATCGCAGTGGTGGGAGTCCATTAGCACTGCATAGGAGAGAGATGTTCTTTCTATTCAGGAGTTTTGGGTGCGGTTCGATCGTAATTGTTTCCCCTCAGTAGTTCATACCGAGATGAGGTGGAAATTGATGAACCTTAAGTAGGAAGGGAGGAGTGTGGTAGAGTATGAGGCTGAGTTCACCAATCTTCTGAACATCTTTCCCGATGAGATTCCTACTGAAGAGAAGAAGATCCAGAAGTTCATGGATGGGTTGACGTGGAGGATTCGTCATCACCTGGTGGGTAATCTCTTGTTGGCCACCTATTCAGATGTGGTTAATGCATCATTACTTCACAGCCAGGACCACCGCTTTCATTTGTCAGAGGGAAAGCGAGAAGGAGAGTCTAGCCAGTAGGGCAGGATAGGGGGTAATGGTGCCAGCGGGGCACAGTCAGATCAGGGTCAGCACATGCAGGGTGATCAAAGTTCCCAGCAGGGGATTCTAAGAGATTTAGATCCGGGGGTTTCAGACATGGCCATGGAGGTTTCAGGCATGGCCAACAGGGTCAGTACGATCACCAGGGTCAGCAGCAGCTTCAGTAGGGTCAACATGACCAGTGTAGGGGTGGCAACGGCCATCAGGGTCATTGGCAGTAGGGTCAGAGAGGGGGAAACTTCATAGGGAAATGTTTCATATGTGGAAAGATTAGATACAAATTCCAGGAGTGTCCCAAAAAGGGCAGGGCCCCGCAGCAGTAGCAGTAGGGTTCTCGACATCATCCCTAGAGACCGATGTTTTCTTCCGCCCTCCCAGCACCACCGCAGATGCCAGCATTGCCACCTATCCCAACAGTCCCAGTTCAGTAGGGAAAACTTCAGTATGGTCGAGTTTACCAGCTCCAATAGGCCGCAGTCCCACAGGATTCACCCGTGATTGAGGGTATATTTTTGTGACACCCCGCCTAATTAATCCCGGGTGATCAGTCCTAAATCAAGTTAGAAAAGGTTTCTCAGTTGGTCCATTCTTAGCATCACTGTTGTCTTTTTAATTACTAACCACCTAAGTGAGAAAAGTAGACTCGTGTCAATTTTTATATCTTGAAATTAATTAAAACTCATGCGGAACATAACATATACCCAATCACAGTTAACTAAAATAACCATCCACAATTAAAATACTTAACCGAATAAACCATCGGTCCAAATAACCAATACAAGTAAAGATAAGAAGACAAATCTTAACAAGTATAATACATGAACTGTGAGTGACATGCTCAGATAACTGCTAGAGAATTCCTACACGAACGAAAGAAGGAAGCGTCTATCAAGAACTCCGCAACATTCACATGTGCTGCAACAAAAGGGTACCTGGAATAGAGTCAAGCCTGGCGTCCCTGTGGCTGGACACCTAAAAGGTTTTTAAAATTTTTATAGCAAGGGTTAGTACCCAAAAACATTTGGAAACATTTAACAAATGATTAACTTGCAGTAATAAATAAATATGCATGCTCTTCATATTTTAGTTAGTGCCGCACTCTCTTGAGGACTTCCTCACCCCTCCTCTAATGTGCACTACTAACGCTTCCATTTAATTTACTAGGTCCTGCGCTCTTGACCCAATACTTATTTTAACCCTTGAAATTTTCCTACACTATTTGAGTATGCCTTAATTCATGATTTTTAAGTTATTATAAACATCAAACTTAATTAAATCATTACCCGTTTTAATTTCATATAACATTCACACCCGTTATGCACATAATACATTTTTCACTATGTATTAATTATCCAATATATAATTATCTACCTAATTATATATTTAATCATTTTACAGTATTCACAAACATACTGAAATAACATTTAATACAAACTTTTGACCGAGTAAAAATGCTCACAAAAATATGAATTTTTTCCAAGTGCTATCCCACTAGGTGTATTCACATAACCTAGTTATCCGAGTTAGATTCACTCACTAACTTAGTTTAACATACGAACTTAGAGGCGGTCATATTCCTTCCCTGAAAGTGAGATGCCCCTCACCCATATAACGGACGCTATGACCTGGGATTATACTCGCCCTACTCCTAAAGCTAGGGGATTCATCCACTACGCGTAACCTCCCCCTATAGCACTAGAGTATATACTAATAATATTCAATCACTGATATTAATGTACCCACACTATATATATATATATATATATATATATATATATATATATACTATCACACTCCGTATATATATAGAAATATAAAATGTCCCGGCTACACTATGTACAAAATCCGTAACACAAGCGTATTTAATTTATTAAGAGTTTATGGTCCAACTCTAATTATTAATTAATTCGCACCTTAATTAATTAAGTCACCTTTGGTGTCGCCCCCACCATAAAATTGGACTTACTCTCGTAGTCCGAATTAACCTCACCCGAGTCTAAATTCCCGACTCCCGAATTATTTAGCCTTTACCTTAATAAGATTTATCTCGCGATATTCCTCAACCGTTATCCCCAAACTTGTTCACTACATCTATATTTAATCCTTTCGAACACCTTCCCAAAAATTTAACCTTAGTGTGTCACACCAAATTTCTCCACAACCCAACAATTTAAATTATGATGTCACACTAAGTCGTCTCCAAATTCTAATTAACTTTATTCACTATTAATTAGATTTAAAACCCATGTGTAAATTTCTCACCAAATTGAGTCCTGGAAAAATATTAAATTAAATTTTGTTCACTTAAAAGAAAACTAGGCGAACTGTCAAAATCTGCCGACCATCGATCGATCGACCCCAGACCTTTGATTGATCGATCGAGCAGGTCTTTGTCTTCTTCGCGAAGACAGATTCAGCCATGGACGATTTTTCCCAAACCCTAGTTTTCTCCACCAGCAACCTTAAGCCCTCTTAACATTAATACATGTTAGAAACCTTATTAGGGACCTCCAGAATATCCACCAACGTTATTAATTCGTCCATTAACTATAATTTTTGTATTTGGGGAAAAATCCATCTTTAACCCAATACCCATTTACAACCCAAGTTCCCTCATCAAATCCGTTTCTAATTATCCAGATAACATCCTACCAGATATATATCAATTTATAATATCAGATTTCTACAAGAATCCTCATTCAATTTCGTAAATCAGATTATTATTTTCAAGACCTCATGTTTATGCCATGAACACCCAAAACGAAATTTGATCAAACACATCACATGAATATGAATTTCAAAACAGATTCAATACTATTGCAAGTTATCCACTTGCCTTAGGTTTTGTAGTGTCTGATTCGGAGATGAATTTCCAAGGTTGAAGACGATCCTTGTTGGTTCTCTAGTGATCCCAAAACTGCCTTTAACTGCTATTAGGGTTCCTTAAAGCACTTAGCCTTTTCTAAAACTCTATCAGCCGTTTTATTATTCCTCCCAATTCCTTAATTTACCTGATCCCGTTTTTTGTCTAATGGGCCAAGCCCAAGTGACCCAAATGCCCCCGTGTGGGCCCGGCTATGTCTAAAAATGCCCCGTGACCCGTTTACTACCCCCAGGTACACTTTTCCGACTAGCTCGGCCCATCCGGACTCAACCGTACACTCAGAATTGACATCCTAATTAATTTATAAAAAATTTTATCCCCTCACCCCTTTACTCTATACTGACTCCCAGTTGAGATAAGTACATACCCTGTCATTAATACTCGAAATGACTTAAATTAATAATTACTATTCACTTAGTAAATAACTTCCCGTAAATATTAACCATTTACTCCTCGATTAATATTTAAATAAAATTTCCCTAATTAATTCAATTAAATTACGACTCACAAGTAATTTTCAATTCCCGAATTAATTAAATATTTAATGCATGAAAAATGCGGGGTGTTACAATTTTCTATTCAGGGGACTATAGGGCGTATTTTATTTGACACGGGGGCCACACATTATTTTATTATCACGAGATTTGCACACGCTATAGGATTATTAGATACCGCGGAGAGCACTGGTACATGTGTAGATTCACCGTTAAGTAGGGGTTCTGTAATTTCCCTTATCTTTAAAGGCATGGGTGTAGATATTGGGAGGTTTACCTTACCTGCTGATATGTTAGTACTAGATATGACTGAGTACGATGTGATTATTGCTATGGATTGGCTGGTGACGTATCGAGCCAGGATTGATTACTATAGTAGGAGTATTATTTTGTCCATACTCGATCAGGAGATGTTCCTAGTGGCGATGCCTCGTCCTCAGGGAGGATCATCCACGCGCGTGTACTACATAGAGGAGGAGACCTATAAGGAGGTGGTGATACCACTTGATTATATTCCAAATGTTAGCGAGTTCGCTGATGTATTCGAGGATATTTTGGGATTACCTCCTAGTAGAGAGATAGACTTCATTATATACTTGACGTCGGGCACTCAACCGATAGCCCGCGCACCTTACCGTATGGATCAAGTGGATATGAGGGAGCAACGGGATAAAATAGATAAGTTATTGGGTCAGGGGTTTATTCGTAGGAGTACTTCATCGTGTGGTGCTCCTATGCTGTTCATTAAGAAGAGGGATGGATCTTTGAGGTTGTGTGTCGATTACCGGGAGTTGAATAAAGTCACAATTCAGAATAAGTATTCGTTGCCCCGAATCGATGACTTATTCGACCAGTTGAGAGGAGATGCCTTCTTCTCAAAGATTAACCTGAGGTCGGGATACCATCAGTTATGAATCAGGGATTAGGACATCTCGAAGACTACCTTCTTGACGAGATATAGTTCTTACGAGTTTAGGGTTATGCCTTTTGGCCTAACCAATGCCCAACCGTGTTTATGGACTTGATGAATAGGGTGTTCAGAGAGTTCGTAGACCAATTCGTCATTGTCTTCATTGATGACATTCTGGTTTACTCCCAAACAGAAGAGGAGCATGCTGAGCACTTAAGGCAGGTTTTGCAGACACTATGTCAGCACAAGTTGTATGTAAAATATAAGAAGTGTGGATTTTGGCTAAAAGAGGTTCAGTTTGGGGGGCATATCATTTCTGACAGGGGAATAGCTGTTGATCTGGGGAAGGTATCAGCGGTGAGAGAGTGGGGACAGCCAACGACATCGATAGAAATACGTAGTTTCTTGGGCTTAGCGGGATACTATAGGAGCTTTATTATTGGGTTCTCGAAGATAGCGGGTTCCTTGACATATATGACTCGCAAGGGAGTACCATTTATCTGGAATGATGCCTGCCAGTTGGTTTTTGATAAGTTAAAAGATAAGTTGACCTCAGTACCAGTGTTAGCATTGCCCAGACTGAGAGTGGAGTATCTAGTCTACATTGATGCGTCCTTACTAGGACTTAGGGGTGTACTGCAGTAGGAGAGTCAGGATCTTATGCTTCCCGTAAGCTTAAGCCTCACAAGAAGAATTACCCCACCCACGACTTGGATTTAGCGGCAGTCGTATTAGCACTATGGATTTGGAGACATTATCTCCTGGGGGAGAAATTCCGTTTATTCACAGACCACAAGTCCCTACAGTACCTCTTCACGCAGAAGGAGCTAAATATGCGTTAATACCGGTGGCTCGAGTTTGTGAAGGATTATCAATTCGATATCCAATACCACCCAGGAAAGGTTAACGTGGTAGAAGACGTGTTGATCCGTAGGCCAGTAGGTGAGGTGACCGAGGTGTGGAAATCAAAGTGGAAGGAGTTGGGACACCAGGACGCAGTGGCCCGATCATTCATGTCTATGATGACAGTTATGCCCCAGATTATTACGAGGGTGATATAAGCCTAGGCACCAGACCCATTCGGTCAAGAGCAGATAGTACGATTATTAGCAGAGGCCGAGTCTTATACCGTTAGTTCAGACATGGGCTTATGATACAATGGAACGTTAGTTGTTCCTGAGGGGAGAACTTGCGACATGAGGTAATGAAAGAGTCGCACGATTCATGATTCGCGATACATCCTGGTGGAGATAAGATGTACTAGGATATGAGGCGATAGTATTGGTGGAGCGGGATGAAGAGAGATATTGCCGAGTTCATTTCGAAATGTGCCACTTGTCCGTTAGTAAAGGTGGACCATCATAGGCCGGCAGGACTTTTAGAGCCATTAGAGATTCCTATGTGTAATTAGGAGAGCATTTCCATGGACTTCATAATGGGATTACCTACATCGTCGAGAGGTCACGACTCCATATGGGTGATCGTGGATTGGTTGATAAAGGTTGCTCACTTTTTGCCATCCCGGATAGACCACACTACGCGATAGTATGCCCATATCTTCATACCTGAGATAGTGAGACTCCACGGGGTACCTCTCAATATCGTGTCCGATAGAGATAAGATATTTATGTCATGATTTTGGGAGAGTTTTCAGAAAGCCATGGGTACAGAGTTGCGACTGAGTACATCATATCACCCGTAGACAGATTGACAGACCGAGTGAATGAATCACATGTTGGAAGACATGTTGCGTATGTGCATCCTAGACTTTGGAGGTGGTTGGGAGAAGTATCTTCCACTGGTGGAGTTTGCATATAATAACTCCTACCAGTTCATTATTGGTATGTCTCCATTCGAGGCGTTGTACGGTAGACCTTGTCGTTCTCGAGCATGTTGGCTAGAGATGGGGGATAACAAACCACTTGGGGCAGAGGTGATTCAGGATACTTCGACGAGGATAGAGATGATACGAAGCCGTATTCGGGTAGATCAGGACCGACAGAAGAGTTATGCTGATGCCAAGAGGTCCTTTCTAGAGTTCAATGTGGGGGAACAAGTGTTGCTCAGAGTATCTCCTATGATGGGGATTATGCATTTTGGGAAGAAGGGGAAGTTGGCACCTAGATATGTGGGGCTATTCCCTAGCATCGAGTGAATTGGTCTAGTTGTGTATAGACTTGGATTACCGTAATACTTGCATAGGGTCCATGACGTGTTCCATATTTTCTCACTAAGGAGATATCTTCAAGACGATTTGGCCCATACTCACATTACTTTAGAGGATATCGATCTGCAACCTGATAGTTCCTATAAGGAGGGGTCGATTCCTATTCTAGACCATAGTGAGAGGAAATTAAAGTCGAAGATAGTACCATTAGTGCGTTTTCAGTGGCGGCATCATAATGTCGAGGAGTCTACCTAGGAGTGCGAGGATAAGATGCACGAGCGTTATCTAGAGTTATTTTTTCCAGGGGTATTTCATTTTCGAATTTTGGGACGAAATTCTGTTATTAGGCGGGAAGTATGTAATACCCCATAATTTTATATATTTTATTTAATGGGATTAATTACATTAAATGGGATAGTTATTTGGAAATTAACCCGAATTTAAATACTAGTGAGACGAGAGTTGGTATTTGATTATGATTATAATGTTGGATATTACTGGGTGAATATAGTAATATATGATTATGGAATTTATTAAAATTTGTCGCGAGTCATAAATACGACAATTCGGGAAATTTAGTTGGGACACGCGTATCAGTCCCGTCAGGAATCGTTTTAAATAAATTTTAAAGTAAATTATAATTTTATCATCCGTATGGTCATTTTGAGTGCACCAGCGTGTTCAGAAGGATCGAAATAGCCACAAAACACTATTCGGGGGTTTTGTTTGGGTCCCGGAGCATTTTTAGGCCAAACTGGCAACCCGGAAGGGTATTTTAGTCATTTTAATTTTTTGGGAATATTGACGCACGACTTTTAGGCTTTATTTATCAGCTAATATTAGGGCTATTAGGGCCATTATTTGTCAAAATCAAGGAGTGGGCAACGTGAGAAAAGAGGAGAAGTTACAAGTAAGCTTTCAAGGCCATAACCACCACACACCACCACTATCGCCGGATTTGTGACCGAAGAGAGGAAGAAAACCAGCCTTTATCATCATCAATGGATCAGAACATTAAATTCCCAGGCAAGTGATTTGATTCATTAAGTTTCAGCGAATAATTTATCTATTATAGTTTAGGATGTGATGATACCCATGATAATAATGAAAACTAATAGAACTTGGAGATGAAACCTTAATTCTGGGTAGGAATTGTATGTAGTTTGATTCTAGAAGTATCCTAATAATGAAATCAGAAACCATGCTTAGTTAAAACGTATTTATGAAGAGGTATATGAAGATTCTTGACGAAAATAAAAAAATAGGACTTTTTATGAAAATGGGATGATTTGATCCAAGAAAAGTCCGATTGATGATGATTTAAGAGTTCGGGAATGTTAAGAATCATGTAATTAGGTTGAATAATGACCCAATATGATTACTTTAGGGTTTAACATATTTTAATGAAGATTTGGGATAAAAATGGGATTGAAAACGAAGAAAACCCGTAACAAGCTCCTGCTTGATCGATCGATCGATCGACTGAACTCGATCGATCAACACCCATAGGTCGATTGATCGATCTCCCAAGAAACTGTGACTTTTTCCCCTTTTTGAATTGAAGTTATTTCGGTCATCGAACGTTGTAGGTGGGGATTATGTGAATACATTAGGACTTTAGGGAGACCAATAGGGATATAGTTGAAGCCTG
Source organism: Sambucus nigra (assembly GCA_949130495.1). Taxonomy (NCBI): domain Eukaryota; kingdom Viridiplantae; phylum Streptophyta; class Magnoliopsida; order Dipsacales; family Adoxaceae; genus Sambucus; species Sambucus nigra. The sequence continues at coordinate 380,049,639 of OX422214.1, read as the reverse complement.
GAACATATTAGAAATTGATTGGAATGTAGTGTAGAATTTACGTGTATCCGACAAGTAATTTCCTATTTTATGATGCGAGAATAAGATTTAAATTCTTAGGAGTGATAAGTTAGGATTTGGGACATAAATAAAAGCCTCGGAGTACTGAATTGATATGCGGGATACGTATGAGACTTAGTAATGTCTTCAGATAGGTTTTAAGTACTCGAAACTATATGATGTAAGACTTATCAGCAAAACATATTATGTATAATGTAGAATAATAATAGTGTACGAATTAGACTAATGGTATAGGTCTGAGAATGTACCTTTAATAATATAACGGTTATCTATGTTGTGTGAATGCTTAGTGCATGAATTATTATGTGTATGACATACCTACCATACTTGCTATCATGGGAGGTCGGCTTTCGGAATAGGACTGTCTAATCTTTGTGTGCCTAGGGGGGATTTCGATCTGTACCTTAAGGTCATAGGGTTGTGAATGACTTATTTATAAGTTGATAAGTCAGATGACCATGGGAGCATAGGTATGTGCGTGACCCATGGGTATGTGAACCATGTTCGCCTCCAATATGTGTGATTATATTTATTGCGACGGTTCCTGAGTGATTCGGAACACGTAGTCCTTATGTACGTGATGTACCAGGATTTGATAGCAGAGTATGTGTGCACCGCAGATTAGTCTAGGGGTGCCCTATTTGTATATTTTTGCTGAGAATAATATACTTGTATTTATTTCGGTCTCTTTGTTAAAGTGTGAATATGAATAATTGAGACTTTTTGAATGGGATTAAAAATGAGAATTTCCTATCGTAATTGTTATAAATTAATCTGACTAATGAAAAGGTGAGTTACATGCAGGATATATTATAATGATATGAATAGACCCCTATATTCTAATGTGAGGGCAATAAGTGGTACAAAATAGTTAGTTAACGGCATAACTAGGACGGGTTAAGGATATACGTTAGGCGTGCACATTAGTTGAGGGATGAGGAACTCATGTGAGAGCGAGTAACTAACATGTGTATAATATTTACTGTTTAATGCAATTAAACACTTGCTATATTTTTAAACTGTTTTCACCTCGGACTCTGACCCGTTTGCTTTCAAATCTATTTTTTTGTAAAATATTTTTAGGTGCCCAGCCACTGGGACGCCAAGCATAGGAGTTCCATTACATTGACGTGATACATCTGTCGTGGAAGTTACATTATTTCGATATTAGACACCTCCACATTCTGCATTTGATATAATTTTGGGTCATTCATCAGTTAGGGCATGTCGCCCCTTTCCATTTAGAGGTGGCATTCTCAGACTTTTAGCTTCATTTCATGGATTTATTTATTTATTCAGACTTTGTATTGGAATTTATTCTGTATTTGGATTATTCAAGGTTGTGTTACTCCAGACTCATTTTATTTAGTCCATTGTTATTATATTGGGATTGTGATATTGATGTGGTATAGTTAGCTTATAATTTAATTGGTTGCATGTTAATTTAATTTAATAAAATTTGGTAACTCACTTTTTTTAAATATTAAGTGGCTAGTAATTGTTTAAAAATATTTTCGCCAGTGATGCTATGAGCTGAACCAACTTGACATTTTGTATTAGTTGGAATAAAGGAGTAGCTACCCGGTATTTAATTAGTCGGGATGTAACAATAATCATCTTATGTAGTTGAATTCTAGATAAAATTGGAAGTTTTATACTTGAGATTTATGTGAAGTTGATATATTGGTTGTGATATGAATTGGGATTGAGGTGGTTGAAATTAAATGGAGAAAAATCAGTTTTGGAGAATTTTAGGTATTATTTTTTAGTGCTTTAGGAAGATGTTTGAGAAAAACTCAAAACACATAGGCGACTCGATTTTTCATCTAGAATTCAAATCTGAAGTCTAATTGGTGACTCAAAAAAATTTTAGATCTGATTTTCTACTCTTTAAAAATAGGTCTAGATTTGAGATTTTTCGGGGTGAAAGTTTGAGTATTTAGGGTGAATCAGACTCTAGGTTTAGTAATGAATTGTGACGGAAAATTCAAGAAGAATAGGTATACGTGTAGATTGAGAGTTATATGTGCACATAATTAATATTTTGAGAATCAATTAATTAATAAGTAATAAACTAATTAGGAATCTAAATGATATTTGAAAAAATATTGTGTTTGTGCCAGGAATGATAGGCACGATTAATTAAAATTATTGAGAATATATATATATATGAGAATTCCCACCTACATCATGCTCTATACATCATTCATACATCACACCTAGTTGTAGGTTCTAATTTTTTGTTCAAATTGTTTATTTTTCTCTTGAAATTAAACTTCCAATAAACTCATGTTCAAAAAATTAGATTAAAATACATTTTTTTTCTATTTTTAAAAAATCCACAAAGAACTGCTCAAAATACCTTATTTATAAGGTTCTCCGTGAGCAGTGAATTTTTAAAAATAGCTACAAAATTTGTTTTGACCTAATTTTTTTAATATGGGTTGATAGGATGGTTAATTTCACGAGAAAAATAAAAAAAATAGAAAAAAGATTTCTTAGGGCCTAGAATTTGATATGATGTATGGTGTGATGTATACATCATGATGTAGGTGAGTTTTACTCTCTCTCTCTCTCTCTCTCTCTCTATATATATATATATATATATATATATATATATATATATATATATATATCGGTGTGTAAGATATAATTATATGAATATAAGCACTTACCTCTCTAAGTGATATCATGGTGGGAGGTTTCGCGATGTGGGTGATCTTCTCTGACAAATGAAAGTAGGGTAAGTATAGTCTCCAAGTCATAGAAACACGCATGTGCCCTTATTGGGTTGAAGTTCAAAGTCAGGTAATTTTGGATATGGTCATGACTCGCTATCGAGGAACATATGACCAACTCCAACATTCTGGTTTCTATTGCAGTTCGATGTGAGATTACGACACGGTAGCTAGGATGATGTTCCCCGGGATATGATAGCATTATAGAGACCTTCATCCAGTAATATTGTAAATTTGTGGGATGACAGTTATTCACGATAATATATGTGTTTGTCATGGTATATGATTACGTATATACATGTCAAGAGAATATATACGTGCAAGAGATGATGTGAATATTATATATATTAATGTGAAGAAGCATACACGGCTTAAACATTAAGTGTGAATAATGATTTAATAACTAGTGAAAGTTATTGGAAATGAGTTATGTGATATTAACTTGTCAATATTGATTTTATAACTAGTGAAAGTTATTGTGAATGATTTTATGTGAATATTGAAATAATAACCAATGAACGTTATTTGAAACGAAGTGATAAATTATAATTAAGGATTATAATTGTTAAGTAGAAGTGAAAGCTAATTATATACAATATACGTGATAGGGTAGCGTATGGACTTAAGGGTACTTTGGGGCTAGTTAGGCATGTGGGGTAACTAGGTGATTAAGATGCATGTGTTAGGTGAACACTTTAGATGATAGGTGAGTAATGTTTTATGAGAGAGTGCGGTGCCAATTTAAATATGAAAGAATGAATACAAATTTAACTCTGCATTTTAATTACTTTAAGAAAAAATTCAAAAGGATTTGGGCTCTGATTCGCATCAAATTTATTTTCGAACTTTTTACGTGTCTAGCCAAAGGAACGCCAAGCGTGATTATTCATTCCAGACATCAAAGCTATGACAATTGTGGGACGTTGTAGGATTTAATGTAGTCACTTCTATTCTCACATCTAGACATGATTCTTTTCATATTCGGGCATTTATCCATGTCAGTCAAATTTATTTTATTTTATCTTATTATTGGGATTTATTGTATGAATGTAATATTGATGGTTTATTCGGTTATGTTTTTCATGTAACGGATTTCAGTTTTCGACTTAATATATGATTGTGAATTTTTATTATTATCAAAATAAATTATGATTTGATTATAGTATTATTGTGTCACGTTGATAAAGGTTAAAATTGACACATGGCTTAATTTAATAATATGTGGTTATTAATTAATTTATTTTGACATTGATTCTAAGAATGACTCAATGAGATTCCTGTTTTATTTTAGTAGAAAGTTGGTCAGCCGTTATTTTAATAAGTGAGTTGTCACAGTTTTAGCATTAACGATTATAATAGCTCGGTATATAGTTTTAGTCAAACGCGATTTTTGGGGTGAGAGACCATAAGATGTGCTAGGTAATAACATGATTTGGTTTTTTTTCAGTAGTGCGAGGACGCTAGGGGTGAGATATTCTTAGACTTTCGATTAGAGAAATATTGAATTCAAATTTGAGGATGAAATTCCTTGTTTAAGAGGGGATGAATGTAATACCTCATATTTTTATGCATATATTATTTTATTATGAAAATTAAAGATGTGTACTTGTTGTGACTAGAGATGCCATTTATTATATATTTATGTGTTATTTAAATTGGATTTCAAACTTGATTTAAGGCACGGTGATCAATAAATTTAATTAATTACATTTGGACTCGTATCAGATAATTATTAAATAATTGAGTTGTTAGTTATTTGTTTTGGGTAGTTTTGGTAAATGGCTTATGTTGTATTGGTATCAGAGTTGGTTTTGTGTTGATTTATGTTTTTTGTTTATTTCTTATGTTGGGAATCTAATCAAAAGTTTTTTATTCCCGTGATTTTTATTTTAAACTTAGATTAATATAATTATGGATTTTATGGGGTGTCACATAAAATCTTACATACAATAAATAATTCACGCATATATGATTTTGGGTTTAACTCCAAAAATATTTACATAATTAACATCTATTAATTAAGCTAATTACTCAAATCAGAACTCTCCTCAGTGAATTACACTACCTAAAAACATAATTATCACAAACTAGGCTTTGTTTAACACAATCTCCCAAACCACGATTCAAACCTTTGGGAAACATGGAAAGTCAATTGATTTTCAATAAATTGTTAGAAATTTCAACCCTAAGCGATGTTTTGAAATATATTCATTAAAGTTCCAAAATATTTAAAATACTTCAGTAGTTAATCTCAAACTTATTATTGTAACATTTGTTGATCTTCCCGCATAATCCTGTGTGATTAATACTGATCAATATTAGTACATTCTAGATAAAATGCAAAAAACTAGATGTTCAACAAGATGTATAGCTATGTCACTTCTCTGTTAGCTAATGTTGTTTTAATAAATTGGTATCCATACTCATTATTGTTGGCACCTTAGATGTTTCTTTCTAATAACCTGCCTGTACGTTTCTCCATACAATTTCAACCAAAACATATAGTTATCTATTATGTTTGAGATGCGACGTTAATACTTTATGTTACCAACTTAGCATCATCAGATATGATTATGCTTGATCATATAGAATTAGATATATACTCAAACGATGAGCAAAGGTTTCTTGCCTGAAGTAATTTTTTTATACATGTTGGTTTAGCTCTAAGGTAGATGATGTAACTGAATTTTTTCTCTTTTCTTTTTTAAGATAGTGTAGGTTGTATAGTCACGTGGGTGAGGCACGCATGATGCATGCATTATGTCAGAGTGGACCAATAGAAGGATGACATCTGGCAGCCCTTATGAAAGAGACCCAAAAGATTAGGTTTGTTCAATTCTATGTCACTATTGGTTCATAGGGACCGCGTTCTCTCTCCTCAACACGTAGTAACCCATATTTTTTTTGTATTATTCTCTTCTTAAGCAGTAGAAAGATATATTGGACTTTCGATTGTATTGGCTCAATCGAGCTTTCTATCCGGTCCATATTTTGGTGTCTTTTTCTTGAGCATGTTGATTGCTAAATGTGTCTTATGGACCATGTTGGAATCTATAGGTGTGGGTGAGAGAAATGGAGCATCAATATCTCGTATTTGGAACATTCTTACAAAAGGTGCTTCTTTAACCCATCCGAAATGAAGCTACCTCTGTTTCCTTCTGGGTCTTTGTCAATGTCACTATTGATTCCAATTAATCCACGTTCCGGTTTTAACTTTTAACTTTTACGTACTGAACTTCCATTATTTACAAAATCTACCCATATAAAGTTGGTTATTTGCATGTTATAGAGTTTGTTGCAAAATGATTGAGGTTGGCCCGCGGGAGCATGAAAGGCCAAGTTAGTGTCATCTTAATTTATTTAGTACAGTCAATTAGCTCTTACACCTGAAATCTTGAGAATGTCTTATACCTTCAACTACTAGGAAGCACATTTTCGTGTCCCATGCTCTCAATATTATCATGCTCCAAGATCTCGACTGTCTAACCGAAATCTTACAGATGTTTTTTGTACATGTAATTTATTATTTATAGGACCCAAATGGGGTACACGATAATAGTATTTGTGGTGATACATGATTTCTGGTGCTGCATATTTAATCACTTCGCGGCTGTATTTGTAAGCTAGAATTCACAGGACCATATCCATTTAGTTTTGAAATGATTTGGCTTTCGGTTGTGTTGATGGTATCACGTATTAGTAACTTGTGGAGCCACATTAAAAATTTGGTATTTCTTTTTGGGTTATCCCCAATTAACAATGAATCTCGATAAATAAGTTATGATTATATAAAATATTTTCTAATTAATCAAATTTAAATAATATTTACGATATATGTCATATTACATCTTTTACAAGGGTAGTAAAAATTAATAAGTTCCATATTTGTCACATGTAGTAAATATATACTTCTTGTTTTGTACAAGTTGCACTAATAATAAATATTTACTACCTTCTTTTTTAATGGGATATATTGGAGAAAAAATATTTTCTAATGGTTCCAAATGGAGAAAAAAGAATCCATAAAACCTATTTGACAACAAATTTAATAAAGAGACCTATTCGTAAAAATCTCACCGTACATTTTGTTAAAAACAATGTCCACGGTAAACAAATCATTACAAATTATTCACATAAAATATTGTATTCCAAACAAACACTATGTACATAATAATGAAGATTTGTAAAAAATAAATTTGCAGTTCACAATTGACTAGATTTTAAAACACTTGACATGGTTATCACAAGTTATTTTCTTATTTAGTGTATCCAAAACTACTAGTCATCTTTATTAAAATAGCATATAAAACTATATGAGTTTCCAATTGTTAAAATCATCACACCAGGGCACCTTAGTTGTCCACCATATTTACTCGACCTAACCACCCTAGTTGTCCACCATATTTACTGCTCTATAGCCTCCTTTCACACCATAACTTCTATGTAAACTTTCCTATAAATAGATTAGTTTCTTTTATTTATAATAGACACCTTAACATAAAATTGTATCGCTCTTTCTCCATTATATATATACCTTTCCATGGTATATATATATATATATATATAATTAGGATCTAGAGCGGACTCATTTAACGGACCTATCAACGGACTTTTGTCCTTTTCCCAACAAATGGTCCCCGTATGATACTAAAGTCAACATTATCATACTCCCTTATGGTCCCCACTTATCTTATAAAAACCCCTTTAAAGACTACACCTTTAAAGAATTATAATTCAAGACCCAATATTAGTATCAGACTTTTAAGTAATTAAAATCCCAACAAATTCCGACCAAAAACCAATTCTGGTATCAGAGCCATAAGACGTTCCCTTTAGACATACGATTAAAAGACTTTAATGCCCTTGGGATTTATCCCTCGCATTTACCAAGATATTTTTGGAACCAACCCAGACTACCAACCTATACCCATAACTGATTTAGACTCAGAAGGTTGTTTAACCACACAAATAGACGGTTGTTCACACATTGAACATATCCCAGCCAAACACGCTGACAGTAGACAAGTCACTGCTAGTGCTATTAATAGCATAATAGACCAAAATAAGTGTATACTGCTTATATTAAGACAATTAATAAAAGACACTCATACCTTAGAAACTGAGATTAAAAATATCTCTAAAAGATTATTAGACATAGATAATCAAATCCCAATAGACTTAGTACACGTGTTACAAGATATAAATATTAAGACTAATCACATAGAAGTCCTTAACAAAGACATTTCAGAAATTAAGACTTTAATTAAAAATCAAGACAGTGAGTTAATTAAACTTACTAAAGAACAAGCTAAGCTTATCCCTAGACTTGATAGTTATCTTCCTAATGGAGATAGTTAGATCAGACTGGAATGAGGTATCAAAAGACCTCTCCATTCAGATCTTATCTGAATTCTATCAAAGAATTTTAGAAAAGATAAACGATGATAGATTTTATTACAAGATAAATGAAAATGAGATTGCCAACGCAGCTAAGGCAACTAGACTTATACTTGAAAGATTAAATTTAATTTCTACATCTATAGCAGATACCCAAGACTATAATAGTAGCTTTGTTAAAGACTTGCATCTAGACTTAAAAGTCAAAACATAAGGATTAACTACCTTCTATACAGACTTTGTTAAATTCCAACAAAATTTAGCAAATTACCTTAATAATATGGAAAGACATAATCTATCTAAAATGGATAGCATTATTAATGAACTTAGACTAGACATGGCCCAAGTAGAAGAAAAATACGGTGAAATTATAAACGGAATTAAGGCCGTATATAATAAACCTTCCCAAGCAGAAATAGACTCTCCTTTTATTCTAACTAGGTTAGATAAAATTGAAAAGACTGTAGAAGCCATAGAAGTTAGAACTATGCAACAAATAGAAAAAGATAATGAAGTAAAAGACTATATCACTAACGTTGGTAAAACCATCGTTAATTCTCTAGCTAGACATAGTGAAGAAACTTCTGAAAAGACTAGAAAGGAGAATAAGAATTTAAAAGAAGAAATCCTTAATCAGGTAAAAAGACAAAAAGATTATTCAGACTTTTTAGAAAAAATTGAAAAAAGACTTGAACAAAAACAGGTAACCACCTGTAAGTTTAAAGAATCCCCTCCCATAGAAACTATATAAAGGAATACCATAGGTAGACGAGTCATAAATGATGGATTAGATAAGACTAGTAAAATAGTTAGCTCTATCCCTAATATAGGACAGAGTAATCATATGCTCCAAAGACTTAAGGATTCATCCTCCAATGTTAGGACATGGTGGAAAGAAAGAAATTTCACCAACCCTCTCCAATGGAAAGAATGGGGTGAAGTGGACTGGAAGATCGTAGAAGATTCCATCCATAATGGACAACTTCCAGCCGTTAGATATATAGACTTGTTTAAAGAAGGTGCCACTCCTAAGACTCCCAATTATAACATGACCTACCATTGTAGAAATCATGTGTTAGACAAATCCTATACTGAGCTCCAAGTATTTGACTCAGAATGGCTTAGATCTAGAGGAACTGATAGGAAGTTCCAATTCCTAACCTTTGGACTCTTTCAAGCAAGAATCCAAGGATTACATAGACCCCAGAATAATATAAACATATTATGCTGTTTAGTAGACAAAAGATGGAAAGACTTTGAGAAGAGTCTTATTGGAATAGCCCAATTAGAAATGTCAGACAACATAGGATACTTTAATGTCATTCCGGCATTTACAGTAACCGTAGACACAGCCAAGAATTTTAAGTTAATCTTATATGCTAGTGGTTATGAAGACTATATAATCCCAGACGCTAATATAAATATAGAATTTCAAAGCTATGTGAAGTTCTCCCAATTTCCTTATGAAGGAATGCAATCGGGAATTCCTAGCGTAGACTTAATGAAGAAATCTTAGTTAGAACTAATGTATCAGACTATAATCATACTTACAGTATTAGGAATACTGGACCTATGAAAGAGAAAGCTAAGACTCTCTGGCAATTGCCAGAATTTCAAGAAACTAAGACGATACAAAATAAACCCTTGTTTATTAATCAAGACGACGTCACTGGAAACGTTACCATCCAGTTTGGTCCCCCTAAGATTGTCAATAAGAATATCCAGAACGAAGAAATTAGATTTAGGAATATGGGAGAAGCCATAATCAATGATCCTTCAGAAGGAGAATGTAGTAGTAAAACTAATGCTAATTTACTTAGACAAACTCCGACAATTAGACCTAGAAGATCATTTGAACAAAAAGACTTAGTTAAAGAAAAAGCTAGGATCCAAAACTTTGGACATGAACCCTCAGAATTAGATATGAAGACATTTAAAGATAACCTTAAAAGAAGTCATTCTGTTAGGTTTCAAGAAAGAGAAAGATTTAATATGATAGCCCAAGACCGCATATTAAAATTAAAAGAATCTAAGAACACTAAAAAACTTCTTAGAAATTTAAGACTAATAGAAGAAGGAGAACAAAGACTAATGCCAGCTACACAAGTAGAGCCTAGCAAACAAGAAATAGGAAGTAGTAGTAGGCTAGAAGATGCTCCTAGACTTTTTAGTAAACCAATAAGAATAAATATTCCTATATACTCTAGCACCGTAGTTAAGACTAAACCTGATTATATAAAATACTTCCCGACTAATGACAAGAGTTTCACTCCTGTCAAGACTATGGCAAGCCAATCCATAAATCCAGTAGGTATATACCTCAACCTAGACAATGTGCAAGATAGGAAGAAAGCCTTAGACGAATGGCGTAATCAGATGAACATGTGTTTTGTATCTAATGAACAATGGGAGGCAAGTTCATGTAAGCAGTACGCTGAGCAATCCATTAGAGGAATTACAAAAGACTACTTAGATAGTTTAAGAAAGGCTACAGATGAAGACTCCTTAGCTAAGATTGAGAAGATAAAGGAAAATCTAGAAGAACGATCAATTGAAGAATATATTCAATTGTTCACTGAAGAATTCATTGGAGCCGGACATCTAGCTCAGATCAATGAACAAGACCTAGCAAAAACTAAGTTAGCCCTCCTTAGCATTTGCAAGTTAGATAAGATAAATGAATATAGCAATAATTATGAACAGCTATATTACCAAATTAAAGAATTTGGAGAGACCTTAAAAGACGAATACTTTAGAAAGATACCAGCCATAGGACAAATCCTAATTAATGAATATAGGAATTGGCCAGGAGTATCTGGAGTTAAGAATAACTCCCTTGGTGAAAGAATCAATTTTGCAAAAGACTATATCATATCAAAGAGACGTGATATAACCCATGGAAAATTAATAGAAGAAACTTTCAAGCAGATCCCTCCAATTAAAGACGAAAGAGACATCGCTCCAATCCAATGGGGATGTGGAAGTGAATCTAAGAAATTCAAGAAGAAAGTAGAATGGAAACATAGGAAGTTTAAGACTAAACCTTTAGGATTTCCAAAGAAGTATAAATTTAGACAATCTACTACTTTTAGGGAAAAGAATCCTAAGACTAAGAAAAATAGATTTAATCAAAGAAGATACCTTAAGAAGAATACTAGTAAGTATAAGAAGGTTCCTAATTATAGGAAAGAAAAAGACGTAGCTCAATCTAAGACTGCCACCAAAGAGTGTTGGACTTGCGGCAAAGAAGGCCACTTTGCTAAAGACTGCCCTAATAAGAAAGATAAAGAAAGTATTAAAATTATTAATACAATATTAGACTATGCAGATCAAGAAGGATTAGATATCCTATATGCTATAGAAATATCAGATATAGAAGATGATGATAACACTAGTATCTATAGTGTTTATACAGACAGCGATTCTGAAGACTATAGTGATACTGATGAGTATGAAGACTCTCAGGATACCTTAGACTTATATATGATGCAGACTGATCTAGGCGATCCAGATAATGAATATATAGACTTTGAAGACGCTTGGTATAAATGTATATTAAGGCCCTTTCTGAAGAAAAGATGGACTGCTAGTAATCCAGAGCTACTAACCTATATACCTAGATGTTACTTTGACGAAAGACATTATTGCACGTTTGAGATGAAGTGTTTCAAGAAAGACTTTAGATGTGTAGAATGTTTTGAGACTATACAAACAGAATTATTTATAGTTTGTATTGTTTGTCAACTACACTACCATGAAGACTGTTGGAGAACTAGATTTAGAGCAATTTATACTAACCAGTATGACGCTCAAATAGACTTAGATATTAAAACCTATTATCAAGACATTGATAGGAATATAGCCAAAAGATTGCAAGAAAATGAAGACTTCAAAGAAAAAGGAATTTCCTATGACTTAGACGAATACCATTCTGATGATAGTTCAGAAGAACAAATACCCTTAGATATTATAGGTAAACCCCAGAAAGGAATATCTATTCTAGAAAAGAATAATTTAGGAATTTCTACTAAACCACATGCTTGTTTTGTAGAATTATTTGTTCAACATAAAGACTATCCTAAAAGACTTTCAGCCTTTATTGATACAGGGTGCTCTCAGAGTATTTGTAAGGCTAATGCCTTCCCTCAAGACTACTTTTTAGAAAGTACTCAATAAATCTATGGTAAAGTGGCTAATGGAGATTCATTTACCTTATATTTCCAGACCATTCCTATTTATTTTAAATTAGGAAAACAGACCAACAAAACCGTTAATCATCGGTTTTGGATAATGGATCCTCGTCCTAGTTTCACAGGAAACCTTATTTTAGGACAAGACTTTATTAGTAAATATCATCCTTATACCCAGTATAATGATAAGATATTAATTAGTGACCAAGAGGAATTTAATATTAAAGCTCCTCTAATAGATCATAAGACTGCCTTTGACCTTATGCAGGTCAAGCCCAATTATAGACCCATAAAACATCAGAGTTCTTCAGCTGAGCATGGAGGACCTAGACCAACAACCCAACAAGAAGCCTTAGAAATAACTAAACCCTTACAAAAAGAGTGTAAGTGTCCAGACCAAAAGTGTTATAAGCAAATAGCGCTTATACAACAAGACATTTTAGATCAAGCCCAGCAGACCTTATTACATATTCAAACCATATCCAAACAAAAGAAAATGGATATAGAAGTAGAAAAAGAGAAGATTAGGCAACTAGCTGAGCCTACTTTAGGAGAAAATCCCATTGCTAAGTGGGATAAAGACCAAAGCTATTGTGAGATCATCCCTATTAACCCAGACGCCACTATTAATGGAGGAACCTATAAGAAAGGATACTCACAAGAAGATAGGGAAGAATTTAAGAAAGACATAGACGAAATGCTTAAGTTAGGCATTATTAGAGAAAGTAAAAGTAGACATAATAGTTTGGTCTTCTATGTTCAAAATGAATCTGAACGTAAAAGAGGAAAAAGACGCATGGTTATAGATTACAGACAATTAAATAAGAATTGTGAATTTGATTCTTATAAGATACCAGACAAGAATAATTTGATTAATTTAATCGAAGACAGAATAATTTTCAGTAAGTTTGATTGCAAATCAGGCTTCTGGCAAATTAAGATGCATCCAGACAGTATTACTTGGACAGCCTTTAGTGTGCCCCAAGGAAAATACGAATGGCTAGTCATGCCATTTGGATACTTGAATGCTCCTCAAGTTTTCCAAAGAAGAATGGATAACATATTTAGACCTTATTCGGAATTTTGCCTTGTTTACATAGATGATATTCTTGTAGCAAGTAAGACTGAGATAGAGCATGTAGACCATCTTAAAAAGATTATTTTAGAGTTAGATAAACATGGTATTGTCATTTCCGAAAGGAAAATGCAACTATTTCAGACTGAGATAGACTTTGTGGGAATGCATATAAATAAAGGAAAATTATCCTTGGCAGAACACATAACTAAAAAGATTCTTGAGTTTCCAGACCAACTCAAAGATAGAAAACAATTACAATCATTTTTAGGATTGCTCAATTGTGCTGCAAACTTTATTAAAGACCTTGCTTCAAAAAGAAAAAGCTTAACATCCAAATTAAAAGGAACAGACAAAACTAATCCCTTTTATTGGACTGAAGACGATTTTATAGTAATAAGACAAATTAAAGACGCAGTCAAGAACATTCCTTTACTTGAACTGCCTAATGCAGAAGATCAGTTTATAGTAGAAACAGATGCCTCTGATAAACAATGGGGAGCAGTATACTTTGCCATTGATCATCAGACAAAAAAGAAGAAACTGTGTAGACATAGTTCTGGAACTTTCACAGACCCAGAAACAAGATACACTGCCCATGAAAAAGAAGTTTTAACAATAGTAAGGGCAATAGAAAAATATATGTTGTTTCTTAGACCTAAATATTTTACTGTTTATACAGACTCTTCTTATGCAGTAAAATTCAGAGACTTAGATTTATCCAAATCAAGGACTAATAGACTCATTAGATGGCAGCAATTGCTTAATGGTTATGACTTCTCTGTTATTCATATTAAGGGAAGTAAAAATACCATTCCAGACATTATATCAAGAGAGCCAATGTTTGCTAACACTAATATAATTTCATGTTTTATGTTGCAAACAGAAGACCTAGAAGACATGAGTTCCTCTGGAACAAATAGACTGAACAGGGAAGACGTTGCAGACTATCTTAGACGCGTAAGACCAAATGATGGTGTAACGCAAAGACAGACTCATATTCAAGACTCTCAAGAAAGACCAATCCTATAGAACTTTGATGATATCTTAGTTCCTCCTGGAAAATCTAGACAAGAGATCATTTCTCAAAATAGATTCATTGGGAAGATGTATTTTCCCCAATATAGACCCGATCAAAGATATCTAGACTTGATCAAATTTAGTCGAGAATTCTCAGAAGACGAAAATACTCTTGTAGATGCCATATGGTGGAACGTGAAGAATAGACTTTGGATTGAGTTCAAACAAAATTTGGTAGCTATTGCCAGATTTATGAGAACTCAAAGACTCGCAGTTACCCAACTCAGTGGTAATACTGTGCCTAGACCTCAGATTCAGACTTATGCTCAGACTCTTGGAGAAACCTCCAAAACTAGACCTACTGATTTTTGTTATCAGAAAAAGACATTTAAGACAAAGATTGTTATACCATTTGGTCATAATAATCTCCCATTAACTGAAGACTTTAAAAAAGAATCTAATGGCATTATTGATCATTTTAATATGTTATTATCAGGAGTAAATGGAGATGCCTTAATAGTTAAAGGTTTCTTCAAAGACGTTCCAAAAATATATCATTTTGGAAAATCAGAAATGGCACATATAACTCTTGCAGACCACGGGTTCATTGGACTCGTTCAAATAAAAGACATTGAAGACTCTATTGTTTTTGGAAAAATAGTCCATGAATATGTCAAAAAGGTTGAAGATTTCCTTCCCCTATTTGCTAGAAGCTATCAGATTGCTCCAAGTTCCTGTAGCGGAATGAGAGTCGAAGGATTTAAACTTGTTAGATTTTCCAGTTACATATTTGAAGACGTAGAGATTCTATCTGAAGACGAGATTAAAGATTTAATTATTGATAAGTCCAAGATCCAGATATCTCAAGCCATGGATACAATTGAAATCATGGAGTTATTAACAGGAGAAGACAGATGGTACACTGCCTACCACAAAGAAGACTTGATAATCCAAGCTGATGAGCCATTCAACGGAAGTCTTAAGAAAGAATCCAAAGACATGGTGGAGATAGCTTTGCCAGCCAGCCTCAGAACTGTGGGCCTTATTGACGAATTTTTCAATAATTCCCTCCCAAACCAAGACAAGGCAGAAGAAGACACAGACACGACAAAGAAGAGCCCCTCAGTGGTAGATGAATTATTAAAGACAGAAGAATCATTTGCCTAGACCTTGCTTTTCATAAGGTAAAAAGACCTTACCCCACAAGGGACCATCAGAAAAGACGAAGACTTTAATGCTCCTGCATTATCATGAAGACGACAAGACTCAAGCACGCCTATCCAGCTGTCCTGTCTCGTTCAGGGGTCCCCCCATTATTAAAAGACGTCCAAAGCTGTAGATCCAGAGATAAAGATTCCTAAAAGACTATGCTGCTTTAATAATTATGTTTTCTTAACCGGATCTCTTGTTTTTGCCGGTTACCAGTCATCTTAGGTTCCCTTGATCTATAAAAGGGAGTAGTAGGAGTTGTAGAAGATATCGATAGTAAGAGAGAGAGAGTGAGTAATAGCTAGACTGCTGGTAATAAATATTATGTATATGAGTGAGTAAACCTCTCATAGTTAGGGGAGAGGGGAGAGTTGTAATTACCTATGATTTGCAATAAAAGTGTTTTCTTTTCTAGAAATCTCTTATGTTAAGTAGTTATTATTTTCCAAATTATCTCCAACTTTCTGTTCATAAGGGACTATTGTGTGGAACCTCTGGTGTAGCACACAAGGTGTTATACTGGTGAACCGCCGTCAAGTGCCGATTAGCCGTGAGCCGTTAGCCAGGTGGGCGTTAGGCGTGAAGGCGTACAGGCAGGAAACGGGTCAACCTCCAAAGTAAGTGGATTGAGGTGCGACACATAAAGAGAGAGTTGCAGGAGATCGAGACTGGAGAAAAATAATAGCAAGACTGAAGAGACAAAGGGAAAAAGATAAAGATATTGCAGACCAGAAGAAAGGTATAACTCGAACCAAACCCTTAACTATTTCTTTCACATATTATTTCCTCAAGAAGAATCTTATATGAGCTTACAAATCACAAAAGACTTTTTAGATTTTGTTAATCAAATAAATTTAGACTTAACTAGAGAAATTCAAGACTGGACTCTTACAGACCCTAAAGACAAAGAACTTATAGAATCTGCTTTAACATACGCAGGTGGAACGTTTAAATACATAGAACAGATTATTGAATGGCTAGGAAGAGAAGTACCTAGAATAGAAATAATTAGAACAGGAATCCGTGATCTCTTTAGACAAAAATTAAGAACTGAAGAATTTGCAGAAGAATTATCCAGACCTGAAAAATATCTAGAATACACTAGAATACTTGAAGATAGTATAGACGTATTAAAATTTGTTAGACGTAAAAGGTTAGCTGAAACAAAGGCTACTTTAATTAGAGCTGGAGGAATCCGACCCCTCATTAAAAACGTAGAAACAGCCGCCCCTAGAACATATAGAAGATTTTTGTCATCCTACGGAGACAGGGAATTAGATAAATTTATAGAAGATGATATAATTGATATTGTTAATCAAATATATAAAGAAACTAGACTAATAAACCCACGATACCGAATATGGTATTTAAGATTAGAATATTTCCCTGCAAGACCGCTTGCAATTTCTAGAATCCCAGAAGAAACTGTTTATATAAACAATCCTCGCTATTCAGAATTCCAGTACGATAGTGACGGAGAAAGTTTAAGAAGTAGTAATAGTCTTGAGACTTCTACACTTAGACTCCCAGATTAATTAGGCTTTAAAATAAGCTTAAAAGACCTTAGAAATCCTTGGGGTAGAAATTTGTATTAGAAAAACCACTGAACAAGACAAAAGGTATAAGTGGTCCCAAGACTTTTGGACGGTAGCAAAACCCGTCGTTTAGACCCGTCGGAGATCCTGACCGTATATATATAATCTTGCTCGTCTTATTTTTATTTGTGCTGTTGTAAATTTTTTTTACACAACATCCCTCCACCCTCATACCCATTTACCAGATATCTTATGTTATTCATTCTTTTGGTTACCACATCTTCTTTGTTTGTTCATTCATTTACTCGACCTCGTCCGAGCGAACTAACTCTTATACTATGTTCAGTTCATATAACTCTACCTTCATACCCATTTCTCCTGTAGCTAATATCACACTCTCATTATATACACCTTACCTTAACCACAAACTTCACACAATCCTCATTTCACATCCTCCACTTTAAAACCTTCTTTATCCTCCAAACATTACCCCACACTTAAAAAAACAATTATCCGTACCCACGACCTTAATACCGTTCTCGAGTTTTATGGTTCAAGTTATCTAAAATTCGCTCAGATGGACCGCTCTAATATGTCTCATCCCTTTGATACCACAATAGATGGCCCTAATTATATTATCTGGGCCCAAGCTATGGCAAGTTTTCTCAAGGGTCACAAACTTTGATGATTAATAAGTGGTGATATTATTGAGACGGCAAAGGGAGAAAATGAATCTGATGATAAGTTTTGTGAAGTGCTCGATGATTGGGATGCTAAAAATCATCAAATCATTTCAAGGTTTCGCAAAAACTCTGCGGCATCCAGTAGTCTCTAATTTGGACATTTTGAATCTGCTAAAGCCATATGGGATTTTCTAAAGAAACGATACACAACCACTGATCTTGCTCATCAATATCAACCCTTGAGAAATCTTTATCGTATGCATTAAGAACTCGGCCAATCCATCAATAATTTCCTCTCTAAGATGCATTCCATTTGGGACTAGTTAGCTCTTTTTGGACTTGTGATGTTGATATAAAAAAGTTCATTTGTTATAGAGATCGATAAAATCTGGTACTTTTTTTTCTGGCTTTAAATGATACATTTGAACCGATCTGAGCCTCTCTTCTTTAGTGAAGCCCTTTACCTACCTTGGAAAATGCTACTTCTGAGCTGCTTTTAGAAGAAACTTAACTAGATTATTTTAGAAGAAACTTGAATAAGTACACTCATATCTCAATCCGTGGATATTGTTCTTGGAACTCACCATCCCATAAATAAGTACTTAGTGTCCCAAAAATCAAATGCGTCTATTGTAACTCATTATTCCAGAAACAAACATTCAACAAAACCATGTAGTTGTATATACTGTCAAAAGACAAATCATACTTGGTTAGTTTGTTCGCAACGATCATGCAGAGTTTGTCACGTGAATGGACCCAATCATCCACATAACTATAGGTAAGCATGAAACAATGCTTTCTGATCCCCCTCAATCTCTATTTCAATTAGGTAATCCATCAAAATTCATGCCACGATCTCATTCAGATACTGCCACTATTGGGAATTTTTCTCTTCCCGATCACCTCTATAGCTATGAGTGATCGAGAAGCCATTTTTTAATAAGTTGTCTTTAAATTCGGTACTACTCCCCCCAGTGCACTGGCAGTTACCTCATGTTACCCTTATTGGGTTTTTTATTCTGCTTATAATATTCATATGATATCTGATCCCAATGTTTTCTTACCCAAAGTATCTAACTCTTATACACCAGACATCTATATGGCAGATGGAGCACAAATGCATGTTAGTCACATAGGATAAGTCTCTACTCTAATTGTACCTTTCCCTAACACTTTCCTCATACCTAAAATCACATTAAATCTTATATCTGTCGCACAATTATTTGAACTATGACTTAATTTCATTTTCTCTCATTATGGTTTTCGTGCGTAGGACCCTCAGATAGGAAAAACCCTTGGGGTAGGCTGTAAAATTATTATGATTGTTCGAATTCATTAATCTCCTCATCCCCTCTCACCTTTCTTCCACAATTCAGATTATTGCATCAACATTATCCACTTCCTCCCTCACTCTTTGGAACTACACCAAAAATCGAGAATAGTCACGAATTTTGGCCATGACTAGACCGTCGGGCCACAACTGAGGTTCATGATCATTTCTGACGTGACCAAAATTGGTGGCCACAGACTTTAACCGTGACTGAAAGTAAGGGTCACGGCTCGGAGCATGGGACAGTACATGGCTACATGGTCACGAGCTTAGGTCATGACTAGGGGGTCACGAACATGATCCACGACCAGTTGTGGACTAGGGGTTACGGACTTGAGTCGTGACCAGTGGTGGACTAGAGGTCAAAGACCATGTCCGTGACCACATGGGGGCACTGTTGAAAATAGTTACGGCCTAAAGTTGTGACCCCCATTTTTAAAAAAGAAAACAAATAAAAACATGGCCATGGTCTTGGACCTTGGACCTTGGTATGGATGTTATACTCGGAGACCGATCTCAAGAAGTACGTACACTTAAGTGAGTATGACTAACCTAACCTCATATAACGATGATCCAGCTACTAGGAGAGTACATAAGGATATACCTTTCATTTGCTACTGTGAAAATCTTATATATATATATATATATATATATATATATATATATATATATATATATATATATGCATGTGTGTGTGGGTGGGTGGGTGTGTGACTTTGAATTACAAATATAGACATCGCATAATCATAAGGAATCGATTGACAATCTTGTACCTTGAATACTTGGCTCTCAGCTAGTGCTTTCTAGCACCATAGTATATCATACCAATAAAACTCACTCTCTCTCCCCTTACATGGATGTAGGTAAAGCCGAGTTTTCTTAAAGATTGTAGTGTCCTTTCGTTTTCCTAGTAAGCATTTGTGTGTATTTCCATATAATTTGTATTATACTAAGTCTATCCTTGTAGAATTAGGTGTCGTGTATGGGATAGTTTCAGAACTCACCCATTATTTTGTGTTTTCAAAAGGAACATCATAATTACAAATCTTTGAACACGATTTTAAGTAGTGAGCCCAAAACAAATTATTGTTTTAACTTATTTTGTTGTAAGATTTCATAAATAAATACCTTCCCACCTCTGTGTAGTATTGTTCCTAGTTTATCAACAAAAATTTTGAACCCACTATCTTAGCATCTTATAAGATGGTGTTCTATCTTGCACCCCCGAGCCATCGCTTAATGGATTTACATGGGTTGGTTTCACTAACCAATTCCTTTTATTGGAAAGTTTCATATCTAGTTCATTATTTTATGTTTCCAAAGAAACATTATAATTACAAATCTTTGGACACACTTTTAAGTGGTGGGACTTAATTACAAATTGTTATTATAACTTATTTTATTATTAGGTGATCTAAATAAATACCTTCCTACCTCATTGTATTCTTCTTAGTTATTATCCCACAACCTTGGCATCCTGTAAATTGGTGCTTTGTCTTGCACCCTAGGTCCATTGTTTAACATATTTACATAGGTTAGTTTCACTAACCAATTCCTTTTTATCGACATTACATTTTTCAAACAACTAATATTAATTAAAACAATGAGTAGATATAATTATTAGTGATGGTTTCAAAAACCTATTCCCTTATAAGGCCTTCTACTCCTTTTTGATAACACGTTCGAAAAGTCTTCACATCCCCTCGGATCAAGTTAGAGCATGGTTTTATTGAACCTCATTTGATTTTTATCTGCCATCATAAAGTTTTACCATTTTACTAATTAAAAAAGATTAATTCTACCAAATTCTCCTAATGTCTATCGAAATATATTTTGACACCCACTAATTTAGGATTTCGAATAGGATATATCGCATAAACTTATAAATCATATCTTAAGTAAATGATTTTAAGGGACACTATTGATTCTTTTGCAAATCCCAATGAATTATTAGTAATAGCACAAAAAAACTTTTCTTTAACTATAATTTTTGAAAAAACAATATATGTGTCAATAAATTAGTCAATAACTTCTTGATAAATCGGTATTTTATGGTGAATTGTTAGAGAATCCTATAATTTGACATTGAAATTTTTAGTGACTATAATGACCTTGTAAATTCCAATTACTATCAACTATTCCTATAGTGTGTGCCAATAATTGAATCTAGACATGGTTTTAAGTAACCATATATGTGATTTTGACACTCTACGCCTTATTCTAATGGAAAAATGTATTTCCCTATGGATTGGTATCGTGGATCAAAGATCTACAGGAATCAATAAATACAATAATGCGCAAGAATGGCCAGTTCGAGCATTTATATAAAATAAAAATGGTACTAAGGTTTTATTTACTCGATGAATAAGATTTATTGATTTTTAGAATGTGTATAATGATTAACCAAAATGAAGGATTTGAAGAAGAAGAAGAAGAAGAAAGGAGTAAGATATAAAACTTAAGAGTAAAAGAATGTAACTAACAAATAGGGTTAATAAGACTTAGGTCCCCTGAACTTTAACCCCCGGAAACTTCACCACCCCAACTTCCAGTTTCTATAATTTACCCCCAGACTTCCAATACCACTGCAAGTTTCCCAAAGATGCATACATCATGAATTTTTTAGCGCGAAAAGGCTCACATGTGTCCCACATGTTAGGTTTAAGTGAGGGCAAAATTATCTTTCAAGGGAACTTGGATCATTTTTTATTTTTTAAATCACTTATTTATGTTTTATAACAGCAACAACATTTTGACCTAGAAATAGAATAAGGAAGACAAAGAAGCAGAAGAAAAAAGGGAGAAAAAAGAAGAGCTAAAAAAGAATCTTACCGTGGAAGGAATCTATTATTGTAGGAATTGCATTTTGATTCGTACATCTTGCATGCAATTAAACCTCGTGTGACACCTCGCCTAATTAAATACCAGGCGATCAATTCTTTATTAAATTAAAGTCAAGGTGAACAGTAGATTCATTCTTAGCATCATTGTCGCAAAATAAAATTTCCCAATTTAAACACCCTAAATAATTAAGCTAAGTGACAAAACAATTTAAAACTTTATTTCCATTTTTATTAAATTCCAATTTGAAAACCTTTTAAATAACCAACAGTTTAAGAATCACATAAGTGCTACGGATAGAAATCAACACAAAAGAATTAATCCACCTAGATTAACCAAACCAAATTTAAACTACAAATGAAATCATCCTGACAAGACTTAATTCTCAAAGAGTACCGAATACTGAAAATAAACGAACATACATCTCTGACAAATCTATACTGAATGGAAAATGGACGACACATGCCCTAACTATGAAGAACTATAACAAGAACCGAATCAATGAAGAGGTCGTCTACAACAAAGACTTGCAACTCCCACATAAGCTACAACGCGTCCAATCCAAAGATCATATGCATGACGCCCTTGTGGATGGGCACCTGTAACATATATATATATATATATATATATATATATATATATATATATATATATATATATATATACAAGAGAGAAGAGATAACAGAAAACGGGCCAGAGCCCGATTGTAAACCAGTTTAAAAAAAATAGTTTAGCAAGTATTTAAAATGCTTACCTGCTAATGAAACAACCATGCTAGTATGCGACACTCTCTTGAGAACTCTCACCTCTCATCTAATGTGCACGTCTACCGTACTACTAAACCTCAAAAGTCTATCTCACTTATTCTCCATGAAGTTTTATCTCGAGAATTAACAGGGTGATAATATTTAGTTTAGAAAATTAATCTCTTCAAGATTCCTTACACTATTTAGAACAAATCTGTACCGTAATGAAGTTCCCGAACCCATTAAGAAAGTTGCAACATTTATTCATTACTTAACTACTTATACGCACAATAGAAAGTTCCCATATAAGTATACATATATATATATATATATATATATATATTAGTCACCCATATAATATATATACTAACGGTACCCCACATAAAAACTATGGTGCTGACATACTCTGCCATCAAGTCCCTGTATCACACATATTTAGGGAAATGCTAGTTCGGAATCACTCTCGAACTGCATTAACATAAAAGACATACAAATGGAGGCGAAGCATAGTTCCAAGTCACTAAGAGGTCAACACATACCCTCACGTCTCTTATGACCGTCTGTCTATCAATCAGATAACATGTACCAAGGAATCCTATGTTCTAGGGTACGAGTCAATATCCCCCATAAAGGTCCAATCGAGATAAGACCGTCCCGGCGTGAAAACCCCTGTGATAGCAAGTAGCCCGAGTATGATTTTTTATACAGATATAATATATGCACAATCACACAGTCATATATATATATATATTTATACACACATCTATATTGTTGAATTAGTTGCGCTCACGGCCCATAATTATAATTATCCGTTATTACACATTTTACTCGATTATTTCGTATAACGGACTCGTTATTTGTATTCTCATTTATTATTCACTTCATACTCACTTATCCTCTCTCGAAGTATTCTAAGTATAATTTCAGTAGGCATTCACTCACTTACGTTCCGTTCTAACTCCCTTACGAATCCCGATCTTTTTATTAAATATACGCATGATTTTTTATACGCATGAATCATTCCTTGTTAACCCAAAATCTCATCCTACACTAAAATGTTACTCAACGGGGTCTACCTAGGCCCTACTGGTCATCTATATATCCCATTATACTCCAACAACAACACTCAAGAGTTCCCATACATCTTAATCGGATTAAACTAACGAATAAGAAATATGCAATTTTCTAAGAGGGGTCGATCGATCGAAGAAAAGGGGTCAATCGATCGATCTGTCGATCGATCGATGCTCTTGGCTCGATCGATCGATCAAGCAGTTCTTGACCAAAAACTGCAAATTAAACCTACGGGTTTCATCTTCCAATTTCTCCAAAAATGTCATTAACAACTCTAGAATGCTCAAATAATAGTACTACAAGTTCTATATACATATATACAAGATTTCCTACGTTAAACATATATAAATTCATCAACGATATCGGATTAATGGGGTAAAATTGACATAATCTTTAAGAACCCTAATTTTGAAAGAAATATACATTCCTCTAATTATTTCCCAGATTTCTTGTTTCTGAACTCATAATAATTCGTTGGTAATCCTCTACATATGATGGGTATATCCAGAATATATGGACTCTCTCTAAACATGCGATTTAAAGTCTCTAAATTAACAATTTATTTCATAAATCATGATCTTAGTAATCTTAAACTAACATGGGTGAGGCATTAACTAAAAATAAAGCAAGATAGATACTTGCCTGAAATTCAAGGTTTTGATTTTGTGGATTAAATGGTATGGTTGCGTTCGTCGTCGCGCGATCTACGTTTTGGTGGTGGTGGCGGTGCAAATGGGTGAGTCCTTGGCCTTGAGTTGCTTGGAAAGCTCGCCAACTCCTTCTCTAATGGTCGTTCTTTGATTTTGTGTTTGCTAACCCTAAGAGACAACTCCAAATGGATGATATAACCTAATTAAATTTGTGGGTTTAATTACCCAAAAATACAAGATGCCTATAATACCCTCTCGGGATGTCAATTAGGCCTAAAAACGCCCCGAGATCCAAACTAAACCCCCGGGTACACTTTTCTGACTATCTCAACACTTTTGGACACATTGACGCACTCAAAATGATCATACGAGCAACTTATAATTTATTCACTTTACATAATAATAATTTAGTCCTGACACGACACAGGCGCGTTCCGACTTAAATTTCCATAATTGCCATTTTATTCACTCGTGACAATTTTTAACAAAAAAATCAATTTTACATATTACTTTACTCAATAAGTAATATCTAACGAATCAACAAACTTTCAATAATTACTAACTCTTGTCACGCTAGTAAATATTTAAAATAACTTTCAGGATTAAAATTAAATTAATTTATCTCAATTAAATTTAATAAATTCCTAAATTTAAAAGCCATAAAAATACGAGGTATTACATACTTCCCCCCTAATAACGGAATTTCGTCCCGAAATTTGGAAAATAAGGCCTAACTGGTAAAACACATTTTGGATACCTTAACAGTAGGCAACCTATCCACATAGTAAGGCGCTCAATCACTATAGCCCTCGCCTCACAGCAAGCTTGTTTAACACTCTTCATTAAAGATACTTCACATTTTGCTCCTATCCGACAACATTCGCATAAGACACGCATATACACTATTAATTCCCATTATTTCAATATCATTGGGAGGCCGCGCCTCACTACATGACAACTACTAGGATTTATCTAAACACAAAACTCCCATTCTGAGAGAAACCATACGAACATCTAACCACTCTTGTTCGCCTAAAACAGTCATGGAATTCCACCATAGTCATCAGATTATTCTCGACCGATCCAAAATTCTGATTATCCGCTCACCTCTAAACATACGCAGAGAGAGAATAGTTAAGGTTTTTCCACACCAAAACTTCAATAAGCACCTCGTTCACGACAAACAAGTACAAGTGCTTCCCCGAAACTCTACCATTAGGTAATATCCTCCCCCAATTACTGTACTGTTCCACTTGTTAGCTATAACCGTTGTGGAAACGAAATGATCACAAAGATTCTAAAATCACCTTCACGCGGCTCCACTACTCGTTAATCACTGTGCACCTGCTCCTCGGCCATGGGTGATACCTCCTACTCAAAACGAAACGTTATGTTCGATGTTTCCTGAAATCCCATATTGAAGGTGGGATTCACAAATTTCATCCTAATTTAGAAAATAATACCGTGTAGGACCACGTACCGGCACGATCCCTTCCTTTTAAAGGAACACTGGGGCACACTAGTTAATTTTGTAAATCACCCCAAAGGAATGCCAATCACTTCCTTCTTGGGCGACTTACTCCAGATGTTCTGATGAACCCTTGATCTTACCTTGAAGAAGGCAACCCATCCAAGGACTTTATCGACTTTACCGCCCTCTTCCGTTATAGGAATTGTTGACAACCACAAAATTCTCTAGTTGATCCCCTTATTCCAACCGATCTCTATCTATGAGTGGTGCATGCTGAGACTACTCACTATGTCCCGCTCAACATCTACTTTCCTTGAAATGTCTCACATTAAGTGACACTTAATACCTCCCTTCCTTCCTTGGTGTATATAGAAAGTTCCGACCCGTGCACTTTTCTCCACGATCCACACTTCTGGATCTTTTATACCTTACTAACATTATCACTCTTTGTATGCACAACTCGCTCTCAACATTTGACTAATTACAACTCCGTCCCGAGTGTTCTCCATATTGTTAAATTCTACCCTTCTCAAGGAATACCCCTTTGTAAATGACTTCCCACAGCCTTCCAACTAGATTTGGTGTGCTACTCTGATTGCACACGTATATATGGATTTATCATCTTTCACACGGTGCTTAATCCACTCTACCACTTTTACTTCGTTATGTTAGTCCCACAAACATATATTCCACACGTTTATTCCCATGTCCTTTGAACTCGAAAGATTTTTAACATCAACTAACCAGGATGTCTCCCTATAAACCGTGCATACTAGTGTAAGCATCACATACGATTCACACCTAATAACCAAATCTTTATTTTCCTAGTGCTCACAACGTGGTTGCAACACTTGGGTACTCTCACTCACCTTAGAAATTGAAATTTTAAATCCTCCTTATCATCGTTCCACCCCTCAACTCGTGGTGGTAAAACAAACCTTTCAATGCTTTCTTACCACGCAACCGGCTCCACTGGCCTTAAATCATAATTCAACTACCAACTTACAGATATAATTATTTTCTCCTATTACGACCGAGGTACTGAACTCATGGACTAATGACCAAACATCTTCCTATTTCCAACCTTACGCTAAGTTTCATGCGTGGGATGTCTCGTAAAGATAAATCCAAATAAGAAACCCCCCGATACACTACTACCTAGTATTGTCGGTTATCGAAATCCGTTAAGCCCTTCTTCCATAGCATGTACCCCTATTTTTCTCATTTCCTGGCAGAAAATTACATCTCCTCCTGAAATTACACTTAACAAAGAACATTTCGCCAATTGCACTATCGTACAGTATTGGTGGCGATTGCATTCCATAAACCTCGAATACATACAATCGGGATTCTCGAAATCCCTTTCCCCAATCAGAAGGGTATAACTCTTAACTCCAACATCTATAAAGGATGGGTATCACAATGCACTCTTTCTATCACCAAGTCCTGAGCGCTAAACATAATACTGAGTTAAATCTTTTCGCTCAACCGTAAACCCGATACGTACTGAATCATAACAGCAAAGTCCCTACACAACGGTATCGAATATCTCGAGCCCACTATCCCCTCCGAAGTCTCTAGGATAGATAATATAAGTGCGAGTCCAACCCTCTTGCAGGTGAGGCCTCGCCAGAACAAAACATGCTGGACTAATGCAACCACTCTGATAGTCTTGCAATAACTGCCTAATATCATACTGACCATTTCTATAAAGTTGTAATCAATACCATATTATACTCGTATATCACATCACTGAAACGACTAACCTCAATAAAGTATATAACACTATTAATATACTCATTCATCCTCTGCGGATAGCACTAAGGAAAATCCCGCTACACTAGGGAAAAATATTCACATAATAATATCGTTTGTAGTTATACGTATTAAACTCGTCTCACATGCTAATCTAGCAATGAAAAAAATATAATGACTCGCTCGTGTCATAAAAACACGCCTCATCCTCTGAGGATAAAACTTATACTTCTACCTTGCTAATCGTCTTGACCGCACAAATGGTCTCTGGACGTAACACACCTGCCAAAACCAAAACAAAAACTACTTTAATCGTTGTCTTTTACTAGGCACCATACTCTTATCCCTTTACTCACTTCGGGAAAACATTAACGCGTGCAATTTCACTCTCCACAAAATACCTCTACACATAATCCACTTATCACCTGTCATACCAACCATATTAGGATTGTCCTTCTCTCGGACTTCGGTAGGCTCAATTCATGTTGGCTATCCCCCGTGGTTCCCTTAGCCTTGTTGTACTTAAAGAACATGCTACTGGATACAATAGTCCTTACTGAATTCTCCATCGCTTTGGTAAGAATTCAGCTATTCGAATCATTTAAATGGGTCCCCTGACGTGTATCCCCACCCCCTTGTGGTGCTACACTACCATTATTGCATTCTAGTCTTATTCTTGACTAACTTCTTCGATTCTTATAGCTTCCCACACAAAGAAGCATTAACATCTCTATTGTTAAATCACGACATTGATAACTTCTGAATCAACCGTCGAGCAGAATTCCCTTTTTGGTGTTATTAACTATTTTTACGAGTCGAACTCCCACCTGGAGTCCTCTCCTCCATTTGTATCTACATCCTCTGATACAAGATTCTCTAATGGATTAGATTCATATTCACAAATGGACCTCTGTCAGGTCCTCCTGTGATGAGTTCAGAATAACGTTCACTTCTTGTCCTGAACATCTGATGAAGGAACATGCAGTCAAACTGTACCTAAGATTCTTCTACACGCATATCATTTAACTTTTAAAAATGGTGGCTAACTCCCACCATTATAACTTCGTTCCGACAAGCTAAGAAAAATTTTCTCCAAATTTTCACTTTCAGTTAGCCACACTCCGTCCTATGTCTACACCTTTGGATACTTTACCTCCTTTGGCTAACACACACAATTCCCGCATTTCTAGAATTTCCACTGATAGTTCTCTACAATGCTTCATCTGACTTTTCCCAGTCGTGCCACGTTGGGGTGAGTTTACTCTTACACCTCTTTCGACTATAGCAAAATTTGGAAATCATAAGTTGTGCCCTAGACATCTTTACAGTCCTGGCTTCCCGTGCCATAATAAGGGTGACCTTAACTACGATCATCATTCTCGAATATGCTTTACAACCTCACCTGATCCTTGCCTCCTGTTGTCCGCCAAACGTCCCTTGCCTGCCATATTTCATTATTCGAACATGTCTAAACACAATCAAGATTCACTAATGTATATACGTTATAGCAGGAGAATAGAATCTCTCCATAGAAAACAACAATCCTAAACATAGGGCTCTATATCAAACAAAGTAACGGTGGAAGCATAGTAAGTCGTACAGATCCTAAGGGCACTAGAACCTGATGCTCTGATACCACCTATGACACCCCGCCTAATTAAATACCGGGCGATAAATCCTTTATGAAATTAAAGTCAAGGTGAACAGTGGGTTCATTCTTAGCATCACTGTCACAAAATAAAATTTTCCAATTTAAAGACCCTAAATAATTAAGCTAAGTGTCAAAACAATTTAAAACATTATTTCCATTTTTATTAAATTCCAATTTGAAAACCTTTTAAATAACCCACAGTTTAAGAATCACATAAGTTCTATGGATAGCAATCAACACAAAAGAATTAATCCACCTAGATTAACCAAACCAAATTTAAACTACAAATGA
Organism: Sambucus nigra; assembly: GCA_949130495.1. NCBI lineage: Eukaryota > Viridiplantae > Streptophyta > Magnoliopsida > Dipsacales > Adoxaceae > Sambucus > Sambucus nigra. Next base: position 380,019,923 of record OX422214.1, on the reverse strand, counting down.
AATCATCCTGACAAGAGTTAATTCTCAAAGAGTACCGAATACTGAAAATAAATGAAAATACATATCTGACAAATCTATACTGAATGGGAAATGGGCGACACATGCCCTAACTATGAAGAACTATAACAAGAACCGAATCAATGAAGAGGTCGTCTACAACAAAGACCTGTAACTCCCATATAAGCTACAGCGCGTCCAATCGAAAGAACCTATGCATGATGTCCCTGTGGATGGACACCTATAATATATAAATATATATATATATATACAATAGAGAAGAGATAACAGAAAATGGGTCAAATCCCGATTATAAAACAGTTTAAAAAAATAGTTTAGCAAGTATTTAAAATGCTTACCTGCTAATGCAACAACCATGCTAGTATGAGACAATCTCTTGAGAATTCTCATCTCTCATCTAATGTGCACGTCTACCGTACTACTAAACCTCAAAAGTCTATCTCACTTATTCTCCATGAAGTTTTATCTCGAGAATTAACATGGTGATAATATTTAGTTTAGAAAATTAATCTCTTCAAGATTCCTTACACTATTTAGAACAAATCAGTACCGTTATGAAGTTCCCGAACCCATTAAGAAAGTTGCAACATTTATGCATTACCTACTTGTACGCATAGTAGAACGTTCCCATATAAGTATATATATATATTAGTCTCCCATATAATATATATACTAACGGCACCCCATATAAAAACTATGGTGCTGGCATACTCTGCTATCAAGTCCCTATATCACACATATTTAGGGAAATGCTAGTTCGGAATCACTCTCGAACTACATTAACATAAAACACATACAAATGGAGGAGAAGTATAGTTCCAAGTCACTAAGAGGTCAGCACATACCCTCACGTCTCTTAGGATTGTCTGACTATCAATTAGATAGCCTGTACCAAGGAATCCTATGTTCTAGGGTACGAGTCAATATCCCCCATAAAGGTCCAATGAAGATAAGATAGTCCCGGAGCGGAAACCCCTGTGATAGCAAGTAGCCCAAGTATGATTTTTTATACAGATATAATATATGCACAATCACACAGTCATATATATATATATATATATATATATATATATATATCACTGTTCTAAAAAACCCGCCTAGGCTTAAGGCTTGGGAGAAACGCCTCGCCTTACGCTTTTCACGCCTTATTCTTGGTAAAACCCTTAAGGCGCACTTTTTTCTAAAAACAACAATGATTTAGTGAAACGATGTCGACTTTTAAAGAATTTGTTTACAAACCGGACCATTATCTCATCCAAAATAATCAAATAGTATTTTAATTTGCATATATTCAGACATATTTTTATGATCTGTGCAATTTTTGTATTTTAATAGCCTTGTTATGGTTAAAAAATATTAAAATATATTAAGAAGGCCTAAACGCCTTTTCACGCCTTTTTACGCCTAGGCCCGCCTAGGCTTCTAAGGCTTAAGGCTTGGCCTCCACGCCTCAATCACGCCCCACATTTTTTAGAACCTTGTATATATATATATATATATATATATATATATATATATATATATATATATATATACACACATCGACATTTCTAAATTAGGTGCGCTCACGACCCATTATTATAATTATCCGTTATTACACATTTTACTCGATTATTTCGTATAAGAGACTCGTTATTTGTATTCTCATTTATTATTCACTTCTCCTCTCTCGAAGTATTCTAAATATAATTTTAGTAGGCATTCACTCACTTACGTTCCGGTCTAACTCCCTTACGAGTTCGGATCTTTTTATTAAATATACACATGATTTCTTATACACATGAATCATTCCTTGTTAACCCAAAATCTCATCCTACACTAAAATGTTACTCAATGGGGTCTACCTAGGCCCTACTGGTCATCTCTATATCCCATTATACTCCAAAAACAACACTCAAGGGTTCCCACACATCTTAATCGGATTAAACTAACGACTGAAAAATATGCAGTTTTCCACGAGGGGTCGATCGATCGATCAGTCGCTCGATCGATCGATCAAGCAGTTCTTGCCCAGAAACTGCAAATTAAACCTATGGGTTTCATCTTCTAATTTCTCCAAAAATGTCATTAACAACTCTAGAATTCTCAAATAACAGTACTATAAGTTCTATATACATATATACAAGATTTCCTACGTGAAACATGTATAAATTCATCAACGATATCGGATTAATGGGGTAAACTTGACATAATCTTTATGAAGCCTATTTTTGAAAGAAATATACATTCCTCTAATTATTTCTCAGATTTCTTGTTTCTAAACTCATAATAATTCGCTGGTAATCCTCTACATATGATGGGTATATCCAGAATATATGGAATCTCTCTAAACATGCGATTTAAAGTCTATAAATTAACAATTTCTTTCATAAAACATGATCTTTGTAATCCTAAACTAACATGGGTAAGGCATTAACCAAAAATAAAGCAAGATAGATACTTGCCTAAAATTCAAGGTTCTGATTTTGTGGATTAAATGGTGTGGTTGCGTTCCTCATCGCGCGATTTACGTTTTGGTGGTGGTGGCGGTGAAAATGGGTGAGTCCTTGGCCTTGAGTTGCTTGGAAAGCTCTCCAACTCATTCTCTAATGGCCGTTCTTTGATTTTGTGCTTGATAACCCTAAGAGACAACTCCAAATGGCTGATATAACCTAATTAAATTGGTGGGTTTAATTACCCAAAAATACAAGATGTCATGAATACCCTCCCGGGATATCAATTAGGCCTAAAAACTCCCCGAGACCCAAACTAAACCCCCGGGTACACTTTTTTGACTATCTCGGCCATTTCGGACACATTGGCACACTCAAAATGATCATACGGGAAACTTATAATTTATTCACTTTATATAATAATAATAATTTAGTTCTGACACGATACAGGCGCGTCCCGACTTAAATTTACATAATTGCCATTTTATTCACTCGTGACAATTTTTAACAAAAAAAATCAATTCTACATATTACTTTACTCAATAAGTAATATCTAACGAATCAACAAACTTTCAATAATTACTAACTCTCGTCACGCTAGTAAATATTTAAAACCACTTTGAGGATTAAAATTAAATTAATTTATCTCAATTAAATTTAATAAATCCCTACATTTAAAAGCCATAAAAATACGCGGTATTACACCTCGGTGGCAGGTTTTATTCACCTTGTGGGTACTTTGTGTTAAAAGATTCCTCTAATGTGTGCTAGATCAAAGAAAATTAGTCCTTGTCTTTTTCGTCATATTCGGGAACTTGAAGCTGATATGGGTAGAAAGAGGGGAAGAGATAAATTATTCTGGATAGGATGGATTTTTTGTATTTTTTTGGTTATTGCTTTACGTAATGTGAAGTGGGGATATACCAAGAATGTAAAAAATCCAATGGAACTCATGTAAGTTGCAACATTTTGTTTTGAATATACTAATGTGGTTTATGCAAAAATAAAATGAAGTGATTTTCATGTCACATTGTTTTATGTAATGTAATAATGTTTTGAGGATGAAATTCAAGGCACTAGTCTATTTATGTAGTAATGTTGTATTGAAAACATTAAGTTACATTTTCTAAGTTATCCCGAACAAAAAGGGTTAATTCACACATTAAAGATACCAACATCACCACTGCCAAAACAGAAGCAACCTAACCAAAAAATCGGAGCAAACTGTAAATATAAGTTGTTAAAGTTTACAAAACAATAATAACAGGACTAAAAAGAATAATTTATTTAACTTTGTGTAGCTAGATTGGCTATGAGGGACTCCATGTTATCACATTAGCTACAATACCCTTTTTGTTGCCTTTCACTTATATAAATAAACATATTCAATTGTTAGCCACCATATTCTATTATAAACTAACACATTCAATTGTAAAGTAAAGATATTATATCACAAAATGCAAATTATGAAAAACTTACACTAGCCACTTGATTATATGCTCCACTCCCAGTAGCCTTATCCTTGTTCTTTTTCTTTTTTTGGCATTATCTCTTGTTATGCCCCTTGTTCCCACAAACCTTACATGTCATTATCACCTCTTTTTCTCCCTAGTTTGAATTGATTTAAAGCATGTGGTTCACATTCCTCTTTATTCCACGCCTTATTAGGCCTTCCAGGTTGGGTTGTGTAAGATGGGGGGATGATGGTATTCAACTATGTTTTTGGCCATAATTCCCTTCAATTGATTGGGTTGAGCAAGTTGGAGTATGTGTTTATGTATGTTTTTACATAATAGGTCTCACTGATAATTTTTTCTAGATCTTCTCCCAAATAATGGAGGTTAGCAACCACATGAGAGCAAGGTATACCAGTTAAATCCCATCTCCTAAAACCACATGTTTTTTAAGCTAGATCAAGGGCAAATTGCATTCCATAAGGCCCAACTATCTTAAACTTCTCATCACAATTTTGTCTTTATATCCATGTAGGAGATTCATCTTTTGTTTTCTCCAAACTCTATTGAGCTGTTGGACAAATAACACCCCCTTTGTACTTCTTCATTTTGTATCTTTTCTTCTCTGTTCTCTCCATCAAATTGATCTTAATTGCTTATAATATACCAATGATTGGCTTGTTCCTTGCATCATTTATATTGGCATTGAAGCTCTCACAAAGGTTGTTTAGAAGCATTTCACTCTCATTGAAAGTACTGAAGTGTGAATTACCCTAAATCCTAATAGGCTTATCTTGTAGCCACTCATTTGCCTTCTCATCTATTTCCCTGATCTCCTTCATTATACTGTTGACTCGAAGAACTATTTTTTATCTTATTTCTTTTCACACTAGTTCCTTGAAAGTTAAGCCCTTAAACTCCCCTTTAAAGTTATTATAAATATGTATGACACAGTGCCTATGCTCAATGTTGGGAAATCTCTCCCCTATAAAAGATACTAGTCCTTACACATTAGAGTTAACACAACTGTCAATTACATTTAGAGGTGCAAGTGTATAAATTACATATGAGGGTATAATTGTATAAATTACAGATATATGTGCAAGTGTATAGATTACCTTTTATTTGTCTGATTTGAAGTTGTACACATAAGAGTGAGAAATGATCAAGTCATTTTATAAGAGTTTCAAAAACCACCTCCATGATTTGTTCCTCCTCCTCTCCATAATAGCATAAGCAAGGGAGTAAATCTTGTTATTCTCATCAATTCCCATAGCTATTAATAGAATACAACCAATTTTGACCTCTCAAATGACAACCATCTAGGATTATTAGACGTATACAATGTTTTAGAAACTACTTCTTCAAGGCCCCCCAAAAGACATACATTCTTCTAAAAAATGACTTACCTTCCTCTTTTGAAGAGAACTTAAGCCTAATTATTGTTCCTAGATTTTTTCTCTTGCACTCTGCAATGTATTCCCATTAGATGTTAAACTGGTCCTTGTTTGTCCCTTTAGTCATTTCAAAAGCCTTATTCATTGCCTTGTAAATTTGGAAATTGCTAACTTTCACATTGAAATCCTTTTGAATAGTCTCTTTGAATTATTGAGTGGGCCAAGTAGGATTTGACCTAAGCTGTTCAACATACTTGCTTTCAAGCCATTTAGAGTTTGCATGTTTAATGTAAAAAAGCCTATTTCAAATGTGTTTATGCACAAATTCCCTTACAAGTATAGTCAGCTCACAACTAATTTGAGATGCATAAGTGACCCATGGGCACCCTGCTTTGCATTTGACCCTCACCTTATCTTTATCCTTCTTGGTAAATGCGAGTTGTTGAAAAACCCTCACTGTGTTATTTTAACTTTTGTTAAGAAGGTTAAATGAGTTCTGAGATACTTTTTGAAGAGACTCTTGTAAAAATCTGGATTAGTACACAAGGTGTGTGAAAAACAGATTGTAAGAACAAAATATTCAAGATTCTTGGAAATTGTTTTTTAGTTTAAAACTTAAGTCTATGAAGCATATTGTAGTTATGGAAAATAAAGAAGCACACACAAGAAACAAATATTTTTTACGTGGTAAAACCCCACTCAAATTGAAGAAACATCCACGGAGATCTCTACACCTCAAAGTAAAAATCCACTAAAATAGTTTTAAAGTTTCAAGCATTCAACGAGATATACACAAACAAAAACAAATCAATTCTAAGTCGAAAAATATACCTACACTCCTCGGTTATTTTCTGATTTCTTTAAGGCTCTGATGTTGTCCTCTCTATTCTTTAGCTTGGATTCTTTTTTTCTTTAGCTTTACATCGACTCAAATGGTCAGAATCTCTCAACCAACAACACTATTTAGTGATGGTGAATGATTATCTTGAGAGTGTTGTGCCTAAATCACATGCATGCACTCGCACATGCTTAATTATAAATAATTCCTACGAATTGTAAAAGTTCTAAGTATGAAATCTCTTTTTCACTCTACTGAAGTTAGACTTCATCTTTTTCTCATAATGTTTCTAGATATGTAAATCTTTAGAATCTTTAAAATAGAGATTCTTTAGAAATTATTTATATACAAATTTTTCAAACTCAAAAATCTTAAGAGATCTGAAATATGTAAGTCTTTATTTCACGTTTGTAAAAAAGCTGAGAAATGTTGGATAAACAAGATTACAAACTTTACAAAATAAATCCAACATAAGAGAGTGATTTCTTAATAAAGAAATAAAAAAAACCTATGGATCTAAGTGACTATATATCACTATTTAGATTTACGAGTTTCTAAACAGAAACCCAATTTAATTTTATGAGGTTGTTGAGTGAGACATTTAGACCTAGAGGATAGAAAATGAAAACTAGAAACCCATAACTCTCAAACTATTTTCTGAAGAAAATTTGGTAGAGCTTTATTAACGATTTCTATTTTTCTCTCTCTTATTTATTTTCTTCTCTCTCTTTTCTTCTTTCAGACCCTTAGACCTCTCAAAGATTGAAATTGTGAAGACGAAGGTCTCTATTTATATAAGTGTCGGAAGGATCTGGAAGATCAAGACAAATCAAGGGTTGAGATTAAATTTATTGTTCAAAATCTTGATCTAATGGCTAATAATGGACAGCGCAAATAAATGCTCTGATTGGTTCTAATTATCATCACATGGATTGCTCAAGATAACATGCAGACCTTAGATTAAAAATGATCGAATGGTTAAAATTGAAAGCTGAAGATGTGAGTATGAGAAAACACACATTAAACCATTAATATGCAACCACGTGCCAGCCATATAATCAATCTCAAACACGTGTTTTTATACTTTTTATAATCTTATTTTCAACCATAAATTTATCTAGCGCTTTCGGATTCTACCTACGGCTTCTTTTAGGAAGTTTCAATATATGAAAATTAAACCCCAAACATTTTAAAACCCAAAATTTAATTCTTTAAAAAATATATTTTAAATGTTTAAAAATTCCTAATTAATGTAGAAAATTCGTTTTAATCCAAATTCACACACACACAAACACACACACACACACACACCTCATATATGAAATGAAATGTGCAAATGTGAAATCCTAGAGTGTTTTATGTATTGGTTTTATACCTGAAGACCATTGATCTTTGTTGATGAAGATAATATTGTCTTGAAGTTCTTGAAGATGGAATGAAGTAATAGGACTGACTCAATTTTGTCTTCTTTTCCAAACTAGTTGAGATCCTATATAGTATAGACTCAAGTGAGTCATCTATATAGTGTTCTTCAATATCCCCCTTTGCGGATGAGAGATAAAATCTCCTTTCAGACATATAGGAGAGAGATAAAAAAAAATAAGAAAACCCTATTCCTATACAAAAGGTCTACATACCCCATTTCCTAGAAATTAAAAAGTACATAACTCAACTATATACATACCAATACCTTAAATGTATCCACTAGTAGTAATGGTACTGAATCCTGAAAAAATAAAACAACTCATGGGGAAGATCAAGAATTTTAGTTGAATTTATACAATATATTGTCCAGATGGACTCAAATATCTCTCCCCCATTTTGTCTCAAATGGAAAGGGGGTGCATTAACAAAACAAACATATATTAAGTATGAGAATATAAATCTATCAACCTATATTATACAACGGGTCACATCAAGGGACTCCTACATAAAACAGAAATAAGAGGCGTCTTTTATCATATTTCCAAACGACTGTGCCCTATATCCTCAAAGACCAATTATAAGCAAGAAAGCAACTAGAGGATATATTAATAGGTTATAGAGATCTATTCAGAAAATATTATACTAATGGATTGTCTTAAATATTCAAATTGTATATTATCCAAAGATTTAGTGAACAAATCAGTTAGTTAATATTCAGTGGGTAAATAGTTTATCTCTAATTATTTAAATTCAACTAATTCTCGTAAAAAATGATGTCGTATATTAATATGTTTAGTGCGGTAATGTTGAACAGGATTCTTGGAGATATTTATCAAACTTTGATTATCGCATTATAGGTTTAGCTTTTCTTCTTTAATGCCATAATCACTAAGCATTTGTTTTATCCGAATTAATTGAGCGCAACAACTCCTTGCTGCTATATTTTCTGATTCTGCTGTGGAAAGTGAAGTGAAAATTTTCTTTTTACTGCTCCATCCTACTAAGTTATTACCTATATAATAACAAGCACCGGATGTGCTTTTGTTGCTATCAGAACACCTAGCCTAAGCAGTGTCGGTGTATCCTACAATTGAGCTAGATGTATATCTTATGTACCATATACCTAGGTTTATTATCCATCTAACATATTTAATTATACGTTTAACACATAGAAGGTGACTTTATTTAGGTGCACTTTGCTAAGGGGCACAAATACACACAACATACATGATATCAGGTCGAGAGGTTGTTAAGTATAACAGGTTGTCTATCATGCTTCTAAATAGGGCATGATCTATAGGTTTCCCATGTTCATCTTTAAAAAGTTTCATACAAGTACCCATAGGAGTCCTAGCAATTCTAGAATTATCTAAACTGAATTTTTTCACTAATTCTATTACTTACTTAGGTTGCGATATGAATAATCCATTATCTTTTTTATTGAGTTGAAGTACTAAGAAATATTGAAGCTCCCCCATAAGTGACATTTGGAATTCCATGTGCATAATTTTAGAAAACTCTTTAACCTCAGGAGGGGAATTAGAATCAAATATTATGTCATCAATATAAACCTAAGCTATTAAGACATGTTTGTTAAAATGTTTAACAAATAATGTCTGGACATTTCCACCTTGTTGAAACCCTTTATTGATTAAAAAGGTTGACAGGCGTTCGTACTAGGCCCGAGGGGTTTACTTTAAACCGTATAATGCATTTTTCAATCTATAGATATGGTTTGGTTAATGAAGGTCAATGTAGCCTTTCGTCTATTCACCATAAGTCTCATCTGTCAAAATACCATTTTAGAAGGCAAATTTGACATCTATTTGATAAAGTGTGAATTGTAAGTGACAAGCTATGACCAAGAGTAAACGAACATACTCAAGGAGTGTGACCGAGGCAAATATCTCCTCGAAATCTATTCCTTCAAGTTAAAATTAACCCTGGGAAACTAATCTAGCTTTATTTCTAACTATCATCATAGATTCACCTGTTTTTTTTAAATCCAATGAAGGCCAATAACTCTTTTATTTTCGGGCCTAGGCACAAGATACCACACATCATGACTTTTAAATTAGATGAGCTCTTCTTGCATAGAACCTATTTAAAATGTGTCATTGAGTGCTTCATTTACATTATTTTGTTCTAATAAAGAAACAAAGTAGGCAAAATGAGCAATATTGCGTAATTGGTATTTTGTGCGCATTGTCTCTTCAGGGTTACCAACAATATTATCTATGGTATAATCTTTAGAAATCCAGTTAGGTACTTCAGGGGTCTCAGTTGGTAAAGGATCAACTATCTATAGAGAGTCATAGGTAAAATTATTTTCACACTCATCCACTGTAGTTGGCCCTTGTTCGTTACTCTCGACATTAGTGTCACTAACTATCACATTTATCGATTCCATTATGACTTTGGTACACAGACTATAAATGTGATAAGCCTGACTACTAAAGGAGTAACCCAAAAATATGGCTTTTCCACTACGGGTTTCAAACATAGATAGGTGTTCTCTATCTTTACAAACATAACAAGTACTCCCAAAAGTTTGAAAATATTTAAAGTTGGTATTTTTCCCATACTCAAGTTCATAAGATGTTTGTTTGTTATTTTTTTTGAAGGTATACTCTGTTGATAATGTGACATACTATGTGAACTACCTCAACCCAAAAGTATTTTGGCAAGTTCTAACCATGTATCATTACCCTGGCCATTTCTTAGATTATGCAATTTTTACGCTCAACAACACCATTCTACTGGGGTGTTTTAGGTGCACTGAACTTGTGTTGGTAACCATTAAAGTTATAGTACTATTTTACGAATAAGTTTTTAAATTCACCTCCTCTATCGCTATGAATTGGATTGACTTGGGTAACTTTTTCATTCTCGATTCTTAAAAGAATTTTTAAAAATTCTTGGAATGTATCAGATTTTTGTTTTAAAAGGCTAAGTGAATCGAATAAAATCATCCATCATAACCAAAATATAACTGTTACCATAAAGGCTTACAGTTAGGGAAGGGCCCATGAGTTCCATGTTGATTAGCTCTAGAGTTTTGTTTTTAAAGTCTTTTTAACTTTCTTATGACCAGATTTAACTATTTTTCCTTCCTGATAGGACCCACAAGCAACATTTGAAATAAGTATTATTTTTGGCAAACCTCTAACTATATCTTGTGAGCTTAATTTGTTAAGATTGTCATAACTTATGTGATTATCATAATTTATGTCACCCAAAAGATTATGCCAGATTTCGTTGTCATCAATTTTGGATAACCTGCAAGTATCATTACACATATTTAATGTGTCACAGTTATCTGGGGTCCTGTGACTAGTAAGAATGCATTCACCATTCTCATTTAAAATTTTACAATTAGTTTTTGAGAATGTGACTATATGAATGGAGTCGTAAAATCATGATATACTTAACAAATTAGCTTTAATACCTTTCACTAATAATATATATTTGAGAATGCGGAGCTCTTTTTCTTGGAGTGTTCATTTGCCTATGATCTAAGCTAATACTCTGTTCCTAAACAAAACATTTCTTCCTAAGAAGTCAGTTATGTCGGATAATTTAGTATCATCTTCGGCCATATTTTTAGAACATCCAGAGTCTAAGTACCAACCAGAAGCAGTTATGTTACATTTCAACTGGGGTATTACGTCATCATTTCTAACCCATATAGCTCTAGTTTTGAAAGGTTTGTGAGATTTTGATTTAGTAATAGATCTAGGACTCTTTCTCTTAGATTTATTCTTTGCGTGAGATCTTTTCTTCATATTCCTATAATTAGAGTTTTTATTTGGATGTTTAGGAAGTACATAATTATTTCTATTCTATCTAGAATAGCTAAAGTTTTTGTAAACTGGTGATTTATAAATAGGCTTATACAGTCGTTTTTGAAAACATTCATCGAGATAGTGTCCATACACATCAAAGTATGAACAGTATTGGTGGCTAGACGGTTGTCTCCGATTTTTGAAATCTTTGAAAAGAGGTTTATCCATTTATTATTAGATGTTGACCTTATGTTTAACTGCGACACTTTGTCATTCAGGTTCAAATCTCCTAACAGGGGGTAAACATATTTGGCCTTACGTTTAGCGATAGGCTTTGGACAATTTTTCATCAAGATGTCTGGCTCTTTTTGTTTATTCCAAAAATCAAGTTTTAAGGATTGAAAATCAAGACATAGATCGGCAGGTCTTTTCTCGAAAGACACAAATTTTATATTTTGCAAAGGGTTTTTTTGTGTCTTAGTTTTTTTATGAAAACATGTGCCTGTTTTATCTTCAGATTTGGTTTTACTAGAGGCAACACAATTTTCAAAACAATTGGATTCATTTTCAAACTTAGAGAATTTTTTTAAGATAGTTGAAATCTTTTCTTTAGATTGTTCCAATTCTATCAAAGTTGTCGTAAATTTCTTTTCCAAAACATCATTTGACTCAGAAAGTTCTTTAATCTTTTTAATAAAGGATTTGGTTTTGCATTCATAGGTCAAACACATATTTGTATAGTCCTTAGCATTCTGATTCACCATTAGGCTTAAAGCTTCAATTCTTTCAGTTAGGTCCTTGACAGTCTAAACTAGTTTGGCACTTTTCCTAAGAGTCTTAGTGTATAGTGTGTGAATGTTAGGGAGATCATCATTATCGGACTCATTATGTGTAGTGTGTGAACTGTCCCCTAACGTTTCATTCGTTGTATTCACACACCCATTCAATTCGTCATTGTTGTGTTCACTTTGACTCACACACATCATCGTAAAGTTACTACTAGTAGTATCAACAACATTAATATTATCTAATCAGAGTGAAGATAAACTAGAAGCATGCAAGACATCATAAGACATAACAGTACTAGGCATGATAGCATCAAGTTCATTATTGCTAGTAGATATATCACGAGAATAGAAAATTTTAGCAAAAAAGGACATGAAAGGGTAAAAAATATTTCATGATCCAGGCTCATCTTCTTCAAAATCACTCGAATCATCCCAAGTCTTACTAATATATGCTCTAGTAGTGTTATTCATTTTAACCCTACAATTAGTAGCTAAGTGACACGTTTTACCACATCTGAAACACTGAGTGTTTTTAAGGTCTCTTTGAGATCTATGGTTGGTCTCAGTATTGTGTTTGCCCTGATTCCTCTCATGAGGCTTATTATTGGAATGGTTACGATACGCAGGTTCCCTTGTTTAGAAGAAACATTATTTCTAAACTTTAAAATTTTCTTAATTTTTTCTGGCATAAGGGATATATGGTTATCCAAGGTTTCCAAATCACATTCCTCATCAGAGTCAAGGCCAATATTAAGAATAACTAATTGAGGTGAAGTCACTTTGGACTGAAATACAACTTTTGAACTAGACTGCCTTTTCTAATTATTTGTGAGATGCTTGTTCAATTCTAGTTCCAATTCTACAGTCCTAAGTTAGCTACTGAGGAGTTCAGGAGTCAATTATGGATAGTCTATCTCCTGAATTTCATACCTTTTTATTGTCAAACATAGGGGGAAAGGATATTAGAATTTTAGATATAATTTCTTTCCTATTGTACATTAAACCATTAGTATGCAATTTTGTTATAATATTAGTCAATCTACTGTAGAATTCATCAAAAGTCTCAGTCTCATGAATAGGCAAAGTGTTATACTGTTATATCTGTGTTTTGGCAGCCTTAACACTTTCATCCCCTTCATGGGCTATGACTAATATATCCCAGGCTTCCTTAGATATTAAGAATATAAATATACGTTTAAATTTGTCTTCATTGACAAACATACAAATTGCATTCTTCCCTTTATTATTACTTAAGGAGGCATGTCTTTCTTCTTTAGTGAACTGACCGAGGAGCTTCTTTATCCTCTCAGTTCTACGTTCTGCTCTAGGCTTGGTTGGGTAAAAATAACCATTTTCAATTGCTTCCTAGACATCATCACCCTAATGTCCCTTGGATTAAAGCAATCATCCTTACTTTCCAGTAAGGAAATTGGTTCCATCAAAGAGGGGAGGTCTGGATAGATTTCCAAGATGCTCAAATTTTTCATCCATAAAAAGATTTTGTAAAAAGTCTCAAAGTACAGGATCAAAAGTTTTGAGAAAATAGTATTTTCGGCTCTGATACCAATTGAAAAACCCTCACTAAGTTATTTTAACTTTTGTTAAAAAGGTTCAATGAGATCGAACTACTTGTTGAAGAGACTCTTGTAAAAATCTTGATTAGTACATAAGGTGTGTTTAAAATAGTTTGTAAGAACAAAATATTCAAGATTCTTAAAAATGGGTTTTTAGTTTAAAACCTAAGTCTATTAAGCAGACTGTAGTTATGGAAAATAGAGAAGCACACACAAGAGACAGATATTTTTTACGTGGTAAAATCCCACCCAAATTGGAGAAACATCCACGGAGGTCTCTACACCGCAAAACAAAAATTCACTAAAATATTTTTAAGGTTACAAACATTGAACGAGATATAAACAAATAAAAAATACCTATTTTAAGTCCAAAAATATGCTTACACTCCTCGGTTATTTTCTGGATTCTTTAAGGCTCTGATGTTGTCCTTTCCGTTCTTTATCTTGGCTCCTTTTTTCCTTTAGCTTTACGTCGATTCAAATGGTCAGAATATCTCAATCAACAACACTATTTAGTTATGGCGAGTGATTGTGTTGCACTCACATACACTTAATTACAAACAATTCCTACGAATTACAAAAGTTCTAATTATGAAATCTCTTTTTTACACTACTGATATTTGACTTAGTCTTATCCTCAGAATGTTTTCAGATCTCTAAATCTTTAGAATCTTTAAAACAAAGATTCTTTAGAAATTATGTATATACAAATTTTTTGAACTGAAAAATCTTAATAGATCTAAAATATACAAGTCTTTATTTCAGGTTTGTAAAAAAGCTGAGAAATGTTGGATAAATAAGATTACAAACATTACAAAATAAATCCAACATAAGAAAATGATTTCTCAATAAATAAATCAAAACAACCTATGGATCTAAGTGACTATATATCACTGATTTAGATATACGAGTTTCTAAACAGACACGAGATCTAATTCTATGAGGATGTAGAGTGAGAGATTTATGCCTAAGAGGATAGAAAATGCAAACCAGCGACCCCTAACTCTCAAACTATTTTCTGAAGAAAATTTGGTAGAGTTTTATTTATGATTTCTATATTTTTCTCTCTTTTATTTCTTTTCTGCTCTCATCTCTCCCATCTCTTTCTTTTTCTCTCAGACCCTTAGACCTCTTAAAGATTGAAATTGTGAAGACGACGGTCTCTATTTATACAAATGTTGGAAGGATTTGGAAGATCAAGGCAAATCAAGGGTTGAGATTAAATTGATTATTCAAACTCTAGATCTAATGGCTACTAATGGACCGCACAAATAAACGCTTTGATTAGCTCTAATTATCATCACATGGATTGTTCAAGATAACATGCAGACCTTACATTAAAAATGATTTAACGGTTAAAATTAAAAGCTGAAGATGTGAGTCTGAGAAAACACACATTGAACCAGTAATATGCAACCACGTGTCATCCATATAATCAATCTCAAAGGTGTGTTTTTATACATTTTATAATCTCATTTTTAACCACAAATTTATCTAATGCTTTCGGATTGTACCCAAGGTTATATTTATGAAGTTTCAATATATGGAAATTAAACCCCAAACATTTAAAAACCCAAAATTTAATTCTTTAATAATTTATTTAAAATGTTTAAAAATTTGTAATTAGTGTAGAAAATTTAATCCAAATTAACACACACACCTCATATATGAAATGAAATATAGAAATGTGCAATCCTAGAGTGTTTTGTTTGTTGGTTTTCTATCTAAATACCATCGATCTTTGCTGATGAAGATAATCTTGTCTTAAAGTTCTTGAAGATGCAATGAAGTAATAAGAGTGACTCAATTTTATCTTCTTTCCAAACTAGTTGAGATCCTATATAGTTTCGACTCAAGTGAGTCAACTATATAGTGTGCTTTATTTGTTTCCTATTTTTGATAGCATATTCCCTGATTTCATCCCTAAAAACTTCCATATTTGTAAATACCATCCCTAATCTAAATTTGGGGCAATTCATGTCCCTCCATATGTCCCTCATCTCCTAATGATGACAAGATTTTAAGATCATCTGAAGTGACATACAATTGCACTTTACCAACCTCACATTCATTTCCCTTGCCTTCATCTACCCTCTTACCTTTATCTATCCTATCTCACTTGTTTTGGACTTTAATATCTTCATCAGTGTCACTCTTAGAGCTCACCATATCAACTGTGTATCAAACTATAAAATATGTGACAACCCGAATATAATTATGATAAATCATGTTTAAATCATGATTAGATTATGTGATATGAATAATATGTTATTAGTATATATATAATGTTAAGTAATTATGTTTATTTTAATCCCACCTTCCTAAAGCTTGAAATATCGAATTAGTTACAACTATGAAATTTAAAAGTTTCGGTAGGAATATTCTTGTTGGAGGTTAGTTTTGACCTATATGACATAACAATTGACTTGGGGTGTAAACTAGATATTTGTAGATATATGAGTTAGGGTTGTAACACAACAAACGGTCCATCCAACGGACATCCGAGTGGGAAGATATTGTCTTTTTTACGAACAGGGGCTAAAGTAGTCCTTTAGCCTTAAATGATATTTTGTTTTATATGATGCCACATGTTATAAATTGATTGGTTGGAGGTGGAGGTGTTTTGGCCGACTTAAACCCTTGATATATCCTCCTTTATTCATCAAACTCAGTTTGGGAGAGTTTTAAGTTGAGGAAAAACAATTGTGAGGGTTAGGAAGAAGAAAGTGAGGAGAAACATTCAAAAAAATTCATAGATAATTACGTAAAAGCCCCTAAGGTAATTTCAACCATGAATCTTGAAATTTTTCTTTCATTTATGATTTATATGATATAAATCCTTGATTTTTTATTGACCTTTCATGCTTGGGTGCATATGTATGGATATCTGCAAGTTTAAGTTAAGTTGAATGTACAAAACCCTAAAATTGCTTTGTTTAGAAACTTTGTTTATTCAAACTTCCATATATTTTTGTATACTTACTGGAATTGATTAATTCTAATTGGATATTAACCTGGACTCATATATGTATGGCATATACGAAAATTGTGTGAAAATACCAAGAAATGAGTCTTTGGTGAGAGTTTTAAATTCGGGTATGAAATCTGCCCTAAGGGTGAAAATATGCGTGCCATGTGTTCGGTGTTTTGCTTGACATAGCAAACGAACCTTAAAAATTATGAAACTTTAATTTTGTATTGTTAAATATGTTTACTGATGTTGGGTGAAATATCATATAAATTTATGATGTAGAAAAATTATGGAAATTCGTGGAAGTTGAATGAACGATAAGAGGGCCTATAGGGCAGATTTGCCATGTGGTAAAGAAATGAGCATATCTTGCTCTACGAGACCTAAAATAATTTACCGTCTTTTGTATTGGAATACTAATATGACAAGGATTGAATTTCCAAGAATAAATGAATTTATATTTGGTCTATGATTTGGATATGTTAAATATACTAGCATGGATTTGGATGGAACTTCACTTATGATAAATGATTTGAATGGAATCATGTGATGCTTATGGATTGAATTATGTTTAAATCGTTCTTTGGATTATTGATATTATTATGATGATACTAATATTTTAAGAATGATAGGAAGGGAAGAAGAGCTGATTGAACAAGTACTGGATAAAGGCAAGGGCAAAAGCAGTTAAACTGCCAAGGTGAGTGTACTTATGATTTGTTTCATATATAAATATGAATATAGCTCTAAGAGAGGATTTGTTTGAATACTTTGGTATTCAGGATTTGTTTGGATATTAAAATATCCAGGATTTGTTTAGATCTCATGATCCAAGATTGGTTTGAATACTTCGATATTCAGAATTTGTTTGGATATTAAAATATCCAGGATTTGTGTGGGTCTCATGATCCAGGATTGGTTTGAATACTTCGGTATTCAAGATTTGTTATTGCCAATGGGCAGAATTATTTGGGTCTTATGATCCAGGATTTGTTATTGCCAATGGGCAGAATTATTTGGATCTTATGATCCAGGATTTGTTATTGCCAATGGGCAGAAATATTTGGATCTTATGATCCAGGATTTGTGATTGCCAATGGGCAGGATTATTCGGATTTTATATCCACATATTCGATATAGAATTTTTATTTCATTGTAGGGAAGGAGTACCTCACTAAGCTTAATGCTTACATTTTATACTTTAACTATTTCAGGTTCGTACGCTGCCAGCTAGGATACCATATGACCGGTAACTTTGAGAGTTGCGCCGTTGGGGAGAGCTGGGTTTTAAAAATAGGGATGTTATTGTTGTCACACTAAAGATTTTAATATACTCGCACATTGTATATATTGATTTAGTATGGATTGAGTTGATCATAGTTAATCAGAGTATTGTATGTCCGCTTAATTTTGACTCTGATATAATTTTTTTTGTATGGTATAAGAATAATATTATGTTCATTATGTACATTATGTAAGGAAAAATATTGGTAAATGAAGTATATTTTCCAATGGTCTCAAGATTATGATCCAATTATTCCAATAACAAATGATAAGTATGGATATTGGGTTTGGGGTGTGACAATTAGTGGTATCAGAGCGTGGTTATTAATTCTGGACGTGTGTGACGGTTAGATGGAAGTATTGAGTTGATTTGATATTTATGAATTGTTTATGTACTAACCAATAGTTTAGTAGTATAAACTGTTTATATTGGTTGTTAGAACTTTGTTTTATTATAGATAATTCCGGATGGAACCTGGTGATGGACAACATCGAGAAGAGGGAGTAGCTTCTCATACAGACAATAATGAAGAAGAGCAGAGTGTTGCTGGAAGGGCTAGAGAGAATGAACAACCTACAGAGATTCAGATGATGGTACAGGCAATGATGAGGATGGAAGAGTAACAAGAAAGAAATATGGTGCAAATGGCAGAACAACAGGCTAGATATCTAGAATCAAAGACCGTGGCCAGGATTGAGAAAGAGGCAAGGAAGGAAATGAAAGATTCCATGCATGAGAAGTTTTTGAAGTTGAATCCTCCAGAATATTCAGGGTCAGTTGAACCTACAGAAGCTGAGATGTGGGTTAGAGATCTAGAAACTATATTTGCAGTTATGAAGGTTCCAGATAACCAGAAAGTGAATCTAGCTGTGTTTAAGCTCAAAGGAGAGGCCAAATATTGGTGGGAAGCCAGCAACCATTTGGTTCCCAGGATGGAAGGTACTGATGTTATTACTTGGGCCGAATTTATTAAAGCTTTGTATTTTAAGTATTTCCCTAAGGTTTATAGGAGGGAGAAGCTGAGGGAGTTTATAAATTTGACCCAAGGGAAAATGTCTGTAAGGGAGTATGATGCTAAATTTACTGCTTTGTCTAGATTTGCTACTAAGTATGTGCAGGATGAAGGAGATAAATGTAGTAAGTTTCAAGATGGACTGATTTTGCCTATTCAAAATAGAGTGGCCACTTATGAGTTAGAAGATTATGCTTCTTTGGTAAACAAAGCCACGATAGCAGAAAGGCAAATGAACCAAGGGGTGGTGAGCAGAGAGAGTTTTAAGAAAAGTAGATTCTATGCATCTCACTCGAAGGGAGGTGAGGGTGGAAGTGTTAAGATGGAACCTCATAAATTTCAGAGAGGTGGTGGAGATAGTGGTAGAGGTCAGGGGAGATTTGGCAGATATACTAGGGGTGGAGAATCTTCTAGTCTGGGTTGGAGGTCAGGAAACCGGTGAGAGTTGTTACGTGTTTCTTTTGTAAAGAGGAGGGGCATTATAAATCCGATTGTCCTAAGCTTAAAGGAGTGGAATGCTACCATTGTCATCAAGTGGGGCATGTTAAAAAGAATTATCCGCAGTTGGCAGAGACTCCAACAACACATAGTGAAGTAGCAAGCAGAATGTTATCTCCGGGCAGTGCAGTGAAAAGTATGGGCAGAGGACAAGCTAGTAGTTCCAAACCAGGTGGACGAGTTTTTACAATGAAAGAAGCTCAGATTACTCCAGATATGGTGACAGGTACACTTTTTGTTATTGATAGAAGTGCTTATGTTCTTATTGATCCTGGTTCCACACATTCTTTTGTGTCATATGCATTTTCCATATATCTTAATAGACCATGCACTCATTTAGAGGTGGGGTTGGGTATTTCCATGCCTATGGGGGATATGATTGTAGTTGAATATATTTTTCGTGATTGCGTTTTGACTGTGGGGGCTAGAGATACAGTTATAGATCTACTTCCATTGGATATTTTTGATTTTGACATAATTCTGGGAATGGATTGGTTATCTAAATATCATGCATCTATGGATTGTTTCTGTAAGGAAGTTGTTTTTAATATGCCTGGTGAGCTTGAATTTAAATTTGTGGGGGAAAGGAAAATTGTTCCCAGTTGCATCATTTCTGCTATTCAGACGAGGAAATTATTGAGTAAGGGTTGTGAGAGTTTTATTGCATATGTTCTTGACACTAGGAAGGGATCTTTACAATTAGTCGATGTTCCTATTGTACGGGATTTTTCAGAAGTGTTTCCTAGTGAGTTGCCAGGGTTACCTCCAGAAAGAGAAATTGAATTTAGTATTGAATTAGCACCGGGGACAACCCCTATTTCTATGGCACCGTATAGAATGGCACTTGCTGAGTTGAAAGAACTCAAAATTCAGTTGCAGGATTTACTTGATAGGGGGTTCATACAACCTAGTGTATCTCCATGGGGGGCGCCGATTTTATTTGTGAAAAAGAAAGATGGCACTATGCGTTTGTGTATTGATTATAGGCAAGTGAATAAAGCTATTATTAAGAACAAATACCCTTTACCATGTATAGATGATTTGTTTGATCAGTTACAGGGTGCTAAAGTGTTTTCAAAAATAGACTTACGATCGGGTTATCATCAGTTGAGGGTCAAGGAGAGTGATATTTCTAAAACTTCTTTTTGTACTCGGTATGGTCATTTTGAATTTCTGGTGATGCCTTTTGGTGTGACTAATGCTCCAGTTGTATTTATGGATCTCATGAACAGGGTACTTCATCCTTTTGTTGATTCATTTGTGATAGTTTTTATTGATGATATCCTGATTTATTCACGTGATATGGTTGAACATGAAAAGCATCTCACAACTATTTTGAATCTGTTGAAAGATAAGAAGGTGTATGCCAAGTTTAGCAAGTGTGAATTTTGGCTATCACAAGTTGTATTTTTAGGCCATGTTGTTTCGGGAGATGGTATATGTGTTGATCCTAAAAAGGTAGAGGCTATTGTAAATTGGGAGAGGCCCAATAACGTGATTGAGGTGAGGATTTTTCTGGGTTTAGCTGGGTATTATAGGAGGTTTATAAAGGGATTTTCTTCAATAGCCTTGCCGATGACTAAATTAACCCGGAACGATGTTAAGTTTGAATGGAATTCTGATTGCGAAAATAGTTTTGATGAATTGAAAAAGAGGTTGGTAACTGCACCTGTTCTTACTATTCCACATGGTGGAGATGGTTTTGTTATTTATACGGATGCTTAAAGTCGGGGGTTGGGTTGTGTTTTTATGCAGCATGGTAAAGTTATTGCTTATGCTTCTAGGCAGTTGCGTACACATGAACGTAATTATCCTACACACGATTTGGAACTTGCTGCTATTGTCTTTGCTTTGAAATTATGGCGTCATTATCTATATGGTGAGGTGTGTGAAATTTTTACTGACCATCAAAGCCTTAAGTATTTATTTACTCAAAAGGAGTTGAATTTGAGGCAGAGGTGATGGATGGAGTTAATTAAAGACTATGATTGTACAATTCACTACCACC
Source organism: Sambucus nigra (assembly GCA_949130495.1). Taxonomy (NCBI): domain Eukaryota; kingdom Viridiplantae; phylum Streptophyta; class Magnoliopsida; order Dipsacales; family Adoxaceae; genus Sambucus; species Sambucus nigra. Next base: position 379,998,438 of record OX422214.1, on the reverse strand, counting down.
CAGGGAAGGCAAATGTAGTTGCAGATGCTCTGAGTAGAAAGCCTTTGAGCAGGTTATCTTTTATTCGGTGTGCTAGAGTTTCCCAAATCATGGAGTTAAGATTGATGGGAGTAGAATTGAAGATAGCCGATGGGGACAGGTTCTTTTCTCATGTAAGCGTGAGGCCTTTGTTAGCTACTCGTATTCGTGATTTGCAAAGTCAAGATCCTTTTCTTGAGAAGAAATGACAAGATGTCCGAGATGGTAAGTCTGAAGATTTTTGTATTGTGAATGATGGCACTTTATTGTATAAGCAACGATTGTGCGTGCCTAATGTGTGTGGATTGAAAGTGGAAATTTTAGATGAGGCTCATAATTCCATTTATACTATGCATCCTGGTAGTACTAAAATGTATAGGGATTTAAAGGAGCATTATTGGTGGAATAATATGAAAAAGGAAATAGCTGATTTTGTTGCTAGGTGCCTTATATGTCAGCAAGTGAAAGTGGAGCATCAGAAGCCTACTGGTTTGCTTCAGCCATTACCAATACCGGAATGGAAATGGGATCATGTAACGATGGATTTTGTGGTTGGGCTTCCTTTATCTCAGAAGGGGTCAGATTCGATTTGGGTAGTGGTGGATAGATTGACGAAGTCCGCTCATTTTCTAGCAGTCAAGACTACGCATACAGTTGACAGGTATGATAGTTTGTATGTTAATGAAATTATTTGATTGGATGGAGCACCGGTATCTATTGTTTCAGATAGGGACCCTACTTTTACATCCAGATTTTGGGATAGCTTGCAGTATGCTATGGGTACTAACTTGAAGTTTAGTACGACTTTTTATCCTCAGACAGATAGGCAGTCTGAAAGGACAATACAGATTTTGGAAGATATGCTTAGATCTTGTGTGCTTGATTTAAAAAGAAATTGGGATGAATATTTCCCTTTGATAGAATTTGCATATAATAATAGTTTTCAGTCTACTATTGGTATGGCTCCATATGAAGCCTTGTACGGTAGACGATGTCGTACACCGATATGTTGGGGTGAAGTTGGTGAAAGGAAGATAGAGGGTCCAGAATTAATTGAAGTCACCACTGAAAAAGTGAAGATTATTCAAGATAGAATGAGAATAGCTCAAAGCAAACAGAAAAGTTATGCGGATAAACGACGAAAAGATGTGGAATTCCGGAAAGGGGATTATGTGTTTCTTCGAATATCGCCATGGAAAGGAGTTATGAGGTTTGGAAAGAAAGGGAAATTAAGTCCACGCTACATTGGACCTTATGAAGTCCTTGAGAAAGTCAGGATGGTTGCCTACAAGTTAGCATTACCACCAGAGTTATCTCGTTTGCATGATGTTTTCCATGTTTCTATGTTAAGAAAGTATGTAGCGGATCCTTCACATGTGTTGGTAGAACAGCCTATTGAGTTAAAGGAAGACATGAGTTATATGGAAGAACCACTTGCTATCGTGGATAGGAAGGAACAAGTATTGAGATCAAAAGTAATCCCACTTGAGAAAGTTGTGTGGAGAAGGAATTCCATGGAAAAGGCTACATGGGAGAGAGAGGATACCAAGAAGATTACTTATCCGTATTTGTTTGATTCGGACAACCAAGGTATGTCAATTTCGGGGACGAAATTTCCTAACGGGGGGAGAATTGTGACAACCCGAATATAATTATGATAAATGATGTTTAAATCATGATTAGCTTATGTGATATGAATAATATGTTATTAGTATATATATAATGTTAAGTAATTATGTTTAGTTTAATCCCCCCTTCCTAAAGCTTGAAATATCGAATTAGTTACAACTGTGAAATTTTAAAGTTTCGGTAGGAATGTTCCTGTTGGAGGCTAGTTTTGACCTTTATGACATAACAATTGACTTGAGGTGTAAACTAGATATTTGTATATATATGAGTTGGGGTTGTGACACAACAAACGGTCCATCGAACGCACATCCGAGTAGGAAGATATTGTCTTTTTACGAACAGGGGCTAAAGTAGTCATTTAGCCTTAAATGATATTTTGTTTTATATGATGCCACATGTTATAAATTGATTGGTTGGAGGTGGAGGTTGTTTTGGCCAACTTAAACCCTTGAGATATCCTCATTTCTTCAGCAAACTCAGTTTGGGAGAGTTTTAAGTTGATGAAAAACAATTGTGAGGGTTAGGAAGAAGAAAGTGAGGAGAAACATTCAAAAAAATTCATAGAAAATTACGTAAAAGCCCCTAAGGTAATTTCAACCATGAATCTTGCTATTTTTCTTTCATTTATGATTTATATGATATAAATACTTGTTTTTTTATTGACCTTTCATGCTTGGGTGCATATGTATGGATATATGCAAGTTTAAGTTAAGTTGAATGTACAAAACCCTAAAATTGCTTTGTTTATAAACTTTGTTTATTCAAACTTCCATATATTTTTTTATACTTACTGGAATTGATTAATTACAATTGGAGATTAACCTGGACTCATATATGTATGACATATCCGAAAATCATGTGAAAATACCAAGAAATGAGTCTTTGGTGAGAGTTTTAAATTCGGGTATGAAATCTTCCCTGAGGGTGAAAATATGCCTGCCACGTGTTCGGTGTTTTGCTTGACATAGCAAACGAACCTTAAAAATTATGAAACTTTAATTTTGTATAGTTCAATATGTTTACTGATGTTGGGTGAAATATCATATAAATTTATGATGTAGAAAAATTATGGAAGTTCGTGGAAGTTGAATGAACGATAAGAGGGCCTATAGGGCAGATTTGCCATGTGGTAAAGAAATGAGCATATCTTGCTCTACGAGACCTAAAATGATGTACCATGTTTTGTATTGGAATACTAATATGACAAGGATTGAATTTCCAAGAATAAATGAATTTATATTTGGTCTATGATTTGGATATGTTAAATATACTAGCATGGATTTGGATGGAACTTCACTTGTGATAAATGATTTGAATGGAATCATGTGATGCTTATGGATTGAATTATGTTTAAATCGTTCTTTGGATTATTGATATTATTATAATGATACTAATATTTTAAGAATGATAGGAAGGGAAGAAGAGCTGATTGAACAAGTACTGGATAAAGGCAAGGGCAAAGCGAGTTAAACTGCCAAGGTGAGTGTACTTATGATTTGTTTCATATATAAATATGAATATAGCTCTAAGAGAGGATTTGTTTGAATACTTCGGTATTCAGGATTTGTTTGGATATTAAAATATCTAGGATTTGTTTGGGTCTCATGATCCAGGATTGGTTTGAATACTTCGATATTCAGGATTTGTTTGGATCTCATGATCCAGGATTGGTTTTAATACTTAGGTATTCAGGATTTGTTTGGATATTCATATATCTAGGATTTTTTATTGCCAATGGGCAGAATTATTTGGGTCTTATGATCCAGGATTTGTTATTGCCAATGGGCAGAATTATTTGGATCTTATGATCCAGGATTTGTGATTGCCAATGGGCAGGATTGTTCGGATTTTATATCCACATAGTCTATATAGAATTGTTATTTCATTGTAGGTAAGGATTACCTCACTAAGCTTAATGCTTACAGTTTATACTTTAAAAATTTCAGGTTCGTACGCTGCTAGCTAGGATACCATATGACCGGTAACTTTGAGAGTTGCACCGTTGGAGAGAGCTGGGGTTTAAAAATAGGGATGTTATTGTTGTCACACTAAAGATTTTAATATACTCGCACATTGTATATATTGATTTTGTATGGATTGAGTTGATCATAGTTAATCAGAGTATTGTATGTCCGCTTAATTTTAACTCTGATATAAATTTTTTTGTATGGTATAAGAATAATATTATGTTCATTATGCACATTATATAAGGAAAAATATTGATAAATGAAGTATATTTTCCAATGGGCTCAAGATTATGATCCAATTATTCCAATAACAAATGATAAGTATGGATATTGGGTTTGGGGTGTGACAAAATAAGTCTTAAATTCTTTCCAAATTAGATGTTAAACCAAGTGGTTCATCATCTACTTCAAAGTCATCCTCCATTTCATAGTCATTCTCCACTTTAAAATCATCACCACTTATCCAGCATCCAAATGTTCAACATAAAGTTTCAAAATATCCTTCTTGTTAGCATACTTCTTAAATTTTATGGAATCTACATTATTGCTTATAGGCTTAAGTGCTTTTAATACATAGTCATCGCTCATCAAGAAATGAATAATGTAGTTTAACGTATAACCTAAATCCTTCAACATTAGCATTATCTCAATGCATGACATCTTATTTGCATGACAAAAGTCTATATATGAAACATCCCCCCTTCATATACTTCATCACCAACGAATTTAATCTTTCTCCATGCTAAATATTAATTGTGAAGTAATCAAATGCATTTTCTATAGAAAAAAAAGAAAAGAAAAATGAATTAATACATTGGATAAATAAACAACAATAAAAGACATGGTTGTGTTTCCACTAAGGGGCGTGGGTTAGAAATAAGAATATACAATAATAAATGACATGGTTGTGTTTCAACTAGAGTAGACGGATCATAAATAAGAATAAACAAAAAAAATCACAGGGGCAAACTAAACAATACTAAAGTGAGAGTTAATTCACATGCATCATAAATAACAACAAAAAAAAATGAAAATTTATACATTCCCCTTTCTGACAATGACATAGCATGATAACATCTAACATATGTTCAATGTATAAAAATGAAAATTCAGTTTTGAAGTCTTTGTAACAAATGTGTGATTTAAATTAAAAAAACATCCTTACATTAAGATTGAACCAACATGCAACACAAATTCCTACATGTACAACATTTAATAACATAAGAACATAAAAAGTGTAAGAAACCTACCATACAGTGGAGCTTCCATCCCTTCATCAACATTGAACAACTCTTTTCTTAATTACAACACCATTGGACTGTAATCTCCAACATGACTAAGAAAGATTGGAATGTATTTGGTTTTGATTAGTATCACGTTTTATTAATTAAAATAAAGTTAGGTTTTTTCCCCAAACGTTGTTTGGAAACCAAATGATCCAAGTTCCCTTGAAAGACAAATTTACCTCACTTAAACCTCACATGGGACACACGTGAACCTTTTCTTGCCAAAAAAATCATGGCGTCTACGTTTTTTAGTACCTTACACTGGCAGTGGAAGCCTGGGGTAAAAGATGGAAGTTAGGGTGGTGAAGTGTTGGGGGGGTCAAAGTTCAGGGGGCCTAGGTGTAATAACCCTAACAAATATGAAATTGAAAATGTGAAGGAAAAATTAAGATTACATATAGAGGGAATATTTCAAAAATATCATATATATTCCACATTATGAAATAAATATAATGTAGGAAATTAAATGAAAAAATGTGTTTGATATTCTATTTGATGTCCCAATATTCCTTCAACTTTTTACTTTTAAATCTTCAAAGTAACTTCCCATAACTCGTGATAACTACCTACATTTCAATCTTGAATGAAACTTTCTTCGACCACTAAAAACACAAACTCAATTTGATTTATGGAAATTTCCTCTAATCGTTATTAGCCACGGTTTTTATTTCAATTTCAGTAACATACTTCAAAAACTTGTGGATGTTTTTACTTGACCCCCACTTTTTAACGTGTCATTAGACTTAACCCCCACTTTCATTATCCATTTTACATAACCCCTATTTCTTCATACAATTCAAACATCGTTAAAAACACTCATCATTTTTAGTTACACATTACCCTGCAACCTCATGTTTAAATAAAAATACACCTAATTAAAACCCAAAACTTATAACCAAACATCTATATTCTTCTTAACATAAAAAACCCTAAGTCTAACACCATACCCAAACTTTATCTCTCATTATCACTCCTCCTTACCCATCTTCCTTTTTCCCTTAACAAAATTAGTCGTTCTCTGCATATCTCTCTTTCCCTTATTCCATCTTCAAACTCAATGCCAGAGTTAAAGGTGGAGATTGATCTTCTAGGGTCGAAAAAAGAAAGGAGAAGGTAGAGGTTGAAGGTAATATAGTTCTCCAAATCAACATGGAGAGAATCGATCAGTAAGAAAAGAAATATAATAAATAATACTGAGTTGAGAATAACTCCAACAAGTGACTTCGTCGATTCAGTTTGGTAAAAATGCCAAGGTCGACAGGTGAATGCTACTATAAAGAACGGTGTACCTAGTTATGACATAGCTGGTGTTATTGTAGAAAAAGGCAGTTGTGTGTCAAATTTTGATATATGTGATGAGGTTTGTGGCAATATATACACGATATTAATATGTAAATAGGGAGACTGAAAAATGTCATGATATTATAGGAATTTACTATGGAGGAAAATTTGGTGGCGATGAAGGGAAAAAATCTCTTGTACGATGAGGCAACCAACTTGTCGGTATCAATTCAAATAGTAATATCTGGTTTTAGAGTTGTGAAATTTAAAAATGAATAGACAATTTGTGTAGTTAGTGCAACGACTAGCACATCAAAGGTGGAGGTTGGAGAAGAGCTTTTGGGCTAATATGGTGGTTGACTAAACAAAGAGTCCATACATTGAGTTTAAAGATGGAATAGGAGAATATATATATATATATATATATAAAGTAGGATGGTTTTTGAATTTCCAAAATATAAAAGCACAATAAGGGCCATGATTCTTCTAGAGAAATAAAGTATCCAGATGAACTCTCCCATTTTCATTATCCTGCCCAAACTTTTCATCGGTAAACTCGTCATCCTTCATTATTTTCTCTCACTTCTTTCGAACAAGTCCATATTTTCTTCTCATTTCGCAAAAAATTATCTCCCCCTTCTTTGGAGGTTAAACATTGGCATTTCTTTTGGGTTTATATATGCACTCTCTCTACGATTGTCTCTTCAACTTATTTATTTTTTAGAAATTTCATTTTAGTGTTAGATTGGGGTTGTTTGGTTCTTCAATTGTTAGGGTTTTTATTGAAGCATTTTTTTATGACTTTCAATTTGGGTTCATATAAATTTTGAAATTGGGTTCATAGTTCCATCTCTTACCATTACTTCCATGTATGCTCAAAATTCGAGTTGTTATAATATTTCATCTCTCATAATACTCAGCATTCCATCTCTAATAGGATTTATGTTTTTCTTTTGGTTTTAGTATTTAGTTCTTACATTTCCAAGATGGGTTTTATGTTATTTTTTTTCATACTGAACCCTAATCATTAAAGCTCTCAAGATACGCTCACAGGTAGTAACTTGGAATACAAAATTCGTTTATTATTTTATTAATTTTTATTGTTTTCTTTCATTTGACATGCTTTGTTTGTGGTTATGGAAAAATAGATTTGAGTTTTTCACCCTCTAATTAACTAATTTGTCTTTTGTGGTTTAGATAATATCAACACACACCTACATTTTTGAATTAGAAAGGTGTGGACATTTATGAAGTAGGAAGGTTTCACATGTTTACATATTGTTTTTTGCCTAAGATTCTTCCCACTTCTACACTCCTAAAATTGTGATACACACACATGGTTCAAAAACCCACCAAAAGTCTCAAATGAATATCATTAGCTTTATATTCTTGCAATTTTAATTCTTTGGGTACTTAAAATTTTCTTATTGTTTATATTATTGTTTCTTTTCATATTTTATTCATGACGAAAAATATTATTTAGTGCGCTGTTACGCTAGTTAATCTCTTATTTTTTGCTAGGCCCATTTTAATTATTTTCATCATGGAAACAGATAAATCTTATAACTGATTAACTAACTATTTAGTTGTTTATGTTATCATTATGAGTGTTAATAATATACCTAATGGTTTTAGCTGGATGATCAGAATGAATTGTGAATGAGATGAAGACAAATGACTGACTTCAAAATTTATAAGAGTAACATATAGTGATGTCCAAAAATGAGGAAACATGGTAAATGAACTTCAAGACATACTAAAGGAATTAAATTCTGTAGGATATAATAAACTAAAACTTTTATCTCCCTTTATGTTGGTTTCTTCAAACCATATTGATATACTGCATAGGGAGAGTGTTTCTTTAAATCATGTTAACGTAGTGCACCTATACAGTGTTTTCTTCAAACCATTCAGGTTACTTTTGGTTACGGTCACTGATGCCTTATTGGGAGTTGTAATTTCATTCCTTTAAGAAGCCAAGGAATTTGCAACTCCAAAGGTAAGTCAATTTTGGTTTTACTTTGCAAGTCAGATGTTCATAAATTTATGTTGGATAGTTTGATATTTTATTTCTAACTGTAGGGCCTTAGGAACAAAGGGTAATGAAAGGTATAAGAGAGTATTAGCATCAAGAATTTTAAAAACACTTGGATGCGAGTCTGTGGTTTAGCAAAACTTGAAATGTGGTTAATGGGTTACATCAATTATTTTTGTTATTTTTCTTTTGAAATCACATGTAGGTTAAATAATTAGGATTAACCTACTGAGATTGAGTGTGAAAACAGATATGAGAAGAGAAATGAAGTTCACACAGTGATTATTGTGTCTGATTTTGATGATTTATGTGTTTGACGACGTTTGTGTAGTTCAAATGTTTTTAAAGAATAGATTATTCATGTTTAGTCTTTTACTACGGTGAATAAAGTTTTGGGTTTGATGTTATTAAAATGTCTCTCTCTCTCTCTATAACAGAAATATAGTTGTCCAATATGCAATACTTTTAGCAGATAGATCAGGTGGACAAGTTAATAAAATATATACAATATGCAAGTGTTTATTGCTTAATTATATTGTGATTTGTTTAATTTTGAATCCATTATGAATCGGGTGAGTAACTTAAATAGTATATACTCTATACCTATTTGAATCATTCAGGTAATACCCTCATGTCCTTTATGTGAAAGCAGAATGAAATGTTGGTTGAGATTACTATAATGCTCCTAAAAGTGTGGAAAGATTCTGATGCATTGTCTATTTGGTGGAAAAATTATGTGTTGTCAATGTTATAAAGATCATTTTGTTTTACTATCCAATTTCAATTTGTTTATAAAGTTTCTTTTAACATGGTTTCAAATTTTATATATCCCAATAAATGTTATTGCAATTCTCTCACTCAACTCTCAAAGCATAATATAATGTGTACTGGAACTGATATTTAGTTTTTGTTATTTTTCTTTCGTTTATACTATACCAAATTTATAATTATTTGAAAACATTTTATGGAATCATTGGTTGTCATATTGAGAATACAACCACAAGAATAAATTTGGCTCTGTTAGTTGTTTGAGTTTTTAATACATTATATGTCTTTTTAGGATTGATACTTATTTTTAACTCCAAATGGTTTAATTTCTACTTTACAGGTTTCCGAACAATATGTGAGTATCCAAGCAATATGTATTTTGTCAAGTAGTTTGATAGGTTTCTAGACATTATTGGTTAGTGTTATTAGTTTGACTTAGTTTACAAATATGTGAGTAAATATGTCTATTTGACCTAATTTATAAAGAACTTTCTCTTTGTTTTTCAGTATAGTTATTTTATTTTATTTTGTCCATAGATGTCTTCTTTCTCATGTATTGCCACAGAAATCAAGAGGTTAAGTAATGGCATTATTGTAAGATATTGTACGTGAATTTTTGCCTAAAAATTTGTTTGGAGTTATATTATGCTTCCAATACCAATGTTATTGAAAATAGTAGATGGCGTATTTTTATTGGTTTAATATTGAAAATGTTATTGGTTTTGTATTGTGCCTTTTAGAATCGCGTGGTTGCATTATTTGAATTGTTATAGTGTCATACTATTTTTTAATCTCAAAGAGCTTCGATTTATCACTTTCTATGTCTTGATGATGAAAATATAAGGATGATGATTGGTGTTATTATAGAAATGTGCCATCCATGGAAAAACTTGAGGGGCTCTTATTGACTATTTTAAAATGATCATTAAAGTTTGTTGCATTCGTATTTGGCTCTAAAATTATCTGACTCATTTCAAATAATTCCATTTTTATTGATAGATAATCTCTTATAACTTTATATAAATAAAAGTAATATGTCAGTCATTCGCTTATGGAGGTACAATAATCAATCAAAATTTAAGGTATCTACTAGGGGTGGCCGTGGGCCGGACCTGGGCAGGCCCGGTCGGGTTCGGGCCGGGCTTGAAAAATTAAGTGTTATCCCAAGCCCGCTCGGGCCTAGATCGGGCCTTATTATGTAATCCCAAGCCCGCCCAGATTTGAAAGCTCTTTACCCAGGCCCGCCCGATCGGGCCCTATTATGTTAATTAAAAGATTTTTTTTTTAATTAAAATACCTATTTTTTTATTTAAAGACCAATTTTTTTAATTAAAAATCTGTTTTAAACTCCATATATTACAAAGTCCATATATAAAGTTTCTCGCTTTACATGAAAAGACTTGGTATACGTTTTTATATTTATAGAAGTCCCCCCCCCACACACACACATATATATATATATATATATATATATATATATATATATATATATATATATATATATATATATTTCGGGCCTCGGGCCGGGCCGGGCCTCATCGGGCTTAAGAACTCATGCCCAAGCCCGCCCGAAAAAAAATCGGGCCTATAAAATTTTTCCAAGCCCGCTTTGCGGACCTATTTACCTTACCCAAGCCCTATTTTTTTATTGGGCGGGTTGGGAGGGCTTGGCGGGCCTCGGGCCTATGGCCACCCCTAGTATCTACTGAGGCATTGAATTTGGGGAAGGTATGAGCTTCAAATGACACCCTAGAAACACCCGACCTCAATTTATCGTTGGTAGCACAACGACAAGAGGATGAAAGTTGAGGTATAAGTACAACTTTGAATAAAACATTAATACACGAACAAGATCATGAGTTACTAGGGACATAATCTAACCTTGTCTCTCCAAGATTTGTCTAACTTTGTTTTGTGTTTTCAGTGCTCATGCCTGCATCTGATGTTTCCAATTGATTTTTTTTTACCTTTTGTCTTATGAAATGGAGGTTGATTTGAGGCATTTAAATTTTGAGGTATTTTTTTTTTATTATATTCATTTTATGATGTTGGATGTACCCATATAACCTATGTAGATTAATGACTCATACAACTTTGAAAACCTCACTAATCATACAATGGTAAGACTTTTATGAATTAATTATGCATTTAACTTTCCAAAATAAAAATTTAGCTACATTGTCTATAAGCAACTGAAATCATGACAGGACTATACTCATGTGTGTAGACTCTGGGATGTAAAGCTCTGAACTTTTTAAATACATATAAATGTTTTGGCAATAGTAATGCAGTATAGTTAATGTGTGTTATTAGGATAATCACAGTAATAGGTACTATATAAAAGTTTTAATTGCTATAATGTACCTATTTGTTTGACTAATGTTCTCCATACTCTGTATTTATTTAAGAAATATATTTGTTCCTTCATTTGAAATTTAAGATTGTGATTTGCGATAACATTAGTGATACCTTGCAAACTTTACATGTGCTTTGTTGATACGCCTGTCCATTTATATTCATAATGTAATCAATTCATTATTCCACTCACTGTTCTAAAAAACCCGCCTAGGCTCGGCCTAGGCACGCCTAGGTTTAAGTCTTGGGAGAAACGCCTCGCCTTATGCTTTTCACGCCTTATTCTTGGTAAAACCCTTAAGGGGCACTTTTTTCTAAAAACAACAATGCTTTAGTGAAACGATGTCACCTTTTAAAGAATTTGTTTACAAACCGGACCATTATCTCATCCAAAATAATCAAATAGTATTTTAATTTGCATATATTCAGACATATTTTTATGATATGTGCAATTTTTGTATTTTAATAGCCTTGTTATGGTTAAAAAATATAAAATTATATAAAGAAGGCCTAAACGCCTTTTCACGCCTTTTTACGCCTAGGCCCGCCTAGGCTTCTAAGGCTTAAGGCTTGGCCTCCACACCTCAATCACTCCTCGCATTTTTTAGAACCTTGATTCCACTCCTTTTATGTATAGGAGGTTTGGAGTGGAAGATGAAGCCAAATAAGGTAATTGGACTATTTTGTGTATTTGAGCTTGGGTATTACAATTGGAGAAGTCTTTTACCATGTTATTGTTGGTGTATTTAGAGACTAAGAGAATTGTTTCCTAACATTTTAATATGAATACACATCATAAATTTATCAAGCATAGGCATATTATGTTTGAACCCAAAAGGCTAATTAAGTCATTTGAGTAATTTTGGATGTTGTGTCATTTGTGTGATGAATTGATTCTTTGAGGTAAATGTGTAGGCATAATATATTTAAATATTTGTTTGGGTCTTTAAATTCATGTTGACCTATTGTTACCAAGTTTGCTTTCTTTGTATTATTTTTTTAATAATTCGTATATAGATTTTTTTAATTAGTCTGAGGCTTTGTCATAATATATCTAGATTAATGTAGCAATTTATATGTTTGGTTAATACATGCATTTAGTTGGTTCATCTATTAGAAAGTTCATCTATAGAAGTCTAAATGGAGTTTGTTCACATTAAATGTAATATATATATATATATATATATATGTATGTATGTATCTAGGTAGATACATTTTAAATATCTTATAGATACTCATGTAATATTGGTATTTGAAGTCAAGTCACAAAAAGTCAGAAAAAGTAAAACAAAAAGTGTGTTTTATAGAAAAAATATTCCTTCCACTTTTCTCCCAAATTTGTGTGTGCTTATCTATCTTGTTTATTTTCCAATAAGTGGTATCAGAGCTAGGATGAACAAGTGTCTATTTGTGGAAATATTTTCTGTCATTATAACTTGAGAGCTATAAAATTTATTTTTTTGTGTGAGAAATTGATTTTTTTAAATTAAAATAAAATGAGAATTGTTCTAACTTCTTACTTCAAGGCTTGTGGTTTATGGGATGTTGTGATATTTTTCCCAAAAGAATGCAAGAGAAAAAACAGGATAGGGCACTAAAGGTTTAGGATAAAGGAAATTCATCTGGGAATTTGGATGGAGATTAGATATTCTAGATCTCCATGTGTTATTTATAGGAAGATAAAGACAATCACCTCAAGTTTTAGAGGTAAAATTTTACCAATTGTGTATTGGTTGCCAGATTGTGAGGAAGGAGAGTTCATAAAAGAAGATCTTGAAGATACTCCGATGGAGGATGAGAACGAGATCTATGTCAATGATTTTAGGGAATTCGAAGAGAAAAAATTTGAAGAACTATTTGAGGAGGGAAAAAAAATGGAAAGTTAATTAGTAAGAGAAAAGGAGGTTGAAAAGAAAAAGCTTTCAAAAAAATGAGGTAACTTTATCAGGTATGGACTATAAATATTTCATTGAGTTTTTCGGTTGCACGAAGTTGAGAAGAAAAACATTTCCTCACCAAAATTTAATGAAGAGACAAGTGACTTAATTGAAGCTAATCTCGTTTATGAGTATTTTGATGATGTTTTAATAAATTTTTCGAAGTATGGTATTGAAAATTTTTGTGGAAAGATTTTTATCGTCCATGCCCAAGAGAATGAATTTGTAAAAAATTTTGAAAAATATTTTTTATAATTTTTCTCGGATATAATTTTTAGTGACACCGATTAAGTGAATATGTAGTCATTTTTTTTTTATCTTCATGGACAAGAAAATGAGACAAATGAGATAAAAGAATATTGGTGGAATGCACCAACGAGGAATAAATTTTATTATGACATCTTGAAGATTTCACAAAAAGATTGTCATTTGGTGTCATGCAATTGAAGGAATTGGAACTAAAGATAAAATTTCAGAATTTTCATGCAACCTCACAAGTTTGGACTATTTTGCCAATTGCGGATTTTACTTGGAGTAACCAAATCAAGTTTAAGTTAGGGTGTTGGAAATATAAACTTGAATTATTAATTTATTATTATCCAGACTAATGTAGACACACTTGTATTTGATTGATACATACATTTAGTTGGTTTATGTATTAGGATGTTAATGTAGAGAATTCTAAATGGGGTATGTTTACATTAAATCAAGTAGATACATGTATTTGGGTTTATACATTTTAGATATCCTATAAATACCCATATAATGTTGGCATTTGAAGTCAAGTCACAAAAAGTGAAACAAAAAAAGTATGTTTTATTGGAAAATTATTCACTTCACTTTTCTTCCAAATTTATGTGTTTTAGCTCTTTTGTTAATATTACAAGAGGTGTTAGAATTAGGGTTTGTTGTATGAAGGAGAATATAGGTGTTTGGTTATAAATTTTGAGCTTTAATTTTAGGTATTTTTATCTAAAATGTTACTGGGTGCAATGTCGAATTACAAATCATACATTTGAAAATGGTATTAGATTTCTGTAAAAATAATAAGGTTTGTGTCCAAAGGATTATGAAAGTGAGAGTCAAGTAAAATACCGCATTAAAAAGTGTAGATTAAGTAAAAAAACAAAAATTAATTATAAACCAATGGCTTTTCGAGCAGATATGAAGTTCATTAAATCAAAGATTAATTGATAAAATATTTTCCTTCTCACTTTACCTTATATACCACTCAAATATTTCCTGTAAGTCGAGTTATTTAAATTTATAAAGATTATATAATGTTACTTTAAATCTATAAGTTATTTGCCTATTCGTATAACGCAATCCGCATAAAGATTAAAAAGAAAGACAATTTATTTGTATAACACTAGTTGAATAGTGTATTCGATATGGATACGAATTTGATATATTTATTGTCATGTTAACATCATATTTGGATTCATGTCAAGAAATGGATATCTTACACTGGCCAATTTCATGTTAGGGTGGAATTGTGTCGTGTAAAAATGTCAACCTTATAACAAAGTGTTAAAAAAACGTGCAAAATCCATACACTATTGCATCATTTTTATCTATTTTGTAGTATTTTTAAGCCCCGTTTGGAAATGGTATTATTTATTGTGGATTTTAGTTATCATAATAGTGATTTTAGTTATCATAGTATTTTGGTTGGTCTCGAGTTCGAGACATGGGAGCAGCCTCTCCATATATGGGGGTATGGTCAGCCAAAATTCGCCTCTCCTAGATCGTACAATTAAGCGGGAGCCTTACGCAGTGAGTACAACCTTTTTAGTAGTGATTGTTGGGATAGATTTACAATGAACTTAAAATCCTATCACCATATTTGTTTAAACAATTGATTCCTTCTTGAAATAAAAAATATAGAGTGTGATTCATGGATATATATTTATAAATAATTATAAACTAAGTAAGTATATAGAATATCATTGAGTAATTTCGTTTTTGTGCATATTACAACTTTTTATATGTACTTAAAGCGATATCTTGCAGCATTTAAAAAGGTATAAATCCAAGATTATATCATAAAATATCATTTTTTTAGAAATTTCCAATGTTTAACAAACTTGATATTTCTCATAATCCTGAAAAAGGTACATATATACAGTAGAGAATGGTAATCAAATTATTGCATATATTTTGAAAACAAATTATTATAGGACCTAATAAATATTATTCGACTTTAAATTTATTATAAGCCCAAATAGTCAAATTTTGTTCACAGAATAGATAGTGTTTAGACTATATTTTATCGGGTTCATCTCATGATATTTTTGTACACGTGACAAGATGAGATGGAAAGTCAATGGCAGTTATATGGTGATTATCATAGGAATTTATGGTCAAAGAAGTGGGTAGTTTAAATCAATTACTTCTTGAATTTGAAATTATCGTTATTTGGAGGAAAATATGGGTGGTTATTATAGAGATTTAAATTAAATTCAATGTGGAAGTTACTTGGAGCCAAAAAGAGTTGGTTATGGGTGGTTATCATACATAAAGAATTTAAATTCAAAATGGAGGTTGCTCGGAGCCAAAGAGAGTTAGTTATTGGTGGTTATTTTAGAGAATCAATTCAAATTGAATGTTACTTAGAGACAAGGAAAGTGTGTAATTGCAGACAGCTATAAATTCAACCATTGAGGAAAAAGAAAAATATCTCCAAATGATCAAACGAACCTATGTCTTTACATTTTATCCTTTAAATTTTAGCACTTTTCTTTTTACCTTTTATCCTTTAATTTTAAGAGATGTGTTCTTACTTTTCTTCATTTCAGTGTAAGTTTATTTAAATTCTAGCATTTACCTTTCAGTCTTTAGTTTCAACCAATTCACATTATTCATTTCTATCATAAGAAAACAAATTCAAAGAACCTATAAATGTTGTGCGTTGATGATTTTATTTCCAAGAAAACAGAGAGTTAAGTTTCAATGGTAATCGATAAAATTTAATAATTTTGTATGACCTTTTTGTCTTCACAAAAAATATGTTTTCAAAATTTCCATGAAACAATAGGAATCTTACGTATATTTGTAGAATTTAATTTCCCTCGCCTTCTCGTTAAGAAGGTAATATCATTTAATAAGGACCAACATTCCCAATTAACTTAACCTACAACCAAACACATCAATATTACAGTTTTACACGATTGTTGCAGTGGAAACAAATTCTACCCAAGTTTATTGCATATGAAATGGTACATTAAAATAATGTAAATTTATATTTTAGGAAATCATGCATTAACATACATCAAACAAGATAAATTACCTCTTTAAAGGTCTAGAGTTTAAAACCTCCAAATGGATACCAGATATTAAGCGAGCCATGTGTTAGGGTAGCTCTCGTACAACGTCCCCCCTATTTAGCTCGCACGGGGGAGTAAAAAAGTCTCATTCGTGTAGAGGTTTAGGATTATTCAAAAATATATCTATAAAAAAATACAAATTAAATAAAAAAAATTCACGATTTATTGGTGAAATTACGCATTCTACATGTGTTATGTTTTATTCGTCTCTTTAGTTTTTACAAAATAAAATTGAAAAGTATTTATTGCAGTATGGGAAAAAGATTGTGTACAATTTTCTGTAATTTGAACTTGAAACATACAAATTTTCACAAAAAAACTATACACTATTATTAAAGATACGCTAAGTTAGTGGGGGTTCATGTAATTCGCACACTTTATTTGCTAAAATATAAACATAATGAAAATGCTATTGGAGTGGATCTTTTTTCTTTTCATTATTCAACTAGTAAAGTGTTTGGGCGATGGAAATGGGGGGAAATAAATTCAAACTCAACTAGAAATAATAGTGACTTGTGTGACGTGTTTATTAATAACAATATATAATCTAAAAGTCTGCTAAAATATTGGGTTCAATTTGTTTGAGAGGATAAAATGTTGTCGGAAGATTTGACACTCATAATGAACCATATGACTGTGAATTGTTTGAGTGTTTTATAGGGCCAAATACCGACACAACAATTAACCAAATAGTTTTATATGAAACAATTGAAAAGAACACACGAGAAATATACATGTGATTTAATGTGGTTCACCCAATATAGGCTACGTCCACAAGAGAGAGAATTTAATTTCACCCTGAAAATAAAATCGGTATTTACAAACACTCACACACCATCAATAATTGAAATCTTCACTACAGCGATATATTATTTGAATCCTCCCAAACTGTTGCACTATTTTTATTATCTTACTCTCATGGTGGTGTGTTTTGGTTCAATAATCTGAATCTACTTATATAGTGCCAAAAGAAGAGAAAAACTCCCATATTTTGAGGAGCCAAATGGGGAGATATGGGCTGCCCACCAGCTGCCACTCACCACTGAAAGCAAAACATTCACAAAAAAACAAGTTGTCCACTTTTTCAACATAGCCCACATGTCCAACAATGTTAATTGATTGCCAAACATTAATAATCTCCACCATGGCGATCCATGACATGTTGAAAAAAAGGCAATAACTAGAGTGCCACCAATATTTCCAATTGTGGATTTATCTCCAACTTCAATGGTTTTCAATACCAAGATTAAGTTTTATTACCAAGACATCCATTTGTAGTGACCATAAACAATATTTCCACAGGACTTCTTTGTACTGGAAACACACACCATAAATAAAATCTATGGTCCTGAAACCCCTTGATTCATTCATGTCCAATGCATGTGTATAACTATCATTAGCCAAAAAATTATCCTTTAACCCTGGAAGGAGACCTCGAGCCATCCCTTCCACTAATAGGATTTTTCTTCCCACTATTGGCTAGTGTCAAGAAACTTACAACTAATGTCTCCATTTTATCCACAAATGAGACATGCCTCTAGAGCTTGGTAACTTATGCATGCTACTTTACCATTAACCTTGAAGTCGTTTTCAAATAATACAACTTTTCTAGGATCATACAACTACATGTGACTTTCAAAACTCCACATGCAATTGAAATTCGAAAGCCCTAGGAATCTAGTTGGATAATTGATATTATATTCGTTCACAACTTTGGTACATATTACACACCACCCAAAGTGCAATATACCCATCGAACATTTTAAATTTCATAGTCCCACACCTTCAATGGTACAATTATCACCATAGACAAAGATAATGAACCTTTCTCTTTTTAGATAGATAGTTATGTTTGGAAATGAAGAGAGCATTTCCATAGTGTTTTTCTCCCACGTATGATAATGATGCACCATTGGAGTCATGTCCATCCTTATTCATCTAACAATATCATTTTATGTTACCCCACTCCTTACACTTGTAACATTGTCGACTTTTTCACCGCCCCTTGATTTAGACCTACTGCTTCCACTAAATCCTCGGTGGGTATTCCTTCATCGATTTTGACCTTGAATGAACATAGTTGAGATTGAATTCTCTTCCCACGAAGATTTCCTCTTTGCATGAGACAATAGATTCGACTCCACCTCATCCATTTTCAGCGTATCTTTTCCATACAAAATCATGCTGACTATGTTCTCATGTGAATCGAAAAGAGTGGAAAGAAGCACTAAGGCCTCATTTTCTACCTTAATCTTTACATCAACCTTTTTGAGTTTATCCACAGTCCCATGGAACATAATCATGTGATTTATAAGGTCCCCACCCACTTCCATCTTCAAATGGTAAATCTTTCTCTTAAGATTGAGCTTTATTATGAGACTCTTAGCTAGATATAGTTTTTCTAACTTTTTCCATAATTTTGACGATGTATACTCATCAATGAAATTATTGAAGATATTATCACTACTATTGAGTCGTATCATTCTCAAGCATCTTGAATCAATAACCACCTAATCACCTTCTGTCATTTTTTTCTTCTTTCCCTCCTTTTCTTTTAATGTGTAAGGACACATTTTACATAGTCCATTTTACATTAAGTATTCCATATACCGCTACAACCGTCAAAGGAAGTTCAAGTTCATATACACGACAAGACGGATCTGAATATCAACATTCTTCAACAATAAGTCACCACAAGATTGATTTCAGTAAGGTTGCTGTTTAAGTTCCTTAATGTTTTATTTAAGTGTTGGGATATTTTTTCTAAAATGTTTTTACCAACCTGAGGCATTTTAATTGAGTCTAAATAATTTTTCTAAGACCTGTAGGTTTTATTAAAAAGTTTTTTCACTTCAATCATTTAAACGACATGTAAATTTCATTCAAACGATAAGAAGAAGTCTTTCAAATGACTTCATCTAACGACTTGCAATATCGCTTGAAAGGTCGTTTAATACGTCATTTCTTTAATGCATCGAATGAAGGCATAGTGTTTTGAATTTTTTACCTCATTTGTAAGGTCGTTCGAAGGATGTTCTAATGACATGCAATGTCATTCAAACGACTTGCTGATGTTATTCGAATGATCCCGTCGACTCAATTTTTTATAAATAGTTGATTTTTGAGTCCATTTTTCTTTATAAGACCTGAGAGTTTTGATACACGGAAAGTGCAATCTGTAGAATTTTTGTCTTCTCATTTAAGATTTAAAAACTTTGTTTTTCAATTCACAAATCATCCCAATTACTTTAGTGAATTATTTTGGAGCCCAAAACATGATCTTGTTGAAGTTTCTCTTATAGGGAACATTTCTCTACTGCTAATTTAGTGTCTCTTGAGGGAGGTGCTAGATGACGACTGCGGTCACTTGGGAATACTTGAGGGTGTTTCTTGCTAAAGATAGCATTGCGGTTCTTGTGGATTTACTACGCTAAATTCTTTGTTGATTATAGATTGAGGCCTGTGTGAGTGTTCTATAGAATATTCATTGCAGACTTCATTGTGTATGTAATTTGTGAGTTACTCTTCAAAGTAAAATAAATGGTTTTACCTGGAAGGGTTTTTTTCCTGAAATCTGCATATCAGCAATTTATATTTGTGATGGCATGATTAATTTATCCATATAGATGCATGTGTTAGAGTTTAATTAATTTGGATAAAAAATTGACATCAAATTAAATATGTTTCAAAATTGGAGATTTGCAAATTAAATTGTTAATCAATATGACACTGCATTCTCAAATTTGTATCAGAGAGGATTTCTCTAATTTATCGAGTGATCCTTTTTACGCAATTTTTTTGTGATATTGATTTTTTAAAAAATTTGATTTTGAAAAATTTCGCAATGTTTCTGAATGAAAACTTATATAATCGGTTATTATTTTTTGACGGGACTAATTATTCCTATTGGAGAGCCCGCATGATATTTTCCTTAAAAGCAATCGATGAGAGTGTTTGGATTGTTTGTGAAAGATGGTGGACTTCTCCCACTGTCGGTGCTTATAATGTCACTAATCTTAATCCTGTGACTCACTTGATTGAGGATGAATTTAAATGGAGCACTTTTAATTCTCATGGGCTAAGTGCAATTTCTGGAGCCGTCGCCCTTGACGAGTTCTAACGTATCATGGCATGCACTATATCAAAAGAAGCATGGGATGTTTTACAACTTACCCATGAAGGCACGAATGCAGTAAAAGAGTTTAAATCGAAAATTTTAACTAATCAATTTGAAACTAATACCACACTTGAATTTGAGTGTTTTGATGAGTTTTATGCATATTTGTCTGAAATTGCAACACTTGTTTCAATCTTGGTGAGCACATTCCTGATGCATGAGTAGTTATGAATATTTTGAGATCTTTGCCTAAACATTTTATCTCGAAAGTGACTGTGTTGAATTCCTTAGGAAATTTGAGCAATCTTAAGTTAGAAGATTTTATAGGAGACCTACAGACATATGAAATTTAAATGTTTCCCGACACTGACAAACCTAAGGATAGAGGGATATAACTTAGAACCTAGTCTCGAAAGAGTGAGGAAGTGTCTAAAAGAGAGAAGAAAAAGAAAGTTAAATTTTGTGAGACCAAGTTTGAGGGAGAGTTTTATTTTGATGATGTGGTCGTGCTTGCTAAATTTTTTAAAAAGTTTCTCAAATTTTCCAAAGAAAATTCTTCCAATAAAAAGATTTTTGAGAAAAATAAAAAGAAAGAAGAGGACAATGAGAGCAGTGAGAAAGGGAAAGAGGAAGAGGAGATATATTTTGAATGCAAGGCCAAGGGGCATAGGGCGTTTGAGTGTCCCACTAGGCTACAGAGAAAGGGCGAGAAGATTGTGATGCCATCCACTCTTAATGATAGTGAGGAAGAGGTGAATGATTCCGGGGATAAGTCATCACATGGTATATGTATCACCTCTATGGCAAGTCACATGAGCACACGTAGTTTATCCTACGATAATGAGGATATTTGTGCACATTAGACCCCCAATGATGATTTGAGTGTTTCAAGTTAGAGTGATGGATAGTGTGCAAGTGAGGGTCAAAGTGAGCTCCAAATAGTGTTTAGAGATTTTTACGCCGAGACCTTAAAGACAAATAAGTTGAATAAAGAGTTAGGTATTAGGGTGATTGTAAAATCGCTACAGCGAAAATATTACGACTTCTCAAATAAAATCCAATTTTAATTATTCCCAAATTTTAGTTAAACCCTAAAACATGCATCTAGATGATTTATCAAATAAAATAAAGCATTCAGGATAAAACAAACTATTTCAGAAGAAATCCCCCAAAGGGGCAAAACCTTTTATTTCACTATAATTTGTAAGAAAACGGCTTACACGGATTATAATGAAATAGGGTGACATACGAAATACCCGCAGGTCTCGGTTCCGATGTCTCGGCCGGAACTTTCCCTTTCCAGGAGGGCAACAATGAAGAAGAAGAAGAAGACTGTAATTTTCCCTTTCCAAGAGGGAAACAATGAAAAAGAAAAATGGCTTCTCCACAAGAGTGAACTTTATAAGGACTCCCTCCAGAATAGCATGCAACTATCGGTTGTAGAGCTCTCCCCATAAAGTATAAAAAAGAGCAAAGTATGTTCTTGAAAACCAAAACAATTCACTAAAGCATATGGAAGTTTTTTGAATTGAAAATCAAAAAGGGATTAAAACCCTAAAGGAAGAAGCCTAAAAGAATTCTGCTTTCACATTTTTTCTGTTCGTCAAAATGCTGTGACTTCTTTTTGAAAAAGGAACCATTTAATGAGTATTTATACAAAAATTGCGCCACCTTGAAATTCAAGCTCGTTCGAACGAGATAGGAATGTCGCTCGAACGAAGGACAAATGTCGTTCGAACGAGATCTAACGAGATTCTATGTTGTTTGAATGACAAAAGTAGGTCATTCGAATGACCTATCAAACGAGATTCCATGCGACCCTGTAGAAAATTTCGATACGAAAGCGTGGTCGCCAGTTTCATATCTTTTTGATTTTTTATGTATTAGTTATGATTTTTCTACGGAAAGGTGTCCAAGAACAAAATCTTTAGAAAAATATTTTGTAAAAATATCCCAAAAGCTCTAAGTGAAAAGTTAAGGTATTTAAAACGTAACCTTACCAAAATAAACTTCGCGGAGTCTTGAATGATGAAGAACTTGAGTAATTTGGATCCGTCTTTGATGTAGACGTCTCTTGAATGCTCTTCTACGGTGTAGCGGTATATGACATAATAAATTGATAACGGACCTATGAAAATATGTCCTTACAAATCTCCCCCTATGTCTATGCCGCTACATACATAAAAAATCCGAATTATCAAAAACCAAAATTCCTATTCAAATCTACCCTCCCATGAATAAATTTTCAAGATCTCAAAACTGTTTTTCAATCATCTTCGTCAATTCTCAAAGCGTTTCATTAGGGTGTGCAATATCATGATCTTCAATCTTCAAACCTACACAGATGAGATAAAGCAAAATACCTTTGTGACGCATCGAGTTTGAAATGATATAAGAATAAAGCATTAATAAATCAAATCTCCCCCATAATGCAAAAACCCCATAACATGATAATTCTTTCTCCCCCTTTTTATGATGTCCCCAAATAGACAGATAAGAAGAAATAATCAAAACATGGAGTGTAACGATAAAAACATAGCAAACATGGATCAAACTACGCGCATGAAAAGGGATATCTCAAAAATCTTACAAACTATTTTTTGATTTTTCATACAAAAATAAGATACAAAAAATCACACCATGGATTTAAACTCAAACAACCAAGTCATGGAAATGGAATGAATGGGTGTGAACACATTGATATGTAAATAAACTCAATCAATCATATGTGCACAATGCATACGTATACCCCTAACGAATGAACATCAAAAGTATCCTTAGGTGTTAAAATTGTTGAATTTAAATGACATCGTCTTAATCAAATCAACAAATCAAAGTCTAAATGATTTCCACACCAATAACGTCCAAAACTATTTAGTGCCGTTTTGAGAACTTTTCAAAGCACGTGCAAACCCATTGATATATCCATCCAAAACTCCTTCATATATAATAATGCAATTTTTTTTTATCTAAAGAGGTACTAAATTCTCAACTTAAAGAAAACCTATTGGCCCAAAATTTTGTCATATTTCATCTTTTTATTGCCTTAATTTTTTGTGTGGGCTCTTTTAAAATGGTGGCTTTCACGACGTGATTTTTATTCACTCGCAACCCTTTCCCATGTTCACTCATTATTTTTTCAAACTAAACAAATTCCTCACAGGAGATGGTTTTTACATGCACTACTTTTATTACTCGTATTATTGCACTTGGTTCGTTTTAAGGACAACATTCAGATGAAAACACCCAACCAATATGTGATAAGTCAAGAACAATAATCAAACAAATCTGTGAATGTGTGCAATAAAAGAAATTATGAGTCAAACATGTAGTAAGTGATACTTAATTACATCTTAATGACTCCAAACATTACAAAGCACATGGATAAATTGACATATTGTCTCAAAACACTATCAAATAGTCACATGGATAAATGGAATGAAATTATGACTCGGTCATCCTAAGTGTCTATCCATAAACGGTGTAAACAAAATACAAAAATCTTTTTGGATTTTCAAAAATTTTATCAAAATAAACTCTTTTTATATTTTTTCAAAATTTTCAAACAGAAAAAATATAGCTACAAAATGATACAACCAACAATAGGGATATAATATCAATATGCGCAACATCGTATGCTAGCAAACAGTAATCACACAAGAGAATCCACAATGCAAGCATATGTGATAAATGAGCAATGCAGTGTTATTAATTAAGCATGAAAACCAAGGCTAACTGCATATAAACTGACCAGAAGCAAACCCATCAGTACCAAAAACCTAAGCATATGAACACCGGGTACTGAAATCAGAAGGGAAGTAAAAACAGAATTTTCAGACAGTCCAAAAATACTACTAGCAGTATCAAAATATTAAAATAACCCTGAGGACGGCAAACCAATCAGAAGCAAGATTCAGCCTGTCGTTTGAACGAGCCAGGGACTTCGCTCAAACGAGTTGAGGAAGTCGCTCGAACAAAGGACAAAAGTCGTTCGCACGACATGTAATGTCATTTGAATGACTTATCGCGACTTGCCAAAATTTCCCAGATTCCAAAAAAAATAATATAATATTGCCCAGTGAAAAAATTTCGTGAAAACAGTAGCTGTAAAGGGCAAACAGATCCAAAACAGTGCTAAAACAATAGCGAAACACACAAATGCAACAAATATACCAATGTGCGCTACATCAAAGTGAGTTGTAACACTAGAAAGAATATAACATGATGCGTCGCTAGTGTATGACAAACATCCAATACAATCATCCAAACGATCTCACATGGGGTGAATCACGTGCAAGCAAACGGGAATCGTGAACAAGTAAACCATCAACCTTTAAATCCTATTTCATGACCCAAATCGATGTGTAATGAGGTGTGAGGGTGTGGGGAATCAAATTTATTCTTCTATTGACCTGCCTAGGTCCTTTCAAAACCTTGTAACAAAAGCGCCTAAGATGACCATGCCTACCGCAATGTGTGCAAGTGTAAATCGGGTGGTGTGTGTCACCTAAAGGTGGCTCTCTCCTCAAATTTCTCGGTTTCTCTCTTCGAATTTGCCTAGGTGGGTCTCTCCTAATGCTCCTACTTGGCTCTCTCACGATGTTCCTAGGGGGCTCTTTCCTAACAAACTTAGGTTCCTCTTTCTTAACAATCCTAGGAGGCTCTCTTACATGTGTGGGAATGGGTGCAACATATTTTTCAAGACCAATCCCACCCCTATCCTCTTTTATCTCGAGGGTTCCTAAAATCCTATCAAGTTTTTCAGACCTAGACTCCAAATCAAATTTCACCTTACTTGAATCTTTCAATTTCACCTCAAGTTCACCTATCCTAGATTCAAGTACATGTCTAGAATCCTCAAATTCTAAAAGCTCCTTTTTTATAGTCTCCATCAACCCTCTAAGACTATCTCTCTCGCCCTCAACATATCATAATTTCTCTTTAAGAATCTCCTCATGTGCCCTAAGATCCTTAATCAACGCATCAGTATTATTATTATCTAAAGCATGTTTCTTCAATTAAGCTTTAAGTTTCAAGTTTGCCTTTTTTGTCTTTAAAGACTCAAAATACAAATTATTGTAGGCAACTTGCAACTCACTCAATTCTTCTTCTTCCTCCTCACTCTTTTCACTCTCACTCTCATCACTAATCACGCGGATGGGAAGCTCTCGCCTAGAAGCATAAAAGACTTCTTCTTCCGAATCACTATCACTAAGGGTAGAAAAATGAGAAACCGATTTATTCAATTTCTTCTTTAAATTTATGGTACACTCATCTAACGTGTGACCAACACCCTCAAAACAAGGACACCTCTCAAATTCGTTTTCAACAGAAGATTTAAAATAAGAGTTTGTGTGAATTTTCCAATTAACTTTTTTAAAAATTTGACATCGAAGATCATCAAAACCATCAAAAGCCATTTTTGTACAAAATCAGGATCAAAACATAATAACTTAGTGCAATAGGCTCGGACACCAATTTGTAAACGCGAGTATACAAATTGTATCAGAAAGTAAATCCTCGAAAAATCAGGATCACGCGATAAATTAGCGTAACCCGCTCTCATACCAATTTGTAAAATCGCTACAGCGGAAATATTGCGACTTCTCAAATAAAATCTAATTTTAATTATTCCCAAATTTTAGTTAAACCCTAAAACATGCATCTAGATGATTTATTAAATAAAATAAGGCATGCAGGATAAAACAAACAATTTCAGAAAAAATCCCCTAAAGGGGCAAAACCTTTTATTTCACTATAATTTGTAAGAAAATGGCTTACACGGATTACAATGAAATAGGGTGACATACGAAATATCCGCATGTGTCGGTTCTGATGTCTCGACTAGAACTCTCCCTTTGCAGGAGGGCAGCAGTGAAGAAGAAGAAGACGGCTCCTCCACAAGTTACGGCTAGAATTTTTCCTTTTCAGGAGGGCAGCAATGAAGAAGAAAAATGGCTTCTCCACAAGAGTGAACTTTATAAGGACTCCCTCCATAATAGCATGCAACTGTCGGTTATAGAGCTCTCCCCACAAAGTATAAACAAGAGAAAAGTATGTTCTTGAAAACCAAAACAATTCACTAAAGCATATGGGAGTTTTGTGAATTGAAAACCAAAAAGGGATAAAAACCCTAAAGGAAGAAGCCTAAAAGAATTCTGCTTTCGCAGTTTTTCTGTTCATCAAAATGTTGTGACTTCTGTTTAAAAACGGAACCATTTAATGAGTATTTATATAAAAACTACACCGCCTCGAAATTCGTTCTCGTTCGAACGAGATAGGCATGTCGCTCGAACGAAGGATCGTTCGAATGAGATCTAACGAGATGCTATGTCATTTGAATGACAAAAGCAGGTCATTCGAATAATCTCTCAAACGAGATTCCACACGAGCCTATAAAAAATTTCGATACGAACCCGTGGACGCCACTTTCGTATCTTTCTGATTTTTTATGAATTAGTTATGAATTTTCTACAGAAAGGTGTCCAAGAACAAAATCTTTAGAAAAATATTTTGTAAAAATATCCCAAAAGCTCTAAGTGAAAAGTTAAGGTATTTAAAACATAACCTTACCAAAGTAAACTTCGCGGAGTCTTGAATAATGAAGAACTTGAGTAATTCGGATCCGTCTTTGATGTAGATGTCTCTTGAATGCTCTTAGACGGTGTAGAGGTATATGCCATAATAAATTGATAACGGAGCTATGAAAATATATACTTACAGTGATAGATTTGGAGAGAGAGATTAAGATTTTGAGGCATCGACGAGTTAAATCGAGAAGTTGAAGGTTACTTTGAGTGAGAAGTTGATCATCGTAGGTAGAGAAAAGAGTGAACTTGAAGCCTGTGTGTCATAACTAGAGAGATATATTAAACGTGCTCGGGAGGTAAAGGTCACTATATGGGATACATCTAAGAGGTAGGAAAGATATTCCTCAGTCCCACTTTGGGTAATGTTGAGAGATTGACGGTGTGTCTACTTCACACATTGCACCCGAGATGGTTCCCGAGTTTGTGATAAATCCATATGATTCTCAGCCCAACCCACCTAGGCGTCCATTACCCGATAGGAGAGAGCGTCATAGGTGTTTTAGGAAAGGTATCCGTAGGCCCGTGTATGTTTTCACCCATTGTAAGAAGAAAGGACAACTTTGGGAATTTTTCTTTAAATTGGGTAGTGTGTTGCAGGACACCTTTGGGAATTTTGCTTTAAATTGGGTAGTGTGTTGCAAAGAGTTTTGCCACATGTTCCCACGCATGCATCCACACATGATGCTCCGAATGATTACATGAGAGATTTTTCACATATTTAAGAGAAAGTTATGTTTTTAGTAAAACATTCACATGATTTGATGGATGTTTTTCATAGGGTGTCACCACCTTTGGAAAACTCCACCGCACCCAACAGTTGAGGTTTAGACCTGTTTCTTAGCATATGATGATTTTCATGATGACATTTTATGCATATTGCTAGTGTGTACCACTTTTGTATTTATTCTTTTGATATATTTATTTTGAAAAATAAAGATGATTTTTGTTTTTGAATTTTTTTGGAAAAATACGAAAAGATTTTCTATTTTTTGAGAAAAATTGAAAAAGCCAAAAAGATTTTATTTTGTTAAAAATTTTGGAAAAAGACAAAAAGATTTTTGTATTTTATTTTACACTGTTTATGGATGGACAATTAGGATGATCGAGTCACAACATCATTCCATATCCATGTAACTATTCGATTGTGTTTTGAGACAATACATCATTTCAGCCATGTGCTTTATAATATTTGGAGTCATTAAGATGAGATTTTAGATTACTTTCAACATGTTAGACTCATGATTTCCTTTAATTAACATTTGCATGGATTTGTTTAATTATTCTACTTGTCTATCACATATTTTTCGAAGTGTTTTCATCTCAATTCTGTCTTTAATACGAACCATATGCAATAAAACTTGACAATGAAAATAGTGCATGTAAGAACTGTTTCCCCTGAGGAATTTATTTTAATATATATACTTAAAAATGGGGAAGGGCTACAAAAGTTAATCATAATATCCTTTGCGATTAAGCCACTGTTTAAATTGGACCTAAAAAGTGTGGCATTGTAAAAAGTAGCCAAGGTCCAAAAGAATTTAAAAGAGCCAAAAAGTGTGGCATTGAAAAAAGTAGCCAAGGCCAAATTAGTTTCGTTTGATATGATCATTCAAAAGAAAATAATTGAATAGAAAAATATCATCATTATCTTATATTTGAGAAAGTTTGGTTGGAAATAGATCAATGGGTTTGCACGTCCTGACAAAGTTTTAAAAAAGCATTAAATAGTTTTAGACGTTATTGGTGTGGAAATCATTTTAGACTTTGATTTGTTGATTTGATTAAGTTGGTGTCATTTATATTCAACCATTTTTACACCTAAGGATGATTGTGAAGTTCATTCATTAGAAGTATCCATATTCATCGTGCACATTTGATATATATGTTTGAGTTGATTTACCTATTGATTTTGTTCACAACCATTTATTTCGATTCCATGATTTGGTTATCTTAGTGTAAATTCATGGTGTGTGATTTTTTTTATATAATTTGATCTTGTTGAAAAAATTAAAAAATAAAAATAGTTGGTGGAGGCTTTTGAGTTTTTTCCTTGAATGATCGTAGTTAATTTTCTTTGCTTGTCGTGACACTCCATGCTTATTTTATTTATTCTTTTCCTTATTTAAATCGGACAAATAAAAAGGGGAGAACGAATTATTATTTAATGGGGGAGTTTATATTAAGGGGGAGATTTAAGTTTTGATCTTTGCTTTGATTTATGTTTATCTCATTTCAAACTCAATACGTCACGAATGTATTTTTTCTCATCTCACGTGTGTAGGTACAAATTTTGAGGATCATTATTTTTCACACACTCATGATGATAAAGAAAAGTTAGAGATTTAAATATTTCAAGTTGAAAACATTTAAAGAAAGTTTAAAGACTTGAATTTTTAGTACCTTTTCACTTTTGGGTTCATGGGAGGGTATTAAATTTGTATAGGATATTTGATTTCATAATTCGTATTTTTTTAGTTTGTACCAGTATAAACATTGGGGGATATTTATAAGGACATTTTACATAGTCCGTTTCATATTAAGTATGTCGTATACCTCTACAACCATGAAAGGAAGTTCAAATCCAAATACTCGATAAGACAGATCCAAATTTCAACACTCTTCAACAACAAGCCTCCACAAGATTGATTTGGTGAGGTTGATGCTTAAGTTCCTTAATGTTTCATTTAAGTGATGGGATATTTTTTCTAAATTATTTTTATTAACCTGAGACGTTTTAATTCAGTTAAAATAATATTTCTAATACTTGTTGGTGGAGTTTTATTAAAAAAATCACTTCAATTGTTCAAACGACAAGAAGAAGTCGTTCAAACGATTTCAGCTAACAACTTGCAGTGTCATTTGAAAGATCATTTCATAGGTTATTTCTTTAATGCATCGAATGAAGGCATATTGTTTTGCATTTTTTACCTCATTTGTAAAGTCATTTGAAGGCTTTTCTAACGACATGCAATGTCGTTCAAATGACTTGCTTATGTCGTTCGAACGACCCCGTCGACTCAGTTTTTTTTATAAATAGCTGATTCTTGAGTCCATTTTGTTTGAGAAGACATGAGAGTTTTGATACACAAAAAATGCAATATGCATAATTTTTGTCTTTTCATTTAAGGTTAATTTTTTTTTCAATTCACAAATAATCCCAATTACATTAATGAATTGTTTTGGAGCGTAAGACATGATCTTGTTGAAGTTTCTCTCGTATGAAAGATTTATATACTGCTAATTTGGTGTATCATAAGGGAGGTGCTGGATGACGGCTGAGGTCATTTGAAAATGCTTGATGGTGTTTCTTGGTGGAGACAGAGCTGTGGTTTATGTGGATTTTCTGCGGTAGATTCATTGTTGATTCTAGGTTGAGGCCTATATGAGTGTTCTGCAGAATATTCATTAGAGATATCATTGTGTATCTAAGTTGCGATTTACTCTTCATAGTGAAATAAAAGCTTTTATCTGAAAGGAGTTTTTTCCTGAAAGTTGTGTATCAGTAATTTATGCTTGTGATGGCTTGATTAATGTATCCACATATATGCATGTGTTATATTTTAATTAATTTGGATAAAAAATTGACATCTAATTAAATAAGTTTAGAAATTGGAAATTTGTGAATTAAATTGTTAATCGATATCACATCGTATTATCACAATGCCTCGTTAAAAGTCTCCTCAAACAAGGATGTCCTTTACCTTATTTTTCCATAAAGTAAAGCTACCTTTTTAATTGAACGGATCCACCTTGTATTGAGCCCCAATAATTGTAGTTATTGTTGAATGTAAATGCCAAAAAACTTCCAAACAGTAGTGGTTTAATAATAAAGTCTAAAAATTGATATTTTGTCAAACAACTTGCGTATAACTAGAGCCTTGATATTAATTTTTATGCTTAATACCGGAATCACAATTAATCGAATATAATTATGAGATTTAACATTATTCACCCAATATAGGCTAAGTCTATAGGAGGGAGAATTTAATTTCACCTTGAGAATAAAACTGGTGCTTATAAACAATCACACACTCTTAATTATTAAACTCCTCACTACAAAGGTATACACTCTTCGCACCATTCCCAACTCTTGCACACTTTTTTCTTAGCTTCCTCTCTTGGTGTTTGATGTGTTTTGGTTAAGTAATCTGAACCTCCTTTATAGTGCCAAAAGAGTAAACAAACTCCCCCATTTAGAGGAGTAATTTGGGGATATATGGGCCACACACCAGCTACCACTCATCACTGAACACCCACCACAGAAAGCAAAAACACTAACCAAAAAGCAAGTTATCCATTTTGTCAGTTTTTCAACATAACCCATATGTCCAACAATATTAATGGATTTCCAAATATTAACGTTATTGGGACATGATTGTGAAATTTTCTTGTCTTCTTTTAGCAATAATTTAGTGCTCTTATTTTTGCTAATGTCTTCCAACATTTGTTACCATTGATTTGGCTAATCTGAAGAAAGGAATAAAGATATGTGTAATAATTGGAAATATATATATATATATATATATATATATATAGGAAAAGTCTCATATACATCATACTTTATACATCATCCATACATCACACCTAGTTATAGGCCCTAAAAAAATTCCAAATTTTTTTTTCTCCTGAAATTAACCTTTCAATAACTCCATGCTCAAAAAATTAGATCAAAATACGTTTTGTACTTATTTTAAAAAAATCTACAAAAAACATCTCAAAATACCTTATTTACAAGGGTCTGCACCAGCAGTTTTTTATGGATTTTTTAAATAGATATAAAATGTATTTTGACCTAATGTTTTTAATATGGGTTAATTAGAAGGTTAATTTCAAGGGAAAAATAAAAAAACTTAGAGAAAAAGTTGCTTAGGGCCTAGAATTAGGTGTGATGTATAGATCATGATGTAGGTGAGCCTTCCTCTCTCTCTCTCTCTCTCTCTCTCTCTCTCTATATATATATATATATATATATATATATATATATATATATATATATCCATTTTTTTGTAAGTAATCTGAGTATATATATTCATTTTATATTCTAATACAATTTATAAACATCATTAAAAAATAGTGAGAAGGAAACTTACAAATTATAATAGTATATAAAAATATGACAACCCTTTAAGTTATGCATAAACAAACACTCAAGAGATATACACATGCTTTGAGGCTAATTTCTCTATCAAATAAAATTTAAAAAAATTGTGAAATATAATGAGGGTCCCGTTAGTTGAGTAAATTTATAATTATATAAATTGGCCAATTGCAAATAAATGTATTGTTCATGTATTCATTTGAACCAAATCTAAATCCAAATTGTATAGTATATGGGAATGTAAAATGTTAATTGTTACTGAGAGAGAGAGAGAGAGAGAGAGAGAGAGAGAGAGAGAGAGAGAGAGAGAGAGAGAGAGAGAGAGAGAGATGCCATGAAAAAAGCTTTATTGAGGTATCATAAAGAGAAATAATATTCAATTTATAAACTGTGCAATTTCATGATTTTTCGTGAAGTTTATTAATTTAAGTTTTTATGCATTAGCTCATATTTGTTCATTTTTGATTGGTTCATTCTTCTAGCCAAACTTTAATAATAAGATCTTTGGAATGAGTTAACTTTAATTGACTAGTCATAAAATTTAGAGACGACCAAATAGGCTCTTATTCTATATGCACATTTCATCTTAGATTGTTGTCAATCAAAAGCTTATTTGATATGTTGAATTTATTTTGATGAAAATTATTAAGTTATTGTGGCAAAACTTCACACTCATAACACATTTTTATTTTTAAATTAGAATGAAAAATTCATAACTAGTTATTTTAACTTCAAAACAAATAAGGCAATTTCCTCCATATATTACATTAGCACATGGATTCTACACTTCAAATTCAACCAAAAAGTTTGAAACATACATAGGAGAATTTGAAAATTTGCCCACATTTTTAGAAGGTGAATAATTATACAATTTGTCAATTAGAGCTCATTGGTAAGATCCTTGTATGGAAGGTATGAATTTTGAATAACCTCATTCATGAATTTTTTTAAGTCCATTCATTATAAAAGTTTATGTTGGAACTTTTGACTGAGAACATATGTAAAATTTGAAAAGAAAACAATATTTTTTGGTCTTTAACTATTAAGAGAGAATGCAAAGAGAAAATAGTAAGGCATTACCCATATTTGCACCGTCCCACTGTGGGAATGTGAATTATGGTGTAGTTAATACATACCCTTTTGTGGCCTAACTGTCAATCCATTTAGACATTATTATTTAGTGTGTTAGGTGGAAGAACTTATTGGGCCAAAGCGGACACATGCATCGCCATCTGTTGGGGGTCTTGGGCTGTGTATTATATTTTTTTTGGTCCGAAATAATTTATTTCCCCATTAAAAAAATCTTAATGAAAATTAATTTTTAATTTTGGTGACTTCAGAAAGTGGGACTTCAATTATTTGGCTATTTGGATTTTACTCACCCACCAAGTCTTTTTTGACATTCATAATTTTTCCTTTTTATTATATCCAATTGCATTTGTTTTTCAATTCGTAGAACACACAGGATACATAGTCTCTCTCCCCCGGTCTAAGCAGTTTCTTCTCTGCAAAAGATAGAAGAAAATAAATAAATACTCTCTCTCAACCTGAGTATTTTTTCTCTTACATGATTAATTTGTTCCTCCAAACTGATATGATATTGAGTAACTTATAGTGAACGGGTTATAGTATACTATATTACTCGGTGTATAATTTTATAAGATAGAAATGGATTTCAATTCTGGGTTGTTTTATCCTGGGGGGGGGGGGGGGGGGGGATTAATTAGATTGAAACACAATTTTGAACAGTGTTGTGAAACACCTTAAAGAAAGCAACCTAGTCCACGAGTCAGCCTCATGATTTTTTTACTGCTGGATTTTTGCATTTAGTAATTTTGTTTCATTCTCTTATTTAAAATACAACAATTTTAAGCTGAATTTCTTTCTTTTATGGATAAGGAAAATAAAACAGCTATTACTAAACCTTTCAAATTTTAGGTACTGTATTTTAAGCGATGGTGACAAAAAAATGCTATTTTACCTAACTACTAAGAACTAGCATCAAGTGTTCAATTAAACAAACTTACTATGTCTGCCTCTACTGCTGATGAACACAAGGCTATACAAACTTGGGATGAAAACAATGTTCTTTGTAAATATTATATTTGAATGGCCTATGTGATGATATTTACGATTATTATGCCAATTGCAAAAATGTCAAAGCTGTTTAGGAGGCATTATAAAAAAAAATATGATACCGAGGAGGCAAGTACTAAAAAATATACAGTCAGTCGTTATCTGAAATTTTAAATGAAGGATTACCAATTTGTTGTTGTTCAAACTCACGATTTACAAAAAAAATTCTCACGAAATTATTTTTGAGGATATGGAGTTAAATGAGTAATTTAAAGTTGTTGTTATTAATGATAAGTTACCTCCCGGTTGGAAGGATTTTAAAAATGTTTTAAGGCATAAATCAAAAGAATTTTCACATGAAAGTTTAATCACTCGCTTGATAATTGAGGAGGAAGCCCGAAAATGAGATTATAAGGATGAAATTCTTGTTATTTCTAATAACAAGAATTATAACAAGAACAACTCTCTTGTTGTTTTGAAACCAAATAAAAAAATATGAAATATCATAAAAAGAACAACAACCAAAACATTAAACCATATCAGAATCAGAATAAAAATAATAACCACCCTATTAGACATGGACAAACTGGAAACACCGAACAATTTCCCTGCTTTAGGTATAACAAGCCTGGGCATACAACCCACAAATATTGGAAAGAAGCTCATCCTTCTCCTTAGGCGAATCTAACTAAAGGGGGTTTATGTATTATGATTTGTGAAATCAATATGGTATGCAGTGCTGAAGGGTGGTGGGTAGATACTGATGCCTCTCCTCATATCTTCTATAATGGTATTTTATTTAATTTTGAGGTTGAAGATAAAAGGGTGTTATTGGGTGATTTCCACTCCATTAAGGTTGTTTTACTAAAGATATGAAATTAAAGTTCTCTTTTGAAAAAATATGGTCCTTAAGGAAGTGTTGCACACTCACGAGATAAGGAAGAACTTGATTTCTGGCTATCTCCTTAACAATTTCACTCCGACTTTCGGGGAAAATTTATTTACCTTAATAAAAAATGGTATTTTATAGGCAAAGGTTATGCCGTTGAAGGAATGTCTAAGTTGAGCATTAATGTTATTAATAAAAATTTCCTTTCTTCTTATATTGCTTGTCCTTTTAATGTGTGGCATGATAGATGTTTCCATGTTAATAAACAACTTGTTAAAAATATGAGTACTTTGGGATTAATTCCAAAAATATTACTAAATAATTTTAAAAAAATGGGAATGTTGCTCCACATAAATATGCTATTAGAGAATTTGAACCACTTGAGTTACTTCATTCAGATATTTGTGAATTGGATGGAATTACGACAAGAAATGACAAAAGTTAAATTATTACATTAATTGATAATTGCACGGATGATTTATTTGTGTATTTACTGAAAAATAAAAGTCAAGCGTTTGACATGTTTAAAATTTTCTTAAATGAAATTAAAAATCAATTTAATAAAAAAAATAGAGAATACGTAGTGATAGAGGCACCGAATATAATTCAAGAACTTTTATTGAATTTTATAAAACCCATGGTTTTATACACGAAAAACTGCCCCATACTCTCCCAAAAAGATGAAAGTAAAAATAGAACTTTGACTGAATTGGTAGTTGTTATTTTATTAAGTTCGAAATCTGCCTCGCATCAGTGGAGAAAAATTAATTTAACGTTGTGTCATATGCTTAATATAATTCTTAAAGTTAAATAAAAAAATTATTCTTATGAAATTTAGAAAAATATTAAGCCAAACATTTCGTATTTTAAAATGTGGGGGGTGCTTAGCTCTATACATATTCCTGACCCTAAGACATGTAAATTGGTTAGGAGCGCATATGAGTGTGTCTTTATTGGCTACGCGGTTAGTAGCAAAGCATATAAATTTTATGCTTTGAAAAATCACCTTATATCAAATCAAACGATGTTGATTTTTATGAAGTTAAATATCCATTTAAATTAAGAAATACCGAGGGCTCAACGTCGGCTAGCATTCCTATTTTAAAAAAAATCAGAACCAAATGAGTCTATTTTAGAACCAAGAAAAAGTAAAAGACCTCGTGTTGAAAAATATTTTGATTTTTACTTTTATGCATACGCTTCATAGGAGGATCGTAGTACTCTTCAAGAAGTATTGTCTTCTTTAGATATCGATTTATGACAATAAGCTATTAATGATGAAATGGAATCATTGGAAACTAATAAAAGTTGGCATTTAGTGGATATTCCACTAGGGTATAAAACTATTGGTTACAAATGGGTTTTTAAAAAGAAATTAAAATCGATGGTTCTGTTGAAATGTATAAGACACATTTAGTTACCAAAGGTTTTAGACGACGTGAAAACATGGACTTTTTTTTATACATTTTCACCCGTGATAAGAATTGCATCCATACGTATAATATTTCTATTAGCTGTTTTAAATTATTTACTTGTACACCAAATGGATGTTAAAAGTGTATTTTTAAATGGTGAATTTGAACAAGATATTTGTATGGACTAATCTCAAGGTTTTATTCTACACGATCAAGAAAATAAAGTGTGCAAATTAGATAAATATTTATATAGACTAAAACAGGAACCTAGATAATGACATGATAAAATACCATGGTCATCTCTAATGGGTTCAGCATAAATGAAAGGACAGATGCATTTATTATAAATATAAAAATAATATTTGCATTATTATATGTCTCTATATGGATGAATTGTTTATATTTGGATATGATATTCATGTCATAGATAATGTTAGATATGTGCAGACTTTGATATGAAGGATTTATGTAATGCTAGTGTAATATTAAGAATTAAAATTACTAGGCCTGAAAAGGGAATTTCTTTAGACCAATCTCTTTATGTTGAGAAACTTCTAAAATTACTTTAACTGTAAACCTGTTAATACTACATTTGATCCTAGTGTAAAGTTGTTTAAGAACACCGGTGACAGTGTTAACCAAACTGAGTATGCGAGCATAGCCTACGTTATGCTATGGATTGCACTAGACCTGATATAGTTTAAATCGTGGGATTACTATATATATTTACCAGTAGAACTAGTATGGAGAATTTCCACGCTATTGATAGGGCAATGAGGTACCTTAAAAGGATAATTAATCTCAAACTATACTATTAAAAACATCCCACTGCCCTTGAAGGATTTAGTGATGCTGATTGGAACACCCTATATGATGACTCTAAGGCTACTAGTGGATAAATATTCAGTATCATTTATGGTGCAGTTTCATAGAAATCTAAGGAACAGACTATCTTGGCTCAATCAATGATGGAGTTGTAAATGATCGCGCTAACTACGGCTAGTGAGGAGCCAGGTTGGCTGAGAAACCTTATACCAGATATTTTAATGGAAGAGACCGATACCAATCATTTTTTATTTACTGTGATAGTACCTCAGCTATTGCAAAAATTTATAACCGTTACTATAATGGTAAGAAACAATAGATACATTGAAAATATATCTATACGGGTGCTGTGAGAGTGGATCACATACAATTTGAGTAAATTTTAGTTGATCCTTTGACGAATGGACTAGCAAGAGAAAAGGTGTGGAACATCTCAAAAGGGATGCGACTAAAACCCTTAGAAGTTTTTGACACTTATTGGGGCCATCCCCAATCCTCGCCGTGCGAGCGGGCGCGTGAAGGAAAGATCCTTCGGGTCCCGCGCATCCCTCTCCAGAGCGCTTCGGTCGGCTGTCAGATCCGATTGTATAACTGGTGTTTGATCTGTATTCTCCATAAAGATGGATGGATTTCAGACTCGGAAGAAGTAGTAGAGGAACGGATGAAACTCCGGGGTGATTTGACTGAAGACCGAAGCCAATAGGGAGCCAGGCCAAGGGCTTGCGATCGACTTCAGAAGGCGTAGGATGAGATTTATTTTTGAGAAAAAAGGAAGAACTATTTTTGGATTTTCGAAAAATAGGGGAAAAATGTTTTTGGATTTTTGATAAAGAAGGGAGAAATGTTTTTGGATTTTTGATAAAGAAGGGAGAAATATTTTTGGAGACGGAACTCAACATGATTATTGCAATTATTATGTTCTCATTTGTATTTAATTCTCCTAAATGCAATGCCGGATGGTACCCGAGCCTGGAAAAGTGGGGGTCTTAATATATGCAAAGCTATGGTTTGGACTTGTAACCAGGCTCACAGACAGGGTCCCATTTTAAAAATGTGCGAAAATTGGGCGTCAGGCCGACCCAAAAATTTTGGCAGAGTTTCGGGTTAAAACCAAAAATCTAAAGTGCGTGTCCTAGGTTTAACACCTATATGCGGGTATGCAGTTAGTTGGGTGAATCGGCATGGTTCCCCCCTTTGGCGTGACTTCCACGATATATGTCTTGCTCTTGAGGGCAATCGGTACGTGTGGACAAGCCATTTTATATACCTGAGTGTACGTGAATTGCCTCACTATATACCTCATGGGGACGGTACGTGTGAGAGCGAATTTGCTATACTCGATGTACGTGAACGAATTCCCTATGATATACCTCCCATCATGACTTCGATCAAGCGGTACGATGCGAGGGAACCGTTCGATATACGTCGAAGGTACTTGGCCAATGGAAGGTGAGAGTCATATCGCTTAGGCTAACTGCAACCTGCTGGAACAACTCCCATCACGAAGTGACCCTCCAGTTACTGGGTAAAATTTGGTCAATATCTCTTTGGTGATGTCGTGTGAATCATGCATGATTCTCTTATTAGTATCTTATGATGAGAATGCCTTTCTTGATTATGCCAAACAGGGAGCAAAGTATAAGTACCCCAAAAGGTACACCAAGTATGGATGGGTGATGCGTGCAACATGGGGATATACATGTGATCCTAGGTGCACGTGGTGTGAAGTGTACATGGAGAAATTTCTACAAGTGTGTGAACATAAGCGTAAGCATGGGATACATATGAGAAAGGGGAACATGCAGATATAGGGGGAAACATAAGCAAATATAACATTCATAGAGTCAAGCCCACAAACAATAACACATGTCCCTAGCGGAGTCGCCACTGTGGCCATCCTCGATCCTTGTTGTGCGGGCGGACGCGTGGAGGAAGGATCCTTCGGGTCCCGCTCGTCCCTCTTGAGAGAGCTTCGACCGACGTCGTTTGAGATGTGGTGTAAAAATATAGAGAGATTCAGAGTCACCAGTCTATTTTACTTAAAACAGACAAAAGAAAAAGGGGAAGCCACCCCGAAGGATGGCATCCAAAGACATACTGGTGCGTGCGAAACCAAAATGATTCGAGAAGGGTTCGGAGGCTTAGTTACGAAATGGTAAGGTGTTAGGCACCCATTCCTCCCTTTCGATCTCTCATGAATATTTGCTATTTTCCTTTTCTTTCCCACGTGATATGTGTGCATGTGTATATATATAGAATGGGGGTAGGAATCCTCGACTTGTATCATGGAAAAGATAAAGCGAGTTGTCCGTAGGAAGATATAAGAATAATATTTAGAAAAATAAGATTTAGCCGATTACCCCTACGTTGACCGTTATAATGGAATGATAACGCATATGGAGCAATACGTTACTAATGGCAAGTATATAGAATATAGGAAGATTAGATTTACAGAAAATAGGAAGATGAGAGAAAAGGTGGGAAAAAGGACTCGAGTCTCAGGTTTTACCCCGAGACGCCTACGTAGCCTATAAAGGCATCAAAGTCCACACAGTTCGGATACAAAATGAGGGGTGGAGTTTATCCCATAAATCCAAATGGGGGATCTCTTATTGGTAAGTGTGTGTGTGTGTGTGTAGAAAAAGTGTTTTAGTTGTGAGGAAAGTGTGCGAAAAGTATGAGAATCCCTATTTGGAATTTATGAGCAAACCCTCTTTTTCTTATTTTTTTGGGTTTTATTTATATGAAAATAGGAGATGTGAAATAATAATAATAATAATAAATAAATAAGTATATTAGGATGTGTGGGATGAGATAATAAGAGTGCTAAGTAATGAAACCGAGTTATTGAGAATTTAAGAGGATTTAAGAGAGAGTTTGAGAAAGTTGGACCTTCTTGAAGATCTTGAGCTTGATCTTGAGTGTTGGAGAGCAGCCCTTGCACTTGGATGATGATGGAGAGTGGCTAATTCACCAAGTTTGATGAAAAGGGTGATAAAACGTGGAAGAAAAAAGGGGATTTGGAAGTTGAAATCACGCTGCCTTCGGGAGAGGTTTCTGGGATGCGTTGAAAGAGATTTCTATCAGATCTGGGCTCCCCTTGAAAATGAGGTGAAGGTCTCTTATTATAGGCCCAGGTAAGTGACGATCGGCATAGACCCGTTCCTGCCTATCGGCACCTGTCGATAGGCAGGGTCTGGAACCTTCCATTTGGTAGTGCGCTTCAGGCTTTTTCGGAAAATCGATCGCCGAGGGAAAACCATTGGTCAGAATCGTGCACGGGGCATACCGTTGGAAAGGTATTCAGAGACCTTTGAAATTTTTTTGGACTGCTCCCAGGTTTGGGAGTTGACTTTGGGTCAAATATGGCTCGGAAGCGTTTGTCGGTCCATTGGACGGGGAATCGCTCGGACGCAAACGGATTGTTCGTCCGCATGGTAAGCCCGAATCGCGCACGGGGCAGACCGTTGGAAAGGTTATGATATTTACTTCGACATTCCAAAGATTTTTACTCGGTTTGGGGAGTTGACTTTGGTCAACCGGGCCCGAGAAGCATTCAGTGACCTCTCGGAGTCGAACGGATCATTCGTCCACATTGTAAGTCGAAATCGCGCACGGGATGAACCTTGGAAAGGGTATTACGTGTCCTTTGAAGATTCATTCAGCCTCCGTCGAGATGAAGATTTGACATAGGTCAAACAGATCCCGGGAGCGCCCGGTGGCCTCTAGGTCAAGTTTCGGACGCAAACGGATCGTCCGTCCGCATGGTAAGTCGGAATCGCGCACGGGGCGATCCGTTTAAAAGGGTATTCAGTTTCCTTTGAAGATTCATTCAGTCTCGGTCGAGATAAAGAGTTTCGCTTTTGGGTCAAACTGAGCTGGGGAGTGCCCGATGGTTTGTAGGTCAGTACTCGGGACATGACTTAGGTTTGTAGTGATGAATGGAGGTACCAGGGACCTAAGGAGAGTTAGGGGGTAACAAAATGGGGTGTCTACACTTATGATGGTAACTCAGCCTATAGATTGGAGATGTCAAGAAATAGGTTTAAAGGGTAATAAAAAGTCACAGTTGATATGGGTTGAATCATGTTAATTATTAAATGCAGGGTTTTAATCCGAATTCATCTCTATGGAGCATGGTGTCCTGAAACGAGTTATGGTTGAGTTATTTATAACTCTTAATGAAGTTTTATAGATCTATTTTGGTTGGGGTATCTAGCTACGGGAGTATCCTTGATAGACTCACATATGTGAATATGAAAGTGAGGTCACTTCCTATGGTAAGTATAGATAAATTCCCTAGAGTGTTTACTAGACTGGGATAAAAGCACATGGACATGACGTGATGGCTTGAGGACTACACCGAGTAGGGTTGTGTGTGGGATGTTGTCAAAGATAGAGTTCAAATCTAAGGTTTCTCTAATATAATCTGAAATATCCTTACTACGTATTAGTTCAAGTCGAAAGACACCTTTGCTTAAGCATAATTCTATGGATTATTGCTTAATAAATTTTCAAAGTTTATAAGAGGGGGATTGTTGGAAATTTTGACTCTGCATATGTAAAATTTAAAACGACAACAACCATTTTGGTCTTTAGCTATTAAGAGAAAAAGCAACAAGGCATTACCCATATCTGCATATGCCCATATCAGGGGGAATGTGAAATAAGGTGAAAATAATATACATCCTTTTGGGGATTAATGGGCAAGCCCTTTGCATTAGAATTTTGTGTGTATTAGGTGGAAGAACTTCTTGGACCAAATCTCACACGCGCGTGCACCTCCTCCATTGTCCGACTGACCCAGCCTGTGCTTGTGTTCCGGTTTGGGTCTTGGGCTTGGGTGTGTGTGTATTATAATTTTTCTCAGTCAAAATAATTAATTTTTTCATTAAAAAATATGAATGAAAACTAATTTTTTATTTTGTTGACTACCGAAAGTGGGGCTTTAATTATCTGGATCTCCGAGTTGTACTCACCCATCAAGCCTTTTCTAACGTTCAAAATCTTTTCTTTTTATTATGGCCAACTGCATTTGTTTTTCAATTAGTAGAACACATATAATACATAGTCGCTCTCTCCCAGCCTCAACAGCTTCTTCTCTGCAAAATACAGAAGAAAATAAATAATTATTCTCTCTCGATTTGAGTATTTTTTTTTCTCTTTTCCTTACCTGTAGAGTTTGTTCTTCCAAACTGATGTGATA
Organism: Sambucus nigra; assembly: GCA_949130495.1. Classification (NCBI taxonomy): domain Eukaryota; kingdom Viridiplantae; phylum Streptophyta; class Magnoliopsida; order Dipsacales; family Adoxaceae; genus Sambucus; species Sambucus nigra. The sequence goes on along the minus strand of OX422214.1, from coordinate 379,955,620 downwards.
TTGAGTAACTAATAGTGAACGGGTGATAGTATACCAGATTACTATGTGCATAGTTTTATGAGATAAAAATTGGTTTCACTTTTGGGTTATTTTATCCCTGGAGTAGCGAAGCATTAATTAGACAGTAACACAAATTTAGGCACATCCGCAAAACACCTTAAAGAGAATGAACTAGTTCACGATTCACCCCTGACATTTTTTTACTGTTGGATTTTCGCATTTGGTAATTCCGTTCAATTTTCTTATTTCAGATATAGTTTCCAAATAAACTTTTTCATTTTTGTAAAATCCATTTCCACATTATTACATATAGTATATGTCTATGAAGCACGAACACTCTCCCAGAAACCATGAGTCAGCTTTGACTCGAGTCCGTCATGCTTCGACACGTTGCCGACACGCTGGGACACGTAAAAGGATATGCTGGGGCACATAGAAGGATACGTTTTTTTTCAGTTTTTATTTTTCTTCACTTTTTTTTCATATGTGATGGTGATTCTGATTTATTTATGATTTTTAATATTATAGTGTGTTTGAATTTTATTTTGTATGATTCATTTTTTTAAATTCATGTTAAGAATGCTCTAATAATGTATTTTATGCAAACAAAACTATTTTATTTATATATATATATATATATATATATATATATATATATAGGGAGAGGTTCACAAGTGGACCAAAAGAATGGACTTTTTAATCGACCTTAACAAAAAACACATAATAACACATTAATTTTAATTCCTATAGTGTAATTGGTCCGCACCAGTGGCACCCGAGACCACACCTTCACCCCACTAACCCCCCACCCCACCCCCACCGCCCCCCACCCACCCCCACCGTCCCCCCACCCCCCAACCACCACCATCACCATAGCAGCCCTTGTGGGTGGGGTGGGGTGGGTGGGGGGCGTGTGGGGGGTGGGGGATCGATCGACACGCGTATTTGGTGCCGCTGACGCGAACCAATTACACTATAGGAATTAAAATTAATGTATTATTATGTGTTTTTTGTTAAGGTCCATTAAAAAGTCCATTCTTTTGGTCCACTTGTGAACCTCTCCCTATATATATATATATATATATACACACTCTAAATATTTAATTATATATTTTATATTATACATATCCTTGCGTGTCTTATCCCAAATTTTAAAAAAATCACAAATCGCTTATCGTGTCGAAACACATATTAAGTATCGACTTGGTGCTCGATAGGTCTATGCTTTGTTTGAAATATATCAATTTTACTATTTCAAATCCTTAAATTCAGATACAAGAGAATCAACAATATGATGGATACCTTAAGAATAATGATATACTTTTCGAATGCTCCCTCCGCGATTCAATACCCAAAGTAATCCGCACTATTCTTTAAATGCCAAAACAAGGCATTATATATCCGAGAGTTATGATTTATTCTTTTAAAAGATATTCTTTTGATTTTTTTTAAAATTTATTTTAGATTGATATATAACTAGAGTTATGATTTATTTTAAAGTTAAATAAACTTTACATTAAATTAATATTTAATGGATCAATTACCAAAAAAATTCTCAAATATTTTTTAATACACATTTTGTCCAATCATTTTTATTTTGTTCCAAAAAGTCCTCAAACAATGATTTAACCAATATTCTCTTATTTTTAAAGGTTCGCGTCAGCGGCACACTAAAAGGATTGGATTAAACATGTATTAAAAAATAGTAAACATAGTTTTTTTTTTATATAATTTTTTTTAATTTTAATAAAATCCCGTTTAATTTGATGTCTTAGATTCACGATTGATTAGTGCCACTGACGCGGACCTACATTTTGAGACCCACATCATTTGTTGAATGTGTGTCCGCACCAGCGACATTAATCAATTGCGAATCTAAAATTGTTTTAATTAGGTCGTGTCACTACCAAAAAAAATTATGTGGTGTTACGTCTTAATTATGTCGTGTGTGATAAAAAAATCCCATTGTGCGTTACTTAACACAATTTAATTGACATTAGATATGACATACAACTAATTTTAACATAAAAAAATTTACTACGTAAAAAAAAATATGTTAGTTATAAGTAAAAGACATAAAAAGATAATTTTAGGTCGACTCACGAATCCGACTCATAGATGTATCGTGTCTACATTGGTTCGTTTGAAGGGCCTATAGTGTGACTCCGATCTGGGCTCAAAAATTAATCCATACAAGTGTGGCACGTCAGTGCATTGCACAAAATGAGTAAGATTTGTGCGTTGTTGTAGAATTACTCAAGAAATAAAGTACGTAATGCTTTTTTATAAAAGAAAAAAAAAACTACCACCTAAAAAACGACATAAAGCTGATTTTACCCAAAAATAAATTTACTACCTAAATTGTAATTTAATATTAATAAGTTTGTTGTGATTGGAGATAAATAAGTGAGAAATGTTTGGAAAAAAATAAGAAGATAAAGGAAGATGTCCATTGATTATGGAATGGGTAAGTTTGATTCAGTTAGTCTAGCAGCACTCATGGACGGAGTCACATGGGGCCTAGTGGGGGCTTGAGCCTCCACAAAATTTTAAAAAAAAATACTTATGTACCAAAAGAAAATTCGAGGCATAAAATGAAGTTTTTTAAAAATTTAAGATGGGGTTTGGTAATTATAAAAAACTCTTGTATTCTTTTTCTTCCCACACAACACAACTCTTTGAAAAGAAAAGGAAGGGACTTCTCTTCTCATTCTCTATTTAATTTATAATTTTAGATTTTGATTTAATTTTTAAATGAATTTTTATGATGTCAATCATATAAATTTTATTTAAATATTAAATTATATTTTACCCCTCTATTTTTCACTCGTAAGTTCTCCCTTTAATTTTAGATAAAATGGTTGATAGTTTTTTTGTTTAGTGTCATTGTTGGTTGGTTTAAATTCTAAATTTAGTTTTAGGATTAAATTGTGATTGACTTTAGGGATATTGTATATATAAATTTGGGCGCTGAATATTGGTTTAACCTTATCTAAAATTATTTCTCTTTTTATTAAATTAAATAAATATTTTAATAATTATTTAATAAATATTAAAAAATAACCTTAAAAAAATGGGCTCAGGACTTCTGCCCATGAACCGCTAAAAATTACCATGAGAGTAGTCCCCACTCTCAAAAATCCTAGCTAAGTCCCTGACAGCAGTCATGCCTTAAACTACCAACTCAATAAAGCTAATTTATTTGTTACATTCTCTCTTAGAGTAGCACGGTAAGTGGGTGTTACAAGATCACAAATAATACTCTCTCTGTATCTCTGATTTAGAGTATGGGTACACGATGGGTGGTATTATCCTTCGCTCTGTGCATTGTAAGCCTTTGCAAAGAAAAAACTAACAAAAAGGTGGGTTTGTTCCCACATGGCCTTTTTCTTGACCGTGCACATTCTACACGGCTTATATTGTTTGTGCAAGTGCTAGAGGCACGTGTGGGATAAGAGGAATTTTAAAGAGGAAACAAAGGACAAATATTTGTGGAGGCCTTCATGCTTCTGGATCATCATAGCTGAACACGTTTTCGGATTATATCTTTTCAAAACTTTCAACGGGTTGACTTTCGCAATTTCTACCTGCAGTCACTAACGATTAAGTACACTTTTGATCCTTTTATTTTTATTTTACCACTTTATAATTTCATTTTCTAAACATAGCTAGGTCAACTTTTAAAAATGCATTATTTTCCCCACGACCATAAAGGTGCTATGTCAACAAAAAATTAGTCATTTGCACAAGTTGGAAAAAAATATCCTCATATGGAGCGCGCATGATCAGGGCGGACCCTGAGAATACAGGCTCTCGAGGCGAAGACTTGAAATGAGACCTCTTGATTTTGTTTTAATATCTACTATAACATATAATTATTTATTATCATAATATAATATTAAAATGCAAGTGCGTGTTGAATTTAAATTAAAAATTTTATATAAACAACAACCGTGCTAATTAGGATAAAGAGAATAAAATATAGGATCAAATACCAAAAAGTCCCTCAAATATTTTTTAATACACACTTAGTTCAAGCCTTTTATTTAGTACCAAAAAGTTCTTTATTCTCTTATCTTTAAAAGTCCGCGTCAGCGGCATGGTAAAGCCTTTTTGGCATGATGGACTTTTTGGTGCAAAATAAAAAGGTTTCGACTAAACGTGTATTAAAAAAAGTTGGTGGGACTATTTGGTATATGCTCCTAAAATATATTATTTTGGAATTTTTTATTTGGAGATTAAACTAATTTACTGTAAATTAATTAAGAAAATCCATATTGAATTACTACTTTAGAAAATAACAAACATAAGTAAATCTAAAATTAAAATTTTCAATGCCTTAGAACTCTAAAGTGTGTTATTAGAATTATTCTTCTATTAGTGATCCTGTTATCCGCACAATTGGACCAAAAATATTTTATTTTGTGCAAAATGAAATAAATAATATACGCTTGGGATTGAACAATAATCTCATGATTCACAAAAAGTGTATGTGGCCAATTGGGCTACTAACATTATTGCTTAAGTACTTATACTGATTTAATACTCGCAGTTATTTGGGATTGGCTACATGAATCCTATTTTTCCATTACATTCTGCTCGGTGCAATATCTTCGGTTAAACCACATAATATCATGTCATTTTTATAATTTTCCACCTAGTCAATTTAGTCCTACATTTACCCCTTCCGTTACCAGAGTAAATCACTCTTCCTTACAGGGACATCCATTGTTATACGTTTAACATGTCCAAACTACTTAAATCAATTTTCTTTCAATTTATCTTCTATAGGAGCTACTTTACCGTTTCAGAAATTTGTTCATTTATAATTTTATCCTTTCGAGTTTTACTACAAATTCATCTTAACATTCTCATCTCCACCACAATCATTTTTCGCACATTTTATTTTTTGGTTGCCTAACTGTTTTTCCTATATGATATGGCGGGTCTAATGGTCGTCCTATAAAATATTCTTTTAACTTCAAAACTATCCTTTACATAATACATCGGTAGCACTTCTCCACTTAACCCAACCTGCTTTAATCGTATAAGTAATATCATCACTAATATCTCATCTTTTTGGATAATCGAGCCTCAATAATCAAGACGGTCATTTCTAGGTATCTCTTGACCATTCAATTTTACCACATCCCCGTTTGTTTTCCTATTTGTACTAAAATTGTACTCTACATATTCTGTTTTAGTCCTCCTTATTTTCAATCCACTTGTTTCTAGAGTTTCTCTCCACAATTTCAATCTAGCATTAATCTCCATCTTATTCACATATTCCAAAACAATATCATTTGTAAGTAGCATACACAACAACACCTCATCTTATATTTGTCCAGTCAACTCATTAATACTATGAGCAAAGAGATAAGGATAGACTGCTGAACCTTGGTGCATTAATTTAATATAAAGGTAAATAAAAACTAGTATATAAAAAAGTCGGGGGCCTTAAAATTGATAAAAATAATTGGGGGCCCAAGGTGGACACCTTTCTCGCCTCCCCTAAGCCCTACAAATGATATATTTTTCATTCAAAAATTTAACATCGTTAGTGTTTGGGGGTAAAGTGACGGCTAAGTCTAGAAAATAAAGGTACAAATGGTGAAGTGACATGGGAGCGAAATTGAAGGAGTCAAATTGTAATTAATCATTTTTTTAATTTAGAACTTCATGTTAGGTTGGTAAAAGGGGTGAATATAGAGCAACGGTAAAGTTGCCCCGTTGTGATCTAGAGGTCTCATGTTCGAGTACCAAATACAACCTCTCTGCATATGTAGGGGTAAGGCTGCATACATCTACTTCCCCCAGTACCCCTTAGTGGCGGGAGCCTCGTGTACTGAGTTTTCCCTCTTTTGCCCTTTATGTTAGGTTGGTAAACACAACAAACAGAAAAATGAATAAATTTGGAATGACATATTTGAGTTTTATTTGTGTGTTATATATACAACCCTAAGGCATATATAACCCTCTTACTATGTTGAGTGATCTTGCTTCCCCCCGAAATAAACAATATAATTCCTCCAACATATGCATACTTAGTTGTCCACGAATGCAATAAAAAAAACTTCACAAAAATACCAAAAAGATAATTAGAGATAGTGGAGATATTGATTTTGAAGTATGTTAGAGTTTTTTTATATACATATATTAAATAAATTTCAACAAGGGACAACATACAACCCATTTGGTAGAGCCAAAGTTCTACACACACCCAAACATATACATCAGTAACTATCAGGCATACAAACTATCTACCACAAACAAAACCATCGCCAGCAAAACAAAATCAACAAAACATATCTTTAACATCGCATAGAGAGAAAAAAAAGAAAAAAAAGAAATGAGGGGAAAATGAACACAAATCTTCCCAACTATGGAGACTAAATCATGTGATTCCAGTGATCCTAAGGTCACGCACCAGTAAATCGATCATAAGTGCGGGAGTGGAGGACAACCAGTTAGGAGGGAGGAGATTTTTTAACCACTGGTGACCAACCGGTGTTTAACCTTATGTAATACCCTGTCTGAAAAATTGAATTAAATTATATATATGGATTATAAATGAGGAGGAGTTAATGATAATTACAGAATAATTATGGGTAAATTTGGTGAAAATAAAGGAAGAAGAAAAAGGGGTCATTCAAGCGATAAGGGGATGTCGTTCGAATAACAAGGGGAATTAATTAGAAGGTCGCGAGATATAGGGCTTCAAACGAGATGCTACTGGTTTACAGTAGCAGGTCACGCGAAGGGTATCTACAAATCGAACGAGATGGATAAGTTATTAAAATGACCTAGGGTTTTCGTTCGAACGACGTAAGTCGAGTTCTTAATCTGGATTGCCTTGTGTGCTATCATGATTCTAGTTGTTAGATCTTTGAGCTGTCGAGCTCAAATCATCCCAAAAGGGGAAAAACGTTATTTTTGGTCTTTGGGAGGGTTTTATAAGGTGTTGATTGGTTTATTTGGGGTTATACTGAGTTGGGAGAAGATGAAATAAAGATATAGAGAGAGGTGGGTGGTCTTTTACCTCCACCCACGACCATTCCACCACCTTTCTACCTCCATTTGTGTAATATGCCACGATATTCAAGCCTCAAATACCCAATTCCACCATTGTAGGAGGAAAGCTACGAAATTTGGTGTAGTGTTGGGGGGATTTTTAGATAAGATAAAGGTGGAGTTTTATGGAGTTGAATGGGGTTCTTGGTTGGAATCTTGATGGAGCATGCTTTTGGAGTGGGATAACCTCCTTGAGGCCACCTTAGGAGGAGGGAGGTTGTCATATTCTTTGACCTTTCATGACTATCATTGTTGAGATCTATTTGAGGTGGGAATCATTCTACTCTTAGACTTGTAACTTCATTTTAGTATGTGTCCAGTTGTAGAAATTGATAATAGGATGAATATGTAGTATAAGGTTAATATCCTTATGAAATGTAAGAACGTGGATTTTCTAGTAAAGGCTAATAATAAACATTTTTGTGAAGTAAAAATATTGGTAAGATGCTATTTTGTTGAAAATGGAGAATGAGTGAATATTTCTAGGTTTTGGAATATTAAAACATGATATTTTATGAAAATAGTATAATTCCTAAAATGGTTGATATTAAACATTTTTATAAAGTAAAATGTTTGAAAATGATGATTTATTTTGGTAAACATTGTCGAAATAATGTTTCTTGCAAAAATGGAGATTTTATGAAAAATAGACATTTGTTGAGTTTGATGAAATTAAATATCTTTTATGTCTTGAAAATGTATTTTTGCAAGTATGATAATTTTCTAGAATTAAAATGTGTTGAAATTATTTGATAGGATTTTAAGGTTTAAAATTCATCTTTTCATACATATAAACTTGTAGTAATTTAGCATTAAGTGTATAAACAAGATATGTAGAAATTCTAGTCTTTAAAAGTGTGTGAAAAGGGGTTAAAATTGTGAAAAGGATAAAGTGTAAGACTAAATGTAAAATGAAAGAAATGGTATTTTCTTATAAATGTAGTCTTATGTGTAAATGAATTTATAAAATAAAGAAAGTAAGGAAATGTGGGGTTTGGAAAGTTCTTGTTAAGGTTATTGAATAAGTGTTAATGGTAAACATGAGAAAATGAGCATGTATAACTTAATAATGTTGTAAAGAATTAACACTTACGAAATTGGAAAGGAAATGAAGGAATAAGATGCTTTCAATTAAGAAGAAGAATATTCTGAGGTTAAAAGTGTGTTAATGTGTTAAAATACTCAAGAAGTTAGTGGATGACTTAATGGTGTTTGGGGAAATTAACACTTGTGAAAATGGAGTAAAAGGTAATTTTGAAAACAAATGAATAAAATGATAATTTTACTTCAAGTGGAATATTTTATGAAATAAAAATGTTGAAAAGGTGTTACACAAAGTTGTAATAAATGAAATTGATTTTTGGAATAATATAAAGGTTAAAGTGTAAATGACATGAAATGATTAAATTTCAAAGTGTAACACAAGTTGGGGTGTGTTAACATCCAGAATTGGGGGAAAGAAATAATAAGAGGAATAATTGATTAAGAAATATCGTATTATGAAGAGTGGGGATGAGATACAGTGAGAACCCAAGGATTTTTACGTGGTTCGAACCTTGAATCGGAAACCTAAGTCCACGGTAATCTTATTATGTTTGCTTGCATAGTTACAATTTAGGATATTCTTGATACAACTCCAGGTTTGAGAAGTTATAAAAAAGTAGTCACATTCATATTCCTCTCCCCCCCCCCCCTCTTTATATGTGGAGATCACATATTTACAAATAGATGGACTTCGCTTATAATTCGGACAGTCACATCTTTACACACGTTTATTATAATGTATACCTGCATGCCTTGAGGTGCGAAACTATTTTGTTGAGGACACATCTGGATAATTATGAGGTAACCAATATTGTCGGCTACGATTCCACGTGGTTGATAAGGTATGTTTGGCGTGTAAATGCTCATAAGGATGTATGTGTATCCAATCCTAAGGTAAACAGGTGGGACGAGCACTCAAATTATTGAGACGACCCCCTTAGGTGATAAAGCCGAGCATATTTCGTAAGTCCTCCTGGGTTATCATGGTTTATTCTCCCATTAACATCATATAGGTATAACAGAAAGCCCCCAAGACCTTTGGCATGAATATTTCATTATGGTATCCAATGAGTGGGAAAGGTGTAATGCCACGCTCTTGCTCTACTCGTGGAGGTCGGTTCCTTTTTGTTGGCACATTATGATCAGCATGTTATGTTTGGCACGAAATGGTCGACCAGAGGCCGAGTAGATTTCTTTTGAAGTTTTTATGACTTATTAAGGACACGTGTCAAATAACTGAAGAGTCTTCTGAATAATGATGGCGACTAGTCGCGCGCGTATAACACTCTGCACCATTATTTCATTTTTTTACAGATTTACTCACGTTTTTGTCTACAACGTTCGTTCATTCTTTTCATTAAAGACTATAAATTCATGCCACTTAATTCATTTTTTTCACTTGTAAGACTTGTATTGAGTTAAAGAGAGAGAAAATCTTTGAGCATCATTTCCATTATTGTGAAAGGGTTAATTGTTTTTTGTTCTAATTTCTCCAATGCTTTCTTCTTCATTCTCCATCGCATATTCCGCCATCGTCCATTTTTATCAGGTACGCCTTTCTCTTCTTCAGCTAGGGTTTGATCATTCTAGCCTTTTGTTGGTTGATTCTTGATATTTACCGTAGTGGTTTCTTCGCTTAGAACATTATAGGTTTTGTTGGTTTAGTTTGTAAGGACACGAATGAATTTCCCTCCCCACGTTCAAAGAGTTTACGAGTTTGTCAAAAGTTTGGAACCAGAGATGCTTGGAATCACTGAAAGGAGGTTTCCCCGTCCCATTCAAGTGATTATACTAGAAGAGGAGCCTGATCATCCTTGTTATACCCCTAGCTCTCCTTTTAGTTATGGTTCCTCCGCTGATCCAAGTGTACCCTACATTTCTTCCCATATTCTAGAAACCTCTTACTGTTTCCCTTTTATTAGTGAGAAAGAGCTTTTAAATACTGTTTCTATGGATTCCCTAAATCCTCATTCCTTATTTGAGGATCCTGTTACTGACAGGGATGAAGATAATAGGTCGAAAAGTGCAGACCACCACCTTTCTATAGATAGATCTTATGCAAAGGATTCTGAGGATGATGAAGAGGAAGAAGATGATCCTACTGGTTCTTCCAGTAATTATGATCCTGCTGAGACTAATGCCTGTTTATATCAATGTACTATGACTGAGGAGGAGCTCGATTCCATAAGAGAGAGATGCGCTTTCCGTATAGCTATTCAAATTAGGATGCCAGACGTGTTTTAGAGGTGTTATTATGTTCTTGACTCGGAGGAAATTTGCCTTCCCATATGGGCCCTCCAAGTGGGTCTAAGGCTTCCTCTTCATCCTACCATTTATTCCATTTTGAGAGGATATGGAGTGACCTTAACATAATTACCCCCCAATGCTTATAGGACCATTCTAGGGGCAATGTTGTTTTGGAAAATAAGGACAGGGTTTAACTTAAGTGGGGATCTTTTTAGGTATGTTTATAGCTTGAAGGACAATGACAATGCCCCCGATTACTATTACTTTTCTGCATAAAAATACCAATACATAATGGTCATAGTGGTCCAATCTAGTAATCATAGCTGGAAAGGTTCATACGTGTTTATCTACAATGATTGGGAATTTAGGGCCCATGAAAGACACAGGTCATATAGGGTCCCCATAGAATGGAATGGGCCCAATAACATAGGTAACACTTTTTCTTCCATCGTCTTCATGTTATTTTTCTTATTTTGCTATACTTTATTGCACTGAAGGTGTTGCCATGTTGTTCTTGGGTATTTCAATTAAATGAGCTCCTAAGCTACCAAAGTCATTTGTTGATTTGATTGTCTCTTATTGTGAAAAAAGCCCCCCACTTTTGAGAAGTTATTTTCTATGGAGAAGTTTATCAGGGTCGGGTATCACACGCTTCTAGGTGGAATAATCCCTTTAGAGTTTGAGGTTCCCCAAGAGGGTTGGGTATCCATAGAGACCCATTTCAAGTGTGGTGATCAAGTTGTTGGCAACACAGGTAGTTTAGGAGCAGGTAGATTATAAAATCAACTTGTTTACCCATTTTCTACAGTTACCTGTTTGTACTGATATACTGGTTTACTTATCTTACCAAGTGAAGAGGAACATCCTTCCGAAGAGATGCTAGGCATGACTCCTCATTTTATCAACTGAAAATCTCTGGCTGAAGCTCGTGAGAAGAGAGGTGGGCGGCTAAAAGTAAGTGGAGGCGGAGCACGCAGCCATTTCTGGGGTAGTCGACCAGGATGCTCATCATCAGGAGGCAGCTGCGGATGCTAAAGGCAAGGAAAAGTCCCCCATGGATCCATCAATCGGAGATAAAAGGTCGAAAGAGGAGGAGGAAGATAGGAAACCTCTTCGCAAGATGTTGAGGGGAACTGGTCATGCACCTGAACCTAGGGTTAAATCAGATTAGGGCTATAGATCTCATTATGGGAAGGTCCTGGAGTTCGATTTTGACCCCGAGCATAAGGTTACATATGAGAACTTGAGGTTCGAACCTGACTCCGTCTTTTACTACGCCAAAAATGCTTTGGACCTGCTTAGTTATGGGGGTCACATAAAGGATTTTGAATTTATTTTTCTACTCCAATCCCGATTCCTTATGGACCTTAGCCCAGCACCGACTATCTGTAGTACGTATTTCCTACTATTTTGGGGTTACTAATTTATGAGTGTCCCATTGCCATACTTTAATCTTGCTTTATTGCCCGTGGTCCATATGTCCATGGCTTGCACCATCCTTCGTGAGAAAATCCCTCATTAATCACATAGTTTACAATGAGCTGGTCGAGGAGAATAAGATGCTGAAAGCCATCTTTGATAAAGTTGCTGAGGAGTTAAAAGAGAAGGATGGGAAGTCAGTGTCCCAGATTGAGGATTTGAGAAAAATGGAATAGGAGAACGTGGCCCTCAAGGAGAAGTCGAATACTGACGACACCAAGATCTAAAGCCTGAATGATGCTCTTGCGATGGAGAAGGAGAAGTATGACAGAGAATTGCAGGACACTTGCAACTCTTTGGCCAATGCAGGTACCGCTGTTGTAGAATATTTCAAATTATCGTCGAACTTTAATACTGAATGCCTAGGCTATTTCTTGGATGGGTATGAGGAGATGCAGAAGAGGGTTACTCTCCTTTTCTAGACATTATCGAGACTATGAACGGTTGGGAGGGAGATGACGAGGAAGCTGCTAACCTTGCTGGGGAAGAGGGTGATGCCCCACCTGCTAGTGCTTGAAATGATAAATTTTTTTATGTTTACTTCTATAATCCATATTTCTGCTTATCATTGGATTTTATAACTTTAAACATTTATTTTTGGTATGATCTATATTGTGTTTCTGTCCGTTTATAATGCACCTTGGTTTGTCAATCATCTTAGCGCTTAATTAAAAATATTAATTGAAATATTTCTTCTCGGATAACCTACAAGGTTGTACACTAATGCTAGGTAGTAATGCAATCATAACTGTTTGCAACTTATTGAGGTCGTACATGTATCATCCGACCATATTGTGTTGTGAAGTGTGGGGTTATACATTGAACGTAATCAACTACCTCATTCATGACTAGAGAAGTCATACAAGGGTTTCGTAAAACTCAAGGGGTTGAGGTACTTAACTGTTCGTGACCCCTGAGGTCGTACATGTATCAACCGACCACATTGTTTTATGACTCATGGGGTCATACATTAAATGTAATCAACTACCTCGTTCGTGACTAGAGAAGTCATACAAGGGTTTGGTAAAACTTAAGGGGTTGAGTTATTTAACTGATCGTGACCTGTGAGGTCGTATATGTATCAACCGACCACATTGTGTTGTCACCCGTAGGATCATACATTTAACGCAATCAACTACCTCGTTCATAATTATAGAAGTCATACAAGGGTTTCATAAAACTTAAGGGTTTGATTTATTTAACTGTTCATGGACCGTGAGGTCGTACAGGTATCAGCCGACCATATTATTCATGACCTATGTGATCGTACATGCGGCTGACCACTTCATTCGTGACCTTGGAGGTCGCAATTTATGCTTGTCATAAAAGTATGATCCATATGTATGAAAATTAGGGGAACGAGAGAAAAAACTTCGTTTTATTATTAATTGGAATAGTGATTAATCGAAATGGTGCTTGACACAAAAATTAAATACCTAACTGGCTACTGATAATACTTCCTAAGATGTTTCGAATTCTAAGGATTCTTGAACTGTTCACCCTCCAAAGTCTCAATTCGGTAAGTTCTCAGTCTGACGACGTTTATTACTCTGTATGATCCTCTACCAGGTCGAGGTGTAATCTTCTTTCCAGATCATTTATCGGGGAATCAAAATTGATGACTCTGTGACTAGGGAGTCATATTTCAGTAGGAATGACTGCTTTCGTACCTAAGGTGATCATGTATGGTGTTTCCCTGATAGCAGTCCGTAGAGTGGTTCGGTACGCCCATAGTATTCTATGAAGCTTATTAATCCAGTTGCCTTTTACCTTGTTGAGTCTTTTTTTTATCCTGTCTAAAATCGTCATATTGGTGACTTCGATTTGGCCGTTGCATTGTGGATTCCCAGGTGCTGAGTGTATTTTTGGAATCTTGGATCTGGTGCAGCAGTCTTTGAAGTCTTGGTTGTCAAAATGTGTGCCATGATAAGTGATAAATGTAAAATGCATGTCGTAGAGGCATATGATCATCTTCCTGATAAACTAAAATACCCTCTTATATGGAATTTCTACTAGGGGCTCGGTTTCCACCCACTTAGTGAAGTAGTCTACTGCCACCATAATCGGAGTTAATGGAGCCCCTAGGGAATTATGGATCTTTGCAAATTTTTGACACTTATCACACCTTCTCACATAATCTGTATAGTCGACCTATAATACCCTTGGGCTGCTATTTGCTTAACTAACGATCTTCCACCCGAATGTGCCCCACAACATCCTTCGTGCACCTCCTTGATGAGCTTATTGACTTCTTATGGATGAACACATTTTAAAAGTGAGACGGTGTACCCTCTCCTATACAATACTCCTTCTTCCAAAACATACTGGGTTGCCCTATAACGCAGCTTTCTAGCTTTGTATGAATCTGCTGAAATCTTTCCATCTTCAATGTATGCCCTTATGGGATCCATTTAGGAAGGTCACATGTTTATCTCTTCTACTTGCAGTGGTGCCTCAGTGATCCTGTATACCAGCACTTCGATCGGTATGGTCCTTCTCAATAGTGTTCTAGTTATAGAAGATAATCTAGCCAGGGCGTCTGCCCGTACGTTTTCTAACCTATGGATTCTCAACACTTTTACTTATGTAAATCCACCTAACCTCTGCTAAAATATTACCATGTACCTTACTATGGATTCCTCCCTAGCTTCATAAACTCCCCATATCTAGTTGATGAACAGTTGGGAGTCAGTGTGTGCTGTAATATGCACGGTGCCTTGGGACGTTGCTAGGTCGAGCCCTGTGATTAAGGCCTCATATTCTGCCTCATTATTGGAGGCTTCAAATTGGAAGCGTGAGGCGTATTCCACGTCTATATCATCTGGCATGGCGAGTATGATGCCAGCCCCACTCCCTGTCGAACATGATGACCACTCAACAAATAACTTCTATATTGAGCAATCCAAGATGAAGTCGCCTTCCTCTATTTTTTTGCATTTAAAGCCTCGGCATGACTCATCATGTGGTCCCTTTTCTCCTTTGGTAGATCTCTCTCCTTGTGAAGTCTTCTCCTAGTTTCCTATGATCGTGGTTTCTTCCAGGCAAAGTGGTTTATTACCAAGGGTAGAGCTCTCTCCCAGAGGAGTCTGCTCTGGCGGTTTCGGATCATAAGTGAATTCAACGATGACGTTTTCCAGTATTTTCCCCTTTATTACGATCCTCGACTCGTACGGGATATTGTATATTCCTAGTTACACTGCCCATGCCATGAGTCGATCAGACTTTTCAGACTTATGTAGGATTTATCGAAGTGGTAAGTCAGTGTAAATCACTATAGTGTGAGCCTGGAAGTACGACCTCATTCTTCGCTAGGCTACCCTTAGTGCGAAGGGGATCTTTTCCATTTATGGATATCAGTTTTAGTCCCCTTGGTAGGCTCAGCTGGTATGATAAATGGGTTTTTAAATCTCCTCTTCTTGCCTTACCAGCGTTGAGCTGACGACGTACTCAGATACCGTGAGGTATAAGTAAAGCGTTTCTCCTGTGACAGGTTGTAAGAGGAAGGGCGAGGAGACCATATATTACTTCAGTTCAATGAATGCTTGTTCACACTCATCATTCCATTCAAAAGAATTCTATAGCACTTTAAAAATGGGCAAGCACTTTCCAGTGGATCTTGAGACGAACCTATTGAGTGCGGCAACACGCCTGGTTAGTCTTTGTACCTCCTTTTTTGTTATCATAAAAGTCATGTTAATAAGTCCTTGGATCTTAGCGGGGTTGGGTTTTATTCCTCATTGGTTTATAATAAAATCTAAGAACATCCCTTTCTTTACTCCGAAGACGCACTTTGTGGGGTTCATCTTCATCTGATATTTCTCTAATTTGTCGAAAGTCTAACCGAAGTACCTGATGTGGTCGGCGTCCACTTTGTTCTTGGTGAGCATGTCGTCCATGTAGACTTTCATGATAATCCTTATTTGTTCTGTAAAGACTTTATTTACCAATCTCTAGAAGGTAGCGCCTGAGTTCTTCAAATCGAATAACATGGCATTATAACAGTAGGTGTCTCAATGGGTAATAAAGGATTTTTTTTCTCTGTCCGAGGGCTTCATTCAGACATGGTTGTAGCTTGACTACGCGTCTAAGAAATTGAGCAGCTGGTGGCATGCTATGGCATCGATGAGCTGATCAATTCTCGGCAGTGAGAAAAAGTCTTTTGGGAAAACTTTGTTCAAGTCGGTGAAATCGACGCACATCCTCCACTTATTATTTTTCTTTCACACCATGGTGACGTTGACCAGTCACTCCGGGTATATGACTTTGTCAATGAAGTTAACTTTCTGCAGTTTAAGGACTTTGTTGTGAATAACTTGATTTTTGCTGGCATAAAAAACTCTTTATTTCTGCTTGACCGACTTAGCACTCGGCATCACATTAAACTCGTGACATAGGAAATCGCGGTCTATCCCCGGCATTTCCTCGTGGCTCTAGGTGAACACTATTTTATGTTGTCACAGGAAACTGATTAGCTCCTTCCTCAAGAGGGGATCCAATGGTAACCCGATCTATACTGTTCTGTCTGGGTGGCTATTATCGAGTGGGACTGTTTCGATCTCTTTAGTAGGTTTCCCTTTGACCAGCTTCGCCTTGTCTCGGGGGTATATGGTTTCGATATGGTAGGTGGTTGTTATATTCTTCCATTCTTCCTAGTCTGCTAAAATTAAGTAACATTCATGCGCCACACTTTGATTGCCCTTTACAATGCCTACCTTAAAATGGGTTGAAAACATCAAATACTGGTTCACGGTAGATTGGACAACTTCGAATTTCTTCAAGCCGACCCTTCTAAAGATAACATTATAGGTCGAGAGCACATTTTTATTGAGGACATAGAACCGTACTTTCTCTGTTCGGTTGATCGACCAAATGCTGACCATAACTTCCAGTTCTATAGTCCCCAATGGATATACCCTTTCGCTTAAAAAGTTGATCAGAGGCTGATGATAGAGCATGAGTTCTACATCTTCTAATTTAAACTTCTTATAATAATTGTAAGACATTACGTCGGCAGAGCTCCCATTGTCCACTAGGACCCTTACTACTCGTCCTTCTTGGATGACCATAGTTACCACAAGATGGTCATCGTGGGGATATAACACCCCTGAGAGGTCAAACTTTGAGAAGACGATGATTAACTTGTCTTTATTCACCTTTCGTGGCCTGCTGCTGGAGCTTTATGTTAGGTTGACCTGCATTTATTCGTAAGACTGGGCTTCGTTGAGGTAAGCCTTCCTTTTTGCTGGGTCTTCTCCACTGCTATCTCCGCCTCCAATGATGAAGTGATAATCGAATGCTATCTGGCTGACATCACGAATGGGTTCCTTCGTTTTTTTTGGGAGGTTTGGATCGTTGTCCAATTCTACGTCCTTCGCCCTTTTTTTGTCGGTCCCCTTCCGACAGGGCAACTCTGAACGTCTCCTACCTTTACCTTCTTTTGGAATTGTCTGACCACCATTGTCAATGTACTTTGACAGCTTTCCCCTCCTTATCAACCCTTCAATTTCATTGTTCAATGCTATGCAGTGATCTGTATTGTGGCCATGGTCCTTATAAAATTCATAGTATTTGCTTCTATTTTTCTTATTTATCGGCAACTTCAGCTTTCCTGGCCATCTGAGATCTTTATTTTCCTAAATTTCCTCCAGGATATGGTGGACTCCAACCGTGAGGGGCGTGTACCCATCGTACTTCCTCGTCTTATCACCATTCTTATCTTTTTGCTCCTGTTTCCCGTTATTTTTGCCACTAGTGGCTTTCAAACCATTGGACTCTTTAGCCTCCATTGGCTCTTCATCATTAATGATATTTCCTCAAGAAAAATCAGGATATTCAAAACTCATCCTCTTCCGAGTTATAGAATCAATAGGATGACGCATAAGATTATCCCTACTTCGACCTTAGCATGCTGTTGATGCAAAAAACTGAACCGAATTCCGTTTTTATGATCACAGATAAATAGATAAAAGCAATCCAATTAAGCACATGAGAGACAAAGATTTTTAAAGTGGTTTGGTTATGAATAAAGCCTACGTCCACTGTTATTTTATTCCCAAGGGTTTACAATAGAACCATAGGGTGTAGAGAGAGAAATGATGTGTATCTTGTGTATGGTGTTTCTAGGTTCCCTCGGATCTCCTCCTTTTGGCTAAGGGGATACATGTATTTATAGTGATGGGAGATAAAGAGATTCATTGTATGTAGACATTTATGTCTACATTCAATGAATCTAATTGTTGAATTGCTTGGTATGCTATGTGTTATCATCTATTAATACAGTATAAATGTACATTAAGGCTCATTAAATGCGCTGTCATCTTCATTAATGCACATTAAATGCATAGTTATCCTTTGATCTTCCTGGTTGGTATGCCGACCAACTCTCCTCGGGTGCCGACTAACTCTCCTCGGGTACTGACCAACTCTCCTCGGGTGCCGACCAACTCTCCTCGGGTGTCGAATATTACTACGTAGGATGACATGTGTCCTTTTCTGATTGGTCCTCGTAGATGGAGAATTTTTGCGTTAACAGAAGCCCCCAATGCTCCATGCTTGATGGTTTACTTGAAAGGATGGAGTATTTATTCTGCAGTGTTGCTCGGTGCTCGTGAAATTCTTGATCTACCTTCTTGATTTGTTCAACATAAAGTGCATTATCTCCTGGACGACATATGATGCAGGCTGATTGATGGTTACTAATCTTTCTTTTGAGGAACTTCGTGTGCTATGTATCACCCCTGGGAATTTGGATGCAGCCATGCCATAGTATGCAGCTTGTATCTTGTCATAATCTTTAAGTATGTTGATTGGTTTGCTAGCCGACCAACTGCCTCCTGTGCCGAGCAACTGAGTGCTAACCTCACATGCTTGATTCTTCTGATTTATGATCCTCTGAATACTTTGTCGAGTAACATACTAGCTTTTGAACCCAATTCTTCAATCTGATTAGTACCAAGCTAGTGGTGGACTTCAAAACATTTTCATACAACTTCTTCTTCAATGTTGGTCGGGATAGTAGTAGTAAAGATCTCAGTGCTGTAGATGCTAAATTTGACTTCTGAACTTGAATATTATGTGCATAATAACTCCTTAATATGCCTCCTAAACTTCTGAATGCGCTTCCTGAACTTATGAATACGCCTCCTGAATTTCAATATACCTCCTGAACTTCAATATTCCTCCTGATTTTCAATATACCTCCTGAACTTCAATATTCCTCCTGAACTTCAATATACCTCCTGAACTTCAATAGCATCTTGAACTAATTCTCGAGCAAGAAAAAAACAACTTTTGAATGATAATTAGTCGGGGCCCCGACTATGTAAGTTTATGGAGTTGAATTTGGTGCTCGACTGTATGATGTTATGAGAATGTGCCACTGAATGAACAACTGAATTTTTAATAGAAGCCCCCAAGTGTGGAATGTGAAATTTTAATGCTTTTTTCTTGATCGCTTTCACATACTCATAAAATGTTCCCGACCAACTGTAATTGACAACTTCTTATTTCCGACCAACCTAAGTTGACATTTTTGGGAATAGATTTACTTCCTAACCAACCTTAGTTGGCATTTTTAGGAATACATTTACTTCCTAACCAACCTTAGTTGGAATTTTTAGGAATACATTTACTTCCTAACCAACCTTAGTTGGCATTTTTACGAATACATTTACTTCCTAACCAACCTTAGTTGGCATTTTTAGGAATACATTTTTGATAATAAATGATAGAGACTTCCTCGGAGCTGACCAACGGATTGTTGGGAATAAGATATAATAAATACTGGAGACATCCTTGGAGCCGACCAACAGATTGTTGGGAATAAGATAATATATGCTGGAGACATCCTTGGAGCTGACCAACAGATTGTTGGGAATAAGATAATATAAATGTTGAAGACCTCCTTGGAGCTGAATATATGATTATAAATAATTGTCGAAATCCATGCTGAAATAAGAATAGAATATGCATCCAAATAGATATAAAGAATAATAAAGTGCCTCGTTGATCTGTCGAGGTAGAATTATATAATGCCGAACAAGAATAAGATCTTCCATAACATAAGAATATGGCCGAGAACGTTGTCAGGCCTGAATATAAATAAGAATTATCCGACCAACTATCCGTTGGGGGTGATTTACAACGAATGTTGTAATTTTCCTCAAAGCTGAATAAGTATCTTGTCGAGGCACAATTGCATAATGACGAATAAGAATAATATTTTCCAGAACATAAGAATATGGTTGAGAACTTTCTCGGCCTAAATATAAATAAGAATTACCCCGACCAACTATCCGTTGGGGGTGACATATAATAAACGTTATAGTTCTCCTCGAAGCTGAATATGATAATAAGTATCTCGCACATTTACTTCCTAACCAACCTTAGTTGTCATTTTTAGGAATACATTTACTTCCTAACCAACCTTAGTTGGCATTTTTAGGAATACATTTTTGATAATAAATGATAGAGACTTCCTCGGAGCTGACCAACGGATTGTTGGGAATAAGATATAATAAATGCTGGAGACATCCTTGGAGCTGACCAACAGATTGTTGGGAATAAGATAATATATGCTGGAGACATCATTGGAGCTGACCAACAGATTGTTGGGAATAAGATAATATAAATGTTGAAGACCTCCTTGGAGCTGAATATATGATTATAAATATATGTCGAGATCCATGCTGAAATAAGAATAGAATATGCATCCAAATAGATATAACGAATAATAAAGTGCCTCGTTGATCTGTCGAGGTAGAATTATATAATGCCGAACAAGAATAAGATCTTCTAGAACATAAGAATATGGCCGAGAACGTTGTCAGGCCTGAATATAAATAAGAATTATCCGACCAACTATCCGTTGGGGGTGATTTACAACGAATGTTGTAATTCTCCTCAAAGCTGAATAAGTATCTTGTCGAGGCACAATTGCATAATGCCGAATAAGAATAATATTTTCCAGAACATAAGAATATGGCTGAGAACTTTGCTGGGCCTGCATATAAATAAGAATTACCCCAACCAACTATCCGTTGGGGGTGACATATAATAAACGTTATAGTTCTCCTCGGAGCTGAATATGATAATAAGTATCTCGCCGAGTTCCATGTTGAGATGAATATAGAATATGAATCCCAAGCGATATATAGAATAATTTGTGTTTGAGCCGATATCTGGGCCTAAATATAAATAAGAATTGCCTCGACCAAATATCCGTTGGGGGTGAAATATAATAACTGTTGTAGCTTTTCCTCGGAGCTGAATATGATAATAAGTATTTCGCCGAGCTCCATGAAGAGATGAATATAGAATATGAATCCGAACGGATATATAGAATAATTCGTGCTTGAGCACAAATCAAAGCAATAATAAAATATATAGTTCCTTGCTGATGTGAAATTTCATAATGCTGAGCAATGATAATAGTTTCCAGATTGTTTCTGAGCATTCGTCGGCGTTGAGTCTTGTACCTGTAAAAATTAATATCTTGCTCTACCATTTGTGTAGTCTGAATTGATTAGTCGTGAGAATATCTTAATCATTCAATAAATATACGATAGGTATATGTTTGAGAAATAAAAATATTAATTTCAAAAAATGAAATAATATATGTTGGCTGATATGTCGAGGCACAATTGCCTGATGTCGAGCAATACTACTTTTCCAGAGGTTTACGAGAGCTTTCATCGGGATTGAATCTCGTCCCTATGAAATTTTAATAGGCTTCCCGACCACCTGTCGAGACTAGAGAAAATAATTATTACCATGAGAATAATTATTTAGCCAAACAATATGTGATGTGTATCAGCATAAAAATTTCAAAATATAATATTTTTGTGCCAAATGTGTGTGAGATGGACAAATTTTTATCAAATATGCATCATAAATAAGACGTAGAGTTTTTTGTAAAGTTATTTAATCTCCAACAACCAATCAGGTATAAGTTGTTGTTTGAAAATTATTTATCACTTGGTTTTAAAAATATTTTTGGGGTGATCACAAGTTAAAAAAGACTTAAGCCCCCTGTTTGTCCCCAAGATGAACTCGTGTCTAAAGAAATATCTGGGGTGCTTCGCATTTTTTAATACCCCAAGATTCTACTGTTGCCGACAAACGGCATGGATGTTGCCGGCCAACATTTAAGGATATCTCAAGTTATAGAATATATGGTGCCGACCAAGAAGCGAATGGTCCCCGACCAGCTGAGCAATTTCGTCGATCAATAAAAATGGTGCATTGCCATCACCGAACAACATTAGATGTCACCGACCAAAAAGTGGATGGTTGGATAGTTGCCGACCAGTAAATTGAACCCTCCGAATAAGACTGAGATGTCGCCGATCAAGAAGTAGATGATCGTCGACCTGCAATTGGTTCCATCGAGCTACAATAAGAGTCTCTGACCAACAATAAGATACCTCGTAGTTGGATAAAATTATTTCAACGTTGCTGATGGATCTTCACATCTTTTCTTCGACAAATAAAAATGGTCTGGTTAAGCTTCCCTTTAATAAAAGATGGCCCAAGATGATGCCGAC
This sequence comes from Sambucus nigra, assembly GCA_949130495.1. NCBI lineage: Eukaryota > Viridiplantae > Streptophyta > Magnoliopsida > Dipsacales > Adoxaceae > Sambucus > Sambucus nigra. The sequence continues at coordinate 379,933,235 of OX422214.1, read as the reverse complement.
CAACAATATGGATGGATGACCAGAATATCTCGAATCCTTAGATCAGAAAAATAACATTCGATGTAAAATTTAAGCATTAAGAATGTTAATTAAATGAATAATTATCTAATCCACTATATCGTGTGATTCCAATAAAGAAACCCCGTGATGTGATGAACGAGGGGCCAACATATCAAATTTGTGCCCAGAGTCTTGATATGGTCATGATTTGTTTTACTGATCCTCTTTTACAAGAGGTGGGTAATGATTTTTCAGGTGAGAGAAAATTATTGTTTATATTGATCCTTTCCTATTCCCTATTTGGAGAGATAAAAATATGGTGAATGATCGAAGTTATTACCAAATTTATATCAAAAATCAATCAATTTGACTTTATTGACATAGATTGAAGATGAACCAAATTAAGTATATAATTCATAAAAATGAATGCAAAGAGACTCAAACTTGAAGATAGAGAAAATAGATCTGGGTCATGATTTCCATGAGAAATTTTTTTATTATCTTTAACCTTTTCCCATTCCCTGATTAAAAATGTAATGGGAATTTGAATAGTCATCAAAGATCTTTCAAAAATTATTTCAAAATCAACAATGAAAATTATCAAATCTTATCATCGTCGTATATATTGGTATATGTAATCATTTAAAATATTGATCTCATGAGATACAATTTTAACTTAAGAATCAAGCCAAAAGTTTTGGTTTATGAAATCCACCATTTCACAGATTTCTCAACAAGAATTAATTTAACAGTTATGATTTTGAAATCATGATATGCAATTTTTGCAGATTTCATAAATAAAAATTGGACAATTAATTTATGTATATAAACATAAAAATCATGATTGAATCGAAAGATGTATGTATAATTGATTATACATAGAGAAAATAAAAACTCAGCTTTTGATGGAGAACAACGCTTGTAACACGTTCCTACAGACGGCGCCAATCTGTTGATGCAAAAAACTGGACCGAATTCCGTTTTTATGACCACAGATAATTAGATAAAAGCAATCCAATCAAGCACATGAGAGACAAATATTTTTAAAGTGGTTCGGCTATGAATAAAGCCTACGTCCACTGTTATTTTATTCCCAGGGGTTTACAATAGCACCATAGGGTGTAGAGAGAGAAATGATGTGTATCTTGTGTATGGTATTTCTTGGTTCCCTCGGATCTCCTCCTTTTGGCTAAGGGGATACATGAATTTATAGTGATGGGAGATAAAGAGATTCATTGTATGTAGACATTTATGTCTACATTCAACGAATCTAATTGTTGAATTGCTTGGTATGCTATGTGTTGTCATCTATTAATACAGTATAAATGTACATTAAGGCTTATTAAATGCGCTGTCATCTTCATTAATGCACATTAAATGCATAGTTATCCTTTGATCTTCCTGGTTGGTATGCCGACCAACTCTCCTCGGGTGCCGACTAACTCTCCTCGGGTGCCGACCAACTCTCCTCGGGTGCCGACTAATTCTCCTCGAGTGCCGATCAAATCTCCTTGGGTGCCGACCAACTCTCCTCGGGTGCCGACTAACACTCCTCGGGTGCCGACTAACTCTCCTCGGATGCCGACCAACTCTCCTCGGGTGTCGAATATTGCCACGTAGGATGATATGTGTCCTTTTCTGATTGGTCCTCGTAGATGGAGATTTTTTGCGTTAACACATGCCAAGTTATTTCCTCCGCTATCCATGGGACTATAAAAGCCACTTTAATCTAGGCCCAACGGGAAAATATTTCAACACTTTTGAGATTGTGCCTTCCTTGCTAGTAGATTGGACATATCTAGGTTCATCGCGTACCGTACACCGATCGATATTTTCATACTCCTTTCGGTATAGTATGCATTCATACACATAAGTATGAATTGATTTATACTTCATTCCCAAACCTTTTAAACTATTCTTTATTGTAGGATAGCTATTTGGAAGTGTATTCTGCTTGAGTATCAATCCCTTCACCCAATTCAATATTCATGTCACGCTATTTCCAGATAAACCATATTGGGTCTTCAAACTATGCCAAAACCAACCATGGCATGTAAAGTTGTTTTATCTTTCTCATAGCGAGAGTACAAAGGCTGGGTCGCCTTCAATTATAAACTTTGTTAGTCATCATCAAGGTTTATCCCAATATTTTTATAAGCACTTGGACCTTGTACATTGTCCATGACCTCATTTTCTTCAACTTCATAAACTACATACGCGTAATCAACTAAATCATCTAGCATATTATGATTTATATTGTCCTACCTTTGTACATCTATCCTACTTGTTGAAGTTTGTTGTGAAGGTTGATCGAGGACAAAAGGAACTTTCAATTCCTCATAAAAATTCCAAAATTGATAACTATCTTGTATACCCTATCTTAACAAATGTAGTTCAACTGTTTTTCACTCAAACACCTTACCATTCTTACACTTAGCACACGGACATGAAAACTCTTCATCATTATGATATCTCTTTACGTATTTCATAAATTCATTACTACCTTTGCGAAACACATCCCCTAATCTATTTGTCTCACCCATCCACTCTTTGTATTTAAGATATGCCATCACATCTACTACAAACAATCACCTATTATGGGTAAGAAGTATATATTCGTGGATTAGTATAAACAAAAGTGTGAAGATGTAGTTCCCATTAAATAATTTACTACAAGATTAAAATCTCATCTTTCGGTGTTATATTATAAAAACAATTCAATTCATATTTCCTCCATCTCCTCTAAAGGGTGAGTGGTCCTATCCCATTCAATACCGCATATTTCTATAATATACTTAACAACTCATGGACATTGTTCCGATTTGAGGAAAATTCGGCAGCATATCCCCATAGTTGTCCAAGTAGACGACATAGATTCTCAAGTGTAAGTGTTATTTCAATTATCAATTGAAACAACACTTAACACCTCATCATCTAATATGTACCCAGAGAACATTAAGATACGACAACAGAACTTCCCCCAAATGTAACAAGTTTAAGCCAATAAGAATATTATTATACAAAAACTATGCAGTCCCAAGCAGTCCAAAAGGGACAATTCGAGAGATCTCATTACAGGGGTAATGACTCTCGAACGGGTATAAGGGCTATTGAATGAGTATCGATAAGAACTAGAAGGCTAGAATCTATGCGCACTATATGTAATTCAAATTAGTTATAAATGTTACATAAGTATTATGTCATGCGTTCAAATGAGAATACATGCACCCCCCGAAGCAAGTGTTATATAAAAAGTTGACTTAATGTAAATTTACACATGGGATATCTATTTCAGTTCCCATATTACCTTTTACCCTCATTACTTGTTATATAACACTTGCTCTGTGTGCTATATGCATTCATGTATTCTCATGTGAATGCATGATTACTTATTACTTGTTGTATAAAATTTATAGTATTTTCATTTAACTATGTCTTATTTATATTCGATTTTTACATAGTTATATTTCATTTCTAATCACAACCCTAAATGTTAGAGAATTCCTAGGTCCAACCAACTCAATGGCCATCTAAGTGTTCAAATCCACCAGTCAGCAACAATTCAAGAATTCAAAACAGCAATGCAAATAATAATGTCTTTTAATAGAAATTCCTAGGGCCAACCAACTCAATGGCCAACTAAATGTTCAAATCCACCGGTAAATAATAATTCAAGAATCCTAAACAATTCAATAATTCAACAATCTCTCCGTGTATATATACTTATATGTGCATCATTATACCCAATTACACAACATTATATCCAATTTCAGATTTACACAACACTATGCCCAATTTCCATCTTATACCCAATTTCAATTTTAATTTCACATTCACACAACAATATGTCCAATTTCAAATTTATATCCAATTTTAATTTCATATTTACACAACAAAAGAGGTCCAATTTCAAATTTACACAACATTATACCCAATTTTCGTTTTATACCCAATTTTAATTTTAATTTCACATTTACATAAGAATATGCCCAATTTCATATGTCCAATCAATTTCAATTTCATATTTACACAATAATGGGGTCCAATATGTACACAACAAAGGGGTCCAATTTCATATTTACACAACAAAAGGGTCCAATTCAGATTTATGCCTAATTTTTTTAAACACCAAATTAATCACTCACACACATACACAAAATCATATACACACATATATGCAAAACACACACACACACACGCATGAACACACACACACATACACAAAGGAAATAGAGAGAGAGGGAGAGAGAGAAAACGTACCTAAGATAGAGAGATACCAGTCGCTCAGAGAGAGAGAGAGAAAAAGGAAGGAAATGAAATGAGGAAAAAAGGTGGTAGGGTTTTTTAGTTAAGAAAGTTATCATGAACCTATCAATTTCCTTGACCGTAACAAGTCCATGACAGAATTTGTCACTGTCAATGACCGTGACAAGGTTGGCCGACTCAAAGGTGATAATTTATCCTTTTAGTGTAGTGGACACCGACTTAAATGATAAGTATCCCATTAAACGTAACTTGATCATGCTCCCACTAATGAGGATATGATTATTCCTCATAACTCCCTTGATGTAGGGAAGGTGGATAAATATAGCATTGAGTCCGAAATTGATACAGACAAAATAGTAAAGAAAATGGGTTGTGTTGATGAGATAAAGGAATAACTTCAAGAGAAATTCAATGAACTTTACCAGATGTGTAAAGTCATAAATAAGGTGAACGATAATCTTATTGAGGAGAATTATTTGTAGAGTGAGATATATGCCTTGGTGAATATTAAGGTTATGATGATTAAGGTGAAGGATAGAGACTCTACTCATTATGAGAGGTTGAAAGCGGGAGAGAAAGAGATTAGCTCTTGAATGAAAAGGTTGATTCCTTGAAGATCGCTCTCTTTGAGTCACTGTGTGTATGTCAGGTGTCAGAGGCCTAAAAACGAAACTCATAAAAGACTTATTAGCATCTAAGAAGGTTAAAGTTCACCTCTAAGTGCATTCCAAGAAGTTAAAAAATATAATCCTAGCACCTTCTCAATCCTCGAAGGACAAAGCGGCTCTTGGATATGATGGATTATAAGATTCTAAGTTCAAGAAAAAGACCACGTTGTCAAAAGGTCAACAAACACACTTTCTTGGCTCCGTCTATTGATTACTCCCAATCCAAAAAATGTGGATCCTTTAAAACTGTACTTTTTCACCCATTGCAAAAGGAAGAGTAACCTTAAAAGACTATTGCCACTTGCTTGTGCAAAGTGGGTATGTTCCTCCACGTTTGAATAAATATTTCTACAAGATCCAAGAATGCATTGATTACATGGTTGTAAAATACCAAATGCATATGGTATGATTAAATAGGATGACTGGTTTCCTTCCTAGTGCTCCAGGTACGGATAATAAAAGGAATGGGAAGAAAAAAAGGTATCTAGAGTGGTGGATAAGGGTTCCTACTCTGGCCCATATCACCCTTCCGAGAAAGTCATCCATATCATCATTAGGGTAGGATTCTATTTATAAAGTTCATTATGTGTTATCATTCCTGGAGTGTATAATAGTTTTTGGTTTGGTTTTATATATTTTTCTTAAAATACAAAAAAGTTTGTGTTTTTTTGAATTTTTTGAGCAAAAAACTAAAAGATTTTTTTTATTAAAATCATGAAAACCCAAAACTATTTTTGTTTTATAATTTTTGTTGATAAATAGTGTTGAGATTATTGATAAATTGTGGAACACAACATTGCTATTTATTTTCCTATTCTTGGATTAGATTCTTAGGAGGGTAGTGTGAACTTATGAGTGTTTTAATTATTTGTTCTTATGAAGTTCTCCGAGAAGGACTCATATTGACTATGTTGAGGTCATTTCTATACTGTACACACATACACGAGTTAACAATGGTGTATTTTTTTTCTAACAAAAAATAATGTGGAAACTTATTTTCACCCAATCACTTCATAATTTCTTCGCTAGATTTTTGGGATGTTCATGTAAAATTCATTGCTTGTCATGTTAATAAAAAATGACGAGAGAAGCTTTTATAAGTGCTACCAAAAGGGGTGTTAACAATCATTTGCAAGAAGCATACTTGTATGTGCTTATGAGACAAAAAATCTATGCAAATGCATACTCCCAAAATAAAAAAGGAAAATAAAAATTCATATGTTTTAGGGTGTTATAAGTTGAAGATAAATGGCTTTGCACATTTTCTTATAGTATGTAATTTTCTTTTGGCCTTATTGAACTATTAACGTAAGTGGTTTGTTTTAGGTCTTAATAGACATAAATCTCTGAACACTCGATATTTTTTAGTATGGTTGGCTTGTAATTATTTTCAACAATGATTTGTAATAAAAGGGTTCGTGCATAACATAAGTGGGATGTATCGAAGTTTTTGAAGTTTCATGTTCATTCCTATCCCTATTAGAAAACTTGTGTGAAGTTTCATAGATTTGATATTCTATTGCACTTGTCATCCAAATGTGTTTTCTTTTTTATTTTTATTTTCTTTAAGTCATGTTAAGATATGAATATTCATATTTATTAGTATATGCTTCTGATATTCATATTCTCATATTTTTACATGTAACTTATCTTGTTATTCATATGATTTTATTGTTTGATTATTTATTTGCTTAATTTGAATCATTTATGATATATTTTAGGGTTCTTTCCCTTGTTTATTCATGATAAAAAGACAAAGAAATTTTGGATTCAGTGGGAATATATGTTAAGTGGGATTAGTTTAATTCATATATTTCATCTTTAAATATTTGTAAATTTATTAATCTCTTTTGTATCCTTTATATGTCATAAGGTATTGTTTAATTGTTCAAGACTTACGGGACTCGTGATGTGAATTTCTCATTGATCAGAAAGTCGTACGTCATAATCGAGTTTGTTTCACGAGAATAAAGGATTGATTAATATGTGCATAGGTATTTGATTTGACCTTTTTCATCTTTTCCAATTTTTATTTTATCTCAAAAAAGCCAACGGGGGGGGGGGGGGGGGGGAGGATTTGTAAGGATATGTTTTACACTCATGAGGCTTTATTTGTATTGGCTTTATTCTAGAATAAACACATGTGTCGTAGTGTCTTTATATCGAGTATTATTTAGTTTTGAAGTAAATATCAAAGGAAGAAAAAGAGACAAAGCAACTGTTAAAAACATTACAATAACAAAAGAGACTTTTAGACAAAAGTCAATTAGAGGTTTGGTAAGTTTTTTCAGTTTATGTATTTTTTTTTATCTTTTAAGTAAGGAATGGGTTGGGAAAAAAAATTATTTTAATAAATGAGAAAGAAGGTTCATAAGATAATTTTTATTTTACAAGGATCCTAGAAAATGAGGATCTCATTCGAAAGAGATTTTCTCGATCGAAAGGAATTTTAATCTAGGTCATTATTTTAAAAACAATGGACCTCATAGAGGACCCCGAGAAAATTAGGTTTCGTACAAGGTCCCTAGTTTTTATCTAGAGGCCTTTGTAATATAAAAACTTTATTCGAGAGGACCATAATCAAAAGAGACCTCATTCGAATAAGGGTCATAGTTGTTTGGAAATATGTTTTAGTCGAGTTCTTATACTAGAAAGTATAAGTAACTTCGTAAATGCGTCTTTCAAAGTACAAACCTAGTATTTTACAATATTGTTTTATTTTTATTTTGAGAGAGTCCTTTGAGAGTATGTGATGATTTTAAAAAGTGAGAAAAAGGTTTTTTAAATAATTTTTTCTTTACAAGGGTCCTTAAAAATGAAGATCTCGTTCGATTGAGATTTCATGGATCAAAAGGAGTTTTGATCGATGTCAATATTCTACAAACAATGGACCTAGTAAAATAAATATCTTCAAATGAGAGTACATCAAAGGAATCAAGTTTTATATGAGGAACGTGGTTTTCATCTATGGGCTTTAGTAAGATAAAAAAATTGTTTAATAGGACCTCGATTGAAAGAGACCTTATTTGAACAAGGCTCATATTTATTTGGAAATTTATTTTAGTCAAGATCTTCTATTACAAATTAGAAGTAACTTCGTAAACACGTCTTTCAAAGCACCAAGCCTAGTATTTTACAAAATCCTTTCTTGGTCTTAAGAGAGTCCTTTGAGAGTGTGTGATTTTCATATTCCATGCTTTCTAGGTAGACTTCAGGTTTACCATCGCCTTCGAGTCTGCTATATTAGTAGAAGAATTACACGATAAATCACGTGGGTGATTAGCACGTTGTTTGGGAAGATCTTCAGCAACCAAATCAATGGATATTGAGGCCTTGGAGGATGTGTATCTTATTCGTAGACTAGAACAACACTCTCTAGTACGAGTAGAGGCAGGGGAGTGGCCATATAGGAGTATGATTTTTTATATAGGAAAGTTGTGTATGTGTCCTTATTAAGTCTTGTAAGTATTATTTAGTACTAGTGGACTTGATTGTGGGATTACGGGATAGTGATTTTCTCCCTGATAGTTTTCCATCTAATATCCTTATGTGCTACTATTGATTTATTTACTTATAGCTTCCACTAATAATTAATTCCATGCAATTTGTACTAATTAATTTTATTCAGTAAAATTAAAACTTGTCCAAAATCAAAAAGAATTTTAACTTTCTTGATGCACTAATTAATTTAACATAGACCCTTGGGTACATAATTGTTCACAACCAATCCCAATTAAGAATATTTTGAGGGAGAAAAGGGGCCAAAAGTCGTATGAAAAAAAAGGAAAAAGTAATCTAACCTAACCTATAACTAGATTAGAGTTCATTAATCAGTCGATTTGAATTGGATTAACACTATCCAAATTTGTATTTATATGACGTGGGGTTAGTTTGATTATAATAGGTAATTTCAAGATGATGAACACCCTTGAAAAATATGCATATGTGATTAGGTTTATCCTAATTAAAATAAATCATTTGTCACTTTATATGAGATTACAACACTAAAAAAACTCGATTTAAAATAGTTATAGACTTTTGATTTTCTAGTGAAAAAATCCCTACCCGTTGTTCTGAAAGATATTTGTTAGGATTTAGTAAAGATGGGTGAAATAATTATTAAAGGCGTTTTATTTTCTAGGAAAATATAATTAGAGTTAATATAAGCGATTATGTATATGTTGCTGTAAGAAAATGAATTTCGAGTACAATCAAGTTATGCAAGAAACAACAATGATTGGAAGTACGAAAAAACAATAGATCATAATAATTAAGATGTTTTAGTATATAGATATCTGTGTCCATAAGAAAAATGTAGAGGATTTTTATTTCGATAAAAAATTGTTGGGTGATAAAATTTATAGTGAGTCTCAAGTAATCCGGTTTAAGAGTTCAATTGACATCCTTTAATAAAAAAATTCTTCATTACTAGAATTGGGAATAACAATTAAATTTAGATACACAATTTTTATCCTTATCAATTACAAAGATGGTTTCACAGCCCCATATGGGCTTATCTGATAAAATTATTGGCCCGATAATTACCGAGGGGGTAGTTTTTTTATAATAATTGAAATTTTAAAAATTCACTAAAGTTTGTTCAGATCATAAGATAAGTTGTTAACATTTAAATATTTGAATCAAGTTTATCAATATGCATTATCAGTCAATGTGAATGTATGTAAGTATATGTGTGAGAATTTTATACAACAATCAATTAATATAAATAAATATAAAATGAATAGATACGTTGCAAACTAAAGATTTTAAAATGGTTCGACTCCTTGCCTACATCCACACCTAGTATGGTACTTAAGGGATTTCATTATCTTCTAGTTCTTTATGGTGTAACCAACACCTTAAATGGGAATCTGAATCTTCTTACAGCCACAACTAACAAAAGAATCATCGCCTCATTGCCAAAGGGAACCCAATAACTATGGAAGAATCAATACTTATTTATAAACTCGTAACCAAAGCACTACCATCCTATAATATATTATTAAGTATGACACAAACATTTGTAATGGATATTAAAGCACCAAACCTAAAACAATAGTTTCTTTAAAATCTAATGGAAATGTAATAGTGGAACACTCTTAATGTAATGAAAATTTTAGTAAATAATTGTGATAGAACGTGTGGAACTTTAGCAACTTTCTCTAATATTTTATATAAATTATCCTATGTTTAATGGGATTTTTGAAATCACAAAAGCTTATGATGGATCTTTTGTGAAGTCAATGTGTTTGGAAATTTACAGGTTTTTTATTCTTATGTGTGTAAAAAGTTGTCAAATATGATATGTATGTATATATACAATAAGTACATGGAAAGTAGTTATAATTGATTTGGAAAAGTTACTTGTTGACCATTTTGCAAGCCATCCATTATTACAAATTTTCTTGGCAATATACTCCAATACACTGCAATAAAGTTGCTATACGTGGTAGCATGTTCAAATATAGAAATCTTATAGTCGGGATATGTTCTTTGCTTCTGAAAATTATTCAAGTCAGTATATTTAACTAAGACGAAGGATTTTATCATGGTCGATATGCTACCCGATGACCACTGGGGATAAATTCGATGTTTCCATTTTATATTATCGGCGGCTTGTTCTTCACAAGTTGAAATATCATCATTAGAGTTCCTTGGTTGGCTCTATTAATTCACTTGGGTGGCTAATCTTGACTGGGGTGAGGTCATTATGACGAATCTTTACACGGGGTTGGATGTGGCATGACGACTAAGTATCAACAAGACAATTCCCATTGGAGGTGTTAGGTAAACGAGCTAATTTGGATATTTAGGGAGCTTAATTTCATTTAGTTGGTCACATTCAATTCATTTTAGTTAGATAGTCATTATGATAAATTTCTTTTGTTATTTTAGTGGTTTGAGTACCTTCCATGCATGCACCATTCACTGGTTAAGGAGCATGCTAACAACATAAATATATCATGCATTTGAAAATGGAGACAGGGAAATAGGAAACATATGCTAGGTGAGGTACATCATAATTTACTTATGACCAGTGGGCGTCTAGAGATGAAAAGAGCCCAAGTTGTGGTGTGACAATAATGATTGAACAACCAATACATTGATAATGAGGAGGCAGTGTAGTCCCACATCACGACAAGGAAAATAACTATTTCATCAGCCGAGGTTGGTATTCATATATGTTTTTTAGGGGACCATTATTGATGCCGAAACTTTTGATTTATAGTGATCCCCCTTCTCCCTTCAATCGACATGAAATTCTAGCACGACAATCCTAAGAGGATCTAAATGATGAAGGTCTCTAAAAGGCACGCGTATTAACTATGTAAGGGAATGATGAAAACATCTTGTTGATACCAAAATTAGCCTGCTGACTTGGACGAATTATATGAAGACACGTGTTATCCTACATGGCTTTAACATAATTACCGAGCAACTTAAAACACTGAGCTACTCAGTATACCGAGCTACTTAGCGTATCGAGCTACTCAACGTACCAAGCACCTGGTCAAGAAGATAAAACGACGAAGATAGATTCAATGAACATTTTTACCATGTACAGATATATACGTTCATTTAATAAATAACGTATTGTCTATTCACATTGACAGTCCGAGGGCTATAAATACATTGTAACACCCCTACAGTGGGGCAAGCTTTTATTAGCAAACATACGGCAAAATACCCAGCAATACAAGATAGTCGACGTAGGCCATTTTCATTAAGGCTGAACCACTTGAAAAATCCTTCATCCAATTTCTTATTTCATATTTATCTGTGATTAATAAATTAGATCAAATCTAGTTTTTTACATCAACAGATTGGCACCGTCTATGGGAAATGACTATACATAGCGTTTTTCACCAACAAAAATTCATCACAAATGGCTGGTATCCCTGAATCCACCAATAGGAATAATAACGCAATTCCTCCCAACTAGTTCACTCCTCCAACTGTCTAAGATCTCATAGGAATAGTGACAAACTTAGCCAAAGGACAAACAGCTATCCTGTAAACCATGCGATAACTCATTCAGACTATTCAAAATGTAATGCATGTACAGTCAGACCAGCAAAGTGCTCATAGGAGTCAGCATGTGCCGTCTTCACGATCCAGGCGTACTCTATTCCATCATGCTTCCCGATCAAAACATACTGAAGTTCATCATACTGAGAGGTCTGGTGACCCCTCCTATCAGCCTGACCTAACATCTCCCATAAGAGTTATGGACTCTGAAGAAAATACTACTCTAACTCCAGAACAAACAAGCGCTCTGGAGAGGTTGAGTAGAGTCTCCCCCTTTGATCTTTGGGCCCTATAAGGAATATAAACCCTCCTAGGATTGCGGCGAGAAATTCTCAACGACTAAATGATCTAAGGGAAGGTTCTACCCAATCGTGCCCTGTCGTTTGTGCAGAAAGATACCAAGAGGAAAATTCAATACGGTCTATTGCTCGGGAAAATAGACCAGAGGATGGAAACGATGCCTAGAAGGGTTCCATTCAAAGATTAGAGGACAGGTTAGGGGACATGGATAAGGCCAGAAACCCTCTCCAACGAACCTTTATCAAAGGATCACCTTTTATCCAGGAAAATTCAGATTTTCCTACACCCTCAAAATTTAATGCTCTTGTAGTCACACCGAAGTATGATGGGAAAACTGATCCAGTTCTCTATTTAGAGAAGTACCAAGCTGCTGTTGATATTTATGCGGTCCCAAACGAGATGAGGTGCAGGGCATTCTCAGGAACCATCATTGGATCTACTCAAATATGGTATAATAATCTCCCTCGGGGGCACATTGCAACTTTCCATCAACTGGTCGAGCTCTTTATAAGAAACTTTTGTTTTGGTGCGAAGCCAGTCAAGAGGGTAGCTCATTTTTTTAGTATAAGGCAAAAGGCAGGAGAAAGCGCTGGGGATTATATCACCCATTTCAATAGTGAGAAACTGGAGGTTATCGATTATGAAGAAAAAATAGCTATTACCGCCCTCATGATTGGTCTTTTGCCAGATAAGCTTTATTACACTTTAGCCAAGGATCCCCCCAAATCCATGGTAGAGTTTATGGTAAAATCATCCAATATAATGAACGTCGAGGATGAAATGGCTGTGAAGAAGAATACTGAAGCAAAGGCAGAGATTAAAGATGAAGGTAGGTCGGAGAGGAAAGATCACAAGCATAATGGTGGGAGCAAACAATTGAAAGGCAAATAAGCGTTAAACAACATGAGGAAGTATGGAAATTATACTCCCTTGAAAGTAAACATAAAACATTTTCTGGAAGAGATCAAGAATAACGAAGAGATAAATTGGCCAGAAAAGCTGAGAACAACACCCGAAAAGAGAGATAAGTCAAGGTACTTGTTGATGTAAAAAATTAGATTATCTCTAATTGTTTAATCATAGATAAAAAATAAATAAGACAAGAGATTTTACAATGTTTCAACCTTGAACGAATGGCCTACATCCACTGCTTTTGTTATTATTGACGGTTTGGGAATTCTCGAGATAGGATTTATCTCCAGAAATTCCGATCCCCTTACAATGAGGATGATACAATATATTTATAGCCCTGAGGCTGTACATGAGAAAGGATGATACATAGCTGTCCAATAAGCGTATACATCTGTATGATAATAATCAGCATTTAATCCTCTTAATTGTCTGATAATAAATTCTCTGATCGAGGTGCAGCTCGGACCGCCAAAGCTGCTCGGACCGCCTAAGTATCTCGGTATCCATGAGTTGCTCGGTGCAGCAAATTTCCTCGGAGAGCACCTACTGCTCGGAGTGTCTGAGTTGGTCGGGGAAATTGAGTTCCTCGAAGTCAAGGTGTTGTTCAGAAGTATTTGTTAGTGCCAGGTAGATTGACACGTGTCTCCACTTAACTGATCCATGTCAGCAGACTAAATTTTGTATCAACAGAAGCCCCCAATGTTTCACAGTTCTAGACTGAGGAGTGTGGAACATTCTTCTCGAAATATGGCGGGATTAAATAGTCATCGTGAATTTCAGTAGCATTTTCTTTGCATTTATTTTTTCTTTTCGAATTCATATAATCAGACTTTTCGAATTTTTCGAACTCCTTCGATCTTCGCGCCCTTTTTGTCCTTTTAGCCGCCGGTAGCATAAACATCTCCCTTTATAATCATTATTTTTACCTTTTACCAAGGTAAGGTATTTAAGCGTTGCAGAAAATCATATCGTCCTCTACTTTTTCAAATCTGTATCTTTGAGTTTTCCATTTTTTCTCTCTCTTGTGCGTTCAACCGTTTCATCGTTTGTTGTCAACAGATCCATCCTTTTCTTATAAGTTCTTCTTCTTTCTCTTTTATTTCCTTTATTCATCATGGTTTACCTTGTTGAGTCGCTTGATAAGTTTCGTTCTGATTTCTCTATTCCTTCATGGGTTGTTCTGGAGGAACTTTCTGAACCTTCAGATTATTTTCGTTCGGCTGAGGGGCATTGGTTCCCCAGTCTCTTTGTGGCTGAATGTGGCTTTTCTTTTCCTCCAAACCCTTTGTGTATGGAATTCTGTCAATATTTTGACGTGGTTCCTACAAAAATATCCCCCAACACGTGGAGAATAGTTAATGGAGTTTATAGATTAAATCAGATTCATGGAACTCGTATAGGAATTCCAAAAATGATGTTTTATTATAGATGGGTTGTTGGTGACAATATTTTTTATTTAAAAACTAGGTTTTTAAATAGGGCTCTAGTAGTCAATCTCCCAGATGCCAATAGGGATTACTTCGAGCTTGGTGTTGTTATGAAAAATTGGCAACACCCTCCACTAACTGAAAATGATGTGTACCAGGGTCCTAGATGCCCTCCCTATGGCAATGGGATATGTTGTTTTTATTTTATTTTATTTTCAAAATTATGCTTCCTTTGTGTTTGATAAAATGTGTCACTGATATTTTCATTTTGATTTATTTGCAGTTGACAGTAAGAGAAAGTCTCCAAAAGAGACATAAGTTAATTTAAAACATCTGAAACTTATCTGGGGTTTGCATCAGACTGTTGCTGACGAGCATATCAGATCAGCTTCATATTTTCTGTAGTACAAGAGTTACACCTCGTCTTTTACTGCTCGTCCGGTGATAAGTGACATAAAACCAGTACCAGCTTCTGCAAGTTCTTCACCTGAGTCACATATTCCTCTGAGTGAAAGAATAAAGAAAAGAAGAGCTCCTGCCCTCTTCGAAAAATCTGCCTCTATTGCTGGAGAGGCAAAGAAAAGAAAACATGATGTCCCAGAAGAAAGGAAAAGAAAAATCTATGCACCTCCTTCGACTGCTATTGTGAAGGTTACCGAGAAGCCCCCAGTGGCTCCGGGCAAGGTCGCTGCTCCAAGCGAGGTTATTTTCATATCCCCGACTAAGACTACATCCTTAGTTGAGACCGTTGATGTTCCTCCGAGGAGGCTGAAGAAGAGCTCCTCGGTCAATTTGGCTGAATCCATCTCTCAGCCTCCAACTTCTGGAAGTGGTGTTCCCACTTTCATTGCTCCGAGCTCTGCCATGAGCTCGGTGAAATCTTGGATCATCCCCGAGATCCAAGGTATTGAAGAAAATCTTTCTCGGGATATGGTTACCACATTGGCTTCTCATCATATTGCTTCTTTAAGTATTATCGTCCTAAACTTTCATTTTTCCGCTGTTATATATTTGCACTGACTTGCTATTGTTTTCTTTTCCTAGTTAGTAACCTGTTTCAATACAATTTTGCAGAAAGATGAAGCTATTAAAGCTTCAAGTTCCTCGTCAGGTGTAGAGGAAGCTTTGGTGGGTCCGACACAGTCTCTGAAGGATTATCATCAGAAGTATGTTGATGATAAAGCTGCTTGGGAGAAGAAGCTTAGTTCCACCGATAAGGAGAGGGATCAGATTGTTGAGGTCTCCAAGGGATTGGAGAAGAAAATAAAAGAATTGGAAAGTAAGAACAAAGAGCTCGAAGGGAAGCTCCAAAATGCTGGGGAGCTTGAAGGTAAGCTCAAGTCTGCTGAGGAAGAACTGGGTAGGCTTCGTGACGTTGCTCGTCAGAAGGAGGAGGCAGAAAAGAAATTGAAAGCTACCGAGGTACTCATGACTGAGAAGATTTCCTCAGGGAAAGTGAAAAGGAAAATGGCTATTAAGAAGTCCTTCAGCGCTGGCTGGGATAATGGATGGAATAAGGGTCTAGCTACCATGATGTCACAAGTAGAATATGGTAGCCTTAAGTACTTTAGGGACAGTTGGGTCGATGCTTTGAAAGAGATGAATGTTGATGAAAATTCTGACCTGTTTTAGCGACACGTCCCTGGCCCCCCTTCAACTCCCGAAGAAGAAGAAGAGGACGAAGCTGCCTCTGAGGAATCCTCTATGGTGATGGGAGATCAAATTTCTCATCCCCCAGTTGTCCAGTCTTCCTGCGAGAAACTTCAACCATCCATTATTTCAATCGAGCAGCTCCCAGCACCCACCGAGCAACCATCTGTGCCATCCGAGCAACCTACCTCCTCGTCCCAGCCTCTCGAGAAAGTTTTGGGAGACAAGGAGAAGGTATAGAGTTGTTCAGATTTTTCTCTCTGTTTATTTTTGCCAATTGTATCTCTAAACTATGTACTTCTCTTTTATAATGTAATAAAATTTGAAACTTTGACTATTCATATTGTTGATTCTCTTCCTCTTGCTCCTTATTGATTCTTGCTATCTCTTCTTTTTACTAGTTTATGGCCAGGATGGAATTGTTATCTGCTCATGATACAAAATTATTGATACAATGCAGTGATTACTTCAAAGCTGGTCATACAGATATGACTGAAGCTCAAATAGTTGATATCCTCGGTCAAGATACTTCAGAGCAAGCAGTTGAAGCCTACCAGTATTTAAAGTGTTTGCTCGACCGAGAAGTGGCTAATAATGTAGCGTATTATGAAATGATTGAAGACCTCCAGGGCACTATCGAGGAGCTTTAACAACAATACAAGGAGTCTACAACCCTTTTACACCAGGGATATGAGAAGAAGTATCAGCAACTGAGTGCTGATAAAGGATATGATAGATTGATTGCTTCCAATGATGTGAGGGAGAGAACTTTGAATACCGAGGTCGAAGAGCACATGCAGATAGCTAAGTTGCTAGAGCAGGAAAACAATAACCTGCGAGGAGAGATATCTCAGTTGAAGTCTGCAGCATCTTCCTCGAACGCCTTAGTCCCTATCAACGACGAGGGTTTCTTTCTCTTAGAGGTCAAAAATGCCAATTTGAGTGATGAATTGGAGACTTTGAAGAGAACTGGAGCCTCTACTTCTTCTCACGGTCGAGCAAGAGATTCTCGGGGACGAGCAAGAGCTGCTTGGATTACTATTGAGGAACAAAGGACTCAATCGGCTCTGGAGAACCAAGCCTTCCAATTGATGGCAAAGAACCAGGCATTGGCTGAGATGTCTAAGAAAATTATGAATTTGGATGAGCAGCTCTCTACACAAAAGTCTGTCTCGGAGAATAAAGAACTTTTTGTAAAAATTCCACGAGCAGCTAGAAAGGTTGACTTATTAATTCCACAAGCAGCCTAGAGAATTTTGGATGGCTGGCTATAATGAATCCCTCTATCACCTCGACGACCGAATCCAGCAGTCGAACAACGAGGGGTACAAGCAAGGATGGTTAAACGCCTTGGGTGTGCTACAATTGGAAGAAGGTCACTATTTGATGGATTACTATAATCCTGGGTTGCTCGACCTTCTAGTACCACCATTCAAACTCGACATGAGCTGGATTCCTGCTCGGTCAATCCCTCAGTGTTTGATTTCAAATTATCTTGGCGATTACAGTCTCCATTCCAATGTTGAGATATCTCGCCCAGAGCACCTACTCGATCGGCCCTCTGTGATGAACATCAGGATGCTCAAAGATCTTAATTTCATAAATTCCCTTTATGCCTTAGACGATCCTCCTGCTGGCGAGGAACCTGTTTCAAAAGAAGAGGGGAAGAAACCAATAGAGTAGGAATCTTGATGTAATATTTAATATGTATTTCATTCTCAATGTATTTTGTTTTGGATTTAATGAAAAACTTTTATTTTTCTTTACCATCTTGATTGCCATTGTCTTGTAAATATTTTGTAAAACACTTTACTTATTTACTAATGAGTGTGCATGTATATCTGTTAAAAAGATAACAACATTGTGTTATTTGTCGATCAACTAAAGTTGGTGAAGCTTATTGACTATCTTAAATTGATGATAATCATATGTCGACCAACCAGAGTTGATGATGTTTTATTTCTCGACCAACTTGATGGTAATTTGAAATGTTTCAAGTATTAAAATTTTACTTGATCACTTTTTAATTCTAAGCCACTATTTGTTTAACCAACTATTTCCGACCAAAGAGAGTTGGTGTTTTTAATTCTCGATCAACCTTAGTTGGTAAAAAAAATTTATTCCCGACCAACTATAGTGGGTGAATCTTCTTCCCAACCAACCGGAGTTGGAATTTCTGGGAAATATTTTTCTTCCCGACCAACCGGAGTTGGTGGATTTTCTTCCCAACCAACCGGAATTGGTATTTCTGGGAAATATTTTTCTTCCCGACCAACCGGAGTTGGTGGATTTTCTTCCCAACCAACCGGAGTTGGTATTTCTGGGAAATATTTTTCTTCCCGACCAACCGGAGTTGGTGGATTTTCTTCCCAACCAATCAGAGTTGGTATTTCTGGGAAATATTTTTCTTCCCGACCAACCGAAGTTGGTGGATTTTCTTCCCAACCAATCGGAGTTGGTATTTCTGGGAAATATTTTTCTTCCCGACCAACCGAAGTTGGTGGATTTTCTTCCCAACCAACCGGAGTTGGTATTTCTGGGAAATATTTTTCTTCCCGACCAACCGGAGTTGGTGAATTTTGCTGAGTAGTGTGTAGCACTAGTATTCCGCGAAAAAAATTCAACAAAAGGAGAGAATTAGGTAGCATATTCACATTTTATTCATACTGATGAAATTGCATTATATGAGGGTTTACATTACTGATAATATTTGCGCAGGTGCTCTGCATTCCATGCATTCTTAAACTCCTCCCCTTCTAAAGTTTCTATTCTGTAGGTTCCTGGTCGAACAACTTCTGTAACTCGGTAAGGTCCATGCCAGTTCGCTTCCACTTTGTTGTGCTTTTGAATCACTTTCTTTAGTAGATAGTCTCCTTATTTCAGATCGCACTTCTTCACTCTCTTGTTGTAGAACAAAGATATTCATTACTGGTAAGCAGCATTCCTGATGGGTGCTTCTTCTCTAACTTCTTCGAGCATGTCCAAATCTAACCTTCTCATTAAGTCACTGACAGGGGAGTTGAAGTGTAAGGCCCTAAAACATGATTAGGAAGGTTAATTACATGATTAATTATAACTTAGGAGTTATAAGTTATAGATTGGTTATGTGTGTTAAACATGTTAATTATCATGTTTAGGGGATGCACGCTCATGTGATATATGTGTTGTTTACATTAGGTGTTAATTGAGCTTATGATCGGGAATACCATGTTTAGAACATATGATTAGTTATGCGATTAATGCATCATAAATTATGTTTTAATGCATGATTATGTTTATAAAAGTAAATAAGGTTGTTGATACGAAGTTGGCAATGTTTGGTTGCCAAATGTGAAAGTTTTGAGATTTTCAGTAAATTGCTACTTTCCTGTTCGATGCCCAAATTAGGCGTATTAGTTTATGATTTTGGAAAAACATAAATTATGAAAGTTGTATATATATGAATTAATATTATAACACAACAAACGGTGGGTTAAATGGAGACTCGTACAAGAAGTTATACCGAAAGTACGAAACAAGGGCAAATATGTCCATCCCTTAAGTGACAATTGTCTTATTAGCACACCATGTGCTATTTTTTGATTGGTTAAAGGGTGGGTGATGGTTTGGCCGACTTAATCTGTATAAAACAACTCCTTTGTTCAGAAAATGCAGACATGAACAAGAGTTTTGCCTAAAGAGAGAGAAAGAGAAGAAAGTTAAGGAATAAATCTTTGGAAATTTTCCATAAATCAAGGAATCCTCGTAAGGTAATTACATCTTAATTAAAGTTGGTCACATGGATGAGTTCTATACTTATCATGTTTTTATTTTTGATTTGGATATATATTTTAATGATACCCATATTGCTGAATTGTGTTGGAACAAGGATGGTTTAAAAACATAAGTTAGAACTGGAGCTAGGATTGTAAATGCATACTTTAAAGTCCTAAATTTATATCATCCTTTTGTAAAGCATTTTGATTTAGAAAATTCATGATTATGATGTATATTTCTTCTAAAACATGTTTATTATATGTTTCCATGAATTATACTCAAGGTCTAGGTTATATATGCTTAAAAATATTAAGTTATGCCTTAATGTTGTATTTTGACCTAGTTATGCTAAAACTGGTATAAATCATGGAATACTTATTGGAATTGAGTGATTCAAGTTGGAGAGTAAAATACACTCATACATGTATAACATATCCTAAAATTGTATAATAATACCAAGGAATGAACCCTTGGTGATAGTTTGAAGTCTTGGTTTAAAATCTGCCCTAAAGGAGCAAAAGCGCATACCAGGTGTTTGACGTTTTGCTCGACATAGAAAATGAGCCCTAAAAATTATGAAATATTAAATTTGTATTATTCAATGTGTTTACTGATATTGTGTGGAATATCATGGAAAGTTATGTTGTACAAAAATTATGAGAATTCCATGAAGTTGAAGTTGTGTTGTTGTTTTTCTTGAGAAATGATTTGGAAAAGGCTGTAATAAAATGGGCATAACTTTGTCTAGCAAATTCGTAATTAAATTATGTAAATTGTGTTAGAACCCTAATTAATTGGGTGTTATAGAAATGTGAAGTGTCATATTTAATTCCTCCTTAGTTATTTCTGATTGACCAAATGATGGGATGTATTACTGGGTTTGATGTTAATCGGTGTATTCAAATACTAACAACATTGACTTGTTAGGTGGGGAAGCAACTAATACTACCATACAAAGGAAGTAGTTGGTTTTAATCTTAGAACTAAATCCAAGGTGAGTGACCTTCCTTATGAAATATAAATGCTTATAATTTCATATGGAAATGTGTAGTTAAACACATGTGTGAAAATGTTTATGGGAGTAATGTTGTATTTATGAAACATATGCATATGATTAAAAATGTTAAGCGATGTTATATGATGATATGGACTAGTGAGTCCTTTATCTAATGTTAAGGACTGTGGTGGGTCCTACGGGATGTAGTGGTCCTGTTAATCCAACTTAAAGGTTTGTGTACTCGGGCCTAATAAAGGGATGTGGTGGTCCCTAATTACTGTGGTGGGTTAATTGGACTGTGGCGGGTCCAGGCTTGTGAGAGTTTCTCAATTCCTGTTGGGTTATAGCATTAGAACAAAATAAAAATGGTTATTCAAATTGGTTATATGTGTGTTATGTGGTCATTCACTAAGCCTTTATAGCTTACACTCCTGTAATGTTTTGTTTCAGGTATGCTTATAAATTGGAGTTCACTGCCAAGTTAGGACCTTAAAACGGGGGAGTGACGGATATTTAGTATGGTTTAAATATCAAGATTCCTTTTGTGTAATTATTAAACTAAGGATCTTGGTTATGTAAAGTTATGTAGTACTTATAAGTTATAAGTAAAGGCAGTTATGTTTTCATCTACACATACTTTTGGAAAAAAAAAATCTTATGCTATTTTCCTCAGAGATTTAAATTAAAGCATTGTTTAAGGAAATTTATCTCTAAATTAAAGGATGAGTTGAACAAAATTAATTCGGGGCGTGACATGAAGTTCAGCACTCGGTGTGTTGGGAGGCCCAACTCGGCAGGTATAACAGCTTCACTTCCAAATGCCAGCATATATGGAGATTCTCCAGTTGCTGCTCGGGGAGTAGTACGATAAGCCCATAGTACTGAATGTAGCTCGTTGATCCAGTTTTCTTTCGCATCATTCAGTCTTTTCTTCAAGCCATTTAGCAGCGTTCTGTTTGTCACTTCAGTTTGTCCATTGCTTTGGGGATGGCCTGGTGCCGAGTGGATTTTCAAGATATTTGACTGATGACAATAGGTAGCGAACTCCTCGTTGTCAAATTGTGTTCCATGGTCGGTGATGAATGCATGGGGAAGACCATATCAATGAATGATATTTTTCCAAATAAATTGGTATACCATTTCGTACGTCATATCGACAAGAGGTTCGGCTTCTACCCACTTAGTAAAATAATCCACTGCGACGATGAGATATTTAAATCTTCCTCTGGTCATTGGAAGTGGCCCGACCAAGTCAATTACCCATATGGAAAATGGCCAAGGGGAAGTAATGGGTGTCAACAATGCTTGGGGAGTTCTTCGGATGGAGGAGAAGCGCTGACACTTGTCACATTTCTTGGCATAGGCAATACAATCAGCCCTCATCGTTGGCTAGTAGTATCCTTGCGTCATCACTCTTTGCAAAAGTGTCTGACCTGCTACATGGGCTCCATAGGACCCTTCATGGACCTCTTTAATCAAATCGTTCACCTCAGAGGGATGCACACATCTTTGTAAACCTGCCATAATTCCTCGTCTGTATAGAACATCATTAGTCAGTACATAACGAGCATCTTTAAACTTAAATTTCTTGGCTACGAGTTTGTCAATCGGTAATTCTCCCTCCTCAATATATGCCCTGATGGGATCCATCCAAGATGGCCCTAAATCAAGGGTAATAAAATTCATCGTCAGATCTTCATCTATGCTCCGACCAGCTAGAACTTCAATTGGGATTGTTCTTCATATCTCAGTACGAGTAGCCGATGCTAATTGAGCTAAAGCATCTGCTCTTGCATTCTCCATTCTTGGTATTTTGACCAGTTGAACAGTAATAAATTCTGATACCAATTCCATCGCCTTTGCATGATACTTAATCATCAACTCTCCTTTTGCTTCATATACACCGAACATTTGGTTTACAATCAACTGTGAGTCACTGCATACGATTACTTGCTCTGCATTCATGGTTTTTGACTGACTAAGACCTACAATCATCGCTTCATATTCGGCCTCATTATTAGAAGCTTGAAATTGAAAGCGCAGAGCATATTCTATATCGACCTCGTCTGGACTTTTCAAGACAATCACGGCTCCACTTCCTGAGGTGCACGATGAGCCATCCACATATAGGTTCCATATAGGTATCTCGTCCTCAAACGTCTTGTTGGACAAAGTTCCTCGATGGAATATTTGTTGCTCCTTTATCTCCATTTCTACCACACCTCGCTGCTCGTTGACCTTCTCTTCTTGCTCTTCGACCAACTTAAGTTGATCGGGGTTTAAATTTGATGATCCTGTAACATCCACAGGTTGGTCGATGTTCAGCTTTTGCTCCTCAGGGGTATCAGGATAAGTGAACTCTGCTATAAAATCCGCTATTGCTTGCCCTTTTAGTGACGATCTAGGCTCATAAATTATGTCATATTCACCGAGTTCTATTGCCCAATACATCAATCTCACTGACTTTTCTGATTTATGAAGAGATTGCCTCAACGGCATATCGGTATATACGACTATGATATGAGCCTGGAAGTATGCCTTCATTCTTCTACTCGCTTCGATCAGCGCCAGTGCCAATTTTTCCAGTTTTGGGTATCTGATCTCTGCTCCTCGGAAGGCCTTACTAGTGTAATAAATTGGTTTTTGTACTCCATCCTCTACTCCAATTAATGCTGAGCTAACTGCATTTTTCGAAACCGCCAGATACAAGTACAAGTTTCTCCCGTCACCGGTCTGGACAACAGTGGAGATGCTCCCAAATATTTCTTCAATTCTTGAAATGCTTTCTCACATTCTTCATTCCATTCAAAAGTCTTTCGGAGCATTTTGAAGAATGGGAGGCATCTATCAGTTGCTCGTGATACAAATCTGTTAAGTGCTGCTACTCGCCCATTAAGACTTTGCACTTCTTTCTTCGTCGTTGGAGATCGTAGTCCCAATAGAGCTTTGATCTTTTCAGGGTTTGCTTCAATGCCTCGTTGATTGACAATATACTCGAGAAACATGCCTTCTCGTACTCCAAATATGCACTTGGTCGGGTTCAACTTCATTTGATATTTATCTAATTGATCAAAGGTCTGGCCTAAGTCAACTAGATGGCCAGCAGCTTTCTTGCTCTTTGTCATCATATCATCAACATAAACTTCCATATTGCAACTGATTTGCTCTGTAAACACCTTGTTCATCAGCCGCTGATATGTTGCACCTGCATTTTTCAAACCAAAAGGAATAACATTATAACAATAAGTCCCCCTAGGGGTAATGAAAGAAGTACTCTCCCTGTCTTCAGATTTCATTTTCATCTGGTTATATCCAGAATAAGCATCCATGAAGCTCAACAGCTCGTGTCCCGAGGTAGCATCCACTAATTGATCAATTCGGGGCAAGAGAAAATGATCCTTTGGACATGCCTTGTTGAGGTCGGTGAAGTCTACACACATCCTCCATTTGTTGTTCTTCTTTTTCACCATCACTACATTTGCTAACCAGTCTGGATATTTAACATCTTCAATAAAGCAAGCTTTCTGGAGCTTCTCGACCTCCTCCTGTATATCTTGGTTCTTCTCGAGGTTGAACATTCTTCTTTTTTGCTTCACTGTCTTGATCTCCTTATTCACATTCAGCTCGTGACATAAGAAATTTGGGTCTATTCCAGGCATATCTTCATGACTCTAAAAAAAAATTGTTTTCTGCTTTTTAAGAAAACTATCAACTCCTATTTTAGTTAGGCATCTAACGACGAACCTATCTGATTTATTCGTTCAGGGTGTTCATCGTCCAGAATGATGTTTTCAGTAGATTCCACAACCTGAATTTTCACGAGTTGTGACTCCTCTCTAGGATCCAATGTTTCAATTTCTGCACCCTCATCCACCTGATAGGTAGTATTCTTTTTCCTAGATTCCTTCAGTTCCTCCTGCTTGGTAGATGAATATTAGCATTCCCGAGCTACTTTTTGATCACCCTTCATAACTCCTACTCCAAAATTGGTTGGAAATTTTAGGCATTGATGTACCGTAGATGGTACTGCTTCGAACTTCTTCAATCCCACCCTTCCCATGATGATATTGTAGGCTGATTCAATATTCTTATCCATCACGAAGAAGCGTACTCTTTCTGTTTGACAAGCAGGCCATGTACCAATGAACATAACCAACTTGATCGTCCCAAGTGGAAAAAGTTTCTCACCAGCAAAACCGAGGAGGGGCCTATGATAAGGCTCCAACTGGGACAACTTTAGATTTAAGTTGTCGAAGAATGAGTATAACATAATATCATCCGAGCTACCATTATCAACCAGCACTCTCGAGATCATCACTTCTTTCATTCTCATTTTGATCACCAATGGGTCATCATGAGGATACAGCACACCTGCGAGGTCATTTTTTGAGAAACCGATGACCAGTTTTTCTTTGTTGACCTTCCTCGGGTGATCATCTTCAGCCAAGTTTATTCGTTGAATATATGAACAGACTTGAGCCTCATTGAGATAAGCTTTTCTTTCTGCAGTAAGGTCTCCACCTCCTGCATCTCCACCTGTAATCACATTGCAATCAAATGATCCAAAACATATTAAAAATACCTCACGTTATGGCTGCCTTGGTCTTTTAGGAAGATCAGGGTCGTTTTCTGGATCATCTTCACGGTCTCTTTTCTTGTTCTCCTCCGCTCGATGAGGAGATCTAGACCTCTCTCTTGCTCGGTCGTTGTTTCTTCTTTCATTTCTACGATCAACATACTTTGCCAATTTTCCTCGTCTAATGAGTGCTTCAATCTCATTCTCAAGAGCTATGAAAGTTTTGGTTGTGTGGCCATGATCCTTGTGGAACTCGCAATATTTGGCCTTATTCCTCTTGTAAGGGTCTGACTTCATTTTCTCCGGCCAGTTTAACTCCTCGATGTTCTTGATTTCTTCTAGAACATGGTTGATGTCTACCTTCAAAGGAGTATAATTTTCAAATTTCTTTAATCCCTCCCATGATGACTTTGTTTTTGAATGCTTGTCACCGACATTGTTCTTATGCTCTTTCTTTTTAGCCTTATCAACCTCCACCTTGTTCTCTTTGCTGTCCATATTCTTCTTTGCAGCCATAGCCTCCTCGGCATTCATGATCTTGGCTGCTTTTGCCATCAATTCTGACATGGTTCTGGGTGGATCTTTAGCCAAAGTGTAGTACAACTTGTTGGGCAACAGCCCACTCATCAGAGCAGTAATCGTTGTCTTTTCCTCATAATCAATAACTTCGACTTTCTCATTGTTGAAACGAGTTATATAATCCCTGGTGCTCTCACCTGCCTTTTGTCTAACACTTAACAAGTGTGCTACTCGTTTAACAGGTTTTGCTCCGAAATAGAAGTTTCCAATGAAGAGCTCGTCCAGTTGAAAGAAAGTTGAAATCTTACCCCGAGGATGATTATTGTACCATATTTGAGCAGATCTTGTAAGAGTTCCCGAGAATTCCCTGCATCTCATCTCATCTGGCACAACATAGATGTCAACAACAACTTGGTATTGCTCTATATGAAGGACAGGGTCAGTTTTTCCATCATATTTAGGAGTCACAACAGGTGCTTTGAACTTTTATGGTGTGGGAAAATCCATAATTGCTTGGACAAAAGGTGTCCCTTGGACAAAAGTTCTTTGTAGAGGATTTTTGGCCTTAGCTATTTCCTCTAATCTATCCTCCAACCTTCGAATAGAGCCTTTCCACGCATCATTTCCCTCCTCGGGCCTATTGGTTCGAGCAATTGATCACGTTGAAGTCGCTTCCTGGGATCTATCTTGTCGAGAAACTGGTTGTGATTGAGCAGAACCCTCTTAGATCAAATGGTCGTCGAAAGTTTCTCGACACAGGCTTAGGAGGACTTTTATTCTTCCTTGGGCCCAATCGATCAAAAGGAGAGACCCTACTTAATCTTTCAAGTGCACTGGTTCTTTCTGGAGAGAGAGTGATGTGTTGTTCAGTATCTGTGGCTCGTACTGATGAAGTTCGACCCGGTTGATAAGAAAAATCTTCAGATTTCTCAGTGCGATATGAATCGTTTTGCCTAATGCGTGAAGAAAGTAAACGAGTATTTCTTTGAATACTTCATTGTCCTGAATAGGTTGATGCTCCACCCTGGATAGTTTGCATGAGTTGTCGCATCGTTTCTTGCATGGCTGTCTGACCTTGAGCCAAACTGGCCATAATTCCAGCCAGATCTTGGATATTTTGAGGAGCGGATGGATTTGGGGGGTTTCCAGCGTTTTGATTATTGGATTACGTATTGTCAGCCATTGATGATGAATTATTTTTTGTGAAAAATGAAAATTACAGTCGTTTCCCACATACGACGCCAATCTATTGATGTAAAAAATTAGATTATCTCTAATTGTTTAATCACAGATAAAAAATAAATAAGACAAGAGATTTTAAAATGGTTCAGCCTTGAACGAATGGCCTACATCCAATGCATTTGTTATTATTGATTGTTTGGGAATTCTCGAGGTAGGATTTATCTCCAGAAATTCCGATCCCCTTACAATGAGGATGATATAATATATTTATAGCCCTAAGGTTGTACATGAGAAAGGATCATACATAGCTGTCCAATAAGTGTATACATCTGTATGATAATAATCAGCATTTAATCCTCTTAATTATCTGATAATAAATGCTCTGATCGAGGTGCAGCTCTAGCCGCCTAAGCTGCTCGAACCGCTTAAGTATCTCGGTATCCATGAGTTGCTCGGTGCAGTAAAGTTCCTCGGAGAGCACCTACTGCTCGGAGTGTTTGAGTTGGTCGGAGAAATTGAGTTCCTTGAAGTCAAGGTGTTGTTCAATAGGAATTTGTTAGTGCCATGTAGATTGACACATGTCTCCACTTAACTGATCCATGTCAGCAAACTAAATTTTGTATCAACAGTACTACGAATTCGATAAAGATCATGGTCACACGACCAAGCAGTGTATAGCTCTCAAGAATGAGATAGAATCACTCATCAGACTAGGAAAGTTAAATAGGTTTGTTGATCGACAGAATAGTGGGAAGACCAACAATAGAACATGGAAAAGATCAAAATCTCCCCGTCGACCAATAAATGACAAGATAAGGGACCATGAAGATGATCCAAAAGATGACCCCGATCTCCCAAAGAAGCCAAGACAGCCAGAACGCGAGGTATTTTTAATTCGTTTTGGTTCATTCGATTGTAATATGATTACAAGAGGAGATGATGGAGGAGGTGATCATATAGCTAAAAGGAAGGATTACCTTAATGAGGCTCAATCCTGCTCCTATATACAACGAATAAATCTGGCAGAGGAAGACATCCCAAGGAAGGTCAACAAAGATAAACTGGTCATTGATTTTTCCAAGAATGACCCTGAAGGCGTTTTATATCCTCATAATGATCCTCTAGTGATAAAAATGAGGATAAAAGACGTAATTATTTCTCGAGTATTAGTACATAATGGTAGATCGAAGGGCATTATGTTCTATCCTTGCTTCGAGCGTTTGAACCTAAAAGTTTCTCAACTGGAACCATATCATAGGCTACTTACTAGTTTCTCTACCGAAAAAGTTTTTCCACTTGGGATGATCAAGCTGGATATGCTGATTGGGACATGGCCTGCATCCAGATTCGAAAAAGTATATTTTTTGTGATGGATAAAAATGTCCAATCAGCCTATAACATACTTATGGTAAGAGTAGGTCTGAGAAAATTTGAAGCAATTCCCTCCACTGAACATCAGTGTTTGAAATTCCTAACTAACTTTGGGCTTAGAATTGTGAAGAGAGATCAGAAGGTAGCTCAGGAGTGTTATTACTCGTCTACCGAGCAAGAAGAGTTGGAAGAAGCAAGGAATAAGAGAACTACTTACCAAGTGAATAAGCCTGATGAGTCTGAAATTGAAACTTTAGACCCAAGCGATGAGACTGAGCTCGTTAAAGGCCAAGTTATGAAGGTCACGGAAAGCATTATTCTGGATGATGAGAAACCTGAAAGAACAACCCAGATTGGGGCTTTACTTGATCCAATATTAAAATAGGGGCTAGTGACATTTCTAAGGCAAAGAAGACAAGCATTCGCATGGAGTCATGAGGATATGCCGGGGATATATCCATCCTTCATATGACACGAGCTCAATGTTAGTAAGGAGATTAAACTGGTGAAGTAACAAATAGGGTCTTTAGCCTAGAGAAGAATCAAGCTATATTTAAGAAGAGGTAGAGAAATTACAAAGAGCTTCTTTCATTAAAGACATTAAATATCCAGATTGGTTGGCTAACGTGGTAATGGTGAAGAAGAATAACAAATGGAGAATGTGTTTAGATTTCACAGACTTGAATAAAGCCTGTCCTAAAGACCATTTTCCTTTGCCCAGGATAGATCAGTTAGTAGATGCTACTTCGAGCCATGAATTATTGACTTTCATGGATGCCTACTCTCGATATAATTAAATCAAAATGAAGCTTGAAGACAGGGAGAGTACTTCTTTCATTACCCCACGAGGTACATATTATTATAATGATATGACTTTTGGTCTTAAAAATGCAGGTGCTACCTATCAACAGCTGATGAATAAGGTGTTCACTGAGAAAATTGGTTAAAATATAGAGGTTTACGTCGATAATATGTTCACCAAAAGTAAGAGAGCTACTAAACACATAGCTTATCTTAGCCAAGCCTTTGACCAGCTAGAGAAATATCAAATGAAGTTGAACCCGACCAAGTACGTCTTTGTCATGCAAGAAGGCATGTTCCTTGGGTACATCGTAAATCAATGGGGTATTGAAGAAAATCTAGACAAGATCAAGGCTTTGTTAGAACTGAAATCTCCAACTACTAAGAAGGAAGTGCAAAGCCTTACGGGGCACGTTGCAGCTCTAAACAGGTTCATCTCCAGAGTAGCTGATAAATGCCTTCCATTCTTCAAGGTTCTTAGAAAGACTTTTGAGTGATATGACGAGTGTGAGAAGGAATTTCTAGCATTTAAGAAGTATTTGGGGACACCACCTTTGCTCTCCATATCGGTGTTAGGAGAAAAATTGTACCTGTACTTAGCCATTTCTGAAAGTGCAGTTAGCTCAACTTTGATCAGAGAAGAAGGTGGGGTACAAAGACCAGTGTATTAGACAAGTAAGGCATTCCGAGGAGCAGAAATCAGGTAACCAAAGCTGGAGAAACTGGCATTAGCGTTGATTGAAGACAGTAGAAGGATGAAACCATATTTCCAAGCTTTTACAATAATGGTGTATAGTGTCATGTCGCTCAGACAGGCTTTACATAATCTTGAGAAATATGCAAGACTGATGTATTGGGCAATGGAATTAGGGGACTATGATCTCGTTTATGAACCACGATCCTCCCTCAAAGGGCAAGAAGTGGTAGATTTCATTGCTGAATTCACCTATCTAGATGTCTCCGAGCAACAAGGGGCTAATACATAGCAGCTCAAGGATGTAAGAGAAGCGATAGATGGTGAAGAAATAGCCCCCGAGCAGCTCCCAGTAGTAGAGAAATTGACAACCAATAAATAAGAACTCTCTGGTAAGGAGACATAATTGAAAAAGGATGAAATAAAACACAAGATATTCTAAAAAGGAGTTTTGTCTGACCAAGGTTTTGACAATAATATCCCAATATGGAATTTGTATGTTGATTGTTCTTCGTGTGCCACAAGCAGCAGAGTTGGAATCATTCTCAATAGCCCAGATGGGTTAGACATAGAATATGCTTTGCGTTTTTAGTTTAAAGCTTATAATAATGAGGCTGAATATGAGGATATAATTATAAGCCTCAATTTGGCTAAATCATTAAATGCAGAACAAGTCACGGTGTTCAGCGATTCCCAATTGGTAGTGAATCAGATGATTGGTCTTTATGCAGCGAAAGGAGAATTCATGACCAAGTACTTAGCTAAGGCTATGGAAGTTATAGCTAGTTTAGCAACTGTTCAAATGATTAGAATACCAAGGTTGGATAACGCGTGAGCTAATGCATTTGCTCGGTTAGCCTTAGCTACCCGTACCGAGCTATAAAGAACAATTCCTATTGAGATACTTGCAGACCGGAGTATTAATGAAGATGTAATGGTAAGATTCATCACTTTGGATATGGGACCTTCCTAGATGGATCCCATCTGGTCTTACATTGAAGAAGGCGTTTTACCAGCCGACCAACTTATGGCCAAAAGATTGAAGTTTAAAGCTACCAGGTATGTTTTAAATAATGGCACTTTGTATATAATATGAATAATAGAAAGTCTGCAAAGATGTGTTCATCCATCAGAAGTTAAAGATCTGATAGAAGAAGTTCATAAAGGTTCTTGTGGAGCCCATGTAGCAGGTCGGACACATTTACAGAGAATAACTACACAGGGGTACTATTAGCCAATAATGTGTGTTGATTGTACAACCTATGCAAAGAAATGCGATAAATATTAGCCATTTTTCACCATACGAAGAACTCCCCAGGCATTATTGACACCAATTACTTCACCTTGGCCATTTCCCATATGGGGAATTGACCTAGTTGGGTCGTTGCCAGTAGCTAGAGGAAGATTCAAATACTTGGTGGTCGTTGTTGATTATTTCACAAAATGGGTGGAAGCTGAATCTCCCATTCATATAGCTTATGAAAGGGTTTATCAGTTTATCTGGAAGAATATTGTTTGCAGATATGGTCTGCCACATGCTTTAATCACTGATTATGGTACCCAATTTGATAATGAGCAGTTCGCTGCATACTGTCAACGGATTTAACATTTAGAAAATTCATTCTGCTCTAGGACATCCACAAAGCAACAGGCAAACAGAAGAGATGAACAAAACTCTGTTGAATGGATTGAAAAAAGGGCTGGATAATGCCAAAGGAAATTAGATTAATGAATTGCATTCTGTATTATGGGCATACCGAATAACTCCCCGAAGAGCAACTGTAAAATCTCCCTATATGTTGGCCTTTGGGAGTAAAGCACTCATACCAGCTGAATTAGGATTACCTAGTCATGGGGTTCTTAATTTTAATTCCCCTGTAAGTGATTTGATGAGATGCTTGGACTTAGATATGCTCGAAGAAGTTAGAGAAGACACAGTAATTCTCAATGCAGCTTACCAGCAAAGGACAACCATATTCTACAACAAAAGGGTAAAGAAGTGTGATCTCAAGGAGGGAGATTATGTGATTAAGAGATTGATTCAAAAACACAACAAGTTGGAAGCTAATTAGCATAGGCCATATCGTATTACTATTGTTGTTCGACCTGGCACCTACATAATAGAAGCTTTGGAAGGGAAAGAGTTCAAAAACGCTTGAAATGCAGAACATCTGCGAAAATATTATCAGTAATGTAACTAATCATACACATGTACTCAATTGTTTCAATATGAATGAAAATGTCAATTTCCCAATCTTCTTTTGTGTTATTTTTTTTCGAGTACTGGTGCTATACACCACCAAAACCACCAACTAAGTTTGGTCGGCAATCGACAACCACCAACTAAGGTTGGTCGGCAATCAAAAACCACCAACTAAGATTGGTCGGCATTAAACTTAACCAATAATATTGGCATAAAAATCATACAAGGTAAAGCCTGTTTGATAATGGGTGACCTTAAGGGGCATTAAAAACTAGGCAAGAAGATGGGTGACCTCGGGGGCATCCACTATCTAGGCACAAAGGAAATCTAGATAAGATTGTTACAACTAATCAGGAACATGGGATAAAGATAATTCTATTACTTAGGCACTTATGGGTGACAAGTCACTACAACTAGGCAACAAATGGGTCAAAGTTCCATCATCTAGGCAATCAAATTAAACAAAGGACAAAATTGTCCATTTATATAAATATTCAGCGGAGAACAGCATTATTGATGTTGATCTCATAAAGACTGACATAATAAAACATCTTAAAATTTATTTTCATTCAAAGTACAAAAGAACAATATTTTTTTATTTTATTCCATGATCAAGAATATTACAAAAAGATGAACTTCTATTCATTGAATACAAATTTCCTATTCCATTGGCTTTTTTCCTTCTGATTTTGATACAGGATCCATGCCAGCTGGAGGATCATCCAATGCAAAAGGAGAATCGATAAAATTCATATCTTTTAGCATTCTAGTATTTCTTGCACTTGGTCGGTCAAGAAAATGAGGAGGTCAGGATATCTTAAAATCTTCATGAAGACTGTAGTCACCAAGGTACTTGGAGATTAAACTCTGAGGAATGGACGCTGGAATCCAACTAATATCCAAGTTGAAACGAGGAACGGGTAGATCAAGAAACCCAGGTGCATACCAATCCCATAAGGAATTTCCTTTCTCAAGACGCATCACACCAAGAGCATTTAACCACCCTTGCTTATACCCTTCATTGTTTGACTGCTTCAACTTGGCGTCAAGGTGGCATAAGGACTTGTTTCTCCAAAGAGGAGAAACCTTCATCGTTAACTGGGACCAGAGCTCCAAAAGAAGGAACATATTTTAATTTCTTTAATTCCTCTCGTAAGGCAATATTTTCTTCCTCTAGCAGATTGGCAATGTTCCTGTGTTCTTCGACTTCAAGCTTCAACACACTTTCTCTCTTATTATACGCTAAGAGGAATTTTATTATAGCCCCGATCTGCACTCAACGATTGGTATTTTTTCTCATAACCTTCATGCAGAAGATTAGTGGTTTCTTTGTGCCGAATTTGGAGATCTTCAATTACTCATTGGCGATCTTCCATCATTTCATAGTACGCCACGTTGTTCGCCACAGCTCGGTCAAGCAGATATTTGAAGTATTGATAAGCATCAATTGCTCGTTCTAAGGCATCAAATACGAGAATATCAACTATTTGTGCTTCAGTAAAGTCTGCATGACTAGCTTTAAAGTAATCATTACATTTCTTCATCAACTCTGTATCATGAGCTGACAAGTGTTCCACCCTGGCAATAAACTAGCAAGGAAGAGTCAAAATGGATCAACAATGATATAGATTGAGGAATTAAAAGAGAAAATTCAGAACAAATAATAAAGTTCTTTTTATTAATCAATGGGAGAAGAAAGTACAACTAAAGTTACAACAAGAGGGGAAAAACATAAGAACAACATAATTTAAGAGCCGAACAACTCTACACCTTCTCCTTATTTCCTACAACATCTTCAACTGATTTGGATGAAGGAGTTGGTTGCTTGGAAGGAAATTGGCATTGCTCGATAGCCGTTGTTGCCTGCTGAACTTGCTCGGAGGGTTGAGGAATGGTAACAACATGTACTTGTTCTAATATCATCATAGAAGACTCATCAGATGCAGTTTCATCCTCTTCTTCTTCTTCAATAGTAGGAGGAGGGCCATGAGTATGTGTCTGAAATAATTTAGAATGGTGTGTAACACTCAACTCCTTCAAAGCTGCAACCCATCCATCTCTGAAGTATTTCAAACTTGCATAGTCCATCTGAGAAGAGACAACAACTAGAGCTTTGTTCCATCCTTTGTCCCATCTAGAGCTGAAGGACTGCTTCGCAACAACTTTTCTCTTCACTTTCTCCGAGGAAGCAATCTCCTTAGCAAACTTCACCTTATTTTCAAGGTCTTTCTTACTCCATTCAACCTCTTCAAGCTTGCCATCAGTTTCCTCCTTGCTGGAAAGGGAGACCTTTAATTTTTCCTCCAACTCCTTGGATGCATTAATAGCTTGATATCGAGATGTATCAGCTTATTGACGAGCTGTCTCTACAAATAGGAATTTATTCTCCTAAGAAGTTTTATCATCCTCGTACTTCCGTCAGAATTCCTTCAGAGATTGTGACAACCCAGCAAGAGCTTATTCTACCACACTGGATGAAGTTAAGGCTTTAATAGCTTCATCTTTCTCCAGGATACTGTTAAAACACGTCATAAACTACAATAGAAAAGAATCTTAGATCAGAATATGACCATGGTACATGGAGATAAAATAGTAAGTGTGATAGTACTTACTGATGCAATGTGTTAGGTTGCCAAGTCAGTGATCTTCTCCTGAGAAAGGGAAGTCTCAATAGCTAGATATTCAGGAATAATCCAAGAATTTATCAAACCTTTGACCAAGCTCAAAGCAATGAGAGCTAGAGTGCTAGCTCTCAAAGAAGGATCCTCAACCCCAGAAAGTTGAGCAGCAATATCCAAAGGTCTTTCAGCAAGACCTCTCCTCAATCTCCTCAAAGGAGCACCTTCAATGAAAGGTGCTGCCTCTCCTTGCGTAATAACAACACCTTCAATCAAAGGTGCTGCCTCTTTTGGGATAACAGGGGGCTTCTTGTTGACCTCCTTAACAATTGGAATTGTTCCTTTAGATGGAGCAACGTCCATTTTCTTCATCCCCTCAGTTGGGGCATCCCCTTTGCTTTTCTTTGCCCCATCAGTGCCAGGAGTATCTTTGGTAAAGAATTAAGGCACTCTCCTCTTCCTCATCATCAAATTAGTAATAGAAGTACCCTAATCAGATGAAGATTCTTCAACATCAGCTGACGATAATGGTGTCTGATCAAGGTCAATCACTAATAGAGGAACAAGAGGACGAGAAATGAAAGAGGAAGTTGTGTTCTTATATCTCAACAGATAAGAATCAGCTCTAACTTGCTCCCCAGTAACTGATTGATGCAAAACCCTGATGAGTTTTAAATCTTTTATATTAATGTCACTCTCTTTTGGGGGCTTTCTTTTGTTATCAACTGTAAGAAAAATGTCATTGACTCATTTTAAAAAACACTAACAGAGCCAATTTGAAAATAAAACAACCTATCCCATGGCCATAAAATGGACATCAAGGACCTTAGTACACGTCATTCCCCTTTTGAGGAGGGTGTTGCCAATTTTTCATCACAACCCCATGATCAAAATAATCCCTATTAGCATCAGGGAGATTGGTTACTGAAGCCTTATTTGAAAACCTAGTTTTTAAATAAAATGTAGTATCGCTGGTAACCCATTTATAACAAAACATAATCTCAGGGATACTTAAATGAGTCCCATGAATTTGACTCAATCTATGTACGCCATTAACTACTCTCCATGTGTTTGGAACTACTCTTACAGGAACAATATCAAAATATTGGCAAAATTCCAAACACAACGGATTAGGCGGGAAAAAAAACCACACTCTACTACAAAAATGGAGGGAAAAGAGTGTCCCTGAGCCAGAGAAAATAAATCAGAAGGGCAAGGAGGTTCCTCTAGAATAACTCAAGAGGGAATTGCAAAATCAGCCCGGAACTTATCTAAGGATTCGATAAGATAAACCATGGTGGCTAAAGCAAAGAAAGAAGAAAGAAGAAGTTCTTACAGAAGAATGAGAAATCTGCCAAGGTGGATGATAGAAAGAACGACAGTACAAGGATAGAGAGAAAAGACAAAGAGTTTAGAAGTCTGGAAGTAAAAAGTTGAAAACTATTTGATTCTATCACTTTTAAATGCCCTGCATCAAGAAGAGAGAAAAGAAATGATTACTAGAAAAGACGATTGCGTTTCCGGCGACTAAATGATGAAAAAGACGCCAATACCCAAGCGTCTATCAAAAATTCAAAATATTTATAAATTTTCCATTTCGCGCTCAAAATTAATATGCTTAGAAGAAAAGTTCACGAGTGTTGAGGACCTGTAGTCTAATAAGACTGGGTAAACACGCCCGAGCAACTATTTGGGCATAATATTCCATATTCTCATATCCGGCTTCAACTATGAAACATTGGGGGCTTCTGTTGATACCAAAATTAGCCTGC
Organism: Sambucus nigra; assembly: GCA_949130495.1. Lineage (NCBI taxonomy): Eukaryota > Viridiplantae > Streptophyta > Magnoliopsida > Dipsacales > Adoxaceae > Sambucus > Sambucus nigra. The sequence continues at coordinate 379,896,494 of OX422214.1, read as the reverse complement.
TGACTTAGACGAATTATATGAAGGCACGTGTTATCCTATATGGCTTGAACATAATTACCGAGCAACTTAAAACACCGAGCTACTCAGTGTACCAAGCTACTTAGCGTACTGAGCTACTTAACGTACCAAGCACCTGGTTAAGAAGATCAAACGACGAAGATAGATTCAATGAACATTCTTACCATGAACATATATATACGTTCATTTAATAAACGACGTATTGTCTATTCACATTGACAGCCCGAGGGCTATAAATATATTGTAACACCCCCACAGTGGGGAAAGCTTTTATTAGCGAACATAAGGCAAAATACCCAGCAATACAAGATAGTGGACGTAGGCCATTTTCATTAAGGCTGAACCACAATAAAAATCCTTCGTCCTATTTCTTATTTCATATTTATCTGTGATTAATAAATTAGATCAAATCTAGTTTTTTACATCAACACATCCCATTAACCCAGTATTCCCCATAGGTTCCCTTAGGTATTATGCCAGACATGTGCCAACTGTCATAGGTAGTATTTTATATTATTTTGATTGATCAGATTTTAATTCAACTTTGTTACTATTTTCATATGTACTGACTTATTTTGTTAATGTAGGACGAATACCAGAGGCATTTACGTGCGTACGTCCAATGTGACCATAGTCTGACAGGGGATGTACATCTAAACACATAATGGATACCACCATATACTCTATTATTATTTTGATATGTATTAACTTAGTTTATTGTTGTAGGAAGGATACCAGAGGCATATGCATGAGTACATATATCGTGGCCATAGTTTGAGGAAGGAGATGAACAAGCAAACAACAAGCCTAGGGCTCACTGAGGCAAACTATGCAATGGTTTTTTGCTATGCATAATAACCTAGAGAGATGATCTGGATGGAGCGTAACATCCTGCATAAGTGGAAACGGTGTGGGACACGACACCCAAGACAAGCTAGAGTCATCATTTAGTCTGAGATGGGGTAAATATCATCATAGTAGACAGAATATCGTCTCCTAATGTATTTATATTATTTTTCATTCATCATTGTGAGATGAACAATTATTTTATGAGTATTATCTCGACATTTTGACATATTGGTTTGGATGCATATTATTCATCTATTATTATCTATCTGTTTCATGCGTCTTATATTATATCTTGAGTTCATTCTTCTGAATTTGACGTTAAAAAAGAAGGGCAATTTAACTTTACCCACCATGTAGTTATCCTGATTTGACTTTACCCATCATTTTTTTCTTTAGACGTTATCATTCATTTTTCCATTTATCGACTAAAAAAATGTGGCAAAAAGTTAAAAAAAATCATCTCTAAATGTCAAAATGCATGGTAAAGTCTAAAGAAAAAATGATAGGTAAAGTCAAAATACCTCTAAAAATAAATTCATTCAAATTGAACTTGAACAAAATTAAAAATAAAATTAATAAATAAATAAATTTGCAGGTCTTCCCATGACATTCCATTTGTCTTGCGCGTGATTGCCTCAACAAATGATTTGTTATGCCAACCTATCTTTCAAAATATTAATTTATCAATTGGTTAAAGAGTTAAAATCATAAAATGCATAAAAAGGGAAACATGGGAATAAATTCTTAGACTCTTTAGAAATTAACGATAAAGATAAGCTAAAAACATTTTTTTCAATAAGTCCACATGTGTTACAATTATTAATGTAGATACATGAATATATGTACAATTACAATTATTAATGCAAATACAATTACACTTACAAATGTAGATAGAGTTACAATTGTAATATTATCTACATTAATAAGTGTAATTGTACATTAATAATTGTAATTGTATCGTTTGGACTTATCGTTAATTAATTACAAAGTTTGTGGGTTTAAGATATCAACAACATTATCGCTTGGACTTGTCATATATAAATAGACTATTAGCTAATGCCCCTAAAAAGGTATATCAAATTGCAAATATGACTATTGGCCGCAAACGCACCAAGCCGTGCCAAGTTCGAGCATAACTTAGCTAAACTCGTTTATTAAAAGAGCTTAAGATCATGTTCGAGTTCGGTTCATATTCTATACAAACGAGCCAAACACGAGCTTTAAATGAGCCGATCTTGAGCAACTCGGTTTTAAAAGGTCTAATCGAACTCGTTTATGCCATAAAATTCAAACTCAAGCTGAGCTTGAGCAGAGTCCAGCGATTGAAATTTTTTGAACGACCTCAAAATCATGATCAAGTTTAATTCATTTGCTTAAGAAACGTGCCGAACTCGAGCTTTAAGCGAGTCGAGCTCGAGTTGTTCCTGAAGAGCTCGGTTAGTTTGCGACCTATTGCTTTGAAGATGATTTAACAATTCCGGTGTAGCATTAATAGTAAAAGGTGCTTTGTAAATTTAGGACCTATTGTAATATGTATTTTGGAAATAGGACAATAAACATTTTATTTATGGCTATAGTCCCTATTTTTTAATAAAGCCACTGGCGCGGATCCATATTCATAAAACGTCAACCAATCATAACATGCCACGTGTCCCTTTAATTTGAAAATAGGGACTAAAAATGAAAACAAAATGTTTGTTGTCCTATATCCATAATCAATATTATTTTAAGTCCTAAAATTACATAATCTAATAGTAAAATCATAAAGATAGTGGCATGTTCTTCTCTAACTATATACTTTCTCATGCACATAACGACGGAAAGAGGAAGCAGAAAACCAGCTGAGCTTCCAATTCTACTGTACAGCCATGAGCTACTAGCTGGTTCCTCAACACATCCTTTCGAAAATTGCAACAAAAATCACAAAGTAAAAAAAAAATTAAAAAAAACGCAATAAAAAAAAGTTACTCTAAACAGCTGGGAGACTCCGGGGACACATCATCCAATCCCTCTGGTAAATCTCCTCCTATCTCCATACAATTTAATCTAAACCTGATTGCATAAATCTTCTGCGCTTAAAAATGTGCCATGAAAACCATATGGTACTCTCGATGGAAGCTCAATCGACGCCTCTAACTCGAAACTAATAGCATTTACAATTTGTAACTCCGATTTGCATGTCTTCTCATCATGGACGAAAGTTAAAATATACCCGTCATCTTCAATTTCCGAACTGGGGACCCTCGGAAGGAACATAGGCTCACCACCGTCCTTTTGGTCACCATAAATATACTTCTTTCCTTCACCACTATTGAGGTTTACTTTAGCAAAACCAGAAACTTTAGGCCACGGTTCAGCTATGGCAAGGTATGGAAACATAGTTTTTCGTCCTAGCCAGTTTCGGTTCACCATCCCCGCTTCCAAATTTACTTGTTCTTCACATATGATTGGCCGGCGGGTTGATTTTCCTGTCTTCAAATTTAGTCTAATTTCAGATAAAACACTCTTTAAACCTTCTTCACATTCGTTAAATATGGAATCTGGCGGGGTCATGCACGACCCAATCACGACCACCTCGTTTGCGTCAGCCTCCTCCCAAGCATTCCATAAATGAAAGCAAAAGCAATTTGGAACATCAACCCATTTAATCTCAGACCCATTAACCGCGTATTTATATAGTACCCCAAACCGGGCAACCTTGTTTTTATCATACAAAACTGGGGACCCACCTGATAACATTTCAGAAAGCTTAAACACCACTTGCTGATCCGGAACAATAACGAAATTTTCCGTAATGGCAAAATCATGCATCATTGTTGGCTCGGACAATTGAATTTCCACATCTGGGGATTTTGTACCGTTGGGGGAGAATCTGAAATATTTGAGGTAAGGTTTGTTAACAACGTCGTAACTAAGAGCAAAAAGTTCCCCGGACACGGGGTCGATTTTTGGGTGAGCTATCATAGTGGAGTTGAGGTGGTTGGTAAAATTGAATTTTTCAACGGTGTTGAGGTCTCCGGATGGGGTGATTTGGATGTGGTAAGGTAAGTCATCTTCAGACATGGCTAGTAAACGGTTGTTGAAGTAAAATAAGCCAGCGTTTTCCACACCAGAGCCGTGACTGTGATCAATAAGGCCAAAGAGTCCTCCTGTGTATAAAAGTAGGAGCCTGGCTATGCGAGAATGGCCGTGAAGTTCCCCAATGGCTTTGGGGAAAACTGGGTGGCCAATGTTTTTTTCTTGGACAAGTCTTTTAGTTTGAGTGAAGTGGCAGCTATAGCTGGCAGAGTTGTTTTTGAATTGGACAGCATGGACCATGCCATCTCCATCGAAGAAGTGGTGGCCACTAGTGGGCTCAAATTGCGGGTTTGCGCCATTTCGAACGTAGACGCCTTGAATGGATGTGGGTATTTTTCCTGTGATTTTGAGTGAGCTGTGGACGGCTAGTTCTAGCACAGGAGCAAAATTGCCAGCTATTTGGATATCAGGGTCAGCTGTTTTGGGTAGGGGATTTTGTCGCTCACGTGCAGTTAACGCTTTTTCAACCGCGTCTAAGGCCATTGCGGCGGCCTGTTGTATTAAATTCCATTTTGGGGGAAATATAGACGAAGAAGAGTTTTCTTTTGGGTGTGTATTTGAGATTTGATATGTGGGGGAATTGTTAGGAAAGTGGAGGATTGAAGGGGTGGTATGAAGATTGCAATTTGCATTGGGTTTTCTAATAAAAATACTATTGATTGATATTGAATTTTGAGTAGAGTGCAGGTCTCTCAATGATGGAGGATACCAATTTCTTGTAAAAGAAGAAGCCATTGCTACGGAAGACTAAGTTGATACTTTCTTATCAATAGGAATGTGTGCGTAAGAAAAGTTGTTAGGATGGCGGCTGAGTAAGTTTTCGAAGAGGGTGAGAGAGGAAGCGGTGAAAGTATGTCTGGAGGATAAAGGTGAGACGGAGAGGGTATATATAGAGGGAGAAATGGGCAAGGAGGTCCACCTTGAATATGTAGGAGATATTCAAATAATGGCACTATAAACATTGACTGTATAACAAAGAGTCCAAGATTGTTTACACAAGTTGGGGAAGTGAGGAGGAACTAAATTTATTTCCTTGCATTTTAAGTCGGATCAAATATCAAAAAGTCCTACATTTAGTCAAAGTCTTCTATTTTGTACCAAAAAGTTCCTTATTCTCTCATCTTTAAAGGTCCGCGTCAGAGGCATAGTGAACGACTTTTTGGAGCAAAATAAAAAGGCTTGGACTAATCGTATATTAAAAAATATTCGAGAGACTATTTGATATATGCCCCTTTTAAGTCCGGTTATTATTGGTATTATGTAATTTGAAAATAAAGAGTTTATATATTTATATTTTGGGAATATTGAAAAGTGTTTCAAAAGCTAAAAATAATACCTAAAGGGAGAATATGAAAAACTTTAGACCCAAACTACAAATACACATATTTTTAACCCCGGGATGCAAACAATCGAAATTTTTTACGTTAACGATAAAGAAAAATATATATTATTTTTTAATGGGTATGAAGTTAAATTTAAGAGTTAATAAAATATAAAAAGATATGACAACATTTTGTGTAAGCACATAATAATGTTTAACACACAAAGATAATACAAAAAACAAACGTATGGGGGTATAATCAAGTACAATGACAATTACCAAAATTAACCTTGGGTACACACACGAAAGATGAAAAGACTCTGATATTTATGTGCTTTAGCGAGGTCATCCTTGCCTACATCGAGAAGAGAAGAAAAAGAGAGATTTTATCAATGATGAAGAAAACCTTGGATTTTAGAAACGCTAGCTGAGGGACAAGCTCTTCTTGTATAATATATATATATATATATATATATATGTGTGTGTGTGTGTGTGTGTGTGTGTGTGTGTATGTGTGGTTGTATAGCTTTATAAATCTTAGCAAAATAATCTAAATTTGTATTTGTAGTTGAACTTCGGCGTTTATCCTCTACATAGAGATTTATAGATGTGTTGGAGTGTATCTTGATATGTTTCATTCTCATTTGTTCCCTTAAATGTTGGGGAGAACATTATCTTGAGAGAGTCGGCTTCCATTTATTTGACTACCATTGAGTACCGGGTTCAGGTCTGGCCTTTATAAGCCTAATGAGATCAATTTTGGACACTTCTTAACCTTTAAATGACGAGCAAAATTATCCTCCTCCACTCACACATAACTCGATTACGTCGTTATATTTAGAAGCACTGATTGAGATTTTCCTTGATGTGATGTTGGGTGGGATCCACACAATTACAAGTGTTCTAATTTTTATAAATTTATCGAAGACCATTACAATTGATTAACTGCTAGTTAATATAAGACTAAAGAAAGACAATTAACCTTAAACATATCTTGGATTTCCCCATTATTAGGAAAATGTGAGATTGCTTTGTCCAACCCTTCATCTTTTAAGGAACTCCTTATTTATAAAGGTTATTGTCTTGATTGGTGCCCACACACATTTATTGATTAGTGGTCATTATAAAATGTTCTCACTTACCTCAATTTCGGGTCATCTTAAATCGATCAAATGTGTTTGGGTTTTAACAATGGCAAAAGAATAGTGAGAGCACAAAAAGGTCCTTTCAACCACCTCACCATCCAAACAAAATAGGTTGATTAGTAGTTTGTAGATGGTTTTAACAAAGTGAAGAAAGTTTTTGAAGCTTCTAGAGAACAACGACAAGCTCATCTTGACATTGGATAGAGAGAAGGAGAAAGACAAAGGGATATAGAGGAGACAAAAGGATATATAGGAGACAAATAACCTCTGATAGGAATGACACTACTTTGTCCTCTCAAATGCAAGACCGTGTTTGGGGGCCATTTGAAAAATAATTTCTCTTCAATCTCGGGAAGGATCTTGTATATTGGCTCTTTAAATACCGTATTTATTTTCCAAGTGTAAGTTTGATGCATATAGGTTTTTAAAACATTTTTGAATAGCAGTGGAATATAAAAACGAGATGGTTTGGATTAAATCATATTAGGATTATAAAACTTATTACCTAAGAGATATAAATAATATCTTTACAGATCTTATAGGTGATCCAATATAGAAGAATATATTTTATGAAGAGGATGTCGAATCACTATAAATATTCCGGTATGATCCTACGAAGAAACTAATGCATGTGGACACCTAAATAAGAGTTATATCTTTAAGAACTTGATCTCTCTCTCGAGTTATATCTTTAAGATCTCTCTCTCTCTCTCCCCCCCCCCCCCCCCCCCCAATTTAAATATCTCAAAATTACTTGAATAAAGAGGCCTTATTTACAAAGCAAATAACATATAATATGATTTAATATGTTAAGTATTCAACACCCACTTGGTAAAATTCACTTTATCGTGCATAGTTTTTCACCAACATCTTATTACTCCTTGTTCTTAAACTTAAATTATTTGATATTCAATCAAATTAAAATCCACATGACATGTTTATCGATAAAATCAAAACAGAATCTAGAATATCTCTTGAATGAGAATTCCTCAGAATATGGTTTCAAATATATTCACATAATGAATACTCAATTTAAAGGACTTATTGACCCAATAAATTGAATCTCGCCCATCAGCAAGTTAAAGTAATTACTATATGAATATTTTGGTCATCATATCCATAGGGATTAAAAATATACAAATCTATGTTTGTTAACACATGGACTTGAATCTCACATTTCATCTCGTTCAATATAATCATGATGTACCAATACAGTCTTCTCACGAGGTCAAGATAAACCACTAAGATTGTACGCACAACATTACCCGTAGGACAAGACTTGGAATTCTGATATTTGTGATCAAGCCTAACCCAATTCACTAGAATTACGACTAAGTATAATTGACAAACATATACAATATATTGATAGAGAAGTATCATACATTCCCTCAAATATGATCAATATCTCTAATGATCTAAGACAATTCTTTATTAATAAATAAAAAATGTTATAAAACTCCAATAGTGTCATCCTTGGGTGAAATCTTCTCTATATGATTTCCTTACCCTTTATTCCTTGCATTATTTCTTATTATTGACCTTTGTTTATAGTTTTTGGACTTTCTATTCTAAACCATTTTAGGAATATAATCAACGGGAAAATCTATCAAGATTATTTCATCCTTAAGTTAGTTATACTTCTTAATTTGGGCCATTAAGTTGTCTGACTAATTGTTGGCTTCTTGGTAAGTAATTTATATAGACTCAATGTTCTAGTGAGACCGAAATTGAACAATAAGACAACCAATTATCATTTAAGCTACCGATTTTATTATATGTCTACAAGTATTCCTAAGCGTATTTCCATAGGGGTTTGCCCCACATTCTCAAAAGGGAGATCAATGCATCTACCCCTTTAACAACTTTTCTAATAATAATGAATCGATTTATGAATTATTTATCAATTCAGTGAAGGTTTAGATCGACTAAGGGGTTATCTTCTCAAACCACTTTATATTGATCCATCCCAAAGTCAAAGGCATGACTCTACACACAATCTCATTGTTAGTGTTCTAAAAATCAATGGACGTCGGATATTCACGAATTTGATAGGTTGAATTTGACTTCCAAATATAACTTGTCATCTTTGGGAAGTGAAACTTCTTAGGATGCTCAATCTCCTATATCTACTAACTCCAGGAGGTGGCCGACCATACTCTAATTTCCCAGATCTTTGTATGAGAAACTCACTTTCTGTCTTGTCGAGTGTGGCTTCAATAGAGGTGAGTGGATAAGATCTAATTTGTTTAAAGAGAGAAAAATGACATATTGGTTGTCAAAGTCTATATTGATGACGTAGTATTTGGCTCCACATGAGAGGGCCATACTCGTGCATTTTTTGAGCTGGTGACAAGAGAGTTTGAGATGAGTATGATAGGAGAGATCACTTTTTACTAGCTCTTCAGATTTGTCATTTGAAGGATGAGATCTTTATATCTCAATCCACGTATGTTAGATACTTGGTGAAAAAGTTTGAGTTAAATTCTGTTAGGCATGTGAGCACACCCATGTGTTACCACTGAGTTTAGCAAGGACATGTAAGGAAAGGGCGTTGACAAAACATTTTATCGTTGTATGATTGGAAGTCTTTTGAATCTTACGCTGTCATTTCGACATTTTCTTTAGTGTTGGTATGTAATAGTAATTAATTAATTGATTAAATTATTTGTGATGAGTTAGTATCTCCATGTGGTATGTCACTTCTTATTTTTTTATATATTATATGAAATTTGTATATGTGTTACATAGGTTAAAACTCTTTATAAATTAGCATAGTAAATGGTAATTCATTAATTAAATATTTTAAGTGACTTAGTATTATGGGCGATTATGGAATGGTCAGGGACTAGATATCGGGGGATTACTTATTTAGATTATTCCCTCAGTAACGGGTTCCATCAATCGTGAAGTAATTTCTTATAATGTTGAGTCTCACATTGACAGTAACTTAATTCACTCGTACAGGATTATAATTTAATTTAAAGGTTTATTTAAAATATAATAAAATAATCTATTTCTTGTTAACTTTTGGGGTGCTTAGAAAGTCCATTTTGGCTTAAAATGGTAGGTTTTAAGTCCGTTGGGTTACATGACTAGAGTAGAGTTTTGGGCCATTTGAAATATTATTTGGGCTCATTAGGTTGAGGCTTATCTTGGGCATAAGCCTAATTTTGTGGGAAGATTGGTTATTAGATTAATTAGACAATCCTAAAAATACATTTTAGACATTAGAGAAACCCTAGCGATCTTAAAGGAAGAGGCATACAAGATTTAAAATAAATTAAAAGGTTTTGGGACTTTAATTCATCAATCAGTCAAGAGGCAAATTTATGTCAATTAATAATTTAATTGGGATTGTATTATAATAGTAGTAGGTTCAGGCTTATGTTGGTCATATGCCTAATTTCATGGGATGATTGGTTATTATATTAATTAGACAAACCCAAAAACACATTTTAGACATTGGAACAACCCTGGTGATCTTAAAGGAAGAGGCATACAAGATTTATGAGAAATTATGAAGTTTTGGGAGTTTGATTCATCAATCAGTCCAGAGGCAAGCTTACATCAATTAATAATTGAATTGGGATTGTATTATGATAGTAGTAGTAACTAGAATCTAGATTAAAACTTGTGTAATTTGTTTTAATCATCTAAAACTTAATTTCATAATTATTTCAATTGGTTAATTGAACTTTAACCTTATGTTAATGAATTAGGATAGTTTTATAATAACTCTATGAATTACTCCGCAAATCTTAATCAAATTTGTATGTTCATAATCATAGTAATGATATATATATAAATCCCTCTTATTTAATCTGAAATTGAATCAAATTTTGAATTAAATTGGGTAAAATCCCACTAAATCATATTGATTGAAGGGAGTACAACCTAATTAGAGCCACGTGGCTGGAATGTGGCTCATAGTTGAAAATAACGTAATCGACCAAATATTGAGGAGATAAGTGCAAATGCTGGGAGATCACATAGGCTTGTTTGAAGACCAATCCTTATAGGACTCTATAACATATAATTAGAATTATCATGAAGAGAACTTGATCAATAGGATTTGTGTACTTATAAATAAGGGTGACCTCATCCATTAATAGAGTATTGATTATAACCTGCATGTGGTGACTTGGATCCTCATCTAGCCACCCTAGCACTCCAATTTCCATTTATTCTTCCAAAGAGTAAACTCATTTCCCTCCCTACCCCGTGAACGTAGGCAGGATAATCTGCTATCATGTACATCTTGTGTCATTTACTTTTATACATTCATAATATTTTTAGGCTGAATTCAAAATATTAATTTTATTATGGGGTAATATCCCCTACAATTTGGCACTATCTGTAAGAAAATCGAATTCTCACCATTGTCATAATTATTTATCTCAACACTGAATATGAATGAAAACTAGCCTCACCGTACTTTCATGAGGAGTCGTGTTCAGTCTGAAATACGAGTCATCAAGAGGGACCAGATTCCTATCAGGCTCTTTTTGCTGCTTCGATGATCCAGGTCCAGGGGCATTCACTAAGAAGATTATATCCTAGTTACTGGTGTCACATACTATTTATTGAACAACCATAGGGAAGAGAAACCTCCAGTCTTGCCAGTATTTTTGAGGGGAGATTGGACCAATGTGATTAAGAGACCCCTCGTGTTAAGACGCAACTAACTCAGAAGTCAGAGGATCATCATTATGATTCTCAAACACTAAAGCGCCATAGGAGGAGAACTCATTCCCTATCGAACAACATGTCCTACCTTATTGAGAGGGACTCTAGGTTAAGAATTCCTTGAGCGGTGCAATCTAACTCGTGGTATGCCCACCATTCGCATGAACAAAATTCCATCACTCGTAATTTCCATCAGGTTTGTACAATCGAATCGGAGCATAGCGATAACCCTGCTCGCCTAAAGGAACAACCAGAAAAAATTGGTAGTAAGGAACTCAGAGGTCTTATCAAGAAGGAATTGAAAGGAAAAATGAATCCAAACATATCATGAACACCCAAAGACCTAACTAGGAAAGCTCTGGGGAATTTCTCTTCCTCGTTGTTAAACATGCAAATAGAGAATTTCGAACCTCTACACACATTCTCAATGTAAAAAATTACTAATTATGATGGGAAAGAAGATCCTTCCCATCACATCAATCATTATTGACAGACGATGTCCCTTTGGAGACATCACGGTGCTCTGATGGGCTGAGTTATTTTGTCCACTCTGGAGGAAATCAACCTAAAGTGGTTTAAGAAGTTATACCTCAGTAAATTTCTTCATTTAGAGTCTAGAATTTTGTGGCCCTCTTTATCACCGATAGTAAAGTAGTCAAGGAGGTAGATTCATTAATCGATCTTAAAAAGAAGAATTGAGGATTACTTAAGAAGTAAGCACATCAGTATTGAGAACTGCATAACTAAATTCATGATTGTAATGAGCAATTAGTGATCCATCCTTAAAGTTCTGTCTTAATCAGTCAAGCGAGCTTTACTAGACTTTTATGAAGAATCCAACATCAGTATTGGACGACCTTATGTCTCGCATTGAGAAATATGCAAAGTGGAGGAATATCTTGTCAACACAAAGGTTTCGGCCGATCAAGGTCCTGATTAGTCAAGAATAATGTTATGAAGAGTGCATCTAAAGGAGGAAATCAATGTTCTCCGCTAAAGATAGGGTCATAAAGTCTTACTAACAACAGGCGACCGAATTTACGGACCAATAAAAATAGAATTCAGGATGAAAAGACCTTCTTAAAAGCGCACATTTTCAAGTTGGTTCCAAAAATTAAAGACAATCCTTACATCAAAAGGCCTCCCAATATGTTCAATGATCTAAGTGATTGGGATGCCAACCTTAGATGCAGTTATGACTAGGATCATGGTTACCTTATAGAGAATTGTAAGACACTCAAGAAACATCTAGTGGATCTCATCCAGGCAGGGAAACTCAAAAAATTTATTGACACTGCCAAAACCAACTTTGTAGTTACAATAAATGTGGTTTAGAAGGATAGTAATGATCTCCCATCTACAAGTCTAGTCAATGATATTCACGAATATACCGATCCTTTATAAAGCACCGAAAAGAAGCTCGGGGGAGAATTATTGCCAATATTTAGTAAGATTTCTAAGTAAAAGTGTCCAAGACCGTCCTTCCTAAGAGAGAGAGAAAAGATATTGACATTGATCGGGCTATTACTGCACAAAGAAACTTTGGTCCTTACTCCGAGAACTGCAAATTTTGACGTGATGAGGATATTAGTCAATCAAGTAAGTTCATCATAGAAAATGTATATATCCTTATTGTACAAGATAAATTTTCGAATCATAGATTTGGACACCAAAGTGAGTTTGCTGATAGGCTTCAACGGAAATATATAAACCCCTCTTAGGAAAATCAAGTTACCAGTTAAGGTTGGCCTAGTGAACAAGGCGATAGAATTCCATGTCATTCGATCAAAATCTCCTTACAACACCATAATGGGTAGAGGTTGGCTTCACGATATGAAAGTTGTTCCCTCTTCCTTTATTTAGAAACTCAAGTTACTGAGTGACCAAGGAGTTCAAAAAATTCGAGAAGACCAGGTAGTAGCTAGTAGTTGCTTCATATCTACTATTAAAATAAAACAAAACCAATCCTAGAATAGTCAGAATGATGACGATTCAGAGGACAATCAACCCAAGCAGCAATCAAAAGGTGTTCGACCATATGTGAAATATTCCTAGTTGGCCCCGATCAAATGAGTAATAACTCATCATTATTACTCCAGATTCATCTCAATCGAAAACGACCTCCCATATTAGATTCGAGGTACCTAGAGAGGATATTGAGCACCTCATCCATTTCCTAATAATGATCAACCAGGGATAAATCCTAAAGTTGCCTGTTATCAACTGCACATGGATCTATTTGTTCAATCGATCACATAAAAACTAAGGAATTCGAAGCCCAAAAAGGTCAAAGCTGTAAAAGACGAAGTTAAAAACCTATTATAAGCCGACCTCATTAGAGAGGTCGAATTCTCAGACTGGATCTCAAATACCATTATGGTTAGAAAAAAAAGAGGGAAATAAAGAATGTGTGTAGGATTCACCGATCTCAATAAGGATTGCCTAAAAGATAGTTTTATGTTACCCCAAATAGATCACCTCCTGGATTCAAGAATAGTACATCAATGCGTGAGTTTCATGGATGTATACTCTAGCTATTACCAAGTACTGTTGTTTGGCCCCAATCAAGTAAAAACCTCATTCATCACCACCTTGAAGCTTTAGTGCTATAAATTAATATTGTTCAGTTTGAAGCTCTTTTAGTGCCTCATAATCAAGATGTTTAAAAGGAAGATTAGTTCAACCATAGAAGTGAACATAGATAGCATGCTTGTAAAAAAAAAAAAGGTAGGCAATAACATCAAAAACCTCATAAGACTTTCCAGATCCTGAGGGAGTACATGATAAAGCTAAACGCTTCAAAATGTGATGATGGGTTTAACTCTAAAAAATTTCTTAAATACCCAGTAACGCAAAAAGGGATAAAAGCACACCCAGAAAAAATCAAGGCTTTACAAGATATTAGAAGGACGACCATAATCACAGACATCCAGGTCCTCAAAGAAATGTTGGAAACCTTAAATAATTTCATATTAAGGTCATCAAACAAGTGTCATCCATTCTTCCAAGTGTTAAAGAAAAAAAATTCAACTATCTCGGTAGAGGAATGTGACCGAGACCTCAAAGGAATTCTACAGTACTTGGGATCTCCTCCTTTACTGCCAACTACTAAAGATAGGGAAGTTTTGTGGATATATTTAGTTGTCTTGCAGCATACAACTAGTGATACATTGGTACGATTACAAGACGGAGAAAAAAGTCCCATTTACTATATCAACCATACTTTCCTAGAGGCAGAGAGTAAATACATGCCTATTGAGAAAATGGTCTCCACGTTAGTAATGGCGTCTAGAAAATTACTACTTTGATGCTCACACTATATACATCCCTAAAACTTGCCCATTGAATGAGGCTATTCAAAAATAAGATCTCTCAAATCGGATGTCGAAGTGGTTATGAGAACTAGCATAATTTGACATCAAATATGAGCCACGAACTACAATCTAAGGGAAGGTCATGGACAACTTCATGGTTGAGTTCTCATCATCACTAAAAGGAAAATTCGAAGAGCCAAATCTAATTCTTAATGTTTAGTCAACTACAAAAGTGATCGGCAGTGGAAACTATATCTTGATAGGTAATCTAACGAATCAGGAATAGGAGTTAAGATCATCTTTGTCACTCCACAAGGAGGTCTCCTTGAGAAAGTAGTCAAATTGTGGTTCAAGGTCTCCAATAATGAAGCAGAATATGAAGCCATGATGCATGGAATCTGAAGGGGATTGGCCTAGGATCTAACCATATATATGTATATTTTTACTCCAGATTGATCATTAACCAAATAAGCAGAGAATACAAGGCCAATGACTCCAGAATGTTTTCTTAGAGAGACAAGCCTAGAGGTCTTCTTTAATAGTTATCATCTTCCTTAGTGGAATAATTTCTAAGGAATAATAACAACCATGCAAACTCCATGGCTATTTTGGCTTCAACCATTGATAGTGGCTTGAAAAGGATGATTAACGTGGAGTATATAGATCCTACAAGCATAAAAGAGTTTTAACCAAATATTTGTGTCTTACAAGTAGTGGTAGCTTCATCACGGATAGATCCGATCATTTCCAACCTGAAGAATGGCGAGATGCCCCGAGACGGTAATAAACCACAAATGATTAGGTCTGCCAAAATTTACCTTAACTTCAAGGGTAAACTCTAGCGACTGCCATTCACTAGCCTCTTGCTGAAGTGTGTTCACTCATAATGTGGGGGAAGTACTCAAAGAGATGCATAAAGGAAGTTATGGAACCCATACAGGTGGATAATCACTCTCGTACAGGGGGGTCTCACAGAGGTACTAGTGGCCATTCATGCAAAAGGATGCCATATATTTCGCCCAAAAGTGTGCTAAATGCTAATAGTATTAACCCATCATCAAGTTATCAAAAGGAGATCTGAATCCTCTCATAAGCCCATAGCCTTTTGCTCAATAGGGCGTGGGATATTGTGGGAACATTACCTGTGGCACCTAGAAATAAAAAATATCTGATAACGATCATCGACTACTTTACAAAGTGGATGGAGGAAAAAAAACTCACCCATATGAGAGAGGAATATGCAAGACGATTTGTTTAGAGAAACATCATTACATGATTTGGGATTCCAAGAGCATCAGTCACCGATAACGAAACATTATTTTTTCAATGACTTCTTCAAGAACTTTCCTGCAATGCAAGGATTCAGGATTCACTACGTGCTAGTAGTCTTCCCCCAATGTAATGGTTAAGAAGAGATAACTGTAATACCGCGTAATTTTTTAGATTAAATAATAATGTAATATTTTGGAATAAATAAAAAATTGTAAAAATTGGACTTAATTGGTAAATTTAATGTATTAACTGCGAGTATGCAATTTGTTGTTATGTCATAATTATGTGTGGTTGATTTTATATGTTAATGTCTATAATAATTGCATGTGTTATAAAAAATACATAATTGAGGTGTGGCACAATTTAAAATTATCTAATGTTGGAATAAAATAATGCGGGGCATATTTGGGGAGTATATGGGCTCGTTCAAGTGTTTTGGACCTTTAGAAATAATCCTGGGCCAAAGGTACATGAGTTGGAGAATATTTGGGCTAGTTTGGGTATGGATTTAGGCCCATTTGGTTGTCCAAAATTTGGGGTTTTAACCCAACATGGGATTAGGGAGTAATAAGTGTTTAAGAGAAGATACAACACTCCCCACTATAGATTAGAAACCTAAACCTAACTGCTACACCTAAAGAGAAGAGGAGAAGAACCAAAAAGGGGATAAAAGGCAAGAAATCAAAAGGGAATCAAGAGGGCTTCTTCCACTACACATTAAGGCAAGAATTTTCTTGGTCAATTTACATACAATATATTTCTTGATGCATTATATAACCCCATATGATTTTTAGGATTTAGGTTTGATTTTGATGATTAAATGTTAGGATTAAATTGTGACTACCGCTATCCAGAATAAAGGGTGGCCAGCCTTATACCCCAATAAAATAGGAAATCATTGATAAATATCATTCTCAGCATCACAACAATATGCAAAGTATAAGGAATAACCACTCTATATTCCAGAAAACGGGTTATCAAAAATTTTGATTTGAAATAAAAAGAAAAACATTTTCAACAACCCATACTAGAAATAGAGGGTGGAAACCCCCACAAGCGTATATGAGAAACCCAAAAGATACAAAGGACCGAATGAAACGTCGGTCAATAATAACCATACAACATACAACTAGTACCAAGTGTTACATAATAGATCCATTATACAATTACAACGGTTTGGGCAACAAGCCCGAATAAACTGAACATAACTAGAAACATAAACGGAGGCGTCTACACAAAATCCCGTGAAACTCGCACAATGTCACGGCTCCTCAAAACATAAGGAAGGAAGGGTCATTACGGGCGACCGTGCGGCGGAACACCTGAACGGATTATATATATACATATACAACAAGAAAGGAAAACCGGTCAGGGCCGGGTATATGTGATCAATAGATAAATGACAAGTATGATAATGATGCACAATTAAGCATGGATGATAGTCTAGCATGTCAACAGCATATAAGGAACTGAAACAGGTGAAGGACTACATAGAGTGAGATTCATAATAAAACAGAATTAAAAGTGCTTAGGAGCCTTTATCATCTTTCATCATATTTCAATTTAAATATTCATTTTCCATTCCTTATCAGGAATATAATTTTCATCATGTGCTCTATATGGCACTAATCTCAATAGCATGCTCTTTGCGGCATAATTTTGCTCTTTATGGCATTAATGTTCCATCGAGTCCAACTAGATTATTAGAATAGTCATAATTATAAATATAACGATTCTAAGACCGCCCGTCCGGGTTTCCCCACTGTGCGCGTCCCTAAATAACCATCATCTTCCAGGGCCTAACACAAGACAACCTGGGATCCTATCGAAAGCGTCGGGAAGCGTCCATGAGCCTGCGTGGTAGCCAAGACCACACCCGGAATCTTCCCAACCATCGCAGAAAATATACAACCATAAGCTCTCCCATGGCCTAGGACTATATCCACCCTGCATTCATTAGCCAGGGGGCTTCACCTATCGTGTGGACTTCCCTTAAGATGGTATTTAGAGAGGTGTGTAACATCCATTTTATTAATTCCCATTACATGATTAGTAAATTATCATTTACCTTAACAATTTCTCATTTTAATTGAATTTATAAGCTAATTCGGGACTATACGTATTACGTATCGTCATAACATCCTCCATAAGAAATTCAGACTCTAAAGTTATCCCCAAGGCCTCTTTTAGGCTTTAATATAAACCATCAAGTCAAATCTAACTCGAGTTGAATTCTAAAGTCTCCGAGTTGACCTTAATAGATTCTAAACCCTTATAAAACTACAAGACAAAAGAATTGCCTAAGCATCACTTTAAATTCCCCCTTGAACGAACCCTAGATGAACCCTTTCGAGTCTAGGATGTCGACCCAACTCAACTAATACTCTAAACCCTATGTTTACTTCATTTAAGAAGGTCCCTAATCATTAGTCCTAAATAAAAAGGGGTTAAAATGAAAAAGAAAAATTTTAAAAAGTGCAGGGCTACCGAATCGATTCGCCCCCTTGGCCGAATCGATTCGGCCAGAAAATTTGAGTTTCTGAAAAGAAGCCGAATCGATTCGGATGGGAAACCGAATCGATTCGGTCAGAAAATCTGGGTTTCTGCATAATTGCCGAATCGATTCGGATGAATTTCGAATCGATTCGGTTCACAAGACCTGGTCACTGGAACTAACCGAATCGATTCGCCCAGGGGGCCGAATCGATTCGGGCCTGCGATTTTTCCAAGAAATGGCTATGGAGTCTTGGACTCCATTTTCTACCCAAACTCCAATTTCTTCCAACCAAACTCATATACCAACACTATAAGAACATCAAAGATGCTAATGATCATCTTAAAACCTCATGAATCAACTTAGAGTGAATCAAAACCCAAAATATACATAAGAAAACCCTAGGTTTACTAAACTAAAATCAATACACCATTATCACAACCAATCATCTATCTCAAGACACAAATAGCAAGTAAAAACTTGCCTTGATTCAGCAAATATGCAGATTTCTTGGTGTAGTAGCAATCTCTCTCTCAATCTCCAAAGCTTTCTCTCTACTCTTCTCTTACTCTCTTAGGTTTAGGAAGGGATTTTGGGGAAATTTGAAGACTTAATAGGCTTAAGTCGTGACTTAAGGTAAATGCCCCAC
The DNA here is from genome assembly GCA_949130495.1 of Sambucus nigra. Lineage (NCBI taxonomy): Eukaryota > Viridiplantae > Streptophyta > Magnoliopsida > Dipsacales > Adoxaceae > Sambucus > Sambucus nigra. The sequence goes on along the minus strand of OX422214.1, from coordinate 379,877,668 downwards.
TTAATTTACCAAAGGTGCGATAAAATAATATGCAATAGCATAATTAAGGCACAACCAGTCAAAAATGCCCAAAACTACAAAATACAATATGGCACATTATTTGACTATTTCGCACATTCCGGAATCAACTACAACTTCCAAATTATCATTTGGACATTTTAAAATTCAATTTAGATTCCGGTCTCATTATTAAGCCAAATATCATTTTAAATTCAGATGATATTAATAAGCATGACATAGCAATATATTCTCATAATTATGATATGTATGCAACCTCATAATAAATATCAACTTTTCTACATTGAATTAATCATTCAAATCATAACCCAACACTGGTCTCTAATTACTATACTAAGTAATTATTATAAAATACGGTCTCATAAGCGAGGGTTATTACATACTCCCCCCCTTATGAGGGAATTGTGCCCCCAAAATTCAGGCGTACCTCATGAGAAAAGATGTGGATATTTTTCCCGCATCTCATCCTCGCGTTCCCAAGTTGATTCGCTTGCATGATGATAACTCCAATGAACTCTCACTAGGGGCACCACACGAGATCTCAACTTTCGCTCCCCAAACTCAAGGATAGCAACCGGTTGTTCTTCGTAAGAAACATCGGGCTGCAAATCGATATCTTCGAAAAGAATGTGCCAAAGGGAACCTTCACACCTTCTGTACTTCTTCAAAGAAGAGACGTGAAAAACATCATGGATTTGTTGTTAAGGTTCCGGCAAGGCAAGTTGGTATGCTACGGGACCAACCTTTGAAATCACCGGGAAAGGTCCAACAAAGCGGGGTGCAAGCTTTCCTTTCTTCCCAAAATGTTTAATGCCCTTCATCGGGGACACTCGCACCAACACTTGGTCTCCAACCTCCAATTCCATATGCCTCCTACCCGCATCGGCATAACTCTTTTGACGATCTTGGGCTATCCGTATGCGATTTCGAATAAGCTCAATCTTCGAAGAAGTATCTTGGATCATTTCAGGTCCAAGGAACTTATTATCACCCACTTCCAACCAACAAGCGGGTGATCTACAAGGCCTGCCATACAGAGCTTCATAGGGTGCCATTCCAATAGTGAATTGGTATGAGTTGTTGTAAACAAACTCAACTAACGGAAGGTATTGTTCCCAACCGCCTTTAAAGTCAAGTATGCACATACGAAGCATATCCTCCAACATCTGGTTTACCCTTTCGGTCTGACCGTCTGTTTGAGGATGATAGGAAGATCTTAACTTCAATTCAATTCAGTCCCCATAGCTCCCTGGAAACTCTGCCAAAAGTGGGACACGAATATTTTATCTCGGTCGGAGACAATATTCAAAGGTACCCCGTGGAGTCTGACGATCTCCTCAATGAACAACTGGGCATAACGAGCAGTATCATAATCGGTGCGCACAGGTAAGAAGTGTGCCGACTTAGTCAAACGGTCGACAATCACCCAAATTAAGTCATGACCCTTTTGCGATCTAGGCAAGCCCGTAACAAAGTCCATCGAAATGCTCTCCCATTTCCACACGGGAATCTCGAGCGATTGTAACAAACCCGTCGGCCGCTGGTGGTCAATCTTAACCAACTGACAAGTATTGCATTGAGACACAAACTCTGAGATATCCCTCTTCATACCCGCCCACCAATACAAACGACGCATATCTTGGTACATGTTGTCCCCGCCTGGATGCACCGTGAACTTCGACCCGTGGGATTCTACCATCACTGCACGTCTCAAATCCCCATCATCGGGAACCACAAGTCTTCCATGGAAGCGTAGTCCACCCTCAGAGCCTATTGAGTACGACTCCGCTACCTCAGACAACAACTGGCGTGTATGGTCTTGACAAACCTTATCTCTCTTCTGAGCTTCCACAATCTTTGCTATAATCGTGGGAGTAACCGTCATCACTGAAAGGAATGCTCTCACTCCGGCATCCTCCAGGCTGAGTTCTTTCCACTTAGCTTTCCACACCTCAGCTAAGTCTCCATCAGGCTTTCTACTCAAGGCATCCGCTACCACATTCGCCTTCCCGGGGTGATAATGAATATCAAATTGGTAGTCTTTCACAAACTCCAACCAACGGCGCTGGCGCATGTTCAAATCCTTTTGGGAGAATAAGTACTGCAGCGATTTATGGTCGGTGAAAAGACTAAACTTTTCCCCCAAGAGGTAATGCCTCCATATCTTCAAGGCAAATACAACGGCGGCGAATTCCAAGTCATGCACTGGATAGTTCCTCTCGTGAGGCTTCAACTTACGAGAAGCGTATGCAATGGGTTGCCTCTCTTGTTGAAGAACACCTCCTAACCCCAGAAGAGATGCATCGGTGAAGATGAGATATTCCAACCCCGGCTTTGGCAATGCCAGGACTGGATCTGAAGTCAGTCTATCCTTGAGCTCATCGAAAGCCGCTTGACATGAACTGTCCCAAACAAATCTTACTCCTTTCCGGGTCAAATTCGTCAACGGGCTAGCAACCTTAGAAAAGCCCTTAATGAATCGACGGTAATAACCCGCCAAGCCCAGAAAACTACGAACTTCAGTGGGCGTCGTGGGCTGACCCCACTCCTTTATCGCGATCACCTTACTCGGATCCACAGACACGCCTAGGGACGACACCACATGCCCTAAAAATTGAACTTCCTTCAACCAGAAGCCACACTTCTCAAAATTTGCATACAATTGGTGATCCCTCAATCTCTGAAGGACCAACCGCAAGTGAGCAACGTGATCCGACTCTGTCTGAGAATAGACTAGGATGTCATCAATAAATACAATGACAAAATGGTCAAGGAAATCCCGAAACACCTTATTCATAAGGTCCATAAACATTGCAGGGGCATTGGTTAGCCCGAAGGGCATAACCAAGAACTCATAAGATCCATAACGGGTCAGAAAGGCCGTCTTGGATACATCTTGCTCTCGTATCCTCAATTGGTGATACCCTGTCCGCAAGTCGATCTTTGAGAAGTAGGAAGCTCCCCTAAGTTGATCAAATAAGTCGTCGATGCGAGGTAAAGGGTATTGGTTCCGGATGGTGACTTTATTCAACTCTCTATAGTCCACGCATAACCGGAGAGAACCGTCTCTCTTCTTCACAAACAATACCGGAACGCCCCACGGTGAGGTACTACGCCTAATAAAGCCTTGCTCCAGCAGCTTCTGAATATGATCTCTCAGCTCCCTCATCTCCACATGAGCCATTCGATAAGGAGCCTTGGCGATCGGTCGAGTTCCCGGCATTAAATCAATCACAAACTCTATTTCCCGACTTGGAGGTAATCCGGGTATCTCCCAAAAAATATCCTCAAAGTCCCGAACGATTGGAAGAGAATTTAGGGGAACCACAACATCTCTAGATGCATCTTCCGCAATACAATATAAATAGGCACCCGTGCTTCCTTCCACGCAAGGCATAACTACCAGGAACATCTCTTGTCCCGGAACCGCAAAAACTATACTCTTCCCGTAACAATTCACTATAGCGCGGTACTTCACTAGCCAATCCATACCCAAAATTACATCATACCCGACCATATTAAGGACGAGTAAATCAGCCTCAAAACACAAGTCACCAAGATTAATTCCTACGTTTTTACATACGAAGAAAATCAATGAGCCATCGCCCATAGAGGATTAGACGCTAGTGAAAGTACTTTCAGCAGATTTTATCAAACCTGTAGTCTGAGCAAAACTTCTAGAAATAAAGGAGTGTGTAGCACCCGTATCAAATAGGATTCGACCCGAATGCCCATGAATGAGAAACTTACCCTCGATCGCTGGCAGTGCCGGAGGAGCTGGAGGAAGTAAAACCTCCTGAATATGGTAAACCCTTCCATACTGCAATTGCCCCTGTTGAGGAGGAGCAACCGGATTAGGCGCTTGGGGCGGAAACTGTACATACGGCTGCTGTGGGGCCCGAGGAAGATGCCCTCCAACCAACTGAGGGCACGCCCTTTTATAGTGGCCCAGCTCCCCACACTGAAAACATTTGATTGCCGTAATATCCTGATTTCTACCTTGGTTATTTCGGAATTGCCCCGCACCTCGGCCCTGTTGGCCCCTACCTCTATTTCCACATCTACCTCCCTGTGGTTGCTGACCACCTTGACCCTATCTGTTATTATTGTTGTTTCCACCAGCATTAAACCCACCGAAACGTTGATGCTTTGACGAATCCCCCTGCTGAGGATCCCTCTCAACCTGCTTGTTCCCCGAGGATTGGGAAGAAGAAGATGTTCCCCCTCCACTCCCAACTCCTCCCTGTCTCACTGTTTGCCCCACAGTAACAACCTTCTTCTTGTTTAGCAGAAACAATCTGTGCTCCTGACAGTGAAGCAAAGCGGCATTCATCACATCACCAAAAGTCACCAGAGACGGATTTCCCAGCAAATGTTGTTTTATTCGCCAATGTAAACCTCCCACAAACTTGGAGATCCTCTTCGATTCTGGAGTTACCTCATCCGGTATAAAACTGGCTAACCGGGTAAACTCTTCCTCATACTCAGCAACTGACCTCTCCCCTTGAACCAAATCCTGCAGCTTCCTCTGCATTTCCCTCTGAACTGCAGGAGGGAAATACTTCCCATCAAACAAAGCCCAAAAATTTGTAATGGACATAGTATCCCTTTGCTCGGGTGTCGTCATTGACTCCCACCAATGTAAGGCCGGTCTTACCAGCTTGAAAGTAACGAGAATCTGCTTCTTCTCCTCACTACATTCCACCATCCTAAGATGGCGCTGCATATCTCTCTTCCACTGGTTCGCCTTGATAACATCAAAACCTCCCTCAAATTCCGGGGGATGTCCCTTAAGGAAAGATTCCCTCACCCGTTCCCACTGAGAAGGTCCCGTAGGAACTAGTGCTTCTTGTCCCCTCACTGGAGCTTGTGGCATTTGTTGGGCCACTGCAGTCATCGCGGCGTTGACAGCTTAGGCCACAATATTTGCCACTTCAGCGGCACTGATATTCCCCTGCTGCGGTGGAGGACCAAACTCATCCTCAACAACCCTATTACGTCTAGCAGGACGTCCTCTCTTCGGTGGCATCTGAGATAAAGACGAGAGAGAGTTAAAACATAATGTAAGACAATCTATTTAGCAGAAGATCGCATACATAGGAAACAAAACAATCCTAACATTAAGTTCTAAATCAAAGAACGCTACGGTAGAACGTGACAAGTCCGCATAGATCCTAAAGACTCTAGAACCGGATGCTCTGATACCATTTGTGACAACCCTCTATCCGGAATAAAGGGTGGCCAGCCCTATACCCCAATAAAATAGGAAATCATTGATAAATATCATTCTCAGCATCACAACAATAAGCAAAGTATAAGGAATAACCACTCTATATTCCAGAAAACGGGTTATCAAAAACTTTGATTTGAAATAAAAAGAAAAACATTTTCAACAACCCATACTAGAAATAGAGGGTGGAAACCCCCACAAGCGTATATGAGAAACCCAAAAGATACAAAGGACCGAATGAAACGTCGGTCAATAATAACCATACAACATACAACTAGTACCAAGTGTTACATAATAGATCCATTATACAATTACAACGGTTTGGGCAACAAGCCCGAATAAACTGAACATAACTAGAAACATAAACGGAGGCGTCTACACAAAATCCCGTGAAACCCGCACAATGTCACGGCTCCTCAAAACATAAGGAAGGAAGGGTCATTACGGGCGACCGTGCGGCGGAACACCTGAACGGATTATATATATACATATACAACAAGAAAGGAAAACCGGTCAGGGCCGGGTATATGTGATCAATAGATAAATGACAGGTATGATAATGATGCACAATTAAGCATGGATGATAGTCTAGCATGTCAACAGCATATAAGGAACTGAAACAGGTGAAGGACTACATAGAGTGAGATTCATAATAAAACAGAATTAAAAGTGCTTATGAGCCTTTATCATCTTTCATCATATTTCAATTTAAATATTCATTTTCCATTCCTTATCAGGAATATAATTGTCATCATGTGCTCTATATGGCACTAATCTCAATAGCATGCTCTTTGCGGCATAATTTTGCTCTTTATGGCATTAATGTTCCATCGAGTCCAACTCGATTATTAGAATAGTCATAATTATAAATATAACGATTCTAAGACCGCCCGTCCGGGTTTCCCCACTGTGCGCGTCCCTAAATAACCATCATCTTCCAGGGCCTAACACAAGACAACCTGGGATCCTATCGAAAGCGTCGGGAAGCGGCCATGAGCCTGCGTGGTAGCCAAGACCACACCCGGAATCTTCCTAACCATCGCAGAAAATATACAACCATAAGCGCTCCCATGGACTAGGACTATATCCACCCTGCATTCATTAGCCAGGGGGCTTCACCTATCGTGCGGACTTCCCTTAAGATGGTATTTAGAGAGGTGTGTAACATCCATTTTATTAATTCCCATTACATGATTAGTAAATTATCATTTACCTTAACAATTTCTCATTTTAATTGAATGTCTAAGCTAATTCGGGACTATACGTATTACGTATCGTCATAACATCCCCGATAAGAAATTCAGACTCCAAAGTTATCCCCAAGGCCTCTTTTAGGCTTTAATATAAACCATCAAGTCAAATCTAACTCGAGTTGAATTCTAAAGTCTCCGAGTTGACCTTAATAGATTCTAAACCCTTATAAAACTACAAGACAAAAGAATTGCCTAAGCATCACTTTAAATTCCCCCTTGAACGAACCCTAGATGAACCCTTTCGAGTCTAGGATGTCGACCCAACTCAACTAATACTCTAAACCCTATGTTTACTTCATTTAAGAAGGTCCCTAATCATTAGTCCTAAATAAAAAGGGGTTAAAATGAAAAAGAAAAATTTTAAAAAGTGCAGGGCTACCGAATCGATTCGCCCCCTTGGCCGAATCGATTCGGCCAGAAAATTTGAGTTTCTGAAAAGCAGCCGAATCGATTCGGATGGGAAACCGAATCGATTCGGTCAGAAAATCTGGGTTTCTGCATAATTACCGAATCGATTCGGATGAATTTCGAATCGATTCGGTTCACAAGACCTGGGCACTGGAACTAACCGAATCGATTCGCCCAGGGGGCCGAATCGATTCGGGCCTGCGATTTTTCCAAGAAATGGCTATGGAGTCTTGGACTCCATATTCTACCCAAACTCCAATTTCTTCCAACCAAACTCATATACCAACACTATAAGAACATCAAAGATGCTAATGATCATCTTAAAACCTCATGAATCAACTTAGAGTGAATCAAAACCCAAAATATACATAAGAAAACCCTAGGTTTACTAAACTAAAATCAATACACCATTATCACAACCAATCATCTATCTCAAGACACAAATAGCAAGTAAAAACTTGCCTTGATTCAGCAAATATGCAGATTTCTTGGTGTAGTAGCAATCTCTCTCTCAATCTCCAAAGCTTTCTCTCTACTCTTCTCTTACTCTCTTAGGTTTAGGAAGGGATTTTGGGGAAATTTGAAGACTTAATAGGCTTAAGTCGTGACTTAAGGTAAATGCCCCACTTAATTTATCAAAGGTGCGATAAAATAATACGCAATAGCATAATTAAGGCACAACCAGTCAAAAATGCCCAAAACTACAAAATACAATATGGCACATTATTTGACTATTTCGCACATTCCGGAATCAACTACAACTTCCAAATTATCATTTGGACATTTTAAAATTCAATTTAGATTCCGGTCTCATTATTAAGCCAAATATCATTTTAAATTCAGATGATATTAATAAGCATGACATAGCAATATTTTCCCATAATTATGATATGTATGCAACCTCATAATAAATATCAACTTTTCTACATTGAATTAATCATTCAAATCATAACCCAACACTGGTCTCTAATTACTATACTAAGTAATTATTATAAAATACGGTCTCATAAGCGAGGGTTATTACATAAATCCCATGTATGTAGACAATTGATTTTAACATAGGCTATAACCTAGTAATCGAGGAATTGATTAGAGGAATTTGATGACAGAGACCGTAGGGTTCTTGAGATGAAATTTGGGAAATCTTGATAATTGTATATAGAGGTCCTTAACGCATGTTTATGATCTGTATATCTGATGTAAATACGATGCTAGATACCACATACCTTGAATTAAGAATTGTTGAGATTGTGGATGGAATCTAGGTTTGAATACTTAATTGATGTTCATAAATTCTGAGAAATTGGGAATAAATTTAGGGTTGATATATGGAATTTGTCACCCTAATATGGGTAACTAAGTGTTAGGGACTTAATCATATGTTTATACAATAGAAAAAACCATTAGAAGTGACCTGAGGAATTAAAGAAGAAATCTCGTATTAGAAATAAATAGCAGATATGGGCAACGGCTACCTTTTGAATCGATTCAGCCTTCAGGAAAATCGATTCGATTAGGAAAAGATGGCATACTGTCATAATCCAAATCGATTCGGGTTTGGGGCGAATCAATTAGGTTTGGCAGCGAATCGATTCAGCCAAGAACCAAATCGATTCGGCTCTTGGGGTTGAGCGAGCTGGGTCATCGTTAGTTTAGGTATATTTTTATAGGTTCGAGCGAGTTGGTAAAACTATTTTTGCGTCAACGGGGAATTTATTAAAAATGTAAATGTGTACATCTTTTAATTGGGACACCTTATTTAACTAGATGGTTAAATAAATTGATGTGGGAAAAGAAATTAATAATGAACTAGCTAGTGAATTATTAATGAGCGAATAATTGTGAACTATTTGTGTAATTATTTTAAGATAATTGTAAAGTAGTTACCTATACATATTATGTGAGATAAACAATATGTAATTATGTGTACTTGTGGGGACATACCAATGTTTGTGTGTGGTCCTATCGGTTTGGGGTTCATGCGTTCGGACTACATAGCACACGTCGACGCATGTGGGCTAGACAATGTGTAGGCCATTTTGGTACTACGTAGGTGTGCCATCTACGAGAGGTAGGTGTTGACGCACCGCTGGGTTTATGTCGTGAATTGGTATACTGCATAGGGACCGCCTCCAATTTATGTGTGTTTTATGATGTTCGATTAAGATAAGATATTCCTTCAGATTTTGGATAAAGCACGAACGAGACACCAACGGTTGATGCCTTTGTGTGTCATATATATGAAAGGACATACATAATTTACCCAGAATTAAATGAGATTAACTAAATTGTCTAAGATATGAGACATAAATGATAGACCCTTATTATATTGTGCATAATAGATATTTATGCCACTTTCATGATATTTATGGAAAAAGACCTGTAATTAATTATAGTCGGCTCCGTTGTAATAATTGGGTGTATTTAATCCAATAGATATTAACTTGGCATGCTGTCACGTATATCATTGTGGGACATATTGGGATGCGGATAATATCACACTTAGTTAATGGGTGAGATGTTAATCGCATGTAAGTGACTATGGAGAATATTTACTTTGCCTCAACTATACTTATTGCATCTTAAGTTGATTAAGTTAATTCTTGAACACCTAGGGCTCAGACCCAAATTTAAAAGTTTTCTCCCTCTAGGTGCTCCTAGACAGGGTAGCGGGATTGTTGTTGTATCAATCTTACGATATCTTTTATTTACCAGCTTTTTAGATTTATTGACTCTAACAAACGTGCTCTTATGCTATAGTTGTTTATTTCATTTGAGACATTTGTAAGGTCATAAGCCCGAGATTTCTTTACATTCTATTGGGTTGAGATATTTGCTTTCTTATCGGATTTATTATTTACTTGGTGTTGGTTTGTATTAAGTTATTTTTATGAAAATATTCATAAACCTTAATTATGGGCCTTTAATATAATTATTTATATTACGTTTGTGTTGTGAATGGTATTGATTGACAGACAAGCCCTATATTCAGCATATCATGCCTGGCCAGCTTTTACATGAAAAAATGGGGGTTGTTACACATAGTATCAGTTCCAGGTTCTGGTGTCCTTAGGATCAGTGTTACGTTCCTTAGATTTTGTGTTGATTCGTTGATATATAGAGCCAATGCCTAGGGTTCATTGTATTCTTATGTGGTACTAATTTGAACCTTGTTTGCTTTCAGATGGAAAATGAACAAAGAGGTAGACCGAGGCACGTAGGTGTACCTTCTACCGAGGAAGAGGCTCACCTGGAGCCACAATAGCAGCCACATAACCCACGGGCCCCATAGTTGATTACACCATCATAGATCGCCACCATTGTGTCTCAAGCGGTTTCTACGACTATGGAAGCCATGCTTCAGCACTTCCCACTGCCATCGGCACAACAACAACCACCACCACAGTAGGTGGCCATACAACCTCAGGTACCAGGTTATATGTGGGACAAAGCAAGGGAGGCCTTTGTTAAGGGCCACCCTCCAGAGTTTTCGGGCAGTTCAGATATATCGGTGGCAAGTAGGTAGAAGAAAGACATAGAGAGATTTATGGATGGTAGAGTGCACACCCATGCAGAATAAGAAGATAGCTTCATTCAAATTAGTAGAAGGCGCACTTCAGTGGTGGGAGGAAATTACCACGGTTGTAGAGAGAGACAACCTAACTATTGATGAGTTTTGGGAGAGGTTTGAAAGGAAATACTTTTCCTTAGCCATGCAGTCTGAAATAATGAGTAGATTAATGGAGCTAAAGCAAGAGAATCATACCGTAACTGAGTACCAGGAGGAGTTCACATACCTCTCGTACTTTCCAAAGGAGGATATTAACACCGAGCATAAGAATATGGACAGGTTCATAGTGAGATCGGCCTGGCACATCAGGAAGTCTCTTCTGGGTAATCCAGCCTTCATGATGTAGAGTCAGTTAGGCAATAAATCACTCCTCCATTGCCAGGATCACAAATTATTTATGAAGAACAAGGGTGAGAAATATCACGGAGCAGAGTTGTTGAGCTAACCGGGCAAGGCGAGTGGGGGGGAGTGGATACGGGACACAGAAATCTAGGGGCATCATATCCACTGATCAGAATAAGAAGTTTAAGGTTTCAAATGACCAGCATAGGCATGGCCAGCAGTACAAAGGCTATCAAGGCAGAGGCCAACAAGGCCAACAGACTGAGCAACACTCGTTTCACAAGAATTGCTATACATGTGGGGATAAGGGTCATACTTCGAGGATGTGTCCTCGGGGTAACCAGACAACCCAGGAGCATGGAGGTTATAAGGGATAATAGGCACCAAAGGAACAACGCCCACTATTTTTAGCTTAGGGAGTCGTTGCACCAACTGCTTCATCACCCATCGCCCCACCTCAGAGGCAGTAGACATTAAAGTATGGGAGAGTCTATCATATCACAGCTGTAGAGGGGCCAACACCGGTAGAGGTAGTTAAGGGCATGTTTCCCATATTTGGTCACACTGGCGGCATTATATTCAACACGGGTGCATCTCATTCTTTTATTAGCACGGGGGACGGGGATAGTAGATTATGCATTCGATATGGTATTACACGTAGATTCCCTAGTGGGTAGGGCACTCATTCGATCAGTGTGTAAGGGTAACGGGATTGACATAAGAGGACTCACCTATGTATCTTACTTATTAGTACTTGATATGAACTAGTACGACATCATTGTGGGGATGGACTGGCTAGCTACGTACAGAGCATATGTGGATTGCTATGGGAGGTCCGTCGTCTTCGCCATTTTATGGTAGTAGTTATACCTAGTTGTGATGTCAAACTCTGGGGGTGGGTCGAGCACACATTTATGCTATATCTAAGAGGACACTTATTCATAAGTTATGGTGACGCTAGACTCTATCCTAGTGGTGAGTGATTTTTTCTAATTTTTGGGGAGATCCCGGGGTTACCAGCTAATTGGGAGATCGACTTCGTGATCGACTTGATTTTGAGCATGAGACCCACTGCCCGTACATTGTACCGGATGGCTCCTCTAGAGATGGGGGAGCTATGGGAGAGGATCAAGAAACTGCTAGGGTAAGGATTTATTATGAGGAGTACTTCGTCGTGGGGTGCTCCAGTTTTATTCATCAAGAAGAAGGACATATCTTTGAGGCTTTGTATCAACAATCGGGAGTTGAATAAAGTCACTATACGAAAGAAATACTCGTTGTCATGTATTGATAAATTTTTTTACCGACTGAAGGGTACTGCGTATTTTTCAAAGATTGATTTGAGATTGGGTTACCACCCGTTGAGAGTCCGAGAGTAGGACATCTCAAAGACAACTTTCCTTATGAGATATGGATCGTACGAGTTTTTGGTGATGCCATTTGGGCTAACTAATGCGCTGGAAGTATTCATGGACTTGATTAATAGGGTTTTCAAAGATTACTTGGCACAATTAGTTATCGTGTTTATAGACGATATCCTTATTTATTCTCAAACTACTGAGGAGCATGTAGAGCATTTATGGGTGGTTTTACAAACTCTACGAGATCATCAGTTATACGCAAAGTTCAAGAAGTGCAATCTTTTTACTGAGAGAAGTACAATTCTTAGGCCACATGGTGTCTGAGCGGGGGATATACATGGATTCGGGGAAAGTTTCTATCGTGATGGAGTCAGGACAACCCACTACACCCACCAAGGTGCACAGCTTTTTATGAATAGCTTGATACTACCGTCGATTCATTCAGTGGTTCTCATTATAGCTAAGCTCTTAACGAATTTGATGAGGAAGGGGGTACCATTTGTGTGGGATGATGTGTGCTAGCAGGCATTTAAGGGTCTAAAGTCTAGATTGACTTCAGCATCTGTTTTGGCATTGCCTCGGGAATGGATTGACTATTAAGGTTTCACATATGCACTATTGAGGGGACTTGGATCGGTTTTGATATAGGAAGAGAGGTCGATAGCTTATGCTTCCCAAAAGCTTAAGCATCACAAGGGACATTACCCCACCCATGACTTGGAATTAGCAGCCATGGTTTTTGCATTACGAGTGTGGAGATATTATCTCAAGGGGAGAAATTTTAGATTTTCAAAGAACCCAAAAGCCTATAATATTTATTCACACAATGGGAGGTGAACATGAGACAGAGGAGGTTGCTAAAGTTTGCGAAAGATTATGAGTTCGATATTCGGAACCACCCTGGGAAGGTGAATGCTGTAGTGGAGGTTTTGAGCCACAAACTAATTTTGGATTTAGTGTTAGTGTGGAAGGATAAGTGGAAGTCACTACGTGGGGATGATAACCTGGCCCACGCATTTATGGCAGCTATCACCATTACCCCCACGATCATTATTCGGGTGGTAAAGCACAAGCAGGAGATCAAATTTTGCCAGGAGCGGAGTAGACAGTTATTAGCTGAGGGGGTGGATCAATATTTCATTAGGTCGGATGGTGGTTTGAGATCCCAGGGGAGACTAGTTGTCCCAGATGATAAGGATTTAAGGCGAGCCGTTATATCTGAGGCTAATATATCACGATTTATGATATATCCCAGAGGGTATAAGAAGTACCACGACATGTGGCGTCAGTATGGGTGGGCCGGGATAAAAAGGGAGATAGTAGATTTTGTGTCTAAGTGTGCTACGTGTCAGCTGGTAAAGGTGGACCATCAGCGTCCTGCAAGTGTTCTACAGCTTTTGAAGATCTTAGTGTGGAAATGGGAGAGCATCTACATGGACTTCATTACTGGGGTAACTACATTACAGAAGGGGCATGATTCCATATGGGTAATCGTCGATAGATCGATGAAGGTGGTTTACTTTCTATTGGTCTGGACAGATTACAGCTCCGAGAAGTATGCCAGACTTTTCCTTGTAGAGATTATTAAGCTGCATGGGGTACCACTCAACATTATGTGAGACAGGGATGGGACATTTGTGTCTCACTTTTAGAGGATGTTTCATCAGGCCTTGGCTGCAGAACTCAGGTTGAGCACATCGTATCATTCTTAGACCGATGGGAATATGGAGAGGGTGAATCTAATGTTAGACTACATGTTGTGGATGTGCATTATGGATTTTAAGGGGAGCTAGGAGCAGTACCTACCTTTAGTGGAGTTTGCGTACAATAACAACTACCAGTTCATGATAGGGATGGCATCATTTGAGGAACTCGACGAGAGACCTTACCATTCACCCTCATACTGGTTGGAGGTGGGAGAGAACAAGTTACTTGGGTCAGACTTCATTCAAGACACCTCAGAGAAGATAGAGATGATTCGGGCCATGATATGGATTGCCTAGGACAGGCAAAAAAACTACGTGGATGCTGTCCGGAGACACTTAGACTTTGATATTGGGGATTAAGTGTTTATTAAAGTGTCTCCAATGAAAGGAGTGATGAGGTTTGGGAATAAAGGGAAGTTGTCTCCCCAATACATGGGACCGTTCAATATTCTGGAGAGGATAGGGGCCGTGGCATATCGGTTGGGATTACCGCATTACTTGTAGTGGATGAATGACGCTTTTCACATATCTGCATTATGGAGGTTCCTTATAGATGAGGTAGCATACCAGCACATTGATATTGATGAGACAGAGCTCCATCCAGACACTACTTATGAGGAGAGACTGGTGTCAATTCTGGACCGTCGGGAGGGCCAACTTCGATCCAAGGTTGTTCCTTTACTTTGGGTGCAGTGGGGGCACCAATAGGAGGATGAGTCAACTTGGGAGAGGGAGGGCAACCTGCGCACCAAATATCCTGAACTCTTATAGTTAGGTATGTACTTTTCTTGATTCCGAGGATGGAATCATGTTATTAGGTGGGAAGAATGTAATACCCCGTAATTTTCTATAATAAATAATATTGTAATATTTTTGGAATAAATAAAAATTTAAGGAAATTGGACTTAATTGATAAATTTAATTTATTAATTCCGAGTATGTAATTTTTTGTTATGTGATAATTATGTATGTTCGATTTTGTATGTTAATATTTATAATAATTGTATGTGTTGTCGAAAATATATAATTGACGCGTGACACAATTTTAAATTATCTAGTGTTGGGATAAAATAATTCGCGATATATTTCGGGGAGTATATGGTCTCGTTTAGGTGTTTTGGACCTTTAGAAATAGTCACCGGCCAAAGCTACATGAGTTAGGGAACTTTTGGTCTAGTGTGGGTATGGATTCGGATCCACTTGGGGATCCAAAGTTTGGGGCTTTAAACCAACTCAGAATAAGGGAGTAATAAGTGCTTAAGGGAAGATAAACCACTCCCCACTACAGATTAGAAACCTAAACCAAACTTTTACACCAATAAATAAGATGAGAAGAACCAAAAAGGGGAGAAAAGGCAAGAAATCAAAAAGGAATCTAGAGGGCTTCTTCCACTACACATTAAGGCAAGAATTTTCTTTGTCAATTTACATACAATATACCTCTTGATGCATTATAATAACCCCATATGATTTCTAGGATTTAGGTTTGATTTTGATGATTGAATGTTAGGATTAATGCATATAGAGGATTGATTTTAACATAGGCTATTACCTAGAAATCTAGGAATTGATTCTTGGAATTTGATGATAGAGACCGTAGGGTTCTTGAGATGAAATTTGGGAAATCTTGATAATTGTATATAGAGGTCCTTAACGCATGTTTATGATCTGTATATCTGATGTAAATACGATGCTAGATACCACATACCTTGAATTAAGCATTGTTGAGATTGTGGATGGAACCTAGGTTTGAATACTTAATTGATGTTCATAAATTCTGAGAAATTGGGAATAAATTTAGGGTTGATATATGACATTTGTCACCCTAATATGGGTAACTAAGTGTTAGGGACTTAATCATATGTTTATACAATAGAAAAAACCATTAGAAGTGACCTGAGGAATTAAAGAAGAAATCTCGTATTAGAAATAAATAGCAAATATGGGCAACGGCTACCTTTCGAATCGATTCAGCCTTTAGGAAAATCGATTCGGTTAGGAAAAGATGGCATACTGTCATAATCTAAATCGATTCGGGTTTGGGGCGAATCAATTAGGTTTGGCAACGAATCGATTCAGCCAAGAACCAAATTGATTCGGCTCTTGGGGTTGAGCGAGCTGGGCCATCGTTAGTTTAGGTATATTTTTATAGCTTCGAGCGAGTTGGTAAAACTATTTTTGCGTCAACGGGGAATTTAATAAAAATGTAAATGCGTACATCTTTTAATTGGGACACCCTATTTAATAATATGGTTAAATAAATTGATATGGGGAATGAAGTTATCAATGAACTAGTTGGTGAATTATTAATGAGCGGATAATTATGAACTGTCTGTGGAATTATTTTAAGGTAATTATAGAGTATTTACCTATACATATTATGTGAGATAAACAATATGTATTTATGTGTATTTGTGTGGACATACCAATGTCCGTGGACAGTCTTATCGGCTTAGGGTTCGTGCGTTCAACTGCGTAGCACACGTCAGCACAGGTGGACTAGATCATGTGTAGGTCATTTAGGTACTATGTAGGTGCACCATCTAAGAGAGGAAAGTGTTAACACTGGTTGCCTTTGTCACCGTCGGATATGGGTCGTGAACTGGTACACTGCGTAGGGATCACCCCTAATTTATGTGTGTGTTTTTATGTCCTCTTAAGATTAGAGATTCCTTCGAATTTGCCAAAAGATTACGAACGAGACACCAACTGTAGATGTCTTTGTGTGTCGTATATATGAAAGGACATATATAAATTACCCGGAATTAAATGAGATTAAGTAAATTGTCTAAGATTGGAGACATATATTGTATACCCTTATTATATTGTGTATAATATATGTTTACGCTACTTTCATGATATTTATGGTAAAAGACCTGTTATTAATTATAGTCGGCTCCATCGTTATAATTGGGTGTATTTAATCGAATAGATATTAAATTGGCACACTGTCATGTATATCATTGTGGGACATATTAGGATGCAAATGATATCACACTTTGCTGAGGGATGATGTGTTAATCACATGTGAGTGACAACGGAAAATAATTATTTTGCATCAACTGTACTTATTTCATCTTAAGTTGACTAAGTTTATTCTTGCACACCTAGGCCTTTGATTCGAATTTAAATTTTTTCTCCACCCAGGCGCTCCTAGACATAGATAACGTGATTGTTGTTGTATCAGTCTTAGGATCTCTGTTGTTTACCAGCTTTTTAAATTTATTAACTCTAGAATAGGTGCTCTTCTGCTATAGTTATTTATTTCATCTGAGACGGTTTTAAGGGAATAAGCCCATTATTTCTTTACATTATGTTGGGTTGAGATATTTACTTTCTTGTTGGATTTATTACTTACTTGGTGTTGGTTTGGATTTAGTTATTGTTATGAAAATATTCATGAACCTCAATTATGGGCCTTTAATATAAATATTTATATTACATTTATTATGAGAATGGTATTAATTGATAGACAAAACCCATCTTCGGCGTATCATGCCTGACCAGCCTTTACGTGAGAAAATTGGGGTTGTTACAATAGCTAACAAAATGCTTATGTTGGGGATCAAGCATCGACTAGAGAATGCCAAATGAAGATGGGTGGATGAAATCCTCTGTCCTTTGGGCATATAGAATAACGTCGATAAAGATGACCAAAGAGAATCCATACTCTCTTGTATATAGTATGGAGGTTGTCATTCCCCTGGAGATCAAAATTCCAACCCCGAGAATGGAAATTTTTTAGGATGGTCGCAATAATGACCTAATCACCCATGAGTTAGATTTAGCTAAGGAAAAAAGAGAACGGGATCTTATACACTTAAACGTCTACCAAATAAAATTGGCAAGAGAAGATGATAATTATGTCAAGATCACAGAATTCTAGGCAACGAATTGGTGTTCAAAAAGCTTATGCTTTTAGTAAAAAAGCCATCGGATGGGAAACTAGCATCGAACTAGCAAGGACCATACTGAGTAGATTCAAAGGGTAGTGGAGGATCATATCATTTAGTAGAGTTATATGGAATAACAGTCCCAAGATCTTATAATGACATACACCTTAGGAAGTTTTATCATTAAATAGGAATTTGAGATACTTTTCTTTTGTGCGTAATAAAATGATTGATGATTATTAAATGAATCTTTTCAAAATAATTTTCTTCAAGTACTTATTTAAACCCAGTCAAGTAGTGGTACAACCTGGAAACAGGTTGGTCTCTTGAGAATTTGGCAGAAACCAGAATTTCATGGTACAACTTATACGTTAGTTAGTCGCTTAGATTTGGTATAAAACCCACTAAAGCACTTGTACGATTTGGATTAGGTCGTTCGCCTGAGAGTCTAGTAATAAATGCACCTAGAAAGAGTGGTATAACCCAATTACGGTTGGTCAGCCTAGAAGAGGCATAAGCCCATATAAGTATTGTGTGGTATAACTCATACGTGAGTTAGTCACATGAGTTTCACACTAAACCCACTCAAGTAATGATACAATCTAGAATAAGTCATTCGCTTGAGAATCTGAAAGAAACCCACGTAAGAATTGAATGGTACGACTCAGGCGTGAGTTGGACACCCACATTTGGCACCAAATGTCAATACATACCAAGTATGGTTAATCAGCCTAGTAAAGGTTTAACAAAATTCAATGTTAGCAATCCTAAAAGTTGGCGTAAAATATAATTGTTGAGTGTGGTGCAGATGAATATATGCGGTAGGTATAATCAAGATAATTGATGAAAATGGAATAGAGCTAATCAGCTAAAGCCAATTCATTAATGTTTACAAGTTATAAAACATATGATCGTCTAGAAAATTTGAAAGGACTAAAGAATGTCGCTTGGCATAAGTTTTCATTGATCT
This sequence comes from Sambucus nigra, assembly GCA_949130495.1. Taxonomy (NCBI): domain Eukaryota; kingdom Viridiplantae; phylum Streptophyta; class Magnoliopsida; order Dipsacales; family Adoxaceae; genus Sambucus; species Sambucus nigra. The sequence continues at coordinate 379,858,916 of OX422214.1, read as the reverse complement.
ACATAGTAGAGATTACCAAGGCATAAATGGAAGAACATCATTCTAAATATTCCATACAAATTAAAAAGTGAAGAACGAAGAGATCAAGTAAACTTAAATATTTTTTCATTGATAATTGAATGGCCATAGACCAACAAGTTAAATGACCTTGAAGTTCTGAAAAATTTATATCAAAAGAAGAAAAAAACTAAGGGATAAGAGTTGCCTCCCCATAACTAGTCATAGAAGGTGGCCCCTCAAGAAGAATGGATTGATTGGTAATAATCAAACCATCTTAGGTTGCTGGATGATCGGAGGAAGGAAGATCAGAGGTAGAGGGATTATAGTTTTTGCCCCTAGAGGTTCTCCAAAGAGGGGTTTTTGGGATAGGCCTAATCTCCCTCGGAGACTCAACCCATATTAAAATCAATGAACTCGTGATAGTCTAGTTGTAAAGAGATCTCTAGACCACTGCCTCAAACCCTCATTGTAGGACTTCTCAAGCTCTTAGTATTGGTATTTTTCTAAAAAAAACTACCACTGAAGGATGAGATTCTGGAGGACTTTGCGGTAATAGAAGGTCTTTAATTTGGACAACTCAGCGTCCACTTAATGGAACTCATTTAGGATCTGATTGACTTCCTCAACTGCCTTATTTTTGGCATCCACTTCCTTTATACGCTTAATGATCAGGCCGCATATCTCGGCCTTCTTGGTGGTAAGCAAACCCCATAGGGCGGAGTTTGAGTCTATGAGCCGATCGGAGCACTTCTTGAAGTTAACAACTCTGTTGGCGAGCTCTTGAGTAACTTACATACTCTGTGCAAAACGAAAATAGAAGTTATTCATAATAAATGGCAAAAGTAAAAACATGATAAAAAAAAATTAAACTCACTAAGATGCTATAATGGATACCTTCTTTATGGATTCTCTCCATAGAGAAACCCCTCAAGTCGATCATATTAAAAAAAAGTATCACCACCAGAGTAACCTAAAATTCTACCTCTGTATATCTTTGGGCTAAGTCGGTCACAATAAATGGATCTTTCATTTTTAGAAAGGAGATCTCCCAAGGGAGAGCCCGATTCCCTTTGGGAAGAGGAGTCCTTGGTTGGTTCCATTATTGAAGTTAATTGATGGTCACGGGATAACTGGAAATAGTCATAATAGGAGGGGCAATTAGCCCCTTGTTGAGGTCACTCTTGCTCTTTCTGGCCTATTCAGTCTCTTTATTCCGTTGGTGATCCACCTCCTATGCTTCTTTGTCCATCAGGGAGATGACCCTCTTCTTTTGACTGAACATATTCTATTCCTCATAGCCATATGGAACCCCTTGCTTCTTTTAGTTATTTCTGGCAATGGCCAGATCAAACGTCTTCCTTTGATGGTTCCTCATTTATTTAAGACTACCTATAATAGAAGGTAAAGTGAAATTTTTGATGGAAAAGGTTTCCTCAGCTTCAATCTCATCCCAAGGATAACCTGAGATATTATCAGCGTAAGAGAAAATTGTTTCTAATTCATCCAAAAAGGAGTTAAAATATTTATTCGTTACTTATTCCCGATTGGCACTGGAGTCTGTCGATATGAGGTGAAGAGATTCTTCCCCTAAATAGATACCCCTAGCAGCTTCACTTGGAATTGGGGTGGAAATGGGAACATAATTGTCATCGAACATAATGTCATCAATAACGGTGATGTCTGGAACGACGATGAAGTTATTAATTAAAGAAATAGTGAGATCATAATCAAGCAGAATGTTAGCTACTCTTCAATGCGGACAGACACCAACTAGGTTCATCCTCTTTCAAACTATCCCTAAATCTCTAAGATTGACATGGTAATCAGATGTCTTGGTGTTCAGTAAATTATCTTCATTCAAAACTCAAAAATATTAATAAAATACAATTATTATAGGTCATCAAAAAAGAAGAAACGATTGGTTGACCTACCAAGTTTCCCTTATTATAAGGAACCTTGAGATCGTCATAGTTTTTTATATACAGTTCCCCAAAAAACATAAGGACATTCCTTTTGGTGTCTTTTTGGGACTGGAGAAAATACGTAACCGGGTTACAAGACTTATTTCTGGCCTGGAAATTGTATAAATCTATGCTTGAAGAGGACCTCAAAGCATAGTAATTCATAATCTCCTCGAGAACTTGATTTGTACCACAAATTTGATTAATGGCTACTCTCCCTATCAAAATCCGATAAAGGCTTTCATTTGCATGAATTGAGAGTACTCTATAGTAATGGAGTACTCACACCAGCAATGGAGGTGAGGAGGGAAATGAAACACCCATTCTAATATGCCAACAGTCACTATATGAGAAATAAAAAACATCTTCCTCCTCTGGTGAAGTAAAATTATGGACATTATTGGAAATTCCATACTTTTCACGAAATTCCCAAAAATCGACTGTTGCAAAAACCTCATACTTTCTACAATGTTGGGACATGGTAAAGTTGTGAGGAAGAAGAAGATAAAGATGAAGAAAAAATTCTTGCAAATTAAAAAATCTATAAATAGATAGAATGAAGTGAAAATACCTTTAGAAGATGAAAGATGTTCAGGGTATAAGCCCTTAGGGGACTTATACATTATGTCGATAAATTAAATCAGCCACCACTCGTTGATTAGACCAGGCTCATGAACCAATGGTGATGCTATGCACATGTTCATGCATAATCATGATCCAGAAAATACATCATTAGTTCATGATAACCAAGGAGCCAAAAATGTGCAGATAAAAAAGTGATGATTGTAACCCACTTCCAATAGTGGGCATGTATAGAATGAGACATGTCGGGAAAACCATTATTTTAAGTAACATGTGTTGACACGTGTCCAAAGCATTAAATTCAATGTTGGGTTGATCGGCGTATTTGGATGACCACCCCAACCTTGGGGTAATTAAAGGGAGTACAACTGAATTAGAGCCATGTGGATGGAACATGGCCTGTAGTTAGAGATAACGTAATTGGCCGAATATTGGGGAGATAAGTGTAAATGTTGGGAGATCATGTAGGCGAGTTATAAGACCAATCCTTATAGGACTTTATATCTTATAAGTACGATTAACATGGCGAGATCTAGATAAATAGGATTCATGTACTTATAAATAAGGGTGACCTCGACCATTTTGGGGGTATTGATTATAACCTGCACGTGGTAACTTGAACTCTTAGATAGAAAATCTAACACTCCAATCGCCATTTATTTTTCCCAAAAATAAACTCATATCCCTCCATACCTTGTGGACCTAATTAGGACGATATGTAAAACCATGTACATATCGTGTCCTTTACTTTTATGCATTCATAATTGTTTGGGGGCTAAATTCTAATTTTTTTTTATTGTGGGTTAATATCTCCTATAGTAATGAATTAGGATAGTTAGATGATGACCATATAATTTTTCTTCAAATTTAAATGAAATTGATATGTTCTTAATCATAGTTATTTTTCAATTTCTTTCGTTGTTTATTTAAGACAAAATGGGGAGAAATATGGGGATTGAGGGGGAATATACATTTAGTGAGAGTAGTGTAGTGCATGCATTGCATTTTATAATTTATGTCGATTTATATACATATCTCTTTTATCTTTAACACTTCATGATATATGTGCTCAAGTGTGAAGAACATGGAGGGATCATGATGTAATACATCTTTATTGAGTCTCACTAGGATTGGGTTAGATAAATTAATGTAGAGGAATTTTGATCCGGTATTTTTTTTGGATCTCTCCCATATTTGGGTTTTTCTGAAAATAGACAAAGGGGGAGATTCGTAAGGGCATATTTTACACTACCTTAGATTTTAGTTGTGTTGGATTAATTCTGAAACAAACCATTGAGTCGTAGTGTGTTATGATCGAGCTATAATGTTACATTAGGTGAACAAAAAGAGAGCATCGTGATAGAGATTACTGAATTTTGATTAGATATATTCATTTTATATCGAATATTAGATGACGGTAATGGTTTTCAAATTTTTGCATTCCCTTGTAGTGTACTTTACCTATTGTAAGTGATAAGACAAAAATTTGATGAATAAAAATTCAAAAACAGTTTTAAAATATTTTTTAACAAAATTTTGTAAAGGGTAAAATTTCAGTGACCTCGTTCAAATAAGGTCTCCATCGATCGAGGAAGGCTTCGAACAAGGGCCTGTCTTTTGAGTCTATGGACCTCGACCAAAATGAGGCTTAAAATGATGATCCATCAATTGAAGTTTTTTTTAATGAGGGCAAACTATCTTAAAAAAATGACCTCTAACGAAAAATATTTGAAATGAGAACCCATCGTTTGAAAGCTCTCATTCGAACGAGGGCTCCTTAGTTTGAACAAGGATCTTTGACTTGGAAAGTATGCTTATTTGGATATCTTTTACGGATAAACTATTTAAACACCTTAACATGCATTTTCAATTGACGAAACCCAATTTTTGCAAAACCATAATTTGATTTTTTTTAAGTTTTTTTTTGTGATGTCAATTCCATGAAATCAAAGTAGACTCTAGGTTTAAAATAACTTAAGATCTTCTATATTTAAAAAGATAGCATGTTGTATTACATGTGGGATAATTGTTGCTAATGAAAATTAGGGGATACCGAGGCCTTGGAGGCTGTGCAAGTAGTTTTTGGACTGCATTAACTATTTCTAGTACGATTATAAGTAGAGGATTAGAACTCAAGGGAGTGATCACGTGGGAGTAAGCACCATCATATATTTAAGACGTGTATGTTCGCTTATTAAGTCCTGTAAATATTAAATTCAATACTAGTGGACTTTTAAGTGGGTTGAGGCGATAATCTTTTTTATCACGAGGTTTGTCACTCTAGAATCCATGTGTGCTTGTTTTTATTGTTTCCACTATTAATTACTAGCTACACCTAATTTGGAATAATTAAGTTTATTCGATAAAATTAACATTTGGTTTAAATTATAAAGTATTTATTTTTCTTTACATGTTAATTAAATTCGAAATTAATTAATTAGAATTGGAGACTTTTGAACGTACCAGATTCAAAATCTAATTAACTGGATAAGAGAAAACAAGATATACATAGAAAATAAAAGAAATTAAGAATATAAGGACTTGAATTTTCAAAATGTATTTCAGATACCTAGGTACCCTTTAAAGAGGATCAAAGTCCACATAGATTGCATACGGTCTAGAAAATGTGGATTTACATGATTTTTGTTACGTTAAAGGAAATTGTGGATTCGTTTTAGTGAAAATGGGCATGGAACCCTTTTTAATAGAAAAATACCCAAATTTCCTTTGATTTATCAATGAATAACATAAATCCTACTATAGGTGTTTTTAGTTTATGACTATATTTTAAGCCTCACATTATGTCAATATGGAAGTACATACACTAACTAACGAGATAAATATGTAAAGTGAGGGGAAATAAATACTTTTAAACCATTAATGCAAGGCTTTAAGAATTTTCCTCAAAGTTTTACCACAAAAGATGCTTGAATATGTGATGAGAATTGTCTTTTATGGAAGGTTTTCACGAAAAAGGTAAGTATGGAAGAATTCAATAAGGGAATGCGATGAAAATGATATTAGATTTTGGGTTTCTAAATGGGATAGGGATGATTCATGAGTTTAGAGATCCTCAAAAAATAAGATCATTCTTTCCTTTTATAGGAGAACCCTACAAAACATACTAAATTACCCTGCGCACTACCGATTGACAAGTCTCAGAGACTGTCGATCGGAAGTGCACCTTTGTAAATATTAAATTTTGTTATTTTGTGAACATCTAAAAAAATCCACATTGTGCATGGGATATATCGTTAAGATGATGTTTTCGAGACCTAAAATTATTTTTTTAGCGAACTTCCAAGCTCAAAAAATATCTATGTAAAATTGAGTCTGAAAGTTTGTGGCGAGCCGATATTTAATGTTTTTTATGGAATAAATGTCTACGGAAGAGACATTATCAGTGGGGACCTACATAGAATAAAGGGTAAGATATTATGGGTGTCTACACCATGTCCAACAATAAATTTATCATATCAGTATATATCTCGCTAAAAGCCACTACACTTGAGGCAATAGTCTATATGTTGTTAACGGGAAAACACATCTCCATGCAATCTAAAAGATATTCTGATATATATGGCGTACTTCAAAACCTATTAGTGCTCTGACAAATAATAAGTTGATAGCACTTATGGTTTTTCGGTGATTTGAAGGATTTATTGGGGGAGGAAATGAGATCAATTTTGCTAGATTTTATCCACAACATTTAAGCTTATGTTTTTCTTTATTTACATGCAAATTCATCCATAGTTGTGGGAGTGAATAAATTGTTTCATTTTTAGGCATGGACACCTATGTTATTGACTTGTTCATCTTAATCTCTAACAAGAGAGACTTTAGATGTATGTATGTAGGGCAATGAAGAGGTAGGATGTAGACGTATTAATATATGAAATTAGCATTATCGCATTATATTCTATAGACTCTGATAAAAACCTATTCTTTATGTCAATGAGAGAAAGAGAAAAAGGTAAAGGAGGAAATAAAAAGAGGTTAGAAGAGGTGAGCAAATGTCATAATAAAAAAAGGTCTTAAAGAAAGAAAAAGGAATAAAACGAAGAGGGTTAAGAAAGGCAATTTTCATAGGTTTATTAAGCTTTGATACGGGGATCCCACGTGGTTGTATAGTGGCTAGAAGAAGTTAATGTAGTATTTCAGCGTGTACATATATATATATATATATATATATATATATATATATATCACTGGCTTTACTAATTAAATAATACAATGACTCAGTGATGGCGAAAGTTATGATAAATAATAGCGGTTCAGGGGCGGGAGCCCCCGAGCCAAATATTTTAGGGGTTATTTTATTTTATTTTTATTAAAATATAAACAATGTAAATTTCTTTACTCAATTAGTTATCGCCAAATATTAAGTCAATATAAATATACATTTCCATTGACTTTTAGTGGAATTTTTGGGGTTTTATTTGTTGTAAATTTCCATTAACTAACATTGTGCATAAAAACAAAATTCCCAAATAAATTAAATCTTTCGGTTACGAAACAACAAATACTCAATCTATATTAATAATTTCCAATCACCTTAAATCTCTAAATAACAACATCCAACTAAATTTAAGCCTTAGAGAATAATAGAGTATTATCACTTCAATACATTTCTAATATTTTATTTTACACTCTAATATTTATTAATTAGTTTATTAGACTTTAATACATTTTTCGTCATTAAGTCTCACCAAATATCACTTTTAGTGGCGAAATTTTCACATTTAGCAATGAAAAATGTACTAAAGCGTAATAAACTAATTAGTTTGTATTAAAGTAAAAATATAAATTAGTAATGTACCGAAGAAAAAAAAGATAAAAATATCTAATCAATATTAACAAAATCCAAGTTATAAAAAAATTAAAAAATAGCAATTGAAAATCAACATTAAAATATCCAAACCTAATACTAACATATTAAATTTCTATATAAACACATCCTAACAAATTTGAAAAAAAAATGGTTGACATCGATGATTCAAGGAGGTGTGTTTGAAAAACTGTGTTATTTAGATAATTTTTTTACTAGATTAATTTTTGGTAAACTCAGAGACATAATTAATGTCGTACTCACACCTCAAACGTGACGAGTCAAAGTACCAATGAAAATTCTCTCCACAAGGTGAGTTACGTAGTATATTAATTTGATAAAAGTGGATAAGAAATGAATGGAAATTTTGGTCTCAAAGTACCGAGTTTATTTATTGAATTTTTAGTAACTTTATTTAATTTTATATCATTTTTTAGGATGAATCTTCTCAATTGTCGCTATAAGTTGTCATTGTACACTATATTTCACGATTGTTTTTCGGAACTACCACTAAAGTTTATGGCTATTTATCATTAATTTTGACTATTTATAAGAAATATTCTAAAATGAGTGTTTACAAAAATATAGAACATAATGCGTGTGTCGAAGATCATTTTATTCTAGGAGGCATACGCACATTATTTCATCCGTAATTACCATGAGCAAGGATAAATTTGTCTAAAAGAAAGAGCATCAACGTTCGAATTGATCGATTTCATCTTCTTTGTTTGAAAGTTTAAATCAGTAATTTTTTTCTTTCTCCAAATGATTTTGTTTCAAATTTTAACATGTTGAAAACACAAGATAATATATTTTAACTAACAATATTAAAGCATATTTCCCTTGTGTTATTTTTCGTTCTTCAGAACTAGTGAGTAATTTTTTTTGTAAATATGTTATATGTGTGTGTGTGTGTGTGTGTGTGTGTGTGTGTGTGTGTGTGTGTGTGTGTGTGTGTGTGTGTGTGTGTGTGTGTGCGTGTGTGAATAAAACATTAATATTTATGGATAGAGACTTGTAAGTGTAGACTTTTTTAGTTATTTTTACTTAAGAGTTCGGATGATATATTTAAAAGAACCTCCATGTATATTCGATTCAAGTTTTCTCTCAATTATGAAAGGAAGAATTAGCTTTGTTTAAAAAGATAGATTTAATATGATCTCAACCACAAAAATATAATCTCGGTATATGAGGAGTATTGAGGAATCTTGGGTTTTTAAAATGGAGGGGAAACGGTTTATTTAAAATAAATTCTTCCAAATCTGGCAGCGCCATGCGCATAACTAAAACTAGGTTTGTACGCACAAGTTTGGAAGTGAGTAAGTCACACAAAAGATACGTAGCCATCATCACGAAAACAAAAACCCAGTTGTGCGCACAATTTTAGGAAGTGGATTAAAACCTTGAAAGTCGTGCGCAAGGACTCAAAACATAGCTGTGGGAACGATTTAAAGAAGAAAATAATTTTGTTCTTAAGAAAACTATAATTTTTGAATCGATACTTTCTCTTAGGTTAAGCACAACACATTTCAATATATAAAGAAACTTGTTCATCTCAAAATAACATTTTATCAAAGTCAAATGAAAAACATGTGTGTGCGTGGGTGGGTGTGCGCGCGACTTAGACGTTCAAATAATAATGTGTAAAAGTATACCTCTTTAAATGAGAGACAATGAAAGTCTTTGATGTTGTAAGGACAAATTTTCAATTGAGTCAATTTGTATGTGTTGACTTAATTATGGAAAAAACTATTTGAGTTATAGGATAAAAGTCATATTTGTGACCTTTCAAAACTATAACCTTTTTGTTGAAGACGTAGTGGCCAAATCGAAGCGATCACATCATATGCCGTGTTTCATGCCATGTTTTTGTCATCATCATCCCAAGGATCATTCAGGTATGAATTTTTGTAGTATGTTGAGCCTTGGAAATTTATCATTAGGTGTTAATATTTTTTTTAAGTTATTTGAAAATATCTTTATATTTTTTTCAAGATTTTTTTTTCCCATGTCATTAGAACGACATTCCTAGGTCATTCGAAAAAGATTGTTGGGTCGTTCAGAAGAGGCATCTAACAAGGCCTGTTTTGGGTAGTGTTGCCTTCTCGTTTGAAATGTCGTTCAAATGAGAGTTAATGTCGTTCGAACAACCGAAGCAATTTTTAGAAAAATTTGACAGTTTTTAAGTAGTTTTCTTCTAACATCCCACTCTTTTTCCTAACTATTTATGTAGTGCTAGAGTTCAGTTTTAAATGTGTAACCCTTAAACTATATTTTAATGGGAATACCGCATTTATTTGTTTTGGGTTGAAATATTGATTTGCGGTCAAGTACCTCGAATGGAAATTTCGACTGTGTCGCGAGTCTCGGAATGGCCGAGATAGTTGGAAAAGAGTGTCCGATTATCGAAATTGAGTTCCAGGGAATTTTAGAGTTAAAAGGGATCGTACTTGAGTAAACGAGTCATTTTTGGGTTTTAAGGGGTATAAACCCTTTTTCTCCCTATGCAGAGAGGGAAAGGGGGAGAAAAGAGAAAGAAAAGAGAGAAGAGAGGAGAGAGGAAGGAAGAAAGAGGAGAGAAAAGGGAGATTTCAGGCCAAACTCCGCTGGACTCGACTCGGGATCGTCGAATTTTATCCACGAGGTAAGTGTTTACTTTCTTTATTTACTTTTGAGCATAAATCTCATATCGTAGTTCGGTAATAACAAACCCTAATGATTTTGGGTTGGGTTTTTGTTAAAAAAACGGGTTTTCGGGAGTTAAAACGAATAAACCCCAGTAATTTTCTAATTTGAGAATCTTAGGATTTAATCGAAATTAATTGGTGATTTCGGGTTCTAGGACGTTTAGAACCCTTATTATATGTGTATTTATAGTTGGTTGAGGTTGTAGGATGTCGGGAGAGGCGACAAAAGCTTAGGAGAAGCTTTCATGGCCGAAACAGCTTCTCGGAGAAGAAGCTGCCCGTCATGATCGATCGATCGAACCATCGATCGATCGAGGGCCATGGGTCGATCGATTGACCCTTCTGAAAGTTTGGTAATTTTTCCTAGGGTTAATTGGATGGGTTGGATTCCAATTCGTATTGATTCGAGGTTATTTATGAGATAACTTAAGGGATCTTTTAGGAGTATATAGTCCTCCAATTAAGGAAAATTAGGAGGGTTAAGTAAGGGTTTTAAATGTGTAACCCTTAAACTATATTTTCGAGGAAAATAGAGAATTTATAGATTTAGAATGTTGGGGTTCCTAAAATAGGGTGGATACCTCTAAATGATTGTTTGGACAAGATGTAGTCCATGGGTTCGTGAAAATAGAATCCACGGCCTACTAAATTTAAGGTTGACCGGGGAAGGATAATCCTCGGGATATTTTGTGGGCTTTTAGGCCTATATAATTTATGCATATAGGAAAGCATAATTATATTGATATTTTTTGAGTAAATCCTATGAGGTTATTATGATGGAAATTTGGAGATACCCACTAAATCCTTAAATGAGAATAAAGTAATTATTATTTATAAAAGTGAGGAAATACTTTCGGTATAGTATCATGCGTATATGAATGTATGATTATGATTCTTTGAGAGAATATTTGGGATTATTGGTCATCGCTAGATGTGATTGGCAATTATGGCCATTTATATATATTCGAGGAGGAATATATAGTATGTATACTATGTGATTAAAGTATATATAAAATATGATGCGGATGCATATTATATAGTATGTTCCTTGTGCATGAGAACAAGGTAATATATATATATATATATATGTCTAGAAGAATAACAAATGCATGGTTTAAAACTTGGTACTTAATGAATAAGTATAAATGGTTTTATGAATGTAAAAATGAATGTTTTCAAAATGAAAAAGAAATGATTTTCATAAATGATAATTTATGTATACACACCTCTCTAAATTGCTATCATAAGGGAAGTTGCGCGCGTGAGGTGAAGCCCCCTGGCTAATGAATGTAGGGTGGATATAGTCCTAGGCCATATGAGAAATTATTGTATGTTTTCTTCGTTGGAGAGGTAATTCTGGGTGTGGTTATGACTCTCTCGCAGGCATATGGCCGCTTCCCAACGTTTCGTTAGGATTCCAGGTTGTCTTGGTGATAAGCCCTGGAAGATGATAGCCATTTAGGGGCACGCACAGTGGGGAAACCCGGACGGACGGTCTTAGAAACGTTATATGATATGTAATATAACTATTTTCAATAATGTGGGATATTATTGATGTTAAAGCAATTTATGATAATAAATTGGCTTTAATACATTTTCTGGATGGAAGAAGGGAAATGGGATAAATGAATTGGTTTTATATACATTTCCTGGATGAAAGAAGGGAAATGGGAACATATGAGATGAAAAAGCATTTTTATGATAATAAAATTGGCTTTTAAATACATTTCCTGGATAGAAGAAAGGAAATGGAAAGTTTGGAGATAAAAAAGAAAATGAAATGAAATTGGTAAACGTTTTGTAAATGACTTCTCATTCCGGGAGATATATCCAGAAGTGTAACATGATATGTATATAAAAGATGAATATACAATAAACCTCAGTTCGGTAGATAGATCCGGATGTATATGGTAAGATGTATATAAGAATGAATATGATATGTATATTAATATACAAGTAAGTATTTATACATTAGTTTTGTACTACGGGCCTAATGGATCTCTACCATTAACCCTGCCAAGTAGTAGTGTATCGGGGGGTTCCTTGTTTGGATTTCACTTCGCGAGACACCCCACGCACGAACTTAGTACAGTGTTGAGAATGGAGAGAAGTTTAACCCTTAGTACTCGGGTTGTAGAGGCTTCTAGTAGACGGGTGAATTAGACTAGTTAGGCAGGGTAGCTTGACTAGGGTATTTTGTTAGGATGCGATAGGAGTGCACTACTAAAAGAGAGGTGAGGGGTATCTCATGAGAGTGCGATGCCAAATTTAAATATGAGATAAAATATTTTTCTAAAAATAAAGCATTTATGCAATTGCTAAATATTTTTCAAACTCGGGATCTGACCCGTTTATCTACTTTTCCCTCTGTTGCTATATATATATATATATATATATATATATATATATATATATATATATATTATATTGGTGTCCAGACACAGGGATGCCTGGATGATACTTCCTTCGAGTCAGACGTCTTCTGCAGTAGCTGTGGATGCATGCAGGTTCTCGATAGACGCTTCTATCCTTGTAATCTAGATAGGAGGTAATGTATAAACATTCGGGCCAATGGCCCAATTGCATTTATTTATTCTTTTACCGCCTTTTTGTGCGGCATTCGATATGGTTATATAATTTTGATCGAGTGTTCGGTTATTTTATTTCATTTCAGTTTCATTTATATAAACTGTGTGGATGGTTTAATTTTGTAGTTGTTTAAAAAGAGTAGTTAAGTAAAATTTTGACGCCAGCCTAATAGGTTATTAGTAATTAAATTAATTTTCGACAGTGATGCTAAGAATGATCCATATGCGACTCCTGTTTTAATTTGGTATAGGAGTGATCGTCCGGTATTTTATTAGGCGGGGTGTCACAGAACTATGGTCGCCTCCCCTATGTTTATTTTTATGTCACTGATTCGAGGAGCTAACCGAGTCGGGGTGTCCGGGTGGATGAGAATACCTAGGGTGATTGCATTGTAGAGAACATCAGCTGAGTGTCTATTCAGGAGGATGGTTATATATCTGCGATATATGGGTGAATGTTGTAATAAGATAATACATATATATGGTGCATATAATTTTATACGGCTAAAATACATGAAGTGAACTGTATTAGTGCTAGTGAGAATGATATAAGGTCTTAAATGGAAAATGACTAGTTAAGTTAAAGTGATAAATAACTTATAAATTAGATATTAAACATACTCGGGCTAGAGTAGTGTGACATGAAGGAGTTATAACAAGGACTACTTACGGGGAAGATGACTAGGTGGGTTATAAAGAAAAGCATTAGGTGTACACAATAGTTGAGGTGTGAGTAGGTCCTCGAGGGAGTGCGACACTAGCTTAAATATGAAGAGAATTCATTCATTTTAAATTTCTACATTTTAATCACTTGCTAAATATTTTCAAAAGGACTTTGGGCTCTGACCCGTACTTGCAAAATATTTTCAAAACCTTTTAGGTGTCCCGCCACAGGGACACCAAACTTGATGATCTGTTCCAGGAATGCATAGCTGCGGCATGTGTAGATGTTGCTGGATTTAGACTTAGTCGCTTTAGTTATTTTATTCCTAGAGTATGATGTAGTCAGTATTTCTTTCAGGCATGTCACCCTGGTTATTTCATTTATTTGAGTCAGATGATGTATTCAGTTTATTATTCGGTTGGTTCATTATTTCGGACTCGGGATTTATAGCCGATGGTTTATTCGCCAAGGATTTTATTTATTCATATTCAGTTTTGATTGACTGAGTGATTGTGTGAATGGTTTAAATTATATTTATTCGTATGTTGTTGTTGTTTGATAAAAAAGATAAAATTTGGCACCGGCCTTTGGGAATACTAGGTGGTTAGTTTGTTTTAAAAAGTTTTTGATAGTGATGCTAAGAATAATCCAAATGACAAACCTATTTTAATTTAATAAAGGACTGTTCACCCGGTATTTAATTAGGCGGGGTGTCACAACTTACTCCCATATAGTTTCATGATCCAAGTTTCTACATAATATATGTTTTGAGATCATCATTTTCGCACCGTGTTTATTCCATACATTCCTATGGATTGATTCTTGCAGAGGATTATGTGTTCATTGGTGTACATACGGTGGAATTCGTATGCATGATGGTAGCAGTGGTCCATCGGTGAACTCTGAGACGTAGGTAGATTATTGTGTTGTCACAAGGCAGAGGTAGAAGGAATAAAGAGCGTCAAGGCTTGTGAGGCTGTCAAGTTATTGTGTAAGTACTCTGTCGTATCCTTGTAGTAAATATGTGCTTAGGGGACTTGTGGCTGGGTCATCTGAGGTTTTTTCCATTGTGCATTTTCCTTATACATCGGGGTGTTGTGGTTATGTATTTTTTCTTGCAAATTATCACCTAGATGCTTACTTAGGTTTAACAAGATAAAATTGGTTTAACTACGAAAATGGTGTAATTGGTGCTTAATTCATTTGGGTAATTTAGTTTACTATAATTCAAGTTAGAATTGTTAATTTGGATAAATTCCTGTTAATCTTAAATGAAGTTTGTTTGAATTTAGTTTGTATAAATTTAAACTCAAATTGAAGTTTTATTTTAGAAGTGAAACATTGAATTTGAAGAAAGTTTTACAATTTGAACATTATGGGAAACCATCACCCTATTTTAGTGGTATTAAAGAATAATATAAAAATCTGTCTTGCAAATTAGTACCATAGTAGGAACACTAATTTATCGTGTTAGGTCATTTGGGTGTAAATATGGAAAAATTTTAATTTTTGAGATTTCTTATTTTTTACGGTTCTAACTACGCATACCGAAAGGTGCGTATGAGGCCAACACATAAGTCGTTAGATGAGCGGGTTTGGCTATCGATCGTTAAAGGGTGGTCCCCACCAACATGTTCAATATGAGAAGTTAGAATTCCTAAACCCGTAGAAAGATGGAGTGAGGATGAGCTTAAGCTAGCAAATTTTAATTCTCGTGGCTTAAATTCTCTTTTTATCGCGGTTACACTGGAGGAGTTCTACCGGATTCTGACGTGTGAAATGTCTAAGGAGGCTTGGAACACACTCCAACTCACCCATGAAGGTATAAGTGCTATTAAGGCTTATAAACTCCAAAACCTCACCACTCAATTTAAAACAATTAAAATGGATGAGAGTGAAACCTTGGATGAGTTCTATTTTAAATTGTCCGATATCGTTAACTTATATTTTAGTTTGCAAGAAAGATACCCAATAACCATGTCATAAAAAACAATTGAGGTCATTACCTAATAGTTTTAATCCAAAAGTGACCATTTTGAATTCTTTAGGAACTTTAAATTCAATGAAATTTGAAGAGCTTGTAGGTGACTTACAAACTTATGAACTTGACATGTTTACCTCCAAGGATGTGAAGATTAAGGATAAAATCATAGCTTTGACAGCCCGAAAGGAGGAAATATTGGTTTCGGATGATGAGTTTGAAATCGACTTGGATGATATGGCTATGTTTGCTAGGAAGTTTAGAAATTTTCTTGGGTTTAATAAAGAGAAACTTAAAAATAATTATAAGAAGTTTGAGAAGTCTAAGTATCCCAAAGCCGAGAAACCCCCTAAAAATTATAATGATGATCTTAAAAGGGACGATTCAAACAAATGTTTTAGTTATGAAGGTTATGGCCATAGGGCAGCCGAGTGTCCCATGAAACTAAGGAAGGAGGCAAAGAAAATCATTTCTTAAAATGCCACCCTTAGTGATAGTGAACCGAAAGAGTGACTCGATTTTCGCATTCAGCGAAACTTCACCACGTTAATGGCTAGCCATGTGACCATTGATGGCAAATCTTCCCATGAAGAGATTTATTTGCATGACGCTTACGAGGCCATTGTTGGTGAATCCCAAGTGCTTGATGGTAGAGTGAGTGGAGAAGAGTGTAAAAATGAAGAAGGGGGATGGGAGAGTGAACTCCAAGTAGCCTTTCATGAATGTATGCGAAATCTTTGAAATTAAAAAAGGATAACTTGAAGTTAGAATCTAGGATGAGAGAGTGTTCTGTAAGAAATGATGAAAGTGCTTTAATTGAAGATCCTAGGACATGTGAGAGGACTCTTGAAAAGAACCTAAATTATGTTGAAGGTTAAATAGATAGTTTTTGTGGTTTAATGGAGGCTATGAACAAAGAGCTTCTTGAGTTTGAAGAGACTAGGAGTTTAATTGATTCTAGGATAGTGGAGCTTGAAGAGAGATTGAGAGATTCAATTCGTATCAAATTTGATTTGGAGTGTAGGTCGGAGAAGTTGGATAAAATTTTAGGCACCGTCCAAATCAAAGATGTAAAGTGTGGTATTGGCTTCGATACTCTAAATGTTTCCTGTAATAAATATGGAGCCCTAATTTTGAGAGAATCATCTAGGAACGCTAGAAAAGGTCAACCCTTAAGTAATACTTCTCACTGTCCTTTCACTTGCACATATTGTGGTAGGAAGGGTCACCTTAGAAGGTTTTTGTTTCGATCATAGAAAAGGTCCTAGGAAGTTCAAAGAAAGAGTCACCAAGGTCACCAAAACCCGAAAGTGTCACTTTATACCTATGTGGGTTAGAAGATCCGATTTGGAGGCTTTATATGATAGATTTTATGATCCTCATTTGCTTTCACATGATACTTTCCATGCTATATCTAAAGGTTGATTGTGTTAATTTTTTTTACATACACTAGTTGTGCTTCATGATATATTTTTGTTAGTTGTACGTTTATTAACCATATTCTAGTCTATGATTCATCATATATTTTTTACAAGGATCATGACATATGTATCTTGTGTATTTTTTGTTTGAATTTATTGAGTCATATTGAAATAAACAAAAAGATTTTTTTCTTCCTTTGAGTTCTATTTGTTTTATTTATTTTTTAAATTGAAAACTCAAAAAGATTTTTTTTAATGTATTTTAGTGTTACACATTTTTGGTGGAATATCCTTATGTTTGAATCCTATATCACTTTTCGCTTCTATGTGGATAGAACTTTTGGATATGACTCTCGGTTATTAAATTGTTCTTTATCATGCTTGAATGGAGTAGTTTGCTTTTGAATTGGTTAATGGATTCTATTTGTATATGCCTCCTCACATATAAGCACGAGCTCTTTTGAGCATTAACTTCACATATATATTTGAGCGTTATGAGATGTTCTCCCTTCAATTTTATCATCCAAATATTTTGTGACCATGGGGGATTTCTGCATGTAAGTACCGTTACCCGTGAGATTTATTGGAATAGTATAGAAAAGAAAAAAGAGTGCTTAGGAAAACAAAAGGATCAAATATCATTTGCGTTAAATCCACTGTTGGCAAGAGCCTATAGAAAAGATTAAAATGCAATAAAAATATAAAAGTTGCCAATGGCCAACATAGTTTAGTTTGATCATTCAAACAAAATAGATTCAAAAGAATTGAGAAAATAAAAGAAAATATGTAATATGTTTATCTTTTGAGGGTATTTAGTTGAAGATCAATGGCTTTTCACAATGAATCCTAGTTATGCTTATTATGTCATAACTCTATTGATTTGTAGAAACATCAAAATTCTAGGTTTGTGTACATTTTACTTGTCTGTTCTTTGAATTCACATGATCTTGTCACATGAGGCTAAATTTTAGTTGATAAACTTCTGTGATCAAATAGAACTCCGTGAAAATTTTATAGTGATCGGGTCATAACTCTTTTGTCTCTACTTCACACCTATTCATTCCGTTTACCACATTTGGTTTAGACACAATTATGCCATATGAGTGTGGAAATCTTATTTTGTTTAGTGTCTTTTATGGTCTTTATACCTATATGTGTATGTGCGCTTATGCTTTATTAATGTATTTTAACGCTTATATATATGGTAGCATTTGCTTTAAGTCTTTGATTTTGCATCTAGTACTTATATGCTATTGTTTCATATTGATATTTATCTTGTTGTGATTTTTTATTATTATCCCATGCTTATCTTAATTCATTCTAGTTGATATCATTTTGTTATCGAATCATAGTTGGTATATATTTTACTTTGTGTGAATTAGTTGTTCTTGTGTTGCAATGTTTTTTTTTGTATCACTATACACCATTGCATGATATAGTTATTTTTCCTTTATGCTTAGCCCCTATTTCATTTAGGGGGATAATTTATTTAAATTGGGGAGAAACTAATTATTTTATGCAAATAGTCTTTGTCTATTCCAGAACAGAAAGGAGGAGAAATAGTATCTAACTCTTTTCATTTGGCGGGATCTAACTTAGGGGGAGACGTCATTTCTTAGGTAGATATTGTTAGACAAGGGCGGAGGATCTATTTATGCATTTTATGTTATTACATTCCCTATGTGTTTGATGGTGTGTTTAAGTGTGTAGGTTTTCATCCATGGAGTAAAGTTTTTAATGCAAATCTTCTCATAATATGTGTCCATAAAGTGTCTATTTTTTTTCTTTTCGATTGGGATTGAGTGTTTTATATGAGCTTGACGACCTATAGGACTTTATTTGGGTTTTGTCCTAGAATATCCAAAGGGGAAGATTTGTAAGGACACTTTTCCAATTAAGTCAATTTGTATGTGTTGACTTAATTTCGGATAAAACTATTTGAGTCATAGGATAGAAGTTGTATTTGTGACCTTCTAAGCCTATGACCGTTTTTGTTTAAGACGTACCGGCCAAGTAGAAGCGATCACATCCTATGCCATATTTTGTACCATGTTTTCATCATCAACATCCCAAGGATCTCTCAGGTATAAATGCTTATATTATGTTAATCCTTGAAAATTTATCATTGGGTGATAATATTTTAGTTAAGCTATTTTAAAATGTCTTTATATTTTTTCAAGAAAAATTTCCAGATTTTTGTAGGTTGTTAGAACGACTTTCCCATGTCATTTGAACAATATTGTTGGGTTGTTCGAATGAGGCATATAATTAGATATCTTTTGGGTTATGTTGCCTTCTTCTTTGGAATGTCGTTCGAACGTGAGTGAATGTATTTCAAATGACCAGATCAATTTTTGAAAAAAACATGATAGTCTTTCAAATAGTTTCGTTTTAACCTCGCATTATTTTTTTCCCAACCATTTATGTAGTGAGGGATTTTAGTTTTTCTAGAGAAAGTTTCAAACCTTTAGAGTCAAAAATTCTCTTTAAGAAGCTCATCCATGTTTAAGACTTTTCCATCTTCCTTTAGAGAAAATATTTCAAGAAAAGTCAAGAGTGTAGTTATTTACACCCAAATAGTTTCATGATCTAACCTTCAATATAATATATATTTTAAGATTATTGTTTTAGCACCATGTTTGTTTTGTACATTCCTCCGGAGGATTTCATGTTCGTGGGTGTACATATGGTGGAATCTGTATGTTTGACGGTAGTAGTTCCCCATCGGTGGATTCCGAGACATAGGTGGATTCCTGCATTCTCACTAGGCAAAGATTAAAGCAACGAAGAGCTTCAAGGCTTGCGAGGGCGTCGAGTCATTGTGTAAGTAATCTATCGTGTCCTTATAGTAAATATGTACTTAGTAGACTTGTGGTTGGCCGGTCCGAGGTTTTTCCGTTGCGGGTTTTCCTAGTACATTGCGGAATTATGATTGTATATTGTATCTTGCAAATTCTCACCTATATGCATGCTTAGGTTAAATAAGATAAAATTGGTTTATCCACAAAAATGGTATAATTGGCGCTTAATTCATTTGGGTAATTTAGTTTACTATAATTCAAGTTGGTATTGTTAATTTAGCAAAATTCATGTCAATCTTGAATTAAATTTGTTTGAATTTGGTTTGTATAAATTTAAATGCGAATTGTAGTTTTGTTTTAAAAGTGAAAAATTAAATTTGAAGAAAGTTTTAAGATTTGGAATTCCGAGAACTATAATCCTATTTTAGTAGTATTAAAGCATAATATAAAAATCCGTCTTACAAATGTAGAAAAGTCGTGTGTGATCTTCAGTGTCCAATGTTCACAGATGTTTAATGAACGAGACGCTCTTTCTTAAATGCTATATGAATCTAAGAATTTTGTCTTGATAATGCAAGAATAAAATACTTTGACATGAAATTAAGTCAACTGTATTAAAATAATTAAATTCATACTTTTTAAAGAGACAAAACTGTTTAAAATTATTAGTAGGTTAACAACTCTAAAAGGACTTTGGTATTTAAAGTAAAGTGAGGATTTGCATTATATTGATGTGACACCCCGCGATTTTTCGTACCTGGTTAATCAAGACACACTTGAAACACCTGGATGTCTAAACAATTTATATCATTATCAGCATTAACGAAAACTAAAAACCCATGGTAAATTAAACCAACAAAAAAAAATAATTCAATAAGAGAGGAAGAGTTGGAATAAAATGTAATACCCCGTATTTTTATGCTATATTAATTTGGGGATTTATTAAATTTAATGTGAATTATTTATTTAATAAAATCCGGAAATTAATTATGTTATAATTATTAACGTGACGAGAGTTAGTAATTATGGGAAATTTGTCGAATATTACTAATGAGCAAAGTAATTTATAATATTGGTTATATTGAATGTCACGAGTGAATAAAATGACAATTTTAGAAATTTGAGTCGGGACGCGCCCGTGTCGCGTCGGGACTAAATATTGGTAAATAAAAGTAAATATTTTATAAGTTATTCGTATGGTCGTTTTGAGTGCGCCAACGCGTCCGGAAGGGTCGAGATAGTCAGAAAAGTATACCCGGGGGTTTGATTTGGGTCTTGGGGCGTTTTAGGCCTAATTAGTACCCCGGGAGGGCATTTTTTAGTCATTTTGTATTTTTGGGTAATTAAACCCACGAAAATTAAAGGGGTTATTTAGGTTATCTCCTAGGGTTAGATAACTCAAAACACTAGAACGGCCATTGGAGAGGAGAGGAGAGAGCTCTCAATGCATTCCAAGGCTCAAAACTCACCCGTTTGCACCGCCGCCACCGCCAACGCGTAGATCGCGAGACGGGGAACGCAACCACACCAATTTCGGCACCAAACCAGACTTCTGAAAATCCCAGGCAAGTGTTTATCTTGCTTATTTCGTTGATGCATCTTTCATATTAGTTTAGGAGTAATTATAATGAGTTTTTATGGAAGAAACCTAAAAGATGAGATAGGAAATTGCATGTAGGGATGGATTTATTGTTATTCTGGAAACCCCTTAACATGTAGAGGATTGAACCATGAATTTATGAGGTTGTAGATGAAGAAAATTCTAGAAAAGATGGATTGGAACATATTAATGAAATTCTAGGGTTCTTGAGGTTTTATATGAATTTGGGGCTTGTTGATCCATGTTTAATAATAGAAATCTACATGCTTTACGTTGAAATTTCATAGTATGATGATATAATGTCAGTAGTATAAATTTTGGGTCGATTGGGTATGAAAAATATGGATTTGGTGAAGGTTAGAAGATGAAACCCGTAACTGCAAAACTGCAGATTTCGCAGACCTGCTTGATCGATCGATCGAGCCCAGAGCTTCGATCAATCGAAGGTTCGATCGATCGAGCCCCAGACCTCGATCGATCGACCCCTCCTGGAAGACTCCTATTTCCCTTTTTAAATTAGTTAAATTCAAGTTAATGTGAAATAATTCTTGGACATCCTTAATAAAATGTTTTGGGAGATGTGGAAGACCAGTAGGACATATGAATAATGTTGGGGCCTTTAATGTGAGACGAGAATTGTATTTTTGGGATAATTACATAAGGAACGATGAAATCTTATATTAAAGGGAGAGATTACGTAAAAATTATTACGACGGAAAATAGATGGATACCTACTGAATTGTACATTTGGAAGAATAGAGTCCATGAGGGTTACGTAGTAAGTTGGAAAAACCCTTTGAATTAAAGTTAGAAACGAACCATTATACTGGATAAATAATAATGGGAAAATAAGGATAAATGTTGTGAATGTGGGTTATTGGATAAACCTAAATTGATATAATAAAAGTGGTATATTTATATGAATGTGTATGCATATATTATATACTTGTGAAAATCATGCCCGCGCTACTTGCTATCCCTAAGGTTTCCGCGCTGGGACGATCTTATCTCTTGTGCCTTATGGGGGATATTGACTCGTACCCTAAAAGATAGAAATCCTAGGTACAGGCTATCGAATCGGTAGTCACGGTCGTAAGAGACGTGAGGGTATGTACTGACCTCTTGGACTTGGAAACTATGCTTCGCCTCAATATTGTTTGTGTATGTATTTATACAGTTCGAGAGTGATTCCGAACTTGTATTCCCTTTAGTACGATTGATACGGGGATTGGATAGCAGAGTATGCCCGCACCATAATTTTTATGTGGGGTGCTGTTAGAATATATATATTATACGAGTATTTAATATATATGTATGAACTTCTGAAATATGGGAAACTGCCTACTGTGTTATGGTTAGTAAGACATGTATAATGACTGAAATTGGCAATACTTGTTTTGAGAAGTATAATATGATTTTGAAAAACTTTATGAATTAATAAAGTTAAAATGAGAGTTTTGTACTAAATGAAATTATCCTTTCAAACCATGATGTTGTTAAATCTTAAATCTTGAGAGTCACCTAAGATAAGTTAAATACTTGGGGAAAGATAGTGTGATATATGATGAGATAAACCATTGGGAAGGTTAGTGCGATAGGAGTGCACATTAGAAGAGAGGTGAGAATTTCTCAAGAGAGTGTCGCACTAATATGTTGTTGCATTGGCCTGTATCAATTTAAATACTTGCTAAACGAATTTTTAAATCATATACACTATCGGGCTCTGACCCGTTTCTATTCCTTTTTCTCTCTTGTATATATATGTATATATTACAGGTGCCCAACCACAGGGGCGTCTTGTTTAGGATCTCTTAGAAGGAACGTGCTGCAGCTTAGGTGGGAGTTGCAGGCCACTTGCTTAGACGATTTCATTTACTTGATTCCACTTCTATCATTCTCCTTATTAGGCATGTGTCGCCCTTTCCACTATTTATCTGTGTTATTGGGACATTGGTATTTCAGTTATTTCTAGTACTATTACTTTGGGATTTATTCGGCATGTATGTTTTACTTTAAGTTTTAAATGCTGGGATTTAGTTGTTGAATGTTTAAATTAATTGGATTATATGTTCCAAGATTATTGTGGTGTGATTCTTTAAATATTGAATTGTTGTAGATAATTAAATCTTTATTTTCAAAATAAAATTTGGAAAGTAATGTTTAAAAATGGTTTTGACACTTAGCTTAATTAAATAGGTTGTTAAATTTGGAAAAGTTATTTTTACGACAGTGATGCTAAGAATGAACCAACTGTTCACCTTGATTTTAATTTAATAAAGGAGTGATCGTCCGGTATTTAATTAGGCGGGGTGTCACAGGTGGTATCAGAGCATCAGGTTCTAGTGTCCTTTAGGATCTGTGCGGCTTATTATGCTTTCAGCTTTGCTTTCTTTGATATAGAGCCCTATTTTTAGGATTGTTGTATTTCTGCTTTTACGTTATGTCTTCTGCTATTTGAGATTTGATAATGACTGTAGACTAATAAACTTATTCACATTTCAGATGCCTTCGAGACGTGCATTGAATGATAGGCTTGCCCAGGCCGAGCAGCTAGCAGCTCCGGCACAAGGCACTATGAATGCTAATGAAGTAGCCGCCATTGTTGCTCAGGCGATGAATGCCGCGCTAGCGGTGGTTCAACAGGCTCCACCCCAGATTCAGGCAGTGGCGCCAGTACCAGCACAGCTTCCATCTGCATGGGAGAGGGTTAGGGATGCTTTTCAGAAGGCGCATCCCCCTGAGTTCTCTGGTAGCTCAGATATCGTCACAGTCAGCCAACGGAAGAAAGACATCCAGCGGCATCTTCGTATGTATGAGTGCAGCGACGTGCAAAGGCAATTATTGGCTTCCTTTAAGCTGGTGGGGGCCGCTTTGCAGTGGTGGGAGTCCACTACCACCTTGGAGGAGAGGGACACGATCCCTATTCAGTCATTCTGGGAGCGGTTTGACCGCAAGTACTTTCCACCCGCCGTGCAGACTGAGATGAGGCATAAATTACTGAATTTGAAATAGGAGAACTCTACCGTTTCTGAGTATGAGGAGGAGTTCACGAGACTTCTCACCATAGTGCCAGATGAGGCACCTACTGAGAGTAAGAAAATTATGTTATTTGTGGACGGGTTAGCTTGGAGGATCCGTCAACATCTTATAGGGAATCTATCTCTGAGTACTTTCACTGATGTACTCAATGCTGCGTTACTCCATTGCCAGGATCACAGCTTCCATCTGCAAGGAAGCAAGAGAGCAGGAGAGTCCAGCCAGCAAGGCAGGACCGGGGGTAGTAGTGCTAGTGGGGCACCATCTCATGGACAGACTCGTCAGCACGAGCAGAGTTCCCATCAAGGGGACCCTGCTAAGCGATTCCGTTCAAGTGATTCTAGACATGGATTTGGGGGTTATAGGCAGGGCCAGCCTAATCAACAGGGCCAACAGCGCGCTAATCAGGGCCAACAGGGCCAGTGGAGGTAATGGCCAGCAGGGCCATGGTCAGCAGGGTCAGAGGGGAGGTAACTTCAGAGGCCGGTGTTTTGTATGCGGCAAGCATGGTCATAAGCGCCAGGATTGCCCAGAGGGTAATAGGGCCCCACAGCAGCAGGGTGCCAGTAATGAGCCACAGAGACCACTTTTTCCAGCTGCCCTGCCAGCTCCAGCCCAGGTGCCAGCCCTACCAGCCATTCCAGCAGCTCCAGTACAGCAGGGGAAGTTACAGTACGGATGTGTCTATAACGTCCACCAGGCAGCAGCTCCACAGGCACCACCCGCGATTGAGGGTATGTTTCCTATCCATGGTACTATAGGTCGGGTTTTGTTTGATACTGGGGCGACGCATTTTTTTATAGCTACTCATTTTGCGAAGGACTTAGGGTTGTTAGCCATAGCATAGAGCACAGTGACGTGTGTAGACTCACCACTGAGGAGTGGGTTGCTTATCTTCTTTATATACTGGGGAGTGGGGGTAGAGATTGGTAGTTTGGTATTACCTGCAGACATGTTAGTCTTAGATATGCATGAGCATGATGTTATTATCGGTATGGATTGGCTCGCAGCTTATAGAGCCATGATTGATTGCTTTGGTGGGAGCATTGTTTTTGCCATTCCGGGGCAAGAGATGTTTGTAGTGGCGATGCCTCGCCCAGAGGGAGGTTCGATCGCTCATTTATATTATATAGAGGAGGATGACTCTAAGGAGGTTGTGATTCCTTTAGACTCGATCCCAGTCGTTCGTGAGTATTCCGATGTATTTCAGGAAATACCAGGCCTACCCCCCAGTCGAGAGATAGACTTTGTCATAGATTTATTGCCAGATACGAGACCTATAGCACGCGCTCCATACCGTATGGCTCCGGCGGAGATGCGAGAGTTACGAGATCAGATAGAGCAGCTGTTAGGTCAGGGCTTCATTCGTAGGAGTACCTCACCTTGGGCGCTCCAGTCTTGTTTGTGAAGAAGAGAGATGGTTCACTGAGGTTATGTGTGGACTACCGGGAGTTGAACAAGGTCACGATACGAAATAAGTATCCGTTACCTCGAATTGATGATCTGTTCGACCAGCTGAGGGGAGAAACTTTCTTTTCGAAGATAGATCTGAGGTCGGGGTACCATCAGCTACGTATTAGGGAGCAAGATGTTTCAAAGGCTGCATTCTTGACGATATATGGGTCTTATGAGTTCAGATTGATGCCATTCGGCCTCACAAATGCTCCAGCCATGTTCATGGACTTAATGAACCGAGTATTCAGAGATTTCTTGGATCAGTTTGTCATCGTCTTCATAGATGACATTTTGATATATTCACACTCCGATGAGGAGCATGCCGAGCACTTGAGGCATGTTCTTCAGACTTTACGAAAGCATCAGTTGTATGCTAAGTACGAGAAGTGTGGATTCTTATTGCGAGAGGTACATTTCTTGGGGCATGTTGTTTCTGAACAGGGGATAGTAGTTGACCCGAGTAAAGTGTCAGCGGTGAGGGAGTGGGGACATCCCACGACACCGACGGAAGCGCGTACTTTCTTGGGGTTAGCCGGATACTACAGGAGATTCATTTGGGGATTCTCCAAAATAGCGGGTCCATTGACGAACCTGACTCGCAAAGGGGTACCATATATTTGGGATGATGCTTGTCAATTGACTTTCGACGAGCTGAAAGACAAGCTTACTTTAGCACCAGTCCTTGCTTTACCGAAGCCTGGTGTGGAGTACCTGGTTTACACCGATGCCTCTTTACGGGAACTTGGGGGAGTACTTCAGCAGGAAGAGAAAGCTATAGCTTTTGCATCCCGCAAGATTAAGCCGCATGAGAAGAATTACCCCACCCATGACCTGGAGTTAGCAGCGGGCGTCTTTGCATTGAGGATATGGAGACACTATTTATTGGGGGAGAAATTCCGTTTGTTCACAGACCACAAATCACGGCAGTACCTGTTCAGTCAGCGAGAGCTGAATATGCGTCAGCGCAGATGGTTAGAGTTTGTGAAGGACTATCAGTTCGACATACAATATCATCCGGGGAAAGCCAACGTAGTTGCTGATGCGTAGAGCCGTAGATCGGTAAATGAGGTAGCGGACGTCTGGAAAGCGAAGTGGAAGGAGTTGGGTCACCAGGACGCAGTAGCCCGTTCCTTCATATCTGTTATAACAGTCACACCCGAGATTGTTATGAGGGTAATACAGGCCCAAACCACAGACCCGTTTTGCCAGGAACAGATTGTACGACTTTTAGCCGAGGGTGCTGAGTCCTATTCTGTTAGTTCTGATGGGGGTTTGAGGCTTAATGGGAGGTTAGTGGTTCCATAAGTGGTAGAATTGCGTCATGCAATGATGACCCAATCTCACAGGTCTCGATTTGCGGTACATTCTGGAGGAGATAAGATGTACCAGGATATGAGGAGGCAATACTGGCGGAGTGGGATGAAGAAGGACATTGCTGAGTTCGTGTCCAAGTGTTCTACCTGCCAGCTGGTGAAGGTGAACCATCAGAAACCGTCAGGATTTCTTCAGCCATTGGTAAAACCCACGTGGAAGTGGGAGAGTATTTCCATGGATTTTATTACAGGGTTTCCCACATCACAGCGGAGACACGACTCCATCTGGGTGATTGTAGACCGTTTGACCAAGGTGGCTCATTTTCTGCCAGTGCAGACAGATTATACCACGGGTCAGTATGCTCAGTTGTTCATTTAAGAGATTGTCAGATTACATGGGGTGCCCCTGAATATTGTGTCAGATAGAGACAAGATTTTCTTGTCACGTTTCTGGGAAAGCTTTCAGGAGGCTATGGGTACTGAGTTAAGGTTGAGTTCAGCTTATCACCCACAAACAGTTGGACAGACAAAGCGTACTAATCAGATGTTAGAGGATATGCTACGCATGTGTGTTCTTGATTTTGGAGGAGGTTGGGAGCCACATCTTCCACTGGTAGAGTTTGCTTATAATAACTCTTATCAGTTTACGATTGGTATGGCTCCATTTGAGGCTTTGTATGGTAGGCCTTGTCGTTCTCCAACTTGTTGGCTCGAGGTGGGGGATAACAAGTTGCTAGGACTAGAGGTAATTCAAGAAATCTCCACGAGGATTGAGATGATTAGGAGTCGCATTCGAGTAGCCCAGGACAGGCAGAAGAGCTACGCCGATGCGAAACGGTTCTTCCGAGAGTTTAATGTGGGGGACCAAGTGTTACTGCGTGTATCTCCTATGAAAGGAGTGATGAGGTTCGGGAAGAAAGGGAAATTGGCCCCGAGGTACGTGGGACCATTTCCCATTATCGAGAGGATTGGGCCTGTAGCATACAGATTGGGACTACCAGAGCATTTACACTGCATTCATGATGTATTCCACATCTCGTCGTTGAGACGGTATCTTCGGGATGATATGGCCCATACTCACATCGTGATAGATGAGATAGACTTACAGCCTGACATCTCTTACGAGGAGAGACCGGTGGCTATCCTAGACTATAGTGAGAGGAGATTGAGGTCGAAGATAGCTCCACTTGTACGGGTCCAGTGGGAACATCATAACGTGGAGGAATCCACTTGGGAGCGCGAGGCCAATATGCGCGAGACATATCCAGATTTGTTCTTACCAGGTATGCCTTATTTTCTGAATTTCGGGACGAAATTCCGATATTAGGGGGGAAGTATGTAATACCCTGTGAATTATATAACCGCCGTTAATTTGAGGATTTATTAAATTTAATGTGAATTAATTATTTAATAAAATCCAGAAATTAATTATGTTATAATTATTAACGTGAGGAGAGTTAGTAATTATGGAAAATTTGTCGAATATTACTAATGAGAAAAGTAATATATAATATTGGTTATATTGAATGTCACGAGTGAATAAGATGACAATTTTAGAAATTTGAGTCGGGACGCGCCCGTGTCGCGTCGGGACTAAATATTGATAAATAAAAGTAAATATTTTATAAGTTGTTTTTATGGTCATTTTGAGTGCACCAACGCGTCCGGAACGGTCGAGATAGTCAGAAAAGTATACCCGGGGGTTTGATTTCGGTCTCGGGGCGTTTTAGGCCTGATTAGTACCCCAGGAGGGCATTTTAGTCATTTTGTATTTTTGGGTAATTAAACCCACGAAAATTAAAGGGGTTATATCAGATGTTTAGGTTATCTCCTACGGTTAGATAACTCGAAACACTAGAAAGGCCATTGGAGAGGAGAGGAGAGAGCTCTCAAGGCATTCCAAGGCTCAAAACTCACCCGTTTGCACCGCCGCCACCGCCAACGCGTAGATCGCGAGACGGGGAACGCAACCACACCAATTTCGGCACCAAACCAGACTTCTGAAAATCCCAGGCAAGTGTTTATCTTGCTTATTTCGTTGATGCATCTTTCATATTAGTTTAGGAGTAATTAGAATGAGTTTTTATGGAAGAAACCTAAAAGATGAGATAGGAAATTGCATGTAGGGATGGATTTATTGTTATTCGGGAAACCCCTTAACATGTAGAGAATTGAACCACGAATTTATAAGGTTGTAGATGAAGAAAATTCTAGAAAAGATGGATTGGAACATATTAATGAAATTCTAGGGTTCTTGAGGTTTTATATGAATT
The DNA here is from genome assembly GCA_949130495.1 of Sambucus nigra. Lineage (NCBI taxonomy): Eukaryota > Viridiplantae > Streptophyta > Magnoliopsida > Dipsacales > Adoxaceae > Sambucus > Sambucus nigra. The sequence continues at coordinate 379,829,726 of OX422214.1, read as the reverse complement.
TGGGGCTTGTTGATCCATGTTTAATAATAGAAATCTACATGCTTTACGTTGAAATTTCATAGTATGACGATATAATGTCAGTAGTATAAATTTTGGGCCGATTGGGTATGAAAAATATGGATTTGGTGAAGGTTAGAAGATGAAACCCGTAACTGCAAAACTGCAGATTTCGCAGACCTGCTTGATCGATCGATCGAGCCCAGAGCTTCGATCGATCGAAGGTTCGATCGATCGAGCCCCAGACCTCGATCGATCGACCCCTCCTGGCAGACTCCTATTTCCCTTTTTAAATTAGTTAAATTCAAGTTAATGTGAAATAATTCTTGGACATCCTTAATAAAATGTTTTGGGAGATGTGGAAGACCAGTAGGACATATGAATAATGTTGGGGCCTTTAATGTGAGACGAGAATTGTATTTTTGGGATAATTACATAAGGAACGATGAAATCTTGTATTAAAGGGAGAGATTACGTAAAAATTATTACGACGGAAAATAGATGGATACCTACTGAATTATACATTTGGAAGAATAGAGTCCATGAGGGTTACGTAGTAAGTTGGAAAAACCCTTTGAATTAAAGTTATAAATGAACCATTATACTGGATAAATAATAATGGGAAAATAAGGATAAATGTTGTGAATGTGGGTTATTGGATAAACCTAAATTGATATAATAAAAGTGGTATATTTATATGATTGTGTACGCATATATTTTATACTTGTGAAAATCATGCCCGCGCTACTTGCTATCCCTGAGGTTTCCGCGCCGGGACGATCTTATCTCGTGTGCCTTATGGGGGATATTGACTCGTACCCTAGAAGATAGAAATCCTAGGTACAGGCTATCGAATTGGTAGTCACGGTCCTAAGAGACGTGAGGGTATGCACTGACCTCTTAGACTTGGAAACTATGATTCGCCTCAATATTGTTTGCGTATGTATTTATACAGTTCGAGAGTGATTCCGAACTTGTATTCCCTTTAGTACGATTGATACGGGGATTGGATAGCAGAGTATGCCCGCACCATAATTTTTATGTGGGGTGCTGTTAGAATATATATATTATACGAGTATTTAATATATATATGAACTTCTGAAATATGGGAAACTGCCTACTGTGTTATGGTAAGTAAGACATGTATAATGACTCAAATTGGAAATACTTGTTTTGAGAAGTATAATATGATATTGAAAAACTTTATGAATCAATAAAGTTAAAATGAGAGTTTTGTACTAAATGAAATTATCCTTTGAAACCATGATGTTGTTAAATCTTAAATCTTGAGAGTCACCTAAGATAAGTTAAATTCTTGGGGAAAGATAGTGTGATATATGATGAGATAAACCATTGGGAAGGTTAGTGCGATAGGAGTGCACATTAGAAGAGAGGTGAGAATTTCTCAAGAGAGTGTCGCACTAATATGTTGTTGCATTGGCCTCTATCAATTTAAATACTTGCTAAACGAATTTTTAAATCATATACACTATCGGGCTCTGACCCGTTTCTATTCCTTTTTCTCTCTTGTATATATATGTATATATTACAGGTGCCCAGCCATAGGGGCGTCTTGTTTAGGATCCCTTGGAAGGAACGTGCTGCATCTTAGGTGGGAGTTGCAGGCCACTTGCTTAGACGATTTCATTTACTTGATTCCACTTCTATCATTCTCCTTATTGGGCATGTGTCGCCCTTTCCACTATTTATCTGTTTTATTGGGACATTGGTATTTCAGTTATTTCTAGTACTGTTACTTTGGGATTTATTCGACATGTATGTTTTACTTTAAGTTTTAAATGCTGGGATTTAGTTGTTGAATGTTTAAATTAATTGGATTATATGTTCCAGGATTATTGTGGTGTGATTCTTTAAATATTTAATTGTTGTAGATAATTAAATCTTTATTTTCAAAATAAAATTTGGAAAGTAATGTTTAAAAATGGTTTTGACACTTAGCTTAATTAAATAGGGTGTTAAATTTGGAAAAGTTATTTTTACGACAGTGATGCTAAGAATGAACCAACTGTTCACCATTTTTTATAATTTAATAAAGGAGTGATCGCCCGGTATTTAATTAGGCGGGGTGTCATATAAAATTTGAAAATTAAACCCATTATATATAAACCTCTAATTAAAATTATTCAACTGAATAAAACAATACAATTGAAACTTCCTCTAACTATAAAATCCCAAGGGAAATATAAATAGTGTACAAAGGTAACCCTTCAATGTAACTCCAAATATAGCGACAACTATAATGAACCAGTGACTCCAACTCTGCGAATACCGAGATGAATCACCACAACCACAAGTCTGATCACTCAGTCCTATTAACCAGTTTATATAATAATAATATCATGGAGAAAAATATATTATAATTTGGGTCAATGCCCAAAAGTTGCAAGAATTAACTTTCAATAACGATTAATAATGATGCAGTTAATTCGCAATACATGTTACCCAGCGGCTCTCACATGAAATAAGTATCTCATCTCTCACCCACGTGAAATACTATATTCATGTCCTAAACCAAGACCTAACTATGCTAGTAGTTTCTATATCTAGACAGTTAAGCACTACCACTTAACAATAAACTACCATGGAATGCTACCAATAACCTAAAAAGGAATCCATCGCAAGGTTCAAAGATATATTTTTATTAATGTATTCCTAGCCTCATAAATGTAATTCTCTACCTATTTAAATATTTATTAATTAAACAATTATTATCCAACTACCATATGGGATAGATTGCAACTACATACCCTGGATAATTAAATGTAACAAGCCACACATGTAAAAATACAATCCAAATAACTACCACCGCAATGTCACTCACAAGGGACATACAAATAATCACATAAAGTACCTAACATGCCATAAGGTTCATTATTAGAGTCTATTGTTAGACTACATTAATTCTTACGTAATATACATATACATACATATACATGCATATATAGTACGTGAAGGAGTTTAACCTTAGTGTCCATCTTGTGCCGCTATTGGGAAGTTCACAAGAAACCAACACAAAACGCACAAAATGATGTGGTCGATCATATGCAGTAATACCACTAATGGGCCCATACCCGACCCGACTAATGGCTCCTGTCAAACAAAGTTCTCTCATTTCTAATGGAACATCCCTGAATGCATGATCTATAATGACCTCCACTATGGCAGCACATCTCAGCCGGCATATAGTACCTGGTCTGATATCGAACGCAAACCCCAAACCAATAATTACTACCACTAGTAAAGGTATGTCCATATAATCACACACACACACACACACACACACTATATATATATATCACAATAGGATAATGCATACACTCAAGCGTACCCAAACATCTAGATTCCTACAACGTTGGATCCTTATCTAAATTGGGTTTAAAATATCTCCAAACCAAGTTAAACATATATAAATAGGTAGAATATCGCATACACTCAAGCGTACCCCAAATCAATTAAATTCTTAAACATTGGATTATTTTTTACACACAAATCAATCCGGATCATGAAAATAAGAGCGAATCGATTCGGATAATGAAATTGTAGATATTTTTGTTATGAATGCATGGCCGCCAGTTTCGTATTTTTCTATTTTTTTTTAATCAGTTATGATTTTTTTTACTAAATGGCAAGCGAGATCGAAATTTTGGGTTGGTGATCTTGGGTTAGACTTTATCTCGAATGAGTTTGACGGGTTAAATTTTGAAGAAAAATTTCAAGGGTACTCACACAAACAAAAACCAGATTTGTACGTATCCTTGATCAATACTTATTTTCTAAACAAAACCATCAAATTCCACAATTTTTATATTTTATCATTAAAGTAGAAACGAACTTAAGAAAGAAAATAACATCTTTGAGAAATCTGAGAATAAAATAATACATGAACATAAATTGATGCGTCAATCCTATTTTCAATATTAAGCCTTAGATATTTTAAATTTCTATCCAATTCTCACCATATAAGTCAAAAAACTGCACGGATTATTTCTAAAAGTTAGTTTAGTCTCTTGTGATGTGAACGTGCCTCTTTTCGGGAAGTTTTGTTATTAAATTATATTTTCACCCCTTAACGCCCTATTTTTAAGATTAAACCTTAGAATTTTTAAATTTCAACCCAGTTCTCACCCCCGAGTCACATCAATGGATACATTAATTCTACAAGTTACGTTAATCCTTTGTGATGTGATTATACCTGTTTTTGGGTAGTTTTTTTGTTAAATTATTTTTTTACCCCTACCACCCTATTTTCAATCTTAAGCTTTAGATTTTAAAATTTCTACCTAATTCTCACCCACCCAATCATATGATTGCACGGGTTATTCCAATTAGTTCATTTAGCCCAGCGTGATGTGATCGTGCCTCTTTTTGGGAAGTTTTGTTGTTAAATTATATTTTCCCCTCCTAATGCCCTATTTTCAAGCTCGAACCTTAGTTTTTTTAAATGTCCGTGCAATTATTATCCCGTGAGCCACACGACTTCACAGGTTGTTTCTTTAGTCCCGTTTTATGTTATGGTGCCTCTTTTTTGGAACTTTTATTATTAACTTATATTTTCACCCCTTAACGCCCTATTTTCAAGCTTAAGCCTTCTATTTTTTCAATTTCTACTCAATTTTTACCCCATCAGCCACATAATTGCATGGGTTATTTCTACAAGTTAGTTTAGTTCCATGTGCATGATAATGGCTTTTTTTTAATATGCAAATATGTGGTAGGGTTTATATGGATATGGTCTAAAAGCGCGCACACAACTTTTAAAAAAATCAAATTTAAATTAAACTTAGCATTAATTAAACTGATTGTTGTGTTAAACAAATTAATCGATTTTATCTTAAACTAAAATATGCATCAATGTGAGTATATCAAAATAAAGTAAATCAATCACACAAAGCCCAATGTATGATGAAAACCCAAATGGAAAAATCCTCGAACGACCCACTCAACGCAATTCACTATGTTAGAAATTACAAAAAGGACAGGATAAAAGAATTACACAGCCGACTTGACTGCTTCAAGACTGCATCTTCATTCCCTTAACCTTTTGCTCAACGACACTTAGGATTCCATTTACGCGCCACCATAATACATGAGTTCACACACTCCTCAATGTCTATCGATCCAGGCTCAGCAACAGTCAAACAATACGGAGTTTACTATATATAAACAAACCAACCCCAAAATTCACCACACGAAATAGATACTTAACAAGGGTGATGATTAAATAAAATTGTGTGCCAAACGGAGATCTCAAACTAGCATAAAAGATTCAATCTTGGATCTCAAACTAGTAGGGTGAAAACTAGGGTTTAGAGGATTTTAGTTATATATTGGAAATTGATTTTTGCCAAAATTCTCTCTTAAAAACAATGCCATCATGCCTATTTATAGAAAAATATGGTTTTCAAGGCGATGCAAACTCATTCGAATGAAAATAATAGGTTCGTTTGAACGAAGTGCATAATCTCGTTCAAACAAAATCATAAATCTCATTTGAACAGACTTCAAATGACATTCGAACGAGATTCCACTATAAAGCAGAAAAAACGTCATTCGATCCTCGTTTGAGCATTGTTCAGACGACAAACATATTCTCGTTTAAACCAACTTAAAACCTCGATTGAACGAATTTTATAACTTTGCTTGAAAGACAAAGAAATCTCGTCCAATTAACTTTTTCATAAAAATATTTTTCTTTAAAAAGTCATTTTATGAAAAAATAGACTTTAACAATAATTTAAAACACCACCCAATGAAATCCAAGGATCAAAATAATATGCTTTCATACTTTATGAGATGATTGAATGTTGAAGATGAAACATGGAAGGAAACATGACACGGTGATGCAGCCGATCTAACTTTTTCACTACGATCTTTAATTAAACATACATCATGGGTTTGAAGGATAAACACTAAATACCTAAATTATTACTCAAATGGTTTTGTCCAGATGGAATTAAGACAAAACATACAAATTGACTCAATTCAAAAAATTTTCCTTACAGATCTCTTCCTCTGGCTATGCCAAGATGAAACCCCAAAACAAACACCTATGGGTTGTCAAGCTCATATAAAGACTTAATCCCCAACTCCTAAATGAAAAAGTACAGACTTGACAGACATATATGTTGAGTAGCTTTGCTCTTGTGTAAGCCTTGTCACATCGTTGCAAACCTGCACACTTAAACACACCTTTCAAATGAAACTTGAACATATAATAATATAAATCTCTACCTAAAATAGGATGTCTTCGCCAAAGGTAAAAATGTCTACCCCAAAGTTAAAGAATTAGATATCATTTCTCACCCCTTTTTTTAGGAAAAGACAAAGAAAAAGGTGCATAATATAAACAAACTCCCCCTAAATGTAACACAAATAAACATTAGGAAAATAAGTAAAATCATGAGATGGCGTGAAGTCAAACATGCAACGATAAACACAATTCGGCAACACAAGCTCAAATAATCCAAATTATGATGAAAAGATAACAAGTTTGATGGATAGATGATATATCAATGATAGAAAGAAATAAATGATACCAATATGATCATATAGCATACCAATTTGAAACCACTTGAAACCAAAAACAGAATATATGGCCTACATGGATCAAATGCAAACGCAAAGACTCAATACAAAAATACCACACATACACACACTCACATGCGCGCGCGCGTGCACACACACACACACACACACACAGATATATATATATATATATATATATATATATATATATATATATATATATATATATATATATATATATATATATATATATATATATATATATATATATATATATATATATATATAATCTAACATATATCAATGACATACAGGAATATATATAGGTATAAACACCATAAACAAGACACAAAACCCATAAGTTTTCCATACTAGCATAGAGTCGATGTGTCTAAATAAAGTTGGTACGGAGTCAAGGGGCGTCAATTAGCAATAACAGAAATATGACCTAATCACTCAAAAAATATGCACATTGAGTTATATGTGACCGCAAAAACTTATGGACTTCGATTTAGCCTCATAGTGATAAATAAGGACTCAAAAATGGACAAACCGACACAATGAACACTAGCCTAGAAAATATTTATGATTCTTAGATCAATAGAATAAAACATTAAAGCTCAACTAGGACACATTTCTTAAATCCATTGATCTTCAATTATAACACCCTAAAAAATATAAACATATAACTATTTTTTCTCTCATTTTATTTTGAAGATACTAAATTTTGAAGTATCAATGAAAAAATTTGGCCTTGAAAATATTTTCTTTTCTTCGCTTCTATTATCTTTTAGGCTCTTGTCATTGGTGGACATTCACGTAAAGAAGATTACTCCATACGTAGTCGTTTCCTATTGCACACTCATATTTTTATCACATAAAATCAAACTCATGCAATGTTTCTTATATGCACAAATCCCCCATTGTAAAAAATATTATGTATATGACAATATTGATTGGAGAACACCTCGCTTAGCTCATGAAACATAGGCAATAAAGTCCAAAATATCTCGTGCAAAGTGTGTGTGGAGGCATATGCAAAGTGAATCGATTAAGAGAATCATTTTCGAATTTATCCATGAAAGCGTGATTAAAAATAATCCTAATCATTGAAATTCATAATCAAATATCCTAGACACATGGATACATGGAAGGGATGGGATTCAAACATGCCGATATGCCATAAAAAATGTGTAAATCTAAGATACATATAAACAAAAATCTTTTTGAGTTTTTAAATATTTTTTAAAAAATGACACCACTTGAAAACTAAACTCCAAAGACAAATATGTTTTTTTTGTATTTTGTATAATATGGCCCAAAATAAAATACAAAATCAAAATACAAAAGATAAACGTCGTACAAGTAGAAAAAACATATAACATGAGGTATAGAAGCTAGTGTATGAAAATATACCAAAACAATCAACTATTAAATTTAGCATGAGACATATTATGTGCAAGAATTCGAGAATCAACAAGACTAATATATTGTAATACCCCGTACTTTTGACTATATTTATTTTGAGGATTAATTAATTAAATGCGTATTAGTTGGAAATTAATCCGGGTTATAAATACTAATGTGATGTAAATTGGTATTTGATTATGTGCATATATGATTATATATGAACTTGGTATTATAAAATTTGTCGTGGGATTTATATACGGCATTTTAGAAATTTTGTTGAGACGCGTGGGACCGCCGCGTCACGGTATAATGTTTTGTTAATAAAAGTGATTTTAAAATCTATAATCCGTATGGTCGTTTTGAGTGCTCCAACGCGTCCGGAAGGGTCGAGATAGTCAGAAAACACTAGCCGGGGGTATAGTTTGGGTCCCGGGGTATTTTTAGGCCATTCCGGCACCATAAAGAGTATTTTAGTAATTTGGTATTTTTGGGTAATTAAAAGTGACGAAAATTGAGAGTTGAAATCTGATAAGGAATTGACCCAACCAACCCTTATTAACCCAACAAGCTACGGAGGTTTATTAAAATAGGTTTTCATAAGTTTCCCCAAAGCAAACCCTAGCCACCATAGCCTTTTGGAGAAGAAAGCTTGGAAAAGGAGAGAGAGAGAGGAATTCTGCAGAAATTCTACACCGAATCCACATCAAAACCAGAAATCAAACCAAGGCAAGTGTTTTAATCATATTTAAATTCGTAGAATGTTACCTCCATGTTAGAAGATTGATAAATTACAACTGTTCTTGGAAGATAATGAAAACCCATGTAGTTTGAAGTTAGAACTTGAATATTGTGAAGAGAATTGCATGTAGTATGATAGGAGATGATTTCCCCTTATATAAATTGTGATTTGAAGGAATTAAAACAAAATAAATTCTGGGATTTGAGGATGATTTAAACCTAGGGTTCATGTTCTAGAGAAATTGGGAAAAGTGTAGAGATTTGTAAATTTAGTTGATGTTATGATGATTCAATCCTTGAAAACATGTTAGGAGATGATGTAAATATGTTTAGGATGAATTAGAGACCCTAAAACGTTATTTGGAAGAACTTTGGAAGAGATTAGAGTTGATAAAAATGGTGAAAAATGATTTTTGGAAAATTCTGGGCCGAAACTGGCATCTCGTTAGAAGCAGCCCCAGGTCGTTCGAACGAACTCGTTCGAACGAGCTTCTAACGAGTTGACCAGTCGTTATTAACGAGTAGGGATTTTCGTTCGAACGAGATATCGTTAGAAGGGTCAGTTCGTTCGAACAAACTGGGATCTCGTTCGAACAGCCTCGTTCGAACGAGACTTCTAACGACCTGACAGTCCAAACTCGTTCGAAGCCTCGTTCAAACGAGACTTCTAACGAGTTGACAGTTTTGTCCTTTTTGGACTGTTTTGATTTTTGGAGTCCCGGAAACTGGTTCGAGGGTAGAGTTAACATTCTTTGATGATGTAAGGATAGATTTGGGACTTTTGGGTTATTGAGAGGAGTAAATTATATACGAGAGTTATATCCAATAAACCATTTGGGTTAAGACGTGAGGGTCTACTACGATGTGAGGATGAATTATAGCGCATATAATTACAAACCGGAATACTATGAATTGTGATAATTATAGTTAGTACGAGAGTGCAATATGTACTACGATTAAAATACGGTATTACTAAGATGTGTGTTTACTTAGTATTGTTATATGGATTGTGTGTATGACATACCTACCATACTTGCTATCACGGGAGGTTACGTTCGCTTAGGACCCTCTATTCCTTGTGTGCCTACGGGGGGGATATAGACTGGTACCTCGATGAACATAGGTCATAGAAAGACTTATTGTGATATTAATAAGTCCGCTGATCATGGGAGTGTAGGTATGTTCGTGACCCATGTGATGGTGACTGTGTTCGCCTCCATTATTTGTGATGTTGTTATCGGTAAACTATTCCTGAGAGATTCGGAATATGTAATCCTTATGTACGTGATGTACCGGGATGGATAGCAGAGTATGTGTGCACCATAGCTTAGATTGCGGGGTGCTTGTATCGTATATTTATGATGTGAATAATATACATTAAATTAATGGAAATCCTCCTGTTAATTTGTAAAAATATTACGGTATTGTTTCGAGGTATATAATGAGTTCACTGATAGTTATATCAATGGCATATTTAGTAACTGAGTTTCTATTTAAGTATGAGCATTATATGTTAGTAGAACCGGGTAAAACGGGTAGGAACTATTACAGTCTAGCTAGTTATGATGTCACTTAGCTAGTGGTTATATTATTGTAGATGGGTACTTGCGTTAGGAGTGCACAGTTAGACGAGAGGTGAGAATATCATGTGAGTGCACGTCCTAACATGTATTTTGCATTTAATGTTTTAAATGTTTTTAAAGCACTTGCAGGTTTTTAAAATATAACTCCACATTCGGGCTCTGACCCGTTTGCTTTTTAAATCTCTTTTTCTTTGTAAAACCATTTTTAGGTGCCCAGCCACAAAGACACCAAGCATAGGTACTCATTCAGGTGACGAGCTGTAGCTGCTTCTGGAAGCTATAGGGATTTGCATGTAGACGCTTCTATCTTTTGGATTCCAGAGTCATCATCTATCAGTTTTAGGGCATGTTGCCCATTTCTTTAGAGACATCTTTTACATTTCAGTTTTCAGACTTTAGTATGTATTGTTTCAGTTTATTTATTTCAGTTATGGGATTGTAGTGGGGAGTTTTTCCTCCAGACTTTATTTACTGTTATGTGATGGTTATTCATTTTACCTCAGTATGGTGAATGGTGTTATTTATTTCTTCATTACATTGGTTTCATGTTAATCAGACTTAAATTAAAATTTGGCAACTTGATTTTTAAATACTAGGTGGTTAGTAATAATAAAATGTTTTCGACAGTGATGCTATTAACTGAGCCAACTTGGCATTTTGAATTAATTTTATAAAGGAGTAGCTACCCGGTATTTAATTAGTCGGGGTGTCACATGTGGTATCAGAGCATCAGGTTCTAGTGTCCTTTAGGATCTGTACGGCTATTATGTTTCCGCTACGTTTTCTTTGATATAGAGCCCTATATTTTAGGAGTGTTGTACTCTTTTTGTGTATGCTTCGTTCTTCAGCTATTTTAAGTTTATAAACTGCGAACTTATAAACTTTATTCTTATTTCAGATGCCTCCACGACGTGCACGACGAGTTCCCAGGAATGCAACGCCCGAACCCCAGCCCGCTCCAGTTCAGGGCATGTTGAACGCCACTGAGGTTGCAGCTATAGTAGCTCAAGCGGTAAATGCCGCGATTGCCGTTATTCAGCAGGCACCACCACCGGCGCCGGTTGCCGCGCCAGTACAGGTTAATGCATTCCCGTCTGCTTGGGAGCGTGTACGTGATGCTTTTCAGAAAGAGCATCCGCCAGAGTTTGCTGGTAGCTCAGATGTGGTAGTCTCGAGCCAATGGAGGAAGGACATACAGAGGCATTTGAGGATGCATGAGTGCACTGATGTTCAGAAATAGGTGCTAGCTACTTTCAAGCTAGTGGGATCTGCACTACAGTGGTGGGAATCTATTACCACCGCGGAGGAGAGGGATACCCTCACGATTCAGGAGTTCTGGGTGCGGTTCGACCGCAAGTACTTTCCGTCCGCAGTTCATACCGAGATGAGGAGGAAGCTGATGAGTTTGAAGCAAGAGGGCAAGACAGTGGCCGAGTATGAGGCCGAGTTTACTAACCTGTTGAATATCGTTCCAGATGAGATTCCAACAGAGAAGAAGAAAATAGAGAAGTTAACCGATGGGTTGAATTGGAGGATCCGTCAACATCTGCTAGGGAACCTATCGTTGGCTACGTATTCTGATGTGGTTAACGCTGCATTATTACACTGCCAGGACCACCGTTTTCATATGGCCGAGGGCAAGCGATCGGGGGAGTCTAGCCATCAGGGCAGGACTAGAGGACATGGTGCCAGTGGGGCACAAACCGGTCAGGGGCAGAGACAGACTGAGCAGGGCTCCCAGCAGGGGGATAATAAGAGGTTCCGGTCAGGGAACTACAGGCAGGGACAGGGAGGTTTCCGTCAGGGCCATCAGGGTCCAAACGGCCATCAGGGCCAGCAGGGGCAGAATGGGCAGCAGTTCCATCAGGGCCAGCAGGGCCAAGAGAGGAATGGTAATGGCCACCAGGGCCGGGGACAGCAGGGGCAGAGGGGAGGGAACTTCCCAGGGAAGTGTTTCACTTGTGGCAAGACTGGCCATAAGAAGCAGGATTGTCCTGATAGGGGCAGGGCCCCACAGCAGCAACAGGGTGCTCGCCAGGAGCCACAGAGACCTATGTTTCCCGCCGCTCTTCCTGCACCGCCACAGATGGAAGCTTTGCCACCCATTCCAGCAGTCCCAGTTCAGCAGGGGCAGCTACAGTATGGACGTGTCTACAACGTTCACCAGGCTGCAGTTCCACAGGCACCGCCCGCGATCGAGGGTACGTTTCCTATCCATGGCACTATGGGTCGGGTGTTATTTGATACGGGTGCTACACACTGTTTTATTGCTACACACTTCGCGAAAGCTTTAGGATTGTTAGCTACGGCAGAGAGCACAGTGACGTGTGTCGACTCACCATTAGGGGGTGGGTCACTTATTTTCTTTATATGCCGGGGAGTGGAGGTAGAGATTGGTGGTTTGGTATTGCCTGCAGACATGTTAGTGTTAGACATGCATGTTCACGATGTGATCATCGGTATGGACTGGCTCGTATCATATAGGGCCATGATTGATTGCTTCAACGGGAGCATTGTTTTTGCCATTCCGGGGCAAGAGATGTTTATAGTGGCGATGCCTCGCCCAGAGGGAAGATCGACCGCTCATCTATATTACATTGAGGAGGATACCTCTAAGGAGGTTGTGATTCCTTTGGATTCGATCCCGATTGTCAGGGAGTATTCAGATGTGTTTCAGGAGATACCAGGCTTACCACCCAGTCGAGAGATAGACTTCGTTATAGATTTGCTACCGGGTACGAGACCTATAGCGCGTGCACCGTACCGTATGGCTCCAGCGGAGATGCGAGAGCTACGGGATCAGATAGAGCAGCTTTTGGGACAGGGCTTTATTCGCAGGAGTACCTCACCTTGGGGCGCTCCAGTTTTGTTTGTGAAGAAGAGGGATGGTTCACTGAGATTGTGCGTGGATTACCGAGAGTTGAATAAGGTCACGATACGGAATAAGTATCCGTTGCCTCGAATCGATGACTTATTCGACCAGTTGAGGGGAGCTTCTTTCTTCTCGAAAATTGACTTGAGGTTGGGATACCATCAGTTGCGTATCAGGGAGGAGGATATCTCGAAGACCGCATTCTTGTTGAGATATGGTTCTTATGAATTTCGGGTTATGCCTTTCGGCTTGACCAACGCTCCAGCAGTGTTTATGGACTTGATGAACAGGGTGTTCAGAGATTTCCTAGATCAGTTTATCATTGTCTTCAATGATGACATTCTGGTTTACTCTCAGACAGAGGAGGAGCACGACGAGCATTTGAGGCAGGTTTTGCAGACATTTCGTCAGAACGAGCTGTATGCAAAATACGAGAAGTGCGGGTTTTGGCTGAAGGAAGTCCAGTTCTTGGGTCACATTATTTCCGACCAGGGAATATCAGTTGATCCGGGGAAGGTATCAGCGGTGAGGGAGTGGGGACAGCCCACGACACCAACGGAGATTCGTAGTTTCTTGGGTCTAGCAGGATACTACAGGAGGTTTATTCGGGGTTTCTCTGAGATAGCAGGTCCTTTGACACATCTTACTCGTAAAGGTGTGCCGTTCATTTGGAGTGATGCCTGTCAGTTGGCATTCAATGAATTGAAGGACAAATTGACCTCAGCACCTGTGTTAGCATTGCCGAGACCGGGAGTTGAGTATTTGGTTTACACCGATGCGTCTTTGCAAGGACTGGGAGGTGTATTGCAGCAGGAGAGACAGGCCATAGCTTATGCTTCCCGTAAGCTTAAGCCTCATGAGAAGAATTACCCCACACATGATTTGGAGTTGGCAGCAGTGGTATTTGCCTTACGGATTTGGAGGCACTATCTTTTGGGGGAGAAGTTTCAGCTGTTCACGGACCACAAGTCACTACAGTATCTGTTCACGCAGAAGGAATTGAATATGCGGCAGCGTAGGTGGCTTGAGTTTGTGAAGGACTACCAGTTCGACATCCAGTACCACCCGGGTAAGGCTAACGTGGTAGCAGACGCGTTGAGCCGTAGGCCAGCAGATGAGGTGGCAGAGGTGTGGAAAGCTAAGTGGAAGGAATTGGGACACCAGGATGCAGTGGCCCGATCTTTCATGTCTGTGATGACCGTTACACCGCAGATTATCACGAGGGTAGTACGGGCACAGGCTAATGACTCGTTCTGTCAGGAGCAGATAGTTCGATTACTTGCAGAGGGAGCCGAGTCCTATACCGTTAGCTCAGACGGGGGATTACGCTTCAATGGGAGATTGGTAGTTCCGGAAGGGGAAGAATTGCGGCACGATGTGATGGCAGAGTCGCACGGCTCACGGTTCGCAGTACATCCCGGAGGGGACAAAATGTACCAGGACATGAGACGCCAGTATTGGTGGAGCGGTATGAAGAGAGATATCGCTGAGTTTGTCTCGAAATGCGCCACTTGTCAGCTTGTAAAAGTGGATCATCAGAGACCAGCAGGATTGCTACAGCCGTTGGAGGTTCCGGTGTGGATGTGGGAGAGCATATCCATGGATTTTGTCACGGGGTTGCTTACGTCGCAGAGGGGTCACGACTCCGTTTGGGTAATTGTGGACAGATTGTCCAAGGTCGCTCACTTCTTACCCGTAAGGACTGATTACACTACGGGACAGTATGCCCAGCTCTTCATTTCAGAGATTGTGAGACTTCACGGTGTGCCCCTAAACATCGTGTCTGACAGAGACAAGATATTTGTTTCGAGGTTTTGGGAGAGTTTCCAGGTTGCAATGGGCACGGAACTGCGGTTGAGTACGGCTTATCATCCGCAGACCGATGGGCAGATAGAGCGCACCAATCAGATGTTGGAAGACATGCTACGCATGTGCATTATTGACTTCGGGGGTGGATGGGAGCAGTACCTTCCACTGGTGGAGTTTGCTTACAACAACTCCTATCAGTTCACGATTGGCATGGCTCCGTTCGAGGCATTATACGGTAGGCCTTGTCGTTCCCCAGCATGTTGGTTGGAGGTGGGGGACAACAAACTACTTGGGCCGGAAGTGATTCAGGATACTTCGGCAAGGATTGAGTTGATTCGGAGTCGCATTCGGGTAGCTCAAGACAGGCAGAAGAGTTATGCTGATGCGAAGAGATTTTTCAGGGAGTTTCAAGTGGGAGACCAGGTTTTGCTCAGGGTATCTCCGATGAAGGGAATTATGCGTTTCGGGAAGAAGGGGAAGTTGGCACCGAGGTATGTGGGGTCGTTTCCTATTATTGAGCGGATCGGACCGGTTGCGTATAGACTTGGACTACCGGAGCACTTGCATCGGATTCACGACGTGTTCCATATTTCCTCGTTGAGGAAATACCTTAGAGATAATTTGGCCCATTCTCACATTGCTGTGGAGGACATCGATCTCCAGCCGGATAGCTCCTACGAGGAGGGGCCAATTGCTATTTTTGGACCGAAGCGAGAGGAAACTGCGGTCAAAGATAGTCCCGTTAGTGCGTGTTCAGTGGCGACATCACAATGTCGAGGAGTCCACATGGGAGCGCAAGGATGAGATGCGCGATCGTTATCCAGAGCTGTTTTTAGCAGGTACTTTCTAGTTTCGAATTTCGGGACGAAATTCAGTTATTAGGGGGGAAGTATGTAATACCCCGTACTTTTGACTATATTTATTTTGAGGATTAATTAATTAAATGCGTATTAGTTGAAAATTAATCCGGGTTATAAATACTAATGTGATGTAAATTGGTATTTGATTATGTGCATATATGATTATATATGAACTTGGTATTATAAAATTTGTCGTGGGATTTATATACGGAATTTTAGAAATTTTCTTGAGACGCGTGGGACCGCCGCGTCACGGTATAATATTTTGTTAATAAAAGTGATTTTAAAATCTATAATCCGTATGGTCGTTTTGAGTGCGCCAACACGTCCGGAAGGGTCGAGATAGTCAGAAAACACTAGCCGGGGGTATAGTTTGGGTCCCGGGGTATTTTTAGGCCATTCCGGCACCATAAAGAGTATTTTAGTAATTTGGTATTTTTGGGTAATTAAAAGTGACGAAAATTGAGAGTTGTAATCTGATAAGGAATTGACCCAACCAACCCTTATTAACCCAACAAGCTATGGAGGTTTATTAAAATAGGTTTTCATAAGTTTCCCCAAAGCAAACCCTAGCCACCATAGCCTTTTGGAGAAGAAAGCTTGGAAAAGGAGAGAGAGAGAGGAATTCTGCAGAAATTCTACACCGAATCCACATCAAAACCAGAAATCAAACCAAGGCAAGTGTTTTAATCATATTTAAATTCGTAGAATGTTACCTCCATGTTAGAAGATTGGTAAATTACAACTGTTCTTGGAAGATAATGAAAACCCATGTAGTTTGAAGTTAGAACTTGAATATTGTGAAGAGAATTGCATGTAGTATGATAGGAGATGATTTCCCCTTATATAAATTGTGATTTGAAGGAATTAAAACGAAATAAATTCTGGGATTTGAGGATGATTTAAACCTAGGGTTCATGTTCTAGAGAAATTGGGAAAAGTGTAGAGATTTGTAAATTTAGTTGATGTTATGATGATTCAATCCTTGAAAACATGTTAGGAGATGATGTAAATATGTTTAGGATGAATTAGAGACCCTAAAACGTTATTTGGATGAACTTTGGAAGAGATTAGAGTTGATAAAAATGGTGAAAAACGATTTTTGGAAAATTCTGGGCCGAAACTGGCATCTCGTTAGAAGCAGCCCCAGGTCGTTCGAACGAACTCGTTCGAACGAGCTTCTAACGAGTTGACCAGTCGTTATTAACGAGTAGGGATTTTCGTTCGAACGAGATATCGTTAGAAGGGTCAGTTCGTTCGAACGAACTGGGATCTCGTTCGAACAGCCTCGTTCGAACGAGACTTCTAACGACTTGACAGTCCAAACTCGTTCGAAGCCTCGTTCGAACGAGACTTCTAACGAGTTGACAGTTTTGTCCTTTTTGGACTGTTTTGATTTTTTGAGTCCCGGAAACTGGTTCGAGGGTAGAGTTAACATTCTTTGATGATGTAAGGATAGATTTGGGACTTTTGGGTTATTGAGAGGAGTAAATTATATACGAGAGTTATATCCAATAAACCATTTGGGTTAAGACGTGAGTGTCTACTACGATGTGAGGATGAATTATAGCGCATATAATTACAAACCGGAATACTACGAATTGTGATAATTATAGTTAGTACGAGAGTGCAATATGTACTGCGATTAAAATACGGTATTACTAAGATGTGTGTTTACTTAGTATTGTTATATGGATTGTGTGTATGACATACCTACCATACTTGCTATCACGGGAGGTTACGTTCGCTTAGGACCCTCTATTCCTTGTGTGCCTACGGGGGGGATATAGACTGGTACCTCGATGAACATAGGTCATAGAAAGACTTATTGTGATATTAATAAGTCCGCTGATCATGGGAGCGTAGGTATGTGCGTGACCCATGTGATGGTGACTGTGTTCGCCTCCATTATTTGTGATGTTGTTATCGGTAAACTATTCCTGAGAGATTCGGAATATGTAATCCTTATGTACGTGATGTACCGGGATGGATAGTAGAGTATGTGTGCACCATAGCTTAGATTGCGGGGTGCTTGTATCGTATATTTATGATGTGAATAATATACATTAAATTAATGGAAATCCTCCTGTTAATGTTGTAAAAATATTACGGTATTGTTTCGAGGTATATAATGAGTTCACTGATAGTTATATCAATGGCATATTTAGTAACTGAGTTTCTATTTAAGTATGAGCATTATATGTTAGTAGAACCGGGTAAAAAGGGTAGGAACTATTACTGTCTAGCTAGTTATGATGTCACTTAGCTAGTGGTTATATTATTGTAGATGGGTACTTGCGTTAGGAGTGCACAGTTAGACGAGAGGTGAGAATATCATGTGAGTGCACGTCCTAACATGTATTTTGCATTTAATGTTTTAAATGTTTTTAAAGCACTTGCAGGTTTTTAAAATATAACTCCACATTCGGGCTCTGACCCGTTTGCTTTTCAAATCTCTTTTTCTTTGTAAAACCATTTTTAGGTGCCCAGCCACAAGGACACCAAGCATAGGTACTCATTCAGGTGACGAGCTGTAGCTGCTTGTGGAAGCTACAGGGATTTGCATGTAGACGCTTCTATCTTTTGGATTCCAGAGTCATAATCTATCAGTTTTAGGGCATGTTGCCCATTTCTTTAGAGACATCTTTTACATTTCAGTTTTCAGACTTTAGTATGTATTGTTTCAGTTTATTTATTTCAGTTATGGGATTGTAGTGGGGAGTTTTTCCTCCAGACTTTATTTACTGTTATGTGATGGTTATTCATTTTACCTCAGTATGGTGAATGGTGTTATTTATTTCTT
Source organism: Sambucus nigra (assembly GCA_949130495.1). Classification (NCBI taxonomy): domain Eukaryota; kingdom Viridiplantae; phylum Streptophyta; class Magnoliopsida; order Dipsacales; family Adoxaceae; genus Sambucus; species Sambucus nigra. The sequence continues at coordinate 379,811,108 of OX422214.1, read as the reverse complement.
CATTACATTGGTTGCATGTTAATCAGACTTAAATTAAAATTTGGCAACTTGATTTTTAAATACTAGGTGGTTAGTAATAATAAAATGTTTTCGACAGTGATGCTATTAACTGAGCCAACTTGGCATTTTGAATTAATTTTATAAAGGAGTAGCTACCCGGTATTTAATTAGTCGGGGTGTCACATATATATAGCCTCCAAATCTGATTTTTTAACCCACATAGGTGTAATGCTAAATTGTTGGGTTTTGGGAACCACGATGACTCTAGTCTTAGACTTCCTAGGACCTTTTTAAATATCAAAGAAAAAACTCCTAAGGTGACCTTTTATACCACAATATGTGTACGTGTAGACACGATGAGGAATGTTACCTAAGGGTTAACCCTTTCTAACGTCCTTGGCAGTGGTTTACCCTCTCAAAAAATTAGTATTGGCTTTATCAACGAAAGCAACGGGATCACCAAAGCCAATCCAAAATTTATCCTTTTTCATTTGGATGGTGCCTAACATCTTATCCAACTTTTTAGACCTAGACTCCAAATGAAATTTGACGTGACTCAAGTATCATAATTTTTCTTTTAACTCCTCTATTCTAGGCTCGAGAAAATGAAGAGACTCATCAAAAACTAGTGAATCCTTCTTCAAAATCTCCATTAATTCCCGAAGGTTATCACTCTCCCCCTCAATAAAAGTGAGTTTCTCCCTAAGAGTCTTCACACGTACCTTAAGATCCTCAATCAATTTACTATCATCATTCCCAATGGCACGTTATCTCAACATAGCTTTTTACTTTAAGTTTGCCTTTTTCAACTTCTGGGACTCGGAGTATAACTCCCGAAAGGCAACTTGAATCTCACTTTCCTCCTCCTCCTCCTCCTCATCCTCCTCCTCTTCCTCCTCCTATTCTTATTCTTCTTATCCATCACCACTCTCTTTAACACTTCCCAGGAGTTCACACACTTTGGCCTCAGAATCGTCATGCACATAATTATATTCATCATAAGACTTTTCATTAAGGCTCACATGACTGAACGTGAATGAGGTATAATTATGCTCAACGGGAGAATTAGATTTCTCTTCTGATTCACTATCTCCATAACCCTCACACCCAAAGCATATACCCTATTCACCCCTTTTAAAATTATCATTATGATTTTTAAGAAATTTTACAGTCCTTTTAAACTTGCCTTTCTCAAATTTCTTTTCATCTTTCGATTATTTCTCAAACTTGAGAAATTTTCTAAACATGGTCATATTATCGTAATCAATGTCAAACTTATCATCCAAAATAAGTGTTTCCTCCTTTTGGTATTTCAAAGCAATGCCCTAATTTTTCTTTGTCTTTTTGGAAGAAAACATATCGAGGTCATAGGTTTGAATATCACCCAGAAGCTCTTTGAGTTTTTCAGAGTTCAGAGTTACTAAAGAATTCAAAACCATGAATTTTGAATTAAACCTTTTAGGTAAGGACCTTAAGATTTTCTTGACGACTTTGCCTTCGGATTTTCTCTCTCCTAAGTCAAAAGATGAGTTAACTATATTAAACAATCTTGCATAAAACTCATCAAAGGTTTAACTCTCCTCCATCCTAATGGTTTCAAATAGAGCGGTGAGGTTCTATAGTTTGGAATATTTAACAACACTAGTACCCTCATTAGTGATTTGGAGTATGTTTAAAGTCTTTTTAGACGTTTCATATGTCATAATACGATGGAAGTCCTCCGGTGTGACTACACAAAATAAAGAATTAAGGCCACGTGAATTATAAAGAGATAGTTTATGCTCACCTTTACTCTAGGTCTCAACGAGTTTAGGAATTCTATATTAACATATTAAAGTCATGGGTGGATACCATTCCTTAAGAACAACTAACCATATGCACTCATCTATCGCTTTAAGTGTCGATTTCATAAGCGTTTTCCAATCCACATAGTTAGACTCATCGAACAACGGTGGTTTAGAAAATGACAGACCTTTCATATAAAAAATGCTTCGACTCATGCCTAAACAACTTATAGACACCCATTCCAATACCACTTGAAAGTGAGATTTCATACTAGAGTTTACATGGATATGGTCCAAAAACACACAAAGATAACTATTTTTAAACTTTCAAGTTTAAATTAAACTTAGCACCGATTAAATTGATTGTTGTGTTATATATATTAACTAATGTTATCTTAACCTAAATCGTGCATCTAGGTGAGTATTGGAAGATAAAATAAACCAATCTCACAACTCCTGATGTAAGAAAAAACCTAAATGGGAAAAACCTCGGTGACCTAACCAATGCTACTCACTATGTCAAGAGCAAAAAAAAGGACACAACATAGAACTTACACAAATCGACTCCTTTAAGCCTTGACGCATGTCCGTTCCCTCGATGTCTTTCACAGCAACACGTATAAGTCTACCTATGCACTGCTACACTTCGTGAGTCCAAACAAGCCTCAGTATCCACCAATCCAGGCTTAACAACCGTCACACAATACGAAGTCCACTATATGTAAATAAATTAGGCATGCAATCCACATCATGAGTAGGTATACTTAACAAGGATGATGAGTAAATAAACTTTAGTGCCAGGTGGAGATATCAAACTATCATAAAGATTAAATCTTGGATCTCAAACTAGTTGGGTGAAAACTAAGGTTTGGAGGCCTCTAGTTATAGATAGGAAATTAATTTTTACCAAAAGTATCTCTTCAAAACATTTCCATCACACCTATTTATAAAAACTACAATTTTTTTGGTGATTCAAACTCGCTTGAATGAAAATAGTAGGTTCGTTCAAACGAAGTGCATAATCTCGTTCGAATGAAATCATGAATCTCGTTTGAACAATACCAAATGGCCTTTCAATCAGATCCAACTGTAAAGAAGAAAAATATAGTTCGATCCTCTTTCGAATGACAACCATATTCTCATTTAAACCAACTCAAAACCTCATTCGAATGACTGTTATAATTTCGTTTGAACGACTAAGAAATCTCGTTCAAATAACTTTTTCACGAAAATATTTTCTTTAAAAATTCCTTTTATGAAAATAGAATTAAACAATATATTGATATAACACCCAATGAAATCCAAGGATCAAAATAATATGCAGTCATACCTTACGAGAACCTTAAACATTGTAGATTAAACGTGACACGAAACATGGTACAATGATGTAGACGGTCTAACTTTCTTGCTACGATCTTCAATAAAATATATATCTCATACTTTGAAGGATAAACACTCAATACCTAACATATGACTCAAACGGTTTTGTTTAAATGAATTTATGCCACAAAATACAAATTGACTTGATTCAAAAATTTGTCCTCACAATTTTGGAAAGTTTAGTTATCAAATTACGTTTTCACCCCTATTCTTATCATTTTTAATAATTGAATATAACAACCCATATTAGATTTGAAAATTTGTAAATTAGAGTTTGGAATCCACATTACATTTAGCAAACTACATACAAAAAATTATAAATTAGCATGCCAAGTCATTACTTCATTATTCATGAAACTGTAAAAAACCTCTTCAACTTGGGACCAACACTGAAATTTTCAATAATTTTTTAGGCACTTTCAAAATTTTACCTCTCTTATCATTCAAACCATACTCTGGCACATATCTAGGTTCCCTATATACTGGATAATGATAATGATTTTCGTACTCATTTTTTATATAGTAGGAAATTATACTTATAAGTATGAATTGATTTATACTTTATTCTTAAATCTTTCAAACTATTCTTTATACTTGGATCGTTATTTGGTAGCATGTTCAATTTGAGGAGAAAATTCTTCGCCTCATTCAGAATTCTAGTTACGTTATTTCCAAACAACGACTCTTCAAACTGAAAAACCAATAATGACATATAAAGTTGTGTGATCTTTATCGATGTTTCGGTACAAAGGTTTGGTTTATATGACTTTCAAACTTAGGTATTCATCGTTAAGATTTATCCCAACACCATCATGAGCACTAGAACCTCCACCAGAAGATTTATCGTCTTTCCTATTAGAATCCTCATTCTCTTCCACCACCTAAAATTCGTAAGCATCAACTATTAGATAATCTAACATATTATGCTCTACTATACTGCTATCCTACTTTATAGTTCTATAAGAGATTTTTTTAAAACAAAGAGAAAATGAATTTCTTAGTGAAAAACCCACACCTGATAATCATCTTGCATACCCTATTTAAGAAAATGTAATTCAATTTTTTTCCACTCAAACAATTTACCATTTCAACAGTGTGCGTAAGGATAGGCGAACTCTTAACTATTGAGACACATTTTTAAAATTTTTACAAACTCGTTAACACCTCTAAGATATGCCTCCCCAAGCCTGTTTACCTCACCCATCCACTCTTTGTATAGAGTAGACACCATATCATCTCTTTGGAATCGTTACCTACCATGAATAAAAAAAATTGAGTTGTTAAATAATTAGTTAAATCAGACAAAAGCTCATCCGAACAAGTTCAAATCAATTACAACCTATTTAATAACCTAAATAATACCTTTATTAAGTGAGGAAAATTAAAGTTTTGACCTAGGAGAGAGAAATAACTTAGTTGAAGAGAAAGAAGATGAAAAAGGGAAAGAGGTGTGAGAAAGGAGTTTATTTTGGGTTAGGGTGCAGTCAATTTCCTTATGTACTTCGCATGGTCAAGGATCATGACAAATCCTCACTGAAAAAATGAGACCATTTAAGGTTTTGGTGCAATGATAGGGGGACTTGTTCCATGATTCAGTTAGGTCTATCAAAAGATATCAAACATAAAGTTATGATATAAAGTTTTTGCTAAGGTGATTTAGGAAAAGATTTAGAAGCCTTATTTGGAAAAGCCATTGAAAAATAATTTATTTTAGTGATGAAGATCGTGTAGTTTAGTGATGACTCTCATTTTGTGGTTTTGGCTTGAAATTAAGATTTGGGAAATTTTTAGATGGTACGTTTTTGGTGGTTTATTGGATGCATTTTAGGAAAGAAGAATTTTTGATTTGGTATCATGGGCAATACACATTGGCTTCGCTGGAGAAAAGGTTTCCTTTATAGGATCAAAGGTGTTATGATGAAATTTTTTCCATTCTCTGTAGGTGCACATAACTAAAAAATAGGTTTTTCGTTTCAACGAACGTGCATAGTTATTTCTTTGAAATACTCATTTTTTTGTTATCTTGACAATGTGAAGGTTTTTTGAAGATTAATCTTTTTGGTGTGGGTCTCATGTGTGAGGAAGTGGATTGACTCCTAGTAACATCAAGAGGTTTTCTTGGATGAGAGTTCATATTTATTTAAAGCTATAACTAGGTTATCAACTCTTAAAGGATTTTGGTATTGAAAGTTAAGTATGGACTCTCATTATGTTGATACGGCTTTTACTAGTGGAATTTTATTCCATTTAGAAGACATAAATCAATTGTGGATCGACAATATTTAGTTATCTTTGCACATGAGATTTATTCCCCTCTTAACTTTTGCCTTCCGTTCCTTATTTAAGGAAAAGTCAAACCATGGGTTTTAATCAATCGGGAATCTTTTTACTGTGTGAAAAAATTAAGGCTTCATTAGTTTTCTGTAAAATTGGTCAATTATATGGGAATATTTTTTAGATATTCACTATTGATGATTTTGGGTGAATTTAGGATCATTTTTTGTGGTCAAATTAATATTTATGAGAGTTTTCCATATGTCTGTCATGGTATTTTGTATGAGTGCAGAGATATTATTTTACGTGTGAGGAAGAAGCAAACGTCCTTCAAATTTATAGTATGCTACTTCTTACTAACTCTAACAACTCATATTTTCTATGCATCATTTAATTTACAAAATTAATTAAATGTGTTTGCTGTGACATGTGATGTCATTTATCTATGTTATATAATTCATAAGTAAATTCCGACATAATACACAATAATGGTAATGCATTAATTAAATATTTTGAAGTGATTTTGTACTCTTTGTGACTATGGAATGATTAGGAATTAGACATTAGGGTTTTCCTTGTTTGGATTATCCACTTAGTATCAAGTTCCACCGATTGTGAAGTAGTTTCTTATAATCCCGAGTTGCATAGAACTAATTAGTAATTATATTTTAATTAATTTGACTCGTATTAACTAATATATTAATTTAATGAAATAATTAACTAAATAGAATTTGTCATATTTCATGTCCTAATTGACTTATAATAATGAAATTTAAGTCTATTGGATTAGTATATGGCTTGGATAGAGTTTTGGACCATTTGGAGTGGTATTTGAACTCATTGAGTTGAGGCCCATATAAGGCCTAGGGTTAATTTCATGGGAAGCTATGTTAAGAGGTCATTAGACATAACCTAAACACATTTAGGTCTTGAGAGAAAACCCTAGAGAGCTAAGGATATGAGGCATGCAAAGTTTGAAGAAATTTGGAGTATTTGGGGATTGATTCCTCAATCAAACCATAACCAAGTTTATATTTATTAAGAATTTAAGTGGATTTATATTATAGTAGTACTATTCATTGAAATCTAGACTAAACATTGTATAATTTAATATTAATCCTTAGATTTGGTTTCATTCACCTAGAGTTGGTTGACTTAGGTTCGTATTGTTGTTATTTGCCTTAGAATTAAAGGAGGATGGGATTTAGGGAGTTTTAAGGCTTTAAAATTAGGTTTTTAGTTATTAATGGTAAGTTTGTCACTTAGAGATGGTGAACATAATGTCCCCATAACATGATTGCTGAATTGAAGATGTAGATATGAAAGTAAGAGGAGTTTGTAATTTTATTTCGTGGTCTAAACTATTTTATTAAAATCTAACGAAATGACGAATGTTAATACAATATTTTGGTAGTAGTTTGGCTTTAGAATCAAATTATTTGAGATTTCATAGGGGGATAAATTCAATTTCTATAATTTGTGCACACGTAAAAATTGATGTTGGATAGGTTATACATCTGTTACTAGAACTTAAATATCTCGTAGAGTATAAATAATTTACAGGTGATTCTAAACTAATATGAAAATCTATTCACATACCTTTCCAACCATATATGATACAAACCTAATTAGTGCAGATTTATCTACAATGTTGACCAAAAAACATAGGCTATTTTCTTGACAGTCTGACCTTACTCTATTAAAATAATAATATCTCTTAAAAATCAATCCAATTGATTAAATTCAAGTTGGGTTATAAACTAGACTCACTAATCTATATTTATACCACATATGAGAGCTTAATTCATTGTAATTTGGTATGGTTAAAATTTTGAATTATGTACAAATGTGGTGTCATAATAAATTATAAAGTAAAATACGTTAAATTTATTAGCGATGCTAAAAGATAATTAGTTATGATTAGGAGAGAGCGGAGATACTTGCCTATATATATATATATATATAGTGGTGTTTATGTACAATTTGTACTTATTTGTTTGGCCCAGTTGCGTAAGGTCGTACTTGCCTATTTGGTTTATGTGTAAAAGCATACCGTGGTGTGTGAGTGTTCGTGGGTGACGTATTGGGAGAGATTTTGATTGGAGTCCTACAACATTGACTGTGCTAGTGCCCCGACGATGAGACGAGCTTTACCTTTGTCCTTTTACCCTAATTATATGGCTGACGTACCCGTATTCGCGAGTGAGGACAAAATGGGGGAGTTCTACCATGTAGCCTTGGGTATAGAGGTCATGTGTTATGATGTGAATGTGTAGTGATTTTCCCTTCCTAATGGCTTTAAGGTTATAGGTTCGGGAGAACCTATAACTGTACCTAGTATGCATTAATGATACCCAAAGGAGATAAGGATAGGCCCTTTTTTAATTTTATGTGCAGACTCTAGAGTGGTCCATTTAAATTATACATGTTGGGGACCGTACTTATGTGGTTGTTAGATGTAAAGACTATTTTTACTATACTTCATGTGGTTTTATTTTACTGTACTGGAGGGGTGTTACCAACTTATATCTTATACTAGAGATATATATGATTTATACCATATATGTATAATTATAAACTTATAAATCCAAATTTATGTTACAAATATACTAGAGCCATATATATTACATTAGTGGTATGAGATTGCTCTAGACTTATTGACTTAAGGCACATGTTTATTATTCTATCTAGAGGTTGTTAGAGATAATTTCACTAATTAGTGATATGCGCTTAAGATAATAGACTTTTGTAAAATAAATGATTCTTAAATCAAGAGATTAATGTAATAATGATAAACTAAAGAATATGGAAGAATGTGAAACTAAGAGATGACTTTTAATTACATGGTTCAATTACGAGTTTGGGAATATAACCGCTTATCTATTTAGGGTTGTTTGGGTTGGGTAACTCAAATAACACAAAATCCACTTATAATGGGAGGAATTATTATTATTATTATTATTATTATTATTATTATTATTATTATTATTATTATTATTATTATTATTAATATTATTATTATTATTATTATCATCATCATCATCATTATTATTATTTTCGTCCAACTTCAGTTAAATTCTTATTCTTTGTAAACTTGTTGTTTACCGTGTTGTTGAAGCTATTTTTACATGTCTTAGGTCATGTGCTATCATATAGTTGGGTTGATCATTGGAGAAGTATATCTAGAAATTTTTTACCCCTAATTCCTTGTATGTTAGAGTCAAAACGTGTGGCTCATCCACTTCTTGTATTTATTTTGTTCCAATAAGAGATTATACACATGGACTTATAGTCAGGGATGCATATTACATTTGAGACGCATTTTTATTCCCGTGGTTGTTTTTATTTTGTACCATCAATTGGATGGTATCAAAGATGTTTATATTTGTTCATTATTTTAATTATCGCCCAGTATATTACATGTTTAGTTTCATTTAATCATTATACTGAGAATGTTACCAAATTGTTTATTCCTTTGATTTTTGTATTAGACATAATCAATCTATTTATGAATTTTATAGGGTATCACAGTTTGTATTAGAGAATTAAGGTTCTAGTGTCCTAGGGGCTTGAGTGAGTTTGTCACTTTTTCGTATTGCGTTATTTGAAAACTTTAGATCTTTTCCATTTAGAGTACGTATTTTTACAATGGAGACTTCTTAGGGAGTTTTGTGCCATTGTTCCTGATGAACATTTCAATTAGACCAAAGTGTATTAGGAGGATTCCTTATTTGGATTTACTTTGTGAGACATCACACGCATGATGTCGACTTCACCTTGGAGTTAGGAACTATTGGGCATGAGACATATAGTAATTGTCTAAGGCGTGGTTTGAGGGTAAAGGTTTCCACTCGCTATCCGTAACAGCATGAGGAGGAAGTTTCCAAAACCTCTTCAAGGCGACTATGTGGTAGCCAGTATAAGGGGGAGTTAAACTATTTCTCTCCCCTGAACTGGATATAATTGATACACATAAGAATAAGGGTAATTTGTGTGATCAATAATCATTTGAGAAGACATTTTGGGTTGACATAAAACTTACATGAAGGATGCATTGAGTAACTGTCCTTCACAACTTATGTTGAGGTGGTAAAAGTTTCCCTCCTATATTTCCAGAATCATCGTAACTATCTGAAGATATATTTCCTAAGATTGAGTGGATTGGGGTTGGATTAGGTCCAAAAGACTAGAAATGGTGTAATATTATCTCGAACTAAAGAGAATAACACCAGTTAAGGGACTTGCATAAGGGGAGCAGACCCTAAGAGGTTCCACGAGTAAATACTCAGAGCATTTTGATCAGTAGGGTCACGACAATGAGTACAAGGACGACGAGGCAAGTTTTACAAAAATCGACTGTAAAGATGAGGTTAAAAGGTCGACAATAAGGAAACTATTTCGATAGTTCCTTTAAAGTAAATTTTTACATCGGTGGTGAGTGGGGCCACTTAATTAGTAGATATCATAGGGAAACCTCTGTTATCATGGGGAACCATCAAGGGATGCTTATGATTATGATTATGGCTCATGCACATGAGTCCTATGTTGACACCAAGGAGTTCTCGTTCTTTTGTTATTTTATTTATACTATAATATGAGAGTGTATATATTTTAGCACACTTTGTTGTTTATATTTGGTTACCACATATAGTAGGGTTGCTGTTTTACATTGTGATTATATGGATATGGAGATTGTGATTGGTCGGCTTGGTTTTTAACTACTTTATTAAATTTATGCATATGGTCTTACGATTCCATGTTGATAATTGATTAGTAACTATGTAGTACTTTTATATCGACTACTGCGGCTAGGATTTTATGTTTTCCATTTTCTAGCAGGGGTTGTTTCTTATAGTGATGTATAAACTCAAAAGATGTGTTATCACATACTTGTCTATATATAGGTTCGAGCACGTTAGAGGAGATTATGGTTTCTAGAGATGTAAGTGACAATCCATAATTTTTAGTATAGTTGAAGAGATATCGAGTTACCACCTACACCATATATGAATTGTAGCCTTAGTGTTGGCACTAGTTATAGGTCACAACGAGGGAACCTTATCAGCTTGAATCTATGGGAGATGCTGATGTGTCGTGTGTTCAGACATCACAGTTTTGAGTTAAGTGTTGATTTGAGTAGTGTATTTCCTAGGGAAGTTCCGGTCTACTTTGTTTAAAGGATAGACGGTTCCCTAAGTTTTGGTATGAACCCTTAGGAGATGGACATAGTTATGATATGGAAATAGTGTTTTATCGTATATCGATACCCTATATGAGATGTAAGGACTGTGTTTCCTTCTTGAAGATTGAGATATGGTAGAGTTATCACCAGTTGTGGAATCGAGAGGAGGATATCCGGAAGGTAGTTTCGGGCATAATATGGAACATGTGTGTCCAGGTCATACTAATAGACTATACCTATATTCCAGCCGTGTTAAAATAATGTATGTGTAGTGTGTTTTCAATCGTATGTGAATTGGTTCATTTTTATGGATAACAATGACATCTTGTGTAGCCGAAAGCATTCATAGATGGAGTGGCCGTTTCGCTATACATTGTATCACTGCTAGTTCAGGCCCAAGTAAGGGATCTTTCTTTAAAGTGAGGTATGTGAGTTATGTTGGGAGAGGTTCCTTTTCTTCGTTCGATGAAAGAAAGGATTATGGTTTCAAGAGATATTATTTGTGTCGGGGAAGTTCCCCGTCTATGAAAGGTAGTTTTGGCCAAAGCGCTTGTTTTGTGGTTTCCTTTACATCTCTGAAGTGAGTGGGTGTACATTAAGTTTAAGAGTCCATATTGGTGATGCAATAAAGTAGTTAGTAGCCCGAGTTATGTCTAAAGGCGCTCCTACTAGTAGTAAAGGTAGGTCACTAGAGATATTCTAAGAGTTACAGTTTTCGTAATTCCATCATAGAAGTGGGACAATAGATCCCTTGATTTCTTCTGAAGTACTAAGGTCCCAAGGGGATATAGAGCCATCTGGGTCAGTTGAGTTAGATTGACAAAGTTATTTGGCTAACCATTATCAGATTATTCATTTTAGGATGTTTTCGGGACACCTTGGAGTAAATGGTGTTCATAATATAGAGTATGAAGATTTTCAAAGCAGGATGAAGAACTTTGGAAGTTAGAGAAAGCATGGTTTGGGTTCCCAGGTGGGAGATCAATTTATTTTCAAGATCTTTCCTATGAAGGGACTTATGAAGTTTGGGTTACAAAAGGAAGTTAGTACCCCCACTCCGAGGTCTTTTTCACAATCTTTAATAGGATGAGGCCGATGTAAATTGACTTTACCCGATCACCTCCAGAGTGTATACAATGTCTTCCATGGGTACATTGGAGAGAGTTCTTGAGGAACACGTTAATGTTTCAACAACCAGATTAGTTTGGTGTGAGAATATTCTAATGTTATCTACAACGAGAGACCTTAATGTAAATTAGGTCGAAGAATGAGTCGGTTTTGTATATTAGTGTGAGGATCTAATGGGTGAGATTCGAGTTTGGTGTATAATGAGTTCAAAATTTGAGGACAAAGTTCCTTGTTTAAGTGGGGAAGATTGTAATGCCCTGTATTTTGGTTCATTATTTATTTGAGAAAATTAATTATGCGTGATTGCTATGACATGTGATGTCCGTATTTATATTTTATATTTATTGTATAATTCATAAGTGAATTCAGACAAAATAGACGAAAATGATAATGCATTTATTAAATATTTGGCAATGACTTAATATTATGGGCGTCAATAGAATGATTAGGAATTTTTGTATTTTAGGTTTACTTATTTAGACTACCCCCTTAGTATCAGGTTCCACCAATTGTGAATTAGTTTGTTATCATGCTAAGTCATGTCGAACTAATTAATATTTAGATTTTAATTAATTTTACTCATAGTAGGTAATATATTAATTTAGTGAGGTAATTAACTTAATAGCATATATCATACTTTGTGTTGACATTTGGGATACGTAAAAAGACCGTTATTGACTTATAATAATGGAATTTAAGTCTATTGGGTTATTATATGTCTTGGGTAGAGTTTTGGACCATTTGGAGTGGTATTTTAACACATTGGGTTAAGGAAGGTATGTGGCCAAGGGTTAATTTCATGGGATGCTAAGTTAAGAGGTCATTTTACATAACCCAAACACATTTGAGGCTCGAGAGAAAACTGTGGAGAGTTAAGTAGAGGAGGCATGCAAGGTTTGAAGATATTTTGGGGATTTGGTTATTGATTCCTCAATCAATCCATAAGGCAAGTTTATATTGATTAAGAATTTTAAGTTGATTTGTGTTACATTATTAGTATTCATTGGAATCTAGACTAAAAAATGTACAAATCTTAAATTGATAGATTCGGGTGGATTCACCTAGAGTTGGTTGATTTAGGTTAATATTGTTATCATATATCTTAGACTAGAAATAGGATGAAATTTCGGCTACTTAGAGGCTTTAAAATTAGGTTTTTGATAGTTAATTGGCCATTTTTGGTACTTAGAGAAGATGAACATCATGTCCTCATAACATGATTGTTAAATTGAATAGGTAACCATCAAAGTATGAGGAGTTTGTTGTGACACCCTGCTTAATTAAATACCGAAATAACAGGCGTTTATTAAATTAAACAAGGTTCTCATTTGGTTCATTCTCTGCATCACTGTTGAAAACTTTTTAAACTTTACTAATCACCTAGTATTCAAAAAAGCTGGTGTCAAATTTTTAACTTTTTATTTAAACAAAAAACAACATGCCAACATAAATATAGTAACTAACCCATCCATATAGTAAATAAGAATCTGAATAAACCATCATATAAATAATTGAATTCAAGCAATACCGAATAAAACCTCCATTCACTGATCTAATATTAAAGTCCAATATAAAAAATTTGAATACAAAGTCTAACTGACATAAATGGAATAACTAAGGGCAACATTCCCGAATGAAATATTGAACTTCACCTTAGTCTAGGAGTGTCCAAATCCTGCAAGCATCCATGAGTACTGCAGCTACGTATCCCTAGAATAGATCATCCTGCTTGGAATCCCTGTGGCTAAACACCTAAAAGGTTTTGGAAAATATTTTGCAAGAACGGGTCAGAGCCCGAGTAAAAACATTTTGGAAACATAGTAAGCATTTAAATCACAGTTTAAACAACCAGTTATTGGATACACATGTTAGGCTGCGAAATACTCTCTTGAGTTCCTTACCTCTCATCACTAGTGCGCACCTAATGTCCCACCTAGTCATACTACCTAAACTAACTAGGTATCCAGAATCTAACTAACCACCAACCAATTTGGTTCACCCGTACTGATCATACAGCACGCTATAGTCTCCCCTTAATTATCATTAAGTCCTTGGTTAACTTTTTCTGACCTACTCGTACTGCTCATACAGTACATTATCGAACAACTAATAATTAACATCTCTCTTTTATGTTATGATTAATCCAAGTTAACATTTCGCATATGTTATCATTCACCCACGACATTAAGTTTCTCCAATTAAATTCCATCTTTAAACATACGTCATTTATCTTTCCTACTATTTACACATTAGTGGATTTAGCATTGTTTAGATATACACGATCTAGTCCCCCAACTGTCTCACATAAGTAGGTTAAAATATTGTTATAGATATGCATTATATATTCTCACTACTATCACTCATAAGTAAGATTACGCTTCAATTTAGATATACACTATCTAGTCTTTTTACTATTACACATCAGAAAGATTATTTATACGGTATATATTTCACAGAAAATATATATTACAAGCGCATACTCTGCTATCATGTCCCCGTATCACACATTGAGGACTAATTGTTTGGATTGTCACGTAGAACCTAAAAATAAAATCACACATATTGGCTATTGGTTCGGATTGTCCCCTCAAACCTGGTTCGGATTATCACATAGAACCTAATAATTAAATCACACATTAAGAACTATTGGTTTGAATTGTCCCCTTGAACCTGGTTTGGATTGTCACGTCAAACCCAAAAATAAAATCACACATACTGGCTATATGTTCAGATTGTCCCCTCGAACCTGGTTCGGATTTTCACGTCAAACCTAATAATTAAATCACACATTAAGAACTATTGGTTTGGATTGTTCCCTCAAACTTGGTTCAGATTGTCACATCGAGCCTGAAATGTAGGCATACACACAACCTATCTATACGCATATTCAATTTAGGCGCACACACATGACCTATAACAATTTCAAATAGGTATACACTCAACCTATTAATCTAATTCGTATAGGTATACTCGCACCTATAAACATAATCCGTAGGTATATACTCAACCTGTAATAATAGTTCGTACGTAGTATTTACCTCTCGAATACTCACCGTACATATTACTTTACGATTTATTCCCCATATCGTATTTATTTGAGTATTCACCCAACTCTAAGGGTACTGGTTATCCCTTTGTTAATTTCAGTAGTTAACTCTCTCTTAACCTACTAGTAATCTATTTAACTCATTCAAAATTCCCCTAGTTAGTTATCTTTCTCTCTGATAAGTTACAACATAATTTAACCCAATTCATCCTCATCTTTATACTCTCAATAAGACTAAATCACTATCATCTAATAGGCCTACTGTAAAATAATAAGTCCCTCATTATTATTTTAATCAAGTGTCAAAAGTTTCCCCGAACAAAATTTAGGAATTCTAGGCTTAAAAGGGAAAATCTTTTGTTTTCTGGGAAATCAAATCGATTCTCTAGGGGGCCTAATCAATTCTCTTTTCGAATCGATTCGCCTCTGGGCCGAATCGATTCAATGGTACTGTTCATCTCCTTCATCTAGTTCATGCGTTTTTCCACCATTTTAATTTTTCAAACTTACATGATACTTCACCAAAATCACAACAAAATGTCCTAAACAATTTCTACAGGTATTAGGGTGATTTCTAACGTTATAAACATATTAAATCTTCACAAAATTTCATCAAGAACCAATTAAAAATCCAAAACTCTTCAAGAACCCTAGTTTTGTGTTCTTCCCACATATTCCTACAAAGACCCAGATTAACTTCATCTTAATCATAATAAACCCTCTAATTTTGTGATACTAACATCAAGGAATATATCTACATGCAATTCCTATTTCAATTTATGGATTAAACCCTCCCAAAATCATATTTAATCTCCCAAAACCATGAAATTAACCCTTTTCTACATGGGTATTATAACATGCTTAAAATAAATGCAAGATAAATACTTTAATCTTCAAAATAAGGTCTGAAATCCATTGGTTTGATGTTATGGTTGTTCTCGCCTCACTCCGATCTTGATTCTGTTACGTCCGGGGGGGAAATGGTATATGAAGCTTGGTTCTCCCCTCCTCTTCCTCTCTTGTGTCCTCTCTTACTGTTGCTTTATGTTTACTTTAGTTCCCTTTATCTAATGGAAGATATAAACTTAGTATTTTCGGAGTTCCACAAACCACAAACTCCCGAATGATCAAAATGCCCATAAACGATGTCGGGATGGCCTAAAATCGTCTCGGGACCCAAACTATACACCTAAGTACACTTTTTCGACTATTTCGACCCTTTCAGAACCAACTGTTATCTTAAAATCACCATCCAAGTCACTTTTTAAAATCATCTTCTTTCCACCTCGAAATACGACACTCGTGAAATTAAACTTAAACTTAATCAAGTTTATCTAAATTCTCGAATTAGATAATTTCTCCCAATTAAATAAATTCCTAAATCACCAATTTTATAAATTTCCATATTCTTCCAAATATACAGGGTGTTACATTTGTATTCTAATTTTGTGGTTTAAATTTTTTTTATTAAAATCTAACAAAGTGAGGTATGTTAATATATGTGTTGGTAGTAGTTTCGCTTTGGAAAAAACTAATTTGGGATTTCATGGCGGGAGAAATTCGTTTTACAAAATTCATGCACTGATAAAAACGGATGTTGGGAAGATTATACACCTGTTACAAGAACTTGAATATCTCCTATAGTATAAAATATTTTAAGGTGATTCTAAGTATATATGAAACTCAATTCACACACATTTTCAGCCATGTATGGTAAAATAGCTAATTGTTTACCAATTAGTACATATTTTTCTACAAAGTTGACACAAAAATAAAACCTGCTTTCTAGACAATCTGACTCTATTGTACTAAAATACTTATATCTTCTAAACCCTTAATCCGACCAAGGCAATTAAAGTTGGGTTATAAACTAGACTCGCAGTTATATATTTATCCTAAAGATGAGACCTTAATTCATTGTATTCTGGTCTAGGTGAAATTTTGAATTCAAAATATCGGTGTTGTCATAATAAATTGAAAAGCAAAAGATGTTCAATTGATTAGCACTGATAAAAGCTAATTAGTTATGACGAGACTATATATATATGCAGTGTGATTTATGTTGGATTTGTACTTTTTTTCTTGTCCCGGTTGCGTAGGGTCATACTTGCCTATTTGCTTTACTTAGAGAAGCATATTGTGGTGTGTGAATGCTCGGGGGTGACGTACTAGGAGGAATTTTGATGGGGCATGTACGATGTTGACTAGACTGGTACCCTGGTGATGATATGGGTTTTACCTTGGTCCTTTTACCCCGATCGTATGGTTGACGTACCCGAGTCGACGAGTGAGGATAAAATCGGTGCATTCTACCATAGAGCCTTAGGTATGGAGTCGTGCATTATGAAGAGAATGCGTAGTTACTATCCTTTTTCGATGGCTTTGATGTTATAGATTTAGGACAACCTATAACTATACGTAGTATGCACATGTGATCCCCAAAAGCGATAGGGATAGGCCTTTTATTTATTTTATATGTGGACTCGAGAGCAGTCCATTTAAATTATACGTGTTGATGACCGTACTTATATGGATGTTAGGCATAAAGATTGTCTTTCCTCTACGTTATTTAGTTTTGTGTTATGGTACTTAAGGGTTCGTACTAACTTATATCTTATACTGGATATGTATATAATTTATACTAGAGACATACAACTATAAACTTATGATTCGGGATTTATGTAACAAATATACTAGAAACGTATACACTTCATTTGTGGCATGAGATTGTTATAAACTTTTGGACTTGAGATACATGCTTATTATTATATCTAGAGCTTGTGAGCCATACTTTCATTAGTTAGTGATGAGTGCATTATTTTTCATGAAATATGCCCAAATCTAGCCCATGTTAGGCCCATTGTATAATAAATAATGAGTTTTCAGAGTCATTTTTTATAAAATAAAAGAAAATTGCAAGTTTGAATAAAATTCGAGTTAAAAATACAATTTTAGTAACTCTGGGGGGATGGAATTATAATTATCAAACTTTATGGGCTTGAAAATAATTTTTAAATGTTTATCTAGGCAAAATATAGTTCTCTCTGAAATTTGGTTGAATTCTGAATTAAAACGAGCAATTAATGATTTTCGGGGGCTAAAATGCAAAGAGGGGCAATTTTGTAAATTCTAAATATTTGTAAACCTAAATTTGAATTAATTGTTTTTATTTTTGTATTTTTATAGGTACCCCGATAATTTATATTACAAAGGAGTCGATGTACAAAAATTTTCAGGATACATCGTGATGCGACACGACATGGTTGACACAGTTGGACTAAATATTTTTTATAAAATCGCTCAAGTGTCCGTTAAGTCCGTGCCATAGCTTTTCGTAAAAGTCTTGACAAGACTCGAAACTTTGAAGTTCGAACGAAAATGAGATTTTGAAGTTTTGGAGGTTAAAAGTGAGATTAAAGTTGTTGTGAATAGTGACGTAAATAGTGACGAATTTGGGGATGTTTATCTCCAACTTCTTCCAAAACTCCATGAGATAATTATCAGCTCAAATACAACCAATCAGGGAGAGTTCCATCTCATCCAAATACCCTAACCCTAAGCGTGTAAATAGTACCCTTGGGTTCATTATTTTTTACAGAGAGTTGTAGATAGCCACTTTAGAATAGTTTTTGGTTCCTTTATTTTAAGAGTTTAATTTTTGAGGGCTAAGAATTGTATCTTTGTGGGAGAAGTTTTGTCAAGATTTATTGCAAGCCACGATTATTGTAAGTTTGTTTCATTAATGAGAATTAATATTCATTCTTGTATTTTTAGTTTGCCTACAATTATGCTCGTTTAATTTCCTTGCTAGGACTAGGTAAAATTTATCATGTATGATTAATATTGTGTTTAAATTAAATTTGACTTTGTTCCCGATATGTGTTATATGTTCTAAAAAAATTCGGTATTCATTTAAAACGACACAAGAGTATGTTTTAAACCTTCGATATTGTTTGAAAAAAATCACTTTCTATTTTAAGTGTGAGTACTTTTTGATGGATTATACTCTTAAAGACTATACTTTAAACTTTAAAAGCGAACTTTTAAGGGAATAGGGATTTTAGGCGTCTAAATCAGAGACGTAAAACTTTATTTTGGACTTATAACGTGTTATTTTTTCGAATTAAATACGACGAGAGTCGATTTAATTTGAGTTATAAAAGCAGGAATGACGAATTTAAATTATTGCACAGTGTTAGTTTAACATGATAAATGGATCCAACGTCCTAGTTTTCACACTCCCTTGATTATATCTCTCGTAGTCTTACTTTTTATTTGTTTTTCGTAGTTAATATCACACCCCAAATTCAAACCCATTTCGTCTAGTTGGACAGTCACAATAATTTTTTTTACGAAATTTTTTTGATAAATCCTCGTGAGTTCGACCCCTACTTACACTCGTTATTCTGTAATAGCCCGTGCACTTGCACTAATTTGTAAATTAACAAAAAGTTTTTGGCGCCGTTGCGGGGGATTTGTTCAATTGTTTTTAAAGAGGTTGTGACTTTCGGACTAGTTTTTTTTTCTTTTGCACTTTTGTTAGTAAAATTTCAAAAAAAAATCCAAAAATTAAAAAAAAAAAAATCCCGTAGTAATTTCCAGAATAAAAGAAAAAAAAATTGTTTCATAAGTGTGCTTTATTTTTTTTTCTTCTTGTTAAATACACCGCTAGTGCATGTGTCGTTTTTTTTGTTCTTCTCTTTTCATTAATTTTTTTTTGTTTGTATGTATCGCACTTTACGTTTGGTGTAGTTTCTTTTGTTTTTTTAGGAGCATATTAAAAAAAAGTACAAAAAAAGTGAAGAAAAATTCAAAAAAGTGTTCAACGGTGCACGAACTTGGAGAAAAAATTGTGCAATCTTGCCACGAGCACAGGGAACTCTCAAGGACGACTGAAGCGTAGGTAGCATTTTCGTCTGATCGACGTCAACTTAAACTTCGGCCCGACGTAAACAAGTGACCGTAAAAAGTCCATGCCGGAGGTACGTTTTTGAGTGCTCCTACGTGATTTAATTTCGCACTTAATTTAGCACGTTGCATAAATTGACTTTAAGGGAAAAACCCGTGTGCAAAATAAGGTGGGGATTTCACCACCCTTCCTTAGCTCGAAAATCACTTGCATATCCCAAGCCATCACATTTTACTTAAAACCAAGTAGACATTGGCCTTAGGATATCACATATCTCATAGGAAACCTCTTAACAAGGATATAATTAAAATCTACTCCAACGCGAACTTGTCAAATCGATCCCGTTTCACCTTGTCTAGGATTGGTAGTTTTTAATGTGTCTTTGTACCGACCACCTACCTGGAGGAAAAAGCGGGATTTGAGGCGATAACCATAGTTGATCGTTTGTTAAATTCTCCCTTGTCAAATAGAAGGAGCTGTCTAATTAGGGAGGTTAATTTGGAGACCCCTGTGTCGTCGATTAATCTTGAAAAAAATAGATTTTAAAATTGAAATTTCCCTCACCTAAATCAGATATTTCAAATTTCTTTGTGATAGATAGTAATTGAGTGGTTTGAGTCAATCATTTTTTTTTCTTCACATAAAAAAATACAAAAAAAAATCTAGTGAGCTGAGTGTATGCAAAGTCGATTTCGAGATCTTACCAGTCGTTTGTCGAGTGTGGAGTCTAGCATTCCTGATACTTACGTAGGTAGATTTTTTATTTTCACCGAAATGGGAGATGAGTTATCACCACTTGCCCTTAAATATTACCTTTACCTGACCAGGTCTAGTCAGCCTTCATGCATACTTCTACCCGAGCACACCAATTTCATTCGGGAACAATCTAATTGTAACCCGTGTTTCGAGGTACCGAAAAAGAGAATCCCTGCCTTCATTTGCGTGAATTCGAGGAGATATGTGGGACCATTAAGTACCAACAACTCTCCAATGAGATTGTTAAAATTAAAATATTCCCGTTCTCATTGAAAGACAAAGCTAAGAGTTGGTTTAACTCGTTGAAACCCGGATCCATGACCACTTGGAGCCAAATGAGTGTCGCCTTCCTGCAAAAATTCTTTCCCAATCAAAAGACGGCATCGATACGTCATGCCATCAATACATTTATCCAAAAAGAAGGAGAACCCTTGTGGATGTATTTTGAGAGATTTAAGGAATTTCTACTGCAATGTCCGCACCATGGGATTAAGATGGGACTTCAAGTCCAAATTTTGTATGAGGGGTTTGATTGTACTACTCGAGTCACTATGTAACAGTGATTTTATCGAGAAAAGTGAGGTAGAAGCGTGATTATTCCTAGAAGTCGTAGCGAACAAGTCCCAACGATGGGCACCCAATAGAGAATCTAGGTCCACCACCTCCAATGAGGGTTTCGCTCACCAAGTCGAACTAAGTTATGATTTAAATGCCAAAGTGGCCACATTGGCCCGACGTTTAAAATCTTTGGAGACGAGCAAGGAGGGTAATCGAACCGCATCTGCGATCGTTCAACACATAGGTTACCCTATGTGTATACTTTGCGATGCATTCAACCACTTAGTCGAAAATTGCCCCACTCTTTTAGCCCACAAGACACTCAGCAAGCACGCCAATGCCCTCTACCAAAATAGGCTAAAGCATGACCTATATTACAATGCGTACAATCCGGGGTGGCGAGACCACCCTAATTTTTCATGGGACAAGGGTCAATACCAAGAAAGTGGAGGTCAATCTTCTGGTAATCCACCTTCGGGTTTCCAAAAGAATGCCCCCACACCAACGTACCCTTCTTCCCAAAATATCCAAGCTTTAGAGGATATGATGAATTTGCTTGCCCAAAGTACCCTCCAATTCTAGCAAACCACTGGAAATTTCCTTCAATCCACCCAACAGAGCTTGCATTCAAACACTTAATCTATAGCCAAACTCGAGGTTCAAGTGAGTCAATTAGCGAACACATTGAGTGAGAGAAACAAGGGAACATTTTCGAGTCAACATGAGCCCAATCCTAAAGGTAACTTACCTAAAGCTCAATATTTTGTGCAAGATAACGTCAGTTCATCACAAACCCAAGAGGATGTCATAGCAATCATCACGCGTCGGTCTGGTAAGGAGGTCGAAAAGAATGTCTCACCACTCATCAAGAGTGAATACGAGAAACTTAAGGAGAAGTGATATCCACGTGTGGATCCAACTTCCTCCCCACCCTTATCTTTCGAGCCATCTGTAGAAACCTATGCTCCAAAAGCTCCATTTCCCCGGTGTTTGATGCCCCCAAAGAAAAAGGAATAAGTTGATAAGATGTTGGAAGTATTCAAGCAAGTACAAATCAATATCCCACTTCTTGACGCTATACGGCAAGTCCCATCCTACGCCAAAATTCTGAAGGACCTTTGTACCTTCAAGGGAAACACAAACGTGCCCAAGAAAGCTTTTCTTGCCGAGCAAGCTAGCTCTATCATTTCCTATAGAACTCCTGCCAAGTACAAGGATCCCAGGACATCGACGAACTCTATCAAGATAGGGGAATAACACTTTGATAAAGCTCTATTAGACTTAGGAGCAAGCATGAACCTTCTGTCATACACCGTGTACGAAAAACTAGGTTTGGGGGAGTTACAACCCACTAAGATGACCTTGTCCTTGGCCGATCGATCCATTAAGATACCTATGGGTGTTGTAGAGGATGTCTTAATTAAAATGGTTGAGTTTATCTTTCCAGTAGACTTTGTGATCTTAGACACGCAACACTAACTAAACTCATCCACACAAATCCTGATCATCCTCGGTCAAACCTTTTGTCCACCTCCGACGCTGTCATTCGATGTCGTAGTGGGCAACTGAACGAATCATTTGTAAACATGAACATGGATTTGAATGTTTTTAATTTATAGAGGTCATCGTCCGATGAGGGAGAGCATGAAGTTAAGTACGTTCAAGAAGTGAACGATGTCACTACTCCACGGGATAGTGACCCAACCGATCTACGTGCTTGGTCACCTGACTTGTCTCTAGATATGAGTCTTGAAGATTTTGAAGAAGAATTTGGTTCGATTGATGAGGATCTTACTATTGAATTCTAATCGTTATTGGACTCATTTCATTACTTTTAGGAACGAGACTGGGACGATAGAATAGACCAATTCATTCTCTGTGAACACAAGCCAACTCATTTTGAGTGTATGCTGACATGTGAGATTTTATCTACTAGTGATGAGATTGAAAAAATCATTCAAACGTTTCCACTTGGTGGCGCATGTTTTGTGAGGACGTATTGTCCTATTCCACCACGTTCACTTGTGTCATTTGAGTGTTTGGGTAAGATGGAGGAAATGAGTAGAGGATCGTCTGATTTAGAGCCAGATTTATTCATTCTCGAGTTTGAGGGAAACCTAGGCTTAGTGTGTCATTCGGAATTTCATTATGATAGTCTCCCTGAGACTGACCATCTCTGTTATAATGTGATTGCGCATTTCGATAATTTCACTCGCAACATTCATTGTGTGCATTCATATGTATACTTTATCGATTGGGTTGACTCTTAATTGTTCACACTTTTCATTTGTGAGGAAAGTAATGTGAGATTGGTTGGAAGTTGGTAACACAAGGGAAAATTCACGGGTAATATCGTCCTTTTACTTATGTACTTTATTTGCTTTGTCCATATTTCTAGTTTGAGAATACATTGAGGACAATGTAAAATTTAGGTTTGGGGGTAAGGATGGAAAAAAATCAGAAAAATTTCAAAAATCCAAAAAGATTTTCAATATAATTGAGTTTTGAAACGATTTCTTAATATAGAACTAATTCATGGATCTCTCAACTTATGAATTTTTTTTTACACATTAGCCATACAATATGATCAAAAATGGATCTTGAGGTGAAAGTTTAACGAATAAATGTGAAGATTTTAACCCGGTGAGATATTGTGCCATTCATCATTTTTGAGAGATTTAAATCAATTCGAGTTAAAACAACTCAAACTTTCATTCAGTGATAAATTCGTTGATGATCTCAAATTCATTGATTTGTTCGATTATTGAAAACAAAAGGTCAAAATGTGAATCTTAATAGCTAAAAGTCTTAGTAAGTCCTCTTGAGACACAATTAACTTAATGAAACTTGAGAAATGATATTATTCCATCTTTTGAAAACCTAAAAACTAAGACCAAACAACAACATTTTTACATTGAAAGCTCATTTGAGCCAAAAATAAGATAAGCCTTTTGTTGAAACCCCACTATCCTACCCAACTCCATCTAGGAGTTTAAAGCCCATAAAAAGAGACATACCCATTTTCTGATAATACTGGGGTAAAATTACGGTTAGAAAAAGGCCAAAAGAAAAGGAGGTTGCAAAAATAATATGTGAAAAGAAAAGAAAAAAAAAAGAGGAAGAAAAATGTGAGTTTGAAAAGAAAGAAAGGAAAGAGAAGAAAAATGGAAAGAGAAGAAAAAGTGCCTTAAAGTCAAATTACCGAAAAAAAAACTCTATATTCTCAAAAAAAATTGAACTCTAAATCCATTCTTTCTAGCTAAAATTCAAGCATACACTACAAGCAAATAAAGTCCTAATCGATCTCAAGTGAAATTAGTTAAAGTGTGGAGAGAAGATGAATGTGATCTATGCTGTGATTAAATGTTTTCAAAAATTAATCGATGTTCTGTTCATGAGATCATATATTCATCCATTATAAAAGTCAATTCTTGATCATGTATATGTGAAATTTGCTCATCTAAACTTACTCTTTTATTCACATATACCGAGAGAAAATAACCCATTTTCGAGTGTTCGATTGAGAGTGCATTCTGTGAGATTTTGAAATCAAAACTAACTTTCATATAAGAAATGTAACAATAAAATCTTTTGAAATGGACGGTTATATTGGCTATGCACACACATACGATAAGTTGATATTGAGAAGTGAAGTTCTACTATATTTATGAAGTTTGCATTCAAACTTGATTATATTACTTTTGAATCTTTTGTATTGCGTTAAGTTTTTGAATTTTGTGGGTATATTCACTGCAAACCCTCACGAGACAAAACTCGTCTGCTAGGGTAATCTAGGGGTTTAACGTCTTGTTGCACATGCTTAGTGTAATCGTGATTCCTACGAAAGTGAGTGAGATTTTAGAGTTTTGATTTTTGCTCGAGGACTAGCAAAGTTTAGGTTTGGGGGTGTTTGACGAGTGCATTATTTTGCATGAAATACGCCCAAATCTAGACCATGTTAGTCACATTGTATCATAAATAATGAGTTTTTAGAGTCGTTTTTATAAAATAAAAGAAAATTGCAAGTTTGAATAAAATTCGAGTTAAAAATAAAATTTTAGTAACTCTAGGGGGTAAAATCATAATTATCAAACTTTATGGGCCTAAAAATAATTTTTAAATATTTATCTAGGCAAAATAAAGTTCTCTTTGAAATTTGGTTGAATTCTGAATTAAAACGAGCAATTAATGAATTTCGGGAGCTAAAATGCAAAGAGGGGTAATTTTATAAATTTTAAATATTTGTGAACCTAAATTTGAATTAATTATTTTTATTTTTGTATTTTTATAGGTACCCCGATAATTTATACTACAAAGGAGTAGATGTGCAAAAATTATCAGGATACATCGCGATGCGACACGACACGGTTGACACAGCTGGACTAAATATTTTTTATAAAATCGCTCGAGTGTCCGTTAAAGCCGTGCCATAGCTTTTCGAAAAAGTATTGACAAGACTCACAACTTTGAAGTTCGGATGAAAATGAGATTTTGAACTTTTGGAGGTCAAGTGCGATTAAAGTTGGTGTTGTGAATAATGACGAATTTGGGGATAATTATCTCCAACTTTTTCCAAGACTCCATGAGATAATTATTAGTTCAAATATAACCAATCAGGGAGAGTCCCATCTCATCCAAATACCCTAACCCTAAGCCTATAAATAGAGAGTTATAGAGAGGCACTTTAGAATAGTTTTTGGTTTCTTTATTTTGAGAGTTAATTTTTTAGGGCCAAGAATTGTATCTTTGTGGGAGAAGTTTTGTCAAGATTTATTGTACGACACGATTATTGTAAGTTTGTTTCATTAATGAGAATTAATATTCATTCTTGCATTTTTATTTTTGTCTACAATTATGCACGTTGAATTTTCTTGCTAAGACTAGGTGAAATTTATCGTGTATGATTAATATTGTGTGTGAATAAAATTTGTCTTTGTTCCCGATATGTGCTAAATGTTCTAAAAAAATTCGGTATTCATTTAAAACGACACGAGAGTGTGTTTTAAACCTTCGACATTATTTGAAAAAAATCACTTTCTATGTTAAGTATGAGTACTTTTTGATGGATTATAGTTTTATTAAATTAATTGATAGTCCATGTTTAAAGACTATACTTTAAAATTTAAAAGTGAACCTTTAAGGAAATAGAAATTTCAGGCGTCTAAATCAGAGATGTAAAATTTTATTTTGGACTTATAACATGTTATTTTTTCGAATTAAATACGACGAGAGTCGGTTTAATTTGAGTTATAAAAGAGGGAATGACAAATTTAAATTATTACACAGTGTTAGTTTAATGTGATAAAGGGATCCAACATCCTAGTTTTCACACTCCCTTGATTATATCTCTCGTAGCCTTACTTTTTGTTTGTTTTGCGTAATTAATATCACATCCCAATTCCAAACCCATTTCGTCTACTTGGACATTCACAATAATTTTTTTTACGAAAAAAAATTGATAAATCCTTGTGGGTTCGACCTGTACGTACACTCGTTATTCTGTAATAGCTCGTGCACTTGCGGTATTTTATAAATTGACAACAGTTAGCAAGATATGCTTGAGATAAGATACATCCATAAAATAAATTATTATTAAATAAAGATATTAATTTAAGAATGAAAAAGTATAGAATAGGGGACTAAGCAATGAATTTTAATAACATGAGTCACATACGGGTTTGGGAGTAGAACAAATTAAATAAATTAAAATTCAGTTAAAATTGGAGGAATATATATTATTGTTGTTATTGTTGTTATTGTTGTTGTTGTTGTTGTTGTTGTTGTTGTTGTTGTTGTTGTTGTTGTTGTTGTTATTTTTATTATTATTATTATTGTTATTATTATTATTATTATTTTTATTATTATTATTATTATTATTATTATTATTATTATTATTATTATTATTATCGTGGCCTAACTTCAGTTAAATTCTTATTCTTTATAAACTAGTTGTTTACGTTGTTGATGAATATGTTCTTATAGGTCTTCGGCCATTGTTTTGCCATAGATTTGGGTTGATTATTGGAGGAGTATCTCTAGTGACAGTGTGTTCCTCATTGATAGGATGTAGGAGTCGAGCGGTGTGGATCATTTTGGATACCTTAGGAGAGTCATAATTACTCCCTTCAACTAGTTGAGCAGTGGTCATTAGAGTGATATATGAGGAAGGGGAGATAACACAAAGTAATGAAGAGTTATCGAACAATCGTTCCCATATACAAAGCTAATATGATTAGGCTTAAGGCCAATTGAGACCTTAACTAACCAAATAATCCTTAGAGACAAAGATAAGGCTATTTGAGGCCTTTAAATGTATTTATAATTAGTAAAGGTAAGGTTCATAAGAACAAACCTGCAAATGCTTCCTAACAACTTAAGTGTGTCCATCCCGAGGGGGGTCCGAGGAGGGTTTCCCTCTTTTTCGGTGTGCGG
Source organism: Sambucus nigra (assembly GCA_949130495.1). Classification (NCBI taxonomy): domain Eukaryota; kingdom Viridiplantae; phylum Streptophyta; class Magnoliopsida; order Dipsacales; family Adoxaceae; genus Sambucus; species Sambucus nigra. The sequence continues at coordinate 379,783,659 of OX422214.1, read as the reverse complement.
GTGGGATTTCTCCCTTTCTCATGGAACTTGGTCGTCGTTACTGTGGGGTAATATGTAGAGATAGAGTCGTCAGCCTATTTTGTACAAAATAGTCAAAAGAAATGCTTTTGCCTCGAGAGAAAGACATCAAGCATAATGTTGATGCTTTCGAAACCAAGTAGTTCAAAGGTCCAGGGACAAAGTTAAGGAATGAGCCATTTCAATCTCTCATGGTCATGTGTGTAATCTTCTCCTGCTAAACTTCATGAAATGTGTAATTATTTGCATAACATAAAGGGAGAAGGGAACCACTCAACTCGCATCATGGAAGAGGACGGAGTGAGTTAATTTTAGGAGTGTTCCCAAAATAATGATTCAAAATATAATGTAAGTGTCTTCTAATTTAAAAAATCATTATAGAATAATGAATGTATACATTGGAGAAGACAGAAACATGCAAGCATATAAAATCCATTAAGAGAGTATATAATAAAAATAAGGTAACAAATGTCTATAAAGGACGACTCGAGTCCATGGATTTACCCAAGACACTTACGGAGCCCAAGGGGAATCAAAGTCCAACTAGTTTAAAAATAATTTAAGGTCGGGTTCAACCCGTAAATCCAAATAGGGGATTTCTCTTATATGTGTGTGTAGAGAAAAACATGCTTCAAGTGTGAGGATGTGTAGAGAGAATCCCTCTTCTAGAATTTGTAGGTAAACCATATTTTTCTTTTTCTTTTTATGGAAGTAAACTATGTGAAAATAATAATAATAATAAAGGTTTGACATTAAGGAATGTGATGTAAATAAAGTTCAATATTTTAATTATCGCTCATTATATTACATGTTTAGTTTTATTTACTTCGTTATGCTGAGAATGTTACCAAACATTTTTGTATTAGACCTGATCAATTTATTTATGAATTTTACGGGGTATGACATTGACACAAAACGGAATTTTCATCATTATTTATGTTCTTACACTACAACAAAATACTATTTTTGTGACTGCCTTCTTATAACTGTTAATGCGGGTGACACACTTTATCACTGCCATTAGGAGTCACAACATTATTTGTAACTGCCATTAGGAGTCATAAAATATTTCTGTACTGAAAAATTTGAGTCAATTGGTTTGTCACTGCTAATGACAATCACAAATCTTACCATAAAATTAATTTGTGACTGCTATAAAGAGTCACAAGTTTATAACTGCCACAAGAAGTCAAAAATTTATCACTAAGCTTAAGTTATGACTCTTATGAGCAGTCATAAAAATTGTAATAGCTATGAGAAGTCACAAATTTATCACTAAGTATCGACGAGGCTTGCACGTATAGAAAATGGGCCTAGTTTTGTAGCCAAGGAGTTTGGACAATATAGTGTCAATGGTTTTGTGTTCTCTTCAAGCACACACAAGCTAAAACTCAGTGGAAAATAAAATAGCGGCATTTCATATATAGCATTAACTTATTTCAAGGCAAGCGCAAAAAGATAAAAACTTGATAGAAGATGAGATGGCATATTATGGGATTATAAAACAAATTATGCTATTAGATTATATATCTTTCAGCATACCTCTATTTTACTATGATTGGGTGAGAGTGGAGGACAAGAATTCACGTATAGTCGACCCTGACACCCACATGGTGAAGGTTGATTTGGCCAAGTTGAAGAGTAAATATACTGTGAATGAAGAGCCATTCATTCGTGCATTCCAAAACATAAAGCAAGTGTTTTATGCAAAGAGCCCTAACAACGATCCATGGTTTGTTGTTTTAAATTTCCCCTAAGCAATTGACTACATCGGTAGATGATATAGAGGAACCTATTGAGATTCAGTTTATTATGGATGAAAACCTATAATTCAAGACACACATTAGAGGAGTAGATAATTAATTGTAGCATATTCTATTGTTTTAAATGTTGACTTCAAAGTTGTGTATATTAATATGTTTCAATTATTTAGTACCAAGTATTCATAGTGCCTTTTGTTCACAAGTTTATTATTACTTTTTCAGGATGTCATATATTGAATATACATGCAACGACTTTCAAAATAGGTCTTTTATAGAGAGAATATCAATTTATCAGCACGACAATCGAAAAATCAAACAGTCCAATTACTTGCGAGATCATGGGTGGAACATACATGAAGCACATTTATTTCAATCTATACTACTCACACTACCACAAAGTTGGGATGAAACGGTTGAAAGGGTTTTAATAAAACACAATTCACGTAATGCAATGCAACTAGTAGAGTTTTTAGAACTCGAAGAAAGAAAAATCCATCCTTTGTGGATAGAACTGAGGAGGATAAAGATGCGTTCAGACTCTACCATGACAAAACATATGCATAACAAAGTTAACATATATTATCGGCTTAGGAGAGAAAGCATACGTCCTAACATGTTTAGTGTCAGAAATGCAATTGTCAATACACATCCTCAGACATGGCTATAGAGATGATGCACTATCGGTGTGATATCAATTCAAAACAAATTCACAAGTTTCCAATTAAATACTTATTTAACCGGTGAAAAAAATCAAACCAAATTAATTCAGCCCCTAAACATACAACTACGTGTGTGTGTGTGTGTGTGTGTGTGTGTGTGTGTGTGTGTGTGTGTGTGTCAAACAATCACAAACTAAATTGCTAACTCACTGATTTCAGTAAAAATCCCTTTCGACAAAACCTTTATTTCACTATAAAATAGTAAATCACAACTTAAAAAGATTACAATGAAATATGAAATGAACTCCCGCAAGAATCCATAAAGACACGTAGTCTTGAGTTAGCAATGCAACAATCGCATCAGTCCACATGAACACACAATCCAACTCAGTAAGGAACATCCTCGAGCACTCCCAATTGACATGCAGCTGTCAACCGTAGATTTACCTTCTCTACAAGAGAAAAACTTCACCAAAGTTGTATCTTCGGTTCCAAAACAATTCACATAAAGATCGGGATGTTTTGTGAATTGAAAAAAAAATGATTAAACCCTAAACGAAGAAGACATATGTTCTGTCGATTTCCAATGTTTGTAGAAACTAAAACGTTGGGTCTTCTTCATCAAAACAGAGTTGTTTAATACACTATTTATAAAAAACTTAAGGTTGCAGATCGCTCAAAGAAAATAGGCAGGTCGCTTGAACGGTGACACGCGTCGCTCGAACGAGCTTCGCGCGACATGGCCATGTCGTTCGAATGAGCTCTGCTGTCGCTCGAATGAAAAAAATTAAAAAATAATTTTTTATTTCGCCTTTAAAAATCTGCCTCAACACTTATAAAAATTCTTTTGATGAAAAACTCTGCTCCAACACTTAGAAAATATTTTGTAAAAAATATCCCAACACTCTAAGTGAAATGCTAAGGTACTTAAACACAACCTTGCCAAAATTAATCTTGCGGAGGCTTGAATGTTGAAGAGCTTTAATATTCGAATCCATCTTGACGCATGATTGATCTTGAATAAGTCTTCGACGGTTGTAGCAGTATGCGGCATACTCACATGTAAGTTGGACAATAAAATAATGTCCTTACAATGGCTAATAAAAAATTTGCTTGAAATGGAGTATGAAACTTATGACATGGTCAAATTATCAATACTTTTAGAATATGTTGAAAAGGTATAACTAATATTATATTTTTTATATTATTTCCTTACTTTTGTATTAACATATGGACGGATGCATAAATATATAAATGCAAAAAATAGTGTTCGAGAATAAAATTCCATCATCCAGGCCAAAAAGTTCAAGTTATGATGAAAATTCTAGCATTGCTCTCATGCTAAGGTTTCCCTTAACCTATTTTATTGTCCAATAGATGGCAATAATCCTTTGAAATGTCGAGACTTGTCTTTGTTATAATCATGTGTCGACTTAAAATATGAGAGTTGGGATACAGATGATCAAGTAAAAAAGATGACTTGTGGGATACGCTCATAAAGGACTTCAATCTTTCGACCGACCAGAAAGAGGGGTACATGAAATCCATTGGTATTCAATTGGAGACGTTTAGATGTAACCTATGCTCTTCTTATTTTAAGGGATTGGACAGTGATGGGATAAAGGCCCTGAATGATCGACTATCGGAGAAACAGCATATCCCTGTCCATGAGTGGAATGAATTCATCTTCCACGAAGCATCTGAGTCGAAATTGAAACAAAGACACCAAGGCCGAGTGAACAGGGCTAAAAAGACTGACGTCCATTATCTTGGTCGGATGTCATATGATTAGAAAACTGAGGAGATGATCTACACACTTTCTTATTTTATTGTATCTAAATATAATATGTCTTGCTCCAATAGTTAATGCAAAATTATTTTGTAGGTGCTTAAAAATAAATGACTTGTCAATCGTTCAGAAGTGTATATCGAAAGTCGTAGGCGAAAAAATAGGGAGTTTCACCCAAAGGTAGCTGATGATATGGTGAGTTTCATAATCTCAGTTTTAATATTTAAATTCCTTCAAGTTTAGTCGTTCAATCATTTTAATCGATTCATTAATAATTTTGCAGCAAAAATTGAGTGAGCTGAAAAATAGTCAAGGTTCTTCAAGCCAAACCAGTATTGATACGGATGCATTGACTTCCTTTAGAGTAAAAGACACTAGGGGCGACTCATGGTGTTGGACCCCTGTCCAAAAGTAAACTTAAGGCCATTGCTCCTATAGTATCACTGTTGACTAGAGCAAAGACACTAGAAGAAAAATACAATGAGGATATGGAATTTCTCAAATCATCTGTTACCATGCTTTTAAGTTCTTTTGAAACGAATGGACTCAAAATACCAAATCCAAGTCCTCAGAATTATAATCCTATCGCACATCTAAATCCTCATGAAAATTCTCCCGTTTGGCATCCAAGTCCTCATGATTATACTCATGCCCCACATCCGACAATTCAGCCAAACTTTGGAGATTCAACTAAGACAAACTTTGGAGATTCAACTGTGTCAGACTTTGGAGATTTAACTGATCCTCCACTTGATCCATATGTCAATTTATTATAGTTTTCAATCCAAAGGAAGATTATAAGTGGACAAGTTATTGCTTCAGCTACTATTGGAACAGTGGTGCATGGCCATCAACTGTTAATATTTGAACGTAAGGTTTACGTTAGTAGTGTTGATCCAGGAGAAGCGAATGGGGCGGACTCTATTAATAATATCGATAAATCTTTGGTGGTTTGGCCGCTTCTTTGTCTTTGCCTTAGATGATTCAGAGTAATTTGCCTTGAAAATTTTGAACAAATTGTGAAAGTGAACAATTAGTAGTGTTTGAACTTTGTTTTGAATATTAATAATTTGTTTTGAATCAATTAGTAATATTTTTTGAAAGTATCGAGTGCCTGTTTTGAATACTAGTAATCTATTTTGAATGAATTAGTAGTGGTTGAATTCTGTTTGAACAATTTGTTTGTTTTGAATCAATTGCTTATCTATTTTTTCTTATGTTTATAATGAATTTCACGTGGCATGATTATTTTTGTTTTGAACTCTATTTTGAATTTTGTTTCTTCGACTCTTCATTAATTCAACTCCTCAATCTTTTATAATTGTAATTTCTTTATTATTGGGGCTTTTGGGAAAAGTCCAACCCATAACATAAGTTCTTTAACATATATTATGTAAGAGTTTTATATAACATAAGTTAAATAACAGTTATAACTGTTATATAACACAATCTTTCTCCCATCGAATAGATGCTTTTCAAAGGCTTCAGGCGGAGCTCCAATGCTTCTGGAACGAACTACGACTAGTTCATCCACATTTGATGATCGTGTACATTCACGTGCGACTTGCGTATTATATAAGTGATGTACGATCCCCCCTATTAGTAAAGTCTCCTACGTATTGAAACCTACCTAGACTAGATCTTCCGACTCTCGCTTACAGATGGATTGACGGGTTCTGAATAAGACATAATTGTTATATAACAGTTAATGTTATATAACTTATGTTATATAACAGTAATGTTATAAAACTTAGTCCTCGTTCGCGTTATGTTTCTTATTTGTTGTCTATTTGTACTTCCCGTGTGACACATTATTTTCTATCTCGATTCATGATTGCATTGGATATACTCTTAGCTGCTATATATGTGCATTTATCGTCTACGCGATAACAAAAGTTATATAACTTATGTTATATAACATAACTTATATTATAAGTTATATAACAGTGTCTATTTTGGGAATGTATCCAGTGTATCTAGTTATATAATAGTTGTATGGTTTTTGAATGTATCCTTGTTTACAGGTTTACACAATGCATCCCCGGCATACGTAGTATTCAAAGGCCTAAATCCATGTGTTTACACTTCGTGGCAAGCAACACACGCACAAGTCAATGGATACTGAGGCACCGTATTCAAAAGATTTGAGTCCACTGAACTTTCTCAGCAGGCGTACTCCAAGTACACGAGGGAGGATGTCACTGTATCAATACCCCCCCCCCCCCCGGTTGGTATATCCAGACTTCATGAAGCGTATCCACCGTGTGGTGAACCATGGTCTAGGTTTAGAATGATTTGTTATATATTCATGATATTTCATGTCATCGCAGGGCTGTGTCGTTATTTTGTTTAGTTGATTTTTTATTCTATGTTCATTTTGTACTTGGCGCCCAAAAAGGGGTTGTTTTATTCTATGTTCATTTTGTATCGGATATTTGAAATATTATAAACATAAATGAAATATTGTCAAATTTTTAAGACTTGTTACATGTTCATGATATTTATTCTACTCTCATCATTTCATCATTTTGTGAAATTTTAGAAATATAAATGAAATATTGTCAAATCTACTATCAATTTTGTAACTGCTAATAACAGTTACAAATATAAGATTATTAACCGAGCATTTAAAAATATAAGATTCGTAACTGCTATCAATAATTATAAATATTATATTCGTAACTACTGAGAGTAGTTACGACCAGCAGTTAAAATTGGGGTCACGAGTCATAACCCCCATAGGGGTTATAAAAATTTGTGACTGCTGTTAGGAGTTACAATATTTCCTTTGTCATTCCCTAAATTATGACGGTAAATAGCAGTTATAAAGGTCATTGGTGTCTGCTAACATCACTCACAAATCACCCATTTTGGACTAGTGTTATTTTCTTATCTATTTTCTTTATTTGTATTATCATGCTATGGTTTGACTAGTTTATTTATCACTAGAACCCTAGGCCACACGTGCTTATGCACAATAAATATCACATATTTAAGGATTGAATTTTTTTTTTACTCTACCCAAATAAAGGTTAACATGACCCTCCAATATGATTGTTTAAAACACAAATGGCTCTTCAACGAATCCCACAATTTTTAATGAGGTGTTTATGTTTAAATTAATCACATTAGAGGGTGAGACATTTTCTTTCCTTGTTTAATGTAAACAAATTGAAATTCTTATATCTATATGCACTATGAGAAACTATCCTTATGGATCTGGGAAAAAAATTAGAATTACAGAATACTTTAATGCTTTTTTAGGTTACAGGCTAACACCAAAAATATAAAATTTAGTTATTTATCGAGCATTGCAAAGATGCTTAATTGATTTTTAGTTAGGCATAGTTAATGTGTGTCCTTTCACCCTTAGTGTCCAAGTGATCCAACTATCAATATCAATTACCATTTGCAGATAAGATTAAAATATGAATCAAGTATATGTAGGATCATTGCTATATTTTAGTGCTTACATATTATTAATTGTGAAAATTAAAAATTTCTAGAAGCATCAGTACTCGGTTTATGACCATGATGCCATCAATTTTGGTGTTTTTGCTGATTCCATTGCATGGATGAGATTATATGTACATTGTTTTATTGGTCTCCTTTTAGGATCTGATTTGAATAAAAATAACAAAAGAGTGTGTTGGGTTCTCAAAAAAAAAAAAAAAAAAAAAAGTGTTTTTAAAAATATTTAAAGTGATAGGCTTTGCATATAATTTTTTATAATAAAATGAAATATAATCACGACTCAATAAATATGAAAATATATTTTTAAATTTGATAAGATTAAATTTTTGCATATATATTTTAAACTCCTATATTTTAGGAATTTGAATTTTTTACATTCTTGCAATGCATAGGCATCCAATGATGTGGCGTCACATGTGCAATGACAAGGGGTTTATATGGGTTATCACATGATAGTTAGATGTTTTATTATATGTGTATATAAGATGTCAAGAGTTTTTGTCAAATTTTTGGTGATGTGTTTATTCACATGTCTTTGAAGTGGAACTCTACGCGTAGTAACGTGACAACTAAATATGTGAATGATATTATGGTCATACATGTGGTCACATTTATATGTGATAATATTATTTTTGTGTCATAGCTTTAAATAATTTTCTCGAGACAATTCATTAAAGGACATTTTGTAAAATATGAAAATATAATTATAATCTTATGACCAATTATTTGAATATTTTTAGTTTTACAGCAAATTTGTACATTTTAACTTGTGTGGCTAACTTGTTATAATTTTTTATTAAAATAAAAAATGATGTATTTTGTGAATAATGCATTGTCCAATGTTTTAATTTTGATTGCTAGACATTTCATTGTGTGCACTAAATAATTACCTTTGGATTTAGTTGTCATTTGTCTTATGTAAACTATATTTACGCAATACAAGTAAGGTTATATTATTATTTTGTGTATAAAAAATAGAATATAATGCAATGTGTCTTGAAGTTGTTATACCGCTTGTCATGAAGAAGTGCTTGAAATTCAATGAGATTATATTTAAGAGGGGATAACAATAAATATTAGTGTACCCCACTATATAGGATTTAAAAAAATTTATTCATGGAAAAGTCCCCACGTTAATAAAGGAGCACTTTACCCACTTACGCTAAATGTTGTGGGAACGTGAATACATACATATTTTATTAATAAATGTTACATCCTCAAATAAATAAATAAAATACACTGAGTAACGTGGCCCTTTGGTTCTGTATTCACAAAACTCGATTTAAACATTGTTTTTAAATACGGTTTTAAAATTTATATTTTTGAATTTATAAATATTGGCGCGTGTTTGGTAAACTTATTTTTAAATGTAATTTTTTGAAAATTTGACAAAATTGACAAACATGTATATATATATAAGGATATTGCATGGATAATAATAAAATTTTATACATACAGGAATTCGTGATATTTTTTAATATATATATATATATTTATTTATTTATTTATTTATTTATTTAAAAGAATTACACATGTTAATGTATCATTTATGCATATTATACATTAAGGTAGAAATGCATTAAAATATTAATAATTAATAATTCTGACTTGAAAAATAATAAACAGAAGTTATAAAAGAACCTTTTGTTGTTTTTTGAAAAACATGATTATAATACATAAATATTATAATTCCGTGCTTAAAAACAGGTTGTCAAACACAAATTTTTATCGGAATTGTTTTTAAACATAGAAAACAAAATTATAGTTACGAGCCAAACAGGCCCATAATATTCCATAAAGGATGTAAAATATATGAGAGTTATTAATAGAAGTACAAAATGGAAGATATTTTGTCGTAATGAAAAAATTCATTGTGGGCAGATGCATACATTTTAAATTAATATACTCACAATCTATGAGAGGACAATCAAATTATCATGTTATCTTGGACCAACACATATGCCAATTTCGAAGGCAGACTAATCTTTTCAAGCTACTTCTTATTATTCAACCGGCTTATAAATGCATTTTTCACAATTAAATATCCTAAACTCATTTTTTCACTCATATTAGATGCATGTAGGAATCGTTTAAACATAATTGTATGGCTATAAATGCACCTTATTGTCGTGGCACATGATTTTATGTACCCATTCATTTAAATTGATAAAATTATATAACTTTTGTTAAATTATTAAAAATTGCACTATACTCGAAAGTAAAGTTTGAGATGATTAAGGTTAAGAACATAAGTAACCAATAAAATTCACTTTTGAGTATAGTTACAAATATATGTTTAAAAATGTGGGAAAACACTGCATTTTATAAGTTATCTTATCAATTCATTGATCCACGATAACTTTTTATTATGTTATATCAAAGGATAAGAACCTTTTATGGATTATTACAAACATGGGGTTGTTTATCTAAGGAGATGGTTCGTATCGAGATAGGTTCGAGACCATTGAATGTACATCTATTGGTTATATTGGAATATCCATTTATCTTGAGAATTTTATACCTTAGTTCATTGAACGACAATTAATGCTTAAGTACTTTCGTTATATTCCATGTTTGAAAAATAATTTAATATCTTAGCATGTACATGAATATTTAAAAGGAAGATAATGGATTAAAGACTCTAAAGTATAAATAAGTCACCCGGTATCCTCATATAGTTACCAAGATAATAATGATAAATAATATAAAGATTGGAAAAATTATAGACATCTGTTAAATGAGGTATTTGATTCTAGAATAGCGTAGTTTCTGGTGGATATGCTAGCATAGATGTAGGTTCTAATGTTTATAAATCCTCTTCCTGATTGTTTATGCTAAATTAATGATGGAATATAAATTAATTGGAAAAATCAAGGAAGAAGCGCAACATCTTTGCCATTTTAAAAGATGACATTCCAAATTGACCATTCTAATGCCTATTGTCGCCATGAATAATCATTACATGGGAAGTCATACAATTAGATGACATGTCATGACTTATTGGTAATTGGCATAACCATAAAGGAATCACTATCTTTTTAGTGATAACATTAGGCCTAAGGGGAAAATTGCATATCCTTAAACAATGGAGCAAGGAAATTTCATCAACGAAATAAGCTTAAGCCTATCAAAATACTTAAGAACACCATAATAGAACTACAACCTAATTAATGAATAGAGATCACAAGAAATAGGTTAAATGAGACAATATAATTATGTGTTACTCAATTAGCACTCAACGTAATCGTCAGGTGGAGTATTAGTAGAATACTCTTAATAGAAATCACCTATATGAGTGAGAAGCGAAAACTTCTATGAGAATGACGAGCATATAGATTATTTAACTAACTTATGAAATCAGGAAGTGTTTAAGGCCAAAACATACACAGTGATGAGAACTATGAATGTTCGGAGAAGAGCTGTGTGAACTTTATTGACTCGATTTACACAAACGATTGATTAATTTAAGACATCACATTCATTGATTCTCTAGTAAGCCCGATAGTTTCTCACTAGGAAGGACTAAAGGCCACAATCTATCTTTACCAATGCATCACTTTTCCATCGATACTCTCTCTAAGTTTATCTACATGATCATTCAAATTTTTCCATCCAAATTTTATTCATGTGGGGCGTAGTTGGAAAATTGTGTTTTTACACATTTCAATATTTTCACCAAATTATTTTTTGGTAAACTATGAGTCTTAATTACTATGGTACCCACACCTCAAACGTGATAGGTCAAAATAAGGACACATTCATCTTCGCAAGGTGAGTTATGCTAAATATTTAGTTGATAAAAATGGATAAGAAATGAACGAATTTTTTTCCTCAAACTACCCCATTTGTTTATGATATTTTTAAGAATTTTTATTTAAATATTAGGATGACTTTTCTAAACCGCTGCTAAAAGTTGTGATTGTTTACTATAATTTGTGAATGTTTTTGAAACCGAAACTAAAGGTCACGATTGTTCATTATTAGTTGTGACTGTTCATGAGAAACGTGCATAAAATGTTTGTTTACAGAAAGACACGTCTTATAATGAAAAAACACATTTTTGCCTATATAATATGTCCCCATACATTTAATGAGGGAATTTTCCCCCCAATAAATTCCAATTTTAATCTAGTCGGGTGGAGCGGAAAATATTATTAATTCATGTGACACGGGCATTGAAATGATTGTTGGCATGTCAAATATACGTTTTGTCATGGGTGGCAGACTAAGCACCATTAGGGGGGAAATTCTGAGTTACGGAGAGAGTCTCGAATGTTTGACTTGATCTATTTTCTCTTTTTTGTTTGTAAGTTATTTATCTGTCAATTTTTTTGCTCTAATATGATTTTGTTTCATATTTTAATTTGATGTTAATAACAAAGCAAATGTTTTGACTAACATGAAGGACGCTACAGCCCTAGGTCATGAGGGAGATAGGTTAGATCTTTGGCCCATGGTTGTGAGTGTAGTGTGTGCGTGTTTGTGAATGATTTGAAAGTGATTAAAAAGTAATGCCCTCAACTTTCTAAGGCTATTTTAGGTTAGGGAGTTGTTATTTCCATCCAAAAATATCTCTCCAACACCACACAAAAAGTAAAAATAATATTTTACTTTAAAAGACAAAAAATAACTCACCTTTAAATATGAGTAAACTTACTGAAATACCACTGATAAAAATAAAAAATAAATTTTATCACTTAAGCCAAAAAATATTTTTCAACTTCACATCTAATTTCATCACAACCACCACAACTACCATCGCCACCACCACCGCAACTTCATCCCTCATAACAAAAAGCTCCCTCTCATGATCTATTTATCTCTCTATCTTTGCTTGCCTTCTTCTCTTTCTCCCTATCTCTCTATCCACCATTACCCACCACACCCACCACCGCCACCACTTTAACCCTAACTTTTTCTTTAAAAACAAATATTATAAATGGCATTAATAATTTTTAAACTTAAACCAACCAAAAAAAAAGATAAAGACCTAATGTACTAAAACATAACTCAAAAAATTGTAAACCCGTCATTAATGGTTGCTTTTGCAACTACTGTGACCTGTCATCGTGGAAATGGAGTTTTCATGATGGGAAGTCACCGTGAAAATGATCTTTCCACGATTTGAAGTCACTGTAGGTTTCTTCATGTATGCTGTTTTTTTCACTTAAAAAATAAAGTTGGGGGTTAATATGGTGGTGGGGGTGGTTGCGTTACTTTTTCGGGTTAAAAAGAGAAGGAGAAGTAGTGGGGGTGAAGATGATGGTGGGAGGAGGTGGTGGGAGTGTGAGCGGAGATGAAAAGGTAAGAGTTAAGATTAAGGTTTGATTTTAAGAGAGAATAAGAAGTTAAAGAGAAAAAGAAGAGGGAAAAATGAATATTTTGATTAAGTTTACTTTATATATAGTTTGACTGTTAGTGGTGTAACTTACTTTAGTATTTTAAATAACATTTTACTTGTTTTGAAACAGTGACTACATATTAGTGTTTGAGACCATTTAGGTTGTCATTACTACAAAACTTTCACTAAGGCCTCGGTAATAAAATAAAGGTACTATATACAAAAAAAAATCCAAAAATTTAGAGGATGGGCTCGACCCCACTCTAGAGTCACTTGGTACGTCTTTGACGGCAACACTTGCACATCACATAAACTTAAAAACTAATACATATAAATGATATCATGTTGCGACATCCTTTAATTATTAGTATTCACTAACATGTAACCCGCGCGATGCGCGGGCGCTTCAGAAAAAAATTACAATGATTTATAAATCTATATATATTTTACTTTTAAGGCTTTATAATTTATGTTGGTAAACCAAAATATTTAAGAAACCAAAATAATCTTGAAATCATCAAATGTTGTAATATATAATGAAACTATAGAATGGATTATAGGTAACTTACTTAGGTGAGATGAATATACTCTGGTTATTAGATTGGAGACGAAGAGAATGAACTTTATTTAATTATTTATTTTAATCTGCATATAAAAAGGATGTAACCAACTCAATAAAAACATTGATATGAAAACCAACCCATTCATCTATAAAACACAGAATCAGTTTCTTTGCTACAAATCAAACAAACTAACTTTTGAGAACAAACAACAAATTAGGAACTTAACCCAAACCTTAAATTTCAAAAGGAAAAATATTAACCAACTACAATATGAGTTCCATCTCCCATAACACATATTGGATTAGTATCGTGCGTATAAAAATCATAACTCAATTTGAAATGCAGACAGGAAAAATAAATTAATGACGTGATTTTAAAACTTAACATCTCCTCATTTTAATCAATAGTAAAAAAACATTTCAAGTAAATTGTTTTTTATTGGGTATTGACATATGAGAGTTCAACATCTTTAGACATTTCACTATTGATGATGGCATAAACTGGTTTGACCTGTTAAAGCAAAAAAAATTATTAAATAAAATAAAATAAAATAATAAAGGGTATTGACATATAAGAGTTCAAGACCTTCAGGCATTTCACTATTAGTGATGGTATAAGATGGATTTTGACCTGTTAAAGGAAAAAAATATTATTAGGCTAAAAAAAATAAAAAAAGTGTCGGGACTTAAGTGAACAAAAGACCAAAATCATGATAATTTTGCATCTTTATGTATTAATGTTTTATAACAATATTATATTAGATCAATTTGAAATTGAATATAGAGAAACTGAAAATGCATATACACCGAAAGTTTTTTATCTATAGAAGAGCTTATGAGATCTTAAATTATAGTTGTTCACATCAACTGTAGGTTGAAAAAAATCTAAGATTTATTTATCAGAGTGAATTCGGTTGCACTTAGGTTGTTATGCAGGCCCTATTTTTTGCAAAGGCAATGCTTCCAGATTATAACATTAATCAAATGGAAAATCTATCTCCACACAAAGACCTTATAAGTCCCAGCATAAGATCCCCAATAATCTATGGTAAAATATGCCAACTGAATCCAACTTTTGAATGATGCACATTTGGGACATGAAACTATAAGAAAAAGAAATCTACGATTAAATCTAAAGGCACCCAACAAAAAACCATAAAATTGAGAAGATAAACCTTAGACGTAATAAATGATCAGGTAATAGAAATCAATCCAAAATCATCTAAGGATGAACACACCATCTCGGTGAAAGCAGATGGCTCTTCATATAAGATGAATACAAAGATCAAATAAACCTCTAGTAATTAAGTACATTAGACAAAATTATATATATATATATATATATTGTATTTAACCTATTCTCCAACCACGTATTCCTCTCCTGCCGACTCCTCGTCGCTTGTGCATATATCCAATCCAATAATCTGAGTTTATATATATATATATATATAAAGAAAAACAAAAATAAACAGACGTACTCGAATCCAGGAGCGATGAAGATCGGTCTCATCAAATCCAGCCGAGTTTCTGCTACTTCGGTGGACGGGGTTTTCTCATTCGATATGATCGACAAATTCACCGGACTTTTCAACTTGATTTATAAACCATCGTCGGAAAACGAAACCCAATATGGACTAATAGACCTAGAAACCCCACACCAGTTACGTTGGGGCGTGGGAAAAAAATCACCTTCGGGGACTGAGTCGTCGCTACTGCTTCCCTTACCGCCAAAGCCCCAGTCACCACCACACCAACCACCGCCCAAAACCACCAATAGGGAATCCATCAATGATGATTTGGAGAGAAGAAATAAGGGGGCAAGGTGGGATGAGAGGATGGTGGAGTCAACTTGGTTTAGAGATAGAGAGAAGGGTAAAGGTCTGAAGATAGAGAGGTTTAAGAGAGGAGCGTGAGAAGACGGATGAGAAAGAGAGTTGAAAGCCAGAAAATAAATCGTTTTCTAATCCTAGGGAGCCGAGATTTTTAAAACCAATGAATTACAACTTTGAGAATTATTAATAACATGAAGGGATGACCAGCCTTTTGGCTTCCCCATAAGGATGTGTATCTACATTTAAATTAAGAGAGAGACTGAGGAGGAAAGATGCAATAAATATTAGGGACCACGTAGATAGGAGAAGAGGAAACATACAATAAATATTAGGTGCCACGTGGATAGGTTAATTGCAAAGCATAATAAATGCCTTGTTTTGCATTTTATAGTATTAAGAGATTTCCCATAATTAACTTTAGGGATGGCTAAAGACACTCCTTAAAGTCTTTAACCACTTCAATTCTTTATCAATTTGACAACATTACCCTTATACACATAAATAAAATTTATTATTGCAAATAAACACTACAAATCCTTCTATCTCATTTATACACATAAATAATAAATAAAAAATAAAATCTACTTTTAACTTGAGAAACAAAAAAAAATGTTTATTATTATATTAACTGTTTTTTTTAAAAGAGTTTTGTTAAAAAAAACGTTTTTTATTAAAAATGAAAATAAAAAACATTTTTAAATTCCTCCCCACGTAATCATTTTTGGCATCAAAACATTCTTAAAAACGTTTTTTATTTTATTTTCATTAAAACTGTTTTTTTTAAAACTGTTTTTTGTTTTTAGTTAAAAATGTTATTTTTGGCTAAAAACTGTTTTTTTAATGAAAAACTAGTTTTTTAAAAAATATATTTTTTGCTAAAAAACTATTTTCATTGGTGGCAATTCGTGTATTTGGGTCGTGTTTCGGGTCGATACGACACGACACGACAAGTCAAGGGTTTTTCGAACACGACACGAATTCGTATTTTTTTTAGTTGGCATGGACGCGACCCAAATTAGAAACGACAAAACATGACACGAATAACACGATTTTTTAAATTTCACACCTAAAAAACACGAATAACACGATTTCTTAAATTTCACACTAAAAAATACGATTAACACGAAAAGACACGATGACACGATTCATAATTTTGATACGAACACGACACGACTTCGTGTAAAAAAAACTCGACACGAACACGACATATCGTGTCAATTTTTGGTCATTCCGTGTTGTTTCTAAATTTGTCACTCTTAGCTGTTTTAATATCAAACATCCTCAACAATTTTTTAATTAAATAATTATAAAAACTGTTTTATTATAAAGTTAAATAAAAGTAGACGTTTTTTTATTAAATAAAATTTGACATTTTAAAAAAAAAATTGTAAAACAGTTTTTTTTTAAATCATTATTTTTTTTAAATCTACATATTTAAAAAAAAAACAGTTGGATATAACTTATTTAAAAACTGATAGTTATATTTATTAACGAGTGTTGTATGTTCAACAATTAATCAGGGTTACAATTCTTTCTCAAATTATATTTTTAAAATTTATATTTTTAATAACTAATTTGTGGTAAGATTTTTTTTGGATAGAAAATATTTTTTATATATATTAGATTAATGATTGGTTAGTACTGCTAGCCCGAATCCACATCCTTTAATGGACGCGGGTCCGCACCAGCGGCACTAACCAATCGGTATTAAAAAATTATAACAAAATATAATTTCTTTAATACCGATTGATTAGTGTCACTGGCGCGGACCTACATCCATTAAATAATGTGAGTCAGTACCAGTAACACTAACCAATCATTAATCTATGATAAAGAAAAAATATTTTTTAACCATAAAAATCTTACCACAAATTAGTTATTAAAACAATAATTTGAGAAAGAATTGTAACCGTGGTTAATTGTTGAACATACAACACTTATAAATAAATATAACTATCACTTTTTTAAATAACGAAAATATTTTTTTTAAATATGTTATACCCAACTGTTTTTTAAAAATATGTCCATTTTAAAAAAATAATGATTTAAAAAAAAAGTTGTTTTACAATTTATTTTTATAAAAATTTCCAAATTTTTTTAATTAAAAAACGTTTATTTTTTTAACTTTATAATAAAATAGTTTTTATATTTATTTAATTAAAAAAATATTGAGAATGTTTGGAATTTGTTTGATATTAAGGGGAAGGGTAATTTTGTCTTTTAAATTTTTTTGGGAGTGTTTTAAAAATTTAAGGAGTGCCATTAGTCCCACCCTTAACTTTAACCTATATTCAGCACAAAAAAAATATATAATATCATGCACGACTTTGCTTCAATTTCTTCTTTAAATAATTATAATTTTCCATGCAATTTATTGAAAAATCAACCATGTGGAGTCACGTGTAATAAAAATATAAGAAGCTATACAATTTACAAAAAAATCTATTATGATGGATCTTTGGACAAAAAGGAAATGGACCGAATCATGTGCAACACTACTGGACAAAACAAAAAAAAAATGCTAATGGCTAATGCCGTGTGTGAACCGGTAAAACAAATCCATTCTCAAGTCACATAGCCTCCTCACTCATCTTATTTGCAACTACAAATTTGTTTCCTTCAAAATTTAATGGTTTACATACTATTTTCAGTTGGCTAAAAATAAGTTTTATTTAATTAATTTATTTTATATATTCGGATAAATAATTTTAAAAAAAGGAATAATATTTCCAGTTGGCTGAAAGTAAGTTTTATTTAATTAATTTAATTTATATATTTGTATAAAAAATTTAAAAAAAAATAGAATACTATAAAGTTTTTACTGTTTTGAACTCTACAGTACTTTATTTAATTTTTTTAAACTATACCATTATTAACTTAACTCGAACACGACACACAATCTTTCTATTTTTATCTAACATGAACATGAACCAAATACAACACAACACGGAATCATATTTTTTTTACCTATCATAAACACGACCCAAATATATCACTGCACTACATGAAATTGTATATTTTTTACTTAACACAAACACAACCAATTAAAACACGATACGATACAAAATCCTTTTTTTTTACTTAACATATTTTTACCTAACACTAAACGACCGAAATAAAACACGACAAAGTTTTTTCTAGACCTAATATGAACACTACTCAATTAAAACATGACGACACATTTTTTTTTACCGAACACAAACGTGACACACATAAATCGTGTCATGTTCAAATTGGGTCGTGTTCGTTTTAAGTAAAAAAATACATTAAATTGCGACACGGCAAGAAAAAATAACAAATTATTTCTTCTTAAAAAAAACATTTAGAACTACCGCTTCACATCACACTGTGCCGTTTCGCATTGTTTTAACTATTAAAAAAAGGTAAACTATCACTTCGTATCACACCGGGTCGTATTCGTATTAGGTAAATAAATTATTTTTTTTATGTTTTTTCATCACAGTTTTTATCTTTGGAACAACAAAGTAAAGACAACATGCCACAACACGAAATCTTTTTTTTCCCAACACGAATGCGATTCAATTACAATGCAAATTACATGACACGAAATCTTATAATGTTTTACGAACATGACACAAAAATAATTATAAAGTTATTAAATAAAACTTTTTTATAAAAAAAATAAAAAATAAAATTGTATTAGTTGGATTATTATTTGGTTTACATATCAGTCATTTATAAGTGGGTTTATTCTGAATTGGTTCAAAAGCAAAAGAAAAAAAGTGGTAAGGAATTACATGCTCAACTCAAACACTACCAACAAACACAGATTCCGAAAAGGTTTGCTTCGAAAGTTGATTTTTTATTTTGTTGTTTTCGCTGGCCAAGTCAGTCAGTCAGTCGAATGCATTGAGTCAATTTATTGGTCAAAATAGAAAAGCCCTACAATTTATGGCAATCTTCTTCATTTTAAATATACTTTACTAATATAGACTTGGAAAATGTTAATATCCCCAATCAACGCACCAACCCCTTGGGATCTATTATATATGGAGCGCTTCTATTGTGCCCGAAATTTTATTGAATTTTCGATTGAAATTACACGTGGCAGCGTGATATTGATAGATTCTTTGATCCCACGGACGTGGACCTCATAAATTAACCAATAGAAATTCACCACCTAATTCGGTCCATCCTCTTTCGGTAAAAAATTAAGTCTGAATAGCATTTTTGATTATATATGTGCATAGTCATGATGTTTTTCAACTGGGTGGCCTATCATGTCATGTTTATAAACATTAGAAAAACGATAGTGATAGAGTGACTTGGATTTAGGCTTTGAACCAGCCTACATTGTGTTTACTCTTTACTCTCAGGTCAGTTGATTGAATCTGTATCACCAAATTATGTTATTTAATTCCTTTTGAATTTTTGCATGTATCAGTTATATTTATAAGCTACATGGTATGGATTTTCAATGTCCCATTGCTCATGCAAGCATATTTAATCCTAATAAAGTGAGTTATAAGGAAGATTCCGTAGCCAACAGATTTTACCTGAAAAACTACCAAAAGCGACGATGAAATCTTTTTAAATGTATAAAGAAAGGCTACAAGCTTCAAGAGAACATTCTGTCCCCATTGTTGGACCGCTTTACCTATAAAATATTCAAATCTTCATATGACTTCCAAAATTTGATCAAAATAGTTTTATGATAAACATAACATCTATCCCTCAATTCCAAATTAAAAATTTCTACTTGAAAATGATGACTTTTAAAGTTACACTCAATCAATGATGAATATCAAAAAACTTGTTTGATTGGTTAATTACATTCACAAAAGGAAAAATCAAATCTTAATTTGGCAATTCTTAAAATAAATGCGGCTATTCATTTGGGAAGAATGAAATATATACTTTTCTATGGATGTCAAGCCTCAATATAGCATGGCCCATTTGTAGTCACGTGGAGGGGTGATGAAGATGAGCAAATGTGAGGTGGGTTTGGATATTTGGACGAAGAGGGTGGGGTCTCTTTAATAAAAGAATTTGACAGTATTAGAGTTTTATTTAGCATTGAGGGTATTTTGGTATTTTTCTTTCTCCTATTATTATTAGGTGGTTGTAGTAGGTTATATATATTCTCTCTTCTTCCTTTTATTGTAAGACATTCTAGTGTATGGCAATATGAAACCCTAGCCCCTCTTTTTCTCTCTTTCCATTTGATTGTAGATCTTTGATATATTATCAGACAGCATCTCTGAATGAAGACGAAGACCAAGACAAAGGGGAGAAAAGCTCTCAGGGAGCTTCTTGTGTGTCAATAATAATATCTATTCATGTTTATACAGAATGTTGGTTTTTATTTTAAGTCATGTGGAGGAAAATATTCCCCTCTAATTACGCAAGAGATTAGTATATGGAACTTTCATAACAATAAGGAGATTAAAAAAAAAAAAAGGTAAATTCCCGTAAACCCCCATGAACTATAGCAATTTTATAGATCACTCCCAAATAAAAAAAAACGGGACAAAGTGTCCCCTAAACAAAACTAACACTTTTTCCTAAACCAGTAATAACTGATGTGCACAAAATAATAAGGCCTTGTTTGGAAGCCAATAACTCCGTAAACGCTTTAATTGCAATAGTCGTTCAAACTTCCCTTCTAGGGTTGTTACGTAGGTCAAAAGAGAATATATCTAATAGAAAATCAGGAATGTGTGTGCATATTTTGCTAAGCTGTTCTTCCTTAACTTCTCAATGGCAAAGAG
Source organism: Sambucus nigra (assembly GCA_949130495.1). Classification (NCBI taxonomy): domain Eukaryota; kingdom Viridiplantae; phylum Streptophyta; class Magnoliopsida; order Dipsacales; family Adoxaceae; genus Sambucus; species Sambucus nigra. The sequence continues at coordinate 379,762,489 of OX422214.1, read as the reverse complement.
GATATCCATGGGCTATTGAAATCCTTAGTCAGTGTCTTGCATTCCTCCAGAATCTGTTGTCGATCTCTCTTTTTCCCCTACAAATAATTATGGCCATCAAAGCATTTGCTTCAATGTGGAAATCATATAATCCGTAATTAAGAGCAATGAACAATCCTTTGCGTATAATCCGCATTTCAGACAACTATTTTGAATTGTTCCCTATGTTTATAGCATAGGCAAGAATCATTTGGCTTTCGTTGTTCCTGATTATCCCACCTATTAGAGTTAAATTTGAATTTAGCAATACATCGATAGCGTCCATTTAATGTATTCTATTCTTCTGTTTGATTTTCTTATTCTTGCAAACATATCATTGTCTTGTTTCTAAATTTCTACATATGTGAAATGAGTTGTAAATTATGAAACTTCTTGTGGAATTCCTTCTTGAGGTGCTTTATGATCATTAAAAAGGTGGATGAAAGTATGCAATTCTGTACTAGCGATAATGTGCTTATTGTGGAGAAAATCACTACCAGATAGGCCCGCATTGAGAGTTCAACCAAAAAAACATATTATCCTTACGGAGGCATTTGGCTTTAGCTTTGCTTCATTATATAGTGGGGAGAGGTCAGTGTGTTTTGTTTTAAAACAAAAGCTGGGGCTTTCCCCAGATAAGTGGGTCTCTTTTGAGGGATCGAAGGAATAAAGGTGCCTACAAGTTTATTTAGTTAAACTGTGGGAGTTTGATCTTTGATGTTGTCTAAGGGTCCGTTTGATAGCATTTTAATTTCAAAGTAAATTAAAAAAAATTAGAAAATTTTGGTATTTTTCAGCTTTTGGGATATTTGATAGCCTTAATTTGTCATAGAATTTGTTTTTTTATGTATAACACCCCTTAAGCACAATTTGTCACTCTAAGGATGGAATTCAATTCTTTAGGGGGGCAGGTTTTTGTTTGCCACATTTGGGTGGCAAATCACTCAAAACCAATTTTTTTTACAACTCTATATATTTCATAAATATATAAATATATATTGTTAATAAATATGTAAATATATATATTTCGTATATTTCAATATATATATATACAGTCCTGCTCTTGTGCGGACCGGATATGTGTCACCTGGCGGTAAACCCAGAAAAGAGAGAGAGTGTGCCTATAATTTAGGCGATAGTTTCTAGGCGCACCTTTAGGGGACACATGTCTGGTCCGCATTCTTAAAATGCGGACTAGTCCGCACAAGAGCAGGACTGTATTATATATATATATATATATACACGATCTCTCAAGTGGGAAAGCCTTCTTCTCTAAGACTGCTTTCTCATTCCTACTCTTCTACCCCTAGTCTCAATTCTCAAGAAGTGAGCGAGACGACAAGTCTGCCTTGAAACACAAGCTGGAGACGTATCGACCTATATTCCCACCAATGTGATCCCCATTACTGATGGACAAATCTGTTCGGAAACAGAGCTCTTTTATCGCGGAATTAGACCTGCTATTAACGTCAGGTTATCGACTTTCATAAAAGAAAGCACTACTGGGCCCACGCCTTCTCGATGCTACTCTCTAGGAATAGATGATAAGAGATCACTAGGGAATTGAACCGCTAGTACCGATTCCTTCTGATCTGATTGAGTGGGTATATATATATATATATATATATATATATATATATATATATATATATATATATATATATATATATATATATATATATATATATATATATATATATATATATATTTGAGCACATATATGTATATTGCGTATATTTCGTATATTTATATATTTCGTACATTTATATAAATTATATGATTTGTATATTTTAATATATATTTATATTTCATATATTTGAGCACATATATGTATACTGTGTATATTTCGTATATTTATATATATTTCATATATTTATATATTTCGTACATTTATATAAATTATATAATTCGTATATATATACATATATATATATATATATATATATGTACAAAATCTATGAAAATATAATATATTATTTATGGAATATATTAATATATATTATATTATATATTGAATATACTAAATATATATTATTTACATAATATATACATATATTATATATATATATATATATATATATATATATATATATATATATATATATATATATATATATAATATACGTGTATATTGAAAATATAATATATTATTTATGGAATATATTAATATATATTATATTATATATTGAATATACGAAATATATATTATTTACATAATATATACATATATTATATATATTCAGTATATATATATAATATATGTGTATATTCTGTAAATAATATATATTTCGTATATATATATATTTTCATAAATAATAATATAATAATAATTATTATTATTATTATTATATATACTAAATATGTTTTTGTACATTTAATATTATTATTATTATTATTATTATTATTATTATTATTATTATTATTATTATTATTATTAAATGTACAAAAACATATTTAGTATATATAATAATAATTATTATTATTATTATATTATTTATGAAATATATATATATATATATATATATATATATATATATATATATATATATATATATATATATATATATATATATATATCCGAATATATGTTATTATATATATTATTAAATATATATATATATATATATTATTAAATATACAAAATATATGAATATAAAAATATATGAATATATATATTCATATATTTTGTATTCGAATATATATATTCCGCAAATAATATAATATAATATATATATTTCGCAAATAATAATGTAATATATATATTCCGCAAATAATATAATAATATTTTATATTGCGAAATATATATTTGCGGAATATATATATATTATTTATATATATATTCATATATTCCGCCATAAATATTCCGCAAATAATATATATTAATAATATATACAAAATATAAATATATGAATATATATATATATATATCCGAATATATATATTATTAAATATACAAAATATGAATATATATATTATATTATATTATTTGTATATATATTCATATATTTTGTATATATTGTTAATATATATATTCGGATATATATATATATATATATATTCCATAAATAAAATTTTCACATTTATATCTATTTTCCAAATTTTGCGTTTGATAGAAAATGTAGAAAATGGATGACTTTCCAACTTGTATCAACAACAAAATCAACAACCAATAATTATCCCGTACTACTTCTATCATCTATGTGTACCAATGATCAAAATATCTCACTAAAATAGGATTTTTTTTCATTAAACATACACATAAAATTAGGGTTTTAATTTTAACTAGGGTTAAAATAAACGCATATTAACATATACATGAAAATTAGTATTTCAAATTCAATTAGGGTTCAAATAAATTCACATTAACTTATACATGAAAATTTGGGTTTTCATTTTAATTAGGGTTAAAATAAACAAACATAAACATATATATGAATATTCGGGTTTCAATTTTAACTAGGGTTAAAATAAATACACATAGACATATACATGAAGATTAGGGTTTCAATTTTAACTAGGGCTAAAATAAACGCACATTAACATATACATGCAAAAAGAATTTTAATTTTAATTAGGGTTAAAATAAATACAAATAAAAATATATAAGAAAATTAGGATTTCAATTTTAATTAGGGTTAAAATAAATACAAATTAAAATATACAAGAAAATTAGAATTTCAATTTTAATTAGGGTTAAAATAAACACACATTAACGCATACAAAAAAATTAGGGTTTCAAAATGTAAGAGGGTAGTTTAGTTAAGATGGAGGCGTAACCTCTTTTGAGTACAGTAATGATAAATTAAATAGCAACACTATTGATTAATCAGAGGACATACAAACACTGCTCAAAGAAGATAGACTCAGTTTGAACTCACACATCTCTCTCGTGTATATCTCAGAAGGTAGTAATGAACTTAGAAGTAACTTAGCTAGAGGGAGAGAGAAGTAAGCACCCTAGATACACCTTAGCAGGCAGCCAAAACACACCGACCACCCTCAAGAATCTCTGTAAAGTATTAAAAGCTTCGTAATAAATGACAATAGTGGGTGAGTAAACTCTCTAGTTTGTAATAACTCTCTAGTAATCACTTCTGAACTCTTAAAAATATCATCCTCTCCTCAGAGGTGGTTGGGGTCCTTAAATAGCCTCCCACACCACCCCCGAGGAAACTCCACCATCAATGTCTGTGAAAGACCTCCCTCATACTTTATGTCACAAACATTAAATACCTAATGCACTAGTTTTCTCCACGTCATAAACATTAAATGCCAAGACATGCCTTTTGCCTAACCACTGTGTGTCAGGGGGTTGTTTTCGCAGAGGTGGCTCACCAACTACCCGACAACCCCAAATACACGGTGATTTACTCAAGTGCATGTCTGACATTGTTTAGCTGGCTAGTGACATCACCTACAGTAGATGTGACATTAAGTAGAGGGTTGTTTGGTTCACAACTCACGCTCGATGAAACTCCAAGATGCCAAGGTCCTTTGGTGTTTTACCAGGTGTATCTAAGATGGTCAGGACAAGCCCCAACGGTGCCTCACCTCTCAATCCTCCAAACCAATTTCCTCCAAAGTTCCCACGACGAGGTCGTTCGATAGAGCATGAAAGCTTTCCCAGGCCCTGCCAAGCCTAGTCTCTCGCGAGTACCGTTTGACCTCACCCTAAAACTCATTATTATTCTCGTTACATTATTACAACTGTTATAGCTCATAGTCAATATAAACAAAGATATAATATGGCTAAGTAACACAACAAGTTAAAGTATAAGCTTCTACGCTTGAGCTGCCACACTCAGCTACCTCGGTGCCTTAATCCCAAAACACTATCGCAAATGGGGAATTATCTCTAATCTCAAAATTACCTTCAAGCCCCCTTTACATTTGCCCCTTCGTGGAGAAATTTGTTATTGGAACAAGAAATGTCTGCACGAAAACTTCGCAATCCGATGAACCTTCTCTGTTTGTAAAAATTCTGGCCTCCTTTCCTTCGTTAGAACTGCAGCGTTAGAATCTCCAGGAAAAAGTAAAATTCTTCCCGATGTACCTGAATCGAAGCACTGCGGCTTATTGGTACTTTGGCGAAGGGACATCGCCACTTTTCCTTATACTGATCTTCAACCGTTTTAGTTTTACTATTTGTAATTCTCCCGAAAGGCCTACTAACTGTCCCAAATCCTCGTTTTTGCTGTAAATAGTGAAATTGCGCCGTTCTTGCTAAGTTTTCGTTAGGACTGCCCCTATCATTGAGACTTGTGAAATTCTCCTTTGTAACGCTTCGCTATGTTCGAAAAAATCGAAATTCTCCTCGATGTAGCCGAGTCACAATTTATACAATGTTTGGACTTGTGTCAAGGGGACATCGTAGCTTTTTTGAACCGTTGGGATATCTTTTTCATTGGGAATTTATTGGATATGTCTGACAAAAAATTCTAGCGCCAAAACTTAAACTTGTTGAAGAAGGCAATCCCCTTTTATTTTCGAAGCGTCGCTTCATTAATGACGTGGTGCTATCTTTTCAACTGTCAAGATGCCTCCCGAAGTGCCACATGTTCATTTGAAATGATTATAGGGGACCTTGCACGTGTGGTGATGGGAAACTCGACAGACGGGTTCCTTAAAAGGTTTTAAACGTCTCTTTTTTCAAACCCTTCTCTTTCCTTCATCTTCTTCAAGCTCCCATCTTCTTTAGAGAGAGAAACTTGTGCGAAAACCTCCATTGTTGTCCAACTCTTTACCCAATTTATTCCCTCTCCCATTTTTGGCGCCTCCACCTGTGGTTGTACTCCTCCCTCCTTGTTTCTAGCCCTTCTTACTCAACTGTCCCATTCATCGCCACTCTAATATGGCTTCTTCAAGTTCTTCTAAGGTTCCACCACCACTGCTCAACCAGGATCCCCCTCTGCCACTTCTGGCGTCACTGTTGTCCCTAGCGTCGCTGCCCTGAATGTTGCTCGTCAAGAGAAACTACGCTTCTATCGTCGGGCTCCCATCTTTGGCGGAGATTATAAATTTTCTAATGCATGCAAGACTTTCCATTTCTCATCCAAGTTTGACCTTTTACTGTTGGGTGATGAGGATATGGATTCATCAAAGTGGGGCTATCTTCCCCCAGAGGGGACTCTGCGCTTTCGTTTGAACCGTGGTGACTTCCCCTATTCTCATATTGACTTTGAAGCACCTAGGGGGTCGCCAACCCATTTGACTGCCTGGAATACACATATGCAGAGTTCTTACGCTGCTACTATTACAAATGTTGGGCTTTATCGAGCCTACTAGTTTGGGTAGTTCACCCTTTCCAAGCACAACGCGACGCTCCAAGTGCTAGTTTCCAGATGGAACGTCACAACTCACATTTTCTTTGATGCGTGGGGAGAGTTCACCATTACGTTGGAGGACGGTGTGAGCTCCTTGGGTTTGAGACAATCGGTGAGTTCACATATCACGATGAGGCTTTAGATGCCGAAGAGGCTGCTGATCGAACTGAGCTGGACTGAATCTTCCGTAGTTGCACTGGTTCCTCGAACAAAGCCACATTTACTCCCCTCATTAGCTATTTTTTTGAAGCTCTGACCCCGAAGGATGTCAATGTTGTAACGGGCCGAGGTAGAGGTACATCCCTGGAACTACCAGCCTACATACTTGTGCTACTTTCGCGCTTCTTCCTGACTGAAAAACCCTATGATCAGCCCAAGAGGGACCTTATAAATATTTCCATTCATTTGGCCAGGGGTTTCAACCTTCCTCTGGACGCCATTGCCTTGGGGTCCCTCTATACCTAGTTGGATCGAACCCACATTGATATGGAAGGATCACTGGATCGTTATAACTTGACCAATTTTGCCAACACCATCATTTTGACGGGCTTCCTTTACACCCATTTTCTGGCCATTGCCGCCAGGTCTATTTCTCTGCCCGTGGGCCAAGGTATCAAGCCCCCGCGCCTCCTTTGTTTCCATAAAAAAATAAAGTTGAAAGGAGATAATGGAAGTTTTCGATCGTTTGGACTCCTTTGTGATGAGGCCATACAGTGAGTCTACATTCGCCCATAGTTGGGATTTCTTTCCTTCTCCAGCCTCAACGATCAAGTTCATCCCAGCTGTAGAAGATCCCTCGCAGGCCGTAGTGTTTCTATTCACTCCTAAGTTTCTTCCTTCCTATACTGAATGGGAATACACCTCAGAACCCTATAACCCTAATAGATGTAGCAGGCAGTTCGGGTTTGGTCAGGGGGCCCCTCGACCTGTGTTTCAACACAACCACACAAGGGCCACTTTCGTTGATGCTTGCACCTTTTATACTGCAGCGGCGGTTCTTGGTGTGACTTCTACCATCGATGGTCGAGTCACCCTTCCTAGTGCTACTAGGAAGGGGGACGTATCCAACTCTTTTTCCCTCGAGTTCTATTTGGGGCAGTTAGGAATGATTTATGAGTATATTCAGTCCCCCCAATATCCCTCAGTCTTTTCTTTCTCTGCTTCTGAACTGGGTCTTAAGGGGAACTTCGTGCTCGGAGTTGAGTTTCCCTTGAGTAAAACCATTAAAGAATCTCCCCAAGAGCCACCCCCTTATTCCCTAATAATCCCTACTACCACCACGAAGCCCAAGGTCATTACAACTCCCAAATAACCTGCCCCTTCAATCGAAGCTGTAACATGAGAAGGGCCTTCTCAGCCACCTGCTAAAAAGACAAAGAAGTCCAAAAGTGGGTGTAGACACCCCATTCTGTTACCCCCTAAAACTCTCCTTAGGTCCCTAGCACCTCTCTTCATCACTATAAACCCAGGTCATACCCCGGATACTGACCTAGAAGTCATCGGGCACTCCCAGGCTCCCTTTGACCAAAAGTCAAATTCTTCAGCTCGACCGAGACTGAATGAATCTCCAAAAGGCACTAAAACCCCTTTCTAATGGTTCATCCCGTGCACAATTTCGACTTACCATGCGGATGAATGACCCATTTCCCCCAGACTCAATCAGGAGGCCACCGGGTGCTCTCGGTCTTTATTTGACCTAGGTCAACTCTTCACCTCGACCAAGACTGAATGAATATCCGAAGGGCACTAAATACCCTTTCCAACTGTCCATCCCGTGCACGATTCTGACTTACGGTAAGGACGAACGATTTGTTTCACTTCGAAAGGTCACCAAGTACTTCCAGGGCTCGATTGACCAAAGTCAACTCCTCGAACTAGATCAAACTCTATGGAATGTCGAAGTACATCTCCTAACCTTTCCAACGGTCCACCCCGTGTGCGATTCAGACTTACCAAGCGAACGAATGATCCATTTGCGTCCGAAGTTTCCCGTCCAATGGATTGACGAATGCTTCCAAGACATATTTGACCTAAAGTCAACTCCCAGACCCTGGATAAGTCCAAATGACTTTCAAAGGTCTCTGAATTACCTTTCCATCGGTCCACCCCGTGCACGATTCTGATCAACGGTTTGCATTCTGCAGCTAATTTTCCGAAAAGGCCTGAAAGACACTACCAAACGGCAGGCCAAGACCCTGCCTATCGGCAGTGTCCCTAAACGCACCTGCCGAACGGCAGGAACAGGGCTATGCCGATCGGTAATGCCCTAAGCCTATAAAAAAGGAGGCCCTGACCTCACTTGCAAGAAGAGCACAGATCTGATAGAAATCACTCTCAGCAGACCCCGAAAACTTCTCTCGAAGTCAACGTGATTTTTACACCCAAATCCCTTTCCAACCTTCACTTTTCATCATCCTTTTCATCAAACTTGGTGAATTCACTACCCTCCATCCTCATCCAAGTCTAAGGGTTTCTCTCCAACATTCAAGATCTTCAAGAAGGTCCAATTTCCTCAACTCTCTCCTTAAATTCTCACAATTTCGCAATATCTTGTTTTTATTACTTGGCACTCTTATTATCTCATCTCATACATCCTAATATACTTTTTATTTAGTATTATTGCACATCCCTTATTTTCATATCAATAAAAACCCAAAAAATAAGAAAAAGAGGGTTTACTCATAAATTTCAACCGGAAATTCTCACACTTTTCTCACACTTTTCTCACAACTAAAACACTTTTTCTACACACACACACACACACACACACACACACACACACACAAATAAGAGAATCCCCGATTGAATTTATGGGATAAACCCCACCCCTCATTCTGTATGCGAACTACGTGGACTTTGATGCATAAATATATATATATATATATATATATATATATTTATATATATTTGTTCTTAGGGGCGTATCATTCCGTGTGCATTATCGTTCCCTCATAACGATTAACATAAGGATGATCGCCTAAATCCTATTTTCTAATACTTTTATACCTTCCTACGGATGGCTCGCTTTACCTCTTCCATGGTACAAGTCGATGATTCATATCTCCACTATATATACACATGCACACACATCACGGGGAAAATAAAAGGAAAATAACAAAAATCCATGAGAGACCGAAAGGGAAGAATGGGTTCCTAACACCTTCCCATTTCGTAACTTAGCCTCCGGACCCTTCTCGAATCATTTTGGTTTTGTATGCACTAGTATGTCTTTGGATGCTGTCCTTCGGGATGGCTTCCTCTTTTCTTTTATCAATTTTGAGTAAAATAGACTGGCGACTCTAATCTCTCTACATCCTTCACCTCACCTCAAATGACACTAGCCGAAGCGCTCCCGAGAGGAACGCGCGGGACCTGAGGATCCTCCGTCGCGTGACGAGGATTGGGGATGGCCATAGTGGCGACTCTGTTGGGGATAATTATAAGTTTATTTTGAGGGCTAGACTCTATTTACATGAATGTTATGTTTGCTTGTATTGTCCCCCTATTTGCATGTTCCCCCTTTATTACGAATGTGTATCCCATGCTTATGCTTTTATTCACACACTTGTAGAAAATTTTCCATGTACACTTCGCACCACGTGCACCTAGGGTCACATATATAAACATGTTGCAGGCCCCATCCATACTTGGTGTACCATTGGTACTTGCACTTTGCTCCTTGTTTAGCATAATCAAGAAAGACATTATCATAAGATACTAATAAGAGGATCATGCATGATTCACACGCATCACCAAAGAGCATTAATATTGACCAAATTTTTACCGAGTAACTGGAGGGTCACTTCGTGATGGGCGCTGGTCCGGCAGGTCGCAGTTAGCCTAAGAGATATGACTCTCACCTTCCATTGGCCAAGTACCTTCGACGTATATCGAACGGTTCCCCCGCATCATACCTCTTAACCAAAGTCATGACGGGAGGTATATCGCAGGGAATTCGTTCACGTACGCTGAGTATATCGAATTCGCTCTCACACGTACCGTCCCCACGAGGTATATAGTGAGGTAATTCACGTACACTCAGGTATATCAAATGGCTTGTCCACACGTACCAATTGTCCGCATGAGCAAGACGTATATCGTGGAAGTCACGCCAAAGGGGGGAACCCATTCCAGTTCATCCAACCAACTGTATACCCTCATATAGGTGTCAACCCTAGGACACACATATTAGATTGTCGGTTTCAACCCGAAACTCTGCTAAAATTTTGGGTCGGCCTGCTGCCCGAATTTTCGTGCAGTTTTAATGCGGGATCCTATCCGTGAGCCTGGTCACAAGTCCAGCCATAGCTTTGCATATATTACAAACTCAATTTTTCCAGGCTCGGGTCCTGTCCGACATTTCATTTTGCATTTAGGAGAATTAATACAAGTGAAAACATAATAATTATAATAAGCATGCTAAAACCGTCTCCAAATGGGGAAATTCCCTTTTTCTTTATCCAAAATCCAAAAACATTTCTTTCCTTACCAAAAATCCAAAAACATTTCTCATCTCTCTATCAAAAATCCAAAAACATGTTGTCTTTCCATCTCGAAAAAATGTCAAAAATATCTTCCCCTTTTTTTCTAAAAAATAAATCCCATTTTACGCCTTCTCAGGTTAATCGCAAACCCTTGGCCTGGCTCCCTATTGGCTTAGGTCTTCAATCAAGTCACCCCAGAGTTTCGTCCGTTCCCCTATTACTCCTTCCGAGTCCAGAAACCATCCGCTTTCCATGGAGAACACGTATCAAGTACCCGTTGTGAAGCCGGATCTGATGGTAGTTCTATCTCAGCTTGTGTCCAAGATTGACAACCTCCAAATCGAGGTCCAAGAGATACAACGAAACCAGGTTCCCGTTCCTCAAGAGCCCGAGGCCCCATTTCCTCGAGCTATGGATCCACCCGAGCCCATCTAGGTTCTCGAAGAGTATCATCACGCTCCACGTGCCCCTTCTGCTAATGGGCCACCACCGGCCCAGCTTCCGACGCCGAATCTTACCCACTAACTTGCCTATAGTCATTAACCCAAAAGAAAAATAATTGAACAAAGTCAAAGAAGATCTCAAGATGCTCACCAAGAAGTTTTACCAAGTCAGAATCTCAGGAAATTACATGGACTACACTCACATGTCTCCTTATCCTAAAGCAAGGTTATCCGAGAAATTTAAGATGCCAAATATCGAGAAATTCAGAGAAAGTGGACCCCCAATTGTTCATCTCCGAAGTTATCACCGTTCCATGACTCTACTAGGGGCTTCTGAAGAAGTGATGGACCAATTGTTTCAGAAAACTCTGAAGGATAGCGCCCTCCGATGGTTTTTTGTCTCTCGAAGAATCCAGAATTCGTAGCTGGGAGGATGTGGCAGGAGAATTCATGTCGCAGTACAAATATAATGAAGAGCTTGAGGTCACCCGCCGTGATTTAGAGCTTCTCAAATAGAACCCTGCAGAATCAGTCAGTAACTTCATCGCCCGATGGAGGGAAAAGCAGCAACCATGACCAATCGGCCTTTCGAGGAAGAACAAGTCAGCATAATGAAGAAGAACTTCTTACCCCATGTACGAGCAACGATGGGAGGACAATAGTATCCCCATTTTTTTATCTCTCAAAGAAGCAGGAGTAGAAATGGATGAAGGTCTTACCAAGATAGAAGTTGAACCAAAGAAGGTGTCCAGACAGTTCACCCCCAGAAAATATGACAAGCCTGCTAGTGCCGCAGTCTCAACCATCAACAACATCTCTCAACCAACCACATTATGGGCACTAGAAAGTCGCCCTGTCCCAGTCCGAAAGGAATACACCGAGCTCCATGCTCCCCTCTTCAAAGTTTATCAAGCCTTGTTAAGCCGAAACCTTATCAAACCTTTGGATCCCCGTCCATTGCCAAATCCACACCCAAGAAACTTCAAGGCAAATGCCCATTGGGCCTTTCACCGAACTGCTGGCCATACCACCGACCAATTCTTTCATATATGAAACATAATCCAAGGTCTAATTGACTAGGGTACCATCGCCCCACCAGCAAATCCTAAGCCAAACACTACTCATAACCCACTTCTAAATCATACCAATGCTATCTTTTTAGAAAAGAACCCAGAATTTGATCCCTCAACCCAAATCACACCCATATACTCTACTAAACCTTTCCAAATTTTCCCATATTTTCTCCTACACCCTACTAGCCTTGCTGATTAGGCACTGTCACTCCTTACGAGAGCATGCATCGCTGTCCGTATCCGTTCTGAAAATGGAAGTATGGAATTGTCAGAAGCGTTAAACCAACTCCTAAAGTTCGGGCTGAAACTACCCTCACAGATGGTCATTGATTGCCAAAGGTTCAGTACGTTGTTCTTGGAAGCACGAAAATGGGCCCGAGAGTCAGATAGATGGGTAGTATCAACTACTGAAGTCAGCTTGGATGATGTTGTCCGGATCTTCGCATAATTATTCAAGCAAACCAACAACATTTATAATATAACTGAGTTACTTGATACTCTGAAGCTACAAGGGCGACTGGTCCCTTCACCCTTACACATCCCCACAAAATGGGATAATTTGTATGAAGAAACCGTTGAAGTTGTGGAATGCATTGACTTTACATTGAAAGATATAATTGTTGCCACCGGATGGGGGGAAGAATTCGAAGATTCGAATGAAGAGCAAGCTTCAGAGAAAACTGTCCCGGTAGCCGACATGTGTGGAATGATATCATTTGAAGAACTCCTCGGAAAAATAAATAAGGTGGCAGAACAACTAGAGATCGACGAGGAAACAGGGTTCATGTTCTTCCTTTCTTCAATAAATCACATAACCAGATCAGGGAGGCATTACCAGATCCCAAACTCACTACCAGCCAATGACAAGGGGAAGGGCGTGGAAGACCTTCTTATGCCAGAGATGACCTTCGAGGAGAGCAATATCCTCGATCAACTAAAGAAAACTTAAGCTAACATCACTCTATGGGGGATTTTCAGGTCTTCTCAGATACATATAAATGCTTTGATCAAGTTTCTCACTGGACCCACAGTTCATCCTTCTACCACACCTGAAAAATTGATAAATTTGGTCGAATCCTTGACCTCTACCCGAATGCTATCCTTTTTCGAGGAGGAAATCCCCAAGATTGGGCCAAACCACAATCATGCCCTCAATATCTCCGTCGAAGTTATGGGGTAGGTTGTACCACTCTCTCTTATCGATAATGGATCCGCCCTGAATGTCTGCCCACTGAGAACCTTCAGATGTTTAGGACTGAAAGAAAGCGACCTAACTCTAACTTTTGTCGTTGTGCGTGCCTACGATTATACCCGTCGGGAGGTGATGGGATCCATAATGCTTGTAATAGGGGTTGGCCCTATAAACCCTGTCGTTGAATTACAAATTATTGACATCCCAGCCTATTTCAACCTATTGATATGACGACCTTGTCTCCACAGTATCAAGGGCGTGTCTTCCTCACTCCATCAGAAACTGAAGTTCTTTGCCGACGAACGGGTCATCACCATCTTAGGCGATGACGACAATGCCGAGGGTGCAAGTACCAGCAGTCCAATCCTTGAGATACAACACGGATATGCTCCTATCAGGATTCCGAGTTGAACCACTTCTACTCCTGGTAGGGGATAACTTCAAAGAAAGGGTTTGTCCAGAATACGACCCTCATGGCAACGTCAATGTGATTCAGATATTCAGAAACATGCACTTCATGCCTGAACTGGGGCTAGGACAAAGACAACAAGGGATACTCGAGCCGATTGAACTAAATAAGGCTTTTCCTCCCTGTGGTTTGGGGTATCAACCATCAGAACAAGAGCTCAGAATGATCTTCCTATCTTGACCAAAGAGAGGACTAGACTGCGTTCAGACTATCCCAGGTGACTCCTTGAACGAATGATTCATCAAAGAGGGTGAGGAATTCCCCTTTTGCGGCTTTCCTGAACCATGGTATGAACATACAGATAAGAAGATGAAGCCTGGAATGGAAATCTTCTTCCAATACAGCTACCCATGGGCCGAGAGTTGCCAATGCCATGAACAACCGCTCCTCAAAGATACCGAAGAGACTTGAGGAAAATGACTGTGAAGATTCCTCCAACTTAGAGACACTGGGGCTAACACTCTGCATGGTTCATTCAGGCACTACATCGCTAGATCCATCCCACCTGATTAAAGTTGTTGATACACCTCTCCTCAACTGGCATGCTGTGCCAGTTCTACTTGTTGAAATATCCCCTAATCCTAATGTTTACCCTATTTCTTCTTCTGTTGTCTATCCTTGTTCAAATGTAATCGAGTCCTCTTTTGATGAGATTCTCAGTGCTGTTTTTCCTATCAATGAAATAAACGAAGATTTTGAGTATCTTGCTGTGCCTTACATTAACTGTTTGGATTCTAATCAAAATTTTGATGATGATGATTTTGCAAATGAACGATTCTTAACTGATCTAAATAAGGTTAATAATAAACAACATAACTGCGTTCAAGTTAATGAGGAAGAGACTGTTGTTATAAACCTCGAATCTAGTAGCCAACTGCGCGAGATTAGGATAGGGACTACCCTTGACGAGCATGAGCGTGCACAACTCGAAGAATTGCTAAAGGAATTTGTGGATGTCTTCGCATGGTCCTACGATGATATGACCGACATTGATACTGAAATAGATCATCACGAGATTCCTACTCTCTCAGAGTACAAGACAGTCAAACAAAAATTGAGAAATCTCCGCACCGAATGGTATCTCAAAGTCAAAGAAGAGGTTGTCAAACAGTTGAACATAGGCTTCATTCGTGTGATCGAATATCCCACATGGCTAGCTAACATAGTGCCCGTGCCGAAATCAGAAGGAAAAGTTCGGATGTGTGTAGACTATCGGGATTTGAACAAAGCCTCTCCAAGGATAATTATCCACTACCCAATATCGACATAATCGTGGACAACACAGCCAGTCATGCTCTCAAGTCATTCGTCAACGGGTTTGCCGAATACAACCAAATCAAAATACACCCAGACCACCAAGAAACATCCGCATTCATCACCCCATGGGGAACCTTTTGCTACACCGTTATGCCATTTGGTCTCAAGAACGCTGGGGCTACCTACCAGAGGGCTGCCACAACCATCCTGCACGATCTGATTCATAAAAAAGTTGAGGTCTATGTGGATGATATGATTATCAAGTCCAAAACTAGAGAGGGTCATGTTCCTGCTCTCCGAAAGTTCTTCGAGCGACTGCGACAGTATCAGATGAGACTCAATCCGCAAAAAAGCATCTTTGGCATTACAAAAGGAAAACTCTTAGGATTCATGGTCAGTGAGAAGGGGATAGAAGCGGATCCTGCCAAGCTGAAAGCCATACTTGAGATGCCACCTCCCCGAATAGAGAAAGAAGTCTGAGGTTTCCTTGGGAAATTGCAATACATCAGCTGGTTCATCAGCCAGTTAACCTCCATTTGCGAACCTATCTTCAAATTCCTCCGAAAGGATTCAACTAATGTTTGGAACGAGGCCTTCCAATAAGCTTTTGACCCAATCAAACAATACCTGACTCAACCCCCGGTACTCATGCCACCACAGCCTGGTCTCCCCTTGATCCTATACCTAACCATAACCGACACTTTAGCCGGGGCTTTGCTAGCCCAGTACCTTAAAGATTCCCGCAAAGAAAGAACCATTAATTATGCCAGTCACAAATTGATCGAATACGAGGTCAACTACACTACTTTAGAAAAGGCGTGTGTCGCACTTATCTAGGTCACCCAAAAGTTGTGGCACTACATGCTCGCCTTCCCCATCAAACTTATATCCCAAATGGACCCCATTAAATACCTTCTCGAGAAACCCGCTTTATCCAGCCGAATGGCCCGATGGTTGATGCTCCTAGTCGAATTTGATATCGTGTACGTCATGCAGAAAGCCATGAAAGGAAGAGCCATATCTGACTACCTTGCTGATCACCCCGTAAGAAGAAGCCGATGTCTGGATCTCCGAATTCCCAGATGAAAACATCTTTTTCACTGCTCAAGACAACCTCCGATGGCAAATGTTCTTTGACAGCGCTGCCAGCAAAAAGGGACATGGCATTGGGATACTCCTAATCGCCCCGGATGACTCCCACATTCCCCTCACCATAAAATTGGATTTCTCTCGAGAAAGGTATTCAATGCCTAGTTGTCTAAGGGGATTCCGTCATCATCATCGGTCAAGTACTCAGAAAGTGGAAAGTCAAGGATGAGAAACTCCAACCCTTCCATGCCCATTTATAAGAACTAGCCTCCTAATTCCAAAATATCACCTTCCATTACCTACCTCGAGCAAAGAATAACCTAGCCGATGCTCTAGCTACCTTGGCCTCCATGGTCGACATGCCCGAAGGAATAACTATGACCCCCTTCCTAGTTCAAAAGCAAGACAAACCAACCCACTACTACCACATTGAGCTCGTCACCACAGAAGATCCTAAGATAGCCAATTATCGGTACTATGATATCTGGAGCCTCCTCAAGTATGGTAGGTATCCCGAGGGTTCCAATAAGAAAGATCGAGCAACCCTTCGAAGACTGGTTGCCCAGTACATCATTTGTCACAAAGCACTGCTTAAACGAAACTTCGATGGAACTCATCTGCACTGCATCGCAAGGGCTGACATTGAAAATATAATACAAAAAATCTATAGAGCAGAATGTGGACCCCACATGAACGGTCACATCCTTGCCAAGGAGATGATCCGACAGGGCTACTACTGGACCACTATGACCCAGGATTGCACCGCTTATTTTCGAAGATGCCTCAAATGCCACCAATTCTCTAACCTCCAGCATCTGCCTCCGCACGAATTATACAACATGACCTCTCCCTGTCCGTTCTCCACATGGGGCATCGACATCATAGGGAAGGTTACATCGAAGGATTCTAATGGAAATGAGTTCATCCTAGTTGCCATCGATTACTTCATCAAATGGGTTGAAGCTAAGTCACACGCAGTACTGAACACTAAAAAAGTGGCCAAATTCATCAAGAAAATATCATCTGCCGGTATGGGGTCCCGCACGAGCTAGTATCAGATAACAGGTTGCATTTTGAGGTAGAAGTCACAGAAGTGGTCAATATGGGATTCAAAGACACAAATCTTCCCCTTACCGACCTCAGACCAATGGTGTAATTGAGTTGCCAATAAGAATCTCAAAGCCATCATCAGTAAGATGATCGAAAGCTATCGGGATTGGGCTAACAGGATCCCGTACGCCCTCTGGGGCTACCGAACCTCAATTCGATCCTCAACTGGGCATACCCCTTACTCTATGGTTTACGGTATGGAAGCAGTACTACCCGTGGAGCTGGAAATACCCTCGCTACGCGTCATGCTTGAAAGCAAGGTCAGTGAAGAAGACTGGTGCCAAAAGCCGTCTTGACGAGCTGACCCTCCTAGATTAAAGGAGATTAAAAGATCTATACCACATAGAAGGGTACCATTGCCGAATAACGCATTCACTCAATCAGAGAGTTAATGACCGCGGTGTCCGAGAAGGGGACCTATCCCTCAAAGAAATCATAGAACCCATGTGGGACCCTAGAGGGAAATTCAAGCCCAATTGGAGCGGCCCCTACATTTTTAAGAAAATCTTATCCGACGGTGCCGCCATGATCACCGACTTAGATGGGGAAGAGATGGCTCGTCCGATCAACCTGGACCTCTCAAGAAATTCTATCCTTAGTCCGAAATCTCGGCATGCTACGACTCTTCTCATCTCCCTTTTATTAAAAAAAATCTCTTCATTTCCTTCTACCCAGAACTACGTGGGCCTGATCCTCTGCAAAAAACCATTTTTAAACAATTAAAGAAAACTTTTCAAAAACCCCAGAGGTACGTAGGCAGCTCATACACCTTACATGAGCACGACCGTTTTTTTCTTCATAAAATGCTATTATTTTCTTATCTCCGAGTACGACAATCAATTCCAACATATACTTGAACAAAAGGATTATGTATGCCTTAGCAATCAGTATAAAAAATTCAAACAACACAAAACTCATCAAAGGCACGACTGGATGATCAGAAAATTATTTATTTCCTTAATAAGAAATTTCGGTACAGATTACATAAAGGAACGGATAACTCCCTTCCCCCTACCTTCCTAAAAAAGCCAAAATAAAATCCCATATTTATTCCCCATTACAAAAAAACCATCCTACCCATAGCTACCAGAGGAGCCCGCTCCGTCATCATCATCTACATCCTGGGGTCCTCAAATTTCTCCTGCCTGAACAGAGTGTCGTAGACATTCCATGGACCGATAAGCTCGAACCAGCTTCGAAAAGACCACAACACCTCCCTCCATGGTGTCAAAATAAATAAACCACATTTTTTCATTCTCCACTGCCAACATCTTGCTAACTACTTTCCTCCACAACCACTTCATATAATCCCCAGGGATATGCCAAACTCTCCCAACAGACTGACAAGGACGGGTCGACGGACGCTAATTCTCCCACATAGAGCCAAGCCGCATGCGTAGACGCTCGGTCAAATCCTCTAACGGAAAGAAATTCAGTGTCTGAGGTGGCACGACCTCGCAACAACCAAATTGGATCAGAAGCCACCAAGGGAAATAAAAAGAGGTCTGTCTGAGGCCAACCAGTCGCACATATGAGTATTCTCTTAGCTCCAGAATAGGCATCAACTGTCCCCACCAAGGCACTGACCAGTACAGATTCCGAGCCCCATTCTCCACAAGCCAATTCTCCCAACTCTCAATATCCATGCCAATGTAAAAAAAGTGACGCGAAAAGAAGTTGGGTACAACCGACAAAGGATATTCTGGAAGAGTCACCAGGCAGAGTATTTCAGACAACCACATGAATAGCATCATGGGGCTACCCCGCAGGAAGTCAGAACGACCTTCTCACCAGGCATCCAGACCATTCAGGGTCTCCGCGAGTATCACCACCGCAGGATTGCAATGGTATGACATCCATGAAGTAATGGCTACAAGTTGCGAATCCACCAGCAGTTCCCTAATCACTAGCAGCAATTTTGAAACCAAACCGAAAACAACGGCTCCAGCGTATCCAGCATCGCCAGCTTCCTGCAAATGCACGGACTGCAACACCGTCGGGAGGGAAATCATTCCTCCAGCAACCAGTGATCTAGCTGTCGAAGTCGAAATGCGAAGAAGCCTAGCCAGCAAATCCATGGGAGAACGGGAAATTTCGAGTAAAGTCCCAGCAACACTGGGATTTACCCCCAGCATGACAGAAAATTCCTCATAGGTAGGACAAAATTCATCCAACCCAAAGCGGAATACATGGTCTTTGGGGTAACAAAATTGTACCGCCGCCGTCAGCATGTTCCACTCAATGGGCCGATTACGCCATAAAGAAACTCGACTCATGTTGAAAGAAGCATAGTCGACGTTATAAGAGCACATCGTTTCCAAGGCTTCGAGGTAATGTGCAAACTCAATGCTACCAAGGAGAGCCATATTGCAAGACCAGATAGTAGGCAAATAAGTAATAAAGTGAAGGTGTGATGGAAACACTCCACCCTCAACTCCTTTTTATACTTGAAAACCCTCACAAAAGACATAACCCCTGCAGAAATCGGAGGGAATCCTACCCCACAAAAGTACCAAAGGTGGAAGAGGGCACTAATCAAAGCTTTGGATTGATGGGACTGGACTTGACTACCGATAGGAAGGACAAGGTGCTTGCCGATTGGAAACCCCCTACTCTTTGAAATTTCCCTTTTTCATCTTTTGTCAAAATTCAAAAAACTCAAAATAAATTGATATTCTCAATAAAATTTCAAAAATCCCCTTTTTGTCTTAATAAAAATCTCTTTCAAAATCCACAAAACATCTCTTTTTACGGTCTCAGCAAAAATGTAAAAAGTGCATGTGCATGCATTCATTCATCATTAACAAAAGATAATAAAAATCCCAATGCATTGCATATATATTTGTTCTCCGTGTTACATAAATTTTGCAGGAAATAAAAGAAAAGAAAAAAACTATGGGACTCAGCCCGAACCCACACACACTCTCTCTCTCTCTCTCACCTACCCTCTCTCTAAGAGCTTCCACCCCTATGACGCGCTCCCTTTCCCCTACGGTGAAACGACGCACCACCGCTAACCGAGCCTGAGTCCTCTCCGGACGAAGCAGACGCCAACCTCCCAAAACTTACTGATGATACCACCCAACACACCACGGGTGGAAGATGCTCCCAGACATCCTTAAGCCCCGTCGTCCCATGGGCACGCATGTTCTTCAAAGAGATATCAGACTGTCAAAAGGAGAAACCTTGTCAAAATTCAAGAAAGGAAAAATCATAAAAAAAAGAGAGGAATTCCAAAAGTCAGGTTACTTACATAACCTCCAGGGCTCACCACCTTAGAAGACCGATGACGTGATGGCTCCCGTAGAAAAGTTCGCTCATCCGCAATCGGCTCGAATGCATCAAAGGAGTTCTCACTCCCCAAAGCAAGAGGCGCCCTAGGCCTCCACTCTACGTTTTCCCAGTCATCAATAGTCAACCATTCCCTATGCACTACAGTGCTCACAAAGGCGGCCATTTCTTAGAGATTGGGATACTAGAACGATTTGCAGAGGAAAATTGCCGAGAGAAAGAAAGAAAAGTGCTGTGAAAAATGAAGGGAATTCCCCCCTTTATATAGGATGCTAAGCGTCATGCCGATCGGCATCGACCCCCCACCCACCGATCGGCACTGTCTCCTTACCTTCCCGAGGCAGTCCAAAAGTTCGCGCCACTGCCGAATGGCACCCCTGCACCATGTCGATCGGCACCCTCTTGAAATTACATAAAAAAATTACCAAAAAATACCAGAAAATTCTAAAAATCTCCAGAAAATTACTAAAAATCCTAGGAATGATTTAAAACCTTTTCACCAAGAAAATTTCACACTCCCTCAAGTGAAACCTCCATTTCCCCAGCGAAACTCTCAAAAAACCAAGTAAAACTCCTCGCAGCGACGTCCCCAGAGGATATCTAAACGTCTCAAACCTCCTCGAGAAATACGTCCAATACCTGGACCACCTAATCACTTACCCAGTGAAGTTTGCGGCATCAAACTTGACTTTCCTCGGCGAAATCCCTAAGATCACAAACACTTCCCCAACAATCAGCTCCCCAGCTCAAAACAACGTCACGAGGTAATTTCCCCAGCGAAACTCCAGAAAGTCATTTTCAAAATCTCCAAAGGACACACTATGTTTTCCCCAGATCATTCCCCAGCGGAACCTTAAATCTAATCTTCATCCTCTCTTAGGTCAGAATTGACCTCGGTCTTGGATCGTCACCCTAGTTAGGTAAGAATTGACCTTAGTCCTCGGTCATCACCACTTTTAGATTATAATTGACCTCGGTCTTGGATCGTCACCTCTCTTAGGTCAGAATTGACCTCGATCCTCGGTCGTCACTTCTCTTAGGTCAGAATTGACCTTGACCTTGGATCGTCACCCTAGTTAGGTCAAGATTGACCTTGGTCCTCGGTCGTCACCACTCTTATGTTAGAATTGACCTTGGTCTTGGATCCTCACCCTAGCTAGCTTAGAATTGGCCTCGGTCCTCGGTCCTCGGTCGTTACCTCTCTTAGGTCAGAATTGACCTCGGTCTTAGATCCTCACTCTAGTTAGGTAAGAATTGACCTCGATCCCCGGTCGTCACCTCTTTTAGGTCAGAATTGACCTTGGTCTTGGATCGTCACCCTAATTAGGTCAGAATTGGCCTCGGTACTCGATCGTCACCTCTTTTAGGTCATAATTGACCTTGATCTTGGATCGTCACCCTAGTTAGGTTTGAATTGACCTCGGTTCTCGGTCGTCACCACTCTTAGGTTAAAATTGACCTTGGTCCTCGGTTATCACCTCTTTTAGGTCAGAATTGACCTCGGTCCTCGGTTGTCACCTCTCTTAGGTCAGAATTGACCTCGGTCTTGGGTCGTCACCCTAGTTAGGTCAAAATTGACCTCGATCCTCGGTCGTCACCACTCTTAGGTCAGAATTGACTTCGGTCCTGGATTGTCACCTCCACTTAAGCCCTCAGAATTGGCTTTGACCCACAAAATTGGTCACCTCAACTTAAGCCCGCAGAATTGGCTTCGACCCGCAGAATTTGTCACCTCTACATAAGCCTGCAGAATTGGCTTTGACCCGCAGAATTGGTCATCTCAACTTACGCCCTAAGAATTGGCTTTGACCCGCAAAATTGGTCACCTCTACATAAGCCCGCAGAATTGGCTTTGACCCGCAGAATTGGTAAACTCAACTTAAGCCCCCAGAATTGGCTTTGACCCACAAAATTGGTCATCTCAACTTAAACCCGCAGAATTGGTCATCTCACCTTCAAGCCCTCAGAATCGGCTTCGACCCGCAGAATTGGTCATCTCACCTTTAAGCCCTCAGAATTGGCTCCGACCCACAGAATTGGTCACCCTCATCTTTAAGCTCGCAGAACCGGCTTCTACCACAGAATTGGTTTTCCCTAGCACACTCCTTAGGTCCTCAGAATCGACCTTGACTCTATGAATTAGTCGTCTTCACTCCTTAGGCCCTCATAATTGGCCTCGACCCTCTGAATTGGTCGTCGTTGCTCCCTTAGATCCTCAGAATCGGCCTCGACCCTCTGAATTGGTCATCCTCCTTCAAAGCATCATGCGGTGTCTATTCGACGGCTATCATTTGTTCTAAACTCACCCATCGAGGGGCTCTGTATACACCCCATTCTGTTACCCCCTAAAACTTTCCTTAGGTCCCTATCACCTCCCTTCATCACTACAAACCCAGGTCATACCCCGAGTACTAATCTAGAAGCCATCGGGCACTCCCAGGCTCCGTTTGTCCAAAAGTCAAAGCCTTTAGCTCGACCGAGACTGAATGAATCTCCTAAGGGCACTGAAACCCCTTTCTAACGGTCCGTCTCAATCAAGAGGCCAAGCGCTCCCAGGCTCTATTTGACCTAGGTCAACTCTTTATCTCGACTGAGATTGAATTGATCTCCGAAGGTCACTGAATTCCCTTTACAATGGTCCATCCCGTGCGCGATTCTGACTTACGGTACGGACGAACGATCCGTTTCACTCCGAAAGGTCACCAAATGCTTCCAGGGCTCGGTTGACAAAAGTCAACTCCTTGAACCAGATCAAACTCTTTGGAATGTCGAAGTACATCTCCTAACCTTTCCAACAGTCCACCCCATGTGCGATTCGAACTTACCATGCGAACGAACGATCCGTTTGCGTCCTAAGTTTGCCCGTTCAATGGACTAATGAATGCTTTCAAGAAATATTTTACCTAAAGTCAACTCCCGAGCTCGGGAGCAGTCCAAAGTACTTTCTAAGGTCTCTGAATTACCTTTCCATCGGTCCACCCCATGCACGATTCTGATCAACGGTTTGCATTATGCGGCTAATTTTCTGAAAACACCTGAAAGACACTACCAAATGGCAAGTAGTGTGCCTAAACACACCAATCGAAAGGCAGGAACAGGGCTATGCCGATCGACAATGCCCTGGGCCTATAAAAAGGAGGTCCTAACCTCACTTTCAAGGAGATCCCAGATCTGATAAAAATAACTCTCATCAGACCCCGAAAACCTCCCTCGAAGTCAGCGTGATTTCTACACCCAAATCCCTTTCCAACCTTCAATTTTCATCATCCTTTTCATCAAACTTGGCGAATTCACTACCCTCCATCCTCATCCAAGTCTATGGGCTGCTGTCCAACATTCAAGATCAAGCTCAAGATCTTCAAGAAGGTCCAATTTCCTCAACTCTCTCCTTAAATTCTCACAAATTCGCAATATCTTGTTTTATTACTTGACACTCTTATTATCTCATCTCATACATCCTAATATACTTTTTATTTAGTATTATTGCACATCCCTTATTTTCATATCAATAAAAACCCAAAAAATAAGAAAAAGAGGGTTTACTCATAAATTTCAACCGGGAATTCTCACACTTTTCTCACAACTAAAACACTTTTTCTACACACACACACAAATAAGACAATCCCCGATTGTATTTATGGGATAAACCCCACCCCTCATTTTGTATGCGAACTATGTGGACTTTGATGCCTCTTTAGGCTACGTAGGCGTTTCGGTGTAAAACCCAAGACTCGAGTCCTACTTTTTACTTTTTCTCTCATTTTCTATTTTCTCTAAACTCCATTCTCTTATATATATATATATATATATATATATATATATATATGTGTGTGTGTGTGTGTGTGTGTGTGTGTGTGTGTGTGTGTGTGTGTGTTCTTAGGGGCGTATCATTCTGTGTGCGTTATCATTCCCTTATAATGATTAACGTAAGGATGATCGCCTAAATCCTATTTTCTAATACTTTTATACCTTCCTACGGATGACTCGCTTTACCTCTTCCATGGTACAAGTCGATAATTCCTATCTCCACTATATATACACATGCACACACATCACGGGGAAAATAAAAGGAAAATAACAAAAATCCATGAGAGACCGAAAGGGTGGAATGGGAGCCTAACACCTTCCCATTTCGTAACTTAGCCTCCTGACCCTTCTCGAATCATTATGGTTTCGTATGCACTAGTATTCCTTTGGATGTTGTCCTTCGGGAGGGCTCCCTCTTTTCTTTTATCTGTTTTGAGTAAAATAGACTGGCGACTCTAATCTCTCTACATCTTTCCCCTCACCTCAAATGACACCGGCTGAAGCGCTCCCGAGAGGGATGCGCGGGACCTGAGGATCCTCCATCAGGCGGTAAGGATCGGGGATGGACACAGTGGGGTTTCCTCGAAATACATGTCTTCAAAGTCTAAGTCCCAAGCTCATGCACAAACTCCTTTGGATGCATTCCCTATTGCCTATGTTCCCCCTCCCATGTTCGCGGAGGTAATTAAAGAGCTGAGGAGGCAGGTTCAAGCTGAGTTCGAAAGAATAAATCCTGAGTTTCAACGTCGCGCTATCGTCGTTCCTCCTTCGGTTTCCTTTCCTACGATCGTGGTTGATCTAACTTATCCAATGACAAAGAGGAGAAAAAGGTCGAGGGTACCTCAAGGCGCTGATGCAACGGACGCAAGGAAGAAAACTCTGGGCACTAAGTCCCAGAAGAAACGGATAGCCGAGATGCCTCCATCCCCAGATCCTTCTTTTTCTTCCTCTTCTCCACCTTCACCAGTGGTTATACCTTCTCGTTCTCCCTTTAAATCTCAGGTATGTGTGCATGTTTTATTCTTGTTCCCCTTTTCTTAAGGCAAGCTGCATTTGCTTATTTCTTTAATAACTTTGGTGCAGAGAGTTGAAGAAAGGCCCAGTCCCCCTAGTTCCCCCGTGAGCTATTTCGTGGGGGGGGCATTTCGATGTCTCTCAAGTCGATACTACTCCTCCTCGTTCCCCCATGATAGGCCTTACCTACTCTCGGCGTTTGTCCTCCCAACGGGCCAAAGATGCTGCTGCGAGGGCTGCCACCATTGGATCTGCTGGAATATCTGCCAAATCAGAGGCAACTACTCCATCCTCTTCTGAATTACCATCTGAGCAAGAGGTCCCTCTGCCCATCGTTGTGGTTGAGGATAGTTCCCTTGAGGTAAATTTCTTATCAATCCTCAGGTCTTTTCCTTGTCCCATTGCTTTGTTTATCATTCTGATATGTTGGGATGTTTTAGGTGAAAATGGCATCTCTGATAGCTAACATTCTCCTTCCCACTGCACTGGAGAGACCCCTAACTGCAATTCCCATTTTTGGTGCCATAACGGGGGTAAGTAACGCTTAGACACATTATTGTTTTTTCCTGGACTTGCTCCTTGTGTCTAACATTCGATTTTATGTTTGCAGCTTTCGCCAAGCCTTACCCCACCCTTTGCTCTGAGTGGCTTTTTCCTTTCCAAGGCCAAGGTTGATGCTGATGCACCGCGTGGTGATTATTCAGTGTCTGTCCATGCTGGGGCATCGTCTGGGAGTTCCTCATGTTCTTTCAACGAAACTCCTTCATTATCCTTGGTACCGTTTGTTGTCGAGGGAGCTTTGTCGACCGTTGAGGCTTCCACGGTGGCTCCTATTCTCGCAGATGTTACTATTGAGGAACTTTGCTAATTTCTCTGTATTTCTCAGTTTCTCAAACTTCACCTATGTTGGTGACTTAACAATGAAAACACTTGTTAAGGTTTTTTCATAAACTCCACCTATATCGGTGACTTAACAATGAAAATGCTTGTTAAGATTGTTCATAAACTCCACCTATATCGGTGACTTAACAATGAAAACACTTGTTAAGATTTTTTCATAAACTCCACCTATATCGGTGACTTAACAGCGAAAACACTTGTTAAGATTTTTCATAAACTCCACCTATATCGGTGACTTAACAACGAAAATACTGGTTAAGATTTTTCATAAACTCCGCCTATATCAGTGACTTAACAACGAAAACACTTTTTAAGATTTTTCATAAACTCCACCTATATCGGTGACTTAACAACGAAACACTTGTTAAGATTTTTCATAAACTCCTTATTTCCTCTAAGTGTTCTCAGGTTGATCGGGAGAATTATCCAACAGTTCTTTCGCCTACCTCCTCGCCCCAGCGAAAACTCAATGTTTCAGAAGAGTCCAGTCACAACGATAAAGGTTCCACGATCGGTGTTGCTGCTGAGAGTGAATCTGGCTGTGATCTTCCTCTTCCCGACTTGGCTCCTCATGGCTTATGCCTGATGGTGCTCCACCGTTCTCCCCAGATGCCTGTCAACCATCGCTTAGTAGTTGAGCTTCTTGCGAGCCACCATCCCAAAATGTTTACCATGGATTGCTTGCATTCCAATATCTATGTGATGAGTTATAGGCTTCAGGGCATGGCTACTATTGTGGCTAAGATTTCCAGTACTCCAACCTCCACTATTACTAGAGCCCTACTTAACTAATTCCTAGGTCACCTGAAGGAGTTGGGTTGTGATGGATTTCATCTTGATTGGCTTATTACGCATTTGAAAACTTTGAAGAGCCAACGACTGGATAGCCAGAGGGAACTGATTCAGAAACATCAGGAGGATCAATGGGCTGAGGAAGCCAAGTTGGCTAAGTTAAAACCTCTTCTTGAAGTCATTGACAAAGAGGTGGGGTACCTCGAAGAAGCTCTATGCACGGCAAAGTCGAAACAATAGGAGCTCCTCATCGAGCACACACAAGCGCAAACGAGGCTGGAGGTTTCTATGAATGCCCAACAGTCTTGCCTGGAAGCTTCTTCAGGCCTTCTTTGAAATTTTTTCTCTTCCCCAGATCTATGGTTCCTCTTAGGCTAATGAACTTCTTTATATATTTTTCTTCTTCTTTTCTTCTTCTTGTGTAACTCTTAGACAATAGCTCCTAATTTTGTAATGCCTCAAAATTTATTAATGAAGAAAAATATGTGTTTTCCATGTCATTTCTTTGTGTTACAACTGCTATGAAGTCATATGACTCTTTCATCTCCACTTGGGCTATAATAAAAAGAACTTGCATACTCATCATAAAAAAAATTGTGTATTCATAACAACAACTAGATACATCAGTGGTTCTAATCTAATTGCTTACACATAATAGACCTTCAACCATTTATTGTTAATGTTGAATGGTTTATCTTCTTCCATCCTAGAAATTAAGTAATAACCTCAGTCATGAGCTTCTTTTACAATGAAAGGTCCTTCCCAATTTTCTACAAACTTAGGTAGAGGAAGACCCCTGATGTATTTTACTGCTGCTTTCAATACGAGATCTCCCTCGATGAACTTCCTTGATATTACTAAGTTATTATATCTCTTGGAGAGCTGTTTCGTGTGCATCTAAAAATGATGCATCACATTATCTCTATGTTCATCCAACGCTTCCAGTTGCATATGTCTATTCTGAGGGAGCATACTACTTTGCAAGGCATATCGAGCAAAGAGAACTTCTAACTCCACTGGGAGAATCGCCTCGGCCCCATAGATAAGGGAGAACGGAGTATACCCTATGGGCTTTCTCTTAGCTATTCTATAGGACCACAATACAGCTAGTATCTTAGCATCCCACGCTCCCGGGAAATCCTCCATTATTTTAGCCAAGATATTAACCAAAGTTTTGTTAGTTGCTTCGACCTGCCCGTTTCCTTTTGGATATGCCACCGTCGAAGTATGATGGACAATGTAGTATTTATCTGTGAGCATCGTTACTTCTGAATTGACGAAAGGGGTTCCATTGTCTAAAAGGATAACCTTTGGGAACCCAAAATGACAAATGATGTATTCTCTAATGAAGTTGCTCACCACTCCCGTTGTTGCCCTTCTCAGTGGTATCGCCTCAGCCCACTTTGTGAAGCACTTCGTTGCTATTAGTATCCATATCGTCCCCCTCGAAGAAGGGTGTATTTCCCCTGCCAGGTCGAACGCCTAAGTGTGAAAAGGATAAGGCGTTTCCAGGGAGTGTAAGTCCACTGACGGTGCATGGATCATATTTCCATGAAGTTGGCAAGCCTTGCATTTTCAAATGAACTCAGCAGAGTCTTTCTCCATTGTTGGCCAATAATACCCCAACGTCATCAATTGGTCATATAACTTGTCCCCTTCTATGTGAGATGGATCGTGCGCCTATTTGAGGACCTCGACTTCTTCTTCCTTCATGATGCAACGCAACGGCTTGTTAAAGTATCCCCTTTGATAGAGCTGCCCCCCCTGAACGTAGAATTTTGAGGCCCTCGTCTTGAGTCCCATCGCGTCAATTTTCCATATTGGGGTAACTCCATCTTTGATAAAGTCAATATAGGTCTGTCTCTAATCAGGTTGAGTTTGCACGAAATGACATTCAACTTCTTCTAATAATAACTGGTATTTGTTGCATTTCTATAGTAGCTCTGCCGCATCCTGTTTCATTTTGGGCCAAAAATACCCCTCTCTTTGCATTCTTCGGTAGAGGGGTATCTCAGTTGTCTCCCAGTTCTCTTCGTGTGTTCTCGTTAATCTTAGCTCTGCCTCTTTTGGACCGATGCACCTCGGCAACCGTCCTCTTACATTTTTAAAGTAAAGGTTTCCCTGGTTCATGAAGTATTGGGCTAATTCCCTTAGTCCCATCGCTCCTTCCCTAGATTCTAATTACCCTCTAATTCCCCCCCTCCAGTCATCATCATCTTCCATCGGTAGAATCGACTATACCATTGAAGGAGATGTTCTTCGTTGGATCACGACGGTAGTTGTATCATTTCTCATGACCATCTTCTGGGAAATGGTGGCATAGGCATCTGGGTGACGATTCATCGTTATGGGCTATCTCTTGATCTTGGTCCGATGGGATTGGCAAAGGAGCCTCTAAATGATTGTTCTTTATGGTTCCAGGCTCATGTGCTTCAACGCGTATTATCCATTCACTTGCTAAACCACCAAATTTGAATCACCTTTAATGCAAAGTGAACGAATCCCCCTCCGAAGAGCCTCTAATAACCCCAGCACCAATGCTTCATATTTCGCCTCATTGCCCATTCCTTTTGAGAGAATAACCCCTGCTCCTCCTTTCTTTTTCGCCGAAGATCCATTGAATTGCATTGTTCATTCCTCATCTATTACGTCTAGGTGTTGGCCTGCGAATCATCTCCTGGAATACTTTCTTTGGGTGGATCAAACATTCCCGAGGGAAAAATTGCCAACAAATCGGCGTACGCTTGGCTTTTGATCGCGTGAGGAACCACACACTTCAAGTTATACTCGAAGAGGATGAGGAACCACCTAGCTGCTCTACCAATCAATAACGTTCTTGCTAGCAAATACTTAATAGGATGACAACTAGTTACAATATGAATTGTAAAAGACGACATATAATGTCTAAGTTTTTATGCTACACAGACTAAGGATAAACAATTCCTTTACAAGATACTATATCTGACTTCTGGCCCATGTATGATTCTACTAAGGTAGTACATCGGTCGTTCTTCCCCATCAATCTCCTATGCCTACAAAGCTCCCACAAACCTTATAGTAGATGTGAGGTATAGCTATAACGGTATTCCCGCCTGTGGGAGAACCATGATCTGTGGTGAAACGAGCAGCTTCTTCAGCCCAGCGAGAGACTCCTGGTGAATCCCCTCCCACTTGAATTTCGTGTTCCTTCGTAACAGCTGCATCAACGGGTGTGTCATCTCGGCTAACCTAGGAATAAATCTCCTAAGATAGGAGATTTTACCGAGAGAACTCTTCATCTCCTTCGCCGTTCTTAGACTTGGCGTCTCCAAGATCGCTCGCTGCTTGTCCTGGTCCATCTACACCCCTTGCTGATCAACCACGCAGCCAAGAAATTTCCCATTTATTACCCTAAAGACGCACTTTAGTGGGCTCATCCGCAATTTATACTTCCTGCATCGGTCAAACACCTTCCTCAAATCTCCCAGATGGGACTCCTCCTTTCTTGATTTGATGACCAAATCATCCACATAGAATTCCACAAATTTATGGAAGAAGTGGTGGAAAATGTCCATTATTATTCTCTGGTAAGTAGCCCTAGCATTTTTGAGTCCAAGCGGCATTACTCTGTACATGAAATTTCCCAATGGGGTCTTGAACACCGTCTTCTCTGCATCCGAGGGGTCCATCTTAATCTAGTTGTACCCTACATACCCATCTATGAAACTATACATCTCATGACCAGCCGTTGCATCTATCAAGCTATCAATGGATGGAAGAGGGAACTCATACTTGGGGCAAGCTCTATTCAAATCTCTAAAGTCCACGCATATCCTTATTTGGTTTATATCTTTCTTTCCCACCGGGATAATGCTAGATAGCCAAAGCGGGTGTTGTATTAGTTTAATGAACCCTGCCGCCAATAAGCGTTGGAACTCTTCCTTTATCTTTAAGTCTAGCTCAGGCTTATATGTTCTCGTTGCTTATTTCATCGGAATGGCTGAAGGAATTACGTTCAATTTGTGACCGCTGACTCCCTCATCCAGCCCTTCCATCTCCATGTATTTCCATGCAAAAATGTCTATGAACTCTTGAATCAACATAACCAAAGCCTCTCGTTTCTCCTTACTGAGATCTTTCGCAATAAAAATAGGCCTTGGGTCCTCTTTTTCTTTCGCCAGGTTCAACTGCTCCAGTTCTTATGCCTGTGGTTTCGGTTGATCCGTCATGTATTATGGTTCTTCAGTCACTTCCTCTATAAATTCCTGTACATTGGAGTTGTCTATCACCATACATTATCCCCGTTGACTCACTAAAAAACACTCGTATATCGAGTTAACCTCATCATCAGTTTCTTCGGCCGCCCGTTCACACTGTTATAATTGATATACCACTTTTCCTTCTTGGTTAATGACTTTCTTGCACTGTCTGCTGGTAGATGTGGTTGCCTTCCTCTTCTTCTCTTTAGAAGCCTCGACCACTATTTTTCCTGAAAATTGGCTCAGCACACTTTGTCATTGGACCGAATGCTCCATCAGATCCACTCTGGGCCTCATTCTGTCTTTGAGCTGATTCGAGATATTTTGGGGACGAGGGACCACCTGGTGAGCTTCCTCTGTCATTACTCTTGTGCTACTTGCAACTTCCTTATTCTTCTCGTTCAAGAGCCCCATCCTTTCTCTGATCGAGGGAATCCAGGCTCCCTCTATTCTTCTCGTTAGGACCTAGACATCCTCCTCCAAATCTATGTAAAATGTCGCGTCCACCAAGTGAGCTTCCTCGACATCGAAGGGCCTCTTCGTATCCCTAATGGTCACCTTCGTTCCTATGATGTTTGCCTTAGCGCATTAGTGGTACGTAGAAGAAACTAGCCCTTGGTTGTGCATCCACACCCTTCCTATTAGCAAATGATAGGAAGTTTCACTCTTTATTACGTGGAACTTGATATGGGAACTCATATTTCCCATTACAATCCTAAAATTAACGTACCCAATGGATTTGGAAGATTGGTTATCATACCTCAAAATCACCAAAGGCATGGGGACCAACCTTTCTTCTGGAATGTTGGTTGCGTGGAAGGAGTTGATTGGCATAATATTGATGGAAGCTCCCCCATCCATAAGAGTCCTTACGAAACTAATTCCATTGACACTGGCGGTTACATACAATGGCCTATTATGAGGGAATCTTTTAGCCCTATCTGCATCGCTGAAGGTTACTTTTGACAGAAACCTCCTTACCAACCTGGCTATGGGTCCCTTTCATCTCAGCGAAGGGACTGTATTCTTCCTCGTAATATCAAGGATTGCCTGAGTTATTTCCAACCTACTATCTTTCGGTATCCCCACTTGGTCGAAGAACTAGGTGAATTTTGGGGATTTCGAAACTGCACAGTACTCTAGGACCGGGTATGCTTCCTCACCTTCGACACTATAAACGTCCTCTACGGTTTTGGTGCTTGCCTCATCGTAGGCCAGTACTAAATTAGTCATTCCCTTCGTACAATCTTCCATAGCTTCTTCGAGCTCCTCCTGCCTCGACGTGGGCTCTCTTTCTTCTCTATTTGCCCCTTCATTATAGGCCACCACCAGATTGGCCCCATGTGCTGGAAGTGGGTTATTGTTGACATTCTATGGAGGGATTTGCAACGTCCTTGCCTTCATGTACCCATCGATGATTCTCCTTATTGTGAAACATCTCTCTATTGGGTGCTGGATCTTCCGATGGACCTGGCAATACTTAAGATCCACCCTTGTGGCCGCATCGGGTTCCCCAACGGGAATGCCCTTTGGTTCATAGATCGTTCCTCCTTGAACCATTGCATTGTAATAGCTGATAACCTCCTCCACTATATAATGCAATGGTGGTGGATCCTCCCTGTCTCTTCCATACTTCATCTTATTGTCCTTCGGTGCCTTGTTCCCATATGTTCCCTCGGTGTACCCTACACGTGGGGGTTGAGACCTCCCCCCCACCAGTTGTATCGGCTGCCTAAACATCATGGGCACCGCTACTGGTCTATGTTGCACCACCAAGGAGATATTTCTTACTGCTTTTAAGAACACTGAAAAAGTCCCCTCGCGCGTTTCATTAATGAGATGAGAGACTTACTCAGGAAGCAATCCTTCCGCACAGATCTACAATAACTTGGACTCTTTGGCCTCCTCCCTCACATCAAGGTATCTTTCCCTGAACCTTCGAACGTACGCTACCACTTCTTCCCTGGGTCATTGCTTCTCCCTCCCCAGTTCGGTCAAAGTAAACTCATCTTCCGCCAGAAAGAACTTCTGGACGAACAGAACATGCATCTCCTCCCACGTAGAAACGCTCTTAGGAGATAAATGAGAATAACAGTTATATGCTTTATCGGTTAAGGATTTAGAAAACTCCATCAACCTCAGATTTTTATTATTGCAATGCTCCCCAAGTGTTCAACGAAGCGCTTAATATGTTCCTTCGAATTTCCACCTTTCCCCGTGTATTTTTCAAAAATAGGAGGAATATAATCTTTCGAATAGGGCTCATCGTTGTATTCCTGGGGGTAAGGTGTCTGAAAGTCATCATAAACCGAAGCTACCTCGCCAGCGGATTGCGAGGAGGCTTGCATGAATTTTAGCATCTCTTTATGCATCTCCTTCCTTATCTCCTCTATGGGTGATGCCATTGGAGCAACAACCAACGGGACCATAGGCTGAGTGCCCGTTGCAGCTGGAGCAATCATCATATTTGGGGTTGTTGATACTCCTGATGTTCCCACTG
Source organism: Sambucus nigra (assembly GCA_949130495.1). Classification (NCBI taxonomy): domain Eukaryota; kingdom Viridiplantae; phylum Streptophyta; class Magnoliopsida; order Dipsacales; family Adoxaceae; genus Sambucus; species Sambucus nigra. The sequence goes on along the minus strand of OX422214.1, from coordinate 379,728,489 downwards.
CTGGATTCACAACATAGGGTATACTTGTTAGGACTGTTCCCATTACACCTGCACTCGGTGGGGCCATTGGGGCTGCCCCTGGTGTTTCGAAGGAATTAGATTTGAATCTTCCCAACATAGTTGAAGCTACCGGAGTTTACAAAAACTCATAAAACTTACTCATGAGGAGTTCTACCTTAGAGGGTCCCAAACCTGCACTCGTGGAAGCTTGTATCACCCCTGGACCTCTTGTCGTCGCCTGAACTGGAGGTACCTCAATTAGAGGAGCCCCATCCCGTAGGGCCTCCAGTTCTCTCACTGCTTGTTCTTCATTGTGTTGGATGTCATCAAAGTTGAGCCTTCGATTAACGTTATCTTGTGCCATACTCCTTGCTTAGAAGCAAGGTTTGAGGAGTGGAGGCCAAGCCTTAAGCCTTAGAAGCCTAGGCGAGCCTAGGCGTAAAAAAGCGTGAAAAGGCGTTTAGGCCTTCTTAATATATTTAAATATTTTTTAACCATAACAAGGCTATTAAAATACAAAAATTGCACATATCATAAAAATATGTCTGAATATATGCAAATTAAAATACTATTTGATTATTTTGGATGAGATAATGGTCCGGTTTGTAAAGAAATTCTTTAAAAGGCGACATCGTTTCACTAAAGCATTGTTGTTTTTAGAAAAAAGTGCGCCTTAAGGGTTTTACCAAGAATAAGGCGTGAAAAGCGTAAGGCGAGGCGTTTCTCCCAAGCCTTAAGCCTAGGCGTGCCTAGGCGGAGCCTAGGCGGGTTTTTTAGAACAGTGCTTAGAAGAATGCCTCCCCAGCTGAGTCGCCAAATGTAAGAGGGTAGTTTAGTTAAGATGGAGGCGTAGCCCCTTTTGAGTACAGTAATGATAAGTGAAATAGCAACACTATTGATTAATCATAGGACATACAAACACTTCTCAAAGAAGATTGAATCAGTTTGAACTCACATATCTCTCGTTTATAACTCAGAAGGTCGAAATGAACTTAGAAGTAACTTAACTAGAGGTAGAGAGAAGTAACCACCCTAGATACACCTTAGCAGGCAACCAAAACACACCGACCACCCTCAAGAATCTCTGTCAAGTATTAAAGGCTTCGTAATAAATTACAATGGTGGGTGAGTAAACTCTTTGGTTTGTAATAACTCTCTAGTAATCACTTCTAAACTCTCAAAAAGATCATCCTTTCCTCAGAGGTGGTTGGGGTCCTTAAATAGCCTCCCACAACACCCCCGAAGCAACTCCACCATCAATGCCTGTGAAAGAACTCCCTCATACTTTATGTCACAAGCATTAAATACCTAATGCACTAGTTTTCTCCACGTCATAAACATTAAATGCCAAGACATGCCTTTTGCCTAACCAATGTGTGTCAGGGGCTGTTGTCATAGAGGTGGCTCACCAACTGCCTGATAGCCCCAAATACCACGGTGGTTTACTCAAGTGCATGTCTGACATTCTTTAGCTATCTAGTGACATCACCTATAGTAGATGTGACATTAAGTAGAGGGCGGTTTGGTTCACAACTCACGCCCGATGAAACTCCAAGATGCTCCGCCCGAGGTTCCACGGCTAGGGTCCTTTGGTGTTTTACCAGGTGTATCTAATATGGTCAGGAAAAGCCCCAACGGTGCCTCACTTATCAATTCTACGAACCAATTCCCTCTAAAGTTCCCACGGTGAGGTCGTTCGATAGAGCATGAAAGCTCTCCCAGGCCCTGCCAAGCCTAGTCTCTCACGAGTACTGTTTAACCTCACCCTAAAACTCATTATTATTCTCGTTACATTATTACAACCGTTATAGATCATAGTCAATATAAACAAAGATACAATATGAGTAAGTAACACAACAAGTTAAAGTATAAGCTGCTATGCTTGAGCTGCCATGCTTGAGATGCCTCGGTGCCTTAATCCCAAAACACTTTCGCAAATGGGGAATTATCTCTAATATCAAAATTACCTTCAAGCCCCCTCTACACAAAACTTTTAGGTTTAAAATAAACACTCATTAATCGATACACACATACATATACACAAACACTACTCTCTCTCACACACACACACACACACACTCCAGAAAATAGAGAGGAAGCCGGAAAGAGAGTGTTCGTGTGAAAATAAATGGGTTATGGAGGGGGTTAATATAAAGAGATTAGTCACGACTTGTGACCATATTTTTCCCCACATCAGCTATTGTGACTATGGCATTAAAATAGCACTGGTCATTGCCTTAAACCGTGACCCCTATTCGTGATCATTTTTAATTGGTCATGGCTAAATGTCGTGATCCTATTGGGTGGAATTTTGTCATTGGTCATGGATATTGTCACGGCCTTAGTCCGTGACCGCACTTAGAGGGAATCTTGGAAGGAATTTGGCACCATTATGGCCATTCCTTGGTCACGGATGAGGTTCGTGACCCACTATGGTCATGACTAAAGGCCGTGATCAGATCCAACTAGTTCCATGACATTTTATGATCATGAAACTAGTCATACCTTTATTGGATATGGTCACGACTTTGGGCCGTAACCAGCTGGCATTGACTATCTGCCTAATTTAGTGTAGTGTATAAAAAAATCAGAACCTTAGGATTTCAATTCACCCTTATCCTAAATATCATATCTCTCTCTCTAACTACACGACAGTATCCTTGCTCTCTCCTCCCTTTTCGGTGATAGTAAATATCTTTGGTACATCTCCCTTCCTCTATCTCCTCCATTTGTCGCATGTGTGTTTGTGTGTATTTATCGCGTGTGTATGTGTATAGTTTGTGTGTGTATTTATTTTAGTATGTGTATGTGTGTGTTTATGTATGTGTGTGTGTGTGTGTGTGAGAGAGAGAGAGAGAGAGAGAGAGAGAGAGTTTTATCGTGTGTATGTGTGATTCAGTAGGGATGTGTGTGTTTATTATTTCAATGTGTGTGTGTGTGTGTGTGTGTCATTGTGGGGGGTTCTACTTGTCTAGGGGGATGGGGGCGGAGGGGTACTCAACTATGTAAGGTTTAGCTATGTGTGTATAGGGGTGTATATTAAATTTGATGAATTAGAGAGAATATGTCAATGTGGATTTGTATTTTGTTGTTTTATATTAAATTTGACTTTATGTTTTGTATATTAAAGAAAATTTCAATGTCAATGTGCGTTTCATATATTAATTTTGTATTTTCTTATAGATTACTCAAGGCTTGCCTTGTGGATTTATTTCATTTTACGTGATAGATGTAATCTTGATGGATTAGAGAAAATATTAATATGGGTTATTATATAAATTGTTAATAATGTTGGAAATTGTTAGGCTAGTAATGTTGATGTATAAATTGTTATGTAATACTCGCACCCAATATTCTATTATTTTTCGAGCGTGAATATTGTTATAATATGAAAGTCTTGGGAATTGAATCATTATAAGTGGGTTTTTATCTCTATTGGATTACTCTCTTGGACTGATGTTAATTGTTGGAAGTTATTGGGAGAATTATGGACATTTTAGAAAATGGTATGGATTGAACGAAATATAGATCGTTTGAATGAGAATCGCAAGTCATTCGAAATAGGGTTCTAATGAGGATCTAATGAGATATCGCGCTGTGGTTTTCCTATCGATGATGTGTTGCCTCTTGGTGAACCCAGGCGGTCAAAATCGGGATTTGTATGCTTGGGGTTGTTTTTATAAGGGTTTTGTTGGAGTTATTTGTGGGTTAGAAAAGGAAGAGAGTGAGGGTGGGTCTCCCTCGCCATTTTCAGCATATTTCCCCTCTATTTCTCTCTCTCTCTCCAAGTGTGAAGACTTGTCTTCTTCCCCAACCATTTTTCCCACTAACCACACCTTGCCACCACCTCCAAACACTATTATACACCCATTTACTCCATTATTGAACAAGGCTATTAATTTATGGAGTTGTTGTTGGGGGTTTTGAAGAAGAAGTAGTTATTATAGAATTTTGAAGGTGGTTTTGCTCAGAGATTTCTTGGAGCATGCTTATGGAGCTAGAAAACCTTTTTAAGGCCACCGTAGGAGCTGGGAGGTTTCCATATTCTTCCACCTTCATCCTACCATTTTTGGAGCTTCATTTGAGGTGGAAAAAACTCCACTCTTTAGTTAAATACTCTATTTTTTTATGTGTTGGTCATGTAGTTAGAGTTGTAAGAGTAGGGTGCATTTATGATATAAGAATAATATTTCTTACGATTTACAAAAATGGGTTTTACAAAAGGGTTTCAATGATTTTGAGTAAACTGATATATTTCAAGAAAACTTGGTATTAAATATTTTTATGGAATAAAAATGTTGGAAGAACTATTATTTTATTTGGAATAATTTATGAACAAATGTTTCAAAGTTTTCTTGTGAAAAATTGGGATTGCTATGTAAATGGACATTTATTCAAGTTTTGAAGAAATAAAAATGTCTTTTGCCTTGAAAAGTATATTTGAGCAAACAGGATGAAATTTCTAGAATAAATCACATGGTAGACCCATTTAATATGATTTTTTGACTTAAAATCCATCTTCTAATGCATATAAACATATAGTATTTTGATAATGAACATATAAATAAGATTAATAAAAGTTTATTGGGTTTAAATATGAAATAAAGGAAAATAGAAATTCATTCCCTTAAAGTGTGTGAAAAGTGTTGAAAGTGTGACAAGCGTAAGGTTTCAAGACTACATGTATTAATAAAGAAAAATGATATTTTTCTTATAAAGTAATCTTTAAATGTTTAATGATTTCTTAGAGAAAGAAAGTAATGAAAGGGAAAGATTCTTAACATGAGAAGTATGTTAATCCAAAGTGTTAAATAAGTGCCAATGAGTTAAAAATATTTCAGAAGTTAGTGTGGGTAATTTAGTGATATTTTGAAAAATAACATTTGTGAAAATGAGAAAAAGCCAAGTTTGGAAACAAATGGAAAAAAATGATAATTTTACGTAAAGTGGAACATTGATATGAAATAAAAAAATTGAAAAGGTTGTAACATGGTTTAAATGAACTTTGATTTTTGGGATAAAATCAATCCTAGAGTATAAAGGACAAGAAATTATAATTTTAAAGTGTAACACAAGCTGGGGTGAAACTCTGGGTTTTGGCTTTGACCGGTGAAGGAAAAGTGAAATAATGTGAAAATTTGTAAAATATTAAAACACATTTATATAGGCTCAGATGACACTGGAATAATTAAGGACGGCCCGGAGCCCAGGGGTTCACCCAAAATCACTATCCAGAGTATATAGTAGCATATCTGGCATTATGGAACCCATTAAAGTATGAAAATATTGGCATATTCTAAGAAAAAAGATAATAATAATGGAACATGTCAAGAAATGGGTTGTACAGTGAATATGTGAAAAAACAACCTAACTCGAATGAATTAATAAATGTTCATGTAAATGATAAAGTGGACAAGTAATGTGAAAATTAATTAATATCCATGAAATAAAGGAATTGTATAGTGAAGGGATTGAATGATTAGTTAAGATACCTAAAGAGGTTTAACCCATAATTGATACATGAGTGTGTTAATGAAAGGTTATCAAAGGAAAATAAGTATTTTCTAACACGATGTTTGTGTGTGTTGAATGATGAGTTTCAATAAAAGTACTAATGTGAATTCCATATGAACAAAGGGGTAATTTCGATAAAAGAAATGATTTTCTTTAAACAAGGGACATTATTTATAGTATTTATCCGGGTGTGTTCAATCAACAAATAAATGTTAAGTCAAGTAAAATGGTTATTCTTTAACATGATTAAGGTAATTAATTAGGGTAACTAATGTTTTTTGAATAAAACGATTTCATGCATGTAAGTACACACACACACACACACACACACACACACACACACACACACACACATATATACCACATTTTAGGCTCCCCTAATTCTTTCGTTCGGTCCCTAGCACTTCCGCATTTCACTACAAACCCTAGGTCATACTCCGAGCACCGATCTAGAGGCCATTGGACGCTCCCAAGCCCTCATTTGACTTCGGTCAACTCTATCGTCCGAGAGAAAGCTCAATGAATCCTCAAAGGTCTCTTAATCCCCTTTCCAACGATCCACCCTGTGCGCAAATCGGTGTAATGGTTCGAACGAATATGCCATTTTACGACCAAAAATCAATCTACAGACCATTGGGCGCTCCCAAGCCCCATTTTAACCCTAATCAACTTCATCGTTAGAGGAAAAGATCTTTGAATCTTCTAAGGGCACTAAAACCCCTTTTCAGTGGCCCACCCCGTGCATGAAACGTCATAACCGTTCGGATGAATGATTCGTTTTCTACCAAAAATAGATTTAAAGGCCACCAGGCTCCGTTTGACCAAGATTAACTTTTTCAGATCGAATGAGATTGAATGAATCTTCAAAGGTCACTGAATAACCTTTCCAATGGTATATCCAATGCACGAATCATCCTTATGCTATGGATTAACGACCCTCTTTACTTCGAAAGGTCATCGGGCACTTTCGAGCCCCGGTTGACCAAGGTCAATTTTTCAAACCGAGCAAAGCTCTTGGAATGTCAAAGTACCTCTCATAAACTTTCCAACAGTCTTCCCCATGCGTGATTCTAACTTACCGTTCAGTTGAACGGTATGTTTCCCTCTGATCATCTCCTATCCAAAGGACCAACATGCGCTTCCGAGCCATGTTTGACAAAAATTTAACTCCCGGACCCAGGGGCAGCCCAAAGGACTCTTTAAGGTCCCTGAATTAAAATTCTAATGGTATACCCCATTCACAATTTAGATCAATGGATTGCATTCTACAACCATTTTTTGAAATAATTTGCACGAGACTTTCGATTGGCAGGTCCATTTCCCTCCCTATCGATAATGCGCCCAGGGTTATCTGCAGATTGGTAGGGCTAGGGCTATGTCGAACGTCACCCCCCTCACCCTATAAATTGAGGGCATTACCTCACTCTCAAAGCACACCTCAGATCCATCAGCATCAGTGATCTCATAAACATTCTCTTGCAATCAGGGAAGTTCACTTGCGTGAAATTCCTTTTCATCTTACATTCCCATCCTTTTCATACCCAATTTCGCAAAATATCATTCTCTCTCATACAACATTCATCTCAACATTCAAGGGAGTTCATCCAAGATCAAGATCAAGCTCTAATTCTTCCAAGAAGGTCTAAAAGCCTTCTCTATCTCTCTTTGAATTTCTTATTTTTGCATTAATTATATTAAATTCATAATCTAGTTTTTAATTTAGTTCATACACATTAACATCTGACCTTTTTATTAGTTATATTACACATACCTTATTTTTCATACAAAAAAAAATTGGGTTATACCTATAAATTCCAACGGGATTATCCATCACACGTTTTCAAAACTAAACACATCTTTTTACATGCACGCATAGAATAAAATCCCGTTCGGATCTATGGGATAAATCCCACCCTTATGCCGCATGTGAACTATGTTTACTTTGATGCCTTTATAGGCTACATAATCATCTGGGTTAAAACTCGAGACTTGAGTCTAATTTTCCAATTTTTTCAAATTCCCCATTTTCGAATTTGTATCCTTTTCATCTATGCATTATTTTAATTATATTTGCGATTCTTATTGGCGTTTTATCCAACATATATTACCTTTCATTATAATGACTAATATCATGATATAGACATAAATCATATTTTTAATAGTCTTTTAGGATCATTCTTATGGATGACCTCACTCTACCCTTTCCATGGTATGAGATGGGAAATTCCAATCTCCATTTACATATATACATGCACACGCACTTCACGAAAAAATAAAGAAAAATAATAACAAAAGCCCATGAGAGATCAAAAGGGAGGGATGGGTGCCTAACACCTTCCCATTCCATAACTTAGGCCCCGAACCTTTGAACTATTTGGTTTCGTAAGCATTAGTTTGCCTTTGATGTCGCTCTCTCGAGTCGGTGACATGTTTTTTGTCTGTTTTGTGAAAATAGGCTAGCGACTCCATCTTTTTACATTCACTCCACACCAATGAAGGCCGAATCATTCCTAAACAGCAGAGAGGGTGCAAGACCACTGCCCCCTTCCTCCTCACCCCCACCCCACCCCAGCCGGGAGGGGAGATAGAGGAATCGGTATGGTCATATTGGCGACTTTGTTGGGGATGGTTTTTCATAAGAGGGCTAGACTCTATTTGGGTGGGTGTTTTGTTTTTGTTGTCTACATATGCACCTATCTCTATGTTCCTTTTTTCTCTTCTATTTCTTGTAAATTTATACTTCATGCTCATATCATTACTCACTCACACACTTGTATGTACTCTCCATGTACACTTCACACTACTTGCACATAGGATCACTTATATCCACATGTTTCACACACCACTTAGAATATCCATGCTTAGGTGTCAGTAACACACACGTCCACTTATCACATTTTTATATACCCATTCTCATTAACACTTGTCCCACACCACTTGTAGTTGATCCATGCTTAGGTTCACCACCACACACTTGTATATATTAACATATCACTCACTCCCACATATCGATGCTTAGTGTAATCTTCATGTTCCATGTCATAATTATTTTTTATACTTGTACATTATTCCCTATTTGGTATAATGGTCAACATAATAAATAAAGATACTTTCTCCATAATATGCTAATAAAGAATCATGTATTTTGCACATTACATCACCAAAGAGCATGGCTATTGACCAAATTTTGCCTCGTAACTAGTCACTTCGTGATGGGCCCTGGTCCAGCAGGTCACAGTTAGCCTAAGCGATATGACTGTCACCTTCCATTGGCCAAGTACCTTCGACGTATTTCGAACAATTCCCTCGCATAATAGCGCTTGACCGAAGACATGACGGAAGGTAAATCATAGGGAACTCATTCACGTACATCGAGTATATCGAATTCACTCTCACACGTAATATCCCCACGAGGTATATAGTGAGGCAATTCACGTACACATAGGTATATCAAATGTCTTGCCCACACGTACCGATTTCCCTCAAAAGCAAGACGTATATTTTGGAAGTCATGCCAAAGGGGGGAATCCTTCCAATTATCCCAACAACTGCTTACCCTCATATAGGTGTTAAACCTAGGGCACTCATATTTAGTTTGTCAGTTTCTACCCGAAACTCTGCCGAAATCACGGGTTGGAATGTCGCCCGAATTTTTGCACGATTTTGCCTTTTTTTAAACGGGACCCTATCCATGAGCCTGGCAACAAGCCCAATCGTATTTTTACATATTTTTCAAACCCAATTTTCCCAAGCTCGGGTCCCGTCCGATATTTCTTTTTGCATTAAGGTAAACCTAATACAAGTGAGAACCCAATAAACATAATAATAATCATGCTGAGACTATTTTCTTCTTTCTTTATCAAAATTGTCAAAAATGTTTCCCCTTTTTTTTTTTATCAAAAATACCAAAAGAATTTTTTTCTTCCTTCTACCAAAAATATTTTTCCTCATTTTCACCCAAAAACGTTTAGTCCCCCTCTTTGCAATAATGTCAAAAATATATTCCTCCCTTTTCAATAAATTTTCCCCCTTTCTCTTTTAAAAATAAATTTTAATTTTTCTCCTTCTAAGGTTGATCACATACCCGACTCTTGGCCTAGCTCCCTATTGGATTCGATCTTCCATCGAACCGCCCTGAGGCTCCGTCAGTCCCCTCGCTACTTCCTCCGAGTCCATAATTCACATCTATCCTTATTCTATAGAGAACATAGACCAACTCCCGAATGTGCAGTCGAATTTAATAACGGTCCAAGCCCAACTCACTTCCAAGATTGACAACCTTCAAACCAAGGTTCACGAGATGCAACAAAACCGGGTTCCTGTTCTCGAAGAGCCCTTGTGCTATGGGTTCGCCCTCACCTGAGCCTATTTCGATTCCCAAGGTATATCAATACGCTCCACATGATCCTCTTGTTAATGGTCCACCGCCATCCCAACTCCCTATGCCGAATCTTGCCTAGCCAGGTGCTAACTTATCCGTAATTATTGATCCGAAGGAAGAATAGTTGAACAAGGTCAAGGAGGACCTCAAGATGTTGACCAATAAGTTTGACCAAGTTAGAATATCTAGGAACTGCATGGAATACACCCATATGTCTCCCTATCCTAAATCAAGTCTATCGAAAAAGTTTAAGATGCCCAACATCTAAAATTTCATGGGTAGTGGACCCCGAATTGTTCATCTCTGAAGTTACCACCGAGCCAAGACTTTCCTAGGTACCTCTGAGGAAATAATGGCCCAAATGTTCCAATAGACTTTGAAGGACAGTTCTCTCCCTTGGTTTTTATCTCTCGAGGAGTCTAGAATCCGTAATTAGGAAGGTGTTTCCCGCTAATTCATATCATAGTACAAGTATAATGACGAGTTGGAAGTTACTCACCGTGATTTAGAATTTCACAAATAGAACCCTGGGCAATATGTTAGCAACTTCATAGAAAGGTGGAGAGAGAAATCATCCAACATGACCAATCGGCCTTTCGAAGAGGACCAATCCAGTATCGTGAAGAAGAATTTCTTACCCTGTGTTCGAGAGACGATAGGAGGACAATACTACCCTCATTTTTGGGCCCTACGAGAAAAAGGAGTAAGGATCAAAGAAGGTCTTTCCAAGACAAAAGTTAAGCCGAAGAAATCATCTAGATAGTTCACTCCCATAAAATATGAGAAGCCTTCTAATACCGTAATTTTAACCATCAATAACATCTCACAGCCTGCTACTTGATGGGCACCAGAAAGCTGCCCTAATCGAATTAAAAAGGAATACACCGAGCTTCACGCTCCCCTATCCAAAGTTTATTAAGGCTTTTTAAGCCAAAATCTTATCAAGCCATTAGAGCCTCGTCCATTACAAAACTTACTTACCAAAAATTTCAAACCAGATGCCCATTGCGACTTTTACCAAACTATCCGCCACACCACTGATCAGTTTTTCCACCTTCAAAATGTTATCCAAAGTCTGATTGATCGGGGTGTCATCGCCTACCGGCCAATCCTAAACCAAACATTGCCCATAATCCACTTCCAAATCATGTAAATGCCATCTTTCTTGAAGAAGACCAAAAATTTAATCCATATACCCAAATCTTACCCAGTAAATAACTCATCATACCCATATATTCTCCTAAACCCCTCTAAGTTTCCTAATAATTTCTCCTGCATCCTACTTGTTATGCTGATCAGGCTTTGTCACTCCTTATAAGAGCATGCATTATTGTTCATACCTCTTCTAGAGGGAAATATATAGAATTATCAACAGTATTAAATCATCTTTTAGAGTTCGGATTGAAATTCCCCTTAGAGATGACCATTAACTACCAAAGATTCAATACATTATTTTTGAAATCTCAAAAATGGGCTCAAGAGTCAAATAGTTAGGTAGTAACTATCGATTAAGTCAGTTTACATGTTGTGATCCAGATTATGGCAGACTTATTCTGATAGACTAGTGAAATTTGTAGTATGTCCGAGCTACTTGATGCTTTGAAACTACAAGGGCACCTGGTCTTCACTTCTATATCACCCCATTGAATGGGATGATCTATACAAAGAAGCCATTGAGGTTGTGGAGTGTATTGACTTTCCATGGAAATATGATGTCATTGCCACTGAATAGGGGACAAATTCGATAGTTTAGATGAAGAGAAAAGCCTAGAAAAAACTATCACAATAGTCAGCATATGTGGAATGATATTATTTGAGGATTTGTTATGAGAAATCAATAAGGTGGTTGAATAACTCGAGATAGACGAGGAATAGGGGTTTATATTTTTTTTCGTCTTCTGTAAACCATATGACTAAATCAAGGAGGCATTAACAGGTTCCAAACCTATAACTAACTTCGATCGACAAGGGAAAAGGTGTTGAGAATCTTCCTATGTCAGAAATGACCCTTTAGGAGAGCAAGATCCTCTATCAATGAAGAAACCCCAATCTAAGATCATTCCGTGGGAAGTCTTTATGTCTTGCCAGTGACATCGGAATTCCTTGATCAAACTACTCACCAAGCCCACAGTTATTCCTTCCACTATTCCAGATGAAGTAGTAAATCTGGTTGGATCTCTAACCTCTACTAGAATGCTCTCCTTATCCAAAGATGAAATCCCTAAGTTTGGATTAAATCATAAATATGATCTCAATATCTCTATCGAAGTCATGGTAAAGACCGTCCCACTTTCACTTATCGGTAATGGACCGTCTCTTAATGTTTGTCCATTATGAACCCTCAATTGCATGGGACTGAAAGTGAGCGAGCTGGCTCTAACCTTTGTCGTGGTGCGTTCTTACGATAATACTCATCCATAAGTGATGGTATCAATAAATCTTACGATAGGGGATGACCCCATAAAATTCTTTATTGAATTCTAAGTCATTGATATCCCGAATTATTTCAATTTGTTGCTTGGATGACCATGGCTCCATAGTATCAAGGGTGTGTCTTCTTTACTCCATCGGAAACTAAAGTTACTCGCAAATAGGCAGGTTATCACTATCATGGGTGATAACGACAATGCCAAGAATGTAAGCACTAGTAATCTAATATTATAAATATAGCATGGGGAGAATGATATGCTTCCGTCAGGTTTTTGAGACAATCAACTTCTACCCCCACGAAGGGATGATTTTAAAGATAGGGTTTGTTCGGAGTATAACCCTCATGGTAATGTCAATGTGATCCAGATGTTTAAGAATATGCACTTCATGCCTGGGCTGGGGCTAGAACGATGACAATAGGGAATACTTGAACCCATAGTGTTGAAAAAGTCTTTTTCCCATTGTGGTCTAGGCTACCAACCATAAGTAGAAGAACTTAAAATGATCCACTAACCTCGATTGAAGAAAAGTCTAAAAAGTGCCAAAATTATCTCAAGAGATTTTCTGAATGGAAGATTCATCAGAGAGGGTGAAGATTTTCTCTTTTGTAACTTTCCTGAACCGTGGTAGGATCATATGGATAATAAGATGAAACCTTAAATGGAGATTATTTTCCAATACATCTACTCATGGGTCAAAAGTTCCCAGCATCATGTGCAACCACTCATTGAGAAGACCGTAGCTGATACTGAAGATTCCCAGGGAACTAACTCTAGGGACTCATTCAACTTACAGACACTAGGGCTAACAGTCTGTATGATCCACTCAAGTTCTACATTATTGGATCCATCCCTCCTAATCAAAGTTGTTGATACACCTCTCCTCAATTGGCATGTTGTACCGTCCCACCAGCTGAAATACAACCCAACCTAGATTTTTATCCCATTTCCCCTTCTTTTGTTGTTCCCCCTATTATGATGTAATAGAGACGTCCTTCGATGAGGTTCTCAATGCTATTTTTCTCGATAATGAAATAAATGAAGATTTTGAGTATCTTGTTGTGTCTTTCATTAATTATCTTGATTCTAATCAAACTCTTGATGATGATGATTTTGTAAATGAAAATATCTTAAATAGTGTTAATAAGTTTAATAATAAATAACATAACCGTGTTCAAGTTAATGAAGATAAAATTATTGTTATTAATCTCAGTTCTAGTAGCCAACTGTGCGAGATTAGAATAGGGCCCACCCTTGATGAGCATGATCGCATGCAACTTGAAGAATCAATGAAGGAATTTATGGATGTCTTCACACGATCCTACTACGATATGCCTGACATTGATCTCAAGATAGCTCAGCACGAGATTCTAACGGTTTGAGAATGAAAATTGGTCAAATAGAAACTACGATAGCTCCGCATCGAATGGTCTCTCAGGGTTAGGGAATAAGTGGTCAAATAGTTGAACGTAGGTTTAATTCATGTGATCGAATATCCCACATGGTTAGCCAACATCGTACTCATGACGAAATCTGGAGGAAAGGTTCTCATGCGCGTAGACTACTGAGATTTGAATAAGGCCTCTCTAAATAATGATTACCTGTTACCCACTATCGACATGATTATCAGTTCATACGAGTTACATTAGTCCCGGGGGAGGTGTTGGTACCACCCACGGGGCCGTTCGGGGGTTGTTTCGAGTTTTCACCCTCTAACGCCATGTTTTCCTTAAGTCTAGAAATATGCAAATTATCGTCGTATTCTCAAACTGGGAGTCCTGCGGATGCGGTGTTAGTTCCTACGAGTTACATTGGTCCCGAGGGAGGTGTTGGTGCCACCCACGGGGCCGTTCGGGGTTTTTACAGGTTTTCAACCTCTAACGCCATGTTTTTAAGCCAAGTTTAGAAATATGCAAATTATCGTCGTATTCTCAAATCGGGAGTCCCGCGGCCTCGTTGTCAGTTCCTACAAGTTACATTGGTCCCGGGGGAGGTGTTGGTGTTACCCACGGGACCGTTCAAGGGCTGTATTGGGTTTTCACCCTCTAATGCCATGTTTTTAAGCTTAAATCTAGAAATATGCAAATTATCATCGTATTGTCAAATCGGGAGTCCCGCGGTTGTGTGGTCAGTTCCTACGAGTTACATTGGTCCTAAAGGAGGTGTTGGTGCCACCCACGGGGCCGTTCGGGGGATGTTTTGGGTTTTCACCCTCTAATGCCATGTTTTTAAGCCTAAGTTTATAAATATGTCAATTATCATCGTATTCTCAAACCGGGAGTCCCGCGGCTGCGGGGTCAGTTCCTACGAGTTACATTGTTCCTGGGGGAGGTGTTGGTGCCACCCACGGAGCCGTTCGTGGACTGTTTCGGGTTTTCACCCTCTAACGCCATGTTTTTAAGCCTAAGTCTAGAAATATGCAAATTATCATCGTATTCTCAAACCGGGAGTCTCGCGGCTGCGCTGTCAGTTCCTACGAGCTATATTGGTCCCTTGGGAGGTGTTAGTGCCACCCAGGGGGCGTTCGGGGGTTATTTCGGGTTTTCACCCTCTAACGCCATGTTTTTAAGCCTAAGTCTAAAAATATGCAAATTATCATCTTATTCTCAAACCGGGAGTCCCACGGCTGCGCGGTCAGTTCCTATGAGTTACATTGGTCCCGTGGAAGGTGTTGGTGCCTCTCACGGGTCCGTACGAGAGTTGTTTCGTATTTTTGCTATCTAACGTATTGTTTTTAAGCTTAAGTCCTAATATTTTTTAATTATCGTCATATTCTCAAACTGGGGGTCCCGTGATCGCGCAGTCAGTTCGTACGAGTTACATTGGTCCCTTGCGAGGTGTTGGTGCCTTGTTTTTAAGTTTAAGTCTAGACATTAGCAAGCTATCATCGTATTCTGAAATCGGGAGTCTAAAACATTTTCAACATATTATCCAACAATGAAACCAATAATTATCCCGTACTCCTTCTAATTATCTCATACTCCTTCTAACATACTATCCAACAACAAGCCAACAACCAATAATTTTCCACAGCCAAACCAAACCAAACCAAATAATTATCACATACTCCTTCTATCATCTAAAAGATTTAATAGATAATGCATATCAATTATATAACTACTTTTGTTAATATACAGTGTACCTGGTGTGTAATGAAGAACTGGTATGTAATGAAGAACCGGTATCCAATTGGTTAGATCTGCAATACGTAAACAATGTGTTATGAAGGACGGGTATGTAAAATTAAATAAATTACCTCACAAAATCACTGAATTGTTTTTAAGAATTAATGAAAGTACGGGACCGTACGGGGGCTGCTACAAAAAATATAGGGGCTGATACAAAACTTCCTTCAAACAAAATAGGGGTTGGGGTTGGCTTTTGCGTAGGTAGAGGAATGTTTAAGTTGGATTCTTTGGTTTTCTTAGGTTGGGGTTTGAAGATGCAATAATCATACATATGACCTTTGTCCATATACTAAGAGAAGAGAGATGGAATATTTTTACCTGAAATCTGCAATTCATCCTCAACACTTGTCCACTAATGCCATTGATCCTCACGGCCACGACTTTGCTGTGCTAACCACCACTGTAGCTACAACTGTCATGTTTTATGAGTGGATGGACTATAGACCTGCTCGATCATCTTGACTACTACAATCAACTATGTAAAGGATTGTAAATACAATAAACGCATAACAAAACTATTAATAAATAATCAAAACTTTACCTCAATGATTGTAGTGGTTCAATTAAATCGAACATCTTAGTACTGAAGTTTGGAAACCCTACATTTAAATTAGTCAAAAGGTTGATAAAACAAATAGAGATAAAAATTTGTACTCAATATCTTAATACAGAAAATAATCAAAACCTCAATCGCAATAATTGTCCACGATTGAAATGCTCTCTCTTTTATTCTTCGGTCTCTGAATGGCATCTCAGTTAGTTAAAAAACGAGGAGTGTACAATTTAATTGTATGTTTAGCATCAATCTTCCAAAAGTGTGTCTGTCAAGAATAGAGAAAAGCGATCCAACTGCTGTTGAGCCCTTGGCAAGATCAGAAGTCATGCTCCCAGCATCAGTTATGACTTTCCCATTACCAACCAGTATGAAAAAAGTCTTAAAAACATCATACATTGTATGCATATATGCATTCACTAGCATATATGCTATAACTGTATGCATATATGAACACAACAACATATATGCAAACAGTAGCATATATGCATACATATATGCAATAACTGTATATATGTTAATAACATCTCCACGTGTCAATCGGGCATGTTAGTGAATTAAATTATCGTAGCATCGTGTATCAAATTATCCATACAATGTCAAGATAATAGAAGCATTAGTAAGGCACCTAAGGTTAGTGATGATAATGCGACAAAACGGATTAAAATTTTCTAACCAAATCATTAATTTCAACACATGAACACATTATGACTATTTAGAAATCCATTTTATTATGCCCATGTGAGCATCACAAAGTTGCCCGTGTCTAAGAAATTTTGTGAGCATTTTCAAATACTAAAGAGAGAAAGAACTGGACGGGTATGATCACTTAACACCCAAACAACAACTAACTCAAACTATTTTAAAAAAGCGATTGGAAAAAAATACTTACTTTGATTTACAAAAAGAAATATTACTACAATTATCTCGACAGATTGTTGTGTGTTGGCCCAAAAGTGTCCTAAATAAAGGTTTCCATAACGTTATTATCAATTTTATCACCACCTACGGGACAAACAACAGACAACCATGTAATGTATGACGTTAGTATAAAATTTTTAGATATAACACCTCAAATGTTTGATCCTACAGTACAAACAACAAATACAGTCGAGTAATGTATGATGTTAGTTTAAAATTTCAAAATATAGCACACCAAATGTTTGATGAAGTGATGAATAAAATTATAGCACACCAAATTTTTTGTCGATGATATGAAAATGAAAAGAAAATTACTAACTGAAATCTTCCTAAGAAAAAAGAAGATACAAATTATGAAAATATTTAACACCCATTATTTTACTACAGACATTACAAAATACTTTTAAAAAATAAATAACCCAAAGAACCCATTCCTCTTCCTTCACTAATCTATCAAACCCTGGCCCATCTTCAAATGCCAAAGTAGAATGGAGGCTTAGAAATTATCATATTCCAACCAATCAAACCCTAACAAACTCATCAGATTTTGAGGTGCCATTGTCTCTCATAATTTTTAATTCAATGCTCAAAACACATAATTAAAAATAATCATAAAAATAAACACGTACATATGAAACTTTTTGTCAATAAACGCATCTGGGGCTTCCATCAGGTCCGCTTTGTTCGTTTTTTCTCTCGCTCTCTGTCCCAAAATCTGTTCCGTCAAAGCCGACCATTTGAATCCGAAAGCAGCTCCACATTTGAGAGAAGATCGAACACAAACATGCCCTCACCTCGACTCGGCTAATGGAACTCACCCAACCAACTATTTGAGAGATTGTAACTCCATTACCAGTGATGTGATTAGAGAAGCCTAATTTGGGTTTGGTATGGGGAAGGTCGTCGTCGCCGAAGAAGAAATCGTCGTCGAGGGTACCGATGCGGGTGAGCTGAATATTCAAAATCTAGGTATGATATGTTTCAACACCACAACTTTAGCCCACAAAGAAAATTTCAAATTCAGAAAAATCAAAGTGACCAACACTTCAGTTTTGTATAAATCACATAAAATTGAAAATTGGCATTACTTCAACCTAAGTGAATTATTGTCATACCAGCTAATTCATGAGCATCTAACCGTAGCTACATTATAACAAAATAATAATAAAAAGTTTGTTTAACTTCAATATATTACAAATTTTGATTTTAGACTTTAATCCAGATTAATACGTTTATTAGATTTTAGTCATACTAAATTGATTGATTTGGAATAATGTCTAGAATAAAAAATTAGTAATATATTTAAGTAAAAAAATGAATAATAATAATAATAATAATAATAATAATAATAATAATAATAATAACAATAATAACAATAACGCAAAGCATGAAAATTGAAGCTCTATAAACTTCTTAACAAACTAGAGACTACTACGAAGCTCAAACTCACCAATCCTAACAGTTTAGCATTCAACAGCACAGTGTTGAAATTAAATAATCGAACAGGAAAGTCAATGAATTTGAAAGTAACATAAAATTGAATTTGATAACAACACGAACACGCACATGTACATAAACATACCTGGAGATTTGATTTGGAAAGTCTGCGATTTCTAATGGTAGGATCGGAGCGAAGAATCCATGGATAAAATAAGAAGGCACATACATGATCCATGGGGAGCGAAGAATCCATTTATATTTGAAAATGGGTATATCAGCGTCGTCTAGGGAGGTGCTTGTGGGGGGCGGAAATGTCGAGGCGGGAGAGGAGGGATTTGAGAGTGGGGTCACGATCGATGAAGGAGGTGAGGAAGTGAGTGTCATTTTCGACGTTGGGTGTGTCTTTTCCACAGTTTGGGGAACAAGATGAGCGGGAAAATTGAGAATTTGAGACGCGCTATTTTGTTTTAGGTTTAACACTGGTCACGGCCTAGAGCCGTGACCCACCCACCCCGACCCATTAATGAAGCTAAGTGGGATGTATACCGCCTATTGGTCACGGCCTATAACCATGACCCATACTAAGAAATTGTCACGGCCCATAGCCGTGACCCTCAATCTGTGATGCGCGACCTTTTTTTATCAACCCTAGTGCTTGAATGAGGGATGGTCACGGCCCATAGTCATGACCCACACCCAGAAATGGTCACGGCCCTAAGCCGTGACCCTCAATGTGTGTACTCTCTTCTTAATCATGCCATGGGTCACGGACTTGGGCCGTGACCCATCCGTGACCAAGCTTGGAGGGAATTTTGGCGCGAGTTTGGCACCAATATGGTCACGACCTGGTCACGGCTCAAGTCCGCGACCACTGTGGTCACGGCCCAAGTTCGTGACCACTTCGAGAGCATCGATAATTTAATGTGATAATAAATATGGTCATGCCAAATATTGAGTGGGTCACGGCCCAAGTCCTTGACCAGCTGGTCGCGGACTTGGGCCGTGACCCACTGGGCGTGACCATTCGTAGGATTTGGTGTAGTGAACTGGATGCCCAATATATTATTTGTGATAAAACATTGTTTAAGAGAAACTTCGATGGAACCCACTTACACTGCATCATAGGGGATGACATTGAAGAAATGATGCAGAAAATCCACGTAGGGGAATGCGGATCGCACATAAATGGCCATATGCTCTCTAAGAAAATCGTCCGACATGGTTATTATTGGACTACCATGGTCAAGCATTGCACAACCTATGTTTGGAGATACCTTAAATGTCAGCAGTTTTTTAACCTCCAACACTTGCCTCCGTGAGAATTGTACAATATGACTTCTCCCTGACCATTTTCCACATAGGGTATTGACATTACAAGGAAAGTTACACCCAATCGGATCCGTTATGCCCTCTAGAGCTATCGCACTTCAATTTGAAGATCTAGTGGGGCTACCCCTTAATCTCTAGTATACATCATGGAAGCAGTCTTACCCGTTGAGCTAGAAATTCCTTCACTACGCGTCATGCTTGAAAGAAAAGTCAGCGAGGAAGACTGGCATCAAATCCATCTTGATGAATTGACACTCTTGGACGAAAGGAGACTGAAGGATCTTTATCACATATAATGTTGCCATCATCGAATATCACATTCCTTCAACAAGAGAGTCAAGGACAATGGTGTCCGAGAAAGGGACTTAGCCCTTAAAGAAATCATAGAGCCCATATGGGACCTAGAGGGAAGTTTAAGCCCAATTGGAGCGGCCCCTACATTTTGAAGAAGATCTTATTAGGTGGCGCCACTATACTCACTAACCTCGATGGGGAAGATATGGCTCGTCTAGTCAATTTAGACCGTCTCAATAAATTCTACCATTAGTCTGAAATCTCGGTGCACTACAACTCTTCTCATCTCTTTTATATTCTAACACAATTCTTAATTTTTCTCTACTCAGAACTACGTGGGGACTGATCCTCTAAAAATATTTTTTACTTTAAAAAATAAAACTCATAAAATTTTCAAAACCCCCAGAGGTATGCAGGCAGCTCATATGCTTCATATGAGCACGCCCCCCTTCTTTTTTCACAAAATGATATTCTTTTCTTACCCGAAAATGATAATTCATTTTTATCATTTATATGAACAAAAGGATTATGTATGCCTTAGCGATTGGTATAGATATTTCAGTTGCAAAAACTCATCAAGAGGCACAATAATATAATTAAAAAAAATATTTTATTATTAAAAATTCCGTTATAATTACGTCATCATTGGGAGTCAAACAACTCCCCCGCCAACCTAACCCTATTCTCCTAAATCAAAAAATAATAACAAGCCAATCTAATCCTATAACAACCTTCCCAAAGTTATCAACCAGATTCATAACCAAACCATAACAAAAGCTTCACAAATAAATTCCTGAGGGATCCTACCCGCAACTTCCAGAAGAACTGCCCCCATCATCATCAACATATTGAGGTTCCTAAACCTCCCCTGCCAGAATAGAATACCGCAGGTGCTCCATGGAATGATATGATCAGACCAGTCTAGAGAAAATAACAACACTTTCCTCTATCATGTCAGATGTGACCAATGCAAACCTCGAGCCCCATACTCCACAAATCAGTTCTCCCAGCCCTCGATGTCCAAGCCCACGCTAATAAAGTAGCGAGTAAAGAAGTTTGGCACAACTACCAAGGGATATTCAGGAGGTACCGCCATATGGAATCTCTCCAACAACCACATGAACAGCATAACATGACTACCCCTTAGGAAGTCAGAATGTCCTTCCCTCCCAACATCCAGACCATTTAAAGTCTCCGCCAGTATCATCGTCATAGAATTGCGAAGATACGAAATCCATGAAATAATGGATGCAAGTTATGGGTCCACCAATAGTTCCCAAGTCATCAACAATTTTTTTGAAATCAAGCCAAGAACGACGGCTCCATCATAGCTCGCACCACTAACATCCTACAAATGCACAAAATACAACACGGTAGGGAAAGAGATCATTCCTCCTGTAACCAATGATCGAGCCGTCAAGGGAGAGATATGGAGAAGTCTTTCTAACAGCTCCCGAGGAGACAGGGAAAGACTTCTTCCAATATGGTTAAGAACTTTTCATTAGTTGGACAAATTTTGTCCAATCCAAGGCGAAAGACATGGTCTTCAGGGTACCAAAATTATATCGCTAACATCAACATGCTCCATTTAATAGGTCGGTTGCGCCATAATAAAACTCGACGAAAGCATCATAGTCGACATTATATGATCACATCGCCTCTAAGTTTTCAAGGTAAGTAGTGAATTCAACACTTTCGGGGAGAGCCAAATTGCAAAATGATGAACAAGAAGAAATAAGTATGCAAAAGAAAGTAAATGTGCATGGGTAAAGAAAATACTCCACCATTACCCCCTTTTTATACTTAGAAGACCTAGCTACAGACAAAAATCCTGCAAATCCTGGACAAAAACCTGCCCCACCAAGTACCAAGTAATTAAAGAAAGTACAATCAAATCCTTAGGTTGATTAGACTGGACAAAACCTTCGATAGGCAATACAAGGGACATGCCGATCAGCAACCCCTTATTTATGGAAAATTCCTTTTTTGTCAAAATTAAAAAAAATCAATAAATATAGTTTCTATTCTAAAGAATTCAGAATTTTCTTCTCCCTATATTTTTACTTATCCTGTTTTAAAATAAATTTTCTCTCAAATTACACCTTTTTACGGTCTCAACGTGAAAGTAAAAAGTGCATATGCATTAAGTCACTAAAGCAACAAATTTAACAAAACCCCATTTCATTGCATATATATTACTTTATGACATTTATTTTGCAAGAAAACAACACAATCAACGAGACTCAGCTCGAACCCTCCAACTCTCTTTCTCCCTCTCTCTCTCACACACACACACACATATACACACACACGCTAACTCACTTTATCTTTCTCTCTCTCTTTAATACCCTCCATTCCTGTGACGTATGCGCTTTCCCCGTCAACAAGATGGCGAGCCTCCGCTCACTGAACCAGACCCTCCCTAGATGAGGCAGACGTCACCAAAAAAGAAGGAACCGAGATCGACTCTTGAATATGAGCAGTCACAGAAGCTACCCAATACCGAATATCCCTCAGCCAGTTGGTCAACACCCGAATGTGCTTCAAGAAAAATAGAAAAAATCAAATCAGTCAATCTGAGGCAAAGAAAAAAATCAAAAAATTCAAAAGACAAATAAATAAAAAGGAATGTCGATGGTTGAAGAACATTCTCTATCAGCCCCAGCTCCTTCGGGTCCATCGCACCGACCCTCCATCAAATCTCCTAATGTTATAATAAGGAGGAGCTAACCACACAAACAGAACCTCTGATGTCATCACCGCTACACCACCTGTATTGTGGGAAGAGCCCACTGGTCGACTCGAGCCCACTGGGGAAGAGGCATAATGGCATCTATGCTGGGCAGCATCACCCACCTCGACACGAAATCCAAGTAATCATAAGTTGCCACCGTGTTGAGGTACGACAAATAAGGCTCGCCGATCATCGCCGCCACCCTCGCATGCTCTGAAATCTCCCACTCTCGCCTTATATACATTGAGGGCCTCACCGGTGGCACCATAACCTCACCCTCCACCACCTGTCTAACTACTCTCTCCCTCAAATACTAGAAGCAGTAGAACTCATGTGCCAATAGACGATGCAGCTGCGTGTTGCCCCCGGTCACCTCCTCTGTGTTGGATGGCTATCCCCACAGGGATAGAAGGTTTGCTGTAAAATTCCCAATAAAAAATCAATATTTGTAAAGATCAGTAAAGAAAAATGGTCTCAAAGGAAAGAAGGGTTTACCCAATCGCTCGTTAAGTCGTTCAAGACCTGATGCACCCCCCCCCCCCCCCAAAAAAAAAGAATGACCGCCTCAACTACCGATTGGACTATCTCCACCAGTACATCCAGTAGACGTTCCCAACAGACTTATCCTTCAAAGTTTTTAATGGGGTGTTAAGCCAAATCACCTCATGGAACCACTACTGCAAAGGACAAAGAGTCATCAATCAAAAGAAGCAAATGCATAAAGAAATATGCGAATGCATCAAAGAAAATGCACAAATAAAGAATACCTCTAAGAGATCTGCGGCTCAAGTAAAATGTTTGTCGGTAGCACCAACTGAATACGTCTGAAGAAAAATGAAGGGTTGCCAAAGTCAGTCTCCCCTAATCAAAAGGAGGGATATTAGAATATAGCCTAAAAATGGCAAAAATCAAAATTTGGTGACGTCGCCATGCGTAGCCACCAAAAACCTTCCCAACAATAGTAAAAAATGTAAAGGGTTAATCTTCTTCACCTTCATCCCCTCAGTCTTATCGATCTGTCTACTCAATAAAAACTCCTTCAGAAGAGACAAACATATGGAGTCCCCGAAGATTATCATCTACACATCACCAAACGCTGCCTCCACCGCCGTCGGCATCACCCTCAAAGTTTGATCCACCTCTATCTAGACCCCCTCGCAATCCAGCTCTAGCAGCTACTGTACATCTATGGGAGTCACATTCATCTCCCCGAAACCAAAATGCATGGTGTGGGTGGTATCCTAACACCTCCTCCCCAAAGCGCATATGATAACCGTCGAATGAGTTATCTCGTCTAGTACATATGATAATCTATAAAAATCGGTTGATGACACCACCCAACGCACTACTGATTGAAGGTGCTCCCGAACATTCTTGAGCCCCGTTGTCCGTCGAGAATGCAGATTGGATGTAGATATATCAGTCTACAAAAGACAAAAAGGAAAAACCCTTATCAAAATTCAAGAAATTAGGAAATATCATCAAGAAAAAAGAAGGGAATACGAAAGGTCATCCACACTTACATAGTCGCCAAGGATCACCACCCTATAAGATCGATGGCACGACGGCTCATAAAAAAGAGTCATATCATTCGCCACCTGGTCAAACGAGTCAAAAGAATTTTCACTACCTAGTGATAGGGGCACCCTGGACCGCCATTCCAAGTTTGACAGTTCGTTGACATTTAACCACGACATGTGGACCTCACTGCTCGATAAATCAGCCATTTCTTGGTTTTGGAACGCTAAAAAAATTTGCAGAAAGAAAAGTTAGAAGAAAGAAAGTTTGTAAACTGTGAAAAATGAGGAAATCTTGCACCTTTTTTATTGGAGGCTAAGGGGCATGTCGATCGGCAACTCCCAGCAACATACCAAACGGCATTGTCCATTCACCTACTTGAAGTACCCTGGCATCTCCGACGCTATTCCGGTCAACACCCTCCCTGAAATTTCGTAACAAAAATTCCCAAAAAATTCTTAAAATTACCAAATGAATTTTAGAATCTTTTTCACCAAGAAAAACATTTTTTACCACACTTACTCCCCCAACAAAACACTTACTTCCCTAGCATACTTCTAAAAATTAATTGAATGTCTCCCCAACAACGTCTCCAAAGGACACCATAAGAATTACAAATTTCCCTAGCAAGCCTGCACCCAATCCTTGAATTAATACCTTTTCCCCAATGGAGTCTCCAAACTTCCCCAAGAAAACTATAACTTAAGCCCTCAAAATTGGCTTTGACCTTGAGAATTGGTCGCTCCCATCTTAAGCCCTCCCGATTGGCTTCAACTCATAGAATTGGTCACTCCCTACTTAAGCCCTCAGAATTATCTTCGACCCTCATAATCATTCATCTCTACTAAGGTCCTCAGAACTGACCTGGGCCTTCTAAATCAGTCATCTCTACTTAAGCCCTTAAAATTATCTTCGATCTGCAGAATTGGTCATCTCTACTTAAGCCCTCATAATTGGCTTCGACCCATAGAATTGGTTACTCTCTACTTAAGCCCTCAAAATTGGCTTTGACTCGCAGAACCGGGTGCTTCTAGTTCGGTCCTAAAAACGAAATTTGACCCTCAGAATTGGTCACCTCTACTTAAGACCTCAAAATTGGATTTGACCCTCAGAATTGATCACCTCTATTTAAGCCCTCAGAATTAATCGCTTCTATTTAAGCCCTCCGAATTGGCTTAAACCCACAGAACTGGTCACTTTAAGTTAAGCCCTCATAATTGGTCACTTCTATTTAAACCCTCAGAATTGGCTTCGACCCGTAAAATTGGTAATCTTTACTTAAGCCCTTAGAATTGGCTTCGACCTACAGAATTGGTCATCTATACTTAAGCCCTCAAAATTGGCTTCAACTTGCGAAATTGATCTCTTCTATTTAAGCCCTCAAAATATGCTTTGACCCACATAATTGTTCATCTCTACTTAAGCCCTCAGAATTGGCTTCGACCCACATAATTGGTCATCTCTACTTAAGCCCTCAGAATTGGCTTCGACCCTTAGAATTGGTCACCCTTACTTAAGCCCTCAGAATTGTGTATCTCTACTTAAGCCCTTAGAATTGTCTTCGACCATCAGAATTGGTTACCCTTACATAAGCTCTCAGAATTGTCTTCGACACGTAAAAGTTATCGCTCGCTACTTAAGCCATCAGAATTGGCCTTGACTCGCGGAATTGGTCGCTGCCTAACTTAGGTCCTCAAAATCTACCTCGGACCACAGAATCATCCATCCCCAGCATTTCCTTAGGTCCTCAGAATCGACCTCAACCATTTGAAATGGTCATCCTCGTCCCTTAGGTCCGTAAAATCGACCAATTTCCAAAACATCATGTGGTGTCTATTCCACGGCTCTGTAGACACCAAATTCTAGGACCCCTTAAGTTTTTCTTTAGGTACCTAGAACCTCCCTGTTTCACTACAAACCTTAGGTCATACTCCGAGTACTAATATAGAGGCCATCGGGAGCTCTCGAGACCCTGTTTGACTTCGATCAACTCTATCATTAGAAAGAAAGCTCAATGAATCTATAAAGGGCTTTGAATACCCTTTCCAGTGGTCCACACTGGCATATCGGTTTGGATGAACAAATCATTTTACCATTAAAAATCGATCTAGAGACCATCGGGCGCTCCAAAGAACCAATTTGACCCCAATTAATTTCATCATCAGAGAGAAATGTATTTGAATCTTCGAAGGTCACTGAAACCCCTTTCTAATGGTCCTCCCCTTATGAGAAATGACATAAAAGTTTGGACGAATGATCTATTTTCCCCTAAAAATTGATGCAGAGGCCACCGGGCACTCTAGAGATCCTTTTGACCAAGGTCAACTCTCCATCTTGAATATTCTAAGGGCACTGAATACCCTTTCCAAAGGTATGCTCCGTGCATGAATCAACCTTACGATATGGACGAATGACCCATTTTACTCTAAAAGGTCACCGAGGACTTTCGGGGACCGATTGACCAAGCTCAACTTTCCAAACAGAGCGAAGATTTTTCGAATGTCATAATACCTCACATAAACTTTCGAACGGTCCTCCCCGTGCACGATTCTGACTTACCGTTTGGACGAACGATCCCTTTCTATCAAACGATCTCCCGTCCAAAGGACCGACGCACGCTTTCGAGCCACGTTGGACCCAAAGTCAAATCCTAAACTCCGGGGCGGACCAAAGGACACTTGAAGGCCTCTAAATGAATTTTCTAATGGGATTCCCAGTGCATGATTTGGATCAACGGATTGCATTCTACGACCCTTTTTCAAGAAAAATCTACATGAGACTGCCGATTGGCAGGTCCATTTTCCTGCCTAACACTAGTGTGCCTAGGGTTACCTGTCGATTGGTAGGGCCAGGGATAAGCTGATCGGCACCCCCTCACTCTATAAATATAAGGCATGACCTCACTACCAAAACACACCTCAATTCATCAGTATTAGTGATCTCATAAACATTCTCTTGCAATCAGCGAAGTTTTCTTGTGTGAAATTCCTTTCCATCTTACATTCTCATCCTTTTCATACCCAATTTGACAAAATCTCATTCTCTCTCATCCAACATTCATCTCAACATTCAAGTGAGTTCATCCAAGATCAAGATCAAACTTCAATTCTTCAAAGAAAGTCCAAAATCCTTCTCTCTCTCTCTCTCTCTCTCTCTCTCTCTCTCTCTTTAAATTTCTTATTTTTGCATTAATTAAATTAAATTCATAATCTGATTTTTACGTTAGTTCATAGACATTAATGATAAGCACCCAAAAGTGTGCATTTTATACCTCGAATACACGTATTTTAGTTGCTAATTCTCGACAATAATGGTCTTATACGCGTAAATGTTCAATGTGCAGGCTTGATTGCAGTTGCGGTGTCAAAAGCATTATTTTGAGACAATTTGCAGTTAAAATGGAGCTAATTCCCTCCCCCGTAACCTTACCCGAGCCTAAACCGACCCCGCACCCCATGTGTGTTTAGTTTGTGCCTTTTTATTTTTTTTAGATTTTTAGCTTGAGCCGTTTTTATGTTTAGGATATATTTTACATTTATTTATGATTTTTGGAATTCATTTGCATATTTTTCTATTTCTTTTTATTTAGTGTAGTTTTATTTTGATTTTAATTTTTATTAGTTTTTAGTTTTTAGTCTAATTTTATTAGGATTACTTTTTTTTAGGAATTCATTTATTTTTAGTTTTATTATATTTTACATTTTCTTTTTAGGATTTTAGTTTTAGTTTTAATATATTTTCATTTTCATTTTTAATTGAGTATTTATTTTATTTTTATATTTTTAGTTTATTAGTTTATTTTTTAGTTAGTTTTAGTTTATTTTTTTGAAGGGTGACAAACTAACACACACACACACACACACACTCACACCCACCTACCATACACTCACATACACCTAAATACACCCTCACCCTCACCCATCCTATCATCTACATGTCACTACACATAAACACCTCCCTCATCATCTTCTTCCCTAACACACAAACCTTTTGTCTCTCCTCACTAACCCCCATTATTATCTTCAACAACAAAACCAACTTCTCTCTCATCTTCCATAATCATAGCCCAAAAACCATCTCAAACTTGAACCCAAATTCCAAATCGGGTCACAACCTATTTTTACCCCTTGCCAAAATTCGAAACCCATACCCATTTAACCCGGAGTCTTGGTCGAACCACCGTCGGCCAGCCCTCCAGCCTAACCCGTCGTTGTTGACCCTTAACCCGAAACCAACCCCCACCTACCCGCGCCCATACAAACCCAAACCCAACCCCCTTTTTACCCAAACCCGGCAACCTCCGGGCATCCCCCGACCCGTTTCCAACCAGGCTCGGACCCGTGAATTCGGAGCTTACCAACCCCTTCTGGCCATCACCCCTACCCCGGTGAACCAAACCCGTTGGCATCCACCTGCTGCCCTCATCTCCTCCAACCCACCTACAACCCGACAGCGCGACTCGAACCTTATACCTCCCAACTTCGAACCCATATCGACCTGCCTAAAATCGTTAGCCACGATTTTATCTTCTACCTTTTACAAACCAACCAAGACCAAAGAAACAAATAGAATCCTCACATGTTTTAAAACCCGTTTTAACCCTTTTCCCAAAATACCCCCAACTAACTCATTTTACTCCAATGCCCAAAATATCCCATAACCAAATCTGATTTTCATTCCCTCACACTCTCATTACCTCACACAATCCATGATACACCTCTCCCACATGCACACCCCTAGCCTATTTCCAAAATTACCTTTACTCCTTTGCCCACTATAAATGAAGACTCAAGACCATTTGAAGATCTATCAAGAGAAATCTCAAGAGAGTTAGAGATAATTTAGTGTAGAAAATAAATTTGGATAAACATCATTTTGTAAATATTTTTATTTTTTTGTCAGATATTTGTGAGGATCAATTTTGTAAGAGATTTAATTGAGTGGATATTTAATTGCAAATCAGTTGGATGTCCAATTAGAGGGATTGTATGCTTAAAATTGGAAGATTGGAGTTCAACCTTCTCAAAGAAAATTGGTTTGATTTTTCTATTCTCTTCTATTATATTTTAGTAGCCTTGATTATTTTTTCACCATGTTTGATATCATGTTAGGCTAAGTCCCATTTCAAGGTGTGGGATTACCTATTAATTTGATGTTAATTGAATTTAGTTAGTTTAAATAAATTAAAATTTTCTTTGATAATTAACTTTGCACTCTTACTTTTGATTTACGCCTCAAGAGAGGGTAAATGATTTTCGAGAGAAAATCGAATTTCTAGTAATAATTTTCATTTTAGAATCGAACGAGAGATAGGTTTTTCTAAAATGCGGAATTATTTCTTTGAAATTCAACTCGAGGCTTCCTTTTATGATTTAAACTAATTTAACAAATTGATCCTAGCGAGTGGTTTGTTAGATGATGTTTGGATCTATATTGTCAAGAGTTGTAAGAGTGTAAATTTAATTCTCTAAAATGTTATTGTTAAAATTACATTTGCAACGAGAGTTGATTTGTAATTTTGATACTGTCTCGGGATATTTAATTTAAATGAACTAATTGATTAAATTAACTAGAATTTATGGTGTAATCCCATCTCTTGTTATCTCTCACTTTGATTTTCTCACTCATCTCTTATTTTACACGTTCATTTAGTTAGCTTTTATTTCATTTTCATTATTTCCTTTTAGTTTGTCATTTGATCTTTGATTTTAGTTTAGTTTAGCTTCACCTCACCTAACCAAATTTTTTTAATATTGAAAAAGCTAAAAAAAAGCAAAAATCCCAAAAAGAAAATAAAATTGAATTCCAATTGAGCTTGTCTCTAGCTTACCCCCTTGAAGTGGATTGACATCCTTACTTACCGCTCTACACTAGTTTTATTATCATTTTTTATAGGTAATTGAGGTTTTGATTAGAGGACTTTCAAGCAACGAAGAAATACCGTAAAGTTCCTTTATCAATTAACATCTCACCTTTTTTATTAGTTATATTTCACATACCTTATTTTCTATGAAAAAAAAAACTAAACCAACAAAAAGAGTGTTATACCTATAAATTCCAACGGGATTATCCGTCACACTTTTCCAAAACTAAACATATCTTTTTACACCCACACATATAATAAATTCCTGTTCGAATCTATGTAATAAATCCTACCCCTAAGACGAATGCAAACTAAGTGGACTTTGATGCCTTTATAGGCTACGTATGTGTCTTTGGTTAAAACCCAAGACTCGAGTCCAATTTTCTAATTTTGCAAAATTTTCAAATTTTTCAATTTTTCCAAATTCCCCATTTTCGCATTTGTCTCCTTTTCATCAACACATTATTTTAATTAATTTGTGATTCTTATTGGCGTTGTATCAAACATATATTATTGTTTCACTATAACGACCAATATTGCGATAAATGCATAAATCATATTTTTAATATTATTTTGGGAACATTCGTATGGATGAAATCATTCTGCCCTTCCCATGGTATGAGTTGGGTAATTGTGATCTCCATTTACATATAGACATACACACACTTCACAGAGAAATGAAGTAAAACAATAACACAAGCCCATGAGAGACCTAAAGGGCAGGATGGGGGCCTGACACTTTTCCATCTTTGATGCCGCTCTCTCGAGGCGGTGCGATTTCATTTCTTTACTTTCACCCCACACCAACGACAACCGAAGCATTCCTAAATAGTAGAGTGGGCACGAGACTTTTACCTCCTCCCCCCCCCCCCCCAACCGGGAGGAGAGATGGAGGAATCGGGATGGACACAATATATATATATATATATATATATATATAAGGTAGTTACAAGTGCACGTAGATATGATGTGTTTGAGTCTCATTTCGTCCATTCGACTTTATGGTTCATTATTATATTTTCCCATTGGGCATTTGGCTCATTCTCTTGTCTTCGTTACAATAGGTTGGGTGGGGTTCCTTATTTTGAGAGCGTTGTACAGGTAACTATTCTTTTTATTTTACGTTAGTATCTCTATATGCTAAGATTCTGGGGATGCTTTCCATAGATCCCTCACGTAGCTTGATTTAAATGAAAATCGCATGCTAAACAAGTGAAATGTTAATTAAATAAAATTGTACTGGTAACATTATGTAGATTATTTTATTGCACTTCACACCGAATGCTCGGATCGGACCGGGTTGACTACAGGTAACACATAAATTTCGGACCGGGGCATTACATGTTAGGTTAGTAATGTTGATATATAAATTGTGTTGGGAATTAAGTCGACAATTTATAAGGAGTACATGATAAAGTTGTGTCAGATTGTTGGGTTGATTGTTGTTGTGTCTTGTGTTGAATGATCATGGTTTTATACAAATGAGGGTACTTAAGATGCCCACTCTACTAGTTCTTCTTATGAAACCTTTAACTAATTATTTATCATAACGACTACCCTATCTTAATGACTAAATGTTTAAAATACAATCATTTTGTTAACTTGTTGTGGTTGTGTTCACCCCTTCCTGAAATGGTTATTGTTTGGGTGAATACAAATTAGTGGAAGGGCATGCATAATTGACAGACAAATTGTAATTCTAGATATAATTAAATTAAAATGGACATAAATTTCTATGTCTAATTGATCGGATGGAAAACCATAATTTGTTTAGTATTAATTATAGCCATAAATTGTTGTGTCTTCACCCTTAAGACTCATATTCACACCCTTTTAAATATATTTTCTCAGGAAAAATCAGTCACAATAGTAATTACTAGAAATAAGAGTACAACAGGGTGCAATTTGGCTGCACTAAAACCTCTTTCATTAGAGCGCGCCATATAGAAGGAACTTCAGTTTACATGTATGGTAGTAGAAAAATTGAATAATTTAGTTACCTTACCAATCGTGGAGTTGGTCTCTCGAAAGACAACCTGTTTGATCGTATTCTATTTTCATTACCAAAAATTTAGGATAAGGCAGTAGACAATATATTTCACCTGCATAATCCTAACAGGGCATTGATACTGGTGACACAGTTAGAAAAGGCTGAAAAATATTCATCTTTTGTGGTTACAATTTCGTAAAGAAAGCATTCACCCAGATCGCGATGTCTCTCAACACTTGCATATTAAAAATGAGCTTGCAAAATAGTTAAAGAAGAAAGCATTTCGAGTTCATGTTATGGACCTTTATACATCAATCATATACACGCTTCCACCTACTTGGCTGCGTGTAAAATTTCATAGATTTTTAAAAAGTAATACTGATTTAATGGCAACCAGACACATCGAGCATGTTTTAAAAGTTGTCGAAAAGGTATACACACACACACACACATACATACATACATACATATATATATATATATATATATATATATATATACACACACATACACACACACACTAACGTATTGCCCGTGCCTGATGGTGCGAAGAAAATTTTTCAAAGTACATAGTTACGAAACAATAAAAATGTTTGAAGTATGTTACTACAAAATGGCAAAATTTTGTTCCATGTATAATTTTAAAAAATCTTCGATATACTTGTTCAGGATATTCCTGAGTACCACGTATAACTGCGTGGATGTAGATTTAAGTTGTGGTTTAAAAAATCTTTCGTTGTGAACAATATTTAATAAATTGAAATCTAAATAGTAGGAAGCAAATGTAGTTGTAGGTTAGGAAAAATGATACTGGCTTCTATACCTTATATTGGCACTCCATGTGCATCTCGTGATGTGCTTGTGCTACCGTGATTGTAAACAGATTGTATATGAGTTGATCAAGACATTCACCTTAAATCTGTAAGGCAAATCTTGGTTTAAACTCCAAAATAAAAATTGTGAGTGTTGTAAATTACTTAACACAATGTACATCAATCGAGGGCAGTACATATAATTATTCAAATATGCGACATGAATTGAGGTTTGAAATTAACAAAGTCACTGCTGGGCAGCATTTGGTTAGGGTCTCTTTGCATGTCGGAACATTGTAGAAGGAGAAATGGTTCTCGAGTATCGTGGTGAACATGTAAGGGGTAGTGTTTTTATCCGAGAGAGGCATACTACTACAAGGAAGGTAAAGACTGCTACCTGTGCAGAACATAATATAAAAAAGAGATTAAATATGTCTGAATTATGTCAGTAAATTATGTCTGTGCAGAACATATTATACAATACACAATGTATGATGTCCATAGAATAATATACAGTCCATAGTATACACATGTATACATAATGAACTTGCCAAAGAGTGATGTATGGGCACAATGTACACTCTCAAAAACCACATATGACGCTAACATATCTATCGCTGAAAATTATATTTATATAGATTACCTCTCAAAAACTTAGAGCAAAGTTCATAATCTGTATCAGAAAATGAAATAAAGAAGAAACAAAATAGTATTTTTTGTAATTAAAAAAAAATCTAAAATTATACAACTAAATAAACTTGCATTTAGAGCAGAATTGGAAGGATCCTAGGAGGCTACGATCACATAAATTGAACATGTACTCCCATTTTTATTACTGGGAGCATGGAAGCCCTGCCCATATACTAATATCCTTCGTCCCTAGAACAAAGGTACAACACCCGCATTTAGGCCGATTTCCCAGCTATACGTTCAATCAATTTTCAAATCCAACATATATTTTACTCAATTCAACACAAAACCAACAAACACATGGGGTACGAATAACAAATAAAATGTATATGAGGTTCTTAAAAGTCAAAAATAACCAAACCATGTCCATACAGTAGTCATTTAATTATGGAACTTGAGAAATTTTCTATTTTTTGTTGTACACCAATCACATCTAAATTCACGTAGTATCACTAACATAAAGTGCCATTACAGTGTGGTCATGCTCACAACATGTTCTAGTATCATGCTCCCAATATGAAATTAAAATTTTCTTTAGAGATTATTCATTTCGTTAACAGGTGTTTAAGCACTCAGTTATTTTGCCAAACACCTAGAATGCATCTTATTAAAAAAAAGTTGCCAATAAGAATCACTCGGTCATTTTGCCAAACACCTAAAATGAAACTTATTAAAATAAAAAATAACATAAGTACCGTAATTGAATTTTCTTACTAAAACTTGTTCAGACCTTTACTTGAATTGTTGCTATCACCCTATAAATCGGTAAGAGATAGTTAATTTAAGTATGCATTCTTACATAAGCACCAAATGACTTTAAAAGCAACACCAAATTATTTTCTTAACCATGTATGTATAACTTAAATATGCATACTTATATAAACACCAAATTACTACCAAAATAAACACAAAATTAAACCCAAAAATTAAATCAAACTCCCAAATATCAATCCTTCAAAGTAGGTTAAGGTTGAATTTAATGTGAGAGATACACTACCTGATATCTCGAAAAACCTAGATACTTACATATACACCAAAATAGGAGCAAAATAAACACAAAAGTAAACCCCAAAATTAAATCAAATCCCAAAGTTAAGCTCGGATTTGACAACCAATAATTTTGAGCCAAGATGCACAACTTAAATATGAAACCAAAAATTCCAAACCCCAAAACACTATAATGCGAGAGATATAATAAAAATGAAATACATTTGAACCAAGAAAAATGATGTTGGAACCAAAACCCTTAAACCTATAAGATGATTCAGAGAAAGAGAGAGAGCACATGATATCTTTAAAAATCTAGAGGAGAGAACAATATGAACCTAGGAACCAAAACCTAAAAGATGATTAAGAGTGCATGAAATTTTTGAGAAAAGAGGACGAGAGAGAGAGAGAGAGAGAGAGAGAGAGAGAGAGAGGGATATAGGGTTGTGTGCATGTCAAACGTGAGGTTGTGTACATGAAAGGGTGTCACATTTAAATGATACACATATGAAAGGGTAATTCAATTAATGTTCTTCAAACATGCGCGTCAAGATGATAAGCATTCAATGAATAGTTGGACTGTTGATTATCTGGCAATTAATGTTGTGGTCGAGGTGCAGCTCGAACCGCCTTAGTTGCTTGATAGCTAGAAAAAATTGCTTCTCTTGTAGATTTTTGTCGTTGTTGCAACTTCTCTATCCATCAAAATTTCCCTTGAACCTACAAAATTATAACAAAACTAGTGTAGAGGTAAGTAAGGGAGTCAATCCATATCTAAGGGTGAAACACAAAATTGGAGAGGACATATATATAGATTCATTTGCATTTTATTATATTTTTTTCCATTTTTACTTTTTCTATTTTTTTATGAATTTTTCAAGGGAATATTTTAACTAACTAACTATACTAATTTTTATAACTACAAATTAAGATGCAAAAGCTAATAAAAATAAGGTAAATAAAATTGAGCTAAAAAGTAAACTAACTAAATTGGACTCATGAGGGCTTCAAAATTTCATCCCATAAATGGGAGATTAGCCCTCAATAATCATCATCCAAAAATATGAGATACATAATTGAAAGCATGTGAGGATTAAACTAAAAGTAAAAGAGAGGAATAGATCAAACCAATTTGAGCCTTGAATTGAAATGGAATCTTCATTTGCATCAACAATCTCTCAATTACACATTAAAAATCACTCAATCATAATCCCTCACTCATGTATTTATTGAATCTAAACTAAAAATTACAAACTAAAAAGTAAAAAGATAATGGATGAATTCATAATGGATAATTAAATAATAAAAGAGATTTGCTAAAAATGCAAATCCTAAAATTATAAAATTATACATTAGAATTCACCCAAAGAAATAAATTCTAGATCATTAATTTATATTGAGATAATTGCTAAAAATGCAAAATCTCAACATAAAGTAATGGGTTAGAATTTACCTCCCATAAGGGATAAATTTCACTACATCAATCTATAATGAATTAATGGCTAAAAATGCCAAGATTCATTATAGATGGGTGGGGTGAATTTTATCCTAGAGATAATTTTCAACACACACCTCTATATTGAGGTATTTGCTAAAAATGTAAATACTCAACATAGAGGGGTGGGGAGAATTTTATCACACCAAGCTTAAAACTAATTTGAGATCCCCTTGCAAATGGGTCTTCCTCTTCAATATATAGTAGGCATGGCACACATGAAGTTAAGGGGCATTTTTGGAAGATTGCTTGGGTGTGCATGGGAATTGTGAGGGGAGCATGGGGTGTGAGGTCATGGGGGTAGAGGGAGTGAGGTGATTTGAGAATAAAAATTGATTTGGTGAAAGGGTATTTTTGGGTAATAGGTAAAGAAGGTTGTTGGGGTTTTTAAGGGTATTTGGGTAAAAAGAGGGTTAAGTGGGATAAAAGTCATGTGCGTCTTTTAGCTTTGGGATTTTCTTTGGAAAATGGCAGGTAAAATCGTGTAGGTCCATGGCTTTGGAAATGGGTATATGGTGTTTTAAATATGAAGTGGGTTTTGGATTTGAATGGGGGTAAAGGATTGGAGAGGGTCATGGGTTTGGGTTACGAGGACTACGGGTGGCAATATGGGTCAGTGGGTCGTGTTTTGACCCGACACGACAAGGTTTTTTCGGACACGAACACGACACGACACGAATTTGTGTTTTTTTTAGCTGACACGAACACGACACGAATAAAAAATAACACGGCACGACACGACACGACTCATAATTAATACACGAACACGACACGACACGACTTCGTGTCAAAAAAACACGACACGAACACGACACGAACACGAAATATCGTGTCAATTTCGGGTCAATTTCGTGTCGTTCCGTGTCGTTTTTTTGTGTCGTTTCTAAAATTGCCACCCCTAGCGAGGAAGGTAATGGGATGAGGTTGTGTCTACCCGGATATGGGTTTACACGAGTTGGAGGTGCTGAGAATGCGACTGAAAGTCGCCGGAGGTCGCGAATCAGGTAGGACAGAGGAGCGTCGCAGGCAGGAGGCTGGCCGGAGGGGGACGCGATCGGGTAAGGTGGTCGGTCCGGCGGGGTTGATGCCGAGAGGAGAGAGGGGGGGTCGGAATGGGTGGTAAGGGGTGAGTTGGGTTTGAGGTTGGAGATGGTGTTGGGTGAGATGAGAGTTTGGTTATGGGGATTAGGAGAGAGAAATGGGTTGTTGGATTAAAGGTTGAAGATGAAGTTGGGCTGATTTAGTGTGGTAGAGTGTAGGGGATTATGGTGGGGGTTTAGTTAGGTGTAGGTGTAAATGAGTGTATGGGAGTGTAGGATAAGGGGGGTATGTGTGTGAGGGTGAGGTGTATGGGAAATATGGTGAGGATGAGGGTGTAGGGGAGTGTTTGGGGTATAGGATAAGTTTATGTGGGTATAGGGTGTGTGTTTATGTGTGTGTTTAATTTATGACCCTACTAAAATAATAAAAAGACTAAAATCTAACTAAAAATAAAACAAACTAAAAATAATAAAAATAAAAATAAAATAATAAAATCCTAATCCTATATAAAAACTAAATTAAAACAAAAGAAATAAAAACTTAAAATCTAAATGAAAAACTAAAGTCCTAAAAAAATATAAAATATAATAAACTAAAAATAAACTACTACACTAATCTTAATAAAATAAGACTAAGCTAAAAGCTAATCAAAATCGAAAAAAAATAAAATTATATTAATAAAAATAAAATAGAAAATAAAATCTAAAAAATTCTAAAATAAATCTAAAATAAATCCTAAAAATAGAAAAGACTCAAACTAAAAATCTAAAAAATAATAAAATGACACAAATAAAACACACACAGGCTTGGGATAAGTTTGGGCTAGGCTAGGCTCGGGTTAGGGTTTAGGTAGGTTTAGGGACAAGGGTATTTAGCTCCATTCTAACTGCAATTGGCCTCTAAATGTAGCTTTTGATACCGCAACTGCAGTTAAGCCTGCATGACAAACATTTAAGCACATAAGACTCATATTGTCGAGAAATAGCAACTAAAGTACGACTATTCGGGGTATAAAATGTACAGTTTTGGGTGCTTATCACACCACCCCCAAACAGAGCGTTGCTAGTCCTCGAGCAATAAGATAGAGAGACAGAGAAAGATAAGAAACTAAAATTGTACCACTTTCGCGGGCACTTGCGATTGCACTTAGCATGTGCAACAAGCCTTTAAACCTATAGGTTGCCCTACAGGACGAGTTGTGTCTCGTGAGGGTTTGTAGGGAATATACTCACAAAATTCTTATTTGCAAAAATTTATTAAAAGGCAATCAATCTCTTATTAGATGTAGAATAATCGCACAATCCATCATGAGAAATATTTTCAGAAATACAAGCTAGAAATGTAAAAGTTTAGCTAAGTAAATACTCAAGGCACATCCTTCCTAGAACTCAACGTGTGTAGTGTGAATCAGTCAAAACGGGTCGAGAATCATAAGAGTAATTCCTAGATTGCCTTGTCGGAATCAACGTTTCAACTTCAAATCTCACTAGATATATCACTCTCAAATGAACTCTCGAGATATGGGTCAGTGTATCGCTCTTGTGTGTGAGGAGGTGAGTAAATGTAATCAAGTTCAAACGTCTCACACACACATAAGAAAGAACGAACATATAGAAATAAAATTGATCTCATGAAAGAATGCTAATCACTATAGTGAGAACGTCGAGTTATTCACCACGTTGACTTTCATTTGCCCGAACACCTAGGGGAATATATGGATGATTGGGTGAGGGGAAATGAAATGAAATAGGAAGGATATGATGATGTGGGTTGTTTGGGATGAGGTAGGTAGGATAGGATGGGATGATGATATGATGGATGGATGGTGGATATTTGAGAAGAGTGTATCACTCATAGACGAACAAATGTCTTTATTTCTTAACTGTAACTTTCTCTTTTTCTTCTTTTCCAAATACACATCAATGTATGAGATAAATCTGCTAAAAATACAAATAACCTCAACATAGATTTGTATTTAATTTTTCTCTATCTGAATCGGCTTTGGGAGAGATATTCGCTAAAAATGCAAACACTCTCTATGACGGATCTTCTCCTTTTACTTTCAACACTATTCTCTGTGGATATGGAAATGGGCGGTATGGTATATGGTGATGATATGGAAAATGGAAGGTGTATGAATGTATGATAAATGAAATTTGGTTGGTGTATGAGTGAAGGTGTGGTGAAAATCTAGTGATCGGGACAAATTTTAAGACACGCGTTTCTTACAACTCGAAAATGATGTCATTCTCGGTGATCAAGCCAAAATTTTATGAAAGATAATGAGATCATAGGACAATTAAAGTGCGGACCCAAAAGAAGTTGAATCAACTTGTGACTCGGAGATTGCGTAAAACACTCAAAAAGGGTGAAAGGCACAAATCTCACGGGCTAAAGTCTCTACTAGTGATCCTTAAGGTTCTCTTTAGAATTGTAGTACTCTTCAACTCTAAACCATAGTGACATGATAAGTGCGCAAATTTTGTTGAGTCTAGAAATTCATGGTGCAAAATGCCTTGTTACGTATTACATAAGCTATTTAGAAAAAATATTCTCTAGCTTGATTCCTAGACTTTAAAAGATGGATAATTGAAAATTCACATCAATGAGTGAGATGAAAGAAACTGCGCGAAATTTTAAAAATCAGGTT
This sequence comes from Sambucus nigra, assembly GCA_949130495.1. Classification (NCBI taxonomy): domain Eukaryota; kingdom Viridiplantae; phylum Streptophyta; class Magnoliopsida; order Dipsacales; family Adoxaceae; genus Sambucus; species Sambucus nigra. The sequence continues at coordinate 379,688,660 of OX422214.1, read as the reverse complement.
TAAAATTCAAAATTTTCAAAAGAGGCATGATTTTGATAAAATTCCCCACCCCCAAACAAAAAGGAACATCGTCCTCGATGTTAGGTAATATGATTTTTAAAATTGAGAGCATAAGGTAGGAAAGAGATTACCAGAATGAACCGCTAATGAAGTGGACATGTGAAGCCAAGAATAAACCTGAATAAATGATAAGAAAAAAAATGTGTACAAGTCTATAAGCATGGTAAAACATAGGGTGATGTGAAACACCACCCCCAAACAGGATAAGACTAGTACAAGAAATGCGGGTTGCCTCCCGGTAGCGCTAAGTTTAATGTCTTCAGCCAGACCGATCCATTCTCACCCTAAGGAAAAGAACAATGATGGCGCGGGGCGGCAGAAAATTGGGTGATGAGAATCACCCCCAAACAAGACTGAAGCGTCAGTCTTGTTCGATAATTTGACAAGGGTGAGGGTGAAGAAACACCGAACATGACTTTTTTTATTTTTTGGATTTTTTTGGTTTTTTAGAGAATGAAAGGAAGAAAATATTTTTGAATTTTTATTAAAATAAAGGAAGAAGATATGTTTTGGATTTTTGTTTTTTTATTTTTTTGTTATAAAAATGAAAGAAAATATTTTTGGATTTTTTTGTGGAAGAAAAGGTGGGAAAAAAAAATATTTTTTGGATTTTTTTTTTATATAAAAATGAAAGAAAATATTTTTGGATTTTTTTTTTTCAAAAGGAAAGAAATGTTTTTGGATTTTTCTAAAAAATTAAAGGAAGAAAATATTATTGGATTTTTTTTTTTTTTCAAAAGGAAAGAAATATTTTTGGATTTTCTAAAAAACTTAAAGGAAGAAAATATTTTTGTTTTTTTTTTTGGAAGAAAAGGTGGGGAAAAGATATGGACTCTTAGAATTGGACGGACTAACTAAAATCGACTACCGAAAAATGGAATTGGACACACACACAAGTCAAGAAAAATTCCTAACTAGCACATAGCCAATTTTTATCTTTGAATTTAGTGAAAGGGTAGTCAAATTTTAATTAAGTCCGCGGGCGATAAAAATTCACGAAAATCTTTTTGTGATCGCCATTGAAAAAATATTCCCCTATTGGGCTACCTAGTTGATTGATTTTAAATTTAATGATGGCTAGGGTAGCACACAATGATAAGCGAGTGAGTCGGGTGATGAAATCCCTTCTCGTGAGTGACCGGGTGTAGGTCTTAGTCAATTAATTCATCACACCATTCAAAAATAAATGCGAGAATAAAATCACATAAGAGTACACAAATCACACACAATAAATGACTCGCTAACAGGAGAGGCGCGAGGGTTTAAAAATGTACCTCCCACGGTTTTTACGCCGTGGGGTGCCGAAAATGTTGAGTCTACCGAGGGGAGAATACGCCAATCTCAGTCGTCCCCGGGAGTCCTACCGACCCAAGGTAGAGAGGCTTCTAAATCCTCGCCTTTGGACGCCCTCTCTCTACCTTGTCCGGTTTCCTTATCACGCTTGGCTTCAATTATTACAATTTTAAATGAAAAATAAATGGTGTCTCCATGCACCGCAATACAAGCCAATGATAAAATCCTAATACAAGCCTTCTAAAAAAATGGTACTTATAAAAAGAAAAAGTGCAATACAAATGAATCACAAATAGGTAATCCCCGCAAGTGCTTCAAGCTCCAAAGATCGGCAACGGCGCCATTTGATAGAAAGAAAATTACTTCTAATGTAGATTTTTGTCGTTGTTGCAACTTCTCTATCCATCAAAATTTCCCTTGAACCTACAAAATTATAACAAAACTAGTGTAGAGGTAAGTAAGGGAGTCAATCCATATCTAAGGGTGAAACACAAAATTGGAGAGGACATATATATAGATTCATTTGCATTTTATTATATTTTTTTCCATTTTTACTTTTTCTATTTTTTTATGAATTTTTCAAGGGAATATTTTAACTAACTAACTATACTAATTTTTATAACTACAAATTAAGATGCAAAAGCTAATAAAAATAAGGTAAATAAAATTGAGCTAAAAAGTAAACTAACTAAATTGGACTCATGAGGGCTTCAAAATTTCATCCCATAAATGGGAGATTAGCCCTCAATAATCATCATCCAAAAATATGAGATACATAATTGAAAGCATGTGAGGATTAAACTAAAAGTAAAAGAGAGGAATAGATCAAACCAATTTGAGCCTTGAATTGAAATGGAATCTTCATTTGCATCAACAATCTCTCAATTACACATTAAAAATCACTCAATCATAATCCCTCACTCATGTATTTATTGAATCTAAACTAAAAATTACAAACTAAAAAGTAAAAAGATAATGGATGAATTCATAATGGATAATTAAATAATAAAAGAGATTTGCTAAAAATGCAAATCCTAAAATCCTAAAATTATACATTAGAATTCACCCAAAGAAATAAATTCTAGATCATTAATTTATATTGAGATAATTGCTAAAAATGCAAAATCTCAACATAAAGTAATGGGTTAGAATTTACCTCCCATAAGGGATAAATTTCACTACATCAATCTATAATGAATTAATGTCTAAAAATGCCAAGATTCATTATAGATGGGTGGGGTGAATTTTATCCTAGAGATAATTTTCAACACACACCTCTATATTGAGGTATTTGCTAAAAATGCAAATACTCAACATAGAGGGGTGGGGAGAATTTTATCACACCAAGCTTAAAACTAATTTGAGATCCCCTTGCAAATGGGTCTTCCTCTTCAATATATAGTAGGCATGGCACACATGAAGTTAAGGGGCATTTTTGGAAGATTGCTTGGGTGTGCATGGGAATTGTGAGGGGAGCATGGGGTGTGAGGTCATGGGGGTAGAGGGAGTGAGGTGATTTGAGAATAAAAATTGATTTGGTGAAAGGGTATTTTTAGGTAATAGGTAAAGAAGGTTGTTGGGGTTTTTAAGGGTATTTGGGTAAAAAGAGGGTTAAGTGGGATAAAAGTCATGTGCGTCTTTTAGCTTTGGGATTTTCTTTGGAAAATGGCAGGTAAAATCGTGTAGGTCCATGGTTTTGGAAATGGGTATATGGTGTGTTAAATATGAAGTGGGTTTTGGATTTGAATGGGGGTAAAGGATTGGAGAGGGTCATGGGTTTGGGTTGCGAGGACGGTAATGGGATGAGGTTGGGTCTACCCGGATATGGGTTTACACGAGTTGGAGGTGCTGAGAATGCGACTGAAAGTCGCCGGAGGTCGCGAATCAGGTAGGACAGAGGAGCGTCGCCGGCAGGAGGCTGGCCGGAGGGGGACGCGATCGGGTAAGGTGGTCGGTCCGGCGGGGTTGATGCCGAGAGGAGAGAGGGGGGGGGGGGTCGGAATGGGTGGTAAGGGGTGAGTTGGCTTTGAGGTTGGAGATGGTGTTGGGTGAGATGAGAGTTTGGTTATGGGGATTAGGAGAGAGAAATGGGTTGTTGGATTAAAGGTTGAAGATGAAGTTGGGCTGATTTAGTGTGGTAGAGTGTAGGGGATTATGGTGGGGGTTTAGTTAGGTGTAGGTGTAAATGAGTGTATGGGAGTGTAGGATAAGGGGGGTATGTGTGTGAGGGTGAGGTGTATGGGAAATATGGTGAGGATGAGGGTGTAGGGGAGTGTTTGGGGTATAGGATAAGTTTATGTGGGTATAGGGTGTGTGTTTATGTGTGTGTTTAATTTATGACCCTACTAAAATAATAAAAAGACTAAAATCTAACTAAAAATAAAACAAACTAAAAATAAAAAAAAAATAATAAAATCCTAATCCTATATAAAAACTAAATTAAAACAAAAGAAATAAAAACTTAAAATCTAAATGAAAAACTAAAGTCCTAAAAAAATATAAAATATAATAAACTAAAAATAAACTACTAAACTAATCTTAATAAAATAAGACTAAGCTAAAAGCTAATCAAAATCGAAATAAAATAAAATTATATTAATAAAAATAAAATAGAAAATAAAATCTAAAAAATTCTAAAATAAATCTAAAATAAATCCTAAAAATAGAAAAGACTCAAACTAAAAATCTAAAAAATAATAAAATGACACAAATAAAACACACATAGGCTTGGGATAAGTTTGGGCTAGGCTAGGCTCGGGTTAGGGTTTAGGTAGGTTTAGGGACAAGGGTATTTAGCTCCATTCTAACTGCAATTGGCCTTTAAATGTAGCTTTTGATACCGCAACTGCAGTTAAGCCTGCATGACAAACATTTAAGCACATAAGACCCATATTGTCGAGAAATAGCAACTAAAGTACGACTATTCGGGGTATAAAATATACAGTTTTGGGTGCTTATCATTGCTCGTCGTCCAAAAGTTCCTCGGAGTATTGAAGTTCCTCGGAGGGTTGGTGTTCCTCGGAATGAGTATGTTGGTCGGGGAAACAATCTTCCCCGTTGCTATTATGCCGCGTAGATTGACACGTGTCTTCTTATTATTCGTCCACATCAGCATACTAATTTTGGTGTCAACAGAAGCCCCCAATGTTTCATATTTCGAATTTTGAGGAGTATGGAACATTCTTTCTCGGTATATGGCAATATTAAATGACTTCCCTGGGTTTTAGGAGCATTTTCTTTGTATTTGAACTTCCTTCCAAATTCGCAGAATCCGCCTTTTTGCCTTTTCATAAGCGCTTCGATCTTCGTGCACTTTTTGTCCTTTTAGCCGCCGGTAGCGCAATAGTTTCTTTTATGTAATCATTTCTTTCGCTGGTTCCCAAGGCAAAGTATTTAAACTTCCCAAGCAATCATACTGTCCACTACCTTTTTCAATTTTCTTGTTTTCGAATTCTCCATAGCTTTTCTTTCTCTTGTGCGTTCATCCTTGTTTTCGTTCGTTGTCAACAGATCTCCATTCTTCCTGTAAGGTCCTCTTCTTTCTCCTTTTATTCACCATGGTTTATATTATTGAATCTATTGAAAAATTCCGTTCTGATTATTCTATTCTGTCTTGGGTAACTTTGGAGAATCTTCCTGAGCCCTTTGACTATTTTCGTTTGGCTGAGGGGCATTGGTTCCCCGGCCTCTTTATCGCTGAATGTGGATTTTCTTTTCCATATAACCCTTTATGCTTAGAATTCTGTCAACATTTCGATGTTGTTCCTGCAAAAGTAGCCCCCAATACATGGAGAATAGTTAATGGGGTGCATAAGTTAAATCAAACTCATGGAACTCGTATAGGAATTCCTGAGATTATGTATTGCTATAGATGGGCTATTTTAGATAATGTTTATTATTTAAAAACCGGATTTTTGAATAGGGCTCTAGTAGTCAATCTCCCTGATGCTAATAGGGATTATTTTGAACATGGATTAGTTTTCAAAAATTGGCAACATGCTCCTTCAGTCGGAGACGACGTGTATGAAGGTCCCCAAATGCCCCTCATATGGCAATGGGATAGGTTATTTTCATTTTATTTTATTTCTGAAATTATGATTTCATTATGTTTGAATAAATGCATGATTGACATTTCAATTTATTTTTGTTTGCAGTTAACAGCAAGAGAAAAACTCCCAAAGAATCAGAAGTTAATATAAGGCATGTAACACCCCGCCTAATTAAATACCGGGTGGCCAGTCCCATACCAAATTAAAACAGAATATACAGTTGGCTCATTCTTAGCATCACTGTCGAAAAACATTTACAACTCACCCAATACTCAAATAAGCTGGTGTTAAAAACTTTCCAATTTAAATTTCAACAAAACCTTTTTCCATTTTTAAGAATAACACAACCCATTTATTTTACAACACTGATAACACAATAAGTATCACAAAGTAATTTAAACGCAATTGGAATAAACATTCCCAAATAATATAAATCCTTTACAATAATCCCAACAATGTTAAATGTATTAAAAAGTCCCGAATACAATAGAATTTGACCTCAATAGAAAAGATAACTGAATCCTTTGGGCGACATGCCCGAACTAAGAATACTGTGAATCAAAAAGATGATAAGCGTCTAAGCAAAACTTCCATAGCTCCATAGTTCGTCGCAATCAACTATGGTTGGCGTCCCTGTTGCTGGACACCTGATATAGAGATACAATAGAAGAGAAAATATGCAAGGAAACGGGTCAGAGCCCGAATGTGTAGAGTATTTTTAAAACATCAAGTATTTAACAAGTGCAATAAAGCATTTATTATGTACATGTTAGATCCAACTCTCACTTGCAATACTCACCTCTCAACTAGAGTGCACACTTAACGTTTCCTATTAACTTCCTAGTTAATGGTTCCTCTTTTCTAGTCTCCATATTAAAATTCCATTTCCATATCAAAATCCCCGTATGTCCCATACCATACGTCACCTTATTATGCATTTACATTTCTCCTTTATGATTAGTTTCTCATTAATATGAATCATTATTCATTAATCTGAATCGTTTCTCATTAACATGAGTTAAGCTTTTCCAATTCTAAAAGCATAAACATTTATTAACTAAATTCCATTAACATATTTTATTCACCGGTATCTACAATTATCACCGTAGATAGATCTAACCACAATATATCCATTAAATCATTTAATTCATTATATATATATTCATATATAATACGGCACCCCGAGTCACAGCTGCGGTGTAATGCATTACTCTGCTATCATGTCCCATCATCGCAGGTCGCCGAATAGGGGACTACAGGTTCGGTAAGATTCCACGAACCACAAACAACAACAAACAAATTGGAGGCGAACATAGTTCTCGTATCCATGGGTCACGCACATACCTACGCACCCACAGTCAGCGGACTTATCAACTCCCCGATAAGTCTTTCATAGACCTATGTTCTCGAGCGACAAATCAAAGATCCCATGGATTCATCAGGATATGACTTCCCTCACGCGTAAACCTCCCACCGATAGCAAGTAAGCTAGGTATGTCATACACATAATCATCAATCAATCAAATAGGTATTATCATACCTATAATATAATATCAATAAGGTAATTATCACTACCCTAAGATATTTCCCATACGTATCATTATATCTCTTTTAAAATATCATATCTATACTTCATTAATTATCCTCGCATCCTATAACATCTCTCCACTACCGACGTCGTTAAGGTTCATTCACGGAGCGTCTCGCAAAGCGAAATCCAAACAAGGAACCCCTCCAATACACTACTACTTAACTTTGTCAATCGAGGAGGTCCGAAAACTTAAACTATGCGATCGGGATAACCTCATAACCTCTTTCAACCAAATGTATTCTAAGCTCCCATCTCATAAGATTCAAATAGGATTTTCCTCAACATATATTCAGTAAGAAGTCACTAATATCCTACTGGTCCATAACATCATTCCCCCGAACTACTACGAGTTTAGTTCTCTTTTTTTTTTTATTTAAGGTTAAAACCGATAGTTTCAAATCTCTTATAAACACATATTCTTTCACTTAGGATGAAACCCTCTTGTAAACTTAAGGATACCCAGGTGTTATATCAAATCACCCCTACTGGTCCTATCATAATTCCTCATACATCCCTATTTGGAATTTAACAAATAAATCTAGCAACCCAAATTCATTTTCGGGGTTTCTAAACTACCCCAAAAATTATCCCGAACATCTACGACATTAATTGTAGCCGTAATTTTTCCAATTCCCGATTTGATTTCCGAGTTGATGATTTCAACCCGGAGCTGTCATCTTGTAAAAATCATATCAAATCGTAGAAAAATCAGAAAAATACGCGGTCAGCGCCCACGCGACCGTATCGAAAAGATCTACAACTTTCGTGTTTTGGCCGAAAGCTAAATCATTTATCTTCTTGGCCAAAAATGACCCCAAAGGCTACGGGTTACTATTCATTATCTCTCCCAAAATCCCAAACTCCATTTTCTCCATTTTTACACATTCAAACCTTCATATTAACCTCCAAAATGAGTTATGATTATTTTTACATGATATATCAACATATATGAACGATTTCCAATACTCTAAACATCTTAGTATCATCAAGGGATTGGATAAAAAATATGTTTATCTCCTTATTTCCAGAATTTATCAATATATCATCTTCAAGAACACATCAATGGTATTTCAGATTTTTCTTCAACATATTCATGATCATTTCGTGGATTAATGTCATCCTACAATATATGTTTACTTCCTATATTATTTCAGTTTTCCAGAAATCCATTTAATGATCCATTATCTCTTCCAAACATGAATAATCTTCTCTTTTCATACTATTCTAACATGGACAATATACAAACTTAAATTGCTATTATTAAACACTTGCCTTTAGTGTAGGTCTGATCCTTTGGTGTAGTTTATCTCAGTTGGTTGTCCCTTCTCCGGTCAAACTTCGGTGGTGGCTGGTGGTGGTGAACCTTGGTTCTAGTTCTTCTCCTTCCCAAGTGACTTTTTTCTTCCCAAGCACTCTTACTCTCACTCTAAGAAGATGGCTGCTCTTATTTGTGAAGAGGAGATGAATAACTCCCATTCACTTAATCTACCAATACTTATAATAGTGCCAAATCCGTAATCACTATTCATCCCCCCTAGAAAAATGACCAAAATGCCCTTTCGGGTTGTCTATTCATTTCCAAATGACCCGAGACTCAAAATTAACATCCAAATAGACTTTTCTGACTATTTCGAACCTTCCGGATGCAACGACGCAGTCGAAATGACTATTAGATCGATAGAAAATAGATTTCCTTTTTAATTTAATAAACTAGTCCCGACACGTCCCATACCGCGTCTGACTAAAAAATATAAATTACCGAATTTATATCATACAGTCATATCAATGACATCACATTTCATATATTACCTAAATATCTTTAAGTAATATTCAGAATCATCCATTTTAATATCCACCGTCCGGATAAACCCGAATGAATTAATTAATAATAAAATCTAATTAATCCATTAATTTAAAATATAACCCATTTTAAAAGTCATTTAAAATTACGGGGTATTACATACTTCCCCCCTTATAACAGAATTTCATCCCGAAATTCAGGAATATAAGTCATAACGGTAAGGTCAACTCCGAGTATAAATCTCACATCGCAAGAAATCCAAGATGTACCGCCCATACAATACATTAACAAAATCCCAATCGATGTTATACGCCAAGCCTCACCATATCGTTTCAACTGAATCAGATTTAGACTATTCCTAATCTTCCCTATACCGTCCTTGTGACAAACTTTGGGAAAAACTGAGCCTCTCGTAGTGAACAAATAAATCCTGAAGTCTCAATTACTTACCTTTTACAATTTCGAAAATTACTACCATTCAATCATCCAGGGCGCCCATACACCCTGTCGTACCACTTTCATTATAATATTTGTCGCAAAGGTTTTAAACTCAGATACTAAAGACCTAACTTATTTCGACTCCCAACGGTTATTAGTTTCGTGCGTGGGGTGTCTCGCAAGCGAAATCCAAACAAGGAACCACCCCGATACACTACTTCCTAAAGTAGTCGGTCATCGAAACTCCTAAGGTCCTTAGTCAATAATGTATAAAAATTTTGGTTTAAAAAATATCAGGTTTATCGATTTTAAAACAAAAATTTGGTTATATCGATTTCAATAAGGGTCTACGCATCTACTCTTTTATATAAGACAAGATGCAGACATATGTTCTCATATACCACAAATCAATGCACGCCGATAGTCGAACCACACTCGGACATGACCTAGGTAAGTAATCCCATGATACAAATCAAACCCACGTGATAACATGTAATATAAAGGTGTCCCACACCCCTCAGTGAGTCCACTAAAACAATAGTGCTATAGGCTAAGTTTAGCAACCCTATTGCCCACACAACATTAATCGTAACAAAATCAATATATGCTTTATTATCCTTAGATAGAAAACATACCCTCATTCGCGGGTGGTGGCTGTTGATTCACTGCCTGATGAATGTTGTATACACGCCCGTACTGACCCTGCTGCGCGGGTGCTGCTGGAATGGGAGGTAGTGCTAACACTGGAGCTGGAGCTGGAAGAGCAGCTGGTGGAAATGCTGGTACCTGTGGCTCCTGTCGAGCATGTTGTTGCTGAGGGAATTTGTCTTTCTCAGGACAATCTTGACGTTTATGGCCATACTTTCCACACACGAAACATTTTCCCACAAACTTTCCACTACCTTGCCCTTGTTGACCCCGAACCTGCTGGCCATTACCTCCCTTACCTTGGCCCTGATGAGCCTGTCTTTGGCCCTGGTGGCCCTGTTGTCCTTGCCCCACACCTCTATCCTCAAATCGAGAATTTCCAGATCGCAAACGCTTAGCATAGTCCCCTGCCTGGGAACCCTGCTCACTCTGACGCTGATGACTCTGCCCAAGCTGAGTCCCACTAGAACTGCCCCCAATAGTCTTGCCTTGCAGGCCTGTCCCAAACCCCCGCTTGACACCCTGATTATGGAAGCGGTTATCTTGACAGTGGAGCATTGCAGCATTAAGAACATCTGCATACGTACGTAGTGAAAGATTTCCCAATAAATGTTGGCGAATTTTATAGTTTAACCCATCAGTGAACATTAGGACTCTCCTCTCCTCAGTAGGTACTTCAGCTGGTACCAAATTAGTTAATCGCGTAAACTCTTCTTCATATTCCGCCACAGTTTTCTCACCCTGCCTCAAATCAAGTAGTTTCCACCTCATCTCTGTCTGGATGGCGGAAGGAAAATACTTCCCATCAAACCGTATCCAAAAGTCTTGGATAGTCATTGTGTCCCTCTCCTCCATAGTGGTCGTAGCTTCCCACCATTGCAAAGCTGCCCCTACTAGCTTGAATGTGGCTAGTATCTGACGTTGAACCTCAGTGCATTCATTCATTCTCAAGTGCCGTTGGATATCTTTCTTCCATTGGCTAGTAGTCACAACATCTGATCCTCCCTGAAATTCAGGTGGGTGCGCTTTCTGAAAGGCATCCCTCTCTCGTTCCCATGCAGTAGGAAACACTTGCCCTTGCGCGGGTGGCACAACCGGTGCCGGCGCGGGAGCCTGTTGAACAGCAGCCACGGCAGCATTGACTGCCTGAGCGACGATTGCAGCAACTTCGGCTGCAGTCATTATTCCCCGAGCTGGGGCGGGCTGAGGTGCACGTCGAGGAGGCATCTGAAACGAGAGAACACTATCAGTATTTGATATCACAAAATAGCTGAAGATCGTAAGCGTAAATAGAAAAGCAATAATCCTACCCATAGGGCTCTACATCAAAGAACGCTAAGCTGAAGACACAATAAGCCGTACAGATCCTAAAGGACACTAGAACCTGATGCTCTGATACCACCTGTAACACCCCGCCTAATTAAATACCGGGTGGCCAGTCCCATACCAAATTAAAACAAAATATACAGTTGGCTCATTCTTAGCATCACTGTCGAAAAACATTTACAACTCACCCAATACTCAAATAAGCTGGTGTTAAAAACTTTCCAATTTAAATTTCAACAAAACCTTTTTCCATTTTTAAGAATAACACAACCCATTTATTTTACAACACTGATAACACAATAAGTATCACAAAGTAATTTAAACGCAATTGGAATAAACATTCCCAAATAATATAAATCCTTTACAATAATCCCAACAATGTTAAATGTATTAAAAAGTCCCGAATACAATAGAATTTGACCTCAATAGAAAAGATAACTGAATCCTTTGGGCGACATGCCCGAACTAAGAATACTGTGAATCAAAAAGATGATAAGCGTCTAAGCAAAACTTCCATAGCTCCATAGCTCGTCGCAATCAACTATGGTTGGCGTCCCTGTTGCTGGACACCTGATATAGAGATACAATAGAAGAGAAAATATGCAAGGAAACGGGTCAGAGCCCGAATGTGTAGAGTATTTTTAAAACATCAAGTATTTAACAAGTGCAATAAAGCATTTATTATGTACATGTTAGATCCAACTCTCACTTGCAATACTCACCTCTCAACTAGAGTGCACACTTAACGTTTCCTATTAACTTCCTAGTTAATGGTTCCTCTTTTCTAGTCTCCATATTAAAATTCCATTTCCATATCAAAATCCCCGTATGTCCCATACCATACGTCACCTTATTATGCATTTACATTTCTCCTTTATGATTAGTTTCTCATTAATATGAATCATTATTCATTAATCTGAATCGTTTCTCATTAACATGAGTTAAGCTTTTCCAATTCTAAAAGCATAAACATTTATTAACTAAATTCCATTAACATATTTTATTCACCGGTATCTACAATTATCACCGTAGATAGATCTAACCACAATATATCCATTAAATCATTTAATTCATTATATATATATTCATATATAATACGGCACCCCGAGTCACAGCTGCGGTGTAATGCATTACTCTGCTATCATGTCCCATCATCGCAGGTCGCCGAATAGGGGACTACAGGTTCGGTAAGATTCCACGAACCACAAACAACAACAAACAAATTGGAGGCGAACATAGTTCTCGTATCCATGGGTCACGCACATACCTACGCACCCACAGTCAGCGGACTTATCAACTCCCCGATAAGTCTTTCATAGACCTATGTTCTCGAGCGACAAATCAAAGATCCCATGGATTCATCAGGATATGACTTCCCTCACGCGTAAACCTCCCACCGATAGCAAGTAAGCTAGGTATGTCATACACATAATCATCAATCAATCAAATAGGTATTATCATACCTATAATATAATATCAATAAGGTAATTATCACTACCCTAAGATATTTCCCATACGTATCATTATATCTCTTTTAAAATATCATATCTATACTTCATTAATTATCCTCGCATCCTATAACATCTCTCCACTACCGACGTCGTTAAGGTTCATTCACGGAGCGTCTCGCAAAGCGAAATCCAAACAAGGAACCCCTCCAATACACTACTACTTAACTTTGTCAATCGAGGAGGTCTGAAAACTTAAACTATGCGATCGGGATAACCTCATAACCTCTTTCAACCAAATGTATTCTAAGCTCCCATCTCATAAGATTCAAATAGGATTTTCCTCAACATATATTCAGTAAGAAGTCACTAATATCCTACTGGTCCATAACATCATTCCCCCGAACTACTACGAGTTTAGTTCTCTTTTTTTTTTTTATTTAAGGTTAAAACCGATAGTTTCAAATCTCTTATAAACACATATTCTTTCACTTAGGATGAAACCCTCTTGTAAACTTAAGGATACCCAGGTGTTATATCAAATCACCCCTACTGGTCCTATCATAATTCCTCATACATCCCTATTTGGAATTTAACAAATAAATCTAGCAACCCAAATTCATTTTCGGGGTTTCTAAACTACCCCAAAAATTATCCCGAACATCTACGACATTAATTGTAGCCGTAATTTTTCCAATTCCCGATTTGATTTCCGAGTTGATGATTTCAACCCGGAGCTGTCATCTTGTAAAAATCATATCAAATCGTAGAAAAATCAGAAAAATACGCGGTCAGCGCCCACGCGACCGTATCGAAAATATCTACAACTTTCGTGTTTTGGCCGAAAGCTAAATCATTTATATTCTTGGCCAAAAATGACCCCAAAGGCTACGGGTTACTATTCATTATCTCTCCCAAAATCCCAAACTCCATTTTCTCCATTTTTACACATTCAAACCTTCATATTAACCTCCAAAATGAGTTATGATTAATTTTACATGATATATCAACATATATGAACGATTTCCAATACTCTAAACATCTTAGTATCATCAAGGGATTGGATAAAAAATATGTTTATCTCCTTATTTCCAGAATTTATCAATATATCATCTTCAAGAACACATCAATGGTATTTCAGATTTTTCTTCAACATATTCATGATCATTTCGTGGATTAATGTCATCCTACAATATATGTTTACTTCCTATATTATTTCAGTTTTCCAGAAATCCATTTAATGATCCATTATCTCTTCCAAACATGAATAATCTTCTCTTTTCATACTATTCTAACATGGACAATATACAAACTTAAATTGCTATTATTAAACACTTGCCTTTAGTGTAGGTCTGATCCTTTGGTGTAGTTTATCTCAGTTGGTTGTCCCTTCTCCGGTCAAACTTCGGTGGTGGCTGGTGGTGGTGAACCTTGGTTCTAGTTCTTCTCCTTCCCAAGTGACTTTTTTCTTCCCAAGCACTCTTACTCTCACTCTAAGAAGATGGCTGCTCTTATTTGTGAAGAGGAGATGAATAACTCCCATTCACTTAATCTACCAATACTTATAATAGTGCCAAATCCGTAATCACTATTCATCCCCCCTAGAAAAATGACCAAAATGCCCTTTCGGGTTGTCTATTCATTTCCAAATGACCCGAGACTCAAAATTAACATCCAAATAGACTTTTCTGACTATTTCGAACCTTCCGGATGCAACGACGCAGTCGAAATGACTATTAGATCGATAGAAAATAGATTTCCTTTTTAATTTAATAAACTAGTCCCGACACGTCCCATACCGCGTCTGACTAAAAAATATAAATTACCGAATTTATATCATACAGTCATATCAATGACATCACATTTCATATATTACCTAAATATCTTTAAGTAATATTCAGAATCATCCATTTTAATATCCACCGTCCGGATAAACCCGAATGAATTAATTAATAATAAAATCTAATTAATCCATTAATTTAAAATATAACCCATTTTAAAAGTCATTTAAAATTACGGGGTATTACAAGGCAATTGAAACATATCTGGAGTTTGCATCAGAAAGTTTCAAACGAGCACGTCAGGTCTGCTTCATACTTGTTGCAGTATAGGAGCTATACGTCACCCTTTACTGCTCGTCCTGTGGTCAGCATCAGTGATCCAGTGCAAATTCCTAAAGACTCTGATCCAGAATCTCATATTCCTCTGAGCCAAAAAATGGGCAAAAGAAGAGTTCCCGCTCTCTTCGAGGAGACTTCCTCTGCTGGAGATGGGAAGAAAAATAAGGTTGATGTCCAAAAAGGGACAAAGAATAAAGATGCCACCCCTCCTGTTGCTTCTCAAAAGGCTGTCGAGACGCCCCCAATGGCTCCTGTGAAGAAGGATGCACCTGTTGAAGTAATCACTATCTCACCAACCAAAAGTTCTTCTTTGGTTGAGGTTGTTGAAAAGGCACCGAGGAGACTGAGGAAATCCTCCTCGGTCAGTATTTCTGGAGCCATTCCCCAGCTCCTAGCTAGTGGAGATGATGTTCCAATCACTGTTCCTCCGAGCTCTACGATGAGCTTGGCAAAGTTTTCGCCCATTCCCGAGGTGCAAGGTACTGAAGAAGACCTTACTCGAGATATGGTTACTTCTCTGGCTGCTCGTCATCTTGCTTCAGTAAGTATCTATACTATGAGTTTTTCATATTTTCCTTTGTTATTTCCCATATTTGTTTCTGATGTCGTTTCCCTTTTCTGATTACAGTTGACGAGCTGTTTCAATATAATCCTTAAAAAGGATGAAACGATCAAAGCTTCTTGCTCCTCGTCCACTGTGGAAGGAGCACTGGAGAAAGCTATTAAATCTGTGAGTGAATCCCGTTAGAAGTATGATGAGGATAAAATTGAATGGGAGAAGAAGTTGGCTGCGTCTGATGCAGAGAAAGTACAACTGGGTAATAAGGTGAAGGATTTGGAGAGAGAGAATAAAGACTATGCCGAGAAACTCTCAGGCTTTGGGGAGCTTGAGAATAAATTAAAATCAGCTGAAGAAGAGCTGGCCCTCCTGCGAGAAGTAAATCGACAGAAGGCGGAGGTGGAGACCAAATTGAAGGCCATCGAGAATCTTATGTCCGAGAAGCTCTCCTCGGAAAAAATGAAGAGAAAAACATCTGTGAAGAAGTCCTTCCGAACTGGTTGGGACAAAGGATGGGACATGGGGGTAGCAGCGATGATGACCCAGGTGAAGTATGGAAGTTTGAAATACTTCCATGATGGTTGGGTTGCTGCCTTAGAGGAACTGAAGGTGAGCGAGGACTCCGAGTTATTTCAACAACATCTCCCTGGTCCTCCTCCAATTATTCAAGATGAAGATGAGGACGAAGCTGCATCTGAAGAATCTTCAATGACAGTGGGTGATCAAGTCCTTGTTCCACCACCCAACCAGACAGCCACCGAGGAGATTTCTTCCTTGCCTACTCCTCCAGAACAAGTCCAAGCTTCTACCAATCAAATCAGTGTTCCCACCGAGCAACCAAGCTCCTCGTCCCAGCCTCCCGAGAAAGTCTTGGGAGACAAGGAAAAGGTGTGAAGTTGTTCGGTACTATCTTTCTATTTTTCTTCTTACTTGTACTTCTGTATTCCAAATGATGTAATTTTGTTGATGATGTAATAAAATCACATCTTTTTGTTCCTCTACATTGTTGATGCTCTGTCTATTTTTATTTATTAACTCTTGCCTTCTCCTCTTTATTAGTTTATGGCTAGAATGGAACTGATATCTGCCCATGATACAAAGCTGGTGCAGCAATGCCGTTAATTTTATAAGGCTGGTCACACAGACCTGATTGTATCAGAAATTGCCGACATTCTTGTCCATGATGCTTCAGAGCAAGCAGTTGAGGCTTATCAGTACCTGAAAGATTTACTTGATCGAGATGTGTCCCATAATGTGGCATACTACGAATTGATCGAGGAACTTCATTGTATCCTAGAAGATCTTCAGAATCAGCACAATGAATCAACTGCCTTGTTGCACAAGGAGTATGAGAATAGGTATCAACAACTTTCTTCCGAGACAGGCAACAAAAAGATCATTGCTGGATACGATGTCAGGGAGAGAACCCTAAAAGGTGAAGTTGAGGCCTGCAGACAGATCGCCGAGCTGCTGGAACGAGAGAACAATAATTTGCAGAAAAATTTGGCACAATATGGGTCTGCAGCTTCATCCTCTACTTCCTTGGTACCGGTCACCGATGAAGGATTCTCATTCTTAGAGGTTGAAAATGCCAAATTAAGGTAAGAATTGGATACTTTAAGAAAGTCTGGTGTTTCTGCTACTGCTCGGGGACGAGGAAGAGGTTCTCGTGGGCGAGGAAGAGCTGCCCAGGATGTTAACGAGGAACGAAGCACTTCAGTTGCTCGGGGACGATCAAGAACTCCTCGTAGTATTGAAGAAGCTCGTACTCTGTCAACATTGGAAACTCAAGCGTACCAGTTGAACGCAAAAGATCGGGCTTTGTCTGAGATGTCTAAGAAAATCCTGACTTTGGAAGATCAACTTACTGCAACGAAGTCAAATTTACATACCAAGGACCTTTTCACCAAAAACCTTCATGAACAATTGGATAGATTAACCTTCCAATTCCATAAACAGCCCAGGGAATTTTGGAATGCAGGCTATAATGAGGCCCTTTATCACTTGGATGCTCACATTGAAAATGCCAATAATGAAGGTTATAAACAAGGCTGGCTGAATGCTTTATGTGTATTAAATCTCGAACAAGGACATTTTTTGTGGTACTACTACGAGCCTGGAGTGCTTGACTTTCCTGTGCCACCTTTCAAGTTGGACATGGAATGGATACCAGCTCGCGCCATTCCTCGGAGCTTGATTGCGAATTATCTTGGTGACTATAACCTTCATTTTCAAATTGACGTATCTCGTCCCGAGCATCTCTTGGATACTCCTTCAGTAATGAATGTCAGAATGTTGAAGGACTTGAATTTTATCAATTGTCCTCAGACATTAAATGATCCTCCTGCTGGCGAGGAACCTGTATCGAAGCCTGAAGGGAAAAAACCAATATAATAGGATTTTCAATTTAATAGTTAGCACATATATGTAACTTATAATTTATTTTAATGAAAGGCTTTCATTTTCTGTTTGCAAATTTGTATTGCTATTCTTTTGTACTTGTCTAACACTTTTACATTTGTGCATATGTATCTGTTAAAAAGATAACAATATTGTGCTGTTCATCATCCAAAAAAGTTTACAAGTATCAATGTTGCTCAATCACTTAATAATAAAGTAATGAGTATAAAATGTTTAAAATGTTTTCAACCAACCAAGGTTGTTAAATTGTGTTTGTCGACCAACTACAGTTGATGGGTTTTTATCCCCGAACAACCATACAGTTAGTGGGTAATTTTTTTTTTCATAAAATGTGTCCGACCAACCAAGGTCGATATTTTATCCTCGTTGACCAACTACAGTTAGTGGGTTTTGATCACCGACCAACTATACTTGGTTCAGTTTGGAATTTTCTGTATTTTCTGGAATGGTTTTTCCTTCCGACCAACATAAGTTGGCCTATTTTGTTTCTTAATCAACCAAAATTGACATTTTAAGAATGTTGTTCTTGCCCTTTTACCAATCAAAGTTGGTCGTGGGTTTGAACTAGAGCTGGCAATTTTTTGACCCGATAACCCGTTTACGGTAATAATCCGAAATGACCCGAATATGACCCGTTTAGCTTGTATAGATTTAAGAGTACCTAAAACTTATACTAAAATAAAAATTAACGCGACCCGAAAATGACACGACTAACCCGAATTGCCACCCCTAGTTTGAACTATTGCCTCCTAACCAAAGGAGTATATTTTGTTCTCGCCCTATTACCAACCGAAGTTGGTCGTGGGTCCAAACTGTTAGGTTCTTTCGAACTATCTTTTCCACAAGCTCTTTTACCAACCGAAGTTGATCACGCAAGTGTACGCCTCCTAACCAAAGGAGTATAATTTGTTCTCGCTATTTTACCAACCGAAGTTGATCACGCTCGAACTATCAGGTTCTTTCGAACTATCTTGTCCACAAGCTCTTTTACCAACCGAAGTTGATCACGCAAGTGTACGCCTCCTAACCAAAGGAGTATAATTTGTTCTCGCTATTTTACCAACCGAAGTTGATCACGCTCGAACTATCAGGTTCTTTCGAACTATCTTGTCCACAAGCTCTTTTACCAACCGAAGTTGATCACGCAAGTGTACGCCTCCTAACCAAAGGAGTATAATTTGTTCTCGCTATTTTATCAATCGAAGTTGATCACGCTCGAACTATATCAGTGTAGTGTAGTGTATCACACTAGTATTCCCCGAAAAACTTGTAATAAAAGGAAGAAGATGGTGAAACATCATCGTTTTATTCATAATGAAGGAACTGCTTTACATTTTACATTACTGATAATACTTGCGTAGGTGTTCAGCATTCCATGCATTCTTAAATTCCTCTCCTTCTAGGGTTGCTATTCTGTAAGTTCTTGGTCGAACAACTTCTGTAACTTGGTAAGGTCCATGCCAGTTTGCTTCCAGCTTATTGTGCTTCTGAATGACATTCTTTAGCACATAATCCCCTTCTTTTAAGTCGCATATCTTCACCCTCTTGTTGTAGAACAGAGCTGTGCATTGTTGGTAAGAAGCATTCCTAATGGCTGCCTCTTCTCTAACCTCCTCGAGCATATCCAAATCCAATCTTCTCATTAAGTTGCTGACTGGGGAATTGAAATTCAGCACTCTGTTTGTTAGAAGACCCAACTCGGCAGGTATTACTGCCTCACTTCCAAATGCTAGCATATATGGGGATTCTCTCGTTGCTTCTCGGGGAGTTGTTCGGTAAGCCCACAAGACTGACTGTAGCTCGTTAATCCAATTAGCTTTAGCTTCACTTAGCCTCTTTTTCAAACCATTTAGCAGTGTTCTATTCGTCACCTCTGTCTGCCCATTGCTTTGAGGATGACCTGGTGCTGAATGGGTCTTCAGGATGTTTGATTGCTGACAATAGGCAGCAAACTCCTCGTTGTCGAATTGTGTTCCGTGGTCCATGATGAAGGCATGAGGGAGACCATATCGACATATGATATTCTTCCAAATGAACTGGTATACCTTCTCATACGTCATATCGATAAGGGGTTCAGCTTCTACCCACTTGGTAAAGTAGTCTACTGCGACGACGAGGTACTTGAATCTTCCTCGGGTGGTTGGCAGTGGTCCAACCAAATCAGTTCCCCACATGGAAAATGGCCAAGGGGAAGTTATGGGTGTCAACAGTGCTTGTGGAGTTCGTCGGATGGAGGAAAAACGTTGACACTTGTCACATTTCTTAGCATAGGCTATACAATCAGCCCTCATCGTCGGCCAGTAGTATCATTGAGTCATCACCCTTTGCAAAAGTGTTCGACCTGCTACATGAGCTCCACAGGACCCTTCATGGATTTCTTCAATTAGTTCTTTCACCTCGGAAGGATGTACACATCTTTGCAAACCTGCCATAATTCCTCATCTATACAAAATACCATTAGTTAGTACTTACCGAGCAGCTTTATACTTCAATTTCTTGGCAGCGAGCTTATCTTCCGATAATTCTCCTTCTTCAATATATGCCCAGATGGGATCCATCCAAGATGGTCCTAGATCAAGGGTGATAATGTTCATCGTCAGGTTTTCATCTATGCTCTGACTTTCTAGTACTTCAATTGGTATTGTTCTTCGCAGCTCGGTACGAGTAGCTGATGCTAGTCGGGCCAGTGAGTCTACTCGTGCATTCTCTATTCTTAGTATTCTGATTAACTGAATCGCATCAAATTCTGCCAATAACTCCATTACCTTGGCATGATACTTGACCATTAATTCTCCTTTAACTGCATATGTTCCCATCATCTGATTCACAATTAATTGAGAATCACTGAATACCATCACTTGTTGCACTTCCATAATCTTTGCTAAATTAAGACCTGCTATCATGGCCTCATACTCAGCCTCATTATTGGAGGCTTTGAATTGGAATCGTAAGGCATATTCCATGTCAATCTCGTCTGGGGTATTCAAAACAATTCCTGCCCCACAACCTGATGTGCAAGATGAGACATCTACATATAATCTCCGTATGGGTAACCCGTCTTCAAATTCCTTATCTGATAGAGTTCCTCGGTGAAATATTTGTTGCTTCCTTTCATCCTTCCCTGGTACTTTTCACTCCTCGTCGACCATCTCTTCTCGCTCCTTTACCAACCGGAGCTGGTCTGAGTTCAAAGTTGATGATCCTTCTACATCCACAAGTTCTTTTACCAACCGTGGTTGGTCTGAGCTTATGTTTGTTGATCCTGTAACATCCACAGGTCGATCAGCGAGTAACTTTTGCTCCTCGGGGGTATTAGGGTAAGTAAATTCTGCTATAAAATCTGCTACGACATGCCCTTTTAGTGATGATCTGGGTTCAATACAATATCATATTCACCGAGCTCTATTGCCCAATACATCAGTCTCCCTGATTTTTCTGGTTTATGAAGGGCTTGTCGTAACAGCATGTCGGTATACACGACAATGGTATGGGCCTAAAAATATGGCCTCATTCTTCTACTTGCTTCAATTAATGCCAATGCCAATTTTTCTAACTTCGGGTACCTGATCTCTGCACCTCGGAAAGCTTTACTTGTGTAATAAATTAGCTTCTGGACTCCATTCTCCAATCTGATCAGTGCCGAGCTGACTGCATTCTCTGATACTGCCAGATATAAGTACAACTTTTTGCCCATCACTGGTCTGGACAACAATGGAGGTGTTCCCAGATATTTCTTCAAGTCTTGAAAGGCTCTTTCACATTCATCATTCCACTCGAAAGTTTTTCGGAGTGTTTTGAAGAATGGAAGGCACCTATCAGTTGCTCGAGATACAAATCTATTGAGCGCTGCAACTCGTCCTGTAAGACTCTGCACCTCTTTCTTCGTCGTTGGAGATTGCAACCCTAAAAGAGCTTTGATCTTTTCTGGATTTGCCTCAATACCTCACTGGTTGACGATGTATCCGAGGAACATCCCTTCTCGTACTCCAAATGTACACTTCGTCGGGTTGAGCTTCATTTGGTATTTATCCAGTTGATCAAAAGTCTGAGCTAAATCAACTAGATGATCAACAGCTTTCTTGCTTTTTGTCAGCATATCATCGACATAGACTTCCATGTTGCAACTGATTTGTTCGGTGAAAACTTTGTTCATCAGCCGCTGGTATGTCGCTCCTGCATTTTTCAAACCAAAAGGCATAACATTATAGTAATAAGTTCCCCTAGGGGTAATAAAAGAAGTACTTTCCCTGTCTTCAGGCTTCATTTTGATCTGGTTATAGCCAGAATAAGCATCCATGAAGCTGAGCAGCTCGTGTCCCGAGGTAGCATCTACTAGTTGATCAATTCTGGGCAATGGAAAATGATCCTTTGGGCATGCCTTGTTAAGATCGGTGAAATCAACACACATTCTCCATTTATTATTTTTCTTTTTTACCATCACCACATTTGCCAACCAGTCTGGATACTTCACGTCTTCAATGAATTGAGCTTTCTGGATCTTCTCGACCTCCTCTTGTATAACCTGATTCTTCTCGGGGCTAAACACCCTTCTTCTCTGCTTTACAGGCTTGATCTCTTTATTTACATTGAGCTCATGACATAAGAAGTTTGGATCTATTCCTGGAATGTCTTCATGACTCCATGCAAAAGTTTTCTTCCTGTTCCTCAAGAAAGTTATCAACTCCTGTTTTATTGAAGCATCCAGCGTTTAACCTATCTGGGTTACTCGTTCAGGGTGCTTGTCGTCCAGAATAATATTTTCTGTAGATTCCACTACCTGTCCTTTTACAAGTTGGGATTCATCTCGAGGATCCAGTGTTTCAATTTCTGTACCCTCATCCACCTGGTAGGTAGTAGTCTTTTTTCTTGAATCTTCAAGTTCCTCTTTCTCGGAAGATGAATAATAGCATTCTCGAGCTACTTTCCGATCACCTTTCACAACTCCTACTCCAAAATTTGTTGGGAATTTTAAGCATTGATGTACTGTAAATGGAACTGCTTCGAACTTCTTCAAACCAACTCTTCCCATGATGATGTTGTAGGCTGACTTCACATTCTTATCCATCACAAAGAAGCGTATTCTCTCTGTTCGACAAGCAGGCCAAGTTCCAATGAATATGTCCAACTTGATCGTCCCTAGTGGAAAAACTTTCTCGCCAGCAAAACCCAAAAGAGGTCCGTGATAAGGTTACAATTGAGATAATTTTAAATTCAAGCTGTCAAAGCATGAATAGTACATGATGTCTGCTGAACTACCATTGTCTACCAGCACCCTTGAAATCACTACTTCTTTCATCCTCATTTTGATCACCAAAGGGTCGTCGTGAGGGTAAAGAACACCTGCCAGGTCATTTTTTGAAAAGCCAATGACCAGCTTCTCTTTGTTTACCTTCCTCGGACGATCCTCCTTGGCCAAATTTATTCGCTGAATGTACGAACAAGCTTGTGCCTCTCCGTGGTAAGCTTTTCTTTCTGCAGTAAGGTCTCCTCCTCCTGCATCTCCTCCTGTAATAACATTACAATCAAATGCCCCAAAACGTATGGAAAATACCTCTCGTTCTGGTTGCCTTGGTTTCTTGGGAAGATCGGGGCCATCCTCGGCATCCTCTTCATGTTCTCTCTTCTTTTTCTCCTCTGCTCGACGAGGAGATCTAGATCTCTCTCTAGTTCGATCATTATTTCTTCTTTCACCTTCCCGATCAACATACTTTGCTAGCTTTCCTCTTCGGCTGAGTGTTTCAATCTCGTTCTGAAGAGCTATGCAATTTTTAGTCATATGGCCATGATCTTTGTGGAACTCGCAATACTTGTCCCTGTTCCTCGCATCCGGATCTGACCTCAATTTCTTCGGCCACTTTACTTCCTCGCTATTCTTGATTTTCTCCAAGACATGATTAATACCCATTTTCAAGGGAGTATAATTATCGATTTTCTTCAGGACTTCCCATGATGACTTATTATTTCTGGAACGCTTGTCGCCACCATTGCCCTTATGCTCTTTATTTTTAGACTTGTCGACATCTACCTTGGTGTCTTTATCTATATTCTTCTTTGCAGCCATAGCTTCCTCGGCATTCATGATTTTGGCCGCTTTTGCCATCAACTTTGACAAAGTTTTAGGCGGATCTTTTGCCAAGGTGTAATACAACTTATTAGGCAACAACCCACTCATCAAGGCGGTGATTGCTGTCTTCTCCTCGTAATCTATAACTTCCAGCTTCTCGTTATTGAAACGAGTTATGTAATCTCTAGTACTCTCACCAGATTTTTGTCTAAACTTAGCAGGTGTGCTACTCGTTTTACTGGCTTTGCTCCAAAACAGAAATTGCCGATGAACAACTCGGCCAACTGAAAGAAAGTTGAAATCTTACCCCGGGGAAGATTGTTGTACCATATCTGGGCAGCTCCAGTTAGAGTTCCTGAGAACGCTCTGCATCTCATCTCGTCGGGAACAGCATAGATTTCGGCGGCAGCTTGATATTGCTCTATATGAAGAACGGGATCTGTCTTTCCATCATATTTAGGGGTCACTACTGGTGCTTTAAACTTTGATGGTGTAGGAAAATTAACAATGGCCTGGACAAAAGGTGTCCCTTGAACAAAAGTTCATTGTAGGGGATTCTTCGCCCTAGCCATTTCTCCCAATCTATCCTCTAATCGCTGAAGGGACCCTTTCCATGCTTCATTTCCTTCCCCGGGCCTATTGGTTCGAGCAATAGATCGTTCTGAAGTAGCCTCTTAAGATTTATCTTAACGAGCAACTGGTCGTGATTGTGCTGATCCTTCTCTTAGATCTGATGGTTGTCGAAAACTCCTCGACATGGTCTTAGGTGGACTCCTATTTCTCCTAGGGCCTAATCGACTGAAAGGAGACACCCTACTCAGTCTTTCTAAGGCACTGGGTCTTTCTGGAGAGAGAGTGATACGTTGATCAGTATCTGTAGCTCTTATTGACGAAGTTTGCCCAGGTTGATAAGAGAAATCATCAGACTCTTCACTACGATATGACTCAGTACGCCTGGATCGTGAAGAAAGTAAATAAGTTTGCCTCTGACCACTTCGTTGTCCTGAACGTGTAGGTGCACCGCCATGAAGGGTTTGTATGAGTTGCCTCATTGTGTCTTGCATGGCGGTTTGTCCTTGGTCCAGATTCGTCATAATTCCGGCCAGATCTGGAGGTGCAGAGGGATTTGGAGGATTTCCAGCATTTCCAGCGTTTCGATTGCTAGATTCTGGATTATCCGCCATTAGTGATGAATGATTTTTGGTGAAAAACGATAATAACAAATCGTTCCCACAGACGGCGCCAATCTGTTGATGTAAAAAATTAGATTACTCTAATTTTTCAATCACAGATAAATAAATGAGACAAAGATTTTTAAAGTGGTTCAGCCTTGTAAGAATGGCCTACATCCACTGCTATGTTATTGCTGAGTGTCTTGGAATTCTCGATTACAAGTGATACCAAGAAATTACCCCCCCCCCTTTGAATGAGGGTGATACAAGGTATTTATAGCCCTTAGGCTGTACATAAAAGGGTTTCACATTTAAATGATACACATATGAAAGGGTAATTCAATTAATGTTCTTCAAACGTGCGCGCCAAGATGATAAGCATTCAATGAATAGTTGGACTGTTGATTATCTGGCAATTAATGATGTGGTCGAGGTGCAGCTCGAACCGCCTTAGTTGCTCGTTGTCCAAAAGTTCCTCGGAGTATTGAAGTTCCTCGGAGGGTTGGTGTTCCTCGGAGTGAGTATGTTGGTCGGGGAAACAATCTTCCTCGTTGCTATTATGCCGCGTAGATTGACACGTGTCTTCTTATTATTCGTCCACATCTGCATACTAATTTTGGTGTCAACAGTCCATGAGGATGGTTTTGTATCAGGAAATAGATGATAATTGTCGTGTGAATTCGACAACATTTAGCTAAGGAAGTTAAATCTTATTCCATAAGATTTGTCATAGGCTTATGTTTCACGAGAAACTATTTTAGAGCAAGGGGAAGGATTTATGACATGCGGTGAGGCAAAGTCACATGGATCAAGGTTTGAGAGAACATAAGATGTATCACATTATAAATGACAGTGGTGATGGGATTTAATGAAGAGAAATATTGCTAAAGTCATTTTATAATGGGTCACCTATCTATTGATAAAAGGGTGGACCATAAGAAACAAGATGGGTTTCTTCAAACATTAGAGATTCCTAAGTAATAAGGGGAAACAATTCCCAGGGATTTTATCGTGGAGGGTGTGATGATACTATATGGTGAAAGTGGATCGGTTGACCAAAGTAGTTCACGTTGTGGAAATTAGGACTGATCATACTACGGGACAGTATGCGATATCTTTATAATCGAGATAGTAAGGTTACATAGAGTACCATTTAATATTGTGTCCGATTGGGACAAAATCTGAGTCATTTGATTTCGGATGAGTGTTCGCGAGGCCATAAGATCGAGTTGTGATTGAGTACGGCCTATTATCCACAAACAAATAGGTAGAACAAGCGGACTAGTCAGATATTGGGAAAATAAATTATATGTGTACCCTTGAATCTTAGGGGAGGACGAGAGCAATCCCTTCCACGCATTAAGTTTGCGTGCAATAACTCAGATAAGTTCACTTTGGGGCATAGTGTCAATTGAGGTATGTCACGGTAGACCTCATTTTTTTCCTGCTTATTAGCTAAATGTGGGGAACCAAGTTCTATTGCAAAAATCAGAGTTGAGTTGATACTTAGAGTATATAACGTGAGTAAAATATATATATCGCACAAATATCCTACTTGTGTGCGATTGTAGCGAGACGAGATTATATGTATCTAAAAATGATTAATATAATAATGAATATCTAAATGAGTTTAAGTAGTGAAACTTCAACGATAAGTCTTGGACAAGAGCCTACGTGGTAAGGTAACCTGGAATTTAAAAAGAACATACATGAGGTGTTCATTATTAAGGGTACTTGGTAGCGTATTGTATGGGCGATCCAGAGTAGTTTACTTGTGAGCGCGAGGATACGATCGGCAAAATATAGCCTGAGTTGTTATTATCTGGTATACTTTTTCAAAATTTCGGGAAAAAATTCCGTTGTAAGGGGAAAAGTATTTAACACCCCGTATTTTTAATGACATTAAAAATGGGATTAATTAGAATTAATTATGAGATAATTGAAAATTAATCCGAATTTAAATATTACTCACAAGTAAAGTAATATGTGATTTATGTTGAATATCACTTGGTGATTAGAGGAAATATATATGATTATGACTTTACATATGATTATGATTTTATAAAATTGTCGTGAGTGATGAATACGATAATTTATGAAAATTAAGTCAGGAGGCACATGTCAGTCGTGTCGGGACTAATTTAATAGAATAAAAATTAAATTAATTCTAAGTCACCCGTACGGTCATTTAGAGTGCTCCAATGGGTTCATAAGGGTCGAGATAGTCAAAAAAGTGTACCCCGGGGTTTAGTTTGGGTCCCGAAACTATTTTAGGCCAAACCGACACCCGGGAGGGGTATTTTGGTCTTTTACATTTTGGGGTAATTAAGCATAAGAAAATTAAGAGGTTATATCTGATGGAAACTAGATACTTTGAGGGTTAGAAACAATTAAGTTGCAGAGAGGCTAAGGAAGGGAAAAGAGAGGAGGTTTCCAATGGGGAGAGCCATCAATCTTACACCGTTCTCACCAATTCCACCACCAACATGTGGATCGGAGAACGTGGAGCATAAGTATACCTATCATCTTTTACAACTCAGACCTTTGATTTTCAAGCAAGTATTTATCTTGTAAATCTTGTGTTGATAAGACATCCATCTTAGAATATGGTGGATAATTACATGTTTTCATAAAGATTTAATGTTGTTTGGAAGATTAAATATACATATTGGGTACGAATCATGTTAAGTTAACTTCCTTGATGTATGTAGAACATTAGCCATGAAATTTTGATACCCAGTAGAAATACAAATCAGGAAAATTAATGAACTTCTTGAGAAAGTAAGATAATCTAGGGTTTTCATGATTAATTCTTGAATTGAAATCATTTGATGATGATTCTTGGAGATTTATTGAATGCTTTAAGCTAGAAATCATCTATACCTGTTTATATTTTGTTTGTGATATCTGGTTTGGAGTTTGGGACTTTTAAAATTGATATTTCAGGATTAAAATGAAAGAAACCCGTAGGCATAAATATGCATAATCGCACCATACCTGATGGATCGATCGATCGAATGGTTCGATCGATTGACCCTTTTCTTCGATCGATCGACTCCCCTGGAAATTGTGAAGAAATTTTTCTTTATGTTTTGATCTAACCCCAACATTCTCAAATCCTTGGTGTTGATTTATAGAATATGATAAGACTTAGGGAAGATCAGTAGCGTCGCGATTAGGACTTGAATAATGTGATTTGAAAGGGATTTAATGATGAATGTACGATTGTTCACCGAATGAGTTACGATTGGAAATTATATAATTCGGGGTTTAAATTGGCAATATGATAACTTAAGGTTAAGACCAGTAGGAAGGGGATCATTATAGATGCCGAAATAACTTATGGAATGGTTGGGTAACTTAGTAATCTTTTTACAAGTAGGTAAAGGTAATTTAAATTATACTATAAAGTTGATTGCGATAATTATATGTTACATAGAACAATCGAGAGTTATACGCTATGAACGGATCATATATGTGTAGGTCGTGAATGTACCTATCCTAATTAATATATATATATATATATATAGAGAGAGAGAGAGAGAGAGAGAGATAGATAGATAGATAGATAGATAGATAGATAGATAGATAGATAGATAGATAGATAGATAGATAGATAGATAGATAGATAGATAGATAGATAGATAGATAGATAGATAGATAGATAGATAGATATAGGTGTGTGAATATATCTATTATATGAATATTCTGTGTGATAAATTTTTCCCGCGCTACTTATTATCACAGAGGTTTCCTCGCCGGGACAGTCTTATTCTGATGTGACCTTTATGGGGAATATTGACTCGTACACTAGAACATAGGATCCTTGGTACAGGCTATCTGAGAATGATAGTACGGACAGTCCTAAGAGACGTGAGGGTATGTGTTGGCCTCTTAGTGACTTGGAACTATGCTTTGCCTTAATGTAGTTCGAGAGTGGATCCGAACTAGTATTTCCCTAATTTGTACAAGAGGTACAGGAACTTAATAGCAGAGTATTCCTGCACCATAGATTTTATATGGGGTGACTTATTAGTATATATATTGAGTGATAAACTATATATACATGTGTTTAATCTACTTTGTTTGTGAGTAGATGAGAAAGATAATGATATTACAGGATAACTTAAGTGTGTGGGAACTTAAGATGGTAATGAAATAATAACATTGATTCATAAATGCCAGGATTGTGATAATGTATTTAGTGTGTAATACGTACGGGCATACGAAAGAGAAAATGTAAGCGGGAATTCAATTTGAACTAGTTAATTCGGTTAGCATTAACTAGAATGGTTTAGCGTTACGTTAGGCGTGCACACTAGTTAAGAGGTGAGAATTCTCAAGTGAGTGTCGAATTACTAACATGTATGTGATATCACCTGGTAAAAATTTTATATACTTGCTAAACTGTTTTGAAAATATGTTATACTCAGGCTCTGACCCGTTTGTTGTCATCTCTTCTATCCCTCTTGTATACATATATTATATCAGGTCTCCAGCCACAGGGAAGCCAAGCTTAGATCATTGGATTGATTGACGTGTTGCAGCTAGTGTGGGAGTTGTAGGTCCTTGTATTTAGACGACTTCATCCTTGTTATCTCAGCTCTTCATTTAGTCACTTTAAATAGGGCATGTGTCGCCCAATTCTAGTTTCTATTTAGTTCTAAGAGACATTGTACTTTCTTATTTTCTACACTTAGTTTTCAGTTGGGATTGTTAGTATTATTATTGTTCGTGGTTCTGAGAAATTTTACTAGAATGTTATTCCAACATGTTTAATTTAGTTGAATGGTTTGATATCCATTACTATAATTATGTTCATTTAAATGATTTATGTATACAATTTATATCGTTGGGACTTAATCTATAAAATTAGATGTTTTGACACTTAGTTTAATTATTTATTAAGTAATAAATCAAGAAAATTATTTTTTCGACTGTGCTGCTAAAAATGAACCAATCGGATACTTTGATTTAATTTAATAAAGGACTGATCACCCAGTATTTAATTAGGCGGGGTGTCACAAACATGTAATAATTCTAATTATTTTGATGAAAATACATGAAGAACACAAAGAA
This sequence comes from Sambucus nigra, assembly GCA_949130495.1. NCBI lineage: Eukaryota > Viridiplantae > Streptophyta > Magnoliopsida > Dipsacales > Adoxaceae > Sambucus > Sambucus nigra. The sequence goes on along the minus strand of OX422214.1, from coordinate 379,658,591 downwards.
CTAGGGTTTTATGAGTTTTCGAAGAAAGTTGGTTCTTGACTTGAATTTGTCATGAATTAATGTTGGATTTACGTGTGAAATCAATCCTATTCACTTATATATTGATTATTTGTGTTGGTATGAAATTTTGTGAAGTTTCATGAAGAATTGGGGAAGTTAAAACAGCGAAAATTTGTAAAAACGTAAGTAAGAAGAGACCTGTTACTTTTCAAATCAATTTGGCCCAGAGGGAAATTGATTCAACAGGCGAATCGATTCTGCCTCCTGGACGAACCGATTTGGCTACCCAAATTTGACTAATTTTGCCTTTTAGATGATATTTCCTCTTGGGATGAATTATTGGGAACTTAGGGTTAATCATATAATTAATTAAAGACTTAGAGGAAGTCAGTAGGTATATGTTTAAGACTTGTTTAAATCTTAATGTGGGTAAGATTGGGACTTTAAACTGATGTGAGTAAATCGAGTGAATTACAAATCAGGAATTTAGAATTTGGACTTCAGGAAGAGTAGACCATAACCTAAGGCTATAGCCAGTATGGTATGAGTGTAATAATGACTGAATTAACTTTAATGGGTAACTATGGGCACTACGGTAGAGAATAAGAGTCAAGAATATATGATAGTGAGTTAATTTTATGAATTAATAATTCTATAAGTATTCAAGAGATAAAGACTATGTACGGATTATTATTATCGGGCGAGTGTATACCTATATGGGTAATATTTTATTGGTTAAGTGTATACCTATACGGACTATGTAATAGCCTAAGCGCATACCTATACGGATTCTACTTATAGGTTGATTGTATTCCTATACAGATTATATTTATAAGTCGTGTGTATACATATACGAATTTTAATATAGGTTGAGTGTATACCTATGGACTTTATTTATAGGTTAGGTGTATACCTATATGATATTTGGAAAGGTTGTGTGTATGCTATGTGAACATACCTACGCTGCTTACTATTACGGGAGGTTCCACGTCATGGATAGTCGTATCCTGATGAGCCCAGTGGGTAGATTTTAGACTCGTGCCTCAGAACATAGAACTTAGAAATTGATCACTACTTGTGTCTATGATAATGTGACCGGTCATTTGGGTGCATTAGGTGTGTGCGTAGCTCAAAGTCTTAGAACTATGTTCACATCCAATATGTGTTGATTCGATTTCTGGTTCGAGGGTGATATTCGAACTGATAGTCCTTCATTTGGTACGAGAGGTGCATGTACTTGATAGCAGAGTATGCAAGAGTGCATCACGGTGGCCAGGCCTAGAGATGTTGTATTTATATATATAGCGTGTTTCATAAATATATACTTGAGTAATTTATCTTACTTATGTGTAGTGTAGGAAAGATAAATAGTGTATAACTAAAAGTGATGTGATTATGAAATAATATACTTAGTGGGTGATAGTAGTAAAGTTTGATAGTGTATATCTAAAGAGGATTTAAGTATAGTAATTTAAGGAATTGGATTACTGATAACATACATGAAATGTTAATTATGGTTTATTAATAACATACGAGTAATGTTAATTATTAGTATTATAATAGCATACTGTATGGGCAGTATGGGGGAGTTAAAGAGAAACTTAACTCAGGACTTAATGAGAATTAAGGGTATTGCAGTGTATTGTATGGGCGATATAGGTGAGATAAACCTAATACGGTTAGTTAGATATTGATGAGACCTAGTTACGCTGGGTAGCATAGCTAGGTAGGAGACGTTAGGTGTTCCCTATAGATGAGAGGTGGGAAACTCAAGAGAGTGTACATTGACTAACATGTGTAATCAATAACTGTTTTTAAATTATGATAAATATTTGCTAATTATTTTCAAAATAGATATTAATATCTGTTCCAAGGATGCGTAACTGCAACACTTGTGGATTCTTGTAAGATTTGGATTATATGCTTCAGTCACTTCATTCCTAGAGTAGGATGCAGTTTTGTTATTTCATTTAGGCATGTTCCCTTTCAACTATTTCTTTTATTTAGTTTATCAGACTTTGTATTTTTGGACTTAGTTTATTTCAGTAGATTTTTATTTGGACTTTTGTATTGGCAACCGATGGTTTATTCGGTATTATTTTATTTAGTATTTATCTTATAATGGATTTATATTACTACTGCGTGGATGGTTTGGTGATTGTATCTTATTTCCATATGTTTTTATTTAATGAAAGATAAAATTTGGCACCGGTTTATTTCATATGTAGGTGGTTAGTAATTTAAAAAGGTTTTGACAGTGTTGCTAAGAATGAACCAAATAAGAATCATGTTTTATTTTTATGAAGGACTGATCACTCGATATTTAAATAAACGGGGTGTCACAGATGGTATCAGAGCATCAGGTTCTAGTTTCTTTAGGATCTGTGCAGCTTTTTACGTTTCACCTTAGCATTCTTTGGTATAGAGCCCTATTATAGGATTGTTGTATTCCTCTGCGTATTGTGACTTATGTTCTTTTTCTATTAAGTATAGTCGATGTGACTCATATACGAGTTTGGTTGGTCTTCATACACTGAATAATATAGGGAGACCAGTAGGGGTCATTTCCAGGACTGTAGGAGGAGAGGTTCATCAGAATCTATAGATTGTTTTGGGAACGGTGATCGAGATAGAAGTCACCATGATTATTTGTTCAGGTAGGTAACATTAAGATAATCACTCGAAAATAATAGCTTCCCCAAGCTCTATTGTAGATAACGGACCTAGTGAAGTCGGTAGGGGATAGTCGGAAGGACTCTTTTGAAAAGCCATTTATAACTATTCGGGAAGAGATGAAGTGTGATGTGCCAATGGAAGTAGAAAATCAAAAGGCAATTGTATCGGGTGGAGTGCAGCAACACCCAGGATAAAAATTTTGAGAAAAGTTTTTAGCTCGTGAGAGCAACATAAAGTGATGAGAGTTAATCGCCACGTATAAAGAAGTATATGTAGAATTAAACGAGGAATTTGGGTGTAATTTGATCGTAAGATCTTCCATCTGTTGTTCGGACAAAGATGCGAATGGATTTTCGAAACTTATCACTAGTGGAAAAGATAGAGACCGATCGTGAGAGAGCAGTTGACTTGTTTAGCAAACTTCGTACCCAGCAGAAGGGGGTATAGAGGATATAAAAGGGTCCGCAAATTGATAATAAACTCATGAGTATAACACACAAGCATAAATGGGAGATCTGTTAAAGATGATTGGTGTCGATGTCATCAAGGGTGTACGCTTGCAAGTTTATATCAACACACTGTGAGAAGGGAGACAAGAGGGATGGAGAATCTAGATGAAGAGCAATACTGGATTAAATGATGCTAGTGAAACACCATAGGATGTTATACCCAGTAGGGAACCTATTTAAATGATACAGATCAATTCAATTCCTACCAAGTGATGGTGGATTCATTCAGGGATGTCAAGGCCAACAATGAGTTCCATAGGGCCAGCGGAGCCAAAAGGAAAATGGGGGTAGCAATCGGGGAAAAGATTACCAGGTCCAAGAGAGGGACACCCCGAAATGGCCGGTGGGGCCAGAGGAAGGGGATAGTACAAAAAGGTGTCATATGTGTGGAGAGTAGGGTCACCTATATTGAACGTGCCCACAGTGAGAATATGAAACCAGTGGGAATAGTGCCAGTGGGGCACAACAGCATGACGAGAGAGATTTTTGATAGGGGAATTGGCTATGAGATTTAGGCCAGTGATTATCAACCCGAGAATGGTGGGTTTAGGCAGGACCATCAGGGCCCTCTATAACAGCAGCATTCCATTCTTCTGGGCCAACAAGGCCAAAAGAAGGGTGAGGAAGTCCAGGAGGTCCAGGACTAGAGACATGGGAGATCTCTGGTAGTTATCTCAACTGTAGAGAGATGGGTCACAGGAAGAAGTATTACCCCAAAGCGAGGGAGGGGAAACTACATGATGAAATCCTGAATTTATAACCAATATAGCAAATCATGGGTCAGTATTGGCATGAGAGTTACGTTCAAGGACCCGACAATCAGGAGAGGCAGATGGAAAATGGAGGTAATATTTTTGTTTCACCCTTATAGGTATGGAATTAGTTCGGGTGACATGGGTGCATCACAATATATGATCTGTTAACGCTAAGATTCGAGAATGAGTCGGGTTTAGTGGGTGCATTAGCAGTATCAGCCTAATTATATATGCACTTATCATTGGGTAGAGGGGCTTTTCGGTGTTGTCCGTAGGGGAGCGGGTGTGGGCACTAAGAGGATTTTTATGTTATGATTTATCACTTCTGAGGGTTAGGAAAGTACAGTTTATTATGATCATGTGTAGTGAATAGATACAGAAGGTTTGAGCGATAGCAGATTGTGTTATAAGGCTATCATGCTTATTATTCCAGGGTGAGATATATTATTTTTTGCAAGGCATCACCTTAAATAGGGTTGGGCCTATATATATATGTGTGTATAAATGGTATTGTACCATAGACTTCAGTGAGTATGTTGGCTTGTTATGCTTCATCGCGGTGAGTAGGGACGTTTACTGATGTGATTCAGTGTACTTTGTATTCTTTGTCGAGTGGAGAGATATAACTCGTTATTTAGCGCTAAGAACTTGAAATAGTGGGAGCTCCATGTTGTATGTCATTTTTAGTGACATGAGAGTGGATGAGTAGAATTTTTATGTCAGCATATGGGAATTCGAGGGTACATTTTATAGGCTGAGGGCCTGACGAATATCGACAACCAATAATGTTAGAGAGTAGTGTATCGGGGGGTTTCTTGTTTAGATTTCGCTTTGCGAGACATTCCACGTATGAAACTTAGCGAGTGTTGGAAGTTGGGAGAAATTTGGTCGCTAGGACATGGGTTTAGTACCTTAATTATTGTATGTACACGTGATTATATCTAAGAGTTGATAGTTATGCTATGATTTAATGCCAATAGAGATATATAATCCTAATGTGAAGACCAGTGTAGAACGTTTACACCACGAGTAGATCGGTGGGGCAACCTAGAGAATAATTAAGTTGTAACTAATATAGTGGTTGAGTATAAACTTCCTGTACGATCATGCCTAGTACGCAAGGATTAGTTTAAAACAAGTATAGTAGGTTTAGTTTATTTGTGCATAAATTGACGAGACATACGGCGTATGGACGCCCTAGTTAGTTGAGATTTTTAGTATCATTCACGATGAGAAGACGTGGAAACGTATGAAATAAATGTAGATTCATGAGTAAATTAGAGATAAAACTAGAACGAGACTAAGGGAATGTAGTTGAATTATGAGCAAGGCGTGTCATCGGAAACCGAAGAGTATACGGGAAGGGGTGATTATATTATTGAAAATTACAAGGAATATACATTTTAGATTTTCAAGGATAATCAGGAACTACTCTGAGCAGAGGAGTAAAATGACAAGAGTTACATCATAACAAACTGTAGATGTAAAAGTCTAACATGAATAGTCATTTATGATTCCAAATATCTCCCACGATGGAGTATATGATTTAAAAATAGGTAAGTTGGCACCTAGGGAGAAGGGGACCTTTCCCAATATAGTGAATGGTATAGTCGTTAAAATATTGGCCTAATCACGTTGGAATATTCTTAGAAGAAAGGCAACTAGTTTTGTAGGCGTCAAAATGAAACGGCAAGGGAAATGAAGGAGTACTTCAGAGTAAAGTGATTAGGGAAACTTAATCACTAGTTCATATGGTAGAGTATAGACCGTCGAACTAAAGAGTACCATTAGTGAAGAGATACGGGGAACATCGTAATGTTCCAAACTTTAGAAAGATGTGGATATCGTACGAGGAAGTATCTGCTACTGTTAGTACTAATCTTACCCTAATTTTGAGGATGAAATTTCTTTATAAGGGGGGAAGTATGTAACACCTCGTAATTTTAATTATTGTAATATGAAAATTAATTATATTATAATTGAGAAATTAATCCGGAATAAAATAAATACTAATTAGCATGATGAGGATTGATTTTTATTTGTATGAATTATATTTAGTATTACTTAGCGAATGAGTAATAAATTTGTAAGAATGCATTATGATTGTCCTGAGTGAGAATTGGGGCAGTTATGGTAATTTAGTCGAAATGCGTGTGCCAGTCGTGTCGAGACTCAAATTTATGAGACAAAATATAATTTAATCATGGGTCATCCAAATGGTCATTTTGAGTACACCAGTGTGTTTGTAAGAGTCGAGTTAGTTAGAAAAGTATAGTAGGGAGTTCCGATTCGGTCCCGGGGCATTTTTGGGCAAAACCGGCACCCCGAAGGGGTATTTAGGTCTTTTGAAGTTTTGGGGAATAAGGACCTACGAATTTTAGAGGTTTATATCATCAGTTATGTTAAGGGGTCTTGGGTTAACACAAATCGAAAAGAATAAATGCCATAGGAGGAGAAGGAGAGTAGAAAACCTAAGCTTCCTACATCAATTTCCACCCCGAACGTGACGGAGTCAAAATCAGAGCAAGGGGAGAACAACCACACCATCCCAATAATTAAATTAGATCAGTAATTAAAGAGACAAGTGTTTATTCTGCAGTTTTTGAAGAGTTATTGATGATGCTGAGATTTAGCAACACCAGATAAGTGATAGTGAGCTCAAGCAGTAGCAGCCATGGCAGCCATAGAGATGTATAAGTATATAGAAGGGGATGAGTATAAGAGGAAATTAGACAATGATGTATAGTGGTTCAGCCAATTTGGCCTACATCCACTGTGAGTGTGTGATCCACTAAGTATGGGCACTAATGGCCTTGGATACAATGCACATAACCCTCTCTCTCTCTCTACTATGTGTACAAGCAGAGTTTTAGCTAGGGCTACTGTTCATGGATCGATCCCCTGTAGGGTTGTAGGTGACAAGTATATATAGGTCTTGGGGGGTGTAGTGTACCCCCCCCCCCCCAAGTAAGCATGGTGCATGTGAATGATGATCTAACCAATTCCCTGTTGACACCTGTAGATGACATAATATTCCCTCACGTGAGGGTGTGATTCGGTTATAACGGTCTGCCACGTGTCATATGAGCATGACGCGCACTGTTCCACGCGTGTCCCAAACCACGCGCTGTCATGATGTCACCCTCGGCCTATGAGCCGAGGACGAGGGCAAAGTTTCTTCCGGTAGTGAGTCTGGCTTGATTCTGGCCTCGTACTGTCGTACCCTCGTAGGGTCGTCCGGAGCCTGGGGAAGGGTCGGCCCCTCTTAGGGTCGTCCAGAGCCTGGTGGAGGGTCGGCCCCTCTTAGGGTCGTCTGGGCCTGGTGGTGGCCAGCTAGGGCCTGTTGAAGGGTCAGCCCATCGTAGGGTCGTCCGTATTAGAGGTAATCCTCATCCAGATTGAGGGTATAAACGGGTATATCAATCACCCCCCAGCCCTTAGCCATAGGTGTCATTGAGATGGCTGAGGGATATTTGCTGAAATTGAGACACGTGTGATCAGTTAGGTGAGTGACACCTGTGCAGATACTCATTGCTGTTCCAGTTTCCAAGGTAGGGCGGCTGTGCAGTGTGCTTGGGGCCTTGTGCCCTAATTATACCTTTCTTTGGTAAATGGGTCCACTCATTACAAAAGTATTTAAGAGATTTTCAAACTCTCTCTCTTCCTTCTTCTTCTTCTTCGCGCCTAAGCATTCTCTCTCTAGAATCAGTCGCCATTTGCAGCCTTCAACCCTTCAGACCTAGCAGCATTCTTGTTCTCTCCTCACCAGGTAACCTTTTTCTCCTCGCGCCTTCCTTTGTCTTCATTTTGTGTATTTTTTAGGGTTGTAGGTCGGCACTTTCTTAGAGTTCCCCCATAGCCTTTTCCGGTGTCTTCTCCGGTTGTTAGTTCTTGAGCGTTCTTGACAAAAACTTTTTAGTTCTTTGGTTTAATCCAGAAGTCAAACCTGGTCAATCCCCCAAGTGTTTGTAGTTGAATTAGCCAAGCCTAGTGTAATTTCTCCAAGTGTAGGGTCTTCCCTTTAATGCTTAGAAGGCTTTACAACTTAGTATCTGAATTCCCATCTTTGAGAGAGAAACTATTTACCAAGATCAGACGAATAGAGGAAGAGGAAGAGAGGAGACGAGGGGCCGACCCTAATTGGGTATGACCCATCTTTACCGTTCCTCTTGCCACCATAAGACCATCTGAACCCTCTGAGTCTTGTGGGTCGTCATCTTGTCCGGACGAGACACCCAAATCAAGTGAAATGGACGAGAGAGCTTCCTCGCCAACTGGTGCTGGAACGTCCGGTAGAAGGGACACGTCTGACCTTAGCCCTCCCCGAGAGGCCGAAGGTACAACCCCCTCTGAGGCTGTCCCTGTGACAACCCTATCCCCCAATGCCTTTCAAGTGGATTTTCCCCAGGGTCCTCCTGCAGGTGATGAGGGGGAAGGAGATGAGGACGAGGACGATGGTACAGATGATGAGGTTGACACCTCCCACGCCTCGTCCTTTATCTCCTCCGTTAGGGATAGAGACCTCCTGATATGGAGGCATATTTACGGAGTGCCCTCTAGGGTAACTATGAGGGTTCCCTCTGATACTGAGAGGGTTTTTGACTGTCAAGAGGGAGAGGTTGCAGTTTATGAGCAGATGTTCAAGGTAGGGGTCAGACTTCCCTTCCACCCTGCCATTGTAGATATTCTGTCGGCTCTGGGCGTCTCTCCCTCTCAACTTCCACCCAATTCTTGGAGGACGATCCTGGGTTACATTTCCCTTTGGAAAAACGCTTTCACTGATGAGCCCTCGTCCGACGTATTCTTGTCCTGTTACAACATCACATCTTCATCTTAACAGCCCGGATACTATCATCTAGGGGCGAGAAGGTCTGAGAAGAAACTTCTTCACGTGGCTCAAACTTCCAATCATGATTGGAAAAAGAGATTCTTCTTCATATCTGGGGCGTGGGAGTGCTCCACCGAGGCGTCCCCTTCTACCGATGGTCCGAGGGTCCCTAACAAATGGTCTAATCCCTCAATGAAAGCTAGGTCAGACCCCGGACTTAGCCTGGAGGAAAGGGATATTGTTGAGTATCTGAGGGGACGAGGGAGAGGGGGTGAGATCACAAAGTTTGAAGATTTGATGACCCCTCGATACCTCAAAGAAGCTGGTCTGAGGTTCGGCCCTCTGACTGAACTATGTGAGTTATACAGCACGTTTTCCATTCTTTACTTTTTTAAAGTGTTTCCTGTTTATCTGTGTATTTCTCTGATGCATGGTACCCTTTTCAGGTCGTCCTGTAGGTGTGTCAGATTACCTCTGGGAAATGACTGCTCCAAGCCTACTCGCTGGTTTGTCAAAGAAGAAGGGGAAGGAGCCTCAGCAAGCTCCAAAGAAGACGAGGGCCTCAGGGCCGACGGTTGTTGAGCCGACAGCCGATAGCCACAAAAGGAAGGAGCCTGAGGCTCCGGTTGAGCATCGGCCTGACCCTAAGACAAGGGCCAGGGTCGAGCCCTCTGAGGGGGCAACCTCTTCGTCGAGCATGGGGGCCTTTTGGTCTCAAAATCTGGCCCATCTGAGGGCCGACCCCTCGTCGCTGATCACAAACTTGAGGGCAGCCAAGGCCTCGATGTTCTCTGCACTGTCGGCCTCTGACTTCGAGTTCTTGGCGAAGATGCCCCCTGCCAAAGTGTACGACTATGGTCTGCACTCCCTTGCTCAGGTATTGGTCTTGACCTTTTAATTTTACTCTTACAAACTGTTACCTCGGCCCATCTTGATGTTTGTTCATTTTTTCTTGCAGTCTGTTTGTGCCTTGACCTCAGCCACCAAGTGGATGGCCGAGAATCAACAAAAGTTTCACGAAGCTGAGAGGGCCATTCAACATGAGGCTGAGTTGCAGGAAGAGCTAGATACAGCAAAGACTGAGCTTGATACTGCGAGGGCTGAGCTTGAGAGTGCTAGGACCGAGCATGCTAGGGTCATAGATGAGCTGATGAGGCAGCACGATGCCGACCTGCAAGCCAAGGACTTGATCATCAAGGATAGGGATGAGGCTCTAATCAACCTGGAGGCCCAGCATAAGACTGATCTGGAAGCAGCCATCAAGAAAGCTGAGGCTGATGCTGTTGAGGCATACAAGACTTCAGATGAATTTCAGGGCTTCGGCCTTGAATATCTAGAAAGGGGGATTAGGACGGCCTGCCGATGGGTCGTCCTCAAATTTGGCGATGTCGTCTCCTCTGTTCGTCCTTCATTGGAGGGTGTTCAACTGGACGACCCCCTAATTGCCGAGGCCCTCAACCAAGTGGAGTCCCAAGTCCAGATCGAGGGGGTCGGTATATCTGAAGATCATCCAGTGCTGGTAACTGAGGAGACCATTCCCATTGATGTTGAGGCCCTGCCCTCTGATGTCGTCCCATAGGGTGGCTGCCTGTAGCCCATACCCTTCAAGTGTATTTTTGTTCAACGGTCTTGTAAAACACTTAATATTTTGTTTTATTAATACCAGTCTCTTCCATAATTTCTGTCTTCCATACTTAATTCTATTATGGCTTGCTCATTGTTGATGCTACTACCCCAACAACCCCCTCCCTCGTCTTTTTTTAGGACCACTGTGGGGTCGTCCCCTCATGTGGCCTCATTATAGCCGAGGGTTCAAGTAACCAAATTAATGATTCTTTAAATAAAGTATTCCCTCGTCTTTTTTGAGGACAGTGGTGGGGTCGTCCCCTCCACTGGTCCCCATTATAGCCGAGGGATCAACTTTCCAAATTAATGGATTTTAATGTCTTCCCTCGTCTTTTTTGAGGACAGTGGTGGGGTCGTCCCCTCCACTGGTCCCCATTGTAGCCGAGGGATCAACTTTCCAAATTAATGGATTTTAATGTCTTCCCTCGTCTTTTTTGTGGACAGTGGTGGGGTCGTCCCCTCCACTGGTCCCCATTGTAGCCGAGGGATCAACTTTCCAAATTAATGGATTTTAATGTCTTCCCTCGTCTTTTTTGAGGACAGTGGTGGGGTCGTCCCCTCCACTGGTCCCCATTGTAGCCGAGGGATCAACTTTCCAAATTAATGGATTTTAATGTCTTCCCCCGTCTTTTTTGAGGACAGTGGTGGGGTCGTCCCCTCCACTGGTCCCCATTATAGCCGAGGGATCAACTTTCCAACTTAATGGATTTTCAAGTCTTCCCTCGTCTTTCTTGAGGACAGTGGTGGGGTCGTCCCCTCCATTGGTCCCCATTATAGCCGAGGGATCAACCTTCCAATTTAATGGATTTTAAAGTTTTCCCTCGTCTTTTTTGAGGACAGTGGTGGGGTCGCCCCCTCCACTGGTCCCCATTATAGCCGAGGGATCAACTTCCCAATTTAATGGATTTCTGTAGATGTTTCCATGCATGCTAGGACTGACAACAGGATGAAGGAAACACTTATATTTCTCATTAATTTTCCGAGTGTTCTGTTGGTGCAAATTACAATTATGGCCTTTCAAGACCTTACAACACTACGGATAGTATTTCTTCAAATGATCTACATTCCAGGGGTTTGAAAAAGGTTCCCCCTCTAGGTTTTCTAGCCTGTAGGTCCCAGGGATGACTTCATCGATGACCCTATATGGGCCATGCCAATTAGGGTGAAGCTTGTTGGGCTTTTGCCAAGTCTTCTTGAGGACCAAGTCCCCCACTGCGATGGGCCTCTGTTTCACCCTCTGATTATAGAACCTTGCGGTCCTCTGTTGGTAGGAAGCCTGCCTTATCTCAGCATCCTCCCTTCTTTCCTCAATCAAGTCCAGGTCAAGTCTCCTCTCTTCCGTATTTCCCTGGGGGTCGTACATTTGGACTCTATGCGTAGGAAAATCCATCTCGGTGAGGATGATGGCTTCTGATCCATATGCTAGCATGAATGGGGTCTCCCCAGTGGAGGTCCTCACTGTCGTCCTGTATGCCCACAGCATGGCATATAACTCCTCGACCCATCTCCCTTTTGCCTCCTCAAGCCTCTTCTTAATCCCATCTAAGATTGTCCTGTTCGTAACTTCGGTTTGCCCATTGGCCTGAGGTCGGCCTGGGGTGGAGAAAAATTGTTTGATACTTACCCTCTCACAGTACTTCTGCAGAGAGGCATTCTTGAACTGGGTCCCGTTATCCGAGATGAGGGTATTGGGTAGACCATATCTGCATATCACATTCTTCCAGATGAACTGGAAGGTCTTCTGCTCCGTGATCGTGACCATTGGTTCGGCCTCTACCCACTTTGAAAAGTAGTCAATTGCTACGATGAGGAACCGATAGTTATTGACTGCCCTCGGTAAGGGTCCTACCAGGTCAATCCCCCACACTGCAAACGGCCATGGGGATGTGATGGAGGTAAGGGGCTGATGAGGTTGGTGAGGGATGGTAGCAAATCTTTGGCATTTATCACACTTTTTAACATATGCGGAAGCATCTTTCCCCAAGGTCGGCCACCAGTAGCCTTGGGTGATCACCCTCTTCGCCAAGGATCTACCCCCAATGTGGATTGAGCACGACCCTTCATGCACATCTTGCAAAATAGAAGGGATTTCTGAGGGATGCACACACCTAAGTAAGGGGAGCAGAAACCCCTTTTTGTACAGCGTGTCTCCGATGACAGTGAACTTTGCCGCCCTGTACCTCATCTTCTTCCTTTCTTGCCTTGCTTCTGGCATCTCACCCTCTTTAATGTATCTGATAAGGGGGTCCATCCACGAAGCTTCTTGGGAAACACTTAGGCAAATGCTAGGTGTTCCCTCAGTGTCCTCAATAGTCGGTCGGAGCAAAATTTCTACTAGGACCGTCCTCCTGATGTCTGTTCTTGTTGCCGAGGCCAGCCTAGCAAGGGCATCAGCGCGGCCATTATCAAGCCTAGGTACCCTCCTTAATTTTACTTCTCTGAAGCCCTTCAGTAATGACCTCACCTTCTCGAGGTACCTAGCCATCCTTTCGTCCTTAGCCTCGTAGGCTCCTAGTATCTGATTCATGACTAGTCTTGAATCATTATGGATTAAATCTGGCCGACACTAAGAGACTTGGCCAAGGAGAGGCCTGCTACTAAGGCCTCATATTCAGCCTCGTTGTTGGAGGCTTTGAAGTTGAACCTTAGGGCGTATTCGACGTCTGTGCCATCGGGTGCTGACAGTATCAGTCCATCACCACTTCCGCTATCACAGGAGGACCCATCAACGAAGAGGCTCCACGGAGTCTTTCCTTCTAAAAAATTTCCCTCAGAGAGGGACCCCTGTCTAAAGATGTATCTTCCCTCTTCGGTTTCAGTCGCTTTCCTTCTAGCGGTGCTCGTCTCAGCCCTATCTGCGGGTGTGTCTGCGGGTCTGTCTTCTGTATCCGTCTTCCCGAAGGTCTCACCCTCGGCCTCATCATCTTCCCAGGTGAACTCAGCCACGAAGTCTGCCAACGCCTGCCCCTTAATGGCTGTCTTAGGCTGATACACAATATCGAACTCCCCCAGCTCTATAGCCCAGGTCATTAGCCTTCCTATTTTTTCAGGCTTGTGTAGGACCTGCCTAAGAGGAGAGTCAGTAAGGATGACCATAGTATGGGACTGGAAGTACGGTTTCATCTTCCTTAAAGCATGGATCAAGGCGTAGGCCAACTTTTCGATCCTCGGGTATCTTTGAGCTGCCACTAGGAGTGCCTTGCTGTTAAAGTATACAGGCTTCTGTATACCATCCTCGTCTCTCACAATGGCTGCGCTGATGGCAGACTCTGAGACGGCGAGGTACACGTAAAGTCATTCACCCTGCACGGGTCGTGACAGCAGCAAGGGAGACCCTAAGTATGATTTTAGCTCCTTGAAAGCCTCATCACACTCTTCACTCCATTCAAAGGCCTTCCTGAGGATCTTGAAAAATGGTAGACACCTGTCTGTAGCCCTCGACACAAATCTGTTCAAGGCAGCCACTCTCCCTGTGAGCCTCTGAACGTCTTTGATGGACTTGGGGGTCTTCATCTCAATAAGGGCCTTTATCTTTTCAGGATTGGCCTCGATGCCTCTTTGATTGACAATGAACCCCAAGAACTTCCCCTCTCCGACCCCGAAGACACACTTGGCCGGATTAAGCTTCATCTGGTACTTGTCCATCGTATTAAAGGTCCTCTCCAGGTCTGCCACATGATCCTCTGCTTTCAAACTCTAGGTCAGCATGTCATCTACGTAGACCTCCATAGACTTCCCAATTTTGTCTTCGAACATTTTATTTACGAGGCGCTGGTATGATGCCCCCGCATTTTTTAGACCGAAGGGCATGACCCTATAACAGTATGTACCTTTGTCAGTGATGAAGGCAGTCCTCTCCGAGTCTTCAGGGTTCATGAAGATCTGGTTGTACCCTGAGTAGGCATCCATAAAACTCATGAGCTCGTGGCCTGCAGTAGCGTCTACCATCTGGTCAATGCGGGGGAGAGGGAAGCTGTCTTTGGGGCAGTGCTTGTTGAGGTTTGTGAAGTCCACACACATTCGCCACTTCCCATTGGCCTTTGGGACAATGACTGCATTGGACAGCCATTCAGGGTAGATGACCTCTCTGATAAATTCAGCGTCTTCTAATTTTTTGACCTCGTCCCTGATGACCTCATATTTTTCTCTGGAGTAAATTCTCCTCTTTTGCTTCACCGACTTCACTCCCTCTACCACATTGAGCTTGTGGCACATGATTTCAGGGTCAATCCCTGGCATATCTACATGACTCTAGGCGAAGACACTTCGCCTTCTCCTCAACAGTTTAATGAGGTCTTCCTTGATTTTGGGCTTCAGAGACTTGCCAACTTGGACGGTTTTTTCCGTGTCATCCTCATCGAGGATGATGGATTCTACCTCTTCCGCAGCCTCTCCTTTTTTCAGCTTCGTTTCATATCTAGGGTCATCCCCTCGGCCTCTCTTGAAGTCGGATTTGTCGACGTACTTTCTGAGCTTCCCTTCCTTCAGTATCTTCTCAATCTCGTCTTTCAGAGAAAAGCATTTATCAGTCACGTGGCCGTGGTCTTGGTGAAATTCGCACCACAGGTTCTTATTCCTCTTGCCGGGGGCTGCCCTCAGCTTCTCAGGCCACTTCAGCGTTCGGTCACTCTTTATCTCATTGAGGATCTGTTCATAGCTGACCGTCAGAGGGGTGTACCCCGCGAACTTATCATCCATGGTTATCTCCTTCCCCTCTTTGTTCTTCTTGGGGTATTTACTCCCACTTGCACCTCCTCTTTCGTCCTCATATTTTGCAGCCATGGCCTCTTCGGCGTTCATCACCTTTCCTGCTGTTGACAACAGCTCGGCCATCATCCTCGGAGGGTCTTCAGCAAGCTTCCATAACAGCTTCCCCTTTTGGATTCCTCCAATCAGGGCTGTCATAGCTATGCTCTCCTCATAGTCTTCCACCTCCAGCTTCTCTTTATTGAATCTGGCTATATAGTCCCTCAGACTTTCACTCTTCCCCTGCTTAACATAGAGCAGGTGGGTGGTCTTCTTCTGTGGCCTCACCCCAAAGCAGAAATTATGGATGAACAGGTCGGCCATCTGCTTAAAGTTTTCAATGGAATTTTTTGGAAGAGACGTGTACCAGACATGCGCAGCCCCTGTCAAGGTACCAGAGAAGGCACGACACCTCATCTCATCTGAGATAGAGTATATGTCTGCCGCCGACTGATACATCTCCACATGGTGGATGGGGTTGGTACTCCCGTCATACCTTGGGGTGACCATAGGTGGCTTGAATTTTGATGGCGTGGGGAAGTTGACTATCTTTGCCACAAAGGGTGAGCCTATGGTGTATCCCCTCTGAAGTGGGTCTCGGCTCTTCAATATATCACCAATCTTATCCTCTAGCCGCTGGATTGAGTCGTTCCAGGGCCTCACAGGGTCGGCCTGGCCGATGTTATCCCCTGCTGCCTCTCCGAGGTGGACGGAGGGTTCTGCTGCAGCAGGCTTGTGTCGGCTGTTTACTTCCCTTTGGCCATCATCTCGTCCTCGGGATCGGCCATCTGCTGCCTTCCTCCTGGATCTTGCAGCACTCCTTGGCCTGGACAACTGCTCTCGTAGGTCATTTACTGGGCCTAGCCTCTCAAAGGCCGACCCCCTGCTCAAGCGATCAAAAGCAGAGACTCTTGGGCGATCATCAGGGTTCGGTCTCCCGCACTTTCCCCTACTGTCCTGGAGGGGTCGCACAGTGTTGTTGGAGACCTCGTAAGGTTCCCAGCACTCTATAGGAGCCTCCTCTCCCTCCAGATCTCCATACCTATCCTCAGGGCAAGGGTTTTCTTGCCTCCCCAGGCGTAGACGCCGGGGGTCAGCAACATCCCTACGCCACTGAGGGGGTGGAAGGTCTTTGCGTGGTGCCTGGGGTGGTCCCCTGGCCTCATGCTGTCCTGGAGCTGCTGCCGGAGTAATCATCTTAGGCGAAACCCCTGGTGCTCTTAGTATGTTCTGGCTTAGAGTTGTGAACTGCTCCTGCATCATCCGCTGGCTTACTTCCAGAGACTTTAGGGCTGCCGCCACATCAGCCATCTCAAACTGAGGCGGCGGCTGACTGGAATTGGGTCTTCCCCCCTCATCCGGCGGGCGAAGTGGTGGCGGTGGCATCTCAGGTGCCATGTGCTTGAGCTATGAAAAGTTGAACTGAAGAAAATACTGGTTAGCTTGGGAACCTTAGTGGGTTTCTTTCAATGGTGAAACACCTCCTCTCAGGGGGAGTGTTGGTTCACCACCAGAGTGCCCAGTGAGGTCAAGCTGTACAAAGGAAGAGATGTCTTCTCGTTCCCACAGACGGCGCCAAACTGATGATGCTGAGATTTAGCACCACCAGATAAGTGATAGTGAGCTCAAGCAGTAGCAGCCATGGCATCCATAGAGATGTATAAGTATATAGAAGGGGATGAGTATAAGAGGAAATTAGACAATGATGTATAGTGGTTCAGCCAATTTGGCCTACATCCACTGTGAGTGTGTGATCCACTAAGTATGGGCACTAATGGCCTTGGATACAATGCACATAACCCTCTCTCTCTCTCTACTGTGTGTACAAGCTGAGTTTTAGCTAGGGCTACTGTTCATGGATCAATCCCCTGTAGGGTTGTAGGTGACAAGTATATATAGGTCTTGGGGGGTGTAGTGTACCCCCCCCCCCCCCCCAAGTAAGCATGGTGCATGTGAATGATGATCTAACCAATTCCCTGTTGACACCTGTAGATGACATAATATTCCCTCACGTGAGGGTGTGATTCGGTTATAACGATCTGCCACGTGTCATATGAGCATGACGCGCATTGTTCCACGCGTGTCCCAAACCACGCGCTGTCATGATGTCACCCTCGGCCTATGAGCCGAGGACGAAGGCAAAGTTTCTTCCGGTAGTGAGTCTGTCTTGATTCTGGCCTCGTACTGTCGTACCCTCGTAGGGTCGTCCGGAGCCTGGGGAAGGGTCGTACCCTCGTAGGGTCGTCCGGAGCCTGGGGAAGGGTCGGCCCCTCTTAGGGTCGTCCGGAGCCTGGTGGAGGGTCGGCCCCTCTTAGGGTTGTCTGGGCTGGTGGTGGCCAGCTGGGGCCTGTTGAAGGGTCGGCCCATCTTAGGGTCGTCCGTATTGGAGGTAATCCTCATCCAGATTGAGGGTATAAACGGGTATATCAGTTATAATACCCATGTAGTGTAGGGTCTAATATTTGATGATTTAAATTGAATCTTGAGGTTTTGATGATTTAAATACATGATTTGGGGTAGTATTAGCATGTAGATTTAATCATTCATATGAATAATACGAAATCAAATGTTATGGGATGAAGAAAATGTAATAATTCTGATTATTTTGATGAAAATACATGAACAACACAAAGAACTAAGGTTTTATGAGTTTTAGAAGAAAGTCCACTCTTGAATTGAATTCGTGATGAATTAATATTGGATTTATGTTGGAAATCATTCCTATTCACTTATATAATGATTATTAATGTTGGCATGAAATTTCGTAAAGTTTCATAAAGAATTGAGAAAGTAAAAACGGTGAAAATCATAAAAACATAAGGAAGAAGAGACCTGTTACTTTTCAAATCAATTCATCCCAGAGGCAAATTGATTCGACACTTGTGTGTAGTGTAGGAAAGATAGATAGTGTATATCTAAAAGTTATGTAATTATAAAATAATCTACTTAGTTGGTGATAGTAGTAAAGTTAGATAGTGTATATCTAAAGACAATTTAAGTATGGCAATTTGATGAATTGTCTTATTGATAACATATGTGAAATTTTAGTTATGGTTTATTAATAACATACAAGTAATGTTAATTATTACTATTACGATAGCGTACTGTATGGGCGGTACGGAGGAGTTAAAGAGAAATTTAATTGAGGACTTAATGAGAATTAAGGGTGTTATAGTGTAATGTGTAGGCGATATGGGTGAGCTAAACCTCATATGGTTAGTTAGTAATTGATGAAAGATAGTTAACCTGGATAGCATAGCTAGGTAGAAGACGTTAGGTGTGCATTATAATTTATATATGAGAGGTGAGAAACTCAAGAGAGTGTACGCGGACTAACATGTGTAATCAAGGACTATTTTCAAACAGTGATAAATACTTGCTAAATATTTTTAAAATACTTTGGGCTCTGACCTGCCTTGCAAAAAAAATTCAAAACCTTTTAGGTGTCCATCCATAGGGACGTAGAGATTTATGTCTGTTTCCAGGGATGAGTAGCTATGACACTTGTGGATGCTTACAGGATTTGGATTAGACACTTCAGTCACTTCATTCCTAGAGTAGGATGTAGTTTAGTTATTCGAATTGGGAATGTCTCTCCCTTCAACTATTTCTTTTATTCAGTTTATCAGACTTTGTATTTGTGGACTCAATTTATTTTAGTAGATTCTTAGTTGGACTTTTGTATTGGCAACTGATGGCTTATTCGGTATTATTTTATTCAGTATTTATCTTATGATGGATTTATATTACTACTGCATGAATGGTTTGGTAATTGTATTTTATTTCCGCATGTTGTTATTTAATGAAAGATAAAATTTGGCACTGATTTATTTAATGCATAGGTGGTTAGTAAATTAAAAAAATTTCGACAGTGATGCTAAGAATGAACCAGATGAGATTCCTATTTTATTTTTATGAAGGACTAATCACAGGGTATTTAAATAGGCGGGGTGTCACAAAGGTTCTTACCAAAGTAGTTGATTCTTTGAAAACTTATCAGTAGAAGAATTTTTTACCCAATGAGGGAACGAGTTAAGATATTTTAGGGCTAAAGACCAATAGAATGACTTCTTAGAGAATGAGACCCGAGAGGGAAAACATAATGGGAGGGTATGAAATAAGATGAACAGATCAAAGAAGGTTGATGTCCATAGACTCGGGGCAAAATTTTATGATGATATTGAGGGTAGTTAGGCAGAAAGGACCAAGGGACTCCGGAAGAAGGTAAAGACTCTAATCGGGTCAACTTGTACTTACATGACTAACAAGAATAAGGGACTAATAAGTTTCCAGATAAATTAGCGCCGAGTTTGATGAGTTTGAATTTAGTTATAATATATATAAAGTGTAATATTATTATTATTAAAATCATAGTCCTAAATATAATATTATGTTATAGGAAATGATATAGGGTGTGTCCAGTAGTTATTCTAAGTGCATCCCCAATATCAGATGCCCTAACCAAGGTATTTAGGAGGAACCATAAGGGGTCGACAAGAGGTATGGTCTCAAGTATGCCAACTACCAGATTACAGCACGATGCAACTTTATTTGATGAGATCTCTTCAGTGAGGGGTGAGGTAGTGAGGGAGTTAGAAGAATCTACCAAGACTAAAGGAGATGTGTCAGAGCTTCGAAAGAACATGGCACTCCTGACGAAGGAAATCCAAGGGTTGGTCTAACTCTTAAGTTAACAACAGGGTTACCCATCCCCCCATATGCCTCAAACATTCCCCTATCCTCCCCTGGAACATTCACCTCGAAAATGCCTCTTGTTGGAACATTTCCTTCCCAAATGCCTCTTCCGGAACATTCTCCTCGCAAATGCCTACACGTGGAACATTCCGTGTTCATCATCCACGCATGCTAACTTTAGTGAAGTGTACTATGTATGAAACTTGATTGATACTAGGGATATTTCCACGTGCACTTTTACTTCCAACATTATCAGGACACATGTCTATAATCGGCCTTTTATGATGAGTGAAGCATAAATTTTGGTCGATAAAATATACTCTGGTTGTGGAGATGAGCCTGCATACATTGACCACCAGGAGGGCCATTGTCCTCGAATTATGCAAATTATATTATTGCTTGGCCAGTTAATTTTTTGGTCAAGCCTTTGCTTTGAACATTGTTCTCTTTTTGAACAAATTTGTAACACTATAATGAAATTGGTGATAAGCACCCAAAAGTGTCTATTTTATACCCCGAATAGAAGTATTTTAGTCGCTCGTTTTAATTAAAAATGGCCTTATGTTGTATTTTATCATTTCTCAGGACAATCGGCAGTCGCAACATCAAATAATGTTAAATCAAGTCAATTGCGACACATAAGCGGTTAAAAGCTTGGAACGAAGAAATCAAAGAGACCGCGAAGTCCGAGTCCCATTGAGCGTGCCCAAAAGAGTTTTGATGCCCCGAACCGTGTCCCAAAATCATAACCCAAGCCTACACCGAGCCCAGTCCATCACCCGAGTCCCGTGTGTGTTTAGTTTGTATTTTATATTATTTTTAGAATTTTACTTGAGTCATTTTTAATTTTTAGAATTTCTTGTATATTTTATTTTCGGTTATTTTATTTTTAGGAATTATTTAGATTTATTTAGATTTTCTAGGAATTATTTTCTAATTTTATATTCCTTTATTTATTTATTTTTTTATTAGTTTTAGTTTTGATTTTGTTTTATTAGGATTAGTTTTAGGGTTTCATTTATTTATTTAGATTTTACATTTTTAGGATTTTAGTTTTTAGTTTAATAGATTTTTATTTCTTTTTAGTTTCATTTTTTTTTTAGTCTTCATTTTATTTTTAGAGTAGTATTTTATTTTTAGATTTTTAGTTTTGTTAGTTTTATATTTTAGTTGTATTATTTTTAGGGTCACAACTTAAAAACACACATTAAATCCTCTCACACTCTAAATGCCATACACACTCATACACCTAAGCCTATCCTCACCCCCACCCTTTCTTCCTTACACCTCTCACACAACCAAACCTAACCCACCATCTTCAACCTCTAAACTCATCTTTTCTCTCTCCATCATTAAAATACACCATTAATAGTCAACCGCACCTATCAACACATCCATCAAAATTGGGACCCAATCTGGCCGGAACCCATAAAACCCGAGCCCCAATCACCTTCAAAACCAACTTGGGGCGGCCCTGTTCAAAAACCAATACCCACTGCCCCGAAAACAAAACTCGGTGCCACCTACCACGCTGGTCGCTGATAAACAGCCAAAACTGTATAATTTATATCCCGAATAGACGTAATTTTGTTGCTAATTCTCGGTAATATGGGTCTTATGTGCTTAAATGTTTATCTTGTAGGTCAATTGTGCGTTGCAGAGATGAAGCGTTTAAATCAAAGCAATTGCGCATAAATGGAGTTAAATACCTTGTTCCTAAACCTGCCTAAACCCTAACCCGAGCATAAACCTAGCCCAAATCGTCACCCAAGCCCGCGTGTGTTAGTTTGTATCTTTTATTATTATTTTTTAGATTTTTAGTTTGTGTCATTTTTATTTTTAGAATTTATTTTAGATATATTTAGTATTTTCTAGGTTTTATTTTCTATTTATTTTATTTTTATTAATATAATTTTATTTTATTTTGATTTTATTAAGTTTTTAGTTTTAGTTTTTATTTTAGTTTTATTTTATTTTATTAGGATTAGAATTTTTTGGATTTTATGTATTCTTAGTGTTATTAGAGTTTGCATTTTATTTTTTAGGATTTTAATTTTAAGTTTTATTAGATTTTATTTTTATTATTTCTCTTTTTAGTTTCAGTTTTATTTGACTCTTCATTTTATTTTAGAATAAAAATTTATTTTTTTAGGTTTTTAGTTTATTTTATTAATTTTATTTTAGTTAGTGTTATTTTAAGAGGCACAATTTGACACACGTGCCCATAACCCAAACACACCCCCACTTTCCTTAACCCTCACCTAATTTACCCTACACCTCACACACACACAACCCACTCCCATCATCTTCTTCCCACCATCTTCCACTCTCTCTCCTCTCCACTATTACCACAAAACACAACACACACTTTAACCTCCCTTCTCTCTCCATCTCCAGTCGGACCTCTCCACCTCAATCTCGCCCTCCTCCCCAAAAACGGCCACGCCTGAACCAACCCTGAACCAGCCCTGAACCGATCCACCCGCCGGAACCCAAACCCTCAGAACCATCCGAACGAAACCCCTCTTCCCAGCCCTTAGCCACCAGCGTGACCCCACCGGCGGACAGCCTGCCTCCGACCTAGCTCCATCTTCTCCCAGCGCTCTCACCGGTGGCCTGAAACCCGACGGCGAAACCAAATCGATCCCGGCACCCAACTCGGAATCGCGACCCACTACCTCCGGCCCCTCTCCCTCACTCCATGACCCGCCTATGCCCCAACCACTACCAGATCCGACCCTCGACACCAAGTCAGTCCGCCCACCTGCCATAACCCATAACCCATTTCCACCTTTTCACCATTTCCCCTTGCTTAAATCGTGACCTACCAATTTCTAAAGACCAAACAACACCCCACTTACATCACATGTTTTAAACCATTAACCCTTTTTCCCATATTTCCAAATATACCCCCAACCATTTTTTCTATAATCTGATATTTATTCCCCCATTTCCCACTTATCCCCATCGCGTCACACAATCCATGCACAATTGTGCATTTTCTCCATATTACCCTCACCCATATATCCTCATACCTCACACCCCTCATGTGCACATCCTTATTTTCCCAATTTAACCCCTTAGCTCCAATTGCATATAAAAGAAGACTCAAGACATCATTTGAAGGAGATCATCATCAAATAGAGAGCGAAAATTCTAGAGAAAAGTAGAGAGTTAGGTTAGAATAAATTAGGTAGAAATATTTGTAAATAGTTTTATTTTTATTTTTTTTAGATATTTGTGAGTGATAAATGTGTGAAATTCAATTGAGTTGATTATTGAGTTTATTATTGTTGGATTTTCATATTGGATGGATTGTGCTTAATTTCGAAGGAATAGAAGTTCAATTTCACTTCAAGAGATTAGGGTTTGATTGTTTTCTTCTCTTCTCATTTATTTTATGCCTTTGATTATTAATTTTTCATATTTCATATCATGTTAGGCTAAAACCCCTTTCAAGGGGTGGGGTAAAACCCTTATTTGATGTTATTTTAGTTTAATTAGTTTGATTACTTGAAATTTCCCTTTGAATGTTAATTTTGATCCCTCACTATTAGATTTACGCCTCGAGAGAGGGTAAATGATTTTCGAGAGAAAATCGAAATTCTAGTTATAATACCCATTTTAGATTCGAACTAGAGATAGGGGTTTCTTAAGTGGGGTATTATAACTTGAATTTCAACTCTAAATTTATTTTCTAAAGATTGACATAAATTTTAATTGATCGATCCTAGCGGGTGATTAATTAAAAGGAGTGTGGATCTATTTTTCTAGAGTTGTGGGGTGTTAAACTTAATATTCTAAAATGTTATTATGAAAATTACATTTGCAACGAGAGTTGATTTGTAGTTTTGATATTAATTTGGGAGAATTCAAATAATTAAATTAATTAATTAGAATAACTAAAATTTGTGGTGTAATCTCACTCCTTTATTGTTCTCACAATTATTTACCTCACCTTATCTCTTATTTTAGTTTAGATTTTATTTTTCATTTTAGTAACTTTCTAATTAGTTATTTTCATCTTAGTTTAAATAATCACCTCACCCATTTGTTTTAATATTTGAAAAGACTAAAAAAGAAAAGTAGAAAAGTGAAAAAGCGTAAAAAGAAAATAAAAAGTGAATTACAATTGAATTTGTCTCAAGCTTACCCCCTAGAAAGTGGATTGATACCCTTACTTACCGCTACACTTGAGTTTGTTTTATATTTGTAGGTAATTGAGGTTTTGATTAGAAGGACTTTTCGAGCAACAACAAAGATACCGAAAAGTCTTTCCTATCAGTCGCCACCTGCCCAAACCTCGAAACCCATCCCGGATCTCCGTCGTCCCCTATCCAGCCCCAGTCGCAGGTGACATGTCTGGTCGGAGTAGCCCTAACTCGCGACTCCCGTGACCGGCATCCCAGTCGACCCGGCGGTGAACCACCAGCCATACTCGCCATCCGCTCCACCAAACTCGGCGCCATCCTGCCCATCTTGACCAACATACGAAAAACCAAAACCAAGAAGACCCATTTCCAGCCGAGTTCAACCCGAAAACAAATCCCAATCCGAAAAAAATCGGAACCCAATTCTGCTACTCCATGAAATTAGGGATCGAAGTTACTTATCAAGAAAAACTTAAATCCAAGTGCCTTAACTTGGTTATAGTTTCAAATCCGACAAAAATCCTTCCCATTGAAGAAGGAATCATGGGTTATAAATCAGAAGGACTCACATAACACACACACAAAAAAAAGATGCATAGAGAGAAAAAGTGTGTATATTATGTACAGTTTAGGGTCATAAAAAAAATTCAGAAAAATACAAAAAAAATAGTTTAGCTTTAGAATATTTTTTAGGTTTAGTTTTTAGTCTTCTTTTTGTAATCAAGTGCTAAAAATTATGAAGAAGTTGGACGCATGTCGAGGCGCATTTCAAGACAAATTTTTGGAAAAAATTGTGTATTGTATTTCTACATTCTCTTTTTAATTTATTTCCTTCCTGATATATTATTTGTTGTTGTTTATGCACACATAAGAGTATTTGGATAAACACCCCGTTCAAGGGTGAGATGCACTGCGAATGATATTAATTTAATTAATCAATTTCATTAATTGTGTATTTCTAGGTAAATTAATTTTTAATTATCACCAATTAATTTATGTAATGAGAGTTAGTAAATTAATTAAACAAATTAATGTTTGAATTTAAGAATCGAACTAGAGATAAGTTTTTCCGAAATTTGAACATTAATTCGGTGTTGAAATTTGAAGATTACTATTGTTTTCGTTAAATTGATCCTAGCGGGTAATTTATGAAAATAGCATAGTCCTAATTTTTCACCGTGTGACATTTTTAAATTAATTTTCTGAATTTTTTTTATTAAATTTATAATTTTAACGAGAGTTAGATTCTCGATTTAATATTATCTCGAAATATTTTAAATTAATAAATTGAGAAATTAAAATAATTGAAAATGCAGTCTAATCCCATTTCTTGACCTTCTCACATATTTCACACTCGGTTGCACATTTTTTTCATTATTTAGTCATTTTATAATTTTTAGCATTTGTTAGTTAATTTTTCCCTTGAAATTATTTTTTTTTAAAAGTAAAAAGGTAAAAAAAAAATATTTTAATAAAAAAAATTGAATTGTACGTTTTCACATAAATTATTTCACCTTGAAAGTAGGATTGATACCCGTACTTACCGCATTACGAGTTATTTTTAGACAAGTTTTGTAGGTACTCAAAAAAAATTTGAGAGTGGCTTTTGAAGACAACGACTGACCATACACAAAAAGCCTTCTTATCAAATGGCGCAGTTGCTGCTTTCTTGGCCTGGAAGCAATTGAGGACTTATAATTTTATTTTATTTTACTTGTAATTATTATTTCTTCTCCTTCCTCCTTAGACTGGTTGTATAGGCTTATTGAAGCTTTGTATTTATTTTGGTGTATTTTGACACCGATTTTTTTGTAATAATTATTCGTAAAAAAAAAGGAGCGAAAAGGGAAATCGGACAAGGTAGAGAGCGGGCGTCCAACGGCAAGGAATATTTTAAGACTCTCTACTTTGGGTAGGTAGGACTCCTGGGGACGACAGAGATAGGCGAGATCTCCCCCCGATCGACTCAACTCGGTCTTCGCCCCACGTGTGTAAGAATCGTGGGAGGTACATTTCTTTATCTCTTGCGAATCTCCTGTCAGCGAGTTCAATTTTTGTGTGCTGATTTGCTCCTGTGTGATTTTAATCTGTGCATCGCACTTAAATTGAATGGTTTGATGAATTAATTTACCTAAGACCTGGACTCGGTAATTGAC
Source organism: Sambucus nigra (assembly GCA_949130495.1). Classification (NCBI taxonomy): domain Eukaryota; kingdom Viridiplantae; phylum Streptophyta; class Magnoliopsida; order Dipsacales; family Adoxaceae; genus Sambucus; species Sambucus nigra. The sequence goes on along the minus strand of OX422214.1, from coordinate 379,632,449 downwards.
ACGAGAAGGGATTTCATCACCTGACTCACTCTCTTATCCATTGTGTTCTACCCTAGCTGTCATTAAATTAAAATCAATCAACTAGCCAGCCCAATAGGAACAAATTTTTGCAATAGGCGATCACAAAGATAAATTCCGTGAATTTTGTCGCCCGCGGACTTAACTAAAATTTGATTGCCCCTTTCACTAATTTTGAAGATAATAATTGTCTATGCGCTCGTTAGGATTTTTTTTTAACTCGTGTGTGTCCAATTCCATTCTTTAGGTAGTCAGTTTTAGTTAGTTCGACCAAATCAAGAGTCCAATTTTTCCCATTTTCTGAAAAATACCAAAAATATTTTCTTTTCTTTTTTATATTTTCAAAAATTCCAAAAAGATTTTCTTTTTTTTTCATATTTAAAATACCAAAAAGATTTTCCTTTTCTTATTTCAAAAATCACAAAAAGATTTTCTTTTCTTTTGAAAATATTTAAAAACCCAAAAATATTTCTTTCATCATGGCCAACGAACGTCCTTTACGGGGATACTTTGGCCATTTCCCATTCTCTAGAAGTTTGTTTGAGGATAAGCCCGAATCGAACCTTCATTCATTACTTCATGGCTTTAAATCTCACACACCCACTGTTGATACCCGTGTGTCCTCCATGCGCACATCTCCTACTCCACCGCCTTCGGTGCCGAGTGTCAACCCATCCCATGCTTCACCATGCACACACTGCTTTCTGGTGGACCATTTGTCCCTTGAGTATCCATTCATACTCTCCATCTGACCCCACCATGGAACATGTGGGTCCCTATGACACTGTTTTTGTCATACCCCAAACCCAATATCCATACTAATCATTTGTTATTAGAATAATTGGACCATAATCTCAAGTTCATTGAAAATTTAACTCATTTATCAATGTTTTTCTGCATAATGAACATAATATTGTTTTTGTGCCATAACGAAAGTCAACATCAGAGTCATAATTAAGAGGACATATAATACTGTGATTAACTATGATCAACTGAATTCATACTAAATCAATATATACAATGTGTGAGTAAATTAAAATCTTCAGTGTGACAATGATAAAATCTCCATACTTAAACCCCATATCTTCTAACGGTGCAACTCTCAAAGTTACCGGTCATATATTATCCTAGCTGGCAGCGTACCAACCTCAAATTGTTAAAATATAAACCATAAGCATTAAGCTTAGTGAGGTACTCCTTCCCTGCAATAGAATAACAATTCTATATCGAATATGTGAATATAAAATCTGAACAATCCTGCCCATTGGCAATAACAAATCATGGATCATAAGATCCAAATAATTCTGCCCGTTGGCAATAACAAATCCTGGATCGTAAGATCCAAATAATTCTGCCCGTTGGCAATAACAAATCCTGGATCATAAGATCCAAATAATTCTGCCCATTGGCAATAACAAATACTGGATCATAAGATCCAAATAATTCTGCCCATTGGCAATAACAAATCCTGGATATTTGAATATCCAAATAATTCTGCCCATTGGCAATAACAAATCCTGGATATTTGAATATCCAAACAAATCTTGAATACCGAAGTATTCAAACCAATCCTGGATCATGAGACCCAAACAAATCCTGGATATTTTAATATCCAAACAAATCCTGAATACCGAAGTATTCAAACAAATCCTCTCTTAGAGCTATATTCATATTTATGTATGAAACAAATCATAAGTACACTCACCTTGACAGTTTAACTGGCTTTATCCTTGCCTTTATTCGGTACTTGTTCAATCAGCTCTTCTTCCCTTCCTATCATTCTTACAATATTAGTGTCATCATAAGAATTTTAATAGTTCAAAGAATAACTTCAATCATAACTCAATTCATAAGCATCATATTATTCAATTCAAATCGTTCATTAAAATGAAGTCCCATCTAGACTCAGGTTCTGTTATCTAACATATTCAAATTACAGCCCAAACCCTTTTTAACTATTCTTGGTAATCCAATCCTTATTATATCATGTTTCCAAAACAAAAGACGGCACATCATTCCGAGTTTTCTAGAGCAAAATAAGCCTATTTCTTCATTACATAGCAAATCTGCCCTATAGGCTCTTTTATCGTTCATTCAACTTCCAGGAATTTCCATAATTTTTCTACATCATAAATTTATATGATATTCAACCCAACATCAGTAAACATATTTAACAATACAATATTAAAATTTCTTAATTTTCAGAGTTTATTTTCTATGTCAAGCAAAACATCGAACACATGGTAGGCATACTTTCACCCTTAGGGCAGATTTCATACCCGAACTTCAAACTCTCACCAAGGACTCATTTCTTGGTATTTTCCCATGATTTTCGGATATGTCATACATATTTAAGTCAAGGTTAATCTCCAATTGGAATCAATCAATTCCAGTAAGTATAGAGAAATATATGGAAGTTTGAATAAACAAGGTTCTTAAATAAAACAATCTCAAGGGTTTACACATTCAAGTTTACTTAAACTTTCATCTATCCATAAGTACATATCAAGACATGGAATTTCAGTAAACAAATGATTATTTCAATCATTTAAATAAGTAATACAAAAAAATAAACAAGATTTAGGGATGGAAATACCTTAGGGGCTTTTACGTAATTTTTCTTCAATTTCCCCTCACACTTTCTTCCTAACTTCCTACTTCTCTTTCCTTAAGCTTAAAATCTTTCATGGCTGCATTTTGTCTGAATAAAGAGGTAATTCTAAGGGTTTAAGTTCGGCCAAAGCCACCACCCTTCCCAACCAATGAGAATAAAACATTTGTTGCCATAATAAGACAAAATACTACTTAACGGATGGACTATTTTGCCCTTGTTTCGTAATTTTGGTATAACTTCTCACTCGAACCTCCGTTTCACACACCATTTGTTTTGTCACGACCATAACTCACTTTTCTACAACTATGTAGTTTTCACCTCAAGTCAATTGTTATGTCATAAAGGTCAAAACTAGCCTTAAACATGAACATTCCTACCGAAAGCTTCAAAATTTTGTATTTGTAACTAATTTGACATTTTATGCTTTTTGAAGGTAGGATTAGACTAAAAATAATAAACTAACATCACATGTATTAATAACACACTAATCATATCACATAATCTAGGCATGATTTAAGCATAATTAATCATAATTATATTCGGGTTGTCAGAATTCTCCCCCTATTAGGAAATTTCGTCCTCGAAATTGACATACCTTGGTTGTCCGAATCAAACAAAAACGGATCACGCATTTTCATGCTATCCTCACTCTCCCATGTATCTTCTTCCATCGAATGTCTTCTCCACACAACTTTCACAAGTGGGATCACCTTTGATCTCAATATTTGTTCTTTCTTATCGACGATAGCAAGCGGTTCTTCCACGTAGCTCAAATCTTCCTTCAATTCAATAGGATGTTCCACCAATACATGTGAAGGGTCTGCTACATACTTTCTCAACATAGAAACATGGAAAACATCATGTAATCGAGCTAACTCTGGTGGTAATGCTAACTTGTAGGCAACCATCCCGACTTTTTCAAGGATTTCATAAGGTCCAATGTAGCGTGGACTCAATTTTCCTTTCTTTCCAAACCTCATAACTCCTTTCCATGGCGATATTCGAAGAAACACATAATCCCCTTTCTGGAATTCCAAATCTTTTCGTCGTTTATCCGTATAACTTTTCTGTCTGCTTTGAGCTATTCTCATTCTTTCTTGAATAATCTTCACTTTTTCAGTGGTGACTTCAATCAATTCTGGACCGTCTATCTTCCTTTCACCAACCTCACCCCAACATATCAGTGTATGACATCGTCTATCGTACAGTGCTTCATATGGAGCCATACCAATAGTAGACTGGAAACTATTTTTATATGCAAATTCTATCAAAGGCAAATATTCATCTCAATTACCTTTGAAATCAAGCACACAAGCTCTAAGCATATCTTCCAAAATCTGTATTGTCCTTTCAGACTGCCCATCTGTCTGAGGATGAAAAGCCGTACTGAACTTCAAGTTAGTACCCATAGCATACTGCAAGCTATCCCAAAATCTGGATGTAAAAGTAGGGTCCCTATCTGAAACAATAGATACCGGTGCTCCATGCAATCGAATAATTTCATTAACATACAATCTAGCATACCTATCAACTGTATACATATTCTTAACTGCTAGAAAATGAGTGGACTTCGTCAATCTATCCACCACTACCCAAATCGAATCTGACCCCTTCTGAGATCGAGGAAGCCCAACTACAAAATCCATAGTTACATGATCCCATTTCCATTCTGGTATTGGCAATGGTTGAAGTAAACCAGTAGGTTTCTGATGCTCCACTTTTACTTGCTGACATATAAGGCATCTAGCAACAAAATCAGCTATTTCCTTCTTCATATTATTCCACCAATAATGCTCCTTTAAATCCCTATACATTTTAGTACTACCAGGATGCATAGTATAAATGGAATTATGAGCCTCATCTAAAATTTCCTCTTTCAATCCACCCATATTAGGCACACATAACCGATGTTTATACAATAAAGTGCCATCATTCACAATACAAAAATCTTCAGACTTACCATCTTGGACATCTTGTCGTTTCTTCTCAAGAAAAGGATCTTGACTTTGCAAATCATGAATACGGGTAGCTAACAAAGGTCTCACGCTTACATGAGCAAAGAACCTACCCCCATCTGCTAACTTCAGTTCTACTCCCATCAATCTCAACTCTATGATGTGGGAAACTTTAGCACACCGAATACAAGATAACCTGCCCGAAGCCTTTCTACTCAGAGCATCTGCAACTACATTTGCCTTTCCTGGGTGGTAGTGAATTGTACAATCATAATCTTTAATTAACTCCATCCACCGCCTCTGCCTCAAATTCAACTCCTTCTGGGTAAATAAATACTTAAGGCTTTGATGGTCAGTAAAAATTTCACATACCTCACCATATAGATAATGACGCCATAATTTCAAAGCAAACACAATAGCAACAAGTTCCAAATCATGTGTAGGCTAACTACATTCATGTGTACGCAACTGCCTAGAAGCATAAGCAATAACTCTACCATGCTGCATAAAAACACAACCCAACCCCTGGTGTGAAGCATCTGTATAAATAACAAAACCATCTCCACATGCAGAATAGTAAGAATAGGTGCAGTTACCAACCTCTTTTTCAATTCATCAAAACTATTTTCGCAATCAGAATTCCATTCAAACTTAACATCTTTCCGGGTTAGTTTAGTGATCGCCAAGGCAATTGAAGAAAATCCCTTTATAAACCTCCTATAATACCCAGCTAAACCAAGAAAACTCCTCACCTCAGTCACATTATTGGGCCTCTCCCATTTCACAATAGCCTCTACCTTTTTAGGATCAACACATATACCATCTCCAGAAATAACATGGCCTAAAAATACAACTTGTGATAGCCAAAATTGACACTTGCTAAACTTAGCATACAACTTCTTATCTCTCAATAGATTCAAAATAGTTATGAGATGCTTTTCATGTTCAACCATATCATGTGAATAAATCAGAATATCATCAATAAAAACTATCACAAATGAATCAACAAAAGGATGCAGTACCCGGTTCATAAGATCCATAAATACAGCTGGAGCATTAGTCACCCCAAAAGGCATCACCAAAAACTCAAAATGACCATACCGAGTGCGAAAAGCAGTTTTAGAAATATCACTCTCCTTCACCCTCAACTGATGATGCCCTGATCGCAAGTCTAACTTTGAAAACACTTTAGCACCCTGTAACTGATCAAACAAATCATCTATACGAGGTAAGGGATATTTATTCTTAATTGTAGCTTTATTCAGTTGCCTATAATCAATACACAACTGCATAGTACCATCTTTCTTTTTCACAAATAAAACTGGTGCACCCCATGGAGATACACTGGGTTGTATAAAGCCCCTATCAAGTAAATCCTGTAACTGGATCTTAAGTTCTTTCAACTCAGTAGGTTCCATTCTATACGGTGCCATAGAAATAGGGGTTGTCCCTGGTGCTAATTCAATACTAAATTCAACTTCTCTTTCTGGAGGTAACCCTGGCAACTCACTAGGAAACACTTCAGGAAAATCCCGTACAATAGGAACATCGACTAATTGTAAAGCCCCCTTCCTAGTGTCAAGAACATATGCAATAAAACCCTCACAACCCTTACTCAATAATTTCCTCGTCTGAATAGCAGAAATGATGCAACTGGGAACAATTTTCCTTTCCCCCATAAATTTAAATTCAGGCTCACCAGGCATATTAAAAACAACTTCCTTACGGAAACAATCCATGGATGCATGATATTTGGATAGCCAATCCATTCCCAGAATTATATCAAAATCAGAAATATCCAATGGAAGTAGATCTATAACCGTATCTCTAGACCCCACAGTCAAAACACAATCACGAAAAACATATTCGACTACAATCATATCCCCCATAGGCATGGAAATACTCAACCCCTCCTCTAAATGAGTACATGGTCTATTCAGATATATGGAAAATGCAAATGACACAAAAGAATGTGTGGAACCAGGATCAATCAAAACATAAGCACTTCTATCAGTAACAAAAAGTGTACCTGTCACCACATCTGGAGTAATCTGAGCCTCTTTCATCGTAAAGACTCGTCCACCTGGCCTAGAACCACTGGCTTGTCCTCTGCCCATACTTTTCACTGCACTGCCTGGAGATAATACTCTGCTTGCTGCTTCTCTAGGTGGTGCTATAGTCTCTGCCAACTACGGACAATTCTTCCTAACATGCCCCACTTTATGACAATGGTAGCATTCCACTCCTTTAAGCTTAGGACACTCGGATTTATAATGCCCCTCCTATTTACAAAAGAAACATGTAATAACTCTTGTCGGTGCCTCACCTCTCTCTGGCCTCCTAACCAGACTAGAAGATTCTCCACCCCTAGTATCTTTGCCAAATCTCCCTTGGCCTCTACCACTATATCCACCACCTCTCTGAAATTTATGAGGTTCCACCTTAACACTTCCACTCTCACCTCCCCTATACTGAGATGCGTCTAATCTACTTTTCTTAAAACTCTCTCTGCTCGCAACACCTTGGTTCATTTGCCTTTCTGCTATCGTGGCTTTGTTTACCAGAGAAGCATAATCTTCTAACTCATAAGTTGCCACTCTATTTTGAATAGGCCAAATCAGTCCATCTTGAAACTCACTACATTTATCCCCTTCATCCTGCACATACTTAGTAGCAAATCTAGACAAAGCAGTAAATTTAGCATCATACTCCCTCACGGACATTTTCCCTTGGGTCAAATTTATAAATTCCCTCAGCTTCTCCCTCCTATAAACTTTAGGGAAATACTTAACGTACAAAGCTTTAATAAACTCATCCCAAGTAATAACACCAGTACCTTCCATTCTGAGCACCAAATGGTTGTTGGCTTCCCACCAATATTTGGCCTCTCCTTTCAGCTTAAACACAACTAGATTCACTTTCTGGTCATCTGGAACTTTCATAACTGCAAAGATGGTCTCTATATCTCTGACCCACATCTCAGCTTCTGTAGGTTCCACCGACCCTGAATATTCTGGAGGATTCAACTTCAAAAACTTCTCATGCATGGAATCCTTCATTTCCTTCCTTGCCTCTTTCTCAATCCTGGCCACAATCTTTGATTCTAGATATCTAGCCTACTGTTCTGCCATTTGCGCTATATTTCTTTCTTGTTGCTCTTCCATCCTCGTTAGGATTTTTTTTAACTCGTGTGTGTCCAATTCCATTCTTTAGGTAGTCGGTTTTAGTTAGTTCGACCAAATCAAGAGTCCAATTTTTCCCATTTTCTGAAAAATACCAAAAATATTTTCTTTTCTTTTTTATATTTTCAAAAATTCCAAAAAGATTTTCTTTTTTTTTTCATATTTAAAATACCAAAAAGATTTTCCTTTTCTTATTTCAAAAATCACAAAAAGATTTTCTTTTCTTTTGAAAATATTTAAAAACCCAAAAATATTTCTTTCATCATGGCCAACGAACGTCCTTTACGGGGATACTTTGGCCATTTCCCATTCTCTAGAAGTTTGTTTGAGGATAAGCCCGAATCGAACCTTCATTCATTACTTCATGGCTTTAAATCTCACACACCCACTGTTGATACCCGTGTGTCCTCCATGCGCACATCTCCTACTCCACCGCCTTCGGTGCCGAGTGTCAACCCATCCCATGCTTCACCATGCACACACTGCTTTCTGGTGGACCATTTGTCCCTTGAGTGTCCATTCATACTCTCCATCTGACCCCACCATGGAACATGTGGGTCCCTATGACACTGTTTTTGTCATACCCCAAACCCAATATCCATACTAATCATTTGTTATTAGAATAATTGGACCATAATCTCAAGTCCATTGAAAATTTAACTCATTTATCAATGTTTTTCTGCATAATGAACATAATATTGTTTTTGTGCCATAACGAAAGTCAACATCAGAGTCATAATTAAGCGGACATATAATACTGTGATTAACTATGATCAACTGAATTCATACTAAATCAATATATACAATGTGTGAGTAAATTAAAATCTTCAGTGTGACAATGATAAAATCTCCATACTTAAACCCCATATCTTCTAACGGTGCAACTCTCAAAGTTACTGGTCATATATTATCCTAGCTGGCAGCGTACCAACCTCAAATTGTTAAAATATAAACCATAAGCATTAAGCTTAGTGAGGTACTCCTTCCCTGCAATAGAATAACAATTCTATATCGAATATGTGAATATAAAATCTGAACAATCCTGCCCATTGGCAATAACAAATCATGGATCATAAGATCCAAATAATTCTGCCCGTTGGCAATAACAAATCCTGGATCGTAAGATCCAAATAATTCGGCCCGTTGGCAATAACAAATCCTGGATCATAAGATCCAAATAATTCTGCCCATTGGCAATAACAAATCCTGGATCATAAGATCCAAATAATTCTGCCCATTGGCAATAACAAATCCTGGATATTTGAATATCCAAATAATTCTGCCCATTGGCAATAACAAATCCTGGATATTTGAATATCCAAACAAATCTTGAATACCGAAGTATTCAAACCAATCCTGGATCATGAGACCCAAACAAATCCTGGATATTTTAATATCCAAACAAATCCTGAATACCGAAGTATTCAAACAAATCCTCTCTTAGAGCTATATTCAGATTTATGTATGAAACAAATCATAAGTACACTCACCTTGACAGTTTAACTGGCTTTTCCCTTGCCTTTATTCGGTACTTGTTCAATCAGCTCTTATTCCCTTCCTATCATTCTTACAATATTAGTGTCATCATAAGAATATTAATAGTTCAAATAATAACTTCAATCATAACTCAATTCATAAGCATCATATTATTCAATTCAAATCATTCATTAAAATGAAGTCCCATCTAGACTCAGGTTCTGTTATCTAACATATTCAAATTACAGCCCAAACCCTTTTTAACTATTCTTGGTAATACAATCCTTATTATATCATGTTTCCAAAACAAAAGACGGCACATCATTCCGAGTTTTCTAGAGCAAAATAAGCCTATTTCTTCATTACATAGCAAATCTGCCCTATAGGCTCTTTTATCGTTCATTCAACTTCCAGGAATTTCCATAATTTTTCTACATCATAAATTTATATGATATTCAACCCAACATCAGTAAACATATTTAACAATACAATATTAAAATTTCTTAATTTTCAGAGTTTATTTTCTATGTCAAGTAAAACATCGAACACTTGGTAGGCATACTTTCACCCTTAGGGCAGATTTCATACCCGAACTTCAAACTCTCACCAAGGACTCATTTCTTGGTATTTTCCCATGATTTTAGGATATGTCATAAATATTTAAGTCAAGGTTAATCTAAAATTGGAATCAATCAATTCCAGTAAGTATAGAGAAATATATGGAAGTTTGAATAAACAAGTTTCTTAAACAAAACAATCTCAAGGGTTTACACATTCAAGTTTACTTAAACTTTCATCTATCCATAAGTACATATCAAGACATAGAATTTCAGTAAATAAATGATTATTTAAATAATTTAAATAAGTAATACAAAAAAATAAACAAGATTTATGGATGGAAATACCTTAGGGGCTTTTATGTAATTTTTCTATGAATTTTTCTTCAATTTCTCCTCACACTTTCTTCCTAACTTCCTACTTCTCTTTCCTTAAGCTTAAAATCTCTCATGGCTGCATTTTGGATGAATAAAGAGGTAATTCTAAGGGTTTAAGGTCGGCCAAACCCACCACCCTTCCCAACCAATGAGAATAAAACATATGTTGCCATAATAAGACAAAATACTACTTAACGGATGGACTATTTTGCCCTTGTTTCGTAATTTCGTATAACTTCTCACTCGAACCTCTGTTTCACACACCGTTTGTTTTGTCACGACCATAACTCACTTTTCTACAACTATGTAGTTTTCACCTCAAGTCAATTGTTATGTCATAAAGGTCAAAACTAGCCTTAAACATGAACATTCCTACCGAAACCTTCAAAATTTTGTATTTGTAACTAATTCGACATTTTATGCTTTTTGAAGGTAGGATTAGACTAAACATAATAAACTAACATCACATGTATTAATAACACACTAATCATATCACATAAGCTAGGCATGATTTAAGCATAATTAATCATAATTATATTCGGGTTGTCACAGTTTTGGAACCACCCTCGTCGTATTCTCACGACCTATCCAATATCGAGGGGTATGAATACCCAAGATATTCATGGAATCCTGATCACCCTTCCATGTAATATGAATCTCAACGCCATGATATGGATCCTTATTGTTTCCAACAGTCGTCATCGCCACCTTGTGTACCCATTCACGGTCAGTTCTCTTACTACTCACCCCATAAGCATCAACCATATGTCCATCACGAAGGCGCTCCTTTCGTGTATGATAAACTTGGCCCCACTACACACACTTTATTCGAGTATTCTCCATTTAGTCCTATCCATAGCGAGTTGTTTCCACCGCCGCCACCCGCCACCACTTCAACACCATCTTGCACCTCCGCTCTCGAAGGTCTCTTGCACAAGTTCGCGCACACTCTTCAATATCAAACTGAATCACTTCAAAGGCTTGAACAACGATTATATGATTTTGAGTGTGGGAACGAGACGGATTCCACCCCAAGTCGACCCATTATTACACCTCCGTGGGATGATGATGCGTCGTCTTGTGCCACTGATTTTGAGTGTGACCAACCCTATCTTCCTGAGAATCTCGACATTGAGACCACCCTATGGTCCGGGCCCCATGTTGACAATTGTGTTGACATATTCATTGCGTGTGCGACTGATCCCACACCGCCCTATCTTTTCTAACCCACAATTGAGGTTCGCTTTTCCCCTTCCATAGAATCCTTATTTATGCCCGAGCCTACACCTATTGAGCCCACTACACGTGTTCCCGAGGAACCACTTCATCCTAGGTTCGCTCCGACTAGGGGTGCTACCCACTATATTGAGATTGCATCCGAGATGGTTCTTACCTCCCTGGTTATGGATCATGTCCCACCACGCTTAGCTCCTGTTGAGTCAGATATTATTTTTGATTCATCTATCTCGGATTTGGATGCCTCGTTAGATTTTTTCACCACTTCGGATGGTGACTTTCGGATGGCTAAGTTGGTCACTCCCTCATTCACTTTCAAACCTCCTCCTACGAATGCCCTTGAGGTTCACTCTGAGCCTTATGAGGAGTGTGTTTCTCGTACTCGTGAGTTCGATCTTCTTCCCCACTCTTTATCCCACCTGATCCACCCACTGTCCCTTCCACCCCACCACTTTGTTTGGACCTTGTTATTGCACCTCACCTATTCCCATCTACGTATTTAGGTCCTCACCTACCTCCTACCTCCACCCTAGTACTCCACGATCATATTTGTGCATTTTTCATCGACGAAACTATCTATAAGAGTATTTTTCTAATCTTATCTTTCGTGACACCGAGCTTGTTACTTTATGCACACCACTTCCTTGTGGTGTTGATTTTTTCCATCTACCTCCCCCTGGCGTGTCACGACGCGACCATTATCATCGTCCATTTATAGAATGGTCATGCACTTTCTACGAGGCCATCCCTTCACTATTGCCACACCATTTTACCTCTCCATCCAATTGGAGCACCATTCTTATAGGGCCCTAGTTGCCCTCACATTTACTCTCAATAAGCCTCGTGACCGGTGTATGTACATCCTCACCGTTCCCCTTCGTCCATGTACCCTCCTACCCACCCGCCCCTGGTCCACCGATGCTTTGCATCGAGTGATGCACTTCTCTATACAAGTGAATTGACCTCTTCTTTAGACTTTATCCAGTAAGACTGACGCTTCAGTCTTGTTTGGGGGTGATTCTCATCACTCCATTTTTCTGCCGCCCCGTGGTTTCCTAGTTCTTATCCTTAGGGTGAGTTCCGATTGGTTTGGATGAAGACATTAAACTTAGCGCTATCGGGAGGCAGCCCGTCGTTCATTATTTCTGAGTATGAGTCTTATCCTGCTTGGGGTGGTGTTTCACATCACCCACTGATTTTCCCATGCTTTATAGACTTGTACATACTTTTGTATCACATCTATTCTTCAGGTTTCATCTATAATCCATCATGCGGTACATTTTCATTAGCGGTTCATTATGGTAATATCTTTCCTCCCTTGTGCTTTTATTTTTATATATGGTTTTAAACATCGAGGACGATGTTCTCTTTTGTTTGGGGGTGGAAAATTTATCAAAATCGTACCTCTTTTGAAAATTTTCAGAAACAAGTGATTTAAAAAAATTTCTGCAGTTAAAAATAAATTTTTATGACATGATTTGTCTATCATCCCTCTTTTAGAAATCTCGAAATACCTGTGTTTGACCCAGAACTTACGCTTTTTACCTTAAATTAATTAATACCTTTGAAAAGCATATTTGTACTATGAATTCCTAAACTCGGTAATTTGCACTATCACGTTTACAATCAAAAGTTGAAGAGTAACTATATTCTCAAGAGAGCCTTAAAAGATCACTAGTGGCGACTTAAACCCGTGAGATTTGATATTTTCACCTTTTTGAGGATTTTTACGTATCTCTAAGTCACAAGTTGTCTCAACTGTCTTTGGATGCCGCACTTAGTCGTTGCATGGTCTCGTTATTTTTTTCAATTTTGGCTTAATCACTGAGAATGACATTATTTTCGAGTTGTAAGAAACATGTATCTTGTAGTTTTTCCCGAGCACTAAACCGATTTTTCCATACACTTACTATTTTCCCTATTACATTATTATTCACCCATTATCATTTTCCGTATTACCCTTACCCATAAATGTCCTAAATACCATCCATCATTGCCATTGTTTTTTGAGAAAAAGAGTGCTTGAAATTATCAATGTAAATTGTTTTCATTTTCTTATGAAAAGAAAAATGCATTGTAAAAAAAAGAAAAAAAAACTAGAAAAGAAGGAGAAAAAAAATAGAAAAGAAGAAAAAGAAAGATGCGATCATAAGTTCAAATGATGAAGACAATAGGCAGTCAAAGTGTGTTACACTCTTCTCAGAACGCCCTAGCATATTCTTTTCATTTCACTATCCCCTCATACCTTTCATAAATCAAAATTTTCACCTTTGGTAAAGTGTTCGGGCAAACGAGAAGATTATATGGTGAATAACTCGACATTCTCAACGTAGCGGTTTGTAATTCTTCATGAGACCTATTTTTTCATGTATCCTTCATTTTATATGAAGTGTGTGAGACGTTGAAATTGTTTACATTTACTCACCTCCTCACACACTAGAGAGATACACTTACCCAATTCTCAGAGAGTTCGATTCAGATAGATATATCTAGTGAGAATTGAAGTCAAAACGTCGATTCTATAAAGGCGATCTTAGAATTACTCTAATGATACTTAAGATTACTTCACACTACACATGCTGAGTTTTAGGAAGGATTATGCTTTTGGTATTAAGTAATTTTTATACCTCACTTTGATAGTTGAATACGGTGTTCCTTGATGTCCTTTTAAAGTCGGATTGTATAGCATTTCATCATCTACTCAGATACTGTGTTTAAAAAAGTTTTTGAATTTTGTGGGTATATTCACTACAAACCCTCACGAGACACCACTCGTCCTGTAGGGCAACCTATAGGTTTAACGACTTGTTGCATATGCTAAGTGCAATCTCCCGTGTATGCGAAAGTGGCACACTTTTGGTTACTTATCTCTGTTTTCTCTCTAATTTATGCTCGAGGACTAGCAATGTTCTATTTGGGGGTGGTATGATAATCACCCAAAAATGTTTACTTTATACCCCGAATAGAAGTATTTTAGTCGCTCGTTTTAATTAAAAATGGCCTTATGTCGTATTTTATTATTTCACAGGTCAATCGGCACTCACAACATCAAATAATGCTAAATCAAGTCAATTGCGACACATTGCAACGAAGAAATCAAAGAGACCGCGAAGTCAGAGCCCCATTGAGCTTGCCCAAAAGAGTTTCGATGTCCTGAACCGTGTCCCAAAACCCTAACCCTAGCCTACACTGAGCCCAGTCCATCACCCGAGTCCCGTGTGTGTTTAGTTTGTATTTTATATTATTTTTAGATTTTTACTTGAGTCATTTTTAATTTTTAGAATTTATCGTATATTTTATTTTGAGTCATTTTATTTTTAGGAATTATTTAGATTTATTTAGATTTTCTAGGATTTATTTTTTATTTTTATATTCCTTTATTTTTATTTTTATATTTATTAGTTTCAGTTTTGATTTTATTTTATTAGGATTAGTTTTTAGGATTTCATTTATTTATTTATTTATTTATTTATTTAGATTTTACATTTTTCGAATTTTAGTTTTTATTTTAATAGATTTTTATTTCATTTTATTTCTTTTTAGTTTCATTTTTTTTTACTTTGAGTCTTTATTTTATTTTTAGAGTAGTATTTTATTTTTAGATTTTTAGTTTTGTTAGTTTTATATTTTAGTTGTGTTATTTTTAGGATCACAATTTAAACACACACATTAAACCCACTCACACTCTAAATGCCATACACACTCATACGCCTAAACCTATCTCATCCTCACCTTTTCTTCCTTACACCTCTCACACACCCAAACTTAAACCATCATCTTCAACCTCTTAACTCATCTTCTCTCTCTCCACCATTAAAACCCACCATTAATATTCAACCCCACCTATCAACACATCCACCAATATTGGGACCCAATATGGCCGGAACCCATAAAACCCGAGCCTCACTCACCTTCAAAACCAACCCGGGGCAACCCTGTTCGAAAACCAACACCCACTGCCCCGAAAACAAAACCCGGTGCCACCTACAATGCTGGTCGCCACCTGCCCAAACCTCAAAACCCAAACCGGATCTCTGTCGTCCCCCTTCCAGCCCCAGCCGCCGGTGACATCTCCAGTCGAAGTAGCCCCAACTCGCGACTCCCGTGACCGGCGTCCCGGTCGACCCGGTGTTGAACCACCAGTAATACCCGACACCCGCTCCACCAAACCCGGCGCCGTCCTGCCCATCTCGACCAACATACCAAAACACGAAACCAAGAAGACCCATTTCCAGTCGAGTTGAACCCAAAGACACACCCCAATCCCAAAAAAATCGGAACCCAATTCTGCTACTCCATGAAATTAGGGATCAAAGTTACTTGCCAAGAAAAACTTAAATCCAAGTTCCTTGACTTGGTTATAGTTTGAAATCCCACAAAAATCTCTCCCACTAAAGAAGGAATCGTGGGTTATAAATCCGAAGGGCTCACAGAACACACACACAAAAAAAGACACATAGAGAGAAAAAGTGTGTATATTATGTACAGTTTAGGTAATAAAAAAATTCCAGAAAAATACAAAAAAATTAGTTTAGCTTTAGAATAATTTTTAGGTTTAATTTTTAGTCTTTTTTTTGTAATCAAGTGCTGAAAATTGTGAACAAGTTGGATGCATGTCAAGACGCATTTCAAGACAAATTTTTGGAAAAAATTGTGTATTGTATTTCTACATTCTCCTTTTAATTTATTTCCTTCTTGACATATTATTTATTGTTGTTTATGCACACATGAGAATGTTTGGCTAAACACCCCGTTCAAGGGGTGGGATGCACTGCGAATGATATTAATTTAATTAATCAATTTCATTAATTGTATATTTCTAGGTAAATTAATTTTTAACTGTCACTAATTAATTTATGTAATGAGAGTTAGTAAATTAATTAAACAAATGAATGTTTGAATTTAGGAATCGAACTAGAGATAGGTTTTTTCGAAATTTGAATATTACTTCGGTGTTGAAGTTTGAAGATTGCTATTGTTTTCGTTAAATTGATCCTAGCGGGTAATTTTCTAAAAATAGTGTAGTCCTAATTTTTCATCGTGTGACATTTTGAGAGTGCAGCTACAGCGGAAATATTGCGACTTCTCAAATAAAAAACCAATTTTAATTAATCCCAAATTTTAGTTAGACCCTAAGACATGCATCTAGATGATTTATCAAATAAAATATAGCATGCAGGATAAAAACAAACAGTTTCAGGAAAAATCCCCCAAAGGGGCAAAATCTTTTATTTCACTATAATTTGTAAGAGAACGGCTTACAATCGGATTACAATGAAATACAGTTTGACTAAGAATTACCCTCAGGTATCGGATTCTGTAGTCGGCGGCAGGAAATATCCCTTTCCAGGAGGGTTGCAGTGAAGAAGAGAACGGCTTCTCCACAAGGGTTGAACAATTGCAAAGCTTGTGTTCTAGGGTTCCAAAAGATTCACAAAAGTAATTGGGATTTTTGTGTGAATCAAAAAGATGTTTTGCACATCAAAAAGGTGAAGACTTAGAGTATTTAGGACTCTAAAAATCGTCTTGAAAAGTCTTAGAAAACAACTCCCCGAAGTTGGCTTAAATAAGAAAACTTTGAGCCTAAAAAATCTGCAGCGAATCTGGACGAATTTATCCCAGTCGGACCGGTCCGGCTTGGAGGTGGATCGGTCCGACCTCGGATCGGTTCTTTTTAAAAATTGGCTTCTTCGGTTCGCTTTCGGTCCGGGGTTTACTGGATCTGTAGCAAGCGGATCGGTCCAGTTGAGGGGCGGATCGGTCCGGAAGGGAGGCGGACCGGTCCGGATTCCCAGAAAAATAAAAAACTTTTAAAAGCCTCATTTTGCTTGAAAAAACTTACTTCTTATTTTTATAAAAAACATTTTATAAAAATTTCCCAATACTAAATATGAACTTTAAGGAACGTAAAAACAAAATTTTACCAAGTTCATTCTCGCAGAGGCTATGATGTTGAAGATACTTTGATATTCGGATCCGTTGATGTAGATGCGATCTTGAATTTCTTCAACGGTGTAACGGCGTACGACATACAAATTAATAATGGACAAAAATGTCCTTACATATTTTTAAGTTAATTTTCTGAAAATATTTTATTAAATTTATAATTTTAACGAGAGTTAGATTATCGATTTAATATTATCTCGAAATATTTCAAATTAATAATTTGAGAAATTAAAATAATTAAAAATGCAGTGTAATCCCATCTCTTAACCTTCTCACATATTTCATACTCGGTTGCACATTTTTTTTCATTATTTAGTCATTTTATAATTTTTAGCATTTGTTAGTTAATTTTTCCCTTGAAATTATTTTTTTTTAAATTAAAAAAGTAAAAAAAATATTTTAATAAAAAAAATTGAACTGCACGTTTTCACATAAATTGTTTCACCTTGAAAGTAGGATTGATACCCGTACTTATCGCATTACGAGTAATTTTTAGACAAGTTTTATAGGTACTCAAGGGAATTTTGAGAGTAGCTTTTGAAGATAACGATATATACCCAAAGAGCTTCTTATCAATTGGCTATAATATTTGTTTCATTTGAATGAATTTGCTTTGAATGAATTTTCTTGTAATATTTCCTTTTGATCAAGTTTAATGAATTTTTTTTGAAATTTTTTTCAATTTTTAAGACTACTTAATGGCTTTTCCAAATACAAAGAGTGGATGGTAGATTCACAAAGTATCTGATAATCATGTAAAGGGTGTTCAGAAATTTATAAAATATGCAAATAGAAATCTTAATAGTGATAGGATAATATGTCCGTGCAACCGCTATATAAATAGAAAATTTATGTCTTTGAAAGACGTTAAATTGCATTTACTAATATGGGGTATGATGCAAGACTATAAGAGAGGGAAATTCCATGGGGAAAAGAATATACCGTATGTTTTGAAAGAATTATCAGCACGTGATTGCGGACGAAACCCCACCGGTTGGAAGTGATGAATGATTCTCTAGCACGTCGTCCTTTGACCGACCTAATTGATGATGCTTACAGAGTCTACTATGATCAAACTCATCAGCTTATGGATACGGATAATGTGCATTATGGCCAAGTCAATGATCAAATTGATGCTAAATTACCCAAAGATCGGGAATACATGCGGTCAAAAGTCAATGCAACTAGACCTTTGTATCAAAATTACGAAGAAAGCCACTCGATAGTGTACGCAATGATTGGTTTGCATAATTTGAAGAGTCAACATGGTTTTCAGACAACAGCGTAACCGAAATTCTTAAGTGGGTTAAAGACATTCTCCCAAAGGAGATCACATTACAAGACAATTATCATAGCATAAAGAAGAGCTTGAAGGGTTTGGATTTGAAGTACAAATATATTCATGTATGTATGATTTCATATTATACCGTAATGAGGATGAAGAGAAAGAAGAGTGTCTTATATGCAGTGAGCCTAGATATGTGCCTTGTAAGAATTGAAAAGTCAAGTCTGTAAAATATCACAAGTTCACAGAAGTTCCATGAAAGATTTTTATGTATTTTCCCCTCACCCACAATTGAAATGGCTTTTCACTGTATCATGGATCGCAAAGGCCATGGCATGGAACGTTTGATGTAAGGGGGTGAGAATCTGATGTGTCATTCGGTTGATTCAATTATTTAACAAATTTCAAAGGCATGAAACAGTGAATTTAACAAAGGAACCGCACAATGTTTGTCTTGCATTATCAACTGATGAGTTTAACCCTTTCGATAATTTATGTAATATTCATAGTTAATTGATAGTTCTCATAGCGCCTTTAGGTCTCCCTTAAACATTATTTATGAGAAAGGAGTTCACATTACTATATTTATTGATACCCGGGACAAAGGCTCCCAACAACGATATTGATATATTCTTATCCCCATTTATTAGAGAACTTAAAGAGTTATGGGATAAAGGTGTGACAAAGTTTGATTCTCATAAGGGTGAAGAGCGCACACTTTAAGCAATGGTGATGTGCATGATCCACGATCTTCCTTCTTATGGGACCTTGTGCGGTTGCAATGTTCATGGTTATTATGGATGTCCCATGTGTGGGGAGGAAACTCAAGCTAGTTGGCTAACTCATAGTCGTAAGATGAGTAATACATATTACTGTTGACTAGACACCCTTTTAGGAACGACAAGTCAATCTTCTTATCTGTTATTCACGAGCATAGGACGAAACCTACTTCACATCGGAGATTTCTATCGGCCAATCACCCTTTTAGGAATGACAAGTCTAACTTCTTATCTATTAGTCACGAGCATAGGATGGAACTTTATCAGCTTTTTGGTTAGCAGATTGAGGAAAAGGCGAAGGATACAACTACGAGGGATATATACGTAGGCTTCAGTTTGTAAACATGAAGCGTAAAGCTAAGGGGGATTCGAACGCCCCTAGTAAAGCAAAGGCATGGTTCAAATGATCATTATTTTTTTACTTATCGTGTTGGAAAAAGATCATCATGCAATGAATCTAATTTATGTGATGCAAATAGAGAAGAATATTGCATAACATCTTATAAGAACATGTCTGGGTGGATCTCGTTCGAAAGATGGAGAGTAGGCGCGTTGTGATTTATAGGATATGAATATAAGGAAGTAATTGTGGTTAAAAAATGATCCTACAATGGGAAGAATTTATATCCCTCAAGCTACTTTTACTTCAACTAATAGTGATAAAAGGATCCTCTTAGACACATTGTTCAACTTGATAACTCCATCTTATTATTCCAGTAATTTGCGCAGGGTGGTAAATTGTCAAACAAATTACCTAGAATAGTGTAAGTCTCACGACCGATACATCATCATTCAATTAATCCCTATAAAATTTAGGCATTACTTCTACGAACACGAAGATATCCATTGGGAAATTATGCAAATCAATTTGTGCTTTACCCTACTTGTACAAAAGTGGTAGATATAAAGTACATTAGAGCCGTGAAATCAATTTTACTCGAGGTAGTTTGTGTATTCGAGAAATATTTTCCTTCATCAATCTTAGATATCAGCAACCACCTGCTTGTGCATTTATGTGATGAGGCTTTATTGTGTTGTCCCATTAGGTATCGTTGGATGAATCATTTCGAGTGATTGATGAAAACCTTTAAAGATTATATAAGGAATACAGGGTATACTAGAGGGTCAATTACTGAAGAATATGTAACTATAGAATCATGCATATACGCTCGGGAACATATGGCAGAACAAGAGCTGAGGAGGTTCAATCTTTGTGGAGAATGAGTGATCGAGTAAACTGACGAGTTTGAGGATGAATTGCCTTTAGGAACCCTAAATAGGTGAGACTAAATAATTTATAATACGAGAAAATTTCTCGTTATGCTTCGAATCACAGGATGAAGTTGAAAATTGGAGAGAGTAAGTAGCCACATAATTAACTTAATTGTTCTTGTTTGATTTTATTTATTCTATATATTAAGATATAAACTCTAAAATTTATTCTACAATTTACCTTTAGGAAGTAAAAAAATAAAATTGCCCAAAATCAACAGATTAGTTACATGACGAATTATTTTAGGGCCTGGACATCAAAAGAGGTAATTCCCACCCCTTATGTGTGCGGTAACTTAATCGTGTGTGGTAAAAATATATCCTAATATAAATTTATTAATAAATGCATCTTTTAAAAAGAGGTGATGTCTCATCAAGGCTTGCACGTCTAGCAATAGGTCCCTAATTTCATGTGGAAGAGTTTAAGAAATTCCGCAATAATGGTCTTGATTGCATTGCATATACATGTGAGGAAAAGCTTTTGACGTAAAATAGTGAAATTTCATTTTTTTTACCCTGACTACCTATGTTGCTATCAAAAGAGATAAACATCCAAAAGATACGGTGTTAATATATTATGAGATTGTCCAACAAATATTATAACTCTATTATTTATATTTCACAGAAACCATATTCTATTGCGACAGGGTGAAGGTGGAGGACACTATCAATGCTTATAAAGTTGATCCTGACTCCAAACTTATCATGGTAATATTATCAAAGATGAAGAGTAGAAATTACATAGTCGATGAGCCTTTTATTTATACCTTTCAGATAATAAGGAAAGTATTCTACTCGAAGTGCATAAATGATGTCAATTGGTCTACTGTTCTGCATGCACCGAAGGGTATGACAACTGATGCAGACACATTAAAGGCTTAAATTATTTCAGTGTGCTCTTGATGACAACACCAATTTGAAGAATCTTTTAGTTGATTTAGAAGAAGATTGAGTATTAAAACATTATTTTACCCTTGATAATCCTATTTGTATCCTATTATATTGGCCCTTGACAATTCGATTTGTATCGAAATTGTATCCTATTAGTTTGATTTTTGAATGTTTAGTTTGATTTATCCAAAACTTGCAAATAATTAGAGTTAGGCTTAAAAAAATGTGGTTGAAGAGAAAAAATGCAAAACAGGACCGAAAAGGCCCCACAAAAAGCACGAATACCTGGTTCAGAACCAGTGTAATGCATGGCAACAGACTGTGTAGTCACAGGACTCCCCATAGAAGAATGTGACCAAAAATTTTAAATCATTAAACTTACAGTTGAAACAAGACCGTTGAAGGCTGAAAATGCAAAACAGTCCCTAAAAGGCCCAATAAGAGGCACAAATACCTCGCATGGGACCAATGTTACACATAGCAACTGATCGCGTAGTCACATGACTCCCAGTTGGAGAATATCACCAAAATATGCAAATAGTTAGACTTAGGCTTGAAAACATGCTGTTGAAGGACTAAAATGTAAACTAACCCTAAAATGGCATAGAAGAGCCACGAATATCTCGCACGAGATGAACATAACACATAACAAATGATTGCATAGTCACGGGACTCTCGGTTCGAGAATATGATCAAAACTTGCACATGGTTAGACTTGTGCTTGCAAAAATATCATTGAAGGACGAAAATAAAAAACATCCCCTAAATCGCTCTGCAAGAGGCAAGAACACCTCACACGGGACCAACGTAACATGTAGCAACAGACTTCATAATCACGGGACTAATGGTTGGAGAATATGACCAACAACATTCAAATAGTTAGGATTAGGATTGAAAAAATGCCTTAATGGGAGAAATTCCAAAATAACCCCCAAAGGGCCCCATAAGAGGCATGAGCACCTTACACTGGACCAACGTAACATGTAGCAACTGATTGCGTAGTCATAGGACTTCCAGTTGGATAATACGACCAAAAATTGCAAATAGTTAGACATAGATTCGAAAATAATACCGTTAAGAGAGAAAATGAAAGTAATCCCCAAAGGGTCCCATAAGAGGCACAAACACCTCGCACGGGATCAGCATAACATGTAGTAACTGACCGCATAGTCCCGGGACTCCTAGATGGAGAATATGATCAAAACGTGTAAATAGTTGGACTTAGTCTTGAAAATATGCCGTTAAAGAGAGAAAAGGAAATACATCCCCCAAATGGTCCCACAAGAGGTATAAACACCTTTTACGGGACCAGCGTAATACGTAGCAATTGATTGCATAGTCACAGGACTCCTGGTTTGAGAATATGATCAAAACTTACAAATAGTTATACTTAGGCTTGAAAATACATCGTTAAAGGGCGTAAATGCAAAATAACCCCTAAATGACCTTGCAAGAGGCATGAAGACCTCGCATAGGACCAACATAACATGTAGCGATTGATCGCATAGTCATGGGACTCTTGATTCAAGAATATGATCAAAACATGCAAATAGTTAGACCTAGTATTTAAAATGTGACCGTGTAGTCACTGAACTCCATACTTTTTATTATTATATATGTGTTCACATATATTTTTGTAAATAAAAAACAAAAAAAGAGACACATACCACAATTCCCAATTTAAAGTGTTCACACAATTTTATACACTTTTAATACATTTGAAATATATTTTCATAAATCAAAATAGACACCCTAGATTCAAATTAGTTATTAGACCCCAACCTTATTTATCTTACAAACTACATGCACTTTAATGCCATTTTTGGCTACGTAAGCATTCCAAAGTTATTTTTGACATTCAAGTCCCTTCTTATTTACCACTTGGAATATTTTGAAGCTTTGTTTGCAGTCCTCAATGGAGAAGGAACATTTGGAACATATTCATGCAATTATTCGTTGTATTTTTATTTGTGTTGTACATATTCACACAAATATGGGTTTTATTTGTTTATATTGTACATATGCACGTAAGCATGCATTGTATTTTATTACATATGCACGCAAACTCGCGTTAGTTAACTTGTGTTGCTGTGTGATATTGATTGTTAATGGATTCAAAAATTTCCAATTGAAAGCTTATTTAATTAGAAGTCATTTTTTTATCCAAACTAATTAAACCCTAACACATGCATCTAGGTGTATAAATCATGCCATCATAAATTGCTGACACACTGATTTCAGGAAAAGAATCCCCCGCAAGGAAAAAACCAATATTTCGATAAATGTAACAACACTTATAGAAATCTTCAATGAATATTCCATCGAACACTCACATACGCCGGCAATGTATTAAGCGCAGCAAACCCACAAGCACCGCAACTCTGTCTTTGGCAAGAAACACCCTAAAGCATTCCCAAGTGACCGTAGTCGTGAGCCAATACCTCCCTCAAGAGCTACCAAGTTAGCCATAGAGATTTTGTCTCTACAAGAGAAAACTGTAACAAAGTTGTATATCGAGTTCCAAAATAACTCACTAAAGTTATTAGGGTGATTTGTGAATTGAAAAAAAAAAGTTAAAAACCCCTAAATGAGAAGATAAAAATTCAGCAAATTTCAATTTTCGTAGTTTAAAACTCTCAGATCTTCTCTAGAAAAATGGACTTATTTAGCAGGTATTTATAAAAAAATTGAGTTGTCTTAGTCACTCAAACGAGAAAGCCATGTCATTCGATCCAGAGGATCACGCGACCTATCAAATAAGATAAGAATACCAAAACAGTAGCATGTCGTTTGATGCAATGGATCAAGCGACCTTCAAACAATCTATCGTGAGAGTGCTTTCTCTCTTGAGATTTTTGTTTGAACAACTTGCTCATGTCGTTTAAACGACATTGACATTGTCGTTTGAATGACGTCAGCGAAAAAACATTTTTTTTTATTGAAACTCCACCTCAAGACATAGAAAAAATTATTTTGATAAAAAATGACACCTCAAATGTTTGAAAACATTTTAGAAAAAAAAAATCAACATTTTAAATGAACCTAAGGGACTTAAACACAACCTTACCAAAATCTATCTCGCAGAGGCTTATTTGTTGAAGAACTTTGATATTCGGATTCGTCTTGATGCATGAATGAGCTTGAACGTTCTTTGACGATTGTAGCGGTATACAACATACTCTAATGTAAAACGGACTATGTAAAATATGTCCTTATAAATCTCCCCCTATGTCTATGCCGATACACAATAAAAACATCTGAATTATCAAATCAAATATCCTAAACATATCTAATACATTCCCATGAACCCCAAAGTGAAAAGGTATTAAAAATAAAACTCTTAAACTTTTTTCAAATGTCTTCAACTTGAAATCTTCAAATCTCTAACTTTTTCTTTGTCATCATCAGGGTGTGCAAAATAATGATCTTGAAATTTTGTACCTACACACAAGAGACAAGAAACAAATACCTTCGTGATGTATAAAGTTTGAAATAAACATAAATCAAAGTCACAACACATGGATAGGGCTCTTTAAAAAATTTTAGGCACATGGATATGGATATGGAATGATGTTGTGACGTGACACATGGATATGGAATGATGTTGTGACGTGACGTATCGAGTTTGAAAAGAGCCCTATAAAATAGACATATGGATATGGAATGATGTTGTGACTTGGTCATCCTAAATGTCAATTCATAAACGGTGTAAAACGAAATACAAAAATATTTTTATCTTTTTAAAAAAAAATTATCAAAATAAAATATTTTTGGCTTTTTCATTCTTTTTCGCAAAAAAAATTAGAAAATATTTTTGTATTTTTCCAAAAAAATCCAAAAATATTTTTTTTAGGTTTTTCGAAAAACATATCAAAAATGGAAAAGATAAATACAAAAGTGGTATACACTAGAAATAAGCATAAAATATCATCATAAAAATCATCCTATAATAGGGAACATGTCTAAACCTCAACCATGAGGTGCGGTGGAGTTTTCCAAAGGTGGTGACATCGTATAAAAAATATCCATCAAATCATATAAAGTTTTGATCAAATAAATAACTTTCTCTCTAATATGTGCAAACTCTCTCATGTAATCATTTGGAGCACCATATGTGGGTGCGTGAGGGAACATGTGGCAAAACTCTATAAGACACACTACCCACTTAAAAAAATTCCCTAAGGTGATGTATCTTCTTACGATGGGTGCAAATATACAACAGCCTAGGAACACATTTCCTAAAAAGTCTAGGACATTCTCTCCTATCGAGTAATGGACGCCTAGGTGGATTGTGTTAAGAGCCATAAGGATCTATAACAAGCTCGAGGACCGGCTCGGGTGCAATATAAGAAGTAGACGCATCGTCGTGCCCTATTCCTAATATATTTACATTACCTAAAGCGGGACTGAGGAGCATCTTTCCTACCTTCTTAGATGTATCCGCTATAGTGACCTTTACCTCCTGGGTACATTAAATATCTCTCTAGTTGTGACACACGGGCTTCAACTTCACTCTTTTCTAGAATTAATGGTTAACTACTCACTCAAAGTAACCTTCACCTTCACGAGTTGACTCGCCGACACCTCAAATCACTTCAAAACCTCTATCTCTCTCTCCAAATCGAGCACCCTATGACCTAACTCCTTATTCAACTTCTTTATCTTTAAGGTCTCGGCATATAAATGTCTAAACACTATTTGGAGCTCATTTTCACCCTCACTTGCACACTCTCCATCACTCTCACTCGAAACACTCAAATTATCATCGGGTCTCTCACGTGCACAAGTATCCTCGTCGTCATGGGACAAACTAGGTGTGCTCACGTGACTAGATAAAAATGCAACACAGATCCCATGCGAAGATTAATCCCCTTCTAACAACTCTATGTGGGGTAAGCTTTTAAAAATCTTTCCCGCTTTTATTTTTTGGGGGATGTGGAAGGCTAGAAACAAATGGAAGTTTGACAATTCTAAAATTAAGGCAGACAGATCCATTATGTTCATCCATTCTCTTTTAAACTGGCATCTTGATTTAAACCTTTACTCTAGTATGGTTCAAAAATCGAAAATAAAGTTGATCAGACTTGTTCATTGGAGACCTCCTGAAGATAACTGGTTCAAGATTAATGTTGATGGAAGTTGTAAAGGTAATTCGGGTCCTATGGGAGGAGGAGTTTTAAGAAATTCTAAAGGGAAGTTCATTTTAGCTTTTGCTTATAGCTTTGGTGCTGGTTCGAACATAATAGCAGAAGTTTTATCAATACTTGAAGCCATTAATCTATGTTATTATTTTCTCAATGAAGGCCTTATTGTGGAGTCATATTCTTTAACTGTTATTAAAGTGCTGAATGAACAGCTGAAGTGCCCATGGAGTATAGTGCCTTATATTTCCAAGATTAAAATCAAAACTTATAAAAGTAAGGTGCAATTATGTCCTATTCTTAGAGAAGGTAATAAGTGTGCGAATTTTTTGGCTAATCATGGAGTAGCGTCTCAAAAACATCTTACATCGTCCTCTTTAGATGACTTTCCTAAAGAGTTAAAAGGTCTCATCAATTTAAATGCTTGGGGTCTCCCAAACTTTAAATTCTCATAGTTTTTTTTTATGATTCTTGTAAAGGTGGCTACTTATAAAGTCATCATTTTCTCTTGTAAGCTCTATTTATTTTATTCCATAATTCAATAAATTAGTGGGTATTTATCCCTATTATCTAAAAAGAAAAAGATTCATCTCCGAAATCCTTCATATCTTCCTCGCTATCGCTAAGAGTGATTGGCATGGAAATTTTCTTTCCCTTTATCTTTATCCTAGTGGGACACTCAAACGCCCTATGCCCCTTGCCCTCGAACTCAAAATATCTCTCTTCTTCCTCTTTATCTTTCTCTTTCTCATTCTCATCACTTTCTTTAGTCTCTTTTTTCTTTTTCTTTTTCTTTTTCTTTTTCTTTTTCTTTTTCTCAAAAAACTTTTTATTGGAAGAGTTTTCTTTTGAAAATTGAGGAAACTTTTTTAAAAATTTAGCAAGCATGGCCACATCATCAAAATCAAACTCTCCCTTAGACTCAAACTCATAAACTTTCACTTTTTTCTCTCTTGGACACTTCCTCTCCTTTTCTAAACTGGGATCTAAGTGTTATCCCTTTATCCTTAGTCTTGACAGTGTTAGGAAACATGTCAATTTCACATGTCTGGAGGTCTCCTACCAGTTCTTCTAACTTAAGATTTCTCAAATTTCTTAAGGAGTTAAACATAGTTACTTTCGGGATAAAAATTTTAAGCAACGATATCAAAATATTTTTAACCACTCATGAGTCAGGAATGTGCTCACCGACATTGAAACTAGTGTTGATAATATCAAACAAGCGTGCATAAAACTTATCAAAGCACTCAGCTTCAAGCATGATAATAGTTTTAAATTGAGCACTTAAATTTTTCAATTTTGACTCTTTTATTGCAGTCGTGCCTTCATGGGTAAGATGTAAAACATCCCATGCTTCTTTTGGCACAGTGCACATCATTATACATCGGAACTCATCAGGGGTGATGGCTCCAGGAATTGTATTTAGTCCGTGAGAATTAAAAGTGCTCCATTTAAATTCATCCTCAGTCACAGGTTAAGATTAATGAGATTATTAGTGGTAACAGTGGGAGGAATCCACTATCTTTAATAAACAACCCCAACACGCTCATCGATTGATTTTAAATGAGATTTCATAAGGGCTTTCCAATAGGCATAATTAGACTCGTCAAAAACTGGCAACCGATTATATAAGTTTTCAATCGAAAACATTGCTATTTTTTGAAAAATCATTTTTTTCTAGAAAAATCAATATCACCAAAATTTTGTAAAAAATATCACTCGATAATTTAGAGTAACCTGCTCTAATATCGAATTTGAGAATGTTGTGTGATATTGATTGTTAATGGATTCGCAAATTTCCAATTAAAAACTTATTTAATTAGAAGTCATTTTTTATCCAAATTAATTAAACCCTAACACATGCATCTAGGTGTATAAATCATGACATCATAAATTGCTGACACACAGATTTCAGAAGACAAAAACCGCAAGGGCAAAACCTTTATTTTAATAAATGTAACAACACTAACAGAAATATGCAATGAATATTCCACCGAACACTCATATAGGCGGCAACCTAGAATTAACAATGGATTAATTGCGGTAAACCCACAAGAATCGCAACTTTGTCTTCAGGAAGAAACACCCTCAAGCATTATTAAGTGACTGCAGTCATCAGCCAGCACCTCCCTCAAGATCTACGAAATCAGCTGTAGAGATTTCATCTCTACAAGAGAAAACTTCAACAAAGTTGTATCTTGGGTTCCAAAACAATTCATTAAAGCTATTGGGATGATTTATCAATTGAAAAACAAAGTTCCAAGACCTTAAATGAGAAGACAAAAATTCTACAGTTCATAGTTTCTGTAGTTTAAAACTCCTAGGTATTATCTAGAAAAATGAACTAATTTAATAGGTATTTATAAAAAAATTGGGTCAGCGCAGTCGCTCGAATGAGAAAGTCATGTCACTCGAACGACATCTAATGTCGTTCGATTTAGGGGATCTCACGACCTATCAAACGAGGTGAGAATACCAAAAGAGTAGCATATCGTTTGATGAAATGAATCAAGCGACCTTCAAATGAGCTATCGCGCGAGATGCTCTGCCTCTTCAAGCTGTCATTTGAATGACTAGCTCATGTCGTTTGAACGATGTCAGTGAAAAATTATTTTTCATTAAAACTCCACCTCAGGACTTAGAAAAAATTATTTTGGCGAAAAATGACGCCTCAGATGTTTAAAAACATTTTAGAAAAATTATCCCAACACTTTAAATGAACCATTAAGGGACTTAAACACAACCTTACCAAAATCAATCTCGCAGAGGCTTGTTTGTTGAAGAACTTTGATATTCGAATCCGTCTTGATGCATGAATGAGCTTGAACGTTCGGTATAAGATATACTCTAATGTAAAACTTACTATGTAAAATATGTCCTTATAATTGTAAATGTTGAATTTTGTGATTGTATTCAAATACTATGTTTTAGATTCTCCAAAGAGTCCGGATATTATTTTTAGTGTTCAGATTGATGATGATTTCATTATGGTAATTAAGCCATGTGATTTGGTTGCTCTAAAGAGTTCGGTTGCAATTGTTTAATTATATTAAGTGGCAATATGTTTGTTAATTTAGTTAAATATTTGTTGCTCTAAAAAGTCCATATCTTTTCTTAATTTTTAAGCACACTACCTAGTCATGATTTTTTTTAAACGATAATGTTTGTTGAAATTATTATAAATCCATAAAATAATATAATATTCATAATGAATAATTTTATAGTCACCAAAGTGACCAGAATATAATGCTTGTGAATATTATATTTAAATAGAAAAGCCTAGTATTAAATCATCATGCTTATATATGTAACGACATTAATGAGGTGTATATCGTTTGCTTTGTCAAGCAAAATAATTTTTCCAAGAAAATTGATTTTGAGTAACTAAAATAAATGTTAAGGAATCATGCAAGTCTGTGGAGAAATGTTATCCTAGATAACATATACATCCAAATTACATAATATAGTACATAATAAGGTATTATATAATTATTCAAAGTTATTACGAAATAAATCCCATATTTATAAAGTATTATTAATGTGAGTGTTGTCAACTCATAATATTAATGTAGCTAGCTATTTATCTGACTAACCGTATATCATTTTATTTCTCTCAAATTGCATGATATGTCCTTTTTAATGCTCTCGAGACTGACTTCTTAGAATGAAGTAAAGAAGCTAAGTTTTCCGTAAAGGTGCTAAATAATTATAATTCAATTTTACTCAATGGATCACTATTAATGTCTAAATTAGTGTGGGGCATTCCTTTAGAAAAAATTATAAAAAAAAAGTCGTAAACGAATTTAGCATAAAGTTACTGTAAAATATCATTATGTTAGAGACTAAAAGATGAGTACCCATTATGTAACATATATATTTTTAATCTATATTGTATGAATTAAAATGTGTCGTTGGATATGAATGACAAAAATTTATTTTATTTTTCAAAACAAGAGTCCTACGAGAAATAGTTGTAATTTGATATGAGGATGCTTACAAAAAAAGTCATAAATTCTTAGATTCCATCTTCGTACACACTAAAAGACAATATAATAAAATTTTAGGATAAAGGACAGAAATACAAAGACTCAATGTGTGTTAATTTACAAATCTTATTTTGGCCATAAAATATTATCTATATGTTGGAATACATTGAAACTGGAATATGTTCTTGTCGTAGACAAGGTAAAGTCGTGACCCGAAAAGCATCATGATCGGACATCATTAAGGTCGACTGCTCTACTAATATTTCCAACAGTGACATAATTGAGGTAGAAGAATAAATTCTAAATTTAGAGTTGTGGATTCAGATACGTCATTAGATTATTATTTTATGTTCTATATAACGATGATATGTAAAAAACATGAATTTCAAGATGTGATTATCATGATGATTCAAGATACTATATTTTAAAAAGCCATAGAAGGTTTAATAAATTAATTGGTTAATATTTAGATTAATTAAATTATGTTTTACAAAATTTTTTTATGTTATTTAATTAAAGTAAATGTAACAATGCCTACACTTTGCTTGCATGAATTAGGTTTGCCTCTACACTAGTAGTGCATCTGATTTTAAGTTGTAATCTTTTGTGTGTGGACAATATTTTTTTAATCTACTTTTTATATAGGGAACCCACTGAATCTTTTAAAATGAGACTAAAGCCTAAAACTCGATTTTATATTTGTTGTGATTCATTGCAAATGTATTTGATATGTAAGGGTAACTTTTCTGCCATTGCCCCTAGCATCTAGAACTTATCAATAGAATCTATGATACATTATGGAATATCTCGTTACTTCTATTATGGTACTTCACGTTCTCAAATTCAAGAAGATGGATTCGATTATTAAGCATCTTCAACATACTCCATGACTTCACGTAATATTGATATAGTTTTTTCTTTCGTTTTGGGTGATTTTTTTACATTGTATTAGGAGATTTTCATAAAATGATTTTTTTTTTACAAAACGAGGAAGTTTTCAAAAAAGTTTATTGAACTTAAAAATATTTTGATTTTCACCTTACTTAGTTCAAACGAGATGTCAATCTCGTTAGAATGACTCACTATCTCGTTCAAAGATTGTTAGAAGCCTGGATCTAACAAGGTTCAAACAAGGGCTCACTATCTTGGATTTTTAGATGTCGTTAGAAGAAAAATCATCTTATTAAAATGAGACCTTGATCTCGTTATAACAACACTGGTATGTAGTTTGAACGACCCTACGCCACCTCAAATTTTGTGTTCGCCAATAAATAGCTATTTTCTGTAGGTTTTTTTTATAAGACTTTTCATTTACGAAAACTACAGACCTGCTGCATAAAGTCTTCACTTTTAAAAAGAAAAAACACTTTTTGATTCAATCAATATCTCTTATATACTTTTATGAATCATCTTTGAAACCCAAATCACTTTTGTATTGAAGTTACTCCTGTAGAGAAGCAGTGTCTATTGCTACTCTTGTGATTCTAGCGAAAATCATTACTGAAGGAAGGTTGCGGTCTTTATGGTTCTTACGGGAAACATTATAAAAGAAGAAGAATGTCACCTACCGGATCTTCGCCAAGTTATATTTCTCTATTGTGATTGTAAGTTACGATTTATAAACTATATTGAAATAAAATATTTATCCCTAAGGTTTTTTTTTCTGAAATTATGTTTTCATGACATGCTTGGTTTGGTTTATGTTTTGAATCATATAGTTGTATGTTCTAGGGTTAAAGGAATTAAATTTATTTGTGGTTTGATATCTAATTAAATAAATTTAATCCATTAGAGAATAACGCACTCTCAAATTGGTATTAGAACAAGTTTTACCAAACTATCGTGAGATATTTTTTTCGCAAATTTTTTTTGAGATATCAATTGTTTTGAAAATTAAATTTTGAGAAATCGTAGATTTTTTGATGGAGAACTTATATAATAGGATGCCAATTATTGATGGATTGAACTATGCCTATTGGAAAGACCGCATGAGATCCACTTTGAAAGCCATAGATGAAAGGGTTTGGTTTCTATGTGAAAGAGGGTGGAATCCTCCCATGATCATGGTTGATGATGTCACAAATCCTAAACTAGTCTCTTCCTGTATAGATGATGAGTTTAAGTGGAGTACCTTTAACTCATGCGGCCTTAATGCTATTTCTAGATTCATTACCCCTAACAAGTTCTGTCGCAACATGACATGCACTACATCAAATGAAGCATGGGATATACCCCAGTGGACACATAAGGGTACCAATGCTATTAAGGCATCTAAGCTTCAAAATTTGACCACCCAATTTGAGACCATCATTATGTTAGAGTAAAAAAGTTTTAAATAATGTTATTCTAGGTTGTCGAACATTGTTAACACTTGTTTTAATTTGGGTGAGAAAATTGAGGAGTCAAGAGTCGTGAAAAATATTTTGAGGTCACTCAATTCCTGATTTATTCCTAAGGTCACCGTGCTTAACTCTTTAGGGGTTGGGTCCTAGGCACTCCTAGGTTAGAAGAACTCGTAGGAGACCTTCGAACTTATGAGATCAACGTGTTTCCCAAAACCATTCATCCTAAGGATAGAGGGGTAGTCTTAAAGACTCAAATTAAGAAGAAGAAAAAAGCGAGAGTTTGTGAGTCTAATTCTAATGGTGAGGTTGATTTCGATGATATGGCCTTATTTGCTCAATGTTTTAAAATTTTCCAAAAATAATTCTTCCAATAAAAGGGTTTTTAATAAAAATAAAAAGAAAGATGAGGTCAATGATAGCAGTGAGAAAGAGGAGGAGATAAGGTATTATGAGTGCGAGGAAAAATGTAGGGACACAAATTTCCAATTGAGTCCTTTGTAGTTTTGGCTCAATTTCGGACAAAAACATTTGAGTCATATGATAGATTTCAAGTTTATCCATTCAAACCTACGACGTATTTGTTGAAGACGTAGCGGCCAAGATATTAAAGCTTCATCAAATGCCGAGTTTAATGTGCCTCGTTTCTACATCAGCAACATTGGTTCCATTGCTCCTAAGGTATGAATGCATTTTGAATATATATATATATAGGAGCTTGGAACATTTTATATTGGGTGAAATTTTATTTTAAACTAATGTTTATTTTCAGAAAGTTTCATTAAAACTTTAAAATAAAGTATATAAAGTTTCTGGGCTAAAATAGAAATTTACACTTTCTGGGAGTTCGTTCGAATTCGAACGAGTTTTTAGTTCGAACGAGAATGTCGTTCGAACGAGTTTGCCAACGAGTTCCCACATTGGCCATTGGAATGTCGTTAGAAGTGTCATTCGAACGATAATGATGTTCCAACGAGATTTCTAACGAGTTCACACTGGAACCTCGTTAGAAGGCTCGTTCGAACGAGACTTCGTTCGAACGAGTTTTGGCGGGAACAATTAATTGACAGTTTTTAAGCAGTTTTCCCATTTTCCCACTAACTTTTTACCTGAATATGTAAGTGCGGGAACCAAGTTTTTTAACTGAACTTTTTCACATCTTTCCATCTCCAAGAGAGAGTTTGAGAGCATAATTCCAAACGGAAAAAGTTCATTGTTGAAGTGTTGTTGTTTTTCAAGAAAAATCTTTTAAACACTTGTTTTACACCCGAACTTTTTTTATCCAAGTTCATATATATATATATATATATATATATACTTTGCTTGGAGTTTAGCACGGATTTTTATCTCTACCGTTTGAAGAGAAATTTCGGTTTGCTTCTAAATCCCACAAAGAAAAAGCAGTTTGCATTGACTTACCCACTTGGAGAAAGGCTCCTTGTTTGGGTGACGGTGACCAAAAAAAGTCCGATCGGTGGATTTCGAGACCACGGTGGATCTTCGTGGTTATTCGCTAGGAAGAGGTGTATACAAGAAGAAGCGTCGGGGCTTGGACGGAGTCAAGTCGAGTGTTGTAAGTCTTACTGTCTTGTATTTGTAAAATGGTACTTATTGGATTAGAGGCTAGGGTCATCCGAGGTTTTTTACCGTTGTGGGTTTTTCCTCGTACATCGCGGCGTAGTGATTCATTGTTTATTTTATCTTTTGCAAAACTCACCTAGAAAGCATGCTAAGGCAAGAAGATAAAATTTGTTTAAAATCACTACTAATTTAATTTGGTGCTAAATTAAATTTGGGTAATATATATGTTAATTTAATTCAAGTCATCACTTAATTTGATAAAATTGGGGGGCCATGCCTTTTCAAAGTGGTATCAGAACCAGAGAGCTAATTTATCGCGTCAATGATTCATTTTTCGGATTTTATAATTTTTGTGCTCCTTGCATTTTTAGGTGCTTCCTTTTTTACTCACTCTCATTTTTATTTTATAGCTCTCGATGGGATGTCTTAATGATAATCTGTCCATTTCTAATGATAATGAAGTTTTTGCTATTCGAAAGGAATTTAATGGGCTTAATAAGTGTAATGAAAAATTAAGAGAATTGAATTTGAGATTTGCAAAAAGAATTAAATTTCTTGAAGATGAAAATTCTTGTTTTAAAGCTAAAGTTGAATTTTTGTAAACCTCGCTATCTTAAAAAGATATTTTTCGTGAAAAGCTCATGAACTTAAATTACAATTTTAATATTTTAGAAAATTCCAAGAAAGAGAGTGATTGTCGAGAAAAGACTCTTAGGGACAAGTTTGCTCACATTGAGGGGGAGCGTGATAACCTTCTAGGAGTTATAGAAAATTTAAAGGAGTCCCGTAAAATTGAGGAGTCTAATTTATTACTTGAGTTCGATATTTTAAAAATGAAAAATGACTTACAAGACTCGAGTAGTAGTTGTTATGGCTCTAGCTCATCTAGTTCAAATACTTCCATTTTTAAAGCTAAAAGCATTGTTTGTTTTAGAGGGTATACTTTATCCAAAGACTTTAGAAAAGGTCACACCTTAGGTAACATTTCTCTTGTTTACACATGCTTGCATTGTGGTAGGAAAGGTCACCTTAGGTCATTTTGTTTTGATCTTAAAAGAAGTCCTAAGAAGTCTATGTCTAGCATTCCATTTGTCTCCAAATCCCATCATTTTAAATATACATCTATATAGGTTTGGAAATCATTTTTAGACGCGCTAGATATTAGATTTCTTGATTCTCATTTTCTTTCACATGAAACCTCCCTTGCTAAATTTAAAGGTTGAATGTGTTAGTTTTGTTTAAACACTCTATCTTTTTATGCTTCATATGTTATATCATTGCTAGGTGTATGCATGTTTAGTCATTTTCTAGTCATTGCTTTATTTCATATCTCATGCTAGAAATTATGACTTGTTTATTTTTTGTATTTTACTTCTTTCATTTTGCTTGCATTAAATGAAAAATACAAAAAGATTTTTGTTTATCATTTGTGTTTTACCTTTTAGTAATTTAGGCTTAATAAAAAATACAAATGATTTTTGTGTGTCTTTTGAGTAAATATTTTTTATTTTTGGTTCAAAATTTCAAAAACTCAAAAAGATTTTACTTTGTGTGTATTTTGGTTTTACACGCATTTTGTGGCATATGTTTGTGTTTGAATCCTCATTTCGCTTCCATGTGACTACAACTTTTGGTTAGAATTTTAATCCTTAAAATGTTCTTTATCATGCTTACATGGAGTAGCTTAAGTTTGACTTGCTTAATGGATTCATTTTTATATGCCTTTACACACATGCACGAGCTTTTTGAACCTTAATGTCACATGTTATATTTGAGCTTTGTGAGGTGTTCTCCTACCAATCTTGTCATCTACATGTTATGTGACTTGGGAGGACTAGTGCATGTCAAAATTCGTTGCACGTGAGATTTGTTTGATATAAAAATGATAGATATAAATGTGCACGGAGAAGGGCTCCTAAAGGATTTATTATCCTTTGTGAATAGTAAGCCACCATTTGTTTGGACCTAAAATAAATACGTGGTCTAAAGGCCTAAAAGAAAATATGGCATAAAAAGAAAAATAATTTACCAAGGCGTAATTTGTTTAGTTGATTTATTCATTCAAAAGAATAATATATATATGCTTATTGAAGGAGTTTGGATGATATATCAACGGTTTGCACAATGTCCGTTTATCCTAGTTGCGCTTACAATGTCATGACTCTATTGGTTTGGAGAATCATCAACATGCTAGGCTTGTATACATTGTGTTTATTTGTTTATTAGTTCACTTTATCCTGTCACATAAAGGCTAAATTCTAGTTGATAAAGTTTTGCAATCAAATGAGAACTACGTGAACACGTTTAAGTGATTGGGTTTTAATTCATTGGTATCTTGTTCACACCCCAACACTTCCGTTTCCATATGACACATTCATGCTATAAGAGTGTGGAAAATCTTATGTTATTTAGTTTTTTGTCATTTTAGTGTTTATATCTATATGTGTGTACTTATGCTTAGCTTGTATCTATTGTGTATACATATATATGATATATTGTTTAAGTCTTTGCCATATTTAGATAGTCCATTTATGCTTCAATTCACAATTGGTACCTTGTTTGTTGCGTAGTTTGTTTGATATCACATGCTTAGAATCTTATTTGCCAATTTGCTATCATTTTTTTCGCATCATAGTTGGTATTATTTGTTGGATTAGTTATGATTTTGTTGCCTATGTACTTTAATGTTCTCATCACTTTATGCACTAATGCATGTTTAGCTTGTTATCCCATTGTATTTAACCCTTGTTTAGTTTAGGGGGTATATATGCTTTAATTGGGGGAGATAAGTTAATGTTTTGATTCTTTAGCCTTTGTTTATTCCTGAACAAAAAGGGGGAGAAT
This sequence comes from Sambucus nigra, assembly GCA_949130495.1. NCBI lineage: Eukaryota > Viridiplantae > Streptophyta > Magnoliopsida > Dipsacales > Adoxaceae > Sambucus > Sambucus nigra. The sequence continues at coordinate 379,594,966 of OX422214.1, read as the reverse complement.
GATAGGAGGGAATGGAATCTAATCCTATTGTAATCGTATCTTAGTTTGGGAGATTTAACTTAGGGGGAGAGCGCTATCTTCTTAGGTTGATCATAGTTGATAAAGGGGAGAATTAATTTATGGGAGTAATTATTTTAATTGCATTTGATATTTTGATATTCCCTTTGCATTTGATTGTTTGCTTAAGTGTGCAGGAATTTTTCTAAATGGAAACTTTCATCGTTGCCAAAGATATTAATCCTTGGGTTGTTTGAGTCAAACAATGTATTTTTATTTTGGGTAGGACATTTTTGTGAGTCTAGTAGAGCTTGACGGCCCTTTAGGATTTTTGTTTAGTTTTTGTCCCGGAATAGCCAAAGGGGGAGATTTGTAAGGACACAAATTTCCAATTTAGTCCTTTGTAGTTTTGGCTCATTTTCGGACAAAAACATTTGAGTCATAGGATAGATTTCAAGTTTATCCATTCAAGTCTATGACATGTTTGTTGAAGACTTATCGGCCAAGATATTAAAGCTCTACGTCAGCAACATTGGTCTCATTGCTCCTAAGGTATGAATGCATTTGGAATATATATATAGGAGCTTGGAACATTTTATATTGGGTGAAATTTTATTTTAAACTGTTGTTTATTTTCAGAAAGTTTCATTAAAACTTTAAAATAAAGTATATAAAGTTTCTGGGCTAAAAATAAAAATTTACACTTTTTGGGAGTTCGTTCGAATTGTCGTTCAAACGAGTTTTTAGTTCGAATGAGAATGTCGTTCGAACGAGTTTGCCAACGAGTTCTCATATTGACCACTGAAATGTCGTTTGAAGTGTGATTCGAACGAGAATGATGTTCCAACAAGATTTCTAACGATATTTCTAACGAGTTCACACTGGAACCTCGATAGAAGGCTCGTTCGAACGAGTTTTTGCGAGAACAGTTAATTGGCAGTTTTTGAGCAGTTTTCTCATTTTCCTACTAACTTTTTACCTGAATATGTAAGTACGGGAACCAAGTTTTTTAACTGAACTTTTTTACATCTTTCCATCTTCAAGAGATAGTTTGAGAGAATAATTCCAAAAGGAAAAAGTTCATTGTTTAAGTGTTGTTGTTTTTCAAGAAAAATCTTTTAAACAATTGTTTTACACCCAATTTTTTTTTATCCAAGTTCATATATATATATATATATATATACTTTGCTTGGAGTTTGGCACCAGTTTTTATCTCTACCATTTGAAGAGAAGTTTGGGTTTGCTTCTAAATCCCACAAAGAAGAAGAAGTTTGCGTTGACTTACACACTTGGAGAAAGGCTCCTTATTTGGGTGACGGTGACCAGAAAAAGTCCGATCGGTGGATTTCGAGACCGCGGTGGAGCTTCGTGGTTATTCTCTAGGAAGAGATGTATACAAGAAGAAGCGTTGGGGCTTGGACGAAGTCAAGTCGAGTGTTGTAAGTCTTACTGTCTTGTATTTGTAAAATTGTACTTAGTGGATTTGAGGTTAAGGACGTCCGAGGTTTTTTCCCGTTGTGGATTTTTCCTTGTACATCGCGGCACAGTGATTCATTGTTTATTTTATCTTTTGCAAAACTCACCTAGAACGCATGCTAAGGCAAGAAAATAAAATTGGTTTAAAATCACTACTAATTTAATTTGGTGCTAAATTAAATTTGGGTAATGTTTATGTTAATTTAATTTAAGTCATCACTTAATTTGATAAAATTGGGGGCCTACGCCTTTTCCGAAAAGAACATAATGCACATAAGTGTCCCACTAGGCTAAAGAAAAAGGGCAAAGAGATTGCAAATAACGTCATTTTTAGCAATAATGACATCAAGTCGGTTGATTCAGGGGAGAATAACCACATGAAAAGTGTGTTGATTTCATGGCTAGTCATGTGAGTACTTCTAGTTTATCCCAAGTCAATAAGGACACGTGTAAATGTGAAAGCCTTGATGATGTTTCGAGCCATTAGAGTGAGTGTGAGGATGAGGTTGCAAGTGAAGGAAAATGGATTCTCCAAAAATATTTTAGTTATTTGTACATTGAGACGTTGAAAACAAAAGAGTTAAACGAGTTATCTCTTAGGGTGACAAATTTGGAGAGAGGGATAGAAGTTTTGAGGGTGTGTGAGGCGTCAACGAGTCAACTCGAGAAGGTGAAGGTTTCTTTATGTGAGAAGTTGATCGTCTTAGACTGAAAAAAGAGAGGCCTAACAAACATTATGGCTAGTCTTATCGGAGATCTTCAATCTTCATTGGATACTCGTGAGGAACTTGAAGCCCATGTATCCCAACTCAAGAGAGATATCAAACGTGCCTAGGAGGTCAAGATTACTTTAGAGAACACATTTAATAAGGATGGAAATATGATCCTCAGTCCCACTTTGGGTAATGTTGAGAGGCTAGGAATAGGTTATGACAGTGCATCCACTTTCTATTTAGCACCCGAGTCGATTCCCGAGTTTGTGTTAGATCCATATGGCCCTCGACCTAACCCACCTAGGCGTTCGAATCCACATAGGAGAGTACGTCCTAGACTTTTTAAGAGAGGTGGTCCTAAGCTCGTGTATATTTGTTCCCATTGCAAGAAAAGAGGATACCTTAAGGAAATTTTTTTCAAGTTGGGTAGTGTGTCTTGTATGTATCTTCTACGATATGCTAATACACATGTTGTCACACGCACTCTCACACATGTTACTCTGCATGCTCACGCACATCACATGAGAGATATTGAGAGCTTCAGAGAGAAAGTTGAGTATTTAGTTAAGACTTCACATGATTTGATGGATGTTTTTCATAGGATGTCATCTCCTTTTAAAAACTCCTTTGGTCCTAACGATTAAGATTTAGACTTGTTTCCAAGCATAGCATGCTTTTCATGTTTATATCTTACATGCCTATTGCAAGATTGTACTATTATTGTACTTATATTTTTTTTATATCTTTTTCAAAAATCCAAGAAAAGTTTAGCTTTTCTTGAAAACTTTTGAAAAATACAAAAAGATTTTCGATTTCTTTTTAGAAAAAGTCGAAAAGCCAAAACGATTTTATTTTTGATAAATTTTTGAAAAATCCAAAAAGAGTTGTGTATTTCATTTACACCATATGTGGATGAACATTAAAAATTTATGAGTCACCAATTCATTCCATATCCATGTGGCTATTTTATATTATTTTGAGACATAACATCATTTCATTTTGTGCTTTATAATGTGTGGGGTCATTAAGATGTGATATGATGACTACTTATTACATGTTTGACTCCATATAACCTTTAATGCAGATGGGCACACACTTATTTTAGTATCTTACTTACCTTTCACATGTCCATCGTAGTGTTTTCATCTCAATCCTGCTTTTAAAGCGAACCAAATACGATAAAACGAGAAATGAAAGTAGTGCTTGTAAGAACCATTACCTTGACTGGAAAATTTTAAATTTATATCTTCGATAAATGTGTTATATTTAAAGTAGTGGAATTGGGATGCGAGAGACATGTTGTCTTTGCTTGAAAAGCTACCATTTGCAAAAAGAAAATAGCCTAAAATATTAAAGGCACATAAAAAGAAAAAATATAAAGTGCCAAGCCAAATTTTTCGAACATTGATCTTTGCTACATATGAGCATTGATTCTTCAAAACAAAATATGAGAGAAAAAATTCAATATGTGAGTTTTGAGGGAGTTTAGTCGAATATCAATGGGTTAGCATGTCGTGAAAAAATCTCGTTGATTTTCCCAAGTGTGACCTCATCTACACCCATGCCTGGCTCGGATCAGTCCAATGCTATGAAGCACCTCTCGCAAAGAATTATGTGGCAGCTGTCTGGATCTCGTCCTTCCATCAGGACAAGACCAATATCATCTCAATGGGCCTAATGACTCGCCTTATCTATCAATGGGATAGTCGGGACCTCATCAGACCTTGTTACACGCTCGTCTTGTCCTGATGCAAGTCAACTGAGGCTCTACTTAACCAACATGTGATCCAACAGCACCTCGGAGGTCTTTTACTTGGAAAGGCCGACACGTTATCTCGATGCGACACATCTGACAGGGCGCGTGGAATGGAGAATACATGGGATATTGGGCATGGGTTGCGAGCCCCACGTGTACAAAATCATTACAATAACATCTTCCTCACATGTGGAGAATATCTATAAATCATTATTTCCATGCATAGATGAAAGGTGGCAGTATAACATTAGTTTCTTGATATTGTACATGCCTCCCGCATGTCTGAGGTGCGCATGACACTACCCTAGCTATATAAATACTTGTCTTCTTCATCTTTATAAAGGGTCTCAAATTCACAACCCTGCGAAAACTCTATTAAATTTACTGCATAGAGAGAGAAAGCTTGAGTGTTCTATATCCCAAAGCCGAGAAAGCTTGAGTGTTCTATATCCCAAAGCCAATATAGGTCATTTTTAGTGGATTTATACGCACTCACACAGTAGAGTATGCCAGAATTGGCTGAACCAGTTATATTTGGAATTATTTCCCTCTTTGCCTAATCTCTTTTTGCACATATATACCTCATTATATTCCATTGATACACTGGTTTGAGCTTGCATATCACATTGATTTTATGATACCATTTTTGGTATCATCAATCTGGTACCGTCTGTGGGAACGAAGTATATCTTCTTCCTCATCTTTGTTTAGCTTGTACTCACTGAATTCTCTGGTGGTGATCCATTTCCGCTTAGGTGGACCTACATCACCATTGAAAGAGTTTTAGTTGATATTCTCAATCTTTTCTTCAGATTTCTAGCTCTACCAGTTCACCAGAGATATGACCTTCGATCTACCTTTGGGCATTGGCTCAAGCTTTAGACAAGCCCCTCCCTAGTAAGAAATGGCTGAGATGGCGGCGGCTCTATGCTTATTGGCAAACATCCAACGAAATATCCAAAAGCATCTTGATGCATTCAGCCAGAATATTGTGACTAGACCTATCGGTGCCGAAGATGACATGATAACACCTGCCGTCAGAGAAGGCCACCCGAATCCAATGACTAGAGGACCACCCCAGGCCCTGCATAAAAAGGTGCCTCTACAGTAATGGCGTAGAGACATGGCCTACCCTAGACTTTTACACCTAGGAGGTCGGGTCAGGAATGTCATGATGATGAGGACTATTAGTATGATGATGAGGACGATAGAAAATGTTGGGAGCCTTACCAATTCAGCCCAGTAGAGTACATAGTGGCAGACCGAGCCGAGAATGTAAGCCATGGGCATCAGCTCTAGACAGACTAAGATGACTTGAGGAATCGCCTCTCCAGATTCGAAGCATCGCTGGTTTTAGGAGAAATGATAGATGTAGTGACCATCGACCTCCACGAGGCCAAAATATGGAATAGCAATAGGTGAATAATTAATAGAGTACAACTGTTAGAGAGCCCTCAACTCGTCCAACTAATAGAGAAGGGATGGAGATAATGTTATTCAGACCGAGAGAGAGGTTACAACTATGGCTAAAAGGCCTTGGAATGATTCCATACCATGATTGGAGGACAAGATGGTGGATATACTAAAGAGCCGAGACCCTTTTACAGAGGGTTTACACTGAAGGCTCCCCTTTTATGGTAAAAATTACGAGTTATCTAACCTCGGCTAAGTTCAAGCCAATGGTGGTCACACCAAAATATGACAGGATCATAAATCTCATCCATCATGTGGAGATGTATCAATATATCATTGATACCTACTCAATCTTAGATGAGATGAGGTGTCGAGCCTTCTCCGGAACACTTATCGGAGCCGCTCATGTGTGGTTCACCTCTCTCCCTAAAAAATTAATAAAAAATTTCAATTAGTTGGCAGAGAGGTTCATACATAATTTTTTCTTCAGAGTCAGGCCTCAAAAGAAGACGACACACTTATTATATATTAAACAGGAGAAGAATGAAAGTCTGAGAAAGTATATAACTCTCTTCAATAAAGAGAAATTAAAAGTTGAAGACTATAAAGAAAGCATTACTATGATTGTCCCGAAGGGAGGATTGCAAAAAGGAAATCTCATCTGGAAGCTAGCTTAAGATCCTCATGAATCCATGGCCAAACTTTTGGCTATGCCTAAGAAAATTATAAATGTGGAGAAGGCAATGGCTGGTAAAGGAGACAATGAGAAAGGAGAAAACACTGGAAGTAAATTCCATAAGTCAAAGGATAAAGATGGCAATGAAAGGCCGACAGACGATAAGTTTGTTGACTATACCCCACTGATAGTCAACTGTGAGAATATTTTGAATGAGATAAAGAATGATCGGTCTCTGAGATGGACAGATAAGTTGAGAGCTCCTACTTATAAGAGGAACGAGAACCAGTGGTGTGAATTCCATACAGTTCATGGTCAAACAGCCAATAAATGCTTTTCTCTTGAAAAGATGTTGAAGATTGGTAAGTTAAGGAAATATGTGGATAAGAGCAGTTCAAAGGGTGGCCGAGATGACACCCAAAACAAGAGGAATGATAAATACAGACCTGATGCCCCAACAAGTCGAGACGACGATGCTTCAGACAATGATGATGAAGCAAACCCAGACCTTCCACTGAACTGATCCTAAGGGTCGGCTTCACATAATTACTCTCGGAGTTAAACTTGCAGACGTTAGAAAGGACATTGCTGACAGGAAAGCTCATGTGGCAGAAACTAAACCTTTCCCTCCAAAGCCCAAAGAGGTTCACTCAGTAGTTATTGAGCCAAAGAAGGTAAAGAGAACAAAAGCTGATATGAATACCCTGATTCTTGATTTCTTAAGGTTGGATTTTAAGGGCATCTTAGTCCCACATGATGACCCTTTAGTGATCACCACCTTAGTGCATGGGTATGAAGTCCCTAGGATATTTCTCGATGGTTACAGCTCGATCAATGTAATGTTTTGGGATTGCTAGAAGGGCATGGGGTTGAGCACGAAGAGGTTGATCCCATATCACCAACCTCTCATTCATTTCAGTGGAGAGAAGGTGAAGCCTTTGGGAATCCATAAAATAGAAGTTAGAATGGGGAATAGTTGGCCAAAATGCCTAACAAATAAGATAAATTTCTTTTTTATGGATGAGAATGTCTACTCAACCTACAATATAATCTTGGGATGAGTAGACCTCAAGGAGTTTGAGGTTGTGCCCTTAACAGTTCACCAAATAATTAAATTCTCGACTCCGTATGGAGTAGGGTAAGTTCAGGGTGACCAATTTAAGGTACGTGAGTGCTAATTCAACTCAACTGAGGAAAGAGAGGCATATAAGATATCCACTACAACTTACAACGTTGACACTCTCTACCCCAGAGATAAGACCAAACTAAAGAAGGGTGAATCTGCTGAGGAGCTAGAATCTATCGTCCTCAATAAGGATGAGCCAAAAAAACTATCCAAATCGATAAGGCCCTGAAGAAAGAGAATAAAGAAGAGTTAGTTAAACTACTGAGGAAGAGGCAACGAATTTCTACTTGGAGCTATGAATATATGCTTGGCATCGATCCTAAGGTCCTTTTTCATAAGCTCAATGTGGTCGAGGATACAAAGTCGGTCAGATAAAGAAGGAGAGTGTATTCTAGAGAGAAGTATGATGTTATCAGAGATGAGGTGAAGAAGTTGGAGAAACTAGACTTCATCAAGGAAGTTATCTACCTTGAATTGTTAGCAAATGCTATCATCGTCCCTAAGGCCAATGAAAAATGGAGAATGTACGTTAATTTCACAGACTTGAACAAGGCATGCCCCAAAGACAGCTTTCCCCTATCGAGGATAGACCAAATGAATGATACCACGATTGGTCATGAATTGATGAGTTTTATAGATGCCTATTCAATATGTAATCAGATATTTATGGACCCGATCAATGTAGAGAATACATCATTCATTACCAATAAAGGGACCTACTGTTATAAGGTCATGCCTTTCGGCCTGAAGAACGTCGGGGCAACATTTCGAAGATTGGTAAATCAGATGTTTGAAGACCAGATGGGGAAACCATGGATATATATGTTGACGACATGCTGACAAAGAGCTTAAGGGCCGACACTCATGTGGCTGACCTTGAGTGAAATCTCGATACCATAGACGAGTATCGAATGAAACGCAACCCATCAAAGCGTGTTTTCGGCGTGGGGGAAGGTAAATTCTTGGGCTTTATTGTGAATCAGTGGGGAATTGAGGCTAACCTTGATAAAATTAAAGCTTTGATGGAGATAGACTTAAAAATCCATAAAAGATGTGCAAAGGTTGACTGGACGAGTACCAATATTAAACAGGTTCGTATTTAGGGCTACCATTAAGTGTCTCCTATTTTTCAAGGTGTTGAGGAAAGCTTTTGAGTGGAAAGAGTGTGAGAGAGCCTTTTAGTAGTTAAAGGCTTATCTCAGCTCGCCCCTTTTGTTGTCTCGTCTTATTTAAGGGACCTCCTTAGGTGGCCAGGAAGAGATATCTGAAGATGAAGAAGTTGGTATATGCTTTATTTCATTCCTTAAGAAAAATAAAATCGTATTTTTAGGCACACACTATGGCCGTCCTCACTGACTCTCCTCTCAGACAGTTCATCCATAAACCTGAGAAATCGGGTAGTTTGATGGTTGCTCGATAGATTTGGGAGAATTTGAAATTATCTATCAGCCGAGGACGACCATAAAAAGGAAAGCTTTAGAAAATTTATCGCCGAGTTCAACTTGGACGAGGCCGGTAGTATAGAGTTGGCAAACCCAATACTAGAGCCAGAAAAAATAAGTGAAATCTCGATTGAGGTCGAGACGAGAATGACAAGAAGTAGGGTGACTAAAAATGAAGATGAGAGATATTTTTTTAAATATGGGGCCTTGAAAGAGGGTACTTTTTCCAAGGAAGGTACTATTTGGAATTTGTTTGTTGACGGCTCTTCATGCAAAGCCGTAAATGGAGCAGGGTTGATCATATCAGCCCCGAATGGGACTAGCATCGAATATGCTTTGAGATTCAGTCTTAAGACCTCCAACAATGAGTCAGAGTATGAGCCTCTGCTGGCAGGATTATCCCTCGCGAGTGCATTGAACGTCGACCAATTATTGGTTCACAATGACTCTAAATTGGTAACGAATCAAATATTGGGAGTATATGAAGCCAAAGATAATAGAATGGAAAAGTACCTGGTACACTACACCAAAATCGCCAAATTGTCACCTTTCAGTCGGCCACCCTTGTCACGGTCATTAACCGTGACAACAAACACGCGTTTTGTGTCACGGTCATTGATCGTGACAAGACCGTGTTTAAGAATTGTCACGGTCGATGATCGTGACAAGTCCGTGACAAATATATTTTTCACGGACTTGTCGCGGTCATCGAATTCTTAAAATAATTGTCACGGTCAAGGACCTTGACACGACCGTGACAATATCTTTCGTAAAAAAAGCCCTAGGATTTTTTTTCCCATCGTTTTTTGGTTTTCCCTCTCTCTCTCTCTCTAAGGTATCTTTTTTTCCTCTCTTTCTCTTTCATTTCTATATGTGTGTGTATGTGTGTATATGTATGTGTATATGTGTGTGTGTGTGTATATATGTGTGTGGTGGCGTGTGGTGGGGGAGGGGGCAGGGGGTGGGGTGGGATGTGTGTACGTGTGTGTGTGTGTGTGTGTGCAGGTGTGGTGGGGGTGGGGTGGGGTGAGGGGGGAAGGGGTGGGGTGGGGGGACGGGGTGGGGTGGGGGGTTGGTATGTGTGTGTGTGTGCAGGTGTGTGCGTGTGTGTGTGGCGGGGGGAGGGGGGCAGGGGCAGGGGCTGGGGCTGGGGTGGTGGTGTGTGTGTGTGTGTGTGTGTGTGATGGGGCAATATTAACAATTGTATAGCTTTAATTAATAAATTGTATAGCTTTAATTGTAATTTTAATTGTATAGTTTTAGATGAAAATAAATTAATAATTAGTGCCCATTTCATATGAAAGTAGGATTGCCACTTATTGTAAATTAGTAAATTAATAATTGTATACTTTAATTGTTAGTTTAATTGATGAAATGAATTAATTGAGTAGATGAATTAGAAGGAGTACGGGATACACATTTGTTGTTGACATTTTTGTTGGATTATTTTTTTTGGTAAATGTTGGGTTGGTTAGTTTTAAAAGTGGCATGACCACTGGATTATTGACCATATGGGGGTGAGATTTTTCAACTTTTTTTGAAAATTATTTTGTATATCGAACAATATATATATAGTATGATAATTAAATGAAACATACTTGAAATATATAGTGTGACAAAAAAAGTTGTCTCGCCCCGAATTGTCACGGTCATTGACCTTGACAAGTTGAACTTGTCAAGGTCAATGACCGTGACAATTAAGAAGATTTATTGTAAGATCTTAGGTGCACTGAAGTCATGTTTATATCCATTACCTACACAATATTCTGTAACACCTGAGTATATGAATTCTCCACCTCTTTCACTTCTTATGCGAGATACTTGGGTGTCCTTCTCGTTCTCAATTTTTAAAAGAATTTCAAGAACTCACGAAGGGTGTCAGATTTATTTTTCATAAAAGTGACCCAATTAAATTGTGTAAAATCATCCACCATTATAGGAATATAACTGTTACCACAGAAGAGGGAAGGGATGGGGAAGGGGGTGGGGCAAGGTGGGGGGGAGGGGGCAGGGATGGGGGGTGGAGGGCTACGTGTGTGTCTATGTGTGTGTATGTGCGTAGTGTCCCTTGTAAAAGAATTGATTGATTATTAATTTTTTTAGTAAATTAATATATAATTGCCCCTTATTGTAAATTAGTAAATTAATATATGATTAATTATGAAAGTAGGATTTCCCCTCATTGTAAATTAATAATTGTATACTTTAATTGTTAGTTTAATTTATGAAAATAATTATTGGGTGTGTGGTGGGGGGCAGGGGTGGTGTGTGTGGGTGTACGTGTGCGTGTGTGTGGTGGGGGAGGGGGTGTATGAAAGTAAATTAATAATTAGTGCTCATTTTTATTTGTAGTAATTGTACATATTTTCATGTCTTCTTCTAATTTTTTTATCTGTACTAATAATATTTTTTTACAGCAAATGTCTCCTTCAAGTATTAAGGCGAGGATGATGATACTGGTTATGATGATGTCATCTGGGATCGGTGGTAGCCGAGGCGACGAGGGATCCTCGGCCCCTAGGCTCCCCAAATATGGCAAATTTGGGATTACCATCAAGAACAAGTCGGAGCTATTAGCGAGATCCCTCGAGTTGCTCAAGACGGTCATCGGCCCGGGGTTTATGAGTTGGAAGGAGGTGCCATATGAGCTCAAGTTAGCTGTTTGGGCGACACTACAGGTAATATATTTATATTTATATGAATATTTCAATTTCAATTTCGATTTCAATTTCATATTATATTTATATTTAAATTTTATATTTATTCGCAACTAACATTGTATTTGTTGGACAGGAACAATTCAATTTGGATCCAAAGCTACGCGATTCCGTCTTGGAGCAGTTGAGGGAGCAACACAAGACGTGGAAGAAAAATATGCGGACACAGTACTTTGGGAAAACACGAGAGTCTATTATTCAATGGCGTGAATCCATCCTGTCGAAGGAGCCGATCTCATTGGCACAATGACAAAAGTTCATTGACAATGAGATCGGGGAGTGACAATTGGCATCTTACCAATCGGTAAGGGAAAATCGGGCAAAAAAGACGGATGTGCACTACTCCGGCTGGACGTCTTACGCCGAGGTGGAGCATAGGATGAAGGTAAGATTTAATTTTTCTATAACTACAGAAATATATTATTCTGCATTATTTTACTTTGGGGGGCTGATACTAATTTTACTTTATTTTATTTCAAGGGGTAGGGAGTGGCCCTGGGGGTAAGCCACATAGGCTCGATACTTATGTGGCTCTACGGACGGAGAAGGGGAAGGACAAGGAGGTGTCCCCGAGCATCGCGGACATGATTGTAAGTAATCCGACAGTTTACTTTTTATTAATTACGTTATAATTTTTTAGTTTACTTATTTTACTAATCATGTGCTTTTTATCATTTCAGGCAAAGCTTAAAGAAGTGCATGAGTCGCAGTCTGAAGCCGACAAGGAATCTTTGTCCACAGACGCACTCAACCAAGTGCTTGGCTCTGATCGTAAGGGAAGAAGAGGGGGTGAGCTCGCGGGTGGCCAAATCTAGGATCATCGGATTGGAGATGAGCGACATCGGGTTGGCTCGAACGGTGGATTCACATGACCCGAAGTTGTCTCGTTTGGAGGCGACGGTCCAAGATATGTACTCATTCATGAAGCGTACGTTGGGCGGAGACCGTAAGGGGAAAGGGAAAGGTAAGGAGAAGGCGGTGGAGGAGGAGGTGCGGGAGGACGAGGCGCAGGATGACGAGGATGTGGACCTCGCTGCTTCATCACCGACACGTGCATACTTCGATGATCAACTTCCCTATTTGGCTCCCTTTAACAGACCGATGTCGATACTTAGTTGGCCGAGCATGTTCATATTGGACGTATTTGATGGACAGCGAATAGGGCGGGGGCTGAGGGACCTGAATATCGTCCAGGGTGGAATAGTTCATGGACGTGAGCTTCAATAGATCGAGTCCAAAGTGCTCGTCACTCATGTGATACTCGGGAATGAGAACTCCCTATTGTGGTTGCGCGAACAATGCGGCATGATGTATATTAGTGGGTGTGTCAATTCGTATATCGTGTGGCCTACTCACCTCCTCACATTTACCCCAGACATGTAGTGACATTATTTTTAAATTGGTACATTTGAATTATATTTGGATTATATCGTCATGTATATTGTTTCTATTTTGAATATATATTTTCATTATCTTTAGTTTATTTGGATATATGATGTTGCTATAACAGGTACAAATATACTGCTGGGCAGTGGCAGTGGCCATACTGTCCAGCAGATTTTTTTTAAATTCTGCCCAGAATTATCACGGTCATTGACCGTGACAATTTTTTTAAAAAGGGTCAAGGCTTTGTCACGGTTATCAACCGCGACTAAACTTGTCACAATCAGGGACCGTGACACGATCGTGATAATTCTAACGACCCTGTCACGGTTAATGACCGTGACACGTCCGTGACAAAAAAAGTTGTCTCGCCCCGAATTGTCACGGTGTGACAATTAGGCAGATTTGGTGTAGTGGTAAGGGTAAAGACAGTGCTGAAAATTTTCAAGGAGGTGAAGCTAAAAAGGATCCCTCGGCTAGACAATAGCCAAGCTGATGCCTTAGCAAGATCATCCTCTTCCCCCAGGATAAAGATTAAAAGGTCGGGCCGATAGAGATCCTACACCGTCCAACCATTGAAGAAGAGGATAACACCATGGAGTTCTGTTTGAACTTTAACTTAGGAGTTTCATATATGGACCCCATCATTTGATATATTAGAGATGGGGAGTTATCCCATTCAAAAGATGAGATGAGAAAATTAAGTTACAAAGTGGAAAAGTTCTCCATCATAGGAGATGTCTTATACAAGAAGGGATTCCCCCTCCTTTTACTCAAATGAGTCCATTCGACTAAGTTGGAGTATATATTGAAGGATATGCACGAAGGGTCTTGCTCCATCAACATAGGAGGGAGGTCATTGGCAAAGAGAATTGTCACTCAGAGATATTAGTGGCCGACACTGGCCAAGGATGCATCTAGTTACATGAAAAAATGTTATAAATGCCAAATATTCGCCAGCATCCCTCATCAACCTTACTACCTCTAGAAATTATCACTTCACCCTGGCCATTTACAGTGTGGGGGATTGACTTGGTAGTACCATTTCTAGGAGTTATGGTTAACTACCGATATCTAATAGTGGTATTGATTATTTTTCTAAGTGGGTGGAGGTCGAGGCAATGATCACCATAAAAAAGAGGAACACCTTCCAGTTTGTTTGGAAGAATATTATTTAAGAATATGGACCACCAAACACTTTGATCCCAAACAATGGGAAGCAGTTTAAGAATATATCCTTAGAGAAGTACTATGAGAGGGTCGGTATTAAGAAGTTTTTCTTAACTCCTGGGCGACCCCAGGCCATTGGGCAAACAAAGGTGATAAATAGAGCAATCCTTGATGGCAATAAGAAAAAAATGGGAAGATCCCAAAGGAATGTGGACTGAAGAGGTTCATTTCGTACTTTGGGCTTATAGGAGGATGAAGAGAACACCAACAGGGGAAACCTTGTTTATTTTTACATATGGTTCAGAGGTCGTAGTGCTAACCTAGATTGGTCTTCCAGCTCATAGAGTCCAGACATATGACCCAGAGGAGAACACTGTAGAAGGTAGACTAGATCTGGACCTAGAAGAATAAAGAAAAGAGGATGCTATGGTTAGGCATGCTTCCTATCAGTAGAGAAAAGAAAATTTCTATAATAAAATAGTCAAGACCCGACCATTGGCACTAGGAGACCTAGTTTTAAAAAAGACTTGGCAAAAGCTAAACAAACTCCAATCCAGCTGGCATGGCCCCTATAAAGTCATCGAAGAGGTGGCTCCAGGACATATTAGGTTGAGAACTTGGAAGGAGAGACATTCTTCAATCCTTGAAACGCTAACCATCTTAAAAAGTATTACCAATAGGAACTTTGTGTGAATTTATTTTATCAATATAACAGTGTATGAAGATAAAGTTATGAGTGAAAAATTTCCCAAGTGTTCTCTTTTATTTTGTTGTATGACTAGTCCAAATTGAATGTATCGGTTGATCCTAAATTATGGAACATCATTCGTGGTAAAGTATCTTTTCCTTGCTCTCGATGATATGACAATTCGAATGGGGATAACCTCATCCATAGACTCTCAATAACACCGAGAGGGAGGAATATTATCTTAACATCATTAATTTGGTGAAAAGACTCTCTCGACCGAGATAACATTGTATATACGAGGTAGCTCTCATCCATACACTCTCAAAAGGATGAGAGGGGACTCTTGATATAACACCATAATTTGGTGAATTCAAAATTAAAAAACACTTTATTGTGATTCATCCTAACATCATTAATTTGGTGAAAACACTCTCTCGACCGAGACGACAGTGTATGGATGAGGTCGCTCTCGTCCATACACTCTCAAAATGACGAGAGGGAACTTGTGATATAACACCATAATTTAATGAAATAAAATTTAAAAAAAAACATTATTATGGTTCATATTAACATTTCATTAATTTGGTGAAAACACTCTCTCGATCGAGATGACAGTGTATGAACGGGGTAGTGATCTCAAGATTATAAGTCATTCAATCATGGTTACTTATTAAACATCAGAATAACGCATACATACAAGAAGATAGTGCAAATCTAAAATAAAAAGTATTTAATAACAAAAAGAGACAATAGAAATAAGCAACGCAAGCGTTGTCATTCATCATTCAAAATTCTTGTACGAGTGTTCAAATAAAAGAGTTATAAAGTCACCTCAGAATACAAATTCAAAATCAAAGATCACATATTGATTGTCAAATACTACATTGGAATGGGCATTAGGCCATAGGCGACTACCCAGATAAGTAAAAAGGCTCAAGAATTAGGCGTTTGGGATCATCTCGTTCTCGGAGGGTGCCATCCCATCCCCTGCAGCATTTTGTCGGCTTCAACATTGCTGATCGAATCTGTCTCCTCCACATGGTTAGTAATTTGTGTTGTAGGCTCCTGTTCTGGTGACCCCTTAACTTGACTCAAAGCAATCATGGCCAAGGGGTCGTCTAGGCTAAAAGATTTAAGCTGCTCTGACTGGTGGGCAATCTCCCCAAACTTTAGTGTGGCCCAAGGGCAACCAGTATGGGCTCCTCTTTTAAGATACATCAGATTGTATCTCAAGAACTCATCCGAGTACTTGAAGTCATTCACAACTTATCTCTGAGCCTCTTTAATTTTAATATCAACTGCTTCTTTCACCTTCCCATCAATCTCATTATTATGTTGGTTATTCAGAGTCTTGATTGCTTCAGAGTGGGTGGTGTTCAAGTTATTGATATCTTTAGTGTGTTGGTTCTTCAAATTTTTTATCTCGGTCTCTAAGTCTGAGATGTAATTTATCTGAGTTTCGTCATTTCTTATGGCCTAACAAGCTTGGCCTATTTCAGATACCTTTTTATCAATCCATTTATAGATTTTTTGAAAACAAATGATAGTTTGCATAAGATAAGATATGTAAGTACGAGACGACCTTAAAGATAAGATAAAAGTATAAAAAGGACACAAAGACCTACTTGGATGTCCATATGAAGGATAAAATCATTCCTCAGAGAGATGTTGGTGGATTCTAGAAGCCTGGTGTTAGACTTAGAGGTAATAGAGGCAAGGGAGTCAAAGTCTTTGGTTTTACTCCCTAAGAGAGAGTCAAGGATGATTTTCAAGTTCTCCAAGCGAGTAGCCAATGCATCCTCATAGGAAATAGGGATGGCTTGATTCGTCCTGGCCTTGGACGAGCCATCCTTGATCTTCTTGTTCTTGTGGGATGAGGAAAGACTTTCCTTCACTTCTTTGACCCCTCGACCTGGTTGGGTTGGTAGTTGTTGATTTTTTCGTCTGAGGGGTCGGGGCCATCTTCTTACGCACTTACTTCGGTAATTTTGTCAAGATTAGGACTGCCGTTTTCAACACAATTTTGCGAGTGTTGGGTGGTTGGTCTACAATAAAGAGAATGAGATCAATGAGTGAGATAGATAAAATATGACACAACACTTAGCAAAAATTTGAACACCTACATAACTCAGATATGGGGTCCACCCCCATACCCATCTTCTCTAAAAAGTATGGGGTCATCAACTGCTTAAATTTTACAAGACCCCCTTCCTTACCTTGTTTCCTAACTTTTTCAAGGACTTTGGTGGATTAAATGCTTAAGCCCAGATCCAGTTTAACTGATATTGGCGACTTTTCCAATCGTTGGGGAACTCGAGGCTTAGAGGCACTTCAAGGGACATAAGGGCTGAATTTCCAGGCTCTAGAAATGAAAAAGTAAAGGGGTTTCCAATTATGATTAGAAGTTTGGGTAACCATCAGAGCTTTCTTAGTCGATTTTTTGGCTACGAGATGGTAGTAACCATGTTGCGTTTGGGGTGAAGAGACAGTTTAGCACCCTCTAAGTACGCTATCTAGAAGGTTTGTATAGTGTACTACCTTCCAAAGGGATTTAAATTCGCGAATAACCCTCCAAGCATTCGGTGACAACTGGGCAGGGTCAAGACCAAAACTGGCTAGAAATGCTCGTACATTAAGATACACAAGCAATATAAAACAAACTTTAAACATTTGTTCTTACATGCACACCTCCCCCTCTCAACCTTGGAATGCACACTCGTCCTCAGAGGGTACCCTTATTGTAATAGAGGGTCATATGCTATAAAGATGTATCCAAACTAGGAGATCAACTTTAGTGATTGTGCTGACATAGGATTCACCATAAGAGGTATCAAGTGTGCCCTCGATGACATCTTTATCATTGTCCTGGTCTGTAGTCGGGATGGCACCTTGAGCTTGAGCAGATTTTGAAAAGTGTTGCCCCAAAATGGCAGAAAGAGGAATAGCCATCATAGGAGGTGGAATTATAACACCCACTCCTGACTCATCGTGAGACAAAAAATTTTATATGGAAGAGTCTCACCGTGGAGAAGATTTGACCTGATTTAAAGATTGGGCCTTATTTGAAGATTCGGCATAATTTCCATATTTAACCTGATTTGAGGACTCAATTGATTTTAGGATGAGGATTTGGAAGAGCCTCCGATCTCCTTAGATCCATTAGTGGGGAGTCTCATAGCCTCATCCAAAGAATCCACACTCTCATTTATGTAGGAGACATAAGGGTTATCGTTTGCAGATATTGATGACTCAGACATCAAATCGCTAATCTCTACAACAGGAGGAAAAACAATAGCAAAGGGGATGGGGTAAATAGGATGAAGAGGAAAAGCCTCGACTTTATGCCTGGTAGCGTCCTTGACCTCGTACTTTTTGATCATTTAAAAACACCTCTCTCTGAGAGTTAGGAACTCCTCGGCTAATTTATACAAAGGTCTTAACATCTAAAGGATGACCTACCACTTAGGTGGTAAAAATGATAAAAGGGGATAAATAGTTTAGGGTGTTGACCAAGTCAACCACATGATCTAATGAATGAGACTGAATCATTTTACTAAAGAACTGTCAAGAATTGCTTGAAAAATTCACCGAAAATGGTGACCGCTGATCCACTTGTATATCCAAACTAGGGTGAAAATGGGTGAGAAAACTAGGGACATCCTATATCCAAACTAGGATGACCGCTGATCCACTTGTATATCCAAACTACGGACATCCTATAACGTCTACTAAAGGACACAAACCATCTAACAACTCACCGACAAATAGAAAAGTCACCAAAAAATTGCAAAACCAAAGAACATGGAAAATGCAAGGGAAGAAATGGTGGAGAAGATTACCTATTCGAAGAAGGTCTCCATGGAGCAAGAAATGGCAGAGTGTGGGCAAGGAATAGTAAAGAAGTTCGCAATGTAACAATGGAGGTTTAGCGCAGTTAAGGCCAAGAAAGATAAAGTTCTAACGAAGAAGATGAAAATGATTCAAATGGGGGGCCTTTATACCGTCAAAATCATTGAGGCCAACATTCGAGAAAACCATCATTAGGGCACAAAACCCCAAGCATCTCAGTCGCCGTCACGCATGCAAACCTATGGAAACTGTGATAGGTGTCCTAGCAATCCTGCACTCTATCAATCAACTTGAGTATGGCTAATCAATGACCAGTATAAACTTATTAAATTCAGACATTATTTCCCATCAGCTTCCTCACAACGTCAGAGACTAAGGGCTAAGAGGTGATTGATATGCCCAATTGTGACCTCGTCTACACTCATGCCTGGCTTGGCTCAGGCCGACCTTATGAAGCGCCTCTCGTAAAGAATCATGTGGCATTTTTCTCAGTCTCGTCTTTTCATCAAGCCGAGACCGATGGGAAAGTTGGGACCTCATCAGACCTTGTTATATGTTCATCTCAGCCTGATGCAAGTCAATCGAGACTCTACTTAGCAGTTACCAACATGTGATCCAATAGCACCTCGAAGGTCTCTTACTCAGCCAGGATAACACTTCATCTCGACAGGACACATTTGGTAGGGCGCATGGAATGGAGCACGCGTGGGAGAGTGCGCGTGGACTGCGAGCCCCACATGCACAAAACCATTGCAACAACATAATCCTTACATGTGGAGAATATCTATAAATCATTACGTACATGCATAAATGACAGGTGGCAAAAACATTGGCTTTTTGATATTGTACATACCTCCTGCATGCCTGAAGTGCACATGACACCACCCTAGTTATATAAATACTTGTCTTCAACATCTTTATAAAGGGTATCTAATTCAGAGCCCTACAAAAACTCTACTAAATTAATTGCATAGAGAGATAAAGCTTGAGTGTTTTGTATTCCAAGGTCAATAGAGCCCATTTTTAGTGGATTTCACACAGTGGAGTAGGCCAGAATTGGCTGAACCACTTATGTTTAGTATTATCTCCCTCTTTGCCTCATCTCTTGATGCACATATATACCTGATTATATTCCATTGATACACTGGTTTGAGCTAGTATATCATATTGATTTGATGATACCATTTCTGGTATCATCACTCGTAAAAGCATTACATAGTTTTGGGTGTTATTAGTGTAAAAATAACTCACGATCTTGATTAGTTGAATAGGTTAGGTTGATTTCACTTGAGTTTACCATTTTTACACCTAAAGTAGACTTTGACCTCTTGCATTAGTGTTGTCTCATTCCTTCTTGCACATTTGATATGATTATTTACATTGATTTTCCTATTGAATGTGTTCTCACCTCTACATTTTGTTTACACGATTCGGTCACTTTTGTGTTTCTCTCGATGTGTTATTTTTGTAACTTAATTTTTCTTAAAAAATCAAAAATATTTTGTGGTGCCTTTGAGATTATGAGCTTATTTGATATATGTTTGTGATGATATACTATGATTGATTCTGACACAGTACGATTTATTTCTTTGCATTTCTTTTCCTTGTCTATTTCGGATAAATAAAAATAGAGAGAACGAATTATGGTGGAGTGAGAGTTTGATTTATGAGGGAGAATTTATTTTATTTATGAGTTTTATCTTATTTCAAACTCTATACGTCACGAGGGTATATTTCTTTGTCTATTATGTGCAGGTACATTTTGATAAACATATGCAAAGTACACGCAAGATAAATCTCCAAAAAAGAAGGTCGAGAGAAAGTTGGAGATTTGAAGATTTTGAAAAGTTAAAGATTTAAAAGACTTATAGATTTTTATTATCTTTCCATTTTTAGGTTTCTGGGACGGTATTAGATTTGTATAGGATTTTTGTATGTTTGGATAATACGGATTTTTACTTTATATCGGAATAGCCATAGGGGGAGATTTGTAAGGGAAACTTTTTTGTCATTGTCCAATCATCTAGGACTTGTCCTAGGTTACATCAAGTATGGAATATCTCATTACTTTCATCATGATACTTCACATTCTCAAGTTCAAGAAGCCGGATTCGATTATCAAGCATCTCCAACATACTCCACGACGTCACGTAATATTAGTATAGTTGTTGCTTTGGTTTTCGTGGACTTTTTACATAGTATTGGGAGATTTTCATAAAATGATTTTTTTTACAAAACGAGGTAGTTTTTCGAACATAAATTTTTATTTATTTTCACCTTGATTCGTTCAAATAAGATGGAAATCTCTTATAATGAATTTGTATCTCGTTCAAAGGTCACTAGAAGCCTGGATCAAATGTGGTTCAAACGATAACTCACTGTCTTAGATTTTTGGATGTCATTAGAAGCGAAATTAGCGATCGAGACCTTGATCTCGTTATAACGACACTGATTTGTCGTTTGATCGACCCTACACCGCCTCGAATTTTGTGTTTGCCTATAAATACCTGTATTCTATAGGTTTTTTTATAAGAATTTTCATTTATGAAAACTGTAGACCTGTTGCATAAAGTCTTCAATTTTAAAAGGGAAAAATACTTTTTTGATTCACTTAATCTCTCCTATATACTTTTGTGATCATCTTTGAAACCCAAATCACTTTTGTATTGAAATTATTCTTGTAGAAAATGAGTCTCTATTGTTGCTCTTGTGATTCTTGCGGGAATCATTGCTGAAGGAAAGTTGCAGTCTTTGTGGTTCCTGTAAAAATCATTGCTGAAGAAGACGAAGGTCACTCGCGGGAGATTCATTGGGTTACATTTATCTATTGTGATTATAAGTTGCGATTTACAAACTATAGTGAAATAAAAGGTTTTTTTCTCGGATTGTTTTCCCTGAAATTCTATTTTTATTACATGCTTGGCTTGGTTTATCTTTTGAATCACATAGTTGCATGTTCTAAGGTTAAAGGAATTAAAATTTGTTTGTGGAGTGGCATCTAATTAAATAATTTTACTCCATTAGAGAATAGCGCACTCTCATAATAAGATCAATAGTTATAAATATGAAAGTTGCTTCGTATTGTTATCATATCTAATTGTTTTTTTTTAATCTTACTAATCTCTTAAAGAATTGATTTGTATAAAAAAATTAATGCTAACCCACTCCTATTTGTTTTCATTCATTATAAATTGAAACATCTTTTAATCGTTTTTAACTTTATAACCAAATGATCCATAACTGTATATCTTATAGATTGATGGACCATAAGAAAAAATCACGTTAAATTATTATTAAAAATCAATTAATATTTTCTCTTTTGTATATTGTATAAAAGATGATAAATGGCAAATTAGCTTAAACCAATCAAAATTTATCGTACAAAATATTTGACTCAAGGAGGGTAAAATCATAAGAAAAATAAAAAATTCAAATATTCATGCCTTGAGAAGTTGTACTTTGTGGGCACAATCAAAGAGGTCCAAAAAAATAATGTATACATATTGATAACGGAAAATGCGATCAATCAAACACACACCGGAAGTGTAGCTACTATGTAAAGTTTACAAGTTGGAAATATTTTATCTTTCTTTTCAAAATTGGGACCCTTAGATATTTTATGGTATTTATACTTGTGGTCTATTTTTTATGCTTAATATGAGTTTGAGATACAAAATTTATGGATTATGAATTTGAGATTGAATAAAGCGTCATAAAAGTATTTAGTTTTTTTTATTTTAATACATTACTAATTTTTTAATGGAATACATTATAATCAATTATTAGACTTTAATACATTTTTCATCGCTTCACGTGCTTATGATCCTTTTTAACCATAAACTCATGCTATGAAAATTTTTAAACCCCTAACATCATATATCAAGCAACAATGACACTCGCCCATAAGTGCAAATTATGCTATTTTGACGGGTTAAATCAATCAAATGTAAAGCTAACAATGACACTCGCCCAACAGGGGTCAAGGACTGTAGGTCCCATTTGACTCATTTCTTTTCATTTCCTAACAACTTATGGCAAGTGAGCAAGAGATAGGGTATGCTTCTACATAAACATTCACATTTTGACATATGGGATTTCAGTCTAGATCTCATGAGCAATTATGTTAAAAGCACTTTATGATTGATTAATCTTTGCCTTTCATACGTGATATTTTCATGCGTTTGAGATAGACAGAAAGGTAGAATTTGAAAGCAAATGATGTTTATCATCTCTAGATATTTGAGCCTAGATTTTATTCTCACCATAGTGTGGAGTAGGGGTGGCCATAGGCCCGAGACCCGCCAAGCCCGCCCAACCCGCCCAATAAAAAAATAGGACTTGGGTAAGGTAAATAGCCCGCAAAGCGGGCTTGGCAAAATTTTATAGGCCCGATTTTTTTTTCGGGCGGGCTTGGGCATGAGTTCTTAAGCCCGATGAGGCCCGGCCGGCCCGAGGCCCGAAATATATATATATATATATATGTGGGGGGGGGGGGACTTCTATAAATATAAAAACGTATACCAAGTCTTTTCACGTAAAGTGAGAAACTTTATATATGGACTTTGTAATATATGGAGTTTAAAATAGATTTTTAATTAAAAAAATTGTTCTTTAAATAAAAAAATAGGTATTTTAATTTAAAAAAAATCTTTTAATTAACATAATAGGGCCCGATCGGGCGGGCCTGGGTAAAGAGCTTTCAAATATGAGCGGGCTTGGGATTACATAATAAGGCCCGATCTAGGCCCGAGCGGGCTTGGGATAACACTTAATTTTTTAAGCCCGGCCCGAGCCCGACCGGGCCTGCCCAGCCCCGGCCCACGGCCACCCCTAGTGTGGAGGATGAGGACCGGTAGGAGGATATTAATAACTAGAAATAGAAAACAACACTTATTTTAGTGCCAAATGGGCCTACGAGATGTCGTTCTTCTTTCGCTCTCTTGACCGGGCCCCATCTTCTCTATTGGACCCACTCATTTTGGTAGGAAGGCTCTCTAATGTTTGCCAGAAGAGAAATAGAAAAGACTTGAGGAACCATGTCTATATATAACTTGAAAGGCTTTGGAATCTCAATTCTCTTACCAAAGTTTGAGTCTTCAATGATTTTATGGTGGCCTCTTTATTTAATCATTATATTTTCTTGGCCTTTTACAAAGGAACAAAGGAAAGAAAAGGATAAAGAAAGAAAGAAACATGGGAACAAAGCAAAAAAAAACAAAACTTTCTCAGGCCCCTAACTAGCACCTTGCGCTGGAAAATCCGCTTGCATCGCGCTAACAAGTTTTAATGGAATGGAGGTGACCAATCCGTCTGTAGCCGCACAAACAATTCAATCTGCACAATGGTTTGTTGATCTTCTAACACGATGGAAACTTCTCTAAAAGCTTGTTATTAGTGATATTATAAATTCGAAATAAAATAAAATATTTAATTACAGCTCAGAAAGTTTAATTAATTAATTCGGCGGACAATAAAAGAAATTTTTATAAGCGCAAAGCCTAAAGCCCGAACCAAGTTGATCCGGCAGCGCACGCGCGTGTGGACTTTTGTCCCAAGCACAACACTTGCATAGTGTAGATCATCTCCCCTTCAAAGAGTTGGTATACCCCAAAAGCATCCAACTCTTATTCCATAATTGGGGTTTTATTAACTCTTCAAAATTTCATTAATCTTTCATTATTAGACAAGAGTTAAAATACACTCAATTCATTCACTTTCATTGCTTTATGAGTCACTTTGGGAACAAATTTATCATTCATAACTTAACGGAATTGGACATGTGAATATACCACATTGATCTCCTTGCGAAAAGAATGCGTTCGTATATGATCCCACAATTATCGTGATGTGGGTCCCATCTAAATTTGAGCTCAAAGTTGCTCAAAATTTATTGCCCAATACCCATTTTCTTACAAAGCTTGCATGTCATGTTGGCATTTTTCAGTTCTCTTAAATAAATTCCACTCAAATATATATATATATATATATATATATATATATATATATATATATATATATATATATATATATATCCTATTTTTTAAGATTTATTTGTACCCACTCCTATATCTTTAGTTTTTAAGTTGTTGGTCATATTGTAACCACTATGGGACAAGTGTTATTCTTTGCAGAAATGAAGATGGACTATTACAGAGTAGTTATATGGACAGTTCTGAGTGATTATGGGACTTAATGTTATTTTAAAAACACATGAGATGGAGCCTAAAATCTTAGGAGAAGGGACCAAAGCCAAAAATACTATATTCAATTTTTTTGGCCATCTAAGCAATCCACGTGTCACTATAAGAACCTCTCGCTCACCGTTTCATTTATTGTTCCAACTTCGTTCGCTCTTCCCTTTTTCCTTAATTTCCTACACCCTTTCCTCTTTCTATTTCATGACCTTTATATCTCCCTCTTTTTACATCTTTACATATTCTCTTTTATCCCCACACTTTGAAGATGTGAATTTGAAAGGATACATACATATATATACATAAGAATTCTCACCTACGTCATACTCATCATTCATACATCACACCTAATTGTAGGCCCTAAAATATTTTTTTTCAAAATTTTTATTTTTTCCTTGAAATTAACCTTCCAATAAATCCATGCTCAAAAAATTAGGTCAAAATACATTTTTGTAGCTATTTTTAAAAAATCCACAAATTATTGCTCAAAATACCTTATTTATAAGAGTTTACGCTAGCAGTTTTTTGTTGATTTTTTTAAAATAGCTACAAAATATATTTTGACCTAATTTTTTTAATATGGGTTGGTTGAAAGGTAAATTTCGCGAGAAAAATAAAAAATTTGGAAAAAAAAAGTTTTTTAGGGGCTAGAACTAAGTGTGATGTATACATCATGATGTAGATGAGCATTCTTCTCTCTCTCTCTCTCTCTATCTATCTATCTATCTATCTATCTCTATCTATCTATGTGTGTGTGTGGGTGTCTGTATGTGTGTGTAGCCTCTTCAACACTTCATCTACATGTATATTCTCTCTAAACAAAATATCCTCTCACTGCCACTACATTTTTAATGAATTTTAAATTTTGTTGATAGTTGTGCAAAGGGGTTGTATCGATTGTACTTTTGAAACTTGACACTAGTTTGTACTATAGATATATTTTCATTGACATGGCTATGCCTTTTCCTATGCATATAATTCTTAATTGGTGGGTCTCAAATAAATCCCTTTAAGCAATGCTTTTTTTTTATATATAATTCGTTGGTGGATCTCAAAATTTCTTAGATATGAAAAGGTCATTTTTTATCTTACTATAATTTGTAGGGTTCGATGGATATATTTTGGAGGTATAATTGATGTATCCTCCGTTCTTATTATCATCAACTTAAAGGCCTGCCCATATTGCAAGCCTTCAAGTCTCAAAAAGAATTATTCTTTATTGTTTAATTATTCGGCGAGTGTAAATTATTAAGATCGATAACTTAGTGGAAATGAAATTAAAAGCCTATTTATTATAGTTTTTTGTATTTGTAATAATATATCACTTTCATTGTATATGTAATTTCATAAATTTCTGTTTGCAATGCTAATTAAATTTATTTCATAATTTTTTCATGGTGCACACAAACCTTTTGATTAGATGCCACAAAGGCTTACTGTTTAGCATGAGTTTTATTTTTGTGAAAACTTTCTTACATAAGTTGGTAAATCTTATAATTGAGACTATTTGTCACTAGATGGACTGATTGCACAGTTCTGGGTTGAATTATATGAGTGTGAATTATTTTCAACAATTCTAGGTGGCATGCTCTTTAGTGTATTAACTTATGCTAAAAACTGAACCATCTACTATCCCCATTAAATTGCGGGACTCTTCCATTCTATGTACAATGACAAAAGAAGATCACTTCAGATTCCATTCCAAAATGACCCCATTCCTTTAGGCCCAGTTTGGTTGCCCAAATTGTTTGATTATGTAAATTGGTTCATTATGAATTATTGAATTGTAAATGAGTTAAACCCAATTTTACACAATGTTTGGTAATTTGAAATTGATGTTAAGGTTCTATGAAAAAAAGATAAAAACAAATCAAGAGTGGGAGGGGGAGGGGGAGGGAAAGAGAGAGGGAGAGGAGGAGGGGGAGAGGAAGAGGAAGAGGGAGATGGGACATGCACTTTATGTGACTCCTATTTCAAATGGATTCATTTCAATTTTTTTGTGAAATGATTCAATTTCAGATTTTGCACATGAGCTAAAATGGGGCAATTAATGAATCCTTTCATTAATAAAACCAAACATAATTGATGGGTCAATTTGTAAATGGATGAATTTATTAATGATCCAATTTACAATTTTGGGACAACCAAACGGGGCCTTAGACTTTTTTCCTACCTTAAACGACATCCTACAAGACTACTTAATGCCATAAAGAACTTTCATGAAGTTTATCCTTATAAGGTAGACCAACCCTATTTCACATTACGAATTTCATCTCCCCTTGCCCGATGTTTGGTTGCTTAGAACATGTCAAATAATATTTTCATGTTAGGTATTATGATTATCTCATATAATTGTCTAACATGTTGATATAATATCTGTTGAAGGGTTTTAATCTTTCCCCTGAACAGATGATTGTCATTAATTTTGAGAAAACGTTGAATCGGTTTTCAACATGTATTTATACACATATTATTTTTTGTTTTTTGATAATATAACTTCACTCGTGTTGATTTCTTACAACTTTTGGACTTTATTGAGTTAAAGGTTAAATGTGAAATGTGTTGAATGAAAAATATTTCTTTATATGATGTGACTTTTCTATAATTGTCTTTAGTTTAATGCATATGAACACTTTCATTTGTTCCGTAAAATACTCATTCAAGTGAATATGTAGAACTTAAGTTTTAGTTTTTTCTAATGGTGGTTGCAATTTTACTTTTGTCTCCGACTTTAGGCATAAAAAGCAAATATAGTTACTGTAAATATATCTTTATCAAGAAATGCATCTATACGAGTTGCATATATTTACTAATTGGATATTATGGGGACCTAAATATAACTTAGGCCCAATTCAAGACCGACTGACCAGGCCCAGCAGCATGTGGGACACGCCAGGACCATTAGGGCAGTAAAACAAATCAAGTTATTCGAGCTCGACTCATGTTCGTTCGGATAAAAGTTTGTTCAAACTCGGCTCATAAGGTAAACAGACCAAGCTTAAATAAAATTTTAAGCTCGTTACCTTATTGAGATCGACTCGAATTCGTCTCGATTACAAGTAATCATACGAAAATAGTGTAAAACATTCAAGTTACTCGAGCTCATCTCATGTTCGTTCGGATTAAAGCTCTTTTGAGATCGACTCATGTAGAAAACAAAATAAATATGTACACAATTTTAGGCTCGTTAATTTTTTCAAGCTAAGCTTGAACATCCCATTATTCAATTCGGCTTGACTCGTTTAGACCCCTACATCCTATTAGTAACAAGGAATTATTGAAATCATTTATCACATTGATAATTATGAAAAAATCTGAAGTTATAATCAGGTTACATTGGTTACCCAAAATCTCGGAGGAGATATTCAGGGAATCACCACACAAGCTTATCTGACACCAAGGGATTTCCTTGGTGTATTCAATCACTATGGATTTACATAATAATAAATACAGCCCACACCCTAGGGCCAAAGGGGATGTAATTTCGAAACTTTAAGATAACGTAATAAAATATAGTAACCTCTATGTGGACATAAGCAATTTGCCAAACCACGTATATTCTTGTGTTATGTGATTGGCATCTTACATTCATTCTTTAATTTCTTTCTGAAATCCTTTTAATTGTGATTAATTTATACTCACAACTGGTGTTATATGTGGGAAACAATTTTCCTTTCATGAAAGAGATTCCTTCAAAGAGTAGTTATGATGTATCACCAACAAAACAGTGCACCCCAGTCCGGAGATGTACAAGCTTATTTATCTCTATTGAGGGTCAGGTCTGAGGTTCATCAAATTAGAAACCAATGGTTTTGAGAAAATCCACAGGCATCCTAGGTCTACTCAGATAACATGCCTAGTCGATGCCTACGATGAAATGCTTTAACAACAAGAGGAGGCAACTCATCTCCAGGTTAAAGAGAATTTTTGCCTCCAACGGCGACTAGAAGAGATAGATAGATAGATAGATAACTTTGCCAAAACTGAAAGAGCGTCCTTAGACTCCTAGACCTCAGGTGAGCAATGCTCACAACCGAGGAAAGAGCACCAGGTGCGATAAACAATGTTCAGGGCAAAGAAGTTATCAAGGCAGGCGCCACAGAGATGACATTAGCAGTTCAGTTTGAAGGGAAAGGAACCAACACCCCGCTCATAGAGGGGCCAGATCAACAAAAAAAGCTAGCGAGGAGAGATCTTATCACTGAGATGAAGTCTACCTTCTCGAGATCCCTCGAGGAAGAGGAACCCCCAAAGAAGTTTGTAACCTTAAGGTTCAAGGTCTACGATGGAAAGATTGATACCGATAATGTTCAGTAGTACAGGCAGGCTATGACTGTGTGGAGTCATAACAATGTGTTAATATGTCATATTTTTCTTCCATCTTAGGCAATGTGTCCCACAAATGGTTTGAAAAGATGCCTCGCAGGTCCATCAAGAGTTTTAAGTTGATCACTGAATCCTTCACTGATCATTTTATCACTGTCATGTCTCATACCAAAAGAATGGACTCGCTGCTCATGATGAAAGGAAGCCACAAGAGTCCTTGTACATATACATCAAATGCTACAAGGAAATATTCAATGAAGTAGAAGATTGCTTGAAGCATGTTATGGCATTCTTCAAAATAGGTTTACCCCTATGTCAATGTTGTAGCAATCCCTTATAAGGAGTAAGAAAATACCATTGACGATCTCATGTCACGTATTGAGAAATATGCCAAGGTGGAGAACGTAGTCCACACAGGTCAGGTTGAGACTTGTCACACCAAGGTAAACAAAAGGAGCGATAAGGAGAAAAATCTCAAGAAGGGAAACAAGAAGCATAATGGTGCCAAGAACGGGGAAAGAACAAGTTCCTCTAAATCTTTTTAATCCGTCAACACAATTTTTAATGAACCAATTTATAAGATTTTGGCAAAAATCAAAGATGAATAGTTCCTCAAGTGGCTAAAAAAGATGGGAGGGGATCCCAAGACTGAGAACCAATTTAATCCGATGCACGTTCCATAAAGAGAATGACCACAAGACTGAGAATCGTAAGGCACTCAAAGCTCATCTAGAGAAGTTTTCCCAGGTCGAGAATTTGAACAAATATATTGAGAAGAAGTCTGACCAGGTCATCACTAATGGTGACTAGAAACCAAAAAACATCCTGGATGAGATGGGACACGATTTCACAGTCATACATGGGGCATCTGACCTTATGAATATTCAAAGGAAAACTTTTTAGATGGAGCTTAATACGGTCACAGCCGTGATGGAGGCCTTCCAAATAGATGCTTCCAAAAGAGATTATAGCAATCATCGGCGATCAAAGGATGTCGACTATATAATAAGAATATCAT
The DNA here is from genome assembly GCA_949130495.1 of Sambucus nigra. Lineage (NCBI taxonomy): Eukaryota > Viridiplantae > Streptophyta > Magnoliopsida > Dipsacales > Adoxaceae > Sambucus > Sambucus nigra. Next base: position 379,565,022 of record OX422214.1, on the reverse strand, counting down.
CTTCACGAAGGAGGATTTGGTTAGGGTAAGAACCCCGCATTACGATGCATTAGAAATCACTCTCAGAATTTTGATTTGGGTTCTAGATAAGTTAGTGGTGGACCAATGGATCTCTTCAGAATTAATGTACCTGGAGCTCTTCCAAAAGCTCAAGCTCAAGATGTCAGATCTTAAAGAAGCGACCATCCTTATGGTCGGCTTTACGGGAAAGAGGACCATGCCATTAGGAAAAGTGATCTTGCTAGTGAGGGAAGGTAATATTTCTAAACTAATTGAGTTTTTAGTGGTTGATATTGATTTGCCTTACCATACCATCCTACGCAGAGGGTGGCTTCATGCTATAAAATTTTTCCATTCCATTTCTACCAGAATCTCAAGTGTATCACAAATCGAGGCATAATAAAGATTAGAGGTGATCAATTTGTTACTTGAAAATTATACATCGCTGCTATCTGACCAAAGCAGGGGAAAAAGGGGGAAAAGAGAATGAGGTTATTTCAGAGGTAGCCCAGGATGGGGCTACTCCATCAAAATATCAATTACGGCAAGACCGACCAGGATTAGAGGAAACCAGAGTCCACCCCGCTGATAAAGTCATTGAAAACCTGAAGGAGGTTATTTTTTATAAGGCTCGGCCAGAAAGAAAGCTTTTTATCGGGATAAGCATAATCGACCTTGAAAGGGAGGAGTTAATCCCTTTCCTAACATGGAGCTTAGATGAATTTACGTGGGAATCATATGATATGTCAAGGATCGATCATATAATTGCTTATCATTGGATCCATGTGGATCCAAAATTCAAGATAATCATATAGAAATCTTCTCAAACAGTCCCAAAGAAGGCAAAGGCAGTTGAGAAAGAAGTAAGGAAACTTTTGGAGGCAAGGTACATTAGAGAAATTTAATTTTCGGAGTGGCTTTCAAACCCAATCATGGTCTGTAAAAGTAATGGGGGCTCAAGAGTCTTCATATACTTCACCGACCTTAATAGGGCATGTCACAAGGACAGTTCCACTTGCCAAAGATAGAACAGTTGGTCGATGCCATAACATCTCATGAGTGAATGAGTTTCTTAGATGATTACTCAAAGTACCATCAGATCCCTTTGTTTGGACCCGACCAAGATAAGACTTTATTTATCACACCAATTAGTCTTTATTGCTACAAAGTCAGTCATTTGGCCTCAAGAATTATGGAGCTACGTATTGACGACTAGTCATGAAGATGTTCCAACACCATATGGGAGAGACAATGGAGGTGTGCATTAGTGATATGCTCATCAAGAGTAGGAATAAGGAAGACGACCTCCAAGACTTGTACAACACCTTCAAAATCCTCAGCTGCTACCTAATGAAACTCAACACAAGAAAGTGCTCATTCGTGGTTGAGTCAAGAAAATTTTGGGGTTATCTCGTCAGTAAGAGGGGAATTGAGGCTAATCCAGATCAGTAAATGCTATCAACAGGGTCCAACCGCCAAAAATAATGCACGAGGTCCAAAAGCTCATTGGGATACTAGAAGCACTGAAACGCTTTATTTTAAAGTCATCAAAGCATTGATGACCATTTTTTTAGTTACTAAAGAAGGAGAAAGGTCTCAACTGGACCAACAAGTGGTCTAAGACCCTCAAGAAGATCAAATCATATTTAAGTAAGCCCCCTTTATTGGAGATACCCAAACAGGGAGATCCACTTTACCTTTATCTCGTAGTATCAAGTCATGCAATCAGTTCGGCTTTAGTCTATGGGAGAGAAGAAGTTTCGTATTTACGATGCCACAAAGACACTTTTGGATGCCAAGAAATACTACTTACCTTTGGAAAAACTAGTTTATGCGTTGGTAATCACCTCGCAGGAGCTGAAGAAATATTTTAAAGCCCACTCTATTACTATGATTACTTATTTCCCCTTAAGGTTGTCCTTCGCAAAGATAACCTTTTTGGGCCCACCGTCCAGCAGTTTGTCGCTCAATTAGAGGTGCACGATCAGGCTCACAGTGAAAGCTGAATATTGTATGTTAACGGTGCCTCTAACTCTAAGAGGGAAAGTGTAGTCATTATCCTTGTGACTCCATAAGAAGCTATGATCGAGCAAGGGATCATAATGGGATTTGAAGCCTCTAGCAATAAGGTCGAGTATGATGTGCTTATAGTTGGTCTATGTAAGGCTCACTTGCTCGAAGCAAGATGACTCAACATTTATTGCGACTCCAATCTGGTGTCCAATCAAGTCAGTAGGGATTTTAATGCCAAGGATGATAAGACGGTAGCCTACCTCACAATTGTATGCGAGTTGGTGATGAATGAGAAATTCACGTCTCCAAAGGCACAACAGTCACACCGCCACTTTAACATCCCTAAGCTCAGTAGTGGACTCAAATATCAGAAGAACAAATGAAGTGGAATTCCTCGCAAGCCCAATATTGACAAAATAGCAAGCCCCGAGCATGTCCTATCGATTGACAAAGGTCCTAGTTGGATGGACAATATCATAGCATACTTGTAGAATATAACATTGTCAGTCGATAAGAAATTGCCCATCAGGTCATAGTGAAAGTTGCACATTTTTACTTGGACAATGGGGGAAAAATTTACAAGAGATCCTTCACAAGTCCCTACCTAAAGTATGCACCCGAAGGATGTCAAGCAAGTTCTTTATGAACTTCACGATGCAATATACGGAATCCACACAAGAGGAAGATACCTGGTATTTTGTTAACGCCCCAATCAGGATTTATAGATCACCCGTGGTCAACCCGGTCCAAACTGAACGTTAGGTATAAGGTGCAATGAAATAACCTAAATAATATTGCTAGTCCAGTTTTATTTAATTATTGTTTCACTTGTTTAACATGTGATTCTAATTTCAAATCAAACTACCCGGAGGAAGTACCTCCGGAGTTCAAGCATATAGAGATACTAACGTAAAATAAAATAGAGTACTTACCTTTAGAATGCTCTCAAAATACGAAACCACACCCAAACTGCCATAACAAAATGAGGGAGTGAGCTGAGTGCTCAGTGGGAAATATATAAAATACAGTATATATAACTGAACGACAAAAAGAAAATCCAATAGTTATATCTATGAGAACATGCAACTACCATATATATCTACATATATATGCTATATGCATGAAACCATTTTTATTCTAAAAAACGTTAATTCTTTCCATTAATTCATCTTAATCTTACGAAAGAACTCCCTTTTTATTATCTTGGCATTTATTCCTTATTTAACACACCCCCTTAAACACTTTAAACAAATCACTTTGTTTAAGGAAAATCATTTCTTTCACTGAAATTACTTATTCGAACCATTTTTCGTTACTATATTCTTTGAAATCACCATTTCAACGCACACAAATGTCATGTTAAAAATACTTGTCTTTCCTTTGAAAACCTTTCATGAACATACACTTGTATTAATTACGGGTTAAACTTCCTTAGATTACTTAACCGCCCATTTACCATTTACTTTACCTTTTCTTTACCTTATGGACATTAATCAATTTTCACATTACTGTCCCTTTTATCCTTTACCGAAACATTTATTAATTCATTCAAGTTAGGTTGTATTTTTACATATTTACCACATAACCCATTTCTTGACATGTTCCAATTTCGTTATCTTTTTTTCGGAATATTCCAATAATCACGTACTTTAACGGACTCCACACCACCGCGACACCACCATATGCTCTGGCAGTGATTTTGGATATTTCACCCCGGGCTCCGGGCCCTTCTTAATTTTTCTAGTGTCATCCGAGTACTTGTTAATATGTATTAATATTTTGAAAATGTTCACATTATTCTACTTTTCCTTTTACCCGACCACAGCCAAAACTTGGGGTTTCACCCTAACTTGTGTTATACTTGAAAATAGTCATTTCTTGTCATTTACACTTTAGTGTTGATTTTATTCCAAAATCGTATTCATTTCGGATCATCGCGTGTAACACCCTTTCCAACATTATTATTTCATAAAAATGTTCCACTTTATGTAAAATTATTATTTTACCCATTTGTTTCTAAACTCATCTTTTACTCCATTTTCATAAGTGTTAATTTCTCAAACACTATTAAGTTACCCACACTAACTTATTAATTATTTTTAACACCTTTTTAACCTTTCGGAGTAACATTCTTCTCAATTGCCACTTCCCATAATCACTGAACATATAACACTACTATATAAGAAAAATACCGTTTTCTTTATAAAACATGTAGTCTTGAAATCTCACATTTTGATCACATTTCAACACCCATTACACACCCTAAGAATTAAATTTTCTTTCTTCTTTACTTCATGTTTAAACACAATAAAACTTTCATTAAAATTGTTTATAATGTCAACATGAAACTACTACAAGTTTATATAGATGAGAAGATGGATTTTGACTCCAAAAATTTTATTAAATGGGTTAAACATATAATTAATTTTAGAGAATTCATAACACTTGCAACAATATACTTTTCTAGACTAAAGAAAATTTTATTTCTTAAAAACTGAAACCAATATCTCATATTTATAAAAAAAAATATTTTTGTAAGAAATCCAACTTAATTTACCAAATATCTTTGCAAGGTAAAAATATATATTTAAACATTTTTATTCCATAAAAATATTTTGCACCCAACTTCTTGAAACATACCATTTACATGAAAAATCCAATTACTTCAATAAAACTTTAAAATAGTCACTCATTATTTATTTCCAATAAAATAGTTTTTTTTTTCTAACTTTTTTATTCCATACAAAATTTAATACCAATTCTACTAAAAACTCATCATTTTAGCCATACGCAGATTACTCTTATAATTTAACCAATAAGACTACAAATATGTAAAAGAGTCTTGATACTAAGAGTAAAGTTTTTCACATCAAATGAAGCTCTAACCATGGAAGGCATGAAATGTCTAAAAACATTGAAACCTCCCACCTCCTAAGGTGGCCTTAGAAAGGTTACCTTGCTCCACCAAGCTTGTCTCCACGAAAACTCCATCAAAACCCTCTTAAAGTTGCACAAATCATTCATTTTCTCCAAAACATCCAACAACGCCTCCAAAATTCATAGCTCCATTCAACAATGGTGGAAATGAGTATGTAGGGCTTGGATATTGTGGGATTCTAGAAGAATATGGTAGCATAAGGTGGAAGAATGGTGGTGGCATAGTGGTTTGTGATAGAGAGAGGTGGAGGAATACATAAAAATGGTGGAAGACCCACCCCTACCCCCACCCCTCTTATCCACTCAAAATAAACACAAATAAACCCTTATAAAACAAACCTAAAACCTCAAATCCCGATTTGCCCAATCTGATCTCACCAAAGCTCAATAGCTCATCCATACAATGGCCCAAAACGAGAGAGAACACAAGGATAGCCCTATTTAAAAATTATGCGTAAATTCATTTAAACGAGAATCACCCCCTCGTTTGAACGAGAATGTCTTCTCATTCGAATTGTGCTTCGAACGACCTGGACCTGTTATTCAGTGGGATCTCTTTTTAACCTTGTTTGATCCTCACTTCAAACAACCTCGATCTCTATTCGAATGACCTAAACTCGTTCGAACGACCTTTTTTAATTTCTCCAAATTATTTTCTCAATGTTTTTCCTAAAACTCCCCACGATTATAATTAGGGCCCCAAAATTTGTCAAATAATAATACAAATCCAATCGACATGATCTAAATCCTAAGGTTATCATATTACTTCAACTTATGTAAGAAAAATAATAAAATATTAGGGCGGGGTATTACATTCCTCCCTCCTTAGGAAATTTCATCCCCGAAATTATAGACCCATCAATTATTAAGCTTATGAGGTTCACCAATTCTCATTCTAAGTCGTAGAAACCCTCTAAGATAAAATCATCGAAGTCCTCAATAGATAAGATCACATCACACACCCCTGCACAGGTATTGTCCCAAAAGCTCAACACACGACATGCTTTAATGTTCACAATCATGTTACCCGTCAAGATTGCATAACTAACTCAGAGTCTCCACTTAATCGATGATCACGCTCAATTAAGTCCTAGGATAACCATTTCTAATACCCAAGCATACCTGTGCGTACATGGGCATCCCTTTGTAGTGATGGACACTCGTTAAAGAGTGAACCGAAACACAATCAATCATCAAATTCATTATCAAGAACCATTTCTAGCCTTAGGACTACATATATTGTGTCCCCGCAAACTTTCAAGTCATCCTAATTACATAATTTTTACCTGAGCTTGATACTAACCTTAAATTGCTAATTACTCACTCCGAGGAGTAATACACCGACCAAATCATCACCATGCACTAGAGTGATACATTTCACTGCGTCACTCTGATGACCCTAGTACTACCCTAGACATCTCACATTTAAGCACTCACTTGAGCCTCGCACCAATTCACTCACCGTGTCAAAGTAACACTGCGTGTTAAGTTTACTCGAGTTCTAACACAATATAATGTCCTCAAGTAATCATCCCAATCTTTACAACTGGATCCACTGATTGCCATACTGACCAGATGAGAGGTTGCCAATTCTTAAGAAAAGTAATTACTGCTAGCAAACCGTGCAGTAAAAAATACAACCACCCATACACTGAACTTTGTGCAATAACAAGAATGCCTCAAATAGGGCGCACCCAGTTACTGAGCTGCATTGATCGTACCAAGTCCACCCACACTCTACCATGCCTAACCTTATCGCGCTATGACATGGTACCAATTTGAGCTACCGTATACATGGAAATATCGATCCTCAATTATCAAAATTGAAAGGGACACATAAGAGTCAAAAGGAACAAGAAACTGTTCTAAGAAAGTCATGTCTGTACGCGTTAGACTATGATTTACGAAAATTGAACCTATGTTATATGCTTGAATTTTTATCACTCGTCACAAACGTTTTCACTGGGCACTAGCCTAGATACATACCCTGGCTTGAGTCACCAATCGTGACGAATCGAAACATTATAATTCATCTTTGTAAGACGAATGCAATATACAAACCTGTCATTCTCTGGAAAGTCAAAGGTTTGACTTACCTCCTTAAGAGAAAGGTACTCCCCCTCACATCATTGGCACACATGAACCACTCCGATTGGCGAATGTCTAAAACCTTTGTCTGAACTGACCTTGTCCATTTATTGGTGATGACGTCACTAACCTACTACACCCAAGTTATTGTTTGCCTTATCATATCATGATCGTAACCCCAAAGTACCCTTAGGCAGTATTCGGTTCAAGAGAGACATTCACCTTATTGTATCCTTTGACTATACAATATTATCTCTAAGATTGCTTCCAGGTTCTACCCAAACTAAACTCACGTAAAGGCCACACTAGTCGCCATTGACATCCTAAGGGTAGTAAGTATCAGCCAAGGATACAATTTTTAATTTGTACTAACTTGTATGGACGTGCCAAGAACTAGTCCTTACCTTATATTAACATATATCGTCGACACATGCCAACATTCTAATCATGCTTCGTTATTACCCCCCCCCCCCCCCCATTAGTTTCCATTTTCAAGTCTCCACATAGCGTCATCAACTTAAGTCTCGAATACATTTTCTAATACTCCTCAAAATCAAGTGTCACACCACCAATACTAGTCATTCCATGACACCCGATTATCATGCCCATAAATGACACAAGCTTTCAACTTCTCTTAATAGGTTACACCATTCATCTATGCCAATTCGGATAACAGCACATGGCATGTGTACTATTCGATTCTTCTAAACATTGACCAGTAACCTGAGATCATCACCTGAACCTCAATATAGTCATTACTAGGACACTAATACTTCTTTATACAAAACTTGACTATTCTCCTAAGGACACTATGAGTGTAGAAAATATCATAATAAAAGATTCTACAAAAACAATCCCAAATGGAAAAAAAGTAAATGGAATCACATACACAATAACGATGTACATGATTTAACAACTTACCTACATCCACAGATAGGTTACTTATTCTTTTTAAGAGTTTCCTCAAAATCTCTAGTTTTCCATCCCTTTTCCTGGAGTCAGGGTGTATAATTTATAGATATGTTCGTTACAGAGTTTGAGTTCTTTAAGAAACTTAAAGTAGCGTGTGAATTTTGCATGAGGTACTTGAATATATCATTCTGGATTTTTGGTACCTTATTTGACCATATCTGTAAGTGTTACTATCCTATTGAAATACTCGTGTGGAAATTGAGTCATGATTTGGGCCGGACCAAGTGTTTAATTAATCAGTACTTGGTCGACTACTCTTATGGACTTAAAGAAAATGGGTTCCCATAATTTCCCCTAAAATCTTTGGTCCAACAGTTTTGGTCCAATAGAATTTAATCGAGTTAATAAGCCCAAGGCCTGAAATAGCAAAATGGAGCTTTTGTTATTTGTGAGAGCTAATGAGGGTGTTTTTGTCTTTGAGGAGAAATTTGAAGAGTTAGGGTCTATTTCAGGAAGTGTGACTCATGATTTGAGATACTTTTAAAATCGTTCATATGTAACTTAACCGTCTGTTCAGCGTCTTCAGTCATTTGTTACTTGTACTTCATCTCTAAGCTTCTTCTCTTCATCTTCTACATCAAAATCCGAGCTTCCTTTCTTCACTGATTTCTCAAGGCCTCATCAACACTAGTAAGTTTTAGCTCTAACTCTTCTCTAGTTATTCTCTTCTGCAAAGTTTCTGCAGCTATAGTTAGGGTTTTGTCTGAAATAAGTGATGCTTGATAATAAATCTCTTTCTGAATTTAGAAAGTTCTATAATATCCCTGATTGGTTGGATACTAAATGTGTCCCTATTTCTCAGAATATTCGTATTGTAGACGATGGTCATTGGATTCATACTTTGTTGGTTTCTCAAGAGGGTTTGACATTTTCCCCAAATCCCCTATTTTTACATTTCTTTAAATATTTCGACATTGTTCCTGCTCAATGTACTCTAAACATTTGTAAAATTGTGAATGGATTATATAGGATAAACGTGTTGTATAAGACCAACTTAGGGCTTACAGAAATTTATTTTTTCTATGTCTTTTCTTGTACTAAAGGTGGACTCATATACTTGAAGGCTAGGAGTGCTAACCGAGTTCTAGTTATAAACTTGCCTAATTCTCATTAATATTATTGGAATGAGGCTTTATTAGTAGTAATTATAAATATCCTCACCAACCAGAGGGCAAAAGGTACGGGAGATTTCATATCCCTACCTTTGGGGAGGAGTATATAGGTTGCTACCACTGTCTCTCTTTTTTATTTCTTGCTCGCTATTTCCTCTTCGTGCTTTTTCTGATATGTTTTATTTTTTTGCTCTCCTTATTTTTACAACTAAGGCAAAGAACCAAAAACCTGACCCAAGGTATTTTAGTACCACTAATCTTATAAAAGCTTAGCAGATTAGGGATACTCTTGCTGACGGCGAGCATCTCCAGTCAGCTGCTTATCTTCTAGAGTACAAGAATACTACCTCCAGTTTCACTGTCGGGCCAGTAAAATACATTCCTATTTTGGAGGTTCCATAGGAAGAGGTTGGTGTCCCTTCTTAACCCATTATGTTATAGAATAAAAAAGGTAAGAGGAGAGTGTAGATGAGGAAGAGGGGGAGGAAGAAGAAGAAGACAACAAAGAGAAACCAGTAAAAAAAAAGAAGAGAGAATGGTGCCACCAAGAAAAAGGTGTTTAATCAATTATGATAGCGATGACGATCTATTGTATGATCGCATGAAGTCTTTTAAGAGGAAGAACGGAGATCCCTTAATGCAGGTGGCTCCAAATCAGGAGCTAGGGAGAGTGAAGTAGAGAAGAAAAAGAGAGAAGAAATATAGGAGAAGAAAAAAGTGAGAGAGCAAAAAGAAAGGGGAAGAGAGGAAAATGGAAGAGGAGAAGAGGGCACAAGCCTTGTGAGACCCTATTGTGCCTTGTTTTATTACTTCCAAAGGGCGGAGTGTGGTTTCTCTCCCCATCTTGCCCCTGCACTTCTAGAGGGGGCTGTGCTCGTTACCGATCGTGAGCGATCACTGAATATGGGTGCCAACCACTTGGACCTGAAGTCAGCTCAAGGGCTTATATTGCTACATCACCTTCCTTTATAATTCTTTAATTATTTTTCTCGATGCTCGATAAATTAACTTATGCTTCCTTCCTTCTTGCAGTTTATCTCTGATTTTACCACGTTGCTGCGTGGTAGGGCTGACCAATTGAGGAAATATACTGAGATGGAAGAGTCTTTGAAGAGCTCCAAAGAGGACTTGGCCAATACTAAGGACAGTTTTGATTAAGAAAAATAGAAAGCCTTGGGCGTTCTTAAGGGGTATTTTAAAAAAGTACTCACCGAGCTCCAGGAGGCTTACGCCCAAGTATTTGCTGACAAGTTGAAGGCAGCAGAGGTCGATAAGGACCTATCTGCTAAGGTGGACAAGCTAGAAGGAAAGGCTACTGCTGCCCGAGATAGCGCATATGATGAAGTTGAACGCCAGACTACCTATGTTCAGAGATTTAGATTAAAGAAGGGTTGGGACCAAGATTTAGGCATAGTTAAAGTTCCAGTTGACTCCCCTCTATTTTTCCAGCATGAGCTAGGTCCAAACCCAATGGAGATTGGGGAGCCTTTAATATACCTACCTTTGATTCAATATAGGATATAACTGGTTGGGCTTATTATTAAAGTCCTCTTTGATGTACAAATTACAGGTGGTCTCAGTGAGATCATGTTGCTAGAGATCAGTCTGCCTCAGTTGCTAATAAGGGGAAGGGGCCAGCATCTTCTGAGCAGGTGTAAGCTTTTGCTGATGTTCTAAGGCTTATACTTCCTTATTTTTTGTCCTTTGTATCTTGAAGTTTTGAACTTGAACTTGGCATTTTTCCCTACTAATATTTGATTGAAAAAAACTTCTCACTACGGATCTTGTGTTGATGCCAATGTTTATTGGATCAATTTCTTATTTTCTTATTTATAACCCATTGATATAGATGAATATATTCATGTGAACTCTCCATTGGGACAAACTCTTAGGTCGAATGTTGATCTGAAGGTTCGCAAGTCCTTTGTAAAGATTTGTAAATCTTTGAGAGTAAGAAGCCAACAATATAAGGACCAATCTGAGTTGGTCACAAAGCTAAAAGATAATATTTAAGAGTTGAAAGAAGTTGGGGCTTCAGTCCAAGATGAGGTAAATAACCTGAAGGCCAAAATTCTATAGGGCCGCGAAGTCAACCAAGTGATCGAGCTGATCCAGATGGAGACTGATGATTTGAAGAGGGAGATTTCTCGTCTGAAGGAGAATAACCCATTGGGGTCCTCCTTGGTTCTGTGAGGATCTCCATCATCATTCATAAGGGTTGCTCAAGTTGAGGCCCAAGCTTTACAAAAGGAGGTTGCTAAGCTGAAAGGGGATGTTCAGCAAGCTTATATAATCGATGTTGGGATTCAGAGGGATGTGACGAGGCTACGACTGATGATGCTGGAAACAGCACCACCCTTCAAGGTGTTTGTGAGCTCAATTCAACGTTAACAATGGCAGCATAAGGGTACATACACATATAGTAGAAGGAGTTGAGGAGAAGTGGATTCACACCGAAATATAAGTCGCTCAGCCAATTAGGCCTACATACACTGTGCAAGTGTATGATATGTATCACTATATGAGGGCTCTAATGGCCATAGTTATAATCTCTCAAGCTTTCTCTCTCTACTGTGTATTTAGACAGAGTTTCAGCTAGGGTTGCTAGTTTCGGATCCTTTGCAAGGTAGAGGATGACCTCTATATATAGTACCTGGGAGGTGTAATGTACCCCCCATGCATGCAATGAGAATGTGTGTGTGTGATCTAGCCAATATGAAGAAGACATCTGTCACTATCACATGTAGAGAATGATGATGAAATATTCTCCCCACGTGTGGGGAATGATTTGTTATAACTGACTTGTGTCCACGTGTCCTTATCCAAATATCAATAGGTGCTCGGCTATCGTGCTTGGTCATGACCTCGGTCTGGGAGAAGCCGAGGTTGATAAATTCTAGTTGCTCGGGAAAACCGAGATGGGCCATGAAGGTCTCGACTTAAGTTAAGTCGAGACAAGATTGAGGTCATCCAAAGCCGAGGTTGAGCTGGATCCTGCCTGGAACATCGACTTATTTGCAGATGAGGTCGACCTTAGTAGAGGTATGCCTCCCTGTTACCTCAGCCTACCCATGGCCGAGGTTGTCATTCCCAGGTGAGCTGAAGAGCTGCTGACCCTTATGATACGTGCATCTCCTTCTTGATGAGGTCTATAATTGTGTCGACCTGGGCCGGCCCTTCAATGACCGAGGTTGCTAGTCATCGGTCAAGGCTCTTCCACTGTCGGCCCTGTCCTCGGCTGAGGTTGGTGTCTCTGAGCCGAGGTGACACTTGGGACATATCAATCATCCCCAGCCCTCAGTTACATACGAGAGTAGGTGATTGGGGGATCTCTACACCGCCGAGGCCTTTCTCCCATATGCCAATGTTCATTTGATACTTGTCCATTGTTGAAGTGTGGCTTGCCTAGCACGCGCGTGTTATTAGCCGTCCTTTGGGGCTCCCAAGGCAATGATGGGTCTTGGGAGATGTACCCCCATATTTAAGGGTTTAAGCCCCCCTTTTCTCTTTCTTCTCCAATCCCCTCATTTCTTAGCGCGATTCATTTCTGCAGCTCTCTCTCTCTAGAAAACTTTGGTTCGAGGTGTTTTGGTTGGTGATTCCTCACAGTTTCTTCATTCCCTCCTACTACTTTTTCCTCCGGTATCCTCTGCCATCTTTTTTCCTTCATTTTTCCCTATTTTCCCCTTACTTTTGTGTTTTCCGGTGAGTTTGAGGGTTTTCAGGTGAGGTTTCCATACTTTCAGCTGAACTGTTCTTGGTTTTCTCGATAGTAGGCCTTTGAATTTTTGTAGTTTGATCTTTAAGTGAATCATTCCATTGGCTAGTCTTGTTTGTAGTTTAGAATCTCCTTTAAGTGTAGTGCCTGCCTCTGATGCTCGTACCCCTCTACCAACTTCTTGAGGAGTTCCCTTCTCTCAGAGAGAAGACTTTTTAAAAAATTAGGCAAATAAAAATGGCACAAGAGGAGGATCGTAGATCACAAGAATTCCCTCTTAGACCCATCTTTCCACCACCTCTGAAGGTGATATACCATGATCCATTGGAACTATTTAGCCAAGCAGAAGTCCCTTGCTAACCAGTACCAATGTCTGAGTCTGAATCTTCCAAGATTCCTTCTAGGAGGCCATGGACTTCACAACTCGACAAGATCAAGCCCTTGATCAAGCCGAGGTCTCTAGCCGAGCCTCCTCCCATAATAATTCAAGCACCTCGTCCTCTTCCTCAGAGGTTGAGGTTGTTGAGCCGAGTGTGGCTATTCCACCCATTCTTGACACCATTCCCCTATCGGTCGTGACCGGGGCTGAGTTCTCTCAGAGGTTCCCCAGTAATCCGTCAATATTTGCTCAGGCTGACGTTGAGTTAGATAATAATGATGATGTCGACGTTGAAAGTGATGTCGACATCTCTGAGGCGGCCGAGATCGAGAGTACCGTTACTGAGGTAGACGTTCTTTGCTTCAGATATATGTACTCCATCAGCCCCTCCATAAAGCTTAGGCAACCTCTGAGGGAAGAGAGGGCCTACCATGGCCGAGATGGTGAGATCTGCTTGTACGAGCAGATGTTCAAGTTGGGGTTTCGTTTGCCCATTCACCCCATTATTAGGTCCATCCTTGCCTATATCAATTTGGCCCCTTCCCAATTATCCCCTAATGCTTGGAGGGTCATCATAGGGGCCATAGTCTTATGGAGGGTTGTCCACCACTCAGACCTTCCAGTTCAGGTCTTTGTTGGTTACTACGTCCCCTATTCTGCCAAAAATCATTTGAGCTACTATTATTTTGTAGCTCGAAAGCTTGAGAAAAAGATGCTTCTGGTAACTCAGACTTCCAACCACAACTGGAAGCCTCAATACTTCTTCGCTTCAGGGCCATGGGAATTTGGTCCATGTGTTCCCTCTTCCTTGCTAGAGCTGAGGATTCCCCTAAGATGGGGTAAGGTAACAATGTCTACGAAGGCTGACCCTGGTCTGAGCCTACAAAACCTTCATAAGGTGAAAGCCCTTCAAGATCAGGGGATGCATGGTTTGCTTGTTAAGTTCGAACACTTGATGACTCCTCACTATCTTTCTGAGACTGGTCTAGGTGGAAGTCCTCTTGCCGAGCTTGGTAAGCGTTCTTTATTCCAAGTTAAACCTCTGAGTTTATATATGTCTGATCTTTTAACTCAGACCTTTTAATTTTGAAGAGCATCCTAAGGATATCTCATACGAGCTTTGGGAGATGGCGGATCCGAGTTTAACAAAGCTCGTGAAGAAGGTAGGTCTGAATACCCCTCCTTCTGCTCCCTCAACCACAAAGGCTCAGACCTCAAAGAAGAGGGGGGCTACCGACCATACCCCTGAAGATCAGAGGCCGACTAAGAAAGGGGGGGACTCTGCCATCTCCATATCCTCTGCAGACAAGCTGGAGGCTTGTATAGAGCAATTAAAGATTCATGATAGCATTATAGGCCACAGTCTGCAGGCTCTGGATGCTATCGGCTCTTCCATGACCGAGGCAGACAAACATTTTTGTCGTTCCATGGACACATCCCTCCTGATTGAGTTCGGCCTCCATAGGTCCATTCAGGTATGACTTCATATCTCTTTGTAGTTTCCAAGTGTAACCTCTGATTTGATTTTAAACTTATTCACACGTCCACATATTTCGCAGGGTCTGGCTGCAATGCATCATCTCTCCAACTGGACTCTGAGGAAGTTACCCCTCATCCAGAAGGGTCAAGAGGCTGAGAAGATACAGAGCACTCTGAACGCTGAAATAGACCGCCTAAAGACTGAGTTAAAGGATTTTGAGAAGAAGGTGCAGGGGTTGGAAAAGGAGAGCTCCAAACTTAAAAAGGATCATGCTCTGGCTCTGAAGGCTAAGGACGATGTCCTCCAGCAAAAAGTCGACTCGGCAGTGAAGGCAGCTCTTGCAGACGCCTCTGAGGGGATATTAGCTGAATATAAAACCTATGATGAATTCGTGAGCTTAGGCTTTGAGTACCTTGAAAGAGGTATCAAAGCCACTATTAAATGGGCGGCTATCAAGGAGAAGGAGGCTGGAAGTTTGAAGGCCTCTGATTTCGTAAGCCTCAGCTTTGCCAACCCTCAGTTTGCCCAGGCCCTTCAAGAGGTTGAGGAGGAGGTTGCTGTGCCTTCCGAGAATGCCACACTGGACAGCATGGAGATTGAAGGGACTGACCTCAGGGAGGATACTACCGAGGTGACCAAGGTTGTCCAACAGGACCAGGCCGAAGACACAAGCATTCTCCCCTCCAACCCTTAAGTTCAATTGTGTGGCTTTATCTTGTAACCTGTGGATGTTTGTAATTTTTGAAAAACATGGTTGACTCTTTTTTTAATCTTAACTGTATTTTGACCTCTGAGGAGGATCTTTCACTTCATTTTTGTTGTGTGCTTCTGTCTTTATAATGTTTTGACTCTGAAGTCTGGTTGCAATGATGTCTTATTTAAACTCAATCAATAGTCTGACCTCAAACCTTGTCACCACTGAGTGATGTTATAAGGGTCTGAGGTCATCACCTAAGATGTTATCCTCATAATTAAGCTCACCAAATAAATGATGTTAAGGGTCTGAGGTCATCTCATTATGGTGTCTGACCTCAGACCTTGTCACCACTGAGTGATGTTATAAGGGTTTGAGGTTATCACCTAAGATGTTATCCTCACAATTAAGCTCACCAAATAAATAATGTTAAGGGTCTGAGGTCATCTCATTATGGTGTCTGACCTCAGACCTTATCACCACTGAGTGATGTTATAAGGGTCTGAGGTCATCACCTAAGATGTTATCCTCATAATTAAGCTCACCAAATAAATGATGTTAAGGGTCCGAGGTCATCTCATTATGGTGTCTGACCTTAGACCTTGTCACCACTGAGTGATGTTATAAGGGTTTGAGGTCATCACCTAAGATGTTATCCTCACAATTAATCTCACCAAATTAATGATGTTAAGGGTCTGAGGTCATCTCATTATGGTGTTTGACCTCAGACCTTGTCACCACTGAGTGATGTTATAAGGATCTAAGGGTCATCACCTAAGATGTTATCCTCACAATTTCTGACATTAGAGCACAATAAAGCAAGAGCCATCATGGAAACTGATCTTTTATTAATAACCTCTTCATAATAAGATGATACATTTACATAAACTCTTTGCAACATCATATGTAATATTTCTTTAGGTGATCAGTATTCCATGGGTTAGCGAAAGGTTCCCCTTCTAGGTTTTCTAGCCTGTAGGTACCAGGCATAACCTCTTCTGTCACTTTGTAGGGACCATGCCAGTTTGGGTGGAGTTTGTTTATTTTCTGTAAGGTCTTCTTCAGCACTAGGTCTCCCACGGAGATGGGTCTTGACTTCACCCTCTGATTGTAGAATTTCGCTACTCTCTGCTGGTAAGTTGCTTGTCTGACCTCTGGATCTTCTCTTATTTCTTCAATCAGATCTAAGTCTAGCCTCCTTTCCTCCCCATTTTTTTCAGGGTCATAAGTCTGAACCCTGTGAGTAGGGAGTCCCACCTCTATTGGTATGACGGCCTCTGAGCCATGTGCAAGCATGAACGGGGTTTCTCCTATAGGTGTCCTTACCGTGGTTCTATAGGCCCATAACACATTGTAGACCTCTTCAGTCCATCTTCCCTTCGCTTTTTTCAACCTCTTCTTGATTCCATCGAGGATTGTTCTGTTCGTGACCTCGGTCTGACCGTTTGCCTGAGGTCGGCCAAGAGATTAGAAGAACTGCTTTATCCCAACTCTTACGCAATATTTCTCTAAAGATGAGTTCTTGAACTGGGTCCCATTGTCCGAGATGAGAGTGTTTGAGAGGCCGTGTTTGCATATGATGTTCCTCCAAATAAATTGGAAGGTCTTTTGCTCTGTGATCGTTATCATCGGCTCTGCCTCCACCAACTTTGAGAAGTAGTCAATGGTAACTACCAGGAACCGATAATTATTGGCAGCTCTTGCTAGAGGTCCTACTAAGCCAATCCCCCATACTGCAAATGGCCATGGAGAGGTGATTGACATCATAGGTTGATGAGGTTGATGTGGAATAGTGGTGAATCTCTGACACTTATCACACTTTTTTACATAAGCTGCAGCATCTTTGGCCAAGGATGGCCACCAGTATCCCTGTGTAATGATTCTCTTGGCCAAGGGTCTTCCTCCTATGTGACTGGAGCAAGAACCCTCATGAATTTCCTGTAAGACCCGGGGAACTTCGGTGGTATGCACACATCTGAGGAGAGGCAACAGAAATCCCTTCTTATACAGGATGTCTCCTATCATCAAGAACTTGGCAGCCCTGCATCTCAATTTCCTCCTCTCTAACTTGGATTCGGGTAGCTCTCCCTCTCTGATATACCTGACGAGGGGGTCCATCCATGAGTTTCCTATGCTTAGATTGAGACAAGGATTACATACCTCTTCTTCCTCAATGGTCGCTTTTTCTAAGACCTCGACCAGAACTGTCCTTCCGACATCTGTCTTCGTTGCCAAGGCCAACCTTGCCAATGCGTCTGCGTGGTTGTTACTTTGTCGAGGTATTCTCTTCAGTTTTGTCTCTTTGAAATATTCTAACATCGTTCTCACCTTCTTTAGATACTTGGCCATCCTCTCATATTTGGCCTCATAGACTCCCAATACTTGGCTGGCAACCAACCTTGAGTCGCTATGAAGTAGGAGTCATTTTACACCCATAGTCTTTGTCAACAAGAGACCTGCTATCAAATTTTCATATTCCGACTCGTTGTTAGATGCCTTGAAGTTGAACCTCAATGCGTATTCAATGTTGGTAGCATCTGGGTCTGAAAGTATCAACCCTGCACCGCTTCCGCTGTCGCACGAGGAACCATCAACGAAGAGGTTCCAAATATCTGTCTCCGATGAGAAATCCCCCTCCGACATGACTCCCTGCCTGAAGAGGTACCGATCCTCCTCGTTCTCCACTACTTTGTTCCTGATATTTTTGGACGCGACCTCTTCCTGATCTCAGGAGACGTTGGGTGTCGTCTCTTCCTGGTCCAGGAGGACACTGTTATTTGACCCTTCAGTACCCTCTAGGTCATTCTTGGCCTCGGCCTCTTCCCAAGTGAATTCAGCAACAATGTTTGCGAGGGGTTTCCCCTTGATGGTTGTCCTAGGTTGGTAGGTAAGGTCATACTCCCCCAACTCAATGGCCTAAGTCATCAACCTTCCAGATTTCTCAGGTTTATACAAGACCTATCTTAGTGGTGAGTCGATAAGGACAACCATGGAGTGGGCTTGGAAGTAGGGCTTCATCTTCCTTGAAGCATGTATTAGGGCGTAAGCTAAATTTTCCATATGAGGGTAATTTTGTTCAGACCCTTAAAGGGCCTTACCGTTAAAATACACAGGCCTTTGGATCCCATCATCCTCACGTACTATGGCTGCACTGACGGCCGATCCGAAGACTGCCAGATACACATGCAATTTCTCTCCTATTATGGGCCGAGACAGTAGCAAGGGGGACCCAAGGTAAGACTTGAGTTGGTTGAATTCTTCTTCTCACTCTTCATCCCACTGGAAGGCCTTTCTAAGCACTTTAAAGAACGAAAGACACTTGTCTGTTGCCCTGGAAATAAATCTGTTAAGTGCATCCACTCTCCCCGTGAGTCTTTGGACGTCTTTGATACTCCTCGGTGTCTTCATATCAAGCAAAGCCTTGATTTTCTCAGGGTTTGCTTCAATTCCTCTTTGATTGACAATGAATTCCAGAAACTTCCCAGCTCCTACCCCGAAGACACACTTCGATGGGTTAAGCTTCATCCTGTATAAGTCCATAGTATCGAAGGTCTTTTCGAGGTCTGCCACATGAGTGCAAGCTTTTAAGCTCTTCGTTAGCATATCGTCTACATACACCTCCATAGTCTTGCCTATTTGATCCTCGAATATCTTATTCACAAGACGTTGGTACGTTGCCCCTGCATTTTTCAGACCGAAGGGCATCACTTTGTAACAGTACATCGCTTTATCGGTAATGAAGGTTGTCTTCTCTGCGTCTTCCGCATCTATGAAGATCTGGTTATAGCCTGAATACACGTCCATGAAGCTCAGGAGCTCATGTCCTGCAATAGCATCCACCATCTGATCTATCCGAGGTAAGGGATATATGTCTTTTGGAAAAGACCTGTTCAAATCCATGAAATCAACAAACATCCTCCACTTCCCATTGGCTTTGGGCACAGTGACTGCATTCGATAACCACTCCGTATATATGACTTCTCTTATAAACTCAGCCTCTTCCAATTTTTTGACCTCTTCCCGGATGATGTCGTACTTCTCCCTGGAGTAAACTCTTCATCTCTATTTAATAGGCCTGGCATCTTTGGTCACATTGAGCTTGTGACTCATAACCTCAGGGTTAATGCCGAGCATGTCTGCGTGACTCCAAGCGAAGACACTCTGCCTCTTCCTGAGGAAGTTTATCAGCTCTTCCTTAATTTCTGCCTTCAGGGTTTTGCTGACCTGGATGATTTTTTTCGGCTCGTCCTCATTGAGGACTATGGATTATACCTCTTCCGTGGCCTCTCCTTTCTTCAACTTTGTCTTATCCCTCGGGTCCAATGTATCAATGTTGTAGGTAGTGGTTGCCCTCTTATAGGCCTCTCTCTCTTCGATCGAGTTGAAGTAACATTCTCGCGCTATGGTATGGTCACCTTGCACTTCCCCTACCCCATAGGGGGTCGGGAATTTTAGCATCTGATGGACCGTCGACGGCACAACTTCAAACTCCTTAAGGGCCACTCTTCCTATGATGAGGTTATAAGTCGACAAGACGTTCTCATCCATCACGAAAAAAATTATCTTCCAGGCCAACCTCTTAGGCCACTCATCACCCATCCAAACGTCCATCTCATACATGCCCAATGGGTGGACCTTTTCACCGCTGAAGCCCATCAAAGGATGATGATAGGGTACCAGGCTAGCTCTGCTAAGACCTAGGCTCTTGAAGCAAGGCCAAAACATCACATCTATCGAGCTCCCCCCATCTACGAGGATCCTCTACACCTCGCACCCATGCACCCTTATTGTTATTACCAAAGGGTCATCATTGGGGGCTAAGATACCTTTAAAGTTGAGTCGGGAGAACCCAACTATAAGGGTGTCCATATCCACCTTCTTTCTATTCTGCAATGCGTCGGAAGACGTTAGATTGACGACCTCATGTTTGGCCGCTGACTTGGCCTCTGCCACATGAGCTTTCCTGTCAGCCACTTCCGAGCCACCTCCTGCAAGTCCTCCGCATATGGTGTCAACACCAAAGGAGATCATGCCAACCCTCTTCACTGGGGTGTTGTCATCTTTCAGCGGGAGGTCTGGATCGTCTTCGTCATCACCTTCTGAATCATCGTCTGTTCTAGCCGGACATCGTCACGGCATCTGCCGTTTTGCCTCTTCCTAGGGTCATCTCTTCCCCCTTTAGGTGTCTTACCATCAACATACTTCCTTAATTTTCTGGATTTTAGTATTTTTTCAATCTCGTCCTTCAAGGCGAAGCATCTGTCTGTGATATGGCCATGGTCCTGACGGAACTCACACCATAAGTTTTTGTTCCTCTTATATGGCGGAGCTTTCATCTTTTCTAGCCACTTCAGAGTCCTATCATTCTTGATCTCGTTAAGGATATGCTCACAGCTCAGATTGAGAGGAGTATAGTGAGCGAACTTGTCATCGGTTGACCTCTTCTTTCCATCTTTCTTTATTTGGGACTTCCCGCCATTATCGCGGTTCTCATCCTCATACTTGGCGGCCATTGCCTCTTCGGCATTCATGACCTTTCCCACAACTGCCAATAGCTCTGCCATAGACTTAGGAGGGTCTTCCGCGAGTTTCCACAATAGCTTCCCTTTCTGAAGACCTCCTGTCAGGGCAGTCATGGCTATATTTTCTTCGTAATCTTTAACCTCCAGTTTCTCTTTATTAAACCTGGCGATGTAGTCTCTTAGGCTCTCATCCTTGCCCTGCTTGACATACAGCAGGTGAGTGGTCTTCTTTTGAGGTCTCACCCCAAAGCAGAAGTTGTGGATGAATCGTTGTTGCCGACTGATACATCTCGATGTGATGTACAGGGTTGGTGCTGCCATCATACTTGGGAGACACCACGGGAGGTTTGAACTTAGCGGGAGTCGGGAAGCTCACTATCCTAGCCACAAATGGAGAGCCCTCTGAGTAACCCCTTTGCAACGGGTCCCTACTTTTGATGAGGTCTCCTATCTTTTCCTCAAGGCGTTGGATAGAGTCATTCCACGGTCTTCTGCCATCGGCCTGGTCGAGGTTATCCCCAGCCATCTCTAAGGGATGGACTGAGGGTTCCCCTGCCGCAGCACAACGTCGGTTATTGACCTCTTCTTGGTCTCTACCTCTTCTTTCACGGGGTTGGCCTTGGTCAGGCCGACCTTGTCTGTCCCCTCTTTGCGAACCGGTAGCACTTCTTGACCTGGATAACCTCTGTCTTAGGTCATTCACTGGGCCTAACCTCTCAAAGGCTGACCCTCTGCTCAATAGATCAAAAGCTGATCCTCGTTGTTGGGCCTCTTCAGCTCTTCGACTAGCACATCCTCGGCTCTGCTGAAGAGGACGAACCGTATTGTTCAAAACCTCATATGGCTCCCAACAATCTTTCGGGGCCTCTTTCGCCTCCAGATCGTCATACATGTCCTCCGAGCAAGGGTTTCCTTGCCTCCCCAGGCGTAAGCGCCTAGGGTCAGCAACATCCCTCCTCCGCTGGGGTGCAGGATGGTCCTTCATTGGTGCCTGGGGTGGTCCCCTGGCATCAGGATGAGGCTGGACAGCTGCCGGAGTGATCATATCCGGTGAGATTCCAGGTGGCCTCATCATAGTTTGACTAAGTTGTGCAAACTGTTCCTGCATAGCTTGTTGCGTTGCAGTCAAAGACCTCAAAGTTGTGGCCACCTCCGCCATTTTGGACTGAGGCGGTGCCTGGCTGGAACTGGGTCCTCCCCCGCAAGGCGGCGAAAAAGGTGGGGGAAGTTTTGATGCCATATGTTAACACTAAAGAGTTTGAGTTGCAGGTGAGCTTAATACCTTACAGGACCTCTTTCAACGGTGAAACAGCTCCACGCAAGGGGTGGTGCCTGGTTCACCACCAGAGTCTCCGGTGAGGTTGAGCGAATAAAGACAAAGAGATAACTTCTCTTCCCACAGACGACGCCAAAATGATGATGCTGGAAACAGCACCACCCTTCAAGGTGTTTGTGAGCTCAACTCAATGTTAACAATGGCATCATAAGGGTACATACACATATAGTAGAAGGAGGTGAGGAGAAGTGGATTCACACCGGAATATAAGTGGTTCAGCCAATTAGGCCTACATCCACTATGCAAGTGTATGATATGTATCACTGTATGAGGGCTCTAATGGCCATAGTTACAATCTCTCAAGCTTTCTCTCTCTACTATGTGTTTAGACAGAGTTTCAGTTAGGGTTGCTAATTTCGGATCCTTTGCAAGGTAGAGGATGACCTCTATATATAGTACCTGGGGGGTGTAATGTACCCCCCAAGCATGCAATGAGCATATGTGTGTGTTATCTAGCCAATATGAAGAAGACATTTGTCACTATCACATGTAGAGAATGATGATGAAATATTCTCCCCACGTGTGGGGAATGATTTGTTATAACTGACTTGTGTCCACGTGTCCTTATCCAAATGTCAATAGGTGCTCGGCCATCATGCTTGGTTATGACCTCGGCCTGGGAGAAGCCGAGGTTGATAAAGTCTAGTTGCTCGGGCAAATCAAGTGGGCCATGAAGGTCTCGGCTTAAGTTAAGCCGAGATAAGATTGAGGTCGTCCAAAGCTGAGGTTGAGATGGATCCTGCCTAGAACATCAACTGATTTGCTGATGAGGTCGACCTTGGTAGAGGTATGCCTCCCTGTTACCTCGGCCTACCCATGGCCGAGGTTGTCATTCCCAGGTGAGCTGAAGAGATGCTAACCCTTGTGATATGTGCATCTCCTTCTTGATGAGGTCTGTAATTGTGTTGGCCTGGGCCAACCCTTCAATAACCGAGGCTACTGGTCATCGGTCAAGGCTCTTCCACTATCGACCCTATCCTCAGCCGAGGTTGGTGTCTCGGAGTCGAGGTGACACTTGGGACATATCAACAATAATGGTTCAAAAGGGGTCCTAGACAGGTCTGGGGAGGTGGTTATGACCAAGGATGGACTGATGCTCTAGTAAAGCTGAAGGAGGCATAAGACCTTGCCTTTTTTCGGGGGTATACCAAGTGACCTTAAGGCTAAACTTCTAGATCATAGCAAAGTAAATCAAGTGAGCGAGATAATCGAGAAAGAGAGTGATGATTTGAAGAGGGAGATTGATCGTCTAAAATAGAACACCCCATTGAGATCCTTCTTGGTGATGCGAGGATCTTCATCATCGTCGACTAATGATGGACTAATGCCCCAGCAAAGCTGAAAGAGGCAGAAGACCTTGCCTTTGCCCGGGGGTGGCTCAATGCCCTCAGAGAGCTAAAGATGTCGAAGGACTCTCCTTTGTGTTACACATATAAGATTGATTGCCCAACTTATCTCCACAATCCATTTTCTAAGGATGATCAGTGAATCCCAATTAATTATATCCCTACTCATCTTCTGGAACATCACTTAGAAGATACAGGAGAAGAACGTGTACCTTACCCAGATGATGGTTGAAGAACATGTGTGGCAGATTACCTTGCTCGCCATTCTAGGTCATTGTAAATTCCTTGCATATTCAAGTTTTGATTGTAAATGTAACTTTATATTTTATGAAAAATTATTGCTTACTGTCTTTCGACATTTATGTTTTGAGCTCAGGCCGATTAAATATATGGTTTGCTATATAATTACCCATCCAAGTATCTCTTTGCCTTTGACTTTATCATTTTGAGTTTCATATCTGATTAAATGATATTGAGAGATATAAATGGTCACAGGTTATTTGTGTTTATCCATCCCCCCCATTCCAACAAGCCTTAGTTATGCCGTTCCATTTACATTACCTTTTAGGTCATGTCGTCACACTCCCATAGGCCTAAGTAAGATGATGGCGAGAATACACCAGGTTAATGGGCCTTCCACCCGAGCAAGTTTTGCGACCAATAATGTTGACGACCAACATAAGTTGTCTTTTATTGTGTAAGGATCCCCTATAGGGCTCTACTGATTTGCCGTAATTATTACGAACCCTAATCGACCTATAAAGTTTCCTGATTTTAGAAAGAAGTTAGACAACTTGCAGTAATCTTAGGAGTTTGGTCATGCATGATAGAGACATAGCTTGGAAAGAGTGAGTATTAATGAGATGCTACCGACAATAGTTAAGCAGCCAATGTAAATATATAAAAGCAAATGAGCCAATTCAACCTTTATTCATTGAATACTATTTGAGTAGCATAGTGTTTGAAAAAAATGCATAAAGTAACTGAGAGATAAAGGAGAAGATCTAAAAGTATAAATTCTTGATTTCCAAGTGATATGCTCCTTGAATATCGTCTCTGATTATTCTAAAGGGTCTTTCCCAATTTGGTCCTTGTTTATTGTTTGATGGTTTTATAGCACTCCCAAAGACTTTTTGCAGGACATAGTCTCCTATTAAAAACTTCCTCAAATTGACTCTCTTGTTGTAATGCTTGGCTTATTGTTGTTGGTAGGAAGCCAACTTCATCAAGGCTAGCTCTTGTCGTTTATATGCTAGGTCAATCTCAGTGCATAGTTCTCTATCGTTGAGGCCTTGGTTGATCATAGTAGTACTCATAGTAAGGATACCTATTTCAATAGGGATGACATCCTCCATTCCATAAGCGAGTGCAACGGGTGTTTCCCCAGTTGGCTCTTTATAACCTCTTTTTCAGTCCATCGATCATGGTTTCATTGGAAGCTTATGTTTTCCCATTGCTTTTGGGATACACCATAGAGATGAAATAGTGCTTGATGTCGTACTCATCATAAAAACATGAAAGAACCCACTTTAAAATTATATACCGTTATCGGTGATGATAGATCTTGGTATCCTAAAGTGAGTTATGATGTTCCTCCATATGAACCTTGTCATGTCAAAATCTTGAATATTTTCCAATGGCTCTACCTCTACCCATTTGGCAAAGTAGTTTGTGGCGACCAGCAGATACTTATTATTTTTAGGTGCAGTAGGTAGTGGTCCCACAATGTCTATTCCCAATTGAGCAAAAGGCCATGGGCTAGTGAGAGATTTAGGTCACTGGCGGGCTGGTGAACCATAGGTGAGTGATTTTGGCCCTTTTCGTATTTACAAATGTAGGCACTAGTTTCATTATGCATGAGAGGCCACTATTATCCTTCTTTGATTGTGCGAAAGGATAATGATCTTCCACCTGCGTGACTCCCATACATGCCCTTATAGAGTTCACTAAGTACTTGCTCGGTATTTTTTGGGTGAACACATTGGAGGTAAGGGCCTATAAATGATTTCTTATAAAGTTTCCCTTCTGAGTTGAGGTGCAACCGAGAAGCCTTGACCCTAATTTTATGGGCTGACCTCCTATTGTTTGGCAATATGTCATTTTGTAGATAATTAATGATGGGATACATCCAACTTGGGCCCTTATCTATGAGGAGGACTTTCTCGTCTATGACTGCCTAATCGATATTGGGTTGTGCGAGGACCTCTATCTGAATTGTTCTCCTTAGGTCAGAGTCAATAACCGAGCTCAGTGCAGCTAAAGCGTTAGCATGACTATTCTTTCCTCGAGAGAACTGTTGTATTTTCACCTCTTCAATGTATGTTATGAGTCCTCTTACTACATTAAGGTACGCCACCATTCGATAATCTTTAACGTTGAAGTCACCATTTACCTACTTAGAGACCAATTTGGAATTACCGAATACATGGAGGCATTTTTCCCCCTGTAACATGGCTTTCGTAAATCGGTGATTAGTATTTCATACTCAGCTTCGTTATTAGAGGCCTCAAATTCCAATCTAATTCCTTGCTTAATTACAGTATTTTTGGGGGTGATGAGAACAATCGCTACTCTTGCCCCCTTAGAATTTGAGGCTCCATCAATATAAAAGGTCCAACCTTTGGACTGTGCTTTTTATTCCATCGACTACTCACTATTCAGTTGGTCTACTAGCTGATCGTCTATGAACTCAGGAATAAAATATGCTAAGATCTGTCTCTTGATTGTTGTTCTAGGCTAGAAGGGATATCAAATCTACTGAGTTCGTCCGGCCACTTTGAAAGTCATCCAGAGAGGTTGGACATTCTTAAAACGACCTTGAATGGGTAAAAAGTGATCACAATTATACAATGGGCTTCGAAGTAATGCTCCAACTTCCCTGAAATAACCACTAGTGCATAGGCGAGATTTTCCAATGGTAAGTACCGTGGTTTAGCATCGAGGAGTGTTTTACTGGCATAGTAAACTGGGTATTGTCCCCCTTCCTTTTCACATACTAATGCAAAGTTTACGGAATGGTATAATATTTTCAGGTAAAGATACAGTTGGTCCCCATCATTTGGAATTACCTGTAATGACAGTTTTCTAAGGTAGGACTTGATTTCCTCCAAAGATCGCGAATAGTCATCATCCCATGTGAGGCATTTGCCCTTTTTAAGAGCTAGAAGAACGGTCGGTAGCGTTACAAAGACTTGAAGATGAAGAGATTGAGCACCCCAAGCAACCCAGTAAT
Source organism: Sambucus nigra (assembly GCA_949130495.1). NCBI lineage: Eukaryota > Viridiplantae > Streptophyta > Magnoliopsida > Dipsacales > Adoxaceae > Sambucus > Sambucus nigra. The sequence goes on along the minus strand of OX422214.1, from coordinate 379,538,193 downwards.
CTTTTGAACATCTTTCAATGCATAAGGAGGCTGGACTCCAGTGATTGCATCGATTTGGTATGGGTTGGCCTCGATTCCCCTCTTACTTACTAGATAACCTAAGAATTTTCCTGACTAGACGTCGAATGAACACTTACCTGCATTAAGCTTCATTCGATACTTCCTGAGGATCTCAAAGATTGTTGCTAAATCTGAGACGTGATAGGCCTTGTCCTTTCTTTTAACAAGAATATCGTCGATGTATACCATACACCAAATAAAATCTCGCACGGTTTAAAATTGTTCCAGATCAAATCTGGCACGATTTTGAACAGTGCCAGAATCAGGTATTCCAAAATGTCCATTTTTTCTGGCACAGTTTAAAAGTGTGCCAGATTTGGCCAAACAGAACACTTCTTCTGGAACACTTTAAAATCGTGCCAAAATTTTATATTTCTGCCACACATTTGGCACACTTTATAACTGTGCCAGATTGAGTACATTTTGGTACACTTTTGGCATGGTTATGAACTGTGCCAAATTTTTGGATGAAAGAAAAAAATATTTTTTTTTAAAATAAGAAAATTCATAAATTACAAATATCGCACATTATTGTTAAACTAATGTACATACAAACTTCAAAATATTATAAGTCTTAATAGTTCACAGACCAATAAAAATTGAGTAGAGTTTCCTTTATTTTCTAGACATTCTAAAACTTTCTAATATAAAACCTGTATAATGTAAAGCCTGCACGGCCATAAAATATAAGAATAAAATTATAAAAACTCGAATGGCCGTAAAAGATAACAATAAACTACAACATCCCGCATGGCCATAACACAAAAAATAGAATCCTGAATATTAGCAACATTAAATAAATAATCCCCCTGTTGTAAACCATTGACTTCTTCGTGTGTCCTACATGGATAAAAACTAGCAATAAAATGTTATCCTGCAAAAAATAGGATACAAAAAAGAGATGATATTAGTAACCAAGTAATTTTTTTAAAAAAATCTTATTCAAGCTGAAAAATGGCATATATGAGTTACAATTATTATTATTGTATTCTCAAACTAGAAGTCTTGGTACTAGGTAATAATCTCCTACAAGTTACATTAGTCCCATGCGAGGTGTTAGTGCCACTTACGGGGCCGTTTGAGGACTGGTTTGAGTTTTCACCCTCAAACGACATATTTTTAAGAATAATCTAAATATTCTCGAAGAATCATCATTTTCTCAAACTTGGAGACCCGTGACTATGCGTTCAATTCCTACAAGTTACATTGGTCCCATGGGAGGTTTTATGCCTCTTACGGGGCCGTTTGGGGACTAGTTTGGGTTTTCACCTTTTAACGGCTTGTTTTTAACCCTAATCTAGATATTATCAAATTTTTGTCATATTCTCAAATCAGGAAACCCATGACTATGCAATCAATTTCTACGAGCTACATTAGTCCCGTGCGAGGTGTAAGTGCCTCTTGCGAGACCGTTTTAGGGCTAGTTTAGATTTTCACCCTCTAACGGCATGTTTTTATGTCTAATCTATATATTTTCAAATTATCATCATATTTACAAATCAAGAGACCTGTGACTATACGGTCTGTTACTACAAGTTACAATGGTCCCGTGCGAGGTGTTCATGCCTCTTACGGTGCCGTTCAGGACTGGTTTGAGTTTTTACCATTTTAACGGCTTATTTTTATGCCCAATCTAGATATTTTTAAATTATCATCATATTCTTAAACCTGGAGACCTGTGACTATGCGATCAGTTCCTATAAGTTACATTGGTCCCGTGGGAGGTGTCATTAACTCTTACGGGGATATTAGGGGGTTGGTTTGGGTTTTCACCCTTTAACGGCTAGTTTCTAAGCATAATCTAGATATTTTCTAATTATTGTCATATTCTCAAATCGGGAGACCTGTGACTACGCACTCAATTCCTATGAGTTACATTAATTCCGTGTGAGGTGTTAGTGCATCTTACGGGGCCGTTTGAGGGTTGGTTTAGGTTTTCACCCTCTAATGGCATATTTTCAAATTATCATCATATTAACAAATCCAGAGACCCGTGACTACACAATCAGTTCCTATAACTTATATTGATCCCGTGCGAGATGTTCAGTTCTCTTATGGGACCATTTGAGACTGGTTTGAGTTTTCACCCTTTTAACGGCTTGTTTTTACGCATAATCAATATATTTTCAAATTATCATCATATTCTCAAATCGAGAGGCCTATGACAATGCGATCAGTTTCTATAAGTTACATTTGTCCCATGGGAGGTGTCCATGCCTCTTACGGGGCTATTTAGGGGTTGGTTTGGGTTTTCAGCCTTTAACGACTAGTTTTTAAGCATAATCTAGATATTTTCAAATTATCATCATGTTCTTAAACTGCGAGTCCCACGAGTACACTGTCAGTTCCTACATGTTACATTGGTTATGTGCGAGTTGTTGGTACCTATTATCGGACTATTTTGGGCGTTGGTTTGGGTTTTCACTCTCTAATGGCATGTTTTTAAGCCTAATCTAGATTTTCAAATTATCATCATATTCTCAAATCAGGAGGCCCATGACTACGCGGTCAATTCTTACAAGTTATATTTTTCCCATGTGATGATACCAGAAATGAGACCACCAAGTCAATATGTGCGTAAGCTCAAAACCAGACAGTAATGGAGTATAACAGATATAAATAAGTAGACATACAGAGATAAGGAAAAGAAGAGGATGATACCAAATATAAGTGGCTCAGCCTTTGAAGGGCCTACGTCCATTGTGTGAGTGTGTGAAATCCACTAAATCTGAGATCTAATGGCCCTAGGATACATGCACTCAAAGTTTCTCGCTTTAAGCAATAAGTTTAGCAGAGTTTAAATAAGGTTTACAATTTATGATCATTAACAATGATGTGGGAGACAAGTATTTATAGTGCATGGGGGTGTAGTGTACTTCCAAAGCATGTATTAAGCATGTGAAGAATATTCATAACCAATAAAGAGCAGCCAGCTGTCTCTGTCATATGTAGGTCACGATGATAAAATATTCTTTCACATGAAAGGGAGATAGTGTTATAAAGATTTTGATACACATGAGATATACAGCTCACGCACACACTCCCACGTGTTCCCCAACTCACGCACTCTGTCAGCTATCCACTGTCGGCCACCTGTCTTGTCCAAGGCTGAGTCATAGATTCATGATCCATTGAAGATACCTGTCATGCTAGGAAATCTTGTCCTATCATCCTCGTCCAGTAGTAGGTCAAGGACTAGGGCCTACATCTTATAGGATTGACGATGTGAGGCATGTTGATGATTCTAAAGGATAAGGTCGAAGTCGCCCCTCAAGGGTAGTGAGGCTGAGGCCAAGTTAGCTAGGGTTGAGCCCCCGATCGAGACTCATTTCATCATTAATAACATATTAGTGCGGGCCAAGGTGATCTATATCTAAGACGAGGCTATACTTGGCATATCAATCACCCCTATCACTTAGTTTCTGACCTGAGGAGGAGGCTGAGGGGTAATAATGTCTCGAGATGTTGATGGTAATTGTTGAGAACACACTTAGAAATTATCAAGGTAGACTGCAGGCTCGATGTGACAGTTGTCGTAATTCCCATAGGTTTGTGTCTGATCGAGGCATAAATGATGATTAAACACTTAGGGTTTTATGCCTGAAATGATTATGCGACTTGAAACTTGTGCATAATCATTTCATGATATTTAAACCTGAAAATCTCTTCACTTTCTCCTTTTTTCTTCACATAATTCGCGCGCTCCCTCTCTTGTTCAAGAATTTCCAAGAAAGCTTCAAGGCTCTCCTTGCTTCCCCATTCTTCTAACTCTTCCAAGTAACCTCCTTTTGCCATTGTTTTCAAGCTTTTTCTCTTTCCAAGTTGGTTTTGACCATTTTTAAGTTTTCCATCGAGCTTAAGGGTTTTCTTGGCTACTTTATTTAGTGACAGTTAGGTGGTTTTAGGGTTGAGGGATTTAGAAATTTGGTTGAGAAAGTGGATTTGAGGTTTTGTTGGTGGTTTTAGGGTTTTTTCCCTCCCTGTTATATCCTCCTTTGGTTAGTTGGGTGATTTATCAATCATCTTCTCCGGTGAGCACTCAAACTATTCTTAATAAAAAAACGATTCAATTGCCCATTTCAATCTTTAGGTTAAAGTTGGTCAAAGCCCTGAGTTATTTCTCTCTTTTAATCTCCTATCTTCTTATAGGCATAAGTCCCACCTAGGCTTTTGGATGTTACAACAACTTCATAGGTTAGCTGCAGAGTTCCCCACACTTAGGGAAAGGGGATCTCAAGACATCCGTAAGGTAGAAGAAGAGTACGCGGCTAGACATAGGACCAACCCCCACTGGGTACGACCCATTTTCCCAATTGCTTTGAAAATAATATTTCCCTCATCCACTGAGACTCCTGGCTCGTCATCTGCTCAAGCCGAGGATTGATATTTTGAAGAGGAAATGAGGGAATCATAATCTCGTACATCGTCTTCCTCTAAGGCCGAGTCGTCTGGACAAAACGACTCATCTATTAATGTTGTCTCTGATGGGGATGAGCCGACAGTCAATCCAAATGTCGATCCCTGTCTTGACCATGACCCCTCATGAATTTCATGAGATATTCCCAGAGGGTCCCCCTGTCCCTGAGGAGGCCGATGGTCTAGATACCAAAGTCGATGATCTAGTTGTAACTTCATATACTGGGTCTTTTGTCTCTTCTGTTAAAGAGTCTAATCTCTTTTTATGTAAACACTTATATGGGATTAAGCCTAAAATTTCAATTAGAATCCCTAATGAGGAGTAGAAAGTATTCCAAGGCCAGGAAGGAGAAATCGTCATATACTATCAAATGTTTAAGGTCAACGTTAGGCTACCTTTTCATCCTACCATCCGAGCTATCCTATCTGTCTTGGGGCTTTCACCTACCTAGTTGGCCCCCAATTCTTATAGAATCATCCTTGGGTATGTCTCCTTTTGGAAGAATACCTTTACAAATGAGCTTTCAGTTGAGCTTTTATAGCTTGCTACAACATCTCGTCTTCCACCAATCAAGTCATCTATTTTCATTTATGGGCTAGGAAACCAGACAAAAAGCTTATCCAAGTGGCCCAAACTTCAAATTATTATTGGAAATAAAGGTTCTTTTTCATCTCTGGTGCTTGGGAGTTTCCATCTTAGGCCGACCCAACTAAGGACGAGCCTAGAGTTCCATGTTTCTGGGCTAGCCCCTCTATGACGGTAAAGTTTAACCCCAACCTCAGCCTTCAGTAATGGGATGTACTTAACTATCTAAGGGACCAAGGGAACGAGGGTGCCCTTCCAAAATTTGAGGATCTCATGGTCCCTAACTATCTTGAGGAGTTCGGTTTAGGGGTTGGCCCCCTGGATAAGCTATGTGAGCTATTTAATCCCCTGAAGTCTTTCCTTGTCTTCACATATCATTTCTAATCATTTTTCTTTTTCCTTACAGATCATCCTCCTAATATTTCAGACGAGGTCTAGAATATGACGGCTCCAAGTCTTCTGTTTGGCTTGGGGAAAAAGGTAACAATCATCCACCTAAGAAATCAACAGCTGGGAGCCGACCCATCCTGAGGCCACCCATTAGAGGAAAGAACCCATGGTTACCTCAGAGACTCGACCTAACCCCCATATAAATCACAGGGTTAGCTCTGCAAATACTGCTCCTGAAACTTCCTCATCTTTTAAGGCTTTTAGGGAGTCCAATTTGGCCCAGCTGAAGGCCGACCCGAGTTCGTTGATCAACAAAATCTCGACTGCAAAGGCCGCCATGTTTTCAGTCACCTCTAAAGCTGATTATGAATTCATGAGGAAAATTTCCCTTTCCAAAGTTTATGACTTTAGCCTCCACTATATGGCGTGAGTATTTTCCTCATACTTCCTGAGTCATCTCATCTCATATCATTTTCTATTTTATCTAACTCTGACTTCTTTATTTTTGTAGTTCGTGTTGGCCTTTACGTTGACCACTAGGTGGATGGCCAAAAATCAACAAAAACTTTAAGATGCCTATAAGGCAATTCAAGCTGAAGCTGACCTAAAGCAAAAGCTGAAAGAATGCAGGGCTGATCACAAAAGGGCGATAGACGAGTTGAAGTTGAATCATAGACACCATCTTAAGGAGAAATACAATGCCTTGAAGGAGAAAGATGAGGCTCTGAAGACCCAAGCCAACCAGTTAAAGTCCGACCTCGGACGAGGCAATAGAGGCCTATAAGGCTTCGAAATTTTTTTAAGATTTCATCCTGGAGTATCTTAAAAGGGGAATTAAGGCGGTCTGGAGATGGATTGTCCTAAAGTTTGTTGATGCCATCTCCTCCATACATCCATCATTGGATATTGTTGACATTGGTAACCCCCTCTATACTGAGGCCTTATCATATGTTGAGTCATTGGCCACTGCTAAGGGAGAAGGGATGTCTATCGACCCTCCTGCTGAGGTAGGCAACGTCGATGCTGAGATAATTATCAACGTTGAGCCGACTAGGAAGGATGTCCCTCTGTGGTCGATTCCCTTACTCTTGTAATTGTCTTTTTTTTGTGAACACTTGATTTATTTTTCTTACACCAAAGTGTATCCTCGACTAGAGTATAAATAAATGATAATTTCTCTCACATTTTATGAATCGTCTTTGCTTGTCTGAATGTATATCATCGTCTGATGTTTTAATCAACTAACCGTAATAAAATGGTTTAACACTTTAAACTACAAAGTATAATGAATAATCGCGCATCGTCTCGTCTAGGGATAAGATAAAACATGTTAATTTTAAATTCACCAAGTTAATGATGTTTCATATGAACCACACTTAAGTGATTTTTAAATTTGAATCCACCAAATTATGGTGTTTGGATCACAAGTTCCCTCTCATCATTTTGAGAGTGTATGGACAAGAGTCGTCTCGTCCGGGAGAGTTTTCCACCAAGTTTATGATGTTTAATATGAACCACACTTAAGTGATTTTTAAATTTGAATCCATCAAATTATTGTGTTTGTATCACAAGTCCCCTCTCCTCGTTTTGAGAGTGTATGGACAAGAGTCGTCTCGTCCATACACTGTCGTCGCGACTGAGAGAATTTTCCACCAAGTTAATGATGTTTAATATGAACCACACTTAAGTGATTTTTAAATTTGAACTCGTCAGGCTAACGATGTTTAATATGTTCCCCCCTCTCAGTGTTAGTGAGAGTCCATGGACGAGGTTGACCCTGTCTGGACCGTTATGTCACCGAGAGTTTCCCACCAAATTAATGATGCTTAATATGTTTCCCCCTCTCAGTGTTATTGAGAGTCCATGGACGAGGTTGACCGTGTCTATAATGTCGTGTCACCGAGAGTAAGCAGGAGTTACTTCACCATAAATGATGTTCCATAGCTTAGGATGATCTAATGCATATAATCTTAAAATAATTCAAACAACAAAATAGGAGAGAACACTTAGGAAATTTTTCATTCATAATCTGATTCTCATATACATAGGCAATTGGAATTAATACAAATAATAATAATACAAAACTCTTACTGATAGTATTTTTTGAGATGGTCAGTGTTCCATGGATTGGAGAATGGCTCTGCGTTTAAATTTTCCACTCGATACGTTCCTAGAACCACTTCTTCAACCACCCTATAGGGACCATGCCAGTTAGAATGAAGCTTTTTGGGATCCTGCCAAGTCTTCTTCAGAACGAGGTCTCCTACTGGAAGTGACTGGGCATTCACCCTCTTATAATAAAACTTCGCTATCCTTTGTTGATACGCAGCCTGTATAACCTCAATGTCTTCCTTCCAGGAGGGCCTTATTGTTAAAATACACTGACTTCTACACTTTGTCTTCATCTCTGACTATGGTAGAACTAATGGTCGATTTTGACATTGTTAGATACAAATACAACTTCTCTCCTCAGATTGGTCTTAACAGTTAGAGTGGGGAGCTGAGGTAGGCCTTCGAATCTTTAAAGGCTCTATCGCACTCCTCATTCCACTCAAAAGCCTTTCTGAACACTTTGAAAAAGGAAGACATTTGCCAATAGCTCTAGACACAAACATTTTTAATGTTTCCACGCCTCCAGTTAGCCTCTGCATATCTTTTATTGTTGTTGGAGTCTTCACCTCTATTAAAGCTTTGATCTTCTTAGGGTTGGCCTCAATTCCCCTCTAGTTCACAATAAAGCCCAAGAACTTGTCTGCCCTCATGCCGAAGACACACTTTGCGGTGTTAAGTTTCATCCTAAACTCGTCTATAATATCAAAAGTTCTCCCAAGGTTGGCTAAAAGAGTGTTGGCTTTGAGACTCTTTATCAACATATCATCGATATAACCTCCATCGTCTTCTCTATTTATTCTTCGAACATCCCATTGACCAGTCTTTGATATGTTGCCCCAAAATTATTCAAATCGAAGGGCATGACCTTGTAACAATAAGTCCCCTTATCAGTTATAAAATATGTCTTCTCAGCATCGACTAATTCTATGAATATCTAATTATAGCGTGAGTAGGCATACATAAAACTTATTAATTTATGGCTGGCAGTAGCATCAACCATCTAGTCTATCCTTGGCATAAGGAAGATGTTTTGGGGATAGTCTTTGTTCGGATCTGTTAAATCAACACACATCCTCCACTTACCATTGTCCTTGGGGATAATAATTGTATTTGCCAACCACTCAGGGTAAACGACCTCCCTGATGAAGTCTTCCTTTTCTAACTTCTTCACCTCTTTACGGATGACATCATACTTCTCCTGAGAGTAGACTTTCCTTCTCTTTCAGATCGAGTTTGCATTTCGAACACATTGAGCTTATGGCAGAGGACCCTTGGATCAATGCCGACCATATCTTCATGGCTCCAAGCGAAAATTCTTCGTCTCTTTTTTAACAGCTTGATCATCTGTTCTTTGATTTCCTTATTCAAGGCTTTGTCGACTGGGACGGGTTTTTTTAACTCATCCTCATTGAGGATGATGGATTGTACCTCCTCACTGGCCTCACCCTTCTTCAGCTTAGTCTCATCCATGGGGTCCAAAGTATCAATATTGTAAGTTATTGTGGCCCTTTTATATGCCTCCCTCTCCTCAGTCGAGTTGAAGTAGCATTCACATGCCTCCACTTGGTCACCCTGTACTTCCCTGCTCCATATAAAGTCAGGAATTTAATCATTTGGTGAACTGTTGAGGGTATGGCTTCAAATTCCTTAAGGGATATCCTTTCCATGATTATGTTGTAGGTCGAGTAGACATTCTTATCCATAACACAAAAATAAATCTTCTTCGTGAGGCACTTTGGCTAGTATTTCTCCATACTAACTTCCATCTCATAAATTCCCAAAGGATGAACTTTTTCACCACTAAAATCGATGAGAGGTTGGTGATGCGGTATCAGACTCTTCTTGCTTAGCCCCAGGCCCTTGTAAAAGTCCCAAAAATCACTCCGGCCAAGCTATCTCCGTTGACCAATATTCTCGGAACTTCATACCCATGAGCCAACGTGGTAAACACCAATGGGTCATCATATGGGGCTAAGTTCCCCTTCAAATCCATCTTAGAAAAACCAACAATCAAAGTTTTCATATCAACTTTAGTTCTTTTTACCTTCTTTGGCTTAATCACTGTTGAATGCACTTCTTTGGGTTACAAAGGAAGAGCTTTGGCCTTTGTCACGTGTGCCTTTCTGTCAGCAATATCTTTTCCCCCTCCATCAAGTCCTCAATAGATCATCTTCACCCCTAGAGAAATTATATTTAGCCGACCTTTAGGATCAACTATCTTTGGTGGGATGTCTAGTCTACTTCATCATCATTGATTGAAGCATCATCGTCTCGACTTGCTGGGGCGTCAGGCCTACACTTGTCATTCCTCCTCTTTCGGGTGTCATCCCATCCACCCTTTAGACTATTCTTATCCACATACTTTCTTAACTTGTCGTCCTTTATTATTTTCTCAATCTCATCCTTGAGAGCGAAACATATGTCAGTCGTATGACCATGATCTTGGTGAAACTCACACCACAGATTCTTGTTCCTCTTGTGAGGAGGAGCCTTCAACTTCTCAATCCATCTCAGAGATCGATCATTCTTTATCTCGTTCAGGATGTGCTGACAACTGACTGTCAGAGGGGTATAGTCAGCGAACTTATCATCCACCGACCTCTTTTTGCCATCCTTGTTATTTTACTGGAACTTACCTCCGTTGCTTGTTCCCTTATTATCTTCACCTTTAGCAGACATTGCCTCCTCCACATTCATGACCTTCCTAGTCGTATCCACGAGTTCATCCATAGACTTTGGAGGATCTTCGATAAGCTTACAAAGTAAATTTCTTCTATGTAAACCTCCCATCAGGATGGTCATAGCGATACTCTCTTTGTAGTCATCAACCTCTAACTTTTCCTTATTGAAACGAGCTATGTACTCCCTCAGACTTTCATTCTTTCCACGCTTCACGTACAACATGTGTGTTATCTTCTTTTTAGGTCTCACCATGAAGAAAAAAATGTGTTTAAACCTCTCTGCAAGCTATTTAAAATTATCAATTGAGTTTTTAGGGAGAGAGGTGAACCATACATGAGTAACTCCGGTCAGTGTGCTTGAGAAGGCTTGACACCTCATGTCGTCTGAGATGGAGTAAATATCAATAACTGATTGGCACATCTGGACTAGATTGGTTCTCCTATCATACCTGAGTGTGACCACCAGCAGTTTGAATTTAGTCGAGGTTAGATAACTCACGATCTTGGCCACAAAGGGGGAGCCCATACTATATACCCTATGGAAAGGATCTCGTCTCTTTAGTATGTCCCTTATTTTTTCCTCTGGTCTCTGAATAAAATCATTCTAGGGCTTCTCAATCGCAGCTATAACCTCAGTCTGGGCCACGTTCTCTCTAGCCCCCTCTCTACCAGCAGATCGAACTGAGGGCTCTCTGGAAACTATCATATGTCAGCTATTAACCACTCTTTATTACTCTTCTTTTCCTCTATGATGTCTACAGTCATCATCTATGTCATTCCTTCTAAAACTAGCGATACTTCAAGATCTAGATATACGATTTCTCAAGTCATCTGCTGCTAGGCCTTGTCTATCAAAGGTCGACCCTTTGTTTAGTCTGTCCAAAGCTGATACCCTTGGCCTACACTCTCGGCTACCAATACATCCACAGTTGGGATGAATTGGTTGCACAGTGCCTCTAAAAATCTGATAATGCTCCCAATATTCTCTGTCTTCCTCATCATCTTCATGTTCATCTTCATCATCTGGGGGCTCCTGACCTATACTCCCAAACGTAAATGTCTAGGGTCATCCACGTCTTTGCACCTTTGTTGAGGAGGAAGATCTTTAAGTGGGGCCTGTGGCGATACCCTGGCTGTTGGATCTTGAACACCTTCCCTAGCGTTCGGAGTTATAATCTCCTCTTTGGCATCGACAGGTGTAACCACCATGTTCTAGCAAAATAGATCAAGAGTGGTCTGTTTATGTCATTGTTCATCTACTAAGGAACGTAGGGCCTTCTCCACCTCAGTCATTTTTTACTGAGGTGGGGCTTGGTTGGTACTGGGTTCACCTATAGTAGGAGGATCTAATGTCATTGAAGAGTTTGGGTGACCAAAAAGACCAAGTGATGAGCTGAAAAGGCAGAAAATGAGCTGAAACTCAAATTAGATCTCTTTTAATGGTGGTTCAAGATCAAACGAGGATAAGATTGGACCGCCACCAGAGAATCCGGTGGATTAGCTATAAATGAAGGGAAAAAGATGGTTATCATGATCCCACAGACGATGCCGGATTGATAATACCAGAAATGCGATCACCAAGTCAATGTGTGTGTAAGCTCAAAATGAGCTAACAATAGAGTATGACATATATAAATAAGTAGACAGAAAGAGATAAGGCAAAGAAAAGGATGATACCAAATATAAGTGGTTCGGCCTTTAAACGTCCTATATCCACTGTATGAGTGTGTGAAATCCACTAAATCTATGTTCTAATGGCCCTGGAATACAAGCACTAAAAGTTTATCACTCTAAGCAATAAGTTTATTAGAGTTTCAGTAAGGTTTACAATTTATGATCCTTTACAACAATGTAGGAGATACGTATTTATAGTGCATGGGGGTATAGTGTGCCACCCAAGCATGTAATAAGCATGTTTAGAATGTTCCTAACCAATAAGTATTTATAGTGCATGGGATTCGACAGTCTGTGTCACATGTAGGTCATAATGATTAAATATTCCTTCACGTGTGAGGGAGATGTTGTTATAATGGTTTTGACATGCGTGAGATCTGCAGCTCGTGAGCACACTCCCATGTGTTCCTCAACTCACGTGCTCTGTTAGTTGTCCATTGTCATCCACCTGTCATGTTCGAGGTCGATTCATAGATTCATTATCCATTGAAGATAAACTTCATGCTAGGAAATCATATCATGTTGTCCTCATCTTGTAGTAGGCCGAGGATGAGAGTCTGCAGCTTATAGGATTGACGATGTGAGGTATGTTGATGATTCTAGAGGACGAGCTCGAGGTCGGCCCTCAAGGGTAGGGAGGTCGAGACTAAGTTAGCTTGGGTTTATCCCCAACCAAGGCGCATTTCATCATTAGGGTTTGATTAGTTCAGTCCAAGGTGATCTTTATTCGGGACGAGGCTATACTTGGCATATCACCGTGTGAGGTGTCCATGCCTCTTATGGGGCTATTTGGATGCTGTTTGGGTTTTCACCCTTTTAATGGCTTATTTTTAAGCTTAATCTAGATGTTTTCAAATTATCTTCATATTCTCAAAGTGGGAGATCCATGACTATACGGTCAGTTTCTACAAGTCGCATTGATCATGTGTGAGGTGTCCATGCCTCTTACAGGAACGTTTGGGGGTTGGTTTGGATTTTCACCCTTTTAACGGCTTGTTTATGAATAATATTGACAATTAAATACAATTTCTTGTGTCTGCAAAGTACCTAACTTGTGTGTGAGTATTCGTGTGTGATCCATGCATGGACACTTCATATTTAATGAAGTGTCTGTGCTTCCTAGTTGAACATTCATCATATATAACTCAAAGTGAATGTACTTCCCTTAGTTAACCTTGTGTAATATTAAATTTTATTTTAGTACTTAAAACTCATACCATTCTAAAATATCTATCCATATCAAACCTAAAGGTTTGAGTATAAACTTAAGCCTTTAATTTGAAATATTAACCATTACACCAAATCATATTCAACTACCCAATTAAATAATAATAACTACTATCCTGGACAGTGATGCAGCTTAATAAAATAAAAATATAGAAAAGGAAAGGAAAGTGATCAACCTTTGTGTTTGCATGAATTGAAATAAATTTGGTACTTGGATAAGAAGTCAATTGAGGTTGATTAAGAAGTCAATTATATATAGTCATAAATTGGTACAATATATCTCATAATCAGTTTAACCGATTCCTTTTACAACATTTTTGAACCCTTTAAATATAAAGATGAAGTGTCGAACCTATTACGCTGCCTTGAATTTGATGCTAGAGATGCCAACTGCCTGATTTTGATCCGAGCATTCAATCTCATTTGGTGAGATCTCTTATCTGCTACACCTGTCCAGAATCTAATCTAAGCATTCGCTCCCATATGCCATCCCTGTATTCAGTGGATTAAAATCTAAAGAAAACTTCATCAACTAAAAAGGTTGCAACAACAAATGAAAATATGATAGTGGGAAAACTTATGGTAGCTCATGAGACATGTATGATTCGCATGAAGCAAATATCACAAATGTATACTATGATTAATAATGAATGTATATAATATTATGTAGATATCATACAAAGAACGAATGGAGTTACCTCACTACGAATGATGTTAAGTCTTTACAAACCTAAAGAGATGCAATGTGAACTCAATAATAAAATATTAAATGTGAACTCAATAATAGACTCAAAATATGAATGAGCTGAAATTTGATTAAAACAGTACCACAACAGAAAAAAAAGATAGACAGAGTTGCTCAAGCAAACACTTATCAAACAATAAAACCAAAGCTCATTGTCCAATACAAAGAAATCATATCACAATATATCTATACACGGTTACAAATAAAAAATTTAATAGCAGGATAATGTGTCCACACGTTTATAAAAGATCTAAGAGACAAAGGAAAATGTAACTTGATGCTTCAAAAGTCATAACTTAGTCGCTTCTAAAAGAGAAAAATATTTCTCTAGATATGTCCTACCGATCTTTCTCCAAATATTTCTCCACAAAAATATTTCTCTAGAAAAATCATAACTTAACGGGACTAAAATTACTAAATTAGAGCACCACCATCAACACAAAACCCAAGCATGATGTGTCCTACTGATGTTTCAGAGAAGCTTTACTGAAATCACACTGATTACTAAAATAGAAATACCATGAGGAGGTAAAATACCTTTATTTTTACACCATGATCAGTATGTAAGTACTAAAAGATGATTAATGGACCAAATATAAAACAAAATTAAGAAAAAAAAATAGAAAAGATTTATACATTTTGAACATTCTAAGAACATCAAACAAGCATCACTGTTATGCAGTTTAACTGTTATTCTTACTCTCGTTTTCTGAGGGTGTCACTTCAGTATTAATTGTTGTGGTTATGGAGACCTTATCTTCCACGAATAATTGCAGATCAAAAGACTATTGAGTTTGGACAGTTGTCCAAGGTGATCCCTGTGCCGAGTTACAACCATTGTCATCGCCATTTGATGCTTCAGCAGATGAGATTAGGCACTCCATTGGTAAGTTCTCTCTCACAAGGAATATGATCCACCCAATATAACCAATGGTCGATCTGAGGTGTACCACTCTCCGAAAGGTAAAACTTGTAGACACTGTTGAAATTGTACCACTCTCCATTCACTTTGTGAGATTGTTAAAACTAGGTCAGCAACAGGGCAGTTGAGCATAATGAATTGCATGTCCCACACCTCCAGGGCCTTTTCGAAAACCTGAATTTAAAAATCGCCATCTATAGATATGCAAATAAGTAATATGAAGAGAGGATGAGATATATCATAAAAAATTATACATGTTTACTTCAACGTGAATACAAACAAAAATCGATCTATAAAAGTTTAATTTTTAATGGAAATAACACAATATAAAATAAAGGACGTTATAAAATAACTTATGTGTGATAAAGAAATTTGCAAATTCCAATTACAAACTTATTTAACTAGAGTCAATTTTAAACCATATAAAATTAGGCCTTAAACATGCAACTACGTGTGTGTGTGTGTGTGTGTGTGTGTCAAACCAATAAACCCAAATATGCTAACTCACAGATTTAAGGAAAAATCCTCGAAGTGCAAAACCTTTTATTTCACTTTGAATTAAATCGCAATTTACAATCACAATGAAATCTGCAATAATTTTACCCCAGTAAACCTACATAGACACACAACCTAGAGTCAACAATGGATTTCACGCAGCGAACCCACATGAACCGCAGTCCAATCTTCAGTAAAGATTCACACACAGCGAAACTCAAAGTAGGTTCTTGGGTTCCAAAACAATTCACATGAACATTGGGATCTTGTGAATTGAAATTAAAAAGGTTTAAAAGCCTAAAAGTGAGAAGACATATGTTTCTTCAGTAACAGTTTCGTATGAACAGAAAATTGTAGGTCTTCTTAAGAAAAACGGAGTTTTTTAACATGCTTAAATAGAAAATCTAAGGCGATTGCTCGTTCGAACGAAAAGCAGTGTCGCTCGAACGATGCCACGCGTTGCTCGAATGAGCTTTCCACGAGACTGGTTGTCGTTTGAACAACATGGCATGTCGCTTGAATGAGAAATTAAATAAATATTTTTCTTTTTTTTGTTTGCCAGTAAATGCTAAGCCCTAAAACTTTAAAAAATTATTTTGACGAAAAACATAAAAACTCCGCTCCAACACTTAGAAATTTTTTTGATGAAAAATATTCCAATATTCTAAGTGAAATGAAAAGGAATAAAAACACAACATTTACCAGATTCATCTCACAAACGCTTGATTATTGAAGAAACTTGATATTTGGATCCGTCTTGATGCATATGTGATCTTGAATATTCTTTGACGGTTATAGCGGTATATGACATACTAATTGATGACGAACAATTATAAACTTATGTCCTTACAAATCTCCCCCTATGTCTATGCTGGTACAAAATAAAAACATCTGAATTATCAAAACATAAAACGCCTTTACAAATCTAATACCCTCATGAACCCAAAAATGAAACGGTACTAAACATGTTGGTCTTAAAACTATTCTTCAAAATCTTCAACATCAAATCTTCAAGCTTTACTCATCATGGTGTGTAACATATGTTCTTCCATTGTTGTACCTACACACATGAGACAAAGCAAATACCTCGGGATGCATCGAGTTTGAAATGATATAAAAATACATCAATCATCATAATCAAATCTCCCCCATATTGCAAAAACTCCCATAATTCGTTCTCCCCTTTTTATATGACCAAAATAGACATGGAAATGAATAAACAAATCAACATGGAGTTTTCATGATTAATGCATAACAAATAGGAATCAAACTAAGCTCATGCAAAGCGTAACTCAAAAGCTTTCACAAAGTATTTTTTAATTTTTAATTTTTTCAAACAAAAAGCAAAAATAATATTACGAAAATCACACACCATGAATTTACACTAAGACAACCAAATCATGGAAACCGAATGAATGGGTGTGAACATGTTCAATAGGTAAATCAACGCAATCAAACATAACATATGTGCATGATGTATACATGTACTCCTATTGAATAAATCTCAAAATCATTCTTAGGTGTTGAAAGTGTTGAATTTAAATGGCATTGACTCAATCCATCAACACATCAAAGTCAATAATGATTCTCACACCAATAATGTCTAAAACTATGAAAGATTTTTCAAGATGTTATCAGGACGTGCAGACCCGTTTTTCATTTCTTTCAATCCAAACTCCCTCATAAATAATAATCGTTATATTTTTCTTTTGAGGTGGCCCCTTTTCGTCAAGTGTAATCAATTTTGGAACACTTAAAAATAGTGGAAAATTTTGGCACTGTTTTAAAGTGTATCAGATTGTTATTAAACCGTGCCAGAATTTGGCACTGTTTAAAATTGTGCCAGATTTTTTATATCAGGGTGTGCCAAATTGTTATTTATGGTGCACTGTACTTCCATCCCATCTGCTTGCTGAACATTTTGTTTACCAATCTTTGATAAGTTGCCTCTGCGTTCTTGAGGCCAAACGGCATGACCTTATAGCAGTACAACCCGATTGATGTTATAAAGGAGGTCTTATCCTAGTCGGGTCCATATAGAGGGATCTGGTGATATCCAGAGTAGGTGTCTAGGAAGCTTACCCTTTCATGTATTGTTGTGGCGTCAACCAGCTGATCTATCTTCAGGAGAGGGAAACTATCCTTGGGGTACGCTCAGTTGAGGTCGATGAAATCAATGCAAGCCCTCTAATTGTCATTTCTTTTGGGTACCACCACTGGGTTGGATAACCATACAAGGAACTGAACTTCTTTGATGGATCCTGCATCCAGTAGTTTTCCTACTTCCTTCTCCATTGCCTTAGCCTTCTCGAGAGACGTTCGATGAGCCTTTAGAGTGATAGGATTGAAGGTGGGATCGATGTGCAGGCAGTGGCAGGCCATACTGGGGTCAACCCCTGGTAACTCTTAAGGCCCCTAGGTGAAAACATCCATGTTTCTTTTGATAAGTGCAACTAACTCCCTTTTCTCTTGATCGGTAAGACTAGCTCCAATCAAGAATTTCCTCTCTATTAATTTGTCATCAGCTACAAATTCTTCCAGACTTTCTATGACCCTATCGATGGGGTGGACCCTGGTCTCTTCCACCCCTGGTTGACCAACCGTAATTACTATTTAGAGAGAACAGCCCCCTCCTGGGTTTTCTCTGATTCCTTTTTTTTTCTTTTTTTGGGTGAATAGTTGTAATAAAGCACAGCCTGGTCACCATGGATCTCGACCACTCCTCAATCTTTAATGCACTTTAGATTTTAATGATAGGTAAATGGCACGTCATTCATGGTGTGGATCCATCCTCTGCCCAAAATAGCATTATATGGGGACCCGATGACCTCTAATAAAAACTCAATTAGTTTTGAGATGTTTGCTACCCTGATCGACAAGATTATCTTCCCTAAGGGCATCGTGATGCGTCCTGAAAATTCGACCAGTGGAACGGTGGATTTTTTTAGGTCGGTGACATTCATCTTCAGTTCATTAAATAGTTCTAAGTGCATCCACAAGTATCTTGTCAATAACCCAGTTAGAAATTTGAGTGTGATCACCAACATGTAATGATGTGAGTTTTTTACCCCAATTAAGTCTTCTTCGGTGAACACGATGTGCTTAGTGTAACCAACGCCTTCTAGTCACCGTCGGTTTCCTGCCAGGATTTGGCAGGGTCAATTTAAAAAGCTTCCATTACGGCAGTCACCTTCCTGAGTTCCATTCGAACGGTATTTCCCTGGATCTTCTTATGGTATGATGACCCATGGGTTACTGCGAACTCATGATTTTATCATCGTCGAGGGCGTTATCTAGCTTCTAGTCGCCATTAGTTGCGGCCTTATTCGCTTTTTTTCTCGACATACTCGCTGAGGTGCACTGCTTTAACTAACTCTTCCAAGTGTGACTTCAGAGCTTTGTAATTCTCAATTTGATGACCGCCCTCCTTATGGAACGCTCACCTCAATGCGTTGTTCCTTTTGGTTAGGTCACCACCCATCTTCTTGGGCCATTTTATTAAAGGCTCATCCTTGAATTTACTCAGAATTTTGTAAATAGGTTCCTTAAAAAATGTGTTAAAAGCCTAGAACGCTTTGGAGGGATCATCCTTGTTTCCATTCTTAGATCTATTCTTGCCCTCATTATTGTTTCCCTTTTTCTGGGTATCATTATTCTTCGTTCCCTTATTCACCTTCGCTTGATCATTGTCTCCACCACTAGGATAAACTACGTCATCCACCTTATTGTACTTCTCGATACGATCCATAAGATCATCGATGGTGATGACTTTCTTCTTGGTGAGGGATTGGTGTATCAAAGAGGTGGTCAGCAAGACAATTTTAAAGGACGCTATGGCAACTTGCTCGGAGCAATCCTTAAACTCGTTAAAAACTTCCCAATATCATTTGGCGTAGTCTCTAATGTTCTCCCGTGGCTTCTTCTTCGTGGTGATCAGTGCATCCATCCGCTTGGGATGGGAGCTTCTCGTTATGAATCGCACCATGAAAGCCTCTTCCAGTGCTGTAAAATTCCTAATCGACCTATGAGGAAGCATCTTAAACCACTTATGCCCTACATCATGTAGGCTAAAAGGGAAGATTCTGCATATAAGTGCGTCATTATGGCTCCATAAGGTCATTACTTACTGATATTGCCTGATATGGTCTATAAGACCTGCTTTCCCGACAGCAAATTCTTCGCGGCCTCCTCTTTCTTAATAGCCCTTGAAAAGGAGGACTTCATTTGAGTGTTGAAAGATCTTCTGGATAGCTCTCTGGTTTATCTTAATCCTCGATGGGCTGGGTGTTGATCCATCTCCCTATATACCAGTATCCTTAAATCTTCATTATAAGATCATTGCTTAAGTGGAGCCTCTCTTGCTGCCCACGCTCTGATCGCACTTGCTATGACCTGTCACATTCAGTCCTTTCTTGGTCATGCCTAGAGCTCCTTCCTCGACTGAGAGTGTTGCTCATATGAGGGTTAGGAGTCCTCGCATGATGTTTCCCAATGGCCCTTTGGAGGTCTCTTTCCATTCTTTTGAGTCACCTCTGCAGGTGAGCATTTTCTTCCACTTAGAGGTGAGCATTCTCCTCTTGTTCGTGAAGCTTGGCTTCAAAAGCATCGAACAACCTCGAGATCTGAGTAGGCCTAGGTGTCCCATGGATTTCTTAATAAGTTTGCTTATCCTGGCGAAACCTAGGGCTTCTGTGTTGGTGAATTTTATACCTGACCCTAGGAGGAACTGGGTCTTCTTGAACATCACCGGCTTGGGGAATGTTGATGTTGTGGTGAGACATTATGGGCTTATTAGTAATGAATGCTTTCATAGGAATACAAGCCTTTTCCACAGACAGAGCCAATTTTGAGTGCAGAAAATATCACAATCAAAGATTTACGAAAATAATTGTAAATGGCAGGAAGTAAATGGAATCACACAAATAACAACAATGTGCATGGTTAGGCAACTTACCTACATCCACGAAGAGGTTACTTGTTCTTATTAAGTGTCTCTCAAAATCTTCAGTTTTCCATCCCTTTGCCCCGGGTCAGGGTGTACAATTTATAGATATGTTTGTTATAGAGTTCGAGTTCTTTAAGGAACTTAAAGTAGCATGTGGATTTTCCATGAGGTACTTAAATATTTCATTTGATATTTTTAGTACCTGATTTGACCATATTCATAAGTGTTACTATCCTATTGAATTAATCATGTGGAAATTGAGTCATGATTTAGACCAGGACAAATGTCTAATTAATCAGGACTTCGTTAGGTACTCTCATGGACTTAAAGAAAATGGGTTCCCACAAACACCAAACATAGTCCTTGTAAAAGTCCCCAGTACCTACAAGATTTCATCACCCATACCTTTATCATTATAGGTGCGCTCAATAAACCTTTCAATACCCTCATGGTGGGTGACGAGCTTCTAAATATGACATATCTTAACCATTGAATATCTTCAGATATCATAATAAGTCAATTTTTATCCCTACTGACGTCACCCACCATTAGTCCTATAGACACTCCAACAGTGAACATCTCTGATCGGTTGCCCGATGGTTAACATCCCCGTCAGCTGCCTATATCACTGAATACATCAATACCACCTCCATCTTTGTTGCTCGATCGGTAAATGAGACCCTTGAGATCACTCTTTTAGATGAGGAGATGTTCAGCTCATAAGGGCCAGTAGACGTTAGTTTCTCTTCCCAAGAAGAAGAAGAAGAAGAAGAAGAAGAAGAAGAAGAAAAAGAAAAAGAAAAAGAATAAATGGCTCCCCCAAAGAGGAGACTACTACTAGGGAATGACGATGATGACGACCAGGTCCTGTTATCCCATAGGGTTAAGGCTTTGAAAAAATCTGAGGGGGACTCCCCTAAGACTAGTGGTTCTAGCTCGGGAACCAAGGAGAATGAAAGAGATCAGGAGAAGAAAGAGGAAGAAAGAGGAGGAGATAAAAAGAGAAGAAAAAAATAAGGCTTCTGTAAAGTCCTCCCTTTCTTTTTATTACTGCTAGTGGGGGAGCATGTCTAATAACCCAACCCTTGCTCCCGATCTACTGAAGAGGGAAATACTTTCCATTGATCACGAGCATTTATCAAGGCTAGGTTTCGACTAGCTAGCCCTTAAGTCTGCTTAAGACCATGCTCTGGTAAGTGGTCTTTTTTCACAATTTATTGTCCCCAAATGTTTTAGTTTCCTATGCTGATCTGTTGTCTCTGTTTGCAGTTTATAACATATTTTACTACTCTGATGGATGGTGATGTCGACTAATCCAAAAAGAACTAAGAGCTAGTCGAAGCCCTAAAAAAGTCCTAGGAGGACTCATCTGCTGCTTGAAACACCTTTGAGTTGGAGAAGGAGGCCTCCGTAAAGGATTTTGACAAGATGAAGATGGCCAATAGCCTCATAGTTGCGTAGAAGGAGAAGGTGGTTGAGGAAAAGGATAGGTTGGCTGAGAGGATCCAGGAACTGGAGGGGAAGATCCCTAGGATTAAGAACAACAGCTAAAATTAAGGCTTGGATATGGCCTATGATGATGCTAAGATCCATATCGCCTATGCCTACAAGTTATCTTTGAAAAAAGACTGGGATCACGCCCTGAAGGTAGAAGGGGTCCCCTGGAGTCAAAGCTATTCTAAAAACATCAGTCGAGCCCCCTATTCGATTGTTGAGGAGGAACCTTCTGTTGGCCGACCTATCGACCAAACTAAGGGGATGTCAGGCAAGGTAGAGACTTTTATCGACCAATTGGGCAAGGCAATTGACAAGGGAAAGGGGTCGGAGTCCTCTAATCATATGAAGGAGTGAAACCCTATATATTAGGCTTTTATTGTATTTTCCTTCTGTTGTATTGGCTTTTGCCTCCCTATTATCATTAATAAAATATATTTTTTTCTTTTTACTGATATTCTTTATATTTGACATTTACTTTCTTTCTTGTAGCTTATTATTATCGAGGACACTTCTTCTTACTCAAACTTTAAAAAAAAAGGCCTGGGCATGAGCGATCAAGCTCGTCGGGCCTTTATAATGGTTTGTAAAACTTTGAAGATAAGAACAATGGCTTACAAAAAATAATCGCAATCGGTTATTGAAATGAAAGACGACCTCAAGGACATAGAAGATATCAGTTCTTCTGTGCAGGAGGATACAATCGACCTGAAGGCCCAGATTGCTATGAGTAAGGATGTAGGAAAGGTCAATGAACTAATTCAGGATGAGAACGATGCCTTAAAGAAAAAGATCTCCGAGTTGGAGGAGGATCTTTAAAGGAAAAATATCATTATATTCGACCAGCAGCGAGACATCATGAGGCTTAAGATTTTAATCAGGAGGGGTCTAAGAGATGCATCAGCATCAGGTTATGATGAAGGATGGTAGGATGCCCCAGTGTGGGTGTAGGAGGTATATGACGTGGCATAAAAGCATTGGTGGCTGAACTACCTCAAGGTTCTCAAAGAACCCAAGGATTCCCAGCTATATTACATGTATCAGGTGGACTGTCCTGCGTATAATCGACTTCCCTTTAGGAGGGATAAGCAGTAGGTTCCTCTGAATGCTATCCTCACCAGTCGCTCAATGATTTCGAGGTGGACCCCAATAGTGAGGATGAGTTCGTACCTAATTCGAACGATGGTCGACGAAGGTATATAGTAGAATTCCAAGATCATCAACCATAAATAGCCTGTGCCCTTGTCATATATTTTGCAACTCTGCCATGTAATTAATACCACGTGTATGTTATATTATCAAATATAATGTTATACTTCCTCAGGCCTATACCGAATGATTAAAGTCTAATTATTAATTGTTATGTGTTTTGGGCACTTGCCTACTGAATCTTGTTAATAATAACTTTTGTATGTCTCAACTGGGAGGACATGATAATACCTATTACACTTTAGGCATTTGCCGACTAAATGAGTTAGTAATAATTATTTGCGCATGCTTCCAGTCCAATATGATTTAGCATGCGTCATTCCATTTCCCTTACCTTTTAGGTCATGTCGTCACACTCTCTTAGGCCTAGGAAAGATGATGGCAAGAATGCACCGGGTCAACGGGCCTTCCATCCGTTCAGGATTTTTATTGACTAACATTGTTGGCGACCAATCTAAGTTGGATCTTTGCCTAAGGATCTCCTATAGGGATTTTACTATTACCTGGGCAACTCGTGAGGTCCTTTGTGTTTGATCTGACAAAGACCTGAGGATTCCTTTAATTAATTAAAATAAAATTAGTAGCCTACTACAATTAATCTGAATAATTCTTGGTGCGAGGAGATTCCCGGATTGGAATAAGTTAAGTGACTTATTGTAATCAAGTGGAATGTTGTTCGGCCCGAGAAAATTCCTTAATTAATTTAAGCTAAGCAACTTACTCTAACCGGGTGTAATCCTACTTCATGTCCAAGAGTGGAGTTGTTTCTTAGAAATGGTGCATAATATCGAGATAGTTGAGACATCATATAAAAGTGAGATATTAAAAAGTTAGAGAAAAATGGTACTTTATTTATTAAGTATTAACTTAGGAGCAACATAAGTCTGAAATAAAAAAATTTGCATAAACTATATATGCTATAATAGTAGAAGAAGAAGAAGAAGAAGAAGAAGAAGAAGAAGAAGAAGAAGAAGAAGAAGAAGAAGAAGAAGAAGAAGAAGAAGAAGAAGAAGGCTAAAAGTAGAACTTCTAAAGGGTCTTCGCATTCCCTGCTCTTGGAATCTCTCTTCCCTCTAGCGTTTCCAGGTGATAAGATCCTTGAAGGTCGTCCCTGATCACCTTGAAAGGTCCCTCCCAGTTTGGTCCCAGTTTTTCATCTAATAATCATACTGCATTGCCGAGGACTTTCTTTAGGACGTATTCTCCAACCTGGAACTTTCTCGAATTGACCTTTTTTTGTACTGCTTTTCTAGTTGGTGCTCGTATGGGGCGAGCTTAATCATGACCTACTAAGTCAAGTTCAGTGTATAATGCATCATCATTAAGCCCTTGGTTAACCAAACTAGTTTAATGGTGGGGAGACCAGCTTCAAGTGGGATGATAGCCTCCATTCCATATGTGAGTGTGAAAATGTTTTCCCTAGTCAGCCTTCTGGGAGTAATTTGATTGGCCTAGTGGGCATGGGAAAGTTCGTAGACCCAAGAGCCCTTTGTCCTTTCCAGCATCTCCTTCAGACCGTCGAGCATCATTCTGTTGGAAGCCTCTGCCTGGCCATTGCTCTAAGAATATGGTACTAAGCTAAAGTGATGCATGATGCCATGCTCATCACAGAAATTCTGGAAAAAAAAACACTTTCAAATGTGTGCCATTATTGGTGATAATGGCTCTGGGTACCCCAAAGGGAATTATGATAATTTTTTAGATAATCCTTATCATGTCAATGTCTCTGATCTTGGCTAGTGGTTCTGCATCTACCAACTTGGTAAAGTAATCTGTGTTAACTAAGATATAGTTACGATTACCAATTTTGGTAGGAAGTGGCCCCATAATATCCAACCCCCACTATGCAAACGATATGGGACTAGTCAAAGATTTCAGCTCGTTGGATAGTTAGTGAACCATAGGAGAGAGCTTTTGGCACTTCTCACACTTCTGAGCATATATACTTGCATCCCTCTACATACGTGGCCACCAATAGCCTTCTTTAATTGCTCGGAATGCCAGGGACCTACCTTCTCCATGACTCCCACAAATACTGCCATGAAGCTCGCGAAGGACTTACTCGGTGTTTTGCGGGTGGATGCATTGGAGGTAAGGAACTATAAAGGACCTTTTTTAGATCTTTCCTCCATGAAAAAAATAGAAGCGATCAACCTTCACCCACACCAAGTGATCTAATTTCTTATCGTCCGACAGCACCTCATTCTTAAGGTAGGCAATGATCAGGTCCATTCAGCTAGGACCCTTTTCTATAGAAAGAATTTATTTGGTGACCACTGTTTTATTAATACTGGGTCGGGCGAGGAACTCTAACACAATTTTCCTCCTGAGATCTGAATCCACCATAGAGCATAGAACTACTAAGGCATCAGCATGATTGTTTTTCCTCTAGAAAATTGTTGAATGTTGACTTCATTGAATTATGTGATGAGTTCATGAACTAAACTAGGTAGGATGCTATCCTATCATCTTTTGTGCTAAAATCTCCACTCACTCGTTGGATACCATCTTGTAATCATTGAACAGATTAAGATGCTTTCCCCCTAGAAGTTGGGCCTTGTGTAGGCTAACTACCAGTGCTTCGTATTTGGCCTCGTTGTTGGAGGCTTAGAATTCTAGACTTATTCATTACACGATGATAGTTTTCTCTGGTGTTACTAGAATAATACCTACTCTTTCCCCCTTGGAATTAGAGGATCCATCAACGTACAGGGTCCAGTGCTCGGACTGTGCTTCCTGGATTGATGGTTGCTTTGTAAGCTACTAGTCGATAAGTCCATTAATTATTAATTTTGTGATGAAATCTGCTAAGATCTTTAACCTAATTGTTGTCCTCGGCTAAATTTTGTAAATCAAACTTTTTGAGATTGACTGATCACTCGGATAATCGCCCGGAGATGTCGACTTTCTAAAGAGTATCTATGAGAGGGAAAGATGTGATCACTATAATTGAGTACGCTTCAAAGTCATGTTTAAGCTTCCTAAAAGCAACTACTAGGGAATAGGCTAAAATTTTAAGTCGTAAGTAACGTTGCTCGACGTCCAAAAGCGTCTTGTTGGCATTGTACATGGGATACTATTTTCCCTCTTTCGCACATACCAAAACGAAGCTAATTGCATGGCTTGATACTTCAAAGTAGAGGTGTAGAGGATATCTTTCGTCAGGGATTACTAGCAAAGGTGGCTTGTTAAGATAGAATTTAATCTTCTATAAGGCTTATGAATAGTCATCACACTAGGTGAGGCCCTTGTCCTTCTTGAGGAGATGAAAGAACGGCCAGTATTGCTCTGATGACTTGGAAATGAAACGATTGAGTGATGCGAGCATCCTCATAAGTTTTTGAATGTCTCGCAAAGTATTCGATAGCTGGACCCTTGTTATAACATCAATTTAGTCTGAATTGTCCTCTATACTTCTCTTGTTGACCATGTAACCTAGGAACTTTCTTAACTGGACTTTAAATGAGCACTTGCTCATATTGAGCTTTATTCAAAACTTCTTGAGGATTTCAAAGGTATTAACCAGGTCCCTGAGGTGGTCACCCTTGTGTATGCTTTTGATAATCATATCTTCAATGTAGATTTCCATGGTGATTCACATTTGTTTCTTGAACATCTTGGTAACCATACTCTGATAGGTGGATCTCGTATTATTGAGGCTGAATGGCATAACTTTGTAACAGTAAAGTCCCACCGGAGTGATGAATAATGTTTTATCCTAGTCGGGGCCGAACAACAGAATATGGTGATACCCCGAGTATGCGTCCAGGAAACTCATGCGTTCATGCACAGTTATGGCATCGACCAACTATTCTATCATTCACAAAGGGAAATGATCCTTGGGCACGCCCTAATTAGATCCGTGAAATTGATGCAAACTCTCTAGATACTTTTACTCTTTCGTACTACCACTGAGTTGGACAGCTATTTAGGGAAATGGACTTCCCTAATAGAGACTGCATATAGAAGCTTTCCAACTTCGTTCTCTATCGTTTTAGCCTTTTTAGGGGGTTGTTCGATGCGTCGCTTAGGTGACTAGCTTGAAGGTTGGGTCTACGTGAAAGTAATGGCATGCAACCTCAGGATCAATCCTTGACAAATCGTATGGCTCCCATGCAAAAACGACCAAATTAGTTTTAAAAAAGCAATCAACTCTCCTTTCTCGTGAACAGCACGCGTTATTCCTATCAAGAACCTTTTCTATGGAAGGTTATCATCAAATGTTACCTCCTTCAGGTTTTTAATAACCCTGTCAGTGGGGTGGACCCTAGTAACTTCCACCCCTAATTGGTCGTGCCGTAGTCGTTATTTTGATGGGGTAGCCCCATCCTGGGCTTCCTCTGGGAGAATCTGTTACTCTTATTCTTCTCTTTTAGGGGTCGAATGGCGGTAATGAATTATTTTCGAGCAGTGTCCTGGTCACCAAAGATCTCGACCGTGCCCTGGTTGGTGACACGCATGAGTTTCTAGTGATATGTTGATGGTACGTCCTTCATGGCGTGAAGTTATTCTCTCTTAGAATGGCATGATATGGTGATTCAATGTCTGCCACCAAGAATTCAATCAGTTTTGAAACATTACCTTCCCTTATCGACAGGACTATCTTTCCAAATGGCATCGTGGTCTTTCTCGCGAAGCCGATCAATAAAAAAATTTCTTTCTTAAGGTCAGCTAAGTTCAGTTTCAGTTTATGAAAAAGTTAAGGTACATTACCTCAGGCGAGCTCCCCTAATCAACCAGGAGTTTGTCAACGTCCTAGTTTGTGATCCTAAGAATGATCACGAGTGCCTCGTGGTGTAGAGTTCTCACCCCCACCAAATTATTCTCAATGAAGATGATGTATTTGGTATAGTCAACATCCTATGATCGACGGTGCTTTCTAGCCTGGTTCTTTGTGGGGCCAATTTGGAATGCCTCCATAACAGTTGTGACCTTCTTCAGCTCCATTAGAATGGCATTCCCTTGAATATTCTTCAGGTCGAATGCTTCGTGATTAACTACAAACTCGTGTCCCATGTCGTCATCAAGGTCATTATCCGTCTTCTAGTTGCCATTGGTTGTGACCTTATCGGATTTCTTATCTATATACTCATTCAAATGCCCAGCTTGGGCCAACTAATCTAAGTGCGACTTAAATGCTTTATAGTTCTCGGTTCTATAGATGCCCTCCTTGTGGGACGCTTTTTGCAATGCATTATTCCTCATCATTGGGTCATCACCTATCTTTATGGGCCAATTCATAAATGGATGATCTTTGATCTTGCTCAAGATTTTGTAAATTGGCTCCTTTAAGACTGTGTTAATAGCCTAGAAAGTCTTTGAAGGATCTGCCTTGATTCCATTCCTGGAGTCATTCTTGCCTCCATTCTTGTTCCCTTTCTTGGGAGTATTACTCTAGTCTCTTCCTTTACTTACTTTGATGCTGTCGTTATCCCTTGGATTATATTGAACCACATCCTTAATCTTGGCATATTTTTTGATACGCGCCATGAGGTCATCGATGGTGATAGACTCTTTCTTTATAAGGGACTGGTGTAGCTGAGTTATGATCGGCAGACTAATCTTGAAGGATACTATAGCAACCTAATTTAAGAAATCCTCTAATTCATTTAACACCTCCTAGTATAGTTTGGTATAGTCACGAAGGCTCTCTTGTGGTTTCTTCTTTATAATGAGCAGCGAATAGGGTAGGAGTTACTGATGATGAAGCAACTTGTGAAGGCCTCAGCGGGGGCCTTGAAGCATTTGATTGACCTGTGGGTAGCCTCTCGAACCATTTTTTTACTATGTCATGCAAGCTATAAGGAAATATGGGACACAAAAGAGCATCATGTTGGCTCTATGGGGTCATGACTTGCCTATACTATCGGATATGGCCTATGGGGCCAATTTTGTTATCATAGATTTTAAATTTGATAATAGAAAACTTCTTTGGGGGATCCTCTTCTTCAATTGCCCTTGAAAAAGGGTATTTCATCTAAGTGTTAAGAGTGCTTCTGGCTAGCTCTTTAGAGAACCTAGCCCCTTGATGGGCTGAGTGCTAATCCATCTCTCTTCAAACCAAGATTCTTATATCTTTGTTACGGCATTCATTGTCCCTATGGCATCTCTCTCACTGGCCATGCTCTAATTGGTCCTGGTCATGCCTGAAGATCCTCTTATGGCTGCGTGTCTTGCTCACCTGAGAACTAGGAGACCGTGTGCGACGTTTCTTATATCTTTATAGAGATCCCTTTCCATTCTTTTAAGTAGCCTCTGTAGGAGAGCATTCTCTTCCCCTTGGAGGCGTGTTGCCTCCTCTTGCTCTCGAAGCTTGGCTTACTAAGCGTTGACTAGCCTGGAAATCTAAGTAGACCTAATTGGTCCAAGACTTTTTTTAGAAGGTTGCATCTCTTGGCGAAACCTAGGATTTTATTGTTAGAAAGTCTCAGACTGAATCCTAAGAGGGGATAGGATTTCCTGTATATGGCTAGCTTGCGGTAAATTGT
The DNA here is from genome assembly GCA_949130495.1 of Sambucus nigra. Lineage (NCBI taxonomy): Eukaryota > Viridiplantae > Streptophyta > Magnoliopsida > Dipsacales > Adoxaceae > Sambucus > Sambucus nigra. The sequence continues at coordinate 379,508,749 of OX422214.1, read as the reverse complement.
TTCTATGGTGAGACATCATGTGCTTCTGGATCAGTAATTGCTTTCGTAAGAAAAAAATTACTTCTCACAAACGGCGCCAATTGTGAGTTCAAGAATTATAACAATAAACAATCCCAGAAAGCAAGTATAAAAAGCAAGAAATATAGAATCACACACAACACAGGATGTACGTGGTTCAATAACTTGCTTGCGTCGATGGAGACGTTACTATTTCTTATTAGTGTCTCTCAAATAACGGAGATACATTCCCTTTGTCCCGGGGTCGGGGTTTACATTTATAGTTGTAATTAAGTGGTTGGATTGTACAAGTAACTCATCCAGCTTGTAGATAGCTTATAGGTGTCCCTGAATATCTGGTCGAGATTATTGGTAACCGATTTGAGCCTACTGCAATGTATTTAAGCACATGTTAAATACACGGTGAAGATTTTAATGTTTTAATTGGGCTGAGCAGTCCACTCTGTGTGTTGGGCTGGTCGTTTTCATGACTAGGATCATTTCATAAAATATCTCCCACATTACCAATTTAATTTATTCGCATATTTATTTACTTAAATTCCCCCAAAATAATTTATTACAAAATCACAGGGTATTACAATATTCTTATGTGTGGTGACAATTAAGTTCAGCATAAAATAACAAGAAAGGGTAATCACCAGAACAAATAAAGAACGTAAGGAATGATAATCACACAAAACAAAATTTATGTGGTTTAGCAAGAATTCCTACGTCCATGGTAGTTCTCTCAATATTATTTCTCTTTTCTCCGGGGAGTGTTTTACAGGAAAAATAATGCATGCCCTTTGTCCCGGGCAGAGGGTTTATTATATACATATTATTTCGGAGAGTGGAGGAGTGGGACTCCCCCACGTTAGCCCACAATCCCTAGAATATCTCTCAAGAGAGATTTTAGGAACTCACTGGGTCAAAATTGAACTGGTTGAGGCGCGGGGCCTTGAGGCTTCTGGGCCGTGTTTGGTTGGGCTTCTCGTCGGGGCCAAAAATGACAAATCGAGGTACCCATAATTGCCCCTAAAATTTTTGGGTCACAATTTGGGCTCAATAATTTTAAATGATTAGTCTTAATGGCATTTTCGTGATTTGTGCAACAATTTTGAACTGAAGCGCCCTTTCCCGAACTGACTTAGGCGGCAGACTGCCTCGCTTCTGGTGCGTCATGATTAGAAAGGTTTAAATCATTTTAGAGAAGTCATTTTTTGAATCGTCGCTTTTCACATCTCTTCGCATTCTCTCGATTTCTCAAAGGTTCCGTTGTAGTTCTTCTTTCTCCCAGGTTTTTTCTTCTATCTTTAAGATTTTTTTGCATTTTCCCATCATCCCTACTTGTGACCTTGCCTCGTCCCAAGCTGACCCTTACTTCGTAAGTCTTTCTCACTTCTTTTCTCTACTTTTTTTGGTAGGGATTTCCTCATATTTGTTACTAGTGTTTTTCTTTTTCAATGACAAAAATAGGCAATAGATCGATTACTGAATTTAGGAAGTACTATAACATTCCAAATTGGGTGGACATTGAATGTGCCCATATCCCTGGTAATGTCAGAGAAGTCGAGGATGGTCACAGGATTCATGTCCTCTTATTTTCCCGGGGGTCTTACTTTTCCCCCAAATAATTGGTTTTTGCACTTTTTTGGTTATTTCAATATAGTCCTTGCACAGTGCTCGCCCAATGTCTGGAAGATTGTCAATGGTGTACATAGAATAAATCAGCTCTATAGCACCAATTTAGGGCTTGTTAAAATCTGTTTCTGTTATTCTTTTTCGCGAACAAGCTCTGGTTTTCTGTACCTCAAGGACATGAGTCCTGATAGGGTATTGGTAGTAAATCTACATGATTCCCATAAATACTACTGGCATGAGGGTTTTATTACTAGAAATTGGCAGCTGCCTCCCCATACTGAAGGTTCGGGAGATTTGTGATTCTCTTTGATGGGGAGGAGTACATAGGTAGGCTTAGTCATTTTCTGCTCGTGGACCTTCTGTTTTGTGCATGGTTTTTCTCATATTATTTTCCCTTTCTTTTTGCAGTAAAGATGAAGAATTTAGAACCGGATCTTCGCGAGATTCGTGCTGCCGAACTGATTAAAGCCTGGAAAATCAGAGAAATTTTAGTTGATGGCGAGCATCCTCGATCAGCGACATTCCTCATGGAATACAAGAACATTGGGTCTAGATTTATGGGGCGACCTGTGGACAGCATCCCTAAGTTAGATGTCTCAGAAGAGGTTGCTGGTGACTCAATTCAATTGGACGAGCAGGAGAGCAGTTCCGAGGAGAGCGAGGGCATTGATAGGTGCGGGCCCGAGGGTAATTCCAGCGAGGAGAGCTCCAATAGTGAAGAATATTCAAGTTCGGGAGAGGGTTCACAGGCTCAAGAGTCTTCAGGTGAATCAATTAGTTCTAGCGAGGAAGACATGGCTCCTCCCAGAAAGAATTTAATCCGAGATGATGATGATGATGATGATGATGATGATGATGATGATGATGATGATGATGATGTGCTTCTCTCTCATCGATCGAAGAAATAGAAGTCTGGTGGTGGGGATGTTGCTACTGGTTCTCAGTCTGTTGCCTATAAGCTGAAGAAGAAGAAGAAGAAGAAGAAGAAGAAGAAGAAGAAGAAAGAGGAGGATCTGGAAAGAGATAAGGAGAGGAAGAGAGAGGAGGGGAAGAAGAAGGTAGAGGAGAAGAAGAAGGTGGAGGAGAGGAATAGAGTTAAGAGAGAGGGGAAAGAGAGAGGAGGAGAGATAAAGTGAGGACGAAGGAGGGGCAAGCTCTGGTGCTCGTGTTTGCCTTGCTTAAGAGGGCTTCTATTGCCCTATCACCTCAGTTGGCTCCTGCACTGCTTGAAAGAGCCATTTTTCGATCGATCGTCAGAAGGCGATGGGAACTGACCAGTTAGCCCTACAGGCGAGTCAGAGGCTAGCCTTAGTAAGTCTACTTTTTCTTCTCTATTCTCGTAATATTCTGTTCATTATTTCTCTCGCTAATATTTCTCTTTTTTGCAGTTTGTGATCGATTTTTCTATCCTCTACCGCAGCCGCGATGAGATGGTAAGGAGGAATGCTGAGCTGGAGAGCAAAAATGTCGAGTTGGAGGCCGATTTGAAGGCTGCCAATGCTTCTCGGAAGTCCTCTGATCTTGCTCTGTCTGAAGCCAATCTAGCAAAGGAGGTGATGATCAAGGAGCTTGGGGAGTTGAGGCAGTCCTATGACTTGGTCTTCTCGATCAAATTGGTCGTGGTTGAGGAGTATAAGGTGCTCACAAAATAGGTGACGAAGGTGGAATCCGAGGCAGCCATCCTTAAGGAAATCTCGTACAACGCCAGATGGGCCACTACGTATGAGGATGTTGATGTTCAGATTGGCTATATCAGTCATCTAAACTTCAAGAAGGGTTAGAATAAGGCTCTCCTGGCTGCCGAGGTGGATATCGACTCCCCATTATTTAACGAGCATGATCCTGGGCCTAAGCCTGTGGTGGATGAGCCACCTGCTCCTGCCATTGAAGAAGGTGTTCCCGCTGCCCAGACCGTCCCTGTTGGTGCTCCTTCCGACCAGGGGATATTAATGGCTCCATTTGAGGGAGGTGTTCCTGCCGCTACAGACAAGGGAAAACAACCAACGACCTCAGAGCAAACTAAGGTTGCCCCCTAGCCTGTTCTAGGGAATTCTTTGTATTTTTTCTTTGTTTATTCTTTCCTTTAGATGATGTATTATGAACTCTTTATTAATGGAATAAAGTTTTGTTCCCTTCTTCGTACTGATTTCATCCTTTAATGCTTATATGGTCTGTAGCTGATTCATATTGATGAGTATAAACCTGCTACCTCTTAACTGGGAAGGATTCTTGGTCCTAATGCTAGTACCCAAGTTCGCTAAGTCTTTATAAGGATTTATAAATCCCTTAGGTTGAGGAACAAGAGCTTTAAGGACTAGTCCAAGCTCATCACCAAACCAAAGGATATACTTCAAGAGATGGAAGAGGTTGGCACTTCTAGTCAAGAAGAAGTGAATGCTCTGAGAGCTAAACTTTTGGATGCCTCCGAGATCAATCAAGTTGGAGAAGTTATTTAACAGAAGAATGAAGCTCTGAGGGGTAGGCGTCATGACTCAGAGAGCATGCTCTGAGCGTTGCTCCTCAAGTTTTACGGGCTTCCTCTTCATCGACTGGTATGTGAGCTGGTACAGATGATAGGGGTGCAGCTAGGGAGGTTCACGAGCTTTGCGGAGATGTTTGTCGAGCATACGTGATAGCTTCTAGGCTCTAAAGAAATGTTACGCTGCTGAGTCATCTGTTCAAGAAAAGTCCTCGGTGAGTGTGGGCTGATGGTTATGATCAGGGTTGGACAGATGCTCCGACGAGGTTGGCAGTGATCGAAGAGCTATCCTTTATTAGGGGATGGTTGAATGATCTCAGGGAGCTGAAGGTACCCATGAACTCAGTGCTTTGGTATCATCATGAGATCTCTCCTTCAACTCTAATGCTTAACCCTTTCAGGAGGGACGACCAGTGGGTCCCCATAGATGCTATCCCCAGGCAACTACTGGAGCCAAATGAAAATGAAGTTGAGTTGGAGTTAGCTCCTCACCCAGACGATGGTCGTAGAGCGCAAGTAGCTGATTACCTTGCTCGGAGGCCTAATCCCGAATAGAATTTACTTTATTAATTCAATATAACTCTATTGTAAATGCCGTGAAGTAATAAAATGACTATGTTTTGGGTGATTTTTCAACTAAACGTTTGTTGTGTATTTTTTACTTCATTGATTTCTTGTTTGATTATCTTGGGCTCTTCGTAGCCGACTAGATTTAATATGGTTAGAGTTATTTTATTGTGTGAGTATCCTCCCAGTCCAGTATGCTAATGAGATACCATTCTGCCATACTTTACCTTTTAGGTCTTGTCGTCACACTCCCTTAGGCCTAAGTGTGGCAATGGCGAGGACACACTGGTGTTGGATGTTCTATCCGAGCAGGTTTTTTGAGCCAAACATCGTTTGGCGGCCAATTTAATTTGGCCGAGCTGCCTAAGGGTCCCCTGTAGGGCTTCATATATCATCAGGAGCAATGCTAGGAGGTTGTTTGTGTTTAATAACGAAAACCTGAGGAGAGTTACACCCTACTTTTATATGTTGAGTAGGATGCCTGTCGCTTGGAAAAGGTGTGGAAGTTATAAAGCTTATAATAAAAAGTTAACACTTCATTGAATGCCACTGTCAAATAATCTTTTATTTAACCAAAAAGCAATGAATTGCCAATTTCAAAAGTGTAATAAATGACCAACATAAAAAACTGGAAGTGTAATTTCTTTAGATTGGTTGTGTTCCAAGCTCGGGGTATTTCCCTGCCCTCCAGCATTTCTAAGTGATAGGCTCCTTGCAGTTTGTTTCTTGTCACCTTGAATGGTCCCTCCCAGTTTGGACCTAGCTTGTCGTGTAATGGTTTTATTGCGCTGCCAAGAACTTTCCTTAGGACGTAGTCCCCAACTTGGAATTCCCTTCGATTGACCTTCTTGTTATAGTGCTTTGCTAGTTGTTGCTAATAGCCTGCTAGTTTCACTAGAGCTAGTTCTCTGCGCTCGTCATCTAGGTCAAGTTCAGCGAGTAATGGTTCACCATTATGGCCTTGGTAGACTAGGGTGGACCTCATGGTGGGGAGGCCAGCTTCTAGGGGGATGATTGCCTCCATACCATATGTTGGTGCGAACGGTGTTTCCCCGGTTGCTCATCGTGGGGTAGTGCGATAAGCCCATAGGATATGCGGTATCTTTCTCACCCATTCCCCTTTGGATAGCTCCAAATTCTTTTTCAATCCATCAATTACTGTTTTGTTGGAAGATTTAGCTTGTCCGTTACTCTGGGGATATACCACCGAGCTGAAATGGTGCCTGATCCCGTGGTCGTCGCAGAAACTCTGGAAGGGGCCACTTTCGAACTGTGTTCCGGTGTCAGTAATGATGGTCCTGGTGATCCCAAAGCGAGTAATTATGTTCTTTCATATGAATCTCGTCATATCTTCATCTCTTATGTTCGCCAGAGCTCTGCCTCAATCCATTTGGTGAAGTAATTAATCGTGACCAACAGATACTTATGATTATCGAAAGTGGTAGGAAGAGGGCCCACGATGTCCATTCCCCATTGGGCGAAAAGCCAGGGGTTAGTAAGTGATATTAGGTCGCTTGCAGGTTGGTGGACTATAAAAGCATGTAGTTGACATTTCTCGCACTTGCGAGCATATACCCCAGAATCGTTCTGCATGTATGGCCACCAGTAGCCTTCCTTCATTGCTCGGAAATCTAGCGATCTACCCCCAATATGGCTCCCACAGATTCCCTCATGAAGCTCGTGCAGAACTTGCTCGACGTCTTTCGGGTGGATACTTAGGAGGTAAGGGCCGGTGAAAGATCTTTTATATATCTTGCCCTCAGGAGATAAGTAAAAGCAGGCAGCTTTGACTCTTACTTAATGAGCGGCCTTCTTATCATCTGGTAGGGCACCATTTTTTAAATATTCCCTCAGGGGGTCCATCCAACTAGGTGCTGGTTCAATTTGGAGAACATGGCCCATGTCTGGCAACTTGTTGCTCTGGTTGATGCTCGATTGGGTGAGGAAGTCGATAGGGATTGTTCTTTTTATGTCAGAGTTAATTACTGAGCTTAAGGCCGCTAGGGCGTCAGCATGATTGTTTTATCCTGTGGGAAACTGCTGGACACTGACTTCCTCGAAGTTAGACATTAATTTCTTTGCTAAGGCGAGGTAGGCTGCCATTCTCTCATCCCTCGCATTAAAGTCCTCATTTATCTGATTGGAGACCATTTGTGAGTCACCGAACACCTCGAGTTGCTTTGCCCCAATGCATGTGCCTTCTGCAAGCCTACTATTAATGCTTCATACTCTGCTTCGTTGTTGGAGGCTTCAAATCCAAGCCTGATTCCTTGCTCGAGGATTGTATCTTCCAGGATAATGAGCATAATGACTACTCCTGCCCCCTTGGAGTTGGAGGATCCATCAACAAACAATCACCAAACACCTTGTGTCGAGTGATCTTCCCTTTGACCCATGGATTGAAGTCGGTCACAAGGATGTTCTCCTGTAAATTATGCGATGAAGTCGGCCAGGACCTGCCCCTTGATTGCATTCCTTGGTTGAAACTAGATGTCAAATCGCTCGAGCTCGACCGACCACTTTAATAGTCTGCCGAATAGATCTACTTTTTTCAGGACTGCTTTAAGTGGGTGTGATGTGAGGAAAATGATAGAGTGATCTTCGAAGTAGTGCTTCAGTTTCCTCGAGGCTATAATTAGTGCAAAGGTGAGCTTTTCCAATGGTAGGTATCAATGATCGGCGTCCAAGAGGGTCTTACTCGCGTAGTAGACTGGGTGCTGGATTCCCATTCTTTCGCATACTAGTACAGAACTGACTACGCGACTGGAGACTACAAGGTATAGGTACAGGGAATCATTCTCTTGAGGTATTATGAGCAAGGGTGGTGTGCTGAGATAAGCTTTGAGCTCCTCTAATGCTCTCAAGTAATCTTGGTTCCACTCTACTGTTTTGCTCTTCTTCAATAGCTGGAAGAACGGCTGGCACTTGTCGGATGACTTTGAGATGAACCGATTGAAGGCGGCGAGCATGCATGTGAGCTTCTGTACATCTCTAATCATGCGAGGGGCTGCTCCTTATTGATTGCATCAATCTAGTCCAGGTTATCTTCAATACCTCTCTCGCTAACCAAATACTCGAGAAATTTTCCTGACTGGGCACCGAAGGAACACTTGCTCGCATTGAGTTTCATTCGGTATTTCCTTAGGATTTCGAAGGTCCTTGATAGGTCTGAGAGGTGGTCTTCTTTGTGCCTGCTCTTGACGAGCATATCGTCGATGAAGACTTCCATATTATCTCCCATTTGGTCTTTAAACATTTTGATAACCAGCCGCTGGTAGGTTGCTCCTGCATTTTTTAGCCCAAAGGGCATAACTTTGTAATAATATAATTCGACGGTGGTAATGAACGCTGTCTTATCTTGGTCTGGTATGTACAGAGGAATCTGGTGATACCTCGAGTACGCATCCAGGAAACTCATTCTTTCTTGAGCTGCCGTAGCATCCACCAACTGGTCGATCTTTGGTAGAGGGAAACTGTCCTTAGGGCACGCCCTGTTAAGGTTAGTGAAGTCTATGCAAACTCTCCATTTCCCATTGATCTTTAGAACCACTATTGGGTTGGACAGCCATTTAGGGAATTATACTTCCCGTATGGATCTTGCATCCAGTAGCTTCTCCACTTCCTTCTCTAAATCCTTGGCCTTCTCGGGTGCAGTTCATCGTGCCTTCTGCGCGATAGGCCTGAAAGTCGGGTTGATATGAAACTGATGATAGACCACACTGGGGTCAATTCTAGATAGCTCGTAAGGTTTCCACGCGAAAACATCCAAATTGTTCCTCAAAAGTACCGTCAATTCCTTTTTCTCTCGATTTATGAGAGAGGCTCCAATTAAGAACATCCTATTTTTTTTGCAGACATCGGCTGCGACCTCCTCCAGGTTTTCAATGACCCGTTCAGAGGGGAGGAGCCTAGTCTCGTCCACTTTAGGTTTTCCATAACTTAGCTGCTATTTTGAAGGTATCAAACCTTCTTGTTCCTCAACCTACTTTTTATCCTTTTTGACCTTTTTCTCTGGTTTTGGGCAGATAGCTGCTATGAAGCACCTTCTTACCATCGCTTGATCTTCATGGATCTCCATCACTCCTCTCTCAATCACGTACTTGAGTTTTTGATGCTAGGTCGAGGGAACGGCCTTTATCGCAAGTATTAATCCTATACTGAGGACAGCCTGGTAGGGAGAGTCAATGTCGATGATCAGAAACTCGATCATTACTTCGAATGAGCTTCCCTGGTCGACGAGCAACTTATCAACGTCATAGTTTGCTATCCTGAGTGTAATTATCAAGGTGTCATGATGTGGGGTTCTTACTCCCACTAAGTCTCCAACCGTGAACACGATGTGTTTGCTGTAATCGACGTCACCTTCTTATCGACGCTTTCCTGACTGTGCTTTTACTGGATCGATTTGAAAAGCTTGCATTACTGCCGTAAGCTTTTTCACTTCCATTCGAGATGAATTCCCTTGAATCTGCTTTAGATCAGATTCCCCATGACTCACTACGAACTCATGGCCAGCATCCTCCTCGAGCACGTTATCGGGCCTTATGTCTCCGTTAGCAGCAACCTTCTCAGCCTTCTTCTCCATAAACTCATTCAGGTGCCCAGTCTGGCTTAACTCTTCAAGGTGAGACTTGAGAGCTTTATAGTTCTAAGTTTTATGCCCTCCTTCCTTGTGAAAAGTGCATCTCAGCGCGTTATTTATCTTTGAGGGATCTCCTACCATCTTTCTGGGCCGCTTAACAAATGTCTCGTCCTTAATCTTCACTAGGATCTTATAAATTGGTTCTTTGAAAACTGTGTTCACCGCCTCAAATTCTTTCGAAGCATCGCTTTTGTTCCCATTCTTGGGACCACCTTTGCCCCCATTATTACTTCCTTTCTTTTGGTTCTCAGCTTTATCGCCACTCTTTCCGATGAACTTGGCGCGACTATTTTCCTCTGCACTAAGGCGGGTCACATCCTCGACTTTGGCATACTTTTCAATACAATCTGTTAGGTTGTCAATGGTTGTGGCCTCCTTCTTAGTGAGGGATTGGTACAAGAGGCAGGAGCTGGGTAGGTCGATTTTAAAGGATGCCATGGTGACCTGCTCCGAGTAGTCCTCGACCTCGTTGAACAGTTCCCAATATCTTTTCGCATAGTCCCTGAGGCTTTCTTGAGGCATTTTCTTCATTGTCAACAAGGCATCGATCCTCTTTGGATGGGAGCTGCTGGTAATGAAGCGAGCTGTGAAAAGCTCTGCCAGGGACTCGAAGCTCCTGATGAATCTGTGAGGGAGTCTTTCAAAACACTGGTGGGCCACATCGTGCAAGCTCGAAGGAAAGATCCATCACATTAGTGCGTCCCTGTGGTTCCAGAGAGTCATGGCCTGCCTGTACTGCCTAACGTGATCGATAGGGTCGGTCTTTCTATCGTAGATCTTAAATCTAGTAATTATGAACTTCTTGGGGGCTTCTTATTCCTCTATCTCCCTTGAGAAAGGGGACTTCATCTGGGTCTTGAGAGATCGCCTGGCTAGATCTCTGGTCAATCTGGCACCCCGATGTGCTATTCTCTGAGATCCACATCCAAGGCTCCTTCCTCAGCTGCGAGACTTGCTCGCCTGAGGGCTAGGAGTGCAATATTGATGTTGCCTGGTGCTTTGATGGAGTTATTTCTCCATCCTTTCCAATCTCCTTTTAAGGCGAGCATTCTTAGATTTTTGCTTGCGAGCATCCTCCCCTTGCTCTTGGAGCTTGGCCTCATAGGCATCGATCAACCTCGAAATTTGCGTGGACCTGGCTGTTCCTTGACTTTCTTCTGAGGCTTGTCGTTCTGGGAGAGCCCTATAACCTGAACGTCGAACTTCAGATCTAATCCTGCGAGGGGCAGGCTGCTCTTAGATATCCCCTACTTGAGGGGTATTGCTACTGTGACCAGACATTCCAAATTCCTTATTGGTGAAGTCTTTCTTAAAGGAAGACAAACGTTTCCCTTAGATGGCGCCAATTGTGGTGACAATTAAGTTCATCACAAAATAACAAGAAAATGAAATCACCAGAACAAATAAAGAATGTAAGGAATGACAATCACACAACACAAAATTTACATGGTTCAACAAGAAGGCCTACGTCCACGGTGGTGCTCTCAATATTATTTCTCTTTTCTTCGGGGAGTGTTTTACAGGAAAAATAATGCATGCCCTTTTCCCCCGGCGGAGGGTTTGTTATATACATGTTCTTTCGGAGAGTGGAGGAGTGGGACTCCCCCATGTTAGCCCACAATCCCAAGAATATCTCTCAAGAGAGATTTTAGGAACTGACTCAATCAAAATTGAACTGGTTGAGGCGCGGGGTCTTGAAGCTTATGGGCCGTGTTTGGTTGGGCTTCTCGTCGGGGCTAGAAATGACAAACCGAGGTACCCACATTATGTATAAACATTTTATATTTTTAATTATTCTTAAATAAAACATAACTTATTTTCACAATTTCTTAAACATAATATAATATGTACTAAAACAAAATTGATTTATTATAATAAAATTGTTTTCTTATGCATAAAACATAATATATATATATATATATATATATATATATATATATATATATATATATATTATTTTATGGATTTATGCGGGCTCTTTAAATTATAACCCTAGGAACGGGTTGTATATATATATATATATGGAACTATTTTAGTGGTATGAAAAGCAACCAATGTTGGTAGTTTTGGGCTGAGCCGATTTCGTCAGAGGAGATATAGTTACCAAATGTAATGATTCAAGCCCTATTTTCATTAGCGGAGAAGGCGACCGTAGTGGGTGGAAAGTCGGTAGGGATTTGGTGAAATCCGACAAAGGTTTGGTATATGTGTTAAGGCTGAGACGAGAGGTAGGATGGAAGAGTGAAAGATGAGAGAGAAAGTGAAAATGGGAAATAAGGAATTTGGGCGCGTGTCTTTTATTTGGGTGAAGTGGTTTTTACTTTGTTTTTAAAGCCCGTATCTTGGTTTGTAATTTAAAGAGCCTCTATGAGAGTGGGACTCTCTCTCTCTCTCTCTCTCTCTCTCTCTCTCTCTCTCTCTCTCTATATATATATATATATATATATATATATATAATCTCTGGTGCGAACTTTTTGTGCGGACTTTGTCCTTATCCCGAAAGTGGTCCCCTCGTGGTCTCAAAGACTTTTATTTTTTACTTTAGATGGTCCCCTTCTTGTCTTATACTAAAACCTTATTTTAAGACTATATATTTAAAAGATTTATAGTTTAGACCCAAATTGGTATCAAGACCTTAAAGATTTTAGAAACTCACTGAATTCCGACCAAAACCCTAATTCTGGTATCAGATCCATAAGACGTTCCTTTTAGACTAAAAGTAAAAAGACTTTAATGCCCTTGGGATTTATCTCTCGCATTTACCAAGATATTTTTGGAACCAACCCAGATTACCAGCCCATACCTATAAATGATTTAGACTCAGTAGGTTGTTTAACCACACGCATAGATGGTTTTTCTCACACTGAACACATCCCAGCCAAACACGCAAACAGTAGATAAGTTACTGGTAGTGCTATTAATAGCATAATAGACCAAAATAGGTGTATACTCCTTATATTAAGACAATTAATAAAAGACACTCAAACCCTAGAAACAGAGATCAAAAACATCTCTAAAAGACTACTAGAAATAGATAATCAAATCCCAATAGACCTTGTCCATGTTTTACAAGAAATAAATATTAAGACTAATCATATAGAAGTCCTTAACAAAGACATCTTAGAAATTAAAACCTTAACTAAAATTCAAGATAGTGAGTTAATTAAACTTACTAAAGAACAAGCTAAGATTATCCCTAGATTAGATAGTTATCTTTCTAATGGAGATAGTTAGATCATACTTGAATGAGGTACCAAAAGACCTCTCCATTCAGACTTTATTAGACTTTTATCAAAGAATTTTAGAAAAGATAAATGATGATAGATTTTATTATAAGATAAATGAAAATGAGATTGCCAATGCGGCTAAAGAAACTAGACTTATATTAGAAAGATTAAATTTAATTTCTACATCCATAGCAGCTACCCAAGACTATAATAGTAGCTTTGTTAAAGACTTGCATTTAGATTTAAAGGCTAAGACAGAAAGATTAACCACCTTTTATACAGACTTTGTTAAATTCCAATAAAATTTAGCAAATTATCTTAATAATGTGGAAAGCCATAATCTATCTAAGATGGATAGTATTATTAATGAACTTAGACTAAACATGACCCAAGTAGAAGAAAAATATAAAGAAATTATAAACGGAATTAAAGTTGTATATAATAAACCTTCCCAAGCAGAAATAGACTCGCCTTTTATTCTAACCCGTTTAGATAAAATAGAAAGGACTGTAGAATCTATAGAAGATATATCCATGCAACAATAAGAAAAAGATAATGAAGTAAAAGACTATATTACAAATGTTGAAAAATCCCTAGTTAATTCTCTAGCTAGACATGGTGAAGAGATTTTTGAGAAGACAAGAAAAGAGAATAAGAATTTTAAAGAAGAAATTCTTGGTGAGACAAAAAGATTATTCAGACTTCTTAGAAAGAATTGAAAAAAGACTTGAACAAAAACAGGTAACCACCTGTAAATTTAGAGAATCCCCTCCTATAGAAACTAGAGAAAATAAAACCATAGGTAGACGAGTCATAAATGACGGATTAGATAAAACTAGTAAGATAGTTAGCTTTATCCCAAATATTGGACAGAGTAGTCATATGCTCCAAAGACTTAAGGATTCATCCTAAAATGTTAGGACATGGTGGAAAGAAAGAAATTTCACCAATCCTCTCCAATGGAAAGAATGGGGTGAAGTTGACTGGAAAATTTTTGAAGATTCCATTCATAATGGATAACTTCCAGCCGTTAGATACATAGACTTGTTTAAAGAAGGTTCCACTCCTAAGACTCCTAATTATAACATGACTTACCATTGTAAGAATCATGTGTTATACAAATCCTATACTGAGCTCCAAGTGTTTGACTCAGAATGGCTTAGATCTGGAGGAACTGATAGGAAGTTCTAATTCCTAACCTTTGGACTCTTTCAAGCAAGAATCCAAGGATTACATAGACCTCAGAATAATATCAACATATTATATTGTTTAGTAGACAAAAGATGGAAAGATTTTGAGAAGAGACTTATTGGGATAGCCCAACTAGAAATGTCAGATAAAATAGGATACGTAATCGTAGACACAGCCAAACATTTTAAGTTAATCTTATATGCTAGTGGCTATGAAGACTATATTATCCCACATACTAATACAAATATAGAATTCCAAAGCTATGTGAAGTTCTCCTAATTTCCTTATAAAGGAATGCAATCGGGAATCCTTAGTGGTAGACTCAATAAAGAAATCTTAGTTAGAACCAATGTGTCAGACTATAATCATACTTACAGTATTAGGAATACTGGACCTATGAAAGAAAAAACTAAGACCCTTTGGCAATTGTCAGAATTTCAAGAAACTAAGACTATACAGAATAAACCTCTATTTATTAATCAAGATGACGTCACTGAAAATGTTACTATCCAGTTTGGCCCCCCTAAGATTGTCAATAAGAATATCCAGACCGAAGAAATTAGATTTAGGAATATGAGAGAATCCATAATCAATGATCCTTCAGAAGGAGAATGTAGTAGTAAGACTAGTTCTAGTTTACTAAGACAAGCCCCTGTAATTAGACCTAGAAGATCATTTGAACAAAAAGACTTAATTAAAGAAAAATCTAGGTTCCAAAACTTTGGACATGAACCCTCATAATTGGATATGAAGACATTTAAAGATAACCTTAAGAAAAGTCATTCTGTTAGATTTCAATAAAGAGAAAGATTTAATATGATAGCCCAAGAGCGTATATTAAAATTAAAAGAATCTAAGAATACAAAAGAACTTCTTAGAAACCTAAGACTAATAGAAGAAGGAGAACAAAGATTAATGTCAACTACACAAGTAGAACCTAGTAAACAGGAATTATGAAGTAGTAGTAGGCTAGAAGATGCTCCTAGACGTTTTAGTAAACCAATAGGAATAAATATTCCTATATACTCAAGCACCGTAGTAAAGACTAAACCTAATTATATAAAAGACTTTTCAACTAGTGACAAGAGTTTCACTTCTGTTAAGACTATGGCAAGCCAAGCCATAAATCCAGTAGGTATATACCTTAACTTAGATAATATTCAAGATAGAAAGAAGGCCTTAGATGAGTGGCGTAATCAGATGAACATGTGTTTTGCATCAAATGAACAATGGGATGCAAATTCATGTAAGCAATACGCTGAGCAATCCATTAGAGGTATTGCAAAAGATTACTTAGATAGTTTAAGAAAGGCTACATATGAAGACTCCTTAGCTAAGATTGATAAGATGAAAGAAAACTTAGAAGAAAGATCAACTGAAGAATATATTCAGTTGTTCACATCAGAATTCATTGGAGCTGGACATCTAGCTCAAATAAATGGACAAGACCTAGCAAAAACTAAGTTAGCTCTCCTTAGCATTTGCAAATTAGATAAGATATATGAATATAGCAATAATTATGAGTAGCTATATTACCAAATTAAAGAATTTGGAGAGACCTTAAAAGATGAATACTTTAGAAAGATACCAGCTATAGGACAAATCCTAATCAATGAATATAGGAATTGTCCAGGAGTAGCTGGAGTTAAGAACAACTCCCTTGGTGAAAGAATCAATCTCGTCAAAGACTATATCATATCTAAGAGACGTGATATAACTCAAGGAAAGTTGATAGAAGAGACTTTCAAGCAGATCCATCCAATCAAAGATGAAAGAGACATCGCTCCAATCCAATGGGGATGTGGAAGAGAATCTAAGAAATTCAAAAAGAAATTAGAATGGAAACATAGGAAGTTTAAGACTAGACCTTTAGGATTTTCAAAGAAGTATAAATTTAGACAATCTACTACCTTTAGAGAAAAGAATACTAAGACTAAGAAGAATAAATTTAACCAAAGAAGATACTTTAAGAAGAATACTAGTAAATATAAGAAGGTTACTAATTATAGGAACGACAAAGATATAGCTCAATCTAAGACTGCCATCAAAGAATGTTGGACTTGCGGTAAAGAAGAACACTTTGCTAAATACTGCCCTAATAAGAAAGATAAAGAAACTATTAAGATTATTTATATAATGTTATACTATGCATATCAAGAAGAATTAGATATCCGATATGTTATAGAAATATTAGACATAGAAGATGATGATAATACTAGTATCTATAGCGCATATACAGATAGTGATTCTGAAGACTATAGTGATACTGATGAGTATGAAGACTCTCCGGATACTCTAGACTTGTATATGATGCAAACTAATCAAGACGATTTAGATAATGAATATATAGACTTTGAAGAAACTTGGTATAAGTGTATATTAAGCCCCTTTTTAAAGAAAATATGGACAGTTACCTGAGTTGCTAACATATATACCTAGATGTTACTTTGATGAAATACATTATTACACATTTGAAATAAAATGTAGCAAGAAAGACTTTAGATGCGTAGAATGCTTTGAGATTATACAGAAAGAATTGTTTATGGTTTGTGTTATTTGTCAATTACACTACCATGAAGATTATTAGAGAACTAGATTTAGAGCAATTTATACTAGCCAGTATGATGCTCAAATAGACTTAAAAACATATTATCAAGACATTGATAAAAATATAGCCAAAAGATTACAAGAAAATGAAGACTTCAAAGGAAAGGAATTTCCTAAAATTTAGAAGAATACCACTGTGATAGTAGTTCAGAAGATCAAATACCTTTAGATTTTATAAATAAACCTCAAAAAGGAATATCTATTTTAGAAAAGAACAATTTAGGAATTTCTACTAAACCACATGCT
This sequence comes from Sambucus nigra, assembly GCA_949130495.1. Taxonomy (NCBI): domain Eukaryota; kingdom Viridiplantae; phylum Streptophyta; class Magnoliopsida; order Dipsacales; family Adoxaceae; genus Sambucus; species Sambucus nigra. The sequence goes on along the minus strand of OX422214.1, from coordinate 379,492,152 downwards.
TGTTTTGTAGAATTATTTGTTCAACATAAAGACTATCCTAAAAGACTTTCAGCTTTTATAGATACAGGATGCTCTCAGAGTATTTGCAAGGCTAATGCCTTCCCTGAAGACTATTTTTTAGAAAGTATTCAAGAAATATATGGTAAAGTGGCTAATGGAGATCCATTTACCTTATATTTCCAGACTATTCCTATTTATTTTAAATTAGGAAATCAGGCCAACAAAACTGTTAATGATCGGTTTTGGATAATGGATCCTCGTCCTAATTTCACAGGAAACATTATTTTAGGACAAGACTTTATTAGTAAATATCATCCTTATACTCAGTATAACGATAAGATATTAATTAGTAATAACGAGGAATATAATATTAAAGCTCCTCTAATAGATCACAAGACTGCCCTTGACCTTATGCAGGTCAAACCCAATTATAGACCCATAAAACATCAGAGTTCTTCTGCTGAGCATGGTGGACCTAGACTTAAAACCCAAAAAGAAGCCCTAGATATTACTAAACCCTTACAAAAAGAGTGTAAGTGTCCACACCAAAACTGTTATAAGCAAATAGCGCTTATACAACAGGACATTTTAGATCAGGCCCAGCATAACTTATTACAGGTTCAAGCTATATCCAAACAAAAGAAAATGGATATAAAAGTAGAAAAGGAAAAGATTAGGCAACTAGCATAGCCTACTTTAGGAGAAAATCCCATCTCTAAGTGGGATAAAGACCAGAGTTACTGTGAAATTATCCCTATTAACCCAGACACCACTATTAATGGTGGAACCTATAAGAAAGGATATTCACAAGAAGACAGAGAAGAATTTTAAAAAGACATAAATGAAATGCTTAAGATAGGCATTATTAGATAAAGTAAAAGTATACATAATAGCCTTGCCTTCTATGTTCAAAATGAATCAGAACGTAAAAGAGGAAAAACACGCATGGTTATAAATTATAGACAATTAAATAAGAATTGTGAATTTGATTCTTATAAGATACCAGAGAGGACTAACTTAATTAATTTAATTGAAGAAAGAGTTATATTCAGTAAGTTTGATTGCAAATTAGGCTTCTGGCAGATTAAAATGCATCCAGACAGCATTACTTGGATAGCCTTTAGTGTACCCCAAGGAAAATACGAATGGCTAGTAATGCCATTTGGATACTTGAATGTTCCTCAAGTTTTCCAAAGAAGAATTGATAATATATTTAGACCTTATTCAGAATTTTATCTTGTTTACATAAATGATATTCTTATAGCCAGTAAGACTAAGATAGAGCATGTAGACCATCTTAAAAAGATTATTTTAGAATTAGATAAACATGGTATTGTTATTTTCGAAAGGAAAATGCAATTATTTCAGACTGAGATAAACTTTTTGTGAATGCATATTAATAAAGGAAAATTATCCTTAGCAGAACACATAACTAAAAAGATTCTTGAGTTTCCAGATCAACTCAAAGATAGAAAATAATTACAATCATTTTTAGGATTGCTTAATTGTGCTGCAGACTTTATTAAAGACCTTGCTTCCAAGAGACAAAGCTTAACATCCATATTAAAAAGGACAAACAAAACTAATCCCTTTTATTGGACCAAAGATGATTTTGAAGTCATAAAACAGATTAAAGATGCAGTCAAGAATATTACTTTACTTGAACTGCCTAATGCAGAAGATCAGTTTATAGTAGAAACAAATGCCTCTGATAAATAATGGGGAGCGGTATACTTTGCCATTGATCATCAAACAAAAAAGAAGAAACTTTGTAGATATTCTAGTTCTGGAAATAAGATACACTGCCCATGAAAAAGAAGTTTTATCTATAGTAAGGGCAATAGAAAAATATATGTTTTTTCTTAGACCTAAACATTTTACTGTTTATATTGACTCTTCTTATGTAGTAAAATTCAGAGACTTAGACCTGTCCAAATCAAGGACTAATAGATTTATTAGATGGCAATAATTGCTTAATGGTTATGACTTCTCTGTTATACATATTAAGGGAAGTAAAAATACCATTCCAGACATCATATCAAGAGAACCAATGTTTGCTAACACTAATATAATTTCATGTTTTATATTGCAAACAGAAGACCTAGACAGCATGAGTTCCTCTCGAACTAATAGACTGAACAAAGAAGACATTGCAGACTATCTTAAATGCGTAAGACCAAATGCTGGTGTAATGTAAAGACAGACTCATATTCAAGACTCTCAATAAAAACCAATTCGAGAGAACTTTGATGATATCCTAGTTCCTAATGGAAAATATAGACAAGAGATTGTTTCTCAAAATAGACTCATTGGGAAAATGATTATCCCCAATATAGACTTGAGCAAAGATACCCAGATTTAATAAAATTTAGATGAGAATTTTCAGATGATGAAAATACTCTCATAAACGCTATATGGTGGAACGTGAAGAATAGACTATGGATTGAATTCAAATAAAATTTGGTTGCCATTGCCAGATTTATGAGGATGCAAAGACTTACAGTTACCCAACTCAGTGGTACTGCTATGACTAGACCGCAGACTCAGACATATGCTCAGACTCTTAGAGAATCCTCCAAAACTAGACCTACTGATTTTTGTTATCAGAAAAATACTTTTAAGACTAAGATTGTTATACTGTTTGGTCATAATAATCTCCCAATAACAGAAGACTTTTAAAAAGAAACTAATAACATTATTGATCATTTTAATATGTTATTATTAAAAATAAATGGAGATGCTTTAATGATTAAAGGTTTCTTCAAAGACGTTCCAAAAATATATCTTTTTGGAAAATCAGATATGGCTCATATAACTCTTGCAGACCACGGGTTTATTGGACTCGTTCAGATAAAAGATATTGAAGACTCTGTCGCTCTTGGAAAAATAGTCCACGAGTATGTTAAGAAGGTAGAATATTCCCTTTCTCTATTTGCTAGAATCTATCAAATTGCTTCGAGTTCTTGTAGAGGAATAAGAGTTGAAGGACTTAGACTTATTAGATTTTCCAATTATATATTTAAAGACGTTGAGATTTTATCAGAAGACGAGACTAAAGATTTAATTGTTGATAAGTCCAAACTCCAGATTGCTCAAGCCATGGAGACCATAAAAATCATGGAATTATTGACAGGAGAATACAAGTGGTTCACTGCCTACCACAAAGAAGACATGATAATCCAAGCTGATGATCCATTCAACGAAAGGCTCAAGAAATAATCTAAAGAAATGGTAGAGATAACTTTGCCAGCTAGCCTTAGAATTGTGGGACTCATTGATGAATTTTTCAATAATTCCCTACCAAACTAAGATAAGGAAGAAGAAGACACAGATGGGATAAAGACGGGCCCCTCGTTAGCAAAAGAATTATTAAAGATAGAATATGCCCTGCACTAGACCTATGCATTATTGCAAGAAGACAAGAAGACTCCATTATTTAGACTGATGATTCCACTTGCAGAATAAAAAAAACACAGCGTAGACCTGCCCCATATGGGCCCAGACATTCTCCTTTCCTAAAGATAAAAGAAGACAGTGGAAGACGGTAGGTGCGAGATAATTGCAAAACGACAAGATTGCTTTTGAAAAAGCAGAAAAGTAAAGACTCAAAAGATTCCAATACTTTAGACTTTTAATAATTATTTGATTTCAATGGATCACTTTTTATAATCGGTTACCAGTCATTTGTAATGCCCTTGATCTATAAAAGGGAGCGTCCAGTTGAGTTTTAGACATAAGTTGTTAGAGAGACATCAGTGAGTAGAGAGAGAAGCTTAGAAGCTAGAAAGAGTGTGTAAGCTTGTAATAAGTAATATGTACATGAGTGAATTAATCTCTCATAGTTAGGGGAGAGGGGAGAGTTGTATTTGCTTATGCAATGTAATAAAAGTATTTTCATTTCCAGAAATCTCTTATGTTGAGTTGTTGTTATTTTCCAAATTGTCTCCAACTTTCTGTTCATAGAGGACTATTGTGTAGAACCTCTGGTGTAGCACACAAGGTGTTATATTGGTGAACCGTCGTCAGGTGCCGATTAGCCGTGAGTCGTTATCCAGGTGGGCATTAGGCGTGAAGGCGTACAGGAAGGAAACGGGTTCAATGCCAAAATAGTGGATTAAGGTGCGACACATAAAGAGGGAGTTGCAGGAGGCCGAAACCGGAGAAGAATAGTAACAAGGCTGAAGAGACGAAGGGAAGAAGATAAAGATATTGCAGACCATAAGGAAGGTATAACTCGAACCAAACCCTTAACTATTTTACATATTATTGTTTTAAAAAGAAAATTATATGAGCCTACAAATTACTGAAGACTTTTTAGCATTTGTTAACCAAACAAATCCAGACTTAACAGGAGAAATCCTAGATTGGACTCTTACAGACACTAAAGATAAAGAACTTATAGAATCTGCTTTAATATACACAGGTGGTACTTTTAAATATATAGATCAGATCATTGAGTGGTTAGGAAGATAAGTACCTAGAATAGAAATAATTAGAACAGGGATCCGTGATCTCTTTAGACAAAAATTAAGAACTGAAGATTTTACAGAAGAACTATCAAGACCTGAAAAATATCAAGAATACACTAGGATACTTGAAGACAGTATAGACGTATTAAAATTTATTAGACGAATAAGGTTAGCTGAAACAAAGGTTATTTTAATTAGAGCCGGAGGAATCCGCCCTCTCATTAAAAACGTAGAAACAGCTGCCCCTAGAACATACCATAAATTTTTGTCATCTTATGGTGATAATAATTTAGATGAATTATTAATCAAATATATAAAGGGACTAGACTGATAAACCCACGATACCGTATAAGGTATTTAAGACTAGAATATTTTTCATCAAAACCTCTTCCAATTTCTAGACTCCCTGAAGAAACTATTTATATAGATAATCCTCGCTATTCAGAACTCCAATATGATAGTGACAAAAGAAGCATGAGAAGTAGCAGTAGTCCTAAAACTTTTACACTTAGACTTCCAGATTAATTAAGCGTTTAAACAAGCTTAAAAGATCTTAGAAACCATTGGGGTAAAAATTTATATTCCCTAAAACTTAGAAGAAGTTAAAAGACATTGCGGTCCCAAAAGGTGATCCTAAAAAGACAAACGGTCCCTAGATAATTCTTGGACGGTAGCGGTCCATAAACTAGGTCCGTATGAGAGCCGGTCTCATATATATATATATGTTTGCGTATGTATGTATGTATATATGTATATATATATGTGTGTGTGTATCTTATGCAGACCTTATTTTTATGCCTGTGCATATAACCTGCGGATCCCATTTAAAGAGATTATTATAGGGTGAATTTATTCTCACATGTTGGTGTAACAATTTATTGCATATAACATGAGAGATTTGATGGCTATCCAATTGAACTTTCTATTCTACTTCACACATTTGCCTATTATATAGTATGCTTGTACTAATTTTCCACTTTACCTAACTTGATATAACCATATGAGTAATACCATCAATTGGATCTTCATCTCCAGAGATAATCACTTTTGGGTATTTTCTTGATTTAATCATATGAGTAGCACCATCAATTGAATCTCAATCTTTGAAGACATCACATACCTATTAGTGCCCCTACTATTATTATAATAGCAACCCACACACTTTTTATTTTAAACCCTATTAATTTTAGCATTTATTTTTTTCCACCAAAGATATTTCAAAGTCATAAAAATTCGAATAAAAGTAAATAATATCGTTTTATGATTAAAATTTATATCTAAAAAAATAAACATGGATAGAAAAAATTTATTGACAATATTGTTGGCCATTTTTTTTGAATTTGTTGGAAGTGTATTAAAATAACAATTAATGATGCTACCAACAACACTAGTATATCCCCCACTACTGCAGTCGACTCGCAGATGCCCAACCAGTGGTCAATAACCATTGTCCATCCAATTTTCGCTTATAAGGTTAAATAGTATATGTTTTGTTGCGTAAGAACCAAAACGTATTTAATATCATTATTTTATTTCACTTGGGTACATAATATCAAGGCACTCAAAATTCTTTTCAAGCTTAACAATTAGAAAATTAAGAAATTTGTACTTTCCAGTTCTTATTAATTTGAAAAGTTATCCCCACTTGATTACATCTTCTTCTTGAACTAAAATGGAATTCTCAACTGAAATGATATATTTTAATCTTTAAATTAAAAAACGTTGTGTGTCTTTAGCTAAAGAAATTATATTACTTATACTTTGCATAATGTTTTTTAAATACTTCATCTTATGTGTATAACTTTATTAATAAAATAAAAAAATTCCTATATTTGTTCCATTTTTCTATAGATAAATAAAATAATGGTATAGTAGCAAAGGTTAGTAAATTTATGATTTTAAAAAATTCTAAAAGAAATTAGAATGGAACTTAAAGTTATATTTAAATTTCTAAATATTGGATTTTATGAGAATACGAGGTATACCCAGAGAACAAACCCGATAATATTGACAGCAATACATTCGAAGGTGTTTCTAGTGGACTCGTGTGAACCTCACACACCAACCAACGTATCGTTGACACATTGGCTGAATCTGATTTTTAGATTTGATTATTGGGTATAGTTACTTTTAGTATTGTCTATTCTATATTTTTTATATGTCAACATTGGTAAATTATAAAATATATGTTAATAGAAGTATGGTGGTATACTTCCATAGTACGATGATCTCTATATATTCCCGGATCTCTTTCATCTCATTACTTGGTTTGGTTTTAATTTAAGTGGTTATATAGTATTGACTAGGGCTAGTTTTCGATCGGTTTAATCAGTAAATGAAGCATACCAATGTCATACCAAATTTGAAATCATCAAACCAAAATTACCAGTCAATACATTAGCCTATAAACCAAAACCAAATCATGCGGTACATCGGTAAAATTGATTTTTTTGCGGTAAAATAATTTTTTTAGAAAATACGTAGATTTTGGTAAATTTCTCTCTATGATAAATTTGGTAGTACTCGGTATATAATGGTAATTTTTTCTACCACTTACCTAAACCTTTTTATATGAATATTTTTTAAAACATAACCTACATAATTGTATCATCTCCATAAATATATATAAACATTAAATTCTGAAATAAACGTCACAAATTGTAATTGAAGTAACATTATTGACAAAATAACTCGAATAAATATCAACCCAGGTTGTCCTATTAAATAACAAACCAAAATGAGATGAGAGAGATCATGTAACTAATATGTTAATTGTTATTTAGTTCTAAATCCAAATCTTGATCAATCAAAAACTATTTAAGAAATGACTGCAAAAAAAAGTAGTTAAAATTTCAAAATTACTCCAAACTTTTGACAATTACAAAATTTTTTACTCGAAAAAAATATATTATTTTAAAAATATTTTGGAATTAAAATTGAAAATTATTTAATGTGTAAAATTTAAAATGATAATTAAAAAAAACAAATGAAAAACCTCATTCCATCCTGTTTCATGTGTTTCACATTATAATACATGGGTGTGTGGGCTAGTTCCAATTTCACTAAGGCATCCTTATGTGACACCCCGCCTAATAAAATGCTGGGCGATCACTCCTATATCAAATTAAAATAGGAGACTCATATGGTTCATTCTTAGCATCACTATAGAAAACCAATTTAATTACTAATATCCTATTAGGCCGGCGTCAAAATTTTTAATTAACTAATATTTTTAGCCAAACCATCCAAATAAAATAATTACAACGGTTTATATGCAAAAACTGAAATGAAATGAAATAAAATAAAATGACCGAACACTCGGGACAATAATACAACCAAATTGAATGTCGCACTAAAAGGCGATAAAAGAATAAATGAGTACAGTTGGGCCATAAGCCCGAATGTTTCTACAATACCTCCTATCTAAATCAAGCGTCTAATATAAACCTGCTTGCATCCATAGTTGCTGCACCAAATGTCTTACTCGAAAGAATCATCATCCAAGCGTCTTTGTGTCTGGACACCTATATATATATATATACATATATAGGTATATAGATATATCAAGAGGGGAAAATAGATAAACAGGTCAGTTCCCGAGTTTTGAAAATATTTTAGCAAGTCCTTAAAATCCATATTTTAAAATATGTTATTTCTCATATTTAAATCGGTATCGCTCTCACATGAGATACACCTCACCCCTCTTCTAACAGTGCACAACTATCGCATACCTTTTTAAACAACCTAGTTAACCTACCCTGCCTAACTAATGTAACTACCCATCTTCTAATAATCCTCATCAATTCGAGTACTAAGGACTAAACTTCTCCCCATTCCTAACATTACGTTACGTTCGTGCGAGGGGTGTCTCGCGAAACGAAATCCAAACAAGGACCCCCCCCCCCCCCCCCCCCCCGATACACTACTACGTGACAATGTTGATCATCGGTATCCATTAAACCTTCAGTACATACCATATTTATACCATCCCGTATTTATTAATAGTTCTCATTAGAACCTAAGATTCATATTCATATAAATCCGGATATTCATTTACCGGAAGTAATATCACACTTTATTCATACTTTTCACTCTATACAAGGTTAGGTTATATGATATCTCATCTCATATATATAAACAATATACTATACGCAACAAGTATATTAATCATCCACCGAACTATAATATAAGTGACTTAGTCATTCTTATTTACTAAGCATCCGTGAATTATCTCAAGTACACATATATGTTAATCACAATACATATATCCATATTCGGTACCCATAGGCTTAACAGCGGTGCACACATACTCTGCTATCCAATCCAAGTACATCTTGTACTAAAGGATCACATGGTCCACATCGCTCAGGAATAGTATCAATACAAATCACACATATTGGAGGCGAACATGGTTCCAAGCCTATGGGCTACGCACATACCTACGCACCCATATGACCGTCAACACTATTATTCTCTCAGATAGCCCGTACCTAGGTTCCATGCTCTTGTGGTACCAAATCTAAAATCCCCCAAAAGGCAACACAGAATAAGATTTTCCTCTTTCGAAGCCAACCTACCGTGATAGCAAGTATGGTAGGTATGTCATACACATAATAAACAAACATATAGGTACACATTCCACCCATATAAATATATCATCAATTAGGTATTCACACAACCATATTATAACTATAGGTATTTATCTCACCTATACATAATTCCCATAGGTAATTATTTAACCCATGTATATAATAACATTCGGGCATACGCACAACCCGTATAATAAATCCCCTACGTAGTATATTTATCTCTCGAATATCCTACGCATTTATCGATTTTTTAATCAATCCTTAATACATTAATTCGTCTCATATTATATATACTTTAACAATATCGTATATATAATGTATATTTCTTCTCAATATATTTTGGCTATAATTTCTAAACTCTTATAGAGATAGACAATAGCCTCGAATATTCCAATTCGCAATAACATAAACTGTCACATACTTAAAATACAACCCCAATACGTATGCCCATACTTTTTTCGTATGTATTCTCCTCACTCAAAGGGTACTACCATACTCACATATCAGGACAGTAGATAAGGTCCCGATACTCTACCAGTCCAAGGTATTTTTCTCCTCAAATTTCACAATTTAGGATTCTAAGGGTTTCTCCAAAGTTCTGCAGCAGCACTAAAAATCTGCACAAAATATGGAACCGAACCTATTACTAAAAATGGAACTGAATCCCCCAGAAAAACGAACCGAATCCGTTATGTCAGTCCGAGTTTCCATCTCAGAACTGCTTCCGTAGAAAATTCATTATAAATCAAAAAAAAATCAGAAAAATACGCGGTCAGCACTCACGCGACCGTATCGAAAATATATACAATTTTATGTTTTGACCAAGAGCCGAATCGTCCCTCTTCCTAGCCGAAACAGTTTGGAAGTGATGTTAGTCACTATTCACATTCTTCTTCTAAAAATCCAAACCTCCATTAAAGCACCTCCAAGATTTTTATCTCCTCTCTCATCATCATTGAAACTCAAATAACCATAAATACACATATAGAAAGGGTTCTAATCATCCTAGAACCCATTTTCAACAATTAATTTTAATAAATTCCAAGTTTCTCAAATTGGCTATTAATCGAGTTATATCCTTTTTAATCTTCCGAAAACCTATTTGATCCACGAAATTTCAACCCAAAAATCTTTAGTTATATACCAACTAGAATATGAGAAATTAACACACTTAATCATAAAGCAAGTTAAACACTGCCTCGTGGATTAAATCCGACGACCCTGAGTCGAATCTCGCGAATTTGGGCCTAAAATCTCTTCTTTTCTTCTATTTTCTTTCTTCTCTTCTTTCTTCTCTTCTTTATCTCTTCTCTCTCTCTCTCTCTCTCTCTCTCTCTTAGGGCTGATATTTTGGGAAAATAAGGGCTTTCCCCTTATTGAACCCGAAATTGGGTGTATACCCAATTGTTAAATGACTCGTGTACTCATGTACGAGTCCCTACTAGTCCAAAAATGCCCGGAACCCAAATACTACCCCCGGGTACTCTATTTTGACTATCTCGTCCATTCCGAACCCAATGGAGGAGTCAAAATATTCATCCGAGTCACTTAACTAAAATTCACTATTTTGACCCAACACGTTCAATACGCGTATTTTCCAATTTAAAATATTTTTCTTTGTCGCTTTACCCAACTGCGACATGTAATTAAAAATAATCCACTCATATACTTAGTCTCGTAAGAAAATATAATCCATGTAAATATTAGTCCGACATTTGAAAACTAATATTTACTATTCACCTTATAACATTAAATTTATTTAATTTCACTCATTAATCCCAGAATTACTATTCACAATAATTCTTCAAATTACCAAATTACATCCACAGTGTAATTTAAATACCTTTAAAAGTACGGGGTATTACATACTTCCCCCCTTACAACAGAATTTCATCCTCGAAATTCAGATATGGCCTGTACTTCTACACTAGGATCAGTATATACATTACGTCCTAGCTTAACCAAATTTAGATATAGCCTAGACAATGGTCTCCCACTATATTCCACCCATCTCAAGGCGTATGCTCATATATATATATATATTCTCATCATCGCTATTCATATATATATTAATCTTGCACCCCGGGGTTAACACCCATTAGTGCACTTAATCAATAATATCACATAATAGGCATACACACATCCTATTAAGATTTATAGGCATATTCACAACCTAATCATACACTTCTCATACGTATTTTATTCTCATCGCTAAGTATTGTATAAATATTCATATTACTATCTCTCTTGTAATCTCCAAGGTACATTCCTTATACTGGATAATTAACGTATTAATTCTCATATACTTTTCCAGAATTTGGTATCCTTTTCATTAAGAGGTAACTTTTAAATGGCTTTCCACAGCTTTTCAACCCATCTCGGGTGTGCTAGCTCTCGTTGCACATAAATGCTTGAATTATCGTCATTCTTGCACGACATTCAATACGTCATACCATTTAACCTTGTTTATAGTTACCCCTTAGGCATATATTCTACACATTTATTTTTACGTCCTTCTATCTCGGACATTTTTGGAATTTAACTAACCAGGGTACCCATACCCCCTATCATTCGTGTATATTTGCACAACCATTGCAAACGTCTGACATAAATGCTCTTCTCTAAACAATGGATCCCATTTCCTTGGCCTGGTACTAGCACCTGGTTTTTTTTTTCTTAACCCGAATGATTTCGAAATTTAATTCTCCCAATGCCTGAAAATTCAATCCTTCTCAAGATTATTCCATCGATCTTTTTGTGGTTAACTCACGATAGACTTCTTATATCAGTGTCGATAGTCTTATTGCCCTTACTTCATGGTAGTTCTAAGATCAAGGTATTTCTAATACACGTAATATGAGTACTATTCTAATTATATCCCTAGTGCCCAAGACCTCTCTCGACTTCCGACATTTGTTCGGTTTCATGCGTGGGATGTCTCGCAAAGCGAAACCCAAACAAGGAACCCTCCCGTTACACTACTCCCTCGCATCGTCGGTCATCGAGATATAACGTTCTAAGGGTCGCTAACGGGACGTTCTAAATCCTATTCATTAATCTACTAATGTACTTTTACCACGAAATCCTTCCATGTTGACCAAATGGAAATCCCAACTAATCAGGGAGCCTACTCTCGATAAAAGCATTATGAACATCATACCCAAAATTCATTTCCTCTTAATTTCCCTTATATTCAAAGTCTGGATATAAGTCTCAAATTTAGTTTCCTTTATCTTACCTCACCCACATACTTGTGGTGAGAAAAAAATTTCAGTTCTTCTTCATAGCACTTATATCTCTATATAATTATACAGTCATCAAATGGTTGTCATTCAATAGTGTTTCCTCTACACTAGGTGACTTATCGTCAAAACCAACATCCTTGCATTTTATAACATTTATCCACTCCCGACGTCATTAAGGTTCGTACGTGGAGTGTCTTGTTAGCCTCAAATATGCAACGAGGATAATCCCATCCCATCTACTAATAAAATATGGTCAGAACTCTCAATTCTGTCAAGGAGCCATACCATAAGCGCTTGCACTAACACTAAGTCCTTCGCGCGAACAACAACAAGCTTAAATCCCAGCTTAACTATACATCCGGCATACCTTAAATTATATCCATAAGGTCCCCATGCACTCAAATCATGCTAATGAAACATCTCCTCATCGAAGTTCCATCTAAACATATAATCAAGGCGAGCTCATCCCCAATTTATCTCGCATTCCATTCTTTATTATATGTCCATATATATGTTTCACATCTCATATAAATATATATACAATATACTATACACATTAAGTATATCCATACTTATATATCATACACTATATAAGTATAATAACCATCCCTAAGAGCTATAACTCAATGGATGCAGTCTCTCAATGCTATCATCTTCCAGGGAATTACTCACACGTCATCTTGGGTACCAGCGGTCGGACTATCACACCGACTTGGTAAAAAAGAAATCACAATGAATGGGAAGCGACCATAGTTCCTCCCTGGAAATGAGAACGAAACATACCCACCACGTCTCATTCCTGACAAAAATCACACAACATAAAATGGACACTATGACCTAGGGACTATACGCTCCCTGCACCTCAAGCCAGGTGCCTCACCCAAAATGTATAACTTCCCATGATAGCATTAGAGGGGTATGTTTCATACAAATATACCAATCACATACAGATATATTTAAACATAACATATATATACGTCTCAATATGCTCGTATATATATATATACAAAATAAGCCTGCTAATCGTGTATATCTCTCATAATATTAGCCCATATTTCCCGAATATACATATTCGATTTAATCCCATAAGTATTCACTTATTTATAATATAAATAAATATTAAGCTTATCACAACTAGCTCGTATCCCAATTACATCCAAAATTCCAATTCGAATCCCAAGAGTCTTTATCCCATTAGACTCTTAAAAATCACAAAGTCTCACAACTTTAATTTTTATTATTACAGATTTCACATCTTGCATTAAAACAACTATAACTCACTCTACATAAGTCCAATTACTAGTGAGTCTATCATTCGACTGGAGAAGCCTCTTTCTCCATTGTACCCACCTTACTCCGGTACTAAGTTCACTCAACCATGTCACTCTTTATTCACCGTCGGTATCTGGCCGATTCTTATGTGAATAGCATAAAAACAGCATTCACTTTATTCTTTCTAAATCAAGGGAATTTGCAGTTTAAAACCATCTGTAAGATTCATTTATGAGCAAAACACCATGCTCCCCCATATATGGTGACCATTGTCCCCACCATTTCAACATTGCTCCAACGAGTGAAAAAATTTCCTCAAATTTTACACATGGGTATTTCCATACCCAACTCTAAGCCAAAGCTTCCGAGCCTTCGACTTCCTAGAAGTGAAATTACACTATTTCCTCCTAGCACAACCTCAACACACGGTCCTCATCAAAGACCTCTTAAGCTTTTTCCCCATCTAACTTCACTAGGTAATTCAAGTTTAGCATCATTCTCTACTATAGCGGTGCATAGATAATTATAACTACTATTCTATAGTAGTCATTGCGGCAATCCTTGACAATGCCGTAAGGAAAATGACCTTTATCGCGGTCCTCAATTCCAACATCAACTTATAGCTCTAACTAATCCCCGCCTCTTGTTGCCCTCACAAAGGACTTCCATGGTTGCCCTTCGTCGATCAGCACACGAATCCCGAACGAGCGCACAAAAGATTTACTATAATCTTACATAATAGCAGGAGAACGAAATCTCAAAAGATGATATCAACAATACTAATCATAAGGCTCTATACCAAATCAAAAGCAACGCTGAAAGCGTAGTACGTCCACACAGATTCCTAAGAACACTAGAACCTGATGCTCTGATACCACCTGTGACACCCCGCCTAATAAAATACTGAGCGATCACTCCTATTTCAAATTATAACAGGAGTCTCATATGGTTCATTCTTAGCATCACTGTCGAAAACCAATTTAATTACTAATATCCTATTAGGCCGGCGTCAAAATTTTTAATTAACTAATCTTTTTAGCCAAACCATCCAAATAAAATAATTATAACAATTTATATGCAAAAACTGAAATGAAATAAAATAAAATGGCCGAACACTCTATACAATAATACAACCAAATTGAATGTCACACTAAAAGGAGATAAAAGAATAAATGACTACGGTTGGTTCATAAGCCCGAACGTTTTTACAATGCCTCCTATCTAGATCTCAATGATAGAAGCGTCTAATATAAACCTGCTTGCATCCACAGTTACTGCAGCAAACATCTGACTCGAAAGAATCATCATCCAGGCGTCCCTGTGTCTGGACACCTATATATATATACATATATAGATATATACATATAGCAAGAGGGGAAAATAGAGAAACGGGTCAGAGCCCGAGTTTTGAAAACATTTTAGCAAGTGCTTAAAATCCATATTTTAAAATATGTTATTTCTCATATTTAAACTGGTATCACTCTCACATGAGATACACCTCACCCCTCTTCTAAGAGTGCACAACTATCGCATACCTTTTTAAACAACCTGGTTAAGCTACCCTGCCTAACTAATGTAATTACCCATGTTCTAATAATCGTCATCAATTCGAGTACTAAGGACTAAACTTCTCCCCATTCCCAACATTACGTTACGTTCGTGCATGGGGTGTCTCGCGAAGCGAATTCCAAACAAGGAACCCCTCCCCCCCGATACACTACTACGTGACAATGTTGATCATCGGTATCCATTAAGCCTTCAGTACATACCATATGTATACCATCCCATATTTATTAATAGTTCTCATTAGAACCTAAGATTCATATTCATATAAATCCGGATATTCATTTACCGGAAGTAGTATCGCACTTTATTCATACTTTTCGCTTTATACAGAGTTAGGTTATATGATATCTCATCTCATATATATAAACAATATACTATACGCAACAAGTATATTAATCATCCACTGAACTATAATATAAGTGATTAGTCATTCTTATTTACTAAGCATCCGTGAATTATCTCAAGTACACATATATGTTAATCACAATACATATATCCATATTCGGCACCCATAGGCTTAACAGCGGTGCACACATACTCTGCTATTCAATCCAAGTACATCTCGTACTAAAAGATCACATGGTCCACATCGCTTAGGAACTGTATCAATACCAATCACACATATTGGAGGCGAACATGGTTCCAAGCCTATGGGATACGCACATACCTACGCACCCATATGACCGTCAACACTATCATTCTCTCAAATAGCCTGTACCTAGGTCCCATTCTCTTGATGTACCAAATCTAAAATCCTCCCGAAGGCAACACAGAATAAGATTGTCCTCTTTCGAACGCCAACCTCCCGTGATAGCAAGTATGGTAGGTATATCATACATATAATAAAGAATCATATAGGTACACATTCCACCTATATAAATATATCATCAATTAGGTATTCACACAACCATATTATACCGATAGATATTTGTCTCACCTATATATAATTCCCATAGGTAATTATTTAACCCATGTATATAATAACATTTGGGCATACGCACAACATGTATAATAAATCCCCTACGTAGTATATTTATCTCTCGAATATCCTACGCATTTATCAATTTTTAAATCAATCCTTAATACATTAATTCGTCTCATATGATATATACTTTAACGACATCATATATATAATGTATATTTCTTCTCAATATATTTTGGCTATAATTTCCAAACTCTTATAGAGATAGCCAATAGCGTCGAATATTTCCATTCGTAATAACATAAACCGTCACATACTTAAAATACAACCCCAATACGTATGCCCACACTTTATTCATATGTATTCTCCTCACTCGAAGGGAACTATTATACTCACATATCAAGACAGTAGATAAGGTCCCGATACTCTATCGGTCCAAGGTATTTTTCTCCTCAAATTTCACAATTTAGGATTCTAAGGGTTTCTCCAATGTTCAGCAGCACTAAAAATCTGTACAAAAGAGGGAACCGAACCTATTACTAAAAATGGAACCGAATCCCCCAGAAAAACGAACCGAGTCCCCCAGAAAAACGAATCGGTTCCGTTATGTCAGTCCGAGTTTCCATCTCAGAACTGCTTCCGTAGAAAATTCATTCGAAATCCAAAAATAATCAAAAAAATACGCAGTCCATTCTCACGCGACCGTATCAAAAATATATACAATTTTTATGTTTTGACCAAGAGCCGAATCGGCCCTCTTTCTAGCCGAAACAGTTCGGAAGTGACACTAATCACTATTCACCTTCTTCTTCCAAAAATCCAAACCTCCATTAAAGCACCTCCAAGCTTTTTATCTCCTCTCTCATCATCATCCAAACTCAAACAACCATAAATACACATATAGAAAGGGTTCTAATCATCCTAGAACCCATTTTCAACAATTAATTTCAATAAATTCCAAGTTTCTCAAATTGGCTATTAATCGAGTTATATCCGTTTTAATCTTCCGAAAACCCATTTGATCCACAAAATTTCAACCTAAAAATATTTAGTTATATACCAACTAAAATATGAGAAATTAATACACTTCATCATAAACCAAGTTAAACACTTGCCTCGTGGATTAAATTCGACGACCCCGAGTCGAATCCCGCGAATTTTGGCTGAAAATCTCTTCTTTTCTTTCTTCTTCTTTCTTCTCTTATTTATGTCTTCTCTCTTTCTCTCTTAGGACTGATATTTGGGGTAAATAAGAGCTTTCCCCTTATTAAACTGGAAATTGGGTGTATACCCTATTGTTAAATGACTCGTGTACTCATTTACAAATCCCTACTAGTTTAAAAATGCCCGAAACTCAAATACTACCCCCGGGTACTCTATTTTGACTATCTCGTCCATTCCGAACCCAATGGGGAAGTCGAAATCTCCATTCGAGTCACTTAACAAAAATTCACTATTTTGACCCAACACGTTCAATACGCGTGTTTTCCAATTTAAAATATTTTCCTTTGTCGCTTTATCCAACTGCGACATGTAATTAAAAATAATCCACTCATATACTTTAGTCTCGTAAGAAAATATAATCCATGTAAATATTAGTCCGACACTTGAAAAGTAATATTTACTATTCACCTTATAATATTAAATTTATTTAATTTCACTCATTAATCCCAGAATTACTATTCACAATAATTCTTCAAATTACCAAATTACATCCACAGTGTAATTTAAATACCTTTAAAAGTACGGGGTATTACACCTTAATTACATTACAGGCTTACCCGACCATATGTGTTTTATGGATTTATATTTTGGGTAGATTGTTCAAATATCAATTCTTTGTATTTTGTAGTGATGTACTTTTCATTTCCTCAGGTTAATAGAGTTGCTAAATGTGACACCCTGCTTATTAAAATAACGGGTGGCCCACCCTCTATTAAAATAAAACAGGAATCTCATTTGGTTCATTATTAGCATCACTATCGAAAACCGATTAATTAATAACCACCTATTATTTTATCAAGCTTGTGTAAATTTTAATCTTTCCTAAATTATCGTAAATAAAAACCATTCGTTTAAATCAAATATTCCACAATCACATAATCAAATCCGAATACTGAACTCAAAATAATCCAATTAATAAACCATCGATTTACAATCCAATATAATAATATAATAAAATCGAACTAAATAGAACTAGGATAAAAACTGACATTGTCCGACATGGCCGAAGTAGCTCTGAAGTATCTCCTATCGAGATCTCAAGGATAAAAGTGCCTAATCAATCCTTGCAAGCAACCACAGCTACTGCAACATCATCGGACTAGAAGGATGATTAAGCTAGGCATCACCGTGGCTGAACACTTAAATATTTTTAAAAAAAATTGATTTATGTCAGAGATCAAAACCTTTTGAAATCTTTCATATTTATTCCGGTGTCGCACTCCCACGAGATACCCCTCGCCCCTAATCTATCATGCGCACCTAATGCATGTATTCTAAACACCATGTTTTCGCTACCCAACCTAACTAGTATCACTTCTCATCTTAATCCCATACGCTGCCATATGCCCCATGTATACTTTTATTTAACTTGTAATTCACATTAAGCTTTAGTATCTGCTTATTCATTATAAATATCATTTATAATCTTATCAATTCATTTCACAAAACTTCACTAGTTATTAATTCAATGTTCACACATTAGTGTCATATAACCGTATATATTTTTCTTCATATTTATATACGTATTTTCACATCACATAAAGTATACATACATATATATATCACTCACTATATATGTATAACGAAAATCCCTCGGAGTAATAACTCACTGGATGCGAATCATTAGCATGCTATCAAGTTCTAGGGAATATACACATTTACCTAGGCAACCGGGTCAGAATCTCATCACTGAATTGAAAAAATTAATGTAACCTAGAGGCAGTCATAGTTATATATCTGTTGGGCACAACCATATCACATAACCCCCACCAGATTCTAAACTCACATAGGACTTTCATGCGACAGACCTATAACCCAGGGGACTGATACTACACCTGCTGGGATTCGCCAGGAGAGATCTCCCACAGCGCACAACCTCCACTGATAGCATATTCGCTAGAATAGGTATGTTTCATAGGTAGTCACTTACTTATTTATATATCACGATTCTCTTTTATTTTAAAAACTAAGACTATCTTAATCCATCTTGTATCCCAATTCCATCCAAAATTCCCATTTGAATCCATTAACATAGTTTTGAGTGTCGTACATCCTAAACCCTCCTAAATCCCTACCCCGGTTTTATTCCCACTAACCTCAAGGTAATACTATATTCCAAAACTATCAGAAATCTTAAACACCCTTTATGGACCTTCCAAAAATATCCTGAATCCCAGCTGAGTCAATAATAATCAAAACACCCAACCTAGGCTGAGTAAGGCAGGCAAACCGATTCGGCTATAGGGGAAAACCAGTCCGCCCCTGGGAAAAGACCATGACGAAGTTTCTATGTTTATTACGAACATTTACCCAAATTTCACAACTAATACAAGTCTAAAATCCATCCCCACACAATTTAACCCTACCCTATCAATATACACCATAAGGGTATATGTTTACTTGAATCAATTTACCAAATATCCATCCAAATCATGGGGTTTAATATCAAATTTTTCTGAATCAATGCACCCTTTAAGTCAATGTTATCACCCAAATTTCTAGATTTCTAATTCAAGAATATCTCTATTATTAAATAAATTTCAGAATTCTTTATCTAGAATCTATCCATTTTATAGGATTTAAATTCACCAATTTTATATGGAATCATCATCAATCACTATCCATAATATCCTTCTTTCCAAAAATCCATTTTGACAGGTAAATCCCACCCAAAAGTTCATATTAATTTTTCTCTAATCAAGATATGAACCAAAACATAATATCAAAAAAAGTTAAACGCTTGCCTCTAAATGTAGAAATCTGATCTCGCTCTTTGAGATCCTCAATCCACAATGATCCAAGCTCCGAAATTGTTTAATCCCCTCCTGGCATGGTGTTCTTGGATTTTGTCTGAATTACCCATTTTGTTTTGCCTCTTTCTCAAGCTAAGATGATTTAGAATGATATATGGTTACCTTCTTCTCTTAAACCCTTTTATCATCTCTTAATCCCCAAATTAGTTAAATACTAACATTTAAATGACCTAAATACCCCCCCCCCCCCTCGGTATAGCTAAAAAAGTCTTTGGAACCTGATTACAACCTTCGGGTACCTAATTTGGACTATCTTGACCCATATCGGATCATCCATTCACTTGAAATCACCATTCGAGTCGCCTGTAATCAATTTACCACCATATTCCAAACACTACCCCACATGTGTGTCTTGATTAAGATCCTATCGACCCATCGCTTTTATCCATTTATGATGTAATATAATCACAAAAATAAAAATAAAAACACATAAATATTAATACATTTCTTGCTAATTAATATTTATTTACTTCACTTTATTTTTCATTTTAATTAAATTACCGCGACTCGTGTAATTTAAGTATTCCCAAAAATATAGAGTGTTACATATTTTCCTCCTTGCAAAGGAATTTTGTCCTTAAAATTCATATATGCCTGGTACTCAAAACTTTGGATCCTTACCCGCATGGCATCTGAAAGTAACCAAATCATGATAATATTTTGGTGCCTATTCACTATGGCCCAAGACTAACGACAACTCTATTCAAATCATTTTGTACCGATATATTCCATCATTCTTAAGGTCTCACCTTGAGGATGATACGCAAAACCATCATGAACCCCTAACAATGCTTTAATAAATGAGCCTATAAACCATTGGCTTTATCATCTCAATACTATGGAAAGACCCCACTTCCCTAGGTGCCAACTTCATTTCTTGTTAAATTAATTCCTATAGTAAGGAATATCCACAACAATTTTTTACCACTCACATCAGTCTAAACTATTTGATTCGTGATGATGTTATTCTTACGATGCTACTAAACTATACAAAAATAATTTTGATTAACTCGATTCCTATCGACCGACTCTAAATCACGTCCAGTCCGTAAAACTTGGTATCTCTCCACCCGTAACCAATTCACAGGGAGGACTACAAGGTCTTCCGCACCAAGTCTTAAAAGGTTCCTTGCCAAGGATTAACTTGTATGATTTATTACACGCATCCTTACCAACGGTGATTATTCCTCCCAATTATCTTACAATCTAGAATATGAATCTCTCGCATCCACCCACATCTAAGTCACCTCTCTCGTCTATTCCTCGGTTACTTGTTATTTCTCTTGCTCACCGCCCAACATTGTCTCCCTCTCTTCCTAATAATCCCAATCAGATGTGGGATTTAAGGATCTCATCCTTATCATAATGATGTTGGGCGGTACCTTGTGTCAGAGTACTCTCTCTCTTCCATAAAATATTGGGCACATTTCCCCATATTGTATCTCACCCAAATTTACAATAATTGTTCCATCTCGATTAACCAATTTCACAACCCAATGGAAATTTTTATCGTTTCAAGATGTCGGTAACCCAACAATGAACTTTATCACTATGCCTATCCATTCTGTTATTCGAATCACTAATGAAGCTATCCTCAACCTTATTCTTCTTTTTGGTTTTCTCAAAGATCTTTTTATCGAAAGAATTGTTTTTGGAAATTTTGAGAAAATTTTTAAAAAAATTCGTAAACAAGGCCAAGCCCTCAAAATCAAACTCACCCTCAGATCAGACTCATAAACTCTCTATTTTTTTCTTTTTCTTAACTTAAGTGCTTAAAGTTACCCCTCGATCCTTAGGCTTAATGGCTTTGGGAAACACATCTATCTCATCAGTTTGAAGGTCTCTTACGAGTTATTCTAACCTAAGTGTATCTAATATCCCCAATGAGTTCAAAACAGTGACCTGAGGAATAAATCGGGAAGGAAGTGACCTCAAAATATTTTTCACAACTTTTGACTCCTCAATTATCTCAATCAAACTAAAACTCGTGTTAACAATGTTCAACAACCTAGCATAAAACTCATCAAAACTCTCGAACTTTAAGATAGTGATAGTCTCAAACTCGGTGCTCAAATTTTGAAGCTTAGACGCCTTGACAGTGGTGGTACCCTCATGAGTGATCTGAATGTTATCCCATGCCTCTTTAGATGTACTGCACGTCGTGATGCGGCGGAACTTGTTAGGGGTGACGGCTCCAAAAATAGACTAAGTTTGGGAAAGTTGTAAGTACTCCACTTAAGCTCATCAGCAGTCCAATCAAAAATAGGTTTGGAATTAATGTCATTCCCAACTATGACAGTGGGAGGAGTTCACCCTCTTTTATACGTAAGTCAGACTCTTTCATCGATTAATTTAAACAAGATATCATGTGGGCTTTCCAGTAAGCATAATTTATGCCATAAAAAATAGGCATCCGATTATATAATTTAACCATCAGAAAATTTGCTATTTTCCAAAATCAATTTTTCAAAACAATTGATATCTAAAACGATTGCAAAAAAATCATCACACAATAAATTTTTGCAATAGTCTCTGATACCAATTTGTAGAGTGCGCAATTCTCTGATGGATTAAACTTATTTAATTAGATGTCAAACTCTCAAGAAAATTTCAATTTTATTAAACCCTAAATATGCAACTATGTGATTCAAATCAAGCATGTCAAGAAAACAAAATTTCAGGAAACAACCCAAAAGGGAAAAATCTTTCATTTCCCCAATAGTTTTACAAATCGTAACTGACAAATACAATTAGAGAAATCTGTCTGATCAATCTCCCACAAATGACTGTCTTCTTCTTCAGCAATAGTTCCCACGATAACTACAAAGTTCTCAATCTTCCTTCAGCAATGAGTTCCCTCGAGAACTCATAATGACCACAGTTTTCAGCAATAATTCTCGCAATAACCACAAGAGTAGCAGTAGAGACTCATTCTCTATAAGAGTAGCTTCGATATAGAAATGCTTTGGATTTCAAATATGATTCACAAAATTATTTGGGATTATTTTTTTGATCAAAAAGTGTTTTTACCCTATAAAAAGTGAAGACTATTTGCAACAGATTTGCAGTTTTTGTAAATCAAAAGTCTTAAAGAAAAATATTCACGAAATAGGTTTTTATAGGTGGACACAAATTTAGAGGTGGAAAAAGTCATAAAACAAGATTATCAAATCATTCGAACAAGATGTATATCTCGTTAGAAGTGGCTATCTAACGACCCATCAAATGACCTTCAATAACTAATATAGAAAGCCTTCGTTTGAACCATATTAGAAGAAATCCATCAAACAACATATCAAATGACATGAACAAGTCATTCTAACAAGATATCAATCTCGTTTGAACGAGACTGTTAAAATAAAATTACTTTTTAAGATTTAAAACTTGTTTGAAAATGCCTCGTTTTGATAAAAACCAATTTAAAAAAATAATAATTAGCAAAAAATTCTACGAAACACATAACTAAATCCATACCAATATTACATCAAGTCATAGATCATGTAGAAGTTGCTTAATATTCAGATCCTTCTTTTAGAACTTTTGAACTTGAATGCCTTGACGGATGTAACGGGATACGCCAAACACAATGTAAACTAGACTCTATAGACAAGTCTTAGATGCTAGGGGCAAGGAAGAAAAATTTGCCCTTACAGATTGTTGTTGGCGATGGAATTTGGAGGTAGGTTATACACTTGGGTTGTGTTTTTAGGTTGAAAATGGTAGGTTTTGGAAGGTTTTAAGGTCTATTTTATCAAGAACAGGAGTTGTTGATTGTAGTATGTTCTTGGTTAAAAACCTAGGGTTTTGATTTTTGATCTTTCCCAAATCTTTAACAGATAATTGTGGGTGTTCATCCATTTGGCCAAGCCATTTTAGCAATGAACGAGTCCTTCGTTCACTTTAGTTGCCTTAGGTTTCCACATAACTTCTCGCGAACGTTTGGTTGACTATCACTGCATCTTAGTCCCATTTCCTTTTCTATTATGGTCGCGGCTTTATCCATTTTGGCTACAGCTTGTGCTGGACTTGTTTTTGCATCAGTAGTCGTGTCGAATGTTGCACTCTTTTTTTGACCTCTTATGTCATGGGATTTATATTTCAAAATGATTCCATAGCTATTAACATTAGGTCATGGCCTTTATTAAGTTAGT
This sequence comes from Sambucus nigra, assembly GCA_949130495.1. NCBI lineage: Eukaryota > Viridiplantae > Streptophyta > Magnoliopsida > Dipsacales > Adoxaceae > Sambucus > Sambucus nigra. The sequence continues at coordinate 379,467,901 of OX422214.1, read as the reverse complement.
GTTGAACTTGTTAACGTAGAGTCATGGTCCTTGAATGGATGTTGTACCTTTAAAAACGAGAGTCTATGGACTTAGATGTTTTTTTAGTAATGTCGCGACCATTATTATTTGGATTTAGCTTTTTCCCAAAGCTTACGCCTTTTTGGTTGGACTGTTATGTTAGGATATATTTATATTTTATGCTACGTCGTGCTGATTGAGGACACGATCTTTAAGAGTTCTTTAGGTTCCACCTCGTATTTCTTAATTCTTTTCTTATAAGGGTCGTAGTCCTCAAATTATGGAGCTTTTTTTTGCTTTTATAGATACTTATCGCAACCTCATGCATTATAATAAATAGGAGTACCTAGAAATTTTTTAGAAGAAACACTCAGGGTACCCCCTCTTGGGGTGTTGAATATTAAACCCCTTGGAACCTCTTGACCTTACAAACTATTATAGTGCCTAACATGTGTACATATTGATTTTGAATTCGCATATTCTCTTAACTGTAGGTACTTCATGGAGACTGTCGAGGCTAGCCACAAAGTTGAGGAGGACACAGACTCAACCAATAATCAAATTACAGTGAGTTCAAACCCAGTAGATGGGGCTATAATTTTGAGGGGAGAACTAACCACCATTGAAGTGAGAAGTAATGAAGTCGGGCCTTCGTACCACATTAATACTATGGTAAGGTCCCCCGTGGCATTAAACATGTAATATGCATGACGAATTGTTAAGTTATTTGGTAGCGGGCTGTAAGTTTCGAAAAGGTACCATTTTGTAATTTGCCTTTTGTGAACCTGCGTGCATGTTCCTCGGCCCCCGACGATGGGGTCTGCTTTCCTCTAGATACTTTCCTCCTCAAACTTTAACTACCAGTTCTAATCCTAGTGAGGAAGATCTATAAAGTAATGAACTTAGATCCATCCCGGGTTAATACAAACGGGTGAAAGGATATACTGTCTACCTTAGTTGTCTTGAAGAAGAAATTCGAAAAAAGTATTATGGCCACGAGTTTCTTTAAATTATATAAGCTAAAGGAGGATACCATGAATAACTCATGGTATTACTACATGGCTACAAGTAGTGATATCAAGTATTTTATGATTGGTAAACCTTCTAGTACCAAAAACTATAAAGGAAAGTATTTTTTTATCTCTAGGGACAATTGGGAAATGCACTCCGGGGAAATTGAGAGAGAGAAGTCATAAAAAAATATCGGTTTTGGTGATGTCCCCTTCAGGAATGTAGAACCCTCTATTATATGACCATGGATTTTATTCCACACTCTTGATTAAATGTTTACTAACTTGAATTTCATTTTTTTTACAGGTAGTGTAGGTTTGGCTCCCAACAAATGCCAAAGAATGATGATAGAGTCCATAGTCCATATTCCAAATAGCAAGAAGAATTTTGTGTTAGTGGTCACATTGATAGCCTTATGTAGACTTGTCTATTACACTACTCATGTTGCACTTATGAGGCAACCTCCAAGTATAATTAAGTTCGTGGTTTGTAATTTTATAGGTCATGGCCTATTTTTCTAGTATTTAATTTTTAATTGTCTATAAGATTCTATTATTTTTTTACTAATGTCCTCTTATTTTGCAGGTACTTCTGTAAAAGGTAAGCCAATAATGAAGATAAAAAAGAGTTGTTACTTTACCAAATTGATGAGTTATATGAGAATTTCAACGGCTTGAAGTAGGACCTAAGGAAGAGAAGGGGTAGAAAGAGGAAAGGGGTCAAAGACAAAAATGATTCTCCCATAATTGATGGCCCAACTGAGGTCGCGACTGGTGGATTAAACTTTCCAGAGGCTCAAAATGTCATGGCCATGGGTGTTGATGCCAATATGACTCCTCCAAATGTCGGGGAGAAAGGTCAAGTCCAATGCATTATAGGCGTACCACTCTTAGAACTTCTCCTTTGCATATGTTTATTCCAACTGACGTGAATGCCAAAACTCCTCAAAGTAGGGTGTTTATGCCATGACCTAAGCATCAAATCAGGCTAGACAATCCAAAGTCCCCCTAGGACACTGTGGCTATCGCGGTCTCAAAGATGAAAGGGAATGCCAAATCCTTAACCTTAAACGTTTGTTTGAGGAAAATGCTGAGAACTTAGAGAGTTAGTAACTCCACTGCCTTTTTAGAGTAAGCACACATATCTACGACCATTAGTTTAAGTTTTGTCTACTTTTTGCTAACTTTATTTCTTTTCCTATTAAGTTGTTGAGGCTGCAATTAGCCAGAGGGCCAAGTATAAATACATATATGCCCATCATAAGGTCGCGAAGGCAACACACAAAACGGAGGTGGAGGAAGTCAAATCTTCCTCTTTTAAGGCTAACAAGAAGTCCATAGTTGCTTACTTCAAAGTTGTAAGTCTAAAGTCCGTGGATAAGGTGGAGGCTATTGAGAAAGCCAGGGATGATGTCAAGGATAACTTTAAACAAGTCGGGATGCCCTTGAGGTGTCAAAGGCCAAATGCCTAGAGGCTGTCAGCCATGTCGCAGCTAATGAAGAGAAATTCGCCATCCTTAAGGCCCAAATTTCCTCTTTAACCCAAACACATGTCGTGGTCATGCAAAAGATGGTGGGTGATAATGTTGCAGCCTTGGGGAAAGCAACTGAGGAGGTCGTGGCTAGTTTCAAGACATCTGAGGACTATTGTGTAGGCAAAAATAAAGAATACATTCGTGGTTATAAGTAAATGAGGCACAAAGTTGGCAATAACTTTCCTAATGATAAGGAACTAATATTATCCTAGAGGTTCTCTGATTCTGAGCACGCCCAGTGTGAGGTGGAGATAAAGGAAGTCGAAGATTTTATAAGGAAGCAGAAGGATTCCGCACTTTTTGCGTTTGTAGTAGAGGAAATTGAGACTGGCCTTGAGGATGAGGAAGATGATGAAGTAGAGCACGTGGCCTCTAAAATTAGCATCCATGGCATATGTCTTATTTTTTTTAATCTTGTATTTTTTCAACACCAGTAATGATAAATTTTTATTCTACATGGATTTAAACTTTGACGGACGAATTATATTATTGGTTCCATAGCCTTATGAGCTTGTATGGTTTTGCTTCCTTTTTTTTGCATGCAAAACTTTGTTTGTAATAAATCTATGGTCTTCAATATCTCTTCATTCTGCGACTAGTCTTGAATTTTAATTTTATTGCATGAAAGTATTTGATCGGGTGCCGCGGATTTATATGACGTTCTTCTCATACATTTATACCTCTTATGTATTTTACGGGAGCTAAGGCCCTTGAAGTTTACCATGCTTGAGGGATTTATGTTAAAGTCCACGGGTTATGGGGTATTTTAAACCCCCAAACCCTTTAGGCATAGCATGTCACCATTCGCGTCCATAGCTTTTGGCTGATAGTACTCATTATCATAATTTTTATTAGTGATCATGTCCTTCCCCAGATAATCTTCACTGCCGCAGTATTTCATTAATGATTGTGGCCTTCTGAGTCTTGGATAATTAATGATAATTTATTGATCATGTCTTTTACTTCTACGACTTTAGTTGGAATAGTATTGATATTGAAGTTTTATTACATGTAACTATGTTTGATAATGATGTCGTTGATTTGTATGAACTTCTTCTCTTACATTTATACCTCTTATATATAATTAGAGTCACGACCTTTATAGTCGTTCATGCTTGAAGTCTTTGAATTAAACGCCACGGCTTGTGGGGTATTGGAAACCCCCAAGCCTTTAGGCATGGTCTTCATCTATGTTTGTGGCATGTTTTCATCGGTCTTCTTGCTTGCAAACTTTAAAATATATCTCGGTATATTTTAGAAGCCCCCCAATGATTAGGGGGTATGTTTAGGATCCCCCAGGCTTATAGTGTATGCTTAGGAACCCCTCAAGGCTCATGGGGTATGTTTAGGAGCCTCCCAGGCTTGGGGGTTATGTTTAGGACCCCTCAGGCTTATGGGGTATGTTTAGGATCCCCTAAGGCTTATAAGGTATGTTTAAGACCCCCTCGGCTTTTGGAGTTCTTGTCTTTGGGATCTATGTGCGGGCTAAGTCTGAGCGTATTGGTCGAAGTTTGCTTCTTCTAACTTATGTTTGGCTAATGGAGATGAATTGTATCTATCCCTTAGTTCCTTGGTATATGGGCACCAATGCCTCCACAACCTTTAATGGGTCTATGCCATCTATGGCCGTGGTCTTCTCTTGTGAATTGGTGACTGTAACAACCCGGATTTTTTAAATGGGAATTTTTAAATTAATTTTGGAAATCGAAGAAAAATGAAATTTTGTATTTTATAAATTTTATAATTTAAAGTGTTGGTTTTTATATTTGAAAAATGAATTTTCAAACGGAATTGGAATCGGAATTAAAATGGAGTTTTAATTGAATTTTTATTATTTAGAAGAGTCCTCAAAATATAAAACTCTCTCAGAGTCATCGGAGGATAAAACTCTCTAGTAAAATAATATTTTTAGAAATCCGACCGTCCGATCAAGCTGAATTTTTGTCAGCAGTCCTGTCTCGCCGTTCTCTACAACATACTAAAATTTCAAGCGATTCTAACGGTCCGATCGTCCGTAATGATTTTTTCAAGTATTTGTATTTGAGTAGGACTCTAATTATTTTTGGTATATAAACATAAAGTGACGAGTTTAGATCTTTTAAAACACATTTTAGCCTTCTCAAAAATCAGAATCCTCTCATCTTCTTCAACCTCAAAACCCTAGCCCCATTCTACATAACTTTCAACTCAAGTTTTGTCAAGATTAACCGGATTTTCTCAAGACGCGTCAAGAACGAATCTTGGTCAAATTTTTGAGAGGAATACACATTCAAGATCAGATTTCTAAACCAACTTTTATTTAGGCATGAATACTCTATTCTTTTCCTTTAGTATTATGCGTTTTAAGTGTCGCCTAAACACTTAATTACATGTTTTCTTAAAAATAATTAGTAACTTAATTAGAAAAAGTGAATACTAATTATGGGGTTGTTTTTATAAAATCTTTTAATCTGAATAATATTCATAACCCTTTGGGTACGTAGGATTAATGAGTGATTTTGGGTTTTATTGGTGTAGGTTGCATATAGAAAAACCCTAGTTTTAAAATAAATAATTTTTGGGTGCGTATAACTTATGTAATACATGTAGAGATAATGAAATTTGGTTTTTGATGTATATATGATGAAAAATTGATATATTTAATTTAAAATAATTAAATGAGATTATTTGGGTATTGTTGACGTTGTGTTAATTAAATTAAAGATTTAATTGAATTGGACTATCATGCGTAGTTTTATACGTTGATTAATCATGCGTGGTTGTGTGACTTTTTGGTATTATTATATTTCCTTGTGACGATGGGTTGTTGGGTATTTTTTTTTGCTCCCCCTATATTTTAGAATGCCTTCTAGGAATGGGACTAGTGAGGAAAGATTATTGCGTTTTTATCACCTTGAGGGTGGGCTGATTTTTATTACTTTATCGTCGTTACACTTGTCTAAGTATGAGACTAGGTTATGATTTATGTTAGAAAATCCACCTATACATAAGTTAGGACGTATTGATGACTTGGGAACCCTTAGGTATGGGACTAAGGGGTATTTTGAGGATCTCACATCAATAAAAGGGTGGGGTATATTATAAATTGTGAATTGAGAAATTGAGAACTAATACCTAAGATAATAAGACGGGTATTAAAATATATTGGCGACATAATCAGCGAGGGCCGACAGTTTAAACGGGCCAGCCGACGTTTTATGTCATGTCGTGTGTGGAACCTCGTCAATCAGCGAGGGCCGACAGTTTAAACGGGCCAGCCGACGTTTTGACGAGGGGATGTGTATTTTTGGTGGAGAAATCACCCGAGGCGGGAGGACCGCCATAATAAAATGAGGATATAATAAAAGCTGGTTAATTTAATGAAATTAACATCGTGGGACTTGGGAAATTAAAATCATATTGGTGTGACTTTATAAATGGGGATTTATGCGGGTAGTTAGTGATTTATATCTATCGCGTTTAATTATCCCGTTTAATTTAAAATATTCTATTGTGATATTTATTGCGTATAATGCTACTGTCTGGATTCAAGGATCCTATTTGAGGGGAGTAGTGTGTATTCTAGCTCGGGGCTTTGGCTCTGACCCATGCGTTGACTAATCTTTTTCAGGATTAGAATTTGGAGAAGCTGTATAAGTTTATCGGAGTTATCATTGGAGGTGCAGCTGGAGTTATTTACTTTATGGCATAGTTTAGTCAGACTTTATTTTCCAGTCGTATTATGAGACTTCATTTGAGTTTTATTGGGCCATTCGGTTCCAAAGTTGTTTAGAGGATTTATTTTGGGATTATTTTAGATTTTATTTAATCAGTATTGGAGATTGAATTTTTGTAGTTAGCATGTGATGGATCTTTTATCGCTTAGTTATTTGTGATCATTTGAGATTGACCAATTATTTATCTTATGGACTGATTTATTTATGTCTCATATTTGTCTCATGCTAAGAATGGTATTTATTTAGTTCAGGCCCGGCTTAGTTTTGGTGGCGGCCGACGCCAGAATTAGGCGGGGTGTGACAGTGACCACTATTTTTTATAGCTATCTTAGAGGTGCATGATTGGTGGTAGGTTCTCATTAAACAAGTTTGAGTAAAATTGCAATGGACTTAAGTCACACTTTTAACTTTTCATTAATATTAATTTGAGGGGGTACATGATTTGTTTTTTATGGCCTGACTATGGCCTTCCAATAATTACAAAAGTAAAAAAAATAACAAAAATCTCCCTCAAGTATAACTATGGTCGTGGACTCTTCAGTTCTCAACTATCAGTTGTGGTCTATCCATTTTCTGAGTTATGTTCTCAGTTAAAGGTCACGAACTGAGTGAACCTTCTTAGCATCCACTGTCTGACTGGGCTTTCATATTCATTCATCAGGCTATGGTAGCCATTGATTTTATGGACGTGTCCATTGTGGAATTCACACCGCTTTCTTTTGTCTCTCCTATAAGCATGAGTTTTTAGCTTTTTTGGCCATTTGATGAAGTTTTCTTTCTTGATGTTGTGTAATATGGCGTCCAACTCATAGTTGAGGGGAGTGAATTCTTCATACGATTCTTTTGGATGAACCTCATGCATTTTTCTTCACATGTCCCACTTCTGACACTGATTTCCTACTCAAGGACTCAGCCTTTACATTTTTCTCCTTTGGGTCCTCGGCTTTCATTGTGCTAGAGAAGGCCATGGACTCTAACATAAGTATTCTTTGGTCGAGAATGTTGATGTGGCTAGAGTGTGGCATCCTTTTAGTAGAGGTGATTAATGCATGCCATCAAGTGTAATATGCCTACAGTCTGCTAGTGTCCTGATCCTGAGCTACCTTTCATGTTGTTTTTTATTTAAATTGTTAGTTATTTAAAAATCATTATTTTCTCTTAGATAAACTAGACAAAATGAGAAATCCAAGAGTTATAGAAAAATTAGAGCCATATATTCAGCAGACACTAATAATGGGATGGAGCCTATCCTATTAAGGTCATGGCTTTTAAGATAATAGTCAAGATCGTTGCCATTTTCCTTTATAAGGTGCTTTCCACTATGATCTACATGACCCCCCACAGTTTTCTCATGGTGCGATTTCGTCTTCTGGATAACTTGTTAAATATATGCCCCTTCATAGAATAGTAATCTGATAACTTAAAAAGGTTAGTTAAACATCTCAACCTATCCTCGGTGATTTCAAAAACCCTTAAGATCGAAGCCTTCCTAAGTTTTACCCATAAAATCATTGATTTTCAATCATAGAACCTAGCCTTATGAGGATTAACTTCTATCGAAGATCATAAAACATGTTATGGGAGTCTTTAATCATTTACCGACATCTTAAGTCTATTAGAAATACTATTCTTTAATTAGAAGAACTGAATATGTCAAAATAGAGGTTTCGGCATAAGTTGTGATAGTGAGGCCATGAATATTCCATAATAAGGGAGAAATCATCGGACCCTCAAGTATTATTAGGTTTGAATTGCATATTGCATCCCATATATTGCCCAAATGTGATTTTCCACCCGAAGAATTTAGACTAAAGAGACTTTAATCTATTAATCCAAGGCATACTAAGTCCTTATGTGCAAGTAAAACATAATTTTAACATTAATTACTTAAAATATAGGTTATAACCATGGCTAAAATACCCAAAAGTGCAGAGAACACACAAGCCAGCCTTATCCCTAGTTCCCATCCTTTATATGGACTTGGCCAATTTTGCAACTTAACTAAATTTGGGCATGGGAACATCATTGGGGTGAAATGGATCTGGCCTAAAACCCTAAAATAAGCTAGGGAAAATAGATCTGAAAAGTAGAAGAAATTCTATTTAGGGCTTATATGAGAATATGGGTCTAGCCACCAAAATCTCACCCGTAAGATGTGGATCTGAAGATCTCTATGGATGAAACAAGGCATATTCGACCCCATTTGTAAAAAAACTCAACAAATCACCTTTTTTCCCACTAACGATGCCAAATTGTTGTTGTTAAATATCGATGTACTAGTGTAAACCATTTCATCAAAGCTACACTCAATAATTAAAATATAAAATAGGGTAAAAGAGAGATCAACACAAGATTTAGAGTGGTTTAGCTATTAAAACAAGCCTACATCCACTTTGGAGCTTGATTTTCATTATACTTATGCATTTAATACAAGAGGAAAGTCTAATAGGCATACAAGAGGATAGAAGGAGGCTAAATACATAAACATACATGTATTGTGCATTTAAGGTTGTGGCCTTGTACTGTAATTTTCTATGAGATCACGACTATATCATCTGGGGTTGTCGAAATAGGTTCTCGAAGTCAGGTATCAGTTATAGAGAGATATTGGAGATAATTAAGCAGAGCTTTGCTACCCAGTATCCCTTACTTAATGTGAGGCGAACACCTCTATTTATAGGAATTAGCTGGGGGCCTCACATGCTCGATCCATGTGACTTATGGATGAGGATGATAAGAAGGAATCTTTCTAGAAGGTGGAAAAATGGCAGTTCTTTATTGACATGTAAGGATCCACAACCTGTCCTGGTGGAGTCATGCTGATATTAAGTGGTCCCGACCTTTGAGGTACCAAGTGACTTATGAGGTATTTAGGTTGTCGCTTTATCGAATGGGAAGGTGTTGAGTAGTATAGTTTGCGGCCTATTAAGGTACCAGGTCGTGACCTTGTTTACAGGTCGAGGCCTTTTTGTTGTTCGTTAAGTATATCTTATTTTCTTGTGTGGTCTTCCATTACAAATGTCTCTTGGTCATTGGATGACATATTTTGGGTATAACAACTATTTCCTCAAAAATTCAACACGTTTTTAGAGTTCAGCATACATATCTTGAAAATTACATGTATTGTTATCCTCATCACTATCGCTAAATGTAGTGTGTGTTGAAGTGTCCCCTATATATTTAGTCTTAAAAATGATGGGATTCATGCACCCATTCAATTCATCGAAATTTCATTCACTTTGACTCACGTACCTAACGATATTATTTTCATTCACTACATTGTCAATCACAACATTAACATAAGGTACACTGCCATCAGACTCATAATAAGATAAGCATGCATCACAATCATTGATACTGAGTTGTAACTCTATGCATAATGTCCTAACTTACCACATTTGTGACACTTTAAATTAGACAAGTCTCTCTAAGGTCTATGAATATCCTTTCTTTGTCATTGGGTCGGTCAAAGTTTCTTTCACGGAGTCTTGGATAATGATAGTTTTGACCATGAGATTGCCCTTGTTTAGAAACTAGGGAGATTTTAAACTTTACATTATTTTTGAAGTGTTTGCTTAGAAGAGAGATCTCATGATTAAGAATTTCAAGATCCACAATGTCATCTTCTAGGTTTATGTCATTTAGTTTGGCAAAAAAGATTAGGTTAGACTCACATGGTTTCTTAGAACTAGTATAACCTAATATCATTTTCTTATATCCATTTTCCATTTCCACCGTATTTAGTTTACTACAAAAGAGTTTAAGGATCACATTTGGATCTGCCATCTCTTCTATTGCCTAGAGTTTAGAATCAAACCTATGAGGTAAGGACCTAAGGATTTTCATTACGATGTATATCTTAGAACGTTCAACACCATTAAAATCAAGTTTGTTTATAATATTAGTTAGTTTCATATAAAACTCATCAAATTTTTAAGAATAACTCATCATAATGGTGTTAAATTGGTGAAGTGACATTTGTGCAAGATGAGTGTCGTGATTAAGTGTACAATGAGTTATTTAATACATATTCTAGTCAAACACATGCACACTTAATATCACAAACCAACACCTAATAAAATTACAAATGTTCGAAGATATGAAAAATATATACATAAGTAATATACCCGAGTTCATATCTAAATATGAGTTTTATGAATGTCTAAAATATGTACAAAAAATTTCAGATCTGATTTCTAAAATAACAGATCTAATAACTTTTAAAAGTCTTAAAGTTTATTGGATAAAAAATGCATTAAAACTTAGAAACTTCATAAACTCCTATTTTTTCAATAGATTAATAGATCTCAACAAATATAAATAAAAATCTTAGATCTATTAAGACTAACTATAAATCCCAACTAAGTTTGTGAAAAAAAATTCTTTAAAATAGAGATCAAGTTTAGATCTATTTTTAGTCCTTAAAACTGACAAACATGAAAAATATAATATGTGTGAATGTGAGTGAGTGTTTTGAATGTGGGTTTTTATCACAAAATCAGAAGTATAGTAAACTTTTCATTTTTTTTGGACAAAACCCTAAGATTTTTTCTTACAAAGCTTAAAAATCATAAACATAAAAATGTGTAGGTTTGTGCATGAGAATTTAGATGCACTCACTCACTCAACTACTCCTTTTTCTCCACTATCCTTCTTTATCACTCAAGGGTATTCTATGTTTACTCTCTCTATTATCCTTGTCATGGTCAAATTTGTCACGGACTTGTCACGATTTTTTACCGTGAGGCAGAATTTTAAAAAAAAAATGTTGGGCAGTATTGCCACTGCCACTGCCTAGTAGTACATTTGTACCTGTTATAGCAAAAATGTACCTTTCTAAAAAACATATATCCAAATAAAATATAAATAATATACCAAATCATGGAATATATAATCCATACCCAAACAAAATAGAAATAAAAATCTCCATATCCAAACCAGCATGTGCCAAAATCAAAAAAACACAAATACAATCCAATATTCAAATATTAAGATAGAAATAATGTCATGAAGAAGGGTCTTGAGCAGATTGGAGGAGGAAGGAAGTCCATGCGACATATGAATTGAGACACCCCTCAATATGCTGAACGCCGCATTGTTCGCGCAACCACAAAGGTGAGTTTTCCTTTCCCTCCACCACATGCGTGATGCGAACTCTTGCCTCGATGTCTTAGAGGGGATGTCCATGAACCAGCATACCCGGGAGGAAGCTCGGATCCCTCAACCCCCTTGTTATCGGCTTCCCATAATATATGTCGAGTAGATGCACTCTTGACCAACCGAATGTTGTCATAAGCCGATCGACGGGGGTCACGATGGGAAATGGATCATGATATGGCGTCGAGTCCATGCGTATCGGTGATCAAGCAGTGGAGTCCTCATCCTCGTCTTCATCCTCGTCCTTATCTACCTCTACCTCCTTCTCCTTCCCCTTACCCTTGCCATTGCCTAACTGACTCTTCATGAAGGTGTACATATCTAGGACCGTCGCCTCCAACCTTAATAGCTTATCGTCATAGGTGTCCACCTCATGTGCCAACTCGTTGTTGCTCGTCTCCATGCCGATGATCCAAGGCTTCCCCACCCACAAGCTCACCCCCAGTCCTCCCTTTGCAATTCGCCCCTAGCACTTGGCTGAGTGCTTCTGTAGCCAAAGATACTTTATCGGCATCAGAATGCGACTTATGCACTTACCTAAAAGACAAAAAGTACACTATTAGTTAATTAAGTAAATAAAAAATTATAACATAATTAAAAAAAATTAAACATTTATAACTTACAATGGTGGTTGCGACCTTGTCCTTGCCCTTCTTCATTCGAATTTCCACATAGGCATCGAGCCTATGTGGCCTACCCCCAGGGCCACTCCCCGTGTCCTGAAATAAAACAATACAGAATTAGTAAGTAACACAAAGTAATGCTAAATTATAATAACAAAAATTAAAGAAAAGTAATAACTTACCATCTTGTACTCCACCTTTGCGTAAGACGTCCGCCCGGAGTAGTGCACATCCAACTTTTTTAGCCCGGTTGACCCTCCTCGATTGGAGAGATGCTAATTTCCGCTCATTGATCTCATTGTCGATAAACTTTTGCCACTGTGCCAATGAGATCGGCTCTTCGGGGGGGACAGTGTCACGTAGTCTCAGAATGGACTCTCGGGTCTTCCCAAAGTACCGTGCCCACAATTCTTCTTTCACGTCTTATATTGATCCCTCAATTTCTCCAATGTGGAGTCACGGAGATATGCAGGCAGGCCGAATTGTTCCTGTCAAATAAATACAAACCAAAAAGAAAATAAGTGTTACAGTTATAAATATAAATATAAACTACACAACCTATAGTGCCCCCCAGATGTTGAACTTGAGGTCAATAGGCACGGCCCTCCAATCAGTGTACCTCGGACCAATAATTGCCTTCAATAACTCTAGCGCTCTAGCTAATAATGTCGTCTTATTCTCGACGAGGGACCCCATTTTGCCCCATTTGGGGGGCCTACTGGCCGAGGAGACCTCATTGCCGCCGTTACCACGCCCTGATGAAGTCATTTTTTGCAAAAATTGTTATTATTAGTACAAACATGTATATGAACTTTGAATTAATGATCAAATTCGATAATAAAAATACATACCAATACTAATACCAATACCAACTTTAATTTACACACACGCACACTGCCCCCCCCCCCCCCCTCCCCTCCCCCCAATGCACACACACTCCCAGGTCATGGACTTTGAATTAATACTTAAATTGATTAAAATTCTAATTAACATATTCACGTGGGTATTACAAGAATTAAAATGATCAAGTACAAATGAATAAAAAGAATTAAATTGTCGTCTGATAATAATAAAGAACTAGAATAATACAACCACTGGTCATTACAAATAATTTGAATACTTATTACAATTCAAAAATTTATTTCAAATTCGGGTTATCATAAAAAATGGATTGATATTCGGTAGGTGCAACCAAGCCATCCACACTACTGTTTAGACGCTTTGGTGCATATGGGATGATTAAACACAGCTCATTGTTGATATACTTTGAGAAAAACACTTTCTTGACCTTTTGAAAAGCACAAACAAATGGCTCATCGCTCACGTGTTCATTGCTCTTCAACTTGGACAAGTCAACCATGATCAAGTTGGTGCCAGAATCAACTTTACAAGATTTTTTATCCTCAACTCTTACCCAATCACAGTAAAATACAACCTCTTTGAAGTTTACATAGTCCAATTCAAATATATTTCGAATTACACCATAGTAAGTCATTTCAGCTTCAATGAGATTTTTATCTTTTGCACTCGCTTGAAATAAAGTAAGAGAATTGTATGAAATGCCCGAGTTCTGTACATTTGTATTTTCCTCGTACACCCTTGCACCGACTACGTAACCGCTCAATAGATAATCTATGTGCTCTTGTGCCATGAATAAGGGTCCAGTTGCTAGACGAGCAAACCTTAATATCGCATCACCCGTCGTTAAGAGTTGAGAATATAGATAAATTAGTTAGGTTAGTTATAAATCTTTCTTGTAATGTGACATTTAATAAAAAACCATTTTTATTATAATTACCTCGTATGACAATGACAGCCTAAATTCGTTGTCTGATTTTGCCATTATTTTTCGTCTTTTATTATTCTCACAGGCTTCGTATATTTTGCATAGATAATGACAAACGTATTACAAAATTAATCATGTAAAAATTAAAATAATTTAAACTTACTTTTTCCATTCTTCGACATCTTCATGTGTGTCAAATAGATAATGAGCCACTTTTTCATGTTGCAAACTCATTAATTTCACTCGTTTGCCCATCACATGGTCACCCTCATCGACGAACTCATCATTATCATCCATGTTTTTCTAGTCAGACATATATTCTCAAGTATCGATTGATGACTCCAACGTGATGTATTCCTCTGCAAATAATCCTTCAATGCATCGTGCATTCTTGATGTGATCTTTGAAAACTTCATCAATCTTTTAAACGGATACATCCACCGATATTTAATTGTGCCGTAAAGAAGTGACTCATCACATAGGTATACTAACAAGTGAACTCTTATGTCAAAGAAAGATATGGTAAAGTAATTCTCCAATACACAAATTGCTTCGTTCACTGCCAATTTGTGGCAACTATGTGATCTCGATTGACTACCTTCACATATAAAAGTGAGAAGCAAATTCACCCTGATTGGTGCTTAGATTTCCAAATTGATTGAAACCATCTATTGATATTGTCAAACGAATGTTACGTTGTTCTCGAGCAAAATCAGGATACTCAAAATTCATCCTCTTCCAAGTTGTAGAATCAATAGGATGGCGCATGAGATTTTTCCCTGCTTCTTCCCTAGCATGCCAAGTCATTGCCTCCACTATCTATGGTATTGTGAAAATTGTTTTAATCTAGGCCCAATGGGAAAATATTTCAATACTTTTTGAGGCACTTTTGAGCTTGTGCCTTCCTTGCCAGTAGATTGGACATATCTAAGTTCATCGCATATTGGACACCGATTGAGATTTTCATACTCCTTTCAGTATAGTATGTAGTCATACACACAAGCATGAATTCATTCATACTTTATTCCCAAACCTTTCAACTATTTTTCGTAGTAGGATAGTTGTTTGGAAGCGTGCTCTGCTTGGGTAGCAATCCCTCTACCCAATTTAAAATTCATCTCACACTAGTGCCAGTCAAACTATATTGAGTCTTTAAACTATGCAAACCAAGCATGTCATGTAAAATTATTTGATCTTTCTCACAGTCAGAGTATAACGGCTCACTCGCCTTAAATTATAAACTTTGTTAGTCATCGACAAGGTTTATCCCGATATCTTCATGAGCGACTGAACCTTGTGCATCGTCAGTGACCTCATTATCTTCCACTTCATGAACTCCATACGCATCATCAACTAAATCCTCTATCATATTATGATCTACATTGTCATCCTCCCCTTGTACATCTATCCTACTTGTTGAAGGTTGTTGTGAAGGTTGCTCGAGGACAAAAGAAACTTTTGGTTCCCCATGAAAAACCCAATTTCGATAACTATCTTTCATAACCCATCTTGATAAATGTAGTTCAACTGTTTTCCACTCAAACACCTTGTCATTCTTATACCTAACACATGTACACGGAAACTCTTCATCATTATGACATCTCTTTGCGTATTTTACAAATTCATTGGCACCTTTGCGAAACACATCCCCTGATCATTTTATCTCACCTATCCACTCTTTATATTTAGGATATACCATCACAACTATTACAACCAATCACCTATTAGGGTAAGAAGCGTATATTCGTGGATTAGCATCAATAAAAATGTGAATATTTAGTTCCCATTAGTATAAACAATCATCTATTGAATGCATATGCATAAGAACAAGAAGGCTAGTTTCTATGACATCATTTTATGCATTCATTCAAATTCAATTTTAATTTAAAATTGAAATTAAAATTCAATTTATAATATTAATTCCTATTTCCTCCATCTCCTCTAAAGGGTGAGTGGTGCATTCGAGACCGCATATTTCTGTAATATACTTAACATCTCATGCACATTGCTCCAATTTGAGTAGAATTCGGCAGCATATCCCCATAGTTCTCGAAGTACACGACATAAATTCTCAAGTGTGAGTGTTATTTCAATTTATCAACTGAAATAACACTTAACATCACATCATCTAGCATGTACCTAGAGAACATTAAGATACGACTGCAGAACTTCCCCCAGAAGTAACAAGTCTAAGCCATTATGAATATTATTATACAAAAATTATGCAGTCCCAAACTGTCTAAACGGGACAATTCAAGAGATCTCATTGCAAGGGTAATGTCTCTCGAACGGGTCTAAGGGCTATTGAATGTGTATGCATAAGAACTAGAAGGCTCATACCTATGCGCACTATATGTAATTTAAAGTATGTTTCATTTAATTATGTCTTATCACAATTCGAGAGATTTCATTTAATTATGTAATTTAAAGTATGTTTCATTTAATTTAAAGTATGCATAAGAACTAAAACTTATACCAATTTATACCAGTATCAATACCAATTCAATATCAATATCAATTTATACCCGATTAGAATTCAATTTCAATTTAGAGAAATTATAGAATGATAATGTTTAGAGCATTTCATATGTTTCAGTCCATTTCATAAGCAGCTAAGGGGATGGTAACACTATTTGGGCAAAGTATAAAGTCCACAAACAACATTGACACTATTTTCGGAATCATAAACGTATATGTGGCATTCCATATATTGATCCCAAAATTGAAAACAACATACTAAATTATCATACACCAAAATCAAACACAAAATTGATTCTCTCACCTCCCCAAATTGATCTCCAAACCTCTCCCCACCACCCCCTGCCCACCCCCCCCCCCCTAACTCACCCCCCTGTCCCCCCTAACTCACCCCCGTGTCCCCCCCCCCCCCACCCTCCCCCTACTCCCACCCCCACTGCCACCCATCACTCCCGCCAGCCCCACCACTACCTCCTACACACCTGCACACACACACACATACACACACACACACACACACACACACATATATATATATACACATACACACACACACACACACATACACATATGCATAGGAAAGAAAGAAAAAAAACTCACCTGAAAACGGAGAGAGAGAGAGAGAGAGAGAGAGAGAGAGAGAGAAAGGGGGGAAATGAAAACGGTGGGAAAAAAAGAGGGGGTAAGGTTTTTTACTAAGAAAGTTATCACGGACCTCTCAAGGTATTTGACCGTGACAAGTCCGTGATAACTGTACTTATCACGGACAATGATCGTGACAAACCGTTGTCACGGACTTGTCACGGTCATTGACCGAGATAAAAAAAAATGCATGTTTTTTGTCACGGTAAATGATTGTGACAAGTCTTGACGGCCCAAAGGTGACAATTTAGCCTTTTGGTGTAGTGGTGTATGTGTGCAACCAACCCATTAATCATTTTATCTTTTCTTGACCCTTGTTGAATATCTCCTTGGCTTTACTTTCTTTTTCACACTAATTCTAGGGTAGCCCCTCTAAAAATGAGTTTTGTTTACAATAATCCAAACTAGTTGAACACCTAATAGATGACTCAAGCAAACCTAAGAGTCTTATATTCTTAGGGTGTTCATATATATATATATATATATATATATATATATATATATATATATATATATATATATATATTTGGTTATGTGAACATACATATCACTCATGGTGTATCATGTATCTATCGGTTAGGGATTCGAATTCAAGTGGTTGTGACTGTGTACCGTACTCCTGGATGACGATGTTGAACATTGTGAAGAACGATATCACATGTTTGGTCCATTCCATGAGGTGGGACGTAACAAACTGGTCCATTGGGCGTGTTGTGTTATAGCCAGTGGTATAGGATTGCTTGATGATATATTTAGATCATATTTTCAGTCGGTATATCCTTCTTGATAAGAGAGGTGGATGATCATATCCATTGATCGATTTTTAGTATGGGACTACCCAGTCGTATGATTGTGTAGTAATCACCCATTCTAATTTATGTGTGTATGTTTTCAAATTCGTTAGGTGAGGGACTCTTACGGATTTACCGATGAAAGCAGGAGAAGGTCCCTCAAAAGTAGATGCCTTCGTGTGGTTGTTATGAGAATTATGTATGTACTTTATAGTCCAATGACGGACAAGCTTAATTAAAAGATATTAAGATAGATGAAATGTTATATTATGAGATAAAGAATATCTTAATAAGTTAACGGGGTTAGGATATTGGTGAAATATTTCACTTATGATAAGGCGTGAGGTATCTCTTGCATGAGAGTTCCGACGGGGCGACATGTTTATCGTAAATGAGTCGCACTCTTATTACTATTTTTACATTGTATAATATTTCTTACAACTTTTGTGCTCTAACTCAAATTTATAAATCTTATTCTCCCATGGGTATTATTATTGTTATATACGTGTTTAGAAGGGATGAGTGATCATACTTGCAGTTGTGGAGATTTAGCTTGGTATCCATAAAGTAGGAGTTGTTGGTTTTTTATAGTAGTCACTTGTATTCAGGAGTTTGTTTTAGAGGTGGTTATTGTTGCTCTTCTTTATTTCAGTTAAGACATTTGAAAAAAGATGCTTGTATTATAGTGGATTTAGTTTTATCTTGGATCAATTATTCGTATTGTCATCATTTATTGAGTTTTCAATGTGAATAGTTTTATTTACTGTAATTTTTTATATTTATAATGATGTTAAGAATGATATAAATTAGTTTGTTCTCCTTATGTTTTAATTCTAGCCTGATTAACTAGGTGTGGAAAATAGGGGGTGTTACAGATATTCTCCTAATTAGGAATGATGTGGGTGTGTTGTCCATCATAAGAGTGTGGTTATCTTATTGGTTTGATATTAAGAACTTAAGAGAATCCAATCACATCCTTGGTATCAATCTTTTTTGTGATGGAAAAAATAGGATATTGGAATTATATCTATAACAACCCGGATTTCTAAATGGGTATTTTTAGATATGCGACTTTTGTCGGCATGTGTTGCGCAAGAAGCTGAACTTGCGTGATTTTTGTAGGAAATTTTATTGGGGTTAAAAATAATATGACCATATTTATTGGATGCTAAAAATAGGCCTAAGAGTGCCATGGGGTCAAAAGTAAAAAAAAATGAATAAATAAATAAAATATTATTATTTTATTCAAAAAAATAAAAGTGCTCAGAAAATTCTGAAAATCATCATACCGACTCAAAATTTAATTTTGAGCAACTTTCCCTTGTCCAATATTTCCAAAAAAATACCATTTAGACCCGATTTAGGCCATTTTTCAGTTCGGCCAAACTTCTTTTTTTTCTAAACTTTAATCATTTTGTTGCCTTATTTAAAGGGATGGTGGGCAATACTTTTTGACCATTTTTGAAGCAACTTTCGGCACATGTTTTGGCAGCCAATATATTTTATTAAAATCGCCTATTATATATTCACATAGCCCCTTTATATTTATGTATTCAACCTTAGATTTAGGTATGTTCTTGGGGTTGTTTTGAGGTGGAGATTGGAGATGATTTGATGATTCTTGGGAGATGATTTTGATAGAGTAATCTAAGTTTTTGGGCAGATTTATAATGGTTCCTTTTGGTGGTTTTAGGTATGAGGTTTTACACAATATGCTCCTTAATCTCGCGAGTGTTATTCCCTTTGAATTCTTGTTTAATTGAACTCATATTTGAATTGCTAAATTCATTTGGAAATCTGGAAAAATTATTGTTAAAATCTGATTTTGATTCATGTGGTATTATTATTGTGTTGAGCATGTTGTCATGAGATTTTTATATGGCACTGAGGTTGGACACCCGCTAATAATCCTGTTTCGGCTACTTTATAAAGTATGGCGCGGTATGGTGAGGCCTGGTGACTCGGCTTAATGTGTTATTGAGAAATTATATTGATTAAAATGCTTATGAGATTCGCATTTGATTTGAATATTCGTACTCGTGTTGTTACATTTTATTCATCGCTAAAAATATTTGATGAGCATATTTCCTGTCGTATTGTGTACTTTCCCATATTTTCTTTTAGTGCCAGGTTAGCGTGGATCTGAGCTCTATGGACCTATTGAGGTGATTTTAGCAAAGATTATTTTTGGGAAGAATATTATTTGGATAATTTTTATTTATTTTGATGTATAGAGCATTGGCGATTTATATTCTTTCGAGATAGATAGTTGTATTATTTTGAGAGACTTTTGGTTGTATTTAATTGGAAGAAATTGAGATTAGTGGTTTATCTTATATTTTGGAATTTATTTAGATGCTATATACCTTGTTGTTTATGGATTTCGTTAGTTTTATCGATAGTAGCGCTCTCCGCTTCGCTCTCCCCGACCGGGCGGGGTGTTACAATATCAAGACACTTATATCGATTATATGCTCATAAAATTTAGCATGTAGGATTCCAATAAAGGATTTATTGCTTTTTGGCATGGAATCTCTCTTTCTTTAAGGATCAATGTCCTAAGACACTTGATCAGATAGAGAGGATGGGTAATATTCCTAATGCTTCTATGGTGGGTAGCTTTATATATGCTAAATTGTGTACAAGATTGGATATCTAGTTTATTGTTAGCATGGTCAACAGATTCTAGTCCAATCCAGATGAGGATCACTGGAATGTAGTCAAGCAGTTTCTTAAGTACATGAAAATACTAGAGATTATGTGTTGTTTTACTCAATCGATAATCTTGTACCTTTAGACTTTCGATCAAATAAGGATTACAAAAAAAATCAACCTCAGGATACGTGTTCACCTTAGGAGGTGTATCCATCACTTGGAGGAGTATCAAGCAATCATGTATTGTTGATTCGACCATGGAAGTTAAATATGCTACCAATTCAAAGGTTGTAAAGGAGGCTATTTGGCTCCGAAACTTCCTAAGTCATTTGGGTGTGGTTCATTTATTGTAGTCGGCTATTACACTTTACCATGACACTAGCAAAAAGGTTTATAACTCGAAGAACCAAAGACTCGTATGAGTTCTAAAAACATTAAACCTATGTATCATTTGATACGGGAGATCATATAAAGAGGCGACATCATCATGACCAAGATTGCATCTCACGATAACCTAGAGAATCCTTTAACAAAGATCTTATCGGATAAGGAATTTTTATAGTCATGTAGAGGGAATAAGTGTTAGATGAATATGCTCATAGCTTTAGGATTAAGTAGGAGATTGTTAGGGTTTTATTCTTAATATCATGCATGATGTTTATTTTGGTGTTTCAAGTTCATTTTGAATTGATAATCATGTTTGTGAGAATGTTATCTATTTATTTTAAATATATTGTATTAATGTCATTAAATTGAACTTATTAGGAATTTTAGAGAGTTGGGTCCAACCTGATTACAAACGATCGAAATTTCGATTCTAGTTCAATTGAACAGTTAACAACCTAGATAGGAAGTTGACATCCTATCAATAAAGCCACGAGTACGATCTTAGCAGTTTATTTTGACTACGAGAACTTGTCTTATGGTTCGATAACTTATCTGATAGTTCAAAGAGGATCGTAACAGTACATCGAGAATATATTAAACATGACAAGGGTAAGATTCAAGTCTAGGTGCTAACTAGATAAGACTTGCACAATCTCACAAAATTTGGAAGCGGCATATAGATTCTTAGTCCCAAGGACTATGAGGATTGAAATGTGCATGCAAATATTTCTTTGATTATTATATATGAGATACAATTTATTGGGTCTAAATCTCTTCAAATTGGGAAATCATTGCATGTACATGTCTAAGATCATATTACGGAGGAACTCGCGAATAGGAGATACCTCAAATTGTGATAACTCCTTGATAAATTTATAAGTTTTAATTCTACCCATTGACCTTATTAGTGGAATATTTATAATGCGGTAGAAAATGAAATAAGTTAAGTTTGAGATCAAGGAATAAATAAGATTTTGGTGGAAATCAATTAGCGGTAAATGGAATTTCACCAAGGGAGTTTTGGATGCTTTACGCGAGGAATCATAGTATGCACTATCTAACTTTCCAAACAAGACCTCATTATTCGAGTAATTCTGAGATAATTAAATCCGAGTATAATTATAATAACTTAGTAGAATTAATTATAATTAAATGGGAACGAAACTATATTATGGGGAGTAATATGGAAATTTCAAATTTCTGTTTAAAAGCCAGTTTAATTATTAGTCTTGAGCCCTAATATAGTCCATTACCCAAGTAGTGGTCCTAAACTCTTTGAAAATTCTAACTGACCCAACCCCATTATGTTTACCTATATATATGTTTATAAGTTAGGATTTTAAGTTTCATAATACATCTTAAGAGGGATAGAGAGAGAGAGAGAGAGAGAGAGAGAGAGGGAGGAAAACACTGTTCGTATTTTTTGTGAAGGGATGAGGAGAGAAAAAGTTATTTCTCTCACAAATTATGAAGTTTTCATCTCCGAGAGTGCCCACACACTAGGCTTACTTTGAGGGAATCATATATAAAAAAAATTGAAGGCGTTCAGGGAGTTCTAGAAAGCTTTTTGAGGACAAAGAAAAACAACCTCTGCATCTTTGACAAATTATATTTATCCTCATTCGGATTATCAACAAGATCCATGAAGGTATCGTGATTCGAACCCCTAGGTTAATTCTTTGAACTTAGTTTTTATTTTTCTTTCTATTGATTGATTAATCAAAGAATTTTAAGTGGAAAGGATTTTCATTATATCAATTCCCAAAACTATTGTTCGTTAAATGTCCTCGAACACTCTTTCCTCCACTCCTACCCATTATGGACAGCTGACTACCAGTCCATGTGGGTTAAAGTCTACTGTGATAATGAAAGATGTGGAATGTTGTCATCATATCTATCATTAACCTGAAAAAGTGAAAATGTTACTATGTACTTGTGTACTTAAAAGTTCACAAATTAATACAAAAGTTATTGTGCAAGGGGTGACATAATTATGTGCGATGGATATGGTTAATCCATTGTTTCTTGTGTATTTGATGTGGAAAACTTCAACGAGTTCTCTATTTAGTGTTTACTCACTGTATGGTTGTGCGAGTGCTCTACATGGTCTTCTATTATATGAAACTATGTGAGTTGCCTACTTGGTCACTTACTAAGAAGTGTGTGACTGGTGCCTTTGAGGGGTTGGACTCCCTCACAAATTAATTCTATCTCATTCCCATTATTATTGAAGTGGTTGAGATATATGGTTCCTTAATAACTATTACTCCTCATCCTTAAATTCAAAACCCTTAAGGATCTCAAATGCTGTTATGGTGGACCAACTGGTCCCTCGAGCCATGCTTGCTCAACCAAAGCGCCCCTAGTCTAAATTGCAAAAAAAAACAATATTGGTTAATAAGTAAATATGATACTCTTGAAGACCCCTCTAAATATATACTCTTACACATATTTGGGGCCATGAACACGTGTCTTATTTATTATAGGATGTGTGGAAACCAACAAGTAGGCAGTCTAATTCAAGCTATTAGTGTCATAAATGAGTTGTGTTTCCTTAGGCTCGAGTACTAGTTTAGATCTAAAATGAGAGTTTTTAATTAATCATGTTCAACTTGAGTTGTCACTATAAAAATGTGTTGTTGTGTCAAAAAATGTCACACCTACTAATAAGATTCACTCAAAACCTCTTCTACTAAAATATATTTCAGTATCACGTCACTCTAATATTACAGTTCATTTCTTCTAAAATCCTAAAATTTATCTCTAATTGTAAAGTTTGAATGCACACACCAAATCTTTCACCTTAATCTTATTTAGAAAACTTGTTCCACACCCAACTACTTATTTACTAAATAATTGAATTCCACCCACTAAGTGGAGTAAGTTTATTAGAAATAAACTACAAGAAAACTAATGTACCAATTAACTCAATAAGTCTAAACTCATAAAAGTTTGAATAGATACTGAACCTTTTGTAATTGTACACATTAATGATTTATCCAATACAATATATATATAAATTTAAAAAAAAAAACTAATTACTTTTGTTCTCTCATACACCGAGATTTCAGCAATAACCCATACATTTGAATTTTTTTTAAATTAAATATTAGAACATATTCATCAATAGTGAGAAAAAAGCCTTATCTCAAGGTGGTTAGCATAAAAGTTGGTGGATGGGTAGACAAGCCCGACCTAAACTTCTCCTGTAGAGCAAAAAATAATCTCTATCTATAAACTTTAAAGATGACCAAGAAGGATATACTCAACAAAAATTTCATTTTTTAAAGTTCCATTAACAAAAAATCTTAAGATATCCTCAAGGTGGTTACGTATTTTTTGTGTTGTTTATTCTTTAACACAACACTACTAATCGGGAGATCTTAGGATCCGTTTGATATAAAAGCGAGTAAATAGTTTGGGAACAAATCCTATAATTTTCCACACAGAGAGGTTTGATAGCATTAGTTTTTTCACATGGCAAAAGTAGATTGTTTGATAGCATTAGTGGTGGACAAAGTGGACAATTTTTAACAAAATAAAAAAATATTTTAATAAAACAAAGTTTATGACGAAAAAATAGTTTTTTAACAAAAAGAAAATAGTTTTTAACCAAAAAAAAGTTTTAACGGAAAAACTGTAGTTTCAACGAAAAAAAAGCATTTAAAAAATAAATTTTAACAATAAAAATAGTTTTAACAAAAAAAAAGTTTTTTAAGAAAACAGTTTTAAAAAAAACGATTTAAAACTAAAAAACAGTTAAAAAAATTGTTTTTCACAAAAGAAAATGTTAACAAAAAAAAGTAATTTTATTTTTAATAAAAGTAGTTTTTAACCCAAAAAATAGTTTGAACAAAACAACAATTTTAACAAAAAAATAGTTTTAATGAAAAAAATTCAGTTTTAACGAAAAAAGAGTTTTTGACAAAATAAAAAAGTTTTAACAAACAAAAAATAGTTATAAAAAAAGCATTTTTTTATAAAATAAAAACAATTTTAACAAAAGAAACAGTTTTTAACGAGAAGCAGGTTTTTAAGAAAATGCATTTAAAAAAAAATAACGAAAAATAATGAAAAAAAACAGTTTTTTTATTTACATTTTAGTTTTAACAAACAAAAAAAACAGTTTAAACATATTTTTAAAAATGATGACAAGTTTGTCGAAAAATTTTCTTTTCTATAAAGGTAAGGAAAGTTTACCAACAAAACTAGGAAAAGGATGACAAATTTGCACGTGGACATGGGTACCAAGAAAGAAATTTCATGGCAAATAAGAACAATCAAACACAGAAAATTGTAAGAAAATTCTTAACTTGTGAATATTTGCTACATTTCTTACAAATAGAGTGTATCAAACGAACCCTAATTTTATTTTAAATGACAGACTTCCCATTTTACTTGTAAACTTAACACTAATGGTTCTTCCAAACTTTTTTGTTTTGCTATGGACATATGAGGAGCCGTTTGAAACTTCGTGGGTCAGTTTTTATGGGATTTTGCCAAAAATATTGGGAATGCTAGTAATGATAAAGCTGAAATGTGGGATATAAGATAAGGACTAAAACTATCTTGTTTAAAAGGTTTAAATTATATTCATATTGAAATGAATTATGTTTCTACCTATAACATATGTTGCAGGGCCTGTAAGACACAATACCTCCCAGACCTCCTTGATGACTACATACACCTAGCTAACTGCTTTTCATATGTTTGGTTATCCTTTTGCTAACAAAAAAAAAATGGTGTAACTGATAGGTTGGAAGAATTGGCTACAATCCAGACCTACTTAGATACAACTTTTTGTTTAGCCGCTCATTTCATCAATAATGCTCTTTACTTTATGTATGGCGGCTATCACCAAAGATATGTGGATAAATATGAACCTTGTACTTATATCTTAGTTTATTATAATCTTTTGCTTGTTGGAAAATACAACTAATATTTCCATAACAATTATTACGCCGAGGAAATTATAGACTAATATCAAATCTTACAATTTAATTAAAGCAGTAAGTGAATGAAGAGATAATTTTAAAATTTGGTGAAAAAAAGTTATTATATTTATAACAAGCATAGATGATAAAACAATCACAATCCTGGAGGTTTATAAAATATGCAAACAATATTCCTATATTTCTTAAAGGATTCTAGAGCAAAAAGATATAGCAAGCAAAGTGTATTTTAAGTATAAAATTACATGGTTCAAAAAGTCAAAATATGGTGGAATAAAGCAATCAAGGGATCTTAGCAAAGAAATCTTGTTTACGTTGTCATTTTATAATTGATCCATTAAAAAAATTCCCAATAAGTCTTATTTGCACAAATACTAAATATTTACTACATGCTTTCTAATGGGATGTCTTAGGAAAAAAAACTATAGAATCTATTTTATTATATAAGAAAATGAACCTATTGATAAAAAATCCAAAATTTAATGACTGTATGAAAAACTCTCATTACAAACTATAGTTCACCTAATTACTCAAGCAATCATCACCTCGAGCATCAAATGTAAGGCATGCAATCATTTTTCCACCCCATAAATCCATTGACTCCCACTCAAATCTTGGCATTGATTTTGATCATGTATAAAAGTTATTTATTACATGTATTTGTTACTTTATTGCATGAATAATTAGTAATCTGAACCATAAACCGTAAAAATTAATTTCTAAATTGAATAACACAAATAATAGATAATCTATATCGAACATCATGGGCTTCATATCACAAACTCAATAAAAATTAAGAATTACTAATGCATTTATTAACTCGACTGCAGAACATTTGAGATGCAAATGTGATACAAACTGAAAAACGAAAAGTGTAAAAATCCTCTAAATTACTTACTTTTGATACCAAATGACCTTATGTTAAGCATTTGATGCAAGAATCTCTCTATGAAAAAAATAGTTAGTTTTTTTCTACTTAGACCCGTGATGATAACACATTTAAACATACTCCTAGAAGTATAAAAATTAGATTTACTTTCTTTGAATAAAAAAATGAATTATAATTTTTTATTGTATGATTGTTTAAAGTGAAATTCATATGTTCGTAGATGGGCAAGTCTATTTTCAAATTGTGTTATTATCACATGGGAAGTCAAAATAACAAACAATTATTATTTTTAATGCCAAATGAAAGATCTTTACAGTAAAATACTTGATTAAAAAAGGGTTTGCATCTAAAAAAATTAGAAAGATACAATTTTTTTCCATAATTTAAAGGTATTTTTGTGATAATATAGTTATTATTCTTAGTGTGAAGTAAAACATTTTTATACTAAAATACGTAATTTTAAGGGAGTTTCCCAAGTTAGCCCTTAGCTAACAAATTATTTTGGCTCTAGTGCACAAACATATTTTTTGGCCACTTAAGTCTTTCACCCTTATACGTCTACATTCTATGTTATGTATATATAACCTTAACTTGTGTACGTCACAAAAATAAAAATTTAAATTTGAAGATTGGGGTGATTTTCAATTTTAAACCCGAAGTTTCAAAAGTTAAAATGTTAACCGTGAAGTACAATTAGTGTTGCGATGTAAGACACCATTACCATTCCGTCTCAAAACCGAATGGAATGACTAAATTTGTACACATGGATATTTCTTAGTCAATCCACCTTGTCCACTTCATTTGACATAAAAAATAGATATAAAATACCACAAACTTTATTCCCAACTCCTTAACCTTGTATTCTTCTACCGTCTCCTCTCCCTCATTGAAGCTGCTACAAAAGTTAAATGTCTTCTTCTTCAATAAACCGAAATAAACACAGATTCATGGAGGAGGAGGAGGATTATTTTATGGTAAAAACCCTAATGTTAAAACCTTATGGATGAAGAGTAACCCTGACAGGAGGTTTAGGAGCTATGGTACACCATATATAAGCTAAGTTAACCATATAAGGAGTAAAATAGAGAGTTTCAAAGATTTATTACTTACTAAACACCAACTTTTGTAGAAAAAAGGATCTTTGGCTATTTTCAAGTGTGTGGACCCTCCCATATGCCCTCGGATATGATAAATAATACATGAATTGTTAAGGAGGGTCAATGCATTGGAGGATCAAGTGAAAGATTTGGAAGTTGAAGTGAAGGAAAAGATGGTTGGAGGTTTTAAATAGAAAACCTAAGATAATAGGATAAAAATTGTTATTATATTATTTTTACTATTGTATAACATAGTGTAATGTTATACCAGTGCAACTAAGATGTATATGAAGGTTTTGAATGTAATATATACTAGGCAATTTCTAACACGAGTGAAATGAAATGTGTGGGGTCCAAACCATAAAAGAAAAATTTTGATTGTTCTGAGCAGGACCAACAAGATCATCACCCTGCCACAGTCTGGTCCAACAATGAAGAGATTAACACAAACATTTATCACATGGAGAAATACAAATGCTTATCATTAAAATATCGACAGGCTTCTCAGATGAGATAATCAGAAGTCACCACACAAGCCAATATCAAGCTGGGAGAGTTCCTTAAACAACTTAACTATTGTATACCACTATAAATATAACCCTCACCCTGGGGTCAAGGGGGATGTAATTTTTGAACTTTGAGAAACATTAAGAAGAATTCAAAAACCTCTTCGTGGGCGTAGGTAATTGTCGAACTACGTACATCTTTGTATTATAGGCATTTTTATATTCTTTCTGTTACTTACTTTTGGAGATTACTTATAGTGAATTAATTATACTCATAATTGGCACCGTCTATGGCAAATGGTTTTCTCTTCTACGAAAGCAACCCATACGAAAGAATAGCCATAAATGTCTCATCGCCCAAATAGTGCATCCCAACCTGGTGACTTGTGAAATGACCTAGCTCCACTCAGGATCAGATCTGAAGTTCGCCAAAATGGGAAACTAGAGGAGCAGCACTACGAGGAGAGCCAAGGACAACCTAGATCAACCCAGATCTCATGGTTGGTCAATGCATATGAAGCGCGACTTCAACAACAGAAGGAAGGAGCTCGCCTTCAAGTTAAGGAAAATTCCCGCCTTCAGCGACAATTGGAGAAAATGGAGAGAGAACTCCGTTAGGATACCCAAAAATGTCATGGTCGAACTCCTGGTCCTTAGGCGAGCAAAACTCGTTACCGAGGAAGGAGTAATGGGTGCAACCATGAGCGTTCGAAGCATGGAAGTCACCTAGTGAGAAGGCACTAGG
Source organism: Sambucus nigra (assembly GCA_949130495.1). Taxonomy (NCBI): domain Eukaryota; kingdom Viridiplantae; phylum Streptophyta; class Magnoliopsida; order Dipsacales; family Adoxaceae; genus Sambucus; species Sambucus nigra. Next base: position 379,438,932 of record OX422214.1, on the reverse strand, counting down.
ATGACGAGCGTCGTAGGGATGATATAAGAAGATTGGTCTAAAAAGAGATGGACCAACACCCATCACACCAATGGTCCATATCCACCAAGGAACTAGTTAGAAGGGCCTTAGTCAATCAAATAAAATCCACCTTCTCAATAGCCATTGAGGAGGAGGAAACCCTAAAGAAGTTTATGGCCTTACAGTTCAAGATTTACGATGGCAAAACGGATCCTATAGACCATGTTCGCCAGTATAGGCAAACCATGACTTTATGTAATCATAACGATGCTCTTTTGTGTCGTATATTCCCATCCATCCTAGGGAACATTGACCAGGAATGGTTTGAGAGGTTTCCTCCTAGGTTGGTTAAAATATCCAAGGCTCTTGCTGAGGCTTTCACTGCTCGCTTTATAACTAGCAACTCATATCCGAAGATTATGGACTCTATACTCATGATGAGGAAAAGCCACAGGATCCCCTATGGGAGTATGCCAAGCATTATTGGGAGACTTTTAACGAGGTAAAAGATTGCTCGGAATAGATTATCGTAGCATCTTTCAAGATCGTCCTGCCCTCTACCTCACTACTGCACCAGTCCCTTACAAAGAAAGAGGCAGACACTATTAACGAGCTTATTTCATAAATTGAGAAGTATGCTAAAGTGAAAGGCGTAGTCCATACCGACTAAGTAAAAATTAGTCACGCTAAGGCCAACAAAGGCAACGGTAAGGAGAATAACCCTAAAAAGGGGAATAAAAGGCAAAACGAGACCAAAAATGGGGGAAAGATGGACTCGTTCAAATCTTTCCAAGCTATCAATACGGTTTTTAAGGAGCTAGTTTACAAAATTTTAAGGAAGATCAAGGACCAGTAGTTCCTCAAGTGGTCGAAAAAGATGGGAGGTGAACCAACCAAGAGGAGAAATACACTTTGGTGTGTATTCCACAAGGGAAACGGACACAAAACAGAGAACTGCAAGGCACTGAAATCTCACCTAGAATAGTTGGCCTAGGAGAGGCAATTGAATGAGTACATAGAGAAGAAGTCTGACCAGGTTGTCACCAATGGCGACCAGAAATGAGACAATGTATTGGACAACGAGACATGCGTTCATTGTGATACACCGAGATTTTGACCTTAAATAGATCTAGGGAAATGCAGTTCAAATGAAACTCAAGAAGGTTACGACTGTGATGAAGGCCTTCCAGAGAGATCCTGCTAAGAGACAAGATGATAAGCGCAAAAGATCGGAGGATGTGGATTATAACAAATACATAATGTTTATAGAGTAAGATTTAGTCGGGGTAAGAACTACACACCACGACGCACAAATAATCACTCTCAGGATTGCTAACTAGGATGTGGATAAGTTACTAGTGGACCTGGGGAGTTCCTCGGAGGTGATGTATCTAGAACTCTTCCACAAGCTCAAACCAAAAATATCAAACTTGAGGGAAGCAACTGTCCCTTTAATAAAATGAACATGCAATTGGAAAAGGTAGTCTTTCCAATGAAGGCAAGGGATATTTTAAAGCTCATCGAGTTTCTGGTGGTTGGCATTGATTCGCCTTACCACGTCGTTCTCGGTAGAGGATGGATTCATGCTATGAGAGTTGTCCCTTAGACTTATCATCAAAAACTCAAGTGCATCATAGATAGGGGCATAATAGAGATCGGAGGTGACTAAGCCATTGCTTAAAAATGCTATATCGCTGCCATTACACCTAAGTAGTAGAAAAATAAAGATAAAGAGGTCCTTCTTGAGATATCCCAAGAAGGGGCTACTCCTTCGATATAGCAACTAAGGCACAATCAATTAGGGGTGGAGGTGACCAGGATTAACCTCGCCGATAAGGTCATAGAAAAGCTGGAGGATGTAGTTTTTTAAGAGAGATTACCAAAGAGGAAGATTCTAATTGGTACAGCATTATCTGAGCACGAAAGAAGGGAGTTTATCACCTTCCTGAAGTAGAACCTAAACATCTTTGCATGGGAACCATACGATATATCAGCAACTGATCCAACAGTCACTTATCACCATCTCCACGTAGATCTTACATTCGAGATGATTATATAAAAAAACTCATTGCACGGCCCCATAGAAGGCAAAGGCGGTTGAAAAAGAAATAGAGAAACTTATATAGGTAAGGTTCATCAGAGTAGTTCAATTCTTGAAGTGGCTCTCAAATCCAGTAGTGGTCCGCAAAAGCAATGGTAGATGGAGAGTTTGTATAGACTTTGCCTATCTTAATAGGACTTGCCCCAAAGATAGTTTCCCTCTGCTAAAGCTAGACTAACTGATCGATACCACTACAGCCCACGAATGGATGAGTTTCCTGAATGCTTACTTGGGGTATCACCACATTCTTCTATTCGGCTCCGACCAAGACAAGACTTCATTCATAACACTATTAGGTTTGTACTTTTAAAAGGTTATCCCTTTTGGCCTTAAGAACGCTAGAGCCATGTACCAGAGACTAGTCACAAAGATGTTCAAATAATAATTGGGGGAAACAATTGAAGTGTATATAGATTATATGATTGTTAAAATCAAAAGTAAGGATCACTACCTCAAATACTTGGCTAATACCTTTAAAATCCTCAGGCACTACCAGATGAAGCTCAATGTGAGAAAGTGCTCATTTAGGGTCCAGTCAGGGAAGTTCCTAGGCTATCTGGTCAGCAAGAAGGGAATTGAAGCAAACCCTAATTAAATAAAGGTGATCAACAACGTTCAACAATCGAAGACACTGCGAGACATTCGGATGCTCACTAGGATTCATGCAGCACTCAATCTCTTCATTTCAAAGTCATTTGAGCATTAAAGACCGTTCTTTCAACTGCTTAAGAAGTAAAACAGACTCACCTAGAATAATAAATGTTCAAGGGCTCTCAAGGAGATTAAATCCTACATTAAAAAACCCAATGCTGGCAATTCCTGATCGAAGGGACCCTCTCTAACTCTATGCCTAAAAAATGCTCTGGGACGCCATGCATCTTTACTTACCACTGGAGAAATTGGCCTATGTGCTGGTGATAGCCTCCCAAAAGCTGAAACATTACTTTGAGGCCTATTCCATCACAATCATCACTTCCTTACCTCTCAAAGATATTCTTCACAAAGTCAACCTATCTGGACGTATGTCTAAGTGGTCTACAGATCTAGGGATATTTATTATACTCTGCCAACTAAGAACAACTATCAAGGGCAGGTATTGGCTGACTTCATAGCGAAATTCATAAGAGTTGCTCCTACCGACCAATAGATGGTCGAATAGTCAACATGTTACAAGTTAGATCAATTCGAGAGTTGGACATTGTATGTAGATGGTGCCTCTAATTCTAAGGGGGAGGGAGTATGGATTGTTATTGTAATATCAAAAAATGTCATGATCAAGTAGGGAATTAGGTTAGGCTTTGAAGCCTCCAATAATGAAGCCGAGTATAAAGCACTTATAGCTGGATTACCTAAGGCTTAGTTACTAGGGGCAAATTAGCTCAAAGTGTATTGCGACTCAAAGCTGGTGTCCAACCAAGTCGGCGGAGATTTCAATGCTAAGAATGAATGAATGTCAGCATATCTACAGGTGGTTCGTGAGATGATATCAAAGTTTAAGGAAGTCCACATTTAATAGTTCCCTCGGGGAGGGGTATACTAGTTATGCAGATGATTTAGCAGATTTTAGCTCAGCATTCGACTCCAATATCAGGAGAACAATCGAAGTGGAATTCCTCACCAAGCCTAGCGCTGAAAAAAGTGATGCCCTCTAATCATGTTTCCATTAAAAAAATTCCAAGCTGGATGGGTCCAATCATCACCTACCTACAGAATGATGCACTGCTAACTAACAAAAAGCAAGCTTATCAAGTCAACTTAAAAGTTGCTCTCTTTTATGTAGGACCTAGGGAAAATCTTTATAGGAGATCTTTCATAGGCCCCTACCTTTAGTGCGTACACCCAAAACATGTCAACAAAGTTCTCTACGAATTTCACGATGGAATTTATGGGAGTCATGCGTGAGGAAGGTCTCTAGCATTCTAAGTAATCAAACAAGGATACTGGTGTCCATATAACATAAAGACACAAATATTTATGCGCTAAAGTGTAAAAAGTGCCAAAAATTCCCCCTCATGCTCCATCAACCGGCCAGCGACCTAAGGCCTTTGACCGGTTCATGGCCGTTTGCACAATGGGGGATGAATATCGTAGGTTCACTCCCCACCTTGCTAGGAAATTGCAAGTATTTATTGATCGTCATAAATTATTTCATTAAGTTGATCGAGGTCGAACCACTTGCAAACATTAGAGATGACAACATGATCAGGTTCATCTAGAGGAACATTATAACTCACTTTGGGGTACCCAGGAGAGTCATAACAGATAATGGCACATAATTTGAGAGTGGGTCTTTTTAAACTTTCAGCTATGAATAAGGAATTAAACACCACTTCAATTCTGTGGCATATCCCCAAAGCAATAACCAGGCAAAGGCCTCCAATAAGATAATGGTCGATGACTTGAAGAAAAGGCTAGAAAGGGCAAAGGATAATTGGGTGGACGAGCTCCATCACGTCCTCTGGGCGTATTATACAACACTAAGAAGACTTACCAGGGAAACATCCTTCTCCCTTACCTATGGAATGGAAGCCGAGATTCCACTTGAAGTTGGTTTGCCGATAATGTGGACAAGCATTATCGAGAAAGGATTGAATGACGAAGGCCTTTACACTGAACTTGACCTAGTAGAAGAACGAATGGAACAAGCCATGACAGATTTGGCTTCCTACCAGTAACAGTTGGTAAAATAACACAACAGAGAGGTCAATCCGAGGAAATTTCAGGTCGGGGACTATATCCTCCGAAAATTCCTTAGCAGTGCCAAAAGGCCGTCGGAAGACAAGTTAGGGCCCAACTGGGAAGGTCCATTAAAGTGATTAGGAATGACTTGTAAGGATCTTATCACTTGTAAATAATAAAGGGCAGAAAGATACCCCGAACATGGAATGCGGCCAACCTCAAAAGGTTTTATTTGTAGTTTTATTTCGAGCATATTTAGTTTTTGTAAATTTTCATTTCAAAACTTGTGTTACTCGTAGTTCACATTAAGTTATTAATAACTGATATGACAGATATAACACTTTGCTGCAGAACGTATATAATGGGCAAGTGCCGAAGACTTGTTGTCGTAGCCTATAACTTACAGGCCGTGGCCTTATCCCTATCTGCCTCACTAGCAATTGCTGTAACCTATGCACGACACCTTAATGCTATAGGGCGTGACCCTACTCGATACAGGGGGCGACCTTACTTACTACATGGTGCGTCCCCAGTCTTATCATATTAACTAGCCGCACCCCCCTTCATCCAGTAGCAATACAACATCACCTATAAATAGAGGTCAATACCTCGGGATAAAGGGGATGGATGATTCCTCATTTGAGATCCAATATCATTCTCTTACACTGACATCTAGCTCAGAGCCAGCTACTCCCTCTACGCCACTAAGCATAACTTTAGGGCTACTGGCAGGAGAATCGCACCCACCATCCCAGAGCCACTGGAATCATTATTATCATGTATTCTCCTTTATTCTCATATTTGTACGCAACTTTAGGCTTGATTAGATTATACTATGCAACGCATATAATGAGAATGGAGGAACACAGTGGACGTAGGCCTATTTTAGAGGTTAAACCACTCTATATATTATCTTTTATCTCTCTTTACTTGCTTTATTTACTTATTATGCACATTATACTTGATTTGCTAGTTTGAGAACGACAAGTGGATAATTTCTCGTATCGTCAATTTGGCGTCGTCTGTGGGAAACGAGATATTTCAATCTTGTTTCTTTATGTTGTGAGTTCTTAAACACCTTATTTTATTCATGGGGATCCTTCGGATCATCATCTCTTGGGTAAGTTTTGGTTATTGAGCTCCATTTTATATTTACACACATAAATGGGTATTTCATATATTCAGATTCTCTTTTGGGTCTTCATTTTATGACTTTAGATCTATTTTACATACCCTTATGATATCGCCTCACCTAGATAAGGCTGGAAAGCTTGATGGTCTTTAGCCCCGTAAAGGTGTGTGATTAGGGAAGAATTATATTTACTCCTTTTTGTTGATTCTTGGCCTATGATCTAGGGATTATCCTTAGAATTGTGCCATTTTGTGCACCTTGAGGGTATTCTCTCATGGATAGACCCTAGTAGGTTTCCTCTCTATGTTTTTCAAGAGAAAAACTTAGTTTCTGGGTTTTAATTTTGGGATGGTTCCCTTCACTTCCTAGTTAGGGATGCGACCTGGTAGTTCAATTGCCTGTCGTGTCACGGACTCTACTAGTGTGGCATTACGGTAGCTTTAAATCATCAAAGAATGGACTCATGTGGTCTCCAACTCAACTTTGGTGAATATCATTCAAAGGCCGCAGTAGTGCACCTATGTACCTCACTGGTCGCGGCCTCAACAGTAATATCATGCACCAGTACAAGTGTTGCATCCCAACTTTATACTCTGTTTATCCCATATTTCTGTCATCACTCACTTCTGTTAGTTTTGTCTCGGATTATATATATATTTAAAGACTAATAAAGTAAAAAATGGAAGGAGAATCCAGCCAGAGCACAGCGGTCAAAGATAAGATTGTGCAATTTTATAATCACCTCAACCATCTCTATGACAGTCATGCTTCACTCCAAACCCAAGTCAATTATTTGACTCAAAGGGTCCTCATGCTTGAGGCCACAGCCTCATCCAATGTGGGTGCGGTACCTAGGATCATCGCTGTCGTAACCCTAGAAGTTCCAACTACAGAAGCAGCATGCAAGAACCAGAAAAGGAAAGTGGAGAAGGTAGAAAGGGTCTTTGAGTCCTATACCCCATTGGTCTTCCCAGTTGAATACATCTTCGAGTTCAATAAAGAGGACAGGCTGCTAAAGTGGCCAAAGAAGCTTAAAGCTCCACCCCATAAGAGGAACAAAGTTAGGTGATGCAAATTCCATTTGGACCACGGCCATGACACTGAGGAGTGATATGCCCTAAAAGATAAAATTGAGAGGCTTATAAGGCAGAGGATGCTCTAACGATTCCTGAAGGATGCTTGAGGAGTGCAACCTATCTGGACAGGCCACATGCCCATTCTTCATGCTTATGTTTTATATTTCATCTATTTTTATTTTATAGTGAAACTCTTATTATGTTATTTTAAACTAAACTTTGTATTGTCCTTACAAAGTCGTATATATATGAATAGATATATGAAATCATGAAATGTTATAGTGCCATATTTTGATTCTTATTTTCATAAAATGTTATCTTATAAAAGATCGTTTTATCTTAAACAGATCTCGATTCGAGACAGTATACTATATCGGGAATGATAATATCTAAATTGGACCACAACGCTTGTCAAGATGCCTGATTGTCCCAAAGCAAGTGATAATTAAAAATGGCGAAAGAAACTATTAAGAGCATTTATCTAAATTGGTCTGCAACACACTCACAAGGGCTTCAAGTGCTCGATTTTAGCTTTCGGGATGCCTTATTAGCTGCAAGGGCTTACAATGCTCGTTGTTAGCTTTCGAGATGCGCCATTAGCCCAGGGAGGTTACTCCCCCGGAAAACATCATTAATTATGTGAACTATGAGGTTAAACATCATTCATTTGGTGATCTCAGCCTTAAACATCATTAACTTGGTGGATATGAGATTAAACATCATTCATTTGGTGATCTCAGCCTCAAAACATCATTAACTTTGGATAGAGACAGAGCATCATTAACTTGGTGATATCATGTTAGTTTGGGGAAGCTTCATAATACCTAGCTCGGAGGGGCCTGATAATAACTCAATCGAAACAACTAAAAAAAGATAAAAATGCAATCAAAGCGACTGAAAAAAGTTATGATGCTGACATCATAAAGCGTGCCAAAGCTACAGAAAAATGACAACCTCAGTCCAACATGCTATCATCAAATTTTTCAAGGGTCTGAAAGGCAACGCAGCCCTATCAATATGGCCGCAACCACTACGGAGTCCACTTGTTCATTTAGAAGATGTAGCAGATAGAAAGAGTGGACATTAGTGTATTACTAAAATGTCACGGCTGGGTTGCAAACCAACTGCGGACTTAGTATTGCGGCATCAATACTTGGTAAAGGAAAAATGTAACAGGCCGCAGCCTATTCTGAGGAACCCCTTTTAAACATTTATGAAGTGGTCCAAAGACTTAATTATCCGCAGTAAGGGACTTGTTCCCCAATATCCACTGCACATAAGAATACAAACACAACGTACTACTAAAAGGTATAAGAGTTATCATTTTACAAAATTCAATAAAGGTGTCGTAAACCTATTTAAGAAGAGTCTACATCATATCCTCAAGGTTGCAAATATTTCTGCGGCATCAATATACAAGAATACAAGTGGAAATTCTAAGGTGAAGAAAACAGGCTGCAGCCTATGCGAAGAAACCATTTATACTATGTTATCGCGGCCTTATGCGCAATTATAGTTACCGAAGAAGTTTTCCAAGCTACTCACTCACGCAATCAAACATCTATACAAACAAGAAGGAGTATAAAAAGCATTGCAAGTATTTAAGCATGGGAAGAGAATGAAGAGCAATTAAATAGAAAGATTGAAGGCTAAAGCCTTGGTAAAAAAATGAAGTATTAAAGTTATACAGATAAGAGGTCGCAGCCTTGGCAACCCTATGTATGTGCAAAAATCAAAATGAAATTAAGGGACGCAACCCATGTTCATAGAATTATAATTCTAAGAGTCAGTGTCATCATCTTCTTCATCTTCTTCTCCTTTTGTGGCGGTCATGGTCTCTTTATCAGCTACCGCAGTCGCTGCCTCACCCCTTAGCCTTGCCTTCTCTTCAATGAGGACCTTCATCTCAGCCATGCACTACTGATGCTCAGCATCACCAAGGGCCCAGGCAAGAACTGCCTCTTTAGTGTAGGAAAAATTTGTATGACTCTGCGCCTGAGATCTTGGTAGCTACGGAGGTAGGCTTTATTGTTGATCAGGTAGAAGTCTTTGGAGCCCTTATATGACTCCACGATGCTGTCAATGGCCAATTGGAGGGTCGTGGTATGATCTTCATCCTTTATCTTATTGGTCGCAGCATGGTCCTCCTCCATTTTCTTAATGGCCGCGGCATGAGCTTCCTCCATCTTCTTTATCGCCACAGTATGAGCCTTTTTATCATTAACAACCTTAATCTCCAATGCCTCATAATTCTTTTGAAGAAGTCCAAGCTTGTTATTGGAAAGTTCCGCAGCTTGAGCAGCAGTCGCAGTCTGAGATTGGGAAGCCCTAAGAGCCTTTGCGGCCCAGTTGAAGTTCTGCTCAGCATTATCTTTGGCCTTTTTTGCAGCCTTAACCTTAGCATCGGCATCCATCTTATATGCTTATAGGGCTGCGGTAGACGATTTCTTTACAGCTTTAAAGGAATCGGCCCTTTATTTCACCAAATCAGTATTAAAAGTTATAAGGGCCTCGTACTTCCTCTTTCGGCTTATAAGGGCTTCGTACTTCCTCTTTTGTGAAATCATGACATCCACGACCTGTAAAGAGATTAAAAGTTAGAAGTAAAATATGAAATGTGAGAATGAATCTGAGAAGGTACTTGCACTTACCCTCAACAGACTGTGGAGACCATAATACTCCAAGTCATCGTGGTTATCATCCATAAGTCAATCAAGGTCTGCGGCGTCTGGGACCCTCTTCATCCTGCAAATAACCCTCACAGTTATGTCCCAAGAGGATTTAGGGTTGGGCCGCCTAAGATGGGGTCGCGGATGGAAATCAAGACTAACACTGGCACGACACTGAGGAGGTGCCAGGTTGGTATTAATAGCAATAATTATTAGAGGAGGTGAATTAGAATGGATTGGAGAACTGTCGCAGCATTTAATCTTCTCAGACGTTGACATTAACCCTGTTACGGACAGATTAGCCCCAATATCATCATCAAAAGTACCATCGGGCCTCTCTTGAGGGGTCCTCTCCTCAACTTGGAGTGAGGGCGCGGTAGGAGTAGTTTGATTCGTAGCCTGATTTTTAGGCACGTAGGCTGAACTTGGTCGATAGAAGTGACTGCGACAGGAGCCTTATACTTGGTCCTCTTCCTTTTCCTTTGCCTTGCTTTATTATTGAGGACAATTGCGTCCTCATCCATTTCTTCCAGTTGAGCAGCCGAAAGCTCCTTATCAACCTCCTCACCTGAAAGAAGAAATGCAACAGTAAAAATATGAAGTTTAAAAATAATTGTCGCTGCATTAATAAGAGAAAAGATTATTACCTTCTGCGGCCATCTCTTTGGGAATATATTTATTAGTGAAGTATCCCGCTTCAAAAATAGAGGCAGAGGTTACAAGAGTGCTGAACTTCTTCTCCTTAGCAGGAACTGTCACGACCTTACCAACTCTCTTCTCATGCCGCTGACTCAGTTGCAAATTGTCAAGGACTGTAGAAAAATTCAAAGGTTAGTACAAAGGCAAAATATGGAGAATAATATGCAACTACAAAGAGGGGATGCAGCTATAATTGAAAAAGAACCAAGTTTGGAAGGATACCCCCATTATCGCGGCATCTTAAAGGTTCTCTCCCTTTCAGTCTCTTTAGAGTGGATCTCCCACCCTTCTCCATAAATGAAAAAATACTTGCCCTTCCAGTTCTTCACACTGGTGGGCCTCCCACTATAGAGGGTCTCATCTCTATCGCGGACAAAACAGTAATAGTACCCCATAAATTTTACGGAGTTTTCCTTTGGGCGGTAGAAGTGGAAAAAATCTGCAGGAGTAATGTCTCTCTTGGATTTCTTCTTCCATAGTACAATATCTGTAAGAATGGCCCTCCAGCCATTGGAATCTAATTGGGCTAGGCTAATATCATCATCTGGAAAATTCTTCTAACTGGAGCAGGGACAGGCAGTCGTAGCCCATATATGAAAGCGTGGAGGGGGAAGCAGACCCCATCTCATCAAGCACCGTGTATGGCCTTTATTCTGCGACAGGGGTGGAGCACATCAAATTCTCTGGAAATTCAAAGGCTTCAGCAACCTGATCCACCCACTCTTGGGTCATAGTGCTGCGGATACTAAGTGCAGTAAGAGGTCTCTCAACCCTCCCAGAAGTGACAGCAGGTGTGTCCCTAACCTCAAATGTACCCACTGTCGCGTCATTCTCATCTACGTCCATTGGTTGGTTGCTAGAATTGGCATATTCCTTCATGGTCGCAGAGTCTGGGTTTGCATCTGAATCTAGTGACACACAGTTAGGTAAATCTTTCAGTTGGCAAGGTCCAACTGATTTCAAAGGGCGCACAAAAGGAGATTTGGAAGGAGAGTCTCTAAAATGTTTGTTCCAAAAGCCTCTCAGAAATTTGTCTGGGTCAAAGTTCATATGGCAGCAGCAGTACCTGAAAGGTAGAGAGTTCGCAGTTAGGTGCCGCAGCCAACATGATTGTAACAACCCGAGATTTTTAGGACAATAACTTATTTATTTTTGGGAGAAATAATTATTAATTTAACTGGAGAATGATTAAATTGGCATTGAGGTCAAAATTTGAAGATGTTAGAAAGTGATTCGAATGATGATTATGAGGGTGCGGTTATTTCTGGAAAGGTCAAGATAGTCGAAATGACTGTACTTGGGGCATATTTAGGTTCCGAAATATTTTTAGTTCGTTTGGCTTGAATTAAAGTGACCGAGCCATTTAAAGTGTGTATTATCATTTAAAAGTTGTATATTTTGGGAGATAAGGCTTATTAAGCCTACGGGAGAAACAAATCTCCTTAGAGAGAAGAAGAGAAAGAAGAGAAAAGTGGGATTTCCGGCCATTACGCGATCTCGAGGAAGATTCAGACTCTACGAATTTGAGACGAGTGATTAAACTTGCTAAATAATTATTATGTATCATTTATTTCATGATTTGTGGATGAAAATTGTGAATTTTGGGATAAAATGCTAAAACTTAGATTTTGGGTAAAATCTTAGATTGGTTGTGTATAAAATGGATTTGAAGTTATAAATTAGTTGAGGTGTGTTATTTGATGAGTTTTGATGTTAGTTATATATTTGGGTTGAAGATTGATGGAGGGAAATTGATATAATTGATTTTGGGGAATTTTGGGTTTTGAAGAAATCAAACCATTTTGTAGCTCGCTGAACATACCGAATCGATTCGCCCCATCCTAATTGATTCGGCTTGTTACAGAACCTACAGGTCCTTAGGGCCGAATCGATTCGCCCCTTGAAAATCGATTCGGTAGGTAGCAGACTTACAAGTCCCTTTGGACCGAATCGATTCACTGTTGGGGCCGAATCGATTCGGATGGGCCGAATCGATTCGAAAACAGGGCATATTTGGGGGATGTTTTTCTAGGGTGAGTTCCATCCCGTTTTGTTTGAGGTTATCAATTGGGAATCTTTATATGAATTATTAGAAGTGTGTTTTGGAGACTTTTAGGGAGTTTCCCTCATGAGAAATTATTGGAGTCATATTGACATAATTTGAGAGAATACCGATTGGAGAGTATCGTACCGACTAGTGGGGAATCCCACTACTATTGAGATTTATATTTGGAGATAATATGAATTTATAAGAGAGAGAGTTAGGATGCGCTTACTGATAATGCGTTGTAAAATTAAATCCCAAATGGGATAAAGTTAAAGGTTCATATGATTGATTGAGCCATATTATGGATCGAGAATAATAAATGCTGATAGACGTGCATATGGATATAGAGAATGTCCTTAACGTGAATTGAATTGGGAGATGTTTCATATAAATGATAAATGTTGATCGAGGTGCATAAGGATATAGAGAATATCCTCAACGTAAATAGAATTGAGTGACGATTCATACCAATAGAAGTGATGTGTGAATTTCAAGTGAGAAATAGTATAGTGTATACTAAGTGGGCAAGATGTGTGAGTTATTGATGAATAGTATATCGAGAGTAAAATATACTAAATAATGGGACTATTTCACTTACGCCTAAGCGCGTACTATGAGTATGTAAATAGTGTGATATATAAATCTTGTGTGATGGTATACATTGATATGATGTGATGACGTATGTATATCTTGTGTGAATGATATATATATATGTGTGTGTGTATGTGTGTGTGTGTGTGTGTGCGTGTGCGTGTGAAGCATACCCCCTCTATGCTATCATGGGAAGTTGCGCGATGTGAGTGAGGCCCCTGGCTTGAGGAGCAGGGCGCGTATAGTCCCCAAGTCATAGCGTCCATTTATTATTGTGTGATTTTTATTAAGGGTGAGACGTGGTGGGTATGTTTCGTCTCATTTTCGGGGAGGAACTATGACCGCTTCCCGTACGTTGTGATATGGTTTTTACCAAGGCTGTGTCATATTCTGACCATTGGTACCCAGGATGATATGTGAGTGATTTCCTGGTAGATGATAGCATTGAGAACCTGCATCCTTGAGTTATAGCTCACTGGGATGGTTATTATTATACTTGTGTGAATAGTATATTAATTATATACGATTATGTGATATCATAATTATCTCTAGAGTAAATAGATATAAAAAGATTGATTGATAGAGTCTCATTCCGGGAGATTTTATCCGGACTAAATTGGGAAGAATATATTAAAGTGGAAATGAAGAGTAGATTATTATTATGAGTATATATAGTACTTTGGGTATCGAGGGCATAATGGACCTCAACGACCAACATTGCCAAGGAGTATTGTTTCGGGGGGGTTCCTTGTTTGAATTGCGCTTGCGAGACGTCCCACGCACAAAATGCAGTGCAATGTTGGGAGTGAGTAGAAGTTATTCCTTAGTGCTCATATTTATATTAGTATGTATCTCGACGATCGACAGTGCTAAGGAGTAGTGTATCGGGGGGTTCCTTGTTTGGATTTCGCTTGCGAGACGTCCCACACACGAAATGTCGTGCACTGTTGAGAATTGAGAATAATTAATAAAATCATTTATAGTATATTAGAATTGGGTTATACGCATCATTCATTGAGGGCATAATGAATCTTGATAATCAATACTGCCAATGAGTAGTGTATCGGGGGGTTCCTTGTTTGGACTTCACTTGCGAGACTCCCCACGCAGTGCAGTATTGAGAATTGAAGGAAGTTTAGTCCTTAGCACTTAGATGGTATTAACTCATATATATATATATATATATATATATATATATATATATATATATATATATATATATATATATATATGTCAATAACTAGAATATGAGAACTTCTAGTAAAATAGAATGTTTATGTATATTTTATATGTTTAGAAGTGGGCGAATATATGAGATTGGTAATATTTGAAGTTGAGAGACAATTTATATGGATTTTAATTAAGTATAAAATTTTGGGTGTAAGTTAGATTACTTTGCCCCTAGATATATTTGGACAATTATTTGGAGATCATATGTATCCATTTAGTTGCGCGCTTTAATTGAGAGGGGAGTTGAATTTTAAAGAGAGTGCAACTATACTTAGATCATGTCATAATGCATTTATAATTATTATACATTTTAATGCACTTGCTATAAAATGTTTTCACACCTCGGGCTCTGACCCGTTTATATTTTCTCTTGCCTTATATATATTTTATTCTTTTAGGTGTTCCTCCGCAAGGACGCCATTGATGTTATCCATCCAGTGTATTCGTGGAGCTGTGGCAGTAGCGGACTGTTGCGGTATTTTGATATAATCGATTCCTATCTTTTGTGTATCTAGATTTGGATTCAGCTTGTATATCGGGTTTATACCCAAATGTTGTAGTGTATAACTTTTATATTTTCTCCCTCAGATTTACGTATTATCTGTGACCCGACGGCATATTCGGGTATTTTATTTGTACATTATGTTATACTCCTTTATTAGTCTCTTATATATCATTTGAGTATGTGTGTATCTCTCATCATGTTTAGAAGTTACGTTGATGGTTAGTTGTTGCATGGTTTGTTTTAGAGATGTAAATAAAATGTTTGAAATTTTTTTGATACCCTCTTTTTGTGGTAATGGGTAGTTAGCTGTGTTTATTTTAGAATCATCAGTAGATGCTGAGAATGATCCACTTGAGATTCCTGATTGTTTTAGTATAAGGATGGCCACCCGTTATTATTTTGAGCGGGGTGTCACTAGTGGTATCAGAGCATCAGGTTCTAGTGTCTTTAGTATCTGTGTGGTTTTACTGTGATCTTCCGTAAGCGTTCTTGATGTAGAGCCCTATTATTAGAACTGTTGTGTTCATACGTCCATATTTTCTTCTATGATGAGAAAACAATTGAAAGGTGTTCTGATACAATTGTTCTTGTTTCAAATGCCACCAAAGAGAAGTCTTTCAGGCAGGGAAAATAAAGGGGATGAGAGTTTAGAACCCCAATTGCCTTAAAGGACTATGACTATGGATGAAGTTGCCAGTATTGTGGCACAAGCATTAACTGCTGCCATTTCTGCGATGGCACATCAACCTGCAGTTCAAGCATCCCAAGCCCATTCAGGACCGTCTTTGAGGGAAAGAGTGCGGGAAGATTTTAGTAAGGGGCATCCTCCAGAGTTTTCAGGGGGAGTTAATGCGATGGTTGCAAGTCGATGGAAGAATAGTATGCAAAGGCACCTCCGTATGGTTGAGTGTAGTGAGGTGCAGAAGCAATTTCTAGCCACCTTTAAGTTAATGGGAGTAGCTCTCCAATGGTGGGAGTCTGTCACCACATTAGAACAAAAAGATACATTGCCCATAACCAATTTTTTGGAACTTTTTGATCGAAGGTATTTTCCTTCTGCGATTTAGAAGGAATTGAGGAGGAAATTGATGGATGTGTTTCAAGGTAATAGAACGGTGGTAGAGTACGAAAAAGAATTTACTCGACTGGAGAATTTAGTACCTAAAGAGGTAAATACAGAAGAGAAACGAATATCGAAGTTTATGCGAGGTTTAAATGGGCAAATTCAGCAGCATTTGTTAGGGAACCCAGTGTTAGTGACTTTCGTCGAGGTAGTGAATACAACACTATTGCAATGTCATGAATGTCGTCTTCATTCGCAAAGGGGTAAGAACTTTAGAAATTCGGTTTCATCAAGCAGGTCTGGTGAAGAGAATGCCGGTAATGAAAGTAGGTATAAGTCGGACTATAGAGGGTCGCAACAATATTTTGTTTCTCAAGATGGGCAGAGAGGATTTGCAGGTAGATGTTTCTTTTGTAAAGAACTAGGCCATAGAAAGAGAGATTGTCATAAGAGAGGTAGAGGACCACGTTTTGAGGAAGTTTTGGAGGTGCAACCCTTACAGCAGATTCGAGGTCATTTTAGGCCAGGGGACTTTGTCTGGGAACCCAATGATGAGGAGATGAAATTGGACTAGAGAGGTATGATGTAAGTTATTTTCCTAAGTGAATATGATTGTGCTATATGAAGTTTTAGGAATATCGTATGGGAGATAGTTATGAGAGGGTAGTGCTATAACCCTATTATGTATGGAATGACCCGAAAGGGAATTTTAAGCAAGTGAGGCTCTTATATTATTATCTTTTGAGAGAATAGATTATCTTGTGATGTGCTAATAGAGAGCAATAACTTTGTTGTGAATGTAAGAATTGTTGTAATGTTTCGAGTAGTAATGGTAAAGTAAATTATTTTACAATCATGCTAGACTTATATTATTATTATTATTATATTCAAGCTATAGAAGAGCCTAGTGTATGGCAATATATAAATATGATGTGGGAGATTATGACTGAAATGATTCAGAATTTAGTAGATTATTGTTGAATGAGAGATTTTAGCTCATAATTATGCTAATTTTGAGAACTATATTATTATGAGTATGATAATTGTTAAAACCTTGTGTCATGGGCATGAGGTATTTTATTTATATGTCGAAAGACATAAACCATTTTTTTTTTAATAAACTGTTTTCAAAATAAACTTTTTATAGGCCTTTGGGCCGTATCAAAAATGATTTACACAAAAATATTTAAAACTCGAGTCCCAATCTAACAAACTCTCAATCCTCTACGCCGCTACAAATTAGTGTATTGGGAGGGTTCCTTGTTTGGATTTCACTTGCGAGACCTCCCTCGCATGAAAGTAGCGAATGTCAGGAATTGAGAGGAGTTAAATCTTTGGACCTTTCGAAATAGTTATATTATTAGTATGTTAGTATTATTTAATATATTTTTAGAGTTGTTGTACTATTTGAGGCAAGTGAAGCCTAATTATGTTTATACGAGTAGAGCTCGAATAAAGGGTGTATGGGCGGCGCCCTATTAGTTATAATTGGTTTTATATAATTTAAAATAATCTATCGTGAGAAGTTCGAGGTTTGGGTATAGGTTAGTGAGGATAAGTGCAGTAGGGAATAGTTAAGCTTTGGAGTATTAGGCTTAGCTTAATTTCAAGGGAGAAATTCTTGTAAGTGGGGAAGTCTGTAATAACCCGAGATTTTTGGGATAATAACTTATTTATTTTTGGGAGAAATAAATATTAATTTAATTGGAGAATGATTAAATTGGCATTGAGGTCAAAATTTGAACATGTTAAAAAGTGATTCAAATGATGATTCTGAGGGTGCGGTTGTTTCTGGAAGGGTCAAGATAGTCGAAATGACTGTACTTGGGGCATATTTAGGTTTCAAAATATTTTTAGTTCGTTTGGCTCGAATTAAAGTGACTGAGTCATTTAAAGTGTGTATTATCATTTAAACTTGTGTATTTTGGGAGATAAGGCTTATTAAGCCTACGGGAGAAACAAATCTCCTTAGAGAGAAGAAGAAAAGAAGAAGAGAAAGAAGAGAAAACTGGGATTTCCGGCCATTACGCGATATCGAGGAAGATTCAGACTATACGAATTTGAGGCAAGTGATTAAACTTGCTAAATAATTGTTGTGTATCATTTATTTCATGATTTGTGGATGAAAATTGTGAATTTTGGGATAAAATGCTAAAACCTAGATTTTGGGTAAAATCTTAGATTGGTTGTGTATAAAATGGATTTGAGGTTATAAATTAGTTGAGGTGTGTTATTTGATGAGTTTTGATGTTAATTATATATTTGGGTTGAAGATTGATGGAGAGAAATTGATATAATTGATTTTGGGGAATTTTGTGTTTTGAAGAAATCAAACCATTTCGCAGCTTGTTGAACATACCGAATCGATTCACCCCATCCGAATCTATTCGGCTTGTTACAGAACCTACAGGTCCTTAGGGCCGAATCGATTCGCCCCTTGCGAATCGATTCGGTAGGTAGCAGACATAAAGGTCCCTTTGGACCCATTCGATTCGGAAGGGCCGAATTGATTCGAGAACAGGGCATATTTGGGGGATGTTTTTCTAGGGTGAGTTCCATCCCGTTTTGTTTGAGTTTATCAACCGGGAATCTCTATATGAGTTTTGAGAAGTGTGTTTTGGAGACTTTTAGGGAGTTTCCCTTATGAGAAATTATTGGAGTCATATTGACTTAATTCGAGAGAATACCGATTGGAGAGTATCATACCGACTAGTGGGGAAGCCCACTACTATTGAGATTTATATTTGGAGATTATTATGAATTTATAAGAGAGAGAGAGTTACGATGCGCTTACTGATAATGCGTTGTAAAATTAAATCCCAAATGGGATAAAGTTAAAGGTTCATATGATTGATTGAACCATATTATGGATTGAGAATAATAAATGCTGATAGACGTGCATACGGATATAGAGAATATCCTTAACATGAATTGAATTGGGAGATGTTTCATATAAATGATAAATGTTGATCGAGGTGCATAAGGGTATAGAGAATATCCTCAACGTAAATAGAATTGAGTGACGATTCATACCAATAGAAATGATGTGTGAATTTCAAGTGAGAAATTGTATAGTGTATACTAAGTGGGAAAGATGTGTGAGTTATTGATGAATAGTATATCGAGAGTAAAATATACTAAATAATGAGATTATTTCACTTACGCCTAAGCGCGTACTATGAGTATGTAAATAGTGTGATATATATACCTTGTGTGATGGTATACATTTATATGATGTGATGATGTATGTATATCTTGTGTGAATAATATATATATATATATATATATATATATATATATATGTGTGTGTGTGTGTGTGTGTGTGTGTGAATCATACCCCCTCTATGCTATCATGGGAAGTTGCGCGATGTGGGTGAGGCCCCTGGCTTGAGGAGTAGGGCGCATATAGTCCCCAGGTCATAGTTTCCATTTATTATTGTGTGATTTTTATTAGGGGTGAGACGTGGTGGGTATGTTTCGTCTCATTTCCGAGGAGGAACTATGATCGCTGGGATGGTTATTATTATACTTGTGTGAATAGTATATTAATTGTATATGATTATGTGATATCATAATTATCTTTATAGTAAAGAGATATAAAAAGATTGATTGATTGAATCTCATTCCGGGAGATTTTATCCGGACTAAATTGGGAAGAATATATTAAAGTGGAAATGAAGAGTAGATTATTATTATGAGTATATATAGTACTTTGGGTATCGAGGTCATAATGAACCTCAACGACCAAAAAGTAGTGTATCGGGGGGTTCCTTATTTGGATTTCGCTTGCGAGACGTCCCACGCACGAAACGCAGTGCAATGTTGGGAGTGAGTAGAAGTTAGTCCTTAGTGCTCATATTTATATTAGTATGTATCTTGACGATTAACAGTGCCAAGGAGTAGTATATCGGGGGCGTTCCTTGTTTGGATTTCTCTTGCGAGACATCCCACGCACGAAACGCCGTGCACTATTGAGAATTAAGAATAATTAATAAAATCATTTATAGTATAAAATAATTGGTTTATACGCGTCATGCATTGAGGTCATAATGAATCTTGATAATCAATACTGCCAAGGAGTAGTGTATCGAAGGGGTTCCTTGTTTGGACTTTGCTTGCGAGATGCCCCGGGCACGAAGCGCAGTGTAGTATTGAGAATTAGGAGAAGTTTAGTCCTTAGCACTTAGATGTTATTATTATATATATATATATATATATATATATATATATATATATATATATATGTCAATAACTAGAACATGAGAACTTCTAGTAAAAGAGAATGTTTATGTATATTTTATATGTTTAGAAGTGGGTGAATAGATGAGATAGGTAATATTTGAAGTTGAGAGACAATTTATATGGATTTTAATTAAGTATAAAATTTTGGGTGTAAGTTAGATTACTTTTCCCCTAGATAGATTTGGGCAATTATTTGGAGATCATATGCATTCGTTTAGTTGCGGGCTTTAGTTGAGCGGTGAGTTGAATTTTATGGAGAGTGCGACTCCACTTAAATCATGTCATAATGCATTTATAATTATTTTGCATTTTAATGCACTTGATATAAAATGTTTTCACACCTCGGTCTCTGACCCGTTTGTATTTTCTCTTGCCTTTTATATATTGTATTCTTTTAGGTGTTCCTCCGCAAGGACGCCATTGATGTTATCCATCCAGTGCATTCGTGGAGCTGTGGCAGTAGCGGACCATTGCGGTATTTTGATATAGTCGATTCTAATCTTTTGTGTATCTAGATTAGGATTCAGTTTGTATATCGGGTTTATACCCAGATGTCGTAGTGTAGCACTTTTATATTTTCTCTCTTAGATTTATGTATTGTCTGTGACCCAACAACATATTCGGGTATTTTATTTGTACATTGTGTTGTACTCTTTTATTAGTCTCTTATATATCATTTGAGTATGTGTGTATATCTCATCATGTTTAGAAGTTATGTTGTTGGTTAGTTGTTGCATGGTTTGTTTTAGAGATGTAAATAAAATGTTTGAAAGTTTTTTGATACCCTCTTTTTGTGGTAATGGGTAGTTAGCCGTGTTTATTTTAGAATCGTCAGTAGATGCTGTGAATGATCCACTTGAGATTCCTGATTGTTTTAGTATAGGAATGGCCACCCGTTATTATTTTGAGCAGGATGTCACAATGGTCCTAAAAGGCCTCTCAGAATCCGCGGCAGGAATAATGATGTAAATTAAAGACTAAATAGAAATTATTAGCAAAATTGGCCAGGTGTACTAAGTGCTGGGCTCTAAAGCCCTAGAAGTTAATTGTCGCCGCGGCATATTGTTTTGGGGGATGGAGGTATGTTAACTTCTTACATTCCGTAGTCATTAAAATATGGGCTAAATGCCTTGGACTCTAATATGAGAACCTAAGCTACAGGCCGCAGCCAATTATTTACATGTCGCAGCCTTTATTTGATACGTGCCGCGGATGTTCCTTAAACCAATATTTGAAGGTTGCATGGATCCAGGGCAAACCTAAATTGCTAAAGAGATATTTTTATCATGCCGCGACCTTTCACTCAAACAGGTCAGTATTTAATCAGGGTAAATTCTAAAGATCAAAAGCTCTAGAATCCTAGAAGTCAACTTCTGACGCAACATATTATTTTGGAGAATAAGATATATGGTATATTCTTGCATGTCGCAGCCATTGGGTTATTAGAAAAGCGTTGCGAACACTAATCCAAGGCCAAGGTAAAGTTTATATAGCATTGCTTAATGATGTCGCGACCATTCATACACAGGATGCGAACCTCATATGTTATAGGGTGCGGCCCTAGCTTGTTTACTTAACTAGTCGCTGCCCCTTTCAGTCACTAGCCTAAGGGTAAGTTAATATTTATCGTGCAAGCATTTTATGAGGCCGCAGCCAGACATGCCACATATCGCGGACAAACTTCAAAACTGCTTAACTCTGAAGATACTTATTCTAAAGATTAAAGCCCTAAAATGCGAAAAGTTTATTCGAGAACATCAAGAACAGAATGGTAATTACATCGATTATAGAATGATTCAATTCCATGCCAGTTATCTACTACAATCCATTCAAATCAATGGGCTTTAATGAGTTCATTTCAACTAAGACTAGTGATTAGCCTCAAATTCTTACTAATTTATCCCCATAATTTAGAGACTTTTACTGACACACCCCAAACTAGTTACTTATAATTAAGTTTGAAAGTCAAAGTGACTCAAACCATGTTGAATTTAACCAAACCATAAACACGAGTTTTAATTTCAGAGTCATCATTGTAAATCCATATAACTGAAAACCTTTTTACAACATCAGAGTAGTCATGCCCATAAAAACTTGCTTGAAGGATAAGTTAACTTAACTACATCATTTACATTAAACCAAATCTTTGTTTCTCCCATTCCCGGATAACCCAACCCGACTTTTTAAATTTGACAGGGACATCGCGTTACCTGAAAAAAAATATGAACATAGGAGAAAAATAGCCCAGTGAATGCATCACTACTATACTACTGCATGAATTTAAATACAATAAATCATGTCCATATAATTATGTATTAACTCATCCGGCTCATTCATAATGAATGACCAAATTTGTCGAATCATTATTAACATATCCTGTCTAAATAGATAATTCTCCCCCATTCCTGGTCGAGGAGTAACCCCTTGTCATTAATAGAAAAATCCCCCCATTCCAGGTCGGGGAGTAACCTCCCATTTTGGTAAATCAAAATGAACAATTTCATATTCATTATATTTTGATCATATCAATAACATGATACAAATATCTCTTTCCAGTGAGTACACTCATCTTGGGTTATCAACTATGTATTTATGTTTCCTTCGGGTGGAGCTGAACTGGGTTGATTAGACCTTACACCTGTCAATCCAACTAAATCAGTACTGAATCTCAATCATAAGTATTATCCTAACATAATTATGTAACTTTCCATGACTATACAACAATAATATAATTCCACTTCAGTCACATTCCATGAAACACGAGTAAAGACAAAACAATGGTACACTTGTTGATAAAGTTATGAACATTCAACCGTAGGAAATAACTCATAAGGGATTTATAATTAAACCCAAGTAAATATTAAAACATACTTCTCAATGTATATACACATCAAACATGTACTCAAAATACTCTTTAGAAAGAGGAGATAACAATATTCTTTCACGGGGTATTCAGTATGGCCTCAAATTATTGTCTTTTATACTCAACCATCCTATATTACCAAATTGTATAAATACAGGTGTCCAACCTTATCAATATGAAAACATATATGAATACACTTTCCAGTACAAGTGACAGTGTAATTTTTCAAGCTTCATAGACCAAGTTATGACCATTTCTTTACAACATAAGAAATCTGCCCTACAAGCTCCTCTATTATTCCTTCGACTTCCAAGAATTTTCATAATTTTTCTCTACCGTAACTTTCCATGATTTTAAACCTATTTTTAGTAGACATAATTAATAGTTTCATAATTTTTTGACTTCATTTGCTATGTCAAAAGCTTGACCAAACTCTGGGCATATCAAAATGAAATATACAAACAATAATTATATACTAACTTGAAATCATCATTAAGGCCTAACCACAAGGACATTAAATTCTAATTTTTGGATACGATATTAATATATGAGTCTTGTTTCATATACAATTAGAATTTCTCAATTCCAGTAAGCACACATAACTATATTCAAGTTTGAATGCAAGGGGTTTCAATACAAAGCAATTTTAAGGGTTTGTACATTCAACTTAACTTAAAATTGCATCTAACCATACCTATATATACAGGGCTGAAATTTTAGTAAAGAAATGATGATTTCTATCATCTAAATCAGTAATATAAGAAAAATAAGAAGATTTGCGATTAGGATTACCTTTGGGACTTTTACGTAATTTGTATGAATTTTTCTACACTTTTTCTCCTCACTTTTCCTTCCTAAACTCCCTAATTCTCTTTCCTGTAGGTAAAACCCTTTCATGGGTGATTTTGGTTGAAGGATAAGGTTATTTCAAGGGTATAAGGTCGGCCAAGTTTGCCTCCCATTCCAACCAATCAAATTAAACCATTTGGTTTAATAAAAGACAATTTACCACTTAAAGGGAATGGAAAGATTTTCCCTTTGTTCGTAAATTCGGCCTAACTTCTTACTCGGACATCCTTTTGATGCAATGTTTGTTGTGTTACAACCCTAACTCACCTGTATACAACTATCTTGTTTTTAACTCAAGTCAATTGTTATGTTATAACGGTCAAAACTAGTCTTAAATAGGGACATTTCTACCGAAATTAACAAAATTTTGTGTTTATACATAACTTAACATTTCACGATTTATGAAAGTAGGATTGGAATAAACATGATGACTTAACATTATATATACTAATAGCATATTATTCATATTACATAAGCTAATCATGATTTAAACATAATTTATCATAATTATATTCGGGTTGTCACAACTCACCCCCTTAGAAAATTTCGTCCCCAAAATTTAATATAAAGGTCACTTACCAAACAAATGAGGATACTGTTTCTTCATGATATCCTTCGTTTCCCAAGTTGCCTCTTTAACTCCATGGCTCATCCACATAACTTTAACTAAGTGAATAACTTTATTCCTCAATACTTGCTCCTTACGATCAATAATTTCCAACGGTTCCTCGATGTACGACAAGTCTTCATTCAATTCAATTGGTTGAGTTTTCAACTGATGAGATGGATCCGCCAAATACTTACGAAGCATAGATACGTGAAACACATCATGTAAACGGGATAAATCTGAAGGTAATGTTAATCTATATGCCAGGGTCCCAATTCTTTCCAACACCTCATATGGTCCAATGTATCTTGGACTTAGTTTCCCTTTTTTCCCAAACCTCATGACACCTTTCCATGGTGAAATACGCAGGAATACAAAATCTCCCTTTTGAAATTCCAATGGATACTTAATTTTATCTACATAAAATTTATGCCTGCTTTGCACTATCTTTATCCGTTCCTGAATCATTTTAATCTTTTCTGTTATCATATCTATCAATTCAGGACCCAAAATTTTCCTTTCACATACTTCATCCCAACATAAAGGCATTCTACATCTCCTCCCATATAAAGCTTCATACGAAGCCATACCAATGGTGGACTGATAACTATTATTATACAAGAATTCCATCAATGGAAGATGATCATCCCAACTACCCTTGAAGTCAAACACACAAGCTCGTAACATGTCTTCTAATATTTGAATCGTCCTTTCGGATTGTCCATCGATTTGAAGATGAAATGCAGTGCTGAACTTCAAAGTTGTTCCCAAAGCATTCTGTAAATGAGGCTAAAACTTAGAAGTGAACGTTGGATCTCTATCTGATACTATTGACACTGGTGCTCCATGTAAACGGATAATATTATCAACGTGCATACGTGCATACTTGTCAATAGTGTAGGTGGTCTTAACTGGAAGAAAATGAACTGACTTCGTCAATCGGTCTACAATCACCCAAATAGAATCATGCCCCTTTGGTGATCGGGGTAATCCTCTAACAAAGTCCATAGTTATATGTTCCCACTTCCATTTCGGAATAGGCAATGACTGTAATAATCCCGTCGACTTCTTATGCTCCGCCTTTACTTGCTGGCATACTAAACATTTAGCTACGAACTCTGTAATCTCATGTTTCATATTGTTCCACCAGTAATACTCTTTTAAATATCTATAAATTTTGGTAGCTCCCGAATGCATAGAGTAAATAGAACTATGTGCCTCTTCTAATATATCCTTCTTTAAGGGTGGATCATTTGGTACACTAATCCTATTTTTATAATACAACGATTCATCATTCTTAATCTCAAAGTCACTCTCTTTACCATCCAGGACATCTTGTTTCTTCTTCTCAAGGAATGGATCACTGATCTGTAAATTTCATATGCGTTCTGCCAATAAAGGTCTCACTGTGACATGTGCTAATAATCCTCCCCTTTTTGAAAACTTCAATTCAATCCCCATCGATGCCAAGTCAAGAATATTTCCAATACGGGCACACCGTATGAAACCAAGAATCCCTGATGATTTTTAACTCAAAGCATCTGCTACTACATTGGCCTTCCCAAGATGATAATGTATGGTACAGTCATAGTCTTTAATCAGCTCTATCCAACGCCACTGTCTCAAATTCAGTTCTTTCGGTGTAAACAAGTATTTTAAACTTTGATGATCTGTAAATATCTTATAAGTTTCTCTATACAAGTAATGTCTCCACAACTTTAAAGCAAAAACAATGGCTGCTAGATCCAAATCGTGTGTAGGGTAGTTTCGTTCATGCGTCTTTAATTGTCTGGAAGCATATGCTATTACCTTCCCATTCTGCATAAGAACACATCCTAACCCCTGAAATGAAGCGTCTATATAGATTATAAAAGACTCATTCCCACATTGAATAGTAAGTATAGGGGCTAAAACCAACCGATTCTTCAATTCTTAAAACTTCGCTTACATTTCTCATCCCACACAAACTTCACTTCTTTACGAGTTAACTTTGTCAATGGTAATGCTATTGATGAAAGTCCTTTAATAAATCTGTGATAGTAACCTGCCAATCCTAGGAAACTCCTAATTTATGTCACATTCTTAGGACTCTCCCATTCAACAATTACTTCCACCTTCTTTGGATCAACATATATCCCATTTATCGAGACAACGTGCCCTAAAAACACAATTTCATTCAACCAAAACTCACACTTGCTGAATTTAGCAAATAATTTCTACTCTCTCAAAATATTTAATACAAGTCTCAAATGTTTCTTGTGTTCCTCCATGCTATGTGAGTAAATCAACACATCGTCTATGTATACAATCACAAATGAATCAATGAAAGGGTCATCAAGTCCATAAAAACTGCTGGAGCATTAGTCAATCCAAATGGCATCACCAAAAACTCATAGTGCCCATATCGAGTCCGAAAAGCTATTTAGGAAATATCGCTGCCCTTTACCTTCAATTGGTGGTAATTCGATCTCAAATCAATCTTTGAAAATACTGTGTCCCCCTGTAATTGATCAAACAAATCATCGATACGAGGTAGAGGGTACTTATTTCTAATGGTCACCTTATTCAATTGTCGATAATCAATACATAATCTCATTGTCCCGTCTTTCTTTTTCACAAATAACACTAGGGCTCCCCATGATGAAACACTAGGCCGAATGAAACCTTTGCTTATCAGATCTTGTAATTGCACTTCCAATTCTTTCAACTTTGTCGGTGCCGTTCTATATGGAGCAAGGGAAATCGGACCAGTACCTATAATTAATTCAATGGAAAACTCTACTTCCCTATCAGGTGGCAATCTTGGTAATTCCTCTGGGAAGACATCAGAAAATTCTCTAACCACTGGTATATCTTGAATTTTAACTGTCTCTTTACTAGTATCAACAACATAAGCTAAATAGCCTGTAGAACCTTTACTCAATAACTTTCTACTCTTAAATGCTGAGATAAGACAATTAAGGATAACATTCCTTTCTCCTATAAATTGGAAGTCAGGTTCACCAGGAAGATGAAATGTAACTTCTTTTGAAAAACAATCAATGGAATCATGATACTATGATAAACAATCCATCCCCAATATAATATCAAAATCCCGAATGGCCAACGATATCAAATCAACATAGAAATCTCGCTCACCCATTCATAGACACAATCTTTATAAACATGCTCCACCAGAATTACACTTTCCATTGGGGTAGAAATATATAAGGCACAATTGAGAAATGAATATGGTCTACCCATATATGAAATAATATGTAATGCTACAAATGAATGCGTAGATCCAGGATCAATGAGTGCATATAAATCCTTATTAGTAATAGAGAGTTTACCTGTAACCACTTTCGGTGTAACATGGGCATCTTGCAGCGTCATCGCAAACACTCTTCCTCTTGCCCTCGATCCAGTTTCTTTTTTTGTACCTCTTCCCCTGGTGGCACTGCCTGGAGAGGATCCTTTATGAGTCCCCACAGTACTGACTGAAATCGCTCTTGATAACATAGGATAATTCTTTCTCAGATGGCCCTTCTGATGACACTTAAAACATTCTATATTCAGTATATTTGGTCAATTTCTCTTTATATGACCCAATGTACCATAAAAGAAAAAAACATTTAGATCTCCTTGCTCTGAAACTCCCGAACCTCTCCCACCACTAGCTTCACCCCTTTGCAAACTACTTCCCATACTTCTACCCTGCTGAAATTTATGCCCTCCATGTCTCGAATATTCTGTATCACTGCCTTTTTGATAATTCGAATTGAATCTACTTCTTTTTATGCCTCGTTCTCGATTCCCTCTAGCTTCATTCACGTCCCTTTCTACTAGCATGGATTTTTTCACCAAGGATGAATAGTTAGCAGTCTCTAAAGCCGACAATATAGATTTAATGACTAACTCAAGTCCATCGAGAAATCGGCTTCACATATCTTCCTCATTCCGTATAAACCTCGAAGCGAACCGAGATAAGGCTGTAAGTTTAGCTTCGTATTCTCTAACTGTCATACTCCCCTGATTCAACATGAAATATTCCTTCTCCTTTTGTTTTTGATACATTGGGGGAAAATACTTATCATACAAAGCTTTGACAAAAGCATCCCATAGAATCACATTCCCACCTGCTGGAGTAATCAACAAATGTTTTGTGGCATCCCACCAATATTTAGCTTCTCATTACACCGAAAATAAGTTCAATATCTTTAACCCATACTTCCGCCTCTTCTGGATCAACCGCTCCTCCAAATGAGGGTGGATTAATTTTAATAAATTTCTCATGTGAAGTACTCCTTTCTTCCTGGTGTATCACCTCCTCAGCCCTGGCCAATGCTTGTGCCTCCAGTTGCCTGGCTTGTTGTTCTTCCATCTGAGCCATAAATCTAGCTTATTTCTCTGCCATTAAAGTCATAGAGCGTACCATTTTTTGCATATATTTCAGTTGTTCTGGCTCGGGTTCCACATTTATTTGAATAGGCTGCATCAACCTCCGTTTCTGCTGGAATATTTGAAGCCTCATCTTCTATTCTCACATTTACATTCCCTCGTTCCATTCTCTTATATCTGAAATGAATCAAAGATATAACAACATGCACATATACATATCTTTCCTAACATAATCGCTAGTATCAAATAAAATATATTTCGAACATTCACTGCCAAATCTAGACTCTTCTCACTCCAGAACCTATAAATCCTAGGCTCTGATACCAAAAGCTTACACACCTCAATCCAGTTACTTATAATTAATTTTTAAAGTCAAAGTGAGTCAAACCATGATTAATTTAACCAAACCATAAACACGAATTTTAATTTCAAAGTCATCGTTGTAAATCCATATAACTGAAAACCTTTTTACAACATCAAAGTAGTCATGCCCATAAAAACTTCCTTAGAGGATAAGTTAACTTAACTACATCATTTACATTAAACCAAATCTTTTTTTCTCCCATTCCTGGCTAACCCAACCCGACTTCCTAGATTTGGCAGTGATATCGCGTTACCTGGAAAAAAAATGTGAACATAGGAATCGTGAGCAAAATAGCCCAGTGAATGCATCACTAATATACTACTGAATGAATTTAAATACAATAAATCATGTCCATATAATTATGTATTAACTCATCCGGATCATTCATAATGAATGACCAAATTTTTTGAATCATGATTCACATATCCTGTCTAAATAGACAATTCTCCCCCATTCCTGGTCGAGGAGTAACCCCTTTTCATTAATAGACAAATCTCCCCCATTCTGGGACGGGGAGTAACCTCCCATTTTGGTAAACCAAAATGAATAATTTCATATTCATTATATTCTGATCATATCAATAACATGATACAAATATCTCTTTCCAGTGAGTACACTCACCTTGGGTTATCAACTATGTATTTATGCTTCCTTCGGGTGGAGCTGAACTGGGTTGATTAGACCTTACACCTGTCAATCCAACTAAATCACTACTGAATCTCAATCATAAGTATTATCCTAACATAATTATGTAACTTTCCATGACTATACAACAACAGTATAATTTCACTTCAGTCACATTCCATGAAACATGAGTAAAGACAAAACAATGGTACACATATTGATAAAGTTATGAACATTCAACCGTAGGAAATAACTCATAAGGGATTTATAATTAAACCCAAGTAAATATTAAAAAATACTTCTCAATGTATATAAACGTGAAACATGTACTCAAAATACTCTTTAGAAAGAGGAGATAACAATATTCTGTCACGGGGTATTCAGTATGGCCACAAATTATTGTCTTCTATACTCAACCATCCTATATTCCCAAATTGTATAAATACAGGTTTCCAACCTTATCAATATGAAAACATATATGAATATACTTTCCAGTACAAGTAACGGTGTAATTTTTTAAGCTTCCTAGAGCAAGTTATGGCCATTTCTTTACAAAACAAGAAATTTTCCCTACAAGCTCCTCTATTGTTCCTTGGAATTCCAAGAATTTTCATAATTTTTCTCCAGCGTAACTTTCCATAATTTTCAACCCATTATTAGTATACATACTTAATAGTACATAATTAAAGTTTCATATTTTTTGAATTCATTTGCTTGTCAAAATCTTGACTAAACTCATAGCATACCGAAATGTAATATACAAACAACAATTATGTACCAACTTGAAATCATCATTATGGCCTAACCACAAGGACATAAATTCTAATTTTGAGATATGATATTAATGTATGATCTTGTTTCATATCCAATTGGAATTTCTCAATTCCAGTAAGCACACAAAACTATATTCAAGTTTGAATGCAAGGGGTTTCAATACAAAGCAATTTTAAGGGTTTGTACATTTAACTTAACTTAAACTTGCATCTAACCATACCTATATATAATGGGCTGAAATTTTAGTAAACAAATGGCGATTTCTATCATCTAAATCAGTAATATAAGAAAAATAACAAGATTTGCGATTAGGATTACCTTTGGGACTTTTACGTAATTTGTACGGATTTTTCTACGCTTTTTCTCCTCACTTTTCCTTCCTAAACTCCCTAATTCTCTTTCCTCGAGGTAAAACCCTTTCATGGCTGATTTTGGCTGAAGGATAAGGTTATTTCAAGGGTATAAGGTCATCCAAGTTTTCCTCCCATGCCAACCAATCAAATTAAACCATTTGGTTTAATAAAAGACAATTTACCACTGAAAGGGAATGGATAGATTTGCCCCTTGTTCGTAAATCCGGCCTAACTTCTTACTCGGACATCCGTTTGATGCACCGTTTATTGTGTTACAACCCTAACTCACCTGTATACAACTTTCTAGTTTTTACCTCAAGTCAATTGTTATGTTATGACGGTCAAAACTAGTCTTAAATAGGGATATTTCTGTCGAAATTAACAAATTTTTGTGTTTATACATAACTTGACATTTCACGATTTATGAAAGTAGGATTGG
This sequence comes from Sambucus nigra, assembly GCA_949130495.1. Lineage (NCBI taxonomy): Eukaryota > Viridiplantae > Streptophyta > Magnoliopsida > Dipsacales > Adoxaceae > Sambucus > Sambucus nigra. Next base: position 379,407,645 of record OX422214.1, on the reverse strand, counting down.
ACTAAACATGATGACTTAACATTATATATACTAATAACATATTATCCATATTACATAATCTAATCATGATTTAAATATAATTTATCATAATTATATTCGGGTTGTCACATTTGCCATCTCGAATAACGTAAAGTGAGTGTAATTATCGCATTTCCTTGACACTAACTCCTTCTAACAAGTACATCTTGTTTCATGTATTTCTCCTAAGTTTTCAGGTATTTGAAGCATTGAGAAAGAAATAAACTTGATAAGCAATGAGCAAAGTCAAAAAAGGAAAGTCAAAGGGTAATTTCGTAAGTTTGTATCCATCATTCGGAGTTGTATAGAGAGTTGAAGATAAATAAATTTCAAGAACTTTGAAAGAAACGGCAAGTCAATCCGAGCTCCGGTGATCAAGTTACGAAGATTTGAAGTTGAGAAGGAAACAAGGAAAAGACCACTGGACGAAAAAGATACCCGATCCGGACCTTTTATTATACAAGGATTCAGACCGCCTCAAAAGAAAAGTTATTTCCCAAAAAGGAGGGCGATCCAAACCTTTTTCCAGAAAATGATCCGGACCGCCTTGGAAAAAATCCTTTGTCTGAAAAAGGAGGGCGATCTGGACCTTTTTCTAGAAAAGTATCCGGACCGCCTTAAATGCTGAGGAACACTGTCTCAAAACAGGGGCAATCCGGACCACCTACCCCGATCGGTCCGAACCGCATTGGATTTTCTTCATTTTTTATTTTCTTTCTCAGAGTTTTTATAGGGTCAAACTCTTATAAATTTTGGAGCTATTTTATTCTAGTTAGTTACATAATAATATGAGTTCAATTTTTTAGGTTAGCTAATTAGGAGTAGAGGGTTTTTGTAGTCCAAAACCCTAGATTTCAATAAAAGTTTTGCTGTAAGGATTTCAAGTTTGATCCTTCAATACAAGTAATTTCTTTTCATTCCTTATTTAATAATTACCTTGGTTTGTTAATTATTAATCATGCATCTCTTTAATTCAAAGTTTCCATTAGTTATGATGTTTTCTTCTTTTCAATCCATGTTTTCTTTTAATTTAATCACGTCTAGCTAATTTTCTAAGGGTTAGGATGTATGAATCCAACCGAATGTTCCTTATAAATGCGTAAAATTTAATTTTTAATTAAATATCTGAGTTAATCGTGTTGTGTGGTGATCACAACCGTTGTAGAACTTTTGATCTCGTTTGCCCTAGGTAGTCGGGATTCTTAAGAGTGTAACGCACGTGTAGCTACAACGACACTGCTTTACTCGTCCTTTAACTACGATTCCTCATATATGTAATGCTTGGGAGTACTAAAGACCGAGTTTACTCAAATATTTCAAATCCAAAATAAGTTTTAACATTAATAAACGAACTAGGGTTAGAGGAGTGTATCCTAACTCATTTTCCTCACTTACACTTTCATTACAAGTTTTCGATTTCATAATTAGGTCAAAAAAAGCTTTTAATTTGTTTCTAAATTCTTTAGGTAGTTTACTCATCATTTTCACTTGTAGCTAGTTCATTTCCCAGAATCAACTTTTTGTTATTTTTAGAGTCAAAGCTAGGTCACCCTCGTCTTTCCAACGTTGTCACGACTTCGTTCGTCCGTTTTGATATTACTTGAGCTACAAGCTTGCACTTGAGCCTAGATAGCACGCCCATTAAAACACATTTGTGGTCGCGTTAAGTTTTTGGCGCCGTTGCCGGGGATATAGGTAGACTTAGGTTAGATTGATTCAATCTAGAACTTTGACCCAAAAAAAATCAAAATGAAATATTATATCTCAAAAGCCTTTTAATGCAAAATCCTGAACACACTCAAACTCCTCAAAATACTCTGAATCGAATCTACGAAAATCCGATTGTTGAGTATAACTCTCAAAGACCTCACACTCCTCACGTCCCTCAATTCTAAGTCCCACTCCCTACACCCGAACACTCCATTTTCAGTCACATGTTGAGTCAATCTCTGAGTAACACGTCTAGGACACTGAGTGAGGAGTTGGAATCATTTGAAGAGAGAAAGATATCTGACGCAGCGAGTTTTAGCACCAGAGAGGAAAATTCCCCCTATCGTTCCATGAAAGATTTACTCTTTCCTGAGTGAACTGTCACCCCTGGTTGCATTTTACTTCTGTATAATGTTGGTCAGTTTCACTTTTGCAATGGGATGATACAGATTCTCCCTACATTTCACAGAATGGATTTGGAGAAACCATACATGCATATCCGTGAGTTCGAGTAGGCGTGCGACACATTTAGTGACCAAGATTGCACGCAGGATGTCGTTCGCCTAAAGCTTTAACCTTTTTCCATAAAGGATAAAGCTAAGACCTGGTTATGGTCTCTCCCCCCGAACTCCATTATTTCCTAGAGGGTTATGCAATCCAAATTTATCTCAAAGTTCTACCCACCGCACAAGACCAACTCTGTTAAAACTCTAATCCAAGGTTTTCGATAACAAGATAGTGAGCATTTTGACAAGCGCTGGGAATGATTCCAAGAATTGGTAAGCGCATGACCCCATCATGGATTTAAAAAACACCATTTGATCTCTTTATTCCATAATGGGTTGACGGTGGCTTCCAAACAACTTGTGCAAACGACGTGTGAACGACCATTTTGGGATTTAGACTCTGCTCAAGCATGGGACTCATCCGATCCTAATACCTAAATTCAGCCTAAACAAGTATCTACCACGCCTACTGCATCCGGTCTATTCCACTTGGATAGTAATACCATAATAGATCGTCAATTCGATCAGTTTCAAAGAGATGTGAAAGATTTACCTTGTAGTTAGTTGAGAGATATCTCCGGATCCAGCCGTGGTTCGAAAGAGAAGGTGTGTGCTATTTGTGTGGCTGGTCATTCCACAAAGGCATGGTCGATGATCCTCGCCTACAAAGTAATGCACACCTAGTATGTGGAGGCTATAGGAGGATTTAAAGGGAATTTCAACGCCCCGCATGGGAACTCGTACAACCCTTCATGGAGGAACCAACCTGGTTTTAATTATGGACAACCACAAGCTGCGATGACTCAGAATTCACAGTTTGTCCCACCTCCACCACCTCCTCAATACCAACAAGCACCACCGCGTCCGGCCCCATATGTAACTCCACCTCGGAGGAATCTCGAGGATACAATAAATTAGTTTATAAATTCTCAGACTGCAACTAATGTTAGATACGATCGCATGCTTGCCGGCATGAATGTGAACATCTCCAAGTTTCAATCTTCATTGAGTGTCTAAGAGAATGGCAAGTTTCCTTCCCAGGGCCAAAGACCTCCCCAATGTCAAACTAATGTTAGCTATACATTTATAGAACATCAGGAGCAATGTCAAACTGTAACCACTCTTTGTAGTGGTCGAGTCATTGATTTATCACCTCCCCCACACGACGCATCAAAAGACAAGGAGAATTCGCTCGACACGAAAGAGGTCGAAGATATCCCCTTAAATGAGAGTGACAAGGAAGACATTAGAGAGCCCGAGGTATTTATCAAGCCACCCTCCGCTGCGCCAATTCCTCAAAGATTGGTTCCTTCCCATAAAGGGACCATAAGTGATGAAGTGCTAGAAGTCCTTAAGAATGTGAAATTGAACTTGCCTTTCCTCGATGCAATAAAGCAAATCCCAGCTTATGTAAAAGTCATTAAAGATTTATTGACTGTCAAGAGGAGGATGGAGGTAAAGAAAAATGTGTTTCTAGAATAAAATGTGAGCTACATTCTTCTTAATGATCTACCACCTAAATATAAAGATCTCGTTGTACCCACAATTTCCTGCACCATTGGAGAGAATAAAATTGAGAGAGCCTTACTCGACTTGGGGCAAGTGTTAATATCCTCCCCTATTCAATTTATAGGCATCTTGATATGGGCGACCTTAAGCCCACAAGGATCACTCTCCAATTAGTGGATCGAACCGTGAAGATACCGAGGGGTATAGTTGAGGATGTGATAGTCCAAGTGGACACTTTCTACTTCCCGATAGATTTTGTCATTTGGGACACGGAGCCCTCCTTCGCCTCAAAAAATCATGTTCTCATCATTCTTGGGCGCCCATTCTTAGCTACGGCTAACGCACTGATCAATACTCGAAATGGGCAGATGCAACTCACTTTTGAGAATATTACTTTAGTATCAAACATCTTCTACACAGCCCAACAAGAAGGGGAAGAAGATGATCTTCACGCCGTGAGCTTAATTGACAAGATCGTAGAAGAGCACATTGAGAAAAATTACTATAAAGACACCTTAGAAGCTTGCCTAGTGTCTAGTCATAAGAGCGAGGGAGCTTACACGGAGTTTGAGAGAGAGATTGAGGAGTTGAGAGACTTACTTGATGAGAGAGCGTCAGACGAGGACGCGAGAGATGTTAGTTGGGTTTCTCGATTCGAAGAGTTACCTCCAAGAGGGACACACATGGTTCCCTCTAGTGACACATTCCCGACTCTTGAATTGAATAAACTGCCCAACAATGTTAAATATGCTTTTCTAGGAGAGGATGAGACATTTCCTGTTGTTGTCTCCTCTAGCTTAGATGAAGAGCAGGAGGGTAAGCTATTAAAGATTTTGAGGAAGCATCAAGGCGTTTTTGGTTGGTGTATAGCTGATCTAAAAGGGATAAGCCCTCTGATTTGCACCCATAAGATTCACCTCAAGGAGGATGTTAAGCCCTCGAGAGAAATGCAAAGAAGGCTAAACCCCATAATGAAAGATGTGGTGAGGACTGAAATCAGAAAGTTATTAGATGCTGGAATTATCTACCCAAACTCGGATAGTAAATGGGTGAGCCCCATTCAAGTCGTCCCGAAGAAGTCGAGCATGACTATGATTGAAAATTCCAAGGGAGAGCTAGTGCCCTAATGTACTACCACTGGGTGGTGCATTTGCATTGATTATCGAAAACTCAATGCGGGAACTAGGAAAGACCATTTTCCCTTGCCATTTATCGATCAAATGCTTGAAAGAGTAGCGGGACACCCTTATTATTGCTTCCTAGATGGTTATTCCGGATATAACCAGATTGAGGTAGATGTACTTGTTCAAGAGAAAATGACCTTCACTTTCCCCTTTGGAACGTTTGCCTACAAATGTATGCCATTCAGCTTGTGTAATGCACCGACGGCCTTTCAAAGGTGCATGTTGAGCTTATTCAATGACATGGCTAAGAGAGGGCTAGAGGTTTTCATGGATGGCTTTAGTGTTTTTGGTACCTCTTTTGATCTATGTCTATCTAATCTTGAAAAAGTACTAGCCCGATGTGTGGAAAAGAACTTAGTGCTGAATTGGGAGAAATGACATTTCATGGTAACTGAGGGTATAGTTCTTGGCCACATCCTGTCATCCAAAGGGTTCGAAGTTTATTGAGAAAAAATTGATGTCATAGCTGACCTCACCTCACCAAAATCGCTTAAGGACGTGCGCTCTTTCTTGGGCCACGCAGGATTTTATAGAAGGTTCATTAAGGACTTTAGCGCCATCGCTAGACCCTTAAGCAACCTTCTTTTAAAGGACATCCCATTCGAGTGGACTGAAGCATGCCAAAGTGCTTTTGAAAAATTGAAAAGCACGCTTGTGTCCGCTCCCATCATGCAAGCTCTAGATTGGTCCTTACCATTCGAGCTTATGTGTGATGTAAGCGATTATGCGATAGGGGTTTTTTTGGTCCAAAGGAAATATAAAAAAACTCATGTCATCTACTACGCTTACCGGACTATTACCGGACCACAACTCAACTACTCCACCACGGAGAAGGAATTGCTAGCAGTAGTCTTTGCTCTTGATAAGTTTAGGTTATATCTTATCGGTTCCCTTATCACTTGTTTTAATGACCACGCGGCTTAAAATATCTCCTTACAAAGAAAGATGCAAAGCCACGCCTCATAAGGTGGATCCTACTCCTACAAGAGTTCAATCTCTCTATTAGAGATAAAAAATGAGTAGAAAATGTCGTAGTCGACCATCTATCACGGCTCTCGTCCAACGTACCTAGCGATTCTACACCCATAGACGAGTACTTCTCGAATGAGCAGCTCTATGCCACCTCTTCTTTACCTTAGTTTATGGATATAGTGAACTAGCTTCTCACGGAAGCCGTCCCTCCCGAGTGGATACCATAAGATAAGAAGAGGTTTATCAATTGGTCGCGCATGTTTTTCTACGATGATCCCATCCTTTTTAAATATTACGCCGACCAAATCATCTGACGATGTGTACCGGATGATGAAATTTTGAAAGTCATCCAATTATGTCATTCGAAAGCATGTGGATGCCAGTTTTTCGTGAAAAAGACAGTCGCTAAAATTCTTCAAAGCGGTTTGTACTGGCCCACAATGTTTCGGGATGTAAACAATTATTGTAAATCTTACAACATGTGTCAACGGATGGGGGCGATTACCCGACGAGACATGATGCCATTAACCTCGATTCTCATCATTGAGATTTTCGATTGCTGGGGTATTAACTTCATGGGCCCATTTCCCCCGTCCTTTGGATACTTATACATCCTAGTCGCGGTAGACTATGTTTCTAAATGGGTGGAAGCTATAGCTACCAAGACTAATGAAAATAAATTGGTGATAAGGTTCGTACAGGAGCACATACTTTCTCGCTTCGGTGCTCCGAAAGTGATAATCAGTGATAATGGCAAGAACTTTTGCAGAAGCTCATGAGAAAGTATGGTGTCGTTCATAAGGTTGGAACGACCTATCACCCACAAACGAATGGGCAGGCCGAATTGGCCAATCATGAAATCAAAAACATTCTCGAGAAGACCGTTAATCCCACCCGAAAAGATTGTTCCCTTAGATTGAACGATTCCCTATAGGCCTACCGCACCGCATACAAAAACCCACTTGGAATGTCCCCGTTCTGTTTTGTGTATGGAAAACCTTTCCATCTTCCTGTTGAGTTGGAGCACAAAGCGTACTGGCCCATTAAGAGGACAAATTATGATATGGACAAAGTCGGTGAAGCTCATAAGCTTCAACTGAACGAGTTAGAGGAGATACACAATGATGCGTATGAGAATGCCAAAATTTCAAAAGAAAGGATGAAACTCGCGCATGATAGGATTATTTGACGAAAAGAGTTTCAACCTGGACAAAAGGTACTCCTCTATAACTCCCGGCTTCATTTATTTTCGGGTAAATTGTGGTCCCGTCAGATTGGCCCATTCATTATTAGAACCGTATTTCCCCATGGAGCTGTAGAGTTGGATGATCCAAAAGGGGGAAGCACGTTCAAAGTAAATGGATAGTGCCTAAAGCCCTATTTAGAGACGTGCATGGAAGAAGTCAACACCATTTGGTTATCGGACCTTGTTTACGGGGTAGAGTGAGCTGAAACTGAGAGTTTGTCCCACCCTCGACGTGTATGGGGTGATTCTTGTGTACAATAGTTAGGTGTCGATTAGGATAGGATAGGATAGGTAGGTTAAATAAATGGGTGTAGCGTAAATTTATGGGTAGGAAGCATACACTTTGAGACCATTTAGAGATTCAAAAATGAGGGTTGAGCATAATTCAGGGTCATAATTGAGTTGAAAGTAAGTGGGCATGCATTTAAAGTATGAGAGAGGGTGAGAAAAGGAGTAGAAAAGAGTTCTGTCATAAAAAGGCACCCGGTCCGGACCGCCACTAGGCACCCGATCCGGACCACCTTCGGATAAATAAAAAATAAAAAAAGCCCGACGATCAAGACCGCCCCTGGGAACCCGGTCTGGACCGCCTTCTGGTTTTCTCCAAACGATTCCCTAGGTATAACCCTCCTTCCCCAATCCCTTCACTTCCCTCCCTTTCGTCTCTCCCACTATTTCTCTCCCAAACCCCCCCCCCCCTTTTTCCCTCCAAAGCCACGCATTCCCACCTCAAAACCCACTTATAAATACAACCCCTACCCCCCATCTCTCCCACACCAACTCCTTTCACAAATTCTCCTACCTCACCTCTCAAGAAATTCTTTCCATCCACTTTTTCAATCCACAGTTTCCAAGACAGACCCACCAAATACAATTCCATCGCTATCATCGATAATAACCCCACCGACTACCACTACGACCAACAAATTCGGTGGTGTGAGGAATATTTTGGGCATACGTAAAAACTCCAAGTAGAACGGGCCATTATTTAGGATGAACTACCCAATTCTGTCACTAATTTGTTTCTCCCTAAGGGTTGGTGCCGCTTCTTGCATGAGCCTCACAACACCGTTTGGGCAGTGGAGGTCCGAGAATTTTATGGCATCTTCGTACGCACCGGCGAGTTGGTGGATGAAGCGTGAATTCGAGGGCAACGCATCCCATTCTCTTTGCTGATAATAGTCGAGAATCTCGCTGAAAAAGACGTCCCCAATCCTGTCGCTTTTGTCTACCCTAATAACTCCTAACCACTCGAAAAGAATGTCTTCATTGAGCGTCTCGCGCCCGGGGAAGTCTGGCATAAGGGTGTTTTTTGGGTCGGTAAACTAAGTGAAAAAGCACGCCTCACTTTTCAAATTGTGTGCGCAAACATCATCTAGAATTCCAATGACTCCGGCATGCGCCCGCGGCAGGCAACACTTGTATACTACCTCTTTGACCGCAACTTGTCCATCAACCTAGCGCATATCATTTTTTGAGATGTCCACTTTGTGGTGGTGGATGAAAAGGGTGCTACTCCTCTTCCCTATGCCGGGTTCATTACCTCCATTCTCGTTGATCACCTCTTCGATCATCATATCGGGACTCTTTGCCTCCCAAACCCTTTTGAGCAGGACACCCGGACTAAAAGCGAGAAATAAAGGGCAATTCTAAGAGCTCGAGAAGATGAAAAGTCCGATGAGGATGAGAGCAGCAAGGAGGAAGAATTCGCGGCCGATGTCGAGATGGTGGACCAAGAGGTGGGGTCCGATGAGGACGAAGAAGATTATGATTTCGAGCTCCCCGATAATCAGTTTGATGCGCGCCTCACCACCCTTGAAACAAAATTTAACGGGTTCATAACTCAATACACGAGGGATCCAGCGGCCAACAAACGCGCTTACCAACGCGATACGAGCATGATGCATCGTCTTCAAGCTCATATATATCAACTCAATTTTGGTGGGCCCCCTCTGAGCTACTTATATGATCCCTATGACCCTAGCGCGCCTGGTAATTCCAACCTCCTGCCCCAGTGATGTGTTTGATTGCGTTGGTTGTCTTGTTTTTGGTGTACTGATATGCTTGTATGGTTTTTTTCCCTACAGTCCTTATAAATAAAAATCTGTATTTTCTTTATTTGTTTGTTTTATTTTTTGCACTCTTATTTTGCCTTATTTAGATTTTAGTCCTTTTGATTGTGGACAATGCAAAAGTCTAAGTTGGGGGGATGACGAGTGCGTATTTTTAAAACTTCATAAATTTTTAAAATGCCAATTTTTTTTCGAAAAACTTAAAAAAAGAAGAAGATATTTTTCTTCAAAATAAACAAAACTCGGAATTCAAAATTTCAAAAATATCATTAAACTTCGGTTTAAAGTCTCAAATTGTAAAAACATAGTACACAAAGCCTAAATTGACCAAAGATGGAAATTGAGCGAACATATATGACTTAACGATTAAATGTGGAGATTAACCAACCCGATGAGATTCGACCTATTTTTTTTGTGAGTTTATAAATCAATCCGAGTTAATGGTTAACTCAGAGTTCTAATTCAGTGTCTAAAAACTCGTCGCGATCTCAATACCCTTGTTTTGATTGGTTAAGGGAATAGTGTGTAATGTTGCCTAAAAACGCGCTGAGATGTCTCTAAACTTAAAGCAATCTCGAAACGCATATGGTAGCGCAATTAGTAATTTGGATAATGAAGTAGGCCCTCGTCTATCACCCAAAAATATTGGCCAGAAAAAGTCATGAAAAGGTACCCCTTTTTGCAACCCATCTTGAGCCGAATAAAAGTTTTCCTTTTCGTTTGACAACCCGAAAACACCCAAATGGCCGGGAATTGAGAAAGTTCGAAAAGTCAAAATTTAGGTCGGAAAAGTGCAACAAAAGGGGCAAAAGAATAGAAATGCTCAACAAAAATAGCAAGAAAAGAAAAGCGTGAAAAACAAAAAAAATAGAAAAATAAGAAAAAAATGAGCAAAAGTCCGGAAAAGAACTAATGAACATTTTAAGAATAGTTTCCAATCCCATTACACCTTAAACCCCGAAAAAGTACTAACCGAGTCCAAATTGCGAAAATGGTTACTGTATGGAGAGATAAAACTTAAAAAGATAATAAAAGAGGTTAAAGGTGTGAATTAGCAGTGATGTTCCAGTTTCCCTATAAGCGTAATCCAATGATGAGATCCATTTACCATAATTTTTGTCTTTCTATTTGTGTGCGTGAACTTGGTTCCAACGTATTTACTCTTTATGACACGCACACCGAGAGAAATACACACATTTTTTAGAGATTCGTTTGTGAGAGAATTCCGTGAGAATTTGAATCAAAATGAATTTTCGGATAACTAACGTAATGGTCAATCAGTGGAATTTCGAGGTTAAATTTCTAGCTTCACATACACACACTGTGATTTGAGACTCTTGAATGTGAATTGATGATGAATATTTTTTGAAAAAGTTTGAATTATATAATTTTTTATTATTTTGAGTTTTCTTTGAGTCAAAGTTTGTGGGTATATTCACTGCAAACCCTCACGAGACACAACTCATCCTTCTAGGGACACCTAGGGGTTTAAAGGCTTGTTGCAAATGCTCAATGCAATCGCTTGCCTACAAAAGTGGTAATCTATCCAAATAAAATGAAATTTTCGAGAGTTGACCCATAGTTACATTCTTTTACATTGCTCGGGACACACAAAGTTCTAAGTTATGGGGGTTTGATTAGGCTTAAATTCTTCCTAATTTAGCCCCTTAATTTAGAGACTTTTACAATATCGAATAACGTAAAATGAGTGTAATTATTTCATTTCCTTGACACTAACTCCTTATAACAAGTACATCTAGTTTCGTGTATTTCTCCTAAGTTTTGCAAGTATTTGAAGCATTGAGGAAGAAAGAAACTGGATAAGCAATGAGCAAAGTCAAAAAAGGAAAGTCAAAGGGTAATTTCGTAAGTTTGTAGCCGTCATCCGGAGTTGAAGCCAACTAGAGAGTTAAAGAGAAATAAATTTTAAGAACTTTGGAAGAAACGACAAGTCAATCCGAGCTCCGGTAATCAAGTTACGAAGATTCAAAGTTGAAAAGGAAACAAGGAAAAGACCACTGGATGAAAAATATACCCGGTCCGGACCTTTTATTGGAAAAGGATCCGGACCACCTCAAAAGAAAAGTTCTTTCCCAAAAAGGAGGGTGATCCAGACCTTTTTCCAGAAAAGGATCCGGACCGCCTTGGAAAAAATCCTCTGTCTAAAAAAGGAGGGCGATCCGGACCTTTTTCCAGAAAACAATTCGGACCGCCTTAAATGCTGAGGAACACTATCTCGAAATAAGGGGCGATCCGGACCGCCTGCCTCAATCGGTCCGGATCGCACTGGATTTTCTTCATTTTTTATTTTCTTTCTCAGAGTTTTTATGAGGTCAAACTCTTGTAAATTTCGAAGCTATTTTATTCTAGTTGGTTACATAATAACAGGAGTTTAATTTTTTGGGTTAGCTTATTAGGAGTAGAGGGTTTTTGTAGTCAAAAACCCTAAATTTCTATAAGAGTTTTGCTGTAAGGATTTCAAGTTTGATTCTTCAAAATATAAGTAATTTCTTTTTATTCCCTCTTTCATAATTGCCTTGGTTTGTTAATTATTAATCATGCATCTCTTTAATTCTAAGTTTATATTAGTCATGATGTTTTCTTCTTTTCAATCCATGTTTTCTTTTAACTTAATAATGTCTATCTAATTTTCTAAGGGTTGCGATACATGAATCCAACCGGATGTTCTTACAAATGCGTAAAATTTAATTTTGAATTAAATAACGGAGTTAATCGTGTTGTGTGGTGATCACAACTATTTTAAAACTTTTGATCTCGTTTGCCCTATGTAACCGGGATACTTAAGAGTGCAACGCACATGTAGCTACGATGACACTTCTTTATTCCCTTTGATTACGTATGGTGCGGGCTACGATCCCTCATATATGTAATGCTTGGGAGTACTAAAGACCGGGTTTACTCAGATATTTCAATTCTGAAATAAGTTTTAACATTAATAAACGAACTAGGGTTGAAGGAGTGTATCCTAACTCGTTTTCCTCACTTGCACTTTCATTACAAGTTTTTGATTTCATAATTAGGTCAAAAAAGCTTTTAATTTGTTTCTAAATTCTTTAGGTAGTTTACTCATCATTTTCACTTGTAGCTAGTTCATTTCCCAGAATCGCCTTTTCATTCTTTTTAGAGTCAAAGCTAGGTTACCCTCGTCTTTTCAACGTCGTCACGACTTTGTTCATCCTTTTTTCCTGAGGATCGATACCCGATTTATCGGGATATTACTTGAACGACATGCTTGTACTTGAGCCTAGATAGCACGCACACTAAAACACATTTGTGGTCGTGTCAAAAAACAGTATCAATTCAAATATGAGTTCAATTTAATTCAGAGTTCGATAATGAAATTAATAGTATGGATTCAATTCAGGGTCCAGTTCAGAATTCAATGTTCAATTCAGGAAAATCGAGGGACTCAAATATGTAGTTTTTCTAGCAATCAGGTGGAGTTTTTCAGAAAATCGAAGCCGATGCTTAAAAAGTGTGAAAATGGTGGGGAAATTACCTGGAAATGAAGAAACCACCAACTCTCAGCCTCGAACCACCTTCAACCGCCTTAGAACCACCACTCGCAACTGCTAGAGGTCGCCGAAAAACTCAAGATGAGGAATGAACAGAGTTCTGCCTTCAATATGCTCTTAAGGGTTTGGGAAACGTAATGAAGTCCACGACCGGGTCTATTTATATAAGAGGGCGCGGGAAGATAAAGCGCCATCTTTGAAATACCGCGGTGGCTTACAAAGACTTGATCACTCAGCCGCAGCCCCAATCGCAATCTCTTGGCGCTATGACTTAGGGGCTTATTGATATGACAAATATATGACATTGTCGCGGAATGTATACAATGGGAAAGTGCTGAAGACTTATTACCCCAGCCTATAACTTACAGGCTGTGGCCTTATCCATATTTGCCTCAATGGCAACTGCCGTAACCTCTCATATACAGGGTACGACACCTTCATACTACAGGGCGTATCCCTACTCTATACAGGGCGTGACCCTACTTACTACATGGTGCGGCCCCAGGCTTATCATATTAACTTGTCGTACCCCCCTTTCATCCACCAGCAATACAACATCACCTATAAATAGAGGTCAACACCTCGGGATAAAGGGGATGGATGATTCCTTATTTGAGATCTACTCATTCTCTTACACTGATATCTAGCTCAGAGCCAACTACTCTCTCTACGCCACTAAGCATAGCTTGAGGGCTACCGGCGGGAGCATCACAGCCACCATCCCGAAGCCACTAGAATCATTATTATCATGTATTATCCTTTATTCTCATAAGTGTACGCCACTTTAGGCTTGATTATATTGTACTACGCAACACATATAATGGTAATGGAGCAACACAGTGGACGTAGGCCTATTTTAGAGGGTGAACCACTCTATATCTTATCTTTTATCTCTCTTTACTTGCTCTATTTACTTATTATGCACATTATACTTGATTTGCTGGTATGAGAGTGACAAGTGGACGATTTCTAGTATTATCAATAAATCCCCTGATTATAGGCTCATTTACTTAGCTATTCAATTGCTTTACATTGTTCCAAAGTAACAGGATCACAATTGGCATTAATTTTTAAATGTCGATCAAACTTTAGATTAATTATAATGGCAACTTTGCTTATTATAATTAAACTTAAGGTCTTCAGGTCTTTATCATTACAAACACAAACGATCTCATGAATTGTCAAGGCAAGCAAAATCCCTATGGGGGATCCCCAGACATTAAACTAACTTGACATAGTTGGATAAAATCCCGAACAGGTGGATTGCCCTTATACCAAGTGCATTTTTAATATATTATATTCTAGGCATATGGTAGTGTGACGACATGACCTAAAAGGTAAGATAAGAAAAATATAACCCATGCTTGGCATAAAGGAATCAAAAAATGAATGAGATTAGTATTAAGTTAATTATACTGTAATATTAAGTTATAAGCTATAAAAAGTGTCAATTACAAAAGATCATTACAAATAGCATAAACAACAGCTGTCTATAGTTAACAAGCAAACAATTATGCGATCGGCCTCCTTCGCTATCATTGGGATCTGGTTAGTACTCATCGTTACTGTTATGAGCCTCTAAGTAACTCTCAGCATCAAAAGGAACCCACTTCTCATTGCAACCAAAGGGAGGGCATCTACATTTCGAACAATCAATTTGGTACATGTACTAAAGCTGAGAGTCTTAAGACTCTTTCGTAAACTTCAGGGCATTCATCCAACCATATTTGTAGGCTACATTTCTGGCCTCCTCTATTCGGGATATAGCTTTAACCCAACCTTTATCGTAGCTTGCTGATCAAGTTACTCAAGGACCCATCCTGAATAAGTAGCGAAGCTTTTTCACATCACAGTTGAGCCCCGTCACTATGACATGAGATCTTCTACTGTCTTCTTTGCTATTAGTAAGTTTCTTTTTTAGCTCATCATTCTTAGATTGGAGCAGGGCACCGACCTCTCCTATATCCTTTGCCTCGGCAAGTTATGCCCTCAAGTCATTTATCTCATCTTGCATTAAGGAGCCCATATCTCCCAAGTCTTTCAAGTCGTTCTTCAACTTAGGCACCAAGACTCACTGGCTCTTATTGGCCTTAATCATCTTTTTTAAGGTCTTATAGACGGATAAAAATACTCGACGAGCCCGAACACTTTTATCTTGACCAAGAAAATCGTCTAGGTTGTCAGCAAAGGAGTGAATCTCCTCGGCAATAGACTGTAGATTTAAACAAACACAAAGATAAAAACTCAGCAAAGACATCCAAACAACATAACGATTAAGGAAAATATTCTTTTATTAATATACTGCAAAATGGGCAAGGCCCTTATAAACAGAAAAAAAAAAGTATGAGGAGTATAAATCCTAATCTAATGTGCACTTATACCTTCACCTACTCCATAACTTCAGCAAACTTGCCCTGGGTTACCACATCCTCGATCTGGTCCACTGGGATGTTGGTAGTAGCCTCCTCTTACATTATTTGTAGAGAACTTGGTTTATGCTTGTTGAAGAGGTCAGAGTCAGTTAGGACCTTATTCTTCACTAAGGTTGCGTCCTAGCCTTTCTTGAAGCTAAATTTATGGATGTACATCAATTGGAATTTGACGTCCTCATAGGCTTCAGTGAAACTATTATCAAAGTTGGCCTCCTTAGTCGCAAGAAACTCGAACACCTCCTTGGCTAATAAAGATTGGTCGACCTTCAATTGAGAATTCTCAACCTTGAGATTCTCGTTCTTAGTCTTTAACGCATTTATGGCGTCGTTAGTGGATTCTTCTCATTCTCATAGACTTTTTAGGCATTAGTCATGGCCTCATTTAATTTTCTCAGAGCCTCCCTGAGCTTATTATTAACCTTATACTGGTCCAGGCGACCATCCAAGAGTTGGAAAAACATTGCCACAAACTGTAAATAGAAAATAAGATAAGTATTAGATGAGTCTATCTCAAAATATCAATAACAAGTAAAGAATAAAGGAGGAATGGAAAGTTCCTTACCAGTGATAAAGTTTGGGAAGCACGGGTTAAGAGTTGCTTGAGAGAGAGCTGCTTGAGCTGCTCACGATCAACTACGAGCACAATCCCCCTCAAAAGGTCATAACCCAAGGAGGTATTCTTGGTCATAGACATCTCCTATAAAGACATGGTAAAAGGGGGTAGGTTATCCTTTTGGTAGAGACGGGGCCATGGGATCTTTGTCCTTATTCTTCTCCCTAACGAGAAAATCCTGGTCATTAGCTTTGGGGTCTTAAGTTTCAGTCCTCTTCAAGGACTTTTAGGGGAGGAAGCCCTAACCTCCACATAATAATCATCTATTAATAAGACCCTCTTATTGGGTGCCATGGAATCTTCTTCGTCGAGAGGATTAGAGACAACGTCAAAGGACTCAAAGAAAGAGGATATAGATGTCTTTTTGTCCTGCATAGAGAGGTCAAGAATATCATTTACTATGCGAGTGGTGAAGCTGCCAGTAGTAGTTTTGTACTCTAAGAGAAAGGAAGTTGAGAAAGGATGATCTCTATAAGCAAGTAGCTCAATCACCTTCCAAGTCTTTAGTAATTTTGCTTGGTTAATGTGGGTAAGAGAGGGATCTTCCTTCTTCGAGTGAGCTATTCAAAGTCTAAGAAAGAAAAAAATTCATTAGTAAATAAAAATTCAGAACTAAAAAATAAAAAAAGAGTATCTAAAGAATAGGTTTCAACCTATATCACTCCCCAAGATGGGCATAGGAACTCAGCGTATTCTTCGTCCTCGAGGAGAGGTGGGTGTTGCTAATTTTGGGAAATGAAACCCTGATCCCAATATCCTTTATTGGAATTCGAAAGGTTCACTACGAGGACCCTGTTGGCCTTTCTCGCCTTTAGGTACGCAAGGCCATTAGTGGCTTGAGACCAAGAGTAACAGTACTTGATCTCTTGAATACCAAGGTTGGTCACATATAGTTCGTTGATTCTGTGTACCCCATTGATAATATGCCAAGTATTTGGGGCACACTGAGCTGGGAACACCCAAAAATATTCACAAAATTCTAAAAAAAGTGGGTTTGGAGGAAAGGTCAATCCTCCCTAAACTAAATCCAACGTATAAATCCAGTGCCCGTATCTACTCCAATAGCATATCTGGGCATGGGGGCACATTCAATCGTAACCCAGGTAGGAATGGAGTATGTTTTCCTAAAAGCTTCTAAGTTTTTCCCATGAAGAGTGTTTGCCATTTTTGGAACTAGAAGGATAACAAAATAAGAATTCAACAGAAGCTATCATAAGAGAATTACGAAGAAGAACATACAAGAAGGAGCAGATAAATAAACTTACAGGGCAAATGAAAGAAAATAGGAACTTCAGAGTCTTTTTGAGCAAGTAAGAATAAAAGTGACGGGTATAGAGTTTGAAACAAGTGACGTTTGAATTTTGTGCAAGACAATCATATGGAATGAGGCTCGAGAGTGGGCTTTTAATGGTTCATATTTCTCATAATGGTCAGTGCACCTCCACCGAATTTTAATTATTTATGAAAATGCTCGATCAGCAGTCTTCTATGATATTTGGATCAATTTTTTGGGTTTACATATGATTTAAAAATCTTTGGCCCTATTTTGGCCAAGAATTTTAAGGGAAATTATGGGGTCCAAATCATAAAAACCCAATTTTGACTGCCCTGAACATGCCTAACAGGATCACCATGCTACCACAGTTCGGTCCTACAATGGAGAGATTGACACAAACATTTATCGCGTGGAGAAACATAAACACTTATCATTTAAATATCGATAGGTTAAGTTGGTTACTAATAATTTCAGACGAGATAATCAGGAGTCACCACACAAGCCAATAACAAGTTGGGAGAGTTCCTTAAACAACTCAAGCACTTTATACCACCATAAATATAATTCTCACCCTAGGTTCAAGGGGAATGTAATTTTCAAACTTTGAGAGACATTAATAAGAACTTGGAAACTTCTCAATGGACGTAGGCAATTTCCGAACCATGTACATCTTTATGTTGTGGGCATTTTTATATGTTTTTTGTTACTTGCATTCTAGCGATTATTTATTATGAACTAATTGCACTCACAAAATGAAATATTAGTTTTTAATCACCAACTTAACATTTTCAATATGGATATGCAACATTTGTAGTTAGTAGCAGTTTGATTAGCTTAAAAATTGTCCATTTTTGGTTATAAACATAAATTGTTAATCCCACAATTACATCAAATAATCCCCAAAAACAATCAACTAATTTGATACTTAATTCCTAAAAATAGATCCCTCAATTCGAAATAACTTTTTATTGCATCTTCCTTGCTTTCCCTCCCTTCACAACCTTCCATATTTTGTCTCCTTTCCCCCTTTAATCTGAGATTAACTAACAGTTAAAACGAAGTAAACAATTGCAATTCAGTAAATATATTTTAAATAGTGCTCTTATGCGTACAAATAATTTTTTGGATGTTATCTTGAATCCACTCCATGTCTGTATTATAAATTGAGAATGCATGTCACTCACACCTACATGATTATCATAATCTGATTTTCTTCCTTTTCCCTGTCCAAAATCAAAGAGAAAAAGTAAGTAACTTAATGCAAAAGATGGTTGTAAAATGTAATTACTTAAACTTACATCTTTGTTTTTATCCTTGTATTTCCTATTATTATGCCCTAGTTGACCACACAAGCACATTTGATAGTGGTTTAATAAAGCTTCCTGCTAAGCCTGTTTGGATTTGGGTTTTTTCTTTCATCTTGTTCCAACTTCCTTTTTTTAGGCCTCGCAAGTAAGCTCCCATAAGTGGGTGGTGTCATAGGAGGGAACCCCGTTTTAGTCCACATTTAAGCTCCATTCAATGGTTCAATAGTGTTGTTCTAACAATAAATAAAGTTTTCCCTTTGGTAATAGTGATGCATAAATTCTTATAACTATAATCTAACTTAAGACATAATAGAACAACTATGAATGTATAGAATCCTAATTAAATCCCATTTCCTACAAGTGTAAGTAAGTGATAACACCCATTTCTTGCGACTGCCAGCCCAATCTAGAACATATTTTTTTTGCCTCTAGTTTGTTTTTATCTAAGATTTACTGAATTTTAGGACATAACAACCCCTTTTATTTCTCCTTTTTTGCTCTATTAACATGTAATCTTTTCATTAAAATGCATCTAATTTTCTCCAATAAAGTAAGCATTAGTTTATCTCTTACTTCCAAAATTAGGGCATTAAAACTCTCATAAATATTATTCAATAGCATATCAGACATTAGGATGAAACTAAAATGAGACCTACTCCATTGGCAAGGCTACTTTCCAACCCACCACTCAAAAGCTTATTTGTCTAAATTTAGTAATTTCTCCATTTCCTTTTCAAAGGCATGAATTGTTATAGTCATTGCACAATTATAAAAAGCCTATTTGAGAAGAATACCTTTTTGTTAAACTTTGAAATTATTATACAAGTGTCTAACATAATGCTTATGTTCTGAATTTGGACACAATTCCTCCAATCCAGGAATCAACCCATTCTTTTTATTTGCTATAAAAGTCCAACGATGTGAGTTTAACATGTTTATGTCTTCCTTTAACAAAGAAATGAACCAAGCCCAGACATCCTTAGTTTTACCCTTTACTAATGCATAAGCCAATAGGGGCATTGAGTTATTCCCATCAAAGTCTACTGCTGTTAATAATTGGCCACCATTGGGGCCTTTCAAATGACAACCATCCATGCCTATTAATGGTCTATAATGGCTTAAAAAATCTTTCTTACATACCTTTAAATATATATGCATTCTTAAGAACCTGTTGTAATCCATCCCATCACCCTGAATAATGGGTTTGGTATCTGTATTGGCCCTTCTCATAATCATACAGTTTGGTATATTACTCCTTCAAATTCCTTTCTATCAACTTAAAAGCATGTATTTTTTCTCTATAAATGTTTGGTTATACTCACACTGCACTTGAACTCAGTCATCACTTGTTTTTGGATTACGATAATGGTAATTTGAGGATTTGACCTAATCCTATCAGCCAACTTCTTTGCAAATCACTTTTCCTTCAGGTTCTTATTCATAAACACCTATAACATGTATGCTTTGTCTCTATAACCCTCACTTGTAAAGTGGACTCATCCGGCATCTCTATTGAATATATCATCCAATCACAACCTTCTCTACAAACTACTCTTAACCTCCCCTTCTCAATTTTTATAATTTTGATTTTCTTACCATGATTGATAGCATCTTGCCTAATGGCCTCAACCAATATGGTATTAGAAATAAAGGTTTGAACCGTTAAAAATTAAGGACCCTCCAGATCTATTTTTGGATTTATTAAGGTCAGTGTTTGGCTTCAGCCTTATCCTCATCTTATGAACTATCTAAACTCCTCAAATCATCTAATACCACACAATCAACATCTTCAAAGTCTCATAAATCATCCCATTGAGCTTTGGATATTTCTTTCCCCTTAGAATTATCCTTATGCTGACTTTTTTCTTTCCTTTTATCACCCATGATATTCACACACTTTTAGATCACTAACAATGTTTTCATCAAACAAAATATCATCCATATCATAATCAAATTCTGAATCATTAAATTATTCATAATCAAAATCAAAATCAACCCTAAATTTTCCATTTTAAACCTTAATATCAATAGCATCTCTAGAGCTAACCTTATGATCAACGCCTAGACTATATTTCTCACTACCCCCTTCCTCACTGATTCAGGGTTTTACATTCTCCCTAGGGGGATCATAGTCAAGCTTAGAAGGTTCAATATTTTTATTTGGTGATTATTCGTCATTTTCAGTTGGGGATTGTTCATGTGAAGCATCTTGGCTTGGGATTACACCTAGAGGGGTGATCACTTTAACAAAAATAGGAAAAAACTTGAATATTTTCTTTGAAAATTAGGCAAAATTTCAATAAAGACTATATCACTATCCATGTGCATCCAAATACCATCAACAGTCCTATGATGTAACGTGCATAAGTTGTCCTTGTAGCTTTACTCTTTAACCGTGTCCATCACTTGAAAGACTGATATTAAGTCAATATTACATAAATCATACCTATCCACTTTATCCCCAATATACCTCTTTGGAGAAATAACATCCTTAAACCTCCCATTATGATGTATTTGTAGAGTGAAAAATTCATCATTTGAGTCTAAAAATGAAACAAACATAAAACCAATTCAAATATTAGTTAGATGTTTGAACACGATTTACATGCAACATTAAATCAATGCAAAAGATGAACATGAAAGACTAAAATGTTTGAATAATAGAAGGTTTTTGTTAGGTTTTTAATGCGAAGTGAGAAAAACACATGAAAAAACTAGAAATTTCATAACAATTGTCCAGACCTAAGAATCAACCCTAAAACTCGTATATACTTGTAGAACATTTATAATAAACATATGAGTGAACTCTTTGAAAAAAACCCATATAAAGTTAAAAAATATTACTATAATAGGGTTTCGGCATGTCCGATGACCTGAAATATTGTATGTACATGAACATTTTGGCCAACACTTTGGAGAAAACCCTAGCTTTTCTCTGAGTTTATAGATAAAGAAGAACAAGAATGAGAGAGAGGCCATATAATGGAGAATGAGACATGAGAAACTATTGGGTTTCCTACCCAAAATTATGGATTTTGTGTGATCATGCCAAATGTCCACAACGATCATATGATTTTACCACGTATTGAATATGTGTCTAAGTGGAAACAGCTAGCTTCTACCACATGTAACATTTCGTTTGGTTTTGAGATGGAATAGTAATGGTGGCTTACATTGCAACACTAATGTACTTTAGGGTTAATATTGCAACTTCTAAAAAGCCCAGGTCTAAAATTAAAAATCACCTCAAACTTGAGAGTTAAATTTGTATTTTCCCATTATATTCAATGTATAAATTACAAAAAATTGCTTTTAAATTACAAAAATTAATGTATACAATATAAAATATCACGTATGAAAAAATGAGGTATATACACTAGACACAAGGATTGCATCAAAAATATTTTTTCATAGTATGACAAACAACCCAAAAACACTTATTTAGATGGGAGTAAATGAAAAAATCTGTAATTTTGTAAGGTTATCTGCATTTAAAATAAATAGTTTTTGCGTTTTCCTTCTGAGGTAATGCCGTATTTGGACATAACCCCCGAATTTTTAAAAAACCAAACTTTACCCCTTACATGTTCATCATCTCTAAATACAACATTATCTCGGGTGGTAAACTAAAAAAACTCTTAAAATAATGGATCACATACCAAAAAATCCCTCAAATATTTTTTAATACACATTTAGTTCAAGTCTTTTACTTTGTTCCAAAAAGTCCCCCAAACATTCATTTAACTTTAGAAGAGTGCGCTTGCGTTCAAATAAGGAAGTTATTTAATTAAATTCAGTTTTTATCAATTAAGTCCTAAACATGCATCTAGGTGTGATTGATGATGATAAAATCAAGCAAGAACATTCAAACACACACAAATGGGGAAAAATCCCCCAAAGGGGCAAAACCTTTTATTTTCACTATAATTTTGTAAGAAAATGGCTTACACGGATTACAATGAAAATGTGTGACACAGAAATACCATCGGATGTCGGTTCTGATGTTGTCGGCTGGAACTATCCCTTTCCAGTAGGGCAGCAATGAAGAAGAGAACGACTTCCTCACAAATTACTCCAGATGAGTAAAAGATCTTCTTGAAGGTTTACAGATTCACACACATATATGAGAATGGTTTTGTGAATCAAAAAGGTTTAGAAAACTCTAAAAAGATGAAGTCTTATTCTGGACTATTTTCGTAGAATTTTGAGATTGCAGAAAGACTTGAAAATCGTGTAGAAGGTGATCAGGTATTTATACGAAAATCGAGGCGGTGGCTCATTCGAACGAGATAGCCACGTCACTCGAACGAAGGACAGACGTCGTTCGAAAGATCTCGCGCGACATGCCTATCTCGCGCGAACGACATTCAAAGTCGTTTAAGCGAGCTCGTCGTTCAAGGCACTTCGCTTTTACACTTAGAAAAAATTCTGCACTTGATAAAAAATTAATCCAGACTTCAAAAACAATTTTCAAAAAATTTCCCAAATATTTATGCAAATATTTAAAGCTCCAATAAACCATTTTACCGATAAAGCGTAGTGGAGTAGTGGGAATGAGCTGAGCAGCACGTCGCATGTAGCATGATGCACGTGAAGATAATGGATGCATTGAATTTGGATAAAGGCCGTCGATGATGATCGTGTTGACGTGCCGAATGTAATGGTATCAGACATACAAACTGTGATCTAGGAGAAAACAGAAAATTCCTAGATTCTACCCCGGACATTTATAAAATTATTTCCTTACAAATCTCCCCCTATGTCTATGCCGGTACATACATAAAAAAATCTGAATTATGCACTCAAATGACATACTGGATAATATCGCCATTAAACCCTCAAACTGAGAATACCAAATGACATGTCTTTCAAATCTTCAACTCTTTCAGAAACTTCCAAAGCTTTTCTTATCAGGGTGTGCAATCCAATAATGAACAATGTTGTACCTACACACATGAGATAAAGCAAATACCCGTGACAAGAAACAGTTTGAAATATAATGATATGCAAAAATTGATGATGAATTAAGCTTAAGCAAATCATTCATAAATCAACCAGACACCAAAATAATTCTCCCCCATAATTCTTCTCCCCCTTTTTATGATGTCCCCAAATAGACAAATATGATAAGCGTAGATAAATGCACATGGAGAATGACACACGGGAATAAACTGCTATTTTTGTATTTCAAAAATTTTCACACATAATATACAACAAAGAATCACACCATGAAAGAACACAAAAATAACCAAGTCGATGATAGCGTAAATGTAGCGGTGTGATCAGATTCGATAGGAAAATCAATGCATACAAACATGGCATATGTGCACGATGAATATCAGATACTCATAACGAATGATCTCAAAATCTTCCTTTGGTATAGAAAGGTGGTAATATGAGACATTGACTCAATCAAATCAACAAATCAAAGTTCAAAGTGATTTCCACACCAATAACGTCCAAAACTAGTTCATGCTTTTTCTGGACTTTCAAGGAAGTGCAAACCCGTTTATATTCTCCAACCAAACTCCCTCATATTTATATTTTGAATAGAGGCGATCTAAATTCTCAAACTTTGAAGAATTGATAATGAAACCTAATGGCCCATATTTGGCATAAATTATTTTTTATTGCCTTTAATTTTTTTTTCGGGTTCTTGTAACCTCTTTGGACCCTGGATAATAAAATTCCTCAATTTTTTAGGTCCTTTTTAACGGTGGTTTAAAATCGCAAAGGCTAAATGATCCTTTCGCAGCCCTTCCCCGTTTCCAATAAATACACAGTCTCACCAAAAACGGTTTTTATATGCATTCCAATCTTGTCAAGTTTTATCACATATGATTAGTTGTATAGACAGAATTGAGATGGAAACACTCAAGACAATATGTGATAGACAAGTACAATAATCAAATAAAGTCGTGCATGTGTTCAATAAAGGAGATATGAGTCAAACATGTAGGAAGATATCACTAATTACATCTCAAAGACTCCAAATAATGTAAAGCACATGAATGAAATGATGTAGCGTCTCAAATCTCTATCAAACAGTCACATGGATAAATGGAATGAAATTTTGACTCGGTTATCTTAAATGCTCATCCATAAAAGGTGCAAATAAAATACAAAAATCTTTTTGGATTTTAAAAAAAAAATTATAAAATGAAAATCTTTTTGGATTTTTTTATTAAAAATAAATAAATATATGTACAACAAAGCAATAATACATATAACACAGACTAGAAATAGGAAGCATATGATATGAATATGAAAAAGCATCCTATCCTATCCTAGACACAGACCAACCCCTCAGTCAACTGTACAAATCCCCAAAGACTTCCTAAGACTCTCAAATCTACGGGCATCTAAAGGTTTCGTGAAAATATCGGCTAACTGACGGTCGGTGGGTACGAAACTCAGGGATACGACTTTCTCCTCAACTAACCGACGTATAAAGTGCTCGCGTATCCTAATGTGCTTTGTGCGCGAATGTTGGACTGGATTGCGGGATATGTGTATCGCATTCGTGTTATCACAGGATATAGTCATGGTGTCCTGTAAAATCCCATAATCCTCCAACATTTGCTTCATCTACAAGAGTTGCGTGCAACAACTCCCGGCGGTGATGTACTTAGCCTCCGCGATGGACAAAGAGATGGAATTTTGCTTCTTGCTCAACTAGGAGACAAGAGCAGAACTAAAATAGAAACACCCACCAGAAGTGCTCCTACAACCATCTACATCCCCGGCCCAATCGATATCCGAATAGGCGGACAAACAGTCATCGGTATCAAAGGAATACCAAATACCGTATGAGAAAGTCCCACTCACGTATTTAATAATACGTTTTAGAGCAAGTAAATGTGACTCTTTCGGGGATGCCTGATATCGCGCACAGACTCCAATACTAAAGGCTATGTCGGGACGACTGGCAGTCAAGTAGAGAAGACTACCTATCATACTCCGATACAGGTTTGCTTTACGTCCTTGCCTGAAGTGTCCTTACTAAGCTTAGTAGTGGTACTCATAGGTATACGTGCATGCTTAGCGGAGTCTAACCCAAATTTTTTCACTAAGTCTCTAGCATATTTAGATTGGGAGATGAACATCCCATCCTCTAGCTAACGAACCTGGAGACCAAGGAAGAAAGTAAGCTCACCAACCACGCTCATCTCAAACTCACTTTTCATTTCCTCCTCAAAGTGATGAGCATGTTGGGAGTACGTGGATCCAAATACTATATCGTCCACATAGACTTGGGCAACCAAAATAGCACCGTCATCTCTCTTGACAAATAACGTCATATCAACTCCCCCTCTCTTGAAGCCACGGGCTAAGAGATAGGAAGTAAGCCTCTCGTACCAAGCACGAGGTACTTGCTTCAAACCATACAAGGCTTTCCTTAGATAGTAGACGTGTTCCGGGTGCTTAGGGTCTTTAACCCTATTGGTTGTTCCATATAAACCTCCTCCTGTAGAATGCCATTTAAAAAGGCACTCTTGACATCCATCTGATATAACTTGAAGCGCAGATGACATGCGATGGCGAGTAGTAAGCAAACGGATTCAAACCTCGCAACAGGAGCAAATGTCTCCCCAAAGTCTACACCTTCTATCTGTGTGTAGCCTTGAGCGACCAACCTAGCCTTGTTTCTGATTATAGTACCATTTTCATCCATTTTATTCTTGAAAATCCATCTGGTACCTATCACATTAGTCTCACTAGGTCGGGGGATAAGATCCCAGACATTATTCTTTTCAAACTAAAGCAACTCATCCTGCATAGCAGATATCCAGTGTTCATCCTTTATTGCTTCTTTGTGATTTTTGGGCTCGACTTTGGACGTGTAGCAAAAATGGCTAACAACGTTCTCTAGTTGAGCACGAGTCTTAACCCCTAGAGTGGGATCACCAACAATGGCAGAAGGGTCATGACTCTTGCGACCCCAAGCAGGTGTGTCCCCTAACGCAGGAGTAGGGTCCACAGAGTGTGGGTGAGGTGCAAGTAAATTACTGCCAGAAATATCCTCATCCTCACACTGAAGGCTAGAATTAATAAACGCCGAAGGTTCGTCATCTTGCACGGTGACATTTATTGACTCCATAACCTTAGAGCTCTTCAGGTTAAAAACTCGGTACGCTCTACTATTCGATGAATAGCCTAACAGTATTCCCTCGTCGCTTCGGGAGTCAAACTTTCCTAATTGCTCTCTATCTCGTAGGATGTAGCATTTACTCCCGAAAATATGGAAATAAGCAAGGTTGGGTTTCTTGCCAGTCCACAATTCATAAGGCTCTTAAGTGTAAGTGGACGCAGGTAAACCCTATTCACCATGTGGCATGCAGTTGACACTGCCTCTGCCTAAAATCTCTTAGAAACCTTACGACCTAGAAGCATAGATCTAGCCATTTCCTGGATCGTCCTATTCTTTCTCTCAACAATCCCATTTTGCTGAGGAGGAAAACTCATGTTTGATCCCAATACTATCACAGTAAAGATCTGCCTTTGCTTCCTTGAATTCAGTGCCATTGTCACTACATATCCGGTTAATAGTGACTCCGTGTTGATTTTGCAGGATACGACACTTGGTCGTTAAAAACTCCACAGCATCGAATTTCTCCCTCAGAAAACCTACAATCGAGTATCTGGAGAAATCATCCACCATCACGAGGATATACCTCTTACCACCCAGACTCTCAATGCGAGTAGGACCCATAAGATCCATGTGAATAAGCTCAAGTACACGAGAGGTGGAAATGGAATGCAACTTCCTATTGGGGCTACGAATTTGTTTTCCCCACTGACAGGGTCCACAAACCGTCGAAGTTGGCTTTCCAAGTGATAGTAAGCCACGTACTAGGTCCTTTTTGGCTAAACGAGTTAAATCTCTAATGTTCACGTGACCTAGACGTTGGTGCCACAGATCCATAGGAGTAATCATGGCGCTGTTGCAGACAAATGAGGACATGGGCTCAGTCCCATAGCAGTTATCCTCTGTCCTCACCCCTCGCACTAAAAGTTTAAGGGCTTGATTATATACATTACAAGCGTCCCGATCAAACTTTACGGCAAAGTCAGCGTCGCACAGCTGGCTAATGTTGAGAAGGTTTGCTTTCAAACCTTTGACGTACAAAACATTTTCTAGCTTAGGAAATCCTGGTAACTCTACAGTACCTCGTCTTATAATGATAGACTTGCTCCCGTCTCCAAAGGTGACTCTACCATCCTTATAATCCTCAAGGTAAGTAAAAAATGAGGCATCACCTGTCATATGTCTGGAGCACCCACTATCAAAATACCACTGTGAGGTATTATGTGCTTTGAGAGCGACATGAACAACAAAGAACTTTTTATCTTTCTTAGGTACCCAAGAAGTGGTGACCTTTTGTTTACCTTTGTTGTTGTTGGTTTTAGCCAGAATGTGAGAATCATTCACTGACGGTAAAGACATCCATCGGAATTCCTCCATCAAACTCTGTGATGTGGCAGCTAAAAACTCAACTCGCTCTCTCAAACTGGTAAAATCATCAGTACGTTGTGGTGGAGCAGTAGTACGTCGTGCTCGACCCATACTATAGCAAAACTCCCTGAGGTGGCCTTTTCTTTTGCAATATGTACAAAAAAACACCTTCAAAGGCGGATCTTAGTTTGCTTTTCTTGGTCGAACTCTCCTTCGAGGTTTTTTTACTGACACACCCCAACCCAGTTACTTATAATTAAGTCTGAAAGTCAAAGTGAGTCAAACCATAATTAATCTAACCAAACCATAAACACGAGTTTTAATTTCAGAGTCATCATTGTAAATCCATATAACTGAAAGCCTTTTTACAACATCAGAGTAGTCATGTCCATAAAAATTTTCTTGAAGGATAAGTTAACTTAATTACATCATTTACATTTACACAAAATCATTGTTTCTCCCATTCCTGGCTAACCCAACCCGACTTCCTAAATTTGGCAGTGACATCACGTTACCTGAAAAATGTGAACATAGGAACCATGAGCAAAATAACCCAGTGAATGCATCACTACTATACTACTGCATAGATTTAAATGTAATAAATCATGTCCATATAATTATGTATTAACTTATCCGGCTCATTCATAATGAATGACCAACTTTTATGAATCATGATTCACATATCCTGTCTAAATAAATAATTCTCCCCCATTCCTGGTCGAGGAGTAACCCCTTATCATTAATAGACAAATCTCCCCCATTCCGGGTCGGGGAGTAACCTCTCATTTTGGTAAATCGAAATGAACAATTTCATATTCGTTACATTTTGATCATATCAACAACGCGATACAAATATCTCTTTCCAGTGAGTACACTCACCTTGGTTGACAACTATGTATTCACGTTTCCTTCTGGTGGAGCTAAACTGGGTTGATTAGACCTTACACCTATCAATCCAACTAAATCAGTACTGAACCTCAATCATAAATATTATCCTAACATAATTATGTAACTTTCCATGACTATACATCAACAAGAGTTTTAATTTAACCATGATTAATTTAACCAAACCATAAACAAGAGTTTTAATTTCAGAGTCATCATTGTAAATCCATATATCTGAAAACCTTTTTACAACATCAGAGTAGTCACACTTATACAGACTTGCTTGAAGAAAAATTTAACTTAATTACATCATTTACATTTAAACTAGGGGTGGAAAAAAAAAAGACCGACCCGAATGGACCGATTGGACCGAACCGGACCGAACCGAAAATTAAGGCTATTTTGAAACCGGTCCGAAAATCGGTTCATAAAAACTAAAAACCGATTAAACCGGTCCGGTCCGCGGTCCACTATATTAAAAGACCGATTTGGACCGGACCAGACCGATTCCCATATATATATATAATAAAAATAATGTTATTTTGTTTCTTATGTATAGTTTTTGAATTAATGTATATAACTTATGAATTTAATTTGGAACATTTTATATATGTATAGACATTTTTTTATTTGGGTTAAAAAAACCCATGTAAATATCACTTGGAGTTTCGAGTATTATTTTTTTGTATATATATTTGTGAGAAAAATAGATAAAAACATTCATAAAATGTACATATATATAAAATAGGGTCAGGACAGAATTTTACCCCAAACTGGACCGAAAAAAGCCTGGACCGAATTAGTAGGTTAACCGAATTAATCGGTCCGGTCTCGGTCCAAAAAAATTGAGGACCGAATATTCGGTCCGATCCAAAAAATACGCAAAACCTGGACCGGACCGGACCGGACCGTGCCCACCCCTAATTTAAACAAAATATTTGTTTCTTCCATTCCTGGCTAACCCAACCCGACTTCCTAGATTTGGCAGTGACATCGCGTTACCTGAAAAATGTGAACATAGGAACCATGAGCAAAATAGCCTAGTGAATGCATCACTACTATACTACTGCATAAATTTAAATGCAATAAATCATGTCCATATAATTATGTATTAACTTATCCGGCTCATTCATAACGAATGACCAACTTTTCCGAATCATGATTCACATATCCCGTCTAAATAGACAATTCTCCCCCATTCCTGGTCGAGGAGTAACCCCTTGTCATTAATAGACAAATCTCCCCCATTTCGGGTCGGGGAGTAACCTCCCATTTCGGTAAACCAAAATGAACAATTTCATATTCATTACATTTTGATCATATCAACAACACGATACAAATATCTCTTTCCAGTGAGTACACTCACCTTGGTTGACAACTATGTATTCACGTTTCCTTCTGGTGGAGCTGAACTGAGTTGATTAGACCTTACACCTATCAATCCAACTAAATCAGTACTGAACCTCAATCATAAATATTATCCTAACGTAATTATGTAACTTTCCATGACTATACATCAACAATATAATTCCAATTAAGTCACCTTCCATAAAACATAGGTAAAGGCAAAACAATGATATACATGTTGATAAAGTTACGGACATTCAACCGTAGGAAATACCTTATGAGGAATTTATAACCAAAGTCAAGTAAACATGAAATTATACTCCTCAATGTATG
Source organism: Sambucus nigra (assembly GCA_949130495.1). Classification (NCBI taxonomy): domain Eukaryota; kingdom Viridiplantae; phylum Streptophyta; class Magnoliopsida; order Dipsacales; family Adoxaceae; genus Sambucus; species Sambucus nigra. The sequence continues at coordinate 379,377,242 of OX422214.1, read as the reverse complement.
TACACATGAAACATGTACTCAAAGTACCATTTGTAAGGATGAAATACAAACATTCATTCAAGGGGTACCCAGTATGGCCTGAAATTATTGTCTTACATACTTAACCATCCTATATTCCTAAATTGTACAAATACAGGGGTCCAACCTTATCAATATGAAAACATATATGAATATACTATCCAGTACAAGTGACGGTGTAATTTTTCAAGCTTCCTAGGGCAAGTTATGACCATTTCTCTACAACACAAGAAATCTGCCCTACAAGCTCCTCTATTGTTCCTTCGAATTCCCATAATTTTCATAATTTTTCTACAGCATAACTTCTCATGATTTTCAACCGATGTTCAGTACACATACTTAATAGTACAGAATTAAAGTTTCATAATTTTTTGACTTCATTTGCTATCTCAAAAGGTCGACTAAACTTAGGGCATACCGAAATCAAGTATACAAACATCAACCATGTACCAACTTGAAATCATCATTACGGACTAACCACAAGGAGATAAATTCTAATTTTCGGATATGATATGAATATATGAGTATACTTTCATATCCAATTGGAATTTCTCAATTCCAGTAATCACAAAAAAATATATTCAAGTTTGAATGCAAGGGGTTTCAATATAAAGTAATTTTTAAGGGTTTATGCATTCAACCTAACTTAAACTTGCATATATCCATACATATGCACCCAAGCATGAAAGCTCAATAAAAAAATCAAGGATTTACATCATATGAATCATAAATATATGAAAAATAACAAGATTTGCAATTAGGATTACCTTCGGGACTTTTACGTAATTTCTACGGATTTTTCTACACTTTTTCTCCTCACTTTTCTTCCTAAACTTCTACCTTCTCTTTCCTTAAGCTTAAATCTCTCAAAATTGAACCTAGGGTTATATTTGCTGAACAAATAAGCTAAAGGGAGAGTTATAAGTCGACCAAGTCTGCCTCCCAAGCCAACCAATCAAATTAAACCATTTGGTTTAATAAAAGACAAATTACCACTTAAAGGGAATGGACAGATTTACCCCTTGTTCGTAAATTCAGTATAACTCTTTACTCGGACATCCATTTGATGATCTATTTGTTGTGTTACAACCGTAACTCACATGTCTACAACTATCTAGTTTTCACCTCAAGTCATTTATAATGTTATAAAGGTCAAAACTAGTCTCTAACAGGAACATTTCTACCGAAAACAACAAAATTTTGTGTTTGTAAATAATTCGACCTTTCATGATTTACGAAAGTAGGATTATAATAAACATAATCACTTAACATTAGATATACCAATAGCACATTATTCATATCACATAAGATACGTATGATTTAAATATAATTTATCATAATTATATTCGGGTTGTCACATTTACGATGGCCATAAGGAGTCGTAGTAAACTCATGAGCTGGTCCAGGTGCAATTTGGGACGTGGAAGTACCATCATAACCTATTCCATGCCTATCATCAAAACCTAAAGCGGGGCCGAGGAGCATCTTTCCCATCTTCCCAGATCTGTCCTCGATTTGTACCTTGACTTCCCGTGCTCTCTCCAGATCATGAGTAAGCTGGGCTACAAGGGCTTCAAGTTTCTTTCGAGTCTCCATGGAGGAATGGAGCTCACTCGTAAGACTAGCCACTTGTTTAGTCAAGTCCCCTCTCTCTTTCTCAAAACAACTCTCTCTCTCTCTCTCTCTAAACAAACTCTCTTTCTCAACACATGCAGACTCTCTCTCTTTTAAGGTAGTGCAGGTGGAGGACTCTCTCTCTCGCGCTTTTCTTAAATCTTCCTCTAAAGTCGTGATCCTAAGAACTAACGCTTTGTTACGCTTTTTAGTTTTAAATGACTCAGAATAAAGCTCGGCGTAGGCGCGTTGAAGATCACTCTCGCTCTCACTTGTGTCATCCTCCCCCTCACTCACATCGATCTCACTGTCGAGGTGTCCCTGTGAAGCAGCATCCTCATCGTCGTGAGGAGCACTAGATGTACTCACATGACTAGCCATGAATGCGGTGAAGTTACACTCATACGGTGACTCATCTCCAAAATCCATCGACTCGACCTCACTATCGTCACTGAGGGTAGCATTAAGGACAACTTTGCCATTTTCTCTGTTCAGCCTAGTAGCACACTCAAACGCTCTATGACCCCTACCGTCGCACTCAAAGCATCTCTCACTTTCTTTCTTATGAGGATATTTAAAATCTTTTTCATTTTTCTTTTCAAACTTATTTTTCTCAAACTTATTTTTATCTTTAAAATTACCATTTTTCTTGAATTTGAGAATTTTCTGGAAATTTTTAGCAAATAGGGCCAAATCATCTAAGTCAAAATCACACTCAGAATCATACGTATCTGTCTTTCTTTTTCTAGATGACTCTCCCCTCTTTCTTGTCGACCCCTCACTCTTTCTCTCCTGGTTATTAAGTGCAATTCCCTTATCTTTAGACTTGACAGATTTAGGAAACATATCAATTTCATACGTTTGCAAGTCTCCTACAAGTTCCTCCAATTTAAGCGTATTTAAATTACCCATAGAATTTAGCACAGTGACTTTAGGGATAAAACGTTTAGGCAGTGATCTAAGAATCTTTTTAACAACTCTAGCATTAGGAATGTGTTCACTAAGATTAAAGCTAGTGTTAACAATATCAGACAGTCTAGCATAAAATTCATCAAAACATTCAGATTCAAGCATGGTGATTGTTTCAAATTGAGTTGTTAAATTTTGCAGTTTAGACTCTTTCACAGCATTAGTACCTTCATGGGTAAGTTGCAAAACATCCCATGCTTCTTTTGACATGGTGCACGTCATTATGCGTTTGAACTCATCAGGTGTGACATACCCAGAAATGGCACTTAAACCCTTAGAATTAAAAGATGACCATTTAAACTCTTCTTCAGTCCATGTAGTGACAGGTTTTAAATTGGTCACGTTTTCAAGAGTGACTGAGGGAGGTGTCCACCCTCTTTCAACCAAAATTCAGACACGTTCATCAATGACTTTTAATGTAGATCTCATGCGGGCTTTCCAGTATGCATAGTTTGTCCCGTAAAAAACTGACATTTTATTATACAATTTCTCCATTATGAACACACTCGTTTTCAAAAATCAATTTTTCAGAAAATTGATATCTTAGAAAAATTTTGCGGAAAATTACATGGTAAAATTGTGTAACTGGCTCTGATACCAATTTGAGAAGAGTGCGCTTGCGTTCAAATAAGGAAGTTATTTAATTAAACTCAGTTTTTATCAATTAAATCCTAAACATGCATCTAGGTGTGATTGATGATGATAAAATCAAGAAAGAACATTCAAACACACAGAAATGAGGAAAAATCCCCCAAAGGGGCAAAACCTTTTATTTTCACTATAATTTTGTAAGAAAACGGCTTACATGGATTACAATGAAAATATGTGACACAGAAATACCCTCGGGTGTCAGTTCTGATGTTGTCGGCTGGAACTATCCCTTTCCAGTAGGGCAGCAATGAAGAAGAGAATGACTTCCTCACAAATTACTCCATATGAGTAAAAGATCTTCTTGAAGGTTTAAAGATTCACACACATATATGAGAATGGTTTTGTGAATCAAAAAGGTTTAGAAAACCCTAAAAAGATGAAGTCTTATTCTGGACTGTTTTCGCAGAAAGACTTGAAAATCGTGTAAAAGGTGATCATGTATTTATACGAAAATCGAGGCGGTGGCTCGTTCGAACGAGATAACCATGTCGCTCGAACGAAGGACAGATGTCGTTCGAACGAGATCGCGCGCCGTGCCTATCTCGCGCGAACGACATTCAAAGTCGTTTGAGCGAGCTCGTCGTTCAAGGCACTTTGCTTCTACACTTAGAAAAAATTCTGCATTTGATAAAAAATTAATCCAGACTTCAAAAACAATTTTTAAAAAATTTTCCAAATATTTATGCAAATATTTAAAGCTCTAAATAAACCATTTTACCGACAAAGCGTAGTGGAGTAGTGAGAATGAGCTGAGCAGCACGTCGCATGTCGTATGATGCACGTGAAGATAATTGATGCATTGAATTCGGATAAAGGCCGTCGATGATGATTGTGTTGACGTGCCGAATGTAACGGTATCAGACATACAAACTGTGATCTAGGAGAAAACAAAAAATTCCTAGATTCTACCCCGGACATTTATAAAACTATGTCCTTACATAACTAATATTTTCTTATTTTTAAAGGTCCACACAAACGACATCTCCCCGCCCCCCCCAGCCCACTGTCGAAGCTCTGACGACCCTCACCGGAGCTCTTTTTTTGAATACTTTTATGTGGCGAGTGACTTTTTGGAACAAAGTAATATATTTGGACTAAATGTGCATTAAAAAATATTTGAGGGATTTTTTGGTATAAGCCCCTAAAATAATTGAGAAAATACTAAAAATTATAATTTAGAAGGAGTGAATTAAAGCTTATTCAATGGAGGTTGACAAATAAATCCTATTTGCATTAAAAATATCTTAACTGATCCTATCAAAAGAGTTTTGTTTTAATAAATCCTATTACATGTTTTACTTGACGTATAGTAGATATTTATTATATCTTTTGCACAAGTTGCAGCAGATTATATATATTTACTATTAATTTTCTAACTACACCTATTAGACCCAAAATACTATTTAAAATAGGGGCATATACCAAATAGTCTCTCGATTTTTTTTTAATACACGTTTAGTCTAAGCTTTTTTATTTTACACCAAAAAGTCATCCACCATGCCAAAAAGGCTTTACCATGCCGCTGACGCGCATCTTTAAAGATAAGAGAATAAGAGACTTTTTGGTACAAAATAAAAAGCTTAGATTAAATGTGTATTAAAAAATGTTTAAAAAACATTTTGATATTTGATCCTTTAAAATAAGACAAAAAATACAGAAAAAATAATAAGGCTTTTTTTATTCAAACGTAGTAAATGAAGCCTACTTATAAAAATCATTTAATCTAAAACAATTCACTCTATTAATTGGTTTTAAAAACAAAAAAATAATAGTGCATTGAAAATAGTAAAAGAAGAGGTACAGTTAGTGGCCTAACAAACCCAAAACAGCAGTTATGAATGACATATCCATTTTCACATAAACATTAATGAAAGAATACATTTTTCAACTCTTGCATACTGTCTCCCTAAACCAACAAAAACAAGGGTAGATAGAGAGAGCCAAAACCAAAGCCACCTGTTTGATCCTCAAAGCCCACCACCGCCGCCCCACCACCATCAGTGATCAATTTCTTCTAAATAAAAAAAAAGAAATCTTTTGCCCATTTGGGTTTTGGGTTTTGTTTGTAATTGTAGTTTGTATGGCTGCGGGTGTTGAAATGTCTGGTGAGGCAGCAGCAGCAGCTCAATCTCAATCTCAATCTCAATCTGTACCAAACAGTGACACTAATAATAACTCTGATTCCAAATCCGATTTTGAAATGCAAGATATAGTTGAAATGTTGTCAAAGCTCAAGCTTAATCCCATGGCCAAGGAGTTTTTTCCTTCCTCTTATTCCCATGATCGCAATCGCCATCAATTGCTGCTACCCAATAACCCAAGGGTTTAAATTCCGTTCCCCTTTTGCTTCAATTTTACCATCTAATCTTACTTTTCATCAATGGGTTTTCTTTATTTTATTGTTTTAGATGTCATTTTGGTTTGGGATTGTTTTTCAGAGTGGGGGTTTATCTCTATATACCAATTGTGATTTGCTGTTTTATTTCCTTATCCTGTCATGTCAATTGAAATGGTTGTTTAGAGGGTTATATTGACAAAACCAACACTAATTATCTCATCCCAAATAGACAACTATAGAGTAGACATATATTTAATGGCAATCTACACATATTGAATGCAAATAAACAATTTTTCAATTATTTCTAAAAATTGGGGTTAAGTCAAATATTATATTATCACATTGGGTTTTGTCAAAATGACCCATTATGGGTTTTAATACATCTATTGATTGTCATGTGATTCTGACGTCCTTCCGGTTGTAGATTCATGTGTTCTTATGTTTTCTATTCCTTGTTACAAATTATTTGCAAATTAGGAGTATACATAGATATAAAGACCTGACGAGGATGGATCTGATCCCTCACTTACAAATCCATACGGTTGAGGTCTCAATCTGCATGCATATTTATATCATGTAATTATTTGTACTATTAAAAAGGGTGTTGTTAAAGCCACCTTTTATTTGTTGTATGAACTCCCTTTTTAATTCATCACCAATACGAGAAGCGCCGTTAAAGAGTTACACTTGCTAATTTTAAAAGTTGCCTTTATCGCCACCTAAAAACAAAGAAGTTATGATGTGGCATGACTGAGTTTTCGAATCGGCGTTTTTATTGTTTGTAAGAAGGGGATTTTTTGGACATTCAATTTTTGTTTACGTGCGCATTTGAATGATTAATCTGTCTATTCATTGTTTTTTGTTGTATTTGTTGACTAATATGATTAATATTGAGTTTTTGAGCAGCATGAGTTTTGGTTTGTTTTATGTGATTGTTTTTAGATTTTGGAAATACTGTCCCCTGAAAATATCCACCAAATCATCTTCGGAAAGCAATAAGTGCTTGTATCCCAACCTAATTCTCCAAAGAATTCGGTGTAAAATTTGGGGAATATGTCGGGGGATTTTTGATGCCTTTTGCGGTCTCTACATTTTTCAAGATCCAATTTTATTGTTTTCAGTTTCATCCTTGCAATGTCTTGATCTTCGTAACAATTCTCCATTTTATGTAGTTGCTAGTCGATAAGATTCTGACCTAGTTGTTGTTAATATCACTGTTTTCATGGTTTTTAATATGGTTATCAGATTTTTTTAGGAATTTAATTGATTATATGTCCTGTTTGTCTCCTCTTGTGATTTGAGGCAGGTTTTTGGATTGTCGATGTGTTTTTTAGTTTAGACCATTGAATTTTGTGGTGTTCGGTTGGTTGTTTCCATTTGTGTTGTTATGTAATTAATGGTTATATGATTCATATTTAGTATTCATATGCATGTGATTCTGATGTTGGTCGTTAGGTTTATAGGGTTTAATCTGAATGTATGTATTATACATTTCATTGTATTTAATTATTTATATAATTGTAAGTCAATCTCTGATTTATCATGCAAATGCATTCTACCTGTTGGACACCCCCCCCTCTTCTTTTTCACTTGGTCTATATATTATTCATCTCAAAGAATTAGTTTTAACGCATCAAAGATTAATTCAGATAAGTCTGTTGATCTATTTGTGTTATAGAAATGAAGTCTGTTTAAGATTTTTATGTCGCTACTTTCTTTTTATTGCAAGTTGTTGCTTGCCATTAAGTGATTGTACTAAAAAAATGATATTTTTTCTTTCCGGGGTGGGGTTGACTTTATGATTCTCTTGTGTTCCTTTTTCATCATTAAATGTTTTATGTCTTTCAGAGAAGAAACAATTTTAACCAGGGAAGGAGGCGGTTGAATGGGAAAGCTTTTAGAGCTCAAAGAGAAGACAATATTAGGCGAACAGTGTATGTTTCTGACATCGATCATAATGTAAGTAAGAATAAAGGAAATATTTTGTGATTGTTGCATTGAATGTTTTTGCGTAATTCCATATGATATTTGGTAATTTACATTAATATAATTCTTTCATATCTTCATTATATAGGTCACTGAAGAGCAACTTGCTGCCTTATTTAGTGGATATGGACAAGTAAGTTATTGTGCTCATTTTAGCATTAGTATATTCATTATATTTGTATTAGTCTTTGGATTCGTTATTTTTGTATTAGTTGCTCAAATGAGTACTTGTGTATGCGATAAAAAAATGATTACTTTAGGGCCCATTTGATAGCATAAGTTTGCAAAATTTGCCATGCCAACTATTATTTTTTTTTGAATTTGCCATCTCCTTAGCTTGTGTGTTAGGTTTCATTTGCCATGGCAAAATTTTCAACTAACACTAAAGTTCTACACAAAAATGAACATATTGACGATTTTCCATGGCAAAATTTTCTTTGGGGGTGGCGTGAGGCAAATTTTTCCTTTCAAATTTTGCCACCCCATGCTATCAAATGGACCCTTAGTGATTTTCTAGGTGCGAAATCTTTAAATTGATCTTCAAGGATGAACTTGATTGTGTTGTCTTCTTTCTTTATCTTGACGATGTAGATATGACATCATCTTTGTGTTGCTGTATCAATTTTTTTGCCTTGAAGAGTTTTACCACTAAGTATAATATTATTAATAGAACTTTTGAACAACACAAATACCACTAAGATACGAAAAAGAGAAGAAAGACCAACTTATTCTATCTTGTTTATATCTGAAAAGTTACTACAGAACGTGAGGGACACACTTCAAAGTAAAACCCAAAAAAGAACAGATATGAGTGCGGCAGATATCTATAGGTTTCGAGGCTTGGCAAAGCGTATCTGGGATCCACATAATAAGTTGACCATGGACTTCGTATCTAATGACTAGGACCAAATATCAACCATATGCGTCGGGTAATCAGTGTGGTATCACACGTATTCTGAGTAATCTTGTTTGTTTCGGACACTACGACATATTATTACATTAATCATATATTTGATGCTCGAAACTCATGGATCACGATGCAACCCTCTTAATTTTTGCTTCTTACCTTCTCTGCAATATATATATATCTTCACTAGCTCATAAGTTATCAACTAATATTTATAGTTTATTACAATGTACTATTGTAATTTGTTTTAAAATACATCTAAATTTGGTTTAACTAATTTTTATATTTATTAAAAAATTGAAATTTATTATAAATACATATAAGTAATTGTATAATTAGATATTATCTATATTAATACTATAAAACGGAATACATGATTTATGAATCTGTCCACGTGACCTATTTCCAATACACGTTTCCCTCACCAATCCATTAAGTGCTATTATTTCTTCTCTCCTAAAAAAGAACAAAACGTCAATACCCAAAACCATATAGATGCCGAATACCCATATAGACCTCTCCTCTACCGATTATCTTTGAAATTCCAAGTAGTTTCTTGGGCTTCCTTTCAGTGGCGGATCCAGGATTTTGTGTGAACTGGGGCGAAAGTTTCGATAGTTGCCGGGGGTTCTGGGGCGTGAGCCCCTGAGACGATTTTTTTTGGGGTTATTTCGAGTTATTTCGGGCATTTTTTGGGTTATTTTTACTTTTTTGGGCATAATATTCGTTTTCAACACTAATTGGAGTGGGAGATGATTGAACCTTAGCTTGGGATACGGTTGGTGCGTTGTATCCTCTGTTTCGTTTAAAATATTTCTCCATTGATCCCCTGTATTTACAAATTTAATTTAATTTCACATATAAATTTAATTTCATATAAATTTACATATAAACAGCATATAAATTTACATATAAACAGCATATAAATTAACATAAAAATTTATATAAATTTACACATATAAACAGATATACACAAAATAATTTTAATTTCATTTTAGTATAAATAATTTCATATAAATTTCAATAAACAGATATTAATTTACACATATAAACAGATATTAATTTCATATTAATTGAAATATACCTGGAGGTTGGAGAGAGCAGTAGCAGGTGGTGCAGGCAGCCGTTTGTGGTGGAGGAGGAGAGCAGCGTAGCAGGCAGGAGCAGCGCCCGCCCGTGGTGGAGTAGCAGGCAGGGGCGGTGGAGGACGAGAGAACAGAGACTCTGGTGGAGTCTGGTGGTGGAGAGAGAAGAGAAGAGAGAGCGGCGTTTTTTTTTTTTTAGGTTTTGATTTTTCTTTGGTTCCTTCCGAGAGAGAGAAGCTGACAAACTTAACTTAAGTTAGGTTTTTCTTTTTTGTTTATAACAAAGTTTACCCTGAACTTTGAAAATAATTACAAGAAACCTCCAGGTTTAATTCTTTACCAAAAAACCCCTAAAAAAATTTTATTTTTATTTTTTTGAACAAAATGAACTGGGCGGCCGCCCCGCTTCGTCCAGGGGTGGATCCGCCCCTACTTCCTTTCACCATTTATCAAGCCATCTCTCATCAACTCTATTCAACTCTCTGCATCTCAAGTGCCCAATCACCGCCTCACCCCTAAGTTATCCGTTTGACTCCACCGTCGTGACCTCTCTACTTCTTGGATATATTTCTCTCTCCATCCACCACACACACGCCCCATGTGCTTGGTGAAAAAAAATGAACATCCAGTGTTTTTTGGCATTATGGGTTCCAGGCAGGGTGGGTTATGGTTGAATGGATAGGTTTCTTGAAGAAAGAATTGCCTTATATTGCTAAGGAGATGGACAAGTTAGGTGAGCCAATTATTTTATTTTTATTTTTATGTTTTTTGGCATTATGAGTGCCAGGTGGGGTCGGTTATGGTTGAATGGATGGGTTTCTTAAAGAAAGAATTGCCTAATATTGCTAAGGAGAGGGACAAGTTAGGTGAGTTTTTTTTATTTAATTTATTTCGAATATTAAAATTTTATTATTTCTTTATCCAATTTAGTCACATAACTTTAATGAGGCAACAACAATGCAACAGTTGTACAGTAATGTAGTTATTGTTATGCAAGATTTGTTGGTAATGTTGCCTGGTATGTTTAGATATTTTATTTACATTTTTACTTAATGTTGAATGAATTAAAATTGTGTTATATGAAAGTTTGTAGACTACACGTTTGATGGAATACGGGAGTGGGTGATGTTGACATGTATTTTCACTCTTGGTGTACGACAAATTTTCTACTGTTTGTTTTATATTATTAGAAAATTATATATTATTTCTGAAAATTCGTGTCAATAAGTGTTTTCTTGTGTTATCAAGCCTTAGAATTCCACTTTGCAATACTAAATGTTTATAGCATAATATAGCCTATGTGTGTACAATTAGTGTTTTTTCTATTAGTATGTCACATTGCTTTATTTAGAGTTCATGCTCTGTTTGTGGCTGCAATTGAAATTTGTTGCTTTATTTAGAGTTCACCATTTGTTTAAATTTTTAGTTTACTCACCACCACGGGTAGTCTTAATATTCATTGTTTCTTTTATAGTTGGTTCTTTATTTCAATTTTTTGTGGTTCTGACTGAATTAATCGTGGCAATGGAGTCACTTAAACAGTTAATATTAATAGATTATTTCGAATTCTATGTATGTATGTATGTATAATATGCACGCAAAATTATACAAGGAGTAGATCATCTGCTTTTACATTTAAATAAAAGCTTTTAGAAGAATTATATAGTTGGCTTTCTCTGTTTTAGTTGTTTATATAAGACAGTGTATAAGTTCTATTTGTAGAAATGGGTGAATTTGTGATGTGTATGGGATCTCTAGCGACACGTGGCGTGTGGTTGTGCCTCCGGGAGAAGACTATCTTTTATTTTCTATTTTTAGTTTAGGGTTTAATTGTAATTTTCCTTTATTTTTAGTGTCTAATTAGTTTCCAAGTATGTTTGGGACTAATATGTCATTTTTGGTTATTAGTTGTCTTTTTTAGTCATTTTGGGTAATAGCTTGATTAACAAGCTAATCTCACCTATAAATAGGCCCTTTGGCCCACATATGTAATCACCCTTGAATATTGAGAATTGAGAATAGAGAGAGAAAGAAACCCATTTCATTTCTTTAGTTTAGTTGTTGTTGTGTAATGTAGTGTTGTGTAGTGTAACAATAACGCTTCCGCATTTGAAGATTCATATCAAATTGGTATCAGAGCTCGGTTTGTTCTTGGTGTTCGTCGAAGTGCGTGAAGTGGGTCACGAGTGGAGATTCGTTCAATCGAAAGATTGATAAGTGTCGAAAAGAGAATCGAGTGAATGGAAACCCTAAATTCCATCACCACTAAAAGAGGGGATACCACCTCTTTTAGCTCCACCTCCATCACCACCACCACCATCCTCCACCTCCTACCACCACACAACCACCACCCCATTTACATGAATTTTCGTCGTCAATTTTTACCCAAACCCTAACCCAAGAAACCCAAACCCAAAATTGAAACCCTAACCCTCAAGAATTCAAGAACCCAACAAACCCTAACCTAGAAAACCCCTGCCCTATTCCTACCCTCCGAAACCCATTCCGGTCACCTCAGCAGCCCCCATCCCCTACTCTACTGCCGTCGTCCACCCACAACCCCTCTCACAATTCCGACCCTCCCCAAAACCCATGAAAACCTGTCAAAACCTTTACCCAAGCCTCCGATCTTACCCCCAAACCCTTTCCCCTTCATCGCAACCTCCGGCTAGCCATTTTCCCTTGCCGCCGCTCAGTACCAAGTCCATTTCAACCTCGATTCTGCCCTAGAACCGCCCGAAGCCAGAGCCGCAACCCTTGTACAAGATTCAAAGGGTTTCATCAATAGAAACAGGGCCGATAAATATCTGGCCTTAACGACTTGTCACCCGAACCTAGCTGACTCCCTTCCCGACGTCGTTTGATTATCAACCCATGTGGGTCAGCCTCCGAGTGGTACGATTTCAGTTGTGTTCCAGATTGAAGAACCCAAGGTTGCAAATTGGCCCAACATTCACTCTAATACCAAACCCTAGCCTTTTTTTTAACCCAAAACAGTTTCCCCCTACCCAATCAGCCCCAACACCTCCCAAACCCATTTTTTTTAAGTCGGACCACCTTCCTCTTACCCCTAGGGCAACCCACTTCTAGGGTTTGTCCTCTTACCCGTTTCTTGCCCACAAATAACAATCCCACCCCCCCTTAACCCCATTTTTACTCCTTTTCCCACTCGTTAATGCCCAACCACAAGTCCATTCAACTCAAAACGGGCCTGCCCTACTTCAACCCGATCTCACACACCCTATTGACTTCTATTCCGATCAATTTTTGACACAACATATCACTTGCATGAGAAATGTACCCACTTGGGATACATTTTCCAACTATTTGCCATTTTGAGGTCTGGCTTTTCGGGATGTCGCCGTCTTCATTTCTCTTGTTTTGCCATCGTACTCGCAAAGGTGCGGTCACCGGAGTTACCGTCCGGTCAGATTCAAGGGTCCACCAAGCCAAGTTGCAACTATGTGCCTATGGTATTGATAAGGTGGTTGTCAGTTTTTGGTTGTTCGGATTCTGTAGGGACTCGTCGTTGAGATTTGGGTATATTAGCCCATTTGTTGAAGGTCCATATGGATTTCAGCAAGTCCATTTGTGTGTTGGATTTGATTTGGGATTTTGCTATAGTTTGGAAGATAACACTTGTACCGACACATGTTCATGTGGCATTGATGAGTCACCCTCCAAGCTCGAGGACGAGTTTTTCGAAGACGAGGAGAATGATGTGTATGGGATCTCTAGCGACACGTGGCGCGTGGTTGTGCCTTCGAAGAAGACTATCTTTTATTTTTAATTTTTAGTTTAGGGTTTAATTGTAATTTTCCTTTATTTTTAGTGTCTAATTAGTTTCCAAGTATGTTTGGGACTAATATGTCATTTTTGGTTATTAGTTGTCTTTTTTAGTTATTTTGGGCGATAGCTTGATTAGCAAGCTAATCTCTTTTATAAATAGGCCCCTTGGCCCTCATTTGTAATCACCCTTGAATATTGAGAATTGTGTATAGAGAGAGAAAGAAAACCATTTCATTTCTTTAGTTTAGTTGTTGTTATTGTTGTTGTGTAGTGTAGTGTTGTGTAGTTAATAGTTGTGTAGTGTAGTGTAACAATTACGCTTCCGCATTTGAAGATTCACATCAATTTATCTCAGAAAATTTGATTATTCCAACTGTAGTCTTTTCTTTACCATTCTTTAATTTGTTGAATCAAGTCCTCCATTAGCAGGAGGAATTTCTTTTTTTATGTTATTACAGTTGTATGTACACTCATATATAGTGTATAAATTGTGTGATTTTGATGATGTTCAATTCATTTTTTCTCACACAAACCTATCTACTTTAAAAAACCTGTTGTTGCTTAGATTTACATATATTTGTGCCAGGAGTTTATTTATGGTTATAATTATGGTTCAGTTCATTCTATTGGTGTCTTCACTCTAGAAGCATTGTGTGTAGTCCAATAATGTTTTCGTTGCATGATTAAATTATATTTAGTCAACTATTTGTGTGGTGTCAATAGCTAGGTACTAAATGTTAACTTGGGATCTCAATATTTTTGCAGAAACTTTTATTGTCTATGAAGATAACATAATTTAACTGGATCATTATTAATTTTGTTGTGGTTGTTTTCTGTTAACATTCAATTTTTATTTTTGTACTTCACTTATTTGATTGCTTGTGATTTTCGTATTTTAAAAAAATTGTTTATGAAAAATTAAATTTCTAATACGCAAATAGGAAATGCTTTACAAAAACATAATGTTATGGCGACATATGAATTAAGGAAATGTCTTGGCTTGAAAATCCAAAAATTAACGTGTTCTCATTGGCCATCAATTAGTTAATGTCAGTAATGTTTAAGTACAATGTAATTTAATAAGTACCTTGAAGATTTATTGTATAGGTTCTAATATTTCACTATGAACTTTGATTTTCTAACTTACTCTATTAGTTATTATTATGGAATGTTTAGACTATGCTATGCTTCTAATTGGTGGTTTATTGTTTTATTTAGTTGATCTATATAGTTCTTATTTTTAAATAGTCTTCTAGTATTTTTTTCTCCATATTCTTTTACCCTCAAAGTAGTGTATCTTTGCATAGCACCCATAATTGAAATCAGTACTGATTTGGGAATCGGGCGGCTAGGTCAATTTTGCGTCTTTAGACCCTGCCGATGGCTTGTGAAAGCTACATGGGAACCGCGTGACCTACTGACCTCCAAATGCTTCCTTAAAACCCAGAGCGACAAAAAGAAAGGTAGGTTAGGTACACCCTCTTAGACGAAAACAAAATGAGAATTCACTCTTCTCAAAGTTTGGGTGATGTTGAACACATGAAGTTATATAGGATAATGCATTTGGTTAGGTTATCTTTTTTTTAGAATTAAATTTATAGTAGTTGATATAGTTTTTATTTTTATAAAATTTAGTTTGTTATTTTAGTATTTATCAGTATGACTAGTGTTAATGTATTAAGATGGATTATTGAGTGAGGATTTCTTAGGTTATAACTAATTATGTAAATTGAGTAATTAATTAGAGTTTTGAACAATAATATACGTTAAAGTTTGTGTGCTTAGCCTGTGGGCATCTATCTTCTTGCTCTTTCTTCTATAAGTCCACTTATCCCATCTTTATTCTGCATCAATTTGGTGGTATCAGGTTAGAATCTTGGATTCCACTCCTATCAATTTTTTTTCCCGAGTTTCCCGTTTCTATAGCCAAACAAAACACAAGTTTAACTCCCAGTTTAAACCCCAACATTAGACACCCACATCCATGTTTACATCCAAAAAACGAATAAAATCCCAAGGTCAAATTTACAATATCGATCATCACTGAAGAAGCAACAAAGATTGAAGTCTCCGTTGCTATTGGCCACTGGAATTCATCGCGACTTAAGAAGAATGGACACTTCGGTGAAGTACCTGCGTTGGACACTCCAACGCATAGGACACGACTCAGACACGTGCGTGGTGTATCGGACTTGTTTGACATTTTGAAGAAGGTGTACACTCAGCGGACACGGCCTATTAAAAATTAATCAATACTTTAACGGATTCTAGTGTTGTCAAGTAAATTAAATCTTGTTATTTTTTTAGACTTAAATACTTCCACAATCACCCTATTTTGAGTTTAGTTTTTTTAACAAATGGTCCGTTAGAGATATCGGTTATGTGCCTTGCACATGATCTATTAAAAAAGAAAGTATTTAAAAAATAAGGAAAACGGAAAAAAAAGGAAAACAAAAACTAAACAAAAAAAGAAGGGAAAAAACAAGAACAAATATAAAAATAAGAACAAAAAAGGGCAGCAACCACCAACACCACCTTCACACACCCAACACCGTCATCATGCCAACACCACCGCCACGTTCAGCTGGTGACCACCCCCACACACCCCCAACCACAACTCCAAATACCCTAATTAAAAAAACCCTCAATTCTTTTTTTTTTAAAGAAATCAATTTCATTAGATTCATGAAACCCACAAAATTAATTCCAAAAGATCGGATCATGATCGGAGTTGAGATCAGAAATGATATGTAATTGATGAGATCTGTATCAATTTCATTTGAGAGAGAGAGAGAGAGAGAGAGAGAGAGAGAGAGAGAGTTGGGACGCAATGTGGGGATATTTGCTGGTGGGGGAGGTGGAGGGCTGTGACGGGAAGGGGAGGGCTGGCTGTGGTTCTGGTTGACTGCTTGTTTCCATAGGGGGGGTTGGGGGCTGGGATGAAGGGGGGTGGCGCAGGGGCTGGTGTTGCCTGAGGGGGGTTGAGGGTGGTGCAGGGGATTTGGGATTTTTATTTTTTGTTTTTGCTTATTTTGTATTTTTGTTTTTACTATTAATTTTTATATTCTTTTTTCAATTTTCAGTTATTTTTTACTTTTTTTATTTGTTAAATATTTTCTTTTTTATATGACCGTTATCTCTAACAACTCTTACTGGTACAAGTACCAAACTCAAATTTAATTTGTAAAAGGTATTAAACTCAAAGCAGGGTAATTATGGAGGTATTTAAGTAAAAAAAAAAAAATCTTTAGGGTTCCAAAATAATAAAAAGAGGAGTTAAAAAATGAAGTGAGCCACTCACTTACTTTCAATCTAGACTTTTGACTTGTGAGTTAAATCTATTTATAAAATATTTGACCATGTTAATTTTGATATATTAGTTTGACCATTGAATTTTTTGAAATGCGAAATATGTAAAACTATATATTGACGTAAATGAAACCATCAATGGCACAACAGAAATACACTCTAGAGAGTAATATTCAAATTGGAGAAATGTAGAATGATTTATTATATGGGGTATTTATGGGGGAAATGGGAAGGATCTAGAATTGGGTCATCAATAGCGGATTGGGAAATGGGCTTTGGCCCATGTGATCTCACATGACCTAAGAGCACCCCTTTACAACCTTTTCCTATAATGCCCTTTCAAGAAGACATCCCACTAGCCGTATAATACGAAACAACAAAAATGGGATAAAAATCAAAGAAACTAATAAAACTAAAAATTAAAAATAAACGTCTTTGGCATTCTTCCTCGCACGTGCCATTCATCCATACACATCATTCTTCCATCCTTTGAAAAAGCTAGTCCTTGAGCGTGAGAGGTCAATTGCAAATTCCCGTGCTAAATAAACAAATACTTGGAAAATATTTTTTAACTTTTATTGGAGGTGAAAAAGAATTTTCTTGAAAATTTTGGGACCCAACTCAACTCAATTCAACAAAACCTTTTCCCAGTTATTTGGGATCGGCTACGTGAATCCTATTTTTCCATTTTATTCTGTTCAGTGCAATATCTTAGGTTAAACCGCATGATATCATGTTCTTTTTACAATATCCCATCAAGTCAATTTAGGCCTACCTCTACCCCTTACGTTACCATCAATACTAACTAAATCATTATTCCTTACTGGGGCATCCATTGGTCTACGCTTGACGTGTCCAGACCATCTAAGTCGATTTTCTCTCAATTTATCTTCTGTAAGAGCTACTCATATCGTTTCACGAATTTACTCATTTCTAATTTTATCCTTTTGAGTTTTACCATAAATCCATCTTAGCATTCTCATATCCGCCACTCATTTTCTGCACATTTTGTTTTTTGGTTGCCTAACACTCTGTCCTATATAATATGACGGGTCTAATGGCCGTTCTATAAAATTTCCCTTTAACTTCAAAGGTATACGTCTAGCACATAATACGCCAGTAGCACTTCTCCACTTAAATCCAGCCTGCTTTAATCCTATGAATAACATCATCACTCATATCTCTACCTTTTTGGATAATCGAGTTTGATTAATGAAAATGATCATTTCTAGGTATCTCTTGAACCTTCAATTTTACCACATCTCTGTTTGTCTTCCGATTACTACTAAAATTGCACTCTATATATTCTGTTTTACTCCTGCTTATCTTAAAACCTTTTGTTTCTAGAGTCTCTCCACAATTCCAATCTTACATTAATCCCCATCTTAGCCTCATCCACTAAAACAATATCATCTACAAATAGCATACACCATGGCACCTCATCTTGTATTTGTCTAATCAACTCATCCATAACAAGAGCAAAAAAAAAAGAACTTAGTGCATAACCTTGGTGCAGACGTACACTAATTGAGAATTCACTACTTTTTCCAGTTGATATTTTTACTATAGTTATGGCCCCATCATACATATCCTTGATCACATCAATATATCTACGATTCAATCCTTTTTTATGTAGAACCCACCATATTATATCTCTTCGTATCCTATCATACGCCTTCTACAAATTTATAAAAATCATATGAAGTTCCCTTTTTTTCTCCCTACACCTCTCTATTAATCTCCTCAATAAATAAATTGTTTCCATTGTTGACCTCCAAGTATAAACCTAAATTGATTCTAGGATACTGTTGTTTTTAATCTCAATCTACATTCAATCACTCTCCCAACGTTTCATTGTATGATTCATTAACTTAATACCACGATAATTTAAAAAACTTTATATATCCCACTTATTTTTATAAATAGGTACTAAAACACTCTGATGTGAATTAGGGTGCGGAAGCGTAAAATAAGAAGTTATCTACACAACAATTAACTACACAACAACTACACTACACAACAACAATAACAACAACTAAACTAAAGAAATGAAATGGGTTTCTTTCTTTCTCTCTCTATTCTTTATTCTCAATATTTAAGGTTGATTACAAATGATGTCATACATGGTATTTATAGTTGTGTAGGGAAGGTTCTAGAGTCAATCTAAAAATATCTACAAGTGGGCCAACTTGCATAAGTGGATATAACTAACTAACCAATTGGATGTGCTCCCACTTGTTAGATGCTTCTAGAATGTCTCAGAACTAACTAATACCTATACTTCACAAAAATACAAAATATCTAACAAGTACAAAGTAACAAAAATACAAAAATAAAATTGACTAATTTGCCCCTTCTCATTTCCATTATTCTCCCCTACTTGAGAGAGCTCGTCCTGAGCGAAGAAAGTGTGTGCTCGGGCATCATCACGGGCTCCCCTACTTGAGAGGGAAGTCGTCCTTTAAAGCGTCTCGCATAACGACTCGCAAAATAGGCTCGAAGAGAAATCGCAAATTTACTCCATGGTCGATGAATAGGAAGTCAACCTCTAATCCGTCCAAATGAAGAGCTAACACAAGGTCGACGCGGAGAGGGCCATTGATGCCAAATGTCATCCCAATTCTTCGTGATGAGACTCCGTAGCATCAAAACATGTAAATGAGTCGTGGAGCTCTCCTCATAAGTAACCCAAAAAGGATCCACAAATCCCACATCAATCGTGATTGACCCACGCAATATATAACCATCATCACAAAACTCATCATTTTGACAAAAATTGGAAAGAAATCCGTTAAAGCAAATATTTCCACCTCGCGATAGTGAGTGCGAGTCTCCCAACCGTCTTCAACCAATAAATCGAGAAAATCACATAGAAAGTACCCATCATCTTCTACCCCAAAGATAGGAATGAAGTCCATAATCTCAAATGCCTCCAAATCCCTATGTCGAGTGCGAGTGATCCATCCATCCTCCTCGAATATGAGAAAAAAGTCACAAGGAAGGAACACGTAGTCACTATCAAGCATCGTCGGGGTCTCAACAACCTCAGAGACATCCTCGTAAAGCATAACCGAAGAGATAGTATCATCGGCGTGCGCGGGAATGACATCGGATGTAGTAGAAGGTACACCGGTGGACAAGTACTCGAAATATGGGACCAAATGTCTCGCTCGTGCACGTACCCATTGTTCACGTACCATCTCCATCCCAAGATACTCGGTTCAACACCTATTTACGTGTTGACGGTACATCTCATACTCCCCGATAGAGTAAGAACTATATGCAAATGTGTGAAGTTTTTGAGATAGATATGAAGAACTATATGCGAATGTGTGAATTTTTGAGATAGATATGAATCCGTCGCGGCCCAAGATCTTGAAAACTTTGGAGTTTCTTGATGATGGCTCAACTTACCTTGTCGAAATAGGCACATGCATTCATATCGAGCCCGTATTTGGTACCATCCCACGATAATTTGGAAGAAAGGTATTCTTCGGGTGGGGGAGGGATTAAATCGTAGGGTCTTGATAGTTTTGGGGCTGATTTGTAATTTTGAGAAAATTCAGGTGTTGAATTATAATTTGCAGAAATTGGTAGGGGATTAGTGTGTTGAAGAGGTCTGGGTGGTGGGAAAGTTTGATTAGGGTCTGTGATGTGGTGGGAGATTGTTGGGGTTGAATATGAGTGTCTATTAGGGTTAGGGTTTATAGATGGAGTGGGTTTTAGGGTTTCTTGAGGATGGGGAAGGTAGGGTTTGAAATTTAATTTTTTTTGTTGAAATTGGGTTGGGTTAGTGGGGGAATGATTCTTGGCTAGTTTCGGGTGAATCTTGGATGAATCGGGGGTAAAAAAAACCGGTTCTTGAACGATGGCAGCAACTTCTTGAAATTCCGGTGGTTTTTGAGTTGCTCGAGGTTGATTCTTGGTTTGATTTTCCATGTTGGAGGTGTTGGTGACCTATCTGGGTAGACCCCAGGGAAAACCCAAGTTGAATTGATGTCGGGTGGCATCCGAAACGCTGTAGGACTTATCAGCCAAAGGTTTGGCAGGTCCGGCAGGGGCTGCTGTCCTGAATTCGGGTGATATTTGGGCTGCGGCGGTGACTGGATGGATTGCTTGTGAGGATTTCAAGATTTCTCCGGCTAGACTGTGATCGAATGCCCCAGCCCCTGGATAATTGCCAACGCTGACCGAGGCAGACTGGCTGCTTCCCTAGGGCAACGGTGGTACGCTTGGGGTGTATAATTGCTGTCGGCAGAACAAAGAGGTTATCAATTCTGGCACGGCCAGAAGGGGAAGGTGTTTTTTGGTGTTTTACCTCAGAAATTAGGGCTGCTAGAGGAACGAAACTCCTTACCCAATCCTTGGAACCTGCTGCTACAAAAGGAGCCGACACTATGGGGCTCATCGGTGACCTGTCCGGCGTTGCTCTGGTGGCTCAGATTTATGGTTTCGGGATGGTGGTAAGGGTGGTGCCGCTTGACCGCTGGCAATGGGGGTCTGATTTGGAGTAGTGGATCGCCTATTCCTCCAAGCCTTGCCCATGACTCTACAACAACCTTGGTGACCTCATCAAAAGCGAATGTGGCTCTGATACCAATTTGATGTAAGCTGAAGCATTTTTACAACATCACCACCACCATCACCACCACCACTCGTTTAGAGGCCAATACCCTATATTCTCTCTCTGATTCTCATTCATATTCAGAAATCAAGTGTCTACAATGAATGACCAATGATCTTATTTATAGATGGAGATATCTTGCTGGCCCAAGATACACCTAAAGTGTAAAAAAACTAAAGAGGACATACTGAAGACATTTAAAAACGAAGTCACGCCCTAACCTAATATAGCAACTAAAAGAGGGAAATGACCAAATAAAACATGAAATCTAAAATAGATGAAAATAGAAATAATTCCCAGGACCCTCATATTCGTCACAATCCCTTCTTAGTGTGCATAGGGATTTTTTAGTAGACTACTTTGTAGTGCTTTTGGGGACAGCTTGTCCCCAATCTTTGTAACTTCTTATCATGAGTGAAAGTTTTAGGTTCCAATAAAAAAACACTAGATGGGAAAAGGGCTAGTAACAAAGTAATGTTATTGATCAAAACGTAATTGATGACCGCGGCTTTTATAATCCTGTTTCGTGATAGCTGCAGTATGAAATACTGCAAAGTCACTACTAGAGTAGTAGTTTCCTAATGAAACTTCGCAAGTAAAAAACAAGCAAATCATATCAACCTTATATTATTAAATCAAATCAAGAATTGGAAGTAGCAAATTAATTATAAAATATTCTAAAGATATTTTTGTAGGGAATTGTCTAACAGGATTATTTTCCTGACAAGTAAATCATCTATCAGGCAATAGATGCAGAACTTTGCAACTTGCGACAAGTTCTTTTATCTGAAAATGATTACACAGCCTAATTTACATTAATCCCCTCTACTCGAGGAGATTTCATCTTCTAGTTAGGGCATTGAGAGGTTCACGTATGATAGTCATAAAATCTGCAATGTGAACATTGGTGAGAAGGTTGTGTTACAGGACATTTGTGAATTTTATTGAATGATTTTCCTGTAACCAAATATAAAAATAGGATAATTTTATATTATTGTGGATAAATCAAGGGTCCACTATATAATTTGAAATCTATAGAACTGTCTAGTTTTGGAGTTATAGGTAATTGCTTTAGATTAAATGGGGGCATTGTAGAATTTCTATGTATAGACTAAAAATATTCACCAACACTAGCTTTGGCTTAATTAATTAAGGGTGAATTTGACTTTAATACATTACTAATTGGCGAATATAGACTTAAATACAAATTTGTTTGAAAATTAAAGTTTAATACAAACGTAAAAAATCTGTTACGTTTTAACAGCCGCGTGGCTTTTTCAATTAAAATGATTTAAACAACCCCCAAAACTCTTAAAATTAACAAAGAAAACTTAAAAGACAAAAGCGCAAGGAAAATAAAAAATAAAAATTCTCCTCACACAACAACAACCGTCCTTTGATTTTGAGTTCTATTTTTTGGGTTTTCTGTTTTGATTTTGAAATTTGAGATTTATTTCTAACTTTGTTTTGAGATTCAATTTTCTGTTTTGGGATTCAATGTTACTGCCGAGAGTGGTTGTTGGGCTGGGGCGGAAGGAAGTGGCCAAAAATAAATGTGGGTGGAGAGAGAAGGGGCTGCCGGGGTTGGCTGGTTGGGGAGGGGGTTGGGGTGCTGCCGGGGTTGGCTGGGTGGGGTTTGTGTGGTTGGGGAGAGAGAGATGTGTTTTTTGAATTAAGGTTTCTATATTTTTAAGGTTTATGATTTTTTTAAATAATGTTTTTTAGTTTGTCTTTTAAGATTTCTTTTTTAATTTGAAGAGTTTTTTGGTTTTTTTAAAGGGGCATATATCAAATAGTCCTTCGAACTTTTTTTAATCCATGTATAGTCCAAGCCTTTTTATTTTGCACCAAAAAGTCCTTCACCATGCCAAAAAGGCTTTACCATGCCGCTGGCGCGGACCATTAAAGATAAGAGAATAAATGACTTTTTGGTACAAAATAAAAGGCTTGGACTAAATGTGTATTAAAAAAATATTTGAGGGACTTTTTGGTATTTGATCCTTTTTTAAATCATTTTAATTGAAAAAGTCACGTGCTGTCAAAAGTTTAACAGATTTTTTGACGTTTTGTATAAAGTCTAATTTTGAAACAAATTTGTATCCAAGTCTAAATTCGCCAATTTGTAATGTATTAAAGTCAAATTCACCCATTAATTAATTAAAAATAACAAAAAAAGGACAACAGATCTCTTCTATGATTTTCTTCTCTAAATTCTATGATTTTGTGTGGTAGACGATTGATGTGGTAGATTATTAGATGAGTTTCTGATGGTTTTTGTAATTTATTTTTCTGGTATGGATATTTTGAAGGTTGTGGATTGTCGAGTTTGCGGTGATTCCCACTCACGCCTTCGCTTTGCATTTGTAGAGTTTGCTGATGAGTGTAAGTTGCATTTTTGTCTCAAGTCGTTGTAGCATTATTTACTTTTTGACCAATATACGGTCTTGTGTGTAATTTCCCGTATCTTACATGTCATGTGAAATTAATGTTGACAGACTCTGCAAGAGGAGCCCTTGGCCTTTGTGGGACACTGCTCGGTTTCTCTCCAGTAAGGGTCTTACCTTCAAAAACTGCTATCCTTCCTGTGAATCCTACATTTCTTCCAAGGGTACGAATAAGGCTCTAGAGTTCTATGTTTTATTTTGTGTGTATGTGTTAATATCCGTATGATGCTTGCACAATGCCCCTCCTTCCCTTTTGGACAGCACTTAATTTTCTTTTCTTTTCTTTTTTGTTTAAAATTTGTTTTATGTATTTTTTGTGATTTATGATTGTTTGAATACAGTCAGAGGATGAGCGGGAGATGTGTGCAAGGACAGTTTATTGTACAAATATTGATAAGAAGGTATCCATAATTGTTTCTCCCCCTTTTCTTCCTGTGGTACTTCTTCTATGTGCTGTCTTTATGTAAACATTTTATACATGCTGGATTGGTGATTTTGTTTTCTGCTTATGTTCTTGTAATACATTTTTAATCCCGATTGAGTACTGCAATTTTTTTTTGTTTTTCCTATGAGAAAGTTAAATTAGCCCTGGCAAAATGGTTTATTATGGACAAAACCGTCCATTACCCGTCCATATATTTAGTTTGGAGTCCATATGATTTGTTAGTGGGTTTAAATGGTTTAAGATATAAATTGAGTCGGGCCTGAGCGGGTTTAGTGTTGGGTCCAAATGGTTTAACCCATATGCTGTTCTCTCATTACTGCACTGCTACTCTACCGCTACTACAAATGGTTTAACCCAACACGATTTGTAACAATATCTTTAATTCATGTGGATCATTTCACATCTGTTCAATACGGATCGATTTGGAGGAAACCTCGAGTCCGTTATTCTGAGCTTCCGCACAGCTGAAGAAATACAATTTGGGATCGATTTGGAGAAATACATCTGTTCAATACGGATCTCAAGGTAATAATTGAAGGATCGATTTGTGTAATGGCTTGGAGAAATACATCTATTCAAGAATTGTTCAAATTGAACAATCCTTCAATTTGGTAATACCGTCACATCTGTTCAAGGATGGATTCTATCTGCGTTTGCAGTTTGCAGAGTTTTAAAAATTGTTTACTGTTTAGGTTTAACAATTGTTTACTGTTTAGTTTAAAAGTCATGAACTTTTAAAAGTTTGCAACACATCTTCACATAACATAGTTTCTAGATTTTAAGGACAACAGTTATAAACATTTAAAAGTTGTAAACTTTTAAAAGTTTGTGACACATCTTCACATAACATAGTTCCTAATGTTATGTGAAGATATTGTTTACTGTTAACATAGCATTAGGAACTATGTTATGTGAAGATGTGTTACAAACTTTTAAAAGTTTATAACTTTTAAATGTTTATAACTGTTGTCCTTAAAATCTACCATAGATGCAATTATTCTCCTTATTGATCTTTGTTGGATTTGCATAAAAAAATTCACCCCCCCTCCTTCCTTGCTCCTAAAAAAAAAAAAAAAAGAGAAAGAAATGGAAAAAGTGGGTCTACCCAGCCAGACACGGTTTGACCCGACCCGTCCAAATTATTCTGCCTGACCCGCTCTTGACCTGCCATATTTATCCGTATCCATTTTTTACCGTCCGTAACCGCCCATTTGCCACCACCAAGTTAAATGTATTTTGTTGTTAATACAGGTTTCTCATGTTGATGTCAAGAGTTTCTTTGAAACAAGATGTGGCGAGGTTAGTATAGTGCTCAAGATTTCAAATTTTAAATTCTCGCC
Organism: Sambucus nigra; assembly: GCA_949130495.1. Taxonomy (NCBI): domain Eukaryota; kingdom Viridiplantae; phylum Streptophyta; class Magnoliopsida; order Dipsacales; family Adoxaceae; genus Sambucus; species Sambucus nigra. The sequence continues at coordinate 379,351,723 of OX422214.1, read as the reverse complement.
AGATACTGGCGGTGCTCTTCAGTAATTGATTGAATTTTGTTGCATACAGGTTTCTCGCCTGAGGATTTTGGGTGATCATGTGCATTCAACGCGGATTGCTTTTGTTGAGTTTGTTATGGTAAATTCATATTACAGTACAAGTCTGAGTACTGTATAAACTGCATTTGCTTATATTCTTTTAGTTAAGAGTATCTTAAGTTTCCGTGTTAAAAACTGGCATATAACACCTAACAAACTACAGAGAATTTTCCAGTTTCCTTGTAAAAATTGGGAATGTTCTCTCCTCCATGCAATCTTGAATATGACATTGAAAGTAATACAATGAATTCCTTTACTGTGACAGCAATACTCTAATGTTTTTAGGATTTCTGTGTCATAGATTTTGTGTACTGTAGAGTTTATTTTTAAGAATCTCTAATATAAAATACAAAATCACTTGTAGAGGAAAATTGTTTATCAATCCACTTTGTAATATCGATGATTTAAGTCAGGAATTGTTTGGAAATCTGGGGTAATTTGTTTTCTGATGTGTGTTTAAGATCATGAATTTTCTAGATGCTAATTGTTATACTACACAAGGAGAAAAGGTTTATTGAAGAAATATGCGGTTTTGATGCATAAATTCTAAATTCTACAAAATTTTCTTCTATGAATTATAATTGCGACTAGTTTGTTTAGACTTCCGAAGTTTTATCATCTAAATTCTATTAGCTTTACACTAGATATGAGGCTTGTATGATTTGCATTGAATATTATGACTTATATGTACTTTCCTGTCTTCCATATATATATACTAGGGAAATGCCCGTGCCTGAAGGCACGGAATTTTTTTCCAAAATAGATAATTGCAAAACGATAAAATTTCTGTAGTACATAATTGTAAAACGGTAAATATTTTATTCCCCAGCAAAACGAACTGTAAAAGTATCATTCCCCAAAAATGCTTAAATAATATTTTATTTTGTCTAGCCAATGCCATCTTCTATTATGAAAAATATAAGTAATAAATAACCAATTCGATGTTATCATTTAGGAAAAGATACGATCTCATTCATTAGTGGTCTCGCCCAAAACAAACTTACCTTTATAACTTTTTAAATAAAGATATTATTTTTTTATTCCATAAACTGAACTCCTGTCATTAAAAATTATTTTATGTCTTCATTCTTAATTGTGTAAAACATGATATTTAATTGTTTCTACTATATAAAAAGGCCTTCTTTACTGACTTCGAAAAAAATGTCATGATCGTATTTAGTTTCTCTTTATTAATGTGTTTTGAGAGTACCATTCTATATTTTATTAAAATACGAACTTACTATGTGTTCTACTTAAAGATTAGACCTTTTACCCCAAACTCCATTCACTTAACTCCTATTAAAAGCAACCCAACAAAATAATAAAGTGTGTTTAGAAGTCACAATTTCTTAAAAATAAAGTTGATTAAATTTATAATTTAAATTTTCAAAATTTTGAACTCAAATATTTTAATTTCAATTCTATTTCATTAAAATTTGAGATTTCCGAAAACACTTCAAATATTTCGTATTTGATTTTGCAATTCTTGATTTCACCATTAATTATGACCAATCTAAAGGGATATCCACTAATGATAACATTTTGTCCTTAAGTTTGAAATGGTTGGTCTTATTCAAACCTATCGGTATACTTAACTGGCCAAAGAAGTGACCCGTGGGGCCAAAGAGGACACATCATAACTTCTTTACCACATAGTCTATATCTGAGGCTATATACCTAAACCAATCAATTGAGGAGAAGAATGTACATGTATGATACCAAAACCGTAAAACACTTGAGAATAAATATATTTTAAGCGTCTTATATAAAAAAAAAATTGTTCTTTCAATATAAGTATAAAATTTATACTTTTCGGATAAAAAATATATTAACACAATATATATAATTTAAAGGTTAAAAATAGACGTTATAAATATATGACAGTTCAGAAAAAAAAATTGACCAAAGCACGTAATTTAGTATTCTATAATGTTTCTCCATCAATCATCATGTGATCAATCCGAATTTAAACCTTAAAAAAAACTACATAAAAAATAAACAAAAAATACACCCAAATAGGTATTTACATAACAAAAAGAAACAGGAAAAAAATCTTGAAGATCGAATGATAATTACAGAGGGAATATGGAGAACCAACAACTCTCAATACTTATTTAACAATAAATTTGTATACAAAAAATTACAGTCAGATCTGAAAAATCAGTTCACTACAAAAAAAAAATCAGTTAATCACAAAAAAAAATCAGCAGCAGAATTAGGCATGAATTCAGAGTCACCCGGCAAAAGAAGAGTTGCAAAAAAATACATCATTGTTTCCCATCTTCCCCAATCCAACTACAACCTCGAACCTTAACCCTAATAGCGTCCCGCGATGAGTTAGGCACCGGTAATAAACCCCCATCTCCGGCCCCTGCAGTCACCAACACCATCGAATCACCAATCATATTCAAACTCAAAACGCCATCAATTAAAATGAATACCACCGGTGTACCCACGATAACCTCTACCGAGAGCAACTAAATAAATTCACAAAGGGAGAGAATATGTTGTAGGTGGATCTTCTAAGATCACGGGTGAAATCTACAACCAAACAATATACAAAGAGAAATAAAAATTATCAGTTAGCTTTTAAACTCTTAACCAAAACCGTAAAAAACAAAAAGTAATTGAGAGAGGAGTGTGTTGTGTCTGATTTCATATATATCTGCAAATAAAAAATAAAATCACTGACTTGGACAAAAGTATTCTTCTTCTTCTCGATTTGGACAAACTGATTTGGAGAAATCGCTGATATCTGTATTTACAAACCCTTACCCAAAGTACAACCATAAATCTCAGCATAGGAGAGGGAGAGGGAGCATCGAGTGAGGGATGAGGGTTTTAGCGTGGGAGAGGGATGAGGGTTTAAGTGTAGGAGAGGGAACAGGGTGGGGAGGATGAGTGAGGTAGAACGCGTGCACGGGGGGGGGGGGGGGGGGGGTAGGTTTTGTGCGAGTGGGGGTGAGTAGGAGTTGGAGGTAGAGGGGGACGGGGAGGGGAGAACATCCGCAACCCTAGGCGGTGCTTGAGACGGGCGTGGTCTGCTGGTAGGATTCCGGCGAGGTTAGCGGCGAGTGAGAATAGAGAGATGCTCTTAAGGTGGGACGGCGTGGGAGAGAGAAGAGAGAGATCTGCTCTTAAGGTGGGTGAGAAATGATAGAGAGAGAAACCGAGTACAATTATTAAAGGGGATCAGAATTAGAGGGTGTTACCAAAATACCCTAATATTTGAATTAAAGTGAAAATTTAATAAGGAAAAAAAGGAGGGAAGTCAAAAAATAAAAGGGTAAGTTTGTAAAAGTGAACGAGGTAAAGATATTCAACTTTATAATTCTGCAATGTCACAATGATACAATCCTATGTGGCACAATCCCACACCATTAGATCACCCAAAAAAATGCGATCTCAACCGTCACTTTTTGGAACAGTAAAACACCCCCCTCTCATATAATATATATATATATATATATATATATATATATATATATATATATATATATATATATATATAGAGAGAGAGAGAGAGAGAGAGAGAGAGAGAGAGAGAGAGGTCGTATTTTGGTGCGAGGGCATATGCCCTCGCCCAAGCTACGGTTGGCCTCAGGTTCGAGACATGGGAGCCGCCTCTCCATATATGGGGTAAGACCAACTGACATCCGCCTCTTCCAGACCTGCAGTTAAGTGGGAGCCTTGTGCACTGGGTACAACCGTATGGGTTCTAAACATTTCAGGGGACCCCTAAAAAAATCAACTCAAAATATGTTTTTTTTTGGTTAGAAAGGCGAAAAAGACTAGGCAAGCTCAGAAAGGAGAAGAGAAACCTCGGCGTTCGCTGCTATTGATGCATCAGTTGCCAGTGTTTTAAGCAGTTTAATAACTGTCAAATAATGACCAATTTTTTTAAAATACCAAAAAAATCATTTTGAGTTTATTTTTTTTAGGGTTCCCGAAATGTTTAAAAACCTAACGAAAAAATACTGCACAGTGGTGCGGTATAAGTTATACCGCAGATGAGCCCCTCTGTATATATATATATATGGAAATGATCAAGTGAGGTCCCAGTTTGAGGACCCTAAATGAGGTCCATTTTTTTAAAATAGTAAAAAAAATATTTTGGGGCTGGTTATTTTTTTATGGTTTTTAAACATTTCAGTAGGACCATAAAAAAATATTCAGCTAAAAATGATTTTTTTTGCTATTTTAAAAAAATCGGTCAAACGGTGTCAGTTTTTAAGCTGATAAAAACTTACAAAGTTTGACCGATTTTTTTAAAATAGTAAAAAAATTCATTTTGAGTTGATTATTTTTTTATGGTCCTATTGAAATGTTTAAAAATCATAAAAAAAAATCGGCCCCCAAATATTTTTTTGACTATTTTAAAAAAATGGACCTCATTCAGGGACCTCACTTGATCCTCTCTCTCTCTCTCTCTATATATATATATATATATATATATATTGTTTCTTACCTCTTGTGAAGATAGTGAATTGATTTTTTATTAGATAGTTAATTATTAGAGGATTAGATATCAATTTATATTTACTAATTTCCAAATTATTTATATTCAGGAAAAAGTAAACTAGGTGAAAGCTACTTAATAAGATCCAACACAAAACCAACAAAATCGCCAAACTCTTAACATTAAAAGAATGGATCATAACAAGAGAGATTATAAATGATTATACAACTCTACTCTACTCTTCATGAATCTTATTCTTTCATTTTGTTCTTTTTTAGTGCAGTTTCCTTGATTACCGTGTCCTTTTTATCATCTCTCTCACGTGTAGCAAAATCTAGCTATGCGTCACTTTTAGGTTACCACTGCATGCAAACAACCTTACAGAAGCAACGTGATGTGAACGCAGCAGAAGACACTCGCACCTTTTAACACACAAACAAGAAATCGAAGAAAAAAATCTCTCTCAATAACATATTCTCATTAATCAATTTCGAAAGTTAATTAATTACAAGAGGAGAACAATGACCTTATCTATGGGCTAATATTACTAGACTTGTATTAAGGGAATTAATCAATTATCCTGATTGCTATATTAACGGTATTTTCAGTGTTTCAACCACCCTCATGTTAGCTCTTTAATCTCTCTCTCTTTGACTATCACGTCACGCGCTCTCACAAAATTTCAATCCAAGCACATATAGGTCTCCTTGCAGCTCTGCATTTACTATAGATATTGTTGAATGGTCCAATAATAGGACTGATTCCAAAATTCTTAGATCTTGCATAAATATTTCATGATGGTTTCAAAATCCTACAAAAATTAAAGAAGAATTTGTTATTAAGTCTAATTCGGAAAATGTAATATGCGGTGGAAATAATATGAGAATAGCTAAAATCTGCCATGTTCATTTGAAGAATTCTTGTTTCATGACTCCATGGGTTTTATCGTGGGCATTCCCCGCACGAAATGGGGTCATGACTTGTCTGATTAACCGGGAGGATTACTTCTGGCAGGGTTGTCCGTTTTACGGGCCACCTATGAGGAACGCTTTGACAATTACTGCAGTTCTGCCTCCAGTTCTTGTCTTTCCACTTGTAGACTGAGGTGGTCAACTAGAGTGTTGGTGATGTGTTCCGCCCCTGGCGTAGGGACATTGTGACCTCCCAAGACGAATTTTCAATAAAAAACGACGTCAACAGCTTTTCTGTCGCATCCCTATCCCAGATCGTCTTGGGGTCTTCTCCCTTCATAACTGCCGGCCTGGTAGAGTTGCCTCATCGTCCCGGCCAGTCCCTCTGTTGAGTTTTCCAGCCGCATGAACGCCATCCACGAGTAAGTTTGCACCCGCCTTCAGCATATTTATGTCGCATACAAGGATCACGCAGATGCCCACTGTCTAGCACTCGTATTTCATCCTGGAGACTTGGTCATGGTCTTATCTCCTGAAGTCCTGCCGCCAAGGAAAGGGCCACAAACTTCAAATGCGTCGTTTTGGAACTTTCACGGTGGTTCACTGTTGTGGGGATAAAGCCAATGAGGTGGATTAGCTGTATGAATTTCATATGCAATGCAACTTCAAAGCCGTCGACCTCTCACCATTCAGCGGCATGCACATCCTTCTTATTTCCCCTACCCCAGGAGGGGGCCACCACGTCCGTTGTCACGTCTACCGCGTCGTGGGTGTCCTTGCTTCTAAGTTTGTCCTGTTTCCGTTTGACGACTACACCCGCTAGCATGGAAGCTCCAAACACCTGGGTCACTGAGGCCACCCTTCATTGCGTTAACCCAGACTTCTATCGCTATGATATTATATGACTCTTCAGGGGGAGGAGAGTCGTGCATAAGCATGAGCATGAGTTCAGTCTATTTCTGTGATTTTGTTATTTTTATTCTAGCCCTTTTAAGTGATGTCACACGTATTGTCCTCCTTTATGACATCACGCTTGACATTAGCAGACCTAGAACCTTCCCTTGCACTTATAAAAAGGGTTATCTCTTGTATTGTACTCACTATTACTTTTGAGATGATGAATGAGAATTACAGAGAGAAACTTTTCTTTTTATTAAAATGGTTTTTAGTATAGATTAATCGCTTCCGCTCCCCCCACTACACATCAAGATGCCTTGTAGGTTCGTCGCGTCCTAATAAATTATATTGCTAATTCAAATATCTAGAATTACTTGTAAAATATCCCCTGCTTCCATCTTAGACACCCCCCCCCAAGGGGCCCACCATGTGCATCAGTCATTCTTCGGTTTCCTTCACATGCATAAATAATTTTGGGTCTAATTGATTTTCATTTGATTCCTACTTGTGAACCTTATAAAGTGATGTGAAAGTTAGGTGCTCCTTGCAATATTGGGGTATTGGCATAATTGATTGCTTAGTGGAAAAAGATTAATTGTGACTTGTTGCAATAAAGAGGTCAAATGCCCATTCTCTCCTTTTATGGTTACTTTGTGTAAGGGCTGTGGTAAGGATGTTGATTTCCCTTTTTTTTGGCTGTGCGTTTGTTCAGATCTTGCGGTAAAAGATTTTTTGAGAGTTAGAAACTGAAGGAACGCTATCAAAATCTTTGATAGCATTTGTTAATCACGTGAGCAAGAATAATGCTAAAAGCCTTTAGAGATGTGTTTTGATGACTCTCGTTTGGGAGGTGGGGGAACGACATACGCAACTTTTGAAGATGAGGCGGATAAGAGTGCCATTTCATAAAGAACAAAGCTAATGTGATGTTTTTGGGCAGCTTAAACTCCTTTTAGTGCTTGGGAAGTTGGGATGTGTCATTTACTATGAGAAATTGGAGGCAGTCATGAAAATTGTGAGAGGGGTATTTTATTTATTTTTATATTATTTGCAGACTCCTCTGCAATCCATTCTATGATCTATTATAATCTAGTTGAAGGAAAACTAAAAATTCATTTGACCAATTCTCAACCAAATTTGGGATGGACGATTAGTTTGCTATCGATGCAATTTATTTTGTTGTCTTTTGGACTGTCAAATGGTAGGCTATGGTCTTTAACTTCAATTTTGTAAACCCATGGTGTTTACGATCCCAAGTGGCTGTATTATTATAAGAAAATTTTCGTTGGTAACCAACAATATTCATTTTTCTTAGTTCGTATGTTTGAAATTCAGCGCAGATAGATAGGGATCGTTTTTAATTTTTGTCAACTTTTTTGCCCGTGCAGGCTGACAGTGCTATTGTGGCACTAGATTGCTGCGGACAGTTACTGGGATCCCAACCCATCAGGTAAAATCTCTAAAACAATAGCTACAATCTACTGAGAAGCTGACACCGCTATCCTAACTGAATTTGCATTATTTTAGGGTAAGTCCCTCAAAGACACCAGTGAGGCCACGAGTTACTCGCCCGGGTGTTTTTAACTAATTATCAGACTGCGGGGCCCATCCATCAGAAGGAGGAATGTGGTGCATGCACCATGTAGAGAGATTTCATTGTCATGAAATGGTGAAACTTGTTAATTTTTCTTTGTTTCAGTATTTCCATCTTTACATAGCAACAGTCCTGCAATACTTCAAATGAAGTTTTTGAGGGGACCTTCCCAATGTTGAGAATTTCTACTTTAAATCGGTCCTTTTTAGGGGGCCGATGCAACCTATATATTGATGATGCTAGATTCCGGTAACTATTTTTGACGGCAAAAATGATTTATTGTGGTACCAAAAATTGACTCTCGAGTGGGTCTGGGAATGCAGGGATATGTTGTACCTTAAAAACATCGATGCTTTTATTTATAGTACTAGTGCTGAGGTACAACATAGCAGTGCATTTGGGGGGCCAGATCCAATTTTTGGTACATGTAGCATTGCTCTTGTTATGTTTGTGAGTAGTAGTGGCAAAATGTCGCCCAAATAATAAAACAATCCATATTAGTCCAGTCATTTAAATATGGGGCTCATATTTAAAAGCTATGAGTCAAATATGGGACCCATATTTGAAAGCTAGGAATCAAATATGGAGCCCAATTTTAAAAGATACGAATCAAATATAATACTCATATTTAAAAGTTGAGTAAAATATGAGTATTTTTTTGCATATACCTCGAATTGTAATACTTACTTTAGTAGAAAAACAATGGGTTGACCCAACCCATATTTGGTCTGCCCATATTTGGCCCATCCCACATTTAATCCAACCCATATTTGGCCTACCCACATTTAGACCAATCCATATTTGACCCGTTCAAATTAGGCCCAGCCTATAATTTTGCAGTTCTATTTGTGAGCAATTCTTGATCACCCATGTGCAGGTGCTTCACACTTATCGACTAGCAGTGATGGTGGGGCGGGTTAGGGCCGGGGTTACAGGTCAATCTGGGCTTGGCTGGGCTGAGTTTGGGCAGACCAAATATGGGCTGAAATATCACGCAAGCTGGGTTTGGGTTGGGTCAAACCGTTTTTTCTGTTCCCACATCATCTTCAATTTTACATCAAAACTTGAGTTTCTAAACTGAAACAATAATTCTTTTATTAGATCATTGCAAATCATCAAAACCATTTACAATTTAAAGAGGAAATTATACATTAAGCCCCTAAAGATTTTATTTTATATCGATTTAGTCCATAAAAGTTTAAATTGTGTCTATCAAGCCCCTAAAGTTTTACAAGTCTGTTCAATCAATACATTATATTTTACTTGTGTCCAATCAGTTCCTAAAGTATTTAAAAGGTATCCATTCCATTTAGTCCTTTGTTTAGTGTTAAATAATATTATAATAGTTTATTTTATTAGTTTTAATTTTTTCACATGTTACTCCTGTATTTTGAGGTTGTGAATTTTTGTTTTCCCAATGGTATCTTTTTTATGTGGAACCCCAACAAATATATAATTCATCCATCCCAAATTAAGGATCCCTATCCATTTTTTTTGCATAGATTAAGGATGCACTTGATACAGGGCCAAGATGAACACTTGTTCACTATCGTGAAATTTGGTTAGTTGATTATGTCCAAAAATAGAAAGTGAACTTTTAATTTAGAATAATGGACTTCTTGTTTTGGACGAAGGGAGTATAACACTCACGTAGACAATTTATACAGCTTTGCGGTGCTACAAATAATATGGAAGAAAATAATACCTTAAAGAAGTTACTAAAAGACGTAGAAAACTTTGAGTCACCAATTAGAAGTAATCAATGAAGTAAGCCATCTACAAAATAGTATAAAAGAAAAAGAAAAAAGTATTTATACCTAGGAAGGAAGAAGATGAACGTGGATTTTTACCCTACTCTTAATATCCTTTTGAGCCTATTCTACCAGAAAATAGAAAATAAAATGGATTTTAGTAACTACACTTTAGAACAACCAGAAGAGACGATTGAGAAACAGACTAATTTCGAAATTAAGCATAAAATAATATTATTTTTGTTTGAAAATCAGATAAAATGGATGAAACTGAGATCATAGAAATAATTAATATATAATTAGAATAGAAGATCTTTATAAGAATTTATGATTAATAAGTCTCGAGGAAATGAAACACATTACTCTTGAAAATTAAGCAAAATTAAAATAATGCAATGTCAACGAGTAAGAAACATATAAAATGGAAATCATAATGACACCAGTCAGTGTACATCAAATGGAAAATTCAGTGAGAGATTATGATTATAGAGAAATAATTGGATGTTATAGTTTTCAATACAGAGGAAATTCATTAAACATAGCGATACCTAATAGTGAAGATTTTGTATCACGAAAAGGAATATTTTTGAAGAAAGTCCTGTTAAAGAAATTGGTAATACAAGCTAAATATTAAATATAATTTTTAGAAAGTTATGTAGTAATAAACTTTTTACTTTTATAAACTGACATATATATAAAATAATCTCATAATAAATTTCCATAAACTAGCTTACCTAATCAATAAAAACATAGAAGAAAAATATAAAAAATGGCTAAAAGAAAAGAATGAAATAGTCTAAGGAAAGATCCATTAGGAGTTAGAATAATGTATGAAAGCGAATGGGCTGAGCAAAAGTGTCTGAAAATCAAGCAACAAAGAAAAATGATTTTTTTACATAAATTGCTAGCAAAATCCAAACCATAGGGGTTGTTGAGACGATAGAAAGTGGTATAGAAAAAAAAGGAAAATGTTGCTAAAAGATAATTTTAATAAACAAAGAGGTCAAAAATACAAAAAAAAAATATTGATGAAAACTTTTTCTTAAGAAGAGAAGAATTTTTAGAAAAAATATTAACTGTCGAGAATTAAAAATAACTTCTAAATATTGGTCTTGTTGAGAGAAAGGACATTCTACAAATCAATGCAGAAACAAAAAAGAATAACAAATTAAGCTATGCATTAGAATTTATTAAAAATTTAGCCAAATTAAGAAAATCATTACAAAAGAAATTAAAAAAGATAAGAGATGGACATGAAACAATGCCAACTCTGCATTAGTAAAATTGTTAAAAGAACAATGTAAAAATCTTTCAACATTAGTGTTACCAAATGAGGAAGATGAACTAGTTGTAGAAACTAATGCAAGTGATAGTCATTATAATCCAATATTAAAAATAAAAGAAGAAAAAGAATTGTGTAGACTGTAGCGGGAATTTTTAATAAAGCTCGATGTAATTATTCGACAATGAAAAAATAATTATTGGCGATAATTTGAGGAATTTACAAGTTTTTAATATTTTTAGCACCTAGACCATTTGTAATAAGAATTAACTGCAAAGGCCTAATGTGTTTTGTGAATAAAATATATCAAACATGTAGGTACAAGGAAGACTCTTGCAATATCTGGTTAAAATACTTTACATTTATTATAACGCATGTAAATAAAATAAAAAATTATGTAGATGATAGACTAACAAGAGAATTTGTGTATGAATATGAATCAAAGACTTACCTACAAACAATCCTAGAAGAGACAAATGAAATGCTGAACTTGGCATCACAAGTTCAGCATGAGTTTATATCTAATCGGGAAACCAGGAGAACAATGCCCACTTGGAATTCGGATCCTGGGACAAAACTGATTCTAATTTCTAATAGAGTGGTTAAAGTCTCCTTCAATCCTAACCTTGTCTTCTATGAAGGTCCAATGACATCGACGTGGAGAATGGGAATCTAATATCTATATAAATACTATATAACTGTAAACAGGAGTTAAAGACTCCTTTTCGTACAACCTTCCACGTGGACTATTCTCACTCCACCCAAATTAAATTACCCCTTCACATTTTCTATCACCTCACCCAAGGATCCTCTCCATCTCTGCTAAAATCTCATATACATTTCATCAAACATGTGACGTGCTTTCATATAATTTAAACCACTTTCACCACAAAACTATAGTAAACTTTATAACTTAGATAGAATGGAAATGATAAGTTAAAATAAACCAAATTATGTTGTTAAAAGGGTCTCATAGCAGTGTTACAGTACATCGATTAAGATAAAGTTGGAGACTTGGAATCCTGTACGAATATGTATGGGTAAAATAAAATACAATTATTAATGCAAGTAAGTTAGGAATATGTATAAACACAAATGTACCTTATAGTAACCCACACTAAACCTTACGAAATCCTATAACCTGGTCTTGCATTTAACCTTTGCAACTTGCCAAAATGATTTGTGGCTACCTAGTCCAATTAAAAGAAGAAGACACACAAACAATATTTTTGTCAAAAAGAACACAAAAAATATAAGGAGAAAAAAATTATAGATGGAGCGAAGATGACATAATTTTTTGGTCATTCATTACTCGATTGACAAGATCTACTAGTAGAGGTGGTTTGCGACAATTTAAAACAAAATAATAAATTTACGAAATATTCTTTCTGTGATGCTAAAACAGAGGAGATATAGTGAGGGGGCTGAGATGATGTGAATATCTATATATATTGTACATAATAGGATAGGTCAAAGAAAAAACGATGGGAAGAGAAAATGTTATGCCCATATAAGAGTTATAAAGGTATTTAAAGAGATGGAAAAATAAGTTGAAGCAGATAAGGCATTTAAAGAGACCAAAATAAAGAAAAAAGAACTGAAAGAACCACCTAGATCCCTTAAACGTCTCTTAACCAGTTGAAGATGGGATTAATTAGATGCGTACATGTGGATACCTCAGAAATCGAGCAAAGTCTTCAACTTTAACTCTTTTCTTCTGTTTTATAATATTAACTAGTGTGCAGGCCATGCGATGCGCGACCGTATTTCAGTTCTAAGTTCTTATGCTATGTGAATAGAATGAGATTAAATACATAGAAATTGACTCGAAATTGACATAATATTTCACGTTCTTGTCGTTTCGTCTCACTTTTTTTACACTAAGTAACTTCATGTTGTGTCCGTGTAATTTCAATATTCAATCAAAATACACCGTAATGATAATAATAATAATAATAATAATCACCTTCACATTCTTTTTTAATTTGGAATCATATTGATAAAGAAATGCAGAAAATACTTAGAATCACTTGACATCAAAGAAGCCATCTTTTATCCAACTCTGCTTTAATTTACTACAATTTTTCAAAGAGAGCCATACCAATCGTTCTATAGAAGATTGAAGGTACATGTGAGCCCCAAATTGATTAACGCGGGGCATGGAAGTTGCCGTTATTGTTATTGAGTTTAGTTATGGATTTGCAGAAGAAAGAAAAAGACTCCTTCAGTTCAATTGGAAGAGGGAGCGTCGAAGGAGGAAGTACACCGTAGTGGCTACTTTGGGCCCTTGAGAAAGATGTGTGCGCCAGTGCAGGTTGCTGCTTATTGAGACCTTCGATAATATAAGTAGTTTGCTTTGATGCAGAAAAGGTAACTGAATTGCACACAAGGGTGATATGAGTAAAAAGTAAATGAATTAAGGGGGATTAACTTGTGTGTCATTTTCATTCGAGTTTGTAACTATATATTAAATTAAAAGTTAAATCTGACATAATTTATCAAATTAAATTTTGTCAAGGAAAATCTATTAAAAACAAGTTTGACTAAAAAATAAAAAATAAAGAATAAAGGCGTTCATCTAAACACCATTTGGCAACCAAAAAAAATGCCATTAGTCTGAAAATAGACTAGATAGTCTCCTCGCATCACAAACAAAATAGACTTTATACGATGCAGAATGACGAAATCAAGTTTCTGGAAGCAATTATTGGCCAATTCAATTATTTCTCGGCTCCAAAGTAACCTTTTTATTTCTTGGTTCCCAAAGTCCATGTTTGTAAGTTCTCCACGTCACTTCTTGCTTAATGCCTTTTTCTATAATATATACCTAATTGCCTTCTCGTCAATATACATTGTATAATGGAGGAAGCGTGTCATTATCAATGTTCAATATATTCTTGTTGAGTATATCATGGTACTCGAACTCCTCGGGCTTACGTTGTCAATTTCCCAATTAAAATGTTTTTAAGGTCTTTTTTATAAGTCATTTTTTAGTCAAACTTTATTTTAGTTCACGTAAATATTCAACTATTAAATATGTTTTATGGTCTTAAATTAAAAATTACATATGATAAAATTTTTCCTAACATTTTAAATATAATTAAAATCTAAGAGTAACTAACATAGTTGTCACCACTAACACCACATTCCCCACCTGCCACTGCTGCCACCTGTCATCGCCGCCACTTATTGCCTTCTCCAATGCCACTACTCGACGACCACCATCAAGACCACCTGATCTGCTGCCACCACCACCATCACCAGATCTGTCACAACAAACACGATGTACCACAACCATCGCATCTCCACCATAGTTAATATATACTAAAAGCTAAAAAGAAGAAGAAGACTTATAATAAATAATTACTTGGAGTGTAAACATTTGTTATCACTACAAGAAATAACATTTTGCCAACGTTTTTTGCGGCGTTTTAAAAAAACGTCGCCATAGTAATATTTACTGACGTTTATTCAGAAATGTTATTAAATTTAACAACGTTTTATTTAATCGGCATTAATTATTGACATTTAATATTAAAATGCCAGAAATCACCGACATTTGTGTAACAACCCGCGTAATTTTGGACTATTTTAACTAATTTCTGGAAAATGGAGGAAAATAAAGTTTTTGATAAAATTATTTTTATTGGTCAAATATGTTGGTTATTATTTTTAAAGGCGAGAATTTCAAACGGTTTCGAAAACGGAGTTAAAACGGATTTTAAAATGATTTATAAATGTTTTTAACTCTTGGAGTTGTTTTGACTTCCAACTTTTCATTTATTTGCCTTATTCAAAGGAGTCTTTTGGATTCCCACTCTTAATTTCTTTGCATTATAAAAGGAAGTCGTGGGCAACCCTTTTAACCTACTTTTGGCACAAATTTTGGCAGCAAATATATTTTATATTCCTCTTCTTTTTATATACACGTTGGCCCTTGAGATTTGTGAGTTCCAACCTTATATTAGAGGTGTTCTTGGGGATATTTTGTTGGAGGTTCTTGGAGAAGCTTTTGTAGATCTTTTGAGTTGATCTTGATGATGTGATCATTGGTTTCTCATCATGGTTTGAGGTATGGGGTTTTACACAATATGCTCCTTAAATCTCGCGAGTGTCATTCTCTTTGAATTCTTGTTAATTGAACTCATATTTGAATTGATAAATTCATTGAAATCTGAAAAATAATTGTTGAAATTATTTTGATTCATGTGGTATCACTATATTGTTGATGAGCACGTTGTCATGAGATTTTAATATGGCACGGATGTTGGGCACCCGCCAAAATTCCTGTTTCCCGGGCTATGGCTTGATAAAGCATATACGGATGTGGTGAGGCCTGGTGACCCGGTTAAAGTGTTGTTGAGAAATTATATTGATAAATGCTTTGAGATTTGCATTTTGATTTGAATATTCGTACTCGTGTTGTTACGCTTTGTTCATCGTTAATATAATTATTGAGCATCTTTCCTGTCGTATTGTGTACTTCCCCATATTTTCTTTTAGTGGCAGGTTAGCGCGAATTTTGGAGCGCTATGGAGATTGATTTTAGCGAGGATTTTTTGGGAAAGATTTGTATTATTTATTTTCTTGTATAGAGCTTTGGAGATTTGTATTTTTATTCGAGTTAGATAGTTGTAATTTTAATTCGAGAGACTTGTTGTAATTGAAGAGATTGAGATTAGTGGATTTATATTATTGTGGGTTTATTTAGATGCTCTATACCTTGTTATTTGTGGATTTGGATTTATTTTATCGCATTAGCGCTCCGTTCGCTCTCCCCGGGCGGGCGGGGTGTTACAAATGGTATCAGAGCTTAGGTATACGACAACCCTCGGGGCTTGAGTTTTGGGTTCATTGCGTGG
The DNA here is from genome assembly GCA_949130495.1 of Sambucus nigra. Taxonomy (NCBI): domain Eukaryota; kingdom Viridiplantae; phylum Streptophyta; class Magnoliopsida; order Dipsacales; family Adoxaceae; genus Sambucus; species Sambucus nigra. The sequence goes on along the minus strand of OX422214.1, from coordinate 379,335,889 downwards.
TTAGCAATTTTGGAGATAGAAAATTTAGGTGATATTCGTGTTAGGTATCTAGATTAGATGTGAGAAAATTATTTTTGGAGATTGTTAGCCTGAGTTTTAAGAGTTAGGCATTCGGCGAATTTCGAGGGGGAAATTCCATTGCTAGTGGGGAAGTGTAAAAACCCGCGTAATTTTGGGCTATTTTAACTAATTTCTGGAAAATGGAGGAAAATAAAGTTTTTGATAAAATTATTTTTATTGGTCAAATATGTTGGTTATTATTTTTAAAGGCGAGAATTTCAAACGGTTTCGAAAACGGAGTTAAAACGGATTTTAAAATGATTTATAAATGTTTTTAACTCTTGGAGTTGTTTTGACTTCCAACTTTTCATTTATTTGCCTTATTTAAAGGAGTCTTTTGGATTCCCAATCTTCATTTCTTTGCATTATAAAAGGAAGTCGTGGGCAACCCTTTTAACCTACTTTTGGCAGCAAATATATTTTATATTCCTCTTCTTTTTATATACACGTTGGCCCTTGAGATTTGTGAGTTCCAACCTTATATTAGAGGTGTTCTTGGGGATATTTTGTTGGAGGTTCTTGGAGAAGCTTTTGTAGATCTTTTGAGTTGATCTTGATGATGTGATCATTGGTTTCTCATCATGGTTTGAGGTATGGGGTTTTACACAATATGCTCCTTAAATCTCGCGAGTGTCATTCTCTTTGAATTCTTGTTAATTGAACTCATATTTGAATTGATAAATTCATTGAAATCTGAAAAATAATTGTTGAAATTATTTTGATTCATGTGGTATCACTATATTGTTGATGAGCACGTTGTCATGAAATTTTAATATGGCACGGATGTTGGGCACCCGCCAAAATTCCTGTTTCCCGGGCTATGACTTGATAAAGCATATACGGATGTGGTGAGGCCTGGTGACCCGGTTAAAGTGTTGTTGAGAAATTATATTGATAAATGCTTTGAGATTTGCATTTTTATTTGAATATTCGTACTCGTGTTATTACGCTTTGTTCATCGTTAATATAATTATTGAGCATCTTTCCTGTCGTATTGTGTACTTCCCCATATTTTCTTTTAGTGGCAGGTTAGCGCGAATTTTGGAGCGCTATGGAGATTGATTTTAGCGAGGATTTTTTGGGAAAGATTTGTATTATTTATTTTCTTGTATAGAGCTTTGGAGATTTGTATTTTTATTCGAGTTAGATAGTTGTAATTTTAATTCGAGAGACTTGTTGTAATTGAAGAGATTGAGATTAGTGGATTTATATTATTGTGGGTTTATTTAGATGCTCTATACCTTGTTATTTGTGGATTTGGATTTATTTTATCGCATTAGCGCTCCGTTCGTTCTCCCCGGGCGGGCGGGGTGTTACAAATGGTATCAGAGCTTAGGTATACGACAACCCTCGGGGCTTGAGTTTTGGGTTCATTGCGTGGTTAGCAATTTTGGAGATAGAAAATTTAGGTGATATTCGTGTTAGGCATCTAGATTAGATGTGAGAAAATTATTTTTGGAGATTGTTAGCCTGAGTTTTAAGAGTTAGGCATTCGGCGAATTTCGAGGGGGAAATTCAATTGCTAGTGGGGAAGTGTAACAACCCGCGTAATTTTGGGCTATTTTAACTAATTTCTGGAAAATGGAGGAAAATAAAGTTTTTGATAAAATTATTTTTATTGGTCATATATGTTGGTTATTATTTTTAAAGGCGAGAATTTCAAACGGTTTCGAAAACGGAGATAAAACGGATTTTAAAATGATTTATAAATGTTTTTAACTCTTGGAGTTGTTTTGACTTCCAACTTTTCATTTATTTGCCTTATTTAAAGGAGTCTTTTGGATTCCCACTCTTCATTTCTTTGCATTATAAAAGGAAGTCGTGGGCAACCCTTTTAACCTACTTTTGGCACAAATTTTGGCAGCAAATATATTTTATATTCCTCTTCTTTTTATATACACGTTGGCCCTTGAGATTTGTGAGTTCCAACCTTATATTAGAGGTGTTCTTGGGGCTATTTTGTTGGAGGTTCTTGGAGAAGCTTTTGTAGATCTTTTGAGTTGATCTTGATGATGTGATCATTGGTTTCTCATCATGGTTTGAGGTATGGGATTTTACACAATATGCTCCTTAAATCTCGCGAGTGTCATTCTCTTTGAATTCTTGTTAATTGAACTCATATTTGAATTGATAAATTCATTGAAATCTGAAAAATAATTGTTGAAATTATTTTTATTCATGTGGTATCACTATATTGTTGATGAGCACGTTGTCATGAGATTTTAATATAGCACGGATGTTGGGCACCCGCTAAAATTCCTGTTTCCCGGGCTATGGTTTGATAAAGCATATACGGATGTGGTGAGGCCTGGTGACCCGGTTAAAGTGTTGTTGAGAAATTATATTGATAAATGCTTTGAGATTTGCATTTTGATTTGAATATTCGTACTCGTGTTGTTACGCTTTGTTCATCGTTAATATAATTATTGAGCATCTTTCCTGTCGTATTGTGTACTTCCCCATATTTTCTTTTAGTGGCAGGTTAGCGCGAATTTTGGAGCGCTGTGGAGATTGATTTTAGCGAGGATTTTTTGGGAAAGATTTGTATTATTTATTTTCTTGTATAGAGCTTTGGAGATTTGTATTTTTATTCGAGTTAGATAGTTGTAATTTTAATTCGAGAGACTTGTTGTAATTGAAGAGATTGAGATTAGTGGATTTATATTATTGTGGGTTTATTTAGATGCTCTATACCTTGTTATTTGTGGATTTGGATTTATTTTATCGCATTAGCGCTCCGTTCGCTCTCCCCGGGCGGGCGGGGTGTTACAAATGGTATCAGAGCTTAGGTATACGACAACCCTCGGGGCTTGAGTTTTGGGTTCATTGCGTGGTTAGCAATTTTGGAGATAGAAAATTTAGGTGATATTCGTGTTAGGCATCTAGATTAGATGTGAGAAAATTATTTTTGGAGATTGTTAGCCTGAGTTTTAAAAGTTAGGCATTCGGCGAATTTCGAGGGGGAAATTCCATTGCTAGTGGGGAAGTGTAACAACCCGCGTAATTTTGGGCTATTTTAACTAATTTCTGGAAAATGGAGGAAAATAAAGTTTTTGATAAAATTATTTTTATTGGTCATATATGTTGGTTATTATTTTTAAAGGTGAGAATTTCAAACGGTTTCGAAAACGGAGTGAAAACGGATTTTAAAATGATTTATAAATGTTTTTAACTCTTGGAGTTGTTTTGACTTCCAACTTTTCATTTATTTGCCTTATTTAAAGGAGTCTTTTGGATTCCCACTCTTCATTTCTTTGCATTATAAAAGGAAGTCGTGGGCAACCCTTTTAACCTACTTTTGGCACAAATTTTGGCAGCAAATATATTTTATATTCCTCTTCTTTTTATATACACGTTGGCCCTTGAGATTTGTGAGTTCCAACCTTATATTAGAGGTGTTCTTGGGGCTATTTTGTTGGAGGTTCTTGGAGAAGCTTTTGTAGATCTTTTGAGTTGATCTTGATGATGTGATCATTGGTTTCTCATCATGGTTTGAGGTATGGGATTTTACACAATATGCTCCTTAAATCTCGCGAGTGTCATTCTCTTTGAATTCTTGTTAATTGAACTCATATTTGAATTGATAAATTCATTGAAATCTGAAAAATAATTGTTGAAATTATTTTTATTCATGTGGTATCACTATATTGTTGATGAGCACGTTGTCATGAGATTTTAATATAGCACGGATGTTGGGCACCCGCTAAAATTCCTGTTTCCCGGGCTATGGCTTGATAAAGCATATACGGATGTGGTGAGGCCTGGTGACCCGGTTAAAGTGTTGTTGAGAAATTATATTGATAAATGCTTTGAGATTTGCATTTTTGATTTGAATATTCGTACTCGTGTTGTTACGCTTTGTTCATCGTTAATATAATTATTGAGCATCTTTCCTGTCGTATTGTGTACTTCCCCATATTTTCTTTTAGTGGCAGGTTAGCGCGAATTTTGGAGCGCTGTGGAGATTGATTTTAGCGAGGATTTTTTGGGAAAGATTTGTATTATTTATTTTCTTGTATAGAGCTTTGGAGATTTGTATTTTTATTCGAGTTAGATAGTTGTAATTTTAATTCGAGAGACTTGTTGTAATTGAAGAGATTGAGATTAGTGGATTTATATTATTGTGGGTTTATTTAGATGCTCTATACCTTGTTATTTGTGGATTTGGATTTATTTTATCGCATTAGCGCTCCGTTCGCTCTCCCCGGGCGGGCGGGGTGTTACAAATGGTATCAGAGCTTAGGTATACGGCAACCCTCGGAGCTTGAGTTTTGGGTTCATTGCGTGGTTAACAATTTTTGGAGATAGAAAATTTAGGTGATATTCGTGTTAGGCATCTAGATTAGATGTGAGAAAATTATTTTTGGAGATTGTTAGCCTGATTTTTAAGAGTTAGGCATTCGGCGAATTTCAAGGGCGAAATTCCATTGCTAGTGGGGAAGTGTAACAACCCGCATAATTTTGGGCTATTTTAACTAATTTCTGGAAAATGGAGGAAAATAATGTTTTTGATAAAATTATTTTTATTGGTCAAATATGTTGATGTTGAAGAATTTTTAATTATGCAGAAAATATGAACAGATGTTTGGATTTGAGGCGTAATAGACTACTGTCCTTAAGGTGTTATTTGCCCCCACTCGTACAGAGTTTGCTAACGGGTTTAGGCAAATTACCTCCAAGATACAACAAATCCACGGGTTTATTCAAGTAGCAAACTTGAATAATAACCCAGAACACTCTATGAAATTGGTAAGAAGAAATAATAGAGAGAAAGAGAATTTTCGGAATTAATTATGACAGGATTTTGCCTTCTATATATAGCCTCTTGTGGTGTCTGTTCATGAAGAGACACCACATCCAAAGGTCATTTAATCACGGCCCTTGGATATATAACTATATTTTTAACGTTCCAGATTTGAACTAAAAGGATGCGACTGTACGGATTAATACTTAACGAAGTGGCGCCAAAATCCGACGGTTCAGATCCATTCGCGCCATAATTATGTGTCATTTATTATGGATTTAATCTGGACCGTTTGATCTTTTGACGTTGTCAAAAATCAAAGGCTCCTACTGCTGCTCGCGACGATGCGAAGTGCAAAGTGCGCCTCTAAAGCGCCCAAAGCGCCCTAAACGCCCAATCGCACTTTCGCACACGCGCGCGCGCCCGCGTGTGCGTGTGCGGATGGTGCAAAGCACCATCCTTGGACCTAAGGTGTACACTAGTAGCATACACTTCAATGCACACAAGTAATCTCTTATGACACAAAAGCATTTATTAACCCACTAACTTTTTCACACTTTTCCAATGTGGGACTTTGGTTTTCCCACTTCCCTTTGTCTTTTCTTATTCCAATTAATTGATGGTTTTAACCTTTTATTTTCTCTAACCATTAATACCCATTAATATTAAAATCATCCAATAATCCCCCACTAGATTTTAATATTAATGCAATTTCTTCTTGTGATATGCTCATGCATACAAGGAGGTATCTTTCGATTTAAACCTTCAGTTAGTGAATACATATCAAAGTTCTAATAAGACAATGGTGTGCCATGCATTAAACCTTGTCTTATTATTTAGAACCGGATATATATCACACATGAGATATCCCAATCTCTACGAGATGTTCAATATGGTTTTAGCACTATTATGGCCATGTGCACTATCTTGGCTTCATGAATATTAACCAGAATAAACCCAAAATCTTGCTAGAAGCGGCACCACTTCCTATATTCATATAGGTGAAGTTCTCTTGCATGTCTTTGCTACTTTAGACAACGAACTTCATTAAGAGGTAAACTCATCCTCTTGACGTAGCAATATGCACTGAACATCCTAGAAGGGACATGAAATTGAATAAATTTCAGTGCAAAACTAATCACTTATCAGTAACTTGTTATTACCCATTAAACTTTGGAATAGTGGTAATGCTATTACATAGTTGGGTTACCATTACCGGTGACTATTGAAAAAATGGTTTTAGTCCCATTCCACTAGATGTGTCCTTTACCAAATCTCTCGAAAGTCCTTTGGTAAGAGGGTCAGCTAGATTCTTATTTGTTCGAACATATATAATATTAATAACTCCATAAGTTATTAATTGTTTGACATATTCATGCCTTAAACTTATGTGTCTAGATTTTCCATTATATACTTTGTTATACGCTCTAGACAATGTAGCTTCACTATCACAATATAAAGAAAGAGATGGCATTGGTTTTGGCCATAACTTTATGTCCAATAATAAATTTCTTAGCCACTCTGCTTCTTTTCCGGCTGCTGCCAGTGCTATAAACTCAGATTCCATTGTTGAATGTGTAATGCAAGTTTGTTTCTTGGATGCCCAAGATACCGCCCCACCCGTTAAGGTGAATATCCATCCAGATGTGGATTTATTATCACTTGCACTAGTTATCCAACTAGCATCAGAGTATCCTTCAAGAACTGCAGGAAAGTCATAATAAAATAGACCTAATTCTTTGGTCTTCTTGAGGTAACCAAAAATCCTCCCAATTTCTTTCCAATGATCCACACTTGGATTATTAGTGTATCTTGACATTTTACCTACTGCAAATGCAATATCTGGCCTTGTACAATGCATCGCATACATTAAACTTCCAATTGCACTAGCATATTCAAGTTGTGCAACTGCTCTGCCAGAATTTTCTAATAATTTTATACTAGAATCATATGGGGTATTTGCTTCTTTTATTTTCAAGTGATTAAATTTGTGAATAACTTTGTCAATGTAATGAGATTGGCATAATGCATAACCCCCACTATGTTTCTTAACCTTAATACCCAAGATAATATCCACTTCATTAAGATCTTTCATTTTAAATTGTGAACTAAGATACTTCTTAGTTTCATATATACCTCTCATGTTTGTACCAAAAATTAATAAGTCATCAACATATAGACAAATAATTACACCATAGTCATCGGTGAATTTAGAATAAATGCACTTATCAGCGTTGTTATGTTTGAAACCATTAGAAAGAATGATTGTATCAAACTTTTCATGCCACTGCTTTGGTGCTTGTTTCAACCCATAAAGTGACTTAATTAATTTACAAACTTTATGTTCATTTCCGGGCAAAACAAACCCTTCGGGTTGTTCCATATATACCTCTTCATCTAGGTCACCATTCAAAAATGTTGTTTTAACATCCATTTGATGCACAAATAGATTATAAATAGATGCAATTGCCATTAAAACACGTATGGATGTAATTCTAGCAACAGGTGCATAAGTATCGAAATAGTCAATCCCTTTTCTTTGTTTAAAACCTTTTGCTACCAATCTAGCCTTAAAGGTTTGAATAGAACCATCGGTATTGTATTTTCTTCTAAATACCCATTTACTACTAATAGGTTGTGATCCTTGTGGCAAGTCCACTAAAACCCATGTCTGATTTGATAGAATTGAATCCATCTCATCATTAATAGCTTCTTTCCAAAAAGAAGCATCTCTTGAAGTCATTGCTTCGTTAAAGGTTTTAGGATCTTCTTCTACGTTAAGTAAAATAGACATTTTATTTAGAATATTATCTCTATCTCCTTCAACCAAAAAGGCTAAGGCTTGAGATGAAATAAAATCAGGGCCAAAAGATTTTTCTTTTCTAGCACGCTGACTTCTTCTAGGTTCTATTTTTGTTTCGGGTTCATTCCTCTTATTATTAATTGATGGTCTAGGAATCAACCTAGTGGATGTATCATGATTGGCATCTAATTCGACACATGAATCTTTATAAAATTTATTTTCAATAAATTCAACATCCCTTGATTCAATTACAACATTAGAATTTAAGTCCAACAACCTATATGCCTTAGAATTTTCCGCGTATCCTATGAAAACACTTTTAATTCCTCTTGCACCCAACTTTGAACTTTTAGGGTCATGAATTCTATAGAAAGCCAAACAACCCCATACCCTTAGGTAGTCCAGATTTGGTTTTCGATTCTTCCATACCTCGTATGGAGAAACATGTGTTTTCATTGATGGAATTCTGTTGTGTAAATGACAAGCGGTGAGTAAAGCTTCTCCCCACAAATTGTTTGGTAAGTTTGAATTAATCAACATAGAATTGATCATATTAGTAAGAGTCCTATTCTTTCTTTCAGCCAAACCATTTTGTTGGGGAGTATAAGGGGCAGTTCTTTGATGTATTATTCCATGTTCTTCACAAAATGAGTCAAATTCATTTGGAAAATACTCTCCCCCTCTATCACTACGAAGAATTTTAATTTTCTTTTCCTTTTGGTTTTCAACTTCTGCTTTATAACATTTAAACATTGAAAAAGCTTCATCCTTATGTCTTATCAAATATACATATGTGAATTTTGAGCAATCATCAATGAATGTAATAAAATATCTTTTTCCGCCTCTAGTTAAAATACCATTATATTCACATATATCAGAATGAACTAATTATAATAATTCAGCACTTCGTTCGACTTTAGGAAAAGGTCTTTTTATTAATTTTGCTTGAATACAGATTTCACATTTTTCAAGAGAAGTGCTATCACAAGTTATTAATTTATGTTTAGACATGTATTTCAATGATCTAAAATTTAAATGCGCTAATCTAGCATGCCAAACATCAAAAGACTCAACAATATAAGCAGAATTATTCATATTATTAATCAAAATACTGAGTTTGAACATTCCACCACAAGCATACCCTTTCCCAACAAATGCCCCATTCTTAGACAGAATTAACTTATCAGACTCAAAGACGGCTTTAATGCCGCTTTTACAAATCAAACTTGCAGACACTAGATTTTTTCGAATTTCTGGTACATGCAGAACATTTGTCAACGTCAACTTCTTTCCAGATGTGAATTGTAGTTCAACGTTTCCTTTTCCTAGAACTTTGGCAGAATTATGATTCCCCATTAGAACCTCTTGACCGTCCTCTGCTTTTTCATATGCGGAATACAATGATTTATCATTGCAGACATGCATGGTAGCCCCAGAATCGAGCCACCAGTCAGAAGACTTCGTTATTGCCGCCATGTTTAGTTCGGTAATCATACCAATTTGCATGTCCGATACCATTGCGACAAGATCCTCGATCTTATTTTCCACCATATTTGCATTGTTTGTATTATTGGATTCAGTAGCATTTATCTTTCGTTTCTTGTTTCTGCAATCACGGGCATAGTGGCCATTTTTTCCACAATTGAAACAAGCCCCATTGGACTGTTTCTTATTGGAATTATTTTTCTTGAACTTCTTACCATTAGGTTTGAAGTTCTTATGATATTTCTTTCCTTCAACAAAGTTTACTTTGGTGGAATTATGAGAAACATTTGTTTGATCACGGGATCTGGTTTCTTCTTCAATTCTTAAATGTTTCTGTAACTCCTCCAAACTTATATCATCTTTCCTATGTAGGAGTTTCTTACGACAATCATTCCAACTTGGTGGTAATTTTGCAATAATTGCACCAACTTGAAATGACTCAGAAATTTCCACCTTTAATTCACGAAGCTTTGTGACAAGGATTTGTAACTCATGTACTTGGTCTAAAACAGTTTGGTTATCACTTATTTTGAATTCAAAATATTTCAGAATTAAGAATTTATCCGTACCTTCTTTCTCTGTTTTGTATTTATATTCAAGAGCATTCCAGATTTCCCGCGGAGACTGCATAGAGTTGTAAAGATCATATAATCGATCAGACAGTGTATTCAGAATATGCCCACGACACACCAATTCGTCTTCTTCACGTTTCTTCCTTTGTTCTTTGACAGTTTCATTATCGTCTTCTTTTGGCTCCGGAATTGCTTCTAGTTTAGGATCCAGAACATATGCTATTTTCAAAACTGTGAGAAGGAAGAATAATTTTCCTTTCCAGCGAGTGAAATTTGTTCCATCAAAGCGGTCCAAATGCACATTGGGATTCAGAAACATATTCATATTCTTTTCTGCCTCCATAAATAACACCTTAAGATTGTTGAAGAATTTTTAATTATGCAGAAAATATGAACAGATGTTTGGATTTGAGGCGTAATAGACTACTGTCCTTAAGGTGTTATTTTCCCCCACTCGTACAGAGTTTGCTAACGGGTTTAGGCAAATTACCTCCAAGATACAACAAATCCACGGGTTTATTCAAGTAGCAAACTTGAATAATAACCCAGAACACTCTATGAAATTGGTAAGAAGAAATAATAGAGAGAAAGAGAATTTTCGGAATTAATTATGACAGGATTTTGCCTTCTATATATAGCCTCTTGTGGTGTCTGTTCATGAAGAGACACCACATCCAAAGGTCATTTAATCACGGCCCTTGGATATATAACTATATTTTTAACGTTCCAGATTTGAACTAAAAGGACGCGACTGTACGGATTAATACTTAACGAAGTGGAGCCAAAATCCGACGGTTCAGATCCATTCGCGCCATAATTATGTGTCATTTATTATGGATTTAATCTGGACCGTTTGATCTTTTGACGTTGTCAAAAATCAAAGGCTCCTACTGCTCCTCGCAACGATGCGTACGTGCGAAGTGCAAAGTGCGCCTCTAAAGCGCCCAAAGCGCCCTAAACGCCCAATCGCACTTTCGCACACGCGCGCGCGCGCGTGTACGTGTGCGTGTGCGTGTGCAGATGGTGCAAAGCACCAACCTTGGACCTAAGGTGTACACTAGTAGCATACACTTCAATGCACACAAGTAATCTCTTATGACACAAAAGCATTTATTAACCCACTAACTTTTTCACACTTTTCCAATGTGGGACTTTGGTTTTCCCACTTCCTCTTGTCTTTTCTTATTCCAATTAATTGATGGTTTTAACCTTTTATTTTCTCTAACCATTAATACCCATTAATATTAAAATCATCCAACAGTTGGTTATTATTTTTAAAGGCGAGAATTTCAAACGGTTTCGAAAACGGAGTTAAAACGGATTTTAAAATGATTTATAAATGTTTTTAACTCTTGGAGTTGTTTTGACTTCCAACTTTTCATTTATTTGCCTTATTTAAAGGAGTCTTTTGGATTCCCACTCTTCATTTCTTTGCATTATAAAAGGAAGTCGTGGGCAACCCTTTTAACCTACTTTTGGCACAAATTTTGGCAGCAAATATATTTTATATTCCTCTTCTTTTTATATACACGTTGGCCCTTGAGATTTGTGAGTTCCAACCTTATATTAGAGGTGTTCTTGGGGCTATTTTATTGGAGGTTCTTGGAGAAGCTTTTGTAGATCTTTTGAGTTGATCTTGATGATGTGATCATTGGTTTCTCATCATGGTTTGAGGTATGGGGTTTTACACAATATGCTCCTTAAATCTCGCGAGTGTCATTCTCTTTGAATTCTTGTTAATTGAACTCATATTTGAATTGATAAATTCATTGAAATCTGAAAAATAATTGTTGAAATTATTTTGATTTATGTGGTATCACTATATTGTTGATGAGTACGTTGTCATGAGATTTTAATATGGCACGGATGTTGGGCACCCGCCAAAATTCCTGTTTCCCGGGCTATGGCTTGATAAAGCATATACGGATGTGGTGAGGCCTGGTGACCCGGTTAAAGTATTGTTGAGAAATTATATTGATAAATTCTTTGAGATTTGCATTTTGATTTGAATATTCGTACTCGTGTTGTTACGCTTTGTTCATCGTTAATATAATTATTGAGCATCTTTCCTGTCGTATTGTGTACTTCCCCATATTTTCTTTTAGTGGAAGGTTAGCGCGAATTTTGGAGCGCTATGGAGATTGATTTTAGCGGGGATTTTTTGGGAAAGATTTGTATTATTTATTTTGTTGTATAGAGCTTTGAAGATTTGTATTTTTATTCGAGTTAAATAGTTGTAATTTTAATTCGAGAGACTTGTTGTAATTGAAGAGATTGAGATTAGTGGATTTATATTATTGTGCGTTTATTTAGATACTCTATACCTTGTTATTTGTGGATTTGGATTTATTTTATCGCATTAGCGCTCCGTTCGCTCTCCCCGGGCGGGCGGGGTGTTACAAATGGTATCAGAGCTTAGGTATACGGCAACCCTCGGGCTTGAGTTTTGGGTTCATTGCGTGGTTAGCAATTTTTGGAGATAGAAAATTTAGGTGATATTCGTGTTAGGCATCTAGATTAGATGTGAGAAAATTATTTTTGGAGATTGTTAGCCTGATTTTTAAGAGTTAGGCATTCGGCGAATTTCGAGGGCGAAATTCCATTGCTAGTGGGGAAGTGTAACAACCCGCGTAATTTTGGGCTATTTTAACTAATTTCTGGAAAATGGAGGAAAATAAAGTTTTTGATAAAATTATTTTTATTGGTCAAATATGTTGGTTATTATTTTTAAAGGCGAGAATTTCAAACGGTTTCGAAAACGGAGTTAAAACGGATTTTAAAATGATTTATAAATGTTTTTAACTCTTGGAGTTGTTTTGACTTCCAACTTTTCATTTATTTGCCTTATTTAAAGGAGTCTTTTGGATTCCCACTCTTCATTTCTTTGCATTATAAAAGGAAGTCGTGGGCAACCCTTTTAACCTACTTTTGGCACAAATTTTGGCAGCAAATATATTTTATATTCCTCTTCTTTTTATATACACGTTGGCCCTTGAGATTTGTGAGTTCCAACCTTATATTAGAGGTGTTCTTGGGGCTATTTTGTTGGAGGTTCTTGGAGAAGCTTTTGTAGATCTTTTGAGTCGATCTTGATGATGTGATCATTGGTTTCTCATCATGGTTTGAGGTATGGGGTTTTACACAATATGCTCCTTAAATCTCGCGAGTGTCATTCTCTTTGAATTCTTGTTAATTGAACTCATATTTGAATTGATAAATTCATTAAAATCTGAAAAATAATTGTTGAAATTATTTTGATTCATGTGGTATCACTATATTGTTGATGAGCACGTTGTCATGAGATTTTAATATGGCACGGATGTTGGGCACTTGCTAAAATTCCTGTTTCCCGGGCTATGGCTTGATAAAGCATATACGGATGTGGTGAGGCCTGGTGACCCGGTTAAAGTGTTGTTGAGAAATTATATTGATAAATGCTTTGAGATTTGCCTTTTGATTTGAATATTCGTACTCGTGTTGTTACGCTTTGTTCATCGTTAATATAATTATTGAGCATCTTTCCTGTCGTATTGTGTACTTCCCCATATTTTCTTTTAGTGGCAGGTTAGCGCGGATTTTGGAGCGCTATGGAGATTGATTTTAGCGAGATTTTTTGGGAAAGATTTGTATTATTTATTTTGTTGTATAGAGCTTTGGAGATTTGTATTTTTATTCGAGTTAGATAGTTGTAATTTTAATTCGAGAGACTTGTTATAATTGAAGAGATTGAGATTAGTGGATTTATATTATTGTGGGTTTATTTAGATGCTCTATACCTTGTTATTTGTGGATTTGGATTTATTTTATCGCATTAGCGCTCCGTTCGCTCTACCCGGGCGGGCGGGGTGTTACAATTTGGAAATAACTTCCACAAAATAAACGACGTTTTTTAAAATAAACGTCGTGTATCTTTTCCCTCGCATTTCCCTCCTACAAGCAATCCAAACAAATGTCGAAATTTAAATTTTTCCTCTCCCTCCAACACTAAAACTAATACCCATGGATTTCCCTCCAATATGCAATCCGAACAAATTTTCATCAGAAATTGCTAGGGATCCAAATCGCAATTTCGCATCTTGCAAATAACAGCTCGTATCTTGCAAGATAACAGTTTCATATCTTGCAAAGCAACAATTTCGTATATTATACATAACAGCTCGTATCTTGCACTTTCATATCTTGCAATTGCAATTTCGTGTCTTGCAAATCCACTGGCAAACTGTGGATTTTCATCAAATCCACAGTTTCGTATCTTGCAGTTTCGTGATTGGCTATTTTAGTTTACTCTCAGGTATGTTTATGCTCGTGTATTTTATAACAACCTGAATTACTTTTCTGTTCAGACTATGAAATTATTCACAAACGAAACATATGTGTGTTGATATTATTTGGTTGCACAAATTGCATTTGATAATAATATTAAATATTTAATAATAAAGTTAATGAGCCTCTTCGTTTGCTTATTTGGATATGCATAAGTGTTTGTATATATATAGATCTTTCTGTGGTTCAATCTATCATGGTTTCGGTTTCATGACAATGGGGTTTTGGAACCCTAATTTTAGATAAATTTCATATTTGCATCTCTCTTCATTGTTTGAAATAAATTCATAACTGAACCAATTGCCAATGGTATCCCCCCATTGGCAAATCCACAGATTTATTGAGTTTGACGATGAATGTTTCACATGTCTTCCGGTTTCGACGCTTGAACAACTCAAACCTGATTTTGTTCTCCGTATGAAATTTGTCAATTTCGCTGTATAAATTTGTCAATTTTTATTTTGCGTGTTCATGTTTGATTCATATTTTCTGTATGAAATTGTATTTGCGTTGGGAATGACATTCGTTGTATCAGATTTTTTGTGTTTCTTTCTTTTTATATATATCAAAGTGAAATATATGAGTATTTATTCAAATCATTAGGTCCAACAGAGCTAATTCAATATGGGAACACTCATCCCCAAATATGAAACATTAATTGAAAAGACAAATCTCATTTGAAGATCTTGGAATGGAGAAGAAGGTGACGAAATCATATATTTAAGCTTCATCTCATTCTACTTTCTATGGTAATTTTCACTGAACTATATATATATATATATATATATATATATATATATAGAGAGAGAGAGAGAGAGAGAGAAGAAGGCTCACCTATATCATGCTCTATACATCATCCATACATCACACCTAGTTGTACGCCCTATAAAGCTTTTTTTTCAAAATTTTTATTTTTTCTATTAAAATTAACCTTCCAATAAACCCATGTTCAAAAAATTAGGTCAAAATATATTTTGTAGCCATTTTTAAAAAATCCACAAAAAACTGCTCAAAATACCTTATTTATAAGAGTCTGCGCCAACAGTTTTTTGTGGATTTTTTAAAAATAGCCACAAATTGTATTTTGACCTAATTTTTTGAATATGGGTTTATTAGAAGGTTAATTTCAAGAGAAAAATAAAAAATTTGGAGAAAATGTTTCTTAGGACCTAGAACTAGGTGTGATGTATACATCATGATGTAGGTAAGCCTTCCCCCCCTCTCTCTCTCTCTCTCTATATATATATATATATATATATATATATATATATATATATATATATGTGTGTGTGTGTGTGTGTGTGTGTGTGTGTGTGTGGAGTGGAATTAAATGAATTAACCACCAACACTCTAATAAATTACCCGCAGATTTGATTAAATATTAATTTATGATTTATTAAATTTTACTACAATCCAGTCCCTACACGAGCTTAGATATTATTATGCGAAATTTAATATACTGCATATACTTCGCATTTGATGAAATGCACTAGACAATACTCTACTAATGATTTAATTAATTATTTGAGATGCCATCACATATATTGTGACAAGTGGCACCATAAATATTGAACACTTGGTTTCATAGAGAACATGACACGTGTCAAGCCCACTTGAGGCCTTTTTGTTATAAAAAGAGGGTTCCCCCCTCATTTGATGGATGATGGTCTTGGGGGTAAAGTAAGGAGAGGAAATATAACTCTTCTCCCCCATGCACCTTTGGAGCTCCGTCACGGGTTTGATAGTAGCAAATTTTTATAGTTTCATTATACGGTATATGGGCGTTTGAGAGACGAATAGCCAGATTTGGCACCTCCACGCACCAAAACTACCAAAACTGGGCGTTCTAGAGGCGGCTCGCCGGATTAGGCACCCCCCACGCACCAAAACCACAAAAAATCGAGCTCTCTCCGGCGTATCGTACGGACCCACGAACTACGCAAACTTTTATTTTGCAAAGACGGATACGTAGGCGTAACCACATTGCTCAAGTCTAAAACACGCTCGACGCGGTGCCTCCTCAAATCTAAACTCACATCTTACATTTGGCGACTTTGCTGGGGAGGTGTTCATGATGTTGGTTGCGTAACGCCTCGTGCGCACATACGGAGAACTCGGTGGCGTTCGAATATTTTTCTTCAACAAAGATAAGTATTAGTACTTTTATTCTATTGTTTTCTTTGTTGAGATATCCCAGATATCTTTTTATGATGAATATCACAAATCATATTTGTTAGAATACAAATAAAATCTGTTAGCGTTTATCTTCAACTAGAATATATGAAATATTCAGATGAAAAAAATTACGCATGAGTGATTCTGCTGCCAAATTATTTTTTTTCGATGTTGATTTTCAGCATTAGTTTGGTTAAAAGTTTAATTAGCTATAATTTTGGCCAGATGAATAAAGATATTGTTTGTTTGTATGTAGTCCACGAATAAAATTTGGGGCAGATTTTAATAGTTTGAGTGTGTCAGTTATATTAGCTTGACTACACTCTATCAGTAGCTGAAAGTAAAAGAAATCTCTTATGCAAATTGATTTTGAGCCGCACACTATACTGCCACAAGCATGTTTTTAAAACTGTACAAATGTACTTTATAATATTTTAAATACAATAGATATCTCACTAAAGATCTCCTCAGATTTTTCCTGTACAAATATCGAAATATGAGCCCACGCGCTTCACGTACAATATGCTGTTGGTTCCCGTGTTTGTTTTCCGGCGAAAATTTCTGTAACACCCAATGTTTTAATTAATTTGGAGAAAAATAAAATCTTGGAGTTAATGGCCTTTAAGAATTTAACTTGGTTTTGTTAGTAAATTTTTCAATCGAAAATTAATTCAGGTCTTTTATAAAAAGGTTATAAGGATATTTAAATATTTAACTGGCTGGTACGTATTTGTTCAGCTAATGTATTTTTATCAGATAAATAAGTTAGATTTTTAAAAGATTTAATTTTGGGATTTTGGGTCTCGTTCAAACAACAGTGCATGTCGTTCGAACGACGTCACAGGTCGTTCGAACGACAGTAAGTCGGTGGATGGTTGAGACTCCTATTTGTTTTTAACTCTCAAACCTTTATATACCAAACTATTACGGGTATGGGACGATTAAAATCAGTTTTACTCTCAAACTTTCTCTCATCTTCAACCCCTAGCCCCTACTTTTCACAAGTTTTGAAGATTCAATTGGTGTTTTCTCAAGAGGAGTTCAACCTTCTGCTCAAATTTTTATCCAACTAATAACAGGCATGAATACTCTATTCCTTTCTTTTAGTATTATGCGTTTTAAGTGTTGCCTAAACCTTAATCTCATATTTTTCTTAAAAGCAATTAGCAATCTAATTAGAGAAAGTGGACACTTAAAACTTGGGACTATTTTTATGTAATATCTTTATATGAATAATATTCATAACCCTTGGGTACGTAGGATTTGAGTGAATTTTGCGTTTTGTTGGTGTAGGTTGCATGTAGAAAAACTTTAGTTTTGGAATAAATGGATTTGGGGGCGTATAACTCACCTAATTTGTGTTGAGATAATGAAACTAGAATTTTGATGTATTAATGATATAATCTCGGTGTTTTTAAATAAAATAATTAAATAAGATTTATTGGTGTTTATGCTGATGTGATAATTAAATTAAGATTTAATTGAAATAGACTATTATGCGTAGTTTTATACGTTGATTAATTATGGTTGTTTGTGTGACTTGTTGATATCATTCAATTCCCATTTGTGACGACGGGTTGTTAGGTATTTTTGCTCTCCCTATATTTTAGGATGCCTTCTAGGTATGTGACTAATGGGTAGGCCTTTTGATGATTTATGCCTTCTAGGTATGGGACTAGTGAGGGTGGAATATTACGACTTTATTATGTCGGGGGTGGGCTGATTTTTGTTACTTTCTCATCGTTAAGCTAGTCTAGGCATGTGACCAGGTCGAGGTTTATGTTAGAAATTCATCCTATACATAGGGTAGGGCGTATTGATAACTTGGGGACCCTTAGGTATAGGACCAAGGGGTATTTTGAGGATCTCACATCGATTAAAAGGGTGGGATAATTTATAAATTGTGAAATTGAGAAATTGAGAATTAATGCCTAGGATAAAAACGGGTATTAAAATTTGTGCCGACATAATGTGTTAGGGACCGACAGTTTAACCGGGTTAGCGTGGACAATTTATGTCGTGTCGTGTGAAATCTTGCGTATAATGCTATTGCCTGGGTTCAAGGATCCTATTTGAGGGAAGTAATGCGTATTCATGCTCAGGGCTCTGAACTCGTGCGTTGACTAACTTTTTAGGAAATAGTATTTGGAGAAGCTGCATAGAATTACTTGGATATTTTCTTGGAGGTGCAGTTGAAGTTGCTCTACCTTATGCGTATTGATTTAGTTTAGTTTTCCATTCCTTCATATTTATTTTGAGACACAGTTTATGGTTTTGATTGGGCCATTCGGTTCCAAAGTTGTATGGGTTTTATTCAGTTATTTCACTGGATTCAGTTGGAGATTATTCAGTTTTCTATTATTAGAGATTGGATTTACTTTGATTTTAGAATGGAGATGGATCTTTTATCGCTTAGTTGGATATCTTATCTTTTGGGATTGATTATCATTTATCTTGTGGATTAATTTTTTGTGTATCATATTTGTCTCATGTTAAGAATGGTGTTTTATTTACTCACGCCCGACTTAGTTTTGGGGCGGCTGACGACTGAATTAGGCGGGGTGTGACAGATGGTATCAGAGCATGGTCTTAGGTCTCATAGGTTGTGAGTCCATTTAGCTTTTGCATTATCGATCTGTGATTCCCTTTATTGAGTCGTACTCCTTAAGGTAGAGGGTCTAGCATACGTGTTAGATGTGTTTCTTGGAGATATGAAGTTTTGTGCTAAGGACGTTGTAGGCATTGAGTTTAGAATTAGTAAGCTTGATATGAGGATCCTTAGAATGGATTATGGAGATGACAATTATTTTTGATATTTTAGTGCAGATGTTAGGTATCGTATGTATCGATTTTTGGTGTTGAGATTTAATTTGAGAACGTTAGCATTTTGATAACTTCCGAAGATAGGATCGAGTGGGGATTTGTGAGAGCGTGTGGTACGCTGTTATTTTCATAGTTATGCGTATATATATAGGCAATATATATTATTTAGTTTTTCGTGGGGTAGGTACGCGTAGAATTAGGTGTATGGGCGCCCAATTATGGCATTCTACGGGTAGGCATATGCGAGCCTTATTTTCTGTTGCGAGATTTATTCATTGATGTGTATGCTTCGTCTAATTTTGAGGACAAAATTCTTTGTTCGTGGGGAAATATGTAACACCCCGTGTTTTAATTAATTTGGAAAAAAATAAAATCTTGGAGTTAATGGCCTTTAAGAATTTAACTTGGTTTTGCTAGTAAATTTTTCAATCGGGAATTAATTCGGGTCTTTTATAAAAAGGTTATAAGGATATTGAATTTTTATTAGATAAATAAGTTGGATTTTTAAAAGATTTAATTTTGAGATTTTGGGGCTCGTTCAAACGACATCGCATATCGTTCGAATGACGTCGCACGTCGTTCGAATGACAGGTGTCCTCGTTCGAACGACAGTAAATCGGTGGCTGGTTGAGACTCCTATTTGTTCCTAACTCTTAAACCTTTATGTACCAAACTATTACGGGGCTGGGACGATTAAAATTAGTTTTCCTCTCAAAGTTTCTCAAGTAAAGTTCTCAAAACATATTCCTCTCATCTTCAACCCCTAGCCCATACTTTTCACAAGTTTTGAAGATTCAATTGATGTTCTATCAAGAGGAGTTCAACCTTCTACTCAGATTTTTATCCTACTAATAACTAGCATGAATACTCTATTCATTTCCTTTAGTATTATGCATTTTAAGTGTTGCCTAAACCTTAATCTCATATTTTTCTTAAAATTAATTAGCAATCTAATTAGAGAAAGTGGACACTTAAAACTTGGGACTGTTTTTATGAAATATTTTTATATGAATAATATTCATAACCCTTGGGTACGTAGGATTTATGAGTGAATTTTGGGTTTTGTTAGTGTAGGTTGCATGTAGAAAAATCCTAGTTTTGGAATAAATGGATTTGGGGGCGTATAACTCATGTAATTTGTGTTGAGATAATAAAATTGAAATTTTGGTGTATTAATGATATAATCTTAGTGTATTTAAATAAAATAATAAAATGATATTTATTGGTTGTTTATGCCGATGTGATAATTAAATTAAGATTTAATTGAATTGGACTATTATGCGTAGTTTTATATGTTGATTAATTATGGTTGTTTGTGTGACTTGTTAATATCATTCAATTCCCATTTGTGACGACAGGTTGTTGGGTATTTTTTCTCTCCCTATATTTTATGATGACTTCTAGGTATGGGACTAGTGGGTAGGCCTTTGATGATTTACGCCTTCTAGGTATGGGACTAGTGAGGATAGATTATTTTGACTTTATTATGTCAGAGGTGGGCTAATTTTTGTTACTTTATCGTCGTTACGCTAGCCTAGGCATGTGACTAGGTCGAGGTTTATGTTAGAAATTCATCCCATACATAGGGTAGGACTTATTGATAACTTGGGGACCCTTAGGTATGGGACTAAGGGATATTTTGAGGATCTCACATCGATTAAAAGGGTGGGGTAATTTATAAATTGAGAAATTGAGAATTAATGCCTAAGATAAAAACGGATATTAAAATTTGTGGCGACATAATGTGTCAGGGATCGACAGTTTAACCGGGTTAGCTTGGACGATTTATGTCGTGTCTTATGTGGAACCATGTCAAATTGTGGGGGATCAACAGTTTAAACGGATTCGGCAGGATTTTTGGCAAGGGGAAGTGTGACACTTTGGTAAATTATCACCCGTGGCGGGAGGACCGTTATAATGAATTTTGGTGAATTATCACCCGAGGCGGGAGGACCACCATACTTAATAATTATTGAAGTAGGAACATAAATATTTGAGAAATTTGATAATCTGGGTTAATTAATAAAAGATTTATTCTGCGGGACTTGGGAATTTAAAATCATATTGGTGTGCCTTTTTAAATGGGGATCTCTACGGATAGTTATTTATTTATATTTATCACGGTTAATTATTCTGTGTAATTTAAAATACTCTATTGTGATATTTATTGCGTATAATGATACTATCTGAGTTCAATGATCCTATTTAAGGGGAGTAGTGCGTATTCATGCTCGGGGCTATGACTTCGTGTGTTGACTAAATTTTTAGGAAATAGTATTTGGAGAAGCCGCATAGAATTATTTGTAAATTTGCTTGGAGGTGCAGTTGGAGTTGCTCTACCTTATGCGTATTGATTTAGTTTAGTTTTTCATTCCTTCGTATTTATTTTGAGACACAATTTATGATTTTGATTGGGCCATTCGGTTCCATAGTTGTATGGATTTTATTCAGTTATTTCACTGGATTCAATTGGAGATTATTCAGTTACATATTATTAGAGATTGAATTTACTTTGAGTTTGGCATGGAGATGGATCTTTCATCGCTTAGTTGGATGGATTATCTTTTAGGATTGATTATCATTTATCTTGTGAATTAATTTTATGTGTCTCATATTTGTCTCATGCTAAGAATGGTATTTTGTTTACTCACGCCCTACTTAGTTTTGGTGGCGACCGACGCCAGAATTAGGCGGGGTGATAGATGGTATTAGAGCATGGTCTTAGGTCTCGTAGGTTATGAGTCCATTTATCTTTCGAATTATCGATCTGTGATTCCCTTTATTGAGTAATACTCCTTAAGGTAGAGGGTCTAGCATACGTATTATATGTGTTTCTTGGAGATATGAAGTTTTGTGCTGAGGACGTTGTAGGCATTGAGTTTAGAATTAGTAAGTCTGATATGAGGATTCTTAAAATGGATTATGGAGACGATAATTATTTTGGAGATTTTAGTGAAGATGTTATGTATCGTATGTATCGATTTTTGGTGTTGAGATTTAATTTGAGGACGTTAGAATTTTGATGACTTCCGGAGATAGGATCGAGTGGGGATTTGTGAGAGCGTGTAATATGCCGTTATTTTCATAGTTATGTATATATATATAGACAATATATATTATTTTGTTGTTCGTGGGGTAGGTACGGGTAGGATTGGGTGTATGGGCGCCCAATTATGGCATTATACGGGTAGGCATATGTGAGCCTTATTTTCTTTTGCGAGATTTACGCATTGATGTGTATGCTTCGTCTAATTTAGAGGATGAAGTTATTTGCTATTGGGGAAGTATGTAGCACCCCATTTTTTAATTAATTTACTTTAATTAATTTGGAGAAAAATAAAATCTTGGGGTTAATCGCCTTTAAGAATTTAACTTGGTTTTTGATGATGCTGTAAACAGCACCACCAGTATGAGGTGTTGATAAGCTCAAGCTAGCAATAACAATGGAAAGAGTAAATATCTAGTAGAAGGAGGTGAGGAGAAGAGGAAAAGCACTAGTATATAAGTGGTTCAGCCAATTTGGCCTACGTCCACTGTAGGTGTGTGAGCAAGTTTCACTAGAATGAGGGAACTATTGGCTTGTGATACAATCTCTCACTATCTATCTCTATCGTGTGCACAAATAGAGTTTAGGTTAGGGTTACAATTCTTGATCCCCCCTCCAAGGTAGGAGAAGACATGTATTTATAGTTCTTGGGAGGTGTAGTGTACCCCCCAAAGCATGCCATGGGCATGTGTTCGTTGAATACACTAATCATAGACGGACACCTGGCTGTGCCACATATAAGGCATGATTACCAAATATTCCCTCACGTGGGGGGAATGATTCGGTTATAACGGATTTGCCCATGTGTTCCAAGTTTTCCATGTGCTTGCGTGTGCTCAGACTTGTGACATCATCTGATGGAACCTAAGCCTAGCAGAGTACAATGTTGGGAAGTCCGATTTTTGCTTTGTCCTGCCAGTCATAAGTATGACCTCGGCCTCAATGATTAGCCGAGGTTAGGTACGAGGTTGGATCCAGTGTCAACGATTGCTCAGTCGAGGTTGATCCCATAAGATGCTGATGGAAAAAGCTTGAACCCATAAGAGGCTGCAGTCTTCGGTAACTGCCCAACCGAGGTTGTACAATATGGAGCCGACCTTGAGGAGGATGACCTTTCTCATGGTTGTTGTGGGCCTCCTGGCAACTCGGCTCTGAGGTAAGCCGAGGTTAGTGACCCCGAGTATGAGGGTGCACTTTGGGCATATCAGTTTTCTTAGTAAAATTTTCAATCGGGAATTAATTCGGGTCTTTTATAAAAAGGTTATATGGATATTTAAATATTTAACTGGCAGGTGCGTATTTGTTCAGTTAATGTATTTTTATCAGATAAATAATTTGGATTTTTAAAAGATTTAATTTTGGGATTTTGGGGCTCGTTCAAACAACAAAGCATGTCGTTCGAACGACGTCGCATGTCGTTCGAACAACAGGTGTTGTAACGCCCTAAAATGTGATTAGGAATGTTAATTGTATTATTAAGTATAAGTTATAAGTTATAAGTTGGTGAGGGGTGTTAAACATGTTAATTATCACATTTGGGGGGATCTATGCTCATGTCATATATATGTTATCTACATTAGATGCAAATTGAGCTTAGGATCGGGGATAACATGCTTAGGGCATATGATTAGTTATGTGATTAAATGCATCATTAAAATATGTTTCTAATGCATCATTATGTTTATAAAAGTAAACTAGTCTTGTATTAGAAGTGAGAAGAATTGTGGTTATATGATTATGATGAGACTTAAATTGTTGGAGTGTGAATAAAAAATAAAGATTCACATAGTAAAGGTTAAATTAGAAGGTTAGTAGTTGTATATGTTTATATATGTGAAAAGTTACGAAATTTAATAACTAGTCAATATATCACAAATGATCAGAATATGGGTTCATAGTGAATTATGATAAGTAGAATAAAAGAGTAACGAGAGTTGAGATGTACGTATTTAATAGTACGAGTACATGTAGTGGATATTACTCTTGTGATGTATTGAAAATCTTATATGAAAAGTAAAGTTGAGATAAGGTGTTAAAGAGTTGGAAGTTTAAAAATATTGAGGAGTCCTTATAAGAATATGTGTTGTGGACGAGTATGGGAAAGATGTTAGTTAGGTTTAAATAATTACAATTGGGTTGGATGAATATTGAGTTGTATTTGTCATTGTACGTATGTGTTACCACTAAGAGTACGTTATATAATTAATATGATTGACATTACACGGAGTCACCAAGAAGTATGTGTAAGGGGAATGTTCTATGTGAGATACCATAATGTGGTACATTAAGGTATTTGTGCCGGTTATTTGAAAGAGATACAACATATAATAGTTAGATAAGTATTATGGGGTTTGTAAGTATGGTTAAAGTTTCAAGTGGTGATGTTATGTCTAACATCCATGTTATCAAACGGGGAAAATGAGTGTGTTAATGATGTTGTGTAAGACTATCATATTAATAAAGATTGGAGTAAGATTATGATTGTAAAGTTATCGTGATGGATAAATGACTTGTTAAGGTCATTGTATGTTTAGTTAAAGAAAAATCAAACGCTACTAAAAAACGGGGAATATAGCGAGAAGTTATATTGAGTTCATAGTGTATGACTGCACAATATACAGGAAAGTGAATATCGAATATTGGTTAAAAGTAAAATTTGGTGAATGATTGTTCATTATCGATATATGGAAAGTAGTGAGGCTATGTTTAGATTAAGGATCGTAAGAAATATATTTAACATACTCTAAAATTTCAGAGATGATACGGATAGTAGTCCAAGTCAAACACATGAATTTGGTATTGAGTGGAAGATGAGAAGATGTCATGTAATAAGTTAGTATTCTAATACAATGCTTATCAATTAAAGTATTGAATGGAAGTTGGAGAGATGAACTAAAAGAAGTTAGTCTTGTATTAGAATATTTATTATTTGAAATGCTATATGATGATGAGGATGGACTATAGGAATGAAGTGAGAAACGTAAAGAATGATGTTTGGTTTATTAAGAATGTTCACTCATTGTGAATATAAAAGGACACAATCGATAATATATTATGTGTGAATGTTCAACGTACGTATATAAAGGTATGACATAATATATGAGTTGGAAATTGACTTTCATTGATAAGAACTCACTAGACGATTATGCTTAAATAGGAGTGATAAAGACGCTTATGTGTTGGTTCTACACATTCTTTGTGTTTTGCTTTATCTATTGTATCTTAATAAACCACTATCATCATTAGATTTTGGTTTAGCTATTATTACTCTAGTAGGGAGGATTGATTTTTATTGATATGGTGTGTAGGGAGTGTATGGTACGAATAAGTGAAAAGGAGTTGTTAGTTGACCTACTACCTTTCGATATGTGTGGCTTTGATTTGATATTGGGTATGGATTGGTTGTCCTCATATCATGTATGTTTAGATTGTTTTAGAAGGGAGGTAGTGTTTTGGTTACCGAGTGAACCTGAATTTAAATTTGTTGGGGAACGGAACGTCATTTGCGTATTAATTTACAGACCTTGCGAGAGAAGCAGTTATATACTGAATTTTCTAAATGTGAATTTTGGCTAGACCAAAGTAGTATTTTTGCGGCATGTTATTTTTGCTGATGGAAATTGTGTTTCTTGAAAAGAATATGGATGTAATTTATAAAGGATTATGACTACACAATACATCACCATCCGGGTAAGGCTAATGTTGTTGCTGATGCTTTGAGTAGAAAATCGCTAGGCAGAGTATTTTGTATTTACTGTGTTCGAGTTGACCTGCTGAGAGAGCTAAATTTAATGGGGTTGAAATAAAATTTGAATGAGTCTTATGGAATACTATCACATTTAAATGCTACACCTATGCTAATTGACTGGATACGACCATCACAAGCAGGGCATAAAGAATTGGAGAAAATTAAAGACAATATGAAAAAGGGTAAAGCAAATGAATTTTCTATTCGTAATCATGACATTGTTATGTATGATAATCGTTGTGTGTACCTAATGTGCCTAATTTAGGGAGAACAATTTTAAAGGAGGCCCATTGTTCTTTATATGCTATGCATCCAGGAAACACATAACTTTATAGAAATTTGAAACAATGTTATGGGTGGCCGGGAATGAAACACGACATCGTAGATTTTGTTGCTAGATGTCTAGTTTGTCAACAAGTGAAGGTGGAGCATTAGAAGCCTAGTTCTTCACTACAATCCTTACCTATTCATGAGTTGAAATATGAGCATGTTACAAGCGATTTTTTTATAGATTTACCAAAATCATCCCGAGAGTTTGATTCTATTTGTGTTATCGTTGCTAGTTTAACTAAGTCTGCACATTTTCTTCCTGTTAAATCTATTTATTCCATGGATAGATATCCTAAAATATATGTTGATGAGATAATTAGATTGCACGGTGCACCTGTTTCTGTTATTTCTAATCGAAATCCTAAATTTACTTCACACTTTTAGCCTAGTTTACAACATGTTTTGGGGACTAAATTAAAATTTAGTAAAACTTTTCATCCTTGGACTGGTGGGCAGTCAGAGAGAATGATCCAAACACTCGAAGACATGTTACGAATTTATCTATTAGAGTTCATGGGAAGTTGGGATGAACACTTGTCACTAATAGAGTTGCTTATAATAATAGTTATCATTTGAGTATTGAAATTGATCCTTATGAAGCCATGTATGGGAGAAAGTGCAGGACCCCAGTGTGTTGTTCCAAAGTAGAAGAACGGAAAACTACTTGGGCAAAAAATTCTGCAACTGACTACTGAGAAGATAAATCTTATTCATAATCACTTGAAGGCGATGAAAAGTAGACAAAAAGGTTATGCAGACAACAGAAGAAAGGAATTGAAATTTGAGGAAGGTGATTAATTATTCCTACGTATTTATCCTTGGAGTTGGGCTATGAGATTTGAGAACAAGGGCAAATTAAGTCCTAGGTACGCGACCCTTATGAAATAGTGAAACGAGTTGGAATTGCATCTTACAAATTGGCTTTTCTACAAGAATTATTTCGAATACACGATATTTTTCATGTATTAATGTTACGTTAGTATGTGCCCGATCCTTCACATGTATTTATTTCACGACTGATAGAGCTTAAAGATGACTTGACCTACGTGGAGGAACCAATCGCTATTGTAGATCGAAGGAGTAGGTGTTACGTAATAAAACTATTCCGTTTGTGAAGATAATGTGGGAAAGTCAAAATGTGGAGTATGCTACCTAGGAAAGAGAGAATAACATGAAGGTGTAATATCCTCATCTGTTTGGTAAGTTCTTATGCGTTAAATTTCGAGGATGAAATTTTTATAATAGGGGTAGAATTGTAAGGCCGTAAAGTGTGATTAGGAATGTTAATTATATTATTAAGTATAAGTTATAATTTATAAGTTGGTTAGGGGTGTTAAACATGTTAATTATCACATTTGGGGGATATATAATCATGTCATATATATGTTGTCTACATTAGATGCAAATTGAGCTTAGGATCGGGATAACATGTTTAGGGCATATGATTAGTTATGTGATTAAATGCATCATTAAAATATGTTTCTAATGCATCATTATGTTTATAAAAGTAAACTAGGGTGTTAGTGCAAAATTGGCGATGTTTAGTCGCCAAATGTGAAAGTTATGAGATTTTTCGATAAATTGCTACTTTCTTGTTCGAGCCCAAATTAAGTGAACTTATTTTATGAGTTTGGGAAAATACAAAATATTAAAGTGGTTTATATATAGGTTGTCTATATGTAGAAGAAAAGTGGGAGTAAATCGGGTCCCGTAATAGTGAGTCATGGTGATTTTACAAGGGTGGGACAAATCTGTCATTAGTGGAATTGTCTTATTGGACCTCTTGTCCAACCAATCACATGCCACCACTTATATTGGTCACATGAACACATTTTATGGTTATAAGAGCATACCTTATCATATTTTTCATTTCATATTTCAAGCTTAGGAATAAACATGCTTACAGAGAGAGAAAAATAAAGTTAAGGAAGAAATCCTTCAGAAAATTACCAGAAATCGAGGAGTTCTCGTAAGGTGGGGAAGCGGATAACACGACCATACCAAGGAAATAGTTTTGGTATTAATCTTAGTACCAAATTCAAGGTATGCCTATCATTTGGAGTTCACTGCCAAGTTAGGACCTTAAACGGGGGAGTGATGGATATCTAATATGGATTGACTATCAACAAGCTTTTTGGGAGGGGAAGCGACTAATACTACCATACCAAGGAAATAGTTTTGGTATTAATCTTAGTACCAAATTAAAGGTGAGTGACCTGTCCCATGAAATATAGATGATTATATGTTCATATGGAAATGTGTAGTTAAACTCATGTGTTAAGGTGCTTATGGGAGTGATGTTGCATTTATGAAACATAGGCATATGATTAAGAATGTTATTTGATGTTAAATAATGTTATGGACTATGGCGGGTCCTTTATCTAATGTTAAGGACTGTGGTGGGTCTTACGGGATGTGGCGGTCCCGTTAATCCAACTTAAAGGTTTGTTATACTCGGGCCTAATTATGGGATGTTGTGGTCCCCATTAACTGTGGTGGGTTAATTGGATTGTGGCGGGTCCAGGCTTGCGAGAGTTACACAATTCCCGTTGGGTTATGACATTAGAAAATAAAAATTGTTATTCAAATTGGTTATATATATGTGGTGTATGTGTGGAATATGGTCGTTCACTAAGCTTGTGTTTCTTACACTCCTATAATATTATGTTTCAGGTATGCCTATCATTTGGAGTTCACTGCCAAGTTAGGACCTTAAACGGGGGAGTGATGGATATCTAATATGGATTGACTATCAACAAGATTTTTGGGTAAATATTAAACTAAAGATTTTTTTATATGTAAAGTTGTTTAGTACTTGTAAATTACATGTGAATGTAGTTATGTTGTCATCCAAACATGGTTTTGAAAAAGAAAAATGACAAAAAAAATATGGTGCTACTTACCGAGACATTTACAGTAAAGTATTGTTTAAGGCAATTTACTTCTACATTAAAATGATAATCTTAACTTAATTAAGTTGGGGCGCGGCATGTGTCTTCATTCGAACGATAGTAAGTCGATGGCTGGTTGAGACTCCTATTTGTTTTCAACTCTTAAACCTTTATATACCAAACTGTTACGAGGCTGGGACGATTAAAATCAATTTTCCTCTCAAAGTTTCTCTAGTAAGGTTCTCAAAACATATTTCTCTCATCTTCAACCCTTAGCCCCTACTTTTCACAAGTTTTGAAGATTCAATTGGTGTTTTCTCAAGAGGAGTTCAACCTTCTCCTCAGATTTTTATCCAACTAATAACATGCATGAATACTCTATTCATTTCTTTTAGGATTATGCGTTGCCTAAACCTTAATCTCATATTTTTCTTAAAATCAATTAGCAATCTAATTAGAGAAAGTGGACACTTAAAACTTGGGATTATTTTTATGAAATCTTTTTATATGAATAATATTCATAACCCTTGGGCACGTAGGATTTATGAGTGAATTTTGGGTCTTGTTGGTGTTGGTTACATGTAGAAAAACCCTAGTTTTGGAATAAATGGATTTGGAGGCATATAACTCATGTAATTTGTGTTGAGATAATGAAATTGGAATTTTGATGTATTGATGATATAATCCGGGTGTATTTAAATAAAATAATTAAATGAGATTTATTGGGTGTTTATGACAATGTAATAATTAACTTAAAATTTAATTGAATTGGACTAATATGCGTAGTTTTATACGTTGATTAATTATGGTTGGTGACTTGTTGATATCATTCAATTGCCATTTGTGACGACAAATTGTTAGGTATTTTTGCTCTCCCTATATTTTAGGATGCCTTATAGGTATGAGACTAGTGGGTAGGCTTTTTGATGATTTATGCCTTCTAGGTATGGGACTAGTGAGGGTAGATTATTACGACTTTATTATGTCGAGGGTGGGATGATTTTTGTTACTTTATCGTCGTTACGCTAGCCTAGGCATGTGACTAGGTCGAGGTTTATGTTAGAAATTCATCCTATACATAGGGTAGGACGTATTGATAGCTCAGGGACCCTTAGGTATGGGACTAAGGGGTATTTTGAGGATCTCACATCGATTAAAAGGGTGGGATAATTTATAAATTGTGAAATCGAGAATTAATGACTAAGATAAAAATGGATATTAAAATTTGTGACGACATATTGTGTCAGGGACAGACAGTTCAACTGGGTCAGCCTGGACGATTTATGCCATGTCATGTGGAACCTTGTCAAATTGCGGGGGTCGACAGTCTAAATGGATTCGACAGGATTTTTGGAAGGGGAAGTTTGACACTTTGGTGAATTATCACCCCCGGCAGGAGGACTGCTATAATGAGTTTTGCTGAATTATCACCTGAGGTGGGAGGACCGCCATACCTAATAATTATTGAAGTAAGAACATAAATATTTGAAAAATTTGGTAATTTGGGTTAATTAAAAAATATTAACTCCACGGGACTTGGGAATTCAAAATCATATTCGTGTGCCTTTTTAAATGGGGATCTCTCCGGGTAGTTAGTGATTTATATTTAGCGCTGTTAATTATTTCTTGTAATTTAAAATACTTTATTGTTATATTTATTGCGTATAATGCTATTGTCTGGTTCAAGGATCCTATTGAGGGGAGTAGTGCGTATTCATGCTCGGGACTCTGACCTCGTGCATTGACTAACTTTACACGAAATAGTATTTGGAGAAGTTGCATAAAATTATTTGGAGATTTGCTTGGAGGTGCAGTTGGAGTTGCCCTACCTTATGCGTATTGATCTAGTTTAGTTTTCCATTCCTTTGTATTTATTTTGAGTGACACCCCGCCTAATTAAATACCGAGCGATCACTCATTTATTAAATTAAAATCAAGGTGAACAGTTGGTTCATTCTTAGCATCACTGTCGTAAAAATAAACTTTTCCAAATTAACACCCTAATTAATTAAGCTAAGTGTCAAAACCATTTTTTTTTCAACATTTCTGACCAATTTTATTTTTAAAGGAAAATTATTTATTTAATTATTAACAACATTTTCAATAAGTAAGAATCATACAACAATTAGCCTAGAACATAATCCAATTACTATAAACATTCAACATTCAAAGTCCCAACATTTAAAACTTAAAGTAAAACATCCATACTGAAATAAATCCCATAGTAACAGTACTAGGAATAACTGAAATACAAATGTCCCAATAAAACAGATAAATAGTGGAAAGGGCGACACATGCCCAATAAATGAGTATGATAGATGTGGAATCAAGTAAACGAAGTCGTCTATGCAAGTGGCCTGCAACTCCCACCTAAGCTGCAGCACGTTCCTTTCAAGGGATCCTAAGCAAGACGCCCCTGTGGCTGGGCACCTGTAATACATACATATATATACAAGAGAGAGAGAGAGAAAAACGGGTCAAAGCCCGATAGTGTATATGATTTAAAAATTGTTTAGCAAGTATTTAAATTGATACAGGCCAATGCAACAACATATTAGTGCAACACTCCCTTGAGAAATTCTCATCTCTCTTCTAATGTGCACACCTATCGCACTAACCTTCCCAACGGTTTGTCTTATCATTTATCGCACTACTCTTCCCAATGATTTAACTTATCTTAGATTACTCTTAAGATTCATAATTTAACGATTCCATTGTTTGAAAAGAATATTTCAATTAGTAACCAAAGTTCTCATTTTGACTTTATTAATCAATAAAGTTTTCCAATTTCATATTATACTTTCTCAAAACAAGTATTTACAATTTGAGTCATCAACCATGTCCTACATATCAAATCACAGTAGGCAGTTCCAGATTTCAGAATTTCATATATATATATATATATTAACTACTAGAAAATATATATATCATAACAGCACCCCAAATAATAACAATGGTGCGGGCATACTCTACTATCCAAACCCCATATCACTCACATTAAAGGGAATACAAATTCGAAATCACTCTCGAATTGTATTAACACATACTCAAACAATATTGAGGCGAAGTATAGATTCCAAGTCTCGTAGGACCGTCTGAACTATCACTGCGATAGCCTGTACCAAGGATACCTATACACAAACAATCTGAGGCGAAGCATAGATTCCAAGTCTCTAAGAGGAAATCACATACCCGCATCTCTTAGGACCGTCTGAACTGTCATTCTGATAGCCTGTACCAAGGATATCTATCTTCTAGGGTACAAGTCAATATCCCCCATAAAGGTCCCATCGAGATAAGACTGTCCCAGCGCCGAAACCTCAGGGATAGCAAGTAGCGTGGGCATGATTTTCACACATAGATAGTATATGCATACACAATCATATAACTATGCTAATATTACCATATCAATAATGGGTAAATTCTCAATTCCCATAATTACGTCATTCCCATTTATTTCACATTATATAGTTATCACGTATAACCATTCACATCTTACTTTAATTTGAGGAACTTTTCCACTTACTACATAACGCTTCATGGATTCTATCCTCCCAATTATAAAATTCAGTAGGTATACACATTTGTCCCAAAGTAACTCTCTTACGTGTCTCTCTCTTTAAATCATAATTTCACCGACCCTTATGTAATTATCCCAAAATACAATCTTTGCCCGACATCAAGGGTCCCAAAATCTATTCACATGTCCTACTGGTCTTCCCTATCTCCCAAAATATTTTATTAAGGATGCCCAAGAAATATCTCACAATAATTTGAATTTAACTCATTTAAAAAGGAAATAGGAGTCTGCCAGGAGGGGTCGATCGATCGAGGTCTGGGGCTCGATCGATCGAACCTTCGATTGATCGAAGCTCTAGGCTCGATTGATCGATCAAGCAGGTCTGCGAAAACTAAAATTCTGCAGTTACGGGTTTCATCTCCAAACTTCAACAATTTCCATATTTTCTAATCCCAATCATCCCAGAATTGATACTACTAACCTTATATCATCATATTAGGTATTTTCAACGTAAAGCATGTCAATTTACATCACTAAACATGGATTAATCGTGCCATAATTCATTTAAACATACAAGAATCCTAGAAATCTCTAAATCATGGTTCCAATCTGTTTTTCCAGAAATTCCTTCTTATACTACATTAAAATTTCGTGGATTATTCTCCTACATCACCAACAATTTCCAGAATAAGGTTTAAGTCATCACTACATGCAAATTCCTATCACAATTTAGGTTTTCTTCAATGTAATTCATCCCTAATCATCCCTAAACTAATATGAAGGATGCACCAACGAAATAAGTAAGATAAACACTTGCCTGGGATTTTCGACGTTCTGATTTGCAGATGTTTTTGGTGTGGTTGCGTAGCCCGTTGCGCCATCTACGCGTTGGTGGTGGTTGCGGTGCAAACGGGTGGATTTCGGGCCTTGAATTTGCCTTGAGAGCTCTCTCCTCTCCTATGGCCGTCACTTGTGTTTAGAGTTTCTAACCCTAGATGACAATCCAGATATCTGATATAACCCTTTGAATTTTTGTTGGTTTAATTACCCAAAAAGGTGAAATGTCCAAAACGCCCTCCCGGGGTACCAATTAGGCCTAAAAACCCCCCGAGACCCAAACTAAACTCCCGGGTACACTTTTCTGACTATCTCGACCCTTCCGGACGCGTTGGCGCACTCCAAATGACCATACGAACGACTTATAAAATATTCACTTTTATTTATCAATATTTAGTCCCGACGCGACAGGGGCGCGTCCCGACTCAAATTTCCAAAATTGTCATTTTATTCTCTCGTGACATTCAATATAATCAATATCATATATTACTTTGCTCAATAGTAATATTCAACAAATTTCCCATAATTACTAACTCTCATCACGTTAATAATTATAACATAATTAATTTCAGGATTTTTATTAAATAATGAACTCACATTAAATTTAATAAATCCCCAAATTAATATAGCATAAAAATACGGGGTATTACATTTTGAGACACAGTTTTTGATTTTGATTGGGATATTCGGTTCCAAAGTTGTATGGATTTTATTCAGTTATTTTACTGAATTCAGTGGGAGATTATTGAGTTTTTTATTATTAGAGATTTGATTTACTTTGAGTTTAGCATAGAGATGGATCTTTTATCTCTTAGTTGGATGGCTTATCTTTTGGGATTGATTATCATTTATCTTGTAGATTAATTTTATGTGTCTCATATTTATCTCATGCTAAGAATGGTATTTTATTTACTCACGTCAGACTTAGTTTTGGTGGTGGCCGACGCTAGAATTAGGCAGGGTGTGACAATTTCTCCACCTTCCGAGTTTGGATCATATACAAAAAAAGTAGTGTTAGCCCACGAATAATTTCCTATCGGCGGTTTCAAACAATTTTCAATATTTTACACAATTTGAGTCCAAAGCATATGAAACTCAATTTTAAACCAATTTTAGTTCATCCGCAAAATGTGCAACTACTTGTCAAAACAAATTAAATATGCACAAGCTTAAGGAAAAAATCCCCGCTAGGCAAAACTTTTTATATTTCTAGAACTTTGAAATAATTTACAAGACCTTTGACTTACAGACCACTTGATAATCTCCCACAAGTGTAACGCACGGTGCCTTCAACAAATCTTCAAAGTACCGGTGTAAAAATCAGCAGTGGTTTACACGCAACAACACCATAAGGACAAGAAGCCTTGACACACAATTTTTAGCAAAGAATCAACATGCAGAAGATCCTCAATGACACGTAGTCAAAAACTTCCTAATGTATCCCTCCATAATAGCACGCAACTTTCTGGTTGTAGAGATCTCCCCACCAAGGATGAACAAAAGCTCCGAGCAAAACTAAGTTTTGGGTTCCATAAAACAACTCACACAAAGCACTGGGATTTGTGAAACGTAAAACAAAATTTTGAGCCCTTAAAGTGATAGAGAATAAACCAAAAATGCTTAAAAACGTATTCTATTAAAACCAGTGTTTTCTCCACATGAAATAAATACGTCTGACACCCTATTTATAAAACATTTAATGCGGTGGAGTGTCGAACTTAAACAACTCGTTTGGACGAGACACGGCGCCATTCGAGCGATACCTGATCTCGATCGAACTAGGTGTGACATCGTTTAAACGACCGTCACTGATCCTCTTTAAAAAACTTCTAAAAATTAAATAACTTGGAATCCTTGAAAATCAAAACTGTTTACGGGATCAGGAGTATTTATCCAACACTTTTATGATTAAAATCATTTAAACTTTTATAAAAATATCCCAACACTTTTAATGTAAAATGTAAATGGAACTTGACATCCTAAATGTGATGGACAATGTCCTTACAACTCTCCCCCTATGTCTATGGCGGTGCAAAATAAAAATATTCGAATTATCAATCAAAATATGACCTATACAAATCTACCCTCCCAAAAACTCAAACATGGAAAGATAAATTGACAAATCTTCAAACTTTTTCAAATGATGCTTCAACAATCAACAGGAACAAATCTCCAAGCTTTTCTCATGAGGGTATGAAACATTATGATCTTCAATTGTACCGACACACATGAGTCAAAGAAAAAACCTCATGACGTATCGAGTTAGAAATGATATAAACATAAAAAACATAAGCATAATCAAATCTCCCCCATACTTAAACTCCCCCATAATATCATAATTCGTTGTCCCCCTTTTAATTTGTCCGAAATAGACAAGAAAAAGAATAAATCAAAAAAATGCAAATCGGGGTGTCACGGAAAACAAACATACCATTCTTGAATTTTTCAATTTTTTTATACAAAAATGCAAGAAATATGATGTTACAAAAAAAATCACACAACATGAATATTTACTAAGATGACCAAATAATGAAAACGGAATGAATGGGTGTGAACAAATTTTATAGGAAAATCAACTCAATGATATCATATGTGCAAGATGCAGAAATGTACTCCTAATGAATGAACAACCAAAATAGTCCTTTGGTGTAAAATTATTGAATTTATATGACATCGTCTTAAATAAAA
Source organism: Sambucus nigra (assembly GCA_949130495.1). Taxonomy (NCBI): domain Eukaryota; kingdom Viridiplantae; phylum Streptophyta; class Magnoliopsida; order Dipsacales; family Adoxaceae; genus Sambucus; species Sambucus nigra. Next base: position 379,299,844 of record OX422214.1, on the reverse strand, counting down.
ATCAACAAATCAAAGTCAATCATGATTTTCACACCAATAGCGTCCAAAATGATTTCCTGCTTTTTCAATATTTTTTAAGGATGTACAAAGCCATTTTAATTCTCCAACCAAACTCCCTCATATATATTTTCTTTTCGAGGTGATCTAAATTCTCAAACATTGGAGAATTGGTGAATAAACCTAATGGAAAATTATTGGCATATATTTCTTTTTATTGCCATTCAATATTTTCGGGCTCTTTTAAACCTCTTTGGACCCCGAATAATTAAAATTTCTCAATTTTTAGGTCCAATTTAAACGGTGGTTTAATCGCAAAGGATAAATGTGTACCTTTCGTAGCCCTTCACCGTTTATAAAATTCACACAAACTTACGGCAAATGGTAAAAATATGCACACATTTTATTATCTTATTTTATCGCATTTGGTTCGTTTTAATAGAAAAAATTGAGATGAAAACACGTAACCAACATGTGATTTGATAAGAACAAACGTCAAACAAATCCGTGCATGTGTGCAATAAAGGACAAAGTGAGTCAAACATGTAGGTAGCAACACTATATCATCTCAAAGACTCCAAACTTTGTAAAGCACATGAATGACACAACATATTATCTCAAAACACTATCAAATAGTCACATGGATAAGGCATGAAGTTGTGACTTGGTCATCCTAAGTGTGCACTCATACAAGGTGCAAACAAAATACAAAACTCTTTTTGGATTTTTCAAAATTTTTCTAAAAAGAGAAATCTAATACAAAAAGTATACATGTCATAACAGTAGCATGGATATATCATGAAGAACAACTAGCGTATGACAAAAAAAAATTAACACAATCATTTATAGGATATAGCAAGAGAAGAATCATGTGCAAGTCTCAAAATATCAAAAATTTCTACGATAAAACTACACAAATTCATCGAGAAAAACAAACCACCCCAGATGCAGGCAAACAAGATCAAATGAAATATATTAGCATAACCCGCTCTGATACCACTTGTTAGCCCAAGAATAATTGCCTATGGGTGGTTTCCAAAATTTTTTAATCTTTTACACAATTTGAGTCCAAATCATATAAAACTCAATTTTAAACGAATTTTAGTTCCTCCCCAAAATATGCAACTACGTGTCAAAACAAATTAAATATGCACAAGCTTCAGGAAAAAATCCCCGCAGGGAAAAACCTTTTATATTTCTAGAACTTTGAAATAATTTACAAGACCTTTGACTTACATACCATTTGATAATCACCCAAAAGTGTAACGAACGGTGCTTTCAACAAATCTTCAAAGTACCGATCTAGAAATTAACAGTGGTTTACATGCAGCACCACCACAAGGACATGCATCCCCGACACGCAGTTTTTAGGAAAGAATCAACACGCTTAAGATCCTCAATGACACGCAGTCATAAAACTTCCTAGAGTCTCCCTAAAAAATAGCAAGAAGATTTTCGGTTGTAGAGATCTCCCCACCAAGGATGAACAAAAGCTACCAACAAAACTAAGTTTTGGGTTCCATAAAATAACTCACACAAAAGCACTGGGATTTGTGAATAATAAAACAAAATTTTGAACCCTCAAAGTGATGGAGAATAAATAAAAAACACTTAAAAACGTATTTTGTTAAAACCAATGTTTTCTACACACGAAATCAATACGTCTGAGACCCAATTTGTAAAACATTTAAGGCGGTGGAGTGTCAAACTTAAACATCTCGTTCGAACGAGACACGACATCATTTGAGCGATAACAGATCTCGTTCGAATGAGATGTGACGTCGTTCGAATGACTGTCACCAATCCTCTTTAAAAAATCTTTTACAAATTAAATAACTTGGAATCCTTAAAAACCAAAACTGTTTACGGTATCAGGAGTATTTATCCAAAAATTTTATGATTAAAATCATTTCAAAAATTATTTAAACTTTTCTAAAAATATCCCAACACTTTTAATGTAAAATGTACATGGAACTTGACCATATTTACCAAAGCCGTCCTTATTGGGCTTGATTGTTGAAGATGACTTGAAATTCGGATCGTCGATTGTAGATGTGTGCTTCCCAATTCCATGACAAACTTGTAGAGGTATATGACAAACTAAATGTGACGGACAATGTCCTTACAAGCAAATCCATTTCTGTTACGTTTCGACTGACAAGCCAATGATTTTCTTAAAAAAACAGGGGTACAAAATTGAACAATCCTTTACAAAATTAACCGACACCTATGCATGAAATTCAGTGAGACAAATCCATTCTCCAGCATAATTTTTTTTTAGGCGAGGCCGCTTCATTTTTGCCAGCATATGGTTTTTGCCCAACCTTACCACTGATTTGGTTGAGTCCGAATTGTTTGATCATAAAAATTATTCACCATGGGAGATGAATCCAATAGAATTTAAAAGCAATATCAAAATTTTGAAACCAACCATTTTCTGTAAAATAGAGATCGGAATACTGAGAAACAGAACTCCGGTGAAAAAACTGTCCCAAACTCTGGTGAAAAATCATCGAAAATTGATTGATCCATCCTTACCATTTGGTTGTAGGTGGAATGAGAGGAGAAACCCAACAAAAAGACCAAAATAACTGAGTAGCTCCGGTGACCTCTGAGGTGCCATAGCCCGAGGAATAATCATAAAACTTTCGAATCACCTTTACTTCTGAGCGATCTGACCTCCCATCTTCGAACAACTATATCCATTTAAACTCTGAGCAACTATCTTGCAAAGCACCTCTGAATAGGTTACCTCTGAAGAATCTTAGATCTCCGAGAAGGGTGACCTTTGAGCGATTTCATTCAAACCTTTGAACAACTCTGATCTTCGACCCATCTCGAAAGAAAAACTCTGAGCATCTTGATCCCCGCACCTCGACCTTCAAGAAACCTTCGTGAACCAAGATGGGAACTGGTGTATAATGTTTTTATTTGGTGAGCTGTGTTTTTTATTTGGGAGTATGCGAACCATTTGGACTCTAAAGTCCCAAGTCAAATGGTTTTGCTTTTTGTTTAAAACTTATAAATGCACCTGAGTCTAATATATAAAAGGTTACTCGAGGAACCCCCAAAATCATGCCCATTAGTCACTCGATGGCAATAAACAGTTGCTAAAAATTACGAACATGTGATATTAAAAGAAAAGTAGGCCAAATAAAGTATATTGCCCATTTCGTTTAATTTCGGAGGTTATGATATTTGATTTTGTGCATGTTTTATTTAGTCACCCGAAAAATATTGTTCAAGATATTTGTAGCCTCGCACGAATTTAAGTTGCTCGAGTAGAAAAAAATATTTATTTCTGAAAAAATCATATACCCCTCGAAATTGTGAATATTTTTATGTTACCCCACGAGGGACCATTTAAAGACTTAGTACGAACATATACTCGAACAATTTTGCTAAAATAATATTTTTGAGCAACCATGTCAAAAATGACATCCTTCCAACAACCATATCAAAATGATATTTTTCGAGTGACCTTGACAAAATAATATTATTGCGAAAAATTTGCTCAAGTCATAGTACCTCGAGCAAGTGCCTCGGGGTTACCTCCTCGAGCAGCCTCGGGGGAACCTCCTCGAGCAGCCTCTTTGAGTAGCCTCGAAGGGACCTCCTCGAGCAGCCTCATCCGGGGTACCTCCTCGAGCAGCCTCAGAAGTACCTCCTCGAACAGACTCGTCTTAGTGACTCGAGTAGCCTCGTCCTAGTGCCTCGATCAACTTGTCACAAATAAAAATATTTTTTAAAACTTAGTATTTTTCTCAAGCATTGGTACCTCGAGCGACCTTACCCGCGATGCCTCGATCTCCTAGTGGCTTGAGTTGCCTTGCCCTAGTGGCTCTAGTTGCCTCTCCCTAGTGCCTCGAGCGGCCTCACCCTAGTGGATCGAGTTGCCTCGCCTTAGTGCCTTGAGTTGCCTCGCCCTAGTGGATCGAGCGGCCTTATCCTAGTGGCTAGATCAGCCTCATGCTAGTGACTCGAGCTGTCTCATTCACGATTTCTTAGAGCAACCCACTGAGCAAATGCATCCATGGTCGTCCGGAACAACTTTTTAGGCTATCTTGTATTCGATTTATGCTAAACTATGATTTATTCACATGATGATGCTAGCTAAATGAAATTTCAAATTGATATTTAGTATTCACCTCGAGGTGACTCAGCATGCTTATTGACTAAATTATTCTGCATTTGATTTAAATAGATTCAAAACTTATGAGTTTTCACAGCTTCGATAAAATAGTGGGGGCCTGAGATAAGTAGATCACCACATGATATATCTACACTCTATCAACTGCATACTGTAGCATATCACATTCACATCATAAAGATTGCACAAAGCAATATGTCTATGATTCCTCGAAGCATGTTTCCGAGTTTATTTTATTCTATTGACATAAAATAAAATAAAGGGGGGAAGATATACCCCGCATGCTTATATATGGAACTTTAATATGCCTTATGAGTTACTAATGATTTTTGTGCTAGAATCCGAATCGATTTCTTATCCTTATAGATATTGAACGCACATGATCAAATCGAGCTCGAGTAATTACATCAGGTCTTACAGATTTCAAGGCCAAACGCTCGAGAGATTTTATTTTTTAATTGGGGGCAAATACCTATGAAATGTATTTAAATGCTTTCAACTCTGGTGTTGTGACCAATTGTTTATTTTTCTTTACTTGACTTTATCTTGAGATAAAAACAAAGCAAAGTAAAGGGGGAAAGTAATGTATAGTGTACCAGTTGTAGTTAGATGTAAACACAGGTGACAAGCATGCTCAAATTCGTTCCAGAATGGCCATCATTGATGAAGCATCCCTAAAAGAAACATCAGAGTTGCTCAGCATAGCTACCGGATGGCTCATATATAGCACTGGCTACATTGCATTATTTCCAGCAAAGCAGCAGGGGGCAAACAAAATTGGCCTCAAAACCTGGAACATAGATAAATAGTTTTCATACAAACCTTACCAGTCTCGAGGTAAGTCGCCCATAGAGGCCGCATTATAGTTTTCACAAACCTTACCAATTTTGAGGTAAGTCGCCCACAGAGGTGCATCATATTTCTCAAAAACCTTATCAATTTCGAGGTAAGTCGCCCACAGAGGTGCATTATAGTTTTCACAAACCTTACCAGTTTCGAGGTAAGCTGCCCACAGAGGTGCATTATATTTCTCACAAACCTTACTAGTTTCGAGGTAAGTCGCCCACACAGGTGCATTATAGTTCATACAAACCTTATCAATATTGTGGTAAGTCGCCCACAGTGGTGCATTATATTCCTCACAAACCTTGCCAATATTGTGGCAAGTCGCCCACAGAGGTGCATTACAGTTCTCGTAAAGTCCTACATTACTAGGCATGCCTGATCCTCGGATATGGGAGATTTATCGCCTACATCACTAGGCCCGCCTGACCCTAAGATATGGAAGATTTATCACCTACATCACTAGGCCTTCCCGACCCTCGAATATGTGAGATTTATCGCCTGCATCACTAGGCTCGCCTGACCCTCGGATATGTGAGATTTATCGCCTACATCACTAGGCCCACCTGACCCTCGATTATGGGAGATTTTATGCCAATAAGACTTGGCCCGCCTGACCCTCAGTTATGGGAGATTTCATGCCAATAATACTTGGCCTGCCTGACCCTCGATTATGGGAGATTATTATGCGCAATTTAATATATTGCATATACTCCGCATTTGATGAAATGTACTAGACAATACTCTACTAATGATTTAATTAATTATTTGAGATGCCACCGCATATATTGTGACAAATGGCACCATAAATATTGAACACTTGGTTCCATAGAGAACATGACACGTGCCAAGCCCACTTGAGGCACTTTTTGTTATAAAAAGAGGGTTCCCCCCTCATTTGATGGATGATGGTCGTGGGGAAAAAGTACGGAGAGGAAATATAGCTCTCCTCCCCCACGCACCTTTGGAGCTCCGTCACGGGTTTGGTAGTGACAAGGGAATTTTTATAGTTTTATTATACGGTATATGGGTGTTTGAGAGGTAGATAGACGGATTTATTACCCCCACGCACCAAAACTACCAAAATTGGGAGTTCGAAAGGCATCTCGTCGCATTAGGCACCCCCCACGCACCAAAACCACCAAAAACTGAGCTTTCTCTGGCGTATCATACGGACCCACGAACTACGTAAACTTTGATTCCACAAAGACGGATACGTAGGGGCAACTACGCTGCTCAAGTTTAAAACACGCTCAACCCGGTGCCTCCTCAATTCTGTACTTACATCTTACAAATATATATACATATATGCATACTTCAATATGTACAGTTAAGTTTCAATTTTGGCTCAATAAATTGACTCAAATTTCAATTAAAGACAATAATTCGACATTCTCACCAACACGACACCAAATTTTAGCTTAAGAAATTGACTCAAATTGTCTTTTACAACATACACACACACACACACACACACTATTGCTTATAATAAAACCTCAATTAAAAATTTAATATAAGGACCTTATTTTTAGAATTAGATGCATTTTAGATGTCGGTGTGTATCAATCGTTAAAATATTGTATTTATCTGTCATAAGTTAAATATGAGACAAAATTTATCATTATTGAAGACCAAAGAAAAAACGTTAAGCAATAAAACAGAGTAGACCGAATTTTGTTGTTAAAAAATACCAAACATAAATATTAATAAAAAAGCTCATTTTTAAGCAATGACTACAAGTAGTCTAAAAGATAAATATAACACCCCGTATTTTTGAGGATATAAAAATTAAATTAAAATTAGGGATTTGGAATATTTATTTAAGTTAGAGAATTTATTTAATTTGGAGAATTACTTACTTTGGAGAATTTATTTAATTCGTTGAGTTAGATTTAATTAATTCAAGTTGATATTTATTTTTGCACGGAACATACTTTGAAGAGAAAGAAGAAAAGTTATATAGAGTAACTCGGATGATATTTTAGATGGAACGGTTAATTCTGAATAGGTCGAGATAGTTAGAAAAGAGTTCCCGAGGATAGTAATTGAGTCTCGGGAAATTTTAGGCATAGTCGGGCTCACATGGGGGTTTTCGGGTCATTTTAGCTTGGACCATTAGCCTAAAAATAGGACTATCATAATTTAACCTAAATTAAGAAATTGCGAACAATCATAATTCATTTAGAAAACCCTACATCTACAGAGAAGAAAAGAGGGAGAAAGTATGGAGGTTTCTGGGATCTAAACCAAGAAGGATTGAGCTAAACCAAGAAGGATTGAGCTAAACCAAGAAGGATTGAGCTAAACCAAAGGATCAGAACCTACGAATCAATAGAGGCAAGTCGTTAATCTTTCTATCTATATAAATTTGTGATAATCAATTCATATCATTGTGGTGTAATTGAAAATCCATTTTTGGGAGGGTATTGATATAAAAAGGTTTTTTTTATGATTTAATTATGTGTGGAGATTAATATGAAATTGGTAATGCTATATGATTCTCGGTTGTAATAACTTAAATTATATGATTAACCCAGTAGAGATTTTCGTTTAATTTTGGATTTAGAGAATTGAATTTATAAATAATTGAATGAAACCCAAATAAAAACCCAATTCAGAATCTGACGGAGTGTGGCTGAAATTAATTGTATTTAGGGGTTTAGATAATGTTTAGAACTTGATTTAAGATTGTATTATGTTGAGAATAATTGTATTAATGTTTGGAAAAAACCAAAGAACTTAAGGATTCATTAATGGAGGAAAAACGGGTTAGAGAAAAAGAGGATTCGAACCCAAGTAGGTCGAACTAGTTCGGGGGTCAGGCCGAACCGATTCGGGGGTTTGTTGTACTGAGGGACTTTTAGGGTTAGAAATATAGGGGTATCAATGTAAATTGTGAAATATGAGTTAAAAAACTCGCTGAAAATAGTGTACGGGATTATTTGACCTCGATGAGAAGGGGGAATGATGTGGGGAGTTATTATAAGGTGAAAAATAAATTAGTGCTTGATTTTTATTAACAAAGTAAGGGAAATGAAATTCGTAGGAATTTAATAACAGACCGAGTAGATATGTCCGAGCATCGTATTTTGACTACCGAAATAATATAATGGAGTGGCTAGGACTTTTCAAATGAGTGGGGGAAATCGCTCGGGAAAAATAGTGAATAGTTAAATAGTGAATTAATAATACATAGGATATTCGAGTGCTATATATAAACTAAGTGTATGACATATATTATAGGATAATGTGTATATATATACACCCCTAGGATACTTGCTATCACGAGAGGTTTCCCGTCCTGGACATTCCTATCCTGATGAGCTCATTTGGAGGGATATTGACTTGTATCTCAGAACATAGAACTTAGGGATTGAGCCCCGCTTATGTGAATAAGGGTGTGACCGGTCATTTGGGTGCGTTCGGTGTGTGCGTAGCCCAAAGACTTATGTCTATATTTGCCTCCAGTATGTGTTATTTGATTTATAGTTCGAGGGTGATATCCAAACCGATGTCCTTTTTTTAGTACGTTTTTACCAGGACTTAATAGCAGCGTATGCCCTCATCGCAGGTCTCCACCTAGGGATGTACGTCTATATTATGATAGTGAGGTTTCTCTACGTGGAAATTCCTATCCCGATTAGCCCATTTGGGGGTATATTGACTTGTACCTCATAACATAGAACTTAGAGATTGAGCACCACTTGTGTGACTAAGAGTGTGACCGGTCATTTGGGTGCGTTAGGCGTGTGCGTAGCCCAAAGACTTATGGCTATGTTCGCCTTCAATACGTGTTATTTGATTTATAGTTCGAGGGTGATATCCAAATCGATGTACTTTTTAAGTACCAGGACTTGATAGCAGAGTATGCCCATATTGCAGGTCTCCACCTAGGGATGTCCGTCTATATTATAATAGTGATGTGTATATATATACGTGTGTGTGTGTGTGTCTGTGTGTGTTTGTGTGTGCGTGTGTGTGTGATTTATTTTGCTACGGGCGCTTTATTAGATATTGTATATAGTGGTATCTAAATTTATTTTGGTATGCGAGAACTCTTTAATTAATTGGTGATACTAAATAAATAATAAGGGATTGAAAATTTGGTATCGTATTGTATGGGCAAGACGGGTGACCACAGTAAAATATTAGGCAGGGGAAAAGCCTTAAGTCTGAGAATATTATGAAAAATTAATTAAAGATGATTAATTAAGTTAATGAGATAAATGACGTATGAATCAATTATAAGATTACTCGGGATAGAGTAGCATGTCGAGAAGCATATATAACAAGGCTAGTTAGACAGGGTAGTACAACCAGGAAGGTTAAGAAGAAGCGTTAGGTGTGCACTTTAGATGAGGGGTGAGAATGGCCTCAAGGGAGTGCGACACTAACTTAAATATGAAGATAATTCATGCATTTTATTTACTGCAACATTAATCACTTGCTAAATACTTTCAAAAATGTTTTTGGTTCTAACCCGTGCTGCAAATATTTTCAAAACCTTTTAGGTGTCCAGCCACAGGGACGCCAGACTTGATTATCTATTCCAGGGATACGCAGTTGCGGCGTATGTGGATGTATGCTGGAGTTGGAGTAGGCGCTTCTTTTATTTCATATCTAGATTATGAATCTTATCTTAGTATTTTAGTTTGGGTGTGTTGCCTTCAGGACTTATTCATATTTTATTTCAGTTCAGATTGTTGTATTGAGATTTATTATTAGCTGTTGGATATTCTAGTTTTAGATTTTGTAGCCGATGGTTTATTCAGCAGGTAATTTATTATTCAGTATCTTCTTAGACAGGGTTTGTGTGTATAGTTTAGTTTATTTTGTTTCCGCATATGGTTATCTGTTTAATGAAAGATAAAATTTGACACTTGCTTAATTAACTATTAGGTGGTTAGTAATTAATATGGTTTTTTCGACAGTGATGCTAAGAATGAACCAAATGAGAATCCTGTTTTAATTTAATAAATGGTTGATCACCAATATTTAATTGGGCAGGGTGTCATAATAAATTTGAAATGTAAGTCCTAATATTTTTTTAACTTTTCGATCGAACGACTGAAGCATAAAATAATTTTTTATTCCAGTCCGCCTCAACACTTAGAAAAAATATTTTGACGAAAAACTCCTCTCCAACACTTCGAAAATATTTTAGAAAAAATATCCCAACACCTTAAGTGAACCTTTAAGGGACTAAAATACAACCTTACCAAAATATGTCTCGTGGAGGCTTTATTGTTGAAGAACTTTATATTCGGATCTGTATTTAATGCATATACGATATTGAACATTCTTTGATGTTTGTAGCTGTAGATGACATACTCAATTATGAGCAGAGATTTATAAAAGCACGTCCTTACAATTCTCCCCCAATGTCTATGCCGATACAAAATAAAAACATATGAATTATCAAATAAAAAAAAACCCTATACAAATCTAATACCCTCCCATGAATCCAAAACTGAAAAGGTACTAAATATGTAGGTACCCTCCCATGAGCCCAAACCTAAAAAGCTACTAAACATGTAGGTCTTAAAACCTTTCTTCAAAATCTTCAACTTCAAATCTTCAAACTTTTCTCATCAAGTTGTGCAAAATAATGATCTTCAATCTTTGTACCTACACACATGAGACAAAGAAAATACCTTCGTGACTCATCGAGTTTGAAATGATATAAGAATAAATCAATCAATATAATCAAATCTCCTCATAATACAAAAACTCCCCAATAATTCGTTCTCCTCCTTTTATTTGACCGAAATAGACAATAAAATGAATAAACAACAAAAACATGGAGTTGTCACGAAAAAAATGCATAGCAAACATATATCAAACTACGGTCATACGAAGAGTAACTCAAAAGCTTCCACAAACTATTTTTGATTTTTTAATATTTCATACAAAAATCACACACCATGAATTTACACTAAGACAATAAAATCATGAATACGGAATGAATGGGTGTGAACATATTCGATAGGCAAATCAACACAATCAAACATAAAATATGTGCAGGATGAATATGTGTAATCCTAACGAATGAATCTCAAAATCGTCCTTAGGTGTTTAAAATTTTGAATTTTAAATGACATCGACTTAATCCATCAACACATCAAAGTCAAGAATGATTCCCACACTAATAGCGTCTCAAACTATGAATGATTTTTCATGATGTTGTCGAGATGTGAAAATCCGTTTTTCATTTCTTTCCATCCAAACTCTCTCATAAATAATAATCATTATATTTTTCTTTTGAGGTGGCCCCCCTTTTGACATATTTAGCTTTTTATTGCCTTTAAATTATTTAGGGCACTTTTAAAACGGTGGCTTTCACGACGAGTAAATTTTGTACTCTCGTAAACCTTTCCCATTATTCAGTCATCATATTTTGTTGCAATTAAATCCTCACGGTAAACAGTTTTTACATGCACTACTTCCATTGTCAAGTTTTATCGCATAAGGTTTGTTTTAAAGACAAAATTTAGATGACAACACTCCAACCAATATGTGATAAACAAGTACAATAATCAATTAAATCCGTGCAAGTGTGCATTAAAAGAACTCATGAGTCAAACATGTAGGTAGTAATCACAAAGTACATCTCATTGACTCCAAACATTATAAAACACAAAAATGAAATGATGACGCATATCAAAACACTATAAAATACTAAATGTCTATTCTTATACGGTGCATAACAAAATACAAAACTCTTTTTGTCTTTTTCCAAAAAATTTATCAAAATAAAATCTTTTTGGCTTTTCAAAATATTAAAAAAAACAAAAATCTAAAAGTAAAAAAAATATACACCGACAGTAGGCAAACAATATCATCGTGAAATTCAACCTATGCTAACAAACAAGTTCAAACATCAACCGTTAGGTGCGATGAGGTTTTCCAAAGGTCGTGACATCCTATGAAAAACCTCCATCAAATCATGTGAATTCTTGACTAAAAACTCTACATGCTCCCTAATATGTGCAAACTCTCTCATGTAATCATTCGGAGCGTCAGATGTGGGTGCATGTGTGAACATGTATAGTAGCAAAACGTGACACATGACCTAACTTAAAAAACAAAACTCCCTAAGGTGTCCTCTATTCTTGCAGTGTGTGCAAACATAAACATGCCTAGGAAACGTCTCCTACGCACTCTCCTATCGGGTACGGGATGCGTAGGTGGGTTGGGTTGAGAGCCATGTGAATATAACACTAAAGTGGGAACTGGATCGGGTGCAACATGTAAAGTGGACGCACCGTCATGATTTATTCCAAAACTCTCACCTCTACCCAAAATGGGATTGAAAACCATCTTTCCAACCTTCTTAGATGTGTTCTCTAAAGGGACTTTGACCTCCTAGGCACGTTCAAGATCACTCTCGAGTTGGGATACACGTGTCGTCAGACTAGACATCCCTAAAGCTATCAACTATTCACTCAAAGAAACCTTCACCTTCTCGATTTGACTCACTTTTGCCTCAAACTCCCTCAAAACCTCTAACTCTATCTACGAATCTCTCACCCTAAGGATCAACTCCTTATTCAATTTTTTAGTCTTTAAGGTCTCAGTATACAACTCTCTAAATGCGATCTGGAGCTCATGTAACAACCCGTCCTTTTTGGAGATAATTAAATTCCATAATTGAGTGTAAATTGGAATTTGGAGAAATTATCGTGAATAGTAATTTTTGGGATTTTCAAGAATTAGATGACTTTCTATGGATGTTGTAATTACTTTTGGAATTTAGTAAATATGTCAAAGTATTTTAATAATATGTCGCCGTTGAGTAAAGCGACAGAAGATAATATTTTAATGGGAATACCGCATTTATTTATTTTGGATTAAAATAGTGATTTGCGGTCAACTACCTCGGATGGAAATTTTGACTGCGCCGTGAGTCTCGGAATGGCCGAGATAGTCAGAAAAGAGTGTCCGATTGTCGAATTGAGTTTCCAGAAATTTTGGAGTTAAAAGGGCTCGTAATTGAGTAAACGAGTCATTTTTGGGTTTTAAGGGTTGAACCCCTTTTTCTCCCTATATAAAGAAGGAAAGGGGGAGAAAAGAGAAGGAAAAGAGAGAAGAGAGAGATGAGGAGAGAAAAGAGGAGAAACGGGGAGATTTTGGCCAAACTCCGCGGAATTCGGTTCGAGGTTGTCGGATTTTATCCACGAGGCAATTGTTTACTTGCTTTATTTACTTTTCAGCATAAATATCTCATATCATTTTGGTATAAACAAACCCTAAAGATTTTGGGTTGGGTTTTCGTGGATAAAATGGGTTTTCGGGAGTTATAACGAATAAACCCCAATAATTTCCAAATTTGAGGAACTTAGGAATTAATCAAAATTAATTGGTGATTTCGGGTTCTAGGACGTTTAGAACCCGTATTATATGTGTAGTTGTTTTTGGTTGAAGTTGTAGGACGTTGGGTGAGGAGATAAAAGCTTGGGAGAAGCTTTAATGGCCGAAACAACTTCTCGAAGAAGAAGCTGTCCGCCGTGATCGATCGATCGAGGGTAGAGGATCGATCGATCGACGACCAGGGGTCGATCGATCGACCCTTCAGGAATTTTGACCACTTTTCCTAGTGTTAATTGGATAGGATAATTTCCAATTCTACATTGACTCGAGGTCATTTATGTGAAGTAATAAGTAATATTTTAAGAGGAAATAGTTATCCAATGGAAGGGAAATTTTGGGAATTAAGTGAGTGTTTTATGTGTGTGACACTAAAATGTTATTTTCGAGGAGAATAGATATGTTGAGGAATTAGAAGGGTGGGGTTCCTAAAATGGGGTGGGGACCTCTAAACGATTACTTGGACAAGATGTAGTCCTTGGGTTTGTGGGAAGGAAATCCACAACCTATTCAATTTTTGGGTATTCGGGGTCGAATATCAATTGGGATAGTTTCAGTGGCCATTTTGGCCTATATGATAAAACGTACGGGATAACATAATTTTGCTGATGATGGTTGAGGGAATCCTATGAAATTATTAGGATGAATTGGAGAATATACTTATTTAGTTAATGTAAATTGGTACATTTGGAGATATCCACTAAATCCTTAGATAGAAATAAGGTATTTATTATTTATCAAGTGAGGGAATACTTTCAGTATGGTATCGTGAGTATGTGAATGTATGAATATAATTGTTTGAGAGAATCTTTGGGATTATTGGTTATCGCAATGTGTGATTGGCAATTATGGCCATTTTTATATGTATATTCGAGGAGGAATATATAGAATATATATATACTATGTAATTAAAGTATATATTATATGAATACCTATGTATATATGTGTGATGGTATATGTGTGTTTAGATGGATGATTTCCACAGGCTTACCCTTTGAGTATAGGGTTGGAACATCCGAATTATATATATGCCCTATTGCGATCCAGGGAGGTTGCGCGATGTGGGTGAATCCCCTGGCTCGAGGAGCAGGGAGAGTATAGTTCCCAGGTCATTATCGTCCCGCGTTCGAGTGCGATTTATGTGATTCCCACTTGCAGGGGGAAACTGACCGCCTCCACCGTTGTGTATATGTTTACCAAGACCATGAGTAAGTCTGGATTGGTACCATGGTATATTGAACAAACTCGAATTTTTGGATCGGCACTATGAGACCGCATCCTCGAGTTATAGCTCGTTGGGATGGTTGTGATGCTTGGGTGTATGGTATATTACTTGTGCATGAGAACAATGTAATATATATATCTCTATGAGATTCTCAGTTCGAGAGATAGATCCGGATGTGTATTATAAAGATGAAGACATAATAAACATCAGTCCGGGAGATATTATCCGGATGTATATGGTAAGATATATATATTAATGAATATGATATGTATATTAATATAAGTATGTATTTATACATTAGTTTAGTACTACGGGCCTAATGGATCTCTACCATTAACCCTGCCAAGTAGTAGTGTATCGGGTGGGTTCCTTGTTTGGATTTCGCTTCGCGAGACACCCCACGCACAAACTTAGCGCAGTGTTGAGAATGGAGAGAAGTTTAACCCTTAGTACTCGGGTTGTAGAGATTCCTAGTAGATGGGTATTAGATTGGTTAGGTAGGGTAGCTTAACTAGAATGTTAAGTGCATTAGGTTTGCACTATTAGAAGAGGGGTGATGGGTATCTCATGGGAGTGAGATACCAATTTAAATATGAGATAAAACCTTTTTCTAAAAATAAAGCATTTATGCACTTGCAAAATATTTTCAAACTCAGGCTCTGACCCGTTTATCTACTTTTCCCTCTCTTGTTATATATATATATATATATATATATAGGTTTTTGGACACAGGGATGCCTGGATGGCACTTCTTTCGAGTCAGACGTCAGCTGCAGCAGCTGTGGATGCGTGCAGGTTATCGATAGACGCTTCTATCCTTGTACTCTAGATAGGAGGTACTGTATAAATATTCGGGCCAATGATCCAATTGCGTTTATTTATTCTTTTAGTATGATATTCGATTGGGTTGTATCATATTTGAACCGAGTGTTCGGTTATTTTATTTCATTTCAGTTTCATTTACGCAAACTGTGTGGATGTTTTATTTGTAGTTGTTTAAAAAGAGTGGTTAAGTAAAATTTGACGCCAGCCTAATAGGTTAATAGTAATTAAATGGATTTTCGACAGTGATGCTAAGAATGATCCATATGAGACTCCTGTCTTAATTTGATATAGGAGTGATCGCCCGGTATTTTATTAGGCGGGGTGTCACTGCTCACTATCACTCTCACTAGCGCACTCACTCTCAGACTCGCAAAAAGCATTCAAAATATCCTCGGGGGTCTCACGCGCACAAGTTTCCTCATCGTCGTGGGACGAACTAGGTGTGCTCTCGTGACTAGCTGAAAAGGCGACAAACTTCCCATGTGATGACTTATCCCCTGAATCGTTCACCTCTTCCTCACTATCGCTAAGAGTGGCTGGCATGACAATCTTTTTGCCCTTTCTCTTTTTCCTAGTGGGATACTCAAACACTCTATGGCTTCTCCCCTCACACTCAAAACACTTATCTTCTTCCTCTTTCTCACCTTCTTTATCACCGCTTTATTTGGCCTCATTTTTATTTTTCTTAGAAATTTTTTTATTGAAAGAATTTTGTTTTGAAAACTTGAGAAACTTTTTAAAATTCTTTTCAAGCATGACCATATCAAAATCAGGCTCAGACTTGGACTCATGAAAATTCACTTTCTTTTTCTTCTTAGATTGGGCTTCAAGTGCTATCCCTTTATCCTTACACTTGACAATGTTAGGAAACATGTAAATTTGATATGTCTGAAGGTCTCTCCTACCATCTCTTCTAATTTTAAATTGCCTAAATTACCTAAGGTATTCAAAACAATCACTTTTGGGATAAAGCGTTTTGGCGGCGATCTTAAAATCTTTTTAACCACTCGTCCATAAGGTATAGGCTCACCAAGATTGAAACTAGTGTTGACAATGTCAGATAAACATGCACAAAAGTTATCAAAGAACTCTTTCTCAAGGATGGTTATTGTTTCAAATTGAGTAGTTAAAATTTGAATTTTAGACTCTTTGACTGCGTTAGTGCCTTCGTGGGTGAGTTGTAAAATATCCCACGCTTCTTTAGACATGGTGCACGTCATAATACATCAAAACTCGTCGAGGGTGACGTTTTCAAAAATTCCACTAAGCCCTCATGAATTAAAAGTGCTCCACCTAAACTCATTCTCAGCCCAGTCTGACGCAAATTTTAAATTTATGACATTATTCGCGGTGACAGTGGGAGGAGTCCAACCTTTTTCACAAATGACCTAAACACTCTTATCGTTTGATTTTAAATGTGATTTCATGCGTGCTTTCTAGTAAGCATAATTAGACCCGTAAAAAAATGGCAACTGATTATATAAGTTTTCATTCGGAAACATTGTGACAATGTTTTTTTTTAAATTCAAATTTTTTGAAAAAAATCAATATCACACAAATTTTACGGAAAAATAGGAATACTCGATAAATTTGAGTAACCTACTCTGATACCAATTTGTAAAAGTGAGCCGTGTTCGATACTGATTTAAATACAAATTTGCAAATTTCCAATTAAATATTTATTTAATCAAGTGTCAATTTTTAATCCAAATTAATTAAGTCCAATTTCATTTCAGCCCTAAACAAACATCTAGGTGTAGTGGATCATGCCAACACAAATAAAATTATTGACTCACAGATTTTAGGATAAATCTTTTTCGGGCAAAACCTTTATTTCGCTATAATACTTACAATGATTACAATGAAATATGCAAAGAATTTACCATAGAAAACTCTGAAGAACCTCAATCCTGAATCAGTAATGAATCAGTCGCAGAAGATCTACAAAGACCCGCAATCTTGTATCAGCCGAGGAATACCCATTAGCACTCCCTTTGACACGCAATCAATGTCATCCCAGCACCTCCCTCAAGTGGCACCTAGATCTGCAGTAGAGATCCTCTCTATAAGAGAAACTTGACACAATATGTGTTCTTAGGTTCCAAAATAACTAACATAAATTATTGGGATGTTTTGTGAATTGAAAAACAAGGATTAAAACCCTAAAAGTGAGAAGAAAATGTATTCTGCCAAAGTAATTTTGTGTATGGAGAATTTCGTCGGTCTTCTGATTAAAAACGAAGTTGGAAAACTCTCTATATAAAAAATCTAAGGCGACGTGTCGCTCGAAAAAAATAAGGATGTCGCTGGAACGATGCCAGCTGTAGCTAGAACGACTTTGCGCGAGATTCCTCTGTCGCTTGAATGACTGGAGCGTAAAATAATTTTTTAATCCAGTCCGCCCAAACACTTAGAAAAAATATTTTGACAAAAAAATCCACTCCAACACTTCAACATTTTTTTAGAAAAAATATCCCACACCTTAAGTGAACCGTTAAGGGACTAAAACACAACCTTACCAAAATATGTCTCACAGAGTCTTTAATGTTGAAGAACTTGATATTCGGATCTGTCTTTGATGCATATGTGATCTTGAATATTCTTCGACGTTTGTAATGGTATACGACATACTCAATTGTGAACGGACATTTATAAAATCATATCCTTACACATACCTAGGCTACTTGCTATCACGAGAGGTTTTGCGTCATGAACAATCCTATCTTGATGAGCCCATTTGGGGGGATATTGACTTGTACCTCAGAACATAAAACTTAGGGATTTAGCACCACTTGTGTGAATAAGGGTGTGACTGGTCATTTGGGTGCGTTGGGTGTGTGCGTAGCCCAAAGACTTAGGACTATGGTTGCCTCCAATATGTGTTATTTGATTTATAGTTCGAGGGTGATATCTGAACTGATATCCTTATTTAGTACGTGATGTACCAGGACTTGATAGTAGAGTATGCCCGCATTATAGGTCTCCACCTAGGGATGATATATATATATATATATATATATATATATATATATATATATATATATATATATATATATACATACACGTGTGATTTATTCTACTACGGGTGTTTTAGTAGACACTGTAGATTATGATATCTAAATTTATTTCGGTATGTGAGAGCTTTGTAATTAGTTGGTGACACTAAATAAGTAATAAGGGATTGAAAATTTGGTATCATATCGTATGAGCAATATGGGTGGTCATAGTAAAATATTAGGCGGGGGAAAAGCTTTAACTCTGAAAATATTATGGAGAATTAATTAAAGATGATTAATTAAGTTAATGAGATAAATGACATATGAATCAACTGTAAGATTACTCGGGATAGAGTATCGTGTCAAGGACTATACATAACAAGGCTAGTTAGACGGGGTAGTATAACTAGGAAGGTTAGGAAGAAACGTTAGGTGTGCACTTTAGAGGAGGGGTAGAATGGCCTTAAGGAAGTGCGACACTAACTTAAATATGAATAGCATTCTTGCATTTTATTTACTACAATATTAATCACTTGCTAAATATTTTGGGTTCTAACCCTTTCTGCAAATATTTTTGAAACCTTTTAGGTGTACAGCCACAGGGACACCAGACTTGATTATCTATTCGAAGTATACGTAGCTACGACACATGTGGATGCATGCAGGAGTTGGAGAAGGAGATTTTTTCTATTTCATTCCTAGATTAGAAATCTTATCTCAGTATTTTAGTTTGGGCGTGTTGCCTTCAGGACTTATTCAGATTTTATTTCAGTTCAGATTGTTGTATTGAAATTTATTATTAGCAATTGGATATTCTGGCTTTGGATTATGTAGCCGATGGTTTATTCGGCTTGTCATTTATTATTTTGTATATTTTTAGACCGTGATTGTGTGTATGGTTTAGTTTATTTTGTTTCCACATATTGTTATCTGTTTAATGAAAGATAAAATTTGACACTTGTTTAATTAACTATTAGGTGGTTAGTAATTAATATGGTTTTTTCGACAGTGATGCTAAGAATGAACCAAATGAGAATCTTGCTTTAATTTAATAAGTACTAATAAACCGATATTCAATTTGGAGGGGTGTCACATAAAATTTGAAATGTAAGTCCTAATATTTTTTAATTTTGATTTATTCATCTTTGGCACTTTGTTTTTCTTCATTTTTGTAGTTTTACTATTATTTTATCATGCTCATGGACAAGGTGTTTTCATGGATATTAGACATATGTTTAATTTTAACCTAGGGGTAGAATGTTAGTATATGGATATTGGGTTTGGGATTTAGATGATCTGATGTTTTGGACTTATGCTTAATATTGTTAGGTTGTTAGTGGAGAACGTTATAAAATTTTGATGATATAGATGTAGATATTTTTTTGGATAATGGTATTTTGATGCTATAGATGTTAATACAAATAACTACAATTATGTTGTTTTGATAATTTGGTGTCATCATAACATGATTCGTATTTGTGAATAGCCTAAAATAATTGTGACATTTTTATATTATTGTTGGCATAAGTTTGATAAGGAGTAAACAATGTCGACGTTTTTGAAAGCCAGTGGAATATAGAAATTCCGACATGGTAAATGGGGATGGCTAAACAGGTAACCGATGTTTTTAAAACGTCGGTAAAAACGTTTACATTATATATCCCAATGCTTATAAAGAATATTGTCAATTCTCGACTGTGGCAATGCCGACTTCTAAAAAAACGCTGGGATATATTTTTCCGACATTTTTTATATTTGTCGATGTTTTTTAAATGTTGTCTAATCCTAAAATTCTTATAGTGCATCACAAAGGAATAAAGAAAAAAGAAAAAAAAAGTGAAACAAAACTTGTACTAATATTTACACAAATTAAATATTTCAACTTAGAACAAATTTTTTAATAATAAAAATAAGGAGAAGGAAAACAATCAACTCATTGTGACTATAGTTGTTTTTATCACAACCTAATCCATTCAGAGTGAATATTTACTATAAGTTTAAATATATACTATCACAACAGGAAGTTCACTTACAAAAAATGTTCACTTTAGTGTAAATATTTACTGTATCACAATAAAAAGAGAAAAAGAAAAAGGAGAAGTTGAAAATAAATATTTACACTTACAATAAAACATTTAAGAAGAAGAATGAGAATGCGAAGAAGAATTGAAGACTCAACTCACAGTAAATATCTATGAGTACAAGTGTTTACTCAAATAAGAAAATTTCACTCAAAGTAAATATAACTGTCAACGTAAATATTTATTTTCACAAGAATTAACACTAACTACGTACCTGAAAATATTCTTGTTCTTCACTTTATTCAAATATTCTTGTTCTTCAATTCATTCTTTTCTTCTTAGTAAATAT
Organism: Sambucus nigra; assembly: GCA_949130495.1. NCBI lineage: Eukaryota > Viridiplantae > Streptophyta > Magnoliopsida > Dipsacales > Adoxaceae > Sambucus > Sambucus nigra. The sequence continues at coordinate 379,279,071 of OX422214.1, read as the reverse complement.
CTACTTGGAGTGTGAATATTCACTCTTTGAGTTTAAGGGTAAATATTGACACTTAAGTAACTATTTACTTAGAGTGCATATTAATTCTAGAACACAAAGTTGTCAGTCGCTCTCTCGATTTATTTCTTTCTCTTATACTAACACACACATACAAATGCAAACACTTGGGTACACACCATCACACACACACACACACACACACACACACACACACACACACACGCGCGCATATAAACAAACATAGACACAAATGTATAATATATATATGGGAGAGGTTCAGAAGAGAACATAAAATATGAACATTTTAATGAACCTTAACAAAAAACACCTAACTCCCAATCAATTTTAATTTTATATTGTAATTGGTCCGCGTCAGCAGGAACGGACACGCGTGTGACATGCGCCAGCGACGATGGATACGCGTGTCCGTTCATCTTTTATGTTGACTTCAACATTTTCGACTAAAAAATCAATAGAGAAAAAGAAGTTTGTATTTTGAAAATGATTTTCTTAACAACTCAGATTTACAACATCGATTTATTTATTTATTTTGTAACACCATGTTCAAATGTATAGCAGGTGTTACAGTTGCATATTTAGTAGGAACTTTTCATTAGAAGATTTTCAAATGACTCTGTTTTTTTTGCTGGTGTACATGACTTGGTGTCGTCAATTATTGTTGTTGATGGGATAAGGATTGGAGGAACAAGCCTAGGTTATTAATAAGTTTTTTCAATCGATGAGTTAAAAAAGGGATAGAATTTTAATTGTGTGTATATATGCTTCTAATCTTTCACTTTGTAAATCGGGTATCATTAAGGCCTCGTTTGATGCGCCGTATAAGGGGTCCGGATAGGATAGGATAAGAGTCGGATTGGATATGATAAGGATGTATCGTATAAGGCATATTCCAATACTGCGTTAGGAACAATTCCGGATAAGAAGACAAGAAGGGATATAATAATACAATCCTGTGTTTGAAATGCTCCGGATATGATTAATTTATCTCCAGTTTTCCAAGAATACCCTTATTTTGTATTTAATATTTAAAAAAATACAAAAATATACTGTTATCACTTATTTTAACTCAATAACATATTTTTTAATACCTCCATAATGAAGCAGACTAAAATTTAAAATTGAAAAATCAATATAGCAACTGACATCATTACAAGGTCATCAATACTAGCATATAGTCATCTAAATTAGTCTTAAAGTTGAAATAATAAATTATTAAAATTAATCCATCGAAAACATAGGTCTGAAAATCAAAGCGTTAGTAATTTAAATTTCTAAAATCCCTCCTCAAGTAGTTGGGAAACAAACTCTATATGGTCTTCGTTTGACATCGAAAGAAATATGTCCACATAATCCGTTCGCTCGGCAATTTTTCTGGCTAGATAAACGCGATCCCTTGCATTCAGAGTAGTCATAGTGTTAAGCTCCTCAAGCATTTTTTTCCTGTTATTTCCTACTTTATCTTCACCAAACTTTTCACTAAGTGCTTCAAAATTTTTGTTCGAATTTTCAATAGCATATAAAAAATTACAATATGGGTAAAAATAATACTAACTGCTTTTTTTATGAGGGGTTTGGCGAAAGATCCATTTTAACTCAAAGTTGTATAAAAACATGACACTCCACATAATTTTAAAAAATATATATTTTTTAAAAAATTATTATTTTTTAACTGTTTTTTAAGGTGTTTTTTTTAACACTCCACACACACACACACACACACACACACACACACACATATATATATATATATATATATATATATATATATATATATATATATATATATATATATATATATACACACACAGCAGGTACCTATATACATATATATACCTGCATAACTATATACATATATATCGCATATATGTAACATATATACCTGCATAACTATATATATATACCTGCATAACTATATTTACATACCTGCATAACTGTATACTATATACATATATACCTGCATAACTATATAACTGCATAACTATATACATATATATCGCATATATGTAACATATATACCTGCATAACTATATATATATACCTGCATAACTATATATATATATATATACCTGCATAACTATATACTATATACATATATACCTGCATAACTATATATATATGTGTATATAGGTACCTGCTGTGTATATATATATATATATCGCAGGTATATATTGTAATGTAATATATATATATATATACCTGCGATATATATATATATATATTACACAACAATATATACCTGCGATATATATATATATATATATATATATGTAACAGGTATGTATGTAACAGGTATAACAGGTATATATATCGCATATGTAACAGGTATGTATGTAACAGGTATAACAAGTATATATGTCGCATATGTAACAGGTATCTATATATATATACCTGCTGTATATATATACAGCAACAGATATCTATACAAAATATATATGCAACAATATATACACGTACCAGTTCAAACCTGATTGGTGAAATAGGTGATGAAGGAAATTGGTGAGGAGAATAGGTGATGAAGTCTCCTGTTATATTTATAAGGTTGAGAAACATCCGTAGGTAGGTATACATGATGAGGGTTAAGAATCCAAATTGTTTTGGAGTCTCTAACTTAATAAGGGCACTTTAGTAACTTTATTTACATGCTTGACACCGGATAATTTTATACCACCTTAGAGGTGGTTTTTTTTATCCTATTCCTTATGGGATAAGGAGCTCACTTAGGATAACTTATTCCATCTCATATCCTATCCCAAACTATACCAAACATTGGATAGGATATGTTAATCCTATCCGGACCCCTTATACGGCGCATCAAACGAGGCCTAATTGAATAAGTCGGTTATTTTAAAAACACCCACTAAAAAACTACAACAACCAAAAAAAATCTCAGAAAAGTTATTTGAAATTAAAAGCCAATCTCTCTCTCCCCTCACCAAATCATACCCCGAACACCACCCCTCCCTCTACTTCCCTCTGTCCGCCTCATCCTCCCTCCACCACCACCTTCATCTTCAAACACCCACCATAAAAAACTACCTTTTTAATACTCAAACACCAACATCAAACAACACAAATACCCCCAAATCATAGAAAACCACCCAAATATCAGCACCCAAAAACCACCAAATAATTTCCACCTCACTGAAAACCCAACAAATAATAAAGTAGAGAGAGAGAAGTCATAACAGTCAATTAAATGAATAATGGAGCGATGGATTGATATATAGGATTTGGGAAATGATTGGGTGAGGATGGCCGGAGCTTTAGCAGGGGAGGTCGGGGGTGAAAGCCTCTAGCGCGGACCTTTAAACATAAAAAAATATTAGTTAAATGAGTACTTGAGGGATTTTTTGGAACAAAGTAAAAGGCTTGGAGTAAATGTGTATTAAAAAATGTTTGAGGGACTTTTTGGTATTTGATCCTATATTTAATAACATTCTCTGTACATATATGATATTGATATATATGTTATAGTTTTAAGTTTATAATTTTCATTATGTATTATATATGCATATATTAATAGTATACATGTGGACTTTGTTAGAAAATTGGACATGAATTGGGTTTTAAGAAAGCTGTCCAGAATTTTCTAGATAGAATTTTGAGCAACTTTGAGCGCAAATTTATGTGGGACCCACACTACGAAAATCGTGGGACCATATATGAACGCGTTCACCTCCGCAAGAAGATTAACATAGTATATTCATACGTCCAATTTTAATAAGTTATGAATGATAAATATGTCCCCAAAACGAGTCACAAAGTAATGAAAGTTAATGAATTGAGTGTGTTTTAACTCTTATCACATATTGGAAGAGTAGTGGAAATTTGATGAGTTAATAACAACCCAAGTATGGACTAAGGCTTGGATGCCTTGGGGTATCCCAACTCTTTGAAGGGGAGATGACCTAAGCTATGCACGGGTTGACTTTTGGTCAAAAGTCCACACGCGCGCGTCCGTCCGGCTCGGCTGGGGATCGTCACCTACTTTGCTATAAATACAGATGCCTCCCTCCGTTTTTACAACAATGAAAAATTTCCCTCCTCCAGAATTGCTGTCATTTTTCATCCAGAAAATTCCTGTCATATCCTTTTCAGAAAATTCTTTTTCTGCATAGCATCTGTTGCATTGCTGTTGAGTATGAGGCACAGAATTTGAGTTCGTTGTAATTAATTATTGTCGTGCTACATAATTAATTGGAAAATCCGTTCTATCTTGGGAGACAATATTCATCAACCTTGGAGCACATTGGAGGGAATAAATTATCTTAAGGAAACTGTTCATAACAGGGCTCGGATTTATCTTTAATTCTTTTATTATCTCTGCAAATTCAAGTAAGTGTTTCATTTCTGTAATTCTGTTTTAATTCTGTAATTAATTAATAATTAATAATTCTGTACAATTGTTATTTATAAATAGTAGACATAACAATCTTAAGACAATTTATAAAGTTCTACTGTTTTTTAATGTACAAAATTTTTTTATTACAGAAATTTATTTGTTGGAAATAAATCTGTTTTGATAGAATAAAATGAATTAATTTACTGCTTTATTGTAGAAATTAGTAAAACAGTTTTGATATAGAAATTAATTTCTATACTATTTTTATATTCTGTTTTAGAAAATAAAATATTATTTGTGTATTCTTGTTAAAATCTGTTTATGTAAAATTTTTAATCTTTAAATTATAATTCTGTTTTGTGCATAATTCTTTTTATTATTAAAAATTAGTGTGACACAGATTTTACATTTAATTCTGTTTTGTACGGAATTCTGTTTATATTATAGTTTAATTCTGAATTTTATTTGGAATTCTTTTGGAATTCATTTATTGTGAATTATATTTGGAGGAAATTGGTGCACAGAATTTTGTATTCTGTTTTGATTAATTCATTATATATGAATTTTATCTTTGATAAAAATTCTGTTTTTGTAACAGAAATGGAATCACAAAGTATGAACACTACTCCTACAAAACTGATTGTCACCAACACAAATGTGACTGCACCCGTATTTATGCCACACGGGGAGAAACCGGAAAAGTTCATTGGGGCTAACTTCGAACGTTGGCAAGGACAAATGTACTTCTATCTCACTACCTGCCAACTGGGCAAGTTTGTATATGAAGATTGCCCCTCTATTCAAGAGGGAGATGACGCTGAAAAGGTTGCTGCTGTCGATGATTGGAAGCATTCGGACTACCTATGCCGGAATTATATTCTGGCTTACTTGGACAAGACAATGTACCATGTCTACTGCACAATCAAAACATCCAAGGAATTATGGAATTCTTTGGAAAAGAAGTATAAAACTGAAGATGCTGGAATGACGAAATTTATCGTTGGGCATTTTTTGGACTTCAAAATGATTGATTCTAAATCTGTGATCTCGCAAGTGTAAGAATTCCAAGTGATCCTCCACGACATTCATGCTGCAGGAATGTCAATTAGTGAAACTTTCCAAGTTACTGCAATTGTTGAAAAGTTGCCACCATCTTGGACTTTGTTCAAAAACTATCTCAAGCACAAGCGTAAGGAGATGAATGTGGAGGAGTTGGTGGTCAGGTTAAGAATCGAAGAAGACAACCGTGAGTCTCAAAAGAAAAGTGGGAAGAATCCGATGGAAACAAAGGTCCATGTCGTTGAAGGTCCTAAGAAGAACAAACGAAAGTATGATGGGGAAGGCACTTCCAAACATAACAAGAAAAAGTTCAAAGGCAAATGCTACAATTGTGGTAAACCTGGGCACCGCTCAAGCGAGTGTCCTAAGCCGAAGAAGAAAAATCAAAACAATCCTCAATAAAATGTAACTGAGGGTGTGAATATCGTCAATGATTTGGCGGATATGAATCTTTCTGCCGTGGTCTCTGAATGTAACTTGGTTGGAAATACCAAGGAATGGTGGGTGGATACTGGAGCCACACGACACATTTGTGCAAACAAATGGATGTTCACCACCTATAAGCCTTTGGAAAATGAAGAAAATCTCTTTATGGGAAATTCTTCCACTTCGAAGGTGGTGGGACAAGGAAAGATAACTCTGAAAATGACTTCTGGAAAGGAACTTACTCTCAACAATGTTCTTCACGTGCCTGATATCCGAAAGAATCTGATTTCTGGATCTCTCCTTACTAAAAATGGTTTCAAGCTTGTGTTTGTGTCTGATCGCTTTGTGTTGTCTAAAAATGACATGTATGTAGGAAATGGATACCTAAATGAGGGGCTATTTAAACTCAATGTTCTTACTGTAACCCCAAAAACATCTGTTTCAATGAATGAAATTGCTAGTTCTTCTTACTTGATTGAGTCATCTAATATTTGGCATGCTAGATTGGGACATGTTAATTTTGATACATTGCGTAGATTAATTAACTTGGAATTTTTGCCAAAATTTAATATTGATAAAAATCATAAATGTGAAATTTGTGTGGAATCTAAATTAGCTAGATTACCTTTCCATTCTATTGAAAGGATAACTGAACCTTTAGATTTAATTCACACCGATATTTGTGATTTAAAATTTGTTCAAACTAGAGGTGGGAAAAAGTATTTTATTACTTTTATTGACGATTGCACAAAATATTGCTATGTATATTTGTTACATAGTAAAGATGAGGCTATTAATGCATTTAAACAATATAAGAATGAAGTTGAGAATCAATTAAGCAAAACGATAAAGGCTATTAGAAGTGATAGAGGAGGTGAATATGAATATCCATTTGAGGAATTTTGTTCTGAAAATAGGATTATTCATCAAACAACCGCTCCTTATTCTCCTCAATCGAATGGTGTTGCTGAACGCAAAAACCGTACTTTGAAAGAAATGATGAACTCAATGTTATTAAGTTCAGGAGCTCCACAAAATTTGTGGGGGGAAGCCTTACTTTCTGCTAATTACATTCTCAATAAAGTACCTCACAAAAAGACTCACAAGACACCTTATGAATTATGGAAAGGTCGAAGACCTTCCTATAAATATTTACGAGTGTGGGGGTGCTTAGCCAAAGTGATGGTTCCTAAACCTAAAAAGGTAAGAATAGGGCCAAAAACCGTGGATTGTGTATTCATCGGTTATGCTACTAATAGCAGTGCATATCGATTTCTAGTTTATAAATCTGAGATTTCGGACATTCATGTAAATACGGTTATTGAATCGAGGGATGCTTAATTTTTTGAAAATGAATTCCCGTATATCATGACCCGAGAATCTGGTCCTTCTAAAAAGACAAATCAAGCTATTACAAGTGGTACTCATCAACCTATTGAATCAATAGAGGATGAACCAAGATGTAGTAAAAGAGCAAAAACCTCGACTTCTTTCGGTCCGAATTTTCTAACATATTTGTTAGAAAATGAACCTCAATCGTATAAAGAAGCTATATCCTTACCCGATGCTTCCAATTGGAAAGAAGAAATTAATAGTGAAATTGAATCCATATTACAAAATCATACATGGGAACTAGTGGATCTTCCACCAGGTTCAAAACCGTTAGGTTATAAATGGATCTTTAAAAAGAAATTGAAGGCCGATGGATCAATTGATAAATATAAAGCTAGACTTGTAGCTAAAGGCTATAGGCAAAAGGAAGGGTTGGATTACTTCGACATATATTCACCGGTAACAAGAATAACGTCCATTCGGATGTTAATAGCAATAGCTGCTATTAATGGACTTGAAATACATCAAATGGATGTAAAAACTGCATTCTTAAATGATGAACTAGACGAGGAAATTTATATAGAGCAACCTGAAGGGTTTAAAGCTCCCGGACAAGAAGGAAAAGTATGTAAACTTGTTAAATCACTATATGGATTAAAACAAGCCCCTAAGCAATGGCATGAAAAATTTGATAATGCAATGTTATCAAATGGTTTCAAAATTAATGAATGCGATAAATGTGTTTACTTTAAATACATTCATAATGGATATGTCGTTGTATGCCTCTATGTTGATGATATGCTTATCATGGGGGTAGTAACTTGGAAATTGTCAAAACTACAAAACAAATGTTGAGTAGTAGATTTGACATCAAAGATATGGGAATCGTCGATGTTATATTAGGAATTAAAATTTCTAGAACATCGGATGGACTTATATTATCTCAATCTCATTACATAGAGAAAGTACTTAAAAAATTCAAGAAGTATGATATTAGTCCTACCAAGACACCTGTAGATGTAAATTTACATCTTGCAAGAAATAATGGTGAAAGCATATCTCAACTAGAATATTCTCGTATTATCGGCAGTTTAACGTATGTCATGAACTGTATGCGACCGGACATAGCATACTCAATAAGTAAGCTAAGTCGATTTACGAGTAATCCAGGAAGAGATCACTGGAAAGCTATATTGAGAGTTTTGGGTTATTTAGAATATACTCAAAACTATGGACTGCACTACTCAAAATATCCAGCTGTTTTTGAAGGACATTACGATGAAAATTGGATATCCGATACAAAAGACTCTAAGTCTACGAGTGGGTATGTGTTTACCCTCGGAGGTGCAGCCATATCTTGGAAATCCTCAAAACAAACGTGCATTGCTAGATCGACAATGGAATCTGAATTCATTGCACTAGACAAAGCTGGAGAAGAAGCTGAATGGCGTCGAAATTTCTTAGAGGATGTTCCAAATTGGTCTAAACCTGTGCCCGCAATATGTATACATTGCGATAGCCAATCAACGATTGGAAGGGCACAAAATCACATGTATAACGGAAAGTCACGACATATTCGTCGTCGACACAATACCGTTAGACAACTTCTCTCAAACGGAATTATCTCAATTGACTATGTAAAGTCAAAAGATAATATATCGGATCCACTAACGAAAGCTTTAAACCGAGATCAAGTTGAAAGATCATCGAGAGGAATGGGTCTAAAGCCTATAAATAAATAAGAATCAATATAGTGGAAACCCAACCTAGCTGACTGAAGATCCCAAGATCTAGGTTCAATGGGAAAACCGAACTACGTTGTATTCAGTAAGCACTGGAGGATATTTAATCCTATCCATTCCAAAGATGAGACAATGCATATCTGCCACGAAATTAGGATAAGTTATGCTTTTAATGACATCTATATCTTAGTACGTCTAAGTGGGGTATTGCAGAATACTCTTTATGGAAGTCACCTACGTGAGTAAGAAGGGGGCCACTTCTATGAGAATAATGAAAGGCATATTCTCTAAAATACTTGCGGAACCAAGTGGTGTTCACGGCCAAAATGAACACAAACGTGAGAACCAACTGTGTTGAAGAATTTTTGTGTGAATACTGTTGTCTAGGTTTACAAAAATGGTTGACGATTCAAGGACGTGAAGTCTACTGATTAACCAAGTAAATCCGATGGTATATCACTAAGGAAAGTTCAAGGCCACTAGGCTACTTCTCCCGATGCAATAAGTCTTCAGTTTTACTCAACTTGTGTCTGCATCTGCATTAGCATCTGTTTTGTTTTATTTATAGCGATATATCATTCATATGGGGGATTGTTGGAAAATTGGATATGAATTGGGTTTTAAGAAAGCTGTCCAGAATTTTCTGGACAGAATTTTGAGCAACTTTGAGCTCAAATTTAGGTGGGACACACACTACGAAAATCGTGGGACCATATACGAACGCGTTCACCTCCGCAAGGAGATTAACGTAGTATATTCATACGTCCAATTTTAATAAGTTATGAATGATAAATATGTCCCCAAAGTGAGTCACAAAGTGATGAAAGTTAATGAATTGGGTGTGTTTTAACTCTTGTCCCACATTGGAAGACTAGTGGAAATTTAATGAGTTAATAACACCCCAAGTATGGACTAAGGCTTGGATGCCTTGGGGTATCCAAACTCTTTGAAGGGGAGATGACCTAAGCTATGCACGGGTTGACTTTTGGTCAAAAGTCCACACGCGCGCGCGCGTCCGTCCGGACGTCTCTGCTCGGCTCGGCTCGGGCTCGGGCTTATAAAAATCTCCTACATTTTTGGGCTCAATTTATTTAACTTTCTGGGCTTTAATTATTAATTAATTACGAAATTAATTCATTAATTAATAAACTGTTGGCAGTTATTGCCAACAGTCAACAGTTAATTCGTTTAACTGTTTTGACAGTTATTTGCCAACCGTCACCTACTTTGCTATAAATACAGATGCCTCCCTTCATTTTTAAAATAATGAAAAATTTTCCTCCTCCAGAATTGCTGTCATTTTTCTTCCAGAAAATTCCTGTCATATCCTTTTCAGAAAATTCTTTTTCTGCATAGCATCTGTTGCATTGTTGTTGAGTATGAGACACATAATTTGAGTTCGTTGTAATTAATTATTGTCGTGCTACATAATTAATTGAAAAATCCGTTCTATCTTGGGAGACAATATTCATCAACCTCGGAGCACATTGGAGGGAATAAATTATCTTAAGGAAACTGTTCATAACAGGGCTCGGATTTATCTTTAATTCTTTTATTATTTCTGCAAATTCAAGTAAGTGTTTCATTTCTGTAATTATGTAATTAATTAATAATTCATAATTCTGTACAATTGTTATTTATAAATAGTAGACATAACAAACTTTTGTCTACATTTTATATATAAACTAGGTGTAAACTAGCGCGATGCGTGGGCACACCCTTTAATTACCTTCAGAACCATCAGTTTAATCAACAAATGAAAACCAAATAAAATTAATTATCAAGGCATGAATTCACAATCCCATCAACTGATCCAAATAAAATAAACTGAAAAAAAAAATAGAATATCAACCTTATGCATTTCGAATGATGGTATTATTGGTATTTTTATGTGACAAAAGAATCTTAAAGATTAAATGGAGATTACTTAAAAAATATCATAAACCCACAACAAATAATGTTAGAAGTTACCATCCTTAAATGAAAGCACGTGCCCGAACCAAAATTGATACACCCCAAACCCTTGGTTTTTTATTTCCCATTGTAATTTAGCTATAGTTAAACAAATTTGTAGTATTAACCAAACGACAATTAAGCCCCACTCCTCCATCAATTTATATACAAACAACACCACTCCTAATCATAGCAACCACAACAAAACCAACACCAACAAAAATGATGACCGGAGAAAGAAACCACCACCATAATCCAACGGTCCATGTCCCTCTGTGGACCTTCCCCAAATACTGATCCAACGGCTATGATGATCCCTAACAATGACAATGATGACTTCTACTTATTTCTCTAAATAGACACGCTGACATCAGCGCTACAATGCTGCCTCCCCTCAAACGATGTCGTTGATGTGAACTTTGACTGTGAGGGGTCAGATCATTTAGCATATGCTTGTTATTGATCTTGAAGAACTGGGTTTGTTACTGATCTTAAAGAATAATTGGAATACCAGATGAGTTGGGGTTGTTTGGATTGCTATAGGCCTTTGAGTTTTGGGTTTCCACGGCTGAGGTTTTTTCTTCTTTGGTTCACGACTTGTTTGGGTGGGTGGAAAGGTGGTTAGGGGCATGGTTAGGATGATCGGAGGTTAGGAAACAACCTGGGGTTTGGGTTGGGGGGGGGGGGGGGGGGGGGGACTGGAAGTTTAGTGGTAAAACGAGTAAGTTTTAGTCTAAATCTAGGGGTTAGAGAGAGGGGTGGTTGTGACTTGTAAGGTGGTATACTGTGGGAGGTGGAGGCAGTGGTTAGTGGCACATGATCAAATTAAAGGTGACAGGTTTGGACTGTTGTTGGTGGGGTCTATTTTTGCTCTGTTTACCACTGGGGGTGAGGGAAGTTTCTGGTGGAACCACGGGCAACAACAATCGAGTGTTTGATCAGAAAAACCTTACATAGGTAATCATAAGTTTTTTTTAGTTGAAAGAGGGTGCGAAGGTTATTGTTGACAATGGGTTTGTTGTTTCCAATGGTATGTACAATACAGTGGAGAATATGGTGAAAGTATTTATTAATAGATGATGGAAGAGGAAGAGATAAAAAGGGAAAACCAAAAGGCAAGGTGAAAGGGTAGAGAAGGGGAAATGAAATGAGAGGACTTTTCATCTCTTGGTATTTAGTTTCAACAGCTAAATGATTGAATATGAAAAATAAACCATATGCCATATGGATAGCTCTATTATTTAGCACTTTTAATGGCATATAAAGCATTTTAAAGTATTATATAGATAATATAGAATATATTCCTCTCATATATGTCCTAATACAAGAAAAATAGGTGTTGAGGATGACGAATAACCGCTGTAAAAAATTGTTTACAACACTTTTAAATTTTCTACCAAGTGTTGTAAAAATGAGTGTCTTAAAAAGATTTCAAAAAAGTGATGTAAAACAGACAACTGTTTATGATTGATTGTTGTATACGTGATGTAAAATTACCGACTTTTATACATTAAAAGCGTTGTAAAGGGTTAGTTGCTAAGAGATAATTTTTTGTGATCGATATAAAAGTTGCTTCATTCCAAATAGTAACACACACACACACACACACACACACACACACACACACATATATATATATATATATATAAGTTGCATACAACCTTATCATAGTTCACAAGCATTGTAAAATCCAACTATTTCATTCGAAATAAATAAAAGAATCCACTACAAAAATGAACTCTACTCAACTAACACTCCTTCGAAATAAATTTAAATTAACACTACAAAACCATTTAAGTTGAATAATATACATGTCCAAATTGGCAATCCACATCCAAAAAACAATTCTACATAAGTAACATTCCATCAAAATAATGTGTGTGTGTGTGTGTGTTCGTGAAATCAACTATTTCATTCAAAATAAATGAAGTAATCCACTACAAAAATCAATTATACTCAACTAACATTACATCAAAATAAATTTTAATTAACACTACAGGACCATTTAAATGGATGTAACACCCCGCTTATTTAATGATTTTATATTGGGATTAATTAAATTAAAATGGGAAATTAATTCAAATTAAAATAAATATTAATTATCGAGACAAGGGTTAATATTTATTTATATTGAGTATTACTTATTGCATGAGTGATAAATTAATAAGAACGTATTATGATTATTAGTCCGGGCCTCTGTTAGTTTAAAATTTTAAAGGGTTATGATTGGGGCTTTCCTAGAATGAGATGAACTAAGACTAGAAATTAGTGGACATATTTTAATATTAAATAATTTCACATGAATCAAAATGGGTCACAAGAAGTATGAGTGAACCTTATACCGGACCAGTAAAAGAGGAATATTATAATTATTGAGATAAGTTAATGGGAAGTTGGTGTGGCCATCCCTATTTTCGCGATGCCCTCTCTCTCTCCTTCCTCCCATGGCCAGGGGCCGGGGAAAGAAAAAGAGGAGATGGAAAAGGTCTCGGGCCCTCTTGGAATGCTTCGGCCATCTTTGGTGTGGGAGAAATGTAAAGAGATGGATTCACTAGCCTATTTTGTACAAAACAGGCAAAAGAACAAGTTGCCGCCTCCAGAGAGCGACATCAAAGACAAACTGATGCTTATGAAACCAATAGTTCGAAGGGTTCAGGGGCTAAGTTACGGAATGAAAAGGTGTTAGGCACCCATACCACCTTTCGATCTCTCATGGGCTTGTGTTATTGTTTTCCTTTTTTTCTCCGTGAAATGTGTGTGCATGTATATATAATGGAGATCGGAATTGCCCAACTCATCCATAGAAGAGATAGAGTGAGGTCATCCAAAATAATGTTCCCAAAATAGTATATAGAAAATACGATTTATGTGTTTTTCGTGATATTGATCGTTATGGTGAAATGATAATATGTGTTGGATAAATCACTAACAAGGATTACAAACATAATATGTTTAGTAATGTAAAGATATGATAAATATGAAGATGGGGAATTTGAGCAAATTGGAAAATAGGAAAATTGGACTCAAATCTCGGGTTTTAATATAAGATGCCTACGTAGCCTATAAAGGCATCAAAGTCCACGTAGTTTGCATCGACATAAGGGTGGGGTTTATCCCATAGATCCGAACGAGATTTTATTATATGTGCTTATGTAGAAAATGTGTTTTAGTATTGAAAAAGTGTGATGGATAATCCCGTATGGAATTTATGAACATAACTCTCTTTTGTTTGTTTTGGATTTTTTATACAAAATAAAGTATGTGCAATATACTAATAACAATTTAAGATGTTAATGTGTATGAACTAAAGTAAGAACTAGATTATGAATCCGATGTATTTAATGCAAAAAATAAGGAATTTAAAGAGAGAGGGAAGGGTTTGGACCTTCTTTGAAGCTTGATCTTTGATCTTGGATGATCTCCCTTGAATGTGAGATGAATTTTGGATGAGTGATATTTTTCCAAATTGGGTATGAAAAGGATGGGAATGTAAGCTTGAATGGAAAGTCATATGAAGAAACTTCGCTAAATACGAGATAATGTTGCTGAGATTAGTGATGCTGATGGATCTGAGGTGTGCTTTGGGAGTGAGGTCATACCCTCTATTTATAGGATTCGGGGTGTGCCGACCGACATGGCCCTAGTCCTACCTATCAACAGGTAACTCTTGACACACTGCCGATAGGCAGGGAAATGGACCTGCCAATTGGCAGTCTCGTGCAGATATTTTTTGAAAAAGTGATCGTGGAACACAATTCTTTGATCAAAATTGCACACGGGTCACACCATAACAAAGGTAATTAAGAGAACTTCCAGAGTCCTTGGGATCATTCCTTGATCTAAAAGTTGACTTTGGGTCAAATGTGGCTCGAAAGCGCATTTCGATCCTTTAGACAACAGAGCGTCGGAAGGAAACTGATCGTTCGTCCGAATAATAAGTCAGAATTATGCATGAGATAGATCGTTGGAAAGGTTATGCGATTTAATTCAACATTCCAAAGAGCTTCGCTCGGTTAAAAAAGTTGACCTTGGTCAATCGAAGCCCAGAAGTGCTTGGTGACCTCTAAGAGTAAGACGTATCGTTTATCCGTACCATAAGTCAGAATCGCGCACGGGGTGAACCTTTGGAAAGGGTATTCAGTGCCCTTAGAAGATTCAATAGTCTCATTCGAGCTGAAGAGTTAACTTTGGCCAAACGGAACTCGGGAGTGCTCGGTGACCTATAGATCAATTTTTGATGGAAAATGGGTTGTTCGTCCGAATAATTATGCCATTTCGCACACGGGGTGGACCATTGGAAAGGGTTATTCAGAACCCTTGGAAAATTCACAAAGATTTTTATCTGACAATAGAGTTGAGCAGAGTCAAATGGGCCCCGAGTGCCCCCGATGGCCTCTAGATCGGTACTTGGAGTATGACCTAGGGTTTGTAGTGAAATGGGGGAGTGCTAGGGACCTAAGGTGAGACTTAGGGGGATTCTAGAATGTGCTGTGTACAGAGCTCCTCGATGGATGATCTTAAAATATGTGAAAGTGGTAGAATAGACATCATATTATGTTTTAAAAAGAGGTCAATTCTATGGATCTAGGGTACGAGGAGGACCGATTTAAAGGGTCATGGTCAATTTTAAGAACCTAAAAGGAATGTTAATGATGACTAATTATGCGGGCTGAGATCAATTCGGACATAAAAGAGATGATGACGGGGGGCCAAGGTCAATTATGACCTAAAGGAGGTGACGACCGAGGGATGAGGTCAATTTTGACCTAAAAGAGGTGACGACTGAGGGCGAGGTCAATTCTTACCTAAAAGAGGTGAGGACCAACTGAAAAGTTCAATTCTAACCTAAAAGAGGTGACGAACTAGGGTTGAGGTCAATTCTGACCTAAAAGAGGTAAT
The DNA here is from genome assembly GCA_949130495.1 of Sambucus nigra. Taxonomy (NCBI): domain Eukaryota; kingdom Viridiplantae; phylum Streptophyta; class Magnoliopsida; order Dipsacales; family Adoxaceae; genus Sambucus; species Sambucus nigra. The sequence continues at coordinate 379,263,297 of OX422214.1, read as the reverse complement.
GACTGAGGATCGAGTATCGAGGTCAATTGTGACATAAAAGAGGTGACAACCGAGGGACGAGGCCAATTCTGACCTGAAAGAGGTGACGACCTAGGCTGAGGTAAATTCTAACCTGAAAGAGGTAACAATTGAGGGGCGAGGTCAATTCTTATCTAAAAGAGGTGATGAACGAGGGCCAAGGTCAATTCTAACCTGAAAGAGGTAATGACCTGGGGCCTAGGTCAATTTTGACCTAAAAGAGGTGATGATCAAGGTTCGAGGTCAATTTTTACCTAGAAGAGGTGACGATTGAGGGTCGAGGTCAATTATGACCTGAAATAGGTAACTACCCAGGTCTGAGGTCAATTTTGATCTGAAAGAGGTAAAAACCGAGGGCCAAGGTCAAATTTGACTTGAAGGAGGTGACGACCAAGGGTCGGGGTCAATTATGACCTGAAATAGGTGACAACCTGAGGCCGAGGCAATTCTAACCTAAAAGAGGTGACAACCGAGGGATAAGGTCAATTATGACCTGGAGGAGGTGAAGACTGAGGATCGAGGAATTTTGACCTAAAAAAGGTGACAACTGAGGGTCGAGGTTAATTCCGACTTGAAAGAGGTGATGACCTGGGGCCGAGGTCAATTCTAACCTGAAAGAGGTGACGACCGAGGGCTGAGGTCAATTTATTACTTCAAAATGATGACGAATGAGGGCCGAGGTCAATTCTGACCTAAAAAGGTGATGACCGCGCACCGAGGTTAATTCTGACTTGAAAGAGGTGACGATCGAGGACAGAGATCAATTTTGACCTAAAAGAGGTAACGACCGAGTGTTGAGGTCAATTCTAACCTAAAAGAGGTGAAGACGGAGGGTCGAGGTCAATTTTAACCTGAACGAGGTGATGACCCAGGGTCGAGGTCAATTTTAACCTGAACAAGGTGACGATCGAGGGATGAGGTCAATTTTGACCTAAAAGAAGGTGACCAATATTGTGGGCCGTAGCCAATTCTGAGGGCTTAAGTAGAGATGACCCATTCTGAGGGGCGAAGCCAATTCCGAGGGCTTAATTTGGGATAACCAATTCTGGGAGTCAAAACTAATTTTGAGGGATTAAGTAGAGATGACGAATTATGAAGGTCGAAGCCAATTCTTAGGGCTTAAGTTTTAGTTTTCCTAGGGAAATTGGGAGACTCTAGTGGGGATATTTATCTTGCAATTTTGTTAGGAATTTTGGAGGAGCATTTGATTTTGAGTTTTAGGTTCCGTTGGGGGAGAGGAAATAATTCAAGGGTTAGATGTTTCTTAGCTGGGGAATTTTTAGTTTTTTTGTGGTGCCCTTTGGAGACTGATGGGGATACGTCCAATTGATTTTGGGAATTCCACTGGGGAGGCAATATTTTTCTTGGTGAAAAAGGTTCTAAAATTCATTTGGTAATTTAAGGAATTTTTTGGGGAATTTTTGGGATTTTTGTATGAAATTTTTGGGAGAGTGCCGACCAACATGGTTTGAGGGGTGTGAAACGGAAGTGGCACAGTCTTTTGGGGTACCTTAGGAAGGTGGAGGGACAGTGCCAATTGGGGGATCGCAGGGGACTGCCGATCGGTATGCCCCTTAGCCTCTTATAAAAAGGGGGCAGGTTCTCCTAATTTTTCACAGCTTTCTGACTTGCCTTCTTCTGCAATTACCTTTTGCAAAGCATTTTAGTGTTCCAAAATCAAGAAATAGTTGATTTCTCAAGCAGTTCAACACAAATGGCGTGGCTCAATGTTGACGATTAGGCAAAGTTGGAATGGAGGGCTAGGGTGCCCCTTTCATTGGGAAAAAAAAATTCATTTGACTCAGTCGAACCAGTGGCAGATGAGCGAATCATCTTGCGTGAGATGATGCATCATCCTTCTTCTAGGGTGGTGAACTTTGTTGGCTATGTAAGTGGATGACTTTTGGTGTTCTTTTCTTCTTTTTTGGTGATATTTGCCTTTTTTATTGAATTTTGACAAAGGTTTTTCCTTTTTCTATTTGACAGTCCGATGTCTCTATGTTGTCTCTGAGTGATTGAGGGATAACGTGACTTAAGGACTTTGGGAGCGACTTTTGATGGTGTCATCAGTCTGTTTTGGGAACCTGGCACATATAGTGGATGAGACGCCTCTTTCTACAACTGTTCTTTGTGCTCTAGGGGAGAGGTGGTGGGACACCACCCACACCATGCATTTCAAATTTGGGGAGATGACGGTGACTCCCATAGACATGAAACAACTGCTGGGGATGGACTAGAATGGGGTGCAGAATGAAGTGGATATGACTTTGCGGGTTACGTTGGAGGTGGTGATGACGGCATTGGGTGATGTAGAAAGGGTAGTCTCTCGTAACTCTTTCCGTTTGTCTCGTTTGAGGGAGTTATTATTGAGTCAGAGGATTGATTAGGAGGACATGTGACAGGTGTTACATATAGCCCATTTGTTTATTCTGTTGGTGTTGGGAGGTTTCTTAGTGGTGATGTCGTCCACTTGCGTTTTTTACCATTTCTGAGGGTGTTTAAAGTCCCTCTTTATGAATGGGGGAGCCTGACCTTGTAGTCCTTTTAGTCTTCTCTTGATGCATTCACTTGGTGCTATCGACAAACGTTTACTAACGCCACGTATCTTCTTGAGGTATTCTTTATTTTGCGTATTTTCCTTTATGCATTCACACTTTCCTTTATGCATTTTATTCTTGACTTCTTGATTGTTGACCTTTTGTACTTTACCAATGTGGTTCTATGAGGTGATTGGGTTTAACACCCAATTGATAGATTTGAAGGACGAGTCTGTTGGGTACTTCTTTCGAATGTATCTATGGTGAAAATCCAATCGAAAGTCGAAGAAGTCTCTCTTTTGGAGGCGGTGCATCAAGTTTTGAATGGCCTGTCGAGCGAGCGGTTAAATCTTTCTTTCTTTTATGAGACCATTTTTCCTTTATGACATTTTTCTAATATTGATCTTTCTCCGTCAGGGAATTTTTAGGTGACCTTCTATCCCTGGGGGACGACCATCCATCATACATGGTTGACTTGGGGGAGTGCGCAAATACGGCGTCTGTTGGCACATGAGTTCGGATACTCTTGGTACCATGGGGAGAGATTAGTCCAAAAGGTTATGGAGGAGGAGGCGATGGTGACATTTGTGAGGCCCCCGATTTACATGAGGTGAGTGAGGGAGATGACGGATGATGCGTGGGTAGAGATAATGATGGGCGAGCCTTACTCACCATACACCAAAACGGAGACAAAATTTAATTATTTGGACTATGTGTCGAGATGGTTAATGCTGCCTAGCATATATGATGTGATGCCTCTCCCCCAGGGTGGTTCTAGTCGTATCATGGGGTCTTCTCATAGTGTAGGTGGTGCGTCGACATCGGCGGTGACGACGACCTCGAAGGCTCCTTCTTATAATATCCGACGGGCTGATGGAAGGTCGGTGCATTTGTTGTAGCGTCCTAATGTGATGGACCTGGAGGAGTTGGGCTTGGCAGAGGAGGTTCTCCAGCCAACGGTATACTTCTTCATCTCGATGTCTTTTGATTTTTTGATTTCTTTCTTTGCCTCAGACTGACTGATTTTCTCTTTCCTATTTTTCTTGTAGCATATCCAAGTATCAATCACCTGGCTGAAGGATTTTGGGATTTGATAGCTTCGGTGACCGCCCACATTCGGGATGCGATTTTGGTTCCTTCTTATCTGGTGTCGTCTTCCTTGTTTGAGGAAGGGTATGACTTGGGGAATGGAGTGACATCATCTCATCGTAGGGGGGAGAGAGCGTGCCGTAGCGAATGAGGCTATTTGAGAGAAAGAGAGAGATAGAGATAGAGATAGAGATAAAGATAAAGATAAAGAGAGAGAGTTTATAGGTGAAGGTAGGTGTGTGTGAGAGAGAAAATATAAGTGGGTTTAGGCCGAGTCCAGTTGTAGTTTCTTTTCCTACAAAATTAATGTAACACAGTAATATCTGTGCAAATAAAATGAAGTTTTTGTTCATTTTTATTTTTTGTGACTTAATGCACGTGATCTTTTTACTTTGCTGCTGAGACTGTAAAATGATTTGAGAGAGAATTTATTTTAAAATCAAGACAAGTAAAAATCATAAGGAGAAGAAAATTTGGAATTCTTTGAGAATATAAATTGTTTTTATTGAGATTTTTTGGTTTTGACAAAAAAGGAAAAAGGGAAATTTCCAAAAATAGGAGGTTTTCGATCGGCATGGCCCTTGTCCTGCCTATCGGCATGCTATTTTAGTCCAATCAATCCAAGGCTTTTGATTGCAATTTCTTTAATTACTTGGACTTGGTGGGGTAAGTTTTTTCCCGATTTCTGCAGGGATTTTATCTTTGGTTGAGGTTTTCTAAGTATAAATAGAGGGTGTGGGTGGAGCATTTTCTTCACACCTCCTCATTCTTTCTCTTTTGCATTCTTCTCACTTACTTTGCGAAATGTCTTTCCCTGGCAGTGTTGAATTTTCTAACTACCTCGAAACCTTCGAGGCGACGTGCTCCTATAATGTTGACTATGATGCTTTCAACATTCATCGAGTCTTTTTATGGCACAACTGGCCCATAGAGTGGAATTTGCTAATGGCAGCAGTAGAGTTCTGGTATCTTGAAAACAATTTCTTCCCTTCGGATTAGATGTGATTTGTCCAACCTATGAAGAGTTTTCTGCTATGTTGGGATAAATCCCAGTGTTGCAGTGGCGATGCCTAAATTTTCCCTATCCCCTGGGAAGCTATTAATGGGACTTCTTTGTATCTCACCTTTGGCAGCTTGGTCACTGGTCACAAGAGGAATGCTTTTTCTTCTTACTGTGCTACATTCTGTGCATTTGTAGGATGTTGGTGATGCTGGAGTCATTCTGGGCTTGGTTTCAAAACTGCTATCGGTGACTGGGGAATTACTGGTGGACCCACAACTCAAAGCCATTGCTTCTTAAATGTCGTACCGTCGTAATCCTATGGTGTTGATACCAGTGGAGACTTTGAATGGTCTGGATTCCAGGAGGGAAGGTCATTCTGACTTCTTAAGGGGTAGCACCGTAATGCTGTTCATGTGGCTATTGGAGATATTTTGTATGGCGGTCCCTCATGAGTTCCCTTTGGTGGTTGCACCAAACTTCTTTTCGCGCTACTTTATCAGTGTAGGACTGGACATCGAGAACTGGGAAAATTGGTTTGAGGAGCACGGGGCTCGAGGATTGCATTGGTCAGTGCCTTGGTGGAGGAAGCTATTACCCATTCTGGAACTGGGAGAATACCAGTATATTTGGTTGGTTGGACTCAGGCAGACCTCTTTCTACTTTTCGTGATGTCTTATACACTAATTTGGTTGGGAACAGATTTTACCACCGTGAACACTGGACTTTTTTTCGATGGAGGACTTGACAGAGCGTATGCGCATGTGGCTAGACTCTCTGTAAGAGAATCACCAACCATCGACCCGTCCATCCCAGTATATTGGTAGAGTCTGACATATTTTTGAGGAATACATGAAGTGGTTGTAGAGAAAAGTAGTCGCCAAGATACTGACTGTGGAGATCAAGAAAATGTGGTTCGCCATTTCTGACACTATGGAGGGAGGTGTTGTGATTTTCTCCTAGTTGGTCCAAGTTTATCATTCCATGGAGCATTAACGGAACTCTATTTAGGTAGGGAAAGTTTGGGGACCCCAAAATGAGGATGATGATGGGGCCGGCTCCTCTGGTATCTGCGGGTAGGATCCTTGGGGGATTTATTTATGAAGATCTTGTATGGTGTTTCATGTTATGTAGGGTATTTGGGTTGTTTTGTGGGAATAATTTTGGAAGATGTTTTAGGTGTAGTGGGGATTTCTTTTATTTTGTTTTAGGAAGGTAGGAGTGGACTCGCAAGGGAAGTCATTTGACTCGTTATGCTGATGTAATTGTACCCAAATTTCTTAATAATGGAATACAAAAGTTTTTTATCATCTAGAATTACCTCTTGATGAGTTTTGTATTTGAATTATCTATGCCAATCGCTAAGGCCTACATAGTCCTTTTGCTCATGTATATGTTAAAATGAACTGTAATTCTCGAGGATAATAAAAGAATAGCATTTTATGAAAAATGAGGGTCCGTGCTTATGTGAAGCGTATGACCTGCCTAAGTACCTATGAGGGTTTTCAAAATTTTATGAGTTTCATTTTTTAAAAGCAAAAGATTTTTTGGAGGATCAAGCCCCACGTAGTTCTAAGTAGAGGGAAATGAAGATTATTTTTTTAATAGAAGAGTGATGAGAATAATCGTAGCGCCAAGTTTTTGGACTAGGGGTTAAATTTCTTGAGACGGTTTAGGTTGATTGGACGAGCCATCTCTTCTCCATGAAGATCAACGAGCATAGAGATGCCTTTAGACAGGATTTTCTTCACGATGTTGGGGCCGCTCCAATTGGGCTTGAATTTCCCTCTAGGGTCCCACATGGGCTCTACAATTTCTTTAAGGTCTAAGTCCCCATCCCATAAACCATGGTCCTTGACTCTCTTGTTACATGATCACGCTATCTGGCGATGGTACCCATGTATGTGATATAGAGTTTTCAGCCTTCTTTCATCTAAGAGCGATAACTCGATAATACGGCTCTGATGCCAGTCTTCCTCACTAACATTTCTTTCAAGCATGACGCGTAGAGAAGGGATTTCTAACTCTATAGGTAGAGTGTCAGTGCGTGTGAGCTTCCTCTTGTCCCTGTTGCTTAAAAATGAAAAAAAGTCGTGCCCACCGTCCCGTTCAGGTATTAGCTTGTGCAATCAAATATTCTAGTTTCCTTCATGTTACTGGAATTTTGACCACGACTTGGACTGCTTCCATGTCGTAAACTAGAGAGTAAGGAGTAGCCCTAGTAGAGGTTAGAACTAAAGTGTAGTTGCCCCAGAGGGCGTAAGGGATCTGGTCGTCTCAATCTCGACAGCTATCGATCATCTTACTGATGATGGCTTTGAGGTTTTATTAGCAGCCTTAACTGATCCATTGGTGTGAGGTCAGTAGGGAGATGATTTTTGCCTCTGAATCCCATATTTGTCAACTACTTATGTGACTTCTACCTCAAAATGTAATCCATTATCAGACACTAGCTCATGCGGGACCCTATATCGGTAAATGATATTTTTCTTGATGAACTTGGTCACCTTCTTGGCATTCATCACATTTGACCTATTTAGTGAAGTAGTCAATGAAAACTAGGATGAACTCATGCCCGTTGGACACTTTGGGTGTAACCTTCCCTATAATGTCGATGCCCCATGTGGATAACGATCGAGGAGAAGTCATGTTGTATAATTACTGTGGAGGCAAGTGTTGGAGGTTGGCAAACTATTAGCGTTTGAGACATCTTCAAACATAGGCGGTGCAATCTTGAACCATGGTAGTCTAGTAGTAATCGTATCAGATGATTTTCTTGGCAAGCATATGGCCATTTATGTGGAGTCCGCACTCCTCGCTATGGATTTTTTATCTCATCTCTTTAATGTCAGCCCTTACGATGCAGTGTAAATGGATCCCATCAAAGTTTCTCTTAAATAATGTTTTATCACATACAATGTACTATGTAACTAGTTTGCGAAGGATTGCTCAATCTTTCTTGTTAAAACCTTGGGGGTACCTACGATGTTTGAGGAGGCACCAAATATCATAGTACTAGCTGTCGTCCATATCAGGAAGGGGACCATTGTTATTCCTTCGGGCATGTCAACCATGGAGGTTAAGGCAGTAAGGGTATCAACTAGGTTTTTCTTTGCTCGGGGCATGTAGTGGAAGGTGATTTCTTGGAACTGAGAGGCTATCTCTTCTAGGTGGGCATGGAAGGGTAAGAGTTTCTCATTCTTGACTTTCCATCTTTTAAGTACTTAACCGATGATGAGGGTTGAATCCCCATAGACATCTAGGTATTGAATTCCTCTTTTGAGGGAAACTTTGAGGCCTATCATGCACACCTCGTATTTAGTCATGTTATTAGTGCAGGGAAAATCCATCATGATGGCAATGGGAATGTGAGAGTCATCAGGGGAAATTAGGAGTATCCCAATGCCATATCCTTTCTTGTTGGCAGCGCCGTTAAGGAACATTTGCGATCAGATGTCTTTTTGGGAGGTACAAAGGATATTCTCATCCGGGAACTAGAAAATCCAAACATCATTTTCTTCAATAGGGTGGTCAGTAAGGTAGTCAGCGATGGCCCTTCTTTTCATGGCTTTTTACGTGACATACATAATATTAAACTCGGCTAAAATAATCAACCATCAAGAAATTCAGCTGGACAGGGCAGGTTTTTTGAGTAGGTACTTGATGGGATCCATTCGGGACACAAGTTTAATGGGGATAAGAGAGCTTATAGTGCCGTAGTTTTTGGGTGACCCAGATGAGGGCAACACACGCTTTTTCTAAGGCTGTGTAGTTAACTTTGTATCCATCCATCTTACGACTAGTGTAGTAGATGGCACTCTCTTTGCGGGTTTCTTCAAGGTATTGGGCTAACAAAGCCCCAGCTATAGTGTCAGTTACAATTAGGTATAAGATTAGGGGAAGACCACGATGTGGTGGCATAAATACCGTAGGTTGGGTTAAGTATTGCCTGATACGATTAAAGGCTTCTTGGCAGTATTCATTCCAAACTTTGGTGGAATTCTTTCAGAGGAGTTTGAAGATGGGTTCGTAGATAAAAGTAAACTGGCTGATGAACCGGTTGCTGTAATTTTCCAAGGAAACCCCGAACTTTCTTCTTTGTTTGGGGTGGTATAATCTCGAGTATGGCTTTCAGTTTGGCAATATTTACTTCTATCCATTTCTCACTAACCATGAATCCCAAGTGCTTCCATTTGGTAGCGCCGATGACACATTTGTGGGTTAAGTTGAATTTAGTATTATCGTAGTAGCTCGAAGAATTTTCGAAGAGTGGGAACATGGACTTCCCTAGTCTTTGACTTGATAATCATATCATCCACATAGAGCCTGACTTCCTTATTTATTAGAACATGAAAGATAATTGTGGAAGCCCTCTGGCAGGTAGCCCCCTGCATGTTTTTAGACAAAATGGCATAATAATATAGAAAAGGTTCACCAAGGGGCGATGAATGTGGTTTTCTCTTGATGATCCAGGTGCATCTTGATTGATTATATCTAGAAAACACATCAACAAATGACTTAAGAGCGTGAAAGGACGTGTTGTCCAAAATTATATCAGTATTGAGTAGTGGGCAATTATCCTTCGGAGAGGCTTTGTTCAAATCTCGGTAGTTAACGCACATGATAAATTTTCCTCCATATTTAGGCAAGGGTACTATCTTGGCTAACCATGTGGGATATTCTATCTCATGAATGAAACCCACATTCAACTGTTTGATCACTTCTTCCTTTACTTTGAGCGACCATTCGGTGCAGAGCTTTCGCAGTTTCTATTTGACTGCTTTGTAGTCTGGGAGAGTTGGAATATCGTGTTGAGTTATCTCGGGATCAATGATGAGTATATCATCATAGGACTATGGAAAGACATCCATAAATTCCTTCAGTAATTCCTTGAGTTGTGCGCGCTCATGCTCGTCAAGGGTGTCCTCTATCATAATCTTATGCAGTTGGCTACTATTAGGGCCGGCAATATGGGCCCTTGAGTATGAAACCGCCCATAATCCATCCAAAATAATGTGTTTGGATCCCATTAATTTTGTTTGTGGGTCAAAATGGTTTGAACGATCCAATAAGATGGTTTTTTGGCGGGTCATTAGCAGGTCAAAATGGTTTTGGACCCTCACAAAAATAAAACTCAAATTACTAAAAAGTTAAAAGATTTTTTTATTCAAGTATTTACTTGTATATTTTTTTTCTAAATTATTATACCATATTTATTTGTATATGGTATAATAATTGTTTTTTTAAAAAAAAAGTGGGCCAACCCGATCCGATTCGGGTTTGACCCGACATGACCTGAATTTAACCCGCCCAAACCCGCCCAAATTATTATGTCCGCCCGCTTTTGACCCGCCCAAATTTATCCATATCCATCTTTGACCCGTCCATAACCACCCATAATCGCCAATTTGCCACTACTAGCTACTATAAACAAGATTATTAACAACAGTTTCATCTTCATTAACTTTGTTTGTTTTTAACCTTATTAAGATCAGTTAAGAATTGTTCATTTTTAAAATCATCATCATCAAGACTTTGATTAGAATCAAGACAATTAATATAAGGCACAATAAGATACTCAAAATCTTCATTTATTTCATTGATAGGAAAAATAACATTGAGAACCTCATCGAAGGAGGTCTCGATTACATCAAAGTGAGGAGGAACAAAAAGAGAAGAAGAAATAGGATAAACATCGGGGTTGGGTTGAATTTCAGTTGAGCAGGGGTGTATCAACAACTTTGATCAAGTAGGATGAATCTGATGATGTTGCACTTGAGTGGATCATGCAGAGTGTCAGCGCTAGTGTTTGCAAGTTGAATGAATCTTATGAGTCACTTTCCTTGGAATCTCGAGTATTGGCTATGGTCATCTTTTGATGCTGGGAACTTTCGACCATGTGTAGCTGTCTTGGAAAATGATCTCCATTTCAGGTTTCATTTTCTTATCCCCATAATCATACTATGGTTTTGGAAAGCCACAGAAGGGGAAATCTTCACCTTATTTGATGAATTTTTTGTTCAAGGAATCTCTTGAGACAGTCTTGGTTCTTTTTAGACTTCTTTTTAGTTAAGCTTGGCGGATCATTCTGAGTCTTCTGTTGACGATTGATAGCCCAAACTGGAAAGTGGAAAGGCTTTCTACAACACAATGGGATCAAGTATTCCCTGTTATTTTTGTCCCAGCCCTAGTCTGGGCATGGAGTGCATGGTTTTGAACATCTGGATCACATTGACATTTATATTAGGGTTGTATTCCAGATAAACCTTATCTTTGAAATCGTCCCCTGTTGGGAGTATAATTGGTTCAACTCGAAAGCCTCACATAAACATATCATTTACTCCGTGTTGTATCTCAAGTACTGGATTATAAATTCTTGCATTCTCGGTATTGTCATCATCGCCCAAGATGGTGATGACTTGCCCATTGGCGAAGAACTTCAATTTTTGATGAAGGGAAGAAGACACACCCATGATACTATGGAGACACGGTCGCCCGAGCAACAGATTGAAATAAGATGGGATGTCGATGACTTAGAATTCAACAACCAGATTTATCAGGTCAACCCCTATTATAAGCTTTATGGGTCCCATTACTTCTCGATGAGTATTATCGTAAGCACGTACAATAAAAGAGGATAGAGAAAGGTCTCACACTTTTAGTCCCAAATAAATAAGGGTCCTCAAGGGGAAAACATTAAGAGCTAATTTATTATCGATAAGAGAGAGTGGGACAGTCTTTCCCATGACTTCGACAGAGGTATTGAGAGCATAATTATGGTTTGGTCCAATCTTAAATATTTCTTCTTCAGATAAAGAGAGCATTCTAGTAGAGGCCAGGGATCCGACCACATACACTGATTCTTCTAGAGTTATGGAAGGAGGAACTATGGGTCCAGTGAGTAGCTTGATTAAGGCATTTTGATGCAGTTAGGAAGACATAAAGAGTCCCCACAGAGTGATGTTAGCCTGGGTCTTCTTCAATTGATTGAGGATCTTGCTTTCCTCGAGGGTCATTTAGGGCATAGGAATATCTTCAACACCTTTTACTTTGTAGCTTACTGATGGTGGAAGGTTTAGGACTTGGTAATGCCTTCCTGACCTAGTCATGTGGTTCATAGAAGAGGGAAACAATATAAACCCTATTTCCTCATCGATCTCAGGTTATGCTGCCACCTTATTGATTTCTCGTAGTAGCTCCTAAAATGATATCATCTCGTATATGGTGATTATTGTGGTAGACTTTTATGGACTCTTCTCTTTATTTGAATCATCAAATTCACCCCCCATTCGTTGGCAATGTCTTTCCATAAAAAGTCAATATACTCTACAATTTCAACAGCCTCTTCGTATAGATCCTCCCATTCGACAGTTCAAAGTATCTAGTAATTCAGACATACTGCAAATATCACTGGTTTGTCAAAATAAATTCTCCATGATCCGGATGACATCATCTAGACTAACTTCATCAGTTGGTACCACCCAATTGTCTGACTCTTGGCCCATTTATGAGATTCTAAGAAACAGTGTGTTGAATCTATGGCAATCAATGGTCATTTGGGAGGGCAATTTCAGGCCAAACTCTAGGAGTTGGTTCAATACTTATGATAATTCCATTTTTTTACCTCCAGAACAGGTACGGACAACAATACATGGTCTGGTAAGGAGTGATAGGGCCTTATCAGAAAAACTAGTAGGGTGGAGGAGAAAATATGGGCTCACTTGGAGAGGTTTAGGATATTATATGGGTATGCTGGGTGATTTACTTGGTACGAACTGGGTAGATGGATCAAATTTTGGGTCTTCTCCTAGGAATATGGCATTTCTATGATTTGGGAGTGGATTATGGGTAGTGTTTGGTTTGGGATTGATTGGTGGGGCGATGGCACCCTGGTTGATTAATTATTGGATCAAATTTTGGAGGTGGAAACACTAGTTGGTGGTATGGCCGATAGTTTGGTGAAAGTCATAGTGGTAATCTAGTTTGAAATTTTTGGGAAGTGGGTTTGGTAATAGACGAGGGTCCGATGGCTTGATAAGGTTTCGTCTTAATGGTTCCTGGTAAATGTTGGAGAGGGGAGCATGAAGCTCGATGTATTCTTTTTTTACTAGGTTAGGGCAGATTTCTGGTGCCCATGAAGTGGCAGGATGAGATATGTTATCGATGGTTGAGATTGCGGTACTACCAGGCTTTTCATACTTTCTAGGAGTGAGCTTTCCTAACACTTTCTTCGGTTAAAATTTTGTCTTAGAAAGACCTTCTTCAATATTTACTCCTATTTCTCATAGGGCTTGAAAATGAGGGTAGTAATGTTATCCCATCATCGATCGAGCATGAGGTAAGAAATTCTTCTTAATAATGATGACTTGCTCCTCTTCGAAAGGCCGATTGGTCAAGGTGGATTCTTTCTCTCTCCACCTTGCTATGAAGTTACTGACTGATTCCCCAGGATTCTGCTTGAGCAGCTCTAAATCACAATGGGTAATCTACAATTCTTTGTTGTACTTGTACTGTGACATGAAATCGAGGGAAACATCCTCCTAACTATGGATTCTGGACTCTTCAAGGGATAAAAACTAGGGGAGAGCACTGTCCTTCAAAGTTTGTTGAGACATTTGGGCCATAATTTCCTCAGAGGCACCTAGGAGAGTCATGGATAGGTGTTAACTGTAGGGATGAACAATTGTGGGTCCACTAGCTCTGAATTTCTTGATTTTGGGCATCATGAACTTTTTTGGCAACCTTGCTTTAGGATAGGGAGACATGTGCATGTAGTCCACATATTTCTTAGAGATTCTGACTTGGTCAAACTTCTTGTTCAACATCTTGAGGTCTTCCTTGACCTTGTTCAATCCGTACTCCTTCGGATAAATAACCATAGGTATGTTAGCCCCTAGCTGGGCATGATTCGGCTGAGGGAGCTGGGTTGGCAGCGACCCATTAGAAGGAGGAGCACGTGGAACGCACTGATATTCCTCGAGAACACAAATAGGCTCGGGTGCCGAAGGATCCATAGTGTGAGGGAAGATGACTTTGGGATCTTCGAGAATAGGGACCCGATTTTGTTACATCTTATGAACCTAGGTTTTAAGGTTGTCAATCTTGGCAGTGAGTTGAGCTAGAAGCATCATCAAATCCGCCTGCACATTCGGTGCTTGGTCAGCATTCTCCATGGAAAGATGAATTCCGAACTTGGAGGAAGTAGCGAGGGAACTGACGGAGCCTCAGGGCAGTTTGACTGAAGATCGAAGAAAATAGGGTGCCATGCAAAGGTTCAGGTATGTGTTCAACCTGAGAAGGAGAAAATTCGAATTTATTCTTGAATGAGAAGGGGGGAAAATGTATTATTAAAAAGGGAGGAAAATGTTTTTTGACATTTTCTTGGAAAAGAGAGGACAAAATGTTTTTAGAAAAAAGGGGAGAAAAAATATTTTTGGTATAAGGTATGGAAAATGTTTTTAGTATTTTGATAAAACAGGGAAAAATATTTTTGACACTTTTTGATAAAGAAAGAAGGAAAAAAAATGAGGGACGAGTCTCAGCATGAGTATTATTATGTTTATTATATTCTCACTTGTATTAGGTTACCTAAATGCAAAAATAAATGACGGATAGTACCCGAGCCTAGAAAAATTGGGTTTGAAAAATATGTTAAAATATGGATGGACTTGTTACCAGGCTCATGGACAGGGTCCCATTTTAAAAATCGCCGAAAATTTGTGCGGCATGCCGACCCGTCATTTCGGCCGAGTTTTGGGCCTGACAAACTAAATATGGTGCCCTAGGTTTGATGCCTATATGACGTATGCAGTTGTTGGGTTAATTGGAAAGGTTCCCCCTTTTGTCATGACTTCCATGATATACGTCTTGCTTTTGAGGGTAATCATTACGTATGGACAAGCCATTTGATATACATGAGTGTACGTGAATTGCCTCACTATATACCTCATGGTGATAATACATGTGAGAAAGAATTTGTTATACTTGACATACATGAACGAGTTCCCTGCGATATACCTCCCATTTCAACTTCGGTCAAGCGGTACGATGCGGGGGAAACCGTTTGATATACGTCGATGATACTTGGCCAATGGAAGGTGAGAGTTATATCGCTTAAGCTAATTGCGACCTGCCGGACCAGCGCCCATCACGAAATGAACCCCCAGTTACGGGACAAAATTTGGTCAATAGCCATGCTCTTTGGTGATGTCGTGTGCAAAATGCATGATTCTTGATTAGGAAATTATAGAAAGAGTATCTTTATTTCATGAGAATCATGCTAAGCAGGGGATAATGTACAAGTATAAAAAGTAAATATATACTAATCATGGATATGTGAGAGTGAGTGATGTGTAGCTATCTACAAGTGATTGTGTGGTAGTGAACCTAAGCACGGATCAACTACAAGTGGTGTGTGACAAGTGTGAGTGAGCATGTCAATATACAAGTGTGATAAGTGGAGGTTGATATATGGCAGCTTGAGTATCTTTGGTTCCGGATATGGTGGGTGGTGGTTGATATTGAAGTTAGGTTTGATTTGGTTCAGGTGGTTATGGCAATGGGTTCGGTTTAGGTCTACTTGGGATGGAGCAGGGAGCTGGTTGTGGTTTTGATGTGGATCGGGAGTTGGGGCAGGTGAGGTGTCAGGTTGTGGTTTTTGGGCACGTCGGGATGTTCACAATGGGAGCACATGTTGCTGCTGGGTTCGGGTGGTTTTGGTAATTAATTTGGAGGCCTGCCCGGGTAGTGGTTATTGAATGGAAAAGGGTTATGTGAGTTTAGCCCGATTCCGGGATGGGTTAAACTGAGGTTGGAATCAACAAATGGGTATGTAGGTTAATGATGGGTTCAATGGCAGCTTGTGGTAATGGAAAATTAGGTTAGGAAATGGGTATGGTGATAATGAGGGTTAGGTTTATGTGGGTTTAATGGAGGTGAGAGAGAGGGTAGTTGGTGTGAGGTTGAAGATGAAGTTTGGGGGTTATTGTCTGTGTGAGGGCGTAGGAGAGTAGGGGTGTGAGTGATTGTGGCGTTAGGGTGTAAATGAGATGTATGATAGTTAATGTATATGTGTTTGTACCCTTAAAAAAACATATTAGAAATATTTACAACTAAAAATAAAAAATTAAATTAAAAGCTAAAAATTAAATTCCTAATCTATTAACAAAAGATTCAAAATAAAATAAAAAGAAATAAAAATAATAAAAAAATTAAAAATCTATTAAACTAAAAACTAAAGTCCTAAAAAATGTAAAATCTAATAAAAATAAATTCCTATAAAAACTTATCCTAATAAAATTAAGTGAAATAAAGACTAAAAACAAAAAAAAAAAAATCAAAATTAAAATAAATCTACACTAAAGAAATATAAAAAATAGAAAATAAATCCTAAAAATCCTAAATAAATCCTAAAAAAAAAACGACTCAAAATAAAAACAAAATCTAAAAATTAATAAAAGTACAAACTCAACACACTTAGGGCTCGGGGAAGGTTTAGGCTAGATATGGGATTGGGCTCGGGGCATCGAAAATGATCTACCCAAGCTCAAACGGGACTAAGACTTCACGATCACTTTGATTTCTTTCGTTCAATGCTTTTGACTGCCATTGTGTCGTAATTGACTGGATTTAGCACTTTTTAATGTTGTGACTGCGTACTAACCTGAGAAATGTTAAAATACGAACATAAGACTAATTTTATTAAAAATGAGCGACTAAAATGCATCTATTTGGGATATAAAATAGACACTTTTGGGTGCTTATCACACATATTTTTAAATGGCTTTGTGCTCTGACCCGTTTCAAATCTATTTTTGTAAAAACCTTTTAGGTGTCTAGCCACATGGACGCCAGGGTTAGGAGTTCATTCAGTTGCCGGACCTTAATAGTAAACGCCTCCACTCTCATCAGTTTCTCTTCATCATGTAGTTATCTCAGTCGAGCATGTTGCCCATCTTTAGCTAGTAGAATTTTAGAGACACCGTACCTTTATTTTATTTCCATTGTTGGACTTGGTTTATATTATTGACTTTCATATGTGGATTTCTGTCTGGAGTGCTTATTACAGACATTTTATATATTCAAATGTTCCATTATTTATTATTTTGTTTACTGGAATGGTGAATGTGATTTATTAGTTAAATTTATTTCATGTTAATAGAAAGATTAAAATTTTGTCACCGGACCATTAGGGTATTAGTAAAATAAATTGGATTTCGACAGTGATGCTAAGAATGAAACCATTAATAATTTTTTGCTTAATTTAATAATGGACTGATCACCCAAGATTAAACTAGGTGGGGGTGTCACAAATGGTATCAAAGCATCAGGTTCTTGTGTTTATAGGATCTGTGTGGCTTACTACGATCTCAACGTAGCGTTCTTTCATGTAGAGCCTTATTATAGGATTTTTGTATTCCTCTTAGTACACACTTTTATGTTATCCTTCTATTAAGTATAGTTGATTCGAATCATATACGAGTTTTGTTAGATTTCGTACACTAAATAATATAGGCCGACTAGCGAGGGCTATTAGAAGGACAACAGGAGGAAGGGCTCTACAGAAGCCAAAGATTATTTTGGTAATGGTGACTACAATAGGAGTAACCATAACTATTATTTAGACGGATGATGATAGGATAATCACTCGGGTGCATTAGTTTCCCCAAGCAATGCCATAGAGAAAGGTGGTGCAAATTCAGACTCACCCAATATAGTTGGTAAAAGGGGAAGTTGGAGGGACCTTTTCCAAGAGCCTTCTGTAAGGGTTTAGGGAAGAGAGAAAGTGTGGTGGGCCAATGTAAGGATGTAATCCAAATTCGATTTGGATATGGTGGAGTGCAGTGGCATCTAGGATTTAAATTTTAGTTAAAAATGTTTGCTCGTGGGAGACAGTCACCACATATAAGGAAATAGATACGGAATTAATCAAGAAATTTGGGTGTCATTTGATCGCAAGTTCTTTCATCTGCTGTTCCAATAGAGGTGCAAAGGAAGTTTCTAGACTTATCACAGGGGGGGCGAACAAAGGCCGATTGTGATGAAGAGTTTATTTGTTCAAGTGAAATTTGTCCCCGGGGAGGTAGTTAAGGAGGAGAAAAAAGGTTCTTAAGGGTGATAATGGACTCATGAGTTGTAGTCGCCAGTACTTATGGGCAATCAATCTTGGACGACTTATGTACATGGCATCAATGACGTACTTTTACAATGTTTATATCAACACTTCCATGAGAAGGGAGCCGAGAGAGTTGGAGAGCCTAACTAGAAGGGCAAGATTGAAGGTAATTTGTGAGGTTCCACAAGAGGATACCAGGTAGGGGACCCATTTAAATGATCTAGATAGATGAAATTCCTACCAAGTGACGGTGGATTCAGTTAGGGCTGTTAGAGCCAACGGTGTGTTCCATAGGGTCAGTAGAGACAAAGGAACAACAAGGGTAGTAATCGGGGTCAAAACTATGAGGTTCGAGAGAAAGACAACCCCTATATGGCTAGTGGGGCCAGAGATTTGGAAATAACACGCGAAGGTGTCTTACGTGTGAAGGGTAGGACCATAGGTGTGGTTCTTATCTGCAATGAGTTAGGGGATAGGAACGGGATGCTCAGTAGGGCAAGAGTTATAAGAAATTTTTTGTTCGGTTGGGATGAAAGTGTTATGTCCAGATACCATTTTAACCGCCAATGCTATTGGTAATTGAAAGTGTGAGTTTTATACCATGGTGAATGGGGTCTGTTTTGTGTGACACGAGCGAGTCATAGTATTCTTTAGCACCAGGTTCTCGCATGAGACTGGTTTAGTGTGTGTATCGTTAGTGTTACTATGATGTGTATATATTTATCGTTGAGTGGCGGGGATCTTTTAGTTCCATCTGTAGGGGAGAGGGTGGGGACACTGAGAGGATGTATTTTAGTGGGTTAACTCATTTCGAGAGATGATATTCAAATATGATGTTATCCTGGGTATGGGTTGGTTAGCGATGGGTTGAGCGATGGTGGGTTGTTACAGTAAGGCTATCGTGTTCGCTATTCCAGAGCAGGATGTGTTGTATAGCGATAAGTCACTTGGAAGAGGGTTGAGATCGCGTTTATATTATATCGTCAATGAGACTTCAGAGGTTATATTCATATAATTATATTTGATCCAAATGTGTAGAACTGTACTGATATGACTTGGGGTATATTAAGTTTATTGTCGAGCGGAGAAATTTAGCTCATTATCGACTTAGTGCGGGAAAATTAGTTATAGTGAGAATACAGTGTTGTATAATGCCTTTAGTGATGTGGGAGTTGACGGTTAGAATTATGCATCTGGGGATAGGATTTTGGATATTCTGGTCATGTGCATAGGGCCTACGAATCTCGATGACCGACAATGCTAGGTAGTAGTGTATCGAGGGGGGGGGGGGGTTCCTTGTTTAGATTTTGCTTACGAGACGTCCCACGCATGAATCCCAATGAATATTGAGAGTTGAGAGATGTGTTGGTCACTAGGGAATGGGTTCAGAATTTTAGTTATTATACGTGTATGTGGATGAAAGCATGGGCTGAAAGTTATTCTATGATATAAGATCTATAGAGTCGAGTAGTGCTATGAGGGAAGCACTGGGGAATTTTTTTTGCACCACGAGTTAATGGGTGGGGCAGTCTAGAAGGGAATTAAATCATTTTAGTAGGGTAACTAAGGTTAACCATATAGTATATCCACACTGAGAATGCAGGTCTGAACTTGAGATAAGTATGTTACGTGTGGGATGGTAGAGATGATTGTGCAGTTGTGCACAGGATATAGAGTGTACGGGGTCCCTAGTTAAATTGACTTTATGTGTCGTTCGTGATAAGGATACTTATAAAGATATTGTAAATATGCCTACCGTATAGTCCGAAAAACAAGTGGAAAAGTATAAGGGACTGATCTTCGTTCGAGGAAAGGAGAGTCCGACCGTGTTTATGACACGACAAAAGTCCCACAATCGAGGTGAGTTAAAAGGTGAGTGAAAATACACTAGAAGAAAATGGAATCTCACCTAGTTAAATGAGTAGAGTGGTTTATGCATATATAGGTTGTTAACTCTAACAGATAAGAAAAAGAGCTTAGGAAGTGCATAGTTTTGGAGAAAACACATGGGCTATGATTTTTATATATTTCGAAAAAGGGAAATAACATGTTCCACGTGACGTGAGATGATGAGTGTGTGGATTTAAGATTGAGTAAGACATAGTGAAGTTGTCTCCGACTACGCCACTCGTGAAGTGAAAAGGTTCGTACAATATTTCCCACCCGAATGTTAGGATATATTGATGATTCCAGGGACGGAACGTATACGCAGATTGATAAAGTTCATTATTGGATTATCAAAATCGCGAAGGGAATAAGATGTACCAGGATATAAAATGGCAGTATTGGTGGAGTGGGATGAAGAGAGACATTATAGAGTTTGTCTCGAAGTGTGCCACTTGTCAAATATAAAATGGCAGTATGGTGAGGTGGGGTTCTATAGTCGTTAGTGACTTTGATGTGGAAATGGGAGAGCATTTCCATGGATTTAATCACCAGTTTTCCTACATCACAGAGGGGTCACGATTCCATTTGTGTGATAGTTGATCGATTGACTAAGGTAGCACACTTTTTGCCAATCCGAACGGATTATACTAAGGGATAGTATGCCCAGATTTTTCATCACTTAGATAGTGAGACTATATGGGGTGACACTTAATATTGTGTCCGATAGGGACAAGATCTTTGTGTCTCATTTTTTGGGAAAGTTTTCAGGAGGCGATCTGTATTGAGTTGTGATTGAGTACATCCTATCATCCGCAAATGAATAGGTAGGTAGAGAGGACGAATAAAATGTTGGAAGATATGCTACGAATAAGTATCCTTGACTTTGGCGGGGTGGTAGTAGTATCTTCCATCAGTAGAGTTTATGTTTAATAACTCTTATCAGTTTATGACATGATACCATTTGAGTCGTCGTATGGTTGAGCTTGTCGTTCACCGGCTGGTTGGTTGGAGGTGGGGGACAACAAACTACTTCGACCAGAGTTGGCTCAGGATACTTCAGCCAAGATTAATCTGACTCAGAGTTGTATACGGGTAGCTCAGGATAAATAAAAGAGTTATACTGATGACAAGTGGTTCTTCCTGGGGTTTAATGTGGGAGACCAGGTGTTATTACCTGTATCTCCTATGAAGAGGATAATGAGATTCGAAAAGAAAGGGAAGTTAGCACCAAGGTATGTGGGGACAATCCTAATCATCTAGCGAATTGGTCCAGTTACATATAGACTCAGATTGCCCGAGCACTTGCATCGAATTCTTGACGTATTTCACATTTCCTCACTGAGGCGATATCTCTGGGATGAGTTAGCTCACACTCACATTGCTTTGGAGGAGATTGATTTGTAGGCCAATATTTTATACGAGGAGAGACTTGTTGCTATCCTAGACCATAGTGAGAGGAGATTGATGTCAAAGGTAGTTCCAATTATACATGTTCATCGGGGGAATCATAATGCCAACGAGTCTACTTGGGAGCGCGAAGATGAGATGCGCGATAAATATCCAAAGTTCTTCATTCCAGGTATTTTTTTTCCAAATTTCGAGATGAAATTTTGTTATTAGGGGGAAATATGTAACACCCCATATTTTTAATAATTTTTATATTGGGATTAATTAAATTAAAATGAGAAATTAATCCTGATTAAAATAAACATTAATTATCGAGACAATGGTTAATATTTATTTATCTTGAGTATTACTTAGTGCATGAGTAATAAATTAATAAGAACGTATTATGATTGTCGTTAACGCGTGTTAGTCGTGTCGGGAGTTAAATTTATAATATAAAATATAATTTAATGATTGATCATCCAAATGGCCATTTTGAGTGCGTCAATGTGTTCGGAAGGGTTGAAATGGCGATAAAAATGTACTCGGGGGTTTAAAATGGGTCCCAAGGCCTTTTTAGGCCAAGATGGCACCCCGGAGAGGTATTTTGGTCTTTTAAAATTTTGGAGACAAAGCACCAAAGAATTTAAGAGGGTTATATCATCAGTTATTTTGCGAGGATTAGGGTTAGAAGTTACCAAAAACATAGAGAGGCCATTAGAGGAGGAGAAGATTTCCAAGCTTCCCGCACCCTTTTTGCACCACCATCACCACCGGAATTGAGATCGGGAGGAGAGGAAGGCAATCCCAACACTTTTTCGTTGAGATTCAGGCCTACAATAGAGGCAAGGGCTTATATTTCTAAATTGAGTGCATATATTATCCATGTTAGAGTAGGATTGAATAATAACAATGAATTTATGAATTTGGCTTTGAATTGGAGAATTAATTTATGATTTTGGGTAGGAATTCCATATAGATAGAATTTTTATGTAATTGAAACACGAAATTATATCATATGTGGGGATTATAACTGAAGAAATATTGATTTTGATGATGTTCTTGAATAAAATGAATAACCTTGGGGTTTTGGGGTTAAATTGAGGATTCATGTGATTTAAATGATCCTCTTTGATGTTTTGATGTTTTGGTTACATTAGAAATCCTTCATACATGTTAGTTTAGGGATTTTAATACTTGGTTGGGAGTTTGGGATTGAATTATGAAGGTTTGGAGGGTTAATAATGGTGAAACCCGTAGCAGTGGGGGAGACGAACTCCAGGTACCCCCAACAGGTTTGGCCTACCCTAAAACCCGTTCGCTGGCACACTTCAATCGGTTTAGTTGTACCCTCAAATTGATTTGAATAGATACGTGAACCGATTTGCCTTCCTACCAAAATCGGTTCGGATGACCTGTTAGTCCGTGCCTCGGTTTGTTTAAAATTTTAAAGGGTTATGATTGGGGCTTTCCCCAAATGAGATGAACTAAAACTAGAAATTAGTGAACATATTTTAATACTAAATAATTTCACGTGAATCAAAATGGGTCATGAGAAGTACGAGTGAATCTTAGACCAAACCAGCAAAAGAGAAATATTATAATTACAAAGATAAGTTAATGAGAAGTTGGTGTGGCCATCCCGATTTTTACGAAGTCCACCCCCTCCATCTCTCCTTCTTCCCATGGACGGGGGTTGAGGAAAGAAAAAAGGGGGATGAAAAAAGGTATCGTGACCTTTTGGAACACTTCGTCCATCGTTGGTGTGGGGGAAATATAAAGAGATGGAGTCGCCAGCCTATTTTTCACAAAACAGGCAAAAGAACAAGTTGTCGCATTGAGAAAACAACACAAAAGACAAACTGATGCTTACGAAACTAATAATTCGAAGGGTTCGGGGGCTAAATTACGGAATGGAAAGGTGTTAGGCACCCATCTCGCCCTTTCAATCTCTCAGAGGCTTGCGTTTATATTTGCTTTTATTTCTCTATGAAATGTGTGTGCATGTATATATAATGGAGATTGGAATCGCCCAACTCATACCATAGAAGAGATTGAGTGAGGTCATCCATAAAATGTTCCCAAAATAACATATAGAAAATATGATTTATGCGTTTAACACTACAAAACCATTGAAGCGGAATAATATATATGTCCAAATTGGCAATCCAGATCCAAAAACTAGTTCTACATAAGTAACATTCCAACAAAATATTGTGTGTGTGTGTGTGTGTGTGTAAAATCAACTACTTCATTCAAAATAAATGACTTAATCCACTACAAAAAATCAATGCTACTCAACTAACATTCCATCAAAATAAATTTTAATTAACACTACAAGACCACTTAAGTGGATGTAACACCCTCCTTTTTTTAATGAATTTTATATTGGGATTAATTAAATTTAAAGGGAAAATTAATTTGGATTAGAATAAATATTAATTATCGAGACAAGGGTTAATATTTATTTATCTTGAGTATTACTTAGTGCATGAGTAATAAATTAATAAGAACGTATTATGATTGTCGTGAGTGAGAAATACGGGAGTTACAATAATTAAGTCAAGACGTCGTGTCAGTCATGTCGGACTTAAATTTATAAGTTAAATGTAATTTTATTATGAGTCATCCAAATGGTAATTTTGAGTGCGCCAATGTGTCCATAAGGGTTGAAATAGTCAAAAAGGTATACTCGGGGGTGTAGATTGGGTCCCGGGGCATTTTTAGGCCAAGTCGGCCCCCCGAAGCGATATTTTTTTCTATTCAAATTTTGGAGAAAAAGGACCAACGAATTTTAGAGGGTTATATCGTCAATTATGTTGAGAGTATTAGGGTTAGAAGTTACCAAAAATACAGAGAGGCCATTAGAGGAGGAGAAGATTTCCAATCTTCCCACACCCTTTTTGCACCACCACTACCACTGGAATTGAGACCGGGAGGAGAGGAATGCAATCCCAACACCTTTTCCTAGAGATTCGGACCTAAAATTAGAGGCAAGTGTTTATCTTTCTAAATTTAGTACATATATTATCCATGTTAGAGTAAGATTGAATAATACTCATGAATTTATGAATTTGGCTTTGAATTGGAGAATTAATTTATGATTTTAGGTAGGAATTGAATGTAGACAGAATCCGTATTGAATTAGAACATGAAATCAGATCATATGTGGGGATTATAACTAAAGAAATCTTGGTTTTGATGATGTTCTTGAATAAAATGAACAATCTTGGGTTTTGGGGTTAAGTTGAGGATTAATGTGATTTAAATGATCCTCTTTGATGTTTTGGTTACATTAGAAATCCTTCATACAAGTTAGTTTAGGGATTTAAATACTTGGTTAGGAGTTTGGGTTCAAATTATGAAGGTTTGGAGGAAACCTGTAGCAGTGGGGAAAATGAACTGCCAAGCACCCCAAACCGGTTCGACCTGCCCCTCAAACTTGTTCGATGGTACACTTCATTCAGTTCGGCTATACCCTCAAGCCTGTTCAGATACATACGTGAACCGGTTCTCCTACCTACCAGAATCGGTTCGGATGACATGTTAGTCCGGGCCTTGGTTTGTTAAAAAATTTAATGGGTTAGGATTGGAGCATTCCTCGAATGAGATGAACTACAACTAGAAATTAGTAGACATATTATGATATTAAATAATTTCATGTGAATCAAAATGGGTCATAGGAAGTAAAAGTGAACCTTAGACTAGACAAGTAAAAGAGGAGTAGTATAATTACTGAGATAAGGTAATGGGAAGTTAGGAACCTTTGAGTAGTGCGAAAATGCTCGGCATAATATGATGAAAAGTATAATGGTAAATAGATATTACATAGAATATTTGAGAGTTGTATACACTACCTACATGAAAAATATTATAGATTTTGTTAATACCTATATGGATGATATATATATATATATTAATAATAGGTTGTGTGTATGCCTATTGTATAAATTTTAAATGTGTGTAAACATACCTAGACTATATGCTATCACGAGATCGCATCCTGGACAGTCTTATCCTGATGAGCCCATTGAAGGGGATTTTAGACTTGTGCCTTAGAACATTGAGCACTACTCATGTGTATGATAGTGTGACCAGTTATTTACGTGCGTTAGGTGTGTATGTAGCCTAAAGTCCTAGAACTATGTTCGCCTCCACAATTGTGTTAATTGTATATTTATGGTTCGAGAGTGATTTCGAACCAACGTGCTTTGCTTAATACGTGTTGTACCAGGACTTGGTAACAGAGTATGAATGCATCGTATGTCTCTACCTAGGGATGCCTTAATCGTATATATATATATATATATATATATATATATATATATATATATACACACACACACACACACACACACACACACACACGTGTGGTTTATTCTACTGTGTGTGTGTGTGTTTTAGTAGATAAAACAAGTATTGATATCTAAAGTAATTTATGGGTGGGAAAGACTTAATACTTATCTACTAAAACACACACACACACAGTAGAATAAACCACACATATCTAAACAAGTATTGATATATAAAGTAATTTATGGGTGGGAAGGACTTAATACTTATTGGTAACTTTGACTGGCTAACGGGATTTGAAAATTTAATAACGTATTGTATGGGCAATATGGGTGGGCGCAATGAGTTATTATACACGACGAGTCGTAATTCAACTATGTAGGCGGGATAGCATAACTAGTTTGATTTAGAAGTTTACGTTAGGCGTGCACATTAGTTGAGAGGTGAGGATCTCAAGTGAGGGCATGTGAAATTGAACATGTATACAATATCTGTTCTTTAATGCATTTTAAATACTTGCAAATATTTTCAAATAGTTTTTGTCTCTAACCCATTTCCAATCTATTTTGTATAAACCTTTTAGGTGTCCATCCACAGGGATGCCAGGCTTAAGAGCTCATTCATTTGACGTGCTAAAAATGTCGTGGACGTTGCAGGACCTTGATAGTAGAAGCCTCCACTCTCATCTTGTTATCTTTATCAATTAGCCATCTTAGTCGGGCATGTCGCCCATCTTTAGCTAGTAGCATTTCAAGGACACTGTAGCTCTATTTTTTTCAGTGTTGGACTTGGTTTTATATTATTGACTTTCGTATGTGGATTTTAGACTGGAGTGTTTATTCCAGAGATTTTATTTATTCACATGTTCCATTATTTAATATGTTGTTTACTAGAATGGTGAATGTGATTTATTAGTTTAATTTATTGCATGTTAATAAAAAGATTAAAATTTTGACATCGGGTCATTAGGGTATTAATAAAAAAAATTGGATTTCGACAGTGAATGTAAGAATGAAACCGTTAATGATTCCTATTATAATGGATTGATCACTCAGGATTAGAATTGGCGAGGTGTCACAGTGGAATCACATACGTGTCTATGTTAGGAAAAATAACTTGGGATTGACATTTAAAATGAGAAAACATTCCAGCTCTCAAGATTTTTTTTATTAATCATGCGTTATGTGGTCATCCCTCCATTTCCTCCCCTTCCTTTCCCAAGGGGCTTCGGCACTCGCGCACGCGATTGGATGGAGAGAATAAGAAGGTCTTGCACCATTTCTAGGAGTAACGCTTCGGTCGTTGTTGATGTGGGGTGATGTAAAGGGATAGAGTCGCCAACCTATTTTGCATATAATAGGTAAAAGAAATGTTATCGTCTCGAGAGAATGACATCAAAGACATACTGATGCTTACGAAATCAATTAGTTCAAATTTCGGGGGATAAGTTAAGAAATGGGAAGGCATTAGGCACCCATCCCGCCCTTTTGGTCTCTCATGGGCATGTGTTATTATTCTCCTTAAAACTCCGTGAAGTGCGTGCGCATATATATGCTCTTGTACGGAATAGTTCGCATTTTAAAAATACGAACCAGACATGTGTCACCTAAAGGTGCGCCTTGAAATTATCTCCTCAATTATAGGCACACTCTCTCTCTTTTCTGTGCTCACGTCTAGGCGACGCATGTCCGGTCCGCATTCTTAAAATGTGGACTGATCTGCACAAGAGCATATATATATATATATATATATATATATATATATATATATATAAATGGAGAATGGAATTTCTCAACTCATGTCATGGAGAAAGGCCAAATGAGATCATTCATAGGAGTGTTCCCAAGATAATAATGGAAAACATAATGTGTGCGCTTATAGGGATATCGATCTTTATGGTGAAGCGGTGATATGTGTTAGATAAATCATGAATAAAAATCATAAATACAATATATAGAAATAATATAGGAATAAAAAATATGCAAAGACTACTCGAGTCTCGAGTTTTAACTCGAGGCTCCTATGTAGCCTAAAAAGGCATCAAAGTCCACGTAAATCGCATGCAATATGAGGGTGGGGTTTATCCCATAAATCCAACTGGGGATTTTATTTATATGTGTATGTGTAGCAAAGGATATTTTGATTTGAAAAAATGTGGAGAGGAATCCCGTTTGGAATTTATGAGTAAAAGCTTCTTTTTTTTGTTCTTGGCCTCTTTTATAGAAAATATGTTGTGTGCAATACTAATAATAAAAAGTGAGATTATTAATATATGTGGATTAACAAAGATAAAATGCTAAAGTAAGGATTAGATAACTAATGAAAAAATAAGGAAACTAAAAGTGAGAGAAGACCGTTTGGACCTTCTTTAGAGACTTGAAGATTTATCTTGATTGTTGAAAACGCTACCCTTGTAAGGAGATGGAGGTTGTAGGAGGAGAGGGAAATGATTTTTTCTAAATTGGGTGTGAAAGGAATGGGAAAGATTTCAATAGATAAACTACGCTGACTTTGAGAGGATATTGATGTATGAGCAAGTGTTTTGATGATGGATGCTAATCGAACCATGTTTCTTTAGTCTGTGTCTTTAAGACTTGAGAAAATGAAGGTTGTTTTGTAGCAATTGGAAGATAGTTGCATATAGAAGCTAAATCGTGACGAGCATACGATTAAATTTTAGATATAAGGAGAAGTTTCTCTCTCTCGAAAATATTGTCTATCAAACACATCCTAAAAGAAAATTACGAATCAAGGGTCTGAATTAAGGTGTTGAGTTGTTCTTGCAAATTTCTTATAAGGAGAGTATCATATCTCTCTCTCTCTCTCTCTCTCTCTCTCTATATATATATATATATATATATATATATATATATATATATATATATATATATATATATATATATATATATATATATATATATATATTCTTTTAGAATATGTCTTTAGGGTATTTGTTGTCTCAAAATTGGATGTGAAAGGAGGATGCCCCGTCTCTACAATATTCAAATGTATTCTTGCTTGTGGCACAACAGTGCATTGTCACTTGACATCTCGTGTGTTGACAACACACATGTACCTTTCCCTAACCACATGTGTATTTCGATGGTACAGTTATAATTTTTCTCTAATGTTATTATTTTGTTTCACCACTTTCCTTACTTACATTAGATTACTCATGTGTATAGTAAATCTTAGTGCCTGCGACAAATACCATGCTTACTACATTACTCTTCGCCATGACATTACCTAAGTCCATGTCTATGATAAATAATTGGTTCCTATGTATCTCCATTAAGTATTATATACTATATATTATATGTGTATGAAAATTTATGTGCATTGCCATTTATTCATATTTTAAGATTACTTGGAGGGGAAAGGTAGGCCACACAATACAAGAACCAATATAAACCTCAATATGCCACACACCACATTGTTCATTCAACCATAGGGTTTTATTTTCTTTCCCTATCACAACATCAATGACGTGGACCCAAGATTCATGAGGCTGTAGTGGACGCTATGCATCGCGGAACCTAGGCTTATACTCGGGTCCCTCAACCCCTGGAAATTCTATAGCATCCTCATAAGTTTAGTAAATAGAGAATATACATTATCTCAACCAATTGTAAATGGAATCTGGACAGTTAGGACAAGGGTAGGATAATAAATCATACAGAGATGAGGGGTCTTTCGACGAGGGTAAGAAAGACGGAGTAGTGGTCCCCTCATCCACAACTTTCTCCTTGCTCTTCCTTTAGCCGCTCTTGGCTTGACCTTGAAGAACTTGTTTAACTATATAAGAAAATTATTCAATATTTTTTTCGATATTATCAAAATTTTGGTCCGAATGGGTTTTTAACTCGTCGAACATGCGTGGCAATACACTATTGCTCGACGCAATCCCAACGAGCTTTGACTTCTCCATTTGAGAGATAATACCCCGAGCACGACCTTTATGATCCCGATTGAGCATTTGTCTAAGTGTATCCATACTCAGAGATGCCTAATTGGCATCACTCTATGAGCTGTGTATTTCTTTAAGCTTTTCTTGAAATAACAAAGAAGCATACGATTAGACAAAATAATAAAAATTATGTGATTACAAACAATGAATTATTAACATAAATACAATAATAATTTACAATAGTGGTGGCCATAATCGGATTGACCTTGTTGTCCTTCCCTTTTTTCGATCGAATCACCACATAGGCATCCTATGTGGGTTACACCCAGGACCACTACCCTTATCCTGAAATAAAATAATGCAAAATTAGTGAATTAGTATATAAATACCTCCATATATAATACAATAAAAGTAAAATAAAATAATATTCAAAACTTACCATCCAATGCTCCACGTCGGTGTAAGGTGTACATCCGGATTAGTGCACATCAACCATTTTGGCCCAATTTTCCCTTCTCAATTAATGAGAGGACATCTGCATATTTGATATCTCATTATCGATAAAATGTTGCTAAATTTCCAATGAGTTTGGATCCTTATCGAGTACCGTGTCTCTATGTCATAAGATAGGCTCCCATTTCCTGCTAAAATATCGTCCACGCATATTTTTCTTCCATATTTTCCATTGCTCCCTTAGTTGTTCCATTGGGGCACATCGTGATTCTAGGGGTAAGTCGAATTGTTCCTGACCAACAAATACAAAAAAAAGGAAAGAAAGTGACTTAGTAGTATTTGAATTATAGAATAAAATTTAAATATTATTGAATCAAATATATATTTATAATGCCTCCCAAACGACCATCTTAATCTCAACGGGCACCCTCATCCAATTAGTGTACTCGGGGAAAATAATCATTTTGGTTAATTTTAAGGTTCTATCTTAGAAGGTCATCTTATTATCGACTATGCTTCCAAACTTTCCCCACTTTGAGGGTATGATCACGGCTCGATAAAGACATATCCTGCAAAAATTGTTATTAGTGGCAACATATATATAAGAAGATGATTTAGAAATATAAATAAGATTTTTTTTACAATGTTATAGTGTCCATCCCCGATCCCCGCCGCGGAGGGAGGAAGGATCCTTCGGGTCCCGCGCATCCCCTCTCGGGAGAGCGCTTCGGCCGACGTCAATTTTTTAAGGTGTGAAAAATGTAGAGAGATTCAGAGTTGCCAGTATATTTGACTCAAAACAGACAAAAGAAAAAGAGGAAGCCACCCCGAAGGATGGCTTCCAAAGACATACTGGTGCGTGCGAAACCAAAATGATTCGGAAACGGTTCGGAGGCTTAGTTACGAAATGGGAAGGTGTTAGGCACCCATTCCGCCCTTTTGGTCTCTCATGGATATTTGCTATTTTCCTTTATGTTTCCCCCCGTGAGATGTGTGCAAGTGTATATATATAGAATGGAGGTAGGAATCTTCGACTTGTATCATGGAAAAGATAAAGCGAGTCATCCGTAGGAAGATATAAAAGTAATATTAGAAAAATAAGATTTACACGGCTACCCCTACGTTGATCGTTATAAGGGAACGGTAACGCACAAGGAGTAATACGTTACTAAGACTAATAATGTAAGAAAAATGTATTTAGAGAAAATAGAAAATGAGAGAAAAAGTGAGTGGACGGACTCGAGTCTCGGGTTTTACCCCGAGACGCCTACGTAGCCTATAAAGGCATCAAAGTCCACGTAGTTCGCATGTAAAGTGAGGGGTGGGGTTTAACCCATAAATCCAAAATGGATAAATCTCTTATTTGTAAGTGTGTGTGTGTGTGTGTGTGTGTGTGTGTGTAGAAAAAAGTGTTTTAGTTGTGAGAAAAGTGTGGAAAAAGTGTGAGAATCCCTATTTGGAATTTATGAGCAAACCCTCTTTTTCTTGTTTTTTGGGTTTTTATTTATATGAAAATAAGAGATGTGCAATAATACTAGATAAAAAGTGTATTTATGGTATGTGAGATGAGATTATAAAAGTGATAAGTAAGAAAACAAGTTATTGGGAATTCAAGAGAATTTAAGAGAGAGTTTGAGAAAGTTGGACCTTCTTGAAGATCTTGAGCTTGATCTTGAATATTGGAGAGCAGCCCTTGAGCTTGGATGAGGATGGAGAGTGGTTAATTCATCAAGTTTGATGAAAGGGATGATGAAAAGTGGAAGTGAAAAAGGAATTTGGAAGTTGAAATCACGCTGCCTTCGAGAGAGGTTTCTGGGATTCGTTCAGAGAGATTTCTATCAGATCTGGGATCCCCTTACAAATGAGGCCAAGGCCTCCTTTTATAGGCCCAGAGGACTGCCGATCGGCCCTGCCATTTGGTAGTGTGCCTCAGGCTTTTTCGAAAAATTGGTCGTCGAGGGCAAACCGTTGGTCAGAATCGTGCACGGGGCATACCATTGGAAAGGTAATTCAGAGACCTTCGAAAGTACTTTGGACTACTCCCGAGTTCGAGAGTTGACTTTGGGTCAAATATGGCTCGGAAGCGTTTGTCGGTCCGCTGGACGGGGAATCGTGCGGACGCAAACGGATCGTTCGTCCGCATGGTAAGTCCGAATTGTGCACGGGGCGTACCGTTGGAAAGGTTAGGAGATGTACTTTGACATTCCAAAGAATTTTACCCGGTTTGGAGAGTTGAATTTGGTCAACCGGGCCCGGGAAGCACTCGGTGGCTTCCCAGAGTTAAACGGATCGTTCTTCCGCATGGAAAGTCAGAATCGCACACGGGATGGACCGTTGGAAAGGGTATTCAGTGCCCTTCAAAGATTCATTCAGCCTCGGTCAAACTGAAGGGTTGACTTGGGTCAACAGAGCTCGGGAGCATCCGATGGCCTCTGGGTCAGGTTTCGGACACAAACGGATCGTTCGTCCGCATGGTAAGTCAGAATCGTGCACGGGGCGGACCGTTGGAAAGGGGATTTAGTGCCCTTTGAAGATTCATTGAGTCTCGATCGAGACGAGGAGTTTGACCTTTGGGTCAAACTGAGCCAGGGGTGCCCGATGGCTTCTAGGTCAGTACTCGGGATGTGACTTGGGTTTGCGATGATGAGTGGAGGTACTAGGGACCCAAGGAGAGTTAGGGGGTAACAGAGTGAGGTGTCTATAGTTAGATAATATGCATGGTAGATTAATGGTGACATCAAAAGAATACAAATACATATCATAAGCCATAATAAGAATTATTTCAGATAATGCTTAAACTGATTAAAATCCAAATTAACATATTCATTAACTAACGAACAAAGATTGATTCAAATCCCCTATATCTATTAAAATCTAAATGAGTAAAGCATTAAACTATCATCTAATAATAATATATCCAGTAAAGAAACATTATCTGATTGCCCTCTCTATATTTCCATCAACAAAACTAGAGCCATTAAACATTCTTTTTCTAAGTGGAAAAGATACTAGTTTAGGGACTTTGATCCCACTCTAAAAAACCAATTCGAGAAGAGAACCCTTAAGCCAAGATGGTCCTAAGATCAGGTTTATTTCTTATTTAACAGGTTCCTTTGTCACTTTCTTAAGTATATTTTTATTATAAGGCAGACCAAACAACTCCCCTTGTGAGTTGTTATTTTGCGTCCCAGTCACACTTGATCGAGGGAGGGTTGTTCCACTCGCAGCACTTACACTTGGTTCTCTTTATACTTTGTTGGACCGTTTCCATGTGGATATGGAACGATCTCATGGTCGTTATGATATGACCAACTTTGCAAATTCCTTTACTTTAATATCCTTTTTTTTCGAGAGGTTCCCTAACTTTTCCCCAGAGGCTCGCTGTGATAAATTAACAATGAAATTATACGAATTAAAATTAATAACAACATTAGAAGAAGACAAGTCCATATCATAAACCAAGCTAACAATTGTTTCAAATAATTTGAATTTTTATTACAAATCTAAGAATTGTTTTAAACTTGGGTTATCATAAAAATTGGATTGATATTCAGTAAGAGCATCCAAGTCATCCACGATACTGGTTAGACGCTTTGGCTCATGTAAAAAGATTGACCACGACTCATTAGTGATATAATTAGAGTGAAAAAATGTCTTGACCTTTTGAAAAGCGCAAAAAAATGGCTCATCGCTCACATGCTCGCTGTTCTTCATCTTGGACAAGTTAACCATGATCAAACTACTATTTGAATCAATTTTACAAGCATTTTTGTCTTCATCTCTTACCTAATCACAATAAAACTTTACCTCTTTGAATCTTATATAGTCTAATATAAATATATTCCGAATGACACCATAGTAAGTCATTTCAGCTTCAATGAGTCTTATATGAAATGTTCGATTCTGTACATTTGTATTTTTCTCGTACACCCTTGTATAGTATACATACACTTAAATCGATACTTTTTGTACTCATATGCCATGAAATTAGGCCTAGTGGCTAGGTGAGAAAGCCTTGACGTCACAATACCCATCTTTAATAACTGAGATTATAGATAAATTAATTAGGTTAGTTTTAAATCTTTCTTACAATTTTTCATTTAGTAAGTGATATTCTTATAATAATTACCTCATGCGACACCCATAGCCTAAATTCATGTTCTGATTGAGCCATCATTCTTCGTCTTTTATTATTCCCACCAGCATCATATTTCCTATATTGACTGTGATGAATATATCATGTAGTTGATCAAGTATAGAAGTTAAAATAATGTAAAAAGACAACATAAACATACTTTTTCTATTATTTTACATCTTCATGATTTTCAAATAGATAATGAGATACTTTTTCACAATGTCAAATTGTTAATTTCACTAGTGTGCCCATTATATTACCACCCTCATCAACAAACTCATCACTGTTATTTACAATGTTTTGGTCGGAAATATATTCACAAACAAAGATTGATTACTCCATCGTGATGTATTCCTCTATAATTGATCCTTCAATGTATCGTGTATTCTTTACATAATCTTTGAAAACTTTTATCAAGCTTTCAAATGCGTACATCCATCGATATCTAACTGAGCCGCGAAAAAGTGCCTAGTCGCATAAGTGTACCAATAAGTGAAAACTTATGTTAAAAAATGATGGGGGAAACTACTTCTCCATCACACAAATTGCTTCACCTATAACTACTTTTGCGACCACGACGTGCTTTCGGTTGACTAATTTTTCACATCAAAGTGTGAAGTAGATGTTAATTTGGATAATTTCCCTCTGTAAATCCTTATGCTTAGAGAAATAGTGCTTAAACAATAAAGTAACCAATCGCATGATCATATTCTAATATTGAGACTTGCACTTATATAAATTGTGGGTGGCATATTTAACAATCCTTTACAAGTTGAATGGAATATTAAGGGGAACTTTCAATATTATATATTGTGTCTAAAACGCCTTTTTTCCTCATTTGTCAAAGTAAACACAATAGGGGGAATTATTTTCTTTCCGCTACTATCTTATTTCAACCATAACTGTGACTTAAGTTTCAACAATTTAAGGTCATTTCATGCATTTTCTCTATCCTTCTATTGACTCCTCGCAAGGTACGTTCCCACAAGATGTTTGGTGATGTTCTTCTCTACATGCATTATATCTAATACATAACACATCGGGTTACGTTTCTAATAAGACAAGTCAAATAAAATTGACCTCCGAGACCATGCCTTTGTTTTCTCAATTTCATTCTCAATTTGGGCCTTTGTATAGTTAGCATTATTCAATTTAGGATTCTTGCTTGGCATATTTGGTCCACAATTATAAGATTCACTCACAATTTTTGAACCTAAAAGTTTTCTTGGAGGTAGCCTATGTTTAATCATGGAGGGTAAAAAATTAGAACCTCTCTCAAATCTAAAACTATGATCAAGGGGTAAAAAACTCCTATGGGAATGGTACATAATTTTTCCACTTGTCTTGAGATGTTGAAATTCAATCTCCTTTCCACGAATAGGAAACCCTAAATAGCTATGAACTATAAAACCAGATAATATCTCATAAGATGGAAAATCATGAACTGCCCAAATCAACATAGCTTTCAGTGTAAAATTTTCTTTTTTAGAAGAGTCAGACTCTTTCACACCCCCTACCCATAACTTATATAATTCTTCTACCCACTACAAGAAAAAATATCTTTCCCGACACTTATTTCTTGACATTATTTATAAATGCCGAGAAAAAAACTTTTACCGGCATTTATTTACAAGTGCTGGAAAATTACAACATTTTTATTTGAGTGTTAAAAATTTATGACAATTTAAAAGTAACGCCAAAACAAGTGCCTTACATTTACCGCATATAAGAACCTTTTGCAGATAATTATAAAATTTTAGTGAATTTTTATGTAAATTGGAGGTGGGTTTTTCACGGGCTACTATTTTTTGACAGTTTAGTAGGCAACACGTTGGGAACCTTATCTCTATCTTCCCCTAGCTCCTGGATCCATCTTCGTCCCTCCCAACTTCCCAAGGTCTCTTTTCTGTAAAGACTATTCACTCTTATGGTCCTACCGCTTTTTTAGAATTTTAAGTTTCTAAAATGCAGAAACTGCCGTCATCACTCACGCCCTTCTCAGTGTTATCAATTTCCTCTTTTCTCTATTGCAATTGATGCAATAGAGAAATCGAACTACAAGAAAAAGGATTCACTTAGAAGGAAATTGGCATATACAGAAATTTCTCACGAATAACACAATTGAAGTCATATAAGCTCTCAAGTAATTTCTCACGTGCCACATTTATGTCCCGAATAGCTGATTCACTCACGCCCTTCTCTTATCTAGGGTTCATATTCTAGTTCTTCCACCCCTGCAATTTCTCTTATCTAGGGTTTTTTCTTCTACAACATGAAATATGGCGAATAAATCGAGTGAGCCTTTCTTATTAAATATTTAGATTTCACATGTCATCATTTTTATGCTGTAAATCAAATTATGTTTTGGGATAACTTTTGTACACAGTCTTAAAGATGTTTCTATATATGTAACAATTAGTTGTTTAATCTTTCTATCGGTGTGCATTTTGTAATGAAAAACACTAGTCTTTAGATAGTTTGAGTATATATATATATATATATATATATATATATATATATATATATATATATATATGGAGAGGATCACAAGTGGACCTAAAAGCGGACTTTTTAATATACCTTAACAAAAAATACCTAACAACCCATTAATTTTAATTTTTATATTGTAATTGGTCCGCACCAGCAGCGACTGACACGCGTGTCGATCAAATACAAGGGACCCTTAATGAGTAATTATAAGCAGTCTCCAGATCACACGGTAATGGCGGGCTCCCAACTGGAACCCTTCCTGAAGGAAACACTAGTGAAGTTCCTCAAAACTAATAAGGATATATTTTCTTGGAGCCACACAGACATGGACAGATTAGATCCAATAATTATGACCCATTATTTATATGTTGATCTTACTTGTAGGATGGTGAACCAAGAGAGGAGGTCCTTAGCAATAGATATAAATAGATCATCTAAATAAGAAGTGGAGAATTTTGTCAAGAAAGGGTTCATTAGGGAATGCACTACCATGAATGGTTCTCAAATGTGGTGCTTATGAATAAACCAAACGATAAGTGGAGGTTTCGTGTTGACTTCACATACCTAAATAAGATTTGCCTCAAGGACAACTACCTATTGCCAAAGATAGATATGTTAGTGGATGCTACAGCAGGTTACGATTTTTTATTCTTCGTGGATCCGTACACTGGATAAAATAAAATTTGAATAGCTGAAGAGGAAGAGGAGAAAACCTTATCCATCACTGATCATGGAATATATTGTTACAAAGTTATTCCTTTCGATCTAAAAAATGTATGAGCAACCTTACAAAGGTTGGTAAACTCAATGTTTTAAAGGCTAGTATGGAAGAGCATGGAAGTTTATGTCAATGGCATACTAGTGAAGAGTCTCATTATCTCTGATCACACCACAGAACTTAATGAAACCTTTTATGTTCTCCATCAACATAACATGAGTTTGAATCCCCCCCAAGTGTGCATTCAGAGTGTTTCACCGAAAATTCGTAGGGTTTATGGTTACAAAGCGCGAAATAAAAGCCAATCCAAAGAATATTCAATCCATCCTCAATATTAAGTCCCCAGTGACTTTGAAAGAAGCCCAAAGCCTGGCAAGGAAAGTGGTAATGCTTAATAATTTCATTTCGCGTGCCACGAACAAGTGTCTCCTATTTTTTAAGGTCTTGAGAAAGGCTTGAACTTGAAATGATAAATGTAAACTAGATTTCCATGATATCAAAAAATACTTGGGTACTACTCCATTACTTTCTAGAGCCCAACTAAGAGAGTATTTATACCTCTCTTTAGCAGTGTCACCATGGGCTATGAGTTCAGCACTAGCTAGGGATGACGAAGGAGTTCAATGACTAATATACTACACAAGTCGAGCACTCCAAGGAAAAAAACTAGGTACCCACATATGGAGAGATTGGGATTTGCACACAAGATTACCTCAAGGAAGTTGTGCCCTCATTTCCAAGAACATTAAATCATTATGATGATTGACCAACCTATTTTTGGGATACTTCATAAACCAAAAAATTCGAGGAGTTTAATGATTTGGTCCGTGGAGTTGGTTCAGTCTGAGATAGAATATTAATCAAGGACTTCTATCAAAAGATAAGACCTTACAGATTTTGTAGAATAATTTACATCCATGGGAGAATCCACACTAGAGAAAGAAAGAAAAAGAATCAGTGAAGAGTAAGGTGCTCAAAACATAGATCTAGTGATTCTAGTCTAGATCATACATGTAGATGAATTGTCCAAACAATTGGGAAGAGAAGCAGGCCCAATTATTGAGCCTCCAAAGGGCACAGTAATTAATCAAGCCCTGAATTTCAACTTTAAGGCCTCTACTAATGAGGAAGAATATGAATAATTGTTAGTAGGGTTGAGGTTGGCCAAAGAATTTGGTGAAGACCAAGCTAAATTTTAGAGTGACTCTTAATTGATTGTGAAGCAATTTATAGGATAATATGTAGCTAAGGAGGAATAGATGGCTTCCTACTTGGGGAAAGTCAAGAATTTTATGATAGGGTTAAAAAATTTGGTGATCACAAGAGTACTGAGGGAAGACAACTAATGAAAGAATGGACTCACTTGCAAAGTTAGCTCCATGAAAGAAAATTGCAATTCCATTTATGTGGAATTCTTAGACCAAAAGTAGACTGAGGTCCAAGAGGATCCTCCTATCATAGCTCTTGTATAGTATTACCAATGTTGCATGGACCCCATACAAGTTTACCTGAAAAGGGCAACAGTATTGGAGGATAAAGTAGAGGCTAGAAATATTAAATACACACTACACAAAAAAAGTATTATTGTCACCTTTCCCCTGTAAGGTCTATTCACGATAAAAAAATCATAAAAATAAAGCACGGAGGTGTTGTCATGGTCTTTGACCCTGACATGACCGTGACAAACTATTTCCATAGTCGTGTTCGGGTCAAAGATCATGACAACACCTTTGTGACAAACTATTGTCATAGTTGTGTCCGGGTCAAAGATCATGGCAACACCTCCATATTTTGTTGATACGGTCATGTCAGGGTCAAAGATCGTGACAGCAAGTCCGAGATAATTAACCCCTCATCCCTTTTTTCTCAGTTGTATCTGCACAAAACATTTTCAATATCTCTCACTAAAGCTCTCCTCTCTCTATCTCTCACCACAGGCTACCACCATCATCCACATTTGTAATGCTCCCTCCCTACCTATCTAATTTCACGATTTCTCTCTTAATCGCATGTTTGTGTATATTTTTGTGTGTATGAGGCTATGCGTGTGTGTGTGTGTGTGTGTGTGTGTGTGTGTGTCTATATATATATATATATATATATATATATATATATATATATATAT
Source organism: Sambucus nigra (assembly GCA_949130495.1). Classification (NCBI taxonomy): domain Eukaryota; kingdom Viridiplantae; phylum Streptophyta; class Magnoliopsida; order Dipsacales; family Adoxaceae; genus Sambucus; species Sambucus nigra. Next base: position 379,224,145 of record OX422214.1, on the reverse strand, counting down.
ATATATATATATATATTTGTGTGTGTGTGTGTGTTTATGTTAGGGTTTTTGTGTTTGCTAAAATCAAGTATTTGAAATTAAGTATGCGAAATCAAAATGGTATTAAACGCACTACGTAATTCACAATTTGAAATATTGAAACTGAAAATGAGTTATTCGGATTGATATGGAACCTCTGACCTAGGAACTTATAGGTATCGTAGTATCTAACAAAGGTATTATGGTATCTAACCTAGGGTACTTAAATTTTAACACCTTTGTTTATATTAATCGATGAATATATCCATCATTTTCCATAATAGGTGATTTTTCATAGTAGTTATGATGAGATATCCATATAGAGGTCATGGGTGAGACAAATAGACTTGGGGATGAGTACCGTAGTTGTGCTAATGAGTTTGTAAAATTCATAAAGAGATATATTAATGATGAAGAATTCTCGTGTCCATGTGCACTTGTATGAATAGTAAGGTGTTTGAGTGGAAAATAATTTAATTACATCTGCTTAAATGGGGCATGCAAGATCATTATCAATTGTGGGTTTTTCATGGGGAAATGCATATTCCCTTTGTCCCCGAGAAACTTTCACAACACTAATCAAGTAGGATAAATGTACAAAATGAGGAGGATAATGTAGATCATAATATGTTAGGGGATTTAATTAAATATTCTTATGGAGTTTATGAAGTGGAAGAAAATTAGGTCATTAAGAATGTAGAAGGTTCTTGTGCTCATGATGGTATTGGGATAAACCTTGACGATAATTATCAAATCTTGAAATTTAAGGCGATCCAACCATTATACCCTAACTATGGCAAAGATCAAACAACTTTGCATACGAGGGTTGGTTTCATAATGTCAAGACCCGATATGGTTTGTCTGGTGATAGCATGACACGAATTCTGAATTGGGTGAAGAGCTTGCTACCGACGCAGAATACGCTTCAAAATAGTTATCTTAGTACGAAGAACATTTTAAAAGTTTTTGAAATGAAGCATAAATCAATTCATTCTTGTATGTATGACTGCATAATATAGAGGAAGGAGTATAACAATCTCAATCAGTGTCCGATATGCGGGAAACCTTGATATATGATATCTATTGATAACGAAGGCATACTTCAAAAAGTTCCTCAAAAAGTATTGAAACATTTTCCCTTTGGGCCTAGATTGAAGCTTTTTTTCACGCACTATGGATTGAAAAAACCATGACATAACATGCTAGGGCAGAAGAAGGGGATAATCTCATACATCATCCGAATTATTCTACAGTTTGGAAAAGGATAAATTATGATTATCCTAATTTTACGCAGAACAGCGTAAGATTCATTTGGAAATATCAACAAATGGTTTCAATCTATTTGGAAATCTAAGCACCAAGGAGAGTATATGGCCCGTGATCCTATCACCACTCAAATTTCCTCCTTCAGAGTGTATGAGACCTGAATTTTCAATGTTATCTTCATTAATACCTGAGCCAAAGGCATCAAGTGATGACATTAATGTCTATTTGGCTCTTTTGGTCAGTACAGGAATATTAATTTTTTTCGGCATAAATTAAATGCCGAGAAAAGTACTAAAAATGCCGGTAACACTTTTTGCTGCAGTTTTTGCGGCATTTCCACAAGTGCGGTAATAGCCAATGTGGTAAAAGAACAACGGCATTTTAAAAAATGCCGCAAAAAATTAGCGGCACTTTTGACGGCATTTTAACAAGTGCGGTAGCCAGTGTGGTAAAAGAACAACGACATTTTAAAAAATGCCGCAAAAAGTTAGCTGCATTTTTAGTCATTTATATTAATGTTGGTAATAACCTTTTAGCGGCATTAAAAAAAATGTTGATAATAACCTTTTGCAACACCTATTAAATGTTCAACACACTTTAGCGGTACTAAAAAAATGCCGAGAATGATAATAGCGTCATTAAACAAAATTTTGATATTATTTTGCAATATATGAGTGGGAACAAGTGTTAAAAAAATCATTTATTACAAGAATCGTATTTATGTACACAAAGTATCGTATTTATGTGCATATACACTACCATAACATTAAATTAAGAGGGCGATAATTAAATTAAAACGTCATTAAATTAAAACCAATACCATTCATCGTAAATGAACATAATTGAGCTTGGAACAATTATCCATCCATAAAATAAAATGTATTACATGTCCAAAAATAAAAAGCGGGGAAACATGAAGCGAAACGACATTTTTTATAATTGACGATCCTTGTCCATCAAAGTCAAACATCATCTTCGACCTACAAATAAAAAAATTCAATCGTTAGTCATTGATACTTATTCTTTAGCATTTTAATTAAAAACAATAAAATAAAAAATTAGTACATTAGCAATATGCCACGCTACGGTTGAATGATATGCATCTTCAATTGGGGACTTATTTTCATAAGGTCCAGGCAATGGTTCATTTGTTTAAAATATTTTTTCAATATATACTTCCAAAAAGTCTTCACCCAGTGGCGTACCCCTACTTTTGTTGAAGGGTCCTTTCTCATAATGAATTCACGTGCCATAACCACTTTTGGAAGTCCGAAAGTAATAAGGTCTACAATTTTAGGAAGTGCATTATTTGAGACCCTTTGTCATGGATGATGGTGCTTCTTTTTCTTCTTTGATGGTTCTTTATACAAACAAGATGAATATGTCATCAACCATATATTTCTGGAAAAAAATCGAGGGAACTTTATTTGTTTTTAAGACATCCCAAAAATTTTAACACTATATACAACCAAATAAACCAACAACATAATGTCAAGTATACATAAACTCCCCATGAAAGCGCAGATATATTGTACCCTTTAAAATCCTTTAAATTAGTAACTTCATTTGCCACAAATCATGGTATTATTTAATTTTACCTTTACCTCTGGCCAAACAATTTCCCTGTATGGGTATAACTCCATGCATCGCCAATCTTTGAAAGCCAACGGTAACCTGTTTAACATCAGTATAATATTAAATTAGTAACCTCTTACATCGATTAAATAATCATCTTTAAATTGTCAAGAGATAACATACAGTTTTGCAAAGAGTATACTAATAAGAGTTGTGTTATACAAAAATTTACAAAAGAAACTTTACATGTTCCCATCACGAACTAAAATGCCTAAATGGGTATATAGTCTATCTGCTGTATAATATTAAAGTGATGTTACTTGGGTTTTCTTAAGTTAAAACTTGAAACAATTCGAATCTACACGAATCAAACGTTAAAAATTGAAAATAGTCGGATCTTTCACTTCGTATATGTTCTGCATCAAGCCAACGACTTGGTGAGTCGTGCCATTCCGTTTGATATCTCAGCGAGTCAAGCTGAACCATATAGATTCCTTCCAATGTACTCTATTGTCTTCTTGGTCACTACAACCGAGTCAACTTGGACGAAACAACTCAGTTTCGATCGATTCTTTAAACTTGTGGTGCTGAGGACTAAAAATAGACCCTAAGCTGCACCTAGTAAATATAAACTCCTGGTCACAACATATTTTTGTAACAAGACAAATTTATTTTATTATTGATGAAGGAGACCCTTATCGTGCAAGTTCTACATTTCCCCTTTTTCTCGATGGATGAATTATAAAAATGTTATTGTAATATGTTATTATAATTTCGCACTTAAACCTAAACTTTATTTTATTGTTTATGTCCATTCACTAAAATACTATTTTCGTCAAGACAACTAAAGAAATACGTGGATTTTGATGCAGCATTACATCTCTCCATGGCTACCAGTAGGTAACGGAAATAACAAAAGGCAATAAGGTCTACAGAGTAATTTGTTGAATTGATTCAGCATACCGTTAACCAAAGCGGGAGAAATCCAAAAACTGACGTGAAAATGGCCAAAGCAATGCTGAATAAGGCAAGAGCTACATTTTGTTTTACCTGCAAAGCACAAGGAATCAATATCAATATCAAGATGGAAGGAAACTAACTTACCATACTGAAATGGATAGAAGAAATATAAAAAGAATGGATGTAGCCAATGGTCCAAGTAAATGATTGATTATTTTTTCCACCAATTTTGAAGGATAAGATTTCCATTAAATTTAATTAAAAAAGTTAATGTTGTAGCGGGTGAAATGCAAAATCAATATATACAGTCAGTCATTGTTTATCCAAATAACACCCACTTTAAAGTTGGCTTAATTGGAGAACAATTATCTCCGAGGGGGACTTCTCAAGTTATATATTAAATATATAATAGTAATATAACCAAATTAAAGTACCATTCGTCTTTTCACTAACACGAGCAGCATTCTCGAGGGCACGGGGCAAGTGTTTAGAATTTTCCATTTACAAATAAATGATTTATATCAATCGTGAAATTGTAAAGTTTTAGATTTTGATTTTAGAAAGTAGTCACCAACACTAACAGCACCGACCCACACATTTCTTACTCTCTTAGTGCTTTAAGATTCATTTAAATGGTTATTTAGCACCAATATATTTGTTTGTGTGTGTGAGTGTGCGCGTGCGTACGCACGTGCATGTGTGTGTATGTGTTTGTTAATGTGGATGTTTTTGTGTTAGTGGAGATCAATATAATGAAAATATCCATATAGTTCTATTCAATGACTATACATATGAATACAGGGGCTACTATATATGTCAGTGGTTAGAAATGAAACTAAAATTTCATACTTTTAAGTGTTAATTTTTCTTAATGATCATTAGTTTATTGCTATGTTGATAGGAAGCCTTGACTTGTTGATTTCCTTGTTCTTCACATTTTTTTGGTTTTATAGTTTTATAGCTATTTATCTTATAGGTATACAAATTATATTGAAGAGTTGTAATCAATGGTTTTGGAAAATTCACATATGAAGTTTCAACCTTAGGTAAAGGATTAGCATAGTTTGATTCAATGTCTTGACATGGATTATTAGATATTATATGTAACTTTACTAATTTAGGATTTTGGGAAAGCACAAAATCTCTAACTAAACTAATCCTCATGCATTTCATAGAATATATAGTCACCAACCTTCATATTTTGAATCTTGAAGAAACTTTAAAATAGGACTTTCTTTGAGTTAATGAGGTTCTGAGTGAACTTAGAACACTTCTTATAGAGGACTATTAGAATGCTACCCAACTGCTTCTGTGGCAGAATAACCTGTACAGAGTGTGAGTCATCGGTATCTGGAATTGGGCAGCTCATAATGAAAATTGATCATGCAACCTTGCCAACATTCCGAACCTGTCATAGGAAACATTAAACTAAATGAAAACGTGAGGGGTTTTCTCTTTTTCCTTGTTTAGAAGCGTCCAACAACTGTAGAAAATAATAATTTGCCTTAAAAATTTACGTACATATATTTCCAATTCAGAATGATAGATTCATTCAATACAGGGTAAAATGCCTTTTGTATGAGCCCAAACAAACAGCAAGCCACCTACGATAATGACAACTAAAAATTAGCGGGCTAAAATTAAAAAAGGCGAGGAAAAGTACCTTATTGGGCAAGTAGGAGGGATCACATACAACTTTCTTGCACTTAGAGGTTTCCCCTTCAGATGTGACACAACAGACCTTGCCTTCCTCATTAAACTCCACCTGCAATTTGAACAACATCAAACTTAATGCCATGTCTCAACCTAAATAAAAAATCACACAAGGATTTGCCCTAATCTAGTCCTCCACATTCAAGATATGTGCAAATCACGGTGAAAAATAACCGTTCAATCATTTTCTCCTTTTTTCCTTGGGTGTGTGTTAGTGAACATGTGTGCAGAGGGGTGGAGTGAAGAGTTGTCAATGTAAAATACCTTTCACTCAGGTTTATTCAACATGTAAGTTCCACCATAAATTGCACTGAGCCTAGCAAATGCCTGAATAAAACAATTTAACATACTAAATGGCCAACCTTCTTAACAACATTCTTCATTTTTAAAGAATTATAATAATTGAAAAAAAAAATAAGAAGCAATGCCTAAAATAGATATAAAAGATGTACGAGGAGAAGAAAAGATAATATTAGAAGCAGAGAGAGAAATAAGCATGTAGAGAGAAAAAAGAGGATGAAGCAAGGAAGAACCCGAGGGAGCTCTCCTAATCCATACAAAGAGTAAATGTACGGTGATCCTCCTTGAAAATGCGCAAGGGACTCCGCATAAAGCTATCACATGATAAGAAAAAGTGTTATCGTACTAGAAGTTGAAAGTATCACGCGTCGAGCTCAAACCCAATGTAAACTATGAACCCTATGCATTTCTCACCTTCATTCTCTTCATCGTATCAAATGCAGGTTCATCTAAGTAGCTGTCATCTTTGTGTAGTGCCAATGCATGACCAATAAAGTCCATTGTGTTGTCATCAAGACCATATTTTCTGTCAGGAAAAGTATTTATATTAAAAGCAAAAGTTTGTTATGATCATTATGGGACAATACCAGTAGTGAGGACACTTGTGCTAGCTAGTTCAGTAGCTAAAATAAATGGGAAGATACGCTATATTGTTAATAAGGTTTCTTACATTGATCCAGTAACTTCACTGAAATTTACTGATTAATTTAGCATCCATGGTGTCTTCAACTTAAACACAATTAAGGACGCATCTCCTCCCGACCTTGCAATTCTTGGCACCTCTGTCATAGACATCACTCTTCATGAGTTTGTTGAAATCATCTTCCAAAACAATGAGAACTCTATCCAATCTTGGCATCTTGATGGTAGTGATTTCTGGTGTGTCGAGTAAGAATCATTATTTTTATCTGAGAGGTAAGTGTTAAAAAGAAGAAACAAGGCACATGGACTACACAAGTTTTGTAAGAAACCTAGGAACTTTATTGTTTTTAAAGAAGGAAACTCTCATTAACTATGCATTGCGAAGACCCCTACTTGTCGCTAGTTGTCAATACAAACTCCTGGAAATCGGTGTTTGCAATAAGTTGCATTGTTCAGGGTCTTTGATATAGTTCTTTAATTTTCAAAGTCTTGATATTTGGGTTTTCACACAACTGAAATTTGGCAAAACGTGTGATATTCTACTTATTACAGGTATATCCTAATTCTTGGAGTGCCACATTTGTGTCAATTGGCAACGAGGGTATGTGGAACTTAAGGTCTGCAATTTGGCTAAAGAGGGGTCCTCCCCTTCATCCGTGGTCCTACACTATTTATTTACATCATATACACACATCTTCTTCTATATCCAATAGCACAGACCCACTTCATAGTATCAATTGCTGCTTTAAAACAATTTCACTGTTGGATCACTGTTATAGTACTATCTCTCGCAGCAACACAACAAGCGGACTCCATGGCCACATAAAACAATTTACCTAGCATCAACAATCAGTCCCAGATCTGAGTGTGCTCACTCCAAAAACACAACACAAAAAAAGCCAAATTTTCTTTTTTGAGTGTATTCATGCCTAACATAATACCCGAATTCTACTAGGATAAAAGTTCGCAGTAGTCAAACTAATGGCAAATTAGTAATACAACTGCTCATAATCGCGAAAGTTCAATACTAGATGACAACTAACCAATACTACATATCAAAGGCATCATAAGAAAGCCAATAACAAGTAACCAATACATGAGATCTTTAAGACTCGTAATGTAAATTTTAGAAACAAATGTTATTTTTACCTGTCGGAGTTCCATCATTTTTATCGGTAGGCATAAGCTGCCATGAGCCCTAAAGGTAACTTCAAACCACTTGTAAATTTCTAAACTCTGGCCCAACTGTTCTCCCGCCACATCCTTTCTGAAAATTCAAGGCTAAATGATAAAGAAAATTCTAATTTACATAACTCTACCAGAAGATGCAGCAGGAGTCATAATTGTAACAACAAAACAGGTCATAACAGTAGTAAATGGTATGTGAAGCAACATATGCCTACTTGAAGAAGAGTGCTTTGCACACCCGAATGGTCATTATGGCGAAAAATATTCCTTAAAAGAGGGCCTTCATACTCTCAACAGTCGCATACATGTACACCAAACAGAATGATAAAAGAAAAAAATACATCAAAACTAAACTATCATCCAAAAATTCATTAAAATTAAGCCCATTACAACTCTTTTTCTTCATTCTCAGCTCCCTTGTATCTGATTCTCTAAAATGTTACCCAAAATTCAACAAATTTCCCCCAAATGCCCCCTCTCACAAAAACCTCAACAAACTAAACATAACCTCATAATTTTTGGTATTTTCAAAACGAAAAGTAAAAAGTTATGGTAAATTAGTCCAATCTAGTATAGAAATTTGTATAAATTTGAGCCCATTATTTTTATGTTCTGTTTTCGAACTTCCAAAAATTACCTTAAATTCAAGTACAAACTATCCCCTCTCTCACAAAACCATAGCAAAACTAAAACAACACAACATCAACAGTTCCCTTCTCTATTAACATAAGCCTTTTAAATTAAAGTTTCAATAAGAAATAATGGTAAATTACAGTAATCTAGAAAAATAAAAAATTAACCAAATAAATTCATAGAAACTAACCTATATCCAAAAACTCATTTAAATAGAGCCCTGACCTATATCCGAAAATTCATTTCAATAGAGCCCATTACAACTATGTCACTGGATCCAAAATTATCCAAAATTCAACAACAAATTCAATCCAAGTGTCCCCCAATTCTCACAAATCCAACCTTAACAAACTTCAAACAACCCCCCACATTTCACTTCTTTACCAACATAAAACGCTGAAATCAGGGTACTTTTTTTACACAAATCTATAAAAGTAAATTGAATTGCCCATATGGTCCAACTCTTCTCCACAACTTCCCTTTCTTTACAGTTGTAGTCACGATTATTCTCGATGAACATCTGAACAGTACATAGACTAAAATAGATATGAAGAAGTGGAGAAGAAATGAGAGGGTTCATTAAAATAATATACAGTTTGAAGAGAATACGAGGGGATTCCTTATTAATTGGCACATTTTATTCAATAGGTGTGGATGGGAATTGAAGGATTGGGAAGCTAGAGAGAGAGGATAGAGATGACATGACAAGTTATCTTTGTCATGATCCCTCTTATAGAAAAAAACATATAATTGTGTGCTTTGTATGAATGTGATTTTGTTTCCTTTTAGTTATGTTACGACAATACAAGTCTAAATATCACTTTGAACAATTCCCCACCCCTTAATTTGCACAGTCATGCAGTCATCCTAAATCATAAATTTTAACTAATTTCGAATCCAACCATTGTTAAATCGAATCAATGCTAAATCAAGTAAACTCGACAAATACCTCATCTGATTGGGAGTAATTTTTGTTATGAACTTATGGATACATGAACATCCCCCTTTCTTATTTCCAGTACAAATGATATCCGGTGAAACATCTTGACTGGCAGAATTTGATTAGCTGAAAGAAATGAAAGTGAAGAATATTATTATAGAACATAAAAAACATGGGATCGACTACAACTACATCATTCAAAATAGGAGTAAATACTTAAGATAATGCATAAATATACCCAATCAGAGATCAATAAGAAATAAGTATGCTGAACTTTGTGCACACATTGACATATTACAGAATAATCGGTAACTGTTAGTTCCATTTTAATGAGAAAATGTTTCGATCAAAGCCTTAGTTGTCGATTTTTTACTTCACAGTTCATGCAGAACAAAAGTGGTATCAAGAAACAAAACAACCAAAAATAAGAGTTTATGTCAATATCTTCTCATCCTAATTGAAGTCACTATGTACTAGAATAAAAAATGCAGTTCATAGTCGAGGATGAGGTTTCAAAAGAAAATAATATTCATCAGTTCCCGATGGGACCTAGCGGCTACTTCTAAAATCTTGGATAAACTTTTTATTAGATCTTCAATGTGTGACTTTCATTATATAGTTGAAGGCAAGGAAGCAACTCATGCCACCCAAAAGGATTTTCCATTAACGAAAAGCATACTCGTTTTGAACATTTTTGGGTCATTGAGGTAGTTTTATAGCCATATCAGTATGTTTCAAAACATGGTGGACACAATGTAGGATTTGCATTATGTATGTCCTTTTGGAAAGGAAACAATTAATAAGGGCGTATGATTCTGTTAAGCCCTTATTGATGATGTGAAAAGGTTACAACATGTTATACCTCGTAAACAAAATTATTGATTTGTAATTATAACAAGTTTGGTTATATGTTTTAATATCAGTAATTACATAGTTGAATCTCAAGAGCACATGGAATAGCAATCTGACCATTGTTGTTCTATAGTTCTTTACACTCTTGTATACTAAGCTGGAAATTTGAAATGGAGATTGAATATTAAGTGGAATAATTTTTAGCACGGTAAAATTATAGGGCCTTAATTGATCGCTCGTTTGGTTTGAATTTTTTAGCTCCCTTATAAATTGGTGAATTCATACGTTAAGAGTTTTATTTAACATCCTGTTGGATTAAACCATATAAGCTTAATAACTAATGTCAACACTAGAAATAGTGAAGATGTTTGGCTCAAATGAAGAGTCTATGTTTGCACATGGTTTTCATGAGAATTTGGATTTTCTTGGAGACTCTTGTGGGATCATCTTAGAAGACTTTATTTTCAAGACAAATAGGTAACTAAGTTACCTAATGTGTTGCACCTATTCGAATAAAGATAAAAGTCCAACATGAGTTACAATTTCCATTTCTTCAAATTTGATGGATAAGGCAAAAAAGTTTACTTAATGTGTTACTATCCATGTGGATGCATACATCAAATAAAGTCATCTGAAAGTAAATTTTAACTAAACAACTAAAAACTACCTAGTTCAAGGCCATAAATTATTCCAACTCCTAAACTAAGAAAATATACAATCCACCACCACAAAAAATTTCAACCCATAACTTTCTAATACAATAGAGCCAAATTAAATATGTTTATGATATTTGTACCATCTTCCTAGACAAGGTCTATATTTCTGTGTTAATACGTACAAATGAAGACAAAGAGTATGAACAACATAATTGGGGTAGTATCCAATTTAAACCAAATTTCTAGGTATGTGAAACTCCCCGTACGGGATTTAATTCATGTGAATTCGATTGAACTCAGTGGCTTAATTTTGAAAATTATAAACATATTTGAGTCACAAGTGTCAATAATTATTAATTTGATCAACAAGTTTTCTAAGCATATTACATGAGTATTCCTCAATTATTGGTTCTCACAATTCACACAGAACAAAAGTGGTATCAATAAACAAAATAAAACAAAGAAGACTTCATGTCAATATATTCTCATCCTAGTATTAAAATCACAAATGGAGTAGACAGTTAAGGATGAGTTTCCAAATATTGCATTTTCAACCTTTACAATTATATTTTCAAAACGGAGGTTCTTGCTTGTGGATGAGTTATACCTAATGCCTAAGCAATATGATACCATAAAGATGCAAAGTATCTCAGAGATTAGGATCATGATTACTTTAGCATGTACCGGGTTTCGTTGGGAATGTTTAATATACTTTCATTTTCGAATTGCAATTGCTTTATAATTTTTCTGTTTTGAATCATTTTGTTAACGCCTTTTCTCCTTAAGTGCTGTTGAACCCTCAGTTGGTACGCCTTGCGCCTTAAATAACTATGACTTTAAATTTGTAAAAAGGACTAATGTATAAAAAAATAAAGTAAACGGGTAATATGGATTGAGAGAAAATTATCCTATCACACTATTTTTCCTCCCACCAAACAAGGCAACATGTTGTCATTTTCTATAAAAAAATAAATAGAGAAAGTCGGCAAATATATAAGTAGGAGTTTGATTCTTGTTTTAGTGTTATTTAATTTAAATATATGGCTTCTGGTTTTTATTCATTTTTAGAACGGAATGAAATCAAATCGACCTTATACTTTTACTGGTGACCCAATATTTGTGATGTCAAATAAAAGTGGTTATGTGATGGTGACCCGGTGATTATAGTCACACAGTGGTGTCGATAATAATACAGTAGTGATGATAATTACAAAATAAGTTACTTATTCTTTGTTTTTTCACTAAAGTTTTAAAAATCAAACACAGCCTAATTTTAAGTTGAAGGGAGTATGTGACGTTCAAAACAGTGCTGCTGGTGAGTCATACTATAGATCAGTAGATTGTCAGGTTGATCCAATGGTAGCAGATAAATGATGCACAATAGATGAATTACAGGGGAATGTTTCTTTTACATAAATAATGAGACTATTATAAGTTTGAGCTCATATGGGCATGTGGTATCTGATTCCTCATACTAGTTATTAAATTATTACTACTTTCCAATAATACCGTCGAGACTCAACCTTCGTACCAGTTGTACATGGTAGAGGATCCACCAACATGCTCAATGAAAGGTGGACAATGTAAGAATACTAACTAGTTCTTACACTAATGAAATTTAATCCTTACATATATGCATGTACTGTACATATTAGATCGCAATGAAAAATTTAAAATTCGATTTCCATATGCCAACTAAGATCCAACTCCAAGTGTTTGGGCGTTTTGGCCTGCCATGACTACAACCCTTCTGTTTTTTTGCACAACTCCAAGCGTTTGGGGTAATATGGGCACCCACCCATATCAAGCTTGTTGCCCAAATTTCTTTATTACATTAAAATATCTTAAATATGAAGAAATATTATTTATAATGAAAGAAAATGAAAATTCTTAGGGTGGTAAGACTGTTGCCGCTCGAAAAACAGTTTTAACAGTTCAAGCCCAGGAAAAGATTTTACCAAAATAACTAAAATTTTATGTTGAAAAACAACTTTTAGCTATTTTCTATCGGCACCAAGGTTGATTTTGGCTAGCAAGACGATGGGAGTCGGCATAACATGAGAAAACTAGCAAACATACAAACTAAATATGGACAGAGATGCCTCCTTAGTTGTGACACTATTAAATTGGTTATAATTGTCAACTGTAGTAACTGAACATATCCATAATTGACTAACCTCATGCATTTTGAGGAGTTCCGAATTGCCAGCATGATATCATTCACTTAACATAAACCATAAACCAGAAGCCTGACACTTCTTCGCATGATGTAACCCGCTAGCCCAATTTATGGCAATATCACAGTAACCATGATTTAACTTCACTGCCCTACCAACTGAACCACCGACAGAAGTCTGAAAAAAATTGTAGAGACCATCAAACACAGGGTAATCTTCACCAATATTCAACCTCTTGAATTGCCTCAGCTAATCTTTCATTGTTTCTGGGGTAATGGCCCTAAAAAAACCAACGTAATCATTAGTGTGAAATCTTCATCAAGAATGTTGGTGGATCCTTTACCATCTTTCATCAAGCATGCTTTGAATAACTATGTGTTTAAATTGGTTATCATTTGCTTCCACTTTCTTCCCTTCTTTACACTCATTATGTATACTGGAGTCCCACACCTTTAGGTTGATATATATATATATATATATATATATATATATATATGTGTGTGTGTGTGTGTGTGTGTGTGTGTGTGTGTGTGTGTGTGTGTGTGTGTAAAGGATCACAAGTGAACCTAAAAAGCGGACTTTTTAATGGACCTTAACAAAAAAACACCTAAAAATCCATTAATTTTAATTCTTATAGTGTAATTGGTCCGTGCCAGCGGCAACGGACACGCGTGTGACCCGAGACCCCTTTACTCCCCACTCCCACCCCGCCCTACCCCCACCATGGCAGACCACTAGTTAAAAAAAATTAACTCAGGGGTAAGGGCTGCTAGGGGGGTTGTAAAAAAATATTTGATCGACACGCGTGTCAGTCGCTGCTGGTGCGGACCAATTACAATATAAAAATTAAAATTAATGGGTTGTTAGGTGTTTTTTGTTAAGGTCTATTAAAAAGTCCGCTTTTAGGTCCATTTGTGATCCTCTCCATATATATATATATATATATATATATATACTCAAACTATCTAAAGACTAGTGTTTTTCATTACAAAATGCACACCGATAGAAAGATTAAACAACTAATTGTTACATATATAGAAACATCTTTAAGACTGTGTACAAAAGTTATCCCAAAACATAATTTGATTTACAGCATAAAAATGATGACATGTGAAATCTAAATATTTAAAAAGAAAGGCTAACTCGATTTATTCGCCATATTTCATGTTGTAGAAGAAAAAACCCTAGATAAGAGAAATTGCAGTGGTGGAAGAACTAGAATATGAACCCTAGAGAAGAGAAGGGCCTAAGTGAATCAGCAATTCGGGACATAAATGTGGCACATGAGAAATTACCTGAGAGGTTAAATGACTTCAAATGTGTTATTCGTGATAAATTTCTGTATATACCAATTTCCTTCTAAGTGAATCCTTTTTCTTGTAGTTCGATTTCTCTATTGCATCAATTGCAATAGAGAAAAGAGGAAATTGATAACACTGAGAAGGGCGTGAGTGATGACGGCAGTTTCTGCATTTTAGAAACTTAAAATTCCAAAAAAGCGGTAGGACCATAAGAGTGAATAGTCTTTACCGAAAAGAGACCTTGGGAAGTTGGGAGGGACGAAGATGGATCCAGGAGCTAGGGGAAGATAGAGATAAGGTTCCCAATGTGTTGCCTACTAAACTGTCAAAAAATAGGAGCCCGCGAAAAACCCACCGCCAATTTACATAAAAATTCACTAAAATTTTATAATTATCTGCAAAAGGTTCTTATATGCGGTAAATGTAAGGCACTTGTTTCGGCATTACTTTTAAATTGTCATAAATTTTTAACACTCAAATAAAAATGTTATAATTTTCCAGCACTTGTAAATAAATGCCGGTAAAAGTTTTTTTCTCGGCATTTATAAATAATGTCAAGAAATAAGTGTCGGGAAAGATATTTTTTCTCAAAAGAGCCAAATAGACATTAATGCCATCACTTGATGCCTTTGGCTCTGGTATTAATGAAGATAACATTGAAAATTCAGGTCTCATACACTCTGAAGGAGGAAATTTGAGTGGTGATAGGATCACGGGCCATACACTCTCCTTGGTGCTTAGATTTCCAAATAGATTGAAACCATTTGTTGATATTTCCAAATGAATCTTACGCTGTTCTGCGTAAAATTAGGATAATCATAATTTATCCTTTTCCAAACTGTAGAATAATTCGGATGATGTATGAGATTATCCCCTTCTTCTGCCCTAGCATGCTATGTCATGGTTTTTGCAATCCATAGTGCGTGAAAAATAGCTTCAATCTAGGCCCAAAGGGAAAATGTTTCAATACTTTTTGAGGAACTTTTTGAAGTATGCCTTCGTTATCAATAGATATCATATATCAAGGTTTCCCGCATATCGGACACTGATTGAGATTGTTATACTGCTTCCTCTATATTATGCAGTCATACATACAAGAATGAATTGATTTATGCTTCATTTCAAAAACTTTTAAAATGTTCTTCGTACTAAGATAACTATTTTGAAGCGTATTCTGCGTCGGTAGCAAGCTCTTCACCCAATTCAGAATTCGTGTCATGCTATCACCAGACAAACCATATCGGGTCTTGACATTATGAAACCAACCCTCGTATGCAAAGTTGTTTGATCTTTGCCATAGTCAGGGTATAATGGTTGGATCGCCTTAAATTTCAAGATTTGATAATTATCGTCAAGGTTTATCCCAATACCATCATGAGCACAAAAACCTTCTACATTCTTAATGACCTAATTTTCTTCCACTTCATAAACTCCATAAGAATATTTAATTAAATCCTCTAACATATTATGATCTACATTATCCTCCTCATTTTGTACATTTATCCTACTTGATTAGTGTTGTGAAAGTTTCTCGGGGACAAAGGGAATATGCATATCCCCGTGAAAAACCCACAATCGATAATAATCTTGCATGCCCCATTTAAGCAGATGTAATTAAATTATTTTCCACTCAAACACCTTACTATTCATACAAGTGCACATGGACACGAGAATTCTTCATCGTTAATATATCTCTTTATGAATTTTACAAACTCATTAGCACAACTACGGTACTCATCCCCAGGTCTATTTGTCTCACCCATGACCTCTATATGGATATCTCATCATAACTACTATGAAAAATCACCTATTATGGAAAATGACGGATATATTCATCGATTAATATAAACAAAGGTGTTAAAATTTAAGTACCCTAGGTTAGATACCATAATACCTTTGTTAGATACTACGATACCTATAAGTTCCTAGGTCAGAGGTTCCATATCAATCCGAATAACTCATGTTCAGTTTCAATATTTCAAATTGTGAATTACGTAGTGCATTTAATACCATTTTGATTTCGCATACTTAATTTCACATACTTGATTTTAGGAAACACAAACATTCTAACATAAACACACACACACACACACACACACACACACACACATATATATATATATATATATATATATATATATATATATAGACACACACACACACACACACACACACACACACATAGCCTCATACACACAAAAATATACACAAACATGCGATTAAGAGAGAAATCGTGAAATTAGATAGGTAGGGAGGGGGCATTACAAACGTGGATGATGGTGGTAGCCTCTGGTGAGAGATAGAGAGAGGAGAGCGTTAGTGAGAGATATTGAAAATGTTTTGTGCAGATACAGCTGAGAAAAAAGGGATGAGGGGTTAATTATCTCGGACTTGGTGTCACGATCTTTGACCCTGACATGACCGTATCAACAAAATATGGAGGTGTTGCCATGATCTTTGACCCGAACACGACTATGACAATAGTTTGTCACAAAGGTGTTGTCATGATCCTTGACCCGAACACGACTATGGCAATAGTTTGTCACGGTCATGTCAGGGTCAAAGACCATGACAACACCTCCGTGCTTTATTTTTATGATTTTTTTATCGTGAATAGACCTTACAGGGGAAAGGTGACAAAAATACTTTTTTTGTGTAGTGTGTATTTAATATTTCTAGCCTCTACTTTATCCTCCAATACTGTTGCCCTTTTGAGGTAAACTTGTATGGGGTCCATGCAACATTGGTAATACTATACAAGAGCTATGATAGGAGGATCCTCTTGGACCTCAGTCTACTTTTGGTCAAAGAATTCCACATAAATGGAATTGAAATTTTCTTTCATGGAGCTAACTTTGCAAGTGAGTCCATTCTTTCATTAATTGTCTTCCCTCAGTACTCTTGTGATCACCAAATTTTTTAACCCTATCATAAAATTCTTGACTTTCCCTAAGTAGGAAGCCATCTATTCCTCCTTAGCTCCATATTATCCTATAAATTGCTTCACAATCAATTAAGAGCCACTCTAAAATTTAACTTGGTCTTCACCAAATGCTTTGGCCAACCTCAACCCTACTAACAATTATTCATATTCTTCCTCATTAGTAGAGGCCTTAAAGTTGAAATTCAGGGCTTGATTAATTACTGTGCCCTTTGGAGGCTCAATAATTGGGCCTGCTTCTCTTCCCAATTGTTTGGACAATTCATCTACATGTATGATCTAGACTAGAATCACTAGATCTATGTTTTGAGCACCTTACTCTTCACTGATTCTTTTTCTTTCCTTCTCTAGTGTGGATTCTCTCATGGATGTAAATTATTCTACAAAATCTGTAAGGTCTTATCTTTTGATAGAAGTCCTTGATTAATATTCTATCTCAAACTGAACCAACTCCACGGACCAAATCATTAAACTCCTCGAATTTTTTGGTTTATGAAGTATCCCAAAAATAGGTTGGTCAATCATCATAATGATTTAATGTTCTTGGAAATGAGGGCACAACTTCCTTGAGGTAATTTTGTGTGCAAATGCCAATCTCTCCATATGTGGGTACCTAGTTTTTTTCCTTGGAGTGCTCGACTTGTGTAGTATATTAGTCATTGAACTCCTTCGTCATCCCTAGCTAGTGCTGAACTCATAGCCCATGGTGACACTGCTAAAGAGAGGTATAAATACTCTCTTAGTTGGGCTCTAGAAAGTAATGGAGTAGTACCCAAGTATTTTTTGATATCATGGAAATCTAGTTTACATTTATCATTTCAAGTTCAAGCCTTTCTCAAGACCTTAAAAAATAGGAGACACTTGTTCGTGGCACGTGAAATGAAATTATTAAGCATTACCAATTTCCTTGCCAGGCTTTGGGCTTCTTTCAAAGTCACTGGGGACTTAATATTGAGGATGGATTGAATCTTCTTTGGATTGGCTTTTATTTCGCGCTTTGTAACCATAAACCCTACGAATTTTCGGTGAAACACTCTGAATGCACACTTGGTGGGGATTCAAACTCATCTTATGTTGATGGAGAACATAAAAGGTTTCATTAAGTTCTGTGGTGTGATCAGAGATAATGAGACTCTTCACTAGTATGCCATTGACATAAACATCCATGCTCTTCCATACTTTCCTTTAAAACATTGAGTTTACCAACCTTTGTAAGGTTGCTCATACATTTTTTAGATCGAAAGGAATAACTTTGTAACAATATATTCCATGATCAGTGATGGATAAGGTTTTCTCCTCTTCCTCTTCAGCTATTCAAATTTTATTTTATCCAGAGTACGGATCCACGAAGAATAAAAAATCGTAACCTGCTGTAGCATCCACTAACATATCTATCTTTGGCAATAGGTAGTTTTCCTTAAGGCAAATCTTATTTAGGTATGTGAAGTCAACACGAAACCTCCACTTATCGTTTGGTTTATTCATAAGTACCACATTTGAGAACCATTCATGGTAGTGCATTCCCTAATGAACCCTTTCTTGACAAAATTCTCCACTTCTTATTTAGATGATCTATTTATATCTATTGCTAAGGACCTCCTCTCTTGGTTCACCATCCTACAAGTAAGATCAACATATAAATAATGGGTCATAATTATTGGATCTAATCTGTCCATGTCTGTGTGGCTCCAAGAAAATATATCCTTATTAGTTTTGAGGAACTTCACAAGTGTTTCCTTCAGGAAGGGTTCCAGTTGGGAGCCCACCATTACCGTGTGATCTGGAGACTGCTTATAATTACTCATTAAGGGTCCCTTGTATCTTGGGTTGGTCGTCTCTAGGGTCCAGACCATCCACTTGAAAAGCTTCACTTTCGACTTTCTTCTTTACTGACGCAAAGTAACATACCCTTGACTCTTTTTTTTTTTATTTCGCATGAATTTCCCAACCCCGCTTCCTTAGACTAGAAGATGCATAGTCATGCATGGGTACACATGCGTGCCTTGATTTTATTTAAAGTGGGTCACCCAAGGATGAAGTTATGGCTTGGTGATATGTCTAGTACCAAAAACTTGGTCATGGTGAAAATTTGTAATGGTCATGTGCCTAAGGTCACCTTGAGTTCAATGTAACCTAAGGGATACACCTTTTTTCCTCAAAAAAATAGCCAAAGTCCCTATCAGTGGTCGAAGGAATTCTCTAGTCAAACCCATCCTTTTATATGCCTCAGTGGTCAGATTCACTACTCGTGTCTATTAGCAATCGATGAACTAAGTGGGATGCCATAGTCATTGTGATAATAAAAGGATTGTGATGTGGATTTTAGATATCACTTGCATCCTCCTTGGAGAAGGATATGACGATGGGAGTTATGTGAGTAACTTTGGCTTATCTTATTGAATTTACTTAGGAGTGCTCTAGAGACCCTCGAATTTTTCTAAGATGTGACTTTCGAGCAAACTCCCCTGAAATCCTCCAGACAAAAAACTCCACTGCTGAGGCTTTTGCTTTTCTAGCCTTACCTCTATCTAGATTTGGAGGCCTTTGTTATAGATTTATGGGGACAAATTACCTGAGGTGCCCTTGCTGAATGAGTTGTTCAATCTCCTCCGTGAGCTTGATACATTCATTACTTTCATGGCCATGGTTCTGGTGGAACCTACAATACTTTTGTCTATTTCTTTTCTTATTCAGGGTCCTAATTTTGGCTGGATCTCTAAAGAAGTAGATACCTTCCATTTTGGAGAAGACTTCTAACACTTGAATTATCAATGGAGTACACCGATGGAATACCGAAGGTTGAGATTCCTCATTTTGCTTCTTTTTATTGTCTACTGATCTATTTTTGGGGTGGTGTTAGATCTCTTAGATGCACCATCTGCCTTATCCGTGGCCCTTGTGAGTAGTGAATTTTTGGCTCTTTTTTATCTTTTTTATGTGATCTAAGAGTTGTTACATTGTGGTTGGAGGGTTCTTGTCCAAGGACACAATGCACCTGGTGGAATAAACTCGTACTATGAAGGTAGTAATGGAAAATTGATCAATGAGACCATCCACTTTAAGAGATTCTTCATTCAATCTTTTCACAAAATCCTTAAGGGAACCTCCATTTTATTTGTTTAAATTTAATAAGTGGGTTGGGGGTGTTTTGGATGCTTCC
Organism: Sambucus nigra; assembly: GCA_949130495.1. Lineage (NCBI taxonomy): Eukaryota > Viridiplantae > Streptophyta > Magnoliopsida > Dipsacales > Adoxaceae > Sambucus > Sambucus nigra. The sequence continues at coordinate 379,203,823 of OX422214.1, read as the reverse complement.
TTCCTCCAATGAAATGAGATTTACATAAGGTGTTGAGTTCCTTAAAGGATGAGATATACCCAGGTGGGATTTTGTTGTACCACTACCTTATAAATCCTTTCAGTGTGGTGGTAAAGGCTCTTCATTGGATCGCATCAGGGACTTTTTGGAAACTCATTAGCACTTTGTACTATTGGAGGTGGTCAACAATACCTTTGGTCCCATCATAGTTCTCAAGGTTTGGGAGTTTGAACTTCCTGGGTACATGATACTCGTGTACTATCTCACAAAAGGGGGACTCAATATATAAGGCAAGTGCATGTATATTTAGGGGTTTATCACTACACCAAATCTACCGGATTGTCATGGTCATTGACCGTGACAAGTAGAACTTGTCAAGGTCAATGACCATGACAATTCTGGGGTGAAAACTTATGTTGTCATGGACTTGTCACGATTATTGACCGTTATAAGTTCATTAAACGTGTCACGGTCCTGTCACAGTCAATGACTGTGACAATTCTGGGCAGAATTGAAAAACAATCTGTTGGGCAGTATGGCCACTACCACTGTCCAGTAGTATATTTGTACCTGTTATAGCAACGTTGTACCTATTCAATCATAATATATCTAAGTAAAGTAGAGATAATGTAAATATACATTCAAAACATTATACATCACGATATAATTTAAATATAACAACTTAAATCCATTCAATTCAAATAATGTCACTATGTGTCTGGGGTAAGTTTGAGGAGGTGGATAGGCCACATGATATATGAATTTATACACCCTTGTATCTTCATCATTTCGCATTATTCGCGCAACCACAATGGGGAGTTCTCCTTTCCGGGTATCACATTTTTTAGGAGCACCTTGGCCTCGATGTCTTAAAGCGCACATCTATGAACTGGCATACCTAGGACGGTATTCGAGTTCCTCAAGTCCCACACTATCCGCTGACCATCAAATATGTCCTGTATAAACACGCTCGGCTAACCAAGTGTTGAAATCGGTAGGTCAAAGGGAGCTAAGTAGGAACTGGATCATCATATTCCACACATGTCGATGATGAAGCAACGAGGTCCACATCCTTGTCTTCCTGTACTTGTCATGATCTTATCAAGGTCAATGACCGTGATAAACCTTTACCACGGCCTTATCACGATCATTTACTGTGACAAAAAATGAGTTTTTTTGTCACGATCAATGACCGTGATAAGGCTGGCCGATTGAAGGGTGTCAATTTGAACATTTTGGTGTAGTGTATGTAAGGAAATATTTTCCATCTTGTCCCTAGTTCCTAGTTTACGTTGTATATGGCGTATCCCGTTATATCCATCAAGGCATTCATGTTCACAAGTTCAATAAGACGGATTCGAATATCAAGCATCTTCAACATCTACATGACATGAGGTATACTTTTGTATGGATATAGTTTTGAGTTACTTCAAATTTTTACGAAGTAAAGGGATACTTTTCTAAAATATTTTATTTCAAAATGAGGCATTTTTCAAACATGAAATATTTTCTGAAATACCTATTGGCATAACTTTGAAAACTCGTTTAAGTCGTTTGAACGATAATGCCTTATTGTTCAAACGACATTGGCTTATCATTCGAAGGGTCGTTTGTAGGCCAGGATCTCATATGGATCAAACAAGAGCGTACTGTTTTGATTTTTAATGGTCATTTGAAGAAACATCTAACAACATCTCAATGTCCTTGTAACGACCTAGGGATCTTGTTCTCATGAGATTCTATTGCCTTAAAATATTGTTTGCCTATAAAACCCTATTTCGTGAAGCTTTTTGATTATGACTTTTCATTTACGCAATCTGTAGAACAACCGCAATTAAGTCTTCACTTTTTAGGGAAACAATACTTTTTAGATTCACCAAATCAATACCAAATACTTTTGTGAATCTTCTTTGGAACCCAAACACTTCTGTCACATCTACTGCTGAATTTGGGGATACTTGAGGATATTTACTGCTGAACGAGGAACTGCGATTATATGATTCTTGACGGAGTCATTGCTAGTATAAGGTTGCAATATTTATGGGTTATTGTAGGAATTCATTGTAAATTTATCTATTGTGTTGTAAGTTGCAATTTGTAAACATTAGTGAAATAAAGGTTTTACCCTGCGGGGATTTTTCCTGAAATCGTTTGTTTGTATGCTTATATGATTCAATGCTTTCAATCATATGTATGCATGTTTAGGGTTTAATAAATTTGTAATCTTGATTTGTTTGAGATTAACATCTTTTCAAATAAGTTTACTCTATTAAAATATTACAAAATCTCAAATTGGTATTATTTCCCACTTTTATAAATTGGCATAGAGTTGGTTGCTCCAAGTTATCGAGTCATCTTTTTTTGAATTTTTTTTGTGATATCAATCATTTTGAAAAATTAATTTTTAAAAAATTGCAATTTTTAACTTATATAATCCGATGCCCGTCTTTGAGGACACGAATTATGCCCATTGGCAAGCCCGCGGGAGATCTTGTTTAAAAGTTATTAATGAAAGAGCCTGTCTCGTATGTGAAAGAGGGTGGACTCTTCCCACTATCACTGTTGAAAATGTCATTAATACCAAACCTGTGTCTGATTGGATTGATGATGATTATAAATGGAGTACCTATAATTTTCTAGGCCTTAGTGTTATTTCTGTTCCCGTCACCCCTAAGGAATTTCACCGTATTATGACGTGCACTACGTCAAAAGAGGCATGGGATATCGTCTAATTGACACATAAGGGTACTAACACGGTTAAGTCGTCGAAGTTGTAAAATGTGACCACTAAGTTTGAGACTATCACAATTTTAAAGTTCGAATGTTTTGATGAGTTTTATGCTAGGTTAGTGGACATTGTTAGCATAAGTTTTAATTTGGGTGAAATAATTGAGGAGTTAAGAGTTGTGAAATATATTTTGAGGTCACTCCCATCCCGTTTTATTCCTAAGGCCACTGTTTTGAACTCATTGAAGATATTAGATACACTTAGGCTCGAAGAACTAGTAGGAGACCTTCAAACTTATGAGATCGATATGTGTCCCCAAACCATTAAACCTAAGGATAGAGGGATATCTTTAAAGACTCAGGTTAAGAAAAAGAAAAAAATAGAAAGTTTGTGATCTGATTTAGATGACTTGGCCTTGTTTGCTAAAATTTTTAAAAAAGTTTCTCAATTTTTTCAAAGAAAATTCTTCAAATAATTTTTTTTGAGAAACGTAAAAAGAAAGATGAGGCCAAAGATAGCGGTGAGAAAGAGGAAGAGGTAAGATGTTTTGAGTTGGAGGACAAATGGCACAAGGCGTTTAAGTGTCCCACTATGCTAAAGAGAAAAAGGAAAGAAAATTTCAAATACGACCACTCTTAGCTATAATGACATCGAGTTGAATGATTCTAGGAATGAAACACTACATGAAAAGTGCATTGCTTTCATAGCTAGTCACGTAAGCACATATAGTTCATCCCACGATGATGAGGTCACTTGCAAACATGAGAGGCTCGATGATGTTTCGAGCCATTCGAGGGATTGTGAGTGTGAGGATGATACTGTAAGTGAGGGAGAATGGGATCCCAAACAAGCATTTAGAGATTTGTACATCCAGACTTTAAAGATGAAAAAATTTAATAAAGAGTTAGGCCTTAAGGTGTTAGATTTGGACATAGAGATAGAAATTTTGAGGGTGTGTGATGCTGAAGTGAGTCAACTCGAGAAGGTGATAGTTTCTTTGTATGAGAAATTGACCGTCTTAGTCGAGAAAAGAGTGAATTGACCAACAATATTCTAGTCTTATGGGAGATCGTTAATTTTTACTGAAGACTCGCGAGAAGCTTGAATACCATGTATACTTAATCGAGAGAGATCTCGAACATCCACAGGAGGTTAATGTCACTATAGAGGACACATCTAAGAAGGTTGAAACGATGCTCCTCGGTCCCGCTTTGGGTAATGTTGAGAGACTAGAAATAGGTTATGACATTACATCTACTTCCCATGTCGCACCCAATCTGGTTCCCAAGTTTGTTATAAATCTATGTGGATCTTAACCTAACTCGCCTAGAAATCCGTTTCCCCATAGGATAGTGTGTCTTAGACATTTTAAGAGAGGTGTTCCTAGGCCCGTATATGTTTGTTCCCATTGACAGAAAAGAGGACACCTTAGGGAATTTGGCTTTATGTTGGGTAGTGTATCTCATCGGTATTTACCTCGTTATACTACTACACGTGTTCCCACACACACACACACACAAATGTTACTCCACATGCTCCCGCACATCACATGAGATATTTTGAGCATATTCGTGAGCAAGTTGAGTATTTAGTCACAACCTCACATGATTTGGTGGATGTTTTTCATAGGATGTCATCACCTTTGGAAAACTTCTCCGAACCTAATGATTGAGGTTTAGAATTGTTTTTTCTATTGGGATGATTTTCATGTTCATATCTTTATGCCTATTGCTAGTGTGTACTACCATTGTATTTATTTCCCATTTTGATACTTTTTTATAAATCCAAAAAGAGTTTTGTTTTTCTTGGAATTTTTTGAAAAATACAAAAAGATTTTCTATTTTCTAAAAAAGTGGAAAAGCCAAAAAGATTTTTGTATTTATTTTTACATCATATATGGATGGGCATTTAGGATGACCAAGTCATAATATCATACCATTATCCATGTGAATATTTGATTCTATTTTGAAACGCCACATCATTTCATCTATGTGCTTTACAATGTATGGAGTCATTGAGATGTGATTACTTATTACATTCGACATGTTTGACTCATAATTTCCTTTAATGCACACATGCACGGATTTACTTGATTATTGCACTTGTCTATCACGTGTTAATAAAACTGTTTTCACCTCAATTATGTCATTAAAACGAACCAAATGCTATAAAACTAGACAATAAAAGTAGTGGATGTAAGAACTGTCATCCGTGAGAGTTTATTTATTATTGAAAAATGTGAGTGAACATGGGAAAGTGCTGTGAGAAGCATGCAAACTCGTCGTGAAAGCCACTGTTTGAAAAGGTCCCAAGAAAAAAATTAAGGTAATAAAAAGAAAAAATATGCAAGAATGTTGCCAATAGGAAATCTCTTCAAGAGATATTAGCACTTTAATATAAAAATAAAAAGAATTATTATTTATGAGGGAGTTTAGGTTGAAATTAACTGGTTGGCACGTCCTGAAAAAGTCTTGAAAAAGCATTATATAGTTTTGATGTTATTGGTTTGAAAATCATTTTAGACTTTGATTTGTTAATTAGATTGAGTCGATATCATTTGAATTCAGACTTTTTATACCTAAGGACGATTTTGTGTCCATTCATTAGGAGCATCTAAAATTTATCATGCATATATGGTATTGTTCTTTAAGTTGATTTTCCTTTCAAATTTATTCACACCCATTCATTACGTTTCCACGATTTAGTTATTTTAGTGTAAATTCATGGTTTGTTGTTTTTGTAAAATTATTTTTTCTTGAAAAATCAAAAATAATTTGTGGAACGTTTTGAGTTTTTTTTCCTTTTATAAGCTTAACTGATATATGATTATGACGATTTTTTATGCTTGTTGTAACCCACTTTGGTGTATTATGTTTTATTCTTTTCTTTGTCTATTTCGTACAAATAAAAAGGGGGAGAACACATTATGATTTATGGGGGGGGGGGGAGACGTGATTTGATTTGATTTTTTATTTATGTTTAATCTCATTTCAAACTCGATACGTCACGAAGGTAATTGCTTTGTTTATTGTGTGTAGAACTTTGATGAGCATTTGAAAAGGACACAAAAGAAGATCAAGAGAAAAAGATTTGAAGATTTAAAAGTTGAAGATTTTTGAAGACTTACATATTTAGTGTCTTTCCACTTTTGGATCATGGTAGAGTATAAAATTTATATAGGATATTTATTGATGTTTCAATTTTTATTTTGTACCAGAATAGCCATAGGGGGAGATTTTGTAAGGACATATTTTCCATCTTGTCCCTAGTTCCTAGTTTACATTATGTATGGCATATCCTATTACATCAGTCAAGGCATTCTTGTTTACAAGTTCAAGAAGAAAAATCTGAATATTAAGAATATTCAACATCCACGCGACATGAGGTATGCTTTGGTATGGATTTAGTTTTTTGTTACTTAGATTTTTTTACAAAGTATTGGGATACTTTTCTAAAATGTTTTATTTTAAAATTAGCCATTTTTCAAACTTAAAATGTTTTCTGAGAAACCTTTATCTTTAAAAACTCACTTAAGTCATTCAAACGACATTTCCTTGTCGTTCGAAGGGTCGTTTGTAGCCCAAGACTCACATGGATCAAACACGAGCGTACTTGTTTTAATTTTTAAATGTCGTTTGAAGTGGTCATTCGAAGCAACAACTAACGACATCTAAATGTCATTCTAACGACCTAAAGATCTCGTTATAACGAGATTTCGCCGCCTCAAAATTTTTATTTGCCAATAATAACCTTGATGCTCTTTGAATAATACTTTTTATTTACACAATCTGCAGAACAACTGCATTTAAGTTTTCACTTTTAGGGAATAAATACTTTATAAATTCACCCAATCAATACCAAATACTTTTTTGAATCTTGTTTGGAACCCAAACACGTCTACCATGAAGTTTATTCTTATGGAGCGATGTCATTACTACTGGATTTGGGTATACTTGAGGGTACTCTTTGCTAAAGGAGGAATTGTGACTCTTGTGATTCTCGAGGGAGTCATTGATGGTTCAAGGTTGCGGTCTTTGTGGGTTCTTATAAGAATTCCTTATAGATTTCTCTATTGTGTTGTAAGTTGCGATTTGCAAACATTAGTGAAATAAAGGTTTTGCCCTGCGGGGATTTTTTCTGAAATTATTTTTTTGCATGCTTATATGATTCAATGCTTTCAATCACATAAATGCATGTTTAGGGTTTAATAAAATTATAATATTGGTTTATTTGAGATTGATATCTAGTCAAAAAAGTTTACTCTATTGAAATATTGCAAAATCTCAAATTGGTATTACATCCCATTTTTATAAATTAACAGAACCGGTTGCTCCAAGTTATCGATTGATCTTTTTTTTGAATTTTTTTGTGATATCCATCATTTTGAAAATTTTCAATTTTTTCGATGGATAACTTATATTATCAGATGCCCATCTTTAATGGAATGAATTATGCCTACTGGAAAACTCGCATGAGATCTTGTTTAAAAGCCATTGATAAAAGAGTCTGGCTCGTATGTGAAAGAGGGTGGACTCCTCCCACTGTCACCGTTAAAAATGTCATTAATCCCAAAGTTGTGTCTGATTGGACTGATGATGATTATAAATGGAGTACCTATAATTTTTTAGGCCTTAGTGCTATTTCTGAAGCCATCACCCCTGATGAGTTTTTTCGTATTATCACATGCACCACGCCAGAAGAGGCATGGGATATCCTCTAATTAGCAAATGAGGGTGCCAACATAGTTAAGGTGTCGAAATTGCAAAATGTGACCACCCAGTTTGAGACTATCACTATGTTAGAATTCGAGTGTTTCGATGAGTTTTATGATAGGTTGTCAGACATTGTTAACACAAGTTTTAATTTGGGTGAAAAAATTGAGGAGTTGAGAGTTGTGAAAAAGATTTTGAGGTCACTCCCATATCTTTTTATTCCCAAGGCCACTGTTTTGAACTCATTGATGATATAAGATACACTTTGGTTATAAGAACTCGTTGGAGACCTTCAAACTTATGAGATCGATATGTGTCCCCAAACCATTAAACCTAAGGATAGAGGGTTAGCTTTAAATACTCAGGTTAAGAAAAAGAAAAAAGAGACAGTTCGTGAGTCTAATTTTGAGGGTGAGATTGATTTAGATGACTTGACCAATTTTGTTAAATTTTTTAAAAAGTTTCTTAAATTTTCCAAAGAAAATTCTTCTAATAAAAAGATTTTTCAGAAAAATGAAAAGAAATATGAGGCCAAGGATAGAGGTGAGAAAGATGAAGAGGTGAGATGTTTTGAGTTGAAGGTCAAAGGGCACTAGGCGTTTGAGTGTCCCATTATGCTAAAGAGATAAGGAAAGAAAGTTCCTAATAGTGACATTGAGTTAAATGATTCTAGGAATGAATCTTCGCATGAAAAGTGCGTTTCTTTCCTGGCTAGTCACATAACCACATCTAATTTGTCCCATGACGATGAGGTCAGTTGTAAACATTAGAGACTTGATGGTGTTTCGAGCCATTTGAAGGATAGTGAGTGTGAGGCTGAGACCGCAAGTGAGGGAGAAGGGGATCTCCAAAAAGCGTTTAGATATTGGTACGCCGAGACTTTAAAGATGAAAAAATTGAATAAAGTGTTAGGCCTTAAGGTGCTAGATTTGGAGAGAGAGATAGAAGTTATGAGGGTGTGTGAGGCTGTAACAACCCAGATTTTTAAATAAGTATTTTACTAAAAATAATTGGAATATTCGAAAAAAATAAAAATTTTGAATTTAATGATTTTGATTAAATAAATATGTCGGTTAATTTTGATGCAAAAAATTCTAAGGAATGATTGTGACACGGTCATGGTTCATATAACGCGACTTTTGTCAACACGTGTCGCACAGGACGCGAACTTGCACAATTTTTGTAGGACATTTTATTGGGGGTAAAAATAATTTGACCATATTTATTGGATGCTAAAAATAGGCCTAAGAGTGCCATGGGGTCAAAAGTCAAAAAATGAATAAATAAATAAAATATAATTATTTTATTCAAAAAATAAAATTGCTCAGGAAATTCTAACAATCACCATACCGACTCAAAATTTGATTTTGAGCAACTTTGCCTTCTTCAAAATTTTCAAAAAAAGTCATTTATACTCAATTTAGGCCATTTTTCGGTTCGACCAGACCTCATTTTTTAGGGGTGTTGAGGTAGGTGAGTTACATCTTGGTTTAATTCTCAACCATCCATTGTGTTACCATCTAGTCAGCGTAACATCTGACTAAAATGATTGTGTTCTTGAACATTCAATGGATGAGAGAATTTTGGTTTAAACAAATTAATTAAATAGTGGGTAGTTTGTATTTGTTTCAACTTCTTATCTTGTTGCCTTATTTAAAGGCATGGTGGACAACCCTTTTTGATCATTTTTGAAGCATCTTTCGGCACATGTTTTGGCATCCAACATGTTTTATTTCCTCTCCTTATATATATATATACCTTAGCCCCTTTAAATTTATGCATTCAACCTTAGTTTTTGGAGGTGTTCTTGGGGCTGTTTTGATGATTCTTGGGAGATGATTTTGATGGTGTAATCTGAGATTTCTGGGCAGATTTATAATGGTTCTTTTGATGGTTTAATGTATGATATTTTACACAATATGCTTCTTAATCTCGCGAGTGTTATTCCCTTTGATTTCATGTGATTATTGACTCATATTTGAATTGTTAAATTCATCTTGAAATCTGAAAATTATCGTTGGAATATGATTTTTTATTCACGTGGTATTATTATTGTATTGAGCGTGTTGTCATGAGATTTTAATATATCACTGATGTTGGGCACCCACAAAGATTCCTGTTTCAGCTACTTGATAAAGTATGGGGCGGTATGGTGAGGCCTGGTGACTCGGATTAATATGTTGTTGAGAAATTATATTGATAAAATGCTTATGAGATTCGCATTTGATTTGAATATTCGTACTCGTGTTGTTCGTTTTATTCACCGCTAATATTTATTGAGCATCTTTCTTGTCATATTGTGTACTTCCCCATTTTTTTTAGTTGGCAGGTTAGCGTGGATCTGAGCGCTATGGACCGAATGGGATGATTTAAGCGTGGTTATTTTCTGGAAGAATATTGGAGAATACTAGATGAGAGAATTTGTATTTATTTTGATGTATAGAGCATTAGAGATTTATGTTCTTTCAATATAGATAGTTGTATTATTTCGAGATACTTTTAGTTGTACTTAATTTGAAGAATTGAGATTTGTGGATTTTCATTTTTATATTGTGAGTTTTATTTAGATGCTCTATACTTTGTGACTTGTGAATTTGAATTTATTTTATCGATAGTAGCGCTTCGTTCGCTCTCCCCAGGCGGATGGTGTGTTATCAGAGCCTAGGTATACGACCACCCACGGGTCTTGGGTTTTGAGTCTGTTGCGTCTTTGTAGCGCATATTTGGAGATAGAAATTTTAGATGATCGCATTCGTGTTAGTTTTCGAGATTAGATGTGAGAATTTATTTTTGGTAACGAGATTATTTTTGGAGATTTTCGGCCATATTTTTGAAAGATAGGCTTTCGTCAAATTTCGAGGATGAAATTTCTTGTTAGTGGAGAAGTATGTAACAACCCGGATTTTTAAATGGGTATTTTTTAAAAAATAATTAGAATATTCGAGAAAAATAAAAAAATTTGAATTTAATGATTTTGATTAAATAAATATGTCGGTTAAGTTTTATGCAAAAACTTCCAAGGAATGATTGTGACACGGTCATGGTTCATATAACACAACTTTTGTCAGCATGTGTCGCGCAGGACGCGAACTTGCACGATTTTTGTAGGACTTTTTATTGGGGTTAAAAATAATTTGACCACATTTATTGGATGCTAAAAATAGGCCTAAGAGTGCCATGGGGTCAAAAGCCAAAAAATGAATAAATAAATAAAATATTATTATTTTATTCAAAAAATAAAATGCTAAAAAACCTTTAAAATCACCATACCGACCCAAAATTTAATTTTGAGCAACTTTCCCTTCTTGTAAATTTCCAAAACATGTCATTTATACCCGATTTAGACCATTTTTTGGTTCGGTCAGACCTCATTTTTTAGGGGTGTTGAGGTAGTTGAGTTACATCTTAGTTTGATTCTTAACCATCCATTGTGTTACCACCTAGTCTAGCCTAACATATGACCAAAATGATTGTGTTCTTGAACATTCAATGGATGAGAGAAATTTGGGTTAAACAAATGAATTAATTAGTGGGTGGAGAGTTTGTGTTTGTTTCAACTTCTTATCTTGTTGCGTTATTTAAGGGATGTTGGGCAACCCTTCTTGACTATTTTTTAAGCATCTTTCGGCACATGTTTTGGCAGCCAACATATTTTATTTCTCTGCTTTTATATATCAATAAAATTATGTGTACCCCCATTGTGTACCCTCATTCATAAACTCTACTTTAAATGGTTATACTTTGTTATTGTGGGTCCCGTCAGGGCATAAAGTACAACTTGTTATTGCCTTGTCTTATTATAGGATACAAAATGAGGGTACAAAATGGGGATCCGTGTAGTATTACTCTTTATATATACACCTTAGCCCCTTTTAATTTATGCATTCAACTTTAGTTTTTGGAGGTGTTCTTGAGGCTGTTTTGGTTTTGGATCTTGGAAGAGTTTTATGATTCTTGGGAGATGATTTTGATGGTGTAATCTGAGATTTCGGGATAGATTTATAATAGTTCTTTTTATGGTTTAAGGTATGAGGTTTTACACAATATTCTCCTTAATCTCGCGAGTGTTATTCCCTTTGATTTCATGTGATTATTGACTCATATTTGAATTGTTAAATTCATTTTGAAATCTAGAAATGATTGTTGGAATCTGATTTTTGATTAATGTGGTATTATTATTGTGTTGAGCATGTTGTGATGAAATTTTAATATGGCACTGATGTTGGGCACCCGTCAAGATTCCTGTTCCGGTAACTTGATAAAATATGGGGCAGTATGGTGAGGCCTGGTGACTCCAGTTAATGTGTTGTTGAGAAATTATATTGATAAAATTCTTATGAGATTCGCATTTGATTTGAATATTTGTACTCGTGTTTTTACGTTTTATTCACTGCTAATATTTGTTGAGCATCTTTCTTGTCGTATTGTGTACTTCCCCATATTTTCTTTTAGTTGGCAGGTTAGCGTGGATCTGAGCACTATGGACCAAATGGGATGATTTAAGCGTGGTTATTTTTGTGAAGAATATTCGAGAATAATAGATGAGAGAATTTGTATTTATTTTGATGTAGAGAGCATTGGCGATTTATATTCTTTCGAGATAGATAGTTGTATTATTTCAAGAGACTTTTGGTTGTATTTAATTTCAAGAATTGAGATTTGTGGATTTTTATTTTTATATTGCGAGTTTTATATAGATGTTTTATATCTTGTTACTTGTGGATTTGGACTTATTTTATCAATAGTAGCACTCCGTTCTCTCTCCCCGGGAAGGCGGGGTGTTACAGAGGCATCATGGAGTCAAGTCGAGAAGGTGGGAGTTTTTTTGTATGAGCAAATGACCATCTTATATTGGGAAAATAGTGGATTGACCAACACTTGTCTAGTCTTATGATAGATCTTCAATCTTCATTGGAGACACGTGAGAAACTTAAATTATATTTATACCAACTCGAGAGAGATCTCGAACATGCCCAGGAGGTTAATGTCATTATATAGGACACATATAAGAAGGTTGGAAATATGATCCTCTATCCCGTTTTGGGTAATGTTGAGAGACTAGAAATAGGTTAGGACAGTGGGCCTACTTCCCATATTGCACCCGATCTGGTTCCCGAGTTTGTTATTGATCTACATGGCTCTCAACCTAACCCACCTAGGAATCCATTTCCCTATAGGAGAGTGTGTCCTAGATGTTTTGAGAGAGGTGTTCCTAGTCCCATATATGTTTGTTCCCATTGCCAGAAAAGTGAACACCTTAGGGAATTTTGCTTTAGGCTGGGTAGTCAGTCTCATAGGTATTTATCTCGTTATGATATTACACGTGTTCCAAGATGAACTCCCACACATGTTACTCCATATGCTCCTACACATTGCATGAGAGATTTTGAGCATTTTAATGAGCAAGTTATGTATTTAGTGAAAACCTTACATTATTTGATGGATGTTTTTCATAGGATGTCACCACCTTTGGAATACTCCTTCGAACTTAATAATTGAGGTTTAGAGTTATTTGCTATCATAGGATTATTTTTAAGTTCATATCTGTATGCCTATTGCTAGTGTGTATTACCATTGTATTTATTTTCCATTTTGATATATTTTCCAAAAATCCAAAGAGAGTTTTGTTTTTCTTGAAAATTTTTGAAAAAAATACAAAAAGATTTTCTATTTTTTGAAAAAGTGGAAAAGCCTAAAAGATTTTTGTATCTATTTTTACACCATATATAGATGGGCATTTAGTATGACCAAGTCAAAACATCATTCCATTATCTATGTGACTATTTGATAGTGTTTTGAGATGCAACATCATTTCATCCATGTGCTTTACAATGTTTGGAGTCATCGAGATGTGATTAGTTGTTACTTCCTACATGTTTGACTCATGATTTCCTTTATTGTACACATACACAAATTTACTTGATTATTGCACTTGTCTATCACATCTTGATCAAAGTATTTTCATCTCAATCATGTCTTTAAAACGAACCAAATGCGATAAAACTAGACAATAAAAGTAATGCATGTAAGAACTATTGCCCATGAGAGTTTATTTATTATTGAAAAAATGTGAGTGAACAGGGGAAAAGGCTGCAAGAGGCATGTGAAGTCATCGTGAAAGACACCGTTTGAAAAGAGACCAAGATTAAATTAAGGAAATAAAAAGAAAAATATGCCAAAAATATTGCCAATAGGAAATCTCTTCAAGAGATATTAGCACCTTAATAGAAAAATAAAAAGAATTATTATTTATGAGGAGTTTGGATGGAAGTCAATGAGTGTGCACGTCCTGACAAAGTCCTGAAAAATAATTACGTAGTTTTAGATGTTATTAGTGTGAAAATCATTTTAGACTTTGATTTGTTAATTATATTGAGTCAATATCATTTGAATTCAACCTTTTTATAATTAAGGATGATTTTGAGTTCATTCATTAGGAGTATCCAAAATTCATCGTGCACATGTGGTATGGTTGTTTGAGTTTATTTTTGTTTCGAATTTGTTCACACATATTCATTATATTTCCACAATTTGGTTATCTTAGTGTAAATTCATGGTGTGTTGTTTTTGTTAAATTATTTTTTCTTGAAAAATGTTTGAAAAAACAAAAATAGTTTATGAAACCTTTTGAGTTTTTCCCTTGCATAAGCTTAAATGATATATGATTGTGATGATTTGCTATGCTTGTTGTGACCCACTTTGGTGTATCATGTTTTATTCTTTTCCTTGTCTACCTCGTACAAATAAAAGAGGGAGAACTAATTATGAATTATGGGGGAGTGAGAGTTTGAATTATGGGGGAGACTTGATTTGATTTATGTTTGATCTCATTTCAAACTCGATACGTCACGAAGGTATTTGCTTTATATATTATGTGTAGGATTTTGATGAGCATTTGAATAGAAACATAATAAGATCAAGAGCAAAATATTTAAATATTTAAAAGTTGAAGATTTTTTAGGGCTTCATATTTAGTATCTTTCCACTTTTGGATCACGGGAGGGGATAAGATACTTGTTGATAATTCAGATATTTTGATTTTGTACTGGAATAGCTATAAGGGGAGATTTGTAAGGACATATTTTCCATCTTGTCCCTAGTTCCTTATTTACATTGTGTATGGTGTATCCCGTTACATCCATCAAGACATTCATGTTCATAAGTTCAAGAAGACAAATATAAATATCAAGCATCTTTAACATCTACGCGACATGAGGTATACTTTGGTATGGATTAAGTTATGTGTTACTTAGTTTTTTACGAAGTATTGGGATACTTTTCTAAAATGTTTTATTTCAAAATTAGGCGTTTTTCAAACTAAAATGTTTTCTGAGATACATGTAGGCATAACTTTAAAAACTCGCTTAAGTCGTTCAAACGACATTGCCTTGTTATTTAAACGAGGTTGGCATGTTGTTCGAAGGGTCGTTTATAGCCCAGGATCTCATAAGGATCAAACATGAGCTTACTATTTTAATTTTTAAGGGTTATTTGAAGTGGTCGTTCGAAGCTACATCTAAAATACATCTCAATGTCATTCTAATGACCTAAAGATCTCGTTCTAATGAGATTCCGCCGCCTCAAAATTTTTGTTTGCCTATAAAAATCGTGAACCTTTTTAAATAAGACTTTTTATTTACAAAATCTGCAAAACAATTGCATTTTATGTTTTCACTTTTTAGGGAGAAATAATTTTTGTATTCACCAAATCAATTCCAAATACTTTTGTGAATCTTCTTTGGAACCCAAAAACTTCTATCACGAAGTTTATTCTTGTGGAGTGAGGTCGCTACTTTTGGTTGGGGGATACTTGAGGTTATTCACTATTGAAAGAGGAACTGTGGTTCTTAAGATTCTCAAGGGAGTCATTGATGGTTCAAAGATGTGGTATTTCTGGTTCTTATGGGAATTCATTGTAGATTTCTCTACTGTGTTATAAGTTGCGATTTGAAAACATTAGTGAAATAAAGGTTTTTGCCTACGGGTATTTTTCCTAAATTTTTTTGTTTGCATGCTTATATGATTTAATGCTTTCAATCACATAGAGGCATGTTTAGGGTTTAATAAAATTGGAATTTTGGTTTGTTTGAGATTGACATCTAGTTAAATAAGTTAACTTTATTGAAATATTATGAAATCTCAAATTAGTATCACATTCCACTTTTAAATCTTAAACCTAACAACCTTTATATAATCTCCAATCTAGTTTCTCATTTCTTAGTCAGGCTGCGGGAGGCGTCGAGAAGTTGTCCTAGTAGGTCGACTTCTCTCGGATAGAGATGATTTTACGCGAATACTCGGACAGTGCTTGAGGACGGTTCTCATGTGGGACTTGGACTCTGTAAGGTTATGGTCTGTTAAAGGGATATGAGAGATTTTGTTGGATGGATACCCATTAACTTCGCGAGGGTGACTCCACCTCAACCATGATCTTTGTGTGGCTTTCCTTTATCAAAGGGCATTGGGCATTAGGATCTGGTAGTAGTTCCGTTGACTTAGCTTGTAGCGCCACTTGGTTGTGGAGAATTGGTTACATGACTTCAAACATTGCTATGGTGTCCAGAGGCAAAGAATCCAACTCACAGGTAAAAAGGGAATTGAATCAAGTGTTAAAGTTTTTTACATTGACGGTGCCAGCTGATGACGCCAAAATATAGACGACCTTGGACTTTAACTAGTGTGAAATGCATATGAGTTGGAATTGGAAAGTATAAAAAATAAATAAATTTGGAAAAATTGTGAAGCGGGGTTGATGATAATGGTAGGAACATTGTGGGTAAAAATTGGAATTTGGAAAAAAGAAAGAAAGAAGGGTATGAATGAGACTGATGCCATTCGAATGAAGTTAGCAGGGGATCGAGTGAAGTTCGCGCGAGGTCCCACTGCTTAATATTCCTAGGTCGCATAAAGGTTACACGAATCCATCTACCAAATGATACGTACATGCCATTCGAATGAGGCTCATATCATTTGAATGAAGTGCCTCAAAAATGTTTAATCTAAGTTGACCTTATGCGTAGTCACGTTTTTTGCCCTTGGATCGTTGTGCTGTCGAGCTCTGGTGAGTCCAGATTTGAAAAAATGGGATTTTTGGTGTTTTTCGGGTATTCATAAATCGTGGTTGGGATCATTTTGTCATGGGAGAAGACGAAAGAGTGAGAGAGAAGGTGAATAAGTCTTCCACCCCTATTGTCTTCTCTCTACCATCCCACAACTATTTCACCACAATAAACCACCATTTTCTTCTAGTATTTCATCACATTCAAGCCTATGACACCCATTTTCACCATTGTTGAAGGGGAGCTACAAATTTTGGAGAAGAATTGGGGGATTTTTGGAGAAGATAGGATGAAAGATTTAATGGAGTTTGAAGGATTTTTGGCTTGGAAGCTTAAATAGAGAACATATGGAGCATTTTGGAAGATGCATTTGGTAACCCCTTGAGGACACATTTGGAGGCAGGGGTAGCCGCTCCTAAACCAACCTTCTCACCACTATTTGGAGTCTTTGAGGTGGAAAATATTTCTTTTAGTATTAAGACTCTATTTTGTGTATTTGTAGTCTTGTTGTTAGATTACATGAATAGGATGCATTTGATTAAATCATGAAAGGAATGTGTAGTGAATAATAAATATGTTTATGGAATAAAAATGATACAAAATATTGTTTTTGTTCAAAAATAAATGGTGAGTAAATATTTCTAAGTTTTTTGAAATGAAGATTGGGATTTTTATGAAAATGGTGTATTTTCTAGAAAATATATGTTAAACATTATATGAAATAAATGTTTGAAATGATGATTGATTTTGCAAAATATTGGCGAAATAATATTTCAAAGTTTTTTGCAAAAATATAAAGTTTATAAAAGATGAACATTTGTTGAGTTTGAAGAAGTAATATATCTTTTGTGACTTGAAAGTGCATTTTGATAGTATTATGAATTTCTAGAGTGCAATGTATGTCTAACCCATGTATTGGGATTTTAGGATTTAAATCCATCTTCTAATGCATAAAAACTTGTAGTATTTTGATAATAAATACGTGGACAAGTTTAAAATATTTTTTTTTTGGGTTAAACAAGAAAATAGAAAAAATAGAAATTCTAATCTTCAAAGTGTGAAAATATGGTTAAAGGTGTAATGAATATATGATTGTAAGACTACATGTATTGATAAAAAGAAAATGGTATTTTTTTTTATAAAAGTAGTCTTTAAGTGTAATTAGATTTCTTGAATAAAGAAGTAAATAAATGCCTAATTTGGAAACATGGTTAGTAAAGGCGTTGTTTAAGTGTTATTGGTTAAGTATCAGGAAGTTTGTGTGTGTAACCTAATAATATTTTCAAAGATTAACACTTATGAATTTGGAAGGTAAAAAAAAGAATAAAGATGTTTTTAATTAAAAGGAAAGTTATTTTAAAAAGTTTAAAACGTGTTAAGGTGTTTAAAAACACATAAGAAGTTTGTATGGGTAACTTAATGGTGTTTTGGGAAAAATTAACACGTGAAATGGGGTATATGGTGAGTTTGGAAACAAATGGGTAAAATGATAATTTTACTTAAAGTGGGACATTTTTATGAAATAAAAATATTTCAAGAGGTGTTACACAAATTGATCCTAAGCGAAAATATTTTTCGAATAAAAATCGAAGTTAAAATTTAAAGGACACGAAATGATAATTTCAAAGTATAACCCGAGTTGGGGTGAAACCCTGGCTTTGGCTTCAGTTGGGTAAAATGGTAAAGAAGAAATAATGTGAACATTTGTAAAATGTTAAAACATATAAAAGGAACTCAAATGAAATCGGGATAATAAGGAGGACCTAGAGCCCTGAGGTGAAAGACCCAAGACCAATTGCCAGAGTATATGGTGGCATCACCGACGGTGTGGAGCCCATTAAAGTATTCGGTTTATTGAAAGATTTCTAGAATAAGATAAAGGAATAAGGAACATGTCAAAAAATGGATTGCATGGTGAAATTGTGTTAAGACAACCTAACCTTAATGAATTAATAAATGTTCTGATAAAGGTTCAAGTGGACAAGAAATTTACAAATTGATTAGTGTTCATAAAGTAATGAAACGATAATGTATGACGGTTAATTGGGTGAGTTGATCAACCTGAGAAGGTTTAACCATAATTAACATAAGAGTGTATTGTGAAAGGTTTTCAAAGGGTAAATATGTATTTTCTAAAGCGGTGTTTGCGTGTTTTAAAAGGGTGATTCTCAAATGAAAATACTAAATCATATTGTCTAAATAAATACGAAAATATCAGTAAAAGAATGATTTTCGATTGAATATAGTGTCGTTGTTTCAAGCATTTAACCGTGGGTGTTAAATAAAGGTATAAATGTCAAGTAAAGAGAGAAGGAGTTCGCTATGAGATTAATGTAAATTAATCGGATTAAACCCATGTTTACGGAGGTCAAATAGTTTCATTTATATATATACATATATATGTGTGTGCGTGTGTGTGTGTGTGCAAGGTAGTTGCATATGCACGAAGGTATAACGTGTTAAAGTCTTCTTTTGTCGTTTGTTTCTATACTGTATTTTGTATATTCCCACTGGGTATTAGCTCACACCCACGTCCTTGTTATGACAAGTTGGGTGCGCGTTCGTATTTTGAGAGCGTTACACATGTAAGTATTTAAGTTAATTTTATGTTATAGCTCTGTATGCTTGGACTCTGCGGTGCTTCCCACGGGTCCCTCACATAGTTTGACTTGAAATTAGAATCGCATGCTAAACAAGTGAAACGTTAATTAAATATAAAACTGAACTAACAACTTATATAGGTTGTTTCATTGCACACCTAATGCTCAGGTCAAATCGGGTTGACTACGAGTAACCCATAAATCCAGGCCAAGGCATTACAAACGGTATAGAGCTCTAGGTTCATGGTTCCTACTGTAATGACGTGGTGAGATCGGTAGTGGATCGTTCGATGTCGATGTTGGTTTTGGTCCGATCATGCTAGTTTTGGTGACGATTTAGCTTTTGTCCTTGATAATAAAGTCAAAGATGTTAGCACGACAAGTAAGTTAGTGTCCGGTGGCTCATGATCGAACTGATAATTTTAAATTGCTTATTCCCTTATGATTATATGTTAGTAATTTTTGGATGCCCTTGCAATCCAATAGTTGTGACACCGTGATTATTAGTGTGAGGTACTCGTGTTTAATACTTGATGACGTATAATCTTTTGAGATGTCAATAGAGTGAGATGACGCCCATTGGGCCGGTGGCAGAAATTGAATATAGTCAATGATGGAAGTTGATGGTTAGGGTATAATTACTAAGCATTGATGATATGTGATTAAAATGTATATATCCCTTAGATGCGTCACTTATGGGTCGTTAATGTTAATAATGTAATTAGGAAAATTTTGACACTCGAGGTAATATCGCGATTGATGGTAGTCTAGTGAATATATGAAGTTTTATAGGCTAATAGAGACAACACCGTTATGATTTTCATGAGATGTATTGTGTGGTAATTTTAATAAATGAGAGTATCCTTAGTAGTGGCAATAGTGAGTGGTGTTCGTTGCGACCTAGCTGTAAAGGTTGTATATTTCATATATGGAGGTTAGATGACTAAGTGGTGTTCATAAGTATTGATTATGTTGTGATTATATATTGGATCCCTTGGTTCAGGACTTGGGTCTGATGTATCTTGATTATAATGTGGTATTAAGAAATAGGATCCCTCATGGCATCCATGGTGTAGGCCATGGTATTTATAGGCAATACCTGACGTCCCATATCCTACTAAGATCTATATAGTCGTGTTAACTTGTATATTATCACATGGTATAATGTTTACATAGTGAGGGAATTTAGTTGTCATGGTTGATCATTCATTGGGGATTAGATGAGGTAGACCTTGAGGTTTATAGGTTGTAGATGATGTCCTGTACCCTACCATAATCCTTAGTAGCATTAGTTATGGTTTGTACATGGCATATGGCCACAGTCAACTGAAAGAAAAATAATATTTGTATCTAAGTGTAAAGGCTCATTTTAGCTATTGAAGTAAGGGCTAAGTGCGAGGAAACCCTAGTGTGAGTGTGGTTTAAGGGTTTGATGGAGTGACCATAGGGATAATTATGTGTGGAGTCATTACGGATAGAGATAGAATGTTGTGATGCCTTGAGGTGTTTGATTCTTAAAGTGCATTATAGGTAGAAGCTCGTAGACTTGTGTCTTTGTGAGCACCGAGTAATCATGATATCGGTATTGAATGTTTCATAGAGCGCACCTACAGACACCACATTCTAAGACCTATCTATGTTTTTCCCTAGGTCCCTAGCACCCCCCCCCCCATTTCACTTAAAACCCTAGGTCGCACTCCGAGTACCAATCTAGAGGCCACCGGGCACTCCCGTGCCCCAATTTGACCCTAAGCAACTTCATGGTCAGAAATAAAGCTCTTTGAATCTTTGAAAGGTAGTGAAACCCCTTTCCAATGGTCCTCCCCATGCATGAAATGACATAACCTTTCGAACGAATAATTAGTTTTCCCCCAAAAATTGATCTGGAGGCCACCGGGTGCTCCCGGGCTATGTTCGACCAAAGTTAACTCTTTATCTCGAATTAGATTGAGTGAATCCCTGAAGGGCACTGAGTACCCTTTCCAACGGTCTACCCCGTGCGCGATTCTGATTTACGATGTGGACGAACGATCCATTTTTCTCCAAGAGGTCACTGGGTGCTTCTGGGCTCTGATTGACCAAGGTCAACATTCCGAATTGAGCGCATATATTTGGCATGTCAAAGTACATCTCCTAACCTTTCCAACGGTCTACCCTATACACTATTTTGACTTACCAAGCGGACGAATGATTCGTTTTCGTCGGACAATCCCCCCGTCCAAAGGACCGACGTGCGCTTCTGATCCCCATTTGACCTAAAGTAAACTCCAAGACCCGGGAGAGTACCCAAGGATTATCGAAGGTCTCTAAAGTACCTTTCTAATGGTATTCTCCATGCATGATTCAGATCAATGGATTACGTCCTACGATCGTTTTTCCAGAAAAATCTGCACGAGACTGCCAATTGGCAGGTCTAGTTCCCTGCCTATTGGCAGTGTGTCTAGGATCACCTACTGGGTAGGAATAGGGAAATTCTGATCGACCCTAACCTTTACCCTATAAATAGAGGGCCTGACCTCACTCCCAAGACATACCATAGATCCATCAGCATCAGTGATCTCAGCAACATTCTCACGTAATCCGCAAAGTTCCTCCATGTGAAGTTCCATTCAACCTCATATTCCAATCCTTTTCAAGCCCAAATTTGGCAAAATCTCATTCTCTCTCATCCAACATTCATCTCACATTCAAGGGAGTTAATCCAAGATCAATGATCGAGCTTCAAAGAAGTTCCAATTCTTTCCCTTTCTCTTTAAATTCCTTGTTTTTGGCATAAATCTCATTAGATTCATAATCTAGTTCTTGTGTTAGTTCATACACATTATTATCTATATTTTTATTAGTATATTTCACATACTTTATTTTCTATAAAAAAAATAAAACAAGACAAACAAAAAGAGGATATGCCCATAAATTCCGAACGGGATTATCCATCACACTTTTTCAAAACTAGAACATATTTTTCTACTATAATAAAATCCCATTCGGATCTATGGGATAAACCCCACCCCCTTGCCTCGTTCAAACTACGTGGAGTTTGATGCCTTTAGAGACTTCGTAGGCATTTCTTATTAAAACCCAAGACTCGACTTCAATTTTCCAACTTTCCAATTTTCTCAAGTTTCTAATTAATCAACTTCTCTAAATCTTCCAATTTTCCTAAATTACTCATTTTCATTATATTCTTGCATTAATATACATATTATCCTTATTAGCATTTCATCCAATACATATTAGCGTTTCATAATAACGATCAAAATCGCGATAAACCCATAAATCGTATTTTCTATACATATTATTTTGGGAACTTTCCTATGGATGACCTCACTTTACCTTTCCCATGGTATGAGTTGAACGATTCCAATATCCGTTATATATACACGCGCACAGACTTCATAGAGAAATAAAGGAAAAAAATAACCCAAGCCCAAGAGATCGAAAAGGAGGGATGAGTGCCTAACACTTTCCCATTCCACAACTTAGCTCTCGAACCTTCGAACTATTAGTTTCGTATGCATCATTTTGACTTTGATGCTGCTCTCTCAAGGCGACAACATGTTCTTTTGCATGTTTTATGCAAAATATGCTGGCGACTCCATCTCTTTACAATGACCCCACACTGACGACGGCCGGAGAGTTCCCAAGTAAGGGCGTGAGATATTTCAATCCCCCTTCCTTATCCGCCATCTCTCCCCCCTCCGAGAGGGTGGGAGAGAGATCGAGAGGAGGATCGACGCGCAATCTTGCTTCGGATGAACAAAGTGGAGACTTCGCTGCGGACTTTTTCATAAGAGGGCTAGACTCTAGTTGCATGGGTGTTTTATTTTCTTGTGTGCGTTTTCCCCTCCCTATATGTACTCTTTTCTTTCCTCCATTATTTCTTGCACATATTTACCTCATGCTTGTATCCCTACTCACTCACACACTTGTAGAAATTCTCCATTTACACCTCACACCATGGGCACCTAGGATCACTTACATCCCCATGTTTCACACACCACTTAGAAATCCATTCTTAGGTGCCACTAATACATACCTTCACATGTCACACTTGTATATATCCATGCTCACTCACACTTATCACACACCATTTATAGTTGATCCATGCTTAGGATAATTTCATACCACTCACTCTCACATATCCATGCTTAGTATAGATTTACTTACCTGTACCTTATTCCCTGCTTAACATGATCAATAAAAGATACTCTCTCCATAATATACTAATCAAGAATCATGTGTATTTCACACTACATCACCAAATAGCATTTTTATTGACCAAATTTTGTACCGTAACTTTGGAGTCACTATATAATGGGCACTCGCCCGGCAGGGCGCAGTTAGCCTAAGCGATACGTGTCGCATCCCGGTTATCCAAGGGTGCGGGTTAACTTGATAATTGTTGAATCATAAATAAATCTGAATACTGAAATAACTTAGGCATCTATTGATTCTCAAATGTGTAACAACTTAAATCTAGTAACAATACAAAAGTATCTCTCATGCTAACTAGCCTCCTTTTCTACTAATATAACCTTTTGTTGTCTCTATGTATCAATTGATCTCTGAACTATTCATCATGGCGTATTGGTACATGTGTAAAGTAACTGAAAAGGAAGGAATAAGTAAAACTTTGCTCAGGAGATAATTCTAATTCTATAACAATGTAAATATGGAAATTTGTTTAAATAGCATATCCGGGTTTGAAATGCTAAAAATATAAAACAGTGTATGGCAATATGCCACAACATGAAATATCAATAGAACTAATAGGGGTATATTGAAGTCTGCGATATATGAAAGAACAATATGGTGATAATAACTAGATATAGTATCTATTGAGTTATAAATAAGGTTCAGACTATTCCACTTTATGAAAGAACTTGACTGCCGCCATCAACATATTCCATTGTATGGCCCAGTTGCACCACAAAGAGACTCGCCGCATGTTGAAAGCATTGTAGTCAATGTTGTAAATTCACACCATTTCCAAGCTTTTGAGGTAGTTTGAAAACTCAACACTACCAGATAGAGACATATCACAAAATAAGAAGAAAGTGAGCAAAGAAGAATGTAAAGAAGAAGGAATGGGCAGGTGTGAAGGAAAAACGTCATCCATAAACAAAGACAATGAACCATGCAGAAATTAGAGGAAAACTTACCCCACCAAGTACTAAGGAATTAAAGAAAGTGCAATCGAAGCCTTGGTTTGATTAAACTCGATTGATATTCCGATAGGTAGGACAAGGGTCATTCCGATCGGTAATCCCCTCTTTTTGGAAAAATTCCCCTTTTTCCTTTTTTTTTCAAAACTCAATAAAAATAATTTTTATCTTAAGGGAATTTCGAATATCCTTATGCTTATGTTTTTACTTATCCCATTTTAAAATAAAATCTTTCTCCAATCATCTTGTTTATGGTCTCAGCAACAAAGTAAAAAGAGCATGTGCATTAGTCACTAAAAATGAAAACTAAAAACTTCATTTTATTTGCATAGATACTTTTGTGCTACATCAGTTTTGCAGGAAAAATAAGGAAATACAACGGGACTCAGCCCGAACCCACCTACCTTTTTCTCCCTCTCTTCACCTATAGCCTCCCTTTTCTCTCTCTTCTCCCTCTCTCTCTCTCTCTCTCTCTAGGAGCCTCCTTCCCTGCGACGCGCTATCTTCCCTCTACGACGAGACGACGTGCTACCACTCCCCGAGCTAGACCCTTCCTTAGACGAGGCAAATGACACCAAATAAAAAGGAACTGGAATCGCATCTCGAATGTGGGCGGTCGCCGAAGATATCCAATCCCTAATATCCTTCAGCCAGGCAGTGGAGACCCGGATGTGCTACAAAAGAAAACAGAAAAGAGCAAATCAGTCAATCTGAGGAAAAGGACAAAATCAAAAAATTAAAAAGACAAAGAGATGAAATGTATACCTCATGTCGAAGGACCTCCTCTGTCAAGCACAACTCCTACGGATCCATTGCATTAGGATGGTGAAGCATACGCACCGACCCTCTATCATCTTGTCGGATATTATAATTAGGAGCGACCGGACGAACAAAAGGAACCTCTGCCGTCGTCGCCACTGCTGATGTCGATGCACCTCCTTCACTGTGGGAGGACCCCACCGATCGACTCGAACCCGCACGGGGAAGAGGCATCAAGTCATATATGTTGGGCGGCATCAACCCGATCGACACAAAGTACATATAGTCATACATCATCGCCGTGTCGATATATGATGAGTAAGGCTCACCCATTATCGTCGCTACCCGTGCATCGTCCGACATCTCTTGTACTCGCCTCTTATACACTAGGCCCTCGCCAATGGCACCGATACCTCATCCTCCATAATTTGTCGAACTACTCTCTCACAGAGGTACCAAGATTGTCCAAACTCCTACACTAGTAGACGCTGCATCTACGCATGTCCCCCAGTCAACCCTGTATGATGGATGGTCATACCCCAGGGATAAAAGGTCACCTGCCAATTTCCCATCAAGAGAAGAAAGATCAATATCAATAAAATAACATCAAAGGAAAGACAATATCAAAAGAAAAAAAAGAAGGACTTACCAGCTCACTCGTCAGGCCATTCAAGACCTGACACACCATCTCTAGAGAAACGGACTTCATCAACTTTTGATTAGAATTATGCCACCAATAAAACACTCGTCCTACAAAGCTATCAATTGGGTGTTTAACCTAATCATCTCATAGAACCATGTCTGTGAAAGGTTAGCAATTAAGAAATCAAGAATAAAATGCATGTAGGAAAATGAGAATGCATAAAGAAAAATACGAATAATAAAGAATACCTCAAGAAGATACGTGGCCCAAGTAAAAGTTTGTTGACAGCACCGGTTGAACGTATCAAGAGAATAATAAAGGGTCACCAAGGTCAGGCTCGCCCAGTCATAAAGACGATGTTTGAAAACACCCTAAAAATGGAAAAAAAACACAAGTGGATGACTCCGCCACTCGTCGCCACCAAGAAACCCCCCAACACCAACGGAATAAACAAACGGGCCATTATCCGCACATGACGACTATCACCCTCATTAATCCTCTTCCGCAGCAATAACTCTCTCAAAAGAGACAAACGAAAAGAGTCCCCAAAGATCACCCTCTCCACATCACCCAACGTTGCCGTCACCGCCTTCGGCGTCACCCTCAGAGCCCTATCCACCTCAATATTCACCCCCTCGCAATCTAGCCCAGCAGCTGCTGCCCATATATGGGAGTCACCATCATCTACCCAAAGCCAAATTAAAAGGTGTGGGTGGTGTCCCACCACCTCTCCACCAGAGCACAGAGAATAGTCGTAGAACGAGGCGTCTCATCAAAAGTAGGCGCTAGTATCCCAAAACTGGCTTATGACACCATCCAAAGCACCACAGACAAAAGGTGATCCCAAACATCCCTAAGTTAGGCGTCCTCCGGGCACACATAGTTGACATAGAAACATCAGACTATTAAAAGTTAAAAAGTAAAAACCCTTGTCAAAATTAAAAAAATAAGGAAATATCGCCAAGAAAAAAAGAAGAGGATACCAAAGGACATCAATACTTACATAACCACTAGGTTTCACCACCCTATAAGAGAGATGATGAGAAAGCTCGCACAAGATCATCCGCCACTTGCTCGAATGAGTCAAAAGATTTTTCGTTGCCCAAAGTAAGTGGCGCCCTAACCCTCTATTGTAAGCCTGTCGAATCATCGGCATCGAGGTACCCCAAAAGACCTCTCCCTCCACCTTCTCAAGGTACCCCAAAAGACTGTACCAATAGTGTTTCGCACCCTTCCAGCCATGCTGGTTGTCACCCACTTTGAAAATTTTCGTACAATAATTCCCAAAAAATGCCCAAAAATCTCTAAAAATTCCCAAAATTCCCAAATAAATTTTCACCAAGAAAAAACATTTTTACCACACTCATTTCCATGGCAAAACTCTTATTTTCCCATAGAATTATCGAAATCAATTTCATGTCTCCTTAACAATGTCTCCAAAGGACACCACAAAACAAATAAATTCAGCAGTTAAGGAAAATCCAATCCTGGGATCATTCCCTCTTCGCCAGAAAAATCTAAAATCAACCTCAGTGAAACCACAAGATACATATCTCTAGTAGAGTACTTAAAATTCCCCAAAGAAAGTTGCAACCTTAAGCCCTCAGAATTGGTTCGACCCGCAGAATTGGTTGCTCATACTCAAGCACGCATAATTGGCTTTGACCCGTAGAATTGGTCGCTTCTACTTAAGCCCGCAGAATTGGCTTCGACTTGCAAAATTGGTCACTTCTACTTAAGCCCGCATAATTGGATTCGACCCGTAGAATTGGTCGCTTCTACTTAAGACCGCAGAATTGTCTTTGACCTACAGAATTGGTCGCATCTACTTAAACCAGTAGAATTGGCTTCGACCCATAGAATTAGTCCCTTCTACTTAAATTCGCAGAATTCGTTTCGACTCGCATAATTGGTCACTTCTACTTAAGCCTAAAGAATTAGCTTCGACCCGTAGAATTTATCCCTTATACTTAAGTTCTCAGAATTAGCTTTGACCTGCAGAATTGGTCACTCCTATCTTAAGCCCTTAGAATTGGCTTCGACCCATAGAATTGGTCATCTCTATCTTAAGCTCGCAGAATTGGGCACTTCTACTTAAGCCCTTAGAATTGGCTTTGCCCCATAAAATCGGTCACTCCTATCTTAAATCCTCATAATTGGCTTCGATTCTCATAATTGGTCACTTTTACTTAAACCCTCACAATTGTCTTTGACCCGAAGAATTGATCACCCCTATCTTAAGCCCTCAGAATTGGCTTCAACCCTCAGAATTGGTCATCTATATCTTAAGCTCGCAGAATTGGCTTTGACCCTCAGAATTGGTCACCCCTAACTTAAGCCCTCAGAATTGGCTTCGACCCACAGAATTGGTCGCTATGACTTAGGTCCTTAGAACTGACCTCGACTTACAGAATTGGTTTCTCCCTACCTTTGACCCTCAGAATTGGTCATCTCTATCTTAAGCCCTCAGAATTGGCTTTGACCCGCAGAATTTGTCATTTCTACTTAAGCCCTCAGAATTGGCTTTGACCCATAGAATTGTTCACCCCTATCTTAATCCCTTAGAATTGGCTTCGACCCCCAGAATTGGTCTCTTCAAATCAGGTCCTTAGATTTGACCTCGACCACATAATTAGTCGCTCCCTACCTTTGACCCTCAGAATTGGTCACCCCTAACATAAACCCTCAGAATTTGCTTCAACATGCAGAACAACTTAGGTCCTCAAAACTGACATCGACCCATAGAATTGGTCACTCCGTACCTTTGACGCTCAGAATTAGTCACTCCTAACTTAAGCCCTCAGAATTGGCTTCGAACCGCAGAATTGGTCGCTATAACTTAAGTTCTCATAACTGACCTCGACTTGCAGAATTGGTCACTCCCTACCTTTTACCTCAGTTGTCACCCCCTCTAGACTCTCAAAATCGACCATCACTAATATTCTCTGTAAGTCCTCATAATTGACCTCGACCATCACCAGCGTCCCTTAGGTCCGCAGAATTGACCTCTTTCCAAAAACATCACGTAGTGTCTATTCGACTAATTTCACTTAATCCAAGCTCACCCGTCGAGGGAATCTGTAGACACCACATTCTAGTACCTCTCTAATTTTCTCCCTAGATCCCCCCCCCCCCCCCATTTCACTAAAAATAATAGGTCACACTCCAAGTATCGATCTAGAGGCCATCGGACACTCCCGTCCCTGATTTAACCCCAAGCCACTTCATTGTTAGAGCGAAATATCTTTGAATCATTGAAGAGTACTGAAACCCCTTTCCAACGATCCGCCCCATGGGTGAAACGACATAACCGTTTGGATGAACGATAAGTTTTTCCCTAAAAATTAATTCGGAGGCCACCGGGCCCTCTCGGGCTCCGTTCGACCAAATTCAAATATTTAGATAATGAATCTCCAAAGGGTGCTGAATACCCTTTTCAACGGTATGCACTGTGCACGATTCTGACTTACGATAGGGATAAACGATCTATTTTACTTCGAGAGGTCACTGGGTGCTTTTGGGCACCGGCTAACCAAATTCCACTTTCTAAACCAAGAAAAACTCTTTGGAATATAGAATAACATCTCCTAACCTTTCCAACAGTCTGCCCCGTGTGTAATTCTGACATACCATGCAGACCAAAGATTCGTTTCCATCCGATAATCCCCCGTACAAAGGATCGACGTGTGCTTTTGAGCCACATTTGACCCAAAGTCAACTCCTGGACCAGGGAGCGTCCCAAAATAATCTCGAAGGGCTCTAAAGTAACTTTCTGATGGTATTCCCCGTGCATGATTTGGATCAACGAATTATATTCTACGACCATTTTTTAAAAGAATCTACACGAGACTACCAATTGGCAAGTCTAGTTCCCTGCCTAGCGGTAATATGTATGGGGTCACCTATCGAAGGGCAGGACTAGGTCCATGAAGATTGACTCTACCCTCAACCCTATAAATAGAGCGCCTGACCTCACTCCCAAGACAGACTAGAGATCCATTATCATCAGTGATCTCAGCAATATTCTCTCAAAATCAGCGAAGTTTCTCCATGTGAAGCTCTATTGAAACTCATATTTCCATCCTTTTCATACCCAAATTTGGCAAAATGTCATTCTCTCTCATTCAACATACATCTCACATTCAAGGAAGTTAATCCAAGATCAAAGATCGAGTTTCAAAGAAGGTCCAATTCCTTCCCTTTCTCTTTAAATTCCTTATTTTTTGGCATAAATCGCATTTGATTCATAATATAGTTCTTACTTTAATCCGTACACATTAATATCTACATTTTTATTAGTATATTGCACATAATGTTTTTTCTATAAAAAATTCATAACAAACAAAAAGAGGGTTACGCCCATAAATTCTGAATGGGATTATCCATCATACATTTTCAAAACTAAAATATATTTTTCTACACACACACATATAATAAAATCCCGTTCGTATTTATGGATAAACCTCACCCCCATGCCGCATTCAAACTATGAACTTAGATGCCTTTATAGGCTACGTAGGTGTTTCGGATTAAAACCGGAGATTCGAGTCCAATTTTTTAATTTTCCAACGTTTTCAAGTTTCTAATTTATCAATTTCTTTAAATTCCTCATTTTCATTATATTCTTGCATCAATATACATATTATCCTTATTATCATTTCATCCAATACATATTATCTCTTCATAATAACGATCAATATCTCGATAAACGCACAAATCATATTTTCTATACATATTATTTTGGGAACAATCCTATGGATGACATAACTCTACCTTTCACATGGTATAAGTTGAACAATTTTGATCTCCATTATATATACACACACACACACACTTCACGAAGAAATAAAGGAAAATAATAACACAAGTTCATGAGAGATCGAAAGGGCGGTATGGGTGCCTAACACGTTTCCATTCTGTAACTTTGCCCCCGAACCTTTGAACTATTAGTTTTGTATGCATCAGTTTGTATCTGATGCTTCTCTCTCGAGACGGTAACATGTTCTTTTACCTGTTTTGTGCAAAATAGGTTGTCGATTGCATCTCTTTATATTAAGCCCACATTGACGACGATCGAAGAATTTTTAAGTAAGGGCATGAGACCTTTCGATCCTCCTTCATTCTCCACGATCTCCCCCCTGAGCGAGTATGAGAGAGAGAGTGAGAAGAGGCCCGACACGAGATCTCGATCAGGATTTCCACAACACTTACAATGGTAAAGGTACGGGTGATGGAATCTTATCAATTTTGGGGCTTTTACATGGAATGTGTTTGGTGTCCTTACAAGACCAGTTACGTCGGATATAAAGAACAATTATCATCCTAGTAGTGATTGTGTTGAGGGTCGGGTAATGATCTCAGATTGGTGGCAAAGTTTAGAAGAGTCATATGGTGTACGCGTCGGGTGCGGCTTCTCGAATCGCCACAGATAGGTGGTGTAATCCCTAAGGTAATTTGAAAGTTTGTGTCATTATGGGAATAAGGCTTGAATGCCATTGGTGTTGTGACACTCTAGGAAATGTATTCGCAATTTAGGTTGATGACGCCAGGTGGAGATTTGAAATGGCAACTAAGGTGGGTGATAACGAATCATGATAAAATGTTTGGTACGTGTCGATGGTATATGCTAGAATAGTCTTATCAAGGTATCGATTAGTTCTTGGCACGTCCTGCAAAGCTGGTATGGATTAGAAAGAGTAACCCTATTTAGTACTTTTAACACTCAGAATACCTATGGCAGTCGGTGTGGTTGCCACGTAAAATCAGTTTAGGTAGAACCCATAAGTAGGCTTGGAGGCAATCTCACATGGTAAAAGGACAAGGTAAGGTGAAGGACTCTCTTGAATTGAGTAATGCATAAGGAATTTGGGTCACAGTATAAAACAGACAGTAACCTAGGTGTAGTAGGTTGGTGACGTCATCACCAGTAAGTGGACTATGTTAGTGTGAACTAGGGCACTAGGCATTCTCCAATCAGAATAGTTCATGAATTATAAGGATGAAAGGGGTAGGGCCTTACTCCCAAGGAGGGAAGTAGGCGTTAACTTCCTGGAGAACTACTGGTTCGTATATTTCCTTCATATTACTAGAGTGAATGGTTGTGATTCGATTCGTCATAGCTGGTGACCCAAGCCAGGCTACTTGGCTAGGATAAGTACCTAATAAGAATGCCAGGAATGAGTGAGATGACCTCTAGCATATGGCATAGGTCTACTTTCTTAAATCATAGTCGGATGCTTATGGGAGGAATTTCTCAGGACGGTTGCTTGTTCCTTCGAAATCTTGTGTGTCCCTTTCAATTTTGATAATCGTGGACTGGTATTCTCACATATGTGGTAACTCGGATTGGTGCCATGTCATGGTACGGTGCGATTAGGCCTAGTATAATGCAATGGATCGCGTAGTCAATGTAACTCAGTAATTTAGTGTGCCCTATCTGAGGTATTCTAGCTATTGCATGGAGTTCTATATATAGGTGGATGCTATTTTATCCTCATGGTTTTCTCATCGTATTGGCTTTTCATGGGATTAGAGGCCTTTCGACTGGCCAACCCGACACTCTGTAGTTCTTATTGCAAAGAGAGGAATGATGATTTGAGGATATGGTATAGAGTTAAAAATCAGGAAAACTTAGCATACGATTTTTCTTTGCCACGATTAGTGGATTAAAACAAGGCTCCAACGAGTGCTCAAAGGTGAGATGCCTAGAGTAGTACTAGGGTCATCAGAGTGATGCAATAGAAGGTGTAAGTCGAATGCACGGTGATAACTCGATAAGAATATTACTTTTTAGTATGAGAAATTAGCATAGTATGGTTACTGGGAACCTCATTTGAGTTATGTAGTCAGAATAGCCTGAAGAGTTGTGGGGTGCAGGATGTGAAGTCCTAAGATAGGATTGACTTTGATAATGAATACGATGATTGGTTGTATTACGGTGGACATTGGGTGAGTGTTTATCGGTAGAAAGAGTGGCCCGTGGAGGCACCTACATGCCTTGGGTACTAGTATGAGTAATGTTAGAAATTATTTGGACTTGATAATCATGTGAGAGGAGACTCGGAGTAGATTATGTGATGTTCATAGTTTGCGAGATGGGTAGCATTAAAACATGTCGCATGTCAGTTATTTGGTGATAAATCCTGTGTGGGGAGCACGACCTTAGTATTGAGAACTTAAATTATTTTGCCTTGGAGGATTTCTACGGCTTAGGATAGAAGTTGGTGAACCCCATAAGCTTATGGATTGACGAATCGAGAATTTTGGGGACGAAATTCCCTAAGGATCGAAGTTTGTAATATCATGCCCTAATATTTCATTGAAGCTTTTGTGTAAATTATAATGAAGTGGGGTTGATGAGAATTGTAGGAAAATTATGGTTAAAAAATTGGAATTTGGAGAAAATAAAAATAAATAAGGGTTCGAACGAGACTGATGTCGTTTGAACAAGGTTTGAACCTTGTTCGAAATAGGGGATCGAGTGGGGTTCGCGCGAGGTCCCATTGCCTTACAATCCCAGGTCCCACGAAGGTCGCACGATGCCATCTATCGAATGATATGGGCATGTTGTTCGAATGAGGCTCATGTCGTTTGAACGAAATGCCTCGAAAATGTTTAATCTGAGTTTCCCTTGTGGGCTATCACATTTTTTGCCCTTGGATCGTTGAGCTGTCGAGCTCTAGTGAGCCCAGATTGGGCAAAATAAGGTTTTTGGTGTTTTTAGGGTTTTTATAAGCTTGGTTAGGGTCATTTGAGCATAGGAGAAGATGGAAGAAGGATAGAGAAGGTGGATAAGTCTTCCACCCTTATTGGATCCTCTACACCATTTCACTGCCATAAATCACCATTTTCTTCTACTATTTCATCACACACAAGCCTACAACATCCATTTCAACCATTGTTGAAGTGGAGCTACGAATTTTGGAGAAGAATTTGGGGATTTTTGGAGAAGATCGGATGAAAAATTTCATGGAGTTTAAAGGATTTTTGGCATGGAAGATTAAATAGAGAACATATGGAGCATTTTGGAGGATACATTTGGTAATCCCTTGAGGCCACCTTTGGAGGTGGGGGTTGCTCCTCTTACACCACCTTCTTACCACCATTTGGAGTCTTTGAGGTGGAAAATCTTAATCTTGGTATTAAGACTATGTTTTGTATATTTGTAGTCTTGTTGTTAGATTACATGAATAGCGAGGGTGCATTTGATTAAATGATGAAATGCATGTGTAGCAAATAAAAAATATTTTTATGGAATAAAAATATAGCAAAATGTTATTTTTATTGAAAACTTAATGGTGAGTAAATATTTCAAAGTTTCTTGAAATGAAGATTGAGATTTTTATAAAAATAGTGTACTTTCTAGAAAATTTATGTTAAATATTTTATGAAATAATTGGTGAAATAACGTTTCAAAGTTTCTTGCAAAAATATTAAGTTTATAAAAGATTAACATTTGTTGAGTTTGAAGAAGTAAAATATCTTTTATGACTTGAAAGTTCATTTTAATAGTATTATGAATTTCTAGAGTGAAATGTATGTTTAACACATTTAATAATATTTTGGGATTTAAAATTCACTTTCTCATGCATATGAACTTGTAGTATTTTGATAATAAATATGTGAACAAGTTTAAAAGAGGTTTTGTTGGGTTTGGACAAGAAATAAGAAAAAAAATAATCTTTAAAGTGTGGGGAAAAAGGATTAAAGGTATAATGAATATAGGGTTGTAAGACTATATGTATTGATAAAAAGGAAATGATATTTTTTTTTTATAAAAGTAGTCTTTAATTGTAACTAGATTTCTTGAGTAAAGAAGTAAAGAAATGTCTAATTTGGAAATATGGTTAGTAAAGGTGTTGGATAAGTGTTATTGGTTAAACATTGGGATATTGGTGTGTGTAACTTAATAATATCTTGAAAGATTAGCACTTATGAATTTAGAATAAAAATAGTGAAATAAAATATTTTTCAATTGAAAGCAAAGTTATCCACAAAAGGTTAAAAGGTGTTAAGGTGTTTAAAAACACTTAGGTAGTTAGTATGGGTTTCAATGATGTTTTGAGGATTAACACTTGTGAAATGGAGTAAATGGTGAGTTTGGAAATAATAATTTCAACGTGTAACCTGAATTGGGGTGAAATTCCGAGTTTGGCTTCGACCGGGTAAAATGTTAAAGAAGGAATAATGTGGACATTTGTAAATATTAAAACACATAAAAGGAACTCGGATGATACCCGAATTATTAAGGAGGTCCCTTAGCCCTGGGTGAAAGACCCAAAACCATTGGCCAACGTATATGGTGGCATCACCAGTGGTGTGGAGCTCGTTAAAGTACGCGATTTATTGAAAGATTCCGAGAATAAGATAAAGGAATAAAGCTTATCTCAAGAAATAGATTGTGTGGTGAAATGGTGTTAAGACAACTTAACTAAAATGAATTAATAAATGTTCCGATAAAGGGTAAAGTGGATAAGAAATATATAAATTGATGAGTGTCCAAAAAGTGAGGAAACGATAAAGTATGACGGTTGAATGGGTGAGTTGAGCAATCCAAGAAGGTTTAACTATAATTAACATAAGGGTGTGTTGTGAAAATTTTTCAAAGGGTAAATAAGTATTTTCTAAAACGGTTTTCCCATGTGTTAAAAGGGTGATTTTTAAATGAAATTACTAAAGCATATTATTTAAATAAACAAGGCAACTCCAATAAAGAAATGATTTTTGGTTAAATATAATATGGCTGTTTCAAGCATTTAATTGTTGGTGTTAAATGAAGGTATAAATGTCAAGTTAAGAGAGAAGGAATCTGTTATAAGATTAATGTAAATTAATCGGACTAAAAAATAGTTTCATATATATATAAGGTAGTTGCATATGCACGTAGGTATAACGTGTTAGAGTCTTCTTTCTATCGTTCCTTTCGATACTATATTTTGTATATTCCCACTAGGCATTGACTCACACCCTCACCCTTGTTATGGAAGGTTGGGTGCGGGTTCGTATTTTGAGAGCGTTACACATGTAAGTATTTTATTTAATTTTAAGTTAGTAACTCCGTATGCTTGGACTTCGGGGTACTTCCCACGGATCCCTCACGTAGTTTGACTTGAAATTGAATTCGCATGTTAAACAAGTGAAACGTTAATTAAAAATAAAACTGGACTACCAACGTTATATAAGTTGGTTCATTACACTTCACACCTAACGCTTGCATTAGACCGGTTTGACTATGGGTAATCCATAAATCTTGTTCGGGGAAATGCTCACATTTTTCAATGGCCTGCCATGCATTAATTGTATCACTTGGGGGTATGGGACTATTGTTCTCTGCGATGATGTTATGATCACACATTTGAACAAGATTTTTGTCATGGGTGGTTGATGGTGATGTGGCTCAATTGGGAATAAATGGATCATTGGGCTTTGTTATGTATCGATCGTTGGACTTTATTCTGTATGGATCTTTGGACTCTTGAAGTGGATTGGATCTCGAATAGGTGCAATGCCAAATTTATACATATCAACATATAACTGTAAAATACTCTCCTTAAAGGAGCATTTGACACGTGTCATTTATTTAATACTTTAAGCTTCATGTTTTCATTACTCTATTACACTTATTGCTAATCCATTAATTTCTTGAACCTCATATATTCTTTAATCTCTTGCACTTTTACACTCATGCAACTATACAAATTTGTTTTTAAAATAATTTTTTCCCTATACCAATTATCACGTGTCTTCTTCTTTAATTTTATGAGTTATTTCTTATTCTCTTACACTTTTTTCACTCCCTTTAGCATATTTGTGAAATTTGGTTCCATTTTTTTTTTGTTTCTATTGTCACTATTCCACTGATCATTTATTAATTTGAGTCTACTTGATGATTCGTGATGGTGGTAAATATATTAATTTGTCTTTTGTATTTCTTATAGAATATATAATAATTAATTATGTTAGTCATCCTCGATTATAATTATTTATCAATATTAGAATTAGACAAAAACTCTATGCAAAATTCAAGTATTTTTAAAATTTTAAATATCATATTAATGATTCGTAATTAAATAATTAAATAATCCTACGTACGAAAACGCCACTCTAATTTATTTTTCAACTTTCTAAGATTGAAAGGATAATCGCGTCCCTTCTCTAAGATGTAGATCAACTTCAAAATATATAGCTGAGATTAGATTATATTTTTAAATATATTTTTTGTGCCCTTGACTTTTTAAATGTCATGCATTTATTTTGAAAAGATATTTATATTAAAAGAGTGGTTTGGGGATTTTCTTACAAAAAGACGAATAGAAGAAAAAAATCAAGCAAAAGTAATAAACAACGCTCAAATCAAATGGGAAGCTCCGATGAATAAAGATGTGTAGGTAATTTCATGTCACCCGCGTGAATGGAACATATTCACATTTCGTGCTCTGACCAAATCCTCCCCTTCTAGACTGCCTTACAACGGTCAGCTTCTCCTAGTCCTCTTTTTCAAGACACGTCCCCATTTCTAAACTGTCAAACCCACCAACTCTACAACTCTATTTTAATCTATATAAGCAATATGATCATTGAGCTAACCATTAGAAGCCAATCCATAAGCATAGTAGCAAACATTAAAAATCTTAGCTCACATACACATATCATGTCATCTCGAGGAAATAGAGGGCCGGTGAAGGTGGTGATTATTAACACTGAATATGTAGAAACTGATGCTGTGAGTTTCAAGTCTGTTGTTCAGAAACTTACTGGTAAAGATTCCAACGCGGCATGGGCAAAACCACCACCATATGGCCATACACAAAAAAAGGTTAAAAGTAGTGGCACTGACTCCGTTTTGCGGCGAGGTGTGTCGTTCAAAGATTTTGACAAATTGTTGCATGAGCTGCCCCCACTAGATGAACTCTATCGCTTCTGCACAGATTAGATTAAACACACTTATATGTTGATTCTTTTTATTTTATATCTTATACTCCTGTTCTAAGGATGCCACATGTATATGGATATTGATTCTCTATAGTAAATATTTAATAGTATTTTTCTGTCATGTTCATATCCTATACAATAATAATTTTCTGAAATAAATAACTAAATATGTCATACACCATATGAATGCATGCTTGGTTTTGTAACGAAGATGAAGCTAACGGTCAATCAATTGGGCATGCTTTATTGCTCGTACAGTATGTCAGTACGGATAAGTACATTTCTAATTCAGCGCCTTCATTCATGACTTTCGTATGTCAGAGTTCCATGCCAACGTCTTTAACCCACCCACATTAAGACTAAAAGGAGAAACACCAATCCTCCCAAGGAATGGTGTGAAAGACGGTATTCTAATGGGCGCACTTAGGTGGAGCATATGCTTGACGCTTGAGAGGAATGATGCGAAAGACCTCTTCTAAAAGGTGCATCTAAGCATGTTTGACGCTTGAGAGGAATGGTGTGAAAGACCGTCTTCTAAAAGGTGCATATAGGCGAAGCATATGCTTGACGCTTGAGAGAAACGTTTTGCCTTAAGTCTTTTATATTTTATTTTGGGTAATAGCCCTAAGATGCACTTTTTTTAGAAAAAAAATTCTTTAGTGAAACGATATCTCCTTTTAAAGACCATTTTTACAAACCGGAACAATATCTCGTCTAAAACAATCAAATAATATTTTAATTTGCAAATATTACGACATATTTTTAAGGTATGTACAATTTGAATATTTTTAATTACCTTGTTATGGTTAAAAATATTTTAATATATTAAAAAAGGCTTATACGTCTTTTCATGTCATTTTACGCCTAAACTCGCCTAGGCTTAAGGCTCTCACGCCCCACGTTTTTAAGAATTTTGGTGAATACTAAAGAATTACAATAATTGATGTAGCATGGCATATGTGTTAGAATTAATTTTAATAATAATTCTCTAAGTGTTTCATAGTTATATAAACAGTAAGAGTTACTTTCATTAATGAAAGGGTACTCGAAATACCAAGAGTCAAAATGACTCTTGAATATATTTCTTGATGGACGATTGAGATTAAGTGACTGTTGTAAATTTTAATTTATATCGCTGCCTATAAATAATGACAATTTTTCATCATTCAGACACACTAAAAGACAACATAATGTAATTATATGATAAGGGAGAGAAATCTAAATTCTCAATGAGAGAATTTTGAAATAGAGTTTTGACCCTAGAGGAAAATCTAATTGTTGGAATGCACTGAAACTGGAACACAGTTTTACTAAAGATAACATGAAGCCATATTCCGAAGATCAGTCCGATCGGACATCGTTGAGGTCAACTGCTCTGTCAATCTTTCCAGTTTTGACATGATAGAAGTATGTGATTATAATTTCGTTTTATGTTCTGCATAATGATTATAGATAATCATGTTGATCTAAGATCCTTATGTTAAATATATAATAAATAACATTTTGTATGATTAAAGAACAAATAATATGTATAATCGGATATTCATGTATTAGATTTGTAGATCCATATAAAACTGTTAATTACGTGTTCTTTTGATTAAGTTTACATGTGGTATCAGTGCTTCTGATCTCATGATTGTCCATTAACAGTTTTTGTCTACAAAAATTTGGATAAAAAAATTGATGAATTACTGAATTTTTTTAGCGATAATTTTTTTTTGGCTCGAAATTTTACAAAATTTATATGGTCACATAAAAATGTTGAAATAAACAAAACTCATGTATATAATGGGCAACAGCCTATCTCGGCAATTTAAAATCGTTTAGATCCCTAAAAATATTTGTTTGCTATCTTTGGTAATAATGTTAATGCTAATAACTCTCGCTTAAAAATTGATTTTATGAATTCGCGAATTGGAGAGTGATCCCGAAGAGATTGTTTATGTTACTATAGTGATAATTCAAAAAAAAAATATTTTTGGAAAAATAAATTTTTGTTCCTATTTTATGGTATAAATCACTGCATATATTTTTTTTATCATTAAATGGTTGTTTTAATATTCATGTTATGTTTTATTTGGTATTGAACAAAGGTTCAATATAAAGTTCTGAAAATTAGATGTATGATTAGGAGTTTGACAATAACATTTTCGATAAATTAGATTGTTGTGTATAATATATATTTGGTTGTCGAAAGGTCCGAATATAATTATGAATTAATGTTTCAGAATTAATATTTATATGATGTTAGGTTAGGAAGAAATCGTCTTAATATAGTGTAACACCCCGCGCGCCCGAGAAAGACACGCGGCGTGCTACTACGATAAAACTAAACTAAAACTATTAATAACAAGTATAGAGCATCTAAATTCCCACAATTACAATACAACAAGTCCATAATCCTTCTATTTCCACAATAATGATTACAATAAAGTCTTTCAAATACAAAATTCTCCAACTAAAATTTCACCACTAATTTATACATCAAAATACATCTAATAATCCATGCTCTAAAATAATCCTCCAAAAATAGTCCATAGTGTCCCAATCCACGCTAACATGCCAACTAAAAGAATGTACGGGAAAGTACACAATATGACACGAATAGATGTTCAAAAATAATTACCACGGTGAATAAATCGCAACAATACGGATCCATATATACAAATCAAATGCAATACTCAAGCATTATATCAATATTAATTTTTCAATAACACATCAATGAGCCACCAGGCCTCACCTCACCGCGCATATGCATTCTTAAGCATCTCTGAATTATGGACTTTTGGTGGGTGCCCATTCTCCGTGCCGTATTAAAATCTCATGACATTATACTCAAATCCTAATATAATATATATCACAATGAATCAAATTTAGATTTCAACAATTATTTTAGATTTCAAAGAATATCACAATTCAATATGAGTGCAATCGACACAAAAATCAAAACGGAATGCTCTCGAGAGAATTTAGGAGCATATTGTGAAAGTCCCGTACCTCAAAATCATCACATGAATCATTATGTAAATTCAGCCTCGAAATCTGATCGCACCATCACATTCCTCTCGCGAAAATAATCAATACTCGTTCTAGCGCAAACTCGAGAAAACACCAAATAAGGCTTCTAATCTAAGGTTGATATCTTGAATAAGTTTGGGGCTATGGTTTGTAGATGAAAGGGAATAATTTTAGAGAGGTCTTCTGGTTGAAAAGTTGATTAAAAAGTGATTTGAAAAGCCAAGCCACGAATTTGTTGTGATATATAAAGGATTAAGAGTTTGATTAAGAAAAGAGTTATAATCCGATACAAACACTAAAAAAACATTGCAGACGATCGGACGGTTGGAATTGGCTGAAATTTGGGGACGTAGTAGCTGAAGACGAGAGGAAAGTGTACAAA
Source organism: Sambucus nigra (assembly GCA_949130495.1). Taxonomy (NCBI): domain Eukaryota; kingdom Viridiplantae; phylum Streptophyta; class Magnoliopsida; order Dipsacales; family Adoxaceae; genus Sambucus; species Sambucus nigra. The sequence goes on along the minus strand of OX422214.1, from coordinate 379,162,826 downwards.
AAAATTCAGCTTGATCGGATGCTGCAATATTTTTAAATTTATTTTTAGAGAGTTTTATATTTTGAGGACTTTTAGGGAGTTTTATGTTTTGAGGACTCTTCTAAGACTTATATACATAGGAAAACTTAAATAAAAACCTTGTTTTAATTCGGATTCCAATTCTGTTTGAAAATTTATTTTTCAAATATAAAAACCAACATTTGAAATTACAAAATGTATAAAATCCAAATTTTTATTTTTCTCCGATTTCCAAAATTAATTTAAAAATTTCCATTTAAAAAATCCGGGTTGTTACATACTTCCCCACTAACAAGAAATTTCGCCCTCAAAATTTGACGTAGCTTAACGCTCGTAATAAAATACTACTTGATTCTATTTTCCAAAAATCACAACACTAAGTACTCAATCAATTCTGCACGTTCTCACATCAATATCACAAATCTCAACCATCGATGTCTAACACGACTTCAAAACATATTCTATGTCCAAATAAAACACATTTCTCATGCATGCTAGACCCAAAACCCAAAGACCCGAGGGTTGTCGTATAACGTGGCTCTGATACCATCTGTGACACTCTGCCTAATTGAATCCCGGGTGATCAGTCCTAATTAAATTAAAACAGCTTCCTCAGTTGGCTCATTCTTAGCATCACTGTCAAAAACTTTTTAATTACTAATCACCTAAGTGAAATTAGACCGGTGTTAAATTTTATCTTCCATTAACTCGATAAGATAACTCACGCGAAAAATAATTATTAAATATTCACAATATACTAGAATTCAATCTATCTCACAATATATAATGAATAAAGTCTTGCTGAGTCAACATTCGGCTAAAAATCAGCAGCTGCTAAATAACCAATATAATCCAATACTGAATAAGTAGAAATAATGACAATGGACAACATGCCCCAATAGAGAGTACTAAAAAGAATATTTTTACTAAATCTGAATAAATGAGTCGTCTATGCAAAGTCCTGCTAGCCTGGCTCCCTGGACTAAATCCTCAAGTCTGGCGTCCCTGTGGCTGGACACCTAAAAGGGTTTTGAAAATATTTTGATAGCAAAAGTTAGTACTCAGACCACTTGATCCGAAATTTAATATTTTAATTACTTTGGTATCGCTCAACCACTATACCCGGACTCGCCCACTTGATCTGAAATTTAATATTTTGGAATATACTTCTCCAAAATTAACCACAATGTGTCACCCATAAATTCCCTCCAAATCCCAATTACTTTCCCTCATAATTGTTAAGAATTTATGTCCTATATTTATTTCTCACTAAATAAAGTGTGGGAAAAGAATTTTAAATAAATTTCCCTTATATAATAAAACTGGCCGACCTGTCAAAAATCCTCGACCATCGATCGATCGATCCCAGCCATCGATCGATCGATCCAGCAGTCTTCGTCTTCTCCGAAGGCCTATTACTGCCATGGACGAAAACCTTAAATGTCCAATTTCTTCTACAGTCTAACCCATGTCCTATCATCAATATAATACATCAAGAACATTATAAGGAACCCCCATAAAGTCCCCATACCCCGTTTAATTTCCGTTCTCTCCTATTTTATGAATATAGGAAAACCCGGGTTATTCGTTAATTACGTCTCAACACCAAATTACCATCTCAAATTCATTCTTAATTCGTCTGGGTTAACACATCTGACCAGTACATATCAATCTCAGATTATATAATGAATCTCTACAATAATTTCTAATCAGAAGATTTATTTACAAAAACCCCATTTTTGTACCCTTTTTACCCCCAAAATGAATTTTGATTCCCACTTCACACAAACATGAATTGTAATACAAATAAATACTACAACAAATTAACCACTTGCCTTTGGGTTTCGTAGGGTCTGATTCGGAGTTGTGATTCTCAAGGTTGATGATGAAATCCCCTTTGGTTCTTGCCTTTATCTCCCAAATTTGTTCCCAATGCCTTTAACTGCTCCCTAGGGCACTCTCTCCAACTTTAGGTTTTCCACCATGTAATCTGTCATTCCCCTTTTTCCTTTAATTAAGTAATTAGTCTTAATCCCATTTTTCGTCTAATAAGCCAAGCCCAAGTGATCCAAATACCCCCATGTGGGCCCGGCTATGCCTAAAAACGTCTCGAGACCTATTTACTACTCCTCGGTACTCTATTATGACTATCTTGGCCCTTCCAGACTCAACCGTGCACTCAGAATTTACATCCGAATAAGTTTATAAAATTTCTTATCTCCCACCTAACTTAGTCTGGAACTGACTCCCGATTGAGATAAGTAAACCCCACGTCATTAATACTCCTAATCGTAATTAAATATGACTATTTACCTAGTAAATTAATTTCCCATAAATATTAACCAACTATTCTCCCGATTAATATTTATATAACAATTCCATAATTAATTCCATTAAATTACGACACACTAGTAATTTATTTTTTTCCTGAATTAATTAACTATTAAATGCATAAAATTACGGGGTGTTACATACTCCCCCTTTACAAAGGAATTTCGTCCCCGAAATTAGGTCGTACCAGTGGTGAATAGCTCTGAATATTATTCCCGCATATCCTCCTCTCGCTCCGAGGTAGACTCGCCAATGTTATGATGAACCCATTGTACTCTAACTAGTGGAACAACCTTGGATCGTAGCTTGCGCTCACTACGGTCCAAAATAGCCATCGGTTTCTCCTCATATGAGATGTCTGGCTGTAAATCAATTTCCTCGAGTGGAATGTGCTAGAAGGCCCTCTCACTCCTTCGATATTTCTTCAGCGATGCCACATGGAACACGTCATGTATCCGCTGAAGATGTTCTGGCAATCCCAATTTATATGCTACCGATCCCACCCTCTCAATAATAGGGAAGGGTCCCACGTACCTCGGTGCTAATTTACCCTTATTGCCGAACCTCATCACCCCTTTCATAGGGGACACATAGACTAATACCTAATCCCCACCCTCTAACTCCACATGTCTCCGCGAAGCATCAACATAACTCTTCTACCTATCCTGAGCTATCTGAATCTGCCCTCGAATCAACTCTATCTTGGCAGACGTCTCCTGGACAATCTTCGGCCCCAATAACTTATTGTCCCCCACCTCTAACCAACAGGCGGGTGAATGACAAGGTCTCCCGTACAGTACCTCGAACGGTTCCATGCCAATCGTGAATTGGTAAGAGTTGTTATACGCGAACTCTACCAAAGGAAGATATCTCTCCCGTCCTCTCGCAAAGTCCAAAATGCACATCCTGAGCATATACTTTAGCATCTGATTGGCCCTCTCAGTCTGCCCGTCGGTATGTGGGTGATAGGCTGTACTCAACCATAGCTCTGTGCCCATGGCCGCCTGAAAGATCTGCCAAAAATGGGGCACAAAAACTTTGTCTCTGTTAGACACAATATTTATCGGCACCCCATGCAGCTTAACAATCTTCGCTATTAATAGTTGCGCAAACTCTGTTATGTCCTGTTTCATTCTTGCCCACTAATAATGCCTCCTCACATCCTGGTATATTTTATTCCCATCGGGATGTACCGCAAATCTCAAACCACGAGACTCTGTCATAACAGTGTGCCTTAACTCCTCATTCTCTGGCACAATTAACCTCCCATTTAGGCGTAGGCCTCCTTTCGAGCTGATCGAGTAACCCTCTGCTCCCCTCAGCTAACAACTGACGTATCGTATCCCGATAGATCTGGTCCTCCGCCTGAGCCCTCACAACTCGCATAATGATCTCAAGTGTGATGGATAATGCTGACAGGTAGGCCATGGCTACATCATCCTCATATCGAAACTCTCTCCACGTGTCTTTCCAGACTTTTAATATTTCCCCAGTCGGTATCCGTCTCAATGCATCTGCTACCACATTAGTCTTACCATAAGGATACTGAATATCAAACTGGTAGTCTTTCACGAATTCTAGCCACCGTCTCTGTCTCATATTCAGATCCTTCTGTGTGAAGAGATACTGAAGTGACTTGTGATCCGTGAATAAGGTGAACTGCTCTCCCAGCAGATAATGTTTCCATATCCTCAAAGAAAAAATAACCGCTGCTAGCTCTAGGTCATGAGTGGGGTAATTCCTCTTGTGGGGATTTAGCTTTCTGGATGCATAAGCTATGTCCCTCTCCTCCTACTGAAGCACCCCCCCCAAGTCCCCTGTAAGGATGCATCAGTGTAAACCCGATACTCTATTCCTCCCCTTGGCAAGGCAAGTATGGGTGCATATGTCAACTTGTCCTCGTCGAAAGCTAATGTACAATGATCACTCCAAATAAAAGGCACCCCCCTTCCGAGTCAAATTCGTCAAAGGGCCCGTAATTTTTGAGAACCCCTTAATGAACTGCTTGTAATAACCTGCAAATCCCAGAAAGCTACGCACCTCAGTCGGTGTCGTCGGCTGCCCTCACTCCCTCACCGTCAACACCTTACTCGAATCCACAGCAATACCCCGGTCTGACACCACATGATCAAGAAACTGAACCTCACGCAACTAAAATCCACAGTGTATGTAATACCATACGCAAATGCTCTGCGTGTTCCCCCTCAGTGAGCGAGTAGATCAAGATGTCATCAATGAACACGATGACAAACTGGTCGAGATACTCTCTGAAAATCCTGTTCATGAGATCCAGGAGTACTGCTAGCACATTGGTGAGCTCGAATGGCATCACCCTGAACTCGTAAGATCCATACCGCGACAGGAAAGTGGTCTTAGGAACATCCTCCTCTCGGATACGCAACTGATGATACCCTGACCTCAAATCGATCTTGGAGAAGTAAGACGCCCCTCTCAATTGGTCAAATAAATAATCAATCCTAGGCAACGGATACTTATTCCGTATCATCACCTTGTTTATCTCCCTGTAGTCCACGCACAATTGAAGTGATCCATCCCGTTTCTTTACAAACAACACCGCTGCACCCCACGGCAATGTACTCTGCCGAATGAAACCGTGACCCAGGAGCTGCTGAATCTGCTCTCTCAGTTCATGCATCTCTGAAGGGGCTATGCGGTAAGGTGCTCGAGAAATCGACCTCGTCCCCTGTGCTAAATCAATTACAAACTCGATTTCCCTACTGGGTGACAACCTTGGTATTTCCTGGAACACATCCTCGAAGTCCCTCACTACCGGAATCGAATCCAATGGAACTACCACCTCCTGTGAGGTTTCTTCCTCGATATAATACAAGTGTGTACGCGACCCTCCCTCAAGTAAAGGCATCGCTATTAGGAACATCTCCTGTCATGAAATGGAGAACACGATTGTCCTCTCGTAACAATCTAGTGTCTCCCTATATCCTTCCAACCAATCCATACCTAGGATGACATTGTACCCCTCCATATCTAACACAAAGAGGTACGCCGCTAAAATAAGTCTCCTAATCAAATTGTCCACCCCTCGACACATCGGGTGAATCAATGCCCCGCTACCTACTAGAGACTCTACACACATACGGAGACTACCCGCAGTCTCTAGTAACCTAGGCAGTTTAGAAAATCTAGATTTAATAAATGAATGAGATGCTCCCATATCAAACAGTATCCTACCCTCATGACCATGGATGAGAAACATACCATCAACTGCTGGCGGCGCCTGATATGCTGGAGGATTGGGAACATCCAGGACGTTATACACACGCCCGTAGTGTATTTTCCCCTGCTGCTGTGGGGCTGGTGGAGCCGGTGTTGTTGGCGTCATATATCACTGCTTCCCTTGTTGGGCACCCAGCTGCTAGCCTCTGCCCCTCTACGGGCACTCCCTCTTAAAGTGTCCTGTCTGGCCGCAAACAAAACAACATCTCTAACCGTCTCCCTATCATTGGCCCTAATGTGGCTGGCCCTGCTGGCCTCCCCCATTATTCCCTTGGCCTTGACGGACCTGAGGAACCTGGTACTGCTCATTTGGGCCCGACTGACCCTGCCTAAATCCCTGTCCTTCCGGTCAAAACTCACCAAGTTTAAATTTCTTAGCCTGATTTCCTTGTTGACTGATAGTCTACAGCTGAGTACCACTTGTGTCACCACCACTAACTGCCTTGCCCTGCTGGCTCGGCTCCCCTACCCTTTTTCTCCCCCTTTGTATGGAAACGATGATCCTGGCAATGTACAAGAGAGGCATTGACGACATCTGTATACGTCACTGTGGTGAAAATTATTATGCAACACAAATATATAAGAGAAAGGCAATCACCAAGCAAGAATAAGCAATATAAAATAACAATCACACAACAAAGGATGTACGTGGTTCAGCAAAGATATGCCTACGTCCACGGTGGTGCGGTCAGTATTATTTCGATGTATCTCGGAGAGTGATTACAAAGAATATGACTTGTCCTTTGCCCCGGACCTAGGGTTTAATATATACATATTCATTTTAGTAAGTGGGGGTGTTGGACTCCCCCACGTTTTCCATCTCTCCCTAGAACCTCTCTTAATGGGAACGTGGGAGGAGACTGGATCATAATCAGTTAAGAGATGGAGGGTCTGGACTTTGGGCCGCCACAATTGGGCTACTCGTCCAGGCCCATCATTCTAATTTCGAGTACCCACAATTGCCCCTAAGTTTGTTGGGCCATGCTTTGGGATCAATAAATTTAAATGATTTGTCATAATGGCTTTTTCGTACATCGTGCAACTCTTCAAAAGTTGGAGAACTGATTCTGATGGCACCCGCTTCGTGGTCTATGCACTATGATTAGCAATACTTAAAGGTTTTCTAGAGCAGTCATTTTTCAACCATCGTTTCAACCTTCTCAGCATTCTTCCATATCCTGTGAGCTCTAGCGATTCACACTTTCTTCTTTCAGTCTCCATTCTTATTGCTTTCTTGTTATTTGGGCTCGTGATTCTTCATTATTCGAGTCGAACTTCCATCTTGTAAGTCTAATGTGCCTTTTCTTTGTACTTTCTCTTTGAATTTGTAGTTTTCTAAGGTTTTCCAATGGCAAAGATTGGTAATAGGTCGGTCTTCGAGTTTAGGAAGTTTTATAACATCCCAGAGTGGGTAGAGATTAAGTGTTGTGCCTCTTCCCCTAGAAACGTTAGAGAGATAGAGGATGCCCATTGGATCCATGTCTTGTTGCTTTCCCAAGGGGGACTCACTTTTCCTCCCAACAATTTGTTCTTGCACTTCTTTGGTTATTTTAATATTGTTCCTGCACAGTGTTCGCCCAATGTGTGGAAGATAATTAATGGCGTCCATAGAATAAATCAGTTATATGGTACCAAGTTAGGGCTTGCCGAGGTCTATTTTTGCTATTCTTTTTCTCGAACTAGTTCTGGTGTTCTCTATTTCAAAGCCAGGAGCCCTGATAGGGTATTGGTAGTAAACCTACCTGATTCCCATAAGGACTATTGGCAAGAAGGTTTCCTTGATAGAAACTAGCAATTTTCTCCCCATTTTGAAGGGTCGAGGTCTGATAGGTTCTCTGTTCCCTTTTTTGGGGAAGAATACATAGGTAGACTTTGCTCTGTTCTTTTAATTTTTGTTGATTTGTGATCTTTCTGATTTTTCTCTGTTTTTTCTTCAGCGAGGTCGAAGAATTTGGAACCTGCTCTCAGCGAGGTTCGTCTCTCTGAATTGGTTAAGGCTTGGAATATCAAGGAGCCCTTAGCTGACGGCGAGCATCCCTGATCTGCTGCTTTTCTGCTCGAATATTAGAACGTTGGTTCCAATTTTATAGCGAGGTCGGTGGACAGTATCCCTGAGTTTGATACCTCCAAAGAGACTGCTGTGGATCCTATTCAGTTGGACGAGGAGGAGAGAAGCTCTGAAAGTGATATCGTAGGTGGTGCTAGAGGCAATTTGGGTAAAGGGAGCTCCAGCAGTAGCGGCTCTTCTGATTCAGGGAAAGTTTCTGAAGTTTGAGAATCGTCGAGCACATCGAGTAGTTCAAGCGAGGAGATGGTTACTCCAAGAGAAAACCTGATTCGGGATGATGATGACGACGATCACGTGCTCCTCGCTCAGAGGTCAAAGAAGCAGAAGTCCAGCACTGGGGCTGTAGCTACTGGATCTCGGTCTTCTACTCTGGAGCAAGAGAGGAAGCGGAAAGAGGAAGAGCAGGTGAGAGAGAGGGAGAGAAAAAAGGAAGAGGAAAGAAAAAAGATAGATGAGAAGAAGAGGATGGAGAATGAGAAAAAGGAAGAGAGGAGGAAGATGGAGTCAAGGACGAAGGTTGGGCAAGCCTTAGTCCCGGTGTTTGCTTTGCCCGAGGGAGCCTCAGTTTCTGTTTCCCCTCAATTGGCTCCTGCGTTGCTCGAGAGGGCAATTCTTCCAACAGATCGCCATAGGGCGCCAGGGTCTGATCAATTGGCCCTTTAAGCTAGCCAGAGGCTAGCCCTGGTAAGATCTTTTCCATTTTCTAATGCTTTAACAACTTTTGGCTATTTCTCCTTATTAATTGTTCTCCTTTTTTATCTCTTCTTTGTTTCTGGCAGTTTGTGACTGACTTCGTCATTCTCTATCACTCTCGCGATGACCTGGTGAGAAGGAATGGTGAGCTGAGCAACAGAAGTCTGCTCTGGAAGTTAGAGGTACTCAACTGGAGGCTGATTTAAAGACTGCTGACGTCGCCTGAGTTTCTTCTGACCTGGCCCTCGTCAATTCCAATCGAGAGAGGGATGCGGCGGTTAAAGAGCTGGTCGAGCTAAGGCAGGCCTATGACTTGGTTTGCTCGAGAAAGTTGGCCATCGTAGAGGAGAACAAGGTGCTAGCCGAGCATCTGAAGGAGAAGGAATCCCAGGCAGCCACCATCAAGGAGGATTCATACAACTCTGGGTGGTCTGCTGCATATGAAGACGCCGAGGTTCAGATAGGCTACATCAGCCGTCTGAACTTCAAGAAAGGCTAGAACAAGGCCCTCCTAGCTACTGGTGTGGATGTTGCATCTCCTCTATTCGATGAGCATGACCCAGGGCCGAGGCTAGTTATGGATGAAGTCCCTGTCCCTGTCCCTGCTATTGAAGGCGCTAACCTTGTCTCCTAGACAATCTCTGCTGACGTTCCCCTCGTTGTGGCGACAGAGGTTGTCCTTGCTGAGGGGGGTGCTCCTACTGATGCTGATAAAGGGAAGCAGCCATCGACTTCTGGGCAACCTGAGGTTGCTAGTTAATTTATTTTTAAGACTATTTTTGTATTTCTTCTTGTAATTTTCCCAGTTTCTGCTCGATGTACTTTAACTTTTATCAATGAAATGAAAAGGCTTCTTTTTACAGTGCATTGATTGATTTTTCTTTTCCATTGCCCTTTTATGTCTTGTAGTTGACTGATGTAAAAGAGTATATTCCTGCCATATCTCAATTGGGCAGGACTCTTGGTCCCAATGCCAGTCCTCAGGTTCGCCAGGCCTTTGTTAGGCTTTGCAAATCTCTTAGGTCAAGGAATCAAAAGTATAAGGATCAGTTTGAGCTTATGGCCAAGTTGAAGGACAGGCTCCAGGAGATGGAATAGGTTGGTACTTCAGTGCAAGAAGAGGTTAATGCGTTGAGAACAAAGCTTCTCGATGCTTCTGAGATCAACCAGGTTGGGGAGATGCTTCAGCAAAGAGGTCTCGCGTCTTAGGGAGCATGCGCCGAGCACCGCTCCTGCAATTTTGCGAGGCTCTTCATCGACGCGAGCTAGGGCTGGCTCGAGCGACGTTCCCCCTGTGCTGCGAGGTTCCACTGGTCCATTCATTCCGCGAGCTGGCAGGAGCACCAGGCGTTCAGATAGGGAAATGTAAGAGCTCCGCGGTGATGTCCAGCGAGCATATGTGATTACTGCTGGGCTTCAAAGGGACGTTACTCGGCTGGACACCTGTTTAAAAAAGGATCTCGGTGAGTATAGGTCGACGGTTATGACCAAGGTTGGCTAGATGCTCCGACGAGGCTGATAGAATTTGAGGAGCTTGCCTTCATCAGGGGGTGGTTGAGTGCTTTGAAGGAGATGCAAGTTCCAAGGAACTCTATGCTCTGGTATCGCCACGAAATATCTCCTTCCACTCGGATGCCCAGTCCCTTCTGGAGAGATGATCAGTGGATACCCATCGATGCTATCCCTCGACAGCTATTGGAGTCGGATGCTAACGAAGTTGAGGAAGAGTTGGTTCCTTCTCCTCATGATGGTCGAAGAGCTCAAGTGGCTGATTATTTCGTTCAGAGGCCTCATCCGCACAGAGATTTTTCAAGTAGTTACTCTATGTATTTTGTGTTGAAGTGATGTTATGAGAATATTTTGGGCGAGCTCGCCGACTAAACATGTATTGTACTTGTTGTAAATGTGGTGGATTAATATAAAATTTATGTTTTGGGCTATTTTAGCCGACTAAACAAGTGTATTATATTCTCCATATTCTCGCTCCTTTATTATCTCTAAATTTGTATTATTATGCAAGTGTCCTTCCAGTCCAGTACACTATCGAGGTACCATTGTGCACCACTTTACCTTTTAGGCCGTGTCGTCACACTCCCTTAGGCCTATGTTTGGCAATTCGTGAGGACACACCTGGTGTTGGATGCTCTATCCGATCAGGATTTTATTCAACCAAAGATGGTTTGGCGACCAGTTTTAATTTAGCCATATTGCCTAAGGATCTCCTGTAGGGCTTCATATATAGTCAGGGGCAATGCTAAGAGCTCTTTCGTGTTTCATAACGAAAGACTGAGGAGGGTGATTTCCCTGCTATGGTGTAATGACCAATGTGCCTGTTATTTAGAAAAGATGTGTGATAAAGCTCATATAACTATTACTCATTAGAACGCAGCCGTTAAACAGCTTTCATTAATGACAAGGAAAATGAACTAATAGTTCCACAACAAAAGCATAAAAGAAGAATCTAAAAATAGAATTTCTTAAGATTGGCTGCGTTCCATGCTCGGGGGATTTCTCTGCCTTCCATCGTTTCTAAGTGATAGGCGCCTTACAGATTATCTCTTGTTATCTTGAATGGTCCTTCCCAGTTTGGCCCTAGCTTACCGTCTGATGGTTTCAATGCGTTGCCCAGGACTTTTCTTAGGACATAGTCCCCAACTCGGAATTTCCTTGGGTTGACCCTCTTGTTATAATGCCTCGCGAGATATTGCTGATAGATCGCTAGCTTTACTAGTGCTAGTTCTCGGCGCTCGTCAGCTAGGTCGAGCTCAGCGAGCAATGCTGCATCATTATGGCCCTAGTCGACAAGGCTAGACCTCATTGTCGGCTAACTGGATTCTAATGGGATGACTTCTTCCATTCCGTATGTCAGCGAAAATGGGGTCTCCCCTGTTGCTCGTCGTGGAGTGGTTTGATAAGCCCATAGAATATGTGGTAATTCATTCACCCACGCACCTTTGGCTCGCTCTAATCGCTTCTTTAATCCATCGATCACAGTTTTGTTGGAATCCTCGGCTTGGCCATTGCTCTGAGGATAGGCCACCGAGCTGAAATGGTGTCTGATTCCATGTTCTTTACAGAAACTCTGAAAAGAGCCGCTCTCGAACTGCGTTCCATTATCGGTGATGATGGTTCTGGGGATGCCAAAGCGGGTGATTATATTTCTCCATATGAACCTTATCATATCTACATCTCGGATGTTCGCTAGGGGTTCTGCCTCCATCCATTTGGTGAAGTAGTCAGTCGCGACCAGCAGATACTTGTGATTTTCGGTGGCGGTAGGAAGTGGTCCTACGATGTCCATCCCCCATTAGGCGAACGACCATGGGCTGGATAATGATTTCAGGTCGTTAGCAGGTTGGTGGACCATAGGGGCGTGAAGCTGGCATTTCAAGCACTTGCGGACGTACACCGCAGAGTCCATTTGCATATATGGCCACTAATAGCCCTCCTTCATTGCTCAGAAAGCCAGAGATCTTCCTCCAATATAGCTTCCACAGATTCCTTCATGAAGCTCATGTAGAACTTGCACAACATCCTTTGGGTGAATGCATTGGAGGTAGGGACTGGAAAACGATCTCTTGTATAGCCTTCCCTCAGGAGATAAGTGAAAGCGAGCAGCTTTGACTCTTATCTGGTGAGCAGTCTTCTTATCATCTGGAAGTGTGCCATCCTCCAAATAGTCCCTTAATGGGTCCATCCAGCTGGGTGCAAACTCAATTTGGAGAACCTGCTCCACACTTGGTAGCTCGCTGTTATCGTTAATGCTAGGTTGAGAGAGGAAATCGATGGGGATTGTCCTTTTTGAGTCGGAATCGATTGCTGAGCTTAGGGCTGCTAGGGCATCAGCATGGTTGTTCTGCCCTCTGGAAAACTGTTGGACATTGATATTCAAAGCTCGCCATTAGCCTTTTCACTAAGGTGAGGTACGCTGCCATTCTTTCATCTTTTGCATTGTAATCTCCACTTATATGATTGGAGACTAATTGAGAATCACCGAACGCCTGTAAATGCTTTGCTCCCAAAGTGTGCGCCTTTTGGAGGCCGGCTATTAAGACTTCGTATTCTGCTTCGTTGTTGGAGGTTACAAATCCAAACCTGATTCCTTGTTCAAGGATTGTATCCTCTGGAGTAATGAGGACAATGCCTACACCTTCCCCCTTTGAGTTGGAGGCTCCATCAACGAATAGTTTCCAGGTTTCCTTTGTTGTGTCGCTCCCCTTTTGTCTTGTTATTGTAGGCTGGTTAGAGGGTTGCTCTCCTGTAAATTCGGCTATGAAATCAGCAAGGATTTGCCCCTTGATTGCGTTCCTTGGTTGAAATTGGATATCAAATCGTCCGAGCTCGACTGACCATTTAAACAGTCTGCCCAATAAATCCGCCTTCCTCAGGATTGCTTTAAGGGGGTGTGATGTAAGGACGATTATAGTGTGGGCTTCGAAATAGTGCTTTATCTTCCTCGAAGCCACTACTCGTGCAAATGAGAGCTTTTCCAGTGGTAGGTACCTCTGCTCGGTGTCAAGTAGGGTTTTATTGGCGTAATAAATGGGGTGCTGGATTCCTCCAACTTCGCACATCAATGCAGAACTGACAGTATGGTTTGAAATGGAGAGGTACAAGTACAAGGGATTTTCTTCCTGTGGTATGACGAGCAGTGGTGGGGAACTGAGGTAAGCCTTGAGTTTGTCTAGTGCTCGCGAGCACTCTGCGTTCCACTTTACCGTTTTGTTCCTCTTTATAAGCTGAAAGAAAGGCTTGCATTTCTCGGAGGATTTAGAGATAAAGAGATTTAAGGCAACGAGCATGCCAGTGAGCTTCTGTACGTGCCAGATCGTTCGAGGAGGTTGTACCCTGTTAATTGCATCGATCTGGTCTGGGTTAGACTCTATACCTCTCTTACTGACCAAGTACCCAAGAAATTTTTCTGACTGGACACCGAAAGAACACTTACTCGCATTAAGTTTCATTCGGTATTTCCTGAGGATTTTGAAGGTGTTTGACAGGTATGAGAGGTGGTGTTCTTTCTTCTTGCTTTTAACGAGCATGTCATCGATGTAGACCTCCATGGTGTCTCCGATCTGGTCCTTGAACATCTTGGTGACCAGCCGCTGGTAGGTTGCCCCTGTGTTTTTTAGCCCAAAGGGCATAACCTTGTAGCAGTATAACCCAACTGTGGTGATGAATGCTGTTTTTTGTTGGTCTGGGGCATATAAAGGGATCTGATGATACCCTAAGTATGCATCCAGAAAACTCATTCGCTCTTGAGCTGCAGTGGCGTCTACCAGTTGGTCAATTTTTGGGAGGGGAAAACTATCTTTAGGGAACGCTTTGTTTAGGTCAGTGAAGTCGATGCAAACTCTCCACTTCCCGTTGCTTTTTGGAACTACTACTGGGTTGGATAACCACTCGGGGAATTGTACCTCCCGTATGGATCCTGCATCCAGCAGTTTTTCTACTTCTTTTTCCTCGGTTTTGCCTTCTCGGGTGCAGTTCGTCGTGCCTTCTGCGTGATTGGTTTGAAGGTGGGATTGACGTGCGACTGATGACAAACCATACTAGGATCAATTCTAGGCAGCTCGTATGGTTCCCACGCAAAAACATCGACGTTGCGTCTCAGTAGAGTTGTCAATTCCTTCTGTTCCTAGTTAGTGATAGAGGCTCCAATCAAGAAAAATCTGTTACTATCGCTATCACCAGCTGTAACCTCTACCAGGTCTTCGACGACCCTTTCAGAGGGGAGGAGCCTGGTCTCCTCTACTCCAGGTCTTTCGTACTTTAATTGCTATTTAGAAGGTGTCAGACCTTCTTGTTCTTCAACTTTCTCACTGGGCTGATCGGCCCTCTTCTCTGGCCTTGGTCGGATGGCTGCTATGAAGCACCTTCTTGCCATCGCTTGATCACCGTGGATCTCCATTACTCCTCGCTCGGTTATATACTTTAGTTTCTGATGGTAGGTCGAGGAGATTGCTTTCATTGCATGGAGCCATCCTCTGCCGAGGATGGCTTGGTATGGCGAGTCGATGTCAACCACCAAAAACTCAATCATCTTGGAGACGTTGCCCGCGCGTACTGGTAGTACAATTTTTCCCAGGGGCATAGTTATTTTTCCAGCGAAGCCAACTAAAGGGACAGTAGCTTCCTTTAGGTCGGCGCTTAACTTCAATTTTCTGAATACGTCGAGATACATTACCTTAGACTAGCTTCCTTGGTCGACGAGCAACTTGTCAACGTCAAAGTTAGCTATCCTAAGGGTAATGATCAAAGAATCTTGATGTGGGTTTCTCACTCCCACCAGATCTTCATCTGTGAAAATAATATGCGTATTATAGTTAACGTCATCTGCTCAGCGACGTTTTCCTGACTGTGACTTTACTGGATCGATCTGAAAAGCTTGCATCACTGTTGTAAGTTTCTTCATCTCCATTCGAGCTGAATTTCCTTGGATCTATCTGGCATCAGAGGCCCCATGAATTATTACGAACTCATGTCCAGCATCATCGTCGAGCACGTTATCGGGTCTCGCCTCTCTATTGGCAGCCGCTTTCTCTACCTTTTTCTTCATGAACTCGTTCAAATGCCTGGATTGGGCTAGCTCTTCGAGGTGGGACTTAAGAGCTTTGCAAGGCTCAGTCTTATGTCCTCCCTCTTTGTGAAAGGTGCATCTCAGCGCATTGTTCCTCTTCGATGGATCTCCTCCCATCTTCTTGGGCCACTTGATGAAGGGCTCGTCTTTGATTTTTGTGAGAATTTTATAAATTAGTTCTTTGAAGACGGTGTTGACCGTCTGAAATGCTTTCGGCGTGTAATTGTTGCCTCCGTTTTTGGAGCCATTTTTACCCCCATTCTTTACTCCTTTCTTCTGGTTCTCAGTTTTGTCACTGCCCTTGGTAGTGAGTTTAGCTCGACCGTTTTCCCCTGTACTGAGGCGGGTGACATCTTCCACCTTAGCGTACTTCTCGATGCGAGCCATTAGGTCATCAATAGTCATAGCCTCCTTCTTTGTCAGGGACTGGTATAGAAGGGAAGAGCTGGGTAGCCCAATTTTGAATGAGGCCACTGCCACTTGCTCCGAACAATCCTCGACCTCGTTGAATAACTCCCAGTACCTCTTCGTGTAGTCTCGGAGGGTCTCTTGAGGCATTTTCTTCATTGTCAGCATAGCATCCATCCTTTTGGGATGGGAGCTACTAGTAACGAATCGGGCCGTAAAGAGCTCGGCCACGGATTTGAAACTCCTGATGGATCGGTGGGGGAGCCTTTTAAACCATTTCTGTGCCATGTCGTGCAGGCTCGAGGGGAAAATTCGGTACATTAGTGCGTCCCGATGGTTCCAGAGGGTCATGGCCTGTCGGTACTGCCTGACGTGATCAATGGGATCAGTCTTACCATTATAAATTTTGAACCTTGGAACGGAAAATTTCTTGGGGGCTTCTTCTTCTTTAATTTCCCTCGAGAAAGGTGATTTCATCTGGGTTTTGAGATCTCACCTAGCGAGTTCTCGGGTCGATTTGGTACCGTGATGGGCAGGATGATGGTCCATCTTCCTTCGGACCAAATTTCATATGTTCTCGTTGCTGCGAGTAGGGCTCTGGTAACAACGAGCTTTTTGCAGCTGCTCGTGTAGGTCGTCCTCTGACTCGTCTCCGTCAATCTTTTGGGATCCTCGCATGGGGCTCCTTCCTCGGCTGTGAGATTTGCTCGCCTTAGGGATAGGAGTGCGGTACGGACGTCTCCTGGTATCATGATGGAGCTCTTTCTCCAGTCTCTCTAATCTTCTTTTCAGGCGAGCATTCTCAGCCTCGTGTCTGCGAGAAGACTCCCTCTGCTCGTGGATTCTTGCCTCATACACATCAATCAGTCTAGATATCTTCAAGGACCTTGCTGTACCTTGGCTTTCTTCTGAGGCTGGCCTTTCTAAGCGAGCCCTCTGATCTGAACGTCGAATTTCAGATCTAATCCTGTGAGGAACAGGTGGTTCTTGAATATCCCCTGCCTGGGGAGCATTGCTATTGTGACTGGACATTTTAAACTCCTTTTTTGGTGTGGGCTTTCTCAAGGAAGATAAACGTTCCCACAGACGGCGCCAATTGCGGTGACAATTATTATGCAACACAAATATATAAGAGAAAGGCATCACCAAGCAAGAATAAGGAATATAAAATAACAATAACACAACAAAGGATGTACATGGTTCAGCAAAGATATGCCTACGTCCACAGTGGTGCGGTCAGTATTATTCGATGTATCTCGGAGAGTGATTACAAAGAATATGACTTGTCCTTTGCCCCGGACCTAGGTTTTAATACATACATGTTCATTTTAGTAAGTGGGGGTGTTGGACTCCCCCACGTTTTCCATCTCTCGCTAGAACCTCTCTTAATGGGAACGTGGGAGGAGACTGGATCATAATCAGTTAAGAGATGGAGGGTCTGGACTTTGGGCCACCATAATTGGGCTACTCGTCCAGGCCCATCATTCTAATTTCGAGTACCCATAGTCACCAACACCGAATTACCAATCAAATGCTACCTAATCCTCCAGGTCAGGCCATCCATAAACCTTGACTTCTTTCGCTTCTCATAGCTCACCTCATTTGGCACGAAGTTTGCCAAATGGGTGAACTCCTCCTTATAATCCGCCACTGAACGGTCACCCTGAACTAACTCACTAAAGTTCTTCCTCATTTCAGCCTCTACCGCCAGTGGGAAGTATTTTCGATCAAACTGCACCCAGAACTCGAATTTCGTCATCAAATCTTTATCCTCAGCGGTGGTAACTGACTCCCACCACTGTAAGGCTTCCCCTAACAGATGAAAGGAAGCAAGCATCTGTATATGAACATCGGTACACTCTAGCATACGCAGGTGTCGCTGAATATGTTTCTTCCAATTACAAGCCTCTACTAAATCGATGCTACCCCGGAACTCTGGTGGGTGACCCTTCATAAAGGTCTCCCTAACTCGCTGCCAAGAAGGTGGTCCCACTGGAGCCTGAACTGCTGGTGCTACTGGAGACGGTGCCTGGGGCTATGAAAAATGGGTTGCCATAGCTTGCATCGTTGTCTCAACTACCTGGGTCACTATCACTTTCACCTGAGTAGTGGAGATCAACTAGGGTGGGGGTGGTAGTGGCGGTACCTGTGGTTCCCGATGAGCCTCCCTTAACTCATCCCTAACCTCATCCCTCTCCGCTCTCTGTCTCTTCGGTGGTATCAGAAAATAGATCGAAATATAAGTATGCAATATCTTAATACTATAAAATGAAAAACAAGGTATTTATTATGCTTTGTAATTAGCCTATCCACGTGGCACATCTCTATAATATCTCTATCTCTATAATTTTGATGTCTCCTCTTAGAGGATTGACATGTGGCAACACTAATGAATGCACTATTTTCACACCTCGATACCTCCATATTTACTCCTCACTGGCTTCCTCTTTTTATTGATATTTGAAGAGACCCAATATTCCTCTTTTTATTGATATTTGAAGAGACCCAATAATCAAGGTTCATGTATCCATAGAGAATTCGGTCGATGTCTTTTCACAAAATTCTGCCATGTTTTTACAGTAGTTACTTCTTCCTCACTTATTTATATGTATCTTTTTCTCTCCCCTCTTCATCACCATACCCTTCCGTTTTCAACTTCTCTTCACCCAAAAAAGTTGACGATCTCTCTCCCTCCCTCCTCATAAATCATTTTCTCTCTTTAAAATGGAAATTACCACGTCCCTCTGACCCTGAGCGTTATATTATATATTCAAATGGGATTATCTACCAGCAACACACACATGAAGACAACCGATCGTCTTCCATCGAGGAACAACATATATAAAGAAAAAACTGTAAATCGGTGTCAATACCCAACTCAGGTCAGCTAATATGTGGTCGCCAATCACCGACCTCTCAAACCGTAATGCTCTAAAAAAATTGTTACAATCCAAATCAAGTCAGTAGGAACGCAACCAGTCACCAGCCTCACCGATCAGTCGACCATGGTTATTGGTCATACCTGAATTAGTCGGCCCATTTTCTGGCAATTTGTCCCAATTGATCTAACGGTGAGTTATATTTATCTAAGTTGTTTTATGTATTAGATTCTAGCTAATACCCAGTTTATGTTGTTTGTCTCGTATATTAATTAATATACCAGATTTGAGATAAAATTATTACGCTATGGAATGCTCATGAAGGTTGAGAGGAACCTGTGGGAGATTGCCATTCAGTTGATTTTCCTTGCACCTTTTTTCTCATTTTTAATTACTTTTGTAGTTGTGTTTCCTTTTATTTACATTATATGAGTTTTCGTGGTTGAAGATTTGAGAACTATTTAATTTAGGAACATTCAATATGACTGACCACTCATGAAGGGTATTGTAAATGTTATTGTGTGAACAGGCTTCCAATTCTTAAGAAGTTTTTTAGTGTTATTATCCAATGGGTAAAACTTAACGGAGGTATGGTCTCAACCAAGAAGTGGTATTGCAAGAAAACGGACACCCCCAATTGCACTTTAGTTTGGTTATGGTTGTAAGTGGTAGGATTAAATAGTGGGTTCACTTTACATCAGTTGTGACTTTTGTGACTTTCATGTTGTAGGAGTTATAACACCAACCTTTCATGTATATGTAACAAAATTGTTTTCTTAGAAGATAGATATGTTGAAGGATACATTCATATTTATTATTCAATTATATGGATACATTCATATTTATTTTGTATCATTAGTTATGGGATCATATTTATTTCTATTGATGCAATGAACAATCTATATGTTTTTACATTTCATAATTGGATATTTGTAAATTTTAGAGTTCAAAATTTGTTGACTCACTTCAAAAATTAGGATAGACTTTTGTTAATTGAAAACCCACTGACTCAATGCAAGTCATTAAAATTAGTAATGCTCTTACCAATGAAAATTGAGGTCGTGTTAACAAAGTTTTAAAATTGGTTAACAAAGTTAAACTCCAAATTGTAGTGAGATTTGGTAGGTAAGTTTTTTCGGGGTTAGACAGCGAGAAACACACAATTTGATCAAAACTTTAATCTCTTTAATTTAGTTTCCTTTCCATGTTTGGTTCTCTTGATAATTTTGTTAGTTTTTTTTTTTTTCTGTAAATGAATCTCATTCCATTCTATTTGGCTTTTCAGTAATAAATCCCAGCTTCTATATGAAGATATTTAATCTATAGAAATCTAATAAACCATCAACTCAATTTTTTTAATTAACATCAATATGTTATTTGGGATAATTATCTACTGGTAGTTTTGATAAATAATATATATTTTTTCTTTTTTTCTTTGATGATACTATTTTATAATTTTGAATTAAATAATTAATTAATTTTTTAAGTCAACGAAAAATAACAAATGAACAATTTTGCAACCTTGCCTACATCGGAACTCCAATGTGCTAAAAGAATTAGCACTACTCCACACATTTATATTGGCGTTTTGTTTTATGATTCTAGAAAACGCCTGCGCATTGCGCAGGTTTTAAATCTAGTTTATACAAAAATCTAATAGCCGAAAATGATATCTCAAAAGCGAAAAATGAATTAATAATCCTAATAATAGAGCTCTATAACAACCGAACGCTACGCTGAAATGTAGTAAGACGCACAGATCCTAAGGACACTAGAACCAGATGCTCTAATACCATCTGTGACACCCCGCGTAATTAACCCCGTGTGATCAGTCCTAAATTAAATTAGAACATGTTTCTTAGTTGGTTCATTCTTAGCATCACTGTCGACTTTTCAATTACTAACCACCTAAGTGAGAAATTAGGCTCGTGCCAAGTTTTATCTTTCATTAATTTAATGAAAAACTCATGCGAAAATAAAATAATTTAAACAATCACAATTAACTGAAATCAACCATTCACATCTAAATAATCTGACCGAATAAACCATCGTCTAAAATCCAACAAAAGTAAAGACAAATAATGATAAATCTCAACAAGTCTGACATAAATACTAAATAAAGCTGTGAGCAACATGTTCGAGTAACTAATAGGAAGATTCTATACTAGAAATGAAAAATAATGAGGCGCCTGTCAAACTCCCGCAACATCCATATATGCTGCAGCAATAGATCCCTGGAATGAGTCAAGTCTGGCGTCCCTGTGGCTAGACACCTAAAAGGTTTTTTAAAATATTTATAGCAAGGGTAAAACCCAAAACACTTGGAAAATATTTAGTAAATGATTAACTTGGAGTAATAAATATGTATGCATACTCTTTATATTTTAGTTAGTGTCGCACTCCCTTGACGACATCCTCACACCTCCTCTAATGTGTATGATTAACGCCTTAATTAATTCCCCTAGTTATTTATTCCATAACCAGATAACCGATATAACCCCTTACAACCACCCTACTCTAACCGAGTATGAAATAATTATGATTTCTAAGTTATTATCAACATGAACTTAATTAATCATTTCCCTTTTAAAATTCATATAACTTTCACATCCATTATACACATAATACAATTCACGACCTGCATTAAATTACCCGTATATAATTATTTATCTCATTATATACGTATAACCACATTACAACATTCACACATGTTGAAATAATAAATAATAGATGATAATAACCATCATTCCGAGTAATAACTCACCGAATGTATATTCTCTAAAGTGCTATCCCACTAGGTGAATTCACATAACCTAGTTACCCCAAGTCGGGATCGCTCACTAACTTAGTTAATAACATAAATATTGGAGGCGGTCATATTCCTTCCCTGAAAGTGAGATGCCCCTCACCCATATAATGGACGCTATGACCTGAGGATATACTCGTCCTACTCCTCAAGCTAGGGGATTCACCAACTACGCGCAACCTCCCCTGATAGCACTAGAGTATATATTATAATAATATCTAGCCACTGATATTAATGCACACACCATATATATATACTATCGCATACCGTATATATATATATATATATATATATATATATATATATATATATATATATAATTAAAACAATCTTGGCTTTAACGTGTACTAAACCTGCAACACTAGCCTATACGTCATAACTTGAGTTTATGGTCCAACTCAGATTATTAACTAATTTGCACATTAATTAATTTAATTACTTTGGTATCGGTCAACCACTATACCCGGACTCGCCCACTTGATCCGAAATTTAATATTTTGGAATATATTTCTCCAAAACTAACCACAATGTGTCACCCATAAATTCCCTCCAAATCCCAATTACTTTCCCTCATAATTGTTAATAATTTATGTCCTATATTTATTTCTCACTAAATAAAGTGTGGGAAAAGAATTTTAAATAAATTTCCCTTATATAATAAAACTGGCCGAATTATCAAAAATCCTCAACCATCGATTGATCGATCCCAGCCATCGATTGATCCCTCGATCGAGCAGGTCTTCGTCTTCTTCGAAGGCCTGTTACTGCCGTGGAGGAAAATCTTAAATGTCCAATTTCTTCTACAGTCTAACCCAGGTCCTATCATCAATATAATACACCAAGAACATCATAAGGAACCCCCATAAAGTCCCCATACCCCGTTTAATTTCCGTTCTCTCCTATTTTATGAATTCGGGAAAACTCGGGTTATTCGTTAATTACGTCTCAACACCAAATTACCATCTCAAATTCGTTCATAATTCGTCTGGATTTTCACATCTGACCAGTACATATCAATCTCAGATTATATAATGAATCTCTACAACAATTTCTAATCAGAAGATTTATTTACAAAACCCCCATTTTTGTACCCTCTTTACCCCAAAACGAATTTTGGTTCCCACTTCACACAAATATGAATTGTAATACAAATAAATACTAGAGCAAGTTAACCACTTGACTTATGGTTTCGTAGGGTCTGATCCGGAGTAGTGATTCTCAATGTTGATGATGAAATCCCCTTTGGTTCTTGCCTTTGCCTCCCAAATTAGTTCCCAGTGGCTTTAACTGCTCCCTAGGGTACTCTCTCCAAATTTAGGTTTTCCACCATGTAATCTGTCGTTCCCCTTTTTCCTTTAATTAAGTAATTAGGATTAATCCCATTTTTAGCCTAATGGTCCAAGCCCAAGTCACCCAAATACCCTCATATGGGCCCGGATATGCCTAAAAATGTCCTGAGATCTATTTATTACCCTCGGGTACTCTATTTTAACTATTTTGGCCCTTCCGAACTCAACTGTGCACTCAGAATTTTCATCCAGATAATTTTATAAAATTTCTTATCTCCCACCTAACTTAGTCTGGAATCGACTCCCAGTTGAGATAAGTAAACCCCACGTCACTAATACTCTTAAGACGTAATTAAATATTACTATTTACCTAGTTTAATTTCCTATAAATATTAACCAATTATTCTCCCGATTAATATTTATATAACAACTCCATAATTAATTCCATTAAATTATGACACACTAGTAATTTTAATTTTTCCCGAATTAATTAACTATTAAATGCATAAAATTACGAGGTGTTACAGGTCCGTGCTAAGATATGTTGAAGAATAGTAGTATGCGCGAGTGCTTGATGACATTCACATATCTATAATTGTTGTCGATGACTTTTCCTCATTGACTTCCATTCGATCCTCACCCAATCATCGATGTAGGGAGGCATACGTTAGATCGTTTCTATAAAGTGATATATTTCTAGAGATATGGGAGAAATTCTAGTGAGAGAGACACTTGAGAGAGTGTTAGGTGTGATTTACACCTCTAATCCCCTCATTTTATAATCCTTTATTAGGGTGTCGATCCGTACCCCTAGCTTGTCCCTGCCAAAGTATTTAGTCATTGAAAAATAAAATTATATTCTTATTGCCCACTCTGATAGTTTTTACACATATTTCTTATAAATAATCTCATTTTCTAAGGGGATCTATAGACACCCCATATTCATATCCATACCCTCCTTCATTATTTATGGGTCTACCGGTTATCTTAATTTTCCCATGATCGAGGGCAAACGCATATATCTTTGGAACCCTTGCTTTTAGGTACTTGCCCAATTTTACCCCCTAAATATCCAATTTTGGAAAAGTGTCAAACATCAAAGGTTTAGGTTGGTGGACAATCTATCCATCAGTGAAAATAGTGCGTGCATTAGCTATTACATACTCTTTTCATGCAAATTTTCTATCTAAAATCTCAATTACACCCATTCCTCATCACACATCCATCTTTCCCTATCAATTTCCACCTTCATATCCTTTATTTAAGTGCATCGATAGGCCTCGAAATCTAATTATAATCGTTACTCTACTCAGTGCACTGAAGTTTGCCTTGGTTATTACATCGCCGGTGTTGGGGTTTTATTCTTAAAACCATATTGATGATTTTTTTGTCAAATCTCATTGAAATATAAATCATGTTTTTGAGAATTCCTTATATTTTTTCTAAATATACTGTATATGTCGATTAATTGTAGTTAATAGGAATTCA
Organism: Sambucus nigra; assembly: GCA_949130495.1. Taxonomy (NCBI): domain Eukaryota; kingdom Viridiplantae; phylum Streptophyta; class Magnoliopsida; order Dipsacales; family Adoxaceae; genus Sambucus; species Sambucus nigra. Next base: position 379,139,011 of record OX422214.1, on the reverse strand, counting down.
AGTGAATTAGGTTCGGTTCGATTACAAAAGATCAAAATTTCAATACAAGTACGATTGAATAATTCACAGTGTAGATAGGGATTTAACTTCCTCTAAAAAAAGATTCATATACAATCTTAGTAGTTTACCAAGACTTATATGATGGTTTAAAAATTTGTCTAGTAGTTTAAAAGAATTTTGTACCAGTACATTAATGATTTATTGAAAATGACCAAGGGTGAAATTTTAGTATTAGTGATAACTATATTAGACTTGCATAATCTCACAGATTGTGAATGGTGCATAAATGTTTAATCTCTAGGGATATGAGAATTGCAGTGTTCACACAATTATTTCTTTGCCTGAGATTCAATTTATTGGTTAATAATGTATGTAGTTTGGGTAATCATTGTGTGAATATGTTCATGATCATATTCTGGAGAAATCCGAGTTTAGGAGATATTCTGAATTGTGATACCCCCTTGATAAACTTAAAAGTTTTGATTCTGCCAGTAAACATAGACGATGGATTTTCTAATCTGGTAGAGTGTCAAATAAGTATAAGATCTTGGAGAAATTGATTCGAGACAAATGAATTTCACCAATAGGGTATTGAAGGCTGAATGTGGAAAATCACAATATATGCCATCTCACTTTACAAACATTACCACTATTCAAGTAATTTTGAAATAATTAAATTAGAGCACAATTGTAATTATTTAGTGATATTAATTACAATTAAACAAAATTTGAAATAAATTACGGAGGATAATTTTAGATTTTCCTACTTTTATTTACAAGTTATTTTAATTATTTGCCTTGGGGTCCCCAATATAGTCCTAATTATAGAATCAAACCATATTTTCTCATATATCGTAAAAATCCCTTGGTTATCCTCATGTTCCTATATAGAGGATCATGAGCAGGACCCTCTTAACCAAAAATCTTATCATTCATTTTAGCCAAAGATAGAGGAAGATAGAGGAGGGGTAGTGGCTAGGGTTTTGGTAGAGGGGAGAGAAAACAAGGTGATGACAAAATTAGAGACTCTCAAGGTTCTTCAAGATCCATCTCATGGCGTGTTTTCCTCATAAAATCATATTCTATAATATCTATGGTGGTTTACGAAAGTACTCTTTCTTATGTCTCAATTTTTTTGTGGGCTCAATTTTATAACAACAATCCAATAAATATAGGTTTCATTGCACACACTAAATATAATCCTAAAAAAGATTTTTTAATAAATTTTCTATTCTATAAAACCATAAATTGAATTTGTATAATATATTTCATATTTTGTATTTGTATATTTTATATGTATTATATACTTAAATATTCGTTATATTATATTTTTCTTGGTTTTATAATTTTCCATAATTTAAATTTAATTTTCGAATGATTTTTATAATTTTTTGGAATTCATTGATGTTGGTTTAAACATTTAAAATAAACAAAATCAATATTATTTTTTACTTCTTAAATTAAAATCAACAAAAAAAATGGTCGCGCTTATGATTAAACTCGAATGGGTTTTGTTGGTGATTCGTGTGTTATGTTTTGGACTAATTTGAGATGAGGGTTTAGACCACGTGATTTAATCATGCGTGAGCTCTGTGATGAGTTTGCTTGACTACAGACATGTCAGTGGTGTGCTGACCCTTTTTCTCCTCTCTGCACTGATTTTTTACACATGTGCCCCCAATGATTGACGTTTTATATGAAGAAATTTGGGGCTTTATATTCCCTTGGTGACAACTCTTATGCCCTTATTGTTTGGGTAATTACGTGATTTCCAGAGCTATTCCACCGTTTCTATAAATAGAGAGCTTAGGGTCATTTTTTTTAGAAAGAATTTTTTTATGAGACGCAATGTTACTCTGTTGAAATTTCTAGTCATCTTTCTCTTTCTTAAATTTTCAATTTCTTATATGTCTTAAGGGATCTTTTTAACACCTTTCATCCTATATGTTTACCATATATATTTTGTGAGGATGAGTATTTAGTTTTTGATGAGTTTTCTAGTTTGTGGAAGTTGAGACGTATGGAGCTTATTTAAATTTGCTTTTAACTTGGTTCCATTGTGAAACCCATGCTATATTTGTGGGTATATAATCTAAACTATATTTTTACATGCAAAACCATATGTATTATTTATCTTCTGTGTTTTAAGGTTTGAATGATTTAGACTATTTTTAAAAATATTTTACAAACCCTAGTTTTGAAAAGATATATTCTCGTTTTATATATATATTTGTGTGCATATACATGTGTGCATGTGTGTTTGTATGTGTGTAAATATGTGTACTATTATCATAATTATTCTAAACATGATATATTTGTGTGTATCTTTTGTGGTTTCTTCAAATCTCGTGATATTAATTTTTTATCACACAAACTGTTTGGTTTTTCATGAGGTTAAAATACCAATTCATAATGCAATACTTTTATGTCCTTAGCTTTAGAATTAATCTCTCAAGATTTAGTGAAATTCAAGGTTATTTTGACTTATTTTTAATTACCTCTTAATGGATACTCTTGCTTTGCGTGTGAAGTTTACTTGGATACTATTTTTTGTTTGGTTCGATTTAGTAGTTTGTGGGGTTATTTAGTGTTTGCCTTGAAATACTGGGTGTATTGAGAGTACTAGTTCATTTACACATTAGTAAACTATAATTTGTACCTAAACTGTTGTTATTGTGGACGTGGTGTATGTAGTCTTGGAACTAAAAGCAATGAACCAAAATAGGAAGATGGTCATGGTTTTTGACCCGCGATCAAGGCCCATGGTTCACGGCTTTGGACCGTGATCATATTGAGGGTGACAAAACTGTACGTCACGATCCAAAACTATGGCCCCTAATGTGACAATTTAAAAAAAAATATTTAGTTTATATTTTCAAATTGTCACACTAGGGATCATGATTTTGTACCGTGGCCATCAAATTAAAAAATATACATATTTGGTCACGGTTTTGAACCGTGACCAAATTAAAAAATAAAAAAATAAATTCTAGTTTTGTGCTTCCTAAATAAACATGTACATTATTTAAACATGTTTACATTTTCGGAAATAAATATTTAGCCATTACTCCATCCATAAATTAAAATATAATAATACAACACACGTTAACTAACTAAAGACATCAAATTATATAACACAAATAATAATATAATGCATACTTGCGTGAATATGATAATAACACCCTAATATCCTAATCGAAATCCAATGAGTGATTGTTTCCTTTCATAAAATAAGACTTTAAAATGTTCCTTCTCCAACTAGGCCTACAAACGTGAATTTAAAAGGTTCCAAATGGTAAGTAACAAAAGACTTGAATCCCAAAATAACATTGGGATGCTTACCAACCCAAAAATGGCATAATAGTCCATGTAGTTCATACATGAACAAGGCTGGGGTCTAACCAATAATCCGAATCTAGGATATCTCTTTCGATTTACAAAAATATATGTGAAATGTTTTGAAAGTGTAGAAAATTGTGAGAACACTCTAAATTGGGAATTGAAGTATAGGGCCCCTTTTTTGGGTTTTTATTTGTTAAAATAAATGTGAATGCATATATGATAATAAAAAAATTGGGATTAGTGATACAAGCTAAAAATGGAATAATATAAGAAAATGAAATTAGTGTTATCCATAAAGAACTTTGATGCCTTGTGTCTCTGTGAACATCACATAACACAAACCACCAATCGAAATAACCACGCATATATTAAATATCAATAGAACCTGTGATCATTTTTATGGTTACCTCATATTGGCGGTTTGTTATCAGTGTCGCATACAAAACTTAAGAATATCTACATAATGACATTTTGCAAAATGTGAGCGATGGGGAAGCAAGTGTAAGAGAACTAAATATATGAGTATAAGATACATAAACATAATTAAATATGAGAGTTGTTCATATACATACGATACATATAGGGTTGTCATACAAGATTTAACTAAATGATAATAATATAACGTTTTGAAACTCAATATTCATCTAAATCAACTTAAAGAACGGATAAATTAGGATTGTCATCAAGATCAGACTGGAACTAGGGGCCTTTACTGAATCTTCTTGAGTAGTCAAACCCTTTGGTACATGCATAACAACAAACCAATTATCATCGCTTAGGCACATAGAGTAGAATACCTTCTTAACATTTTAAAAGGCACAAATAAAAGTCTCGTCGATCAAGCGATCTTTACTCTTCATCTTAGATAAATCTATCATTATAAGTTTTGAGGTGGTATCAACTTTACAACCTTTCGTAGTATCCTCTACCTCTAGCTAGTAATAATAGATGGTGTTTTCTTTCAAGTCTAACTTATTTAGTTTGAGGATTTATTAGATAATCCCATAATAGGTCAACATTATGTTATTTGGATTTTATCATTTTTACTAGCTACACAATAAGTCGAGGCAGAAATTAATATTTTTGCTGTTTTAGATCAATAATTTTTACTTGTTTGGGTATGAGATGAAATCAAAACCATTGACGTGGAATTTTTAAACTTATTTGCATGGAAATTAGGATCCACCTTGGCTAGGCCTGAAATCCTTCAAAAGACATCAGATTTCTCTAAAAGTTTCATTTTACTGGATTTATATTACGCCATATATTCAAACACATGTATAAATAACTGCAACAGAAGAGGTTGGAATTACCTCTTTTGATACCCGTGTCCTAAAATCACTTCTCATCTAATTTCTAGCCATTTCTCGCTCATACTTCCTAAACGTGATTATGAAATTGTAGAGTTTAGATGGTAATATAGAGAATATAAGTAATCAGACAAAAATAAGTTATATACGTAATTACCTACTCTTTCCAATCTTCAAATTCATCTTGTAATTTGAAGACATAACGTGTTACTTTCTCGTATTGAAGATAAGTGAGGCTCACCTCCTTAGGGTTCCCAAGAGGCCATTCGTCCTCAAACTCGTCAGGTTCCTCTATCACTCGCTATCTATGAGGATTGAACCTCATAATCCCCTGTTCTGATATATGTTCTCAAAAGTATAATGATGATTCTGTTATTATGTTTTCTTCAACAATTGACCCTCTAATAAACCGTGTATTTTTATCGTAGTCTTTGAATGTTTTTAAAATATCTCAAAAGGATACATCCAGTAATACTAACAAGTCCACATAATAAATCCTCATCACATAATGTACAAGCAGGTGGATGCAAATATCAAAGTAAAATACTTCTTCAAAACACAAATAGCCTTGGCTAAAGTGGCTTTCACAACCTTAATGTGCGTCTTGTTTACCACTTTTTCACACACTAAGGTGAAGCACAAACTAATCTTCATAATTCTCCTGCAAAGATCTTTTTCTCAGAAAATAAATGCCCATACAATAGAGGGATTAATTGGATAATTACGTGCCAATTTTGTGACTTGCACTATTTCAGGTCATTTGTTTGGTAGCTTACAACCCGACGCAAATTATTAAAATAAGTGTTCGGAGTTTTCAAATTGAACAACATATCTAGGAGGATATTTTTCTCACTTGTAGTCAAGGTGAAATAACCCACACGAATTGAATTTCTTCCCATTTTAGGATCAGTTTTTTACCATAATTTTTTTTTAATTTTTATCTCCTTTAGATTGCGACAGACCCTCTCTCCATCTCTCGAATGAGATCCACCCAAACATTTTCCTATTAGATGTTCCAAGAATTCTTCTCCGTGTGCATCACATCAATTACATGCCTTACATGGTGCACTTTCTAATACGATAAGTCAAATAAGATTTACTATCTGGACCATGAATCCTCCCTAGATTTATGTTTCTGGACTAGAAATTGAGGGTATTTGCCAACAAACTTATTCCCCAAAGTCGCAATATTCACCTTCTCCTAGATTTGATAACCATAAAGTCGAGTTGGTTCAGCCCTACGCTCTTTATTGATAGGTAAAAAATTAGGCTTGTTATTTCTAAAAGGGTGACTGGTCGGCAGAAATATATGATTATTAGCATAACTCATCTTCCCACTATGATGTAGCCAAGTGGATTAACTTTCCTCCCCATAGATGGGACATCCATTATAACCATGAATATTGCAATTAGATAAGGTTCCATAGGAAGTAAAGTCGTGGATCGCCCACATAACACTTGCTTTAAGTGTCAACTCTTCACCCTCATGATCGTCAAATTCCCTCACGCCTTCATCCCATAACTCTTTAAGTTTTTCAACTATTGGGACTTGAAAGATATCAATATCATCGTTGGGATCCTTTGACCCCAGTATCAACAACAATAATAATAATGTGAACTCTTTTCTCATGCATTATGTTGAAGGGAGACTTAAAGGTTCTATGAGAACAGGCCAATAACTATGATTAGTTCTTAAATTATCAAAAGGTAAACTCGTTAGTTGATGATGTGAGATGAACATTGCATGTTTATTCTATAAATTCAGGGTGTCGTGCGTTTGAAATTTTCTAGATGAATGAATCAACCTCATGATGAATGATTTTACCACCCACCTCGGCTCGAGCATTCTATGTTATGGCCTCTAGTATCCACGGTACAGTGAAAAATCTTTTAACCGTGTCTCGAGGGCAAAATACTATAATACCTTATGTGGAACTTGTGAGCACTTGTGAAATTTTGTCGTATCGACTTCTTGACTCTCGTTAGTCATATATCTTGGCTCCTTGCATACAAGACATTCATTCTTAAGTTCGTGTTCGTGTTCATTACTATACAATATGCAATCATACTTGCATGCGTGAATAGATTTGTACTTCAACCCCAGATCTTTCAAGCTCTTTTCATACTTATATAACTATCTGGAATCCTATTCTCTTTTTAGAGAATGTATTTATCCCACTTAAGAATTGTAGTTACGTTATTGCCTAACAACCCAAATTAACAATTCAAATTATGCAAACTGATTAATTCGTACAATACCGAGTGCTCATGCTCATAATTTTTATACAAAGGTCTAGTTGCATTGACTTCCAACCCTATGTATGATCGATAGTCGAGTAATTCAACATCAACTTATTCGTTGACTTGGTCATAAAGCATATTATACGTATCCATAGGTTTGAGGTTTTTTATTTTGGTAGACTCTATAAGCATCATCTATTAGGTCACTTAAAGGAAAATGTGTTGGAGAATTGCTCACCACTTCCCCCCGATGGGGTTCCGTCACGCGATTATGTGTCGATAATTCTTTCGAAACATATAATACATTTTTTTCCTTATGGAATGTACATATCTTATAGTCTTTCATCATACCCCATATCAGTAAATGCAATTCAATATCTTCCAAATTCTTAAATTTTGTATTTATATGATGTTTGCACGAACACGGAATCTTATCACTATTAAAACTTCTTTGGGCATATTTAATAAATTTATGAACGCCTTTTACATGATTATCATGTACTCTATGACTCTCTCCTATCCACTCTTTGTATTATAGGAAAACCATTAAGTAGTCTTTAAAATTCAAGTCACCTATATAAATGGGTTGAAATGAAGGTCAAGTTTTTTTTTTAGCAAAGAGGGATAGTACCCCCACAAGCTTTATTAATTTTTAAAAATAGAGAAACAACCTCTCCATGGCTTAACAAACCCAAACTTTCCTATATCTAGAGGTTGGATCCCATATTGTAGATTTTTAAAAATTTATTTGGAGATTTATAAACTAACCCCTTTATAATGAAAGCAAACTTTAAATCAATCCAAACTTGGGGTTTTATAAACTAACCCCGTTATAATTTTTTATCCCATTTCTAATTTGAAGAAGGTGCAGCCTATCCATTTTGAGGTGACCTTTGACCAATTGGGGAAGGGAATTAAACATGTAATATGTAGAATCAGTGTTGCTACCCTTGAAGCAAGAAGGTCTGCTACTAAGTTCATTGCTCTCCAAATATGAGTGATTTGAATTTGATTTGATATTTGCGTGTTATTTAGAATTTGTTTTTATTTCTATGGAGGTTTTTCTTTCTTCAAAACAACATATATTATAAGTTTAAAATCTGATTCAACTATAACATTTTGAATGTTTAGTTAAGAAATTAGTTTTAGACCTTTTGCTAATTCCATAGCTTATGCATTGAAAGAATGTTTAATTCCTATAGACTTTTCAAATCCTGCAATAAAAAGCCCTTCAGAGTCTCTAATTACTCCTCATATGCCACTAGTACATGATTTCCATTTGATGATCCATCTATATTTATTTTGAAATGGCCTTGAGGAGGTGTTGTACAGTCACATTTGATGATCTGCACAATCTTTGGCTTTATTTTAATTTTGAAACAATCAATAATAGGAATCTCCTCTGGAAGGCTTTTGTCATAAAATTTATTGGTATTTAGAATGTTTGAGGCAAGGTTTATAACTTGTTAAATAATGTATGAGGAGTTGGAACTAATGTTGTCAAATAATTTTTTATTTTTTACCTTCCAAAAGTTCTCATAAGATAATCTTAAACATAATTGAGAAACGTGTTTTTTACATGCCTTGTAAATATAGGCCAATCTGAATCCCGCATTTTGAATATCTGATTCAAAAGGAACTGAGTTGTTAAGAAGTTTCCAAATGAAATTGGATAATTTTATTAGACAATCTACAGACCAGTTAATTTTCCAACTTAAAGACATAGGCCTAGTCTTTCTTCAACCATTGTAAGCAAACTTTAATGCGAAATCTCTTGTTGTTGATGGTTTCCATATTTTATTTTCCCCATCTATGTAATTATCTGCTATATTAGAAATACTATCCATCCTCTTAACGATACTAGATCCATTTCTAATGTCTAATCCTCTGTGATATTTGTTTCTAATAATAGATGCTCAAAGGCCTTTATCAAATTTGAAGTTCCAATATAGTTTTATACTAGAAGAAGAAATAATATCTCTGAAACTTCTAGAATATAATCCACCTTTTTCAAAGGGGAAACAAGTTTCATAACACTTGGTCCATTGATAAGAATTTTCTTTATTAGTACCTACCCAGTAAAACTTAGAGAAGATATTATTCAATCTTCTTACGATTGTTTTAGGTTGATATAGAGCTGATAGAATGTATACTGGAATTAAAAGAAGAACATGATCAAAGTTGCTTTACTTGCTTGAGAAATTAATTTTGATGACGAGGTGCTGAGTTTTTCTCTAATTTTTTATCCTAATTCTTCAAATTGAAGGATTTTATTTCTACCTTTATTAATATAGCAACGTAAATATTTCATAGGTAAGCCTTTAAATTTTAGACCAAAATAATCTGCAATTGACTTTTTCCTAGCAGAGCTAGTTTTTTCATCAACATATAATGAACTCTTAGAGTAATTAACTATCTCACCTAATGTATCTTCGTATATTTTAGGGAGTTTAATTATTGCAATAAGACTTTTGCTTCCCCCATTTGTGAAGATTATAATGTCAACTGCATTGCCTAGATGAGATGTCAATTAACTATTTTGGGGATTAAAATAGGGAATGGCTTTATTTTGATGAAATATTTTATCAATATTTCTACTAAGACTTTCAGCATCTAATATAAATAGGCTAGGATACAAAGGATCTCATTGTCTCAGTCCTCTCGTTGAAGAAAAAAGCTTTGCTTTAACCATCTATGTTAATTGAATACCAATTATTGGAAATGATTCTCCAAACCATATCTATAAACTGTTCATTAAATCCAAATTTTCATTGTACTTGACATAAAAAAAGGCAAGCAGACTTTGTCATAGGATTTTTCTATGTCTAATTTCATAATGACATCAATACCATGGGCTTTTTTCCCAATGGATTGAACCATTTCTTGGGCTAGCAGAATATTATTTTGAATACTCCTCCATTTAACAAAACCACTTTGATTATGGGAGATAATAGAGGGAAGAATTGATGAAAGTCTATCACTAAGGATTTTAGATATAATTTTATTACATAAGTCGCATAGACTTATTGGTTTAAATTGTACCCAAGCTTAAGGATTTTAGACTTTAGGGATTAGAGCTATATTTGTAGCAGTCCAACTTCTTGGGATTTTTGAACTTGTAAAAAAAGCATGGATAGTAGTGATAAGATCTAATTTAAGTATATCCTGGACTTTAATGTAAAAATCTCCTCCATATCCATCTAGTCCTTGAGCACTTGAAGGGTCAAGTCTTTTAATGGCTTCCATAATTTCTTCTTGAGAAGGAAAATTATATATTCTTTAGTTCATTTCTTAATTGATAACTCTATCAATTACTTCCAAGTAATCATTGTTTAGAATTTTGAAATCACTTTTCCAAAGATTTTGAAAATGAGAAATAAATATTTTATCAATTTCTTCAGAAGATTCTTCCCATTGGTCATTATAATTTTTTATTTTCTTAATGGCAAACCTTCTATTTTTAGATTTTACTGAAGTGTGAAAAAGCTTTGTGTTGAGGTCCCTTAGTTTTAGCCATTTTAGATGACTATTTTGATACCAATAACTCTCTTCCCTTTGCAAAGCTATGTTAAGCTAAACTCTAGCTTCAAATAATTCATACCTAGAGGTATCATTAGGGGATAATTCAAAGGCATTTTCTTTAATCTTTACCTTATCCTCTAAATCATTGCCTGATTGGGAAATATTTTTGAAATTATCTTTGTTCCATGTTTTTAATTTTGTTTTAATGAGTTTTAACTTGATAGAAAATTTGACCATTGGAGGAGCTTGAATGTGAATTGGCCATGCTTCTTTAATTATTTCTTTAACGTTAGAGTTGATGTACCAAATTGAAAGATATTTAAAAGGATTAGGGCATTGGTCTATATTACTCTTCATAGAAAACATAAGTAGACTATGATCAAAGTAATCTCTGTGTAAATGAGATATAGAGGAGTTAGGTAATTGAACTAACCATTGATTTTTAACTAAACCTATATCAAGTCTACAGAAAATGATACCATTAACTCTATAATTAGTCCAGGTAAATTTAGATCCTGAATAACCTAAATCAGATAATGCACGGGAGAATATCAGGTCATTAAAATCTTTTATTGCATGAAAATCAAATTGATTTCCTCCTTTTTTTTTTGCTTCATTAGAGACCAGATTAAAGTCTCCCGTGATTGGCCAAGGAAAGGTTGAAGAACTTGAAGTTGTGTTTTCTAATTGAGTCCATAAAATTCGTCTTTCAGAATCAGTGCAATTAGCATAGACTAAAACAAGTAATGATGTGTTTAAGAAGTCAATATCAATTTCCAAGCATATCACTTTATCAGAGTTGAAGACAACATGAACTTTAAAATGTTTTTTTCCAAAAGAACCAAATCTTATTGAATTGATTAGATATGCTATTAGAAAATTTCCATTTGACTTGATATTTGGTGATAGATTATATTCCAACTTTAAGATCTTGTAAAGCTATAGCGGGCAATTAATGTATTTTATTTAATTTTTTAATTCTTATGTTTGTTGCTTTATTAGTTACTCCCATTACATTACAACAGATGAAATTTAAAATTTAGGTGATTTGGAAAGATTAAGAGAAATTGACTCACCTGATGATCTAGTAAACCTTCTAAAAAGAGGATCATAAGGAGTAGGTTTAGGAGATTTACCTAAATTTTAATTTTTTGCAACATCTAGAGCAATACCCGTGTCTTTGTTTTGTTTCTCCTGGGTAGACTTTGATTCTTGATAGGATTTCCATTTCAAATCAAACCATAATGCAAAATTTCGAAGCTCTTCAATTAAGGAAACTAGAATATATGCATCTTCCTTATCGGAATGGCAATATTTGTCACTAGTAGGATGTTTTTCAGGGGATGGAATGTTTGATCATTTTCGGGGTAAATTTTATTGATCCACAATTGTTGTTTCTTTAGTAAAATAGTCTCTATGATGAACCTTTTCTACTTGGTCTTGATTGTATCCAATTGCATTTACCTTTAAAGATAATGATGCAATTCCTTTCGATGGAGAATGAATTTGAGTGTTTTCTTGATTGTCCTCTTCTAAATCTAAAGGGAAAGTTTGCAATATTTTAAATTAATTAACCAGGTTGCCTTGATTAACTTCTTCATTTGTATCTTTTTAAAAAAATTGTTCAACTGCATCTTGAAGATTCTTGGTGGTTTCCTTCTAGATTTCAGTTCGTTCCTGATCTTGATTTGTCTTTCTTAGGAGGTCTGTTGAAACTGTTTTGAGATTAAGGTGTTTGAACATGCATTTTTCTTCTTCACGACCTTTTTTCATACAAAACTCATAGAATAAGGGTATGTTTTCATACGAAACTTGCTGCCGGAATCCTTTAATACCACAACCAATCCAAATCCTATGGATTCTTTCTTGGAGAAGGTTAATTTCCATATATATTCTTGTTATACTTGGCCTTGAAATTGATGCTGTAGAAGCATCCATTTTAAGTGGTTTCCCAACAAATTAAGATATAGAGTATAATAAGGATTTTGCATAAAAGTGGATAGGCAAATTTGGAAGATTTATCCACACTGGAACAATTGGACTTTCTTCATTTGGTTTAAAGTTTACACTCCATTTAAAAGTTATTATTGGGTATTTTTCGATGCGCCATAGATCTCTGCGCCATAATCTAACATAATCCTCCTTGCAATTTAGCCTAATAAGGATATGCTTTGAATCTAATAGACCAGTGGAGAAGGATAATTTCAATTAAATTGTTTGGAAAGTTTTACGAATGGACTCAATTGGAGGTCTTCCATGCGAGAATTTTCTAATAATGGAATGCTTGAATGGCTCCTCAAGGGATGAAATGTCTTCATCAGAAAAAAAATAACTGCAAGTTATCCCCTAAATGTTGTTGGAGACTTGAGTTCTAGTTCCTTGGAAGAATTATTCATAATCACGCTTGCGAAGGATTTTATCCAATCATTTGTTAGATCAGGAGGTTTTAGGGGGATCATTGTTACAAAAGGAGGATTGGTCATGTTATCCATATAAGGAGGTAGAGGTCTTTTATTCATAAGGGAGAAGGGGAAGTCTCCCTAGTTCTTGGAGTGTTCTTGGAGAAAGCTTTCATCGATTTTTGAAATGAAGGTCATGTTGGATACAAGAACTCTCAGTTTAAATTCAAGAAAATACATTAAACCCAAATAAATTGATACCAAATTCATTTAACTCAATCATTCAGTAAATATAGAATAAAACCAAACAGATATCCCAAAAAAAATATTACAAATTTTTTTCAGAAAAAGAACATTGTTCCATGCATAGACTTGTCCAACAAATCAACTAGACACATAATAAAAAGATTTTGATAGTTTCGTAACAAAGGCCCTTTCTCGTTGTCAACTTACCCAGACTCATATCTGAAACCATCATATATTATACCAACTAATATATGATCCTCAACCATCGCCATAACCAATTCCATATGGCGATTGTGTACATTTGTTCTCATAATCATGGAAATGAGAGTGCACATGCCAATAACCCTACTATTGGACAATTCACATATATAATATGACTCACCAAAGTCATCGTGCGTGGGTGACGATAATCCACAAAATGTTTGAGGAGGCATTTCATAGGGGAATGTTTCAAGAGGAGGCATTTAGGAGTGTAAACCTTGAGGCATAGGATAGGGGAATGTCGAGGAGGCATTTGAGGAGGTAACCCTATTGTTGAGTAAATAATGGGACCAACATGTAGATTTCATTCCTCAGGATTGTCATGTTATTGCAAATGTTGACCACCTCATCAAAAGCTCTGACACCTCTGTTTTAGTCCTGGCATAGTCTTCCTCCTCTCTCGACACATGACTCATCACCGAAGAGATCTTGTCCAATAGAGATGCGTTATGCTATAATTTTCTACTTGGCATACGTGAGACCACATCTCGTGTCCTCCCTTTATTGTCCCTCATAAATACCTTGGTTAGGGTATTTGCTTCAATGTCATAAGAGCTGCACTCGGACCAACTACTCTACATGACTTTTATTATTTCATGGGAATTTATTAGTTCTATTTTCCCATCAAGCATGTAAGTACAAGTTGACTAAATCAACTTTTGTACCATCTTTCGGAGTCCCCTTGGTCTATTAAGCCCATTCATCCTTTAGATCATCATAATATTTTTCTCCAAGTTCATGAACGTTAACTTTTTTTTACTTGTTTAATTTATTTCTCTCTCTTTTAGTCAGTTTTCCCTATTCCGATTGTTTACGCCCTTATGCCCACAGTCATCTTTCCAAGAGATAGATAATGGTTTTAAAAAAGCTAAAGATCGGTTTTATCACCGGTTGGATGGTTCCTGCCCAAGGAGGTGGGTGTTGGATTAATAAGGGATTCTTGATTTTGATGAGTCAGAGATGGAGTGTTATATTTAATCTTTGGTGGATTAGAGTATCAGTAGCCCAAGGAGATGATAATTGAGTTTAGGGTGTAGGAGAGCGTCCAATTGGCAGTGTTCCATTATTTGGTTGACTATTTCCATTTTTGCTCAACATTTTCTATAATTAAAAAATAATTAGCGATGTATCTAAAAAAGTACAATTTAGGACTATATATTTATATATACCTTTTCAATAGCTTTTAAAACATGTTCTGATTTCATTCAATCAGTATTACTTTTTAAAAATATATGAAATTTTACACGAGACCAATTGGGCAGAAGTGTATCTATGATTGGCGTATAAAGGGTCGTGATATGAACTCGAAATCCTTTCTTCTTCAACTTAGTTGCAAGAGCATTTCTAATAAGAATATGTCATGAGACGTCATAATCTGGGGGAATGCTCTCTTTATGGAGTTGCATCCACAATGGATGAATATTTTTTCAACCTTTTCTAATAGTGCCACCAAAGTCAGTGCCCTTTAGGATTATGCAGGCGAAATATATTCTCTCCTGCCTCATCCTAACATTCTGGCAAGGAAAATAGAATATGATAGAACAGGTACTCTTGCGAGAGATCAACTCCACGATTTGTAATGTAATTAAATTGTTCAATTTTCCTATTCCCGTACTTATAAGTAGGAGTTCACTCTATATGACGTGCACTAATGAAATATGTTTTAGTGCGGTCAAATTTCACCCTCTCGTACTTTTGTTGAAAGCAATTTCTAACGTGACTCATTTTTCCTAAAAATCTATATAGAAGGGTGTGAATATAAGTCATAGAGGTAATGGCTCTAATCAATTCTAAATAAATTATATTTTCCATCCGATCAATCAGACACATTAATTCCAATTTAAGTTCATTTAAATTTAATTAAATCTAAAATTACTATTTGTCCACCAATTGTGCAATCCCTTCCACCAATTTATATCCACCTACATAGCAACCATTTAAGGAAGGGGTGATCATGGCCACAACAGGTTAAATAAATAATTAATTAAGACAAATTATTTGTGTATCTATATGTGTAGTCGTTAAGATAGGGTAGTTGTTAAGACAAGTAATAGCTAAAGGTTTATTATGGAAAATTAATAGAGTGGGCGTTTTACGTATCCATTATCCGTATACAACCATGATCATTCAACACAAGCCACAATAACCATTAACCCAATAATCCAACAATTATATCTCATACTCCTTTTAAATCATCTACTTAATCGATTCCCTTAAGGAATAAAGTTCCTTACATAATTGGTCCATTTTTTAACATAATTTAACAAGAACATAATATCGTAATTCCAAGAATAGAATTTAACGAGAATAGAATTCCAAGAACATAATATCACGGGGTATTCAAATATAGAATCTTCGGATTGCAATAATTTTATATTTTTATACTTATCATCAACCAAGTATATGGTATCAAGAGTATTACTCACGGACAACTTTCTCATATTTTAATTGAACTTTTAACTATATCTTAATTACTCAATATATATTCCAATTATCATAAATTCAAGAACAAGTCTAATAAATGAATAAATCAATTCTACATCAAGGGTTCCATATACAATTTCTTATAATAAATAAGGCGTTCTTTATAAATTTAATACATCTGAGGATAATTAAACACACACAAACACACACACACGCACGCACACATATTTTTGAAAATTTATTATGTACATTGATAAGGATTTCTATAATTAAAAATTTTATGTTTAACAAAGTATATATATAATATTTTTAACTAACTTGAGGGTTTTTTAAAAATTATTTTTCATGCATTTCAAGCTTCGACTCAATTTTAGTTTATTATATTTGATGAAATATTTTTTCAAATATTTTGAGCTTCAAACAATTTCGTGCATTTCGTTTCCGCCAATTTATATGTATATCAATATATATATACACACATACATACATTGAAACATACACACACACACATTCAAACAAATAAACATTGAAAACATACACACACACACTGAAATACACACATGCATTAAAACACATATGCACACACTGAAGGTATAATAAGAGAGAGAGAAAGAGAGAGAGAGAGAAAGAGAGAGAGAGAGAGAGAGAGAGAGAGAGAGTAGACAAAATTTAATTATGTTTACCGAAAATTGTTTAGGAAGAGAGATAGAGAGAGTTATGTGTGTGTGTGACAACCCGCAATCCGAAATAAGGGGTGGCCAGCTCGATACTCTAACATAACGGAATCATGGATGGAAATCATTCTCAGCATCACAATAATAAAATAAGTATACAGGAAAACCACCCAATAATTCATAAAAAGGGTTGCCAAAAATTTTAGTTTTATTACAAGTTAAGAAAATAATTTAAACAACCCAATCTCGAGAGAAAGTGGAATTCCAAAAGGGCTTATATTACCACAATAACGAGTATAAAATAAGGGGACCGAATATGTTGTCGGTCCACAGATACATACAACATCTTACAATAATTTAATAGTTACATAATACATCTATTAAACAATTACATAAGTTTGGGCCACACGCCCGAGTGAAAGACCCGATCATATCTAGAATACAAAAATGAAGGCGTCTAACGAAACATCCTGTAATATTCGCAAAATTTTACAGCTCCTCGAAAGTATTGGAGTGTGAATATCAACACGGGCTCCCTTGCGGCGGAGCACCTGAGCGGATAAAATAACATACACAACATGGAAAATGAACGGGTCACGGCCCGATTTTTATATGATTCCCAGATGAATAAGAAGCATGATAGATATGAACAGTTAATCATGAATGATGAAGATGAGAATCTAAGAACCTAATCACAAAGCATAATAAAGCAGTTTAAATGATATGTCTTTTATTAAATTATGCAGGAGAATATAATTAGACATCATAAATTTAAAAGCCTCCATCATTATTTACCACTTTATTCCAATTTCCATTCCTTAACAGGAATATAATACCATCATTTATTCTTATGGCATCAAAATATCACAAGTCCCACTTGATTTAGAAAGGTCATATTCTTATACATATAAATATTCTAAGACCGCCCCTCGAGTTTCCCCACTGGGCGCGCCCTTAACTGACTATCATCTTCTAGGGCCCTTCAAACAAGATAACCTGGGTACCTAACGTACGTCGGGAAGTGGCCATATGCCTGCGAGTGAGTCATAACCACACCCGAAATTACCTCACTAGCGCAGAATAAAACATATAACAAACCCACATATGGCCGAGGACTATAGTCTCCCTACATTCACTAGCCAGGGGACATCACCTCATGTGCGGACTTCCCTTATGATAGCATTTAGAGAGGTGTGTTTAAGTAAATTAACATTTACCAATTTAATTCACATTTTCATTTCCATTAATTATATTTGTTTCATTATATCTGAAACCATAATCATTGAATATACTCATTAATATACATCACGTTTTAAGTCCCGAATTAATCTCCAAGTGATCATAATGATTCTCCAAGTCCCAAGGTTTTATATACCTCCAATGAGCCCCTAAAGTCTCCAAGTATGGGCTTTTAACTCCTGAACTCCTACAAAGTTATAAAAAGAAAAGTAATGCCTTAACATCACTTTAAGCACCCCTGGAATAAACCCCAGATGAACTAATTCTAATCTAGGGTGGCGAACAAACTCAACTAAGACTATAGGACTCTAAGTTTACTTCATTAAAGAAGGTTCCTAAGTCCTAAGCCTAAAGAAAAAGGAAAAAAATTGAATAAAAACATTATAACTCAAAACTGCAGGGACCGAATCGATTCGCCCTGAAAGCGAATCGATTCGGGTGACAAACCCAACTTTCTGTAAATGCCGAATCGATTCGGCCTTAACCCGAATCGATTCGGGTACCAGACCTAGAAAACTGCCCCTAAGCGAATCGATTTTGCCCAGGGGCCGAATCGATTCTCCCCTGCGAATTTTCCAAGTTTAGCTATGGAGTCTTGGACTCCAAAAATACCCCCAACTCCAAACTACCCATACTAATCTCATTTATTGCTACCAAATGATCATTAATACATCAACCAACGATGATATAAACCAGCATCCAACCAAATCAACCTCCAAGGATTCAAAACCCATAAATCCATAAAAGCTCTAACTTTATCAAACCAAAACTAATACACAACTATCATACTAATTATCCATCTTAAATCACATAATAGCAAGTAGAAAAATTGCCTTGGGGTTCCAATATCAAATTTGAGGAAGATGAATGCAAGATCAATCTCCAAATCTTCAATCTCTCTTTCTCTCCAAAGTTCTCTTCTTCTCTCTCTCTCTCTAGGTTAACAATTTCACTTAAGGGAAATAAAATGCCCAGCAAGACTAAATCGGGGCATTAGTCTAAAGTTTCCAAACTTAAGTGGTTAATACCACATTAAAAATGATTCCCAATACGCAATATACTAAAACCAGTCAAAAGTGCCCAAAATATCAAAATACAATATGGCACACATTTTTACTATCTCGCACCTCCCGGAACTAACTACACCTCCAAATTATCATTTGGAAATTTTATAACTCATTTTAAGTTCCGGTTCCATTTTTAAACCATAATGTCATTTTAAATCTTATGACATAATAAAACACAACATGGTGGTATTTACCTACACATAAGGTAAATATGCAAGATTTTAGTAAATATTAACTTTTCTCATTAAATTAATAATTACTCCACACTCCAACATTTTATATATAATTACTTCACATAGTAAATAAATATAAAATAGGCTCTCAAAAGTGAGGGTTGTTACAGTGTGCTAGTGAATAAAGCCCTAACTTCTCGAATTTATACCCAAACCTTGGTCACGATCTTGATCCATGCATCTCCCGTGACCAATAAATCACTTAAAATTAGTCATGGTACTAGACCATGATCATCATTATGACAAATTAAAGATTGATACATCGTCACAGTTTTGGACCGTGACCAAGTTAACGTGGACATTTTGAAATAAATTTAGGGTCATGGTTCCAAACCATCACCATAATTCACTAGGTGGGTCACAGTTCAGGATCGTGACCATCATGGTGACCATAACGGCGGGAACTCTTGTGCTTAAATGGGTTACGGTTGGGTAATGATTTTCGATCGTGACACATCTGGTCATGGATCCAAAACGTGACCATCTCCTAATTTTGGTCACCCTTCATGCCATTGGTCATGGTATTTTAGAAAGGGTCCTAATTTTGGACCGTGAACACCTAGTTATGGCTCTAGACCATGACCAATTAACTGTGATAATCTATTTATTTTAGTGTAGTGAAGACAAGGTTTACCAGTATGTTGGGTTCCTAGTTAAGAAATTATTATGATCATCTCTTTTCTCCTCATCTCATTCTATCTCTCTTTTTTATTTATTGGGCTTTGAACATCACACCAACCTAAACTATTTCATTTGTGTGCGTGTGCATTCAACCATTAGAGTTTAATGAATTTTTACCAAAGAGTTAAAATAAATTTTAAATCCTAACATTGTGCAACCATAGATTACTTTCAAGTGGTATCAAAGAATTAGGATTACTTATATTTTAAAAAGTTTTTATTACTCTTTAAGATCCTGAACTCTTGATTTTAAACTTATTTCAAATGTAAGACCCAAATGGTAGTTCTATACGTCCTCCTCGATTTAATGGTGCAAACTTTTCTTACTAGAAAGAAGAATGATTTCACATACCCAATAGTTAGGAGATGATGTATGGAATATGGTTGAAAATTTCAGTACCTACTTGTGTAATTAGTGAAGGGGATGTTCAAAGAACTTAAAGAAAACCTCTTTCTGAATGGACTAAAGAGCAGAAATTAAGTTCACAATATAACAATAAAGGCATAAATGCTATTTTCCAATATGTAGGTGAGTCTTAGTTTTTAAACGTATCTCAGCCTGCACCACCTATAAGACAGCTTGGAACATTCTAATGTCTATACATGAGGGTGATGATAGCATTAAAAAGGCTAAATCACAATCGTTAGTTAATATATATGATACCATGATTATGAAAGATGATGAAAATTTTGATGACTTTTAACTTAGGTTGCAAGATATAGTAAATCAGTCACATGATAATGGTATTGTATATGTTGATTCTGAAATATGTGCTAAAATTCTAAGATCTTTACCTCATACTTTTGCCATGAAAATACATGCCAGAAGAAATAGATGATCCTAACATGACACCTGAATTGTTATGTAGTGAAATGAGGAATTTTGAACTTGAAAATACTTTAAGTGATAATAAAAAAGGAAAAGCAAAATCATACACTTCACAACATTATGTGAATAGTCTTGCTTTTGTATCTTCCTTAACTGATGTTGACGATTCCTTTGTTTCTCTTAAATCCCTAGATCATGAAATTACATTGTTATCAAATATTTCAAGAAATTTCTTAAGTTTAAAAATAAATTTTCTTCTAAAGAAGGACAACCTAATTGTTATAATAGGCCATATGAACATAGCAAAGACTTGAGTCACATTTAATGTAGAAAATATAATGAGTTTAGTCATTATACTAACAAATGTTTTTCTAAAACTAAAAGGCAATCTTCTTAAAAATCACACTTATCTAAAACTTGTGATGATAGTTTTAACTTTAATAGTGATTATAGTGATACTTGTAATAATCTTATGGATGTTACTTATACACGTTTGAATAAGTCTACTGATGGTATTGATAACTTGACTGTTACGCCTTATAATTCTAAATTGGTTGTTGATGATTATGATTTACCTCTTGAAATTTTTTTGTTACCTGTTAATACTCATGTGCATGATCATACTCTTGGTACTGCATAAAAAATTCTTGATGATTCTATTTTTAATTGGGATGATGAAAATGATGATTATAATGCATATTTCCTTCAGATAGAATCCTTTGATAGATATTATGATGATGATAACCTGTATTTTAAGAAACTGTATAAGTCTACCATGAAAAAGTGTATTCACTTAGGCAAAGTTAATGCTACATTTTATCTAAAATTGA
This sequence comes from Sambucus nigra, assembly GCA_949130495.1. Classification (NCBI taxonomy): domain Eukaryota; kingdom Viridiplantae; phylum Streptophyta; class Magnoliopsida; order Dipsacales; family Adoxaceae; genus Sambucus; species Sambucus nigra. Next base: position 379,117,714 of record OX422214.1, on the reverse strand, counting down.
TGCGCTTAACAATTAAATTCATTTTATATTTGATGAAACTTCTATGCATGTAGAAGAGCTTGAGACTGAAAAACTAATGTTAGAGAAAAATAATTTCAAAATAAATGAAAGATGTTTTTTATAAGAGAAAAAATACAAATCCATTTTAACTGATTTTGATGAATCACAAACTAAATTAAAAGAATCTCTGGACAAACTTAATGCTTTCAATAAATCTAGCATCATTGCAAAAAAACTATACGTTTTGAAGAGTCTTCTTCTGATGACAAAAAAGGAATTGGTTAAAGGAAAATAAATTAAATAAATTTTATATCTTCAAATATAGACTTTACAGAATCCTCAAATGTTCCTATGTTTATTCCGCATTTTGAAAAATAAATTTAAGTTCCCTATCCTGCTAGACAGATTTATCATTACAATTTTTGTGCTATTACTGGACATTTAGAGTTCTTCTGTTATAAAGGCCTAAGTGAAAATAAGAAAAATGGTAAAATTAATAGACCTAGGATATTTTTTAAGGATGAACTTGTTAAGAAACCTACACCACCTAAGTCAATGTCTTACAAATGTAAAAATCATTTTCCAAAAACAAAGGAAATTTGGATTAAGAATGATGGATTGAGTTATCAATTGAGATGCACTATTTTTGTATCATCGTTAAATGTATTTTATAAAAACTCTCAGTGATACCTTGATTATGGGTGTTCCAAACATATGACTGGGGAGAAAACTAATTTTTCTCATTAAAAAACTTTTGTTGGAGGAAATATCTCTTTTGGAGATGGCAAAATGTCTTAAATAATAGGAATATGAACAATACAAGGTGATGGAATTCCTAATTAGATGAAGTTTTATTAGTTGGAGATTTTAAAGATAATTTACTAAGTATAATTCAGTTTTGTGATACTAATCATACTATTAATTTCTCAAAAATTGATTGCAAAATTTTAAGTCAAAATGGTAAAACGATCACTTGTGATGAAAGAGCAGTTGATAATTGTTATGTTGTTATCCAAAACATAAGTGTTAAAAATTATTTATCTGGTAGACTTAATGACTTGGAGTTATGGTATCATAGGCTTAGGCATATTAACTATGATAACTTTTCTACATTAACTAGTCAATAACTACTTCCCGGTCTACCTAAAATTCCAAAAATCAAACATTCTATTTGTGGACCATGTCAAATAAGAAAGATGAACAAAGCCCATCATAAGAAAATCAAAGATGTTTTAACATCTCAACCTTTATAATTGTTATACATAGACTTAATACGACCCTCTAGGACTACAAGCACATGTGAAAATTCCTACATTCTTGTCATTTTAGATGACTTTTCTAGCTTTACTTAGTTTTATTTTACGAAAGAAAACTGTTAACACTTTATAAAATTTCTTAAGATTCCTTTTATGGATTGAAAATGAAAAGGATATCCAAGTAACTAGGATTCAAAATGACGGTGGTGGAGAGTTTAAAGGTACCAGAGTTATAGAATATTGGATAGGAAATAATTGTAAATACGAGTTTAGTGCACCCAAACCCCCTCAACAAAATGGGATAGCTAAAAGAAAGAACTGAACCATTCAAGAAATGACTCATGTCATGCTTCATGCCAAAATATTTTTGGGTTGAGGATACACAAACTACATGTCATATAATCAATCGTGTGTATTTAAAGAAAAATTCTAAACAAACCGTATAAGAAATTTGGTATGGAAAATAACCTAATTTGAAATATTTTGGGGTGTTTGGTAGTGAATGCTTTATTTACAAACATAGAGAACATTTGCCAAAATTTAACACTAGAAGTGATAAGGATATCTTTTAGGTTATCCACAAAGCAGTCATCCATATCTAGTGTTTAATCTAAAAAATTATAAAGGAATTATAAATGTTGTTGTGAATGATAGTGTTTCCCATCACGTGGAAGAAAGTGAAAATCGTATACCCGTTGACCAATCAGAAGATGAAAATGTAATAAATTTACCAAATTAGTGAATGGATAGTGATTCCGTATCTCTTTCACCTGTTGTTCCCAATCGGGTTAAGGCAAATCACTCTAAGTAAAATATTGTTGGAAATTGTAAAGACCCCATAAGAACTAGATCTCGAACTTTTAGTGATTTTTTTCTTCTTATTTGTCTTTAATTGTACCTAAACATGTGAAACAATCTTTAATAGATGAATCTTGGTTATTAGCTATGCAAGGAGAATTGGGACGATCTAAACTTCATGATATTTTATATTTAGTCCCACATCCTACTCACACTAATATGATTAAAACAAAATGGATTTTTACGAATAAATGTGATGAATGTTGAAATATTTTGAGAAATAAGGCTAGACTAGTAACACAAGGTTATTCTTAAATACATGGCATACATGATAATGAAACTTTTGTGTCTATTACTAGACTTGAATTTGTTAGACTTTTACTTGCTGTATCTTGTCATTTGAAATTCAAACTCTATTAAATGGACATAAAATCTGCTTTTCTAAATGGAATCTTAAATGAGGAAGTTTATGTTGAACAACTTAAAGGATTCTTAGATCCCTTGTTTTCAAATCATATTTTTAGATTAAAGAAATCCCTTTATGGTTTAAAACAAGACCCTCCTGCCTGTTATGAGAGATTAGAAAATTTCTTAATGGAAAATGGTTTCAAACAAGGGGGAGTCGACCTAACAATCTTCATTAAACGTAATAAAAATTGTTTGCTAAATACTGAAGGTTATGTTGACGACATTAGTTTTTCATCCACTTCTCCCTTGGAAGCTAAATTGTTTTTCAATATAATGAAATATGAGCTTTAAATGTATATGATAGGGGAACTCCAATTTTTCTAAGGGCTTTAAGTATATAAAAAAAAAGATCATATCTTTATCTGCCAATCGAAATATACTATTGATTTGATCAACCAATTTGGTTTAAATACTTCTAAAACTACTAAAACACCTATGAGTTCTTCTATTAAACTATCAAAAGACTTATCCGAGAAAATGATTGATGTTACTTAGCATCGTAGTATAATAGGAAACATGATATACTTAACTATAAGTATACTCGATATAATGCACGAGGTGTGTGTGTGTGTGTGTTTGTGTCTGCGCGTGCACGCGTGCTAGGTACTAATGTGATCCTACCTAATTCCACATACATGTTGTAAAACTTATTATTAAATACATATGTGGAACTTTAAACTATGGTACCATGTATACTTTTGACACTAGGTAACCCAGTGTGCCTACTTGGCCTTGAAGACCACTCTAAAATAATTAGGCATGTAAGCTTTAATTGGGCTGGTTGTGTAAATGATAGTAAAAGAACCTCTGATGGCTATTTTTCCATAGGATACAATCTGGTCTCTTGGTCATCTAACAATCAAAATTGCATCTCACTTTTATCAGTAGAATACATAGCTGCTGGTAGTTGTTGCACTCAGCTTTTGTAGATGAAACAAATGTTAAGTGATTATGGTTTATATGAAATATTTGTTTTAATTATATGTGATAATTAAAGTTCCATTAGTATCTCAAAGATTCATGTTTTCCATTCTCGAACAAAACATATTAAAATGAAAGAAAGTTGATTAGAGAATTAATTGAGAAAAAGGAAATTAAAATTGAATATCTTAACACTACTGATCAATTGGAACGCCTTTTTACAGAATAATTAGACAATATATGTTTTGAAACTCTTAGAATGTCTATTGGTCTTTATGCCTGCGGTATCTAATGTGTTAGGGTTGTATGTTATTACCTCTTTAATCATAATACTTTTTGGTGATAACATCCATGTGGGTTTTTCCCTAGCCTTTGTCCTTTTATGATAAACGAGGGGAGAATGTTAGACTCCTAGTTTTATGAGAAAGTCTTTATTTCGAAACTTTTAGGATAAATATGGGTGGTTGAGTTATGTACTCTTTTTTAGGATATATGTGGTTAGTTGAGTTATGTACTCTTCTTTTTATAAAACATGTGTGTGACCATTCGGGATTCTTTCGTTATGGAATCTCCTCGGAAGGAGAGAACAATCTCTCAGCGCATGCAGGGATTCGAGGAGGGAGGTCTTCCTTCCGCCACTTTTGTGATTTTTACCGGCTACCATAAATATATAAAAAAATGGAGTCGCCAGCCTATTTTTCTCAAAACAGGTAAAAGAATGTTGTCGCCCCAAAAGGACGACATCAAAAGATAAATTGGTGTATACGAAACCAGATGAATCGATGGTTTGGGGACTAAGTTACAGAATGGCAAGGTGTTAAGCACCCATTTCGCCCTTTAGATCTCTCATGGGCTATAATGATATTCTCTTTTTTTCTCCAAGATATGACTCATGTGTATAACGTTTGTGATGTGAGAATAAGTGAGAAAAATAAATCATCCTACTCACACCATGGGAAGGACAGAGAAAAGTCATTCTAAAGAGTATCCAAAAGAAAGAGAATAATATGAAAATATGATGTTAGTAACAACCGAATCACAATTCGCTAGGAGGAAGTGAATGTGCACGTCAGGTGGGGACATTGATATATAGGCGTATTCATATGCGCAATATTACTAAATATGAGGTTTATAATGACTCGAGACGTCTACGTAGCCAAAATAAGCATCAAAGTCCACATAATTCAACACATCACAAGGGTGGTGTTTAACCCATAAAATCCAATGTAGAATTCTCTTTAGTTGATTTTGAAGAAAAAGGGCACAAGTATCAGGCTGTAGGAAAAGTAAGGAAATTCTACTTTGGGGTTTATAGGTGAACCCCCTTTTTTGGCTTTTTTATTTTATTAAAATATCTTTCATGTGTGCTAATAATAAAAAAGATATTAGTTGGGGTGAGAAAGTGATATAAATAAAAAAAATATATCAAAAGTGAAGGAAGAAGTAAATGAGTAACATAATTAAATGAGATGTAAAAGGGTAGAATTAGACCTCGTATAGAACTTTGCTACTGACTTTGATGTGGTTTAAACTGATTTTTATGGTGGTTGACTGATGATGGGGTAAGGGTACGATGGGTTGAAAAAGGTGGAGAAAATGTTTAGAAAATGGAATTTTTAGGATGACATCGCACTGATTTCGAGGCATAGAATGCTCTGATTGCTAAAAAGGGTCCTTGGGAATGAGGTCATGACCTACTTAAATAGGAAGAATTAAGGTTAGGGGTATGCCGATTGGAATATCCCAAGCCTACCAGCACACCCCAGGCTTGTTGGCGAAGTAAAGTACAGTTCTGCTTATAGGGAGAGGGTTTGTGGTGCCTATAGGCAACCTCAAAAGAACTTTTTCATAAAACTAGGCATAAAATGTAAACCGTAAGTCTGACTCATGCATGGTCAGAACCTTTAGAAAGGGGATTCATAGACCTATGAAAATACATTTGGTCACTCTTAGGTTTGAAAGTTTACCAAAGTCAAACAAGGATCAGAAGGGCCCGGTGGCCTTTAGACGTGGGTTCTCGGAGTAAAAAGGCAAGTAAGCCCGAACTGTAAGGATGATTTGTGCACGGTATGGATTGTTAGAAAGGGGATTTAGAATCCTATAAGAGTGAAATGAGATATGCTCAAGTTGGAGGGTTTACAAGAGTCAAAAGGGTCTCAAGAGTGCCTAGTGGCCTTTATTTCAAGGTTTGGAGTAAAAAGGTGAATACACACGAATCGTAAGTTCGATTTGTGCACGCTATGGACTGTTGAAAAGTGGATTCATAGACCTATGAGTGTGAAATGATCTATGCTTGGGTTGGAGTATTAACCAAAGTCAAACGGGGCTCGAGAGCACCCAATGGCCCCTAGATTTGGGCTTGGAGTAGGACCTAGGGTCCGAGGGTGTTAGGTTTATAAGGAGGCATTTGGATGGTACTAAAATGGGATTTTTTCAATGTACATAGTTGATTTATGTATTCTTGTATGTGAGACTTATCTTTCTGAGTCTCAATTTGGTTTGTTCCAAAATTGGCCAAAGAGGAGATTGAAAGACCCTTTCTTATCCCTTAAATTTTTGTTGGTCCAATTTTGTAACAATAATCCAATACATAGAGGTTTCATTGCACACACTAAATATAATACTAATAAATATTTTTTGAGAAATTTTAAAATTAATTTTTTTTTGTTTTATAAAACCCTGAATTGAATTTGTGTAATATATTTCATATTTTTGTATTTATACAATATATATATATATATATGTTTATACTTAATTATTCTTTATATTATATATTTATTGGTTTTATAACTTTCTAGAATTTAAAATTTAATTTTCATATGATTTTTATAATTTTGTGGAATTTATTGATGCTAGTTTAAACATTTAAAAGAAACAAAATCAAAATTATTTTTTTTTCTTAAATAAAAATCAGAAGAAAAAATGGCACTAATTTTTAATCAACTCGAATTTGTTTTGTTGGTGATCCGTGTGTTGTGTTTTGGAACAATCACAGCTAAGTGTTTAGCCCTTGTGATTTCATCATGCAAAATCTTTGTGCTAAGTCTGTTCGACTATAGACCTGTCGATGGTGTGTTGGCCCTTTTATTTATTGTAAGGACATAATTTTATAAATGTCCGTCACAATTAATTATGTCGTATACTGCTACAACCGTCGAAGAAGTTCAAGAGCACTCTACATCAAGACAGATCCGAATATATCAAGGTTCTTCATCAAAAAGACTCCACAAAGTTTACTTTGGTAAGGTTATGTTTTTAATACCTTAACTTTGCACTTAGAGCTTTTGGGATATTTTTACAAAATATTTTCAAAGTATTGGAGCGGACTTTTTTGTCAAAATTTGAGAATAAGTAATTTTTCTAAGTCCTGTAGCGTACCTCATTTTTTACGCCAGGTCGTTCAAGAGAGATGTCATCTCGTTCGAGCGACATGTTGATGTCGCGCGATGTCGTTCAAACGACAAATGTACGTCGTTCGAGCGAGATCCCTATTTCGTTCGAGCAACTGAGGCGGTGCGATTTTCTATAAATACTCATTAAATGATTTCGTTTTCATTAAGAAGTCCCAGCATTTTGAAAGACAGAAAATTGTGAAACTGCAGAAATCTTTTTTACTTCTTCTTTTAGGGTTTAATCCCTTTTTATTTTCAATTCACAAAAATTCCATATGCTTTGGTGAATTGTTTTGGTGTTCAACAACACACTTTGCTTTTGTTTATTCTTTATGGGGAAAACTCTATAACCGACAGTTGCGTGCTATTTTGGAGGGAGTTCTTATGAAGTTTACTCTTGCAGAGAAGTCGCATTGCTGACCATCTGGAGTTCTTGTGGGAGAATCCAGCCGACAACATCGGAACCGACACCTGAGGGTATTTCGTATGTCAGTCTTGTTTTCATTGTAATCCGTGTAAACTGTTCTTTACAAATTATAGTGAAAATGAAAGGTTTTGCCCCTTTGGGGGATTTTTTCTTAATTTTGTGTCGCGTGCTTTATTTATATATGGGTTGACACACGCACACACATAGTTTCATGTTTAGAGGATGAATTAATTTGGTTTAAAAATATACTCGAATTAAATAACTGTGTCAAATTAAAAATTTACGAATTTAATCAATTATCACACCGTCACACGTTTCACAAATTAGTATCAGAGCTTATTTAAGAGATCGCCTCTTTTACAAATTGGTATCAGAGCGGGTTACGCTAATTTATCGCGTGATCCTCATTTTTCAAGGAATTTTTTTTATACGATTTGACTTCTCACGTCGTCAAATTGGTATCAGAGCGGGCTACGCTAATTTATCGCGTGATCTTTGTTTATCGCAAAAATTTGTGTGATATTGATTTTTTTAAATCAATTTTTGTGAAAACAAATCGTAATTTTTTCGATGGAGCAATTATGTAATCGGAGACCCCCCTTTGATGACACGAGATACAGTTTTGATGATATAAATCGTTGGAATTTGACGTTTGCTAAAAGAATTGATTTTTTGGAAAAATAAAAATCTCGTATTAAATCCGCGATGGATCTTTTGCAAACGGTTCAAAATCAAAGAGATTTTTATCGTGAAAAATTTGCTTCTTTGGACCATGTATTTAATGCTTTGAAATTAGCCAAAAAGGAAAATGTTGAGAGAGTTCTATCTTTATAAAAGGAATTGGAGGACTTAGAAAATTCTAGAATTCCCGTTTGTACCATCGAGGATAAAAAATTAATCGATGATTTTACGGCGCGTGAAAAGACTCTTAGGGATAAGTTTGTTTTAATTGAGGGGGAGCGCAATAAACTGTAAAGTTTAATGAAAATTTTGAAAAATAAATCCTTGTCTTTGGAAGAGTCTAATTTTTTGCTTGAATCAAATATTGTGAAGTTGAAAAATAATTTAAATGGCTCAAGTAGGTTTGATAGTGAAGGTAATTGGTCATCCTGTTCTCATGATTCTATTGCTAAAGCCAAAACCATTATTTATTTTAGAGGGTCAATTAATCCCAAGGACGTTGAAAAAGATCACACTTTAGGTAACATTCCTCCCGTTTACACATGTTCACATTGTGGTGGGAAAGATCACCTTAGGAGATTTTATTTTGATCTTGGAAGATGTCCTAGGAAGTCGAAGTCTAGTGTTTTATTGGTTTCCAAAACCCCCGTGTCGACGTGTTACATTCGCTTGGGTTAGGAAATCACTTTTGGATACGCTAAATTTTAGACTTGTTGATTCTCGTTTGCTTGCACATGATTATTCTCTTGTCATATCATATCGATGATTGTGTTCGTATGTTTGTCATATGCTAGTTTTTGTTTCATGATATTTATGTTTGCTAGCGTTGTGACATGTACTTTTTGTATGAATTTTTTCTTTTGAAAAATTTTGAAAAATACAAAAAGATTTTATTTTGATAAAAAATTTGAAAAATCCATAAAGAGTTTTGTATTTTGTTTACACTGTTTATGGATAGACACTTAGGATGACCGATTCACAACATCATTCCATTTTTCATGTGACTATTTGATAGTGTTTTGAGATAATATATCATGTCATCTTTGTGCTTTATAATGTTTGGAGTCATTAAGATGTAATTAAGTGTTACTTTCAACATGTTTGACTCTTGATTTTCTTTATTGCACACATGCACGAATTTGTTTGATTATTGTGATTATCTTATCACATGTTGGTTGGGTGTTTTCACTTCAATCCCGTCTTTAAAAACGAACCAAGCACGATAAAACTTGATAACAAAGTTGTGCATGTAAGAGCCGTTTGTGAGTTTGTGTGCTTTATTTGAAAACGGGGAAGGGCTGCGAAAGATTCATTTGACCTTTGCGAATATTAAGCCACCGTTATATCGGACCTAAAAAATTGAGAAATTTTATTATTCGGGGTCCAAAGAGGTTTAAAAGAGCCCAAAAAAATTTAAAGGCAATAAAAAGAAATTCATGCCAAAAAGGGGTCATTAGGTTTTTGCACCAATTCTCCAAAGTTTGAGAATTTAGTTTATACACCTCTAAAAGAAAATATATATGAGGGAGTTTGGATGGAGAATTAAGACGGGTTTGCACGTCCTTGAAAGTTTTGAAAAAGCGTTGCATTGTTTTGGACGTTATTGGTGTGGAAATCACTTTGACTTTGATTTGTTGATTTGCATAAGATGATGTCATTTTAATTCAACAATTTTTACACCTAAGGATACTTTTGATGTTCATTCGTTAGGAGTACACGTATTCATCGTGCACATATGATTGATTGAGTTGATTTACGTGTCGAATGTGTTCACACCCATTCATTTCGTTTCCATGCCTTGGTTGTTTGAGTTTAAATCCATGGTGTGATTTTTGCTGTTTAAAAAATTAAAAAATCCAAAATAGTTTGTGGATGGTTTTGGGATATACCTTTGCATACGCGTAGTTTGTTTCATGTTTGCTATGCATTTTGTCGTGACACTCCATGTTTTGATTATTTCTTCTTATCTGTCTATTTGGGGACATCATAAAAAGGGCGAGAAAGAATTATCATGTTATGGGGGAGTTTTTTTGGAATACGAAGGAGATTTGATTTATTAATGATTTATTCTTATATCATTTCAAACTCGATACGGCACGAAAGTTTTTGTTTTATCTCATGTGTGTAGGTACAAAGATTAATGATCATTATGTTGTACACCTTGATGGGAAAAGCTTTGAGATTTGATGAAGATTTTTTTTAAGAACAGTTTGAGATCTTGCAAACTTATTCATGGGAGGGTAGATTTGTATAGGCATTTTGGTATTTGATAATTCGGATGTTTTTATGTATGTACCGGTATAGACATAGGGGAGATTTGTAATGAGATAATTTTATAAATATCCGTCACAATTAATTATGTCATATACTGATACAACTGTCGATGAAGTTCAAGAGCAATCTACAACAAGACAGATCTAAATATATTAAGGTTCTTCATCAAAAAGACTTCGCAAAGTTTACTTTGGTAAGGTTATGTTTTTAATACCTTAACTTTGCACTTAGAGCTTTTGGGATTTTTACAAAATATTTTCTAAGTATTGGAGCGGACTTTTTCGTCAAAATTTGAGAATGCGTTTTTTTTCTAAGTCCTGTAGCATACCTCATTTTTTATGCCAGGTCGTTCAAGAGAGATGTCATCTCGTTCGAGCGACATGTTGATGTCGCGCGATGTCGTTCAAACAACACGTGTACCTCGTTCGTGCGAGATCCCTATTTCGTTCGAGCGACTGAGGCGGCGCGATTTTCTATAATTACTCATTAAATGGTTTCATTTTCATTAGAACTCCCAGTGTTTTGAAAGACAGAAAACTGTGAAACTGCAGAATTCTTTTTGACTTATTCTTTTAGGATTTATTCCCTTTTTGTTTTCAATTCACAAAAATCCCATATGCTTTGGTGAATTGTTTTGGTGTTCAAGAACACACTTTGCTTATGTTCATTCTTTGTGGGGAGAACTGTACAACCGACAGCTGAGTGCTATTTTGGAGGGAGTCCTTATGAAGTTTACTCTTGCGGAGAAGCCATTTCTTTTCCATTGTTGACCATCTAGAATTCTTGCGGGAGATTCCAGCCGACGACATCAGAACCGACACCTGAGGGTATTTCGTATGTCACTCTTATTTTCATTGTAATCCGTGTAAACCGTTCTTTACAAATTATAGTGAAAATAAAAGGTTTTTCCCCTTTAGGGGATTTTTCCTGAATTTTGTGTCACATGTTTTATTTATTTATGGGTTGACACACACACACACACACAGTTGCATGTTTAGGGGCTGAATTAATTTGGTTTAAAAATAGACTCTAATTAAATAAGTGTGCCAAATTAGAAATTTGAGAATTTAATCAATTACCACACCGTCACAAGTTTTACCAATTGGTATCGGAGCTTATTTAAGCGATCACCACTTTTACATTTATGTGCACCGTTTTTTTACGCATATGCCCCTATCGATTTGCTTTTTGTCTGATGCCATTTGTTCCCTCCGATTTCGTTAGATGATTACTCTTAATCCCTTATTGTTTGAGTAATCACATATTTACTAGATCCATTCCACCGTCACTATAAATGGACATCTTAATTTTTTAAGAGAGAATTGTTTTTGTGAAACACAATGTTACTCAGTCAAAATTTCTACACATCTTTCTCTCTCTAAATTTTTCAATGTCTTATATGTGTTGAGAGATCTCTTAAACAAATTTCATCTTATATGTTTATCATATATATTTTGTGAGGACGTGTGTCTAGTTTTTTTATGAGATTTGGAGTTTGGGGTTTGCTGAGACGTATAGAGCGTTGAAGTTGGTTTTGCTGTAAACCCGTGCTATGTTTGTGAGTATATTTTCTAAACCATCTTTTTACATGAAAAATCATGTGTTGTGTATTTATTATGTGTTTTAAGGTTTGAATGACTCAAACTGTCTTTTAAAATATATTTACAAACCCTAGTTTTGAAAAGATATATTCTCGTATTGATCTCTCTCTCTCTGCTTATATATATATATATATATATATATATATATATATATATAGAGAGAGAGAGAGAGAGAGAGAGAAAGACACACACACAGAGTTTGTGTTATTAGATCTTGTATAAAATTAAATATGTGTACCCATCTATATATACTCTAAACAGGATCTAGTTGTAATATGTTTGTGTGGATGTTTTGTAGTATCTTCAAATCTCATGATCTTAATTTTTATCGTACAAATTGTTTTGGTTTTTCACAAAGTTGAAATATCAATTCATAAAGCAAGAAGTTTATGTCCTTAGCTTTAGAATCGATCTATCAAGCTTTAGTAAACTTCAAACTTATTAAAACTTATTTTTTTTGTTACCACTTCACTAGATACTCTGGCTTTGAGTGTGAAGTTGTGTTTTTACCACTTGTCGACTATTTTTGGTCTGATTCAGTAGTTTGTGGGGTTGCTTACTGGCTACTTTGGAATTCAAGGTGTATTGGTAGTACTACTTCATTTACACATTTGTAAATTATAATTTGTACCTAAATTATCGTTATAGTGTACCTGTGGTGTATGTGGTCTTAGAACTAAAAGACCTTGGATTTACCAGTACATTGGGTTCCTCAGTAAAAATTATTGTGTTCATCTCTCATATCCTCATCTCATTATGTCTCTAATTTTTATTTGTTGGACTTTGAATATCACACCAACCTAAAATATTTTGTTTGTGTGTGCGTGTTCAACCATTGAAGTTTAAGGGTTTTTTTTAAAGAGTTAAAAGAGATTTTTAATGTCAACACATTTGTGTCCATAGATTACTTTCGTTTTACCCTTCATCTACGTCATGAGTGTCCCCTACATTGGATAACTTAAAAGATTCGCAAAGGTTTTATCCATATTTTGGCTACTAAGTTCTTGAAGCCCTTATATGTATGAATCTAAGATCTATATCATTTTAATATTCCATTTTTGTTTAAAAACATTTTTTTAAACCTTTTCCCAACAGTTGAGTCTTCATTATAGGTTTAAATTATTTCTAAACTTTTAATTATATTTTTACTTTGATATTCTCTTTAAAATCTTCATTTTTTAAACATCTTCACCCTCCTCGTTGCATTATATGTACAACTTTTTGTCATGACTTCACTTTAGCTTTTACTGGATATTTACCCTTTTATAAAAATTTATATTGAGACATATTTTTATGACTCAAAATACTAAAATAAGATCTATATCAAATTTTACAACATAATAGTACTACACACTTGACTTCCATCAAAAAAGTCACGCCCATGTTTTTCATACAATGGGTTCTTATGGTGTGACTTAGGATGTATGTAAACACTTATAATATCCTCGAGGGTGGTGAAAATGATATAACACCAATTTGTGAATTTTTCCCAATTTAGTATTCTAACACACTAGGTTTTCAAAAAACAGTTGTAAAATAAAATTAACCCATTAGATTGCAATTAAAAAAAGTGTGAATAGAGTTCTACTTATTTAAAATAGATTAAACTAATTTGAATAACAACTCACACACAAAAATTTAGATCTACTTTAGTAATTCTGTGTGTGGTTTTAAATTAACTACGAGAACTATTGGGATTTTGTTCTTAACACCATGTATGACTCTTATTTTTTAATAAGGGTGTGTCAAGTTCATTTGAGATGAGAATCATGTTTGTGATAATACCTTATATTTCTTTTAAATATAATGACTGCATGTAGGTAAATTGGACACAATTTCGATTCTTGTATGATTGAACAATTCACAGCCTAGATATGTAGTTAACATACTATATTTAAAGCTATGAGTACAATCCTAGTAATTTATCTTAACTAAGTGTACTTATTTGATGGTTTAGTAACTTGTGTAATAGTTCAAAAGGGATTGTGATAATATATTGAACAAGATCATAGGTGATATTCGAGTCTAGGTGTTGAATAGATTAGACTTACACAATCTCACAGGTTTTCGAATTGTGCATAGGTTCTTAATACCAAAGGTTGTGAGGATATAAATTCTTCCACAATTATTGGTTTGATTGTTTCGTAAGTTCGACAATAATTGTGTAAGCATGTCTGAGATCATAATTTATAGGAATTCGCATCCAAGAAATATCTTGGATTGTGATACCCCATCGATAGGATTATAAGCTTTAATTATACTAGTAAACCTAACCAGTGGATTAATATCCGATAGAGTATCAATTAAGTTAAATCTGATATCAAGGAATAAATAAGAAGTTGGTGAAAATCAATTAGTTGTAAATTTATTTGACTAAGCGAGTACTGTAAGCTTAACTTAGGGAATCATATTATATACCATAACAACTTTGAAAGTAAGACCTCATCATTGAGAAATTTTGAGATAATTAAATTAGAGTGAAATAGTAATCATTTAATGGAATTAATTATGATTAAATGGAAAAACATTATGGGGATGTAATTTGGGATTTCTTGGTACCTATTTGGAAGTGAATTTAATTATTTCATCTTGTTCCCTCGTATAGTCCATTTACCTAAGTAGTAGGCCCAAACTCTCTAGATAATCGATTTATCCCAAGGCCACTACTTATACTTACGTATAAATGTGTAATCTAGGGTTTTAAGTTACGTGTAACATAATTCAGGATTAGAGAGGGAGAGTAAAAGTGCTATTCACATTTTGTGAAATGGTGTGGAGGGAGCTCATATGTCACTCAAAATACCAAGTATTCATCTTCGAAAGTGCCCACATGCAAAATCTTCGTATGAAGGATCATATATTAGAATATTTAAGACTTTTTGTGGACTATAGGAAGGTTTTTGGAGACCTTATAAGAGCATCAAGTTCAACCTCTTCATTAATATATTTCAGCCGTATCGAATCACTTACAAGGTTCTTTAATTCCTAGATTTGTGCATTATATCTAGTTGTTTAATTTTCTTTTCTAGAATGATCAAAGATCAAGGGGCAGAAAAGTTTTTTATAATGTAAATCCTGGAAAGTGGTATCAGAGACCATATTTTGGATTGATTAAGTTTTGGGAAAAATCTATGTTGTTCATCGAAAAAAATTCCAAGTTTTAATGTTAGAAATTGTGGATATGTATTGTTTGTACTAGCATGGTTTTGTAAAGTTATAATATTTACGTCCCCTCTGATAAAGCCAAATTTTTTATGACCTTGGACTCCAGCTAGTATCAAATGTGGGTGAGTTAGACTTGGGAAATAAAAAGGCAGTAAATGGATTTTGCACATGTATTTGATGCGGCTCAGCCTAAGGAGTTGGGCTTACGTCTATGGAAAAAAAGGTTCCTTTCTCTTATATTGATAAATGGACAAATGTTAAGTTACAAAGCTAAGTACAATTTTTTGGAGTCCAAATACATCACGTGTAGAATTACAACAAAACGTGAGAGAAAAGAATTCCAGTGTCTCGTAAATGAAGCTCAACAACCAACTTGATTTGCATTAATGGAGTGTTAGGTATTTATATCAGTGGAGTGACCTTGCTTGATCTTTAGGTGGGAGGAATGCATTAATTGTGGTGCTTGGGAACCATTAATGCCCACTTTCTCTATGGAAATGTGTATCATTATTGGCCTTATCAATGACTAGGGGCTCTGAGATACCGTATTCTGGGAACATTCCTTAGTTAGGATGGTCAAACATTCTCTTTTGAAACTGCATTATAGGTTTGAAATCCATATCATGGATTGAGAAAGATTTCAAGTCACGGGTGGTGGATGGGGTCGTAGTATCACTTGGGATGTAGTCAAATTGCTTGAGGTAGCATACCCATTTGTAGCTGTGAGAGGTTTTTTACAATGGACTTAGGGTTGCATTCATGTTATCAGCAGTTTCATGGGTCCAAAGACTTTATTATGGGCTCTAAGATGTGCATGTCCCATGAACTTTTATCCTCCTTGGACTCTTGAGATGGATGTAATCTTAACTAATATGTATCAGTTGCCTCCTAATTTCCATCGGATGATTTTGATCATGTGGAAATTTAATATTATGCCATCAGTGATTTAGAGTAGATGGACATTGTCAAAACAAGGGAACAAGTTGTAAACTTTGCCAAATAATTAAAAATACAGTTAAGAATATATGTTACTCTATGGACAATTTGTCTATGGACATTGTACATGCAGAGGTAAAAATTCGTCTGGGTACAATTTGTGCCTGGATGAGTAAAAAAATAGTTCAAGAAAAATTTATTCGATGACTGAGTGAAAAATACTTCAAGATTAATTCATGTGAGGGTTAAGTTAAAAATAGTCTCGGGATAATTTCTCCATGAACGATAAAAGAAAGTCCAAGAAAAATTTATCGAAGGACTAAGTTAAAATAGTCTAAGATAAATTTGTGTAAGGAGTGAGTAAAAATCAGTTCGAGGACAATTTTTCCATGGACGAGGAAAAAATAGTTCAAGAAAAATTTATCCAAGGACTGAGTAAAAATTGTCTAAGAAATTTATCCACTGACTGAATAAAGAATAGTCTAAGAAAAAATTATGTAAGGACTGAATAAAAATAGTTCGAAGAAAAATTTGTTTAAGGACTATGTATACAATGGTCCCAGAAAAATATATGTAGGTACGGAATATAAAAATAGTCTAAATGAAAAATAGTACAAACAAATTATTTGTATAAAGGAGGGGTAAAACTAGCCCCAAAACAATTTGTCTATGGTTGAGTAGAAAGTAATCCAAGAAAAATTTATCTGAGAACTTAGTGAAAAATAGTCCAAATAATTTTTGTATAAGGACTCTAGAAAATTTGTCTATTGACTTAGAAATATAATCTAAACAATTTTTTTATATGGAAAATATCCACGTATGTGCCAGGTGGTGAGCAAAAAAAAAGTCCACGAAGTTCTTGAGTTTGTTTAAGTCCACGGATGGTTTGGACATGTAATACTCTGTACTTTTGAGGCATTAATTAATTAATAGTAATTTAGTTAATTAAAAGACAAATCAAATTACTTACATAATTAAAGCTAAGAAGTTGGAATTTATTTATGTGAAAAATAGTTAAATTGAGTTAAAATGGAATTTTAGAGTTCAATTGATAAGTTGACAAAGACTTATGGGATAAATTTTGATTTATAAAAGTCAAGGATTAAATTAGTAATTATGAGAAGCTAAAAGTGGTTTTAGACTCTTAGGTAATTTGTAGAAAGGATTAAGGGCATTTTTGTACGTTTTCATTACTCGGAAAGCATGTAGGGTTTCATAATATTGAGGATTCTAGGGTTTGCCACCAGTTAGAAACTTTGACCGTAGCCTTATCCAACCTGTGATTGGGCCACGGCCTGGTTACGGGGTATGCGGGATATGTTGTGTTTTTTGGCCTCTTATAATGTTTATAAGACTATTTTTTTCTTATGATGCCACATTTTCAACATATCCTCCTTTACAAGAAACCCTAAGGTACCAAATTTCTCTCTCATGTGAGCTTTTTTACCCTAAATCATACCCAATAATTTTTAGAGTTTTAATCAAGTTTTCTGAAGGGTTTTCAAGGATAAATCAAACCAATCAAATCAAGGTTGTAAATTCGAAGTTTTTAAGAAAGATTTTGAAGTGGATTCGAAAGAATCTTTGCAAGAACTCTTACATTCAATTCAAGATAAGTTAATTCTTCTTTTTTAGGCAAGTTGATTTATAATTTTATCCTTTTATATATTCTATTGATAAATTTCACCAAAACCTAATATATAGGATTAAAATGAGTTAGGAACCCATATGATTTCTTAGGTTCTTCGTCTATGACATTGATTAGGTGAAATTGATTATTCTCTCAAGTTTTATATCGAAATTTAGCCCTTATTGTTGTTAGAAATTCTATATGGAACCCTTGTTAATAGAATTGACATGTTATGGATTTGGACTTATTCTTGAGTTTATAACATTTGGAATATGGGTAGAAGTAATGATATGAGAACCTTAAATAAAATCAATATAACTTTTACTTTAATGCTTTGATTTATAAGTAGTTCCATGTTAGAATTATTATACCTTTGTCTCCTAATGTAATGGCATGACATGTGTTAAAATTCTGTATTTGAAAATGACATAAGGGTGGAGTAAATAGGTAGTAATAATATACCGATGAATGATGAAATATGATTGAAATTGAGAATATGTTGATAAATGAACGTATGAAACGTGGATTATTGGATGAGTGCTAAGAAGCAAAATCCTTATGTTGATATCCTTGATGAGTATGATTTGATATGGACTGTGGTTGCATCACACGGTGTTGTCGAATTTTAGCGTTGTGTAATAGGTTGTCTATGGGCTTTCTCAAACTGTGAAGCAGAGGGATAGGGGATGTATGAAGATTTTATATTGGTGTACCATATGTTCTTGAGATGACATGCTAATTAATGAAGAGAATAATTAATTTATTAATTATTTTCCTTAATTCAAATGCACTATGAGGTTGCGTAATATACGTTGGGCTACCATTATTGATTGTAAACTATAAGTTTACCATTTGTATATATAACTGATTTGAGTTGCATAACTTAGCAACTTGTTGGGGTTTTGACCCATCTTTATTCGTGGTGACTTTCAAATGCTAGAGTGGACCTACCGCTTATATTTCCTCCATCCAGCTAGCACGGATTATCCTTTCCATCTCTAGTCAATTTCATTCGGGGATTAATGTAGGTTCTGTAAGGACACAAGTCTCCGATTGAGTCTTTATGTAGCGTTGGATTAATTCTGGACAAAAACATTTGAGTCATAGGATAGTGTTCAAGTGTATCCATCCAAGCCTATGACGTGTTAGTTGAAGACGTAGCGGCCAAGATTATAAAGCTTCATCATATGTCGGGTTTATTGTGCCTCGTTTCTACGTCAACAACATTGGTTCCAATGCTCCTAAGGTATGAATGCATTATATATATATATATATATATATATATATATATACCCTTGGAAATTTATTGGGTGTATTTTATAATTTTTTTATAAATAGTTTTAACGACTTTGTTTTACTCAGAAAATATTTTTTTAGAACTTTTCATAAAAAGTTTTGGTCTTACAAAGCATATTCCATTTTCTGACAAGTCGGTTGAACGAACTGGAATCTCGTTCGAACGAGATTCCCAGGTCGTTCGAACAAGACATCAAACGAGATTTCCTTTTTCTCACCGGAACATCGTTAGTAAAGCCGTTCGAACGACAAAGTCGTCCGAATTACAAAATCGTTTAAACGTTTCGAACGAGTTTGGCGGGAACAATTTTTTGACAGTTTTTTGCAGTTTTCTCAATGTTCCCACTATTTTTTCCCCACTACTTTTTGGCAGAATTACTAAGTTCGGGAACCAACCTTTTGAAATCAACTTTTTCATCTTCTACAATCTCTAAGAGAATTTTTGAGAGTTTTAATTCCTCCATGAAAAGGTTCAAATTTTGAGTCTTCATTTTTCAAGAAAACTCTTAAACACTTTTGTTTACACCCATATGAGTTTATTCCAAGTACCACATATATATATATATATATATATATATATATATATATATATATATATATATATATATATATATATATATCTTTCTTGGAGAGTGTTTGGCACCGGGTTCTCTACCGAATTGAAGAGTTCATTTGGGTTTACTTCTACATCCCATAAAGAAGAAGTTCATTATTTTTGTTGCGGCATTCTCATACGGTGAAAGGCACCGTATGCGGTTGATGGGTTCCTAAAGCTGCATTGGTGGATTCCAAGGTTTCGGTGGATTTCGGGATTATCGGCTAGGCGGAGGTAATTACAAGAAGATGCGTCAGAGGCTTGGACGGAGTCAAGTCGAGTTGTGTAAGTCATTTATCTTGTAAACATAAAATCATACTTAGTGGACTTAAGGCTAGGGTCGTCCGAGGTTTTTTCCCGTCGTGGGTTTTTTCTTGTACATCGCGGCGTAGTGGTTTGTTTATTTTATCTTTTGCAAAATCACATTAGATGCATGCTTAGGTAAAAAGATAAAATTGGAATATTTAATTTGGTGCTAATTTAATTCAAGTTATTAAGTTTATTGAATGAAATTTGGTTTAGCCTATGTAGAAAAATGAATTAATCTTGTTGGGCAAATTTCTAGGACTTGGGTTAAATTGAATTTTTGGGTTTAATGTAAAAATTCACAAATTTTATTTTTAGTATAATTTTAATTTTGATAAAATTAAATTTTTTTTACTTTAGTTTTAATTTGTGAAGAAATTAATTTTTATTTTTTGTAGTTGTTTAGTGGAACCATCTATATTCCGTATTTAAAGGAAATTATACTTTTAAAGTAAAAGGTTTTAAAAATTGGGGGTCCTTTAGATTGGTATTAGAGTCGAAGCGCTAATTTATTGCGTTAAGGTCCTTTCAAATATTTTTGACTAAAATGGAATTTTCTCCATTTTTAAAATTTCCTGTCTTCGATGGTTCCAACTACGCGTATTGGAAAGCGCGTATAAAACTGGTACTTAGGTCTCTAGATGAGAGGGTTTGGTTGTCAGTTGTTAACAGGTGGTTCCCACCAACATATTTAGTTGAAAATGAACGTGTTCCCAAACCCACCGATAGTTGGAGTGAGAATGAATTTAAACTTGCAAATTTTAATTCCCGAGGTTTAAATGCCTTGTTTAGCGCGGTCACACCAAATGAATTCCGACGCATTATGACGTGTGAAACCGCTAAAGAAGCTTGGGATATTTTACAACTCACTCATGAAGGAACTAGTGTCATAAAAGCTTATAAACTCCAAAACCTCACCACTCAATTTGAAACCATCAAAATGAATGAAAAAGAAACATTTGATGAATTTTATGCTAGACTTTTCGATATAGTTAATTCATCTTTTAATTTGGGAGAAAAAATACTCAACAACCGAGTAGTAAAGAAAATTTTAAGGTCCCTACCCGATAGATTTATTCCTAAGGTGACCGTGTTAAATTCTTTACCCACTTTAGCCTCTATAAAATTAGAAGAGCTCGTAGGTGATTTACAAACCTATGAACTAGACATGTTTCCATCTAAAACTGAAAAGAAAATAGATAAGAGCGTTACTTTGAAATCCCAAAAGGAGGAAAAACAAGTAGTAGAGAGTGAAAGTGAGAGTGACACACATTATAGATTTAGAAAATAAATTAAAAGACTCTAGTAAAGTCAAATTTGATTTGGAGTGTCGTTCGGAGAAATTAGATAAAATATTAGGAACGGTCCAAATTAAAAATGACACGTGTGGTTTAGGCTTCAATTCTTGTAACTATTCCACCATTAAAGCCAAAACTAATGTTTTAGGAGAATCCACTAGGAATAATGTTTTAGATCATTACTTAGGTAAGTCTTTCCACGGAGTCTTTAGGTGCTCACGTTGTAGTCGAAAAGGTCATCTTAAAATTTTTTATTTTGATCTTAAACGAGGTCCTAGAAAATCCCAATGTAAGGCAACCGAGGTAGCCAAGATTCCTACTTCCCGAGATCATCATTCATCATTAGTTTGGGTTAGAATATCCGACTTGGTAGCTTTACAAAATATGATTTTTGATTCTCATTTAATTTCACACGCTTCCTCCCTTGCTAAATCTACAGGTTGAATGTGTTAGTTGTTTGCATACTTTAGCTTTTGTACTTCATGCTAATTGTATGCCTGTTTATCATTGTTCTAGTCTATACTTCATGCTTTATCACATGCTAGAATTATGATTGTTGTTTATCTTTTGTATTATAGTTCTATCATTTTAGTTTGCATTAAATGAAAAATACAAAAAGATTTTTGTTTATCATTTGTGTTTTACCTTTTTAGTAATTTAGGCTTAATGAAAAATTCAAATGATTTTTGTTTGTCTTTTGAGTAAATATTTTTATTTTTTGGTTAAAATTTTTTCAAAAACTCAAAAAGATTTTTGTTTTTGTGTGTAGTTCAGTTTAACACACTCTATATGGCATATACTTGTGTTTGAATCCCTTCTTTTTCATTTTCATGTGGCTAGAACTTTTGGTTAAGATTATCAATCCTTAAAATGTTCTTCACCATGCTTACATGGAGTAGTTGGATTTTATGTTGCTATAATGGATTCTATTTTTATATACCTCAATACAAACATGCACGAGCTCACTTGAAATTATAACTTCATATGTATATTTGAACTTTGTGAGGTGTTCTCCTACCAATTTAGTCATCTATATGCTATGTGACCTAGGAGGACTAGTGCATGTTAAAATCCGTTGCACGCGAGAATTGAGTGATAAAAGATTATGTATATATATGTGCACGGGGAAGGGCTCCGAAAAGAAATATCATACTTTGCGAGTAAGCTACCGTTTGCTTGAACTTAAATGAAATACGTGGTCCAAAGGCCTAAAAAAATAATGGCATTAAAAGAAAATATTTGCAATGGCCTATTTGTTTAAATTTGATATTGTCATCCAATAAATTAATATGCTTATTTTGAAGGAGTTTGGATGGTATATCAACGGTTTGCACAATGTTCGTTTATCCTAGTTGTACTTTAAATGTAATGACTTTATTGGTTTGTAGAAGCATCAAAATTCTAGGCTTGTATGCATTGTGTATGTTTGTTCATTGAGTTCAATCTATATTGTCACATGAGGTTATATTTAAATGTGATAAAGTTTAAAATCAAATGAGAACTCCATGAACATGTTTTAAGTGATTGGGTCTAAACTTAATTGTTACTTGTTTACACCCCTACACTTTCGTTTCCATATGACACATTTTTTTCATACGAGTGTGAAAAGCTTATTGTATTTTGTGTCATGTATGGTGTCTATAACTATATATATGGTATTTTTATTTTTTTTACCTCGCTTTCTAGTCCATTTATTCTTCTAATTCATAATTGGTATATATCGTTTTGCATATTGTTGTTGATATCACATGCTTAGTATATTATGTATCACATTGGTATTATTTTTCTTGCATCTTCATTGGTATCCATTATTATTTGTATGGCTTAGTTATGATTTTGCCCATATGCTTTCATGCTCTTATCACTCTAAGCTTCATCGTGTTTATATTAGTTTTTATCCTTTGTCTATTCCTGAACAAAAATGGGGAGAATAATAGGGGAGAAATGGTATATAATCCTATTGTCATCATATCTTAGTTTGGGAGATTTATCTTAGGTGGAGACGTCTTTCTAAGCAGGTCATTTATTTGATAAAGGGGAGAATTAATTTAGGGAGAGTATTTATTTTATATGCATTTAATATTCTTATTCCCTATGCGTTTGATAGTTTGCTTAAGTGTGCAGAAATTCATCTAAATGGAAACTTTTATCGTCGGCAAAGATATTGATCCTTGGATTTTGAGTCAAGCTATGTAATTTTTAGTTTGGGTGGGATATTTTTTAAGTCTAGTAGAGCTTGACGGTCCTTGAGGAGTTTTGTTTGGTTTTTGTCCCGGAATAACCAAAGGGGGAGATTTGTAAGGACACAAGTCTCTGATTGAGTCTTTATGTAGTGTTGGCTCAATTCCGAACAAAAACATTTAAGTCATAAGATATTGTTCAAGTGTATCCATTCAAGCCTATGACGTGTTAGTTGAAGACGTAGTGGCCAAGATTATAAAGCTTCATCATATACAGGGTTTATTGTGCCTCGCTTCTACGTCAACAACATTGGTTCCAATGCTCCTATGGTATGAATGAATTTTTTATATATATAGGAGCATGGAAATTTATTTGGTGTATTTTATAATTTTTTTATAAATAGTTTTAACGACTTTGTTTTACTCAGAAAATATTTTTTTAGAACTTTTCATAAAAAGTTTTGGGCTTACAAAGAGTATTCCATTTTCTGACAAGTCGTTCGAACGAACTGGAATCTCGTTTGAACGAGATTCCCAGGTTATTCGAACGAGATTTCCTTTTACTCACTGGAACATCGTTAGTAAAGTCGTTCGAACGAGTTTGGCGGGAACAGTTTTTGACAGTTTTTTTACAGTTTTCTCCATGTTCCCACTATTTTTCCCCACTACTATTTGACATAATTAATAAGTACGGGAACCAACCTTGTGAAACCAACTTTTTCATCTTCTGCAATCTCCAAGAGAGAGTTTTTGAGAGTTTTAACTCCTCCATGAAAAGGTTCAAGTTTTGAATGTTTGTTTTTTAAGAAAATTCTTAAACACTTTTGTTTACACCCATATGAGTTTATTCCAAGTACCACGTATATATATCTTGCTTGGAGGGTGTTCGGCACCGGGTTCTCTACCGAATTGAAGAGTTCGTTTGGGTTTACTTCTACATCCCATAAAGAAGAAGTTCATTATTTTTGCTGCGGCATTCTCATACGGTGAAAGGCACCGTGTGAGGTTGATGGGTTCCTAAAGCTTCATTGGTGGATTCCAAGGTTTCGATGAATTTCGGAATTTTCGGCTAGGCGGAGGTAGTTACAAAAAGATGCTTCAGGGGCTTGGACAGAGTCAAGTCGAGTTGTGTAAGTCATTTGTCTTATAAACATAAAACCATACTTAGTGGACTTAAGGTTAGGGCCGTCTGAGGTTTTTTCCCGTTGTGGGTTTTTCCTCGTACATCGCGGCGTAGTGGTTTGTTTATTTTATGTTTTGCAAAATCACATTAGATGCATGCTTACGTAAAAAGATAAAATTTGAATATTTAATTTGGTGCTAATTTAATTTGGGTAAATATTAATTTAATTCAATTCATTAATTTTATTGAATAAAATTTGGTTTGGCCTATGTAGAAAAATGAATTAATCTTGTTGGGAAAATTTCTAGGACTTGGGTTAAATTGAATTTTCGGGCTTAATGTAAAAATTCACAAATGATTTTTAGTATATTTTTAATTTTGAGAAAATTAAAATTTGTTTTACTTTAGTTTTAATTTGTGAAGAAATTATTTTTTGTTTATGCAGTTGTTTAGTTGAACCATCTTTATTCCGCATTTAAAGGGAATTATACTTTTAAAGTAAAAGGTTTTTAAAATTGGGGGTCCTTCAGGTTCATTCTGTATTTAGACTTTCATTTACTTTTCTAATGGAGAGCGGTATTTCATTAGAGTTTTAGCTCACATATACCCTGGGATAGAATTATTAGCATGCATTATTTAGAGATTTTGCTTGGGACTAATATTTGAGGGTTGATATTTGATATTATTTCTCTCGGTTTGGTTATGGACACTTTATTATGAGTTTCATATTGTAAGACTTTCATATCATATCTTTATATTTATCTCATGTTTTCATTTGGTCCTTTCACGTAAAGAATGGTATTGAAATTGTTTACAACCTGTATGTTTTAATAATTAGACATGATTAACCTGAGTATTAAATATACATGGTGTCACGGTTGGTATCAGAGCATGGTGTTAGGACTCGAAGGTTGTAGATTCTCTTTATTTTTATGTAGCGCTCTTATAATTGTATTCTTGTCTTTGTTTTATTAGTGATAGGGTTTTAGTCTTTAATTTTAGATGTCAGTTAGGAG
This sequence comes from Sambucus nigra, assembly GCA_949130495.1. Lineage (NCBI taxonomy): Eukaryota > Viridiplantae > Streptophyta > Magnoliopsida > Dipsacales > Adoxaceae > Sambucus > Sambucus nigra. The sequence continues at coordinate 379,092,351 of OX422214.1, read as the reverse complement.
TACCGTTCGATAGGAGAGATTGCTCATAGTGTGGGATGATCCCACCGTACATACACCTCAGGCTCCATTTATGCTCGGTATTCCATCACCAGACACCTCAATGTTTTATTATTTTAATCCCATGAGAGTGCTCTATAGGTCTAATAACGTAATAGCTAACTATATGACAACCTTGACAAATAAATTTTATCTTTTATCGAATTACAAGCATCGAGGTGATAAAACGAATAGATTAAAGCATTCAATCAAACAAGGCAAATTTCAGAAAAAAAAATCCCTTGCGGGAAAAACCTTTTTAATTCAGCACTTTAGAGTTTTATAAGAACGTGACTTACAAAACCTCTAAATAATTCGACTTCATCCTGAGTCGTCTACATGCGGTAGTCCACCCCCAGTATCCACCGACTCAACCTTTTGTCTTCTTTTCAGCAGTGGTCCTTTCAAGAACCATAAGGTCAGCAGTGAAGAATGTTTCTCCACAAGAGTAACTCAAATATCAAATACCTTAGGGTTTCAAATGGATTCACACATATATTGGGGATGGAATTTGTCAATCAAAAAGTGTTTTAATCCTAAATAAAGTGAGGACTTTTGCAACAGGTATGTAGTTTTTGATTTGCAAAAGGTCTCTATAAAAACTATACGAGGCACGTATTTATAAGACGGCATAAAATTCGAGGCATTGTCACTTGTTCAAATGGAAATAAGATTCATTCGAATGAAACAACTATCATGTTTGAACGAGCTTCAAGTGAGCTTCGGATGAGGCCAAACAGTACATTATTGTTATATGCATGTTAGATAAAAATGTAAAAACGAGACGTTTAACGAGTTAGACTTCTCATTCAAACGAGAACGACTTCTCGTTTGAACGAAGTCAGCCAATTTTGAAAATTTGTTATACATAAAAAATTACTTTGTTTTTAATAAACAAAATATCTCCCAATATAAATGTAAATAAATCTGAATACCTACTTTATTTATACCTTCATAATGTAGATATCATCTTGAATTTGGAGAAGTTGGAGATTCAATTCTTCATGATGCCACGAGTCAAATGGTAATGAGTTACGCCAAAAACTATGTAAGCCTAAGATATGCACAAATGACATAAATTATTCTCTTACAAATCTCCCCCTTTTGGATATTGCGGTACAACAATAAAATCGAAATCCAAATTACATTGAAATAACCCTAAGATAATGAAAATATCCTAATACCCTCCCAAGACCTATAAAATGAAATGATATGCAGATATATTGTCTTTAGACTCAAAATCTTCTTGTTCTTTTTTTCTTGATCTTCCCTTTATATTTTAATCTTCATAATCAATGTCGAAGGGAGACCTTACACCCATTAAACAAGAACACTAGCCGTGATGCATAGAGTTTGAAAATATAAAAAATGAGAATATGTCCCCCCTAAAAAAATCATATAATCTCCCCCGTAATCTGTTCTCTCCCTTTATTTTATCCGAAATAGATGACGAGTAGAAACCAAAGCATGAAAATGGCGAGAAGCACAAAAGATAGACTATCATCACAAAGATATAAAAAATAAGTGCATGCAATGATAAACTCAAAGTCATAACCAACTACTTTTTTAATTTTTCAAAATTTCCTCAAGTATAATTTGTACAAATACAACACACCATGAATTAACACAAAAATACCCAAATCATAAAAGTGAAATGTAAGGGTGTGAATATATTCCATAGGTTAATCAACATAAACGATCATATCACATGTGCAAGAAATATTGAGACACTACTAACAAATGATCTCAAAATCTACCATAGGTGTAAGAGTAGTGAACTCATATGAAAGTGACTTTACCTAATCAACAAATCAAGACCGTAAATGATTTTCACACCAATGACATCCAAAACTATGTATAGCTTTTCGAGATTTTTATAGTAAGTGCAAACCCATTGATCTTCAACTTAACTCCGATAAAAATCTCACATACATCAATAATACTCAAAATTTTGAAGAAATATATGCCCATTTGTTACAAAGCATCAATGTTCAAAGAAAATGGCCTCGCACTTCTGTTTTTATGTGTCATTAATATTTTTGGCTCTTTTATTACAAATGGTTAATATTTTCATGCAAAGATTTCGCCTTTCGTATCCCCTTTCCAATGCTTAAAATATAACAAATTTATCGAAAAAATGACTTTTTAAATCTGGTCAATGGTTCTTACATGCACAACTTTTTACTATCTCGTTTTTCACATCTGGTTCGCTTTAAAGCACAATTGAGATGGAAACACTACAATCGACATGTGACAAGTATGTGAAATTTTTAAATAAGTTCGTGCTTGTGGGCATTAAACGTGAAAATGAGTCAAAGATGTAGAAAATTATCATCAAATCACGTCTTAATGATTCCATACTTTATTAAGCACATTTATGAAATGATGTCATATTTGAAAACACTACGAAATATCACGTGGATATGGAATGAATAGGTGACTCGGACATCTTTAATGTTCTTCCATATATGATGGACAAAATTACCAAACTTTTTTTGTCCTTTTCGAAAAATTTATCAAATAAAATCTTTTTGTCTTTTGCACTTTTTCAAAAAGAAATCGAAAATCTTTTTGTATTTTTCAAGAAAAACAACACTCTTTTTGGATTTTTTGAAAAATATCAAAATGTAATATGTAAGTACAATGATAGTATAATCTAGCGATGTGCATGTAAGATATGAACATGACATGCATCCTATGCTAGAAACAAGTATCAACCTCAATCATTAGGCCCGAAGGATTTCTCCAAAGGTGATGACATCCTATGAAATTACTCCATCAAATATTTTGAAGTTTGGAGTAAAGACTCAACTTGCTCTCGAAAGCTCTCAAAATTGCTAACGTGATGTGCGGGAGCATGCGGGAGAATGTGGTGAGACATGTATGGGAGTGCATGCGAGAACTCGTGTAGTAGAAAATTGGGGAACATACTTATGAGACATTCTCCCTAAATTAAAATAATACTCTCTAAGGTGACCTCTTTGTTAGTAATGAGAAAAAATATATATGGGCTTGGGTCCGCCTCTTTATAAACGTCTAAGACGAGCTCTCCTGGGAGGATTAAGTCAAGGACCATAAAGATATAACACATACTCGAAAATCATCTTGGGTGCGGCATGGGAAGTGGATGCACCATCATAATCTATTCATTGCCTCTCGACGTTACCTAAAGAGGGACCGAGGAGCATCTTTTCAACCTTCTTATATGTGTCCTCTATTGTGACCTTAGCTTCCTGAGCAGGCTCGAGAACACTCTTGAGTTGGGATACACGGGCTTCAAGTTTCTCATGAATCTCCAATGAAAATTGAAGATCTATCACAAGACTAACCACGGTGTTGGTCAAATCGGTCTTTTTTAGGCCTAAAACGATCAAATGCTCACATAAAGAAACCTTCACCTTCTCGAGTTGACTCGTCGATGCCTCACATACCCTAAAAACGTTCATCTCTCTTTCCAAATCTAGCAGGCTAACAGATAAATATTTATTAATCTTTTTCATCTTTAAAGTCTCGATTTAAAGATCACAAAATGACTTTCGGAGACCACCTTATCCCTCACTTAAACTCGTACCCTCACTATCTCTATCTCCTGAATGAAGCGAAACATCTTTGAGGCTTTCACGTTTAGATATGTCGTCTTCTATGTATGACAAACTCGAAGTGCTAATGTGACTAGCCATAAACGCAATACATGGTCCATGTGGTGATTCTCCCTCTGAATCAACCGACTTGAATTTACTATCGCTAAGAGTGGCTTTATTCGTAACCTCTTTGACCTTTCTCTTTAGCCTAGCGGGACACTCATGTGACTTATTCCCTTTACCCCCGCACTCATAATACCTTATATCTTCCTTTTTTTCTCCGCTACTTTTGACGTCATTCTCATTTTTATTTTTCTCAAAAATCTTTTTATTAGCATAATTTTCTTTAAAAAATTTCAGAAACTTTTTTAAAAAATTCGCAAACAAGGCCAAGTCATCAACATCAAAATCTCCCTCAATTTCAGACTCATAAACTCTCTTTTTTTTCTTTTTCTTAGTTTGAATCTTTAAAGCTACCCCTATATCCATAGGTTTATCGGTGTTTGGAAACATGTCGATCACATAAGTCTGAAGGTCTCCTATGAGTTCTTCTAACCTAAGAGTATCTAAAATCCCTAAAGAATTAATAACCGTAACCTTGGGAACAAACCAGGAAGGGAGTGACCTCAAAATCTTTTTAACTACCCTCATGTTAGGAATTTTTTCACCCAAATTAAAACTCAATTTAAAAATATTCGACAGGAGAGCATAAAATTCATCAAATCTCTCGGACTCAATCATAGTAATGATCTCAAATTAAGGAGGTAAAATTTTAAATTTTAAACGCCTTTACATCAATGGTACCCTCAGGTGTAAGCTAGAGTATATCTGATGGCTCTTTTGACGTAGTGCATGTCATTGTGCGGTGGAACTCATTGGGTGTGGTGGCTCTAGAAATAGCACCAATGTCGCGAAAGTTATAAGTGAGCCATTTAAACTTATCATCACCCCAAGTGGAGACGGGTTTAGGATTAATAACATTATCAGCAGTGATCGTAGGAGGAGTCCACCCTCTTTTACATACTAGCCAAACTCTTTAATCAATTTATTTTAAAGTGGATCTCATTCTGGCTTTCTAGATCCATCGAAAATAGGCATCCGATTATTTAAGTTATCCATTAGCCTTAAGCTTTTTCAAGATCAACAATTTTTCAAAAAAAACTGATATCATGGAAAATTTTGCGAAAAATAATTACATGGTAAATATGTGTAAATGGCTCTGATAGTAATTTAGGAGTGCATTATAGGTCTAATGTCTTACTTTTCTAATAGGATGTCTATCCACACAGCCAAATTTATCTTTTTATCCTAAGACATGCATCTAGGTGATAAAACAAATAAACTAAAGCATTCAATTAAACAAGGAAAATTTGAGGAAAAATCCCTTGCTCGCAAAACCTTTTCAATTAAGCACTTTAGAATTTTACTAGAATGGGACTTACAAAACTTCTAAAGAATATGGCTCAATCCTGAGTCGTCCACAGGTGGAAATCCACCCTCAATATCCACCAACTCCTCCTTTGTCTTCTCTTTAGTAGTGATTATCTCAAGAACCACAAGGTCAGCAATGCAGAATGTCTTTCCATAAGAGTAACTCGGATATGAAATACCTTAGGGTTTCAAAAGGATTCACACATATATTGGGAATGAAATTAGTGAATCAAAAGGTGTTTTAAACCTAAATAAAGTGAGGACTTTTGCAATAGGTATGCAGTTTTTAATTTGCAAAAAGTCTCTATGAAAAACTATACGAAGCAAGTATTTATAAAACGAATAAAATTAAGGTGGCATCACTTGTTTGAACGAAAATAAGCTTCGTTCGAATGAGAATAGCAACTCATTAGAGTGAAAGCAAGTTCAATCGAATGAAACAACTATCTCATATGAACGAGCTTCAAATGAGGCCAACTGGTATGCCATCGTTAGATGCACGTTAGATAAAATGTAAAAACGAGCCTTCTAACGAGCCTGACTTCTCGTTCGAACAAAGTCAGCAAATTTTGAAAAAAATTTAAACATGAAAAATTGCTTCATTTTTAATAAAAAAATATCTCCTAATATAACTATAAATTAATTTGAACTCCTACTTTATCTATATGTACGTAATGTGGAGATTATCTTGAATTTAGAAAAGTTGGACATTCGGTTCCTCATGATGGCTTGAGTCAAATGGTGACAGGATATGCCAAAATCTATGTATGCATAAGCTATGAGAAAATGACAGAAATTAAGCTCTTACAACCTAATACTTATCTAGTGTATTAGCCTGATAGTTCAAGATAGCTTAGTGGAAAATAAGTTCGAGATAATGCTCGCAGTACTCATCTCCCAGCACCAGCCACTATAAAATGGGAAAATGCTTGGTGATCTTTCATTAAGAACAACCCACCCACATTCGTAATCTCTACCGATCCATTAATGGCAGAAAGACATGGATAGACACTTGAGATTTAGGACTCCACTAAGGTTCAGATATAGATTTTGGCTACATTTCGATTGGATGGTGGAGTTATCCTGCGGTGGCAGAGCGTCACGTCTTTGTAGGATTAAGAGAGGTTGGCTTATGGGGAGTTTTTTATATGGGTGGTTAATGCTAAGTATCTCCAAAATTTAGCTCAAGACCACAAGAATATTGAGTTTCTTCTCGTTGAGAAAGGATCCTGCACCACAGTTGAGTATGGGCAAGAGTTCATTAGTTTGTTATTTTTTACACTAGATGAGGTTGATACATATGAGTAAAATATGAGGCAATTCTTGAAGGGGATAGCATGGCCCATCAAGCGGGTTATTATAAGGAATCTAACCTTTGCCATTTATACTCAAGTGGTGGACAATGCACTTGTGCATTACAAGATAGGATGGATAATATGAGAATGCTAGAGAAGGCGGGTTAATCTAGTAGGCCCAAGGTATAGGAAAGTTTAGAAGGTGATAAACATGGTGTGTAGGGCCCAGGTTAGGGGAGGTGTTTTATACCTGGGCATGCGAGATGTGAACAGTAGTTGTAAGGAACCCTCAAACTAATCATGGGCTATAGTAGAGCCATCAGCGGAATCCATAGCCCCATATTATGGAGTATGTTTTAGATATGGGGGTAGAGGACATAGATCTCGAGTTTTTCGAAGTGCAAAAACTCTAGGTCAATAGAGATAGGTCTAGTTGGTTAAGAGCTAGTAGGGGTAGGTCTAATAGGGATTTAGGCCCCAGTAACAATAGAAGTAGCAGTCATATCGCCCTCAGTAGCTTCCAGTGGTGAGGCCACAACTGATAACAGCACTACTCACACCCCCAGTGTCACATCAACAACCCCAACTTCAGTATGGCAGGGTTTATCAGATTTCATAGTGAGCGATACGTTTTATGTTTATGTCACCTTAACTTGGGTTTTATTTGATGCTGGCACCACACACTCCTTGTTTCACCTAGCTTTATGGTGACTTTTTCTTTATTGCCTAGACGTTGCGATAGGTTTTTATTGATATCTACTCTGTTAGGTGTATATACTCGTATTTTAAAGACTTGTGTTAATGTGGAGATAGACATTAGTAGATTGCTCTTTGTGGAAGATTTTTTAGTCTTGGATACCCATTCTTATGATGTGATCTTTGGTACGGATTGGTTAGTTAGGTATAAGTCCCATATATACTGTAGGGTTCAGACTATTCTTCTCACAATACTAGGGCAAGAGATGTATATTGTGGCTATGACTAGGTTAGAGGGTGGTGTTATGACCCACTTTTATTTTATTGATGAGGATACCCAAGAGAATACTACCATTTTATTAAACTCGATACCAGTTGAGAGGGATTTTCTTGACATATTTGAGTAACATACTCCTTGTTTCACGTAGCTTTATGGAGACTTTTTCTTTATTGCATAGACCTTACGATAGGGATTTATCGATAGCTACTCTGTTATGTGTATCCAGTCGTATTTTGGAGACTTGTGTTGATGTGGAGATAGACATTGGTAGATTGCTCTTAGTGGAAGATTTTTTGGTCTTGGATACCTATTTTTATAACGTGATCTTGGGTATGGATTGGTTAGTTAGGTATAAGTTTTATATATACTATAAGTATCAGACTATTCTTTTCACGATACTAGGGAAAAATATCTATATTGTGGCTATGACTAGGTCAAAGGGTGGTGCCATGACCCAGTTTTATTTTATTAATGACAATACCCAAAAGGATACAACCATTTTGTTAAACTCTATACCAATGGAGCGGGAGTTTTCCTACATATTTGAGGAGGTTCCTGGATTTTTTCTAACATAAGATAATGATTTGTCTCCCATCACGAAGTCGATTACCAAAGCGCTCTATCATATGTCTTCTTTGGAGTTGAGAGAGCATATTAAGAAGTTATTGGAGCAAGGATTAACTTGTCTTATCACATCTATATGGGGAGCTCTAGTCTCTTTGTCAAGAAGAAAGATGGTTCACTACGATTGTGTATTGACTACCGCAAGTTAAATATGGGGACAGTGAGAAACATTTACCCTTTACTGAGGATTGAGACTTTGTTTAATCTGTTGTAGGGTGCTTCACTCTTCTCGTAGATATATTTCCATTCAAGATACCATCAATTGAGGGTACAAGAGAAGGACATGCTGAAAACTACCTTTTTAACTCATTATGGTTCTTACGAGCTCAAGGCCATGCCATTTGTGCTAGCCAATTCCCCTAACGTGTTCATGGATTTGATAAATTAAGTATTACGGTCATACGTAGATTAGTTTATCATCGTATTCATATATGACACCTAGTTACAGATAGAGAAGGTTCATATTGAGAATTTAACAGCTTCACTTTAAACGTTATGGGAGCATAAGTTGTATGCAAAGTTCGAAAAGTGTGAGTTTTGGAGACTGGAGGCGCAGATTTTCGGCCATATAGTTTCAGAGTCAAGATTATCAGTGGATTCGAAGAAGGTGTCTGGCATGTTGGATTGGGGACAATACACAACACCAATGGAAGTTTGTATCTTTTTAGGATTGCTCAGGTACTATCAGAGATTGATTCAGGCATTTTTTAAGACTGCGGGACCGTTAACCGAGTTAACTCAGAAGGGGATATAGTTTTCTTGGACTGAGAGGTGTCAATATGATTTCTACATTCTCAAGGAAAGTTAACTTCGACTCTAGTTTCTATAATTGTTAGGAGTGGGGTTAATATTTGGTATACACCAATGCTTCCCTAAAGGGATTAGGTAGGGTGTTGGTGCAGGGGGATCATCCTATTGCTAATGCATTTTAGAAGTTGAAATTCCATGAGGGTAACTATCCAGCTCATGATTTGGATGTAGCGGTGATAATGTTCGCACTATATATTTGGAGGCATTATTTGGGGGGTAAGAATATCAGGCCCTTTAGTTATTATAAGATTCATTATTATTTATTTATACATAAGAATTTGATCATGCGATAATGATGGTGGTTCAAGTTTATCAAACTAATTTATGATTCATTATCACTCGGGTAAAGTCAATGTACTGGAAGATCCTTTGGGTTAATGAGTCAATGGTAGTTTATCTACTCTTTAGTTGAATGATGTGAGGTCCCTTCAGGTGATTGGTGAGTTGGATGATGTATTCACGGGGATTACTTTTTGTTTTTCACTTGGCTTGGTTAAAAGGTTTAATCTTAATTACGAGCTTGCCAGGAAAGATTGTGGTCTTGCCAACCAAAAGATCTTAGCCTTGTGATAATATCAGACGATTACGTACCGTTCGATGCTAAAATTATAAAGATTTTTACTTCCCTTAAGGAAGACTTTAGTGTGAGTGCTAAATTACTACAAATGACTATAACGTAAGAAGTTGTAAATTGCATAAACTAAAATAAAAGTAAAGATTTGAAATTAAGAAAAGCAAATGCGATAAAGTGAAGTATTACACTACAAAATGTAAGCATTAAAGTAAAAGAAATCAAATGTAAAGGCAATAAACTATTAACAGACTTGAAATTTAAAAACTAAATTATTTAGACGAAAGAAAATGAGTAAATAAAAGGAAAAATGGATAAAACAAGTAAATATAATTTTTGGTGAGGGTGTCCTTTTTTCCTTTGTTTTCTCGTTGCTTATTTATAAACTTTATTGTCATGCAAAGTACTTTCTTAGATAAATGCTGGGTGGTTACACGCCCTAATTGATTTTTTCCCACCTAGGGGTATTAGTGCTCATATAAGTGTTGCTTAGTGTTTAATCCCATGTTCATAGTCTTGACACGTGTCAAATGTTTAAGCATGTTTTATTACTAAGCCCATGCATTTTACTCGGCCATAATTTTTATTTAATAAAAATATATGGTAGTCTCTCATTGGACAATAATTATATGGTGTAAACATACCCCCTTACTAATTAATTTTTAGAAAAAAGTTGATCAGTGGAATGTTGGTTTTACTATGCCCCTTTTCCACTTTCATGTTAACATGAATTCTAATAACACATTACCTATATATTGCCTATGTGCGGTGAGATTATCTTCACTTCAACCTATCAGTATCTTCAGTTGCATTCTCTATATCTCATTCTTTCATCTTCTTTTAAATCTAACAATGACTCCCTAATAGAGTAACGAGAACATCACCAAGAGTGTCCTTGAGTTTGACTCTATTTCAAACTCTTTCCCCACTAATGAAGATCCTTGTGCCATTGTTGATGTTGTTAATACTGTTACCTTTCCATCCATTGAGGGAAATCAATCTAATTTTAAAAATTAGGATTTTAGGGACATTGTCACTCCCATAGAATGCCCTTCAAGTTAGACTGGATTTAGTCTCGTGAAAATCATCTTTAAAAGTTCCATCTGAACCTTTTATGGTCTATGGTAGGCCATATTGTTTTAGGATTTTTCAAGACTCAGCCAATCAGACTTTTAACTTCCTTACTTTCTATGAGAGTGACATGCTTGATCTGTGGAAGTTGGTCATGACTCCATAAAGCTTGCTGATAAGAGCCATCATCCCACTTTTTTTAACTGCAACTCTTTATTGGTTTCTTCCCTTAATGAGAAAATTGTTAATTTCTCCATCATACATCCCCATTATCCCCTTGAATACTTGCCACAAGTTTCCTATCCTTCATTGATTCATGAATATAGGGGGACGATACTTGGTCACGAGCAATCAAACCTCATTATCCTTTTCTAATTGAGGTTAATGAGTATCTGAATCTTCCATCAGCATGGAGTTATTCTACTTATGATACCCCTAGGTATGAGATGCTTAGTGCCCTTTCGCATAACTTCATCCAGACATCATTCCATATTATTTCTAATGGTATATATCAGTGTTTTATTTATCTAAAGTCGTCTTTGACTTGGAGGCCTTCGAAGCTTTATTTTCCAAACCATTTTGTCCCCTGGACCTCTCTTTGATCTGGTGGACTATCCCCACAAATTGGTAGAGTATTTTTTCCATAATTTAGATCGATATGTCAAGGATAGTTTACCTACTAGGCATCCTTATTTAGATTATCCTTCCTCTGCGATTAATATTTGCAAGGACTTGGAAATTCCTCATGCTTTTTCGAACCTTTCTTTCGCTGTATTGCTGAAAGGACAAGCCGAAAATAATTTTGATTTGGCTTTCATGATCCTTGATCATTTTTCAAACTTCCCCAAAACACCCAGAACCTTTATCTCCATTTCCCTCGAGACTTACCCTGCTTTGATAAAAAGAGTTAGTTAACTCCCTGCTAACTTCGAAAGCTATGAAGTTTAGGTTCAAGCTTGTAATGATCTCAACTCTCTTTCAAACAATTATTTTGAGGAGTGGAAGAGTTTCGAGAAGCTCAATCTGAATGTCTAGGAGTATCAATCCAGCTTAGGCTTTGAAGCACTCTCGTCGGGTGCCATTTTCCTTAAGTCCAAAACTATGAAATGTAAATCTTAAGAGGCATTGTAGAATTTATAATCTTTTGGGATGTTATTCCTGTTAGTGGCCCAGATCAGGACTTAGGCTGATTTAAAAGAAAGCATCTCGACTATTTATGGAATAACTTCCACTATATTGTGACTTATTCCTTTCCTCACTACTATACTCTTTAGGAATGTGATGTTGTATTTTTTTTCATCTTTTACGATGCTCTGACTAGAAATGTTATTGGAAAAAATATTATTTTGTTTTAAATATATATTGATGACCTGTAATGAAACCAATATGTTCATGGATTATCTTTTTGTTTTGTAATCAAATCATTAATTAAGACAATTTTGTCATCATGGTAGTCATTTAACCATTTGATGAACATCCTATGCTATCACCAAATTTGGTATGTTTCATGTATTGTAACAGTTTTTCCATCTTTATCCCAAATGAATTTTTTTAATTATGGACAACTCTGCATGCATGTTTATCTATTGGTAATGGACCCACCAAATCTCATTGCACGTGTGGAAGCATCCAAGTGATGAGTTTTAGTTGTCTATTGAGATAATTAATTCAAACATGGACAACCTTTTTATAATTTTTCTTTAACAAAAATATTTGGTTGCTCTGGAACTCTCAAAAACTATCTTTATTTTCTTGAGTCATTATTAGACTGCCAAATTAATCATGAGGGTGTTTGGATTTATATAGCCACCAAAAGTTCAACTTGCCTCCCCTTTTCCTCATGATTCTGATTTTGGAAGGAACATACTTAAAGACACTTGTTAAACTTTTCTTAGGACTTTTTTTGCATTTTAAATGGTTCTCCATCATCTATTTAAGCTCATTTTAGTATATATTCCCTTTTATTATAATTTTTTCTCTCTCCAAACATATTCTCCAACCTCAAGCATACTTTCTTTTTCTTCAAGATTTCACCATCAATAGTATCTAGATCTCCAAACACCGATGTATATATTAAGTTTAATGAAATCCTCCATCGGATTTTGTCCAAGTATTCCATTATCGTTAGTGTCGAGACCCCATTGTATTACCCCCCCCCCCCCCCAATATCTCCACAGGGTCCAAAAAATGTCCCTTCGAATCTCGGACCCCCAGTTCTCTTTCAAAACCTAACCAGAGGACCCTGGGTGCTCCCTGATCTCTCTATAACTTTGGTTAATTCTCTAACATAATATTATCTCAATACACTTTCATAGGGCTCTGAATCCCCTTTTCAGCGATCCATACCGTGCATAAATCGAGATTACAGTTCGCATTTAGCAGCCCTTTTACCCAAAAACCCTTATCGGAGGTCACCGAACGCTCCCGATATTCGCTTGACTTAATTTAACTTTTGGATGCGAGATTATCTCAATCAACATTCATAAGGCTCTTAATACCCTTTTCAACGATCCATACCATGTGTGAATTGGACTTACGGTTCTCATTTAGCAGCCTTTTTACCCCAAAACGTAATCGGATGTCACTGAATGCTCCTCGATCTCCGTTTGTATTCGATTAACACTCGGACCCAAGAGTTTCCCACACACTTTCATATATCTATGAATCCTATTTCCAACGGTCTCAGTCGTGTGCAAAACGTATTTAAGGTTTGCATTTTACAACAATTTTTCCAAAAAAATCCATTTTTAGCTTGCCTATAGGCCAACCCTTGCCTGCATGCAGGGGATACTATGCTTGTCCTCCAAGACTCGCATGTTTACTGATAGGAAGGCCAAGGGCCATGATATTCGGCACACGCTTTAGGGGCATCCTAGGCTTGTTAACCCATTAGGGTTTTATATTTAAGGAACTATGTCCTCATTATTAAGGACCTTCACCATCGTAATTCATGCGGCATACTTATTACATCATTTTCACGAACATTCTCTTACATTCCTTAATTGAATTCCTCACCTCACCTTTTTCCACCACTCTCCACTACTGCACCACCATCTATAAATCTAATTGCTCAACTTCCAAAGATCAAAATTCAAATCATTTGGAAGTTCCAAATCCTATTCATCCAACTTTATTAATTTAGTTTCATTACTTACATCTTATTACTTTTAGCATATTTCTTAACTAATTCTTGTTTTGTCACCAGTAATCACCCTTTTATTATTTATATACACTTATAATCTTATTTTTGTAAGCTCAAAAAACCTAAAAAGGGGGTTTAACTCATAAACCTCAAATTAGAGCCTTCTGCCACTTTTCTACATTTTCACCACTTGTGAACACCTTCTCACAAATTAAAATAAAAAAATATAGTTTTGGATTTGTGGGTTAGAGCCCACCTTTATTCTCTTTTCGAACTACATTGACTTTAATGTTAGTTCCGGATACATATATATCTCGGGTTTACCTTGGGATTCGAGTACTTTCTCGTCATTTTTCTTATTTTATTCTTCTCATTTTATTTTCATTAATATTTTAGGTATATATTAGCTCATCTATTTTTACTCTTTAGCGGTCATGTTGACCTGCGTACTCACTCGTTTATAATGAGTCACGATTTGGTGCATCGCTCATAGTTTATCTATCATTATTTATTCTTGACGAATTCCTTTCCTATGGAGACGAGTAATGGATCCCCCGCTTCTAGAGCTCACACCAGGAGAATGATCCTCAACAGTCATCCACGGTGCGACACAAGATTGGGTCATCTCTCGAAATCACTCTACCATTGAGACCATCCAATCATAAATGTCCCACAGTGAAGACATCAACACATTCACAGTTAGACAAAAAGAAGAAATCAAAAAAAGAAGTTTAAGCCAGTAACAAATGCAGAAATTAAGAGAAGTAGAGAATTCATATCTCCCAGTGAATGTCCTCCTTTAGGAAAGGAGGGTAGTTTTTTATCTCCTCTAGAGGATGATGAGGCACCTAGAAACAATGGACCCCTACAAGCTAGATGTATTTAGAAGTCGTAGAATAATTTCGATGTGGAGGAGCATTTGCAACCCCGACATCACTACCAGAAGCCTAGGTCGAGAACCTGACGCACTGCTACCACCCTAGCCTCTATCTATGGAGGAGGTACACTACATTAAAATAGGTTCATTGTAAAGGGGAAAAAATTGTTACAAAAAATATTTGTATTGGTGTTCTTTATTTTACTAACAAAATTTGTAACGGGTAAAAATTCATTAGAAATTTATAATTTATAACATACTAAAACGTTACAATTTATTTTGTAACGTATTTGGCAATGGTACACACCCCATATGTTAGTAACGGATTTAGCAAATTGTAACTGTTCTGACCCGTTACAATATAAAATTTGTAACGGATAAAAACCATTAAAAATAGGAGTGTCATATATTTGTAACATATGTCTTTATTTGTAATGGTTAAAGTCTCTTCCCACTGTTATTATATTTTGAAAAAATATTAATTTCTCATTAAATAAATAAATATAAATACACTAGTAATAACTCGTGCTCAAACATTGGAAATGCAGAATCAATGCCCACAAATTTTACTCAAAACATAATTTTAAAGCACATGTGACAAAATGAATGAAACTACATTTCGGTGATATTAAAATGATCTAAAACTATATTTCATTCATAACCATTAGAATTCCCAAAAAAAATGTAGTACAAGATAAACCATCAAGTTATTAATCATAAACTTGAAACGAAGTCTAACATCATTAAAGTTATATATATTATTCCCCCAAAAGTTGTTTTCATGATATTTCTTGCAAAAGTAGACTTCATTCTCCCAAAAGTAATCTTCATATTTTCTAATAAGAACCTACGGACCAAAATCAACCTTAGTAGATGTGTAATCATAAATGAGTAAATAACATAAAAGGCCAACATATTTACATTCCATTGACACACATGTAATTTTATTAAGGAGTAATTGATACACAACAAACGATCATATTTATTTTTGTATCGTCTGATGTTTTTGTATCTAATGTTATTTTCAATTTTCCCCTCAACGGCCATTTTTAACCCAAAAAAGAAGCGTATGGTAGTCAATAAGGTCAATCGAGAGTACGATGAGGATGCGGCTAGTTTAGACAAGTTACTTTGGTATTTCTTGATGAGTAAGAACCTAAACCTATGACGTTTGGTGGTTGTTTTCATTTTTTGCCCTCTAATGCCCATTTTTAACCCACCCACCCCCTCCCCAGAAAAAAAATGTATACTAGTCAATTTTGGCAACCGAGAGTCCGATAAGGACACAGTTAGTTTAGGCAAGTTACTTTCGTATGACTTGATGCGTTTGCACCTAAACTAGGCAGCTAGGTTGTTGTTTACTATTTTTGCCCCTTAACGCCCATTTTTAACCCTCAAAAGATGCGTATATTAGTCATTTAGCCAACCGAGAGTCCGATGAGGGTGAGGCTAATTTAAACAAGTTACTTTGGTATCACTTGATGTGTTTGTACCTATTTTTAGGCTGTTAGGTGGTTGTTTTCAATTTTCACCCCTCAACTCCTATTATTAACCCCCAAAAGAAGCCTATACTAGTCAATTTGGGCAACCAAGGGTTTGATGAGAACGCGATTAGTTTAAAAAAGTTATTTTAGTATCTCTTGATGTCTTTGTACCTAATTTTATGCCGCTAGGTGGTTGTTTTCAGTTCTCACCTCCCAATACCCATTTCTAACCCTGGTAAGAAGCGTATACTAGTCAATTTGGCCTACTGAAAGTCTGATGAGGACGAGATTAGTTTAGGCAAGTTACTTTCATATCTACTTATGTATTTGTATCTATTTTTAGGCCGCTAGGTTATTTTCATTTTTTGCCCTCCAGCGCCTATTTTTAACCCAAAAGAAGCGTATGCTAGTCAATTTGGCCAACCAAGAGCCCGATGAGGACACTGTTAGTTTAGTCAAATTACTATGGTTTCTCTTGATGTGTTTATATCGATTTTTAGGCCAACAAGTTGTTGTTTTCAACTTTTGCCTCCCAACGCTCATTTCTAACCCTAAAAGAAGAGCATTCTAGTCGATTTGGCCAATCGAGAGTCCGATGAGGACGCGATTAGTTTAGACAAGTTACTTTGGTATCGCATGATGTATTTATATCTAAATCTAGGCCGTTAGTTTTTTTTAGTTTTTGCCCCCTAACGCCCATTTTTAACTCCAAAAAGAAGCGTATACTAGTCAATTAGGCCAATCGAGGGTTCAATGAGAACACGGTTAGATTAGACAAGTTACTTTGGTATCGCTTGATGTGTTTGTACATATAGGCCTCTAGATTTTTTACTTCAGTTTTCACCCCTCAACGCCCATTATTGATATTCCTGAGTAGTAGCCCCGCTAGTTTACAAGTCGATATGTCAGACACTTCTATGGACGACATCATTTCTTAGGGAGAATGGAATTTTTTTTAATGTCTTGGTACCCTCTCCTCTTTTCACGCTCATGGGCGAGTTTTTCTCAGTTGGCGGAGTAACATATACCTTGATTTATTTGTAATTTGTGTGTATTTTTATTCATGTTTTATTAGGTTTCACTTTTTTAATTGCTATATTAGGTTAAAGGGAGACACTTCCTCGAAATGTCATTAATGTGCCCTCTTTAGTCATTTTACAAACTTATAATAAGGTCATTGGCCATTTATTATAACCACTTTACTTATAGAGATATGAATAAGAGAGAGAGAGAAACATACTGTTTCAAATGTTGTGGAAATAATTCTACTTATTTTATTTACAGCTTTATAAAATTGTGAAAACAAGAAGATTAATTTCATATTATCTTACAAGGAGTGCATATAAGAGAACTAAGATTTACCTTCATGCAAAAGGATGCCTCAAGAGTACTATGTTGTCATATTTATTCTGTTTCTTAAGCCTATATTTTTCCTAGAGATGGACTTTAATTCAGTTTACAAATTTATCTACATTATACACAGTTCTTGATTACTATAAGTCATACTCACTTGGGAAAATAATATTTTCTTCTCAAATGTTTCATTGTTCGCAATAAGAGCTTCAATTATTTTATCCATGGTCACACCCTGTTAGCATGAAAGTAATACGTTAGCCATAATATCTATGAAAACTAAGCAGGACATAAATTTGGAAACAAAAGAAAACGGTAGACAAGATTCAGATAAAACAACTACGAAAATTCTAGGTAAACAAAGTCGTTCAAAGACTAAGTCATTAAGGTCTTTTAGATTGAGGTTGAGTTCATGGCTTAGTTGAGTATGAAAGTTTTAGGAGGCCAACATAACAAATCTCTCTAAAAAAGACTTAATCAACAATTGTCAATGTCAAAATAGCAACTATTGATCGTGTACTAAAAGTATAAGAATAATACAATACATAAAAAAGCATCTTCCATTTTTACAGTACTTGGGATATAATACATAAACAGTAGAATACATGACCTTCTAACTTGGAAATTAAGCATAAAGCAAATAAAAACAGCACTTGATATGTTTGGATGAGCCTGTTTCACATTATTTTAAACAACAAGGGTTGATCAAGTTAAGCAATACTTGGGTTCTGACATTCTTTAAAAGATCTTCAATATGATCCCCTATCAAGCCCTTTATGGTCTACAGCGCTCCAGCTTGTTATTCCCAATGATTATCCCACTAATGTAACTGTTGTATAAGAAGAAAGATCATTTGAGATAGGTGACTGGTTGTATTTAATAGTAGGCCTTATAGGCAGACTTCAGTGTCCTTCAGGAAAAGTTTCCAGTAAGACGCCAAGTATTATTGACCCTTCAAGGTGATTCGAAAGGTGAGAAACGAAGGTCAAGTTTTCATATAACCACTCGAGGCACTGCATCGCACAAGGTAATAAACCAGTTGTGTAACTTCTGATTCAAAAGACTCACGCAATGCGGATGCAACGTGGGAGGATTGGGACTTGATTGCCACTCAATTTCCTTGTTTCATCCTTGAGGACAAGGATGACGAGCACTGGAGGATAATGTCATGTATCCTTAAGATATAGGTTATGGCATCATTTTAATCTTGTCAATTTTAGGCTTTTAAGAAGGGCTTCATTTAGATTTTCTTACCTTACATAAGATACTATTATTTATGGTGGTCAGTATTAGGTCGATGTTAGTTGTACAGTGTCGGTTCCGTATTTTACTTACTGTTTTGATTTCTACTTAAACGTTGTCATTTTAACGTCCGTGAATGTTAGGGTTGTTGGAGGGAATCTTCCAAAGGCAGTTGTACATGAAGGTGGTGTGCAAGACTCTCTTCAATGGAGTGTGGAATAAAATATCTGAGAAGAGCTACCTTTAGATCTTTGTTCTTCTAATCTCAGTTTTTTTATCTTAGTCTTCTTTAATTTCATATCTATTTTAATTCACCTTTGAAGAACCTTGAATTCAATATCCAGCAAATTCATGAAATCCAGTAAATTTTTCAGGAAGAACACCCCTGATCCTAAACTGATGAAATAATTTAGGTCAGATCCATGAAGTAGCCTGACAGTGTATAAGCAAGTGATAATACTTCTCATCATTTTTAAAAGAAATTGTAAGGATTCCTTGTTTGCATGACGTCACAAGTATTTACCTTTCCATGAGCAGAAGCCGCAACTTCATCATGATCTGTTAAATGTCTTGTTATATCTCTAGATTGAAATGGAAAGTCCACAAGAAAGTGTTATAAATATTAAGAATCAAATCCCACCTATTGTGCTTCGTGTTTTCAATCCAGAAAAAGGTATTTGAGAGATGCCAAATTAGCGCTGACAACCAAACATGTGAAGTAGAAATTGAATGAAGCAAACAATTTTACTTTTTAAAACTTATAGGTTAAGAACTTAAGAAAAAGGAATTTACAAACATGGTTAGTTTTACAGTTCAAATAATAGGAGAGTTGCGAACGTGTATGGTAGGAATTATTAATAATTAGGACACGTGGGGTTTAATAAACACACATGCAACTATAACTATGGGGTTTAATAAAAAGGTACTCTCCAAATGTATAAACCTAGGTTTTTGTAGTATTATAAGGGAGTATAGCTAATTAATTGAAATTTAAACATCAAGAATAGTTCTACTATTCCAAAGTTCCTAAAAAGGGAGAGGATGCCTATATTATAACTCTCTTTTGGAACAAAAATATTCTCTCCAAATATATGTGAAATAATTGATGCATAATAATACCATTTTCCAACTAAAGAGAGGAAAAATCATCAGTTTCTTATAAGTACATTATATTATCAGAATTGTTAACGGAGACACATGAAGCATGTATCAAGTTCATTATATGAGAAGCATATAAAGTTTGGGTTTAGTCTAACACCTTTGCTTTTGGAGCGAGATGGGCCATGAGAATGGCTGCAACTAATCGTTGATTTGATAATAAGCAAAGTTATGATAGCCAAAAAGTTTTGCCGATCAGGAGGTTTTCCGTGACATATGTCAAGAAGGTAAAATTGGGTAAATCTTCATGAAACAAAGAGCCCAAAGATAAAGTTCTTAACCTCCGGCAAGGACAATTGTCATGATATCAGCATCTTCCATAACCCATGATAGAGGGTTCCACATAAACCCCCCAAAATCCAAGCAATTGATATCTTGAACACGCCCAAAGAACAAACAATTGTGAAAACGTACCCTTTTAAGAAAAAGGGAAAAAAAGTTCAACTTGACTAAAACGGATACAAAGAAATAAGGATAGACACATAGAATGTTGAGAACACGATGGTAGCTTAAGAATGAGTATAAAACACAGATACAATTAAAACAGATAAAATTGAGAAGAATTGCTTAATATCATAATTATAGTATATAACATAAACTAACTATTTTTAAACAAGTGAAAGTTGAAATGAACTTTTCTAACATGAGAATTAAAGTGTGAAGAAAACACACTAGTACAAAACAGATGAAAGTTGAAAAGATATATTCAACTTCATAATTGCAAGAGAATTTAAGAGACAAGTCAACACCTTCTTTTCCTCAAGGTTGCTGTGGAAAAAATACCCAATCTCTCTTGTGCACCTTCAGTGGTGAGACCTTGTTTGCTACATCTTAGATTCTCAAAAACTGCCTCAATAGGTATGGTTTCCTGCACTCATAAGAGCTCAAGCCCATCAAACCATGCTGAACAACCAACACAAATTTATACATAACATAAAAAAGCACCTATTAGTTTTCAGATCCATTACCAAATCTACAGTTTTTTTAAAACGACTTCCAGAACTTCAAGCTTGTCCATATCTTGCTCTGCTAAACTCTTAATGTTATTTATTTATAAGACATGTTGTGGATCAGATGCCGTCAGAGAATCACTATGAACAGAAAGCAAGGATACAAAAAAGAGTTTTGATGCAAAGAAATGAAATTTAACTCACCTATTCATTTAACAAAAGCCATCCAGTGCTATGATTAAGCTATGGATGGACAAAAACCTATAGGGTGTAATAGTGTTTCTTCCAACTTATAACACCTACAAAAGAAAGTCATAATTTTTTTGTTACAATCTAACCACATGGATTAATTACTTTGTCATATAAATTCTTACATCTATATTTAAGATTTGATTTTAGATATTATTTTTTAGAAAATTTAATCTGTGTAGAAGAGGTATGAATGTGTTATACTAATGTGTTAATAATCAATAATGAAAATTAATCATATAAAGGTTTCAATGTGTATTTTAGTATAAAAAAAAGCTTTAAACGAGGAGGTTTTAGGAATGCCTTAACGTATGAAATTTATACTATAGGGTAACTCGTGCAATGCATGGGAGTGAACAAAATACAACTATATAAGACCATTAGCAACACAGCCACTATACACTCCCCCAACCACACAAAATACATGCAATTCAATGGTTATAAACAATGCACATGCAAGTGTTTATATAAAAGAAATCAACAATTTCAGCTAAGTCGTTATTCCACATTAGTTATTCAGTTTCTTATTTTATAACATTGACATTGAATTCATTCATTCATACCATTATTTTTAGCCATCAACGATCCACCTCTTGAAATCTATTTTTGTCATGAAAGTCTATGATGATTGCAAATAAAATATTAGAGTTTAATTAGTTGGAAAATCGAAATTACAAGGTAAATGATGGTGTACGTGAATAAAATTACCAGCTAAATGAGTGGAAAATCAGTTTTTACACACTAGTTACATGCAAACTGCTAAATAAATACTGGAGCAAATGTATCAAGGTGTCCCCGATTCAACTAAATGCCACCACAGGGGAGATAAATGTCTCCAATACAAAGAATAAGGTGATAATCTGGGGGATGAAAACCATAAGTGTCATCTCTAGTGGAAACACACAACTTGATGGTTTTGAGTTGTTTATTGATACCTCCTATCTTAAACAAAAGAAAAATGGAGACTTTGTCTGTAATTGAAGTTAGCTTAAGAGCCTAGCAAGCCCAAATAATAGAATTTTTCATCTTCTAAAAATAACAGTGTGGCCTTATGTGCATTATGAAAGCAGCTATTTACTATTGGCAACAGGAAATTATTGTACAGTTGATGTATTGCATTAAAAATTGGAAAACACTTATTATTATTATTGTCTTTTCTATTATTATTGCCCTTTCCCTTTCTTTAGCCAATTTGATCACTGGCAAAGAAATGATATCAAAATCAATTGTATATAAAAAAAAATAACACTTCATTAGTCAGAGCAAGGCTGCCCCAGTGACTATAAAATCGCAAAACTATTACTAATCCTTCATTTTCTATGTATGTCACCATTCCTTGTTAATACTTAATACATATATTGATTACAATATGGGAAAATTGTTCATTAATTGGATGAGCAAAAGAATACTTCACTTGTGTAGGCCAAATGGTGGACATCTTCCAATACTCAAATTAAAGGGATTGATGGAAATTTAAATCATGTACATAAAAAAAATATTATGGCATCAAGTTTTTAAAAACTTAATAATATTTGTGCTAAATAAAAAAAATCCAAAGGGCTCTCAAACTCAAGGAGTAGAAAAATACCTCATTGGATTATACTGTTAAAATTAATGCATAGTTGCTTAGGGGTTGCTTAGGGACTGCTGTAGGGGCTGCTTAGGGGATGTTGTAGGGGCTGCTATAGGGATAATTAATGTGTGCCTAAGTGGTCCTAAAGTATAGTTGTTGTACCTACTTTGTAGGGCAATTAATGTGTCTAGTTAGTTGAAAAATCTGAGCACATAAATGTAACCCACCACCCATGTTTTAAGTATGTAATCTGCTGAAAATAAAAACAACACACCTTTCTCTAAGAACAAGTTTGTCTTCTCCAACTTATCTCCAATTTTTTCTTCACTTCTTCTAATAAAACCATATAGTTCTCATTAAATTCCAACAAAGTGGTATCAGAGACCTGTTCAGATCAAGAGCTGGGTGTATTTTCTTTGTTGGCCAAAAAATAAATCCGACGAAAAGCGACAGAAAATTTATGGCAAGTTCTAGCAACCAAATGGGTACTCAACAACCGTTCATTCCAATTTTTGATGGAGAGAACTATGATTTCTGGTCTGTAAAAATGAAAACCATTTTCCTTTCATTTGATTTATGGGAGTATATTGAAGATGGGTTTGATGAACCGGAGGATATCACGGCTTTTCCGAAACCTCAAAAGCAAAAGTTGAAGGAGCACAAGAAGAAAGACGCAAAAGCTTTAAGCCTAATCCAACAGGGGTTAGTTGAAACAATATTTCCAAGAATCATCAATCCAAACAAAGCAAAGGAGGCTTGGGATATTTTACAAAAAGAATTCAAAGGTACTTTGAAGGTAAGGGCTATTAAAATTTAGTCCTTAAGAAGAGATTTTGAGAATATGAGGATGAAGGATGTGGAAATATTGAAAGATTATTTCTCTATATTAATGGAGGTTGTTAATCAAATGAAAACATATGGGGAACAACTTTTCGATCAAAGGATTATTGAAAAAAATTTGATTAGTTCGTCGGAAAAGTATGACCCCATTGTTGAAGAAACTAAAGAAATAGCTGTGACACCCCAGCCTAATTAAATACCGGGCGATCACTCCTTTATTAAATTAAATCAAGGTGAACAGTTGGTTTATTCTCAGCATCACTGTCGAAAATAAAATTTTCCAATTAAACACCCTAATTAATTAAGCTAAGTGTCAAAACCATTTTATAACATTACTTCCAAATTTTATTTAAAGAAAAATTATTTATTTATTTATTTATTTATTTATTAACAACATTACAATGAGTAAGAGTCACATCACAATAATCCTGGAACATAATCCAATTAATTTAAAACATTCGTCAATCGAATCCCAACAAGTAAAATTTAAAGTAACACATCCATACTGAATAAATCCCATAGTAACAGAACTAGAAATAACTGAAATACAAATGTCCCAAATAAAACAGATCAATAATGGAAGGGGCGACACATGCCCAATAAATGAGAATGATAGAAGTGGAATCAATAAATGAAGCCGTCTACGCAAGTGGCCTGCAACTCCCACCTAAGCTGCAGCACGTTCCTTTCGAGGGATCCTAAGCAAGACGCCCCTGTGGCTGGGCACCTGTAATATATACATATATACAAAAGAGAAAAAGGGAAATAGAAATGGGTCAGAGCCCGATAGTGTGTATGATTTAAAATTCGTTTAGCAAGTATTTAAATTGATACAGGCCAATGCAACAACATATTAGAGCGACACTCTCTTGAGGAATTCTCACCTCTCTTCTAATGTGCACGCCTATCGTACTACCCTTCCCAACGAAGTATCTATTATATATAGATCGAACAAATCACTCTCAACGATTTATCTTATCTTGGGTTATTCGCAAGATTTAAAACTGAATTCACACAATTGCTTATAAAATAAGATTTCAATTTGTAAACAAGGCTCTCATTTTAACTTTATCAATAAAGTTTTCAAGTGTCATAATATATCTTCTCACAAAAAATATTTTCAATTTTGAGTCATCAATTATATACTACTTATCAAATCACAGTAGGCAGTTTCCAAATTTCATAATTTCATATATATATATTAACTACTCGCATAATATATATATATATATATATATATATATATATATATATATATATATTACAACCGCACCCTGAATAAAACTATGGTGCGGGCATACTCTGCTATCCAATCCCCGTATCGCTCACACTAAGGGAAATACAAGTTCGAACTCACTCTCGAACTGTACCAACATATATACAAACAAGATTTGAGGCGAAGCATAGATTCCAAGTCTCTAAGAGGTCAGTACATACCCCACGCCTCTTAGGACCGTCTGAACTATCATTCTGATAGCCTGTACCAAGGACATCTATGTCCTAGGGTACGAATCAATATCCCCCATAAGGCAACACAGGATAAGATCGTCCCAGCGCGGTAACCTCAGGGATAGCAAGTAGCGCGGGTACGTTTTTCACACATAGATAGTATATGTAAACACAAGCATATAACTATACGAATATCATCATATCACTATTAGATATATCTCAAATTCATAGTTACGACATCATCCTTATTTTCACATTTATTAGTATCGCGTACAAGGGTTCGTCTCTAACCTTATTTCGAAGGATTTCTCCCACTTAATACGTAACATTCATGGACTCTATCCTCCCAAGTATAAAATTCAGTAAGTGTCCTTTTTATGTTCCAACGTAATTCTCTTACGCAACTCTCCCGTTAAATCATAGATTCATCAACGTTAAAGTAATTATCCGACAAGTACAATTCTCGTCTTATATTAAGAGTCCCAAGATTATTCATATGCCCTACTGGTCTTCCATATCTCCCCAAAACATTTTATTAAGGATTCCCAATAATTATTTCACATTAAATTGAATTTCAACTAATTAAGAGGGGAAAACATGAGTCTGCCAGGAGGGGTCGATCGATAGAGGTTTGGGGCTCGATCGATCGAACCTTCGATCAATCGAAGCTCTAGGCTAGATCGATCGATCAAGCAGGTCTGCGAAAACTGAAATTCTGCAGTTACGGGTTTCATCTCCCAACTTCAATAATTTCCATATTTTCTAATCCCAATCGTCCCAGAATTGAAACTACTAACCTTATAACATCATATTAGGTATTTTCAACGTAAAGCATGTGGATTTGTGTCATTTAATCATGAATTAACAGCCGCAATTTCATACAAAATCTCAAGAACCCTAAAATTCTCTTAAACATGGTTCTAACAATTATTTCCAGAATTCCCTTCTTATACACATCATAATTTCATGGTTTAAATCCTCTACATGGCAAGGGTTTCTAGAATTTCAATTTAATCCATCACTACATGCGATTCCTATCTCATATCTTGGTTTTCTTCCATAGAAACTCATTCTAATTACTCCTAAACTAATATGAAAGATGCATCAACGAAATAAGAAAGATATATACTTGCCTGGGATTTTCAAAGGTCTGGTTTGGTGCCGAATTCGGTATGGTTGCGTTCCCCGTCTCGCGATCTACGCGTTGGTGGTGGCGGCGGTGCAAACCGTTGAGTTTTGAGCCTTGGAATGCTTTGAGAGCTCTCTCCTCTCTTCTCCAATGGCCGTTCTAGAGTTTTGAGCTTTCTAACCCTAGAAGGTAACCTAGGTATCTGATATAACTCCTCTAATTTTCGTGGGTTTAATTACCCAAAAATGTAAAATGACCAAAATGCCCTCCCGGGTTACTATTTAGGCCTAAAACGCCTCGAGACCCAAACTAAACCCCGGGTACACTTTTCTGACTATCTCGACCCTTCCGGATATGTTGGCGCACTCAAAATAACCATACGGATAACTTATAAAATATTCACTTTTATTTATCAAAATTTAGTCCCGACGCGATACGAGCACGTCCCGACTTAAATTTTCGAAATTGTCATTTTATTCACTCGTGACATTCAACATAATCAATATAATATATTACTTTGCTCATTAGTAATATTCAACAAATTTCATATAATTACTAACTCTCGTCACGTTAATAATTATAACATAATTAATTTCTGAATTTTTATTAAATAATTAACTCACATTAAATTTAATAAATCCCCAAATTAATATTAAATTTAATAAATCCCCAAATTAATATAGCATGAAAATACGGGGTATTACATACTTCCCCCGTAATAACCGAATTTCGTCCCGAAATTCGGAAAATAAGGCATACCTAGTAAGAACAAATCTGGATATCTCTCGCGCATATCTGCCTCGCGCTCCCAAGTGGATTCCTCCACATTATGGTGCTCCCACTGGACCCGCACAAGTGGAACTATCTTCGACCTCAATCTCCTCTCACTAAAGTCTAGGATAGCCACCGGTCTCTCCTCGTAAGAGCTATCAGGCTGTAAATCTATTTCATCTATCGCGATGTGAGTATGGGCCATATCATCCCGAAGATATCGTCTCAACGACGAGATGTGGAATACATCGTGAATGCGATGTAAATGCTCTGACAGTCCCAACCTGTATGCAACCGGCCCAATCCTCTCGATGATAGGAAATGGTCCTACGTACCTCGGAGCCAACTTCCCCTTCTTCCCGAACCTCATCACTCCCTTCATAGGGGATACACGCAATAACACTTGGTCCCCCACACTAAACTCCCGGAAGAACCGTTTCGCATCGGCGTTGCTCTTCTGCCTGTCCTGGACTACCCGAATGCGACTCCTGATCATCTCAATCCTCGCGGAGGTCTCCTGAATCACCTCTGGTCCTAGCAACTTGTTATCCCCCACCTAGAGCCAACAAGCTGGGGAACGACAAGGCCTGTCATATAAGGCCTCAAATGGATCCATACCAATCGTGAACTGATAAGAGTTATTATAAGCAAACTCTACCAGTGGAAGATGTGGATCCCAACCTCCTCCAAAATTAAGAACACACATGTGTAGCATATCCTCCAGCATCTTATTAGTACGCTCTGTCTGTCCATCTATCTGTGGGTGATAAGCTGAACTCAACCTCAACTCAGTACCCGTAGCCTCCTGAAAGCTTTCCCAAAAACGTGACATGAAAATCTTGTCTCTATCTGACACAATATTCAGGGGCACCCCGTGTAGTCTGACGATCTCAGCAATAAACAACTGAGCATACTGACCCGTCGTATAATCTGTCCGCACCGGTAGAAAATGAGCCACCTTGGTCAAACGGTCTACAATCACCCAGATAGAGTGGTGGCCCCGCTGTGATGTAGGCAACCCTGTAATAAAATCCATGGAAATGCTCTCCCACGTCCACGCGGGTACTTCCAATGGCTGTAACAGTCCTGACGGTTTCTGATGGTCCACCTTCACCAGCTGACAGGTAGAACACTTGGACACGAACTCAACAATGTCCTTCTTCATCCCACTCCACCAGTATTGTCTCCTCATATCCTGGTACATCTTATCCCCTCCAGGATGCACCGCAAATCGGGACCCATGAGATTGGGTCATCACTGCATGACGTAATTCCATTCCTTCTGGAACCACCAATCTCCCATTAAACCTCAAACCCCCATCAGAACTAACAGAATAGGACTCAGCACCCTCGGTTAAAAGTCGTACAATCTGCTCCTGGTAAAATGGGTCTGTGGTCTGTGCCTGTATCACCCTCGTAACAATCTCGGGTGTGACTGACATAACGGATATGAAAGAACGGGCTACTGCGTCCTGGTGACCCAAATCCTTCCACTTTGCTTTCCAGACGTCCGCTACCTCGTCTACCGGTCTACGACTTAATGCATCAGCAACTACGTTGGCCTTCCCCGGATGATACTGTATATCGAATTGGTAGTCCTTCACAAACTCTAGCCATCTGCGCTACCGCATATTCAGCTCTCGCTGAGTGAACAGATACTGCAATGACTTGTGGTCTGTGAACAAACGGAATTTCTCCCCCAATAAATAGTGTCTCCATATCCTCAATGTAAACATGACTGCTGTTAACTCCAGGTCGTGTGTGGGGTAATTCTTCTCATGCGGCTTAAGTTTGCGGGAGGCAAAAGCTATAGCTTTCTCCTCCTGCTGAAGTACTCCCCCAAGTCCTCGTAAAGACGCATTGGTGTAAACCAGGTACTCCACACCCGTCTTCGGTAACGCAAGGACTGGTGCTGAAGTGATCTTGTCTTTCATCTCGTCGAAAGCCAACTGACAAGCATCATCCCAAACATACGGTACCCCTTTGCGAGTCAGATTCTTCAGTGGACCCGCTATTTTGGAGAATCCCTGAATAAATCTCCTGTAGTAACCAGCTAACCCCAAGAAACTATGCACTTTCATCGGTGTCGTGGCCTGTCCCCACTCCCTCACCGCTGACACTTTACTCGGGTCAACTGCTATTCCCTGCTCAGAAACAACATGCCCCAAGAACTGTACCTCTCGCAACCAGAATCCGCACTTCTCGTACTTAGCATACAACTGATGCTCTCGTAGAGACTGAAGAACCTGCCTCAAGTGCTCGGCATGCTCCTCCTCGGAGTGTGAATATATCAAAATGTCATCTATGAAAACGATGACAAACTGATCCAAGAACTCTCTGAATACTCGGTTCATCAAGTCCATGAAAATGGCTGGAGCATTTGTGAGTCCGAATGGCATCACCCTGAACTCATAAGACCCATATCTCATCAAGAAAGAAGTCTTTGAAACATCCTGCTCCCTAATACGCAACTGATGGTACCCCGACCTCAGATCTATCTTCGAAAAGAAAGTTGCTCCCCTCAGCTGGTCGAACAGATCATCAATTCGAGGCAACAGATACTTATTCCGTATCGTGACCTTGTTCAACTCCCGGTAGTCCACACACAACCTCAGTGAACCATCTCTCTTTTTCACAAACAAAACTGGAGCGCCCCAAGGTGAGGTACTCCTGCGAATGAATTCCTGACCTAACAGCTGCTCTATCTGATCTCGTAGCTCTCGTATCTCTGCCGGAGCCATGCGGTAAGGTGCGCGTGCTATAGGTCTCGTATCTGGCAATAAATCAATAACAAAGTCTATCTCTCGACTGGGGGGTAGGCCCGGTATCTCCTGAAACACATCGGAATACTCAGTGACAACTGGGATCGAGTCTAACAGAATTACAACCTCCTTAGAGGTATCCTCCTCTATATAATATAAATGAGCGGTCGAACCTCCCTCTGGGCGAGGTATCGCCACTACAAACATCTCTTGCCCCGGAATGGCAAAAATAATGCTCCCACCGAAGTAATCAATCATGGCTCTATAAGCTGCGAGCCAATCCATTCCGATGATAACATCGTGCTCATGCATATCTAAGACTAACATGTCTGCAGGTAATACCAAACTACCAATCTCTACCCCCACGTCCCGGCATATAAAGAAAATAAGCGACCCACTCCCCAGTGGTGAGTCTACACACGTCACTGTGCTCTCTGCTGTGGCTAACAACCCTAAGGCCTTCGCAAAATGCGTAGCTATAAAACAATGCATTGCCCCCGTGTCAAACAAAACTCGACCCATAGTACCATGGATAGGAAACATACCCTCAATCGTGGGTGGTGCCTGTGGAGCTGCTGCCTGGTGGACGTTATATACACGTCCATACTGTAACTGCCCCTGCTGCACTGGAGCTGCTGGAACGGCTGGTACGGCTGGCACCTGGGCTGGAGCTGGGAGGGCAGGTGGAAAAAGTGGCCTATGTGGATCATTACGGGCTCCCTGCTGCTGTGGGGCCCTATCACCCTCTGGACAATCCTGACGTCTATGACCGTGCTTACCACACCCAAAACACCGGCCTCTGAAGTTACCTCCCCTCTGACCCTGATGACCACGTACCTGCTGGCCGTTACCTCCCCGCCACTGGCCCTGCTGGCCCTGATTAGCACGCTGTTGGCCCTACTGTTGTCCCTGCTGTCGGTGTTGGCCTTGCTGGCCCTGCTGATTAGGCTGGCCCTGCCTATAACCCCCATATCCCTGCCTAGAATCACCTAAACGGAATCGCTTAGCAGGGTCCCCCTGATGGGAACTCTGCTCGTGCTGACGAGTCTGTCCATGAGATGGTTCCCCACTAACACTATTACCCTCGGTCCTGCCCTGCTGGCTGGACTCTCCTGCTCTCTTGCTTCCCTGAAGATGGAAGCGGTGATCCTAGCAATGTAGTAACGTAGCATTGAGTACATCAGTGAAAGTACTCAGGGATAAATTCCCAATAAGGTGCTGACGGATCCTCCAAGCTAACCCGTCGACAAACAACATAATCCTCTTGCTCTTAGTGGGTGCCTCATCTGGCACGATGGTGAGAAGTCTCTTGAACTCCTCCTCATACTCAGCTACGGTAGAATTCTCTTGTTTCAAATTCAACAATCTCCGTCTCATCTTAGTCTGCAAGGCGGGTGGAAAATACTTGCGGTCAAACCGCTCCCAAAATGTCTGAATCGGGATCGTGTCCCTCTCCTCCAATGTGGTAGTGGACTCCCACCACTATAATGCGGCCCCCACCAGCTTAAAGGAAGCCAATAACTGCTTTTGCATGTCGGTGCAGTCATACATACGGAGATGCCGCTGGATGTCTTTCTTCCATTGGCTGACTGTGATAATATCGGAGCTACCAGAGAACTCAGGGGGATGCGCTTTCTGAAAAGCATCCCTAACCCTCTCCCATGAAGATGAAAGATGTGCTGGTACTGGCGCCACTGCCTGAACCTAGGGTGGATCCTGCTGAACCACCGCTATCGCGGCATTCACCGCCTGAGCAATAATGGCGGCTACCTCATTTGCATTCATAGTGTCTTGTGTCGGGGCTGCTGGCTGCTCGTCCTGGGCACGCCTATCCTTCGGAGCACGTCTTGGAGGCATCTGAAACGTGAAGAATTTTTTTATTAGTCTACAGTTATTATCAAATCTCAAATAGCTGAAGACTTAAACGTAAAAGCAAGAGTACAACAATCCTAAAATAGGGCTCTATAGCAAAAACGTTAAGCTGAAAGCGAAAATAAGCCGTACAGATCCTATGGACACTAGAACCTGATGCTCTGATACCACCTGTGACACCCCGCCTAATTAAATATTGGGCGACCACTCCTTTATTAAATTAAATCAAGGTGAACAGTTGGTTCATTCTCAGCATCACTGTCGAAAACAAAATTTTCCAATTAAACACCCTAATTAATTAAGCTAAGTGTCAAAACCATTTTATAACATTACTTCCAAATTTTATTTAAAGAAAAATTATTTATTTATTTATTTATTTATTAACAACATTACAATGAGTAAGAGTCACATCACAATAATCCTGGAACATAATCCAATTAATTTAAAACATTCGTCAATCGAATCCCAACAAGTAAAATTTAAAGTAGCACATCCATACTGAATAAATCCCATAGTAATAGAACTAGAAATAACTGAAATACAAATGTCCCAAATAAAACAGATCAATAATGGAAGGGGCGACACATGCCCAATAACTGAGAATGATAGAAGTGGAATCAATAAATGAAGTCGTCTACGCAAGTGGACTGCAACTCCTACCTAAGCTGCAGCACGTTCCTTTCGAGGGATCCTAAGCAAGACGCCCCTGTGGCTGGGCACCTGTAATATATATATATATACAAAATAACAAAAGGGAAATAGAAACGGGTCAGAGCCCGATAGTGTGTATGATTTAAAATTCGTTTAGCAAGTATTTAAATTGATACAGGCCAATGCAACAACATATTAGAGCGACACTCTCTTGAGGAATTCTCACCTCTCTTCTAATGTGCACGCCTATCGTACTACCCTTCCCAACGAAGTATCTATTATATATAGATAGAAAAAATCTCTCTCAACGATTTATCTTATCTTGGATTATTCGCAAGATTTAAAACTGAATTCACACAATTGCTTATAAAATAAGATTTCAATTTGTAAACAAGGCTCTCATTTTAACTTTATCAATAAAGTTTTCCAGTGTCATAATATATCTTCTCACAACAAATATTTTCAATTTTGAGTCATCAATTATATCCTACTTATCAAATCACAGTAGGCAGTTTCCAAATTTCATAATTTCATATATATATATATATATATATATATATATATTAACAACTCGCATAATATATATATATTTTACAACAGCACCCCGAATAAAACTATGGTGCGGGCATACTCTGCTATCCAATCCCCGTATCGCTCACACTAAGGGAAATACAAGTTCGGACTCACTCTCGAACTGTACCAACATATATACAAACAAGATTTGAGGCGAAGCATAGATTCCAAGTCTCTAAGAGGTCAGTACATACCCCACGCCTCTTAGGACCGTCTGAACTATCATTTTGATAGCCTGTACCAAGGACATCTATCTCCTAGGGTACGAATCAATATCCCCCATAAGGCAACACGGGATAAGATCGTCCCAGCGCGGTAACCTCAGGGATAACAAGTAGCGCGGGTACGTTTTTCACACATAGATAGTATATGTAAACACAAGCACATAACTATACGAATATCATCATATCACTATTAGATATATCTCAAATTCATAGTTACAACATCATCATTATTTTCACATTTATTAGTATCGCGTACAAGGGTTCGTCTCTAACCTTATTTCGAAGGATTTCTCCCACTTAATACGTAACATTCATGGACTCTATCCTCCCAAGTATAAAATTCAGTAAGTGTCCTTTTTATGTTCCAACGTAATTCTCTTACGCAACTCTCCCGTTAATTCATAGATTCCGGACGCGTTGGCGCACTCAAAACGACCATACAGACAACTTATAAAATATTCGCTTTTATTTATCAAAATTTAGTCCCGACGCGACACAAGCACGTCCCGACTTAAATTTCCGAAATTATCATTTTATTCACTCGTGACATTCAACATAATCAATATAATATATTACTTTCCTCATTAGTAATATTCAACAAATTTCATACAATTACTAACTCTCGTCACGTTAATAATTATAACATAATTAATTTTCGGATTTTTATTAAATAATTAACTCACATTAAATTTAATAAATCCCCAAATTAATATTAAATTTAATAAATCCACAAATTAATATAGCATGAAAATACGGGGTATTACAATAGCCTCTTAGAGTGTTAAAGAATTGATGGGTTCCATTAAAACATATGAACAATGGTTAAGTAGACACTCTGAAAAATCTGTTGAGAGTGCCTTTCAATCTAAGCTCAATATTGGGGCCAAACCATTTTTTGATCAACCCAAAGGTGAATCTTCAAGAGGTGGAAGACATGGAAGAGGAAGAGGTAGAAATAATTTTGAAAGAAGAGAAAGTAATGAAAGTTTTAATCAATAAAAGTGTAGTATTTGCAAGAGAAGTAGCCATATTGATAAAGATTGTTGGTTCCAGGGAAACCCACAATGTCACAATTGCAAGAAATTTAGGCATATTCGAAAAAAATTGTTGGCTCAAGAACAACCAACAAGCTAACTTCACCGAAGAATAAGAATGTGAGGGGAATATGTTTTTTTCTTGTCAAAGTGCATCGGATCAAAGAAATGATTTGTGGTTTCTTGATAGTGGGTGTAGTTATTACATAACCGGAGATTAAAATATCTTTACCTATATGGATACTTCCTCTAATTCTCAAGTGAATATGGGTAATGGTGACTTAGTCCAAACAAAGGGCAAGGGTACTATAGCCATTGAAACGGAGAAAGGAACAAAGTACATCCGAGATGTGTTACTAGTTCCAAATTTAGAGCAGAATTTATTAAGTGTTGGGCAACTTGCGGAACATGGTTACACTGTTCTCTTTGAAGAAGACTCGTGCAGAATTTTTGACAAGGGGGGGAGAAGTCAAGTTGTTGCAAAAATCAAGATATAAAAGAATATAAGTTTTCCTCTCACATTTCGATATTCAAAGAATGTGGCCTTGAAGATGAATGTGGTTGACGACATATGGCTATGGCATAGAAGATATGGGCACTTGAATTTTCAAAGCATGAAGAATTTGCATCAAAAGAGCATGGTTTATGGGCTGCCAAGCATCCAAGAAGTAAATGGAGTTTGTGAAGGATGCGATCTTGGAAAGCACCACCGAGAGCCTTTTCCAAAGGAGAAAGCATGGAGAGCTAAAGCACCATTGGAGCTTGTTTATACCGATGTGTGTGGACCAATGAAGAACACTTCTCATGCCGGTAACAAATACTTCATTACCTTTATTGATGATTTTACAAGGATGACTTGGGTGTATTTTATGCGGAAAAAATCAAATGTTTATGCCATTTTTAAAAAAAATCACAAACTAGTTGAAAAATAATGTGGTCACTACTTGAAAATTTTGAGAAGTGATAGAGGTGGAGAATACAACTCTAAGGAGTTTGATAAATTTTGTGAAGATATTGGCATGAAAAGACAACTAACGGTTGGGTATACTCCACAACAAAATGGAGTGACGGAAAGGAAGAATAGAACCATTGAGGAAATGGCAAAATCCATGTTACATGAGAAAGGACTGCCATATACTTTTTGGGCCGAAGCGGTGTATACGGAGGTTTATTTGATGAATAGATACCCTACAAAGGCCGTAGAAAACCAAACTCCATTTGAGGCATGGAGTGGAAGAAAACCATCCATGAACCACTTGAGGGTGTTTGGTTGTATTTGCTTTGCTCATGTCCCTACAGAAGTGAGACACAAGCTTGATGAAAGTAGTGAAAAATGCATCTTTGTGGGGTATAGATCAAAATCAAAGGGTTATAGACCCTTTAGCTTGAAGAGGAACAAAGTGATTATTTGTACGGATGTGATTTTTTATGAGAAAGCCTTTTGGGATTGGAAAGAAAAAAAATCCCAAAATCAAGTTATCACCGTTAATGAAGAATCACAAAGCGTTGAAGAAGATGAAGAGGGAGATGTAGAAGATCCTCAAATGTCTCCAAATGTAGGTCCAAATGTAAGTCCACAATCATCCTCGAGTTCTCCATAAAGCTCAAACTCCTCATCTCCAAGCTCAACTCTATGAAGAATAAGAAGTCTAAATGATGTGTATTCTAAATGTGATTTTTGTGTAGCTGAACCAGAGACCTTTGAAGATGCTAAAAATGAAAAAGTCTGGCAGCTTGCAATGGAAGAAGAAATTCAAGTTATTAAGAAGAACAAGACTTGGGAATTATTAGAGAGGCCTAAAAATAAAGAGGTTATTGGTGTGAAGTGGATTTACAAAAGCAAGGTTAATTCGGATGGCTCAAACCAAAAGAACAAAGCAAAACTTTTAGCAAAGGGGTATTCTCAACAACCCGAAACTGATTTTCAAGAGACATTTGCACCCGTGGCAAGGCTTGACACAATTAGAGCACTTGTTGCCATGGCCACTCAAAAAGGTTGGTTTTTATATCAACTTGATGTAAAATCGGTGTCACACCCCAAACCCAATATCCAAACTAATCATTGTTATTAGAATAATTGGATCATAATCTCGAGCCCATTGAAAATATAATTCCATTATCAAATTTTTTTTTTTTTTGCATAATGAATATAATATTGTTCTTGTGCCATAAGGAAGTCAACATCATAGTCATAATTAGAGATTATAAAATACTATGATTAACTATGATCAACTCAATCCATACTAAATAAATATATACAACGTGTGAGTATGTCAAAATCTTCAGTGTGACAACGATAAAATCTCCATACTTAAACCCCATCTCTTCTAACAGTGCAACTCTCAAAGTTACCGGTCATATATTATCCTAGCTGGCAGCGTACAACCCTGAAATTGTTAAAATATAAACAATAAGCATTAAGATTATTGAGGTACTCCTTCCCTGCAATAGAATAACAATTCTATATCGAATATGTGAATATAAAATCTGAACAATCCTGCCCATTGGCAATAACAAATCATGGATCATAAGATCCAAATAATTCTGCCCGTTGGCAATAACAAATCCTGGATCATAAGATCCAAATAATTCTGCCCATTGGAAATAACAAATCCTGGATCATAAGATCCAAATAATTCTGCCCGTTGGCAATAACAAATCCTGGATCATAAGATCCAATAATTCTGCCCGTTGGCAATAACAAATCCTGGATCATAAGATCCAAATAATTCTGCCCATTGGCAATAACAAATCCTGAATATTTGAATATCCAAACAAATCCTGAATATCGAAGTATTCAAACCAATCCTAGATCATGAGACCCAAACAAATCCTGGATATTTTAATATCCAAACAAATCCTGAATACCGAAGTATTCAAACAAATCCTCTCTTAGAGCTATATTCATATTTACATGTGAAACAAATCATAAGTACACTCACCTTGGCAGTTTAACTGGCTTTGCCCTTGCCTTTATCCAGTGCTTGTTCAATCAGATCTTCTTCCCTTCCTATCATTATTAAAATATTAGTATCTTCATAATAATATCAATAATCCAAAGAACGATTTAAACATAATTCAATCCATAAGCATCACATGATTCCATTCAAATCATTTATCACAAGTGAAGTTCCATCCAAATCCATGCTAGTATATTTAACATATCCAAATTATAGACCAAATTTAAATTCATTTATTCTTGTAAATTCAATCCTTGTCATATTAGTATTCCAATACAAACGACGGTACATCATTTTAGGTCTCGTAGAGCAAGATATGCTCATTTCTTTACCACATGGCAAATCTGCCCTATAGGCCCTCTTATCGTTCATTCAACTTCCACGAATTTCCATAATTTTTCTACATCATAAATTTATATGATATTTCACCCAACATCAGTAAACATATTGAAAAATACAAAATTAAAGTTTCATAATTTTTAAGGTTCGTTTGCTATGTCAAGCAAAACACCGAACACGTGGCGGGCATATTTTCACCCTTAGGGCAGATTTCATACCCGAATTTCAAACTCTCACCAAAGACTCATTTATTGGTATTTTAACATGATTTTCGGATATGTCATACATATATGAGTCCAGGTTAATCTCCAATTGGAATCAATCAATTCCAGTAAGTACACAAAAATATATGGAAGTTTGAATAAACAGAGTTTCTAAACAAAGCAATTTTAGGGTTTTATACATTAAACTTAACTTAAACTTTCATCTATCCAAACATATATATCAAGGGCTGAAAGTTTAGTAAAAAAATGATGGTTTCTATAATATAAAACATAAATATAATAAAAACAATAAGATTTGCAGTTAGAATTACCTTCGGGGCTTTTACGTAATTTTCTATGAATTTTCTTCAATTTTCTCCTCACTTTTTCTTCTTAACTTCCTACTTCTCTTTCCTTAAGCTTAAAATCTCTCATGGCTGAATTTTGGATGAATAAAGAGGTAATTCTAAGGATTTAAGGTCGGACAAAGCCACCACCCTTCCCAACCAATGAGAATAAAACATTTGTTGTCATAATAAGATAAAATACTACTTAACGGATGGACTATTTTGCCCTTGTTTCGTAATTTTGGTATAACTTCTCACTCGAACCTCCGTTTCACACACCGTTTGTTGTGTTACAACCATAACTCACTTTTCTACAACTATATAGTTTTCACCTCAAGTCAATTGTTATGTCATAAAGGTTAAAACTAGCCTTAAACATGAACATTCCTACCGAAACCTACAAAATTTTGTATTTGTAACTAATTAGACATTTCATGCTTTTTGAAGGTAGGATTAGACTAAACATAATTAATTAACATCACATATATTAATAAAACACTAATCATATCACATAATCTAGGCATGATTTAAGCATAATTAATCATAATTATATTCGGGTTGTCACAATTCTCCCCCTGTTAGGAAATTTCGTCCTCGAAATTGACATACCTTGGTTGTCCGAATCAAACAAATACGGATAACGCATTTTCATGCTATCCTCACTCTCCCATGTAGCTTCTTCCATGGAATGCCTTCTCCACACAACTTTCACAAGTGGGATCACCTTTGATCTCAATATTTGTTCTTTCCTATCGATGATAGCAAGCGGTTCTTCCACGTAGCTCAAATCTTCCTTCAACTCAATAGGTTGTTCCACCAATACATGTGAAGGGTCCGCTACATACTTTCTCAACATAGAAACATGGAAAACATCATGTAACCGAGATAACTCTGGTGGTAATGCTAACTTGTAGGCAACCATCCTGACTTTCTCAAGGATTTCATAAGGTCCAATGTAGCGTGGACTTAATTTTCCTTTCTTTCCAAACCTCATAACTCCTTTCCATGGCGATATTCGAAGAAACACATAATCCCCTTTCTGGAATTCAAAATCTTTTCGTCGTTTATCCGCATAACTTTTCTGTCTGCTTTGAGCTATTCTCATTCTATCTTGAATAATCGTCACTTTTTCAGTGGTGACTTCAATCAACTCTGGACCCTCTATCTTCCTCTCACCAACTTCACCCCAACATACAGGTGTACGACACCGTCTACCGTACAAGGCTTCATATGGAGCCATACCAATAGTAGACTGAAAACTATTGTTATATGCAAATTCTATCAAAGGCAAATATTCATCCCAATTACCTTTGAAATCAAGCACACAAGCTCTAAGCATATCTTCCAAAATCTGTATTGTCCTTTCAGACTGCCCATCTGTCTGGGGATGAAAAGCCGTACTAAACTTTAAGTTGGTACCCATAGCATACTGCAAACTATCCCCGAATCTGGAGGTAAAAGTAGGGTCCCTATCTGAAACAATAGAAACAGGTTCTCCATGCAATCGAATAATTTCATTAACATACAATCTAGCATACCTATCAACTGTATACGTAGTCTTGACTGCTAGAAAGTGAGCTGACTTGGTTAACCTATCTACCATTACCCAAATCGAATATGACCCCTTCTGAGATCGAGGAAGCCCAACTACAAAATCCATCGTTACATGATCCCATTTCCATTCTGGTATTGGCAATGGTTGAAGTAAACCAGTAGGTTTCTGATGCTCCACTTTTACTTGCTGACATATAAGGCATCTAGCAACAAAATCAGCTATTCCCTTCTTCATATTATTCCACCAATAATGCTCCTTTAAATCCCTATACATTTTAGTACTACCAGGATGCATAGTATAAATGGAATTATGAGCCTCATCTAAAATTTCCTCTTTCAATCCACTCACATTAGGAACACATAACCGCTGTTTATACAATAAAGTGCCATCATTCACAATACAAAAATCTTCAGACTTACCATCTTGGACATCTTGTCGTTTCTTCTCAGGGAAAGGATCTTGACTTTGCAAATCATGAATACGGGTAGCTAACAAAGGCCTTACGCTTACATGAGCAAAGAATCTATCCCCATCTACTAGATGCAATTCTACTCCCATCAATCTCAACTCCATAATATGAGCAACTCTAGCACATCGAATACAAGATAACCTGCCTGAAGCCTTTTTACTCAAAGCATCTGCAACTACATTTGCCTTTCCTGGGTGGTAGTGAATTGTACAATCATAATCTTTAATTAACTCCATCCACTGCCTCTGCCTCAAATTCAACTCCTTCTGAGTAAATAAATACTTAAGGCTTTGATGGTCAGTAAAAATTTCACATACCTCACCATATAGATAATGACGCCATAATTTCAAAGCAAACACAATAGCAGCAAGTTCCAAATCATGTGTAGGATAGTTACGTTCATGTGTACGCAACTGCCTAGAAGCATAAGCAATAACTCTACCATGCTGCATGAAAACACAACCCAACCCCTGGTGTGAAGCATCAGTAT
The DNA here is from genome assembly GCA_949130495.1 of Sambucus nigra. Classification (NCBI taxonomy): domain Eukaryota; kingdom Viridiplantae; phylum Streptophyta; class Magnoliopsida; order Dipsacales; family Adoxaceae; genus Sambucus; species Sambucus nigra. The sequence goes on along the minus strand of OX422214.1, from coordinate 379,052,261 downwards.
AAATAACAAAACCATCTCCACCATGTGGAATAGTAAGAACAGGGGCAGTTACCAACCTCTTTTTCAATTCATCAAAACTATTTTCACAATCAGAATTCCATTCAAACTTAACATCTTTCCGGGTTAGTTTAGTCATCGGCAAGGCAATTGAAGAAAATCCCTTTATAAACCTCCTATAATACCCAGCTAAACCCAGAAAACTCCTCACCTCAGTCACGTTATTGGGCCTCTCCCATTTTACAATAGCCTCCACCTTTTTAGGATCAACACATATACCATCTCCCGAAACAACATGGCCTAAAAATGCAACTTGTGATAGCCAAAATTCACACTTGCTAAACTTGGCATACAATTTCTTATCTTTCAACAGATTTAAAATAGTTGTGAGATGCTTTTCATGTTCAACCATATCACGTGAATAAATCAGAATATCATCCATAAAAACTATCACAAATGAATCAACAAAAGGATGAAGTACCCGGTTCATAAGATCCATAAATACAGCTGGAGTATTAGTCACCCCAAAAGGCATCACCAGAAATTCAAAATGACCATACTGAGTACGAAAAGCAGTTTTAGAAATATCACTCTCCTTGACCCTCAACTGATGATAACCCGATCGTAAGTCTATTTTTGAAAACACTTTAGCACCCTGTAACTGATCAAACAAATCATCTATACGAGGTAAAGGATATTTGTTCTTAATTGTAGCTTTATTCAGTTGCCTATAATCAATACACAAACGCATGGTACCATCTTTATTTCTTCACAAATAAAACTGGCGCACCCCATGGAAATACACTAGGCTGTATGAACCCCCTATCAAGTAAATCTTGCAACTGAATCTTGAGTTCTTTCAACTCAGCAGGTGCCATTCTATACGGTGCCATAGAAATAGGGGTTGTCCCCGGTGCTAATTCGATACTAAATTCAACTTCTCTTTCTGGAGGTAACCCTGGCAACTCACTAGGAAACACTGCAGGAAAATCCCATACAATAGGAACATCAACTAATTGTAAAGCCCCCTTCCTAGTGTCAAGAACATATGCAATAAAACCCTCACAACCCTTACTCAGTAATTTCCTCGTCTGAATAGCAGAAATGATGCAACTGGGAACAATTTTCCTTTCCCCCACAAATTTAAATTCAGGCTCACCAGGCATATGAAAAACAACTTCCTTACAGAAACAATCCATAGATGCATGATATTTAGATAACCAATCCATTCCCAGGATTATATCAAAATCAAAAATATCCAACGGAAGTAGATCTATAACTGTATCTCTAGACCCCACAGTCAAAACACAATCACGAAAAACATATTCAACTACAATCATATCCCCCATAGGCATGGAAATACCCAAACCCACCTCTAAATGAGTGCATGGTCTATTCAGATATATGGAAAATGCATATGACACAAAAGAATGTGTGGAACCAGGATCAATCAGAACATAAGCACTTCTATCAGTAACATAAAGTGTACCTGTCACCACATTTGGAGTAATCTGAGCTTCTTTCATTGTAAAAACTCGTCCACCTGGTCTGGAATTACTAGCTTGTCCTCTGCCCATACTTTTCACTGCACTGCCCGGAGATAACATTCTGCTTGCTGCTTCACTAGGCACTGCTGGGGTCCCTGCCAACTGCTGACAATTCTTCTTAACATGCCCCACTTGATGACAATGGTAGCATTCCACTCCTTTAAGTTTAGGACACTCGGATTTATAATGCCCTTCCTCTTTACAAAAGAAACATGTAACAACTCTTGTCGGTGCCTCATCCTTTCCTGACCTCCTAACCAAACTAGAAGATTCTCCACCCCTAGTATCTCTGCCAAATCTCCCCAGACCTCTACCACTATATCCATTACCTCTCTAAAATTTATGAGGTTCCACCTTAACACTTCCACCCTCACCTCCTCTAGACTGAGATGCATCGAATCTACTCTTCTTAAAACTCTCTCTACTCGCCATCCCTTGGTTCATTTGCCTTTCTGCTATCGTGGCTTTGTTTACCAGAGAAGCATAATCTTCTAACTCATAAGTGGCCACTCTATTTTGAATAGGCCAAATCAGTCCATCTTGAAACTTACTACATTTATCTCCTTCATCCTGCACATACTTAGTAGCAAATCTAGACAAAGCAGTAAATTTAGCATCATACTCCCTTACAGACATTTTCCCTTGGGTCAAATTTATAAACTCCCTCAGCTTCTCCCTCCTATAAACCTTAAGGAAATACTTAACATACAAAGCTTTAATAAATTCAGCCCAAGTAATAACATCAGTACCTTCCATCCTGGACACCAAATGGTTGCTGGCTTCCCACCAATATTTCGCCTCCCCTTTGAGCTTAAACACGGCTAGATTCACTTTCTGATTATCGGGAACCTTCATAACTACAAAGATAGTTTCTAGATCTCTGACCCACATCTCAGCTTCTGTAGGTTCAACTGACCCTGAATATTCTGGAGGATTCAACTTCAAAAACTTCTCATGAATGGAATCTTTCATTTCCTTCCTTGCCTCTCTCTCAATCCTGGCCACGGTCTTTGATTCTAGATATCTAGCCTGTTGTTCTGCCATTTGGGCCATATTTCTTTCTTATTGCTCTGCCATCCTCATCATTGCATGCACCATCATCTGAATCTCTGTAGGTTGTTCATTCTCTCTGGCCCTTCCAGCAACACTCTGCGCTTCTTCAGTATTCTCTGTACGAGAAGCGACTCCCTCTTCTCTAGGTTGTCCATTACCAGGTTCCATCTGGAATTATCTGTAATACAACAAAATTCTAACAACCAATATAAACAGTTTATATTACTAAACTATTGGTTAGTACATAAACAATTCATAAATATCAAATTAACTCAATACTGTCATCTAATCGTCACACACGTCCAGAATTAATAACCACGCTCTGATACCACTAATTGTCACACCCCAAACCCAATATCCAAACTAATCATTGTTATTAGAATAATTGGATCATAATCTCGAGCCCATTGAAAATATAATTCCATTATCAAAATTTTTTTTTTTTTTTGCATAATGAACATAATATTGTTCTTGTGCCATAAGGAAGTCAACATCATAGTCATAATTAGAGATTATAAAATACTATGATTAACTATGATCAACTCAATCCATACTAAATAAATATATACAATGTGTTCAGTGTGACAACGATAAAATCTCCATACTTAAACCCCATCTCTTCTAACGGTGCAACTCTCAAAGTTACCGGTCATATATTATCCTAGCTGGCAGCGTACAAACCTGAAATTGTAAAAAATATAAACCATAAGCATTAAGATTAGTGAGGTACTCCTTCCCTGCAATAGAATAACAATTCTATATCGAATATGTGAATATAAAATCTGAACAATCCTGCCCATTGGCAATAACAAATCATGGATCATAAGATCCAAATAATTCTGCCCGTTGGCAATAACAAATCCTGGATCATAAGATCCAAATAATTCTGCCCATTGGCAATAACAAATCCTAGATCATAAGATCCAAATAATTCTGCCCATTGGCAATAACAAATCCTGGATCATAAGATCCAAATAATTCTGCCCATTGGCAATAACAAATCCTGAATATTTGAATATCCAAACAAATCCTGAATATTGAAGTATTCAAACCAATCCTGGATCATGAGACCCAAACAAATCCTGGATATTTTAATATCCAAACAAATCCAGAATACCGAAGTATTCAAACAAATCCGCTCTTAGAGCTATATTCATATTTACATGTGAAACAAATCATAAGTACACTCATCTTGGCAGTTTAACTGGCTTTGCCCTTGCCTTTATCCAGTGCTTGTTCAATCAGATCTTCTTCCCTTCCTATCATTCTTAAAATATTAGTATCGTCATAATAATATCAATCATCCAAAGAACGATTTAAACATAATTCAATCCATAAGCATCACATGATTCCATTCAAATCATTTATCACAAGTGAAGTTCCATCCAAATCCATGCTAGTATATTTAACATATCCAAATTATAGACCAAATTTAAATTCATTTATTCTTGTAAATTCAATCCTTGTCATATTAGTATTCCAATACAAAAGACGGTACATCATTTTAGGTCTCGTAGAGCAAGATATGCTCATTTCTTTACCACATGGCAAATCTGCCCTATAGGCCCTCTTATCGTTCATTCAACTTCCACGAATTTCCATAATTTTTCTACATCATAAATTTATATGATATTTCATCCAACATCAGTAAACATATTGAAAAATACAAAATTAAAGTTTCATAATTTTTAAGGTTCGTTTGCTATGTCAAGCAAAACACCGAACACATGGCGGGCATATTTTCACCCTTAGGGCAGATTTCATACCCGAATTTCAAACTCTCACCAAAGACTCATTTCTTGGTATTTTAACATGATTTTCGGATATGTCATACATATATGAGTCCAGGTTAATCTCCAATTTGAATCAATCAATTCCAGTAAGTACACAAAAATATATGGAAGTTTGAATAAACAGAGTTTCTAAACAAAGCAATTTTAGGGTTTTATACATTAAACTTAACTTAAACTTTCATCTATCCAAACATATATATCAAGGGCTAAAAGTTTAGTAAAAAAATGATGGTTTCTATCATATAAAACATAAATATAATAAAAAACAATAAGATTTGTAGTTAGAATTACCTTCGGGGATTTTACGTAATTTTCTATGAATTTTCTTCAATTTTCTCCTCACTTTTTCTTCTTAACTTCCTACTTCTCTTTCCTTAAGCTTAAAATCTCTCATGGCTGAATTTGGATGAATAAAGAGGTAATTATAAGGATTTAAGGTCGGACAAAGCCACCACCCTTCCCAACCAATGAGAATAAAACATTTGTTGTCATAATAAGATAAAATACTACTTAACGGATGGACTATTTTGCCCTTGTTTCGTAATTTTGGTATAACTTCTCACTCGAACCTTCGTTTCACACACCGTTTGTTGTGTTACAACCATAACTCACTTTTCTACAACTATATAGTTTTCACCTCAAGTCAATTGTTATGTCATAAAGGTTAAAACTAGCCTTAAACATGAACATTCCTACCGAAACCTTCAAAATTTTGTATTTATAACTAATTAGACATTTCATGCTTTTTGAAGGTAGGATTAGACTAAACATAATAAATTAACATCACATATATTAATAACACACTAATCATATCACATAATCTAGGCATGATTTAAGCATAATTAATCATAATTATATTCGGGTTGTCACAATCGGCATTATTGAATGGTGTGTTAAATGAAGCGGTGTACGTTGACCAACCTCAAGGATTCATGATAGAGAAGGTATACAAGCTAAAAAAGGCCTTGTATGGCTTGAAGCAAGCTCCCCGATCATGGTATAGTGAGATTGATGCATACTTTAATGAAAGAGGCTTTTAAAGAAGTAAAAGCGAGCCAACCTTGTACATCAAAAGAAACGGGGTAGCAGGTATTCTTATTGTCTCTCTTTACGTTGATGACTTGGTGTTTACCGGTAGTGATGCAAAAATGATTGAAGATTTCAAAAGTGACATGATGAAAAAATATGAAATGAGTGATTTGGGTCTTCTAAATTACTTCTTGGGCATTGAAATTTATCAACAAAAATATGGTGTTTTTATTTGCCAAACGAAGTATGCTAAAATCCTTCTTGAAAAATTCAAAATGATGAATTGCAAATCGGTGGCTATGCCTTTGGTTGTGAATGAAAAATTATTGAAAGAAGATGGAAGAAAAGAGGTTGATGCATCTATTTATAGAAGTTTGGTTGGAAGTTTGTTGTACTTGACGACTACGAGGCCGGATATCATGTATGCTACTAGTTTATTATCTCGGTACATGCATAAGCCGAGTCAAACTCATTTTGGGGCTGTAAAAAGAGTGTTGAGGTACATCCAAGGAACTTCTGATTTTGGCATCATATATAAGAAGAATGTAGAGATAAAGTTACTTGGGTTTCGTGATAGTGATTGGGACGGTTCTATTGATGACATGAGAAGTACTTCCGAGTATGTATTTTCTCTTGGCTCCAGAGCAGTTTCATAGGCATTAAAGAAGCAAAAAACTGTAGCGCAATCATCCACCGAGGCCGAATATGTGTCGGCATCATTGGCAACTTCACAAGCGATGTGGCTAAGAAGAATTTTGGAGGATGTTAGTGAAAACCAAGGAGATGCTACCCTATTCTTTGTGATAACTAATTTGTGATTGCCATGACGAAGAATCCTGTTTAAGACATGAGCAGGCAAGACTGGTGGGCAGGTATGAAAAGGGACATAGCTGAGTTTGTCTCCCAATGTGCCACTTGCCAATTAGTGAAAGTGGACCACCAACATCCTATTGGAATGTTGCAACCGTTAGATATTTCGATATGGAAATGGGAAAGTATATCAATGAATATTATCACGGGATTACCGATGTCACAGCGTAGTCATGATTCATTTGGGTTATCATGGATCATTTTACTAAGGCGGCACCCTTTTTACCAGTGAGGACAGATTTCACGATGGCACAGTATGCTAAGCTTTTTATCACTAAGATAGTGAGATTATATGGAGTGCCGATTAATATTGTGTCCAATCGAGATAAGATCTTCGAGTCCCATTTTTGGCAGAGTTTCCAGGAAGCAATAGGGACTGAATTATGGTTGAGTACATCATATCACCCACAGACGGATGGTCAGACTGGGCGGTTTAATCAAATGTTAGAAGATATGCTCAAAATGTCTATACTTGATTTTGGGGGAAATTGGGAGCAATACCTTCCACTGGTGGAATTCACATATAATAATTATTATCAGTTCACCATAGGTATGGTGCCTTATGAGGCATTATATGGTTGCTCGTGTTATTCACCCGCATGTTGGTTGGAAGTCAGGGATAATAAACTTCTTGGATCGAAGGTAATCCAAGACACTTTGTCAAAAATTGAACTTATTCGGAACCGCATACAAGTTATGAAAGACAGACGGAAAAGTTATGTCGATGCGGATCGTAGGCATGTGGAGTTAGAAGTGGGAGATTAAGTGTTATTAAAGGTATACCCTATGAAAAGTGTGATGCGATTTGTTAAGAAAGGCAAACTTATGACAAGGTATGTAGGGCCTTTTCCAATTATTGAACGGATAGGTCTTGTGGCATATAGACTTGCTTTGCCAGAACACTTATAGAGAATCCATGATGTATTTCGTGTATCGTTGAAGAAATATAGAAGAAGTGAGAGGGCGTATTAGCATATTTCGTTGGAAGAAATTGAATTATAACCTGATATCTCGTATGAAGAACAACCGGTTGCCATTTTAGATCGTAGTGAGCGTAGACTGTGATCGAAGGTAGTGCCTTTGGTTCGAGTCCAATGGGGGAACCATAACGTCGATGAGTCAAAGTGGGAACGAGAGGACGATATGCGAGCCAAATATCCTTACCTCTTTCCATAAGGTATGCCTGAATTTTGAGGACGATATTCCCCTATAAGGGGGGCAGTATGTAATACCCCTTACTTTTGAGTAAAAAAATTTATATATTAAATTACCTGGTGTGTGTGTATAATTTAATATAATTGAGAATTAAAATGAGAATTTAACATGGATATTAATTTGTGTAAAATAGTTCATATTTATTCTTATTATGATAAGGTAAATATAAATATATTGCATGTTATTACGTCATATGTGAGAATTAGCTGCGGGTATTGGTTATTCCTCAACCGATTTATATGTGTGTGTGAATTATATGAGATTGGAGAGGATTTTAGTTCGGAGTCTAAGATGATAATTTGGAGTGCACGGTTGATCTCGAAAGGCTTAAGATAGTCAAAATGATTATCGGGGGTTTTAAATTGGGTTCCGGGGTCTTTTTGGCTAGTTTGACTCAAATTGGGGTATACAAGTCATTTTAAGTGTGTATTATCATTTAAATTTGGGAGTAATTAAGATAAGGCTTATTAGGCTCGTGAGAGTGTAAGCCAATATCAATTTGAGAAAGAAGTAAACCCACTAAAGAAAACCCTAAAGAAAGGAAGAGAAAGAGAAGAGAAAGCTTGAGATTCTCCGATGAAATTCGAAACTTTGAAGAGGATTCAGATTCTAAATCTTTGAGGCAAGTGATTAAACTTGATAAATGATCTATGTGTGTGAATTATTTCATAAATTATTGGTGAATTAGTTGATTTTCAGCATTTATCATTAAACCCTAGAATTTTTTATTAAATCTTGCATTTGATGTGGTGTATATGGGTTTATTGATGAAAATGGTTGGGATTCATATATAGGTAGACTTATAATGTTAGAAACCATGGTTGATTGAGAAGATGATGGAGTAGATTTGGATTTTAGGGTAAAGTTTTCGTAGCCTGTGCAGAAGGGCAAAATTATGGCTTGTTGCAGTCACCGAATCGATTCAGTGCCCTCCGAATAGATTCGACGAGAAAAAGAAGAAGCAGGTCTTGGGAACCGAATTGATTAACCCTTATATGAATCGATTCAGACCTTTCAGAAGTATCAGGTCCCTTTGGCCGAATCGATTCGCAGTCTGGCGCATCGATTCGCTACAGTGGCAAATTTATTCGGCCTAGTGCGAATCGATTCGAAAATCTTATTATTTTGAGAGATTTTTATAGAATGTGTTTAACTTCTTTCTACTTGGGTGAAGTGAATGGTAACCCTCTAAAATAATACAATAAACATGTTTATGAGTTAAAAAGGTGGGATAATGTTATGACATGATGGTTGAGGAGACATTGGGTCAATTATGGAGGCATAATCGGGAGTTTTTTATGCCGATTTCTTTTGTAAATTCTCTTAGCGATATGAATTTTCTTAAGGATTGATACGGGCTAGATGAGAGAGGTCGTGTGTCCTGCGAGGTGTTGATTGGTGAATATTCATATCATATATATGATTGATGATCAATGTTCAAGTGAGTGATTCAATAATAAAGTACATTGGGAATAATTCTGTGGATTAAAATTTAGTGTAATGTGTGGTATATACATGTATCCGGGATTATTAAATATATACATTCGGATATGAGATGGTTTGTATATATGATGTGTGTATGATATATATATATATATATATATATATATATATATATATATATATATATATATATAATGTGTTTCATACCCCTCTAGTGTTATCATGGGAAGTTGAGCGATGTGGGTCAGGCCCCTGGCTTGAGGAGCAGGGAGCCTATAGTCCCCATGTCATAGCGTCCATTTATTTATTGTGTGGAATTTATCAGGGGTAAGATGTCTTGGGTATGATTCGTCTTATTTCCAGTGAGGAACTATGACCACTTCCCCCACGTCTGTTATTTGGATTTTTACTAGGGCGGAGTGAGATCCGACCGCTGGTAACCCAGGATGGTATGTGAGTAATTCTCTGGAAGATGATAACATTGTAGAGACTATATCCCATGGGCTAATGCTCTAAGGGATGGTTAGTATACAGATATTATGCGTGTTATATATGTGTACTTGGTAGTGATGATTTATCAGGTATGATAGCGAGACTAATATCATACAGACTTGAAGATAATATGTGATATCTTACACTTATAAATAGAGAAAGTTATTAAGAAATGAACTAGTATATAATCATTGAGAATGTTATTGAATGGTTATTTTATGGATAATCTAGATACACGAGTGGGGTTAATGCGTAGGCTTGAAGGTGAGTTATCCTGGGATGAGTTGGGCAACTTAATTAAGATAAGAATTCATACGTTTAGGTGCGCGCTATAGTTGAGGGGTGAGTATGAGTCTCAAGAGAGGGCAGCTCCAATTTAAATTATGGAATCATGCATTCATAATTATTATGCATTTTTAATTCACTTACTAAAAATATTTTCAACCGGGCGTTGACCCACATCTATCTTTTCTTGTTCTTTTCTTTTATTATATCCTTTAGGTGTTCCTCCATAAGGATGCCAAGGTTGAGTTTCATTCCAAAGTCTATGGAGATGCAGCATATGTGGAATGTTGCAGGGTGTTTGATATAGTTGCATATCCTTTTTGTATATCTAGTTAAGGATCCACATTTGTAAATTGGGTGCATATACCCAAGTGTTGTATGATGTATTCCTTTTTACTTTCTGATACTTGATATTGTATGGTTTGTTTCCGGACAGCATATTCGGGTATATTCTTTTATTGTACAAATATTGTATATTATTATGATCATGTTCGGTTGTTGTATATGGTTTTGAATGTTCTCTATGTATAAAAAAAAAACTTTTGGCATCCGCTTTATTTTAGTTTTGGGTGGATACTTACGTCATTAATCTTTACGACAGTTGATGCTAACAATGTGCCATTTGAGATTCTTGTTTTATTTTAGTAGAGGGATGGCTACCTGTTATTTTAATAAGTGGGTTGTCAGATCAAACCCTTGAACCCTCATCCACTTTTTGACCCACTTCCCAAAAACTTCAAGCATGATGCCCGTTGTGACTTTCACGAGACTGTCAAGCACACCACTAATCCATGCCATCATATAAGGGATGTTTTCTCAGGCATCATCGATAAAGGCATCATCACCCTACTACAAACCCAAAGCTAAAACACAACCCAAAATACCCTACTGATGCACTAAGATGGCAAGAACTCCATCATCTCATATAAACATCTAGATTTTGACCATTCTACTAAAATTTGACCCATATCTAAGAGGGTGCTGCTATAATACTCTTTTTTAGTTGATGTTTTGATGGAAGGAAGAAAAGTTACCCTGACCCCTATCTTTTTGTTTCCCTTTATAATATTGGCTCGAAGCTCTTGGAAGATCCCTTCAATGATCAATGTGGGACACTATAGGTTCTCCAGATGTGGTTTATATGCATATTTCTTAGAGATTGGCCATATAAAAAACAACACTGAGTTTAGTCAAGTTCAATCCTATTATCACTTTAAACCAAGTAATAAGAGATTCAAAGCTCTCGCTAATATATTTGAAAGTCTTCTAATTAATAGGCCAAGGATTTATCCATGTTGGTGAAGTTTCTTAATTTCCAAAGATTTATATTATGGGACATCACCTCCCACTTCTCCCGACTCAAGGTCTTTTGCCGAGATATACCTACCTGCTTAATTTTTTAATCAATTTGTCTTCTACTAATCCATTATTGTCCATATGAGGAGTCTAGCTAACCCTAATGTATTTTTCAAGTATTCTCACCTTTTTTAGACAACTATTTTGGAGGGACTTTTTAATTATGATAAGGTTCGAAGCACCTTTCGCATAATTGGGCATTAATTTGAAATAGGGATGACTATAATTTTTATGGATTTGTTATCTAAGTACATATAAGATTTCTTGAGAAAATTTCAAGCAAACACAGCGCCTTCGGGGCCCTCTTATTCTGATAAGGTTTTAGTTATTTCTTATAATCCTATCCTTCTTTGTATTGGTCAACCGTTTGTGCTCTCATAAAAAGTCTTCCTCTTGATGGTTATATTATCTTCCGTAAGAGGAAATTGTCTTCTGGGGAAAAGGAGGATTTAAAAGAGGAGCCTTTGAGCTAGGATATAGACAAAAAAGAAGAAGCAGTTCCTCTTATACGACTAGCCAGGTTAAGGTCCTCCTCGAATAATCCAACCAATACTTCCTCAGGCACTACTGAGCCCGCCCAGCCTCCCATTTCTTTTATGCTTATCATTCACAAGAATAAGCACAAGAAAATAATAGTAAGAAAATATGTACACCAAGCCCAGTTGGTAGTTATACCGATGTGTTTCCTTTTTTGAAACAATTCTTAGTACTTTAGCATCATTGTACTAATAAATTTGACTTTGATATGTTTTTCTCTTACCATAGGTTCAGCTGATGTATTATACAATATAGAGAAGTCAATTCCAATTAGATATCCTAGGATGCCTCCTCTAGCATCTCCAATTAAAGAGTCAGTTTATGCTCCTAATCCACCATTTATCCCCACTTTAAACCCCATTCTTGAGGAAAAACAATCTCAAAAGATTGTTGATCGTTCCATCATCATTTCCATCTTCAAAGATGAGCCAGTTGGGACCTCAATTCTCAAAGTAAAAGAGCTTGTAAGGGATTTTAACCTTAGTGGCAGTGTTCTAAAATCACTTGCTATTCCACCAATTTCTTAAAATGCTCCGGTCCAAGTGCTTCAATATTGAGAGAAGCATATCTTGAAGTAGAGGTGAATCCTCCAATTCAGGATGTGCCAAGATTAATGACAAGAGTAGAAGTTACATCCTTCTATGGATAAATTTTAGAGATTATATCCAAGGCTCTAGTTTAAACTCTAAAAATTACTACTAGTTGTGTAGAACAACAATTATAACATCTCATTCAAGTTCAACTGACTCCTCCATCTTGGAATTTAGAGGGTCCACAAGCTCTAGGGCTACTTCGAAGCTTTACCAGGTTTTTATTTGAGAACTTGATTGGCTTTACCTTTCTCAATGGTCTCAGGACATCCTTCTCATGCATTTCCAAGCTCGAAGGTCAGGAGGAAAGCGTTATGAGAAATTTAAACACTAGTGTCAATTCACTCCCATGTCATATCATAACCATGAACTGAGTAGAGATTGAGGAGAATGCCTTGTCTGCAGACATAACCCATTTCTTAAGTCAAAGAGATGAAGTAACTAAGGGTTTCTAATACTTAGGATTTGTTTGAAGCAGAAAGACTCTCCTATTTTTTTTTAAAGAGAAGTTGGAGAAATAATTGGCTAGATTCAATACTGAATTGGAGATGTCCATTATGAAGGAAGTTGATTATCAGAAAAGAATGGGACAACTGGTTGGTGAACTAAAATTTTTAAACAATAGTGCAACTCAGTTTGAGGAGAAAGATATTCAAATTAGAGCCAAGAGATTTTCCTATGAACACTTTTGGAACACTTTTAGGTTTTTTGTATTTAGACATTTTCATTAGTAAGTAGACTTGCCAATATTTAATGCAACCATACATTTTATCTTGTTTCCTTGCTTCCCCAATAGTTGGGTAATATGAATTTATAAATCTAAAATTTATTTTTCTCATGTGAATGTAACTATTAATGTTACTTAAATGGTATCATTTGATCCCGGAGGCAAATTGGTTTTCCAAACCAATTCTCCTTCATTAAAGGTCATTTTGTTTACTTTCTTATTATATCTATCAGCTATATTTTCTTTTGGACCGAGATATTATTTAAGGCTCTGAACCTATCCTCATCTATGTTTTCTAATTCCATGTGCATAGCTTTGTCATAACTTTCTACAAACAATTCATTTAGGGCTACCACTCTCAATGCATTCGAAGTGATTTTAACTAGTAAGATACCATCATGCCCATAGGTTAAGGTATATGGAGTTATCCCAGTACTTGTCCTTTTAAGGGTCATTTAAGCCCATAAAACTTCAAGCAATAAATTGTGTTGATCCTTTGTTTTTTTCTGAGCTACCTTGATTAGGTTGTTCTTAATTATCTTATTCATAGACTTTTCCTGACCATTTAATTGATCATAGTATGGTGTTATTTTTTGTCAAATTTATTCCTAACCTTGAAGTAAGTTTTGGCATCATTTTTTATTCAAAGATTGTTGCATTGTCTGAGGTTTTGGGATCCCAAACCTATATACAATGTCTTGTAAGAAATATACCAAATCATATTAGGTTACTGACTTCAAATCTTTTGCTCTTCCCATTTGGTAAAATGGTGTGTTGCTGCCAACACAAAACTGTGCAATTTTGAGGATGGATAATAAATTTTGCTAATGTCATTAATATCCTATCCTCTAAATGGACATGTCTTCACTACATATTATAGATCTATATTAGACACATGTTTCAAAGGACTCTGTTGTCAGCAATTATAGAATCCTCTTTCAACTCAAAACAGTGTTTTAAAATATAAAGCCATTAAAATCCATTTCTTCCTAACAACCATCGCATCTTATGACCAACCAGATGAGCCCCACAAAGGCCCTCATGGACTTATACTATAGTTGTTAAGCCATTATCCTTACTTAGGTTCCTTAGGATTATTCCATCAGCACACATTTTGAATAATTTCCTAGCATACATAACATAACTGGTCGCTCTCATCCTGATAGCCCTATTATTCTTGATATTTGGTTCGATTAAATATTCAATTTCTGGTTTTCTCCAATCATCTTGAATATCAATATTCTTAATTCTAACCAAGGGTCGCATGTGATATAACAGTGGTAATTAACCATCAATTGTACTAAACTTTAATTTTGCTTTGAAGTTCTCATCAAGTTTAAAACTTGAATCCTTTTGAGCCATTTCATTGTCTTCTTCATTTAAAAATCTGGAAATATAATTCAATTTGACTTCACCAAATTTGGACAATAAATTCAAAGTCCCTTGGTTATATATATTTAAACCTTCATGAACACATTTATATTCACAAATTATATATTTTATAACCAATTGAGAATCACCAAAAAAATTTATCACTAAAGCATTATAGCTTTGAAAAATCTCTAGGCACATTATGGCAGCCTCATATTCCACTTTGTTGTTAAAACATGTGTTCTCTTTTAACATGTATCCATGTTTGGTTTTAATATGAGCTGGAGATTCAAGTACCACTCATATACTCGACATTATTTCATTTTTTGAAGCTTCAAACCTTAGTTTTCATGGACATAAAAATTTATAGCCTATCTTGTATTCCCCATGTTATTCATCCTCATATGAATGATATGCCAAAAAAATTAGCCAAGGCTTGGCCTTTTACTTCTCTTTGAGGTATATAATATAGGCAAAACTTAAATAGATCTAACACCTGTTTAATAATTATATTAGGTAAAATAGGTTTAGTCAACATATATTTTATTAAATCAAACTTCAAAATAAAAAATGCCTCTCTAGGCAATAGATAATATCTTAATTTTATAAAAGCAAAATACGGAGCCAAACATAGCTTTTCCATTATTGAATATATACATTCACAGTCATTTAAATACCTGCTAAGATAATACACATCTTGTTCTTAGTGGTTCTCGCATTCTTGAGCCAACAGAACTATAATTAATGCAGCAGAAGCTAAAATATATAAATTCAATGGCTTGTCTTGTCTTGGAGGTGCCAAAACAGGTGGCTTGACCAGGTATCTCTTAAGTGTTGAGAAAGGCTGCTCATGCTCCTCTTTCCAATCCATCTCTTTCTTTGTCTTTTAGCTTCAAGAAAGGAGGGAACACTTTAGTTTTTCCTAGTACATTAGATATAAAAATACGAAGGAAATTAACTTGACCTAAAAATATTTATAATTGTTTCTTATTTTGGGGAGTTGTGCTTTAAATTATAGCTTTATCTTTGTTATGATCAACTTGTATTCCCTTTTGGTGAACCAAATAACCTAGAAAATTTCCTATAAAAACTCCTAAGGCACATTTTAAAGGATTCATTTAAGTTGATAAAACCTCATTTTTTTGAAGATTTTTGAAGGTATGTTATATGATCATTTACAATTTTTTATTTGATAAATATATCATCAATATAACACTCTAAAAATCACCAACATGAAAAATTATATTAAGTCCCCTTTGGAATGTAGCCACTGCCTTTATTAATCCAAATGGAATTTTTTTCACTCAAAGGTTCCCAAATTATCGGGGAACCTAAAGGCAGTTTTATGCACATCTTCTTTAGCTATGCATATTTAATTAAAATAAGATTGACCATCCATCATATACATGATAACATAACTAGTTGATCTATCAACTAATAGATCTACCATTGGCATTGGATATTCCTTCTTTAGAGTGGTTGCATTTAGATTTCTAAAATCATTGTACAGTCTCAATTTGCCATTTTTCTTAATTACTAGCATTATATTATAGATCCATTCTACATAGCTGACGGTTTGAATGAATCTAGCCATCAATTGCCTCTATGTTTTGTTTTTATCCTTATTCTGACTTCTGAAGTCATTTGTCTTGGAAATTGTTTGAGAGGTTTATAGCATTCTTTGATTGGTAGTCTATGTTCCCCCAAATTTTTATCCAATCTAGGTATCTCATCATATTCCTAAGAAAAATAGTCCTTTTACTAATGTAAAAGGTTTACAACCAACTGCTAGTCTCTTTGCTTAGGTTGGCCCTGATATAGGTGAATCTCTTGTCTTGTTCGGTTTCTAAATTGATTTCTATCAAGGGATTTGATTGATTCACCAACATATGAGTTGTTTCAACCATTGTTTACCCTGAAGTGGAAACATGTTGGTCAGTTGAGACATTTTCACTAACATTTTTGGTTAAATTCTCACTACTACATGACCTAGCCATTATAAACAACAATTCAGCACTTGGTGCCACACGGGGCATGCCAAAAATATTTTTGTTTATTTTTCACTTGTATTGGTTAAAAGGTTTGATTGTAATTGTGAGTGTGCCAAGCAAAAATCAATAAAAATATCTTAGCCTTGTGATAATAACAAAAGATTGCGTACCGATTAATGCTACAATTAAAAATACTTATGCTTGCCTTAGGGAAGACTTTAGTGTGAGTGCTAAATTACTACAGATGACTAGAATAGAAGAAAATGTAAATTGAATCCACTAAAACAAAAGTAAAGCTTTGAAAATAAGAAAAGTAAGTTCGATAAAGTAAAGTATTACACTACAAAATGTAAAGCAATAAAGTAAAATAAATCAAATGTAAAGAAAATATTTTTTTATTGAACTAGAAAGAAAGTTACAAACTACCTTATTATCTACTTCAGATGAAAGAAAACAGTAAATAAATAAAAAGAAAATAAAATAAAGGAAAAGAAAAGATAAAACGAGTAAATGTACTTTTTTTAGGGGGTCCTATTTTCCTTTTTTTACTCATTTCTTATTTATAAAGTTTCTTGCCATGCAGCATAACTACTTTGATAACTAGTAGGTGCTTACACATCCCAATTGAGTTTTTTCTCTCCTAAATGCATTAGCGCTCCTATAAAAGTTTCTTAGTTCTTAATCCCACATTCATATTCTTTACATGTGTCAAATGTTTAAGCTTCTTTTATTGTTAACACCACGCATTTTACATAATTATAATTTCCATTTAATAAAAATACGTGGCAGTCTCTCACTGGACCATAATTATAATGTGTAAACAGGGATGCTCATTGTGACCCCCAATATCCTTATGTGAGTGGTTTGATTAAAAATAGATGTTGTTATGTTCAAGGATAAAGTGGATGGTCTTTTGTCCACCAATGTACCTATTTACGTCGTTGGTTTGGATAGTGGATTGTAGTACAAGGGGAGGTTGGTCGTACATTCGGATGACGAGTTGTGTAGGACTGTTATACAAGAAGTCCATGGATCATAGTTTTCAGTGCTTTCTTATTGTGATAATATGTACCAAGACATAAGGAGAAAATATTGATGGCCTGAGATGATACATGCTACATTTATGTCCCAGTACAGCACATATCATATAGTGAAGGTGGATCACTAGTCAGCGTTGGGTACACTCCAACCCTTAACCATTACCGAGTGGAAGTAGAATAACATTTTATCAGACTTGATCATCGGATTTCCTTTGATGCCTAGGCAACATGACTATATTTGAGTTATAGTGGACCTCTTAACGAAAGGTTTTATTGCTCGTCCTCAAAGACTTCACGGTAAAGAATTATGCACGTTTATATGTGTTAGATATTATTCGTTTGCATGGGATTCCTTTTTCAATCATCTTAAATAGAGATTCAACTTTTTTATCTTGATTTTAGGGAAGTTTCCAAGAGGTTAAAGGAACTAGGTCTAATTTGAGTACATTTTACCATCCTCAAGCAGATGGGCAGACAGAGCGGGTGAACTAAAATTTTGAAGATATGCTTCAGGTGTGCATATTGGACTTCAGGGGTAGTTGGGTGGTGCACTTACCATTAGTTGAGTTTTTTTACAATAACATTTATCAGAAATTGTTCAGTATGGACTCGTGTGAGTCACTGTATAGGAGACCATATAAGTCACCAGTGTGTCGGTTAAACCTGAGGGAGAGTAGCTTATTGGGACCTGGGTTCATTCAGGAGACTACGAAAAAGATTAATATGATTCGGGAGCGAATCAACACAACCGAGAGTAGGAAAAAGAATTATGTTATCTTGAAGAGGAAGGATGTTAATTTCCAAGTGGGTGATTAGGTGTTCCTCAGGATATCACCCTTTAAGGGGGTGATGCAGTTTGGGAAGAAGGGGAAGTTGAACACAAGGTAGATGGGGTTTTATGATGACAGATCATATAGGGTTATTATGTCTATTAGTACTCCTAGACCATCTAGCTAAGGTACATAATGTGTTTCATGTATCGATGATTCGACGATTCTTATGGAGTAAGGCCGCGTACCAACACATTGGCATAAGGACATTCATTTAGATACTACTATTTCATATAGTGAGAAGTTAACTCGTATTTTTTACCGTAAGGTCCATATTTTGATGACTAATGAGATACCATTAGTTCTTGCTTAATGGGGTCACCATAGCGAAGATGATTCCACATGGGAGCGAGAGGATACAATGAGATAACAATATCCACACTTATTTAAGGGGAAGAATGTAATACCCCGTATTTTAAAGGAATTAAATAATTAAGAGTAAATTAATTAATTAATTAAAAGATAATTTGAATTAATTATATGATTAAAAATGACAAGTTTGAATTTATTTATGTGAAAAAAGTTAAATTGAATTAACTTGGAATTTTAGAGTTTAATTGATAAATTGCCAAGGACATTTGGGCTAAATTTCAATTTTATAAAAGTTTAGGGTTAAATTGGTAAATTATAATAATCTAAAAGTGGTTTTAGACTCTTGGGTAATTTGTAAACAGACTTATGGGCACATGTGTACTTGTGAATTACTTAGAAAGAGAGTAGAGTTTCAAAATATTAGGGATTATAGGGTTTGCAGACGCGCCCGCGACAGCTAGAACCGCACCCATAGAAGACAGGCCCGTGATCGCGGGTGTTCTTACCACGACCATGACCTTGTCTAACCCATAGTTTGGTCACAACTTAGCCACATGGTTTCAAGGAACCCTAAAGCCTCAAATTTCTCTCTTAATAAACCTCTTTACCCTAAATCAAAACCAAGAATTTTTAGAGTTCATTCAAGTTTTCAAAGGGTGTTTCAAGGAGAATGTAAATAAAGTCCTTCAAATCAGAGATTTCAATGAAGATTTTCAAGTGGATTGAAAGCAAACTTTTCAAAAACTCTACCATATTATTCAAGTCAAGTTAATTCCTCTTTTTTAGGCAAGTTACTTTACACTCTTCTCCTTTTATACATGCTTATGATAAGTTTCATTTAAACCCAATATGTATTATTAAAATGAGTTGGAAACTTATAGGAAATCTAGGGTTCTTAGTGTATACATTGATTAGCTGAAATTGATTATCCTATCAAGTTTTATATTTAAATGTATCCCTTATTATTATTATTATTAGAAATTATATATTAAACCCTTGTTATTAAAAATGACATGTTAGGGTTTTGGACTTATTCTTGAGTTAATGACATTTGTAATATATGTCAAAAAATTAGAACATGATTATAGCACAATTAAGAATTAATCAGTGCATGTTAGGTAAAATTATACCTTTCGTTCCTTGACTAGCACCCTTGATATTGAACACTTGATTTATGAAATTCTAAGTATAGAAATTTGAAATTTATGCTTATTGTCCATGAGAAGAATCTATATTACTTTACTCCATGTTATACCCTTGAAAAGTTAATGAGGCTTTTTATTAAATATGTTCTTAGAATTTAATGCACTAAATGTATGGGAATTATCTTAAGCCATGTATTTCCTGAAAGGAAATTAATCAAGTATATTATTAAGAAGGAGTACATGATAAATTTGCAATTGGATTATTGGGTTTATGGTTGTTGTGGTTTGTGATGAACGAATTGAGGTTGGATGTTTACAAGCGTTTTCCTCTTAATTTATCCCCTCTTAATAAATCGTTAACTAATTAATTGTCTTAATACCACCTTATCTAAACGGAAGTGTATTCGGAGGTTCTTTATTTGGATTTTATTTTTATGAGACATTTCACGCACAAAGTTTAGAGACAGGTAACCTTGAATAACGACGAGTGGTGAAATGTGATTGAAATTGAGAATTTCATTATTAAATGAACATGTGAAACGTGGATTATTGGGTGCCTGACGAAAAGAAACAGCCTTATGTTAATCTATTTGATGAGTACGATTCGATATGAATATTTCTGCATCACATGGTGTTGTGGAGTTCCAGCATTGTGTAATGTGGTGACTATGGGTTTTCTGGCACTGTGAAGCAGGCAGCTACGAGATGTATGATGATTTTATATGTGTGTACCACATGTTCTTGAGAGGAACAGGGATAACGGGCGTATGTCACATATGTGGTAATTAGTTAAGAGAATAATTAATTAATGACATGAATTGAGTTAAATCTAATGCACTTTAAGGTTGCATAATTGACGTTGGGATATAATTATTAATTATAAACTGTGAGTTTACCATTTGTATATATTACTAATTTGAGTTGTGTAGATTAGCAACTTGTTGGGTTTTGACCCATTTTAATTCGTGGTGACTTTTTAGCTGCTAGAGTGGACTTCCCATTTAGATTTCCTTTATCCAGCTAGCACATATTATCCTTTTTAGTTCAAGTCAACTACATTCGGGGGATTGATGTAGGTCCATTCCCTGTTTAAACTTTCATTTACCTTTATGTTGAGAGAAGTATATTTCATTAGACTTTCAGTTAGCATGTATTGTGGGATCGTAATATTGTCATGTATCATTTGGAGATTTAGTTTGGAACCTGTATTTAAAGGTTGATGTTGGATATAGTTTCTCTCTCTATTATGGTTATGGACACTTTATTATGAGTTTCATATTGGAAGACTTTTATATCGTATCCTTATATGTGTCTTTCTATTTGTTTCATTTCATGCTAAGAATGTCTCATGTTTTTATTTGTTTCCTTTCATGCTAAAAATGGTATTGAAATTGTTTAACAGGCTGTATGATTTAATAATTACACTTAATCAACCCGAGTATTAGATATACAGGGTGTCACAGGGAATTTGGAGTTTGTGGATGCTTAAAGAACCAAACATGTCCAAGGGTTTAAGATACAAATTTTATAAGGGTGAGGGGACCTAAGTCCATGGAGTCTTTAAATGTTGAAAGAGGGTTAAAGTCCATGCAGGTTGTGGACTAAATTTTGTGGACATGATATGATGAAATGTTAGTGGTTAAATGTCCATGAAGAGATAAAGTGCAAATATGTTCAAGGACTAAAGTACTAATGTGTAAGACCATAGAGTTCGTGGATATATATAAAAAAAATATCTATCAAAATTTTGGGCAATTTTAGATATAAGGAATGGTAGTGTTGGATCCATGGACAAATATACAATGTGGGGGATTTTTGTGGTCGTGGTCCCAAGGAAGTAAGACCACGGATTCCATAAAAAATGAATATTTGAGTGGGTTTAGTCCATGCACTATAAAACAACGAGTCCACGGACAGAAAAAGATTAAGGAATACAGGAGATCAATTTTCAAGATCAATGAGGATAGTCCATGGATGCCACTCGTGCTAATTCAAGTTCATATACTTTGTAACACCAAGTCTCCGAACTCTTCCACCCCGTGTCCATGGATCATTTTCCTCCCTTATGTCCAAGGACTTTTAGAAGATTTTGATCTCCGATTACTCTTCCATGGACCCATTTTTCTTTTTCTTTTTGTGTTACCACCAAATATATACTAATATTTGAATCTTCTCCATCATTTTTTGGTTCCTACCAGCGGGAAACCCAACTTCCCCCACACTTGGCATACGAAAGTTTCCCAAAATTTGTCTGAACCA
This sequence comes from Sambucus nigra, assembly GCA_949130495.1. Taxonomy (NCBI): domain Eukaryota; kingdom Viridiplantae; phylum Streptophyta; class Magnoliopsida; order Dipsacales; family Adoxaceae; genus Sambucus; species Sambucus nigra. Next base: position 379,030,379 of record OX422214.1, on the reverse strand, counting down.
TAAAAAACAGAACAAAAAACCTACCTTCCTCTTCTATCTTCCATTTGAGGACTTCTTCTCTCTGAACTAAACACCATCATCGTCGGAGGAACAATCCTCCAAGTTCTATCCCGCCATCAACCCTGGATAGTTATTTTGTGCCCCCTTTTTCCTATTTATATTGAGAATTTCCTTATTTTTGTTACTGATTTATGAAAAAAATCTATAAATGTCACCAAACTTTTTTTTTTGTAGCATACCATGAGGTGTCCGAACCAGCTTGCGAACATCTCGACTTATTCCATTCACGATTTGTGGCTTCCGCTGGCCAAGCATTATTTTGACAGTGTCAGGAATCGAACTGAGGACCAAACCCAATCTACCCCCAACACTATTCCAATGGCATCCTTATACCACTGCCCCAAGAAACTTGGTTACCAACCTTTGTAATTTTTCCATGGGCGGCCATACTCGAGTTTGGATCATTTTATATATTTTTTCTCTTCCTTTTTGGCGAACATATATGTACATATACACATTTAAAGATAGTTTTTGGTGACCACATTGCGGAGAAGATTTCAACAGCAACGTCCATCTTTGGGTTATTATCAAAGTTGTTTGGGTTGACACTACGTAATGTGCTTGGGCGAAGAGTTTGGAGTTTGGCAAAAAAAAATTGTTTGAATTTATTGCACCAACATCCCATGGAATATATATATTTTTTGGACATTATGAGATAGAAATGCATATGTGGACATGTAGGAGGACATCTTGCGGAGGAGGACCAAAGTTCATGGATGTTTGAGAAAATTTTAGCAATAAATATGTCAAAGGAGAATAACAAAATTTTTTGGTGGAAGAACAAAATTCATATTTTTAAAGTGAACTAGGAATCGAATAATTTGGATAGGTTGGATAATTTTTAGTATGCGAAGACATTAATAAGTATGTCCATGGATCCATGGATATCACAAAACATGTGGACGCATATAAAAAAAATGCCCATGGACAAGTTGGGCAATTTCAGATTTAGGGGATGGTAGTCTTGGGTTAGTCTCTCGAATTGTCGATCATATCCTTTAGTTAGTTAGTAGGACCATGGTCCATAGACTTGGGTTTTTCACTTCGATGGTGGGATATAGCCTTATATTTCTCAATCGGACTGTGGGTCGTATCTTTAAGTTGGTAACTATGCCATGGGTTGTAGCCTTAAGTTAATCTCGTAGACTATGGATCGTACCCTTAGTTTTAGCCTCTTGCACTATGGGTCGTATCCTTGGTCTGATTACTTGGATAGTGGATCGTAACCTTAGTTTTGGTCTCGTGGACTATGGGTTGTAGCGTTAGTTTTAGTATTTTGGATCGTGGACCATAACATTGGCTTGGTCACTTGGACCATGGATCGTAAATCTGGTGTGGTCATTTGGACCGAGGTCCTTAGCCTTATTATAGTCATTTGGACCATGGGTTGTAGACTTAGCTTGGTCACTTGGACGATGGATTATGGCCTTTTCTTACGAATTGCCTAACGTATCCATGTTGGATAAGGAGTCTAATTTTTTTTATCTTGAATAAATTGCATACTTATGCTACTTTAAAGGACAATCTAGGATTCTCAGCGCTTGCTAGGTACTTTAATTAGGTTGGTACCTTCACCCGTCAAGCTCAGTGCATCCTTTGCATATAATTTCTCATTAGCCTAATCTAGGATCATGTTGTAGTGTATTATACAAGGGAGACTTAGGGAATAGAATAAATGAATCTACATTTAGGGGTTTGATCCCAATTGCTTTTGATGAAATTAATTCGACTCTCCATCGCTTCACAAAGTTTCTCATCCCTAACGCTTTTAACGGCCTACTAAAAGGATTGTATACAGAAACACTTAGATCGGGTCGGGGATAATTGCCATGTGGGATAAGAACTTTGGAAGGATTGGTTTGCTGGAGGCATTAGGGAACCTATGATGGACTAATATGTTTTTTTAGGAGGGACCATCCACTTCTGACATGATTTCTACTTTATTTCCCTACAATGGAGGTCCTTGGACACTTGGACGAGTCAAGAACTCCTTTAACTCGGCTAGTAGTGTAAATTGGTTATTGAGCATTTGATGTATGCTCTTAAACATTGTTGCAGGAAATAGTCCAACTAGCTAGTTAGAGGGAGATATAGAAAAAGTACTAAGTCATTCCCATAGATGACGCCACCTAATGAAGCCAAAATTTAGATTGCCTTGGACTTCACCTAGTATGACATATGTGTGAGTTGTACTTTGGAAATAAATAAATTTAACACAAATATTTAACGTGGTTTATACATGTTAATAGAAATCTCCTCCTATGGTACTAATTCTGTCGGTATTGATTATCCTATTCTGATTTCTCCAACTTTAATTCCTTGCTCCTTTTATCGAGCTAAGTCCAACGGATTATCTCAAAGAAACAACACACTTCTTTCTAAGTGTTTGTGTGTGAGAGTGTATAGCGACTGTGATGTGCTTACATGCAATATGCAGTCTCACCCACCCTTAGTTATACAAATAAATCCTGTGAATTACAAGGTCTTTCTATATGATGAAAAGAGGTTTCAATATCATAGAAAATCAGACTTCCTTTGTAAAAAGATTTTTAGATCTAAATTTATTAGATCTTAAAATAATCAGATCTACACAAAAGATTATTTATATAGAAAATAAAAAATTTACAAAGTGTAAAACTTATACGATATTCAAGATCTAAAAACCAGTAACATCTTGAAGTCTCTTTTTCAAGATTTTGAAAACAGAAAGCTTTAGATCAAAAAAAAATATACAACAGAGTAACAGGATCCAACTAAGAGAGTAATCTTTGTAAAAGAAATTATCAACAAACTAAGATATAATCGTGAAAATATATCTCAGGGTTCAAGCCACAATTTCTAAAAAAAATATGACAAAACCATGAGAGGTTGTTTTTGAGAGAGAATCTATTATCCGAGTTGTAAATCACCAATACTCTTAGATCTACCAACCTAGAATACCCTATATAGTATGAAAGTGAAAAATAGGTTTTCTTCAGAAGAGGTTTTACAAAGTGGAAGGGAGATCCTTTCAAATTTAAACTTATACTCTTCTATTTTTTAAAATAAGGATTTCAAACAAAGTTTGAAGAAATTTCTACGCACAAACCCTCTTCTCTTTTTTTTCTCTCTATCTTTTTTCCTCTCTATATCTCTCGTTTTTCTCTCAGATTTACGCTCTCCTAAAAAATTCTCAAATGGTTAGGACTAAAGCCTTATTTATACTAATGGCGGAAGGTTCTGGAATTATGAAGCAAAAATAACAGTTGGGATTTAATCAACTTAACAACATCTAATCTAATGATTCAAATGTCACAACACAAAGATCCACTCTGATAGGTCAAAAACGGATGCACAAGGATAATGAAATATAATATGCAGACCATAGATTAAGTTTGATCTAATGTTTCATATCTAATCTCAAGTTTGTGAGTAATAAAAAACAGAACTTTAACCATTTGAGTGTGACACGTGCAAGGCTCTCAGAAACTCCCAAACACATGTTTTTTATGTTTTTAAAATCCCACTTTGAATCATAAATGTTTCTACTAGTTTTAGATATAGCCCAACAAGTTTTTAAGGAAAAATATTAATTCAACTTGTAGCCCACAAAAATTTTAAACCCTAATTTTGAATGTTTAAATAATCATTTTTAAATGTTTTAAAATTCCCAAAAAATATTTAAATTTTTTTAACTCACACACAATGCATTATATGAATTTGTGTTCATAGAGTGTGTTATTTAACTGCCTTTAGGCTTATGTGGCAGGCTTGGAGGATGCTAAGGATGCTGATTATAGTCTTCATAGTACACGTGGAGAAGAACTCAAAAATCTAAAACATTTTTCTATATATCCAAACTAGTTGGAACTCATATATGGAATAGACTCAAGTAAGTAAACTATATAGTATGTTCTCACAAACTTGTCAAATTAATTATGTTTTACCTTGTTTAGGATTAGTGGTTTTTAATGAGTCTTCGTATCGACTAACTACATGGAGGTAAAATTAGAATTTGAGGTGATAACCGTAGTTAGTCGTCTTTTAAATTCTCCCTTGTCAAAGTGTAGGAGTTGTCTAATTAGGGAGATTAATTCGGAGACCCCGTTGTCGTCGATTAATCTCGGGAAAGTAAGTTCTTAAAACTAAAATTCCCTTCACCTAAATTAGATAATCAAAATTTCTTTGAGTTAGTTTAGGATTTACGTGGTTTTGAGTCAAAGTATTTTCTTATATTTGCCTAATAATTATAAAAAATAATCAAAAAATAAAAGATAAAAAAAAGTGAGTGTAGTGTATGTGAAATTGGTTTCGAGATCATACTTGTCGTTTGTCGAGTGTGAAATCTAGCATTACCGATACTTATGTAGGTACATTTCGATATTCACCAAGATGGGAGATGAGTTAGCACCACATGCCCTCAAAGATCACCTCTATTCGACTAGGTCTAGTCAATCTTCATATATAATTCTGCCCGAGCACAACACGAACAAAACAATTCCATTTGGGAACAACTTAATTGTTGCCCATTTTCCATAATATAGAAAAAGAGGATCCCTACCTCCATGAGCGCAAATTTGAAGAAATTTGCACAACGAATAATTACTAACAACTCACCGATGAGATTGTTAAACTGAAGTTGTTCCCATTCTCGTTAAAAGATAAGGCAAAGAGTTGGTTTAACTCGCTAGAATCTGAATCCATCACCACATGGAACCAAATAAGTGTCGCCTTTTTGCATAATTTTTTTCCTAATCCATCACCATCGATCGATCGATCCCTCTTTGTTTCTGAAATCGTAGAAGACAGTGGGCTTATATTTGATTGATCGATCGATCCTCTATTTTCTAAGATATTTTTCCTTTTATTTTCTTTCTTCTTTATTTTTCTCCCAACTTACTATATAAGGGATTTTTGTTGTAATAAATAAATATTGAGCTTTAATTCGTTTTAGGGTTAGAAAAGCTTAGGGTTTTGGGTTTTGAGAGATTGGCTTCATTTCTCTTTGGGATCACAACCATTTGGGCTTTGTAAGTTGAACTTTCAATTTCCTCTACCATTAATATAGTTGCTCTTGACTATTTCTTGCTTTGTAGATTAGTTTCATGCTTTGTTAATTAGTTTAATTGTGTTGATTTCTTACTTTCTTAGTGTAATTGGTATAATTTAGTTTAATTCATGATGTACCCTTAGATAAATAGGTAGGGATTTCGTTCCGCCATTTACGGACCTCGAGCTCCGAAATTAGGTTTTGTGCAAAAGTGCATTTAATTGAACTCGCGCGAATTAAAGTCGGATTATTACGTATTTAACTTTCTCTATCATGCAACGTTAGTTTTTATAGCGATAATTCGAATTTAATCCGCGTGCGATGAATTTTTGATTAAATGTTTATTCACGCAACTTGGCTTAAATTCCTTATTGTGTGAAGTTTATGATTAATTGATAATGCTCGATTAAATTGCTCTCGAGCCGGAATTCTGATTAATAGTTGTTTTGATCCATATGGTTTGATGCTATTCCGATCCTCGCTTTACTTTTATTTAGACTTAACTTCTCTCTTTTCTTTTATTTACAAGCACACATCACCTTTTACACTTTTATTCCTGAATTAGTAAACCAATTACGAGATTTACTAACACTCTCTGTGGATTCGATACCCGACTTACCGCTATACTTGTATCGTAAGTGCAGTCGTAATTTAGGTTTTTGTATTGAGTAGGCGAAACAAACTCAACTATTAGAGTTTTGACGCGACGCTACCTTTCACACTTGATCAAAATGGCGCCGTTACCGGGGACTGTTTTGTTATAGATTGTAATTGTCTTATTAATTCATAGTATTTTTCTTTTGTATTTGTATTTTTTATTTTAACCTTTTTTGCAGGCTTTGCACATTTGAGCGCCTAGAAACGCTTGAATTTTCCCGCGCGCACATCATCTTTGTGGAAAATAGCAACTTTAGCCTTTGTTGGGGTAAGCATGTCTTATTCCAATTTTTCTGGTAATCCTAATGATAATTCTCAAAATTCACATAAACCTATGACTTTTGGTCAATACTTACAAGCCGAAAAAATTGCAACATCTAAAATGACATTGGGTAAGTATTACGAAAGTCAAAGTTTGGATTACATCAATTTTGGGAATGATCATCTCGATTTTGGGTCGCAAGATCCTTATGATAAGAATTTTGAAACAAATTGTAATCATTTTCAAAATTTTTATGTTAATGATTTTGATTGTTGTCCCGAGAACAATTTTCAAACTTCTCATTTCCAAGAATTCGCTCCTCACTCTACGACTTTCGGTGAGGAATTGTGAATGCTTGAAAATGAGAGGATTTAAAACCGTTACCGGGAAGAAAATCGTTGTTGGGAACACGAGTTGGATTTATTATTTGAATCCGATGACGATTCTTCTTTCGAGACTTTTGAAGTCGAGGATTGTTTTGAACTAAATGGGGACTTTGTGCCTAGTTTGGAATAAATCATTCTTGACTTGACCCATGGTATAGTAGAGAATGAAAATGAGGAAGAAATGGGCATAATATCCATTTGCAATGAACTCGTTTCTTCTTTGATTCTCAAAGAAGAAAGTTTCATTGTAAAAGATCCTATTTCTTTCGAAATTAAATCTTCAAGCGGTGATAATTCATCGCCTGAGATTGAATTTCTTTCATCCCCGTATTTATTCTATACTGTCACACCGTCGCTAGTACCTGATGAATCGGTTCAAAACTTTATAGTTCCAAACCTTTTCACCAACGAGGAGTACTCACTCGAGTCGCCTTCCATGACGGCATCTTTGCCCTCATGTACGCCACCTCCCATTCCAATTTCAAAATACTTGGAAGATGATTCAATTTTTCTTGGCCCACATATGTATTTGTCACCCGTCCTATCCAAATTCCCCATCCTCCCTCCCCAATTTTTAATTGGGGATGGTTCACTTTTGCCGTCTTACACATGCCTTCCGTTGTTCGAACGGAATTCCTATTATCCAGGAGGCATGCATGTTCAGGAGGGTCCACCGTTTATCCGTTAAAGTCAAATTGTATTTTGGATGGACCCTCAACTGTTTTGCCTTTTAGTACATAGCTAATTATAAGTCCTATACATAGGTTGTATATAGTTAACTTTTTCATTTTTCATTTCTTCTTAATTTACTCTAGTGTAATTAGTTAATCTCTTTTTATTTCTTTTTGTATGCTTGGTTCAAACTCTTTATGTAGGTTCAACGGACTTGAAATTGCAGAAATTGTCCGTCCCGTCATACTTTTGTTAAGAAAACTGGAAAAAAAATCACAAAAATATTTTTCTTTATTTTGCACACACTCATTCTCACGCATTTGCATTTGTTTTTTCTTTTTCTTGTATTTTATTTTTCATTTTTTTTGTGAATGTGCGTGTGTGTCCCTCGTTGTATACATTTTCCGTTTTTTAGTTAGCATAATATATGTGTATGTATGTACATATTTAGTCTAATTCTGTTTTGTTTTATTTTATTTTTTATTTTTTATTTGTATTTTTATTTTAATATACTTATATATATATATATATATATATATATATATATATATATATATATATATATATATATATATATATATATACACACACACTTAATTATACTTATCCCCCCCCCCCCCACACACACATTTTAAAAATAGGAAGCAGTAGGCTAATAACTGTGTCATCGATCGATCGATGCCCAGGCTCGATCGATCGATCGACCAGTTATTAGCCGAGACAGCCTTTTTTCCCCTTTCTCCTTCATTATATTTTCTCTTCTCTCTTCCTACATTCGTGCCCTAGCCTACCCAACCCCATTTTCCTTCAATTTCAACCCTCTTCTACACATCAAAGGTATAATACTTCATATTTTACTTGTGGATTTGGGTTGAATTATGTCGTGTTTTCAATGTTTAAACCATATTTTGACATGTTTTGAATGATTTATAGTTGTATCCCTTTTGTGTGTCATTCCAACAGATTTCTTGCTTTGTAATGCTATATATCCATTCATGAACACACATTTGTTGTTGCATTATTGTTGTGTTCATGATTGGGGCTATATTATTGGTTTTTATGGTATTTTTTCACCCTCGTTTCACATTGCGCACGCTAAGTGTTCGCTAAAATGCCCCAACCATTTTTTCAATCCATTTTTGGCGCACACTTGGTGATTTTCACTCGTTGTCGCATGTCGACAAATTTTATCGCAATGTTGATTTTTTCCGCTCGATTTTGCGCACATGCAACCGCCGTTTCAACTAGTACACTAACTAACCATTAATTGTTCTTACAATTTTTTTTGTATTGCCTAATTATTGTTTTGTAGGGTTGAAATGGCAAATGTAAAGAAATATAAATTCACTAGGTGCATGCCCAACTGGGGCTTTGAGGGGTTCCATTGCGAACAAGAACGGGATTGGTTCTAGGCACACTTTCAGACTTTAGAGAGGCCATTGGCCTATCATTATGCCTAGAAGCTTGAGGATATAATACAGGAGGCGCGTGTTCTTTTGCACCAACAGGTATGGGAGCCCTTTCTCGCTACTAATGGGTGTGTCAATGAAGAGCTTGTCAGAAATTTTTATGCGACATTAGTGGAGGTGAGAGGACAGGGGCCTACTACTTACGAGACAATGGTCCGTGGGGTGAGGGTGCCGCTCCGCCATTCAGACTTGGTGACCTTTATGGATGTGCCAGACCCTGCAGATTCAGTCAGTTTCATGGATGGGGATGTTTTTGGTCAGACGACGTTGATTGAGGCCCTTGCACCAGGGTAAGTATGGAAGAAAGTTGCTTTCCATTCGGACGCAATGGCGGATTTTTCGAGAGTACTCCACTACATCAACGTCCACTCTTTTATGGTGACGAGTAGCCGATCTGAGGTGCGTCACAAGCATGCGGCATTTATCTATGCAATGATTAATAATTTGGGAGATATAAGCTTGCCCAAAATCTTTTTGGAGATAATGCTCGTGACATCTAAGGAGTAGGCCTGGAGATATTCCCTTCCTTTTCCTGCCCTCGTCAGGAGGATTTGCTTAGCACACGACTGCCGCCAGTATGACGCAGACCGCAAGCATGAGCCACTCGGGCTTCTGACTAAAGATAATATCTCGAAGATGTTGGCTCACGTGTGGGGGTAGCCTAGTACCAAGAGGCAGAGCCAGAGGCCGTTGACCAGGCTGAGGAGGAGGTTGAGATCAGACACATGGAGTAGGGTGAGGGTTCGCACATGCCACATACAGATTTTGACGTCCACTTTGAGGCGTATCAGGCAGTGCAGGACCAGCGCTGGGAGGACACCCAGCTTAGGTGGGCTACTTGGGAGTCCCGCCTAGATCAGCAGCAGGCCGAGCAGAGGCAGGATAGAGAACAATAGCGACGAGAGTTTTGGATGATGCAGGCGATGATGCGAGACATATATTTACCGTGGCATGATTCGGATGCGGCGCTCCCTTCTAATTTTCAGGATCCTTTTGATCCCAGTGGTTTCTGCCACTAAGCTACCACTGTTATTGGGCCATTTTTGCAGTTTTGGGACGGATAATATTTTGTACTTTTTATTTATTTGTATTTCTTTCATTTTAATAGTTGTAATGTATTAAGTTATTTTGTATCGAACTTATGAAATGAGAAATGAGAATGTAGTTTGAGGTTGTTTATTGGGTTTTGATGTGTATGACCTTCCATTTTATAAAATCAAAATGTTCACCATCAATTTATTCAGTATTTGCACTTCAGCACCTCTATATTGTTGTGACTTGTGACATGAATTCTTTTAACTTAATACATCGATACATATTCTTCTGTTGCTCTTTACTAACTTATTTATAGATTCATTTAGACTTGTACTTATGGAGATCGCTCCAAATTTGGGTAATATCATTCTTTTCCTATATTTGTGTTGTGTTCTTTAATGGACGCACTGGGGACAATGCAGCATTTAAGTTAGGGGGTGTGGGATATTCTATCCTTTTCTCTATTTAGTCCTTGAATTTGACTACAATTTAGTTACAAAGCATACTTTTTGTAAAAAATGAAATTTTCAAAAATATTTTCTTTCTTTTTTATCTCCTTTGTTGGGCATTTTGCCCTTGTTTCCGATGATAAATTTTAATAATTGCCCAATCTATTAGACAATTCAACGATGCATGTTCTCGATTTTAGAAGTTATTAGAATTTAGTCCTCAAATCATTGATATTATAAATAACTTCATGAATTAAACTTTAATCCCATGAGCACATGCATTTTTCTTGTTATATTGATTTGGTTTAAGATTTTTACAACTCGGTAATCTTTTGTTGCATTGTATATACTTACACCGAGTGAGATTAGAGAATTAACTTCATTTGTGAGTGTATACACTACTCTTTCCTTTTTGAAAACATTACAGTCGTTGGTAATCTCTATATTCTTTCATTTGATTGTTCATTAATTGAGTTTATTCTTGAACTGTGTTACTTGAGCACGATTTTCATATATTGTTTTGACTCGAGAATCGCATAAACTTTATGAAATGATCATAGGACATCTTTGTATATCACCCATATGACCTTGACCTCGCCTTTTATATGTTCCCTAGTCAACCCACTTGAGCCTAAATACTAGCCTTTCGTTTCATTACCCAAAATCCCATAACCAACTCCAAATTGGAGTTTTATACCATACATATTACCTTACTTGCCTTTATTTGGAATGTTACTTAGGATTGAATGATGTTGTGTTGTGGTTGCAATTTGAGCATGAAAAGAGTGAGAAAAGAATGGTAAAAGAAGTGAAAAAAAAAGAAAAAAAAAGAGAAAAGTAGAAAACAAAAGAAAACAAAAGAAAAAGTGATAAAAAGAAAGAAAAATTTGTTTATAGTGATTCAATAAGCTTTAATTGCTCTCTCGATTGATATATGTAATGCTTGTTTGGATGTTATTTATCCAATTTTGTAATTGCCCACTATTTCCCATTATTCCAAGTTTTTTATTCCAAACACATTGAATCCGTACATACATCCCTTTCATTTCGTACCCTAGCCTAGCCTACATTACAACCCTATTAAAGTCCTATGTGATCTTAAGTAGATGTAATTCAAAGGTTTAAATAGTTTTGATAATCTGTGAAAATGCATTTCGCCTCTTTTATATGTGTGGTATCTTTCATTAAGATTACAATTTTTCATTTTATATATATTGTTCTTCAATTGTGATGTGTGTGAGGCATAGTTTCCCTTTACATTTACTCATTATGCCTGCATGTCCCGTGTGTTACCTCCCTGTTTCAAGTAAATTCATTTGATGAGTGTAATGCCCGGTGAGGATTTGAATATATGCACGCGTTGATGTTTATTATTCAATTTATTTAAGTTAAGCCAAATCACACTTTGCATGTGCTCGCTCCCCTCCCACATTTTAAGGGTTCAATTCAATGAGGTGCATTCTATAATGTTAATAACTACGGACTTTTCATGTGAATTCGTTGGCTATGCTAATAACATGTTGAAATCTTGCTCGTATTGTTGAGTTGGTCGCATGCTTGATTGGGCTTATTTTGAGGAAACTGTATGATGTTTGTGGCTTTCATCTAGGGGTGCATACGGTTCGGTTTGGGTCAGTTTTAGTACTAATCCGAGAACCGAACCGAGTTGGGTCGGTTTCGAATTTTTGGAATCGGAACCGTAACTGAACCGATAATTATGCAAAACCGAACCAAACCGAACCAACGGTTCTCGGATCAGATTGATTTTCGGTTCCAAAGTCCTATTTCAAACTTAGTAAAATCTTAAGATTAATGTATTTCATAAATAATTTTTTTAAGTTCAAAATTAATTTTGATCCTCAATAACATAAGTTAATAACTCAGGTAATCACAAAAATATAAATTACAAGTGTTAAACATATAAAATAATTATATATGTAATTATAAATTGGTTTGGTCCCGGATTGGTTCGGATCGGATCCGTTTTCGGATCGGATTGAGTTTTTTCCCCTGGAACAGAGAACCGAACCGAAGTATCGGTTTTTTTTTTGGGAACCGGAACCGAACCATTGAGCAAAAAAACCGATCCAAACCGAACCAATGCAGTCGGTTTGGTTTGGTTTATTGAATTTTCGGTTTCGTTGTGCACCCCTAGTTTCATCCCTGAAAACCCTCACGATATGACACTCGTCCACAAGGGTAACCTAGGGGTTTAACGACTTATTGCGTATACTAAATGCAATCGTTTGCCCGCGAAAGTGGCCTTAACTTTTTATTGCTTTCTTATCCCGTTTTTGTTCCTATCTCTTGTTGTTGCTTTACTTGTAGTTCCTGTTGCATATTATTTTATTACTAGGGACTAGAAATGTGTAAGTTAGGGGGTGTGATAATAAGCAAATATTGCGTATTTCACCTATTAACACACGCGTTATTAGCCCCCTTGGGTATCATATTCCTATATTTATGCTCGTTAACCAGACAACCTCGGATTTCTATGTTAACATGCTTTGCGTGGGTTAATTGAGTTTTATAGGTATTTGTATGCTAAGTATGAAGTTTGGACGCATTTCGGTGAAGTTTCATACGCAATCGCACGTTCAAGAGCAATTTAGTCATTTCACAGCTTGGGCACCAGGCCCAACATCTCACGAAAGTTGTATCCCTCATCGTAAGCTTCACGTGGTCGTGAATGGTGCGCGATTCCGAGTACGAACGAAGAAGTTACGGGATTTTTAGCAGAAGGGAACCATAATGAAACCAATGCAGGGAAGCTTGGCTCACACCTATTTGATTTATCGATCGATCAAAAAAATTGATCGATCGATCCCTCTTTGTTTCTGAAATCGTGGGACAGTGGGCTGATATTTGATTGATCGATCAAAGGGATCGATCTGTTTTCTGAGATATTTTCCCTTTTATTTTCTTTCTTCTTTACTTTTCTCCCAACTTACTATATAAGGGATTTTTGTTGTAATAAATAAATATTCAGTTTTAATTCGTTTTAGGGTTAAAAAATCTTAGGGCTTGGGGTTTTGAGAGCTTGTCTTCATTTCTCTTAGGGATGACAACCATTTGGGCTTTGTAAGTTGAACTTTCCATTTCCTCTACCATTAATATAGTTGCTCTCAATTATTTCTTAATTGTAGATTAGTTTCATGCTTTGTTAATTAGTTTAATTGTGTTGATTTATTTATTTCTTAGTTTAATTGGTATAATTTATTTTAATTCATGATGTACCCTTAGATAAATAAGGTCGGGATATCGTTCCGCCATCAACGGGCCCCGAGCACCGAAAATTAGGTTTTATGCAGAATTGCGTTTAATTAAACCCGAGCATATTAAAGTCGGATTATTACGTGTTTAACTTTCTCTGTCATGCAACGTTAGTGTTTATATCGATAATCCGAATTTAATCCGCATGCGACCAATTTTCAATTAAATGTTTATTCACGCAACTTTGGCTTAAATTCCTTATTACGTGAAGTTTATAATTAATTGATAATGCTCGATTAAATTGCTCTCGAGCCGGAATTCTAATTAATAGTAGTTTCGAGTCGTATGGTTGGATGCTATCCCGATCCTAGCTTTTACTTTATTTAGACTTAACTTCTCTCTTTTCTTTTATTTACAAGTACACATCACCTTTTACACTTTTATTCCTGAATTAATAAATCGATTACGAGCTATACTAACATTCCCCGTGGATTCTCGATACCTGACTTACTGCTATACTTGTATTGCAAGTGCAGTCGTAACTTAGATTTTTGTATTGAGTAGGAGAAGCGAACTCAACGATTAGCGTTCTGATGCGATGCTACCTTTCGCTCTTGATCAGTGCACACCTAGTGAGTCTAAGTACCCATACTAGTCTCGCCCCTCTACCTGACTATACGTAGGATAATCACTATGTCAGATACAATATATAAATAACCTGAAATCATTATATTACTATTATTTAGTAATAGATTTAAGGATGTTATAATTCATTCTCATAGTTTTCTTTATTCCCAACTAGTGACCCAATTAGTATATGCTTTAATAAAGTAGCCAACAAGAAACACAGAATAAGAACTCAATATACATATATAAAATCTCACTATGTATACATACAAATATATCTATACAACACCCATGGTTAAGAAACCCCTAGTGCTAGGCATACTCGGCTATCTAGTCCCATTACAACGCTCACACATAAAGGATAACAGATTCAATCTCTCAAGAACCAATAAAACATATACACATATTGGAGACGAACATGGTCCCAAGACAATGGGCTATGCGCATACCTACGCACCCATACGACCTTCAACACTATCGTTCTCACAGATAGCTCATACCTAGGTTCCATGCTCTAGTGGTACGACTCAAAATTCTCCGTAGGAACACAAGATATGGTCGTTCACAACGCGTTAACCCCCGTTCGATAGCCAGTAGCTAGGTATGTCATACACATAATATTTCAAGTAATAAGCATGAGCACAACTTATATACATTAATAGGTAATCACATAAACCAAATACTATGATCCGTAAGTAATATTAACACCATTACTCTCCACGATATCTATATATATATATATATAGCCTCTCTAAGACTTACATTCTCTCCTAGGTTTTCACACAAATTTGATACCCCGAGGACCATTACACCTTTAATTCCCTAACACTTTGGAATTTAAGCCACTCGTTACTCACGTAGGTTAATACACTCACTTGGATGACCCTGGGATGGTTTTAACTCGAACGGACCCTAAAAACTCAATCTAGAATCTCGTTAGAAGTTCTAGGATTCTCGTTCGAACGAGGTTGTTCGAATGAAGTTGCCACTTCGAACGAACTCAGCAACTCGTTAGAAAGGCCTTTGGAAGTCTCGTTAGAAGGTTCTTTTGAATTAGGTTATTTGAACGAGGTCGTTAGAAGGTTTTTGGTGTGAAAGCTCGAGTTCTTGGCTTAGGGCTCCAATGGAGTCCTCTTCTTCCTTGGTTATCTCTCTCTTTCTCACGTAAGTTGAAACTGACAGACCACTAACCCTCAATGCTTTTAATTAAACCCAATTCTTGTCCATTTAATTACCCAAAAATCCAAAAAGACCAAAATATGCCTCCGGGGTGTCGTTTTGGGCTAAAATGCCCCGGACTCCAAATAAAATACCCAAGTAGTGTTTTCTGACTTTTTCGACCCTTCCGGATAATATGGCTTACTCAAAATAGTCATTCGAGTTATATAAAAATAATTTACCTTTTTAACCCTCAAATACATACCGGTGATGAGACTCATACGCGCGTCCCAAATAATTATAACATGACTGTCGTGTATCTCATCCCGACCATAATATTACTTCGATAACTACTAAATCCCTTAACGCTAGTAATTATTACCATTAAATCGGATTAATTACAAATTAAAATTTCTCCCTTTAAATTAATTAATCCTCATTTTCCGTAATTTCATAATAAAATAAATATGCGTAAAAATACGGGGTATTACATACTTCCCCCCTAATAACATAATTTCGTCCTGAAATTCGAAAATATAAATATACCTTGCAAGAATAACTCTGGATAACATTAGCGCATGTTATCCTCGCGCTCCCAGGTTGATTCCTCAACATTATGGTGCCGTCACTAAACACGGACTAGTGGTACTTTCTTCGACCTCAACTTCCTCTCGCTACGGTCTAGGATAGCAACTGACCCCTCCTCGTAGGAGCTATCAGGGTATAAGTTGATCTCCTCCAACGCAATGTGAGTATGGGCTAAATAATCTCGAATAAATATCCTTCGTGAAGAGATATGGAACACGTCATGGACTCTATGCAAGTGCTTCGATAACTCAAGTCTATAAGCAACTGGCCCAATCCTTTCGATAATGGGGAATGGCCTTACAAACCTAGGTGCCAACTTTCCCTTCTTCCCAAAACACATAACTCCCTTCATAGGAGACACCCGAAGTAACTCCTGATCCCCAATGTTCAAGAGCAAAAACAAATAATAAAAAGTTAACTAATTACACTAAACTGAATTAAAAAGAAAAGAAAAAATAAAAAGAAAGAAAGAAATGACAAAAAATCTAACTATATACAACCTATTATTTAGACTCCACACTAACTATACACTAGAAGTCTAAATAGGTGAGGGTCCACCATAAAAAATATTTGACTTTGGAGGATAACCGGTGTACCCTCACATACAAGTAGGCCTTCCGAAAAATATGAATTCCGTTTGAAAAACGAAAGGCATGTGTAAGGCGGAAGAAATGAACCATCACCAATAAAAAGTTTTGGAGGGACGATGGGGGATTGAACGGGCGACAAAAACATGTGTGTACCGAGAAAAGCCGAATATCCTCCCAAGGATTTTGAAGTTGGAATGGGAGGCAGCGCACACAAAGGCAAAGATGCGATCGTGGAGGGAAACTCGAGCAAGTGCTCCTCATCGGCGATAGGATTTAAAACATTAAAGTTTGAAACCGAATCATCGAGTACCTGTTCCGGTGGGATAATAGAGAATGAAAATGGGGATGAATGAAATTCAAACTCATGAGATGAATCATCATCGCATGAAGTTGGAATTTTAAAGGAAATAATATCATTTTCAATGAAATGTTCTTCTTTGGGGGCCAAAGAAGAAAACATTTCATTACAAATAGATATTACGTCATTTTCATCCTCACTTTCAATATCTATTACGCAATGGGCAAAGTCTAGAATGGCTTGTTCCAAAGTAGGCACAAGTACCTCATTCGGTTCAAAACATTCGTCGACCTCGAAAATCTCGGAAGCAAAATCGTCGTCGGACTCAAATAATAAATCCAACTCATGTTCCCACGAACGATTTTCTTCCCGATAACGAGTTTCAAGTTTCTCATTTTCATACATACGCAAACCCTCACCGAATGTCATGGGTCGAGGTGCGGATCCATGAAAATGGGAACTTTGAAAATTACCATCGGACTTAAACGAAAACTCATTATTATAGGAATTTTGAAAACTATTCGAATTCATTTCAAAATTCCTATTATAAGGAGGTAAAGGACAAAAATCATTATCATCATCATCAAAATTCCAATAACCCAAATTTTGACTTTCGTTATACTCGCCCAAAGTCATATTTGAATTTGTTTTACTTTGGTATGCTAAGTATTCACCGAAAGTCATAGGCCTAGAATTTCAAGAATTATAACAAGGATTACTCAAAGAATTGGAATAAGACATGCTTACCCCAAAAAATGGCTCGAATGGCGGATTCCACAAAGTAAGTGCGCGCGGGAAAGATTCGAGCGTTTCTAAGTGCTCAAATGTGGAAGTCCTGCAAAATATTAGCAAATAATACAAATAGAAAGAAAATACTATGAAATACTAAATCAAATAAAGTCTAAAACAAACTCATCCCCGGTAACGGCACCATTTTGATAAAGGGTGAAAAGTAGCATTGCGTCAAAACGTTAATCGTTGTTTTCTGTTCACCGCCTTAATACAAAAATCTAAATTACGACTGCACTTGAGATACAAGTATAGCGGTAAGTCAGGTATCAAAAATCCACAGAGACAAGTTGCTAGAATTTATAGGATTTAATACTCCTAAAATATAAGTGTAAAAGGTGATAGGTTGGAAATAAAGAAAAGGGAACAAATAAGAAGTTAAGTCTAAACTAGAATTAATAAAACAAGAGTCGGGATCGTGTCCCCACCATGGACTAAACAATTAATAATTAGAATTTTGGTTTGAAAGCATTTAAGCGAGCATTTTCAATTAAGTATAAACATCACACAATAAGGAATTTAACCCAAAGTTGTGAGATTAAACATTTAACAGAAAATGATCACACGCGTCTTAAATTCGGATTACCGCTATAAACACTAAGGTTGCATGACAAAGAAAGTTAAACGCATAATAATCCGACTTCAATACGCGAGGTTTCAATTAAATGCAATTTTACACAAAACCTAATTTTCGGAGCTCAACGCCCATCAATGGCGGACACACGATCCAAACTCTATGTAACTACTCACTACACATGATTAATCTAATTAAATAATTAATTAATAAACAAAACAAGAAATAAATAAACTAAACTAATTTATCTAGGCAAGAAAGTAAAGAACAACAAAGAAATTAAGCTAAAACAACTAAGTACAAAGCTTGAAGACAATGAATAGTAATATTAACTTACAAAGTGGGCAAAACACCCATGGAAATGAGGAGAGGGAAGCTCCAAAAAATCCCCAAAGTTCTCTAACCTAAAATGAAATATATCTCCAAAGAAAAGCCCCAAACATTCTATTAATACCCCAAAATAAACCCCAAACAAAAGCAAACCAAAAAACCCAAAATAAGTCAATTTTCGTCCATATGTGATGGGACCGGTCGACCTCTATTTTGAGACCGGTCGACCGCACTTTTGGAATCTGCCTTGGGCTGGAGACAACACACTTTTCCTCTCCGAACCAATTTTGACGCGTTGCACGGAAATGGCCATAACTCCCTCATACGGAATCGAAATGAGGCATGGTCGGAACCGACGCGAAGCTAATTCAATTATCTACATGATTCTGTTTTGAAACCCTCCAAATTATGCAGTATGAAATTACCAAAATGCCCTTGAAGTAGCAAAAAATACCGAAACCTTCCGAAAATGGGCATAACTTCCACATACGGAGTCAGAATGGCGCACAGTCAGTGGCCACGAAAAGATAATTTGATGATATACATGTTGGTAACTTCATTACATAAAAAATAGTGAGTTTTAAAAGACCAAATTGCCCTTGAAGTAGCATTCGATGACGGAACTTCTTCGAAATGCAACCGAACCTCACTTTTAGCGTTCCAATACCTACAAAAGCACAAATAACCTCTGCAAAGTATGTATATATCCAAATCCAAGGTTGTCTAGTTAATTTTCATAATTATAGGAATTTAGGACCGTAAAAATGCTAGAATGCATAAAGATAACGGGATAAAATATGCAATATTCGATACGAATCACCAAGCGTTAGCGTAGCTCTTCTGTCAATCCTGAGCAACCTGAATACGGATCCGTATCAACTCTATCCTTGTCGAAGTATCCTAAATGACCTCCGGACCAAGTAGATTATTGTCCCCCACTTCTAACCAATATGCTGGGGAACGACAAAGTCCGCCGTATAGTGCCGCGAATGGATCCATACCGATAGTAAACTAGTAGGAGTTGTTATAGGTAAACTCCACCAGCGGAAGGTACTACTCCTAGCCTCTGCAAAAATCAATGATGCACATACGCAATATGTCCTCTAACATCTGATTTTCTCGCTCGGTCTGACCATCCGTCTACGGGTGATAGGCTGTGCTCAGTCGCAACTCCGTACTTATCGCCTCTTGAAAACTCTCCCAAATTTGAGACACAAACACTTTATCTTTGTCAGATACGATATTGAGAGGAACTCCATGGAGTCTCACTCACTACACCAAATCTGCACTATTGTCACGGTCATTGACTTGTGACCGTGACAATTCTAGGCGAGATAACTTTTTTTGTCACGGACATGTCACGGTCTATGATCGTGCCAAGTTTGTAAGAATTGTCACGGTCCAGAACCGTGACACGTTTAGTCACGGTTATTAACCGTGACAAAGTCTTGTCCCCTTTTTAAAAAAATTGTCACGGTCATTTACCGTGACAAACCCGTGACAAAAGTTGTCACGGACTTTTCACGGTCAATGACCGTGACAATTCTGGGCAGAATTGAAAAAACATCTGCTGGGCAATATGGCCACTGACACTGCCCAGCAGTATATTTCTACCTATTATATCAACGTTGTACCTATTCAAATTTCATATATCCAAATAAACTAGAGATAACGCAAATATACATTCCAAATAGAAACTATTTAAGAAGAAACAACATCACCATCAATTATCTCATCCGAATAGTTACATAAGTATCGAGCATATGTGGCCTACCCTCAGGGCCACTCCCTGTCCCCTGAATTAAAATAAAGTAAAATTAGTATCCACCCCGCAAATATAGATAAATATAAATCGAAATTGAAATCGAAATTGAAATCGAAATCGAAATCGAAATTGACATATAAATATAAATACATTACCTGTAGTGTCACCCAAACAGCTAACTTGAGCTCATATGGCACCTCCTTCCAACTAATGTATCCCGGGCAATCGTGTCAAATATAATTCCCTTCATATTTGAACACTAAGAAATGTCATAATCCTATGGAGTTATGCGCTGCAAATTCCTTCCAACCGTTGTGTAGCCAAAAATCAGCAGTTGAAGTTGTCAATTCCACCTTTCAATGGTCTCCCGTGTTTTTCTAGAGGTTCCAAGTGGTGGGGTATGGAAAGTGGAATTGACAACTTCAACTGGTGATTTTTGGCTACATAACGGTTGGGAGGAATTTGCAGAGCATAACTCCATAGGATTATGGCATTTCTTAGTGTTCGGATAGAACAAGTGATTCAGTCTCCTCTCCACAAATAGGGCACCCCAAATAACTATGTACTAATCACCTATTAAAGGTAAGAAGCGTATATTCATGGATTAGTATAAACAAAACTTAGATGTAGTTGGAATATTTATGTATTAATCTCCTCTCCACACACGCACACCACACAAGAGTGAAAATGATAAAGTGTAAATCAATTAAAAGCATTAAAAATGGATGTTTCAGTACAAATTGAAATATTTATTACAAATTGAAAAATTGTTTCAAATTCGGGTTATCATAAAAAATGGATTGATATTCGGTAGGAGCAGCCAAGTCATCCACACTACTATTTAGACGCCTTGGAGCGTGTTGGACAATTGACCACTGCTCGTTGTTGATATACTTCGAATAAAACACTTGCTTAACCTTTTGAAATGCACAAACAAATGGCTCATCGCTCACGTGGTGGTTGCTCTTCAACTTGGACAAGTCAACCATGATCAAATTGGTGACAGGATCAACTTTACAAGCATTTTTATCCTCAACTCTTACCCAGCCACAGTAAAATACAGCCTCTTTGAAGCTTATATAATCCAGAACAAATATATTTTGGATTACACCATAGTAAGTCATTTCAGCTTCAACGAGGTTTTTATCTTTTGCGCTTGCTCGAAAGATAGTAAGAGCTTTGTATGAAATTCCCGAGTTCTGTACATTTGTACTTTCCTCGTACACTTTAGCACCGAAAATGTAACCGTTCAATAGATACTTTTTGTACTCTTGTACCACGAACAAGGGTCCAGTGGCTAGACGAGCAAGCCTTGATGTCGCATCACCCGTCTTTAGGAGCTAAGAATATAGATAAATTAATTATATTAGTGGTAAAATTTGAGTGTAATGTAAAGTTATATAACGACTCTTTTCATTATAATTACCTCTTGTGTCAACCACAGCGTAAATTCATTGTCTGATTGTACCATTGTTTTTCGTCTTTTATTGTTCTCACATGCTTCATATTTTCTGCATAATACAAAATTAATCATGTATAAAATAATCGAAAATAATGTTAAGATACGACTGCAGAACTTCCTCAAAAAGTAACAACTTTAAGCCAATAAGAATATTATACAGTCTCAAACTGTCCAAACAGGACAATTCGAGAGATCTCATTACAGGGGTAATGACTCTCGAACGGCTCTAAGGGCTATTGAATGCGTACACATAAGAACTAGAAGGCTAGTATCTATGCGCACTATATTTAATTTCAAGTATGTTTCATTTAATTATCATACTATATATATATATATATTGTTCGATATACAGAGTAATTTTCAAAAAAAGTTGAAAAATCCCACCCCCATATGGACAATAATCCAGTGGTCATGCCACTTTTAAAACTAACCAACCAAACATTTACTAAATAAAATAATCCAACATCAATGTCAACAACAAATGTGTATCCCGTACTCCTTCTAATTCATCTACTCAATTAATTCATTTCATCAATTAAACTAACAATTAACGTATAGAATTATTAATTTACTAATTTTCACTGAGGGGCAATCCTACTTTCATATGAAATTGGCACTAATTATTAATTTACTTTCATCTAAAACTGTTTCATTTATTAATTATATTTTAATGGATGTAATTATAGAATCTATGGATGGATTCAACTTAATTTTACTATGTGAATGTTTTTATCTACAATGACTTAACCTTGAAACAATATATATTATCTCATAGAATCATCAAAACACGATATTAAGAGAATTACAATGGTACCTTCACTTACCCCCCCTCCCCACCCCCATAAACAAATTGACAAATTCATGGGTTATTTCCAACATATAAACATCATATACACCTAACAAACATACACAAATATATATTCACGAGTTAGTTTCAACAATAGTGCAAAAAATTCAAGAACCCATATATATACAAATACAAAAATAAATAACTCGTGAATTTGTCAATTTGTTTGACAAATTCAAGGGTTAATTCATGGGTTAATTCAAATACAAAAATAAATTCATGGGTTAATTCAAGGGTTAATTCAAATACAAAAATACAAATTCATGGGTTAATTCAAATACACACACACACACACCCCACCCCCACCTCCCTCCACGCCCCCCACTCACCACATACACACACACCCCCACCCCCACCCCCACCCACCACATACACACACACACACACACACAATAGCCCCCACCCTGCCCCACCTCCCTCCACACACCCCACCCACCACACATATACACACACACACACACACACACACACACACACACAACAGCCCCCCTACCCCACCCCCCACACACGCGCACACACACACACACGCACATATATACACACACACACACACATACATATACACACAAACATATATATAAATGGAAGAGAGAGAGAGAGAGAGAGCAACGCAGAGAGAGAGGGGGAGGGAACGGCGGGAGGGAAAAAAAGAAGGGGCAAGGATTTTTGCTGTAGAAGTTGTCACGGTCGTGTCAAGGTCATTGACCGTGATAATTATTTAAAGAATTGTCACGGTCAATGACCGTGACAAGTCCTTATCACGGTCGTGTCAAGGTCAATGACCGTGACACAAAACGCGTGTTTTTTGTCACGGTCAATGACCTTGACAAGGGTGGCCGGATGAAAGGTGACAATTTTGTCGTTTTGGTGTAGTGACTATTTCTACTATGAATATCTGGGCGTACTGTCCCGTGGTGTAGTCTGTCCTAGCAGGCAAAAAGTGGGGTACCTTGGTCAGCCGATCCACTATCACCCATATCGAATCGTGACCCCTCTATGATGTAGGTAATCCTGTGATGAAGTCCATAGAAATGCTCTCCCATTTTCACATAGGAACCTCTAATGGCTGTAGAAGTCCCGCAGGTCTCCTCTAATGGTCCACCTTTACCAACTGACAAGTGGCACATTTCGAGATGAACTCGGCAATATCCTTCTTCATCTCGCGCCACTAGTACTGTCTATGCATATCCTCGTATATCTTATCCCCACCGAGATATACCGCAAATCATTAACCGTGCAACTATGTCATCACCTCGTGTCGCAAGTCTTCACCCTCACGAACAACTAATCTTCCATTGAAACGTAGACCCCTGTCTGAACCCACGGTTTAAGACTCGGCCCCCTCTGCTAGAAGCTGCACTATCTGACTTTTGCAGAACGGATCAGCTTCCTGAGCCTGTACTACTCTCGTAATAATCTGGGATGTAACCGTCATCATATACATGAACAATCGAGCTACTGCATCCTGGTGACCTAACTCCTTCCGTTTCTCTTTCCACACTTCGGCCACCTCCCTTATCGGCCTACGCCTTAATGCGTCTGCTACCACGTTAGCCTCTCCCGGGTGGTATTGGATATCAAAATGATAATCCTTCACAAGCTCAAGCCTTCGGTGCTGACGTGTATTCAACTCCTTCTGTGTGACGAGATACTGTAATGACTTGTGATCTGTGAACAAACAAAATTTCTCCCCCATGAGGTAATGTCTCTAAATCCAAAGGGCAAACACCACCACCGCCAACTCTAAATCGTGGGTGGGGTAATTCCTCTTGTGAGGCTTAAGCTTATGGGAAGTATAAGCTATAGCCTGATCCTCTTGCTGAAGTGCACCTCCAAGTCCCAATAAGGATGCATCAGTATAGACTAGATACTCCACTCCCGGCCTGGGTAATGTTAATATTAGTGCTGAGGTTAACTTATCTTTCAACTCATCAAAGGATAACTGACAGGCGTCACTCCAGATAAACGACACCCCTTTGCGAGTCAGGTGTGTCAACGGACCCGCTATCTTCGAAAACCCTCGAATGAACTTCCTTTAGTATTTGGCTAAGCCTAAGAAACTGCGTATCTCAGTCGGTGTAATGGGTTGTCCCCACTCCCTCACCACTGACACCTTCACCGGATCGACTGATATCCCTCTATCAGAGATGATATGCCCCAAAACCTGGACCTCCTTCAGCCAAAACCCATATTTCTCGTATTTTGTGTACAACTCTGTAATACCCCTCAATTTTATTAATTTTATTTAAGGGATTAATTGAATTAAATGAGAATTAATTGGGAATTAATCCGGGTATGAATACTAGCGAGATGTGAGTTGGTATTTGATTACGATGATAAAATTTAATACTTCAGAGTATGTATGGTAATACATGAGTATTGAAAATATAAAAGTTGTCGCGAGACTGAAATACGATAATTTGGAAATTTAGTTGGGACGCGCGTGCCAGTCGCGTCAGGAACGAAATTATTTAAATTAAAAAGTGAATTATATTTTTATCAACCGAATGGTCATTTTGAGTGGGCCATCGTGTCCGGAAGGGTCAAAATAGTCAGAAAACACTAGCTGGGGGTTTAGTTTGGGTCCCGGAGCACTTTTAGGCCAAACCGGCAACCTATAAGGGCATTTTGGTAGTTTTAAAAATATGGGAATTAAAACCCACGAATTATAGGTTTAAATAATATATTACTAATGAACCCACTAAGTCCATTATCAGCATTAGGTGAGTTAGAGGGCTACGGGAGTTAAAGGGAGAGTTTGAAGAAGTTCCAAAAGAAACCTCCAACCACCATCACCATCCTTGAGAGAATTCTGTAGAGAAGGGGGACAAATCAACCTTCATTCACTAGCATCAACTCAGAAGAAACAAATCTAAGGCAAGTGTTTTGATGTCGTTATTCGCATTGAATATTTCCTCTATGTATAGTGTAGAAAACTGTTTATGTCTTGGAAATTTTGATGAAGAATACCCAATGGAATTATTGTGAAAATTTATGATTTTGGGTAGGAGTTTGCATGTAGAATGTTTATGGACGAATTTAATATACAAAACATAACTTTTGATGACCTGAAATCGGATTAATGAGGAGTCTTTTGATGAAATTAAAATTCTGGGTTCAAGTTCATAGGGTTTGGAATAAGAATTGGGGATTTATGATTTTGGCATGTTAAATTGTAAGATTTGGCCCAAAAGCATGTTAATGAATGATCTAGGGTGACTAAAAATAGTTTACATACATTAAAATCGTATTTGGATAGTCTTAGGGTGGATTTAGAGAAGAGGAGAAAGAAGAAAAATCGAATTTGGAAAATTCTGGGAGCAGTCTGCCATCTCGTTAGAAGACCTGCCCAGGTCGTTCGAATGAGCTTCTAACGAGATGACAGTACCCCTTCTAACGAGTTGGTAGTTCGTTCGAAGCCTTTCGTTCGAACGACACTCGTTCGAACGACCTCGTTCGAACGAGACTTCTAACTAGTTGACAGAATGGCCTTTTTGGCCTGATTTTATTTCAAATGTCCCGTAGACTTATTTAATGGAGTAATAACCTTCCCTTATTGACTAGTGAGTATATTTGGGAGATTGGGGTACGTTGAGGAGTAAAACTTAGAACCTTGTACTAAATCGAATGACCCTTATGAATTAGGAAACGAGTGCCTAATTACGACGTGAGAAGAGTTGACAACGTTAACGTATATAAACCGGGGACTTAAAAGAGTATGATATTAAAAGATGATATAAGAACGAGAAGTAAGCCTCTATTAATATATTGAGATATCTAAGATGTGGGAATGCTTAGTATATGTAGTTATCTGTGTATAACATACCTACCGTACTTGTTATCATGGGAGGTCGGCGTTCGATAAGGGCCATCTAATCGTTGTGTGCCTACGGGGGGATTTAGATTGGTACCTCGAGGACATAGGTCAGAGAAGGACTTATTGAGAAGTTAATAAGTCTGTTAATCATGGGAGCGTAGGTATGTGCGTGACCCATGTGATGTGAACTATGTTTGCCTCCATTATGTGTGATTGTTGTCATTTGAGAAAGATTCCTGAGAGATTCGAAATGCGTGGTCCAAATGTACGTGATGTACCGGGATTTGATAGCAGAGTATGTGGGCACCGCAGCTTAGCCTCGGGGTGCTAGTATTGTATATTTATGATGAGAATAATATACTGTAAATTGAAATGCATTGTTATGTATAAATGTGAGTATAAGTAATAGTAACGTTTTCGTAAGGATAAAAATGGAAACCCATTAGTAAGTAGTATTACTAATATGGGAAACCGAGAAGAAATGCAAGATACTCTGTTTAAATGAAGTTGCCGGAATTAAATCGTGAAACGTATAGAAATGTTAGATTTTATATTAGAATAGTTAAGTTTGGAAATAACTACAATGGGTACGGGTACGATAGGAGTGCACAATTAGTTGAGAGGTGAGGAACTCATGTGAGTGCACACACTATCATGTATTTTATATTCACTGTTTAATGATATTAAACACTTGCTATTTTTAAACTGTTTTCACAATCGGGATCTGACCCGTTTGCTTTCAAATCTATTTTTGTAAAACCTTTTTAGGTGCCCAGCCACAAGGACACCAAGCATAGGAGTTCCATTCAGGTGACGTACTGTAGCTGCTGTAGAAGTTACAGGACCTTGACAGTAGACGCCTCCATTTTCGATCTTGACTCTATATTATCATATTTTCTCATCTGTTGGGCATGTCGCCCTGTTTCCTATTAAAGATACTTTATCTATTCAGTTATTTCAGATTTTTGGGTTGTAATTAATTTAGTGATGCGGATTTGGATTTTTTTTGTTTATTTCAGTACTCGGATTTTTGTGAGGAGTATTCCTCCAGTTTCATTATTATTTTATGGTTATTCTATTGTGACTATGTTGTGGTGGTTATGTTAGAATTTCATCATCTACTTATTGCGTGTTAATCAGATTTAATTAAAATTGACAACTCACTTTTTTAAATATTAGGTGGCTAGTAATGTTTAAACATGTTTTCGACAGTGGTGCTATGAACTGAGTCAACTTGGCATTTTGTATTAATTTAAATAAAGGAGTAGCTACCCGGTATTTAATTAGACGGGGTGTCACAGGTGGTATCAGAGCATCAGGTTCTAGTGTCCTTAGGATCTGTACGGCTTATTATGTTTCCGTTGAGCTTTCTTTGATGTAGAGCCCTATATTTTAGGACTGTTGTATTCTTTTATGTATGTTTTGCTCTTCAGCTATTTGAGATAATAACTTCGAAATTATAAGACTTTACTCTCATTTCAGATGCCTCCACGACGTGCACAGTGAGTTCCTAGGGATGCTCAGCCCGAGCCACAGCCTACACCAGTTCAGGGCACCATGAATGCTGCAGAGGTTGCTGCTATAGTAGCCCAAGCGGTAAATGCCGCCCTCGCAGTTGTGCAGCAGTCACCACCTCAGGCACCGATAGCCGCGCCAGTTCAGGCTCATGCATTCCCGTCTGCTTGGGAACGCGTTCGTGATGCTTTTCAGAAAGCACACCCTCCAGAGTTTGCAGGTAGCTCCGACGTTGTTGTGCCCAGTCAGTGGAGGAAGGACAATCAAAGGCACTTAAGGATGTATGAGTGCACGGATGTTCAGAAGCAAATACTGGCTACTTTTAAGCTAATAGGATCAGCGTTGCAGTGGTGGGAGTCCATTACCACCCCGGAGGAGAGAGATGCCCTTTCTATTCAGGAGTTCTGGGTGCGGTTCGATCGCAAATATTTTCCATCAGCTGTTCACACTGAAATGAGGAGGAAGTTAATGAACCTCAAGCAGGAGGGGAGGACCGTGGCCGAGTATGAGGCCGAATTCACTAATATCTTGAACATTGTTCCCGATGAGATTCCAACTGAGGAGAAGAAGATTCAGAAGTTCATGGACGGATTGATTTAGAGGATTCGACAGCCCTTATTCGGAAATCTTTCGTTGGCCACTTAATCTGACGTGGTTAACGCAGTACTACTTCACTGCCAGGATCACCACTTTCACATGTCTGAGAGTAAGAAATCAAGAGAGTCAAGCCATGAGGGCAGGACAGGGGGAAATGGTGCTAGCGGGGCACAATCTTCTCAGGGCCAGCACAGGCAGGGTGATCAAGGTTCCCAACAGGGGGATCCTAAGAGATTTATATCTGGGGGTTTCAGGAATGGTCAGGGAGGTTTCATACATGGCCATCAGGGTCAGAACGGCAATCAAGGCCAGCAGGGCCAGAATGGTCAGCAGCAACAGTTTCAGCAGGGCCAGTATGGTCAAGGTAGGAATGGTAACGGCCATCAGGGTCGTGGGCAGCAGGGACAACAAGGGGGAAACTTCCCGGGGAAGTGTTTCATTTGTGGCAAGATTGGTCACAAACGCCAGGATTGTCCTGATAGGGGCAGGGTTCCACCGCAGTAGCAGTAGGGTTATCGACATGAGCCATAGAGGCCTATGTTTCCCGTCGCCCTCCCAGCACCACCGCAGATGGCAGCATTACCACCCATCCCAGCGGTCCCCGTCCAGCAGGGATAGCTTCAGTATGGGAGAGTGTATTAGATTCAGCATGCCGCAGTCCCACAGGATCCACCTGCTATTGAGGGTATGTTCTCTATTCAGGGGACTATGGGGAGTATTTTATTTGATACGGGTGCCACACATTGTTTCATTGCCACGAGATTTGCACACACTATTGGGTTGTTAGACACTACAGAGAGCACGATTACTTGTGTAGATTCACCGTTGAGTAGGGGTTCTGTGATTTCCCTTATTTATAGAGGTGTGGGTATAGAGATAGGGAGATTTACTTTACCCGCTGATATGCTAGTATTAGAGATGAGTACGATGCGATTGTTGGTATGGATTGGATAGTCGCGTACCGAGCCATGATTGATTGTTTCAGTAGGAGTATTATATTTGCCATTCGCGGGCAGGAGATGTTTTTAGTAGCGATGCCTTGCCCTGAGGGAGGATCGTCCACTCATTCGTACTATATAGAGGAGGAGACCTCTAAGGAAGTGGTGATACCACTTGATTCGATTCCAGTCGTTAGAGAGTTCATTGATGTATTTCAGGATATACCTGGATTACCCCCTAGTAGGGAGATAGATTTTGTTATTGATTTAACGCCAGGCACTCGGCCCATTGCTCGCGCGCCGTACAGTATGGCTCCAGCGGAGATGAGAGAGCTAAGGGATCAGATAGAGCAGTTGTTGGGTCAGGGGTTTATCCGGAGGAGTACTTCGCCGTGGGGTTCCCCTGTGTTGTTCGTAAAGAAGAGGGATGGATCATTGAGATTGTGTGTAGATTATCGAGAGTTGAATAAAGTCACGATACGGAATAAGAATCCATTGCCTCGAATCGATGACTTATTTGACCAATTGAGAGGAGCTTGCTTTTTCTCAAAGATTGATTTGCGATCGGGATACCATCAGTTGCGTATCAGAGAACAGGACGTCTCGAAGACTGCTTTCTTAACGAGATATGGTTCCTATGAGTTTCGGGTTATGCCTTTTGGCTTGACCAACGCTCTAGCCGTGTTTATGGACTTGATGAATAGGGTGTCCAGAGAGTTCTTAGACCAGTTCATCATCATCTTTATTGATGACATCCTGGTTTACTCCCAGACAGAAGAGGAGCACGCCGAGCATTTGAGGTAGGTTTTGCAGACGCTACGTCAGAACGAGCTTTATGCAAAGTATGAGAAATGTGGATTTTGGCTGAAGGAGGTTCAGTTTTTGGGGCATATCATTTCAGACCGGGGGATATCCATTGATTCGGGGAAGGTATCTGCAGTGAGGGAGTGGGGACAGCCCATGACACCGACTGAGATCCGTAGTTTCTTGGGCCTAGTAGGATACTACAGGAGGTTTATTCGGGGTTTCTCAAAGATAGCGGGTCCTTCGACACATCTTACTCGCAAAGGTATGCCATTCATCTGGAGCGATTCCTATCAGTTGGCATTTGATGAGTTGAAGGACAAGTTGAACTCGGCGCCCGTGTTAGTATTGCCCAGACCGGGAGTTGATTATTTAGTTTACACCGATGCGTCCTTGCAAGGACTTGGAGGTGTACTGCAACAGGAGAGTCAGGCCATAGGTTATGCTTCCCGTAAGCTTAAGCCTCACGAGAGAAATTACACCACCCACGACTTGGAGTTAGAGGCAGTCGTATTCGCTCTTCAGATTTGGAGACACTACCTCCTGGGGGAGAAATTTCGGTTGTTCACAGACCACAAGTCTCTATAATACCTCTGCATGCAGAAGGAGCTAAATATGCGTTAACGTCAGTGGCTTGAGTTTATAAAGGATTATCAGTTCGATATCCAGTATCACCCAAGGAAGGCTAACGTGGTAGCAGACGCGTTGAGCCGTAGGCCAGTAGATGAGGTGGCCGAGGTGTGAAAAGCTAAGTGGAAGGAGTTGGGACACCAGGATGCAGTGGCCCGATCGTTCATGTCTGTAATGACTGTTACACCACAGATTATTACGAGAGTGATAAAGGCCCAGGCAAATGACTCGTTCTGTCAGGAGCAGATAGTTCGATTACTAGCAGAGGGAGCCGAGTCCTACACCGTTAGTTCAGATGGGGGATTACGCTTCAATGGGAGACTGATTGTTCCGGAAGGGGAAGACTTGCGACATGAGGTAATGGCAGAGTCGCATGGCTCACGGTTCGCGGTACACCCTGGTGGGGATAAGATGTACCAAGACATGAGACGACAGTACTGGTGGAGCGGGATGAAGAGAGATATCGCCGTGTTCATTTCTAAATGTGCCACTTGTCAGTTAGTAAAGGTGGATCATTAGAAATTGGCAACCATTAGAGGTTCCGACGTGGATATGGGAGAGCATATCCATGGACTTTATCACGGGATTACCTACGACACATAGGGGTCACGACTCCATATGGGTAATTTTGGACCGATTGACCAAAGTTGCTCATTTTCTACCCATAAGGACAGATTACACTACGGAACAGTATGCCCAGATCTTCATTGCAGAGATAGTGAGACTTCACGAGGTGCCTCTAAATATCGTGTCTGACTGAAACAATATATTTATTTCACGATTTTAGGAGAGTTTCCAAGAAGCCATGGGTACAGAGTTGCAGCTGAGTACGACATATCATCCACAGACTGATGGGCAAACAAAGCGGATAAATCAGATGTTGGAGGACATGTTGCGTATGTGCATCTTAGATTTTGGAGGTGGTTGGGAGCAGTACCTTCCACCGGTGGAGTTTGCTTATAATAACTCCTATCAATTCACCATTGGCATGGATCCATTTGAGGCGTTGTACGGTAGACCTTGTCGTTCCCCAACATGTTGGTTAGAGGTGGGGGATAACAAACTCCTTGGGCCGGAAGTGATTCAGGACACTTCAGCAAGGATAAAGAGGATACGGAGCCGTATTCGGATAGCTCATGATCGGCAGAAGAGCTATGCTGATGCCAAGAGGTTCTTCAGAGAATTTAAGGTGGGGGATCAGGTGTTACTCAGAGTATCTCCAATGAAGGGGATCATGCATTTTGGGAAGAAGGGAAAACTGGCACCAAGATACGTGGGGCCATTTCCTATCATCGAGAGGATTGGGCCAGTCACATACAGACTTGGGTTACCGGAGCACTTGCATAGGATTCATGATGTGTTCCATATTTCCTCGCTAAGGAAATATCTTAGGGATTATTTAGCCCATACTCACATTTCTTTGGAGGACATCGATCTTCAGCCCGATAGTTCCTACGAGGAGGGGCCGATTGCTATTTTGGACCGAGGCGAGCGGAAACTAAGGTCGAAGATAGTACCGTTAATACGTGTTCAGTGGCGGCATCATAATGCCGAGGAGTCCACATGGGAGCGTGAGGATGAGATGCGCGAGCGCTATCCAGAGTTAATTTTACCAGGTACTCTTTAGTTCCGAATTTCGGGACAAAATTCTGTTATTAGGGGGGAAGTATGTAATACCCCGCAATTTTATTAATTTTATTTAAGGGATTAATTAAATTAAATAAGAATTAATTGGGAATTAATCCGGGTATAAATACTAGCGAGAAGTGAGTTGGTATTTGATTACGATGTTAAAGTTTAATATTTCTGAGTTTGTGTGGTAATACATGAGTATTGAAAATATTAAAGTTATCACGAGACTGAAATACGACAATTTGAAACTTTAGTTGAGACGCGTGTGTCAGTCGCGTCAGGAACGAAATTATTTAAATTAAAAGGTGAATTATATTTTTATCAACCGAATGGTCATTTTGAGTGGGCTAACGTGTCCGGAAGGGTCGAAATAGTCAGAAAATACTAGCCAGGGGTTTAGTTTGGGTCCCGGGACACTTTTAGGCCAAGCCGGCAACCTAGAAGGGAATTTTGGTAATTTTAAAAATATGGGAATTAAAACCCACGAATTTTAGGGTTAAATAATATATTACTAATGAACCCACTAAGTCCATTATCAGCATTAGGTGAGTTAGAGGGCTACGGGAGTTAAAGGGAGAGTTTGAAGAAGTTCCAAAAGAAACCTCCAACCACCATCACCATCCTTGAGAGAATTCTGTAGAGAAGGGGGAGAAATCAACCTTCATTCACTAGCATCAACTCAGAAGAAACAAATCTAAGGCAAGTGTTTTGATGTCGTTATTTGCATTGAATATTTCCTCCATGTATACTGTAGAAAACTGTATATGTCTTGGAAATTTTGATGAAGAATACCCAATGGAATTATTGTGAAAATTTATGATTTTGGGTAGGAATTTGCATGTAGAATGTTTATGGACGAATTTAATATACAAAACATAACTTTTGATGACCTGAAATCGGATTAATGAGGAGTCTTTTGATGAAATTAAAATTTTGGGTTCAAGTTCATAGGGTTTGGAATAAGAATTGGGGATTTATGATTTTGGCATGTTAAATTGTAAGATTTGGCCCAAAAGCATGTTAAGGAATGATCTAGGGTGACTAAAAATAGTTTACATACATTAAAAACGTATCTGGATAGTCTTAGGGTGGATTTAGAGAAGAGGAGAAAGAAGAAAAATCGAATTTGGAAAATTCTGGGCGCAGTCTACCATCTCGTTAGAAGACCTGCCTAGGTCGTTCGAACGATCTCATTTGAACGAGCTTCTAACGAGATGACAGAACCCCTTCTAACCAGTTGGTAGTTCGTTCGAAGCCTTTTGTTCGAACGACACTCGTTCGAACGACCTTGTTCGAACGACACTTCTAACGAGTTGACAGAATGGCCTTTTTGGCCTAATTTTATTTCAAATGTCTCGTAGACTTATTTAATGGAGTAATAATCTTCCCTTATTGACTAGTGAGTATATTTGGGAGATTGGGGTAAGTTGAGGAGTAAAACTTAGAACCTTGTAGTAAATCGAATGACCCTTATGAATTAGAAAACGAGTGCCTAATAACGACGTGAGAAGAGTTGACAACGTTAATGTATATAAACCAGGGACTTATAAGAGTATGATATTAAAAGATGATACAAGAACGAGAAGTATGCCTCTATTAACATATTGAGATATCTAAAATGTGTGAATGCTTA
Organism: Sambucus nigra; assembly: GCA_949130495.1. NCBI lineage: Eukaryota > Viridiplantae > Streptophyta > Magnoliopsida > Dipsacales > Adoxaceae > Sambucus > Sambucus nigra. The sequence goes on along the minus strand of OX422214.1, from coordinate 378,996,553 downwards.
TTATATGTAGTTATCTGTGTATAACATACCTACCGTACTTGCTATCATGGGAGGTCGGCGTTCGATCAGGGCCATTTAATCTTTGTGTGCCTACTGAGGGATTTAGATTGGTACCTCGAGGACATAGGTGAGAGAAGGACTTATTGAGAAGTTAATAAGTCTGCTGATCATAGGAGCGTAGGTATGTGCGTGACCCATGTGATGTGAACTATGTTCGCCTCCATTATGTGTGATTGTTGTCATTTGAGAACGATTCCTGAGAGATTCGGAATGCGTGGTCCTAATGTACATGATGTATCGGGATTTGATAGCAGAGTATGTGGGCACCGCAGCTTAGCCTCGGGGTGCTAGTATTGTATATTTATGATGAGAATAATATACTGTAAATTGAAATGCATTGTTATGTATAAATGTGAGTATAAGTAATAGTAACATTTTCGTAAAGATAAAAATGGAAACCCATTAGTAAGTAGTATTACTAATATGGGAAACCGAGAAGAAATGTAAGACACTCTGTTTAAATAAAGATGCCGGAATTAAATCGTGAAATGTATAGAAAATTTTGATTTTATATTAGAATAGTTAAGTTTGGAAATAACTAGAATGGGTACGGGTACGATAGGAGTGCACAATTAGTTGAGAGGTGAGGAAGTCATGTGAGTGCACACACTATCATGTATTTTATATTCAATGTTTAATGATATTAAACACTTGCTATTTTTAAACTGTTTTCACATTCGGGCTCTGACCCGTTTGCTTTCAAATCTATTTTTTTCAAACCTTTTTAGGTGCCCAGCCACAAGGACACCAAGCATAGGAGTTCCATTCAGGTGACGTACTGTAGCTGCTGTGGAAGTTACAGGACCTTGACAGTAGACGCCTTCATTTTCGATCTTGACTCTATATTATTAGATTTTCTCATCTGTTGGGCATGTCGCCCTGTTTCCTTTTAGAGATACTTTATCTATTCAGTTATTTAGATTTTTGGGTTGTAATTTATTTAGTGATGCGGATTTGGATTTTTTATGTTTATTTCAGTACTCGGATTTTTGTGAGGAGTATTCCTCCAGTTTCATTATTATTTTATGGTTATTCTATTGTGACTATGTTGTGGTGGTTATGTTAACATTTCGTCATCTACTTATTGCATGTTAATCGGATTTAATTAAAATTGACAACTCACTTTTTTAATTATTAGGTGGCTAGTAATGTTTAAACATGTTTTCGACAGTGATGCTATGAACTGAGCCAACTTGGCATTTTGTATTAATTTGAATAAAGGAGTAGCTACCCGGTATTTAATGAGACGGGGTGTCACAAACTCATGCCGACGCAATGTCTGCAAAACCTGCCTCAAGTGCTCGGCCTGCTCTTCCTCGATCTGAGAATAAACCAAAATATTAACTATAAAGATGATGACGAACTGGTCCAGGAACACTCTGAACACCCTATTCATCAAGTCTTTAAACACAGCTGGGGCGTTGGTTAGCTCGAAAGGTATAACCCTGAATTCATAGGAACCATATCTCGTCAAGAAGGCAGCCTTTGACACATCCTGCTTCCTGATACGCAACTGATGGCATCCTGATCTCAAGTCAATCTTCGAGAAGAAGGCTGCTCCTCTCAACTGGTCGAATAAGTCATCGATTCGAGGCAACATATATTTGTTTCGTATCGTGACTTTATTCAATTCCCGATAATCAACACATAACCTCAACGATCCATCCCTCTTCTTAATGAACAGTACGGGGGCACCCTATGACGAAGTACTCCTATGGATAAACCCCTGCCCTAACAACTGCTCAATCTGGTCACCTAACTCCCTTATCTCTGTTGGAGCCATACGATAAGGTGCACGGGCTATCGGTCGAGTGCCCGATGCTAAATCCATGACAAAGTCTATCTCTCTACTCAACGGTAAGCCCAGAATCTCCTGAAATACATAGGCAAACTCTCGAATAACAGGAATCGAATCAAGTGGTACCACCACCTCCGTAGAGGTCTCCTCCTCTATATAGTATAAATGAATGGATGATCCTTCCTCAGAGCAAGGCATTTCCACCAAGAATATCTCCGGACTCGGTATGGCAAAAACTATACTTTTACTAAAATAATCAATCATGGCCCTATACCTGACAAGCCAATCCATACCTACAATCGCGTCATACTCGGACATATCCAATACGAGCATGTCAGCGGGTAAGATAAACCTCCCCATCTATATACCCATTCCCCGATAAATAAAAGAAATAACGGAACCTCTACTCAACGGAGAATCCACACAAGTGACCGTACTCTCTGTTGTACCAAATAATCCCGTAGTAAGTGCAAAACCCGTGGCAATAAAACAGCGTGTGGACCCGTGCCAAACAAAATGCAAGCCCCCTAGATAGAAAACATACCCTCAATCGTGGGTGGGTCCTGCGGGACTGCGGCCTGGTGAAGATTGTAGACTCGTCCGTACTGAAGTTGTCCCTGCTGAACCGGGACGACTGGAATGGGTGGTAGTGCTAGCATCTATGGGGGTGCTGGGAGAGCTGCGGGAAATAATGGTCTTTGGGACTGAGCGCCCTGCTGCTACTGGCCTCTACCCTTCTGAGGGCAGTCTTGATGCTTGTGGCCAGTATTTCCATAAGTGAAACATCTCCCTGGGAAGGGTCCTTTATTAGGCATAAATTCTTCACATTTATCCCCTTAATTTTAGTATTTTTATGATCCCGTGCATTGTAAATAGCTTGGATTTGTCTTATATTTATGCTACTAACCCTTTTTGGTAAGTATTTCATATTTTGTGTATCTCTTATGTATTTTACAGGTATTTCATGCAAATTAGTGCGAAAGAGAATGCAAAACAGTGAAAGAAACCAAGAAATGGGGAGTTGAAGGGCATTTTCGTAATTTTACAGCCATATTTCGACGGTGGGAAAAGCTAGAAAGTTTAAGAGATCTAAATTACAAGAACATTGGAAAAAATAACACCCCAATCTGAGCTACGGTGAAGAAGTTATGCCCATTTAAAGTTGGAGACAGAAAGTCAAAAGTTGAAATTAATTCTGGAAGCTGAAGAGTTTCAACTCTTGAAATTTCTTGTATAATTCCTTTTTATTAGTTGTAAAAGGTGGAGAGGTATGGGAAGAGTCATTTTTGAGATATATAAAAGGGCAAACCCTAGTAGGAAGAAAGGAGGTTTTGTTACTTCACGTTGTAGGAGGCTAGTAGTTAGTTTTTAAAGGATTCTTGTATCCAAGAACCCTAGTTTTGAAGTTTGGCTACTATTCAAGATTCAAAGATCTATTCAATATTCATCATTCATCCATTGCAAGTAAGCTTAATTTATTGTTTTTACTTCTTTCATACTTAGTTTAATTAATTGTTGCTCTCTAGTTTTTTAATCCCAATTCAAGCCATGTTCTCAATTTTCTAGATTTAGTTATGAATTCCTACACTTTCAGTTATAAGTTTTCTTTTATTTTAATCATGTTAAGCTAAGTTTTAAGGGTGGGGATGCATGAACCCAACCTGATATGGTATGCATAGATATAAAATTTATCCTCTAAATTATTATTATCGAAAAGCAATCTGATGACCTTGCTGCTACAGAGTTGAAAATTAGAGCAACTTGCAAGGAGTTTAATGATTATTTGGACAACTTAGAGAAGGTTGAGACTTGCGCATCACCTAACACTTTTGAGGATGAAATCATTGAGAGTGATTCAAGTTATTTTGAATATCAACCTCTTATAAATATTTCAATATCTACTGAGGTTGAAGATCATTTGTCTCCTTGTGTACCCACTATTATCGAACCATTAAATCCATCACAAAAACTGGATGAATATCTTGAGGATATTGATCCGATTCTTGTGTGGGAATGTTTTTTTGAGATACTTCATCTTACGGGCCATACACTTAGACGTGTCACCCCACCAGATCCAGTTGAAAATTTTGGGGGAGAAGATTTTGAGGACAAGGACTCTATGCTTGAATTGTTTTTCAAGATGGACTCTTTCTGTTTGTGTGCTCCGTTTCGCATACTACTTGAAAAATCTTTGGGACGTGATTATATTTTTCTTGGATCCAATGGTACTTGTCCCCTTGTGCACTGAAATCCCTTATTATCCCCCTAAAAATTGTAATTGGTGATGATTCATTTCTTCTGCTTTACACATGCCTTCCATTGTTGAAATGGAATTCTTTTTTTCGGGAGGCAAGCTTTCTATAGTGAGGGTACACCATTAATCCCTCAAAGTCAAATTGTATTTTGGGTGGACCCTCAAATTTTTTGACTTCTAGTGTATAACTTATTAGAAGTTCAAATCGTAGGTTGTACATAACTAGCCTTTTCTTTTTCCTTTACTTTTTTTTTAGTTTAGAGTAATTAGTTAAAGTTTTTGTTATGCTTGGTTCTAACATGTTTTGTAGTTTCAATGGACTCGTACTTTTCGGGGATCGCTCCATTTTGGGTAACATCTTTCTTTTCCTCTCTTTATGTTGTGTTCTTGATTCACATTGAGGATAATGCAACATTTAAGTTAGGGGTGTGGGATATTCTTTCCGTTTATTATTTAGATTCATTGATTCGATCACATGTTCTTTCCAAGTATTTTTTTTAGAAAATTTCAAAAATTTCAAAAAAAATTGAAAATTTTTGAAAAAAAGCCAAAAATATTTTTCTTCAAAATAAAAAAAAATTGGAATTTAAATTTTTCAAAAATATCACCTTTATTCTATTTAAAGTCTCAAATTGTTAACAATCAAAATGCACTAAGCCAAAATTGATCGAAAATGGAAATTGAAAGAAAATTGACGACTTAACGAATAAGTGTGAAGATTGATTAAATCCGGTGAGATTTCGAGCCTTTCAATTTTTTTATGAGTTTTTAAATCAATCCGAGTTTATGATTAACTCAAAGTTCTTTTCAGCATTTTAATAAGTCGTTGATGATCTCAATCCTTTGTTTTGATCGGTTATGGGAAATGTGTGAAATGCTGTCTCGCAATTCGTGCTAAATATATCTCTAAACTTAATTAATCTCGAGATGCATATGGTAATGTGATTAGAAATTCGGACAATGAAGTAGGCCCTCGTTTGTTTAACCAAAAAATATTAGCCATAATAAAGTTGTGAAAAAATTATCCCTTTGCAACCCACTTTGAGCTTAATAAAATATTTCCCTTTTGTTTGATAACCCGAAAAACCCAAATAGCCCGAATTGTGAAAAATTGGAAATTTATCAAGTAAGTCCAAAGTGTGTAATAAAAAAGGGGCAAGAAAAGAAAAATAGCAAGAAAAAAAAAATGTGAGAAAAAAAAGAAAAAAATGAAAATAGAAAAAGAAAGAGAAAAATGAGCAAATGCACGAAAAAAGCACTAATGGACGTCATAAGGACATTTTCCAATTCCGAACATTCCGTCCATTCCCATTTTTACCCTTTACACTTTTTAACCCGAAAAGTCCTAACCGAGTCCGAATGACGAAATTAATTACTGCATGGAGAGCTAAGACATGAAAAGATAATAAAAGAGATTAAAATGGTGTGATTAAGAGATGATGTTTTTTGTTTCCTAATAACTTGATGAGATCTTTTCACCATATATTTCCTTCTTTTCAATTTTATATGCGTGAAATTGTGTCCATTATATTTACTCTTTATATCATGCATACCGAGAGAAAACAACCACAATCTGAGTGATTCGTTTGTGAGTGCATCCGTAAGAATTTGAATCAAAACGAATTTTCGAAAAGTAACGTAATGCTCAATGGTGGAAATTTGAGGATTAATTTCTGGCTTTGCACACACACATTATGGTTTAAGACATTTGAATATGAATTTATGGTGATAATTTTTTGAAAAGTTTAAATTGTACAATTTTTAAGTATTTTGATATTTATTTTAGTCAATAAAGAATTTTGTGGGTGTATTCACTGCAAACCTTCACGAGACAAAACTCGTCCTACTAGGGTAACCTAAGGGTTTAAAGGCTTATTTCATATGCTCAATGCAATCGCTTGCCTGCGAGAGTGGAATTTTATTTTAATAAAAGGAATTTCAAAAGTCAACTCATTTCTCTTACATTGGTCGGGACGCGCAAAGTTCTAAGTTAGGGTCCCCTCTGTCCCTGCTGTCCCCGACCCTGATGGACGTTACCACCCCTCCCTTGGCCATTCTAGCCCTGCTGAACTTATTGTTGACTATGCTGGTCCTAATGTCCTTGTTGACCCTGTTAGCCATATCGGGAGCCTCCCTGACCATGTCTAAAACCTCCTAATCTGAACCTCTTAGGATCCCCCTGCTGAGAACCCTGGTCACTGTGCCTATGCTGACCCTGAACTGCCTGTTCTCCACTGGCACTATTTCCTCCTGTCCTGCCCTGCATGCTGGACTCTCCTACTCGCTTAACCTCTATCAGATGAAAACGGTGGTCCATACAGTGGAGTAGTGCTGCATTAACCACGTCCGAATAGGTGGCCAAAGAAAGATTGCCTATCAAATGCTGGTGGATCCTCCATGTAAACCCATCTATAAAACGCTGAATCTTCTTCTCCTCAGTGGGGATTTCATCGGGTATAATGTTCAGAAGGTTGATAAACTCTGCCTCGTATTCTACCATGGTCTTTCCCTCCTGTTTTAAGTTCATCAATTTTCGTCTCATCTCTGTCTGGATGGACGAGGGGAAATATTTGTTATCGAACCGCACCCAAAAGTCTTAAATAGTGAGTGTGTCTCTCTCCTCAGCAGTGGAAATTGACTCCCACCACTTCAGTGCTTCTCCCACTAACTTGAACGTGGCCACTATCTGACTCTGTACCTCCGTGCACTCATGCATCCTCAAGTGCCTTTGGACATCCTTCTTCTATTGGCTCGCTAACACCACATCGGAGCTCCCTATGAATTCTAGAGGATTCCCCTTCTGGAAGGCATCCTAACACGTTCCCAAGCAGACGGGAAGGCTAGGGCCTGAACTAGAGCCAGTACCGGTGCCCGAGGTGGTGCCTGTTGCACAACTGCCAATGCGGCATCATACCCTGAGCTGGAGCAGGCTGAGGCTCAAGCTGGGCATCCCTGGGAACTCTCTATGCATGTCTATGAGGCATCTAAAAGGAGAGAAAAGTTTCATAAGTATATAGTTATTATCTCAAGGTAGCTGAAGAACGTAAAATGCATAAAGAGTAGAACAATCCTAAACTATAGGGCTCTATATCAAAGGACGCTACGCGGAAACATAACAAGCCGTACAGATCCTAAAAACACTAGAACCTGATGCTCTGATACCACCTGTGACACCCCGCCTAATTAATTACCGGGTGATCAGTCCTTAATTAATTAATTTCAGAATATCAAGTTGGTTCAGATAATGCATCACTGTCGAAGACTCAAATTTTAATTTAATAAAAACTAACCACCTAATATTTAAAAAGGTTGGTGTCAAAATTTTATCTTGTTATTAACCATCAACATTTAAGGGTAATATCTAAACATCACCATATATCACAATAGTATAAGGTAAGAAATAATTGGAGTAAAATAAAGAACTAGAATAAACACATCCAGTCAAAATCCCATACAATAATCCAATAACAAGAAATCAAAGTCTAATGATAGAATAAAACAACTCTAAATCTCTGAATGTAAAATAAGAGGGACGACAAGTCCAACTGAAATAAATGACTGATAGAGAAGGAGCAATAGACTCAGAAACATCTATTAGCAATATCCTGTAGCTTCCACAACAGCTACAACTCTGCAAATGAATGGAATCTACTAAGTCTGGTATCCCTGTGGCTGAGCACCTAAAATAATAGAACAAGAAAGGAGATTTACAGAAAAATGGGTCAGAGCCCGAGTAGAAAACAGTTCAAATAGCAAAAGCTTAAATTGATTTAATTATCACATATATTATCCATGTTAACTTAGCGTACTCACTCGAGATGCTCACCTCTCATACTAGCGAGTCTAACTACCCATACTAGTCTCACCACTCTACCTGACTATATGTAGGATAATCACTATGTCGGATACAATATCTAAATAACCTGAAATCAATATATTACTATTATTTAGAAATATATTTAAGGATGTTATAATTCATTCTCATAGTTTTCTTTATTCCCAACTGGTGACCCAATAAGTATATGCTTTAATAAAGTAGCCAATAAGAAACACAGAATAGGAACTCTATATACATATATAAAATCACACTATGTATACATACACATATATCTATACAGCACCCATGGTCAAGAAACCCCTAGTGCTAGGCATACTCGGCTATCTAGTCCCATTACAATGCTCACGCATAAAGGATAACAGATTCAATCTCTCAAGAACCAATAAAACATATACACATACTCGAGGCGAACATGGTCCCAAGCCGATGGGCTATGCACATACCTACGTACCCATACGACTGTCAACACTATCGTTCTCACAGATAGCCCGTACCTAGGTTCCATGCTCTAGTGGTACGACTCGAAATCTCCCGAAGGCACACAAGATATGCTCATTCACAAGGCGTTAGCCCCCATTCGATAGCCAGTATCTAGGTATGTCATACATATGATATTCCAAGTAATAAGCATGCACACAACTTATATACATTAATAGGTAATCACATAACCCAAATACTATGATCCGTAAGTAATATTAACGCTATTACTCTCCACGATATCTGTATATATATAGCCTCTTTAGGGCTTACATTCTCTCCTAGGTTTTCACATAAATTTGATACCCCGAGGACCATTACACCCTTAATTCCCTAACACTTTGGAATTTAAGCCACCTGTTACTCAAGTAGGTTAATACCCTCGCTTGGATGACCTTAGAATGGTTTTTAACTCGAACGGACCCTAAAAACTCAATCTAGAATCTCGTTAGAAGTTCCAGGATTCTCGTTCGAACGAGGTCATTCGAACGAGTTCGTTCGAACGAAGTTCCCACTTCGAACAAACTCAGAAATGCGTTAGAAAGGTCGTTGGAAGTCTCGTTAGAAGGTTCGTTCAAACGAGGTCATTCGAACGACCTGGGCAGGTCGTCGAACGAGAATTCTGGACAGACCCAGTTCTTCCAAATTTCTTTTTTTCTCAATTTTTAATCTTCAAAACATACAAATACTCAACCCAATCCAAATTAAATGTTCCTACACTAATCCCAATCACCCTAAGATACTTTCTAATATGAATTAAATGTCAAATCCTTATATAATCGATTGGAATTCAACAATCTCTTTAATTTCCAATAAGTCTCTTAAATATGAACCTAGAATTTTAATTGTCCAAAACTCTTATTATAATTCATGATTAAGACATAAAATTCCCAGATTTTAATAGTTCAACCAAGGGAAAAACCTCTACATGCATACCCATCTCCAATTCATAAGGTTTCTTCATAATTCAATATAATTAAACCTAAGTTTTTATTGCACTAAGTCTATATCATCAAACCTAAATTAACAGGAACAATATATGCTAAAAGAGGAGCAAGATAAACCCTTACCTCGGAATAAACTTATGATTCTTGGGCTGAAATTGGTATGGGAACGATCCTCTTGACATGATTTACACGCCGGTGTAATTTTTGGTGTGAAAGCTCAAGTTCTTGGCTTAGGGCTCCAATGGAGTCTTCTTCTTCCTTGGTTATCTCTCTCGTTTTCTCTCTTTCTCATGTAAGTTGAAACTGACAGACCACTAACCCTCAATTCTTTTAATTAAACCTAATTATTGTCCATTTAATTACCCAAAAATCCCAAAAGACCAAAATACGCCTCTAGGGTGTCGTTTTGGGCTAAAATGCCCCGGACTCCAAATAAAATACCCGAGTAGTGTTTTCTGACTATTTCGACCCTTCCGGACACTCTGTCGCACTCAAAATAGTCATTCGAGTTATATAAAAATAATTTACCTTTTTAACCACCAAATACATACTGATGATGTGGCTCATACGCGCGTCCCAAATAATTATAACATGACTGTCGTGTATCTCATCCCGACCATAATATTACTTCGATAACTACTAACTCTCATCACACTAGTAATTATTACCATTAAATCGGATTAATTACAAATTAAATTTTCTCCCTTTAAATTAATTAATCCCTATTTTCCATAATTTCATAATAATATAAATATGCGTAAAAATACGGGGTTTTACATGGGTCTTTTGCCATATTCCTCTGCCACTTGAAATATTACTGATCTTAAATCTTGTTTAAGATTTTATAGATTGAATCCTTAAATACATTGTTAATCGCTTAGTAGGCCTTGGTGGGGTCTACTTTGTTGTTAGGTTCTCCATTTTATTTCCCGAACCCCTTCTTGGGAGAATTTTCTTTCAATCTGTTCTTACTTATCTTCGATCGATCATTATCGTGCTGTGTGTTGGCCACCACATCTTTCACTTTGGCATACTTTTCAATTCTTGATATGAGGTCATCAATAGTTTTGGCCTCCTTCTTAGTAAGGGACTACTGCATCATAGAATTGCTTGATAGACTAATTTCGAATGAGGACACAACCACTTGCTCAGAACTATCCTCCACTTCGTTGTAGGTTTTCCAGTATCATCGAGCATACTTTCATAAGGTTTTGGGGGGCATCTTCTTCATTATAATGAGTGAGTCAATCCTCTTCAGATGGGAATTATTGATGATAAATCTGGCAATGAAGGCCTCTACGAGATACTTAAAACTCGTGATCGATCGATGAGGAAAGGTTTTAAACCTATTCTGTGCCAGTTCTCCCAAGCTGGACGAAAAGATGCGACACTCGAGGGCTTCATTATTGCTCCAGGGGGTCATATCTTGCTTATATTGGTGGACAAGGTCAATGGGATCAGACTTCCAATCATATATTTTAAACTTGGGGATGATGAACTTCTAAGGAGGTTTGAAATTATCAATTGACCTCAAGAAAGGTGACTTCATTTGAGTGATAAGGGCCTTCCTAGTTAGTTCCTCGGTGGATCTGGCCCATCGATGAGTAGGGTGCTCATTCATCTCTCGTCGGATGAGATTCTGGAGATCATAATTTTTGTGACGATTTTATCCATGGCCTATTCTCTCCAGTGGACTCCTATGCTTGGAGTTATCCTAGTCACACCATGAACTCCTTCTTAGGCTACAAACGTTGAATATGGTACTTCTCATCCTGTTGGAGGTGCGTGACCTCCTTTTATTGATGGAGTCGTCATTCATAGGCATCCACAGGCTGTGAGATTTGGGTGGATCATAGAGGTTCATTGCTCTCTTCAATCTATTCATCTCAGGGGCGATATTGTGAGCTAGGAGTGTTACGAATCCTGTTAGGATGGACATCAGATTTAAACCTAGGTGCTGAAAGTTCGTTCTGATTATTCTAACAACTACCGTAAGATAAATGGTTCCGACTGTGTGGATGAGACATGGTTGTTTATAGGCTTTTCTTAGATGAGACAGGGAAATCCCTTCCCACAGAGAAGCTAACTGTATGTGGTAAAATCCTATTAGTATAAAGTCAATACAATCAAAGCCGAATAAGAGAAAAATATGCATAATCACATAAGATGTCATTATATACGTGGTTCAACAATGTGCCTATGTCCACGGAGTGTTTCTCTCTCTTTCTCTCTATTGATTGAATATGAATAGCAAAGATTATATGCCCCTTTTCAGGAGTGAGAGTTACATTTATAAAGAAAATAAAGAGGTCGAGTTGTGTAGGACTCCATTACTTAAAATAACAATCAGAATTTGATCGGTTACATCTAACTCTGATATCTTTGCCGATCGGCCTCAACCATGCTTATCATCTTCAATGATGATCGCTAATTGACCTGGAGGACATGTGTCATTTTCCTAAACGTGGTCGGATATTTCTCCCACAACTATATATATGTAAATGGAGACTAAGAGGACATCTAGTAACCATGATTACACATATCCACAACAAATGAAGTGATTTAAATAACATTATTTAATAAGATACATGATAATATGCAAATATTACGTATTTCATCCGTTAACATACGCGTTATTAGTCCCCTCCGGTATCTTATTCCCTATATTTATGCTCGTTAACCAGACAACCTCGGATTTCTATGTTAACATGCTTTGCAGGGGTTAATTGAGCTTTTATAGGTATTTGGATGCTAAGTATGAAGTTTGGATGCATTCCGATGAAGTTCCATACGCAATCGCACGTTCAAGGATAATTTAGTCATTTCACAGCTTAGGCACCTGGCCTAACATCTACACGGAAGTTGTATCCCTCCTCGCAAGCTTCTCCTGTCCGCGAACGGTGCGCGATTTCGAGTCCAAACGAAGAAGTTACAAGTTTTTTAGCGGAATGGGACTATTATGAAACCAATACAGGGCAGCTTGGCTCACACCTGACTGATCGATCGATCCCTCTTTGTTTCTAAAATCGTGGGAGACAGTGGGCTGATATTTGATTGATCGATCGATTGATCCCCTGTTTTCTGAGATATTTTCCCTTTTATTTTCTTTCTTCTTTATTTTTCTCCCAACTTACTATATAAGGGATTTTTGTTGTAATAAATAAATATTCAGTTTTAATTCGTTTTAGGGTTAGAAAAGCTTAGGATTTTGGGTTTTGAGAGCTTGGCTTCATTTCTCTTTGGGATGACAACCATTTGGGCTTTGTAAGTTGAACTTTCCATTTCCTCTACCATTAATATAGTTGCTATCGATTATTTCTTGCTTTGTTGATTAGTTTTATGCTTTGTTAATTAGTTTAATTGTGTTGATTTCTTACTTTCTTAGTTTAATTGGTATAATTTAGTTTAATTCATGATGTACCCTTAGATAAATAGGGTCGAGATTTCGTTCCGCCATTTACGAACCTCGAGCTCCGAAAATTAGGTTTTGTGCAAACGTGCGTTTAATTGAACCCGCACGAATTAAAGTCGGATTATTATGCGTTTAACTTTCTCTGTCATGCAACGTTAGTTTTTATAGCGATAATTCGAATTTAATCCGCGTGCGACGAATTTTTGATTAAATGTTTATTCACGCAACTTTGGCTTAAATTCCTTATTGCGTGAAGTTTATGATTAATTGATAATGCTCGATTAAATTGTTCTCGAGCCGGAATTCTGATTAATAGTTGTTTCGATCCGTATAGTTTGACGCTATCCCGATCATCGCTTTACTTTTATTTAGACTTAACTTCTCTCTTTTCTTTTATTTACAAGCACACATCACCTTTTACACTTTTATTCCTGAATTAGTAAACCGATTACGAGATATACAATCACTCCACGTGGATTCGATACCCGACTTACCGCTATACTTGTATCGCAAGTGCAGTCGTAATTTAGGTTTTTGTATTGAGTGGGCGAAACGAACTCAACGATTAGCATTTTGACGCGATGCATAATATACACTACACAAAAGAGGGATTTGAAAGGTTTTATGACAAACATAAAAGTGGTATTTGGAGATTACTGCGACTCGTTTTCTTAGCCTTTTAGTCGAACGTATAATGATGGGAAATGTTTACTGCAGGAAAGTTGTTTTGACGTGGGTCCCATTATTTTTTGTAATCGAAACATGTAAAAATCAATAGGAAGCTAGTTTTTCAATAATTTTCCTCACTTTTCCAGCGATCCAAACACACCCTCAATGTTATGCCTTCAAGCTCTACCCATAATTCGCTATCTATTGCAGACACAAATAACCCTTCATGAAATCCTGCGATCTTTAGACCTTAATAAGCCTTGGAATGAACCAAATCTCTCATAACACAAATGGTTTAAGTGTGGGATTACCTAAGAAAATGAATTTGGATTTGCTTATTTTCGCTGAGAAGTTCTCTCAATCAATCATGGAAAAAGTTCCTCAAAGATGGGGTTCTTGGGAAGCTTTTAAGTCACGAGAGTTGTTGCACAAAAGTGTTCTAAAATACCAAAATCAATAAAAAGTTCATAGCCTTAAATAATATTAAGAGTATTAAGAAAATAGAAAATGAGAAGTTCAACAACGTTAGAGAAGTGAGGACTTGGGCTGTAACTGTGAGGCACCTAGTCTCAGATAAACCACAAGTTACCACAGCCCGCTATGGCGAGTGTTCTTGCTGATATATCGACCATAACTCAAATCACAGTCAAAAAGTGGATAGGTTGTGAGAGGCTTGCATAATGAGCGATAGTCTTAATTTAAAAACAACTTAACATGACTGGGACCAAGAAAGGTATCCTAGATGCTTTGTAAAATCTAACACTTTCAATCTTTGCCATTATTTAATAATCTTTAAAAACTCCCCAAGGACAATTTTAACTTATTTTGTCATATAAAATATTTTTATCCTTAGGTTTATACCTGTCGTGAATTAGGTTTTGGTGATACCAAATCGTTTTATGTCGCTTGACGATGCATAGCGTATGATATCGATAATGTATAGAAAATGTCATTTTCATCAACGAGTCAACACGCATAGACCTACATTTGTCCAATGGAAATAACTAACAAAAAATTGTCCTTACATATTTTCGCTACATTTAAAAAAAAGTATTGAAAAATATATTAAAAATGTAACAATAGATAGAAATGGACATCCAAATTTAAATATGAAAAATTTTAAATGTAGAGAGGCTATTTCAAATGTAATTATACATAACTATAATTATCAAACTATAATTATACATAACTACACGACCCAAAGCGTAAAAAAATCTAAAAATAAAATAATTAACAATAAATCCACATCAACACTTAAATGTGTCACTGTCGCACCTGAATTTTATTTTTTATTTTTTTTAATAAAAAAAGAGCACATAGGTACACACATACAACAGTAGTATCGTACACACAGTAACATCAGAAAAGTGTTCTGATCGTGTCTCTTCCTTGTCTACAAATCTCTCGATTTCCATACCTGTACGAAAACTCACCTTCACTCTTCAATATTCCAATCTGATATAATATAATACAATCTATTCGATGTGTGTTTGTCGGGCAACCTAACCTACTACTTCCAATGTGAGTAAATATTTGGTTATTTGGAATGGAAAATAGCAGAAGGTGTATGGGTATGTGAAAATTAAGGTTGATGGGGAATAAGTTGGTTAGGAGGAGACAAGTGGTGGATGAAAAGTACACGAAGCCACAGGGGGTGTACCAGCATAGAGATGTGGATCCTAAGAAGCTTAGGAAGCTTATTCTTCATTCCAAGTTAGCTCCCTGTTATCCTGGAGATGATGAATCTGTTTGTGACCTAGAGGAATGCCCAATTTGCTTCTTGGTCCGTAATTTTTTAACCTTTTTCTTATTTTCATGTTATATAATATTGTGCCCCCCCATGTTCTCTTCTCTTATATTATATTGGATACAAGAATCGGACACATTCGATGCGACACGTCTCGCACCGGTATTGGTCTGATTTTTGGCTCCGCTGCTGTGGGGCATGTGTGGAGCCCGGACACGAGCCAATAACGCTTCGCGTGTGGGCGTAGAAGCACCCGATTATATTAGAATATATGTTAAATTGTGGGTGGTACTAAATTTGGCTTTACATGATACGTTTATAATTATTCCATTCTGACTTTGATACGTTTTACTAATTTTATTTTGACTTTAGTACATTTTTCGTCGCTAATGTTGAAATTGCACCACAAGCAGTTATTGGCGGTGATATTTATCGACGAAAAATGTACTAAAGTCGAAATAAAATTAGTAAAACGTATCAAAGTCATAACGGAATAATTATGAATTTATTATAGCAATTTTTTTTATTAAATAATGACGATTTGTGAATAATTGATGACATTGTATTTTATGTGCACATATAGGTAGTTTAAGAACTATTAATCTCTTCTAAATAAGGCATGAAGAACGATTTTTGGATAGATTGTAAATTTATACGAGTCAGTTGTTGATTTTTTTGCATATGATTACTTAGCGGTGATGATTATTTGGAGAAACAATTATATGTATCCTCGAATGTACAAACAAGGGTTATTTATATTGTAGTGGTGATTTTATACGTTTGTCACAACCAGATAAATTATCTATAGGATTAGGACTTATTGCTTTAAATATTAGAAATTTAGGACTTATGAACAAATGCCCCTAGAATTTATTTCGTCATATTCGACGACAATACATGTTATATTGCACCATCACTTATAAACCTAAGGACAACACATAAACACCCCTATGAGGCTAGGGCCTTATGACAGGTTTCTCTATTGATTTATTCATTTTGAAACCATATCGTTATAAAAGAGGTAGGATTTCATATTGTGTAATTGAATTGATTTTTTATATGGAATTTAATAGTTATTGAGATCGATTAAAATGATATCAAATTCAGAATCTCTATTTTGAAAAATGATATGTGCATAGAGAAATTACATAAAAAGTTTAACAAACGGATGTAACAATGTAATAAAGTATTGTACAGTGTCATGTCATAATGAGTATGTACATACTCATACTCTATTGCATTGCCACATCCCTTTGTTTAACTTTTTGTGTAATTTCTTTGTGCAGATAGCGTTACTAAACTTTATGTTTTGTATAAAAGTATGCTCCCAATGTGGACACAATAGATGTGTGTAAAACGCAATGGAAAGTGTTTAATGCCATTTTGGACCTCAGGTTTAATGCCTTTTTAATGCTATTTTGTACCTAGTTTTCTGTCACTTTGTGATTTATTGAATGAGACCTTCTGATACTTTTATCTTTCTATTTTAATTTGAAACATTTCAGTGTTATCCTAGTCTCAATCGCTCAAGATGTTGCATGAAAGGCATTTGTACTGGTATATATTAAGTTAATTTCTGATTTAATTGATCTAGTTCTCATTCTTCTTATTCTTATTTAACTTCTTTTATTTTTTAAATCCTAAAATTTGTACCAGAGTGTTTTCTACAGATGAAGACTCCCAATTCAACTCGTCCTACGCAGTATCCTTTTCTCTTTATGAACTGTGAACATATATGATGTTGTCATGCAATATATATTCATTATTCACATATGAACTATGGTCTGTTACTGTTACATGCTGTTGTCCCATCTTCACATTTTGGCATTAGGCTTTAATCCTTAACCATACTAGGTGTCCCTTCTGTAAAACATTGAACTACGCAGTGGAGTATCGAGGGGTGAAAACAAACGAGGAAAAAGCCACAGAACAAGTTGTAAGATTTGATTTGCAATAGCTTGCTACATATTTTGTAATCACTATTGTTAAGAAATACCAGAACTGCATTCTAAGAAATCAAATTTAGCAATGTGTTCATGTCTCTTTCTAATTTAGGAAGAACAAAAGGTGATTGAAGCAAAATTAAGGATTCGACAACAAGAACTTCAGGATGAAGAAGACAGGATGCAGAGACGAAGGGAGGTAATTTCTTCCATGGGACTCATTGGACCGGGTGAGGGAGAATATAGCTCAATAGGAGGTATTATAATGAAGTACAGCTTCAATCTGTATATGTGATGTCATTTTCTCTAGTTATATACCAATTGCTTTTGCTATGGCATTTAATTCATTTACTACTTCCATTTCATCTGCAGTGCCATCTTCTCTTGTAGTAGATGAGGAAATTGTTTGTTCTCAACAACCGAGTGCTTCTCCAACCATTAGACAACCTCTACACCCTAGGCAGAATAGGTATAAGTGTTACATTTTTTGGGTCAGTTTTCTTATATCTAGAAAAGGTTGAGTTCAGCTGTCTATCAATGGAATGTTTGATTTCATAGGAATTTCTTGATTCCTTACATATAGCACTGGCAAAACAGTGGGCCGGGCCTATTCTAGTCCGGGTTGAATATGCACAAGCAAAACAGTTTTTTATCTCTTATAAACTTGCAGAAGAATTTCGCTCACTATTTTCCGACATCAACTTTGTTTGAAGAATAACCTAAATAATGGTTAATTGCAGAATAACCTAAATAAGTTCACCTAAAAATGTAGATGCATATGCATGATAGAAATAAATTTAATAATTGTTTTTCCTGAAAAGGAAAGCTGAATATATCTGATGCTGGTAAAAAGATTGTGCTTCAATCATTTCTCTTTTGTCGGCCTAATACTCGTGGCATACTGAAATAAAAGAATCAAATGTTGACATTACCATTATTCAAAACTTTATCAATTAAGGTTCAACTAATCCTCTAATTGGTGATAAAATAAGGCTAGCGAGCTGGGCCACTAGGTAGGATAGGCTGACTAGATGGGCTAATTCAGATTTTTTTGTGTTTGAATTATGAGAAATGTTTGATTGGAGAACTCTTATG
The DNA here is from genome assembly GCA_949130495.1 of Sambucus nigra. NCBI lineage: Eukaryota > Viridiplantae > Streptophyta > Magnoliopsida > Dipsacales > Adoxaceae > Sambucus > Sambucus nigra. Next base: position 378,978,313 of record OX422214.1, on the reverse strand, counting down.
CCCTCTTAAGAAGTAAAGTTTGCTTCTTGTAGTATTATATTTAGAAAAACAACTGCTTGGCCCGCTTTCCCGATTTCTGCCTTCCGCTAGCTTCTTAGAACATTGTTCTCCAAGCAGAACCTTCAGTTCTGATAGCTTTCAAAGCATTATTGTATTGATTCTTAACTTAAAACTTACATCTATAATTCTCCTTTTGTTTATTTTATATATAATAATATCATAAGAACTCCATTTATTTTTCTCATTATGTGGGTGGGCGATGCCTAGGTTTGAACCTTGGTAATGAGAAATAGGAAATATCCTTTAGATAATCTAGGATGTCCTCAAGGGTAACTTTTTTTTTTCATATATAATTTTAATTTTCTAAACCATTCATTATTTTATAAAACTCAAAACCTGCTATCTTCACTGTTTTTGAACTGGCATTGTTTTTCCCCTCATTTCCCTTTTTAAATTTACAGCCTTTTGTATTTGGAATAATGTCCAATCACATTTCGTCTTCAGTCATTTAACCTAAAGAAACCATTTATCCACCACCTTAATTTTTTAAGACAAAGACACCAATAATCAATCTTAACGAAAATCCTTCTACTTCAGCCACTTGCTTATTGTAATATCATTGAAGGATGTGTTTCTCAGCACTTGTCCATATTAGTTGGTTTCTACATAAAGATCTATCGATATTTTTTATTTGTAAGGTTAGCTAATTATCATTTGAAGCATTTGTGGTTAGCAAAACATGGCACAAAGGAATACCATTTTGGCGAAGGCCATAGATTGTAGCACTATCCAAAATGAAATATCTGCACATCTGCAAGGGAACTGTGGCACTGGCAGAGACCCAAATAAAAATCCATGATACTCTTCCTTCACAAAGAGAGAATATGATTGGTCCACATTTGCATATGTTTCGATAATTAATTATATGGTATGTTTTCAGAAAAGCACAATAATTAATCGTTTATATTTTATAGGCTAGCTGATATCCTCTCTCCCAGACCTTGCAGTTAAGCGGAAGCCTTGTGTACTGGGTACGACCTTTTTTTTATATTATAAAAATATTCAGAAACTTGAAGCGTTTTATTCATGAAGTGTAAGAAGTTACAAAGGCTCTGTGGATCAGCAGTGCTCTACAACAAAGTGCCGAAGCAAGATACAAAAAGATGGAGAAAACAACAAAACAGAATTAAAAAAATAAATAAAGAATCAACCTCAACCTTTACCTAATTCAAGACGTTGAATGACATAAACAAACTCATGTAAAACAAGGGTTGGACCAGCAACAGCCAAGAACTCTGAATAAGCACATCAGCCGGGTTATGCCTTATCACCAAGAATATTCAAGATTTCTTTTTGGATCAATGAAGAAGTATACTTCGCATTTCCTGGAGGCTTTTTTAAGACAACCTCAGCAACATTTTCATTATGATTTGCTGTGTGTTTTATCAATTCAATGAAATTTCCAGTCAGGAGATTCATCATGAGCTCTAAATGCACATGCTTGAAATGCAAGCCAACGTGCGCATTCAATTGATGTCTTTAAACGCAACCGATTCTTTTCAACAACTTCTTTAGACTGTGAATTCAAAACCCTCCGAATGTGTTGAAAAGGATTCATCAAATCTTCAGCTGATTGGACATAACTCATATGGACTGAAGGAGTACAACCCATGTGTTTCAGAAAAGAACATTTGGGGCCACCAATCCTTTTCCAACTTTGGAACCCTTCAACAGTAAATGCCGGTCGGGTGGGTGGATTAGTTTCAAACAAGAAACAATAAAAACAATATGCTCTATTCTTTTCAATAGAATACTCAAGCCAAGGGTATCTTTCAAACCAACCACTTTGAAAGCGGCAAATTTGTTTTTCGTATTGGATGGGTGGATATTCATGAAGTACGGGTTGATAAGGTCCCATTTTTAGGTATCTTTTTCGAATCTCATCCCGGTCATCAACGGGTTGTTGCCAAATTTGTAGACGCAACCCAGGATCTCGAGTGAAAGGCTTGTCTTCTTCAATAGGTTCAACCCTTTGAATTTTAAGAGGCGACTCGGGGGAGATTGAACGAGTATCATTCGTCAATATAGGCGCATGTGAATCATTTTTTGGTTTGAAAAATGATAACAAAGTTTTTCTTGACATTATAACCTAAAATAATGCCCAAAAAAATATAAATTAGTTAATAATAAAAAAGAATTAAAAGCCTAATTTCAGCAATAAATGAAAATAAAAATGTAGGTAATAAAAATCCTAATTTCAACAATAAAGTCCCAAAATTGATAAAAGCCCTAATTAAAAATTAGCTTGATAAAAGCCCTAATTAAAAATTACCTTGATAAAAGCCCTAAATAAAAGTTATTAGTTGTAGTTTTTGGTATATCTAACAATTTATTATTTCTATAGTAAGTGTGTGAGATAGATAATAAAAGTTCAAACAAATTATATGAACAATTGGAGAGAAGATGAGGAGCAAACAGGTGGCTTAGCTACAACAACATTCAAGAATGAAAAATTACTAAGTGAACAGGGCAGCAGCAGCAGGGGAGAGAAGATGTTAGCGGCAGCGGCGGGTCCGGAACAGCTGGGCGGCTGGCCGGCAGGCTAACTTGGCAGGGGAGGGGAGTGAGATGAGAGAGCAGGTATTTGGACGGATAGAGGAAAAGGGGAGGGCTGTTTTGTGTTGTGGCTTGTGGGTCTCATGTTTTGTTTTAAGTTTAAAAAAAGGGGAGGGCTGAACCGTAATTTCTCTAAAATTTACACTGTTTTATTTTTTTTATTTTTTTATCTGAGACTTGCTGGAGCCCCCCCCCCCCCCCCCCCCCCCCCAGCCCTCTCTTGGTACCGCCTCTGGCCTTATCATCCAGCCACATCTTTAGAATTTCTTTAGCCTTCAATCTTTAGAGCTTCCTTGGCCTTCAAATGACCACCAGCTTATAATTACACACCTGCCCAATTTCTGAAAGTGGAAGATAAATTAAGCCTATTAAAAAACCTTAGATTGCTTATGCATGTAGAATACTATATTTGGAATGAAATTAGTCTTAAATTAATAAGATTGAACTTAAGAAGACCATATACAAGAATAGCCAGTCTCCTCGCTATAGAGGTGACATTAGTGAGACCGTGTAAATACGTAAAGATGACTACTAAACTCAATAAACCCAATTAAAAGACTCGGATGTGTGGTAATCTCATGCATGGTTTTAATGAATCAGCTGATTTAATCTGTTTGGTGACTCGACCGGGTTTTGGAAGTCCCCTATTGTAGTCCAAGACATGTTCCGATTATTTTGTGAAATCACCTACCTTGGCTTGGTTCAACGAGGCTAAATGTTGGCTAGATTTCCCAGATTCAGGTGACTGGCCAAGTCGACTCGGAAATTGATGGTTATCCAATCGATTTCCCTCCTAGCACTTTTATCTCTTAGAGTTGACAATTTAGATTGTCGATAAAGACCTCAATACTGCCATCAATCCTTGTGTGAAGACACTGACTCAAAATCAGAACTAGGCACCTATGAGTCCATATATAGGCCACTGCATGTTGCATGAAGTCTTGGCTTCCATACCTTAACATATTGGGGCCTAGATGTGGCAGAATTGGAAGTCTGTTGATTCTGTGAAATTTAGGTGCCTAAATTTTAACAGTGAGGCATTTCAAGTTGCTGAAATCTGATACACTATTTGGAGAGTAGAATCTTTGTTTTTTAAGGAAAAAAGGATGGGACTTATACAACTTTATGGAGCATTGTTCACATTGAATGACCCACAATGGCTTTATAGAGTTTTGTGCACATTGAGTGGCTCTAGATAGTGTTTGACGTTAAATGTGTGGTTCGAGGTTTCTGAGTATTAACCCTGCATGACTTTTCTCTATACATCTCTATGAGACGGCTAGAAAGAGTATCGCAAAAATTTGCTATATTGTTATTGATTTTTTTTTTGCTTGTGTGTGAGAGAGTGAGAGGATATAAAGATTGCATTCTTTTTGGAGTTGAGAGATTCTTTAGAGGTTCAGTGTTGAAACACCTTGTTACTCATAGTAAATCTCTCTTCCTTTCCAATGTAGCCATTTAAGGAGAGCCACGCTAAATCTCTTGTTATTTTTACATTCTTCTAACCATTTCGTCTTGCTTTCATTCTATTTGATTGATTGCAGTGTCGGATTGGGCACGACAATTGGTTCAAGAGTTTCAATGTGTATACATGGTGCTTGATCCAAGTCGGTCTATGATTTTACTCTTGTACTTAGTTTTTTTTCTCGTGGGCACTTGATCAATCAGGAAAGGAAATGCTATGGGATAAATTAAGGGGCTAGATTCGATGGAAAATAGAGCTTTACTCTTTGGCGAAGTAGAGTGCCGAGAGTTGAAAGGAAACGTTGAAAAGACAAAAAATATGATGGATGATGATTGGAAGCATATAGAGGCAGAGAGCTTGAGCACTAGTCAATTCAAGTCATTGACAATTTCATCAACAATGTCATTGAGGAGGAGACATCACCAAAGTTGTGAGAAAATGCTAAAAAAACGTTGTTTTAACGACAAAGATTAATCTCTAGCAAGAGATTTAGCATTTAAAAATAGATGAAGGTGGAGATCTTACGAGTCACGTGAGTGTTTTTCATGATATTTTTGATTAAATTCGGATGTCAGGTTTGGGGACACATTTGAAAGGGCTGTCCATTTTGAAAAGAGGACATACTATTGTCGCCTGGATGTTGCATCAATGACATATGCTTCGGGAAAAACTTTGGAAATTCCCTCACAATTTTCAAAGGAACCACTCTCTTTCACATCAGGAGTGGATTTTAGATTCGGGTGCTTTGGATCATGTTTCTACTCAAAAGGATATGTTGATTTGTTTTAAGAACTTGGCAATAGTTCTTTGACATTTCCTGAAGGTTAGAAATGTTATGTTGAAGGTGTGGGAAACGTGAAATTTTCAATGTTCAATGGGGTGGAGCGTACTTCGGGAAATGTTGCTTATGTCCCAAAGGTGAGATGTAATATAATTTCCTTCGGCCGGTTGGACCACATAGGCTGCAAATGCTATATTGCAGGTGGAGTCATGAAGTTACTAGGGATTGGCCGAATAAGCCACTGCTCTATTCCCGACTCGAAATCCATAAAGGACTTTAAGGGAGAGAAAATAGGGGCCCTATACCATACATCCTGCTGCCTCGGGACGACTGCACGTTATATCACAGCAGCACGATCAAATGGAGGCCCCTTGAATGTTGAACTGATTCATTCTTATCTGGTTGTTCAAAGCCTGCCTACTTTTGATGACAGGAGATTCTAGACCCCCCTCAAATAAAGTAAAGGCAGCTGATCCCGATTTCCTTGATCCTCCATCTGGCTGGGCTGTCGATGTTGCATGGTGATAATGAGGGGGGGGGGGGGGGGGGGGGTTGTACCACCTGGTGAAGATTTGTGAAGGTATTGGCTCAAATCCAGAAGTTGTAGGCAGTGACAAGTCCATATATAGGCCACTACAGGTTGCAGGAAAATCTCGACATCTATACCTTAGCATATAAGTGCCTAGATGTGGCAGGATTTGAAGCCTGTTGATTCGGCCCAATTTAGGCGCCTCAACCTCAACAGTTTGACACCAAAATATTGTGAAATTTGATGCACTTTTTTGGAGTATAGAATCTCCGACTTTGGGTACAAAGTGATGAGACTAGTACAGCTTTATGTGGACTAGTGCAAATTGAATGGCTCAAGGTGCTTTATAGAGCTTTGTACATATTGAGTGGCTCTAGATAGTGTGCTTGGCATTAAGTGTGTCGTTGGAGGAGTGTGAACATGAACTCTTAAGGCTTTTGTCTAGAGATGGGGGTAGATGGATTAGTACAACAATCTTATTTCGGTGTAGAGAGAGAACATTGTTATTTGGACTTCCCTTGTGTGACATTGAGAGGATATAAATATTGTGTTCTATGCTGAGTTGAGTGAGATTCTTTAGATGTTAGAGTGTTGTGATGACTTGTTCCTTGTACTGAAATCTGTTTACCCCCACCATCACAAATGGACGTAACCGATTTGGATGAACCAACTTAAATCTCGTGTCTCTTGTATACTTGTCATTTCATTTTAATTTGGTTGCGGTGCTGGCTCGCCAACTTGAAAGTAAAGGGAATCAAGACGAAGACCAAGAGATTGTTCTTAGGTAGATCGTAAGTAGTGTATAAAGAAAAGAAAGTCTAACCAGTCTCTTCTTCTTTTGCCAAGTCTCAAGTTTCTAATGTCGCTTTTTTTATGTTTTTTCTTAAATAACTTTCTGAGAATCTTCGTATTTGTTATTTAAACACCTAGAATGATTTGTTTTTTCTTACTTGGTTAAGCTATAGCAATTCATCACGTTATTGATTTTTATAATGTCCTTGAAAGAGATTTATAGGAGAACAAGATTTTAGTGTTGATTTAGAAAATTGGATTTCATCCATGGTTGGACCTGGCAATAGGACTTATCCTGTCGAGATTGATATCCTCCTACCCAATCCGTTTGTAGTTGGGTAGGTTTGTGATCATATTGGACTTGTGCAATCGATCCGTCATGTATTTCTCATATTTAGTGAGTTCTTGATGTTTGCCGACAATTAGCTTGTTGTGTTAACATGTCACGTTAAGAATTTTCAGGTCTACTCATGATGCATGAGTGATGATATAAACAAAATATTATCCATACCTGTATAAGAAGTCCATTTGGTTTTTGGATCTTTTGCAACAGTACAATACTCTACGTGGGTGATCCGGGATGGTTATAGCAGAAACATTTGGCAGCAAAAGATTCCATCAAGAAATTTAAGTGTGACACCCCCGTCTATTCAAATATACGGGTGGCCAGCCCTATACTAAAATACAATAGGAATCTCAAGTGTATCATTCTCGGCATCAACTGACGAATATAAATATAACCAGTTACCATCGTATATATATAAATAAACAGGTGCTAAAAATTTTTCTTTTTATAAAGTGCACCGACAATAAATCATTCACGTAATACGAAGCATAAGCACTAATAGACAAATAAAGGAATAAATCAATAACATGCTAAGAGAAAGAATATTCCCGAATAAGCTGTCGGGAAACAGACCATACAACATCAAAAGATAACTATATAAGAGATCAACTGATAAGACCTTTGGGTACACACTCCCAATTTACAATTTTGAATTCTTAACTAGATTACAAAACGAGATGCGTCTAACAAAATCCTGTAACATCCCGCACATGTTACAGCTCCCAAAAACTCTGGAACAGATAGCCATCATGGGCATCCTTGCGGAGAAACATCTATAATAGACACACTATACATATAGCAAGGAAAAGATATAAACGGGTCAGAGCCCTGGGTTTGAAAAATAATTGTAGCAAGTGAATTAAATGCATAATAATTAAATATGCAAGATTTCATAATTGATGTGGAGCCGCACTCCCTTGAGACTCGACCTCCCCACTCAGCTACGACGCGCGCCTAAACGTACACATAACTATTAAGTTAAGCTACCCCACTAATTCTACAAACCATACCCCCTCAAGCCTATATCTAACTCCCATGTGCGCGACTATAACCTATTATCAGTTAGATGACATTTCCCCTTAATTATGTAAATTCAAATACCCCTTGTACTGATGACCAACATTTCTACACTTCCAACATAGCGCTAGGTTTCGTGTGTTGGACGTCTCGCACGTGAAATCCAAACAAGAAACCCCCCGATACACTACTACCTAATATGGTTAGTCGTGGGAATCCGTTCGGCCCTTGGTCCATAGTACATACTCCTAAATTCCAGTCTATAAACATCAAAGCATACATATTCAATCTCGTGCTAAAAAGAGGTAATACATTTCTCACATATCATACAAGTAGGGCAATACATAACACACATCGTACATGTATACTAACAGTCTCTACAATGCTATCATCTTCTAGGGAATTACTCACTTATCATCCTGGGTTACCAGCGATCGGACTCTCACACCGACTTGGCATAGAACCAAAGCACAAACGTATGGGAAGTGGCCATAGTTCCTTACCTAAAGGTAAGAAGAATCATACCTAAAACGTCTCATCCCTACCTCACATGCGGTAAAAATACTGGACACTATGACCTGGGGACCGTACTCTCCTTGCTCCTCGAGCCAGGGGAGTTGCCCACATCGCACAACTTCCCATGATAGTACTAGAGGGGCATGCACCACGTAGTATATATTACACATCCAATATACAATCACATCGTAGATACAAACTATCACACTTTAGAATGTATATACTTATATTACTAATCCTAGCTATTTGTAAATATCACGCCTTACACTAGCTAATGATCCCACACAATCATCTCAAGTTCATATCATAATTTACTCGTTTACTTGATTAATGATAACCAATCACACCTATGATTATTTCTTAATTTTACCCTTGTAAGGACCCACGAACTCTCACTCATTAGCCCATAACCATCCTAGAAAGAATTCCCATTCCTTGGAGGATTTACAAAAATGAAGCAATATAATACCCTCTCAAATATGCCTCTATAATAGCCCCAAGGTAACCCCTTCATCGAGCCATATCATACCCACATTATGCCCCATAAACATGTTTATACATTAACATAAAAAGGGGTTTCCTATGTATTTAAATCCCCTAAAGGAATAGCATCAGAACTCACAACTACAGTAATCGGACCGAACCGAAGGTCCCCATAAACGAACCGGTCCTGTTCCGAAAAACCGACAACAACTTACAACTTCCGGACCGATCCTGTACCCTTTGAAAACGAACCGGTCCGGTTCCATAAAATTGCCAGAAACCCTTAACTTCCGGACCGATCCGTTATCCTTAGAAAACGAACCGGTTAGGACTACACAATTCTGCATCCTACGAAATTTTTCCTAATTCTCCAGCAAACCCTTATTCTATAATATTTCACTTCATAATCCACCCAAAATATGAATTCCACCTTGTCTATACCTTCAAACCCATATACACACAACAAAACTAAACTTCTATACTAAATTTTAGGGTTTAACATATATCTCTCATATTACCAAATTCTTACCACAAATTATGAATTAGGTCACACAATTAAGCATTTCGCAAGTTAATCCACTTGCCTCAGAGATTGTAGGGTCTGATTCTTCCTCAAAGTCGAGGGTTCTACAAGATTTTGAAGATTCTCAAGCTTCCTCTTCTTTCTCTTCATTCTTACGTTCTCTCTCTCAAATGGGTTTTCTCTTAATTGAGATTAATTAACCCTCTTAGGCCTAATAACCCCTTATTATTAGTAATCCCATCTTAAAATGATAACACATACATAAAAATAACTAGTATACCCCAATTCGAGTCAAACTAAACAAAAAGATTTCAGGGCCCAAATAAAAATCCCAGGACAGTCATTTTGACTTTCTCGGCCCTTCCAGAATCAACCGTGTCCTCCAAATTTTTATTCGAAACTCGGAATATAAAAACCATCTCCCAACCTCAGATAATTCACTAAAATGTGCCACGGTTGAGAAATAACTAAATCCCGCCGCTAATACACATATATACGACGAAACTGCCTAAAACAAAGATTATATTTACCATATCACTCTAGTAAATGTGCAGTTCTCGTAAATATGAACTATTCTACCCAAATCAATATTTACTTTAAATCCTTATTTTGAATTCTCAATTATATTAAATCACCCGTACCTGATAATTTAATATAAAAATAAATACACAAAAGTAAGGGGTATTACATTAAGTCCCTGACTAAGGTAGACCAGCATCCGTATATCTTGGTGTTGGTTAAAAATTTGATGGAGGTTTTTATTATTATGGCTGGGTGATGAATCAAGGGCATAATTTAAATAAAGATCCAGTGATATGAAATGGAGGTCACTTTATAGTCATCTATGCATGGTATCGTGCACTGAATAACTCAATAACCAGAATTACAGAACATCCCCATTCCGGATGAATATTACACGACCTACCTTCTTGGAACATTGATCTTCCTAATTCACTTCTGATGGGACATGACATACGCACGAAATTGAGCCAAGAATGAAGAGCATTTTTAAATGAAATTTGTTTAATTTTGATGTTTTTTGTATTACTAGAAGAAATGAATATTCATTAGGAATATTCCATAAATAGTAGAAATATTTTAGTAATTAGAAATGGTAATTTGGCCAATGGGCAGGGGCTTCCACTGAATTTGGATTTGTTTGTATATAGTATTGTTTGAAATTATAGAGGGCTTAGTGTAAATTTCAGAAGTCAAAGGCACCCTAAAACAATATGTAAATATGTATAAAATTTTCACGTGTACCGTGTACACTTGCGGGCTTGGGTTTTGAATCTCATTTCCAGACATTATATTTGAATCACTTTGGTTCCTAACAAAAAAAGTGAAAAAAACATTTTCTATTTAAACTCAAACCTGCTGCGTGCACCACCCTCTGCCGGACAGGCCGCAAATCTGCCCGTCCACCACCATCGTCTTTTAGGCTTTCCTTATCTCCCTCAGGCAACTATGTCCTCCCCACTCCCTAGATGAGATTGTACCATGTAAGATGGTATTATTTTTTTCTTTTCAATTTTTTTTTTAATTTGTCATTTAGGTATTTTTAATATCAATTGGGTGTTGATAATTAGAGCTTGAGATTGATTGAATATTGTTGATATTAAATTCTATGTTGTTATTTAGAGTTTGAAGTTGACTGGGCGGCGTAATTTAGGGCATGTAATTAATTGGGGATTATTAATATATCATTAATATTGATTGGGTTGAGTTATTTAGTGCTTGAAGCTGATTGAGTGTTGTTACATAGGGCTTGGAGGTAACCTAATTAAAAAGGAAACTAAAAGATAAAAGGTAACCTAATTAAACTAGATACCTATTACCTAATAATTATCTCTAATAATAATACTAATAATAATTTAGATAATAACTAATATTCTCTTAATAATAATCTACTAATTATTTTTAATAATATGATAACATATTTATATCTTTTCAATTCACGTCATTCTCCCCTTCTTCGAAAAGTTCATCTCGAGTGTTATAGCCTTGAACGTTGAAGGTGCCAAACAAATAGTGCCTGCCCCTTCTTCAAAAAGATGAACCACGCACCGTAAGGGAGATTTGTAAGAGTCCATGCCACACCCACAAGTACTTTGAATGTTTTGAACTTTTTTTTAATCTTTTATCGGGGGTGAAAAAGAATTTTTCGGAAAATTTTAGAGCCCAAATATATTTTGCCACATTTTAAAATTGAGGGTTGTTCAAAATTTTCCACACCAAAAAAAGGCAAATTTTGGACCATTAACCTCCAACTTAATTGGTTTGTCTCTTAAAAATGGGCCAAAGTCAAATAAATACCACTTGAACAGTTCTAGTCTTCAAAAGCCTTATGACCCACCCCTGCAAGCCCTAGGAGCCTCTCCTCCCAACTTAGTTGCCTTAACACTTTATAAATCCACCAGAGCTCTACCGGAGTCGCCTTCAGTCCGGTGATCTTCGCCCAACTCCGACGAAGTCGTCGAAGCCATGAAAGAGCCGGAACGACGGTAAAAGACTGTTTTTATAGCGAATTTAGGGTTTTTACCTCTTTTCACGGCTTAGCTATTGACCCAAGGTCGTTTAGCCCTACCGGAGCTTCAGTAGGATTTGAAACTTGCCGGCGAGGGTCACCATGCTCCAGCGAAGGCTGCAGGCCATCTATGGTGGCAGATTTGGGTGGTATCTTGCCGGAATGAAGCTGAAATGGGTCGGGCTTGGTCAGTAGGGGCTGTAGGAGGTCGAATTTGTGGCGAGATCAAGCGGGTTAAGGTTTGGAGGGTTCAACAACCTTCTTTTGGGGCCGGAATGGTTCGCAAGTTGTTGGAGGGGTGGACGGGGTGTTTTTATTACAGGTTTTTTGGGCAGCCGATGTAGGGGGCTTGACCGGTTGTTACCGGGGGTTTGGATTTTTGGTCCACCCGCCAAAGGTGAGGTGGTCAGTGGTGGTGATGAATAATGACGAAAAATCTCTACGATGGTTGGCATGCTGTCCAGTAAGAGGCGATCTTGAGCATCTATTGACGATAATGAATTGTTTGAGTATGAGAAGCGAAGGATTGTTCGCGGAAGAACGATACTCCACTTGTGGTGGCCAGTTTTGGAGTATTGATCGTTGCCGAGTACATGCCGTGGGAGGCCAAAGGCCTTTTTTTATAATAAAACCTAGATTTGGGGAGCAAGACTCCCAATTAAAAAGGAAACTAAAAGATAAAAGGTAACTTAATTAAACTAGATAACAAATACCTAATGATTATCTCTAATAATAATTTAGATAGTAACTAATATTCTCTTAATAATATTCTACTAAATAATTTTAATAAACGATAATAGATTTATATTTCATGACAAAAACACTTGGTTTCATTAAAATAAAATGAAATGTATGTTTATATTTGATTTGTTTTGTAATACGTAACGACACGTAGCGCGTGATTGTGCTCCCGGGGGAAGACTATCTTTTATTTTGTATTTTAGTTTAGAGTAATATTGTCATTTCCTTTTTTTTTTAGTCTTTAATTGGTTTTTAAGCATGTTTGGGGTTAATTAGTCATTTTTAGTTATTAGTTGTTTTTTTTAGTCTTTTGGATAATTACTTGGTTTCTAAGTAATTTTTCTCCTATGAATAGTCCCTTGGCTTCATTTGTAATTACTCTTGAATATTGAGAAAGAGAATATAGAGAGAAAAAGAAACCCGTTTTCTTAGTTTAGTTTTATTTTTTGTTATTGGTGTTGTGTAGTTAGTAGTTGTTGGGTAGTTGTAATAATAACCCTTCCGCATTCATAGATTCATATTAAATTGGTATCAAAACTGCGTTTGTTCCTGGTGTTCGTCGTGGTGCATGAAGTGGGTATCGAGTTGTGGTTCCAACTTGGGCAACCCTTCAATTGTTAAATTGAAAATAGGAATCAGGTGGATGGAATCCCTAGATTCCATCACCGCTAATTTGAGGGATATTAACCCTTTTAGCCATCACTTTTCCATCCTCTATCACCTCATCTTCGTCCACCATTACCACCTCCTGCTGCTATACAATCACTACTACGCTCCGAAATGCAGCCCCATCTTCGACCCCCACCCTCTGAAACACCCCCCACCCTCCTCTATAGCCCTAAACCTAACCCCACCACTCCCAAACCCCAAACCATAACCCCCAAGTTTTACCGTAATCTGACCTAACCTGTTTTAAGTTTTAACCCTATTTTAACCATTTCTCTACTCATCCATGCCCAGCCACAATCAAACCCGATAAAAACAGATTTGCCCTACTTTGATCCGATCCCCTACCCCCTGTTTGATTCAAATTTGGTCAAAATTGGTCTAATGGCCTATTTTTGACACAATTCAAGACTTCCGTGAAAAATACGTCCCACTTGGAATCCGTTTCTAACTATTTGCCATTTTTGGGTGCGACTTTCTGGAATGTCGCCGCCTTCAGTCCGATTGTTTCGCCATCGAACTCGCAAAGGTGTGATCGCCGGAGTTTCCATTCGGTCAGATTCAAGGGTCCACCAAGCCAAGTTGCAACCATGTGCTCGTGGTGTAAAAAAGGCGGATGTGGTCGTCAGTTTTTGATTGTTCGGATTTTGTAGGGAACATTGTCGGGATTTTGGTATATTAAACTCATTATTGATGAGGTTCATACGCATGGGAGTAATTAAAGTCCGACAACCCACTTTCGACTGATTTTGATTGGGATCCGAAATTTTTCGAGGATTATATCATGTGGCATTGATGAGTCATCCTACACGCTTGAGGACCAACTTTTTGAAGATGGGAAAAATGATGTATTTTGCGAGACACAGCGACACGTAGCGCGTGGTTGTTCTTCTAAGAGAAGACTATTTTATTTTGTATTTTAGTTTAGGGTAGTATTGTCATTTCCTTTTATTTTAATTTTTTATTTGGTCCCCAAGTATGCTTTGGGCTAATTAGTCATTTTAGTTATTAGTCATCATTTTTAGTCTTTTGGGTCATTACTTAATTACCAAGTAATTTTTCTCTTATAAATAGGCTCTTGGTATTCATTTGTAATTACACTTGAATATTGAGAAAGAGAATATATAAAGAGAAACTGATGTGAATCAAGAATTATGGGTTATTTTTAGTATTTTTAGGCATTAGTGGCATTTTTGTTATTTTTTTAGTCTTTCTTTTATTTTTAGTATTTCAATGTATTTTCCTTTTTTGTTAGTATTTAGAAGAAGGAGGTTGCTTGGCCGCTAAGCTAAGAATCTAATTACTATTATGCCCCCAAGAGCCAAAAACCTTCTTTCTTCTAAATACTAACAAAAAAGAAAAAAAAACAAATATAAGGACTAAATAAATAACAAAAATGCCACTAATGCCTAAAAATACTAAAAAGAACCCCTAATTCTAGATTCACGTCATTCTCTCCGCCTTCGAAAAAGTTCGTCCTCAAACTTTAAGATTGAGGTCGAATGCAAAATTCCCAGAATTGCAGAAGAGGCAAAACTTGAGGGGCCAAAAAGTAATTTGCTAAAAATATGAGGAAGACTCTTCAAATCTTGCGTTAATCTTCATCTTCTTCCTCATACCACTCATGCCAACATAAAAAATGTCTACGCCGGGGTCAAAAACCAAGGTTTGGTACCAAACCCTAGTTCTTGCACATATTCTTGAAAGGATCCAAACAAAAGAGGGTATGTGGTGGTGTTAGGGTTTGTGTCTAGAAGTTCTTGGGTAGTGGGGGAACAAAACCCGAGCGTTTTTGTGCCAAAATTGTGTCGTTGCCCACTTTTGCTGCCAGAAACTGGTCGGCGGGTCTTATTGATGCAGGAAGTAGGCCGGTGGTATAGATTGGAGGTTTAATGGTGTCGTGGGAGACCAAAATCTGCTCGGACAGCCTGGACGGCGCTGGTCGAAGGCGGAAGGGGTCATTCTGAGCTCGCTGGTTCAAATCGGGAAGAGATGTGCTGCCCAAGGCTTGACCGAACATGGGATTGGGGTCGCAGTTGCTAGGGGTTGTCTCCGGTGGCTGACCACCTCCACCCAGGCAGAATCCTAGTGGTTTGGGGTCGGTTTCAATCGCAGGGACACCGTCGACCACTGTTTGGGTGGTCTGGCCATGGGATAAGGTCGTAATGATCTAATTGGAGTGGATTTCTTCATGAATTGGACTGGTCGCGCCGGATATGGTTCAAGGAGGTTTTTTAGCGGTTGGCTAGCTTGGGGAAGGCTGGACGGCGGGTCTGGTGGGGTTGGGCAAGGATTCTGCCCTTGCTGGTGTAGAAAAGGGGCGGCAGTGGTTGGTTAAATGGTGGTTCTTGAGCTGGTGGTGGGTGAAATAGGGTTAGGGTTAGGGTTTTGATTTTGGGGTAAAGACGGGAAAGGGGTTGCGGAAGTGTAGGTAGAGGGGTTTTGGGGGCTAGGGTTAGGGTTAATGGGGGTGGTGACAATTTGGGTGGTGGTGGAGGGAGGCGAGCGATGTAACCATCCATCTGGGCCGTCAATTGGTTGATGGCCTCTAAGATTTGATTGTAAGGGTTTCCGTTGGAGGTGTTCATCTTTTCTTGGACCCACCTTGACGTTGTTTACGAGTTTTTGTTTTTTTACAACAACAACGACCGGTGGAGCAACTAGGCTCTGATACCAATTGATGTAAATGACGTCAAATAGGAGCAAGAAAAGATAAATCTCTCTAAACTCTCTCAAATCCCAATATCTCAAAATGGAAGAATGCCTCAAATGAGAGTATTTATAGGAAGGAAGTTGCTTGGACTCTAAGCTAAGATTCTAATTACTATTATGTCCCTAAGAGCTAATAACCTTCCTTCTTCTAAATACTAACAAAAAAGGAAAATACAATGAAATACTAAAAATAAAAGAAAGACGAACAAAATAACAAAAATGCCAGTAATGCCTAAAAATACTAAAAATGACCCCTCATTCTGGATTCACAACCCATTTTCTTAGTTTAGTTTTGTTGTGTAGTTGGTAGTTGTTGTGTAGTTGTAATAATAACGCTTCCGCATTCATATATTCATATCAACATCGATTTGATATAGACGGATAACTATGTGAGTAATTCAGTTTATATTGTATTTCAATGAAAAAATTGAAAATAACCCTAAAAATATTCGGCTCCTACCCAGCCCTCGATATTCATCATAAATTCCGTTCCTACCCACTTGAAATCCTGCGTATGCCATTCGTGAGATGTCCGTTTCAGCGGGGTCAAGGGACTCCCCAGAATAGGACGAGGCCTTGCCCCCGGTGAAATTAACACACCAACTGGTGAAGACTCTGTAGTAGTAGGGAACATATGTTCCATCATGGAAGAGCCCAATATACGTATAAGGTATCAGAAGAGGCCTCGTAAGCTCTATTCATAGAGCCCACTCATGGTGGGTGGGGACAATGGACAGTGGTACAGATTGCAAAAGAGGTGGTGGTGGACCGCTCCTTTTGCTCTTTAAGTTGTTAAAAAACTTCTATGGAATTGCGCAAAATCTATAAGCAACAACAGGCGATCAAACAACTGCTTGCGATTTCCTAATAAGTCTGGATAGACCAAAATTGTTTTGGCGAAATCGCCAAATCAACAAGCAAAACCACAAATTTAGCGGTAAAAATCCCTACAGCAACAGCAAATAGAAAATCAAAATACTATCACCGGAAATGCAATTGTCAAACAACAGGGAAAAATTCAAAAGTTCTTGCCTAACACCGAAATACAATCCCCCCTTCGAAAGAAAATGGCGATTTTGAAAGGATGCACACGACAGTCGAGTAATCAATGCAGTGATAATGCTGACGCGCGCCAAAATTGGTCTTCCATAGAGGCAGCATGTGGCGCGTGCACATGACTCCTCTAAGAAAAATATCAAGGCACATGGGTCGACACGTGCCCACTAGATTTAAAAATGAGTCCTAAGCAAGGCCTCAAACTTGTCGCTCCTGCTGTATGAGATCTCAACTTCAAAATGACCTTGGCCATCATCAGGCCGATGCCAGTCTTCGTCTACAGGGATGGAGTTTAGTGGGCAATTGTTATACCCAATAGATGTCAGGACATGTGGACTACTTAGAGAGTTCCACTTATACCAGAGGTGCTCGACCTTGTTAGTCTATGAGGGAAATCTCTTGCCAGGTGGACGACGGAACTAGCTCAGGAACAGCTGCATCGGTCTCGGACTTCTCCATCACGTGAGTAAAGGCTGATGCAGAAGATGAGGGGAGATATGGGAATATTTGCATCCATGTGCACTAACTCGCGATTATTCCATCTCCCTCCTTGAAAGTGTGATCTCATCTCTCTTATTAAAAAAGAGACGTGTTACTTGGACCACCTTCTCTCACCTCACTTCACCCTCGCGCTTATAAATAGATGTAATGAGCACCCACGAAAGCCATGTAATATTGCATTTACTATCGTTACCGTGCATAAGTGAGGAGTGAATGAGAGAATGCTTGTAATCATATTCCCATAGAGTCTGAGTTTGATTGAATGAAGAACCACCTACGGATGTAGGCTGTCGAAACCACATTAAATTTTGGCTCTCATCTCCTCTCTCTCTTCACTTCATCTCATTGCATGCTCATTTCATAATTTATTGTTTGATTGTTAGATAATTAGTAAATTGTAGCTCAAATCTCATACTAGTTTCTAGCATCAACAAATATTAATGAAAAAAATGAAACTAATCCTAAAAATCAGCTCGGGAGCTCCCATCCTCAACCCCCGATATTCATAATTAAGTTCCATTCGCCACTTACTCAAAATCTTGTGTATGCCACTGCTCATAGGTAATAAAGGGAAAGTATAAGTAACTAAATGGAGTCATGACTCGTGTCATTATTTTAGTGTTGTCAACCATGACATCACTAGGAATTTGGAACATTCCATAAGGATTTAGAATAGCTTAGGACTATTCCATATGCCCACCCTTATAAATAGGGTATTACTTTTATTGTAATTAATCAACTATCACTATTATTTTAAGTATGAGAATTAGAGGCGGTTGTTATTACCCTTACCCGTCCACATCAATTTGGTATCAGAGTGAATGCGACTTTCGTTCCTATTTTGGTAGTTTGAGTATGAATTAAGGGAGTATGATTGAGAGCCCTTTCATTTCTCTTATTCAACCGCTGCCACATGGAGACCACATTCATGACATACCCAACCAACCAACCACCACCCTTCACCATTTTTGTTAGCTCCGAGGGGTCTTGGGCGCTGCGTCATCCTCGCGCAAAGCATCTGGATGAACATGAAGGGACCCTTGTGGGTTGTGATTGGGTGCAACACTTGTCAAGGGAGCACCTGATGCCCCTCATTCCCACAATTTCCTTGGGTTGTCTGGATGGAATGTGGGTGTGGAACAGCCCTTGGTCTGAGAAAAGTTTGGGATGGGTCTGGGTCTGACTGTGAGGTTAAGTTGGAGGATCTAAGGGACATGTTTGGTTGCATGCGCTGGTGTGGGTTTTACTAAGATCGGGCTGTTTGCTTTGGGTTTTGGCCCAATTTAAGAATCTAGCATTTTAATTGATTATATTGGGCTTCAACAATTTGGGCTCACCCCAAGAAGTTTGCATCAACACTTATTGGAAATTCTGGCAAAGGTGATTGAAGCAAATGACTTCCTCTAAATTTTCTCATTTGGCACAGGCTCATCCAAGTCCCCCCTCACACTTGAGGACGAGCTTTCTTCAACCCTGAGTGTATTGGACGTGGGGTGTGCGTGGATTGATCCAATGATGATGAATAATTTTAATTATTATTTAATCGTATTGTTAGTTTTAGAATAAATGGATATTCATTCGGAATATTTTATAAATAGTTAGAAGTATTCTATTAGTAGTTAGAGAGGGTATTCGGAGCTATAAGGTTATAAGTTATGAAGGTAATGTTGAAGCTTCCAAATGAGGTCATGACTTGTATCATTACTTTATGACATCACTATGAGCTAGAACATTCAATGTTAGAATATCTTATGAATGTTCCTTATACCCACCCTAAAAATAATGTACCCTTATTGGAATTAATCAATGACCACTGTTATATGCAGTCTGAGCGTGGGAGTTTGAGCTAATTTCTTATTTATTCTATTAATGCTTTTGCGTTCACATCAATTCAGTGGTCACAACCCTTATCTCCCTTGTGCCTTAGGTTTCCTCGAGATGCTACAGGAACTTCTACTTGAATAATGGGGCATTTCATTGTCTATTGTAAGACAGTTAGGCCTGTGTATATTGAAAGATAGGTAGTAGCTTGATATTATTTATTTGGACGAGAATTGTACAAGTTATACACTCTTCATTAAGGGGTGACAGGTTTGAAGTATAGATACGACACAAAACGAGGTATAGTAAAATATGTGGTTTTTGTGAATGTTGGGGATTGGGATAATAAAATGGCTGGCTAAAGTACTTAGTATTTGAAGAACAGAAAAAACAGCTTAAATAAATAAAACATCATATTAAAATTTGGGATTGCATGGAAAATATTAGAGCTATTTGAGAAGTAGTCTTAGGATGCTGCTAAGGTGGTACTCTCACTAATGTAATTGATTGAGACAAAATATAATCTTTACATTGAATGGAAAGGGTGCTTTTATTAATACTTCAATACACCTTTGCTGTGGTATATGATCAGTTGTGCAATTCTCTCTATCTTGGGCACATTTGGGATAGGGTTTGTAGTAAATTGGTAATAATTAGCTATGAAGTTAAGAAAATATATATATATATATATATATATATATATATATATATATATATATATATATATATATAGAGAGAGAGAGAGAGAGAGAGAGAGAGAGAGAGAGAGAGAGCGGATCAAGTGAGATCCCTCAGTTTGAGGATCCTGAATTTTTTTTATGTGGTTTTTAAACATTTCAGTATGACCATAAAAAATAATCAGCTCAAAATGAATTTTTTTACTATTTCAAAAAAATCGGTCAAACTTTGTCAATTTTTAACAGCTTAAAAACAACTTAAAAACTGTCAAAGTTTGACCGATTTTTTTAAAATTGAAAAAAAATTCATTTTGAGTTGATTATTTTTTTATGGTTCTACTGAAATGGTTAAAAACTATATAAAAAAAATCAGCCTAAAAATATTTTTTTTACTATTTTAAAAAAATGGACCTCATTCAGGGTCCTCAAACTGGGACCTCACTTGATCCTTTCCCTATATATATATATCTGTGTTCTATAAGGCCCGCCTAGGCTTGAGCTTTGAGAGAAACGCATCGCCTACGCCTTATTACGCCTTATTCTTGGTAAAAGGCTTAAGATACACTTTTTTCTGAAAAAACAAAGTTTTAGTTGACAAATATTGGTTATGGAGCGTGAATATGAGAAAGATGGCTACCAAACACATGGATATATTTTCAAAATTCAAAGTATGTATTATTTTATTGTATTACTAGCCTTAGAATAATTAAAATAATAAAAAAAGGAAAAATGCTTTTTTACGCCTAGGCTCCTAAGGCTTGAGGCTTGACCTCTACGCCTCGACCACGCCTCGCGCCTTTTAGAACCTTGATATATATATATATATATATATATATATATATATATATATATATAATCATAGTGTTCAATGATGCAATTTACAGGGCTCCAATTTTTATCTAGGCTCCAATCTAGCTTTTCTACACATGCCTTCTAACATGCATATTGTTTCATAAATGAAACTAAAGTGGTTGTTGCTAGAAACTAGCATGCATTGTTAATATATGTTGCTCAGATTTTGACTTCAAATGCAGGGACGATGAATTTGACCTTTATCTTGAGGACATGATGGTTATGGAAGCTATCAGGCTTTCCATTCAGGTATTTTTCTGAGTCAATAATTAAGCATTTGTGTCAAAATTACTGTGTAACAAAGTTTGTGGAGCTTGAACTTTACATTTGATCTTCTTTTTGCTCAGTCATCCACGAAGTACATTGTCACTGTAACATGGCACTCTATTTGTCAAAGTAACTTATAAGAGATGGTCCATTTTATTTGAATTTTTTGAAATCAAGTTAATATGCTATATAAGGTTATTTTATTGGTTGATACAATTCAAAATTTAGCAGTATTTGTTTGTTGAAAACCTCCAAAAAAAAGAAAATAACGTTCTTTCAGCAATTGAACTATTCATGTATCTACATTTGATTCTTTATAGCAATACATGATAAGAGTTACTAACGATTTATTACATATATGCACTTTCTTTTTAAACTATACGCTTTAGGCAACCCATGATGGATTGTGTTGTGTTTGGTTAATCATATTATCGTTGCTGCGAATCTTGAAAACATTTGGGGTGGGGTGGTGGGTGGAACAGGAACAAATTCAAGGAAAACTTTTCCATGGAGAAAAATGTCATACCTCTCCTCAAAGAGAATATTTTTTCATGGGAAATGTCCAAAATGTGCATAATGATGTTGAATTTTACGGATCATGAAAAAGTTTCAAAAAAAAATTCAGACAAACACACAAAATACTAGAAAATATATTTATTGATTATTAAGTTAGTGGTGTAATAGATGTGCCTTATTTTCGCCTCCTATTTGAATTGACAGAGAGTTACTCAAGATCTGAGTGCTTAAATTCAAAATGATTGATGACAGGAAAATGGTAGACACCAAAATAAACTGCAAGTTGATGATGTTGCTCGATCGGAACAAGACATAACAGAAGATAGACGTTTTTCAGGAGCGACTACCCCAGTGGCTACATCATCATTTACTTGTGGTGGTTTCACTTGTGCAACTGCGTCCCTAGCTGAGCATCAGCAAACGGGTGGAGAAACCTCTACTAGCTATACTCAAAATATGTTGGCATACAATAATAATATGCTTCCTATATATGGCGCCCTAACCATGAGGGCAGATAGGCAGTTAGCTATGACAGGGGATTATGGAGAATGGGGGGTAAATCACGGATTTGAAGTGGGTGGTGAGAATAGTACTTTCTCACAAGAAGATGAAATCGAGAGCGGTTTTCAAACTGTCACGGGACCCATTGTTTTGGAGAGTTTTGAGGAGCAGATGATGACGGCCATGGCTGTTTTGCCTGTCGAATCTCAAGCTAGGACTAGGGCACCTGGAGTTGCATGGCATTAGTCTCTCACATGAGCGCGCGCCCGCACAAACACACATGTAAGCAGAAAGAGAACTGATTCTATTGAATGAAAGTTTGCGCGGTTGGGTGTATTCATCTTTCATATTTTCTGATTTTAAAATGGTGGTTCCGAGTTTTCTTGTGTTTCCAGTTTAACTTCTATAATTTGTCTGGAGTAAAAGTATCTAACGGACATACTGTATTCATACATAATCAAAAGAACATATAAATAACAATTTTATATGATTCTATAAATATGACACATGAATATCTAATTATACATATTATTTCTTCTTTAATCATACAATACGTTATGTATTATATATATATATATATATATATATATATAACATTACGATCTTAGATCAACATTATTATCACATATAATCATTATTCGGAACGTAAAATGATATTATAATCATATATCTCTATCATGTCAAAATTGAAAAAATTGAAGGATCAGTTGACCTCAACGATGTCCAATTGGACTAATCTTCGGACTGCGGCTTTATCTTGTTTTTGGCAAAATTGTGTTTTAGTTTCAGCGCATTCCAACGGTTGAATCTTCTTCTATCGTCAAAACCATCATCGAGAATTTAGATTTCTCTCCCTTATCCTATAATTTTATTATGTTAAGTCTTTTTTGTGTCTGAATGATGGAAAATCAATCACTTATTTATAGACAGGGACATGATCTAAATCTCCAACAGTCACTTAATCTCAACCGTCCATCAAAGTAGATATTCAGGAGTTTTTTTGGCTCTTGGTAGTTGGAGTAACATTTCATGAACCAAAGTGACTCTCAGTATTAATACAATTATGGACCATTTTATGAAGAATTATTATTTAAAATAATTCTAATATTCTCCCACTTGGTCCATAATTATCATACGGTGCACAATAATCTTTGAGTCATCCTTAAATGGTTTTTCATAAACATTTTAATCAAACAAACCATTAATGCGAGTCATGGTACTCACATACTAATTCAAGAGCATGATCGCTTTCATATACCACAACAATAACAACTCATCCAACAAGGTCTATAAATTGGTTTATTCAATAATAGTCAAATAATGTCTTATATAAAAGACTATTTATGTCACATTCATCAACTCACATACATGTAAACTTATATTGTAAGACATAAATTGAAATGTTCATAATATACTTTAATTGATATAAAATATAGTGTAAAAAATTAAGCACCAAACAATCCATAACATTTATACTTAATTGGCTATACACAAGACCCATATCTTAAGCATACTTTATGAATGTGTTTTGATGATACCGCATTTAGTGGATATGTTATATTAACACTTGTACTAATTGAAATAAACACATGTCTACTGACAACTCTAAAGGCATCACACCAATTTAGAAAGAAAAATATAATTAAGCTTTTACTTAAAAGTTCAATTCCCTTCCAAATGATTACAAAGGTTATTTATAAGGAGAGGGTGAAGCGCTAAAAGGTCCCCCAATCAATGTGGGATAAAACTAAGGTTCACATCTCCACCTTATAATAGCATAAAAGAACAAAAAGAAATAAAAGGCTAATACATGCAAATAAAGTAAAAATAGAAAAAAAATAGTAAAAGTGTCATAACAATGGGTCCTAATTCACATCACTCTCCCCGTCTTTCAAAAAGCTCGTCCTCGAGCGTGTGGAGGAACGCCACCAAAAGGAATCCATCATCCACGGGCTTCGCAGTATGCCATAAAAGTCGTCCTCTAACTCGACCCTAATATCGACTTGAAAAGTGTCGGAGCATGGAGGCGAAAAACCTCCAACGAGAGCCTTCGACCATAAAACCATCATCATACCAAAATAAAATCAATCCCGTGTCAACTGTGGGGGCAAATAAAGGGTGAACCTCCAAAAATTGGTCATGGTAGGGGGTGGGGGCATACATAGAGGACGGAGGGTGAAGTTGAGTGGGGTTGTGGGTATATAGGTTGGATTTTAGAGGGGTGGGGGATAAAAATATTGGGGGGTGGGGTAGGGGGGGGGGGGGGGTAGGGTTGAAATGGGTGAGGGAGGGATGGGTGGGTGGGTGAGAGAGTGGTGGTAAATGGGTGGGGAAGGGTTTTTAAAACCCTAGAATTAGGTGGGTGAGATAATTCAGGAGTTATTCGGGTTAAAAATGTGGAAAAAATAGGGGTTTGGGAGGCTGCCCCACCTCGATTGGCTGGAGTGCCAATGGTCTGGTGACCGGAGTTGGCCAAATGGGATGAAAATAAAGGGGGTAGGTCACCCAGGGGTAGAAAATATGGATCCGAAGTCGGATCGTTGATCGGCCCATCGGAAGGGGATGGCGGAAGGGTGCCGAATCAGCTAGAGCCGAGGGAAAAATGGGCGGTAGAGGTTGCTTTAGGGGTATTTTGGGGTAGGGTCTTTGAGGGAAGTTGTAGATTGGGATGAGAAGAGGGCGTGGACGAAGTTTGGGGGAATTTGGAGGAGTTCGAAAAAAATTCGGTGACCGAAAATGTGACAGCGATAGGAGGCGGCAGGGGGTTAGCGAGGGCAGAAGAGTGATGTAAGGTTGGTGGTGAAATATTAATGGGTGGGTGGGTAGTTAGGGCGGTGGTGTAGTGAGTGGTGGAGTTAGGGTTAGGGTTTATGTGGGGGGAAGATGAAGATGCGTCTTGGGGGGGGGGGGGGGGGGGGGTTGGGTATGGGATTAGGGTAGGGTTAGGGTTTTGAAAAAGAGATGACATGTGTTGAGTGAGGGTGGCCATGTGTTGTCCCATAAGGGAGGCCATTTCCTCTCTTATTTGTTATTTCATTTGGATAAATCTTTCATCAAGTGTTGCCTTTTTAGGAGCCACTAAAATGTGAAAAACAATTTAAATAAAAAAAAAATTGTGGTGACACCTCAGACACAAATGGGGGAGCGACACCTCACTCTGATACCAGTTGACGTAACCACATGTCTAATGGCAACTTTAAAGGCACCACAACAATTTAGAGAGAGAAATATAACTAAGCTTTTACTCAAAAGTTCAATTCCCTTCCAAATGAGTACAAAATGATATTTATAAGGAGAGGGCGAAGCACTAAAAGGGTCCCCAATCAATGTGGGACAAAACTAAGCTTCATCTCTCCACCTTATAATAGCATAAAAGAATAAAGAGAAATTAAAGGCTAATACATACAAATAGACTAAAAATAGAATACAATAATAAAAGTGTCCTAACAATGGGTCCTAATTCACATCACTAATGTTTTCAACTGACACTTGTTGTTTTTGAACTTCGTCGTTCACATATAGGTATTATATCCTAATGTGCCTAAGTTCCTTAAAATTCCTATCAATTCTCATGACGAAGATTGTTGCGGAATTAACATAATATTACAGCGACATGGTAATAGTGTCGACAACTCCAAGGTTCGAAATAAATTTTTCACAACCATAATTCATAAATTATAGCCTCAAAGCATGCTTCATACAATATTAAATTGTTTCTCACTTTTTCATAATATTGGCCACTAGGCCAAAACAAACCTACCTAATCAAGAGCGAACAATTTTCACGAGTGTAAGCATATAACATTTTAAGCATCTCATTACTTCATACTCTTAAAATATTTTATTTCTCTAATCTATAATTTATTACTAAGAGAAATCCAAAAAAAATATGTAAATTAACTCCCACTGACTTCAAGGTATATATATACTAATAAAAAAATATTCTTAAAAATACTATTTGTGGGAAACTGATATAAGTTTATATAGTGATTTCTTAATATATACAGTTTTTTTCTTAAACTTCCATAAGTTCTCACACGCAATATAACTCTTAGTCAAAAGGAGCTACAAAATCCATAAGAATTTCACATTTTAAAATATATGTGAAAATGTTTATTTACACCGCATTCCCTATTCAAAATGAAAACTTTGACCATAAGTCTAGCTTTATGTTGTTGATTATCACGAGGGTCGTGTTTTAATCTTAAGACACATTTACACTCAATTCTAGCGTGTCAATTAGATAATTCAACGCGATCTTAAACTTCATTTTGGTAAATTAGTGGCATTATAATTTTTAAAACTTGTGAAAACAAAATCAAATAATTTTGTACTCCTCTCTCAAATTCACATTCCTGTGATAAATTTCACAACAGAAAAGAAACTCAGTTACGGGCTTCTTAAAATTATTCATATCCACTAACCAAAAGAACAATTTTTTTGGATGTTTGGGAACGATAATAGTATCTTAACTTCTTTTATAATTACATTAAGTGATTTGATACTCTCGTTAATTTCACCGTTGTTTAAAGAATTTGACATGTTCGATGTCAACTGTAAATAGTATACCCTCTTGAAAGTATAGACATAATGTTAAATTCCAATTCTTTTAGTGGATTCTAAATCCATGTGTGTACTAGACATTTTTCAATCATGCGGGGATGTCAAATTGGGTAAGTAAAGTAGAATTTATATAATACACTTCTACCATATATATTCATTTTTGTGTGAATAACTCTCGTGACGTTATCAACATTGTTGTGTTTGACCTGTTGTTATGATGATTAGTTTTAAACCCCGCGCGATGCGCGAGCGTGGTATAATTTTATTCGTAAAATATATGCCACATAAATAATATTATCATTACATTTAAACTAATGTTAATATGAGATGAAAAAATGAATAAAAAATTTGAGACATATGAACATGCCTCTATTTTAAAATTACAAATCAACTACATATTTATATTTTTTAGTAGAGATGGTAGTGCTATGATTAGTATACACTAAACACCGAGATACTTTTTTTTTATTTAAGACATAATTATATTTTTATGTCTAATTGACACATTATATAAGTATTAATTAATATTAGATGGAGAGAAAATGGACACTCATATATAATCACGATAATTAGTATCATATATATATATATATTACTTAGGCACTTAATCAACTTTACATAAATTATACTTTAACCCCTAATTTTTGAAAAATATAATGAATAGTATCATGGACATGATAGACAGAAATGACAAACAATTAGAACTTGTGTGTTAAGAAAATAAAGCATAAAGGGTATAATTTGTATAAAAAAATCTGAAAATGAGTCAAAATAAAAATATCAAACCTTATAACAAAGCACAAAAATAATTGTGGAATCACAATATAAAAAGAGAAAAATCCAAAAAGGAATATTATATATTTTATTTAAAAAACAATGTTATTAAACATGGACGCATACCTCACTTCCTTTAAAATGGAGTAACATACACCATATGCTTCTAACTAACTAAATTCACATCATATGCTTCTAACTAATTAAACTCACATTACTATATAAAGATTCAATCGAAATTATCTTAAGAAAAACACTATTTCAATCTTCACATAACACATTCTACTTCAACAAAATCACAGTCTATTCTATGGCTCCTTGTCAATTTTGTAAGGACCTTTTACTATTTGGGGTCCAATAGTTATTTAGATTTTTATTCCATTTGTTTACATTCTACTCGTTTGGGATTCAAAATCGACAAAAAAACGTTAGTTAGCTAGTTTGATGATCAGTTGACTCATTTTTCAATCAAAAAGACTACTTTACCCATTAGTATAAGTATTTATTAGTGTATTAAAACAAATTTACATCATATCTTATTGTTTTAAATAGTAAAACTTTTTTCACTAACACTTTTTTATAAAATGAGAAAGTTTTATACACTTCTCTTATTAAGTATTTTTTTTTAAATCAAAAAGTTTTACAAAATCAAAAGGTTTCTTATAAACTTTTTTTAGCACTTTTTTTTACAAACATTAAAAAATATTGTTTTTAACTGTTTTTATAAACGTTGAAAAAACTTTATATAAAAACAATCTTATAAAAAACAGTTTATGAATGTCAAAAGTTTTTTTGTAAATTGTTTTCAACTTTTTTCATAAAACCAATTCTTTATATGAATAAATTAAAAACGTAAAAAACACTTAATATAAAAACATTAAAAACACTATTTTTTTAACAGTTTTTTGTATAAATGTTAAAAAAAATTATGTAAAAACTGTTCTTAAAAAAAAAAGGACTCTTTTAAAAAAATATTAAAAAATGGTTTATATGAAAACAACATGTTTTTAAAGAGAATTATAAAACTGTGTTTGAATGTTTATAAAAAACAGTTAAAAATTCAGTGTTTTGTAACGTTTTTTAAAAACAGTGTTTTTTCCTTAAAAAAATAGTGGTTTATATAAACAGTTTTTTAACATTTATAAAAAATAGTGTTTTTAACATTTTCATATCAACTGTTTTTGAATGTTTTACGTAAAAAAATAATTTTATAAAAAAGTTAAAAAAATTGTTTATAAAAAAACCGTTTAACGATTATAAACTGATTTTTTTTAAAAACATTGATTTTATATAAATTGTTTTTTGATGTTTATAAAAAACAGTGTTTTTTTAACGTTTAAAAAAATAATCCAAAAAAGAAAGAAAGTAAGAATAAGAGAGATAAGAGAGAGAAAATCTCTTATAGTTTATATAAAAACACTTTTTGTTAAAAACACTGTTTTTTAAAAAGGTTAAAAAAACACTATTTTTTTTTACTATTTTTTATATACGTTAAAAAACTTCTTATACAAAACCCCTTTTTTTTTAAACAGTTATAAACATCAAAAGGTTTTCTAATAAATTATTTTTAACTGTTTTTTATAAAATCAATTTTTTTTTTATAAAAAGACATCAAAAATGTTAAAAAAAGTTTTTGTCAACTATTAAAAACAACTTTTTATATGAACAGTTTTCATATAAAATGTTAAAAACGTTAAAAAAACAGTATTTTTCAACGTTATTATATAAACTGTTTTTTAACATGTCTATAAAAAAATTTGATTTATAAAAAAAACGTTAAAAAGTTTTATAAAAAACCATTTCACGTTTATAAAAAAAAAATTAAAAGCATTATTTTTACATAAACTGTTTTAAAAAAAAAAGTGTTTTTATATGAAATATTTTTTAAAGTTTATTAAAAAGAGTGTTTTTAATGTTTTTAGTAAACAGTGTTTTAAAAAAAAAAAAGAAGCGTTTTTATATAAAATGTTTTTGACCGTTTGTAAAAAGCAATTAAAAAATCAGTGTTTTGTAACGTTTTTAAAAGCAGTATTTAAAAAAAAAAAAATAGTGGTTTATATAAACTGTTTTTTAACGTTTATAAAAAAAGCAGCTAAATATAGTGTTTTGAACGTTTTTATATCAACTTTTTTTTAATGTTTTTAACGTTTTATGTAAAAAAATAATTTTATAGAAAAGTTAAAAAAACAGTTTATAAAAGAACCTTTTAACAATTATAAACTGTTTTTTTAGAAAAACATTGCTTTTATATAATTTAATGGTTATAAAAAACAGTGTTAAAGAAATAACCCAAAAAAGAGAGAAAGCGAATGGTTTATCAATAGTGGGGAACCTCAGGTTTGGGTCTTTGGGAAAGTCTATGGTGATGACTATGGTGATTGACAGCAGTTAAAAATAATGTTTATATATTGGGACGAAAGAAATGTATCATTTTTAATTACTTTTGACTTGGTTTCGTAGTTGGATTAAATTGAAGGAGAGAGGGAGAAAACTCAATAGTTCAATGCATCTATTAAATTGATTGTATAATATTTTATAGAAATATAAAATATAGAGTGCCACGTGGACACTCTCAATGAGAAGGAGTCCTAAATGGTCATTATATAAAATGTTTTTGACCGTTTGTAAAAAGCAATTAAAAAATCAGTGTTTTGTAACGTTTTTAAAAGCAGTGTTTTTAAAAAAAAAATAGTGGTTTATATAAACTGTTTTTTAACGTTTATAAAAAAAGCAGCTAAATATAGTGTTTTGAACGTTTTTATATCAACTTTTTTTTAATGTTTTTAACGTTTTATGTAAAAAATTAATTTTATAGAAAAGTTAAAAAAACAGTTTATAAAAGAACCTTTTAACAATTATAAACTGTTTTTTTAGAAAAACATTGCTTTTATATAATTTAATGGTTATAAAAAACAGTGTTAAAGAAATAACCCAAAAAAGAGAGAAAGCGAATGGTTTATCAATAGTGGGGAACCTCAGGTTTGGGTCTTTGGGAAAGTCTATGGTGATGACTATGGTGATTGACAACAGTTAAAAACAATGTTTATATATCGGGACGAAAGAAATGTATCATTTTTAATTACTTTTGACTTGGTTTCGTAGTTGGATTAAATTGAAGGAGAGAGGGAGAAAACTCAATAGTTCAATGCATCTATTAAATTGATTGTATAATATTTTATAGAAATATAAAATATAGAGTGCCACGTGGACACTCTCAATGAGAAGGAGTCTTAAATGGTCATAAATGCCTTGTTTTGCATTTTATAGTATATAGAGATATGATCTATGTAGGTCCACTATCTAAGGACTATAATCTTCCACTTGGGCTACATAGATCGTTTTAAAATTATAAAACATTAAGAATGCAAACATAAGTGTCAAGAGTTATAAGTGACAATTCAAACACAATCAAGTCTAATATTCAATTATGCCACAAGATTGAAGAGCTTTAATAATAAAGCTACTTTTAAGTACAACATTATGATATAGGATTAGAATTATTTTCCTTATAAAAGTTTCATCAAAAATATAATTGTATAAACTACTAATGAGAATACCATAATTAAGAAAATATATTCTTATATAAACTTAAAGATCTTTTGTATACTCAAGAAAAATCTCTCGGATAAAATTGAGAAACATATTTAGATAGGTCATCGAGGTTTTTATTTTTAATTGACTCCAAAATAACATAAGAAAAGGAATCTAAGAATTTGTGGTTTATTTTATGGTTTATCTTGTAAGCATCTTTATATCGATTTAGAACTATGTTTCATAGCACTTTAGTTTTTGAAAAATGAAGAAAATTATTTTATTCATATCGAATGATACATTATAATTCACACAATATAGCTTAAAATATGTATGTTACATAATGGGTCTCATATTTTAATCTCTAACATTATGAGATTTTTCATTAATTTTATACTTAATCCATTTAATAATTCTTCAAATTTTGAAAAGAGTGTAACACGCTAATCCATTAATAGCGGGTTCTTCAGGTAAAATTGAATTATAACGAGTTAGCATATTTAGGTGAAAGTTGGCTTCTTCATTTCATTCTAAGAAGTCAGTCACGAGAACATTAAAATGGATAAAACATGCAATTTTAGAGAAATAAAGTAATATACAATTAATGAGATAGATATCTCACTACATTAATGGTATGAGTTGACAATATGTACATTAATAACATTTTATATATGCGGGGTTTCTTTCGTAATAACTTTGAAATTAATATATGACTTTATTGGGTACCATGTTATGTAATTTAAATGGACATGCTATATATGATAACCTTTCACCACCTAATTGCATAATTTCTTAATATTTATTTCAGTTACTCAAAATAATTTTCCTTTGAAAAATTATCTTCCTTAACGAAAAAAATCAAATACACCCCATTAATGTCTTTACGTATATAAGCATTATAAATTATTACTATCACTTTATCTTTAAATATAATATTCATAATCTTTTTAGGTTTCTGATCTCATGATTGTCCATTAAGTTTTTTTGCTTAAAAAAGGAACCGGGGTAAAAAAATGATGAATTACTGATTTTTTTTTGGATATTGTAACACCTTGTAATTTCTGGGTTATTATTTTAATTAATTAATTTGGTAATTAGTAAATTACATGTGTCGTAAATTAATGAGAATTAATTAATGGGAATATTTAAAAGTGAATATATTTAAATGTTAACGGGTAAGAGTTAATTTTAGAAATTTATTCCGCATGACGATTTTAAGCGTGTGGTTGAGTACGACAGGGTTGAAATAGCTCGAAATGAGTGGTTATATGCATATAGTGGGTGTCGGGGCATAATTAGACACATATGAGCTCCATATAGAGAGTATGAGCCCTTTTTAGAAGGTTTAACCCAAAATGTGAAAGGGTAGGCAACATTAAATCACATTAGAAGACTAAAAAATGGATAAAGCTAAAGGAAGAGCCAAAGAGAAAAGGAACTTGGGAATCTTGGAGAGATTGTTTCAATTGTAATTCAACGCCTTCATTCAAAGCTCTAGATCTTCATTTTTTAGGCAAGTTGTTTAAATTGTGTTTATTAAATTGCATCTATCTTTTCATATTAAAAGAGTTGAAATTCAATTAAATTCTAGGGTTTGTTCTTGAGCAAATTGGGGATATCTATTTAATGGAAAATATAAATCTGTAGGGCTTTTTAGAATTGATGAATTTGATGATTGAATGGATTAAATTGTTAGGGCTAGATTTGTCATAACAAATGAATGGAATTAGGATGAATTTGGGGACGTTTTAATGCAGAAATCTATTCAGAACAAAGGTAGAAAGCTTGTTAATGGCAGACTGGATTTTGAGCATAAGAGAGAGAAAGAAGAAATACCAAGGTCGTTCGAACGACATGGTATTTCGTTCGAACGAGATCCACTGTCGTTCGAACGACAGGGGGCTCTTCGTTCGTACCATCTCTGATGTTTGCCAGATTTCTGCAATTTTCCTAATTCAGACCTGTTGCGTTGAAAGTTTACAGTTCCTACCCTAACTGATTTATGAAATTGAGTATTGAATTAGGGTTTAATTTGGGAATAACTAACCTTGAAATTTATTAGACTTGATTGCATGAAATTGAAGATGTAAGTTCATGATTTAGCATATTGTAATCTTGTTATTTAAGTGATTAGACTTGATAGCATGAAATTGAAGGGTGTATTGAAATTATTGAATTTTGGGCCGAGAGATAGAGAGTCCGGGTATACTTGAAAGGGATACACCAAAATAATGAGAATTAATTAGTGTGTAATTGATCAAAATGAAGTCGGACTATAGACTTAAATGCTTTAGGCTTGGGTATGGGCATAATACTCTGGTAGCTTGGATTTTAATATATATGTTGACGCGTAGTGTGTGTGTGTGTGTGTGTATATATATATATATATATATATATATATATTTGTGTGAATAATATATATAGTAAAATATTAATGCTATCATAGGAGGTTACGCGATGTGGGTGAGTCCCCTGACTAGCGAATACAGGGTGAGTATATTCCCCAGGCCATAACGTTCGTATATTAGGGGTGGGACCGTTACGGTATGGAGCGGACACTTTCGGGGGGAACTATGGTCGCCTCCTATGCGTTCAGTGATATCATTTATATCTGACGTGTGTATGAATGTTGAGATATGATACGTATATGGTGTGGAATTATATACGGGAATTTCTATATATATATATACATGGTGTCAAATGTATAGATAATATAACTTGTGGAAATTACATATGATTTAAAAGTGAGAAATGATGCTTTATGAAAGTTAATGTGACTAATAACTCATGGAAATGTACTAAATTCACTTGGGGTATAATAGTGGGGCATTTAGTATAAAATTCGGGGTACGACTAGTTACGGGGAGAGTGGCTAGGTGTATTATGTAGAATTGGTTAGGCGTGCACATTAGTTGAGGGGTGAGGTATACTTAAGGGAGTGCGCGACACTAGTTTAAATATGAAGAGCATTTGCATTTTATCTCTTACATTTAAATACACTTTCTAAATATTTTCAAATGTTTTGGGTTCTAACCCTTGCTATAAAATATTTTCAAAACCCTTTTAGGTGTCCTACCACAAGGGCGCCATGCCTGATTCTTCCTATAGGGTGCGCAACTGCAGTTATATGGATTGCTGCATGATCTTTGTGTAGATGCTTGTCTCATTCTATCTCTAGATAGGGACTTTTTGCAGTTGTACTTTTATCTTCTGTCTTGGCATGTATCGGTATACTTTTATACTCGCACTTGTGGATTGCTTGTAGTCGATGTTGTTTGACAAACTCTTGTACTTACTTTGTGGCATGTGTAGTTTTCTTTCTTGTATTAGTTAATTTTTTTTCCTGGTATGTTAGTTGTGTTGGATTAATAAAGATAGAAATTTGGCATCAACTTAATGAAAGACTAGGTGGTTAGTAATTAATGACTTAATGACAGTGATGCTAAGAATGAACCAAATGAGATTCCTGTTTAATTTGATATAGGATTGATCACCCGATATTTTATTAGGAGGGGTGTCACATATGGTATTAGAGCATCAACTTCTAGTGTCCCTAGGATCTGTGCGGCTTAATTTAGTTTCAGCGTTGCGTTCTTTGACATAGATCCCTATTGATAGGACTGTTAACTCATGTTATGTTTCTTGGTTATCTCTCTTCTACTATTTTAAGATTTGTATAAATTGTGAACTAATACAACTCATTTTACATTTTAGATTCCACCCAGGAGAGAGTGAGGGAGACCTAGGAGGGCAGTCGCCCAGGGAGGACAGGGTGAGGCTCCCTAGGTGCCAGATGTGCCGCAGCCCTGGCCGCCACAGGGGT
This sequence comes from Sambucus nigra, assembly GCA_949130495.1. Taxonomy (NCBI): domain Eukaryota; kingdom Viridiplantae; phylum Streptophyta; class Magnoliopsida; order Dipsacales; family Adoxaceae; genus Sambucus; species Sambucus nigra. The sequence goes on along the minus strand of OX422214.1, from coordinate 378,943,718 downwards.
TTTGTTTCTACTGATCATGTAGCTGACATTGTAGCTCAGGCGGTTAATGCCACCATGACCTTTATGGCAGACCATTTTCCCCAGCAGCAGCACCGCAGCACGTGGCTCCAGCAGGCCAAGCCCATCCAGGGCTGACTGAGTGGCAAAGGGTTAGGGAGGCCTTCCAGAAAGGCCATCCCACGGAGTTTCAGGGAACTGCGGACGTGATAGCAACCTATTAGTGGAGGCGTGACATGCAGAGGCACTTACGGATGGTAGACTGTAGTGAGATTCAACGATAGATGCTCGCGACATTTAGACTAACGGGTGCCGCCTTGCAGTGGTGGGAGTCCACTATTACCATTGCAGAGAGAGATTCTATGACTGTGGAAAATTTTTGGGTGCGGTTTCACCGCAAATACTTTCCTCCTGCCGTCGAGAATGAGATGAGGAGGAGGCTGAGGGAGGTGGCTCAAGGGGATAGATGTTTGCCGAGTACGAGGATGAGTTCACTCGTCTGGCCACGCTTGTGCTAGATGAGGTGAGCAATGAGGAATGGAAGAAGACGATGTTTGTTGATGGGTTAGCCTAGAGGATCAGGCAGCATTTGATAGGGAATTTGGCTCTTGTGACTTACGCTGATGTGGTTAATATGTCCCTCCTTTATTGTCAGGATCATCGCTTACACCTAAAGGGAAGAAAGAGGGCAAGGCCAATGGAGGTTCTTCGAGTGGTGTAGAGTAGGGGCAGGATAACCATCAGGGGAATCCACCAAGAGATTTCGATTTGGAGGTCAGGGGTTTAGGTAGGGTCAGTAGGGCCTAAATAAGCAGCAGGTTCCTCAGGGCCAGAGGAACATTGGGTGGCCATCAGGGCCAATAGCCTGGGCAACCTCGCCTGGCCATCAGGGCCTACCTCATGGACCATAGCGTTAGGGCCAACAAGTCAGTAATAGGGAAATGATCAGAAACGATGTTTCATTTGTGGTCAGAAAGACCACCTCAGAAGAGATTTCCTGTGAAGAGATAGGGGCCAACAGCATGGTACTCCGCAGGGATATTAGGCACAAGGACCTCAGGCAGCACCAACTCCCCGGATTCAGCAGCAGTTGGGACAACTGCAGTACAAATGTGTGTAAAATGTCCGAGATGTTCCGATTCCTCCAGCACCACCCATACCACTAGCAGTTGAGGGTACGTTCCCTATCCATGGTCATGTTGGTAGAATCCCTTTTGATACTAGTGCATCACATTCATTTGTTAGGACCCATTTTACTAAAGTAGTTGGGTTACTAAACACAACCGATAGTCTACTCATGTGTGTGGAGTCACCGATAGGGAGTGGATCGCTTATTCACTCTATTTGTAGGGGAGTAGACGTTGTGATTGGGGGTTTGAGTTTTACGACGGATCTCTTGGTTTTGGATTTGGAGGGCTATGATGTTATCTTGGGTATAGATTGGCTATCCGGTTATAAAGTGATGGTTGATTGCTATGAGAGAGCCATAGTGTTCGGTATCCCGGGGCAGGAAATGTTTTTAGTAGTGATGCCCCTTCCTGAAGGAGGATCACACACTCATTTATATTACCTTGAGAAGGAGACCTCACAGGAGGTGGTGATTCCAATACGCTTGATTCTGATAGTGAAGGACTTTGAGGACGTATTTCAGGACATACCGGGGTTGTCACCAAGTCGAGAGATTTAGTTCGTCATTGACCTAGCACTGGGTACTAGGACGATAGCCTGAACACCGTACTGCATGGCCCCTTCGAAAATGCGTGAATTGAGGGAGCATATTCAACAACTCTTGGGTCAGGGTTTTATTCACCGGAGCACATCGCCATGGGGTGCTCCCGTGTTGTTTTTGAAGAAGAGAAACGACTCACTCCGTTTATGTGTTGATTATCGGGAGTTGAATAAGGTCAGGATCCGAAGCAAGTATCCACGGCCTAGGATTGGTCATCTTTTTTACCAGTTGCGAGGGTCAGTATACTTCTCCAACATTGATTTACGATCGGGGTACCATCAGTTGAGGATTCAAGAGGAAGACACCCCAAAAGTCACTTTTTTGTTACGGTATGGTTCTTATGAGTTTCGGGTGATGCCATTCGTGCTCACCAATGCACCGACGGTATTCATGGACCTTATGAATCGTATTTTTAGAGATTTTCTTGATCAGTTTGTCATAGTGTTCATAAATGCCATTTTGGTCTATTCCCGCACGGAGGAGGAGCATGTTGAGCACCTCCGTATGGTCTTGCAAACGTTGAGGGATCACCAACTATACTCCAAGTATGAGAAATGTGGGTTTTGGCTTAGAGAAGTGAAGTTCTTGGGACATATTGTGTCGGAACAGGGGATTTTCGTGGTCTTAAGCAAGGTGTCAGCGGTGAGGGAGTGGGGTACGCCCACGACACCGACTGAGATCAGGAGCTTTTTGGGCATAGCTTGGTAGTACCGCCCTTTCATCAGAGGATTCTCCAAGATGGCAGGGTCGTTGACCAATTTGACTCGAAAAGGGGTACCCTTTGAATGGAGCGATCAGTGTCTCTTGGCGTTCGACGAGTTGAAGGACAAGCTAACATCGGCACCCATTTTGGTGTTGTCGAAAGCAAGAGTGGATTATCGGGTTTATACTGATGCATCCTTAATGGGAGTAGGGGGTGTGTTGCAACAAGAAGAGCGGGATATAGCTTATGCGTCTCGAAAACTAAAGCCGCACGAGAGGAATTACCCCACTCATGATTTAGAGTTGGCCGCAGTCGTCTTTGCCTTGCGGATTTGGAGGCATTACCTTTTAGGGGAGAGGTTCACCTTATTCACGGACCATAAATCACTCAAATATTTGTTCACTCAATGGGACTTGAACATGAGGCAAATGAGGTGGTTGGAGTTCGTGAAGGATTATCAGTTTGATATTCAATATCATTCTAGTAAGGCCAATATAGTTGCGGATGCATTGAGCTGACGACCCAAGGAAGATTTAGCGGAAGCTTGGAAGGCGAAATGGAGCGAACTTAGGCACGACGATGAGATTGCTAGGGCATGTATAGCGGTTTTAGCAGTCACACCTGAGATTGTTATGCGGGTGGTACATGTTCAGGCGGATGATCTGTTGTGCCAGGACAGGGTGAAACAGTTGCTAGCAGAGGGTGCAGATTCCTACTCCATTATCTCCGAAGGTGGTTTATGATTTAATGGACAGTTAGTTGTGCCAGAGGATGAAGATTTGAGACACGTTGTGTTAATGGAGGCTCATGGCTCCAAGTTTGCGGTACATCCCGGTGGGGACAAAATGTACCAAGACATGAGAAGGCAATACTGGTGGATAGGGATGAAACGAGACAATGCGGAGTTCATCTCGAAGTGTGCCATGTGTCAGCTTGTGAAGGTAGATTACCAGAAATCGTTGGGGATGTTGTATCCACTTTAGATCCCGGTGTGGAAGTGAGAGAGTATCTCTATGGACTTTATTACGGGGTTACCTGTTTCACAGAGAGGGTACGATTCCATATGGGACATAGTGGACCGTTTGACCAAGGTATCTCACTTTCTACAGTTCCGTACAGATTTTGAGACTTTGCAGTATGCGAGACTGTTCATCGTGGAGATAGTTAGATTGCACAGGGTCTCGATCAATATAGTGTCCGATAGGGACAAAATTTTTGCATCACATTTTTGGCAGAGCCTCCTGATAAGCACCCAAAAGTGTATATTTTATACCCCGAATAGGCGTATTTTAGTTTCTAATTCTCAGCAATTTGGGTCTTATGCACTTTATTGTCTATTTTTTAGGTCGAATGCACGTTGCGGTGCTCAAACGCGTATTTCAAGGCAATTGTGCGAATTATGGAGCTAATTTCCCATTCCCGTAATCTCACCCGAGCCTAAACCGAGTCTAAACCTACCCCGAACCCCGTGTATATTTAGTTTGTGCCTTTTCAATTTTTTTAGATTTTTAGGTTGCGTCATTTTTATTTTTAGAGTTTATTTTTTATTTATTTAGAATTTCTAGGTTTTATTTTCTATTTTTCTATTTTATTTATTAGTATCATTTTATTTTATTTTGATTTTGAATAGTTTTTAGTTTTTTTTTATTAGGATTAGATTTTTTAGTATTTCATTTATTTTTTAGTTCTTACATTTTTTTAGGATTTTAGTTTTTGTTTTATTTGAATTTGAATTTGAATTTTATTTTATTTTTATTTTTATTTTCATTTCTTTTTGGTTTCATTTTTTTTTTTATTGAGTCTTTATTTTATTTATAGATTAGGTTGTATTTTTGTAGATTTTAATTTTTAATTTTATTAGTTTTTTTTAGTTAGTGAGTCTACATTTTTTAAGGGTCACAAACTAACACACACACACCCTACTACCATACACACTCATACACACAAAACAACCCCTCACCCTCACCCCTACATCTCATACACCCTCATATACTCTAACCACCCCCACATCATCTTCTTCCCCACCTTCCACTCTCTCTCCTACCTCCATTAACACCCACCTTCCACTCTCTCTCATCCCACCATTACAAAACCAACAAAAAAACCCATTTCCCAATCAGGAGCCATGCCAAACCCGAAATCTCGAGACCTCCGGCCTGTAAACCCGTCGCCGGAGACCTATCTCCCAACCACCCAACTTCGGCGATCGGACCCACCAGTACCCGACACCCAGCTCCGATCCATACCCGTCTCCCATTTCAAGACACAAGACCCATTTCCTTTTTTTTTTGCCAAACCACGATTTTCTACCTGTTAACAAAACCAAGTCCAAGCCAACCAAAGCCAAATAAACTTAAAACCCATTAAACCCACATGTTATAAAATCACTTAAACCTCATTTTCCCTCATTACCCCCAACTAACATCTTTTAACCCAAAATACCCCATAACCATATCAGATTTTTTATTCCCCCACACCTCATACAATCCAAACCACACCTCATACAATCCATGACACACCCAAACCACATGCTCACTCAAACCTATTTTCCCAATTTAACCCCTTACCTCCATATGCATATAAAAGAAGACCTCAAGGCGATTTGAAGATCTATCTAGGGTTTTATAGAGTTAGAGAGAGAAACACTTTATATTTTTAATTTTTTAGGTAGGTTTTTATTTTTATTTTATTTTTTAAGGAATTGTGAGAAATTAATTGTTGAGTGATTCAATTGAGTGTTTGTATGTAACCGAATATTGTGGAAAGCTCAATTTGAATGGATGTTGCTCAATTTTAATGGAGGATTAGAGTCCAATTTTGCAACTCATGGAGACTTGTTTGAAGATTTGTCCTCTTACCCTTCTATTTTATTTATTTATAACCTTGATTATTTGTTCATGTTTAAAATCATGTTAGGCTAGATACCCTTTCAAGGGGTGGGGTGACCATTATTTGATGTTAAACTTACTTTAATTAGCTTATTTAAATTAAATATTTCTTTTTATAATTAATTTTGCACTTTTACTTTTGTATTTACGCCTCGAGAGAGGGTAAATCATTTTCGAGAGAAAATCATAATTCTAGTTATAATACCCATTTTAGATTCAAACTAGAGATAGGGGTCTCTCAAGTGCGGTATTATGACTTAAATTTCAACTCTAATTTTATTTTCTATGATTTATATAAATTTTAATCGATCGATCCTAGCGGGTGATCTATTAAATGATGTTTAGATCTCCTTTTCAAGAGTAGTATGAGTGTTAAATTTAATTAACTAAAATGTTATTGTTAAAATTACATTTGCAACGAGAGTTGATTTGTGATTCTGATACTAACTTGGGATAATTAATTTTAATGAACTAATTAATTTTGATTAACTAAAATATTTTGAGTCGTCCTATCCCTTGATTGTTCTCACTTTTATTTTCTCACTAGTCTCATATTTTAGATTTTTTTATTTAGTTAGATTTACTTAGTTTCATTTTTATCTCCTTTTTTTAGTTAGTTGTTTTCACTCTCATTTAGTTTAGTATAGTTTCATTCACCTTTGATAATCGTTTTAATATTAAAAAAGCTAAAAAAATAGATAAAGTAAAAAAATCCCAAAAAGAAAATAAAAGTGAATTGCAATTGTTTTCCCTTCGCTTTACCCCTTAGATTTGGATTGATACCCTTACTTGCCTCTACACTTGAGTTTGTTATATTTGTAGGTATTTTGAGGTTTTAATTAACTTGGCTTGCAACAACAACGATACACAACAAAAAGTCAAAGTTATCACCTCCAGGAGGCTATGGGCACCGAGTTGCGGTTGAGTACAACCTATCACCCCCAGACGGATGGGCAAACAGAAAGGGTGAGTCAAATTCTCGAAGATATGCTACGGATGTGCATTCATGATTTTGGGGGAGGTTGGGAGCAGTACCTTCTTTTAGTGGAGTTTGCGTATAACAACTCGTACCAATTTTCTATAGGCATGTCCCCATTTGAGGCGTTGTACGGTAGGCCTTGCCGCTCACCAGCTTGTTGGTTGGAGGTGGGGGACAACAAACTTTTGGGGCCGAAGATGATTCGGGATACGTCCGCTAAGATTGAGTTAATTCAGGGGCGTAGCTGTATAGCCCAAGATAGACAAAAGAGCTACACGGATGAAAATCGAAAGCATGTAGAGTTAGATATCGGGGATCAGGTGTTAGTGTGGGTATCTCCTATGAAAGGGGCGATGAGATTTGGCAAAAAGGGGAAGTTAGCGCTAAGGTATGTGGGCCCTTTCCCCATCATTGAGATAGTTAGACCGGTAGGGTATCACTTGGGTTTGCCTGATCATCTTCAACATATTCACGATGTATTTCATGTTGCGTCGTTAAAGAAATATAAGAGTAGTCCAAGGCGTTTTGGCATGTCCCACTTGAGGAGATAGATTTGCAGCCCGATATTTCTTACGAGGAGAGGCCAGTAGCAATCTTAGATCGTAGTGACAGCAAGTTAGGATCTAAAGTGGTACCGCTTATCCGGATTTAGTGGGGTCATCATAGTGCCAACGAGTTCACTTGGGAGCGTGAGGAGGATATGCAAAAACAATATCCAAAGCTATTTACTGTAGGTACGTTCGAATATCGAGGCAAAATTCCCTTGTAAGGGGGGAAGTATGTAACACCTCGTAATTTTTGGGGTTATTATTTTAATTAATTAATTCGATAATTAGTAAATTACTTGTGTCATAAATTAATGGGAATATTTAAAAGTGAATATATTTAAATAAGTTAACGGGTGAGAGTTAATTTTAGAAATTTATTCCGAATGGCAATTTTAAGCACGCGATTGAGTCCGACAGGGTCGAAAAAGTCTGAAATGAGTGGTTATATGCATATAGTGGGTGTCGGGACCTAATTAGACACATATGAGCTCCATATAGAGAGTATGGACCCTTTTTATAAGGCCCAAAGGCCCAAAACCGTGAATAGGATTTTTAACCCAAAATATGTAAGGGTAGGCAATATTAAATCACATTAGAAGACTAAAAAGGAGAAAAAGCTAAAGGGAAAGCCAAAGAGAAAAGGCACTTGGGAATCCTGGAAAGATTGTTTCAATTGCAATTCAACACCTTCATTCAAAGCCCTAGATCTTCATTTTTGAGGCAAGTGGTTTAAATTGTGTTTATTAAATTGTATCTATCTTTTCATATTAAAAGAGGTGAAATTCAATTAAATTCTAGGGTTTGTTCTTAAGCAAATTGGGGATATCCTTTTAATGGAAATTATAAATTTGTAGGGTTTTTTAGAATTGATGAATTTGATGATTGAATGGATTAAATTGTTAGGGCTAGATTTGTCATAACAAATGAATGGAATTAGGATGAATTTGGGGACGTTTTAATGCAGAAATCTATTCAGAACAAAGGTAGAAAGCTTGTTAATGGCAGACTGGATTTTGAGCATAAGAGAGAGAAAGAAGAAATACCAAGGTCGTTCGAACGACATGGTATTTCGTTCGAACGAGATCCACTGTCGTTCGAACGACAGGGCTCTTCGTTCGAACCATCTCTGATGTTTGCTAGATTTCTGCAATTTTCTTAATTCAGACCTGTTGCGTTGAAAGTTTACAGTTCCTACCCTAACTGATTTATGAAATTGAGTATTGAATTAGGGTTTAATTTGGGAATAACTAACCTTGAAATTTATTAGACTTGATTGCATGAAATTGAAGATGTAAGTTCATGATTTAGCATATTATAATCTTTTTGTTTAAGTGATTAGACTTGATAGCATGCAATTGAAGGGTGTATTGAAATTATTGAATTTCGGGCCGAGAGATAGAGAGTTCGGGTATACTTAAAAGGGATACACCAAAATAATGAGAATTAATTAGTGTGTAATTGATCACAATGAAGTCGGACCATAGACTTAAATGCTTTAGGCTTGGGTATGGGCATAATACTCCGATAGCCTGGATTTCAATATATATGTTGATGTGTAGTGTATATATATATATATTTGTGTAAATAATATATATAGTAAAGTCATACCAATATTAATGCTATCATATGAGGTTGTGCGATGTGGGTGAGTCCCCTGACTAGCGAATACAGGGTGAGTATATTCCCCAGGCCATAGCGTCCGTATATTAGGGGTGGGACCGTTACGGTATGGAGCGGACACTTTCAGGGGAACTATGATCGCCTCCTATGCGTTCAGTGATAACATTTATATTCGACATGTGTGTGAATGTTGAGATATGATACGTATATATAGTGCGAAATTATATACGGGAATTTATATATATATATATATGCACACACACTAGCGTATGCCTGTGCCTGAAGGCACGTTGATAATTTTGAAAAGGATAAAGTTGTGTAAATTTAATAGTGTTCAATCTTGTATAATTAAGTCAAAATTATTTTACAACATATAAGCGTAAACAATTTAAACTATGTTTATAGAACTATACACCTCATTTAAGAAAAAAATAGCCTAACAACAATACAATTAGTCTATCTCGAACCTCGTGATAATTGTAAACTACTATAAAACACAAATAATTGCAAACAAATTAAAAAAATGAGCATAATTTCCTTTCTTTATAGAATGATTCACCTTGTTTAAGAAATAAAAACAATTCACAACAATGCAAATAATATGTCATGGACTATGCATATACAACATCATAACCATCAAATACTATCAATTTTTTTTTAAAACACCAATGTGTAGACATTTTAGAAATTTTGGCTAAAGTATCCTTTGTTTATAAGACTTATGTATTGTATGTTTCGGTATTGTATGCTTTCATTGTAAGCCGAGAAAGTCTTTTTTCTCCACGTATTATTTAAAGTGAGGTCCTCTTCTCTTCTTTAAAAAAAATAAACATCATGGATTTAATCAATTCATGACAATAATACAAATACATAAGTTATTCTAGATAACTTACTGCTAGTTTAAAGAAAAAACAACACATTTGTTTATGAATAACTACAAATAAAAAAATTGATTGCCATGTATTTTGCTCTTTTAAAGGAATTAATGAAAATGACAAATTTGATTATATATTCTCATCATTCAAGTACATATACTGTGGAAAAACTTCAATATTTTCCATCTTCTATATTAGTTCAATAACGTCAAGACTATCTTCTATACTGTTGAAAATCTACTATATAAATATATTTGAAGCATAACATTTGATTCGCTATTACTGAATGAAGACTCTAGCTCCCCACGACGATGACATAGCTGGACCAAAGAGAAAGAATATGAATCAATATTTTTAGAAACATAACATCAAGAATAAATAATACACATGTTAATCAATAACATATCATGATCCCGTGATAATTTATTATTATAATTTAACTGAAAACTAAACAATAAGGGAAGCTTGGCAGTGGTGGATTGAAATTTTGTATAACAGTACATAAACCCTTGTATTTGGTATAATAGTTCATATTCTAAGTATGAATTGCTCAATTCACATTCTAGCTGGAATAACAGTTCATATAGCAACAGTTCATATTCTAAGTTAATTGTAGTCTTTCCTCACGACCTAGCATACACAGCCACTTCAAAACCAAAACATTTAACATTATAAGTAACTACATCAATTTCAAACAATAATTAAAAATGTTAAAAATAAAAGCATCACCATTAGTGTCTAGAAGAAGAAGACGTTTCTGCTTCAAGCGTTGTCGAAGAGCACTCACGGTCTCTGAAGCAGCCCCGTGGCCTTAAACCCCCACAAATAGAAAGAAGATATTGAAGTTTAAAAAACAAATATGAAAAACCAATTCATATGAACTCATATTTCTATAGGAAAAAAAACACTAAGCTTAAAACCCACAAAAAAGTAACAACCAAGTCACTATTCAAAAGTATATAATGGAAAATAGAGAATACATGAGTGAATCAGTTATACATTAACTATTGAAATGTCAATTTGGCTTACATAAGGCAGGACTTGAAGAAAATTAAAAACAATAAAATGAACTCAAAGTTGAGCTATCAAGTCTAATAGATCTAGAGATTTCTCTTGGAATGTCTTCTATGTGGATTCAAAAATATGATCTTGTATGGTTAATCCCTTACTTTGATAATTGAAGAGCTACTTTGTTGACTTCTTTGGAGCACAGAAAAATATTTGAAAAAATATTTGAATTACTTTTGTACCTGAACAGTTATGCTTTAGACTCCCTCTAGGAGGCTTCTTCCAATGCATAGATTGAGAGAAATTTCTACTGTTATTACTTTGCTTGATGTTGAATAATTCCAAAATTAATTGATCCACTGATTTGTCATCATATTTAAATGAAAATCCTTGAGAAAGTTATGAAATTCTATGAATAATGTTGAGTGATTGTTGATGTTTTCATTAAAATGCCCTCATATAATGCACTTCTAAAGATGCACTTCCACTCATTTCTCTAGGAGGCTTCTTCCAATGATTGTTGATTGTTGAAAATCAACTGTTCAGAAACAGAGTATGAAAAACAACTGAAACTTTTAGACACAACACTACCTATAATGCACTTAAAATTTTAGAAAAATAGTGATTAGTTTGTTGTATTTAACTGCCGAGAAGTGCAAGATGGATTTTCATGTAAAACATTATCAACCACTCTACAATGTACTCATTATAGCTTCTGTTCATCCCGAGGAAAAAGTTTGTAAAATAAATAGAATTAATGGTTTCTTCAGTTAATGAATCAAAATAACCTTCCAAAAATATTATAGAAACTGATCAACAAAATTATTGTGACCACCACAATCTATTAAGGGAAAAACAAACTTACTCTATATTGTGATTTTGAAAGCACAAACTAAAAATTCTAATATGAACAATAGGAAATGTGGGGTATGGAAAAGGTAGACAGATTCAAGGAACGCACCTGATATCCTTGAACTATTAATGCAAAAGAGCACTCCTCACCATAACTCTTCGGTTCGGATCTAACGAGAGTATTTTTATAAGGATATCCAGACCAGTCGAGGACACATTTAAAAGGGAGATTTAAATTCAGACAGAGAAGTCCAGGGCAGGTCTCCTCATTTGAAGTGCCCATAAATCTAAAAATTGTGAACAATTCATCAATCTCAAAGTCCCCCAGAAACCAAGGATGCTGATTCACCATCACAACAAATATACAACTAATTGACCTCACATTGAAAGGTGAAAAATGTTGCTCCAATGTTTATACATGCACACACCCACAAAGACCTGCTACATGAACCTATAAAAATAAAGAAGGCGTGTCACTCCCATATTAAAGTATAAAGAAACCAAACCACAAAGACCCGCTGAATTTGGTCTTAATTCTTTGGCACCATCCATGTTGCAACTCATCACTGTCGATATGGAAATCAAAGTAAACATGCGTCCCCTGCTTATAATTATCAGTGCTGACTTTGGGCTCCTCGTGATGATGAAAACACGTGTTGTACTTCTTATTGTATCTCCAGGATTGCTTTTTTAACTTTTTCCCAGCCAGATATTGCTAACAAGTATTCTATTGATGGTAAAACGCAAAGAAAAGGGTATCGGTTCCAAAATTATCAGCTCCAAGTCTTTCCCAAAAGGCATGATTATTCACAATCTGATCAAATATAATCATACAAAAAATATTATATAGATGTTCCATAACCGCACAATCTGATCACTTCAAGAAGGTCCTCAAATGCTCCTTAAATTTGTATATTATTTAGTTCATTAGAAATATTATCTCCAATTCATATTTCCCAATCAAAATTCATAAATTTTGAGGAATCATTTTTTTAGTTTTAACCTCCAAACTTTATTAACGCATAGATTACATTAACTAACTTTGAGATTGTACGCCTTAGGTAATGTTGACTTCCATGATATTTTATCGTAATAGAAAACTATACCCATAATGTAAAATCCATGGCCAAATTAATTTCTTAGATGCACTCGTGCAATTGTAAGAATATGAAAGAATGGGGATTGACAAAATGTGGTCTAATGCCATATTTTAATTAAGATAAAATATAGAAAAGTGAATATCTAGATAAGACACGGTAAAAAACTGATTGACTTATATATAACACATGACTTCTAAAAGAACATCATATCTATTAGGGAACACGTGACATATAAAATCTCAATGTCCAAAAAGAGCCATGGAACTACAACTTAAAATGAACTCACTAATAAAGTATTTTTTGTATACGTTACCTTTAACTTTTTCTCTGAACGACCATAGTATTCACATGCTTACGCCAAGAAAAAATGGAATAGCAACTGCAATGGTTATAACTGCTTGTTTGGATATTCTGATTTCTCCTCCTACAAATGAAAATAAAAATGGGAGTAAATAAATTAAGGAGACTAAAATTTTAGGAAGAAGGGTATAAATACAATTTCTTAGTTTAAGTTTCTGAAAGACTTTATATGTATTCTTTTTTTAGGACTATAGCAGATATGATGTTCTTTTAGCAGATGGGTATAAATACAATTTCTTAGTTTAAATTTTAGCTATAGCAGGCTAATTCTTAAATCCCCCAAAATATCCTAATAAATAATTCCCTCTAATCGAATGCATGAGGCCTTATATTCGCTATTAGATGTGAAGAAGACTGTCGTTGTTGTCCTGCATCAGTATGAGCTGAAATGTCTTGATTAAGCGCTGCTCTTGTTTGAGTTGGCCTGAAAAATACGTCCGTTGTAATTAACCACATATACATCGGCTGCATCGGCACAATTGTGCTCAGAATTCAGTAATGCTTTGAATCTAACTTCAAACCATATAATGTTACATTGGAGAAGGTTCGTGAACACCGTGATGTGAATATTTATGGGGAAGGTTCAGAGGAAAACCAGAGTAAAATTTCCATTAATTCAGCAGCTGTAGAATTGCAAAGCAAGTAGAAATGAAATGAATATGGTGGCAGTACTTGTTGCCCAATTCAGCAGCTGACTGAAATGGTCTTAGCAGGACATAAATACCTGTTGCCCCATTTTTCTCTAGCCCTCAATAAATGACTATACTGGCTGAAATGGTATCACCTAATCACATGTACAACGGTTGTTCTTTTTGTGATAGACAAAGAATAAATTCTACTATGGAAAAAATTCTACTAAGGACTATAGTCCCAATTCAAATAATTCATTAGAAAAAATTCTACTAAGGAAAAACAGTGGGTAAATAGAAAGCCGGTATTACACTATGTTAACATACTCTAAATAGACGTGAGTGTACTTTCAAACATCAAACTTGTTGTCAATACTTACACAGGCTAATGGCGATTGTATTTTCAAATCGTCCTGATGGTGAGAAGATATGTATCAATTGCTATGACTGATTGGGCCGGGATTATCTCACCCGAGGAAGTGGCTGACAGTGCTGTATGGCTTGCATTGCTTACTGAACAATATGTGAGCGGTAATTTTTTTACTGAGACGCGAGATAAATTTCTAAAGCAATTCGATTGAAGAGTGTAATGCTGTGTTTGAGTTCCATTGTAACACTAGAGAAGGTGTACCACTGTAAGAAGCTAGATAATGTGGTCTTTCCAAATTCCTCCTCTTGCAACCGCTTGGCAAGATGAAAATTAGAATGTTCTTGCCTTTCCTCGACAAATATGGAAGGCATTTTAACTCCACATAGCAGACACTTGTAGTCATCCACCCACAAAAATGTGTATTTAGGGTTTTATGAAGTTCCTATATGGACATTGGGTCCTCTAATTCACTTGATGATATAGGCCAGCATAGTAGAACAGATGTAGCAGATGTGGTGTCCATTGGTTCCGATAGGCAGATAACACTTTCTTTACCCGGATCATCATCATCAAAATCACTATCAACTGAATTCCCAATCCCATAAATCTCCTACAAATCATACCTCAATAAGAAATCATGAGTAATAAAAGTGGTGAGTTAGACACACCTACACACACGATCAATATTACACACAAACTAAAAAAATATTCAGTTATATTTTTCAGAATGAATCATCTATGAAAATAGGTCTTAGTAGGACCTAAAATTGCGTACATATGATGGCGAACAAAGAATAAAAACAAAAAGATGAAAAGATTCACAAAATGTACAACAAAACCTCGTTCACAACAAATATAAACCTAGTATATATCATAATGTTCAACAAACACTCGTTCATAACAAATATAAATCCAAAGATTCACAAAATTAATGGAATTCTCACTTTGGAATTTTGTCAAATACTTGGCAGCAAAAATGAACTCTATCGAAACACGAAGATATCGAGTCAAATACCTTGCACTAATAATGAACATTATGTCAAAACATGTCTTATATCTAAGAAAACTCATATTACGAAATTTGAATTCTAAGTCTCACTGTTACGCAGTTTCACCACTTCTACTTTATGGAAGGAAAAGAAACTGGAAACATATATATTACAAAGAGTAAGAAAAGAAACTGGAATTAAAGGTTGATTGGGCACACAATTTATACGAAACATGGAGTACTTACAAACTACTTGACGGGTGTACAAATCTAACACCAAATTTACCAAATGTACAAATCTAACACCAAATATACCAAATTTTCAAATATACCAAATGTACCAAGTAACATTGATCCAACCTCTCAAAGGAAACAATACATATTCTAGATATATGGTTAGATGAAAACCATATTTTAGATTATCTGTGGAATGCAAACAATATTTTCAAATCTACAAAACAAAAAAGAACCCAAGGTTGATAGAGTATACCTATTTAGGATGTTCATGTATAATCATGTCACCTGTAAAAGAAAAATATATAACAAAATCGAAAAAATAATTAGGTCCTAAAAATAAACAAATCTAAAACAAACTGAACCAATCGAAATACAACTTAACTGAAATCAAAATGAATAAAGCCCTATATTTATCAATATTACCACTATCTACTCACAAATCAAACATTAAAGCGGGACCAAATGGGTTTTCATGTACAAAATCAAAAGATATAAAATCGTACGTATATTCTCAAAAGCGATATTACCCTGCTTGAAATCGCACAACCATGTACATGTATAACCATGTCACCTGCAAAAGAAAAATAAATAACAAAACCCACAAAATAATTATTTCCTAAAATAAACCGATCTAAAACAAATTGAACCAAATTGAAATAGATCTCTACTCTCAAATCTGAGATACCCAATGAAAATGAAAACAAATCTAATCTGAAGATGAAAATTATAACAAATCAAACATTAAATCGGGACAAAATGGGTTTTCCAAATCGAAATAGATATCTACTCTTAAATCTAAGATACCCAATGAAAATGAACACAAATAAAATCTGAAGATGAAAATAATCACAAATCAAACATTAAATCTGGACCAAATGGGTTTTCATGTACAAAATCAAAAAATATAACATCGTATGAATGATATTTTGAAAAACGTCATTACCTGGGTTAAAATCGCACAACCGGGAGAGAGAGAAATGGAGAGAGGGAGTGTGGGAGTGAAGTATTAGAAAGTGACGACTAGGTTTGGAAGATTAGGTAAAGGGAGAGAATAGGTGCAATTACTACTCTACCCTCGTGACATCATCAAGGAAGCTTATGACATATATAAGTTTTCTACTTTATTATATAGATATACATGGTGTGAAATGTATAGATAATATAACTTGTGGAAATGACATATGATTTTAAAGTGATAAATGATGCTTTATGAAAGTTAATGTGAATAATAATAACTCATAGAAATGTACTAAATTCACTTGGGGTATAGTAGTGAGGCATTTAGTATAAAATTCGGTACAAGGCTAGTTACGGGGAGAGTGGCTAGGTGTATTATGTAGAATTGGTTAGGTGTGCACATTAGTTAAGGGGTGAGGTATACTCAAAGGGAGTGCGCGACACTAATTTAAATATGAAAAGAATTTGCATTTTATCTCTTGCATTTAAATACACTTGCTAAATATTTTCAAATATTTTGGGTTCTAACCCTTGCTATAAAATATTTTCAAAACCCTTTTACGTGTCCTACCACAAGGGCGCCAGGCCTGAATCTTCCTACAGGGTGCGTAGCTGCAGTTTATGTGGATTGCTGCGGGATCTTTGTGTAGACGCTTGTCTCATTCTATCTCTAGATAAGGACTTTTTCGATTGTACTTTTATATTCAGTCTTAGCATATATTGGTATACTTTTATACTTGCATTTGTGGATTGCTTGTAGTCGATGTTGTTCGACAAACTCTTGTACTTACTTTGTGGCATGTGTAGTTTTCTTTCTTGTATTACTTAATTTGTTTTTCTAGTATGTTGGTTCTATTGGATTAATACAGATAAAAATTTGGCATCAACTTAATGAAAGACTAGGTGGTTAGTAATTAATGACTTAACGCCAGTGATGCTAAAAATGAACCAGATGAGATTCATGTTTAATTTGATATAGGATTGATCACCCGGTATTTTATTAGGCAGGGTGTCACAAATATTTTCAGCGACATATTTTTTTTTTTGGCTCGGAATATAATGAATTTCACATGGTCCCTTGAAAACGTCGAAATAAACAAAACCCATTGTATTCGATGGGCACCACCATATCTTGGCGATTTGAAATCGCTTATACCTCTAAAAATGCATTTTTTTTTTCATTTTTGATAATAATGTCGACGCTAATAACTCTCGCTTAAAAGTTGATTTTACGATTCCGCGAAGTGGAGAGTGATCGTGAAGAAATTGTTTATGTTACTGTAGTGATAATTCAAATTTTTTCATTTTTGAAAAAATAAATTACGTTCCCATATTTTATGGTATAAATCACTACATATATTTTTTTATCATTAAATGGGTGTTCTAATATTCCTTATGTATTATTTGGTATTGTCAATATAAAGTTTTGAATATTAAATTTATGATTAGGGGCTTGATAATAACATTTTCGGTAAATTAGATTATCGTGTATAATCTATATATGGTTGCCGAAAGATCATAATATAGTTATGAATTAATGTTTAAACACTAATATTTATATGATGTTGGATTAGGAAGACATAAAAGTTTCTTAATCTATAGTTATAAATATTAGATGATTGTATATGCATCTATATTGAACCTTTTATTATCCATTAAGTTTTGTGTATAATATTTTTTGGGGACATTGATTTTTACATACATTATGTAATATGTGTGTTCATATATATATTCCATGAAAGATTTATTTTTACACTATGTGCATGCATGTATGTTCCATTAAATTAAAAAAAATTGCACATTCTATGAATTAAATATTTAAATCACAATTAAGGATAAGCCAACTTATGATCTTTGTGAATGAAGCTAATTGAATTAATTGGTTTATATCTGTATAATCACATAAAAGGAAATTTCATAAGATGAAATTGTTGGGTTTCAAAAATCTTATGAGCAAATTAAAATTGGATTTGGTTCCCTTATTGTGATTTTCTTTTGTGGCAATTTAATTATGTATTTAAATGTGCTTATTTTATAAAACTGTAAATCTAAAATTATATGAAGTTTTCTGTGACAGTTTTCTTATGCATATAATAAAAAATAATTGTAAGTAAAATTACTAAATTACTCAAAATTTAATGAAATTTTTGTCATTCCGAAACGATCTAATGATCAAAACTCACCATTTTCGGTGATAAACATTTTTTTCACTATTTGAGCATGTTTAAGACCTCAAAACTTTAAATTTATCATATTTGGTAATGAAGTTGACAACTATTTCTTTCTCCATTTTTTTTAATTTTCGCTTATTGGAGATTATTTTAAGAGTTTTCTTAACTCTTTACAGTGTTTTAAAAGGCACGCCTAGGCTTGAGGCTTGGGAAAAATACATGGCCTTATCATTTTACGCCTTATTCTTGGTAAAAGTCTTAAGGAGCACTTTTTTTAAAACAAAAAAGCTTTAGTGAAACGATATCATCTTTTAAAGACTTGTTTTTAAAAAATAGACCAATATCTCATTCAAAACAATAAAAAAACAAATGGTATCCCAAACCTCTCTGCCTCTTGTTCAACAAAACGCACATTTTTTTTCTTAATATTTTATAAAAAATATTATTTTGGTTAGCATATATTCAGACATATTTTAAGGTATGTACTATTTTGGCATTTTTGATAGCCTTGTTATAGTTGAAAATGTTAAAATATATTAAAAAAATGCTTAAACACCTTTTCACGCCTTTTTACGCCTAAGTCCTCCCTAGGCTTCTATGGCTTAATGCTTGGCCTCCATGCCTCAATCACGCCCTACGCTTTTTAGAACCTTGCTCTTTTGTAGTGATTACTCAAATTTTTTTCGTTATTGAAATTTTTGGATTTCTCCATTTTATGTATTTTAATGAATACATCAGTTGTTTTACCTTATTTAGCTATCATAATATTTTTGGTATACACCAAATATTGTTATAAATATTATTATTATGGTTAAGATTTTGATATTAATATTTGTTAGGTTAGATTAAGTGTCCATCAAAGTGACATAATCTGTAATTATAAATATTCAATTACTGTATATAAAATTGACTGCCCGTAGGTCCAAATATAATTATAGATGTTAGATTGTTGATGCAATTATGACATCGCTTGTTCATTGTTAGATTGCCCAAAGGGGCATATACGATTATTAAATGAACATTAATGAGTAATTTTTTTTGCATCAATTTAACTTCGAAGGATTTAAATTTTTCCTTGAAACTAATATTTACATGAAGTTTAATTCCGTGATCAAAATTGTAAATATTACATTAATGTGTATGCTTATTATGTCCAATATATGTAATGGAATATTAAAAGCATGCCTTATAATTCATATTTATATCACGATTAGATTACGACTCGACCAAAGTGGTGTAATCTAATAAACTGTAAATGTTGAATTTTGTGATAATATTCAATATTTTATTTTGGCATTCCTTATGGTTTTCAAATACTATATTTTGGTTTCTCTAAAGAGTTCGGATATGGTTTTGAGTGTTCGAATTATTAATGATTTTAATATGATTAAGTCATTGTGATTGGTTGCTCCCAAGAGTCCGGTTGCAATGGTGAAGTTAATATTAATGGGAAATATATTTGTTTATTAATGTTAGTATCAGTTGCTCCAAGGAGTCCATAACCTTTCTTAATTTATAAGCACACTATCCATTTATGCTTTTTAAAAATATTAATGCTTGTTGAAATTATTATACAATCCATAAAATAAAATAAAATAATATTTATATAATGGATAGTTTGGTAGTCACCAATGTGACCCAACTAGAATGCTTGTGGATGCTAAATTTAAAGATAAAAGTGATAGTAATAACTCATTATACTTATATATATATAAAGACATTAATTGGGTATATTTGATTTATTTCGTCAAGTAAGACAATTTTCCAAAGGAAATTGACTTTTATTAATCGAAATAAATATTAAGGAATTATGCAATTAGGTGGTGAAAGGTTATCATAAATAACATGTCTATCTAAATTACATAACATATAACCCAATAAAGTAATATATAAATATTTAAAGTTATTACTAAAGAAAATCCATATTTATAAAATGTTATTAATGTACGTGTTGTCATCTCATAACATTAATGCAATGAAATATTTATCTCATCAATTATATATCATTTTATTTCTCTAAAATTGAGTGTTATGTCCGTATTATTTTTTTTGAGACAGACTTCTTAGAAGGAAATGAAGAAGTTAAGTTTCACTTAAAAATGTTAAATCGATATAATTCAGGTTTACTCGAGGGACCCACATTAGTGCATGACATTCTTTTAAAAATTTGAAGAATTATTAAATTGATTATGCATAAAGTTTATGGAAAATCTCATAATGTTAGAGATTAAAATATGAGTATCCATTATTTAACATACATATTTTAAGTTGTATTATGTGAATATAATGTATCGTTCGATATGAATGAAATAATTTTTTTTCATTTTTCAAAAACTAGAGCACTACGTAATATAGTTCTAAATTGATATGAGGATACTTACAAGACAAACTATAAAACAAATCGTAAATCCTTAGATTCCTTTTCTTATGTTATTTTGGAGTCATTTAAAAAAACCCTCGATAACCTTTTAAATTATTTTCTCAAGTTTATCGTGAGAGATTCACTACACCAAATACCGAAAATGGTCACGAAAAAGGGGTCACGACCCAAAGCCGTGACTACATGCAAAATGAGCATGACTAATTCCAAGACTCAGTGTGGTCATGGATCGACTTGTAGGTGGTCACGGCCTTTGACCGTGACTCTCAGGGTCATGGCTGACAACCGTGACCCAATCGTGACCATTATGGTGCCAAGTTTCCTGTAAAATATGGATCGCACAGACAACTGGTCACGACTTTCAATCGTGATCAGATGGTCTTTAATTGCAAAGTGGTCACGAATTTGGGCCATGACCAGGCTTACAAATAGGGTTAGGTCTATGGGTAATGACCATATCTGTGACTATGGGAAATCGGTGATCAGGCTTTTGGTAAGGGATTTGGGCCGTGACCACCGAAATTAGTCACGCCCGATTTGGTCATGGACCAAATTAGCGATCCACACGTCTTGGTCAGGGATAAAGTCCGTGACCATTAGCCCAGTTTTGGTGCAGTGACTTGTCTTGAGTAAACAAAGGATCTTTAAGTCTATATGAGAGCATATTTTCTTAATTATGGTATTCTCAATAGTAGTTTGTGCAATTATGTTATTGATGAAAAATTTACAAGAAAAATGATTCCGATCCTACATCATAATTTTGAACTTAAAAGTAGCTTTGTTATTAAAGCTATTCTATCTTTTGGTATAATTGAATATCAGACTCTTTTAAATCTAAACTTATTTTGATGATTTTACAGACTAGATTTTCTTTGGGTTGTCACTTTTGAATCTCGACATTCACGTTTGAGCTCTTAAGGTTTTAAAATTTTAAAACGATCTATGTGGCCGAAGTGAGAGATTATAGTCCTTGGATAGTGGACCTACATAAATCATGTCGTTATAAAATAACAGGTCAACCGCAATAATGTTGATATCACCACAAGAGTTATTCACACTAAAATGAATATATATGATTAGAAGTGTATTATATAAATTTCACTTTAGTTACCCAATTTTATATGCCCACGTGATTGGGAATGTCTAATACCCAATTTGACACTCCCGCATGATTGGGAATGTCTAGTACATGTATGGATTTAGAATCCACTAAAAGAATTAGAATTTATAATTATGTATACACTTTCAAGAGGGTACACTATTTATTGTCCAATCAACCAACATATGCCCTCTCCCTTGACTCCATTGTTGTTAGTCCCTCTTCCTCAGTTATGCTCCCATCCACCCAACCTAGACTTGGACTACCAGATATGCTAATATGTACCAGACATTGGTGCCTCATTGGATTAGTGTTTAATATGGGTGTTTGGATATGATGGCGACTGTTGGAATTTATGATCATTATTCAAGTTTATAAAATCAGATTTTATTTGATTTTAGGGTCCATATAATATGGGACCCGCATGTATTTCGATGCGATTTGAAGGTTTAAAGCGTTCTTCTCTGTAAGGAGTATAATGTGGTATACTCGTATGTGTAAAATCATAAAATTAATGAATGAGTCATTTTAGCTCCAAGTACCCACTTGGAATATGAAATTTGGTTGAAGTGTTCGGTTAAATCTCTTGCCCCACAGAGGAAGAATGTGAAAAATGGGTGTAGTATTGGCTTAAAGGCGTGTGGGTTGTGGGCTTTGAATTGACCAAAGTATTAACTTTTTGGGTCAAATTTTATTGCGCTTTTTATTAAATTTATGAGTCCAATTTGGATTTATTTTATTTATTTTTTGGCCCAATTTATTATTCTATTTTTTACTATTTTATCTCAACGGTTGTGATTGCTGAGATATTTCATTTTTTTTAGTTTTATCCCAACAATTTTGAGTGTTGGAATATTTTTCTACTTTTTTTAGCCGCCAATTATTTATTATAAATAGGTGTCTTTGATTTCATTTTTAAGTGTTACTTTTTCTAGACAACTTTTGTGTGGGTCTGTCTTATTTTTGTGTTTGAAAATAGAGTTTCTTCCTTTGTTGGTTCGCCAAAATACTTGAAATTTGGAGTGCTACTATTGCATGTTGTGATTATTGTATCCTAGAAGACGTTTGCTATCGAGTTCGTAGAGCACCAGTGAGGGGAAGGTCAGAGTTTTCAACACTTGCCTCAATTCATAAATTTTGCATTTATTGTCCTTATAAGTTTCTATGTGTTTGAGATTATTGTGTTTTTATTACCTATATATATATATATATATATATATATATATATATATATATATATATATATATATATATATATATATATATTGTAAATTAATTAAAACATCATTTTGGATAACAATCTTAAGACAATATTTATGTTTACTATTATAAAACCCCATAATGATTTGATGTGTTCATTAATTACAAAAACATCTTGGTAAGTTTGATAAAGATAGTAATAGCATTGCTAAAACAACTATTGACCCAAATCACCATTTATATAAAATAATAGAAATGTTATATCTCAATTGGAATACTCTCGTATTATAGGTGTTTAATGTATATCATGAACTGCACTCAACCAGATATTGCTTACTTAGTTAGAAAATTGAGTGGTTATAAAAGTAATCCAAGTGAAGACCATTGGAAAACCATAATAAAGGTTCTTAGATATCTAAGGTATACCCTTAATAATGAATTGCACTACATTAGATAACCATCTGTACATGAAGATACAATGATGGTAATTGGATATGTGATTCAAAGGATTCTAAATCCGCAAGTGGATATGTATTTATCCATGGTAGTCCTGGTGTGTCTTGAAAATACTCAAAACAATCTTGTAATGAACTAAAAAAAATTACCTTTTGAGACTGAACCTTTTAAGACAGCTAAAATTTGAGTCTTTTAAACCCACCTTTTGAGATGGGTAAAATTAGCGGTCTTAAAAACTACTAGTTTTGAAGACCGCTTTTGTTACCCGTCCCAAAAAGTAGTACTAAAGAGACTGCAAATTAGTAGCCATCTTAAAAGGTATACCTTATGAGACGACTAAAACCAATTTTAGTTCTCCCTTTATCATTTTTCACTCCCTCTTTTCACTTAGCCTAAAAAAATAAAAATAATAGAAAGCAAAACCCAAACCCACACCCTGTCATTTTGTCTTCTTTTTCACCCGACCACACGCCCTTAGCTGCACGCCCTCGCCTCTCGAGCCCTAGACATCTTCACCCTAGCCCTATCCCTTACCGCTGGTTAAGCTGATAAGATCGGGTAAGTCGCATTCTTTCCTTTTTGTTGACTATTTTTATCATCTTTTATCATTACTGCATGTTAGAGGGTTTATGTTCTTAATTGAATTAATTGAAATATTGTGTAGGAGGGGGTAAGATCCTACATTTATATAATTACCATTTATGGCCCGTAGAATGAAGACCAACCAAGTTCCTTTACAAAAGTTAGTCAAGAGGTGTCATACTAATTTTGGTGATCCTCACTAAATTCAAATACAAATTCAATTAATAATTTATGAGATATTTTGGATCGATGGTTCGAATTGGAATGGATCTCCCCTCCGATGAAGGATTGAATGGTGTTGTCCATTCTTCTAAGAAATCAAAGATTTTTGAAGTGGAATGAGTGGTGCTAGTCATTCTCCCCTCATTCCACAACCCTAACTTTGACTTCACTTTCACTTCGATATTTTGTGTAAATTGAATTCAATTTTCACAAAATATTTTTTGTAAGTTGAATCTCTATGGGCTTGGGGTCCAGTATAATCCCTTACCCTAACTTTAATTTACACAAAATATTTTTATCATATGTTTGTAGTTAATTGAGTTGTTGAACTTTGATTGTCTGATGTAGATATGATTGTGGACAACTGTGCTATCTGCAAGAATCATATTATGGATCTCATTGAGTTCTTGTAATAACTATTATTGTTTATCACTTTGATTTTTTTTCAAGTTGTGGGGGAATTAATGTCGTTCGGTTAAATTAGGTATCAAATGCCATTCTAATCAAGATAGTGCCACCCGCTACACCAAAAAGGCCAAATTGTCACCTTTCAGCCTGCCAGCCTTGTCACGGTCATTGATCGTGACAAAAAAATACGCAATTTTTATCACGGTCAATGACTGTGACAAGCCCGTGACAACGGTTGTTACCGTCAAAGACCGTGAGACGTCCGTGATAACTTTCGTAGTAAAAAAACCCATTCGCCTATTTTTTCCCACCGATTTGTTTCCCCCCAAACTCTCTCTCTCTCTCTCTCTCTCTCTCTCTCTCTCTCTACTTTCAGGTCCATTTATCCTCTCCCTCTCTCACTCCTATGTGTACGTGTGTGTATATGTATATATGTGTGTGTGTGTGTGCAGGTGGGTGCGTGTGTATATGTATGTGTGTGTAGGTGCACGTGTGTGTGTTCAGGTGGGGGTGGGGGCAGGGGGTGGGGGCAGTGTGTGTAGGGGGAAGGGTGTAGTGTGTGTATGTGTGGGGGTAGGGGGCAGGGGGTAGGGGTAAGGGGAGTGTGTGGGTGGTTGGGGGTAGGGGCGTGGGGGGGGGGGGGGGGGGGTATATAGTGGGGGAAATGGTGTGTGTGTGTTATAGTTACAAATTTATTAAATTATTGACATCAATTACAGAAAAATATATGCTCTTAATAGGTATGGATTTGACCACACAAACCTAATAGATATTGTTAATATTGAAATTAATAGGTATTGTTTAGAATAATATATGCTCCTAATAGGTATTGATTTGAATCTTATTATTTAGAGAAAAAAATTAATTTGACATTATAAATATTGTTTGTGTGTTCTTATTTAAGTTTAAAATTGGTTAGAAATTGTTATTGTTGATTGGGTGTTATTATTTAGGGCTTGAAGCTAATTTGTCATATGTATTTAATTTCTTATATTGTTGGAAGTCAATTAATTGATTATATGAATTAGAAGGAGTACAAGATTCACATTTGTTGGTTTGTTATTGCTGTTGGATTATATTGGACGGATGTGGTTGGATATGGAAGTTAGTTGTTTAACTTTTTTTAAATCCTTAATTTAATTCCCACCAATAAATCATTAAATAATTATATTGTCTTAATTTGTTGGGTTAGTTAATGTTGGAAGTGGCACGACCATTGGTTTATTGTCTAAATTGGTGGAGGGAGAGTTTTTAACTTTTTTTCTAAAATTACAATGTGTCACGACCCGTTCGCGAGTGGTACGATCGCAAAATTATGATAATTAAATGAAACACACTTGAAATTACATATAGTGCGCATATATACTAGCCTTCTAGTTTTTATGCGTACGCATTCAATAACCCTTAGACCCGTTCGAGAGTCATTATCCCTGTAATGAGATCTCTCGAATTGTACCGTTTGGACAATTTGAGACTGCATAGTTTCTATATAATAATATTCTTAGTGGCTTAAACTTTTTACTATTAGAGGAAGTTCTGCAGTCGTATCCTAACATTCTCTTGGTACATACTAGATGATGCGATGTTAAGTGTTATTTCAATTATCAATTGAAATAACACTTACACTTGCGAATCTATGTCGTATACTTACAGAACTATGGGGATATGCTACCGAATTTTTCTCAAATTGGAACAATGTAAACGAGATGTTAAGTATATTACGGAAATATGCGGGCTTGAATGGAATAGGACCACTAACCTTTTAGACGAGATGGAATAATAGGGATTAATAATATAAATTGAATTTGAATTTGAAATTTAAAAATCGAATATAAATAATATATAATTAAACGAGACATATAATAAATTTTATACAACAAGTAATAGATGATTGTTTATAGTAATGGGAACTAAATGTTCACACTTTTGTTTATACTAATCCATGAATATACGCTTCTTACCTATAATAGGTGATTGTTTGGAGTAGCTGTGATGGGATATCCTAAATACAAAGAGTGGATGGGTGAGACAAATAAATTAGGTGCTGTGTTTCTCAGAGATGCTAATGAATTTGTGAAATATGCAAAGAGATGCCATAATGATGAAGAGTTTTCATGCCCATGTGCTAGGTGTAAGAATGGTAAGGTGTTTGAGTGAAAAATAGTTGAACTACATTTGTTAAGATGGGGTATGCAAGATAGTTATCGATTTTGGAATTTTCACTAGGAATCGAAAGTTCCTTTTATCCCCGAACAACCTTCACAACAACCTTCAACAAGTAGGATAGATGTACAAGGGGACGACGTAGATCATAATATGTTAGAGGATTTAGTTGATGATGCGTACGGAGTTTATAAAGTGGAAGAGAATGAGGTTACTGAGGATGTACAAGGTTCAAGTGCTCATGAAGGTATCAGGATAAACCTTGACGATGACTACCAAAGTTTAAAATTTAAGGCGACCCAACCGTTATACTTTGGCTGTTAGAAAGATCAAACAACTTTACATGCCATGGTTGGTTTACATAGTTTGAAGACCCAATATGGTTTGTCTGATAATAGCGTGATAGGAATTCTGAATTGGGTGAAGGGTTTGCTACCCAAGAAGAATATGCTTCCAAATAGCTATCCTGTTATGAAGAACAGTTTGAAATTTTTGGGAATGAAGTATAAGTCAATTCATTCTTATGTGTATGACTGCATACTATACCGAAAGGAGTATGAAAATCACGATCGGTGTTCGGTATGCGATGAACCTAGATATGTCCAATTTATTAGCAAGGAAGGCACAAGCTCAAAAGTGCCTCAAAAAGTGTTGAAATATTTTACCATTAGGCCTAAATTAAAGCGGTTTTTCACAATACCATGGATAACGGAGGCAATGACTTGGCATGCTAGGGTAGAAGTAGGGGATAATCTCATGCGTTATCCTATTGATTCTATAGCTTGGAGGAGGATGAGTTATGAGTATCCTAATTTTTCTCAAGAACAGCGTAAAATTGTTTGGCAATATTAACAAATGGTTTTAATCCATTGGAAGTCTATGCACCAATCAGAGTGTATGGCCAGTGGTCCTCTCCCCACTCAACATCCCTTCTTCATAGTGTATGAGACCTAAATTTTTGATGCTGTCTTTATTGATACTTTTGCCAAAGGAACCAAGTGATGACATTGATGTCTACTTGGATCCTTTAGTAAAAGAATTAAATGAGCTGTGGGAAGAGGGTGTGAAAGAATTTGACTCTTTTAGAAAAGAAGAGTTTACACTGAAAGCTATGTTGATATGGGAAATTCGTGATTTTCCAGCTTATGGGACACTATTCGGTTATGTAGTACATGGTTATTTAGGGTGTCCTATTTGTGGGAAGGAGATTGAATCTCTTCATCTCCCTGCTAGCTCAAAAAATTTATACCATTGCCATACGAGGTTTTTATCCCTCACTCATAGTTTCGGATTTGAGAAAGGTTTTAATTTTTTATTGGGCAGCGTTGAAAATAGGCTACCACTGAGAAAACTTTCAGGTTCAGAAATTGAAAATAAATCTTCTGATTGTGGCCCTAATATGCCAGGTAAGAATCCTAAATTCAAGAATGTCAAGCATAAGAAGACCCCAACTGGGAATAAAACTAAGACAAGAAAGGCATGGTCTAAGAGGTCAATTTTATTTGACTTGTCTTATTGTAAGAATAACCCGATGCGCTATGTATTGGATGTGATGCATGCAGAGAAGAACATCACTAAACATATTGTAGGCACATGCCTTGGAGGAGTCATTCGAAGGATGGAGAAAATGCACGAAAAGACCTTAAATCATTAAAACTTAAGCCACAACAATGGTTGAAATAAGATAGTAGGGGAAGGACAATAATTCCCCCTGGTGCCTTTATTTTGACAAGTGAGGAAAGGAATGTTCTTTTAGACACAATTCATAATTTGAAGGTTACATCTAATTTTTCGTCCAACTTGCAAAGGATTGTGAATTATGTTACCCATGGTTTACATAAGTGTAAGTCCCATGCTTGGCATGCGATCATGCAATTGGTTCCTCTATTATTTCAGCACTCTTTATCTAAGTACAAGGATTTACAGAGGGCGATAATGCAAATTAGTATCTGCTTCTCACTTTTATGTGAGAAGGTAGTCAACCGAGAACACATAGTGGCCGCAAAAGTGGCGGTTACCGAAGCAATTTGTGTGTTGGAGAAGTACTTTCAACCATCATTCTTTGACAAAAGTGTTCACTTGTTTATACACCTATGCGTCGAGGCACTTCTTTGCAGTCCAGTTAGATATCACTGGATGCATCCGTTTGAAAGATTGATAAAGTTTTCAAAGATTATGTCAAGAATACACGATACATTGTAGGATCAATTGCATAGGAATACATCACCATGGAGTCATCAATCTATACTCGGGAATATATGCCTCACTCGACAAGTGGTGATGACATTGATGAGTTCGTCGATGAGGGTGGTCATGTGATGGGAAAACGAGTGAAATTAACGAGTTTGCAACATGAAAAAGTAGCTCGTTATCTATTTGACACACATGAAGATGTCGAAGAATGGAAAAAGGAAGTTTAAATTATTATAAGTTTTATATTATTTTAGATTATTTTATACATGATTGATTTTGTAATACATTCGTCACATTAATTTTATGAAGAAAATATGAAGCTTGTGAGAACAATAAAAGACGAAAAATAATAGCACAATTAGACAACGAGTGTAGGATGTGGTTGTCACACGAGGTAATTATAATGAAATGGTCGTTATTAATGTTACATTACAATAAAACTTTACAACTAACCTAATTAATTAATCTATATTCTCAGCTCTTAAAGACGGATGATACGACATCAAAGCTTACTCGTCTAACCACTAAACCCTTGTTTATGGCACAGGAGTACAAAAAATATCGATTGAACGGTTATGTATTCTTTGCAAGGGTGTACGAGGAAAGTACAAATGTACAGAACTCGGACATTTCATACAAGGCTCTTACTTTCTTTTGAGCGAGCGCAAAATATAAAAACCTTGTTGAAATGACTTACTATGGTGTAATTCAAAATATATTTGAATTGGACTATTTAAGCTTCAAAGAGGTTGTATTTTACTATGATTGGGTAAGAGTTGAGGATAAAAATGCTTGTAAAGTTGATCCTGGCACCAATTTGATTATAGTTGACTTGTCCAAGTTGAAGAGCAATGAACACGTGAGCGATGAGTCGTTTGTTTGTGCTTTTTAAAAGGTCAAGCAAGTGTTTTACTCGGAGTATATCAATAACGAACCGTGGTTAATCGTCCTATATGTGCCAAAGCGTCTAAACAGTAGTGTGGATGACTTGACTGCTCCTACTGAATATCAATCCATTTTTTATGATAACTCGAATTTGAAACAAATTTTAGATTTTGTAGTAAGTATTCCAATTATCGGACATCAGTTTAATGCTTTTAATTCATTTTTACTTTATCAATTTACAATTCATTTGTACTTTATCAGTTTAGTACATGTAATATTTAGATTTAATTTTTAAGCATTAATTCAAAAGTCCATGTCCAGTGGGTGTATTATTCTAGTGTTTTATTATTATCAGACATCAGTTTAATGCTTTTAATTCACTTGTAGTTGATCAGTTTAGTGCATTAATTCAAAGTTGCCAGTGTTTTGTTATAATATGGTTAGTGCTTTGTATTCTTCTAATTCATTTGGATTTGTACTAATAACAACAATTTTTATAGAAAAATGTCTTCTTCAGGGCTTCACGGCTGCAGAGGTGACAATGGCTTCTCGGCCCCTAGGCTCCTAAAATGGGGCAAATTGGGATCAACCGTTGAGAGAAAGACAGGATTATTGGCTAGATCCCTCGAGTTGGTGAAGACGATTATCATCCCGGATTACACCAATTGGAAGGAGGTGCCAAATGAGCTCAAGTTGTCTATTTAGGTGGCACTACAGGTAATGTATTTATATTTATATTTATATTTATTAGCAACTAACACTTACTTTAGTTTTGTTTTATATTTGTTTAACAGGAACAATTCGGCCTGCTCCCACAACTCTGCGATTCCATGTTGGAGCATTTGAGGGAATAACATAAGATGTGGAAGAAGAATTTATGAGCCCGCTACTTTGGGAAGACCCAAGACTCCATTCTCAAACTGCATGATAACGTCCTGACGAAGGAGCTGATCACATTGGCACAATGACAAAACTTTATCGACAATGAGATCAAGGAGTGACAATTAGCATCTCGCCAATTGGAGAGGGAAGATTGGGTGAAAATTATCGTCATATTCTCAAATCGGGAGACCCGCGACTACGCAGTCGGTTCCTACAAGTAACATTGGTCCTGTGCGAGGTGTTCGTGCCTCTTACGGGGCCGTTTGGTGACTGGTTTGGGTTTTCACCCTCAAACGACTTGTTTTTAAGCCTAATCTAGGTATTTCTAAATTATCATCATATTCTCAAATTGGGAGACCCGCGACTACGCGGTCAGTTCCTACAAGTTACATTGGTCCCATGCGAGGTGTTCGTTCCTCTTACGGGGCCGTTTGGTGGTTAGTTTTGGTTTTCACCCTCAAACGTCTTTTTTTAAGCCTAATCTAGATATTTCCAAATTATCATCATATTCTCAAACCGGGAGACCCGCGACTATGCAGTCAGTTCCTACAAGTTACACTGGTCCCGTGCGAGGTGTTCGTGTCTCTTACGGGGCCGTTTGGCGACTGGTTTGGGTTTTCACCCTTTAATTGATTATTTTTAAGCCTAATCTAGATATTTCTAAATTATCATCATATTCTCAAATCGGGAGACCCGCGACTATGCGGTCAGTTCCTACAAGTTACATTGGTCCCGTACGAGGTGTTCGTGCCTCTTACGGGACCGTTTGGTGACTAGTTTGGGTTTTCACCCACAAACGACTTATTTTTAAGCCTAATCTAGGTATTTCTAAATTATCATCATATTCTCAAATCGGGAGACCCACGACTACGCGGTCAGCTCCTACAAGTTACATTGGTCCCGTGCGAGGTGTTCGTTCCTCTTACGAGGCCGTTTGGCGGTTGGTTTGGGTTTTCACTTTCCAAATTATCGTTATATTCTCAAATCGGGAGACCCGCGACTACGTAGTCGGTTCCTACAAGTAACATTGGTCCTGTGCGAGGTGTTCGTGCCTCTTACGGGGCCGTTTGGTGACTGGTTTGGGTTTTCACCCTTAAACGACTTGTTTTTAAACCTAATCTAGGTATTTCAAATTATCATCATATTCTCAAACTGGGAGACCCGCGACTACGCAGTCAGTTCCTACAAGTTACATTGGTCCCATGCGAGGTGTTCGTTCCTCTTACGGGGCCGTTTGGTGGTTAGTTTTGGTTTTCACCCTCAAACGGCTTTTTTAAAGCCTAATCTAGATATTTCCAAATTATCATCATATTCTCAAACCGGGAGACCCGCAACTATGCAGTCAGTTCCTACAAGTTACACTGGTCCCGTGCGAGGTGTTCGTGTCTCTTACGGGGCCGTTTGGTGACTGATTTGGGTTTTCACCCTCAAACGGCTTATTTTTAAGCCTAGTCTAGATATTTCCAAATTATCATCATATTCTCAAACTAGGAGACCCGCGACTATGCGGTCAGTTCCTATAGGTTACATTGGTCCCATACGAGGTGTTTGTGCCTCTTACGGGGCCATTTGGCGACTGGTTTGGATTTTCATCCTCAAACGACCTATTTTTAAGCCCAGTCTAGATATTTCCAAATTATCGTCATATTCTCAAACCAGGTGACTCGCGTCTATGTGGTCAGTTTCTACAGGTTACATTGGTCCCGTGCGAGGTGTCCGTTCGTCTTACGGGGTCGTTTGGTGATTGGTTTGAGTTTTCACCCTCAAACGACTTATTTTTTTAGCATAATCTAGATATTTCAAAATTATCGTCATATTTTCAAACCGAAAGGTCCACGACTACACGATCAGTTCCTCCAAGTTACATTGGTCCCGTGCGAGGTGTTCGTGCCTCTTACGGGGCCATTTGGTGACTAGTTTGGGTTTTTACCCTTAAATGACTTATTTTTAAGCCTAATCTAGATATTTCCAAATTACCCCCATATTCTCAAACCGTGAGACCCGTGACTACGCGGTCAGTTCCTATAAGTTACATTGGTCCCGTGCGAGGTGTTCATGCCTCTTACGGGACCGTTTGGGGACTGGTTTCTGTTTTCACCCTCAAATATGAGAATTTATATTCTCCTCTTATCGATCAATGCATATATAGCATACCGTTGAACCCCCAAGTGTATTTGATACGAGTGAGACGATTCAGAGCGAACTAGTGAGTTTGAGTTCATGAGGTTAAGAAGCTAAATTGCACGAGCATTAGAGTAGCTTGGATTTGATACGAGTGAGATGAAGACTCGATGGTTCTTACAGACCAATTATATAATTGGACCAATGTCGCAGCAATATGAAGTAAATTGGATAATAAAGAATATGAATTCATTCAATATCGCAGCAATGTCGCAACAATACGAATTCATTCAACGAATATAAATTGGACCAATGTCGTAGCAAACAACTTAACTATTATATATAATAGTTATATATAACAACTGTTATATATAACTTTTTTTTATATATAACAGGAGTTGTTATATATAATTATTATATATAACAATTATATATAAGTTAAGTTGCTTGCTGCGACATCTGCTAAAATGTTCTCCGTAACACACTTAAATCGCCTTATCCTAAGGGAAAAATAGACTGCATATTGCAATCATATAACATCTGCTAAAATGATTACAATCAAAATTCTGCATATTATAATCAAACTTCATATAACATCATATAACATCTGCGTATTACAATCAAACTTCTGCTAAAATCATATAAATCTAACATCTTCTAAATCATATAAAAATCATATAACAATCATATAACAATCAAACATCTCCATATTACAATCAAACTTCATGTAACATATGCTAAAATGATTACAAAGATCACATTGCTCACTGGATCATACAAGCCATATAAATCAACTAGAGGTTTTGTAGTATGCATATTGAGTAATTTTATCCGTCTAAAAAATTCAAATCACCTCAAATATGCCAAACGAGATAGTTGGTGGTGGAGCAGGATTATAAAAGCATAATTTAGCAATATGAGTAGAGATTTTGCAGATTTGTACCTTAGGGGGAAGTACTTCGAAGCAAGGTGGTGTAGGTGGAAGAGGATCTTGTGGAGAATCCTCTTGTCCGCATCCTTCCTAACCGTATATGTGTACCTATTAAGAAATAAAATTAAAAATTAATAACTAAATGTTAAATTGAAAAATATAAATGTTAGCGTCCAACATAAATTAAACTAACCTTTCTTTAAGTGGTCCATAATCGAGTCCCTAATGCTCATTTTACTGAAGCTATAATCATCATCCATGACAAAAAATATTTGATGCAAAGAAACAAAGGATGTGATAATAATATTTTATCCCAACACCATAAAAGCAAATTTAATATGCAAAAAAAAAAAAATAGCAGTTATATTGTCAGAAGTGATAGTTACTTTTATACTTGCGACTACAAAAGTGGATGCAATTTTTAATTAGCACCAAGACAACTATTTTAATGATGTAAGATCTCCATGTTCATCAAACACAATACCACAAAAGTTACAAAAGTTAACTCAATTACATTATTCGTCGGTGTCTCCAATGGGAGGACAAAGGTCGTCGAGCCAATACATAATTCCATTTTTACCAACATCTTCCAAGTTCTCGCAATGAGCTTGTTTTCCACCCCAAACTGGATACTCGGGCACTTTGATGTCATCGAGTAAAACTCGCACTTCATTCTTTCTCAATGTATTGAAGTGAACGATCGAGATGGCTCCTAGTTGTGTTTCCTCCCATAACCGACAAGTTCACGCGTGTGGGATAGTATTTTGCATTCAATTAGAGAGGTGAAATTTAGAACCTCGAATGTAGGGGAGGAAAGATAACACGAAGGAGTTCAAGTGACTAAAGTAGGAAGTGTCTAACACAAGAAAATTTCTCAATTTTGAAGTCAGTAATGAATTCTGATAATGAGGACTTTATCCCCTCTATGTCACTCCTAAGGGGATCACATTATCCTTTTAATTTTCGGTGTCCTCTTTCACCTCTTCAAGCATTTTTCTAGCAAATGCCAACCCTAATATAACGGTTCTCGAATTTGTAGACCCAACGCAACGAACACGTCCTCCCGTATCTTTTCTGAAAACCTCAAAAATAGGCGTCTCCTCCCGACCACTCGCTTTGTCTACATCCAGAAGAAATTGAATTTGGTCTTGTACAAAAATATATTAACATTAGGTTGATGATACGATACATTTTTTTAGACAATACGGTAACAACCCGAGGTTTTGGAGACAATGATTTATTTATTTTGGGAGAAATAAATAATATTTTATTGGAGAAATAATTAAATTGGCAATTGAGGTCAAAATTTGAAGTTGTTAGAAAGAGTGTCGAATGTCGATTCTGAGGGTACCATAGTGTCCGGAAGGGTCGATAAAGTCGAAATGACTGTACTTGGGGTCTATTTAGGTTCCGAAATAAATTAGGACCGTTTGACTCGAATTAAAGTTACCGAGTCATTTAAAGTGTGTATTATCATTTAAAGATGTGTATCTAGGGATATAGGGCTTAAAAGCCTACGGGATATTTATTTCTCCAAAGAGAGAAAGAGAAAAAAGAAAGAAAGAAAGAGAGAAGAAGAAAGAAGAAGAAAAGGAAGGAGAAAATAGAAAGAAAGTGGAGATTTCCGGCCAATACTCGATCTCAAGGCGGATTCAGACCCTACGAACCCGAGGCAAGTGATTAAACTTGCTAAATAATTGTTGTGTACCATTTATTGCATGATTTGTGGATTGAATATTTGGGTTTTAGGTTTAGTTTAACAAAACCTAACTTTTGGGTATAATCTTAGATTTGATATGTAGATATTTGATTTGAGGATAGAAATTGGTTTATATGTATTCTAGGATGTATATTAATGATATATTTGTGATTGGGTTGAAGAGAAATGAAGAAGAAATGATAAAAAATGAATTTTGGGTATTTTAGGCTTACAAAAAGTAGCCATTTTCGAGAGTTCTGAAGGGTCGAATCGATTCGGCCTCCTACCGAATCGATTCGGAAATATGCAGGTGCCCAGGTCTGAGTGATCGAATCTATTCGGACTACAGCCGAATCGATTCGGCCTGAGACAGAGTCCCAAGTCTGATGACCCGAATCGATTCGCCTTCCTAGCCGAATCGATTCGCTGGGCCGAATCGATTCGGAATTGGCCCGAATCGATTCGAAAATAGGGATTTTTCAAGGGATGTTTTCTAAGGAGAATTTCATCCCGTTTTGTTCGAGGTTATTGATTGGGGATATCTATAGGAGATATTTTTAGTATGTTTTGGAGACTTTTAGTGAGTTTCCCTTATAAGAAATTATTGTGGTCATATTGACTAAATTTGAGGAATACCGAATAGATATTATGGTATATTTTAAGTGGGGAAGCCCACTTTGATTGGAGATTTGATTTGGGGATGATCATTATATTCATATAAAGAATGAGAAAAAATTTAGAGATATTGGATCTTAGGATCAAATCCCAGAATGGGATAACTTCAAAGGTTCATAAAATGAATTGAACCCTAGTATGGATGGAGAATTATAAATGCTAAATTGAGGTGTATTAGGATAAAGAATATCCTTAACTTGAATTGAATTTAAAGACAATTCATTTTTAGAGGCGACTTGTGAGCTTCAAGTGAGAAATAGTATAGTGTATACTAAGTGGGGAAGATGTGTGAGCTTTTATGGTTAGTGTATCAAGAGAGTAATATACTAAACAACGATGTTAATCAAATTGCGCCAATGGGTGTATAATAAATAAGAAAATGATGTTGCAGGTATACCTTATATGATGGTATATCTTTATTATGTGGGATATATGTATACCTTATATGATGGTATATATACATGTTAGGCATACCCTCTCCTTGATATCATTGGGAGGTTTCGTGCGTAGAGGGTGAGCATCCTGGCTTAAAGAGCAGGATGTGGATATTTCCCAGGTCATAGTCTTCCATGGTGGTCAACAAATGACATATATATATATATATATATACATTATTTATTTTGGGGGTGAGAGGTCGTGGGTATGTGTCTCTCTCACTTTCCGGTTAGGAGCTATGACCGCTTCCCGGACGTTGTGTGCGTGAGTTGATCACGAGGTGGGTGTCGTTGAACCCCACCAGGTGGCCCCAGTTTGCTACGTATATGGGCTGCTGGAAGATGATAGCATGTGAGCCTGCATCCTTCGAGTTATATCTCAGTTGGATGGTTATTATTGCTTATGTTTGTACTTGGGTATCAAGGGCATAATGGACCTCAACGACCTACATTGCCAGGATTAGTGTATCGGGGTGGTTCCTTGTTTGGATTTTTCCTCGGCGAGACGTCCCACGCACGAACCGCAGTGTAATGTTGGAACTTGGGGGTAAGTTAGTCCTTAAAGCTCATACTTATATTTATACATATATCACCTATCCCGACAATCGATAGTGCCAGGAGTAGTGTAACGGGGGGGTTCCTTGTTTGGATTTCGCTTCGGCGAGACGTCCCATGCATGAAACGCCGTGTACTGTTAAGAATTGGGAATATTAGTTAATTAAAATTTGGATAATAGATTGGGTTACATGCATCTTGCATTGAGGGCATAATGAGCCTCGAGGATCAATACGGTCAGGAGTAGTGTAACGGGGGGTTCCTTGTTTAGATTTTGCTTCGGCGAGACGTCCCACGCACGAAATGCAGTGCCGTGTTGAGAATCGGGAGGAGTTTAGTACTTAACTCTTGATGCTAATAACTCATATATAATAATTACATATATATACTGTTTACATGCCAATTAAGGGCATCACTAGAATATAAAATTCTAGTAAATGAGAATGTTGATGTTTTGTGATTATGTGGTTATGTGACGGATCATGTAACTTTATATGTTCAACAAATGAACATTATAAAGATAACTATAACTATTACATTAAAGTTAATGTATATAACTTATATATTATAGAAATAAGTGTAGATTGGGAGATAGGTTAGATGGCTTCACTTAAATACTTCAATTGGGTTTAAGTTAGAATCCTCTTACCTAAATTAGAATCGATCATCCATTTGGAGATCACGTGCATACGCTTAGTGCGCGCTTTAGATGAGAGGTGAGTTGAATTATTATGGAGAGTTCGATTTCACCTTAACCACGTAATAATGCATTTGTAATTATTATGCATTTTAATACACTTTCTATAAAATGTTTTTCAACTCGGGCTCTGACCCGTTTATATTTTCTCCTCCATGTATATATTGTATTACTTTAGGTGTTCCTCCGCAAGGACGCCCTTGATGTTCATCCATCCAGTATTCGTGGAGCTGTGGCAGTAGCGGACTGTTGCGGCACTTTGTTTTAGTCGATTCCTATCTTTGTATATCTAGATTAGAATTCAGTTTGTATATTGAGTTAGTATTCAAGTGTTGTAGATTAACACTTTCATATTTCATTTATTAGATTATTGTACTGTCTGTTACCCGACAGCATATTCGGGTATTTCATTATTCTGATTTATTTGTACATTGTATTGTACTCTCTCTTATTAATGGAGTTTGCACTTTTCACTCATCATAGTTAGATGTATATTGTTGGTTATGTGCATTATTGGTTTTGTTGTTGTTGTTAAATAAAAAGTTTTAAATTTTTGACAATTCGCTTTTAATAATTTCGGGTAGTTAGCCTTATATTATTAGCTTTGTCATTTGATGTTGAGACTGTGCCATCTGGGATACCTGAGTTATTGTAGTATAGGGCTAGCCACCCGTTATTATTTTGAGCGGGTTGTCACAGATGGTATCAGAGCATCAGGTTCTAGTGTCTTTAGGATCTGTGTGCGTTACTACGATCTTTCGTAAGCGTTTTTGATGTAGAGCCTTATTATCAGGACGATTGCATTCATACGCCCATATTTCTTTTGTGATTTGAAAACTTTTGAAAGGTGTTCTGATACAATTGTTCTTGTTCCAGATGCCACCGAAGGGAGGTCGTTCAGTTAAGGCAAATAAAGGGAATGTGCAACCCCAAATGCCTCAAAGGAACGTGACTACCGAGGATGTTGCCAATATTGTGGCACAAGCAGTAACTGCTGCCATTTCTACGATGACACAACAATCTGCCGTTCAAGAATCCTGACCACATTTAGGATTGTCTTTATGGGAGAGAGTGAAGGAAGATTTTAGTAAGGGGAATCCTCTCGTGTTTGCAGGGGGAGTTGATGCAATGGCTGCAAGTCAATGGAAGAATAATATACAGATGCACCTTCGTATGGTTGAGTCTAGTGAGGTTCAGAAATAATTTTTAGCCACCTTTAAGTTATCGGGTGCAGCTCTTCAATGGTGGGAGTCTGTCACCACATCTGAACAGAGAGATACTTTACCTATAACAACATTTTGGGAACTTTTTGATCGAAGGTATTTTCCTTCCTCTTCTCGAGAGATAAAGATTTTTCAAGAAAATAGAACGGTGGCAGAGTATGAGGAAGATTTTTCTAGATGGGCAAAATTAGTACCTGATGAGGTAGTTACGGAAGAGAAGCGTATATCGAAGTTTGTTCGAGGACTAGATTGGAAAATCCGACAACATTTGTTAGAGAGTCCTAAGTTAATGACTTTCAATGAGGTAGTGAATGCGGATCTATTAAAGTGTCATGAATATCGTCTCAGTTCGCGAGAGGGTAAGAACTTTGGATATTTGAGTTCATTAAGTAAGTTTGGCAAGGAGAGTGCCAGTAATGTGAGTGGGCAAAAAGGGTTTGTGGGTAAATGTTTCTTTTGTAAAGAAATAGGTCATAAAAAGAGAGATTGTCCTAAAAGAGGTAAAGGACCACGTTTTGATGAAATTTTGGAAGTGCAACCCCTACAGCAGATTCGAGGTCATTTTAGACTGGGGGACTATGTTTGGGAGCTCATTGATGAGGAAGGGAAATCGGACTAGAGCTGGGTAATGTAAGTTAATTTTCCTTTATAAATAGGATAATTACTATGTAAGGTTTTGGGAATATCGTATGGGAGATATTTGTGAATGGGTAGTGCTATAGCCCTATTATGTATGGTATGTAATGACCCTAAGGGGAATTTTGAGCAAGATATGCTATTATTTTTTAATGAATAGATGATTTTGCAAGGTGCTCAAAAAGAGCTATAAACCTTGTGGTAAATGTAAGAATGGTAATGGTGATAAGTAGTAATGATTAAGCTACTTCTTTTATATAGTCATGATTAGACTATTATAATTGTTGCATTCCAGATATGGATGAGCCTTGTAAATGAAAAAATATTGAAATGATGTAAGAGGTTGTTTATGTTTGAAAGTTGAGATTGTGGATTGATGGACGAAGGAAAATTTTGCTCATGATTATGATAATTTTTGTGAGCTACATATTGTTATATATATGATGATTTAAAAGACCTTGTTTTGTACACAAGGCATCTTATATTATATTATATTGTATAAACCGTTTTTAAAATAAACTGTTTTCAAAATAAAACTTTTTATCGGCCCTCGGGCCCTTTCAAAATTTCACTAAAATATTTTCAAACTCTAGTCCGGATTTAACAAACTCTCAATCCCCGACGTCGCCACATAGTAGTGTATTGGGAGGATTCCTTGTTTGGATTTCGCTTTTGCGAGACGTCCCCCGCACGAAAGTGGCGAATGTCAGGAATTGAGAGGAGTTATTTCTTTGGACCATTCCAATTTTTTTTACACTATTAAAATGTTAGTATTATATTAATGGAAATGTGGAACTTTGGAGGCAAATAAAGCCTCATTATGATTGCTGTGAGCATAAAGCTAAAAAATAAAGGGTGTATGGGCGCCCTAGTTGTGGAAATTGGTTTTATTTAACTCATAATCAACTTAAAAATAAAATAAATTAAATAAATTCGTCATGGGAAGGTAGAAGTTTGGAGATAGGATTAGTGAGTATAGGTATATTATAACTAGTTGAGCTTGGGAGAATTAGGCCTAGCTAAAATTTCGAGGACGAAATTTTTGTAAGTGGGGTAGTTTGTAACAACCCGAGGTTTTGGAGACAATGATTTATTTATTTTGGGAGAAATAAATAATATTTTATTGGAGAAATAATTAAATTGGCAATTGAGGTCAAAATTTGAAGTTGTTAGAAAGAGTGTCGAATGTCGATTCTGAGGGTACCATAGTGTCCGGAAGGGTCGAGAAAGTCGAAATGACTGTACTTGGGGTCTATTTAGGTTCCGAAATAAATTAGGACCGTTTGACTCGAATTAAAGTTACCGAGTCATTTAAAGTGTGTATTATCATTTAAAGATGTGTATCTAGGGATTTAGGGCTTAAAAGCCTACGGGAGATTTATTTCTCCAAAGAGAGAAAGAGAAAAAAGAAAGAAAGAAAGAGAGAAGAAGAAAGAAGAAGAAAAGGAAGGAGAAAAGAGAAAGAAAGTGGAGATTTCCGGCCAATACTCGATCTCAAGGTGGATTCAGACCCTACGAACCCGAGGCAAGTGATTAAACTTGCTAAATAATTGTTGTGTACCATTTATTGCATGATTTGTGGATTGAATCTTTGGGTTTTAGGTTTAGTTTAACAAAACCTAACTTTTGGGTATAATCTTAGATTTGATATGTAGATATTTGATTTGAGGATAGAAATTGGTTTATATGTATTCTAGGATGTATATTAATGATATATTTGTGATTGGGTTGAAGAGAAATGATAAAAAATGAATTTTGGGTATTTTAGGCTTACAAAAAGTAGCCATTTTCGAGAGTTCCGAAGGGTCGAATCGATTCGGCCTCCTACCGAATCGATTTGGAAATATGCAGGTGCCCAGGTCTGAGTGATCGAATCGATTCGGACTCCAGCCGAATCGATTCGGCCTGAGACAGAGTCCCAAGTCTGATGACCCGAATCGATTCGCCTTCCTAGCCGAATCGATTCGCTGGGCCGAATCGATTCGGAATTGGCCCGAATCGATTCGAAAATAGGGATTTTTCAAGGGATGTTTTCTAAGGAGAATTTCATCCCATTTTGTTCGAGGTTATTGATTGGGGATATCTATAGGAGATATTTGTAGTATGTTTTGGAGACTTTTAGTGAGTTTCCCTTATAAGAAATTATTGTGGTCATATTGACTAAATTTGAGGAATACCGAATAGATATTATGGTATATTTTAAGTGGGGAAGCCCACTTTGATTGGAGATTCGATTTGGGGATGATCATTATATTCATATAAAGAATGAGAACAAATTTAGAGATATTGGATCTTAGGATCAAATCCCAGAATGGGATAACTTCAAAGGTTCATAAAATGAATTGAACCCTAGTATGGATGGAGAATTATAAATGCTAAATTGAGGTGTATTAGGATAAAGAATATCCTTAACTTGAATTGAATTTAGAGACAATTCATTATTTG
Source organism: Sambucus nigra (assembly GCA_949130495.1). Taxonomy (NCBI): domain Eukaryota; kingdom Viridiplantae; phylum Streptophyta; class Magnoliopsida; order Dipsacales; family Adoxaceae; genus Sambucus; species Sambucus nigra. Next base: position 378,901,821 of record OX422214.1, on the reverse strand, counting down.
AGGCGACTTGTGAGCTTCAAGCGAGAAATAGTATAGTGTATACTAAGTGGGGAAGACGTGTGAGCTTTTATGGTTAGTGTATCAAGAGAGTAATATACTAAACAACGATGTTAATCAAATTGCGCCAATGGGCATATAATAAATATGAAAATGATGTTGCAGGTATACCTTATATGATGGTATATCGTTATTATGTGGGATGTATGTATACCTTATATGATGGTATATATACATGTTAGGCATACCCTCTCCTTGCTATCATTGGGAAGTTTCATGCGTAGAGGGTGAGCATCCTGGCTCAAAGAGCAGGATGTGGATATTCCCCAGGTCATAGTCGTCCAAGGTGGTCAACAAATGACATATTTACATACATTATTTATTTTGAGGGTGAGAGGTCGTGGGTATGTGTCGCTCTCACTTGCCGGTTAGGAGATATGACCGCTTCCCGGACGTTGTGTGCGTGATTTGATCACGAGGTGGGTGTCGTTGAACCCCACCAGGTGGCCCCAGTTTGCTACGTATATGGGCTGTTGGAATATGATAGCATGTGAGCCTGCGTCCTTCGAGTTATATCTCGGTTGGATGGTTATTATTGCTTGTGTTTGTACTTGGGTATCAAGGGCATAATGGACCTCAACGACCTACATTGCCAGGATTAGTGTATCGGGGTGGTTCCTTATTTGGATTTCGCCTCGGTGAGACGTCCCATGCACGAACCGCAGTGTAATGTTGGGACTTGGGGGTAAGTTAGTCCTTAATTCTCATACTTATATATATACATATATCACTTATCCCGATAATCGACAGTGCCAGGAGTAGTGTAACGGGGGGGTTCCTTGTTTGGATTTCGCTTCGGCGAGACGTCCCACGCATGAAACGCCGTGTACGGTTAAGAATTGGGAATATTAGTTAATTAAAATTTGGATAATAAATTGGGTTACATGCATCTTGCATTGAGGGAATAATGAGCCTCGAGGATCAATATGGTCAGGAGTAGTGTAACGGGGGGGTTCCTTGTTTGGATTTTGCTTCGGCGAGACGTCCCACGCACGAAATGCAGTGCCGTGTTGAGAATCGGGAGGAGTTTAGTCCTTAACTCTTGATGCTAATAACTCATATATAATAATTACATATATATACTGTTTACATGCCAATTAAGGGCATCACTAGAATATAAAATTCTAGTAAATGAGAATGTTGATGTATTGTGATGATGTGGTTATGAGATGGATCTTGTAACTTTATATGTTCAACAAATGAACATTATAAAGATAACTATAATTATTACATTAAAGTTAATGTATATAACTTATAAATTATAGAAATAAGTGTAGATTGGGAGATAGGTTAGATGGCTTCACTTAAATACTTCAATTGGGTTTAAGTTAGAATCCTCTTACCTAAATTAGAATCGAGCATCCATTTGGAGATCATGTGCATACGCTTAGTGCGCGCTTTAGATGAGAGGTGAGTTGAATTATTATGGAGAGTTCGATTCCACCTTAATCATGTAATAATGCATTTATAATTATTATTCATTTTAATACACTTGCTATAAAATGTTTTTCAACTCGGGCTCTGACCCGTTTATATTTTCTCATCCATGTATATATTGTATTACTTTAGGTGTTCCTCCGCAAGGACGCACTTGATGTTCATCCATCCAGTATTCGAGGAGCTGTGGCAGTAGCAGACTGTTGCGGCACTTTGTTTTAGTCAATTCCTATCTTTGTATATCTAGATTATGATTCAGTTTGTATATTGAGTTAGTATTCAATTGTTGTAGATTAACACTTTCATATTTCATTTATTAGATTATTGTACTGTCTGTTACCCGACATCATATTCGGGTATTTCATTGTTCTGATTTATTTGTACATTGTATTGTACTCTCTCTTATTAATGGAGTTTACACTTTTCACTCATCATAGTTAGATGTATATTGTTGGTTATGTGCATTATTGGTTTTGTTATTGTTGTTAAATAAAAAGTTTTAAATTTTTGACAATTCGCTTTTAATAATTTCGGGTAGTTAACCTTATATTATTAGCTTTGTCATTTGATGTTGAGACTCTTCCATTTGGGATACTTGATTTATTGTAGTATAGGGCTGGCCACCCGTTATTATTTTGAGCGGGTTGTCACAGATACGAACATTAAAAAATTTAAATTACCGCAAATATTTTATCATGAGCGGCATAACCACCTCCTTTGACTATAGGAGTTGCCAACCACAATTCAGCACGAGTGGGTGCACGCCCATGCTTATTTCTCCAATTCTTTGAAGCTCGAGCATAACCATGATGACCTGTGTTATGAGTTGTCTTTCTCACACAATTTTGTTTAGTCTCTTTGTTCTTCCTTCGCAAAGTTTTTTGAACCTCTAAAGCTTCATTATTGCAAAACACCTCCAGTCCTCAGATTTGACATTTCGTGGCACTTTCTCCTTCGACATTCCAACATCACCATCCTTCAAATTAACCCTTAGCTTTGACTTGAACTTTTTCCAAGCATCGTTTACTTTTTTCATAAAAAAATTCTTCTGACTTTTGCGCACATCTGGGAACTCTTTCTACAATATATGAAGAAATAAAATTAAAACATCACATAATTGAATTTACTAACAGAAAAATCCCTTTTTGCTTGTGATTCAAATCAAACCCATTTTCCACAAAAAATTATCCAACTAATAATGTTCACCAAACCAAGTTGTGAAAATCCCAATTCTTACTTTAAAATAATTTTATATTGATTAATCCTAAACATGCATCTAGTGATTAAAGCAAGTAAGTAAAGTAAACAATACTCACAATGCCAGATGTATGAGGAAAAAACCATGACGGGAAAAAACAACGGACTACCCAAGCCAGACAATCACCATGAACAAAGGTTTTACAAAGACAGATTAGCCTTACTCAATGACTCGATCCCCATGTGTATTGGACTCCTTCTTATCTTCTACCGTTTTAATAGTACCCACGCAGAAATTCCATCTTTCACGATACCTGTCCATAACACTCGACTCCACGAATGTCTCGGTGTCCACTGATTGGCTTTGATTCGTCTACGATGTCGAACAATAAGTCCTTCTCTTTTCTTCACCGCAAAACCCTTGATGTTTAATGATAGAACAAACTTCTTGGTGCAGCAAGATCACATAAACATATACAAATGATATCTCGGATCTTTACAAACTTTAAGGATGTGCTTAATGATTTTTAAACCTTAAAAAACATGTGCAAACACGTACCGGATGATAAACTGTTTTTTCTAGATGCACACTTACGAAACTCTGATGAAAACATAGTTTAAATAAGATTAAAATGCCGCCTCAAAAATCGTGTGGTTCGAACGACAATGCCACATCGTTCGCGCGACATAGGCATCTCGTTCGAACGAGATCCTTATGTAGTTTGAACGAGCTGGCGAAGGTTTGACTTTTTGACTTTTTGTTCAAAACGTCTCTTATAAAAGTGATCCAAATAAGTCAAACTCTATTTCGAGCTCATTAGAATAAAACGTAGTGTAAACCATTTAAAACACTTTAAAACATTTTTTCTTTATAAAAGTACATCCTTATCTTTTATAAAAACAATTCCGAGTGCCATTAATTAAACACATTCATACCCGAGTGATCTCAGAATGCAATTAACTTTGAAGACGAATAAACTTGCACCAATTTAAACTTAGGCATGACTAATTATTTGAAGCTTTGCCGCAACGTCTTCAAATTTCTTCAATATGTCATAGACTAAGTGGGATCGCGACAAAATAAAATCTACCTATGACATATTACAAACACAGTTTTGTTCACGAAATTAAGTCAAAATAATACAGGGACTCAATTGGAAATTTATGTCCTTACTAATCTCCCCCTTTGAATATTTCGGGACAAAACTAAACCAATGAAATGCCTTAGTCGGGCCGTCAAGCCTTATGACGCCTAAATCCCATCCCATAAACCCAAGACAAAAATTACAGGACACGGACTCGTATATATATCACTGGCAAGCATGAAATGTCTGGATGTGATGTAGTCTTGAAATCTCGAATCGCTGAAGCATACCTATGCACATGAAATAGACAAACAAATACCTAGTGAAGTATGGAGGAACAAATGAAACCAATGTATATCCAAATGATACCAAACGATAATAGATACCAATATGAATAAACTCTGAAAAATCATTTGTTAAATAATTTGAGCAACAAACTGATACCAACAACAAAATGATGCTAATGTGTACTACCAATTTGAGATACCAATTTGTAAACATAGGTAAACCAAAACATGATCAAATCTCCCCCTACAACACATACATCTCTCCCCCTTTTTGTCTCGAATAGAAAATCCGGTGAAAAGATAAACTAATGAAAATATCTAGCATGAGAATATATCAATTTGAATCAATTTGAAATCGCTAGATAATCATGAAACAACCAGCTAAATATGATCAATAGATGACAAATCTTAAGCTAGTAAACCAAATGAATCACACAAAGAATATATCAATCTAATCAGGTGTGATAAATGAACTATATGCAAAAATCCAATTTAGAATCAATAAATCCTGCATATAAATAGTCAGTCCGAAAACACTTCCAGCAGTACCAAAAAATATCACCAAAATAAACCAGTGGACTGCAAAACAATCAGAAACTAAAAATTAGTCTGTCGTTCGAACAAGCCAGGGACGTCACTCAAATGAGTTGAGGACGTTGCTCGAATGAATTACAGATGTCGTTCGCACGACATGGAGATGCCGTTTGAACAACTTCTCGCAACTTGCTAAAATTTCACATTTTCCAAGAAATATGTTATATTTTTGCCCAGTGAAAAAAATTTTAGAAAAAAATCAGTGGAAGGGACTGATAGCAGCAAAACAGTGTTAAAACAGTAGGCTTTTAATACAAAATGCAAAAACTCATAAAAACTAAAAATGTGAGTTACATGCAAACATAGTATCGATGTGTTCAACACATGGACATGAAATGAATGGGTGTGAAACTACAACATATGAGTTACAATTCCAACACATTGAAAAGATCAAGAAGCTCTAATTGATAGCGATAAATCATCAAACTTTATCATAGACATATAACAATTAAAGTGTGAGCTTAATGAACTAAACATACTACATGCACAAAAATCCAGAATTTTGACGATTCTACAAATAATAGCGTCAAATTGCAATGTTTCAACATTAAGATTAGTTGTGCAAACCCGTTTAAATCTTTAATCCATCCAAACTCCCTCAATAACATCATATTTTATTTGGAATGAACTAAACTAATTTGTCCCCTTTCTTATCATATTGCATTTTCTTTTGGGCTCTTTTAAACGGTGGCTTTCACGACGAGTTAATTTTGAACTCTCCCAGCCTTTTCTCGGGAATCACTCATCATTTTTACCAATTCAAATCCTCACGGTAAACGGTTCTTACATGCACACTTCTCCTTAAGTCTACTTAGGCATAGATGACAAGATTGAGATAAGAACGCCTCACCAAATTCAAATATGCAAGAGAAGTCAAACATCCATATAAACTCGTGCATGTGTACGATGTTGGCATATATACAAAGTCGAATCATAATGCATATCAACTTCGAAACAACCCCTTATAAACAATGGTTATGATCATTCTAAGCATCGATAATAATGACCAAATGTCCAAGCCACATGGATAATGAAGCGATGGGGGGGGGGGGGGGGTCTAAGTACACCAATATACCACATTAAACATGTAAACTCAAAAACAAAAACCGAAAATCTTTTTGGCTTTTCATATTTGACTCAAATAAAAGGAAAATCTTTTTGTTTATTCAACTGTTTTCTAAAAAACAAAATCTTTTTGTATTTTCAAAATTTTTTAAAAAACAAAATCTTTTTGTATTTTTCAATAGGACTCAAACAAATGAAAACTATAATACAAAATGATACACATGTCATAATACTAGCAATGAATATATATCATGAAGAAAACTAGCATATGATAAACAAGGCAACACTATCAACCTTTAGATTTAGCATGGGAAGAATCAAGTGCACCCAAACGAGAATCATGAAGTTTAATTCCTAAAGCCACTAAATCCAATTTCCTAACCCAAGTAGGTGTAAAATGACGTAAGGGGGTTTGGGGAACCGGGGTAACTTTATTCCTAAACTTCCTAGGAGCTTATCTAATGTCGTAACAATAACACCTAAGGTGACCTTTCCTACCACAAAACGTGCAAGTGTAGCGGTGGTGGGAATGACAACCTATATGTGGACCTTTTCTAACCTTCCTAGTGTTTCTTACACGTGCGGGGGGAATGGGAATAACTCTCTCATCAAAACCTATACCTCCCTTGTCTCCCTTAATTTGGACGGTGCCTAAGATCTTATCTAACTTCTCCGAACTAGCCTCCAAATCAAACTTGACTCTAGACGAGTCTCTCAATCTCTCCTCCAACTCATGAATCCTAGACTCAAGCAAACACCTAGACTCCTCAAACTCTAAAATCTCCTTTTTCAATGACTCCATCAAACCACGAAGATTATATCTCTATTTCTCCACAAACTCTAGTTTCTCCCTAAACTTCTTCTCTCGTACCCTAAGACCCTCAATCAAACTATCATTATTTTCTATGGCACGCTCATTCAACTTATCTTGCAATTTAGAGTTAGCCTTTTTCACCTTCAATAGAGTTAGCCTTTTTCACCTTCACTGTTTTGGCATACAACTCATTAAACTCATTTTGCAACTCTTTCACATCTACCTCCTCCTCGTCACTCTCTTCACTCTCACTAACATGGGATTCACTCAAAACCTCCTCGGAAGTGTCATACACATGAGAATCTTCGTCGCTCACATGACATGCCATGAACGCAACAAAGTTACGATCAATGGGGGAACTCTCTCCCTCTTCCGGATCACTATCACTTAAGGTGGAGTTATAGACAATGTGTTACTTGCCCTCTTTCTTAAGTCTAGTGGGACAATCCTTAAATTTATGACCGTACCCCTCACACCCAAAACACTTATCCGACTCATCTCTCTTAGGCTTCTCAAACTTATCCTTAGAGGTGGGATTTACTTTATTGTTCTTGATTTTTTTAAATTTCTTGGCATCTTTTGATTGCTTTTGAAACTTAATAACTTTTTTAAATTTCTTTTCCAATAAAGTAACATCCTCAAAATCAGAATCGGAATCAGAATCTGAAACTTTAATTTCCCCCTTCCGGGTTTTCAAAGCAATACCCTTTTCTTTCTTAGGCACTTGCTTGGAGGTTATCATGTCGATTTCATAGGTTTGTAAGTCACCTACAATCTCTTATAGTTTCGTCGACTCTAACATACCCAAGGAGTTTAAATTGGTCACTTTCGCATCAAACCTACTAGGCAACGACCTAAGGATTTTTTAATGACACGCTTGTCGGGAATTTTCTCACCTAGGTTAAATGATGAGTTGACAATATTAGACAACCTAGCTTAAAACTCATCAAAAGTCTCACTCTCTAACATCCTAATGGTCTCAAACTGTGTAGTGAGATTTTGAAGCTTCGACGCCCTAACCGTGCTAATGCCCTCGTGAGTGAATGCCAAAATATCCCAAGCCTCTTTTGATGTTTCACAAGTCATAATTCTATTATATTATTTCGGTGTGACATGTGAAAAAATAACGTGCAAACCCTTAGAATTATATTGTTAAAGTCTATGTTCAGTTTCGGTCCATGACTCGACAGGCTTTAAACTAGTGACCTCACCTACAATAGTGATAGGGGGTGTCCATACTTTCTCAACTACTAACCACACACTCTCATCAATTGATTTTAAAGCACTTCTCATTCTCATCTTCCAATAAGTGTAATTAGTGCCATAAAAAATAGGAGTTCGAGAAAGTTCGTTAAATCCAAAATTCATTTTTGAAAACACACGGGATCACAAAATAAATAAAATATGTTTTCTGGCTCTGATACCAATTTGAAAAATCCCTTTTTGCATGTGTTTCAAATTAACCCCATTTTCCACCAAAAATTATCCAACTTTTAATGTGCATCAAATCAAGTTGTGAAAAACCCAATTCTTACTTTAAACCAATTTTATCTTGATTAATCCTAAACATTCATCTAGTGATTAAAGAAAGTAAAGTAAAGTAAAGAATACTCACAACGCCGGATGAAGGAGGAAAAACCCAAGACGAAAAAAAACCTCAGACGGACCAAGCCAGACAATCACTATGAACAAAGGTTTTACAAAGACATATTAGCCTTACTCAATGACTCGATCCCCATGGGTCTTGATGCTCCTTCTGATCTTCTAACATTCTTCAATAATGCCCATGCAGAAATTTCATCTTCCATGATACCTGTCCACAACACTCGACTCAACGAATGTCTCGGTGTCCACCGATTGGCTTTAATTCGTTTACGATGTTGAACAAGAAATCCTTCTCTTTTCTTCACCGCAAAACCCTTGATGTTCAATGATAGAACAAACTTCCTTGTGCAATAAGATCACGTAAACATATACTAATGATATCTCAGATCTTTGCAAACTCTATGGATGTGTTTAATGCTTTTTAAACCTTAGAAAATATGTACAAACACGTACTGGATGATAAACTATTTTTTCCAGATGCACACTTACGAAACTCTGATGAAAACACGCTTTAAATAAGATTAAAATACCGCCTCAAAACCGTGTCATTCGAACGATAAGGCCACGTTGTTCGCGCGACATAGGCAGCTCGTTCGAACGAGATCCTTATGTTATTTCAACGAGCTGGCGAAGGTTTGACTTTTTGTTCAAAACGTCTCTTACAAAAGAGATCCAAATAAGTCAAACTCTATTTCGAGCTCATCAGAATAAAACGGAGTGTAAACCATTTAAAACATTTTAATACATTTTTTATTTATAAAAATACATCATTATCTTTTATAAAAACAATTCCGAGTACCATTAATTATTGGCATTCATACCTGAGTGATCTCAAAATGCAATTAACTTTGAAGACGAATAAACTTGCACCAATTTAAACTTCGACATGATTAATCATTTGAAGCTTTGCCGCAACGTCTTCAAATTATTTTCAATACGTCATACCAAGTGGGATCGTGAAAAAATAAAATCTACCTATGACATATTAAAAACACATTTTTGTTCACGGAATTAAGTCAAAACAATACAGGGACTCAATTGGAAATTTATTTGCTTACACTAACTATTACATTCTTCGGAATAGAAAGGAATAGTATACCATTATTGATGACCAAACTGGGTTTTTATATCGCACCTTCACTTGTTTCCAACTCGTATAAGAAATAGGAACATGTGTCCTTGCTAAGTCTCCCGACCTGATTGAGAGTGTATATGAATCTTCACCAACTGGAAGGCCGTGCTCATTCAATTTTAATTTCTTAGTGGAAGAGTCATCACCTACCCTTGAAGCACTCGAAGAAACCTTAGAACGAGAGGTTGATATACGTGTCGCCCCATTTATTGATGGTTGCGAAATATCACCCATATGAGATATTTTTTTGGAAAAAAGTGACTATTGGACACCAAAATAATCAGAATAAACATTTACAAGAATATTACATATTCAAATAGCAATATAAAGAAGATTACATGTTCAAATAGACACCAGTATATTACATGTTCAAACATCAGTAAACATAGAATTACAAGTTCAAACAACCATACCTGTATTAAATGTGCAAAGTGCAATAAACTATTAAATCTTTACAACAACAACAATAAATGGAATAAATAGAATATTACCCATTCAAAATAACAAAAAATATAATATTTCATATTCAAAAACAAGTTCAGAACTAAATCATTGAACTAGAAATTCGTGTCCAAAGGCTCCAGCAATTTATCATTTCCTCGAGAATGGAGTCATACATCGTACGGTCAATGTCAATCGCATCTATCCTTTTGTCAGTCTCTTGGGAGAGTGTAAAACAATTGGCCACCCCTTCATATTTACATCTTGACAATAAAATACTTGACTGGCTTGAGATGCACGGATGAACGAATCATCGTAAATGGTATTTTTACTCACGATCTTACTAAGATTCACCATCATCAATTTTTAGGTGGGTTCAACTTTGCAAGCATTCTTATCATCAACATCCACCCAATCACAATAAAATACAGTGTGTGTGAACTCAATGTAATTGAGGTCGAGTATTTGTCTAATGACTCCATAAAAGGTTGTCATAATCCCCTTCTTATTAAAGGCCTTAGTGGATATACCACTACGCTGAAAGTTGTAATTCTCTTCATATCCAAAAGTATAAAAGGTGTACCCATTGCATTGAAATTTCTCATAACTGGTAACCCTATGGAGCGGACCATCGACATATGGCAAAATTCCCGTATCATTAAATCTTGAGGCCTATAAGGAATTGATAATTTTTTAGAGTTTCATTAAAAATTATCACGGTTGATAAAAAAGTACATGTATAAATAAAGACTTGCCTCGTTCCTTAGCCAAGGGATAAAATCATCAATTTTATGCCTCGATTGAGTCTCAGTTAGCACAAATTTTCTACAAGAAATTGGTTTCAAAATGAAGAAATATCACATTATAATCAATTAATATGAATTGACATAGAACTAAGTGTGTACCTTCTCCATTCAACAACACCATCGCATTGAGATATAACCCATCTTCTCACTTGCTCATATTGTACATTATTTAAGATCAATTCTTTACTTTTATACAATACTAGTTGGCATTCTGAGTCATCAAACTCATCATTAAAAAAATCCTCAAGATTCCTCTTATGAGTTCCTTCACCTCTTTTCGATATGTACTCCATGGCATACAAATAAGCTTCATGTAACAAATATGAATTAGCAATGCTCCCTTCAACGTACCTCTTGTTTCGTGACCACTTTTTATATCTTCCCATTTCTCTCTCAAATAACCACATCGCCCGATATCTTGGTGGCCCATCTGTCAAAGCTTTATCTGCTAAATGGTACATGAGGTGGATCATCACCACAAAAAAGTCAGGTGGAAATAAATTTCAAAGACACAAAATGCCTCTACCAATGCGTTTTTAGCCTTCAAAAGATGTTCCATAAATATCACTTTGGCACACAACACATTAAAGAATATGCTTATCCGTTGTATAGATTTAAACAAAGGCTTATGATCTGAAAATCAATGCATAAGCAACGCGGGAAGCAACCGTTGCATAATGACGTGATAATCGTGGGACTTAAGATTGGTAATTCCCGGTGGATTGAGGTTAACATTGTTGCTGAAATGTAATGAAAATCCATTCGGTACCTTTAATGTTTTTATTGTACGAAAAAAGGCTTATTTCTCTTCCTTTCCTAATGTGAAAGGTGCCTTTGGCATCAACCTTTTGTTACTACCTTCAACATCTTTCATCCATAATTTCCTTTTAAGATTCAAATGAACTTTCAATTCTTCACGAGCTTTGACTGTATCTTTATTTGATGAACCTTTCACTGAGAGTATGGTACCTAAAAGAGTCTTTGTGACATTCTTTTCAACATGCATAACATCTAAATTATGTCTAATATCATGTTCCTTCTAGTACTCTAAGTAAAAGAAAATTGACGTCCTTAAAAAACCCTTGGTACCCACTAGATTCTCATCGTCACCCTCACTTGGATAATCATCGTCTTCCATTACGACATCCTCCTTATCCTTCCCCTTCCCCTTCTTTTTCCATTTCCCTTTTTGTCTCCCTCTCCCTCTCTTTGAACACCTTCTCGAGCGATAAGGGACACTATCTGCTCAACTTCTACACTAGTTAACTTTATTGGAGCCATAAGATCCTATATTTTACCATTAAATGTTTTCTTTGATGTGTTAAACCTGTAAGGATGGTCTTTAGGAAGGAACATACGAGATCGTTGGTAACAACATTTCGTTGACTTAGGAAGATATTGAGAAGGTGTATTTGTAGAACAAACATGACACCCATTGTAACCTTGAGTTGAACAACCTGCTAACATCCCAAAAGCTAGAAAATTATGTATACACCACATCAACATGGCTTTTAATTGAAATTTCTCATTTTTGTACGCATCCCAAGCCTCAACTCCTGACCATAAGATCTTTAACTCATCGACCAATGGTTGGAGGAAGACATCAATATTACTTGATGGTGACTTTGGTCCGGGAATTAATATAGACAACATTAAAAACTAACTTTTCATACACATTGATGGAGGAGGGTTGAGAGGTTGAATTATCATTGGCCAACAACTATACTTACGGCCAAACATGTTATTCGGGATGAAACCATCAGTTGCAATTACAAATCGAATATTTCACGGATCTTTTGAAAAATCTCTCCACATAATGTTTGAATTTACCTATTTGGCTGAATCTCGGGGATAACATAAGAATTCCATACAAGACCTTGCATGAGCGTGACAAGTCATTTTCTCTGCTGTCCATTTTATGGTATACAACCGTTTTAGCCTAGGGATTATAGGGAAATGTCGCATTACCTTCTTAGGAACCCTAGAGTACCTTTTTTTCCATTAGTATTATGAATTTCTACCCCGTCCTCGTCTAGACAAGTAAACTTGTAGCGTAAAGAATTACATTTCATACATCTAGTACATTTTTCATGCTCTTTCCAAAAGAGCATACAGTTGTTAATGCATGCGTTATACTTAACATAATCCATACCGGGATCTCTAACGGTGTTTTTTATTTCTGTATAACTAGTTGTCAAGTTGTTCCCTTCAGGGAGTAGTTTATTTAACAATCTAAGAACTCCACCTGTAGCACCATCCTATACATTTAATTGTGTTTTCAATCATTCAACTTTATAAGAGCATACACTGTGGTATGATGCGAAGAACCAGTAGCTGGTTGCAATGGCTCCTGTGTGAGTTGATGTAAACGATCATACTTCTTGCCTTTATATTTATGTGTGTGCGAATCATTGGGAACCTCAAAAGTTAGGGGGCTTCATCACTACCTACACAACTAGGCTCACTAGGTTCCGCTTCACCCATAAACATCTCACAAGCATCATTCACAAGATCATTCACAATTGGAATATTGTGCACATCAGCGTGTTCTGTCGGTGTCACAGATTGCGGTGGTGGTTTTGACTTGATCAACAACTAATGTCTCACCGTGAAAATGCCATAAGGTATAGTTCATGTCCATACCATATGTCATTAAATGAATGAATGTATCATCTATAATAACATGTCCTTTCCCATTTTGATAACGTCTACAAGGACATGAATTTTTATCATTCGAACTATTACTACACACATAATGTAGAAACTATAAAACCCCATCTCTATGTATCGATCTCGATATTTTTCTCATTTATCCAATCTTTATTGATTCCCGACGACATCCTGATAATTTTAAAGAACACACACTATAATATAAACGCTTAATTTAAATATATTTAAGTTTATTCAAGTGTAAATATGTATATATTTGAGCTCCTATATTTCCTCCATCTCCTCTACATGGTAAGGGTCCTATCCCATTCGAAAATGCATATTTTTTATTGTTCATAATGTCTCATGCCATGTCCTAATCTGAAAAATTTCGCAGCATCTCCCTACAGTTCTTCAAATACACAACTTAAATTGGGAGTGTTCATGTGTTACTTAAGTTTTTCAACCAGGAAAACACAAAATACTACATCAATCTAGTATGCACCCAAAGAACATAAAGAGATACCACCGAATGTTTCAAAATAGGACATGCATAAACATTATGTACATATAGACTTTTGCATTTCCAAACTGTCCAAAAAGGGGACAATTCAAGAGTTCTCAGCACAGTCATAGTGAGACCTCTTGAACGAGTCTAAGGTTTTTCTACATGTGTAACATCATTATTGAATGTTTAGTATTAATGTCTACTTACTATTTAAATAGTGTTTGTTTTTTGCTTTTTCTTAAATTTTCAACACATAATCTCATTTTTCCATTTAATTCGTGGGGTGTCTACTTTTCAATTTGTTATTTTTACATTATTATTGAATATTTATCACTTAAATTTTCTTAAAAATCCGTAACCTATACGAATGGGATCAAATATGCATTTTAAATAGAAGGGTAAGAACATAAAAACATAGATTACCACTAAAAGATTCCAAGGTCCATCCAAAAACCAATGATTTTTTTTTCATTATCAACATTCAAGTTGCACCAAAAACTCATACATTTAAAAAAAATAATAAATATTTAAAAATGTATATATAAAACCCTAAAAATGCAAACACGAATGAAATCATGCATATCATAAACTCTAGGATCAAATCTTATACCTAACTTAGGTTAAAAAAAATACAGATGCTTTAAACAATTACCTGAATGGGATGAGTGGAGTGAGACAACAATGCAGTGACCAGAGAAAGAGAGATTGGGTCGGAGAGAGAGAGAGCGTCGTCCGTAGAGAGAGAGTGGGCCGGTCGTAGAGTGAGAGTGACGGCTGATCATAGAGAAAGATAGTGAGCGCCGTCCGCCGACCTAGAGAGAGAGAGTGAGCTCCGACCAGCGACGTAGAGAGTGAGCGGGAACGAGGAGAGAGCGCGGGCACTGTGAGAGCGAAAATGAAAAGTGAGTGTAATTTTTTTTGGGGGGGTATTATATATTTTAATAAGTGGACTCAATTTTGGCACACTTTAAAACAGTGCCAAATTTTGGCACTGTTTTAAAGTCTGCTAAATTTCTATTAAATCGTGCCAAAATCTGGCACAGTTTTAAACCGTGACAGATTTTTAATATCAGGGTGTGCCAAATTTCTATTTTTGGTATAGTGATTGCCTAATTGTTTTCTCAAATCAGTGTAAAAATATAATAGTTAGGGTTGCAATCAATTTTTTTAAAATCTAATTCTTATGGTTGTAATGTATTCTTGAAATTAATTTTAGTTACTCTCGTTCGTTCAAAATCACGTGCTCATGAGATTGTATGAGTCCATTGAGTATCGATCCATTTTGTGCTATACATAATCTCAACTTGTTGCGTGTAAACTTCTTGATTGTTCATTTGTTAGAACGTAATTTGTCCATAGTTTTGTTGTGCTGAATCTTAATTACCTAATCTTGTGCTATGTTATATGTGTTTCAATATTGGTTGTTATGAAATATATACCAAAATATATTGAAAACGAACTCAAAATCGAGGAGAACATCTAAAACTTTTGTCTAGTGAAAGTATTTCATGAAGTTCAACATTCTATCACCAAATATCATACAATATTCGATAACTTATCCAGTGTATAACATATTGAAGTTGTATTCATCGAATGTAATGAGGATATACATTTTCTCGTGAATTAGTATAATTTTATTGACTTCACCCCTCTTCATCATACCCGTGATAGGGTGCCGAATCACTAAGGTGCCAATTGTTCTGAAAAACTTTCGGCATTGTATAGACCAATAGTTGGGGAAGAAAATTAATTATTTATAAGATTTCAAATTATTTTTCTGTACATTGGTTTATATATTTTATATATGATATCTAAATATAAATATACAACGATGGTGGCGTTGGGGGGGGGGAGGGTGAAAGGAAGGTTTGAGTTATTAGGTTACGCTATAGTGATTAAGATATAAGTGGTTAAGTAGAGTTTTGATATTTGGAACGTGGCAGTGCCTATATACGGTACCCAAAAGAAAACAGTCTAAGAAGTGTTTTTTTTTAAGTAATGGGGTATCGGGCTTGAAAACAGTGGGCTCTTCCAAAAGAGATAAGACTAATACATGAAGGCTGTCATGCTACACTGTTTGAACTGAAACTTCATAATAACAATAACAGTAATAGTCCATTCCCTCGACATTTTAAGGTATCAGTATTCTAGTCTTGTCCGAGCACTTGTTTGTTTGTTATTTATTTTCTTATCCAGTCTAGTTACAAGCTGGGAAAGAATCTTGTCCCAACATGAAAAAAGCTAATCTCACAACTTTCAACTCATAGATAAACAACACATACTAATATTTTTGAAAATGAACAAAACCATGAAGTTAAAGTAATAATATGTATCAAATACATTACTGAATATCCAACTATGTATGCAGACAGGCATGCACGGATGCATATATATATATATATCTTTCTCCCCTTCCTTGTTTAGGCTACCACATTTGTTTTAGTAATTTGATTCGGCTGTGAACCAGAATATGCAGTCATGAGCCTCTTTGTTCTTTCTTCTTGTGTTTTCCCAAAATTCCAATTTGTAAAATGTACCACTCAATTCACCCTACTAGACCCTTATTCTAACTACTTTATGTTGGTTATGTGAATACTGGCTCCCCTTGTGCCGGGAGACATATCTTATGTTAAACTAAAATCTATAATGTATTGCTATATCATCTCCATCCACTTTGATTTTGGTTTCAATAGCCCCTAGCATTACCATATATCTTGATTATATTACTGTCCTTTTAATTTATGCATGGGTATTGGTGTGAATATTATTGAGGGTAATTTCTCATGAATAAGTTCTCATAATTTTTAAAATTTGGCCTTGGTAGTATTGCAAATTTCCATAATGTGTATGGGAAACATTGATATTCGCTTTATAAGAGTGGTAGACGAAATTAATACATGTTAAGGACAAGAAGGTGACACTTGACAAATTTAAGACTACTTTCGTTTGAAGAGCATCAGAGTCCTTGAGAAACTATTTTGCTAGTTTGGTGGATTTCATGATAAGTGATAAGAGTCAGGTATTTCATGTGGTGTTGCTGATTTTTTTTTATAATTTTCAATATTTGGGAATGATAATATAAAATCTTCGGTTGTATTGGATTGAACAACGGTGACATATTAAGAGGCCAATTATGCTGAGCTGTGGTATAAATGTAGGACATATGCTCACCTTTTACAACACTTAAAAGGTTAAATGACATAGAATGTAAGGACATATTTCTCATGTCCGTTATCTTTCATTTGTATATGTCGTACGCCGTTATATTTGGCACGTCTCTACACGATCTCACATGACGGCCTCAATTCGAATTTCAGGAATCAATCATTCATTACCTCCATCATGTGTCCCTCATCTTCCTCAACGACTTCACGTTCCATGATTTTAGGCTCGTAATGCAAGTGGTACGCAAGAGAAGTCAAAACAGTCAAACAAGGTACGATAGGGAAGTTCAAGGGAAATTTGGTAATTTTACAGCCACCGTCCGGAGGACCGATCAACTGGAAAGTTGAATATATCATCGCAATAAAGATACTAGAAGAAACAACACCTCAATCTGAGCTACGGTGAACATGTTATGGCCCATTGAAAATAGAGATAATTTCAAGAAAAAACCTTAGAATTTTGCTAAATGTTTAAAGCCCCTTGACTAACTATTTTTCCCGAACCGAGGGCCAAACCGATTCTGGGGGTGAATCAGTTAGTAAGGTACCCGAACCGATTTGAGGTCCCTGTACGCTGGCAGTGTTTTTAGTTTGTGAAACTCTTCATCTGTTTCCCTATAAATACCAACTTCGGGGGAGCTGTTTTGCAAGACTTTGATAGACAATTTTGAGAGTCCAAATACCTCTAGTCTTCATATTTTTGAGTCCCAAGACTCATGTTTTGATTCACACAACTTTACCAAGTCTTTGTGAATCCGTTTGCAACCCAAGAACACAACTGTGTGTCTATTCATACCCTTGTGGCGTTCTTCTTCTTCATTGTTGCCCTCCTGGAAAGGGAAAGTTCCATCCGCCGACTACAGAATCGATGCCTGCGAGTATTTTTGTGTCACTATATTTTCATTGTAATCCGTGTAACCTTATTTTACAAAATTATAGTGAAAATAAATGGTTTTGCCCCTTTGGGGGATTTTTCCTCACATATGTGTGTTTGAATGTTCTTGCATGTTTCATCATCTTATTCAATCACATATAGATGGATGTTTAGGACTTAATTGATAAAACTGTGTTTAATTAAATAATATCTCTATTTGAACGCACTCGCACTCTCTCAAATTGGTATCTGATCCAATTATACAACTTTACCGTGTAATTTTCCGCAATTTTTTTCTAAGATATTCATTTTCAGAAAAATTGATTTTTGAAAACGAGTTTGTTCATATTGGAGAAATTATATAATAAAATGCCAGTTTTTGACGGGACAAACTA
The DNA here is from genome assembly GCA_949130495.1 of Sambucus nigra. Lineage (NCBI taxonomy): Eukaryota > Viridiplantae > Streptophyta > Magnoliopsida > Dipsacales > Adoxaceae > Sambucus > Sambucus nigra. The sequence goes on along the minus strand of OX422214.1, from coordinate 378,883,711 downwards.
TGCATACTGGAAAGCCCGCGTGAGATCTGCATTAAAAGCCATTGATGAATGTGTATGGATTTTGGTTGAAAGAGGGTGGACACATCCCTCCGTCACTCTTGAAAACGTGACCAATTTAAAACCTGTTACCAGTTGGACTGAAGAAGAATTTAAGTGGTCATCTTTTAATTCTAAGGGTTTAAGTGCTATTTCTGGATCTGTCACACCGAATGAGTTCAAACGCATAATGACGTGCACCACGTCAAAAGAGGCATGAGATGTTTTGCAACTTACCCATGAAGGAACTAATGCTGTGAAGGAGTCTAAACTGCAAAATTTAACTACTCAATTTGAAACCATCACCATGCATGAAACTGAATGTTTTGATGATTTTTATGCTAGGCTATCTGATATTGTTAATACTAGCTTTAATCTTGGTGAACACATTCCTAATGCCAGAGTTGTTAAAAATATTCTTCATTCTCTTCCTAAGCGTTTTATCCCTAAAGTCACTGTGCTAAATTCTATGGGTAATTTAAATATGATAAAACTGGAGGAACTTGTAGGAGAATTGCAAACATATGAAATTGACATGTTTCCTAAAACTGCTAAGCCTAAAGATAAGGGAATTGCACTTAAGGCCCAAGAGAGAAATAGTGAAGGGTCGGTAAGAAAGAGGGGAGAGTCATTTAGAAAAAGAGAGACAGATACGTCAGATTCTGAGTGTGATTTTGACTTAGATGATTTAGCCCTTTTTGCTAAAAATTTCAAGAGAATTCTCAAATTCAAGAGAAATGGTAATTTTAAAGATAAAAAGAAGTTTGAGAAAAATAAGTTTGAAAAGAAAAATGAAAAAGTTTTTAAAGATCCTCCTAAGAAAGAAAGTGAGAGATGCTTTGAGTGCGACGGTAGGGGTCATAGAGCTTTTGAGTGTGCTACTAGGCTGAACAGAGAAAAGGGAAAAGTGGTCCTTAATGCTACCCTTAGTGACGACAATGAGGTCGAGTCAGTGGATTCTGGAGATGAGTCACCGCATGATTGTAACTTCACCGCATTCATGGCTAGTCATGTGAGCACTTCCAGTATTCCTCACGATGATGAGGATGCTGCATCATAGGGACACCTCGATAGTGAGATCGATGTGAGTGAGGGGGAGGATGACACAAGTGAGAGCGAGAGTGATATTCAACACGCCTACGCCGAGCTATATTCTGAGTCTTTTAAAACTAAAAACCGTAACAAAGCGTTAGTTCTTAGGATCACCGCTTTAGAGGAAGACTAAGAAAAGTGAGAGAGAGAGAGTCCTCCACCTGCACTACCTTAAGAGAGAGAGAGTCTGCCTGTGTTGAGAAAGAGAGTTTGTTTAGAGAGAGAGAAATTTATTTTGAGAAAGAGAGAGGGGACTTAAATAAACAAGTGGCTAGTCTTACGAGTGAGCTCCATTCTTCCGTGGAGATTGGGAAGAAACATGAAGCCCTTGTTGCCCAGCTTACTCATGATCTTGATAGAGCACGGGAAGTTAAGGTACAAATCGAGGACAGATCTAGGAAGATGGGAAAGATGCTCCTCAGCCCCGCTTTAGGTTTTGGTGATAGGCAGTGAATAGGTTATGATGGTGCCTCCATGTCCCAAATTGTACCTGGACCAGTTGCTAAGTTTACTACGACTCCTTATGGCCATCATCAAAATCCACGAAGGAGAGTTCGACCAAGAAAAGAAAACCAAGGTCTGCCTAAGAATGTATTCATTTTTACATATTACAAAAGAAAAGGCCACCTGGGGGAGTTTTGCTCTAGTGTGGGTCTGACACGACGTACTACTGCTCCACCACATCATACTGATGAGTTTGCCAGTCTAAGAGAGCGTGTTGAGTTTTTATCTGCCACATCACAGAGTTTGATGGAGGAATTCCGACGGATGTCTTTGCCATCAGTGAATGCTTCTCACATCCCGGCTAAAACCAACAACAACAAGGGTTAACAAAAGGTTACCACTACTTGGGTGCCTAAGAAAGATAAGAAAGCTCTTGTTGTTTATGTCGCTCTCAAAGCACATAATACCTCACAATGGTATTTTGATAGTGGGTGCTCCAGACCCATGACAGGTGATGCCTCTTTTTGTACCTACCTTGAGGATTATAAGGATGGTAGGGTCACCTTTGGAGATGGGAGCAAGTCTAGCATTGTAGGACGAGGTACAGTAGAGTTACCAGGATTTCCTAAGCTAGATAATGTTTTATACGTCAAAGGTTTGAAAGCAAACCTTCTCAGCATTAGCCAGTTGTGTCACGCTGACTTTCCAGTAAAGTTTGACCGGGACGCGTGTAATGTCTACAATCAAGACGATAAACTTTTAGTGCAAGGGGTGAGGACCAAGGATAATTGCTACGGGACTGTGCCCACTTCCTCACTTATTTGCAACAGCGCCACGGTCACTCCTATGGATTTGTGGCACCAACATCTAGGTCACATGAACGTTAGAGATTTGACTCGTTTAGCCAAAAAAGACCTAGTACGTGGCTTACCATCACTTGAAAATTTAACTTCCACGGTTTGTGGACCCTGTCAGTTGGGAAAGCAAATTTGGAGCCCCCATAGGACGTTGCATTTCATTACCATGTCCCAAGTACTTGAGCTAATTCACATGGATATTATGGGTCTTACTCGTACTGAGAGTTTGGCTGGTAAGAGGTATATCCTCGTGATGGTAGACAATTTCTCCAGATACTCGATTATAGGTTTTCTGAGGGAGAAATCTGATGTTATAGAATTTTTAACGACCAAGTGCCGTGTCCTACAAAATCAACACGTAGTCACTATTAATAGGATTCGTAGTGACAACGACATAGAATTTAAGGAAGTAAAGGTAGATCTTTACTGTGATAGCCTTGGGATCAAATATGAGTTTTTTGCTGTGAAGACTCCTCAGCAAAATGGGATTATTGAGAGAAAGAATAGGACAATCCAAGAAATGGATAGAGCTATGCTTCTAGGTCGTAGAGTGTCTAGGAGATTTTGGGTAGAGGCAGTGTCTACTGCATGCCACACGGTGAATAAGGTTTACTTGCGTCCACACACACTTAAGACGCCTTATGAATTATGGACCGACAAGAAACCCAATCTTGCATATTTCTGTGTTTTTGGGAGTAAATACTACATCTTACGGGATCGAGAGCAATTAGGAAATTTTGACTCCCGGAGTGACGAGTGAATCTTGCTAGGATATTCATCAAATAGTAGAGCATACCGAGTTTTTAACCTGAAGAGCTCTAAGGTTATGGAATCAATAAATGTCACCGTGCAAGATGACGAACCTCCGACGGTTATTGATCCTAACCTTCAGTGTGAGGATGACTAATTTTCTGGCAGTGATTTACTTGTCCCTCACCCACACTCTGTGGACCCTACTACTGTGTTAGGGGACACACCTTCTTGGGTTCGCAAGAGTCATGACCCAGCCTCCATTATAGGTGATCCCACTCTTGGGGTCAAGACTCGTGCTCAACTAGAGAACGTCGTTAGCCACTTTTGCTACACGTCCAAAGTCGAGCCCAAGAATCACAAAGAAGCACTGAAGGATGAGTTGCTTCAGTTTAAAAAGAATAATGTCAGGGAACTAGTCCCCCGACCTTGTGAGACTAATGTGATAGGTGCCAGACAGATATTCAAGAATAAAATGGATGAAAATGGTACCATAATCAGAAACAAGGCTAGGTTGGTCACTCAAGGATACACACAGATAGAAGGTGTAGACTTTGGGGAGACATTTGCTCCTGTTGCGAGGCTTGAGTCCGTCCGCTTACTACTCGCCATCGCATGCCATCTGCGCTTTAAGTTATATCAGATGGATGTCAAGAGTGCCTTCCTGAATGGCATTCTACAGGAGGAGGTTTATGTGGAACAACCCACCCTAAGCACCCGGAGCACGTCTATTATCTGAGGAAAGACTTGTATGGTTTTAAGTAAGCACCTCGTGCTTGGTACGAAAGTCTTACTTCCTATCTCTTATCCCGTGGCTTCAAGAGAGGGGGAGTTGATATGACGTTGTTCGTCAGGAGAGATAACGGTGCTATTTTGATTGCCCAGGTCTATGTGAACGACATAGTCTTTGGATCCACATTCTCCTAGCATGCTCACCACTTTGAGGAGGAGATGAAAAGTGAGTTTGAGATGAGCATGGTAGGTGAGCTTACTTTCTTCCTTGGTCTCTAGGTTCATCAGCTAGAGGATGGGATGTTCATCTCCCAATCCAAGTATACTAGAGACCTAGTGAAGAAATTTGGTTTAGACTCCGATAAGCATGCACGTACACCTATGAGTACTTCTATCAAGCTTAGTAAGGACACTTCAGGCAAGGACATAGAGCAAACTTTGTATCGGAGTATGATAGGTAGTCTTCTCTACTTGACTGCTAGTCGTCCCGACATAGCGTTTAGTGTTGGAGTCTGTGCGTGATATCAGGCATCCCCGAAAGAGTCACACTTACTCGCTCTAAAATGTATTATCAAATACGTGAGTGGGACTCTCTCATATGGTATTTGGTATTCCTTTGATACCAATGACCATTTATCCGCCTATTCGGATGCCGATTGGGACGGGGATGTGATGGTTGTAGGAGCACTTCTGGTGGGTGTTTCTATTTTGGTTATGCTCTTGTCTCCTGGTTGATCAAGAAGCAAAACTCCATCTCTTTGTCTACTACGGAGGCTGAGTACATCGCCGTCGGGAGTTATTGCATCCAACTCTTGTGGATAAAACAGATGATGGAGGATTATGGGATTTCACAGGACACCATGACCATCTCCTGTGATAACACGAGCGCGATACACATATCCCGCAATCCAGGCCAGCATTCGCGCACAAAGCACATCAGGATACGCGAGCACTTTATACGTTAGTTAGTTGAAGAAAAAGTCGTATCCCTGAGTTTTGTTCCCATCGACCATCAGTTAACCGATATTTTCACGAAATCTTTAGATGCCCTTAGATTTGAGAGTCTTAGGAACTCTATGGGGATTTGCACAGTTGACTGAGGGGTTGGTACGTGTCTAGTGTAGGATGCATTTCTTTTTCATATCATCTGATACCTTATGCTAGATTGTATCATATGTCTAGTTATTTTTATTTTTTTGAAAAATCCAAAAAGATTTTCTTTTTATAAAAATTTTAGAAAAGCAAAAAAAGATTTTTGTATTTTATTTGCACCTTTTGTGGATGAGAATTTAAGATAGCCGAGTCACAATTTCATTCCATTTATTCATGTGACTGTTTGATAGAGATTTGAGACGCTACATCATTTCATCTATGTGCTTTACATTATTTGGTGTCTTTGAGATGTGATTAGTGATATCTGTCTACATGTTTGACTCCTATCTCCTTTATTGCACACGTGCACGGATATATTTTATTATTGTACTAGTCTATCACATATTGGCTTGAGAGTTTCCATCTCAATTCTGTCTATACAACGTTCATTATGCGATAAAACTTGACAAGATTGGAATGCATGTTAAACCGTTTTGGTGAGACTGTGTTTTTTTTAAAACGGGGAAGGACTGCGAAAGGTTCATTTAGCCTTTGCGATTCTAAGCCACCGTTAAAAAGGAACTAAAAATTGAGGAATTTTATTATCCGGGGTCCAAAGAGGTTAAAAGAGCCAGAAAAAAATTTAAAGGCAATAAAAATCAATACATGCCAAATATAGGCCATTAGGTTTCACCATCAATTCTCCAAAGTTTGAGAATTTAGAAAGCCTCTATTCAACATTTGTATCCAAGGGATTTTGGTTAGAGAATTCAAACGGGTTTGCACTTCCTTGAAACTTCTGAAAAATCATTAAATCGTTTTGGACGTTATTGGTGTGGAAATCACTTTGAGCTTTAATTTGTTGATCTGATTGAGTCAATGTCTCATGTTTCCATTTTTTTTACACTAAAGGAAGATTTTGAGTTCATTCGTTAGGCGTATCCGATATTCATCGTTCACATATGTCATGTTTGTATGCATTGATTTTCCTATCGAATTTGATCACACCCATACATTTACGCTATCATCGACTTGGTTGTTTTGTGCTCGTTCATGGTGTGTTTCTTTGTTTATATATTTTGTGTGAAAATATTTGAAAAATTCAAAAATAACGGTTTATTACCTTGTGACATTCTCCATATGCATCTATTTCTTCTTCTCATATCTGTCTATTTAGGGACATTATAAAAGGGGGAGAAAGAATTATCATATTATGGGGGAGTTTTTGAGATTTGAGATTTGTCATATGCTTTCATTGTAAATTGGTATCTATGTTTATCTCATTTCAAGCTCGATATGTCACTTGGTATTTTCTTTATCTCATGTGTGTAGGTACTACATTTATGATCACTGAATTGCACAGCCTGATGAGAAAAGCTTTGAAAGTTTTGAAGATTTGAAGATGATCAAACGACGAAGACTTATTCATTTGTATCTTTTCAGTTTTGGTTTCATGAAAGGTGTGACACCCCGCCTAATTAAACCTTGGGTGATCAAGCCTTAATTCAATTTAAACAGGTTTCTTAAATGGTCCATTCTTAGCATCACTGCCGAAAGCCTTTTTAACTTACTAATCACCTAAGTGAAATTAAACGAGTGCCAAATTTTATCTTTCTTAAACAGAATAAATAATCCATACCAACACATTTCAATTCTAGTAATACTAAAACAGTTTACATAAGTAACTAAATGCAGGAAATGTCTTGCCGAAAACCACGGCCAATAAAAGACAATTAAAAATCCATAACAAGAATAAACTGTAAAAGTAAATATAGGACAACATGTCCCAACTAAGAATACTAAAACTGAGATCCTGTACTAGAACTGAAAAAAGAGGAAGCATCTAAACAATCTTTGCAACATCCACAAGTGCTGCAGCTCCCAAATCACTGGAAAGAAATCATGCTGGGTGTCCCTGTGGCTGGGCACCTAAAAGGTTTTTTTAAAATATTTACATAGCAAGAGTTAGTACTCAAAACATTTGAAAATATTTTGCAAGCAATTATCACGATTAAGTTATTGATTACACATATTAAGGTTTCGCACACTCCCTTGAACTTCCTCACCTCTCTTACCTAGTACGTAACTATCGAGGATACTTAGTCTACCTAGTTATACTACCCATAGCCGTAGTTAACTTATTTACTGTTCGTTGTCCTTATTCTGTAATAATTACATCACGCTATAATTCATTACTAAGACATTTACATTTCATTTCATTGTCTACTATTCTAAATTAGTAGATTATGCACATAGAATAAATTTTATCACACAACAATGTATTTAATATCAGTTACCACTAACATATCCTTCTATTACACATAAAGGACTCTTGGTTCGGAATGATTCATCGACCCCAAGTGAAAGTTGGTTCGGAATGATCCATCGACCCCAACTATTTAAAAATATAAATATATACACATATTCTGGTTCGGGACTCTTTCATCGCGACACCAGTTAAAAGTTTGGTTCGGCATTTTTCATCGACCCCAAACATATAATAATTTTATGTTAGTTCGGAATGTCACATCGACCCTAACATAATTAATTTAGGTAATATTCTCTTAACCTAAACTTTTATATAATTTAGTAGGTAGACACCCGACCTCTCAAATCATGCCCGTACGTAATATATTTTACTTATATTCACCGTACTCATAAATTATAAATTATTTCGCTATTGTATTTATTCGAGTATTCACGCAACTCTAAGGGCCCTAGTTACCCCTCCCTTAATTCAGTAGTTAAGTTAATTTTATCCTACTGGTATTTTCTTTCCGGAATTTAAATATCACTCTTTCCGTAATTAAATTCTCACAATCTCAACATACGGCTAAATCGATCGTTCTTTCGTCAGTCCATTTCTCCAAAATTCCCACTCAATTATTTGTGAAGAAATCTAATGGTACAACTACTGGAAAATTTAAAGTCCCCTCATGGGTAAAATATCATTACTAAGGTTCCCATTAAGCGACGGTAATTAAAAGAAATATTTGCAAATTTCTCTAAAGTGCAGCCAGGGTCGATCGATCGATGGGATATGGTCGATCGATCGACTGCTCGATCGATCGACATTCAAGGGTCGATTAATCGATCAAGCAGTGACAGACCCAGTTCATCTTCTTCCTACGGGTTTCACCATTTTTATTTCTCTATCTTTCATGATAATCCACCATATTAGCAACCAACAATTTCTAATCATTCCTACATGTTCTGGGATGATTACTAACGATTTAAAACAACTAAATCATTATAAATCTTGGCCAAATCAACTAAAAATCTCTCTAATATTCAAGAACACTAAAAATGTATTCTTTATATCTTTCATCCAAATTCCAGATTTTCTTTCGAATTTATCATCTAGTTTTCTATGATATCAACATACTTGGAAATCCAAAAACGTCCTATATGCAATCCTTATCAATCATGGATCATAATCAATTGTTTTATTCCCAAGAATATCATAAAAATCATGTTCTTCCTAAAGCTTAATTATGGGTATTATAACTCAATTATTTTGTAAATAACCACTTGCCTTATGATTTGTAGGGTCTGATTTCGTGGTTGTTGATGATTTTGATCCTTCAATCCTCCTTCCCAACAACTTTATGGTGAAATCTACTTAGAATTTGCCTTCCTTCCTTCTTTTGCCTTAGGAAATTGTCTCTCTCTTCTCTAACGGTTATGGTGTATTTTGGTTCTTTCTAACCCTAGCCTCCACTCTTATAATCTGATCTAGGGTTTCAAAATTCTTAGGTCTACTTACCCATAATTGTAAAGTGACCAAAATTCCCCCGAATGGTCCCGGTTTAGCCCGAAAATGACCAGGCACTCAACTAGTACCCCCGGGTACAATATTTTGACTAATTCGACCCTTTCGGAATCAACTGTGGACTCTAAATTATCGTTTGAGTCTCTTAAATATTTTTCTACTCTCATTTTTAATTTTTGTCCTACACGCGACACTCGGTTGAGATAACTCCAGTACGTCCATATAGTCACTATGCCGTACATATCAACATTAAAAATAAACTACTCACATTTAGTAAATTTAATCGTCATATTCATCTTTATTAACATTATATCTCATTAAATTACTCTTCTCGCGTAATTTAAATAAAACGTATTTAATCACATTAAATTACTCTACTCACGTAATTTAAATAAAATTCACATTAAATTACTCTACTAACGTAATTTAAATAAAACGTATTTTCCTAATTAAGCAGAATAAATAAAACGTATTTTCCTAATTAAGCAGAATTACGGGGTATTACATACTTCCCCTCTTACAAAAGGAATTTCGTCCTCGAAATTAGAAAATACCTGCTGTGAATAATTCTGGATATTGCTCTCGCATATCCTCCTCCCGTTCCCAAGTGGACTCATCCATATTGTGATGTCCCCACTGTACTCGCACTAAGGGTACCACCTTGGATCTTAGTTTGCGCTCACTATAATCCAGGATAGCCACGGGTCTTTCTTCATACGAGACATCTGGCTGCAAATCGATCTCCTCTAGTGGAATGTGCCAGAAGGCTCTCTCGCTCCTCTTGTATTTCTTCAGCGATGCCACATGGAACACATCGTGTATTCGCTGAAGATGCTCAGGGAGTCCCAGTCTGTAAGCTACCGGTCCCACTCTCTCAATGATGGGAAACGGCCCCACATATCTCGGTGCTAATTTCCCCTTTTTGCCGAACCTCATAATCGCTTTCATAGGAGATACCCGAATTAACACCTGGTCGCCCACATCTAGTTCCACGTGTCTCCTACCGGCGTCAGCATAACTCTTCTGCCTATCCTGGGCTATTTGAATACGTCCTCGAATCAACTCTATTTTGGAGGAAGTCTCCTGTATCATCTCTGGCCCCAAAGCTTGTTATCCCCCACCTCTAACCAACAGGCGGGTGAACGACAAGGTCTCCCATAAAGCGCCTCAAATGGAGCCATGCCAATAGTGAATTGGTAAGAGTTATTATATGCAAACTCCACCAAAGGGAAGTATGGCTCCCAATTTCCCCCCAAATCTAGAATACACATTCTCAGCATGTCCTCTAACATCTGGTTTACTCTTTCCGTCTGACCGTCCGTCTGTGGGTGATATGCCGTACTCAACCGTAAGTCGGTGCCCATGGCCTCCTGAAAGCTCTGCCAGAAATGTGACACAAATATCTTATCTCGATTCGACACAATATTAATAGGAACTCTGTGCAGCTTAACAATCTCTGAAATGAATAGCTGCGCGTACCGCATAGTATCATAATCCGTACGAACCGGTAAGAAATGGGCTACCTTAGTCAAACGATCCACTATCACCCATATGGAATCGTGACCCTTCTGTGAGGTTGGTAATCCGGTAATAAAATCCATCGAGATACTCTCCCACTTTCACACGGGAATCTCTAGTGGTTGTAGCATCCCTGAAGGTCTCTGATAGTCAACTTTTATGAGCTGGCATGTAACACACCTTGAGACAAATTCTGCAATATCTCGTTTCATACCGGACCACCAATATTCTCGTCGCATATCTTGGTACATTTTGTCCCCACCTGGATGTACCGAGAATTTTGACCCGTGTGACTCTGTCATAACGGTATGCCTCAAATCGTCATCTTCGGGTACTATCAGCCTACCATTGAACCGTAGTCCACCCTCTGAACTGATGGAGTAGGACTCCGCCCCCTCGGCCAGTAACTGTCGTACTTTGCCCTGACAAAATGGGTCTTCTGCCTGTGCCCTCACTACCCGCATAACACTCTCGGGAGTGATAGCTAGAACTGCCATGCATGTTCTTGCCATTTCATCCTCGTGTCGAAGTTCACTCCACTTCGACTTCCAAATTTCTGCTAACTCCCCGGTAGGTCTTCTACTTAACGCATCTGCTACCACGTTAGCCTTACCAGGGTGATACTGTATATCAAATTGGTAGTCCTTCATGAATTCAAGCCACCTTATTTGCCTCATATTCAGATCCTTCTGAGTGAACAGATACTGCAATGACTTATGATCCATGAATAGAGTGAACTTCTCTCCCAGAAGATAGTGTCTCCATATTCTCAATGCAAAAACGACCGCTGCCAACTCGAGGTCATGGGTGGGGTAATTCTTCTTATGTGGCTTAAGCTTTCGGGACGCATAAGCTATGGCCTTCTCCTCCTGTTGTAACACACCCCCAAGTCCATGTAAGGACGCATCAGTATAGACTCGGTATTCCACTCCGCTCCTAGGCAAGGCAAGAACGAGGGCTGAGGTCAACTTGTCTTTTAATTCATCAAATGCTAACTGACAACTGTCACTCCATACGAAGGGAATTCCCTTCCGAGTCAGATTTGTCAATGGTCCGATAATTTTTGAGAATCCCTTGATGAAGCGACGATAATAACCGGCCAATCCCAAGAAACTACGAATTTCGGTCGGCGTCGTGGGCTGTCCCCACTCCCTTACTGCCTATACTTTACTCGGGTCAACAACAATGCCTCTGCTAGATACGACGTGGCCTAGGAACTGAACCTCCTGAAGCCAAAATCCACACTTCTCAAATTTGGCGTACAACTGATTGTCCCGCAATGTCTGTAGAACCAATCGTAAGTGTTCAGCGTGCTCCTCCTCCGTGCGAGAGTAAATTAGAATGTCGTCTATGAATACAATCACAAACCAATCCAAAAACTCCCTGAATACCCTGTTCATAAGATCCATGAATACTGCCGGCGCATTAGTTAGCCCAAAAGGCATCACTCTGAACTCGTATGACCCGTACCGCGACAGGAAAGTGGTCTTAGGTACATCCTCTTCACGAATGCGCAATTGGTGGTAACCCGACCTCAAATCGATCTTTGAGAAGCATGCAGCCCCTCTCAATTGATCAAACAAGTCGTCAATCCTCGGCAATGGATACTTATTACGTATTGTCACCTTGTTCAGCTCCCTGTAATCTACACACAGACGAAGTGAACCATCCATTTTCTTTACAAACAACACCGACGCACCCCATGGTGATGTACTCCGTCGAATAAAACCCTATCCTAATAGCTGCTAAATCTGTTCTCTCAATTCCCGCATCTCCGAAGGAGCCATGCGATACGGTGCTCTGGCAATCGGTATCGTCCCCGGTGTTAGGTCAATAACGAACTCTATCTCTCTTCTAAGTGGTAACCCTGGTATCTCCTGAAAGACATCCTCAAAATCCCTCACAACTGGGATTGAGTCCAGAGAAACGATAACCCCATGTGAGGTCTCCTCCTCAATATAATATAAATGAGTTCGCGATCCTCCCTCGGGAAGTGGCATTGCCACAAGGAACATCTCTTGTCCCGGAATGGAGAACACGATGGTCCTCTCATAACAATTTACCATTGCCCTATTATGTGCCAACCAATCCATGCCTAGGATGGTGTCATATCCCTTCATATCCAGCACTAGAAGGTCCGCCGCTAGACTCAATCTCCCGACCATAATGTCCACACCCTTACAAATCGAGTGTATAAGGGACCCACTACCCATCGGTGACTCCACACACATAAGATGAGTGTTTGCTGTCGCTAATAGGTCGGCTGCCCGTGAAAATCTAGTGAAAATAAACGAATGCGTCGCCCCCGTGTCAAACAAAATACTCCCCTCAAGCCCATGAATAGGAAACATACCCGCAACTGTTGGCGGTGCTGGAGGTGCCGGCTGAAATGGAATATCACGGATGTTGAACACACGTCCGTACTGCATCTGCCCTGGCTGTGGGGCCTGTACTGCTGCTGGGGCTAATGGCGCCTGCTGCCCCTGTTGGGCACCCTGTTGTTGCGCCCTGTCTGGCTGTGGACAATTTCTGCTCTTGTGACCCTGCTGGCCACAAGTGAAACACTGACCCAGGAACTGTCTCTCCCCTTGGCCCAGTTGGCCCTGACGTTGGCCCTGTCGACCTTGGCCTTGTTGTCCCCCATTTTGATTACCTTGGCCCTGTCGACCCTGAGGGACTGGTTGCTGAGGACCCTGCTGGCCCTGCCGGTTAAAGCGATGCCTCCCGTGCTTAAACTTCTTGGCAGAGTTCCCCTGTCGGGAATCCTGCCCTATTTGGCCCGCTGTTTGCTGCTGTGATGCGCTGCTACCACTACCCCCATCCACCTTGCCCGATTAGCTAGGCTCACCCCTCTTATTTCCCCTCGTATGAAAACGGTGATCCTGACAGTGTAGTAGAGCGGCAATGACGACATCTGTGTAGGTTACCAACGCCGGATTACCAATCAAATGCTGTCTGACTCTCCAGGTTAGGCCCTCCATAAATTTGGACTTCTTCCTCTCCTCATTGCTCACCTCGTTTGGCACGAAATTGGCCAAGCGGGTAAACTCCTCCTCGTAGTCAGCAACTGAGCGATCACCCTGAACCACTTCGCTGAATTTCTTCCTCATCTCTGACTCCACTGCTGGAGGGAAATACTTGCGGTCAAACCACACCGCAAACTCAGAAATAGTCAAAGTGTCCCTCTCCTCGGTGGTGGTAACTGACTCCCACCACTGTAGGGCCGCTCCTGACAGACGAAAAGTGGCTAGCATCTGTTCCTATACCTCGGTGCACTCTAGCATGCGCAAGTGGCGTTGGATATTTTTCTTCCAGTTGCACGCTTCCACTACATCGGTACTGCCCTGAAACTCGGGTGAGTGTCCTTTCTGAAATGTCTCCCTGACTCGCTGCCAAGTAGATGGTCCTGCTGGAACTTGCACTACCGGTGCCACAGGGGGAGGTACTTGAGGCTGAGGAAAGTGGGCTGCCATGGCCCTCATAGCTGTCTCGACTGCCTGAGCCACTATCATTGTAACCTGAGTAGTGGAGATTAACTCGGGTGGGGGTGGGGGTATCGGTACCTGTGGCTTCTGATGAGCCTCCCTCACCTCCTCTCTGGCTTCATCCCTCTCTGCTCCCTGTCTCCTTGGTGGCATCTGAAATAAGATTAAAATTGTATAAGTACACAGTTTATACGAAATTTAAGAGCAGAAGTACGAGAACGCAACAGTTGAAATTTTGAATCAACAATCCTAATAGTAGGGCTCTAATACAAACAAACGTTACGCTGAATCGTAGTAAGCCGTACAGATCCTATGGACACTAGAACCTGATGCTCTGATACCATCTGTGACACCCCGCCTAATTAAACCTTGGGTGATCAAGCCTTAATTCAATTTAAACAGGTTTCTTAAATGGTCCATTCTTAGCATCACTGCCGAAAGCCTTTTTAATTTACTAATCACCTAAGTGAAATTAAACGAGTGCCAAATTTTATCTTTCTTAAACAGAATAAATAATCCATACCAACACATTTCAATTCTAGTAATACTAAAACAGTTTACATAAGTAACTGAATGCAGGAAATGTCTTGCCGAAAACCACGGCCAATAAAAGACAATTAAAAATCCATAACAAGAATAAACTGTAAAAGTAAATATAGGACAACATGTCCCAACTAAGAATACTAAAAATAAGATCCTGTACTAGAACTGAAAAAAGAGGAAGCGTCTAAACAATCCCTGCAACATCCACAAGTGCTGCAGCTCCCAAATCACTGGAAAGAAATCATGCTGGGTGTCCCTGTGGCTGGGCACCTAAAAGGTTTTTTTAAAATATTTACATAGCAAGAGTTAGTACTCAAAACATTTGAAAATATTTTGCAAGCAGTTATCACGATTAAGTTATTGATTACACATATTAAGGTTTCGCACACTCCCTTGAACTTCCTCACCTCTCTTACCTAGTACGTAACTATCGAGGATACTTAGTCTACCTAGTTATACTACCCATAACCGTAGTTAACTTATTTACTGTTCGTTGTCCTTATTCTTGTAATAATTACATCACGCTATAATTCATTACTAAGACATTTACATTTCATTTCATTGTCTACTATTCTAAATTAGTAGATTATGCACATAGAATAAATTTTATCACACAACAATGTATTTAATATCAGTTACCACTAACATATCCTTCTATTACACATAAAGGACTCTTGGTTCGGAATGATTCATCGACCCCAAGTGAAAGTTGGTTCGGAATGATCCATCGACCCCAACTATTTAAAAATATAAATATATACACATATTCTGGTTCGGGACTCTTTCATCGCGACACCAGTTAAAAGTTTGGTTCGGCATTTTTCATCGACCCCAAACATATAATAATTTTATGTTAGTTCGGAATGTCACATCGACCCTAACATAATTAATTTAGGTAATATTCTCTTAACCTAAACTTTTATATAATTTAGTAGGTACACACCCGACCTCTCAAATCATGCCCGTACGTAATATATTTTACTTATATTCACCGTACTCATAAATTATAATTTATTTCGATATTGTATTTATTCGAGTATTCACGCAACTCTAAGGGCCCTAGTTACCCCTCCCTTAATTCAGTAGTTAAGTTAATTTTATCCTACTGTTATTTTCTTTCCGGAATTTAAATCTCACTCTTTCCATAATTAAATTCTCACAATCTCAACATACGACTAAATCGATCGTTCTTTCGTCAGTCCATTTCTCCAAAATTCCCACTCAATTATTTGTGAAGAAATCTAATGGTACAACTACTGGAAATTTTAAAGTCCCCTCATGGGTAAAATATCATTACTAAGGTTCCCATTAAGCGACGGTAATTAAAATAAATATTTGCAAATTTCTCTAAAGTGTAGCCAGGGTCGATCGATCGATGGGATATGGTCGATCGATCGACTGCTCGATCGATCGACATTCAAGGGTCGATCGATCGATCAAGCAGTGACAGACCCAGTTCATCTTCTTCCTACGGGTTTCACCATTTTTATTTCTCTATCTTTCATGATAATCCACCATATTAGCAACCAACAATTTCTAATCATTCCTACATGTTCTGGGATGATTACTAACGATTTAAAACAACTAAATCATTATAAATCTTGGCCAAATCAACTAAAAATCTCTCTAATATTCAAGAACACTAAAAATGTATTCTTTATATCTTTCATCCAAATTCCAGATTTTCTTTCGAATTTATCATCTAGTTTTCTATGATATCAACATACTTGGAAATCCAAAAACGTCCTATATGCAATCCTTATCAATCATGGATCATAATCAATTGTTTTATTCCCAAAAATATCATAAAAATCATGTTCTTCCTAAAGCTTAATTATGGGTATTATAACTCAATTATTTTGTAAATAACCACTTGCCTTATGATTTGTAGGATCTGATTTCGTGGTTGTTGATGATGGTTGATGATTTTGATCCTTCAATCCTCCTTCCCAACAACTTTATGGTGAAATCTACTTAGAATTTGCCTTCCTTCCTTCTTTTACCTTAGGAAATTATCTCTCTCTTCTCTAACGGTTATGGTGTATTTTGGTTCTTTCTAACCCTAGCCTCCACTCTTATAATCTGATCTAGGGTTTCAAAATTCTTAGGTCTACTTACCCTTTTTATAAAGTGACCAAAATTCCCCCAAATGGTCCCGGTTTAGCCCGAAAATGACCCGGCACTCAACTAGTACCCCCGGGTACAATATTTTGACTAATTCGACCCTTTCGGAATCAACTGTGGACTCTAAATTATCGTTTGAGTCTCTAAAATATTTTTCTACTCTCATCCTTAATTTTTTTCCTACACGCGACACTCGGTTGAGATAACTCCTGTACGTCCATATAGTCACTATGCCGTACATATCAACATTAAAAATTTACTACTCACATTTAGTAAATTTAATCGTCATATTCATCTTTATTAACATTATATCTCATTAAATTACTCTTCTCGCGTAATTTAAATAAAACGTATTTAATCACATTAAATTACTCTACTCACGTAATTTTAATAAAATTCACATTAAATTACTCTACTAACGTAATTTAAATAAAACGTATTTTCCTAATTAAGCAGAATAAATAAAACGTATTTTCCTAATTAAGCAGAATTACGGGGTATTACAAAAGGGTAGATTTGTATAGGCAATTGTGTTATTTGATAATTCGTATTTTTTTATGTATGTACCGACATAGACATAGGGGGAGATTTGTAAGGACATATTTCTCATGTACGTTATCTTTCATTTGTATATGTCGTTCACCGTTACATTTGGCACGTCTCTACACGATCTCACATGACGGTCTCAATCTGAATTTCGGGAATTAAGCATTCATTACCTCCATCATGTGTCCCTCATCTGCCTCAACGACTTCACATTCCATGATTTTAGGCTCGTAATGCAAGTGGTACGCAAGAGAAGTCAAATCAGTGAAACAAGGTACGATAGGGAAGTTCAAGGGCAATTTGGTAATTTTACTGCCATCGGCCAGAGGAGCGGTCAACTGGAAAGTTGAAGAGCTCGCCGCAACAAAGATACTAGAAGAAACGGAACCTCGATCCGAGCTACGGTGAACATGTTATGCCCGTTGAAAATGGAGATAATTCCAAGAAAAAACCTTGGAATTTTGCTAAGTGTTAAAAGCCCCTTGACCAGTGATTTTTCCCGAACCGAGGGCCGAACCGGTTCGTAGGGTACTCAAACCGGTTCGAGGTCCCTGTACGCCGAAAATGTTTTTAATTTGTGAAACTCTTCATTTGTTTCCCTATAAATACCAACTTCGGGGGAGCTATTTTGCAAGACTTTGATAGCGATTTTGAGAGTCCAAATACCTCTAGTCTTCATATTTTTGAGTCCCAAGACTCATGTTTTGATTCACACAACTTTTCCAAATATTTGTGAATTTGTTTGCAACCCAAGAACACAACTGTGTGTCTGTTCATACCCTTGTGGAGAAGACCGTCCTTCTTCTTCATTGCTACCCTCCAGGAAAGGGAAAGTTCCAGCCGCCAACTACAGAACCGATGCCCGAGGGTATTTCTGTGTCACTGTATTTTCATTGTAATCCGTGTAACTGTATTTTACAAAATTATAGTGAAAATAAATGGTTTTGCCCCTTTGGGGGATTTTTCCTCACATATGTGTGTTTGAATGTTCTTGCATGTTTCATCATCTTATTCAATCACATATAGATGCATGTTTAGGACTTAATTGATAAAAACTGTGTTTAATTAAATAATATCTCTATTTGAACGCACGCGCACTCTCTTATAGAAACTATCCCACTAATTATTATTCATTAATCTAACTTCTTGTTTACCTCATTAATTTCTCAAATCCATTTGTTTTTTCTTTTCTTTTCATTTGTAGGATCTTTATAAGAATTGCTTGGGCCCATTGAGGAAGGCTTATTATAGCTCAAGTAATTTGGTTCTCAGCCGTGAGGTCATGGATCACTAATATTTTGTACAGTTGTATCTTAAATTGGAGTTACTTCCGTATTTCAATTTCCATGTTCATTTGGAGTTAGTAACTTGAATTGGAATTAAGTGTCATTGAATATTATATACCTTTCTAGCATAATATTACTTAGTTATGTTTAGGCAAGCACTTGACTGTCTAAAGGAAGTTATTGGGTGGATCACTGCAGATCCTTCAAGGCATTTATTTGGCGATTAGCTTAAAACTCGACTGACATTTGTTTAGTTTAGCATCACACTGTAATTGAAATAACTTGGAGCAGGATCACTTTGGTTTAAATTTATAAGAGAAAATTTTCAGTCACTGCTCAATAGCTTTGGCTTACATAGATTTTGGCGTATCCCATTACCATTCATCTCAAGACGTCATGGAGGACTTAATATCCAAAATCTCCAACTTTCAAGCATCTCCACACTATCAAGTTATAATGCTATTAAGTGTTTATATTTATTTTGGGATGTTTGAATTTTTACTAAAACTTAAATATGATTTGTTATTTTAAAAATCGAGGCATTTTTGTTTGATTAAAATTTTTAAATTCACTTGCCTCGTTCAAACGAGAAGGCATTCTCCTTTGGACGAGTTGTCTATTTTGTTCGAAGTCTCTTTTAAAGTTTACATCAATCGAATGTCAAATGATGGCGTACTGTTTTAGGCCATTTGAAGGTCGTTTAAACTTTGTTTAAAAGAGATAGCTTGGTCTTTCCAACAAGATTCATTTTTTTAGAACGAACTGCTATTCTCGTTCGAATAAGTCTCATTTTCATTCAAAGGAGCTGCTGCCTCAAAATTTCTGAACATTTTATAAATACATGTTTCGTGTTCAGAATTTTAAAGACTTTTGGCAGAATTGTTTCTTCATATATTTTGCAAAAGTTTTCAACCTTTGAGTTTAGAAAACCTTTTTTATTCACAAAATTCATTCCCAAAATATATATTTGTGAATCTGTTTAAACCCTATAGTTTGTATCCTTGCGTACACAACTCTTGTGGAGAGATTTTCTTCACGGTAGACCATTGTGGTTCTCGAGGGGATCACTTCTAGAGGAAGATAAAGGTTGATCGGTAGATATTGAGGGTGGGCCGTCACCTGTGGACAACTTAGAAACGAGCCATATTCTTTATAGGTTTTGTAAGTTATGTCTTATAAAACTCTTAAGTGCTGATTAAAAAAAAGGTTTTACTCAGCAAGATTTTTTTTCATCTTTAAATTCCTTTTATTGACTCCATATTTTATTTTATGACCTAGATGCATGTCTTTTGTGCATTTATGGTAAAGATTAGGGATTATGTCTATTCTTCTGTTACTATAGAAATGTTTTATTGAATTCAAGCATACTCCTCTGGACCACTCCCCTAAGTAACCATTATCTCCCAATGCACACCGGTGGGGGTGCTGGCTATTCATGCTGGCTTCCATCCTCTGAAGCAACCCTCTCTAAGGAGGACGAGGGAAATATTCGAGTCCAAAGAAAAAAGAAACAAAAGGAGAACTATGATGAATCAACTGTCGTGGGTCGGCAGTCAGTGATCGCAATGGAATGTGAAACTATTCCCCTTCCAATTTGATGGAGGAGAACAGCCTTAGACCTATAACCGAGCCGAAAAACCCTACAGAGGTTACAAGTAACAAACCTCCCACTCCTTTGTCCTACAAAGAAGCTGTTGAGAATAAGAAACCTCACAACTCAGACATTTATTTTGATGAATATACTGGTAATTGGTCTGATGATGATATGGAACTAAGTTCACAAGGTGACCTTGATCTTAACCATGATCCTAAAGAAGACTCTGATCCATTTTTCCCAACCGTCATTATCCCACCAAAACATGTGGATAAACTCCGAAAAAGATGGAAAGAAAGCGTGATTGTTAGTCTACTTGGAAGAAACATTGGTTTCAAGATGTTAGTCAACAAGGTACCATCTATTTGGAACCTCCAGGGCGACTATGAAGTTATTGATTTAGAGGAGGGCCATTTTCTGTTGAAGTTCACCATGAAAGAAGATTATTTCAACGTACTAACTAGAGGCCCATGGATTATTAATGGCCATTATCTAATAGTGAGAAACTAGACTCCTAATTTCAATCCTATGGACTCCTCCAACGTCACTAACGCTCTTTGGGCAAGACTCCCACTACTTCCAATCGAATGGTACGATGAAAAAACTCTATTTCATATAGGTAGTAAGCTTGGCAGACCTATCAAAACTAACTTTAAATCTATCTCGTCAACTAGGGGAAAATATGCCCGTATTTATATTGAGGTTGATATATCAAAGCCGCTTATCCCGTGCTATAAACTGGACGGAAGAAAATACCATGTTGAATATGAGTTTTTGCCCTATATCTGCTTGCTTTGTGGCAGAATTGGTCACAAAAGTGAGTTTTGTCTGGCCTCAAGAACCACGCAGTGTGCCACATCATCGCCAAATATTCCAAACCACCCTCCGACGGAGGATTTAGATCATTCCATCCATCCTAATGCCCCAGATGCTCCTAACGGTAACATTTCTAAATCTACTAACACCTCAGAAGTTGCATTGGGTTTCACTGGCGAAAGCCCACCAGATAACTGATTTGGGCCTTGGATGCTAGTAAAAAGAAGCCACAGTACCAGATGTGTTCTCAAAAATGATAAAGCAAAAAAATAAGATATTAATAAAGGTTATGGTAGCAACAGATTCGCTAGCCTGGAAATGGGTACGAAGGAAATCCAGTCACATCCTTTTGTCCCATTAAGTGCACAGAAGACAAAATTTACAACACGTATTGGTACGAAAGAATAATATCAACTCCCACAGTATAAAGAAACGTCAAAATGTTGTCGTCCTAGGAGACTTTATGAGGGGTATGGCTCCAAACCCTTATAATCAGAATAACCATAAGGCGCCAGCTAATGAACTATACTATGAGCCTATAGTCCGTTATCCCAATATCATCAACTGTAGCACGCATTTTTCCAGGGATACGATGGCTCAGGATACTATTGTTATATCTAATGGCTTAATAACACCCACTGTTATGATGACTGCAGGTACTTCATTGATTGCTGGCGCCGAGGTAAGTAGTCTAACTGCTCCAACTAGTTGCATTTATAATATGGAAAGTAACACAACCACTAATAACATAGTTAATACTATTCTACACATTCTCGCCTATAATTTAACTCATATCAATAACCAGTCTCATAACAAACTCCTTAACCCTATTGCTCCCAACCTTGGTAATCCACACGACCTCCCTACTACCTCTAATGGATGCTCCTCCATTCCCTGTTGCGATGGTATGAAATCTGCCTGTACAGTACCTGGTATTACTAGGGGAAGAAGGAGTTCATTTTAGACCTCGAATCGGAAATGGTCATCCACATAAGGATTCGATGGAATGTAGTGCAAGTACATATTCTGCTCCGAACCTTAGGGGACAAGGGGGAAGAGAAGTCAATGAAGGGGAGGCTGCTGGAAATGTCCTCCACCATGGAATCCATCAACATGATTAAAAATATCCTGCCTTGGTCCTCTTCTATGGAACTCCCCATCTCCACCAATCTGTTTTCATGTCAGTGTTAACTTGGAATTGTAAAAGGGTAGGGAAACCCCTTTTCAAGCCCACTTTCATATAACTTTGCAAAAATCTTCAACCTAATGTTGTCATCCTCATCGAAACCCAAAATTTTTTCTACAATTTCTCTAATTTCTTCGAGGGGCAGGGATTTTCCAACTGGGAAATCTATGAAACTAAAGGCCGCTCCGGGGGAATTTGGGTTCTGTGGAACCAAAGCTCTATACAACTCAATACCATAAATGTCTCTGACCAAGCCATACATCTCCTTCCCACCGTCGAAGGCTATGACAATGGGCTCATCTCGTCAAGCCCTTTGGCACAACCTTAAAATGCTTTCCCGTGACCTTGATACCCCATGGCTTGCCATGGGAGACTTCAATGACCACTTTGACTCTTCTGAGAAAAGAAGTTACTCCACACATAACAAAGATTCTAGATGTAATAAATTTGCGAAGAATGTGAATAGCTACAACCTTACGGTACTTGGTAGCACGAGCCCACACCTCACTTGGACCAACAGCCATGATGGGTTTGCTAATACCCTGGTGAGACTTGATAGGTCGATGGCCAACCTTGCCTGGCGCCTACAATTTCCTAATGCAGTTGTGGAAAATATCCCTCGTACTACGTCCGACCACTGTCCCATGTTACTACGCCTAGAAGTTAATAATTCCTCTATCTTCATTCCCCGCTCTTTTAGATTTCTTGCATGTTGGTTTGAGCATATTGATTTTCATAATATTATTTTGAATAAATGGAATAGGAACCTTACTTTCCACCAAAACATTGATAAGTGTATTCCCATTATAAAACACCGGAACCACTCTATCTATGGTAATATCAATAATAATAATAAGAAGTTCATTCTGCGAAGACTTAATGGTATCCAAATTGCCCAAGAATAGCATTTTTCCCATAATCTTAATATTCTTAAAAAACAACTCAAAGATGAATATAATGATATTTTGCGCCATGAGGAGCTCATCTAGAAACAGAAATTCCGTTAAAATGGCTTAATGAGGGAGATAAAAACACAAAAAATTTCCACGCGACCACTATTATCGGAAGACGCCATAATAAGATTGATCGGTTAAAAATCAATGGGGATGGGGTTGAAAATAGTGCCACCATTTCCCTCCATACGAATAATTATTTTACATCTCTCTTTTCCAATACCGGCAACCTTACCCATAATGATATGTCTTTTGACTTTAACCACCCACGCTTTGAAAGTATCGACAATAATATCTTGGACCACCCGCTCTCCATTGAGGAGACCAGGAGGGATGTCTTTAGCATGAGTGGGTTTAAAGCCCCTGGTCCGGATGGCATCCAACCTGTGTTCTATCACACTTTTTGGGAGACTACCAAAATCAGTTTGTTTAATTTTCTCAATAAATGCTTTGACTCTCGGACTTTCCCTAAGGAGGCAAACGATAGTCACATCACCCTGATCCCTAAAATTGATAACCCCAAAAGTATCACCCAATTCAGACCCATCACCCTCTGCAATGGGACTTATAAAGTCCTGGACAAGATCATTGTGAATAGACTTCGCCCAATTCGTTGTAGGATTATCATCCCTAATCAAGCCAGTTTCTCCCCTGGCCTCTAAATCTCGGATAATATCATCATCACCCAAGAAATTATTCATTCTCTTAACAAGATGAAAGGAAAGAAAGGGGGTGCCATCTTAAGAATTGATCTTGAGAAAGCCTAAGATAAAATTAGTTGGGTTTTTTTTGGAGCGTGTTCTTAAATGATTTAATGTTAGTCCTAATCTCAGATGCCTCATTCTTAACTATATTATCAGTGTGTCCACTTCTGTCATGTGGAATGGGGCCACCCTCCCTAAGTTCAAACCATCCATAGGTCTCCGTCAGGGTGACCCCCTGTCCCCTTATCTATTCGTCATGTACATGGAGTACCTAGGCACCGCCAACTCTTAGGTGGACCAGAGAAACTGGAAGGGTCTTAGGGCCTCTCCCAATGGCCCGACCATCTCCAACCTCTTCATTGCTGATGATCTTATTCTCTTTACGGAAGCTTCCCCCACCAGCTGCGATGTTGTCATGAAAACACTCCAGAATTTTTATGATATCTCTGGCCAAACTCCTAGCCTCTCGAAATCTAAAATTTACGTCTCCCCCAATACCCCTAAACATTATGCTTGCAACATCAGTAAAAGATATGGGATTAATATCACTAAGGACCTTGGCATGTACCTTGGTACTAACCTCATCCATGGGAAGGTCACTACTAACCATTTCACCCATATCAATGACAAAGTCCAAAAATGGATATCGGGATGGAAAGTTAATCTCCTATCCCTAGCTAGTAGAAATACTCTTATCCAGGTTGTCACCTCGACCATCCCCATCTATAACATGCAAACTTCTATTTTCCCCAAGAAGATAAATGACAAATTGGACTCGGAAGGAAAAAAGAAGATCCACCTTATAAATTGGAACACCACCTTTCGCCCCAAGGACCTGGGTGGCCAGGGGTTCAGAAGCAACGTAGAGAATAATCGTGCCATTGTTTCCAAGATTGGTTAGAAAATTATCAATGATAAAAACTCCCTATGGGTTCGTGTTCTTAGTTCGAAGTATAAGACACATAACAATCCAGGCAACTGGACCAGAAAAGTGTAGGCCTCCCACATTTGGAGGGGCATCCTTAAGTGCAAACCTGATATTGTTAATAATACTAAATGGATGATTGGTGATGGGAAAACTAATAACATTTTTAAAGATTGGTGGGTGGGAAATTCCACCGTATCTAAGACCCACGACGATTCCCATGTGTCTCTTATTTGTGATCTGATCAAAGATGGGGCCTGGAACGAGAAATTGATAAAAGATATCTTCATTCATGACACTACCAATTTTATCTTGGGAACCCCCTACCCCACACTCCCGGTAAAGTTGATAGTCCTTGTTGAGGCCCCTCAGCCAACGAAAAGTTCACTATAAAATCATCCTATGACGCCCTTGTCAAGTTTGACCATAATACTTCTTCTCTGATTGATTGGGATTGCATTTGGAAAGTTAAAATTCCCTAAAAATTCAAAACCTTTCTCTAGCTTATCTTTCATAGAAAGTTAATAACTAATTGCCAGAGATTCAAACGATGCCTTACTGATTATAAAAATGCGAGTTTTGTGAGTATGATGAAGATATTGAACACGTGCTTAGAAATTATCACCTTGCCGCTGCTGTGTGGGATAACACCTTCCCCTCTCAGGAGTGGAACAAACATAAAAATATTTACTTTTTAGACTGGCTTAAAGGGACTATATGGAATAATTCCGTGCAACTTAATATTAACCTTTTTATATATTCTCTTTGGCATATTTGAACTGCGCGTAATAAACGCATTTTTGAGAAGAAAAATATTACCCTGGCTAAGGTTTGTTCCACCTCTAGTACCCTCGCTAGGGAAATAGATGTTATTTCTAAACCAAAATCTTATTCTTACCATGGCCCGGGTAATATTCCTAACACCTCTTTAAGTGATGATATATTTTCAGGCTATGAAATTTTCACGGATGGCAGCTATGATCCCTTCAGCATTCTTGGTGGTTTTGGGGGTATGGTCAACAGTAACGACCAACGGTGGATCCTTCGGTTCAATGACTAGATCATCAGAGATAACATCCTCATAAAGGCTGAGTTTATGGGAATTCTTCATTGTCTTAATCTGGCTAAAATTAAGGGCTGGTCTAGGTAACTCTTATGTAGCGATTGCCTGGATGTTGTGCATAGCCTCAATAGACAGGGACATCATAACCACCCACTGACTAATATTATTGAGGAATGTATTATGACGAAAATGGATATAATGTCACCCATATCAGATGCTCCAACAACATGTGGGCCAATGGTCTTGCACCGCTTAGTAGACGCCAGACTTACGACTATGCTGAGTATGATGAGGTCTCAGAATCTCTGTTAAGCCTTCTTGAGCACGTTGATCAGGGCAAGACTAGGATGGCCCTCTAGGCCTGCACTGACCCCACTTACCGTATTTTTACCTTTGGGTGTTATGTCCTGGGTGATCGGGTCCATTAGAAGGTTGGGTTCTACGGACAACTTAGGGGTACTCCCTCGCTCCTCCGTGACCTGATGGAAGGACTATACCACAACCTTAATATGGCTAAGATGCGCTGGTGGAAGGATATTCTGGTGGAAACCAATTCCCATGAGCTGATTGAGATCTTCAAGGGTGTGTAGTACTGTGAAAATGATTTTGAGAACATTAGGGTGGATTGCTATAAACTCATGAGGGTCGTGGGTGTGGACTTTATCTATGCCAACCCTGGTATGATTCGGGGTGCGGATTGGTTGGCACGCGAGGCGAAAGTGCAAGATGAGGCCTTTGTTAAAATTGAGGATGTTCCGAACGGAATGCGGTGGATCCTTGCTAACCCCACGATGTAGCTGGGTTGCGAGTTATCCGATTTCTGTTGTTTCTTTGGTTTTGTGGTGTTTTATGTTGCCTCTATGGCTTTTGTCGCTATGTGATGTAGCTCCCTTGTGACCTTTTCCTTTCAATCTTTACTACAAAAAAAGGTAAAGATTAGGATACATGAATATGATAGCACAAGGCACCATTTCCTATCCCCTACTTAATTTGTCCATAGTAAATCTATATGTTATCTCCGTTTCCCCACAAATCTCCTCTCAATCCCCCATAAATTTCCTATCCCATACATTAAATTGTTCTTAAACTTCATATTCACATTTTATTCACCTCTATTAGGGTCCGTTTGATAGAAAATTTGAAAAATGCAAATAATTCCAAGGCAAATGAATATTTTCCAACTTGTGTCTGTTTCATACAAGTTGGAAGATCATCAATTTTCCACGTTTTCTATCAAACGCAATAGTTGGAAAATAGATATAAATGTGGAAAATTTGTTTACAGAATATGAATGTATATTATAATACGGAATATGAATATGAATATATATTATATTATTTGCGGAATGTAATATATATTCATATTTCACAAATAATATAATATATATTCATATATTTTGTATATTTAATAATATATATTAAATATATATTATTAAATGTACAAAATCTATGAAAATATAATATATATTATTTACGGAATATATGAATATATATTCCATTATATACTAAATATACTAAACATATATTATTTACTATATATATATATATATATATATATATATATATGTATACATTCTGTAAATAATATATATTCAGTATGTATATTATATATATTGTATACATGAAATAAATGAATTATTTTTAAAAAACCAAACGAAATATATGAAATATACGAAATATATGAGTTTATGGAATATATTAAATGTATGAAATATATAAATATAAGGAATATATTAAATACATGAAATATACAACATATAAATATATTATAATATATAAATTATATAAATTATATAAATGTATGAAATATATAAATATATATAAATATACGAAATATACGCAATATACATATAAGTGCTAATATATATATATATATATGCTCCTGTGTGGACTAGTCGGCATTTTAAAAATACAGACCGAACATGTGTCACCTAACGGTGCGCCTAGAAATTATCGCCTAAATTATAGGCACACTCTCTCTCTTTTATGGGCTCATCGCTAGGTGACACATGTCCGGTCCGCATTCTTAAAATGCGGACTAGTCCCCACAAGAGCATGACTGTATATATATATATATATATATATATATATATATATATATACATATTTATTAACAATATATATTTATATATTTATTAAATATATAGAGTCTTGAAAAAAAATGGTTTTGAGTGATTTGCCACCCAAAGGTGGAAAACAAAACCTGAACCCCCCAAACAATTGAATTTCGCCATGAGGTGGTAAATTATGCTTAAGGGGTGTAGACACCCCATTCTGTTACCCCCTAAAACTCTCCTTAGGTACCTAGCACCTCCCCTCATCACTACAAACCCAGGTCATACCCCGGGTACTGACCTAGAAGCCATCGGGCACTCCCAGGCTTCGTTTGACCAAAAGTCAAACTCTTCACTCGACCGAGACTGAATGAATCTTCGAAGGGCATTGAATCCCCCTTCCAACGGTTCGCTCCGTGCGCGATTCGAACTTACCATGCGGACTAATGATCCGTTTGCGTCCGACACTTCCCCGTCCAATGGACTGACAAATGATTCTGAGCCATATTTGACCCAAAGTCAACTCCCAAACCGGGAGCAGCCCAAAGGACTTTCGAAGGTCTCTGAATTACCTTTCCAACGGTCTGCCCCGTGCGTGATTCTGATCAACGGTTTGCGTTCTACGGTCGATTTTCCAAAAAGGCCTGAAAGACAGTGCCAAACGGCAGGTCCCAGACCCTGCCTATCAGCAGTGTGCCTAAACGCACCTGCCGAATGGCAAGAACAGGGCTATGACGATCAGCAATGCCCTGGGCCTATAAAAAGGAGGCCTGACCTCACTTGCAAAGAGAGGCCAGATCTGATAGAAATCACTCTCAACAAATCCTGAAAACCTCTCTCGAAGTCAGCGTGATTTCTACACCCAAACCCCTTTCCAACCTTCACTTTTCATCATCCTTTTCATCAAACTTGGTGAATTCATTACCCTCCATCATCATCTAAGTCCAAGGACTGCTCTCCATTATTCAAGATCAAGCTCAAGATCTTCAAGAAGGTCCAATTTTCTCAACTCTCTCCTTAAATTCTCATAAATTTGCAATAACTTGTTTTATTACTTAGTACCTTTATTATCTCATCTTACACATCCTAATATACTTTTTACTTAGTATTATTGCACATCTCTTATTTTCATATAAATAAAAATCCAAAAAATAAGAAAAAGAGGTTTGCTCATAAATTCCAAACGGGAATTCTCATACTTTTCTCACACTTTTCTCACAACTAAAACACTTTTTCTACACACACACACAAATAAGAGAATCCCTGGTTGGATTTATGGGATAAACTCCACCCCTCGTTTTGTATGCGAACTACGTGGACTTTGATGCCTCTATAGGCTATGTAGGCATTTCGGGGTAAAACCCGAGATTCGAGTCCTATTTTTTACTTTTTCTCTGATTTTCTATTTTCTCGAAATTCCACTCTTTTATACTATATATATACATATATTTGTTCTTAGTGGCATATTATTCCGCATGCGTTATCATTCCCTCATAATGATCAACGTAAGGATAATCGCGTAAATCCTATTTTCTAATATTACTTTTATATCTTCCTACGGATGACTCGCTTTACCTCTTCTATGGTACAAGTTGATGATTCCTATCTCCACTATATATACACATGCACACATATCATGAGGAAAATAAAAGGAAAATAACAAAAATCCATGAGAGATCAAAAGGGCGGAATGGGTGCCTAACACCTTCCTATTTCATAACTTAGCCTACGGACCCTTCTCGAATCATTTTGGTTTCGTATGCACCAGTATGTCTTTGGATGCTGCCCTTCGGGATGGCTTCCTCTTTTCTTTTGTCTATTTTGAGTAAAATAGATTGGAGACTCTAATCTCTCTACATCTTTCACCTCACCTCAAAATGACGTTGGCCGAAGCACGCGTCGCGCGGCGAGAATCGGGGATGGCCACAGTGGCGACTCCACTGGGGATCTTATATGTTTATTTTGAGGGCTAGAATATATTTACATGAATGTTATGTTTTCTTATATTGTCCCCCTATTTGCATGTTCCCCCTTTATTACTCATGTGTATCCCATGCTTATGCTTTTATTCACACACTTGTAGAAAATTCTCCATGTACACTTCGCACCACGTGAACCTAGGGTCACATATATCCATATATTTCACGCCCTATCCATACTTGGTGTACCATTGGTACTTGAACTTTGCACCCTGTTTGGCATAATCAAGAAGACATTCTTATAAGATACTAATAAGAGGATCATGCATGATTCACATGACATCACCAAAGAGCATTGCTATTGACCAAATTTTACCCAGTTACTGGAGGGTCACTTCGTGATGGGCGCTGGTCCGGTAGGTCATAGTTAGCTGAAGCGATATGACTCTCACCTTCCATTGGCCAAGTACCTTAGACGTATATCGAACGGTTCCCCCACATCGTACCTCTTGACCGAAGTCATGACAGGAGGTATATCGCAGGGAATTCGTTCACGTACGTCGAGTACATCAAATTCTCTCTCATTCGTACCATCCCCACGAGGTATATGATGAGGCAATTCACGTACACTCAGGTATATCAAATGGCTTGTCCACACATACCGATTACCCGCAAGAGCAAGACGTATATCGTGGAAGTCACGGCAAAGGGGGGAACCCATTTTAATACACCCAACCAACTGCATACCCGCATATAGGTGTCAACCCTAGGGCACACATGCTAGATTGTCGGTTTCAACCCGAAACTCTACCGAAATTCAGTGGCGGCCTGCCGCCCGAATTTTTCGCGCATTTTTAAAACGGGATCCTGTCTGTGAGCCTAGTCACAAGTCCAGCCATAGCTTCGCATATATTACAAACCCAATTTTTCCAGGCTCGGGTCCCATCCAGCATTTCATTTTGCATTTAGGAGAATTAATACAAGTGAAAACAGAATAATTATAATAAGCATGCTGTGGCCGTCTCCAAAGGGGGACATTTCCTTTTTCTTTATCAAAAATCCAAAAACATTTCTTTCCTTATAAAAAATCCAAAAATATTTCTCATCTCTCTATAAAAAATCTAAAAACATGTTGTCTTTTCATCTAAAAAAAATGTCAAAAATATCATCCCTTTTCTCAAAACAAATCCCATTTTGCGCCTTCTCAGGTCGATCGCAAGCCCTTGGCCTGGCTCCCTATTAGCTTAGGTCTTTAGTCAAGTCACCCCGGAGTTCCTTCTGTTCCCCTATTACTCCTTTCGAGTCTGGAATCCATCCACTTTCCATGGAGAACACAAATCAAGTACCTGTTGTGCAGCCAGATCTGACGGCAGTTCTAGCTCAGCTTGTGTCCAAGTTGACAACCTCCAAACTGACGTCTAAGAAATGCAACAAAACTAGGTTCCCATTCCTCAAGAGCCCGAGGCACTATTCCCTCATGCCATGGATCCTCCCGAGCCCATATGGGTTCCCGAAGAGTATCAGCACTCTCCACGTGCCCCTCCTGCTAATGGGCCGCCTCCTACCCAGCTTCATATGCCAAATCTTGCCCAGCATGGGGATAACTTGACTCTGGTCATTGATCCGAAAGAAGAAGAATTGAACAAAGTCAAATAGGACCTTAAGATGCTCACCAAGAGGTTTGACCAAGTCAAAATCTCAAGAAATTACATGGACTACAACCATATGTCTCCTTATCCTAAAGCAAGGTTACCCGAGAAATTTAAGATGCCAATTATGGAGAAATTCGGAGGAAGTGGACCCCTGATTGTTCATCTCCGAAGTTATCATCGTTACATGACTCTACTAGGGGCTTCTGAAGAAGTGATGGCCCAATTGTTTCAGCAAACTTTGAAGGATAGCGCCTTACGATGGTTTTTATCTCTTAAAGAATCCAGAATTCGTAGCTGGGAGGATGTGGCTCCAGAATTCATGACGCAATACAAGTACAATGAAGAGCTTGAGGTCACTCGTCGTGATTTAGAGCTGCTCAAACAGAACTCTGGGGAATCAGTCAGTAACTTCATAGCCCGATGGAGGGAAAAAGCAGCAACTATGACCAATCGGCCTTTCGAGGATGAACAAGTCAGCATAGTGAAGAAGTGAAGAAGAACTTCTTATCCCATGTCCGAACAACGATGGGAGGATAATACTATCCCAATTTTTGAGCTCTTAAAGAGGCAGGAGTAGAAATCGAGGAAGGTCTTACCAAGACAGAAGTTGAACCAAAGAAGGTGTCCAGACAGTTCACCCCCAGGAAATATGATAAGCCTGCCAGTGCCGCAGTCTCAACCATCAACAACATCTCTCAACTAACCACATCATGGGCACCAAAAAGTCGCCCTGAAATACACCGAGCTCCATGCTCCCCTCTCCAAAGTTTATCAAGCCTTGTTAAGCCGAAACCTTATCAAACCTTTGGATCCTTGTCCATTGCCAAATCTACTCCTGAGAAACTTCACCTATTGAGCATATCACCAAACAACTGGCCATACGACCGATCAATGCTTTCACCTCAGAAATGTAATCCAAGTTCTAATTGACCGGGGTACCATCGCCCCACCATCCAATCCTAAGCCAAACACTACTCACAACCCACTTCCAAATCATACCAATGCCATCTTCTTAGAAAAGAACCCAGAATTCGATCCCTCAACTCAAATCACACCCATATACTCTCATAAACCTCTCCAAATTTGCCCATATTTCCTCCTACACCCTACTAGCCTCACTGATCAGGCACTGTCACTCCTTACCAAAACATGCATCATTGTTCATACCCGTTTAGAAAATTGAAGCATGGAATTGTCAGAAGTCTTAAACAACCTCCTAGAGTTCGGGATGAAATTTCCCTCACAGATGATCATTGATTGCCAGAGTTTCAGTACGCTATTCTTGGAAGCACAAAATGGGCTCGAGAGTCAGATAGATGGGTAGTACCAACCGATGAAGTCAGCTTGGATGATGTCGTCCAAATTATGGCAAAATTATTCAGGCAGACCGATAACATTTGTAGTATCATCGAGTTATTCGATGCTTTGAAGATACAAAGGCGCCTGGTCCCTTCACCCTTACACACCCCCACAGACTAGGAAGACGTATATAAAGAAGCCGTTAAAGTTATGGAATGCATCGACTTTACGTGGAAAGACAGAATTGTTGCCACCCTATGGGGGGAAGAATTCGAAGATTCAAATGAAGAACAAGCTTTTGAGAAAATTGGCCGGTAGCCGACATGTGTGGGATTATATCATTTGAAGAACTCCTCAGAGAAATAGACAAGGTGGCAGAACAACCCGAGATCGACAAGGAAATGGGATTCATGTTTTTCCCTTCTTCAGCAAATCATATGACCAGATCAGGGAGGCATTACTAAATTCCAAGCTCACTACCAGCCAAGGACAAAGGGAAGGGCGTTGAAAACCTTCCTATGCCAAAGATGACCCTTGAGGAAAGTAAGATCCTCGATCAACTAAAGAAAACTCAAGCTAATATCACTCTATGGGGGCTTTTCATGTATTCTCAGCTACACAGATACGCTTTGATCAAGTTGCTCACTGGACCCACAGTTTATCCTTCCACCACACCAAAAGAAGCGGAAAATTTGGTCGGATCCTTGATTTCTACTCGAATGCTATCCTTTTCCAAGGAAGAAATCCCCAAGATTGGGCCAAACCACAATCATGCACTCAATATCTCCATCGAAGTTATGGGGAAGGTTGTACCACTCTCTCTTGTCGACAATGGTTCTGCCTTGAATGTATGCCCACTGAGAACCTTTAAATGTTTAGGACTGAAAGAAAGAGACCTCATTCCAACCTCCTCTGTTGTGCGTGCCTACGATAATACCCGTCGGGAGGTGATGGGATCCATAAAGCTTGTAATAGGGGCTGGCCCTATAAACCCTGTTGTTGAATTCCAAGTTATTGACATCCCAGCCTATTTCAACCTATTTCTAGGATGACCTTGGCTCCAAAGCATCAAAGGCGTATCTTCCTCACTCCATAAAAAATTAAAGTTCTTCGTCGACGGACGAGTCATTACCATCTTGGGCGACGACGATAATGCTGATGGTGCAAGCACTAGCAGTCCAATCCTTGAGATACACCACATGTCAAATGATATGCTCCTATCAGGATTCCGAGTTGAGCCACTTCTACTACCGATAGGGGATGACTTCAATGAAAGGGTTTGTCCAGAATATGACCCTCATGGCAACGTCAATGTGATTCAGACGTTCAGAAATATGCACTTCATGCCCGGACTGGGGCTAGGATAAAGACACCAAGGGATACTCGAGTCGATTGAACTAAAGAAGGCTTTTCCTCCTTATGATTTGGGGTATCAACCATTAGAACAAGAGCTCAGAATGATCCGCCAGTCTCGATCAAAGAGGAGACTAGACTGCGTCCAGACTATCCTAGGTGATTCCTTGAATGGATGATTCATCAGAGAGGGTGAGGACTTCCCCTTTTGTGGCTTTCTTGAACCATGGTATGACCATACAGATAAAAAAATGAAGCCTGGAATGGAGATCTTCTTCCAAGACAGCTACCCATGGGCCGAGAGTTCCTAACACCATATACAACCGCTCATCAAAGATACCGAAGAGACTGAGGAAAGTGACTCCGAAGATTCCTGCAACCTATAGACATTGGGGCTGGCACTCTACATGGTTCACTCAGGCACTACATCGCTGGATCCATCCCACCTGATTAAAGCTGCTGATACACCTCTCCTAGACTGGCATGCTGCGCTAGTTCTACCTGCTGAAATCTCCCCTAATCGTGCGGTCAAGTACGGGTACAGGGTGTATGGGCGCCCTAGTTAACTAATCATCTGTTACAAATAATTTTCTATTAGAAGTGGGAAATATGGGTGTAGGATCTTAAGGGTAGGCGACTTGGGAGGTAGTCGATACCCTATTTCTTCTTCTGTTGTCTATCCTTGTTCAAATATAATCGAGTCCTCTTTTGACGAGGTTCTCAGTGTTGTTTTTCCTATCAATGAAATAAACGGAGATTTTGAGTATCTTGTTGTGCCTTACATTAACTGTTTGGATTCTAATCAAACTTTTGATGATGATGATTTTGAAAATGAACAATTCTTAACTGATCTAAATAAGATTAATAATAAACAACATAACCGCATTCAAGTTAATGAGGAAGAGACTGTTGTTATAAACCTCGGTTCTAGTAGCTAAC
The DNA here is from genome assembly GCA_949130495.1 of Sambucus nigra. NCBI lineage: Eukaryota > Viridiplantae > Streptophyta > Magnoliopsida > Dipsacales > Adoxaceae > Sambucus > Sambucus nigra. The sequence continues at coordinate 378,848,978 of OX422214.1, read as the reverse complement.
TGCGCGAGATTAGGATAGGGGCTACCCTCGACGAGCATAAGCGTGCACAACTTGAAGAATTGCTAATTCGTGGATATCTTCGCATGGTCCTACGACAATATGCCCGACATTGATCCTGAAATAGCTCAACATGAGATTCCCACTCTCCCAAATTACAAGTCGGTCAAACAAAAGTTGAGAAAGCTCCGGACCCAATGGTCGCTCAAGGTCAAAGAAGAGGTGGTCAAATAGTTGAACGTAGGGTTCATTCGTGTGATCAAATATCCCACGTGGCTAGCAAACATAGTGCCCGTGTCGAAATTAGGAGGAAAAGTTTGGATGTGTGTAGACTATCAGGATTTGAACAAAGCCTCTCCAAAGGATGATTATCCGTTACCCAATATCGATATGATCATGGACAATACAGCCAGTCATGCTCTCAATTAATTTGTCGACGGGTATGCCGGATACAACCAAATCAAAATGCACCCAGACCACCAAGAAAAAACCGCATTCATCACCCCATGGGGAACCTTTTGCTACACCGTTATGCCATTTGGTCTCAAGAACGCTAGTGCTACCTACCAGAGGGACGCCATAACCATTCTGCAAGATATGATTCACAAAGAAGTTGAGGTCTATGTGGATGATATGATTATCAAATCCAAGACTAGAGAGGGTCATATTCCTGCTCTCCTAAAGTTTTTTGAACGTCTGCGCCAATATCAGATGAGGCTCAATCCATAGAAATGCGTCTTTGGCGTTACAAAGGGAAAACTCCTAGGATTCATGGTTAGTGAGAAGGGTATAGAAGCAGATCCCGACAAGCTGAAAGACATACTTGATATTCCACCTCCCCGAACAGAGAAAGAAGTTCGAGGTTTCCTTGGGAAATTGCAATACATCATCCGGTTCATCAGCCAGTTAACCTCCATCTGTGAACCTATCTTCAAACTCCTTTGAAAGGATTCAACTAAAGTTGGGAACGAGGCATGCCAAGAAGCCTTTGACCGAATCAAACAATATCTGACCCAACCCCTGGTACCCATGCCACTACAGCCTGGTCTCCCCTTGCTCCTATACCTAACCATAATCGACACTTCATCCAGGGATTTGCTAGCCCAGTACCTTGAAGATTCCTGCAAAGAAAGATCCATCTAATATGCCAGTCACAAATTGGCCGGGTATGAGGTTAATTACACCGCTTTAGAAAAGGCGTGTGTCGCACTTGTCTGGATCACCCAAAAGCTGTGGCACTACATGCTCGCCTTCCCCATCAAACTTGTATCCCGAATGGACCCCATCAAATACCTACTTGAGAAACCCACCTTATCCAGCCGAATGGCTCGATGGTTGATGCTCCTAGCTGAGTTTGATATCGTGTACGTCATGCAGAAAGCCATATAAGGAAGAGCCATCTCTAACTACCTCACTGATCACCCCGTAGAGTAAACTGATGTCTGGATCTCTAAATTCCCAGATGAAAACATCTTTTGTACTTCTCAAGACAACTTTCGGTGGCAAATGTTCTTTGACGACGCTGCCAACAAAAAAAGATATGGCATTGGGATACTCCTGATTGCCCTGGATGATTCCCACACTCCCATCGCCATCAAATTGGATTTCCCCTGCATCAATAACATGGCTGAATACAAGGCGTGCACAGTAGGCCTCAACATTGCTCTCGAGAAAGGTATCCAATGCCTAGATGTCTACTAGGATTCCACCCTCATCATCGGTCAAGTGCTCAGAAAGTGGAAAGTCAAAAACGAGAAATTCCACCCTTTCCATGCCCACTTAGAAGAACTAGACTCCCAATTCTAAGATATCACCTTCCATTACCCACCTAGAGTAAAGAATAACCTAGTTGATGCTCTCGCTACCTTGGCCTCCATGATCGACATGCCCGAAGGAATTATAATGACCCACTTCCTTATTCAAAAGAAAGACAAACCAACCCACTGCTACCACATTGAGCTCGTCACCATAAAAGATCCTGAGATAGCCAATTGTTGGTACTATGATATCTGGAGCCTCCTCAATCATGGAAGGTATCCCGAGGGTTCCAACAAGAACGATTGAGCAACCCTTCGAAGACTAGCTGCCCAGTACATCATCTGTCACAAAGCACTGCTCAAACAAAACTTCGATGGAACTCATCTGCACTGCATCGCAGGGGCTGACATTGAAAAGATAATGCAGAAAATCCACATCGAGGAATGCGGACCTCACATAAACGGTCACATGCTTTCCAAGAAGATCATCCGACAGGGCTACTACTGGACCACTATGACCCAGGATTACACCGCCTACATCCGAAGATGCTTCAAATGCCAACAGTTCTCTAACCTTCAGCATCTGCCTCCGTGTGAATTATATAACATGACCTCTCCCTGGCCGTTCTCCACCTGGGGCATCGACATCACAGGGAAGGTTACACCAAAGGATTCCAATGGGCATAAGTTCATCCTAGTTTCCATTGATTACTTCACCAAATGGGTCGAAGCTGAGTCATACGCAGTGCTGAACGCCAAGAAAGTGGCCAAATTCATCAAGAAAAATATCATCTGTCGACATGGGGTCCCACATGAGTTAGTATAAGATAACGAGTTGCATTTCAAGGCAGAAGTCATAGAAGTGGTTAATGAGTATGGGATTCATAGACACAAATCTTCTCCCTACCGACCTCAGACCAATGGTGCAGTTAAAGCCGCCAACAAGAACATCAAAGCCATTATCAGCAAGATGACCGAAAGCTGTCGGGATTGGGTAGACCGAATCCTATAGGCCCTCTGGGGTAACCGAACCTCAATTCCAACCTTTACTGGAGCTGCCCCTTACTCTCTAGTCTATGGTATGGAAGCAGTCATACCCGTGGAGTTGGAAATACCCTCTCTACGCGTCATTCTCTAAAGCAAGGTCAGCAAAGAAGACTGGTGCCAAAGCCATCTTGACGAGATGACCCTCCTAGACGAAAGGAGACTAAAAGCACTATACCACATGCAAGGCTACCATCGCCGAATAGCGCATTAATTCAACAAGAGAGTCAAGGACCGCAGTGTCCGAGAAGGGGACCTAGCTCTCAAAGAAATCATAGAACCCATCTGGGACCCTAGAGGGAAATTCAAGCCCAATTGGAGCGGCCCATACATTGTCAAGAAGATCTTATCCGGTGGTGCCGCCATGCTCACCGACTTAGATGGGGAAGAGATGGCCCGTCCAATCAACCTGGATCCTCTTAAGAAGTTCTACCCCTAGTCCAAAATCTCGGCGCGCTACGACTCTTCTCATCCCCCTTCTATTCTAAAAAAAAGAGCTCTTCATTTCCCCTTACCCAGAACTACGTGGGCCTGATCCTCTGCAAAAATCATTTTCAAACAAATTAAATCTTTTCAAAACCCCCAGAGGTACGTAGGCAGCTCATACACCTTACATGAGCACATCCCATTCTTTTTCACAAAATACTATTCTTTTCTTACCTCTGAGAATGACAGTCAATTCCAATATTTATTTGAACAAAAGGATTTTGTATGCCTTAGTGATCGGTATAGATAATTCAAATAACACAAACTCATCAAAGGCACAACTGGATGATCAGAAACTTGTTTATTTCCCTTATAAGAAATTACGGTACTGATTACATAAGAAAAGGAACGGATAACTCCCTTCCCCCACCTTCCTAGAAAGACAAAATAAAATCTCCACAATTATTCCCCATAATAAACTCTCCAAGAGTACTATCCACAGCTACCAGAGGAGCCTGCTCCGTCATCATCATCTACATCCTGGGGTCCCCAAGTTTCCCCTGCCTGAACAGAATGTCGCAGAAACTCCATGGACCGATAGGCTCGAACCAGCTTCAAAAAGACCACAACACCTCCTTCCATGGTGTTAAAAGAAACAAACCACCTTTGTCCAGTATCCACTGCCAACATCTTGCTAACTACTTTCCTCCATAACCACTTCATATAATCCCCAGGGATATGCCAAACTCTCCCAACGGACTGAGGGGGACGAGTCGGCGGATGCCGATGCTCCCACAGAGAGCCAAGTAAGAGACGTAGGCGCTCAGTCAAATCCTTTACTGGAAAGAAAATTTAGTGTCCGAAGTTGCACGACCTATGCCCAGCCAAATTGGCGCATAAGCCGGCAAGGGAAATAAAAAAAGGTATGTCTGAGACCAACCAACCGCATATAGGAGTATTCTCCTAGCTCCAGAATAGGCAACAACTATCCCCACCAAAGCACTGCCCAGTACAAATTCCGAGCCCCATGCTCCACAAACCAATTATTCCAGCTCGTAATATCCAGGCCAACATAAAAAAAAGTGATGGGAAAGGAAGTTGGGTACAGCTGACAAAAGATATTCTGGAGGAGTCACCAGGCGGAGTCTTTCAGACAGCCACATGAATAGCATCACGAGGCTACCCCGCAGGAAGTCAAAACAACATTTTCGCCAGGCATCCAGACCATTTAGGGTCTCCGCCAGTATCACCGCCACAGAATTGCGATTGTGTGACTTCCATGAAGTAATGGGTGCAAGTTACAGATCCACCAGCAGTTACCTAGTCACCAATAATAATTTTGAAACCAAGCCCAGAGCAACGGCTCCAGCATATCAAACATCGCCAGCTTCCTACAGATGTACAGACTGCAACACCGCCGGGAGGGAAATCATTCCTTCAGCAACCAGTGATCTAGCCGTCGAAGGCGAAATGCGAAGAAGCTCAGCCAGAAAATCCCTGGGAGAACTGGAAAATTCGATTAAAGTCGCAGTAACACTGGGATTTACCCCAGCATGGTCTTTGGGGTACCAGAATTGTACCGTCGCCATTAGCATGTCCAATCAATGGACCGATTGTGCCATAAAAAAACTCGACGCATATTGAAAGCATAAGATCACATCGCTTCCAAGGCTTCGAGGTAATTTTCAAAATCAATGCTACTAGGGAGAGCCATCTTGCAAGACTAAGAGATAGTAGGCGAGTAAGTAAGGATGTGAAGTTGTAAGGGAAACACTCCACCCCTACCCTTTTTATACATGAGAACCCTCACAAGAGACACAATCCCTGCAGAAATCGGAGGGAATCCTACCCCACAAGAGTACCAAAGGCTGAAGAGGGCACTAATCAAAGCTTTGAATTGATGAGACTGGACTTGATTACCGATAGGCAGAACAAGGTGCTTATCGATCGACAACCCCCTATTTTTGAAAATTTTCCTTTTTCCTCTTTTGTCAAAATCCAGAAAACTCAAAATAAATTGATGTTCTCAACAGAATTTCAAAAATCCCCTTTTTATCTTAATAAAAATTTCTTCCAAAATCCGAAAAACATCTCTTTTTACGGTCTTAGCAGCAAAGTAAAAAGCGCGTGTGCATGCATTCATTCATTCATCATTAACAAAAGATAATAAAAACTCCATTGCATTGCATATGTATTTGTTCTCTGTGTTACATAAATTTTGCAGAAAATAAAGAAAAGCAAACAACAATGGGACTCAGCCCGAACCCACATTCTCATTCTCTCTCTCTCACCTACCCTTCACCCCTCTCTCTAAGAGCTTCCACCCCTGCGACGCGCTCTCTTTCCCCTACGATGAGACAACGCACCACCGCTAACCGAGCCCGAGTCCTCCCTGGACAAAGCAGATGACACCAAGCAAGAAGGAACTGGGACCGCATACCGAATATGGGAGGTCACCGAAGATATCCACTCTCTAATGTCCCTCAGCCAAGTAGTCGACACCTGAACTTGCTGCAAGTAAAAGGCAGAATCAGTATCAAAAGAGGGATCAAAATAGTAAAGGAACCAAAAATAGCAAGAAAGTGTACCACAGGATGAAGAACCTCCTCGGTCAAACCCAACTCCTCCGGGTCCATCGCATGAGGACGGTGCAATATAGGCACCATCCCTCCATCAGCTCGCCGAAGGTTGTACGAAGGAGTGTGCAATCGCATGAAAGGAACCTATGAAGTCGCCTCCACCGCCATTGTGGGAGGACCCCACTGCTCGACTTAAACCCGTAGGAAGGAAAGGCAAGGCATCATATATGCATATATGCAGAGTGCCATCAACCAGCTCGTCACAAAGTCCATATAGTCATACGGCACTGCTGTATCAGTATACAACAAGTAGGACTCGCCAATCATCACCGCGATCCTCACATCCTCCGGCATCAATCGGTGTCACCTCATGGACATAGGAGGCTGTGCAGGTGGCACCACACCTCCGCCTTAACAATCTGTCGAACCACCCGCTCCCCGAGATACCAAGAATGGCCAAACTCACACGCCAGTAAGCGCCGCATCTGGGCGTTCACCCCAGTCACCCCCGTATCCTAAATGGTTGTCCCCCAAGGGTAAAAGTTCACCTAAAAATCCCCGAGAAAGCATAGGGTCAATAAAAAAATAGAACATGCTAAAGCCAAGGCTGAAAAGGAAAGAGTCTTACCTTACCACTGGTCAGGCCATTTAAGACCTGACGCACAGCCTCCAGAGAAAGAGATCCCTTCGACTGTCGATTGGCCTTCCGCCATCAATACAATCGACAGAAGTCCCCAATAGTATCATCCTTCAGAGCGATCAGCTGGGTATTGCACCCAATCACCTCATAGAACCACGTCTGCCAAAGTAAAGAATTCACAATAAAAAAGAGACGCATAAGGAAAATGCGAATGCATGAAAGGAAAATGCACAAAATTAAAGGATACCTCGAGGAGATACGTGGCTCTAGTAAAAGTTTGCTGGCAACACCAGCTAAATGCATACAAAAAAAGTAGAGGGTCGCCAAAGTCAGGCTCCCCCAATCATAGAGAGGGATGTTCGAAAACATCCTCAAGTACGGTAAAAACCACAAATGGATGACATCGCCGCTCGACGCCACCATAAAGCCTCCCAGAACCAATAAGATGAACAACCGGGCCATCTGCCTCACCTGCAAACCTCCCTTCACATCGATCATCCTACCCAGCAAGACATCCTTCAGCAAGGACAACCGGATGGAATCCCCAGAGACTATCCTTCCTACGTCACCAAGTGCCACACGCACTGCCTCCGGCCTCACCCTCAGAGAACGATCCACCTCTATCTTCTCTCCATCGCAATCCAACCCTAGTAGATTCTGAACGTCTATGGGAGTCACGGTCATCTCCCCAAAGCCGAAATGGAAGGTGTGGGTAGTATCCTACCATCTCTCCCCCAAAGCACACAAGACCGCTGTCGATTGAGGCGTCTCATCCAACGCAGACGCCAACCTCCCAAAACATGCTGATGATACCACCCAATCCACCACGGGTGGAAGATGCTCCCAGACATCCTTAAGCCCCGTAGTCCCACGGGCACGCATGTTCTTCAAAGAGATATCAGACTGTCAAAAGGAGAAACCTTGTCAAAATTCAGGAAAGGAAAAATCGCCAAAAAGAGAAGAATGCCAAAAGTCAGGTTACTTACATAACCGCCAGGGCTCACCACCTTAGAAGACCGATGATGCGACGGATCCCGTAGCAAAGTTTGCTCATCCGCAACCGGCTCAAATGCATCAAAGGAGTTCTCACTCCCAAAATCAAGAGGTGCCCTAGCCCTCCACTACGCGTTGGCCCAATCATCAACAGTCAACCATTCCCTATGCGCTGTAGTGGTCACAAAGGCGGCCATTTCTTAGAGATCGAAATGCTAGAGCGATTTACAGAAGAAAATTGCAGAGAGAAAGAAAGCAAGAAGCTGTGAAAAATGAAGGGAATTCGCCCCCTTTATATGGGATGCTAAGCATCATGACGATCGGCATTGACCCCCCACCCATCGATTGGCACTGTCTTCTTACCTTCCTGAGGTTGCCCAAAAGTCAGTGCCACTGCCGAATGGCACCCTTTGAACTGTGCCAACCGGCACCCCCTTAAAATTTCGTACAAAAATTTCTAAAAAATACCAGAAAGCCCCAAAAAATCCTCGAAAAATTCCTAAAAATCCCAGGAAGGATTTAAAACATTTTCACCAAGAAAATTTTGCACTCCCTCAAGCGAAACCCCCATTTCCCCAGCAAAACCCTCAAAAAACCAAGTGAAACTCCCCCCGGCAACGTCCCTGGAGGATCTCTAAGGATCACCTCCTATCCCCCAAAGGTCTCAAACCTCCTTGAGCAATACGTCCAATACCTGTACCACCTAATCACTTCCCCAGTGAAGTTCACGGCATTAAACTTGCCTCCCCCCCCCCCCCCCCCCCCGCGAAATCCCTAAGATCACAAATGATTCCCCAGCAATCAGCTCCCTGGCTCAAAACAATATCCAAGGTAATTCCCCCAGCGGAACTCCAGGAAGTCATTTTCAAAGTCTCCAAAGGACACTCTACTTTTTCCCAGGCTCATTCCCCAGCGAAACCCAAAATCCAATCTTCATCCTCTCTTAGGTCAGAATTGACCTCGGTCTTGGATCGTCACCTTAGTTAGGTCAGAATTGATCTCAGTCTTCGATTATCACCTCTCTTAGGTCAGAATTGACCTCGGTCTTGGATTGTCACCTTAGTTGGGTCAGAATTGACCGCGGTCCTCGGTCGTCACCTCTCTTAGGTAAGAATTGACCTCGATCTTGGATCGTCACCTTAGTTAGGTCAAACTTGACCTCGGTCCTCGGTCGTTACCTCTCTTAGGTCAGAATTGACCTCAGTCTTGGATCATCACCTTAGATAGGTCAGAATTGATCTCGATCCTCGATCGTCACCACTCTTAGGTCAGAATTGACCTCGGTCTTAGATCTTCACCTTAGTTGGGTCAGAATTGACCTCGGTCCTCGGTCATCACCTCTCTTAGGTCATAATTGACCTCGGTCTTAGATCGTCACCTTAGTTAGGTCAGAATTTACCTCGGTCCTCGGTCGTCACCACTCTTAGGTCAGAATTGACCTCGGTCTTGGATCGTCACCTTAGTTGGGTCAGAATTGACCTCGATCCTCGGTCGACACCTCTATTGGGTCAGAATTGACCTCGATCCTCGGTCATCACCTCTCTTAGGTTAGAATTGACCTCGGTCCTCGGTCGTCACCTATCTTAGGTGAGAATTGACCTCGGTCTTGGATTGTCACCTTAGTTAGCTCAGAATTGACCTCGGTCCTCGGTCGTCACCTCTCTTAGGTCAGAATTGACCTCGGTCTTGGATCGTCACCTAGTTAGGTCAGAATTGACCTCGGTCCTCGGTCGTCAGCTCTCTTAGGTCAGAGTTGACCTCGGTCTTGGATCGTCACCATAGTTAGGTCAAAATTGACCTCGGTCTTCGGTCGTCACCACTCTTAGGTCAGAATTGACCTCGGTCTTGGATCGTTACCTTAGTTAGTCCAGAATTGACCTCGGTCCCCGGTCATCACCACTCTTAGGTAAGAATTGACCTCGGTCTTGGATCGTCACCATAATTAGTTCATAATTGACCTCGGTTCTCGGTCATCACCACTCTTAGGTTAGAATTGACCTCGGTCTTGGATTGTCACCTTAGTTGGGTCAGAATTGACCTCAGTCCTCGGTCGTCACCTCTCTTAGCTCAGAATTGACCTCGATCCTCGGTCGTCACCTCTCTTAGGTCAGAATTAACCTCGATCCTCGGTTGTCACCTCTTTTAGGTCAGAATTGACCTCGGTCTTGGATCGTCACCTTAGTTAGGTCAGAATTGACCTCGATCCTCGATCGTCACCACTCTTAGGTCAAAATGGACCTCGGTCTTGGATCGTCACTTTGTTAGGTCAGAATTGACGTTAGTCTTCGGTCGTCACCTCTCTTAGGTCAGAATTGACCTCGGTCCTGGATCGTCACCTCCACTTAAGCCTGCAGAATTTGCTTCGACCCGCATAACCGATCACCCTCATCTTCAAGCTCGAATTGGCCTTGATCCTCTGAATTGTCCGTCCTCACTCCCTTAGGTCCTCAGAATCAGCCTCGACCCTCTAAATTCGTCATCCTCCTTCAAAAGCATCATGCGGTGTCTATTCGATAGCTATTATTTGTTCCAAACTCACCCGTAGAGGGTCTCTGTAGACACCCCATTCTGTTACCCCCTAAAACTCTCCTTAGGTCCCTAGCACCTTCCCTCATCACTACAAACCCAGGTCATACCCCGGGTACTGACTTAGAAGCCATCGGGCACTCCCAGGCTCCGTTTGACCAAAATTTAAATTCTTCAGCTCGCTCGAGACTGAATGAATCTTCGAAGGGCACTGAATCCCCTTTCCAACGGTCTGCTCCGTGCACGATTTGGACTTACCATGTGGACGAACGATCCGTTTGCATCCGATAGTTCCCCGTCCAATAGATTGACAAATGTTTACGAGTCATATTTGACCCAAAGTAAACTCTCGAACCCGGGAGAAGTCCCAAGGACTTTTTAAGATCTATGAATTACCTTTCCAATGATCCACTCCGTGCGCGATTCTGATCAACGGTTTGCGTTCTGCGGTTGATTTTCCAAAAAGGCCTAAAAGACACTACCAAACGACAGGTCCCAGACCCTGACTATCGGCAGTGTGCCTAAACGCACCTGCCGAATGGCAGGAACAGGGCTATGCTGATCGAAAATGCCCTGGGCATATAAAAAGGAGACTTGACCTCACTTGCAAAGAGATCCCACATCTGATAGAAATCACTATGAGCAAATCCTGAAAACCTCTCTCGAAGTCAGCGTGATTTCTACACCCACACCCCTTTCCAACCTTCACTTTTCATCATCCTTTTCATCAAACTTGGTGAATTAATTACCCTCCATCATCATCTAATCCAAGGGATGCTCTCCAACATTCAAGATTAAGCTCAAGATCTTTAAGAAGGTCCAATTTTCTCAACTCTCTCCTTAAATTCTCATAAATTTGCAATAACTTGTTTTTTTACTTAGTACCTTTATTATCTCATCTCACACATTCTAATAGACTTTCTACTTAGTATTATTGCACATCTCTTATTTTCATATAAATAAAAACCCAAAAAATAAAAAAAAGAGGGTTTGCTCATAAATTCCAAACGGGAGTTCTCATACTTTTCTCACAACTAAAACACTTTTTTTACACACACATAAATAATAGAATCCCCAGTTGGATTTATGGGATAAACCCCACCCCTCATTTTGTATGCGAACTACGTGGACTTTGATTCCTCTATAGGCTACGTAGGCATTTCGGGGTAAAACCCGAGACTCGAGTCGTATTTTTTTACTTTTTCTCTCATTTTCTATTTTCTCTAAATTCCATTCTCTTATACTATATATATACATATATTTGTTCTTAGTGGCGTATTATTCCGCATGCATTATCGTTCCCTCATAATGATCAACGTAAGGATAATCGCATAAATCCTATCTTTTAATATTACTTTTATACCTTCCTACGGATGACTCGCTTTACCTGTTCCATGGTATAAGTCGATGACTCCTATCTCCACTATTTATACACATGCACACGTATCAGGGGGAAAATAAAAGGAAAATAACAAAAATCCACGAGAGACTGAAAGGGAGGAATGGGTGCCTAACACCTTCCCATTTCGTAACTTAGCCTCCGAACCCTTCTCGAATCATTTTGGTTTCGCACGCACCAGTATGTCTTTGGATGCCATCCTTCGGGGTGGCTTCCCCTTTTTCTTTTGTCTGTTTTGAGTAAAATAGACTGGCGACTCTGAATCTCTCTACATCTTTCACCTCAAATCAAAATGACGCCCGCCGAAGCGCTCCCGAGGGGGACGCGCGGGACCTGAGGATAGGGGTGGCAATTCGGGTTAGTCGTGTCATTTTCGGGTTGCATTGATTTTTATTTTAGTATAAGTTTTGGGTACCCCTAAATCTATAAAAGTTAATCGGGTCATTTCGGGTTATTACCGTAAACGGGTTATCGGGTCAAAAATTGCTAGCTCTACCTGAGGATCCTCCGTCGCGCGATGAGGATCGAGGATGGCCACAAGGGGTGTTGTACATAGAAAATAAATTCTAAGGTAAATTAAGGCTATCAAATAGCCCAAAAGATGGAAAAGACCAGAATTTTTGAACTTTTCTAAATTTGCCTTGGAATTGGAAGGGTATCAAATGGATCCTTAGTTTTTTCCCAAACTGTAGGGTTATGAATCAAAGATTAACGTTATGGTTGGGGTTTAGTTGATCAACTACCACGGTTTTGTCTTCGGATGGAGGGAGGTAGCGTCTCCAGACTTGTTTCTTTTAGTACTATTCTTTCCCTGTTTAGATATAGATGAACTAACTTGTTTATTTGGTATGAACGTTGAAATTATTATTATTTATACATATAGTTACAAGTTTTTATGCTGAAATGTGGAAATAAACGAGGTTTATTAGGTCTGTGTGAAGAGAAATTTTAGTTACTAAGAGTAACTAGGGTTTTCTTCATGGATGGTTTAAATTGATGGGAGCTTGACAAATAAGTCCTATTTATACATGTAAAACTACATGTAGTAGAACGAGACTGATTGGGTAAAAATCCCGAAATGACGAAGATCGTTGGGACTTTAGGTCCCAGCTCTCATTCTATCGAGGTCATTTTCGGTTGCCTTGACGTTGGAATGTCTGGTATGATATTTATTTATGTTTAAAATATAATTTGTGTTTTTCTGTGTATCTCTTGTGTATCGGTAATCAATGTTTAAAAAGGCAAAAGGTGAGGCGAGGCGTTTTAGTCGTAAGCCTCATCGAAAAGGAAAAAAAAGAGCAAAATAATATTAAAAAAATACTAATAAAATCATAAAAATAAAATAACAAATAAATATAAAATAAAACAACAAAAAAAACATCCTTGAGGACTTTCTCGCATAGTTTGACATTTTTTTGTTCCCTCGAGATAACTTTTTAAAAAAAACTAATTTGAGAAAATCAATTTTAACATATTGGTTATTTTACAATATGACAATAAATTCAATCATTTTTTTAGCTTCATTCACATATTGGTTATTTTATAATATGACAATAAATTAATCAATGCAATTTAACAAGCAAATTTATTAAAAGAAACATTGATTTTCAAGCTAAGATTAAAAAAAACAGCAATTTTATTAAAAAAAGGTAAAATTACATAGCAACCTAAGTAAGTTTATTAAAAAAACAGCAACCTTTAAAATATATTAGTTTCTTAAAATATATTCAGTTTAGTTAAAGAAAACATATTAATCTAAGTTGAAAATCAAAAAAGAGAAACCTTTTAATAAAAAGTCATATTGAAGTTAATTTTGAAAAAACATAATTTTTATAAAAAAATAGCAACGTTATTTGGACAAATTACAGGAACAGAAACCTTTTAAGTTATTTTAACAAATTAGTAAGCCTTTTAAGTTATTTCAACAAATTAGTAACCTTTTGAAGTTAAAAAAACAATGTTTTTACACAAATTGTGATAAAACTCAAATATAGTGAAAAAACTGTAAAAAAACAAATTACAATTACGTAAAACTAAATTTTTAATAAAAATATAGTTTCAAATAGTTATTTCAACAAATTAGTAAATTTCTTAAGTTAAAAAAAATTAAGATTTTTAAACAAACAATGATTAAAACTCAAAAATAGTGAAAAACGGTAAAAAAAATAACAAATAACAGTTATTTAAAATTAAATTTATAATAAAAATATAGTTTCAAACAGTTATTTCAAACAAATTAGTAACAAAAAACATATAAGAAGCAAACGATGTTCGAAGTTCTTACCTAGGGCCAGACGAAGGCTGGAAAATGAAAAACAAGGGTCGGAATGGAACAAATCACTGCCGGAATGAACAAAACAACGTCGGAATCAACGCCAAAATGAACAAAACAATGCCAAAAAAGAGGCGTATGCCTCTACGCCTCTAGGAACAACGCTTCACCCAACAAAGGCGGTATCCTCAACTTTCACCCATGAGGCTTAAGCCTCAAGGCTTTTTTCCTCCGCCTTACCTCGAGGCGCGCCTCGAGGTGTATGCCTTTTTAAACATTGTCGGTAATGTGTTACATTATGTATGTTTGTGGAGGGTTATTGTTTGTTTGTTGTTCAGTTTCCTAATATGTTTATGTGGTGGGTTTGAGTTTCTATTTTGCTTTGATTAATGTTGTGTGAATGTGTGGTTTTGCATTGGATAGGTTTGACTTTTCGTGGGGAGATGATGAGTATCACCAAGAGACTTTAAATTTTTTGAAAAGGGCTATCAAGATCACTAAGAAACTCTGTGATGTATGTATCTATTCTTTCATCTCTAATTTTTTTCTACTGAGTGAAAAATGTTAATTCAACTTCTCCTATTTCAACACCTTAATTCCCTAAATGTCGCATTAGTGTTTTCAATATGTCTAATACTCATTCATTGATGTACTTTGAATTTCTTAACTGGATAGTTTGCTATTTGTATTACTCTTTTTTCCCGCTCACTATTTGTATTACTCTAATCATTTACTATTTGTAACCAAGGTCGCTGTTGAGTCCTTTAACTTTCATTTTGATTAGAAAATTAAGACAAAATAAAAATAATTTTTTGTGTGGGTTCTCGAAATTTTATTTTTGAACGACTTGATAGTATATTCTCATTTTCCATTCACCTGTTTACTAACTGGGAGATAGTAATGACCTCTCAAGTCTAACCTACTATTTTTTTTTAATAATAACGAGAAAATTTGACCTAATTCTACCAAATAGTTGTTTAAAATTATTTGAACTCTGGATTTTTAATTATAACACATCTACAAGTCAAAGTTTAGTAAGTTATATTCGTTCATATTTTTTTCTCTATAAGTTATATAGCCTTTGAACTCAATAGATATTAAATACATAGCACAGGAGAAAATGGATTGAGAATTGAGAATTTATTGTGTTCTACTTTTCAGGCTATTCTAAATTGTGTGTGTCCTGAGTTGTAGGTTGTAAATAAAAGTGATAAGTAGATCAAAGTTAGGAAGCCTTTTCGGAAGTATTGCGAACCAAATTTTTTGGACTATCTAAGGTTTAACTGCTCCCACCTAATCATTTTTCAATATTACATGAGCGAGTTCTCTGATTTCATTGATGAATTGGAGTTGATTGATTTGCCTTTTGAAGGGGGTTTGTATACTTGGTCCAGTCTCAGGGACTGGCCGTTGATGCCTCATTTGGATCGCTTTCTTATTTCTCAGAGGAGGGAGGAGAACTTCCCTGGGTTGATTCAATCTACTTTACCTAGGGTGACTTAGATCATTGTTCTATTCTGTTAGAGTGTGGAGGGTGGAGGGAGGGAAGGATTCCTTTCATATTTGAGAATATGTAACTCAAGGAGCATGCTTTTGTAGAAAGGGTTAGTATTTGGTGGTCTAGGTATGAGGTGGAGGGGAATGCTAGTTTTCGATTGACAACTAAGTTGGGTTTGATTAAAGAAGATATCAAAAGGTGGAATATAGAGGTCTTTGGTCAGGTGCGCCTGGTCACTAGAAAATTATATGGAAGAGTTTAGGAGGTTAGATGAGAAAGAAGGGAGAGTCGGTCTCTTTGAGGAGGAAAAGAGAGGGAGGGAGATAAAAAAAAGAGGAGTTGGTGAAGAGTTTAATCTAATAAGAAATCAGTTGGAGACAGAAATCGAAGGTGTTGTGGCTAGCAGAAGGGAACTTGAATACCAAGTTTTTTCACTCGGTGGAAAACTCGCACAGGCGGGGCAACCACATTGGGAAAATATCAGTGTGTGGGGAGGGGGGGGTGAGGTGTTCGAAGAATATAGAGGGGTGAGAGAGTCTATTGCTCAGTATTATGAGGATTTGTTCAAGGAAGAAGAGGAGTGGAGGCCTTCTCTTGATGGGGCGGAGTTGGATAACATTTCGGCTTCCGAGGCGGAAGGTATTGAGGCTCCCTTCACTGAAGAAGAAGAAGTTGTGCAAGTGCTTAAGTCAATGAGTGGGGATAAGGCGCCAGGGCCAAACGGAACATGGTGGCCTTTTTTCAGCAATTATGGACGGTAGTCAGGAATGATGTGATGGATTTCTTTGATGAGTTTCATGATAGGGGGTACTTTTTACCGAGGTTAAATGCGACATTTATCACCCTAATTTCCAACAAGGGGGGATCGATTGGTATTAGAGACTACAGACCGATTAGTTTGATTAGGAGTATTTACAAGCTTCTAGCTAAAGTTTTGTCGGTTAGACTCAAGAAGGTCATTGACCCCTTAATCTCGGGCAGATTCTCGACGCTATTCTGGTGGCTAATGAGTGTGTGGAAGCTAGGAGTAAAAGTGGGATTCCTGGCATTGCTTGTAAGATCGACATTGAGAAGGCGTATGATCATGTGAATTGGAAGTTTCTTCTTTATTTATTGAGAAGGATGGGATTTGGCGAAAGGTGGTGCCGCTGTATGAAGAGGTGTGATAAGCACCCAAAACTGTACATTTTAGACCCCGAATAGACGTACTTTAGTTGCTAATTCTCGGCAATTTGGGTCTTATGCACTTTATTATCTATTTTGTAAGTCAAATGCACGTTGCGGTGTTTAAACGCATATTTCAAAGCAATTGTGCAGATTATGGAGCTAATTGTCAATCCCGTAATCCTAGCTTACCCTAAACCTATCCTGAACCGTGTGTATTTAATTTGTCCCATTTTATTTTATTTGTGTCATTTTATTTTTAGGGTTTATTTTATTATTTTATTTTATTGAGTCATGTATATATTTTTAGGATTTTTATATTTTTAGCGCGTCGTGTATTGGTTGTTATATTTTCTTATTTTTAATTAGTTTATTATTATTTCATTTTTTATTTTATTTTATTTTTATTTTATTAGTTTTTTTTTATAGTTTTTATTTTAGTCGTGTTTAGTTTTTTTTAGAGTTTGTTTAGTGTGTCATGTTGTGTCATTTTTATTTTAGTTAATTTTTATTTTTATTTTTTTAATTTGGTTAAATTTTTATTTTGTTTTATTTTATTTTTTAGTTTTAGGGTCATAAGTTAAACACACACAACCCCTCACACCCAATTACTACACACTCACTCACACCTAAACCAACCCTCATCTCAACCACACTCTACCTATCTTACACCTTCACACATTCTATCCTACCCCACTCCTTCTTCCTCACCACACTCATTCTCTCTCACCTTCCTCTATCACCATAAACACCATTAACCCAACAAAAATACCACCATCCCATCATCCTCAAAGCTCACCACCACTACAGAAATCCTAAACCAATCCATATACCAATGACCCTCTACCCGACCCAACCACCGACACCCCATGACTCCACGCAGGTGACCCCTTATACCTCCTGCTGTCACATCGTCGGAGTTGCCCAAACCGAGCAAAACGCAACCCGCCGCCGGCCAAACTTCGTCCAGAAACCCATGTACGGCCAACCTGAACTCGGGCCCGCACCTACGACCTCACCACCTCGCGCCCCTCGCCTGCTACCACCTGCTCCGGTGAGCTCAATCCCAACCCGAGGCCTCAAACCCAAAATCTCAAGAACCCAATTCCAAAACCATCAACCCGATCAAAGACCCATTTCCCATTTTGTCCAACCTTTAAGCCATGAACCCAAACCTCCTAAACCCAAATTCATGAGCTGCCAAAATACAAACCAAGAGACAAAAACCAAAACAAGTCTAAACCCCACATGTGTTAAAAACCCAATTAAACCCATTTAACCCCTTATACCCAAAATGCCCTGAACTACCAGCTTTAAACCATTTTCAAAAATAACCCTTAACTAAATCTGATTTGATTTATTCCAATCCCCTCACACTCCTCTCACCTTTTCCATGCACACTCAATCCCATTCCCAAAAATACTCCTAACTCCATGTGTTTCCATGTATAAATAGAAGACTAAAGACCCCATTTGAAGGAGGAGGATATCATGAAATAGAGAAGAGAAATCTAGAGAGAGTTAGAGATAGTTTAGTGTAGAAAATAAATTAGGATAAACACCATTTTGTAAATAGTTTTATTTTATTATTTTTATTTTTGTTAGATATTTGTGAGGTTAAATTTTGTAAGAGATTTAATTGAGTGATTATTTAATTGCAAATCACTTGGATGCTCAATTATAGGGGTGTAAATTACAAATTCAAGGATTGAAGTTCAATTTCACTCAAAAAACTTTTGTTTGATTGTTCTTCTCTTCTCCTTTATTTTATACGCCTTTGATTATTAATTTGTCAAATTCCATACCATGTTAGGCTAAATCCCCTTTCAAGGGGTGGGGGGAAACCCTTATTTGATGTTATTTTAATTTAATTAGTTTTGATTACTTGGAAATTCCCTTTAAATATTAATTTTGATTCCTTACCCTTAAATTTACGCCTCGAGAGAGGGTAAATGATTTTCGAGAGAAAATCGAAATTCTAGTTATAATACTCATTTTAGATTCGAACTACAGATATAGGTTTCTTAAGTGGGGTATTATTACTTGAATTTCAACTCTATTTTTATTTTCTAAGATTTACATAAATTTTAATTGATCGATCCTAGCGGGTGATTAATTAAAAGGAGTGTAGATATATTTTTCTAGAGTTGTGGGGTGTTAAACTTAATTATCTAAAAGATTACTATTAAAATTACACTTGCAATGAGAGTTGATTTGTATTATGTTTGATTTTAATTTGGGAGAATTCAATTAATTAAATTAATTAATTAGAATAGCTAAAATTTGTGGTGTAATCCCACTCCTTGATTGTTCTCACAATTATTTACCTCACTTTATCTCTTATTTTAGTGTTAGACTTTATTTTTCACTTTTAATTACTTTCTAGTTAGTTGTTTTCATCTCACATTTTAGTTTAGTGTTATTTCACCTCACCCCACCTAATTTTTTTAATATTTGAAAAGCTAAAAAAAATAGAAAAAGCAAAAGCCCAAAAAGAAAATAAAAGTGAATTAGTCTCTATCTTACCCCCTTGATGTGGATTGATACCCTTACTTACCTCTACACTTTAGACTGTTATAAAGGTTTTGATTATAAGAACTTTTCAAGTAACGACGAAAAAAATACGACCGAAAAGTTCAAGTTATCAAGGTGTGTCTCCACGGCTAGATTCTCGACGTTGATTAATGAGGTGCCAGAGGGTTTCTTCCCTAGTTTGCGCGATCTACGTCAAGGAGATCCGTTATCCCCCTTTTTATTCATTTTGGTCATGGAGGCCTTAGTAGGATGATGGGACGGGTGGTAGCGACCGAGTGGATCAGGGGATTCAAATTTGGGGCTTCGGGTAATGGTATGGTTACGGTTACGCATCTCTTATTTGCAAATGATGCGATTATTTTTTATGATGCTGACCGTAAGCAAATTTTTGCTCTGAAGCTACTTCTGATTTGCTTTGAGGCAGTTTCGGGGCTTAGGATTAATGTGGGGAAGTGTGAGTTGATTCTGATTGGGGGAGTGGGTAATGTGGACGAGCTTGTGGGAATTATGGGTGGCATGAGAGGGTTCTTTCCAAATACATATCTTGGTTTGCCTCTTGGAGCCAAGTATAAGTCCAAGGCGATTTGGGACCCAGTCTTGGAAAGAATGAGGAAGAGGCCGGCAGGATGGAAGAATGGGTTTTTATCGAAAGGGGGTAGGCTAACGTTGATCAAGAGCTGCTTGTCTAGTTTGCCTACTTATTTCATGTCCATCTTGCCTTTACCTGCGGTCGTGCGTAAAAATATGGAGAAGCTCATGAGATATTTCTTATGGAGAGACACTGAAGATGGATTTAAGCACAGCTTAGTCGGTTGGGACAAGGTTTGCAAGCCTATTAAGGAAGGCGGGGCGGGTGTGAGGAACTTGAGTCTTTTTAATAGATCTCTTCTTGGGAAGTGGTTGTGGCGCTTCCCTAGGGTGGAAAATAGATTGTGGAGAAGGGTAGTTGGAGCGAGGTGGGGTTCTTCGCAGATGGGGTGGAGTCCGGTTGTGGGGCCTTTAGCACACAGAGTGGGTTTATGGAAGCATATCGCGAGGGGGTGAGAGGATTATTCTAGAAATACTGAGTTTATTTTAGGAAAAGGGGACAACATTAGATTCTGGAAAGACAAATGGGGTGAAAATGGGTCTATTAAGGATCTCTTTCCCGGTATCTATAATCTAGGGGTGAATCAAGGTGGGAAGGTGTTAGAGCATATGAATGCCAGCGGTGAAGTGGTAAAGTGGAGTCCTGCTTTGGGACTGGGAACTCGAAGAGGCGGATTTGTTTTTTGAATGGTTGAGCTCGGCTCCCCGACCGACAGCGAGGGATGATTCTCTGAGGTGGAAGGGGGGTGGAGCTTGGGCTTTCACGGTTAAGGGGTACTATGCTATATTAAGTGATAGGAAACCCAAGGGCTAGTTTCCCCTGGATGAATATTTGGAAGGTTAAGGCGCCTCCTAAGGTTAGATTCTTCATTTGGACGGCAGCGAGACATGCCATTTTGACAATGGAAGGTCTGCAGATGAGAAGATGTCGTCTGGCTAGCCGCTGTTGGTTATGCATGGAGGAAGAGGAGAAGACCGACCATCTTCTTCTGCATTGCAGGGTGACGAGAGGATTGTGGGATATTTTTTTGGCTATCTCTAAGACCGTGTGGGTTATGTAGGAGTCAGTGAGGGCTCTTTAAGAGACATGGAATCCTCCTTAGGGGGGGGGGGGGGGGTTGACATAAGGGTTTGGCGTATGGTTCCTCACTGCATTTTGTGGACGATATGGAAGGAGAGGAATGCGCGTTATTTTGAAGGAATTGAGATGGCGCCTTCGAGACTTCGTTATCTGAAGATGGATGTTACATTCGATGAATCTTCAATGATGAAGAGTTCTCCTAGGGATATCAAAACTAAAGAAGTTCCACAATAGGTAGAGCTTGAAACTCCAATTGTTCCAGCCAGACTTGTCACAAATTCAGAAATTGATGAGACAAGTACATATGAGGTGGAGGATCCTACCCATGAGTCCATACTATGTTGCAGCAAATAGACTAGAAAGATAAAAAAGGAAACATGGATGGCTTATTACTAACATGGTGGCATATGCACTACCCATGGTTGAAGATGGCATTCCATCTACTTACAAAGAAGACGAAAGACGCTCGAAAAGTGTGAATTAAAAGAAGGTGATGAATGAGGATATACAGTCTCTTCATACGAACCAGACTTGGGAGTTAGTCCAACTTCCAAAAGAGAAGAAAACCGTTGGGTGAGAGTGGATATATGCCAAGAAGGAAGGCTCCTCGGAGAAATCCAATGTATTATTCAAGGCTAGGTTAGTGGCGAAAGGCTACACGCAGAAGGAAGGGATTGATTATAACGAGGTATTTTCCCCGGTTGTGAAGCATTCTTCCATTCGTATTTTGTTAGCATTGGTTGCGCAGTTTGATCTCGAGTTGGCACAATTTGACGTGAAAACTACATTCTTACATGGAGATTTGGAGGAGGAAATTTATATGACTTAGCCCGAAGGGTACAAGGTTGTTGGTAAAGAAAATTGGGCCTGCAAACTAAAAATTTGTTATATGGGTTAAAACAAAGTCCAAGGCAGTGGTACAAGCAATTTGATCAGTTTATGTTTGGGCAATAATACACAAGGAGCCACTGTGATCATTGTGTGTGTTTTCATAAACTTTATGATGGATCCTTTATTTATTTGCTCTTATATATTGATGATATGCTGATTGCTTCTAAGAGCAAGGTGGAGATTGAAAAATTAAAAATTCACTTAAGTCATGAATTTCAGATGAAGGATCTAGACGAGGTGAGGAAAATACTTGGCATAGAGATTAGTAGAAATTATTCTAGGGGCATTGTTGTTTGTCACAAAAACAGTATTTGAAGAAGGTATTACATCTTTTTTATATAGATTCTAAAACCAAACCCGTAAGTACTCCGTTGGCCCCACACTTTAAGCTAATTACCATGGAATCCCCACAGATAGATGAGGAACGTTTAGAAATGGCTCATGTTCCCTATGCTAATGCAGTGGGAAGTTTGATGTATGCAATAATGTGTACGTGATCTAGGAAAAATGCATTGGCAGGCTGTGAAATGGCTCTTACGGTACATCCATGGTACTATTGATTTTGGTTGGAAATTTGAGAAGGATTCACGTGCTCGTCATCATGTGTTTGGATATGTGGATTCAGATTATGCCAGTGATTTGGATAAACGATGGTCCACTATTGGTTATGTGTTTACACTAGTTGGAGGCCCAGTCTATTGGAGATCTATGTTACAATCTACGGTGGCTTTGTAAACTATAAAGGTAGAGTATATGGCAGCGACATAGGCCATTAAGGAGGCCATTTGGCTTCATGGTTTGATTTAAGACTTGGTAATTGTTAAGGATCATGTGGATGTCTTCTGTGATAGTCAGAGTGCCATCCACTTAGCCAAGAACCAGTTTCATCATTCACGGACAAAGCACATCGGCGTTCGTTTCCACTTTGTTCGAGAAATTTTGGATGAGGGGACTATTCTCCTCAAGAAGATTGAATCCCGCGGATATGCTGACGAAGATTGTTACTAGGATTAAGTTTGAACACTATTTAAGCTTGATCAATATTCTTTGTGTTTGAACACCTTCGGGTGTATGGCGCTTATGAGCGCATTTGGAGTCTACTCAGATCAGTTTTGGATAATATATGGTTATGTGTTTTGGTGGATCTATGTCAAGATGGGATTGCCAATTTTTTAGTTGGCAAAAGTTTGACAGATCGACCTATAAATTTTTTGTCAAGGTGGAGATTGTTGGAGCGATTCATTAATGGACAACCACCTAAGACCTAAGCTATTATAGGTGGTTGGTGGGATGCATTAATAAACATTAAATGTGCAACCACCTAAGACCTAAGCTATTATAGGTGGTTAGTGGGATGCAATCTCTACCATCCATCTCATTATTGATCCAATGGATGTGGTGAAAGCCAAGAGGCTATAAATAGGACCCTCTTGAGAAGATTAAACACACCAAAACATCAAATACTAAGAAGAGCTAGAGAGTGAGAAAGGGTTCATTTGGAGTTTTGAGTATACACATTTTTGTAGAAAAATACACATTGTATTTTTCATTTGGAGTGTATTTGTGAGAGTCTCTTTTGTAACTCATTTGCAATAGTGAATTGATCCGAGTGTCAGTGGACGTAGCCAAATTTGTGAACCACTTAAATATTTTGTCTTCCTTTATGTGTGTGTTTTTCTACTCATTATACTTTTATTGTGAGTGTGCTATATTATTATTTGAGATTACAGTCAGTATTATTTGTTGACACGCTTCCGCACAAGAGATAATGTATTCATTTTATTACATGAATATTGCAAGCCTACATGTGCTCACTGTTTGATACCTTTGACAGATACTAGGGAATAACCAACCTCGAAAGAAAACTAATGGTTCTACATCACCTCTAAACCATCTTCATAATTCTTATTCTCAAAAGAAGCACACCTCATATGAAGATGATGTGATTTATTCTCAAAAGCAGAACCGTCCCCTCACCGTGTATTATCCTCACCTGTTTGCAATGTCCGCCATCTTCTCAATATGTTTTTTCAACTCATTATTATAGGGTTTGCTCATTTTTTTAGGGTTTTAATACATTGAGAATTTTTTATTTTCTAACGTCATTGGGTTTTGAGAAATATGTTGTTTGGTTGTTTTTAATTTAGGGCATGAATCATAGTTTATTTATTTCACATGCATATTGATTGTGATTTCTTATGATCAAGGTACTACCTTTCCCTCTGAATTCACATGGTCAGGTTATAAATTTTGAGATGATTTTCATATTATGTTTGATTCTTATTTATATTTGAGGTAAGTAGATGATAGTCATTAATTTTGCTATACATCAGTTATACCACCATCACTATTTTTGCTATACATCAGTATTAGGCATTACCTTGAATTTGATTTTTTTGTTTGTATACTAATTACCCTGAATCAAACCTTATGCATTGGTATGTAAATATTCACTATATATTGTTATGGGTCTTTGCAACTATTTTATAACTATAAGATGTCCACTTGGAAATTACGGTGAGTGGTGATTTGGTTACAATTTGTCCAAAAAAATTAGTTCCATAATTAGTGCAAATATCACTAAAAATTCAATTTCATGTTGGGGGTGGGGAGAGAGTAGACTCTCTGAAAACCCAGAATGTGCATGTCGGTGATATTAGATCCTAATAGTGCAATGATACAAGATATGGACATTATTGAAAGGTAAACGATCTTTGCAAACAATTATGAATAGACTAAGGCGTAGTTTGGTTGCGCAAATTATTTGATTATGTAAATTGGTTCATTGTGAATTAGTTAATTGTAAATGAGTAAATTTGAAATGAGTTAAATCCAATTTTAAACAATGTTTGGTAATTTGAAATTGATGTTAAGGTTCAATGAAAAAATGATAAAAACAATTCAAGAGAGAGGGAGAGGGAGAGGGGGAAGGGGAGGGGGAGAGGGAGAGGGGGCATGCACTTTATGTGACTCCTATTTCAAATGGATTCATTTCACCTTTTTTGTGAAATGATCCAATTTCAGATTTTGCACATGAGCTAAAATTGGGCAATTAATGAATTATTTCATTAATGAAACCAAACACAATTAATGAGACAATTTGTAAATGAATCAATTTATTAATGATCCAATTTACAATTTTGGGACAACCAAACGGCGCCTAAGTTATTTGACATATACTCCATATAAATAGTGAATCCAAGTTAAGAGGAATAAATAATTTCATTAAAACAATGTAATAGATTAAATCAAACCTGAATAGAGCCCTACCCATAATCTATTATATGTCAAATTGAAGGGTTTTAACCAACGCCTTTAATAATTATTTTAGTAGATGTGATTTCACGTGTATAAGATTTCTCTCTTAATTTCAGAGTTTGGTGCATTGGGCGGGTTTTGTCAATAGATCCCGAAACTGACTTGGAGATCATATTTTGTTATATTCAAGTTACGACTTGATATATAAATATTATTCTATTAGATTTCGAGAGAAGATTTGATAAAGTTGGTTTTGAATAGAATGATGTTAATGTGATTATATGTTATACTTAAATAATCTGTTAGGACTGTTGAAATAATATTCAAGACCATTACGCCCCATCGTTGGAGCCTTCGCAGACCGTTAGACCCTTCTCAGGTAACCCTTCTCAAATGCTTATTGTTTCTACTATTTGATTTTGATTTAGATCCCTTGTAGACTAAAATGAACGAGCGCATGGTCCCTTCCGTTCTATTTCTATTATGTCTTCTTTTTCTTCTCCCAGATCAAGTTACGCTACGTGTATATTTTTTTAAGCTAATTTAAGAGGTAGAATATTAGAGAAATGTTCTGTTATTTACTTTTTTAGGTAAGAAGTTACACACAAATGCAGAAGGTGATATAGAAGAATTTTTAGATCCACCGAAGATTGAAGATAAAATCAGTGCTGTTCCACATGGTTTATCCACGGTTTTCGATGTCGTTAAGAGGTTATCCACTATTGAATTCATTTGGCTTCATTTTATTGAAGTTTGAATGTTGAATGCTTAATTCTTGTTGTTAATATATGGGTCGGGTTTTGTACCCGGATCCATAATCCGCCCACCGTGATATGGATTATCCAATTTAGTGTTGGATAAATCATTATTATAATAATTAAGTATTTATTATAACAGAGGAGTCTTAAATATAACAGATAAGAAGAGTCCAACTAACTCCTTGATTTTTGAAACTCTTATCTGTTATATATAGATATCCTATTTGGTGATTACAAGTAACAACAGAAAATATACGATACATATTTTCGGTATCTCTCTCTCTCTAGAAATCCTCCTACACAAATCATCTCTCTCTCTTGATCCATCATCAACGGATCTTGGATTTGTGAGCGTGACATTCAAAGGGGCAACTCTTGTAGCCAACCCGGACTTTCACGAGACGAGAAGCGTACACGGAGGAAGAACTCGCAGATTCGGTGTCGGCTCGTATCAAACAACGTGCATCGATCATCGGGTTACATTCCGCCTTTGAGGTAATCCGAAAACCCGTATGTGCTATGTGTATATACTGTTATATTACATTGGTATCAGAGCATTTTAATTTGTTTGATCGCCGGATTATTTTTTTTTTGTACATAAACTCCATTAATACCAATTTAAATTCGTTTTAAATTGAGCGCGTAATAATCCGAAATTTTTATAAGGTTTTGTTTCTGTGTTGATAAAGAACTCGTACGCGAAATTTCATTAATTTTCGTTGAACGGATTGAGAGAAAATCGAAACCCTAATTTCAATTTGAAGTTGTTCCGAATTTTTTTTTTGCCAACTTTGAGGCCAAAAACAGTGGATCAAACGACGATGAAAATCTGTTTTTCTTTTACATAATTATTTTACGTCGCGAGGGCTTTCCAACCATATATTATTTGTTAATTTTGGATTAAAAATGAGCAAGTTATGACCCTCTGAACATGGCTCCATGAAATCGCGAAATCTGGAAATTTTCTGTTTTAAGAAGACGATGAACAGTATTTTTTTTTTTTTTTTTTTTTTTGTAATTATACTCTCGGTTTTGTACCAAATTGTACCCAAACCAAGTCGTGGGGTGGGGCTGGGCCTGGCGCGTGGGGGCTCGGTTTTTTGATGTAGAATCCAAAAATATTTTTTGTGTATTTTTTTGGCCCACAGTAAATAGTATTTTTTAATTATTTTAATTTTAAATAATTTTTTGAGGGCCTTAACGATGCGATAAAAATCTGGAAAAAATATATTTGGATTCAGTAGGCCGAAAGCAATTTTTCCATGTTGTCAAAATATTTTTTACTGCTGTGCTATTATAATAATGATTTATTGTATTTTTTTGACACTTAAATAATGTCTAAAAAATTACCGAAAATTGCAGAAAATTACAGAATTTTTTTTCTGACTTAGTGGATGGAAAATTAATTTTTTCTGAGCATTTTGACATTCTGGAAAAATTAATGTATTTTTGGTGGTCCATTTAATTTAGTATTTAAATGGATTTTTATGCTTTTATTTAATGATTATTGTCTTGATAACTTGCGTAGTTAACACAATAGTTATGTTTGACCATGCTCGCTCCCTAAGTGGGTGAGTGTAGCAATAATTGTCCATTTAAAGGCCTAGGTTATGTGTTTTGCATGATTAAATGGACAATTCTGAAAATTAACAGTTGAATGAGCTAGTGTTTGCCTGTTTAATTCCTGTTTTAAGGTTGTTCCTATGTATATGTGCAATCGGACATACCCCGCCCGGCTTTCAGTAGATATTATGTATAGGCTTCTTCTCCTTTTATTGATGTATTGGTGAGAATGAGAGGTTTTTTAAGCCACATGTAAGGGGATGATTTCTGATTGCACAACAATACATAGGAATTATCTTAGCACAAGCTCTAAACTGTTAATTAAGGGGACTATGTGGGACCCTGCGCATTTATTGTTGTATGGCGCAAAACTGGTTATCATAATTTGTTTATCTGCCGTGATTTTAAATTATGATGAATGGATGTAAATGATTAATAGATGTGTTCATTAATCGGATAAAATTTGTTTAAAAATCAATTAGAAAATATGCTCTAATTTTACAATATTAGGAGATGACTGCGAGCTTTGCAAACTTTCGATTTTAATATGTAAGAGAAGAAAATATTTTCTAATTGGATTTTAGAACAAATTAAAAAGATGTGTTTTAATAATAATATTAATGTCAATCTTTTGCGCAATTTTCATGTAGTAATGGCAAGCAATAACGTAATCGCCGCTATGACTAAAGAAGATAAGCTAACTGGTAACAACTACAACATATGGCACCGTAAGATCCAATATCTACTCAATCAGCATGAGTTGCTTGATTGTCTCACCACTGTTATGACTGAACCAGTTGGGAGTAGTACCGCCGCCAACCGGCGTGAGCATGAGGCTTACCAGGCTTGGGTGAATAAGGATCGTGCTGCCCGCTCTACTATGCTAAGCCACATGCACGATGACCTTATTGGGCATTACGATCACTTCAAGACAGTTAAAGAACTGTGGGATCAGCTTCGATTCGACTTCGGTGGTACGTCCACTACGAGACTTAGGGGTCTTGTTTTGAAGTTCAAAACTTATCGTAAGGATAATAAGCACACGATGACTGAGCATCTTCGAGTGATGTCCACCTTGATTCGTGAGCTTAAGGAAGCTGATCACATTCTCTCTGACGAGCAACAGGTTCAGGCTGTTATCCGCTCCCTTCCTGATTCATGGGTGCACATGAAACAAATAATGACTCACAATGACAGTATTAAGAATTTTTCTGACATATCTCGTCATGTTGAGCTTGAGGCGGAGCGCCAAGAGGCGAACCGTGCTGCTGTCCTTGTCGCCCAGAGTGGCAGACGTCAGGGAAATAGGCCCAGGCAAAATGGAAATGGAAAGCAGACTAAGCTGTCTGGGGCAAATGGCCCTAAAGGGAAAAAGATAACAAAAGCCAAAAGAGGCAAGCGTGGTGGGAAGAAAGATATTTCCAAAGTCAAGTGCTACAACTGTGGAAATAAGGGTCACTTTGCTCGTGATTGCACTGAGCCAAAGAAGGTATCCTCTTTCCTTTCCTCTTTATTTTCACCTCTCCATATTTGTGTATGTTCTCATGTATTAGTTGCTCATTCTATTCCTATGTGGATTGTAGATACAGGAGCAACAAAACATGTGACAAGGGATAGAGGAGGATTTGTAGATTATCGCCGTATTCCAGCCGGTACTCAGAGTGTCTACATGGGAAATGGTGCTCGTGAAGATGCTGTAGGAGTCGATTCGTACGAACTCCACCTTAGCACTGGGACCAAGCTACTTCTTCGTGATGTGCTCTATGTGCCTGGAATAAAGCATAATTTACTTTCAGTTTTAGCTTTATCAGACTATGGTTTTTCTTTCAGTTTTAATAGTAGTGGTTTGAATATTATTTTGGATAATATTATTTGTGGACATGGATCTTTATGGAATAATTTGTTTAAAATAGATTTATTTGATTCTGTTTCTTCAACTTCATTAGCATATATTGCAAATGTTGATGTTGATTCAGTTACTTGGCATGCTAGACTTGGGCATATAGGAAAAGATAGGATGGCCCGATTAGCTAGAGAAGGCCTTTTAGGCCCACTCGCTAAGGTCGACCTACCTATATGTGAGCCTTGTTTGGCAGGAAAAGCCTGTAGAAAGCCTTTTTGGTAAGGCTTTACGAGCTAATCAACCTCTAGAACTAGTACACTCAGACATATGTGGACCTATGAGCGTTAAGGCACGTCATGGCGCCTCTTATTTTCTTACGTTTATTGATGACTATACGCGATTTGGACATGTCTACCGGTTCGCTCACCGCTATGAAGCTTTGGATTGTTTCAAACGCTATATAGCAGAGGTTGAGAATCAGCAATCGAAGAGGTTAAAAACTTTTCGTACTGACAGAGGACGCGAATACTTATCTGATCAGTTCAAAGAAACGTGTGAAGAAAAGGGGATATGCAGACAATTAACTATCCCTCACACTCCACAACAAAATGGTGTTGCAGAGAGAAGGAATAGAACTCTTCTAGATATGACTAGATCTATGATGGCGCAGGCCAACCTCCCAATATCCTTCTGGGGGGATGCTCTTTTGACTTCTGCCTACATACTGAATGGAGTGCCTTCTCAGTCAGTTTCCTCCACACCTTATGAACTATGGAGAGGCGAAAGACCCAATTTGGATCACTTGCGCCCTTGGGGTTCGGCAGGCAATGTTCACACAACTTCTCATAAGTTCGGGAAGTTAGGCCCTAGAGCTCGAAAGCATATCTTTATAAGATATTCTGAGAGCTCAAAAGGCTACGTTATGTACGGTGAACACCCTGATGGAGGAATGACTGAAATAGAGTCACGTGATGTCGAATTCTTAGAAAAGGATTTCCCTAGCACAAGCAATACAAAAGAGGATCTTGAACTCTATGAGTTAGAGGATACTGAAAACACTTTACCATCTTCAGGCGAGGCTGGGGGATTAGTTCCTCTGCCTGTAATCGTTGAAGATAGTAGTGGTCTTCAGCCTAGTGGAAGCATTCCAGATAGTGTGAGTGCACCACCACTAGATACTCACGATTCTCAGGTTCGCCGTAGTAAGCGAGGAAACATTCCACGTCGTCATTTTGAGATTGAGGGGAATACTTTCCTAAGCATTGCTTTAGATGAGGAAGAGCCAACTTCTTTTGCAGAAGTTCTTTCCTCAAGTGCTAAGGATGAGTGGATGGTTGCTATACAGGAAGAATTGAGCTCCATGGCTAAAAATAAAGTCTGGGAGTTAGTTGACCTTCCACCCGGGCGCAAGACTATTGGGAACAAATGGGTTCTAAAGGTCAAGCGCAAAGCGGATGGTTCAATTGACAAGTATAAGGCACGCCTTATGGCGAAAGGCTATACCCAACGAGAGGGTGTAGACTACGAAGAGACATTCTCCCCAGTGGTGAGGTTTGCCTCTATCCGCTTTATCCTAGCTATTGTCGCGCAAATGAATTTAGAACTATTTCAGATGGATGTTAAGACTGCTTTTCTCAATGGAGAACTTGACGAAGAGATCTATATGGAACAACCTGTGGGTTTTGTATCCAAAGGACAAGAGCGCAAAGTCTGCCGCCAAAAACGTTCTATATATGGCCTCAAGCAATCGTCAAGGCAGTGGTATTTCCGATTTCATCATGCCATTACCTCTGTTGGTTTTGAGATGATTGAAGAAGATCACTGCGTATATCTTAAACGATCCAAGAAAAGTGTTCTTATCCTTTCATTGTATGTCGACGACATTTTGTTAGCTGGGAATGACCTGGACTCCATTGTCGCCACTAAAGAGTGGATGTCCTCTACTTTTGAGATGAAGGACATGGGTGAAGCAAATTATGTGCTGGGGGTTAAGATCGTGAGAGATCGATCTAAGAAGCTTCTCTGTTTGTCTCAGGAGACTTACGTAAAGAAGATTCTGGAAAGGTTTCGCATGCATAACTCTAAACCCATAGACACTCCAATGGAGAAAGGGTGTACATTGAGCCTAGATGATTGTCCAAGAACTGATGAAGAAAAGAATCAAATGTCTAAAGTGCCATATGCACAGGCCATAGGGAGTCTGATGTACGCTATGTTGTGTACGCGTCCAGATATCTGCTATGCAGTTGGTATAGTTAGTCGTTATCAGAGTAACCCAGGCCACAAACACTGGCAAGCAGTGAAGAGGATTTTTTGATACCTTCGTGGGACTGCTGATCTCGTCCTATGTTATCATGAAGGGGACTTGAGACTTAGAGGCTACAACGATGCTGATTGGGCTAGTGACAAAGATGGAAGGAAATCCACTTCGGGATATACGTTCATTCTTGGAGGTGGAGCTGTCACTTGGTGCAGTAAGAAGCAAACGTGTATTGCTCTATCCACAATGGAATCGGAATACGTGGCATGCTCGGCAGCTGTTCAGGAAGCTGTTTGGCTAAGGAGATTCTTTCAAAGGCTAGGCATTTCAGATCATGCAGCTGAGCCTGTGCTTGTCTATTGTGATAGCACGTCAGCTCTAGCTTATGCAAAGGATCCAAAGTATCATGGGAAGTCTAAGCACATTGGCATTCGTTATCATTACATTAGAGACATGGTTGCGCAAGAGGAGGTTGTCTTGAAACATATCTCCACAGGTTGTATGGTGGCTGATCCATTAACCAAGCCCATTGCTCGAGATGTTTTCCTTTCACATGTTAGGAGTATGAGACTACGTAGGATTTGATATGTATGACACCATATTATTTATTGACATTATTATTATTTATTGGATATAATATTCATTTCTTTTATTTGTTAAATTAAATGAATTGTTATCACTATGTACACATCTTATAGATATGTCACCGGGCTTGAATCGACTCTCTCACACGAGTGATTCACCTTGGCGCTTAGACAGCGAGCAAGATGAGACATTTATGTCTGTGGCGCTTTGAAAGCGAGCTGAGACATTTATATCCTTGGCGCCTGAAAGGCGAGCAGGATATATACGATTATGCAGATTCTGCTATATGTCGCCTTAGTTGAGTACTAAGATGAGACCTTATTTATACTTTTAGGTCGATCATAGAGTATATCCATAACTCTATGTAGCCTGTTTTTAGCCGAATGTGAGATTTCAGGCAGGCACTATGTGAGTGACTGGGCTGAAACTCAGGTTAGGCGCTAGATAGCGACTAGACTAAGATTCGTATGGCGTCCTTTTATTTCAAAAGTGACATACCCTTTTCAACGGGATGACGCCATAGCATACATTTCATACTGTATGTGCTTTGCCGACCAATAGTGGGAGCGATGAATGAATCCCTGCTTCATCGCTGTGTGAGCCACATGGATTATTATAATCCAACGATATGCCTTTTGTCGACCTGAGACTATGTCATGAAGAGAGGACTTGATGACGCTACTTTAGCGTGTTTACCTAGGACGAGGGTTGATTCCGTCTAAAGGGGCACGACTAGGAAAGCAGTTAAGTCTAATTGAATTGACATGAGGACTTAGGGAAGACTATTTGATTATACACCATGATAATGTGACTCATAGTCCGGACGGCTTTACTGTGTTTTGTGCACGACTTAGTCATGAGTACATTACATATTTGGGATCTAGCACTGCTTTCTTGAGGGATTAAGAG
Source organism: Sambucus nigra (assembly GCA_949130495.1). Lineage (NCBI taxonomy): Eukaryota > Viridiplantae > Streptophyta > Magnoliopsida > Dipsacales > Adoxaceae > Sambucus > Sambucus nigra. The sequence goes on along the minus strand of OX422214.1, from coordinate 378,816,413 downwards.
TGCTAAATTCGGTGTAAATCAAACTGTCTGGGTATATGCGAGATTACTTCGAGTGATGCGTCTTCGTTAGTTAGATGATGGCTTAACGATTACGCTCCTGAGACTGTACGTTTTCTCGTGAGGTCGCACGTCACATTTTCCTGTATGAGGAGACGAGTGAAGACAGAGATCGTTGGAGATTTGTTAGAGAGACCACGCCTTATGTGGGCGAGTGGGAGATGTTAATATATGGGTCGGGTTTTGTACCCGGATCCATAATCCGCCCACCGTGATATGGATTATCCAATTTAGTGTTGGATAAATCATTATTATAATAATTAAGTATTTATTATAATAGAGGAGTCTTAAATATAACAGATAAGAAGAGTCCAACTAACTCCTTGATTTTTGGAACTCTTATCTGTTATATATAGATATCCTATTTGGTGATTACAAGTAACAACAGAAAATATACGATACATATTTTCGGTATCTCTCTCTCTCTAGAAATCCTCCTACACAAATCATCTCTCTCTCTTGATCCATCATCAACGGATCTTGGATTTGTGATCGTGACATTCAAAGGGGCAACTCTTGTAGCCAACCCGGACTTTCACGAGACGAGAAGCGTACACGGAGGAAGAACTCGCAGATTCGGTGTCGGCTCGTATCAAACAACGTGCATCGATCATCGGGTTACATTCCGCCTTTGAGATAATCCGAAAACCCGTATGTGCTATGTGTATAAACTGTTATATTACACTTGTCAATGCTGAATTGTTTGAATGACATTCTGAATATATGTTCTTTGAACTTATTTGGTTTATATTTTGGTTCAGGTAAGCTGAATCAATGTCAAAAAGAACGCTCCGTAGTAATGCAGAGAAGCTTGAGTTTCAGGTTGAGGTGTCTCTTATTGACATCATCATCAACTCCCTTTACAGCAATAAATATATTTTCTTGAGGGGGTTGATTTCCAATGCTTCTGATGTAAGTTTCCCAGGTTTCTTATTAGTGATTTTTAAACATAATTAGTCGGGGAAGTGTTTTAACATGCATTTATATCATTTTTAGGCACTTGATAAGATTCGGTTCCTCTCACTCACTAATAAGGAAATATTGGGTGAAGGTGATATTGCTAAGCTCGAGATTTAGGTTAGCCTGGTCTTTATTGTTTTAACATTGAACTTTATTTTAGGGACTTTGTAAATTTAAGACTTATTGTAATATGTATTTTTGAAATAGGACAACAAACATTTTATTTATGGTTTTAGTCCCTATTTTTGAATAAAACCGCTGGCGCGGACCCATATTCATAAAACGTCGACCAATCACAGCATGCCACGTGTTCCTTTGATTTAAAAATAGGGACTAAAAATGAAAATGAAATGTTTGTTGTCCTATATCCATAATCAATATTATTTTAAGTCCTAAAATTACATAATCTATTTATTTTAAGCTAAGTTGATTTGTAAACAAAGAAGCTTATAAGTTATAATCTGATAAAACTACAGATTAAATTAGATAAGGAAAAAAAGAATCTTTTAAATCTGTGATAGAGGTTTGGTATGACAAAGGAAGATTTGATCAAGAACTTGGGAACCATGGCTAAATCTGGAACATCCAGTATCTTTTTATTTTTATTCAAATATTTGTGACACCCCGACTAATTAAATACCGGGTAGCTACTCCTTTATTAAATTAATTCAAAATGCCAAGTTTGCTCAGTTAATAGCATCACTGTCGAAAACATTTTTTTTTTTTTACTAACCACCTAGTATTTAAAAGTAAGTGCCAAATTTTAATTTAAGTCTGATTAACATGCAACAAGTGTAATGAAGAAATAAATAACACCATTCACCATACTGAAGTAAAACGAATAACCATCACAATAGAGTAAATAAAGTCTGGAGGAAAACTCCTCACTACAATCCCATAACAGAAATAAATAACCGAATACTGAAATAATACATGCTAAAGTCTGAAAACTGAAATGTAAAAGATGTCTCTAAATAGAAATGGGCAACATGCCCTACAACTGATAGATAGTGACTCTGGAATCCAAAAGATAGAAGCGTCTACATGCAAATCCCTGTAGCTTCCACAAACAGCTACAGCTCGTCACCGGAATGAGTATCCTATGCTTGGTGTCCCTGTGGCTGGGCACCTAAAATGGTTTTACAAGAAAAAGATTTGAAAAGCAAACGGGTCAGAGCCCGAATGTGGAGTTATATTTTAAAAACCTGCAAGTGCTTTAAAAACATTTAAAACATTAAATGCAAAGTACATGTTAGGACGTGCACTCACATGATATTCTCACCTCTCGTCTAACTGTGCACTCCTAACGTAAGTACCCATCTAGAGTAATACAAACTACTAGCTAAGTGACAACATATCTAGCTAGACTATCATAGGTCTTATCCTTATTACTCGGTTCTATTAACATAATAATGCTCGTAATTAAGTAGGGGTTTAACGCAAACTCAGATGCTCAATATGCAATATATTTCTCTATCAACTAACTCATTATGTTTCTCGAAACAATACCGTAATTATTTATACAATATTAACATGAATGTCCTTATTAATTAAATGTATATTATTCACATCATAAATATACAATACAAGCACCCCGAGAGCTAAGCTGCGGTGCACACATACTCTGCTATCCATCCCGGTACATCACGTACATAAGGATCACATATTCCGAATCTCTCAGGAATAGTTCAGATAACACAAATCACAAATAGTGGAGGCCAACACAGTCACATCACATGGGTCACGTACATACCTACGCTCCCACGATCAGCGGACTTATTAACATCCCAATAAGTCTTTCTCTGACCTATGTTCATCGAGGTACCAGTCTATATCCCCCCCGTAGGCACACAAGGATTAGAGGGTCCTAAGCGAACGCAAACCTCCCGTGATAGCAAGTATGGTAGGTATGTCATACACACAATCCATATACTAATACTAAGTAAACACACATCTTAGTAATACCGTATTTTAATCGTAGTACGTATCGCATTCTCGTACTAACTATAATTATTACAATATGTATTACTCCGGTTTGTAATCATACTGGCCATAATTTCTCACGTCGTAGTAGACACTCACGTCTCAACCCAAACCGTCCCTGTAATACAACTCTCGTATGTAAATGCCTTCTCATAAATACCCAAATGTCCCAATTCTATCATTACTACATCTACGGAATTATATCTATATCCTCGAATAAGCTTACGGGACTCCAAAAATCAAAACAGTCCAAAAAGGACCAAACTGTCAACTCGTTAGAAGTCTCGTTCGAACGAGAATGTTCGAACGAGATTCCTCTGCCAACTCGTTAGAAGTCTCGTTCGAACGAGACTGTTCGAACGAGATTCCTCTGCCAACTCGTTAGAAGTCTCGTTTGAACGAGGCTGTTCGAACGAGGTCCCAGTTCGTTCGAACGAACTGTACCTTCTAACGATATCTCGTTCGAACGAGATATCGAACGAAATCCATTCTCGTTAGCAGCGACTGGTCAACTCGTTAGAAGCTCGTTCGAACGAGTTCGTTCGAACGACCTGGGTAGGGGCTTCTAACGAGATGCCAGATTCGTCCCAGATTTTTCCCCTTCTCGTTTTTAACCATTTTAACACCTCTAATCTCCTCCAAAGTTCATCCCAACAACGTTTTATGGTCTCTAATTGATCCTAAACATATTCAAGTCAACCCCTAACATTTTTTTCAAGGATTAAATCTCTTTAACATCAATCAACATATGAATTTCTACACTTTTCCCCAACTATCTCAAGAACATGAACCCTAACGTTTTGAATCATGAATTAACCCAACAAAATCCGTTTTAATTTTTTCCAATCATGTATAACATCAGTAAAAACATCTACCTATCATTCTACATGCAATCCTTCTCAAATTTCTCAAGTTCTATGATCTAAACTACATGGGTTTTCATTATCTTTCAAGAACAATTAATAATCTCCAATTTCTAACATGGAAAAGACATTCTCTAAAATTAAATGGAATAAATTCACTTGCCTTGATTCGATTTCTGACTTTGGTGTAGGTTTGATGATGTTTTTCTGCAGAATTTCCTCTCTCCAAGTTCCTTCTCCAATGGTGGCTTAAGGTGGCTAGGGTTTGTTTTGGGGAAAGTTGTAAACCTAAAGATAACCTCCATAGCTTAATGGTTTAATATGGGATGGTTAGTGGGCTTTGTGGGTCAAATCCACATCAGATTTAATTAACCAATTTTCGTCACTTTTAATTCCTCAAAATGTAAAATTACCAAAATACCCTTTAAGTTGCCGGTATGGCCTAAAAATACCCCGGGACCCAAACTATACCCCCGGCTAGTGTTTTCTGACTATCTCGACCCTTACGGACACGTTGGCGCACTCAAAACGACCATACGGTTTATAGATTTTAAATTCACTTTTATATAATCGAAATATTACACCGTGACGCGGCAGTCCCACGCGTCTCAACAAAATTTCTAAAATGCCGTATATAAATCTCACGACAACTTTTATAATACCAAATACATATATCAAAACATGTATGCACATAATCAAATACCAACTCGCATCTCGTTAGTATTTATAACCCGAATTAATTTCCAATTAATACGCATTTAATTAATTAATCCCAAAAATAAATATAGCCAAAAGTACGGGGTATTACATACTTCCCCCCTAATAACTGAATTTCGTCCCGAAATTCGAAACTAGAAAGTACCTGCTAAAAACAGCTCTGGATAACGCTCGCGCATCTCATCCTCGCGCTCCCATGTGGACTCCTCGACATTGTGATGTCGCCACTGAACACGCACTAACGGAACTATATTTGACCGCAGTTTCCTCTCGCTTCGGTCCAAAATAGCAATCGGCCCCTCCTCGTAGGATCTATCCGGCTGGAGATCGATGTCCTCCACAGCAATGTGAGAATGGGCCAAATTATCTCTAAGGTATTTCCTCAGCGAGGAAATATGGAACACATCGTGAATCCGATGCAAGTGCTCCGGTAGTCCAAGTCTATACGCAACCGGTCCGATCCGCTCAATAATAGGAAACGGCCCCACATACCTTGGTGCCAACTTCCCCTTCTTCCCGAAACGCATAATTCCCTTCATAGGAGATACCCTGAGCAAAACCTGGTCCCCCAATTGGAACTCCCTGAAAAATCTCTTCGCATCAGCATAACTCTTCTGCCTGTCTTGAGCTACCCGAATGCGACTCCGAATCAACTCAATCCTTGCCGAAGTATCCTGAATCACTTCCGGTCCAAGCAGTTTGTTGTCCCCCACCTCTAACCAACATGCTGGGGAACGACAAGGCCTACCGTACAATGCCTCAAACGGAGCCATGCCAATCGTGAACTGATAGGAGTTGTTGTAAGCAAACTCCACCAGTGGAAGGTATTGCTCCCATCCACCCCCAAAGTCAATAATGCACATGCGTAGCATGTCCTCCAACATTTGATTGGTGCGCTCGGTCTGCCCATCAGTCTGCGGATGATAAGCCGTACTCAACCGCAATTCCGTGCCCATGGCCTCCTGGAAACTCTCCCAAAACCGCGAAATAAATATCTTGTCTCTGTCAGACACGATATTTAGTGGCACACCGTGAAGTCTCACAATCTCTGAAATGAAGAGCTGGGCATACTGTCTCGTAGTGTAGTCAGTCCTTACGGGTAAAAAGTGAGCGACCTTGGACAACCTGTCCATAATTACCCAAACGGAGTCGTGAGCCCTCTGCGACGTAGGTAACCCCGTGATAAAGTCCATGGATATGCTCTCCCACATCCACACCGGGACCTCCAACGGCTGTAGCAATCCTGCTGGTCTCTGATGATCCACTTTTACAAGCTGACAAGTGGTGCATTTTGAAACAAACTCAGCGATATCTCTCTTCATACCGCTCCACCAATACTGCCGTCTCATGTCTTGGTACATTTTGTCCCCTCCGGGATGTACCGCGAACCGTGAGCCGTGCGACTCTGCCATCACATCGTGCCGCAATTCTTCCCCTTCCGAAACTACCAATCTCCCATTGAAGCGCAATCCCCCGTCTGAGCTAACAGTATAGGATTCGGCTCCCTCTGCTAGTAATCGAACTATCTGCTCCTGACAGAACGAGTCATCGGCCTGTGCCCGTACTACCTTCGTGATAATCTGCGGTGTAACGGTCATCACAGACATGAAAGATCGGGCCACTGCATCCTGGTGTCCCAATTCCTTCCACTTAGCCTTCCACACCTCTGCCACCTCATCTGCTGGCCTACGGCTCAACACGTCTGCTACCACGTTAGCCTTACCTGGGTGATACTGGATGTCGAACTGGTAGTCCTTCACAAAATCAAGCCACCTACGCTGCCGCATATTCAACTCTTTCTGCGTGAACAGGTACTGTAGGGACTTGTGGTCCGTGAACAGTTGGAACTTCTCCCTCAAAAGATAGTGCCTCCAAATCCGTAGGGCAAATACCACTGCTGCCAACTCCAAATCATGCGTGGGGTAATTCTTCTCATGAGGCTTAAGCTTACGGGAAGCATAAGCTATGGCCTGTCTCTCCTGCTGCAATACACCTCCAAGTCCTTGCAAAGACGCGTCGGTGTAAACCAGATACTCAACTCCCGGTCTCGGTAATGCTAACACCGGTGCTGAGGTCAATTTGTCCTTCAATTCATCGAATGCCAACTGACAGGCATCACTCCAGATGTAGGGCACACCCTTACGAGTCAGATGTGTCAATGGACCTGCTATCTCCGAGAAGCCCCGAATAAACCTCCTGTAGTATCCCGCCAAGCCCAAGAAACTACGAATCTCAGTCGGTGTCGTGGGCTGTCCCCACTCCCTCACCGCTGATACCTTCCCCGGATCAACAGATATCCCTTGGTCGAAAATAATGTGACCCAAGAACTGGACTTCCTTTAGCCAAAACCCGCACTTCTCATACTTTGCATACAACTCGTTCTGACGAAGTGTCTGCAAAACCTGCCTCAAATGCTCGGCGTGCTCCTCCTCTGTCCGAGAGTAAACCAGAATGTCATCAATGAAGACAATGACAAACTGATCTAGGAAATCCCTGAACACTCTGTTCATCAAGTCCATAAACACTACTGGAGCGTTGGTCAAGCCGAAAGGCATAACCCAATACTCGTAAGAACCATATCTCGTTAAGAACGCAGTCTTCGAGACATCCTCCTCCCTGATACGCAACTGATGGTATCCCGATCTCAAGTCAATCTTCGAGAAGAAAGAAGCTCCTCTCAACTGGTCGAATAAGTCATCGATTCGAGGCAACGGATACTTATTCCGTATCGTGACCTTATTCAACTCTCGGTAGTCCACACACAATCTCAGTGAACCGTCCCTCTTCTTCACAAACAAAACCGGAGCGCCCCAAGGTGAGGTACTCCTGCGAATAAAGCCCTGGCCTAACAGCTGCTCTATCTGATCCCGTAACTCCCTCATCTCAGCTGGAGCCATACGGTACGGTGCGCGTGCTATAGGTCTCGTACCCGGTAGCAAATCTATAACGAAGTTTATCTCTCGACTGGGTGGTAAGCCTTGTATCTCCTGAAACACATCCGAATACTCCCTGACAACCGGGATCGAATCTAAAGGAATCACAACCTCCTTAGAGGTATCCTCCTCTATGTAATACAGATGAGCGGTCGATCCTCCCTCTGGGCGAGGCATCGCCACTATAAACATCTCTTGCCCCGGAATGGCAAAAACAATGCTCCTGCTGAAGCAATCAATCATGGCCCTATATGCTATGAGCCAATCCATACCGATGATCACATCGTGAACGTGCATGTCTAACACTAACATGTCTGCAGGCAATACCAAACCACCGATCTCTACCCCCACTCCCCGGCATATAAAGAAAATAAGTGACCCACTCCCCAATGGTGAGTCGACACACGTCACTGTGCTCTCTGCCGTAGCTAACAATCCTGAAGCTTTCGCGAAGTGTGTAGCTATAAAACAATGTGTAGCACCCGTATCAAATAACACCCAACCCATAGTGCCATGGATAGGAAATGTACCCTCGATCGCGGGCGGCGCCTGTGGAACTGCAGCCTAGTGGACGTTGTAGACACGTCCATACTGTAGATGCCCCTGCTGAGCTGGGACTGCTGGAATGGGTGGCAGTGCTGCCATCTGTGGCGGTGCGGGAAGAGCGGCGGGAAACATAGGCCTCTGTGGCTCCTGGCGAGCACCCTGCTGCTGCTGCTGTGGGGCCCTGCCCTTATCAGGACAATCCTGTCGCTTATGGCCAGTCTTGCCACAAACGAAACACTTCCCTGGGAAGTTCCCTCCCCTCTGCCCCTGCTGTCCCCGGCCCTGGTGGCCGTTACCATTCCTCCCTTGGCCCTGCTGGCCCTGATGAAACTGTTGCCCATTCTGTCCCTATTGGCCCTGATGGCCGTTTGGACCCTGATGGCCCTGACGGAAACCTCCCTGTCCCTGCCTGTAGTTCCCTGACCGGAACCTCTTATTATCCCCCTGTTGGGAGCCCTGCTCATTCTGTCTCTGCCCCTGACCAGATTGTGCCCCGTTGGCACTATGTCCTCCAGTCCTGCCCTGATGGCTAGACTCCCCCGACCTCTTGCCCTCGGCCATATGAAAACGGTGGTCCTGGCAGTGTAACAATGCAGTGTTAACCACATCAGAATACGTGGCCAACGATAGGTTCCCTAGCAGATGCTGACGGATCCTCCAATTCAACCCGTCGGTGAACTTCTCAATCTTCTTCTTCTCTGTTGGTATCTCGTCTGGAACGATGTTCAACAGATTAGTGAACTCGGCCTCATACTCGGCCACTGTCTTGCCTTCCTGCCTCAGACTCATCAGCTTCCTCCTCATTTCCGTGTGAACAGCCGACGGAAAGTACTTGCGGTCAAATCGCACCCAGAACTCCTGAATCGTGAGAGTATCCCTCTCCTCTGCGGTGGTAATAGACTCCCACCACTGTAGTGCAGATCCCACTAGCTTAAAAGTATCTAGCACCTGTTTCTGAACATCAGTGCACTCATGCATCCTCAAATGCCTCTGCATGTCCTTCCTCCATTGGCTCGAGACTACCACATCTGAGCTACCTGCAAACTCTGGCGGATGCGCTTTCTGAAAAGCGTCACGTACACGCTCCCAAGCAGACGGGAATGCATTAACCTGTACTGGCACGGCAACCAGCGCCTGAAGTGGTGCCTGCTGAACAACGGCAATGGCGGCATTTACCGCTTGAGCTACTATAGCTGCAACCTCAGCGGCGTTCAACATGCCCCGAACTGGAGCGGGCTGGGGTTCGGGCGTTGCATCCCTGGGAACTCGTCGTGCACGTCGTGGAGGCATCTGAAATAAGAACAAAGTTTATAAGTTCACGGTTATAAACTTAATATAGCTGAAGAACGAAGCATACACAAAAAGAGTACAACAGTCCTAAAATATAGGGCTCTATATCAAAGAAACTTAGCGGAAACATAATAGCCGTACAGATCCTAAAGGACACTAGAACCTGATGCTCTGATACCACCTGTGACACCTCGACTAATTAAATACCGGGTAGCTACTCCTGTATTAAATTAATTCAAAATGCCAAGTTGGCTCAGTTAATAGCATCACTGTCGAAAATATTTTTTTTTTTTTTACTAACCACCTAGTATTTAAAAGTAAGTGCCAAATTTTAATTTAAGTCTGATTAACATGCAACAAGTGTAATGAAGAAATAAATAACACCATTCACCATACTGAAGTAAAACGAATAACCATCACAATAGAGTAAATAAAGTCTGGAGGAAAACTCCTCACTACAATCCCATAACAGAAATAAATAACCGAATACTGAAATAATACATGCTAAAGTCTGAAAACTGAAATGTAAAAGATGTCTCTAAATAGAAATGGGCAATATGCCCTACAACTGATAGATAGTGACTCTGGAATCCAAAAGATAGAAGCGTCTACATGCAAATCCCTGTAGCTTCCACAAACAGCTACAGCTCGTCACCGGAATGAGTATCCTATGCTTGGTGTCCCTGTGGCGGGGCACCTAAAATGGTTTTACAAGAAAAAGATTTGAAAAGCAAACGGGTCAGAGCCCGAATGTGGAGTTATATTTTAAAAACCTGCAAGTTCTTTAAAAACATTTAAAACATTAAATGCAAAGTACATGTTAGGACGTGCAGTCACATGATATTCTCACCTCTCGTCTAACTGTGCACTCCTAACGTAAGTACCCATCTAGAGTAATACAAACTACTAGCTAAGTGACAACATATCTAGCTAGACTATCATAGGTCTTATCCTTATTACTCGATTCTATTAACATAATAACGCTCGTAATTAAGTAGGGGTTTAACGCAAACTCAGATGCTCAATATGCAATATATTTATCTATCAACTAACTCATTATGTTTCTCGAATCAATACCATAATTATTTATACAACATTAACATGAATGTCCTTATTAATTAAATGTATATTATTCACATCATAAATATACAATACAAGCACCCCGAGAGCTAAGCTGCGGTGCACACATACTCTGCTATCCATCCCGGTACATCACGTACATAAGGATCACATATTCCGAATCTCTCAGGAATAGTTCAGATAACACAAATCACAAATAGTGGAGGCGAACACAGTCACATCACATGGGTCACGTACATACCTACGCTCCCACGATCAGCGGACTTATTAACATCCCAATAAGTCTTTCTCTGACCTATGTTCATCGAGGTACCAGTCTATATCCCCCCCGTAGGCACACAAGGATTAGAGGGTCCTAAGCGAACGCAAACCTCCCGTGATAGCAAGTATGGTAGGTATGTCATACACACAATCCATATACTAATACTAAGTAAACACACATCTTAGTAATACCGTATTTTAATCGTAGTACGTATCGCATTCTCGTACTAACTATAATTATTACAATATGTACTATTCCGGTTTGTAATCATACTCGCCATAATTTCTCACGTCGTAGTAGACACTCACGTCTCAACCCAAACCGTCCCTGTAATACAACTCTCGTATGTAAATCCCTTCTCATAAATACCCAAATGTCCCAATTCTATCATTACTACATCTACGGAATGATATCTATATCCTCGAATAAGCTTACGGGACTCCAAAAATCAAAACAGTCCAAAAAGGACCAAACTGTCAACTCGTTAGAAGTCTCGTTCGAACGAGACTGTTCGAACGAGATTCCTCTGCCAACTCGTTAGAAGTCTCGTTCGAACGAGACTGTTCCAACGAGATTCCTCTGCCAACTCGTTAGAAGTCTCGTTTGAACGAGGCTGTTCGAACGAGGTCCCAGTTCGTTCAAACGAACTGTACCTTCTAACGATATCTCGTTCGAACGAGATATCGAACGAAATCCATTCTCGTTAGCAGCGACTGGTCAACTCGTTAGAAGCTCATTCGAACGAGTTCGTTCGAACGACCTGGGTAGGGGCTTCTAACGAGATGTCAGATTCGTCCCAGATTTTTCCCCTTCTTGTTTTTAACCATTTTAACACCTCTAATATCCTCCAAAGTTCATCCCAACAACGTTTTATGGTCTCTAATTGATCCTAAACATATTCAAGTCAACCCCTAACATTTTTTTCAAGGATTAAATCTCTTTAACATCAATCAACATATGAATTTCTACACTTTTCCCCAATTATCTCAAGAACATGAACCCTAACATTTTGAATCATGAATTAACCCAACAAAATCCGTTTTAATTTTTTCCAATCATGTATAACATCAGTAAAAACATCTACCTATCATTCTACATGCAATCCTTCTCAAATTTCTCAAGTTCTATGATCTAAACTACATGGGTTTTCATTATCTTTCAAGAACAATTAATAATCTCCAATTTCTAACATGGAAAAGACATTCTCTGAAATTAAATGGAATAAAGTCACTTGCCTTGATTCGATTTCTGACTTTGGTGTAGGTTTGATGATGTTTTTCTGCAGAATTCCCTCTCTCCAAGTTCCTTCTCCAATGGTGGCTTAAGGTGGCTAGGGTTTGTTTTGTGGAAAGTTGTAAACCTAAAGATAACCTCCGTAGCTTAATGGTTTAATATGGGATGGTTAGTGGGATTTGTGGGTCAAATCCACATCAGATTTAATTAACCAATTTTCGTCACTTTTAATTCCTCAAAATGTAAAATTACCAAAATACCCTTTAAGTTGCCGGTATGGCCTAAAAATACCCCGGGACCCAAACTATACCCCCGGCTAGTGTTTTCTGACCATCTCGACCCTTCCGAACGCGTTGGCGCACTCAAAACGACCATACGGTTTATAGATTTTAAATTCATTTTTATATAATCGAAATATTACACCGTGACGCGGCGGTCCCACGCGTCTCAACAAAATTTTTAAAATGCCGTATATAAATCTCATGACAACTTTTATAATACCAAATACATATATCAAAACATGTATGCACATAATCAAATACCAACTCGCATCTCGTTAGTATTTATAACCCGGATTAATTTCCAATTAATACGCATTTAATTAATTAATCCCAAAAATAAATATAGCCAAAAGTACGGGGTAATACAATATTATATTGGTCTCATGACAATTACAGTAGGAACTTGCTTTCTTAGAACTACAAATTTGTTTGTCATTAAATTTAGTGTTCTGAACAACTTTTGTGGAGAAAATGCAGATAAGTGGGGACCTTAATCTCATTGGGCAGTTTGGCGTGGGGTTTAATTATGTATACCTTGTTGTTGACGATGCAGAAGTCATTAGCAAGCATTATGGTGATAAACTGTATGGCTTATTGAGCCCTATTTGTGTTTGAATGAGTTCATCCCATAAGTTTTCTTTATTGTAGAACCTTATTAAAGCTTTGATAATTGCGCAATTTTCTCTCACATTCATGTATTTATGGGAGTTAAAGGCTGATGGGGAATTTCAGAGATGAAGTTGGGGAATACTTCGATGAGTTAAAATTAAAGGCGGGTAATAATGATTTATACATAAATTGTTTTCTAGTGGGAAAACCATAATTCTGACAGAGTAGTGTCAAATGACCTGACTTGTTCTGCCGTGTCATTTGGATTTAAGCTAAGTGTTAGTCATATTGGGTTATGACAAGACTCCACCATTTGGTGGAGTAATTGATTAGTGACTAGACTCTCACCAATTTGGTGGTGGAGTATTTTGCTCCACAAATTGTGCTCTAAGTGGACACCTAACTAAGCCATTTTATATGGACTTAATTCTCATTGATCACTTATAAATAAGCTCTATGTATTAAGAGAAAAACACACCAGCAAATAGGAGAGAAACAAAGCATATAGAGAGTCTTGTTTGAGAGAGAATCAAGAGAGCAAGAGTGTTTGTAATTCTCCCCTTATGATAATATAATTTCGCAGCCCCCGTGGACATAGGCAAATTACCAAACCACGTAAATCTCTTATTATTGTGTGTGAATTTGATTTATGGATTGTTACTGGGCACAATAATTGGTATCCGAGCCGGACACAGCCGTTATTGACGCTTTGTTCATTTTTTTTGCCAGAAATCAAAATCTTCAAATATCAAATTTGAACACACCAAGAGTAGTGTATCATCGATATGAGTCCAACGAAACAAATCGGAGGCCAAACGGAGTTCCGAAGCTCCCAAATTTGCCAACTGAAGAGAAGGAAAAAAAATCCAGCCAAGCCATTGACCAAGCCACCAAACTGTTTGACCAAGCCATTGACCAAGCCACCAAGCTATTTGACCAAGCCACCAAGCTATTTAACTAAGCCATTGACTAAGCCCCCAAGCTGTTTGACCAAGCCGTTGACCAAGCTGTTTGACCAAGCCATTGATCGTTTGATCGAGCCATTGACCATTTAACCGAGCCCCTGATGTCACCAAACAAAAAGGAATATTCTATTAGAATATTCTGTTCACTTTAACGGAATATTCTCTTGAGTCAACTCGGTCTAAAAATCTATTTTTGGGCAACTCAGTCCATTCTGGACCCATTTTCGACCGAGTCGGACCCTATCCTAGCTATTTCGACCATTTCGGACGTAACCGTGCCCTCCGTTTCTGCTAATTCTTCTCTTAAGTTACTGTATTGACTTAAGAGGGACATATAGCAGTGTTTTAAGGTACTTCCAGGCGTCGAATCTGTTTTTTTTAGTGGAGTCTAAGGAACAATGGAAGGTGAAACTTCTTCCGATTCAATTGAAGTACAAACTCCGATAACCACCAGTAGCTCCTTGAAAAGAAGTTCTATGTCAAATGCAAAGTTTGATATCGAAAAATTTGACGGTATAAATAACTTCGGCATGTGACAGTGTGAAGTTTTGGATCTGTTATTTCGAGAAGGGTCACATATTGCCTTGGATTCCAAGCCCAAGGATATTTTGGAGGAAGATTGGAATTTTGTAAACCACCAAGCTTGCTGTATAATTAGATTGTGCTTAGCTAAAGACCAGAAGTATTTTGTCATGAAGGAGACTGTGGCAACAAGTCTCTGGAAGAAGCTAGAGGACAAATACATGACGAAACGCATAGAAAATCGTCTTTATCTCAAGAAAAAACTTTTTTGCTTCCAATTTAAGCACGGTACGTCTATGAATACTCATTTAGACAGTTTCAATAAAATTTTAGCCGATTTGCAAAATTTAGAGGTTGAAATTGCTAATGAGGATAAGGCACTATTATTGCTAAATTCATTGTTTGATTCGTATGACCACTTGACTACTACCTTACTGTATGGAAAAGATGAGGTAAAATTTAACGATGTTTCCAATGCTTTGGTGAACAACGAGGTACGAAAGAAAGATCTGCAGGTCCATTGAGACCCCTCATCATCAGAAGCGTTGACAGTAAGAGGGAGGACATCCAATAGAGGACGAAGAGGAAAATTCTACTCAAAGTCACGGGAAAAATCATCTGATAGACGATAACTTGCTAAAGACGAATGTGCCTACTGTCATTAAAAGGGGCACTGGAAGAAAAACTGTCCGAACAAAGACAAGAAAAAGGAGCCAAATATGAATGTGGCACAAAATGAAGAAGATGATCTGGAGTTAGCGTTGGCAGCTTCATCATCACCCTACTATTCTGAGGAATGGATTCTTGATTCAGGGTGTTCCTATCACATGTGTCCCAATAGGGACTGGTTTTCAAGCTTCCAAGAGCTTGACGGGGGATGTGTTTTAATGGGCAATGACAACGCGTGTAAAACAAAAGGGATAGGCTCGATCCGATTGAAGCTGCATGATGGATCAATCAGAGTACTAACAGATGTACGATACATTCCTGACTTGAAGAAGAATCTCATTTCACTCGAAATCTTTGATGCTAAAGGCTATTCTATTATCATTAAAGGTGGAGTCTTAAAGGTGGTTCAAGGAGAACTTATAACCATGAAAGGTACCCGAAAAGGAAATTTATATTTCCTCGATGGGAGCACAATCACTGGGAGAGCGGCAGTATCCAAAAGCTCAGACGATTCAGATGAATCCGGACTATGGCACATGTGCTTAAGGAATGCTGGCGAGAAATCTCTATAAGGTTTGATAAAGCAAGGCCTGTTAAAAGGAGCTAAAACAAGCAAGATTGATTTCTGTGAACATTATGTCTTAGGTAAATAGACCCGAGTCAAGTTTGATACTGCTGTTCACTGCACTGAAGGAATTCTTGACTATATTCACTCAGATGTATGGGGACCTACCAAAAATGCAACTTTGGGATGTAAACGTTGGTTCGTGACTTTCATTGATGATTCGTCCAGACGAGTCTGGGTATACACGATGCGTCAAAAAGATGAAGTTCTGGAGATTTTTCTTAACTGGAAAAAGATAATAGAAATGCAGACAGGCCGAAGATCAAGAAACTCCGAGCAGATAATGGTGGAGAGTACACTTTAGACCCATTCCTTAAAATATGCCAAGATGAGGGAATTGTCAGACATTTTATCGTACAAAGAACTCCACAATAAAATGGAGTTACAAAACGTATGAATCGTACTTTGGTGGAGAAAGTTCGGTGTATGTTGTCCCATGCTGGATTGGGAAAGGAATTCTGGGGTGAAGTAGTGAATTATGCTTCTCACCTCATCAATAGACTTCCTACAGCCGCAATTAGTGGGGAGACTCCTATAGAGGTATGGTTTGGTGAATCTGCTACAAATTATGATTGGTTACATGTTTTTAGTTGTCCTGTTTATTATCATGTAACTGAATCAAAGTTAGATCCTAGAGCCAAGAAAGCTTTATTCTTGGGCTTTAGTGCTGGAGTAAAAGCGTATAGACTCTGGTGCTCTGAATTAAAGAAAATTGTATAGAGCAGAGATGTTACTTTTGACGAGTCTGTAATGTTGAAACTGATAGTTTCTTAGAAAGAGAATATGATTCTAATTTCTTTACAATAGGTGGAGCTTGATATTCCAGTAAGGACTGTTCAGACTGTCAATTTTCCTGATGTGAATCTAATGACGAGGATGAAATCTCAGTTGAGGTGAAGGTTTCAACACCATCACCAACACCAGCACTGGTGATCAATTAGCAGCCTTACTCTATTTCCACTGGCCTACCTAAAAGGGAAACTAGAAAACCTACTCGATTAGCAGACATGGTGGCCTATGCACTTCCAGTGACCGATCATGATATCCCGTGCACTTACAGAGACATCGTACAGAATACAGACAGTTTCAAGTGGAAGAAGGCGATGGATGAAGAAATGGCATCACTTCACAAGAATCAGACTTGGAAGTTGGTTCAGCTTCCAAAGGGTAAGAAAGCTATCGACTGCAAGTGGATCGATGCTAAAAAGGAAGGTGTTCCTGGCAAAGATAACATTATATACAAGGCCAGACTGGTGGCGAAAGGCTATGCTCAGAAGGAAGGAATCGATTACAACGAGGTTTTCTCACCTGTTGTTAAGCATTCTTCCATTCGGATAGTATTAGCTTTGGTAGCACAGTTTGATCTCGATTTAGCTCAACACGACGTGAAAACTGCATTCCTCCATGGTGACTTACAGGAGAAAATTTACATGTCTCATCTAGATGGTTTTAAAACTCCTGGACGCGAGAACTGGGCTTGCAAGTTGAGTAAGTCATTGTATGGTTTGAAGCAGTCACCACGATAGTGGTACAAGCGATTTGACCGTTTTATGATGGATCACAAGTACACGCGCAGTCAGTTTGATCATTGTGTCTACTTGCATAAGCTCCAAGATGGGAATTTTGTCTATTTGCTCTTATATGTGGATGATATGCTGATTGCATCTAAGAGAAGGTGGAGATCGACAAGCTGAAGATTCAGTTGAGTTCAGAGTTCGAGTTGAAAGATCTTGGAGAGGCCAAGAAAATTCTTGGGATAGAGATCAAGCGAGACACAGTAAAAGGCACAGTCAGTTTGACACAGACTCAGTATTTGAAGAAAGTACTTCAGAGGTTTGTCATCGATAACAGGTCTAAACATGTAAGTACACCATTGGCTCCACATTTCAAGCTGAGTGTGTTGATGTCATCAAATACAGATGATGAAAAGAAGCATATGGATCATGTTCTATATGAAAATGCAGTTAGTGCCTTAATGTATGCCATGGTGTGTACCAGACCAGACATTTCACACGCAGTAAGCATGGTGAGTCGTTACATGCACAATCCAAGGAAAGGACACTGGCAGGTAGTGAAGTAAATACTACGGTACATTCAAGGTACCGTGGATGTCGATTTGAAGTTTGAGAGAGACACGATAGTTGGTAAGCATCTAGTAGGATATGTGGATTCTGATTATGCTGGAGATCTTGACAAGCGTCGATCTACTACTGGTTACGTGTTCACTATAGCAGGAGGACCAGTGAGTTGGAGATAAACTTTAAAGTCGACAGTGGCTTTGTCTACAACAGAGGAAGTATATATGGCTGTAATAGAAGCTTTTAAGGAAGCCATTTGGCTTCATGGTTTGATTGATGACTTGGGTATTGTTCAGGAAAACATGGAGATTTTCTGTGATAGTTAAAGTGCCATCTGTTTGGCAAAGAACGAGGTTCATCATTCTCGCGCCAAGCATATTGATGTCCGCTTTCACTTCATTCGACAAATTATAGATGAAGGGGATATTCTACTCCAGAAAATCGGGACTGTAGATAATCCTGCAGATATGCTGACAAAGGTGGTTACAGGGATCAAGTTCCAACACTGTTTGGACTTGATCAACATCTCTTGAGCTCGTGGAGCCTAAGGGCGCTGGTGGGGCAGCATTGAATGGTGGACTCTTGCCAAGGTGGGGATTATTGGGTTATGACAAGACTCCACCATTTGGTGGAGTAATTGATTAGTGACTAGACTCTCACCAATTTGGTGGTGGAGTATTTTGCTCCAAAAATTGTGCTCTAAGTGGACACCCAACTAAACCATTTTATATAGCCTTAATTCTCCTTGCTCACTTATAAATAAGCTCTATGTATTAAGAGAAAAACACACCAGCAAATAGGAGAGAAACAAAGCATATAGAGAGTCTTGTTTGAGAGAGAATCAAGAGAGCAAGAGTGTTTGCAATTCTCCCCTTCTGATAATACAATTTCGCTGCCCTCGTGGACGTAGGCAAATTGCCGAACTATGTAAATATCTTGTTATTGTGTGTGCTTGAGTATGAGTTTGATTTCTGGATTATTACTGGGCACAACAAGTCAACACTGATATGACTTGTTTAACTAGTAGTGTCAGATGACCTCTTAATAGCCCGACGTATATATCAATATTCTGTCTACATGATTGCAGGAATTGGTGAAGAGATATTCTGAATTCATCAATTTCCCCATACACCTATGGGCAAGTAAAATGGTCGATGTAGAGGTTCCTACCGATGAAGACTCAAGCGATGATGAGGACAAATGTATGGATCAATTCACTTGCTGAAACTTCTTAGAATTTTATATGTAAAAATTATTGCATATACATTTGAAAAATGTATTCTTATTTCTATAATCTCATTTGTTCTCTCCAATGGAGCAAGCAACTGAAACAACCTCCTCTGATGATAAAGGGGAAGATGAAGATTCAAAAATAAGTATTGTTAGTCCCAATATTTATATGAGCATTGCCAGTAAGTTCACATCTTTACTTTGTAATTTTTTTATTTGCTTTCTTCAGTTTTAATTCTTCTCGTTTGAGAGCTGAGTTATTTCTGTTTAAAAAAATAGTTGAGTTTTTTTGGTGTGAATCCCAACCCACCTGATGCTTCAGTTTTTATGAGTTTTCGCTGAGTTGTTGGGCCACAGTTGAATATTTATTTTGTTGAATATTCGTTGAGGCGGCGTAGTGACACACCTATACATGCACACTTTCCAATAGCCGTAAGTGAGATACCTATACAGAACTCTATTTGTTTTCTTCATTTTTTATTCCTTTGTTAGATATCTTTTTTTTTATTTCTTTAGTGTTTTTAGCAAGAGTAGTGCTATACTCCACGAAAGTTCTATCCCCGTCCCAAACCGAAAGCCCCCATCCCAGCTGGCACCTCATTTGTTTAAGTAATTATATTTTTCTAAAAAAAACTGTATTTTTATAAATAAAAAAAAGGTTTACTTTTATTAAAAAAAATGTGTTTATAAAAATAAAAGAACACGAACATGACTAAATTAAAATAACCCGAATCAGAGCCAATTAAATGCAACAAAAAATGATTTTTTTTTACTAAATACGAGCATAACCTAATTAAAACACGACATGCCGCAACATAAATTATTTCGGTAGTAATTTTTTTAGGTAATATTTTATTTTGTAAAAAACAGTTTTAACACATTTTTTGGGTGTGTTTTTTTTGTTGATAAAATAAGTTTTATGTTCTATCTAATGTCAATTGAATTATGTTAGCTAAGGCACGTTACGAGTTTTTTTTTTATAAAATCAGTTTTAATAAAAAAAAATAACCTGCTAATTTGATGTTTTAGATTCACGATTGATTAGTGCCGCTGGCGCGGACCCACATTTAATAAACGATGTTGGTCCGGGAATGTAGGTTCGCGCGAGCGACACTGATTAGTCGTGAATCTAAAACATTAAATTAAACAGTTTTTTATTTATTAAAATTAAAGTAAATATTTTTTTAAATAAAAAAATAATGTTTACTATTAAAAAGTTCCTCGCGACAAAAATAAAAAAACTATGTTCCAAAAAGTCACTCACCACATAAAAACACTCAATGTGTGCCACTGGCGCAGACCTTTAAAAATAAGAGAATATTAGTTAAATTAGTGTTTGAGTACTTTTTGGAACAAAATAAAAACACCCAAAGACTTTTTGAAACAAAATAAAAATACTGAATGTGTGTCGCTGGCGTGGACCTTTAAAAATAAGAGAATATTGATTAAATTAGTGTTTGAGGATTTTTTTGAACAAAATAAAACACTCAAAGTGCCGCTGGCGCGGACCCATATTTAATAAATGATGTTGATTAGTGTTGCTGGCGCGGACCCATATTCAACAAATGATGTGGGTCCGGGAATGTAGGTCCGCGTCAGCGGCACATCAATTGTGAATCTAATATATCAAATTAAATATTTTTTTATTAAAATTAAAAATAGAAATTTTTTATAAATAAAAAAACTATGTTTATTATTTTTTAATACATGTTAGTTCAACCCTTTTTATTTTATTCCAAAAAGTCCTTCACGACATAAAAATAATCAATGTGTGTCGCTGGCGCGGACCTTTAAAAACAAGTGAATATTAGTTAAATGAGTGTTTGAGGATTTTTTGGAACAAACTAAAAATGATTGAACTAAATGTCTATTAAAAAAATATATGAGGGACTTTTTTGTAATTAATCCATTAAATATTAATTTAATGTAAAGTATATTTAATTTTAAAATAAATCATAATTCTAGTTATTTATCAATCTAAAATAAATTTTAAAAAATTAAAAGAATATCTTTTAAAAGAATAAATCATAACTCTCATATGTATAATGCATTGTTTTTAAAAAAATAGATTAAGGGTGGAGATTGGTTTGACATTTAAAGAAGGGTGGGGATGACTTTGGGGATGGAATCGGGAAGGAGGTTTCGGGGAGTATAACATTATCCTTTTAGCAACGGAGGGATGGAAGAAGCTAGAGTTGCCACTAAATGTGGCGATTTATCTGTTGCGATTTGTGTGCTGAGCGTGTCGGCCAGAGGTTGTGACTGGTTGGGTGTCACATTGGGTGCCGAGTTAAGGGAAATGCAAGAGAGGATAGATAACCGGTGTGTTTATAAGGATGGCTACCGCTATAGGTGTGAAGTATAAGAAAGTATACCACACAGTTTACGATTATTGGAAAGTATATACTGCGTGAAGTTTCATTATACCACATAAGTTGAAGAAATCATGAAGTATTTATTGCGTATACAAAGAACTGGAGAAAACAAAAAATATACAAAGAACTATGTTTTCGTAAATCCTCGATTATTTTTTTTTTTTTATTATATTCATATGTATGGTTTGGTGTGGATTGAAGCAAAGAGGAATTGATCTACTTATCGTCAGGTGCGTTGGGTTTTTGTTCATTGTTGTGGTTATAAGAAAATATATATTAGTTTTAAAAAAAAATCTCTAATATTAGTAACGGATTGATACTGTTACTATATGTTACAAAATTGTGTTAGAAATGTGTTATGAAATGTTGGTAATGGTAAAATTCCATTAGGATTTGAATTGATTTGTAACACTTTAGTAACGGTTGGGATGTGTTAGTAACACATAATTTAGTAAAGGTAAAAAAGTGTTAGTATTTTTCTTCCCCACGCCTTTTGCTAACGATAATTTAGAGTTAGTAATTATTTTTTGTAACACTACAGTACCGTTACTAATTGACTATTTTGGTATAAATCAATAAGCTCGTTGGCATCATGCAAGGCGTCTCTAATATTCTACATGAGTATCAAAGGTGTGTTGAGAGTCGTTGTTCAAATAAGAGATCGTAGAACTAAACAAGGGTAGAAAACTATAACACAATTTAGTAGATATTCGAGAGATACTAGAATCCAACTCATTTTCAGTTAAGGTGTGTGTACTAGATGCAAGTGATGTATAGTCAGGACGAGGAGCAAATGGAGGAATAACATGTGGTGGTGTATGTGTGGCAATGTAGTTGTCAAGCTAAGAATAAACTTATAATATGTATCAATATTCAATACAAATTGCGATTTTTCCTGAACTTCATATTGAAGTAGAGGACATCCAAATTGCAAAAGCTAGTGCACGATCAAACTATCGTAGCGCAAAGCGCGAGTTTTATTACTATCCTTAGTTTGATAAAAAAAATAGAGTCCCTAATAAAATCACACAACACATACTAGCATCCAATCCAATTGCGTACAACAATTGTGCATGTTTGAAAAATATGTTGTGCGGGTGGTAGGAGGGAAAATTCATGAGGAAAGAACCATGTTCAGAATATAAAAATTCTTAGAAAGAAATCCATGAGGAAAAGTATTTTCATTCCAAGACTAATGATGGTAGTCTCTCAAAAGAATGATTACATTCTGGTGGCTAGGTTCATTCAAAATCGACTTATAAGGATACTCAAGTCAATTTTTTTAGACATTAAAGTGGTGGCTTCTTATCCACTTAGAAAAAAGTGTTACTTGAATTCCCCTCACTTTGGTAGATAGAACTCTACTACCTCAGTAATCCTTGCCATCCACAAAAGTCTAATAAAATTCTCACACCAAGTTGGGCTAACATGGTTCGATTTCAAAACAAATACCAATGCAATCTTTTCCATATAAGAACTCGTATAAATGGGTGCCAGAAAAATATTACCAATCATTTGACCTCTCTTAATGTACATGGCTTGTAGAGAAGAGTTCATAAAATCTAGAGGGATTAGAGGAAGTGGTGGCGTATGAGCGAGATTTCAAAGCGATGATGTAGCCTGAATTCACACCCCAAGGCACAAGAACATAAATCCTATAATATATGGGAGTGGAAACCAAAGATTTTATACTAACGCACTGAGTAGACAAGCCCCAAAAGAAATATAAATCCAATTTATACACCCTGAAAATTACTCAAAAGATTCAATCTAAACTCAAAATAAGTAAAAACTCATCAATCATTGAAGAGATTTCAATAAAATCGAACAAAATTACTCTCACCAAGTCCTAACTCTAAAAAGGAGTAAATATGAAAATTTAGGAAAGGCAACTTACCGAGATGAAGAATCCAGTAGAAACAGGTAAAGAACACATAAATATACTTCTAAGATGCTAAGTTAGGAGGAAGGAATGAGGTTTCTATGGGTGAAAGAGGTTTTGAGAGGCAAATGGCTAGAAGTGTTCTTAACTCAAGATTTGGGCATTTTTAACAAACCAAGGTACTGTCGTTGCAACAAAAGTTTTTCTCATTGGTCACGGTGATATCGCTGCGGAAAATCTCCTATACTGGAAGGTTGAGACAACTTCCATTTGATACAATTTGTGGGAAAAATTCACAAACAAACAAGGAAACATACATATTGTTTCTTGCTAAAAAAATTAGATTTTAAGGTGGTGGCATAACAGTCCTAAAACATAGTTTACCCATCTCAAATATTTTTTAGTACGGTATTTGGGACAGTTAGGGGGGTCTTTTTGATAGGAGGTTATAAATACTTTCTGTGACACCATAGTCATCTCGAAAGAGTTTTTGAGATGAGAACATATCTTTCTTAAAAGGTCATCATTTTATATGACCCTTTTGAGACGGCAAGAGAACTGTCCCAAACGAGTACTTTTGAGACGGGAATTAATCCATCTCAAAAGGTTACTATTTTACAAGACCTTTTTGAGATGGCAATATATTCATCTTTAATATATTTTTGGGGCAGTTTTAACAATCCCATAAGAGGTGAAAGGATCTTAAAATTTTTGCACTAATATATCAGGGAGAATGAAATCTATCGCTAAAGTTAATATATAATTGATTACATTTGAGACAAATTATTAAAGCGTCACCAGATCAAAAAATATAATACATAAAGATGATTTTCAACCAACACAACGAAACATTTTCTTTCAACAACAGTTAGAGTTCCTACATGCATCTCTAAATATTCATGAAAATAAAAATTATAACATCAAGTATTCTACTTGACAACAGAAATACATTAAATTCCTTTACTCAAAAACACGAAACGCTTTTATCAAAGTAATCCCACAATCTTAAAGTGTATGACCTCCAAAATCACTGATTAGCATTGCATGTTCTACAAAAGTTGTCACCTACAAAACAAAATAGTGTCAATTACATCAAAATTAATATCCTACTCATCAACAATACAAGGTGCAATGAATCAATATAGTATATTCTCATCACAAACAATATAAATTTTAAACTACGTTATCTTTTTAATAAATATTTAAGTACTATTATTTAAAAAAATCGGCAGAATCTCCTATGTTTATTCACGAAAACCCAATGTACCCAACCTGTTTTAAACATTAAAATTGATTCTAGGAATAATATACACCAACCAATAGCAAATTCTCACCACCACCATAACAAATTCTCACTATCACCATAGCAAATATTCACCACCACCATTGAAAATTTAACTTTAAAAGAGAGAATTTTCCACCCCAAAAATCTCTCAATATATATAAGTATATATGAATGAAGAATATATTATTACCTAGGTGCTTTGAATCGTTGAGGTAATGGAAGCATGATGAGGTGTAGTAATTTGGAACAAATTTTTCCTTTCTCTTTGCATATCTTCCTTCATCTGTAATAGAGCTTGGTTGCCAATCTCTAACTCTTCGAGCTCCTATCGATGTTGAGTCTTTCAGTCTTCAGATTCTTCTTTAAGTGGTTAATTTCTTTCAATAATAAATGAGATGAATATTCTTTTATCGATGTTGTCTTAATACCTGCTCCCTTTAGTAAAGTATACACATGCCTTCTATACCCTACTACATCAGTAAAAATCTCGTTCCTCACTTCTGGATCATTTTGCACCTCTTCTGGTAGCTCATTCAGTCTTCTTTCAAGCATTACCTACCAATTGAATTAATATTATAATTAATTAACATAATATAAATTTCCAAGAACACAATTTAGAACAAATATCAAAGTAAATAAACCTTTTAAGCATTGTATACAAACTAATATTTATACTTACCGCTTTATCAAATGATCCATTTGCAATACTGAAAGGTTTATTATTTAAATCTTGAGTGGCTTTCCACATACTAATATTGTCAACGAGCTCCCCTTGTTCTACCCTTTGAAAAAATAATGTATATATATTAATACTATTAGATTAAAATAAGAAATATTTATAATAATAGAAATTCTAACCTCCTTGGCTATTTTATCATGTGGATTTCGTCATGTCCTTGAGTAAGCACATTCAACTTCACGGTTCTTAGAGTTTTAATCCACTATATCCTAAATATTAGAAGACATAAAAATAAAAATTATGATGCAAATAAAATAAAAGTAAAAATAATATTCTTAATAAGATGTGATATTTATACCTTTATCTTCTTTAGACCCCAATAAAAGGGCAAACTCAGTGCACGAGGCTCCCGCCATTGCGGGGTACTGGGGGGGGGGGGGGGGGGCTGGATGTACGCAGCCTTACCCCTGCTTGCGCAGAGAGGCTTCTTTAGACCCCAATATTTCACCAATTTAGGCCACTGATTTTTTTCGACTTATTCAGGCGTATAACTCAACCTCTCTTCTTTAGACCCCAATATTTATACCAATTCAGGCCACTGATTTTTTTATTCATGAATACCAACCTCTTTATAGGTTATAATTCAATTAAACAACTACGAAAAACCTACAACAGTAAACAATTACTATTTCAAAAAATAGTGGCAGAGTCTCCTTTGTTTATTCATGAATAACAACCTATTTATAGGTTATAATTCACCCAAACAACTCAGCAATCAATTGCTACAATTCAGTAACATTTCGCTCCTCATGTCAGTATACAACTGTATGAATTTTGTTTTGAAACTTCAATTAATATGTAAATTTTTACCAACAATTTTGTTTCAGATAGAGAGATTGTTAAAAAATTTATCAAAACAAAAGCAAACTTTGTGGCATTTCACAAATTTAGAGTTTGCACCTAGATTTTTGAAAAAAACATAGTGGTTTCAAACTACCTTATTTATGACAAAAATGAAACATGGAAAATTATCAACACTTTAGTTTTGAAGTAAATTTAAGGTAATTCTTTGAGTACACATTGTAGCTAATAAGGATAAGAGTAGTTTTCTGTTTTAGAATATAATACAGAATTTAGTTAAATTTGACTAAAAGTTGTGATAATCTAAATCTAAGCTATGGAGAAAATTATGGAACACGGCGTCTCCAAAATGGGAAGATGATAAAAATATTTCATACATACTGTTTTCAATTTTGGAATGTCATATGATTTTGGATGTTAGTGACCAAATATACTGAGAACCTCCTGTCTTGCCTTCTCTTGAAAAAAAAAGAGATCATAAACAAAGAAGAAAAATAATAAATCAATATCAAAATCCAGAACTAAGATCTAGTGTTATATATGCAATAAAAAGTGTCAAATCAGAAGAAACTGCCTTAAGAAAAAGAAGGGAGTTGGAGAGAAGCAACCAAACTCGAGAAACACTACAGTGGATATTGATGGCTATGAGGTTACTGAGGTGTTTTATGTTTCAAATAATGATTTTAGTAGAGAAATGATTTTAGATTCAGGATGTTAATTCCATTTGTGTCCTAACACGGACTAATTTGAAACCTATATGGACTAAGTTAAAGGACTGGTGTTTCTTGGAAACCACAAGGCTTGCAAAGTACTTGATATAGGAATTATCAGAATCTACATGTCTCTAGGAATTCTTGACATGGGAGGATGTTATTTTAAATAAGGGAATGGGTTTATTATAGTGTCAAAAGGTGTCCCGAATGTCATGAAATGTACCAGAAAAAATAGATTGCACTCTCTGATTGGAAAAACTGTAATAGACATTACAACCCCTGTAGTGAGAAATGATCTTGATAAGACTAGACTGTGGCATAAGAATCAAGGACATATAAGTGAAAGAGGTCTTTAGGAATTAAAGAAATAATAGTTATTGTGTTGAGATAAAGAACATAAATTGAAATTTTGTGAACATCTTATGCTTAGGAAATCAACTAGACTATAGTTTAGTACAGTAGTTCACAGGACCAAAGTATGGTGTGGTAGATATTTCATGTCAATTGTTGATGACTTTTCAAGAAAAGTGTGGGTTTACATCTTAAAATAAAAAGATGATGCATCCAACGCCTTCTAATAGTGGAAACTATTTATGGAAAACCACACAAGAAAAAAAGTGAACATATTTAGAACAAACAATGGTTTAGAGTATTTCTCTAATGAATTCAACAAGTTATACACATAATCTGGGATATCAAGGCACAAGACAGTCAATGAGGCTCCAAAATTTAATGGCCTTGCTGGGAGAATGAACTGCACCATATGTTGTCAAGTGCTGGACTGAAAAAAGTATTTCGGGTGGAAGTTGTGAAAACTGTAGTGTACTTGATCAATAGATTCCCTTATATAACTATTGAATTTAGGACACTACATGAACTCTGGAGGGGCAAACCAGTTGATTACAGTGGGTGGATAACATATGCACTTATAAGATAAGATAAATTGAATCAAGGGCTCTAAAGTGCATTTTCTTGGGGTACCTAGATGGAGTAAAGGAATACAAACTCTGGTGCATAGAAAATGGTAAAGAAAAACTGATTGATTGTGACACCCTGCTTATTAAATAACGGGTGGTCAACCCTCTAGTAAAATAAAATATGAATCTCATCTTTCTCATTCTTAGCATCACTGTTGAAAATCCAATTATTTACTAATAACTTATTAAGCCTGGTATCAAATTTTAAAACTCATTAAATTGTTGTAATAAAATTCCATTCACCACAAACGATTCCAATTAATACATCACATTCACAATGAGTAATAACTGAATGCTGAAATAAAAATAATAATCCATATGACCGAATAAACATTCTGTATAAATCCAATATAATAATCCATCAAAACTAACATAAATAAAAATAGAATGATAACACTGTCTCATAAAAGGGGCGATATGCCCGAATACAACTGAATGAAATCCTATCTAGAACTCAAACATAGATGCATCTAACAAAATTCTAGCAATAATCCACAGCTACTGCAACAGTGTTTGGCCGGAAGGAATGATCATGACTTGCGTCCCTCTGTCTAGTCACCTAAAAGTTTTAAAAATATTTTGATAAGGTCCAGATCCCAAAAAGTTTTGAAAATATTTTGCAAGTATTTAAAATACATTAATAAATATGCAATGAAATCTTTCATATTTAATTGGTGTCGCACTCCCATGAGATAATCCTCGCCCCTCATCTATCGTGCGCACGTGATGCATGTATTTTAAACACCCTAGTTATGCTACCCTGCCTAACTAGTACCAACCTTTACCTTATCTCCATAGGCTAACCTTCAAGCCCAATCGTGTCACATGTATTTATTCTTTTCTCTAACTCCTATTTAGCTACACATACGCTAAATCATTTTAGTTCTCATTATAATCGATACAAATAACTTCACCCAATTATTAATTCCATATTCATACATCTATTTTATTCACCCGTGCATATTTATCACACTTATATACGTATATTCATATCACATATCATACACATACATATATATCGTTCTTTATGTATGTATAACCGCAATCCCCAGAGCATTACCTCACAGATCCATTCTTTAACATGCTATCGGCACCAGGTACGTTTCATACCATCCCCGTGCAACGGGGTCAGAAGCTTGCCACCGAACCAAACTCATAAAAGCATAATAGGAGGTGTCCATAGTCATACATCCATGGTTCATAACCATACCACATTACCCCACTAGACTTTAAACTCACTTACACTGGTTGTGCAACAAGCCTGTGACCTAGGGAATCGATCCCACATATGTTGGTCAATGCTAGGGTAGACCGCCCACTAGGCACAAACTCCAACGCTAGCATACCTAGAGTAAGTATGCTTCATATATATCAATCACATAGATATATTCATAAATATATATTATCTCTAGAACTGTATATATATATACACATATATACATAAAACCCAACTAACCGTGTGTATGTCACTCGTCGTAGCACTAGCCCACAAATCCCGAGTCTACCCTGACTCCTGATTTATCAAATATTAAATTACTTATAATAAATGATTTAATTTTATGTTTTTGGTCACTATGCCATTATACCCTAGCACTTATCCTAGCCATCCGAAATCCTAACCTGATTTTTTTTATTTCCACCCGTGATCATTTATTCGCTTAGTCACATATTTCCTTAAATGAAATCCACCCAAGTTAGCCTACTACAGTTCCTATGTGTCTTGGGAATAAGTTAATATGAGTTTAAAAAAGTCCTCCCATGAGCTCCCTTTAAATAGGTAAAAATATAAGAGTTGGTATTCCATTAGAACTCTTAAAAACCATAAATCTACACAACTTTAATATTATGACAGATTAAACACCTTTTAGTAAAACGACTATTTTCCCATTACAAAATTCCAAATGAACTGATTCAAAGCTTATTAGAAAGCTAAGATCCACACCTTTCTTCTCATCCACGGATCATAATCAATTCGAAGTAAAAATAAAATTGCATGTGTTTGAAGTGATGTTAAAATTTCTGTCAGATTCATCAATTTTCTTAATTCAATTTCAAGGTTTTGCTGGTGTGATTGGGTAAGTTAACCTTGTTCATCTTCATCTAGGGTTTATACCCTCTTGTTAATTTGGGGGTTTTTATTTCCTCTTGCTATTGGGTTTTATTCCCATGAATTAGGCTATCAATTTACCTTTATTTGATGATTCTTGAGGGTTTATACCCTTCTGCTGAGTTAGATTGATTCATTCATTGCCATTTTTTTTGCCTTATTTGTATGGGTTTTATTCCCCTCTTTGTTGTTGAATTTTTTGGATTACCCCATTGTCAATTTTTTGCCTTTCTTGTGTATTTGTTGGGTTATATTTGGCTATATTGAAGTTATGGCTGAGTTGAATGATCTAAAAGATGTCATTCCTACCCAATATACACCAACTCATCGATTGACTGTCATTTGTTATCCGTGGGTATATTAGGATATCATCAATGAATACGATGACACACATATCAAGAAAATTATAGAACACCCAACTGATCAGATCCATAAGTAAAGTTAGACCATTAGTCAAATTGAAAGACGTAATAATATATTCACAACCCACGGAACTTCAAAAATATTATCTGCGTTATATTTTCTCTTAAATACGCAATTGGTGATACCGTTATCTCATATCGTTCTTTGAGAAGTACAAGTGACCTCTCAATTGGTTGCACATTCATTATTACAAGAAAATGTAAACGTGTTTCGTATGGTGACCTTGTTCAACTCCATGTAATCCACATATAGTATAAATAATCCACCCTTCTTCTTCAAAAATAGGAGTAGATCTCCCCATGGTGATTTACTCCTCTAGATAAACTCCTACCCGAGTAACTATTATTGGTGCCCTAAATTGAATCGATGGTAAAGTGTATCTCTTGATTCGATGGTAGCCTATATATCTCTTAGAAAATGACAAGAAACTCCCGAATAGCTGGAATATATCTAACAATGCTATGATACCATCAAAATAACTCTCCTCTATATAATATAGATGTGTACTTGACCTCCCCTTTGGTAATGGCATTTTAATCATGAACAACCTTGCCTTGGAATGACAAGAATAATGGACTTCCCATAACAGTCCAGACTAGAATGATACTCAGATCTCCATTTAATCATCATAACAGCTTCGTATGTACTGCTATAAAAAAATGACCTATTATGTTACAAGATGTAGACAACCAATATATTCCCTTGTGCCATAACACACAAGTCGTATAGGAGTACCCCGACCCAACGGTGAATAGATATGTAATAAAGTATGAGATGATAAGTCAAATATCCCTGATGACAGGGAAAAATCCCTAATGACAAAACAATGTGATGCACTTGTGTCAAATAATACCAATCACGGGCACCCATGTGTAAGATATATACCCCTAGTTTCCTAGGCTAGAACCTTAGCATCTCCCGTAGAAACGTGATACAAACACCCATGTTATAACTCTGATTGGACAATAGCTAGGTCAGTGGTGGTGGCGCATGTAAAGGTAGAATTGGTCCAATAGGTTGTGCTAGTAGTTGTTGGAATTGATCTTATTATGCTTGATAAACCTCTTTACCCTCTATCATAGGACACCTTGAATACCCATATGGCACTTCCTAGATTTTGACCTACCTCCCCACCCATGTAACATTTTCATAAAACATCCCAAGCTAACACCTACTATAATACTCGTGAAATTTTTTAAAAAGATTAAATAATAATGAGCACAAAATTGAAACTTTTAGAAGATAATATTATTTGAAATAGACAAGTTGCGGAAACTAAAGTGGTAATCTGAAAGTGAAGAAAATATTTTTTTCTCATTAATATTCAAAGTCCTAGTTACAATTTACGATGGAAAATAAAATACAACTTTCTTAAAAAAATACAGTTCTTCTAAATGTCCCAATGCGTCCAAAACTCCAATATAGACATAATAAATCCAAACTCATACAAAAATTGAAATGCATATGTAAGTTATGGGGGTGTGAGCGGAAAACTTAATAGGCTCATGTAAATACCCCAAGTGAAACTATATATACTCGTTCATGGACAATATATAAAAGTGTATGGATATGACCGCTAACTAAAATCCCAAAATAATCACATTTAAATCCTAGGATCTCACCACGCATTGTTATACTTTCCAACTCTTCTATAAAAAAATCCCCTCATCACTTCCATCAGTACGGTATGGAGTTACATTCATTTTATTGTCAATTATCCTCCGAACAATTCAATCCTCCCTAACAAAATCTCATAGTGCATTCACAAGGAAAGATAGGGTACTCCCCTCATCGTTCTACCATAATGAATTCCCAACCCATAACAAAATATTTTAATAGCTCGCGGTCTTCACGTCGTTCTTCCAATAGTAGACAAAATCGTAGGCCGAAAGCACACCTCGTTTAGGGGGTGGTTTACCTATGCGATGCCTACGCATCCTCCAACAAAAATAAAAATATCAATCTCTTAATTTAACATCTTTATGAAGATTAAATTTCCACCGTTTAATTGTAATTATTCTACCTAGATTCTACAACCCAATATAAACATAAATTCATCTAAAAGGTGCCTACAAGGCATAAATCTTAACACACTTTAAAATATCAGTAAGAAGGATTAAAATAACTCAAAACTATTGAAGAATATTAAGAATTGTCCCCCACTCTTCCTCACTTCATTTTCCCATTTAATGTTTCAAATCCCCTCGTAAATGTCGTATTAAATGAGTCTTAAATTCTCATATTGATTTTTTAACACCTAATATTCTTCCCAATCTCATTTTTATTATTTTTAATCAAAATAAACACCTAAAATACATACTACAGTCGTTCATATCTCAACCTCCTCATCTCCCTCACTTAAATTCCATTAATCTCACAATTAAGGTCATATTTCCAAGCAAATTAGCACTCTATTATTCACCTTACAACATGTTTTTTTTAAATCGATATTTTTCTCATTTTTATTTTTAAAAGAACTCTTAACATTTCAAAAATACGTACTGTAGTTATAATGCCCAAAAAATGAAATAAAATGTGAACAGTCTCTAATATGTCGCGTACGAGATGATTGAAAAATTGGTCAAATAAAAAAATCAATAAATTCGACATACATTTTAATTAATTAAGACATGTTCATATAAATACATTTTATACTTGATTTATTGAATCCATATATTATTTAAATAATTATAGTAAAATCCATCAAATCTCACATATTATTTTATAATCCACATATAAAATTCTCAAACAATTATAAAAAATCGTCCAATAATATTTTTAATTACATCTCAAAAATACGAGTTATTAGAATCTCCCCCTACAAAATGAATTTCATCCTTGAAATTTACTAAAACTAATTCTTCCATTCACTTACTAGGGAAAATTCAAAAATAATGTAACGTATACGTAACAAACCAATAATCCCAATATCGAAAATAAGAGTAACTGAAAGATCTGATACCACTTGTAATACTCATAAATTTTTAAAAATAATAAATAATAATGCTTGAGAAATTGAAACTTTTTAAAATAAAGTATTATTTGAAATAAACAGGTTACGAAAGCCAAAATAACAATTTGTAAATAAAGAAAATATTTTTTTCTAAATAATATTTAATGTCCCATTTACAATTTAGCACGAAAAATAAAATACTACTTTCTTTAAAGAGATAAACTCAATTATAGTCGTAATCAAACCAAACTCATACAAAAACTTGAATTGTATATATAAGATGTGGGGGTGTGAGCTAGAAACTTTATAGGCTCATATAAATGCTCTAAGTGAACTACACATACTCATACGTGTACAATATATAAAAGTGTTTGTATATGACCGCTCAACTAAAATTCCAAGATAATCACATTTAAATCCAAGGATATCACCACGCAGTACTACACTGTGACACTCCACTTAATA
Source organism: Sambucus nigra (assembly GCA_949130495.1). Classification (NCBI taxonomy): domain Eukaryota; kingdom Viridiplantae; phylum Streptophyta; class Magnoliopsida; order Dipsacales; family Adoxaceae; genus Sambucus; species Sambucus nigra. The sequence continues at coordinate 378,782,790 of OX422214.1, read as the reverse complement.
AAATACCGGGTGATCAGTCCTATACCAAATTAAACATGAATCTCATCTGGTACATTCTTAGCATCACTGTCGAATTTTTTTTAATTACTAATCACCTAATCTTAAATTAAGTTGATGTTAAATTTTATCTTATGAATTAAATGAAACCCAACCAACATACTAGGAAACCAAATTAACTATTACAAGAAGGAAGCTAAACATGCCACAAAATAAGTACAAGAGTTTGTCGAGCACATTGACTTCAAGCAATCCACAAAGTGCAAGTATAAAAGAATACCGATACATGCCAAGACTGAATATAAAAGTACAAGCCCAATAGTAACCGAGAAAGTCCCTATCTAAAGATAGAATGAAACAAGCGTCTACAAAAAAATCCCGCAGCAATCCACATAAGATGCAGCTGCGCATCCTGTAGGAAGGATCAGGCCTGACGCCCCTGTGGTAGTACACCTGAAAGGGTTTTGAAAATATTTTATAGCAAGGGTTAGAACCCAAAACATTTGAAAATATTATCAAGTATATTTAAATGCAAGAGATAAAAATGCAAATGCTCTTCATATTTAAATTAGTGTCATGCACTCCCTTGAGTATACCTCACCCCTCAACTAATGTGCACGTCTAACGAAACTATATATGACCCATTTAGCTAATCCTTCGTAACTAGTCTTGTCTCATATATCTCACTATTTCCACTATTCCAACCCAAGTGAGTATAGTATCAATTTTGGGTTATTAATCACAATAACTTGTTTAAATCATTTCCCATTTAATGCCATACAACATTCTCACAAGTTATATCCTTATACAATTCACATCATGTATATGAGGTATAAGTTATATTTCATAATAACTTATTAATATCCATATCCAACTTGATACCATATACCCCTTTCACAACTTATATTATTTATACATTTATATATATATATATATTTCCGTATATGATTCTGCACTATATATAGGTATCATATCTCAATATTCACACACATATCGGATATAAATGCTATCACCAAACGCATAGGAGGCGACCCCGAAGTATCGAATTTATAGCAGGGACCTTTTCAACTATAGTTTAATGGGTAAAAAATTAGATAATCATAACACCATGCATCCATGAGAATGTAAACAATTTAACTATTGAAGACTGATTATGGACAATTGACACTATTAACACCACAAAATCCAGATTGTATTATGCTTTCTAACAACAGATTTAAATGTTAAACAAAGTTTGAATTAGTAATATTGGTTTATCTAATATTGAAATATTCTTTGCCCAATCAAAATCGAGCACCTGCAAATTTATATCTCAAAATATTAAAAAAAAATTGAACTTCAAGTGTGATGTAAATAGTAGAATTTGAATAAGAAATAACTAAAATTAATTTGAACTCCAAATATCCCAAAACAAATGCTGGATACATTTAGTTTTACTCAATCCAAAAAAATTAAACATGCATTATTGATGCTCCATAAATCTGGAATGAAGAACTCATAGAAAAATTCAAGATTTGAAAATAAGTAAAAAAAATTCAAGATGTGTAATTATATATTAGTGAAAACCCAAAAAAATATTCAAGATCTAAAAATTCCATATGTGTTATACCTCTGAATCCATGCTTAAAGCTTGAAACCAAAACCCTAACAAAAGCCGTGAACTTGGACCCCCCATCCCGGGAAGAAATTTGAAGTTCGAGGGGGCACAACCTGCGCCCAGCCAAATTGGCGCAGAAGCCGCCAAGGGAAATAAAAAGATGTCTGTGTGAGACCAACCAGCCGCACATATGAATACTCTCCTAGCTCCAAAACGGGATGCAACTGCCCCCACCAAGGCACTGACGAATACAGCCCACGAGCCCCATGCTCCACAAGCCAATTCTCCCAGTTCTCAACATACAGGCCAACGCGGATGAAGTAGCGCGAAAAGAAGTCGGGTACGGTCGATAAGGGATACTCTGGAGGAGTCGCCAAGCGGAATCTTTCAGACAACCACATAAACAGCATCACAGGGCTACCCCTCAAAAAGTCAGAACGGCCTTCTCTCGAGGCATCCAGGCCATTCAGAGTCTCCGCCAGTATCACCGCCGTAGGATTGCGATTTTGACATCCATGAGGTAACGGCTGTGAGTTGTGGGTCCACTTGCATCTCCCCAGTCACCAGCAGCAATTTGGAACCCAGAACCATAGCTCAAGCATAGCCAACATCACCTACTTCCCGTAAATGCACGAACCGTAGCACCGCCGGGAGGGAGATCATTCCTCCAGCAACCAATAATCTAGCCTCCAAAGGCGAAATGTGAAGAAGCCCGACCAATAAATACCTAGGAGAACGGGAAAATTAGGGCAAAGCCGCAGTAACACTGGGATTTACACCCAGTATGGTAGAAAATTCCTCGTAGGTAGGACAAACTTCTTCCAATCCAAAGTGGAATACATTGTTTTCGGGGTACCAGAATTGTACCGTCGCCATCAGCATATTCCACTCAATAGGCCGGTTGCGTCACAGGGAGACTCAACGCATGTTAAAAGCATCATAATTGAAATTATAAGAGCACATATCTTCCAAGGCTTCGAGGTAGTTGGCAAACTCAATGCTACCAGGGAGAGCCATTTTGCAAGGTGAAAAGATAATGGGTAAGTATGTAAGAATGCAAAGGTGTGATCAAAACACTCCACTCTTACCCCTTTTTATACTTGAAAACCCTCACAAGAGATATAATCCCTGTAGAAATCGGAAGGAATCCTACCCCACTAGGTACTAAAGGCTGAAGAGTATACCATTCAAAGATTTCAATTAATGGGACTGGACTGAATTGCCGATAGGCAGGTCAGGGTGTTTGCCGATCGGCAACCCCCCTATTTTTGGAAATTTCCCTTTTTCCTCTTTTGTCAAATCAGGGAACTCAATAAAAATAAATTGATATTCTCAATAGAATTTCAAAATCCATTTTCTCCTTATATAATTCCCCTTTTAAATAAAAACTCTCCTTCAAAAATTCTAAAAAATATTCCTTTTTACGGTCTCAGCAGCAAAGTAAAAAATGCATATGCATGCATTTATTCATCATAATTAAAAGATAACAAAAAAATCCATTACATTGCATATATCTATTTTCTGTGGTACATCATCTTTACAGGAAATATAAAAAAAAGCAGAAACAACGGGACTCAGCCCGAACCCACATTTCATTCTCTTTCTCTCAAGAGCTTCCACCCATGCGACGCGCTCTCTCCCCCCTACGGCGAGACGACGCACCACTACTTCTCTAGCCAGAGTCCTCTCCAGATGAGGAAGACGGAACCAAGAAAGAAGGAATGGGAACCGCATCCCGAATATGGGCAGTCGACAAAGATATCCAGTCTCTGATATCCCTGTGTCAAGTGGTCGACACCCGAACTTGCTGCAAGAAAAGGCGAAATCAGTATCAAAGAGGAGATGACCAAAACAGAAAAGAAAGAGAGAAAGAGGAATAAAAAGGTATATCGCAGGTCAAAGGACCTCCTCTGTCAGACCCAACTCCTCTGGATCCATCGCATGGGGATGGTGCAATATAGGAACCATCCCTCTATCAGCTCGCCGGATGTTGTACGAAGGGATACGAAACCGCACAGAAGGGACCCCTGAGGTCACCGCCGCCGCAGATGCTGAAGGACCAGCGCCATTGTGGGAAGATCCCACCGCCAGACTCGAACCCGCCGGAGGGAAAGGCAACGCATCATATATGCTGGGCGCCATCAACCAGCTCGTCACAAAATCCATATAGTCATACGGCACAGCTGTATCGGTGTATAGCAAGTAGGACTCGCCGATCATCGTCGCGATCCTCTCATCCTCCGACATCAGTCGCTCCCGCCTCATAGACGTAGAAGGATGTACGGGTGGAACAACCACCTCCTCCTTGGCAATCTGATGAACCACCCACTCCCCAAGGTACCAGGAATGGCCGGACTCATGCCTCAGCAAACGCCTCATTCGCGCGTTCACCCCGGTCGCTCCCGCATCCTGAATGGTTGTCCCCTATGGGTAAAAGGTCACCTAAAAATTTCCAAGCGAGCATAAATCAATACAAGATCAGAAGGTGCAAAAAACCAAGACTGAAATGGATAGAGTCTTACCTTACCACTGGTCAGGTCGTTCAAGACCTGACACACCGCCTCTAGGGAGAGAGATCCCTTCGACTGTCGGTTGGCCTTACGCCATTAATACAATCAGTAGAAGTCCCCAGCAGTGTCGTCCTTCAAAGAAATCAGCGGGGTATTGCACCCAATCACCTCATAGAACCACGTCTGGATTCACAAGCAAAAAAAATAGATGCATAAGGAAAATGCGAATGCATGAAAGGAAAATGCGAATGCATGAAAATAAATTCGCAAACTGAAGAATACCTCAAGAAGGTACGTGGCCCCAGTAAAAGTCTACCGGCAGCACCGGCTGAATGCATCCAGAGAAAAGTAAAGGGTCGCCAAGGTCAGACTCCCCCAATCATAAAAAGGGATGTTCGAAAACATCCTTATGTACGGCAAGAACCACAAATGACGCCGCCATGAAACCTCCCAACACCAGAAGAATGAATAACCGGGCCATTTGCCTCACCTACAACCCGTCCTTCACATCGATCTCCCTACCCAACAGAACATCCTTCAGCAGGGACAGCCGGATAGAATCCCCAGAAACTATCCTCCCCACATCCCTAAGTGCCGCACGCAATGCCTCCGGTCTCACCCGTAAAGAGCGATCCACCTCTATCTTCTCTCCATCATAATCCAGTCCCAGCACCTGCTGAACGTATATGGGAGTCACTGTCATCTCCCCAAATCCAAAATGAAAGGTGTGGGTAGTGTCCCACCACCTCTCTTGCAAAGCGCACAAAACCACTGTCGAACGAGGCGTCTCATCCAGAGCAGATGCCAACCGCCTGAAACCCGCTGATGATACCATCCAGCGCACCACAGGTGGGAGATGCTCCTAGATATCCTTGAGCCCCGTTGTCCCACGGGCACCCATGTTCTTCAAAGAAATATCAAACTGGCAAAAAGAAAAGTCTCATCAAAAGTCAAGCAAGAAAAAACACCAAAAAGAGAAGAATGCCAAAGGTCAGGTTACTTACATAACCGTCGGGAATCACTCTCGAAGAGCGATGACACGATGGCTCCTGCAGCAAGGTTCGCTCATCCGCAATAGGCTCAAACGCATCAAAGGAGTTCTCACTCCCCAAAGCAAGAGGCTCCCTAGCCCTCCACTCCACATTCGCCCAATCATCAACGGACAACCACTCCCGGTGGACTGTAGTGCTCACAAAAGCGGCCATTTCTTGAAGATCGGAACGCTAGAACGATTTGCGGAAGAATCGCAGAGAGAGAGAAAGCAAAGAAATATGTGAAAAAATGAGGGGATTCGCCCCCTTTATATAGGATGCCAAGCGCCATGCCGATCGGCATATACCCCTACCATACCGATCGACACTGACCCTTTGTCTTCCCGAGGTAGACCAAAAGTTCGTGCCACTGCCGAATGGCACCCTTCATACCATGCCGACAACCCCCTTAAATTTCGTATAGAAATTCCCAGAAAATACCAGAAAGCATCGAAAAATCCCTGGAAAATTCCCAAAAATCCCAGGATGGATTTGAAGCCTTTTTTACCAAGAAACTTCGCTTTCCCTCGAGCAGAACCCCCTCTTTTCCAGCGGAATCCTCAAAAATTAAGTGAAAACTCCTCCCGGCAAAGCTCCGAAGGATCCCTAAGGATCACCTGATCACTCCCCCAGCGGAATTCTCTTACAACACCTAAAATAGGTTATTCCCCCTGCGAGGTCTCCTAAAAGCTTCCCCAGCTATCAGCTCCCCAGCTCAGATAAAAAAGCTCTTTCTCCAGCAAAATCAAAATCCAATCTTTATCCACTCTTGGGTCAAAATTGGCCCCGGTCTTGGATCGTCACCTGAGTTAGGTCAGAATTGACCACAATCCTCGGTCGTCACCACTCTTGGGTCAGAATTGGCCCCGGTCTTGGATCGTCACCTGAGTTAGGTCAAAATTAACCTCGGTCCTCGGTCGTCATCACTTCTGGGTAAAATTGGCCCCGGTCTTGAATCGTCACCTGAGTTAGATCATAATTGACCTCGGTCCTCGGTCGTCACCACTCTTGGGTCAGAATTGACCCCGGTCTTAGATCGTCACCTGAGTTAGGTCAGAATTGACCTCGGTCCTCGATCGTCACCACTCTTGGGTCAGAATTGGCCCCGATCTTGGATCGTCACCTGAGTTATGTCAGAATTGACCTCGGTCCTCGGTCGTCACCACTCTTGTGTCAGAATTGACCTCGGTCTTAGATCGTCATCTGAGTTAGGTCAGAATTGACCTCGGTCCTCGGTCGTCACCACTCTTGGGTCAGAATTGGCCCCGGTCTTAGATCGTCACCTGAGTTAGGTCAGAATTAACCTCGGTCCTCGGTCGTCACCACTCTTGTGTTAGAATTGGCCCAGGTCTTGGATCGTCACCTGAGTTAGGTCAGAATTGACCTCGGTCCTCGGTCGTCACGACTCTTGGGTCAGAATTGGCCCCGGTCTTGGATCGTCACCTGAGTTAGGTCATAATTGACCTCGGTCCTCGGTCGTCACCACTCTTGGGTCAGAATTGACCTCGGTTCTCAATCGTCACCACTCTTGGGTCAGAATTGACCCCGGTCTTGGATCGTCACTTGAGTTAGGTCAGAATTGTCCTCGATCCTCGATCGTTACCACTTTTGGGTCAAAATTGGCCCCGGTCTTGGATCGTGACCTGAGTTAGGTCATAATTGACCTCGGTCCTCGATCGTCACCACTCTTTAGGTCAGAATTGACTTCGATTATTAGACCTTTACCCTAAGCCCGCAGATTCGTCTTTGACCCGCAGAATTGATCATCCCCAGCACACTCCTTAGGTCTTCAGAATCGACCTCGACCCTCTGAATTGGTCATACTCCCTCAAAAGCATCATGTGGTGTCTATTTGACGGTCATCATTTGTTCCAAACTCACCCGTCGAGTGGCTCTGTAGACACCCCATTCTGTTACCCCTAACTCTCCTTAGGTCCATAGTACCTCCCTTCATCACTATAAACCCAGGTCATGTCCCGAGTACTGACCAGGAAGCCATCGGGCACTCGCCGACTCAATTTGACCCAAAAGTTAAGCTCTTCATCTCGACTGAGACTCAATGAATCTTTGAAGGGAACTGAATACCCCTTCCAACAGTCTGCCCCGTGCACTATTCTGACTTACCATACGGACGAACGATCCGTTTGCATCCGAAACCTGACCCAGAGGCCACTGGGCGCTCCCAGGCTGTGTTTTACCTATGTCAACTCTTCATCTCGACTGAGGCGGAATGAATCTTCAAAGGGAACTGAATACCCTTTCCAACGATCCATCCCGTGCACGATTCTGACTTTCCATGAGGATGAACGATCTATTTGACTCCAGAAGGCCACCGAATGTCTCCCGGGCCCGATTGACCAAAGTCAACTCTCTAAACCGGGTCAAACTCTTTGTAATGTCGAAGTAAATCTCCTAACCTTTCCAACGGTATGCCCCGTGTGCAATTCGGACTTACCATGCGGATGAACGATCCCTTTGCGTCCGAGCGATTCCTCGTCCAATGGATCGACAAACGCTTCCGAGCCATATTTGACCCAAAGTCAACTCCCGAACCCAGGAGCGGTCCAAAGGACTTTCAATGGTATATGAATTAACTTTCCAATGGTATGCCCCGTGCATAATTCTGACCAACGGTTTACCCCCGACGGCTGATTTTCCAAAAAAATCTGAAGCACACTACCAAATGGCAGGTTCCAGACCCTGCCTATCGGCACCTGCCGATAGGCAGGAACAGGTCTATGACGATCGGAACTCCCCTAGGCCTATAAAAGTAGGCCTTCACCTCATTTTCAAGGGATCCCAGATCTAATAAAAATCTCTTTGAACGAAGCCCCGAAACCTCTTTCGAAGGCAGCGTGATTTCAACTTCCAAATCCCCTTTTTACTTCCACTTTCCATCATCCTTTTCATCAAACTTGGTGAATTAACCACTCTCCATCATCATCCAAGTGCAAGGGCTGCTCTCCAACATTCAAGATCAAGCTCAAGATCTTCAAGAAGGTCCAACTTCCTCAAACTCTCTCTTAAATTCTCTTAAACTCTCAATAACTTGTTTTCTTAGCGATTTTATTATCTCATCTCCCACATCCTAATATACCTTTTTATTTATTTTTATTGCACATCTCCTATTTTCATATAAATAAAAAACCCAAAAAACAAGAAAAATAGGGTTTGCTCATAAATTCCAAATAGGGATTCTCACAGTTTTCCCACACTTTTCTCCCAACTAAAACACTTGTACTACACACACACACATTTATAAATAAGAGATCCCCCATTTGGATTTATGGGATAAACCCCACCCCTCGTCTTGTATGCGAACTATGTGGACTTTGACGCCTTTATTAGGCTACGTAGGCGTCTCGGGGTAAAACCCGAGACTCGAGTCCTTTTCTCACTTTTTCTCTCATTTTCTCTAAATTCAATTTTCTTATATTATATATCTATATATTTGTTCTTAGTGACGTATTACTCCATATGCGTTATCATTTCATTATAACAATCAACGTAGGGGTAATCGCGTAAATCTTATTTTTCTAATATTATTCTTATATCTTCCTACGGATGACTCGCTTTATCTTTTCCATGATATAAGTCGAGGATTCCTACCTCCATCATATATATACACATGCACACATATCACGGGGGGAAATATAAAGGAAAATAGCAAATATCTGTGAGAGACCGAAAGGGTGGAATGGGTGCCTAACACCTTCCCATTTCGTAACTAAGCCTCCGAACCCTTCTCGAAGCATTTTGGTTTGGCACGCACCACTATGTCTTTGGATGCCATCCTTCGGGGTGGCTTACCCTTTTTCTTTTGTCTGTTTTGAGTAAAATAGACTGGCGACTCTGAATCTCTCTACATTTTTACACCACAAACGACGTCGGCCGAAGCGCTCCCGAGAGGGACGCGCGGGACCCGAAGGATCCTTTCCACGCGCCTGCCCGCACGGACGAGGATCAAGGGATTTTACTGGAGATGACATATTGGAGAAGTTAGAGAAGGTGAAAATTCTGAAATCGAGTAAGCATCTAAACAATAAGGATAGGAAGAGAAAATGTACCCGAGAGTAACTAAACGGGACAAAAAATGCATTATCTTTGAGTTAGAGTATTGGTCAAAGCTAAAATTAAGACATAATCTCGATGTAATGCATACTGAAAAGAACATATATGATAGCGTTCTTGGAAAATTGATGAACATGGAAGGAAAGACAAAAGATACAGACAAGGCTCGTTTGGATTTAGCTGATATGAAGATAAGAAATGAATTGCATTTACAAGAATAAGGCAACAGATGGCCAAAACCACATACATCTTATACCTTAACAGCAGAAGAGAGAAAGGACTTTTGTGCGTTCATAAACTCGATCAAATTCCCAGATGGTTATACAACGAATATATCTAGAAATGTGAGCACGTGATGATGATAATCTTGATAATGATGATAGTGATGATGAGGAAGATGACACATTGAATATAGTAGTCATGAAGAAAATTGCAGTGATGATGATTATGACAGCGAGTGAAGGAAGATCACACATTTGAGTTTTTTTTGTTATTTAAATCACAATGTACTTGTTATTATGTGATGGAACTTGTTACATTCCTATGAACTTGTTATTTGTGATGTTGATTGAACTTAGTTAAATTCCTATGTACTTGTTATTCCGTTATCATTGCTTTTTTAATTTTGTATTTGCAAATTAATTATTTTGATTAATTGATCATGATTATTACCATCTTTATGGCACCTGGTGGACGTGGATGTGGACGTGGTTCTTCAAATACTGCTTTTATAGAGCCACCAAGTACGCAAGATTTAACTACGCACGAGGATTCAATACCTAATGAAATTGCATCTATGACGTCGATTGGAGCACAAATGATGGGTGAAATTATACATTTGAGCCTAATTCTAACGGTACATGTCACATCATTTAATTACAATTTCCACTTTATGATATACCCATATATACCCTCGGCCAGTCCGAGGGCGTCCTCCACCAAGACGAGCCTAAGATGGTCTCGTAACCCTTCAAGGGGCCGACCCCGCATCAGGCCCGGATGACCCTTTAAGGGGCCGACCCTTCGTCAGGCCCAGACGACCCCTTCAAGGGGCTGACCCCTTATCAGGACCACCTTCAAGGGGATGACCCTTCATCAGGACCAAATGACCCTTCAATGGGCTGACCCCTAATCAGGCCCGGACGACCCTTCAAGGGGCCGACCCCGCATCAGGCCCGGATGACCCTTCAAGGGGCTGACCCTTCGTCAGGCCTAGATGACCCCTTTAAGGGGCCGACCCCTCATCAAGACCGGACAACCCTTCAAGGGGCCGATCCTTCATCAGGACTAGATGACCCTTCAAGGGGACGACCCCTCATCAGGCTCGGATGACCCTTTAAGGCGCCGACCCTTTATCAAGCCCAGGCAACTCTTCAAGGGGCTGACCCCTAATCATAGATCGGATGACCCTTCAAGGGGCCGACCCTTCATTAGTACCAAACAAACCTTCAAGGGGCTGATCCCTCATCATGCCCGGACGACCCTTCAAGGGGCCGACCCTTCAAGGGGCCGACCCTTCAAGGGGCCGACCCCTCATCAGGCACAGAAGACCCTCCGAGGGTACGACAATACGAGGCTTAAATTAGGCCAGACTCACTACCAGAAGGAACTTTGCCCTTGGCCTCATATTATATGCCGAGGATGACATCATCACAGCACGTGGTTTGGGAGATGCATGGAATAGTGCGCGTGAGGCTCACATGGCATGTAGAAGACCGTTATAACAATATCACCCCCTCACGTGAGGGAATCTTATGTCATCATTTGGCATCTACAGGTGTCAACAGGGGATTGGCTAGATCATCATTCACATGCACCATGCGTACTTGGGGGGTACACTACACCCCCAAGACCTATATATACTTGTCACCTACAACCCTACGAAGGGATGGATAATTTGTAACCCTAACAAAAAATCTGCTTGTACACACAGTAGAGAGAGAAAGGGAGCTTATGTGCATTGTATCCAAGGCCATTAGTGCCCATACTTAGTGGATCACACGCACAGTGGATGTAGGCCTAATTAGCTGAACCACTATACATCATTGTCTTATTCCTCTTATACTCATCTCCTTCTACACACTTACACACTTACATCTCTATGGATGCCATTGTTACTACTGTTTGAACTCATTATCACTTATCTGGTGGTACTAGATTTCAGCATCATCAGTTTGGCACCGTCTGTGGGAACGAGAAGACATCTCTTCCTTTGTACAGCTTGACCACACAGGGCACTCTGGTGGTGAACCAGTTCTCCCCATGTGTGGAGATGTTTCACCATTGAAAGAGACCCATTAAGGTTCTCAAGCTCACCAATCTTTTCTTCAGTTCACCTCTTCATATCTCAAGCACATGGCATCGGAGATGCCACCACCACCACTTCCTCCACCAGATAGTGGAGTAGGACCAAGTTCCAGTCAGCCACCACCTCAGTCTGAGATGGTTGATATGGCGGCAGCTTTAAAGTCTCGGACAGCAAGCCAGCGGATCATGCAGGAGCAATTCACAGCTCTAAGCCAGAACATACTAAGACTACCAGGGGTCTCACCTGAGATGATCACTCCGGAAACGTCTCCAGGGAAGCATAAGGCCAGGGGAACACCCAAGGCACCACACAAAGACTTGCCACCCCCACAGTGATGGAGGGATGTTGCTGACCCCCGACGTCTACGCCTGGGGAGGCAAGGAAACCCTTGCCCTGAGGATAGGTATGACAATCTGGAGGGAGAGAAGGTCCCCATAGAATGCTGGGAGCCATATGAGGTCTCCAACAATACTGTACGACCTCTCCAGGAGAGTAGAGGGAAGTTCGGGAGGCAAAATCTTGACGATCTCCCAAGAGGCTCTAATTTTGATCGCTTGAGCAGGGGGTCAGCTTTGAGAGACTGGGCCCAATAAATGACCTGCGGGAAAAATTGTCCAGATCAAGGAGTGCTGCGAGGTCCAAAAGGGAGGCAACAGATGGACGACCCCACGACGGTCAGGGGGAAGTAAATAGCCGACGCAGGCCTGCCGTCGCAGAACCCTCCATTCACCTCAAAGATGCGACGGGGGATAACATCAGCCAAGCCAACCCTACGAGGCCCTGGAATGACTCCATCCAATGGATGGAGGATAAGATCGGTGATATTCTGAACAGCCGGGACCCTCTTCAGAGAGGATACTCCATAGGCTCACCCTTTGTGGCAATGATAGTTAACTTCCCAACGCCATCCAAGTTTAAGCCACCTGTGGTCACCCCAAGGTATGACGGGAGTACAAACCCTGTCCATCATATTGAGATGTACCAGTTAACGGCAGACATATATTCTATCTCAGATGAGATGAGGTATCGTGCCTTTTCTGGCACACTGACTGGGGCTGCACATGTTTGCATATGACCTTGAGAGGACCTTTAATACGATGGACAAGTACCGGATGAAGCTCAACCCGATCAAGTGTGTCTTCGGGGTTGGAGCAGGGAAATTCTTAGGGTTCATCGTGAATGAAAGGGGCATTGAGGCCAATCCTGAGAAGATAAAGGCCCTTATAGAGATGAAGACCCCCAAGACCATTAAAGACGTTCAGAGGCTCACGGGGCGAGTGGCTGCCTTGAATAGGTTTGTGTCCAGGGCCACAGATAGGTGCTTACCATTCTTCAAGATTATAAGAAAGGCTTTTGAATGGATCAAAGAATGTGATAAGGCTTTCAGGGAGATAAAGTCATACCTAGGGTCCCCCTTGCTGTTGTCATGACCAGTGCAGGGTGAACGACTCTATGTGTATCTAGTTGTCTCAGAGTCAGCCATTAGCACAGCAATCGTCAGAGACGAAGACGGGGTACAGAAGCCTGTGTATTTCAACAGTAAGGCACTCCAGGGAGCAAAGCAAAGATACCAAGGACGGAGAAGTTAGCCTATGCCTTGATCCATGCATCAAGAAAGATGAAGCCATACTTCCAGTCCCATATACTGGTCATCCTCACTTACTCTCCTCTTAGTCAGGTCCTACACAAGCCAGAAAAATTAGGCAGGTTAATGGCCTGGGCTATAGAGCTGGGGGAGTTTGACATGGTGTATCAACCTAGGACGGCCATTAAGGGGAAAGCATTGGCAGATTTCGTGGCCGAGTTTACTTGGGAAGATGATGAAGCCGAGGATGAGAGCCTCGGGAAGACAGATACCCAACAAGACAGGCTCACTGACACACCTACAGATAAGGCTGAGACAAGCACCGCTAGAAGGAAAGTGGCTGAAAACGAAGAGGGAAGATACCTCTTTAGAAAGGGATCCCTCACCGAGGGAAATTTCTCAGAGGAAAAGACTGTGTGGAGCTTTTTCGTTGACGGGTCCTCCTGCGACAGTGGAAGTGGAGCTGGATTAATAGTGTCAGCACCAGACGGCACAGATATCGAGTACTCCCTGAGGTTCAACTTCAAAGCCTCCAACAACGAGTCTGAATATGAGGCTTTGATAGCAGGCCTCTCCTTGGTCAAGTCTCTTAGTGTCGGCCAGATCTTGGTCCATAGTGATTCAAGGCTAGTGGTAAACCAGATCCTAGGAGCCTACGAGGCCAAGGATGAGCGGATAGCCAAGTACCTTGAGAAGGTGAGGTCATTACTGAAGAGCTTCAGAGAAGTGAAATTAAAGAGGATACCTAGGCTCGATAATGGCCGGGCTGATGCACTTGCTAGGCTGGCCTCAGCAACTAGGACAGATATCAGGAGGACGATCCCAGTGGAAATTTTTCTTCGACCAACTATTGAAGATGCTGAGGGAACACTCGGCACTTGCTTAAATATTTCTAAGGAAGCTTCATGGATGGACCCCTTAATCGAATACATTAAAGAGGGGGAGATGCAAGAAGCAAGGAAAGAAAGGAAGAAGTTAAGACACAGAGCTGCAAAATTCACCGTCATCGGAGACACCTTGTACAAAAAGGGGTTTTTTCTCCCCTTACTTAGGTGCATACACCAATCTGAAGTCCCACGCATTTTGCAAGACGTGTACGAGGGGTCATGTTCAAGCCATATTGGGCGTAGATCTTTGGCAAAGAGGGTGATTACCCAGGGGTACTGGTGGCCAACCTTGGGGAATGATGCCACGACATATGTAAAAAAGTGCCATAAATGTCAAAGGTTTGCCACCATCCCTCACCAGCCCCATCATCCTCTTACCTCCATTACATCCCCATGGCCATTTTTGGTGTGGGGGATCGACCTAGTAGGCCCCTTGACTAGGTCCATCAACAACTATCGGTTCCTCATCGTGGCAGTTGACTATTTTTCAAAATGGGTGGAGGCAGAGCCGATGGTCATGATTACCAAACAGAAGACCTTCTAGTTCGTCTGGAAAAATATTATATGCAAATATGGTCTCCCCAACACCCTCATCTCAGATAACGGGACTCAGTTCAAGAACGCATCTCTAGAGAAGTACTGTGAAAGGGTGAGTATCAAACAATTCTTCTCTACCCTAGGCCGACCTCAAGCCAACGGGCAAACGGAAGTTACAAATATGAAAATCCTAGATGGTATCAAGAAGAGACTTGAGGAGGCAAAAGGAAGATGGGTTGAGGAGTTATATGCTGTACTGTGGTCGTACAGGACGACGACAAAGACCTCTACCGGAGAAACCCCGTTCATGCTAGCTTATGGCTCAGAAGCCGTCATCCCCATCGAGATCGGGTTTCCTACTCACTGGGTCCAAATGTATGACCCCCAGAGAAATATGGAAGAGAGGAGACTTGACTTAGACCTGATTGAGGAAAGGAGGGAAGATGCTGAGATAAGGCAAGCCGCCTACCAACAGAGGACTGCAAGGTTTTACAACCATAGGGTGAAGCATAGGCCAATTGCAGTGGGGGACTTAGTCCTCAAAAAGACTTGGAAGAATCCTAACAAGCTCCACCCAAATTGGCATTGCCCATATAGGGTCATCGATGAAGTTGTCCCTGGAACCTATAGACTAGAAAACCTAGAAGGGGAACCCTTTTCCAACCCCTGGAACGCAGATCATTTGAAGAAATACTATCAGTAGTGTTGTAATATCCTATCGGACCACAATTTTAATGAGTGTTGCTCTAACAGAACACTTGGAATGTTAATGAGAAGTATCAGTGTTTTCCCTCATCTTGCGTTTGGCAGTTCTAGTATGACTGGGATCATCTTCGAGAAACCCCCCCTCAGCTATGATGAGGGTCAATGGAGGGGACGACCCCTCCTTTTCCTCAAGAAATACGAGGGAGAACTTTATTGAAAACATCATTAAGTTGGTGGAATACACCCTCGGCTATAATGAAGGTCAATGGAGGGGATGACCCCTCCTTTGCCCTCAAGAAAGATGAGGGAGGACTTTATTGAAAACATCATTAAGTTGGTGGAATCCACCCTCAGCTATAATGAGGGTCGATGGAGGGGACGACCCCTCCTTCGCCCCCAAGAAAGACGAGGGGGGACTTGATTGAAAACATCATTAAGTTGGTGGAATCCACCCTCGGCTATAATGAGGGTCAATGGAGGGGACGACCCCTCCTTTACCCTCAAGAAAGACGAGGGAGGACTTTATTGAAAACATCATTAAGTTGGTGGAATTCACCCTCGGCTATAATGAAGGTCAATGGAGGGGACGACCCCTCCTTTTCCCTCAAGAAAGACGAGGGAGGACTTTATTGAAAACATAATTAAGTTGGTGGAATCCACCCTCGGCTAGAATAAGGGTCGATGGAGGGGACGACCCCTCCTTTTCCCTCAAGAAAGGCGAGGGAGGACCTGATTGAAAAACCATTAAGTTGGTAAAACAACCCTCGGCTATAATGAAGATCAATGGAGGGGAGGACCCCTCCTTTGCCTCAAGAAAGACGAGGGAGGACTTTATTAAAAACATCATTAAGTTGGTGGAATCCACCCTCAGCTATAATGAGGGTCAATGGAGGGGACGACCCCTCCTTTTCCCTCAGTAAAGACGATGGAGGACTTGATTGAAAAACCATTAAGTTGGTAAAAACAACCCTCGCCTATAATGAGGATCAATGGAAGGGACGACCCCTCCTTTGCCTCAAGAAAGACGAGGGAGGACTTTATTAAAAACATCATTAAGTTGGTGGAATCCACCCTCGACTAGAATGAGGGTCGATGGAGGGGACGACCCCTCCTTTTCCCTCAAGAAAGACGAGGGAGGACTTGATTGAAAAACCATTAAGTTGGTAAATACAACCCTCGGCTATAATGAGGATCAATGGAGGGGACGACCCCTCCTTTTCCTCAAGAAAGACGAGGGAGGACTTTATTGAAAACATAAGTAAGTTGGTGGAATCCACCCTCGGCTATAATGAAGGTCAATGGAGGGGACCACCCCTCATTTACCCTCAAGAAAGACGAGGGAGGACTTTATTGAAAAACCATTAAGTTGGTAAAAACAACCCTCGGCTATAATGAGGATCAATGGAGGGGACGATCCATCCTTTGCCTAAAAAAATACAAGGGATGAATTAATTGAAAACATCATTAAGTTGGTGGAATCCACTCTCGGCTATAATGAGGGTCAATGGAGGGGACGACCCCTCATTTGCCCTCAAGAAAGACGAGGGAGTGGTTAGTGATATTGTTAATTTAAAAACATCACAAGGCAAATCATACAAGAGACAAGTATAGAAGACAAAGAGGCATTATATTACAGAATGCTAATATTTGTTCAATAAAAGTAAGGTACAAAAATATTGGTTACATGAAGAGGGTATGGGCTACAGACAACCACCCTATAGAGCAACGTCAGAGGGCAAGGCCTCAACATCTACGGAAGATTATTCTATGACTAAGACAGGCCGAGCCTCAAACGTGCCAGTGCCTTCTACATGCTGAGATTCCACTTGAGCTAGGGCTTAATCAATAAGGGGATCATCTAGTTTAACTACTTCAAGAGAGGGGCGGATAGACGACACTACATCAGCGAACTTTAGGACGACCCACCGATAGGCCGTCCTAATTCCCCTCTCCAAGTATTCAAGACCGAAGCCTTGAAACTCGTCTGAGAGTTTGTAGGCCTCAATAGCACCGGCATCTGCCTTCTTCACGACCTCGTCTAGATCACTCTTGAATTGAGCACTCAGAGCCTCTTCCTTCGCCTTGAAGAGATCATCCCTAGCCTTCAGATCAGCATCATGCTGCTTCGTCAGCTCATCCAAGACCTTTGCATGTTCGGTCCTCGCACTCTCCAGCTCGGCCCTTGTAGTCAAGCTCAGTCAGCAGGTCAGCCTCGTGCTGAATTGCCCTCTTGGCTTCATGAAACTTCTATTGGTTCTCAGCCATCCACTTGGTAGAAGACGTGAAGGCACAAATAGACTGCATAAAAAAAAGAAACTCATTAAGAGGTTGAGGAAATAGTTAGCGAAAAATTAACACTAAGTGAAATGAAAACAAATACCTGAGCCAGAGTATGCAGACCATAGTCATACACCTTGGCCGGGGGCATTTTCGACAGGAAATCGTAGTCGGCGGCCGAGGGGGTAGAGAACATGGAAGTTTTGGCCGCCCTGAGGTTGGCAATCAGAGAAGACGGCTCAACCTTCAAAAATGCTAAGTTTTGGGACCAGAAGGCCCCCATGCTGGAAGAGGAACCAGTCCCCTCAAATGGCTCCACCCCCGCCCTCGTTCTAGAATCTGGCCGAGGGTTAATAGGGACTTCAAGCTCTTTTCTTTTGTGACTGTCGGTGGTCGGCTTCCTCGGAGCTTGCTGAGGCTCCTTGCCTTTCTTCTTGCCTAGACCAGACAGTAAGCTTGGGGCCGTCATTTCCCAAAGATGGTCAGAGATACCTGCAGGACGACTGGAAAAGGAGACGACACATCAGAAAAATACAGAGGCAATGATGAAACACTTGGATAAAAGCAAAAATTGTGCAAAAAATAACAATAACTCACATAGCTCTGTCAATGGGCTGACCCTCAGACCAGCTTCTTTGAGGAGCCGAGGGGTCATCCGATCTTCAAACATTGCAAGTTCACCCCATTTCCCTCGTTCTCTCAGATATTCGACTATGTCCTTTTCATCCAGACTAAATCCGGGGTCTGACCTAGCCTTCATCGAGGGGTTAGACCATCTCCATAGAACCCTCGGACCATCGTCCAAAGGTTGAGTCTTGACAGAAAATTCCCCTTCTCCAAATATGAAGAAAAATCTCTTCTTCCAGTCGTGGTTAGAGGTTTGTTCCACATGGAGGAGCTTTTTATCAGACTTCCTCGCCCCCAGATGATAGTACCCAGGCTGCTTAGACGAGGAAGTGATATTATAATAAGCCAAGAACAGATTGGTTGAAGGCTCGTCTGTAAAGGTATTCTTCCACAAGGATATGTAGCCGAGGATAGTCCTCCAGGAGTTGGGAGGAAGCTGAGAGGGGGCAACGCCGAGGGCCGACAGTATGTTGACTAAGGGTGCAGAGGGAACCTAACACCGACCTTTAACATCTGTCCATATACAACGACCTCTCCCTCGTCACCCTCAAAGACTCTCTTAGACTCAGAAGGAGCCCTCATGCTTATGTTGGGTTGTATGCCAAAGAGGTTCCTCCATAGTAAGAGATCACGGTCTTTGACTAACGACGCATAAGTGGAAGCAGTCGAAGTGTCAACTTATCTACCATCGCCATCAGAAGAATCCTCACTGTCGTCCTCATCTCCCTCGTCCCCAGATCCCCCAACCTCTGGGGGACCGCCTGGAAAGGCTACTTGAAATTCAAAGGGAGACAACGCTATTACAGGGATAGCCTCAGAAGGTGCTTGTGACACCCCGCCTAATTAAATACCGGGCGATCACTCCTTTATTAAATTAAAATCAAGGTGAACAGTTGGTTCATTTTTAGCATCACTGTCGTAAAAATACTTTTCCAATTTAAACACCCTAAATAATTAAGCTAAGTGTCAAAACCATTTAAAACCTTATTCTCATTTTATTAAATCCGGTTATAAAACCTTAAACCATTAACATCTAAAGAGTCACACATTAAGAATAAAAATTTAGAATTGAGTATACACGAATTTAATCATCAATAATAAATCCAAACATTTACAACACTAAAGGAAAACATCCTGACAGTAATAAATCCCGAAATAAAGGAATCGAAAGTAAAAATTTCAATCTCTGACAATACCAACTAAATAATAGAAAGAGGGCGACACATGCCCCTGCTGGATAAAACTGAACTAGGAGTAGAATCAAATGGATGAAGTCGTCTAAACAACAGGCCTGCAACTCCCACCTAAGCTGCAACACGTTCCTTCCAAAGGATCTTAAGTAAGACGCCCCTGTGGCTGGGCACCTGTAATACATACATATATATACAAGAGAGAGAAGGAAATAGAAACGGGTCAGAGCCCGATAGTGTATATGATTTAAAAATTCGTTTAGAAAGTATTTAAATTGATACAGGCCAATGCAACAACATATTAGTGCGACACTCTCTTGAGAAATTCTCACCTCTCTTCTAATGTGCACTCCTATCGCACTAACCTTCCCAATGGTTCATCTCATCATATATCACGCTATCTTTCCCCAAGGATTTTACTTGTCTTAGGTTATTTGCAGGGTTTAAATTTGAACGATACAATTGTTTGAAAAGAATATTTCAATTAGTATCCAAAATTCTCATTTTAACTTTATTAACTCATAAAGTTTTCGAGTGTCATATTATACTTTCTCAAGACAAGTATTACAATTTGAGTCATCAACCATGTCCTACATATCAAATCACAGTAGGCAGTTCCAGATTTCAAAATTTCATATATATATTAACTACTCGTATAATATATATATCATAACAGCACCCCATATAAACACTATGGTGCGGGCATACTCTACTATCCAATCCCCGTATCAATCGCACTAAAGGGAATACAAGTTCGGAATCACTCTCGAACTGTATCAATACATACACAAACAATATTGAGGCGAAGCATAGATTCCAAGTCCAAGAGGTCAGTACATACCCTCACCTCTCTTAGGACCGTGACTACCGATTCGATAGCCTGTACCTAGGATTTCTATCTTCTAGGGTACGAGTCAATATCCCCCATAAGGCACACGAGATAAGATCGTCCCAGCGCGGAAACCTCAGGGATAGCAAGTAGCGCGGGCATGATTTTTACAAGTATATAATATATGCATACACAATCATATAAATATACCACTTTTATTATATCAATTTAGGTTTATCCCATAACCCACATTCCCAACATTTATCCTTATTTTCCCATTATTATATATCAAGTATAATGGTTCATTTCTAACTTTAATTCGAAGGGTTTTTCCAACTTACTACGTAACCCTCATGGACTCTATTCTTCCAAATGTACAATTCAGTAGATATCCATTTATATTCCAACGTAACTCTCTCTTACGTGTCTCTCCCCTTTAATATATACTTACATTATCCCTTATGCAAAATATCCCCAAAATATAGATTTCGCCTTACATTAAAGGATTTTTAATTTTATTTTCAAAGATGAGAATTTCAAACGGTTTCGAAATCGGAATAAAAATGGAGATTTAATTGAATTTTTATTATTTAGAAGAGTCCTCAAAATTTAAAACTCTCTAAGAGTTCTCAAAACATAAAACTCTCTAGTAAAAATAATATTTTTAGAAATCCGACCGTTCGATCAAGCTGAATTTTTGTCAGCAGTCCTGTCTCGCCGTTCGCTACAACATACTAAAATTTCAAGCGATTCCAATGGTCCGATCATCCGGAATAAAATTTTTAGTGTTTGTATCTAATTAGAACTCTTTTCTTAATCAAACTCTTAATCCTTTACATGACAAAGGGTTTCCAGAATATCATTTAAGTCATCACTACATGCAATTTCCTATCTCAAATTGGGTTTTTCTTCCATAAAATTCATCCTAATCATTCCTAAACCAATATGAAAGATGCATCAACGAAATAAGCAAGATAAACACTTGCCTGGGATTTTCAGAAATCTGGTTTGGTGTTGAATTTGGTGTGGTTGTGTTCCCCGTCTCGCGATCTACGCGTTGGCGGCGGCGGCGGTGCAAACGGTTGAGTTTTGAGCCTCAGAATGCCTTGAGAGCTCTCTCCTCTCCTCTCCAATGGCCGTTCTAGTATTTTGAGTTATCTAACCCAGGAGATAACCTAAACATCTGATATAACCCCTTTAATTTTCGAGGGTTTAATTACCCAAAAATTCAAAATGACTAAAATGCCCTCCCGGGGTACTAATTAGGCCTAAAAATTCTCCGAGACCCAAATCAAACTCCCGGGTATAGTTTTCTGACTATCTCGATCCTTCCGGACGCGTTGGCGCACTCAAAACGACCATACGGACAACTTATAAAATATTCACTTTTATTAATCCACATTTAGTCCCGACACGTCATAGACGCGTCCTGACTTAAATTTCCACAATTGTCATTTTATTCACACGTGACAATATTATAAAAATAAATCTCATATATTACTATACTCATCCAGTAATATGCAACAAATAATATATTCCCAATAATTACTAACTCTTGTCACGCTAGTAAGTATTTAAAATAACATTTCGGATTAAAATTAAATTAATTTATCTCAATTAAATTTAATAAATCCTTAAATTTAAAAGCCATGAAAATACGGGGTATTAAATACTTCCCCCCTAATAACGGAATTTCGTCCCGAAATTCGGAAAATAAGGCCTACCAGGTAGCACAATTCTGGATATCCTTGTCAGTACGCAAACTATCTACATAGTACGACGCTCAATCACTATAGCTTTTTCCTCACAGCAACATTGTTTTACATTCTCATTGGAGACACTTCACATTGCACTCCCAACTGACAACATTTGTATAGGTTACGTCTATACGTTTTAAATTCCATTATCTCACTATCATTACGAGGCCGCACCTCACTACATGACAACTACTCGGATTTATTCATACATAAAATTCCCATTCTGAGAAGATCGTACGAACATTTGACCACTCTTGATTGCCTAAAACAGTCATGGAATTCCACCATAGTTATCGAATATTTTCTCGACCGATCCAAAAATTTTGATTATCTACTCTCCTCTAAACATACGGAAGGAGAATAGTCGAGGTTCTTCCATAACAAAACCTTAATAAGTACCTCGTACGAGACAAACAGGTACGAGTGCTTCTACAGGGCCTTCTTGAAATCATCGTACCAAGATTCTAAAATCTCCTTCACGTGGCTCCACTAATCTTTAATCACCACGCACTTATTCCCTCGCTAAGGGTGATACATCCTACTTGAAATGAAATTTTATCTCCGCTGGTTCCTGAAATCCAATATCGAAGGTGGGATTCACCAATCTCATCCTGATTCAAAAATTTATACTGCGCCGGACCATGCACTGGCGTGATCCTTCCTTTCAAAGGAAGTCTGGGGCATACTAGTTAATATTGTAAGCCAGCCCAAATGAATATCAATCACTTCCTTCTCGGCGACTTAATTCACATGTTCGGGATAAACCCTTGATCTTGTTTTGAGGATGGCAACCCATCAAAGAACTTTACCGACTTTACCAACCTCTTCCAATTTCAGGAATTTTCGATAAACACAAAATTCTTTGGTTGATTTTCCCCTTTCAACCAAACCTTACCTATGGGCAGTGCATGTAGAGACTACTCACTACGTCTCGCTAAACATCGATTCTTCCCTTGAAATGTCTCACATTAAGTGACACGTAATACTCCCCTTCCTTCCTTGTAGTATGCCGAAAGTTCCACCCGTGCTCTTCTCTCCACGAAGCGCACTTTTGGATCTCTTACACCATACCAACATCATCACCCTTTGTATGTGCAAGTCGCTCTCATACTTTCCTACTAACAACTCCGCTCCGAGTGTTCTTCATAATCATTTAATTCTGCTCCATTCAAGGAATACTCTTCTTAAATGACTTCCCACAGTCTTCCAATTCAAATTTTGGTGTGATATTCTAATTACACACCTATGTATGGATTATCGCCCCTCATGTGACGTTTAATCCACTCTATCACTTCCACTTCGTCATACTATTCCCACAAATATATATTTCACACGTCTATTACCACGTCCCTTCGACTCGGACTATTTTAACTGTAGTTAACCAAGATGCCCACATTTTTGCAACACTCCGACCGGCCTGGGAGAGCGAACGGCGTGCTACTCATCTGTAGGACTAACTAAATTCAACGGAATAGAAGAAATAGGGCATTCAAATTCCATGACAATAAAAGAGGAATAATAATTCTCAACCTTCCTCAGATAAGTACAACAATTTTCCCAAATAGGTACAACAACCAAAATAAATCACTAACGCTCTATTCATGAAAATAATTACAGGTCATCTCTTTTGTATAATATAAAGTTCTTTCCAGATAATACATGCTACAAAATCATTCCAACTCTTTATTTACCTTGTGTTCTGTACGCGGTTATGACATTTGGGTACTCTCAATCACCCTAGAAATTAAAATTCTTAAATTCTCCTTATCATCGTTCCACCCCTCAACTCGTGGGGATAACTTTCAATGCTTTCCTACCATAAAAATTCGGCTCCAATGACCTTAAAACAAAATTCAACTTCCAACTTACATACATAATTACTTGATCCCATTTCGACCAGGGTACCGAACTCATGGAATAGTGACCAAATGTCTCACTATTTCCAACCTTATGCTAAGTTTCATGCGTGGGATGTCTCGCAAAGTGAAATCCAAACAAGGAACCCCCCCGATACACTACTACCTAGCATTGTCGGTTATCGAAATCCGTTAGGTCCTCCGTCCATAGTATGTACCACTTTATTCCGTCCCTTGACAGAAAAGTTACAATTTCTCCCGTAATTATGCTTAACAAAGAATGTTTCACCAATTTCACTATCGTCCCGTATTGGTTGATGGTAATTACATTCTATAAACCTCGGATACATACGATTGAAATTCTCTAAATTTCCTTTTTCTAACATTAGGGGTATAACTCTTAACTCCCACATCTCTTAAGGATAAATATAACACTGCACTCTTCCTATCACTAAGTCCGGAGTGCTAAACATAATACCGAGTCAAGTCTTTTCGCTCAACGGTAAATCACGGTACATACTGAATCATATTGACAAAGTCTATACATACATTGGTATCGAATATCTCAAGCCCACTATCTCCTCCGAAGTCTCTTGGATAGATAATATAAGTGCGAGTCCAACCTTCTTACAGGTAAAGCCACGCCAAAACAAAACGTGTTGCACTAATGTAACTACTTCGATAGCCTTGCAATAAATGCCCACTATCATACTACCCATTTCTATAACATTTTAACAAAGATAATATCATACTCGTGTATCGCATAACTACAACGAGTAACCTCAATAAAGTATAAAACACTGTTAATATACTCATTCATCCCCCGCGGATAGAACCAAAGAAAAATCCCGTTATACTAAGGAAAAAATATTCACATAATGGTAACATTTATAATGATATGCATTAAACTCGTCTCACATGCTAATCTAGCAATGAAAAAAATATGGTGACTCGCTCGTGTCACATAAACACGCCGCATCCTCTAAGGATACAACTTTTACTTTCATCCTGGCAATCGTCTTGACTGCACAAATGATTTTCGGACGTAACACATCTGTCCAAACCAAAACAAAATTATTTTTAATCGTCGTCCTTTACTAGGCACCGTATTCTTGTCCCTTTTTCTCACTTTGGGACATATTATCGCGAGCAATTTCACTCCGCACCAAAATACCTCAACACATAATCCACTTATCACCTGTCCTACTAACCAGGTTAGGATTGTCCTTCTCTCGGACTTTAGTAGACTCGATTCCTGTTAGCCATCCCGGTTGTTCCCTTAGCTTTTTAGGCCATAAAGATCATGTTACTATCTATAATAGTACTTACTGAATTTACCATCACTTGGTAAGAATTTAACTATCTGAAGCATTTAAATGGTTTTCCTGATGTGTATCCACATCCTTTTGTGGTGCTATACCACCACCGTTGAATTCAGCCTTATTCTCGACTAAATTCTGCGATTCCTTTAACTTCCCCCACAAAGAAGCGTTATCATCTATATTGACAAAATATGACATTGTCAACCTCTGAATCGGTCGTCCATCAGAATTTCCTACTCGAGTATTATCAACTATTATTACAAGTTGGTCTCCCACTTGGAGTCGTTTCCTCCACTAGTATCTACCTCTTTCGATACAAAATTTGTTAACGATTAGGATTCATATCCACAATTGGACTTCTGTCATGCCCTCCTGCGATGAGTTCAGAACCACGTTTGCTTCTCATCCTGAACAGTTGAGGAAGGAACATACGGTCAACACTGTACCTAAGATTCTCCTATAGGCATAGCATTCCACTTCTAAAATTGGTGGTTGACTCCAACCATTATAATTTCGTCCCGAAAGCCAAGAAAATTTTCTCTAAATTTTCACTTTCAGTTTGCCACACTCCGTCCTATATTTAAGCCTTCGGATACTTTACCTCCTTTGGTAAACACATACAATTTTCGCGTTTCTGAAATTTCCCACTGACAGTCTCTACACGTTTTTGTAATACGTTGGGTAAGTTTACCCTTGCACCTCATTTGACTATAACAGCATTTGAAAATCATTGCTACACCTTAGTCGCCTTTCTAGTCGTGGCTTCTCGTGCCATAATGGAGGTGACCTAGACTATGGTCATCATCCTCGGATATATTTCATAATCTCAACTGAGCCCTGCCTCCTGATGTACGCTTAATGGTCCTCTTCTGACATCCATCATCGCTCGGCACACGCACACATCCGAACGAAATTAGAAATCACCAGTGTATACACATTATAGCAGGAGAACGAAATCTCATCAAAGGAATCGACAATCCTAAACATAGGGCTCTATAACAAACAAAGCAACGCTGAAAGCATAATAAGCCGTACAGATCCTAAGGACACTAGAACCTGATGCTCTGATACCACCTGTGACACCCCGCCTAATTAAATACCGGGCGATCACTCCTTTATTAAATTAAAATCAAGGTGAACAGTTGGTTCATTTTTAGCATCACTGTCGTAAAAATACTTTTCCAATTTAAACACCCTAAATAATTAAGCTAAGTGTCAAAACCATTTAAAATCTTATTCTCATTTTATTAAATCCGGTTATAAAACCTTAAACCATTAACATCTAAAGAGTCACACATTAAGAATAAAAATTTAGAATTGAACATACACGAATTTAATCATCAATAATAAATCCCAACATTTACAACACTAAAGGAAAATATCCTGACAGTAATAAATCCCGAAATAAAGGTACTGAAAGTAAAAATTTCAATCTCTGACAATACCAACTAAATAATAGAAAGAGGGCGACACATGCTTCTGCTGGATAAAACTGAACTAGGAGTAGAATCAAATGGATGAAGTCATCTAAACAACAGGCCTGCAACTCCCACCTAAGCTGCAGCACGTTTATTCCAAAGGATCCTAAGTAAGACGCCCCTGTGACCGGGCACCTGTAATACATACATATATATACAAGAGAGAGAAGGAAATAGAAACGGGTCAGAGCCCGATAGTGTATAAGATTTAAAAATTCATTTAGCAAGTATTTAAATTAATACAGGCCAATGCAACAACATATTAGTGCGACACTCTCTTGAGAAATTCTCACCTCTCTTCTAATGTGCACTCCTATCGCACTAACCTTTCCAATGGTTCATCTCATCATATATCAAGCTATCTTTCCCCAAGGATTTTACTTATCTTAGGTTATTTGCAGGGTTTAAATTTGAACGATACAATTGTTTGAAAAGAATATTTCAATTAGTATCCCAAATTCTCGTTTTAACTTTATTAACTCATAAAGTTTTCGAGTGTCATATTATACTTTCTCAAGACAAGTATTACAATTTGGGTCATCAACCATGTCCTATATATCAAATCACAGTAGGCAGTTCCAGATTTCAAAATTTCATATATATATTAACTACTCGTATAATATATATATCATAACAGCACCCCATATAAGCACTATGGTGCGGGCATACTCTGCTATCCAATCCCCGTATCAATCGCACTAAAGGGAATACAAGTTTGGAATCACTCTCGAACTGTATCAATACATACACAAACAATATTGAGGCGAAGCATAGATTCCAAGTCCAAGAGGTCAGTACATACCCTCACGTCTCTTAGGACCGTGACTACCGATTCGATAGCCTGTACCTAGGATTTCTATCTTCTAGGGTACGAGTCAATATCCCCCATAAGTCACACGAGATAAGATCGTCCCAGCGCGGAAACCTCAGGGATAGCAAGTAGCGCGGGCATGATTTTCACAAGTATATAATATATGAATACACAATCATATAAATATACCACTTTTATTAAATCAATTTAGGTTTATCCCATAACCCACATTCACAACATTTATCCTTATTTTCCCATTATTATTTATCAAGTATAATGGTTCGTTTCTAACTTCAATTCGAAGGGTTTTTCCAACTTACTACGTAACCTTCATGGACTCTATTTTTCCAAATGTACAATTCAGTAGATATCCATTTATATTCCAACGTAACTCTCTCTTACGTGTCTCTCCCCTTTAATATATACTTACATTATCCCTTATGCAAAATATCCCAAAAATATAGATTTTGCTGTGAAACCCCGCCTAATTTAACATCGGGTGATCAGTCCTTTATCAAATTAAAACAGGTTTCTCAAATGGTTCATTCTTAGCATCACTGTCGAAAACCTTTTAATTACTAATCCCCTAAGTAAAATTAGACCGGTGCCAAATTTTATCTTTCTTAAAATAGATAAATCAATCATGCGGAACAAAGTACAAATAATCAGGTACTAATAATTTAAAAAACAAAGTAAAAGTACAACAGAACAAAAGTATTACCGAATAAACCATCGGCTAAAAATCCCAAACAACAATAGAATACCCACTAGTCTGAAACTAACATCTGAGACTAATACCGGACCACAAGTCCATACATAGAAGAGTGCGAGATCCTGAGATAGATCTGAATGAGAGATATCGTCTAGTCAAATCCTGTAAGCATCCACTGTGCTACAGCTCCGAGTCTGGAATGGAATCATCATACCTGGCATCCCTATGGCTGGACACCTAAAAGGTTTTGAAAATATTTTATAGCAAGAGTTAGTACTCAAAACATTTTGAAAATATTTAGCAAGCGGTTATCACAATATAAAATGCGGTTATTGATTACACATGTTAGGTTCTCGTACACTCTCTTGAGTTACCTCACCCCTCATCTTTTGTGCACACCTAATGTTCTACACTTTGTTTATCTAGCCATACCTCCCAAGCTAACTAAAACCAAAGTAGTCAACTGAACTTATCTATACCCAAGTTCCAGTACCGCCCATACAGTACAACCCTTTCACTAACATCTCGCGTATGTTAATTAATTCTCAAGTAACATTTCATCTATGTTATTTTACAAGACTTCCCATTTAGTTTCACTGCTAAAATTACTACAATTTTCACAATTGTTAACTTTCCCACTTATGTAATTAAGTTTCGGTACTTGAATTACTAAATAGATTTTCTCTATCTAAAGGTTCATTTCGTAATTAAGTTTCACTACTTAACTTACCAATTCAGTATGTATCTTCAAATACATATATCGATCTACTAACACACAGAAGTAGAATATCATCAAGTATATATATATCACACACAATATATACTAAATATCAGTCATTTCTATTTTGTCCTTTTTATACACGTAAAGGACTCTTGGTTCGGAATGATTCATCGACCCCAAGTAAGAATTGGTTCGGAATGATTCATCGACCCCAATTATTTTAAAAATATATATATACACATATTCTGGTTCGGACTCTCTCATCGCGACACCAGTTAAAAGTTTGGTTCGGTATTTCTCATCGACCCCAAACATATAATAACTTTATGTTAGTTCGGAATGTCTCATGGACCCTAACATAATTAATTTAGGTATAATCTCCCTACCTAAAAGATCACATAATCAGTAGGTGCATGCCCGACCTATTAATCATATACGTACATAATATTTTAATCTCATATATCTACCGTACAATATTCGCTTTACGATTTATCTCATTAATCGTATTTATTCGAGTATTCGCGTACTCTAAGGGTCCTAGTTACCCCTCCCTTAATTCAGTAGTTAAGTTAATTTTAACTTACGGGTATTGTCTTTCCGGAATTAAGTCTCACTCTTTCCGTAATTAAATTAACCATTTCAACTCACGGCTAAGTCAATCGTTCAATCGTCATTCCATTTCTCCAACATTCCTACTCAATCATTAGTGGAGGAACCTAATGGTACACCTACTGGTAATTTCCAAGTCCCCTCATAGGAAAAATATCAATTCTAAGGTTCCCATTAAGTAACGGCAATTAAAGAAATTTCTACACAATTTTCTATAGTTCAGACAGGGTCGATCGATCGAAGGAAGATGGTCGATCGATCGACTGCTTCGATCGATCGATACTCAAGGGTCGATCGATCGATCAAGCAGTGACAGACCCAATTCATCTTCTTCCTACGGGTTTCACCATTTTTACATCTCTAACTTTCATGATAAGCCATCAAATTCATAACCAACAATTTCTAATCATTCCTACATGTTCTGGGATGATTACTAATGATTTAAAACAACAAAATCATTATAAATCTTGGCCAAATTCACTGAAAATCTCTCTAATATTCAAGAACCCTAAAACTGCATTCTTTATATTTTTCATCAAAATTCCAGATTTTCATATGAATTTCTCATCAGATTTTCTATGATATAAACATACTTGGCAATTCAAAAACGTCCTACATGCAAATCCTAATCAATCATGGATTATTATCAACTGTTTGTTCCCAAGAATATCATAAAAATCATGTTCTTCCTCAAGCTTAATCATGGGTATTATAACTTAATTATTTTGCAAATAACCACTTGCCTTAAGATTTGTAGGGTCTGAATTCGTGGTTGTTGATGATGATTGATGATATTGATACTTCAATCCTCTTTCCCAACAATCTTTGTGGTGAAATCCTCCTAAGATGATCCCTCCTTCCTTCTTTTGCCTTAGCAATTTGCCTCTCCCTCTCTTCTCTAATGGCTATGGTGTAACTCTCATTGCCTAACCCTAGCCACCACTCTTATAATCAGATTTAGGGTTACAAAATTCGTAGGTCTTCTTTCCCATAATTGTAAAGAGACCAAAATGCCCCCGAATGGTCCCGGTTTAGTCCAAAATTACCCCGGGACTCAACTAGTACCCCCGGGTATACTATTTTGACTAATTTGACCCTTCCGGACTCATTGGTGACCTCTAAATTATCATTTGATTCACTTAACAAGTATTACTCGTTCTCACCCCAACACAATCTACACGCGTTAAGTAACTATTTACCACTCGCACTGAGTAAATAAAATGAGGCAATATATATCGGTATCTATCTCTCGATTAATATACCAAAATTATAATTTTAAATAAAACTCTCTAAATTACTACTCTTACGTAATTTAAATTAAGCCGACATTTTCTCATTTAATTCTCCAATCTGATTAAATGGAATATTCAGAAATACGGGGTATTACATTTGCCTTACATTAAAGGATTTTGAATTTTATTTTCAAAGATGAGAATTTCAAACGGTTTCGAAATCGGAATAAAAATGGAGATTTAATTGAATTTTTATTATTTAGAAGAGTCCTCAAAATATAAAACTCTCCAAGAGTCCTCAAAACATAAAACTCTCTAGTAAAAATAATATTTTTAGAAATCCGACCGTTCGATCAAGCTGAATTTTTGTCAGAAGTCCTGTCTCGCCGTTCGCTACAACATACTAATATTTCAAGCGATTCCAATGGTCCGATCATCCGGAATAAAATTTTTAGTGTTTGTATCTAATTAGAACTCTTTTCTTAATCAAACTCTTAATCCTTTACATGACAAAGGGTTTCCAGAATATCATTTAAGTCATCACTACATGCAATTTCCTATCTCGGTTTTTCTTCCATACAATTCATCCTAATCATTCCTAAACCAATATGAAAGATGCATCAACGAAATAAGCAAGATAAACACTTGCCTGGGATTTTCAGAAATCTGGTTTGGTGTTGAATTTGGTGTGGTTGCGTTCCCCGTCTCGCGATCTATGCGTTGATGGTGGCGGCGGTGCAAACGGTTGAGTTTTGAGCCTAAGAATGCCTTGAGAGCTCTCTCCTCTCCTCTCCAATGGCCGTTCTAGTGTTTTGAGTTATCTAACCCTAGGAGATAACCTAAACATCTGATATAACCCCTTTAATTTTCGAGGGTTTAATTACCCAAAAATACAAAATGACTAAAATTCCCTCCCGGGGTACTAATTAGGCCTAAAAACGCCCCGAGACCCAAATCAAACTCCCGGGTATACTTTTCTGACTATCTCGACCCTTCCGGACGCGTTGGCGCACTCAAAACGACCATACGGACAACTTATAAAATATTCACTTTTATTAATCCACATTTAGTCCCGACACGTCATAGGCCCGTCCCGACTTAAATTTCCACAATTGTCATTTTATTCACACGTGACAATATTATAAAAATAAATCTCATATATTACTATACTCATCCAGTAATATGCAACAAGTAATATATTCCCAATAATTACTAACTCTTGTCACGCTAGTAAGTATTTAAAACAACATTTCGGATTAAAATTAAATTAATTTATCTTAATTAAATTTAATAAATCCTTAAATTTAAAAGCCATGAAAATACGGGGTATTACAGTACTGTGCCCTCGGCCTGTCGGCCTGGGCTGAGAGATGTCTCTCCCCTCCCAGAAGGGCCAGCACCTGTCGGAGATGATGCTTTCTGATCCATTTATCCCTTGGACGATTGACTCTCGGCTGGCCGACAAGACGACCCGCAGGACTCGGGGGTATGATAGTGGCTAATGGAATGGAGAAAATGGGTCGTAACCAATTAGGGTCGGCCCCTCATCTTCTCTCCTCCTCTTCCTCTATTCGCCTAATCTCTACGAAGAACTTCTCTCTCAGGGATGAAAACTCCTCAGCTAAACTGTAAAGCCTCCTAAGCATTGAGAGGAAGACCCTACACTTAAAAGAACTTAGCTAAGCCAACTACAAACAATCTCACAGTTAACTAGGTTGGACTTTTAGATCAAAACCAAAGAATTAAAGGGTTCTTATCAAGAACATTCAAGAACAAGCCACCGGAGAAGAATGCCGGAAAATTATGAGACAGCTAAAGAAAATCCTAATCCTACAGACCTAAAGCAACCGAGGTGTAAATTGCAATGGAATATAAAGAGGGCAATAGCTCAGAGGGATTACATAAGAAAGAACAGCGAGGCCTGATGCAGAAATCGCAGAAGTGGCTATGGAGTTGTTGAGAAGTTGAGAAGCTAGAGAGAGAGAGTTCAGGCGTGAAGAAGAAGAAAAGAAATAATTTTAAAAATTGCTTAAATACATTGCTGATGAATGGGCCCACTAACCAAGGCAAAACACAACTCACGAGGAGGGCATCACTAGGGCATAAATTCCCAGACCAGGTGTGCAGTCGCAATGCGTTGGAAATTGGAATAACAATGAGTATCTGCCTAAGTGTCACATCAGTTTGACAGGTGTCACTCATATAACTGATCATACACTCATCTCATCTGCAATACTATCCCTCAACCATCTCAACAACATCTATGGCTAAGGGCTGGGGTGATTGATATACCCATATACACTCATCTCATCTGCAATACGACCCTTTAAGGGGCCGACCCCTTATCAGACCCGGACAATCCTTCAAGGGGCCGACCCCGCATCAGGCCCAGATGACCCTTCAAGGGGATGACCCTTTGTTAGGCCCAGACGATCCCTTTAAGGGACCGACCCCTCATCAGGACCGGATGACCCTTTAAGGGGCTGACTTTTCATCAAGACCAAATAACCCTTCAAGGGGATGACCCCTCATCAGGCCCGAACGACCCTTCAAGGGGCCGACCCTTCATCAGGCCTAGACGACCCTTCAAGGGGCCGACCCCTCATCATGGACCGAATGACCCTTTAAGGGGCTGACCCTTCAACGACCCTTCAAGGGGTCGACCCCTCATCAGGCCCGGACGACCCTTCATCAGTCCCAAATGACCCTTCAAGGGGCCAACCCCTTATCATCGTCCAGACGACACCTCAAGGGGTCGACCCCTCATCATGCCCAGATGACCCTTCAAGGGGCTGACCCCTCATCAGGCACAGACGACCCTTCGAGGGTACGACAGTACGAGGCCTAAATTAGGCCAGACTCACTACCAGAAGGAACTTTGCCCTCAGCCTCATATCATAGGCCGAGGATGACATCATCACAACACGTGGTTTGGGAGACGCATGGAACAATGCACGTGAGGCTCACATGGCACGTGGAAGATCGTTATACCAATATCACCCCCTCACATGAGGGAATATTATGTCATCATTTAGCATCTACAGGTGTCAACAGGGGATTGGCTAGATCATCATTCACATGCACCATGCATACTTGGGGGGTCACTACACCCCCCAAGACCTATATATACTTGTCACCTATAACCCTACGGAGGGATGAATAGTTTATAACCCTAATAAAAACTCTGCTTATACACACAGTAGAGAGAGAAAGGGAGCTTATGTGCATTGTATCCAAGGCCATTAATGCCCATACTTAGTGGATCACACGCACAGTGGATGTAGGCCTAATTGGCTGAACCACTATACATCATTGTCTCATTCCTCTCATACTCATCTCCTTCTACACACTTGCACACTTACATCTCTAAGGCTGCCATTGTTACTACTGTTTGAACTCATCATCACTTATCTGGTGGTGCTAGATTTCAGCATCATCACTTTATATTATACTTGTCAATCTTCTTATCATTCTACTTTAATTGCATCAAGACTTGCATATGTGTCATCTCCTTTTATTTCTGAATTACTCGGACATTCCTTATTATGCACTACATCTAATTAATTGAATGTCTTAATTGATGATGATGGAAACAGCACCACCCTTCAAGGTGTTTATAAGCTCAATTCAGCGTTAACAATGGCAGTATAAGAGTAAGAGTATACAGTAGAAGGAGCTGAGGAAAAGAGGACAAACACTTAGGTATAAGTGGTTCAGCCAATCAGGCCTATGTCCACTGTGCAAGCATGTGATTAATATCACTGTATGAGGGTTCTAATGGCCATAGATACAATCTCTCAAGCTTTCTCTCTCTACTGTGTAATTGGACAGAGTTTCAGTTAGGGTCACTAATTTCGGATCCCCCTCCAAGTAGGAGAAGACATGTTTATATAGTATGTGAGGGGTGTAATACACCCCCTATACATGCAATGAGCATGTGTGTGTTGATCTAGCCAATCTGATGAAGACATCTGTCACTGTCACATGTAGAGAATGATGATGAAATATTCCCCACACGTGAGGGGAATGATTTGTTATAACTGATTTATGTACACGTATTCCCAGTCATACATAGGGGAGTAAAGGCTCGGCTATCTTCAAGTGATACTAACCTCATCCTGGAAGAGTACGAGGTTGGTGAAGTTTGGATATTGCCCAATCCGAGAATAATCATGGTGGTCTCGACTTATATGAGGCCGAGGTAAGACAAGTGGAGTCATAATATCGGCCTGAGCCGAGGTTATGGAGGAGTAGCCTAGGAATACCAGTTGATGCTCTGCCGAGATTGGTTATGATGATGGTGTAGCTCTTGTAACCTCGGCTTGCACCCAGTCGAGGTTGTCAACCTTGGATGGCCTGATGAATAACTACCACCATGGATCATGAGGGACTCAACTATTGCATGGCTATGAGGTAACTAGTAACGTCGACCATGAACGACCTTGCTGGGGATGAGGCCGCAGGTTGTCATTCTAAGGCCCTTCTAACCTTGGCCATATCCCTGGTCGAGGTTGATGTCTCTGAGCTATTGGGTACATATAGGGCATATCAATCACCCCCTAGCCCATAGTTACATGTGGGAACAGGTGACTATGGGGTGTACAACTCCGAGGTCTTTCTTCTTTGTGCCAATATTCCTTTGACACTTATCAATGACTGGAGTGGATGGCGTGTCTGGAAATCTCAATGATTGTAGTCTTTTGGGCTCCCAAGGCAATGATGGGCCTTAGGATGCGTGTAAGAGAATATCAAGGGTTTTAACCCTTTTTCCTTTCATTCTTCTTCATTTTCTTCACCTGAGCTTTCTCTGTCTTCTCTTTCTCTACAAGAGCTAGTGCATTTGGTGGATTTTCTTACCAACCTTTCCTTTCTTCTCATCGCATTCCATCAGGTATCGTCTACCATTTTTTCTTCTATAGTTTTTCCTGCCTTGTTCCTATTTTTTTTTTTTTTGCATTTTTCGGCGAGTTTAAGAGTTTTCCAGTTAGCTCATTAGTTTTTCGACGAATTTATACATTTTCTGGTGAATTGTTCTTAATCGTTCTTCTTTAAAAACCCAGTTTGATCCTTAGGCAATTCTAGTTAAGTTGTTTGCTTTTATCTTGAATCCGCAACTGTAAGGTCGTCCCTATATGCTCAGACCTCTTTATTAACTTTTAGAATAATTCCCCTCTCTTAGAGAGAAGACTTTGGAAAAGATTAGGCAAATAGAGAGAGCCCAAGAGGAAGCTCATAGGGCTGAGGCCTTCCCCCTCAGACCTATCTTTCCACCCCCTCTAAAGGTCATATACCCTGAGCCAGCCGAACCAAATACCCAAGTAGAGGTCCCAATTGAACCTATTCCCATATCTGAGTCTGAGTTATCCACCTCAGACCCTATGTATGTGGACTCTTTTCAAGAGGCCATGGAATTTTCCATTCGGCAGGATCAGGTCCCTGATCAAGCCGAGGTTTTGAGTCGCGTCTCGTCCCATAACGAGTCTAGCACATCCCGAACTTCTTTAGATGTTGAAATTGTCAAACCAAATGTATCCTTTCCTCCTCCTATTGATGCAGTCCCCCTGTCGACTACTATAGGGGCTGAGTTTGCACAGAGGTTTCCTGAAGGTAATCCCTCGTCCATTCCAGCCGACGTTGACCGAGATGAGGATGATGAGGATAAGAGCGATGTTGACACCTCGAAGGCAGCCGAGATAGAAAGCAATGTCAGCGAGCTCGACCTTCTTGCCTTCACACATCTGTATTCAATAAGTCCCTCTATAAAACTCAGGAGACCTCTGAGGGAAGAGAGGGCTTTCGGCGGCCGAGATGGTGAGATCTGCTTGTATGAGTAGATGTTCAAGTTAGGATTTTGTCTTCCCATTCATCCCATTATTAGGGCCATACTTTCCTACATTAACTTAGCTCCCTCCCAGTTATCCCCCAATGCCTGGAGGGTTATAATTGGAGCTATAATTTTATGGAAGGCAATCCACCATTCAGACTTTCCTATCCAGGTCTTCACCGGATGCTACATCCCTTCCTCTGCTAGGAATCATCCGAGCTATTACCACTTTATAGATCAAAAATCAACTAAGAAGATGTTGCAGGTTACCCAAACTTCAAATCACAATTGGAAACTGCGATACTTCTTCGCTTCAGGGGCATGGGAGTTTAGCCCCTGTGTCCCTTCTTCGAACTTAGAGCCGAGGACAACCCTGAGATGGGGCAAAGTGTCAATAGCTGCCAGGGCCGACCTTGGTATAAGCCAAAATAATTTTCAAAAAGTAAAAGACCTTCAAGATTGGGGGAGCATGGTCTGTTGGTCAAGTTCTAACACCTGATGACCCCCTACTATCTCTCTGAGACTGGCCTTGGGGGGAGTCCTCTGACTGAGCTCCATAAATGCTTATTTTATTATCTTATCAAGTTAAACCTCTGACTTTTTATGTCTCTCATTTTCTAACTCAGACATTTCCATGTTCAGAGCGCCCCGAAGGAATTTCGAACGATATCTAGGAGATGTCTGCCCCTAGTCTCACGAAGTTGGTAAAGAAGGCAAGCTTGAATGCACCTCCTCCTCCCCCATAGATGCAGGGTGTCGACACATCCAAGGCCGACGCCACAAAGAAGAGGAAAACTACAACCACTTCCCCTGAGGATCAGAGGAAAAGTAAAGCCCAGAAATCCATCCTCATTTCCTGTGATGATACATTGGCTGCTCGTGTGGAGCAGCTGAAATTAATGACAGCCTAATAGGCCACAGTGTGCAGGCGTTGGATGCCATCGACTCTGCTATGACCGATGCTGACAATCGCTTTTGTCGCTCCATGGATACTCCCTTGCTGGCTGAGTTTGTCCTTCACAGGTTTATTCAAGTAAGGTTTGAATTTCAATTTGATTTCTAAGTGTAACCTCTGCTTTTAGATTGAACTTATACATTTGATTCTTGATTTACAGGGCATCGTTTCTATGCACCATTTGGCCAACTGGACTCTGAAGAGGTTGCCCCTCATCGAGAAAGGCAAAGAGGGTGAGAAGGAGCAAGACTCTGTGAACGTAGAGGTAGATCGTCTGAAGTCTACCTTTGAGGGGTATGACAAGAAGGTCAAGCAGTTGGAGAAAGATATCTCCAATCTTAAAAAGGAACACACCTCTGCCCTGAAGGCCAAGGACGACGTTCTCTAGCAGAAGGTTGATGCTGAAGTGAAAGTTACCCTTGAGGATGCTTCT
The DNA here is from genome assembly GCA_949130495.1 of Sambucus nigra. Classification (NCBI taxonomy): domain Eukaryota; kingdom Viridiplantae; phylum Streptophyta; class Magnoliopsida; order Dipsacales; family Adoxaceae; genus Sambucus; species Sambucus nigra. The sequence goes on along the minus strand of OX422214.1, from coordinate 378,744,929 downwards.
GAGGGGATCCTGGATGATTACAAAGTCTCTGATGAATTCATCAGTTTTGGCTTTGAATACCTCGAAAGAGGTATTAAGGTAACTAGAAAATGGGTGGCTGCTAAAGATAAGGAGTCATGGAGCTTGACAGCCTCTGACTTCATTGGTCTGGGCTTTTCCAAACCTCAATTTGCCTAGGCCATTCAAGAGGTTGAGGAGGAAGATGCTTCCCCTGCAGAGACTGCACCACTGGATGTTACAGAGATTGAGGGTGCCAACCTCCGAGATGATGGGGCTGAGGTGACCAATATCGCCAAAGGAATGAGGACGAGGATGCCCACAATGAAGCTGCAGACCCTTAGGCTATTTTTGTGAAGCTTTTTGTAACTTTTCTTTATGCATTTCAAACTGTAACCTCTGATTGCACACTCATTTACCTTGTAACTTGTAACTCTTTTAGTCTATATTAACCTCTAAGGAGGGCTTTATTTCCTTATTTGTTGAATGTTCTTTGAATGATTTTCTTTATCATGCAATGTGCGTTCAGGTCCGAAGTCTCAATACAATGATGTACTTATAAACCAAATTAATGGTGTCTAAGGTCTGAGGTCATCCAGGTATGATGTCTTACCTCAGTCCTTGTCACCAAATTATAATGTTCTAAGGTCTGAGGTCATCAACTAAGATGTTACCCTCATAAAATATTCACCAAATTAATGATGTTCAAGGTCTGAGGTCATCCAAGCATGACGTCTGACCTTAGACCTTGTAACCAAATTATGATGTTATAAGGTTTGAGGTCATCAACTAAGATGTTATCCCCATAAAATATTCACCAAATTAATTATGTTCAAGGTCTGAGGTCATCAAAGTAGATATCTGACCTCAGACCTTGTCACCAAATTAATGATGTTTAAGGTCTGAGGCCATCAACTAAGATGTTATCCCCAAAATAAATTTTCACCAAATTAATGATGTTTAAGGTCTGAGGTCATCCAAAGATGATGTCTGACCTCAGACCTTGTCACCAAATTATGATGTTCTAAGGTCTGAGGTCATCAACTAAGATGTTACCCTCATAAAATATTCACCAAATTAATGATGTTCAAGGTCTGAGGTCATCAAAGTAGATGTCTGACCTCAGACCTTGTCACCAAATTAATGATGTTTAAGTTCTGAGGTCATCAACTAAGATGTTATCCCAAAAATAAATTTTCACCAAATTAATGATGTTTAAGGTCTGAGGTCATCCAAGCATGATGTATGACCTCAGACTTTGTCACCAAATTATGATGTTCTAAGGTCTGAGGTCATCAACTAAGATGTTACCCTCATAAAATATTCACCAAATTAATGATGTTCGAGGTCTGAGGTCATCAAAGTAGATGTCTGACCTCAGACCTTGTCACCAAATTAATGATGTTTAAGGTCTGAGGTCATCAACTAAAATGTTATCCCCAAAATAATTTTTCACAAAATTAATGATGTTTAAGGTTTGAGGTCATCCAAGCATTATGTCTGACCTCAGACCTTGTCACCAAATTATGATGTTCTAAGGTCTGAGGTCATTAACTAAGATGTTACCCTCATAAAATATTCACCAAATTAATGATGTTCAAGGTTTGAGGTCATCAAAGTAGATGTCTGACCTCAGACCTTGTCACCAAATTAATGATGTTTAAGGTCTGAGGTCATCAACTAAGATGTTATCCCCATAATAATTTTTTCACCAAATTAAAGATGTTCAAGGTCTGAGGTCATCCAAGCATGATGTCTGACCTCAGATCTTGTCACCAAATTATGATGTTCTAAGGTCTGAAGTCATCAACTAAGATGTTACCCTCATAAAATATTCACCAAATTAATAGTGTTCAAGGTCTGAGGTCATCAAAGTAGATGTCTGACCTCAGACCTTATCACCAAATTAATGATGTTTAACGTCTGAGGTCATCAACTAAGATGTTATCCCCATAATAATTTTTTCACCAAATTAATGATGTTCAAGGCCTGAGGTCATCCAAGCATGATGTCTAACCTCAGACCTTGTCACCAAATTATGATGTTCTAAGGTCTGAGGTCATCAACTAAGATGTTACCCCATAAAATATTCACCAAATTAATGATGTTCAAGTCCTGAGGTCATCAAAGTAAATGTCTGACCTCAGACCTTGTTACCAAATTAATGATGTTTAAGGTCTGAGGTCATCAACTAAGATGTTATCCCCAAAATAATATTTCACAAAATTAATGATGTTTAAGGTCTGAGGTCATCCAAGCATGATGTCTGACCGCAGACCTTGTCACCAAGTTATGATGTTCTAAGGTCTGAGGTCATCAACTAAGATGTTACCCTAATAAAATATTCACCAAATTAATGATGTTTAAGGTCTGAGGTCATCAAAGTAGATCTCTGACCTCAGACCTTGTCACCAAATTAATGGTATTTAAGGTCTGAGGTCATCAACTAAGATGTTATCCCCAAAATAAATTTTCACCAAATTAATGATGTTTAAGGTCTGAGGTCATCCAAAGATGATGTCTGACCTCAGACCTTGTCACCAAATTATGATGTTCTAAGGTCTGAGGTCATCAACTAAGATGTTACCCTCATAAAATATTCACCCAATTAATGATGTTCAAGGTCTGAGGTCATCAAAGTAGATGTCTGACCTCAGACCTTGTCACCAAATTAATAATGTTTAAGGTCTGAGGTCATCAACTAAGATGTTATCCCCATAATGATTTTTCACCAAATTAATGATGTTTAAGGTCTGAGGTCATCCAAGTATGATGTCTCACCTCAGGCCTTGCCACCAAATTATGATGTTATAAGGTCTAAGGAAATCAACTAAGATGTTACCCTCATAAAATCTTCCATTAGAGCGTAATAAACCAAGAGTTGACACGGAAATTTATATTCTCATTAATAATCTCTTCATAAGATGATACATTTTCGTAGGAAATCTTGCAACATCATATTTAATACTTTTTTAGATGATCAACATTCCAAGGATTAGAGAAAGGTTCTCCTTCGAGATTTTCTAGCCTGTACGTCCCAGGTACAACCTCCTCGGTTACTTTTTAAGGGCCATGCCAATTTGGGTGGAGCTTGTTTGCCTTCTGTAACGTCTTCTTCAATACTAGATCTCCCACGGCTATGGGTCTTGATTTTACACTTTGATTGTAGAACTTTGTTGTTCTCTGCTAGTAAGCTGCTTGCCTGATTTTTGCATCTTCCCTTCTCTCTTCAATCAAATATAGGTCGAGTCATCTCTCCTCCCCATTCTTCTCAGGGCCATAGGTCGGAACCCTATGAGTGGGGAGTCCTATTTATGTTGGTATGACGGCCTCTGAGCCATGTGCTAACATAAATGGGATTTCCCCCGTCGGTGTCCTAGCCGTTGTTCTGTAGCCCCATAGCACAACATAAACCTCTTCAGTCCATCTTCCCTTAGATTCTTCTAACCTCTTCTTGGTTCCGTCGAGGATTACTCTTTTTGTGACTTCGGTCTGATCGATTGCCTGAGGTCGTCCAGGAGAAGAGAAAAACCTCTTTATCCCAACTCTTTCGCAATATTTTTTGAAGGAAGAATTCTTGAACTGGGTAGGGTGTTTGGGAGGCCATGTCTGCATATGATGTTCCTCCAAATAAATTGGAAGGTCTTCTACTCTGTAATTGTTATCATCGGCTCTTCCTCTACCCACTTGGAGAAGTAATCAATGGCAACTATCAGAAATCGGTAATTATTTACAGCCCTTGGCAAGGTACCCACTAAGTCAATTCCCCATACTACGAATGGCCAAGGGGAATTAATTGATGTCATAGGCTGATGAGTTTGATGTGGGATAGTGGAGAATCTCTGACATTTTTCGTACCTCTTCACGTAGGTTGCAGCATCCCTTGCCAAGGTCGGCCATCGATATCCTTGCATAATAATCCTCTTCACTAAAGGTCTTCCTCCTATGTGACTGGAGCAAGAATCCTCGTATACCTCCTATAGGACATGGGAAACTTCTGTGGTAGGAACAAATCTGAGGAGAGGTAATAGGAATCCCTTTTTATATAGGAGTCTCCCACTATTGAGAACTTTGCATCTTTGTACCTCAGTTTTCTCCTCTTTGACTTTGATTCTGGCAATTCTCCCTCTCTAATAAATCTGATAAGGGGGTACATCCATGAATCCCATAGGTTCAAATTGAGGCAAGGGTTACTAACCTCTTCTTCTTCAATGGTCGCCTTTTGCAGGATCTCGACTGGAACTGTCCTTTTGATGTTTGTCCTTGTTACTGAAGCCAACCTTACTAGTGCGTCTGCGTGACTATTATTTTGACGAGGTATTCTCTTCATCTTTACCTCTTCAAAGCCTTTTAATATCGTTCTCACCCTCTTCAGGTATTTTACCATCCTTTTGTCCTTGGCCTCATAAACCCCCAACACTTGATTAACAACTAACCTTGAGTCACTATGAAGTAGGAGTTGTCTTACCCCCAGGGTCTTTGCCAAGGATAGGCCCGCGATCATGGCCTTATATTTTGACTCGTTGTTTGATGCTTTAAAGTTAAATCTCAAGGCGTATTCAACATTAGTACCATCTGGAGCTGAAAGTATTAGCCCTGCACCGCTTCCACTATTGCAAGAATACCCGTCAACAAAGAGGTTCCAGATGTCTTTATCTGATGAGAAGCCCCCTTCTGATATGATTCCTTACTTGAACAGATACCGGTCTTCCTCATTCTCGTCTATTCCATTTTTGGTTCTCTTGAATACAACCTCTTTCTGATCTCGAAAGACGTTACTGTTCGACCCCTCTGCAGTCTCTAGGTCGTTCTCAACCTCGGCCTCTTCCCATGTGAACTCAGCAATAAAATTTTTAAGTGCCTGCCCTTTGATGGCCACCATGGACTGATAAATAAGGTCATACTCTCCTAACTCAATGGCCCAAGTCATCAATCTACCCGACTTCTTAGGTTTATGGAGGACCTGTCTTAGTGGGGAGTTAGTGAGGATGACCATAGAATGGGCTTGAAAGTAGGGCTTCATCTTCCTCGAGGCATGTATCAAAGCATAGGCCAATTTTTCCATCCGAGGATAGTTCTGTTCAGACCCCTAAAGGGATTACTATTAAAGTATACAGGCCTTTGGACCCCAACGACTTCCCGTACTATGGATGCACTTATAGTTGATTTAAAAACTGCTAGATAAACATACAACTTCTCTCCTACTATGGGACGAGATAAGATTAAAGGAGATCTGAGGTAGGACTTGAGTTGGTTAAAAGCCTCGTCACACTCTTTGTCCCATTTGAAGGCCTTTTTGAGCACCTTAAAGAACGAAAGACACTTGTTCGTTGCTCTGGAAATAAATCTGTTGAGTGCAGATACTCTTCCAGTGAGCCTCTGAACATCCTTGATACTCCTTGGTGTCTTCATGTCGAGCAAAGCCTTAATTTTCTCAGGATTTGCCTCTATTCCCCTCTGGTTGATAATGAATCCAAGGAACTTACCAGCTCCTACCCCGAAGACACACTCCACAGGATTGAGTTTCATTCAGTACAAGTACATGGTATCGAAGGTCTTTTTTAGGTTTGCCACATGGGTGCATGCCTTTAAGCTCTTCGTTAACATATTGTCTACATACACCTCCATAGTCTTACCTATTGGGTCTTCAAGCATCTTATTCATAAGACCTTGATATGTTGCCCCCGCATTTTTTAGTCCGAAGGGCATAACTTTGTAGCAATATGTCCCTTATCAGTGATGAAGGTTGTCTTTTCTGTGTCTTCGACATCCATGAAGATCTGGTTGTAGCCTGAATACGCATCCATGAAGCTTATGAGCTCATGCCCTGCGGTGGCATCTACCATTGGTCGATCCGAGGTAAGGGACAACTGTCTTTTGGGCAAGACTTGTCCAGGTCAGTAAAATCTACGAACATTCTCCATTTTCCAATGACTATGGGCACAATGAATGCATTAGATAGCCACTTCAGATATATGACTTCCCTGATAAACTCAGCCTCTTTCAACTTTCTGACTTTTTATCGGATGATGTCGTACTTCTCCCTAGAGTAAAATCTTCATCTTTATTTGATTAGCCTAGCATCCTTAGTCACGTTGAGTTTGTGGCACATAACCTCAGGGTTGATTCCAGGCATGTCCGCGTGACTCCAAGCGAAGACACTCTGCCTCTTCCTTAAGAAGTTTATCATCTCTTCCTTGATCTCTGCTTTTAAGGCTTTGCCGACCTGGACAGTTTTTTCCGATTCGTCCTCATTGAGGACGATGGATTCTACCTCTTTCGCAGCCTCTCCTTTCTTCAACTTTGTTTCATCTCTAGGGTCAAGTGTATCAAGTGGTAGTTGCTCTCTTATGGGCCTCTCTCTCTTCAGCCGAGTTGAAGTATCATTCTCGTTCTATGGTCTGGTCACCCTTCACTTCCCCTAACCCATAGGGGGTCAGGAATTTTAGCATCTGGTGGACCGTCGACGGCATGACCTCAAACTCCTTAAGGGCTACTCTTCCTATGATGAGGTTATAGGCCGAGAACACGTTTTTGTCCATAATGAAAAAATTGATCTTCCGAGTTAACCTCTTAGGCCACTCATTGCCCATTCACACGTCCATCTCATACATGCCCAACGGATGGATCTTTTCACCACTGAACCCCATTAACGGATGATGATAGAGTACCAGCCTAGCTTTGCTAAGGCCTAGGCTTTTGAATCAGGGCCAGAACATCACATCTGCTGAACTTCCTCCATTTATAAGAATTCTCTGTACCTCACATCCATGAACTCTTATTGTGATTACCAAAGGGTCATTATGTGGAGCTAGGATGCCTTTGAAGTCGAGTCAGGAGAACCCGATTATGATAGTGTCCATGTCCACCTTCTTTTTCTTCTTCATTGTCTCTGAAGACGTCAGATTTACTACTTCAAGTTTGGCCACTGACTTGGCCTCTGCCATATAAGCCTTCCGGTCAGCCACTTCAGAACCACCCCTGTAAGTCTTTCGCATATGGTGTTAATACCAAAGGAGATCATACCAACCCTCTTCACTGGGGTGTTGTCATCTTTTGATGGGAGGTCTGGATCGTCTTCATCATCACCATCTGAGTCATCATCTCTTCTTGTCGGGGTATCGTCATGACACCTATCGTTTCTCTTATTTTTGGGGTCATTTCTTCCCCTTTTGGGAGCCTTGCCATCAACATATTTCCTCAACTTTCCTGACTTCAACATCTTCTCGATCTCATCCTTCAAGGCGAAGCACTTGTCTATAACATGGCCATGGTCTTAGTGGAACTCGCACCATAAGTTCTTGTTCCTCTTATACGGAGGAGCCTTCAGTTTCTTCGGCCATCTTAGAGACCTGTCATTATTGATCTCATTGAGGATATGTTCGCAACTCACCGTTAGAGGGGTATAGTGTGCAACCTTGTTCTTCAGCTGACCTCTTATTTCCATCCTTTTTCCTTTGGAACTTCCCGCTGCTACCGCCGTTCTCATTCTCATACTTAGCGGCCATGGCCTCTTCAGCGTTCATGACCTTTCCCGTAGTTGCCAATAGCTCTGCCATGGACTTGGGAGGGTCTTTCGCAAGTTTCTACAACAACTTCCCCTTCTGAAGACCTCCTATGAGAGCGGTCATGGCTATATTCTCTTCAAAATCTTCAACCTCAAGTTTTTCTTTATTAAACCTGGCGATGTAGTCTCTTAGGCTCTCGTGCTTGCCTTGCTTGACATACAACATATGGATGGTCTTCTTTTGAGGTCTTACCCCAAAACAGAAATTATGAATGAATCATTCAGCCAAGCCCTTAAAGTTCTCAATTGAATTCTTCGGAACAGAAGTAAACCAAATGTGTGATGCTCCCGTTAAAGTCCCAGAGAAGGCCCGGCACTTTATCTCATCTAGTATTGAATAAATGTCCTCCGATGACTGGTACATCTCAATGTGATGTACAAGGTTGGTGCTACCGTCATACTTGGGAGACACCGTGGGTTGTTTGAACTTAGCAGGGGTTGGAAAACTCACTATCCTGGCCACGAATGGGGAGCCCTTTAAGAAACCTCTTTGCAATGGGTCTCAGCTTTTAATGAGGTCTCCTATCTTTTCTTCAAGACGTTGGATGGATTCGTTCCATGGCCTTGCAACGTCGTCCTGTCCGAGGTTGTCCCCAGCCACCTCCAAAGGGTGGACTGAGGGTTCCCCAGCCGTAACACAAAATCGACTGTTGACCTCTTCTTGGTCTCTTCCTCGTCCCTGATGAGGCCAGCGTTGCCTCTCTTTACTTTGTAAGCCAAATGCACTTCTTGACCTTGACAACCTCTGTCTTAGGTCATTTATGGGCCCGATCCTTTCAAAGGCCGACCCTGTGCTCAATCGATCAAAAGCTGATCCTCGTTGTTGGGCTTCTCCACCTCTTCTGCCTTCACAACCTTGGCTCTGCTGGATAGGACGAACTGTGTTATTCGAAACCTCATATGGCTCCCAACAATCTTCTAGGACATTTTCTGCCTCTAGATCATCATACCTATCCTCAGGGAAAGGGTGTCCTTGCCTCCCTAGGAATAAACGCCTAGGGTCAGCAACATCCCTCCTCCGCTGAGGTGTAGGTTGGTCTTTTCGGGGTGCCTGGGGTGGTCCCCTAGCATCATGATGAGGCTGAATGGCCGCCGGAGTAATCATCTCCGGTGAGACCCCAGGTGGTCTCATCATGTTTTGACTGAGCTGTGCAAATTGCTCCTTCATCGCTTGCTGCGTTGCTGCCAATGACTTCAAGGCTGTCACCACCTCAGCCGTTTCAGACTGGGGTGGTGTCTGGCTCGAACTAAGCCCTCCAGCACCAGGTGGAGAAGGAGGTGGTAGTAACTCCGGTGCCATGTGTTAAAACTAAAGAGCTTGTGAAGGAAATTAGCTTAATACCTTAAAGAACCTCTTTCAATGGTGAATAGCTCCACGTAAGGGGTGAGGCCTGGTTCACCACCAGAGTCTCCGGTAAGGTTAAGCAAAAAATGAGGAAGAGATAGCTTCTTGTTCCCACAAACGGCGCCAAAATGATTATGCTGGAAACAGCACCACCCTTCAAGGTGTTCGTAAGCTCAATTCAGCGTCAACAATGGCAATATAAGAGTAAGAGTATACAGTAGAAGGAGGTGAGGAAAAGAGGACAAACACTTAGGTATAAGTGGTTCAGCCAATCAGGTCTACGTTCACTATGTAAGCGTGTGATTAATATCACTGTATGAGGGCTCTAATGGCCATAGATACAATCTCTCAAGCTTTCTCTCTCTACTATGTAATTGGACAGAGTTTCAGTTAGGGTTGCTAATTTCGGATTCCCCTCCAAGTAGGAGAAGATAGGTTTATATAGTACGTGGGGGGTGTAATACACCCCCTATGCATGCAATGAGCATGTGTATGTTGATCTAGCCAATTTGATGAAGACATCTGTCACTGTCACATGTAGAGAATGATAATGAAATATTCCCCCCACGTGAGGGAATGATTTGTTATAACTAATTTGTGTACACGTGTTCCCAGTCATACATAAGGGAGTAAAGGCTCGGCTATCTTCAATTGATACTAACCTCGGCCTGAAAGAGTATGAGGTTGGTGAAGTCTGGTTGTTACCCAATTCGAGATTAATCATGGTGGTCTCGGCTCATATGAGGTTGAGGTAAGACAAGTGGAGTCATAATGTCGGCCTGAGCCGAGGTTAGGGAGGAGTAGCCTAGGAACATCGGCTGATGCTCTGCCGAGGTTGGTTATGATGATGGTGTAGCTCTTGTAACCTCGGCTTGCACCCAGTCGAGGTTTTCAACCTTGGATAGCCTGATGAATAACTGTCACCATGGATCATGAGGGCCTCAAATATTGCATGGCTATGAGGCAACTAGTAACGTCGGCCATGGCCGACCTTGCTGGGGACAAGGCCGCTGGTTGTCATTCTAAGGCCCTTCTAACCTCGGCCATCTACCTGGTCGAGGTTGATGTCTCTAAGCTGTTGGGTACATATAGGGCATATCACTAATTTCAGTATTATTCGAACAAAATAAAAATAGAGCAAAGCGGTGGCCCTCATCTTTGAGGCAGCTGCTCCTCGTTCTTTATAATCGTAACTGCCCTCATCTTTAAAGCAACTGTTATTTCTAGCATAGCGTCATTAATTGAATATAAAACGCTTTAGTTATTTTCCATCTCAATCCAGTCACTTATACAGTAATATGGAATCTGTTTAGTATGATATATATTTAACAGAATATAAAACGTATGCCATTATGGTTGTGGTTTTGTATTGGAGGTATTACTTGTATGCTTCCTGTTTGTTCTTTAAAAGCGTTGGAAGTGGGGCTAGAATTATTTGTTAGGTACGATTCTCATTCATCGTATTCACACACGAGTTCCCAAATTCATTTGAGGGAGATGCGACTATCAGATTGATCAATGCTGGTACCCACTGAGCCTATCTTAGGCTCTTCAAATTTCTTACTTTTTTTTATCACATGCCAGTTATGATTTCCACCTTGATATCTGGTATTTGCCATACTATGTTGTCCCTTGTCATTGAGTGCATTAAATTCTCGCATAAACTGTATCGCAAGTGAATCTGTGATTGTGAATCAAATGGAATTGTAAAATTCGTATGGTGAATCGTTGATTCTGTCAAGTCGAACACAGTTATTGTGTTTTAATGATTTTCACAATAATGAAGCCTCCAGGAAGTCTCAAATTGCTTTTGAAGCTGCTAGTTCAAAACTGGAAGATGACCAGCCTAAGGAGGGTATTTCTTCTATCAAGAGGGACCTTAATTTCAACTTCCAAGATGTAGATGGATTACTATACCTTGTACGGGTTGCAACCGAAGTCATTAGCCGTTAAACAAAACAACCCTTTCTAGTTGAAATCAAGCCAACTCTGCGAAGACACTTTGTTCATATTATTTTTTCCCCTTTCGATTTTTGTTCATCCAAGGAGAGAAAGAAGTGAACCTCTTAACTGTGTCGTATGCCATTCATTTTCTGTAAATCACAAACATAACAAAAAGATAATTAAAAAAACATGAGAAAAATAATTTTCTTCCATAATTAGATAACTTCAGAATACACAATCAGTGAAATTATATTTTAGAAGCACCTAAATGCTCAGCGTGCTTACAAGATCAATATATTTTGAAACCCTAAAAATGAAACAGAAAAAAACTTTACACACACACAGAGTACATTTGGAAACCTCTTATCAATAGCTAGCTAGTTATCCCCGCATCCATTCTAACTTGGATATGTGCTAGACTCTTTATACCTGGGAATGGACTATACAAAAAAACTTGGTACTTCTATAAAAACTCAACGAAACTACAAATGAAATTGAATATATAACATTTCTAAGCACCTTGAATTCACAATGAAAAATAAACATCACTCCATTATTACATTCAAACAGATATTATTTCATGTAGAAATTGATATTGATATTATTTTAAGTCATGAATTAGGTATTACCTTATTTATGGAAAACACTACTTGGTGTGACTATAGTAAGATCCTGATAAATTTTATATACACAAAAAATCAATAGGAGGTATTTTCAGGGGCGATTACACGGAATTCCAAAACAAAGTGGTTGTGTACCTCTTTGTCGTCATTTGGGGCCTCTTTTTCAGGGGAGATTAAACATAATTAAGTCAACCTCACAATTGATTAAACACTTGGCCTTCAAAAACACATCTCTAATTTTTAGCTCAACATCATTTTCTTCCTCTTCTCCAGACATATTAATAGCTCATTGCAAACCTAATCAACGAATGCTAGTTATACATGTTTAAGAGCTCATACCAGTTTAACATTATAACAAAAGTGAAAAGGAAAAACAATATCTATATATAGGTATGAGCATATAAAAAGATACAAACTGGACACAATGTTAACAATTGCGAGTAAAAAATGAGGCTGGGAGCATCATTACCCTCAATGCAATAAAAAAACATATCAACTCTAGATACATATCTCTAATGAGCAAGAAATAAACTTTGATTCCCCTTCTAATGCTTGATTTCTTGCTAATTTCAGTACAATAAAAAAACTCTAATTTCTTGTAGTTAACTCTGATTTCCATCTCTGATGAAAATGGGATTTCTTGCTCATTTCTTGATCAAATTCCCCTTCTCATACTTGATAAACACAACTATATCAACTCTGGATACATATCTTTAAGTTAACTACATAGGAAATCAAAACATAAGAAAAAATAGTACACCGAAATGATAATGTAAACAATAAGTCATACAAACAAATCTATTCTCTTCGATTGTTTCTTCCCCAAACACGGCTCTGTGTTTCTTTTACTGTCGCTAATTGATGTGCTTCGTGAACTTCTAGCTCCAACGAATGATACTCTTGGTCCCTCGGACACAGGATCTCATTCACTCACTTTTTGGCTGCTTAGTAAATGAGAATCCAAATTGGTAAATTCACATGCACAATTTGAACATAGGAAAGGAATGGACGTTACATTATTCAAAATCTTTTCATGATTTATCAGACTACACGAGTGAATCTAAAAGCTCGAACCAAACGAGCACTTACATTAGTGATTTGGTGTTGGTGTCTTTTGGCACTTTTTTTATTTACATCATGCACATTGACCTAATCTGGTGTTAATTAATCCACATCAAATATAAGATTCTTCTACAATTACATCATCATTAAAATCAAGTAGTGCATACTACACTTGAAAGACCAATAATCAAGTAAATTGTTACAAGTGAATTTACACACTTTTCTTACAAGTCAATAACAACAAGATATTAATGTTTCCAGTGAGTGGAATTTCCTTATGGAGCTCTATACAGATATTGAATTTTTTGTTCATTGTGGAACATCCATTTCATCTTAGCTACTCATTGTGGTCATCTTAGCATACGAACAAGACCTCTTCATACGATGTTTTTTCACAGGCCAATATTTTTTCTTGTTTCATTTAATTTTCAGGACATGTGTAGCTTTACTCGTAAACGTCTTGTAACCATGAACCATGCTTATAAAATATCTCCTTCTTAATATTGCCTATTTTTTTTTATCCAAAATACTATGTTTAGATAGGTTCCTTATCTCATGGGGAAAATGACTGTGTGCCTTTAGGTGGGAAGGAATCAATCCCAGTCTCTCCCCCTTTAGATAGATGATCCGCAGTCTCGAATAGCATGTTGTGAACAGCCACAGTACCCGTTGATACAAAAATTAATCAGCTGATGTGGACCAGTTATGTTAAGACATGTGTCATCCAGCATGGCATAATTATATGTACCGAGCAACTTAATGTGATGAGCTACTCAAAATACCGAGCTACTCAGCATACCGAGCAACTAGCTGAGAAGATTAAATGACCAAGACAGATTCAATGAATATTCTTACTATGTACCGATGTATATGCCTATTTAATAACGACGTATAGCCTGTTCATATGGGCAGCCCAAGGGCTATAAATACATTGTAATACCCTTATGGCAGGGTAAGCGATCATAAGAAAAGCTAATCGAGATTAAGGCAAAACACCCAGCAATACAAGATAATGGACGTAGGCCATTTCATTAAGGCTGAACCACTTTTAAAATACTTTGTCCTATTTCTTTATTCATATTTATCTGTGATTAATTAATTAAATCAAATCTATTTTTTTACATCAACAGATTGGCTTCGTTTGTGGGAACGACTATACGTAGCGTTTTTCACTAAAAACTTATCATAAATGACTGATATCCCAGAATCTAGCAATAGGAACAACGACTAAAATCCTCCAAACCCTTTTGCTCCTCCAAATACACTTGATATCACTGGGATCCTGGTAAATTTAGCCAAGGGACAAACAGCTATGCAGGAAACCATGCGACCGTTCATTCAAACTATCCAAAATAGAGGATCTACCCAGGACACCGAAGCGTTCGTAGAAGCATGCATCAACTGTCCTCACGATATAGACACACTGAATTCCGTCATGCTGAGAATTCAAGTGATCCATCCTATCACCCTGGCTTACCTTCACCTATAAGAATTTTGGATTCCCAAGAAGATGTTACTCTAATTCCAGAATGAATAAGCGCTCTGGAAAGGTTGAGTAGAGTCCCTCTGTTCGATCATTTGGGCCCTAGGAGGAAAAGAAATCCTCCTCGGATTGCGTCGAGAAATTCTCAACAAACAAATGATTTAAAGGAAGGCTCAGACTAGTCATATCCCAATCCCAGGCATGTAGCTCATACACAAAGATCCCAAGAGGATAAATATGTGCGATCTATTGCTCGTACGAATATAAACAGATCTGAGGCTGGCAATGATGCTTGGAAATAGTCTATTCAGAGACTAGAAAACAGATTTAGGGAAATGGTTAAGGCCAAAAACCCTCTCCAAAGGACCTTTATCAAAGGATCTTAATTTATACAAGCAATTGTGGATTTCCCCACACCATAAAAGTTTAAGGCTCCTGTGGTCACGCCTAAGTTTGACGGTAAAATCGATCATGCTCTACATATAGACCAATATCAAGCTGCAACAGATATCTATGCAGTCCCAGACGAAAAGAAGTGCAGAGCATTCTCAGGAACCATTACTGGATCTGCTCAGATATGGTACAATAGCCTTCCTTGGGGAAAGATTGCGACCTTACATCAATTGGCCGAGATCTTTATAGGAAATTTCCATTTTGGTGTAAATCTAATTAAAAGGGCAGCACATCTGTTGAGCGTTAGACAAAAGGCAGGAGAAATCACCAGGGACTATATTGCTCGTTTTAATAATGAGAAACTGGAAGTCGTTGACTATGAGGAGAAGACAGCCATCACGGCTCTCATGAGTGGTCTTTTACCAAACAAGTTGTACTACACCCTGGCCAAGGATCCCCCAAATCCATAGCTGAATTTATGGCCAAAGCAGCTAAAATTATGAATGCCGAAGAAGCTATGGTTGCGAAGAAAAATGCTGAGGCAAAGGCAGAAATTAAAGCTGAAGGTAAATCGGAGAGGAAAGACCACAAGCATAACGGTGGGAGCAAGCAGTTGAAAGGCAAAAAAGTATTAGAACACATGAGGAAGTATATAAATTATACTCTCTTAAAGGTGGATATAAACCATGTTGTGGAAGACATCAAGAACAACGAGGAACTGAATTGGCCAAAAAAACTGAGGACAGCTCCCGAAAGAAGGGATACATCCAAATGTTGTGAGTTCCATAAGGATCATGGTCACACGATCAAGCAGTGTGTAGCTCTCCGAAATGAGATAGAGGCACTCATTAGACGAGGAAAGCTTAACAAGTATGTTGATCTCCAGAATGGTCGGAGGACCAACAACAGAGCTCGATAGAGGTCTAAATCTCCTTATCGACCAAGAGACGATAAGAAAAGGGACCATGAAGAAGACCCTGAAGATGACCTTGATCTTCCAAAATGGCCAAGACAACGTGAGCATGAGGTATTTTCAATTCATTTTGGTTCATTCGATAGTTACATGATTACAGGTGGAGATGCAGGAGGGGGTGATCGTACCGCTGAGAGAAAAGCTTACCTCAATGAGGCATAAGCTTGTTCCTATATACAGCGGATAAATTTAGCAGAAGAGGATCGCCTGAGAAAGGTTAACAAAGACAAGTTGGTCATTGGTTTTTCCAAAAATGATCTGGAAGGCATTTTGTATCCTCACGATGATCCTCTAGTGATATTAATAAGAATGAATGATGTAATCATCTCAAGAGTACTGGTGGATAATGGTATCTCGACAGACATCATGTTCTACCCTTGCTTTGATAGTTTGAACTTAAAACTTAGTCAGTTGGAGCCATATCGCAGGCCCCTCATTGGGTTCTCTAGAGAAAAAGGTTTTTCACTTGGGATGATCAATTTAGACATGTTGATTGGTACCTGGTCTGCTTGCAAATCAGAAAAGGTATGCTTCTTCGTAATGGATAAAAATGTCCAATCAGCCTATAATATAATCATGGGGAGAGTAGGTTTGAAAAAGTTTGAGGCAGTTCCATCCACTGTACATCAGTGTTTAAAGTTCCCGACCAACTTTGGGGTTGGAATTATGAAGGGCGATTAAAAAGTATCTCGGTAGTGCTACTACTCATCTATCGAGCAAGAAGAATTGTAGGAAGCTAGGAAAAAAACTAGTACTTATCAGGTTGATGAATCTGATGAGTCTAAGATTAAAACCTTAGACCCAAGAGAAGAAACGGAGCTCATTAAAGTCCGGGTCATGGACGCAACGAAAAGCATTATTCTGGATGACAAGCTATAAGGATATAATTTTATAAATGTCCGGGGTAGATTCCTAGATCACAGTTCATATGTCTGATACTGCTAAATTCGGCACGTCAACACGATCATCCTCGACGGCTTGTATCCGAATTCAATGCAACCACTTTCTTCATGTGCATCATGCTACATGTAACGTGCTGCTCAACTCATTCCCACTACTCCACTACACTCTATCAGTAAAATGTTTTATTAGAACTTTAAATATTTGCATAAATATTTGGGAATTGTTTTTGAAAATTATTTTTGAATTCTGGATTAATTTTTTATCAAAAGTAGAATTTTTCTAAGTGTATAAGCGAATGGCCTCGATCGACGAGATCACTCGAGCGACTTTGAAAGTCGTTCGCGCGAGATAGGCATGTCGCGCGATATCGTTCGAACGACTTTTGTCCTTCGTTCGAGCGACATGCTATCTCGTTCGAGCAACATGGTTATCTCGTTCGAACGAGCCACCGCCTCGATTTTTGCATAAATATCTGATCTCCTTCTACACGTTTTTTTTTAAGTCTTTCTGCAATCTCAAAAATCTGCGAAAACTGCCCAGAATAAGACTTCACCTTTTAAGGTTTTCTAAACCTTTTTGATTCACAAAACCATTCCCATATATGTGTGTGAATCTTTAAACCTTCAAGAAGATCATTTACTCCTTTGGAGTAATTTGTGAGGAAGTCGTTCTCTTCCTCACTGCTGCCCTACTAGAAAGGGATTATTCCAGCCGCCGACAACAGAACCGACACCTGAGGGTATTTCTGTGTCGCTGTATTTTCATTGTAATCCGTTGTAAGCCGTTTTCTCAAAAAAATTATTGTAAAAATAAAAGGTTTTGCCCCGTTGGGGATTTTTCCTCATAATTGTGTTCTTGCATGTTTCATCATCATAGTTAATCTCATATAGATGCATGTTTAGGACTTATGTCGTAAAAACTGTGTTTACTTAAATAACTTCCCTATTTGAACGCAAGCGCACTCTTTTCAAATTGGTATCAGAGCCAGTTACACAATTTTACCGTGTAATTTTCCGCAAATTTTTTCTAAGATATCAATTTTCTGAAAAAATTGATTTAAAAAAAACGAGTGTGTTCATTATGGAGAAGTTATATAATAAAATGCCAGTTTTTTACGGGACAAACTATGCATATTGGAAAGCCCGCATGAGATCTGCTTTAAAAGCTATTGATGAACGTGTCTGGACTTTGGTTGAAAGAGGGTGGACACCTCCCTCCGTCACTGTTGATAATGTGATCAATTTAAAACCTGTCACTACTTGGACTGAAGACGAATTTAAATGGTCATCATTCAATTCTAAGGGTCTAAGTGCTATTTCTGGGTCTGTCACTCCTGATGAGTTCAAACGCATAATGACGTGCACCACGTCTAAAGAGGCATGGGATGTTTTACAACTCACCCATGAAGGAACTAATGCTGTGAAACAGTCTAAATTGCAAAATTTGACAACTCAATTTGAAACCATCACCATGCATGAGACTGAATGTTTTGATGATTTTTCTGCTAGGCTTTCTGACATTGTTAATACTAGCTTTAATCTTGGTGAGCATATTCCTAGTGCTAGAGTTGTTAAAAAGATTCAGCGTTCTTTGCCTAAGCGTTTTATCCCTAAAGTCACTGTGCTAAATTCTATGGGTAATTTAAATACGCTAAAATTGGAAGAACTTGTAGGAGATTTGCAAACATATGAAATTGATATGTTCCCTAAAACTGCTAGGTCTAAAGATAAGGGAATTGCACTTAATGCCAAAGAGAGAAAGAGTGAGGGGTCGGCTAGAAAGAGGGTAGAGTCATCTAGAAAGAGAGAGACTGACACGTCAGATTCTGATTGTGATTTTGACTTAAATGATTTGGCTCTTTTTGAAAAAAATTTCAAGAGGATTCTCAAATTTAAGAAAAATGGCAATTTTAAAGATAAAAAGAAATTTAAGAAAAATAAGTTTGAAAAGAAAAATGAAAAAGATTTTAAAGATCCTCCTAAGAAATAAAGTGAGAGGTTCTTTGAGTTATACGGTAGGGGTCATAGAGCCTTTGAGTGTGCCACATGTCTGAACAGAGAAAAAGGGAAAGCTATCCTTAATGCTACCCTTAGCGACGACAGTGAGCTCGAGTCGGTGGATTCTGGAGTCGAGTCACCGCATGAGTGTAACTTCACCGCATTCATGACTAGTCATGTGAGAACTTCTAGTACTCCTCACTACGATGAGGATGATGCATCACAGGGACACCTCGACAGTGAGATCGACGTGAGTGACGGGGAGGATGACACAAGTGAGAGCGAGAGTGATATTCAACGCGCATACGCTAAGTTATATTCTGAGTCATTTAAAACTAAAAAGCGTAACAAAGCGTTAGTTCTTAAGATCACCACCTTAGAGGAAGATTTAAGAAAAGTGAGAGAGAGAGAGTCCTCCACCTGCACTGCCCTGAGAGAGAGAGAGAATCTGCCTGTGTTGAGAAAGAGAGTTTGTTTAGAGAGAGAGAGAGAGTAATTCTTAGAAAGAGAGAGGGGACTTGACTAAACAAGTGGCTAGTCTTACGAATGAGCTCCATACCTCCGTGGAGACTCGGAAGAAACTTGAAGCCCTTGTTGCCCAACTGACTCATGATCTTGAGAAAGAACGAAAAGTCAAGGTTCAAATCGAGGACAAATCTGGGAAAATGGGAAAGATGCTCCTCAGCCCCGCTTTAGGTTTTGGTGATCGGTAGGGAATAGGATATGATGGTGCCTCCATGTCCCAAATTATAC
This sequence comes from Sambucus nigra, assembly GCA_949130495.1. Lineage (NCBI taxonomy): Eukaryota > Viridiplantae > Streptophyta > Magnoliopsida > Dipsacales > Adoxaceae > Sambucus > Sambucus nigra. The sequence goes on along the minus strand of OX422214.1, from coordinate 378,725,889 downwards.
CTGGACCTTATCCTGAGTTTACTACAACTCCTTATGGACATCGTCAAAAACCTCGAAGGAGAGCACAACCAAGAAAAGCAAACCAAGGTCCGCCTTTGACTGTGTTCTTTTGTACTTATTGCAAAAGAAAAGGACACCTCAGGGAGTTTTGCTATAGCATGGGTCAGACACGACGTACTACTGCTCCACCACATCATACTGATGAATTTTCTAGTCTAAGAGAGCGAGTTGAGTCCTTAGCTACCACGTCTCAGAGTTTGATGGAGGAATTCCGACAGATGTCTTTCCCGTCTGTGAATGCTTCTCACATTCCAGCTAAAACCAACAACAACAAAGGCAAACAAAAGGTTACCACTTCTTGGGTGACTAAGAAAGATAAAAAGGCCTTTGTTGTTCATGTTGCTCTCAAAGCACATAATACCTCATAGTGGTATTTTGACAGTGGGTGCTCCAGACATATGACAGGTGATGCCTCATTTTTTACATCTCTTGAGGATTATCAGGATGGCAGAGTCACCTTTGGAGATGGAAGCAAGGCTAGCATTGTAGGACGAGGTACTGTAGTGTTACCTGGATTTCCTAAGCTAGAGAATGTGTTGTACGTCAAAGGTTTAAAAGTAAACCTTCTCAGCATTAGCCAGCTGTGCGACACTGACTTTGCAGTAAAGTTTGACCGGGACGCGTGTAATGTCTACAATCAAGCCGATAAAATTTTGATGCAAGGGGTGAGGACCGAGGATAATTGTTATGGGACTGTGCCTAATTCCTCACCTGTCTGCAACAGCGCCATGATCACTCCTATGGATCTGTGGCCCAATGTCTAGGTCACGTAAACATTAGAGATCTCACTCGCTTAGCTAAAAAGGACCTAGTACGTGGCTTACCATCTCTTGGAAGGCCAACTTCAACGGTTTGTCGACCCTGTCAGTTGGGAAAAGAAATTCGTAGTCCCCACAGGAAGTTACATTCCATTACCACCTCTCGTGTTTTTGATCTTATACACATGGATATTATGGGTCCCACTCATACCGAGAGTCTAGGTGGTAAGAGGTATATCCTCGTGATGGTGGATTATTTCTCCAGATACTCCATTGTAGGTTTTCTGAGAGAGAAATATGATGTTGTAGAGTTTTTAACAACCAAGTGGCGTGTCTTGCAAAATCAACACGGAGTCACTATTAATAGAATACGTAGTGACAACGGCACTGAATTTAAGGAAGCAAAAGTAGATTTGTGTTTTGATAGCCTTGGGATCAAACATGAGTTTTCTGCTGTGAAGAATCCTCAACAAAATGGGATTGTTGAGAGAAAGAATAGAACGATCCAAGATATGGCTAGATCTATGCTTCTAGGTCATAAAGCTTCTAGAAGATTTTGGGCAGAGGCAGTGTCTACTGCATGCCACACGGTGAATAGGGTCTATCTGTGTCCACACACTTCAGACTCCTTATGAGTTGTGGACTGGCAAGAAGCCCAGCATTGCATATTTTCGTGTTTTGGGGAGTAAATGCTACATCCTACGGGATAGAGAGCAATTAGGAAAGTTTGACTCTCGAAGCGACAAGGGAATACTGCTGGGATATTCATCGAATAGTAGAGCATACTGGGTTTTTAACCTGAAGAGCTCTAAGGTTATGGAGTCAATAAACGTCACCATGCAAGATGAGGAACCTTCGGCATTTGTTGACTCTAAACTTCAGTGTGAGGTTGAGGATGTTTCTAGCAGTGATTTACTTGTACCTCACCCACACTCTGTGGACCCCACTCCTGTGTTAGGTGAGACTCCCGCTTGGGTTCGCAAGTGTCATGACCCTTCTTCCATTGTTGGTGATCCCACTCTAGGGGTCAAGACTCGTGCTCAGCTAGAGAACGTTGTCAGCCATTTTTGCTACACGTCCAAAGTCGAGCCCAAGAATCATAAAGAAGCACTCAAGGATGAACACTGGATATCTGCTATGCAGGATGAGTTGCTTCAATTTAAAAAGAATAATGTATGGGAACTTGTCCCCCGACTTAGTGAGACTAATGTGATTGGTACCCGGTGGATGTTTAAGAATAAAATAGATGAAAATGGTACCATAATCCCAAACAAGGATAGGTTGGTCGCTCAAGGCTACACACAGATAGTAGGTGTAGACTTTGGGGAGACATTTGCTCCTGTTGCGAGGCTTAAGTCCGTCCGTCTACTACTCGCCGTCGCATGTCATCTACGCTTAAAGTTATATCAAATGGATGTCAAGAGTGCCTTTCTGAATGGCATTCTACAGGAGGAGGTTTACGTGGAACAACCAAAAGGGTTTGAAGACCATCAGCATCGGGAACACGTCTACTATCTAAGGAAAGCCTTGTATGGTTTGAAGCAAGCACCCCGTGCTTGGTACGAGAGGCTTACTTCCTATCTCTTAGCCCGTGGCTTCAAGAGAGGGGGAGTTGATATGACGTTGTTTATCAGGAGAGATGACGATGCAATTTTGGTTGCCCAGGTCTATGTGGATGACATAGTCTTTGGATCCACGTGCTCTCAACATGCTCATCATTTTGAAGAGGATATGAAAAGTGAGTTTGAGATGAGCATGGGTGGTGAGATTACTTTCTTCCTTGGTCTCCAGGTTCGTCAGCTAGAGGATGGGATGTTCATCTCCCAATCCAAGTATGCTAGAGACCTAGTGAAGAAATTTGGTTTAGACCCCGCTAAGCATTCACGTACACCTATGAGTACCACTACCAAGCTTAGTAAGGACACTTCAGGCAAGGACGTAGAGAAAACCTTGTATCGAAGTATGATAGGTAGTCTTCTCTACTTGACTGCCAGTCGTCCCGACATAGCCTTTAGTGTTGGAGTCTGTGCACGATATCAAGCGTTCCTAAAAGAGTCACATTTACTTGCTCTTAAACGTATTATTAAATACGTGAGTGGGACTCTCTCATACGGTATTTGGTATTCCTTTGATACTGATGACCGTTTATCTGCCTATTCAGATGCTGATTGGGCCGGGGATGTAGATGGTTGTAGGAGCACTTCTGGTGGGTGTTTCTTTTTTGGTTCTGCTCTTATCTCCTAGCTGAGAAAGAAACAAAATTCCATCTCTTTGTCCACTGTGGAGGCTGAGTACATAGTCGCCGGGAGTTGTTGCACGCAACTCTTGTGGATGAAGCAAATGCTGGAGGATTATGGTATTTCACAGGACACCGTGACCATTTCCTGTCATAACACGAGCGCGATACACATATCCCACAATCCAGTCCAGCATTCGTGCACAAAGTACATCAAGATACGTGAGCACTTTATACGACCGTTAGTTGAGAAGAGAGTCGTATCCCTGAGTTTTGTTCCCACCTACCGTCAGTTAACCGATATTTTCATGAAACCTTTAGATGCCCTTAAATTTGAGAGTCTTAGGAAGTCTTTGGGGATTTGCACAGTTGACTGAGGGGTTGGTCTTTGTCTAGAATAGGATACTTTTTCATGTTCATATCATATGCTTCCTATTGCTAGTCTGTTTTATATGTATCATTGCATTGTTGTACAGCTATTGTTTATTTTATTTATTTTTTTAAATCCAAAAAAGATATTTGTTTTTATATAAAAAATTTTTTTTGAAAAGCACAAAAAGATTTTTGTATTTTTTTTATATGCACCTTTTATGGATGAGCATTTAAGATAGCCAAGTCACAACTTCATTCCATTTATCCATGTGACTGTTTGATAAAGAGATGAGACGCTACATCATTTCATCCATGTGCTTTACACTATTTGGAGTTTTTGAGATGTGATTGGCGATATCTTCCTACATGTTTGACTCCTATATCCTTTATTGCACACATGCACGGCTTTATTTGATAATTGCACTTGTCTATCACATGTTGGCTTGAGTGTTTCCATCTCAATTCTGTCTATACAACTTACAATATGCGATAAAACTTGATAAGATTGGAATGCATATAAAAACCGTTGTTTTGTGAGACTGGGTATTTGTTTAAGAACGGGGAGGGGCTGCGAAAGGTCATTATCTATTCTTTGCGCAAAAGCCACCGTTCAAAAGGACATAAAAATGGAGGAATTTTATTATCCGGGGTCCAAAGAGGTTAAAAGTGCCCGAAAAAATTCAAAGGCAATAAAAAGAAATTCATGCCAAATATGGGCCATTTAGTTTTCACCATCAATTCTCCAAAGTTTGAGAATTTAGAAAGCCTCTATTCAAAATAAAAATCTGAGGGAGTTTGGTTGGAGAATATAAACGGGTTTGCACTTCCTTGAAAGTCTTGAAAAAGCATGCAATAGTTTTGGACGTTATTGGTGTGGAAATCCCTTTGAGCTTTGATTTGTTGATTTGATTGAGTCAATGTCTCAATTACCACCTTTTTACACCAAAGGAAGACTTTGAGTTCATTCGTTAGGAGTATCCGATATTCATCGTGCACATATGTCATGTTTGTATGCATTGATTTTCCTATCTAATTTGTTCACACCCCATCATTTTCGCTATCATTGACTTGGTTATTTTTGTGATCTTTCATGGTGTGATTCTTTGTTGTATTCTATGTGTGCAAAATTTTAAAAAATGCAAAAATAGCAGTTTATTCCCGTGTGTCATTCTCCATGTGCATTCATTTCTGCTTCTCATATCTATCTATTTGGGGACATCATAAAAAGGGGGAGAAGAATTATGGGGGAGAATTGTTTTGTTGTTTTGGTTGATCATCACTTTTTGCATATCATTATATTTTCAATCTGTTGCTTGTCACGGGTATTTGCTTTATCTCATGTGTGTAGGTACAACATTGCTCATTATTTGATTCCACACCCTGATGAGAAAAGCTTTGGAAGATTTGGAGAGCTGAAGATTTGGAAGACATGTCATTTAATATTCTCAGTTTGAGGGTTTAATGGGGATATTATCTTGTATGTCATAGGATTGCATAATTCGCATTTTTTTATGTATGTACCGGCATAGACATAGGGGGAGATTTGTAAGGACATAATTTTATAAATGTTCGGGGTAGATTCCTATATCACAGTTCATATGTCTAATACCGCTACATTCGGCACGTCAACACGATCATCCTCGACGGCCTGTATCCGAATTCAATGCAACCACTTTCTTCACGTGCATCATGCTACATGCAACGTGTTGCTCAGCTCATTCCCACTACTCCACTACGCTCTATCAATAAAATATTTTATTGGAACTTTAAATATTTGCATAAATATTTGGGAATTGTTTTTGAAAATTATTTTTGAATTCTGGATTAATTTTTTATCAAAAGAAGAATTTTTCTAAGTATAGAAGCGAATGGCCTCGAGCGACTTTGAAAGTCGTTCGCGCGAGATAGACATGTCGCGCGATATCGTTCGAACGACTTTTGTCCTTCGTTCGAGGGACATGCTATCTCGTTCGAGCGACATGGCTATCTCGTTCGAATGAGCCATCGCCTCGATTTTCGTATAAATATCTGATCTCCTTCTACACATTTTTTTTCAAGTCTTTCTGCAAACTCAAAAATCTGCGAAAAGTACCCAGAATAAGACTTCACCTTTTAAGGTTTTCTAAACCTTTTTTATTTACAAAACCATTCCCATATATGTGTGTGAATCTTTAAACCTTCAAGAAGATCATTTACTCATCTGGAGTATTTTGTGAGGAAGCCGTTCTCTTCATCACTGCTGCCCTACTGGAAATGGATTATTCCAGTCGCCGATAATAGAACCGACACCTGAGGGTATTTCTGTGTCACTGTATTTTCATTGTAAACCGCTTTCTTACAAAAATTATTGTGAAAATAAAAGGTTTTTCCCCGTTGGGTATTTTTCCTTATAATTGTGTTCTTGCAGGTTTCATCATCGTAGTTAATCTCATACAGATTCATGTTTAGGACTTAAGTGGTAAAAACTGTGTTTAATTAAATAACTTCCTTATTTGAATGCAAGCGCACTCTTTTCACAAGCAACCAAAAAGAACAACTCAGATTGGTGCTTCACTTGATCCGATATTGAAGCAAGAGCTGGTGGCATTTCTGAAGCACAGAAAATAAGTATTCGTGTGGAGTCATGAAGATATGTCGGGGATAGACCCAGCTTTCTTATGTTACGAGCTCAACGTCAATAAAGAGATCAAACCAGTGAAGCAATGAAGAAGTGTCTTTAGTCTGGAGAAGAATCAGGCTATTCAAGAAGAAGTGGAAAAGTTGCAAAAGGCTTCTTTCATTGAAGACGTCAAATATCCTGATTAGCTGGTTAATATTGTGATGGTGAAGAAGAAGAAAACCAAATGGAGAATGTGTGTGGACTTCACAGACCTGAATATAGCTTGCCCCAAAGATCATTTCCCTCTGCCCAGAATAGATCAGTTGGTAGATGCAACCTCGGGGCATAAATTGCTAAGCTCCATGGATGCCTACTCTGGATACAATCAAACTAAAATGAAGCGAGAAGACAGGGAAAGTACCTCTTTCATTACCCTACGAGGAACATATTTTTCCAATGTTATGCCTTTTGGTCTTAAGAATACAGGTGCTACATATCAGTGACTGATGAACAAGGTATTTGCAGAGCAGATTGGCAAAAATATGAAAGTGTACGTCGACGACATGTTGACCAAAAGCAAGAAAGCAAGTGACCATATAGCTGATTTGAGCTAAACATTTGATCAGTTGGAGAATTACCAGATGAAGCTGAACCTGACCACCAAGAAGAAAGTGCAAAGCCTTATGGGGCATGTTGCAGCTCTTAACAGATCCATCTCTCAAGCAACTGATAGATGTCTTCCATTCTTCAAGGTGCTAAGAAAGAACTTTGAGTGGAATGACGAATGCGAGAAGGCATTTCTAGAGTTAAAGAGATACTTGGGAACACCTCCTCTATTGTCCAGGCCAGTGGCGGGAGAAAATTATATTTGTACTTAGCCATTTTAGAAAGTGTAGTCAGTTTTTCTTTGATACGAATAAAAAGCGGAGTGCAAAAACCAGCTTACTATATGAGCAAGGCATTCAGAGGAACAGAGATCAGGTATCCAAAATTGGATAAGTTGGCATTGGCACTGATTGAGGTGAGCAGGAGGATGAGACCATATTGTCAAGCCCATACGATAGTGGTATACACTGATATGGCACTCAGACAGGCTCTACATAAGTCAAAAAAGATTGGAAGATTGATGTATTGGGCAGTGGAATTAGGGGAATATGACATTATCTACGAGCCAAGATCCTCTCTCAAAGGGCAGGCAGTGGTGGATTTCATTGTTGAATTTACCTATTGAGGTATTTAACTAAAGTTATGGAGATTGTATCCAATTTGGCAGTTGTCCAAGTGGTTAGGATACCAAGACTGGAGAATGCAAGGGAATATGCACTTGCTCAGTTAGCTTCAGCTACATGCACAGAGCTACGAAGAATAATTTCCATTGAGATACTGGCAAGAAGAAGTATTGATGAAGATTTAATGGTGAAATTTATTGCTTTGGATATGGGACCTTCTTAGATGTATCCCATCAGGGCTTATATCAAAGAAGGTACGTTGCCAGCTGATCAACTTACAGCTAAGAGGTTAAAGTGTAAGGCTATCACATACGTCTTAAATAATGGAGTTTTGTATAGAAGAGGTGTGATAGATGGTCTGCAAAGATGTGTTCATCCAACAGAAGTCAAAGATCTAATCGAAGAAATTCATGAAGGATCATGTGGAGCTTAAGTAGAAGGTAGAATTATGTTATAGAGAATAAATACACAGGGATACTATTAGCCAACAATGCGCGCTGATTGTACAACTTATGCAAAGAAATGCGATAAGTGTCAGTGATTTTCTACTATATAAAGAACTCCTCAGGCACTATTTACATCAATCACTTTACCTTGGCCATTTGTTATGTGGGGAATAGACTTAGTCGATCCTCTACCAATTATATGAGGACGATTCAAATATTTGGTGGTAGAGGTTGATTACTTTACCAAATGGGTAGAAGTTGAACCTCTTATTGATATGGCTTATGAAAGGGTCTATCAATTCATCTGGAAGAATATTATTTTTAGATATGGTCTACCACGTGCTTTTATCACTGATCATGGTACCCAATTTGATAATGATGAGTTTATCGCGTATTTTCTACAGTCTAATGTTCAAAAGATCCATTTTGCTCTGGGTCATCCCCAAAGTAACGGGCAAACGAAGGTGACGAATAGAACTCTACTGACTGGGTTAAAGAAAATATTGGATGACGTTAAAGGCAATTGGATCAAGGAGCAGCACTCACTGTTATGGGCCTACCGAACAACGCCCCGAACAACAACAGGGGAGTCCCCTTACATGTTGGCTTTTGGGAGTGAAGAAGTCATACCTACTAAATTAGGACTACCTACTCATAGGGTGATTAATTTCAATTCTTCGGTAAGTGATTTGATGAGACGCTTGGATTTGGATATGCTTGAAGAAGTCAGAGAAGAGGGAGCAACCTGAAATGCAGCTTATTAGCAAAGGACTGTCATATTCTACAGTAAAAGGGTCAAGAAGTGCGATCTCAAGGAAGGAGATTATGTGCTCAAGAAAGTAATTCAAACGAACAATAAGTTGGAGGCCAATATGCATGGGCCCTATCGTCTCACAGCTGTTGTTCGACCTAGCACTTACAGAATAGAAACTCTAGAAGGGAAAGAATTCAAGAATTCTTGGAATGCAGAGCACCTGAGAAAGTATTACCAGTAATGTAACTGTACATGTACCCCATTATTTCATTATGAATGAAAATGCAGATTCTCGATATTCATTTGTGTTATTTTTTTCGGAGTGCTAGTGCTACACACTACACTTAACTCAACAACAACAATTTTTTTCTCAACCAAGTTGGTCGGCATTAGCCCAAACATCAACAAAGTTGGTCGACATCAGCAATCATCAACTACAAGTTGGTCGAAATCAATAGAACCAACAATGTTAGTACAACGATCGAGCAAGGCAAGGCCTATTTAATTATGGGTAACCCAAGTGGCATCTAAATTAGGCAATAATATGGGTAAAATATCCACTGCCTAGGCACCAGGGAAATTATTTACTTAAATGATTGCTACAACTAAGTAAGAACATAGGATAAAAATAATTCCATTGCTTAGACTCTTATGGGTGATAAGTCACTACAACTAGGCAAGCAAACATATGGGGCAAAGTTCCATTATCTAGGCAACCAAATCAACAGAGGACAAATTGTCCATATATATATATATATATATATATATATATATATATATTAACAAATACAACATTATTATAGTTGATCTCATAAAGATCGATAAGAAAAACATCATACAATTAATTTATTTCCAAGGAAACAAAATTACAAAAAGATGATTTTTCTTCGTTACACAATCACTAACGAAATATAGATAGCCTATTCTACTGGTTTCTTTCCTTCAGATTTAGGTACAGGATCCATTCCAGCTGGAGGATCATCTAAAGCAAATGAAGAGTTAATAAAGTTCAAATCTCACAGCATCCTGGTATTGCTCGTACTTGGTCGGTCAAGTAGATGAGGAGGTCAGGATATTTCAAAATCTTCGTGAAGATTGTAGTCAAGAAGATATTTAGAAATTAAATACCTTGGAATGGATCCAACTAGAATCCAGCTAACATCTAGTTTGAAAGGAGGTACTAGAAGATCAAGTAATCCAGGGTCATACCAATCCCACAACTCGGTTCCTTCCTCAACCTTCATCACAGTTAGAGCATTAAACCACCCCTGTTTGTATCCCTCATTGTTTGATTTCTTCAACTTGGCATCAAGATGACACAAAGCTTCATCGTATCCCCCCATCCAAAACTCTCTGGGCTTCTTGTGGAATTGATAAGTCAATCGTCCAACATGCTGATGAAGTCTTTTCACCAAACTTTCTTTATTCTCTAACACAGAACTCTGATTGGAAAGTTGCTCAATAAGTGTCTGAATTTTTTGAGACATCTAAGCTAAAGCTTGATTTTTTTGCCTTCAGTTGAGCAGCCTGGTTTTCTAAAGCCTGTTGAGTCCTTGTCTCTTCGATGCTGCTCTGACCAGCTCTTGATCTACCCCGGTTAGAGGATGTAGGTTTGGCTCTCTTCAAAGCTTCTAATCCTTTTCTTAATGAAGCATTTTTAGTCTTTAAAAAAGAAAAACCTTCATCATTGACTGGGGGCAGAGCTACAGAAGAAAAAGCAGACTTCAGCTTCTCAATTCTTCTCTTAATGCAATATTTTCTTAATCTAGCAACTTGGCAATATTTTTGTGATCTTAAACCTCAAGCTTTAGTACACTCTATCTCTTATTATGGGCTGAGATAAATTTGTCATAGCCCCGATTAGCTCTCAACTATTGGTACTTCTTCTCATAACCTTCATGCAGCAGAGTAGTGGTTTCCTTGTGTTAAAGTTAAAGTTCTACAATCATTTCTTGAAGGTCTTTAATCATCTCATAGTAAGCCACGCTATTTTCTACAGCCCGACCAAGTAAACATTTTAAATAATTGTAAGCATCAATTGCTCGCTCAGAAGCATCAGATCCAAGAACACCAATTATTTGTGCCTCAGTGAAGTATGCACGACCAGCTTTGAAATAATTAGTACACTTCTTTATCAACTCTGTATCATGAGCAGACAATAATTCCATCCTGGCAAATAACTAGCAAGGCAAAGTAAAAACAAATCAACAAACAACATAGCTATAAAGGAGAAGCTCAGAATAAATAACAAAGTCCATTTTATTGATCATAAGAAAAGAGGGTACAACCAAAGGTATAAAATAAAAGGGAAAACAGAGAAAGGCAACAAATGGCCGAACAACTTCACACCTTCTCCTTATTCCCTACAACATCCTCAGCTGATTTTGAATAAGGAATTGGTTGCTCAGTGGGCAGCTGGCGTTGCTCGGTAGAGGTTATTGCCTGCTGAACTTACTCGAAAGACTGAGGGATAATGGAAACAGGTGTTTATTCTACTACTAATAAAGAAGATTCATTAGATCCAGGTTCATCTTCTTTTTCTTCGTCAATAGTAGGAGGAGGACCATGAATATGTCTCTGAAATAATTCAGAATCCTCAGCAACGTTCAACTCCTTCAATACTTCAACCCATCCATCCCTAAAGAATTTCAAACTTGCATACTCCATTTTAGTAGAGGTAGCAGTTACATCTTTGTTCCACCCTTTGTCCCAGCCAGAGCTAAATGACTTCTTCATAGAAACTCTTCTCTTCGCCCTCTCTGAAGAAGTATTTTTCCTAAGAAGCTCTTCAACAAATTTTACCTTATGTTCAAGATCTTTCTTACACCGTTCAACCTCTTTAAGCTTACCCTCAGCTTCCTCCTTGCTAGAAATGGCCATCTTCAATTTCTCCTCTGCCTCATTGGAAGCATTTACAGCCTCTTGTGCAACATTCAGAGATTCTTGCCTCGCTAGATTGGCCTCTTTGGCAGCTTCCACATCTTTTTATTGAGATGTCTTAGCAGACTTGATTTTATTTTCCCAAGCATATTTATCATCCTCATACTTCTGTCGAGATTTATCCAAATATTTTGACAACCCAGAAAGGGCTTCTTCTACTCTAGTGGAAGAAGTTATAGCTTTGATAGCTTCATCCTTCTGCCAAATATTATTAAAATACACCAAAAACTGCAAGATGAAAAGAAGCCCAAATCAAAAAATAAACGTTGTATAAAGAATCAAAATAATAAGTATAATTACACTTACTAATGTAAGGTGTTGGTCTACTAGGTCAGTGACTTTCTCCCGAGGAGTAGAAATCTCAGTAGCTCGGCAGTTAGGAAGAGTTCCAGACCAGATCAATTTCTTAGCCAAACCTGGAAAAATGAGAGATGGAGAACTAACTCTCAAAGAAGGTACCTTTACCCAAGAAGGTTGAGCAGCAGCATTCACGGTCTTCTCAGCAAGACTCCTTCTCAGTCTTTTCAGAGGAACAACTTTAATAAAAGGTGTTATCTCTTATCGAACAACAGCAACCCCTTCAATCAAAGGTGCTGCCTCTTTTGGAGCAACTGGGGGCTTCTTACTGACTTTCTTGATAGTTGTGACTGCTCCCCCAGATGGAGCAACATCCTTTTTCTTAGTCCCTTCAGTTGGGACATCTTCTTTGCTCTTCTTCGCCCCATCATCACCAGGAGCAATCTTGGCAAAGAGATCAGGCATTCTCCTCTTCTTCATCATCAGGTCGGCAATATAAGTGCCCAAATCAGAGGAAGATTCTTCAACAATTGAAGAAGAAACTGGAGCCTTCTCAAGATCAATCACCAAAGGAGGAGCGATAGGCCGAGCAATAAAAGAGGAAGTGGTGTTCTTGTATCTTAGTAAATAGGAAGCATACCTCACGTGTTCTCCAGCTATTGCTTGATCCCTAGATAAATTTCAAATCTTTTATATTAATATCACTATCTTTTGGGTATTTTCTCTTACTGTCAACTGTAACATAAAAAATAAATATCAGTGACACATTGTATAAAATAAAAACAGAGTTAATTTGAAAAATAGAACAACCTATCCCATTGCCATAAATTGGACATTTAGGACCTTGGTACACGTCTTTCCCCTTTAGTGGGGGGTGTTGCCAATTTTTCATCATAACCCTGTGTTCAAAATAATCCCTATTAGCATCAGGGAGATTGACCATTAAAGATCTGTTAGAAAACCTAGTTTTTAAATAAAAGGTGTTGTCATTGGTAACCCATTTATAACAGTACATAATTTTAGGAATCCTTAGACGAGTTCCATGAATTTGATTCAATCTATGTATGCCATTAACTACCCTCCATGTATTTAGAACTACTCTTGCAGCAACAATATCAAAATATTGGCAAAATTCCAAACACAGGGGATTAGGCGGGAAAGAAAAACCACATTCAGCCACAAAAATAGAAGGAAACCAATGTCCCTCAGCTAGAGAAAATAAATCAAAAGGGCAAGAAAGTTCTTCCAGAATAACCCCAGAAGGAATCCTAAAATCGTCCCTACACTTATCCAATGATTCGATAAGGTAAACCATGATTGCTAAAACAAAGAAAGAAGAAGGAAAGAAAAAGTTCTTACAGAAAAATTAAGAAATCAGCTAAGGTATATGACAGAGAAGACGATCATAAGAAGAAAAGAGAGAAGACAAAGAGTTTGGGAATCTAGATGGCAAAAGGTAGAAGACAATATGCTTTTGTCGTCTTTATATACGCCACCTTGAAAAATGGGAGAATTAATGATCACAGATGATAGCGATTGCGTTTTCGGCGGCTAATCAAGGAAAAAGACACAAGTACCCAAGTGTTCACCAAAATTCGAAATATTTACTAGTTTGCCACTTCGCACTCAAAACTATTATGCTCAGAGGAAAATTTCACAAGTGTTGAAGGTCTGTAACCAAACAAAATATGGGAAATATGCCCTAGCAACTTTTGGGTATAATATTTCACAATCTTGCATACAATCTCAACTATGAAACATTGGGGTCTTATATTGATACAAAAATTAATCAGTTGGTGTGGACCATTTATGTTAAGACACTTGTCATCCAACATGGCATAAATATATGTACCGAGCAACTTAATGTGATGAGCTACTCAGAATACCGAGTTACTCAGCATACCCAGCAACTAGCTGGGAAGACTAAACGACCAAGATAGATTCAATGAATGTTCTTACTATGTACCGATGTATATGCCTATTTAATAACGACGTACAGTCTATTCATATGAGCAGTCCAGGGGCTATAAATACATTATAATACCCTCATGGCAGGGTAAGTGATCATAAGAAAAGCTAATCGAGATTAAGGAAAAGCACCCAACAATACAAGATAGTGGACGTAGGCCATTTCATTAAGGTTGAACCACTTTCAAAATTCTTTGTCCTATTTCTTTATTCATATTTATCTGCGATTAATTAATTATATCAAATCCAGTTTTTTACATCAACAGTACCTTTAGGTGCAATCCCCAAAAATTGGAGAATGGTAACGAGTACGTGGTTCCTACACTTGCAAGCTTTACATATTTTGCTGAATCTAGATTTTGCATGGAATGATGAACGCAAATTTTCACGTGATTCAGTTTTTTTACAAGATTATGTTGTCTTCAGCTTGTAATTAGTTTATGGATTTTGCCAATCTAGGTGGCTTTTTTTAATTTTCTCTTCTTTTGATCTAAATTTATCTTTTATGTTATTTCTGAACCTTTGAATTGATGTATTTAGTTAGGGTGGTTCTAACCCATTCAGAGGCAAATTAACCCTTGGCCAAAAAAAAAGCATTTGCCAACTCTCCAAAACAGTTATTGACCTCGAGGATCTTCCATTTATGCAGTCCTCAATTATGCAGCCCCAAATTATACATCCCAAAATTGTGAGAAATTCTAAATAAAATATGCAACCCCAAAGTTTATATTGTGAGAAATTCTAAATAAAATATGCAGCCTGAGAATCTATTCTTGCTCAGGCCGCCGTTGTCATTTGGTGTCGTGTCTTCTAGAGTTAAAAGAAACTTTATATTGAGTGAATGTTTAGTATAAATAGTATTTGGTATAAGCTTAGATCTTAATATATTGATTATAATGGCTTTTGTGATTTACAACTGCTTGTGAAATTGATGCTAAAAACAGTAACCACTTGTTACGAATTCTAAGAATTAACTCAATAGATAAATTTGTGGTGTTTTTCAGAATCTGGATCCACCTCCAAGAAAAAACATTTGTGGCAGAACACGTGGGATAGCGACTGATGCCCTTATTTAAAGTTTTGGGGGTTCTAAAATTCCAATTCAATGGGACTCTATGCATAATAAACCGATTGGACGTACCGCTACCTCTTTGGCTAATGAAATTGGCTTTGCCGTACGAAATTTTGCTCCGTTAAAGGTGGAAAAACGGAGAAATATTGAAGAGAAGGAGAAGAAATCAATGATTGATCGAGTTTTGGTATATTTTATTTTTTGTTCTATTCCCCTAAAAAGTTGTGATTTTATATTCTAAAGTCATTAAAACTTGTGCAATCAAAATTTGAGTTAGACATCACAAATTCGGCGGTTGTGAGCTATTTGTATACATCAATGTCCGCACGTTATAGTGGATTCCGTAACACATTGAAGACACATTTTGCTAAATTTATAAATATTGAGGAGGCGAACAGGAACAAACCTAGTGATGTGGAAAATGATGAAGATTGGAAATTTCTTTGCTCGTTTTTTAGTACAGAGGAACATAAGGTAATAAATTTCTATGTATATTGTATGTTAAAATTGTATGTTTTCTTAAGTTTTAGTAAATTAACTTGAAATATATCACTTTTTTGTAGAAAAAATCTGATGCTTGCTCTAGTAGTCGCTCAAATGCCAAGTATGTTCATCGCGGTGGGACAAAGTCTTTTGTCCAATATTTGTATGAAGACGGTGTAATTTTTTTAGCACTTAAATTTTATTAAATTTTAATTTATGTGGATACATGTACTTGTGTATTTTATTTTCGTATGTTAATAGGCAGGTAATGCATATGAGATGCCGAAAGGACAAATTGAAGTATTTTATGTTACTCACTGGATGAAGGACAACGGGTGGATCAGTAAAGAAGCAGAGTCTAACTATGTAAGTATATAAAAGAAATAATTTTACATGTTTAAACATAAAGTATTATTCCCAAGCCGTGCGGGCTGGATTGATTTTTGTTGAAATGGGAGGACGGGAGTTGTTGGATTATTGATTTTTGTCACAACAGGTTGAATTTCATTAATAAATAAAGGAAATTCTGTCGATTTTTTTAAAAAAATAAAGTGAAATCGGTGGAAAGGACACAGTGATGATTTACTTGTATCTATAGTTATTGAATTAATGATTTGTGGGTCACAAAATATTGGATTTCTTAAATAAATAAAGGAATCTCTGTCGATGTTGTTTTATAAAGTTTAAAAAATAGTCAAACCGATAGTGTAACATATTATTTTCGTTTTCTTTGTACAAAGAGATGATTGAATTACAAAAAAAACTCGGAAGATTATGACGAGGCATCAATCTATCAAAAAATTCTTAGAAAGAGGTCGGGATACGTGAAGGGTCTTGGTACCCGACCTTTGAAATCATTATGCAGGCAGAAGTTTTATTTGGAGAACAAAAAGTTATAAACAGATATCGTAGATTTGAAAATCCTAGTCCAAGGTCTTGTGTCAGAGATGGCTACAATGAAGGCCACAATATTGTCGGATAAAGACGTTACTCCCGAGGAAGATGTTCCTTAAGGATCTTCTATCCCTTCGAATCACGTTGCATGATGACAAGTGTTTATTTTATCATTTAGTTTATGATGAGAAAACTAGTTTAAACTCATGTCTTAGTTATGAAGTGATATTTACTTTTGAGCTTCATTATAACATGAACAGTAGTACATTTATGTCTTCAATATAATATAACATCTTTTAATGATGTTTGTTTACTTAATTTTCTTTTTATTTGTTTCATTATTTAATATGATTCTGCAATGAAATAAATGTTGCAACGAAAAATAGTGTCACAAAAGACTATTAGCAATGAAGAATTGACATTTGGCAAGAAATTTTAATTCCCTCAAAATATCTTTTGCGAGGATTTATTAGTATTTTTTGCAACGAAATATTCATTGTAAAATATTTTTAGTCGAAATACAAGAACTTTTTTGCAACTAAAAAGTGTATTACAAAAAACTTTTAGCGATGTATAATTAACATTTGGCAAGGAATTGTAATTCTCTCAAAATATATTTTGCAAGGATTTGTTAGTATCATTTGCAATGAAATATTCATTGTAAAGGATTTTTAGTCAAAATACGAGAACTTTTTTGCAACGAAAAAGAGTGTTACAAAAGACTTTTAGCAATGTAAAATTAGCACTTAGAAAGGAATTTTAATTCTATCAAAAGATCTTCTACGAGAATTTATTAGTATTTTTTGCAACAAAATATTCATTGCAAAAGCTTTTTAATCAAAATATGAGAACTTTTTTGCAACGAAATTTTTTATTTTCCCCAACGAACAATTTCATTGCAAAATATTTTTAGCGACGATGATAAAATTTCCTTGCAAAAGATCTATAGCATGATAGCTAATGCGAAGAACACTGCAAGGAAAAAAAGCGTTGCAAAAGGTGTTTTGCAACAATTTTTTTCCTTGCTAAAAGCTATAATTCTTGTAGTGAACCTTGATAGATTGGTTAATGGTGACTAATGTATGGTGGAATTATTTTATAGATGGAATCCATGTCTCGGTATAGAGACCGGTAATACCCCTTGAGATGCTTATAAATTTTGTATGTGCAAACCATACAGGTGGATTATATTAATCTAACACTACAAATAAGTTAAGTTGGACCGCTCAAGAACTTAAAGAAGTTAATCAAATAAGTTATTAATAATTTATTTTATTAACGGGTATTTATAACCAAAACATGGGGAGAAATAACTAATTAATAATAAGGAGCTCGAAATATAATTTTGAGTTAAGGAGAGGAGTTCAAATTATAATTATGTAGTGGTACTGGTTATAATTAATGGATTGAGATTAAAATCCGAGTTGGATTAGGTTTTCTCAGTCCCATTAGGAGCCACATACTTATCTCTCCTTAGGGTCGTTACCGTAGCCTATATACATGCACTGAAGACTTTTTTCTTCAAGAAATTCATCACTCTTGAGATTAAAAAATCCTAATTCGGTTTTTTGAGAAAGATAGGCAACAGAGAGAAAAAGTGAGAAGATAATGTGGTCACGATGGAAGATGAAACACTTTTCGTGTGAATGTTAATATCGGGAATACGGTAGAAGATCGTGAGATGCATCTATCCTTCATTCTAAATCAATCATCATCACATACAGTTCATGCTGAGATGAGATTAAACCAGAGAGATCTCGGAGGTTAACTCTAATTCTTCCTTACAGGCTTTCACGTATGTGAATTTTTTTATAGTTCGATTTATACGCTTAATCAACAAACCCTAGAATCCTATCTACAATAGAGTTTCATCGTAGTGGCAACATGAAGTGTTTAAGTTCAAGGAAGGCTTTTGAGCACTCTTATCTACAAGATAATGTGGTCGATATAAGATTCCTTAAGGATAATTTTGTATTCATTATTCACATCGGTCCCCCCTCCACCCACCCACCCACACAAAGGAGAAGTCTGTGTGATATTGGATGATCTAAAATTAGTTGGTGATATGCATTATTTTATGGGACCAAATGTCACCTGTATAATTTTATTTGACATACACTTTGTGTAGATAATAAAATTAAAAGGAATTAGCCTGCTTAATTTATTTTGGAAAGTAGGTTCTCCAAAGTTGAATACTATCAAATGGTAATTGGGATGCTGATGAATTCTTTTAAAACTGGTAGACCTTGATTTTAATTTAGAATTCAAAAATTTGTATGCCCTATAATAATTATTTTTATTATTTGATTCTCAGTAGCAAGATGGAAAGATCTTTCAATCCACTTGTTGTAATTCTCAAGGAAAATAAATTAAAATGAATTTAATTACATTGATTGGAAAAATGAATTTGGATATAGTGTTGACTACTGAATAGTACAAGTTTGTGCTCTATGAGATTTTTCCTGAGCAACCTGGTGAGGGGGCGTCTGAAAAGGAAACCCAGGATATCAAAAATGGATGAACGATGATAATATGTCGCAGTGTTACATTTTGGCATCTATGTCCAATGTTCTGCAACATCAACATCGATCAATGACATGCCTATGACTAACACTGAAACTCAAAGATATGTTTGAGGATCAGAATTGTGCTGCGAGGTAGGTTGCCATGAAAGAACTCATAAACACAAACATGGTTGAGGGGACCCCAGTGAGGGAACTTGATTTAAGGATAATGTCTCTTCTCAATGTGGTTGAAATCCTTACCACAGAATTTGATGGGGAAACCCAGGTCGATGTTCTTTAAGAAGTTCCACCAAAATTACAACATGAACAAACTTTCTTACTCTTTAGTAGAACTCCTTAAAGAATTGCAAGCAACTGAGGGTCTCATCAAAAACTCGAGAATTGATTTGGTACTAAAAAAGGTTCCACTTATAAGCCTATGGGCAAGAAGAAGGCTCAAAAACAGGTTATGGTCCCTCAGACAACTCATGGGACTCAGGGTGGTCTGAAAATCCCAAGGCAAAGTGTTTCCATTGTAAGTCGTCAGGCCACTGCAACAATAATTGTTTGGTTTTCCTCAAAAAACATAACACCGCATGTAAATTCCATTCACTTGTTATTGAATCATGTTTTGTGTTTCGTACTACTGGTACCTAATGTGTAGATACGAGAGCCACTAATCATATATGTAATTATTTTCAGGGTTTCCTGAAAATCAAGCAATTTAGTGATGGAGAGATTTATCTTATTATGGGAGATGCTACTAGAGTAGCGGTGGTTGGTGTGGGAGACGTTCATTTAAGCTTTAGTGGTAACATGATTTTTTTTTTTAAAATATAGTCTTTATGTACCTTCGATTTTAAGGAATTTGATTTCAGTTTCTTACTTAGCAGTTTTTAGATATTCAGTTTCTTTTAATAAAGTCGTCGTTATTAAGAAAAATAAATCTTTTATTTTTTTGTACGTTCATTGATAATCTTTATATTGCAAATCCTATCTCTCCCACACAATAAATTAATATTTTGCGTAATTCAATTCTACAAAATTTAAAGAGAAAGGAACGCTCCTAAGTGAACCAAACCTATCTTTGTCACTAATTTATAGGTCATATTAATCTACTAGTAATAAGTGGGCAATTGAGCTCACTGGAAGTGGAGGTACTTCCAGTTTGTGAATCCTGTTTAGAATGTAAAATGACAAAGAGGCCTTTCTCTGTCAAGGGATATAGAACCAAAGAACTGTTGGAATTGGTTCATTATGATCTATGTGGGTCGATGACAACTCTATCAAGAGGAAGCTTTGAGTGTTTTATGACTTTCATAGATGACTACTCAAGGTTTGGGTGCATTTACCTAATGCACCATAAGTCCACAACCTTTGAGAAATTCAAAGTTTATAGGGCAGAAGTGGAGAAGCATCAAGGTAAGAGTGTTAAGACACCATGATCTTATCATAGTGGTGAGAACCTCTTAGAGGAGTTCAGGACGTATCTAGAAGAGAAAAAGGATCACATCCTAATTGTCAGCACCTGGTATGCCTCGGTAAAATGGTGTATCTGAAATGAGGAATGATAACTAGCCTTTTGTGTATATGTCGTTATTGTAAAGACTCGTCAATCAAAAATCCCTTTGGACCTACAAAGTACACTAAACCATATATATTGTAGGTAAGGAATATCAATCCTTCTTCTTAATGTGGAAAAGAGCAAAATGAAGAATGATGTGTTTTTTAAACAATTTTAAAGGATATTTATTTTGACTAATGATGTGATAACATTTAAACTCCACTAATAAATAAATAAAATGATAAAGTGAGCTAAATATGTGGAGTAAACAATTATGAGATAATTCAAGGGATTGAAATTCACCAGTTATCCTATTTATTTTTATTAATTATTTCATCTATTTGAAATACCCCTAGACATATTTAAATTCGCCTATCAACTCTCATTGAAAATGTGGAGTTAAACACAATATTTTTAGAATATTAAAAACCCCCTACCACTTTGCCAATAGGCAAATCATTAATAAATATGCGACTATTAATATTTAACCCCTCATTCTTACCAAACTCCAATATTTACAATATAAACCCCAAACTCCATAACTTTCGCATACGGCCTTGGATCAATGCACTGCAAGGACAGACGTGACCCATATTTTGATGTCGATAATATTTTAATAATTCTTGGGTCATAGGGTTTGACTTTGTGTTTGACTCGAGACTTTGACTTTGAATTTCTTTAGTTTTTAAATTTGCACGGTCATAAATTTTTCATTTGAGATCGGATTGACACGTCGTTTGAATCCGAGCATTCCTTAATTCGAGGGGTACAACTTCTATGATTTTTTTGGATCCAAAATTGGCATCTGAAATTACATTTATAATTTCAAGCACTATTTTTCTCAAAACTTAGTGTGATAATTGAAAAATGATATATGGATTATGTGGGGGAATATATATGGGTATGTGGTAATATGGAAAAATAAATGGTGAAAAATGATAAATGTATAAATGAAATAGGTGAAGGTTTAGTGCTCAGGACAAACTATGTGTCATATGTTTCTTACAACTCAATAGTGACGTTATTCTCAGTGGTTAAGCCAAATAAAAAGAATAATGATATCATGCAACGACTTTAGTGTGGTACCCAAAGGAAGTTAAGACAAAGTTCACACCACATTGATGTATATGGAAGGGAAGTTTTGTTGATGCATTCCTGTTGATAATGAAGAAGAAAAGAAAGAGTCTTTTCAATAGGCCCAGATCTATCATGCAGGGCCCTAAAATTTCTGAAGATCTTTTTCTTTCTTTTCTTTCTCAATTCCTGGTACTGCTACTCTTCAACTCAATAATAATATTACTAGGTATTCCCATTCCAATTCCTATCATCATCATCATCATCATCATCATCATAATTTTTGAGTTTGAGGAGGAGTTGGACGATTTGATGGAGGGGCAACAAGCCTTCCCCCGGTGCCGAAAGTTTCTGAGCCACTACCACTAGCTCATGAGCCTATTCCTCTTTTGTTTGAAATCCAAGTAGCTAAAGTCAACCAATACGACATCTGGAGAGAGATAGATCAACCGATGCAAATGGGTGTAGCTAAGTTAACAAGGTTTCACATATGCGAAGGCTCACCTCTTGGAAAATTAGGTATCTAACCTTATTATCGGCTTACAAAAATCTGAACATATGAGGGTACCATCACCTAATAATATTCAACTAATCATCGAAATGATCGAAGAAGAGTATGGTCTGGAAAAGTTGTGCACGATCAAAAGCACAACCAATGATATGGAAAAAATAGTCTCTTTACAGGGACTCCAAGGATTTCTTTAATATGTTCTTAAGAACTATAGTCTCAAATATATAATGAAACCAAAAGTATAATGACCATTTCTTATTGATGTTAAGAGGGAAGTTTTCATGTTTATTGTTTAGTTTCTAGGTAGCCAATCTTTACTTAACTCGACCCAAGCAATGCCCAAAGAGTCCCACGACTTTATTGGTTGGACCAACCCAACTAACGATTTTTGACAAGTATTTCTGCATTTTTAGAGCAAGAAGCAGAACTAAAAGGATGAAATTAAAAGTATTTCTTACGATTACACCCAACAGCTCACTTGAGCAATTTACCATTCTCCCGTTGATTCCTATGAATATAGAAAACTCTTATTTCTTATTCACAAATCCATCTTTGTTTATGTTACTCACTCTCAGTTTTGTCCTACTTTTGGTTCATTTTGTTACTAATACGGAGGAGGGAACTCAGTACCAAATGCTTGCCAATCCTTAGTAGAACATGAACTTAGTGTTACTCAAATTAAAAATTAAATATTACCTTTGATATTATGTAATTGTAGCTTGAACGTTAGAGAGGATTGAATTAGATTAAGTTGGAAGAAGTATTCATTTTATTAAAATATATAAGAAACTGCAGAGATTAAGCAACTTTGTGGGGAAATTTTGAGAAGTAGTGCTGTTAGGAATTAACCCATTATTTACTCGAGTTATGTAAGGAGTAGACTCGTAGATATAATAAATTAAAAATGAAAAGATAGTGGCAATGATTTTGATAACTCTTTAGTGATATTTGGGTTTATGAATTATGTGTTGATATTATTATAGTAATATATTATTAAGTTTGCACTACGCCAAAAATAGAAATTTGGCATGCTTGGACAAGGAGAGATCTGGCACGGTTTTAAATCGTTCCAGATTATGGCACGGTTTATTCGTCATTTAAACCATGCCTAAATCTGGCACGATTTAAAATCGTCCCAAAAGTGAGCACATTTCATTAAAACAACAAAAACAAAAAACTAAACCTAATCTCTCATTTTATAAAAAACGACTCTCTCTCTCTCTCTCCCGCCTCGACCCTAAAAGCTTATCTCTCGCCATTGAAGCCCGGTCGCTAGTTGTGGCCTTGTCTCCCGCCATTGAACCCCGATCGCCAGTCCACACATCGCGATAGGTATCTCTCTCTCACACACATGCATACACACATACACACACATACACACGCATACACGAACACACGCACACAAATGCACAGTCGTTCTGGGTTAGGGGTTAAGGTTCACAATACACGCACAATATATAAGTTGCAATCCATTTTTTTTAATTTCATACATTTTATTCTGAAGATGTTTCATCGAGGAGCTCTAGGGAAGATTGTTGGCTCATTTTGTTCCTGATAGATGTATTGGTTTATTAGAAATTTAATTTCCTGATAAATGTATTGGTTTCTTCCCTGATCAATCTTTGAGTGTTTATTTGGTTTACCAAATTGATAGATGTGTTTGGTGTTTTTGAATAAAATGAGATCATATGACATTTTTTTTCCAGTTCTTGTAATTTGCGATGTGAGTATCTAAAATTTAACTATCAAATGTTTCACAAAATGTCGGTGAGGGACTCTGTTTTCTGCCCTAAGCGACCGAGATGTACATAATGAGTTTTTGTAAATTCCAATTCGAGCAAGGCCTAAGAAGTTTTGATCCGAGAAATTCACATCATGTAATTTCTACTCTTGATATGAATCGCCATATTTTATGATGATGCTAAGATTTAGCACCACCGGATAAGTGATAGTGAGCTCAAACAGTAGCAGCCATGGCGGACATTGAGTTGTGTAAGTGTATAAGTATGTAGAAGGGGATGAGTATAAGAGGAGATAAGACAATGATGTATAGTGGTTTAGCCAATTTGGCCTACATCCACTGTGAGTGTGTGATCCACTAAGTATGGGCACTAATGGCCTTGGATACAATGCACATAACCCTCCTCTCTCTCTCTCTCTCTCTCTCTCTCTGTGTGTGTGTGTACAAGAAGAGTTTTGGCTAGGGCTACAGTTAACGGATCGATCCCTTGTAGGGTTGTAGGTGACAAGTATATATAGGTCTTGGGGGGTGTAGTGTACCCCCCAAGTATGCATGGTGCATGTGAATGATGATCTAGCCAACCCCCTGTTGACACCTGTAGATGCCAAATGATGACATAATATTCCCTCACGTGAGGGTGTGATTTTGTTATAACGGTCTTCCACGTGCCATGTGAGCCTCACGCGCACTGTTCCACGCGTCTCCCAAACCATGCACTGTCATGATGTCACCCCCGGCCTATGAGCCGAGGCCGAGGGCAAAGTTTCTTCCAGTAGTGAGCCTGATCCAATTCTGCCCTCGTACTGTCGTACCCTCGTAGGGTCGTCTAAAGCCTGGTGAAGGGTTGGCCCCTCGTAGGGTCGACTGAAGCCAGGTGGAGGGTCGGCCCCTCGTACTGTCGTCTGAAGCCAGGTGGAGGGTCGGCCCTCTGAGGGGTTGTATGGAGCCTGTAAGAGGGGTCGGCCCCTCGTAAGGTCGTCCGTTTGGAGGTTATCATCATCCAAGCCGAGTATATAAACGGGTATATCAATCACCCCCCAGCCCTTAGCCATAGGTGCTGTTGAGATGGCTGATGGATAGTGTTTTAAATGAGATGCGTGTATGATCAGTTAGGTGAGTGACACCTGCAATACTCATTGCTGTTTCAGTTTCCAAGGCATGGCGGCTGCGCAGCGCACTTGGGGCCTTGTGCCCTAATTATACCTTTCTTGGTAAATGGGTCCATTCATTACCAAAGTATTTAAGAGATTTTCAAACTCTCTCTCTTCCTTCTTCTTCTTCGCGCCTAAGCATTCTCTCTCTCTAGAATTTTATCAGCCTACATCGCCATTTTCTGCAGCCTTCGAGCTTAGCGACCTGGGCAGTTCTTGCTCTCTTCATCAGGTAATCCTTTCTCCCCAGCGTTCTCTTTTTCTTTCACTTTCGTTTGTTTTTTAGGCTCGTAGGCAGCCATTTTCTTTAAGTTGTGCCATAACCTTTTCCGGTGTCTTTTCCGGTGTCTTCTCCGGTAACTGGTTCTTGGATGTTCTTGACCAAACCCATTGAGTTCCTTTGTTTCGATCCAAAAGTCCAACCTACTCAATTTCCCATTTGTTTGTAGCTAAGTTAGCTAAGTTTGGTGTAATAGCTAAGTGTAGAGCCTTCCCTTTAATGCTTAGGAGGCTTTATAGCTTAATATCTGAGTTCCCATCCTTGAGAGAGAAGCTCTTCGCCGAGATCAGACGAATAGAGGAAGAGGAAGAGAGGAGACGAGGGGCCGACCCTAATTGGGTACGACCCATCTTTCCCGTTCCTCTTGCCACCATAAAACCATTTGAACCGTCTGAGTCTTGTGGGTCGTCCGCTCGTCCAGCCGAGACTCCCAAACCAAGTGAGATGGACGAGAGAGCATCCTCGCCAACTGGTGCTGAAACTTCTGGTAGGAGGGAGATGTCTGACCTAAGCCCAGGCCGAGAGGCTGAGGGTACGGTCCCCTCTAAGGCTGTCCCCGTGTCAACCCTGTCTCCCCATGCCTTCCAAGTGGCTTTTCCACAGGGCCCTCCAGCCGAGGGGGAGGGGACTGAGGACGAGGACGATGACACAGATGACGAAGTTGATACCTCCCATGCCTCGTCCTTTATCTCCTATGTTAGGGATCGCGACCTCCTGATATGGAGGCATGCCTATGGAGTGCCTCTCAGCATAACTATGAGGATTCCCTCTGAGTTTGAGAGGGTTTTTGATTGTGGAGAGGGAGAGGTTGCAGTTTACGAGCAAATGCTCAAGGTCGGAGTCAGATTCCCTCTGCATACTACCATCGTAGACATCCTTTCTGCCCTTGGTGTTTCTCCCTCTCAACTTCCCCCCAACTCTTGGAGGACGATCCTGGGCTATATTTCCTTGTGGAAGAATGCCTTCACCGACGAGCCCTCAGCTGACCTTTTTTTGGGTTGTTACAACATTACCTCTTCGTCCAAACAGCCTGGATATTATCATCTGGGGGCAAGGAGGTCTGAGAAGAAACTCCTCCATGTGGCACAAACTTCCAACCATGATTGGAAAAAGAGGTATTTCTTCATCTCCGGGGAGTGGGAGCCCGTTGTCGATAGTCCAAGGGTCCCCAGGAAGTGGTCTAACCCCTCCATGAAGGCCAGATCAGACCCTGGACTTAGCCTGGAGGAGAAGGACATTGTTGATTACCTTAGAGGATGAGGGAGAGAGGGTGAACTTGCAAAATTCGAAGACTTGATGACCCCTCGGTTCCTCAAAGAAGCTGGTCTGAAGGTCGGCCCTCTGACAGAACTATGTGAGTTACACTGCATATTTTCCATTCTTTACTTATTTTTGAAGTGTTTTCTCTTTATCTCTGCATTTTTCTGACGTGTCGTCTTCTTATCAGGTCGTCCTGCGGGTATATCCGATTATCTTTGGGAAATGACTGCTCCCAGCTTACTATCTGGACTGTCCAAGAAGAAGGGGAAGGAGCCTCAGCAGGCTCTGAGGAAGACAAAGGCCGCTGGGCCAACGGTGGTGGAGCCGACCACTGACAGCAATAAAAGGAAGGAGCCTGAGGCCCCTGTTGACCCTCGGCCAGATTTTCGGACGAGGGCCAGGGTCAAAGCCTCTGAGGGGACGACCTCTTCGTCCAGTATGGGGGCCTTCTGGTCTCAGAACCTGGCGCATCTGAGAGCCGAGCCCTCGTCGCTCATTGCAAATCTGAGGGCAGCCAAGGCCTCAATGTTCTCTGCACCCTCGGTTGCTGACTACGACTTCTTGTCATATATGCCTCCATCCAAGGTGTATGACTATGGTCTGCACTCCCTTGCACAGGTATTGGTTCCGACCCACATCTTCTTTCACCAACTGTTCCCTCGGCCCCTCTTGATATCTGTTCATTTTTCGTGCAGTCTGTTTGTGCCCTCACCTCAGCCACCAAGTGGATGGCCGAGAATCAGGTGAAGTTCCATGAGGCCGAAAGGGCTATTCAGCATGAGGCTGATCTTCAGTCTGAGCTTGACACTGCAAGGGCCGAGTTGGAAAGTTCCAGGACTGAGCATGTAAGGATCCTGGACGAGCTGACAAGGCAGCACGACGAGGACATTAAGGCCAGGGACTTGCTTCTCAAGGAAAATGACGAGGCCTTGTCCAACATGGAGGCTAAGTACAAAGCTGACCTTGAAGCAGCCATTATGAAAGCCGAGGCCGATGCTGTTGAGGCTTACAAAGTTTCTGATGAGTTTCAGGGCTTCGGCCTTGAATATTTGGAAAGAGGAATCAGGACTGCCTGCCGATGGGTCGTCCTCAGGTTTAGCGACGTCGTGTCCTCGGTGCGTCCTTCACTGGAGGGTGTTCAACTGGACGACCCCTTAATTGCCGAGGCTCTCAACCAAGTGGAATCCCAAGTTTAAGTCGAGGGGGTCGGCACTTCTGAAGATCACCCAGTTCTGGTTATTGAGGAGACCACTCCTGTAGACGTTGAGGCTCTGCCCTCTGACATCGTCCCTTAGGGTGGTTGTCTGTAGCCCATACCCTCATAGTGTACTTATTATTTTTGTGCTCTATTTTGTAAAACACTTGGATATTTTGTGTAACACTTTAATCAATATCATCGTCTTCTTCTACTGTCTTCCATATTTACTGCTTTTATGATTTGCTCTTTGTTGGTTTGCTGTCTTTGTTAATGCCACTAACCTTTCCCTCGTCTTTCTTGAGGACAGTGGTGGGGTCGTCCCCTCCACTGACCCTCATTATAGCCGAGGGTTCAACTTACCAGATTAACGGTTTTTACAAAGTCTACCCTCGTCTTCCTTGAGGACAGTGGTGGGGTTGTCCCCTCCACTGGCCCTCATTATAGCTGAGGGTACAACTTACCAAATTAATGGTTTTTAACAGTCTACCCTCGTCTTTCTTGAGGACAGTGGTGGGGTCGTCCCCTCCACTGGCCCTCATTATAGCCGAGGGTTCAACTTACCAGATTAACGGTTTTTACAAAGTCTACCCTCGTCTTTCTTGAGGAAAGTGGTGGGGTTGTCCCCTCCACTGGCCCTCATTATAGCCGAGGGTTCAACTTACCAAATTAATGGTTTTTAACAGTCTACCCTCGTCTTTCTTGAGGACAGTGGTGGGGTCGTCCCCTCCATTGGCCCTCATTATAGCCGAGGGTTCAACTTACCAAATTAATGGTTTTTAATGAAGTCTTACCTCGTCTTTCTTGAGGACAGTGGTGGGGTCGTCCCCTCCACTGACCCTCATTATAGCCGAGGGATCAACTCACCAAATTAATGGTTTTTAACATAGTCTACCCTCGTCTTTCTTGAGGACAGTGGTGGGGTCGTCCCCTCCACTGGCCCTCATTATAGCCGAGGGTTCAACTTACCAAATTAATGGTTTTTAACATAGTCTACCCTCGTCTTTCTTGAGGAAAGTGGTGGGGTCGTCCCCCCCCCCACTGGCCCTCATTATAGCCGAGGGTGGTTCTCTGTAGATGTTTCCATGCGTGCTAGAACTGACAACCACAGGATGAGGGAAACACTGATATTTCTCATTAATTTTCCAAAGTGTTCT
Organism: Sambucus nigra; assembly: GCA_949130495.1. Classification (NCBI taxonomy): domain Eukaryota; kingdom Viridiplantae; phylum Streptophyta; class Magnoliopsida; order Dipsacales; family Adoxaceae; genus Sambucus; species Sambucus nigra. Next base: position 378,697,344 of record OX422214.1, on the reverse strand, counting down.
GTTGAAGCAACTCTCATTACAATTATGGCCTTTCAAGACCTTACAACACTACTGATAGTATTTCTTCAAATGGTCTGCATTCCAGGGATTGGAAAAAGGTTCCCCTTCTAGGTTTTCTAGTCTATAGGTCCTAGGGACAACTTCATCGATGACCCTATATGGACCATGCCAATTAGGATGGAGCTTGTTGGGCTTTTGCCAAGTATTCTTGAGGACCAAGTCCCCCACTGCAATAGGTCTCTGTTTCACCCTCTGATTGTAAAACCTTGCGGTCCTCTGCTGGTAGGAAGCCTGCCTTATATCAGCGTCTTCCCTCCTTTCCTCAATCAGGTCCAAGTCGAGTCTCCTCTCTTCCGCATTTCCCTGGGGGTCGTACATTTGGACCCTATGAGCAGGAAACTCTACTTCGGTGGGGATGACGGCTTCTGATCCATAAGCTAACATGAATGGGGTCTCCCCGGTAGAGGTCCTCACTGTCATCCTGTATGCCCACAACACTGCATATAACTCTTCGACCCATCTTCCTTTTACCTCCTCAAGCCTTTTCCTAATTCCATCTAGGATCGTCCTGTTCGTAACTTCGGTTTTCCCATTGGCCTGAGGTCGGCCTGGGGTGGAGAAGAATTGTTTGATATTTACCCTCTCACAGTACTTCTGCAGAGAGGCATTCTTGAACTGCGTCCCGTTATCTGAAATGAGGGTGTTGGGCAGACCATATCTGCATATCACATTTTTCCAGATGAACTGGAAGGTCTTCTACTCTGTAATTGTGACCATCGGTTCAACCTCTACCCACTTTGAGAAGTAGTCAATCGCTACAATGAGGAACCGATAGTTATTGACTGCTCTTGGTAAGGGGCCTACCAGGTCAATCCCCCCACTGTGAACGGCCACGGAGATGTAATGGAGGTAAGAGGCTGATGGGGTTGATGAGGGATGGTAGCAAATCTTTGGCATTTATCACACTTTTTTACGTATGCTGCGGCGTCTTTCCCCAAGGTCGGCCACCAGTAGCCTTGGGTGATCACCCTCTTCGCTAAGGATCTGCCCCCGATGTGGCTTGAGCACGATCCTTCGTGCACATCTTGCAAAATGGAAGTAACTTCTGAGGGATGCACACACCTAAGTAAGGGGAGCAAAAACCCCTTTTTGTACAAGGTGTCTCCGATGACAGTGAATTTTGCTGCCCTGTACCTCAGCTTCTTCCTTTCCTGCCTTGCTTCTGGCATCTCACCCTCTTTAATGTATCTGATCAAGGGGTCCATCCACGAAGATTCTTGAGAAACATTTAGGCAATTACTGAGTGTTCCCTCAGCGTCCTCAATAGTTGGCTGAAGCAAAATTTCCACTGGGACCGTCCTCCTGATGTCTGTCCTAGTTGCCGAGGCCAATCTCGCAAGGGCATCAGCACGGCCGTTGTCGAGCCTAGGTATCCTCTTTAATTTTACTTCTCTGAAGCCTTTCAGTAGTGACCTCACCTTCTCGAGGTATCTAGCCATCCTCTCGTCCTTAGCCTCGTAGGCCCCTAGTATCTGATTCACCACTAGCCTTGAATCACTATGGACCAGAATCTGGCCGACACTAAGAGACTTGGCCAAGGAGAGGCCTGCTACTAAGGCCTCATATTCATCCTCGTTGTTGGAGGCTTTGAAGTTGAACCTCAGGGTGTATTCAACGTCTGTGCCATCGGGTGCTGATAGTATCAGTCCAGCCCCACTTCCACTGTCACAGGAGGACCCGTCAACGAAGAGGCTCCACAGAGTCTTTCCCTCTGAAAAATTTCCCTCAGAGAGGGACCCCTGTCTAAAGATGTAATTTCCCTCTTCGTTTTCAGTCGCTTTCTTTCTAGCAGTGCTTGTCTCGGCCCTATCTGCGGGTGTGTCGACGGGTCTGTCTTCTGTATCCGTCTTCCCAAGGGTCTCACCTTCGACCTCATCATCTTCCCAAGTGAACTCAGCCACGAAGTCTGCCAATGCATGCCCCTTAATGGCAGTCCTAGGTTGATACAAAATGTCAAACTCCCCCAGCTCTATAGGCCAGGCCATCAACCTACCTGATTTTTTTGGTTTGTGTAGGACCTTCCTAAGAGGAGAGTCGGTGAGGATGACCATTGTATGGGATTGGAAGTACGGCTTCATCTTCCTCGAGGCATGGATCAAGGCGTAGGCCAACTTCTCCATCCTCGGGTATCTTTTCTCTGCCCCCTGGAGTGCCTTGCTGTTAAAATACACAGGCTTCTGTATTCCGTCTTCGTCTCTCACAATGGATACGCTGATGGCCGACTCTGAGACGGCGAGGTACACGAAAAGTCGTTCACCCTGCACGGTTCGTGACAGCAGTAAGGGAGACCCTAAGTATGATTTTAGCTCCTTGAAAGCCTCATCACACTCTTCACTCCATTCAAAGGCCTTCCTGAGGATCTTGAAGAATGGTAAACACCTGTCTGTGGCTCTTGACACAAATCTGTTCAGGGCAGCCACTCTCCCTGTGAGCCTCTAAACGTCTTTAATGGATTTGGGGGTCTTCATCTCAATAAGGGCCTTTATCTTTCAGGATTGGCCTCGATGCCTCTTTGGTTGACAATGAACCCCAAGAACTTCCCCGCTCCGACCCCAACGACACACTTGGCCGGATTAAGCTTTATCTGGTACTTGTCCATCGTATTAAAGGTCCTCTCCAGGTCTGCCACATAATCCTCTGCCTTCAAACTCTTGGTCAGCATGTCATCCACGTAGACCTCCATAGACTTCCCAATTTGGTCTTCGAACATTTTGTTTACGAGGCGCTGGTACGTTGCCCCCGCATTTTTTAGACCAAAGGGCATGACCCTATAGCAGTATGTCCCCTTGTCAGTGATGAAGGCAGTCCTCTTCGAGTCTTCAGGGTTCATGAAGATCTGGTTGTACCCTGAGTAGGCATCCATAAAACTCATGAGCTCATGGCCTGCAGTAGCGTCTACCATCTAGTCAATGTGGGGGAGAGGGAAGTTGTCTTTGGGGCATTGCTTGTTGAGATCTGTGAAGTCCACACACATTCGCCACTTCTCGTTGGCCTTTGGGACAATGACTGCATTGGACAACCATTCAGGGTAGATGACCTCTCTGATGAATTCAGCGTCTTCTAATTTTTTGACCTCATCCCTGATGACCTCGTACTTCTCTCTAGAGTAAATCCTCCTCTTCTGCTTTACCGGCTTCACTCCCTCTACCACATTGAGCTTGTGGCACATGATTTCAGGGTCGATCCCCGGCATATCTACATGACTCCACGCGAAGACGCTTCGTCTTCTCCTCAAAAGTTTGATGAGGTCTTCCTTGATATTGGGCTTCAGAGACTTGCCAACTTGGACGGTTTTTCCCGGGTCATCCTCATCGAGGATGATGGGTTCTACCTCCTCGGCGGCCTCTCCTTTTTTGAGCTTCGTCTCGTCCCTAGGGTCTAGGGTATCAATGTTGTAAGTGGCTGTAGCCCTCTTGTGTGCCTCCCTTTCTTCAGCGGAGTTGTAGTAACATTCTCTCGCTGCCGTCTGGTCTCCCTGAACTTCCCCCACCCCGTAAGGGGTTGGAAATTTGATCATCTGATGGACCGAAGACGGCACGGCTTCAAACCCCTTGAGGGCCACACGCCCCAGTATGATGTTGTAGGACGAAAACACCTGCTCATCCATCACAAAGAAACTGACCTTCTTGGTGAGCCATCTCGGCCACTCGTCCCCCATCCTCACATCGGCCTCATATACCCCAAGGGGGTGAACCTTTTCCCCACTGAACCCAATCAATGGATGATGGTAGGGGACGAGTCTAGCACTGCTGAGACCCAAGGCTTTGAAGCATGGCCAAAACATCACATCTGCAGAACTACCCCCATCTACCAAGATCCTCGGCACCTCGCATCCGTGCACCCTGGTAGTGATGACGAGAGGGTCATCGTGTGGGGCCAAGAGGTCTTTGAAGTCCATTCTTGAAAATCCCACTATCTGTGTGTCCATATCAACCTTCTTCCTTTTTTCTGACTTGACCTCCAGGGAGGTCGCGTGTACCGTCTTCGTCACTGCCTTGGCCTCAGCCACATGTCGGCAACCTCAGACCCTCCTCCTGCAAGACCCCCGGAGATCATTCCCACTCCGAGCGAGATCATATTAAGCCTCTTGACAGGGCCGTGGTCGTCTCTCGGCGGGAGGTCAGGGTCGTCCTCATCATCAGAAGGGTCGTCCCCTCTTTTTTGAGGACCTTCTCTGCATGCATCGCCTCGCTTCTTTCTGGGGTCGTCCCCTCGGCCCCTCTTGAAGGCACCTTTGTCGACGTACTTTTTGAGCTTCCCTTCTTTCATCATCTTCTTAATCTCGTCTTTCAGAGCAAAGCATTTGTCCGTTACGTGGCCGTGGTCTTGGTGAAACTCACACCACAGGTTCTTATTCCTCTTGCCGGGGGCTGCCCTCAGCTTCTCAGGCCACTTCAGAGACCGGTCACTCTTAATCTCATTGAGAATCTGTTCACAACTCACCGTTAGAGGGGTGTACCCCGCGAACTTGTCATCCGAGGACCTCTTCTTCCCCTCCTTGTTCTTCTTAGCGTATTTACTCCCACTAGCACATCCTCTTTTGTCTTCATATTTTGCAGCCATCACCTCTTCGGCGTTCATCACCTTTCCTGCTGTTGACAATAGTTCGGCCATCGTCCTCGGAGGGTCTTCAACAAGCTTCCATAACAGCTTCCCCTTTTGGAGTCCTCCAATCAGGGCTGTCATAGCTATACTCTCATCATAGTCTTCCACCTCCAGCTTCTCCTTATTGAATCTGGCTATATAGTCCCTCAGACTCTCACTCTTCCCCTGCTTAACATAGAGCAGGTGGGTGGTCTTCTTCTGTGGCCTCACCCCAAAGCAGAAATTATGGATGAACAGGTTGGCCATCTGCTTAAAGTTTTCAATGGAATTTTTTGGAAGTGACGTGTACCAGACATGCGCAGCCCCTGTCAAGGTACCAGAGAAGGCACGACACCTCATCTCATCTGAGATAGAGTATATGTCTGTCGCCGACTGATACATCTCCACGTGGTGGACGGGGTTGGTGCTCCCGTCATACCTTGGGGTGACCATAGGTGGCTTGAACTTTCACGGCGTGGGGAAGTTGACTATCTTTGCCACGAAGGGTGAGCCTATGGTGTATCCCCTCTGAAGAGGGTCTCGGCTCTTCAATATATCACCAATCTTATCCTCTAACCGCTGGATTGAGTCATTCCAGGGCCTCACAGGGTCGGCCTGGCCGATGTTATCCCCTGCTGCCTCTCCGAGGTGGACGAAGGGTTCTGCTGCAGTAGGCCTATATCGACTGTTCACTTCCCTTTGGCCGTCATCTCGTCCTCGGGGTCAGCCATCTGCTGCCTCCCTCCTGGATCTCGCGGCGCTTCTTGGCCTGGACAACTGTTCCCGCAGGTCATTTACTGGGCCTAGCCTCTCAAAGGCCGACCCCCTGCTCAAGCGATCAAAAGCAGAGCCTCTTGGGCGATCATCAGGGTTTGGTCTCCCGCACTTTCCCCTACTGTCCTGGAGGGGTCGCACAGTATTGTTGGAGACCTCGTAAGGTTCCCAGCACTCTATAGGAACCTCCTCTCCCTCCAAATCTCCATATCTATCCTCAGGGCAAGGGTTTTCTAGCCTCCCCAGGCTTAGACGCAGGGGGTCAGCAACATCCCTACGCCGCTGAGGGGGTGGCAGGTCTTTGCGTGGTGCCTGGGGTGGTCCCCTGGCCTCATGCTGCCCTGGAGCTGCTGCCGGAGTAATCATCTCAGGTGAAACCCCTGGTGCTCTTAGTATGTTCTGGCTTAGAGCTGTGAACTGCTCTTGCATCATCCGCTGGCTTGCTGCCAGAGACTTTAGGGCTGCTGCCACATCAGCCATCTCAGACTGAGGTGGCGTTTGACTGGAACTGGGTCTTCCCCCCTCATCCGGCGGGGGAAGTGGTGGCGGTGGCATCTCAGGTGCCATGTGCTTGAGCTATGAAAAGCTAAACTGAAGAAAATACTGGTGAGCTTGGGAACCTTAGTGGGTCTCTTTCAATGGTGAAACACCTCCTCTCAGGGGGAGTGTTGGTTCACCACCAGAGTGCCCAGTGAGGTCAAGCTGTACAAAAGAAGAGATGTCTTCTCGTTCCCACAGACGGCGCCAAACTGATGATGCTAAGATTTAGCACCACCGGATAAGTGATAGTGAGCTCAAACAATAGCAGCTATGGCGGCCATTGAGTTGTGTAAGTGCATAAGTATGTAGAAGGGGATGAGTATAAGAGGAGATAAGACAATGATGTATAGTGGTTCAGCCAATTTGGCCTACATCCACTGTGAGTGTGTGATCCACTAAGTATGGGCACTAATGGTCTTGGATACAATGCACATAACCCTCCTCTCTCTCTCTCTCTCTCTGTGTGTACAAGCAGAGTTTTGGCTAGCGCTACAGTTAACGGATCGATCCCTTGTAGGGTTGTAGGTGACAAGTATATATAGGTCTTGGGGGGTGTAGTGTACCCCCCAAGTATGCATGGTGCATGTGAATGATGATCTAGCCAACCCCCTGTTGACACCTGTAGATGCCAAATGATGACATAATATTCCCTCACGTGAGGGTGTGATTTTGTTATAACGGTCTTCCACGTGCCATGTGAGCCTCACGCGCACTGTTCCACGCGTCTCCCAAATCACGCGTTGTCATGATGTCACCCCCGGCCTATGAGCCGAGGCCGAGGGCAAAGTTTCTTCCAGTAGTGAGCCTGATCCAATTCTGCCCTCTTACTGTCGTACCCTCATAGGGTCCTCTAAAGCCTGGTGAAGGGTCGGCCCCTCGTAGGGTCGACTGAAGCCAGGTGGAGGGTCGGCCCCTCGTACTGTCGTCTGAAGCCAGGTGGAGGGTCGGCCCTCTGAGGGGTTGTATGGAGCCTGTAAGAGGGGTCGGCCCCTCGTAAGGTCGTCCGTTTGGAGGTTATCATCAGCCAAGCCGAGGATATAAATGGGTATATCATTTTATATGTGAAGGTGCAGTCTTGTTAACATGGAGAAGTTTTATTTATATTGCTTGTGTCAGCTATTTGTGCAAAAGAGTGGTTGTCTTCCATTGCTACTAATTGCTCATACTGTGAGTTACACAACATCACCGGATCTCCTATTAAACTAATGACAAGTTAACTTTTTTCCTTTTCATTATTCTTGAATCTGTGTTGATTTAGTGTAAAATATAAGTGATCAAATAATTGTTTGAGATTTTAGATTCAATGCGAGTAGCAGCAATATCATCATCGTTGAGGGATCCTTCGACATTTCTCAATGTTGTCGCACTTGGCAATACGGTAAGTTGTATATGTGAATCAAATTGTTAATTGATTGAATTTATGATTATTTCATATTATCTTATTGATTGGGTTATTAGATCTCTAGATTTAGTTTTTATTTATTTATTGAATTTAATTTAAAAGCTTTAGATTTAAATTGTACATTATAATTGTGTATTTCTTATGTAATGTATTTTGATGAAAAAGTAAGCTTAATCACTAATAGGAAGATTGGTTCTCTCCAACTACTAGTAGTCACCATCATGCGTCGTTCAATTTTTCTTATGTATATCTAATTAGAAACAAGAAATTTTATAGCACACGTACTGATGGAGGGTACTTTTTTATAAAATGGAGGGTGCCTTCTCAGACCATTTGATTTGAGTCGTATTTTGATTAAGTTTGATTTCATAACTAGAGCCTAATTTGATTTCGATTAGGGGTTAATTTCATAATTACATCTTGGTTTGATTTTGATTAGGGAATTAAAGCTTGGTTTGTTTTTATAAAGGTTTGATTTTGATTTTGATCCTTCTCAGACCGTTTAATTGTTGTATGTTAAAGTATAATTCTCACGATAAGAATTAATCCCTAGTTAGTCAGTAATTTAGAAGACTAGAAGTAGTTTTTTCCCATATATGATCTTATATAACAAGATGGAGAATTGCTCATCCTACTTGTACATATAGTTTACTATCTTTGAGGTTGAGCAAGCATAGGTGCAAACAGGCCGTTTGAGGTTGAAAACCCAAACCAGCCCCCAAACTGCCCTGTAAGAGGCACGAACACCTCGCACGGGACCAATGTAACTTGTACGAACTGACCGCGTAGTCGCGGGTCTCCCTGTTTGAGAATATGACTATAATTTGGAAATATCTAGATTAGGCTTAAAAACAAGCCATTTGAGGGTGAAAACCCAAACCAGTCGCCAAATAGCCCTGTAAGAGGCACGAACACATCGCACGGGACCAATGTAACTTGTAGGAACTGATCAGGTAGTCTCAGGTCTCCCGGTTTGAGAATATGACGATAATTTTAAAATATCTAAATTATTCTTAAAAACAAGCAGTTAAAGGGTGAAAACACAAACCAGACCCCAAACGGTACCGTCAGAGGCACGAACACGTCGCATGGGACCAATGTAACTTGTAGGAACTGATTGCGTAGTCGCGAGTCTCTCGATTTGAGAATATTATGATAATTTGAAAATATCTAAATTAGGCTTCAAAACAAGCCATGTGAGGATGAAAACCCAAACCAGCAGCCGAACGGCCTCATAAGAGGCACCAACACTTTTGTACGGGAACAATATAACTTGTAGGAAATGATCGCGTAGTCGCGGGTCTCTCGATTTGAGAATATGATGATACTTTGAAAATATGTAGATTAGGCTTAGAAGCAAGCCGTTGAAGGTTGAAAACCTAAATCGGCCCCCAAACGACCCCGTAAGGGGCAATAACATCTCGTACGGGATCAATGTAATTCGTAGGAATTGACTGCGTAGTCACGGGCTTCTCGGTTTGAGAATATGACGATAATTTGATAATATATGGATTAGGCTTAGAAACAAGCCGTTGAAGGGTGAAAACCCAAATCAGCGCCCAAATGATCCCGTAAGAAGCACTAACACCTCACACAAGACCAATGTAACTCGTAGGAACTGATCAGGTAGTCATAACTTCCATAAGATTTTCAATTTTAGAATATAATAATAATAAATGCAACTCCTATATGTAATTTTATTAGCTTGAGTAAGATTTTTTTAAAAATTACTTAGTTACTAATATCGTCTCTTTTTTGTATCCTTTTTTTTTGCAGGATATCATTTTATCGTTACCATTTATTCACGTAGAACACATAGAGAAGTCAATGGTTTACAACAAGGGGTTTATTTATTTAATGTCGTTAATATTCATGATTCTATTTTTTTGTGTTATGGCCGTGCGGGCTTTTGTAAGTTTATTGTTATATTTTGTGGTCATGCGGGCTTTATATTACGCAGGTTTTATATTAGCCAGAAAATAGAGGAAACTCTGTCCAATTTTTTTTGGTCTGTGAACTACTAAAGACTTGTAATACTTTGAAATTTGTATGTACATTAGTTTATCAACAATGTGCAAGATTTGCAATTTGTGAATTTTCTTATTTTCAAATAATTATTTTTTTTCTTTTATCCAAAAAATTTTGCACAGTTCAAAACCGTGCCAAAAGTGTATCAAATTTTGACACGATTTTGAACTGTGCCAAATTTTTATGAAAATGTGCTCAATTTGGCACAGTTCAAAACTGTGCCAAAATTATCAAATTCTGGCACGATTTAAAAGTGTGCCATAAGTGTTCTTGTTTGGTCAAATCTGACACACTTTTAAACCGTGTCAGAAAAAAATGGCCATTTTGGAACACCTGATTCTAGCACAGTTCAAAACCGTGACAGATTCCTGTTTTTGGTGTAGTGTTGATAAGGCATTATCATGGATCGAATATATACTAAAGTAGGATGTTATTAATAAATGAATTAAGACCTAGACTTATGATACTATATATATATATATATATATATATATACAGAGAGAGAGAGAGAGAGAGGTTGTCGCTCGTGTACACTAAGTTTGCACACGCGCTGGTGTGCACACCAATTTTTTTAAAATATAAAAAAAATATTTTTGAGTTTAATTTTTTAATGTGATATTTAAACCTTTCAACGGATCCATATAAAAAAATTCAACTCAAAAAAATATTTTTTGCTATTTTTTAAAAAATCGGTCAAATTTTCGCAACTTTTAAAGTGCTTAAAAATATCGAAAGTTTGACCAATTTTTTAAAAATAGCATAAAATTTTGTTTGAGATGATTTTTTAATGGGTCCGTTGAAATGTTTAAATATCACTTAAAAAATCAACTCAAAAATATATTTTTTACTATTTTAAAAAAATGATGTGCAAACTTAGTGTGCATAGGGACGTCTCTCTCTCTCTCTGAGAGAGAGAGAGAGAGAGAGAGATATGTAGGGGGTGGATTCAAAGATAATCGAAACTAGTTTGACTAACTTATAGGAATTTGATATACAAATCCCACACATATTAAACTCAATGTTTAAATAAATGAAAAGGTTTCTAGATAGCGATGTATGTGATATAGAAGTAGTATGAAATTTAAATAGGGAGGAATAGTGATTATTGTATCCCTGAGCCACTCATTATTTCTATAATCATGGGAAGTTAATATGATAGGGTTGAATTAGACAATTGCGAGATGGGACATATGAATAAGATTAGTGTACATATATTTACACCACATGAGAATAGTTTAAGGTAGCGACAAATGAAATGAATATATATGATGAATATATAATATTAGATGTATAATAATATGTCAGTTGAGGAGTTTAATTATTATTTAAAATAAATTGATTTGCTGATAGTGATATAAGAATAAAATATTTAATAGGCTTACATATACTGGATTGTTTGAGTTAGTGCTTAAGGGGGAATGAGACTTTTGGCACTCGTTAGATCCATACAACTAACTAGGCTTGATATAAGTGTATCATGGGGGTTCCTTATTTGGATTTCATTTATGAGACGTCCCAGCATGAAGTCTAGTTTGATTAAGAGTTGAAAATAATGGGGCACTGTGATAAGATTTAATATGATGGATAATGATGTTTTATAGGGGTTAATTTATTCATGTCCTGAAAAGATGGAGTGGGGAGTGAAATATCGTGAATTCGTGAATTTGATGATTAAACTAAGTTATGTAATTGTCTTGATTATGGGACTTATGGTTATCTATGTATGTGATATACTGCTAAAGAGACGAATGTGCGTATCATTTCAAAATGACTTCACTATGTTATATATATAAACGAAAGTCGGTAACTATTCCTACGGGCAATAAAGTGTGACACCCCGACTAATTAAATACCGGGTAGGTACTCCTTTATGAAATTAATACAAAATATCAAGTTGGTACAGTTGTAGCATCACTGTCGAAAACATATAATTTATTACTAGCCACCTAATATTTAAAAATAGAGATACCAATTTTATTAATTAAGTTAACATAATCTAAGTAATTAAGTTAACAACCATTAATCGCATAAACAATCACAAATGAATAATCAATGAAAAGAAATAAATTGAGTCTGGAGTAAACAGTCCAACAATAATACAAGAGTAAAATAAAGTCCCGATACAAGAGTCTCAATAAATAAACCAACATCTGAAATAAAACTAAAAGTACGCGACATGCCCTAACAGATGAGTAACCCTGAGTAGAATCAAGTACAGAATATGAAGGTGTATAATACTGAGATCCTGTAACTTCCACATCAGCTATAGCATGTCAATGTAATGGAACTCCTATGCATGGCATCCCTGTAGCTGGTCACCTAAAATGTTTTTACAAAACAAAATATATTTGGAAGAAAATGGGTCAGAGCTCGAGGTGAAAACAGTTCAAAAGTTTATCAAGTGTTTAAATTACAATTAAACAACACATATTATAAACATGTTAGTTGCGTACTCTCATATGAGTTTCTCACCTCTCAACTAATGTGCACGCCTAACGTATTCCCTTAACCCATCCTAGTTATGACGCTAACTAACTAGTCTGTACCATTCCTGCTTTCGCACTCTATCATAGGGTATCTACTCGTAACACCCAAACAAGTTATATTCATAACCCATATTCACATTCATTATATTACTTATCTCAAGTGTTAATTAAATTATCACATTCTTAGCCCATTCAAATATCTTAGTTATTCATATCTCTACTAAGCAATAGTGAACCAATCACAAGTATATATATAAATCATTCCCAGTACATATATATACATATATGGCACCCCTAGGCTAAGCTGCGGTGCACGCATACTCTACTATCAAATTAATGTACATCACGTACATAAGGATCACGTGTTTCGAATCACTCAAGAACCGTCTCAAAACAAATCACACATATTGGAGGCGAACATAGTTCACATACCCATGGGTCACGCACATACCTACGCTCCCATGGTAAGTTGACTTATCAACTCACAAATAAGTAATTCACAGTCCTATGTCCTTAAGGTACTAATCTAAATCCCTCCGAAGGCACACAAAGATAAGATGGACCTTTTCTCGAAAATCGATCTCCTGTGATAGCAAGTATGGTAGGTATGTCATACACATAAGAAATCCATTCACTAGGCATTCACACAACCTTAGTAATCATATTTCAATATATATTTTCACATTTTATCTAGTAAGTCTCGTACATAGTAAGATTATCCTGAACATCATACGTAATTATATATTTAGCTTGATAACTCTCTCGTCGTATCAATTTGAGTACCTAAACCTACCCCAAAAGGTTATTAGGTCTCCTATTAGTTTCTAATGTTATCTCAGTAACTTAAAGCCCCTTCGTTACTGTTCTTATCCTTAGCTCAGCATTTAATCTTATTATAGTTTCCATTCGTACGATTTCTAACCGTACCTCACTCAGTAGTCCCTCGTAAGCAATAGTATTCAATTCCCTAAGGTAATCCATTTTTTCGGGATTCAACTAAGACCCTACTGACCCTAACTAAGTACCACAATATCATATTAATCACCCTAAGAATCATTATCGGCTTTGGGATTTTCCTTAAACCTTAAAGGTTAACGATTACCAAAAATCAGAAGTGGTCGATTAATCGAAGAAAAGGGGTCGATCGATCGATCAGTCGATCGATCGATCAAACAGGTATTTGCACAGAATTTTCTTTAACAGTTACAGGTTTCCTCTTTTTACACCTCTAATTATTCATTATAACGTCCCAAACTTCAACCAAGTATACTAATAATCATACCAACATGTTTGCATAATTTTCAATGTTTTAGAATCATCAAATCAAAATGGGACATCAAATTCTTGGATCAATTCACAAAAATTTCATATAAAAACCCTAGTTCTCCTATTTCTTCAAGAACTCTATATAATTCATTACAAATTCATAATTCTCTACACATGGATCATGATTTCGTGGCTGCACAAATCGCAGAAGTTAATCTACATGCAAAACCTACCCAGATTACGATTTCAATTCTTTAAGTCCATTGGATTATCATTATTCAAGGTTATTCTTCAATTCTAACCTAACATGGACGATATATGCACTAATTTATTGCAAGTTAAATCAGTTGCCTGGTAATGAAGATTCTAATCCTCTGAAGTAGATGATATAGAAATGCTTCTCTCTTTCAGATATATCCGACGGTGGTGACGGTGGTGCAAAAAGTCCAAAGATGGTGGTTCTCCTTTGGTAACTTCCTCCACTTCATCTCTAATGGCCGTCTGTGAATCTTGGTGATGAAAATCCTAAGGCTCTAACCTATTGGCTGATAAAGCATTCTAAATTTCGTGGGTCACTATTCACCAAAAATATAAATGACTAATATACCCCCTCGGGTTGCTGGTTAGGCCTAAAAATGCCTTGGGACCCAAACTAAACCCCCGGCTAGTGTTTTCTGCCTATCTCGACCCTTCCGGACACGTTGACTCACTCAAAATTCTCTTACGGATGACATAAAAATAAACTACTTTTAAATCCATTAAATTGGGTCCTGACACGACTGACACGCGTGTCCCAACTAAATTACCGAAACTGCCGAATTTTCAACTCACGATAATTTTAATAAATTCAATAATCACAAATTACCATAATCACTCATTAATATACAACATTATCATCATATTTAAATACTAACTCTCATCTAGCTAGATATTTAAATCCGAATTAATTCGCATCCCAAATTAATTTTATTAATCCCACAATTAAAAGCAATTTTATTTAATTAATCTCATAATTAAAAGCCACAAAATTACGGGGTATTACATACTTGCCCTCTAATAACGGAATTTCATCTCGAAATTCAGAAAAATAGGCATACCTGGAAAAATTATGTATCCTCCAGTACTCAAAACAAAATACAGAAAGGCTCAATCACTACAGCACTCGCTTCATAACAAGTTTGTTGAACACTTTTGACACTATCTCAGTTATAGGGTTACACCTTAATAAATTCACCTCACATTGTGCTCTTACTAAACAACATTCGAATAAGAATAGACTACACAACATTGTCCGTATTATCTTAATATTAATAGGAGATCGTTCCTCACTTCGTGTCAACTCTCGCGTTTATTTAAACACAAAACTCTCCTCCTAGGAGCAACCATAAAACATCAGATTACTCTTGTCCGTTCTTTGAATATCTGTTCCCAGTATTGTGACTTTTACACAAGGGAAAGCCACTTCAGACGGTTAGTTTAACCCATTATAGTCATCGGACTTCAACTTTTGACTGATCGAAAACTCTGATAATTCGCTCACCTTTAAGCATTCAGAGGAAGAACGGTAAGGTTTATCCACTCTAAACCTCAGTAAGCACCTTATCCATTATAAATAGGTGCGGGTGCATTCGCACAACTTTCCTATTAGGTAATATCCTCTCCCCATTACCATATTATACGTCACTTACTAAAAATGAAATGACCGCAATGAATCCAAAATTTATTTCCTACGATTTCACGAGTCGTCAATCACCTTGCGCCTATTCATCGGGCTATCGGTGATACAACTTTCTCAAACAGAACTTTTCCCACTTCTTCCTTATACCTCGTATTGAAGGTGGGTTTCGGGGATCTCATCCTAGTTCAGAATAATACTGGGTAGGACCACATACCGACGCGGTCACTATCTAATATTGTAAATCACCCAAGGATATAATAATTTCTTTCCTTCTTGACAATCCGTTCCATACATTCGAAGGAACTCGTTACTCATCTTTATGAATGCAGCCCATCAAAGAAATTTACCATCTTGACTCTTCCTCTACTGGAATCGTCGGCTCGACACCAAGTTTTTGGTTGGTACCCTTACTCTAATCGATTTCTATCTATAAGTGGTGCACGTGGGGATACTAATTATGTCTCGCTCAACCCCGACTTCCACTTATAACTCCTCCCATTATATGGTACTTAATAACCCTCTCTTCCTTCGGCGTATACCAAAAGTTTCGGCCCATGCACCATTCACCACGTTGTGTACATCTGGACTCCTTATACCTTATTGACATCCTCACTCTATTTACGCGTAAGCTACCCTCAACCTTCGATTGGGTGGAACTCCGCTTCAAATTTCCCATTATAGTTAAATATTTATTTTCTCATGGGATACCCCTTTTTAAATTGCTTCCCACTGCCCTTCAACCAATTTTGGACGTGCTACTCTGATTACACATGAATCTATAGATTATCGTCCTTATCATGACGCTTAATCCACTCTACTACTTCTATTTTGTTATTTCCACAAGTAAGAATTTCACCCATTTATGTATCTTCTTTCGGCGATCCTAACACCAACAAACCAAGGTGTCTATACACCCTATACATCGTGAAAACGGGTTTAAACATCACATATGCTTCATAAGTACTCCAAACTCTTTATTGTCCCCACATTTGCAACGTGGCTACACCAATTTGGGTATTAGCAATCACCCCTGAATTTGAAATTCTAAGTCTTCTTAAACATCATTTCATCCTTCAACCCGCCAAAATAAGACAAAATTATCAGTACTTCCTCACCACAAAACTGGCTCTACTGGCCTTATATTGTAATTTTTTCTTTAACTTGTAGTTATAACTACATACTTCCATAACAATCGAGGTACCCAAATCATGGACGAATGGCCAAACATCTCCTTACTACCAACCTTACGCTAAGTTTCATGCGTGGGATGTCTCGCAAAGCGAAATCCAAATAAGGAACCCCCCCGATACACTACTTCCTAGCATTATCGATCATCGAAATCCGTTAGGCGTTCAGTTCATAGCATGTACCCCTATATTCCCGTCTCTTGACAACAAAGTTACATCTCCTTTCACAAAATTCTTAAACAAGGAACTTCTTCTGAAAGACATTGTCTCTTAACATTGATGATAATCACATTCCATAAACATCATGCAAATAAAATCGGGGCTCTCAAAATCCCATCCCTAGACATACAACTATGAGTATTAACTCCCATGTCTCTAAAGGGTGATATAACAATGCACTTTTCTTATTACCACATCCCGAGCGTTAGTTATAACAACCATCTAAATCTTTCTGCTGAACAGTAAACCAAATACACTTCGAAACAATATCAATAAAGTCCCTACACATACCAGGAACCAATATCCTAGATCATTATACTTTTCAAAGTCTCATAATATATATATATACCTATATAAAAATATATAAGCGCGAGTCCGTCCCTCTCGCAGATGGGGCCTCACCATAACAAAAACATTCTACACCAAGGTAGTAACCCCGATGGACCAGTAATAACCGCACACAATCGGTTTAATCATTGTCATAAAACCATAATTAGGATAATATCATACTCGTATAACACGGCACTAAAACGAGTAATTTCAATAAAGTATACACCATTATCGATACACCCATTCATCCTCCACGGATAACACTAAAGGTAATCCCACTATACCAGGGAAAATATTCACATAAATAATAACATTGTCGAGATACTCACTAAACTCGTCTCTCGTGCAAATATAGCAATAATAAAAATAATATGCAGTAACTCGTTCCTGACACATACAATACGCATCATCATCTGAGGATCTAACTCATACTTCTACCTTACCAATCGCCCTGGCTGCTCAAATGGTTCCTAGACTTTACACACCAGTCCGTACCAAATCGAAAATTTCAATAACTACTTCCCTTGCTAGGCACCTTACCCCTATCCCTCTACTTGCTTTGGGAAACATTTTAATTCACGGGTTTTACTCCCCACAAAATACCTCTACACATACTTCACTTATCTCCGATCACACTGACCATGTTAAGGTTGTCCTTCTTTCAAACGTTGGTAGTCTCGACTCTGATGAATACCTCCTTTGTTCCCTTAGATTTGACGGACCTAAGGAATATGCTACTGGCTTCAACCACTCTTACTGAAATCACCATCGCTCGATAACAATTCAGCTATCCAAATCATTTAAATGGGTCCTAACGGGTCTCCCCCTCATGGTGTTTCACCAAAACCGTTTCCCCTAGTATTTCACTATCTAAATTCTTCGATTCTTGTAGCTTCCCTCATAAGGAAGCGTTTACCTCCATGTTAACAAAATGAGACATTGTTACCATCTGCATTGACCGTCCAAGCAGAATTCCCCAAAAGTGCTAACAATTCTTCTTGTAAATTAATTTTCCCCTTAAATGTCTTCTTATCCACTGCACCTACTTCATCCGGTGTAAGGTTCGATAATTAATTAAATTTCTTTATACAAAGTGACCTCTGTCCAACCCTCTTGTGTGAGTTCAGAAAAACGTTCGCATCTTATCCTGAACATTTGATGAAGGAACTTATGGTCAAACCGTACGTATGCGCCTTCTCTTGACAAAACATTCCACTTCTAAGTGTGGTGGTTTCCTCTCACCATTTTAACTCTGCTCTTACAAGCCAAGAAAAATTTACCCCAAATTTTCATTTCCGATTAGCCATATTCCAATATATGCCCAAAACTTTTTGATATTTTACTTTCATTGGCTAACACACGCCATTTCCGCATTTCTACTATTTCCAATGTTGGTTCTCTTCAATGTTTCGTCTGACTCTCTCCCAATCCAGCCTGACTGGGTGAGTATAATTTGACCCCACTTTCTACTCTAGTGATACCTGAAGTCATATGTTGTCTTAACCGTCTTTACCGTCCTGGCCTTCCTTGCCATAATAGGGGTGACCTTAACTACGGTCATCATTCTCGAATATACCTTATGACCTCAACTGAGCTTTGCCTCCTGTTGTCCACCCAACTCGCACGATATACTACATTTTTTGGCACACGAACACTCCCGAAGGCAAATAAGATTCACTATCATAAACATTATAGCAGGAGATCAAAATCTCACCAAGGAAATCAACAATCCTAAAAATAGGGCTCTACATCAAAGAAAGCTATGCGGGAAGGATAATAAGCTGCACAGATCTTCAAGGACACTAGAACCTGATGCTCTGATGCCACCTGTGACACCCCGACTAATTAAATACCGGGTAGCTACTCCTTTATGAAATTAATACAGAATATCAAGTTGGTTCAGTTGTAGCATCATTGTCGAAAACATATAATTTATTACTAGCCACTTAATATTTAAAAAGAAAGGTGCCAAATTTTATTAATTAAGTTAACATAATCCAAGTAATTAAGTCAACAACCATTAATCGCATAAACAATCACAAATGGATAATCAATGAAAAGAAATAAATTGAGTCTGGAGTAAACACTCCAACAATAATACAAGAGTAAAATAAAGTCCTGATACAAGAGTCTCAATAAATAAACCAACATCTGAAATAAAACTAAAAGTCTGAGAATTCTATCTCTAAATGGGAATACGCGACATGCCCTAATAGGTGAGTAACCCTGAGTAGAATCAAGTACAGAATATGAAGGTGTATAATACTGAGATCCTGTAACTTTCACATCAGCTACATCATTTCAATGTAATGGAATTCCTATGCTTGGCGTCCCTGTAGCTGGGCACCTAAAATATTTTTACAAAACAAAATAGATTTGGAAGAAAATGGGTCTGAGCCCAAGGTGAAAACAGTTCAAAAGTTTATCAAGTGTTTAAATTACAATTAAACAACGCATATTAGAAACATGTTAGTTGCGTACTCTCATATGAGTTTCTCACCTCTCAACTAATGTGCATGACTAACGTATTCCCTTAACCCATCCTAGTTATGATGCTAACTAACTAGTCTGTACTATTCCTTCTTTCGCACTCTATCATAGGGTATCTGCTCGTAACACCCAAACAAGTTATATTCATAACCCATATTCACATTCATTATATTACTTATCTTAAGTGTTAATTAAATTCTCACATTCTTAGCCCATTCAAATATCTTAGTTATTCACATCTACTAAGCAACAGTGAACTAGTCACAAGTATATATATAAATCATTCCCAGTACATATATATATACATATATGGCACTCCTAGGCTAAGCTTCGGTGCACGCATACTCTGCTATCAAATTGATGTACATCACGTACGTAAGGATCACGTGTTCCGAATCACTAAGGAACCGTCTCAAAACAAATCACACATATTGGAGGCGAACATAGTTCACATACCCATGAGTCATGCACATACCTACGCTCCCATGGTCAGTTGACTTATCAACTCACAAATAAGTCATTCACATTCCTATATCCTTAAGGTACCAATCTAAATCCCTCTGAGGCCGACAAAGATAAGATGGCCCTTTTCTCGAAAACCGACCTCTCGTGATAGCAAGTATTGTAGGTATGTCATACACATAAGAAATCCATTCACTAGGCATTCACACAACCTTAGTAATCCTATTTCAATATAGATATTCACATTCTATCTAGTAAGTCTCGTACGTAGTAAGATTATCCTGAACATCATACATAATTGTATATTTAACTTGATAACTCTCTTGTCGTATCAATTTGAGTACCTAAACCTATCCCAAAAGGTTACTAGGTCTCCTATTAGTTTCTAATGTTATCTCAGTAACTAAAAGCCCCTCTGTTACTGTTCTTATCCTTACCCCAACATTTATTCCCATTATAGTTTCAATTCAAACGAATTCTAACTGTACCTCACTCGGTAGTCCCTCGTAAGCAATAGTATTCAATTCGCTAAGGTAATCCATTTTTTCGGGCTTCAACTAAGACCCTACTAACCTTAACTAAGTCCCACAATATCATATTAATCACCCTAAGAATCATTATCGGCTTTGAGATTTTTCTTAAACCTTAAAGGGAAACAATTACCAAAAATCAAAAAAGGTCGATTAATCGAAGAAAAGGGGTCGATCGATCGATCAAACAGGTATTTGCACAGAATTTTCTTTAACAGTTACAGGTTTTCTCTTTTTACACCTTTAATTATTTATTATAACGTCCCAAACTCCCAACCAAGTATACTAATAATCATACCAACATGTTTGCATAATTTCCAACGTTTTAGAATTATCAAATCAAAATGGGACATCAAATTCTTGGATCAATTCACGTAAATTTCATATAAAAAATGTAGTTCTCCTATTTCTTCAAGAACTCTATATAATTCATTACAAATTCATAATTCTCTACACATGGATCATGATTTCGTGGCTGCTAAAATCGCAGAAGTTAATCTACATGCAAAACCTACCCATATTACGATTTCAATTCTTTAAGTCCATTCAATTATCATTATTCAAGGCTATTCTTCAATTCTAACCTAATATGGATGATATATGCACTAATTTATTGCAGGTTAAATCACTTTCCTGGTAATGAAGATTATGATCCTCTGAAGTAGATGATATAGAAATGCTTCTCTCTTTCCGATCTATCCGATGGTGTTGACGGTGGTGCAAAAAGTCCAAAGATGGTGGTTCTCCTTTGGTAACTTCCTCCACTTCATCTCTAATGGCCGTCAATGAATCTTGGTGATAGAAACCCTAAGGCTCTAACCTATTGGCTGATAAAGCTTTCTAAATTTCGTGGGTCACTATTCACCAAAAATAGAAATGACTAATATACCCCCTCAGGTTGCTTGTTAGGCCTAAACATGCCCTGGGACATAAACTAAACCCCCGGCTAGTGTTTTCTGACTATCTCGACCCTTTCGGACACGTTGGCGCACTCAAAATTCTCATACAAGTGACATAAAAATAAACTACTTTTAAATCTATTAAATTGGGTCCTGACATGACTGACACGCGCGTCCCAACTAAATTACCGAAACTGCCGTATTTTCAACTCACGACAATTTTAATAAATTCAATAATCACATATTACCATAATCACTCAGTAATATTCAACATTATCATCATATTTAAATACTCGCTCTCGTCTCGCTAGATATTTAAATCCGAATTAATTTCCATCCCAAATTAATTTAATTAATCCCACAATTAAAAGTATTTTTATTTAATTAATCTCATAATTAAAAGCCATAAAATTACGGAGTATTACATACTTCCCCCTAATAATGGAATTTCATCCCGAAATTCAGAAAAATAGGCATACCTGAAGAAATTATGTATCCTCCAGTACTCAAAACAAAATACAAAGAAAGGCTCAATCACTATAGCACTCGCTTCACAACAAGTTTGTTGAACACCCTTGACACTATCTCAGTTATAGGGTTACACCTTAATAAATTCACCTCACGTTGTGCTCTTACTAAACAACATTCAAATAAGAATATACTACACATCATTGGCCGTATTATCTTAATATTAATGGGAGATCGTACCTCACTTCGTGTCAACTCCCGCGTTTATTTAAACACAAAACTCTCCTCCTGGGAGCAATCATAAAACATCAGATTACTCTTGTTCGTTCTTTGAATCTCTGTTCCCGGCGTTGTGACTTTTACACAAGGGAAAACCACTTGCTTCGGGAAACATTTTAACGCACGGGTTTTACTCCCAACAAAATACCTCTACACATACTTCACTTATCTTGATTTTGATTTTAAATTAGCCGTATTTTTACTTTTATTTTTAGTATCACCTCTTGGGTGTTACACTATCCATGAATTAGACATTAATAACTCATATTGCATTTTTTATTTTGATTTTGAAATCCATTTATTGCTTAATTTTTTTAGAGAAGATTCTGGTTTTGTTTAGTTGAAGAAGATGAAATGAAAAGATTTTTTTTACGGATAAGGCTAATTAGGAAATACATTTTTTTTCTTCTAATGGGACCTTTGCGATATTAAAAAATAAGGCTATATAAGGAAATAACAAATAGTGATAAGTCTAATAAACAATCATAATATGAGATTTCAGTTAAAAAAAAGTAGATTATGCGTGTTTAAGACTTATAATAATGTTGTTTATGAATAAAGAATATTTAACTTATTTTTTATGAAAAAAATGTCCATGTGCTTTTAAGTTAATTTTACTTTTAAAATTACAATTATACTTATATTAAAAACTGAAAAAATAATATTTGATTTCCAACCATAAGACTTTTGCATTTTCGGTCATCGAATTTTGTGGCCTCCGGTGCTTTAATCGATGGACAACAAATATAAATATGTAATATAAAACTGATTTTTAATATTTAACCACTATTTTTTGTACAATTTGGCATCATACTCCCCCCCCCCCCCCCCCCCCCACCCCCCACCCACATACGCTAAAAAAAATCAAAGGACATGCAAATTTTAATATTAATTGTGCAATTTATCTTCGCAAAATTTATTTTAAACTTTGCGTGTTAAATAAGAGTGTTGTGTATCTGACGAGAGTTGTAGATCTAACACATCCCAACAAGATTTCAAATTCTACAAATGACGTTAAAAAAATATAGAGGCGTGCTAGAGACACGATGTTAAAAGTTGATGGTGCGAGAGATGAGGTATTGGATGGACGTCGATGGCAGGATAAACTATTGTTAGTTGAAGGTTGATACGGGAGATGCAATGTTTGCCAAAGATTTAAAAAAGTGTGTGTGTGTGTGTGTGTGTGTGTGTGTGTTTGTATGTGTGTGTGTGTGTGTGTGTGTGTGTGTGAGAGAGAGAGAGAGAGAGAGAGAGAGAGAGCGAGAGAGAGAGAGAGAGAGAGAGAGAGAGAGAGAGGCGGTATAAGGTGTGTGAGGTACAAAGAGGGGTAGTTTGGACAATTGATAGTTATAGGGATTAATTTTGAAAAAAATGTTGAATCTCCTATTTTTATAATACACTAGCATGCAGGGCACACGATGCGTTGTCGTATTTATCTAAACTCTTTTTTTTTTGTAGCCTGTGCCACACAATATATTAAGGATTGAAATTTTGAGAGTAACTATATTTATCAACATGGTTGAATATTTTTTTAAATATTGAGATAATGCATCAAAATATACAAAGATATAGCATAAATGTAAGAAGATTTTAAATACTTTATCAATATAAAATGTAATTAAAGGGAAAATGGCTAAAATTCTATACATATTAACAGCTTATGAAATAAATTTTATAAATATATGAACATCAAACCGACAACATAAATGCAAGAAGAATTTAAATACTTTATGAAAATAAGATGTAATCAAAAGAAAATTGCACAAAATTCTATGGGAAGAAGTTATAAAAATATGAACATCAAAATTAGTTCATATAATGCAATGTAACGAGAAAATATTATTTTTAAACATTAGAAGATATATAATCGACAGTTAACAAAATATGGAGAAATTGGCAGAAATCAATAGCATGAACATAAAATTTGAGTGTAACTACGTTTTTTTACTTATTCCTAAAATTGAAGAAAAATATTTACATTAGGCAGTGATAGAAATGTAAAGGAATTTAACAAAATGACTATGGGATGTGGAAAATTTAAAAATTAGAAATTAAATGAAGTTACCTTGAATGTGAGACCTAGAAAAGTCGAGTGTTCCCAAAATTTGCAATATATATTTTGCGAAAAAAATGAAAAGGAATTTAAATACAATGCAATGTTCAACATAAAAAAGTAGATTAAAATTAAAAAATAGAATATAAACATATCATACATCTATACCGATTGAACCAGGAGAATGCATAGTGATATATCTTTGCCCATTTATATAGAAGCACATGGCGAAGTTTAAGGGGTACTGAATAGACGGGAAATGGAAAGGCCTAATCATTGGTATTTAGAATTTACGGAGATAAAAGAAGGGGAACCATTCTAGTTGTTGTTTTTTCACTTCAATTTCTTCTTTTGATGTGCGTTTTTTTCTTTCCTCTTTTTCTCATTTGGATACAGTTGGAAAGGTTTTACGGTTTGACTTTTGGGATGGTTTACAATAATCTGCTGGAGTACCTGGTAAGATAAATGGGTTTTAATTTTTTTTGGATCGAGTAGGATTATGACAGAGGATATGATGTTCGTTCTTGACAACACAAAGCAATCATATTTTAAACTATCTCTGTCATAATTGCTTTGTGGTCCTCAATCAAAACTAGTGACACATATGTCATATCTAAAAACTATCTCCTCTATATGTCACTACTTTTTAGTCCCGCGCGATGCACAAACGCTTTATAGTTCTTATTTTACAATACAAAGCAATCATATTTTAAAATTTTAAGATACATAGTTATAAATCACTAATCATGAAGATGTAATATCCACAATCCCATACAGTCATAGTTTTTTTAAAACCACAACCCATCAGTTTAAAGCAATGTAAATACAGTTGTATAAAAATAATTGCATTTTGCTCAGAACATAAGAACTACTAATAAACAAAGAAATGATACTATAAAATGAGGAAAAATAAACTTCTAATAAGTTAGTAGAGTTTAGGGATCAATGACCATATAAAATTGTAATAAAATATATAAATCCACTTTTAGACTAATGGGTGCATTACTATAACTATAAAAAAACTTTTTACTTTCAGTTATTGGTTGTAATGGGAGACAAATGTAAAAAGTTCACTTGATAACACCATAAATTTATTTTTGAAATATTAGGATTGCCTCGCTCTTTACCATATTCGGCCTTATTCTCATCAGAAAAAACAAAAAATAATTATGAAAATAAAACTTTGATCCTTTTACAGCAATATATCCTATTTTTGGAACCCTTCACCTTCATCCTAAACGACATCATCATACCTTCACAAAAAAAAATTAACAAACCAAAAAGTACATTTTCAAGGAACACATATTTAATCCAATAAAGTGTAAATACATGTGTGATTACATTAAGGCTTGAAGAATCTTCCATGTATTTCTAAATAGAAAAATATGTGTTGCACAATAGACATCACCACTATATTCTCAAACCTCATTCAAAATATAAGACACTCAGAAATCCATTTCACATTTTTTCAAACACATGAGAGGCTTACAAAGTCCCATGCATGTTGATTGCATTTATGCCTGAAGAGAATGCAACTTCAAAAGATTCAAATGCAGATTAGGACATTAGAACTTGGTGAGTTGGACGAAAAAACTGTAAGGACATATTTTATAAGTCCGTTATCAATTATTTATGTCATATACAACCGTCGAAGAAGTTCAAGAGCAATATATATCAAGACGGATCCGAATATATCAGGGTTCTTCATCAAAAAGACTCCGCAAAGTTTACTTTGGTAAGGTTATGTTTTAAATAGCTTAACTTTGCACTTAAAGCTTTGGGATATTTTTTTCAAAATATTTGCTAAGTGTTGGAGCGGACTTTTCGTCAAAATTTAAGAATGAGTAATTTTTCTAAGTCCTATAGCGTACCTCATTTTTTACGCCAGGTCGTTCAAGCAAGATGTCATATCGTTCGAACGACATGTGCATGTCGCGCGATGTCGTTCAAACAACACGTGTACGTCGTTCGAGCGAGATCCCTATTTCGTTCGAGCAAGTGAGGTGGCGCATTTTTCTATAAATACTCATTAAATGGTTTCATTTTCATTAAGAAGTCACAACAGTTTGAAAGACAGAAAACTGCGAAACTGCAGAATCCTTTTGACTTCTTCTTTTAGGGTTTAATCCCTTTTTGTTTTCTATTCACAAAAATTCCATATGCTTTGGTGAATTATTTGGGTGTTCAAGAACATATTTTTCTTTTGTTCATTCTTTGTGGGGAGAACTCTACAAGTGACAGTTGCGTGCTATTGTGGAGGGAGTCCTTATGAAGTTCACTCTTGTGGAGAAGTCATTTATTTTCCATTGCTGACCATCTGGAGTTCTTGCGGGAGATTCCAGTCGATGACATCGGAACCGACACCTGAGGGTATTTCGTATGTCACTATTGCTTTCATTGTAATCCATGTAAACCGTTCTTTACAAATTGTAGTGAAAATAAAAAAAAAATTGCCCTTAGGGGATTTTTCCTAAAATTTATGTCGCATGCTTTATTTATGGGTTGACACACGCACACACGTAGTTGCATGATTAGGGGCTGAATTAATTTGGTTTAAAAATAGACTATAATTAAATAGGTGTGCCAAAGTAGAAATTTACGAATTTAATCAATTATCACATCGTTATATTTTACAAATTGTTATTAGAGCTTATTTAACCGATCACCACTTTTACAAATTGGTATCAGAGCGGGTTACTCTAAATTATCGAGTGATCCTGATTTTTAAAGTTTTTCCCTGATACAATTTGACTACTCACGTCGTCAAATTGGTATCAGAGCGGGTTACGCTAATTTATCGCGTGATCCTGATTTTTTAAGAATTTATTTATTTTTGATACAATTTGACTTCTCACGTCATCAAATTGGTATCAGAGTGGGTTGCGCTAATTTATCGCGTATTCCTATTTTCCGCAAAATTGTGTGATATGGATTTTTTTGAAAATCTAATTTATAAAATTTTATCGCAATTTTCAATGGAGCACTTGTCTAGTTTGATGCCCCCTCCCATTGACACAAGTCAAAGTTTTAATGATTTAAATAGTTTGAATTTGACGTTTGCGAAAAGAATTGAAGTTTTGGAAAAAGAAAATTCTCGTTTTAAATCCACGATGGATCTTTTGCAAACGGTTGAACATCAAAGAGATTTTTATCGTGAGAAACTTGTTTCTTTGGACCAAGACTTTAATGATTTAAAATTTTCCAAAAAGGCGAGTGATGATAGAGTCCTATTTTTAGAAAAAGAATTGGAGGACTTTAAAAGTTTGTGCCGTCGAGGATAAAAAATCAATCGATGATTTTACGGCACATGAAAAGACTCTTAGGGATAAGTTTGTTTTTGCAAGTGCGATAGGCCCCCAAATTTTAATTTAAAATCTTTTTATACTCCAAAAAGTAATAATTTCCTTTTTAGATATGCAGAAGCGAAGATGATGGTTCAATTAAAAAAAATTCACAAACTTGAATTTCTTAAGATTAAATTCACACAAGTTGATTTCAATTAAATCAAATATTTCAATTCAAGTCCTAGAAATTTGCCTAATAAGATTAATCTATTTTGCAAATTAGGCCAAACCAAATTTTACCAAAATAAATTATATTTGAATTGAATTAATTTCAATTTCACCCAAATATATTTTAACACCAAAGAACATAAGTGTGATAATTAAATCAAATTTTAACTTGAATTACCTAAGCATGCATCTACGTGATTTAAGCAAGATAAAATTAAACAATATCACACGACGCGCCGATGTACGAGGAAAATCCAAATGGAAAAAACCTCGGACGGCCCTAGCCACGAATTCACTAAGTATGGTAGTTGTTACAGAGACTCGACACAAGGACTTACACAAACTGACTTGAGTCCGTCCAAGCCTTGACGCTCTCCTTGGTTTTCAACCTCCGCCTAGTGAATAACCGTGGATTTCTCCACAGTCTCGGACTCCACCTATGGGGCTATGGTCACCGTCAACCCACACGCGAAGCCTTTCTTCGAGTGAGAACACCGCAACAAACTTTTCTCCTTTTGGGGGGTAGAGAAGAACCCAAACTCTCTTCTTGTTGGTGTAGAGAAAACCAGGTGCCAAAACTCTCCAAGCAATGTTATATCAATAGGTACTTGGAATAAACTAAACAAAAGGGTGTGTATGTGTTTTTTGGTGAATTTAATCCATAAAAATCAAACACAAAACATAGAACTTTTTCTTAAAAGTTTTGCTCTCAAAAGACTCTTAGAATGTGAAAAAGTTGTCTACAAAAGGTTAGTTCCCGGACTAAAGAAGTATGTCAAAAAGGAAGTGGGGCAAAGTAGTGGAAAAGTGGAAAAAACTGGCTTAAAACTGTTCCCGCTGTTTTTTTGTTAGAAATCTCGTTCGAACGAGACTTCTAACGAAGAGACAGAAAGAAAAAAAAATCTCGTTTGAAAACTGGTTCGAACGAGGTTGTTCGAACGACCTATCTAACGAGATCTCAGGCCATGGTTCTAGATAATTTCGATATGAACACGTGGCCGTCAGTTTCGTATTTTTCTGATTTTTTTTGGATTTGATATGATTTTTCTACTAAAAGGTTTCCGAGAACAAAATATTTAGAACTATGAATTCAAAAAAAAGTTTGACAAAAAATTAATAACACCCAAAATAAATTTCTAAAATACACCCAATAAATAATGTTCCAAGCCCCTATATATATATTAAAATGCATTCATACCTTAGGAGCAATGGAACCATGTTGATGACGTAGAAACGAGGCAAAACACACACGACATTTGATGAAGCTTTAATATCTTGGCCGCAACGTCTTCAACAAACATGTCATAGGCTTGAATGGATAAACTAGAACTCTATCCTATGACTCAAATGTTTTTGTCCGGAATTGAGCCAAAACTACAAAGGACTCAATTGGAAATTTTTGTCCTTACAAATCTCCCCCTTTGGCTATTCCGGGACAAAAACCAAACAAAAATCCTATAGGACCGTCAAGCTCTACTAAACTAAAAAATATCCCACCCAAAATAAAAATACAATGCTTGACTCAAACAACCCAAGGATCAATATCTTTGCCCGATGATAAACGTTGCTATTTAGAATAATTCGTGCACACTTAAGCAAACTATCAAACGCATAGGGAATATCAATATATTAAAAGCAAAAATAAATACTCCCCCTAAATGAATTCTCCCCTTTTATCAAACAAATGACCTACTTAGAAAGACGTCTCCCCCTAAGATAAATCTCCCTAAACTAAGATACGATAGGTTTAGATACCATTTCTCCCCCTATTATTCTCCCCCTTTTTGTTCAGGAATAGACAAAGGCTAAAGAATCAAAACGTAACTTATCTCCCCAATTAAAGCATATACTCCCCTTAAACTCAACAAGGGATAACTAGAATGGGATAATAAGCTAAACATGCAATAGTGTGTAAAGTGATGAGAACATTAAAGCACGAGGGCAACAAAGATTCAACTAATCCAATAAATAATAACGGATACCAACTAAGATGCAAGAAAATGATACCAATAAGATACACGAAGTATTAAGCATGTGATATCAACAAGGAATGCAACAAGATAGATACCAATTTTGAATTGAAACATAGAGTTACTAGAAAGCAAGGCAAAGACCCAAAACAAACACAATATCATATATATGTATACACAATATATTCAAACTAAGCATAAGTACACACATATAGATATAAACACCAAAATGACACATAACTCAATAAGTTTTTCACACTCGTATGGCAAAAATGTGTCATATGGAAATGGTAGTGTAGGGGTGTGAACTAGTAACAATTAAATTTAGACCCAAACACTTAAACAATGTTCACGGAGTTCTCATTTGATTGCAAACTTTATCACATTTGAATATAACCTCATGTGACAATATAAATTGAACTCAATGAACAAACGTACACAATGCATACAAGATTAGAGTTTTGATGATTCTACAAACCAAATAGAGTCATGACAATAAAGACCACTAGGATAAACGGACATTGTGCAAACCGTTGATATACCATCCAATCTCCCTCAATAAGCATATATATTCTTTTTATTTTGAATGAATATATCAAATAAACATAGGCCTTGACAATTATTTTTCTTTATGATGCCATATTCTATTTTTAGGCCTTTGGACCACGTATTTCTTTTAGGTCCAAACGAACGGTGGCTTACTATTCGCAAAGGACAATAAATCCTTTCGGAGCCCTTCCCCATGCACATTTATATTTATCATTTTTTATTTTTAACACAAATCTCACGTGCAACGGATTTTGACATGCACTAGTCCCTCTAGGTCACAAATATGTAGATGACAAGATTGGTAGGAGAACACCTCACAAAGCTCAAATATACATATGAAGTTAAAATTTCAAATGAGCTCGTGCATGTGTGAATTGAGGCATATAAAAATAGAATCCATTTAAGCAACACAACATCCAACTACTCCATATAGGCATGGTAAAGAACATAATAAGGATTGACAATCTAAACCAAAAGTTCTAGCCACGTGAGAGCGAAAAAGATGAGATTCTAACACAAGTGTATGCCACATAAAGTGTGTCAAACTAAAATACACACAAAATAAAATCTTTTTAAGTTTTTCAAATTTTTAACCAAAAATAAAAATATATACTCAAAAGACACAAAAAAAAATCATTTATATTTTTCATTAAGCCTAAATTACTAAAAGGTAAAACACAAATTATAAACAAAAATCTTTTTTTTATTTTTCATTTAAAGCAAACAAAAATGAAGGAAATATAATAAAAAAAAGATAAACAAGTCATGATTTCTAGCATGAGATATGAAATAAAGTAATGACTAGAAAATGACTAAACAAGCATACAATTAGCATGGGTTCTATAACATGAAGCACAAATGAAAAGTATATAAATAAAACTAACACATTCAACCTTTAGATTTTACAAGGGAGGAAGCATGTGAAAGTAAATGAGATTCAAATACCCTATCTTGTAAAGCTACCAAGTCGGATCTCTTAACCCAAACTAATGACGAATGACTATCTCGGGGCATAGGAATCTTGGCTACCTTGTGTAACACCCCGCCTAATAAGATACCGGGCGATCACTCCAATATTATATTAAAACAGGAGTCTCATATGGATCATTCTTAGCATCACTGTCGAAAATCCATTTAATTACTAATATCCTATTAGGTGAGCGTAAAAAAACTTTTACCTAACTACTCTTTTTAACGATCAAAATAAAACATCCACAATTAAATGCGTAAATGAGCTGAAACGAAAATGAAATAAATTAAAATAACCGAACACTCGGTCCAAATTATACAACCATGTCGAATATTGTGCGAATAGTAAATAAAATCAGTTGGACCATTGGCCGAATGTTTGTACATTATCTCCTATCTAGAGTGCAAGGAAAGAAGCGTCTACCGATAACCCGCAAGCATCCACAGCTGCTGCAGCAGACGTCTGACTCGAAAGAATTTTCATCCAGGCGTCCCTGTGTCTGGACACCTATATATATATAATATATAGAAGGAAAGGAGAGTAGATAAAACGGGTCAGAGCCCGAATGTTTGAAAATATTTTGCAAGTGCATAAATGCTTTATTTTCTGAAAAATAGTTTTATCTCATATTTAAATTGGTATCGCACTCCCATGAGATACCCCTCACCTCTCCTCTAGTAGTGCACACCTAACGCACC
Organism: Sambucus nigra; assembly: GCA_949130495.1. NCBI lineage: Eukaryota > Viridiplantae > Streptophyta > Magnoliopsida > Dipsacales > Adoxaceae > Sambucus > Sambucus nigra. The sequence continues at coordinate 378,665,910 of OX422214.1, read as the reverse complement.
CTAACACATACCCTAGTCAAGCTACCCTGCTAAACTAGTCTAATACCCAACCACTATCTACCCTAGATAGTCAAACAGATGTACTAAGGGCATAACTTCAATCTAATCTCGACGCTATGCCATGTTCATGCGTGGGGTGTCTCGCGAAGCGAAATCCAAATAAAGAACCCCCCCGATACACTACTATGCGGCAAGGTTGATCGTCGAGATCCATTAGACCCTCGGTACAGAAAGATATATATATATATATATATATATATATATATATATATATATACCATAAACATTTATAATAGTAGAGCACTAAGGATTAAACTTCTCCCCAGTCTCAACACAGTGCCATATTCGTGCGTGGGGTGTCTCGCGAAGCGAAATCCAAACAAGGAACCCCCCCCGATACACTACTATGAGGCACGGTCGATCGTCGGGATCCATTAGACCCTCGTCACTCGATTTATACATATACATACATCTGTAATGTACGTCCGGATAATATCTCCCGGACTGAGGATTTCCAAATCAATTATATCTTTATAATACACATCCGAATCTACCTCCCGGACTGAGGTGTATTCTATACACAAAGTATTTACCAATACTTATCCTTTTCATTTCAAAAACTTCCATTTCCCTTCTCATATCCAGGAAATGTATTTAAAGCCAATTCATTAGCATGAATTGCTTTATCAAAACATATATCTTTTTAAAAGCCAATTTTATTAACATAAAAATGCTTTTCCTTTTTCAATTATCCCATTTTCATTTTTATACTCAGGAAATGTAATTAAAAGCCATTTTTATTATCATAAAAATGCTTTTACCATATCATATGCTTCCACATCCCTTCTTCCATCCGGGAGTGTTACCGAAGCTAAACATATAATCCATTTCCCTTCCTATATCCAGGAAATGTAATTAAACCCAATCCATTATCATGAATTGCTTTAATAAAAATGCGTTCTAAGACCGCCCGTCCGGATTTCTCCACTGTGCGCGCCCCTAAATGGCTATCATCTTCCAGGGCCTATCATAAGACAACCTGGGATCCTACATCGCAAGACGTCGGGAAGCGACCATGTGCCTGCGGGATAGTCAAGACCATACCCGGAATCTCCTAACCAGCGCAGAAAAATATATCAACAAACGCTCACATGGCCTATAGGACTATATCCACCCTGCATTCATTAGCCTGGGGGCTTCACCATACGAACGCAACTTCCCTTATGATAGCGATTTAGAGAGGTGTGTAAACCATATTTTATCAATTATGAAAATCATTTATTTACCATTTTGAAAATATTCATTTTTATATTTTCAAAATCATTTCCATCATAATATATATATACCTAAAACACACAGTATATACATATCCTATATATTCTTCCTAGAATATATATATAAACGGCCATAGTGGCCTATAGCATCTAACGATGACCCTAATCCCAAAGATTCCCTCCAGGAATCATAATCATGCATTGATATTAGCATGATTCTAAATCCAAAGTATTTCATACTTTAATTATCACTATATATCTCAATCCTATCTAGGGATTATTGGATATCTCTAATGATACCCTTCACTTTAAGTGAAATCGACAAATATCTATATTCCCAAATTATCCTAATTATCTCCTAGGATATACTTAACGATAATCGATATAATTATGCTTTCTATAAGCATAATTATATAGGCCTATATGCCTGCGAGAATTATCCTCGGGATTTATCTCACCCGAACAACCTTAATTCAATGGGTTAAGGATTTCATTTCCTTGAACCCCAAGACTATACCTAGTCCAATTAATCATTTAGAAGTCCCCAATTTGATTTAGGAACCCTAATCCATTAATTTCTACAACTATCCTATTTTCCTCAAAAATATAAATTAAGGGTTATATACTTAAAACCCTTACTTTACCCTCCTAAATTGCCTCAATTTATGGACCATAAAGTCCTAAAAAGTCCTCTAGGTTATCACCTAATTAACCTCAAAGCAAGATGAAATGGAATATATCCCATCCAAATCATCCTAAGAAAAATTGTCAACTTTCAACAGAGGTCGATCGATCGACCCCTTGCCGTCGATCGATCGAAGGCTTCGATCGATCGATCCCCCAGGCTCGATAGATCGATCAAGTCGGGCAGCTTCTTCTCCGAGAAGCTGTTTCGGCCATGGAAACTTCCTCCAAGCTTCCATCTCCTCGCCCAACGGCCTACAACTACTACCAACAACAAATACACCTATAATACGGGTCCTAAACGTCCTAGAACCCGGAATCACCCAATATTTTTGGTTAATTTCTAAAAATCTCCAATTTACCAATTTTAAGGGTTTATTCGTTTTATCTCCTGAAAACCCGTTTTATCCACGAATACCCAACCCAAAATCGTTAGGGTTTGTTATACCAACAATGATATGAGATATTTATGCTCAAAAATAAATAAAGCAAGTAAACACTTGCCTCGTGGATAAATCCGACGTCCTCGAGCCGAATCCCGCGGAGGTCGGTCGGAATCTCCCCCTTTTTCCTCTTTTCTTCCCTCTCTTTCTCTTCCCTCTCTTCTTCCTTCTTTCTTTATCTTTTCTTTCCCTCTCTCCCTCTTTATATAGGAAGAAAAGGGTTTTAACCCTTAAAACCCAAAAACGACTCGTTTACCCAATTACGAGTTACTTTTACCTCTAAAATTATCCGAAACTCATTTTCGACAATCGGACACTCTTTTTCGACTATCTCGGACATTCCGAGACTCACGGCGCAGTCGAAATTCTCATCCGAGGTACTTGACCGCAAATCACTATTCTAACCCAAAATAAATAAATGTGGGTTTTCCAATTAAAAATCTTACCTCGTGTCGCTTTACTCAACGACGACATATAATTAAAATATTTCGACCTATACAGTCCCTAAAATAATTACAGCACCCATCGAAAATCATTCAATCCTCGAAAATCCCAAAAATTACTATTTAGTAAAATTCCCCAAATTCCAATTTATTCAATTATGGAATTTAATGGTCTCCAAAAGGGCGGGTTGTTACATATATTATATATATCTTTCTCTACCGAGGGTCTAATGGATCTCGACGATCGACCTTGCCGCATAGTAGTGTATCGGGGGGGTTCCTTGTTTGGATTTCGCTTCGCGAGACACCCCACGCATGAACATGGCATAGCGTCGAGATTAGATTGAAGTTCTGCCCTTAGTACATCTGTTTGACTATCTAGGGTAGATAGTGGTTGGGTATTAGACTAGTTTAGCAGGGTAGCTTGACTAGGGTATGTGTTAGGGTGCGTTAGGTGTGCACTACTAGAGGAGAGGTGAGGGGTATCTCATGGGAGTGCGATACCAATTTAAATATGAGATAAAACTATTTTTCTGAAAATAAAGCATTTATGCACTTGCAAAATATTTTCAAACATTCGGGCTCTGACCCGTTTTATCTACTCTCCTTTCCTTCTATATATTATATATATATAGGTGTCCAGACACAGGGACGCCTGGATGAAAATTCTTTCGAGTCAGACGTCTGCTGCAGCAGCTGTGGATTCTTGCGAGTTATCGGTAGACTCTTCTTTCCTTGCACTCTAGATAGGAGATAATGTACAAACATTCGGGCCAATGGTCCAACTGATTTTATTTACTATTCGCACGATATACGATATGGTTGTATAATTTGGACCGAGTGTTCGGTTATTTTAATTTGTTTCATTTTCGTTTCAGCTCATTTACGTATTTAATTGTGGATGTTTTATTTTGATCGTTAAAAAGAGTAGTTAGGTAAAAGTTTTTTTACGCTCACCTAATAGGATATTAGTAATTAAATGAATTTTCGACAGTGATGCCAAGGGTGTCCAGACACAGGGACGCCTGGATGGAAATCCTTTCGAGTCAGACGTCTGCTGCAGTAGCTGTGGATGCTTGCGGGTTATCGGTAGACGCTTCTTTCCTTGCACTCTAGATAGGAGATAATGTACAAACATTCGGGCCAATGGTCCAACTGATTTTATTTACTATTCGCACGATATTCGATATGGTTGTATAATTTGGACCGAGTGTTCGGTTATTTTAATTTATTTCATTTTCGGTTCAGCTCATTTACGCATTTAATTGTGGATGTTTTATTTTGATCGTTCAAAAGAGTAGTTAGATAAAAGTTTTTTTACGCTCATCTAATAGGATATTAGTAATTAAATGGATTTTTGACAGTGATGCTAAGAATGATCCATATGAGACTCCTGTTTTAATATAATATTGGAGTGATCGCCCGGTATCTTATTAGGCGGGGTGTTACACCTTGGTTGCCTTACGTTGGATTTTTCTAGGACCTCGTTTAAGATCAAATCAAAATTTTCTAAGATGACCTTTTCGACCACAATGTGCACAAGTAAAAACACGTCAAAAATTGTTACCTAAGTACTGACCTCTAAAGGTTTTCCTAGATGATTCTCTTAAAACATTGGTTTTGGACTTATGAAAAGATTCATTACAACTATCGAAGACTAAACCACAAGTGTCATTTTTAATTTGGACTGTTCCTAAAATTTTATCTAGTTTCTCCGAATGACACTCCAAATCAAATTCGACTTTCCTAGAGTCTTTTAATTTATTTTATAATTCTAAAATGCTAGACTCTAATAAAACATTTCTCTCTTCAAACTCGAGAAGCTCCTTTTTCATTGACTCCATTAAACCTCTAAGGCTATCTCTCTCGCCTTCTATATATTCAAGCTTCTCTCGAAGAGTTCTCTCTCGTGTCCTAAGGTCTTCCACTAACGCACTATCATCAACGACCTTGACACGCTCTCTTAGACTCGCTTCTAACTTCAAATTATCTCTTTTTAATTTAATAGATTCTTTATAAAGTTCTTGAAAAGCATTTTGAAGTTCACTCATATCCACCTCTTCTTCACTTTCACTTTCACTTTCTTTTTCTTCTCCACTCTCACTACCATCAAAGACAAGGGAATCATAAACTTTGACCTTGGAAGTGTCACGTGTTAAAATTTTATCAATAGAAGAATGCTCACTATCACTCACATGACTAGCCATAAAAGCCACAATTTTGGGCTTAGAGGAGGAATCGGGTCCCTCTTCATTATCACTATCACTAAGGGTTGCATTAAAAGACTTTGGTTGCTTACCCTCTCTTCTTAGTTTAGTGGGGCACTTAAAAGCCCTATGGCCATACCCTTCACAACCAAAACACCTATTTGACTCGTCCCTATTTAAATTTTCATTAATAGTTTTAGGCATCTTCTCGGCTTTGTCATGCGTAGATTTTTAAAATTTCTTAAAACCGGTTTTAAATTTATCTTTGTTCAATTTAAGAAATTTTCGAAACTTTTTAGCAAACAAGGCCATATCTTCCGAGTCACTATCACTCTCTCTCTCTCTACTACTTGTTTTTCCTCTTTCCGAGATTTTAAAGCAATGCCCTTTTCAATTTTCTTTTCGGTTTTAGAGGGAAACATGTCCAGTTCATAGGTTTGTAAATCACCTACGAGCTCTTCTAATTTCGTAGAGGCTAAAGTTGGTAAATAATTTAAAACGGTCACTTTTGGAATAAATCTATCGGGTAGGGACCTTAAAATTTTCTTTACTACTCGGTTGTCGGGTATTTTCTCTCCCAAATTAAAAGATGAATTAACAATATCGGAAAGTCTAGCATAAAATTCATCAAAAGTTTCTTTATCGTTCATTTTGATGGTTTCAAATTGAGTGGTGAGGTTTTGGAGTTTCGAAGCTTTTACAACACTTGTACCTTCATGAGTGAGTTGTAAAATATCCCAAGCTTCTTTAGCGGTTTCACACGTCATAAAGCGTCGAATTCATCCGGTGTGATCGCGCTAAACAAGGCATTTAAACTTCGAGAATTAAAATTAGAAAGTTTAAATTCATTCTCACTCCATCTATCGGCGGGTTTGGGAACAAGCTCATTATCTACTAAATGTGTAGGTGGGGACCACCCATTAACAACAGACATCCAAACTCTCTCGTTGTTAGATTTTAGAGCCGATTTCATCTACGTTTTCCAATACGTGTAATTAGAACCATCAAAAATAGAAAATTTTAAAAATGGAGAAAATTTCATTTTAGCCAAAAATATTTAAAGGATCTTAATGAAGTAATATATCATTTTTATCTCTGATACTAATTTGCAAGCGCCATAGGCCCCCAAATTTTAATTAAAAACCTTTTTATACTCCAAAAAGTAATAATTTTCCTTTTAGATATGCGGAAGCGAAGATGACAGTTCAATTAAAAAAAATTCACAAACTTGAATTTCTTTTCAAATTAAAATTAAACCAAGCAAAATAAGATTAAATCCACCCAAGTTGATTTCAATTAAATCAAATATTTCAATTCAAGTCCTAGAAATTTTTCTAACAAGATTAATCCATTTTGCAAATTAGGCCAAACCAAATTTTACCAAAATAAATTACCTTTAAATTGAATTAATTTCAATTTCACCCAAATATATTTTAACACCAAAGAACATAAGTGTGATAATTAAATCAAATTTTATCTTGAATTACCTAAGCATGCATCTATGTGATTTAAGCAAGATAAAATTAAACAATATCACACGAAGAGCCGATGTACGAGAAAAACCCAAATGGAAAAAATCTCGGACGGTCCTAGCCACGAATTCACTAAGTATGGTAGTTTTTACAAAGACTCGACACAAGAGGACTTACACAAACTGACTTGAGTCCGTCCGAGCCTTGACGCACTCCTTGGTCTTCAACCTCCGCCTAGTGAATGACTGTGGACTCCTCCACAGTCTCGGATTCCACCGATGGGGCTATGGTCACCGTCAACCCACACGCGAAGCCTTTCTTCAAGTGAGAACACCGCAACAAACTTTTCTCCTTTTTGGGGTAGAGAAGAACCCAAACTCTCTTCTTGTTGGTGTAGAGAAAACCAGGTGCCAAAACTCTCCAAGCAAAGTTATATCAATAGGTACTTGGAATAAAATAAACAAATGGGTGTGTATGTGTTTTTTGGTGAATTTAATCCATAAAAATCAAACACAAAACATAGAACTTTTTCTTAAAAGTTTTGCTCTCAAAAGACTCTTAGAATGTGAAAAATTTGTCTACAAAAAGTTAGTTCCCGCACTTAAGAAGTATGTCCAAAAGAAAGTGGTTCCCGCACTTAAGAAGCTGGCTTAAAACTGTTCCCGCTGTTTTTTCGTTAGAAATCTCATTCGAACGAGACTTCTAACGAAGAGACAAAAAGGAAAAAAAAATCTCGTTTCGAAACTGGTTCGAACGACTTCTCGTTCGAACGAGGTCTTTTGAACGACCTATCTAATGAGATCTCAGGCCATAATTCTAGATAATTTCGATACGAATGCGTGGCCGCCAGTTTCGTATTTTTCTGATTTTTTTTGGATTTGATATGATTTTTCTACTGAAATGTGTCCGAGAACAAAATATTTAGAACTATGAATTAAAAAAAAAGTTTAAAAAAATTAATAACACCCAAAATAAATTTCTAAAATACACCCAATAAATAATGTTTCAAGCTCCTATATATATATATATATATATATATATATATATATATATATATATATATATATATATATATATATATATATATATATATATACATTCATACCTTAGGAGGAATGGAACCATGTTGATGACGTAGAAACGAGGCAAAACACACACGACATTTGATGAAGCTTTAATATGTTGGTCGCTATGTCTTCAACAAACACGTCATAGGCTTGAATGGATAAACTAGAACTCTATCCTATGACTCAAATTTTTTTGCTCGGAATTGAGCCAAAACTACAAAGGACTCAATTGGAAATTTGTGTCCTTAAAGTTTTAATTGAGGGGGAGCGCAATAAAGTGTTAAGTTTAATTGATAATTTGAAAAGGAAATCCCTATCTTTGGAAGAGTCTAATTCGTTGCTTGAATCAAATATTTTAAAGTTGAGAAATGATTTAAATGATTCAAGTAGGTTTGATAGTGATGGTAATGGCTCGTCGTGTTCTAATACTTCCGTTGCCAAAGCTAAAACCATTATTTATTTTAGAGGGTCAACCGTTCCCAAGGACATTAGAAAAGATCAGCCCATAGGTGTCGTTCCACCCGTTTACACATGTTCACATTGTGGTAGGGAATGTCACCTTAGAAGATTTTGTTTTGATTTTGGAAGAAGTCCTAGGAAGTCGAAGTCTGGTATTTTGTTGGTTCTCAAAACCCCCACGCGTTATGTCACATCCGTTTGGTTTAGAAAATCTCTTTTGGATACGCTCGATTTTAGACTTGTTGATTCTCACATGCTTGCACATGATTCTTCTCTTGTCATATCATATATATGATTATGTTTGCTTGTTTGTCATACACTAGTTGTGGTTTCATGATATATATTTTCTAGTGTGTTGACATGTACTTTTTGTATTAGATTTTTATTTTTAAAAATTTTGAAAAATGCAAAAAGATTTTATTTTGATAAATTTTTTGAAAAATTCAAAAAGAGTTTTGTATTTTGTTTGCACCGTTTGTGGATGGACACTTAGGATGACTGAGTCACAAAATCATTCCATTTTTCATGTGACTATTTGATAGTGTTTTGAGACAATATATCATGTCATCTTTGTGCGTTATAATGTGTGGAGTCATTAAGATGTAATTAAGTGTTACTTTCTACATGTTTGACTCATGATTTCCTTTATTGCACACATGCAAGGATTTGTTTGATTATTGTGATTGTCTTATCACGTGTTAGTTGGGTGTTTTCACTTCAATCATGTCCTTAAAACGAACCAAGCACGATAAAATTTGATAAGAAAGTTGTGCATGTAAGAACCGTTTGTGAGTTTGTGTGCTTTATTTGAAAACTGGAAAACGCTGCAAAAGGTTCATTTGGCCTTTGCGAATACTAAGCCACCGTTTAAATTGGACCTAGAAAATTGAGGAATTTTATTATCCGGGTCCAAAGAGGTTTAAAAGAGCCCGAAAGAATTTAAAGGCAATAAAAAGAAATTCATGCCAATTAGGTTTTTGCACCAATTCTCCAAAATTTGAGAATTTAGTTTATATACCTCTAAAAGAAGATATTTTTTAGGGAGTTTGGTTGGAGATTTTATAACGGGTTTGCACGTCCTTGAAAGTCTTGAAAAAGCGTTAATAGTTTTGGACGTTATTGGTGTGAAAATCACTGACTTTGATTTGTTGATTTGCATGAGTCGATGTCATCTAAATTCAACAATTTTTACACCTAAGGGTACTTTTGATGTTCATTCATTAGGAGTACACGTTTTTTTCAACGTGCGCATATGATTGATTGAGTTTATTTACCTATCGAATGTGTTCACACCCATACATTCCATTTCCATGACTTGGTTATTTTAGTATAAATCCATGGTGTGTGATTTTTTGTATCTTATTTTTGCTTTGAAAAATTTGAAAAATTCAAAAATAGTTTGTGAAATTTTTTGAGATACTCCTTTGCATGCGCGTAGTATGATTCAAGTTTGCTATGATTTTTATCGTGACACTCCATGTTTTGATTGTTTCTTCTTATCTGTCTATTTGGGGACATCATAAAAAGGGGGAGAAATAATTAACATGTTATGGAGGAGTTTTTGCATTATGGAGGAGATTTGATTTATTCTTATATCATTTCAAACTCGATGCATCACGAAGGTTTTTGTTTTATCTCATATGTGTAGGTACAAAGATTAAATATCATTATGTTGCACACCCTGATGAGAAAAGCTTTGAGATTTGATGAAGATTTTTAAAGAACCAATTGAGATCTTGCAAATTTATTCATGAGAGGGTAGATTTGTATAAGAAATTTGGTATTTGATAATTCAGATGTTTTTTATGTATGTTCCGGCATAAACATAGGGGGAGATTTGTAAGGACATATTTTATAAGTCCGTTATCAATTATTTATATCATATACCGTTACAACCGTCGAAGAAGTTCAAGAGCAATCTACATCAAGACGGATCCGAATATATCAAGGTTCTTCATCAAAAAGACTCCGCAAAGTTTACTTTGGTAAGGTTATGTTTTAAATACCTTAACTTTGCACTCAGAGCTTTGGGATATTTTTTTCAAAATATTTTCTAAGTGTTGGAGCGGACTTTTTGGTCAAAATTTAAGAATGAGTAATTTTTCTAAGTCCTGTAGCGTGCCTCGTTTTTGACGCCAGGTCGTTCAAGCGAGATGTCATCTTGTTTGAGCGACATGTGCATGTCGCGGGATGTCGTTCAAATGACACGTGTACGTCGTTCGAGCGAGATCCCTATTACGTTCGAGCGACTAAGGCGGCACATTTTTCTATAAATACTCATTAAATGGTTTCGTTTTCATTAAGAAGTCCCAGCGTTTTGAAAGATAAAAAACTGCGAAACTGCAGAATCTTTTTGACTTCTTCTTTTAGGGTTTAATCCCTCTTTGTTTTCAATTCACAAAAATCCCATATGCTTTGGGTGATTGTTTTGGTGTTCAAGAACATATTTTTATTTTGTTCATTCTTTGCGGGGAGAACTCTACAACCGACAGCTGCGTGCTATTTTGGAGGGAGTCCTTATGAAGTTTACTCTTGTGGAGAAGCCGTTTCTTTTCCATTGCTGACCAACTGGAGTTCTTGCGGGAGATTCGAGCCGACGACATCGGAACCGACACCTGAGGGTATTTCGTATGTCACTCTTATTTTTATTGTAATCCGTGTAAACAGTTCTTTACAAATTTTAGTCAAAATGAAAAAAGGTTTTGCCCTTCGAGGATTTTTCCTGAAATTTGTGTCGCATGCTTTATTTATGGGTTGACACACGCACACACGTAGTTGCATGATTAGGGGCTGAATTAATTTGGTTTAAAAATAGACTCTAATTAAATAAGTGTACCAAAGTAGAAATTTGCGAACTTAATCAATTATCACACCGTCATATTTTACAAATTGGTATCAAAGCTTATTTAAGCGATCACCACTTTTACAAAAACAAATGTAGAGATAAAAATAGAAATAATTTACTTACAACCCATTACAATCAAATGAATGCAAAAACCACTTTCTCAATCTTATAATTTAGATTTTTGAAAAATCCCACCAAAAATAGCACCGACATTCAAGTAAAAAAAAATATTCTCTCCATCCCAAATTAATAGTCCTATATTCGTTTATGGGATGCAAATTTCCAATTTTCATGCTACATTTAAAAGAGGAGAAATTAATACATGTGAATGTTGATAAAAGTGACAACAACTACCAAATCATTCGGATTGGATTTCACATGTGGAAAATGAGATGGTTCATCTATTTATAACTGTTGGTTGAGATAAATGGAACTAATGGAGAATATGAGGGATTTCAAGCGTTAGAAATGAGACGGTATAATTCTTAATGTTTTGTTTTGTGAATATTAGCTACATGGAAATTTGGAAGGACGGAGAAATAAAGTTGAAATACCGAACAGATGGGAATATGAAGAAAGACAGAAAGGAGGGGAAATGGGTATTAGCCTGTGGAGAGAAATAGATGCAAAAATTTTCTGAAGGAATAACAAAGGAAAAAAGTCGCGATATCTTGGATACCTTGCTTGCAGTCGCTAGTTATTTAAAAAGCAAAGGTTTCATTTGTATTAAATAGTGCATTTACGAGGGAACACGTGTCAAACAAACAAATTGGAGACTTCGCTTTCATATTATTAGATAGATTTGTTGATTATGGAAATATATTTTTGGCAAATGAAGGGTCATGTAGTTTGATTATCAATTTTTTTTCTGTGAAATGAAGGGTCATAGAGGAGATGAAGGCAAATGGCTTTTCAGGTGAAGATTTTTGTCTTAAGAATATATGAAAACTTGAATTTTGGTTTGTGAAAGATCAAGTGCAGAATTAATAATTCCAGAGAGTGTCTAATCAAGACAGTGGTCAAATAAATAGCGCCTCTACAAATTCTGTGTCAAAGTAAAATAATTAAGACATTTTGTGAATTGTACACAGGTCATCGTGTGTGTGTGACAAATGTTAACACTGAGTGATACTGTCAATTCTAATTATAGAGAATTAAGGTCAATGTCATGTTCTTTCCCATATTTAGATTTATGGGATAGTGGTTTTTAGGTTTATAAATCTAGTCCTTGTGGTACAATAATATTTATTTGTGTTGTCCCTTTATAGGAGTACACAAAATAGGTAATTTTATTTGTTTTAGTTAAAATTGCATTTATATTTATATCCTTAGTCATACTCATTTAAAACTCATTCTAAAAAAACACATAACCCCACCTCCATCTTGCCCCACCCCACCCACCGGAATCCTCATCGGAACGTCAAAATCCTCGCGGGGGCCACTGGAATTCTCGCCGGATTGTTTCTCTCTCTCTCTCTCTCTCTTCGTTTATTTCTTTCATTTTTTTGGTCCGCGCCAGCAACACCATTGCCAACACTGGAGGGGAAGGTTTTTGGTCGGAAAAAAATACAGTGTCCGCCGAAAAAAAGTGTCCGCCGGAAAAAAGTTTTCGCCAGAAAAAATGAAGGTTTTAATGAAATAGTAAATTTATCGCTTTCGATTTTTTAGTCAAAAAATTTCAAATATGGAGGTTGTTGGATAGATCTCGACGAATAGATTTCAATTATATAAATTTTATGAGTTTTGGATTTGTAGATTTGAAGTTATGGAATTTTAAAATTTTAATTTTTTTTTATGAGTTGTCAAATGGTATATTAGTCATTTTTAATGGTTTTTTTAACACAGTGATTCAATTTATAAAATTATGTAAGTGTCCTAATTTTATACACTGGGAGTTATATTGGACTTTTCCTCAAAACCCCCTTTTAATTATATACTATCATTTGATAGGATTAAAAAAAGGGACATATATCAAATAGTCCATCGCACTTTTTTTAATACACGTTTAATTCAATCGTTTTTATTTTGTACCAAAAAGTCTTTCATCATGTCAAAAAGGTTTTACCATGCGGCTGACGCGGACCTTTAAGGATAAAAGAATTCATCATGTCAAAAAGATTTTACCATGCCGCTGGCGCGGACCTTTAAGGATAAAAGAATAAGGGATTTTTTGGTACAAAATAAAACGCTTGGACTAAATATATATTAAAAAATATTTGAGAAATTTTTGGGTATTTAATCATTAAAAAAAGTCGTTTTTACCCCCGAAACCCCATAAAAAAAATACTTAAACTGTTTTTAATCAATTACAAGTATTTCAAAGATAAAAATAATAATTTAAGAGTTCATAAAATTGAAGTTTAACAAAAATAACAACCTAGTTTTAATTCCGCGAGAAGTTTCAACATTATCAATAGTACAAATGTTGGGCGGAAAATCTTGTACTACAATGCCACGCATGGAAAATCTGGTCGTACTTCTAGGTTCTGTAGTACAATCATTGATAATGAGGTAACATCAATGGAAAATCTCGTACTACTAAGCTATGTAGTACCAAGCACATAAAAAATAATGTTAAATATTACAATAACCAATCTGCCTTTACCGACTACGATTCTTATAATTACGAGAGAAAGGGAGAAGAAAGACGAAAACAAGTTCTTTAACCATTGTCAGGCACAACAGCTTATCTTTTTTTTTTGGTTACAGAAGGAAAGTAAACAAACAACAACAAACAGGGAACTAAATAATGGGTTGTCAAGTTGGGCACGTTCAAATATCACGAGGAGTCGCTCCAGGTATGCTCATACTTTGAATAGAGATTTTGGGAGTCTTTTGCAATTCTCGCCATCCAATTCATTTGAATGTTTTTCTCTTTCGAAATGTGAATGACGTTAGCTTTGAATCAAGTGAAGAACTCATAACATTCTTCAATGATATTAGTTAGCTGTGGTTCCAGGCACAATAGCTATCGAATCAAACACGATGGGCGGAAATGTTAGTGTTTGTTTCTTTTCCAAGTATAATCATTCCACAGTAAATTATCTATATTTTCTCTCTCCGAACCATCCATTGCTTACGTTATTAGCTTTAGACACAATTGACTCAATTTTGAAAGAATCTTAACGAGTTCGTTATATACACTTGCGACACCATTTCTCACTGACCCGTGTCCTAAAAACATAATATTTTTTTCACCTAAACGAAATGAGATAAAATAAAATATTCTTGGTATTAAAAACCTTAGATATAAGATTTAATTGTACTGTAGTGTAAAATAATTCACTCCCTCCGTATAACAAAATTACCCATACCCACTAGAACCTGAAGTTCCCACACAGATAAATAAAAGGCCCAAATTCTACCATCCTCTACAAATGTTGGTGTCTCAATGCACAACATCATCAATTGCGGTGGTTGCCACCATCTTCGCTCTAATCAATTGCTCTAATGGCTCTATATTTTATGTTATATTACAGTTTCTTTGATTTCACGCCTTCAAGAAATGTGTTTTTGGTAGGATTTTTTTTTTGTTGTTGACTTTCTATTAATTGTTTTCCAAGTAGATGTGATGTATATGGGATTTATTAAATATATACTTATTTTAATACTTACACAATGGATTTTATAAATTGTATTTGCGATTTTTTTCGAATATGCATCGAGTTCGTCAATATATATCCAAATTTATTATATGTATCCTTTTTTGTTAGGCCATCCACAATACAACAATGGAAAAATATGTAAATTATACATTTAATTTATGGTTTACATTGTGGAAAATGGACTGGGACTGTGTAAAAATGACCCAGCAAGTGGGGCCCATCCCTGGGCATGGAATAGTTACCCGCACAGGCCATTTTTATGCAACTCCACTCCATTTTCCACATTGTTTTATCAAAAGTAAACGGGCAATTTTTTTTATATATATAAAAAGGCTGGGCGGGAGATTGTCTTGCACCCACAGGTGCTGCTGGGCCGTAAATTTATACAGGTCCCATTTACACATTGTCTATTCAAAATGTAAATTTACATTGTGATTACGTTTTTAAATACTGGAATGTGCATTGTTTCTTACCCATTGTGGGCAGAAACAATGCACATTTACACTTTTACATCCTCCACTACGGATGGCCTTAAGGCATATTAAATTTTTTTGTTATGTACACAATTTTTTTTTTTTGTATATATGTTATTTACTATGTGAGTTTGCTAGCAATATATATGTGATATTTCTAAAAAGTATAAATGATTTTTCGCAAAGTAAACTTGTATATTTGTGATAACTTCTAATGCCAACAAAAGGTTGTTATGGCCAAAATGGATTATTTTTGCCAAAGATAAATAAAATTAGGGGCTAAAGTTGAAAAATCTTATTGGTGATTGGGTGAAATGTCAATCTCTTTATATTTTAAATTTCCTTCTAGGGTTACTTTATATGTATCAATAACGGTTTCAAAATGTGTCAATAGGTATTTTATTGAAGTTCTTTTATTATTAAAATAACCAAAACATTTTGCCTATCTTAGTTAGACCCCTATTCGCGTTTATTAGTTTATATCTTAGCCCTGAGTTTTATAAAATTATTAAAATGTGATGCACATTGTTTTTTTTTAAATGTGTGATACGCATTATTGATAGTGCCACAAAGGAGAGTGGCACATGCACGAATGTTGTCGTACACACAAATACATTGTAATATATATATTCTATTTTGTGTGTGTGTACGTGTGTGTGTGTGTGTGTGTGTGTGTTTGTGTCTAATATCATTTTTAATATAATTAACTAAATCAGACCCTTACTAAAGTACATGCAAGTATGGATAACTTTGAATGTATGATTTTAAATATTAAAAGATTTCAATATAAAGTAATAACTTTAAGAAATATTCACGAGTTAACATTTAATGTTTTAAAGTTATATTAATCATGATTTAATGTTAGTGAACAACAACATTATAACAATTGAATGTTACAAAGTTACATCTTTTTATTAATGTCATGCATCCCCAAAATATGTGGTGAGCGGAACTTTTTCATCTTAGTTGAATGTCCTCCAAAGGCCCTTTTGTTTATTGGCCTCGGTAACGAAAGCGAAAGAGAAGAAACTGAGTGTGAGTGTGGAGGCTAACTTCATGGTAACATCTGTGATAATTGGAGACATAACTCTAAAAGTGCTAGACTCTGAAACATATTTGAAGCGCTAATCCTAATTGGATTGAAGAACCTATGTTCATTCTTATTATGCTTCCTGAAAGCCTCTAGAATTTTACCATCTTATAAGTCTAGTTTACAAGGACGCGCAAATTCATAAGAAGATTAAGGTAACAGTAAGAGAATATGAGAGATGGCATCTGATCACCTTTACTAATGTTTTATTTAGGTGTAAACACTTCACGTGAGCTCACTATATCCTCAAGGAGGTTCATGAGGGCCTTTGAATAGGACATGTACGGACAAAGTCGTCCGTTTAGAGAGCTATCAGGCTGGGATACTAGTAGCTCATCATGGTTTGTGTTGTGCATGATGTAATTAAGAAATTCGATTTGGACACGAGGTTGGCCAACCGCTTCAAGGAACTTCTCGATAACCTTACTTACACACAATGCATCATCCATTGTTGTAATGTGTGATAAACCTAGTTGACAAGTTTCCCAATGGTATATGAAAATACAGGTTCGTGGTAGTGGTATTAACTACTTCACCAAATGCGATGTGTGGAGGACCCTTTGTGACCTTCATCGAGAAAATTTGAAGGATATGCGTAATAACTTAGTTTGAAAATTTAGAATCCCATTATAGATCATCACCGACATTGGTAGGTAGTTTGACTGCCATTGATTTTGAAGCACTTTTTAAGTGTTGAAATGCCTCTTACCTAAGACTTAGCGCTTTTAAGAGTATTGCACATTGGTTTCTCAAGCGAATTAAAAAGCACAAATATGTTGGACAATGCTTCCTTCCATATGCATGAGACCATCTACTTAGTAGTGTACTATATCCTCTTTAAGGTGCATGTCATTTTTAATTCATTAAGTTCACCAAACCCAATTCATTTTTACTAATCACGAGAGAGCATACTATTTGAGCTTTGTATCACCCATGCAAGGCACCTCAACAATGATGTACATGTCCATGGCGGCCATCCCAACATTTATATACTTGTCCTTGGCTGCCCTAATACCAATTTAATGCACCAACAATGATCGACATGTTTTGGTGGCCATCTCAACATTGCTATATTTGTCCTTGGCAGCTCTGATACCAATTTAATACAAACACCACCAATTGGATACAAAGGAGAGACAAAACATAAGCACAAATATGAAAATTAAATTCTCAAGCCAAAGAATAACGAGATCTCTATTACATCATTACCAATTTATACTTGTAGTAGTCTGATTATAATTAAAAATGCATTAAAAGACTAAAATATCCTCCACTTACTCTAATTTTTCCCGAAGGAGACTAAATCCCCTTTATTACATTTAATACTAGCAATTAACAAAATTAATCAATAAAGTTTGTATATCATTATCTACATCATTCTCCCATCCTTTGAAAGATTTCTTCCTCAAACTTAAAAGGGGTGTGCCTTCAGTGTCGGGGTCAAGTTAAATGAAAAGTGTTGAATGGATCTATCATGGTTCTTTGGCATCATTTCTAGTGTCATTTGTGGTGACAAAAATTGACTTCTTTTGCTTAGGACAATCCATCATCTCGTGGCTGAATTGACCAAATTCGTAGTACTTTATTGGAAGGGGAGGGGCTAAATTGTCATATACTTTGGGGGTGGAAGCCGTGGTGGGAGGAAATTTTCCATTGTGGAGATGATATTCCATTCATATAGCATATTCGTCGGCCTTTTGAAAAGTTGGAATTTCTTTCAAGGCGAGCTCGTGCTTGATCATTGCATAAACTATGGATATACAAACCAATTTTCTTATCTTCGGTCTCCCTCAAACTAGCCCGAGTACACAATAAAAAAGACGTGTGTGGTCACTCAGGCTAGAGTAGGATTGTTGCAGGCTTGGATGCAAGTATACAAATTGCGTTCATATGAAGACGGAAAAAATTCATCCATTATGGCTTCTTTCAACTCAGTCCATGTATAAAGTGGGAGTTGTTCATGAAGGATTCTTTCTCGCAGAAGGTCACTTCACTATACTTTGGCAAGGTGTTGTAGAATATTCACTACAAGTTTGATACACTTGTGGCCCAAATAATTCTTGAGATCAAACATTGTTTCTATTGTATCCATCCAATCAACAAAAGCACCCACATATATGTTTCCATCAAATGTAGGAATATTGATGTAAGACTGTGTGCGATACAGATTTTAAAGTTGCGCAAATTCCAATCACAAACTTATTTAATGAAAGTCAATTTATGAATCAAATCAATTCAGCCCTTAAACTCAAATAGCTATGTGCGTGCAAGTGTCAAACCATCATAAATAAAGTATGTGACACAAAGTTCAAGGGCAAAACCTTTTTATTTCTAGAACTTTGACAAGTTTACAAGATCATTGACTTACATATAACCTGATAATCGCCCACAAGTGTAATGCACGATGTCTTCGTCAAACCTTCAAAGCAACGACAAGAAACCAACAATGGTTCACACGCAGTTATACCACAAAGACACGCAGTCCAGATACGCACTCTTCAGTAAAGAATCAACACGCAGAAGATCCTCAATGACACGCAATCATAAACTTCATAGAGACTCCCTCCATAATAACACGTAGCTCTAGGTTGTAGAGATCTCCCCACAAAGTATGAACAATAGCAAACTATGTTTTGGGTTTCACAAAACAACTCACATAAAAGCAATATGGATTGCGAATTGTAAAACAAAAGCTATGAACCCTCAAATGGTTGGAGAGTAGTATAAAAACATATTCTGTAAAAATCATTTTTTCTCCACACGAAAATCGAGAAGTCTGACACCCTACTTATAATCAAATTTAAGGCGGCGACGTGTCAGAACAAAACACCTCTCGTTCAAACGACATGATGTCGTTTGAGCGAGATTCGATCTCGTTTGAACCAAATACGTTGTCGTTCGAATGACATCATACACGTAACTCAGAAAGCTTCAGTCTTTTAAATATCTTGGAAACTTTAAAACTTAAAATTGTTCACGAGATCAGAAACCTTTAACCCCAAAACTTTTATGATAAAATAATTTTTTGAAAAATTAAAACCATTTTAAAACATGTCAAAAATCAATTTTCATAAATAGAAAAATATTTTAACTTTCACAAAAATATCCCAACACTTTTAATGTAAAATGTAAATGAAACTTAAACACATTTTACCAAATTCATCCTTGTTGGGCATGAATGTTGAAGACTTCTTGTGATTCGGATTCGTCTCTTGTATTTGAAATCTTCTCAATTCTTCGACGACTTCGATGACTTGTAGCGGTATACGACATACTAGATTGTGACGGACAATGTCCTTACAATCGAGCGTAGGAATATTGATCCATAAATATATTTGCATAATGTTCTCTAGGAGCTTTAATATAAGTCGTAAATGGCTAAAATCATCTCCACCTTATGAAATAACTTCATCCTCATCATCCTCACAGTCTCCGGGCTTGTTATAAGGGTCTAATGCACATGGTTTTCTTTCCCCAAGGTGATCACGAGGTTGTTGAGGTGTGGGCCACAAATGGAGTGATGGGAGCTTCAGTTGGATAATCAAATTTGAGGGTCCTTTCTTGCCATAAACAAAACAATTTCAATTCTCCAACGGAACACCATAGGGGTTTACATTAGGTTTTGCATAGTGAGGTGCATCCAAGCACATGTCGTTCGACGTCGGAGTGTTGGAGTGACATATAATCAGAACAGAGTTCTTCGGTCTTCCCGGTATTGAATTTAACCCTAATTCCTTTAATTTGGGAGGCCAAGGGATTACTAAAAGCATAACAACGCACTAGAGGGGGTCGACGTTTTACGCAATTACGAATGCGATGACCTTTGTCACGAACCCATTGATTTGGATCCGAATGAGCAAAAAGAGTAGAGTATTTGTCAATTGGTACTCGAGGGAATTTCAATAGTGTTCGACCTTTAACCAAATACACATCAATATTGGATGGGGATGTGGCGTGTTCCCGACATAGTCAATGATGTGGATATTATGACTGATGTGGTGGGCCCTTGCGATGGTGTGGTTTCGCAACCACTAGAGGTTATTTTTGTTTGTCTTAGTAAGGTTCATGGGGCTGGACGAAGTAGTAGACAACACTAGGTGGGGGTGGGTGATCGAAGGGTGGGAGTGTGAGGTAGGATCGCACACCTCGGTAGGGGTCGGTGGGGGCTAGATGGGCGTTGGTTAAGTGGAACGGTTCTAGGGTTTTGATAACCTAGGGTTTGCAATGGGTTTGAGTTAATATGTATTTGAATTCTTGGGGATGATTTTGGTAATCTTTTTGCTGTTTCACTTAAGGATAGGGTGAAATATTTGAGTCTGAGCCAATGTAGGTTGATGGATGATTGTTGGATGGTTCTTGAAGAGTTTCAGAATTAGATTCAAGATTGTCTTTATGGTTTAAATTGGAGGGGGAATTGGTGGAGAAGAATAGACATTCAAATCTTTACGAGATTAGGGTTAGGGTTCCTTGGATGTCTGCCGTTCGATCTTTGAAATTGGAGTTTTGATTTCTCTTCTTAGGAGCCATTAATGGAGATACAATGGGGGGACACACACCCACACCCACACCCACACGAAGGAGCTCATCTCGCTCTGATAATAGTTTGGTGAAAACACTACCAATTGGATTCAAAGAAGAGAAACACAAGCACAATTCTAAAAATTACATTAACAAGCAAAAAAAATAACAAAATCTCTAATACATAATTATCTATTTATACTAGTAGTAATCATATTCTAACAAGGAAAGTATTGAAAGATTAAAGCACGCTTCACTTACTCTAATATTTCCTAAAGAGGCCTAAACCCCTTTTATTACATTTAATCCTAACAATTACTAAAACTAAACAATATCTACATTAGTTTAACTCATCTACCCTTGGTTTTGTTTTTTGAAGGCTTGCGCTTTTGCTCGAGGAATCTTAGGTTTTGATAAGGGGTGTGATGCTTGTCGTGTCCTTCCTCTTTTTCTCCTCAATGTGATTGTGCCGGGCAGGTGAAGGGATGTTCGTTAGCCTCCAAAGTAGGTTTGAGATGACCTTGCGTGGGCAAATTTATTCTTCTTTCTATTCATTGACCTTTAAAGAGTCGAAAGAGCTGAAGGGTTGATCATGTTTGGTGCCAGATGTGCATCAATAGAAAGAGAGACGGCCTCTAGGATGTATCCTTCGTAACTTGAGAGGATCTCTAGTTCATTGTTGCTTGACTTGGATACGACAAAACATTGGTGGAAGTATATGAGAACAAGACACGACCTAAGATGTTTGGTAGAGCTTGGTGGTTACTTGATCGATCAAACTACTTAAAGATCGGTAAAGTTGACTCAATCGAAATTGGTCTCTTATTTCTTATGTTCTATTGTAAAACGAAAGGTCATGGGGTATTCATAAAATATTGCACTAGGATCGTTTTTCAAGTAATACACATCCACCTTTATATTAAATGGACTCGTAGTATTACAAAACTTCATGTAGCCCTAAGTTGTCCTCGCTGAGGTGGTAAACGCCATTTACAATCCGCCAAATGTTTGGCACCACCTGGGTTAGAACTATTCTAAGGTACTCGGAAAATGGAGGAAAACATTTGGTGTAAATGTCACTCTTGCCTCAATAATCATTTGAGGTAACAAATAGGTACCGTTGTCCACATTATAAAAAAACGATGAGACCTTCGAGCAGCTCAATAGTGACCCAATTTGGGATGTAACTCCTTTTAAAATCTTTAATGGGGTATGTGTTAATCACACACATTCTAATTTAAGAGAATACTAACTTAATGCAATAAAAATATATATAGAATATAAGAAAAATCATGAGAAAGGAAGGAGGAAACTTATAGAAAGATAAAAGAGAAGAAAGCTTTGGATGCCAGAGTGCTTTCGTCCTTTCATCATGTTGGTCAAGTACTAGAAGAATGGAGGCATTCTTAACTGGCAGAGTTCTCGAGTAAAAAGTAAACCTCATGGTCCCCAGAACTTCCCATCATTGCATCACAAGTTCTGCAGACACTAAGCACAAGAAACTGTCGTTTACGGGACTAACAAAATGTCTAGGATACCCCTAATGAGAAAGCCTCCAGACTTCGCAAATGTACGGGGCCTTCGGGGGCAATTGTGAGACATGCTTTGTATTTCATTAGAAAATAAGGCTCCACAGATGACACTAGTGGCCTATGGACCCATCCTCTCAGCACATGGCTAAAGATTCGGGGAAGAGAAGTGGTGAGAAAATAAATTATAAGGATATTGACAAGCATGAACGATAGTTTTACATCATACATGTGAAGATTTGGCAGGCTAAACCTTTGTCAAATTGTTTGCCTAGACTTCATGGCATATTTTTCCTATTTTGTGCTTGATATTTGGATTTTGGGAACGTCACAATACATTTTATCACTTGCAATAGGTGTTAAAAATTGCATAAAAATTTAGTTATCTACTTTTGTAGTCTGTATGCCCGTTTCTTTACAAAGAACCATAAGAAATTATTTCATTTTATTTTTTTGATTTTGAAATATTGATTTAATACATGACTCAATTTCTAATGTTTGCCTTGGCCCCCCAAAACCACGGTCCAACCTTGTAATTATATATAAAATGTCATTATTTTAATTTACAATTTGTGAACTGCTTTAATAATATAAGGGCCTGTTTGATTGGCGTTGATTTCTTTTCCATGAAAAATAGTTATTTTAGTTCATTTTTAACTTTTGTAGTTTTGGATTTCACATACATTTTATAAAAACCATAGTTATAAATGTGAAAAGAATTTTGTAGTTTATCATTTTGCATGGAATATATTTTTTACCCACCCTCCCTAGAATTGATTTCCATAAAAAACTCCCAATGGACAAAACCACTCCCATCTTTTTTCCACTCATTTTTCCACTTGTTATAAAAACTGAACTATTTTCAATCATTTTCCAACTTTGTAATCAAGCACACCCTAACTTCTTTTTGTTGTTTGGATTAGTGAATGCATTTTTTCTCCAGAATTATTGGCTCTGCCATTCTTGGTAGCTTATCTGTGTTTTGTATGACATTATACAATGTGAATAATTTTTTTTAAATTTTAAAAAAATTGCAATATGAATAACTGATTTTAAATTTTGGCCAATATACCTAAAGAAAGTTGATGTTGATGGATTGAACCACTGGCAAGTTTTTATAACAAATTTTTTTCATATAATATAGGGCAGAAGATCATATTCATGAGGTGTTGGAGGTGTTGGGGGCTGAAGTTGATGACCCTGAGTCCTGACTCTTGTGCCAAGAATGAGAGTGATGCCAGCCATTGATGGTATCAAGATTGATATGCAAGTACACCTAAATTAATTTTGCATCAGCTTACTATTGAATGAATAATGCTAGATACATGATACTTTCACAGAAAATTAGTATACAGACTCATATGTTACTAATTTAATTAGTCAGATAATATGGTAAACAGTGGCAGAGTTCAGTTTGGAAAATGATGTAGATACTTATGAAGTACAATAGACAAAATAATATGTTACTAAGTCAAATGTGTATATTATATGTCTATACCTCTTTTAGTTAGCTACATGGAAAAAAAATCTTTTGGAAAAAAATATCTTTCAATTCTTAGATCTCTCTGTTTCATAACTTTCATATAATTGTTATTGTAAACAACCATATTGAATTCAAGTGCCTAAATATCTTTTTCTGAAAGTACATCTGAATGATAATTATTTATTGTAATGTTTGAGCGTAAATCTTACTTTGGCTAAAAAATATTTATTATAGCTATTCAGAGATTTGTTCTTGGCTCTGCCACAGTTGTGACTAGTTGTTTGTTGAATGTAGGATCCACTGTCTGACCAATTAAATTACTAATAACATTTCATGGTATTGATAAATGTGTCTTAAGGAAGATGTTGATGACCTCAATATGGAAGCAAAAAATAAAGCACCAAACAAGCTCACTATATGTTTGTGCCTTGTATGTAGCTTACTTATTTTTCATATTAGATTTTTACATGTATCTTTAAGACACACTATCAAGATTTATCATTATTCTGTATACTAATTTTTGGCTACTTGTGTTTAACATTACTATTGTTTAACTGCTATGGGACTTTGCACTTTTTACCAAAATAATCCGTTTAATTGCTAGGAGCTTAATAATTTTTTTATTTTATTTTTTTATGGTGTAGAATAAATGTTGAGAAATAATGAGCTACCGCAAAAGTTTCAAGTATGAAAATACTAAGTATGCCCATTCCCACCTGGAAATACACTTCTCGTGGATGTTATTTTTAGAAATCTATCCATAAGCTGTACAAGCCAATCCGTTCTGATCTCTTCCTATCACTTTGGGAAGTCTTTATGGAAAGAAGTGGACAAATAGTAGGTACCCCAATTGCAGTCTTCTTTTTATACCAATTCTTCGAATAATGGGACCCACAGGTTTTGACAAACGCTATCGCATTATAAACATTTTTATTTTTGGTGAAAAGGGAAGTTAAATTACTAGCACAATAGCATAGAGTTTACAACAAAGTTGCAGAGAGGCAACATCAAACAAATCATAAAGATCTCAAAAAATTGAACAAATCATAAACATGAGTTATAGTGCTTTCTTCATTGAACATTTTCTCGATATTAGACTAAGGGCCCGTTTGGCATCTCAATTCCAAGGCTTGGAATTGGAAATGGAAGGCCAATTTCAAGTCCGTAGAATTAAAATTGGCCTTCCAATTCCATTTCCATAATTTGGAATTGGGTTGCCAAATGAACCCTAAGTTTCTTTATTTGCTATTTTTTTAGACTTTCATTATTTCATTGATTCTCTCTTTCTTCCTCCGCCTCTCTCTATCTCTCTCCCTGTAACCGTGGGCGGACTATTAGAATAAAACGAGGATTGAAAACGTATTGGCACCATTAATTATTTATTTGTTATATGTTTAAAACAAAACGAGTTACGAAAAAATAGTTTAGCTATATTTATTGGGGACAACATAATCGTTTAAGAAAAATGTTTGCAATTATTCACTGGTTACAAGTGCAAAGTCCTTTGAAGCATCTTATTATTTTTTGAAAAATACAATCAAGTTCAAGCAGAAGATAAGTACACAATATTGATACCAGCAATGGTGGCAGTCCCAGCTTTGGGTACCTAAGTGACCAACACACTGTCATCATCTTCAGCTTCCAAATCCTCCAACAGCTCAGCTATACACAGCTTCAAGGATGTTATTATATTTTCCCCATTTTGGTTTCTATGCGGCAATTGGGCAAAACTGCCTGCAAACTCGCTCTTGTCCGGTGCACTTCCCTCTTCTTCATCATCTATAACCACATCAAATTTAACATACTCCTCACTATCAAACTCTATCCGAGTTATCTCCAGTATCTCATCCTCATCTTTCTGTTTCTTTGGCAATTTAGAAAATCTCTCTGCGACTTTCGACTTTGTTGCTCATGGCACCGGTCGACCGTTTTTCCATGGAATGTCCACTTTTTGGTAAATGTAACCGAGCCTTTTGTTATCCAAACTGTCCTTAATTTTGACGCGTACTAATTCAGCATTCCCATCGTAAAAGAGGAAAGATGTGTTCAGCGAATCTGGATCGGTGATATCTTTACGATTATCTCCCAAGGTTTTCCAAATTGTCCACATTCGATCAACGTTGCCATGGTGAGAGTAAAAGAGAGTGTCTCGGCCAGCAGAGTAGAAGTTACCTAAATCCTCGCCGTTGGGCTGTGTTGGGTCACCAGCCCAACGATGAATTGGAATGTCTGACACTCTATAGATCCGGCACCCGGATTTGGCTTGTCTCCCGCGCGATATGGGCTACCGAAGAAAAGGAGTTTATTACAGCTGTTTGGGAGCATTTAACGATACATTATAGCCAAATTGTATGATATTCATTCTATTGGATCTGTTGAAGTTGGGTCTTTACCGGCATAACCGAAGTCTATTATGGAGGGTGGCAAGTTAGCAGCATTACGGAACTCGTCTTAGAGTGAGGAATTTTTGTCCATAAACATGCGTGGGATTTGCATACCTCGTGGATTGTCCCAGTTCCAGCAAAAGTATCATCTTTTATTAATTTACCAAGAATCCTCTCATAGAAATCGATGAAATGGGAAAAATAGCCATGAGTTATGAACCTGAATTTTGAGATCCGGAAAGCATAAATATTGGCTTGTTGCCAGAAATTACGTGGGTCGTCTTTGTCAAGGGCTTTCATGTGCTTAATGGCTGTTGAGAACTTTTCTATACAATCACTGTTTGCCAAATGAGCTTGCGGGTCTAACCCGAGGGTGTTGAGGTACTGGTACGCCTTTTTTGATCTCCGCAGTAGTTCATTTTGATAGTTCGGGTGCCAAAATTGGAGCCGCTAAGGCTGGGTCAGTGGTTGCAAGACGGGCAGCACCTAAACCAGCAAGAACATCTCTCCTATCAACTTTCCTAATGAAGTTTATGTATTTTTGGAGTTTTTATCGTCGCCATTTATTGCCATGCATGAGACTTTGAACCCATGATTTGATTTTCCAGTTTTGGAAAAATGGTGACCGAGAATAGAGGGCAGAAGAAGAGTTGTAAAAACTGGGAAAAGAGCCCAGTTTAAGTGATACTTCATTATAATTCATGTATGTCCTATTTTTTTCTAAAAGGGCGTGTTAGTGGGAATTGTAAGCCTTTGATTACGGTGTGATTACATTCTGCTTGATCGGTGATGTTTTTAAAAATCATATTTTTCGTTGAATAATTAACTTCTTATTGTGATGTTTTTAAAAGTTATCTCATATCATCTTTCTGATGGATTAATTTTTATTTTGTGAAAATTATCACAAAAAGAAATATTCATATTGAATTATCAAGAAATATAAATATTAATTTTTACAAAAGCGTACCTGAATTCATGACAGAAAGTTAAAATATCTGAGTCTGAGGTCTTATGCTCTTCCAGATCAACACTTTTATTTCATCTCTAAATTTCTCTCTGACAATGAGAATCAGAAGATTGGTGCTGTGTGATCTGGGGACCAGGACCCCTATTTATAACACAATCGTGTATTTTCATATTTCGTATATTTCTATTTTAACCCATCATAAAAATAGAAATTACGCTTGTCTCTATACAATAAAAATTCACATTTTAATAATACATTAGTAACCCCCCAAAACTTAAATTAATCACTTTAATTGGCCTACTTTTATTTGATAGCCTATAATTCATATTTATTTTATATATAAGCCCATATATTAAATTTTACTAACACTTCCTATTGTTCCAAATCAACAAATGGCGTGAGTGTTAAATAATACAGAAATGCCACTGGAACAGAATTTTTGACTGAAAGTGAAAATACCGAATTAGGTGGAGGGTTTCTATTGGTTAGTTTGTGGGGTCCACACCAGTGGGATAAGAGAATCGACCAATACCACGCTGCCACGTGTGTTTTCAGTCAAAAATTCGGTTCCAATAGGAGAACTCTAAATAATAAAAGGTTGCGGATGGTAATGGCAAAATGGATCCCAAATAATAAAATAACTCATATTACTCTGTCTCTTAAATATGAGCCTATTTTTAAAAACTATGAGTCAAATATGGAGCTCATATTTAAAAGTTATGAATCAAATATGAAACTCATTTTCAAAAGTTACGAGTCAAATATAAGCTTATTTTTAAGAGTTACGAGTAAAATATGAGTTTTTAATACATATACTTGAAATCAAAATACTTACTTGTGTAGAAAAAAAATGGGTTATTCAGCCCATATTCAGTCCGCGTATTTTAGTCCAATTCATATTTGGTCCGTCCAAATTAAGCAAGAGTCAATTTTTAAAAATTATGAGTGAAATATAGGACTCATATATTAAAGTTATGAATCAAATATGAAACTCATTTTCAAAATTTACAAGTAAAATATAACTCTTTTTTTAAAAGTTATGAGTAAAATATGAATTTTTAATACATATACTTAGAATTCTAATATTTAATTGTATAGTAAAAAATTAGGTTACTCAGTTCATATTTAATCCATTCATTTTAGTCCGATTCATATTTAAACCAATTCATATTTGGTACGTCCAAATTAAACACGCCCCCATAATTTTGCCGCTATACTTGTTTCACACCTTAGTTGACCATTTCGGAAATTTCAAAGACGGTGTAATGGCTATAAACGACGTATAGATCTGGAAATTCAAAGGCAGAATGTAAGGTCATGATTAAAAGATTTTACCTTTGCGGAAGAAAGTTTTGAGAATGGAAAACGTGGTGAATGAGGTTGTCCCACATAATCCATGAATATGTTGTGAATGAGGTCGTCCCATTTTCGAGGAGGGAACCATTTGTTTGTAATTATATAATCTATATTATGTATATTTTTTGACATATATCCAAATAACTGATCGATGATATATATTTTGACGTATATTTTTTTACATATATTTATATATAGTGTGTATTTAACGTATAAATTTTAGCCAAAAAAATATTTTTTAAAATATTTTTAAAATCGATTTGTTAGTGTCGTTGGCGCGGATCCGCATCCATTAAATGATGCGGATCTGCGCTAGTGACAATTGTTGGGTTATCCCTCCTATGTGAGGAAGACCAATTTATTTGGTAGTTAGCCCAATTGGATGTTAGGCCCAATTGGAGTACTTTTTTTAATTATGGATCCAAAAATGTTTGGCCCATCATCTAGTTAGCTTTGACTTTTTCAAAGCTTACTAAAGAAGAAATGAGACCCCCCAAAACAGTGTAATACTCTCTCAGCTAATGCAGTAAAAAAAAAGGCAGAAGAAAAGAAAGTGTTGGAAAGAAAAAATAGCTTTTGCTGCTGTTGTTTTTGGTCCATCGCACTAGCAAACGTGGTCCGATCTTCCTCAAATTTCAGGTGCTGATTCATGAGGTTAAAAGCTTCAGATCCAACGGTCAGATTGTCGATCTGAGCAGCAGAGACCAGAAATACGGGATATTCATTTTGGGTCTTTTTTTGGTTAGTTTTTGTTCTAATCCACCTTTGATTGGTGAAGACTTGTTGTTGAGTTGAACCAAGAGTGTAACTCTCTTGATGATGTATATTTCTGTAATCCTCTAGTTTTATCTAGAGAAGAACGTTGTAATCCCATTTGTTATAGTGGACGAAATTGATCAGAGTAAGCTCCTGTGGACGTAGGCTAAAGTTCAGCCGAACCACATTAAATCTTTGTGTCCTTGTTTTCTTGGTTGATTTGTGTGACTCAAACTTCTGCTCATTATTCTTCTAAAAATTGTTTATCTCTAATTCCCCCAACAAGTGGTATCAGAGCTGTGTTAAAGCATTAAACTTGTGTTTAGTCATGGAGGTTAATACAAGCAGAATGATTAATCTGAATGAGAATAATTATCAACTTTGGAAGGGGAAGATGGAAGATCTCCTGTATTGCAAAAAGTTCCATGCTCCTATTAAAGGTGATTCATCTAAACCAACTGATATGTCGAATGAAGATTGGGACTTGTTAAATAGACAAGTTGTTGGTTATATTCGTACTTGGCTAGATGATAATGTCTATCACCATGTGTCAACAGAGACTTCTGCCTATTCTTTGTGGAGAAAATTAGAAGAGCTTTATGAAAGAAAACCAGCTGGGAATAAGTCATTCCTAATGAGGAAGCTCATGAATCTGAAATTTAAAGAGGGCACTCCTATGACAGATCATTTGAATGAAACGCAAGGCATTGTGAATCAACTATCCTCTATGAAAATTGTGTTTGATGATGAAGTGCAAGCTCTAGTTCTCCTTGGTTCATTACTGGACAGTTGGGCGACATTGATCGTGTCAGTTAGCAATTCAGCCCCAGATGGCGTTGTCTCTATGGGTCAAGTTAAGGGCAGCTTGTTAAATGAAGAAACAAGACGAAAATCATCAGGCGCTTCATCTTATCATTCAGAGGCCTTAGTAATAGATAAACGGGGGAGGAATAAAAGAAGGGGTCCTCAAAATTGCAGAAATTTCAGAAGTAGATCAAAAGGTAGAAAAGATATTAAATGCTATCATTGTGATAAATCGGGCCACATGAAAAAGGAGTGCAAGAAATGGCTACAAGAGCAGAAAAGAGAAAGAGATGAAACTGGAAGTGTTGTAGTAGCTTATGAAGATATTCTCATTGTTTGTGATGAGAATGTGGTAAATCTCACATGTCATGAGTCAAGCTGGGTAATAGACAGCAGTGCATCCATTCATGTTACTTCAAGAAGGGATTTCTTCTCATCGTACACATTGGGAAATTTTGGGACTATCAAGATGGGAAACGATGGTGGGAGCAAAGTCATTGGCATGGGAGATGTATGTCTAGAGACTAGTATAGGCTGCAAGTTAGTACTCAAAGATGTGAGACATGTTCCAGATATCCGTTTTAATTTAATTTCAGCAGGAAAGCTTGATGACGAGGGATACAACAATCAATTTTGTGATGGTCAATGGAAGCTCACCAAAGGTTCATTAGTGGTTGTTAGAGGAAAGAAGTGCAACACCCTATACATGATGCAAGGAAAGCTTACTAATGAGGTGGTGAATGCAGTAGAGAATGATGCCTCCACCGAGCTATGGCACAAGAGGCTCAGTCACATGAGATTAAAGGGACTTGATCTTCTAACCAAGAAGCATCGGTTACCGGGAATGAAAGGTATATCTCTAAAGCCTTGTGTTCATTGTTTAGCTGGGAAACAACTTAGAGTTTCTTTCAAAAGAACACCTTCATCTAGAAAATCTAATGTGTTAGATTTAATACATTCTGATGTTTGTGGTTCCATGAAAATTAAAACCATTGGTGGAGCACTTTATTTTGTTACTTTCATCGATGATCATTCCAGGAAGGTGTGGGTTTATATTTTGAAAACTAAAGATCAAGTGTTAGATGTCTTTAAAGAGTTTCATGCTAGTGTTGAAAGAGAAACAGGTAGACTTTTGAAGTGCATCAGAACAGATAATGGAGGTGAATATAAAGGGCCATTTGACGACTATCTCAAAAGTTATGGCATCCGACACCAGTTCACACCTTCAAAGACTCCTCAACTCAATGGTGTAGCAGAGAGAATGAACCGCACTATTGTAGAAAGGGTCAGGTGTATGCTCTCACATGCAAAGTTGTCAAGATCATATTGGGGTGAAGCTCTAAGGACAGCCGTAGATTTAATTAATCTTTCACGGTCAATTCCTCTACAACTTGATATTCCAGAAAGAGTATGGACCGGGAGAGATGTTTCCTATGATCATTTGAAAGTGTTTGGTTGCAGGGCCTTTGTGCACATCCCGAGAGATGAGAGGTCTAAGCTTGATGATAAAACCAAGCAATGCATTTTTCTCGGTTATGGGCATGATGAGTTTGGCTACAGACTGTGGGATCCTATGAACAAGAAGGTGGTGAGAAGCAGAGACGTAGTATTCTTTGAGTATCAAACCATTGAAGACTTTGAGAAATTGGTTGAGAAATCACAACCTTTTATTGATGGTTTGATTAATTTGGATCCACTCCCCTCACCTACAGTTCAAGAGCAACTAATGGAAGATGTCCAAGAGGATCTAGATGAACCAGAAAATATTGATGATGCCGTAAGTAATGATGTACCAAATGAGCAGCTAGAAGTACCACCAACAACAGAGAGCAGTACTCCTTTGAGAAGATCAACTAAAGAACGTCAATCTTCTAGGAGATATTCCTCAAATGACTTTGTGATGCTAGCAGATGGAGGAGAGCCAGAGAGCTACCAAGAGGCCCTAGGACATGAGCAAAAGTACAAGTGGTTAGGAGCTATGCAAGAAGAGATGAAATCATTGAATGAGAACAACACTTATAAGCTGGTGAAATTGCCTAAGGGCAAGAGAGCATTGAAAAATAAATGGGTTTACAGATTGAAGACTGAAGAAAACAGCTCACATCCAAGATATAAAGCGAGGCTGGTTGTGAAAGGTTTTAGTCAAAAGAAAGGTATTAATTTTGAAGAAATATTCTCACCGGTGGTGAAGATGTCCTCTATTAGAGTTGTTCTCAGTTTGGCAGCTAGCATGGACTTAGAGGTTGAGCACCTTGATGTGAAGACGACCTTTCTTCACGGTGACTTGGAGGAAGAAATCTACATGGAGCAGCCATAGGGTTTCCAAGAAAAAGATAAAGAGAACTTGGTTTGCAGATTAAAGAAAAGTTTGTATGGGCTAAAACAAGCACTTAGGCAATGGTATAAAAGGTTTGAATCATTCATGGGGAAGCATGGATATGAGAAGACCACTTCAGATCATTGTGTATTTGTCAAGAAATTTTCTGACAATGATTTTATTATTCTTTTGCTTTATGTTGATTATATGTTGATCGTTGGACATAATGGTGAGAAAATTGACAGGTTGAAGAAAGAACTTAATGAGTCCTTTGCTATAAAGAACTTGGGGCCAGCAAAGCAAATCCTTGGCATAAGGATCATGCGCGATAGGAAAGCCAAGATGTTATGGTTATCACAAGAGAAGTATGTTGAGAAGGTGCTAGAAAGATTTTTAATGGATAAGTCCAAGTCAGTTGGATGTCCCCTTGCTAGTCACTTCAAGTTGAGTTCCAAGCAATGTCCTTCTAGTGAAAAAGAAAAAGAAGAGATGGCGAAAGTTCCTTACGCTTCAGCAGTGGGTAGTTTAATGTACGCGATGGTATGTACAAGACCCGACATAGCACATGCAGTTGGTGTTGTTAGCAGATTTCTCTCCAATCCTGGTAGAGTACGTTGGGCTGCTGTTAAATGGATCTTCAGGTATCTCAAAGGTACTTCCAATGTATGCCTTTGTTTTGGGAGTGGCAAGCCTGTTCTAAAAGGCTTTACAGATGCAGATATGGCAGGAAACATTGATTCTAGAAAATCCACATCTGGGTACTTGATTACATATGCAGGGGGAGCTGTGTCATGGCAATCTAGATTGCAGAAATGTGTTGCTTTATCTACCACTGAGGTTGAGTTTATTGCAGCCACTGAAGCTTGCAAGGAAATGTTGTGGATGAAAAGATTTCTACATGAGCTTGGTCTTAAGCAAGAGAGGTACGTATTATATTGTGACTGTCAAAGCGCAATTCATCTCACAAAGAATTCCACTTTTCATTCTAAATCAAAACACATTGATGTGAGGTATCATTAGATTAGAGATGTGTTGGATTCTAAGTTATTAGAACTTGAGAAAATTCATACCAATGAAAATGGATCCGATATGATGACAAAATCATTACCCAAGGAGAAGTATGAGTTCTGCAAAAACGCAGCAGGTATGGTGAAAAACCCCACATAGCCGGGAGGGGGAGTTTGTTGGGTTATCCCTCCTATGTGAGGAAGACCAATTTATTTGGTAGCTAGCCCAATTGGATGTTAGGCCCAATTGGAGTATTTTTTTTAATTATGGATCCAAAAATGTTTGGCCCATCATCTAGTTAGCTTTGACTTTGTCAAAGCTTACTAAAGAAGAAATGAGACCCCAAAAACAGAGTAATACTCTCTCAGCTAATGCAGTAAAAAAAAGGCAGAAGAAAAGAAAGTGCTTTGGAAAAAAAAGTAGCTTTTGTTGCTGCTGTTTTTGGTCTAATCGCACTAGCAAACGTGGTCCGATCTTCCTCAAATTTCAGATGATGATTCATGAGGTTAAAATCTTCAGATCCAACGGTCAGATTGTCGATCTGAGCAGCAGAGACCAGAAATACGGGATACTCATTTTGGGTCTTTTTTTGGTTAGTTTTTGTTCTAATCCACCTTTGATTGGTGAAGACTTGCTGTTGAGTTGAACCAAGAGTGTAACTCTCTTGATGATGTATATTTCTGTAATCCTCTAGTTTTATCTAGAGAAGAACTTTGTAATCCCATTTGTTATAGTGGAAGAAATTGATCGGAGTAAGCTCCTGTGGACGTAGGCTAAAGTTCAGCCGAACCACATTAAATCTTTGTGTCCCTGTTTTCTTGGTTGATTTGTGTGACTCAAACTTCTGCTCATTATTGCTTCTGAAAATTGTTTATCTCTAATTCCCCCAACAACAATAACCGATCGCTTATCTATATTTTGATGTATATTTTTTGACATATATTTATATATTGCGTGTATTAAACGTATTGATTTTAGCAAAAAAAAACTAGCAAAAACATAGCATTGCTCTTTTTGTGTGGCCAATAGCACTGCTCTTTTGGTGACAAAAACAAAAGATTTTTTTAATGAAAAAAACATTTTTTAGTAAAAAAAATATTTTAAAACTAGTTTTAACACAAAAAAAAGATTTTAGCAAAAAAAAAAAAGTTTTGCCGAAAAATAAAAAATAACTTTTATCAGAAATAAAATAAAAAAGTTTTAAATTGATTTGTTAGTGCCGCTGGAGCGGACCCACATCCATTAACTGATCCGGGTCCGCACCAGCGACAATAACCGGTCGCTGATAATTTTTTATAATATGTTGGTCTGCGTCAGCGGTATGTTTAGGTGGTCGGACTCCCTATGCGTACCGCTGACGTGGATCAACATATTAGAAAAAATAGTCCGCGCTAGCAGTATGTATAGCTGGTCAGAGTGCTTATACATACCGCTTGCGCAGACTATTTTTTAAATGTAGTAAACAATTTTTTTTTAAATACAAAAAAATGATCCTTTCCAACGGTATGGAAAAAAATACGATTCAATGTCGCGTAACGTTTTTATTTGGATCATGAACGTGTTTGTTAAAAAATAAAAGATTTATAATCGCATTGTGTAATTTTTTAATTGGTTTGTGTTAAGTAAAAAAAATGATTTCGTGTCTTGTCTTGTTGTATTTTAATACATATAATTTTAATATATATATTTTTACATATATTTATATATAGCTTGTATTTATGTTTTTAATAAGACTGTTTTTTTTTTTTTTAATTTGAAAGTTATATTTTCTAAAAAAAATATTTATAGGGTGGATTGATTATGAATAGAGATAGTGGTTATTTTTTTGGCTTATTAAATTGGGTGGGGGCTGCCAACTCCGATGGCCACGCTAGTGGGTGCATAAATTCGGTTGATTTATGTGGTACCAAAAGCATTTCTCATACCTAGAGATATGTTTTCTTAAGGAGTGCTATTGGTACCGGTTTCAATCTACCGAATTTGCCTACCGACTGAGTTGGCCGGCTGAGGTGGCACTCACTCACCCCACTACCCAATAAGCCAAAGCCAAACATAAATCTTCAATATATACCAAGGTTCTAAAAAATGCGGAGCGTGGAGGCCAAGCCTTAAGCCTTAGAAGCCTAGGCGGACTTTGGCGTAAAAAGGCGTGAAAGACGTTTAGGCCTTTTTAATATATTTTAATATTTTTTAATCATAACAACGCTATTAAAATAGTAAAATTATACATATCATAAAAATATGTCTCAATATTTACAAATTAAAATACTATTTGATTATTTTAGATGAGATAATGGTCTGGTTTGTAAAAAAATCTTTGAAAGGCGATATCGTTTCACTAAAGCATTGTTGTTTTTAGAAAAAAAGTGCGCCTTAAAGGTTTTACCAAGCATAAGGCGGGGTTTTTTTCCAAAGCCTCAACCTAGGCGGGTTTTTTAGAATAGTGATATATACAGCTGCTTTCTTCAACAAAAAAAAAATAGTTTAACAAAAATAAAAAAAATGAATGAAAAATATTTTTTTAGCAAAATACATTTTTTAAACTAGTTTTAACAAACAAAAAAACAAAAATATTTTTTATATCGACTCATGATTTTTATGTGCCGATCGCGACACTGGTTATTATCGTTGGCGCGGAGCCACATTCATAAGTCAATAATCAATCTCAACTCGTCAAGTCAGCGTGTCGCAAACGACACGACGAAAACAAAAGAAAAAACTTTTTTTAGCAAAAGATGTTTTTAACAATAAAAAACAATTTTGACATAAACAAAAGATTTTTTTAATAAAAAAAATATTTTAAAACTAGTTTTAACACAAAAAAAAATATTTTTTAAACATTCTATAAAAAATTCAGGAATGCTTTTACAAAAAAACAGAGTTTCAACAAAAACAAAAAAAGGATAACCAAAAATATTTTTTTAGCAAAATACATTTTAAACTAGTTTTAACACACAAAAGAATCGGTTTTAGCAACAAAAAAAAAAGTTTATCCGAAAAATTAAAAACATAAATTCACAAAATCGGTGCAACTATCATTTTTTTAAAAAAAAGGTTTTAACTAAAAAAACAAGTTTTAAACATGTCAACATCATTTTTTTCTTCATAAAATGACATTTGATTGGAAAAACAAAAACAATATTTTTTTATGCCAACTCATGATTTTTATGTGTCGATCGCGACACTAGTTATTGTCGCTGGCGCGGACCTACATTCAAAAGATAATAACTAATCGCAACACGTCAAGTCAGCGTATCTCAACCGACACATATGACACGACACGACACGACAAAAACAAGTTTTCTAATATTTTTTAGCAAAAGATGTTATGAACAATAAAAAACAATTTGACAAAAACAAAATATATTTTTAAAGAAAAAAATGTTTTTTAAACTAGTTTCA
The DNA here is from genome assembly GCA_949130495.1 of Sambucus nigra. NCBI lineage: Eukaryota > Viridiplantae > Streptophyta > Magnoliopsida > Dipsacales > Adoxaceae > Sambucus > Sambucus nigra. The sequence goes on along the minus strand of OX422214.1, from coordinate 378,629,324 downwards.
ACACAAAAAATAGATTTTACAAAAAAAAACATTTTTATCGAAAATAAAAAAAACATTTATCAAAATAAGAAATTTTAAAATCGATATGTTAGTGCCGCTGGCGCGAATCCACATCCATTAAATGATGCAGATACACAAATTGCCGTTTATCCCTACACAAGTGCACAATTACAAAGTGATGGCCGTACTCCCTATACATACCGCTGGTACAGTGCATTCTTTTAAATATAGTAAAAATTATTATTTTTAAAATTGTAAAAAATGGTCCGCTCTAACGGTATGAAAAAATATATGACTCAATGTCCCGTCGCGTTTTTATTTGGATCGTGATCGTGTTTGTTAAAAAATAAAATATTCATAATCGCATTGTGTAACTTTTTAATTGGTTTGTGTTAAGTGAAAAAAAAAACGATTTTGTGTCTTGTCTTGTTGTATTTTAACACATGATTTTAATATATATATTTTTACATATATTTATATATAGCGTGTATTTATGTTTTTTGATTATAGTGATTTTTTTGAACTTGAAAGTTATATTTTACAAAAATAAATATATTTATAGGAGCAAAGCATAAGTGGGTATATAAATGACTTGGTTAAGTTTTCAACTCCCAAATGGAAATTGTTGTTTTGATAGAAACCATCACTATGCCACCTCAGCCGGTGAAGAAATTCGGTATCCTCAAGCGGGTGCAAAAAGCATTTCTCTTGTAATTATATATTCTATATTCTGTGTAAGAGTTTAAGACTTTTCTAATGTATAATTCTAGGCACTCAAGATCGACAAGTTTTCGCTAAAACCTTGAGGATATTTTTGGGAACTTCTCATACATTACCCAATTTATTGAGGGCATTTGAGAAATAAATCTTATTTATATAAAACATTGATAATTGTTCTTATCAAAATAAATTTTTCTCAATAAATCATTTTTATACATGTAGTGAATATTCACTACTTATTTATAAACATAAATTATTGGAGCAAAAATATTTTGAGGAAAGTACTCTTAGGTCCCTCATAAATAAATTTTAAACAGTAAAGAAATTTTGATAAATTTTAAACACTTAGGTCCACTAATTCTCTTCTTGTAGAAGTCCACGTTAGTGGTGTAACAAGTGAATCTAATAATAAATTGTCCTTAAATGTTTAAAAGTTATCAACAAGGGACCTAATTATAAATTGCCCAAATATTTTTAGGGTAATAGGTAACGAGTCTCATTGACTTAATCAATGATGCCAGATGTCATTTGACTGAGTCAATAATGTCAAATGTTTAATGTTATCAACCCATCGCATTAAAATGTTTAGCATACTCCAAAAACATCTTTGTCGGCTAATTACCTCGTTTTTCGAAAAAAAATCCATCAAATCTTCCGTAACTTCAAATCTACACGTCCAAAATTGACAAAATTTATATATTAGGAATCTACTCGTCAAGATCTATTAAACAACACCCATATTCGATATTTTTTGACAAAAAATTGAAACAGATAAATTTATTATTTATATAAAACCTCTCTTTTTTCCGTTGAAAACTCCATTTTTTTTAGGGGGAAACCCTTCTTTATCTTCAGTTCCAGCGGTGTTGTCATTGGCGCGAGCTAGAAAAATAAATAAATAGATGAAGAGAGAGAGAGAGAGAAATACTCCACATGAGAATTCTGGCGGCCTCCGGTGAGATTTTTCAGCGGGCTGTTTCCGACGGGTCTGGGATGGGGTGGTAGTGGGATGGGGCTAAATTTTAAAGAAAAAGAGTAAGTTGGTTTAAAATGAGTATAGACGAGAGTACATTTGTCTAAATATATGTGGTGTATCATGAAAAAGAATTTGGCGCATTAAAAAAAAGTCAATAGAATTTGATGCATCGTTGAGTCAATAAATGAGACTAACCCATAATAATGTCAATATTCTTCATGGGACCTGTTGGAGAAAAAAGATCGTCAGATCTATTGGATTACATACTTAGTAAACGGGAGTAATCGATAATATTAACATCTTCTTTTATTTCCTGATTTTGTAATCTCCTATACATAATATTAATCTTCTAATATACTTTTAAAGAAATAAATATATTTTATTCTATTATACTGCATCTTGTTCATATTTGCACTTCTGTGCAATTTTTATATGTTACATATATTCTTTATGATACTAAATAAACGTGTTTGTACTATCTTGTTTTAACTTTTTATTTAAAAACCAAACAATAGTATCTTGTTTAACTTTGAATTTAAAAAATATATAATGAAGTCCCCTCACACCTCGTGGGTAGTTCTCAATTCAACTGCCATATGGGTCCTCTCACATCATTATGGGTCCATTTTTCGAAAAAGAGCTTCATATGAAGCTCTCTTATTTCTAGCCTTGGTTTGGGGAACAAACCCTTCTTATCCAAGATTCTACCTTCACCAAAGCCCCCTCTTCTTTTTAGGTTTAGGTTTTGTCCCAAACTATTGGATAAAACTAAGCGGGCCCAATGGGTGAACCAAAAACTCATATCTAAGGCAAGGGAAATAGAGAAGTCTGACATTCTAGATGTTGTCAGACTTCTCTTGACTGGTGTTGTTATATACAATGCCATTTAATTTTTGAAACCAAAACTTTAATTACGTTTATTTTAACGTTGGGATGGTCAGTCCTAGTGTGTTGGACATCTTCCAATTGTCTGGCTTTAAATCCATTGGGGACGATAGCCGTACTCACATGGCGCCGACTGAAATCTCTACGAAATTAAAGAATGAAAATGCCCTTTTATCCTACTCCACTTTTATGACGAAACACATGAAGGCTGTGTAGGTTGTGAATGAAATGGAATATTTTTGTTTTGTTTTGCATTGTTTATCAAAGCATGTCTTATGTGTTAAATCTTAGCGGGTTATTCTTATAGACACCCAATTTTGTTTCCTAATAATCCCGAAGGAGTATGGAACAATTTTTCAACCCTAACCCCAAATAAAAGCTGAAAGCCTTAGTTTCACTAAAGGGCGTCCAAATAACACCAAAATAAAGGCCCCAAAGCCTTTGGAGGCCCAAAAATAAATGATCCAAATGATCCGAAACTGGCCCCAAATAAGTCCTAAAATAAAAAATATACACCCATATCTAATCAGTCTCGGGGTATAGTGTGCCATGATCGATCGTCCTGTTAGAGGACTTATCGGTCATGAGCTTAGGTGTAACACCCAACTAAATTATGGCGTCAGCCACCACCAAAACTAAGCCGGGCGTGAGTAAATAAAATATCATTCTTAGCATGAGACAGATGTGAGACATACAAAATTGATCCACAAGATAAATGATAATCAATCCAAAAAGATAAACCATCCAACTAAGCAATAAAAGATCCATCTCCATGCTAAACTCAAAGTAAATCCAATCTCTAATAATATGAAACTGAATAATCTCCAACTGAATCCAGTAAAATAACTGAATAAAACCCATAACAACTTTGAAACCGAATGACCCAATCAAAACCATAAACTGTGTCTCAAAGTAAATACGAATGAATGCAAAAACTAAACTACGCACAAGGTAGATCAACTCCAACTGCACCTCCAAGCAAATCTTCAAATAATTATATGCAGCTTCTCCAAATACTATTTCCTGAAAAGTTAGTCAAGGCACGAGGTGAGAGCACCGAGTATGAATACACACTACTCTCCTAAAATAGGATCCTTGAATCCAAATAGTAGTATTATACGAGAAAAATATTACCGTAGAATATTTTAATTAAACTAGATAATTAAACGCGATAAATATAAATCACTACCTACCCTCAGAAATTCCCATTCCAAAAAGCACACCAATACAATTATAAATCCCCAAGTCCCACGATGTTAATTTAATTAAATTTACCCAATTTATCATTATTCTCACTTTTTATTATAGCGGTCCTCCCGTCCCGGGTAATAATTTCTGTAAGACCTCGTATTTTTACGTGTATTTATATTATTATGAAATTATGAAAATTTGGATTAATTAATTTAAGAGAGAAAATTTAATTTATAATGAATCCGACTTAATGGTAATAATTACTAACATGACGAGAGTTAGTAATTATTGAAAATGATTATGTTGAAATCATGTTCAGTAATAATTATGTTCAATATTACATAGTGAGTAACATAATAGACAGTCTTGGAAATAATATTATGGCCGGGATGAGATACACGACAGTTATGATATAATTATTTGGAACGCGCGTATGAGTCGCGTCACTAGTATGTATTTGGGGGTTAAAAAGGTAAATTATTTTTATATAACTCGAATGACTATTCTGAGTGCGCCAGAGTGTCCGGAATGGTGGAGATAGTTAGAAAACACTATAAGGGTATTTTATTTGGAGTTCGGGGCATTTTAGCCCAAAATAACACCCCGGAAGGGTATATTGGTCTTTTGGGATTTTTTGGTAATTAAATGATCAAAAATTGGGATTAATTAAGAGCATTGAGGGTTAGTGGCCTGTCAGTTTCACCTTACGTGAGGAAGAGAGAAAAGAGAGAGAGAACCAAGGAAGAAGAAGACTCCATTGGAGCCTTAAGCCAAGAACTCAAGCTTTCACACCAAAAAGTACACCAGTGTGTAGATCGTGTCAAGATGATCATTCCCATACCAATTTCAGCCCAAGAATCAGAAGTTCATTCCGAGGCAAGTGTTTATCTTGCTAGTTTATTTAGCATATATTGTTCTTGTTAAACTCTGTTAATGATTTAGATAATAAATGATGGAAATTTGGGTTTCATTAGGTTTAATCGTAGAAGAACATTAGATTTTGGTGATGGGTTGCATGTAGAGGATTTACCCCATTCGTAAATTATTAAATCTGGAGATTTTATGTATAGATCCCTAATTGAATTTAAGGATTTGAAATACTTAAAGTGATGGCTTCATTATATGAGGATTCTTAGAGATTTTAGAAATTTTTGGTTTCCCATTTGATAACATAAATTTTTGAATACTAATTTGTGTTAGAAATTGCCCATAATGATTAAGGTTAGTTTAGAAACCTTTAAACTGATGTTAGACGAAATTTGGATTGAGTTTGAGGTTTGGAATGTTGAGAAAAAATGAAATTTTGAAGAACTGAGTCTGCTCGGAATTTTCATTAGAAGACCTGCCCAGGTCATTCGAACGACCTCGTTCGAATGAGACTTCTAACGAGATTTCCAACGACATTTCTAACGAGTTGCTGAGTTCGTTCGAAGTGGGAACTTCGTTCGAACGAACTCGTTCGAACGAGAATCTTGGAACTTCTAATGAAATTCCAGAATGGGTTTTTAAGGTTTTTTTGGGTTGGAAATCTTCCTAAGGTTATCTATATAATTGTATTAACCTTCGTGAGTAACGGGTGGCTTAAATTTCCAATGTGTTAAGGAATTAAGGGGTAATGGTCCTTGGGGTATTGAATTTGTGTGGAAACTTAGAAGGGGATGTAAGTCCTAGAGAGGATTTATATATACGGGTATCGAGGAGAGTAATGGTGTTAATAATACTTACGGATTATAGTATCTGGGTTATGTGATTATCTATTAATGTATATAAGTTGTGTGCATGCTTATTACTTTGAATATCATGTGTATGACATACCTAGCTACTGGCTATTGAATGGGGTTAACGCGTTGTGGAAGACCATATCTTGTGTGCCTTCAGGGGATTTTGAGTCATACCACTAGAGCATGGAACCTAGGTACGGGATATATGTGAGAATAATAGTGATGACGGTTGTATGGGTGCGTGGGTATGTGTGTTGTCCATCGGCTTGGGACTATGTTCACCTCTAATATGTGTATATGTTTTATTTGGTTCTTGAGAGATTGAACCTGTTGTCCTTTATGCGTGAGCGTTGCAATGGGACTAGATAGCCGAGTATGCCTAGCACTAGGGGTTTCTTAACCATGGGTGATGTATAGATATAATTGTATGTATACATAGGGAGATTTTATATATGTATACTGAGTTCCTATTCTGCGTTTTTTGTTGGCTACTTTATTAAAGTAAATATTTATTGGGTCACCAGTTGGGAGTAAAGAATGCTATGAGAATGAGTTACAAAATCCTTAAATCTATTCCTAATAATAGTAATATATTGATTTCGGGTTATTTAGATGTTATATCCGGTATAGTGGTTATCCTACATATAGTTAGGTAAAGTGACAAGACTAGTATGGGTAGTTAGACTCGCTATGTGTGCACATTAGATGAGAGGTGAGCATCTCAATGGATAATATATGTGCTAATTAAATCTATTTAAGCACTTGCTATATTTAAATTGTTTTCTACTCGGGCTCTGACCCATTTTTCTGCAAATCTCTTTTCTTGTTATATTATTTTAGGTGCTCAGCCACAGGGACACTAGACTTAGGATATTATATTCATTTGCCAAGTCGTAGCTGCTGTGGAAGCTACGGGATATTGTTAGTAGACGCTTCTGAGTCTATTTCTACTTATCTAACAGTCATTTATTTCAGTTGGACATGTCGTCCCTCTTATTGTACATTCAGAGATTTAGGGTTGTTTTATTATATCATTAGACTTTATTTTCATGTTATTGGACTATTGTATGGAATTTTGACTGGATGTGTTTATTCCAGTTCTTTATTTTACTTCAGTCAGTTCTTACCTTATACTATTGTGATGTATGATGATGTTTAGATATTACTCTTTACTGATGTTGGTTACTAACAAGATAAAATTTTGACACCAGCCTTTTTAAATATTAGGTGGTTAGTTTTTATTAAATTAAAATTTGAGTTTTCGACAGTGATGCATTATCTGAACCAACTTGATATTCTGAAATTAATTAATTAAGGACTGATCACCCAGTAATTAATTAGGCGGGGTGTCACATGTGGTATCAGAGCATCAGGTTCTAGTATCTTTTAGGATCCGTGCGTCTTATAATGCTTCTAGAGTAACTTTCTTTGATATAGATCCCTATGTTTAAGATTGCTGATTCCTTTGGTGAGATTTCTCTCTCCTGCTATAACGTTTATATTAGTGAATCTCATTTGTGTTCGGGTGTGTTTGGGTGCTGAACAATGAAGTATGACGGGTGAGGGCCGTTGGGCAGACAACAGGAGACAGAGCTCAATCGAGGTTAGAGGGTGTATTCAAGAATGATGACCATAGCTAAGGTCACCCCTATGATGGCACGGGAAGCTAGGACGGTAAACACGGCTAGGGAACAACATATGATTTTCAAGTACCGCTATAGTAGAAAGTGGTACCAAATTTGACTCACCTAACGTGGTTGGATTGGGAGAGAGTCAGACGAAACGTTGAAGAGAACCGTCAGTGGAAATTCTAGAAATGTGGAGATTGTGTGTATTAGCCAACAGAGGTAAATACCCTAAGGCTTGGGCATATGGTGGAGTGTGACTAACCAAAAGTGCAAATTTGGGGTAAAATTTTTTGGATCATCAGAACAAAATTACAATGGTGGGAGTTAGCCATCACTTTTAGAAGTGTAATGTTATGTCAATGGAAGGATCTTAGGTACAGTTAGACCGTGAGTTCCTTCATCAGATGTTCCGAATAAGATGTGAACGTTGTTCTAAACTCATCACAGGAGGGCCGAACAGAGGTCCATTTGTGAAAAAGGAATCTAAACTTTTAGCGAATCTTGTATCGGAGGAAGTATATACAAATGGAAGAGAGGATTTCAAGTGGGAGATCGACTCGTACGAGAAGTTAACAACATTTAAAGGGAATTCTACTGGACGACCGACCCAGAAGGTGACAATGTCGTGCTTTGTCGATGGAGATGTTAATGCTTCTTTGTGTGGTAAGCTAAAAGATTCGAATAATCCAGTCAGAAGGTAAGACTAAGTGAAACGGTGGTCATGAAGCACCGCAAGGCGGAGACCCATCGGGGGACCCATTTAAATGATTAGGGTAGTTGAATTCTTACCAAGTAATGGATAATTCAGTAAGGACTATTGAAACCAGTAGCATGTTCCTTAGGACCAACAAAGCTAAGAGAACAATAGGGGTAGCCATCAAGATCGAGACTACCCAATGTCCGAGAGAAGGACAACCCTAATAGGGTTAGTATGACAGGAGATAAGTGGATTATGTGTAAAGGAATTTTGTGGAGAGTAAAATCACATGCGTAAATTTTTCCCGAAGCAAGAAAATGGATAAGGGTATGGTGCTTGCGAGGGCAATGGTTACTGTAGTTTATGGCTTGGTTCTGACAGGTGTGTTATGTCCGAGAAACCATTTGAGCAGCCAGGGCGATTGGCAAGGTAGAAGTACGACTTTTACCCTCGGAGGATGAGGCGTGTTTTATGTGACACGAGCGAGTCACTACATTTTGTTTATTGCTAGATTCACATGTGAGGCGAGTTTAGTGCGTATATCGATAACGTTATTATTATGTGAATATTTTCCTTAGTGCAGTGGGGTTAATTTTAGTGTCATCCGCGGAGGATGAAGGGGTGTATTTGTAACAACACGAAATTTTAAAGGAATATTTTAAATAAAAATTGGAATTTTCGAGAAAAATAAATGTTTGAATTTTATAAATTTTATTGGTTAAACAGGTTGGTTATGATTTTAGAAGAATATACCTTTAAGCGGAATTTAATTCGGAGTTAAAATGAAATTTTAATTAAAGTTTTAACCCCTTAATAATTAAGCTGGTAGTGTCAAAATCCCTGCTTGATCGATCGATCGATGCCTAGGGGTCGATCGATCGATCCTAGTGAAATCTGCCAGAAGCAGTTCGTCATTTTGACGAAATAAAGAATTTTATTTATAATTTTTACCTTCAAACTTTACTATAAAAAGGGAGTTCGGGTATTGATTCCTCACACACACCTTTATCAAACTCTTAGCAGCTAAACAAACCATTCTCTATTCATCTTCCACCTCTAAAACCCAAAACACCATTAAAACAGTTTTCAAGCTTATTTTTGGGGGTCAAAACATAATTATTTCAAAGTGCTGCAAGAGAGTTTTTCGATCAATTTTTCTAGGAGAACCCGAATCTCTCGTCAAATTCAACATCTACAAATCAGGCATGTTAACCCTACTCTTTTCCTTTAGTGATATATGTCTTGATTATAGCCTCCATTAAAACTCATGTGTTCTAAAATAAATTAAAGACATAATATATTGAAGAAATAATTATGGGGCTGTTTTGTAAAAATAATTAATTATACCAAATAAATATAATTTTGTTGTTATTTTGATTGTATTTACTTTGTTGGTGATATTGCGGACACATACATGTAGATGACCCCTTAGTAATTTAAATTGGATGATTATGTAAATTCCTAAAACAATTAAATTAATTGTGCTAAGAAATAAATAACTATTGTGGAACTTGCGATTTATATTGATTCGGAAAAATCATGATAATTACAAGTCTTAATTTCCCTATATTTGGATTAAAAATCATTTATTGGGAATTTAGTATTGTTGAGGTTATTGTTAAATTGTTGATTATGTCAATCATGAAATATTATAAAAATGAATATTTCGAGAACGTTGATATTTTAGATAATTGGTTTTCACCCCTTGTTATAGTGCACTTGTTAGGTATGAGACTAATAAAGTGGGCCTTAGTTGCGATTTATACTAATTAGGTATGAGACTAGTTAATATAAATCTATGCGGGTTATATAAATTGGGGTGGGGGCAAATTCTCTATTTTTACTGTTAACGTGATAACTTAGAATTGATATCTAGCTGAAGAAAAAATATTATAATCATCATTTATTAATGATGTGATGAAATTGTATTTGGGGAACTTTTAATTGAGACTAAGGAATATTTTGAGGATTTTCTCATCGCTATTAAGGGGTGGGAAAATTCATTGTGAATAACTAGTGTGAGAAATTTTGGAAAATTAATACCGCAAGATTAAAAATGGTATTAAAATTGATGGAGACATCATGTGTCCAGGGCCGATAGTTTAACCGGGTCAGAGGGCGTTTATGTCATGTCGTGTGTGGTATGTCGAGGATCGCAGGATAAAAATGGGTCATACGACGAGTATGACAAGGGGATGTGTGTTGTATGTGTATGTAACACCCCGTATTTTTGTGCATTTAATAGTTAATTAATTCGGGAATTTTAAATTACTTATGTGTTGTAATTTTAATTGAATTAATTATGGAAATATATATATATTTAAATATTAATCGGGGAGTGAATGGTTAATGTTTAGGGAAATTTATTTACTAAGTGAATAGTAATAATTTAATTACGTCATTTCGAGTATTAATGACGAGGTATACACTTATCTCAACCGGGAGTCGGTGTAGACTAAATTGGGTGTGAAATAAGGATTTTTATAAATTAATTCGGATGCCAATTCTGAGGGTGCGGTTGAGTCCGGATGGGTAGAGATAGTCAGAAAAGAGTACCCGGGGGTAGAAATTGGGTCTCGGGGTATTTTTGGGCATGGCCGGGCCCACACGGGGTGAGTTGGGCCACTTTAATTAAGCCCATTAGGTGAAAAACGGAATTAGTGATTTTTAACCTAATGGGGAGATTAAGGATGGCAGCCAACATAACTCTAAACCTAGGGTTTGAGAGGAGATTTGCGGAAAAAACAAATCAAGAACAAATTGGGAATTTTGGCGCAAAATCGAGGGACTACGCCAACGGAATCAGACCCTACGAACGATTCCAGCAAAGTGGTTAACTGTTTTGATTCTTAAAGTGTGATTCATATCATAGTGATGTGTAAACCAAAATTCGTTTTGGGGATAAATGGGTACCAAATGGGGTTTTTGTTCATGAAACTATTGAATGAGATTCATAGTAAAAATTGTTGTGTTGAACATATCTGAGTATAGATATATTATTGGAATAAGAATTCGGAATATAAACTGGAAAAAAAAAATCTGAATTTGGAAATTGGTTGTAGAACAAGATTGATGGATTTTAATGGGAAAACCCATCTTTAAATATAGTGAGATATCGTATGAATCAAGAATGGTAAAACAGTTTTAGATGATTGAGACTTGTTTTGGGAGTAATTGATTGGTTAAAAATCATTATTTAAGGTTGGAAAATGGAGAGGAAAAACCTTGGAAATTCGGCCATGGCTGAAATAGCAAGCCGAGGAAGACAACCACCTGCTCGATCGACCCAGGGGGCTCGATCGATCGAGGGTCCCAGGAATTTGGCAGTTCGGCCAGGTTGTTTATGATGGGGGTTTAATTTAAGTTTTAATTCCCTTACTTTTATTTGGTGATAAATTTATATGGGACATATATTTCCTTAACAATTATATGGTGACATAATTGGGTTTAGGAGGGTGTGAACTGTATGTCATGAGATGAACGATTTCGGAGAAATAATTCATAATTATTGATAGCGGGGCGAGGAATAATATTCGGGTAATGTAGTTGGGTGGCACTACATTATTAAAGGGATTTAAGTGAGATATTTAATTATGGACCCAGTGGACGAGTCCGGGTATGTTGGTAATTATAGGTAAATATAATTGAGAAATTAAGGAAATAAATGTGTGACACATTGTGGGCAAAAAATGTGGAAAACAAATTATGAGATGTAAAAATGGATCGAGTGAGTGAGTCCGGGTATGTTGGTTATGTGACACCAAAGTATCAAATTTATTTTGAGAGAGAGTAATTAATTTGGAGTCGGAACATAGACTCGGGAAATATTAAGTTACGGGCCAAGTAAGTGAGTCCGGGAATAATGGTTGGGTGACACCAAGTTATGAAATAAATGATTGCGCTAATTGATAGAATTAGAGTCGGATGGTAGACTCGGGTAAGATTAAATTAATGGGTGTGAGAATTAATTTAATTAGAGTTGGATTGTAGACTCGGGTAGTATTAATTAATAAGGGTATTAATTAATTTAATTAGAGTCGGATTGTAGACTCGGGTAGTATTAAATTAATAAGTGTATTAATTAATTTAATTAGAGTCGGATTGTGGACTCGGGTAGGATTTAATTAATTAATGTGTAAATTAATTATATTAGAGTCGGACCACAGACTCGAATTTTTGTTAATTAATTAATGGGTAAATTAATTAAATTCGAGTCGAACGATAGACTCGGGGAGGTATTAAATTAATATGTGTGTCAATTAATTTAATTAGGGTCGGGTAATAGACTCGGGAAGGTATTAAATTAATAAGTGTGTCAATTAATTTAATTGGAGTCGGACCATAGACTCGGGGAACGTATTATATGAATTAAAGAGTGAGATAAATATATTAGAGTCGGACCATAGACTCGGGAAGACGATAAATCATTAAATGAGAAAATTAACTACATTGAGTCGGGCCACAGACTCAGGAAATTTCAGGCAGTGTACGGGACTTGGAGTACACGGTAGAGCCGGGGTTTATATTATATATATACGGTGTAGTGATAGTATATATATATATATATATATATATATATATATATATATATATATATATATATATATATATATATATATATATATATATATATATATATATATGTGTGTGTATATATTGTGTGTTATATTAAATTACAGGCAGTGTACGGGATTTTTAGTACACGGTAAAGTCGGGGTTTATATTATATATATACGGTGTCGTGATAGTATATATATACGTGTATTTATTGGGCATGATACTAAATATCAGTGATTAGATATTTATTAAATTTCTATACTCTAATACTATCAAGGGAGGTTGCGCGATGTGGGTGAATCCCCTAGCTTGAGGAGTAGGGCGAGTATATCCCCAGGTCATAGCGTCCGGTATATATGGGTGAGGGATTTATCTCACTTTCAGGGAAGGAATATGACCGCCTCCACTTCGTTTATATTTTGGTTCAAGTTGGTGAGCGATTCCAACTTGAGGAAACTAGATTTTGTGAGCACACCTAGTAAGATAGCATTTTAGAGGGAATCATCCGGTGAGGGTAAACTCGGAAGGATGGATACACGTATAATATATGTGTGGATGTTAGTAAAGGTACGTATAATATGGTAGTAAATATTATATGTAGGTGATAATACAGTGTGTGATGTACTTACCTTATATAACTCGGGTTACAGTTATATGCTGTTAATTAATGAGAAATTAATTAAGTTAATCATTTGTGGGAATAATACAGTGTGTGATGTATTTACTTTATATAACTTGTGATACGGTTATATGTTACTATTTAAGAGGAATGAATTAAGTTAATTGTGTAATAACTTATAAGTCAGGAAATCATTATACTCGGGTTAGAGTAGTATGGCAAGGGAAGGTTATACCAGGACTAGTTGGACGGGGTAGTACAACTAGGTGGGGTTAAGATAACCGGTAGGTGTGCACAATAGTGGAGGGGTGAGAATGTCCACAAGGGAGTGCGACACTAACTTAAATATGAAGCGCATTCATGCATTTTAAATTACTGCAGTTAATTCACTTGCTAAATATTTTCAAAATGTTTTGGGTTCTAACCCTTGCTATAAACTATTTTCAAAACCTTTTAGGTGTCCAGTCACAGGGACGCCAGGATTGATATTCTATTCCAGGGACACGGAGCTGCGGCATATGTGGATGCTAGCAGGAGTTTGGATTAGACGCATCATTCGTTCATTCCCAGAGTAGGAATCTTGTATCAGTCTCAGTTTTATTTAGTTCTTGTAGCCCAGACTTCTCTGTACAGTTTTCAGGTGTAATTCATTCAAGTGTTGAATATTTGTATTGGATTATTTATTTGGTGGCCGGTGATTTATTCGGCAAGTTGTGTAATTATGATTCAGTTTATTTTCATTCAGTTGTGTGAATGGTTTATATTTTAATTCCGCATATACTGTTATTATAAATTAAAAAGTTAAAATTGGCACCAGCTTTTGGAATACTAGGTGGTTAGTAAGTCTTAAAAAGTCTTCGACAGTGATGCTAAGGATGATCCAACTGGGATTCCTGTTTTAATTTGGTATAGGACTGATCACCCGGTATTTTATTAGGCGGGGTGTCACAGATGGTATCAGAGCATCAGGTTCTAGTGTACTTAGGATCTGTGCGGCTTTTCACGTTTCAGCTTAGCAATCTTTGATATAGAGCCCTATCATAGGATTGTTGGATTCTCATACGTATGCGCATATATGTTCTTCTGCGAAATTTATATTTGAGAGTGAACTCATACAATTTGATTCTCATTCCAGATGATCCCCGGGAGGGAGAGAGCAGTTAGGGCAGCAGGGGGAGATGAGACGGGGGGAGGCTCGTTAGGAGCAAGAGCTACCACAACAACGGCCATAGATGATTTTATCAGCATCAGTCACTGAAATAGTGGCACAGGCAGTTGGAGCAACGGTGGTCACAACGGCAGGATACTTTCCACGGGATCAGTCACAAGTGTTAGTGGCGCCGGATGTTCAGACTCACGCGGAGTCGTCAGGGTGGAAGCAAGAAAGAGAGGTTATTTTTAGTGGAAACCCACCAGAATTGCGAGGGGGTTCAGGTGTAGTACTAGCGTGTCAAGGAAGAGAGGTATCCAACGTCACCTACGCATGGGAGATTGAGATGGGGTGCGAAAGTAAATGCTAACCACTTTTGGTTAGTGGGAGCGGTGCTACAGTGGTGGGAGTCGATCACCACGGTTGAGGAAAGGGAGACACTAGCTACTGCAGAGTTTTAGGTGCGGTTCGACCGCAAGTATTTTTCCTCCCGCGGTTGAGACCGAAGCGAGGAGAAAAATTTTGTGAGGTGACTCAAAGGGGACCGTTAAGTGGCCGATTACGAGGAAGAATTCACTCGTTGGCAAAATTTTTGTACCGGATGAGGTAAGCAAGGAATAGAGAAAGAAAGCAAAGTTTATGGATGGGTTAGTCTGGAGAATCAGACAACATTTAATTCATAATTTCGCATTAGTAGATTATACTGATGCCATTAACGCAACACTCCGGCACTGTCGGGAATATCGCTTGCTCGCGAAAGGAAGTGGGAGGGGAGTGGGGATCAGCCAGTCGAATAAGGAAGAAGGGAACAATACCAGTGGGGTATCCCAACAGCAGACTGGGGGAGATCAGGGGCAGGATTTCCGACAGGGAAATCATGCCAAACGATCTAGAACTGGAGGCTATCGACGGGATGGTCAGGAATTCCAACAAGGTTAGCATGGAAGGGATCAGTGGCAGGGTGAACATATTAGAAAGTGTTTCGTTTGTGGGAAAAATGAGACACATGAAGAGATATTGCCTTAAGCGAGGCAGGGGTCAACTACAGGACGAGGTCCTGGATGTACATCCATTAAAGCAAGTCACGGGTGCATTCGTTCAGGGAGAAGCTCCTCCAGAACCCGAGAACCAGCCGTTGCAGCTGGGGTATAGAAGTAATTATTTTTGCCCTAGGGGCATGGGTATATTTTTGATTGACAAAGAGGATGTCACAGTATAAGACTTATTTTTCACTAGAGTTCGCAGGTGAGTCGAACTTAGTGGGTGCGTTGGCGGTAGCAGCCATAGCATGTGGGTAAACTTTCCGTAGGGTAGCGGAGTTCCTTAGTGTTCTTCACGGGAGAGTGGAGGCATACACTAAGTGATTGGTTGAATTATGCGAGGAATTACTACTTTCGAGAATTATGGGAGTAGCTTTAATAATATTTCCTAAATATCGGCTGCATAGAGATGGACTTTAACTATTGTGGATAGTGGAGTTAAATTTGGTGTTCGCGACACCAGGGTAGGGTTGGTACTAGGTACCACCGGAGAGGGCGTATAGCCTGTACATATGTGGATATATATGTTGTATGGCATGGTGCGATAGCACATAGTGAGGTTTTGTGTTCTCACATTTTATCCTGGTAAGTGGTAAGTGGGGATGTTCACTGAAGTGAATCGGGGTGATTAGATTCATTTTTTAGCGAAGAGAGATAGCTCGGGGTTTATTTTGCGCAAGGACTAGTGATAGTAAGGGCGCGGTATTTTATGTTGTCTTTGGTAGAATAAGGTTAAACGTATATACTTTTGTGTTGAGAGACAAGTATTTATGGAGAGATGTTTGGACGTTAGCAAATGGGTTGAGTACCCGGGCAGTAGATATATATGTATTTATATATATGTGATATGACTACGGGTTCAAAGTTATATTACGGGATTACTACTAGCACAGTCGGGTAACTTTCGTGCGGTAGAGTGCGGGGATAGGGTGTATGGGCACTCGGGTTAATTAAGGAAAATTTTGTGCGGTTAAGCACGGGTATACGGTGTATGGGCGCCCTGGTAAAGTTAAATGCATACTTGTGTAACGTATGGTTAGAATCAGATGGGATGGATATAGCGGGCTTGGAGGCACATGACTAGTGAGTAATATGTGAATACTGGAACACTAGGTTTATCTTAATTTCGAGGACAAAATTCCTTTGTAAGGGGGGAAGTATGTAACACCCCGTATTTTTGTGCATTTAATAGTTAATTAATTCGGGAATTTTAAATTACTTATGTGTTGTAATTTTAATTGAATTAATTATGGCAATATATATATTTAAATATTAATCGGGGAGTGAATGGTTAATGTTTAGGGAAATTTATTTACTAAGTGAATAGTAATAATTTAATTACGTCATTTCGAGTATTAATGACGAGGTATACACTTATCTCAACTGGGAGTCGGTGTAGACTAAATTGGGTGTGAAATAAGGATTTTTATAAATTAATTCGGATGCCAATTCTGAGGGTACGATTGAGTCCGGATGGGTGGAGATAGTCAGAAAAGAGTACCCGGGGATAGAAATTGGGTCTCGGGGTATTTTTGAGCATGGCCGGGCCCACACGGAGTGAGTTGGGCCACTTTAATTAAGCGCATTAGGTGAAAAACGGGATTAGTGGTTTTTAACCTAATGGGGAGATTAAGGATGGCAGCCAACATAACTTTAAACCTAGGGTTTGAGAGGAGATTTGCGGAAAAAGCAAATCAAGAACAAATTGGGAATTTTGGAGCAAAATCGAGGGACTACGCCAACGGAATCAGACCCTACGAACGATTCCAGGCAAGTGGTTAACTGTTTTGATTCTTAAAGTGTGATAATCAATTCATATCATAGTGATGTGTAAACCAAAATTTATTTTGGGGATAAATGGGTACCAAATGGGGTTTTTGTTCATGAAACTATTGAATGAGATTCATAGTAAAAATTGTTGTGTTGAACATATCTGAGTATAGATATTTGATTGGAATAAGAATTCGGAATATAAACTGGAAAAAAAAAATCTGAATTTGGAAATTGGTTATAGAACAAGATTGATGGATTTTAATGGGAAAACCCATCTTTAAATATAGTGAGATATCGTATGAATCAAGAATGGTAAAATAGTTTTAGATGATTGAGACTTGTTTTGGGAGTAATTGATTGGTTAAAAATCATTATTTAAGGTTGGAAAATGGAGAGGAAAAACCTTGGAAATTTTTCCATGGCTGAAACAGCAAGTCGAGGAAGACAACCACCTGCTCGATCGATCGATCGACCCAGGGGGCTCGATCGATCGAGGGTCCCAGGAATTTGGCAGTTCGGCCAGGTTGTTTATGATGGGGGTTTAATTTAAGTTTTAATTCCCTTACTTTTATTTGGTGATAAATTTATATGGGACATATATTTCCTTAATAATTATAGGGTGATATAATTGGGTTTAGGAGGGTGTGAACGGTATGTCATGAGATGAACGAATGTGGAGAAATAATTCATAATTATGGATAGCGGGCCGAGGAATAATATTCGGGTAATGTAGTTGGATGGCACTACATTATTAAAGGGATTTAAGTGAGATATTTAATTATGGACCAAGTGGGCGAGTCCGGGTATGTTGGTAATTATAGGTAAATATAATTGGGAAATTAAGGAAATAAATGTGTGACACATTGTGGGCGAAAAATGTGGAAAAGAAATTATGAGATGTAAAAATGGACCGAGTGAGTGAGTCCGGGTATGTTGGTTATGTGACACCAAAGTATCAAATTTATTTTGAGAGAGAGTAATTAAGTTGGAGTCGGAACATAGACTCGGGAAATATTAAGTTACGGGCCAAGTAAGTGAGTCCGGGGATAATGGTTGGGTGACACCAAGTTATGAAATAAATGATTGCGCTAATTGATAGATATAGACTCGGGTAAGATTAAATTAATGGGTGTGAGAATTAATTTAATTAGAGTCGGATTGTAGACTCACGTAGTATTAAATTAATAAGGGTATTAATTAATTTAATTAGAGTCGAATTGTAGACTCGGGTAGTATTAAATTAATAAGTGTATTAATTAATTTAATTAGAGTCGGATTGTGGACTCGGGTAGGATTTAATTAATTAATGTGTAAATTAATTATATTAGAGTCGGACCACAGACTCGAATTTTTGTTAATTAATTAATGGGTAAATTAATTAAATTCGAGTCGAACGATAGACTCGGGGAGGTATTAAATTAATATGTGTGTCAATTAATTTAATTAGGGTCGGGTAATAGACTCGGGAAGGTATTAAATTAATAAGTGTGTCAATTAATTTAATTGGAGTCGGACCATAGACTCGGGGAACGTATTATATGAATTAAAGAGTGAGATAAATATATTAGAGTCGGACCATAGACTCGGGAAGACGATAAATCATTAAATGAGAAAATTAACTACATTGAGTCGGGCCACAGACTCAGGAAATTTCAGGCAGTGTACGGGACTTGGAGTACACGGTAGAGCCGGGGTTTATATTATATATATACGGTGTAGTGATAGTATATATATATATATGTGTGTATATATTGTGTGTTATATTAAATTACAGGCAGTGTACGGGATTTTTAGTACACGGTAAAGCCGGGGTTTATATTATATATATACGGTGTCGTGATAGTATATATATACGTGTATTTATTGGGCATGATACTAAATATCAGTGATTAGATATTTATTAAATTTATATACTCTAATACTATCAAGGGAGGTTGCGCGATGTGGGTGAATCCCCTAGCTTGAGGAGTAGGGCGAGTATATCCCCAGGTCATAGCGTCCGGTATATATGGGTGAGGGATTTATCTCACTTTCAGGGAAGGAATATGACCGCCTCCACTTCGTTTATATTTTGGTTCAAGTTGGTGAGCGATTCCAACTTGAGGAAACTAGATTTTGTGAGCACACCTAGTAAGATAGCATTTTAGAGGGAATCATCCGGTGAGGGTAAACTCGGAAGGATGGATACACGTATAATATATGTGTGGATGTTAGTAAAGGTACGTATAATATGGTAGTAAATATTATATGTAGGTGATAATACAGTGTGTGATGTACTTACCTTATATAACTCGGGTTACAGTTATATGCTGTTAATTAATGAGAAATTAATTAAGTTAATCATTTGTGGGAATAATACAGTGTGTGATGTATTTACTTTATATAACTTGTGATACGGTTATATGTTACTATTTAAGAGGAATGAATTAAGTTAATTGTGTAATAACTTATAAGTCAGGAAATCATTATACTCGGGTTAGAGTAGTATGGCAAGGGAAGGTTATACCAGGACTAGTTGGACGGGGTAGTACAACTAGGTGGGGTTAAGATAACTGGTAGGTGTGCACAATAGTGGAGGGGTGAGAATGTCCACAAGGGAGTGCGACACTAACTTAAATATGAAGCGCATTCATGCATTTTAAATTACTGCAGTTAATTCACTTGCTAAATATTTTCAAAATATTTTGGGTTCTAACCCTTGCTATAAACTATTTTCAAAACCTTTTAGGTGTCCAGCCACAAGGACGCCAGGATATATATTCTATTCCAGGGACACGGAGCTGCGGCATATATGGATGCTAGCAGGAGTTTGGATTAGACGCATCATTCGTTCATTCCCAGAGTAGGAATCTTGTATCAGTCTCAGTTTTATTTAGGGCTTGTATCCCAGACTTCTCTGTACAGTTTTCAGGTGTAATTCATTCAGGTGTTGAATATTTGTATTGGATTATTTATTTGGTGGCCGGTGATTTATTCGGCAAGTTGTGTAATTATGATTCAGTTTATTTTCATTCAGTTGTGTGAATGGTTTATATTTTAATTCCGCATGTACTGTTGTGATAAATTAAAAAGTTAAAATTGGCACCAACTTTTGGAATAGTAGGTGGTTAGTAAGTCTTAAAAAGTCTTCGACAGTGATGCTAAGGATGATCCCACTGGGATTCCTGTTTTAATTTGGTATAGGACTGATCACCCGATATTTTATTAGGAGGGGTGTCACAATGTAACCTTGTTATATGTCGAGGGCTGCAGAATAAAAACGGGTCAGACAGCGGTCTTGACAAGGGTATGTGTGGTAATATTAATCTATTTTGGTGTAAATCACTCGCGGCAGAAGGACTGCCATACCTAATAATAAAGTGAGAACAATTTCATCCTGGTTAATTCAAAAACATTAACATCGTGGGGCTTGGGGTAAATTTAAAATAATATTAGTGTGGCACATTTAAACCTTGGGGTACTTAGAAAATTTAATGGTTAAGGATTATAGACTTTCTTTTAATTAAAATATTCTATTGTTATGGTCGATATGTATAGAACTATTGTCTGGGTTCAAGGACCCTAATTGAAAGGAGTAGTCGGTATTTATGCTCAGGGCTTTGGCTCTGACACATGCGTTGACTAATATTTTCAGGAATTAAATTGGAGTAGCTGCATAGATATTTTTGGAGATCCTTCGGAAATGCAGCTGGAATTATATTATCGTTTTAGTCATTTATTTCTTCTCCTATTCAGTCTTATCTATTATGAGACTATATTTGGGTTTTTATTGGGCCTTTCGGTTCCAAAGTTGTCTTAAGAGATTTTAGTTGGACTTGATTGATTGTAATAATTAAAATATTCGGAGATTGTATGTAACGGACTTTATATCGCACTTTAATGATAAATCAGTTTGATGTCCTTAGCATTTGGGATTGATTTAAAATATTTATCGTGTAGATTAAAATTTATATGTCTCACATCTGTCATATGCTAAGGATGATATTTAATTTATTAATGCCTAACTTAATTATGGTGGTGGCCGACGCCAGAATTTAGCGGGGTGTTACAGTATTGATAGTGTTTCATACTTTATTAAGATTACTCGTCTTAGTGATGCGTTATACGAGTACGATACTATCCTGATTATGGTTTAATAAGTAATGATTAGAAAGATAGTGGGTAGTTATTGCAAGGTTATCGGGGTTGCTGCCCTAGTGCAGGATGTTTTGTTCTGGCGAAATCTCACCTGCGAGAGAGTCGGGCTCGCATTTATACTTATATATTAGAGAGACTTCCAGGGTATAGTGGTATCGAGATATTCGATCCTAGTGTGTGTAGGGACTCTATTGTTATAATTCGTAGTATATTGGGTCTACTGTAGGGCAGAAGGATTTAGCTCGTTGTTATGTTAATGCTCAGGACTTAGTAATAGGAAGAGAACATTGTTATACCACTCCTTTAGAGACGTGGGAGTCAAGAGTTAAAGTTATAGGTCTGGGGACAGGATTCCGAAAGTCCCAATTGTATGTGTACGAGGCTTAAGGAATGTGATAACCACCAATGTTGAATGATAATGCTTTTAGGGATTGCGGAAGGAGATGTAGCTTTTATATCAAGAGACGGTAATATAGGGGTACATGTTATGGACTAAGGGCCTAACGAATTTCGATAACCGACTATGCTAGGTAGTAGTGTATCGGGGGGGGGGGGGGGGGTTCCTTGTTTGGATTTCGGTTTGCGAGACATCCCACGCATGAAACTTAGAGTAAGGTTGGAAGTAGAAATATGTTTGGTCATTCGTCCATGAGTCTGGTACCTTGGTCGTTAAAGTTATAACTATAACATGAAGGTTAAATTATGATATAAGGCCAGTGGAGCCGGTTCTGTGGTGAGGAGGCATTGAAAATTTTATTTTATCACCCCGAGTTGAAGAGAGGGATGAGGTTAAGGAGGAGTTAGAATTTCAATCTCTAGGGTAATTGCGAATACCCAAGTGTAGTAGCCACGTTGTGAGTATTGGGGGCAATAAAGAATTAGGTGAAGCGTATGTGACAGTAAGCACGGTTTATAGGGTATGCGGGCACCCTGTCTAGCTGATGTCAGAATCGTCTGGGTTAAAGGGACGTAGGAATAGATGTGTGAAATATATGTCTGTGGAACTAATATAACGAAGTGGAAGTATAGTAAAGGGGATTAAGCGTCGTGCGAGAGGGACGATAATCCATTTTAAAAAAAGGTCGTGGGAAGCCATTTAAAAAAGGGGTATTCCTTAAGAAGACTAGAATTTAATTATTATAAAAAAAATTTGGAGCGGCGTCCTACCCAGTCGAATGTTGAGAGTGACTTGCACGAAAAAGAGAAAAATGATATCAATAAGAGATAAGGAGACCAGAAGTGAACATCGTGGCGAAAAGTGCACGAGTCAGAATTTTCGGTTTACGTCGCGGGAAGGAGAGGATTATTAAGTACCACTTAATGGGAGGCGTTATAAGTGGAAGTCAGTGTTGAGCGGAACATGGTGAGTAGTCACCACGTGCACCACTCATAGGTAGGAATCGGTTGAAGTAATATGATCATCCAGAATTTTTTTATATCAAGTCGATGATTTCGATAGTGGAAGAGAGCATTCAACGGTAAAATTTCTTTGATGGGTTGCCAACCTCAAGGTAAGGTCAAGAGTTCCTTCGAATATGTGGAACAGGTTGATCAAGAAGGAAGCGATTGATATCCCTTTGGAGTGGTTTACAATATTAGATAGTGTGCCCCAGTCTTCCTTTGAAAAGATGGATCGCGCTGGTACGTGGTCCTGCCCGGTATTGTTCTGAACTAGGATGAGATACTTGAACCCCACCTTCAATACGAGATTTCAAGATACGGTGGGGATGACGTTTTGTTTTGAGCCGGTCGTATCGCCTATGGCCGAGGAGTAGGCGGATGGTGATTGATGACTAGTGGAGCGGTATGAAAGAAATTTTAGACTATTTGGGACCATTTCATTTCCAGAACGGATATAGCTACTAAGTAAGCTAGTACGGTAATTAGGAGAACATATTACCTAATGATAGAGTTGTGTGAGAGCACTCGCACCTGTTTTTTGTGTACAAGGTTCTTATTAAGGTTTTATGTGGAAAGACCCAAACGATTCTTCCTCTGGATGCTTAGAAATGAGCGAATAATCGGAATTTTGGATTGGTCTAAAGTTAGAGTCCGTTGGCTATAGTGGAATAACCACAAACTCTCTTAGAAGGCTTTTGACTGTCGTAAGAGTCACATCGTCGGGAACCGAGATTTGAATAGCGGACAAGAGTAGTCAGATATTCATATGATTTTTTCTAGGATGGGAGTTTTGTGTTTAGTTAAATACGGAGTTAATACGAAGTGAGGTGCAACCTCCCGAAGATATTGATATAATGGGGCCACTGATGTATAGGCTAGTCTTATTCAAATGTTGTTTGGTAGGAGCACAAGGTGAGGTGCCATTATTGAGGGGTGATCCTATAACTGATAAAGTGTCAGAAGTGTTAAACAAGCTTACTGTGAAGTGGGAACTATACTGATCGAGCCGTACTGTTAAGTTGGTTTTGTGTACGGGAGGATACCGATTTTTACCAGGTATGCTTTACTTTTTCGAATTTGGGGACGAAATTTTGTTATTAGGGGGAAGTATATAATACCCCGTATTTTTACGTGTATTTATATTATTATGAAATTATGAAAATTCGGATTAATTAATTTAAGAGAGAAAATTTAATTTATAATTAATCCAACTTAATGGTAATAATTACTAACGTGACGAGAGTTAGTAGTTATCGGAAACGATTATGTTGAAATCATGTTGAGTAATAATTATGTTGAACATTACATAGTGAGTAACGTAATAGACGGTCTTGGAAATAATATTATGGTCGGGATGAGATACACGACAGTCATGATATAATTATTTGGGATGTGCGTATGAGTCGCATCACTGGTATGTATTTGGGGGTTAAAAAGGTAAATTATTTTTATATAACTCGAATGACTATTTTTAGTGCTCCAGAGTGTCCGAAAGTGTCGAAATAGTCAGAAAATACTACTTGGGTATTTTATTTGGAGTCCGGGCATTTTAGCCCAAAATAATACTCTAGAGGGGTATTTTGGTCTTTTAGGATTTTTAGGTAATTAAATGGACGAAAATTGGGATTAATTAAGAGCATTTAGGGTTAGTGTCCTGTCAGCTTCACCTTACGTGAGGAAGAGAGAAAAGTGAGAGAGAACCAAGGAAGAAGAAGACTCCATTGGAGCCTTACGCCAAGAACTCAAGATTTCACACCAAAAAGTACACCAGCGTGTAGATCGTGTCAAGAGGATCATTCCCATACCAATTTCAGCCCAAGAATCAGAAGTTCATTCTGAGGCAAGTGTTCATCTTGCTAGTTTATTTAGCATATATTGTTCTTGTTAAACTCTGTTAATGATTTAGATAATAAATTATGGAAATTTGGGTTTCATTAGGTTTAATCGTAGAAGAACATTAGATTTTGGTAATGGGTTGCATGTAGAGGATTTACACCATTTGTAGATTATTAAATCTGGGGATTTTATATATAGCACCTGAATTGAATTTAAGGATTTGAAATACTTAAAGTGATGGCTTCATTATATGAGGATTCTTAGAGATTTTAGAAATTTTTGGTTTCCCTTTTGATAACATAAAGTTTTGAATACTAATTTGTGTTAGAAATTACCCATAATGAATAAGGTTAGTTTAGAAGCCTTTAAACTGATGTTAGACGAAATTTGGATTGAGTTTGAGGTTTGGAATGTTGAGAAAAATTAAAATTTTGAAGAACTGAGTCTGTTCGGAATTTTCGCTAGAAGATCTGCCCAGGTAGTTCGAACGACCTCGTTTGAACGAGACTTCTAATAATATTTCCAATGACATTTCTAACGAGTTGCTGAGTTTGTTTGAAGTGGGAACTTCGTTCGAACGAACTCGTTCGAATGACCTCGTTCGAACGAGAATCCTGGAACTTATAATGAAATTCCAGAATAGGTTTTAGGGTTTTTTTGGGTTGGAAATCTTCCTAAGATTATCTATATAAGTGTATTAACCTTCATGAGTAACGAGTGACTTAAATTTCCAAAGTGTTAAGGAATTAAGGGGTAATGGTACTTAGGATATTGAATTTGTGTGGAAACTTAGGAGGGGATGTAAGTCCTAGAGAGGCTTTATATATACGGGTATCGAGGAGAGTAAAGGCGTTAATAATACTTACGGATTATAGTATTTGGGTTATGTGATTATCTATTAATGTATATAAGTTGTGTGCATGCTTATTACTTTGAATATCATGTGTATGACATGCCTAGCTACTGGCTATCGAACGGGGGTTAACGCGTTGTGAATGACCATATCTTATGTGCCTTTGGGGGATTTTGAGTCGTACCACTAGAGCATGGGACCTAGGTACGGGCTATCTATGAGAATGATAGTGATGACGGTCGTATGGGTGTGTAGGTATGTGCGTAGACCATCGGCTTGGGACTATGTTCGCCTCCAATATGTGTTATGTTTTATTTGGTTCTTCAGAGATTGAACCTGTTGTCCTTTATGCGTGAGCGTTGCAATGGAACTAGATAGCCGAGTAAGTCTAGCACTAGGGGTTTCTTAACCGTGGGTGCTGTATAGATATAATTGTATGTATACATAGGGAGATTTTATATATGTATACTGAGTTCCTATTATGTGTTTCTTGTGGGCTACTTTATTAAAGTAAATATTTATTGGGTCAGCAGTTGGGAGTAAAGAATGCTATGAGAATGAGTTACAAAATCCTTAAACCTATTCCTAATAATAGTAATATATTGATTTCGGGTTATTTAGATATTGTATCCGGCATAGTGGTTATCCTACATATAGTCAGGTAAAGTGACGAGACTAGTATGGGTAGTTAGACTCGCTATGTGTGCACATTAGATGAGAGGTGAGCATCTCAAGTGAGTACGCTAAGTTAACATGGATAATATATGTGCTAAATAAATCGATTTAAGCACTTGTTATATTTAAACTATTTTCTACTCGGGCTCTGACCCGTTTTTCTGCAAATCTCTTTTCTTGTTATATTATTTTAGGTGATAAGCCACAGGGACACTAGACTTAGGATATTCTATTCATTTTCTGAGTTATACCTGCTGTGGAAGCTACATGATATTGTTAGTAGACGCTTCTGAGTCTATTTCTCCTTATCTATCAGTCATTTATTTCAGTTGGACATGTCGTCCCTCCTATTGTACATTCTGAGATTTAGAGTTGTTTTATTATATCATTAGACTTTGATTTCATGTTATTTGACTATTGTATGGAATTTTGACTGGATGTGTTTATTCCAGTTCTTTATTTTACTTCAGTCAGTTCTTACCTTATACTATTGTGATGTATAATGATGTTTAGATATTACTCTTTACTGATGTCGGTTAATAAAAAGATAAAATTTTGACACCAACCTTTTTAAATATTAGGTGGTTAGTTTTTATTGAATAAAAATTTGAGTTTTTAATAGTGATGCATTATCTGAACCAACTTGATATTCTGAAATTAATCAATTAAGGACTGATCACTTAGTAATTAATTAGGCGGGGTGTCACAATTTCTACCAAAATTTAACACTTCCACTGGACAAAAAGCCAACCGAATCCATTTAAATTGTTGATCCCCCGCAATTTGACAAGGATCCACACTCAACACGACATAAATCGCCAGTCGGTCCGTTTAAACTATCAGCCCTCTCACATTATGTCGCCACAAATTTTAATACCGTTTTTATCTTAGGCACTAATTCTCATTTTCTCAATTTCACAATTTACAAATTACCCCACCCTTAATCGATGTGAGATCCTCAAAATACCCCCTAGTCCCATACCTAAGGTTGCCGAAGTACACATACGTCATATCCTATATATAGGATGAATCACCAATATAAAACACATCCTAGTCTCATGCCTAGGCTAACAAAAAGACAATATGACGTAAAAATCTGCCCCACCCAGAAATATCAAATCCCCACGAATTTACACTAACGAATCCCATACCTAGCAGGCATAAATTATAACCAAGGCCTACCCACTAGTCTCATACCTTGTAAGCATCCTAAAAAAAATAGGGTTGAGTAATATATTAACCAAAAGCCCCTCGTCCTGCGACGACAAACGTGAATAAAATAAATCACACAATACACAATTCATAAGAATAACATAGCATTTAATCATAAAAGTCCGAATTCAATTCAATTCAATTCAATGAATAATACCGTCGTCGTTTTCAACATAATTATTTACGTTCAAACAGGTTAAATTAATTAACATGCAACAATATTCAATACGTCATGGTCGTTCTCTTTTATTAGTCATCAATTTTTTATAAGAGTGAACGCGTCCCAATTAACCATATAAATAACCTCCATAAATTCTTCATGAGAATCTACAACCAAAACCATAAAAATCCAAAAAATCTAACCTACACACCCAAGGGTTTCAAAGATTAATTCATATTAAAAAATTTCACAAAAACAGTCCCAAAATTTAATGTCCACTTTCTCTAATTAAGTTACAAATTGATTTTAATCAAAAATACATGATTAAGGGTTTAGGCGACACTTAAAATGCATAATACTAAAGGAAAATAATAGAGTATTCATGCCTGAATAAAAGTTGATTTAGAAATCTGATCTCGAATGTGTATTCCTCTCAAAAAAAATGACAAAGATTCGTTCTTCATGCGTCTTGAGAAAACCCGGTTAATCTTAACAAAACTTGAGTTGAAAGTTATGTTGAATGGGGTTAGGGTTTGGAGGTTGAAGATGAAGAAGATGAGAGGTTTCTGATTTTTGATAAGGTTAAAGTGTGTTTTAAAATACCTAAACCTGTCACTTTATGTTTATATACCCAAAAGAATTTGAGTCATAATCAAATACAAACACTCAAAAAATTATTACGGATGATCGAACCGCTAGACTGGCTTGAAATTTTAGTATGTCGTAGAGAACGGAGAGACGGAGCTTCTGTGAAAAATTCAGCTCGATCGGACGATTGGATTTTAAAATATATTATTTTTACCCTCCTTAGCTCGAATCCTCCCTTAATTTTTATACAAAAAGTTATAATTTTCAAATTTTAATCCCGATTTAAATTCCACTTAAAACCTTATTTTTAAAAATAAAAACCAACATATTTAATTACTAAGAATAATTAAATCCAAAATTTTATTTTTTTCTCGAATTTTCCAATTAATTAATTTAATTAACTATTAAAAACACAGGATGTTACATACTTCCCCACTAGCAAAGGAATTTCGTCCTCGAAATTAGACGAATCATAAACATCGAATGTAAATCGCAAAACATAAAATAAGGCTCACATACGCCTACTCGTGCAATGTCATAATTGGGCGCCCATACACCCAATCATGTGCGCACCTACCCCACGAACAACAAAATAATATATATCACTATATAGATATATACATAACTATGAAAGTGACGGCGTACCACGCGCTCTCGCAAATCACCACTAGATTCTATTTTCGATAATCTTCGCAACACATAAATCCTCAAATCAAATCACATCGCTGCATCGATATAAGACATACTCAAAATTTATACTAATGATCTTCCAAATAATTAACATCTCCGAAATCAACTCTAAGGATCCTCACATAAAACTTACTAATTCTAAACTCAATGCCTACAACGTCCTTAACACAAAATTATATATCTCCAAGAAACACATCTAACATGTATGTTGGACCTTCTACGTTACGGTGTACGAATCAATAAAGGGAATCAAAAGATCGATAACGCAGAAGCTAAATGGACTCACAACCTACGAGACCAAAGATCATGCTCTGATACCATCTGTTACACCCCACTGAATTCTGGCATCGGCCGCCACCAAAACTAAGCCGGGGGTGAGTAAATAAAATACCATTCTTAGCGTAAGACAAATATGAAACATATAAAAGTAATACACAAGATAAATAATAATCAATTCAAAAAGATAAACCATCCAACTAAGCGATAAAAGATCCATCTCCATGCTAAACTCAAAGTAAATCCAATCTCTAATAATATGAAACTGAATAATCTCCAACTAAATCCAGTGAAATAACTGAATAAAACCCATAACAACTTTGGAACCGAATGGCCCAATCAAAATTATAAACTGTGTCTCAAAGTAAATACGAAGGAATGGAAAACTAAACTAAATCAATATGCATAAGGTAGATCAACTCCAACTGCACCTCCAAGCAAATCTTCAAATAATTCTATGAAGCTTCTCCAAATACTATTTCCTAAAAAGTTAGTCAACGTACGATGTCAGAGCCCCGAGCATGAATACACACTACTCCCCTAAAATAGGATCCTTGAATTCAGACAGTAGCATTATACGAAATAAATATCACAATAGAATATTTTAATTAAACGATATAATTAAACGCGATAAATATAAATCACTAACTACACTTAGAAATTTCCATTCCAAAAAGCACACCAATGTAATTTTAAATCCCCAAGTCCCACGATTTTAATTTAATTAAATTAATGCAATTTATCATTATTCTTACTTTTTATTATGGAGGTCCCCCACAATTTGACAAGATTCCACACACAACACAACATAAATCGCCAGCCGATCCGTTTAAACTGTCAGCCCCCGCATATTATGTCGCCACAAATTTTAATACCCCTTTTTATCTTAGGCATTAATTCTCATTTTCTCAATTTAACAATTTATAAATTACCCCACCCTTTTAATCGATGTGAGATCCTCAAAATACCTCTTAGTCCCATACCTAAGGGTCCCCAAGTACACATACGTCCTATCCTACATATAGGATGAATCATCAATGTAAAGCACGCCCTAGTCTCATGCCTAGGCTAAAAAAAATACGATATGACGTAAAAATCTGCCCCACCTCGAAATATAAAATCCCCACGAATTTAAACTAACTAGTTCCATACCTAGCAAGCATAAATTATAACCAAGGTCTACCAACTAGTCCCATACCTAATAAGCATCCTAAAAAAATAGGGGTGAGTAATATACTAACCAAAAGCCCCTCATACTGCGACGACAAACGTGAATGAAATAAATTACACAATACACAATTCGTAAGAATAACATAACACTTAATCATAAAAGTACCAATTCAATTTAATTCAATGAATAATACCGTCATCGTTTTCAACATAATTATTTACGTTAAAAATGTTAAATTAATTAACATGCAACAATATTCAATACGTCATAGTCGTTCTCTTTTATTAGTCATCCACTTTTTATAAGAGTGAACGCGTCCCAATTAACCATATAAATACCCCCATAAATTCTACATGAGAACCTACACCCAAAACCATAAAAACCCAAAAATTCAACCTACGCACCCAAGGGTTTCAAAGATTAATTCATATTAAATTTTTTCACAAAAACAGTCCCAAAATTTAGTGTCCACTTTCTTTAATTAAGTTACTAATTAATTTTAGTCAAAAATATACATGATTAACACTTAAAACGCATAATACTAAAGAAAAATAATAAAGTATTCATGCCTGAATAAAAGTTGATTTAGAAATTCGATCTCGAATGTGTATTCCTCTCAAAAAAATTGACAAAGATTCGTTCTTGACGCGTCTTGAGAAAACCTGATTAATCTTGACAAACTTGAGTTGAAAGTTATGTTGAATGGGGCTAGGGTATGGAGGTTGAAGAAGATGAAGAAGATGAGAGGTTTCTGATTTTTGAGAAGGCTAAAGTGTGTTTTAAAAGACCTAAACCCGTCACTTTATGTTTATATACCAAAAAGAATATGAGTCATAATCAAATATAAATACTCAGAAAATTATTACGGATGATCAGACCATCAGAATGGCTTGAAATTTTAGTATGTCATAGAGAACGGAGAGACGGAGCTTCTGTGGAAAATTCAGCTCGATCGGACGATTGGATTTTAAAAAATATTATTTTTATCCTCCTTAGCTCGGATCCTCCCCCGATTTTTATACAAAAATTTATAATTTCCAAATTTTAATCCATATTTAAATTCCACTTAAAACCTTATTTTTTAAATAAAAATCAACATATTTAATTACTAAGAATAATTAAATCCAAAATTTTATTTTATTTTCTTGAATTTCCCAATTAATTAATTTTATTAACTATTAAAAACACGGGGGGTTACACCAGGCAGTTTGCCTAAAAAATGAGCCCTCAACTACCAGTTCTTCACTATTCGGGTCTAAACAACATGGATCCCTATTGATAACTTTCACTATTCTTGACCTCATATCATCGGTGATATATAGAGTGGTATGTTCTCGGTGAACATTACTCACTTACTTCGAGTATATCGAGTCAACTCTTCCATGTACTATCTCCACGAGGTATATCGGGAGGCTTAATTCACATACGTTAGGGGTCATAGTTAAAAAATGGATCCTTTAGCCTCGCGGAATGCCTTGCATAACCTCATGTAGTAGAATCTTAGAACACAATCAAAAATAAAATAAGACAAGATATTCTTCGAATGGTGATATATCCCGAAAGGGTTTTGTATCCCCCAATAAAGTTCCCTAAAATAGGATGGGACTCGAATATTTGGAAAACTCCCCTTAGTTTTCACAACTTCTGACTAGGGGTTATGAGCTAAGTGAGGAGTACTGTAGGAAATGGATCATTAATAGGTTTTACCCCAAACAACTAAGATTTCTAGAACTTATTCTTGTTCTTCTTAGAATGATGCTTAGGTAAAATTTTAATTCCATGTTTCCCGTAGACATCGCAGTTACCGCCATGGAACTGGGAGATAATCCACAAATCTTGAACACCCACATCTCTTAGTCTTGACAACATACAAAATGATGAGGGTGTAAGGACATTGTCCGTCACAATTAATTATGTCATATACCGCTGCAAGTTGTTTACAAGTCGTCGAAGAATTGAGAAGCTAATATCTTCAAGACGAATCCGAATTTCAAGAGAACTTCAACATTCAAGCCCAATAAGGATGAATTTGGTAAAATGTGTTTAAATTCCATTTACATTTTGCATTAAAAGTGTTGGGATATTTTTGTGAAAGATAAAATATTTTTGTATTTATGAAAAATGATTTTTGAAATGTTTTTAATTTTTCAAAAATATTTTATCATAAAAGTTTTTTTGGATAAATATTTATGATATCGCGAACAGTTTTAAGTTTTGAAGTTTTCAAGATATTTAAAAGACTGAAACTCTTTGGGTCACGTGTATGATGTCATTCGAACGACATCATACTTGTTTCAAACGAGATCGTATCGTGCTCAAACGATAGCGTATATCATTCGAACGACAGCAGTTATGTTTGACATATCACCACCTTGATTTTTAATATAAATAGGGTGTCAGACTACTGATTTTCATGTGGAGAAAAACTGGTTTTCAAAAAATACGTTTTTATACTATTCTCCGACCATTTGAGGGTTCATGTCTTTTTATTTTATAATTCACAATCCCAATTGCTTTTGTGTGAGTTGTTTTTGTGGAACCCAAAACATAGTTTGCTATTGTTCATTCTTTGTGGGGAGATCTCTACAACTGAGAGTTGTGTGCTATTGTGGAAGGAGTCTCTGCGGATTTTTAAGACTGCGTGTCCTTGTGGTATAGCTGCGTGTGAACCATTGTTGATTTCTAGACGTTGCTTTGAAGGTTTGACGAAGACACCGTGTGTTACACTTGTGATCGATTATTAGGTTGTATGTAAGTCAATGGCCTTGTAAGCTTGTCAAAGTTCTAGAAATAAAAAGGTTTTTCCCAGAAGGGATTTTTCCTGAAATTCATGTTGCATATTTTATTTGTGTTGGTTTGACACATGCACGCACGTTGTTATTTGAGTTTAAGGGCTGAATTGAATTGTTTCATAAATTGACACTAATTAAATAAGTTTGTGATAGGAATTTACGAATCTATTGAAATTAGTATCATACACTGTCTTTAAAATTTGTATTAGAGATTTATTAAAAGCGAGTGCATACCTTTTCAAATTGGTATCAGAGCAAGTTACGCTAATTTATCGCGTATTCCTATTTTCTGCAAAAGCTGTGTGATATTGATTTTTTGAAAAATCTGATTTTTGAAAGTTTGTCCCAATGTTTCCAAACGAAAACTTATATAGTCGGTCGCCAATTTTTGACGGGTCTAATTATGGTTACTGAAAAGCCCGAATGAAATCCCATTTAAAAGCAATCAATGGAAGATTTTGGGTCATTTGTGAAAGAGGTTGGAATCCTCCCACTGTAACTGCAAATAATGTCACTAATTTAAAACCTGTGTCATACTGGACTGAGGATGAGTTTAGGTGGAGCACTTATAATTCACGTGGGCTTAGTGAAATTTACAGACACATCACCCCTGACGAGTTCCGACGTATTATGACATGCACCACGTCTTAAGAAGCGTGAGATATTTTGTAACTCACCCACGAAGGCACTAACGCGATCAAAGAGTTTAAAATTCAAAATTTGACCACTCAATTTGAAACAATCACTATGTTAGAGACTGAGTGTTTTGACGAGTTTTATACACGTTAGTATGATATTGTCAACACTAGTTTAACCTAGGTGAGCCTATACCTGATGTACGAGCGGTTAAAAAGATTTTAAGATCGCTGACTAAACGTTTTATTCCTAAAGTGACTATTTTGAATATCTTAGGAAATTTGAATTGTCTGAACTTAGAAGAGACGTACGAAATTGACATGTTTCCCGACACCGTCAAACCTAAAGAGAGAGGGATAGCGCTTAAAGCCCAATCTAAGAAAAAGTAAGTGATTTTTTGTGAGTCAGAGTATGAGGACGAGTCTAATTTTAACATGGCCCTTTTTGCAAAGAATTTTTAAAAAATTCTCTAGTTTTCGAAACAAAATTCTTCCAATAAAAGATTTTTGGAGAAAAACAAAAAGAAAGAAAAGGCCTAAGAAAGCGGTGAGATAGAGAATGAGGGTGAAGAAAAGTTTGAAAATTTAAAATGTTTTGAGTGTCAGGGCAAAGGGCATAAGTTGTTTGAGTGTCCCACTAAGCTTAGGAGAGAGGGAAAGAAAGTTGCCATGCCCGCCACACTTAGTGATAGTGAGGGAGATGAGGACAATGAGTCCAGTAAAGGTTTAACACATGGAATGTGGGTATCTTTTTTGAGTCTATGAGCACACCCACTTTGTCTCACGATGATAGTGTTCATAAGAGTGATGGTGATGACTCGAGTGTTTCTAGTGCAGATGAGAGCGAGTGTGAGAGTGGAGATGAAAGTGAGCACTAAATTTTTTTCAGGGATTTGTACACTGAGACATTAAAAATGAAGAAGTATAATAGGGATTTAGGTCATCGGGTTTAGATTTGGAGAAAGAGAAAGAAGCTTTAAGGAGGGAAAAGTGTGACTTGACCGACACGGTGTCTAGTCTGATGACACGTGTATCCCAACTCGAAAGTGATCTCGAATGTGCCCGGGAGGTCAAAGTCCCTTTATAGAACGCATCTAAGAAATTTTAAAAGATGGTTCTCAATCCCGTTTTGGGTGATGGTGAGAATTTAGGAAAAGGACATGATGGTGTATCCACTTCTATTCTTGCACCCGAGCCGGTTCCCACTGTAGTGACTCGACCCAACCCACCTAGGCGTCCTGTACCTATTAGGAGAACACATCCTAGAGTTTTTGAGAGAGGTTTACATATGTCAGTTTATTTTTGCTCCCATTGCAAAATGAGATTACACCTAGTTTTGCTTTAAATTGGGTTACGTGTCATGCTTTACTCCTACACATGTTCTCACACATGAACCCACCCATTATACTTTGCTTGCATATAATTATAGAGAGTTTGCACCTATTCGAGAGCAAGCAATGTTTTTGGTCAGGACTTCTCAAGATTTGATGGATTTGTTTCAAAAGATGTATCCATCTTTGGAAAACTCCACCACACGTACCGGTTGAGGTCTAGACATGTTTGCTAACATAGGTTAATTTGCATGATGTCACTTTTGCCTATTGCTAGTATGTATTGTTAGATTTTTTTTATATTGTTTTTCTTAATTTTGGTACTATTTTAGCATTGTTTTGGATTTGTTTGCTCATTCCAGGAACTGTTTTCTCCAAATTTTTTCCACTGGACAAAACTGCATTATTTTCTGGGATTACTGTGTTCTCGTTCGAGCGAGATCACATGTCGCTCGATGTTGTCGTTATAACAACAACTATTTTTATTCTAGAGACTCCGTGTTTCGTTTAAACGACATGATTAGGTTTTCTGGATTTATCTGTCTGTAGTCCTCTGTTTCATATTGATATATTATTAGATACTGCTGGGTTGTTTCTAAATAGTGTTCAAAAAAATACAAAAAGATTTTCTTTTTTATAAAATTTTTGAAAAATCCAAAAAGAGTTTTGTATTTTGTTTACACCTTATGTGAATGGACACTTAGGATGACCAAGTCACAATTTCATTCCGTATACATGTGACAATTTGATAATGTTTTGAGAGAATATGTTGTGTCATTCATGCGATTTAAAAAGTTTAGAGTCTTTGAGATGATACAGTGTTGCTACCTGCATGTTTGACTCATACCCTTTATTGCAGAAATGCACAGATTTGTTTGGCTTTTGTTCTTGTCTATCACATGTTGGTTGAGTGCTTCCATCTCAATTATGTCTATACAACAAACCAAATGCGATAAAACTTCACAAAAAGTAGTGCATGTTATAAACCGTTTGTGAGTTTGTGTGATTTATTTTGAAAAACGGGGAAGGGATATGAAAGGTACTCATTTATCCTTTACGGTTAAGCCACCATTTAAATGGACCTAAAAAAATAAGGAATCGAAAATTATCCGGGGTCCAATGAGGTTTAAAAGAGCCCAAAAAAATTGAAAGGCAATAAAAAGAAATATATGCAAAAAATGGGCTAATAAGTTTTAGTTTCATCACCTTATAAGAAAAATAAAAAGCATTATCTGTTAATGAGGGAGTTTGGATGGAATTTCATATGGTTTGCACGTCCGTGGAAGTCATGAAAAAGCATTACATAGTTTTGAACGTTATTGATGTGGAAATCATTTATACTTTGATATGTTGATATGATTAAGATGATGTCATCTACACCTAAGGACTATTTTGATGTTCATTCGTTAGGAGTACACTTATGCAACGTGCACATATGATATGATTGAGTTGATTTTCCTATCGAATCTGTTCACACCCATTCATTCCGTGTCCATAATTTGGTTGTCTTAGTGCAAATTCATGGAGTGTGATTTTGTAGCATCATTTTTGTATTTTTTTATATGAAAAATTCAAAAATAGTTTATTTCCCTTGGTTTACCGTGACACCCCGATTTCATTTACTTGGTTTATTATTTTCCTTGTCTATTTCAGACAAATAAAAAGGGGGAGAACGAATTATGATTTTATGCGGGAGTTTAAGTATGGGGGAGAATTGATTATGATTTTATGGGGGAGTTCAAGTATGGGGAGAACTGATTATGCTTTCATGTTTATGAGTTATATAATTTCAAACTCGATACGTCACGAGGTTTTTTCTTTTTCTCATGTGTGTAGGTACAATTGAAGACCATTATGTTGCACACCCTGATGAGAAAATCTTGGAGATTTGAAAAGTTGATTATTGAAGCATCGTTTGAAGACTTAGATTTGTATAGGTCATTTTAGTTGATAATTCGGATGTTTTTTTTATTTTGTACCGACATAGACATAGGGGAGATTTGTAAGGACATTGTCCGTCACAATTAATTATGTCATATACGGTTACAAGTTGTTTACAAGCCGTCGAAGAATTGAGAAGCTAACATCTTCCAGACAAATCCGAATTTCAAGAGCACTTCAACATTCAAGCCCAACAAGGATGAATTTGTTAAAATGTGTTTAAATTCCCTTTACATTAAAAGTGTTGGGATATTTTTGTGAGAGATAAAATATTTTTCTATTTATGAAAAATGATTTTTGAAATGTTTTTAATTTTTCAAAAACATGTTATCATAAAAAAAAAATTTGGATAAATATTTCTGATCTCGTGAACAGTTTTAAGTTTTGAAGTTTCCAAGATAATTAAAAGACTAAAACTTTTTGAGTCACGTGTATGATGTCGTTCAAACGACATCGTACCTAGTTCAAAAGAGATCGTATCTCGCTCAAACGACAACATATGTCGTTCGAATGAGAGCAGTTATGTTTGACACATCATCGTCTTGATTTTTAATATAAATAGGGTGTCAGACTACTGATTTTCATGTGAAAAAAAAACTGGTTTTCACATAATACGTTTTTATACTATTCTCCAACCATTTGAGGGTTCATATCTTTATGTTTTACAATTCACAATCCCAATTGATTTTGTGTGATTTCTTTTTGTGGAACCCAAAACATAGTTTGCCATTGTTCATTCTTTATGGGGAGATCTTTAAAACCGAGAGCTACATGCCATTGTAGAAGGAGTCTCTGCAGAGTTTTAAGACTACGTGTCTGGACTGCGTGTCCTTGTGGTATAGCTGCGTATGAACCATTGTTGATTTCTAGTCATTGCTTTGAAGGTTTGACGAAGACACCGTGTGTTACTCTTGTAGGCGATTATCAAGTTGTATATAAGTCAATGGTCTTGTAAACTTGCCAAAGTTCTAGAAATAAAAAGGTTTTGACTTGAGGGGATTTTTCCTGAAATTTGAGCTGGTTTGACACATGCACGCACGTAGTTATTTGCGTTTAAGGGCTGAATTGAATTTTTTTTCATAAATTGACAATAATTAAATAAGTTTATGATTGGAATTTGCGAATCTATTGAAATCAGTATCGCACACGGTCTTTCAAATTGGTATTAGAGCTTTATTAAAAGCGAGTGCATACCTTTTCAGAGGTAATATCATTTGCCGACATCCTGGCTAGTCTAACTGCCTTAAGGAGCGAATGGAACTCTGGGTTAAGAACAAGTATCTATCTACAACCGGTTAGAGAATACGAAAGAACAGAGAACGAATCTATATCCTACTAATACCATACCCCGACCAACAATGGTCCATGCTACCAATAACCCTTAAACTCCAACTATCAAAAGAACTATTGTAGCCAATGTGATTAGGACTCACACAAATCTTGGACACCTCACAATGGAATTCTAAACACTTCAACATAATTTTTGACAACTCTGACCCGCCACCGACCTTGTAGACATCAAACAACTATCCCTCTATCCTAATGTTATTGTATCCTACAAATTCAAGATGTCGAATATTGAAAAAATTATGAGAATAAGACCGCTAATGGTTCACCTCGAACTCTATGTCCAAGCCATGAAAGCTTTAGGGACTTCTGAGTATATCATGTCCCAGATGCCCGGACACACATTATATGGGGATGATGGATGAACCCAAAGTTGGAGTGACATATATATAGGGTTATTGAAATAATGAAAGTATAACGACGAACTCGAAATCACCCGTTTGGACATGTAGATGACAAAGAAATAAATCAATGAGCACTTGGGCACCTTGATTGCTCGTTAGAGGAATTATGTTGCTCAAATAGTGAACCAACCTTCGTTAGAGGAATAAGTGACCATTGTAAAGAAGAATTTAATTCAACCATACATGGATCACCTGAAGACACATCACCTGCCTCACTTCAAAGGTCTAATGGACGAAGGAGCCCAATTAGAAGATAACCTCATGAATCGACCTCCTAAGATTGAGATGGACAATAAAAGGAATTTTCCTCCTTAGCTTACCAGGAGAACTGACAGACCAAATACTACCACTATCAATGACATATAAACACCTACATCTTCACCCACACCATGGAGTACCGAAAGAATGCAACGATCATTCGATCCCCTATATGTTCCCATGGGTACAATATACCAAGATCTCAAAAAAGGGGCTTTTAAAGCCTAGATATTCGAAACATCTATCTAATAACCTACTAAAAGGCTTACTGCAAATAGCATCAATTTACTGGGCATAATTTGGAAGGATGCCAGAATTTCAAAGGGGTGGAAATGAGACACCACTAAAATAAGGGGGCTAAAATTCATGTTTCAAAAATGGCCCTTGAAAGGGTTTGGGGGCATAAATGGAATTTACCTTAAAACCAATCAAAATACAAAAATAAGCTAGCATGGGTCCTTTAATTAAACGGTTAAATACCTTTGACCGAATATATATGCACATTACACCCCAAGCCACCTATAAATAAGCATTGTACTGTGTAACTTGTAAGCGAAAAAATCTCATTCTAAATATCACTAAAACTATGAAAAAATACTTCCAAGAAGAGAAAGTACATGTAACTTGTTTTCCATTATACGAATAATGGAAAACAAGTTACTCACAATGGGCATAGGCCCAGTTGTGATGAACCAATTTAAACCTTGTTATGATCTTGCTTCTTTCTCTTTATTAATGTATTAACTATTTTCCATCATACCCAGAACATGTTTATCGTATGAATCGCTGAGTTCCATCTAATTCTTTGATTTACCATTTTGTGTAACATCACTTATCCTTTAGAAGCAAACATGAATGATTTATCACTTTACTTACTCCCTTTAATCATGAATTGAGGCATCACTTTCTATATATCAAAGGGGAGGGTGGGGTTATGACGACCAAAATAATCTTACTAGTCATCTGTTAATTATTCCCTTCCTTTGGAACAAACTTAACCTCAGTGAGTATGACTTTTGTATTTTTATGATCGGTTTTACTAGTTGCTCTTTAGTTTTACTAAATGTTATTATTTTTCATATCTTTCAGGGATCTTTAACGAACTTCTTAACATTCCAGAGAACCAAAAGGAGAGGGTTTGGAAAGCTATAATAAAACCTCTTCCGTTGAAGGAGATTTTTAATCTAAAGAGGTTGAAAGAGATTGATTTTCTTGCTAGGAGAGGAGGTACGAGATCACAATGATAGTACAAATATAACACCCTGCCACGGAATGTATTCTTCTCCAGTTCACAGGCATCATAGGTCAAATAGGCCGCGGCCAGACCTTATTCAGGGCGCGGCCAGAACTCACTCGGCACGGCATCCCTTCAGGACTAGATGGCACGGGGTGCATCCCTATCCATTGTAGGCCGCGGAGCTCCGCCGTATGGTGCGCGGCACCCCTCCATCAACTTACAACACTGCTTGCTTTGCAGGCCGTATCCCCTTCATCCACAACTACTGCAGACTTGGTATACGCCACGTGCTCAGGGCACATGACTCAGTACATTTCCTCATAAATAGAGGACCACACCTCAGAGGAAGGTGGATCGATTCTATATCCGTTCGGGGCAGGCTCTACAATACAGATTCTCTCTACGCAATCTCAACATACCTCTTGGAGACACAAATCTACATCACAGCCACCTCCCGGGCTCACCGGAATCTCCAATACTGCCATGTATTCACCCTTATTCTCATACTTGTACGCCTCTTTAGGCATGATTATATTGTACAATGCAACGTACATACTGAGAATGGAGCAACACAGTGGACGTAGGCCCATTTTGGGGGCTGAACCACTCTATATCTTGTCTTCTCTTTATTTATTTGTTTTACTTATTTTTTACACACTTTACTCTTGACTTGCTACTATAAGAATGCCTTATGGCCGATTTCTCGTATCATCAGTTTATGCAACGCACATAATGAGAATGGAGCAACATAGTGGACGTAGGCCCATTTTGGGGGCTGAACCACTCTATATCTTGTCTTCTCTCTATTTATTTGCTTTACTTATTTATTACACACTTTACTCTTGACTTGCTGGTATTAGAACGCCTTATGGCCAATTTCTCGTATCATCAGTTTAGCGCCGTCTGTGGGAAGTGCGATATTTCAATCTTGTTTCTCTACATATATGAGTTCTTAAACACCTTATTCGACCCCTGAGGGTCCTATGGATCATCTTCTCACGGGTCGGTTACTGGTTATTGGGCTCCGCTTTACATTCGCCCCCCTTTAATGGGTATTTCATATTTCTGGATCTGTCTTTGGATCTTTATTTGATGGCTTTGGCTCTATTTTACATACCCCTGTGATATCATTCCATCTAGATAATGCTGAAGGCGTGGTGGACTTTAGTCCCGAAAAGGTGGATGATTAGGGAAGGGCTATATTTACTCCCATTTTTGTTGCCATCGACCTATGATCTAGGGGTTATCATTGAAGTTGTGCCGTATTGCGCACCGCAAGGGAATTCTCTCATCAATGGACCCTAGTAGGTTTTCTTCGCGTATTGAGGGAGAAAATATCAGTTCCTGGGGTCGACTTAGGATCTCTCCGCAGCCAAGCCAGGGGCGAGGCCTGTAAGTTCAATAGCCTCTAGCGTCGCGACCCCTACTAGTGCGGACCTATTACAACAGTTCAAAATCACCGAGGGAAGGACTTAAGTGGCCTTCGAATCGACCTTGGTGAATAACATTAAAGGGCTGCGGCAGTGCACTTATGTGCCATATTGGCCGCGGCCTCGTCGGCATATCATGGAGCAGTTCAAATTCCCCTTTTTCAATATTCCTGTGATCACTCACTTTTGTTAGTTTTGTCTCAGATTCTATATACTTTATAAAGACTAACAAAAGCAGAAATGGAAGGAGAATCTATCCAGAGCGCAGAAGTCAAGGATGAGGTTGTGCTACTGTACAATCACCTTAATCACCTCTATGACAGCCATGCCTCACTTCAGACCCAGGTCAATTACCTAACTCAGAGGGTGCTAATGCTAGAGGCTGCAACCTCTCAAAATACAGGTGCGGGTTCGGAGGAAAAAGCTTTGTCTACCGCGGCAGTTAAAGAAGCCGCGGAACCAACTAGCAGAAGTCAGAAAAGGAGAACAGAGAAATCAGAGAAAAAACTGGGCGTCTATACGCCGTTGATTTTTCCAATTGAAGAGATCTTTGAGTTCATCAAAGAGGACAAGCTTTTGAGGTGGCCAGAAAAGTTGAGAGCTCCACCCCACAAGAGGAACAAAGCTACCTGGTGCAAATTCCATCAGGACCATGGCCATGACACAGAGCGAAGCTATGCTCTGAAAGATGAAGTTGAAAGGCTAATTGGGCAAGGGATGCTGCAGCGATTCCTGAAGAATGCATAAAGGACCCAGCCAGACCTAACAGAGGCTGCATGCCGCACCTCATCCTTAGTCTTTCCAATTTCAACTGTTTTTGTTTATGTTTTATGAAGCTCATTGTAGCCTTAATACTCAAGACTTTATGTTTTGTTAACAAAGTCATTAGCTAAAGCATACATATATAAATATATGAAATAGCAATTTTTGCCATATCTGATATTTCTCTTGGTTTCATAATCTATTATCTCACAAAAAGACTTTTTGTCTTAAACAGATTCCAGAGGAAGAATAACAAAATTATATCGAAGGATTATTCTACTTCAGGATGCACTTATGGAAGGATTACGACCTTCATTAGCTCAGAAGTTCCCCTCGCAATGTGAAACTACATCTTATCTTCTGATGATCATATTCGCGAAAACATCTGAGAATTCAAGGGGCTCTTATTATCCACGGGGGCTAACAATGCCCGTTCTCAGCTTTTGAAAATCGTAATTAGCCACGAGGGCTTACAATGCTCGCTCTTAGCTTTCGGGATGCGTCAATGAGCCGGGAGGCTTATAATATCTAGCCAGGGATAGCTTTATATATATCAGCAGCTGTGGGTGGCATAATAATATAACCCAGCCTAGAGAGTCTTGATAGTATCTCGCATATTAGCTGTGGGTGGCTTAATAACATAACCCAGCCTGGAGAGGCTTGATAGTGTCTCGCATATTAGCTGTGGGTAGCTTAATAACATAACCCAGCCTGGAGAGGCTTGATAGTGTCTCGCATATTAGGGTTTGGCAACAAGACCCATCCTGAGAAGGCTTGGAAATACCAACGTATGTCTACAGAGGCACATTGTTCAGGTAAACTAGAAATGTGCCGCATCCCACCGATACGAATGCAAAACTCTAGGATCCATTCATTCATGAAAGTGCTGAGGCACTAACATCTTGAAGCATGAGAAAACTACAATTGCCACAGCGTCAAATGCCACGGTGGAAGGGAATCAATTGTACCAAGACTAAGGAAAGGCTTTCTCTACATGTTCTATATTGGTTATGGGATGACATAAGATAGGCGGTTCAGACAGCCAGGTGCAATGAAAGGAGCTGGGGATCCATGTAATCAGTAAGGCCCAGCCTTGAAATCATGTCCACGGTAATCAAATGAAGACGTTTACATGACGCGTCAAAATAAAGGGTCGCGGCTTATATGCCTTGCGACGCAGCAATCGATGTCCAGGAGTAGAATTGCACCATTTATGTGGGCGTGGACATTGGCAAATAATTATACTACGAAGAAATTGTTCTCTATTCGCGGACTTAAAATGTTATGTCTATCGAGGCACGGATGAATTTTCAAAAATGAGGTAGTTACGTACAACCATTCATTATAGCAAGCAATGTAAAACATGCAATGTAAAAGGGCAAGGAATATCAAGCAGTCAATCGTAGTGGTAAAAATATGGCCGCAGCCTTGGTATTAATAGCCAAAGATTACAGAATGAAGGTCGCGGCCACATCAGAAGTTAAGATTACAAAAAGGAAGGACGCAGCCCTATATTAATGATGCAACAGAAATTGAGTTTAAGAGGCTGCGTCATCATCATCATCAGCCTCTTCTCCGCCCGCGACAGTCTCTGACTCTCCGTCCACAACCGCTGCCTCTGCCTCTGCCTCAGCCCTGAGCCTTGATCTCTCTTCCGCCGCGGCCTTAAGTTCAGTGATGCACTCTTGATGTTCGGCATCGCTTAACTTCCAGGCAAGGACCTCCTCCTTGGCCTCAGGGAACCTCTTAATAAATCTTTACTGCAGCTCCTGGTAGTCGCGGAGGTATGCCCTGTTATTGATAAGAAAGAAGTCCTTGGAGCCTTTGAATGACTCCACGGTATGATCTATGGCTAGATGGAGGGCGTCACCATGATCAACTTCCAACTTGTTACTGCCGCGGCATGATTTTCATCTTTTTGAGCGGACTTGGCTTCC
The DNA here is from genome assembly GCA_949130495.1 of Sambucus nigra. Taxonomy (NCBI): domain Eukaryota; kingdom Viridiplantae; phylum Streptophyta; class Magnoliopsida; order Dipsacales; family Adoxaceae; genus Sambucus; species Sambucus nigra. The sequence goes on along the minus strand of OX422214.1, from coordinate 378,585,294 downwards.
AACTCTTCATATTTCTGCTGGAGTAGGGCGAGCTTGGTATTTAAAATCTCCGCGAAATGGGCGGCTTAGGCAGTCTGGGCCTTGAAGGATTTCAGGGATTCCGCGGCTTGCTTAGAATTCTTCTCCGCTTCCTCCCTCGCCTTGAATGCTTTCTCAAGGTCCATGTGGGCTGCCTGAAGAGACGCGGCAGCAGACTTTTTCCCTGCCTCAAAAGAAGAAGTTCATGCAGCCTGTAAGTCCGCGGCATGAGCACTCTTCTCGGCCTCCTTCAACCTGTACAAGGCCTCGTACTTCCTCTTCTGGACCACAATCACATCCGCGGCCTGAAATAACAGACGTTAGCAAAAATATGAGATGCAAAAGTTAAAGAATGACAACTGGTACGTACCCTCAGAAGGCTATGGAGGCCACAGTCCTCCAGATCTTTATGATCTTCTCCCACTAGCCTATCGAGGTCCGCGGCATCCAAGGCTCTTTTCATTCTCCGCGCAGCCTTTGCGGTAGTGTCCCAAGAAGAATTGGGCTCAGGCTGCCTTAATTGGGGCCTTGGTCTACCATCAGGCCCAGACTCTCCGCTGAATTGAGGAGGTGGTATGTTCGCGTTAACCGCCACAACAGTTGGCGACAGAGGAGAGGATGATTGAAGGGGAACATCGGTTGACATCAAGCCCTCCGCTGCCAGGTTTTCCCCTATGTCATCATCAAAATGGTCATGCGGAAGGTTCTCATCATTAACCATTTGATCCGCGGTAGGTATTGTAGTTCTTCCGACAGGAGCCACGACAGATGCAGCATTATTTTCTCCGGAGGGAGCCGCGGCAGGTCCCTTAGCCTTGGACCTCTTCCTCTTTCTGCTTCGCGCAGTATTATTTAGGACGACTGCGTCCTTATCCATCTCCGCTAGTTGCGCCACTAGCAGTTCCCTGTCAACTTCTTCACCTGAAAAGGAATAGCATGAGTTCAAGAGAATAAATGACCGCGGAGTAAAAATTATGGCGCAATTAATTACCTTCCGCGCCCATTTGTCGAGGAATGGATTTGTTTAGGAAAAACCCCGCTTCAATATGGTTGCCGACGTTACAAGTGTGCCGAACTTCTTGTGTTCAGCAGGAACTTCCGCGGCCTCGACAACGCTTTTTCCTGCCGCTTGTTCAAGTGCAGATTGTCAAGGGCTGCAGAAAGAAAAGACGATTCAAAGGTTAGTGGAAGTTATGCATATTTATGTGAAATAAAAGGACGCGGCTACAGTCTTATTACCTAATTTTGAGGGAGACCCCCACTGCCGCGGCATTCTATATGTCTTTTCTCTTTCATTCTCCTCGGGATGCATCTCCCATCCTTCACCAGAGATATAGAAATATTTCCCCTTCCAGTTCTTCACACTGGTCGGTCTCCCAGTGTAAAGGGTCTCATCCCTGCCGCGGATAGAGAGGTAGTAGTAGCCCACGAACTTCACTCAGTTCTCCTTTGGGCGGTAGAAGTGAAAGAACTCCGCGGGAGTGATGTCCTTTTTGAACAAATTCTCCCAAAGGACAACTGCAGTGAGAATGGCTCTCCAGCCATTAGGGTCCAACTGTGCTGGGGCCAGGTTTATTGCCTGAAAAAGGTGATGGATAGGAACTGGAACAGGCAACCGCAGCCCATAGACGAAGGCGTGCAGAGGGAAGCAAATTCCATCATCGAAAAGAACCGTGCATGGTCTTTAGTTTACGGTAGGGGCTGAGCACGTCAAATTTTTTGGAAATTCGAAGGCCTCAGCCACCTGCTCAACCTAATCTTGGGTCATGGAGCTGCGGATATCAAGCGCGGCCAAGGATCTCTCAGCTCTCCCAGATGTTCCACCTGGGTTATTTCTAACAGCCGCGACACTGTCTCTTACACCCATTGGATGAGTAATTGAGTTGGCTTCCTCTTCCATCGGCGGAGATTTAAAATCCTTCCCAGATGCAGAGTCCGCGGAGTCTGAGTCAAGTATCACGCAGTTTGGGCAATCTTTTAGTTTGCAAGGGCCTATTGATCTTAGAGGGGGCACAGAAGTAAGCTCGGGGGGAGAGGTCCCAAAATGCTTTGCCCAAAAGCCTCTCAGGAACTCGTCTGGGTCAAAGCTCATATGGCTACAGCAGTACCTGAAAAGCAGAGTTCGCAGTTAGGCGCCGCAGCCAGTATGGTTTGTAAATGATTTTAAGAAGCCGCAGAAAAATTAGTTATAGGTCTTAGAAAAGCGTTTGGAATAATTTCCCTAACGAGTTATTAAGGGACGACTATTACTTGAACTTATGGGTTCGTACTGTCCCTACTAGCCGCGGCGGCATCCATGTCAGCAGAGGAACATAGGATGCCGCGGTAATAAGATAGAATTGCTTCAAGGCATTCCTGGCCACGGCCATTCCTAAATTTTCATGGAAGTTTGAAGGATATTCGAGACTACAAGGGTGGTGATTTGATGCCGCGGATGATAATTCGAGGGACCGCGGCCATTTGGCACGGTATGACGCAGAAGGATTGTAACACTTCACGGGAATGATTATTGAAATCCTACCATGCCGCGGCCTCTATCCTAAACAGTTGATTATCTAAATTCTAATCATTTTTAGGATCAAACTCACATAATACGAAGAGTTCAATTATGAACACCAAGAACAGTTGTATGTATTTTATATGTAGCATACGTGGGAAAGGACAAAACGTACAAACAAAACCCTAGATTTCTAGCAAATGAACTAGAAAAAGCAAAATCATATCAAAAGGGAAGAAAACTGTAAATTTCAAAGGCTTTTACGAAAGTATGGCGGTTGAAAAATCACCTGGAAATTAAGAAACTCGCAATGATTAACTTCAGACCGCCTTGAACCACCGCACACCGCCTCGGAAGGTTGTCGGAATATGTAAGAGAGAAAGTGCAGAGTTTCGCTCTCGACGTGCTCTTAAAAGTTTTGGAAACGTAATGAAGTCCACGGCCAGAAACAATTTATATAAGGGAGCGCGAAAGACGAATCGTCGCTTTGGAAGCACCGCGGCACCTAGGCTATTGAGCCGCGGTCCCAATTGATCTCCCTTGGCACTACGGCTTGGGGGCTTATTGATAGTACAAATATAGCACCCTGCCACGAAATGTATTCTTCTCTAGTTCGCAGGCATCATAGGTCAAACAGGCCGTGGCCAGAACTCACTTGGCACGGCATCCCTTTAGGACTAGATGGCACGGGGTGCAGCCCTATCCATTGTAGGTCGCGAAGCTCCACCATATGGTGCGCGACACCCCTCTATCAGCTTACAACACTGCTTACTTTGCAGGTCGAATCCCCTTCATCCACAACTACTGCAGACTTGGTATACGCCACGTGCTCAGGGCACGTGACTCAACACATTTCCTCATAAATAGAGGACCACACCTCGGAGGAAGGTGGATCGATTCTATACCCGTTTGGGGCAGGCTCTACAATACAGATTCTCTCTACACAACCTCAACATACCTCTTGGAGACACAAATCTACATCACAGCCACCTCCCGGGCTCATCGGAATCTCCGATACTGCCATGTATTCACCCTTATTCTCATACTTGTACGCCTCTTTAGGCATGATTATATTGTACAATGCAATGCACATAATGAGAATGGAGCAACACAGTGGACGTAGGCCCATTTTGGGGGCTGAACCACTCTATATCTTGTCTTCTCTCTATTTATTTGCTTTACTTGTTTTTTACACACTTTACTCTTGACTTGCTGCTATAAGAACGCCTTATGGCCGATTTCTCGTATCATCAGTTTATGCAACGCACATAATGAGAATGGAGCAACACAGTGGACGTAGGCCCATTTTGGGGGCTGAACCACTCTATATATTGTCTTCTCTCTATTTATTTGCTTTACTTGTTTATTACACACTTTACTCTTGACTTACTGGTATAAGAATGCCTTATGGCCGATTTCTCGTATCATCACACAACACTCTTTGAATTTAGGATGATACCGAAGGGAAATTCCACCATCTCATCTGTTTCCAACACGTGTTCTTTCGTTATTGTTCAGGTATACTTTTTACATGCCAAATAATTTATTCAAGTAGAACTATTGTACTGATGATTTTATTTCCCCTCTGCTTAACTTTGTAATCTTTGGAGAAATGGCTTGTCGAGGGTATCACTCGACATTAAAAAGGTTAAAAAAGATACCAACTTCCCAATGACCCATTACTACTCAACTAAATGCCATACAACTGATGTGAACCCCGAGTCCAATAGACTAGGACTAGGGTTTCTGAAGTGTATTGTCCCCACAACTTCATTGAGGAGATGACATCCTTACCGTTTGTGGATGATGAGGTTGTCCAGAAGAGGACAATAGATAAAAGGCCCTTAGAAGCCAAAGCTAGGATTGAGACAATTCCTACATCCATCCACCAAAGTTTTATTACAAATAAAGATGAGGAAGGCTCTGAGGGTGAGAGAGTACCCAATGATGGGGAAAGGTCCGGGATACCCCACATTCGTTATGATGATCCAGACAAGAACTATATGGTCTTAAAAAATGCCTATCTTCTAGATGACATTGATCGATTGAGTGGGGGTCCGATTAGTAGTGCTAAAGAAATGATCTAACTGGGGTCAAGGGTAACTATTTGTTCTTTCTCCCTAAACTGTCATTGTTTATGATTTTAATTCTTTGTCTTGACTATGTGAATCCATTATAGGTTTGATTTATAGGAGTTTACATCTCCAATAAATGGTTGTTAAGAAAATATGAGCTTAGGAAATTGCGAGGGTTAGAAACAGAATTGGTGACCTTGAAGAAGGCCAAGACTGACGTCAATGAGACCCACATGACTACCCGAGGAGAGAGATACAATGAGAGGATGTCTAAGGACCAATCATTATTAGAGAAGAATAATCTTCTCATGTAGAGGGATAGATTGCTAAACTAAGTCTCCGAGTTGAAATGGAATCTTGTCAAAAGGAGAAAAAGGAAGTCGAGGCAGTGAAGGTCAAGCGGGATTCAGCCCATTTAATCAGGTGTAGGTATTTAATGTCTTTCCTGACTTCAAAGTACCGTGGAGTGATAAAATATCAATCTCTCATCAATGGATACAATGAACTAGTTAATCTAATTAATGAGTCTAATCCAGAGTAGGATGTTTCTTCCTTCGATCTTAACGATTGCGAAACTCAAGAAGATCTGTTGTCTTCTCTCTTGTGTCTGGACCAGTAGAGGTACACCTAATATCAGGGGATTTTGGAAGATCCTTGTCATCAGGTGGACTCAAAAGGCGAAGATCTCCACATCTCCATGAACGATGAGATGGAACATATTTTGGCTTATGTGGCCCCTCTGATCCACCCCCTGCTCCATACACAATAAGAAAATTAATTTTTTTAGTTTTTTTTTACAAAATTTATAAGAAATGCATAGAAAACCTTTTTCAGCATTTGTTTATAAATGTAAAAAAATTACGGGGTTTGTATGCAAATGCTAGAAAATTACGTCACTTTTTAGCAAATGCAAGAAAATTTACGAAACTTTTAGAAAAAATCTCGGTAAGTTTATAAAAAAGCTAGCGCTAACATTATTTTTATTTTGGCGGGTTATTTTTTTGGTAGAATGTTTTGAGTGCCCCTCTCACTTTGGTAGAATGTTGTGGTATTCCTAGCCCACATCGTAAGCCAACAATTTCATCCCCCGACGTCCAGCCGTTGTCGTTGTCGACCAACAAGGTTCCCTCACTTTTACTGCAATTCCAAATTGCGAGATAATAACCCCCCTCTCTCTCTTGATATATATATATATATATATGTATGTATGTATACTTATGTATAAATATGTGGTTTGGTGTATATATTGTTTTTGAAAAAGGAAAAAATGGGCAATTTTCCCCTCATTTTAACACCTTGCTAAATTAACCACTACACCAAAATGTTAATTTTGTGACTGCCTTTTTGTGACTGCCAATAGGGGTGACAAACTAGTCACTCCCAGGAACAGTCACAAAATTATTTGTGACTGCCATTACGGGTGATAAAATTAATTGGTTAAAAAATTTTTGAGTCAATTAGTTTGTTACCGCTAATGGGAGTCACAAATGTTACCATATAATTAATTTGTGACTCCTATAAGTAGTCACAAATTTATAACTGTCAGAAGCAGTCACAAGTTTATTAGTAGACATAAGTTATGACTCTTATGAGCAGTCAAGAAATTATAACTGCTATGAGGAGTCACAAATCTTAGTCTTAGACTTAATTTATGACCGCTATTAGCGATCACAAATTTGTAACTGCTATTAGCGGTCACAAATTTTGGTCTAAGACTTAATTTGTAACTGCTATTGGCAGTCATAAATTTGTAACCGCTACCAGCAGTCACAAATTTTGATCTTAGACTCAATTTGTGACTGCTATTAGCGGTCACAAAATTTTTCACCTACTTTAATTTCCCTCTATCTTTACGTGAAGAGCTCCCGCCCTCTTCTCTCTCTTTCATTTGCCAAAACCTCTATCGGTGAAGAAGCCTTTGATGTGTGTGCGCACTTCGATCGGTGAAGAAGCATTTGGGTATTTGCGATCGGTGAATCAAACCCAGAATTAAACACTTTTTCTTAGTTGTGAAGGAATATTTTTTGGGTATTTTTGCTGTCTAAAGCCCTAATTTCTGTCTAAAGCCCTAATTTCAATTCTCATTGTGTATGTGCGCATTTCGATTCTTATTATGTGTGAGTATGTGTGTATATTTGTGTGTATGTAGAGATTTCTATTTATATGTGTGTGTATGTATGTGTATGTATAGATTTATGTTTACATGTGTGTGTATGTATAGATTTCTGTTTATATGTGTGTTTATTAGTTTATCTATATACAAATTGTATTTTATGTTAATAAGGCCTAGAAATTGTATTGAGGTTATTTTTTTGACAAAATATTATTCAAAAACTCTAGACATTATATTTTTTTGACAAAATATAATCAAATGTATTTTTAATATTACGAGTTTTGCCCGAGCTTTGTGATCAACGTTCTGTAGACAAAATATAATCAAATTTGATTGTTTTGTTGTGAGTATATCTACACATCGTTTAACCTCTTTCGTTTTTTGAATATTATCTTGTTTGGGAATATGTTCGATTTTTCTCAATAATCATTTTATACTATTCATATTTATTTTATCTAAAAATTAATTAAATAACTATTGTTTTGTGCTCGTTGAAGTTTTGACGTTTTGTGCTTGGTCGGGTTTTCCTGTGAGTTCTAATGCAATGATAGTATTAATGCAATGATAAGCCAGAGATTATGTTCTAAATATCAGCTCAAACTTCATTTAGTTTTATAATTTACTAAGCCATACATTATGCTTTTTATAAATTATATTCTATTTGGTTGGGTTTCAAGCTTGTCGTATCTTAATGCTCACTGACAAGTGGGTGATGGGGAAAGTATCTAGTTTTGGACATATAATTGGTTGGGTTCTTCTATTTTGCAATAACTGAACATTGAGATAAATATGACTTTTAGAAGTATTAAAGTCTCCAATTATATTACCATTAATAATTGGAACCTCTTTTAATTCTTCATTACCAGATATGAAGACATAGCCTCTGAAATTTTCAAAATTCAATTGCTTATATCCCCAAAACCCCGACTCTTTAATGTTTCCTTTTAATCCTAAAGGTCATATGTGTCTTTAAGATGTTATATGTTTCTTCTCCCCTATTAAACCTTATGTGGATAGGTGTTGCCCTTTATGGAAGTCATTCATTCCACCTAGAACTATTTAGATGGCTCTTCAAAACAAAATCCCTACCCTAGATATCCTCATAAAAAGGGGCATTGGACTTACTCCTAAATGGATCCTCTCCTAAAAAATTTAGAAAATATTAACCATGTTTTCTTTCTTTGTGATTTTTATTTACATGGTTGGAGATGGATATTTCACACATTTAGAAAAGAGGTGCCTCAAGTTAGATCTTTATTTGAAGTTTGGGGAAATGCTTATAGGATGATATGGAGTTCCTAACTTAAGACCATTTGGATAACTTGTATTCTAAAGACTATTGACCTTATTTGGTTGACAAGGATTAAAACCATTCATGGTGGAATTAATCCCCAACCAAAGTTCGTTAATCAATAACTCAAAGCTTGGATTAGTTACATCAGTTCTATCTCTAAAGCACTCTTCATAACATTTTAGAAGACCTACATATTCTTCAGACTTTGGTTTTAGTTGGCATAATGCATTCTTTGTTGAGCTCGTAGTTGTCATAATTGGTGTGGAACTTGCTTGGGAAAAAGGTTGGCATATAGAGGGCAATGCAACTGCCAATAGATTTTCTCATTTAGCTATTCATCATCATTATCTCAAATGGTGGTCTATATCTCCAATAAAATCATCACTTCATTAAGTGATGTTTTTAGTGTTTTACCTAGATATAGAGTGTTACTTTAATAGTGGGTGCTGCAAATGATTGTAAAGACTTTAAGGATCCCAATTGTTTCCAGGTGTCAATGTTGTATCAATCAGGTACAAATAGTCCAACATCTATTCTTTGATATTCCTCTGGCTTAGAATATTTGGTCTCAGTTCTTTTCTCAGGTTGAAGTTATTCCTATCTTCAATTCTATTCAGTATCTTCTCATACCAATCCCGCCAGTTGCTCTAATACTATGACAGCTTTTTGCAATCTTTAAGATCTAAGCTAGCTGGTTAGAACTCTAAACTATTGTCTGCATGTTTTTTCATCCATTATTTCATTCTTATTAGACTCTATATCTACTCCAAAAACAATAATCCATAGAATTAACTCTCTTTTCAATAAATTCTTCTGAGGTGGAAATATTGAGCAAGGCTGGAAATTTCAGTGGAAAAAATGGGAGTTCTTATGCAGAGATACTAAAGAAGGTGAAATGGGATTTAAAGACTTCAATCTTATCTCTAAATCATCTTCTATGAAATTGTTCTGGAAGCTCAAAACAAAAAATTCTCTATGGTCCTCTTTTATGCTCAATAACTACAAAATTATAATGCAGCTTGTTCAGGTCCTTCCCAGACATGGAAGAGAATGTTGACAGTTAAAGATACCTGCTTAGAAAATATGGAGGAGATAAATGGTCAATAGATCTGGAAACCTAATGCTTTAGGTGATTTCAACTTTTCATCTACCTATTCCATTTCTAAATAGCATTTTCCTTCATCTTGAGTGTTTGATCAGATTTGGGATGCTCATATCCTAAAAAATTAATCTATTCTGACTTAGAAGTTATTAAACAATTGTGTTACTATTGATGACTGCATAAAAGATGTGGGAATAAGTTTATGTTATAGATTGTGTTCCTATCGATGACTGCATAAAATAATTGTGTTCCTATTGATGACTGCAAAACATGCTTAATAATAATAAATCTCCCACATGTAGACAATAGTTTAGAGTTATTTTCTCAGGGTGTTTTGTCTCATCTTTTCATGAATTCATTGGTCACAACTCGTTGAAGATCCATGCAAATTCGAAAGCAGGCAGGAGATGGAATTGGCTACTCCTCGATCTTGACACTGTATGCGTTGAAAGATGAAAGGTCCCAACAACGATGAGCATCCCTCACTCTGAGTTTTTAAAAAGTCACATCTATTTTGGTGGTTTCCTTAGCAGCCTTATCCACGTCATGCTCCCTCTAAGCATTCTCTAAGGAATCATCCACCTCAGTCTTAGCCTTTTTTAGAGTCTACAGCTTTGCCTTCAGCCCCGAGATCTACTTTCCCTCGTCCCTCTTACTGAAACGCCTAGGTAGCTAACCTGCAAACAAATCAGTAAAAATCATTTTAAAGTGACAGGCAAGCCAAAATTATATTTCAGTAAAAATCATTTTGCCTCAACCTTTGAAGTGCAACTCGATATTCCTGACGGACCATGGCATCAGAAGTTGTATAAAAATAGGACACTCCATTTAATTTTATAAATTTAGTCCCGGTACTAAAAACACCATGAAAAATGAGAGCTACCATTCTCAATATATAGGTCTCAATTTTGATGTTGGCCAACTAGATGATTCTGAAGTGCTTACACTTTCTTTATATTGCTATTCTGTTTTGATATTGTGCCCCACATTCTTTATTGTACCTAACATAGTTACATTTTACTATTTGCAGGCATACACATGGCATACCCGGCATACATAGTATTCAAAGGCCTAAATCCAGGTGTTTACACTTCGTGGCAAGCAACACAAGCACAAGTAAATGGATACCGAGGCGTCGTATTCAAAAAATTTGAGTCCATTGAACTTGCTCAACAGGCATACTCCGAGTACACGAGGGAGGATGTCACCGCATCAATACCCCCCACGGCTGATATACCTAGACTTCACGAATCGTATCCACTGTGTGGTGACTCCGGGTCTAGATTTAGAATGATTTGTTACATGTTCATGACATTCCATGTCATCGAAGTGTTGTGTCGTTATTTTTTTTAGTTTATTTTTTATTATATGTTCATTTTGTACTTGGCGCCCACTTAGGGGTTGTTTGATGTTAAATTAAGTTTAAATAAGTTTTATGTGTACTAGATATTTGGAATATGAGAAATATAAATGAAATGTTGGCAAAAATTTTAGACTTGTTATCATGATATTTATTTTACTTTCATTATTTCATCATTTTGTGAAAATATAAAGATATTTGTAATAGCTTTTACCACATTTAACAAATTCAATTTTGTAAATGCTAATAGCAGTCACAAATTTGTCACTACTATCAATTTTGTAACTGCTAACAGCAGTCACAAATATATGATTCGTAACTGCTGTCGGCAGTCACAAATATAACATTCGTAACTACTGTGAGCGGTTACGAATGTTATATTTATGACTGTTGATAGAAGTTACGAATATCAGTTACAAATTGGGGTCACCAGTCATAACCCCATAGGAGTTATAAAAATTTGTGACTGCTGTTAGGAGTTATAAATTTTCTTTTATCACCCCCTAAATTATGACGGTAAATAACAGTTATAAAGGTCATTTGTGAGTGCTAATAGCACTCACAAAGCTCCCATTTTGGTGTAGTGTACCAATGTATCTTTAGGTTTTATCAATTGATCTATTTGCCTCAAAGTTTTCCGATTTTAACTCATTCACGAACCACCAATTGGGTAAGAAAAACTAAATTTGAACACCAATTTTTCAAAGCCCTCCTTTTTCTAGTTTGTTGAATTTTTCATCATTTGCAATTGTTGAGTTCATGGGTATTTATATTTAAAAAGAAAGAAAGATGGGTTTTCATAAATTGTTTGTTTTATATGCATAGGTTTATTATTGTTATAAATCACAATTGTGTGGTTTTTTATATTGTTTTTGTAGACCTAAGTTCACATATTAACATGTTTTTGGTTTATAGAAGACGAAACAGTTCGCAATTGAAGATAATTTGAATGGGATTTATTTGGAGGTGACTAAATGTGGATGCTCTCAAGGGTGGTTTGGGTGATATAAGGTGGTTTCACTAAAATAAGTCATTTATAACCAAACATCTAATTTTTCCTTAATGAGGCTCGATTTTTGTTTTATATTCTGATGTTTATTTTGGAAAGAGGGACCATATTAAATGAGGGTGTGTTTGGAAACTCCAATTTCGTGGCTCGGAATTGGAACATTTCCAATTTAACTTTAGAAAATTTTGAACTAAAAATTTTCTAATTCCAATTTCAAGGCATGAATATGGGGTTTCCAAACATACCCTGAGTGATAGTGTTGAATTAAATACTTATAAATTTGCCTCGATTTTATATAAATGTATAATTTTGGTTCTCATGGGGAAGTCGGGTAAGACTTGGATTATGATTTTTTTTAGTTTTAGTTTTTCCTTAATTTGGTAGCTAAATGAAGATTTTATGTGACCCTTTGCTGCCATACCACTAACTTTGTTGTTTTTGTTAGGTTTCAACTGGTAGTTAATGAAATCTCAGTTCTTGAAATAGTTGTTGAATACTTATCTGGAATAATTGTCACTAAATCATGAACTTTGTTGATATCGTGAAATGATGTATCATCTGTGTGAAAATATCAATCTCGATTTGTTTTTGTATGTAATTTGCAGTTCGTAGGTTTAACTGTCTATTTAGAGTTCTTTAGCTCTCACTTTATGTGCATTATGTGTTATACATATATAAAATTAATGAAACACATATTCTTACTTTGTTTTCATTCATAGCATCTATGTCAAAAATACCAATCTTGATAAATATCACGTTGTGCGCACATATACTCCACCTCAATAGTGTCGTACTAAATCGAAATGTCTTTATTCAATATAATTTCAAAAATGCATTGGTAGGTTTTTAGTGCCCACGTAGATTTTCAAATTACATCACGGGTTGAAACTTAGATTTATTTTTACCTGTTATTTTGGTTGCAAATGGTAAGTATATTAAACATAAAATTTTAACTCTTATAGATATCCCCACCGTAATACCTCGTATTTCTGTGCATTTATATACTTAATTAATTCGGGTAAATTTTAAATTACTGGTGTATCATAATTTAATTTAATTAATGATGTTAATATTTATTTAAATATTAATCAGGAGAGTGATTGGTTAATATTTATGAAAATTTATATTACTAAGTGAATAGTAATAAATTAATTACGTCATAACGTGTACTAGTGATGTGGTATCTATTTATCTCAATCAAGAGTCGAATATAGATAAATTTAGGTATGAGATAAGGAATTTTATAAAGTAATTCGGATGTCAATTCTGAGTGCCCGGTTGAGTCCAGATGGGCCGAGAAAGTCGAAAAAGTTTACCCGGGGGTGGTAGAAAGGTCACAGGGTATTTTTGGGCATAACCGGGCCCCACGGGAATATTTGGACCATTTTAATTAGGCCCACATGACTAAAACATGATTGGGAGATAAAAACCTAAGTTTAGGAGCAAGTTTAGGAGTTGTGGGCAACCATAACACATTTGAGAAATCTGAGAAAGTAGAGGAGAAATAAGGGAAAGCTTTGGAGGACTCTTGAGAGCCAAAGAGGAAGAACAAAAGAGGTGTTCTTCATCACACAACAATATCTTCATCAAAGGATTAATCAGACACTACGAATCCTAAGGCAAGTGGTTAAACTTGCTTTTAATTTAATTGTAGTCTTCAATTCATATCATAGTAGGTGTGTTAAACTAATGATTTTGGGTTGGGTAGACACAAATTTGGATTTTAAATTTGTGGATATTATAAATAAATTTTGAGATTTGAGAATAATAATTTATTTGTATGAATTGTGGAGAAACCAATTGATAAATTGAAAGGTTTTGTGATCTGAAGGAATTCGGAAAGAATCATGGCCAATGTCGTATTTAGGATGACAATTATTAGATTGGAATTTAGACTTAAGTTGGGTTAGAGTTAATTTTGAACACTTAAGGATTTACATGGAGAATTCTGAGTAAAAAGCTTCATAGAAGTTGTTAATGGAGATTCTGTCTGCCTACCCTGTAGAAAATCGCGTTTTCTAACTTTTGTTCTCTAATACGTTTTCTCCAAAACGGATCCAAAATGCCCCCAAACAGTATTTTAAAAATCTGGGTAGCTTGGGTAAATTGAAAACCTTAAATTAATAATTGTGCAAAATTTATTGAGGAGAATTTTGAATAATTAATTGGGGATATTGTATTATGGACCAAGGGTGTGTGTCCGGATATTTTGGTTGTGTGACGTCATGTTAATAAAATTAATTAATGAGAAAGTTAATTAATTAAAGCTTATAGCTGGGTTGATTTATTATAGGATGGTGTAATAATATTGTTATATGTTATTTAATAAGGAGCATTCTCTCTATAGTGGAATTTTGAGGAGTGCATTCTAAGAGATGGAAATACATGTCAAGTGAGCGAGTCCAGGTATATTGGGTGAGTGACACCAATGTGTTAAATTAATTATTGAGAGAAATAGATTAATTTAGAATCGGACCATAGACTCGGGAAAAGTGTTAAATTAATTAATGGATAAATTAATTAAATTATAATCGGACCATAGACTCAGGAATGTTTTAGGCTAAGTGTACGGATATTGTGCACGGTAAAGTCGGGGTTTAAATTTGAAATATATATACGATAGTGTGATAGTATATATATATATATATATATATATATATATTATGTGCTATTAATTATTAGTGGATAGATATGTATTTAATTTATATACTCTAGTGCTATCGAGGGAGATTGCGCGATGTGGGTGAATCCCCTAGCTTGAGGAGTAAGGCGAGTATATCCCAAGGTCATAGCGTTTATTATTCACATTCCGATTCGGCGGACCATAGTTGTCTCGGAACTCCAGGTGGGACTGAGTAGCCTGGGTTGATAGCACTATAGAGATTACATCCACTGAGTTATTACTCGGGAGGATGGGCTATTAATATATTCGACACATGTGTGAATGCTGTAATATGATTTACGTATATAATGTGATAAATGGTTATATATGAGTAATTAAATACATGGAGTAAATTGTATTAATTATGTAACTACTGTAAATGTTATATGGACTAAAAGGGAAGATAATTTATTTAAGTTAAAGTGATGAATAACTTTTATATATATATATATATATATATATCCCATTTCAGACATACTAGGGCCAGAGTAGTACGTTGGGAGAGTATTATGTCAAGTATCTAGTTACGGGGTAGAAGGCTAGTGGGATATAAAGGAAGAGTTAGGTGTGAACATTAGTTGAGGGGTGAGTTTGTCCTCAAGGGAGTGCAACACTAGCCTAAATATGAAGAGCATTCATGCATTTTTAAATTTCTGCAATTTAATCACTTACTAAATATTTTTAAAATGTTTTGAGTTCTAACCCTTGCTATCAAATATTTTCAAAACCTTTTGACGTCAGGCCTAAATTCATTACGGGAATTCACAGCTGCAGCATATGTGGATGTTGCAGGATTTGGATAGGCACATCTGTCTTTTCTATTCATAGTGTACGGATTTACATCAGTTAGTTCGATCATGTTGCTCTATGTTTTATCTAGTTATTTTCCTTCCTGATTGTATGGGATTTATTATCTGTTTTACGTTGGTTTGGATTTAGCCGATGGTTTATTCGTCAAGACTTTTATTTATGTAGTGATTGGTTCTATCAGCATTGGATGTTTTATTTTATTTACGTACTTATTTTTGTCTTGGATTAATAAAGATAAAATTTGACACCAACTTTTTGAATACTAGGTGGTTAGTAAGCTTTTAAAAAGTAAACGACAGTGATGTTAAGAATGAACCATATGAGATTCCTATTTTAATTTGATATAGGACTGATCATCCGGTATTTTATTAGGCGAAGCGTTACAGATGGTATCAGAGCATCAGGGTTTAGTGTCTATAGGATCTGTATGACTTTTTATGTTTTAGCGTAGCGTGCTGTTGATATAGAGCCCTATCATTAGGACTGTTGCTTATCTTCAAGCTTATGAGTTATCGTACTTCTGCTATTTAGTTTTGTATTAACAGTGAACTAATCCATCTCGTTTAAATTTTAGATGCCGCCTAAGAGAGGTAGACCTGCTAGGGCAGCAGCCAGGGACGAGGTGAGGGAGGCTCAGCAAGAGCCAGAGGTTCCACAACCACAGGCCCCACCAGGATTAGTGACGACACCTCAAATGGCGGAGGTGGTGGCCCAGGCGGTCAATGCTGTGATGGAAGCCATGGAAGCCCATTTCCCTCAGGCTCAGCCACAGCATCCAGTGGCCCCAATTGCACCGGCCCACCCGGGGCCGTCAGAGTGGCAGCGAGTACGAGAGGCCTTTCAGAAAGGCCATCCACCAGAGTTTCGGGGGATTTAAGATGTGATACTAGCGTGTCAGTGGAAGAAAGACATGTAGTGTCACTTGCTCATGGTTAACTGCAGTGAGGTACAAAGGCAGATGTTAGCCACATTCAGATTGACCGGGGCCTCCCTACAGTGGTAGGAATCCATCACCACTATCGGAGATAGAGATTCGATGACCATTGATGATTTTCGGGTGCGGTTCGATCGTAAGTACTTTCCTCCAGCAGTTGAGGTCGAGATGAGGAGGAAATTTGGTGAGGTAACACAGGGAGAGCGCTTAGTGGTAGAGTACGAGGAGGAGTTCACTCGTTTGTAAAATTTTGTGCCAGATGAGGTGAGCAACAAGGAGCGAAAGAAAGCTAGGTTTGTGACTGGATTGACCTGGAGGATCAGGCAGCACTTGATTGGGAACCTCACATTGGTGACGTATACTGACGTTATCAATGCCGCTCTATTGCACTATCAGGATCATCACTTCCATCTGAAGGGAATCAAGAGGGGAGATGAGCCGAGCCAATAGGGCAAGGCAGGTGGTAGTGATACTAGTAGAGTTCAGCAGCAGACTAGTAGTCATCAGGGAAATCAGGCTAAGAAATTTAAGCCTGGAGGTTTTCAACAGCGAGGTTAGGCGTTCAGACAGAGCCATCAGGGCCCTAACCAGCAGCAGCAGGTTCCTCAGGGCCGTTAGGGCCAAGGGAACAATGGATAAGGCCAGCACGTCCAGCCTCATCAGGGTCAGCAGGGACATTGACAGGGAGACGATCAGAGGCATTGCTTTGTTTGTGGTCAGACTGGACATTTTAAGAGGGAGTACCCACATAGAGGTAGGGGCCAGTAGAAGGGTGCCCAATAGGGGCAGTAGGGATAGATGCCCCCAGCAACACTAGATCCACCAGCCCCACAGTAGTAGGGGAAGATGCACTACGGGCGTGTGTACAACGTTTGGGATATCCCATTTCTGCCAGCACCTCAGGCACCACCAATAGTAGTGAGTACATTTCCTATCTATGGGCATGAGGGTAGGATACATTTTGATACTGGGGCAACGCATTCATTTATTAAGACTAGATTTTCTAGGGCCATCGGCTTGCTAGAGACAATGAGTAGTCTTCTTATATGTGTAGAGTTACCGATGGGTAGTGGTTAACTTATACATTCGATCTGTAGAGGAGTGGACATTGTAATTGGGGGACTGAGTTTAGCAGCGGACCTCCTAGTGTAAGATATGGAGGGATATGATGTCATCCTAGGCATAAATTGGTTGGTGGGATACAGGGCGACAATAGATTTCTTCGAGAGGACCATCGTGTTATCCATCCTAGTACATGAAATGTTCTTAGTGGCTATGCCTCTTCCCGAGGGAGGGTCACGCACTCATTTGTATTATATCGAGGAGGAGACCTCACAGGAGGTGGTGATTCCATTAAATTCGATTCCGGTGGTGAGGGTCTTGTAATACCCCACACTTTTATGGATATTTAAATTACATAAATGGGTGTTATAGACACCACATTCTGTTACCCCTTAACTCTCCTTAAGTCCCTAGTACCTCCCTCTATCACTACAAACCTAGGTCATGTCCCGAGTACTGACCTAGAAGCCATCGGGTACTCCCCGGCTCAGTTTGAACCAAAAGTCAAACTCTTCATCTCGACCGAGACTGAATGAATCTTCAAAGGGAACTGAATACCCTTTCCAACAGACTGCACCGTGAGCAATTCCGACTTACCATGCGGACGAACGATCCGTTTGCGTCCGAAACTTGACTAAGAGGCCATCGGATTCTCCCGGGCTCTGTTTGACCTATGTCAACTCTTCAGCTTGACCAAGGCTAAATGAATCTTCAAAGCTCACTAAATACCCTTTCCAACGGTCCATCCCGTGTGCGATTCCGACTTACCATGCGGACGAACGATCCGTTCGACTCCGAGAGGTCACCGAATGCTTCTCGGGCCCAGTTGACCAAAGTCAACTCCCCAAACTGGGTCAAACTCTTTGGAATGTCGAAGTACATCTCCTAACCTTTCCAACGGTCCACCCCATGCGCGATTTGGACTTACCATGCGGATGAACGATCCATTTGTGTCCGAGCGATTCCCAATCCAATGGATCGACAAACGCTTCCGAGCCATATTTGACCCAAAGTCAACTCCCGAACCCAATAGTGGTCCAAAGTACTTTTGAAGGTCTCTAAATTACCTTTCCAACGGTATTCCCCGTGTGTGATTCTGACCAACGATTTGCCCTCGACGGTAGATTTTCCGAAAAAGCCTGAAGCGCACTGCCAAATGGCAGGTTCCAGACCCTGCCTATCGGCAGGTGCCGATAGGCAGGAACGGGTCTATGCCGATCGGTACTTACCTGGGCCAATAAAAAGAGGCCTTCACCTCATTTGCAGGAGGATCCCAGATCTGATAGAAATCTCTCTCAGCGCATCCCAAAAACCTCTCCCGAAGGCAATGTGATTTCAACTTCTAAATCCCTTTTTTTCTTCCACTTTTCATCACCCTTTTCATCAAACTTGGTGAATTATCCACTCTCCATCATCATCCAAGTGCAAGGGCTACTCTCTAACATTTAAGATCAAGCTCAAGATCTTCAAGAAGGTCCAACTTTCTCAAACTCTCTCGTAAATTCTCTTAAATTCCCAATAACTTGTTTTCTTACTTAGCGCTTTTATTATCTCATCTCACACATTCTAATATTTTTTTTATTTAGTATTATTGCACATCTCTTATTTTCATATAAATAAAACCCAAAAAACAAGAAAAAGAGGGTTTGCTCATAAATTCCAAATAGGGATTCTCATACTTTTCGCACACTTTCCTCACAACTAAAACACTTTTCTACACACACACACACACTTACAAATAAGAGATCCTCCATTTGGATTTATGGGATAAACCCCACCCCACGTTTTGTATGCGAACTACGTGGACTTTGATGCCTTTATAGGCTACGTATGCATCTCGGGGTAAAACTCGAGACTCGAGTCCTTTTTCCCACTTTTTCTCTCATCTTCCTATTTGCTCTAAATCTAATCTTCCTATATTCTATATACTTTCCCTTAGTAACGTATTGCTCCATATGCGTTATCGTTCCATTATAACGGTCAACGTAGGGGTAATTGCGTAAATCTTATTTTTCTAATATTATTCTTATATCTTCCTACGGACAACTCGCTTTATCTTTTTCCATGATACAAGTCGAGGATTCCTACCTCCATTATATATATATACACATGCACACATATCACGGGGGGAAACAAAAGGAAAATATCAAATATTCATGAGAGACCGAAAGGGAGGAATGGGTGCCTAACACCTTCCCATTTCGTAACTAAGCCTCCGAACCCTTCTCGAATCATTTTGGTTTCGCACGCACCGGTATATCTTTGGATGCCATCCTTCGGGGTGGCTTTCCCTTTTTCTTTTGTCTGTTTTGAGTAAAATAGGTTGGCGACTCTGAATCTCTCTACATTTTTTGCACCACATCTCAAACGACGCCGTCCGAAGCGCTCCCGAGAGGGACGCGCGGGACCCGAAGGATCCTTCCTCCACGTGCCCGCCCGCACGGTGAGGATCGGGGATGGCCACAGTGGCAACTCTGCTGGGGACTTTGTGTTTTTGTTTATGGGCTTGACTCTTACATGGATGTTATATTTGTTTATGTTTCCCCTCATATCTGCATGTTCCCCCTTTTTCATGTGCATCCCATGCTTATGCTTCTGTTCACACACTTATAGAAAATTCTCCATGTACACTTCGCACCACGTGAACCTAGGATCACATATATCCCCATGTTGCACGCATCACCTATCCATACTTGGTGTACCTTGGCTACTTGTACTTTGCTCCCTGTTTGGAATAATCAAGAAAGGCATTCTCATCATAAGATACTAATAATATAATCATGCATGATTCACACGACATCACCAAAGAGCATTGTTATTGACCAAATTTTACCCAGTAACTGGAGGGTCACTTCGTGATGGGCGCTAGTTCGGCAAGTCGCAGTTAGCCTAAGCGATATGACTCTCACCTTCCATTGGCCAAGTACCTTTGACGTATATCGAACGGTTCCCACTCATCGTACCGCTTGATCGAAGTCATGACGGGAGGTATATCACAAGGATTTGTTCACGTACGTCGAGTATATCGAATTCTCTCTCACACATATCGTCCCCACGAGGTATATGGTGAGGCAATTCACGTACACTCAGGTATATCAAATGGTTTGTCCACACGTACCGATTGCCCACAAGAGCAAGACGTATATCGTAGATGTCACGCTAAAGGGGGGAACCCATGCCGATTCACCCAACCAACTGCATACCCGCATATAGGTGTCAGACCTAGGACACGCACTTTAGATTGCCGGTTTCAACCCAAAACTCTGCCAAAATTCCGGGTCCATCTGCCGCCCATTTTTTCGTGCATTTTTAAAATGGGGCCCTATCCGTGAGCCTGGTTACAAGTCCAAATCGTAGCTTTGCATATATTAAGACCCCCACTTTTCTAGGCTTGGGTCCCGTCCGGCATTGCATTTAGGAGAATTAAATACAAGTGAAAGCATAATAATTACAATAATCATGCTGAGTTCCGTCTCCAAAGAAAAAAAAAACATTTCTCCCTTCTTTATCAAAAATCCAAAAAAATTTCTCTCTTCTTTATCGAAAATCCAAAAATAGTTCTTCCTTTTTTCTCAAAAATAAATCTCATCCTACGGCTTCTCAGGTCGATCGCAAGCCCTTAACCTAGCTCCCTATTAGCTTCGGTCTTCAGTCAAATCACCCCGGAGTTTCATCCGTTCCTCTACTACTTCTTCCGAGTCCAAAATCCATCTATCTTTAATGGAGAATACAGATCAAGAACCAATCATATAGCTGAATGTGACGACAGTCCTAGCTCAGCTCGTGTCCAAGATTGACAACCTCTAAATCGAGGTCCGAGAGATGCAACGAAACCAGGTTCCTATTCCTCAAGAGCCTGAGGCCCCGTTCCCTCTTGTTATGGGTCCACCTGAGCCTATCTGGGTTCCGGAAGAATATCATCACACTCCACGTGCCCCTCCTACCAATGGGCCGTCTCCTGCCCAGTTTCCAATGCCAAACATTGCCCAGCCTATGGCTAACCTGCCTGTGGTAGTTGATCCAAAGGAGGAGGAGTTGAATAAAGTCAAAGAGGATATCAAGATGCTCACCAAGAAGTTTGATCAGGTTAGGATCTCTGGGAATTACATGGACTACACCCACATGTCTCCTTATCCTAAAGCAAGGTTACCCGAGAAGTTCAAGATGCCAAATATCGAGAAGTTCGGAGGGAGTGGACCCCTAATTGTTCATCTTCGCAGTTATCATCGTTCCATGACTCTACCAGGGGCTTCTGAAGAGGTGATGGCCCAATTGTTTCAGCAAACTTTGAAGTATAGTGACCTCCGATGGTTTTTATCTCTTGAGGAATCCAGAATCCGTAGCTGGGAGGATGTAGCCCAAGAATTCATGTCACAGTACAAATACAACGAAGAGCTTGAGGTCACCCGTCGTGATTTAGAGCTGCTCAAATAGAATCCAGGAGAATCAGTCAGTAACTTCATAACCCGGTGGAGGGAGCGAGCAGCTACCATGACCAATCGGCCATCTGAAGAAGTACAAGTCAACATAGTGAAGAAAAACTTCTTGCCCCATGTCCGAGCGACAATGGGAGGACAATACTATCCCCACTTTCGAAATCTCAGAGAGGCAGGAGTGGAAATCGAGGAAAGCCTTGTTAAAACAGAGGTTGAACCAAAGAAGGTGTCCGGATAATTCATCCCTAGAAAGTATGATAAGCCTGCCAGTGCTACCGTTTCGACCATCAATAATATCTCTCAACCAACCACATCATGGTCACCAGAAAGCCGCCCTACCCCCATCCGAAGGGAATACACTGAGCTATATGCTTCCCTCTCTAAAGTTTACCAAGCCCTGTTAAGCCGAAACCTCATCAAACCCTTGGATCCACGTCCATTTCCAAATCCACTCCCAAGAAACTTCAAGACCGAGGCTCATTGCGCCTTTAACCAAACTGCCGGCCATACCACCGACCAATGCTTTCACCTCCGGAACGTAATCCAAGATCTCATCGACCGAGGTACCATCTCCCCACCAGCCAATCCTAAGCCAAACATTACTCACAATCCACTTTCGAACCACACCAATGCCATCTTCTTAGAAGAAAACCCATATTTTGATCCCTCAACTCAAATCACACCCATATACTCTCCTAAACCTCTTCAAATTTTCCCATATTTCCTCCTACACCCCACTAGCCTCGCTGATCAGGCACTGTCACTCCTTACCAGAGCATACATCGTTGTCCGTACCCATTTTGAAAATGGAAGTATGGAATTGTCAGAGGTGTTAAGCCAACTCCTAGAGTTCGGGCTGAAATTTCCCTCACAGATGGTCATCGATTGCCAGAAGTTCAGCACACTGTTCTTGGAGGCATGAAAGTGGGCTCGAGATTCAGACAAGTGGGTGGTACCAACCGATGAAGTCAGCCTAGATGATGTTGTCCGGACTATGGCAGAATTATTCGGGCAAACCAACAACATTTGCAGTATCACCGGGTTACTTGACACTTTGAAGTTATAAGGGCACTTGGTCCCTTCAATCACACATATCCCCACAGAATGGGAGAACTTATATGAAGAAGCCGTTAAAGTTGTGGAATGCATCGACTTTACATGGAAAGATAAAATTGTTACCTTCGGATGGGGGGAAGAATTCGAAGATTCGAGTGAAGAACAAGCTTCAAGAAGAACTGGCCCAGTGGCCGACATATGTGGGATGATATCATTTAAAGAACTCCTCGGAGAAATAAATAGGGTGGCAGCACAACCAGAGATTGATGAGGAAATGGTATTCATGTTCTTTCCTTTTTCAGTAAATCACATGAACAGATTAGGGAGACATTACTAGGTTCTAAGCTCACTACCAGCAAATGACAAAGGGAAGGGCATTGAAAACCTTCCTATGCTAGAGATGACGATCGAGGAGAGCAAGATCCTCGATCAACTGAAGAAAACCCAAGATAACATCACTCTATGGGGGATTTTCATGTCTTCCCAGCTGCATAGAATTGCTTTAATCAAATTACTCACTGGACCTACAGTTCCTCCCTCTACCACACCAGAAGAAGCGGTAAATCTGGTCGGATCCTTGACCTCTACCTGAATGCTATCATTTTCTGAAGAAGAAATCCCCAGGATTGGGCCGAATCACAATCATGCACTCAATATCTCCGTCGAAGTTATGGGAAAGGCCGTGCCACTCTTCCTTGTCGATAACGGATCCACCTTGAATGTTTGCCCTCTGAGAACTTTCAAGTGTTTAGGCCTGAAAGAAAGAGACCTCGCTCCAACCTCCATCGCTGTGCGTGCCTACGATAATACCCGTCGTGAGGTGATGGGTTCCATAAAACTTGCAATAGGGGTTGGCCCTATAAACCCCGTCGTTGAATTCCAAGTCATAGACATCCCAGCTTGTTTCAACCTGTTGGTCGGACGACCCTGGCTCCACAATATCAAGGATGTGTCTTCCTCACTCCATCAGAAATTGAAGTTCTTCGCCGACGGGTGAGTCATCACCATTTTGGGAGACAACGAAAATGCTGAAGGGGCAAACACCAACAATCCAATTCTCGAGATACAACACGGGTCAAATGATATGCTCCTATCAGGATTTCGAGTTGAACCACTCCTACTCCCGGCAGGGGACGATTTAAAAGAAAGGGTTTGTACAGAATATGACCCTCATGGAAATGTCAATGTGATTCAGATGTTCAGAAACATGCACTTCATGCCCGAACTGGGGCTAGGGCAAAGGCAGCAAGGGAAACTTGGGCCCATCGAACTGAAGAAAGCTTTCCCTCCTTGTGGCTTGGGGTATCAACCATTAGAACAAGAGCTCAGATTGATCCGCCAGTCTCGACCAAAGAGAAGATCAGACTACATCCGAACTATCTCAGGAGACTCCTTAAATGGACGATTCATCAAAGAAGGCGAGGACTTCCCCTTTTACGGTTTTCCAAAACCATGGTATGACCACACAGACAAGAAGATGAGGCCGGGAATGGAGATCTTTTTCCAAGACAGCTACCCAGGGGCCGAAAGTTTCCCACACCAAGTACAACCGCTCATCAAAGATGCCGAAGAGACTGAGGAAAGCGATTCCTAAGATGCCTTCAACTTACAGATACTGGGGCTGGCACTCTGCATGGTTCATTCAGGCACTACATCAATGGACCCATCCCGTCTGATTAAGCCGCTGATACACCTCTCCTCAACTGGCATGCTGCACCAGTTCTACCCCTTGAAATCTCCCCTAACCCCGATGTTTACCCTATTTCTTTTGCTGTTGCCTATCCTTGCTCAAATGTAATCGAGACCTCTTTTGATGAGGTTCTCAATGCTGTTTTTCCTATCAATGAAATAAATGAAGATTTTGAGTATCTTGTTGTGCCTTACATTAACTGCTTGAATTCTAATCAAACTTTTGATGATGATGATTTTGCAAATGAACAATTCTTAACTGATCTAAATAAGGTTAATAATAAACAACATAACCGCGTTCAAGTTAATGAAGAAGAGACTGTTGTTATCAATCTCGGTTCTAGTAGCCAACTGCGCGAGATTAGGATAGGGGCCACCCTTGACAAGCATGAGCGCGCAAAACTCGAAGAATTACTGAAGGAGTTCGTAAATGTCTTCGCATGGTCCTATGATGATATGCCCCGCATCGATCCTAAAATAGCTCAACCCGAGATCCCCACTCTCCCAGATTACAAGCCGGTTAAACAAAAATTGAGAAAACTCCTCACCGAATGTTCGCTCAAGGTCAAAGAAGAGGTGGTCAAATAGTTAAACGTGGGTTTTATTCGAGTAATCGAATATCCCACATGGCTAGCCAACATTGTACCTGTACCGAAATCAGGAGGGAAGGTTTGAATATGTGTATATTATCGAGATTTAAGGAAAGCTTCTCCAAAGGATGATTATCCGCTACCCAATATCGACATGATCGTGGACAACACAGCCAGTCATTCTCTCAAGTCATTTATCGACGGGTTTGCTGGATATAACCAAATCAAGATGCACCCAGACCACCAAGAAAAAAACACATTCATC
The DNA here is from genome assembly GCA_949130495.1 of Sambucus nigra. Taxonomy (NCBI): domain Eukaryota; kingdom Viridiplantae; phylum Streptophyta; class Magnoliopsida; order Dipsacales; family Adoxaceae; genus Sambucus; species Sambucus nigra. The sequence continues at coordinate 378,560,322 of OX422214.1, read as the reverse complement.
ACCCCATGGGGAACCTTTTGCTACACCGTTATGCCATTTGGTCTCAAGAATGCTGGGGCTACCTACCAAAGGGCTGCCACAACCATCTTACACGATCTGATCCACAAGGAGGCCGAGGTTTATGTGGATGATATGATTATCAAGTCCAAAACTAGAGAAGGTCACGTTCCCGCTCTTCGAAAGTTCTTCGAACGACTGCGACGGTATCAGATGCGACTTAATCCATAGAAGTGTGTCTTCGGCATTATAAAGGGAAAACTCTTGGGATTCATGGTCAGCAAAAAGGGGATAGAAGCAGATCCTGCAAAGCTGAAGGCCATACTTGAGATGCCACCACCCCTAACAGAGAGAGAAGTCTAAGGATTTCTTGGGAAATTACAATATATCAGCCGGTTCATCAGCCAGCTAACCTCCATCTGTGAACCGATCTTCAAGCTCCTTCGAAAAGATTCAACCAAGGTTTGGAATGAGGCCTGTCAAGAAGCTTTTGACCAAATCAAACAATATCTTACACAACCATAACCTTTGCTCCTATACCTAACCATAACCGACACTGCAGTCGGGGTTTTGCTAGCCCAATACCTTGAAGACTCTTGCAAAGAAAGAGCCATCTATTATGCCAGTCACAAATTAGCCGAGTACGAGGTCAACTACACTGCTTTAGAAAAGGCATGTGTCGCACTTGTATGGGTCACCCAAAAGTTGCGACACTACATGCTCACCTTCCCCATTAAACTTGTATCCCGAATGGATCCCATCAAATACCTTCTTAAGAAAGTCGCCTTATCCAGTCGAATGGCTCGATGGTTGATGCTCCTAACCGATTTCGATATCGTGTACGTCACATAGAAAAGCCATTAAAGGAAGAGCCATCTCTAACTACCTCGCTGATTACCCCATAGACGAAGCAGATGTACAGATCTCCGAATTCCCAGATGAAAATATCCTCTGCACCACTCAAGACCGCCTTCGATGGAAAATGTTCTTTGACGGTGCTGCCAACAAAAAAGGATATGGCATTGGGATACTTCTGATTGCCCCAGATGACTCCCACACTCCCATCGCCATTAAATTGGATTTCCATTGCACCAACAACATGACGGAATACGAGGCATGCACAGTGGGTCTCAAGGTTGCTCTCGAGAAAGGTATTCAATACCTTGATGTCTACGGGGACTCCGCCCTTATCATCGGTCAAGTGCTCGGAAAGTGGAAAGTCAAAGACGAAAAACTCACAACCCTTTCATGCCCAATTAGAAGAGTTAGCCTCCCGTTTATGAGATATCATCTTCCATTAACTACCCCGAGCAAAGAATAATATAGCCGATGCTCTCGCCACCTTGGCCTCCATGGTCAACATGCCCGAAGGAATGACGATGACCCCCTTCCTAGTTCAAAAGCAAGACAAACCAACCCATTGCTACTATATTGAGCTCGTCTCTACTGAAGATCCTGAACTAGACGATTACTGGTACTATGATATCTGGTGCCTCCTCAAACATGGTAGATATCCCGAGGGTTCCAACAGGAAAGATCGAACAACCCTCCGAAGACTGGCTGGCCAGTACATCATCTGTCACAAAGCCCTATTCAAAAGGAACTTCGATGGAACTCATCTACACTGTATCGCGGGGGCTGAGATTGAGAAGGTAATGCAAAAAATCCACAGCGGGGAATGTGAACCCCACATGAATGGTCACATGCTCACCAAGAAGATCATCCAACAGGGCTATTACTGGACCACCATGACCCAGTATTGCACCGCCTATGTCCGTAGATGCCTCAAATGCCAATAATTCTCTAATCTTCAACACTTGCCTCCATGAGAATTATATAACATGACCTCTCCCTGGCCGTTCTCCACCTGGGGTGTCTCCATCATAGGGAAGGTTACACTAAAGGCTTCAAATGGACATGAGTTCATCCTAGTCACCATCGATTACTTCACCAAATGGGTCGAAGCTGAGTCATACGCAGTACTTAACGCCAAGAAAGTGGCCAAATTCTTCAAGAAGAATATCATCTACCGATATAGGGTCCCGCACGAGCTGGTATCAGATAACGGGTTGCATTTCGAAAGCAAAAGTCACAGAAGTAGTCAACGAGTACGGGATTCAGAGACACAAATCTTCTCCCTACCGACCTCAGACCAATGGTGCAGTTGAAGCCGCCAACAAAAACCTCAAACCCACCATCAGCAAGATGACCGAAAGTTATAGGGATTGGGACGACCAGATCCCATACGCCCTCTGGGGCTATCGAACCTCAATCCGAACCTCTAATAGGGCTACCCCTTACTCCCTGGTCTACGGCATGGAAGCAGTCCTACCTGTGGAGCTGGAAATACCCTCGCTACGCGTCATGCTCGAAAGCAAGGTTAGTAAAGAAGACTAGTGCCAAAGCCGTCTTGATGAGCTAGCCCTCCTAGATGAAAGAAGATTAAAAGCACTTTACCACATACAGGGGTACCATCGCCGAATAGCGCGATCATTCAATAAGAGAGTCAAGGACCGCGGTGTCTGGGAGGGGGATTTAGCTCTCAAGGAGATAATAGAACCCATCTGGGGCCCTAGAGGGAAATTCAAGCCCAATTGGAGCGGCCTCTACATTGTGAAGAAAATCTTATCCGTCGGTGCCGCCATGCTCACTGACCTAGATGGGGAGGAGATGGCTCGTCCAATCAACCTGGACCGTCTCAAGAAATTCTACCCCTAGTCCGAAATCTCGGCATGCTACGACTCTTCTCATCCCCTTTCTATTCTAAAAAAAAACTATTTTGCAAACAGATAAAAACATTTTCAAAAAACCCCAGAGGTACGTAGGCAGCTCATGCACCTCACATGAGTGCGACCCTTTCTTTTTCACAAAATACTATTCTTTTCTTACCTCCGAGAACGGCGGTTCATTCTAAAAATATTTCAACAAAAGGATTATGTATGCCTTAGCGATCAGTATAGATAATTCAAAATACAAAAACTCATCGAAAGGCACAACTGGATAATCAGAAACTTGTTTATTTCATTAATAAGAAATTACATTAAGGATTACATAAGAAAAAGGAACGGATAACTCCCTTTCCCACTACCATAAAAAGCCAAATAAAAGCCCCACATCTGTTACGCAAATAAACTCCCTAGGAGTCCTACCCACAGCTACCAGAGGAGCCTGCACCCTCATCATCTACATCCTGAGGTCCCCAAGTTTCCCCTGCCTGAATAGAGTGCCGTAAACAATCCATGGATCGATGAGCCTTAACCATCTTCGAAAAGACCACAACACCCCCTTCCATGGTGTTAGATAAAACAAACCATCTTTGTCCAGTCTCTACTGGCAACATCTTGCTGACTACTTTCCCCCACAACCACTTCATATAATCTTTGGGGACATGCCAAACCTTCCCGACAGACTGAGAGGGACGGGTCAACGGACGTCGATTTTCCCACAGAGACCCAAGCAATAGATGCAGGCGCTCAGTCAAATCTTCTATCGGAAAGAAATTTGAGGTCCGAGGGGGCACGACCTGCGCCCAGCCGAATTGGCGCAAAAGATGCCAAGGGAAATAAAAAGAGGTCTATCTGAGACCAACCAGTCGCACATATGAATAATCTCCTAGCTCCAGAACAGGCTGCTACTGTCCCCACCAAGGCACTGACTAGTACAACCCATAAGCCCCATATTCCACCAGCCAATTCTCCCAGTTCTCAACATACAGGCCAACGTTGATGAAGTAGCGTGAAAAGAAGTTGGGTATGACCGACAAGGAATACTCTGGAGGAGTCGCTAAGCGGAATCTTTCAGACAACCACATGAATAGCATCACAGGGCTACCCCTCAAAAAGTCAGAACGACCTTCTCTCCAGGAATCCAGTCCATTCAGAGTCTCCGCCAATGTCACCGCCGCAGGATTGCGACGATATGACATCTATAAAGTAATGGCTGCAAGTTGTGGGTCCACTTGCACCTCCCCAGTCACCAACAGCAATTTTGAAACCAGGCCCAGAACAATGGCTCCAGCATAGCTAGCATCACCTACTCCCCGCAAATGCACGGACTGCAGCACCACCGAGAGGGAGATCATTCCTCCAGCAACCAATGATTTAGCCTCCGAAGGTGAAATACGAAGAAGCCCGGCCAACAAATCCATGGGAGAGCGGGAAAATTCGAGCAAAGCCGTAGCAACACTGGGATTTGCACCCAGTATGGCAGAAAATTCCTCGTAGGTAGGACAAACTTCTTCCAACCCAAAGCGAAACACATGGTCTTCGGGGTACTAGAATTGTACCACCGCCGTCAGCACGTTCCACTCAAAAGGCCGATTACGCCACAAGGAGACTCGACGCATGTTGAAAGAATCGTAGTCGACATTATAAGATCACATAGCTTCCAAGGCTTCGAGGTAGCTAGCAAACTCAATGCTACCAGGGAGATCCATCTTGCAAGGCTAAGAGATGGTGGGCAAGAAGGTAAGAATGCAAATGTGTGATGAAAACACTCCACCCTTACCCCTTTTTATACTTGAGAACCCTCACAAGAGATACAATCCCTACAGAAATCGGAGGGAATCCTACCCCACAAGGTACCAAAGGCTGAAGAGGGTACCAATCAAAGCTTTGAATTGATGGGACTGGACTGAACTGCGGATAGGCAGGTCAGGGTGCTTGCCGATCGGCAACCCCCCATTTTTAGAAATTTCCCTCTTTTCCTTCTGTGACAACCCGCTCACCAAAATAAGGGGTGGCCAGCCCAATACTCCAATATAACGGAATCATGGATGGAATCATTCTCAGCATCATAACAAAATATAGAGTATATAGGATAACCACCCAATATTTCAGAAAACGGGTTGCCAAAAATTTTGATTTGAAAGTAAATAAATGAAAACAAACAACCCAATTCCTGAAAGATAAGGGAAACCCCAAGACATATATAAGTAATACAACAAGAATGCAATAAAGAGACCGAATATATAACCGGTCACTAAACTGATACACCAAATATACACAAGTACAATAAGATACTTATTACATTACATTAGACATTTACTAAAGCTTGGGCCTCTTGCCCGAATAAAAGACTTGATCTTAACTAGAACAAAAAGGAAACGTCTATACCAAATGTATCCCGTAATACCCGCAATGCATCACGGCTCGTCGAAAACATCGGAATAGGAATTCAAATCAGGCATCCTTGCGGCGGAGTACCTGAGCAGAGACAAGATGAATGTGCAACAAGAAATGTAACCAGGTCAGGGCCCGGTTCTATATGATTACCAGATGAATAAAGAGTATGACAGTTATGCATGATAAATCGTGAAGAAAGAGAAAATAAGAAGCAACCTATACAATGAAACATAAGCTAAGCAGGAACAAAAATAGGAAGCATTAAACTAAAGACTTCACCAAATGTGCCAATTATTTCGTATATCTTTTCCTTAGCAGGAAGTATATATATAAAATCAAAATCTTTTACTCTTTAAGGAGATTTTATCTCAATTTTACCTTTAGTAAAAATCCTTTCCTTATCAGGAAAATAATCATTTTCAAATGCTCTTTGTGGCATTTATATGTGCTCTATGTGGCACTCCATCATGCTCTATATGGCATATCAAAATACATCAAGTCCCACTTGATTATGAGTTGTTATATTATATACATATAACGTACTCTAAGACCGCCCGTCCGGGTTTCCCCACTGGGCGCGCCCCTGAATGACCATCATCTTCCAGGGCCTATCATTAGACAACCTAGGCACCTATATCGCAAGACGTCGGGAAGCGGCCATGAGCCTGCGTGGTAGCCAAGACCACACCTGGAATCTCCCTACCCCCGCAGAAAATACAACCATAAGCGCTCCCATGGCCTAGGACTATATCCACACTGCATTCATTAGCCAGGGGGCTTCACCTATCGTGCGGACTTCCCTTAAGATGGTATTTAGAGAGGTGTGTAACATCCATTTTATTTATTATATCAAAATCAAGTAAATTATTATTTACCGGTTCCATGATTGAGTAATTTATCATTTACTACTATCAATACCACATCCATTTATATGTTTCATTTTTATTCGAAACCATTACTGTTTACTTATAGTAATAGATAGAACTTATTATCCGGAGACATACGATAGCTTATACCAACACTACAACCTCAAAGGAGTAATTAAACTCTTCATTATTTCCAAGCATTCTAGGAGGTTATTTTAGAACCCCAAGGTTATCATCTTCCGAAGGAATGAAAATGACTTTCAATCTATTCTCCAAACTTACCTTTATGGCGTTATTATGAACCACCAAGGTTAACATAGTTCAATCGAACTTTTAAAATCTCCCAACACTCTTTTGGGGTGGTAATATAAGCCATCAAAGCTAGTATAGCTTAATTAAGCTCCTAAGGTCTCCCGAACATAACACTACATCTCCTAGTTTTATAATAATAATTAACTAGAAGAAAGAATGCCTTATCATTAATAGGCCTAACCCCGAAAAATCCCCACATAACCCATTCCTAATGTAGGGTAGACCTCTAACTCATCTCACACTCTAGGACTTTAAATTTACTTCATTCAAGAGGGTTCCTAGTCCCTATGTAAGAAAAAGAATTAAAATTGAGTTATAAAAATTAACTCAAAACAACAGGAAAACGAATCGATTCGCCCAGAAAGCGAATCGGTTCGGACAACTAAACCAACCTTCTGCAATTGACCGAATCGATTCGGCATTAAACCCGAATCGATTCGGGTTATGCAGACCTGCCAATTTCCCCTAGCGAATCGATTCGCCCTAAGGGCCGAATCGATTCGGACCTGCAAATTGCAAAAAATGGCTACGGAGGGTTATGAACCCTAATTTCTCCAAACCCCAAATCTCTTCCATCTTACACACAACCAACAATATTTATCTACCCAAAGTGTATCCTACACGATTTAAAACCATTTTAGTCCACAATTTCATCATCAAAACTAAGATTAGGGCTTAAATTCCATAATTTCCATTTTTGATCTCCAAATGAATTTACATAAATATCATACAAATTATTCAACTTAAATCATATATTAGCAAGTAGAAAACTTGCCTTGATGTAGGGAATATCAGATTTCTTTGAGTAGGAGCATCAATCCATCTTCAATCTTCATTTTCTCTTCTTTCTCCATTCTTTCTCTTCCTCTCTCTTTCTCTCCTTGTCTCTCTCTATGTTCAAGACATAAAATGAGGAAATGAAATAAGAGGCAAGACCAAAAATCGGGGCTTAGGTTAAAACTCCCAACTTAAATGGTTAATACCACATTAAAATGACTCGCAAATACGCATATAAGCTAAAACCAGGTAAAAGTGCCCGAAACACAAAAATACAATATGGCACTTATTTTGACTGTCTCGCACCTTCCCAGACTAACTACACCCTCTAAACTGGCATCCGGAAATTTATAAATTATTTCGAGTTCCAAAATCATTTAAACTGAAAGGCCATATAAAATACATGACATTACAGACACGCAACCTGATGTTATTTACTTTCACATGCAGTAAATATGCATCAATCTAGTAAATATTAACTTTCAATTCATTAAATTAATATTTACTCCAGTCCCCACATTTTATATAATTACCTTATGCGGTAAAATTAGTATAAAATGAGCCTCCCAGAATCGAGGGTTGTTACATACTCCCCCCCTTAAGAGGGAATTTTGCCCCCAAAATTCGGGCATACCCAAATCTGATAAGGGTATACTACTCTAAACTAGGATTCTACCATCCTAAACAAACTTCTCGTTATTGCAATGCCCCAAATGGACCCGGACTAAGATCGACCCTATCGATCTCAATCTACATCATTTGTGCTCTAACATAGCACAAAGCGTTCCTCACCAACTACGGATCCTATCTTCCTACTGCGAAAGGTGATGTCCTCGCGACTCGGCAAAATTAGCCGAATCTATAGCATCTTGCTACATCACACCTTGGGGCATTCGTACCGGCTCTAAGTGGCTTAGCCCCAATGCTACTCAGCTATCCCCCGCATCGACGCATCTCATCAAGGCGTATGGCTTAAAAGCCAAATCTCTAAAGAAATGTTCCGAGACCGCTTCAAGTCCAAGGAACATATTACCCATTGGTTCCATCCAACGAGTATACGAATTACTAAACCGACCACGCTAGGCCACTCACGAAACCATGCCTTAGGAAATGGTCCATAAGACCACTCCAAAACCTAATGGTTGCACGAAAATCTCCATCCATACCATTACTGCTCCCATCTACTATGTATACTAAGGCGCACGTTCGTAATATGCCTTTCGGCATAAGTAAATTTCATCCATCCACTTTAGGGTGGTAGGATATACGCTTTTTTCCATACGGTTCCCCTATCTTCGCGGAAACTTTTGCCAAACCTTCGACATGAATATCTAGTCTCGGTCCATCCTATTTTAATAGGTACCTCCCACGGTTTTTTTTTTTTTTTTTTTACCATTTCTCCATCGAGAATGGGGTGTACTCTTTTACATGTAGTCCGTCCATAATGAGCGGAAAACAACGATTAGGTCGACGATCAAAATTTTCTCACTGGGGATCATGACCAGTTCGATGCCGGTAGTTCCCTGCAGACATCTATGAATACCCTTCTTCGTTCCACCACTACTCTCTTTACACGAGTAGGTGAAATTGCCAATCACAGATCGAAATGCTCTCGCTAGAGAGTCTTCTGAGTCATACTCACTCCACTTGGCCTTCCATGCCATAACCATTTCTCTGACGAGTTTTCTACTCGACACGTCCACTAGCCCAATCGCATTTCCTTAGCGAATGAGAAATATCCAATCACTAGTTCTTCTGAACTTCGAGCACCAACTCAATTCCTCTCACAACATATTGCAACAACTTGTTGCCTACGAGAAGGACCAAATTTCCTGTCCAGGAAGTAGTGCCTTATCTATTCAAGGTGATCACTACCACGATGAATCTTAATTCAAACATGGGATATTACTCTCCACAAGTTTAAACTTGTGAGACGCATAAACAATAAGTCTATGCCCTAGTATTATTTCTCCCCAATCCTGGCAGAGCTTACTCATTAAACTCACTCTCGAGCTTACAATCATGACTCAGGAGTGAGAATCCACCCATCCCTATTAACTCCCCGGAAATGAAGTTACCAACGTAACAATATCTCTAAGAAATGCCTCATATCCTTCGGCCGAACCTACCAAACCTCTCGAGACCCCATAAATCTCGTTCTTAGGGATCGAATCCCTATTTAGAGTTAACCCACGACTTATTCATGGTCAACTCCTAACAACCATCCTAAACTAACACCACCTACCCTCAAGGTCGTACACCAAAATAAAAAGAAAATCCTAAGGTCTATCTATATATATCCTACCTAAATCGTAAGCATATACTAAATATATCCCTAGTGCCCAAGACCTTACTCAACTTCCGACATTCGCTCGGGTTCATGCGTGGGACGTCTCGCCGAAGCGAAATCCAAACAAGGAACCCTCCCGTTACACTACTGCCTCGCATCGTCGGTCATTAAGATGTGACGGTCTAAGACACATGATCGGGATCGGTACTATTCTAATTATAAGATTCCACTTCTAGACTTTACCTTAGCATTCTATACATGAAATAAGAGAAAGGAAATATGACATCTCTCCACTCCCAACGTCGTTAAGGTTCACACGTGGAGCGTCCCGCAAAAGCGGAATCCAAACAAGGAACCCCTCCTATGCATTACTACTTAACTTTGTTGGTCGTGGAGATAAGTCATAGCATCCACACACAATGCAAGTAAACAATAGAACACTCAAACCAAGTAACACCTATGACACATATACATTAAAAATATCACAACTCGCTTCATAACGACTGAAGAAAAGATAGAACTTCCAAACCACGGAAGTCATATAATTACCCTTCTATAATAGCGTAAATACTACTACAAGCTCAAAATACACACCCGAGTCTATCGTAGACACAAGACTACTAAATCTTATCCTAAGGAATACACCACCCACCTATAAGGTGGAATTCCCACCACAGTTCGTACCAAACACTCCGGGTCAATACTAATGGTTCTCAGACTCCATATTCGAGCCTTACACATACCAACATTATTTCTACCAACTCCCCAACCAGGCACTTTACTCTTGCCCTTGCTCTCCACTCAACGAAGTTTAAAATGAGTGGTTCTACACTCCACATCATAGCCGTTGTTCCGACTCTGGCTGACAATAATTGCCCATGCAGTCCCTCTTACTTTCTCAGTAAAAGAGGACACGCTCTTGGCCTCCTCTTCCTCAGTTTAATGAAACTTCCCCAGGGGCGTCCACCGATGGGGTTTCACGATTCTTACTCCATCAGAAGTGTTAACAACACCTATTTTGGAGCCTACCACTTCATGGTGCATGGTCTCGACTCACTAACCGTACAACACCGTATTCGCCATTGGTCTTTAACCGAACATTTTATGAACATTCGGGAATCAACCTTCTCCTCAGTCCAGTTATCCCAGAGAAACTCGCCATTGCAAGTATCCATCGGGCTTCTCTATGGGTCAAACTTCTGGCACCCACGAATATAGTGACCCCATTTTCATCACCACAACACTTCTTCTCCGGGTGAAGGATTTTCTTCCATTCAACTACAGGGCACTTCCCCACTTCAATATAACATCGCGTGAATTCTCAAGTTTAGTACCACTTCCTACTTCTAGCGGTACTTGGGAAACTACATCAACTGAAATTTGTAGTCGTAATAGCAGGACAAGAAAGTGCTACAAAAAGGGATCGGCCTCTAAAGCGATCCACATCCCAGACCACAACTTACAGTTCTCCACAAACCTTCCCATAACGCCCTTCTTCTATCGACCTATTATTCTCACACGAATACGCAAAAGATTTATAGATTCTACCTCATGGTAGAAGAACGAAATCTTACAAGAGAAATCAATGATCTTAATCCTAAGGCTTTACATCAAATCAAGAGCAACGCTGAAAACTTAAGGCGTCCACACAGATTCCTAAGGACTCTAGAACCTGAGGCTCTGATACCATCTGTGACAACCCGCTCACCAAAATAAGGGGTGGACAGCCCAATACTCCAATATAACGGAATCATGGATGGAATCATTCTCAGCATCATAACAAAATATAGAGTATATAGGATAACCACCCAATATTTCAGAAAACGGGTTGCCAAAAATTTTGATTTGAAAGTAAATAAATGAAAACAAACAACCCAATTCCTGAAAGATAAGGGAAACCCCAAGACATATATAAGTAATACAACAAGAATGCAATAAAGAGACCGAATATGTAACCGGTCACTAAACTGATACACCAAATATACACAAGTACAATAAGATACTTATTACATTACATTAGACATTTACTAAAGCTTGGGCCTCTTGCCCGAATAAAAGACTTGATCTTAACTAGAACAAAAAGGAAACGTCTATACCAAATGTATCCCGTAATACCCGCAATGCATCACGGCTCGTCGAAAACATCGGAATAGGAATTCAAATCAGGCATCCTTGCGGCGGAGTACCTGAGCAGAGACAAGATGAATGTGCAACAAGAAATGTAACCAGGTCAGGGCCCGGTTCTATATGATTACCAGATGAATAAAGAGTATGACAGTTATGCATGATAAATCATGAAGAAAGAGAAAATAAGAAGCAACCTATACAATGAAACATAAGCTAAGCAGGAACAAAAATAGGAAGCATTAAACTAAAGACTTCACCAAATGTGCCAATTATTTCGTATATCTTTTCCTTAGCAGGAAGTATATATATAAAATCAAAATCTTTTACTCTTTAAGGAGATTTTATCTCAATTTTACCTTTAGTAAAAATCCTTTCCTTATCAGGAAAATAATCATTTTCAAATGCTCTTTGTGGCATTTATATGTGCTCTATGTGGCACTCCATCATGCTCTATATGGCATATCAAAATACATCAAGTCCCACTTGATTATGAGTTGTTATATTATATACATATAACGTACTCTAAGACCGCCCGTCCGGGTTTCCCCACTGGGCGCGCCCCTAAATGACCATCATCTTCCAGGGCCTATCATTAGACAACCTGGGCACCTATATCGCAAGACGTCGGGAAGCGGCCATGAGCCTGCGTGGTAGCCAAGACCACACCTGGAATCTCCCTACCCCCGCAGAAAATACAACCATAAGCGCTCCCATGGCCTAGGACTATATCCACACTGCATTCATTAGCCAGGGGGCTTCACCTATCGTGCGGACTTCCCTTAAGATGGTATTTAGAGAGGTGTGTAACATCCATTTTATTTATTATATCAAAATCAAGTAAATTATTATTTACCGGTTCCATGATTGAGTAATTTATCATTTACTACTATCAATACCACATCCATTTATATGTTTCATTTTTATTCGAAACCATTACTGTTTACTTATAGTAATAGATAGAACTTATTATCCGGAGCCATACGATAGCTTATACCAACACTACAACCTCAAAGGAGTAATTAAACTCTTCATTATCTCCAAGCATTCTAGGAGGTTATTTTAGAACCCCAAGGTTATCATCTTCCGAAGGAATGAAAATGACTTTCAATCTATTCTCCAAACTTACCTTTATGGCGTTATTATGAACCACCAAGGTTAACATAGTTCAATCGAACTTTTAAAATCTCCCAACACTCTTTTGGGGTGGTAATATAAGCCATCAAAGCTAGTATAGCTTAATTAAGCTCCTAAGGTCTCCCGAACATAACACTACATCTCCTAGTTTTATAATAATAATTAACTAGAAGAAAGAATGCCTTATCATTAATAGGCCTAACCCCGAAAAATCCCCACATAACCCATTCCTAATGTAGGGTAGACCTCTAACTCATCTCACACTCTAGGACTCTAAATTTACTTCATTCAAGAGGGTTCCTAGTCCCTATGTAAGAAAAAGAATTAAAATTGAGTTATAAAAATTAACTCAAAACAACAGGAAAACGAATCGATTCGCCCAGAAAGCGAATCGGTTCGGACAACTAAACCAACCTTCTGCAATTGACCGAATCGATTCGGCATTAAACCCGAATCGATTCGGGTTATGCAGACCTGCCAATTTCCCCTAGCGAATCGATTCGCCCTAAGGGCCGAATCGATTCGGACCTGCAAATTGCAAAAAATGGCTACGGAGGGTTATGAACCCTAATTTCTCCAAACCCCAAATCTCTTCCATCTTACACACAACCAACAATATTTATCTACCCAAAGTGTATCCTACACGATTTAAAACCATTTTAGTCCACAATTTCATCATCAAAACTAAGATTAGGGCTTAAATTCCATAATTTCCATTTTTGATCTCCAAATGAATTTACATAAATATCATACAAATTATTCAACTTAAATCATATATTAGCAAGTAGAAAACTTGCCTTGATGTAGGGAATATCAGATTTCTTTGAGTAGGAGCATCAATCCATCTTCAATCTTCATTTTCTCTTCTTTCTCCATTCTTTCTCTTCCTCTCTCTTTCTCTCCTTGTCTCTCTCTATGTTCAAGACATAAAATGAGGAAATGAAATAAGAGGCAAGACCAAAAATCGGGGCTTAGGTTAAAACTCCCAACTTAAATGGTTAATACCACATTAAAATGACTCGCAAATACGCATATAAGCTAAAACCAGGTAAAAGTGTCCGAAACACAAAAATACAATATGGCACTTATTTTGACTGTCTCGCACCTTCCCAGACTAACTACACCCTCTAAACTGGCATCCGGAAATTTATAAATTATTTCGAGTTCCAAAATCATTTAAACTGAAAGGCCATATAAAATACATGACATTACAGACACGCAACCTGATGTTATTTACTTTCACATGCAGTAAATATGCATCAATCTAGTAAATATTAACTTTCAATTCATTAAATTAATATTTACTCCAGTCCCCACATTTTATATAATTACCTTATGCGGTAAAATTAGTATAAAATGAGCCTCCCAGAATCGAGGGTTGTTACACCTTTTTTGTCAAATCAGAAAACTCAATAAAAATAAATTGACATTCTCAATAGAATTTCAAAATCCCTTTTTCTTCTTATAAAATTTCCCCCTTTTTAATAAAAAACCTTCCTTCAAAAAAATCCAAAAATATTCCTTTTTATGGTCTCAGCAGCAAAGTAAAAAGCGCATGTGCATGTATTCATTCATCATTAAATAAAAGAAAATAAAAAAACTCCATTGCATTGCATCAATTTGTGTTATGTGTTACATTAATTTTGTAGGAAAAAAAAAGAAAAAGCAAAAACAACGGGACTCAGCCCAAACCCACATTCTTTCTCTCTCTCTCTCAAGAGCTTCCACCCCTACGGCATGCTCTCTTCCCCCTACGGTGAGATGACGCACCACCACTACCCGAACCAGAGTCCTCTCCGGACGAGGCAGACATCACCCAGCAAGAAGTAACGGGAACCGCATCCCGAATATGGGCAGTCGTCGAAGATATCCAGTCTCTAATGTCCCTGAGCCAAGTGGTCGATACCCGGACTTGCTGAAAGAAAAGGTGAAATCAGTATCAAAGCAGAAATGACCAAAACAGAAAAGAAAGAAAGAAAAGAATAATAAGGTATACCGAAGGTCGAAGGACCTCCTCTGTCAAACCCAACTCCTCCGGATCCATTGCATGAGGATGGTGCAGCATAGGCACCATCTCTCCATCAGCCCGTCAAATGTTGTATGAAGGGGTATGCAGCCGTACAAAAGGGACCTCTGAGTCGCCTCTACTGTAGATGCCGACAGACCACCACCGCTGTGGGAAGATCCTAACGCCCGACTCGAACCCGTCGGAGGGAAGGGCAGTGCATCATATATACTGGGCGCCATCAACCAGCTCGTCACAAAATCCATATAGTCATACGGCGCAGTCGTATCAGTGTATAGCAAGTAGGACTCGTCGATCATCGTCGCGATCCTCTCATCCTCCAACATCAGTCGCTCCGACCTCATAGACGTAGGAGGCTGCGCGGGTGGCACCACCACCTCCTGACGAACCACCCTCTCCCCGAGGTACTAGTAATGACCGAACTCATGCGCCAGCAAACGCTTCATCCGCACGTTCACCCCGGTCGCCCCCTCATCCTGAATGGCTGTCCCCCACGGGTAAAAGGTCACCTGAAAATATCTAAGCGAGCATAAATCAATACAAGATCAGAAGGTACAAAAACTAAGACTGAAATGGAAAGAGTCTTACCCTACCACTGGTCAGGTCATTCAAGACCTGACGCAACGCCTTCAGGGAGAGAGATCCCTTGACTGTCGATTGGCCTTACGCCATTGATACAATCGATAGAAGTCCCCTACAGTGTCATCCTTCAAAGCGATCAGCGGGGTATTGCACCCAATCACCTCATAGAACCACGTTTGAATTCACAAGAAAAAAGAGACGCATAAGGAAAATGCGAATGCATGAAAGGAAAAAGTGAGTGCATAAAAGGAAAATGCGAATGCATGAAAAGAAATGCACAAACTGAAGAATACCTCAAGAAGGTACGTGGCCCCAGTAAAGGTCCATCGGCAGCACCGGCTGAATGCATCCAGAGAAAAGTAAAGGGTCGCCAAGGTCAGACTCCCCCAATCATAGAAAGGGATGTTCGAAAACATCCTCAAGTACGGCAGAAACCACAAATGAATGACGTCGCCGCTCGACGCCACCATGAAACCTCCCAATATCAGCAGAATGAATAATTGGGCCATCTGCCTCACTTGCAGCCCGTCCTCCACATCAATCACCCTGATCAGCAGAACATCCTTCAGTAGGGACTGCCGGATTGAATCCTCAGAAACTATCCTCCCTACATCACCAAGTGCTGCACGCACTGCCTCCGGTCTCACCCATAAAGAGCGATCCACCTATATCTTCTCTCCATCATAATCTAGCCCCAGCAGCTGCTGCACGTCTATGGGAGTCACCGTCATCTCCCTAAATCCAAAGTAAAAGGTGTGGGTAGTGTCCCACCACCTCTCTCCCAAAGCGCACAGGACCGCTGTCGAACGAGGCGTCTCATCCAGCGCAGATGCCAACCGCCTAAAACTCGCTGATGATACCATCCAACAAACCACAGGTGGGAGATGCTCCCAGACATCCTTGAGCCCCATCGTCCCATGGGCACGCATGTTCTTCAAAGAAACATCAGACTGGCAAAAAGAAAAGTCTCGTCAAAGGTCAAGAAAGAAAGAAAAATCACCAAAAAGAGAAGAATACTAAAAGGTCGGGTTACTTACATAACCACCAGGACTCACTCTCGAAGAGCGATGACGCGATGGCTCCCACAGCAAGGTCCGTTCATCCGCAACAGGCTCAAATGCATCAAAGGAGTTCTCACTCCCCAAAGCAAGAGGCGCCCTAGCCCTCCACTCCATATTTACCCAATCATCAACGGTCAACCACTCCCGGTGGACTACAGTGCTCACAAAAGCGGCCATTTATTGAAGATCGGAATGATAGAACAATTTGCAAAAGAATCGCAGAGAGAGAGAAAGCAAAAGAAGCTGTGAAAAAAATGAGGGGATTCGCTCCATTTATATAGGATGCCAAGCGCCATGCCGATCGGCACCTCACCCTACCATACCGATCGGCACTGACCCCTTGCCTTCTTGAGGTGGCCCAAAAGTCCATGCCACTGCCGAATGGCACCCTTCATTCATACTATTCCGAACGGCACCCCCCTTAAATTTCGTATAAAAATTCCCAGAAAATGCCAGAAAGCCTAAAAAAATCCCCGGAAAATTCCTAAAAATCCTAGGAGAGATTTAAAGCCTTTTCACCAAGAAAACTTCGTGTTCCCTCCAGCGGAACCCCTCTTTCCCAGCAAAATCCTTAAAAACCAAGTGAAAACTCCTCCCGGCAAAGCTCCGGAGGATCTCTAAGGGTCACCTGATCACTTCCCCAGCGGAATTCTCTTACAGCACCCAAAATAGGTTATTCCCCCTGCGAGGTCTCCTAAAAGCTTTCCCAGCTATCAGATCCCCAGCTCAGATCAAAATCACAAAGCTCTTTCTCCAGTAAAATCAAAATCCAATCTTTATCCACTCTTGGGTCAGAATTGGCCCTGGTCTTGGATCGTCACCTGAGTTAGGTCAGAATTGACCTCGGTCCTCGGTCGTCACCACTCTTGGGTCAAAATTGGCCCCGGTCTTGGATCGTCACCTAAGTTAGGTCAGAATTGATCTCGGTCGTCACCACTCTTGGGTCAGAATTGGCCCCGATCTTGGATCGTCACATGAGTTAGGTCAGAATTGACCTCGGTCCTCGGTCGTCACCACTCTTGGGTCAGAATTGGCCCCGGTCTTGCATCGTCACCTGAGTTAGGTCAGAATTGACCTCGGTCCTCAGTCGTCACCACTCTTGGGTCAGAATTGGCCCCGGTCTTGGATCGTCACCTGAGTTAGGTCAGAATTGACCTTGGTCCTCGGTCGTCACCACTCTTGGGTCAGAATTGGCCCCGGTCTTAGATTTCAGAATTGACTTTTATTAAGTTTTAGTTTTTATTAGGATTTCATTTATTTTTTAGTTTTATTTGATTTTACATTTATTTAGGATTTTAGCTTTAGTTTTATTAGATTTTATTTTTAGATTTTAATTTTTAATAAGTTAGTTTTATTTTTCTAAGGGTCACAATTTAAACACACACACCCCAATACCATACACACTATACTACACACAAACAAAACCCTCACCCTCACACACTTACCATACACTACACCACACACAAACCCTTTTTCCCATCTTCTTCCTCTCACCACATTCTCTCTCATACCCCACCATACCACCTCAACCCATACCCACAGCCAACCTCCGTCGCCCATCAGCCTACCCCACTTCACGCCGGCGACGCCCCTGCACCAACCGGACCTGACATCCGCCATTACCCCCATCTCAGGCAGCTGTCCTACTTCATAACCCGCGCCAGAACCAATCTCCAGGCTGACCAGGTCTGAACTCGGTGACCCAAAACCAAACTAGCTCCAACTCTTACCAGCACGCCACCCCAATCGGACCTCCATACCCGCCTGTGCGACCTCCTCAATTCTGATCCCATTCCTGACGAGCGGCTTAGCCCCGTTGCCATGCCGACCCACATCCATAACCCGACCCCTTATACCTCCAAACTCATCTTCAATCCAACTTTGCCAAACCTATTTCCCATCTCAATGTTAAGATTTAAATGTTTTATTGGTAAGTTTGTCCTAGTCTTTAGGTATTCAGGTTTATGATAGGTTTGTCTAAGTCTTTAGGTATTTAGTTTCATGGCCGAGAAAGTGTGTTTAGTGTGTTCCTATTTCATAGGTGTAGTGGTTAGTGCTTGGAAGAAGTCTTCTAATGTAAAGCCTATTTATAGGCTCTCTACTTTATCAATAAATGCACAGAGCTTTACCATTTAATACCTCTCTTTTGTTTTCTTCTTAACTTTGTATCAGTAGTATAGTTAACAGTGCATCAGTGGTATTACAGCCAGAAAATGTGTGAGAAAAATCAAGAGAGAAAGAGTTCCCAAAAAAAACTTGATAGCTTCGGATTCAAATTTTGTGCAGGAAGCAATCCCACATTTTGATGATCACTATGACCATTGGAGTATGCTATTGGAGAATTTTCTACGGTAAAAGGAGTATTGGCCGATCGTTGAATCTGGAATTGAAGAACCAACAGCAAATATTGTCTTGACAAATGCCCAGAAAACAGAGTTGGAAGGGAGAAAGTTGAAAGATCTGAAGGCAAAAAATTACCTTTTTTAGGCAATTAGTCATCCCATCTTGGAAACAATTCTTAGCAAAGAAAATTCCAAATATATTTGGGATTCCATGAAGAAAAAATATCAAGGCTCTGCTAGAGAGAAGCGTGCACAACTTTAAGCCTTGAGAAGAGATTTTGAGACTCCACAAATGAAGGATGGGGAATCTGTCACCAACTACTGTGCCAGGACTATGGAGATCAGCAACAAAATGCGATTTCATGGTGAGAATATGGAAGATATCACCATTGTGGAAAAGATATTGCGTTCCCTGACACCGACATTTGATTATATCGTGTGTTCAATTGAAGAATCTAAAGACATAGTTGCATTTTCTCTTGATGAACTGCAAAGCTCCTTGCTAGTCCATGAATAGAAGATGAACCGAAATTCAACTTCAGAGGAGTAAGCTTTAAAGGCTTCTATCTCTACTCATTTCTCAAACATTAGAGGAAGGGGTAGAGGCAGAGGTAGAGGTAGAGCAAGGGGAGATCGAGGCAATATAGATGGTAGCAGGTATTTAAAAGACGATGATGATCAATTTCAGGGCAAAGGCAGAGGACGAGATCAACATTTTGACAAATCCAAGGTAGAGTACTTTAGATGTCATAAATTTGGACATTATCGCACTGAATGTTATACTAGGCTGCCTAAAGACAAAGAAAAGGAAGCACAATCGAATTTTGATGAAAAAAAGGAAGTGGAAATCTTGTTAATGGTTGTTCAAGTTAATCAGGAACCTGAGTATGATGTTTGGTATGTGGATACAAGCTGTAGTAACCACATGTGTGGAAGTAAGTCTTCTTTTTCTTATTTAAATGAAGGCTTTCATTCTACAGTAAGTTTTGGTGATTATTCCACTATGAGAGTGATGGGAAAGGGTGATATTGAGATTAGAACCAAGAATGGTTTTGTAGAAACAATTTCTAATGTCTTTTATGTTCCTGATTTGAAAAGAAATTTGTTAAGTGCTGGTCAAATGCAAGAAAAGGGTTATGTAATCACTATTTAAAAGGGTCTTTGCGAGATTTATGATCCTATTAGAGGAGCTATTGCTGTTGTGAAAATGAGTTCAAACAGGTTGTTTCCATTAAAGATTGAAAGTGTGTAATCTTGTTTGGTAGTTAAAGTAAAAGACCCTTCCTGGTTGTGGCATTTTCGTTATGGCCATTTGAGTTTTAGTGGATTGAAGACCCTCCAACAGAAAAATATGGGGACATGTCTTCCTCAGATTAGTAATCCTTCCCAGGTTTGTGAAGAATGTGTTGTTGGCAAACAACACCGTTCTCAATTTCCCCAAAGGAAGTCATAGCGAGCAAAAGGTGCTTTGGAGCTAATTCATTCCGATATATATGGCTCGATAACACCTATTTCTAATGGAGGTAAAAGATAATTAATTACCTTCATTGATGATTATACTCGAAAAACTTGGGTTTATTTTTTGTAGGAAAAATCATAAGCTTTTTCTGCATTTAAAAGCTTTAAGGCTCGTGTGGAAAATGAAACTGAAAACACCATTAAGACCCTCCGAATAAATCATGGTGGAGAATATTGATCAACTGAATTTGAAGTTTTTTATGAAGTTCATGGTATTCGAAGAGAGCTGACAGTTTGTTATATACCACAACAAAATGGTGTATCACAGAGAAAAAACAGAACCATCCTTAATATGGTAAGAAATTGTGACACCCCGCCTAATTAAATACCGAGTGATCAGTCCTTTATTAAATTAAAATCACGGTGAATGGTTGGTTCAATCTTAACATCACTATCGCAAAATAAAAATTTCCGATTTAAACATCCTGAATAATTAAGCTAAGAGTCAAAACCATTTCAAACATTATTTCCATATTATTTAATCCAGATATGAAAAACTTTAATAATTAGCAGTTTAAGAATTCCGAAATACTAAGGATGGCAATAGCACACAAGAATTAAAACTATCTAGATAAACCAAACCAGTTTAAAACTATAAATGGAACCATCCTGACAATAGTTAACTCCCAAAGAGTACATAATACTGAAAATACAAAAAAACATAGATCTTAGATATGACCAAACTGAATAGGGAACGGGAGACACATGCCCTATCTATGAAGAGCTAAAACAAGAATTTGAATCAATGAAGAGGTCGTCTAAAAAAAGGCCTGCAACTCCCACATAAGCTGCAACGCGTCCAATCCAAAGAACCTATGCATGACGCCCCTGTGGGCACCAGTAATATATATATATATATATATATATATATATATATATATATATATATATATATACAAGAGAGAGAAAGACAGGAAACGGGTCAGAGCCCGAGTGTAAAACAGTTTTAAAATAGTTTAGCAAGTATTTAAAATGCTTACCTGCTAATGAAACAACCATGTTAGTATGTGACACTCTCTTGAGAATTCTCACCTCTCGTCTAGTGTGCACGCCTACCATCCTTCTAAACCTCATAAGTCTATCTCACTTATTTTCCATAAAGTTTTATCTCGAGAAATAACAAGGTTTTGGTATTTAGTTTCAAAAATTAATCTCTTCAAGATTTCTTACGCTATTTAGAACAAATTAGTACCATTATAACGTTCCCGAACACTTATAAGAAAATTGAAACATTTATTCATTACTTAACTACTTATACGCACAGTAGAAAGTTCCCATGTAAATATATGTATATATATTAGTCTCACAGGTAATATATATACTAACGGCACCCCACATAAAATCTATGGTGCTGGCATAATCTGCTATCAAGTCCCCGTATCACTCGTACTAAGGGAAATACTAGTTCGGAATCACTCTCGAACTGTATTAACACAAAACACATACAATTGGAGGCGAAACATAGTTCCAAGTCACTAAGAGGTCAGCACATACCCTCATGTATCTTAGTACCATCTGACTATCAATCAGATAGCCTGTACCAAGGAATCTTATGTTCTAGGGTACGAGTCAATATTCCCCATAAAGGCCCAATCGAGATAAGACTGTCCCGACGTAGAAACCCCCGTGATAGCAAGTAGCTCGAGTATGATTTTTATACCAATCTATAATATATGAACAATCACACAGTCATATATATATAATTATCCACATTTCTAAATTAGGTGTGCACACGACCCATATTTATAATTATCCGTCATTTATACATTTTACTCGACTATTTCGCATAACGGACTTGTCATTGTTATTCACATTTATAATTCACATCATACTCACTTTTCCTATCTCGAAGTATTCTAAGTATAATTTCAGTAGACATACACTCACTTACCTTCTGGTCTAACTCCCTCACGAGTCTCGATCCTTTTATTAAACGTACGCATATTTTCTTATATGCATGAATAATTCCTCATTAACACAAAATCTCATCATATATTAAGTTTCACTCAACGGGGTCTACCTAGACCCTATTGGTCTTCTCTATATCCCATTATAACCCAACAATAATAATCAAGGGCTCCTATGCATTTTAACCAGATTAAACCATCGGACGAGAATTTGCAGTTTTACAGGAGGGGTCAATCGATCGATGTAAGGGGGTCGATCGATCGATCGTCGATCGATCGATGTTCTTGATCGATCGATCGATCAAGCAGTTATAACGAAAACTACATTAACCTAGTTACTGGTTTGCCTCTCCAACCTCAACCAAATCTCCATATATCAATCCCAAACTCCCAACCAACGTTAATACAAGTACTATATGCCTAAACAAATTATTTTCTATGTAAAATATGTCCTAATTCATCAATTATAACAATTTAATTGGTAAAATTTACCTAAACTTCAAGAAACCTAATTTTTCTTTTTCTTTCAATTCTTCCAATTCTTTTCCAGATTTCTTACTTCTAAATCCATACAAATTCATGGTTTATCCTCTACATGCGATTTAGATGTCTAGAATATGATTACTTCTTCCACAACATGTGATTTTAAGTCTCAAAACTATACTTTCTTTCATAAAAAAAGTTCTAAACAACCCTAGACTAACTTGATTGAGACATTAACTAAAAATAAAGAAAGATAGATACTTGCATGAGAATTAAAGGTCTGATTCGATGACTCTAATTGGTATCGCAGTAATCCTCTTCTTTCGATCTACGCTTTGGTGGTGGTGGGGGTGCAAGATTGGTGGTTCTTGACCTTGAACACTTAGAAAGCTTTTCCCTTCTTCTTCATATGGCCTCCTTACCTTTTGGTTCTCAGAATCCTAACTTCCCTGGTACTCCATCTCATATAATCTTAATGATTTTCGTCATTATTAAAGGCCAAAAATAGAAAATTACCAAAATGCCCTCCCGGGTTACCGATTAGGCCTAAAAACGTCCCGAGACCCAAACTAAACCTCCGGGTACACTTTTCTGACTATCTCGACCCTTACGGACACATTGACACACTCGAAATGACCATATGGAAGACTTATAATTTATTCACTTTTAATAATAATAATTTAGTCCCGACACGACATAGGCAAGTGTTATCTGTTTCACACAATATAAAATGGTGAGAAAATAATAATTTTGAAATTTAATGGATGTCTAATATTTGGACTACATACTTGACTTGAAATTTCTTGATTGTTGAGGACTTCAACAAAATCTTCCCATGGGACATACGAAACCAGCCCTTGGAAAATAAATTCCCTGCATTTTATATAATCAATAAGAATTGTATAATAATAATAACCTTATTCTTTTGCACCAAAAAAAATATAAATTAGTGAAGTGATAAATCATAAAACAATAAACTTTACCCTGGCTCAGCCTTTTGAATAAACTCTTCAATCTTTTTCTTCGAAGCTTCATCGAGATATTTGTATACTTCGATTGCTTCAAGCTTGAAGTGAGTTTCTTTCATTTGTTCAGCTATTGTTAGACGGCCTTTTCTCAGCTTTGACTCTTTTTGTTTCTTAATTGGTTCATGCTTTTCGGTTTCGTTGTCAGCTTTTCTTTTCTTCTGCCCTCTAGTAAGAGGTCCTTTTGTTTTGGATATTTTCGAGGTGCCCTGAACTATCTTTGAGGCTAGTTCAATCTTCAAACTCGAAATTTCGTCCATGATTTTTTTATTAATGTTTTCCTGGTATATTTAACAATGAATGTTGGATTGTAAGCATTTTTTGAAACAATGATTCATTTTCTCTTACGTGTATTTTATAAAGTACACGCCTGTATTTTAATACATGCGTGTATTTTATAATATACACGCATGTATTATATAATACGTGTACTTTATAAAATTTATAATATACACGTGTACTTTCAACATAATTTGCGTTTACTTTAGAAAGTAAAGTGTGTACTTTATAGATACATGGTCAGTTTTTTTCAATTCTGATTCTTCAAGCATTTTCTTCAACTCCGAAATTTCGTCATTAAGGATTTTATTATTGTTTTCCTGTTATACAAAAAGAATGTTACATTATAAGCAATACTTGAATATAACTGCATTATTTTTAATAAAATAATGCATGTACTCTGCATTATTTCTAATATCAAATAAAACTGTATTAAAAATACTATGAAATAAAACTGCGTGTACTTTGGGAAAACTGCGTGTACTTTGGGAAAACTACGTGTACATTAGGAAAACTGCGTGTACTTTAGGAAAACTGCGTGTACTTTAAACCTGTACTTTAGGAAAACTACGTGTACTCTGCATTCAAAAGTACCTATTGAGTTCATTTCAATTCTGACTCCTCAAGATTCTGCCTCAATGTCATCTTTTCCATGTCAGCATCTTTCCATTGTTGCAATGTATCATCATACTATTTTTTAGATCTTCATTACTCAGAGACAAATATCCATTTTTTTGTTCCAAAATTCGTTTTGATTCTGCCTGTTTTTTCAATGATTCATCCAATTCTTTAATTCTATCTGAGTCACTCATTGTGACTTGATCAAACTTTTCTTTTAAAGAATTGTTTAACTCAACTAGTTGGGCATTTTCTACGTCCAACTTATTTAATAACTCTTTTTCCTGCAAAAGGTTGGAATTCTCCACCTTTAACTTCTTCATTTCCTCATGGGCTTCAAAAAGTGAATCACGATCTACTTGCAACTGTACATTCAAAATGGCACTCTCCACCTCCAAAGTGGTCACCTTCTCAAGTTCACCATTAATGTCTTCAGCTGCTTTAGATAGTTGGTTATTTTTTTCCAACAATTCCCTTTTAAAAACAACAATTTGTTCCTCCAAATTAAGCTTTGGTTGATCTTTTCCCTTCTTTTTCTTTGGAGTCACAATGTTTTTAAGGAGAATATTCCAACCATGTGAAAACAACGTGTTCAAGAAGTGGAGACACACAATTTTAACAAAATCAACAATTCCTTCATCTGTCTCCAATTCAACTGATTTCTTCACACCATTCAATATTTCTGACTTTCCTATTCTTTTTGCGAAGTATCGTGCTTGTAATCCACATTTTTTAGCAGTATTCGGTCGCTTTTTCAGTTCTATTGATTTTAAACCCTCAACCAGGGGTATGCCAAATATTTCACTTATATCTATTGGCATTATTGGAATCCTACTCTTCATATGGAAACTTTTGGTTTCCGTATTGTACAGCTCGATAATTGATAAAATATTTTTATCCATCTTCTTATGGTCCACTTCTACTACTTTCTTACTGTAGTAGGCATTGAAAAGCTCCCAAAATGGAGTCTTCTTAAGAAGTTCAATATGGCTATTGTTTATTTTATCTTTAATCTGATGCAAATCATGGAGAAAGCTAACAATATTTGACCGATATTAGTCATTCCTCTTTGCAGGACGTTTAGATTTCAATGCCACACTAGAACTAGAACTGAAACTGGATGAAGAACTATCATCAGAACTGCTCTTTTTTTGTTTCTTTCCTCTTCTTGTCTTCATCTTCATCCCCATTATATTGATCTATAAACAAAATTTAAGTTACTAACCTATAATGATATGTACAAAAAATAAAATACATGCGAATTAGAATAAAACATAGACTAAAACAATAAAATACAAGCGTATTTAACAAAAGTACATGCAATATTCTCACAAAAAATTTATACAAGTCTCAACAAAATACATGCTAAAGGCGATAATATATATCGTCAGTTTCATGGTAATACCTAACAGAGGTTGTTCGACAAGTCAAAAACCAAGATTCTCTACTCCTAATATATTCAGTAAAGAAGTGATACAATAGCTAAATGCTAAAAGCTCCAACATTATCAAAACCCCTTAAGCAATATTGCTCAATTCGTTTAGCTAAATCCTTCGCTTTCGATTCAGTTACTTGAAGCTGTTGCACATCAAAAGTGCAGTAAATGTCTTCATAGTAGTAGTAGAAACCAAGTAACCTTTTATCTCTATCAATGATGCGAAGGAGAAAATGAATTTCATCATCATTAGTACTATTAACTGTCAATGTGAAAGGTTTTGTATTGTTAAGATCTTCGAATGTGCAAGCAGCAGTTTTGTAGTTGAACATGCTTGATCGTATGATTCCTAAATAATAACACAACAATACAAAATAGTACACTCATAATACACATTAGTACATGGATATTGGATTGAACAAATTGAATTTTAATGTGCGTGTACTTTCTGAATTTGTTGCGTGTACTTTCAACAAACTACACGCAAAAAATAAAAAAGTAAACGCAATAATACTGATTGTTAGCTAATAACATATCATTCAAATGCAGCTAGCGTGGACAAAAAACACTCCTAAATATTAACAAAATAATAATACTTCTTATAAACTCATGGAATATCATTCAAATGCCGCTGGCGCAGACCAAAATAATATAGGATTGATCAAATATGGATTTGAAATAAATATTTTATAGAGTACACGTATAAAACATAAAAGTACACGCATAATGATTTGAGAAATTCAATTTCAATGTGCGTGTACTCTGTGTATTTTGCGTGTATTTTTTGATAGTACACGCAAAATACACATAGTACACGCAACACAGGGCTTGCATATGTACATATTTCAATCATGTATATATTCGTAGTCCTTGATAAATTCTCGATAAATGATGTATACAGGAGGAAAAGTATAATGATGAAATACATATATCTAACATGCAAAAAGTGTGTTTCGCAATTAAAATGAGGGAAACAAATATATGATGAAATACATATCATGAAGAAGAAGAATGTGATTTCATCAGTCCATGTGTCCACAAATTTATACATATGAGAACACAAAATACACAAGGACAAAAAAGTGATAAGAGAATGTATACATACTTGTTAGTGGCGTTTGGAAGAATTTGATTTAGAATGTAAAATGTAGAATTTCAATGATTAGAGTTTGATTGAAGAGAGCTAGGGTTTTGATCGAAGAGATTTAGGGTTTTGATCGAACATAGTTTTTAGAGCTTCGATCAGGAGTATTTATATGTTATTGTTGACCAAATTTTGTTTGAGAAATAGATTCGTTTTGGGGTTTTGATCGAAGAGATGGTAAGATTAAGGTTTTGATTCAAGAGAGAATACAGTATATTTGACGCTTCGATTTCTGAATAGTGCGTGTTTGTTTTAATTTCGGGGTATTTATATGTTGGACCTAATCGTTTAAAATTTGTTGGCCTGACTTTTTTGTCCAAAATTGTTAGTCCAAGGACTAGACCGTAAAAACCCTCCTTTTTTTTAACCAAACATGAACACGATCCTAAGAAAAGTGACACAACACAACATGAAATATGATTTTTTTACAAAACACGAACACGACCCAAGTAAAAGTGTCACGCCACAATATATGTTATTTTTTTAACCAAACAGGAACCCAACAAAAATAAAAATGACACGACACGCTTCAAAATCTTATTTTCACCAATAAAAGTAATATGACACAACGCAAAATCTCATTTTTTTACCAAATACTAACACAACCCACTTAAAATGCAACACGTCAAGTGGGCAGTGTTTGCATTTCGTAAAAAAATAGATTTTGTGTCATGTCATGTCACTTTCATATGTGTTATATTCATTTTACGTAAAATTAAGAGTTTGAGCTGTGTCGTGCCATGTCGTGTTAATTTTATTTTGGTCGCGTATTATAAAACATTTTAAATAAAATGTACAAAAAAAAAACAGTTTTAAACAAACAGTTTAAAATAATTTTTTAAGTGCCTAAAGATTTTATTTAAAAAAATTAAGATTCTAATAGTTATTGTTTTGGAACTATTGGCTTTTTATTTTTATAAAACAATTTTTGTAACTATTAGAGTTTTTGTAACTACTAGAATTTTTGTAAAATTTTTCTTAAAACACTCCCGTGCTTGGATTTTACTTAAAACATTTTTTTAAAAATAAAATTTTTAGGCACTTAAAAAATTATTTAAAACTATTTTTTTTATATTTTATTTAAAATATTTTATAATATTGCCTGTACAAAAATGATATAGATACTTTGGAAATACCATAGACAAAATAATATGTTACTAAGTCAAATATTATGGACAACGGACCTTGTGGTCCTCCAAGATATTAAAGTCTTCTGTGTATATTATATGTCTTTTAGTTAGGTACATGGAAACAAATTTCTTTTGCCTCTTAAATCTCTGTGCTCCATATAATTGTTAGAGGGGATTAACATCTTTATTGAGTCACTGATGTTTTAGAGCAGATCAGAATATTATTATCATAATTAATTCACTGTTAATTATTTTTCTTTTACTTTTAGAAGACTGCGATTGCGGCACACATTATCACCTCCACCGACCCACCCCATTTCCCTACTGCCGGAGTTCTGAAAGCTGTCGCGGGAGCTCCTACGACCACTGCCAACAATGAGTATGGGGGAAATCGATAATAAAGCACCAAACAAGTGTACAATATTTGTTTGTGTTTGCGCCTTGTACGTAGCTTATTTATTTTTCATATTAGATTTTTACATGTATCGTTTAGACCCTGCTATCAGGATTTATCATTATTCTATAAACTAATTTTTCTGTACTTCTATTTAACATGACACTTGTTTAACTGCTACGGGACACTGCAGTTTTTACCAAAATAACCCGTTCAATTGCTACAAGCATAATAATTTATTTATTTATTTTTCTACGGTGTAGAATAGATGTTGAAAAATATGAAGTCTAAATATATCCGATTGGTTCAGAAATATATCCATAATCTCTACAAGCCAATTGGTTCTGATCTCCTTCTGTCACTTTGGGAAGTCAGTATCGAAAGAAGTAAACAAATACTAGGTACCCCAATTGCAGTCCTTTTTATTAATACCAATTCCTATAATAATGGGAGCCACAGGCTTTGACAACTGGCATGGCATTATAAACGTGAATTATAGTACTTTCTTCATTGAACGTATATTTTTTATATTTAATATATTTTTATATATTTTGTATATTTTTTATATTTAATATATTTCGTATATTAAATATATTTCATATATTTTTATCTCTCAAACATTTTTTAATACACACTTAATCTAAGCCTTTTATTTTGTAGTAAAAAGTCTCTTATTCTCTTATGTTTAAAGCTCCGCGCCAGCGGCATGGTAAATCCTTTTTGGCATGGTGAAGAATTTTTTGATGCAAAATAAAAATACTTGAACTAAGCGTGTATTAAAAAAAGTTCGAGTAATTATTTGGTATATCCCCCTATTTTTAAAATATTTTATATAATTCATATAATTTTTTAAATATTTCGTATATTTGATATATGTATATATTTAATTTACATAATTTTTATATTTCGTATATTTTATATATGTATATATTTTGAATGTTTCATATAAACGTCTTTCTATTTTTTTAATTTTTTAGAATTTTATTCAATATTAGTCAAACTGTGAAAATGTTTTTCAATACTTTTTTAGAATTTTTTTTGTAATTTCAACACCATTTACTATTTTCTATAATTTGTTTGGTTTTTTTCGGGAAATTTTTTCTATGTTTTACAGATTATTTATGATATTTTATTGATTTTCTAATTAATTAATTAATTTTCTATTCAACTAGTCTTTTTTTTATTAGAAATCTGTTTCTTTTCGATATTGGAAATTTATTTCTTTCCATCAGAAATCTCTTTTTACTTGTAAATTTTTTTTATTAGAAATTGATTTTTATATTGGAAATATATTTTTTTCCTTTTCAAAATTTGTTTTTCTAAATGTTTTTACATTGTTTCTAGATTTTTTAATCTTTTTGGTAATTTTCAGAATTTTAATTAATGTTTTTGCAAGTTTACTAATTTCAAATCATTTTCAATAATATTTTGTAATTTTTTGCCATTTCATACTTTTAATTTTTCCCCCTGATTTTGATATATTTTTTTAGGATTTTCTATATTTTGAAATATTTTTTTTGTATTTCAATGTATTTTCATTAATTATTTGAATTTTTAAATATATTTTTTGAATTAATTTTTTTAGAGTTTTTCCATATTAAAATTTCTCTTTTGGTATTTTTAAGAATATTTAAAAAAATTGTAAAAAATGTTCTAGATTTTTTTATATTTTAAAAATATTTTTTTAGTATTTTCTCATGTTTTTAATATTTTTCTGTTATTTTAAGATTTTATTTAAAAAAAATATGTTATGATGAAAATAGCCTCACTTGCAGCATGTGTCACGCACATGACTAACTTTTTTCGTAAAAAAATTAACGGAGTTGGATGACAGGGGGTTATGTGTAATCTTTTAAATGTTTTGTGAGTTAAGTGCAAAAATTGGAAGTTAAGGTTGTGAAGTGTGGAGGGGTTCAAAGTTCAGAGGGCCTATGTATAATTAACCCTTCTTTTCTATTTATATGATTTTGCAATATTTATTTACTACATGACTCTATTTAAAATGTTTGCTTCGGGCCCCCAAAACCATGGTCCAACCTTGTAATTATATATACTATATCATTAGTTGATTTATTATCCGTGAAAAGTAGTTATTATAGTTCATTTTTAACTTTTGTAGTTTTGGATTTCACATGCATTCTATAACAAGAATAATTATAAATGTGAAAAGTATTTTATAATTTATTATTTTCCATGGAAAACATTTCTTACTCACCCTCCAAAAAATTGATTTTCATTAAAAAAAAAAAAATCTAAGACAACCAATTTCATATTTTTCCACTCACTTTTCAACTTGTTATAAAAATTGAACTATTTTCAATTATTTTTCAACTTTGTAATCAATCACTCCCTAACTTTTTGTTGTTGTTTGGATTAGTGAATGCATTTTTTCCCGTGAATTTTTGGCTCCACCATTCTACATAGCTTATCTTCTTGTCCACGTTTTGTATAACATTATGTAATGCAAAATATGAAGTCTAAAGATATCCAATTGGTTCAGAAATATACCCATAATGTTGAAAAATATAATTCAGAAATATATCCATAATCTCTACAAGCCAATTGGTTCTGATCTCCTTCTGTCACTTTGGGAAGTCAGTATCGAAAGAAGTAAACAAATACTAGGTACCCCAATTGCAGTCCTTTTTTTTAAAACCAATTCCTATAATAATGGGAGGCTGGGAGCCACAGGCTTTGACAACTGCCATGGCATTATAAACGTGAATTATAGTACTTTCTTCATTGAACGTATATTTCTTATATTTAATATATTTTGTATATTTTTTATATTTAATATATTTCGTATATTAAATATATTTCATATATTTTTAAGGATTAAATATCAAAAAGTCTCTCAAACATTTTTTAGTACACACTTAGTCTAAGCCTTTTATTTTGTAGTAAAAAGTCTCTTATTCTCTTATCTTTAAAGGGCCGCGCCAGCGGCATGGTAAAGCCTTTTTGGCATGGTGAAGAATTTTTTGATGCAAAATAAAAATACTTGAACTAAGCGTGTATTAAAAAAAGTTCGAGTAATTATTTGGTATATCCCCCTATTTTTAAAATATTTTATATAATTTATATAATTTTTTAAATATTTCGTATATTTGATATATGTATATATTTAATTTACATAATTTTATATTTCGTATATTTTATATATGTATATATTTTGAATGTTTCATATAAACGTCTTTCTATTTTTTTAATTTTTTAGAATTTTATTCAATATTAGTCAAACTGTGAAAATGCTTTTTCAATACTTTATTAGAATTTTTTTTGTAATTTCAACACCATTTACTATTTTCTATAATTTGTTTGGTTTTTTTCGGGAAATTTTTTCTATGTTTTACAGATTATTTATGATATTTTATTGATTTTCTAATTAATTAATTAATTTTCTATTCAAATAGTATTTTTTTTTATTAGAAATCTGTTTCTTTTCGATATTGGAAATTTATATCTTTCCATCAGAAATCTCTTTTTACTTGTAAATTTTTTTTATTAGAAATTGATTTTTATTTTGGAAATATATTTTTTTCCTTTTCAAAATTTGTTTTTCTAAATGTTTTTACATTGTTTCTAGATTTTTTAATCTTTTTGGTAATTTTCAGAATTTTAATTAATGTTTTTGCAAGTTTACTAATTTCAAATCATTTTCAATAATATTTTGTAATTTTTTGCCATTTCATACTTTTAATTTTTCCCCCTGATTTTGATATATTTTTTTAGGATTTTCTATATTTTGAAATATTTTTTTTGTATTTCAATGTATTTTCATTAATTATTTGAATTTTTAAATATATTTTCTGAATTAATTGTTTTTAGAGTTTTTCCATATTAAAATTTCTCTTTTGGTATTTTTAAGAATATTTAAAAAAATTGTAAAAAATGTTCTAGATTTTTTTATATTTTAAAAATAATTTTTTTAGTATTTTCTTATGTTTTTAATATTTTTCTGTTATTTTAAGATTTTATTTAAAAAAAATATGTTATGATGAAAATAGCCTCACTTACAGCATGTGTCACGCACATGACTAACTTTTTCCGTAAAAAAATTAACGGAGTTGGATGACAGGGGGTTATGTGTAATCTTTTAAATGTTTTGTGAGTTAAGTGCAAAAATTGGAAGTTAAGGTTGTGAAGGGTAAAGGGGTTCAAAGTTCAGAGGGCCTATGTATAATTAACCCTTCTTTTCTATTTATATGATTTTGCAATATTTATTTAATACATGACTCTATTTCAAATGTTTGCTTCGGGCCCCCAAAACCATGGTCCAACCTTGTAATTATATATACAATATCATTAGTTTATTTTGCAATTTGTGAACTACTTTAATAATATAAGGATCCGCTTCATTGATGTTGATTTATTATCCGTGAAAAGTAGTTATTATAGTTCATTTTTAACTTTTGTAGTTTTGGATTTCACATGCATTCTATAACAACAATAATTATAAATGTGAAAAGTATTTTATAATTTATTATTTTCCATGGAAAACATTTCTTACCCACCCTCCAAAAAATTGATTTTCATTAAAAAAAAAATTTCTAAGACAACCAATTTTATATTTTTCCACTCACTTTTCAACTTGTTATAAAAATTGAACTATTTTCAATTATTTTTCAACTTTGTAATCAATCACTCCCTAACTTTTTGTTGTTGTTTGGCTTAGTGAATGCATTTTTTCCCGTGAATTTTTGGCTCCGCCATTCTACATAGCTTATCTTCTTGTCCACGTTTTGTATAACATTATGCAATGTAAATTAAGAAAAAAATTAAAAAATGTAAAATAATTGCAATGCCAATAACTGATTTTAAATTTTGGCCAATATACCTAAAGAAAGTTGATGGATTGAACAACTTCGCAAGTTTTTATAACGATTTTTTTTTATATAATGTAGGGGAGAAGATCATATTCATGAGGCGTAGGAGGTGTTGGGGACTGAAGGTGATGACCCTGAGTCCTGACTTTTGTGCCAAGAATGAGAGTATTGCCCGCCCTTGATGGTATCAAGATTGATATGCAATTACACTTAAATTAATTTTTCATCAATGCTAGATACATAAAACTTTCACATAAAATTAGTATACACACTCATACGTTGCTAATTTAATTAGAAAATAATGTGCTAAACAGTGGAGGAGGTTCAGTTTGGAAAATGATATAGAAACTTATGAAGTACAATAGAAAAAATAATATGTTACTAAGTCAAATATTATGGACACCGGAGTTTGTGGTCTTCTGAGATTTTAAAAGTCTTATGTGTATATTATATGTCTATACCTCTTTTAGTTAGGTACATGGAAAAAATACTTTTGAAAAACATATATTTCAACTCTTAAATCTCTCTGTTTCATAATTTTCATACAATTGTTATTGTAAATAAGAATATTGAATTACAGTATCTAAATATCTTTTTTGTGAAAGTGTTGGAAAATTGGAATATAAATGGGTATTTAAAGCTGTCCAGATTTTTCTGGACAGATTTTTGAGCAACTTTGAGCTCAAATTTAGGTGGGACCCACACTACGGAAATTGTGGGACCATATACGAACGCGTTCACCTCCGCAAGGAGATTAACGTAGTATATTCATATGTCCAATTTCAATAAGTTATGAATGATAATTATGTCCCCAAAGTGACTCACAAAGCAATGAAAGTTAATGAATTGGGTGTGTTTTAACTCTTGTCCCACATTGGAAGAGTAGTGGAATTTTGATGAGTTAATAACACCCCAAGTATGGATCGGCTCGGCTCGGTTCGGTTGGCTTATAAAAATTCTTAAATTTTTGGGCCGAATCTAATTAACTTTCTGGGCTTTAATTAATTAATTACGGAATTAATTAATCTTTAATTAACTGATAATCAGTTAATTTCAAGAGTCAGCAGATAACCAAATTAACTGCTTTGACAGTTAATTTCGGTTTTGACTGTTCCCAACAGTCAAGACATTTACTATAAATAAAATGTTACCCCCTCAGTTTTAACTACTGAAAAATTCCGAAATTGCTACTGCATTATTTCCTCTGCCCAGAAAATTATTTTCTTCATTTCTGCATTGCATGTTCTTGGTTCTGTTGAGTACAAACACAGAAATTGTGTTCGCTGGGATTATTCATTGCTGTGCTGCTTGATTAAATCCGAAAATCCGTTCTATCTTGGGAGGCAATTATTCATTAAACTCAAGCACGTTGGAGGAATAATTTTGTCTTAAGGAGACTGTTGAACAGGGCTCGGATTTCTTTCTAATTATTATTAATATTTCTGCAAATTCTAGTAAGTATTTCATTTCTATTATTCTGTCATTATTTTAATTGTTCATAATTCTGTACAATTGTTATTTATAAATAGTAGACATAACAATCTTAAGACAAAATTATTTTTTGTTCTACTGTTTTTTGTGTACAGAATTTTTTTTTATTACAGAAATTTATTTCTTTGTAATAAAATCTGTTTTGACAGAAAAATGAATTAATTTACTGCTTTATTGTAGAAATTAGTAAAACAGTTTTAATATAGAAATTAGTTTCTATACTGTTTTTATATTCTGTTTTAGAAAATAAAATTTTATTTGTGTACTCTTGTTAAAATCTGTTTATATAAATTTTTTTTTATCTTAAATTATAATTCTGTTTTGTACGGAATTCTTTTTATTATAAAAAATTATTGTGACACAGATTTTATAATTTAATTCTGTTTTGTACGGAATTCTGTTTATATTTCACTTTTATTCTGAATTATTATTTGAATTCTTTTGGAATTCATTTATTGTGAATCATATTTGGAGGAAATTGTTGCACAGAATTTTGTATTCTGTTTTGATTAATTCATTATATATGAATTTTATCATTGATAAAAATTCTGTTTTTGTAACAGAAATGGAATCGCAAAGTACGAACACTACTCCTACGAAACTGATTGTCACCAACACAAGTGTGACTGCACCCGTATCTATGCCACACGGGGAGAAACCTGAAAAGTTCATTGGGGCTGACTTCAAACGTTGGCAAGGACAAATGTACTTCTATCTCACTACCTGCCAACTGGGCAGGTTTGTATATGAAGATTGCCCCTCTATTCAAGAGGGAGATGATGCTGAAAAGGTTGCTGCTGTCGATGCTTGGAAGCACTCGGACTACCTATGCCGAAATTATATTTTGGCCTACTTGGACAAGACTTTGTACCATGTCTATTGCACTATCAAAACTTCCAAGGAATTATGGAATTCTTTGGAAAAGAAGTATAAAACTGAAGATGCTGGGATGAAGAAATTTATCGTTGGGCGTTTTCTGGACTTCAAAATGGTTGATTCTAAATCTGTGATCTCGCAAGTGCAAGAATTCCAAGTGATCCTCCACGACATTCATGCTGAAGGAATGTCAATCAGTGAAACTTTCCAAGTTGCTGCAATTGTTGAAAAGTTGCCACCTTCTTGGACTTTGTTCAAAAACTATCTCAAGCACAAGCGTAAGGAGATGAATGTGGAGGAGTTGGTGGTCCGGCTAAGAATCGAAGAAGACAACCGTGAATCTCAAAAGAAAAGTGGGAAGAATCCGATGGAAACAAAGGTCCATGTCGTTGAAGGTCCTAAAAAGAACAAACGAAAATATGATGGGGAAGGCACTTCTAAACATAACAAGAAAAAGTTCAAAGGCAAATGCTACAATTGTGGTAAACCGGGACACCGCTCAAGTGAGTGTCGTAAGCCTAAGAAGCAAAATAAAAATAACTCTCAAGCAAATGTGACTGAGAGTGACCATATCACCAATGATTTGGCGGATATGAATCTTTCTGCCGTTGTCTCTGAATGTAACTTGGTTGGAAATACCAAGGAATGATGGGGGGACACTGGAGCCACACGACACATTTGTGCAAACAAATGGATGTTCTCCACCTATAAGCCTTTGGAAAATGAGGAGAACCTTTTTATGGGAAATTCTTCCACTTCTAAGGTGGTGGGACAAGGAAAGATTGCTTTGAAAATGACTTCTGGAAAGGAACTTACTCTCAACAATGTTCTTCACGTGTCTGATATCCGAAAGAATCTGATTTCGGGATCTCTCCTTACTAAGAATGGTTTCAAGCTTGTGTTTGTGTCGGATCGCTTTGTGTTGTCTAAAAATGACATGTATGTAGGAAAGGGCTACCTAAATGAGGGGCTCTTTAAATTGAATGTTCTTACTGTAACCCCTAAAACATCTGTTTCTATGAATGAAGTTGCTAGTTCTTCTTATTTGATTGAGTCATCTAATATTTGGCATGCTAGATTGGGACATGTTAATTTTGATA
The DNA here is from genome assembly GCA_949130495.1 of Sambucus nigra. Classification (NCBI taxonomy): domain Eukaryota; kingdom Viridiplantae; phylum Streptophyta; class Magnoliopsida; order Dipsacales; family Adoxaceae; genus Sambucus; species Sambucus nigra. Next base: position 378,523,459 of record OX422214.1, on the reverse strand, counting down.
CATTGCGTAGATTAATTAACTTGGATTTTTTGCCAAAATTCAATATAGATAAAAATCATAAATGTGAAATTTGTGTGGAATCTAAATTAGCTAGATTACCTTTCCATTCTATTGAAAGGATAACTGAACCTTTAGATTTAATTCACACCGATATTTGTGATTTAAAATTTGTTCAAACTAGAGGTGGGAAAAAGTATTTTATTACTTTTATTGACGATTGCACAAAATATTGCTATGTATATTTGTTACATAGTAAAGATGAGGCTATTAATGCATTTAAACAATATAAAAATGAAGTTGAGAATCAATTAAGCAAAACGATAAAGGCTATTAGAAGTGATAGAGGAGGTGAATATGAATATCCATTTGAGGAATTTTGTTCTGAAAATGGGATTATTCATCAAACAACCGCTCCTTATTCTCCTCAATCGAATGGTGTTGCTGAACGCAAAAACCGTACTTTGAAAGAAATGATGAACTCAATGTTATTAAGTTCAGGAGCTCCACAAAATTTGTGGGGGGAAGCCTTACTTTCTGCTAATTACATTCTCAATAAAGTACCTCACAAAAAGACTCATAAGACACCTTATGAATTATGGAAAGGTCGAAAACCTTCCTATAAATATTTACGAGTGTGGGGGTGCTTAGCCAAAGTGATGGTTCCTAAACCTAAAAAGGTAAGAATAGGGCCAAAAACCGTGGATTGTGTATTCATCGGTTATGCTACTAATAGCAGTGCATATCGATTTCTAGTTTGTAAATCTGAGATTTCGGACATTCATGTAAATACGGTTATTGAATCGAGGGATGCTTCATTTTTTGAAAATGAATTCCCGTATAGCATGACCCGAGAATCTGGTCCTCCTAAAAGGACATATCAAGCTACTACAACTGGTACTCATCAACCTATTGAATCAATAGAGGATGAACCAAGACGTAGTAAAAGAGCAAAAACCTCGACTTCTTTTGGTCCGGATTTTCTAACATATTTGTTAGAAAATGAACCTCAATCGTATAAAGAAGCTATATCCTTACCCGATGCTTCCAATTGGAAAGAAGCAATTAATAGTGAAATTGAATCCATATTACAAAATCATACATGGGAACTAATGGATCTTCCACCAGGTTCAAAACCGTTAGGTTATAAATGGATCTTCAAAAAGAAATTGAAGGCCGATGGATCAATTGATAAATATAAAGCTAGACTTGTAGCTAAAGGCTATAGGCAAAAGGAAGGGTTGGATTACTTCGACACATATTCACCGGTAACAAGAATAACGTCCATTCGGATGTTAATAGCAATAGCTGCTATTAATGGACTTGAAATACATCAAATGGATGTAAAAACTGCATTCTTAAACGGTGAACTAGACGAGAAAATTTATATGGAGTAACCTGAAGGGTTCAAAGCTCCCGGACAAGAAGGAAAAGTATGTAAGCTTGTTAAATCACTATATGGATTAAAACAAGCACCTAAACAATGGCATGAAAAATTTGATAATGCAATGTTATCAAATGGTTTCAAAATTAATGAATGCGATAAATGTGTTTACTTTAAATACATCCATAATGGATATGTCATTGTATGCCTCTATGTTGATGATATGCTTATCATGGGTAGTAACTTGGAAATTGTCAAAACTACAAAACAAATGTTGAGTAGTAGATTTGACATGAAAGATATGGGAATCGCCGATGTTATATTAGGAATTAAAATTTCTAGAACATCGGATGGACTTATATTATCTCAATCTCATTACATTGAGAAAGTTCTTGAAAAATTCAAGAAGTATGATATTAGTCCTACCAAGACACCTGTAGATGTAAATTTACATCTAGCAAGAAATAATGGTGAAAGCATATCTCAACTAGAATATTCTCGTATTATCGGCAGTTTAATGTATGTCATGAACTGTACGCGACCGGACATAGCATACTCAATAAGTAAGCTAAGTCGATTTACGAGTAATCCAGGAAGAGATCACTGGAAAACAATATTGAGAGTTTTGGGTTATTTAAAGTATACTCAAAACTATGGATTGCATTACTCAAAATATCCAGCTGTTCTTGAAGGACATTGCGATGCAAATTGGATATCTGATACAAAAGACTCTAAGTCTACGAGTGGGTATGTGTTTACCCTCGGAGGTGCAGCCGTATCTTGGAAATCCTCAAAACAAACGTGCATTGCTAGATCAACAATGGAATCTGAATTCATTACACTAGACAAAGCTGGAGAAGAAGCTGAATGGCTTCGAAATTTCTTAGAGGATGTTCCAAATTGGTCTAAACCTGTGCCCGCAATATGTATACATTGCGATAGCCAATCAGCGATTGGAAAAGCACAAAATCACATGTATAACGGAAAGTCACGACATATTCGTCGTAGACACAATACCGTTAGACAACTTCTCTCAAACGGAATTATCACAATTGACTATGTAAAGTCAAAAGATAATATATCGGATCCACTAACGAAAGGTTTAAACCGAGAGCAAGTTGAAAGATCATCGAGAGGAATGGGTCTAAAGCCTATAAATAAATAAGAATCAATATAGTGGCAACCCAACCTAGCTGACTGGAGATCCCAAGATCTAGGTTCAATGGGCAAACCGAACTACGTTGTATTCAGTAAGCACTGGAGGATATTTAATCCTATCCATTCCAAAGATGAGACAGTGCATATCTGCCGCGAAATTAGGATAAGTTATGCTTTTAATGACATCTATATCTTAGTACGTCTAAGTGGGGTATTGCAGAATACTCTTTATGGAAGTCACCTACGTAAGTAAGAAGGGGGCCACTTCTATGAGAATAATGAAAGGCATATTCTCTAAAATACTTACGGAACCAAGTGGTGTTCACGGCCAAAATGAACACAAACGTGAGAACCAACTGTGTTGAAGAATTGTTGTGTGAATACTGTTGTCTAGGTTTACAAAAACGGTTGACGGTTCAAGGACGTGAAGTCTACTGATTAACCAAGTAAATCCGATAGTATATCACTAAGGAAAGTTCAAGGCCACTAGGCTACTTCTCCCGATGCAATAAGTCTTCAGTTTTACTCAACCTGTGTCTGCATCTGCATCAGCATCTGTTTTGTTTTATTTATAGCGATATATCATTCATGTGGGGGATTGTTGGAAAATTGGAATATAAATGGGTATTTAAAGCTGTCCAGATTTTTCTGGACAGATTTTTGAGCAACTTTGAGCTCAAATTTAGGTGGGACCCACACTACGGAAATTGTGGGACCATATACGAACGCGTTCACCTCCGCAAGGAGATTAACGTAGTATATTCATATGTCCAATTTCAATAAGTTATGAATGATAATTATGTCCCCAAAGTGACTCACAAAGCAATGAAAGTTAATGAATTGGGTGTGTTTTAACTCTTGTCCCACATTGGAAGAGTAGTGGAATTTTGATGAGTTAATAACACCCCAAGTATGGACTAAGGCTTGGATGCCTTGGGGGTATCCCAACTCTTTGAAGGGGAGATGACCTAAGCTATGCTCGGGTTGACTTTCGGTCAAAAGTCCACACACGCGCGCGCGTCCGTCCGTCCGGCCGGCTCGGCTCGGTTCGGTTCGGCTCGGGCTTGGGCTTATAAAAATTCTTAAATTTTTGGGCCGAATCTAATTAACTTTCTGGGCGTTAATTAATTAATTACGGAATTAATTAATCTTTAATTAACTGATAATCAGTTAATTTCAAGAGTCAGCAGATAACCAAATTAACTGCTTTGACAGTTAATTTCGGTTTTGACTGTTCCCAACAGTCAAGACATTTACTATAAATAAAATGTTACCCCCTCAGTTTTAACTACTGAAAAATTCCGAAATTGCTACTGCATTATTTCCTCTGCCCAGAAAATTATTTTCTTCATTTCTGCATTGCATGTTCTTGGTTCTGTTGAGTACAAACACATAAATTGTGTTCGCTGGGATTATTCATTGCTGTGCTGCTTGATTAAATCCGAAAATCCGTTCTATCTTGGGAGACAATTATTCATTAAACTCAAGCACGTTGGAGGAATAATTTTGTCTTAAGGAGACTGTTGAACAGGGCTCGGATTTCTTTCTAATTATTATTAATATTTCTGCAAATTCTAGTAAGTATTTCATTTCTATTATTCTGTCATTATTTTAATTGTTCATAATTCTGTACAATTGTTATTTATAAATAGTAGACATAACAGAAAGTACATCTGAATGATAATTATTTATTGTTATATTTGAGCAGAAATCTTTCCTTGGCTAAAAAGTACCATCTTAATGATAGTGCTTGGCTCTCCTACAGTTAGAACGAGTTATTTGTTGAATGTAGAATTCACTGTCTCTCCAATTAAATTACTAATATAACATTTCATGGTATTGATAAACGTGTCTTTAAGAAAGATGTTGATGATCTCAATATGGAAGGAAAAAATAAAGCACTAAACAAGCTCACTATATGTTTGTGCCTTGTATGTAGCTTACTTATTTTTCATATTAGATTTTTAAATGTTTCTTTAAGACACGTTATCAAGATTTGTCATTATTCTATATACTAATTTTTGTGTACTTGTATTTAACATTACTCTTGATAAATTGCTACGGGACTTTGCACTTTATACAAAAATATGTTGTAAATCCGCGCGATATGCGGGCGAGTTGCAATGTACGAAGCATAGTAAAAAAATTCTCTTAAACTTTCTAACAAAAATATTCTTATTGTTTACATCTACAAAAAAGCAGAAATTTTTAATTAAAAATACAAATTATAGTTATTTAATTACAACTTATAGTGATTAAAAATATTATAATTTAAAAAAATGTAATTTTGAAAAACCACGACAACAATATAATGCAGTATATAGTACATATATTTCTAATACTCAATGATTAAATAATTACATTTTTTTATTATAAATCAGGCAAAACATGATGATGTAAAATTATAACAATTAATATTTTTATAAATTATTAAAACGATCAAATTTTAATTTTATTTCATTGGTAATACTTAAATCATATTATCCAAAAAATAAGGGGAATGTATAAGCTTTTTTTTTGTTGAAGATTTGGATCTCTATCGGGGGACATATAGAGTCGTATCTTAGGGTAATATTTCAGAAACTCTAGCAGTTCTGATTCTCAATGAAAGAGTCTCATACCCATAGGTTTTTGAGGTTATTCTATATGAAATAGTATTGTTCCTAAAATTAGATTGTATTGTGAAGGAAACGTGGATAATTTGATTTGCAATATTAAATCCCAGTCCATTAGATACAAATCTTTAGATTTAATCTAAGTCTGACAAAAAATTCCACCTCCTTTTCAATTAGTCTCATTTGCTAAGTATGTAGTTCATAAGTCCTATCATCTTTTTTTTACTCCAAAAGGTTCCATAAAAAAGATTTTTGGTCTAATAGGTTCTATTTGTAAATATATAATAGGTCATATTTGTAAACATATAGTGAATATTTACTATATGTATAAATAGTACCTATTAAAAAATATTATGACATGACCTATTATATAATATTTTATTTAAATATGTGTTATTTTTCAAGCTCCCTAAAATAAACACACATACTAAAAATTCATATACAAATTTTCAGGAGGTGAACACACACCCAATTAGCCCTATAAACGGATCGGATGAAGATCGGATCAGGCAAATCCAAATCCATATTCATTTATGTTAAACGGATTCGGATTCGGATCCGATCCGATTATTCGACGGGTCGGATCAGAAAAATCCAAATCCATATCCATTTATGTTAAACGGATTCGAATCCGATTATCCAATCTAATATACTTTTGACCACTTGATTTGCAACATTTTAATTTTCAACTCCTATTTTATAAATTTATTTTGCAAATGTTCCAAAAAAATAGATAATGAAATAAAGAACTATTATAAAATATATATTTGAAATATTATTAAATACAATATATATTAATTAACGAGTCCGCATTTTAAGAATGCGGACCGGACATGTGTCACCTAACGGTGCGCCTAAAAATTATCGCCTAAATTATAGGCACACTCTCTTTCTTTTCTGAGCTCACCGTCAGGTGACACATATCCGGTCCGTATTCTTAAAATGCGGACAAGTCCGCACAAGAGCAGGGTTGTATGTATGTGTGTGTGTGTGTGTGTGTATATATATATATATATATATATATATATATATATATATATATATATATATATATTAATTGGATCAGATTATTAACGAATCGGAGTATATAAATCCAAATCCGCTCCATTTAATAAACAAGTAATAGGGTAATCGGATAATCGAATTTTAGACATGATCCAAATCCACTTAAATGGATCGAATTCGGATTCGGATATGGATAAAATCCGATCCATTGACAGGCCTACACCCAATTACCTTCTTTGCCCGTGATGAAATGTTTGTAAGAGAGAGTAATATAAATTGGATTTAACCATCCAATATATTTCGCTCATGGCTCATCCAAATAAATAGTGATGTATGGGGATGGCAATGGGGCGGGTTTTGACGGGGACTTGCCCCTCCCTCGACTCTAATGGGGGGAATTTTGGGGTAATAAACGGGTCGGGGTCGGGATGAGGTTTGGTATTGGAAAAACCCGTCGGGTTAGGAATGGGGTCGGGTTTAGAGTATAAAAACCTCGAACTCGCCCCGTTTAAATGTATGTTTACTAATATGCCCTTGTATATATACTTTATATTTTTTAAATGTATACTTTGTTTCCTAATCTCTTAATTTGATTATTTATATTTTTTTAATCTCTTAATACCTAATTTTTTAAGAGTATTACAAAACTTAAAAAAAAACTGAAATGTGTTTTATATAAAATAATTTTAAAAAATATCATAATAATGTTTTGAACGGGTTTGGGCGAATTCGGGCCCCCCACGGATTTTTTAAAAGAGGTGAGGCGGGGATGGGGTCAAGTTTGGGGTGGGGTAAATGGGTTTGAGATCGGGTTTGGCCAAACCCGCCCCGTTGCCATCCCTAGTGATGTACATAAGATATAAATATGAAAGGGAGAGAGAACCAATGTTGATGCAAAATAAAAATTAAAAAATGAAGTTCAAATATCTTACTCAACCAAGACAATAATATCTGATACAGGAAATGACAACCTTTAAAGAAGACATTAATGGAAGAGAGGGTAAAAAAAACTCTGGAAAAGAGAGAAAAAGTCAGTGACGAATTCAATCAAGAGTCCAAAGTAGAAAATGTCGCAGATTGCGTGCCTCCGACAGCGGTGGCTTGAGGTAGATCGAGAGTCTACAATTATGTTGGTAAGGCTTGTGGTGTCTTGAAGAGAGCGATTCAGATTTAATACGATGATGGTAACGGTAAATTGAATTTCATTCCACCATAACTACAAATGAAAATCATGGCTCTATTGGGTTGTGACTAAAAGTTTTTAAAAAGTCAGAGTGACGTTGGGTGTGCCTGTGGAGTGTAAAAAATCATGAAGTGCCTTTTTTAGAGAATATCGGTGAAATCGAGCTATTACACGGAGTAGTTTTAATAGGTTTTACCCTTCTCTGCGACATTGGGAAATAGAAGGGTCGGGAAGAGGGAATGGCCAAGAAGGAGGACAGTGATACGTTGTGTAGTTGTGGCGTAATAGATGAAAAACGAGTTTTATTTTCTGTTTATAAGGCCCCTGAATAAAGAGATTAGGGAAGGAGAAAGGGAAGGGAGATTTAGAGACTCAGGAAGGAGAAAGGAAAATGATAAATAAGAAGGAATATTGGTGTGCCTAAATGAATTGAAGTTTCTCAACAACTATGTTCTTAAATATGAGATTAATGGTTAACAGGTATATAGAAGGTCAACTTACGTGGATAACCCCGTTGAATAGGACTCTAAATGCTTGTATAGCATTTTAGATTATTATAGAGATAACCTGTTTAATTGCTATGAGATTAATAATTTATTTATTTAATTTTTTATGATGTAGAATATATGTTGAAAAATAATGAGCTACCACTTAAGTTTCAAGTATGAAAATGCTGAGTATGACCCATTCCCATATGGAAATACACTTCTCATGGATGTTGTTTTCAGGAATCAATCGACTCCTAAACTTTTTTTTATAAAGATTTACTCTTTAAACTATTATTGCATTACATCGTTGACTGTTCGATTAAGTTTTTCGTTAACTTTGATGAAAAATTCCAAAATATTCATCTTAATATTCTTGTTGGTGTCAAATTATAAAGGGAGATTTTTAACATCATATAAATGGATTTGGGATTCTTTTATTGTGACCATATTTTTATGACATACAGTGAATTTAATTATTCAATTTACTCATGATTTACATCAATATACTTAAGTACAACTTTTAGAAAATATTGTGAACATGTTGTGTTATACATATTTTTGTATGTTTTTGCTTCACACAAGACGACATGACAACCATTATTTTAACATGAACACGATACAATATAAAATTATATTTTTTGAAATAACAGGACACGATCCTTTTAGAACACAACTGACACGACTAATGATATTAATACCTAAATAAACATGAAAATACACGAAAACACAAATAAAAATGAATTACACAACACGATTATTCGAGTCATTATTTTGGCACTATGCGATTTCATATTATAAAATCCTAACACAAAAATGACTTATTCTGTCAATTTCGAGTAAATTTTGTGTCGTGCTCCTGTTTGTTTCAAAATGGTACTTATCATGCCGTTTCCTGACAGGCCCAACACAACTCAGAAACGTGTATACCACAATGTGTTTAAAATGATTATATAATATTTTTTAAGTTGTACCATGGTATTTTGAAGTAAAATATAATTAATTTGAATAATAAATTAACATTGTATCGCAAAAATATGGTTACGATTTTACTTTGCTAAAAAGAAGCATCACAAATTCATGTAAATTGATGAAAAGTTTCCATTTTTAGCTTTTGTTAGGGCACACTCACACTCCTAGGTATGATATTTTACACTTTAAAAAAGACTTAAAATACTGATCACGACGTTACACGCCTTTTGTAACACTCTCTATCTACATGTTTTGTAACATTACATGTCACGCTTGCCCGTGCCGATTTGACGTGGAAAATAATAATATCTCTACAATTCATTCAAATATATGTGATTTTAAATGTTAAAATAAATGTAACATAAGTCAATTTTCTTTCTAGCATATTAAAATGCTAAAACAACATCTCCATAAATGATGATTTTCTTCCAATCCCCACTCCCCTAAAAATTTGGACATAATTCGAAATCCAAATGACCATATTTAATATTGAATTGAAAAAAAAGATAAAGCATAACATATTTGATGAGAATCTTCATGAATGATGTACAACGACCAAGTGAATGGCATCATTTGCCTCCATATCTATGTCCATACTTGTTCAACATAACCTGTTTAAAAGTCGATGACAAAATGCTTATGAGCATCGAGTGTGGATGAACAACTACCACAATCTAAATATAAAAAATACTGAATTAGTATAAGAGTCTAAATATAGACCATGAATTTTAAATTATAAAGATAAGATGTTACCTCATTGCATACTCTTTCAACCCAAATAAAACAAGATAACTGAAGAGAATGTATCTTTAGTTTTTATCTTGTTCGACTTACTGATACATGCTAAAGGTTACATTCATAAGGACTTTAAAAGTTGTTAGTTACATGGATAAGTACAAATTCAAATTCTAGGTTACATCTACAAATGTGGAGATAAATAAGGCACATATTTGTTGTTAGGATAAGTATTAATATGCCCCCGTTAAGTTGAAGGTGGTGTGGAAAAAACCTTAAACTTGTCTAGCAAAAATTGAAAGCGGGGAGATGACAGTCCTTTTGTCATAAGGTCGACAACCTAGAAATCGGTGGGAATAAACTTCACTTGAAGATCACACTTAGTAACTTTGTCACGTACAAAATGGAAATCAATCTCAACATGTTTTGTACGGGCATGAAATATTGGGTTTGCGGAGAGATACATAACACCAATGTTATCGCACCATAAGGTGGGAGCATTATGAAGACAGATACCGAGCTCAAAAAATAAGGATTGAAGCCATGTGATCTCGTCAGCTGCATCGGTAAGAGCTTTGTACTCAGACTCTGTGGAGGAACTAGCAATGGTGCGTTGTTTACGAGATGCCCATGATATATGATTAGAGCTGAGATAGATTGCATAACCGCCGATAGATTTGCGATCATCTACACAACCCGCCCAATCAGAGTCGGAATAATCTTGTAATTCACAGCTGGATGATTTTTAAATATGAAGACCATGAGATAGTGTGTTGTAGATAACGAAGACTTCATTTTACACCCATCCAAAGGGGATCGGTGGGACTATGCTTAAACTAGAAAACTTTGTTTACCGAATAAGCTAAGTCCAGACGAGTTAAGGTAACATATTGTAATGCCCCAACAACTTGGAAAAACTTGGTTGGATCCAGAAATGGAGAACTACCACACTTGATAATTTATCTGAAGAAAAAATTGGTGTTTGGATAGGCTTGGAAGTGCTCATGTCTATTTTCTTAAGAAGATTCATGATATAATGAATTTGGGAGAGTATGAGTCCAGGGGGTGTGGAATGACAGCAATACCCAAAAACAAATGAAGTTAGCCGAGATCCTTGATTGATAATTCACTACTCATGATCTGAATTAAGGATTGATAATGAGTAGCCTTAGTTCTAGTGATTAGGAGGTCGCCAACATAAATCAGGACATATATTTTTATACCATGATTGTTGTAAATGAAAAGAGAGGAATTTGTCCTTGAAGAAACAAAGTTATGCTTGAGTAGAAATTGAGATGGACGATAAAATGATGCACACATTGCTTATTTTAGACCATAGAGAGAGCGGTGAAGCTTACAAACATGTTGAGGTCGAGAGGGATCTTCAAAACTCGGGGGTTCAATCATGTAGACCTCTTCATTGAGAACACCATGAATGATCGCATTGTGTACGTCAAGTTATGGAATGGACCAATTATTAGACATGATAATAGCAAGGACGACCCGAATGGTCGTATGTTTGACGATCGAGATGAATGTCTCTACATAATCAATGCCATGTTGTTGGTGAAATCCTTTTGCGACTAAACGTGCTTTATAGCCCTCTAATTTACCATATGCTTTTCGCTTAATTCGGTACACCCATAAACATCCCACAATGTTCATATGAGGAGTCCGAGGGATAAGAGACCATTTTTATTACATAAAAGTTCATTGATTTCATCTACCATGGCGCGACGCCATTCAGGACATTTGTTTGCAGTGGAAAAATATGTTGGTTCATTGTCTATAGTAGCGGTGCATAGTGACATATTTGCGTTTGTTTTTTTCATGTGTCGGTGAGTCATTGTATGTGTTGGCGAAAGAAGATCAACGACAAGTGAAATACCATCCGAATTGTAGATGGAAGTTGTGTGAGAGGGGTGTAGTAATGGAGTATGTGATATGGTTAGTGAAGTATAGACATGCGATATGGGTGGGGTGATAAGAGGTGAGGTTGATGGAGACAAAATAGGATCATGTGAGGATGATAAGGTTGGAGTGGCAGTAGGTTGAGGACTCACGGGTAGTGGTGGTATAGTGGTTCAAATGTAATTTTATAGTTTCTTAGATGAATGAGGAGATATAGGAATTGGGTTTAGAAGTTAGATAATGGATGGAACAAATAATGGTGATACACTTATTGAAATGGTATGTTGTGGTTGCTTTGATGAATGAGTAGATGTATGAACTGGTTTGGGCTGTTGCACAGTGGATGGGACGAATGCCCAAGGTTGGGTAGAATAAGAAGGAGTTGAAGTGGGTGGAGGACCCAAAATTGAAGTTCCTGAAAATGGGTATGTGTTTTCATCAAACCTTACACGGCGGGTAACATATATCCTATTTTTGTTAGTATCTAGACGACGATACCTGAGATGGGATGGACTGTACCCCAAAACTACACACGGAGTGAAACGAAATGACATCTTTTGCTCATTATAGGGTCGAAGGTAAGGAAAACATAAGCACCCAAAAACCTTTAAAAACATGTAATTTGGAGAAGTGCCAAATATACATTGAAATGGTGAAATTCCGTGAGACAACTTAGAGGACATTCGATTTATTAAGTATATCACGACTTCAAATGCAAAGTTTCAATAGTTGTGCGGAACGCATGCTTGAGAAAGAAGGGCAAGTCCCATTTCAACAATATGTTTATGCCGGCGTTCAACTGAGCCATTTTGTTCATGTGTGTGCTGACAAGATAAGTGATGATAATTAAAATTATTATTTAATGAGTGATACTCACTAACCTAATCAATTTGAACAACTTTTTTTTGTATTATATTGACGCTTAACATGAATTTGGAATTTATTAAAAATTTATAGAGCTTCTGTTTTTTGCATCATGGGATAAAACCAAATAAACTTGGAATAATCAGCAACAAAAATAATAAAAAAACGATGACCCTCACTTGACATCGTTAGGTAAGAACCCCATACATCACTAAAATAAGAGATAAAAGATAAGAAATAAGGGGAGGGGTAACCGAGAGACACAATCTAGAGAACTTGCAAAGTTGATAGGACGTACATATAATATTGAGACGTGAAGAGAGACATGTCAAGTTCTTTTTATTGATAATCTGACGCAATACATGTAAGGGTGACCCAATCTGCAATGCCAGCATTCTGGTGAACATAAAGTGAATGGATGTTGACGGTGTCAAGGAGTACAATTCGTCTTTACTCGTCCCGGAAAGGAGAGCTTTCTGCATTGCTTGATCCTTAACAAAAAATGGGTGGGTGAAATTCAAAAAACACATTATTATCTTGAGCAAATTTTTTAACAGAGAGAAGAGGTTTTGTAATTTTAGGAACATATAAAAAATCAAATAATTTAAAACGAGCAGTTGGGGATTTAGTATTTGATGAACCAATGCTAGAAATGCACAAGCCCTTACAATTATGATTCGGCATGAATATTGTATTTTTCACCCCTTCTACTTTCATTTTAGCCCCCTCGAGAACCTTAATTCTTATATTAATGCTCGTTAACTATAAAACCTCTTTTTATAGGTTAACACGCTATATGAGGTATAATTGAGCTGTTGTAGGTATTTCGGTGCTTAGTGTGAAGTTCGGTAGCATTCTGGTAAAATTCTGTCAACTTTTATAGCCTCGGGGGTATTTTTAGTAATTTTAACATTCGATTTTAAACCAAAACTCTTCACATAAGTTGAATCCCTTTTATTTCTCTTCGCGTGTCCGCTGACGGTGCATTAATCCGAGTTGTATTGAAGGAGTTATGGCATTTTTAGTATGGTTTTGACTTCAAAAGCACACTCATGGGCACATTCAAGGGTATTTTAGTTATTTTATAATTTTTTTGGCCAAATATCTTCTTGTATATTTTATCTCTCTCAGTTATCTTCGCGTAGCCTCCGACCATGCCTAATTTTGAGTTATAACGAAGAAGTTACGGTATTTTCCGTAAAGTTGGACAAAGCTGAGAATTGCAGACTATCAAGTGCGAATCGATTCGGACAAGTCCGAATCCATTCGATTTGACACCAGAACCTACTTTTTATTTCCCCTATTTTCGAATCTATTTGGTTCCTTTCGAATCGATTCGGTCCCCTATTTTTTGAACTTTCTTATTTACTAGTTTGCCACTAGGGTTTATATATATAAACATTTCATATCATTTTGATGACATATAATTCATTTTGTCTTAGATTTTGGGTGTTTTATTGGGAACTTTTTACCCTCTCCTCCATTTCCTTTGGGTTTTTACCCATCCTATATGTAAGTATTTACTATTCATTTATCTTCCTTATTGTATTTGTCTTGTTTAGCTTTATTTTCGTTGATGTATTTCATTTCCTTAACTAGATAACTTGTTTTCATTAGTTAATTTGTTGAGTAATTTAGTTTAATTGTGTTTAAAGTAGTTTAATTCATGTGTAGTCCGTAGATAATGGGTTGGGATTGCGTTTCCCCCATTAATGGGTATTGAGCTCCAAAAGTTAGGTTTTGTGTAAAATTGCGTTTAATTGAAACTTCACGTATCAAAGTCGGATTGTTATGCATTTAACTTTCTTTATCATGCAACGTTAGTGTTTATAATGATAATCCGAATTTAATCCGCATGTGACCATTTTTGATTAAATGTTTTATCTCGCAACTTTGGGTTAAATTCCTTCTTGCGTGATGTTTATGCTTAATTCAAATGCTCGGTTAAATAGCTTTCGAACCGAAATTCTAACTATGCGTAGTTTAGCCCACGGAGGGGACGCGATCCCGACTCTCATTTAATTAATATTGTTTAGAGTTAACGTCTTATTTTTCCCTTTTCACCAAAATCACCATATCACCTTTTACACTTTTATTCCAGAAGTAGTAAAACAACCTATCAATCTAATCAACATTCCCTGTGGATTTCTTATGATACCCGGACTCGACGCTATACTCTCTTGTCGAGTGTAGTCATAGTTTAGGTTTTTGCATTGAGGCGGTGAACCAAAAACAACAACAGTGCCCTATACGAGCGCATAGTTCGCGCTCGATAAAAAATGACGCCATTGCCAGGGAGTGTTTTGTTATAGATTTTAGTTGATTTAATATTTCATAATATTTCTTTTATTCATGTTTGTATTCTTTATTTTATCCTTTCCTTTTGACTTACGCTAGATAGTTTCGAGAAATTGAAATTTTTGTGTTTGTCACTTTTGTTGAATTGCCTATTTTGAAATGTCTCGCTATAACTCTTTAGATTACCTTAATTGTTATGAGAATATTTTTCCAAGTTATACTCCCAAAGCAATGAGATAATGCCTACAAATTCTTGAAGATGAGCGCATTAAGCGTGAAATTCAAGAGTATGTAAGTAATCCCTCATTGCCTTGTGAGGATAATTTGAGAAGCGGGTAATCCGTTAGCTATGAGAAACCCGCACAAGAAGATGAAATGTCTTCTTGTTGGTTTGACCACGAGTTAATGATTAAGGAAATTAATAACCGATCCGAGAGTTCTAAGGCTTGGTTTTTAGAAAATAACACCATGCTCGATGAAATCATTTCTCTACAAAATCGAGTTGAGGTTGAAACTTACGTTTCACCTGTACCCCTTTTTAAGGAATAAATGGTCGAGAATGATCGAAGCACTTTCGAATTTCAACCTCTTATTAATTCTTCCAATTATATTGAGGTTGAAGGTCCTTCATTTCCTTTAATCCCGAACCCTTAAATTTATCACAAGAATTAGTTGAAAGTCTTGAGGCCTTTGAACCGATTCTTGAATGAGAATATTATTTTTAGATACTTCATCTCATGGGCTATTCACTTGCACTAGCCCCACTCCCCTTCCAATTGAAAAACGTTGGGTAGGTGATTTTATTTCTCCCGAGATCAATGTGGTCTTGTCCCCCGTATTATCCAAATCCCCCATCGTCCGTCCAAAATTTAAAATTGGCGATGGTTCACATATACCACCACCCACTTGCCTTTCGTTTTTAAATAGAATTCATATCTTCCGAGAGGCATGATTTCTTTGTAGGGTCCACTATTGATCTTTCCAAGTCAAATTGTATTTTGGGTGGATCCTCAATTATTTAGACTTCTAGTGTATAGTTAGTTAGAAGTCCAAATTGTTGGTTGTAAATATTTAACATTTTTTTTTCTTTCGTTTTAATTTAGTCTAGTGTAATTAGTTAAACTTTTGTTATTTATTTTCGCTATGCTCGTTACTAACTTGTTTTGTAGATTCAATGGACTCATACTTACCGGAGATCGCTCCAATGTTGGGTAATACCATTATTTTCCTTTCTTTATGTTGTGTTCTTCATGCACATTGATGACAATGCAACATTTAAGTTAGGGGTGTGGGATATTCTATCCATATCTTTATTTTTTCCATTGATTTGATCACATGTTGTTACAAAGCAAGCTTTTTGTTAAAAATTGAAAATTTTAAAAATATTTTCTTTATTTTATTTTTCCTTTGTCACGAATTTTGCCTTGTTTTCGATGAGAAATTTCAATAAATGGTTGATCCAATTGACAACTCAATGATGCATGCTCTCGATTTTAGAAGTTATTAGACTTAGTCCTCTAATCATTGATATTATGAATAACTTCATGAATTAAACTTTATCCCATGAGCACATACGCTTTTCTTGTTTTATTGATTTGGTTTAAGATTTTTATAACTCGGTAACCTTTTGTTGAATTGTATATATTTACAACGAGTGAGGTTTGTGATTTTCTTCATTTGTGAGTGTTATACAATACTCTTTCCTCCTTGAAAACGTTGATTTCATTGGTAATCTCACTATTCTTTCATTTGATTGATCATTATTTGAGTTCATTTATGAAATGTGTTACTTGAGCATTATTTTCAAAGTTTGTTTTAACTCGAGAATTGCATAAACTTTAGGAAATAATCATAGGCCATATTTGCTATATCACCCATATGGACCTTTACATCACCTTATATGTTTCCCCTCGTCAACCCCTTTGAGCCTAAATATAGCCTTTCATTTCATAACCCAAAATCCCATAACCAACTACTCATTGGAGTTATAAACCATATATATCACCTTTACATACCTTTGTTTGGAATGATACATGTGATTGAATGATGTTCTTATCTTTCGGTTGCAATTAAGCATGAAAAGAGTGAGAAAAGTAGAAAAGAGATAAGGGAAAAAGAGAAAAAGAGAAGTGAAAAACAAAAGAAAAACAAAAGAGAAACATTAAAAAATGAAGAAAAGAAAATAAAAGATAAAGTTGATGTATAAAGTGTTCAATAAGCTTTGATTACTCTCCTATTGTCATATTTAATGTTTGTTAGGGAACTTGTTTTCCAATTTTGGAATTGCCCGCGAGTTACCATGATCCTGAGTTTTTCATCCCGAACACTTTGAATCTGTAAATTTACCTTCATTTCGTACCTTAACCCAAAACCTACATTACAACCCTATACAAGTCCTATGTGATCTTAGGGTGATTTTACTTCAAAAGTTGAAATAGTTTAATGATATGCGAAAATGCATTTTACCTCCTTTAATGAGCGGTATCTTTCATTCAGATTATAATTTTTCATTTTATATATAGCGTTCTTCATTTGTGACATGTGCGCGGCCTAGTTTCCATTTACATTTACTCTTTATGCCCGCATGTACAGTGTATTACCTCCCCTTTAATAGTGATTTCTTTTATTGAGTGTAATTTTCGGTGAGGATTGATATATGCATGCTTTAACGCTTATCGGGTTTATTTAAGTTTTGGCCAAATCATACGATGCATGTGCTTGCCTCCCTACCACTTTTAAGGTTTCTATTCTATGAAATCCGTTCTATAATGTTAATAACTATGGACTTTTGTTTGAATTCGTTTGATATGCTAATAACATGTTTGAAATCTGTTTCGTATTGTTGAGTTTGTCTTATGTTGATTGGGCATATTTTGAGGAAACTATATGATGTTTGTGGGTTTCATCCCTAAAAACCCTCATCAGACAACACCAGTATAATAGGGTAACGTGGGGATTTAATGGATTATTGCATATGCTAAATGCATCCGTTCGTCCGTGAAAGTGACATTTATCCCCTTTTTACATATCTCCTTTTTTGTGGTTTACTTGTAGTTCTTCTTGCCTTGTACTTCATTGCTATGGACTAGCAATGTGTAAGTTAGGGGGTGTGATTCGGCACGAATATTGTATTTTTCACCTCTTATAATTATGCATTTTAGCCCCCTCGGGTACCTTAATTACTATATTTATGCTCGTTAACTAGACAACTCCCATTTATTATGTTAACAAGCTATATGAGGTATAATTGAGCTTTTGTAACTATTTCGGTGCTTAGTGTGAAGTTCAATAGCATTTCGATGAAATTTCGTCAGCTTTTGTAGCTTTGGGGGCATTTTAGTAAATTTAGCATTCAGGTTTTAATTCTGAACTCTTCACGAAAGTTGAATGCCTTCGATTTCTCTTCGCGTGGCCACCGACGTTACATGAATCCGAGTTGTATCAAAGGAGTTATGGTATTTTTAGGATGATTTTGACTTTAAAAGCGCACTCAAGGGCATTTCAATCATTTCATAATTTTATTTTTTAGCCTAATATCTTCTTGGATGTTGTATCCCATTGAGTTATCTTCTCGTGGCCTCCGGCCGTGCCTAATTCCGAGTTATAACGAAGAAGTTACGACATTTTTTGCAAAGTTGGACAAAGCTGATAATTGCAGACTCTCAGGGGATGAATTTGTTGGACTCGTGGAAGAAATGTTGAGAGATGAAAGTGTGTTGGAATGAAGGAACTCATGTCTCAAGAGTAGACCATGTAGCTAAGAGAATTAGACGGGTTTGGCATGAGCAACTAAGGTAGTAATCAAATCTTTGAAATCTAAACAAAGACCTTTAAATATGTAGATATTGAAGTCTTTTGTGGAAACGAAACGGTCGGCGGCAGCTTGTTCATCAGCATAACTCTTCGCATAGTGAAGATATTGAGACACCGTTAGGTACCGTTAACTTAGGTTTTGTAAGTTCATATGAATGATGATAATGCGGGTGCTAGACGGAGAGGCTAAGGCAGCGATCAATGCATCCCACACCTCCTTACAGGTTGTGAGTCCAACTACCAATGGAATCACATCATCAGAAAATGAGGAAAGAGTTATGCTTAGAAGAAATTGGTCCTTTTAGACCCAGAGCTAAAATGCTGGATTATTTTGAAGTTCCGCATGACCTTTAATGGTTATTTTGGCAGGAGGATAAGGATGTGATCTGTCAATGAGTTTTCTAGAAAAGATAGTTGGTGCAGTTGAGTTTTAGTGAGATGAAATGACGGGGACTGTTAAAAGAGGAAGATAGAACAGGTGATGGGTTGGGAAAGTTGTTAGTAGTGGAGGGAGAGGTCCAAGACGTTGTGGAACCCTCAGCCATGATGGAAAAAAAATGTTTGAGGCTCTAATACCAAAATAGAACAAGATAACTGAAGAAATTATATCTTTAGTTTTTATTATGTTCGACTTATTGATACATGCTAAAGGTTACATGTATAAGGACTCTACAAGTTGTTAGTTACACAGATAAGTACAGATTTAAATTCAAGGTTGCATCTATAAATGTGGAGATAAATAAGGCACATAAATTCTATTAGGATAGGGCTTTTAGGATAGGTGTTAAAAACCCCAGACCCGACCTTTTCCTTCCTTCCTCTTTTTCAATTCTTCAATATGGCAATCCCAATTCTATAAAAGTACAACAATAATGTGAAGTTAGTTTCATGTTATATAAAGTTCTTATTGGATAAAATAAAATAAAATATATAAATTTAAACTCACCTTATCGAATAAGGCATGGTACTAATGAACTATAAACATGCATTATAATAGAAATTCTGGATAAACAATGTTAGTTTAGAGTTAGGTTCATCTTTTAGAGCTTCAGGGATAGATTTTTCTTTTCCATTTGGTTGATGTTTGTAATACAAAGATGGACACGTTTAAAGTATAAGTCAAATAATTCCCTAAAAAAAATAAAAAGTACAATAGAAGAGTGAATTGCACATTTTCATATTGTATGGTGACGTTGACACCATGTGTTTGTAGTAACCAAACCTATATGAAAAAAAACATTGTATAAATCACAAATACAAATTAGTAAAAAAAACATTGTATAAACATTGTAACCAAACCATACGAAATTATGTTAAAAATTATGAAAGACTTACTACTTGACTCAGTTCTTCATCCATCTGCATATGTATTATATATTAGAAACTACTTAACAATAACTCTTTAAAATTTTAAGAAATAATAAAATACATACCTCTCCATAGATTGTCATTCTAGAGGTTAGGGGAGTTGGTCTTTTTTCCATATCGCAAGATAAGAATATTCTGTAAATATATTAACAAAAAAGTGAATATATGTAAAAAAAGAAAATATATGTAAAATTATTTACAAAATAATGGAAACACCACTTAATTAGAATATCCAAACAAAAGTATTTTTAAGTCAATAATGAACATGTGAAATTTTTTATAATAAAGAGTAAAAATAAATTTCATACCAATATCGTTGTCAATAAGAAAGTATGGCTTGAACGTGTTTGCCTTCATTGGTAACAAAATGAACCGTAAGCTGAGTGACAACCATTAAAACTATTAAAACTAACCATTAAAACTAAACTAACCAAAAGATTAATACTAACCATTAAAACTACTAACCAAACCAAAAGCTAAATAGTAACCAAAACGCGTAGAAATAGATATTAACAAAACAGACGCTCTAAGATTTATAGAGAAAACTTAGATGTATGGATAAAACTAACACTGTCTAGACACGATAAACACGAACATGAGTAGATTATACAGACACACAAGGGTTTCAAAAATTAACATAACACTGAAAATAACATTGCATTCATAAACACACGCACACATGAACATAACATTCTAATTTGTTTGAATCTTCAAACGAACAAAAAAATAATCATTAATAACCATTATAACTTATTACGAAAACTATTAATACTGAATACCAAAACTAACGCTAGTAAAACTAAAGCTAACGCTAATAAAATTAACCCAAAGCTGAACCATGCATTGTAAGTCATGAACTTTTCTCTAAGCGTGTAAGTCATGAACGAAGGCGTCTAAAACTGAACTGGGTTATATGAATGGGGTATTAAACTAACCATAAACAACGTTTTTACAATTGTAATTTTTTAACACTGTAATTTTTTTAACACTAACTGAACTGGGTTCATAAAACATGAGTTCAAAGCATGTGATGTTATGAATTGGGTATTAAACTAGCTATAATCAACATTTTTGCAACTGTAGTCTTTTTAACAGTAGTGTGTACTGGGTTTTATGATACGGGTTCATAAAACATGAGTTCAAAGCATGATTTCAACGGTATTAAACTACCCATTAAGCGATTCACGTCGTTTATTCAACTAGGTTCACAAAAATGAGTTCAAAGCGTGTGAAAAATCTGAGTTCAAAGCATGGTTCACATCGTAACTCTTAATATCTGAGTATACAAAATGTTATGTTGAGTATAAATCGAGAACTCTTAAGATTCGTGGGTTACGCTGAGTATAAATGTAATCCTCTAATGCATTAGTTTTTCTAGTTGTTCTAGTGATGTCCATGGGTTTCTTACTATGCGTTTTAAGTTAAATGCTCTTCATAGAAGTTGTGTTTCTTACAAAAAAAAATACATACAAAGACGGTTGTGTTCATTTACAATTACAGTTACATTTCAGGATTAAAAAAACATAAAAAAGACATACAGTTGAGGAGTGTTACTCTGAGTAGAGAAACGTAGAGAACCTTATAGTTACAGTTCAAATCTAGAGAAAGGTAGAGAACCCTTACAGATGAGAATGTTACTCTGAGTAGAGAAACGTATAGAAACAAACAATTCTAAGTCAGATATAAAGCAATGTAAAACCATTTTCAAGAACACCATGATATTAATCAAGAATACATTAATTTGATTAAATGTTCACGCACAAATGTTCTTAACAAATGATCTTGGATATACATGATAATCACATCTAATATTTAGTTCCACTTTTAAAGATTCATTTGTATCCACTCCTACTTTTTTAAATTTTTTTAGTCGTTGGTTTTACTGTAACAACTGTATGACACATGTCATTCTCTGTAGAGAGAAAGAGAGGCGGTTGGGGAAGGTTTTGAGTAGTTATGGGACTAAATACAATTTAAAAAATACATGGGAGGGGAGCCTAAAAAAACTTTGTCCATGAGACTAAACCCAAAAAAAATATATAATCATGATGAGAAACATAAAATGATATTAAAATAACATACCTCCATCACGTGACAACTAGAAAGATTGATATAACACTCAACCTTAATGATCTCCGATCGAGCTGAATTTCGGAACGTTGATTCATATTTTATAAGGTAAGAACATACTTCAATTTCAATGCATTCCAACAGTTAGATCTCCTTGTATATACAAAGCACTATTTCAAAATTTACTCTCCTTGAGAATTTAGATTTCTCTCCCTTTCCTATAATTTCATTATGTTGTTTGTCTAAATGATGGAAATCAGTCACTTATTTATAGGCAGGAACATGACCTAAATCTCCAACAGTCACTTAATATCAACCGTCCATCAAGGTAGATGCCTAAGAGTCCTTTTGACTCTTGGTATTTGGAGTACCCTTTCATTAACTAAAGTTACTCTTAGTATTAATATAATTATGGCGCACATAATATAGAATTATATAAGATAATTTTAAAAATATCCCAATTGATCCATAATTATCATAAAGTGCGCAATATTCTTTGAGTCGTGATTAAATGGTTTTCCATAAACACCTTCATCAAACAACTCATTAATGCAAGTCATGGTGCTCACATACTAATTCAAGAGCATGATCTCTTCCATGTATTACAACATTAACAACTCATCCAATAAGGTCTATAAATAGGGTTATTCAATAATGGTCCAATAATGTATTTGTAAAAGACTATTTCTATCGCATTATTTCATTCACATGCATATGTACAATAACGACAGAAATAAATGATTCTAAAATATTGTATGATATCATATCATAGTGTCAAAATAAGCATTAAAAATCCACCACATCAAGATTCTATCGGTTATACTTTAAGACACGTATCTTAAGCATGCTTCATTAATGTCTTTCATGATATCCCAATCACGTGGATTTTCTATATTAACACTTGTACAAATGTGTCAAATGACACTTTTTTAAGAATTTCTTCTTTAAAAGGTATTTACATTCAATGTGCTTAGTTACTCACATAATACCTAATGTATCTTAATAAAGAAGATTGGAACAACGTTATCATAATGTTTCAGCAACTTGGTAATAGTGTTGATAACTCCAAGTCCCAAAATTTAAATTACGTTTCCATAATCAATAAGTTGTAACATCAAAGCATGCTACAAATTCAGATTTCCATAATAGTCAATGGATTATGTTCCACTCCTTCATTATATTCGTTGTTAAACCAAAATAAATATAAGTAGATTATAGTGAACTTCATACTTTACATAAAATCAGTAAATTTCAGTTGTAATAACTGACCGTCCAAAAATGAACATTGAACTTTAATATGAGCATATAATATTTTAGTATCTCATAACTGCATCCATTACATATTGAAAATTCATGTAACATTTTGTTTCTCTACTTTACAATAAATTGAATATATAAACTTACTCCCACTGATCATAGGTTGTATAAATTGAATGTACAATGATTAGAAAATATAATGGTATTACTTCTAAAAATACCATAGGTGGGAAAATTAATTAAGTTTGTACAATTATTTCTTTATAACATGTGTAAAATATCATAAGCATAATAGTTTTCACATACACTAAATGTAACTCTCATCATAATGAGTTACTCATCTCATAAGAATTTTACGTCCTTAAAAAAATTACGTCCTTGGAAAAAGTGAGAAGGTTCATTTATAACTCTTTTCTCATTACACATAAAATATTTTACTACAATAAGTTTACTTCTTATGATTTGTTAAAACAAAACCAAATATTTATTTATCCTTATACTAAATTCATATTCATGTAGATATACCACATAATCATTTATAATAGTAGACTCCATTTAGGATCTTCTTAATACTATCCCTTATGGTTTTATCTACAATTGTCTCAAAGTGATAATACTATGATTTAGTGACTGATCATTTATTTGTTATTTATTATTTAAATAATCCAATAACTAAAAGAACAAGTATTGAAGAAATTTATCGGTAATGGGATAAGTACCCTACCTTCATTTATAACCATATTATTAATTTGCTACCCCCACAAATTTCACTATACATAATGAATTTTACATTTGGTTTTCTATAATGCAAAAAGTACATGTCAATGACGATTATATGATCTATGTAGGTCCACATTAAGGGACAATCTCATAATCTCCCACTTGGGCAACCTAGGTCATCTTTATATTAGATATTGTAAAACCTTAAGGGCATAACTCGACTATTAATATTTATAAGAGATCTTACAAAAATATTATCCATAAAAATATTAAAGGGAGTCTAGATTTAATTTGGTACAAGATTAAAAGGTTTCATCAATAATATTATGATTATGATGCGGGATCAAAACAATGTTTAGAAGAAATATATTCAAACTTTACTTTATACAAAACATTATAGGAACCTTTGAGAAGGACTGAAAGATTCTTTAAAAAATATCCCTCACAATCAAGTTTAGACAAATATTTTCAAGAAAATTAAAAGCATCGAGAGTTTACGAAAAACAAAAGGCGATTTGATTCCCCAAGAATAAAAGAGAATGAATATTATTTGCAATTCTAGTTTGTTTTGTAAACGATCCTTGCATCAAAAGTAAATACTTTTTGTAACACAATAAGTTTTACTTGTAAACTCTACTATGACAAAAACTTGTTTCAAACCATAAAAGATACATATTATCTCTATCATTATTAGTCCGAGTGTGCAACATGTAAACATACTTAATTTGTTTAAATTTCTTCAAACTTTCCATGAAGTGTTCCACACAATATTGATCATCAACAGTGGCCTTAAAAAATAATCCAACATAATAATCGAGAGAAACAAAATCAGACAATAACATGTTAAAGATACGAGATAAATTACTCACTACATTAATGCTTTGATTTGATAACACATACGTTAATATCCCTCTAATACCTAATGTGCATTATATTTTTCTCATTAGTAACCATTGATTAGTAATTATATGATGCTTCTAGATACTTCAGAATTAAATATACATGATATATACTCTAATAATGTATATGATATGTAAAGTTCAGTCAATCAATCAAATTCAATTCCCTGTAAGGAATAATCTTGTTTAATGATTAAACTCAATATACTCCACAGTTATAAGCATCACAGGTTACTACTACTATCATCTTTACATTTAATATTCATTTTCATTATAGTTGAGTCACTGTGGTGACTACCAAATATTTCATAATATGAATATTATATTAAGTAAAGACTTACAAACACAAGTCAATAAATTTTTCACATATGTTCAATATCGCACGAGAAATGAACTAAATTATTCATGTTTAGGTTTTATAAACTTAATTGACGATGTCATGATGAAAGAAACAATGACATCTACAATTGATGACCATTATTGCCTTCCCAAAATATATATCACCACTTAATTTTTGCTCAATAATTGTAATTGGACCTGTAGGCTACCGAATCAAAATAATTGAATAAATAATAGTATGTATGCAACATCATAAATCTTAGCTTTCAATATCATACATGGTTAGGTAGGCAACCAAAATATGCATGATATGAACACATTAGTCTAATATTTATTTGTTATGGAATGGAGTACTTTAACGAACACCAATTCTTAAATTATATAAATATTATAGATAAGCATACATGTGTAAAATACCCGTAATACATAAAGAAATTATATAATTGTCTATTTTTTAATTTTAAATATAATGTGAAAATCAAATAGACAAGGAGTTTGTATGAGATATTATACGAATAATAGTAAATGGAAAAAATGAATCATTTACTTTCACTTCATTACTTATGTATGAGTAACAAATCATAAATATTGACCCAATTCATTTATGGTCATACTAATATACAATACGGTTATAACCTTAAGTTGTTGTTTTACAAAATATTTAAGTTTGTAACGTGTTAAATGATTTCAGATATCAAAGGCATCAGTATTTGATGTCCAATAATTTCTTAATCAAAGTATTCACCCTTTAATATTCAGTTAGTCAAAACTACCATACTTGTGGCATCTGTATTTGATGTCCAACAAAATTAATTATGATTAAGTGAATGAACATAAACCAAGAATTCAACCTTAAAAGAAATGAGCCTAATGTCCATAATTTTATATTGTAGCCTGTGTTTGGCTTCTAATCTAAACTAAACATGAACACTATTTTAATATCCACATATATGAACTATAGACTGTGTTTGTCGTCTAATTCAACTTAAATGGAATATTAGCATTAGAATAAACAATAATTATGATATTTAACTACATGAATCGTTGGCCTGCGTTTAGCACGAGACTCATTAAAACACGAATATCATAATATTCAACAATATGAATCATTGGCCTGTGTTTGGCATGAGACTCATCAAAACTTGAATATTAACAATAACATAATATTCAATAATATGAATCATTGGCATGTGTTTGGTACGAGACTCGTCAAAATATGAATGTTAAAAATAATATAATATTCAATAATATGAATCGTTGACCTGTGTTTGGTACGAGGCTCGTCAAAATATGAATATTAATAATAACATAATATTCAATAATATGAATCGTTGGCCTGTGTTTGAAACGAGACTCATCAAAATATGAATGTTAACAATAACATAATATTCAATAATATGAATCATTGGCCTGTGTTTGACACGAGACTCATCAAAATCTGAATATTAATAATAACATAATATTCAATAATATGAATATTTAGCCTATGTTTGGCACGAGACTCATCAAAATATGAATATTAGCTATAACAAAATATTTAATAATATGAATCGTTGGCCTGTGTTTGGCACAAGACTCGTCAAAATATGAATATTAACAATAACATAAGTCCAATATCCCACCATATGAAATATGGTGGCCTGTGTTTGGCATGAATATTCAACTAAAATATGATCATCAGAACAAAGTTTATAACAGTTATAGATAAAACATACATGCAGTATGGGGAAACTTAAATTTTGCCAAAAACGAAAAAATAAGTTAGCATCAAGGAACTATAACAAATTACTTCAGAATCCTAAAACATTCGATTGGATTCAAAAATAATTTTCTAGAATAAGATATTGTCATAAACATTATTTATGTAAAATAAATGCCTCCAAAAATATTATACTCAAAACTTGATGTATAATTAAGGATCCAAATATATATCCATACACAATAATCTAATATTTATAATTATATATTAAGAAACTTTAATGTCATCCCCATCTAATAGCATATTAATATTAGTGTCGAAACATTAATTACATTAGGACCTTTGTGCTACCAAATATAAATAATGAACAGTAATCTAATTTTACCAAAATGTTCTGGTCAAATACATAATCATACATCTAATATTTAAAATTTTATATTGAACCTTTTGGAAAATACAAATAATACATAACATGAATATTAGAACAACCATTTAAAAACTGTATGTAGTGACTTATACCATAAAATATGATAAAATAATTTATTCTTCCCAAAATGGAAAACTTTGAGTTATCATTACAATAGCATAAATAATCTTTTCAGGATCACTCTTTAATTTTCGGAATCGTAAAATCAAACTTTATGCGTGAGTTATAAGCATTGATATTATTACCAAAAATGGCAAAAACACAATTGTAAAGGTCTAAACGACGTCAAAACACAAAACTAGGGTGGGCCCCATTGTATATAATGACTTTCGTTGATTTCGACGTTTCTAGTTGACCATGTGGCTTTCAGAAAATTCCGAACAAGTTTTGACCTTTTATTCCGACTAGTGAGTACAGATGACATAAGAAAAACGTCACAAAATAAATTCCTAGGCACACAGAAAAATTGATTTAATGTAGACTCCAATATAGGCAAACATCAATAAAGGAAAATCATGAGATCTTAAACTTTATCTCTATTACCACATGTAAAACCATTTTCAAGAACACCATAATATTAATCAAGAATACATTAATTTGATTAATTTTTCACACACAAATGTTTTTAATAAAGGATCTTGGATATTCATGATAATCACATATAATCATTATGCAGAACATAAAATGATATTAAAATAACATACCTCCATCACGTCACAACTAGAAAGATTGATGGAGTAGTCAATGTTAACGATGCCAATCAGGCTAATTTCGGAACATGGCTTCATCTTTTATATGGCAAGAACATACTCCAACTTCAACGCATCCCAACGGTTATATCTCCTTGTATATAAAAACTACTATTTCAAAATGTACTCTCCTTGAGAATTTAGATTTTTCTCCCTTTTCCTATAATTTCATTATATTGTCTTTCAGTGTGTGAATGATGAAAATCAGTCACTTATTTATAGGAAGGGATGTGACCTAAATCTCCAAAAGTCACTTAATATCAACCGTCCATCAAGGTAGATGACCAAGAGTCCTTTTGACTCTTGGTATTTGGAGTACCCTTTCATTAACCAAAGTGACTCTTAGTATTAATATAATTATGGAGCACATAATGTAGAATTATATAAAATAATTCCAACACTCATATGTTAGGCAGAAGTTTTGCTTTGAGTAGATAAATGCAGTTTAAGTCTAATATGACTCATATGTTACGCAGAAGTTTGTGTACTTAGGTTGCGTGAAGAAGTATGACCCATGTCTTAGGTTGCCTACTCCAACTTGTGAGTCCAATGAAAAAGTCCCATATTTAAACAATTTTAAGCCCTAAGAATTAATCTGACTCATTAGTTGACAAACACAAAAAGTCCCTCCTCCTTCATTATATATATATATATATATATTTATGACAGAAGATTTTTCATATAAAAAGCATGAAAAATGTGTTTTTTAATTTTTTTAAATTTATTTTACATTTAATTTTATTTTTATGTAAAAGAGTTTTTTAACGTTTTTAAAAATAGTTTATAGTTAACAGAGCGGTTTATTTATAAAAAAACAATGTTTTAACCCTTTTATTTACACTAACATTTTTTAAAACAGTTTCTATATTAAAAAATTTCTAAAAAAACGTATGGTTATTTTAAATAATGTAATTTAAAAGTGTTAATTGAGCAGTTTTTGTCATAGTTGATGGAGTCCAAAATTGACGGAACAAGTCACTTGACTAATTCGACTATTAATTGACTCGCCTTTTTAACTAACATGATCGTTTTCATCTAACAGTCAAACTGGTTCTGTTTTTAATGACTCAGAGGTAAATTTGTGTTTTAGCTAAAAAAGTAGGTCAACTAATAGTCAAAGTGGTCTACTAACTGTTTTATAAATTTTAGACACAACGAATTAATATGAAAACTGATCAATTAACGATTGTAAGATGTGGGTTCATGGAATAAATTAGTATCAAGTGAGGCATAACCCCTTATCAAGATCGAGATCAATGCGTAAGACAGTATTTAATAATTATAATGAATACAGGTGAAAAGGGATAATGAGATTCAATATTCAGACTTGTATTGAATGATATTTCTACACTGTGCCCACGCTACAAGTATAATAAATAGATGGGACCAGCAGGTAACTTGGTCGGAGGGAGAAAGAGTAAGCACTCTGGGTACAATAAAGGCAAGGGAAGAACTTCAGGTCCAGTTAATGCTCAATGATACCGGTATTAAATGAGTGTGGGAAGAATGTCCTCACAAGAGTTCTCGTGTATGAAGAAAATCGGGCAGCAATTCTAGGTTCAGAATGTCGTCGTCGTAAACTATTTAGTTAGTGTATTTATACGGAGGCAAGGTTACTCGAGTAACCTTGCTGGTATTCAATGTGATTAACATCATTAAATGCACTGGTACTTCCCTTCATTAATGTGGGAGATATTGCATAAAATGCATGGGATCTTATAATTTTGCGGGAAACTGCTTAACCAGTTGGAAGCATGGTGAGCATTTATAAGGGACGTAACGGGGAAGCTCAGAGGCTTATCTTAGAACGGATAAGAGGTTAGATTTGGTATACTAGGCCTTACATCCTAAGGTTAAACCCACTTGAGTATTGTAGTTTTGAGTCCCTAAATGCCATACGTTATGACTTCAGAAAATGGGTGTATAGTGACCCCACTAGGCGTGTGGTCACATCAGCCAGACGAATGCTGTTTGGTTCAAGGTTGCTCGGCTGATAATTATTTCAAGTGTTTAGTCTTCTATTTATTGGCTAAAACTATCATTAGGCCAAGGCTGTAAGGTTGAGGAACCTCTAGGAGGTTCCCTTAAATGAGTAGAAGTTATGGTAACTCGATTGTAAGTAGCTTGAGCAACCACATATACTAGACGAAGTTTTTCCCAAGTGTTCCAAGAGGGTTGGTTATTGTATTCCCAATTATTCCTTGCTCCCAATCCTCCAGACCATGTCCCTGTGAGGTTCCAAGGAGAAGGTTGTTCGATAGAGCATGTTAGCTATCCCATGTCCTGCAAGGCATGGTCCCTCGTGGATATCGAACAACCTCGCTCACGATATAGCATAAGATAAAGTACGTGATAAAATATATTATGTTTCTTATTACAAACTATAGTCATTCGAGTGACTTCAATCTTCGAGCTAGATTCTTTTAGTCACATCTGTAGAGGATCTTCGAGGGAACTCCCTTGAGTGATCTTAATCTTCCTTCTTTGTTGTTAGGCATCAGATTAACTAAGTTAATCATTCTTTGGTTGGGACTCCCCTCTATATTTGCCCCTTCGTAGAGATATTTGTTTATTGCATGAAGAAATATATGTACGAAACCCTTTGTTGGCCTTCGATCCTTTTCCTATCTTTCGAGTTGCTTCATTTATTAAAATTCCTTGTAATATTTCTGATAGAACCTTCTTCTTTGATGGGACTCTATGCTTGCGCATTCCAAGTGTCTTGGGGGAAGTGAATGGATTTATTTAAATTTCCCCAAAAGCTCTTTATCTCCCCCAAGTTTGAAAAGACTCCAAAACACGTCTCATTTAATGAGGGTGTCACTTGTGCTTCTGTGTGAAACACGTGGTGATATCAGGGTAAGCGTGTTTTCCTCCCGTGATATTATCAGCATGTTGATTCCCGAAGCGTCATCATTACGACCCTTGAATCCTTCCCCTATGCGCACGTGCTGGCCACGCAAGTTGATTTGATCGTCGTTACACTTCCCAAAGCATTTCTATTTACTGCCTATTGGGGTTTATGTTGCCCCTATAAAAAGGGTATACTCCCATCTCAAACTTTCACCCCTGGGTATTCGTTTACAAAGTGAGCGTGTATTTGTGAGAGAAGATATTTAGTGCTTTGCCTTTTACCTTCCTTTCTTTTGATCTATTCCCCTTCCTTCTCTTTAATTTCTCCTATGGCACCCATCGTACAAAGGACTCAATCTGCTAGGGGTGCTTCCCCCCATACTCAGGCACGTCAGAACTAATGGGCACGCTATCGTCGTGACCCATACTTTGGTGAGCTCGATCGTTTTTTTATCGATAGCTAAAAACTTCCCCAGAGAACTGGTGCTAGTAGAACAGGCGAGGTTGCTGATGGAAGAGAGTTATGATGATAAAGACTTCGCGTATATCCTAAATGCCACTATTACCAGGTTCCATATTGAGCGTGGAGACTATCCATTTTCAAAGGTGGAGTTAAGTCCTCCTCCGTCACCTGTGAAGGTTTGGGTCCTTGGACCGGTTATTTATCCTCCAAGTATCCTGTGCAGCTAGATCTGATTGGTTTGTCATATACCAATTGGTTGGATGATCTCACCCTTGAAAAGAATAACATCTCCCTCCAGTTGCTTGTATCTCGGTGGAGTCATAGGTCTCACACTTTTGTGACCTCTTGGGGAGAATTTACCATCACTCTTGAGGATGTTTATGAGCTATTGGGTTTGGAGGTGACCGGTTTTAACACCTTCTTCGAGGAGGCTTTTTCTAGCAAAGAAAAAGATTTACGGGCGGAGTTGGAGGCGATTGTGAAAAACTGTATGGTAACATACAACAAGTGTATCTACTCAGAGGTGATTAGGTATTTTTATTTTATTGAGGACAAAGTTGTGATAAAGCGCGAGGCAACTAAAGAGAACCCCCCGCGAGGGGACCCTCACGGGAAACAAGAGTTCAAGAAACCATTAACTGTAAAGGGGTTTAACTCCCAAATTGAACTTGCGAGCTATATATGGGTTGTGCTATCAAAGATCTTTATCCCAGGCAAGCCCAATAATTTCCCAAGAAAGGACCTGATCAATATGGTCGTTTGCATGGCTAGTGGTGTGAAACTTCCACTTGCTTTTATTACCCTCGGTTCATTGTATACTTGGATGGATCTAGTACAAACTGACTCATCTAGGAGCATAGGTAGGTTTAATGTCATACAATTATGCGAATCATGTGTTGTTAACAACCTTCTTATACGCCCACTCTCCAGATTACGCCATGGTCGATAGCTATCCCGTTTCTCAGCCCAACATAGTCCCTCGAGTTTATTATTGGAATCACAAGAGTTCCAAGAAACCACTTGTGTCTTTAATTGACATAGCTGAAAGGTTTGTACCTCGTCCCTACGTTGGGGTAGACCAGTTTTTTTTAAATCAGTTCTTTATGGACGAGGAGCGTCCCATCACCCCTGTCGAGGAAGCTTTGGCAAGGAACTTTCTAGTGAGAAATGCTCCATTATTGTTGATTCCTTCTTACTTGCCTTCTTATATGGAATAGTCCTCTTTTTATTCTGTTTACAGTCCACATCGCATATCCATGCATTTTGGCTATGGTCAAGGCAACCATATGTTAAGCCATTTCAGCCGAGAAAAGCCCCTTCTTCTCATTTGCATGCAGCAATTTCCTTACTTCAATCGTTGTTAATCTTTGCGCGAATGGCCCTGCCAATCCTATTATCGCAAATAAGGGTGAGCGAGGAGGTAGGTCAGTGATGTACCTTAGAGTATTCTGGAAGAACCGGCTTGGCCTCTTCCAGAGCAATCTTCTCAAGGAGTCTCAGTATCATGAAGTTGAAAGGTATCCTCTCGCGGAGTTAGGTTTGAAAAATTATACTACCTTCAATTCAATGTTCTCTTCAGTACCACCAACAGTTTTGTTCCCTCTGAGTTGACTCCACTTGCCCAGTAGATCAAGCAGTAGTGAAGAGAAATAAAGCTGCTTAACCTTCTATTTTGGTCGAGGCAGTTGCCATTGCCCCTAGTGTTTCCAAGCCTAGCGAGGGGGTGATACTTCCAGTACTGCTTCAACTAGAACAGTTGTGAGGGCCACTAGGAAATACCCAACAAAGAAGCCTAAAATTACCGATCAAGTCTCTCAAATCCAAACTCCTGATCCCAATATTACCCAATAAGTTAGCTTGATGTTTTACCAACTCAAGCAGACTTGGGAGAATTTTATCGAAGAGGATATGGCTTTTATGTCGGCCCAGATGGCCTCTCGTGGGTTTTTCTATGCTCTCCTAGCTGTCAAAGGTAGGAAGAAGAGGAAGTTAATTAGTCCAATCAAACTTATGTTGGAGGAATCAGGTGAGGTGAGTGAGGAAGAGAAATTTGATAGATATGCATTTATTAGTGAAGGTAATGAGGAGGAGGAGGGCGAGGAGGAGGAATAACAGAAAGAGGAAAAAGAAAAAGAGCATTCTCTTCTTATTCGGAGGCGTATATTGAGAAGAATGGGTTCTTCTTCTAAACATGCTTCACCTCCTCGTGATTATGAGGTTTAAGAGGATGTTTTAGACGAAGAAGAAGAGGTATGTATGCTTATTCCCCTTCCAAGTCTGTAACATTTCCTCTTTTCCCTTGTGATGATGACTCCTGTTTGTACCCCTTTTTTCCAGGTTGGTATGTTAAGTGGTGCGCACGATAGTGTTGATGAAAGCGATCTGTTGGAAAAACGAGTCAAAGTTTCACCTGCTTCGAAGAAAGTTATATAGAAGGAGATAGCTGCTCTTACAGCCTCGCAGGTAACTATAAACTTTCCCTCTAAGGGCATATATTTCTGTTACTTCCCTTGAATCCAGTAGTGGCTATTCGCGTGACTCTGCTTTTTTATATGAGCAGGCTGGTCTCGAGACAGGTGCTCCTGATGAAAGTGTTATTGAATTTGTGCATAAGTCCCCCGCTATTATTATTTCATCGTCTGTAGTATGCCTTTCCTCTGCTTGTTCTGAGATTTTTTTGTCTCTATGTTATTTTTCTTACTTTCTATCTGTTGTGCTTCGCAGGTGTCTTTACCCGAACCCATTACTCCATTAGTCCCCCATCCTCCTACGACCAGGGTCTTGTTACACTTTTTGGGCCTTCAATCCACAATCTGGAGCAATTTGAAGTTTCTTCTGCGGGCCAGGGAGAAGGGGGATTGAAGGAAGTTGCTGAAATAGGAGGTGGTATGGTTGCCCTGCCAAAATAATGCCTTTTGGTGACACCTAATTTGCATGAGGAATAAGATATGGTACAGATGGCTACTCGACAGTTTATTGGTGACCAGCAGCCAGAGGTATGCTTTTCTTCTATGTATCTCCTACATTTAAACGTTATTTATTTTTCCAAGTCATATTGGTCTTAAAATCTCCCATAATTTAGGGTCGGGTGGGCCAAGTAATATTGGTTTTAAAATCTCCCATAACCGAGGGTCAGGTGGGTCAAGTCATATTGGTCTTAAAATCTCCCATAACCGAGGGTCAGACGGGCCAAGTTATATTGGTTTTAAAATCTCTCATAACCGAGGGTCAGGCTAGCCAAGTCATATTGGTCTTAATATCTCCCATAACTAAGGGTAAGGCGGGCCAAGTCATATTGGTCTTAAAATCTCCCATAACCGAGGGTCAGGCAGACCAAGTCATATTGGTCTTAAAATATCCCATAATCGAGGGTCAGACGGGCCAAGTCATATTGGTCTTAGAATCCATGCTTGCAAGGAAATTTGTATATTTATTTCCTGACTTGACAAGTTGTTGTATTTAAGGTGGAAGTTGAGCAACATATAGCGCGTGACCCAGGAGTTAAGGGTGTCTCTCATGCAATTGTGCAGGCGAGGACTTTGGTTGAATATGCATCCATGGGCGAGGCCCTTAGCGTCCAGGTTCAAGGAATGTTACCTAGTGTTGGTGGGATGCGCGAGGTGGTTGCTTCCAGAGCCCAAGATAGTGACAGTGCTTCGTACATTAGACTCCCCTCTATGAGTGATAGCATTTTCAGTGTGCACCCTCCTAAAGTAGCCCCAAAAGTGGTTGTAAGGCGACTTTGATCAATTTCCCCCATATATTGACCAAAGGCCCCCGTGCACTGATGGAGTAACTATTAGCAAGATTTCCCTAAACTTTTACTTCTCGCTTGGGCCCTCCACTATTTTAGAGGAAATCCTTAATACTCCTCTGGAGTCTCTCAGCTCTGATGCAATTAAAATGCTGTCGAGGAAGGTCAACGTGCTTATTAACGATGGGTTCTCACTGGCCTGGTTAGTGAAGCTACTATGAAATTTTATGAAGGCAAACCTACATGCTATTTATCATCACTTGCAGAGTTCTCATCATTCAAAAGTAGCTATTTTAGAGGAACTTGTAGGCTTGGAGACCGAACTAGTTATATCTAAGCAGGAAGTACAGGAAGCACGAGAAGTTATTACTCGAATGGAAGCTGAGTCACTCAAGAAGGAGAAGAACCTGGAGAATGTTCATCGAGAGAGGGAGCTCCATCAAAAGGATATGGATGATATAATCTCTGACAAAAGTAGCCTATAGAAGATTCTTCCTCAGCATCATCATCGACTTCTTGGCTCAGCCAACCTTCACTTTTTCATGAATGCCCCTTAGCATCTTTTGTTTAATTCCTCCTTTTAAATGTCCCACAATTTGTTATTTTTTATTCTCATTGGGATGTGATCCTAGTATTTCTTTATTCAAATAAAAATTATGGTATTTTTTGTTTCTTTCCTTTCTATCTTGTTTGAATATTGGTTGATCTATTACGTTAATGTAACTCACACTATAAAAAAATAAGGAAAATGACTAACACGAATTAACAGTGGGGGAAACATCTTTAAAGAAAATATCACTTTACACCATGTTAAAGAAGTAGTCCCAATAATTTGTAAAGGATATCCTCCTAAGTAAGTATTAGCAAAACATACTGCCATAAACTAAAGTATTGGAAAAACATATATTCAAACATGATAGATTTTCAGCCACTTGTTGTTTAGTTTGAAGGTAACATCGTCTTCCACTTTGGATATCTCGCAGTAGCCTGAATCATGAGTTTCTCGAACGATGTAGGGTCCCTCCATGTTGGCTTCAAACTTTAGGCCTCGTGCATGCTTTTAGTAGCAAGTCCCCTTCTTTGAACCTCCTTGGCCTCACCATTTGGTCATACGATCTAGAAAACTGTTTTTTATACATCTTAAAACGTCTCGCAACATTATCCCTATACTCTTTTACTGCTTCAAGTTGCACGTGCCGACTATGAGGGGGTATGGCACTTCGTAAGTTATAGCGAGCGAAATGTACCTCGAGTTCAACTTGTAAAATAACTTCTTCCCCAAAGACTAAGGAAAATGGAGTATACCCCGTCAGTTTCCTCTTTGTTTTTCGATAGGCCCATAGTACTTCAGGGATTTTGTCATCCCATGTGCCCGAAAAATCTTCTAATATTTTTGCCAAGATATTCACTAAAGTCTTGTTAGCGGCTTATGCCAGCCCGTTGCACTTCGGGTATGCTAATGTCGACTTACGGTGGATGATGGAGTACTTGTATGTTAGTAGGATCACTTCACTATTCACTAAAGGGGTGTCATTGATATACCAAAATACACCCCCGGCCAGGCCGATGGTAGCCTCGTCCTGGACGAGGGTCTAGCTCTACTACCCCGGGGGTCTTACTGAAGAAAGGGGTCAGACAGGTCGACCCCATCATCTGAGAACGGATGACCTAGAGATATGCCAACATCATCATCTGAGACTGGACTACCTTGCAACAGGCCGAACCCATCATCTGAGACCGGACGACCCTGCGATAGGACGATAGTGAGGAAACCGACCCTACTATTTACTTTGACCAGAGCCCAAGCCCAAGCCCGTGGGGATAGAAGACTCATCTTCGGGTGATCAAGTGATAAACCGACCTTATGAGGGGATGACAATGTGAAGCCTACCTCCAGCAGTCGATTGTCAGCATCAACCTCAGCCTCGGCCTGCCACCATAGGCCGAGGATGACATCATCATGGCACTTGATTTGGGAGACGCATGGGGTAGTGCACATGGGACTCATATAGCATGTGGACTAGACCATTATAACAATATCATCGCCTCACATGACGGAATATTATGTCATCATTAACCGCAAGTGGCATAACCAGGTGTAAACAGGGAATTGGCTAGAACATCATTCACATGCATAATGCATGCTTGGCGGTACACTACTCCCCCCCAAGCCCTATATATACTTGTTATCTTCAACCATGCAAGGGATCGATCATAAAAACCCTAATGAAAAATCTGTTTGTACGCACAGTAAAGAGAGAGTGAGCTTCTAAGAATTGTATTCAAGGCCATTAGTTCCCGTACTTAGTGGATCACACACTCACAATGAACGTAGGCCTAATTGGCTGAACCACTATACATCACTATCTTCATTCCTCTTATCCTCATCCCCTTCTATACACTTATACATATGCATAACTCTATTGCTGCCATTGTTGTTACTATTTGAGCTCATCATCTCTTATCTGGTGGAGCTAAATATTAGCATCATCAGTTTGGCATCGTTTGTGGAAACGAGAAGCTATCCCTTCCTTTATACAACTTTACCTCACCAAAAACTCTGGTGGTGAACCAGTTATCCCCCTTCGTGTGGAGCTATTTTACCATTGAAAGAGATCCATTAAGGTTCTTAAGCTCATCAATCTTTTAATCATTCAACCCTTCACAGCTTAAACATATGGCACCGGAGTTACCAACTCCTCCTCCTCCACCAGCTAGTGGAGTAGGACCTAGTTACAGCTAGGTACCACCCCAGTCTGAGATGACTGAGGTGGCTGCCACCCTAAAATCTTTGGCAGTAAGCCAACAGGTTATGAAAGAGCAATTTGCAGCTCTTAGCCAAAACACATTAAGACCCCTCGGAGACTCACCAGAGATGATTACTCAGGAAGCTGCGCCAGGACAACATGACGCCAGGGGACCATCTCAGGCGCCATGCAAAGGCTTGCCACCTCCACAACGGTGGAGGGATGTTGCTGACCCCCGACTTCTATGCCTGGGGAGTCACAAGAATCCTTTCCCGAAAGATAGATATGATGACGTGGAAGTGGAAGAGGCCCCCATAGAATTCTGGGAACCGTATGAGGTCTGTAATAATACTATACGTGTGGGAGGAAAAATCCCGACGATCGGCCGAGAGGCTCAGCTTTTAATCATTTGAGTAAGGGGTCGGCCTTCGAGAGGCTGGGCCCAGTAAATGACCTGAGGGAAAGATTATCCAGATCGAGGAGTATTACGAAGTCCAGAAGAGTGGAAGTATATGGATGACCCTAAGGGGGCAGACCCGATGGACGGAACGACAATCAGGGGGAAGTGAGCAGCTGACACAGACCTGCCGCAGCAGAACCCTCATTTCACCCCAAAGAGGCAGCAGGGGATAACATCGTCCAAGCCGACCCTACGAGGCCCTGGAATGACTCGATCCAAAGGCTGGAGGATAAAATTGGTGATATACTTAAAACCCAGTACCCTCTTCAAAGAGGATACTCCATAGGTTCACCCTTTGTGGAAAAGATAGTTAACTTCCAAACGCCATCCAAGTTTAAACCACCTGTGGTCACCCCAAGGTATGATGGGAGTACCAACCCTATCCATCATATTGAGATGTACCAATCAACGACATACATATACTCCATCTCAGATGAGATGAGGTGTCGTTCTTTTTCCAGCACTTTGACCGGGGCCGCACATGTCTGGTATACCTCTCTTCCAAAGAACTCCATTGAAAGCTTTAACTAGCTGGCATATTGGTTCATCCATAACTTTTTCTTCGGAGTGAGGTCACAGAAGAAGACCACACACCTGCTCTATGTTAAGCAGGGGAAGAACGAGAGCTTAAGAGACTATATAGCCAGGTTTAACAAAGAGAGTTAGAGGTCGAAGACTATGATAAAAGTATAGCCATGACATCCCTCATCGGAGGACTCCAAAAGGGAAAGCTATTATGGAAGCTTGCTGAAGACCTCCCGAAGATGATGGATGAGTTGTTGGCAACAACGGGAAAGGTGATGCCGAAGAGGTGATGGCCGCCAAATATGAAGATGAAAAAGGAGGCACTAGTGGGGGTATAAGGAGGGGAAGAAAAGGCTAGCAGATGACAAATTCCCTGATTACACCCCTCTGACGGTCAACTGCGAACATATTTTGAATGAGATAAAGAGCGATCGATCCTTAAAATTTCTCGAGAAGTTGAGGGCACCTCCTCACAAGAGGAACAAAAACCTATGGTGTGAGTTTCACCAAGACCATGACCACTTGACCGATAAGTATTTTTCCTTGAAAGATGAAATTGAAAAAATGCTAAAAGAAGGGAAGTTAAGAAAATACATGGACAAGGGTTCCCTCAAGAGGGGCCGTGGGGATGACCCTAGGAAGAAGAGAAGCAATGTATGGAAAGAAGATCCCCCCAACAGAAGAGACGACCCTTCAGAGGACGATGATGATCCTAAACTCCCACCAATAGATGGCCACGGCCTTGTGAAAAGACTCAATATGATCTCGTTCAGTGTTGGAATGATATCTGGGGGCTTAGTAGGAGGAGGGTCAGAAGTCGCTGACAGAAAGGCCGATGTAGCTGAAGACAAGAATGGGAGACGAGTGACCGAGATAGCTTACCAAGAGGGTTAATTTTTTCGTTATGGATGAACACGTCTTCTCAACCTATAATATCATATTAGGATGAGTAGCCCTTAAGGAATTTGAGGCCGTTCCATCCACAGTCCACCAGATGATAAAATTCCTGACCCCTTATGGGGTAGGGGAAGTTCAGGGAGACCAGACGACGACAAGGGAATGCTACTTCAACTCTGTTGAGGAAAGAGAGGCACATAAGAAGGCAACTACTACTTATAATATTAATACCCTGGACCCTAAGGATGAGACAAAGATGAAGAAAGTATAAGCCGCGAAAGAGGTATAATCCATCATCCTCAATGAGGATGAGCAAAAAAAAACCGCCCAAGTTGGCAAAGCTCTAAAGACAGATATAAAAGAAGACCTCATCAAGCTGCTAAGGAGAAGACAAAACGTTTTTGCATGGAGTCATGCAGACATGCCAGGAATTGACCCTGAGATCATGTGTCACAAGCGCAACGTGGTTGAGGACGCGAAGCCCATAAAGAAAAAGAGGAGAATTTATTCTTGAGAAAAATATGAGGTCATAAGGGATGAGGTCAAGAAGCTGGAAGATGCTGAGTTTATGAGGGAGGTCATCTATCCTGAATGGCTGTCTAACACGACCATAGTCCCTAAAGCCAATGGGAAATGGAGAATGTGCGTAGACCTCACTAACCACAATAAACATTGCCCCAAAGATAGTTTCCCTCTTCCCCGCATTAAGTAGATGGTGGGCGCTACTGAAGGCCATGAGCTAATGAGCTTCATGGATGCATATTCAAGATACAACCAGATCTTCATGAACCCTGAGGACTCAGGAAAAATGACTTTCATTACCGATAAGAGGACATATTATTACAAGGTCATGCCCTTTGACCTAAAGAACGCGGAGGCAACGTATAAGCGCCTTGTGAATAAAATATTCGAAGACCAAATCGGGAAGTCTATGGAGGTATATGTGGATGACATGTTGATCAAGAGTTTGAAGTCCAAGGATCATGTGGACGACCTGGAAAAGACCTTAGACATAATGGATAGGTACCGAATGAAGCTCAACCCAGCCAAATGTGTCTTTGGGGTCGGAGCATGAAAGTTCTTGGGGTTCATCATCAACCAAAGAGGCATCGAGGATAATCCTGAGAAGATAAAGGCTCTGTTAGAAATGAAGACCCCCAAGACCATTAAATATGTTCAGAGTCTCACAGGATAAGTGGCTTCTTTGAATAGGTTCGTATCCAGAGCCACAGACAATTGTCTACCGTTCTTTAAAGTTCTCAGAAAAGCTTTTTAACGGAGCGAAGAGTGTGACAAGGCTTTCCAAGAGCTAAAGTCCTACCTAGGGTCTCCCTTAATCTTATCACGTCCAGTGCAAGGTGAAAGATTGCATGTGTATTTATCCGTTTCAGAATCAGTAATCAGCGCTGCTACCATGAGAGAAGAAGATGGGTTACAAAAGCCGGCGTGTTTCAATAGTAAGGCACTCTAAGGAGAAGATAAAAGGTACCCTAGGATGGAGAAGTTGGCCTATGCTTTTATTCATGCCTCAAGAAAGATGAAAACGTACTTCCAGTCCCATACAATGGTCATCCTCATCGATTCCCCTCTTAGGCAGGTCATACACAAGCCAGAAAAATTAGGAAGGCTAATGGCCTAGGCTATAGAGCAGGGAGAGTTTAATATTGTGTATCAACCTAGGGTGGCCATCAAGGGTCAAGCATTAGCAAATTTCGTGGCTGAATTTACTTGGGAAGAGGATGATGCTGAAAATGAGAACCTCGAGAAAGATATCCAGCAAGGTAGAATTGCTGACCCGTCCAAAAATAGGCTTGAAACAAGCACCGCTAGAGAAAAAGTTATCGAGAATGAGGAGGGAAGATACCTCTTTAGACAGGGATCCCTCACCGAGGTAAATTTTTTAGAGGAACACGCTGTATGGAATCTCTTCATCGATGGGTCCTCTTACAAGAGCGGAAGTGGAGCTGGACTAATAGTATCACCACCTGATGGCACGAACATTGAGTACGCTCTGAGGTTGAACTTTAAAGCCTCTAATAATGAGTCTGAATATAAGGACTTAATAGGAGGACTCTCCTTATCCAGGTCTCTTAATGTTGGCCAGATCTTGGTTCATAGTGATTCAAGACTGGTGGTGAATCCGATACTACACTACACCAAATCTGCCCATTTGTCAAGGTCATTGACCTTGACAAATTCACCTTGTCAAGGTCAATGACCGTGACATTTCGAGGTGAGACAACTTTTTTTGTCACGGTCGTGTCACGGTCATTGACCTTGACAAAAAACTCGCGTTTTGTGTCACGGTCGTGTCAAGGTCAATGACCGTGACACGTTTGTCACGGTTCTAAACCGTGACCATTTTTAAAAAAATTGTCACGGTCATTGACCGTGACACGTCCGTGTCAATTTTGTCACGGACGTGTCACGGTCAATGACCGTGACAATTCTAGGCAGAATTAAAAAAAAATTGCTGGGCAGTATGGCCACTGCCACTGCCCAGCAGTATATTTGTACCTGTTATAGCAACGTTGTACCTGTTCCAAACATCATATATCCGAACAAACTAAAGATAATGCAAATATATATTCAAATAAGAAACTATTTAAAAAGAAACAACATCACCATCATTTTATCTCAAATCTACAAACTATTTGCATGGAAAAGAGATTTTGTACCGCGATGCTCGGGAACACCTCCTTATCCTTCCCTTCTCGTCCGAATAGCCACATAAGTATAGAGCATATGTGGCCTACCCTTAGGGCCACTCCCTGTCCCCTGAATTGAAATAAAGTAAAATTAGTATCCGCCCCTCAAATATAGATAAATATAAATCGTAATTGAAATCGAAATCGAAATTGACATATAAATATAAATACATTACCTGTAGTGTCACTCAAACAGCTAACTTGAGCTCATATGGAACCTCCTTCCAACTAATGTACCCCGGGCAATCGTGTCAATTATAATTCTCTTCATATCTAAACACTAAGAAATACCATAATCCTATGGAGGTATGCGTTGCAAATTCCTTCCAACCGTTGTGTAGCCAAAAATCAGCAGTTGAAGTTGTCAACTCCACCTTCGAATGGGGTATGGAAAGTGGAATTGACAACTTCAACCGGTGATGTTTGGCAACATAACGGTTGGGAGGAATTTGCAGAGCATCGCTCCATAGGATTATGGCATTTCTTAGTGTTCGGATAGACGACGAGATTCAGTCTCCTCTCCACAAATAGGACACCCCAAATAACTATGTACTAATCACCTATTAAAGGTAAGAAGCGTATATTCATGGATTAGTATAAATAAAACTTAGATGTAGTTGGAATATTTATGTATTAATCTCCTCTCCACACACGCACACTACACAAGAGTGAAAATGATAAAGTGCAGATCAAGTAAAAGCATTAAAAATGGATGTTTCGGTACAAATTGAAATATTTATTACAAATTGAAAAATTGTTTCAAATTCGGGTTATCATCAAAAATGGATTGATATTCGGTAGGATCAGACAAGTCATCCACACTACTATTTAGACGCCTTGGCGCATGTTGGACAATTGACCACGGCTCGTTGTTGATATAATCCGAGTAAAACACTTGCTTAACCTTTTGAAATGCACAAACAAACGGCTCATCGCTCACGTGGTCGTTGCTCTTCAACTTGGACAAGTCAACCATGATCAAATTGGTGACAGGATCAACTTTAGAATCATTTTTATCCTCAACTCTTACCCATTCAAAGTAAAATACAACCTCTTTGAAGCTTATATAATCCAATTCAAATATATTTTGGATTACACCATAGTAAGTCATTTCAGCTTCAACGAGGTTTTTATCTTTTGCGCTCGCTCGAAAGAAAGTAAGAGCCTTGTATGAAATTCCCGAGTTCTGTACATTTGTACTTTCCTCGTACACTTTAGCGCCGAAAATGTAACCGTTCAATCGATATTTTTTGTACTCTTGTGCCACGAACAAGGGTCCAGTGGCTAGACGAGCAAGCCTTGATGTCGCATCACCCATCTTTAGGAGCTGAGAATATAGATAAATTAATTATATTAGTGGTAAAATTTGAGTGTAATGTAACGTTATATAACGACTGTTTTCATTGTAATTACCTCTTGTGTCAACCATAGCCTAAATTCGCTATCTGATTGTACCACTGTTTTTCGTCTTTTATTGTTCTCACAGGCTTCATATTTACTGCATATTACAAAATTAATCATGTATAAAATAATCTAAAATAATG
Organism: Sambucus nigra; assembly: GCA_949130495.1. NCBI lineage: Eukaryota > Viridiplantae > Streptophyta > Magnoliopsida > Dipsacales > Adoxaceae > Sambucus > Sambucus nigra. The sequence goes on along the minus strand of OX422214.1, from coordinate 378,479,560 downwards.
TTAAACATTATAATATTCGAAACTTACTTTTTCCATTCTTCGACATCTTCATGTGTGTCAAATAGATAACGAGCTACTTGTTCATGTTGCAAACTCGTTAATTTCACTCGTTTTCCCATCACATTACCACCATCATCGAGGAATTCATCAGTGTCATCAACGCTGGTAGAGTCAGTCATATATTCCCGAGTATATATTGATGACTCTACGGTGATGTATTCCTCTGCAATTGATCCTGCAATATATCGCGTATTCTTGACGTAATCTTTAAAAACTTTCATCAATCTTTCAAACGGATACATCCACCGATATCTAACTGGACCACAAAGAAGTGCCTCGTCGCATAGGTGTACCAACAAGTGAACACTTATGTCAAAGAATGCTGGGGGAAAGTACTTCTCCAATACACAAATCGCTTCATTCACAGCCAATTTTGCGGCCACTATGTGTTCTCGATTCACTACCTTCTCACACAAGAGGGAGAAGGTAATACTAATTTGCATAATAGCCCTACGCAAATCCTTGTGCTTGGAGAAACAGTGCTTAAACAATAGAGGAACCAATTGCATGATCACATGCCAATCGTGGGACTTACACTTATGTAAATCATGAGTAACATAATTCACAATCCTTTGCAAGTTGGACGAAAAAGTAGATGGGCCCTTCAAATTATATATTGTGTCTAGAAGCACCTTCCTTTCCTCACTCGTCAAAGTAAACGCACCAGGGGGAAATATTGCCCTTCCCCTACTATCTTCTTTCGACCATAGTTGTGGTTTAAGTTTTAACGTTTTAAGGTCTTTTCGTGCATTTTCTCCATCCTTCGAATGACTCCCCCCAAGGCAAGTACCCACAATATGTTCAGCGAAGTTATTCTCTTCATGCATCACATCCAATACATGGCGCACCGGGTTTTTCTTCCAATAAGGCAAGTCAAATAAAATTGACCTCCGAGACCATGCCTTTCTTATCTCAGTTTCATTCCCAGTTGGGGTCTTCTTATGCTTGACATTCTTAAATTTGGGATTCTTACCTGGCATATTTGGGCCACATTCAGAAGATTTACTTTCAATTTCTGAACCCAAAAGTTGTCTCGGCGACAGCTTATGTTCAACTCCGCCCAATAAAAAATTGGAAGCTTTCTCAAATCTGAAACTATGAGCTGGGGGTAAAAACCTCCTGTGGCAATGGTATACATTTTTTAAGCTGGAGGATAGACGAAGAGATTCAGTCTCCTCTCCACAAATAGGACACCCCAAATAACCATGTACTACACATCCGGATAATGTCCCATAAGCTGTAAAATCATGAATTGCCCACATCAACATAGCTTTCAGCGTAAACTCTTCTTTTCTAAAAGAGTCAAATGATTGCACACCCTCTTCCCACAACTCATTTAATTCTTCTACCAAAGGAGCCAGGTAGATATCAATGTCTTCACTTGGTGCCTTTGGCCCAGGTATCAATAAAGCCATCATCGAAAATTCAGGTCTCATACACTGTGAAGGAGGGAGGTTGAGTGGGGCTAGGATCACTGGCCATACACTCTGATTGGTGCTTAGATTTCCAAATGGATTGAAACCATCTGTTGATATAGCCAAACGAATGTTGCGTTGTTCTCGAGCAAAATCGGGATACTCATAATTGATCCTCCGCCAGGCAGTAGAATCAATAGGATGACGCATGATATTACCCCCTACTTCTGCCCTAGCATGCCAAGTCATTGCCTCTACAATCCATGGTACTGTGAAAAATCGCTTTAATCTAGGCCCAACGGGAAAATATTTCAATACTTTTTGAGGCACTTTTGAGCTTGTGCCTTCATTCCCAAACCTTTCAAACTGTTCTTCATAACAGGATAGCTATTTGGAAGTGTATTCACCTTGGGTAATAAGCCCTTCACCCATTTCAGAATTCCCGTCACGCTATTGCCAGACAAACCGTACTGCGTCTTCAAACTGTCCAAACCAACCATGGCATGTAAAGTTGTTTGATCTTTCTCACAGCCAGAGTATAACGGTTGGGTCGCCTTAAATTTTAAACTTTGGTAGTCATCGTCAAGTTTTATCGTGTTATCTTCACGAGCACTTGAATCTTCTACATCATCAGTAACCTCATTCTCCTCAGCTTCATAAACTCCGTACGCATCATCAACTAAATCCTCTAACATATTATGATCTACGTCGTCCCCTTCTTCATCTATTCTACTTGTTGAAGGATGTTGTGAAGGTTGGTCAGGGACAAAAGGAACTTTCAATTCACCGTGAAAACTCCAAAATCGATAACTATCTTGCATACCCGATCTTAACAAATGTAGTTCAACTGTTTTGCACTCAAACACCTTACCATTCTTACACCTAGCACACGGACACGGAAACTCTTCATCATTACGACATCTCTTTGCATATTTCACAAATTCGTTAGCACCTCTGCGAAACACATCCCCCATTCTATTAGTCTCACCCATCCACTCTTTGTATTTCGGATATCCCATCACAGCTACCACAACTAAACACCTATTGAAGGTAAACAAAACTTAGATTTATAGTATGTTTTATTTAATTATCCCATCATTTAATTATCCTATTAAAGGGTATGTGGTCCTATCCCATTCAAGAATGCATTTTTCTGTAATATACTTAACAGCTCATGCACATTGTTACGATTTGAAAAAAATTCGACAGCATATCCCCTTAGTTCTCCAAGTACACGACGTAGATTGGCAGGTGTGAGTGTTATTTCAATTGGTCAATTAAAATAACAGTCACACTTGTCAATCTAGTATGTACCCAGAGAACATTAAGATACGACTGCAGAACTTCCTCCAAAAGTAACAACTTTAAGCCAATAAGAATATTATACATAAATTATACAGTCTCAAACTGTCCAAACGGGACAATTCGAGAGATCTCATTACAGGGGTAATGACTCTCGAACGGGTCTAAGGGTTATTGAATGCGTACGCATAAGAACTAGAATGCTAGTATCTATGCGCACTATATTTAATTTCAAGTATGTTTCATATAATGGGTTAATTCAAATACAAAAATAAATTCATGGGATAATTCAAATACAAAAATAAATTCATGGGATAATTCAAATACAAAAATAAATTCATGTATTGACCACATACACACACACACACACACACACACACTATCTAAGCTGTTCTATAGGTATAAAAACAATTATTATCCAACTATTATCAATTATTTATTTTGAATGTAAATAATATTCAAAACCCCACCCACCCCCACCCCCACCCCCTCCCGATGTTTATTATCCAATTATTATCCAACTATTATCAATTATTTATAAAATTGATGTATACTTTTAGTGTTGTGTATATATGTTAGTCCTCGGCTTTTTTATTGAACTTTTAGTTATTTAGTGTATTGTAGATTGATGAGGCCACACAATGAGCACACAATGAACTACTATTTCGCCTTTTACTAAAGAATATCATATGCTCACAAATAGGCGGCATACGCCCATTTTTTTAATTGTTTATACCCCCTCCCCCACCACACACCACCTGATGATGCTTAAACCCCTTTTGATAGACGGCTCTCTTAGTATTTTTTTTGTCTATACTATCAAGTGTTCAACTAGTTTGGAGAGTTGTACCAAACAATATTAGTTGAGATCCAACTTCAGATTAATTCAAGACATAAGACCCTAAAGGGAATCCTATCTGCAATAAGATTCTAGTTAGTAAAGAAGACATAACAGAATATGGTGGACTCCACTACACTACACACCCATTCCCACACTTAAAAACCATTTAATAATATTTAAAAAATTCAAAACCATTTAATAATATTTAAGCACTAAAATTAATTTAATTTAATTTAACCTAGGAATTAATCAGATATTTTTATCCTATGTTTACTAATGCTAAAATTATGAAAAATGATATTTTGAGATAATAATGTGTGAAAATTTGTTTTATGATTTTTTTCTTAACTGAAAATTATTTAGGGGTATTTTTAATTGAATATATACACATTTTTAACTCTTTAAAAATTACATTTTAATCCTTTCTAAATCTTAGGGAGAGTTTGGGTTGTGTTTTTCGGCCATAACACCACACACCCCCACCACCACCCCCTCCCCCACCACACACCACCACACACACACACACACCCAACCCTACCCCACCCCCTGCCCCCCTCCACCACCCCTTCCCCCAAAACACACCACCACACACACACACACACCCCACCCCACCCCACCCCCTGCCCCTCCACCACCCCCTCCCCCACCCTGCCCCACCCCGCCCCACCCCCTGCCCCCCTCCACCACCCCTCCCCCACCCTGCCCCACCCCGCCCCACCCTGCCCCACCCCCCACACACGCACACACATACACACATATATATATACACATACACACATAAATATACAGACAAATATATATATAAATGGAAGAGAGAGAGAGAGAGAGAAATTGGACCTGAGAGAGAGAGAGAGAGAGAGCAGCGTCGAGAGAGAGAGAGAGAGAGGGAGGGAACGGTGGGAGGGAAAAAAGTAAGGGGAAAGGGTTTTTGCTGGAAAAGTTGTCACGGTCGTGTCAAGGTCATTGACCGTGACAAGAATTGTCACGGTCATTGACCGTGACAAGCCCGTGACAAATTTAATTGTCACGGCCTTGTCACGATCAATGACCGTGACAATTAGTTGTCACGGTCGTGTCAAGGTCAATGACCGTGACATAAAACGCGTGTTTTTTTGTCACGGTCAATGACCTTGACAAGGCTGACCGGCTGAAAGGTGACAATTTGCCCATTTTGGTGTAGTGCTAGGAGTATACGAGGCTAAAGATCAAAGAATGGCCAAATATCTTAAAAAAGTAAAGTTACTATTAAAGAGCTTTAGAGAAGTAAAGTTGAAAAGGATACCTAGACTGGATAATGGTCGAGCCGATGCACTTGTTAAGCTAGCCTCAGCAACTAGGACAGATATCAGGAGAACAGTTCTAGTGGAAATTTTTCTTCGGCCAACGATTGAAGATGAAGATGGAACACTTAGATCTTTCTTAAATATAAGAAGAGAGGCTTCATAGATGGACCCTCTAGTCAGATATATTAAAGAGGGGGAGATGACAGAAACAAAATAAGAGAAGAAGAAGTTGAGATACAGAGCTGCGAAATTCACTGTCATCGGAGACACCTTGTACAAAAGGGATTCTTGCTCCCTTTTCTCAGATGTGTGAACTCGTCGGAGGTCCCATGTATCTTATAAGATGTGCACGAAGGGTCTTGTTCGAGCCATATTGGTGGTAGGCCGTTAGCAAAGAGGATAGTAACCCAGGGATACTGGTGACCGACCTTGGCAAAGGATGCTACGACATATGTTAAGAAATGTGATAAATGTCAGAGGTTTTGCCACCATCCCTCATCAGCCCCATCATCCTCTTACCTCCATCACATCTCCATGGCTATTTGCAGTAGAGGAAATCGATTTGGTAGGCCCCTTACCTAGGGCTGTCAATAACTGTCGATACTTGATCATAGCAATTGATTATTTCTCAAAATGGGTGGAAGTGGAGCCGATGGCCATGATCACCGAGCAGAATACCTTCTAGTTCATCTGGAAAAACATTATATGCAGATATGGACTCCCCAACACCCTCATCTCAGATAACGGGACTCAATTCAATAATGTATTCCTGGAGAAATACTGCGAAAGAGTGGGGGTCAAACAGTTCTTCTCTACCTAGGCCGACCTCAGGTTAATGGACAAACTGAGGTTACAAACAAAACAATCCTAGATAGGATTAAGAAAAAACTCGAAGAGGCAAAAGGAAGATGGGTTGAGGAGGTATACGCTGTGCGGTGGGCGTATAGGACGACGGTAAAGACTCCTACCGGGGAAACCCCTTTCATGTTGGCGTATGGTTCAGAAGCCTTCATCCCTACCAAAATTGGGTTTCCTACTCACAGAGTCCAAATGTATGACCCCCAGATAAATATGGAAGAAAGGATACTTGATCTAGACTCGATCGAGGAGAGAAGAGAAGATGCTGAGATAAGACAAGCAGCCTACCAGCAGAGGATTGTCAGGTTTTACAATCAAAGGGTGAAGGAAAGGCCAATTACTGTGGGGGACCTAGTCCTAAAAAAGACATGGACAAATTGGCATGGCCCATATAGGGTCATTGATGAAGTTATCCCTGGAACCTATAAACTAAAGAACCTTGAAGAGGAACCCGTTTTGAACCCCTGTAATGCAGATCATTTGAAGAAATACTACTAATAATATTGTAGTTAATGTCCCATCGAATCACAGTTGTAATGAATGTGTTGCTTTGTAGAGCACTTTTTATGAGAATATTCTATTGGTCCCTCATCTTGTGTTTGTCAATTTAGATATTTTCTTAGGAAATTCACGCTAAGCCATAAAACATCATTTGTGGTGGATAACCCCCCATCGGCTATGATGAGGGTGAATGGTAGGGACAACCCTCCATTCACTCTCAAGAAAGACGAGGGTGGACTTGTATTTCAAAACATCATTAGTATGGTGGAAACTACCCTCGACTAAGATGAGGGTGAATGGTAGGGACGACCCTCCATTCACTCTCAAGAAAGACGAGGGTGGACTTGTATTTCAAACCATCATGTTTGGTGGAAACTACCCTCAAGTAAGATGAGGGTGAATGGTAGGGACGACCCTCCATTCACTCTCAAGAAAGACGAGGGTGGACTTGTATTTAAAAACATCATCAGTTTGGTAGAAACTAACCCCTGCTAGGACGAGGGTGAATGGTATGGACGAACCTCCATTCACTCTCACCCTAGCCGAGGCATATCATCACAAATCATAAAAGTGGCAATATAGAAGACTAAAGTAAGAGGAGAGCACTTCCATTACAAAAATTAAGAGTTACAGTATACGTCCAAAAGAAAGTGAAAGAAAAAATCTTTACAAGCAGAGGGTATAGGCCACAGACGGCCACCCTAATGAGCAACATCAGAAGGCAGAGGCCTAACATCATCAGGAAGAGTCCCTTCGGCAACCACAACATAAGGTCGATCCTCAGATGTGTCGGTGCCTTCGACATGTACTTGAGACTCAACATGGGCAAGAGCCTCAGATATCAAGGGGTCGTCCAGCTCCACTTCCCCAAAAGAGGGGCAAATAGATGACACAGCGTCAGTAAATTTTAAGACGACCCACCTACAGGCCGTATTGATTACCCTCTCCAAGTATTCAAGATCGAAGCCTTGGAATTCGTCGGAGAGTTTGTAGGCCTCCATAGCATCAGCATCAGCCTAAGCCCTTTGAATAGCCACAGCAAGTTCGCTCTTGAATTGGGTACCTTGTTTGGTCAGAGCCTAGTCCTTGGCTGTCATGAGGTCATCCTTTAGCTTCAGTTGAGCATCATGATCCTTTGTAAGATTGCCTAGAACCCTTGTATGCTCGACCTTCACATTCTCCATCTCAGCCTTGACAGTCTCCAACTCAGTCTTCAAGTCAGCCTCATATTGAATAGCTCTCTCAGCCTCATGAAACTTTTGTTGGTTCTCAGCCATCCACTTGGTAGCAGAGGTGAAGGCGCAGACAGACTGTAAAAGACAAGAGAAATGTCATATTAAAGGGCCGAGGGAACAGTTTGTAAAATATTGGTGAATCAAAAGAGAAGAGATGAATGAAATACCTGAGCTAGAGTATGAATCCCATAGTCATAAACCTTGGTCGGGAGCATCTTGGCTAAAAATTCATAGTCTGCAGCCAATGGTGTCGAGAACATGGAGGCCTTGATGGCTCTTAAGTTGGCTATTAAAAAGGAAGGGTCAGCCTTCAAGAAGGTCAGATTAGACGACCAATAGGAGCCCATGTACGAGGAGGAGCTAGTCCCCTCGGTGTGTGCCTGTGGGACCTCTAAACTTGCCCTCGCATGAGAATCGGGTCGAGGGACAGCAGAGGCTTCTACTTCCTTACGCTTGTGGGTATCAACTATCGGCTCTACTTGGTTCGGCCCCATGGCCTTTATCTTTTTATGGGGTAGCTGAGTCTCCTTACCCTTCTTCTTATTCAGGCCTGACATCAAGTTGGGGGCAGTCATTTCCCAAAGTTGATCAGATATGTTGGGAGGCTGATCTAAAAAAAATGAGACGACACATCAGAAAAAAGCAACAATAATGAGGAAACACTTGGAAAAAATGAAACAAAAGAAACTCACATCATTATGTCAATTGGCCTACCCTCAGACCAACTTCTTTAAGGAAATGAGGGGTAATTAAATCTTTAAACTTGGAAAGTCCACCCTCTTTCCCTTGTTCCCCGGGGTAGTCGACTATATCCCTTTCATCCAAGCTAAGTCCAGGGTCTGACCTCGCTTTCATGGAGGGGTTAGACCATTCCCTTAGGACCCTCGGACTATCTTCAAGAGGCTCAACCCCGGCGGGGAATTCCTAGTCCCCAGAGACAAAGAAGAACCTATTCTTCCAATTATGGTTGGAAGTTTGTGCTAGGTAGAGAAGCTTTTTATCGGACCTCCTAGCCCCTAGATGGAAATATCCAGGTTTCTTGGACGAGGAGGTTATGTTGTAGCAGGCCAAGAACATGTTAGCCGAGGGATCGTCAGTAAATATGTTCTTTCAGAGGGAAATGTAGTCGATGATGGTCCTCCAGGAGTTAGGAAGAAGTTGGGAAGGAGTAACCCCAAGGGCAGAAAGTATGTCAACTATCGCAGGGTGCAGAGAGAACCTAACGCCGACCCTAAGCATCTGCTCATAAACAATAACTTCCCCTTCTCCCCCTAGAAGACCCTCTCATCTTCACTTGGGACCCTCATATTTACGTTGGGATTTATACCAAAGAGGTGCCTCCATAGTAAGAGGTCACAATCCCTAACAGATAAGATAAAATTTGAGGCCCCCAAAGTATCAACTCGATCATTATTAGAATCCTCACTATCGTCCTCAGCTCCCTCATCCCCAGATCTCTCAGCCTCATCATTTATTAGGGGGCCATCTGGAAAAGCAACTTGGAAGGCCGGGGGGACATGGATATCATCGAGATAGCCTCAGAATGAACCGATCCCTTGGCCTGTCAGTTTGGGCTAAGTGTTAATGCCTCTCTTCTCCCAGAAGTCCCAGCACCCGTTGATGACGATGCTCTTTCATCCATTTCTCCCTCTTGTGTCTGACACTCGGCTGGACGATGGGAAGACCCAAAGGGCTCAGAGGGTAAAATTGTGGCTAATGGAATTGGGAAAATAGGTCATAACCAAATAGGGTCGGCCCCTCGTCTGCGCTCATTCTCTTCCTCTATTCACCTAATCTCAGTTAAACACCTCTCTCTCAAAGATGGAAACTCCTCGGCTAAATCATAAAGCCTTTTGAGCATTAAGAGGGAGACCCTACACTTAGGAATTTTTCTCAAACAACCTACAAACAAATTAAACAGTTGACCAAGTTGACTTTTTGATTAAACCTAGAGAAATGAAAGGTTTTTATGGATGAACACCCAAGAACAGGAAGAACAAGGTTCACTGGAGAAGAAAATCGGAGGTTCACCAGAGAACCTCAAAGCACCAAAACCCAAGGCAGAATCGTCGTTAGACGGTGGAAGAGGAATTGGGGAAAGTCTATTGCCTAATATCTAGCCATATAACTGCCACATGAAGGCGGGTTCTTACTACGAAAAAGTGTAAAATAACCAAGAAAATACGCAAGAGACCTAAAGCAAAAAATTAAAGAAAATGGAAGATAAAAGGGAATTTAGGGCAGAGAAATTACCTGAGGTTGAAGATTTGAGACTAAAAAAGGCTTGGAACGCAGGCGAGAAGGCAGAAACTGCAGAAATGGCGTTTGAGCTGCTAGAAGCTAGAGAGAGTGCATGCGCGCGAAGAAGAAGAATAAGAGAAAGAATTGTTGAAAAAAGGGTTTAAATACTTTGTCATTAGTGCGCCCACTAACAAAAGAAATGCACAACCCACGAGGAGAATTATCATTAGGGCACAAAGTCCCAAGTGTATCATGCAGCTGTCACATCTGGGAAATGCAAATGATGATTGACACCTGACAAGATGTCAAGTAACTTGACAAATGTCATTCGTCAACCTGACCACTCATGTACATCCAAAGGCAACATTACCCCTCAGCTATCTCAACATCATCAATGACTAAGGGCTAGGGGTGATTGATATACCAAAATACACCCTCGGCTAGGCCAATGGTAACCTCGTCCTGGACGAGGGTCCAACTCTACTACCCTGGGGGGGTCTTATTGAAGAAGGGGTTTAAATAAGCTGACCCTATCATCTGAGATTGGATGACCCAACGACAGGCCGACCCCATCATCTGAGACCGAATGACCCTGCGATAAGATGACCCCATCATCTGAGACCGAATGACCCTGCGATAGGACGACAATGAGGAGGATGACCATACTATTTACTTTGACCAGAGCCTAAGCCCGTGGGTATAGAAGCCTCGTCTTCAGGTGACCAAGTACTAAGCCGACCCTATGAGGGAATGACAGTGCGAAGCCTACCTCTAGCAGTCGACTGTCAGCATCAACCTCAGCCTCGGCCTACCACCATAAGCTGAGGATGACATCATTATGGCGTGTGATTTGGGAGACACGTGGGTCAGTGCGCGTGGGACTCATATATCATGTGCACTAGACCGTTATAACAATATCATCCCCTCACGTGAGGGAATATTATGTCATCATTAACCGCAAGTGGCATAGCCAGGTGTAAACAGGGAATTGCCTAGATCACCATTCACATGCACAATGCATGATTGGGGGTAAACTACTCCCCCCAAGACCTATATATACTTGTCATCTTCAACCTTGCAAGGGATTGGTCATAAAAACCCTAATGAAAACTCTATTTGTGCACACAGTAAAGAGAGAGTGAGCTTATGAGCATTGTATCCAAGGCCATTAGTGCGCATACTTAGTGGATCACACACTCACAATAGACGTAGGCCTAATTGACTGAACCACTATACATCACTATCTTCATTCCTCTTATCCTCCTCCCCTTCTATACACTTATACATATGCATAACTCTATTGCTGCCATTGTTGTTACTATTTTAGCTCATCATCTTTTATATGGTCGAGCTAAATCTTAGCATCATCAGTCGTTATTTACCCCCATTATGGCCCTCTTGAGCGGGATGCCGAATCGACAAATGATGTACTCTTTCATGAATCGAACCACTACCCCCATTGTGGCCCTCTTGAGTGGTATGGCTTCTGCCCACTTGGTGAAACATTTAGTGGTGACCACTATCAAAATATTTCCTTTGGAAGAAGGTTTTATTGCCCTTACTAGATCGAACGCCCGTGTGTGAAATGGAAAAGGCGTAGAGAGAGAATGTAAATCCACCAAAGGATCGTGGATTATATTTCCATACAATTGATAAGCTTTGCATTTGTGAACAAACTCTGCTGAGTATTTTACTATTGTAGGCCAATAGTATCGTAAGGTCATGAGTTGATCTAGAGTTTGGCTCCTCCGATGTGTCCTGGCTCGTGCGCTTGCTTCAGCACCTCTTCAACTTCTTCCCCCTGATGCACCGTAGAGGCCTGTCATGATAGCCTCGTCGATGTAACTGTCCTTCTTGGATAAATACCTGGGTTCCCGTCTTTTCACTTTCGTAGCATCCTCTTTGTCTGTTGGCATTACTCTATCTACCAATAGGTCCATATATGGTTGTCTCTAGTCTTGGGGTTGATCGATGAAGTTGCATTCTTCTGCCTGATAGAACAAGCAGCATTTCTCACAATCTCTTTGTAACATCGCGGAGTCTTGCCTCATCGAAGGAAAAAAATACCTTGCCCATTGGACTCTTTTGTACAAGGGGATCTCGGTGGTTTCACAGATATCTTTATGCACTTTGATCAGTCTTTTCTTGGCTTCTTCGGGGTCTACACATCTTGATATACAACCTCCTTTATTTTTGTAATATAAGTTACCCCTGGTAATTAAATATCGCGCCATCTCAACTAGGACCAGTGGGCCTTCACCTCTTTTTAATTTCTTTCTAATTTCACCTCTCCAATCATCCTTGTCATCTATGGGAAGTATTTCCAACACAGTCGAGGGATATGTCCTCTTTATAATTTAAACGACTATTGACTCCCCCTTAAAGGCAATCTTTTGAGCAATGGTAGCATAAGCGTCGACATTTTGATTCATCATTCGAGAATGTCTTTTGATTTGTATAACTTTGAACAGCCCAAGTAACCGCTGTATAATTGTTCGATAGGGCACCGGGCTCATGTGCTCTAAAGAGAACTCACTTGTTACCTATTTCACCACTAATTTAGAGTCCCCTTTTATTGTTAGGACTTGGATACCCCTTCTAAGGGCCTCAATCAGCCCCAAGACCAATGCTTCATATTCAGCTTCGTTGTTCGAATATTCAAATTCTAGCTTGAAGGATAATCGAATCTCTTCACCGTCCTTTCTCAGGATGATCCCATCTCCCCTTTTCTTTTTTTAGTCAAGGAGACATCAAACTCCATGCTCCACTCATCCAGGATGGCTTCTATAAAGTTGGCTTAAAGATCATCACCCGGAAGCTCCTTCACGGGTGGCTCGAATGTTCTAGTTGGGAAGATAGCCAGTAAATCTGCATACGTCTGGCTCTTGATAGCTCGAGGGACTACGCGTTTAAGATCATACCCTGAGAGGATTAGGAACCATCGGGATGCCCTGCCTATTAATACAGTTCTAGCAAGGAAAACTTTACAGGATCACATCTAGTGACAGTGTGGACTGTAAATGACAGTAAGTAGTGCCTAAGTTTTTGTGCTACAAATACAAGGGCTAAACAATGCCTCTTAATGTTGGTATATCTGGCCTCTAGCCCATGTATAATTCTACTCAAGTAATAAACAGGTTTTTCTATACCATCCATCTCTTGGTCTAATAACAAACCAATAGATCGTTCAGTAGATGTGAGATATAAATGTAAAGCGATACCTGCCTTTGGGGGAATCATCATTTGAGGGGAAGTAAGGAGTGTCTTCAACTTGTCCATGGCATCCTGTTGCATCGATTCCCATGCGAACTTATTACCCTTTCTCAGTAACTCCATCATCGGGTGCGTTACCTCGGCCAGCCCTGGAACAAACCTCCTTAAGTAGGAGACTTTCCTAGGAAACTCTTCATCTTTCTTATTGATTTTGTCTTGGCATATCGAGAATGGCCCAATGCTTTTCCAAGGCCATCTGAACTCCTTGTCAGTTTACCACAAACCCCAGTAACTTCTCACTTGTTACCCCAAATGCATATTTGAGGGGGTTCATCTTTAACTTGTATTTCCTGCATCGGGTGAACACCCTCCTCAAGTCATCTAAATGAGATCCCTCCTTTTTAGACTTCATTATCAGATCATCGACGTAAAATTCTATGATCTTGTGGAAGAGATCATGGAAGATAGCCATCATTATTCTTTGGTAAGTGGCTCCCGCATTCTTCAATACAAAGGTCATAATCGTGTACATGAAATTACCCAAAGGTGTTCGAAAAGAAGTCTTCTCTGCATCAGCTAGATTCATCTTTATTTGGTTATACCCTACATATCCATCCATGAAACTGCACATCTCGTGGCCTATAGTTGTATCGATTAATCTATCAATGGAAGGTAGTGGGAGCTCATCCTTTAGACACGCTCAATTCAAGTCCCTAAAATCCATGCAGATTCTGATCTATCTCTTGTCCTTCTTTCCCAAATGGACATTAATAGAAATCCAAATCGGATGCTGGATTGAAATTATGAAGTTGGCTGTAAGTTACCTTTGAACCTCCTCTTTGATCTTCAAATCCAACTCTGCCTTGTACGTTCGGGTGTCCTGCTTTACAGGGATGGCTAACGGCAAAACATTCAACTCGTGATAGCTCACCTCCTTGTCCACCCCGGGCATCTCGGTGTACTTCCATGCGAAGACGTCTTTGAACTCTAGTAGCAACTTGATCAACTCCGCTCGAGGTACCCCTTACAGGTCCTTCGAGATAAAGATAGGGTTAGGATCATCACCTTATTTAGCCAAGTCTATTTTCTTCAACTCCTAGATTTGCGGCCTGGGTCTGTCCTTCATCTACTCCGATTCCTCTACAAACTCCTAGACCCTAGAATTATCAATAGCCAAACACTAACCTTGGTTGTCCACTAGGAACCATTCATAAATCGGGTCAGACTCATCGTCTAGCCCTTCATCTGCCTTCTCACACCTTCATAACTTATATATAATTATGTCATTAGGCAAATCTACCCTCTTGCACTGTCGGGAGGCCTCCTCTTTATAAGGCCTCTTCCGACGAGTCTCGTCTAACTTTCTCACGGTGTGCCTGTTGAGGATGCTCTGAGTTTGGACTTGGTGTTCGATAGGGTCAATCCATGGTGTCATTCGATCTCATAGCTGCATCAATAGGCTGGGGGCTTACTGCATACATATCACGCTCTTGTTCATAGGCTACTACCGTTCATACGGGTGCTCGAAGCCTCTCTCGAGTAGTCGGGATCCTTGTTCCCCCAGTATACCTTACTACCATCGTGGCTTCTTCTGTCAACTCCGTGTAGAAATCAGCGTCTACTAGATGTCCTTCTTCCTTTTCAAAAGGCTTCTTGGAATCTCGAATCACCACCTCCTTGCCCTTTACATTCGCCTTGGTGCATTTATGGTAGGTTGAGGGTACTAACCCTTAGTTTTGCATCCACACCTTGCCAACTAGCAGTTGGTATAATGGCTCACAGTCCATAATATGAAATTTAATGTGGGAGGTGATGTTCCCCATTTTTATGCCCACACTGACATACCCCACAGATTTAGACGATTGATTGTTGTACCCCGAGATTGCTAATGAATATGGCACTATCCTCGTCTCAGATAAGCCAGTGGAATAAAAAGATTCGATAGGCATTATGTTGATGGATGCTCCCCCATCCAACAAAACACGAGAGAAAATACAATCATTCACTGATGCTATAACATATAAGGGTCTGTTGTGGGGGTACCTGATCGATTTGTCAGCCTCTGAGAATGTGATCTCAGAGAGACACCTTCTTACGAGCTTGGCCATGTTCCCCTTCCACTTCAGGTGTGGAGCCATATTCTTGTTTGCTATTTCCAAGATGGCTCGCGTAACCTTTAATCGTATGTGCTCAGGGAGCCCAACCTGATTGAAGAACTAATCGAATTTTAACGAGTGGGCAAATGATGTGCATTCTATCTCAGGGTCTATTTGTTCCTCTTTATGACACCCTGCCTTATTAAATACCAGGTGATCAGTCCTTTATTAAATTAAAATCAAGGTAAACGGTTGGTTCATTCTTAGCATCATTGTCGCAAAATAAATATTTCCAATTTAAGCACCCTAAATAATTCAGCTAAGTGTCAAAATAATTTTAAGTCTTATTCCATTTTAAATTTAAAAGTGAAAACCCTTTTTAAATGTAAATCAGTTTAAGAATCACATAAATGCTAAGGTTGGCAATTAACCCCAAAATAAGTAAACCAACTAAATGAACCAAACCAATCCAAATAACCATAAATGAAATCATCATGACAAGAATTAACTCCCAATGAGTACTGAATACGGAAAAAATAAATAAATACAAAATCTCTAATAAGTCTAAACTGAAGTAGGAAATCGGGCGACACATGCCCTAGCTATGAAGTACTAAATCAAGAGCTGAATCAAAGAAGAGGTCATCTAGAGCAAGGGCCTACAACTCCCACATAAGCTGTAGCATGTCCAATCCAAAGAACCTACGCCTGACGCCCCTATGGCTGGGCACCTATAATACATACATATATATACAAGAGAGAGAAGAATGAAAGTAAACGGGTCAGAGCCCGAGTGTAAAACAATTTTAAAATCGTTTAGCAAGTATTTAAAATGCTTATCGGCTAATATAACAACCATGTTAGTACGCGACACTCTCTTGAGAATTCTCACCTCTCATCTAATGTGCACGCCTACAGTACTACTAAATGCCTCATAAGTCTATCTAACTTATCTCCCATAAATTTTATTTCGAGAAATTACAAAGCTAGGATACTTAGTTTAAAGATCAATCTCTTCAATTACTTACTTTACTTATTATATCTCAGTACCGTTATAAAGTTCCCGAACACTTACTATAAAATTTGGAGCATTTATTCAATACTTAACTACTTATACGCACAGTAGGAGGTTTCCATATACACGTAAATATTATATATATATATATATATATATATACTATCGGTACCCCACATAAAATCTATGGTGCTAGCATACTCTGCTATCAAGTCCCCGTATCTCTCGTACTAAAGGGAAATACTAGTTCGGAATCACTCTCGAATTGTATTAACACAATACAGACAAAATGGAGGCGAAGCATAGTTCCAAGTCACTAAAAGGTATGTACATACCCCTCACGTATCTTAGGACCGTCTGACTATCATTCTCAAATAGTCTGTACCAAAGAATCCTATGTTCTAGGGTACAAGTCAATATCCCCCATAAAGGTCGCATCGAGATAAGACTGTCCCAGCGCGAAAACCTCCGTGATAGCAAGTAATGCAGGTATGATTATACACAAATATAATATAGATATATACACATGAACTCGGTCATATATATAAATATACTCATTTTCCAATTAGGTTCTCCCACGACCCATAATAATATCTTAAACATACGTAATACAATTTTACCCATGTTTACGCATAATGAACTCATCTCATTTTATTCTCAATTTTAATCATTTTGCAATTACTTCTCGTCCCTCGAAGTATTCTCTCTTCCTAAAGGTAAATTCAGTAGGTAAACCCTCTCTAACATACTGGTCTAAGTCATTTATAACCTCTCAATTCTGTAGCTAATGTGCGAACGATTTCTAATATGCGTCGAACCCCCGTTAACGCACGGTTTCATCCCATATAAAATTACATTCAATGAAAATCTACTTAGACCCTACTGGTCCTCTTCATGACCCATTATGCTCTTTAAATAGTATTCAAGGGTTCCTACGAATTTTAAATTAAACAAAAAGAGAAAAAATAGGCAATTTCCAGGAGGGGTCAATCGATCGAGAAAAGGGGTCGATCGATCGATCGACATTCTTGAGTCGATCGATCGAGCAGTTCTTGCCCAGAATCTATCAATTCAACCTACAGGTTTCATCCAAGAAATTTCTCTATAACGCCATTAATGATTCCCAAACTCCCAAAAAAGTATACCACTGATTACATACACCTATCTACATGATTTCCTACGTAAATCATGTGCGAATTCATCAAAGATATCGGATTAAAGGGCTAATTCATCATAATTATCAAGAACCCTAGTTTTGTAATAAATTTCCAAATTCTCATTCTTCTGCCAGATTTCTTCCTATTAAACCATTACAAATTCGTGGGTAAACATTTATATATGATAGGGTGTCCATCTTTCATGATTTATTCCCAAAGCATGCGATTGAAGTCTTCTAAATTACATGATTCTTTCATAACAACATGTATTCTTAATCCTAATCTAACATGGATGAATATTAACTAGGAATTTGCAAGATAGATACTTGCCTTAAGGTGGTAAGTGTGTTTCCACGAGTTTAACAGGTATAGGCTTGATTCCCTCGCTCTGATCTACATTTTGGTGGTGGTGGTGGTGCAATTGGCCTTGGTTTTTTGGAAAGCTTTTCCTTCCTTCCTCTCACTGCCGTTCTAAATTTTGAGAATGTTAACCCTAGAAGACTCTTTTAATATATGATATTAATGTCCCAATTTTTGTCATTTAATTAAGGCCTAATTTGGAAATGACTAAATTGCCCTTCCGAGGTGCCAGTTAGGCCTAACCCCCTACCCCCCGAGACCCAAACTAAACCCCTTGGTACATTTTTCTAACTATCTCGACCCTTCCGGACACGTTGGAGCACTCGAAATGATCATACGGGCGACTTATAATTTATTCACTTTTTTAATAATGATAATATAGTCCCGACACGAT
Source organism: Sambucus nigra (assembly GCA_949130495.1). Lineage (NCBI taxonomy): Eukaryota > Viridiplantae > Streptophyta > Magnoliopsida > Dipsacales > Adoxaceae > Sambucus > Sambucus nigra. The sequence continues at coordinate 378,461,590 of OX422214.1, read as the reverse complement.
ACAGGCGCATCCCGACTTAATTTCCATAATTGTCATATTATTCACTCGTGATAATTTTTTTTATAAATTCAATTCTACATATTACTGATGATGCTAAGATTTAGCACCACCGGATAAGTGATAATGAGCTCAAATAGTAGTAACCATGGCGGCCATAGAGATGTATAAGTGTATAAGTATGTAGAAGGGGATGAGTATAAGAGGAAATAAGACAATGATGTATAGTGGTTCAGCCAATTTGGCCTACATCCACTGTGAGTGTGTGATCCACTAAGTATGGGCACTAATGGCCTTGGATACAATGCACATAAGTTCCTCTCTCTCTCTCTACTGTGTGTACAAGCAGAGTTTTAGCTAGGGTTACAATCAATTGATCGATCCCCTGTAGGGTTGTAGGTGACAAGTATATATAGGTCTTGGGGGGTGTAGTGTACCACTCAAGTATGCATGTGCATGTGAATGATGATTTATCCAATCCCCTGTTGACACCTGTAGATGCCAAATGATGACATAATATTCCCTCACGTGAGGGTGTGATTTTGTTATAACGGTCTCCCATGTGCCATGTGAGCCTCACGCGCACTGTTCCACGTGTCTCCCAACCACGCGCTGTGATGATGTCACCTCGGCCTATGAGCCGAGGCCGAGGTCAAAGTTCCTTCCGATAGTGAGTCTGGCCTAATTTAGGCCTTGTATTGTCGTACCCTCGGAGGGTCGTCCGGAGCTTGATGAAGGGTCGGCCCCCTGAGGGGTCGTTTGGAACCTGATGAGGGTTGGCCCCCTGAGGGGTCGTCTGGAGCATGATGAAGGGTCGGCCCCCTGAGGGGTCGTCCGGAGCCTGATGAAGGGTCGGCCCCCTGAGGGGTCGTCCGGAACATGATGAAGGGTCGGCTCCCTGAGGGGTCGTCTGGAGCCTGATGAAGGGTCGGCCCCCTGAGGGGTCGTCTGGAACATGATGAAGGGTCGGCCCCTTGAGGGGTCGTCTGGAACATGATGAAGGGTCGGCCCCCTAGGGGGTCGTCCGATTGGAGGGTATATCTGGGTATATCAATCACCCCCAGCCCTTAGCCATAGGTGCTGTTGAGATGGCTGAGGGATAGTGTTGTAATTGAGATGCGTGTATGATCAGTTAGGTGAGTGACACCTGTACAGATACTCATTGTTGTTCCAGTTTATAAGGCATGGTGGCTGTATACTTTGCTTGGGGCTTTGTGCCCTAATGATGCCTTCCTCGTGGGCTGTGCCCTGCGTTGGTTAATGGGCCCACTCATTACTAAGTTATTCAAGATATTTTTGAACTCTCTCTCTTCTTCTTCTTCTTCTTCTTCTTCGTGCCCAAGATTTCTCTCTCTAGCCTTTCACCAGTCTTCATTGCCATTTTTGCAGTCTTTGATCCTCCAAGCTTAGCAACTTTTCCCTTTCTCTTCAGGTAATCCTTCACCCCCAGCGTCCTCTTTACTTTTATTACTTTTTTTTTCTTTTTGGTTTTAGGCCTGTAGGGATTAATTTGGGTCGTTTTACAACTTTTTCGGCGACTGGTTTTTGAGTGTTCTTGAGTGAAAACCATCGATTCCCTTTGTTTTAATCCAGAAGTCTAAGTTGGTCAACTGCAAACTTGGTTGGAGTTAAGTTCCCCAAATTCCTTCAAGTGTAGGGTCTCCCCCTTGATGCTTAGGAGACTTTATAGCTTAGCTGAGGAGTTCCCTTCCCTGAGAGAGAAATTATTTGTTGAGATCAGACGAATAGAGGAAGAGGAGGAGAGAAGACGAGGGGCCGACCCTAATTGGGTACGACCCATCTTTCCTATTCCTCTAGCCACAATAAAACCATTTGAACCGTCTGAGTCTTGTGGGTCGTCTCATCGTCCAGCCGAGTGTCATTCAAGTGGGATGGACGAGAGAGCATCCTCGCCAACTAGCGCTGGAACTTCTGGTAGAATAGAGACATCTGACCTAAGCCCAGGCCGACAGGCCAAGGGTATGGTCCCCTCCAAGGCTGTCCCTGTGACAACCCTATCTCCACATGCCTTCCAGATGGCCTATCCCCATGGTCCTCTGGCAGATGACGAGGCCGAGGGAGAGGGGACTGAGGACGAGGGCGATGATACAGATGACCAGGTTGATACCTCCCATGCCTCGTCCTATATCTCCTCCGTTAGGGATAGCGACCTCTTGTTGTGGAGACATGCCTATAGAGTACCCCCGGGTATAATCATGAGGGTTCCCTCTGAGTCTGAGAGGGTTTTTAAGGGTGAAGAGGGTGAGGTTGCAGTGTATGAACAGATGTTCAAGGTTGGCGTTAGATTCCCTCTGCATCATGCTATCGTAGTTATCCTATCAGCCCTCGGTATTGCCCCCTCTCAGCTTCCTCCCAACTCCTGGAGGACGATACTAGGTTACATCTCCCTGTGGAAGAATGCTTTCACTGATGAGCCCTCGGCTGACATATTCCTGGCCTGCTACAATATCACCTCTTCGTCCAAACAGCCTGGGTACTATCATCTAGGGGCGAGGAGGTCTGAGAAAAAACTTCTCCACGTGGAACAAACCTCCAACCACGATTGGAAGAAGAGATTCTTCTTCGTCTCTGGGGAGTGAGAGTTCTCCGCCGAGGCATCTCCTGTAGCCGATGGTCCGAGGGTCCCCCGAAGATGGTCTAACCCGTCAATGAAGGCCAGGTCAGACCCCGGACTTAGCTTGTAAGAGAAAGATATTGTTGAATATCTGAGAGGACGAGGGAAAGGGGGTGAACTTCCAAAGTTTGAAGATCTGATGACCCCTCGGTTCCTCAAGGAAGCTGGTCTGAAGGTCGGCCCCCTTACAGAACTATGTGAGTTGTACTTTTCTTTACTTTTTTCAAATGTTTCCTTTTATCTCTGCATTTTTCTCACGTGTCTTACCCTTTTCAGGTCGTCCTGCCGGTGTATCAGACTATCTCTGGGAAATGACTGCTCCCAGTTTACTATCAGGCCTGGAAAAGAAGAAGGGTAAGGATCCTCAGCAGGCTCCAAGGAAGACGAAGGCTGTGGGGCCGATGGTTGTTGAGCCGACAACCGATAGCCATAAAAGAAAAGAGCCTGAGATTCCTGTTGACCCTCGGCCGGATTCTCGGACGATGGCCAGGGTCGAAGAATCTGAGGGGCTGCTTCTTCATCCAGCTAAGGCCTTCTGGTCACAGAACTTAGCATTTCTGAGGGCCTAGCCCTCATCACTCATCGCAAATTTGAGAGCAGCCAAGGCATCAATGTTTTCTGCTCCCTCGGCTGCTGATTACGACTTCTTATCAAAGATGCCTCCAGCCAAAGTGTATGACTATGGTCTGCATGCTCTAGCCCAGGTATCGGTCTTGATTCGTTTCTTTTAATTGCATTATTTCAATAAATGTTTCCTCGGCCGCTTGACATTTGTTTATTTTTTTGTGCAGTCTGCATGCGCCTTCACCTCGGCAACTAAATGGATGGATGAGAATCAGGAGAAATTCCATCAGGCCGAGAGGGCCATCCAACATGAGGCCGACCTGCAGGCTAACTTAGATACTGCAAAGGCTGAGCTAGAGAGTGCTAGAACTGAACATGCACGAATTATGGACGAGCTGACGAGACAGCATGATGAGGACCTGAGGGCCAAAGACTTGCTTCTGAAGGAGAAGGATGAATCCATGACCCATCGGGAGGCACAGTTTAAGATTGAGCTATCTGAGGCTGTGAAGAAAGCCGAGGCAGACGCTGTGGAAGCCGATAAACTCTCCGACGAGTTCCAAGGATTCAGCCTCGAATACTTGGAGAGAGGGATAAAGACGTCTTGTCGGTGGGTTATCCTCAAGTTCGGCGACGTCGTCTCTTCCGTCCGTCCGTCTCTTAAGGCCGTTCAACTGGACAACCCCCTGATTGCTGAGGCTCTAACTCAGGTGGAATCACAAGTGCAAGTCGAGGGGGTCGGCACGTCTGAAGACCAGCCAGTTGTGGTCATTGAGGAAGCCCCTCTTATGGATGTTGAGGCCCTGCCCTCTGATATTGTTCCATAGGGTGGCTGTCTGTAGCCCATACCCTCTCGATGTAATTAACATTTTTGTACTCTATCTTTGTAGAACACTTGATATTTCATTTATACCATCGTCTCCTTTGCTGTCTTCCATGTTTTGTCTTTTGCATTATTTGTGTTGTGAATCTTTGTTAATTCCACTAACCTCTCCCTCGTCTTTCTTGAGGGTGAACGAGGGTTCATCCCCTGCGTTGGCCCTCATTATAGCCGATGACTAACCACCAAATTAACGGTTTTAAACAAAGTATTCCCTCGTCTTTCTTGAGGTCAGTGGTGGGGTCGTCCCTTCCACTGACCCTCATTATAGCCGAGGGTTCAACTTACCAAATTAATGGTTTTTAACAAAGTTTTCCCTCGTCTTTCTTGAGGACAGTGGTGGGGTCGTCCCCTCCATTGACCCTCATTATAGCCGAGGGTTCAACTTATCAAATTAATGGTTTTTAAAAAAGTTTTCCCTCGTCTTTCTTGAGGACAGTGGTGGGGTCGTCCCCTCCACTGACCCTCATTATAGCCGAGGGTTAAACTTACCAAATTAATGGTTTTTAACAAAGTTTTCCCTCGTCTTTCTTGAGGACAGTGGTGGGGTCGTCTCCTCCACTGACCCTCATTATAGCCGAGGGTTCAACTTACCAAATTAATGGTTTTTAACAAAGTTTTCCCTCGTCTTTCTTGAGGACAGTGGTGGGGTCGTCCCCTCCACTGACCCTCATTATAGCCGAGGGTTCAACTTACCAAATTAATGGTTTTTAACAATGTTTTCCCTCGTCTTTCTTGAGGACAGTGGTGGAGTCGTCCCCTCCACTGACCCTCATTATAGCCGAGGGTTCAACTTACCAAATTAATGGTTTTTAACAAAGTTTTCCCTCGTCTTTCTTGAGGACAGTGGTGGGGTCGTCCCCTCCGCTGGCCCTCATCATAGCCGAGGGTTCAACTTACCAAATTAATGGTTTTTAACAATGTCTACCCTCATCTTTCTTGAGGACAGTGGTGGGGTCGTCCCCTCCGCTGGCCCTCATTATAGCCGAGGGTTCAACTTACCAAATTAATGGTTTTTAACAAAGTTTTCCCTTGTCTTTCTTGAGGACAGTGGTGGGGTCGTCCCCTCCACTGACCCTCATTATAGCCGAGGATTCAACTTACCAAATTAATGGTTTTTAACAAAGCTTTCCCTCGTCTTTCTTGAGGACAGTGGTGGGGTCGTCCCCTCCATTGACCCTCATTATAGCCGAGGGTTCAACTTACCAAATTAATGGTTTTTAACAAAGTTTTCCCTCGTCTTTCTTGAGGACAGTGGTGGGGTCGTCCCCTCCACTGACCCTCGTTATAGCCGAGGGTGGTTCTCTGTAGATGTTTCCATGCGTACTAGAACTGATAACCACAGGATGAGGGGAAACACTGATATTTCTCATTAATTTTCCAAGTGTTATGTTGGAGCAACTCTTATTACAATTATGGTCTATCAAGACCTTACAACACTACTAATAATATTTCTTCAAATGATCTGCATTCCAGGGGTTGGAAAAGGGTTCCCCTTCTAGGTTTTCTAGTCTATAGGTCCCAGGGACGACTTCATCGATGACTCTATATGGGCCATGCCAATTAGGATGATGCTTGTTGGGCTTTTGCCAAGTCTTATTGAGGACCAAGTCCCCTACTGCGATAGGCCTCTGTTTCACCCTCTGATTGTAAAACCTTGCGGTCCTCTGCTGGTAGGCTTCCTGCCTTATCTCAGCGTCCTCCCTCCTTTCCTCAATCAGGTCTAAGTCGAGTCTCCTCTCTTCCGCATTTCTCTGGGGGTCATACATTTTGACCCTATGAGTAGGAAACTCAATCTCGGTGGGGATGACGGATTCTGAGCCATAAGCTAGCATGAATGGGGTTTCTCCGGTAGAGGTCCTCACTGTCATCCTGTATGCCCACCGCACGGCATATAACTCATCGACCCATCTTCCTTTTGCCTCCTCAAGCCTCTTCTTGATTCCATCTAGGATTGTCCTATTTGTAACTTCTGTTTTCCCATTGGCCTGAGGTCGGCCTGGGGTGGAGAAAAATTGTTTGATACTCACCCTTTCACAGTACTTCTGTAGAGAGGTATTCTTGAACTGAGTCCCGTTATCCGAGATGAGGGTGTTGGGGAGACCATATCTGCATATAATATTTTTCCAGATGAACCGGAAGGTCTTCTGCTCTGTGATCGTCACCATCGGCTCCGCTTCCACCCACTTTGAAAAATAGTCAATGGCTACGATGAGGAACCGGTAGTTATTGACGGCCCTAGGCAAGGGTCCTACTAGGTCAAGTCCCCACACTGCAAATGGCCATGGGGATGTAATGGAAGTAAGAGGCTGATGGGGTTGGTGAGGGATGGTGGCAAATCTTTGACATTTGTCACACTTTTTTACATATGCTGTGGCTCCCCAAGGTCGGCCACCAGTACCCTTGGGTGATCACCCTCTTCGCTAGGGATCTGCCCCCGATGTGGCTTGAGCACGATCCTTCGTGCACATCTTACAAAATGGAAGGGACCTCTGAGGGATGCACACACCTAAGTAAGGGGAGCAAAAACCCCTTTTTGTATAAGGTGTCCCCAATGATAGTGAACTTTGCAACCCTGTATCTCAACTTCTTCCTTTCTTGCCTTGCTTCTGGCATCTCCCCCTCTTTAATGTACCTGATTAGAGGGTCCATCCACGAAGCTTCCTGAGAAACATTTAGGCAATTGCCAAGTGTTTCCTCAGTGTCTTCAATAGTTGGCCGAAGCAAAATTTCTACTGGGACCGTCCTCCTGATGTCGGTCCTCGTTGTCGAGGCCAACCTAGCAAGGGCATCAGCACGGCCATTATCGAGCCTAGGTATCCTCTTTAATTTCACTTCTCTGAAGCCCTTCAGTAATGACCTCGCCTTCTCAAGGTACCTAGCCATCCTCTCATCCTTGGCCTTATAGGCTCCTAGTATTTGATTCACTACTAGCCTCGAATCACTGTGAACCAAAATCTGGCGGACACTAAGTGATCTGGCCAAGGAGAGGCCTGCTATCAAGGCCTCATACTCAGCCTCGTTGTTGGAGGCCTTAAAATTGAACCTCAGGGCGTACTCAATGTCTGTGCCGTCGGGTGCTGATACTATTAACCCAGCTCCGCTCCCGCTTTTGCAAGAGGACCCGTCGACAAAGAGACTCCACACGGTGTATTCTTTTGAGAAACTTCCCTCGGTGAGTGACCCCTGTTTAAAGAGATATCTTCCCTCTTCGTTTTCAACCACTTTCCTTTTAGCAGTGCTCGTCTCAGCCTTTTCTGTAGGCGTGTCGGCGAGCTCACCCTGTCGGGTATCTATCTTCCCGAGGCCCTCATCCTCGGCTTCATCATCTCCCCAAGTAAACTCAGCCACGAAGTCTGCCAATGCTTGCCCCTTAATGGCCGTCCTAGGCTGATACACAATGTCAAACTCCCCCAGCTTAGCCCAGGCCATTAACCTACCTGATTTTTTTGGCTTGTGTAGGACCTGCCTAAGAGGAGAGTCGGTGAGGATGACCATTGTATGGGACTGGAAGTACGTCTTCATCTTCCTTGAGGCATGGATCAAGGCGTAGGCCAACTTCTCCATCCTCGGGTATCTTTGCTCTGCCCCCTGGAGTGCCTTGCTGTTAAAATATATAGACTTCTGTATTCCATCTTCGTCTCTCACAATGGCTGCACTGATGGCCGACTCTGAGACGACGAGGTACACATAAAGTCGTTCACCCTGCATGGGTCGTGACAGCAGCAAGGGAGACCCTAAGTATGAATTTAGATCCCTGAAAGCCTCATCACACTCTTCACTCCATTCGAAGGCCTTACTAAGGATCTTAAAGAATGGAAAACACTTGTCTGTGGCCCTAGACACGAACCTGTTCAAAGAAGCAACTCTCCCTGTGAGTCTCTGAACGTCTTTAATGGACTTGGGGGTCTTCATCTCAACAAGGGCCTTTATCTTTTCAGGATTGGCCTCGATGCCTCTTTGGTTGACGATGAACCCCAAGAACTTCCTTGCTCCGACCCCGAAGACACACTTGGCCAGATTAAGCTTCATATGGTATTTGTCCATCGTATTAAAGGTCATTTCCAGGTCTGACACATGATCCTATGCCTTCAAACTCTTAGTCAGCATGTCATCTACATAGACCTCCATGGACTTCCCAATTTGGTCTTCGAACATTTTATTTACTAGGCGTTGGTACGTTGCCCCCGCATTTTTTAGGCCAAAGGGCATGACCCAATAGCAGTATGTCCCCTTGTCAGTGATGAAAGATGTCTTATCCGAGTCTTCAGGATTCATGAAGATCTGGTTATACCCTGAATAGGCATCCATGAAGCTCATGAGCTCATGGCCTGCGGTAGCGTCTACCATCTGGTCGATGCGGGGGAGAGGGAAGTTGTCTTTGGGACAGTGCTTGTTGAGGTCTGTGAAGTCCACACACATTCTCCACTTCCCGTTGGCCTTTGGAACAATGACTGCATTGGACAGCCATTCGGGGTAGATGAACTCTCTCATAAATTCAGCGTCTTCTAATTTTTTGGCCTCATCCCTTATGACCTCATACTTTTCTCTAGAGTAAAATCTCCTCTTCTGCTTTACCGGCTTCACTCCCTCTACCACATTGAGCTTGTGGCACATGATTTCAGGGTCAATCCCCGGCATATCTACATGACTCCATGCGAAGACGCTTCGCCTTCTCCTCAACAGTTTAATGAGGTCTTCCTTGATATTGGGCTTCAGAGATTTGCCGACTTGGATGGTTTTTTTCGGGTCATCCTCATCGAGGATGATGGATTCTACCTCTTCCGCAGCCTCTCCTTTCTTGAGTTTCGTCTCATCCCTGGGGTCTAGGGTATCTATATTGTAAGTGGTAGTAGCCCTCTTGTGTGCTTCCCTTTCTTCAGCGGAGTTGTAGTAACATTCTCGCGCTGTTGTCTGGTCTCCCTGAACTTCCCCCACCTCGTAAGGGGTAGGAAATTTGATCATCTGATGGACCGTAGATGGCACAGCTTCGAACCCCTTGAGGGCCACACGCCCAGTATGATGTTGTAGGCCGAAAACACATGTTCATCCATCATAAAGAAACTGACCTTCTTGGTAAGCCATCTCGGCCACTCGTCCCCCATCCTAACATCGGCCTCATACACTCCAATGGGATGAACCTTTTCTCCACTGAACCCAATCAATGGATGATGGTACGGGACAAGTCTAGCACGGCTGAGACCTAAGGCTTTGAAGCACGGACAAAACATTACATCTGCAGAACTGCCCCCGTCGACCAATATCCTCGGCACCTCACACCCGTGCACCCTAGTTGTGATGACGAGTGGGTCGTTGTGTGGGGCTAGGAGGCCTTTAAAGTCCATTCTCGAGAACCCCACTATCAGAGTGTCCATATCAACCTTCTTCCTTTTTTCTGACTTAACCTCCAAAGAGGTTGAGTGTACCGTCTTCGTTACTGCCTTGGCCTCAGCCACATGGGCCTTCCTGTCAGCAACTTCAGACCCTCCTCCTTCTAGACCCCCGGAGATCATTCCCACTCCGAGAGAGATCATATTAAGCCTCTTGACAGGACCTTGGTCGTCTCTCGGCGGGAGGTCAGGGTCGTCCTCATCATCAGAAGGGTCGTCCCCTCTTTTTTGAGGACCTTCTCTGCATTCATCGCTTCACTTCTTTCTGGGGTCGTCCCCTCGGCCCCTCTTGAAGGCACCTTTATCGACGTACTTTCGGAGCTTCCCTTCTTTCAGCATCTTCTCAATCTCATCTTTCAGAGCAAAGCATTTGTCTAATACGTGGATGTGGTCTTGGTGAAATTCACACCACAGGTTCTTATTTCTCTTGCTCGGGGCTGCCCTCAGCTTCTCAGGCCACTTCAGGGACCGGTCACTCTTTATCTCATTGAGAATTTGTTCACAGCTGACCGTTAGAGGGGTGTAACCAGCGAACTTATCATCCGTAGACCTCTTCTTCCCCTCTTTGTTCTTCTTAGGGTATTTACCCCCACTAGCACCTCCTTTTTCGTCTTCATATTTTGCGGCCATCGCCTCTTCGGCGTTCATTACCTTCCCTGCTGTCGATAGCAATTCAGCCATTGTCCTCGGAGGGTCTTCAGCAAGCTTCCATAACAGTTTCCCCTTTTGGAGTTCTCCAATCAGGGTTGTCATAGCTATGCTCTCCTCATAGTCTTCCACCTCCAGCTTCTCCTTATTGAATCTGGATATGTAGTCCCTCAGGCTCTCACTCTTCCCCTGCTTAACATAGAGCAGGTGGGTGGTCTTCTTCTGTGGCCTCACCCCAAAGCAAAAGTTGTGGATGAACAGGTCTGCCAACTGCTTAAAGTTTTCAATGGAATTTTTTGGAAGAGACGTGTACCAGACATGCGCAGCCCCAGTAAGGGTACCAGAAAAGGCACGACACCTCATCTCATCTGAGATAGAGTATATGTCTGCTGCTGATTGATACATCTCAACATGGTGGACATGGTTGGTGCTCCCGTCGTATCTTGGGGTGACCACAGGTGGCTTGAACCTTGATGGCGTAGGGAAGTTGACTATCTTCGCCACAAAGGGTGAGCCTATGGTGTATCCCTTCTGAAGAGGGTCCCGACTCTTCATTATATCACCGATATTATCCTCTAGTCGCTGGATTGAGTCATTCTAGGGCCTCACAGGGTCGGCTTGGCCGATGTTATCCCCTGCCGCCTCTTTAAGGTGGACGGGGGTTCTGCTGCGGTGGGCCTGTGTCGGCTGTTTACTTCCCTTTGGCCGTCATCCCGTCCTTGGGGTCGGCCATCTACTGCCTCCCTCCTGGACCTCGCAGCACTTCTTGACCTGGACAATTGTTTCCGCGGGTCATTTACTGGGCCTAGCCTCTCAAAGGCTGACCCCCTGCTCAAGCGATCAAAAGTAGAGCCTCTCGGGCGATCATCAGGATTTGGTCTCCCGCACTTTCCTCTACTATCTTGGAGAGGTCGTACAGTATTGTTGGAGACCTCATATGGTTCCGAGCATTCTATAGGGGCCTCCTCTCCCTCCAGATCGTCATACATGTCCTCAGGGCAAGGGTTTCTTTGCCTCCCCAGGCGTAGACGCCGGGGGTCAGCAACATCCCTACGTCGTTGAGGGGGTGGCAGGTCTTTGCGTGGTGCCTGGGGTGGTCCCCTGGCCTCATGCTATCCTGGAGCTGCTGCCGGAGTAATCATCTCAGGTGAAACCCCTGGTGGTCTTAGTATGTTCTGGCTTAGAGCTGTGAACTGCTCCTACATCATCCGCTGGCTTGCTGCCAGAGACTTTAAGGTTGCCGCCACATCAGCCATCTCAGACTGAGGCGGCGGCTGACTGGAACTGGGTCTTCCCCCATTATCCGGCAGGGGAAGTGGTGGTGGTGGCATTTCAGGTACCATGTGTTTGAGCTATGAAAAGCTGAACTGAAGAAAAGACTGGTGAGCTTGAGGACCTTAGTGAGTCTCTTTCAATGGTGAAACATCTCCTCTCAGGGGGAGTGCTGGCTCACCACCAGAGTGCCCAGTGAGGTCAACTGTACAAAGGAAGAGATGTCTTCTCGATTCCCACAGACGGCGCCAAACTGATGATGCTAAGATTTAGCACCACCGGATAAGTGATAATGAGCTCAAACAGTAGTAACCATGGCGGCCATAGAGATGTATAAGTGTATAAGTATGTAGAAGGGGATGAGTATAAGAGGAAATAAGACAATGATGTATAGTGGTTCAGCCAATTTGGCCTACATCCACTGTGAGTGTGTGATCCACTAAGTATGGGCACTAATGGCTTTGGATACAATGATCATAAGCTCCTCGCTCTCTCTACTGTGTGTACAAGCAGAGTTTTAGCTAGGGTTACAATCAATTGATCGATCCCCTGTAGGGTTGTAGGTGACAAGTATATATAGGTCTTGGGGGGTATAGTGTACCCCTCAAGTATGCATGGTGCATGTGAATGATGATCTATCCAATCCCCTGTTGACACCTGTACATGCCAAATGATGACATAATATTCCCTCACATGAGGGTGTGATTTTGTTATAACGGTCTCCCATGTGCTATGTGAGCCTCACGCGCACTGTTCCACGCGTCTCCCAAACCACGCGCTGTGATGATGTCACCTCGGCCTATGAGCCGAGGCCGAGGGCAAAGTTCCTTCCGGTAGTGAGTCTGGCCTAATTTAGGCCTCATACTATCGTACCCTCGGAGGGTCGTCCGGATCCTGATGAAGGGTCGGCCCCCTGAGGGGTCGTCTGGAACCTGATGAGGGTCGGCCCCCTGAGGGGTCGTCAGGAACATGATGAAGGGTCGGCCCCCCGAGGGGTCCTCCGGAGCCTGATGAAGGGTCGGCCCCCTGAGGGGTCGTCCGGAGCCTGATGAAGGGTCGGACCCCTGAGGGGTCGTCTGGAACATGATGAAGGGTTGGCCCCCTGAGGGGTCGTCTGGAACATGATGAAGGGTCGGCCCCCTGAGGGGTCGTCCAGTTGGAGGGTATATCTGGGTATATCAATTACTACTCATTAAGTAATATTCAATAAATTCCCATTAATTACTAACTCTCGTCACGCTAGTAAATATTTAAATAAATTTCTGGATTAATATTAAATTAATTTATCTCAATTACATTTAATAAATCCCCAATTTAAAAGCCATAAAAATATGGGGTATTACACTCTTCAAGTTGATAGACTTATTTTACATCTCTGTATGCATCCTCATCGTAGGCTATCACAACATTTACCATCTTTATGGAGCAGGCTCCCATCTTCCTACTTAGTCCCTCGCTGGAGTCATACTCTTCTCTTTATCTTTCATCTCCTTTGTCTGTCTCATCCTCCAGTTGGAGCTGAGCTAGCTCGGGGGTGCATTTCTCCAGGGATTCTTTAAAGTCATTCTCTTTAAACCACTACTCTCTCATCAGTTGTTCAACCTCTTCATCAAAAGTGTTGGCCATATAGGCCCCAAGAGCTAGTAAAGGATTATCATTCACATTAGCTTGGGGCAGCTGGATGTCCCCATTCTTCACATGATGGTGGATGAACCTTCTTAGCGAAAAACACACCTTGGTCGGTTGGTTCACTCTATTGTGATGGGCGCAATAGTGAGGCTTCTCCATGTCCTCTCGAGGGAGTTACGTCGTGCTGACGTTAACCAGTCTACAGACTTTGTCACGAACCATGAGATCATATAAGTCTAAGGCTTGCTCCATTGTGCAAGGTAGCTCGGGAGGATCCTCCTCACCTTCAAATCTTCTCTTGTTGTCTCGTCCATTTCTTCCTCAATTGTCCCTAATCTCCCCCTACCCCTCATCGTCTGCATAATTTACCCTCGAGGGTACTCCCCTCCCCGAGGAAATTAATGGCCTTAGCAGAAAACATGACAAGGAAGGTGGGGCAATGCGAGCTTAACCACCAAGGCGATGTTCCTCGCCGCTTTAAAAAACATTGCGAATGTACCCTCTCGTGTTTTATTGATCAAGTAACAAATATATTCGGACAACAACCCCTATGTAAAAACTTGCAAAAGTTGATCCTCTCGCGTCTCCTCTCTCACATCTAAAGAGCGCTCGTGAAACGTCATAATATAGGTCACAACATCTTCTCCTGGATTTTTCTTCCCACGTGATAGTTTCGTGAATATAAACTCATCCTCATCTAAAAAAAACTTTTGTACGAACAAAACATACAACTATTCCCAAATGGCCACGCTTCCATGGGTCAAGTGGGAATACCACTTGTACGCATTTTCGATCAGGGATTTTGAAAATTCATTCAGCCTCAGTCTTTTATCATTGCAATGGCCCCCAAGGCTTTCAATAAACCTTTTCATGTGCTCCTTAGGGTTTACACCCTTCGTCGTGTACTTCTCTAAGATTAGTGGAATATACCCTACTAGGTAGGGCTTTATTGTTATATTCCTCCGGGTATGGAGTACGACTTCATCATACACAGATGAGCTGTCTCCCGTTTTGGATACCGCTACGAACTTTAGTAGCTCCTTATTCATTTCTTCCAAGTTGGACGGTGGAGAGCTGGTTGGTTGCGTTATTACCCCCTGGCATCGCTGGAGCGGGTGATGTGCTTTTCCCCGTGCCACCAGTCACGGCCCGAGCTGCTAAAGTTATTCCCTAGTCTTGTGCCGCTAGCCCCATCATCATAGGCAGGATTGTAGTAGGAGGAACGTTGCCCAAGGTTGGCGGAGTAGTGGGAGGAACACCATTGAAAGTAGGTGCAGTAACTCCTCCCGTAATAGTAGGAGCAGATATTCCTGCTGGTGGTGCATGAAAGAGATCACTCCCCCAGGGACTAACATCATCACTTGGGCTGCTGGAGTCTTGATGAACTTTGCAAACAGGCCCATAAGCCTCATCATTTGCTCTGAGCCCATTCCTGCATGTATGCCTGTCATTTTTGTCACTCCGGTATGGGACGTGTTAGGCTCCGTCCGTGCTATTCTCATTCCTTCAAGCAATAAAGAGAGGTTTGCCTCCTCCTCACGCTGTATGGAGTCAAAATCAATAGTCCTAGTGGTATTATCCTCTGGCATATTTTCAAAAGAGAATACCTCCCTAGCAGAGTCGCCAAATATAGGGTTCTTGGAATAAAATTAGTATTAAGTGAGGCGTGACCCCTTATCAAGATCGGAATCACTTCGGAAGACACTATATAATAATGAAAATGAATACACGTGAAAAGGGACAATGAGATTCAATATTGCTTCGTCCGTGCTATTCTCATTCCTTCAGGAAATAAAGAGAGGTCTGCCTACTCCTCACGCTGTATGGCGTCAAAATCAACAGTCTTAGTGGTGTTATCCTCTGGCATCTTTTCAAAAGAGAAACCCTTCCTAGCAGAGTCGCCAAATATAAGATGTGGGTTCTTGGAATACAATTAGTATCAAGTGAGGCTTGACCCCTTATCAAGATCAAAATCACTGCGCAAGACATTATATAATAATGACAATGAATACACGTGAAAAGGGACAATGAGATTCAATATTCAGACTTGTATTGAATGATATTTCTACACTGTGCACACGCTACAAGTATAATAAATAGATGGGACCAATATGTAACTTGGTCGGAGGGAGAAAGAGCAAGCACTCCGGACACAATAAAGGCAAGTCAGGAACTTCAGGTCCAGTTAATGCTCAATGCTACGAGTATTAAATGAGTGTAGAAAGAATGTCCTCACAAGAGCTCTCGTGTATAAAGGAAATCGGGTATCAATTCTAGGTTCAGAATGCCATCATCGTAAACTATTTAGTTGGTGTATTTATACGGAGGCAAGGTTACTCGAGTAACCTTGATGGTATTCAACATGATTAACAGCATTACATGCACAGGTACTCCCCTTCATTAATGTGGGAGATATTGCATAAAATGCATGGGATCTTATAATTTGGCGGAAAACTGCTTAACCAGTTGGAAGCATGGTGGGAATTTATGAGGGACGTAATGTGGAAGCTCATAGGCTCATCTTAGAACGGATAAGAGGTCAGATTTGGTAGACTAGGCCTGCCATCCTAAGGATAAACTCATTTGAGTGATGTAGTTTTGAGTCCCTAAATGCCATATGTTATGACATCAGAAAGTGGGTGAACAGTGACCCCACTAGGCGTGTGGTCACATCATCCAGACGAATGGTGTTTGGTTCAAGGTTGCTGTGACACCCCACGTAATTAACTCTGGGTGATCAGTCCTAAATTAAATTAGAACAGGTTTCTCAGTTGGTCCATTCTTAGCATCACTGTCGTCTTTTAAACTACTAACCACCTAAGTGAGAAAATTAGAATGTGACAAGTTTTATCTTTCATTAACTAAAATTAAAGACTCATCCGGAAACAGAATAATATAAACAATCACCATTAACTGAAATAAACTATTCACAATTAATTAACTGACCGAATAAACCATCGGTTCAAAATCCAACAAAAGTAAAGACAAGAAATAAATCTCAACAGGTCTAACATAAGTACTGAAATAAAACTGTGAGCAACGTTATCGAATAACTGTTAGGAAGTCTCTACACTAAGAATGAACTGAACGAGGCGCCTATCAAACTCCCGCAACATTCACACATGCTGCAGCAACGAATCCCTGGAATGAGTCAAGCCTGGCGTCCCTGTGGCTGGACACCTAAAAGGTTTTTAAATTTTTTTATAGCAAGGGTTAGTACCCAAAATATTTGGAAAATATTTAGCAAATGATTAACTTGCTGTAATAAATATATATGCATGCTCTTTATATTTTAGTTAGTGTCGCACTCTCTTGAGAACATCCTCACACCTTCTCTAATCTGCACTACTAAGGCCTTAATTAATTTACCTAGTTATTTATCCCATAACTAGATAACTAATTAAATCCCTTGCAACCACCCCACTTTCACCAAGTGTGCCATAATTATGATTTCTAAGTTATTATTAACATTAACTTAATTCATCATTTCCCTTTTTCAAATCATATAATTTTCACATCCATTATATGTATAATACAATTCACGGTCTGTATTACTTTACCCGTATATAATTATTTACCTCATTATATACGTATAGTTATATTGCAACATTCACAAACATGCTTTAATAATAATTAATATTAAACATACTCCCGGGTAATAACTCACCGGATGTAAATTCTCTAAAGTTCTATCCCACTAGGCATATTCACATAACCTAGTTACCCCAAGTCAGAATTTCTCACTAACTTGGATAATACGTAAAAATTGGAGGCGGTCATATTCCTTCCATGAAAGTGAGATGCCCCTCACCCATATAACGGACGCTATGACCTGGGAATATACTCGCCCTACTCCTCAATATAGGGGATTCATCCACTACGCGCAACCTCCCCCTATAGCAATAGAGTATATGTACTAATAATATCTAGCCACTGATATTAATGCACACACCATATATATATACTATCGCACACCGTATATATATATATAAAAAATAAACTATCCCGGCTACACCGTGTACTAAGTCCGTAAGACAAGCATATTCAGATTATTATGAGTTTATGGTCCAACTCCAATTATTAATTAATTCGCATATTAATTAATTAAATTACTTTCGGTGTCGCTCCAACCAATATATTCGGAGTTACTCTCGTGGCCCGAAATAAAAAAATACCCGAGTCTAAATTCACGACTCCCAATTATTTAAATTTCACTTTAAATAAAATTAACGTCTTCGTATCTCTCAACCAATATACCCAGACTTGCCTACTCAATCCGTATTTAATTATTTTGAAATATTATTCCCAAAATTCTAATGATGGTGTGACACATATAAATTTCCTTCAAATCCTAATTAATTTTCCTTCATAATTAATTAGATTGAAAATCCTATATTTATTTCTCATTAAATAAGGCATGGAAGAAATTTTAAGTAAATCTCCCTTATATAAAAAAAACTGGTCGAACTGCCAAAATCTGCCGACCATCGATCGATCGATCCCCAACCCTCGATCGATCGATCGCACAGGTCATCGTCTTCTTCCCCCTTCTGTTTCAGCCATGGACGAAAATCTCTAAACCCTAACTTCTTCTAATGTAAAACCCAAGTCTTCCCATCAACAATATATACCAAAAACCTCATAAGGGACCCCCATAAAGTCCACAAACACAATTTAATTTACGTTCTCTACTGTTTTTCATAAATTGGGAAAAATTCGTTTTAAATCTTTAACCCATTTAAACATCAATTCCTTATCTCAAATTCATTTCCAATTCATCCGGGTTTACACATCATACCAGATATAAATACTAATATTACATTATACATGAATTTCTACACAATTTAGAAATCAGAATATTGGTTTACCCTTTAAATCCCAAAACGAATTTTGATTTCTCACATCACATAAATATGAATCGAAACACAAATTAATTGTTACAGCAAGTCAACCACTTGCCTTATGATTCGTAGGGTCTGATTTGAGGTTGTGAATTCCCAAGGTTAAAGACAAAATCCTTTCTTTTGGCTCTTTCCTTTGTCCCCCAATTTGCCTTTAACTGTCTCTTAGGTTTTCCTCTCCCACTAAGTGTTTCCTAATTTCACATCAGTCGTTCCCCTTTTTCTTTTAATTAGGTAATCAGTCTAAATCCCGTTTTTGGCCTAATGGGCCAAGCCCAAGTGACCCAAATACCCCCGTGTGGGCCCGATTATGCCTAAAAACGTTCCGTGACCCGTTTACTACCCCCGGGTATACTTTTTCGACTATCTCAGTCCATTCGGACTCAACCGTACACTCAGAATTGGTATCCAAATTAATTTATAAAAATCCTTATATCACACCCAAGTTAGTCTATATAGACTCCCGGCTGAGATACGTACATACCCCGTTACTAATACTCGGAATGACGTAAATAAATTATTACTATTCACTTAGTAATTAAATTTCCCTAAATATTAACCATTCACTCCCCGATTAATATTTAAATAAATATTACCATAATTAATTCAATTAAAATTACGACACACAAGTAATTTAGAATTCCCGAATTAATTAAATTTTAAATGCACAAAAATACGGGGTGTTACATACTCCCCCCCCCCCCCCCTTACAAAGGAATTTCATCCCCAAAATTAGGTCGTACCTGCGGTGAATAGCTCTGGATATTGTTCTCGCATATCCTCCTCCCTCTCCCAGGTAGACTCATCAACGTTGTGATTACCCCACTGTACTCTAACTAGTGGAACAACCTTTGATCGTAACTTGCACTCACTATGGTCCAGAATAGCCACCTGTCTCTCCTCATATGAGATGTCTAGCTATAAATAAATTTTCTAGAGTGGAATGTGCCAAAAGGCCCTCTCGCTCCTTCGATATTTCTTCAGCGATGCCACATGGAACACATTGTGTATCCGGTGAAGATGCTCCGATAATCCTAGTCGATATGCTACCGGTCCCACCCTATCAATAATAGAGAAAGGTCCCACTTATCTCGGTGCTAACTTACCCTTCTTGCCGAACCTCATCACCCCTTTCATAAGGGACACCCGGGCTAATACCTGGTCCCCAACCTCTAACTCCACATATCTCCGTTAAGCATCAGCATAACTCTTATGCCTATCCTGAGCTATCCGAATCCGCCCTCGGATCAACTCTATCTTGGCAGATGTCTCCTGGAGAATCTCTGGCCCCAATAGCTTGTTGTCCCCCACCTCTAACCAACAAGCGGGTGAACGACAAGGTCTCCCGTATAGTGCCTCAAACGGTGCCATGCCAATCGTGAATTGGTAAGAGTTGTTATACGCGAACTCTACCAAAGGAAGATATTTCTCCCAACCTCTCCCAAAGTCTAAAATGCACATTCTGAGCATGTCTTCCAGCATCTGGTTGACTCTTTCAGTTTTCCCGTCGGTCTGTGGGTGATAGGCTGTAGTCAAGCATAACTCCATGCCCATGGCCTCCTCAAAGCCCTACCAAAAGTGGGCCACAAAAATTTTATCTCTGTCGGACACAATATTTATCGGCACCCCGTGCAGCTTGACAATCTCTGCTATGAATAGCTGTGCATAACGCATCGTCTCAAAGTTTGTGCGGACCGGCAGGAAGTGGGCCACCTTGGTCAACCGATCCACAATGATCCATATGGAATCGTGACCCTTATGCGATAGAGATGCTCTCCCACTTCCACATAGGAATTTCTAACGACTGTAGAATCCCTGATGGTCTCTGATGGTCAACTTTCATGAGCTGACATGTGACACATTTCGAAACAAACTCTCCTATGTCTCGTTTCATTCCTGCCCACTAATACTGCCTCCTCATATCCTGGTACATTTTATCCCCTCCGGGATGTACCGTAAATCTTGAACCATGGGACTCTGTCATAACAGCATGCATCAAATCCTCATCCTCTGGCATAATTAACCTCCCATTAAGGTGTAGGCCTCCTTCCAAGCTGATCGAGTAACCCTCTGCTCCCTCAGCTAACAACTGGATCACCCTATCCCGGTAGATCTGATCCTCTGCCTGAGCCCTCACAACCCACATAATGATCTCATGTGTGATGGATTATGCTGACATGCAGGCCCTGGCTACATCATCCTCATATCGAAGCTCTCTCCACTTCGCTTTCCAGACTTCTGATATTTCCCCAGTCGGTCTCCGGCTTAAGGCGTCTGCTATCACATTAGCCATACCAGGATGATAATGAATATCAAACTGGTAGTCTTTCACGAATTCTAGCCACCGCCTCTGCCTCATATTCAGATCCTTCTATGTGAAGAGATACTGAAGTGACTTGTGGTCCGTGAAAAGGGTGAATTGTTCGCCCAGTAGATAGTGTCTCCATATACGCAAGGCAAAAATGACCGCTGCTAGCTCTAGGTCGTGAGTGGGGTAATTCCTATCATGGGGCTTTAGCCTTCTGAACGCATAATCTATATCCCTTTCCTCCTGCTGAAGCACACCCCCAAGTCCCTATAGGGATGCGTCAGTGTAAACCCGATACTCTAGATCTCCTTTCGACAAAGCAAGTACAGGTGAAGATGTCAACTTGTCCTTTAGCTCGTCGAAAGCTAATTGACAATGATCACTCCAAGTGAAAGGCACCCCTTTTCGAGTCAGATTCGTCAAAGGGCTCGTAATCTTTGAGAATTCTTTAATGAATCGCTTGTAATAACCGGCCAATTCCAGAAAATTACGCACCTTGGTCGGTGTCATGGGTTGTCCCCACTCCCTCACCACCAACACCTTACTCAGATCCACCGCAATACCCCGGTCTTACACCATGTGGCCAAGAAACTGCACCTCCTGCAGCCAAAATCCACACTTCTCGAATTTGGCATAGAGCTGGTGATCCCGCAGTGTCTATAGAACCATACGTAGATGCTCTGCGTGCTCCTCCTCTGTGCGTGAGTAGATCAAGATGTCATCAATGAACACGATGACAAATTAATCGAGATACTACCTGAAAAACCTGTTCGTGTGGTTCATGAACACTGCTGGTGCATTAGTGAGCCCAAAAGGCATCACCCTGAACTCGTAAGATCCATATCGTGACAGGAAAGCAGTCTTAGAAACATCCTCCTCTCGAATGCATAGCTGATGATACCCTGACCTCAAATCGATCTTGGAGAAGTAAGATGCCCCTCTCAATTGGTCAAAAAGATCATCAATCCTAGGTAACGGATACTTATTCCGTATCGTGACCTTGTTTAGCTCCCTATAGTCCACGCATAACCGAAGTGAACCATCCCACTTCTTCACAAACAACACCGGTGCACCCCATGACGATGTACTCTGTAGAATGAAACCCTGACCCAGGAGCTGTTGAATCTTCTCTCTCAACTCACGCATCTCTGAAGGGGCCATACGGTAAGGTGCTCGAGCAATCAGCCTCATCCTCGGTGCTGAATCGATTACAAATTCGATTTCCCTGCTGGGTGGCAACCCTGATATTTCTTGGAACACATCCTCAAAGTCCTTCACTACTGGGATTCAGTCCAATGGAACCACCACCTCCTGCGAGGTTTCCTCCTCGATGTAATACAAGTGTGTGCGCGACCCTCCCTCTGGTAGCGTCATCGCTATTAGGAACATCTCCTGTCCCAGAATGGAGAACACGATTGTCTTTTCCTAACAATCTACAGTTGCCCGATAACCTACCAACCAATCCATACCCAGGATGACATCGTACCCCTCCATATCTAACACTAAGAGGTCTGCTGCTAAACTAAGCCTCCCAATTAAAATGTCCACCCCCCGATAAATCGAGTGAATCAAATCCCCACTGCCTACTGGTGACTCTACACACATACTAAGACTACCCCCGGTCTCTAGTAATCAAGCCCGTTTAGCAAAATTAAATGTAATGAATGAATGTGATGCTCCCATGTCAAAAAGTATATTAACCTCATGACCATGAATGAGAAACATACCCTTAACTGCTGGTGGCGCCTGCTGTGCTGGAGGATTGGGAACATCCCGGACGTTATACACACGCCCGTAGTGTATTTTCCCCTGCTGCTGTGGGGCTAGTACTGCTGGCAGTATCTGTCCCTGTTGCCCCTGTTGGGCACCCTGATGATGACCTCTGCCCCTTTGCGAGCACTCCCTCTTGAAGTGTCCTGGCTAGCCACAGATAAAACAGCGTTTATGACCGTCCCCCTGTCGTTGGCCCTGTTGGCCTTGACGTGGATGGCCCTGCTGGCCTCCCCCATTGTTCCCTTGGCCCTAACGGCCCTGAGGAACCTGCTGCTGCTGATTTGGGCCCGGCTGCCCCTACCTGAACCCCTGTCCTCCCGGTCAGAACCCACCAGGCCTAAATTTCTTAGCCTGATTCCCCTGCTGACTTTTAGCCTGCTACTGAGTACCACTCACATCACCAGTAACTGCCTTGCCCTATTGGCTCGGCTCCCCTACTCTCTTGCTCCCTTTCGCATGGAAGCGATGATCCTGGAAATGTACAAGGGTGACATTAACGACATCTGTATAATTCACTAACGTCGGATTCCCAATCAAATGCTTCCTGATCCTCCAGGCTAAGCCATCCATGAACCTCGACTTCTTTCGCTCCTCATCGCTCACCTCATTTGGCACAAAGTTTGCCAAACGGGTGAACTCTTCCTCATAGTCTGCCACTGACCAGTCACCCTGCACTAACTCATTGAACTTCTTTCTCATCTCAGTCTCTACCACTGGTGGGAAGTATTTGCGGTCGAACCGCACCCAAAATTCGGATATCGTCATCAAATCTCGCTCCTCAACGGTGGTAACTGACTCCCACCACTGTAAGGCTTCCCCCGCCAGAAAAAGGGTAGCAAGCATCTATTTTTACACATCAGTACACTCCAGTATGCGCAGATGGCGCTGAATATTCTTCTTCCAGTCACAAGCCTTTACTACATCGGTGCTACCCCGAAACTCGGGTGGGTGACCCTTTTGAAATGTCTCCCTAACTCGCTGCTAAGACGGTGCCCCCACTGGAGCCTGAACTGCTGGTGCCACAGGAGGTGGTGTCTGGGGCTGAGGAAAATGGGCTGCCATAGCCTTCATTGCTGTCTCAACTGCCTGGGCCAGTATCACTGCCACCCGAGTAGTGGAGATCAACTCGGGTGGTGGTGGTGGTGGCGGTACCTGTGGCTCCTGATGAGCCTCCCCGATCTCATCCCTATCCTTTCTTTGCCTCTTCGGTGGCATTTGAAAATAGATCGAATCGTATAAGTACACAATTTATACAAAAACAAATAGCAGAAATACGATATCTCACAAGCAGAAAATGAATCAACAGTCCTAATAATAGGGATCTATAACAACCGAAAGCTACGCTGAAACATAGTAAGCCGCACAGATCCTAGGGACACTAGAACCTGATGCTCTGATACCATCTGTGACATCCCGCCTAATTAACCCCGGGTGATGAGTCCTAAATTAAATTAGAACAGGTTTCTCAGTTGGTTCATTCTTAGCATCACTGTCATCTTTTAAATTACTAACCACCTAAGTGAGAAAATTAGACTGGTACCAAGTTTAATCTTTTATTAACTAAATTTAAAGACTCATGCGGAAACAGAATAATATAAACAATCACCATTAACTGAAATCAACCATTCACAATTAATTAACTGACCGAATAAACCATCGGTTCAAAATCGAACAAAAGTAAAGACAAGAAATAAATCTCAACAGGTCTGACATAAGTACTGAAATAAAACTATGAGCAACATGCTCGAATAACTGATAGGAAGTCTCTACACTAAGAATGAAAAGAACGAGATGCCTATCAAACTCCCACAACATCCACACATGCTGCAGCAACGGATCCCTGGAATGAGTCAAGCCTGGCGTCCCTGCGGCTGGATACCTAAAAGGTTTTTATAGCAAGGGTTACTACCCAAAACATTTGGAAAACATGTAGCAAATGATTAACTTGCAGTAATAAATATATATGCATGCTTTTCATATTTTAGTTAGTGCCGCACTCTCTTGAGAACATCCTCACCCCTTCTCTAATGTGCACTACTAACGCCTTAATTAATTTACTTAGTTATTTATCCCATGACTAGATAACTAATTTAACCCCTTGCAACCACCCCACTCTAACCAAGTGTGCCATAATTATGATTTCTAAGTTATTATTAACATTAACTTAATTAATCATTTCCCTTTTTAAAATCATATAATTTTCACACCCATTATATGTATAATACAATTCACGGCTTGTATTAATTTACCCGTATATAATTATTTACCTCATTATATACGTATAGTTATATTGCAACATTCACAAACATGCTGTAATAATAATTAATATTAAACATCCTCCCGAGTAATAACTCACCGGATGTAAATTCTCTAAAGTGCTATCCTAGTAGGCATATTCACATAACCTAGTTACCCCAAGTCAAAATTTCTCACTAACTTGGATAATACGCAAAAATTGGAGGCAGTCATATTCCTTCCCTGAAAGTGAGATGACCCTCACCCATATAACGGATGCTATGACCTGGGAATATACTCTCCCTACTCCTCAAGCTAGGGGATTCATCCACTATGCGCAACCTCCCCTATAGCACTAGAGTATATGTACTAATAATATCTAGCCACTGATATTAATGCACACACGATATATATATGCTATCACACAATGTATATATATATATATATATATATAAAAAAAACTATCCCGGCTACACCGTGTACTAAATCCGTAACACAAAGCCTATTCAGATTATTATGAGTTTATGGTCCAACTCCAATTATTAATTAATTAAATTACTTTCGGTGTCGCTCCAACCAATATATTCGGACTTACTCTCGTGGCCCGAAATAAAACAATACCTGATTCTAAATTCCCAACTCCCAATTATTTAACTTTCACTTTAAATAAAATTAACGCTTTAGTATCGCTCAACCAATATACCTGGATTTGCCCACTCAATCCGTATTTCATTATTTTGAAATATTATTACCAAAATTTTAATCATGGTGTGACACATATAAATTTCCTTCAAATCCTAATTAATTTTCCTTCATAATTGTTTCATCCATGGACGAAAATCTCTAAACCCTAACTTCTTCTACTGTAAACCCCAAGTCTTCCCATCAATAATATATACCAAAAACCTTATAAGGGACCCCCATAAAGTCCACAAACACAATTTAATTTACGTTCTCTACTGTTTTTCATAAATTGGGGAAAAATCCGTTTTAAATCTTTAACCCATTTAAAAATCAATTCCTTATCTCAAATTCGTTTCCAATTCATCCAGGTTTACACATCATACCAGATATAAATACTAATCTCAGATTATACATGAATTTCTACACAATTTAGAAATCAGAATATTGGTTTGCAAAAAATCCCTTGTTTGTACCCTTTAAATCCCAAAACGATTTTGATTTCTCACATCACATAAATATGAATCGAAATACAAATTAATTGTTACAGCAAGTCAACCACTTTCCTTATGATTCGGAGGGTCTGATTTGAGGTTGTGAATTCCTATGGTTGAAGACGAAATCCTTTCTTTTGGCTCTTTCCTTTGTCCCCCAATTTGCCTTTAACTGTCTCTTAGGTTTTCCTCTCCCACTAAGTGTTTCCTAATTTCACATCAGTCGTTCCCCTTTTTCTTTTAATTAGGTAATTAGTCTAAATCCCATTGTTGGCCTAAAGGGCCAACCCCAAGTGACCCAAATACCCCCGTATGGGTCCGGCTATGCCTAAAAACGTTCCGTGACCCGTTTACTACCCCCGGATACACTTTTTTGACTATCTCGGCCCATTCGAACTCAACCGTACACTCAGAATTGGCATCTGAATTAATTTATAAAAATCCTTGTCACACACCCAAGTTAGTCTATACCGACCCCCGGCTGAGATAAGTACATACTCCCTCACTAATATTCGGAATGACGTAAATAAATTATTACTATTCACTTAGTAATTAAAATTTTCTAAATATTAACCATTCACTCCCCGATTAATATTTAAATAAATATTACCATAATTAATTCAATTAAAATTATGACACACAAGTCATTTGGAATTTCGGAATTAATTAAATTTTAAATGCACAAAAATACGGGGTGTTACAGTTGCTCTGCTGATAAGTAGCTTGAGTGTTTAATCTTTTGTTTGTTGGCTAAAACTATCCTTAGGCCAAGGCTGCAAGGTTGAGGTACCTCGAGGAGGTTCCCTCGAGTGAGTAGAAGTTATGGTAACTCGGCTGTAGGTAGCTCGAGCAACCACATATATTGGATGAAGTTTTTGCCAAGTGTTACAAGAGGGTTGGATATTGTATTCCCAATAATGCCTTGATCCCAATCCTCTAGACCATGTCCCTGTGACGTTCTCA
Organism: Sambucus nigra; assembly: GCA_949130495.1. NCBI lineage: Eukaryota > Viridiplantae > Streptophyta > Magnoliopsida > Dipsacales > Adoxaceae > Sambucus > Sambucus nigra. Next base: position 378,435,220 of record OX422214.1, on the reverse strand, counting down.
GGGGGAGGTTGTTCGATAGATCATGTTAGCTCTCCCATGTCTTACCAGGCATGGTCTCCCGTGGATACCGAACAACCTCTCTCATGATATAGCATAAGATAAAGTACCTGATAAAATATATTCTGCTTCACATTACAAACTATAGTCATTCGAGTTACTTCAATATTCGAGCTAGATTCTTCGAGTCACGTCTGTGGAGGATCTTCGAGGGAACTCCCTCGAGTGATCTTTATCTTCCTTCTTTGTCTATTAGGCATCAGATTATCTAAGTTAATCATTCTTTGGTGGGGACTCCCCCTACAACGATCAAACTCGTCAATTAACATCTTTCGATTGCATTATTTATATAAAAGGTTAGCGCTCTATGCGCTTCAAAACAGTTCTCTACAACTTCACTTTATTTGATAACATAATTCAAAGACCAAAATGCCCTTCTTGTTGTTATATCAACTCATCCACACTCCAAATACACATTCATCCTTGTAGTTAATATCACTGAACGTGCAAATAGAAAATTTACCCATGTTTTCGCTAATTGACCTAGTTGACCTCCTTGTGTTGTTAATTATTTAAAATATAATGTTAGAAATTTTGGCTTATGAGTGGATGATAAATAGTGAGTGTTGATAAATGCACATTTTAATTAATTTTTTGGATTCCGTCGAATTTAAAATTGCCACTAATTTCATATTTTTTTGAAAATTATAATTTGGCACATATCCGTCAAAATCATTTAAAATTGAAATTGTAACCACTAATTTCCAGGCTCGTGACAATGGCATGTGTCGCATTACATAAGATCGATAAGTAAAAAAATTAATACATGAGATCGGTGACAAAAAAAATATTTACAAATGAAACTAATACTTGTGATCACTTTTTTATTATTGTTAGGGATCCCTTAAAAAAACAAAAGAAACAAGCACATTAATATGAGGGACAATAATGTTTTGTCCCTAGTCAACCTTATATTTTTCACAAATATAAAACTAATATTTAATCAAGAATGATCACTAATATTTAATTAAGAATGATACTGAAAATGAAAAATGAAAAAAAATAATAATGAACGCGTCGAGTTCGTGAGGTGACGTTTTTACTTGGGTCCTATTCTTGTAAGGTAAAAAGAAATGTGTTTTTTTAAACCAAACAGGAACGCGAAAAAATAAAATTAACATGACATGGCATGAAACACCTCAAAATCTTATTTTTACATATAAACACAATCCGTACAAAAATTACATGACAAGATATGAAATATTTTTTTTAACCAAACATAAACACAAACGTTCTTATAATAATGGGAGCTACATGTTTTGACAAATGCTAGCGCTTTATAAACATGAATTATAGTACTTTCTTCCTTGAACATTGCATCCATATTATACCAGGTTTCTTTATTTGCAATTTTTTTAGACTTTCATTATTTCATTGATTCTCTTTTTCTCTCTCCGCCACTTTCATTCTCTCCTCCTATAAATGTACGCAGAGTATTAGAATAAAATGAGAATTTAAAACGTAATGGCATCATTAATTATTGGGAGATATACTAAATAGTTTTTCGAATATTTTTAATACATGTTTAGCTCAAACTTTTGCTTAAAAAATACTCGGTGTGTGCGGCTAATGCAGACCTTTAAAGATAAAAGAATATTGATTAAAGGAATGTTTGAAGTACTTTTTTGGAACAAAATAAAAAAATTTGAACTAAATGTGTATTAAAAATATTTGAAGAACTTTTTGATAATTTATCCGTAATTATTTATTTGTTATATGTTTAAAATGAAATGAGGTACGAAAAAATAGTTAAGCTATATTTATTGGTGGACAACATAATCGTTTAAGAAAATGTTTACAATTATTCACCGGTTACAAGTGCAAAGAGCTTTGAAGCATCTTATTATTTTTTGAAACATACAACCCAGTTCAATCAGAAGCTAAGTACACAATATTGATACCACCAATGGTGACAGTCCCAGCTTTGGGTACCAAAGTGACCAACACACTTTCATCATCTTCAACTTCCAAATCCTCCAACAGTTCAGTTATACACAGCTTCAAGGATGTTTTTATATTTTGCCCATTCTGGTTTTTATGCGGCAATTGAGCAAAACACCCTGCTAACTCGCTGTTGTCCGGTGCACATCCCTCCTGGTCATCATCATCAATAATCACATCAAATTTAACATACTCCTCACTATCAAACTCAATCCCAGTTATCTGCAGTATCTCATCCTCCTCAGATTTCTGTCTCTTGCTCCTCGATTTCTTTGACCTATTCACTAAAATCCTCACAACTTTATCTAAAGTTAACGGGAACGTCACTTTGTTCGTTCCCGTGGGCAATCTAGAAAATCTCTCTGCGACTTTGGACTTTGTTGCTCGTGGGACCGGTCGAGCGTTTTTCCATGGAATGTCGACGGGTTGGTAACGGTAACCGAGCCTGTTGATATCCAAACAGTCTTTAACTTTGACGCTTACTAATTCAGCATTCTCGTCGTAAAAGAGGAATGCTGTGTTAAGCCAATCCGGATCGGTGATATCTTTACGCTTATCTCCCAAGGTTTTCCAAATAGTCCACATTCGATCAACGTTGCTATGGTGAGAGTAAAAGAGAGTGTCCCGTCCGGCAGAGTAGAAGTTACCCATATCCTCGCCGTTGGGCTGTCTTGGATCACCAGCCCACTCGTGAACTGGGTTGTGAGGCAGTAATTCTATAGATCCACCACCCGGTTCCGGCTTATCTCCCGTGCGAAATGGGCTACCGAAGAAAAGGAGTTTACTACAACTGTTTGGGAGCATTTGACGATACATTGTGGCCAAATTGTATGATATCTGGTCTATTGGATCTATTGTAGAACTTTGACTGGAATAACTGAGGTCTACTATCGTGGGTGGCAAGTGAGCAGGATTGCGGAGCTCGTCGTAGAGTGAGGATTTTTTGTCTATAAACATGCGTGGGATTTGCATGCCGCGTGGATTGTCCCAGTTCCAAAAGGGTAAACCAAAAGTATCATCATTTATTAATTTTCCAAGAATCCTCTCGTAGAAATAGAGATACCATCGATGAAATGGGAAAAATAGCCATGAGTAATGAACTTGAATTTTGAGATCCGGAAAGCCTACTTGATCGTAACCGCCATTGCAGTAAGCGCAGTGGACATTGGCTTGTTGCAAGAAATTACGTGGGTCGTCTTTGGGAAGGGCTTTCATCAGCTCAATGGCTTTCGAGAACTTTGCTATATAATCACTGTTTGCCAAATGAGCTGCTGGTCTAACCCGAGGGCGTGGAGGTATTGGTGGGAGTATGCATTCTTTTATTTTGTTGACGGGCGGGCAACAGCTGTATGGGACTGGTACGCCGCTTTTGATCTCCGCAGTAGTGCATTTTGTTAGTTCGGGAGCAAAAATTGGAGCCGCTAACGCTGGGTCAGTGGCTGCAAGACTGGCAGCACCGAAACCAACAAGAACATCTCTCCTATCCAACTTCCCTAATAAATTTTCTGTATTTTTGGAGTTTTTATCATCGCCATTTACTGCCATGCATGAGAATTTGAACCCATGATTTGATTTTCGAGTTTTGGAAAATGGTGACCGAGGATAGAGGGCGGAAGATGAGTAAGGCTTGGTGGTGGTGATTAGAGGTGGAAGGGAAGCCATGTTCGATGTGCCAGCACTTGAAATCTAGGATCCGTTAAATAATGAAGTGGTGTGCGCCACATAATTGGCCACTTCTGAAATCCAATGACCTCGTATGGACCGTGTACAAAAACGTGCCATATATAAAAAAGAGGGGACCTATTTTTTGGACTCAATTTTGATATTTACACGAGATAAAAATGGATATAAATTTTTAATGCATATTTTAATACACAACAATAAGTTATAAATTTATAATAAAGTGAGTTTCAAAATTAAGTTTTTTTCTCGATCTCCCTAAATTTATTCTATAAAAAAAGATTCAGAAATAAGTTAAAGTCATTTTTAATTTTATATTTGAATTGATAAAACATTGTTTTATAGATTTATAAATATAGTTTTGTTGTACAATAATATTTATTATTGTAGTCTTTTAGAATTAGAAGTATACAAAACAGATAATTTTATTTATTTTACTTAAAGAGCTATTTATATTTATACTCTTATTGATACTTATTTAAAAATCATTCTAAAAATATATACATAACCCAATCACCACCCCACTCTATCCACCGGAATCCTCATTGGAGACCGAGGGAATCCTCGTGAGATTGTTTCTCTCTCTTCATTCCTCTCTCTCTTCGTCTATTTCTTTCATTTTTTTGTTTGTGCCAGAGCCATCATTGCTAACACTGAATAAGAAGATTTTTCGCAGGAAAAAATAGAGTTTTCGCTTGAAAAAATGAAGGTTTTAGTGAAATAGTAAATTTAACTGTTTCGATTTTTTTGTCAAAAAATATCGAATATGGGTGTTGTTGAATAGATTTCGACGAGTAGATTTCAAATATATAAATTTTGTGAATTTTGAATTTGTAGATTTGAAATTATGGACTTTTAAAAATTTGATTGTATGAGTTGTCAAATGATATATTGATTATTTTTCATGGTCTTTTACTATAGGTACTAAATTTATAAAAAAAATTCGTGTGTCTTATTTTTACACACTTTTGAGTTGGATTGGATATTTCTCCCAATCCCCTCAAAAATATATAATATTGTTATAGTAGGGATCATGTGTAATCTATGCTAGGCATGTAGTGCTCTGTGGCTGATTTTTCCCTAAAAATTAGGAGAAGAGCTCAGTTTGAGTGATATTTCATTGTAATTCATGTATGTCCTATTCTTTTCTAAAAGGGAGTGTTAGTGTGAATTGTAAGTCTTTGATTAGGGTATGATTACATTCTGCTTGATGATTGGGATTATGTATACTTCCCACTGCTATGTAGGAAATTCTGAAACTACCTGTGATGTTTTTAAAAATCATAGTTTGTGTTGGATAATTAGCCTCTTATTTGTGATGTTTTTAAAAGTTCTGTCATCATCTTCGTATTGTTTCAAATCAATTAACATCCGTAAACATACTCACGTTATCTTCAACTACGCTCAATTTTTTTGTGGTACAATATATTGCATCTATCTATGGTCCTTCGTTCCACTGTCCCTTCTCTCTGTAAATTAATCGTGGGACACTCAGTTTTAGATCGAAAAAATCGCGCGTGAATGTTAAATAATAAAAGGTTGTGTCCATTTATGAAATTTCAAAGACGATGTATTGGAATAAACGACATATAAATCTGGAAATTCGAAGGCAGAATATATGGTCATGATTAAAAGATTTTAACTTATGGGAAGAAAGTTTTGAGAATGGAAAACGTGGTGAAGACGTGGTGAATGAGGTTAGAATATTGCCTTCTCTCACATGATGCATGAATATGTGGATAGACTTCTAGCCTATTGGGATGTCCCATTTTCATGGATGGTACCACAAGATTTTTATGAGGTAATACTAAGAAGATTTTTATAAGGTAATGGTTTACCCAATTACAAGTCTAAAATTATATTTACACTAGAGTTTAGATGGTTCTAGAATGTTGATGAGTGTATTATTTTGCATCAATTATGCCCAAATCTAGACATTGTTAGGTCCTTTGTATCATAAATAATGGCTTTTAAAGTCATTTTCGTAAAATAAAAGAAAAATGTAAGTTTGAATAAAATTTGAGTTAAAAGTACAATTTTAGTAACTTGAATGGGTGAAATCATAATTTTGTAAACTTTATCGGCCCGAAAATAATTTTTAAATATTTATCTAGGCAGAATAAAGTTCTCTCTGAAATTTGATTGGATTTCGAATTAAAACGAGCAATTTATGAATTTCGGGGGCTAAAATACAAAGAGGAGTAATTCTGTCATTTTTAAAACATTTGTGTTCCTAAATTCAAATCAATCATTTTTATTTTGCATTTTTACAGGTATCCAGGAAATTTGGACAAAAAGGAGTCGATGTGCAAAAATTGTTAGGATACGTCGGAACGCGACACTACACGGTTGACACAGTTGTACTAAATATTTTTTATAAAATCGCTCGAGTGTCCTTTGAGTCCGTGCCATAGCTTTTCGAAAAGGTTTTAAGAAACTAGGACATTGGATCCATAGTGTGTGACTACGAAATCGCTCGAGTGTGACTACATATCTTCTTATATGTGAAAAAATTTATTTGAGGATTCGTCATCTGATTTTAGTGATACTTCAAGTAATTATGATGGTCCTCTCATTTTTTATGAAGAAAGTGTATCACCCCACGATACGTCTTGTTCTTCGACTTTTCGTAAAGTCTCACATTTAAGAATGGAGTATGCATCCCCAATTTTACGTGACTATTTTCGAAAAAGGGATAGTAAATATTTGGATCCCTACTGTAATTTGTTATCCCTATGTGATGCATCGACATATCATTCGTACAATTCAAATTTTGTTTATTATTGATGATGTCGGTGCACACCATACGACCATGAATTTATGGTTGAAATTTGTGTTGTACGGTTATACTCCCAAATTTATGATATTTTGGCACTTAGTGCTATAAAGTTTTTTAATTGGAATGATCTACAACTCTTTCGATTATTAATTTATGTTTATGATGGTAATTTTCATGGGGTTGTATATTATTAGTGCTATTTTTTTCCCTTTTTTTCTTGTTATTTTTTATTTGTTTTTATTAACAAATACTTGTTACTTTGAATGTTGGCAGCAAAGTGAAGTTTAGAGGTAATATCGCCATGTCACTTCTTCACTTTATTTTCTTTGTCCATATTTTTATTTGATCATACATTGAGAACAATGTAAAATTTAGGTTTGGGGGTAAGGATGGTATTTTTGAAAAAAAAGTCATTTTTTAAAAAATTAAAAATAAATAAAAATAAAATTTTAAAAATCCAAAAAGATTTCCAATATAATTGAGTTTTGAAACAATTTCTTAATATATAATTAATTCATGAATCTCACAACTTATTAAATTTTGTACACATTAACCATATACTATGATTGAAAATGGATATTGAGGCGAAAGTTAGTATGCTTAACGAATAAATGTAGAGATTTTAACCCGGTGAGATTTTATGCCATTTATGATTTTCGAGAGATTTAAATCAATCCGAGTTAAAATAACTCAAACTTTCATAAATTCTTTGATGATCTCAAATGCTTTATTTTGTTCGAATACTGAAAATAAAAAGTCAAAATGTGAATCTTAAGCACCAGAAGTCTTAGTAAGTCATCTTGAGATACAAATCAACTCAACGAAACTTGAGAAATGAGATTAGGCTATTATTTGAAAGCTTAAAATTAGGCCTAAACTCTAATATTTTTTTCATTATTCCGTTGTGAGCCCATTTGCGCCAAAAAGAAAATATTCCTTTTGTTGAACACCCATTATCCTACCTAACTCCAACTAGGAGTCTAAAGCCACACCCATTTTCTGAGAATATTAGGGCGAAATTATGGTTGAAAAAAAAGGCCAAAAAAAATGTTTGCAAAACAATGATGTGTGACAAAAAAAGAAAGAAAAAAAAATGAAAAAATGCGAGTCGAAAAGAAAAAGGAAAGAGAGAAAAAAATAGGGGTGAGAAAAAGTGCTAAAAAGTTAAAATACCTAAAAACCTCTATATTCTCAAAAAATTTGAATTAAAAAAAAAATTCTTGCTAGCCAAACCCAAGCCTACAATACAACCAAAAAAAGTTCTAATCGATCTCAAGTGAAGTTATTTATAATGTGGAGAGATGATGAATAGGATATATGGTGTGATTTAATGTTTTCAAAAAGTAATCAATTTTTTAATCATGAGATCATATTCATCCACAATATAAAAAAAGTCCATTTTTATCATGTATATGTGAAATTTGCTCATCTAAATTTACTCTTTTATTCACATATACCGAGAGAAAATAACTCATTTCCGAGTGTTTGATTGAGAGAACATTTTGAAATCAAAACGAACATTTGGATAAGAAATATAATGATTGGATCTTTTGAAATGGACGGTTATATTGACTATGCACACAAACACGATAAGTTGAGATAGAAAAATGAAGTTCTATTATATTTTTGAAGTTTGCATTCAAACTTGGTTATATTACTTTTGAATATTTTGTATTGAGTCAATTTTTGAATTTTGTAGGTATATTCACTGCAAACCCTCATGAGATAAAACTTGTCCACTAGGGTAACCTAGGGATTTAACGACTTGTTGCACATGCTAAGTGCAATCGTGATTCCTACGAAAGTGAGTTAGATTTTAAAATTTTGGTTTTTGCTCGAGAACTAGCAAAGTTTAGGTTTGGGGGTATTTGATGAGTGAATTATTTTGCATGAATTATGCCCAAATCTAGACCTTGTTAGATCCAGTTGTATCAGAAATAATGAGCTTTTAGAGTCATTTTCGTAAAATAAAAGAAAAATGCAAGTTTGAATAAGAGTTAAAAATAAAATTTTAGTGACCCGAAGGGGTGAAATTGTAATTTTTTAAACTTTATGCTGCTGAAAATTATTTTTAAATGCTTATCTAGGTAAAATAAAGTTCTCTCTGAAATGTGGTTGAATTCATAATTAAAACGAGCTATTTATGAATTTTGGGGCTAAAATACAAAGAGGGGTAATTCTGTAATTTTTAAAATATTTATGTTCCTAAAATTGAATTAATTATTTTTATTTTGCCTTTTTACAAGTACCCTAGAAATTTGGACAACAAAGGAGTCAGTGTGCAAAAATTCTTAGGATAAATCGCAACACGACACGGTTGATACAACTATACTAAATATTTTTTATAAAATCGCTCGAGTGTCCGTTGAGGTCGTGCCATGACTTTTCGAAAAGATCTTGACAAGACTCACAACTTTGAAGTTCTAACGAAAAAGAGATTTTGAAGTTTTAGATGTCAAAAGTGCGATTAAAGATAGTGTTGTGAATAATGACGTGAATAGTGCCAAAATTGAGGATAATTATTTAAAAAAAAAAAAAGACTTCTCAACTATCTCCAACTCTTCTCAAGACTCCATGAGATAATTATTAGCTCAAATACAAGCAATCAAAGAGAGTTTCACTCCAACTTAAACACTTCATTTGTAACCCTATAAATAAGATCCTTTGGCTCATTATTTTAAAAGAGAAGTTTAGAGATAGTTTTTGGTTCCTTTATTTTAAGATTATATCTTTATTAAGGGTCAAGAATTATTTTGTGGGAAAAGTTTTGTCAACATCAATTGTAAGACTCGATTATTTTTGTAAGTTGATTTATTAATGAAAACTAATATTCCTTATTGCAATTTTATTATGTCTTCAATTATGCTAACTTAATTTCTTTACTAGGACTAGGTCAAATTTATCATGTTTGATTAATATTGTGTGTGATTTAAATTAGTTTTTATTCCCGATATGTGATAAAGGTTTTAAAAATTCGGTATTCATTTAAAACGACTGTGTTTTAAACCTTCGACTTTGTTTGAAAAAAAATTATATTTTTATTTTTAAGTGTGAATACTTTTTGATGGATTATGCTTGCACTCGATTGTTTTGATTGTCCATGCTTAAAGACTATACTTTAAAATTTAAAAGTGAACTTTTTAAGGGAATATGGATTTTTACCGTCTAAATCTAGAAACGTTAAATTTTAGTGTGAACATAACCATGTTATTTTTCGAATTCAATGTAACGAGAGTCGATTTAATTTGAGTGATAAAATCGGGAATGGCGAGTTTAAATTATTGCATAATATTAGTTAAAAGTGATAAATGGATCCAATGTCCTAGTTTCTCACACACTAGTCTATATTTTTCGTATTCACACTTTTTATTGTTGTTAGCTTAATTTAATATTACATCTCATCTATAAAACCATTTAGCCTAGTTGGACAATCACAATTACTTTGAACGAAAAATTGACAAAACTCTATGAATTCGACTCATACTTACACTCGCTATTCTATAATAGCCCGCGCACTTGCCGTATTTTATAAATTGACAAACAAACGTATAAGAAAGGAAAATAACAAAAGCGGCATTGTCCCGCTACAAAGATTCCAACTGCACAAAAATTCATCGAATAACTAGTAAAGAAAATTTTTGCATCCCAAAATAGAGGTGGAAATGCTGTGACGACGATACGATTGGAGTGAAGACAATCATGGTAAAAGCTACAGATGAAACCAACAAAAAATAGAAGGGGACGAAGATATTCTAGCAGTGGCAATGAGAGAGGGTATCATACAATAATCTCTTTGACTAGTGATATTAAGCAATCACGACGAGGACCATTAACCAAATATAACATCGAACCATAATTCAATACGTGCAGCGATGATAAAAGAACAAAATTTTGCAATAAATGTCCAATCTCTCTCTCACAAACACGATAGTCGCCTCTTCACTGGAAAAAGGTTTGGCAAACCTCCTTAAAAATAGAAAACTGAAGGAAAAAGAATAGCTAAAAATGATTCAGAAAAACTATGTAGAAACGAGTAGAGAAATAAAATAATAAACAACCCCAAAACATGGAAGGACAATGGTAGTACGAAGGGAGGTGGTGGAGTGCCGCCCATCGGCGGAAGAGGCTAGATCTCAAGGTTCTAATACCAAGAAGATTTTTATGAGGTAATGGCTTAAGCAATTAAGAGTCCACTAATTGTATTTATACATGAGTTTAGATGGATCTAGAACAAAGATGGTTGTAGAACATATAAGATATAAAAGAAAATAACAAACTATAACGTATAAAACCCAATACATGATGGGCCAAACAATAAAAAGAGAATAGCAAAAATGTGACATTCCTTAAATAAGGGATATTAGACTAACACTATAAAATACTACCATACATAAAAATAATATATTCCAAGAGTACCATTTGTTTGTAATTGTATATTTTGTGTAAGAGTTGGACTTATGTAATGTATAATTCTAGGGCGACTCAAGATGGATAGGTTTTCACTAAAACAACTTATTTTATATATGTAGTGAATATTCACTATTTATTTACAAATATGGCCTATTGGCCAAAAAATGTTTTTCATGGGATTTGTTGTAGAAAAAAATCGTAAGATCTATTGATGTACATACTTAGTAAAAGAAACTAATCGATAAAAAAAACAATTTATTATTATCAACATCTTTAATGAAAAAATGTATATTATATTCTATTGTACTGCATCTTGTTCATATTTACACTGAAGTGCAATTTTTTACATTTTACATATATTCTTTATGATACTAAATAAATGCGTTTGTAGTATCTTGTTTAACATTTTATTTAAAAATTAAACAATAGTATCTTGTTTAATTTTTTATTTAAAAAAAATAATAAAGTTCCCTTACACCTTGTGATCATTTTCTAATGATGGTTTATTACCATGTTGTATCAATCCATGACATGGTTATAATAATTACTTACAACCATATGTTGGTCAATTTAATGAAATAAAATTATTATTTTGTCCCCCAAAAATGTAAATGTTAATCCTACATAAATTTTGTTATTAACAAAATTCTTAATATTGACATTAAATGGGCAAAAGTAACATTACACGGGTGATGATATGTCACTGCCACGTTGACTTTTTTTCCACCTCTTCGACAATGTTGCATGTGATGATGACGTGGTAGTAATCATATATATCCATTTAATGTCATTGTTTATGTTTTAATATCACTATTAGGAACTAAAAAATATGGATTAAAAATTATATAGAGTTTTTTCTCTTAAATGCCCTTAAAGAATTACCATTTTACTATTATATATTTCCGCCAAGATAGATGGGGGTTCTAATTGCAGAACTATAAGAATTTGAAGGAAAACTTAACAATCAATATATATATATATATATATATATATATATATATATATATATATATTAATTTTAAAAATAATTAGAATGACAACCCGATGTCTTCGAGCATTTATTACACACATCGATTGTTTTTGGTATGTTAGAAATTTTTCTTGGCTTCATTGAGAAGCTCATGTAGTTTGTTATGTCAGCTCCAAAAGAATAAGTTGCATTGGAATCAAGAAAAGTCTTGTGGAGTTTATTATTCAATACAAAGAGTCAAAGTAGTGAATGCATTATATTGAAGCACTTCGTTGGTGGCCACGTATGATAAGCATGGCTATCCATTCTAAAGAATTCATGGATCGATAGGCTGGTAAAACTGCGAAAGAAGCACTGAGAAAACTTTTTCACTGCAAGTTAATGGGCGGGGCAACACCGAGAAGATAAAATTGCGATTTGGGGAAATATCGAATGTAATCATATGATATAATGTGATTTGTGGGATAACCTTGAAAGAAAAATATTACGTATGTGATGTCAGTGATGTTGTGCAAATATGCATGGGATTTAGGGTGTATGGGCACCCCAGTTAGTGTGATTTCAGACTCGTCTTAAATAAAGGGATGTGTGAATGAACATATTGAATGTATATCTCCAGGGCAGTCAGAAAATAAGTGGGAAAGTGCAGTGAACTGAAATCCGTTTGAAAGAGGAAACAATCCGACTATATGCGTATCAAGGTGAACTATCTCCACTGTAAGGAGTGTAAAGACGTTGGAGGCGCATGTAACAAAATATCTTAAGGCAAGAAAGAAGTCACGTTTCTAGGAAAATAGAAAAAAGTATCACTTATTTATATTCTTAGAGTGGTCTTATGCATAGACAAGGTGTAGATTCCTATCTGACGAAAACTGCACAAGGAATATAGTTATTGATCATGGGAATTGGTGTTGAGTGAGACATAGTGAATTTGTCTCCGGATAGACCATTTATGAATGGGAAAAAGGTTGATTTGAGGATATCAACCAAGAAGTGTTTTGAAATTTTATGGTTCTAGAGATGGAATTAATGCTCAGGTTGGTACAAATCGTGAAGGGGTCAAGGTTTCCATCGGGTTGTTGAATGGATTGGCCTGAACACGAATTGTTGTCTCGGAATGGGTTATACTATCGAGTAGTATTCCCAACTTTACTATTAATGGGAAAGAGTGAAACAGAAAAAGGTGTCGTTCAATATTGTTGGGAATTTAGGTGAGACCTTTCAGTCCTACCTCTGGTAAAAAGGGTCAGGAGGTGATAGGGACATAGTTACATATTGGGTTGAATGTGTCGCCCATAACTTTATGGGTAGACGAAAAGCGAGGATTGTGCATTCCATATTTTTGGGTAATTCGGGAGTAGTAATTGCCACATGTAGAGTTACATGTGATGCCTCGTAACAGTTTAGTATCTACGTGACACCTTGGGAGACTTTATGGGAAATGTTTAATTATGCACTTTTAGTTCATAAGAGGTGGGGAAATAACAAGCTGCTAGGACCCGAAATGGGGTATGGTCCAGCAGCGGGAATTGAGTAAGTTATATCCTTTTATATAGTTCAGGGAAGTAAGGAGGGGAATTTCCTAACATAGAGATAGTGGAGTCGGTGGAGTATATGCTCATCTTTTGGGGCACTATGTTGTTAGGGTACATCGAGTTAAAGATTTGTGATCAGGTTTTTGTTCGGGTGTCTGTTATGAAAGGAGTGGTGGAGTTAGACAAGAAAGGGAAGGTATCATCGAGGTATGTGAGCCCTTTCCCTATATTTGAGAGGGTGGGACCGATGGCTTATCGACTGAATTTTCTAGAACATCTTCAGTGGATACGTGATGTGTCCCACATGGCATAGCTGAAGAGATATAGGAGGAACAATAGGGATTTTTTGGGCACGTTCCACTCGAGGAGAATGACTTGCAATAAGACACCTCATATGAGGAGAGACTAGTAGCTATGTGAGCGCAAGCTGCAGTCTAAGGTATACTACCAGTTAGAGTGTAGTGGAGTGGGATCATCATAGTATTGATGAGTATATGTGGGAGCGGGAGTAGGATATGTGAGAGCAGTATCCAGAGTTATTTGCCGTAGTTATGACCAAATTTTGGGGATGAAATTCCTTTGTAGGGTGGGGGAGTATGTAACACCCCGTATTTTTGTGCATTTAATATTTAATTAATTCGGAAAAATTTTAAATTACTTTTGTGTTTTAATTTAATTGAATTAGTTATGTTAATATTTATTTAAATATTTATCGGAGAGAAGATGGTTAATATTTACGAAAATTAAATTACTAAGTGAATAGTAATAATTTATTTACGTCATAATGTGTATAAGTGACGTAGTATTTATTTATCTCAGCCGGAAGTCGGATATAGACTAAGTCGGGTGTGAGATAGGGACTTTTTATAAATTAATTCGGATGTAAATTTTGAGTGCATGGTTGAGTCCGAATGGGCCGAGATAGTCGAAAAAGTATACCCGGGGGTGGTAAATGGGTCACAGAATATTTTTGGGCATAACCGAGTCCACTGGGGTATTTGGGCCATTTTAATTAGGTCCATATGATTAAAAACGGGATTTGAAGATAAAAAAAACCTAAGTTTCGGAGTTGTGGGCAGCCACAACTCATTTGAGAGAAATTTGAGAACATAAGGGACAAAGAGCTAGGACTCTTGAGAGCCAAAGAGGAAGAACAAGGAAGGTGTTCTTCATCACACAACAATCTCTACACCAATGTATAACCAGACAGTACGAATTTATAAGGCAAGTGGTTAAATTGCTTCAATATAAATTGATGATATTCAATTCATATCATAGTAGGTGTTATACAAATAATTTTTGGATTGGGTTAATACAAATTGGGTTTTGATTTGGGGAAGTTACGAATCAAATTATTGGGACTTGTTTTGATTCGTAAGGATTTTAGTGGATAATTCTGGGTAAAAAGCTTCACAAAAGTTGTTAATGGAAATTCTGTTCCCCTTGCCCTCTAGAAAATGGCATTTTCTAACTTTCGTTCTCTAATACGCTTTTTCCAAAACGACCCCAAAATGCCCAAAAATGACATTTTAAAAATCTGGGCAAATTGAGTAAATTGAAAACCTGATATTTGGGGAAATTGTATTATGGACCAAGGGGGTGTCCGGATATTTTGGTTGAGTGATGCCATGATAATAAATTAATTAATGGGAAATTAATTAATTGAAGCTTATAGCTGAAATAATTTATTATAGGATGATATAATAAATTGTTAAATATTATTTAATTAGAAGCGTTCTCTTTATAATGGAAATTTCGAGGAGTACGCTCTAAGAGATGGAAATTCGGCCCAGGTGAGCAAGTCCGGGTATGTACATTGGTTGTGTGACATCAAGGAGATATTAAATTAATTAATGAGTATATTAATTAAATTAGAGTCGGACCATAGACTCGGGGAGATAATAAGTTAATTAATGGGCATAATAATTAAATTAGAGTCGGACCATAGACTCGGGGAGATATTAAGTTAATTAGTGGGCATATTAATTAAATTAGAGTCGGACCATAGACTCGAGGAGATATTAACTTAATTAATGGGTAAATTAATTAAATTAGAGTCGGACCATAGACTTGAGAATATGTTGGCTAGTGTTATGGACTTTGTACACGATAAAGCCGGGATCAAATTTTATATATATATATATATATATATATATATATATATATATTGTGTGCTCATAAATACCGGTGGCTAGGTATTTATTTAAAATTATATGCTCTAGTGCTATTAGGGGAGGTTGCACGATGTGGATGAATCCCCTAGCTTGAGGAGTAGGGCGAGTATATCCCAAGGTCATAGCCTCTAAATAGAGGTGGACATTGAGATGATTGTCTTCACACTCGGGGGAATATGACTGCCTCCAATACGTTTGTATTTCTATGTTCTGATTCGGTGGTAGCTAGCTGTCTCAGAAATCCAGGTGGGACTCAGTAGACCTGGGAAGATAACACTTTAGAGAATGCATCCGATAAGGTATTACTCAGAATGATGGTTTTAATTATATTCAACATACGTGTGATTGTGGAGTATAATTCTACATATATAATGGAGTAGATAATTATATACGGGTAATTAAATACATGAAGAGAATTTGTATTACTTATATAACTAGTGAATGTTTTATGGCTTTTCAGAGTAGTTTTATATATATTCAACATATAAAGAATTGTGGAATATAGTTCTATGTATATAATGGAGTAGATAATTATATACTGGTAATTAAATACATGAAGAGAATTTGTATTACTTATATAACTAGTGAATGTTATATGACTTTTAGGAAATGATTAATTAAGTTAATGCGATAAATAACTTATGAAGTAAAGATACAAATTACTCGGGTTAGAGTAGAGTTCAAGGAGTTTCATGACAAGGCTAGTTAGACGGGGTGGTGTAACTAGGAGGGTCAGGAAGAAAGAGTTAGGTGTGCACTTTAGAGGAGGGTTGAGATGTATCTCAAGGGAGTGCAACACTAACTTAAATATGAAGAGCATTCATACATTTGAATTGTTGCATTTTAATTCACTTGCAAAATATTTTCAAAAGGACTTTGGGCTCTGACCCATACTTGCAAAATATTTCAAAACCTTTTAGGTATCCAGCCATAGGGATGCTAAACTTGAAGATCTGTTCCAGGAATGCGTAGCTACAACATGTGTGGATGTTGTAAGATTTGGACATAGATGATTCATTCATTTCATTCCTAGAGTAGGATGCAACTTGGTATTTCTTTAGGGCATGTTGTCCCAGCTATTTTTATTTCAGTCGGACTTTGTACTGGTTACTATTCTTTGTTGGATTATATTAGTGGATGTTGGTTTTCTACCGATAGTTTATTCGGCCAGTCATTTATTGATTTATTCAGTATTGCTTTAGATTCATGGTTTGTGTGAATGGTTCATATCGATATTTATATGGTTGTTGTTGTTAAATAAAAAGTTTAAACTTTTGACATCAACTTTTGAATACTAGGTAGTTAAAAAGTTTAAAAAAAAATTCGACAGGGATGCTAAGAATGAACCAAATGAGATTCCTGTTTTAACTTGATATATGACTCATCACCCGGTATTTCATTGAGCGGGGTGTCACATTGAAGTCCTAAATTAACAATTAATTTCAAGTCCTAAACATTAACAATTAATTTCAATACACACCCCTGCCCCCCTCCCCCCACCACACACACACACACACACACACTCTCACCCACCTACACACCCACACACCAACACACCCAATCCCCATACCCCTCCCCCCGCCCCACTACCCCTCCCCCCCACACCTATACTTGCAAACACACACCACACACATACACACACATATATATACACACACACGTATACACACATATATACAAAGGAAAGAGAAAGAGAGGAAAAAACTAACCTGAAAATCACTTAAAGAGAGAGAGCACTCGCTTAGAGATAGAAAAAAAGAGGTAAATAAAAAAGGTGGGAAAAAAGAATAGGGAAGGGGTTTTTTACTGACAAAGTTGTCACGGACCAGTCACGATCTTTGACCGTGACAACTTTATAAGGTTGTCACGGTCATTGACTGTGACAAAAAATACATATTTGTTTTGTCATGATCAATGATCGTGACAAGACTATCCGGTTCAAAGGTAAAAATTTGGCCTTTTTGGTGTAGTGACTTTTGGATTACAATGGGTTGTTCAACTTATTCCAGTCAAGGGATCTCCTCGCACAAAGCAGGTTTGTACCGATTATAATAAACTGTTAAGTTTATCCCAATTAAATGAACCGTCCGATCTTTATTATATAAAACACAAAAGGCCTCATGAGTTTCCCTGGTAACACTAAAAGCCCTACAGGGGATCCTTATGGAAAAAATCCAACTGAGGTTAGTCGCCAACTATGTTAGTTGCTAAAAATCCTGATTGGGTGGATTGACCATTAACCATGTGCATTCTTACCATCATCTCTCCTAGGCGTAAGGGGTGTGATGACACAACCTAAAAGGTAAGGAAGATGGAACAATATTACTAAATCATATCGGACCAGAGGAATGACTAATGTTATATATAAACTAATTTAGTCGGCAACGGGTCCAAAATGATTAAGAGTGTTAATTGGTCAGTAAAGGTCCTAAAGTGATTAGTAGATATCTATTCTTTCTGGTCGGCAAATGCCAAAAATGCAGGAATAATTAACTATATTTAGTTGACAAATTCCCAAAATGCAGGAATAATTAACGAGAAATTTGATGATTTTTACCTAAAACTACAAGATATTATTAATCAATCACATACTAATGGTGTATTTTATAATGATTAGGAAATATGTGATAAAATCCTTAGGTCTCTTCCTAAAAAAATTGATTTAATTTCTCATACTATAAGTGATAATTTAGATAGTAATACCCCTCATCTTTTGTGTAGTAAACTTAAAACTTTTAAACTACATAACACGCCTAGAGATGAACAAAGGGGAAACGTTCTTGAAAAAAGCATCCTGAATTTTAGTTCTAATATAAATAATCTTGTTTTTTCTTCTTCCTTGTCTAATTCGAATGATTCAGCTATTACACTCGAGTATTTGGACAAAGAAATTGATTTGTTTTATAATCATTTTTAAAATTTTGTCAAGTTCAGAAATAATGTTGCGACAAGAGAAGATCAACCTAGTTATACTCATATGCCTTTTGATAAACAATTTGAGAAGAAACCAAATGATATTATTAATCCTACCAAAGATATTACTTATATTCAATATAGGAAATGCAAGAAATTTTGTCATTATGCTAATAACTGTCTTACCAAATAAAAAGTGGAATCTTCAAGTAAAGCTCATATTTCTAAAAAATTGGGATGATATTTCTGATAGTGAAAATGATGAAGTAAATAAAAACTTTATGGCCTTTGAATCCTTTTCTTCTATTAAGTCTAAGAACATTTTTGATAGCTTATCTACTGTTTCTGATGATTCTGATTTTTCATGCTGATAATTTTGCTTTAGACTTTATGAATCTATATCATGTCTTACCTGCTCAATCTTACCCTATTGCCACAAGTTTTTTTTATCATATTTTGGTAGTATTTTTGATGATGTGGATGGATATAAAAATGTAGACAATTATGTCATTATAGAAGGGCGTGTGAGTTAGGGTTTAGAAGATTATGTGAGTAATAAATCTTTTGATAACACAATTGAGGACTGCATTGATTTAGGTCAAGTTACTTCTAGATTGATGGCTAAAAATGACATTTTGAACAATCGAATCAAGTGTATAATGAAAGAATCTGTTTTTTTAGAGAAAGGAATTGTCATGTTAACTGAACTTAATCATTCTCCAGAAATTAAAAATAAGTAATTTATGCTTAAATTTGATGAATCTCAATTTGAACTTAAGGTTGTTTTAAATAAATATGATAAATGTAAAAAAGGAACTAGAAGTCACCTCAAAAAAGTTAAAGAGTTATTGGAATACTAGTGATGCACTCAAGACTATTAATCTGAATCCGCGTTATGACCCATACAACTCTTATTTTGATTTTGTTCCAAGAAAAGGATTTTGTTTTGAGGGAAAAGAATTTGAAGTAACTAAGATCGTCAACTTTAAGGAAAAACTTCCCAATTCAACAAAAATTAGAATGTCTTATAAACATGTTGAAAATGGGGCTTCTATACTTCTGCTAAACCTAAGTTTTTATGTAGGTTTTGTTATAAATCTGGACATTTGGAAAAATTCTGTTTGAAGAAATCTGGACAGAATAAAACTAGTTCAGGCAAATTTAGGCGAATTCAAAATGTTAGGAATAGTAAGATTGTAACACCTTATTTTAAGTGTAATTTTTGTTCTAAATTTGCACATTTAGAGAAATTTTGTTATAAAAAGTTGAATTTGAATAGGATTATTCAAAGATCAAAATCAGCACACCAACTGTAATAATGCCGTGTGTACTGAAAGAAATGTTTTTCACTGCAACTGTTGTTATAAATTTGGTCACTTACAGCAGTTCTGCTTGAAACGTTTGAACTTATCTAGTCAAATTGTGAATGTTAAACAAAGGAACTTCCATGTTAATGCTAAGCTGAATTTTAAACATGTTTACAAATGTAATTTCTGTTTGAAAATGGGCCATTTTGGACAATTTTGTTATAAGCA
Organism: Sambucus nigra; assembly: GCA_949130495.1. NCBI lineage: Eukaryota > Viridiplantae > Streptophyta > Magnoliopsida > Dipsacales > Adoxaceae > Sambucus > Sambucus nigra. The sequence goes on along the minus strand of OX422214.1, from coordinate 378,415,226 downwards.
TTTAAGTCGACCATAAAATTAAGTTAATGGTATGCCCAGGATCCCTTTAAAAACAACATTTTTTGTGAATCAATCCAAAGAAATTTATGGTATTCCACATGTTAAAACTGTTGTTCCCAAAATGATGTTAAATGGAGAAAGAAAGATGACTTACGTTATCAAGAAAAAACTAATAATGTTCCAACCTAATTTCTTTTTAGTTTACTCCCTTTGTCCCTTTGAGACAAACATGGGGAGAATTTGAGACTTTTTGTGTCTTTTAGGTCAAAATGTTGTTAGTTGAGTTATGTACTCTTTTATTTTTGGTTAGGTCTTAAAATATTTTTAGTTGAGTTATGTACTCATTTATTTTTAATTAGGACTCAAAATTGTTTTTGGTCTCAAAGTCTTGTTCGTCTCAAAATGGGCCAAAAGGGGAGATTGAAATGACTCTACTTGTTTGTCTCAATTTAGAGACTTTATTTTTTTATTTTTTTACAACATTTTTTCATGTGTGTCCTTTTAGATATAATATATTTTTTTAATTTTTTTTTCAATATCTAGTTGTATACTTAATTTTATAAATTAATTTTTAAGTATATATTTTGTTTTCTAACATTTGTTTCGAACCTTATATTATTTTGTACTATTAAAATATTTTTTTTTCGTTTTTATTATGGGATATATAAATATTGAATTAAACTGTCAAATTGTTTAGTTTAATCCTTTTAAAACCCCTAAATAAAAATGGGACATATATCAAATAATTCCTCAAATTTTTTTTAATACACGTTTAGTCCAAGCCTTTTTATTTTGCACCAAAAAGTTGCTCACCATGTCAAAAAGATTTTACCATGCTGCTGGCGCGGACCTTTAAAGATAAAAGAATATAGGACTTTTTGGTACAAAATAAAAGACTTGGACTAAGTGTGTATTAAAAAAAGTTTGAGGGACTTTATGATATTTGATCCAATAAAAAATGGCAGCATCTTTGTATTTTTTGTCATTTGATTGAGATCAAACGCTTCTTTTCCCTTGCTGATTGTGTTCGTCTTAATGCAACTGCTGGCGTGTTCACCACTTGACGTTTAATGGCCATCATTGTCCTGGTTCATTTAGCAAACAACCTTTTTTCTGACTTTTTATGGTTTTGACCCCAAGTTTTGTGAGATTTTTTTTCAACCTCAGACGACAATATCTCTTTACTTAATTACCCCTGCTAGCATTTGTATTTAATAACGAACCGTGCCATTATGTGTGGGGGTATATATTCAATCGTTTTGTGAGAAACACTTAGGGTTTTAATTCATTTATTTCTCTCACACTTAGCTTCCAACATTTCTCTCTCTCTACACACAATTAGATTTTTCACCTCTTACTCTAGTGTTTGTTTTTGTGTGGGATTTTTACGTCTTTAAACACCAACATAACTTTGTGAGGTTGATTGCTTTCGAGTCTAATTCTTACATGAACTGCTGTGGAGTTTTGAGCATTGGTTTTGATTTATTTTCTCGAACGATGTGCTAGTGGTTGTTGGGTTTGTCGAAGCTGCAAGCTAGTTCATACCTCGATCTTTCGTTTGTGGTGGAAACTTACTGTTTGAAACTATAGTCAACCTAATTCTTTTTCTTCAACCATTTCTACCCAATGTTCTTTATGAACTTCGAACTATATGTTTCTTTTTACTCTCTCTCTCTCTCTCTCTCTCTCTAGAGAGAGAGAGAGAGAGAGAGATTTATTCGTTTCTTTTGTTTGGTGCTTTTCTTAGTTTAGATCTGGTGTGCATGTGCATTTGTTTCAGATCGATTTTGTGTGTTTGATTTCGTTTTAACTCAATTTTTAAGTCGATTTAAATCACTGGTTGAATCAGTGTGTTAACTCATTTAAACTTAGTGTGTTAACTCGTTCTAAACTCAATGTATTGACTCGTGTGTGTTTTAACTGAGTTTTTTAGATCTGATTAAAATTAATATTTTTTAACAGATTAATTTAAGTTAAAACTTAAACAGAGTTAAGTAGAGTTTAATCATAAGATTGTTGGTGTGTGTTTGGCTTATGCAAAAACCGATTTCTTTATAGTGTTTGAGAGTGTGTTTAGTTATATACCTGCTTATTTTATCACCATTTGTTTATTATCCTTATTAACTAAAATTAGACATAACCTGGTGTATGTTTAGTCTTTTTTTATAAACAAGATGATTTGTATGTTCTGATTAAAAAAAATCTTTTAATTAATTATGTTTGTTGCACAACTTCATGGGGTTGTGTGGTTGTGTGTGTGTTCTAGTCACTATTACTTGGATGTTATTGGGTTGACTAATTCTCAGTCAAGTTGGGTTGTATTTAGACTAGGCTTGGTGTACGACTTGTATTTGCTTACTTTAAATTGTTGTAAACTGGTCGACTGTAATCTATAACTTATAATTAGCAATAGTGTTCTTGGTTGTATGAGTTGTCCTCGGACTAAGGACATGAGGCTTTCCTTCATGGTGGTTTCCTCGAGAACAAATACTGTGTCAATTTAAGCCTTGCCTCATCCCATTATAAACATCATCACAAATCTGTTTTTCAATTTGTGTGTGCATGTACAACAACTTCAAGAAAAACTTTAATCCGAAATTAAAGGAGTTAAGTTTTATTTATTAACCAAAACACGTTATGGAGTTTCTTGAAGCAAGTTCAATTTCCTTGATGGTTCTTGTTCTCAAATGTACCAATCCCTCAAAATTTAGTGTGAATTTGTTTGTTTTAGTTGTGACTATATTCGTGTGTTTAGCCAGAACCATTACACTTCCATGAAAACACTAGGGGTATTTTGTTGTACACATATTTATGGCGGTGGGTCAAAAAATAAACCACCGGAGGTTTTGATAGGAGTGATAGATCTCACTCTTTTTGCATCTGACGAGGTTTGTCGATTTTGGACTAAGTCGATTTGTGCATTCTTGGTGCTTCGACGACCATTATTACAAGAAAACCCAATAAGGCTTATACAAGGCCTCATTGCGTTGTTACGGGGTTGTGTACGCATGACAATGAACAGTTTTTCAGTGGAAACCAATGGTTAATCAGAGCGAGGTAGTAAGTAATGGAGCTTATAGCTAAGTTTGCATAATATAACGAACGATGAAGCTTATAGTTGGGTTGTTGTTTGGAATACTAAATCTCCTGTGGTTTTGGGCCATCAACAGGAAACCTGATGTAAGATTTTTAATAGGATTTTATAAATACCCAATCATACCATATAATCTTTCTGATGTAGGATTTTGATGGGTAATGGCATTTAATTATTTTTTCAGAGCAAAACGTACCTCTGGCCAAAAGTACCACGCATAAAGAAATGATAATGTTTATTACTATCACACACATTGGTTTATGAAATCTATAAAATTAATATACCCAGTGGCGGAGGGAGAATAGAGCTGGGGGATGCACGTGCATCACCCAGGTTTTAGAAAAAAAAAAAAAAAAAAAATTTAAAACAGGTTTTAGAAAGAAAAAAAAAAAAAGATATAAAGAAACCTAATTAAACCTATTCGCTCAACATAACACCACACAACAAACACAACAACACAGCAGCCAAAATACCCAAACTCCTCAGCGCACAGCAGCTACCCCACCCCTCCAGGCTCCACACACGGCGACGGCGATCGGCAATGAAGGTATGTATATATTCCTGCCTCTAATATTTTCTCCATTCTTTGATGGGTATTAAAGAAGTTTAGATGGGTATTATTGTTTTGATGGGTATTATTAAAGAAGTTTAGATGGGAAGTGAAAGTGAAGAAGTGGGTTCTCTGTTTCTCATGGGGTTTTGGAAGTGGCACTTCCGAAAGTGGGTTCTTTGTTTATTGGGGGTGAAAGAAGTTTAGATGTGTATTACTAATGCTTTAAGAGTTAACATTTGGTTAATTTTTTAATGCTTTAACATTCAATTTTTTAATGCTTTAGCATTCAATTTAACATAGAAGTTTATTAATGCTTACAGTCAATTTAAGAGTTATGAATTTTTATCAATTTAACAGTTATGAATTTTTATCAATTTAACAGTCATTTTTTTTACAGTTATCAATTTAACAGTTAATTTTTTTACAGTTATCAATTTTTATAATTTTTACAGTCAATTTTTATAATGCTTTAATAGTTATTAATTTTTTTTTATTGCAGTCTCTTGATAATTATTTCTCCAAAAAAGCTCGTGTAGAAGTATCTCCAATCGATAATGTCACGCCACTTACAACCAAAGTTGTCCAAGAGGAACCTTCAAGAGTGTATCGAACTCGCATTGAAGTTGATTTGACTAATCTACCATCGGATCCTCACTTACGACCACGCATTTCAGATTATGATGCGAACGATCAAGACAAAGTTAGACTAGCATATTTGCAAATGGGTCCTTGTCAACCCTTTATGCCTCTTTATCCTCAAAAATCCATGGGAGAAAAGGATCGACGATTCGTTTCGGATTGGTTTACCCAATTTGGTAGTTGGTTGGAATATAGCGTTTCAAAAGATGCGGCATTTTGTTTGCCTTGTTATTTATTTTGTCCAGAATTCTCGGACAGAAATAAAAGTGATGCTTTTGTTAGAGGTGGTTTTTACAATTGGAGACAAAAAAATCGATTACAAAAGCATGTTAACAGTGAGGGTCATAATGCGGCATACATGAAGTCTCAAAATTTGTTGAACCAAAATCAACATATTGCGGTGCTATTTGATAAGCAAGCGAAGGAATGTGAAGATGATTATCGTCTACGGTTAACTTCAACTATTGATGTGATTCGGTTTCTTTTGCGACAAGCTTTATCTTTTCGTTCTCATGATCAATCGGAGGACTCCATGAATAAAGGTAACTTTCTTGAACTTTTAGAATGGCTTGCAAAAAGAGATGTATTAGTTAACAAAGTAGTTCTTAAAAATGCACCGGGTAATCATAAATTGACATCTCCTGACATTCAAAAAGACATAGTAAATGCAATTGCGAGTGAGATTACTAATACAATATTAAAAGATTTTGTTGGAGATCCATTTGCGATATTAATTGACGAAGCACGTGATGTATCAATTAAAGAACAAATGTCTATTGTAGTGCGTTATGTGGATAAAAGGGGTTTTGTTATGGAAAGATTCATGGGTATGGTACATGTTCCCGACACTACTGCTAAATCATTAAAAGCGTCACTTGATCAATTTTTCAACAAACATAACTTGAGTGTAAAAAATTTGCGGGGTCAAGGTTACGATGGGGCAAGTAATATGCAAGGCGAGTACAATGGGCTTAAATCACTTGTTTTGAAGGAGAACAATTCAGCATTCTATGTACATTGTTTGCACATCAACTTCAGTTGGCACTTGTAAAAGTTGCGAAAGATCTTAAACACATTGATGAGTTCTTTTTCATAGTTAATAATGTAGTGAACACTGTAGGTGCATCTTGTAAGCGTCGCGACATTTTGCGAGAGAAAGAGGTGGAGCGAATTAAATATCAATTGGTTAGTGGTGATATATCAAGTGGCCGGGGATTAAATCAAGAAACTAGCGTGAAGCGTGCCGGTGATACACGTTGGGGTTCGCATTATGGGACATTGGTTAATTTGATTATAATGTATGAATCCGTACTTGGTGTTCTTGATGATTTGGGGGAAAATTCTGCGGATAAAAAGGGTGAGGCAATAAATTTGATGAAATCAATGCAATCATTTGATTATGTATTCACCTTACATTTAATGAAGAACGTACTTGCAATAAGTAATGAACTTTCTAAATCTCTCCAACGAAAAGATCAAGACATTGTTAATGCAATGACTTTAGTGAAATTGTCAAAGAGCCGAATGCAAAAAATGAGGGATAGTGGGTGGGAAAATCTGTTGATTGAGGTCTCGTCTTTTTGTGTGAAAAATCATATTGAGATTCCTAACATGGAAAGTAATTTTTGTCTTTTGGGAAGATCAAGGAGAGGATTGACAACCACAAATTTACATCATTATAAAGTTGACTTGTTCTACCTTTGCGTGGATAAACAACTTGTTGAACTTAACAATCGTTTCGATGAGGTGAATTCCGAATTGCTTTTATGCATGGCATCATTTGATCCAGGTAATTCATTTTTTGCTTTTGATATAAACAAGTTGGTTCGGCTATCTGAACTTTATGTTGATGATTTCACTGAGCAAGAGCGTATTGTACTTCGAGATGAACTTGAATTGTATGAATTGGATATCAAATCCGATATTGACTTTGTTGATGTGAATGGGATAAGTGGGTTGGCTAGAAAAATGGTAGAGAAAGGAAAACATGTTGTGTATGGATTAGTTTACAGGCTCATAAAGTTGTCATTAATTCTACCGGTTTCCACAGCTACAGTTGAGAGGTCATTTTCTGCTATGAACATCGTGAAAACCGATCTTCGAAATCGTATGGGGGATGGTTGGCTAAGTGACTCTTGCGTGACTTATATTGAAAAAGATGTTTTTGATTGCATTTCTAATGACGCAATTGTGGATCGATTCCAAAGGATGAAAAATCGTAGAGGGAGATTGTAGTTTGCTCATTTTATATTTTAATTAGTACTTGTAATGATAAATTTTGGATACTCGTTTTAGCAATGAAATATTATGATTTGGTTTGTTCTATTTTATTACTACTAATGTGTGAATATATATTTCTTTAGCCACGAAATATAAATGTGTGAATAATTCTCAAAAAAAAAAAAATCGGGGGCTACCGCCCCCGAACCCCCGTAGATTTTTTATGGTGCTCCACCAATTGAAAATTCCTGGCTCCGCCACTGAATATACCCATGCCCTTTTGATGTGATCTAATGAGTATTTTTATGGAAAAAGTATTTTGAGTGCTCTATACTTTTTCATTTATACACAGTGCCTTACTTTTCACCTAAGCATGCAATGGATAAAATACTTTCTGCATATATAAAATGTAAACTAATGCAACAGGGCAGGTTTGTATATGGCGAGTGAGACATTAAATGGGTAATAAGAAAAAAATACTATAAAACTTCCGAAAAGTAACTTTGGTACCTTTTTTTTTCCAAACAACTTTCGACCATGACTGAAAATTTCAATAACATCTATGCATCAATTGTGTGTTGTTAATAGTATTGTATTATATTATAAATGTATTTTTCATACACAAACCTGTGCGGGTAAAAAGTTCTTTGTGTTTTAGCGTCTATTAGGCAATCTGAGGTTCCCACACCATGAAAATGTATTTTTAGATCCAAGTTTTGGTGATTCTACGTTAAAAAATTTATGAATATATATATATATATATATTAAGGTATGCCCGTGCCTGAAGGCACGTTGATAATTTCGAAAAGCCTAAATTCGTGCCTTGATGAGATGACAAGTGCCCTCGCCAAAATTACGATTGGTCTGAAGTTCGAGACACAGGAACAACCTCTTTATATATGGTGGTAAGCAAGCCGACATCCACCTCCACATAAAAAAGTAAGGTACATAATTTGCCCCAAATAAAGAGATGCATATTGCAAGAACAAAAGTGGGGACTAAATGCAATATGTGAGACTTACACCAAGGGGTGAAAATTTTAGAAATGACACGGAACAACACAAAATTGACCAAAAATTGTTGTGTTCGTGTCTAAATTATGAGTCGTGTCGTGTTGTGTTATCGCATTTTTTAGGCATGAAACTTTAAAATTCTTGTATTTGTGTCGTGTTGTGTTATTTTTTATTCGGGTCGTGTTGAATTCGTGTCGTGTTATGTTCGTGTCCGAAAAAACCTTGTCGTGTCGTGTCGATTCGAAACACGCCCCGTTGACCCGAATTGCCACCCCTACTTACACCCAAGACATTGTTAGCTCTTAAAGCCGAACTCGAAACTTAATGGACAAATGGACATATATGTACTTATGGTCCAAGAAACTTAATGGAAAAATTGACAAATACTTATTTTAGAGATAAGTGTTGACATAAGTATCAGTTAAAAATAATCATTCATTCACAATTCATTCACCCTTATTTAACAAATAATAAATAGTTCAATAACTTATACACAAAGTTGAATCAACTACCACATGACTCAATAAGAATAGTTAAAAAAATTGACAAAAAAACCTTGCACAAACCAAATCCGATAATGAAAATATGAAACTTTCGACTTTAAAGGCATAAAGATAATAAAGCGTGTCTTGTACTAACCCTATACTAAGTACCGATAAGTGTAACATTACTCATATTTTTTTTGAAAATTTTCTACTAAACTTCTACTAAACACATATTACTATGAAAATTGTGGAAGCTACTTATAAACAATCTATTACGGAAGCTAGTCTTGGTGATTTTTCTTTTTTAGATGCACTTGAGCCTTATTAGTGAGAAGCGATGACTGGACAAAGACCAAATGATGTTACAGTAGCTCCTCACAGCACAGTAGTTCCTCACAAAGCCAACAAATTTTTGTTATAGTAACTCCTCCCAAATGACCAAATGCCCGTGCATGAAGGCACGATAACAAAGTATTAATCGGGGTCAATTTTCCTAAATGACATTTTTCCAAAATTATTTAATCGAGTATAATTTTAAGTCCAAAAATTTATTTTCAATAAAAATAAAGGTAAAAAAAAAAAATATATATATATACATAATTTCCGTTGTTTATATGAATATCCACCTGTTTAAAGTGTAAAAAAAACTTCAACCACATAAATAATCCATCTAAGACCTAGTATAAATGACGTCACTATTTAACAATATTCATACATAAACCCTTATTGACATCTTTAGTAATGAAATATTCAAAATATTTTAATAGGATAATTGTCAATAGTCTACAAAGATTCATCTCAAAACAAAACAAAACAAAACAAAGTGCATACAGATTAAACAATTTGGGCAAAAGCTCATTTATCTATACAACTATCCACATGTTTAAAAACGAAATATACTCCAACAGTAATGCTAATAGTCCATCTCGGACAACTTATAAACAAACGCATCAATTTTCCCTCATTCAAGAACGGGATAGGCCGCTATTGGTAATTTTAGCAACATAATGAAAATATCATACAAACACAAATTTTTGATAAAAATAAAAATATGTTGATTCATCAAACCACTGGTGGCACAATTGTCGTCTTCTGTAGCATACAAATGCTTCGCCACATTCCACACGCCTTTTCCTCATTCACGTGTCTTGTCGTCACCCCTTAGATGTTCCATTTGTATTTAAATCCATCCTCTTATTCATAGGATTCTTCTAATAAACTATCACTATTGCTATCTTCTACTGATTTCTTCATTGAAAATAAATTCAAAAACTCTTCAGTTACATTATCTCCATTTACATTGAAGGTCTCAGAGAAATGATAGCTTTAACTGTAATAACTGTGTTAACTATAGTAAGTTCAAATCTGCAAAAAAATGATGGGATAAGTTCAGAGAACACGTTCCAAAAACTAACAATACAAACACATAATGAACAATAATTATTGACATATTCGTAACCCAAAAATCTAAAAAAATCTTACCTTACATAGTGCGACGTTCGGTCGATAGTGATGGCTCGAATTACTTAACAATTTTCCTACATAGCTCGAAATAACTGTATAATTGGCTTCGGTTTTGAAGATAATAACAGTGAGCGAGGCAAAGTTAATAACTAATTGTATGTAACCTTCTTTACAGAGTATATGCAGTCACAAAGTAAAGTATAAGAAGCGAGAAAATAACCTTGCTTTACATATGGTTGTCTCGGGATCTTTTTCTTAACAAATCCCTTTAAGGAGGGACGTGTATGTTATAGTATCAGGTGGTACAAATTTCTTCAATATGTGGCAAAACAACCATTGGCAAACATTTCATCCAAAATACATTTTGCAGGACGAAGCAAATCTTCTCTACAACAGGTTTCCATTAAAGAATTATACGTCGACACATCTAGCCTAATCCCTTTATTTTTCATCTCCCGAAGGATCTCATAAGATTCTTTTACGTTCCCAGCATTACACAAAAAGGATTAATGGATTTGAATTGTGATAAAATTGAGAGTAAATTCTAGTTGAGATCAGTAACTTAAGAGTTGATTTTTTATGAATGAGATTTGAAGTTACCTTATAGTTGGAATGTTGTGTTTGTCTTGGATGATTCGCACCAATGTTGAGCTTCTTAATCCATTTGTTGCAGTATGTGCAAGCCATGTAATACCATCTATATCGTGTATTGATCCCTTTGATTGTAGCCAACACAATAACCCTGTCATGCATTTCTGTTATATAGGCATCAAAATTTATGAAAAATGCTTTGATTGTAGAAAGAAAAGAAATATTAGCAATAAATCTCAGTTAAGGTTTCAATAGCAGGGATGTTGAGTGGAGCCACCATCACGACTCGAGTGCTTTAAACGGTCTACTTGTTTCTCACATTTAATCTCTGCTCGAGATAAGGTTATTCTACAGGAAATTAGAACAAAACTAAACAATTGTCCCTGTAAAAAGGGTACCAGTATGTCCTGCTCTTTATTGGTCTGACTTCTATTCTCTGCTTCATTTTTAAACGACTACAGTGGAGTCTAGACTGTGTCTGACCTGTATGACAAAAGAGCTTCATGAAACTAATCCATAATCAATAAAATCAAAATTAGTTCACTTGGATGCCATATAATAAAGTGCTTGAAGTAGTCCACCAACTTCCTTTATTTTAACCACTGGAGATCATCAAAATTTCATCAAGTAATTAATAAAACAAAGCCCTAGTCATACCAAACAAATTTACCCATATGATTCATAATCGCTGAAAAAAAAAGAAAATAAATCGAACATCAATTTTCATTTTCTATAGATAAAGGCAAATCATTTTTTGCTTCAAATACAACTGCTACATGTTCCTCTTTTTGAGGACCCAATGGCATTACCACCTCCTCAAGTGAAGGTCCATCAGAAGTATGTTGTACTGCTCGTTGTGTCTCAAAAACTGTAGTATGAGAAATTGAAACTATGATACTTATAGTAAGGAAATGAGCCTGCCCCAGAGTTGGAAAATCAGAAGAATCATGCTCATTTTTTGATTTATAATTAGCCGTTATTGGTATCTCAAATGCACTCAAAGTCAAACATGTCATACAAACTAAGGTATGAAAATTACAGGCATTGAACATACTGGTTTCCTATAAAGTCTTAAGACAAACTAGGAGATGTGAGAGTGGGCTATTTCATATGATGTGACAGTGGGCAATAATTTTCGAGTGATGGCGGAGACTAACTTGGTTCAAGCATTAGTAAGGCGAGATTACATCTATGTGATGTTTGTCACACTAACTTGTTCTAAGCAGCTACAACATGACACTTACATCTACTAAAACCACAAATTCAATAAGCATTAGTAAGGCGAGATTATATTCCAGTACCAATGTAGGTACATACTACTTAGCCTCAAATTCAATAAGCAAAATAGTTTATAGAGTGGCTATAAACAGTTTATAAACATGTTTTTTTTAGAAAAAACACATATATGAAAACCCAAATTAGAAGAACAAATAATTTTAAATCTTTACCATTTAATTTTTAACAGTGACGTAGTAATTCAATCCTCATGAGTTAGCATTCAAGTCGTATCAATTGTACTACATTGTGTATTTGTTCGTGCTCTCTACAAACAACCTTAAATCAATCAAATAAATTTTGTATCTTTAGTTTAACACCAAAAGAAGACAACTCCATGTTTATAGGCACGAAGAAAGGCAATGAGACATTACTGCGGTAATATCAGTTGTATAGAACCTCTAAAGATGAGCTGCAACACTGATACATGGTGTGAACACTGCTAAGAAAATGAGAAATTACTGCATTAAGATCAATATCGACCGCGGGCTGGGCATTTACTGCATTCAGAATCACTAATCGGGTCAGATCTTCATTTTCATTACCATATATAACACATATATACACACAGATTTATGGGATAAAATAAAAAATAGATGATCTTTGTGTAGGCAATAATGGTAAAATAAAATCTAAAACTCTGTTGGGTATTCTCGTGAGATTTCTTGAATTGTAATGGAACAAATACCAAAGAAATCAACCCAAGGCCCACTTATTATTTTCAACAAATAGCCGACCCGCAATCAAACCCTAGCTACTAGCTAGTGTTTTCATGGAAGTACTGAATATAGAAGTATAAAACCATGAGAAATTCTCCAACGAACCACCGTTCACTGTCACCAATGAAGAAAGGCTCTACTTTTCCATCATCGCTGCTTTTACCTGCGAAAGTCTTGAAATAACATCGGTTATACCATAAATAATTAAAATGTATATGAGAAAAATATGTTTTCTCATAAATACGTTTATAAATGATGTCTTAGTCATAGTTTAACTAAATTGAAGCATTATCTATCTATACCTTTTACCCATTCCTCCATTATCTCCGTAGTTAAAATTGTTAATACTTATCATTAAAATATTTAAGTAAATATCCTTCAAATTAGTTAAATAGTGAAAGAAAAAAATAAGAAAGAAGGAAACTGTTAATTCCAACTTTAAAGTCAATTTAGCACTCACTTCAGAAATTAGTCCTTGGAAAGAAGAGTCTCATTTCACAATAAAAAAGTGCATGTTTGTATCGATATACCTGTTGTAATACCTATTATGTTACAATTATTCAAAGCAGGTAAATGTCAAATGAACATTGAAACAAGCAACTGAGATACCTTCCATGTTGCTATCTTAGTTTCCCACTAGAATGTATAGACATGACTTTATTCACAAATTGTACAATGATAAATAACTATCATAAACTGTAAAAACATCAAACTAAGATAGCTACTAAATATTATTTATCTTTGGACATGACTTTAATAACAAACCACATAATATTCTCAGCAATATTTGTTGTAAGATAACTACTAAATAGTATTTATCTTTGTACATGACTTTATTCACAAACTCAGATAGCTAGTAAATAGTATTTATCTTTGTACATGACCTTATTCACAAACTAAGATAGCTACTAAATAATATTTATCTCTGTATATGACTTTATTTATCTCTGTACAGGACTTTATTCATCAAACGAACATTATTCCACTATTCTCAGCAATGACTGCTCCTGGTATGTAGGGGTTTTTTAGTCATCTTAAGAAAGTATATTTTAAAGAGTGGAGCTGCACTATTTAGTGTGGTTCTCGAAACTTACTTTAAGCTTGATGGATATAAATGCAATATTAATACCTATGTGAGCTTATCAACTAATAAACTGACATACCAACTTGTGAATTAAACAACTTAAATTTGAAGTCCAAGTAGACCTCATCATATATACAATAAACCACATCAATATTTAGAATATAAACTACTTCTCAAATGCCAACTCATTAGTGCTTGTTACAATAAGATTAAATTCAGGCGATGCAAAATCCAATCAAGATAGCGTTTAAACATAACAAAATCCATAGATCCTGCTAAAAATGATATAAACAAATTTTAAAAATAAAATATAATTATAGTTGAAGTTAAAAATGATACAAAAAAAAAAAAAAAACTGAAAAAATAGCAAGAATAAAAAGAGACCTGAAAAGGCCCAAAAAATTCAAAATTTTTTCCACCAACCATTATCACTAAATTTAAAACATTAAAAAACCCAAAAAGCATTTTCCACCTGCCAAAAAATTCAAAACATTTTCAATCCCCCAAAAAAATATTTTACACCTGTAAAACTTACATAAGCAAACATAAATCCATCAAGGTAACATCAAATGAGAAAAAACAAACTTAAATCCACGCACCATTGCATCTGAAACTTAAACAAATCAGTTTACGACAACTAAATAAACTGTCCCCAAAATATTTCTTCTAGGGTTAATGAGTTGGTTTTTTCGGTGATGGCGGTGGGTTTCTCCAACGCTGGTTGTGGGGTTTTGTGAAATTTTTTTGAGGTGTGGTATTTCCAGTGATAGTGGTGGGTTTCTCCGACAATGGTGCGTGGGTCTCTCTCTGTTTCTCACCACAAAAAATGGAACAATAGGTATAAAATTTGGAACAAACCATACCTGAGATGATCTTACATTTGTCACCCATTGTGAAAACCTAGCCATACCTGAGATGAAATCTATCGATTTTGAAAAAAAGTTATAATAAAGGAGATAATTTTTTATGGTGAAAACACAAACCAAATATGATGAGTGAGAGATGAATAGGTGCAAGTAAAAAGCTTAAACACATCGAGCCTTGTCCTATTTCTTGAGCCTTGTGCTTTTTTACCATCAGATTTTCTTGAGCCCTGTATTTACCAAATCAGAACCGGTGCTCTTGAAACGAAGAGAGGGAATACCAAATCATATATGGAAATAAAGAGGGACATACCTATGAAAAACACCACCGGTGAACCACGTCGAAAAATCTCACGGGGGGAGAGAGAGATGTGTGAGAGAAAGCAATCCACGTGAGAGAGCACAGAGGCTGAGATAGGCGTGCATATTGTGCTTTGTGTGATATGATAGAGTAACCGAGGTATGTGTAAAATGAGAGGATAAGGTCAATTACCATTTTAGCCTTTTTTTAAATTTTGATGAAAAGTGGGAAATAAACTTGAGTGTAAGAAAAGAGGGGGAACTAAAATGAAAGAGGGGTAAATTAGGTAGTGTAGGAAAAATGTATCTTGTGATGTCATAGTTGGAACTTATGACATACATAAGTTTCCTACTTTATTTTATATATATATATATATATATCTTCTTCAGAAGATAGTAATGTCTAAAGCATAGTTTCACTAGAAATCTGAGCTACTATTTACATATAAATATCATATGATTTTTATGTAAAACTTGTGAAATCATAAAAAAATAAAAATATTAGATTTCTTACATGAAATGAATTGGAATATCTTCCATCGTAAATGTTTGAGCACAAAGTTATTTTTTGAATCTTTTTTCTCCATATCCATCCACTTTCTCGAGAGCGAATGAGGCGTTAAGCGATATAAATTGCGAATATGTCCCTAGCGGAATCGTCAAATGTAAGAGAGTAGTTTAATCTGGGGAAATATTAAATTTTGGTACGTTGTTGACTAGAGAAAATTCAATTGCGCCTACGTATCTTCTATAGTCAAAATCAAAATCGTCTATAGTCGAAATCAAAGTCAGAGTTGTTCATGGGCTCGGACTATTTGGTAGAAAATTCATTTTGGTGGTTCTTGTAGAGGTGTGAGGTGGTGGACTTGTGCAACCTCTTTGTTTTAACTCTAAATACATGGTTTCTCCCATGAGAATGGTGTAAAGAGGAAGCTATTATATCTCGTATTTTCTAAGATTCTTAGGAGAGAAAATAGTCTCTTCCAAAATCTCTCCCTTCAAATGTAAGGGAATGAATTTTATTTATTACCAAAAATCAACCCAAGTGGTCTGCCAGTTGTCAAATATATTGTGTAGAGACGTGTCAGAAAATCTTTGATGACATATGTCCTAATTTAGATGACGTGTGTCCAATAGCTTATGCTGCACCCACAATACCAGAATATTGTCTATTTGATGTGTAAATAATATACAAATATGCCCGACACGTTGGATGTGCAGAATAATACCTGATTCGCATAAACACATAAGGTATTATAGACTTTTATCAATATTAATCGTTTCCAATATTATTTAATAATTTAAATGGGAGGATTTTCGTTAAGCCCCTCCTATACTATGTTTTTAGTCAACTACGTGCTAGTCTCGGGCCAGGAGAGGACAACCTCTTCTTCCCTATCCTCTTTCTTTACTTTGAGGATTAAATAACAGCAAGCTTAAGTAATTTATTGAAGGGGGATAGCTCTTCCAGCCCTCCAACAAAAATTTATTCGCAATGAGAAGCAATGAATATCGTGAACAATGGGTGATCATAAAAATATTACTTATTCATTTAGTGATCTTATGGTTATTACAATATATAAGGTAGTAACGAGTCATATGGGATCTCATGTAAATTCCCATGATATCGTAAAGTGGGGATATTAGGAGAAGTAATGAGTGGAAATTCCACGGTAGATATCTAGATGAGGGGAGACCTTTATGAACACTAAGGCGGGGGCATATTTCAATCGTATGATCATTATGAATTTGAAATGTTACTTGGTTTAAATATATTTGGATATTTCCTCATATATAAGACTCTAGATCTTCTTAGTTAAATAACCAATCTTTTTTTTTATTTGCATAGTGGGTAGTTTTTTTATAATAATAATAAGTTGGGTCAAGAATAATAATCAAATTGTAGGAGCATACCAAGATGTCTTAGTAATGAAGAAAATAATTATGTAGGCACCAACTCGTAATTTGTTTTATTATTTTCTTTTCGCGTTAATGTTAATTCATCAAAATAGTTGTCCATTATTCACATGCTGCTGTCACATTCCGCTTAATTCTAGCATCGGTCTTCACCAAAACTAAGCCGGGTGCGAGTAAATAAAATATCATTCTTAGCATGTGACAGATATGAGATATTTAAAAAAAATCAGTCCACAAGATAAATAATTTAATCAGATTCACATGATAATAACCAACTATGCGATAAAAGATCCATCACCATGCTAAACTCCAAATAATAAACGAACCTCTAATAGTATAAAGCTGAATAAACTCCAACTAAATTCATAATGAAATATATGAATAATATCCATACAATTTTGGAACCAAATGCCCCAACAGAACCATAAACCGAGTCTCAATGTAAATACAAAGGAAAGGAAACTAAACTAAACTAATACGCATAAAGTAAATAACTCCTGCTGCACCTTCAAGAAAGTCTCCAAATAATCCAACGCAATTCCTCCAAACTTAGTCCTAAAAATTTTAGTTAATGAATGAGGTCAGATACCCGAGCCTGAATACACACTATTCCCCTTAAATAGGGTCCGTGAACCCAGACTATATCATTATACGCAAAAAATATTACTCTAGAGTATTTTAATTACGAATATAATTAAACACGGGAAAGATAAATTACTAACCACCTCCAAAGATTTTGATTGAAGCACACCAATATCATTTTAATTATCCCACATCCCAAAGTGATAATTTAATTAAATTAGCCAAAATTTATTATTGTTCTCACTTTTTATTATGGAGGTCCTCTCGTCTCGGGTGGTAATCCACCAAAGTGTAACACTTCCCCTTGCTGAAATGCCAATTGAATCCGTTTAAACTGTCGATCCCCCACAATTTGACAGGGTTCCACACACGACACGACATAAATCGCCAACCGTCCCGTTTAAACTGTCAATCCATGCACATTATGTCGCCACAATTTTTAATACCCATTTTTATCTTAGGCATCAATTCTCATTTTCTCAACTTTATAATTTATAAACTATCTCACTCTTTTAATTTGTGTGAGATCCTCAAAATACCCCTTACTCCCATACCCAAGGGTTCCCAAGTACACATGCGTCCTATCCTACATATAGGTTGAATCACAAATATAAAACACGTCATAGTCTCATGCCTAGCCTAGCGTAACGATGATAAAAATAAAAAATTAGCCCACCCCTGACGTAATAAAGTCCCAATAATCTATCATCACTAGTCCTATACCTAGAAGGCGTAAATTATCTAAAGACCTACCACTAGTCCCATACCTAGAGGGCATCATAAAGTATAGGGAGAGCATAAAATACCTAATAATAATTCGTCCCAATGACAAATAATAATATACAAACAAGTTCCACAATTAAATAAATAATCAACATGTAAATTTGCGCATGAGTTAAATTTAATTAAAACTTAATTTAATTATCCAATCGTCATAGTCACGCAAAATCCCATTTACTATTTTAATTTAATTAACATGTGAATTCATCATTTACATAACAAAATTTCAAATTCCACAATCTCTACACAATTTCTATGAGTTACATACCCCCGAAATCATTTAATTCAAAACTAAGATTTTTCTACATACAACCTACACCATAAAACCCCAAAATTCACTCATTAATTCTACGTATCCAAGGATTATGAATATTATTCATATTAAAAGATTTTGTAAAAATAGTCCCAGAATTAGTTATCACTATTCTTAATTAAGCCCCTAATCTCTTTTAAGAAAAGCATGATGAAAGTTTAGGTAACACTTAAAACGCATAATACCAAAGGAAAGGAATAGATTATTCATGCCTGTGATTTTCAAATAAAAAATTTGGATAGACAATTGGATTTTTTTCGAAACATTAGCAACAGAGCGTTCTTGAACAAACTTGATTAAACCCCAATTAAGCCTTCGAATCTTGTGGCAAAACTTTGATTGTGTTGGAGGTTAATGTTTATGGTGGACAGAAAAAACTTTTAGAAGAGCTCTCTGGTGCAAAACTTGGGAAAAAGTTATTATGAGAAGTCCCCCCATGAATTAGAATGGTTAAATACCAATTAAGAATCTTGAACCAACTCAAACTCTAAAAAATAAGAAACCGATCGGCGCCAAAAACTGACAGGTCAATCGATTGACTCAATGGGTCGATCGATCGATAGAGCAGGTTTGGCGGCAATTCCCTCACAAAAATTACAAAAGGCAAAAATAATTAAAAACCTTAGAAAAATTGATTTCAATTCCGCTTGAAGTTTTATTCTTCTAATATTAAAACCAACATATTTTACTAATAAAAATTATTAAATCCAAAATTATTGTTTTCTCGAAAATTCCAATTAATTAATTAAATAAATTAATAAAAACACGCGGTGTTACACACTTCCCCACAAGCAAAGAATTTCGTCCACGAAATTAGTCAAAGCATACACATCAAATGTAAATCGCGAAATATAAAATAAGGCTCACATACTCCTACTCGTTGAATGCCATAATTGAGCGCCCATATACCCAATGCTGCGCGCACCTACCCCACGAATGACAAAATAATATATATCCCTATATATATACATAACAATGAAAATAATGACGTACCACATGGTCTCGCAAATCACCACTCGAGACTATCTCAGATAATCTTCACAACCCTAAATTCTCAAATCTAACCACCTTGTTGCATTAATATAAGACATATCCAAAAAATTTACTAATGATCTTTCAAATAATTAACGTCTCCAAAAATCAACTCTAAAGATCCTCACATCAAGCTTACTAATTCTAAACTCAATGCCTACAATGTCCTTAATACCAAACTCCATATCTCCAAGAAACACATCTAACACGTATGCTAGACTCTCTACCTTAAGTAATACGAATCAATAACGAGAATCAAAGATTAGTGATGCGGAAGTGAAACGGACTCACAACCTGCTAGACCTAAGACCATACTCTGATATCATCTGTCACACCCCACTTAATTCTAGCATCGGTCGCCATTAAACTAAGCCGGGTGCGAGTAAATAAAATACTATTCTTAGCACGTGAAAGATATGAGACATTTCAAAAAATCATTCCACAAGATATATAATTTATTCAATCGCAAATGATAATAAACAACTATGTGATAAAATATCCATCACCATGCTAAACTCCAAATAATAAACTAATCTCCAATAGTACAAAGCTTAATAAACTCCAACTGAATCCATAATGAAATATCTGAATAATACCCATACAACTTTGGAACCGAATGGCCAACAAAATCATAAACTGAGTTTCAATGTAAATACGAATGAAAGGAAACTAAACTAAACTAATACATATAAAGTAAATAACTCCAGCTACACCACTAAGAAAGTATCCAAATAATCCTATGCAACTCCTTCAAACTTATTCCTGAAAAAGTTAGTCAATGCATGAGGTCAGAGGTCCGAGCATGAATACACACTACTCCCCTTAGATAGGTTCCATGAACCCAGACAATATCATTATACGCAATAAATATCACAATAGAGTATTTTAATTAGGAATATAATTAAGCGTGGGAATGATAAATTACTAACCACCCCAAAGATTTTGATAAAACACCCCAATATCATTTTAATTAACCCACAACCCGAAGCA
Source organism: Sambucus nigra (assembly GCA_949130495.1). Lineage (NCBI taxonomy): Eukaryota > Viridiplantae > Streptophyta > Magnoliopsida > Dipsacales > Adoxaceae > Sambucus > Sambucus nigra. Next base: position 378,395,312 of record OX422214.1, on the reverse strand, counting down.
TTAATTTAATTAAAGTAACCCAATGTTATTATTGTTCTCACTTCTTATTATGGCGGTCCTCTCGCCTCGAGTGGTAATCCACCAAAGTGTCACACTTTCCCTTGCCAAAACGCCAACCGAATCCGTTTAAACTGTCGATCCCCCATAATTTGACAAGGCTCCACACATGTCACGACATAAATTGCCAACCGACCCGTTTAAACTGTCAACCCCCGCACATTATGTCACCACAAATTTTAATACCCGATTTTTCTTAAGCATCAATTTTCATTTTCTCAATGTTATAATTTATAAATTACCCCACCCTTTTAATTTGTGTGAGATTCTCAAAATACACCTTAGTCCTATACGTAAGGGTCGCCAAGTACACATGCATCCTATCCTACATATATGATGAATCACCAATATAAAACACGTCCTAGTCTCATGCCTAGCCTGGCATAACGATAATAAAATATCAAAAATAAGGCCACCCCGACATAATAAAGTCCCAATAATCTACCCTCACTAGTCCCATACCTAGAAGGAGTAAATCATTTAAAGACCTACCCACTAGTCCTATACCTAGAGGGCATCCGAAAGTATAGGGCGAGCATAAAATACCTAACAATACTTTGTCCCAATGGAAAATAATAATATACAAACAAGTTGCACAATAACATAAATAATCAACATGTAAATTTGCGCATGAGTTCAATAAACTTAATTTAATTATCCAATCGTCATAGTCACAAAAAATCCCATTTACTATTTTAATTTAATTAACATGTGAATTCAACATTTACAAAATAAAATTTCAAATTCCATAATCTCTTCAAAATTTCTATGAGTTACAAACCCCCAAAATCATTTAATTCAAAACTATGATTTTTCTACATACAACCTACACCAAAAAACCCGAAATCTACTAATTAATCCTACGTACCCAAGGATTATGAATATTGTTCATATTAAAAGAATTTGTCAAAATAGTCCTAGAATTAGTTATCACTATTCCTAATTAAGTCACTAATCTCTTGTAAGAAAAGCATGATGAAAGGTTTTGGTAAAACATAAAATGCATAATACCAAAGGAAAGGAATAGATTATTCATGCCTGTGATTTTTGAATCAAAAATTTGGATAGACGATTGGATTTCTTTCGAAAAATTAATAAAAGGGCGTTCTTGAACAAACTTGATTGAACTCCAATGAAACCTTCAAAGCTTGTGACAAAACTTTGATTGTGTTGGAGGTTAATGTTTATAGTGGAGAGGAAAAACTTTTAGATGAGCTGTCTGGTGCAAAACTTGGGAAAAAGTGATTATGAGAAGTACCCCCACGAATTAGAATGGTTAAATAGCAATTAAGAATCCTGAACCAACTCAAACTATAAAAAATAAGAAACCGATCTGCGCCAAAAACTGACAGGTCGATTGATTCACTCTATGGGTCGATCGATCGATTGAGCAGGTCTGACGACAATTCCCTCACAAAAAATATAGAAGGCAAAAATAATTAAAAACCTTAGAAAAACTCCATTTTAAATAGGATTTAAATTCCGCTTGAAGTTTTATTCTTCTAATATTAAAACCAACATATTTTACTAAAAAAATTATTAAATCCAAAATTTTATTTTTCTCGAATATTCTAATTAATTAATTAAATTAATTAATAAAAACATAGGGTGTTACACACTTCCCCACTAGAAAATAATTTCATCCTCGAAATTAGTCAAGGCATACACATCAAACGTAGATCGTGAAATATAAAATAAGGCTCACATACTCCTACTCGTTGAATGCCATAATTGAGTGCCCATATACCCAATCCTATGTGAACGTACCCCAAGAACAACAAAATAATATATATAAGTATATATATACATAACTATGAAAATAACGGCATACCACGCGCTCTCGCAAATCACCACTCGATACTATCTCCGATAATCTTCGCAACCCTAAATTCTCAAATGTTACCACCTTGCTGCATTAATATAAGACATATCCAAAATTTATACTAATGATCTTTCAACTAATTAACGTCTCAAAAAATAAACTCTAAAGATCTTCACATCAACCTTACTAATTCTAAACTCAATGCCTACAATGTCCTCAATACCAAACTCGATATCTCCAAGAAACACATCTAATATGTATGCTAGACCCTCTACCTTAAGTAGTACGAATCAATAAAGGGAATCAAGGATCGATAATGCGAAAGCTAACGGACTCACAGCCTACAAGATCTAAGACCATGCTCCGATACGATCTGTTAATCCTCGCTTAATTCTAGCATCGATCGAGCTGGGTGAGAGTAAATAAAACACCATTCTTAGCATGTGGCAGATATGAGACATTTAAAAAAAATTAATCCACAAGATAAATAATTTATCCAATCTCAAATGATAATAACCAACTATGCGATAAAAGATCCATCACAATGCTAAACTCCAAATAATAAACTAATATCCAATAGTATAAAGCTTAGTAAACTCCAATTGAATCCATAATGAAATATCTGAATAATACCCATACAACTTTGGAACTGAATGGCCAAAAAAATCATAAACTGAGTCTCAATGTAAATACGAAGGAAAGGAAACTAAACTAAACTAATATGCATAAAGTAAATAACTCCAGCTGCACCTCCCATAAAGTCTCTAAATAATCCTATGCAACTCCTCCAAACATATTCCTGAAAAGGTTAGTCAACGCACGAGGCTAGAGCCCGGAGCATGAATACATACTATTCTTCTCAAATCGGTTCCGTGAACCCAGAAAATATCATTATACGCAATAAATATCACAATAGAGTATTTTAATTAGGAATATAATTAAACGCGGGACTGATAAATTACTAACCACCCCAAAGATTTTGAAAAAACATACCAATATAATTTTAATTATTCCACAACCCAAAGCATTAATTTAATGAATTAACCTAATGTTGTTATTGTTCTCACTTTTTATTATGGCGGCCCTCCCGCCTCGGGTGGTAATCCAACAAAGTGTCACGCTTTCCCTTTCTAAAACGCCAACCGAATCCGTTTACACTATCGATCCCCCGCAATTTGACAAGGTTCCACACACGACATGACACAAATTGCCAGCCTACCCGTTTAAACTATCAACCCCCGCACATTATGTCGCCACAAATTTTAATACCCGATTTTTCTTACGCATCAATTTTCATTTTCTCAATTTTATAATTTATAAACTACCCCATCCTTTTAATTTGTGTGAGATCCTCAAAATACCCCTTAGTCCCATACCCAAGGGTCCCCAAGTACACATGCGTCCTATCCTACATATAGGATGAATCAGAAATATAAAACACGTCCTAGTCTCATGCCTAGCCTAGCATAATGATTATAAAAAATCAAAAATCATCCCACCCACGACGTAATGAAGTCCCAATAATCTACGCTCACTAGTCCCATACCTAGAAGGCATAAATTATCTAAAGACCTACGCACTAGTCCCATACCTAGAGGGCATCGTAAAGTATAGGGAGCGCATAAAATACCTAACAATAATTCGTCCCAATGGCAAATAATAATATACAAAAAAGTTGCACAATCACATAAACAATCAACACGTAAATTTGCGCTTGAGCTCAATTTAATTAAAACTTAAGTTAATTATCCAATTGTCATAGTCACACAAAATCCCATTTACTATTTTAATTTAATTAACATGTGAATTCATCATGTACATAATAAAATTTCAAATTCCATAATCTCTACACAATTTCTATGAGTTACATACCCCTGAAATCATTTAATTCAAAAATAAGATTTTTCTACATACAACCTACACCATAAAAACCCAAAATCCACTAATTAATCCTACGTTCCCAAGGATTATGAATATTGTTCATATTAAAATATTTTGTAAAAATAGTCCCAGAATTAGTTATCACTATTCCTAATTAATTCACTAATCTCTTTTAAGAAAAGCATGATGAAAGGTTTAGGTAACACTTAAAATGCATAATACCAAAGGAAAGGAATAGATTATTCATGCTTGTGCTTTTTGAATAAAAAAATTGGATATACGATTGGTTTTTTTTTTTGAAAAATTAGCAAAAGTGCGTTCTTGAACAAACTTGATTAAACCCCAATAAACCTTCAAATCTTGGGGCAAAACTTTGACTGTGTTGGGGATTAATGTTTATGGGGTAGAGGAAAAACTTTTAGAAGAGCTCTCTGGTGCAAAACTTGAGAAAAAGTGATTATGAGAAGCCCCCCCACGAATTAGAATGGTTCAATAACAAATAAGAATCCTGAACCAACTCAAACTCTAAAAAATAAGAAATCAATTTGCGCCAAAAACTGACAGGTCGATCGATCGATCGATCAAGTCTGGCGGCAATTCCCTCACAAAAATTCTATAAGGGAAAAATAACTAAAAGACGTAAAAAAAACTCAATTTTAAATACAATTTCAATTCCGCTTGAAGTTTTATTCTTCTAATATTAATACGAACATATTTTACTAATAAAAATTATTAAATCCAAAATTTTATTTTTCTCCAGTATTCGAATTAATTAATTAAATTAATTATTAAAAACACGGGGTGTTACACATTTCCCTACTAGCAAAGAATTTCGTCCTCGAAATTAGTCAAAGCATACACATCAAATGTAAATCGCAAAATATAAAATAAGGCTCACATAGTCCTACTCGTTGAATGCCTAATTAAGTGCCCATATACCCAATCCTACGAGCACCTGCCCCACGAACAAAAAAAATATATATATCGCTCTATGTATACATAACTAAGAAAATAACGGCGTACCACGCGCTCTCGCAAATCACCACTCAATACTATCTCTGATAATCTTCGCAATCCTAAATTCTCAAATCTAACCACCTTGCTGTATTAATATAAGATATATCCAAAATTTATACTAATGATCTTTCAAACAATTAACGTCACCAAAAATTAACTCTAAAGATCCTCACATCAAGCTTACTAATTCTAAACTCAATGCCTACAACGTCCTTAACACCAAACTCTATATCTCTAAGAAACACATCTAACACGTATGCTAGACCCTCTACCTTAAGTAGTACGAATCACTAAAGAGAATCAAAGATCGATAACATGAAAGCTAAACAGGCTCACAACCTACGAGACTTAAGACCATGCTCTGATACGATATGTCAATCCCCGATTAATTCTAGCGTCGATCGCCACCAAAACTAAGCCGGGTGAGAGTAAATAAAATACCATTCTTAGCACGTGACAGATATGAGAGATTTAAAAAAAATTAATCCACAAGTTAAATAATTTATTCAATCTCAACTGATAATTACCAACTATGCGATAAAAGATCCATCACCATGCTAAACTCCAAATAATAAACTAACAAACAATAGTATAAAGCTTAATAAACTCCAACTGAATCCATAATGAAATATCTGAATAATACCGATACAACTTTGGAACTGAATTGCCAACAAAACCATAGACTCAGTCTCAATGTAAATACGAAGGAAAGGAAACTAAACTAAACTAATATGCGTAAAGTAAATAACCCCAGCTGCCCCTCCAAGAAAGTCTCCAAATAATCCTATGCAACTCCTCCAAAACTTAATCCTGAAAAGGTTAATCAACGCACGAGGGCAGAGTTCGGAGCATGAATACACACTATTCCACTCAAATAGGTTTCGTGAACCCAGACAATATCATTATACGCAATAAATATCACAATAAACTATTTTAATTAGGAATACAATTAAACGCGGGACCGATAAATTACTAACCACCCCAAAGATTTTGATAAAAACACATCAATATATTTTTAATTTTCCCACAGCCCAAAGCATTAATTTAATTAAATTAACCCAATGTTAATATTGTTATCACTTTTTATTATGGCAGTCATCCCGCCTCGTGTGGTAATCCACCAAAGTGTCCCGCTTTTCCTAACCAAAATGTCAACCGAATCCGTTTAAACTATCAATCCCCCGCAATTTGACAAGGTTCCACACATGATACGACATAAACTTCCAATCAACCTGTTTAAACTATCAACCCCCGCACATTATGTCGCCACAAATTTTAATACCCGGTTTTTCTTAGGCATCAATTTTCATTTTCTTAATTTTATAATTTATAAATTACCACACCCTTTTAATTTGTGTGAGATCCTCAAAATACCCCTTAGTCCTATACCTAAGGGTCCCCAAGTACACATGCGTCCTATCCTACATATAAGATGGATCACCAATATAAAACATGTCCTAGTCTCATGCCTAGCCTAGTGTAACGATGATAAAATATCAAAAATCAGCTCACCCCCGACATAATAAAGTCCCAATAATCTACCCTCACTAGTCCCATGCCTAGAAGGCGTAAATCAGCTAAGGTCCTACCCACTAGTCCCATACCTAAAGGGAATCCTAAAGTATAGAGAGAGCATAAAATACCTAACAACAATTCATCCCAATGCCAAATAATAATATACAAACAAGTTGCACAATCACTTAAATCATCAACATGTAAATTTGCGCATGAGTTCAATTTCATTAAAGCTTAACTTAACTATCCAATCGCCATAGTCACACAATATCCCATTTACTATTTTAATTTATTTGACATGTGAATTCATCATTTACATAAAAAATGTTCAAATTCCATAATCTCTACACAATTTCTACGAGTTACAAACCCTCGAAATCATTTAATTCAAAACTAAGATTTTTCTACATACAACCTACACCATAAAACCCCAAAATCCACTCATATTTCCTGCGTACTCAAAGATTATGAATATTGTTCATATTAAAAGATTTTATAAAAATAGTCCCCGAATTAGTTATCACTGATCCTAATTAAGTCACTAATCTCTTTTAAGAAAAGCATGACGAAAGGTTTAGGTAACACTTAAAACGCATAATACCAAAGGAAAAGAATATATTATTCATGCCTGTGATTTTTGAATAATAAATTTGGATAGACGATTGGATTTTTTTCAAAAAGTTAGGAAATGAGCGTTCTTGAACAAACTTGATTAAATTAAGCCTTCAAATCTTGGGCCAAAACTTTGATTGTGTTGGAGGTTAATGTTTATGGTGGAGAGGAATTTTTTTTAGAAGATCTCTCTCGTGTAAAACTAGGGAAAAAGTGATTATGAGAAGTCCGTATACGAATTAGAATGGTTAAATACCAATTGAGAATCTTGAACCAACTCAAACTCTAAAAAATAAGAAACCCATCTACGCAAAAAATTGACAGGTCGATCGATTGACTCCATGGGTCGATCGATCGATCGAGTAGGTCTGGCGGCAATTCCCTCACAAAAATTACAGAAGCGAAAAATAATTAAAAACCGTAGAAAACTCCATTTTAAATCCGATTTCAATTCCGCTTGAAGTTTTATTATTCTAATATTAAAACAAATATATTTTACTAATAAAAATTATTAAATCCAAAATTTTAATTTTCTCGAATATTCCAATTAATTAATTAAATTAATTAATAAAAGCATGGGGTGTTACACACTTCCCCACTAGCAAATAATTTCGTCCTCGAAATTATTCAAAGCATACACATCAAATGTAAATCGCTAAATATAAAATAAGGCTCACATACTCCTACTCGTTGAATGACATAATTGAGTGCTCATATATCCAATCCTACGTGCACGTACCCCACGAACAACAAAATAATATATATTGGTATATATATACATAACTATGAAAATAACGGTGTACCACGCGCTCTCACAAATCACCACCCGATACTATCTTCGATAATCTTCGCAACCCTAAATTCTCAAATGTAACCACCTTGCTGCATTAATATAAGACATATTTGAAATGTATACTAATGATCTTTCAAATAATTAATGTCTCAAAAAATAAACTCTAAAGATCCTCACATAAATCTTACTAATTCTAAACTCAATGCCTATAACGTCCTCAATACCAAACTCCATATATCCAAGAAACACATCTAACACGTATGTTAGTCCCTCTACCTTAAGTAGTACGAATCAATAAAGGGAATCAAAGATCGATAAAGCGAAAGCTAAATGGACTCACAGCCTATGAGACCTAAGACCATGCTCTAATACGATCTGTCAATCCCTGCATAATTCTAGAGTCGATCGCCACCAAAACTAAGCCAGGTGAGAGTAAATAAAATACCATTCTTAGCATGTGACAGATATGAGACATTTAAAAAAAATTAATCCACAAGATAAATAGTTTATTCAATCTTAAATGATAGTAACCAACTATGCGATAAAAGATCCATCACCATGCTAAACTCCAAATAATAAACGAACCTCCAATAGTATAAAGCTGAATAAACTCCAACTGAACCATAATGAAATATCTGAATAATACCCATACAACTTTGGAACTGAATGACCGAAAAAACCATAAACTGAGTCTCAATGTAAGTACGAAGGAAAGGAAACAAAACTAAACTAATACGCATAAAGTAAATAACTCCAGCTGCGCCTCCAAGAAAGTCTCCAAATAATCCTTTGCAACTCCTCCAAACTTATTCCTGAAAAGGTTAGTCAATGCATGAGGTCAGATCCCTGAGCATGAATACACACTATTCCCCTCAAATAGGTTCCGTGAACCTAGACAATATCATTATACCCAATAAATATCACAATAGAGTATTTGAATTAGGAATATAATTAAACGCGGGACTGATAAATTACTAACCACCCCAAAGATTTTGATAAAAACACACCTATATCATTTTAATTTTCCCACAACCCAAAGCATTAATTTAATTAAATTAACCCAATGTTATTATAGTTATCACTTTTTACTATGGCGGTCCTCCCGCCTCGGGTGGTAATCCACCAAAGTATCATGCTTTCCCTTGCCAAAACGTAAATCGAATCCGTTTAAACTATCGATCCCCCGTAATTTGACAAGGTTCCACACACGACAAGACATATACTGCCAACCGACCCATTCAAACTGTCAACCCCCTCAAATAATGTCACCATAAATTTTAATTAAGTCACTAATCTCTTTTAAGAAAAGCATGATGAAAGGTTTAGGTAATACTTAAAACGCATAATACCAAAGAAAACGAATAGATTATTCATGCCTATGATTTTTTAATCAAAAAATTGGATAGACGATTGGATTTTTTTCGAAAAATTAGCAAAAGAGTGTTCTTGAACAAACTTGATTAAACTCCAATTAAGCATTAAAAAATTATGGCAAAACTTTGATTGTGTTGGAGGTTATTGTTTATGTTGGAGAGGAAAAACTTTTAGAAGAGCTCTCTGGTGTAAAACTTGGGAAAAAGTGATTATGAGAAGTCCGCCCACGAATTAGAATGGTTAAATACCAATTAAATATCCTGAAGCAGCTCAAACTCTAAAAAATAAGAAACGGATCTGCGCTAAAAACTGACAGGTCGATCAATTGACTCCATGGGTCGATCGATCGATCGAGCAAGTCTGGCGGCAATTCCATCACAAAAATTATAGAAGGGAAAAATAATTAAAAACCTTAGAAAAACTCCATTTTAATTCCGATTTCAATTCCGCTTGAAGTTTTATTCTTCTAATATTAAAACCAATATATTTTACTAATAAAAATTATTAAATAGAAAATTTTATTTTTCTCGAATATTCCAATTTATTAATTAAATTAATTAATAAAAACACGGGGTGTTACACACTTCCCCACTAGCAAAGAATTTCATCCTCGAAATTATTGAAAGCATACACATCAAATGTAAATCGCTAAATATAAAATAAGGCTCACATACTCTTACTCATTGAATGCCATAATTGAGTGTCAATATACACAATCCTATGTGCACGTACCCCACGAACAACAAAATAATATATATCGGTATATATATATATATATATATATATATATATATATATATATATATATATATATATATAACAATGAAAATAACGGCGTACCACGCGCTCTCGCAAAACTAAGATTTTTCTACATACAACCTACACCATAAAAACCCAAAATTCACTCATTAATCATTCATACCCAAGGATTCTAAATATTATTCATGCTAAAAGATTTTGTAAAAATAGTTCCAGAATTAGTTATCACTATTCCTAATTAAGTCACTAATCTCTTTTAAGAAAAAGCATGATGTAAGGTTTAGGTAACACTTAAAACGCGTAATACCAAAGGAAAGGAATAGATTATTCATGTCTGTGATTTTTGAATAAAAAATTTGGATAGACGATAGGATTTTTTTTGAAAAATTAACAAAAGAGCGTTCTTGAACAAACTTGATTAAACTCCAATTAAGCCTTCAAAACTTGTGGCAAAACTTTGATTGTGTTGGAGGTTAATGTTTATGGTGGAGAGGAAAAACTTTTAGAAGATCTCTCAGGTGCAAAACTTGAGAAAAAGTGATTATGAGAAGTCCCCCCACGAATTAGAATGGTTACATATTAATTAAGAATCCTGAACCAACTCAAACTCTAAAAAATAAGAAACCGATCTGCACCAAAAACTGATAGGTCGATCGATTGATTCCATGGGTCGATCGATCGATCGAGCAGATCTGACGGCAATTCCCTCACAAAAATGAGAGAAGGAAAAATAATTAAAAACCTCAGAAAAACTCCATTTTAAATCTGATTTCAATTCCGCTTGAAGTTTTATTCTTCTAATATTAAAACCAATATATTTTACTAATAAAAATTATTAAATTCAAAATTTTATTTTTCTCGAATATTCCAATTAAGTAATTAAATTAATTAATAAAAAAAGGGGTGTTACACACTTCCCCACTAGCAAAGAATTTCGTCCTCGAAATTATTGAAAGTATACACATCAAATGTAAATCGCGAAATATAAAATAAGTCACACATACTCCTACTCGTTGAATGCCATAATTAAGTTCCCATATACCCAATCTTATGTGCACGTACACCACGAACAACAAAATAATATGTATCATTATATATATACATAACTATGAAAATAACGGTGTATCACGCGTTCTCGCAAATCACCACTCAATACTATCTCCGATAATCTTCGCAACCCTAAATTCTCAAATGTAACCACCTTGCTGCCTTAATATAAGACATATCCAAAATTTATACTAATGATCTTTCAAATAATTAACGTATCCAAAAATAAACTCTAAAGATCCTCACATCAATCTTACTAATTTTAAACTCAATGCCTAGAACGTCCTTAATACCAAACTCCATATATCCAAGAAACACATCTAACAGGTATGCTAGACCCTCTACCTTAAGTTGTACGAAAATATAAAGGGAATCAAAGATCGATAACGCAAAAGCTAAATGGACTCACAACCTACGAGACCTAAGACCATGCTCTGATACAATCCTGTCAATCCCCACTTAATTCTAGCGTCGATCGCCACCAAAACTAAGCCGGGTGAGAGTGAATAAAATACCATTCTTAGCATGTGACAAATATGAGATATTGAAAAAAAATTAATCCACAAGATAAAATAATTTATTCAATCTCCAATGATAATAACCAACTATGCGATAAAAGATCGATCACCATGCTAAACTCCAAATAATAAACTAATATCCAATAGTATGAAGCTTAATAAACTCCAACTGAATCCATAATAAAATATCTGAATAATCCTCATACAACTTTCGAACCGAATGACAAACAAAACCATAAACTGAGTCTTAATGTAAGTACGAAGGAAAGGAAACAAAACTAAACCAATACGCATAAAGTAAATAACTCCAGCTGCGCCTCCAAGAAAGTCTCCAAATAATCCTATGCAACTCCTCCAAACATATTCCTGAAAAGTTTAGTCAATGCACGAGGTCAGAGCCTTGAGAATGAATACAAACTATTCCCGTCAAATAGGTTCCGTGAAACCAAACAATATCATTATACGAAATAAATATCACAATAGAGTATTTTAATTACGAATATAATTAAACACCGGACTGATAAATTACTAACCACCCCAAAGATTTTGATAAGAACACACCAATATCATTTTAATTTTCTCACATCCCAAAGCATTAATTTAATTAAATTAACCCAATGTTATTATTGTTATCACTTTTTATTATGGCGGTCCACCCGCCTCGGGTGGTAATCCACCAAAGTGTCAGCTTTCCCTTACCAAAACGCCAACCGAATTCGTTTAAACTACCGATCCCCCGCAATTTGATAAGGTTCCACACACGACACGGAATAAATTGTCAACTGACCCGTTTAAACAGTAAACCCCCGCACATTATGTCACCACAAATTTTAATACCCGATTTTTCTTAGGCATCAATTTTCATTTTCTCAATTTTATAATTTAATAATTACCCCACCCTTTTAATTTGTGTGAGATTCTCAAAATACCCCTTAGTCCTATACCTAAGGGTCCCCAAGTACACATATATCCTATCCTACATATAGGATAAATCACCAATATAAAACACGTCTTAGTCTCATGCCTAGCCTAGCACAACGATGATAAAATATCAAGAATCAGTTCACCCCCGACATAATAAAGTCTCAATAATCTACCCTCACTAGTCCCATGCCTAGAAGGCGTAAATCAGCTAAAGACCTACCCATTAGTCCCATATCTAGCGGGCATCCTAAAGAATAGGGATAGCATGAAATACCGAACAATAATTCGTCCCAATGGCAAATAATAATATACAAACAAGTTGCACAATCACATAAATAATCAACATGTAAATTAGTGCATGAGTTCAATTTAATTAAAACTTAACTTAATTATCCAATCGTCATAGTTACACAAAATCCCATTTACTATTTTAGTTTAATTAACATGTGAAATCATTTCTTACATAACAAATGTTCAAATTCCATAATCTCTACACAATTTCTATGAGTTACATACCCTCGAAATTATTTAATTCAAAACTAAGATTTTTCTACATACAACCTTCACCATAAAAAGCCAAAATCCACTCATTAATCCCACGTAACCAAGGATTATGAATATTATTCAGATTAAACGATTTTGTAAAAATAGTCCCAGAATTAGTTATCACTATTCCTAATTAAGTCACTAATCTTTTTTAAGAAAAGCATGATGAAAGGTTTAGGTAACACTTAAAATGTATAATACCAAAGGAAAGGAATAGATTATTTATGCTTGTGATTTTTGAATAAAAAATTTCGATAGACGATTGGATTTTTTCAAAAAATTAGCAAAAGAGCGTTCTTGAACAAACTTGATTAAACCCCAATTAAGCCTTCAAATCTTGTGCCAAAACTTTGATTGTGTTGGAGGTTAATGTTTATGGTGGAGAGAAAAAACTTTTAGAATATCTCTCTGGTGCAAAACTTGGGAAAAAGTGATTATGAGAAGCCCCCCACGAATTAGAATGGTTAAATACGAATTAAGAATCCTGAACCAACTCAAACACTAAAAAACAAGAAATCGATCTGCGCCAAAAACTGACAGGTCGATCGATTGACTCCGTGGGTCGATCGATCGATCGAGCAGGTCTGGCGGCAATTCTCTCACAAAAATTACAGAAGGGAAAAATAATTAAAAACCTTAGAAAACTCCATTTTAAATTCAATTTCAATTACTCTTGAAGTTTTATCCTTCTAATATAAAAACCAACATATTTTACTAATAAAAATTATTAAATCCACAATTTTATTTTTCTTGAATATTCCAATTAATTAATTAAATTAATTAATTAAAACACAGGGTGTTACACATTTTCCCACTAGCAAAGAATTTCGTCCTCGAAATTATTCAAAGCATACACATCAAATATAAATAGCGAATTATAAAATAAGCCTCACATACTCCTACTCATTGAATGCCATAATTAAGTGGCCATATACCCAATCCTACGCGCACCTACCCCACGAACAACAAAATAATATATATCGCTATATATATACATAAGTATGAAAATAACGGCGTACCACGCGCTCTCGCAAATCATCACTCGATACTCTCTCCGATAATCTTCGCAACCCTAAATTCTAAAATCTAACCACCTTGCTGCATTAACGTAAGACATATCCAAAATTTATACTAATGATCTTTCAAATAATTAACATCTCCAAAAATCAACTCTAAAGATCCTCACATCAAGCTTACTAATTCTAATCTCAGTGACTACAACGTCCTTAATACCAAACTTCATATCTCCAAAAAATACATCTAACACGTAAGCTAGACCCTCTACCTTAAGTAGGAGCAATCAATAAAGGGGATCAAATATCGATAACGCGGAAGCTAGACGGACTCATAACCTACGAAACCTAAGTCCATGCTCGAATACGATATGTCAATCCCCACTTAATTCTAGCGTCGATCGCCACCAAAACTACGCCGGGTGAGAGTAAATAAAATACCATTCTTAGCATGTGACATATACGAGACATTTAAAAAAAACAATCCACAAGATAAATAATTTATTCAATCTCAAATGATAATAACCAACTATACGATAAAATATCCAGTACCATGATAAAATCCAATTAATTAACTAATATCCAATAGTATAAAGCTTAATAAACTCCAAATGAATCCATAATGAAATATCTGAATAATACCCATATAACTTTGGAACCGAATGGCCAACAAAACCATAAACTGAGTCTTAATGTAAATCCGAAGGACGTGAAACTAAACTAAACTAATACGCGTAAAGTAAATAACTCCATCTTCACCTCCAAGAAAGTCTCCAAATAATCATATGCAACTCCTCTAAACTTATTCCTGAAAAGGTTATTCAACGCACGAGGTCAGAGCCCTGAGCATGGATACACACTATTCCCCTAAAATTGGGTTCATGAACCCAGACAATATCATTATACGCAATAAATATCACAATAGAGTATTTTAATTACGAATATAATTAAATGTGGGAATGATAAATTACTAACCACCCCCAAAGATTTTGATAAAAACACACCAATGTCATTTTAATTATCTCACGGCCCAAAGTGTTAATTTAATTAAATTCACCCAAATTTATTATTGTTCTCATTTTTTTAATGGCGGTCCTCGTGCCTCGGGTGGTAATCCCCCAAAGTGTCACACTTCCCCTTGACAAGGCTCCACACACGACACGACATTAATCTTCAGCCGACCCGTTTAAACTGTCAGCCCTGCACATTATGTCATCATAGATTTTAATACCCGTTTTTATCTAAGGCATCAATTCTCATTTTCTCAATTTCCTAATTTATGAATTACCCCACCCTTTTAATCGTTGTGAGATCCTCAAAATACCCCTCTGTCCCATGCCTAAGGGTCCCCAAGTAGACATGCGTCCTATCCTACATATAGGATGAATCACCAATATAAAAAACGTCCGAGTCTCATGCCTAGGCTAGCATAACGACGATAAAAGATCAAAAATCAGCCCACCCCCGACATAATAAAGTCGCAATAATCTACCCTCATTAGTCCCATACCTAGAAGGCGTAAATAATCTAAAGGACTACCCACTAGTCCCATACCTAGAGGGAATCTTAAAGTATTGGGAGAGCATAAAATACCCAACAATAATTCGTTCCAATGGAAAATAAAAATATACCAACAAGTTTCACAATCACATAAACAATCAACATGTAAATTTGCGCCTGAGTTCAATTTAATTAAAACTTAATTTAATTATCCAATTGTCATAGTCACGCAAAATCCCATTTACTATTTTAACTTAATTAACATGTGAATTCATCATTTACATAATAAAATTTCAAATTCCATAATCTCTACACAATTTCTATGAGTTACATATCCCCGAAATCATTTAATTCAAAACTAAGATTTTTCTACATACAACCTACACCATAAAATCCCCAAATCCACTCATTAATCCTACGTACCCGAGGGGGGTTATGAATGTTATTCATATTAATTTTTTTTGTAAAAATAGTCCCCAAATTAGTTATCACTATTCCTAATTAAGTCACTAATCTGTTTTAAGAAAAGCGTGATTAAAGGTTTAGGTAACACTTAAAACGCATAATACCAAAGGAAAGGAATAGAGTATTCATGCATGTGATTTCTGAATAAAAAATTTGGGTAGACGGTTAGATTCTTCTTGAAAAATTAACAAAAGAGCGTTATCGAACTAACTTCAAATCTTGTGACAAAACTTTGATTATGTTGGAGGTTAATGTTTACGGTGGAGAGGAAAAACTTTTGGAAGAGCTCTCTCGTGAAAAACTTGGTAAGAAGTGATTATGAGAAGCCCCCCACGATTTAGAATGGTTAATTACCAATTAAGAATCCTAAACCAACTCAAAGTCTAAAAATTAAGAAACCGATCCGCACCAAAAATTGACACGCCCATCGATCGACTCCCTGGGTCGATCGATCGATCGAACAGGTCTTGCGGCAGTTCCCCCACAAAAATTACATAAGGAAAAAATAATTAAAAATCGAAGAAAAACTCCATTTTAAATCCGATTCGAATTCCGCTTGAAGTTTTATTCTTCTAATATTAAAAGTAACACATTTAACTAATAAAGATTATTAAATCCAAAATTTTATTTTTCTCGAATATTTCAATCAATTAATTAAATTAATTCATAAAAACATAGGGAATCTGACTCATCAAACTCAATCAATCTTGTAGAAAATGCAAAGTATTGAAAAGAATTACAAGAGACCATGATAATAAAATCACACTTAGGGAAATTTAAGAGCCATTCTCTTTATAAGTCTCATCATCCGCTAGTCCTTCTTTCAAGGGGAATACCATATATGCGAACATGAGCTTGCTGTAAAGAAAGAGGAATTGATTTATCAAAATAAAACCTTTGGAGATCAATACAATACACGATATGCCACCTTTGATTACTTTGAAACAATTAAAGAGTCTCAAGATCACCCCAGATTCACTAATTTATTCCAACCTCTTGAAGAAAGAAATTTATCTTAAATATAATCGTCTCAATCTTATTCTTTGCTAAACTTTGGTGTAGAATGTAACAGCTGCATCATAATGAATTGTACTACAACACTTATGGTCAATGGGACTGAAAGGATACATGTTGTTGAACCATAGGAAAGTACCCTAACTATTACCCACCGTGGAGAAGGTGAAAGATCTCACGGTGTTCCTCAAGTTAATAAGTTTCCTCCAATTTATTTTACTATATTTATTCACTAAATTCTCTTTACTACATACTTTATATAGGCTCCCTCCCTGTTTTTCCTAGGAATTCATGCACTTCTCATTACTCATAGGGCATTATTTTATAGGGAAATGTCTTCCATTTTTGTTTAATGACCCGACGTACCCTAAATTGCCCATCGCTTGGGATCCTTTTTCTCCTTGTGTTATGCTACCCTAGCTCATGTAGAGAAATCACTCACCTATAGTCCTTTTATTCAAGAAAATAATCGGATTCCTCATATTAAAAGGCTTGTTATTATTACTTACCTACCGACATTGAGTATAATTGATGAAGTTTTCCTTTCCTTATATATGGATTTTTAACAATAACCTACAATTTTGAAAAAAAATTCACAGTAATTTTGAATTATGTTACAAAGGATATAGTTTTTTCGATTCGGTTGATTTTCATGAAATGGTATTTATTAAAACAATCCAAAATATTTTAAAGTTTATTTTTTTTTAACACGAATGGTCCTTACGATTTTAATACTACATATGTTTGTGTAATATAAACAAAATGTGAAAATATAACTACATTTATGTCAATTATTTAATTATAATTGGATTCTGGGTTTTATCCCCAATGGAGTGACGTTATATAAGAGGGAAGTGAATATGAGTTATGATTATCCCTCGAGGATCGAGACAAACCCAATCAAGGGAAGTATTGATCAGGGATTAGTGAAAAATTATAGTGTTATGGAGTCTTTAATATTGAAAAAGGAAAATATATGAATGATAAAGACAAGTATCAATGAGTGGATAGTAAAAAAAATTAATGATGATAATGCTAATAACTATTAAGGACACCATATCAACAATAAGAACTGGGGAGTATCCCTGAGACAATTCTTTTAGTTATAACAGAGTTGTGTTGTTAGTAATGTTACTTCACCACCGAGGAAATTTATGAAGGGTGATGGTATTAATGGTTGTGAAATAAATGCTTAAGATATATTTTAGAGAATAACATACTTTTCCAAGGAATATATGTGGGGGGAAGTAATGTTTCTATTGAGCTTAATTGTAAAGGAATTATTGATTAATGATATTGTATTATGTTGTGAATGAAATCAGTTGTATATATAATGGTCCTCGATCATCGATCCTGTTAGTGGTTAACTAAGGTTTAACTAACATAGGTTATGAGTATCGTTAATGTTAATGGTAATTATATGATGGTTTTCGCGATGGCTTGGTTTATTTGTGTGTTTTTATTGTGTGCGAGCGTTTAAGAGCAAATATATTCCTTGGAGATGCTAAATGTTAGGTTGGTTGATTCTGGCATGCCTACACATGACCCATCACATGTTATATCATATGGGTGATTGCTTGCATAATTTTTTTGTCAAACTCTAGTTGTGCTTCATGATATATGTTTACTAATGTTATGACATGTGTATCTTTTATATTATATTTTTCTATTATTGAGTCATATTGAAAAATACAAAAAGATTTTGTTTTGATAATTTTCTTTTGAAAAATACAAAAAGAATTTTGTTTTTTTATGTATTTTAGATTTACACATTTGTTGTAGCATGTTGGTGTGTTTGAATAGACTTCATTCTATAATTTGCATGTGACTAGGACACTTGGTTATAATTGTTCATACTTAGATTATTCTTAATCATGCTTGCATGGAGTTGTTTCAAACTTGATTTTCTTTATGGATTCGACTTTGTTTATGTCTCCGCACACACATGCATGAACTTTTTTGCTTTTAACTTCACATGTATATTTGAGATTTATGGGATGTTATCCCATAAATCTTTTCATCTACATGTTTTGTGAATATGGGGGATTTGTGCATGTAAGAACCGTCTTTCATGAGCTTTATTTGATTAGTTTTGAAAAATTATGAGGTCCATGGGAAAGGGCTAGGAAATAAGGAAATATCCTTTGCGGGAAAGACACCGCTGGCAAGAGCCCGATGAAAAGATAAAAGGCAATAAGAATAGTAAAATTATTAAAGTCCAACATTATTTAGTTTGTTTGATCTTTCAGAAGCATAACTGTAAAAGAATTAAGAAAGGAAAAGAAATTATGATATATTTTTATGTTTTGAAGGTGCTTAGTTGAAGATCAACGGGTTTGCACAATGAATTCTAGTTGTACTTATTTTATCATCACATTATTGATTTGTAGAATCATAAATATTGTAGGCTTGTGTGCATTATGCTTGTTTGTTCATTAAGTTCACTTTATCTTGTCACTTAAGGTTGAATCTTCGTTTATTAGTTTTGCGATCAATTATAACTTCTTGAACATGCTTGAGTTTTTGGGTTATAATTCATTTGTATCTAGTTCCCACCCATTCATTCCACCCCACATGTTTATACGTATTGATATTATGCTAAGTGTGGAAATCTTTTGTGTTTTGTGTCGTGTTTTCTGATAGTTTATACCTATATATGTATGCCAAATTTTCATTGATATATTTTGCATATATTATATATGGTATCATGTTTGGAGTTTATACTGTTTATATTTAGTCTATGGTTATTATATGCTTGAATAACTTGGATTATTTGTGCTTGAATGGCCATATTATGTGTTGTACTTTATGCTTTGTACATTTTATATTTGTTTTGAAAAATGAAAAATTTCAAAAATAGTTTGTTTCATGGCCTTTGAGATTATCATTACATGTGCTTTATTGCTTGTACTTGTGATAATATCTTCTTCTTATATGTGGTGCCTTATATTTTATGTTTAGTTTCTACTCCTTTGTCTATTTCGAACAAAAAGGGGGATAACAAATTAAGGGGGAGTTTAATTTAAGGGGGAGAGCACTTTATGAGTTTTCATTTTATATTTCAAACTCTATGCATTATGGTATATTTATTTTTCTTATGTGTGTAGGTATTTACAAAAGAACATATTACACTGGATGAAGACAAAATTCCGAAGGGAAGAACAAGATGAGATCGAAGATAACGTTTCCTTATGTCAATCCATTTCTACTGTTTGGGAGGGTATTAGGATATTATTTGTCTTAGAGGGTTATTTGATTCTCATTTGAGGTCTGATTTATGTTTGTTTTATTTTGTACCGGAATAGTCAAAGGGGGAGATTTTTAATAGAAAAAATTCTGAAGTTTCTCATAGTTTAGTCCTTGGTTTATATGTGGCATACTTGGAGTATCTTGTTACAAATCGACACACGTCGAACCGAACTCCAACATCTCTAAGATTTAAGACTTCCCTAAATCTTTAAGATGGTATAAAGATTTTAGGAGTTAATAAATATTCATAATTTTATTTGGGATGTTATTTTTAACAAACAATCGAGGCATGATTTTTTAATTTAAAAATATTTTTTTCTTTCAAACGAGATCAGAACCTCATTTTAAATGAAATTGCCTTTTAGTTTTAAATCTCGTTAGATATTACATCAAATGAATAACTAATGAGGGCATACTATTTGAATTTGTTTGAAGCTCGTTAGAAGTTGATTCAAACGAGATTTGAGTCTCGTTTGAATGAACTATTGTTTTCCTTCAATCGAAATGTCTTTCTCGTTTGAAGGACTTCTATATTTGTTCGAACAAATTCACCACCTCGAAATTTATGCCAGGTCTATAAATACATGTTTTGACTCCAATTTTTGTAAGACTTTTGCAAAATATTTTCTTCCTATCTGGTGCAAAACTTTTAACCTTTTGTGTTTTCCAAAACACTTTTTATTCACAAATCAACATCCCCAAATAGTTTTTGTGAATCTTTTCGAAACCCTAGAAAGTTTCGCATCTTGCATACATCTTTTTGGACAGGATTCTCTACGGCTAAACTTGTGATCCGAGTGATCAAGGCTAAAGAAGGAATAAGGATGATCTGTGGACTTCAACCTATGGACTGCTATATGTCTGAGTAGTATTGTTTAGAATTTCTGCGAAGACTGCACGTTATAATTGTGGGTTATCAAGTACTTTATAAGTCGACTATCTTATAAAATGTTGAAAAAGGTTCTTCCCAGTAAAGGAATTTTCCTTATCTTCCATTTTTGTTTACTTATTTGTTTGTTACATTCGTAGAATATTATTATGAGTGAAAATTTGATCTTATACACACCTAAATTAATCAATGATTAAAATTTGTTAAAAATTGGATTTCTGTGTTTCGGACTTAAATCGATAAAAAAATAGAATTTTTGTTTGTGACCATCCTTTTGTGGAGTTTTCTCGCGCTTACAGAACGTGTCAGGCAAGGTTATGGTCTTGCTAACTAATTGATTATATTAACCTTACTATAATCATTCCATTACATACCGTTTGATGCTTCAATTAAGAAGAGTACTTCTATAATGTTAAGAGATTTAACAGTGAGCGTTAAATAAACCTAATCAACAAGAATTTAAGGAAAATATGTAAAATGCAGAAAAAACAAGTAAAAGAAGGTTTGAACTATATAAAATAGTGAAGTAAGATAAATAAACTTGTGACCATCCCACATCCTGGATGCACGCTAGCGCGCGAGGGGTCCTACGACCTTCTCTCGAGTTTGGGTCACTTCGCTCGTTGTAGGAATTGAGATGTTGAATTATCCGGGGAGTACATAGAGATATAGTTTCCAGTCTATTTTTCACAAAACAGATAAAAGAAATGTGACCACCTCAAGATAATGACATCAAAGACATAATGATTCTTGCAAAACGAATAAGTTTAGAGGTTCAGGGACTAAGTAATGAGATGGGAAGGTGTTAGGAACCCAACTTGTCCTTTTGGTCTCTCATGAACTTCTGTTATTTTTCTCCTTAATAGCTCTGTGAAATGTGTGTGCGTGTATATATAAGTAGTGATTGGAATTAATCAACTCGCGTCATGAATTAGGACAAAATGAGATCATCCTTATGAGTTTTCCTAAAATAGTAGTCAAAATATGACGTGTGTATTCATCGCGTCACCAATCGTATAAAGGAATGATGATGTGTATTTGGTCAAAATACGAGATTATAAAATAAATCACATGTATACGATAAAAAGATTAATATTGTGAAAATAAAGTAGAAAAATAGGAAAGGAGGACTTGAGTCTCTGATGGGACACCTACGTAGATTATAAAGGCATCAAAGTCCACGTAGTTCGTACTACAATAAGGGTGGGCTTTATACCATAAATCCAATTGATGATTTCTCTTATATGTGTGTGTGTGTGTGAATTCCTCATTTGGAATTTATGAGTAAAACCCTCATTTTCTTATTTTTTTATAGAAAATACAGTATGTGAAATAATACTAATAAAATGATATATTAATGTGTATGATGAAAAGACGTAAATGCTAAAATAAGAATAAAGTAATCTAATGTGAAAATAAGAGAATTTATAGAGAAAGTGAACGATTGGACCTTTTTTGAGATCTTGAGCTTGATCTTGAATGTTGAAAGGATGACCATGCAAATAAATGTAGGTGATGTGGGGAGAGGGAAGGTAATTTGCAAAATTGGGTAAGAGGGTGATCGAAAGGGAATGTTGAAAAGGGGGTTTAAGATTAAAACCACACTGATTTTGAGGGAATGTTATTGAGATCATTGTTTCAGAGATCTGAGGGTCCTCCTCGAAGGTGAGCTCGTGCTTTAATTTTATAGGTTGAAGGTGGGTTCCCGTTAACATAGATCAACATCTTCCTATTAACAGGTGGATCAAGACACACTGTCGACAGGCAGGGAAATGGGACAGCTAAACGACAGTCTCAAGGAGATTTAAAAAAAATGGTCGTAAAATGCAAATCCTTAAGTTTGAATCATGGACAGGATGAACTGTTGGGAAGGGTATTCAGAGCCCTTTAAGAATACATAGGGATGCTCTCAGGTTTGAGAGTTAACTTTGGTAAAACGGGGCTTGAAAGAGCCCATCGATCTTTTGGATAGAAAAAATTGAATGATGATGGACCGTTAGTCTGAATCCCACACGTGGCAGAACATTGGAAAGGTTATGCATATCCTTTCAATGTTCCAAAGACTTTTTCATGGTTCAGAGAGTTGACTTTGTTCAAATAGGGCCCGAGAGCACCTGGTGACCCTTGTGAGTAAAACGGGTCATTCGTCTGAACCACAAGGTTGATTCGCACATGGGGTTGACATTTGGAAATGGGATTTAGTGCCCTTTGAAGATTCATTTTGTCTCATTCAAGATGAAGAGTTGACTTTGGTGAAACAGAGCCTAGAAGCCCCCAATGGCCTCTAGATCAGTTTTTAGGGAAAAATAATCCGTTCGTTCAAACCGTTGAGCCATTTTCTGCACATAGCGGATAATTAGAAAGGGGTTTCAGTTCCCTTTGAAGATTCAATGAGCTTTTTCTCGATCGATGAAGTTGATTAGGGTCAAATCGGGGCCCCTAGAGAACTCGGTGGACTCCAAATCATTTTTTAGGGTATGACCTAGGGTCTAGGGTGAATAGGAAAGTGCTCGGGACCTAAGGAGATACTTGGGGAGTCCTAGAATGTGATGTCTACAGAGACCCTCGACAAGTGAGCTTGGAACAGGTGAAAGACGTCGAGTAGACACCACATGGATGTTAGGGAAATAGGTCAATTCTGAGGACCTAAAGGTATGAGGATGGTCTTCAGAACTGACCTTGACCCTCCGAATTGACCTCGAGATCGATTATGAGGACCTAAGTTGTGGCAACCAATTATGAGGGTCGAGGTCAATTCTGAGGACCTTAAGTTGTGGCGACCAATTCTGAGGGCCGAGGTCAATTCTGAGGAGTATAAGCTGTAGCGACCAATTTTGGGGGTCAATGTCAATTCTAAGGGTCGAGGTCAATTCTAAGGACCTTAAGATGCGACGATCAATTTTGCGGGTCAAGGTCCATTTTTAGGACCTTAAGTTACGGAGACAAATTATGAGGATCGAGATTAATTCTTAAAACCTTAAGTTGGGTTGACCAATTCTGAGGGTCGAGGTCAATTATGAGGACCTTAAGTTGTAGGCTACCAATTCATAGGTTCGAGGTCAATTATGAGGACCTTAAGTTGGGATGACCAATTCTGAGGGTCGGGTTAATTTTGAGGACCTTAAGTTGTAGGCGACCAATTCTAAGGGCCGAGGTCAATTCTGAGGACCTTAAGATGGGACAACCAATTCTGACAGTCAAGGTCAATTCTGGGGACCTTAAGTTATGGCGACTAATTCTGCGGGTCGAGGTCAATTCTGAGGACCTTAAATTGGGATAATCAATTTTAAGGGTTGAGGTGAATTCTGAGGACTTTAAGTTGTAGGAGACCAATTCTAATGGTCGAGGTCAATTCTGAGTACCTTAAGTTAACCAATTCTGAGGGACGAGGTCAATTCTAAGGACATGAATTTGTGGTGACCAATTCTATAAGTCGAGGTCAATTCCGAAGACGTTAAATTTTAGGCGACCAATTCTGAGGGTTGAGATTAATTCCAAGGACCTTAAATTAGGACAACCAATTCTGAGGGTCGAGATTACTTCTTAGGACCTTAAGTTGTGGGTGACTAATTCTGAGGGTCGGGGTCAATTATAAGGACCTTAAGTTGACTAATTCTGATGGTTGAGGTAAATTCTATTGACCTTAAGTTG
The DNA here is from genome assembly GCA_949130495.1 of Sambucus nigra. Lineage (NCBI taxonomy): Eukaryota > Viridiplantae > Streptophyta > Magnoliopsida > Dipsacales > Adoxaceae > Sambucus > Sambucus nigra. The sequence goes on along the minus strand of OX422214.1, from coordinate 378,370,666 downwards.
GAATAAACCATTCTGAGGGTAGAGGTTAATTCTGAGGACCTTAAGTTGTAGGCAACCAATTCTAAGGGTCGAGGTCAATTCGGAGGACCTTAAATTATGGGGACTAAATTTTTGGGTCGAGGTCAATTCTGAGGGACTTAGGTTGTAAAAACAGATTCTGAGGGTCGAGATAAATTCTGAGGACCTTAAGTTGTGACGACTAATTTTAAGGGTCGAGGTCAATTCTGAGGACATTAAATTCTTGTGACTAATTCTAAGGGTCGAGGTCAATTTTGAGTACCTAAAGCTATGATGACCAATTTTGAGGGTCGAGGTTAATTCTGAGGACCTGAAGCTGTGACGACCAATTTTGAGGGTCGAGGTCAATTATGAGGACCTTAAGTTGAGATGACCAATTTAAGAGGGATTAGGACCTTAAGTTGTAGAGACTAATTATGAGGGTCGAGGTCAATTCTAAGGACCTTAAGTTGTGATGACCAATTCTGAAGGTCGAGGTAGGTTCTGAGGACCTGAATCTTTGACGACCAATTCTGAGGGTCGAGGTCACTTCTGAGCGCCGAGGTTAATTATTAGGACCATAAGTTGTGATGACCAATTATGGGGGTCGAGTTCAATTATGTGGACCTTAAGTTGTATTTGGGTGTACTTGTGATTGTACTAGGGAATGTTGTCTGGTTCAGGGCTATTGGCTTCGCTTAGGAAGTTAGAATTTTTTTGAGAGAGTTTAATTCGGGAATTCCATTAGGGAAATGTGTAGGACAATTTTTATTTTCAAGTTTCTTGGTGATAGCTTGAAGTTTTGACATTTCGTTGGGGAATTATAGTGGGCTCTGGGATACGAGCCTGCGAATTTTATGGGGATAAAATGTGAGTTTTAATCCTGCTGCGGATTTGGGAGTTTCAAAAATGGTTTTCTTGATGAAGAAATTCTTCAATATTTATTTGGCAATTTTAAGAATTTTCAGGGGATCTTTTGGAATTATATTGCATTTTTGGGGAATTTTTGTACAAAATTTCACGGGGACTGTTGATCGGTGGGCAGCAGGGGTTGCCATTTGGTAGTGGCATAGTCTTCTGATCTACCTTGGGAAGGGGAAACATCAAGTGCCTATCGATGGGTGTTAGGGGACTAACGGTCGGCATGACCCTTAGCTTCCTACAAAAAGGGGCGAATTCTCTTCATCTTTCACAACTTCTATCTTTTTTATCTTCTGCTTCTTTCTTTTATGATCCGGTCCTCCATTCTTTCTTTATTCGAGACTAGAAAATGGAAGATTTTTTGGCTACCACGAACCACATGACGTGGTTAGGAGTTAACGATTGGGCAAATTTGGAGTGGTGAACTAGGGTGCCCATGACTTTGGGCAACGAGAATGCCTTTGATTCCTTTGAGACAATTATCGAGGATCGCTTTCTACAGTGTAAGCACTCTCATCATCGATCGTCTAGGGTGAGGAACCCTAGTGGATACGTAAGTATCCATGACCTTTGGTATTCTTTTTTTTGTTTTTGTCTTTATTTCCTTGGATTTTGACAAAGGATTTCTTATTTTGACAGACCGACATCTCTACTTCGCACATTCGTTGCCAAAGGACGACGGGTTTCTAGGATGTGTGGGATCAACTTCTGGAGGTGGTTTATTGGATGGTTTCTTCATCTGGTTTCAACGCTTGGCATTTTCTCTGGATGACACGTCTCGCTCTATGACTATCCTTTATGCACTGGGAGAGAGGTGAGACACTCCCATTGATGTTTAGTAGTTACTGGGGATCGATTGCATTGGGACGCAAATAGAGGTGGGCCGTTCTCTATCTGTGACACCCGTGGATATTAATTATGTTCTGGGCGATGTGGGGTGGTTAGTCTCGAGGGAATCGATCCATATTTCTCTTCTCCGGGAGCTTTTATTAAGTCAACAGATCGACGAGACTAACGGGCTATAGGTGAGGTAAATGGTCCGTCTTTTCATTCCTCTTCTGTTAGGGGGATTCTTGGTGGCGTTGAGTGGCGACGTTGCCCACTTATTTCCTCATCTCTTTTGGATTCCTTCTTTTTTTTGTCATTTTGTTTGCTTGTTTGTGCGAATATTAACTCTTTGTCGGGGATTTGTAGGTGACCTTCTATCCTTAGGGGACATGTATTCAGTACATGGGGGTGACTGAGATAAATGCTCAGATGTGTCGACTAATGGCGCATGAGTTTGGAAACATGTGGTATCTTGGAGAGAGAGTAGTCTAAAAAATGATGGAGGATGAAGCAGTAGTTCCACCGGTGATGCCCCCAAAGGTACATGAGGCGAGTGCGTGAGCTATCTGAGGAGGCTGGAGCAGTGGCGATGGTGCGTAAGCCTTATTTGTCCTACACCGACACGGCACTGACCTATGACTATCTTGATTTTTTGATAAGTTGGTTGATGCCCCTTAGTATCTATGACATTGTGATCGTGCCTCCGATGGCCTTTGGTTAGGGGTATGAATTTGCCGGTGGGATCGGCCCCCAATGATGGTGGTGTGTCGTCATCGACAGAGGCTATGGAAGAGGAGGTTCCATTTGTCTAGCTTTCCCATACTTCTTATAATTTCAGACTATTTGGAGGAGGATCGCTATGGATACATGTTCGCCATAATGCGGTGGACCCATTGGTGTTGATGCTGACGGAGGATGTCCTTCAGCCAGAGGTATATCTTTTCCTTCTACTTTGTACTTGGCCTGGATTTTCTTTTAGACTAATTGATGTTCCCTTTTTGTCTCTGTCGCTTTATTTGTAGTATGTTCGGGTGCCGACCACTCGACTGAGGGATATTCAAGACTGGTTGGCTTTTGCGTTGGCTCATATTTGAGATTTGATTCTGGTTCCTTCCTATTTAGTGTTATCTTCTTCTTAGGAGGAGGGATCAGGATATAGTAGTGGAGGCTCCTCAACTCGTCGCTGGGGGAAACAGATTCATCGTATGGATGGTGGGTCTTGGGGGGGGGGGGGGGGGGGGGGGGAGATCTTGGGGTTTCGGGTTAAGTACCATTTATTTTATTTTTTTGGTTTTCTTTTATCTGCAAAAGAGATGTAATCGCAGCAAAACATATATATGAAAGAGATGCATCTATTTTATTTAAATGACTTATCTTATATGCACTTTTTAATTTTATACTGAAATTTATTATGCAAAGATAAGGATGAAAATGAAGGGTAAAAATGTTTATAATAACCTTATCTTTCCTAGAAAAGACTTCCTGGGAAAATGAAAAATGGTTTTTGAGGGAAATTACCCGGGGGTTTAATTAAAAAGGGATTTATTTTTGAAGTTTTTTTATTTTGACCAGAAAGGGAAAGATAAAATTTCCTAAAATAAGGAGTTTCTGATCGGCATGCCCCGTGTCCTGCCTATAATTAGGTTAGTCCAGTCAAATCACCCCAAAGCTTGATTGCACTTTCTTTAGCCACTTGTACTTGATGGGGAAGTCCTTCTTTTAGTTTCTGCAAGCTTCTTGTCTTTTGACCAACTTTTTAAGTAAAAAAGGGGTATGGTGGTGAAGTTTCTTCACCCATTCACATTGCTCTCTTTCTTGACTCATTTCTTGTTTATTTTTAAAATGGTCCTTCCCATGAGTGCAAAATTTTCTTCTTATCTCAAGAATTTGGAGGCTATGTGTTCGTAAAATGTGGATTATAATGCTATTAACCTGCAACGAGTTTCTTTGTGGCACAAACGCCCCATTAACTAGAACATGCTGGTTGTAGTAGTTCAATTTTGGTATCCCAAGGATCTTGTTTTCCTCTTTGGCTCAGATGAGGTCTATCCGACCTATGAGGAATTTTTAGCTATGCTGGGGGTAAATCTCTGTGTGGCGATGTCCATATCTAAATTCTCTCGGTCTCCTCGGGCACTGTTAGAAAATTTTCTCCATATTTCTCCTTCGATGACTCGACCTTTGGTTACCAGGGGATTGATTTCTTTCCTTATTGTTCTGCGTCTGCAGAATAACTTTGAAGCTACTGCTGGTGATCAGGGAACTAATGGTGAACCCTCAACTGGCTGCCATTATAGCATGGATGTCTTGTCATCACAATCCTGCAATGGTAATACTGGCAGAGACCCTAAACGGTCTAGATGCTTGGCAAGAAGGCCTTTTGATTTTCTGAGAGAAAGTACGATTATTCTGTTCATGTGGCTGACTGAAAGATTTTGTTTCGCAGTCCGTCCTGAATATCATATGGTAGAGGTGCCGAACTTTTTCACCCGTTACTTCATCACCTTTAGCCTAACCATAGAGAACTGGGAAAACTTGTTTGTGGAGCATGTAGCTTGCTGTCTGCGCTGGTCGGTTCCCTGGTAGGGGGAGTTGCATCCTGTTTTGGAACTGGGGGAATACCGATATGTTCGACTAGCTAGCCTCCAACAGAGCTCATTTTATTTTTCGTGGAGAATCTTGTGCCCAGTCAGATGGGAGCATATTATTCCTTCTCATACCTTGGACATTTTCCATGTAGAGGATTTAACTGAACTCTTGAACATAAGAATGGGCTCTTTGTGGGAGAGTTATCGGTCGGCAACCCATGCTCATGTAAGGTGTATGAGCTACCTACGTACCTCTTGGGTGGTTTAAAAATATTCTAAGTTTCATTTTGAAAGTAAAAGTTTTTTAGAGGATTGGACCCCATGTAGTTCTGAGTAGAGAGAACTGGAGATTTTTTTAAATAGAAGGGAGCTGAGAAGAGTCGTAGCGCGCTAAGATTTTGGACTAAGGGTTGAATCTTTTGAGATGGTATATGTTGACTGGACGTGTTATCTCTTTGGCATCAAGGTTTGTGACCATAGAGGTGCAACCTGATAGGATCTTCTTCACGATGTAGGGGCTAGTCCAATTTGGCCTGAATTTCCCTTTAGGGTCCCTGACGGGTTCTATGATTTCTTTGAGGGCTAGGTCATATTCTTGAAAACCCTGGTTCTTGACTCTTCAATTGAATGATCATGCTATTCAACGATGATACCCTTATATGTGGTATAGAGTTTTAAGTCTTCTTTCATCTAAGACTAACAACTCGTCGAAATGGCTCTGATGTCAGTCTTCCTCACTGACTTTTCTCTCAAGCTTAATGTGTAATGAAGGTATTTCTAGTTCAACGGGTAGGAATGATTCCATGCTGTATATTAGAGAGTAAGGGGTAGCCCCAGTAGATGTCCTGATTGAAGTGCGATAACCTTAGAGGGTGTAAGCGATTCGATCGACCTAATCTCGACAACTCTCAGTCATTTTGCTCATGATTACATTGAAGTTATTCTTAGCAAATTCAACTACACCATTGCTTTGGGGTCAGTACGGAGAAGATTTATGTCTCTGAATCCTATAGTCATCGACCAATTCGGTGACTTTTACCTCGAAGTGTAACCTGTTATCTTATACTAGCTCATAGGGAACCCCGTACCAACCGATATTTTTTTTTGGATGAATTTTTCCACCATCTTGGCATTTTAAACCACATATGACTCGACTTTGACCCATTTGGTGAATTAATCAATGGCGAATAGGATGAACTCATGCCCATTGGAAGCTTTGGTTGTGACTTTCCCTATGATATCAATCCCCCAGGTGGAGAAATGTCAAGGAGAAGTCATGTTGTATAGCTCTCGTTGAGGTAAGTGTTAGAGTTTGGAAATTTATTGGCACATGAGGCATCTCCGAACGTATGTGGTGCAATCCTAAACCATTGTGCTCCAAAAGTATCCCCGGCAGATGATTTTCTTGGCATCCCTATGGCCATTCATGTGAGGTCCTTATTCTCCACTGTGGATCTTTTACATCATTTCTTTAATGGAAACCCCTGCGATCCAGTGTAAGTGGGCTCCATTGAAGTTTCTCTTGAACAGTGCTTTATCACAGACGATGTATTGGGCAACCAATTTACGAAGGGTTTCTTAGTCTTTTTTGTTAGTGCCCTGGGGATACCGATCGTGCTTAAGGATGGGCCAAATGTATTAATACCAGAATTTAGCCATATCAGAGTCTTCTTCTGTGATGGGTTCGATATGGCAACAGTGGGTTGGTATAACATGATTTTGGACTAGGAAATGGACTATTGTTATTCCCTCGAGCACGTCGACTATGGAGGCTAGGGTAGCGAGAGCATCGGTTAGACTGTTCCTCATTCGTGTCAAGTAATTGAAGGTGATATCTCAAAACTAGGAGGCCATCTCTTCTAGGTGGGCATGGAAGGGTAAGACCTTTTCATCTTTGACTTTCCATCTTCTAAGGACTTAGTCAATGATGGGGATAGAATCCTGGTAGACATTGAGGCATTAGATACCTTTCTTGAGAGCAACTTTGAGGCCTATAGTGCATGCCTCGTATTCAGTCATATTGTTAATGTAGGGGGAATTTATCTTGATGTCAATGGGAGTGTGAGAGTCATCAGGGGCAATCATGAGTATCCTAATATCATATCCCCTCTTATTGGCAGCACCGTCAAAGAACATTTTCCACTAGAGTTCATCCTGGGAGGTGCAAAGAATGTCTTATTCTTGGAACTTGGAGATCCAAACATCAGCTTCTTCCATGGGATAGTCAGTAAGGCAGTCGGAGATGGATCTCCATTTCATGGTTTTTTGCGTGACATACACTATATCGAATTCTGCTAGCAACATCAGCCGTCGGGCCATTCGGCTTGACAAGGTGGGTTTCTCGAGAAGGTATTTGATAACACTACACCATAGTAGGCGAATGATCATGGTAAAAGTCCCTAATTCCCATTTATGAATCGAGTTGACCAAAAATGGAAAGTTAATTTCCCATTTCATAACCTCAACAATCCTGACAAATCTAGAAATAAAAATATAGATCTTAAGCTTCTTCAAGAGAAAAAGTGTGCAAATAAAGAAGTTGTATGCGTGATAAAGGTGTATGCATGGCAGAAAGACCAAAGCGCCCTGTGAGTAAGCTATAATTGGTATGAGAAGCTTATTGGAGATACAATCATAGTGAATGAGCACTCAAAGAAATGGAAAATGAGTGTTGTAAATGAGAAACATCAATCACGGGGGAACATACTCTTAGAGTGCCCTGGATTGGTTGATCTTGAGGAAGGCCACACTCCCTATAATGATAAGAGTTTTATTTAGAATACTCTATTAAACTCTAAATGGGAAAACACATCATATTATATGGGACTCCATTCTAGAGCAATTTCAATGAGCTCTATAACTCGCTACATTTGGTAAGGCCATAAAATGCAGATTTTCTTGCCAAACGGGACCTATTTTCTAACTCAAATAGAAAATACTTCAAAAATGGAAAAGCCTAAGAAAAGGGGGATTTAGTTTGCAGTACAAGTGTGAACATTCTCGTGCGAGGTGTTGATGCCTCTTACGGAGCCGTTTGGGGGGTGTTTCGAGCTTTTGCCCCCTAACGACATGTTTTTAAGCCTAAGTCTAAATATTTTTAAATAAACATCGTGTTCTCAAACCAGGGGTCCCGTGATTATCCCAAATCCAAAAACTAAAAACAAGCCAACAATTAATGATTACCCACACTCCTTCTTACATACTATCTAACAAAAAGCCACCAACCAATAATTATCCAACAGCCAAACCAAACAAAACCAATAATTATCTCGTACTCCTTGTATCATCTAGAATATTTAAACGATAATGAATGTCAATTATATAACTACTTCAGTTAAAGTAAAGAGTACCTGGTTCCTGTGATCCAAGAAGGCCATCAAATAGAGTCTTCTGAATGTGTGACTATACCAAATTGATCATGGAGCCCCCAACATATTCTTTTACATGTACATTTGTTGATTAGTTTCTTTAATGAAATCTTCATAAAATAAATCTAATTTAAATTCATTTTATGAAGACAACATCAATGCAACTGATCAACAAATGTATATGTATAAGAGCACGTGGAAATTGATCTAGTTCAGTTTGATCCATTCATAAACTCAAAGGACTCTATTCTTAAACAGAGCGTCTTATGAAAGTAACTAAACATTCGACTAAAAAGAACATATTATCGAAAGTTAACTTACATAAAACATATTAAAGACTCGTAAAAGTAACTAAACATTCATACATCAAAGTAAAATGCTAATACAATGTCAATATCATAATAGGATATAAATAAAAGTGACATGGATAATATAATATTTTGATACTCAATATTCCTCTAAATCAACTTAAAGATCCTTCAAATTAGGTTGGCCATCAAGAGCTGACTGGAAGTCTTTCAGAGACTTTAATGCATACACTTGAGTAGTCATACCTCTTGGTGAATGCACAACAATAGACCAATTGCCATCTTTTATGCACTTCGAGTAGAATACCTTCTTTACGTTCTGAAAGGCACAAATAAAAGTCTCATTGACTATGCGATCTTTACTCTTCATCTTTAATAAATCTACCATAATAAGTTTGGAGTCTATCAACTTTGCAAGCATTCTTTGTATCCTCCACCTTTATCCAATCATAATATAATACAGTTTCCATAAAATCTAAGTAATGAAGTCCTAGGATTTATTGGATTATTCGATAATAGGTTTGCACCTATCGCTTTTGCTAGCGATACTGGTGGTCAAGGCTGAAATTGATATACCACTATTTTTGCATCAAAAGCTTTTCCTCATATGGATATGAAATGAAATCAAAACCGTTGGTGCATAGTTTCTTAAACTCTTTCGCACGAAAACTAGGAACTTTTGCTAGGCTTGAAAGTCTCGAAGAGACATCACCTCTTTTAAAAAGCTTCATTCATTAACGAATTTGTATTAGGGCATGTTTTTACCACACATGAATAAATAACCACACATAAAATATGTGAAAATTACCTCTTTTGACACCCATCCCCTAAAATTAGTTATCATGCAATTTCTCCTTTGATTTTGGGAATTTCATTCTCGTGCTTCCAACATGTAAATTGTAGAGTTATATCATAAACTATAAAAATCATATAATCAAAGAAGAAGAATTTAGTAGATACTCATTCTCTCTAGTATTCGACTTCATCTTGCAATTCGAAGACATAATGGCATGCTTGGTTGTATTGTAGATTTGTGAGTTTCACCTCTTTAAGTTTCCCAAACAATAATTATTCCTCAAGCTCGTTAGGTTCCTCAATCACTCATTCTCCACGAGGATTGAACCTACTTACCTCTTGTTATGGCATATGTTCCCTAGAGTATAGCGATGAATCCATCGTTACATATTCTTCAGCAATTGACCAATCAATATATTGTGCATTCTTTACATAATCTTTGAAGGTTTTCATAAAGCGCTCAAAAGGATGCATCCAACGATACCTAATGGGACCCCATGATAAAACTTCATCACATAAATGCAAAAGCAGGTGGATTCTGATATCGAAGAATGATGAAGGAAAATATTTCTCTCATACACAAACTGCCTTGGCTAAAGTTCATTTCTCATCTTTAATGTGCCTTTTGTTTACCATAACATAGGGTAAAACACAAACTGATTTTCATAAGTTCCCGACGGAGATCTTTGTGTTTAGAAAAATAATGCATAAATAACAAAGGGATTAATTGGATGATTACATGTCAGTTGTGAGACTTGCACTGTTTCAAGTCATTTGCTTGGTATCATACTACCCTACGTAAATTATAAGAATGACCAATTCGAGTCTTCAAGTTTAACAACATGTCTAAGAGTATCTTCTTCTCACTAGTAGTCAAAGTGAAAGCATCCCGGGGGTAAAAATTCTTCTTATTATAGGATCATTTTTAAACCACGGGTTTTTTTTACTTTCATATTCTATAGATTTACGCGGGTTCACTATCCATCTTTGGAACGAGATCCACCCAAACATGTTCCGATAAGATGTTTTGCAACATTGTTCTATGTGTGCATCACATCAATTACATGCCTCACATGATGATCCTTACAATATGGTAAATAAAAAAATATTGATCGCCTGGACCATGGCTTCATTTTACTAGGGTCATTCGGATCCCTCTAGCTTTACGCTTTAGGTTTACAAAATTGGGATGTTTACCTACGTCATATTTCATGTAGTTAAAGCCATCGCCTTCTCTTCTATGTACTGACTAAAAAGCTGAGAAGGTGGAGTTCTGCACTTGTGATCGACAGGAAGAAAGTTACACTTATCGGTCCTACAAGGGTGACTAGTCGGCAAAAATCTATATTGAACCATGTAACTCATCTTACCATTATGTTTTAGCCAACAAGCTTCAGTTTGCCCCCCATATATGGGACATCCATAATAACCATGAACATTACAATCAGAGAAGGTCCCATAAGATGTAAGGTCATGGATTGACCACATCGCCATTGCTTTAAGTGTGAACTCTTCACCCTTATGAGAGTCGAATGTCGTCACGCCTTTATCCCACAACTCTTTAAGTTCTTCAATTAATGGTGCTAAGAATATATCAACATCGTCGCTGGGAGCCTTTGACATGGGTAACAACAAAGATAATAATGTGAACTCCTTTCTCATACATAGTGTTAGAGGGAGACTTAAAGGCGCTAAGAGAACTGACCAATAACTATGACTAGTACTTAAATTATCAAAAGGGTTAAACCCATCGATTGAGATTGCAAGACGAACATTGAGCGCTTCCTTTTCAAATTCATGGTCTTGTGCTTTTGAAATTTTCCAAATGGGTGAATCAAATGAATGACCCATCAGATTCCCACCCACCTCACATCGAGCGTGCCATGTCATGGCCTCCGTTATCCATGGTACAGTAAAAAATCGTGGCCCAAGGGGAAAATACTTCAAAACCTTTTGTGGGACTTGCGAGCACTTGCGATTTTATGCAGCTTTGTCCTTTCCATTCTCATAAACCACATGTCTAGGATCACTGCATACATGATATTCATCCTTCTCTTCGTTCTCGTTGTGGTACAATATCCAATCATACTTGCATGCATGAATAGATTTATATTTCAAACCCAAACCCTTCAAGCTCTTCTTCATGGTAGGATAATTGTCTAGTAACGTGTTCTCTTTTAGGAGAATATCTTTAACCCCATTAAGAATTTATATTATGCTATTGCCAGATAACCCAAATTGACTCTTCAATTATGCAAACCAGTCATTGCATATAATACAGAGTGATCTTTATCGCAATCTTTATACAAAGTTATAACTGCATCAGATTTTAACCGTATGTATTCCCGATCTCCTAGAAGTTCAACATCAAAATGCTCATTTAGTTGGCCATAATGTGTATTATCTGTATCCATAGGTTGGTGGTTTTAACAGCTATGTAGTCCGTAAGTATCATCAATTAAGTCGGTCAATGGACGATGTGTTGGTGAATCATGTATCACTTCCACTCGCCGGGTTTCATTACGCGGTCAAGTACTGACAATTCTTTCGAAACAGAAGGTATATTTTTTTCACCATGTTATGTCCATATTTTATAGTCTTGACAAATTTCACACTGTATTAATTTCAACTCAACGTCTTCCAATGACTTATATTTTTCGTTCATACAGTAGGTCAACGGTCACGAAATCTTATCACATTTAAAATTTTTGGAAGCATATTTTACAAATTCTTGAACAACATTTACATGATTATTTGAAATTCGGTTAGTCTCTCCCATCCACGCTTTGTATTGTGGGAAATACATGTAATAATATTCAAATTTCCGTCCTATGGTAATAAGTTAAAAAATATTATTACAACTGAAACAAAAACAACATTCTTACGACTGAAACAAAACCAATACTGTTAAACTGGCCAAGCAATAAAAGAATATTCTTACAACTGAAACAAAAATAATATTCATACAACTGAAGCAATAAAAAATATTGTTAAAAGTAAAACAAAACCAATATTCTTACAATTGAAACTAAAAATAGTTATTTCAACTAAAATGAAAGAAAAAATTATTAGATCTTGACCAACAGATATATTGTACAAGCAATAAAAGGGTCTGCATAATTCCTCAATTCCATCCATTCCCCGTTGTCAACGTGCACAGGGACTAGTATTTGAGCCTCCCCCCATCTAATGTTTGATTGTGTTTTGGAGTTTCAAAAACTATGGAAATGAGCGTGCACACCCCAACAACCCTCTTATTGCTCAGGTCTTTGAAAGAGTAGATTTTCTGTAGATAGCATGAGTTGTTGATGATGATCTAAGTCCCATAATATGAGGAGGCACAAGGAATGGGAATGTTGAAGGAGTCAGTATTTGGGAGGGGAATGTTGGATAAGGCAACATTTGGGAGGGGAATATTGGATGATGTGATATTTGGTAAGGGAAACTTAAAGGGGAGGATAGGGGAAACCTTGAGGAGGCGGGTAAAGGTAACCTTGAGGCGGAGGCGGAGGTGGAGGCAAGTTGCCCAATTTGATTCATCAACATTACTAAGTTAGTTTTGATATCAAGGACATCTCCATCTATCTTGAACTGTCACTCCTCATTGGACGAGACACGATCCTTGACCGAAGAAAACTCGTCCAGGAGAGGTGCGGGGTGCTGTAATTTTTTTTGGCATATATGAGCCAACACCTCTCGTCCTCACCCTTTTGTCCTTTCCAAAGGTCAGGGTCAGGGCATTATTTTCAAGGTCCAAGTCATCATTAGGGTTCGAACTAGACTGAATACTGATGGCCTCTATTAATTCGAGAGTCGTAGCCATGTGTAATAGGAGCTTATTATCTTTGTCCCGTCGAGCATGAATGAATAAGTTGGACTGATTTGGTTTTTTACCTGCATCTGAACCCTCTTTTGTCCTACTCCCGCATTCATTCTTCGAATCCTCATATGATTTGGATCCTAGCCTGTGGATATCAGTTTTTCGTGCCATATTTTTTTTCTTTTTTTCTCCCTTTAGACCAATTTTTTATCTTTCGCCTCATTCTCCAAAAACTTATTCCACTGCTCCACCGACATTTTAACATTGGGAGGCACTCTCTCTTTCAAAGAAAAAATTATCAGAGCTTGTTACCTCCTTAGGGAAATGTTTCTTCTAAATTTCTTCTGTATGTCCTCAATGATTCAACAACCCGAGATAAAAAATCATTCTTGGAATGATTGGGAAATGAGAAATACTTGTAGAGTTGATCGTATATGTCATCTTTATTGTCTTGATTAACTAGGTTCCAGTTGTCTATTCCACCAACTCCCACGTTTAATTTTCCTAACAATAAACGTAACGCTTTAAAGTTCATCACATCATTCCTATCACATTTCGGGTTATTCCCAAGAAGGGAGAACACACTGGGCTTCTTTTGAATTGAGTGGGAGGCATCGACAACATTGGATGGTGGCAGTGTATCAAGCGGAGTGTTGGATGAGGGTGCTAGAGCTCGTAAAGTTGGACTTAGTGAGGAGGGAACCATTGGTGGAGTTGTGTACTGCTTATCCACGGGTGTTGAGAATTCGGGTTGTGCAAGAGATGATGAGCCTAATTATGATCTGACCTCGGCACTTGGTACCCTTGGATTATTTCCTCCCGACATAATCTACAAAAATAAAATAACCAGAAGTGACTAAATAATTATAATAATATGAAATTATAACTAATTAATCAAGCTTATGACTATATATATATATATATATATATATATATATATATATATATATATATACACACACACACACCTTTTCAGAGTAAGACATTAGAATATGTTCAATGTGTCTGATCTCCATCCATTCAGTATTAGTTTTTAAGAACCTATGAATTTTTGCACATGGCCAACTAGGAGGAAGGGTATCTATGATTGATGTGTAGATATCCATGACATGAACACGGAATCTCATCTTTTTCAACTTGTTGGAAAGATTCAATTTAATCTGCATATGGCACAAGACATTACATTATATGTCAATGCTCTCTGTACGCAGTTGTATCCACAACGGGTGGATTTTTTTCACCTTCTCAAACAATGTAACCAAGGTCAGGGTTGCGTTGGGGTTATTTGTGTGAAATATATTTTTTATGATGTCATCCTATTTTTCGGTAGGGAAAATAAAATAATATTGAGCAGGTAACCTTGCTGGAGATTAACTCCACAATTTACAAGGTAGTTAAATCGTTCGATTTTTTTATTTCCATACCTATAAATAAGAGTACCCTGTATATGGCGCTCACTAATTGCAACCTCTCGCACTCTTGTTTCTAGTGATTATCACCGTGCCTAACTTTTACTAAGAAAAATATATGAGGGCATGAAAATAAGGCCTACAATTAAGATATAAGGGTATATTAGGGCTCAAATTAATTAATAACTATTGATCCAAACATTTGAGGTATTAGGGTATATTAGTTTCATAGATTGATTAAGGTTTTGATACATTCCAACATATAAGGGTATATTAGTTTGTTTAAGGTTTTTAGAATGGGCAAAACCTAAAATACTCAATTCATTTAAAAGTTTAAATAAATACCAAGCCCTAAATGTCAATTACCTTAAATAATGAAATTTATTTTAATCCATAAGTAACCACATTCAGTCAATACTAATAATAGTCAATTAATTTCAAAATCTAAATAAATTTCAAGCCCTAAATGACAATACCCTTAAATAATGCAATTTATTTTAATCCCTAAGTAACCACATTCAGTCAATACCAATAATAATCAATTAATTTCAAACTATAAATAACAATTTCGAATAAATGTCAACAATACCCAATAAATTTCAAACCCTAAATATAACTTACCCAATCGAAATATGAAATTATAAAACATCCATTTTCTTGAAAAAAAGGTATACACACATACATAAATATACACGCATATTCACACATATACACAGACATACACACACATATATAGATGTACACACATACACATATATACACACACATTCACACAAATATACACACATATATAGATGCATATACACACTTACACACACAAACACACACATAAACAAAAATACACACACATTCACACACATATACACACATATACACAGACATACACACACACATATATAGATGTACACATATATACACACACATTCACACAAATATACACACATATACAGATGCATATACACACTTACACACACAAACACACACATAAACAGAAATACACACACATTCACACACATATACATGGGGGTTTAACACATAAATAAAAAAAATTAGGGTTTACCTTTGAGGTTGAGAGAGAGATTAGGGGTCAAAATTGGAGTTTGAGATTGAGAGAGAATGAAAATTGTCGGAAGAGAGATAGAGAGAGAGAGAGATTGACGCAAAAAGAAATGAAACGAAGGAAGAGGGTTTTATTATAAGGACCCTGATCATGGCTTAAAACCATGACCCAATACCATTACCCTTAACTTTTTTCCACATCAACGTGTAGGAAACTATATGGTCACGACCCTTAGCCGTTATCCACTCACATGAGGAAATTGAGATCGTCACGACCCAAAGCTGTGACCCAATGGGTGGGCGTTCTGGCCATGGTCATAGCCTTTTTTCATGATCAAACATGGAGGTAAATTTGATGCGAGTTTGGCACTATGATGGTCATGACCTGGTCACGGCCGATGTTCGTGACCTATACTAGTCAGGGATTTGGTTCGTGACAACTTCCAAGAGCATCCATGGCTACACTGGTCATGTCAAAGTTGATGTGGTCACGATTTTGGTCAGTGACTCCCTAGGGGTGACCATTTGCTAGATTTGGTGTATTATAGGGTCCATTAAGGACACAAGTTTGATGGGAAAAGAGAGCAGGTAGTAATGTAATTTTTGAGTGACCTAGACGAGGGCAACACATGCCTTTTCCTAAGAAGTTTAGTTGACTTTATATCTGGCCAATTTTTGTCTTTCATAGTAAATGGCCCTTTAATTGTGGGACTCTTTAAGGTATTGGTCTAGAAAATCCCCAGTTGCTTTGTCTGGTACGATCAAGTATAAGAGTAGAGGCAAACTAGGCTGCGGTGGCATGAGTACTAGAGGTTGGGTAAGGTATTGTTTAATTCTGTCGAAGGCTTCTTGACATGAATTATTGCAAACTTTGGTAGAATCTTTCCATAGGAATTTAAAGATGGGTTCACAAATAGAAGTCAGCTGTCTGATGAACCGACTGATGTACTATAACTTTCCCAAGAATCCCCAAACTTCTTTCTCCATTCGGGGTTGTGGCATTTCGAGTATGACTTTAGTTTGGTAGGGTCTTCTTAGATTCCCTTCTACCTAACCATAAAACCCAAAATATTTCCTTTAGTGATGCCAGAGATGCATTTTTATGGGTTGAGTTACATATGGTATCATCGTAATCATTTGAAGAACTTTTGGAGGGCGAGAACGTGACCTTCTCGAGTCTTAGACTTAATGATCATATCATGCACGTATACCTCGACTTATTCATGTATTAGATCATGCAAGATAGTTGCGGTTGCCCTACAGTAGGTAGCCCCTGCATTTTTTAGCTTGAATGGAATGACTGTGTAAATAGAGGTTCCCTATTGGGTGATGAATGGTTTTTTTTCCTGATGATCAGGGTGTATCTTGATCTGATTGTATTAAAAAAACCCATCAATAAATGACTTGAGAGCGTGACTAGTCATGTTTTCCACAATCTTGTCGATGTTGTGCAGTGGGTAATCATCTTTCGAAGATGATTTGTTCAAATTCTGGTAGTCGATGCACCATTGACTTTCCATCTTGATTTCGGCATATATACAATATTGGCTAGCAATGTGGGATGTCCAAACACCTGGATGACGCATACGTTCAATTGTTTGATCACTTCTTCCTGAACCATGAGTGACCATTCGGTGTGATGTTTTTACAATTTCTTCTTGATCGGTTTGGATTATGGGAGAGTTAGAATATCATGCGGAGCAATCTCGAGATCAATGTTGGGCATGTCATCGTAAGCCCATGCGAAGATGTTCATAAATTCTTGTATTAGCTCTTCGAGTTGTGAGTGCTCATACTTGTCAAGAGTGGACCCTATCCTAATCCCAGCCAGTTAGTTACTAGTACTGAGATTAATAAAGATAGTTTCATCCTCATTAATTTGAATACGATTATGTTGTTTTTTTATTAACCTTATTAAGATCAATGAAGAATTGTTCATTTGAAAAATCATTATCATTAAGATTTTGACTAGCATCAAGACAATTAATCTAAGGCACAAAAAGAAAAACAAGGAACAACAACAGATGAAGATATGAAATAAATAGGTAGGTTGGGTAATATTTGAGCAGGTGGGACTCGTATGGCATTCTAGTTGAGTAGGGGTGTATCAAAAGTCTTGATTAGAGAGGATGGGTCTGACGATTTAGCGCCCGAGTGGATCATGCAGAGTGTCAGCCCTATTGTTTGTAGATTGAATGAATCTCGGAGTCACTTCCTTTGAAAACTGTGGCAATAGCTACAACTTTTTTAACGAGTGGTTACACATGATGGGGGAACTTTTGTCTCAGGAGTAACTATCTTAGAAGAAGATCAACATCCCCAGATTTATCTTGTTGACGAAATAACCGTACCACGATTCGAGAAAGCCGCAGAAGGGGAAATATTTTCCATCTTTGATGAATCTTCCGTTTAAGGAATTCGCCAAAATAGTTTGGGTATATTCTAAGAATCGCTTCAGTCATGGTTGGCAGAGCATTATTTGTTCTTCGGATGAAGGATGATAACTTAGGCCACATGGAGGAAAGGCCTTCTTTAGGATTATGGGTTCTAGTATTCCTTACAATCGCCATCCTAGACCCAATCCGAGCATGAAGTACATATTCTTGAACATATGGATCATATTGACATTGCCATGCGGGTTGTGCTCTGGACATATTTTATCTTTGAAATTATCCCATGTTGGGAGTGGAAGAGGTTCGACTCGAATGATGGAAAGAAGTATGTTACTCATCCCATGTGTTATATTTAGTGCTGAATTACTAGTACTTTAGCCTTTGGTGGAGTGACAAAGATAGCCCCTTGATGTTGTGGAGCCATGGTCAATCGAGCAGTAGACGAAAAATGGTTGATATGTCGATGACTTGGAACTCAATAAAAGGATGGATAAGGTCATCCCCTATTGTCAGCTTTATGGAACTCATCACCTCTCGACATGTGTTTTCATAGGCGTGCACTATGGCAGAAGTTGGAGGAAGGTCGCTTACTTTCAGAACTAAGAAGTTGAAGGTTCTTAATGGGAACACATTGAGTACTGAACAGTTGTCTACTAGTGAGAACATAACAATTTTCCTAATTACCTCGGCAGAGATGTTAAGGGCATAGTTGTGATTAGGACTAGACTTCGTGATTTCTTATTTTTAAAAGGAAAGTAATGTAGTAGCGGTCAAATATCTGACAAAGTTTATGGCCTCTTCGGGAGTGCTGGAAGGAGGGATTGTGGGTCCGGTGAGCAATTTTATCAAAACATTTTGGTGCAACTATGAAGACATGAAAAGTCACCACAAGGTGATGTTTGCCTAAGTTTTCTTGAGCTGGTCGAGGATCTAGCTTTCCTTAATGTTCATTTTTGGCATAGGGATTTCCAAAAAACTCCTTTTCCTTTATCCGTCTCCATTGACTGAGGATTCAAACTCCGATAGTGTCTCCCATATCTTTTCATATAGTTCACGAAGGAGAGGAAGAATAAGAACCCCGTGTCTTCATCAATTTTGAATTGTATGACCACATTATTGATCTTTCCTAAGAAATCTCCAAAGGATATCATCCCACATATGCTGATCACGGGACTGATATATTTTTGGCTTGGCTCTTTATCTGAGCTGTCAAACTCCTCCCCCCATCCGGTGGCAATGATGTCGTCTTTTCATGAGAATTCGATAGATTCCATGACCTTAACGACTTCTTCATATATGTCCTCCCACTCAACAGGAAGCTACAGAAGTGAAGGGACCAACCTCCCTTTTAATTTTAAAGCATCAAGTAGCTAAAAAATGTTGATGATTTCATTGGTCTGTCAGAGCAAATCTTCCATAATAGGGACTCCATCGTCCAAATTGACCTCCTCTACGAGTAACTACCATTATTTGATTTGCAGGCCCACTTTCGGGCTTCCATGAATAGTGTGTTGAACTTTTGAAAGTCAATGGTAATTTCAGAGGTCAATTTCAGCCCAAAATCTAGAAGTTGGTTCAGTATTGCTAGAAATTCCATATATTTCCCATCGGACCAAGTACGGACAACAATACATGCCCTCGTGAGGAGAAAAAGAGATTGGTCAGCGAAATATGTAGGGTATAGGAGAATATATGGGAGACTGTCAGGGGTTTAGGTGAAAATATGGGTGTGATAGGTGATTTATTGGATAAAATATGGGTAGATGGGTGGAGTTATGGGTCTTATTCGAGGAAGATGGCATTGGTATGGTTTGGTAGTGGATTATGAGTGGTGCTAGGTTTTGTACTGGTTGGTGGGGTGATGGTGCCCCAATCAATTAGACCTTGGATTACATTTCGAAGATGAAAACATTGATCAGTGTTGTGGCCATCCATTTGATGGAAATCACAATGGGCATCGGGTTTGAAATTTTTGTGAAGTGGGTTTGGTAATGGACGAGGGTCTAATGGATTGATGAGATTTCGGTTTAACAATACTTGGTAAACTTTAGAGAGGGGAGCATGAATCTCGGTGTACTCCTTCTTGAATGGATTAGCATGACTTTTTGGCACCCAAGAGGTAGCAGGTTGAGAGATATTCTTGATAGTTGAGACTCCAGTAGGCTTTTCATATTTCCTTAGAGTGGATTGTATGGATATTTTCTTTGGCTCAAAATATATCTTGGAAATACTTTCTTAAGTCTCCACTCCTTCCTCTCGAAGTGCTCAGAAATGTGGGTAATACAATCCTCCTATCGTCGCTCAGACATGGGATAAGAAGTTTTTCTTTTCAATACTGACCTTCTCCTCTTAGGAAGGCAGGTTGGTAGTGGTCGTTACTTTCTCTCTCCACATTACAATAAAAATGCTAACAAATTCCCGTTGTTATATTTGAGAAGTTCTAGATCACGATGGGTAACCTCTAACTCCTCGTTGTATTTATATTGTGACATGAACTCTCAGGCCATATCCTCCCAACTGTAGATTCGAGACTCCTCTAGAGATAAAAACCAACGGAGGGCGCTATCCTTCAACATTTTTTAGAACATCTGGGACATTATTTCCTCAGAGGTCTCAAAGGAAGTCATGTCTCGGTGGTAGCTTCGAAGATGAACAATTGGGGCCCCACTTCCCCGGAACTTCTCAATGTTAGGTGTCTTGAACTTTTTTAGAAGTCTCTCTTTTGGGTAAGGAGACATGTGGGTGTAATATATGTAGTTTTCAAAGATTGAGACATGTCAAAAATCTTAGTCAACAACTTAAGATCCTCCTTGACCTTGTTCAACTCTTTCTGCTTGGAATCGACAAGTACTGGTGGGTTAGTCCCTTTTTTGACAAGATTTGGCATAGGGAGCTGGGAAGATGGTGGACCATATGAAGGAGGGGCACATGGAGCATGTTGATATTCTTTCGAGAATGAAATGGGTTCAGGTACGGAAGAACCCATAACCTGAGGGGGGATGCATATTCGATAATTTATCTATGTTATCCATGGGGAGTTGATGAATATGGATTCCAAACTTGGAGGAAGTAACATTGGAACTGACGGAGCTTCAGGGAAGTTCTACAAAAGACCAAAGCCAATAGAGATCCAGGCCAAGGGTCGAGTACGCGATCGACCCGAGAATTAAAATAATTCGAATTTATTTTTAAAATAGAGGAGGAAGGATTATTTTTATTGATAGAGGGGAGAATTTTTTTTTTATATTTTTGCTAAAATGAAGAGGAAAAGTTTTTGGTATTTTTTATAAAAGGATAAAGGAAAGGAACAAATATTTTTTGGTATTTTTTGAGAAAATGAAGGAAAATATTTTGGACACTTATGCTAAAGAGAACGAAGATGTTTTTTTTGGTAACATTTTTTTGATAAAAAGGGGGAAGGGCAAAATCGAGGGAAGAATGTCAGCATGATTATTATTTATTATGTTCTCAATTGTATTAGGTTTACCTAAGTGAAAAAATAAATGCCGGACGGGACCCGAGCTTGGGAAAATTTGGTTTGAAAATAAGTAAGGCATGGTTTGACTTGTTTCCAGGATTGTGGACAGGGTCTGTATTGAAAAAATAGAAAATCCCATGAGGCTGCATATCAACTCGTCATTTCGGTGAAGTTACGCATAGTAACTGACAAACTAAACATGTTTGCCATAGGTTTGACGTATATATGAGGTTATGCAATTGTTGGGTTAGTGGAATAATTCCCCCTTTGGCATGAATTCCACGATATATGTTTTGCTTTTGAGGGAAATCGGTATGTGTGGACTGATAAGGCACATAACTCAACTGACTTGACCAGTTCAAACAACAGCAAGAGACGTGGATCACTAGATATGAGACCTTCCTATTATTAAGGAGTGATCAAAGAAGATAACTATGTGAGAGCTTCCTATTGTTAAGGAGTGATCAAAATAGACAACTAATGGGGTCAAACTACCTCCACACGTTTGTGAATTATGGGATGTATAACTGCTATCAAAACTCTATATAATAGAGTATTGTAAATGGATTAATATACGATTTAGTTAACAACCTTAAATACATCTTTATATCTATTTTGATATTCTTTTTATGGTATCAGATCTTTGAAGCTCTCATATAGTTATCTTCTTTGATCACTCCTTAATAATATAAAGGTCTCACATCTAGTGATCCACGTCTCTTGCTGCTGTTTGAACTGGTCAAGTTAGTTGAGTTATGTGCCTTATCAAAGAATTGAGCGCTTCAAAGCTCGGCTTGTGGCAAAGGGATATACTCAGTTACCTGGCCTTGACTATCTTGAAACCTTCAGTCCTGTTATTAAACCTCCTACTATTCCGTTGGTACTCTCTGTTGCAGTTACTCAAGGTTGGCCCTTCCATCAACTGGACGTCAAAAATGCCTTCCTTCATGGTTCTCTTAAAGAAGTAGTTTACATGGAACACCCCCCTGGTTTTCCTGATTCCCATTTTCCAGATCATGCGTGTTTATTGCATCGTGCATTATATGGCCTCAAACAGGCTCCACGGGCTTGGTTTGATCGATTCAGCCAATTTCTTCTTCATCTTGGGTTCTTTTGTAGTCGTGCCAACTCATCACTATTTATTTTTTACTCCCCAATAGTCATCATCTTATTGCTGGTCTATGTTGATGATATCGTTGTGACATGTAATAATGACTCGGTTTTATCTTCCTTAATTCGCTACCTTAGTACCGAATTTGCTCTTAAGGACCTTGGTGATTTATATTATTTCTTGGGATCGAGGTTGTTCGCAGTCCCGAAGACATGTTACTTTCTCAACACAAGTACGCTCAGGACCTTCTTCAATGTGCTTCCATGCTTGACTCCAACCATGTTGCGACACCTCTCTCTTCTCCACACCATTTAACTCTACACGGTGGTCCTCTTGTAGATGCTATGGATTATTGTAGTTTGGTTGGTGCACTCCAATATCTTATGCTCACTAGGCCTGATTTGTCCCATGATATAAACTTAGTTTGCCAATTCATGCACCAGCCTGGTATGCATCATCTTTAAGCTGTCAAACGGATTCTTCGGTATCTCAGTGGTACTACCACTTATGACATGCACCTTCTGTCTAACACGTCCACTAGTCTTTATGCTTTCTCGGATGCCAATTGGGCTGGTTATCCCGACACTCGTCGTTCCACCACCGAATCATGCATCTTTCTTGGGTCTAACCGCCTGTCGTGGGCAATAAAAAGCAGACAACTGTGTCTCGTTCTAGTGCCGAAGCCGAGTACCGTGCCATGGCCTCCACCGCTGCTGACCTTACTTGGGTTACCTACTTACTTCGTGACATTGGTGTCCGCTTGACTCGAGCCCCAGTCCTCTTTTGTGACAATGGTAGCGCTCTTTCCATGTCTACCAATCCCGTTTTTCATGCCCGTACAAAGAATATTGAACTTGATTTTCTTTTTGCTCATGAAAATGTTGCTTACGGGTCTCTTATGACAACTTATGTTTCTTCTCATGCGCAATTAGTTGATGTCTTCACCACGCCCCTTTCGAAATTATTCTTCCGCCACTTACGATCCAAGCTTCGTGTCCTGCCCTCTCCACACTCCAGCTTGACGGGGAGTGATAAGGCACATAATCAACTGACTTGACCAGTTCAAACAGCAGCAAGAGACGTGGATCAGTAGATGTGAGACCTTCCTATTATTAAGGGGTGATCAAAGCAGATAACTATGTGAGAGCTTCCTATTGTTAAGGAGTGGTCAAAACAGATAACTAATGGCGTTTGTGAATTATGGGATGTATAACTTCTATCAAAACTCTATATAATAGAGTACTGTAAATGGATTAATATACGATTTAGTTAACAGCCTTAAATACATCTTTGTATCTGTTTTGATATTCTCTTTATGGACACACCATTTGATATACCTGAGTATACGTGAATTCCCTCACTATATACCTCATGAAGACAGTACATGTGAGAGCAAATTCGATATACTCAACATACGTGAACGAGTTCCCTACTAAATACCTCCTGTCATGACTTCAGTCAAGTGGTACGATGAGGGGGAACCATTCGATATACATCGAATGTACTAGGACAATGGATGGTGAGAGTCATATTGCTTTGGCTAACTGTGCCCTCCCAGACTAGTGCCCATCACAAAGTGACCCTCCAGTACGGGACAATCTTTTGGTCAATATAACAATTATCTTGGTGTGCAGTGTGCAAAAGGCATGAGTTTTAATTAGTACATTATGGAGAGTATCTTTTTTTTTCATGATGAGGATTACTATACTAATTGGGGAGAATGTACAAGTATCATGAAAAATAAATCTAGCACGGAGCATGAAGATTATACTAAGCATGGATACGTGTGAGTGAGTAACATCTACAAGTGAGTGTGTTAGATGATGAAACTAAGCATGGATCATATAAGGGGTGTCTGACCTGTGTAAGTGAGAACAAATATATACAAGTGTGGATGTGTGATAGTGAATCCTAAGCATGGATATTCTAAGTGGATTGTGAAGAATGCGAGTAGAAGTGAATCTAAGTGTAGGAAGGGTGAGTGTACACAAAAAGTATTTACAGGTGTGTGAATTACATAAAGTGAGTGATATATACATGAGGTAGACACACATGAGATAGATATGAA
The DNA here is from genome assembly GCA_949130495.1 of Sambucus nigra. Taxonomy (NCBI): domain Eukaryota; kingdom Viridiplantae; phylum Streptophyta; class Magnoliopsida; order Dipsacales; family Adoxaceae; genus Sambucus; species Sambucus nigra. The sequence goes on along the minus strand of OX422214.1, from coordinate 378,346,523 downwards.
AAAAATAGATAGAGGAAAAAAGGAACATATAGGTATGTGCATATGAACACATGAAAATAATATAACACCCATGTAAACAGAGTCTAGTCCTCTACAAGTCCCCAGTAGAGTCACCACTATGGCCATCCCACATGTCGGACGCTCGTTCGCGTGAGGGGGTCTCGTGAACTTCCCTCGAGTTTGGGTTGCTTCGACTGTCGTCAACTTAAAGGTATTGAATTGTGTGTGGGGGGGGGGGGGGGGGAGGGGGAGGGAATGTATAGAGATAAAGTCATCAGTCTATTCTGCACAAAACAGATAAAAGATGTCGTCGGCTCGAGAGAATGGTATCAAATACATACTGATGCTTGTGACACTAATAAGTTCAGAGGTTCGGGGACTAATTTACGGGATGGGAAGGTGTTTGGAACCCAACTCGCCCTTTCGGTCTCTCACGATCTTGTGTTATTTTTCTTCTTAATAACTCTGTGAAATATGTGTGCATGTATATTTAAGTAGAGATTGGAATTACTCAACCCGCGTCATGGATTAAGACGGAATGAAGTCATCCTTAGGAGTTTTCCCAAAACAGTAGTCAAAATATGATTCGTGTGTTTTTTGCATCACCAATCATTTAAAGCAACGATGATGTGTATTTGGACAAAATAAAAGATTATGAAATAAATCACATTTATATAATAAAAAGACAAATATTGTGAAAATAAAGTAGAAAAAGAGGAAAGGAGGACTCGAGTCTCAGATGATATGCCTACATAGCCTATTAAGGCATCAAAGTCAAAGTAGTTCATACACAATAAGGGTGATGTTTATCCCACATATCCAATCGGGACTTCTCTTATATGTGTGTGTGTTTGTGTGTAGAAAAAAGTGTTTTAGTGTGAGAAATTATGATGAGAATTCCCAGTTTGGAATTTTTGAGCAAAAATGTCTTGTTCTTATTTTGGGTCTTTTTTTTTTTTATAGAAAATAGAGTATGTGAAATAATACTAATAAAATAGTATATTAATGTGTGTGATGAAAATAAGTAAATGCTAAAATAAGAATAAAGTAATCTAATGCGAAAGTAAGAGAATTTAGAGAGAAAGAGAAAGATTAGACCTTCTTTGGAGATCGTGAGCTTGATCTTGGCTGCCCTTACAAATAGATGAAGGTGATGAGGTGAGAGGGAAGGTAATTTTCCAAATTGGGTAATCAGATGATGGAAAGGGAATGTTGAAAAGGGGTTTTAGGATGAAAATCAGACTAGTTTTGAGGGAATGTTCTTTAGATCACTATTTTAAAGAACTAAGGGTACTCCACCAAGGTAAGATCATACTATACTTTTATAGGGTGAAGGTGGGTGACGATAATCAAATGTCAAGATCTTCCTATCAGTAGGTGGCCCAAGACATAGTGCCGATAGGCAGGTAAATAGGTCTACTAAATGGCATTCTCAGACAGATTTGCTGAAAAATGATGGTAAAATGCAATCCATAAATTCGAATCATGCATATGATGAACCTTTGGAAAGCGTATCCAGATACCTTTAAGAATATATTTGGCATCTCTCGGGTTTGAGAGTTTACTTTGGTCAAATGGGGCCCGAAAGCGCCCGTTGGTCTTTTGGACTAAAAAATTCAAATGATGATGGACCGCTCGTCTGAACTGTAACTCTGAATCACGTACGGGGCAGACTATTGGAAATTTTATGCATAGATATTCAATGTTCCAAATAGTTTTACATGGTTTGAAGATTTGACTTTGGTCAAATGAGGCTCGGGAGCGCTCGGTGACCCTTCAGAGTAAAACGAGTCATTCGTTTGAACCGCAAGGTTGATTTGTGCACGGGGTGGACCGTTGGAAATGGGATTTTGTGCCCTTAGAATATTCATTCAATCTCATTCGAGGTAAAGTGTTGACTTTTGTCAAATGTAGACCAAGAACGTCTGGTGGCCTCTAGATAACTTTTTGAGGGAAAATGATTCGTTCATCTGGAACGTTATGCTGTTTCACGCTTAGGATTTTTTTTTTGGGAAAAGGGTTATGTGCCCTTCGAATGTTCAATGAACTTTATCTTGATCGATGAAGTCGATTGGGGTCAAATTGTGTCTTAGGAGTGCTCGGTTGCCTCCAGATCAGTTTTTTGGGTATGACTTAGGGCCTATGGTTAATGGCGAAGTGCAAGGGACCTAGGGAGAGACTTACGGGGGTCCTAGAATGTGGTGTCTACAAAACTAATAGAAGAACAATTTACACTAAATAATGTATAGCAGGTTATAATAACAAAAGTAAAAGTAGTTTAAATGTAAAGGTAAAGGAAAATGGACCTTTGATGTAATATAAAGAGAATTACAGTAAATCTACCTTGAAAACTATTTTGAAGAAGGTGAAAAACTCGAAAGAAATAAAAAGAAAAGGAAATAAGAGGAAAAATAGTTAAAAACAAGTAAACGTAGTTTTTTTGCTGAGGGAGTCCTCTTTTCTTTTGTCAATTAGCTGCTTATTTATAGAGTCCCTTTCCGTGAAATTTCTATTTGTATCTCCTGGGTCGTTACCGATTTAAATATTTCCTCATAGGTGAACTCACATCCCTACAACCACTATCTAAGTGTTCCCCCCACGTTCAAGGTCTTGATAATGTCAATTACTTTTGTAACCACTTGTATTAAACTGGACCATTATGTTATTGGTTGTAATTACTAGCTTATATTTCCACGTGGATACACTCTACTGGTTGGTAAGAATATGGTGTAAACATACCCCTCTCACTAATTGATTTTTAGTAAAAAATAATTACAGAATTGCATATATTCAAACGCTTCATTCCCATATTCAACCATCGTTACTTTGTGGTTAATGGTGGTTAAAAATATGCCTTTTGACAGTGAAAACATATATATCCTTAATCTACCAGTCTTTTGGTCTATCAACTGAGCTTCCTGTCTTTTCTCCTCCTATCATCGTTGTATCAATGATGGCTTTCGAATAGTATAATGCCCATTTTAAGAGAAATTTGGAGCCTTAATAATCTTCAAACTGAACAAAGAACAATGTAGATTCATGGGAGGTTATTATTATTTCTTCAAACTAGTTTTATGACTATCAATGGAATCCAATTGGTATTTAAAACATCCAAGGCAAAGATGATGAAAGTGACCTGTCTCTATTTGCTCACGTCCCAGCTCCACATTCTTTAGGTGTAATATGTTCTAGTACTACTGACATATATGTTATTATAATCTAATCCCCTTACATTGGTGATGAATTATACCATGGTGATGCCATGGATGTTGGTGTTTATGATGACTATACGGAAGAAGTTAATGAATGCAAATCTAACTTCAACATGTGTATTGAGTCAAATGACTTTGTCAAGAACCCCACTATTGTTTATAGTGGTCCCTTATAAACTCTCCCTTTTCAACCTTCATGAGAAGCTCATGTTCAAGAGAACATTACCGAAATTGGTGTTGGTCATGACCATACTCTTACTCTTACCCGTTTCCCACTTGAGTATTAAAAGGAAATCACTTATTTTATTTTCAATTATCATCCCAGGGGAGTTAAATCCTGTTCTAAACTACATAAACACTTCTTCCATTTTGATACTCACAAGATCACTCATTTTGACCTCTTGGATGTCTGGAATTCTACCACTTTCTAAGTTCCAAGATATGGATCCATAGGCTCTAACTCTTATAAACACACCTTTATGAACCGTAATTTCTTTTATCTCCAATGGCCTCTACACCCCATATGTCTCATATGGTGAAAAATTCGATTAGATTTCCTTCGAAGCTTTGATGATGGAGTCAAACTTCTCTAACACTCCTATTTCTAATATGATTATCTTCCCCCACATGTTGTCTGGGGATCCAATCCATGATTTAGATAAGTATTTCCAAGATGGCATAGACATCAATTTCCCTTTAATACCTTGCCCTTCCACTACCATCAATATTGGTAGATATTTTGAATTTCTTCATGCATTCTCCCACCTTCCTCACTAGGCCGTGTTAAAAGATAATGACAAAAAAAAACTTTCTTATTTTTTAAGAGTATGGTTGTTCATAACTTTGAAGACTTTCCCTTAACTCATAAGGATCAAATCATCTTCTTCTTTAAGAATTATCCCATTTCTAAGATATTGTGCTAGAATGTTGTTGATTTTGAAGATTTGGCCAAGTTTACCCAAAGGATCATTTCCTTGAATAACTTTCAGAGGAGGGGGTTGCCCTTGGAATCATAGAGTTGAATGATAAAGCTAAAGAGGTGGTCTAATGTTTTCAGCACCATGAGGCGTTCCTTTTGAAGATGTCTCAAGATGACAACTCTTTAGATTCAGAGCTTAATAATATTGTTTACATGAGGAATACGTTCCATAAACTTGTAATTTATGCCTTTTTCCATTATTACTCGGCCTAAGGAATGCGATGTTTTGTTGTTATCGTTTATAGGATCTCCAATATCTGGTATCAATTGAAGAAATCACTTTTGTTTTGGATCGATATTGAGGCTTATATTTGTGCCAATATGTTGTGTATTTCCTTGCGTCCTGTGATATAATTTATTTTTATTTTGATGGGAATTTTATGCTATAACCAAATTTGGTGTGTCATATGTTCTTGTAAATGTTTTTTTATAGATGCCTAAAAGTATTTCAATTGTGGTATATTTTTCATGCATGTTTTGTTATTGGTAATGGTCCTACCAATTTTGATTGAACAAATGGATGTGTTCAAATAATAACTTGTGTTCATTACTAGAATAATTAATTGGTATAAATGGAAAACTTTAGTTTTTTCTTTCAACAAATATATTTGTCTGCCTTGAAATTCCTAACACATGATTTCAATTTTGCGAGCCATTAATAGGCCGCAAATCTAAGCATGAGTTTTTTTTGGTTGATTATGCCCATGAAAGCACTGTTTTGTCTCTCCACTTCCCTAAAACTTTGTCTTTTGGCTGAAAAACCTTTTGAGACACGTGTTGCCTTTTGCTTGGCACTATCCTTGCATATCAAACGGTACATTTAAGCTATTTTAACTCATCTTTTATTTTCTTTTCCTTTTTACCATTTACTTTTTCTCTTTAAGCATCTTTTCATCCTTCTATTTATTTTCTCTCTCTTACTAACTCTTCATTAGCAATGGATTGTAGCATAAAAACTCGATATGTTTACACCCATTTTGAAAAACATTATTGGGGAATTCATGGCGAAAGGATGTATTGTTGTTAGGGGTATTGTTTTCCCAATTAAGATTCCATATGGGTCCTCTCACATCACCATGGGTCCATTTTTCAAGAAAGAAATTCCTCTGAAGCTCTCCAATGTCTACCCTCATTTTGGGGAACAAAATCTTTTCATCTATGATTATACCTTCATTAAAGCCCCGACTTCTTTTAGGTTTAGGTTTTGTCCCAGATGATTGGATAATAACAAGTGGACCCAATGGGTGAACCAAATTTTCATAGCTAAGGCAAGTGAAATAAAGAAATATAAGATTCTAAACGTTGCCATTTTCAAACATTTTTCACTCAACAAAAGAAGTTTATATTGAAGGTTACATGTAATAATGGCACTGTCAATGTTTTTTCCATGACTACAATTTTCTAAGAGAATAATTATTTTCTCAAAGTAATTTAAATTCATAATATGTTACTTAGATTAACTGGCATTGAGTACAATTTATTTGTTTTCTATAGTGTCATTCAATTTTGGAATCCAACCTTTAATTGCTTTGAGTTTAACTTTTGGATGGTTGGTCCGAAAGTGTTAAACATATGCCTACTGACTAACTTTAAATCCATTGGGGAGGATGGACATACTCACATGGCACCGGTTGAAATCTCTATGAAATTAAATAATGAAAATACCCTTTTATCCTACTCCACTTTTATGAAGAAACACATGCAGGTTGTGCACGTTCTGAATGACATGGAGTATTTCTGTTATCTTTTGCTTTTCTTATGAAAGCATGTCTTCAGTGTCAAATCTTAGTTGGTTATTCTTATAGACACCCCATAATCCTGAAGGATTATGGCAGCATTCGTAAAACCTCCCAACCCAATTAAAGACTGAAAACCTTAGTTAAACTAAGGGTGGTCCAAATAACACAAAAATAAAGTCCCCAAAGCGTTGGGAGGCCAAAAAAGAAATGATACAAATGAACCGAAACCTTCCCCATATCAGACTCAAAATAGAAAACACGCTCTCATGTCCAATCAATCCCAGGATATAGTGTATCATGATTAATCGGTCCTATCAGAGGACTTGTGGGACATGAGCTTAAATAGTGTACCGATAAAATGAGACCTCTTGCTAACCAGTTCTTTACACAATAACTCCGCCTATTAAACTTTTCCTTTCTATTTTCAAATTATTTATCTCTAGAAAACCCTTAAAACTCTCTTTTTTCTTTCTAAACCCTACTCAAGATAAGATCCTAAACCATAACCCAAAGTTATAACCTTCTTCTTCTCATATAAACTCAAAATAGGTCAAGATGATTCTTTTGGCTCCTTATTTATTTGTTTTCTTCCAAAAGGTAATTTCCTTTGAATTAACCTTGTATCTACACTCATTCTTGCTCGCTTTCAGGCCTCTATATGGGTGTTTAGGCCCGACCAAATAGCCACTCCGAAGTAGGGATCAAGAAAGGTTTCAAATGAGAGCATTTTCAAAATGAAAATGTGCATGTCTGACATCATAAGTACACTTATGTTTACTATTTTATTTTATAGTCTAGAACTAAAAAGCTTGTTGTCATGTTGCAACACCACTAAAAATCATCTTCTCCTTCATCTAATTCTTCCTTAGATGTATATTTTCTCTAAAGGTCGTGTCCGAATATATAGGCATTTTAAAGAAACCCAATGTCTAAAACTCATTTTTAATCTTGTATATATTTACATATTTTTACTTTTTATATCTATAAATATTCAAAAACGAAGTAATGTTCTTCGAAACTAGGAGAAATTATTATATAAGTTAGAGGATCACCTGATCTAGGCTTTTAACCTGTTATTTTGTTCTTAATGTCGGAAGTTTCAACACTCTTTTATCATCAAAGTGCTTTTTTGATTGAATCCATCTCATTCATGTCTTTGCATGAACATAAAGCATTTACATCTTTAAATGTGGTCTTCTTTGACTCTATAACACCTTGAAAGATCAAAGAAAGTTTAGATATCTTACATCAAGACTGCATAAAAGGTATCATCTCTCTTATCTTCACACGAACTACATTTAATTTAAATCTCTCCATAAAAGTATGTTGGCTCACTTAGACTATTGTACAACTGAATAAGTAGGACTTTACACATATATCATTTGCCTAAATTATCTACAAACACATTCCACACTTCACTGGATAATTTATTTATATACTAACTATTTTCATTTTATTATTTATTTTCACATTATGAGGAGCTAATACACATAGTTTAGATTTACATTTGAAACCAAAGGGGAAGATATGGTTATTAACACATTTCAAATCCGTAACCTAATCCCCGAACCTTTAACTTCCTAGTTAAATAAGCATACCACTTGCATTCATTAAGTATCTATGGAGGCCTGCCCTTTTTGTCTATTTTTTTTAAAGTAGACTAGTGATTCCATTTTCAAAACGAGAATGAAACGATGACAACACATAACCGCTAAAGTCCCATTTATCCACATTTTTCAAAAAAGGATGCGTGCGAGGGTAGGAGAAGTTCGCCACCTCGTGCCTAGTTTCTCATAGTGGCCACTCCGCTGGGGACATGTTTAAAGTGGACTGAGCTCGATTTAATGTAGAAGTTATTTATTTTGTCATTTCATTTATGTATATGATGTTTTTACTACTTGTTCTTTCGCTTAGATACCTGACTAGGTAGAAAAACATGGGTACTTTATGCTCCCGTGGGATAAGATAACACCTTGGGCATCCTTTAAACCTTATTTGTGATATGTATACTAGGATATGTAATAATCTAAAGTGAAAATGGCTATTGTCAAAAAATAAAATACTTTCCAAAAGACACACACTACTTTACCCCATACCATCTGTATATCATTACATACCTCATTACCATAGGAAGCCTAATGGTATAATTTCGGTCTAAACAACGGGGGTCCCTAGTGACAACTTCCATTATTCTTAGTTACATAACGTCAACATATATAAAGTGCTATGATATTGAGGATCCTTACTCAATACTTCGAGTATATCAAGTCAACTCTTTCCCATACTATCTCCACAAGGTATATCGGGAGGCTCAATTCATATACATTCGGGTATAGAAAAATGACCCTCCCACGCGTACTTTAAGGTATATCACGAGGGGACATAGTTAAATAAGGGATCCTTTAGCATCACGGAATGTCTTGAATAACCTCATGCAATAACATCTTAGGACGTAACCAAAACTAAAATAAACCACTATACTCTTTGAATGGTGACATCTCCCGAAAGGGTTTCATATCCCTCAAGAAACTTTCCTAAATTGGGATAGGACTCGAATATATAGAAAAAACTACTTATTTTTAACAACTCCTGAATAGGTGGTGGGATACATGTGAGGAGTACCTTAGGAAATTTATCATTAATTGGGTTTACCCCAAACATACAACTAAGATTTCTAGAACTCATGTTTGTTCTTCTTAAAATAATGCTTAGGAAAATATTTAATTCCATGTTTCTTGTAAGCATTATAGTTATCTTCTTGGACCTGGGACATAAGCCACATATATCGAAATCCCATATCTCTTAGTATTGACAACATGTAAAATGATGATGGAATATAATTGGTCAACATTTTGGCTGGCCTAACTGCATTGAGGAGAGAAATGTCAACTATAGGTTAAGAACAAGTATCCCAGTGTAATCGATTAGAGAATATATAAGGACAGGGAGATAATCTACATTTTGACAATACAATACCCCCACTAATAACAGTACATGCTACCAATAACCTTTCGACTGCAACTATCGAAATAACTTTTGTAAACAATGTGATTGGAATTCTAACGAATCTTAAAGACTTAACAATGGAATTTCAAACACTCTAATAGAATTTTTAACAAGTCTGAGCCGTCGATGACCTTACAAACATCAAACCACTATCCCCCTATCAAAATGTTATGCTAGACGATAAATTCAAGATGTCGGATATTAAAATAGTTATGCGAATAAGACTTCCAATGGTTCACTTCAAACTCTATGTATGAGCCATGAAATCTCTAGGAACTTTTGAGTAAGTCATGTCACAGATGTTCGAACACACATTATATGGGGGAGCACTCAAGTGGTTCCCATCCATAGATGATGGACGAACCCCAAGTTAGTGTGACATCTGTAGAAAGTTATTAAAATAGTGAAAGTATAATGACGAGCTAGAAATCACCTGTTGGGACATAAAAATGACTAAAAAGAAATTAATGAGCACTTAGGAACCTTTATTGCTCGTTATAGGTATATGGGGGAGCACTCAAGTGGTTCCCATCCATAGATGATGGACGAACCCCAAGTTAGAGTGACATCTGTAGAAAGTTATTAAAATAGTGAAAGTGTAATGACGAGCTAGAAATCACCTGTTGGGACATAAAAATGACTAAAAAGAAATTAATGAGCACTTAGGAACCTTTATTGCTCGTTAGAGGAATTAGGACACTTAAATGGTGAATCGACCTTTCTGCGAGGAACAAACAACCATCGTACAGAAGAATTTACTTCAACCATACAAGGATAAACTGAAGACACATTTCCTACTCCACCTCAAAGGTCTGAAGGACGGAGGAGACCAATTAGAAGATAACCTCATGAATCGACCTCCTAAGATTAAGACAAACAATTGAAGGAATTTTCCTCCTTAGCCTACCAATAGAATCGACAAAACAAATACAACCACTGTTAATGCCAATCAAGCACGTACATATGTACCCACACTATGTAGTACTTAAAGAATATAATGATCATTCAATCCCTTGTACATTCCCATAGTTACAATATACCAAAATCTCAAAAGAAATGGGTTTTGAAGATGAGATATCTAAAACAACCACCTAATCCCCTATCGAAAGGCTTCATAAGTTATTTGTACTACAACTATCATCAGATTAAAGGGAATAATTTGGAAGGATGTCAGACTTTCAAAGGGGAGGAAATAAGACACCGCCAAAATAAGGGGGTTAAAATTCATGTTTTAAAACTGGCCCTTGAATAGCTTTGGGGACATAAATGGAATTTACCATAAAACTAAGCAAAAGACAAAAATTAGCTAGTAGGGTCCTTTAATTCAATGGTTAATGATCATTGATGTGACACCCCGCCTAATTAATCCCGGGTGATCAGTCCTAAATCAAGTTAGAACAGGATTCTCATTTGGTCCATTCTTAGCATCACTGTCGTCTTATTAAATTACTAACCACCTAAGTGAGAAAAATAGACTGGTGCCATATTTTTATCTTTCATTATTTAAATAAAAACCCATGCGGAAAATAAAATTATATAACAATCACCGATAACTGAAATAATCATCCACAAGTAAAGATAATTGACCGAATAAACCAACGGTCCAAATAATAAATCCCATAAAGACAAGAATAAACTCCCAACAAGTCTAATACAAATAAATGGAAAGTGAGCAACATGCTCGAATACTAAACACGAACTTCTACATTAAGAATGAAGAATGAGGCGTCTATCAAAACCCCGCAACATCCACATATGCTGCAGCAACGGATCCCTGGAATATAGTCAAGGCTAGAGTCCTTGTGGTTGGACACCAAAAAGGGTTTTTAAAAGTTTTTATAGCAAGGGTTAGTACCCAAAACATTTGAAAAACATTTAACAAATGATTAACTTGCAGTAATAAATAAATATGCATGCTCTTCATATTTTTAGTTAGTATCGCACTCTCTTGAGGACTTCCTTACCCTTCCTCTATTGTACACTACTAACGCTTTAATTAAATTACCTACTTATTCATCTCATGACTAGATAATTAACAAAGTTCCTTTATACCCACCCTACACTAACTGAGTATGTAGTGATTATGATTTTTAAGTTATTAGTAACATCAACCCAACTAAATCATTTCCCTTTTTTAATTTATATAACTTCTACACTTGTTATACATGTGAAATAACTCATATTTTTCATTAATAACCCGTATATAATTAATTATCCAATTATATACTTATAATCATATTTCAGCATTCACAATCATACCGTAATATATATAACAACTTGCATTCTCCCGAGAAAAATACTCCCGAAATGTAAATTATATAAAGTGCTATCCCACTAGGTAAAATCACATAGCCTAGTTATCCCAAGTCAGAATTTTCACACCAACTTGATAAAAATAAATAATTGGAGGCGGTCAGATTCCTTCCCTGAAAGTGAGATGTCCCTCACCCATATAATGGATGCTATGACCTCGGGAATATACTCACCCTACTCCTCAAGCTAGGGGATTCATCCACTACGCGCAACCTCCCCCTATAGCACTATAGTATAAAATATCTAATCACTGATATTAATTGTGCACACCACATATATATATATACTATCGCCTCCGTATATATAAATATAAAAGTCCCGGCTATACCGTTCGCTAAATCCGTAACATAAGTCTATTAAAATTATTAAGAGTTTATGGTCCAACTCTAAATATTAATTAAATTTCACCTTAATTAATTAAGTTATTTTTGGTGTCGCCCCCACCATAAATTTGGACTTACTCTCGTAGCCCAAAATAAATTTACCCGAGTCAAAATTCCCGACTCTAATTTATTAGCCTCAAACCCTAATTAATTTATCTACCATTAATTAGATTTAAACTCATGTATTTAATTTCTCAATAATTAATTACATAAGAGTTTATATGAATTTCCCCTCTTATATAACTAACTGGCGAAACTGCCAAAATCTGGCGACCGTCGATCGATCGACCCCAGACCGTCGATCGATCGATCGAACAGGTCTTCGTCTTCTTCGCGAAGACAGGGCAGCCATGGACGGATTTTCTTAAACCCTAATCTCTTCTAACATGAATTTTAAGCCTTCTTAACACCAGTACATATTAGAAACCTTATTAGGATTCCCCAGAAAGTCCACAACAATCATCAATTCATCCATAAACTACTGATTCAAAATTTTGGGGAAAAATCTATCTTTATCCTTAAACACATTTACACTCCAAATTTCTTCATCAAACTCATTCGAATTTATCCGGATATCATTCTAACAGATACACATCAATATTCCAATATCAGATTTTACAGAAATCCTCATAAATTCTGGCAAATCAGACTAATGTTTTCTTTTGTATTATCAAAACCCCATGTTTATGCCATGAAACCCCAAAACGAATTTTAATTCATTACATCACGCAAATATGAATTGAAAGATAGATTTAATGCTATTGCAAGTTATTCACTTGCCTTAGGTTTCGTAGTGTCTGAATTTGCGATGGATTCCAAGGTTGAAGATGACCTTGTTGGCTCTTTTTAGATCCCCAAATGGCTTTGGCTGCTGTTAGGGTTTTCTAACCCTTTAATTCTTTTCTCTAATTAAGCTCAGCCATGCCCTTATTTCTTTTTATTAGGTTAATTTCCCAAATCCCTTTTTTTGACTAATGGGCCAAGCCTAAGTGACCTAAATTCCCCTGAGTGGGCCCGACTATGTCTAAAAACGTCCCGTGACCCGTTTACTACCCCCGGGTACACTTTTCCGACTATCTCGGCCCATCCGGACTCAACTGCACACTCAGAATTTGCATCCGAATTAATTTATAAAAATACTTATCCCCCACCCAATATAGTCTATACCGACTTCCGGATGTGATAAGTACATACCTCGTCATTAATACTCAAAACGACGTAATTATATTATTACTATTCACTTAGTAAATAAGTTTTTCCCTAAATATTAACCATTGAATCCCAGATTAATATTTATATATTATTCTACCATAATTAATTCATTTAATTACAACACACTAGTAATTTAGAAGTTCCGAATTAATTAAATTTTAAATGAACAAAAAATACGGGGTGTTACATACTCCCCCCCTTATAAAGGAATTTCGTCCCCGAAATTAGATCGTACCTGCTGTGAAAAGCTCTGGATATTGTTCCCACATATCTTCCTCCCGCTCCCAGGTAGACTCGTCAACATTGTGATGACCCCACTGTGCTCTAACCAATGGAACAACCTTGGATCGTAATTTCCGCTCACTATGATCCAGAATAGCTACCGGCCTCTCCTCATACGAGATGTCTGGCTGTAAGTCGATCTCCTCGAGTGGAATGTGCCAAAAGGCTCTCTCGCTCCTTCGATATTTCTTCAGTGATGCTACATGGAATACATCGTGTATCCGCTGAAGATGTTCTGGTAACCCAAGCTTATACGCCACCGGTCCCACCCTCTCAATAATAGGGAAAGGTCCTATGTACCGCGGTTCTAATTTACCCTTCTTTCCGAACCTCATCACCCCTTTCATTGGGGATACCCGGACTAAAACCTGGTCCCCAACTTCTAGCTCCACATGTCTTCGAGAAGCAACAACATAACTCTTTTGCCTGTCCTGAGCTATCCGAATTCTTCCTCGAATTAACTCTATCTTGGCAGATGTCTCCAGAACAATCTCCGGCCCCAAGAGTTTGTTGTCCCCCACCTCTAACCAACAAGCGGGCGAACGACAAGGTCTTCCGTATAATGCCTCAAACGGTGCCATGCCAATCGTGAATTGGTAAGAGTTGTTATACGCAAACTCTACCAAAGGAAGATATTTCTCCCATCCTCCCCCGAAGTCCAAAATGCACATTCTGAGCATGTCTTCCAGCATCTGATTAACTCTCTCAGTCTGTCCGCCCGTCTGTGGGTGATACGCTGTACTCAAGCACAACTCCGTGCCCATTGCCTCCTGAAAGCTCTACCAAAAGTGGGCGACAAAGATTTTGTCTCGGTCGGATACAATATTTATTGGTACCCCATGCAGCTTAACAATATCTTCTATGAATAGCTGTGCATAACGCATCGTCTCAAAGTCTGTGCGTACCGGCAAAAAGTGGGCCACCTTAGTCAACCGATCCACAATAACCCATATGGAGTCGTGACCCCTCTGCGATACAGGTAACCCTATGATGAAGTCCATGGAGATGCTCTCCCACTTCCACACAGGAATTTCTAACGGCTGTAGCATCCCTGATGGTCTCTGGTGGTCAACTTTCACAAGCTGACACGTGGCACATTTCGAAACAAACTCCGTTATGTCCCATTTCATCCCTGCCCACCAATACTGCCTCCTTATATCTTGGTACATTTTATCCCCACCGGGATGTACCGCAAATTCGGACCATGGGATTCTGTCATAACAGCGTGCCTCAAATCCTCATCCTCTGGCACCATTAACCTCCCATTAAAGCGTAGGCCTCCTTCTGAGCTAATTGAGTAACCCTCTGCTCCCTCAGCTAACAACTGGCCCACCCTATCCCGAAAATCTGATCCTCTGCCTGAGCCTTCACAACTCGCATAATGATCTCGGGTGTGATGGATAATGCTGACATGCAAGCCTTGGCTACGTCGTCCTCATATCGAATCTCTCTCCACTTCGCTTTCCATACCTCCGATATCTCCCCAGTCGGCCTTCGGCTCAATGCGTCTGCTACTACATTGGCCTTACCAGGATGATACTGAATATCAAACTGGTAGTCCTTCATGAATTCTAGCCACCGCCTCTGTCTCATATTCAGCTCCTTCTGTGTGAAGAGATACTGAAGTGACTTGTGATCCGTGAATAGAGTAAACTGCTCTCCTAGAAGATAATGCCTCCATATCCTCAAAGCAAAAACGACCGCTACCAACTCTAGGTCGTGAGTGGGGTATTTCCTCTCATGGGGCTTTAGCTTGCTGGAAGCATAAGCTATAACCCTCTCCTCCTGCTGGAGCACACCCCCAAGACCCCGTAAGGATGCGTATGTGTAAACCCGATACTCTAGCCCTCCCTTTGGCAATGCAAGCACGGGTGCAGATGTCAACTTGTCCTTTAGCTCGTCGAACGCTCATTGACAACTATCATCCCACTTGAAAGGTACCCCTTTCCGAGTCAGATTCGTCAAAGGTCCTGCAATCTTAGAGAACCCCTTAATGAATCGCCTGTAGTAACCGACCAAACCCAGAAAACTGCGCACCTCGGTCGGTGTCGTGGGCTGTCCCCACTCCCTCACCGCCGACACTTTATCCGGATCTACTGCAATACCCTGATCTGACACGACGTGACCAAGGAACTATACCTCCCGTAGCCAGAATCCACACTTTCCTAATTTGGCATAGAGCTGATGATCCCTCAGTGTCTGTAAAACCATGCGCAAATGCTCTGCGTGCTCCTCCTCGGTGCGCGAGTAGATTAAGATGTCATCAATGAACACGATGACAAACTGATCTAGGTACTCCCTAAAAACCCTGTTCATTAAATCCATGAACACTGCTGGTGCATTGGTGAGCCCGAAGGGCATCACCCTGAACTCATATGATCCATACCGCGATAAGAAAGCGGTCTTAGGAATATCCCCCTCTCGGATACGCAGTTGATGATACCCTGACCTCAAGTCGACCTTGGAGAAGTAAGACGCCCCTCTCAATTGGTCAAATAAATCATCAATCCGAGGTAACGGATATTTATTTCGTATCGTCACCTTGTTCAGCTCCCTATAATCCACACACAAGCAGAGTGAACCATCTCGCTTCTTTACAAACAACACCGGCGCACCCCACGGTGATGTACTCCGCTGAATAAAACCCTAACCCAGTAGTTACTGAATATGTTCCCTCAACTCCCGCATCTCTGAAGGGGCCATGCGGTAAGGTGCCCGAGCAATTGGCCTCGTCCCCGGTGCCAAATCGATAACAAATTCGATTTCTCTGCTGGGTGGTAATCCTGGTATCTCCTGGAATACATCCTCAAAGTCCCTCACTACAGGAATAGAGTCTAACGGGACTACCACCTCCTGTGAGGTTTCCTCCTCAATGTAATATAAGTGAGTGCGCGACCCTCCCTCTGGAAGCGGCATTGCTATCAGGAACATCTCCTGTCCCGAAATGAAGAACACGATTGTCCTCTCATAATAATCCACCGTAGCCCGATAACCTGCCAACCAATCCATGCCCAAGATGACATCATACCCCTCCATATCTAACACTAAGAGGTCTGCTGCTAAACTAAGCCTCCCAATCAAAATGTCTACTCCTCGACAAATCGAGCGAATCAAAGCCCCGCTGCCTACTGGCGACTCTACACTCATACAGAGGCTACCCGATGTCTCTAATAACCCAACCCGTTTAGCAAAATTAGATTTAATGAATGAATGTGATGCTCCCGTGTAAAAAAGAATGCTACCCTCATGCCCATGAATGAAAAACATACCCTCAACCGCTGGCGGCGCCTGCTGTGCTGGAGGATTGGGAACATCCCGAACATTATACACACGTTCGTAGTGCATCTGCCCCTGCTGCTGTGGGGCGGGTGGAGCTGGTGCTGCTGGTGGCGTCTGACCCTGTTGCCCCTGCTGGGCACCCTGCTGATGGCCTTTGCCCCTCTACGGGCACTCCCTCTTGAAGTGTCCCGGCTGGCCACAGGCGAAACAGCGTTTCTGGTCATCACCCTGCCATTGGCCCTGCTGGCCCTGGCGTTGCTGTCCCGGTTGGCCTCCCCCGTTGTTCCCTTGGCCTTTACGGCCCTGAGGAACCTGCTGTTACTGATTAGGGCCTGGTTGCCCCTGCCTGAACCCCTGTCCTCCCAGTTGGAACCCACCAGGCTTAAACTTCTTAGCCTGATTCCCTTGCTGAATGATGACCTGCTGCTGTGTGCCACTCGTCTCACTACTAGTAACCGCCTTGCCCTACTGGATCGGCTCACCTGCCTTCTTGTTCCCCTTAGCATGGAAACGATGATCCTGGCAATGTACAATTGCGGCATTAACGACATCTGTATAAGTCACTAACGTCAGATTTCTAATCAAGTGCTGCCTAATTCTCCAGGCTAGGCCATCCATGAACTTTGACTTCTTCCGCTCCTCATCGCTCACCTCATTTGGCACAAAGTTTTCCAAACGGGTGAACTCCTCCTCATATTCTGCTACTGACCTGTCACCCTGTACCAACTCGCTGAATTTATTTCTCATCTCAGACTCTACTGCTGGAGGGAAGTACTTGCGGTCAAACCGCACCCAGAATTCAGAAATCGGCATCAAATCCCGCTCCTCAGCGGTGGTTACGAACTCCCACCACTATAAGGCTGCCCCCGACAGACGAAAGGTAGCCAGCATCTGTTTCTGCACCTTTGTACCCTCTAACATGCGCAGATGGCGCTGAATGTTCTTCTTCCAGTCACAAGCCTCGACCACATTGGTGCTACCTCGAAACTCAGGTGGGTGACCCTTCTGAAAGGTCTCCCTCACTCGCTGCCAAGATGGTGGCCCCACTGGAGCCTGAACTGCTGGAGCCAATGAAGGCGGTGCTTGGGGTTGTGGAAAATGATCTTCCATAGCTCGCATCGCTGTCTCGACCGCTTGGGCCACTATCACTGCCACCTGAGTGGTAGAAATCAACTCGGGTGGGGGTGGTGGCGGTATCCCTGGCTCCTGGCGAGCCTCCCTCACCTCATCTCTAGCCTCAGCCCTCTCCGCTCTCTGTCTCTTTGGTGGCATCTGAAATAGATTGAATTGTATAAGTACACAATTTATACACAAACTAATAGCAGGAATACAATATCTCACAAGCGGAAAATATAATCAACAGTCCTAATAATAGGGCTCTATAACAACCGAACGCTATGCTGAAACGTAGAAAGCCGCACAGATCCTAAGGACACTAGAACCTGATGCTCTGATACCATCTGTGACACCCCGCCTAATTAATCCCGGGTGATCAGTCCTAAATCAAGTTAGAACAGGATTCTCATTTGGTCCATTCTTAGCATCACTGTCGTCTTATTAAATTACTAACCACCTAAGTGAGAAAAATAGACTGGTGCCACATTTTTATCTTTCATTATTTAAATAAAAACCCATGCGGAAAATAAAATTATATAACAATCACCGATAACTGAAATAATCATCCACAAGTAAAGATAATTGACCGAATAAACCAACGGTCCAAATAATAAATCCCTTAAAGACAAGAATAAACTCCCAACAAGTCTAATACAAATAAATGGAAAGTGAGCAACATGCTCGAATACTAAACACGAACTTCTACATTGAGAATGAAGAATGAGGCGTCTATCAAAACCCCGCAACATCCACATATGCTGCAGCAACGGATCCCTGGAATATAGTCAAGGCTGGCGTCCCTGTGGTTGGACACCAAAAAGGGTTTTTAAAAGTTTTTATAGCAAGGGTTAGTACCCAAAACATTTGAAAAACATTTAACAAATGATTAACTTGCAGTAATAAATAAATATGCATGCTCTTCATATTTTTAGTTAGTATCGCACTCTCTTGAGGACTTCCTTATCCTTCCTCTATTGTACACTACTAACGCTTTAATTAAATTACCTAGTTATTCATCTCATGACTAGATAATTAACAAAGTTCCTTTATACCCACCCTACTCTAACTGAGTATGTAGTGATTATGATTTTTAAGTTACTAGTAACATCAACCCAACTAAATCATTTCCCTTTTTAAATTAATATAACTTCTACACTTGTTATACATGTGAAATAACTCATATTTTTCATTAATAACCCGTATATAATTAATTATCTAATTATATACTTATAATCATATTTCAGCATTCACAATCATACCGTAATATATATAACAACTTGCATTCTCCCGAGCAAAATACTCCCGGAATGTAAATTATATAAAGTGCTATCCCACTAGGTAAAATCACATAGCCTAGTTATTCCAAGTCAGAATTTTCACACCAACTTGATAAAAATAAATAATTGGAGGCGGTCATATTCCTTCCCTGAAAGTGAGATGTCCCTCACCCATATAATGGACGCTATGACCTCGGGAATATACTCACCCTACTCCTCAAGCTAGGGGATTCATCCACTACGCGCAACCTCCCCCTATAGCACTATAGTATAAAATATCTAATCACTGATATTAATTGTGCACACCAAATATATATATACTATCGCCTCCGTATATATAAATATAAAAGTCCCGGCTATACCGTTCGCTAAATCCGTAACATAAGCCTATTAAAATTATTAAGAGTTTATGGTCAAACTCTAAATATTAATTAAATTGCACCTTAATTAATTAAGTTATTTTTGGTGTCGCCCCCACCATAAATTTGGACTTACTCTCGTAGCCCAAAATAAATTTACCCGAGTCAAAATTCCCGACTCTAATTTATTAGCCTCAAACCCTAATTAATTTATCTACCATTAATTAGATTTAAACTCATGTATTTAATTTCTCAATAATTAATTACATAAGATTTTTATATGAATTTCCCCTCTTATATAACTAACTGGAGAAACTGCCAAAATCTGGCGACCGTCGATCGATCGACCCCAGACCGTCGATCGATCGATCGAACAGGTCTTCGTCTTCTTCGCGAAGACAGGGCAGCCATGGACGGATTTTCTTAAACCCTAATCTCTTCTAACATGAATTTTAAGCCTTCTTAACACCAGTACATATTAGAAACCTTATTAGGATTCCCCAGAAAGTCCACAACAATCTTCAATTCGTCCATAAACTACTGATTCAAAGTTTTGGGGAAAAATCTATCTTTATCCTTAAACACATTTACACTCCAAATTTCTTCATCAAACTCGTTCGAATTTATCCGGATATCATTCTAACAGATACACATCAATATTCCAATATCAGATTTTACAGAAATCCTCATAAATTCTGGCAAATCAGATTAATGTTTTCTTTTGTATTATCAAAACCCCATGTTTATGCCATGAAACCCCAAAACGAATTTTAATTCATTACATCACGCAAATATGAATTGAAAGACAGATTTAATGCTATTGCAAGTTATTCACTTGCCTTAGGTTTCGTAGTGTCTGAATTTGCGATGGATTCCAAGGTTGAAGATGACCTTGTTGGCTCTTTTGAAATCCCCAAATGGCTTTGGCTGCTCTTAGGGTTTCCTATCCCT
The DNA here is from genome assembly GCA_949130495.1 of Sambucus nigra. Lineage (NCBI taxonomy): Eukaryota > Viridiplantae > Streptophyta > Magnoliopsida > Dipsacales > Adoxaceae > Sambucus > Sambucus nigra. The sequence continues at coordinate 378,326,415 of OX422214.1, read as the reverse complement.
TTAATTCTTTTCTCTAATTAAGCTCAGCCATGCCCTTATTTCTTTTTATTAGGTTAATTTCCCAAATCCCGTTTTTTGACTAATGGGCCAAGCCTAAGTGACCTAAATGCCCCCGAGTGGGCCCGACTATGTCTAAAAATGTCCCGTGACCCGTTTACTACACCCGGGTACACTTTTCCGACTATCTCGGCCCATCCGGACTCAACTGTACACTCAGAATTTGCATCCTAATTACTTTATAAAAATACTTATCCCCGACCCAATATAGTCTATACCGACTTCCGGATGTGATAAGTACATACCTCGTCATTAATACTCGAAACGACGTAATTACATTATTACTATTCACTTAGTAAATAAGTTTTTCCCTAAATATTAACCATTCAATCCCAGATTAATATTTATATATTATTCTACCATAATTAATTCATTTAATTACAACACACTAGTAATTTAGAAGTTCCGAATTAATTAAATTTTAAATGTACCAAAAATACGGGGTGTTACAATTGATAGACTATATATACACATTACACCCTAAGCCACTTATAAATAAACATTGTACTGTGTAACTTGTAAGAGAAGCAATCTCATTGTTAACATCACTACAACTCTAAAAAAATACTTCTAGAAAGATAAAGTACATGTAACCTATAAAACATTATACAAATAGTGAAAAATAAGTTACTAATAGTGGACTTAGGCCCAGTTGGGATGAAATACTTTAAATCTTGTGATGATATTATTTCTTGCACTTTATTATTGTATCACCTATTTCCCATCATCCCTAGAACATGTTATTGCATGAATCACTAAGTTCTTGCGTAACATCACTTAGCAGGTAGATGCAAATCCGAATGCTTTGTAATTTCACTTCCTTCCTCTAATCGTAATTGAAGACTTAACTTTCTTTATATCAAAAGGGAGGGTGGGAGTGTGATGATTGAAATGATCCTACTAGTTATCTATTCATTGTTTTCCTCATTTGGAACAACTGAACCTTGATGAGATAGAATTTTGTATTTATGTGTTCATTTTTACTAATTGCACTTTAGTTTTACTAATTGTTATTATTTTTGGTGCCTTGATAGGATCTTTAATGAAGTTACTGACATTCCAGAGAACCGAAAGGAGAGGGTTTAGGAAGCTATAAAAATAACTCTTTCATTCCGGAGCTTTATTAACTGGAGAGGTTCAATGAGCTTGGGTTTGTTGCTAGAGGAGAGGAGGTACGAGATCGCAATGCTCTTTGACTTCAAGAGGATAGCGAAGAGCAATTCCACTTGCTCATCCATTTCCAACGTGAGTTATTTACCCCTTCCTCAGGTATACTTTTTACATGCTTAACAGTTTAATTAAGTTTAACTATTGTACTAATCATTATGTTGCCTCTTTGCTTAACTTTGAAATATTTGGATAAATGTCCTGCCGAGGGTATCACGCGACATTACAGGGTTAAACCAAACACTTACATACCCACGACCTATTACTACTTTATCAAACTCCATGCGGTTGACGTGAATCCCCTACTCCAATAGACTATGGTTTTTAAAGTGTATTATCCCCTCAACTCCATTGAAGAGATGACATCCATTCCGTTAGTGGAATATGAGGAACTCTAGAGGAGGACAATGGAAAAAAGTTCCTTGAGGATAAATCTAGGGCTGAGACCACTCCTACATGTGTCCATCAATGTTTAATTTGAAATATAAGGAGGAAGATACTGAGGGTGAGAGAGTCCCCAAGGATAGGTAAAGGTTCGGCATCCTCCACCTTCATTATGACAATCTAGGAAAGAATTATTTGGTCTTAAAAAAATACCTATCTTATGGATGACATTGATCTGTTGAGTGGGGGTCCGATCGGTTGTTCCAAAGAAATTATCCAACTGGGGTCAATGGTAACTATTTGTTCTTTCTCCCTAAACTATCATTTTCTATGATTTCATTTCTTTCTCTTATGTGTGAAACCATTATATGTTTGCTTTATGGGTGTTTACATGTCCAAGAAATGGTTGTTAAGAAAGGATGAGGTTAGGGAACTCTGAGGGTTGGAAACATAATTTGTGACCTTGAAGAAGGACAAGATCGACGCCAATGAGGCTCTTATGACTACCCGAGCAGTGACATACACCGAGAAGACAATAAAGGAGAAAACCTTATTAGATAAGAACAATCTTGTCACATAAAGGATTCAATTATTGAATGAAGTCTCTGAGATGGAATGGAATCTTATCAAGAAGGAGAAAAAGAAGGTCGAGGTGGTGAAGGCTGAGTAGGCTTTGCCCCTTTGGTCATGTTTAGGTACACTTGAAGTCTTTCCTAACTTCAGAGTACCATAGAGAGATAAAATATCAATCCGTCATCAATGGATACACTAAAAAGGGCAATCAGGTTAAAGAGTCTCATCGAGACCAGAACCTTTCTTTCTTTGACCTCAATGACTAAAAAACTGAAGAGCAATTGATGGTTTCTTCCTTGTGTCTGACCAGCCGGGGTACACCCAGTATCATAGGCTTTTGATAGCTCATTCGCCCCCGATGGACTCTAATGGAGAAGATGTTCACATCTCCATACATGAGGAGATGGGTCGAATTCTGTCTTATTTGACCCCCTCGGTTCCACCCCTGCTCGAAACATAATAAGAAAACTAATTTTTTGCAGTATTTGTTTAGAAAAATTTATAAAAAAAATCCCTGAAAAACTTTCCCATAAATTTATTTTTAAATGAAAAAAATTACGTTTTTTTATGCAAATATGAGTAATTTACGTCACTTTTTAGCAAATGCCAGAATGTTTATGCCACTTTTAGAAAAAAATCCGACAACCTTATAAAAAAGAGTAGTGATAACATTATTTTGATTTTTACGGGTTAATTGTTTTGGTACATTTTATTAAGTCCCCCACCCCTCTCTATCACTTTCTCAATCGGCATCCCGAACAAATCCCTAGCCCACATTGTAAACCAACAATTTCAGGCTTCGACGACTAGCTATTGCCACCACCGACCAACAAGTTTCCTCACTTTTATTGCAATTTCAAATCGCGCGGTAATACCTCTCTCTCTCTACACACACACACACACACACACACACACACACACACTTATGTATAAATATGTGACTTGGTGTATTTATTATTCCTAAAAAAAGGAAAAATGGGAATTTCCCCCTCATTTGTCATACCTTGTTGAATTTACCAATATCTCTTTAGGTGTTTTCAACTGATATATTTGCCTCAAAGTTTTTGGATTTGAACTCGCTCGCAGACCATAAGTTGGATAAGAAAAACTAAATTCGACCATTAATTTTTCAAAGTCCCCTTTTTCAGGGTTGTTGAATTTTTCATCATTTGCAGTTTTTGAGTTCATGGGTATTCACATTTTAGAAGAATGAGATATGGGTTTTCATGAACTGTCTTTTTTATATCCGTAGGTTTAAGATTGTTATAAGTTATAATTGTGTGGTTTCTTTATATTGTTGTTGACCTAAGTTAATATATTAACTATTTTTTGGTTTACGAAAGAGGAAACAGTTCACAATTGAAGATACATTGAATGAGATTCATTTAGACGTGACTAGATGTGGATGATTGTGACAACCCGCATTCCGAAATAAGGGGTGGCCATCCCGATTTATATATGATTCCCAGAAGAGTAAGAAACATGATAGATATGGACAATAAATTATGAATAATGTGAATGAGAATCTAACAACCTAATCATCAAATATGATAATGAATTTATATAGATTTCTAACATTTATTAAATTAAGCAAGAGGAGTAAAATTTAAATCTCATTTCATCTCGTATCTTAACATTTTCCATTCCTTAGTAGGAATATAATTACCATCTCATTTTATGGAAATTTACATACCTCAAGTCCCACTTGAGTTAGAAAGGTTATATTCTTGTACATATAACATTTCTAAGACCGCCCCTCCGAGTTTCCCCACTAGGCGCGCCCCTAAATGACTATCATCTTTCAGGGCCTATCTATACAAGACAACCTGGGAACCTAACGTACGTCGAGAAGTGGCCATATGCCTGCGAGTGAGTCATAACCACACCCGGAATTACCTCACTAGCGCAGAAAAACATATACAAACCCCGCATATGGGCGAGGACTATAGTCAACCTACATTCAATAGTCAGGGGACATCACCTCATGTGTGAGCTTTCCTTATGATAGCATTTAGAGAGGTGTTTTTATGTAATTTAACAATTACCAATTTAAATCTCATTTTCATTGCCATTAATCACATGTATTTCATTTTACTTGAAACATTTATCTTTGAATTTTTCTAATTCAATATCATCATATGTTTAGGTCCCGAAGTATTCTCTAAACAATTTCCCAAAATTTTATAGGTCCCAAGGTTTTATATACCTCAAAAAGGCCTCTAAAATCTCCACATATGGGCTTAGAATTCTATTTTCCAATTTATTTTCCAAATGAGAAGTGATGCATAAACATCACTTTAAGTACCCCTGAATTAACCCCAAGTGATCCCATTCAACTATAGGGTAACGACCAAACTCCACTAAAACTCGAGGATACTATGTTTACTTCATTCAAGAAGGTTACTAGGTTCTAATCCTAATGGAAAGGGTCAAAATTACAAAAGAACAACAAAAGGAAAATGCAGGATTTCCGAATCGATTCGAACTAGGGAGAATCGATTCGGCCAGACAAGCGAATCGATTCGGACTAACCGAATCGATTCGATCAGGAAAACCAACATTTTTCATAATAGCCAAATCGATTCGGGGATAACCGAATCGATTCGGTCCAACCAGACCTGGACACTGCCTCTATGCGAATCGATTGGGCTAGGGCCGAATCGATTCAGTTCTGCAAATTTTGCCAATTTTGGCTATGGAGTCTTGGACTCCTAATTCTTCCAAACTCAACCAACCCAAACCCTTATCATTTATTGCTACTAGTTGGGTGTAAATACATCCAACAACCTTAATTTACCTTAAAATCATATAAATTCAACTTCCAAAGATCTAAAACCCATAAATCAAATAAAAACCCTAACTTCCATAAACCATATATGACCACAACTATCAATTCTAATTACTCTACTTAAATAATAAAATAGCAAGTAGATAACTTGCCTCAAGCTTGCAAGTTCAGATTTTGATGAAGTTGTATACAAGAACAATCACCTAAGCTTCAATATCTCCCTTTCTCCACAAGTTCTCTTGTTCTATTTCTTTCTCTAGGTTTACCAATTCAATTAAGTGAATAGTAACTTAAACAAGACATAAATCGTGGCTTATGTCCAATTTCAAGCTTTAAGTGATTATTACGCGATAAAATAATACGCAACTACTCATATAAGCTACAACCATTCAAAAGTGCCCGGAACCTCGAAATACAATATGGCACATAATTTGCCTATCTCGAACCTCCCGGAACTATCTTCACCCTCCAAATTATCATTTGGAAATTTTATAATTCATTTTAGGTTTCGGTTTCATTTTAAGCCAAATGTCATTTTTAAATCATATCACATTACAAAACATAACATAGCAAAATTCACCTATACTTACGGTAAATATGCAACATCATAGTAGATATTAAGTTTTCTTCCTTAAATTAATACCTACTCCACATATCAACATTTTATATCTAATTATTATATCTAGTAAATTAAATATAAAATAGGACCTTAAAAGCGAGGGTTACATACTCCCCCCCTTATGAGGGAATTTTGTCCCCAAAATTCAGGCGTACCTTGTATAAAGAGATGCGGATACTTTTCCCGCATGTCATCCTCACGTTCCCATGTCGATTCCTGGGCGTTATGGTGACTCCATTGAACCCGCACCAAGGGCAACACACGAGACCTCAATCTACGCTCCCCATGCTCTATAATAGCAACCGATTGTTCTTCATATGAAACATCGGGTTACAAATCAATATCCTCGAAAGGGATGTGCCAAAGCGCACCTTCATACGTTTTATATTTCTTTAGGGAAGAAACATGGAATACATCATGGATTTTTTGCAATGGTTCCGGTAAAACAAGTTGGTATGCCACTGGACCCACCTTCGCAATAACTAGAAAAGGTCCAACAAAACATGGCGCAAGTTTTCCCTTCTTACCAAAACGCTTTATACCTTTCATGGGCGGCACTCGAACCAAGACTTGGTCCCCAATCTCCAATTCCATGTGTCACCAACCCGCATCGACATAGCTCTTTTGACGATCTTGGGCTATCCGAATGCGATTACGGATCAATTCAATTTTTGAGGAGGTATCTTGGATCATTTCAGGTCCAAGAAATTTATTATCACCCACTTCCAACCAACAAGCGGGTGATCTACACGGTCTTCCAAACAAAGCTTCATAAGGTGCCATTCCAATTGTGAATTGGTAAGAGTTGGTATAAGCAAACTCAACCAATGGGAGATATTGTTCCCAACCACCTTTGAAGTCAAGTATACACATGCGAAGCATATCCTCCAACATTTGGTTTACCCTTTCAGTTTGGTCATCTATTTGAGGATAATACGAAGTGCTTAACCTCAATTCGGTCCCCATCGCTTCTTGGAAAGTCCTCTAAAAGTGGGAAACAAAAATTTTGTCTCGGTCGGAAACTATATTCAAAGGCACCCCATGGAGTCTCACCACCTCCTCGATGAATAAGCGGGCATACCGAGCAGTGTCATAATCTGTCCGCATGGGTAGGAAGTGTGCCGACTTTGTTAAGCGGTCGACAATCACCCAAATAGAATCACATCCACTTTGTGATCTTGGCAAGACCGTGATAAAATCCATCGATATACTTTCCCATTTTCATATCGGGATCTCTAACGGTTTCAACAAACCTGTCGGTCTCTGATGATCGATCTTGACCAGTTGACAAGTAGTGCATTGGGACACAAATTCCGAAATATCCCTCTTCATACCTGGCCACCAATATTGACGGAGCATGTCCTAATACATTTTGTCCCCACCAGGATGTACCGTGAACCTAGAACCGTGAGATTCGGTGATCACTACCTATCTCAAATCTCCTTCCTCTGGAACAATAAGTCTTCCATGGAAGCGTAATCCACCCTCAGAACCAATTGAGTAGGACTCCGCTCCCTCGGATAGCAATCGACGAATATGGTCTTGACACCCCTTATCCCTTCCTTGGGATTCTACCACCCTTGCCACAATGGTAGGAGTAACAGTCATCACCGACATGAATGCTCTCACCACCGCATCCTCCTGACTGATTTCCTTCCATTTAGCTTTCCAAACCTCAGCTAATTCTCCATCGGGCTTCCTACTGAAGGCATCCGCTACAACGTTCACCTTACCCGGATGATAACGAATATCAAATTGATAATCTTTCACGAACTCTAACCATCGGCGCTGTCGCATATTCAAGTCCTTCTGTGAAAATAAATATTGCAGCGATTTGTGGTCCGTGAAAAGACTAAACTTCTCTCCCAAGAGATAATGCCTCCATATCTTCAAGGCAAAGAGAACTGTGGCTAGTTCTAAGTCATGCACAAGATAGTTTCTTTTGTGGGGCTTCAACTTGTGGGAAGCATAAGCGATAGCCCATCTCTCATGCTAAAGTACACCTCCTAATCCTTGAAGAGATGCATCGGTGAAGACTAAATATTCTAATCCCGGTTTTGGCAATGCAAGGACCGGAGCCAAAGTCAATCTTTCTTTAAGCTCATCTAATGCAGTTTGGCAAGAATCATCCCAAATAAAGCTCACTCCTTTCTGGGTCAAATTTGTCAAAGGGCTAGCTATTTTAGAGAAACCCTTGATGAACCAACGGTAATAACCTGCAAACCCAGAAAACTGCGAACCTCGATAGGTGTCGTGGGCTGACCCCACTCCCTCACCACAGCCACCTTGCCTGGATCCACCGATACACCCTGGGACATCACCACATGACTCAAAAACTACACATCCTGTAATCAAAAGCCACACTTCTCGAACTTGGCATACAGTTGATGGTCTCGTAATCTCCTTAAGACCAACCTTAAATGCATAGCATGATTAGATTTTGTTCGAGAATAGACTAAAATGTCATCGATGAACACAATAACAAATTGGTGCAGGAAATCCCGAAACACCCTATTCATGAGGTCCATAAATACAGCGGGGGCATTGGTTAGTGCAAAGGGCATAACCAAAAATTCATAGGACCCATACCTAGTTAGAAAAGCAGTCTTGGATACATCCTCCTCCCGTATCCTCAATTGGTGATACCCCGTCCTCAAATCGATTTTAGAAAAGTACATCGCTCCTCGAAGTTGATCAAACAAGTCATCGATACGAGGTAAATGGTATTTATTTCGAATGGTGACCTTATTCTATTCTCTATAGTCCACACATATCCGGAGAGAACCATCTCTTTTCTTAACAAGCAACACTGGAGCACCCCATGGCGATGTGCTACGCCGAATAAATCCCTACTCCAACAAGTTTTGAATTTGATCTCTTAGCTCCCTCATTTCAATGAGAACCATTCAATATGGAGCCCTCGTAATAGGCCTCGTTCTCGGCGCTAAATAAATCACAAACTCAATCTCACGGCTAGGAGGCAAACCCGGTATTTCTCGGAAAACATCCCCAAAGTCTTTCACAACCGGAATAGAATCCAAGGGAACAACTACATCCCTAGAAGTATCCTCGGCAATACAATACAAATAAGTACTAGTACTCCCCTCTAAACGAGGTAAAACTACCAGGAACATTTCTTGTCCCGGAACGACGAAGACTATACTCTTCCCGTAGCAATTTACTATAGCATGATACTTCATAAGCCAATCCATACCCAAAATCACGTTATACCCGACCATGCTCAGGACGAGTAAATCGGCCTCAAATCATAAATTACCGAGATAGATTTTTATATTTTTACAAACAAAGAAGACGAGTGAACCATCACCCATAGAGGACTCCACACTAGTAAAATTTCTTTCAGCAGATTTAATCAACTTGGTGGTCTGAGCAAAGCTCCTAGAAATGAATGAATGCGTTGCACCGGTATCAAATAAAACACGACCCATATGTCCCTGAATAAGGAACTTACCCTCAATGGCTAGCGGTGCAGGTGGAGATGGTGGAAGTATAGCATCCTGAATATGGTAGACCCTACCATACTGTAACTGACCCTATTGTGGAGGAGCAACTGGGTTAGGCGCCTGTGGAGGGAACTGAACGTACGGCTCCTGTGGAGCTCGAGGAAATAGTCCTCCAATCAACTGAGGACATTCCTTCTTATAGTGACCCGCTTACCCTCATGGGAAACACCGACCTATCATATTTTTGGCATTTCTACCACGATTATATCTAAACAGATTCACACCTTGGCCCTGCTGGCCTCTGCCTCCCTGACCCCCACGGCCTGCTTGTTATTGTGGGGCACCCTGACCGTGCCTATTATTATGGTTCCTCGAATTAAACCCACCAGAATGCTGCCTCTTTAATAATTATACATTTCTTTCTGTTAACTGCCCGAAGGTTGGGATGAGGGAAAGACTCCTCCTCAATCCCACTACCCCCCGGCCTTCCCGCTTGCCCCACTACAGAGGCCTTGACACTTTGGAAAAATAGTCTATACTCTTGGCAATGTAATAGAGCTACATTCATCACTTCCCCAAAAGTCTGTAAAGCCGGATTACCCAGCAAGTGTTGCCGGATTCTCCAGTTCAACCCTCTCATAAAATTCGAAACTTTCTTTTCTTTGGGAATCACTTCATCCGGTACAAAACTTGCCAACTGGGTGAATTTCTCCTCATATTCCGCTACTGACCTCTCCCCTTGCACAAGGTCCTTCAACCTCCTTATCATCTCCCCTTGAATTATGGGAGGAAAGTACTTATGATCGAACAAAACCCAGAATTCAGAGATTGACATTGTATCCCTCTGTTTTGGAGTAGTCACGGACTCCCACCAGTGTAATGCGGCCCCAACCAATTTAAAAGTAGCAAGGACTTGCTTCCTATCCTCACCACACTTCACCATACGCAGATGGCGTTGTATATCTTTCTTCCGTTGATTTACCTTTATAACATCCGAGCTCCCGTCAAATTCCGGGGGCTGACCCTTTAGAAAAAATTCCCTAGCTCTCTCCCACGGAGAAGGTCCAGTAGGAACTTGGGCATCTGGCCTCCTTTTGTTGAGCCCGCGGCGCTTGTTGGGCCACTGCTGTCATGGCTGTATTAACGGCTTGAGCCACTATATTTGCCACATCCGCAGCATTGAATGTTCATTGTGGCGGCGGGGGAGGACTAGCATCCTTATCTAAGACCCTATTGCGTCTTGTCGGGTGACCTCTTTTAGGCGGCATCTGAGATGGAGAAAAAATAGAGTTAGAATTCTACTTAAAATAATCTATTTCGCAGAAGATCGTAAACATAAGCAACAAAGCAGTCCTAACATTAGGCTCTATATCAAAGAACGCTACGGTAGAACGTGACAAGTCCACAAAGATCCAAAAGACTCTAGAACCTGATGCTCTGATACCATATGTGACAACCCGCATTCCCAAATAAGAGGTGGCAAGCCCGATTTATATATGGTTCCCAGAAGAGTAAGAAACATGATAGATATGGACAATAAATTATGAATAATGTGAATGAGAATCTAACAACCTAATCATCAAATGTGATAATGCATTTATATAAATTTCTAACAGTTATTAAATTAAGTAAGAGGAGTAAAATTTAAATCTCGTTTCATCTCGTATCTTATAATTTTCCATTCCTTAGTAGTAATATAATTACCATCTCATTTTATGGCAATTTACATACCTCAAGTCCCACTTGAGTTAGAAAGGATATATTCTTGTACATATAACGTTTCTAAGACCGCCCCTCCAAGTTTCCCCACTGGGCGCGCCCCTAAATGCCTATCATCTTCCAGGGCCTATCCATACAAGAAAACCTGGGCACCTAACGCACGTCGGGAAGTGGCCATATGCCTACGAGTGAGTCATAACCACATCCGGAATTACCTCACTAGCGCAGAAAAAGATATACAAACCCCTCATATGGCTGAGGACTATAGTTAGCCTGCATTCAATAGTCAGGGGACATCACCTCATGCGCGAGCTTCCCTTATGATAGCATTTAGAGAGGTGTGTTTAAGTAATTTAACAATTACCAATTTAAATCTCATTTTCATTGCCATTAATCACATGTGTTTCATTTTACTTGAAACATTTATCTTTGAATTTTTCTAATTCAATATCATCATATGTTTATGTCCCGAAGTATTCTCTAAACAATTTCCTAAAATCTTATAGGTCCCAAGGTTTTATATACCTCAAAAAGGCCTCTAAAATCTCCACATATGGGCTTAGAATTCTATTTTCCAATTTATTTTCCAAATGAGAAGTGATGCCTAAACATCACTTTAAGTACCCCTGAATTAACCCCAAGCGATCCCATTCAACTATAGGGTAACGACCAAACACGACTAAAACTCTAGGATCCTATGTTTACATCATTCAAGAAGTTTCCTAGGTTCTAATCCTAAGGGAAAGGGTCTAAATTACAAAAGAAAAACAAAAGGAAAATGCAGGATTTTTGAATCGATTCGAACTAGGGAGAATCGATTCGGCCAGACAAGCGAATCCCGAATCGATTCGGTCAAGAAAACCAACATTCTGCATAATAGCCGAATCGATTCGGGGATAACCGAATCGATTCGGTCCACCCAGACCCGGACACTGCCTCTATGCGAATCGATTCGACTGGTCCTGCAAATTTTGTCAATTTTGGCTATGGAGTCTTGGACTCCTAACTTCTTCCAAACTCAACCAACCCAAACCCTTATCATTTATTGCTACTAATTGGGTGTAAATACATCCAACAACCTTAATTTACCTCAAAATCATATCAATTCAACTTCCAAAGATCTAAAGCCCATAAATCAAATAAAAACCCTAACTTCCATAAACCATACATGACCACAACTATCAATGCTAATTACTCTACTTAAATCATAAAATAGCAAGTAGATAATTTGCCTCAAGCGTGCAAGTTCAGATTTTGATGAAGTTGTATGCAAGAACAATCACCCAAGATTCAATCTCTCCCTATCTCCACAAGTTCTCTTCTTCTCTTTCTTTCTATAGGTTTACCAATTCAATTAAGGGAATAGTAACTTAAAGAAGAAATAAATCGTGGCTTATGTCCAATTTCCTGCTTTAAGTGATTATTACGCGGTAAAATAATACGCAACTACTCAGATAAGCTACAACTAGTCAAAAGTGTCCGGAACCTCGAAATACAATATGGCACATAATTTGACTATCTCGAACCTCCCGGAACTATCTGCACCCTCTAAATTATCATTTGGAAATTTTATAATTCATTTTAGGTTCCGGTTTCATTTTATACCAAATGTTATTTTTACATCATATGACATTACAAAACATAACATAGCAAAATTCACCTATACTTACGGTAAATATGCAACATCATAGTAGATATTAAATTTTCTTTCTTAAATTAATACCTACTCCACATATCAACATTTTATATCTAATTACTATATCTAGCAAATTAAATATAAAATAGGACCTCAAAAGCGAGGGTTATTACAATAATCTCGAGGGTGTTTTGTGTTAGATAAGGTGGTTTGACTATACTAAGTCATATATTAACCAAATATCTATTATTTCCTTAATGAGGCTCGGTTTTTTTTTATATTCTCAAGTTTTGTTAGGGAAAAGGGACCATATTAAATCAGTGTGTGTTTGGTAACTCCAATTTTGTGGATTGGAATTGGAGTTGGAAATTTTCAATTCGACTTTTGAAAATTTTGAACTCAAAATTTTCTAATTTTAATTCCAAGACATGGAATTGGAGTTCCCAAACACACCTTGAGTGTTAGTTGTAACAACTCGCGTAATTTTGGGTTATTTTAATTGATTTTTGGAAAATGGAGGAAAATAATGTTTTTGATATAATTATTTTTATTGCTCAAATATGTTGGTTATTATTTTTAAAGGCGAGAATTTCAAACGGTTTCGAAAACGGAGTTAAAACGGATTTTAAAATGATTTTTAAATGTTTTTAACTCTTGGAGTTGTTTTGACTTTCAACTCTTCATTTCTTTGCCTTATTTAAAGGAGGCTTTTGGATTCCAACTCTTCATTTCTTTGTATTATAAAACAAAGTCGTGGGCAACTCTTTTAACCTACTTTTGGCACAAATTTTGACAGAAAATATATTTTATATTTCTCTTCTTTTTATATACACATTGGCCCTTGAGATTTGTGAGTTCCAACCTTAGATTATAGGTGTTCTTTGGGCTATTTTTATTGGAGGTTCTTAGAGGAGATTTTGTAGATCTTTTGAGTTGATCTTGAGGTTGTGATCATTGGTTTCTCATCATGGTTTGAGGTATGGGGTTTTACACAATATGCTCCTTAAATCTCGCGAGTGCCATTCTCTTTAATTCTTGTTTAATTGAACTCATATTTGAATTGATAAATTCATTAAAATCTGGAAAATAATTGTTGAAATTATTTTGATTCATGTGGTATCATTATATTATTGATGAGCACATTGTCATGAGATTTTAATATGGCACGGAGGTTGGGCACCCGCCAAAATTCCTGTTTTCCGGGCTATGGCTTGATAAAGCATATACGGATGTGGTGAGGCCTGGTGACCCGGTTAAAGTGTTATTGAGAAATTATATTGATAAATGCTTTGAGATTTGCATTTCTATTTGAATATTCGTACTCGTGTTGTTACGTTTTATTCATTGCTAATCCATATTTGTTGAGAATCTTTCTTGTCATATTGTGTACTTCCCCATATTTTCTTTTAGTGGCAGGTTAGCGCGGATTTTGGGGCGCTATAGAGATTGATTTTTAGCTTGGATTATTTGGAAAGAATTTTTAATACAATTTGGGAGATTTTATTAATTATTTCATTGATGTATAAAGCATTTTTATTCGAGTTAGATAGTTGTAATTTTAATTCGAGAGACTTGTTGTAATTGAAGAGATTGAGATTAGTGGATTTATATTATTATGAGTTTATTTAGATGCTCTATGCCTTGTCACTTGTGGATTTGGATTTATTTTATCGCATTAGTGCTCCGTTCGCTCTCTCCGGGTGGACGGGGTGTTACATTAATGTTGAATTAAATACTTATAAATTTGTACCGATTTGATATAAATGTATAATTGTTGTTCTCATGGGGAAGCTGGATAAGACATGGGTTGTGCTTTATTTAGTTTGATTTTTTCCTTAATTTGGTAGAAAAATAAAAATTTATGCGGCTCTGTGTCCCACACCACTAACTTTATTATTTTTATTAGGTTTCAATTAATACTTAATGAAATATTAATTCTTGAATTAGTTATTGGGTACTTATCTAGAGTATTTGACAATAAATCATGAAGTTTGTTAATATCGTGAAATTATGTGTCAACTGCTTGAAAATATCAATCTCAATTTGTTTTTGTACGTAATTTGCAGTTCATAGGTTTAACTCTATTTTTAGAGTTCTATGGATCTTACTTTATGTGCATTACGTGATATACACATATACACTTAATGAAGACCATATGTTCTCTTTGTTTTCATTGGTATCATCTACGTCAAAATACCAATCTTGATAAATATCACTTTTTGTGCACATATACTCCACTTCATTAGCGTCGTACTGAATTGAAATGTCTTTATTCAGTCCAATTCTCAAAATACATTTGTAGGTTTTCAGTGACGACGTAAATTTTCAAATTACATCATGAGTTGAAATTTAGATTTATTTTTACCTGTTGTTCTGATGGCAAAGGATAAGTATCTTAAACATAAACTTTTAACTATTATAGGGATTACCACCTCTTATACTAGCTGCGAAGATATGGATTATACAATAAAGAATAATTTAATTTTTGCATTAATCATGTACACTAAACTTATTATGGGTTCTTTTTAAAATGTTTGATTATACATTATATATATTACAATGACTACATGTGATGTAGGCTTTGATGAGTGTGTTGAATATTTGGAAGACTATACATATGGTTATAATTATATTTTAAGAGAGGTCAAGATATGCATTTAGTGGATCATTTGTGTAATATCTAACCTGTAGCGTTTGTTTGTTTGTTATATATGAATATAATTGTCTGTTGTGTGTATATATATATACTATGTGTACCCGTGCCGATGGCACGATGATAAATTTATTCCCGTAATATTTTGTACTTGTGTCGATGGCACGATAATAAATTTGTTCCCGTGATAAATTAGTTCCCATAATATGTAATTCATTATTCCCAATGGCACGGTGAAGGCACGAAGAAAATTTTCCGAAGTACGTAATCGAAAACGACAAAAAATTTCAAAGTATGTAACTACACGACGACCAAAATTTCGTTCCCGACAAAACAAAGTGTAATTAAAAAAAAATGGTCATTAATTCTGGAGACAAAAAATATCAATTTAGGTAACCTAAAAAAATTGTTTAGAATAATAATTGTTATTAAAACACTACTAACGTGATTGCCTAATAAATGTGTTATGTTTATAGTCATACAAACAACACATGTTCTTCAAAATTTGTATACAATGGGACTACAATATGAACGTGAATTCAATCATCCATCCTGATAGTTATAACTTTGCTAACTGAATGAATTTTATGAGTGCAAAATGTAAGAGATGAAAAATAAAAAAAACTCTAACTGTGTGTGTGTGTGTGTGTGTGTGTGTGTAATGCTAAAAAGATGTATATTTTTCATTTAATAACTTTTTTATGCTCGTAATAATTTTCATGAATAACAAAAAAATGGAATGTGCAAAAAATGAAATGTACAGTTTTTTTTGGGAATGACACAGTTGTAAAAACATTCTGAATACTTCGTATTAGTGATATGAACTCACAGAAAGTTATAAGTTATAAATTTTGGAAGAAATAAAATAATTGGATAAGAAAACAAAGGCAAACATAACACCCATCGTTCTTTAAAGTTGCATGTTTGATTATCAGATTACATATGTCGAACTCTTCTCCTGTTCACCCTATTGACACAGGAAATAGCTAGGGATCAGTTTTGCTCAAGTTCAACACAAAACACATCTAATAATATTCTATTCTATTTCACACTTGTACACACACCTTATCATTCATTGGTACTATATATGAACCAACTAATCTCGAACTCCATTATTCGTAGTAATTAAAACAAATATATAAACATTGTTACATGAATGCTTTCTTAATTAATGTTATATGAATCCAAAACACATTTAACAAATTTTAAGAGCAGAGCTTTAGAAATATTCATCGCACTAACAACTATGGCAAGATTTTGGGCTGATTATGTAGGTGTATATTTTGTACTAAATTTTATGCCTACCTATAGAACAATTTGTATTGAAAGAACACCGATTATTGAGCCACAATTCTAAATACCGTAACTATTGCCTAAGCGTAAATGAAACAACATGTCCAATGAAAGAGGAGAATCAATTTCAAAGGCCAAAATATAACATATTCAGACTACTTTTGCACTTTTGTCTAAAGATAAACATGTAAATACTACAAAACAAAAAAAAATAGAACTTTCCTTCACCACCTCCTCATGTGAACTAAAAAAATAAGAACGTAATATGAGTTTTACTATTTGATGATGCTGAAATCTAGCACCACCAGATAAGTGATGATGAGCTCAAACTTTAATAACCATGGCAGCCATAAAGATGTAAGTGTATAAGTATATAGAAGGAGATGAGTAAAAGAGGAGTAAGACAATGATGTATAGTGGTTCAGCCAATTAGGCCTACATCCACTGTGAGTGTGTGATCCACTAAGTATGGGCACTAATGGCCTTGGATATAATGCACATAAGCTCACTTTCTCTCTCTACTGTGTGTGCAAGCAGAGTTTCTATTAGGGTTACAATTATCCCTCTATTGATCGATCCCCCTGTAGGGTTGTAGGTGACAAGTATATATATGTCTTGGGGGGTGTAGTGTACCCCCAAGTATGCATGGTGCATGTGAATGATGATCTAGCCAATCCCCTGTTGACACCTATAGATGCCAAATGATGACATAATATTCCCTTACGTGAGGGTGTGATTTGGTTATAAAGGTCTTCCACGTGCTATGTGAGCATCATGCGCACTGTTCCACGCGTCTCCCAAACCACGCGCTGTGATGATGTCACCCTCGGCCTATGGTATGAGGCTGAGGGAAAAGTTCCTTCTGATAGTTAGTCTGGCCCAATTCTGGCCTCGTACTGTCGTACCCTTATAGGGTCGTCCGAAGCCTGATGAAGGGTCAGCCCCTTGAGGGGTCGTTCAGAACCTGATGAAGGGTCGATCACCTGAGGGGTCGTCTGGAGCCTGATGAAGGGTCGGCCCCCTGAGGGGTCATCCGGAGCCTGATGAAAGGTCGTACCCTCGGAGGGTCGTTCAGAGCCTGATGAAGGGTCGGCCCCCTGAGGGGTCGTCTGGTTGGAGGGAGCCCTCGGCCAGACCGAGGATATATACGGGTATATCAATCACCCCCAGCTCTTAGCCATAGATGTTGTTGATATGACTGAGGGATAGTATTGTAGTTAAGATGAGTGTATGATCAGTTAGGTGAGTGACACCTGTTAAGCTAATATGACACCTAGACGGGTACTCATTGCCATTTCAGTTTCCAAGGCATGCGGCTGCATACTTTTCCTGGGGCTTTGTGCCCTAATGATGTCCTCCTCATGGGCTGCACCCTGCCTTGGTCAATGGGCCCATTCATTACTAAGGTATTTAAAAGAGTTTTGATTTCTCTCTCTTTTTCTTCTTCTTCTTCTTCTTCTTCGCGCCCAAGTTTTCTCTCTCTCAAGTCTCCAGCCTTCTCGCCATTTCTGCAGCTTTCGAACCTTCGACTTAGCAGCTTCTCCCTTTCTCTTCAGGTAATCTTTCACCACCAATGCCCTCTTCACTTTCATTTATTTTTTGCTTTTTGTTTTAGGCTTGTAGAGCTTGATTCAGGTTATTTTACAACTTTTTCGGCGACTGTGTTTTGAGTGTTCTTGAATTTCTTAGGTGTTCTTGAGTGAAAACCATCGATTCCCTTTGTTTTAATCCAAAAGTCTAATTTGGTCAACTGGAAACTTATTTGTAGCTAAGTTCCTCAAATTCCTCCAAGTGTAGGGTCTCCCCCTTTGATGCTTAAGAGGCTTTATAGTTTAGCATCTGAATTCCTATCCTTGAGAGATAAGCTCTTTGCAGAGATCAGACGAATAGAGAAAGAGGAGGAGAGGAGACGAGGGGCCGACCCTAATTAGGTACGACCCATCTTTCCTATTCCCCTAGCCACAATATAACCATTTGAGCCATCTGAGTCTTGTGGGTCGTCTCATCGTCCAGCCGAGTGTCAGTCAAGTGAGATGGACAAGAGAGCATCCTCGCCAACTGGCGCTGGTCCTTCTGGTAGAGTAGAGACATCTGACCTAAGCCCGAGCTGACAGGCCGAGGGTATAGTACCCTCCGAGGCTATCCCTGTGATAACCCTATCTCCACATGCCTTCTAGATGGCCTTTCCCCAGGGACCTCTGGCAGATGACGAGGCCGAGGGAGAGGGGACTGAGGACGATGGTGATGATTCAGATGTCCAGGTTGATACCTCCCATGCCTCGTCCTATATCTCCTCAGTTAGGGATCGTGACCTCTTATTGTGGAGACATGCCTATGGAGTGTCCCCCAGCATAACTATGAGGCTTCCCTCTGAGGACGAGAGGGTTTTTTAAGGTGACGAGGGAGAGGTTACTGTGTATGAATAGATGTTTAAGGTAGGTTTCAGACTCCCATTTACATCCTGCCATCGTAGACATTTTATCGGCCCTTGGCGTTGCCCCCTCTCAACTTCCTCCCAACTCCTGGAGGACGATACTAGGTTACATCTCCCTGTGGAAGAACGCTTTCACTGATGAGCCCTCGACTGACATATTCTTGGCCTGCTATAATATCACCTCCTCATCCTAACAACCTGGGTACTATCATCTAGGGGCGAGGAGGTCTGAGAAGAAACTTCTCCACGTGGCGCAAACCTCCAACCACGATTGGAAGAAGAGATTCTTATTCAGCTCTGGGGAGTGGGAGTTCTCCATCGCGGCATCCCCTATTTTTGATGGTCCGAGGGTCCCCAGAAGATGGTCTAACCCGTCAATGAAGGCCAGGTCAGACCCCGAACTTAGTCTGGAAGAAAATGACATAGTTGAGTTTCTGAGAGGATGAGGGAGAGGGGGTGAGATTGCAAAATTTGAAGATTTGATGACTCCTCAGTTCCTCAAAGAAGCTGGTCTGAGGGTCGGCCCTCTGACAGAACTATGTGAGTTATACTGAACGTTTCCCATTCTTTACTTTTTTTAAGTGGTTCCTCTTTATCTCTATACTTTTCTCACGTGTCGTACCCTTTTTAGGTCGTCCTACAGGTGTATCAGACTACCTCTGGGAAATGACTGCTCCCGGCTTATTATCCGGCTTGGCCAAGAAGAAGGGTAAGGAGCCTTAGCAGGCTCCGAGAAAGATGAAGGTAACGGGGTCGAAGGTTGTTGAGCCGACCACCGATAGCCACAAAAGAAAGGAGCCTGAGATTCCTGTTGACCCTCGACCGGATTCTCGGACGAGGGCCAGGGTCGAAGCATCTGAAGGGACTACTTCTTCATCCAGCATGGGGGCCTTCTGGTCCCAGAACTTGGCACATCTGAGGGCCGAGCCATCATCACTGATCGCAAACTTGAGGGCAGCCAAGGCCTCAATGTTTTTTGCTCCCTCGGCTGCTGATTACAAATTCCTATCGAAGATGCCTCCAGCCAAAGTGTATGACTATGGTCTGCACATCCTTGCTCAGGTATTGGTCTTGACCCATTTCTTTAATTCCATTAGCCTCTTGACATCTGTTTATTTTTACTGTTCAGTCTGTATGCGCCTTTACCTCGGCCAACAAGTGGATGGCTGAGAATCAAGAGAAGTTTCATGAGGCCAAGAAGGCCATCCAGCATGAGGCGGATCTTCAATCGGAGCTTGATACTGCAAAGGCCAAGTTGGAGAGTACCAGGACTGAGCATGCAAGGATCCTGGACCAGTTGACGAGGCAGCACGACGAGGACTTGAAGGCCAAAGACCTGCTTCTGAAGGAGAAGGATGAAGCCATGACCCATCGGGAGGCCCAGTTTAAGATTGAGCTATCTGAGGATGTAAAGAAGGCCGAGGCAGACGCTGTGGAGGCCTATAAAATCTCAGATGAGTTCCAAGGCTTCGGCCTTGAGTACTTGGAGAGAGGAATCAGGACGGCCTACCGGTGGGTCATCCTCAGATTTGGTGATGTCGTCTCTTCGGTCCGCCCGTCAATTGAAGAAGTCAGACTAGACGACCCTCTGATCACCGAGGCTCTAACCCTGGTGGAATCCCAAGTGCAAGTCGAGCGGGTCGGCACATCTGAGGATCAGCTAGTTACGGTCATCGAGGAAACCCCTCTCATGGATGTTGAGGCCCTGCCCTCCGATATTGTCCCATAGGGTGGCTGTCTGTAGCCCATACCCTCTTGATGTAATTATCATTTTTGTACTCTACCTTGTATAACACTTGTCATTTCATTTATACTATCATCTCCTTTACTGTATGGTTTGTGCTGTAAATTTTTTATATAATCACTAACCTCTCCCTCATCTTTCTTGAGGGTGAATGAGGGGTCGTCCCCTCCACTGGCCCTCATTATAGCCGAGGGATCAAATTACCAAACTAATAGTTTTAATGAAGTTTTCCCCCATCTTTCTTGAGGACAGTGGTGGGGTCGTCCCCTCCACTGGCCCTCATTATAGCCGAGGGATCAAATTACCAAACTAATGGTTTTAATGAAGTTTTCCCTCGTCTTTCTTAAGGACAGTGGTGGGGTCATCCCCTCCACTGGCCCTCATTATAGCCAAGGGATCAAATTACCAAACTAATGGTTTAATGAAGTTTTCCGTCGTCTTTCTTAAGGACAGTGGTGGGGTCGTCCCCTCCACTGGCCCTCATTATAGCCAAGGGATTAAATAACCAAACTAATGGTTTTACTGAAGTTTTCCCTCGTCTTTCTTGAGGACAGTGGTGGGGTCGTCCCCTCCACAGACCCTCATTATAGCCGAGGGATCAAATTACCAAACTAATGGTTTAATGAAGTTTTCCCTCGTCTTTTTTGAGGACAGTGGTGGGGTCGTCCCCTCCACTGGCCCTCATTATAGCCGAGGGATCAAATTACCAAACTAATGGTTTTAATGAAGCTTTCCCTCATCTTTCTTGAGGACAGTGGTGGGGTTGTCCCCTCCACTGGCCCTCATTATAGCCGAGGGATCAAATTACCAAACTAATGGTTTTAATGAAGTTTTCCCTCGTCTTTCTTGAGGACAGTGGTGGGGTCGTCCCCTCCACTGGCCCTCATTATAGGCGAGGGATCAAATTACCAAACTAATGGTTTAATGAAGTTTTCCCTCGTCTTTCTTGAGGACAGTGGTGGGGCCGTCCCCTCCACTGGACCTCATTATAGCCGAGGGATCAAATTACCAAACTAATGGTTTAATGTTTTCCCTCGTCTTTCTTGAGGACAGTGGTGGGGTCGTCCCCTCCACTGGCCCTCATTATAGCCGAGGGATCAAATTACCAAACTAATGGTTTAATGAAGTTTTCCCTCCTCTTTTTTGAGGACAGTGGTGGGGTCGTCACCTCCATTGACCCTCATTATACCCGAGGTTTCAACTTACCAAATTAATGGTTTTAATGAAGTTTTCTCCCATCTTTCTTGAGGATAGTGGTGGGGTTGTCCCCTCCACTGGCCCTCATTATAGCCGAGGGTTGACCTTTGGAGATGTTTCCATGCGCACTAGAATTGATAAACACAAGATGAGGGGAAACACTGATATTTCTCATTAATTTTCAATGTGTTCTATCGAAACAACACCTATTACAATTACGGTCCATCAAGACCTTACAACACTACTGATAGTATTTTTTCAAATGATCTGCATTCCAGGGGTTGGAAAAGGGTTCCCCCTCTAGGTTTTCTAGCCTATAGGTCCCTGGGACGACTTCATCAATGACCCTATATGGGCCATGCCAATTAGGATGGAGCTTGTTGGGCTTCTGCCAAGTCTTTTTGAGGACCAAGTCCCCCACCGCGATTGGTCTCTGTTTCACCCTCTGATTGTAAAACCTTGCAGTCCTCTTCTTGTAGGCGGCTTGCCTTATCTCAGCATCTTTCCTCCTTTCCTCAATTAGGTCCAAGTCAAGTCTCCTCTCTTCTGCATTTCTCTAGGGGTCGGACATTTGGACCCTATGAGTTGGAAACCCAATCTCAATGGGGATGACGGCTTTCGAGCCATAAGCTAGCATAAATGGGGTTTCTCCGGTAGAGGTCCTTACTGTCATCCTGTAGGCCCACAGCAGGACATATAACTCCTCGACCCATCTTCCTTTTGCCTCCTCAAGCCTCTTCTTGATTCTATCTAGGATTGTCCTGTTTATAACCTCTGTCTGCCCATTGGCCTGAGGTCGGCCCGGGGTGGAGAAGAATTGTTTGATACTCACCCTTTCGCAGTACTTCTGTAGAGAGGTATTTTTGAACTGAGTCCCGTTATCCGAGATAAGGGTGTTGGGGAGACCATATCTGCATATAACATTTTTTCAGATGAACTGGAAGGTCTTCTGCTCTGTAACCGTGACCATCGGTTCGGCCTCCACCCATTTTGAGAAATAGTCAATCGCTACGATGAGGAACCGATAGTTATTGACTGCTCTCGGCAAGGGTCCTACTAGGTCGATTCCCCATACTGCAAATGGCCATGGAGATGTAATGGAGGTAAGAGGATGATGAGGTTGGTAAGGGATCGTGGAAAATCTTTGGCATTTATCACACTTTTTTACATATGCTGCAGCATCTTTCCCCAAGGTCGGCCACCACTACCCTTGGGTGATCACCCTCTTCGCTAAGGATCTTCCCCCAACATGGCTCGAGCACGATCCTTCATGCACATCTTGCAAAATGGAAGGGACTTCTGAGGGGTGCACACACCTATGTAAGGGGAACAAAAACCCCTTTTTGTATAAAGTGTCTCCAATGACAGTGAATTTTGCAGCCCTGTACCTCAGCTTCTTCCTTTCTTGCTTTGCTTCTAGCGTCTCTCCCTCTTTAATGTATTTGATCAGAGGGTCCATCCATGAAGCATCCTGAGAAACATTCAGGCAATTGCCAAGTGTTCCCTCAGCATCTTCGACAGTTGGCCGAAACAAAATTTCCACTGGGACTGTCCTCCTGATGTCTGTCCTGGTCGCCGAGGCTAACCTAACAAGGGCGTCAGCTCATCCATTATCGAGCCTAGGTATCCTCTTTAATTTTACTTCTCTAAAGCTCTTCAATAATGACTGCACCTTCTTAAGGTATCTAGTCATCCTCTCATCCTTGGCCTCGTAGGCTCCTAGTATCTGATTCACTACTAGCCTCGAATCACTATGAACCAAAATATGGCCGACACTAAGAGATTTGGCCAAGGAGTGACCAGTTATCAAGGCCTCATATTCAGCCTCGTTGTTGGAGGCCTTAAAATTGAATCTCAGGGCGTACTCAATGTTTGTGCCGTCGGGTGCTGATACTATTAATCCAGCTCCACTCCCGCTTTCGAAAGAAGGCCCGTCGACGAAGAGACTCCACACAGCATGTTCTTCCGAGAAATTTCCCTCGATGAGTGACCCTTGTCTAAAAAGGTATCTTCCCTCTTCATTTTCAGCCACCTTCCTTCTAGCGGTGCTTATCTCAGCCTTATCTGTAGAAGGGTCGGTGAGTCTACCTTGTTGGGTATCTGTCTTGACGAGGCTCTCACCCTCGGCTTCATCGTCTTCCCATGTAAACTCGGCCATAAAATATGCCAATGCTTGCCCCTTAATGGCCGTCCTGGGTTGATACACAATGTCAAACTCACCTAGCTCTATAGCCCAAGCCATTAGCCTCCCTGATTTTTCAGGCTTGTGCAAAACCTGCCTAAGAGGAGAGTCAGTGAGGATGACCATTTTATGGGATTGGAAGTATGGATTCATCTTTCTCGATGCATGAATCAAGGTGTAGGACAACTTCTCCATCCTTGGATATCTTTGCTCTGCCCCCTCGAGTGCCTTGTTGTTAAAATACACAGGCTTCTGTATCCCATCTTCATCTCTCACAATGGCTGCACTGATGGCTGACTCTGAGACGGTGAGGTACACATAAAGTCGTTCACCCTGCACGGGCGTGACAGCAGCAAGGGAGACCCAAGATATGATTTTATCCCCTTGAAAGACTCATCACACTCGTCACTCCATTCGAAGGCCTTCCTGAGGATCTTGAAGAATGGTAGACACCATTCTGTGGCCCTGGACACAAATCTGTTCAAGGCAGCAACTCTCCCCGTGAGTCTCTGAACGTCTTTAATGGACTTGGGGGTCTTCATCTCAACAAGGGCTTTTATCCTTTTGGGATTCGCCTCGATGCCTATTTGGTTGACAATGAACCCCAACAACTTCCGTGCTCTGACCCCGAAGACACACTTGGCCGGGTTGAGCTTCATCTAATACTTGTCCATCGTGTTAAAGGTCCTTTCCAGGTCTGCCACATGATCCTCTGCCTTCAAACTCTTAGTCAGAATGTCATCTACATAAACCTCCATAGACTTCCCAATTTGGTCTTCAAACATTTTATTTACAAGGCGCTGGTACGTTGCCCCCGCATTTTTTAGGCCAAATGGCATGACCCTATAATAGTAAGTCCCCTTGTCAGTAATGAAGGTTGTCTTCTCCGAGTCTTCAGGGTTCATGAAGATCTGGTTGTACCCTGAATAAGCATCCATAAAGCTCATGGCCTGCGGTAGCATCTACCATTTGATCAATGCGGGGGAGAGGGAAGCTGTCTTTGGGATAATGCTTGTTGAGGTCGGTGAAGTCCACACACATTCTCCGCTTCCCGTTGGACTTTGGGACAATGACTGCATTGGACAGCCATTCAGGGTAGATGACCTCTCTGATAAATTCAGCGTCTTCTAATTTTTTGACCTCATCCCTTATGACCTCATATTTTTCTCTAGAGTAAATTCTCCTCTCCTGCTTTATCGTCTTCACTCCATCCACAACGTTGAGCTTGTGGCACATGATTTCAGGGTCGATCCCTGGCATATCTTCATGACTCCACGCAAAGATGTTTCGTCTTCTCCTCAACAGTTTAATGAGGTCTTCTTTGATATTGGGCGTCAGAGACTTGCCGACTTGGACGGTTTTTTCAAGGTCATCCTCATCGAGGATGATGGGTTCTACCTCTTTCGCGGCCTCTCCTTTCTTTAACTTCATCTCATCCCTGGGGTCTAGAGTGTCAATATTGTAAGTAGTAGTAGCCCTCTTGTGTGCCTCTCTTTCCTCAACGGAGTTGTAGTAACATTCACACGCTGTCGTCTGGTCTCCCTGAACCTCCCCCACCCCGTAGGGGGTAGGAAATTTAATCATCTGATGGACCGTAGACGGCACAACTTCAAACCCCTTGAGGGCTAGCCGCCCCAATATGATGTTGTAGGCTGAAAACACATGTTCATCCATCACAAAGAAACTGACCTTCTTGGTAAGCCACCTCGGCCACTCGTCTCCCATCCTTTTCCAAGGGGATGAACCTTTTCCCCACTGAACCCAATCAATGGGTGATGGTATGGGATGAGTCTAGCACGGCTGAGACCTAAGGCTTTGAAGCATGGCCAAAATATTACATCTGCAGATGAGCCCCCATCTACCAGGATCCTCGGCACCTCGCACCCATGCACCCTAGTAGTGATGACAAGAGGGTCATCATGTGGGGCTAATAGGCCCTTGAAGTCCATTATTGAGAACCCTACTATCAGAGTGTCCATATCAACCTTCTTCCTCTTTTCTGACTTGACCTCCAAAGAAGCCGAGTGTACTGTCTTCGTCACTGCCCTGGCTTCAGCCACGTGGGCCTTCCTATCTGCGACCTCGGACCCACCTCCTGCCAGACCCCCGGAGATCATTCCCACTCCAAGTGATATTATGTTTAGCCTCTTAATGAGGCCTTGGTCATCTCTCGGTGGGAGGTCAGGGTCGTCCTCATCATTAGAAGGGTCGTCCCCTCTTATTTGAGGACCTTCTTTGCATGCATCAACTCACTTTTTTCTGGGGTCATCCCTTCGACCCTTATTGAAGGCACCTTTGTCGACGTACTTTCTGAGCTTCCCTTCTTTCAGCATCTTCTCAATCTCATCTTTCAGAGCGAAAATATTTGTCTGTTATGTGGCCATGATCTTGGTGAAATTTGCACCGTATGTTTTTATTCCTCTTATTGGGGGTTGCCCTAAACTTCTCAGGCTACTTTAGAGATCGGTCACTCTTTATCTCATTGAGAATATGTTCACATCTGACCGTTAGAGGGGTGTAGCCAGCTAACTTGTCATCCGTAGACCTCTTCTTCCCCTCTTTGTTCTTCTTAGGGTACTTTCCCTCACTAGTGCCTCCTTTTTCATCTTCATACTTCGCAGCCATCGGCTCTTCAGCGTTCATCACCTTTCCTGCTGTTGAAAGAAGTTCATCCATCGTCCTCGGAGGGTTTTCAACAAGCTTCCATAATAGATTCCCCTTTTGGAGCCCTCCAATCAGGGCTGTCATAGCTATGCTTTCCTTATAGTCTTCCACCTCCATCTTCTCTTTGTTGAATCTGGCTATGTAGTCTCTCAGACTCTCATTCTTTCCCTGCTTAACATAGAGCAGGTGGGTGGTCTTCTTCTGTGGCCTCATCCCGAAGTAGAAATTGTGGATGAAGCGGTCTCCCAACTGCTTAAAGTTTTCAATGGAGTTTTTTTGGAGAGACGTGTATCAGACATGTGCTACCCCAGTCAGGGTACCAGAAAAGGCATGACACCTCATCTCATCTGAGATAGAGTATATGTCTGCTGCTGACTGATACATCTCCACATGGTGGACAGGGTTGGTGCTCCCGTCATATCTTGGGGTGACCACAGGTGGCTTGAACTTTGAAGGCGTAGGGAAGTTGACTATCTTTGCCACAAAGGGTGAGCCTATGGTGTATCCCCATTGTAGAGGGTCAGGGCTCTTCAATATATCACCGATCTTATCTTCCAGTCGCTGGATCGAATCATTCTAGGGCCTCATAGGGTCGGCTTGGCCGATGTTATCCCCTGCCGCCTCTTTCAGATGGACAGAGGGTTCTGCCGCTGCTGGCCTGCGTCGGCTGTTTACTTCCCCCTGACCGTCATCTTTTCTTATGGGCCGACCCCCGGGGGGTCGGTCGTCTGCTGCCTCCCTTCTAGACCTCGCCGCACTCCTTGATCTGGACAACTTCTCCCACAGGTCATTTACTAGTCCCAACCTCTCAAAGGCTGACCCCCTGCTCAAGCGATCGAAAGTGGAACCTCTTGGGCGATCGTCAGGATTTGGTCTCCCGCACTTCCCTCTGCTCTCTTGGAGGGGTCGTACAGTATTGTTGGAGACCTCATACGGTTCCCAGCATTCTATGGGGGCCTCCTCTCCCTCCAAATCATCATACCTATCCTCAGGGAAAGGGTTCCCTTGCCTTCCCATGCGTAAACGCCGGGGGTCAGCAACATCCCTACGCCGCTGAGGGGGTGGCAGGTCTTTGCGTGGTGCCTGGGGTGGTCCCCTGGCCTCATGCTGTCCTGGAGCTGCTGCCGGAGTAATCACCTCAGGTGAGACCCCCGGTGGTCTTAGTTTGTTCTGGCTCAGAGCCGTGAACTGCTCCTGCATGATCCGCTGGCTTGCTGCCAGAGACTTCAAGGCTGCCGCCACATCAGCCATCTGCCATCTCTGGTGCCATGTGTTTGAGCTGTGAACAACTGAATTGGAAAAAATACTGGAGAGCTTGAGAACCTTAATGGGTCTCTTTCAATGGTGAAACGTCTCCGCACAGGGGGAGAGCTGGTTCACCACGAGAGTGCCCAGTGAGGTCAAGCTGTACAATGGAAGAGATGTCTTCTCATTCCCACAGACGACGCCAAACTGATGATGTTGAAATCTAGCACCACCAGATAAGTGATGATGAGCTCAAACTATAATAACCATGGCAGCCATAAAGATGTAAGTATATAAGTATATAGAAGGAGATGAGTACAAGAGGAGTAAGACAATGATGTATAGTGGTTCAGCCAATTAGGCGTACATCCACTGTGAGTGTGTGATCCACTAAGTATGGGCACTAATGGCCTTGGATATAATGCACATAATCTCACTTTCTCTCTCTACTGTATGTGCAAGCAGAGTTTCTGTTAGGGTTACAATTATCCCTCTATTGATCGATCCCCTTGTAGGGTTGTAGGTGACAAGTATATATAGGTCTTGGGGGGTGTAGTGTACCCCCCAAGTATGCATGGTGCATATGAATGATGATCTAGCCAATCCTATGTTGACACCTGTAGATGCCAAATGATGACATAATATTCCCTCACGTGAGGGTGTGATTTGGTTATAATGGTCTTCCACGTGCCATGTGAGCCTCACGCGCACTTCTCCACGCGTCTCCCAAACCACGCGTTGTGATGATGTCACCCTCGGCCTATTGTATGAGTCCGAGGGCAAAGTTCCTTCTGGTAGTTAGTCTGGCCCAATTCTGGCCTCGTACTATCGTACCCTCGTAGGGTCGTCCGAAGCCTGATGAAGGGTCGGCCACCTGAGGGGTTGTCTGGAGCCTGATGAAGGGTCGGCCACCTGAGGGGTCGTCCGGAGCCTGATGAAGGGTCGTAACATCGGAGGGGTCGTCCGGAGCCTAATGAAGGGTCGGCCCCCTGAGGGGTCGTCCGGAGCCTGTTGAAGGGTCGGCCCCCTAAGGGGTCGTCTGGTTGGAGGGGGCCCTCGGCAAGACCGAGGATATATACGGGTATATCACTATTTTTGCACGAAAATTTTTCAACACAAATAATTAAAGAAGAGAAATAGCATGAAATTCCAATCGATGTAGTCGTATGTATACACAATAGTATCAAATGAAAAGAAACCACAAATTTGTAACCGAAGGCACTACCCAACATAGAAATTCCCATATGCTTGAGTACATTCTCTCAATCAAACATAACAAAATAGAAACCATAATAATAGCAAAATTAGTATTAAATTTTAACAATTCCACTATGATAATGGTGTTCCGCATTCATATCGCAAAACACCCTTATATTTTTTATAAAACCTAAAAAAAGGAAGATTACTTAACACCCTTGTATCTCTTAGAATAAAGTATTAGCCTTCCATGTAAAGAAGCTTAACACTAAACACCTATAAAAAGCAATTGCACATTAGACAAACAGACAAAAAAATACATAAATATTTCAAAATGAACAACAAAAATTAATTTTGAGTAAAGGAAATAAATATTAACATCTATTCTTAGAGTTTCCACCAAACCTCAAGTATCGAACTGGAAAGGGATCTATCATGACCCCGCTACACACAAAATGGAGTAAATACTCTGTACAGAGAAACAAAAAGAAAATACAGTGTTGATTAAATAGATTTGAAACATAAAGTAAAAAATTATAATAAGGCTACACATAAAATAACAAAGAGCCCAACACTAAAAACCACTGAACGAACAGTGAACATAAGCCTTATGGTCTTGGCAACACAACAATACTTTGGGGTGAGTGGCTGTAGAAAAAAATCTTAAGTGGGACAGATTAAAATGGGAACCATTTTCATTCATATTGGAAACACCTGATCTGCACCTGATTTAAACTGACACCTCCGCTTGAAATAGTGGTAGTTTATATCTTTTAAGTGGGTTTGAGGGCCTTATGAGAGGGTTGAATAGTCGGAGATTCATAACTTAGAAGTGTTACTTTAATTCGAATCTTGATTCTTCTAGGAGATGCAAACTTAATACAATTAATGTTAAGAGAATAAAAATGTTAAGAGAATAAAAATAGAAAAACACTTCTCTCGCCACAATTACCGTTAATAGACAAATATGAGAGAAACCGATCACTTATCTCATTCAAAACTCTCTTCAAGAACAAATACCTCTCTGAAAACTTAAAAAATCAAACAAAGGCTAAACAATTCTGATCGAGTACTTGTATATAAGAGATTTCAAAAACAAAATCTCAAACCCCAAATTTTCAAATGAAGTATAAAATCGAGAACATATATTCTAAAATAAAAGAGTGAGAGGGGGTGAGAGATTAAATACCTCTGATATACCCATATGTACCCTCGACCAGGCCGAGGGTGTCCTCCCCCAAGATGAGGGCACAGGCCCAGGGCGAATCCAATGATCATGGCTCCGTCAGAGGAAGAATCATCCATAGAAGACCCTTAAAGGGGCCGACCCCTCATCATGGCCAGACGACCCTTCAAGGGGTCGACCCCTCATCATGGCCTGGACGACCCTTCAAGGGGCCGACCCCTCATCGTGGCCCAGCCGACCCTTAAAGGGGTCGACCCCTCATCACTGCTTGGACGACCCTATGAGGGTACGGCAGTACGAGGCCCAAACCAGGCTAGGCTCGTTTCCAGCAGGAACTTTTCCCTTGACCTCACATCGTAGGCCGATGGTGAAATCATCATAGCGTGTGGCTTGGGAGATGCGTGGAATAGTGCGCGTGGGACTCATATGGCACATGGACTAAACCGTTATAATAATATCATCCCCTCACATGAGGGAATATTATGTCTTCATTAATCCCAGGTGGCACCTCCAGGTGTCAGCAGGGGATTAGCTGGATCATCACTCACATGCACCATGCATACATGGGGGGTACACTACTCCCCCCAAGACTTATATATAC
Organism: Sambucus nigra; assembly: GCA_949130495.1. Classification (NCBI taxonomy): domain Eukaryota; kingdom Viridiplantae; phylum Streptophyta; class Magnoliopsida; order Dipsacales; family Adoxaceae; genus Sambucus; species Sambucus nigra. Next base: position 378,295,612 of record OX422214.1, on the reverse strand, counting down.
TTGTCACCTAAAACCCTGCCAAGGGATCGATAATTGTAAACCTAGCTAAAACTATGCTTGTACACACACTAGAGAGAGAAAGTGAGCTTATGTGCATTGTATCCAAGGCCATTAGTGTCCATACTTAGTCGATCACACATTCGCAATGGATGTAGGCTATATTGGCTGAACCACTATACATAATTGTCTTATTCCTCTTATACTCATCTCCTTCTGTACACGTACTCACACATACATCTCTATGACTCCCATTGTTGTTACTGTTTGAGCTCATCATCACTTATCTGGTGGTGCTAAATCATAGTATCATCAGTTTGGCACCGTTTATGGGAAGGAGAAGACACCTCTTCCTTTATACAACTTGACCTCATCGGGCACTCTGGTGGTGAACCAATTCTCCCCCTTTTTGTGGAGTTGTTTCACCAATGAAATAGACCATTAAGTTTCCCAAGCTCATCCGTCTTTCGACCATACAGCTCTTCATAGCTCAAACACATGGCACCAGAGATGCCACCACCACCTCTTCCTCCATATGATAGTGGGGTAGGACCCAGTTCCAGTCAACCACCACCTCAGTCTGAGATGGCTGATGTGGTGGCCGCCTTAAAGTCTGTGGTATTAAGCCAGCGGATTATGCAGAAGCAATTTATAGCTCTTAGCCAAAACATACTAAGACCACCAGGGGTCTCACTGGAGATGATTACTCTGACAGTAGCTCCAGCGCATCATGAGGCCAGGGGACCACCCCAGGCACCACACAAAGACTTGCCGCCACCACAGCGGTGGAGGGATATTGCTGACCCCCGGTGTCTAAGCCTGGGGAGGCAAGGAAACCCTTGCCCTGAGGACAGGTATGATGATCTGGAGGGGGAGGAGGCTCCCATAGAGTGCTGGGAGCCGTATGAGGTCTCCAACAATACTGTGCAACCTCTCCAGGAGAGCAGAGGGAGGTGTGGAAGGAATAATCCTGATGATCACCCGAGAGGCTCTGCTTTTGATTGCCTGAGTAGGGGGTTGGCCTTTGAGAGGCTGGGTCTAGTAAATGGCCTGCGGGAAATATTGTCCAGATCAAGGAGTATAGCGAGGTCCCCGAAAGGAGGTAATAGAAGGCCGACCCCATGGATGGGATGACGATCAAGGGGAAGTAAATAGCTGACACAGGCCTGTCGCAGCAGAACCTTTCGTCCACCTCAAAGAGGTGGTAGGTGATAACATCAGCCAAGACGACCCTACGAGGCCCTGGAACAACTCGATCCAATGACTGGAGGATAATATTGGTGATATTATGAAGATCCAGGACCCTCTTCAGAGAGGATACTCCATAGGCTCACCCTTTTATGGTGAATATAATCAACTTCCCAATGCCATCCAATTTTAAGCCACCTGTGGTCACCCCAAGGTATGACGGGAGTACCAACCCTGTCCATCATATTGATATATATATCAATCAATGGTAGATATATACTATATCTCAGATGAGATGAGGTGTCCCGCCTTTTCTGGCACTCTGACTAGGGCTACACATGTCTGGTACATGTCTCTTCCAAAAAACTCCATTGAAAGCTTTAAACAATTGGCAAACCGGTTTATCCATAACTTTTGCTTTGGGGTGAGGCCACAGAAGAAGACCACACACCTGCTTAATGTTAAGCAAAGGAAGAACGAGAGTCTAAGAGACTACATAGCCAGATTCAACAAAGAAAAGTTAGAGGTTGAAGATTATGAGGAGCGTATAGCCATGACAACCCTCATTGGAGGGCTCCAGAAGGGCAAGCTATTATGGAAGCTTTTTGAGGACCCTCCAAGGACAATGGATGAATTGCTGTCGATAGCAGGAAAGGTGATGAACTATGAAGAGGTGATGGCTGCAAAATACGAAGATGAAAAAGGAGGCACTAATAGGGGTAAGTACCATAAGAAGAACAAAGAGGGGAAGAAAAGGTCTGCAGACGACAAGTTCACTGATTATACCCCCCTTGACGGTCAGCTGCAAACATATTTTCAATGAGATAAAGAGTTACCGATCCCTGAAGTGGCCTGAGAAGTTGAGGGTAGCCCCCCACAAGAGGAACAAAAACTTGTGGTGTGAATTTCACCAAGACCATGGCCATGTGATAGACAAGTGGTTTGCTCTGAAAGATGAGATTGGAAAAATGTTAAAAGAAGGGAAGTTAAGGAAGTACGTTGATAAAAGTTCCTTCAAGAGGGGACGAGGGGATGACCCCAAAAATAAGAGAGGTGATACATGTAGAGAATATCCTCCAAATAGAAGGGACGACCCTTCAGATGATGAGGATGACCCTAACGTCCCTCCGAGAGACGACCACGACCCTATCAAGAGACTTAATATGATCTCACTCGGTGTTGGGATGATCTCCGAGGGCCTAGTAGGAGGAGGGTCAGAGGTTGCCGACAGGAAGGCCCATGTAGTTAAGGCCAAGGCAGTGACAAAAATTGTGCACTCAACCTCTCTAGAAGCAAAGTCAGAAAAGAGAAAGAAAGTTGACATTGACCCCCTGATAGTGGGGTTCTCAAGAATGGACTTCAAAGGACTCTTAGCCCCATATGACGACCCTCTCGTCGTCACTACTAGGGTACACGAGTGTGAGTTACCGAGGATCCTGGTCGACGGGGGTAGTTTCGAAGATGTAATGTTTTGGCCGTGCTTCAAAGACTTGGGCCTCAGTCGCACAAGGCTCGTCCCATACCATCACCCCTTGATTGGTTTCATTGAGGAAAAAGTTCATCCCCTAGGAATGTATGAGGATGGTGTTAGAAGGGGGACGACTGGCCGAGATGGCTCACCAAGAAGGTCAACTTTTTCATGATGGATGAACAAGTCTTTTCGGCTTACAATATTATACTGGGGTGAGTGGCCCTCAAGGAATTTAAGGCCGTGTCGTCGATGGTTCATCAGATGATAAAATTCTTGTTCAAGGAGACCAGACGACGGCATAGGAATGCTACTTTAATTTTGTCAAAGAAAGGGAGGCGCACAAGAAGGCTACAACCACCTATAATATTGACACCCTCAACCCTAGGGATGAAACAAAGTTGAAGAAAGGAGAAGCTGCAGAAGAGGTAGAATCCATCATCCTCAATGAGGATGAATCGAAAAAATCCGTCCAAATAGGCAAGGTTCTAAAGGCAGATATCAAAGAGGACCTCATTAAGCTGTTAAGGAGAAGATAAAATGTCTTCGCCTGGAGTCATGCAAATATACCGGGGATCGACCCCGAATCACATGCCACAAGAACAATGTGGTAGACGGTGCAAAGACAGTAAAGTAGAAGAGGAGAATTTATTCTCAAGAAAAATATGAGGTCATAAGGGGCGAGGTCAAGAAACTGGAAGATGCTGAGTTTATCAGAGAGGTCATCTATCCCGAATGGTTGTCTAATGCAATCATAGTCCTAAAAGCTAATGGGAAGTAGAGGATGTGCGTAGACTTCACAGACCTTAACAAACATTATCCAAAAGACATCTTCCCTCTTTCCTGCATTGATCAGATGGTATATGCTACCGCGAGCCATGAGCTCATGAGCTTCATGGATGCCTATTCAGGGTACAACCAGATCTTCATGGACCTTGAAGACTCAGAAAAAATTACTTTCCTTACCGACAAGGGGACATACTGTTATAGGGTCATGCCCTTTAGCCTAAAGAATGCAGGGGCAACGTACCAACACCTTCTGAATAAAATGTTTGGAGGCGGAGAAGATGGTAATGATCACAGAGAAGAAGACCTTCCAGTTTATCTGGAAAAACATTATATGCAGATATGGTCTACCCAACATCCTCATCTCAGATAATGGGACTCAATTCAAGAATACATCTCTGGAGAGGTACTGTGAAAGGGTGAATATCAAATAATTCTTCTCTACCCCAGTCCGACCTCAGACTAATGGGCAAACGAAAGTTACAAATAGGACAATCCTAGACGGGATCAAGAAGAAGCTCGAGGAGGCAAAAGGAAGATGGGTCGAGGAGTTGTACGTTGTACTGTGGGCCTACAGGATGGCGGCAAAGACTCCTACCAGAGAAACCCCATTCATGCTAGCATATGGTTCAGAGGCCATCAACCCCACCGAGATTCAGTTTCCTACTCACAGGTTCCAAATATATGACCCCTAGGGAAATATGGAAGAAAGGATACTTGACTTAGACTTGTTCCAGGAAAGGAGGGAAGACGTTGAGATAAGGCAAGCCGCCTACCAACAGAGGACTGTCAGATTTTACAACCAATGGGTGAGGCAAAGGATAATCACCGTGGGGGATCTAGTCCTCAAAACGACTTGGAAAAATCCCAACAAAATCTACCCAAATTGGCATGGCCCATACAGGGTCATTGATGAAGTTGTCCCTGGAACATATAGACTAGAGAACCTTGAGGGGAACCCTTTTCCAACCCCTAGAATGCAGATCATTTGAAGAAATACTATCAGAAGTGTTGTAATGTCCTATCGAACCACAGTTGTAATGAATGTGTTTCTCCAACAGAACACTCGGAATGTTAATGAGAATGTCATATTGGTTCCCCATCTTGTGTTTGTTAATTCTAGTGTAATTGGGGTTATGCTAGGTGACAATGTTGGTGGAAACCACCCTCGTCTATAATGAGGGTCAATGGTGGGGACGACCCCCCCCCCCCCATTCACCCTCAAGAAATACTAGGGGGACTTAATTGAAAACATCATTAAGTTGGTGGGAGACCACCCTCGGCTATAATGAGGGTCAATGGTGGGGACGACCCCCTATTCACCCTCAAAAAAGACGAGGGGGGACTTTGTTGAAAACATCATTAAGTTGGTGGGAAACCACGCTCGTCTATAATGAGGGTCAATGGTGGGGACGACCCCCCATTCACCCTCAAGAAATGCGAGGGGGACTTTTGAAAACATCATTAAGTTGGTGGGAGACCACCCTCGGCTATAATGAGGGTCAATGGTGGGGACGACCCCCCATTCACCCTCAAGAAAGACGAGGGGGGACTTAATTGAAAAAATCATTAAGTTGGTGGGAGACCCACCTCGGCTATAATGAGGGTCAATGGTGGGCACGACCCCCCATTCACCCTCAAGAAAGACGAGGGGGGACTTAATTGAAAACATCATTAAGATTGGTGGGAAACCACCCTCGGCTATAATGAGGGTCAATGGTGGGAAAGACCCCCCATTCACCCTCAATAAAGACGAGGGAGGACTTAATTGAAAACATCATTAAGTTGGTGGGAGACCACCCTCGGCTATAATGAGGGTCAATGGTGGGGATGACCCCCCCCCCCCCCCCCCTTCACCCTCAAGAAAGATAAGGGGGACTTAATTGAAGACATCATTAAGTTGGTGGGAGACCACCCTCGACTATAATGAGGGTCAATGGTGGGGATGACCCCCCATTCACCCTCAATAAAGACGAGGGGGTACTTAATTGAAAACATCATTAAGATTGGTGGGAAACCACCCTCGTCTATAATGTGGGTCAATGGTGGGGACGACCCCCCATTCACCCTCAAGAAAGATGAGGGGGGACTTAATTGAAAACATCATTAAGATTGGTGGTAAACCACCCTCGGCTATAATGAGGGTCAATGGTGGGGATGACCTCCCATTAACCCTTAAGAAAGACGAGGGGGGACTTATAAGATGGGTGAACACACATAATAGCCAGGTCAAATCATACAAGAGACAAGCATAGAAGACAGGAAGTGAGATTCTATTATAAATTGTCACAGATGTTTGTCCAACAAAAATAGAGCACACAAATGCTTTTACAAAGAAGAGGGTATTGGCTACATACAACCACCCTATTGAGCAATATCTGCACGCAAGGTTTCAACGTCTATAAGAGGAGTTTCTTCAGTGACCAAAATAGGCCGCTCCTTAGATGTGCCGATACCTTCGACGTGCTCTTGGGACTCCACATGGGCTAAGGCCTCAGAAATAAGAGGGTCAACAAACTGAACTACCTCAAGAGAGGGACGAACCGAAGAAACGGCATCAACAAAATTAAGGACGACCCACCGACAGGCCGTCCTGATCCCCCTCTCCAAATACTCAAGACCAAAGCCTTGAAAATCGTCTGAGAGTTTATAAGCCTCCACTGCATCGGTCTTTGCTTTCTTCACTGCCTCTTCAGGTTCAGCCTTGAACTAGGCCCCCTAATTAATCAAGGCCTCATCCTTTTCTTTGATGATAGAGTCCTTCGCCTTCAAGTCGACCTCATGCTGCTTCATCAGCTCATCCAGGACCCTTGCATGTTCGGTCCTTGAACTCTCCAACTCGGCCTTTGTACTCTCCAGCCCGATCTTCAGATCGACCTCATGTTGAATAGCCCTCTTGTCATCATAGAACTTTTGTTGATTTTCATCCATCCACTTGGTGGCCGAGGTAAAGGCACAAAAAATCTGCATAGAGACGGGCACATATTAAGGGGCTGAGGGAACAGTTAGTGAAAAGTTGACTGAGGAAATGAAGTAAAAATAAGTACCTGAGCTAGAGTATGCATACCGTAATCATACACCTTGACCGGGGGCATCTTTTATAAAAAATCGTAATCAGCGGCCGAGGGAGCAGAAAACATGGAAGCCTTGGCCGCCCTCAGGTTGGCTATGAGGGAAGACAGTTCAGCCTTCAAGAATGTCAAATTTTGAGACCACTAGGCCCCCATACTGGAAGAGGAGCCATCCCCTCAGACACCTCCACCCTTGCCCTCGTTCGTGCGTCAGGCTGAGAGCCTTCAAGAACTTCAGGCTCTTTCCTTTTGGGACTATCGGCGGTCGGCTCAACGTGTGTCAGCCCCACGACCTTTGTCTTCTTTTGGCCCTACTGAGGCTCTTTCCCCTTTTTCTTTCCCAAGACAGACAGTAAGCTTGGGGAAGTCATCTCCCAAAGTTGGTCTGAGATATTTGCAGGACGACCTGAAAAGGAGACGATGTATTAGAAATGTACAGAGACAAAGATGAAACACTTTAAAAAAATCAAAAATTGAGCAAAAAACTACTCACATAGTTCTGTCAGGGGGACGACCCTCAGACCAGCTTCTTTGAGGAAGCGAGGGGTCATCAAATCTTCAAATTTGGCATGTTCTCCCTCTCTCCCTCATTCCCTCAGGTAGTCAATAATGACCCTCTCCCTCTCCTCCAAGCTGAGTCCGGGGTCTGATCGCTCTTTCATTGAAGGGTTGGACGATACCCTTGGTACCCTCGGACCGTCTTCCACAGGCTCGCCCTCGGTGAGGAATTCCCAATCCACAGAGATAAAGAAAAACCTTTTTTTACAGTCATGATTGGAAGTCTGAGCCACATGAAAAAGCTTCTTGTCAGACTTCCTGGCCCCCAAATGGAAATACCCAGGCTGTTTGGATGATGAGGTGATGTTATAGCCGGCAATGAATAAATCAGTCGAGGGCTCGTCGATAAATGAATTCTTCCAAAGCGAGATATAGCCGAGGATAGTCCTCCACGAGTTGGGAGGAAATTGAGAGGGAGCAACCACAAGGGAAGATAATATTTCAACTATAGCGGTGTGTAAAGGGAACCTAACACCTACCCTTAGCATCTGTTCGTAAATATCAATCTCTCCCGCATCCCCCTAGAAGACTATCTCAGATTCAATTGGGACCCTCATACTTATATTGAATTATATACCAAAGATATGCCTCCATAGTAATAGATCACGATCCTTACCTAATGATACATAAGTCGAGGTGCTAGAAGTATCAACTTGACCATCATCATCATCGAAACTCTCATTTTCGTCCTCAACCTTCTCGTCCCCAGATCCCTCAGCCTCATCACCTATTGGGGGGCCATCTGGAATGGCTATTTGGAAAGCAAAAGGGGACAGGGCTGTTATAGGGATAGCCTCAGAAGGCATTGTGCCCTCGGCCTATCGGCTTGGGCTAAGAGTGGACGTCATTCTCCTCCCAGAAGGACCAACACCCGTCAGCGATGATGCTCTCTCATTCATTTCTCCCTCGTATGTATGACTATCGACTGGACAACCCAAAAGACTCAGATGGTGCCATTGTTGCTCAAGGAATGGGATAGATGTGTCGTACCCAATTAGGGTCGGCCCCTCGTCTTCTCTCGTCCTCTTCTTCTATTCGCCTAATCTCTACAAAGAACTTATCTCTCAGGGATGGGAATTCCACGGCTAAATCATAAAGCCTCCTAAGCATTAAGGGGAAGACTCTACACTTAAAGGAATTTAGCTAAGCTAACTACAAACAGGTTCACAGTTGACTAAGTTTGACTCTTAGCTCAAACTTACAGAAATGAAAATTTTTTAGGGTTGAACACTCAAGAAGAAGAAGAATAGCTCGCCGGAGAAGAACGCCAAAAAAATCAAAACAACTAAGGAAAAAGAAAAAAGAAAACCTAATGCAAAATCCAAATTGTAAACATAAGTTGAAGGCTCAAAGATAAATCTAAAGAAAAGAAAGGTTACCTGAGAATGAAGGCGAAGACAGCGAGGCTTGATGCAGAAAAAATTCACAAAAATGGTGATAGAACTGTTGAGAAACTAGAGAGAGAGAAGACTATAGCACGAAGAAAAAGAAAAGAAATGATTATTTAAATACAATTAAATACTGAGAACGTGTGATAACTGATTAACTTCGCAAATTTCTAATATAGCACACTTATTTAATTTCAGCGCCTAATCATGCATCTAAGGAGCGTGTGTCAACCCATAAATAAATAAAGCATGTGACACAAAAATATGCTGAGACACAGAATTCAGGAAAAAACCCCTTTCGGGTAAAACCTTTATTTCACTATGAATATACAAGCCGCAACTTACAATTACATAGAGAAATCTGCAATGGATCAACGCGCAGTCAACCCACAAAGACACGCAGTCTTGAACTCAGCAAGAGAATACACGCAGCACCCTCCAAGGACTCGCAACCCAAACAACGAAGAAAGAACCGCAGCTCTCCTCAATGACACGCAGCCATAACACTTTGTAGAGACTCCCTCAGCAATGACACGCAGCCCTCGGTTGCAAAGATCTCTCCACAAAGATGAACAACAACAAAGTTTGTGTTCTAGGGTTCCAAAAGATTCACAAAAGTAATTGAGATTTTTGGTGTGAATCAAAAAGATGTTTGGCACATCAAAAAATGAAGTCTTGTTGTGTTTGTACTCTTAAAAACGTTTTCTCAAAGACTTAAAAAATACACCACCGAAATAGGTATATATATAGGAAAAACAAATTAGTGGTAAAACAATTCACGGAACTGCTCGAGTTTATCCCAGGCGGACCGGTCCGGCTTGGGGGCGGATCGGTCCGACCTCGGATCGGTTCTTTTAAAATTTGCCTTCTTCGGTTCGCATTCGATCCGGGGTATACTGGCTTTTCAGCAGGCGGACCGGTCCGATTGAGGGGCGGACCGGTTCGGTGGCGGATCGGTCCGGTATAGAGGCGGACCGGCCCGGCTTTCCCAGAAAAATAAAAAACTTTTAAAAGCCTCATTTTGCTTGAAAAAACTTACTTCTTATTTTTATAAAAAACATTTTATAAAAATTTCCCAATACTAAATATGAACTATAAGGAACTTAAAAACAAAACTTTACCAAGTTCATTCTCGCAGAGGCTATGATGTTGAAGACACTTTGATATTCGGATCCGTTGATGTAGATGCAATCTTGAATTTCTTCAACGGTGTAACGGCGTATGACATACATATTGATAATGGACAAAAATGTCCTTACAAATACTTTGTCATCAGTTTTGGGGCACATAAGTCAAGGCGGTGCACAAGCCGCGAGGAGATGGATCATTAGGGCACCAAGCCCCAGGCAAGTGTGCATCCGCTATAACTGGGGAACACTAATTCACACCTGACCACAGTGGATAAAAGGTAGTATTATCCCTCAGACATCTCAACAACATCAATGACTAAAAGCTGGGGGTGATTGATATACCCATATGTACCCTCGGCCAGGCCGAGGGTGTCATCCTCCAAGATGAGGGCTCAGGCCCAGGGCGAGTCCAATGATCATGGCTCCGTCACAGGAAGAATCATCCATGGATGACCCTTAAAGGGGTCGGCCTCTCATCATGTCCAGACGACCCTTCAAGGGGACGACCCCTCATCATGGCCCAGATGACCCTTCAAGGGGCCGACCCCTCATCATGGCCCATACGACCCTTAAAGGGGCCGACCCCTCATCACTGCTTGGATGACCCTATGAGGGTACGACAGTACGAGGCCCAAACTAGGCCATGCTCACTTTCAGCAGAAACTTTTCCCTCGGCCTCACATCATAGGACGATGGTGACATCATCATAGCGCGTGGCTTGGGAGACGCGTGGAATAGTGCGAGTGGAACTCATACGGCACATGGTCTAAACCGTTATAATAATATCACCCCCTCACGTGAGGGAATATTATGTCTTCATTAATCACAGGTGGCACCTCCAGGTGTCAGCAGGGTATTGGATAGATCATCACTCACATGCACCACGCATACTTGGGGGGTACACTACTCCCCTAAGACCTATATATACTTGTCACCTACAACCCTGCAAAGTGATCGATAATTGTAAACCTAGCTAAAACTATGCTTGTACACACAGTAGAGAGAGAAAGGGAGCTTATGTGCATTATATCCAAGGCCATTATTGCCCATACTTAGTCGATCACACATTCACAGTGGATGTAGGCCATATTGGCTGAACCACTATACATCATTGTCTTATTCCTCTTATACTCATCTCCTTCTGTACACTTACTCACATATACATCTCTATGGTTGCCATTGTTGTTACTGTTTGATCTCATCTTCATTTATCTGGTGGTGCTGAATCTTAGCATCATCAACCTCTACCGGAGTCGAAGATACATCCATAAAACACGAAAAGTCACAGCGGGGCGTCTTGTGGTCCCAGGTAAAATTCTCCATTCATAGCTGCAAAATAACTAACAAAGTGATTTAAACAAATCGAAACCTCAAAATTAACTCAGAATTTCTAACCATAGATCCGAAGATAAGAAATAAATATACGCACACCCATTGAGAGAGTCATCCTCATTTTGGGTTCTTAATTTGTTTTAGATCAGAAAACACACACCCGTTCAGTGACATCTTTTTCAACGGACGTCGCAATGCTACTATTTTTATTCACAGACATGGTACTCTCTCTCTTAATTTGTTTTGGAGCAGTACACACACCCATTCAGTTTAAAACATTTTTATATGGTATATTTATCTCGTTGAGATCGCCGAGAGAGAGATTCATTTTATGGGTTTGATCCAAGACTTTGTGGCTTGGTTAGCACGCTTATTGAGAGAGAGAGAGAGTGATGAGCTGCAAAAAAAATTCTTAAATCCTCAACAAATTACAGTTTAGCAGTCTCGAGACATGGGACAGATGGGGCCTGCCTGCAAACATTTTTCCACGTGGTATATAATTTTATCATTAGATTCAAAATTCCAGACTCAATCTCAACCACTAGTTGACAAACACCAAACCACTAACTTTCAATCTCAGCCATTAGTTGGGAAAGACCAAAAGTCCTTCCTCCTATATATATATGTGTGTGTGTGTGTGTGTGTGTGTGTGTGCGTGTGTGTGCACAATAAGGGATAATGGGGTTTTACTATTTACTATTCACTATCCAAAATGTAATTATACAAAGGGTTTCAATTTGCGTACTAAAAAACAAATGGTTGGGATTATTGTACTAATTTTCTAAGATTTCCCTAATAAAATAAACAAACCCACTCCGTCGAAGACAAACATCCCTCTAATAAAACCCACTCAAACATTTTGCTTTCCATCCCTCTTACCAAACCCACTCCATATGTATATCATTTTGATATTAAAAACTCCATTTGTAATGTTAGATAAGACAAGCTTAGGAAAACATCGAGTATAGCCAACAACCTTCAATTAAAGTTCAAACCAAAAAATTGTCAATGCGATGGGTGGTTGATCAAGGGTGAAAGGTGTGTTCATGTAAGGATGCAGTCATTGTTTTCGTTTCACCTCCTCAATAAAAAAACCTAAATTACAACTACACTTGCGGTACAAGTATAGCGGTAAGTCGGGTATCGAAAAATCCACAGAGACGAGTTGCTAGAATTTATAGGATTTAATACTCCTAAATAAAAAGTGTAAAAAGGTCAATTACAAACTAAAAAGGAAAAGATGCATAAAAGGGAAACGATAAATCTAGGCAAGTGTAAATTAATCTAGATTAGTAAAGCGGTAAAAACTATAGGTTGCGTCGAATATCACTCACCCGAGTTAATTAGTATAAAATGGTCACATGGGTCTATGAGTTATTACAAATGCGTCTCGTTTTGACAGTTAATTGAATCAAGGGTTGTCACGCCCCTAAATCCGCATAAAAGCCTAATAAGATTCTGGCGTCAACAAATACCCCAAAAATTACCCACGCAAGGTCGTAAGCACGGGACATACGTGATATGCCCCGTCAAATCTCCTAGGCGCAATAACTAGAATAACGCACCCGAAATAGACCCGTAAACTCCATCACCAAAGCAAAGCAGGATGTCAACCCGAAATGATCCGGCACAACCTAAACTAAATTAGCTAGAAAGCATATTAAAAACGCGGTAATTAAACACGATAAAACTACTCTACAAAGCAAGGAAATCAAATCAGTTTAACCTAATTATGAAAGCATGTGAATCTAATTAACAAAGCAAGAATAAAGGAAATTCAACTATATTAATGGAGAGGGAAGATGAATAGTGAAACTTACAACCCAATTGGGTGTCAAACCAAGAAGAATTGAAGAAGAACTCTCCAAAACACTCAAACCCTAAGCTAAACTAAACGAAAATCGATTATATCTGTTATTTACAACAAAATTGGTATTTGTAGTAAGTGGAATTAAAATATAAAAGAAAAGACAAAAGAAAAGAAAAGCCAAAATATCTGCAGAAAACGGGGGATCGATCGATCGATGGTAAAAAATAAAGCCCACTATCTCCCCATGATTGGAAAAAACTGAAGGATCGATTGATCGATCATTTTGATCGATCGATCAATGGCTGCAGGTCCGCAACTCTTCCCCCGCTTTGGTTTCATTATTTTTCCCCTCCGCTAAAATCTCCGTAACGTCTTCGTTTTGAATCAAATTCGTGCACCGTTCGCAGACACGCGAATCTTGCGAGGAGGGCTACAACTTTCATGTAGATGTTGGGCCAGGTGCCCAAGATGTGAACAGACTAAAATGCCCTTGAACGTGCGATCGTGTACAAAAATCGAGCGGAATGCGTCTGAACTTCACACTTAGCATGAAAATACCTATGAAAGCTTAGTTAACCCATGCAAAACATGTTAACATAGAAATCCGAGGTTGTCTAGTTAATGATCATAAATATAGGGAATAAGATACTCGAGGGGGCTAAAATGTGTCGGTTCAAAGGATGAAATACGCAATATTTGCGTATTATCACACCCCCTAACTTACACATTGATAGTCCCTAGAAATGAAATAGGATGCAACAATAACTACAAGCAAACCAAAAGCAGGAGATAGTACAAAATTATGGTATAAAAGCATAAGGCCACTTTTGCGAGCGATTTGATTGCATTTAGAATATGCAATAAGCCATTAAACCCCTGGGTTACCCTAGTGGATGAGTGTCGTCTCATGAGGGTTTTCATGGATGATACCCACAAACATCACATGGTTCCCTCAAAATAATCCCAATCAAACATGCGACAAGCCCAACAATAGCGAAAAGGATTTCATACACGTTATTAGAAAAATGAACGAATTCAAACAAAAGTCTGAATCATTAACATTATAGAATGCACCTCATAGAATTGAAACCATAAAATGTGGGAGGGGAGCGAGCACATGCAAAGTGTGATTTGGCAAAAACTTAAATAAACCGGATACTAAATAAAGCAGGAATATATTCAATCTCACGAGCATTACACTCATCAAGTGAATTCACTCGAAATAGGGAGATAACACGGGACATGTGGGCATAAAGAGTAGATGTAGATGGAAACTAGGCCGCACACATGTCACGAATGAAGAACACTATATTTGAAATTAAAAACTGTAATCTCAATGAAAGATATCGCTCACTAAAGGAGGCAAAATGCATTTTCACAGATTATCAAAACTATTTAAACCTTTGAATTACATCTACTTAAGATCACATAGCACTTTAATAGGGTTATAATGTTGTTTTAGCTAGGGTCCGAAACGAAAGATATGTATGTACGGATTAAAAGTGTTCGAAATGAAAACTCGGGATAATGGGAAAATGCGATAAATATCAAAATTAGAAAACAAGTCCCAAACGAGCATTAGATATATCATCGGGGAGATTAATCAAAGCTTATTGAACTATATACACAACATTTACAGCTTTCTCTTACTTTTATTTTCTTCTTTTTCTCATGTTTTCTTTTGTTTTTTGCTTTCTCTTTTTCACTTTTTTTTTCACATCACTTTTCTTTACTTATCACACTCTCACATGCCTAAATTGTAACCACACACAATTACATCATTCAATTCCATGTAACATTCCAAACAAAGGTATGGAAAGTGTATATATGGGATAAAACTCCAATGTGGAGTTGGTATGGGAATTGGGTTATGAAACGAAAGGCTCATATTTAGGCTCAAAGGGGTTAATGAGGGTAAACACATAAGGGTGAGGTTAAGGCTAATATGGGTGATATAACAAAGATGGACTATGATCATTTAAAAAGTTTACGCAATTCTCGAGTCAAAACAATATATGAAAATCATGCTCAAGTAATACATTTCAAGTATGAACTCAATTAATGAACGATCAAAGAAAGAATAAAGAGATTACCGACGAATTCAACGTTTTCAAAGAGTAAAGAATAGTGTATACACTCGCAAACGACAAAAGTTACAAAGCTTACTTGGTGTAAGTATATACAATGCAACAAAAGATTACTGAGTTACAAAATCTTAAACCAAAATAATAGAACAATAAAAGTGCATGTGCTCATGGGATTAAAGTTTAATTCATGAAGTTACTCATAATAATAATGATCGAGGAATAAAGTCTAATAACTTCTAAAATCGAGAACATACATCATTGGGTTGCCTATTGGATCGGGCAATTATTGACATTTATCATCGAAAGCAAAGGCAAAATGCCAAATAAAGGAGAAAAAAGAAAGGAAATCTTTTTCAAATTTCTAATTTTTCTAAGAAAAGCATACTAAGTAACTAACATGTGAGCAAAAACATGGAAACTACCAATGAATGGATAGAATATCCCACACCCCATAACTTAAAACCTGACATTGTCCTCAATGTTAATTAAGAACCAAGTTAACAAGAGGAAAAGAATGATGTTACCCAAAATGGAGAAATCTTCGAAAAGTGCGAGTCCTATGATTCTACAAAACAAGTTAGTAATAAGCATAGAAAAAACAAATAAAAAAAAGTTAACAAATTACACTTGACTAAAATAAAAAATAATAAAAGGATAAAAAGCTAACTTATACAACCTACTATTTGGGCTTCACACTAACTGTACACTAGAAGTCTAAATAACTGAGGGTCCACCGGTGTACCCTCACTCTCAAGCATGCCCTCCGAAAAATATGAATTCCGTTTGAACAATGGAAGGCATGTGTAAGGCGTAAGAAATTAACCATCGACAATTAAAAGTTTTGGAGGGACGATGGGGGATTTTGATTGAAAAAGTGAAAAAAACATGTGGGGACCGAGAAAATCCGAATATCCTCCCAATGATTTTGAAATTGGAATGGGAGGGGGCGCACACAAAGGCAAAGATGCGATTATGGGAGGCGACTCAAGCAAGTACTCCTCATCGACGAAAAGGGTTAAAACATTAATGTTTGAAACTGAATCATCAGCTACTTGTGATGGTGTGATAACAGAGAATGAAAATGGGGATGAAAGAAATTAAAAATCATGAGATGAATCCTCATTGCATGAAGATTGAGTTTCGAAGGAAATAATATCATTTTCAATGAAATGTTCTTCTTTGGGGGCCAAAGAAGAAAACATTTCATTGCAAATGGATATTACGTCATTTTCATCTTCGCTTTCAATATCTATTATGCAATGGGCTAAGCCGAGAATGGTTTGTTCCAAAGTAGGAACAAAGTCCTCATTTGGTTCAAAACATTCCTCGACTTCAAAAGTCTTGGAAGCAAAATCATTGTCCCTAGCAACGACGTCATTTTGATCACGGGTGAAAGGTGTGTTTGTGTAAGGACATCGTCGTTGTTTTCTTTTCACCTCCTCAATACAAAAACCTAAATTACAACTATACTTGCGATACAAGTATAGCGGTATGTCGGGTATCGAAAAATCCACAGAGACTAGTTGCTAGAATTTATAGGATTTAATACTCCTAAATAAAAGTGTAAAAAGGTGAATTACAAACTAAAAAGGAAAAGAAGCATACAAGGGAAATGATTAATCTAGGCGAGTGTAAATTAAACTAGATTAACAAAGCGGTAAAAACTATAGCTTGCGTCGAATATCCCTCACCCGAGTTAATTAGTACAAAATGGTCACATGGGTCGATGAGTTATTACAAATGTGTCTCGTTTCGACAGTTAATTGAATCAAGGGTTGTCACGCCCCTAAATTCGCATAAAAGCCTAATAAGATTTTGGCGTCAACAAATACCCTGAAAATTTTGCACGCAAGGTCGTAAGCACGGGACATACATGATATGCCCTATCAAATCTCCTAGGTGCAATAACTAGGACAACGCTGCCAAAATAGACCAGTAAACTCCATCACCAAAGCAAAGCAACATGTCAACCCCGAATGAGTTCAATTCGGCACAACCTAGACTAAATTAGCTAGAAAGCATATTAAAAACGCGGTAAAACTAAAATACAAAGAAAGGAAATCAAAGCATGTAAACCTAATTATCAAAGCATGTGAATCTAATTAACAAAGCAAGAATAAAGGAAATACAACTATATTAATGGAGAGGGAAGATGAATAGTACAACTTACAACCCAATTGGGTGTCAAACCAAGAAGAATTGAAGAAGAACTCTCCAAAACCCTCAAACCCTAAGCTAAACTAAACTAAAATCGATTATCTCTGTTATTTACAACAAAAGTGGTATTTATAGTAAGTGGAATTAAAATAGAAAAGAAAAGATAAAAGAAAAGAAAAGACAAAATAGCTGCCGAAAACAGTGGATCGATTGATCAATCAAAATGATCGATCGATCGATGGTAAAAGATCAATCCCACTGTCTCCCCATGATTGGAAAAAACTAAAGGATTGATCGATCGATTATTTTAATCGATCGATCGATGGCTAAAGGTCTGCAACTCTTCCCCCTGCTTTGGTTTCATTGTTTTTCCCCTCAGCTAAAATCGCCATAACTTCTTCGTTCTAAATCGAATTCACGCATCGTTTCCATCCACACGAAGTTTTAGGGGAGGGCTATAACTTTTGTGTAGATTTTGCGCCAGGTGTCCAAGATATTAAAAGACTAAAATGCCCTTGAACTTGCGATCATGTATGGAAATCGAGCATAATGCATCCAAACTTCACACTTAGCATCCAAATACCTATAAAAGCTCAATTAACCCCTGAAAAATATGTTAACATGGAAATCCGAGGTTGTCTGGTTAACGAGCATAAATATAGGGAATAGGATACCCGAGGGGGCTAAAATGCATCGGTTCAGAGAATGAAATACACAATATTTGTGTATTATCAGTGGTCGTACTAATTTTGTAATGTTAGAATTTAGGTTGCATCTATGTACAATAACGTCTAATATGTTGACTATTTTTATGCAGTAGTGGTTAAGGCAATAGTATTGAGTTTGCAATAGATCTAATTTTTGGTTGATTGAGTTTTTATGTAGTAGTAGTTAATTTAAATGTAATTACCCCAACCTGTTAAGGGTAGTGAATTCATTGAGATTCAATGGTATTCATATTGAGTTTGGTAATGCAATTTTTTATTCAGTTAATGAATTCATTAGTATTTTGTTACCATTTGGGAGTATTGAAATTATGACTAGAGAACCGTATATGAATATCGAAATTCTGAATAAAAAAGATCACATCATTGAATAAATTTATAGTCATTCAAATGTAGAATTTGCTTGTGGCACTAATGATTTACATTTATAGCATTTATGGCATCCATTCCTATATTTTTTATTGGTATTCAATTTGTTGCGGTTGTGGTATTCATACTGGTCGTGGTTTTGGATTTGAATTTGTAGTAAATACCCACCATTCGAATTTGTAACATATACTACAAAGTTTTATCTTTTAATGGTAAATATTTTAGTGAAGAAATAGTTGAATACCTTATAATAAAGAATTTTTAACAGTTTGTAGCATTCAAGGCAGTTAAATACTCTATAGTGAAGCATTAGCGGATACTACCATATGTGTGGAAGATATTATAAATTTGTAGCAGTTGTGGTGATGCATTTAATTAATTAATGAATGGTGTAGAGTATTGGATAATTAAATAATTAATGAGGTTAAGCATATGCTTTCTTTTATATTTTAGATGTTTCATAGAGTATCAATATGAATTTGTAGCAGATAATTAATTAGTTATTGAATGTTTTTTATGTTTAAGAGAAATTTCATTTGTATATTAAAGTGATTATTCAAATTAATATTCATTTGAATTTCAAATATGGTCACAATAGGATAAACATTACATTTAGACCTCTAAAATCAATGGTCATATTAAAGTCGACTCCTCGTCATCACATCAGAGATGCCTACCAAAAAGACACCATAAACTGGACCGAAGCGATGAGTTGTCAACCACGTTTTAGGTTTTTGAGGTAATATCTTCTCTCTTTCTCTCCTATTTTGATTTTATTAATTGTTCTTTCTAAAATGTGATATGTTTGTGCATGTTCGAGTAGGATGTTTTATTTTTGGGCTCACAGGTAGTTTGAACTTCCCTTATATTAATTTTCTTTAAGTAGTTTTGCACCCGAGGCACCAAGGATTGCTATCCGTCTTGGTCAACAAGTTAGTAATTTCTAGTTATACTTGTGTGAAGTGAATTTGTTTCCATTTTTTAATTTTTGGTTAAGAAAGTGATATTAGATGATCTCACAATTTGAAATTTTTTAGGTGATCTTCTATTATGTTAAATTCATTGTGTTCATTATTTGAAAGTAGTAAATAGAAATTTAAGTTATTAAGTTATGTTATTTCTTTGAGTAGTTGATAATTACTATATTTTTTATAGAAAAAAATTTTAGACATCATTACTCCTGGACTTCCCAAAATAGTTGTGACACGTGGATTCATTGTCATCAAAGATCATTTTAAAGAATTAGGGGGAATGCTATTGGGTCGAGAAATTTGGGAAATATATATTGATAATATTTTTATATAAAATGAACACTTCCTTAGACCCAATAAAAATATGTGGACACTTAGAGATGCATATCACGCAACTATAGCATGGAATATTGCTAATGTACTAATTTTTATATTTAACTACTTGAAATCTCTAAATAATTATGTATTAGTGACTAATTATTGATTTTAATTTATGTAGGTGGAAGAGGATGTTTGATCTTCATAGCCGAGATTAGACTTATGGAGATTCATTTTTGCCTCAATATTCATTTATGTGGAATTATACTTTGACAAGATATTTTTTTCCAAGTTCAAATATTTTAGTGTATGGTGAGTGTTGTTAGTTTTATAATAGTGACTTTTTAATTTAATCGCAATTGTTTAATTTAATCTTAGTTTGTAAAATTGTTTTGCATGTATATGTTATGTGTACAAACTTATATATAGGTGGTGTTTCTCTAAATGTTACAATATATTTTCAACAACAAAGAAATATGGTGAAAGATTAAAATTCTATCAAAAAATAATAAAAGAATGACGCGATGTTCAAAATATGTTGTAACATATATTTAATGCCACAAAAAACTAGAAATGTCGCGATGTTCAAAATAATAAAAAGTTTTTTTAGCATTTCACTTAATGTCATAATGATTTTTTCTCGCATATATGTAATGCCACAAAAAAACATACGTAATAATTTCATAATGCTGCAAAAGATTGTTTTCAGCTCTTTTTAAATGATACAAAATTTTCTCTCCAACATTAATACTAACGCCATAAAAACTTTTTTTTCGGATATTTATAAAATGATGGACTAATTTTCATATATCTTTCCCGGCATTTATAAAAATTCCGTTAAGCTTTAAGGATAGTGGTCCTTGCCTCGGTTACTCAAATGCTGGGAAATTTGCCACAAAAAGTTTCTCCTCCATTTCTGGTGTCTTTCTCGGCATTTAATTAATGCCGAAAAAAAATCAATTTTCTTATGATGATAGTTTTTCTTGTTTAAGAAAAACTTCAATTATTTGAATATTTATGGGTGTGTAATATGGGTTTTGACCTTTAAATATTTGGTTTTTCAGATTCGTCCTGGATATTGATGTAATTTGAATGGCATAATCGTACTAGCCTTTTATTTAAGTTGCAATGATTTTTCCTTATTTCTGAATGCATGCTCCGACTACTTCTTCATTTGTAATACTTGTATATTTATTTGTCCCATACTTGCTAAATTTTTTCTTAACTTTATGTCTTTATTGAATTATTCTTCATGACGATACTGTGGTCGATAAATGCCGAGAAAATTTTGATACTCAGTTGAAGAACTGAGCTGATTGTAAAAAAAAATTATACTTTGTTGATGAATCAAGTTATTCACAGAAATTTTTTAGACTAGGTTGACGAACTGAGTTTGTTCATGCAAGTTGTTTATACTCAGTTGACAAACCGATTTGTTTATACTCCAAAGGTCAAGTGTAAAAGGGTGGTGCGAATGACCATTTATGTTCCGATCACTAGTTTTATTAATACACTTTTTTTACTCTCAATTTCATCATTCCTTCCTCATTACCACCATACATCCCAATTTTATTTCAAAATCACTAAGTGATCAGAGGCATCCCTTCTTAACTCAGAGTAAACCTAGTTTATACTCACGGTCGACCATGATAAGAAGATTGGATTAGATATGAGGTGGTGAGAGTTAACTTGGTGATCAACCAAGTTGTTTTTTCTAAGACTTTTGAGTGTGTAAAAGGCATACTAAGATGTGGCTTGGTGTGAGACTTATTCCGACCGAGCGGATTTCTCATAATCTGGTATAACCTGAATGCTTAGGTGGGCATCTGACCATTGTACTGGTACATAATCGGTATGCTCCGAGTGGGGTGGTTATGAGATAAGATGCATTAATGGAGATAAGACAACCAATCGACAAAAATATATCATTTGGATAAAAACACCCTTTTCTTAATTTCAGTGTTGCATGGAGTAACAACTTGCAAAAGCCATAAAAGAAATGAAACACACGAATTAAATAACAATA
Organism: Sambucus nigra; assembly: GCA_949130495.1. NCBI lineage: Eukaryota > Viridiplantae > Streptophyta > Magnoliopsida > Dipsacales > Adoxaceae > Sambucus > Sambucus nigra. The sequence goes on along the minus strand of OX422214.1, from coordinate 378,274,231 downwards.
AGAAAACATGAAATACATAATATTAAAAGGTTCTTTAGATCACTAATCGTCCACTCATTTTTGCTTGGCGATCATTTTTAATGGTAGTAAATCTTCAGATTCTAAATGTTTCACTGACGAGGGAGGGAGTGACATTCATGGCCTATAAGGTCGTACATTCTTGGTCGTATGATTCAGGCAACTACATAAGGGACCTCCCAATGGTCTTATAACTTTCCATAGATGGGATTTTGGGTCAATTGCATCATCTTCCTAAGGATAATGTCACAAAACTGGAAGGGTCAGTTCTTTACTCTTCGGTTATAGTACTGGGACACCTTTTGTTATGTTACAATAACCCTTAGTTTCTTCTTCTTCCATTTGCTCATCCAGGACATCTAGGTTGGTTCCGATCCATTCTTCATTTTGTTATTCACTTAAATAATTCACCCTCAAGCTTGGGACTTATGGTTCATCTCATATCACGGATTCGGTGATGTAAGTCAAAGAAAAGGTGTGGATCATGTTGGTCCCCTCATTATCATTCGGTAGTCCCAAAGGATGGAGGCCATCCTTTCAACCCAAATTCCTTTAGAGTTAATATGTTCTATTTTAATTCCATGGAAGAGAGTTAAATTTGTTACTTCAACCTGACCGTTACACCTAGGATGACTTTTGGCTTAGTAGAAGTTCTTGATTTTGAATTAGTCTCACAACTTGTACTTCCCAATACTATCAAACTGATTCCCATTATCTGAAATGATAGCGTTTAGAATTCTGAACTGACTGATGAGGAATTTCCAAATGAATAAATTCACATTTTGATCAGTGATCCTGGCTACTGTATCTGCCTCCACCCACTTCGTAAAATAGTTAATTTCTACTAACTAGTACTTACGGTAACCCTTCCTGACCGAAAACAGACCAAGGATGTCCATTCCCCATAAGGTGAACGTCTAAGGGGAGATAATCACTAATAACTCTTCGATTGGATGATGAACATCATTCACTCTCCTTTGGCATTGGTCACACTTTTTAACGTAGTGCTCATCATCCTTGTTCATCATCAGCTAGTAGTAACCCCGTGTTAGGGCATTATGGTTCAATCTTCTCTTGTTGGGGTGTACTCCAAAGGAACCGTAGTGGAGTCTTCCTAGGACTATCATTACCTTCGTATGATGAACACATTGGAGGATATGTCAGGCATAGCCCCTTTGTATAGTAGGCACTTTGTCGCCTTGACATGCACCTTCCTTGTCTCTAAATAATCCTACAAAATGATCCTTTTCTTTTAGGAATTGGACATATTTATCCATCTAGCGAGGTACTTATATTATAATATTTATTGTCTTCACTTACTCGATATTACTACTAGGTCATTCCAATATCTCCATGAGGTGATTCCCATGGTTTGTCGATGCCAAGTTGTCTAGTTCATCGTTTTTAGTGTTATCATCCCTTGGAATACATTTTATAATTAACATTTTAATCTATTTTGCTACTTCGTGGATTTGTTTTAAGTACGCCACCATTTTAGTCACTTTGGCGTCATAATCACCCATCACATGCTAAATTACCATATTGGAGTCGCTAAAGAACTGGATGTGGTCGGCCTTTAGGGATAGCGTGAGTTTTGATACAATGATTAGTGATTCATACTCAACTGCATTATTATATGTTTTGAAAATTAACCTTAGTGCATACTCCATGAAAGTACCTTTGGGCGTCTCCATTATCAACCACACTCCATATCACCTTTTATTAGAGAATTCATCCATATAAACTATCCATATCTACTTTCCTTTACTGATTTACTGGGAGATCTCTCTCCCTCGGCACTGGTAAATTCTACGATGAATTTGATGACATCTTATCCTTTAACTTCCACTTTCAGCTTATAGTGTAAGTCTAACTCACCGAGATTTAATAAACACTTCATTAGTCCTTCTAAAGCCTCCATCTTATGGAAGACTTGTCTTAGTAGGTATTCGATTAGGATGATAATGATATGGGCTTGAAAGTGTTGCCTTAACTTTCTGGATGACTCTATCAATGCAAATGCTAGATTTTCAAACATCATGTATCTTGATTTTGATTCTTGAAACACTCTACTCTCTTAAAATACTAGTCGTTGAATCCCTACATTTCCCAAAACAGGACTACCTTGACCGTCGTTAGAGAAATGGAAAGGTAAAGGCATAATTCTTCTATCGCTATTGGCTTCAACAGGAGCATAAAATCCACGAGGTAAGATTTCAGGTCTTTCATGGCCTTTTCACACTCGGCCATCTAGACAAAAACTAAGTTAAAAAAATGGAGTGCACCTATCCGTTTCTTTTATTATGAACCAATTTAGATTTTCCACATTCTCGATTAGTGATTGTACTTCCTTCAAAGTCTTTGGGATCCTCATATTTAGTATCACCTGAATCGTTTTTGGGTTGTCTTCTATCCCCTTAGTGTCACCATAAATCCTAAAAATTTCCTTGACGCCATTCCAAAGGCATATAGTTTAGGTTCATCTTGATTCTGTATGAATAAAGAATTTGAAAAGTCTCCTCTAAGTTTATCACATAATCCTCTCCTTTTAATCACTGCACCAACATATCATCCACGTACACTTCCATAGTATTACCTATTTGGTCCTTGAATATCCGATTGACAAGATTCTCGTAAGTGACCTCTGCATTTTTTAATCCGAATTGCATCACCCGGTAATAATATATCCCTCTATCAGTCATAAAGGAGGTTTTCTACACATCGGCCATATGCATTTATATCTAATTATATCCAAAACACGCATCCATTAATGACAAGGTCTCGTTCATAATTGTGGCATCTAAATGGCAAAGATCCTCGACAAAGGGTATGAGTCCTTTGGACACGCTTGATTTAGGTTTGAATAGTTAACACACAATCTCCACTTTTTGTTTTGTTTTCTAAGCATTATGATGTTCAATAACTATTGGAGATAATTGATATTCTGAACGAAACCTGCTTCAAGTAATTTACTAACCTTAATGTGTGTGACTTGTTTCCTCTCATGGGAGAATTCCCTCCTCCTCTACCTCACATGTTGGTTTGTTAGTTTCAGCTTCAGCCAATGAGTCACTACCAAGGCATCAATGCTTGACATATCCTCATATCTCCACATGAATGTCTTGGGGTGCATTTTTAAAAACAAAACCAATTATTCCTTCTTCCTAACGATTAGTGATGATCCTATGTATATCACCATCTCCAAATAATTATCATACATCGGAATTAGGATCACTTGTTCGACATGAGATCTCGAGGTTGGTTCTTCTCTTGGGTATAATCCATCAATGTTTGGAACAGAAGATCGAGGGACTTGATTGATAAGATTGCATTAAGTCTGCTTAGGGTAGTTTTCCCAATCAATACATTATAAGATGATGGGGATATAACAACTAAAAAATCCACCTACATAGTGGTTGATTTTGGACCTTTTCTAATTATGAACGAAAGCTTAATCGCCCTTTTGGATATACCTTATCTCCGAAAAATCCCAAAAGTATGATCTTCACTTTCTTCAACCTTGTTACCTTAAGATTCATCTGCTCATAGAACTAAAAATAGATGATAACCACCGAATTCCCCATGTTCACCATGATTCTCTTGACTATATAGTTGGAGATCTCAGTTGTGATCAAAAGGGGATTGTCATGGGGCATAATCAGATAAGAGTTATTTGGTGTGATCTTGATATACTCCCAATCTTTGATGGGTTTCTCCTTTCGTACCTCCATTAATTCTCATTTCTAACTCTGTTATGCTTGGGGAGATGATAAATATTCTCCCCTGATTGTGAACCAACTAGAGATCATGTTTATCCTCTGTCCTCCTTCGACTATGGACACCTCCCTTCAGTATTTTGATCTTGGTTCTTGATATTTAGATAATCATTTCATCCAATCATCCCTCTACTCATTTCTCCATTTTTCATGACGAGGTGGCCCTATATGTAAAAATTCCCTTAAATTCCCCCTTTGAATCAACGGTTCAATATCACTTTTCAAATGAAGACAATCATTGTTATTATGCTCGTAGTATCGATGAAACTAGTATTAGAAATTATACTTAAGCATGCGGCCTGTTCTTCAATCTATTTGTCCATCTTAGAATCTTTGGATCAACCATAATGTTTAGCACTCACCCCACGGTTGTATTGATGGGAGTGAATGGCTTTATATATGTCTGGATCACCCACTGGGATACCCTTGGAGAAAACTTCTTTCTCCCTTGCCCGTCCTCAAATTTCCTTTATCCTAAATCTTTGGGTTTAAGGCTTAACTAACAAATATCAATCGTATCCTTAACGTGAATGTTCTTCTCCACTTTATTCATAACCTCCATCATGCTGGTGGGAGGATTCTTCGATAGGGATTAGATCGCGATGCTTCTGTATAGCCCTCGTAAGAAAGATGACATAGACACCTTCTTATTTAGGTGATAAATATTGAGGAGCTTATCCTTGAACCTCTTCACATACTTCCTGAAGTTCTCGTCATTTGACTAAAGGATGTTGAATAGATGTTAAGTGGTCTTCCTCTAGATCAGAATCCCTATGAAGTGTCAAATTAAGTGTTTTGAGATCTCCTTGAAGCATGTGAAGGAATTAAATGGCAAGCGGATGAACTAAGTTCTTGTTGAACCTTTTCAGTGTCATGCAAATTATTTGCATCTGATATGTTCTAAGCTAGCCAAGAAGTCCATGTGGTACCCATGGTGATATATGTATTCCCTTGGATTAGTTATGCCACCGAAAGAATATATTCTTGAGATCTCAAAGTTGGACGGCATAGGGCAGTCCATAACCTCTTGGCTAATGGGAACTCTCGTCCAGCGTCCGCAGTGTTTTCGACGATTGGTAGGAGTTCATCCTACTTGTATATTAACACTCGAGGGACGATGGATAAGATCTCGGGATGAGGTAGAGGCAGCTGGGGTATTTTATTTTCCATGTTTCTCTTGGTGGGAAGATCTTGGTTCACCTATTGTTCCAATATTGGTAGATGAATGGATGGTAATCGACTTAGGACCTATGTGAGCTGGTCTTAAAGATATTTCTTCTACTCTTTGAGTCCATTGATGTCCTCCGTCACTTGGTTTTTATTCATAACTTTGGAAATAGTCGTTCCCACAGGCATTGCAAATTATGTTGAGGTGAAAATATGAGTTTACACACTCGACACAATAAATTTATAATTACAATGCGAAAAAGTAATGGAGATGTGAGAATTGAGAAACAATAAGTACACATGGTTCGACCAGACTTGGCCTACGTCTACGGGGTGAAGGGGCAGGGTTTTGTTTCATTGATTTTGGAAAAGATAGTTATAAAGAGTTATAAATATTATAACATTAACCTTATGTCCTAATACAAGAGTCTTTGTATACTAAGCCTTTACAACATCTCCACTAATTCATAACATGCACGTTGGAAGATTATGAATTTAAAGAAAGTTGTGTTTGTCTTTGGGTCCTCTATACATTCCCATATTTCATGCTCATCATTATTTCTAACTTCGTTAATAGGGAACCTGTCAAACTGTTTGAACTAATGACCTATTAACAAAGTCTTTGGTATTCAAATGGTTTGGTCGGCATTCGTCTAATGAAGTTGAGCGTCTTACTAACTAAAGTAGGGTATTCTTCCTTATATGGTCATCATACTCCCATGCTGACACTGGGCATTCGGTCTTCTTCCCGTTGACTAATTCACCATTATTGTGTTCGTTGATTAATTATTTTCCTATTCACTAAGTTATTGTGATTCCCTTCGATGATGATCTTCGTTCGACTTTTGATTGACTGAAAATACCCCTCATCAAAGATGTCATCACATGTACCACAAAAAAAAAAAAATTACAAACTTTTCCCCAAATTTGAAAGATATTACAAACTTTTCCCAAAAAAACATTATTCACCGCCAAATCTTCCCCAGCAAATAAGCAGTCTAGGAAATATATGCATTTTATACGCTTGTAACATATCCCCCTCCGCGTGGTCCAAATACACATGCTACACTCCGTAACCCGAATATATGGTATCAACCAATATCTTAGCGTTACCTACTTCTAAAGAGTGACCATGCTAAAGTGTTCCTTGAGTTATAAAAATGATCATGGATGTGCCAATAACCCTTAAGTCCGTCAGATAATACTCATCAGCATAGTCATCGTGAATGGACGGTAATGATTCTCAAAAAGAGGCTGTAGCAAGTGGCTAAGAGTGGAATGTTGGCGAACGCATTGGGAAACCTTGAGGGGAAAAAGAGGGGAGTCCCCGAGGCATAAACTTAGATACGCCTTATTATTGAGTAAGATATTGGCGTAATCAATTGATCTCAATGGTCAACTATCCTAAGATATTGGTAACATTTCTCATGCCTATGTCATATTGGCTTATTTTTTGCCGGGCTCGACATGTGACTCTTTACCGAAGAGAGATCGTCCATTACAGTTGCAACATACGATAAATTAGTCCTTAGCATCCAACAGTTCATACCCATTGGCCTTCCTCTTTTATCCTTCCCAAGTACCTTGGAGAGGGAATTCGAGTCAATGGCATATAGGATACACTTAGACTCACTACTTGTCATGCACTCTATCGATTCCTGGACTATAATTTCAATATTATTTTATTATATATGATCATGAAATTTAAACTCACAAGAGTCGGAGTAAATGTGTATAAGAATTTTTTGGTTTGTTTATATACAAGTACAAGTTGACCCAATTAGCATATTTCCATTCTTTCAGAGTCCCCTTGGTCTTTTTCAGCCATTCCGCCTTCAAAACATAATATGACTTGGACCCAAGTTTTTGGACATCAACTCTCATTGCCGTTTTACTGTATATACAAATTAGTCTCCCATGTGGAGCTGTGAACAATATAAATGTATTAACCTATGTGTCCATTCAGCTATCTCGATCGGCATCAGAGATACTTAGTCGGTTGGTAGGACGACTAACTCCAGAATGCCTACCATTAGGAATATGAAAATCTACTCGGATGGGATACCAACTAGCACTAAATTACAAGAGTCTTATTTACTATATACATATATAAATGCCTGTCAATACAAAGACATTCGATCTCTAGGGTTTTCGTAGCACTGTAAATACATTGTATCCCATAACTCAAGGGACAAGACACTTTGTATTGCATAAAATATTGTGTAACTACCAATCCTAATACTATAACCGTGGACATAGGATTTCCCTAAGCTGAACCACGTTAAAATTCTTGTGTCTTACTTATTTTATCCTTATAATTTATCTGTGATTATAGAACTAGTACTACATGGCTCAAATAATCTTGATACCAATTTTAAATATCAACAAATTGGCGTCATCTATGGGAACATTTATAAGTCATCGTTCCCTACTAACTTCGTTATTTCATTTGCAAGCTTGAAGGATGAACGAAATCCCATAAAGAAGCCTTGCCGCTGCAGGAAATATTCCTCCTAGCACTGAAGACCTAAATGGAATTCTAATCAACCTTGCCAAGGGGCAAGAGGCAATGCAAGAAACCATGAAGCAATTGGATCAATCCCTACAAGCCAAGTATGCTTCTCTGTCTAGGCATACTAATTCTCCATCTCATAGAAGAGATATAATAACACCTTGTCCTAAGAATAATATGCACAGTTATTCCAAATCTTCACGTTATATATCCTATCATCCTGGAGTTAACTCATTATTCAGATCTATGGATCACTGTGATGGTTATTATTTACCCTCGGAACAACCAAGCATCTTGGAAATGTTAAGTAGAGATTCAACTTTTGATCATTCGTACCCCTGGCCAAATAGAGGTTTTCACAAAGAACCATCCCGATCACGAAAAAGCTATCCCGAGCATTATGAAGGACCCGTCAAGTCTAGAACTAACATTTAAAGATCCATGGTTGTCGATCAGACTTCTTAGGAAGAGAGCTCAGCACAAATGCATGGCAGGAACACCCAGGCTATTTCAGGAAAATCCAATTAAGACAATCAATCATGGAAAGGATCAATTCATAAGCTGGAAGATCACCTAAGAGAAATGGACAAAACCAAGAACCCTCTACATTGTAGTTTTATAAAGGGATCACCTTTTATTTTAACTATTATGGATTTTTTTACTCCTTCCAAATGCAAGATACTAGTGTTCTCCACCAAGTATAATGGTAAAACCGATCCAGTTTTAAATATTGTGCTATATCAAGCTGATATCAATATATAGTCTATCCCAGATGAAATACGCTGTCGTGCTTTTTTAGTACCATTACTGGATCGACCCAAAAATGGTACAATAATTTTCCCCGAGGACAAATTGCCACATCTCAACAACTCATCAAGATATTCATCACCAACTTGTACTTTGGAGCTAAGCCAGTCAAGAGGGTAGCTCATATATTAAGTGTTCGACAGCAAGCAGGAGAGACAACACGGGAATATATCACGCATTTCAATAGTGAGAAGTTGGAAGTGGTTGATTACGAGGAAAAGACAGTCATTACTGCAATAGTGAGTGGATTGCTTCCTAAGATATTATATTATTCTTTGGCGAAGGATCCACCTAAAACCATGATAGAGCTCAAGGTGAAGGCTGGAAATATCATGAACATCAAGGAAGCTATGGCTGCCAAACACCCCGACGATCAAACCTACTAAAAAGAAGGAGTGGAAGGATAAGAAAACATAATCAAGAAGAAATATGAAGATAATACCCCTCTGACTATGGGAGTACGCTATATCCTAGAAGATATTAGAAGCACCAAATACTTAAAATGGCATTGGAAGCTGAAAGCACCTCCCAACAAGAGAGATAAGTCTAAATATTACAATTTTCATAAAGACCATGGGCATACCAATGATACTTGCATTGCATTAAAGAATGAGATTGAGTACCTTATCCATTAAGGAAAATTGAAATTTTTTATTAATCGAACTGAAGGCAATGAATCCAGAAGAAGGTCAGAATCCCCTTATAAGGGAATAGATGAAAAGAAGAGAGGTCGTAAGGATTATTATAATGATGATCTAGATTTGTGGAAGAAGTCCAAAGAGAGAGAGATCAAAATAGGTATGATATCCTTTGGTTCCTTTGATTGTCATTTCATCGCAGGGGTTAGACGCTGGAGGAGGAGATGAGGTTGCTAAAAGAAAAGCCTCCCTGGATGAAGCCCAAATTGGCTCTTATATACGACACATCAACTTTAATGATGAGGATGATGGTCGGACTAAAAAGGTGAATAAAGATAATCTTATCATAGGTTTCTCCAAAAATGACTTATCTGGCGTACTAGGCCCCCATGACGCCCCCTAGTTATCACATTCATAATTCAAAAATAGAGAATTGCCAAAATCCGAGTAGATAATAGAAGCTCTACGAATATCATGTTCCGGAACTGTTTTAAAAGTTTGGGATTAAAGACAAGTCAATCAGAACCATATCACAGGACCCTGATTGGTTTCTCGGGGGAAAAAGTCTATCCCCTGGGAAATGTTAAATTTGAGGTATTGATCGGCACTTGGCAGTGAGCAGAGCAGAGAAGATACATTTTTTTTATTCTTAATCAAAATATTCAATCAGATTACAACATGATCATCAAGAGAGTGGGATTAAAGAAATTTGAAGTTGTACCACCTAATGTTCACCAATGCCTAAACTTCCCCACTCATTTCAGACTCGACGTAGTAAAAGGTGACCAGAAGGTGGCCAAAGAATGTTATTATACCTCAGCCGACTAGGAAGAGTTGATAGAGTTAAAGAAAAAGACCACCACCTAGAAAGTTAACACATTAAATCCCATAGATGATACTGAGATTCGATAGGAGAAAGTGGGTGGAAGTAGAGCCATTAATTGAGATTCAATAGGAGAAAGTGTTCCAGTTCATATGGAAGCACATTATCTGCAGATAAGGGACGCCTTATGATTTTATCACCGACCATGGTACCCAATTGTACAATGACAATTGTAAGGCATACCACATTTACTTAAAGATTCAAAAACTTCATTCAACTCCTGGACATCCACAGTGCAATGACAAAATAGAGGTAACAAATAAGAACTTTCTTGATGGATTGAACAAAATACTTGATGCTATATAAGGAAACTGGATCAATGAGTTTCACACTATTCTATGGGCATATAGAACCACGCCTAGAACAACAATTGGAGAAACATCGTATATGATGGAATTTGGGACAGATGCAATGGTACCAGTAGACATAGGCTTACCAACTCATAGGAAGTTGAACTTTGACTCAATAAAGAGCTATCTCATGAGAAGTATAGACTTGGACTTGATCAAAGAAGTTGGGGAAGACGCCACACTCAGAGTTGTTGCTTTCCAACAAAGGAATACTCATTTTCACAACAAAAGATTCAAGCCGACCAACTTGAAAGAATGGGACTAGATTCTCAAGAAAGTCATACAGAAGGGAAACAAGTTGTAAGTTAATTAGCATGGTCCTTGTCATATTTTAGTAGTCGTCCAACCATGAACTTTTAGTCTAGAAACACTTGAAGGAGCAGAGTTTAAGAATCCTTGGAATGCCGACCACCTAAAGAAATACTATTAGTAATGTATGGCAGTTTATGTAATCTTTTCATTACTATTTTCTCCAAATTAATGAAAATCATGATTTCCATTCAATTATGTTTCTATTTTTATTGTTTTGTTTGGAGTATGATGATATACATCATCGAACCAACTCAACAAAAACAAAATGAAAATGAAAACCTTTCAAACAAAGTTTTCTTTAATATTTTTTCTCTTGGTCTTCAACCCCTGATTCGATGAGAACACCACGTTATCTTCAATCGGAACAAAAGATACTCAATAAGATTGAACTTATCAATTCAAGATGCAAACATGTTAAACTTCATGTATGACTTCGTCTTTGACAAGTCAAAAACAAGAAGCTAGTAAAACTTCATGTATAAGGACAAGAAGTTTTACCTAAGTTAGAACAGGGGAGTATATAAATACAAACCTAAAAATAGAAATACATATATACATTCCTAATACACTCGGTCGCCACTGATAACTAATGACAACACTTAGCTTAACAAGAATACTTATAGTTTTAGCTATGTGCATCAGTAGAATCTAAAGCGTTACAAATTAAGGTTAAAATATTGGATCTAATAGCCATTATTTAAGCAGGTTAGCTAGTCAGCAAGATCGATTAACTAATCATAAGCTTGAATTTAACACTTGTTACTTTAGAAGATTTCATAGCTGGCTAGCAGACTAAATAATCACAAACAAATCATAAGATCCAAATACATAATCAAACATGTGTTTAATATAGAAGACAAATAGTTTTATTCAAATAAAAATGAGATTATTATAAAGGTGAGCAGTTACAAGACGAGTAAATCTAATGTGCTGGATGTTTTCCCTGTGCCTTATCCATCCCAATAAGAGGGTCATCCAAAGTCTATGGTGAGGTTATTGTATTAAAATATCTAAACATTTTCCTATTGTTGTTGCTCTTCCTATCAAGCAAATGAGGAGGAATAACATATTCATCATCATCATTAAGACCATAATCACCCAAATATTTATTGATCAAACATTAAGGAATTACATCCGGTGGAATCCAACTTATGTCAAGTTAAAATGGAGGCTTTGTACAATCTAAGAAACCTGGGTTATTCCAATTCCACAGATAGATGCCCTCGTCATATTCAACAAAATGAATAAGTTCGTCCAACCCCATTTGTAGCCTTCATGATTACTCAGAGCCAAGTGATCATTCAGGTGAGTTAAAGCTTCATTATAGCCATCTATCCAAACTTTTTTTAGATATTTGTTCAAGTGAAATGTTTGTTGGTCAACTTTATCTTAAATATTCTTGAGGACTTGATCTTTGGATTTAAATAAGGTACCTTGGTTGGCCAATGTCTTTTTAGTCCGTTCATCTTCAACCGTTGGCCGAGCAACCATAACTTTCTCAGATTTCCCTGGCTTGGTTTTATTATTCTTTAAATTTTCTAGCTCTTCCAGCAACCTAACATTCTCAAGTTCCAAGAAAGAATCTCCTTCATTTGGAATTATCTCGATAGACATGGTGGATTTCTTCAAGATATCTAACCCAGTTACAAATGGTTGGCTTCTTCCTCCAAGATCTTATCGACCTCCTTATCACTCCTAATTTACTAGTTCAGTGTGAATTCTTTATTATCATATAAAAAGCATATTCTTTAAGTTTATTCTCGTAGCCATCTTTCTCACTCAAAAAATTATACCTGACCTCATAACCAGCATGAATAGCATCCAAAGGAAACTTATGATCCTCCTAAAAAGTTTCAATTATTTTGAAATGTGTCGCACTATTCTCTATAAATCTATCCAGAATGTAATATTGATAAACATAAGTGCACTTCACTTGGTCGAATACATTTCCTTCAGGCACATTCTCCAACTTTTCATTAGTCAAAGCAATATGACCAGCTAATAGTAAACTAGGGCATTAGAAAAGAGGATATTTTTCTTAGCATCAAATTTTAAACTACCAGTACGAGGATATAAAGCAATAGTCGAGGAAAATATATAAGAGTTGCGAAATAAAAATGAGAAAGACAACCAAGCGGGAAGAACATATAAAATTAAAGAAACATAGATTTAATTAAAAGAAAGTCCTTCATTGATAAGTCAAAAGGGTTATAAAAAGATGGTCTCATTATAATGAGGAAGGAGGAAGCAAAAAAATAAGATATTTCAAATAAAGGAAAGAAAATCATACAACAAAAGAGTTAGACCTTCTCCTTAACTTGGGCATCCACCTCGAGAGGTAAGTCGATAGGAAGAAAAGCTTCACCAATTGGCAGTATGACTGATTCAATAAGAAGCATAGAATATTCCCCTGAGCCCTCTTCATCATCAAACTTTTTCCCCAAGTTAGTAGGGTTACTAGGGTCATGCCTCAATAGTACCTAACTCCTTAAGGGAAGACGACCAACCTTCCTTGAAAGATGACTTCTTAATATATTCGATCTGGGTAGAAGCAACCAAAAGTGCCTTTTCCTAGCCCTTGTCAAAAGAATTCTCCTTGATCTAATTATTATTGGACTTCTCAGTAGCAAGATTAGTAGTCAGACTAACAATTTTATCCTCAGTATCCTTAAAATTAGTCTGGCTCTCCGACAGCTTATTCTCGACCACCCAGGCCCTTTCCTCAGTAGTTTGGGTCGTCTCTTTAGCAACCTTTATTTTGTTCTTGACTGAAATAACCCTATTCATAGCAGCTTGCATCTTCCCATCCTAAACTCTTTACTTTTCTTCGAAGCTTTTCTTGGAATCTTCTAAGGATTTATCTAAACCTATAAAGGCCTATTTAACCTCAATCGAGGAAGACCTCAGCTGGTCATATTTCTCCATCATCTGGTTAAAGTCAACTAGGAACTACCAAGGAACAAACACAACATGGTTAGGAGAAATTCAACAACATGAGGAAAACAGCAGGAGATAAAATACTTACTAGAGCTAAATTATGACATTATCTCTTAGTTATCTTTAACCTGGGAATGGGGGCTGATGTTGAATGATCATCAGGAGGAGTTCCCAAATTGATTAAACTCCTGGAAAAGCCAGGGTTAATAGCAATAGAAGCTAACCCAATTTCAGCTTGGATTTTCATCCCCAACTCTTGTTGATCGACCAGAGCTTTCTTTGCGGCCAATGCTTGCTGGTTAGCTTGATTCTTTTGGGCCTATTTCTGAGGAATAGGAAAACCTCTCTTCAATATATTAAATTGATACTCAGTAGTCTCATTAACATTAATAACTTAAATCCTCTTATCATTGGCCTTGGACTTCTTTTTTACATGATTATTGCCAGTGTTATCATTCTTTTGGGGGGCGAGACAAAGGCCCACTTATTGGGTTAGGCATCTTTCTCTTCATCGTGCTTATGGAAGGAGATAGGGGAATATCACATAGGTCAAAGGACTCAAATGAAGAAGGATTCCCTCCTTGAGTAGGTTTAACACCAACAGATATTGTAGCTAAAGCAGTAGAAACATGGTATTCTTCTAAATTAACGGCAACTTGGGGAAACACAAGTGTTGGACGAGCAACAAAATATGTGATTGGGATTTTGTATTCCAATAGCAGAGAAGAAGTTCGGGGATGCTCTTCTCCAATTATCTAGTTAAAACCCCATAAAAACTTGAGATCTTTAAGATTACTATCTCCTTCCTTAGGGAAATTTTCCTGCTTTCCAGTACACAAAAACAAAACAAGAAGGTTAGTTGGCATATTATCAAATAGATGTAATACCCCATAATTTTATTGATTTTTATTTATGGTATTAATTAAATTAAATGAAAATTAATTGGGAATTAATCAGGGTATAAATACTAGCGAGATGTGAGTTGGTATTTGATTATGATATTAAAATTTAATATCCGAGTATGTATGGTAATACATGAGCATTGAAAATATTTAAATTATCACGAGACAAAAATACGACAACTTGGAAACTTAAATTCGGACGCGCGTGTCAGTCGCGTCAGGAATGTAATTATTCGAATTAAAAAAATGAATTATATTTTTATCAACCGAATGGTCATTTTGAGTGTGTAAACGTGTCCGGAAGGGTTGAAATAGTCAGAAAATACTAGCTATTTAGAAAAGAGTACCTAATTAGTACGTGACAAGAGTTGACAACTCTAACGCATTTAAAACGGGAACTTATAAACATATAACAGTGAATGATGGGATAAGAACGAGAAGTATACCTCTATTAATATGCTGAAATATCTAAGAAGTCTGAATGCTTTGTATATGTGTTTATCTGTGTATAACATACCTACCATGCTTGCTATCACGGGAGGTCGGCGTTTGATTAGGGCCATCTAATCTTTTTATGCCTACGGGGGGGATTTAGATTGGTACCTCGAGGACATAGGTTAGAGAAGGACTTATTTAGAAGTTAATAAGTCTGCTGATCATGGGAGCGTATGTATGTGCGTGACCCATGTGATGTGAACTATGTTCTCCTCCACTATGTGTGTTTGTTACTTGTCAAAACGGTTCCTGAGAGATTCGGAACACGTGATCCTTATGTATGTGATGTACTGGGATTGGATAGCAGAGTATGTGTGCACCGTAGCTTAGTCTATGGGTGCCAGTATTGTATAATTATGAGAAGTTTAATACAAGGAAATATTGAAGCAAACTGTTTATATAAGTGCAAATGTGAATTAATGTTACATCTTTATATAATTAAAAATGGGAAAACGCTTAGCTTTTATTATGATAAATTCCGAGAATCAAAAGAAAGTAAAACTTCCAGTTTATAATAAGGTGTTGGTAATTAAACCATGATTAGTTTAGTAAACACCAAATATTGTAGTGGACTAGTTTGATAGTAGAATAACTAGATTTGGTTACGGATACGTTAGGAGTGCACAGATAGTCGAGAGGTGAGTATTTCATGGGAGAGCACATCCTAACATTTATTTTGCATTGATTGTTTTATTTCGTTAAAACACTTACTATATTTTAAATTATTTTCACACTCGGGCTCTATCCCGTTTGCTTCCAAATCTATTTTTATAAAAACTTTTAGGTGCCCAGCCACAAGGACACCATGCATAGGAGTTCCATTCCGATGACGTATTATAGCTGGTGGAAGTTACAGGACATTGACAGTAGACGCCTCCAACTCCATTCTTGCATCTATATTATCAGATTTCCTCATTTGTTGGGCATGTCGCCCTATTTCTTTTAGAGACATATTATCTATTCAGTTATTTCAGATTTTGGGTTGTAATTAATTTAGTAATGTAGAATTGGTATCTGTTTATTCTTGTATTTGGATTGTTGTGAGGATTACTCCTCCAGATTTATTAATGTTCTATGGCTATTCCATTGTCATTATGTTGTGGTGGTTATGTTAGCATTTCATAATTTACTTATTGCATGTTAATCGGATTTAATTAAAATTGACAACTCACTTTTTAAATATTAGATGGCTAGAAATTATTAAAATGTTTTTTGACAGTGATGCTATGAACTGAACCAACTTGGCATTTTGTATTAATTTAATAAAGGAGTAGCTACCCGATATTTAATTAGTGGGGGTGTCACAGGTGGTATCAGAGCATCAGGTTCTAGTGTCCTTAGGATTTGTACGGTTTATTATGTTTCTGCTAAGCTTTCTTTGATGTAGAGCCCTATATTTTAGGATTGTTGTATTCTTTTGTGTATGCTTCGCCCTTAAGATATTTTGAGATAATAACTGCAAACTTATAAGACTTTACTCTCATTTTAAATGCCTCCATGACGTGCACAACGAGTTCCTAGGGATGCTCAGCCCGAGCAATAGCCTGCACCTGTTTCGGGCACCATGAATGCCGCCAAGGTTACAGCTATTGTAGCCCAAGTAATAAATGCCGCCCTAGAGATTGTACAGCAGGCACCACCCCAGGTGCCGGTAGTCGTGCTAGTTCAGGCTCATGCATTCCCGTCTTCTTGGGAACACATTCGTGATGCTTTTCAGAAAGAACACCCTCCGGAGTTTGCAGGTAGCTCCGACGTTGTAGTGTCCATTCAGTGGAGGAAGGACATTCAGAGGCACTTAAGGATGTACGAGTGCACGGATGTTCAGATGCAGATACTGGCTACTTTTAAGCTAGTACGATCAGCATTGCAGTGGTGGGAGTCTATTACCACCGCGGAGGAGCGGGACGCCCTTTCTATTCAGGAGTTCTGGGTGCGGTTCGACCGCAAATATTTTCCATCAGCTGTTCACACTGAGATGAGGAGGAAGTTGATGAACCTCAAGTTGGAGGGGAGGACCATGGCCGAGTATGAGGAGAAGAAGATTCTGAAGTTTATGGACGGATTGACTTGGAGGATCCGACAACACTTGTTGGGAAATCTCTCGTTGGCCACTTACTCTGATGTGGTTAACGTAGCACTGCTTCACTTTCAGGATCACCGCTTTCACATGTCTAAGAGTAAGAGATCAAGAGAGTCCAGCCATCAGGGCAGGATAGGGGGAAATGGTGCCAGCGGGGCACAATTTGCTCAGGGTCAGCACAGGTAGGGCGATCGGGGCTCCTAACAGGGGGATTCTAAGATATTCAGATCTCAGGGTTTCAGGAATGGTCAGGGAGGTTTCATTCATGGACATTAGGGTCAGAACGGCCATCAGGGCCAGATTGGTCAACAGCAGTAGTTTCAGCAGGGCCAGCATGGTCAAGGTAGGAATGGTAACGACCATCAGGGCCGAGTGTAGGAGGGACACCGAGGGGGAAACTTCCCGGGGAAGTGCTTCATGTGTGGCAAGATTGGGCACAAACGCAAGGATTGTCCTGATAGGGGCAGGGCCCCACAGCAGTAGCAGCAGGGTGTTCGACACGAGTCACAGAGACCTATGTTTCTCGCCACCCTCCCTGCACCACCACAGATGGAAGCATTACCACCCACTCCAGCGATCCCAGTTCAGTAGGGACAGCTTCAGTATGGGAGAGTGTATCAGCTCCAGCAGGCCACCGTCCCACTGGATCCACCTGCTATTGAGGGTATGTTCTCTATTCAGGGGACTATGGGGCGTATTTTATTTGATATGGGGGCCACACATTATTTTATTGCCACGAGATTTGCACGCACTATTGGGTTGTTAGACACTGCAGAGAGCACAATTACTTGTGTAGATTCACCGTTGAGTAGGGGTTCTGTAATTTCCCTTATTTGTAGAGGTGTGGGTATAGAGATCAGGAGGTTTACCTTACCCGCTGATATGTTAGTATTAGAGATGACTGAGTATGATGCAATTGTGGGTATGGATTGGCTGGTTGCGTACCGAGCCATGATTGATTATTTCAGTAGGAGTATCATTTTTTCCATTCCCGGGCAGAAGATCTTTTTAGTGGCGATGCCTCGCCCTGAGGGAGGATCGTCCACTCATTTGTACTATATAGAGAAGGATACCTCTAAGGAAGTGGTGATACCACTTGATTCGATTCCAGTTATGAGGGAGTTTGCTGATGTATTTCAGGTCATACCTGGATTACCTCCTAGTAGAGAGATTGATTTTGTTATCGATTTGACGCCGGGAACTCAGCCAATTGCCCGCGCACCGTACCGTATGCCTCTAGCAGAGATGAGAGAGCTAAGGGATCAGATAGAGCAGTTGTTGGGTCAGGAGTTTATCCGGAGGAGTACTTCGTCGTGGGGTGCCCCTGTGCTGTTTGTAAAGAAGAGGGATGGATCGTTGAGATTATGTGTAGATTACAGGGAGTTGAATAAAGTCACGATATGGAATAAATATCCGTTAACCCGAATCGATGACTTATTTGACCAGTTGAGGGGAGCTTGCTTCTTCTCAAAGATTAATTTGTGATCGGGATACCATCAGTTTCATATCAGGGAATAGGACGTCTTGAAGACTGCTTTCTTGACGCGATATGGTTCTTATGAATTTTAGGTTATGCCTTTTGGCTTGACCAACGCTCCAGCCGTGTTTATGGACTTAATGAATAGGGTGTTCAGAGATTTCTTAGACCAGTTCGTCATTGTCTTTATTGATGACATTCTGGTTTAATCCCATACAGAAGAGGAGCACGCCGAGCATTTGAGACAGGTTTTATAGACGTTGTGTTAGAACGAGCTTTATGCAAAGTATGAGAAGTATGGGTTCTGGTTGAAGGAGGTTCAATTTTTGGGGCATATCATTTCAGACCGGGGGATATCTGTTGATCCGGGGAAGGTATCCACAGTGAGGGAGTGGGGACAACCCATGACACCGACTAAGATTCGTAGTTTCTTGGGCCTAGCAGGATACTACAGGGGGTTTATTCGGGTTTTCCCAAAGATAGCGGGTCCTTTGACACATCTGACTTGCAAAGGTGTACCATTCATCTGGAGCGATGCCTATCAATTGGAATTCGATGAGTTGAAGGACAAGTTGACCTCAGCGCCTGTGTTAGCATTGCGTAGGCCGGGAGTTGAGTATTTAGTTTACACCGATGCGTCCTTACAAGGACTTGGAGTTGTGCTGCAACAGGAGAGTCAGGCCATAGCTTATGCTTCCTGTAAGCTTAAGCCTCACGAGAGGAATTACACCACTCATGACTTGGAGTTAGTAGCAGTCGTATTTGCTCTTCAGATTTAGAGACACTATCTCCTAGGGGAGAAATTTCGGTTGTTCACAGACCACAAGTCTCTACAATAGCTCTTCATGCAGAAGGAGATGAATATGCATCAACGTCGGTGGCTTGAGTTTGTGAAGGATTATCAGTTCGATATCCAGTATCACCTAGGGAAGGCTAACATGGTAGCAGACGCGTTGATCCGTAGGTCAGTAGATGAGGTGGTCAAGGTATGGAAAGATAAGCGGAAGGAGTTGGGACACCCGGATGCAGTGGCCCGATCGTTCATGTCTGTGATGACTATTACACCTCAGATTGTTACGAGAGTGGTAAAGGCCCAGACAAATGACTCGTTATGTCAGGAGCAGATAGTTCAATTACTAGCAGAGGGAGCCGAGTCCTATACCGTTGGCTCAGACGGGGGATTACGCTTCAATGGGAGACGGGTCATTCCGGAAGGGGAGGACCTGCGACACGAGGTAATGACGGAGTCACATGGGTCACGGTTCGTGGTACACCCTGGTGGGGATAAGATGTACCAAGACATGGGACGACAGTATTGATGGAGCGGGATGAAGAGAGATATCGCCGTGTTTATTTCTAAATGTGCCACTTGTCATCTAGTAAAGGTGGACCATCAGAAACCGGCGGGACTTCTACAGCCGTTAGAGGTTCCGACGTGGATATTGGAGAGCATCTCCATAGACTTTAACACGGGGTTACCTACATCACAGAGGGGTCACGACTCCATATGGGTAATTGTGGATAGGTTGACCAAAGTTGCTCATTTTCTACCCATGAGGACCGACTACACTACGGGACAGTATGCCCAGCTTTTCATTGCAAAAATAGTGAGACTTCACGGGGTACCTCTAAATATTGTGTTTGATCGACGCAAGATATTTGTTTCACGATTTCGGGAGAGCTTCCAGGAGGCCATGGGTACATAGTTGCGGCTGAGTACTGCTTATCTCCTGCATAGGGATGAGCAAACTGAGTGGACAAATTAGATGTTGGAGGACATGTTGCGTATATGCATCCTAGACTTTGGAGGTGGATGGGAGCAGTACCTTCCACTGCTGGAGTTTGCTTATAATAACTCCTATCAGTTTACCATTGGCATGGCTCCATTTGAGGCATTGTACGGTAGACCTTGTTGTTCCGCAGTATGTTGGTTAGAGGTGGGGGATAACAAACTCCTTGGGCCGGAAGTGATTCAGGATACTTCAGCAAGGATAGAGATGATACGGAGCCGTATTCAGGTAGCTCAGGACCGGCAGAAAAGCTATGCTGATGCTAAGAGGTTCTTTAAAGAATTCAAGGTGGGGGACCAGGTGTTACTCAGAGTATCTTCGATGAAGGGGATCATGCATTTTGGGAAGAATGGGAAACTGGCACCAAGATACGTGGGGCCATTTTCTATCATTGAGCGTATTGGGCCAGTTGCGTATAGACTTGGGTTACTGGAGCACTTGCATAGGATTCACGATGTGTTCCACATTTCCTTGCTAAGGAAATATATAAGGGATGATTTGGACCATACTCACATTACTTTAGAGGACATCGATCTTCAGCCCGATAGATCCTACGAGGAGGGGCCGATTTCTATTTTGGACCGAAGAGAGCGAAAACTGAGGTCGAAGATAGTACCGTTAGTACGTTTGCAGTGGTGGCATCATAATGCCGAGGAGTCCACATGGGAGCGCGAGGATGAAATGCGCGAGTAATATTCGGAGTTATGTTAACCAGGTACTCTTTAGTTCCGAATTTCGGGATGAAATTCTGTTATTAGGGGGGAAGTATGTAATACCCCGTAATTTTATTGATTTTTATTTAAGGGATTAATTAAATTAAATGAAAATTAATTGGGAATTAATTCGGGTATAAATACTAGCGAGATGTGAGTTGGTATTTGATTATGATATTAAAATTTAATATCCGAGTATGTATGGTAATACATGAGCATTGAAAATATTTAAATTGTCACGAGACAGAAATACCATAATTTGGAAACTTAAATTGGGACGTGTGTGTCAGTCGCGTCAGGAATGTAATTATTCCAATTAAAAAAATGAATTATATTTTTATCAACCGAATGGTCATTTTGAGTGCGCCAACGTGTCTGGAAGGGTCGAAATAGTCAGAAAACACTAGCCGGGGGTTTAGTTTGGGTCCCGGGGCATTTTTGGGCCATACCGGCAACCCAGAAGGGTGGTTTGGTAATTTTAAAAATACGAGAATTAAAACCCAAGAATTTTAGGAGTTAATTTTATATTAGTAATGAGCCCATTAAGTCCATTTTCATCATTTATCAAGTAGTGGGCTACGGGAGTTAAAGGGAGAGTCCTAAGAGGTTAAAAAAAAAATCTAGCCACCATCAACACCTTGAGAGAAATCTGTAGACAGAAAGAGGAGAATCAACCTTCACCCTTCAACATGAAATCGGAACATTTAAGGCAAGTGGCTTAATTACATAATTACAAGCGAATGTTTCCTTCATGCTTAGAATTGAATATAGGTCTTGTATTGAAATTTTGATGAAAACCCATGAAATTAGAGATAGAATTCATAATCTTGGATAGGGATTGCATGTAAAATGGTTATGGATAAATTTCAGATCCAAAATATATCTTTTCATGATTTAAAAACAGATTTACAAGGAGTACTTGTAGACATTAAAATTTTGGGTTTATATTTATATGGTTTGGGACAAGGTTTTGAAATTTTGATGATTACATGTTAATTTAGGAAGCATTGACCCCAAATTTATGTTAAAGAGTGACCTAGGAGGACTTAGAGTAGTTTGAAAATGTTAAAACTTAATTGGGATGATCTTAGTAGGGATTTAGATAAGAGAATTTTGAAGAAAATCGAATTTGGGAAAATTATGGGCGCAGTCTGCCATCTCGTTAGAAGACCTGCCCAGGTCATTCGAACGACCTCATTCGAACGAGATTCTAAGGAGATGACAATATCCCTTTTAACGAGTTGGTAGTTCATTCGAAGCCTTCCGTTCGAACGAACTCATTCGAATGTCCTCGTTCGAAGAGACTTCTAACGAGTCGACAGAATGGCCTTCTAGGCCTGATTTTATCTCAAATGTCCCGTAGACTTAATTATTGAAGAATTAACCTTTCCTTATTGACTAGTGGGTAGGATTGTGAGAATTGGGGTACGTTGAGGAATAGAACTTAGAATCTTACTATAAATCGGATGAAATGTGTGGATTTGGAAACGAGTACCTAATTACTACGTGAGAAGAGTTGACAACTCTAACACAATTAAAATGGGAACTTATAAATGTATAACAGTGAATGATGGGATAAGAATGAGAATTATACCTCTATTAATATGCTGAAATATCTAAGAAGTGTGAATGCTTAGTATATGTGGTTATCTATGTATAACATACCAACCATGCTTGCTATCACGGGAGGTCGACGTTCGATCCGGGCCATCTAATCTTTGTGTTCCTACGGTGGGATTTAGATTGGTACCTTGAGGACATAGGTCTGAGAATGACTTATTTAGAAGTTAATAAGTCTGCTGATCATGGGAGCGTAGGTTTATGCGTTATCCATGTGTTGTGAACTATGTTTGCCTCCACTATGTGTGTTTGTTACTTGTCAAAACGGCTCGTGAGAGATTCGGAACACGTGATACTTATGTATGTGATGTACCGAGGTTGGATAGCAGAGTATGTGTGCACCGCAACTTAGTCTAGGGGTGCTAGTATTGTATAATTATGAGAAGTTTAATACAAGGAAATATTGAAGCAAACTGTTTATATAAGTGCAAGTGTGAATTAATGTTACATCTTTGTAGAATTAAAAATGGGAAAATGCTTAGCAATTGTTATGATTAATTTCTAGAATCAAATGAAAGCAAAACTTCCAGTTTATAATAAGGCGTCGGGAATTAAACCATGATTAGTTTAGTAAACACCAAATATTGTAGTGGAATAGTTTGATAGTAGAATAACTAGATTTGATTACGGATACGTTAGGAGTGCACAGATAGTCGAGAGGTGAGTATTTCATGTGAGAGCACGTCCTAACATGTATTTTGCATTCATTGTTTTATGTCGTTAAAACACTTGCTACATTTTAAATTAGTTTCACACTCGGGCTCTGACCCGTTTGCTTCAAAATCTATTTTTGTAAAAACTTTTAGGTGCCCAGCCACAAGGACACCATGGTAGGTCAAAGGACTCAAATGAAGAAGGATTCCCTCCTTGAGTAGGTTTAACACCAACAGATATTGTAGCTAAAGCAGTAGAAACATGGTATTCTTCTAAATTAACGGCAACTTGGGGAAACACAAGTGTTGGACGAGCAACAAAATATGTGATTGGGATTTTGTATTCCAATAGCAGAGAAGAAGTTCGGGGATGCTCTTCTCCAATTATCTAGTTAAAACCCCATAAAAACTTGAGATCTTTAAGATTACTATCTCCTTCCTTAGGGAAATTTTCCTGCTTTCCAGTACACAAAAACAAAACAAGAAGGTTAGTTGGCATATTATCAAATAGATGTAATACCCCATAATTTTATTGATTTTTATTTATGGTATTAATTAAATTAAATGAAAATTAATTGGGAATTAATCAGGGTATAAATACTAGCGAGATGTGAGTTGGTATTTGATTATGATATTAAAATTTAATATCCGAGTATGTATGGTAATACATGAGCATTGAAAATATTTAAATTATCACGAGACAAAAATACGACAACTTGGAAACTTAAATTCGGACGCGCGTGTCAGTCGCGTCAGGAATGTAATTATTCGAATTAAAAAAATGAATTATATTTTTATCAACCGAATGGTCATTTTGAGTGTGTAAACGTGTCCGGAAGGGTTGAAATAGTCAGAAAATACTAGCTATTTAGAAAAGAGTACCTAATTAGTACGTGACAAGAGTTGACAACTCTAACGCATTTAAAACGGGAACTTATAAACATATAACAGTGAATGATGGGATAAGAACGAGAAGTATACCTCTATTAATATGCTGAAATATCTAAGAAGTCTGAATGCTTTGTATATGTGTTTATCTGTGTATAACATACCTACCATGCTTGCTATCACGGGAGGTCGGCGTTTGATTAGGGCCATCTAATCTTTTTATGCCTACGGGGGGGATTTAGATTGGTACCTCGAGGACATAGGTTAGAGAAGGACTTATTTAGAAGTTAATAAGTCTGCTGATCATGGGAGCGTATGTATGTGCGTGACCCATGTGATGTGAACTATGTTCTCCTCCACTATGTGTGTTTGTTACTTGTCAAAACGGTTCCTGAGAGATTCGGAACACGTGATCCTTATGTATGTGATGTACTGGGATTGGATAGCAGAGTATGTGTGCACCGTAGCTTAGTCTATGGGTGCCAGTATTGTATAATTATGAGAAGTTTAATACAAGGAAATATTGAAGCAAACTGTTTATATAAGTGCAAATGTGAATTAATGTTACATCTTTATATAATTAAAAATGGGAAAACGCTTAGCTTTTATTATGATAAATTCCGAGAATCAAAAGAAAGTAAAACTTCCAGTTTATAATAAGGTGTTGGTAATTAAACCATGATTAGTTTAGTAAACACCAAATATTGTAGTGGACTAGTTTGATAGTAGAATAACTAGATTTGGTTACGGATACGTTAGGAGTGCACAGATAGTCGAGAGGTGAGTATTTCATGGGAGAGCACATCCTAACATTTATTTTGCATTGATTGTTTTATTTCGTTAAAACACTTACTATATTTTAAATTATTTTCACACTCGGGCTCTATCCCGTTTGCTTCCAAATCTATTTTTATAAAAACTTTTAGGTGCCCAGCCACAAGGACACCATGCATAGGAGTTCCATTCCGATGACGTATTATAGCTGGTGGAAGTTACAGGACATTGACAGTAGACGCCTCCAACTCCATTCTTGCATCTATATTATCAGATTTCCTCATTTATTGGGCATGTCGCGCTATTTCTTTTAGAGACATATTATCTATTCAGTTATTTCAGATTTTGGGTTGTAATTAATTTAGTAATGTAGACTTTGTATTTTTTTATTCCTGTATTTGGATTGTTGTGAGGAGTATTCCTCCCGATTTATTACTATTCTATGGTTATTCCATTGTCATAATGTTATGGTGGTTATGTTAGAATTTCATACTTTACTTATTGCATGTTAATCAAATTTAATTAAAATTGACAACTCACTTTTTAAATATTAGGTGTCTAGAAATTGTTAAAACGTTTTTCGACAGTGATGCTATGATCTGAACCAACTTGGCATTTTGTATTAATTTAATAAAGGAGTAGCTACTCGGTATTTAGTTAGTCGTGGTGTCACAATAGATAATATGGAAAAAAAGGAAAAACTAAGAAAAAAATAGCAACCTATGCCACGCCCTTATCTGGGTTCATCATATGTTTCCCCCATGGTAAGGGGAGCATGTTTCTAGGTCTTGACAACAACTCCATAATCCCAATAATCCTTATTGGAATCTGGTAAATTAACTGCCAAGGACCTATTATCAATTTTGGTATCAATTAATTTGTGTGATTAGTCTTAGTGCCCCATTTATAACAAAATAATAACTCAGGGATACCCAGATGTGTTCCATGGAGTTGGTTGATCTTGTGGGTCCCATTCACAACCCTCCACGTGTTAGGGACTAGTCTTACATATGCAATATCAAAAAATTGATAGAATTCGCGAAAAAGGGAATTGGACAAAATGTGATGCTGGATTCATCAATAACTAAACTTGGGAACCAATTACCTTCACTTAAATATAAATAATCAGTAGGAGAACTAGCCACCTCTAAACCTACCCATATAGGTATCCCATTATTTTCCCTAAACTCTTCTAAAGAACTTTCATCTACTATGTAAACCATGTTTGACAGAAAGAATGAAATCAAAGAAGAAAAAGGAAGAGGGCTTACAGAGACAAAAGAATGACAATAATCAAGGAAACTGGGATTAGGAAACAAGGAAAGCTTGGAGGCTAAGAAAATTTGAATTCAAAATCTTGTGGTATAGAAAAAAGAAACCCATCATCTTTTAGAATTTATCTCGAAAACAGGGAAAACAATGATTAGTTAAACCAACTATTAACCATCTATCGATCGCACGGTTCCAGGGGAAGAAAAAGACTAGCGTACCCTTTGGCGACTCACTAATTTTTGAATTATTCACAAAAATGTCATTATTAATAATACCATTGAAATTTTTTACATGTATAGTAGGTCGACAATAGACTACATGGTCAAAGTAATAATTTGAGAAACTTTTTAGGCCAAATACTCCATGCTTTCAATCAATCATCAAGCATAGTGAACTTAGGCCTTTTGTTGTTTATTAAAATTAATCTCCTACGTGGACCTGTGAACAATAAACACCTATCATCCTATTTGGCCATTCAGCTCTCTTGATCGACATCCGAGATACTTAGTTGGCTGGTAGGCCGACCAACTCCAGAATGCCTACCATCAGGAATATAAAAAGATACTCGGATGCCATGCCAACCAGTATTGAATTCCAAGAGTCTTATTTATTGTATGAATATGTAAATTCTTGGACATATAAAGGCATTACATCTCTAGGTCTTTCAGACCACTATAAATATATTGTATCCCTCAGCTAAAAGAATGATGCACTTGGTATTACACAAAACACTGTGTAACTACCAACCTTAATATTATAACCGTGGACGTAGGCTTTCCCTAAGCTCAACCACATTAAAAATCTTTTGTGTATTACTTATTTTATCCTTATTATTTATCTGTGATCATAAAATTGGTACTACGCGGATATGATAATCTTGCTACCAGTTTTAGACATTAACACTTGTTATTTCTACTTTCTCCCTCTAGGAAAGTTTTTCCTATTTGGCCTCCTTCTCTAAGAATTCATTCCATTGGCGAACTAGCATTTCATCATTTTGCAGGATTTTTACTTTCAATCAAAAAATCTTAGAACCTGATGTCCTCGATGTGAAGTGAAGCTTCTAGAGGTTCTTCCAATAGGTTTTTGATTATTCATATACTCGAAAAGAACAGTTGCCTTCAAACCGGGTGGGACGTAAATATTTTACAAAGTTGATCCCATACGTCATCATTTATGGCACGATCAACATTCTTCCATTTCTCTGTGCCCCTAATCACCATAGATATCCCTGTCAGCATGTGTTATGACACGTTAATACAACACGATATGACATGAAATTATAAATTAATGGGTTTACCTTTATTGGTTTTGGGTCATTAACGGGTTAACATGAAAAACTCAATAAATAAATGGTTTGAGTTTGGAAATTTATTGATACCCATTTTACATATTAATACCCTTTAACACAAACGGGTATTATATGGTTGCCCAACCTATATACCCTCTGATGGGAAGATTATTTTAACATTTATTTAAATATATTATCCACCTATATGGCCCTCTGATGGGACAAGGATTTTACATGTTAGTATTTGTGGGAAGAATATATTTCATGTTGCAAGTGCGTTACCCACCTTTCTTATAGCTGTGGGTAACTTTAATTTTATCATATCTTACTTGTAAGTTAGGATTAAGACTTTATTAAAAAGATTTTAGAACACTAAATGTTTGTATAGAATCATAAATATTAACTTTAAGATACAACATAAAAGATATGATGAAACACTAGAAATGGGTTAGTGGTTAATGGGTTAATGGGTAATAAATAATAAATACTTCGTGAAACTAATTGTTATGTAATGGGTCACCCATGTACTACCCAGAAAAAATTGTTACTAATATCGGGTGCTAACGATTTGGGTCGTGTACGCACTAATGTTAACTAATTAGGTTTGGATGTTGTTTTTAGACCAGTTAAGTCGTGTATGGGTTTAGGTTATTTTGTCACGAACCTGTTTTCACCTGACCTGTACATGACCCATTGACAGGTCTACCCACAATCGTCTTTTTAAGAAAAAAATAACGGGATTTAAAAACTTGGACTTAATTTTTGTTGCATGTACGATTACTGGCATTACATAACCCATTGTGCTTCTTATCTTGTGCTTGGGATTCCTCAATAATAGGAGTTGGGGAAGTTTATTTAATAGGGGTTTGTGAAGTATAATGACTTGGAGATAGTGTTGATGGTGTAATAAATGAACCTATGACAGAATAGAGTATTGCAAGCCCACATGTGTCGAGAATTCAACTTGTGGATTAAGAAAGGATTATGTTGGAGGAGGACTTTAGTTATTTAGTCGATTATCTTTCGAACCACTTTCAAAACATGCTCGTTGTAATCGATTTCCATAAAATTGGTTTATTTTTTAGAAATTTATGAAAAGTTTCACATGGACCACCGAGGAAGCGTATATATGATTGTTTTATAAATGTCCACGACATGAACTCTAAATTATTTATTCTTTAAGTTTTTTGCATGCTTATATTTAATGTTCATATGTTCTGAGACATCACAATCTGGGTGAATGCTCTATTTACGAAATAATATCCACATTAGATTAATATTTTTCCTGT
Organism: Sambucus nigra; assembly: GCA_949130495.1. Taxonomy (NCBI): domain Eukaryota; kingdom Viridiplantae; phylum Streptophyta; class Magnoliopsida; order Dipsacales; family Adoxaceae; genus Sambucus; species Sambucus nigra. The sequence goes on along the minus strand of OX422214.1, from coordinate 378,245,587 downwards.
ATTTTCTAATAATGTCACTAATGTTGGTGCATGGCCTGAGTTATGAATGTGAAAGATATTCTCTATTTCCACATCGCAACATTCTGGCAAGGAAAGTAAAAAATGATCGAATAGGTAAGGTTTTGAGAGACCAACTCTATGATTTTTACTGTAATTAAACTATTAAATTTTCCTATTCGCATACTGGTAAACAAAAATATTCTCTATATGGCTCACACAAAGAAAATATGTTTTAGTGCGGTCCAATTCTAGCATCTTGGTCATCTATTGAAAGTAATTATTATCGTGAGTCATTTATTCCTGAGAAAACATATAAAAGTAGGGTGTGAATATGACCTATGTTTTCCAACGCTAACGAGAAGACGAAAAATGTATAAACGATTTTTACATTTGTGACAACATCAAAATAATAGGAGTTAAGGCTCTAATTAATCCTAGAATCAAAATGAGTCAGTTAACTAATTAATATTTTTTCAATTGATAAATCAAACATAACAAGTCCAATTTTAGTTCATTTAAAATAAATCAATCCTAAAATTACTATGTGTCCACCAATGTGCAAGCCCTTCGACCAATTTATGTTCAACCAAACAACAACAACTTACTGAAAGGGTGAACACGACAACAATAGTTAACCAAAAAGATATATGAACTAATATTCATCCTCATAATATTAACATCAGCTAATTAATTTTTTTCAATTAAAGAATCACACATTAAAATTCAAATTTTTGATTATTTGAAATAAATCAATCCTAAAATGACTATGTGTGAACCAAAATGCAGGCCCTTCCACTAATTTGTGTTCACCCACATAGAACCACTTAAGGAAGGGTGAAGACCACGACATTAGTGAAACAAAAAGACATATGCATTAATATTCATTCGCTAATATTAACATAAACTAATTACTATTTTCCAATTAATCTATCAAACACAATAAGTCCAATTTTAGTTGATTTTAATTAAACTAATCATAAATTTACTATGTGTCCACCAATGTGCAATCCATTCCAATAATTTGTATTCATCCAAACAATAACCACTTACGGAAGGGGTGAACGCGGTTACAATAGTCAACCAAGAAGTTATAATTATATATAAGACTATGTTACATAAGAGAAAAGATAATTAAAATAATGTGAATAAACAAAGAAACTAAAATTAGTTCAAGTTCATTAAATGCTGTGCAATTGCATGCTCAGATGAAACGAGAAGAATCCATGGTGTACATATTATTTTATCTATAATGTTGACATATTATTCAATCACATGATATAAATTAGGGTAAGTAACATTTTTTAAGTTACTAATCAATCACCAATCCATTCAAAAATCATAATCACATTGTGGCCATCCCGAAAAATAATGCGTCTCCCTCTCTCCCCCGCGGGGGCGGGGGAAAAAGAAGGGGAGACACAAAATAAATGTCTCGCGCCCTCTTACTCTCTCTAGGAGCACCTCGTCCGTCGTCAGTGTGGGATGAATGTAAAGAGATGGAGTTACTAACCTATTTTGCTCAAAATAGGCAAAAGAATATGTCGCCGCCTCGAGAGAAGACATCAAAGACTAACTGATTCTTACGAAATCGATAGTTGAAGGTCCGATGGCTAAGTTACGGAATGGAAAGGTGTTAGGCACCCATCCCGCCCTTTCGGTCTCTCATGGTATTGTGTTATTATTTTCCTTTATTTCTCCGTGAAGTGTGTGTGCGTGTATATATAATGGACATCGAAATCCCCCAACTCATATCATGGAAGAGATAGATGTAACACCCCGTGTTTTTAATAGTTAATTAAATTGATTAATTGGAAAATTTGAGAAAAAATAAAATTTTGGATTTAATTATTCTTAGTAATTAAAGATGTTGGTTTTTATATATAAAAATAGGATTTTAAGTCGAATTAAAATCAGGATTAAAATTTGGAAATTATAACTTTTTGTATAAAAATAGGGGAGGATCCGAGCTGAGGATAAAAATAATATTTTTAGAAATCCGACCGTCCGATCGAGCTAAATTTTTCATAGCAACTCCGTTTCTCCGTTCGTTACAAGATACTAAAATTTGAAGCCATTCTCAAATCTAATTGTCCGTAAAAAAATTTGAGTATTTGTATTGGATTAGGTCTTAAATTCTTTTTGGTGTATAAACAAAGTGATGGGTTTAGGACTTTTAAAAACACTTTCTTCTAAACCCTAAGACCAACAATCTCCTCTTTTACATCTTCTTCCTCCCTCAAAACCTTAACTCCGTTGGAGAGCTGTTTTTAATCCATGTTTTGAAGCTTTAAACCCGATTTTCTCAAGATTGTTCAAAAACGTCTCTTTGCTAATTTTTCGAGAGGAATCCAACCATGTAGTCAGAATTTCTTCATCCTAATCTCAGGCATGAATACTCTATTCCTTTCCTTTAGTGTTATTTATTTTAAGTCTCGTCTAAATCCTTAAACACGTGTTTTTTATTAAAATCAATTAGCAACTTAATTAGAGGAAGTGGACACTAAATTTTTGGGACTGTTTTTGTGAATTTTATTAATATGAATTAATCTTTTAAACCCTTGGGTGCGTAGGTTCGATTTTTGGGTTTTTATGATTTTGAGTGTAGGTTCTCATAGAGACTTTTTATGGGATTATTTATATTGTTAATGGGAGGCGCTCACACTTATTAAAATTAGATGACTTATAAAAGAGAATGATTATGACGTATTGAATATTGTTGCTTGTTAATAAAATTTAAAATACTTTTTAACGTAATTAATTATGTTGAAAATGACGACGGTGTTATTCATTGAATTAAATTGAATTGGGATTTTTATGATTGCGTGCTATGTTATTCTTCTGAATTGTGTATTGTGTGATTTATTATTATTCACTTTTGTCGTCGCGGGGACAATGGGCTTTTGGGTAGTATTTCTTCCCACCTCTATTATAGGATTCTTACTAGGTATGGAACTAGTGGGTAGGCATTGGTTATAATTTATTCTTCCTAGGTATGGAACTAGTTAGTGTAAATTCGTGGTGATTTAATATTTCGGAGGTGGGCTGATTTTTAAGTTTTATTATCGTTGCGTTAGCATAGGCATGAGACTAGGACGTGTTTTATATTGGTAATTCGTCATGTATGTAGGATAGGATGTATGTGTACTTGGATACCCTTAGGTATAGGACTAAGGGGTATTTTGAAGATCTCACATCGATAAAAAGAGTGGGGTAATTTGATAACATAATAAATTCAGAAGATGAGATTTAATGCCTGAGATAAAAAAGGGTATTAAAATTTGTGGTGACATAATGCGTTGGGGACCAATAGTTTAAACGGGTCATCTTGGGAGATTTATGATGTGTCATGTGAGGAACCTTGTCATATTGCGGGTGATCAACAGTTTAAACAGATTCAGCTGGTTATTGAGAAAGGGAAGTGTGACACTTTGGTGGATTACCACCCGGGGCAGGAGGACCGCCATAATAAAAAGTGAGAACAATAATAAATTTGGGTTGATATAATTAAATCAATGCTTTGGGGTTGTGGGATAGTTAAAATGATATTTGTGTGTTTTTATTAAAAATTTTGGGGGTGGTTAGTAATTTATCTTTCCTACGTATAATTATCTTCATAATTAAAATACTTTATTGGGATATTTATTGCATATAATGCTACTATCTGGGTTCACGGATCCTGTTTTGGGGGAGTAGTGTGTATTCATGCTTAGCGTTCTGACCTCATGCGTTGACTAACTTTTTCAGGATAAGTTTTGGATAAGTTGCATAGGATTATCGGAGTTTCTCATTTGGCGACGCAGCTAGAGTTTATTCATTTTATTGCTTTATTTAGTTAGACTTTCTTTTCAGTCGTATTACATTATGAGACTTTATTTGGGTTTTATTGGGCCATTTAGTTTAAAATTTGTGAGAGGATTTCAGTTGGATTATTCACAAGTTGATTATTACTCAGTTTTTAATAAATTATTGTTGGAGATTGGATTTATTCGAAATTTTAGCATGTGATGGATCTTTTATCACTCAGTTGGTCATTATTAGGTGGGATTGATTCAATTATTTAGCTTGTGGATTGATTTATATATGTCTCATATATGTATAATGCTAAGAATGGTATTTAATTTAATCATACCAGACTTGGTTTTGGTGGCTACCGACGCTAGGATTATACAGGGTGTGACAATAGAGTGAGGTCGTCTATAGGAATGTTCCCAAAGTAATATTAAAAAATATGATTTATGAGTTTATCATCAATTATGGGAAAATGATAATATGTATTGGATAAAAAGCTAATAAGGATAAAAAAATGATATATATATATATGAATAATATCTAGGTAGAAGGTGATAAAGCTAAAAAGATGGAAAGTTAAAGAATTTAGAAAATTGAATTCGAGTCTCGGATTTTAACCCGAAATGCCTACATAGCCTAAAAAGGCATCAAAGTCCACATAGTTCGTATATGGCATAAGGGTGGGGTTTATTCCATAAATCCAAACGGGATTTGATTTATATATGTGTGTGTAGAAAAAAGTGTTTTTTGTGTGAGGAAAATGTGACAATTCCCGCTTGGAATTTATGAACAAATCCCTCTCTTTTTTTAGTTTTAGGTTTTTTATATGGAAAAGAAAATATGTGCTATATTACTAATAAAATGGTATGTTAAGGTATGTGTGTTAAAGAAACAAAAATGCTAAAACAAAGGTTCAAAAAAATGCAGGGCGTTATCGAGACGTGGAGGCCAAGCCTTAAACCTTAGAAGCCTAGGCGGGCCTTAGGCGTAAAAAGGCGTGAAAAGGCGTTTAGGCCTTCTTAATATATTTTAATTTTTTTAACCATAACAAGGCTATTAAAATACTAAAATTGTACATAACATTAAAATATGTCTGAATATTTGCAAATTAAAATATTGTTTGATTATTTTAGATGAGATAATGGTCCGATTTGTAAAAACATTCTTTAAAAGGCGATATTGTTTCACTAAAGCATTGTTGTTTTTAGAAAAAAGTGCGCCTTAAGGGTTTTACCAGGAATAATGTGTAAAAAGCTTAAGGAGGGGCGTTTCTCCCAAGCCTCAATCCTAGGCGAGTTTTTTCGAACAGTGGCTAAAACGAATAATGAGTTAATCTAGTGTAAAATCAAAAGAATTTAGAGAGAAAGTGAGAGATTGGACCTTCTGGGAGATCTTGAGCTTGATCTTGGATGTTGAAGGGCTGCCCTTGAACTTGGATGAAAGTGATGTGAGGAGAGGGAAGGTAATTTACAAGGTTTGGTAAGAGAATGAGGGAAGGAGAATGTTGGAGATAAGTTTGGATATGGAAACTGGACTGACTTCGAGAGAATGTTGCTGATATTGATGGATTTCACCTTTTTTGGGATTGAGATCATGACTTCCTTTTATAGGGTTAGGGAAGTTTCGATCGGCATAGCCCGAGCCTTGCCAATTGACAGATGACTCTAGGCACACTATCGATAGGCAGGGAAATGGACTTGCCTATTGGCAGTCTCGTGCAGATTTTCTCAAAAAATGGTCGTTGAACACAATCCATTGATCCAAATTGCACATGGGGCATACCGTTAGAAATTTATTTCAAAGAACTTCAAAAGTCATTCAGGGTGATTCTGAGTTCGAGAGTTGACTTTGGGTCAAACTTGGCTCGAAAGCGCTCATCGGTCCTTTGGACGGGAGATTATTGTGACACCCCGCCTAATAAAATACCGGGTGATCAGTCCTATACCAAATTAAAACAGGAATCCCAGTTGGATCATCCTTAGCATCACTGTCGAAAACTTTTTAAAACTTACTAACCACCTAGTATTCTAAAAAAAAACTGGTGCCAATTTTAACTTTTTAATTAAACCAAAACTGTACATGCGGAAATAACATATAAACCATTCACACAACTGAATGAAAATAAACTGAATCATAATTACACAACATGCCGAATAAATCACCGGCCATCAAAGAAATAATCCAAATACAAATATACAACACCTGAAAACTGTACCGAGAAGTCTGGGCTACAAGCCCTAAATAAAACTGAGACTGATACAAGATTCCTACTCTAGGAATGAACGAATGATGCGTCTAATCTAAACTCCTGCTAGCATCCACATATGCCGCAGCTCCGTGTCCCTGGAATAGAATATCAATCCTGGCGTCCCTGTGGCTGGACACCTAAAAGGTTTTGAAAATAGTTTTATAGCAAGGGTTAGAACCCAAAGCATTTTGAAAATATTTAGCAAGTGAATTAACTACAGTAATTTAAAATGCATGAATGCGCTTCATATTTAAGTTAGTGTCGCACTCCCTTGTGGACATTCTCACCCCTCCACTATTGTGCACACCTACCGATTACCTTAACCCCACCTAGTTGTACTACCCCTTCCAACTAGTCCTGGTATAGCCTTCCCTTGCCATACTACTCTAATCCGAGTATAATGATCCTTGAATTATAAGTTATTTCACAATTACTTAATTAATTCCTCTTAAATAGTAGCATATAACCGTCTCACAAGTTATATAAAATAAATACATCACATACTATATTATCCCCATAAATGATTAACTTAATTAATTTCTCATTAATTAACAGCATATAACTGTTACCCGAGTTATATAAAGTAAATACATCACACACTGTATTATCTCCTATATATAATATCTGCTTTCATATTATACGTACCTTTACTAACAACCACACATATAACATACGTGTATCCATCCTTCCGAGTATACCCTCACCGGATGATTCCCTCTAAAATGCTATCTCACTAGGTGTGCTCACAAAACCTAGTTCCCCAAACTGGAATCGCTTACCAACTTGGCCCAAAATATAAACGTAGTGGAGGCGGTCATATTCCTTCCCTGAAAGTGAGATAAGTCCCTCACCCATATATACCGGACGCTATGACCTGGGGATATACTCGCCCTACTCCTCAAGCTAGGGGATTCACCCACATCGCGCAACCTCCCTTGATAGCATTAGAGTATATAATTTTAATAAATATCTAATCACTGATATTTAGTATCACGCACAATAAAATACACACATATATATATACTATCACGACACCGTATATATATATATATATATATAATATAAACCCGGCTTTATCGTGTGATCAAAATCCCATACACTGCCTGTAATTTCCTGAGTCTGTGGCCCGACTCAATGTAATTAATTTTCTCACTTAATAACTTTTCCTCTTCCCGAGGCTATGGTCCGACTCTAATATAATTAATTCACACTTTAATTAATATAATACTTTCCCCGAGTCTATGGTCCGACTCTCCTTAAATTAATTAACACACCTTTTAATTTAATACTTCCCCGAGTCTATCGCCCGACTCTAATTAAATTAATTAACACACATATTAATTTAATTCTACCCGAGTCTACAAACCGACTCTAATTAAATTAAATAATCCACCTATTAATTTAATACCTCCCCGAGTCTCTCGTCCGACTCTAATTAAATTAATTATTACACCCATTAATTTAATACTTACCCGAGTCTAAAATCCGACTCTAATTAAATTAATTATCACATTTATTAATTTAATAACTTAGTGTCACCCAACCATTATCCCCGGACTCTCTCACTTAGCCCGTACCTCAACATTTACCGAGTCTATATCCCGACTCTAAATTAATTACCCTGTCAATAATTAATTTAATACTTTGGTGTCACTTACCCAACCTACCCGGACTCCCTCACTAGGTCCATTTTTACATCTTAAAATTTCATTCTTACATTTTCACCCACAATGTGTCACGCATTTATTTCCATCATTTTCCCCAATTATTTTTAGCTATAATTGCCAGCACACTCAGACTCACTCACTTGGTCCATAATTAAATATTTCACCTAAATTCTTTTACTAATCTAGTGTCCCCCAACTACAATTCCCGAATATCATTCTTCGGCCCAATATCAATAATTGAATTATTTCTTCAAATTTGTTCATCTCATGACATACCGTTCACACCCTCCTAAACCCAATTATATCACCCTATAATTGATAAGGAAATATATGTCCCATATAAATTTATCACCAAATGAAAGTAAGGGAATTAAAACTTAAATTAAACCCTCATTAAAAACAAGCTGGCCGAACTATCACTTTCCTGGGACCGTCGATCGATCGATCCCCCTGTGTCGATCGATCGATCGAGCAGGTGGTTGTCTTCCTCGGCTTGCTGTTTTCAGCCATGACCGAATTTCCAAGGTTTTATCTCTCCATTTTCCAACCTTAAATGATGATTTTTAACCAATCAATTACTCCCAAAACAAGTCTCAATCATCTATAACTGTTTTAGCATTTTCGATTCATACGATATCTCACTATATTTAAAGATGGGTTTTCCCATTAAAATTTATCAATCTAGTTCTACAAACCCAATTTTCAAATCCAGATTATCCCCCAGTTTATATTCCGAATTCTTATTCCAATCAAATATCTACATTCAGATATGTTCAACACAACAATTTTTCTATGAATTTCATTCAATAGTTTCATGAATAAAAACCCCATTCTCTACCCATTTATCCCCAAAACGAATTTTGGTTTACGCATCACTATGATATGAATTGATTATCATAAATTTCGAAAATACAACAGCTAACCACTTGCCTGAAATCATTTGTAGGGTCTGATCCGTTGTAGTAGCCCCTTGATTTTGCTCCAAAATCCCCAAATTTGCTCTTGATTTGTTTTCCCCCAAATCCCCTCTCAAACCCTAGGTTCTTAAGTTGTGTTGGCTGCCATACTCTAATCCCTCACTTAGGTTAAAACTCTCAATCCCGTTTTTCACCTAATGGGCTTAATTAAAGTGGCCCAACTCACCCCGTGTGGGCCCGGCTATGCCCAAAAATACCCCGAGACCCAATTGCTACCCCCGGGTACTCTTTTCTGACTGTCTCGACCCATCCGGATTCAACCGCGCACTCAGAATTGGCATCCGAATTAATTTATAAAAATCCTTATCTCTCACCCAATTTAGTCTATACCGACTCCCGGATGAGATAAGTGCATACCCCTTCATTACTACCCGAAATGACTTAATTAATTTATTACCATTCACTTAGTAAATAAATTTACCTAAATATTAACCATTCACTCCCCGATTAATATTGAAATAAATATATTGTCATAATTAATTCAATTAAAATTACAACACACAAGTAATTTAAAATTGCAGAATTAATTAAATATTAAATGCATAAAAATATGGGGTGTTACATACTTCCCCCCTTACAAAGGAATTTCGTCCTCGAAATTAAGATAAGCCTAGTGTTCCAATATTCACATATTACTCACTAGTCATGTGCCTCCAAGCCCGCTATATCTATCCCATCCGCTTCTAACCATACGTTACACAAGTATGCATTCAAAATTTGCCAGGGCGCCCATACACCCTACATCCGTGCTTATCCGCACAAAATTTTCCTTAATTAACCCGGGTGCCCATACACCCTATCCCCGCGCTCTACCGCACGAAAGTTACCCGACTATGCTAGTCGTAATCCGTAATATAACTTCGAACCCGTAGTCGTATCACATATATATATACACATATATATAGGCTAGACGCCCTCTCAGTTGATACCTAATACCAATTATACCCTGGTGTTACGAACACCAAACTTTACCCCACTATCCACAATAGTTCAAATCCATCGCGATCCAGTCGATATTTGGGAATAGTAATCAACCCTACTCCCATATTTCTCAAAAATATAAATCCCTCGCATAATTCAAACCTTCACTCAGTTTACACCTTCACTCTCCCGTGAAGAACACCAAAAACTCCGCTACCCCACGGAAAGTTTATTCACATACTATGGCTGTTACTGCCAACGCACCCACTAAGTTCGACTCGCCTATGAACTCTAGTGAAAAATAAGTCCTATACTGTGACATCCTCTTTGTCACTCAACAACATACCCCATGCCCCTAGGGTAAAATAATTACTTCTATACTCCAGCTGCAACGGCTGGTTCTCGGGTTCCGGAGGAGTTTCTCCCTGCCCGAATGCACCCGGGGCTTGCTTTAGTGGCTGTACATCCAGGACCTCGTCCTGTAGTTGACCCCTGCCTCGCTTAAGGCAATATCTCTTCATGTGTCTCGCTTTTCCCACAAACGAAACACTTTCTAACATGTTTACCCTGTCACTGATCCCTTCCATGCCAACCTTGTTGGAATTCCTAGCCATCCCGCCGCTAGCCTCCAGTTCTAGATCGTTTGGCATGATTTCCCTACCGGAAATCTGGCCCTTGATCTCCCCCAGTCTGCTGCTGGGATACTCCACTGGTAGTGTTCCCTTCTGCCCCATCCGACTGGCTAATCCCCACTCCCCTCCCACTTCCTTTCGCGTGGAAGCGATATTCCCAACAGTGCTGGAGTGTTGCGTTAATACCATCAATATAATCTACTAATGCGTAATTACCAGTTAAATGTTGTATGATTCTCCAGACTAACCCATCCATAAACTTTGCTTTCTTTCTCTTATCCCTGCCTACCTCATCCGGTACAAAATTTTGCCAACGAGTGAATTCTTCCTCGCAATCGGCCACTTAACGGTCTCCCTTTGAGTCTCCTCACAAAATTTTCTCCTCATTTCGGTCTCAACCTCTGAGGAAAATACTTGCGGTCGAACTGCACCCAAAACTCTGCAGTAATTAGTGTGTCCCTTTTCTCAACTGTGGTGGTCGACACCCACCACTGTAGCACCGCTCCCACTAACTTAAAAGTGGTTAGCATTTATTTTCGCACCCCATCGCAATCTCCCCATGCGTAGGTGACGCTGAATACCTCTTTTCCTTGACACGCTAGTACTACACCTGAACCTCCTCACAACTCTGGTAGTTTCCCACTAAAAATAACCTCTCTTTCTTGTTTGCACCCCAACGACCCCGCGTGAGTCTGAACATCCAATGCCACTAACACTTGTGGCGGATCCCGTGGAAAGTACCTTGTCGTCTGCGACTACCGTCGTTTCAATCGCCCGTGCCATTAGTTCGGTTACCTGTGCTGCCAAAATTATCTTTGGCAGTTGCTGCCGTAACTCTTACTCCTGACGAGCCTCCCTCGTCTCACCTCCCCATGCTGCCCTAGCTCCTCTCCCTCTCCTGGGCGTCATTTGGAATGAGAATCGAATTGTATGAGCTCACTTTCAAATATAAATTTCGCAGAAGAACGTATATGCGCATACGCATGAGAATACAACAATCCTATGATAGGGCTCTATATCAAAGATTGCTACGCCGAAACGTGAAAAGCCGCACAGATCCTAAGGACACTAGAACCTGATGCTCTGATACCATCTGTGACACCCCGCCTAATAAAATACCGGGTGATCAGTCCTATACCAAATTAAAACAGGAATCCCAGTTGGATCATCCTTAGCATCACTGTCGAAAACTTTTTAAAACTTACTAACCACCTAGTATTCCAAAAAAAAACTGGTGCCAATTTTAACTTTTTAATTAAACCAAAACTGTACATGCGGAAATAACATATAAACCATTCACACAACTGAATGAAAATAAACTGAATCATAATTACACAACATGCCGAATAAATCACCGGCCATCAAAGAAATAATCCAAATACAAATATACAACACCTGAAAACTGTACCGAGAAGTCTGGGCTACAAGCTCTAAATAAAACTGAGACTGATACAAGATTCCTACTCTAGGAATGAACGAATGATGCGTCTAATCCAAACTTCTGCCAGCATCCACATATGCCGCAGCTCCGTGTCCCTGGAATAGAATATCAATCCTGGCGTCCCTGTGGTTGGACACCTAAAAGGTTTTGAAAATAGTTTTATAGCAAGGGTTAGAACCCAAAACATTTTGAAAATATTTAGCAAGTGAATTAACTGCAGTAATTTAAAATGCTTGAATGCGCTTCATATTTAAGTTAGTGTCGCACTCCCTTGTGGACATTCTCACCCCTCCACTATTGTGCACACCTACCGATTACCTTAACCCCACCTAGTTGTACTACCCCTTCCAACTAGTCCTCGTATAGCCTTCCCTTGCCATACTACTCTAACCCGAGTATAATGATCCTTGAATTATAAGTTATTTCACAATTACTTAATTAATTCCTCTTAAATATTAGCATATAACCGTCTCACAAGTTATATAAAATAAATACATCACATACTATATTATGCCCATAAATGATTAACTTAATTAATTTCTCACTAATTAACAGCATATAACTGTAACCCGAGTTATATAAAGTAAATACATCACACACTGTATTATCTCCTATATATAATATCTGCTACCATATTATACGTACCTTTACTAACAACCACACATATAACATACGTGTATCCATCCTTCCGAGTATACCCTCACCGGATGATTCCCTCTAAAATGCTATCTCACTAGGTGTGCTCACAAAACCTAGTTCCCCAAACTGGAATCGCTTACCAACTTGGCCCAAAATATAAACGTAGTGGAGGCGGTCATATTCCTTCCCTGAAAGTGAGATAAGTCCCTCACCCATATATACCGGACGCTATGACCTGGGGATATACTCGCCCTACTCCTCAAGCTAGGGGATTCACCCACATCGCGCAACCTCCCTTGGTAGCATTAGAGTATATAATTTTAATAAATATCTAATCACTGATATTTAGTATCACGCACAATAAAATACACACATATATATATAGTATCACGACACCGTATATATATATATATAATATAAACCCGGCTTTACCGTGTACTCAAAATCCCATACACTGCCTGTAATTTCCTGAGTCTGCGGCCCGACTCAATGTAATTAATTTTCTCACTTAATAACTTTTCCTCTTCCCGAGGCTATGGTCCGACTCTAATATAATTAATTCACACTTTAATTAATATAATACTTTCCCCGAGTCTATGGTCCGACTCTCCTTAAATTAATTAACACACCTTTTAATTTAATACTTCCCCGAGTCTATCGCCCGACTCTAATTAAATTAATTAACACACATATTAATTTAATTCTACCCGAGTCTACAAACCGACTCTAATTAAATTAAATAATCCACCTATTAATTTAATACCTCCCCGAGTCTCTCGTCCGACTCTAATTAAATTAATTATTACACCCATTAATTTAATACTTACCCGAGTCTAAAATCCGACTCTAATTAAATTAATTATCACATTTATTAATTTAATAACTTAGTGTCACCCAACCATTATCCCCGGACTCTCTCACTTAGCCCGTACCTCAACATTTACCGAGTCTATATCCCGACTCTAAATTAATTACCCTGTCAATAATTAATTTAATACTTTGGTGTCACTTACCCAACCTACCCGGACTCCCTCACTAGGTCCATTTTTACATCTTAAAATTTCATTCTCACATTTTCACCCACAATGTGTCACGCATTTATTTCCATCATTTTCCCCAATTATTTTTACCTATAATTGCCAGCACACTCAGACTCACTCACTTGGTCCATAATTAAATATTTCACCTAAATTCTTTTACTAATGTAGTGTCCCCCAACTACAATTCCCGAATATCATTCTTCGGCCTAATATCAATAATTGAATTATTTCTCCAAATTTGTTCATCTCATGACATACCGTTCACACCCTCCTAAACCCAATTATATCACCCTATAATTGATAAGGAAATATATGTCCCATATAAATTTATCACCAAATGAAAGTAAGGGAATTAAAACTTAAATTAAACCCTCATTAAAAACAAGCTGGCCGAACTGTCACTTTCCTGGGACCGTCGATCGATCGATCCCCCTGTGTCGATCGATCGATCGAGCAGGTGGTTGTCTTCCTCGGCTTGCTGTTTTCAGCCATGACCGAATTTCCAAGGTTTTATCTCTCCATTTACCAACCTTAAATGATGATTTTTAACCAATCAATTACTCCCAAAACAAGTCTCAATCATCTATAACTGTTTTAGCATTTTCGATTCATACGATATCTCACTATATTTAAAGATGGGTTTTCCCATTAAAATTTATCAATCTAGTTCTACAAACCCAATTTTCAAATCCAGATTATCCCCCAGTTTATATTCCGAATTCTTATTCCAATCAAATATCTACATTCAGATATGTTCAACACAGCAATTTTTCTATGAATCTCATTCAATAGTTTCATGAACAAAAACCCCATTCTGTACCCATTTATCCCCAAAACGAATTTTGGTTTACGCATCACTATGATATGAATTGATTATCATAAATTTCAAAAATACAACAGCTAACCACTTGCCTGAAATCATTTGTAGGGTCTGATCCGTTGTAGTAGCCCCTTGATTTTGCTCCAAAATCCCCAAATTTGCTCTTGATTTGTTTTCCCCCAAATCCCCTCTCAAACCCTAGGTTCTTAAGTTGTGTTGGCTACCATACTCTAATCCCTCACTTAGGTTAAAACTCTCAATCCCGTTTTTCACCTAATGGGCTTGATTAAAGTGGCCCAACTCACCCCGTGTGGGCCCGGCTATGCCCAAAAATACCCCGAGACCTAATTGCTACCCCCGGGTACTCTTTTCTGACTATCTCGACCCATCCGGATTCAACCGCGCACTCAGAATTGGCATCCGAATTAATTTATAAAAATCCTTATCTCTCACCCAATTTAGTCTATACCGACTCCCGGCTGAGATAAGTGCATACCCTTTCATTACTACCCGAAATGACTTAATTAATTTATTACCATTCACTTAGTAAATAAATTTACCTAAATATTAACCATTCACTCCCCGATTAATATTTAAATAAATATATTGTCATAATTAATTCAATTAAAATTACAACACACAAGTAATTTAAAATTGCAGAATTAATTAAATATTAAATGCATAAAAATACAGGGTGTTACAAATATTAGACGAAAACGGATCGTTCGTCCAAATGGTAAGTCAGAATCGCGCATAGGGCGGGCCATTGTAAAATTTATGTGATTTAACTCGATTCCAAAGGGCTTTGCTCAGTTCAGATAGTTGGCTTTGGTCAATCGGGGCTCGAAAGCCCGGTGACCTTTCGGAGTAAAATGGGTCATTCGTCCATACTGTAAGGCTGCTTCACATACGGGTTGGACTGTTGGAAAGGGTATTCAGTGTCGTATAAAGATTCAATTGATCTCATTTGACCCGGATATTTAACTTTGGTAAAATGGTCCCATGGAGTCTGCTGGCCTCCGTATCAATTTTTTTGGGAAAACTAATCATTCCTCCGAATAGTAATGTCCTTTTTCTCACAAGGTGGACCATTAAAAAGGGTTAGAGTGCCCTTCGTAGATGCAAAAATCTTCCACTTTGATGTTGAAGTTGATAGGAGTAAAACAGGACCTGGGAGTTCTCGATGGCCTCTAGATCGGTACTCGAAGTAGTACGGTTCGTAGTGAAATGGGGAGGTGCTAGGGACCTAAAGAGATACTTAAGGGGTCCTAGAATGTGGTGTCTATAGATCTCCTCGACGGGTGAGCTTGGAACAAGTGAAAGTCGTCAAATAGACACCAAATGATGTACGAGGAGGTCGATTATGCGAACGTAAGGGATAAGGAAGACCGCTTTAGAGGTGTTGTTTCTTAGGACCTAAGGTGGGGAGTGACCGATTCTGAGGGTCGAAGCCGATTCTGAGGGCTTATGTAAAAGCGACCAATTCTGGGGCCGAAGTCAATTATGAGGACCTTAAGTAGAGGCTACCAATTCTAAGGGTCGAAGCCAATTTTGAGGGCTTAAGTAGAAGCAACCAATTTTGCAGGTCGAGGTCAATTATGAGGACCTTATGTAGAGACAACCAATTCTGAGGGTAAACCCAATTCTGAGGCCTTAAGGTTAAGTGACCAATTTTGCAAGTCAAAGCCAATTTTGCGGGCTGAGGTAAATTCTAAGTACATTAAGTAGACGTGACGAATTCTAGGGGTCGAGGTCAATTCTGAGGGTCGAAACCAATTTTGAGGTCTTAAGTTAAAGTGACCAATTCTTTTGGTCAAAGTCAATTCTGAGGACCTTAAGTAGAGGTGACCAATTCTGAGGGTCGAAGATAATTCTGAGGGATTAAGTAGAAGCGACCAATTAGGTGGGTTGGGGTCAATTCTGAGTGCCTTAAGTAGAAATAACCAATTCTGGGGGTCGAAGCCAATTCTGAAGGCTTAAGTTGTAGTGACCAATTCTACAGGTCAAAGCCAATTCCGAGGGCTTAAATAGAGATGACAAATTCTACGGGTCGAGGTCCATTCTGAGGAACTTAAGTAAAGTCGACCAATTATGACGATAGAACACAATTCTGAGGGCTTAAGTATAGATGACCATTTCTGCCAGTCGGAGCCAATTCTGAGGGCTTAAGTAGAGCTGACCAATTCCGAGGGTTGAAGACAATTATACAGGTTTAAGTAAAGATGTCTAATTCTGTGAGATAAAGCCAAGTTTGAGGGCTTAAGTAGAGATGAATAATTCTGAGGGTTGAAGCCAATTCTGCGAGCTTAAGTAAAGATCACCAATTGTGCAGGCTTTAGTAAAGTTGACCAATTTTATGGGTCAAAGTTAATTCTGAGGGCTTAAGTAGTATGTTACTTTGAGGAAATTTGAAGACTCTACTTGGTAAATTATCTTGTAGTTTGCTGGATATTTTGGTTCCTAAGAGGAATGCATCCAAGGATTGTATGTTTCCTTGTTAAGTATTTTTTTTATTATTTTTGCAATGTCCGAGGCTGGGGGATATCCAATTGATTTGGGGAATTTCTCTAGGCAAGTGAGTGTTTCACTGGGTAAATAATTTCTATTAAAATTCATTTTGTAATTCTATAAATTTTTTGGGGACTTTTCAGGATTCTTTCAACTTGTTTTCAATGTTTTTGTACAAAATTTCAAGGAGGGTGCCGACCGGTATAGTGTGAGAGGTGCCAAACGGCAGTGGCACGGTCTTTTGGGGTACCTTGAGTTGGTGAAGGGACAGTGACGATCGGTGGAGACTTATGATTACTTGGAGTTTGTGTCGAGTTGGTTGATGTCGCCCAGCATATATGACATGATGCCTCTCCCATGTGCGGGCTCAAGTCGGCCATTAGGGTCTTCCCGCAATGCAGGTGGTGCATCGACATCGACAGTGGAGGCAACCTCAGAGGTTCGCATTGTGCATTTGCACCCTCCTTCTTATGAAATTCGACGAGCTGATGGAGGGTTGATGCATATGTTGCATCATCCTAGTGCGACGGACCCATGGGAGCATGGGCTGATAGAGGAAGTTCTTTAGCTAACGATATACCTTTTATTTCTCTAATTTTTTTATTTATTTCTTTTCCTCAAACTGACTAATTTTCTCTTTTCGGTTTTTCTTGCAGCATGTTCAGATGTTGACCACTTGGCTGAGATATATTCAAGATTGGGTGGCTTCTGTGACCACTCATATTCGATCACGGTTCCATCTTGATTAGTGTCATCTGCCTCATCTGAGGATGGGTCTACATCATCTCGTCACTGGAAAAAGCACACGCATCGTAGGGACGGAGGTTCTTTGAGAGAGAGAGAAAGGGGAAATTTTGGGGGTTCACGCTGAGTCGCGTTGGTTTTGTATTTTTGTCTCCTATAAGGCAAATGTAATGTTACAATCTATATGCAATGACATGAAGTTTTTGTTAATTTTTTCTTTAGTAACTTAATGCATATGCTCTTTTTATTTTGCTACTGAGGCCATAAAAATGATTTAAAATGATTTGAGAGAAAATTTATTTTAAAATGGGATAGGTAAAAATACAGGGATAAGGAAATTTTGAATTTCTTAGAAATAAATATTATTTTTATTGAGTTTTGTTTTTTATTTTTGATAAAAAGGGAAAAAGGGAATTTTCAAAAAATATGGGGGGTTGTCGATCGGTATGCCGCTTGTCCTGCCTATCGCAAGTCAGTCCAGTCTAATTAAACCAATGCTTTGCTTGCACTTTCTTTAATTGCTTGATACTTGGTAAGGTGGGTTTTCCTCCGATATTTTTTCGATCTTTGTCTTTTGTTGAGGTTTTCCAAGTATAAATAGGGGGTAAGGATGGGGCATTTTCTTCACTCCTCCTCATTCCTTATCGTTTGCATTCTTCTTGCTTCTTCTCTTATATTTTTATGATATGTCTCTCCCCGATAGTGTTGAATTTTCTTTCTACCTAGAAAACTTAGGGGCCATGTGCTCATACAATGTTGACTAAGATGCTTTCAACATGCGTCGGGTTTTATTATGGCACAACCGACCTATTGGATGGAACAGGTTGGTGGCTACGCTAAAATTTTAGTAGCTTAAGGAAAATGTATTTTTTTGGTGTGGATGAAGTTTGTCCAACTTACAAAGAGACCTCTGCTATTCTAGGGATAAATTCTAGTGTTGCGGCGACCATGCCTAAATTCTCCTGATATCCTCGAGATTAATTAGTGGGACTTCTCCATATCTCACCATCGGCGGCTCGATCAGTAGTTACAGGAGGAATGATATATGTCCCAGTTGTGTTTTATTTCATGCATCTGCAGTATGTTGGTGGGGTGGGCTATGCCGAAGACGTTACCCTTGGCTTGACTTTAAAATTATTGTTGGTGATTGGGGAGCTGTTGGTGGACCCTCAAATTGCAGCCATCACTTTTTAGATGTAATATCATTGCAAGCCTGTGGTGGTAATACTAGACGAGATACTAAATGGTCTAGATGGTTGCCAAAAAGGCCATTCTGATTTTCTGAGGGGTAGACCAATTATGTTGTTCATGTGGTTGTCTTTAAAATTCTGTTTGGTGGTCCCTCCAGAATATCCCTTCGAATTCATGCCAAATTTCTTTTCTCGCTACTTTATTAGCGTGGGTTTGGACATCGAGAGGTGGGAGAACTGATTTGTGGAGCACGGGGCTCGAGTTTGCGTTGGAAGTGCCTTAGTGGTGGTGAGTTACGGCCTATTCTAGAACTAGGGGAATACTCGTACATTCAACTGGTCTGCCTCAGGCAGACTTCTTTCTAATTCTCTTGGTGGCTCCTATGCTAATTCGGGTGGGAGTATATTGAGCCACTTTGGACACTAGACTTCTTTCCTGTGGAAGATTTGACTGAGCGTATGCGCATGCGTTTGTTCTCTCTATGGGAGAATCGTCGAACATTAACCCGTCCTTCTCAGTCTATTGGCAGAGTTTGCATGTTTCTAGGGATTACATGAAGTGGTTGTGGAGGAGGGTAGTTGCCAAAATGCTGGCCGTAGAGATTTGGAAATGGTGGTTTACCATTTTTGACACCATGGAAGGGGGTATAGTGGTTTTTCCCAAGATGATTTGGGCTTACGGGTCTATGGAGAGCCTTCAGCATCCTATTTAGTCAGGAGATGTTTGGGGACCTCAAGACGTAGATGATGATGGAGTTGGGTCCTCTGGTAGTTATGGATAGGATCCTCTGGGAAGTTTTATTTATTAAGATTTGGTATAGTATTGTGTCTAGTTGTGTAGGAATAATTTGGGGAAGTTTTGAATTTTTATTTTCCTTTGGCGGGGGAAGTTGTTTGACTTCCTACGCTGATATTTCATGTAATCCTACTAACATTTAAAAAAATGGAATAAAAAGGTTTTTAATCATAGTGTTGTGCCTCTTCATTTTTCATTTGAATTGTCCATACCAATCGCTAAGGAAAACATAATCCTTTTGTTCATGTAAATGATAAAATGAACTGTCATCCTCGAATGTAAGAAAATAAGGGGACCGTGACCAAATGGAATGTATGAGCTACCTACATATTGAAATTGAATTTTAATGTAACACCCCGTATTTTCATGCATTAAATATTTAGTCAATTCGGAAATTGAAAATTACTTGTGAGTCATAATTTTAATTGAATTAATTAGGAAATTTTATTTAAATATTAATAGGGGAGTAAATGGTTAATATTTAGGGGCATTTATTTACTAAGTGAATAGTAAGTAATTATTTAAGTCATCTCGAGTACAAATGACAGGATACGCACTTATTCCAACCGGGAGTTGGTATAGACTAAAGCGGTGGGGGGATAAGCATTTTTATAAATTAATTCAGATGCCAATTCTGAGTGTAGGGTTGAGTTCGGATGGGCCGAGATAGTCGGAAAAGTGTACCAGGGGGTAGTAAACGGGTCACGGGGTGTTTTTAGACATAGCCGGGCCCACACGGTGGCATTTTGGTCACTTGGCCTTGGCCCATTAGACAAAAAACGGGATTTAGGTAAATAGAGGAATTAGGGGGAATAAAAAAATGGCTGATAGAGTTTTAGAAAAAAATTAAGTGCATTAAGGAACCCTAACAGCAGTTGGAGGCAGTTTTGGGATCACTAGAGAGCCAACAGGATCATCTTCAACCTTAGAAATTCATCTCCGAATCAGACACTACGAAACCTAAGGCAAGTGGATAACTTGCAATAGTATTGAAACTGTATTTCGATTCATATTCATGTGATGTATTTGATCAAAAATTCTTTTTGGGTGGTCATGGCATAAACATGAGATTTTGAAAGTAATAATCTGATTTACGAATTTGAATGAGAATTTTTGTAGAAATCTGATGTTGTAAATTGATACGAATCTGGTAGGATGATTTCTGGATTTTTAGAAACGAATTTGGTGAAGGAATGTGGGATGTAAATGGGTAGGGAATTAAAGATGAATAATTTTCCCCAAATTCAGAATTTATAGTTAATGGACGAATTAGTGATATTGGTGAACATTCTGGAGGTCTCTAATAAGGTTTCTAACATGTATTAATGTTAAGAGGACTTAAGGTTGCTGGTAGAGAAAACTAGCATTTGAAAGAAATCGCCCATGGCTGAATCTGTCTTCGCGAAGAAGACGAAGACCTGCTCGATCGATCGATCGAAGGTCTAGGGTCGATCGATCGAAGGTTGACAGATTTTGACAGATCGCCTAGTTTTTTTTATATTAAGGAAATTTAATTTAATTCTTTTCCATGGATTTATTTGTTGAGAAATCCATACATAGGTTTTAACTATAATTAAGGGTGAATAAAGTTAATTATAATTTGGAGACGACTTAGTGTGACAGTGTATTTGAATTGTTGGGTTTTTGGGGAAATTAGGTGTGACTCTAAGGTTGAATTTTTTAGGAAGGGGTACGGAAGGAATAAATATGGATGTAGTGAACAAGTCCGGGGTAATCGGGTGGGGAATACCGAGAGGTAAATTTTATTAAAGGATAAATAATTCAGAGTCGGGAATTTAGACTCGGGTGAGGTTAAATCGAACTACGAGAGTAAGTCCAAATTTTATGGTGGGGGCGACACCAAAGGTGACTAAATTAATTAATGTGTGAATTAATTAATAATTAGGGTTGGACCATAAACTCTTAATAAATTTGATAGGCTTATCTTATGGATTTTGTACATGGGGTAGGTGGGACATTTTTATATTTATATATATATACGGAGTGTGGCAGTATATATGTATATACAGTGTGTGTGCATTAATATTAGTGACTGAATGTTATTGATATATACTCTAGTGCTATAGGGGGAGGTTGCGTGTAGTGGATGAATCCCCTAGCTTGAGGAGTAGGGTGAGTATAATCCCAGGTCATAGCGTCCGTTACATGGGTGAGGGGCATCTCACTTTCAGGGAAGGAATATGACCGCCTCCAAATTGTATGTTGAATTAAGTTAGTGAGCGAATCTAACTTGGATAACTAGGTTATGTGAATATACCTAGTGGGATATCACTTGGGAAAATTTATATTTTGTGAGCATTTTTACTCGGTGGAAAGTTTGTATTAAATATTATTTCAGTATGTTTGTGAATACTGTAATATGTTTAAATATATAATTAGGTAAATAATTATGTATGGGATAATTAATACATAGTGAAAAAAAATGTATTATGTGCATAACAGGTGTGAACATTTTATGAAATAAAAAGGGTAACGATTTAATTAAGTTTGACGGTCATAATAACTTAAGAATCAGGAATTAAGGCATACTCGGTTAGAGTAGGAAAAATTTCAAGAGAGTGCGGCACTAACTAAAATATGAAGAGCATGCATGTTTATTTATTACTGCAAGTTAATCATTTGTTAAATGTTTTCAAATGTTTTTGGGTACTAACCCTTGCTATAAAAAAATTTAAAACCTTTTTGGTGTCCAACCACAAGGGCGCCAGGCTTGACTCTATTTCAGGTATCTGTAGCTGCAGCAGCTGTGGATGTTGCGGGTCTTTGATAGACGCCTCCTTATTTCATTCATGTAGAGATTCTCTAGTAGTTATCTGAGCTTGTCGCTCACAGTTCATTTATCAGTATTAGACTTGTTGAGATTGTTCTTCTTATCTTTACTTGTATTGGTTTTGGACCGATGGTTTATTCGGTTGGGCATTTTAATTGTGGAGGTTTATTTTAGTTATATGTGATCGTGTATTATTTATGTTCCGCATGAGTGTATTAAATTAATTGGAAGTTAAAATTTGGCACCAGTCTACTTTTCTCACCTAGGTGGTTAGTAATTAAAATGACGACAGTGATGCTAAGAATGGACCAACTGAGAAACCTTTTCTAACTTGATTTAGGACTGATCACCTGGGATTAATTAGGTGGGGTGTCACAGATGGTATCAGAGCATCAGGTTCTAGTGTCCTTAGGATCTGTGCGGCTTTCTACGTTTCAGCGTAGCACTTAGTTGTTATAGAGCCCTATTATTAGGACTGTTGATTCATTTTTCGCTTGTGAGATATCGTGCTTGTGTTGTGAATATATTTCGTGAAAACTGTGTACTTAGGCGATTTAATCCATTTCAGATGCCACCGAGGAGACTGAGAGAGGAGAGGGTTGAGGCTAGGGATGAAATCAGGGAAGCTCACCAGGAGCCACAGGTACCGCCACCCCCACCCCCACCCGAGCTGATTTCCACTACTCAGGTGGCAGTGATAGTGGCCCAGGCAGTCGAAACAGCAATGAGAGCTATGGCAGCTCACTTTCCACAGCCCCAGGCACCGCCTCCAGTGGAACCAGCAGTTCAGGTCCCTGTGGGGCCTCCATCTTGGTAGAGAGTTAGGGAGACCTTCCAGAAGGGTCACCCACCTGAGTTCCGAGGTATCACAGATGTGATAGAGGCTTGTGATTGGAAGAAGAACATTCAGTGCCATCTGCGCATGCTAGAGTGTACCGAGATGCAGAAACAGATGCTTGCTACCTTTCGTCTGTCAGGGGCAGCCTTACAGTGGTGGGAGTCAGTTACCACTGCCGAGGAGCGAGACTCGATGCCAATAGCACAGTTCTGGGTGCTGTTCGACCGCAAATACTTTCCTCTGGCAGTAGAGACAGAGATGAGGAAGAAATTCAGTGAGTTAGTTCAGGGTGACCGATCAGTGGCAGACTACGAGGAAGAGTGTGACACCCCGACTAATTAAATACTGGGTAGCTACTCCTTTATTAAATTAATTCAAAATGCCAAGTTGGCTCAGTTAATAGCATCACTGTCGAAAACATTTTTTTATTTTTACTATCCACCTAGTATTTAAAAAGTAAGTGCCAAATTTTTAATTAAAGTCTGATTAACATGCAACAAGTGTAATGAAGAAATAAATACACCATTCACCATACTGAAGTAAAATGAATAACCATCACAATAGCGTAAATAAAGACTGGAGGAAAACTCCTCACTACAAATCCAACAACTGAAAAGTAAACTGAATACTGAAACCATACATGCTAAAGTCTGAAAACTGAAATGTAAAAGATGCTCTAAATAGAAAGGGGCAACATGCCCTACAACTGATAGATAGTGACTCTGGAATCCAAAAGATAGAAGCTTCTATAAGCAAATCCCTGTAGCTTCCACAAACAGCTACAGCTCGTCACCTGAATGAGAATCCTATGCTGGGTGTCCCTGTGGCTGGGCACCTAAAATGGTTTTACAAGAAAAAGATTTGAAAAGCAAACGGGTCAGAGCCCGAATGTGGAGTTATATTTTAAAAACCTGCAAGTGCTATAAAAACATTTAAAACATTAAATGCAAAGTACATGTTAGGACGTGCACTCACATGATATTCTCACCTCTCGTCTAACTGTGCACTCCTAACGTACGTACCCATCTACAACGATATAAACCACTAGCTAAGTGACATCATAACTAGCTAGACTGTAATAGTTTCTACCCTTATTACCTGGTTCTATTAACATACAACGCTCGTAATTAGATAGAGATTTAATGTAAACTCGGATGCTCAATATGCAATATATATCACTATCAGTTAACTCGTTATATTATTCTCGGGACAATACCGTAATTATATTCACATCATTAACATGAAGGTTCTCATTAATTAAGTGTATATTATTCACATCATAAATATACAATACAAGCACCCCGAGAACTAAGCTGCGGTGCCCACATACTCTGCTATCCATCCCGGTACATCACGTACATAAGGATCACATATTCCGAATCTCTCAGGAATAGTTCAGATAACACAAATCACAAATAGTGGAGGCGAACACAGTCACATCACATGGGTCACGCACATACCTACGCTCCCACGATCAGCGGACTTATTAATATCCCAATAAGTCTTTCTATGACCTATGTTCATCGAGGTACCAGTCTATAACCCCCCCGTAGGCACACAAGGATTAGAGGGTCCTAAGAGAACGCAACCTCCCGTGATAGCAAGTATGGTAGGTATGTCATACACACAATCCATATACTAATACTAAGGAAACACACATCTTAGTAATATCGTATTTTAATCGTAGTACATATCGCATTCTCGTACTAACTTATATTTATCACAATTTATATAACTCCGATTTATAATCATACGCGCCATACTTTTCTCACGTCGTAATAGACACTCACGTCTCAACCCAAATGGTTCATTCTAATTTAACTCACTTATATATAATTTCCTTCTCATAAATACCCAAATGTCCCAAACCTATCACTACATCATCATTGGAAGGTTAACTATATCCTCGACCAAGTTTACGGGACTCCAAAATTCAAAACAGCTCCAAATAGCCCAAACTGTCAGCTCGTTAGAAGTCTCGTTCGAACGAGACTGTTCGAACGAGATCCCTCTGTCAACTCGTTAGAAGTCTCGTTCGAACGAGACTATTCGAACGAGATCCCTTTGTCAACTCGTTAGAAGTCTCGTTTGAACGAGGTTGTTCGAACGAGATTCCAGTTCGTTCGAACGAACTGTTCCTTCTAACGATATCTCGTTCGAACGAGATATCGAACGAAATCCTATTTCGTTAGCATCGACTGGTCAACTCGTTAGAAGCTCATTCGAACGACCTGGGTAGGGGCTTCTAACGAGATGCCAGATTCGTCCCAGATTTTTCCTTTACTCGTTTTTAACCATTTTAACACCTCTAATCTCCTCCAAAGTTCATCCCAACAACGTTTTATGATCTCTAATTGATCCTAAACATATTCAAGTCAACTCCTAACATGTTTTCAAGGGTTTAATCTCTTTAACATTAATCAACTTATGAATTTCTACACTTTTCCCCAATTATTTCAAGAACATGAACCCTAACAGTTTGAATCATGAATTAACCCAACAAAATCCGTTTTAATTTCTTTCCAATCATGTATATCATCAGTAAAAACATCTACCTATCATTCTACATGCAATCCTTCTCAAATTTCTCAAGTTTTATGGTCTAAACTACATGGGTTTTCATTATCTTTCAAGAACAATTAATAATCTCCAATTTCTAACATGGAAGAGACATTTTCTGAAATTAAATGGAATAAAGTCACTTGCCTTGGTTTGATTTCTGACTTTGGTGTAGGTTTGATGATGTTTTTCTGCAGAATTTCCTCTCTTTCTCTCCTTCTCCAAGCTCCTTCTCCAATGGTGGCTTAAGGTGGCTAGGGTTTGTTTTGGGGAAAGTTGTAAACCTAAAGATAACCTCCGTAGCTTAATGGTTTAATATGGGATGGTTAGTGGGCTTTGTGGGTTTAATCCACATTAGATTTACATCTCTAATTTTCGTCACTTTTAATTCCTCAAAATGTAAAATTACCAAAATACCCTTTAAGTTGCCGGCACGGCCTAAAAATACCCCGGGACCCAAACTATACCCCCGGCTAGTGTTTTCTGACTATCTCGACCCTTCCGGATGCGTTGGCGCACTCAAAACGACCATACGGATTATAGATTTTAAATTCACTTTTATTATCAAAATATTACACCGTGACGCGGCGGTCCCACGCGTCTCAACAAAATTTCTAAAATGCCGTATATAAATCTCACGACAAATTTCATAATTCCAAATTCATATATAATCATATATGCACATAATCAAATACCAACTCGCATCTCATTAGTATTTATAACCCGGATTAATTTCCAATTAATACGCATTTAATTAATTAATCCCAAAAATAAATATAGCCAAAAGTACGGGGTATTACATACTTCCCCCCTAATAACTGAATTTCGTCCCGAAATTTGAAACTAGAAAGTACCTGCTAAAAATAACTCTGGATAACGTTCGCGCATCTCATCCTCGCGCTCCCATGTGGACTCCTCGACATTGTAATGTCGCAACTGAACACGCACTAACGGAACTATCTTTGACCGCAGTTTCCTCTCGCTTCGGTCCAAAATAGCAATCGGCCCCTCCTCGTAGGAGCTATCCGGCTGGAGATCGATGTCCTCCACAGCAATGTGAGAATGAGCCAAATTATCTCTAAGGTATTTCCTCAGCGAGGAAATATGGAACACATCGTGAATTCGATGCAAATGCTCCGGTAGTCCAAGCCTATACGCAACCGGTCCGATCCGCTCAATAATAGGAAACGGCCCCACATACCTCGGTGCCAACTTCCCCTTCTTCTCGAAACGCATAATCCCCTTCATAGGAGATACTCTGAGCAAAACCTGGTCCCCCACTTGGAACTCCCTGAAATATCTCTTCGCATCAGCATAACTCTTCTGCCTGTCTTGAGCTACCCGAATGCGACTCCGAATCAACTCAATCCTTGCCGAAGTATCCTGAATCACTTTCGGTCCAAGCAGTTTGTTGTCCCCCACCTCCAACCAATATGCTGGTGAACGACAAGGCCTACCGTACAACGCCTCAAATGGAGCCATGCCAATAGTGAACTGATAGGAGTTGTTGTAAGAAAACTCCACCAGTGGAAGGTACTGCTCCCATCCACCCCCGAAGTCAATAATGCACATGCGTAGCATGTCCTCCAACATCTGATTGGTGTGCTCTGTCTGCCCATCGGTCTGCGGATGATAAGTTGTACTCAACCGCAATTCCGTGCCCATGGCCTCCTGGAAACTCTCCCAAAACCTCGAAACAAATATCTTGTCTCTGTCAGACACGATATTTAGGGGCACACCGTGAAGTCTCACAATCTCTGAAATGAAGAGCTGGGCATACTGTCCCGTAGTGTAGTCAGTCCTTACGGGTAAGAAGTGAGCGACCTTGGACAACCTGTCCACAATTACCCAAACGGAGTCGTGACCCCTCTGCGACGTAGGTAACCCCGTGATAAAGTCCATTGATATGCTCTCCCACATCCACACCGGGACCTCCAATGGCTGTAACAATCCTGCCGGTCTCTGATAATCCACTTTTACGAGCTGACAAGTGGCGCATTTCGAGACAAACTCAGCGATATCTCTTTTCATACCGCTCCACCAATACTGCCGTCTCATGTCTTGGTACATTTTTTCCCCTCCGGGATGTACCGCGAATCGTGAGCCGTGCGACTCTGCCATCACCTCATGCCGCAATTCTTCCCCTTCCGGAACTATCAATCTCCCATTGAAACGCAATCCCCCGTCTGAGCTAACGGTATAGGACTCGGCTCCCTCTGCTAGTAATC
Organism: Sambucus nigra; assembly: GCA_949130495.1. NCBI lineage: Eukaryota > Viridiplantae > Streptophyta > Magnoliopsida > Dipsacales > Adoxaceae > Sambucus > Sambucus nigra. The sequence goes on along the minus strand of OX422214.1, from coordinate 378,217,759 downwards.
GAACTATCTGCTCCTGACAGAACGAGTCATCGGCCTGTGCCCGTACTACCTTCGTGATAATCTGCGGTGTAACGGTAATCACAGACATGAAAGATTGGGCCACTGCATCCTGATGTCCCAATTCCTTCCACTTAGCTTTCCACACCTCTGCCACCTCATCTGCTGGCCTGCGGCTCAACGCGTCTGCTACCACGTTAGCCTTACCCGGGTGGTACTGGATGTCGAACTGGTAGTCCTTCACAAACTCAAGCCACCTACGTTGCCGCATATTCAACTCTTTCGGCGTGAACAGGTACTGTAGGGACTTGTGGTCCGTGAACAGTTGGAACTTCTCCCCCAAAAGATAGTGCCTCCAAATCCGTAGGGCAAATACCACTGCTGCCAACTCCAAATCATGCGTGGGGTAATTCTTCTCATGAGGCTTAAGCTTACGGGAAGCATAAGCTATGGCCTGTCTCTCGTGCTGCAATACACCTCCAAGTCCTTGCAAAGACGCGTCGGTGTAAACCAAATACTCAACTCCCGGTCTCGGCAATGCTAACACAGGTGCTGAGGTCAATTTGTCCTTCAATTCATCGAATGCCAACTGACAGGCATCACTCCAAATGAACGGTACACCTTTACGAGTAAGATGTGTCAAAGGACCTGCTATCTCTGAGAAACCCCGAATAAACCTCCTGTATTATCCTGCCAAGCCCAAGAAACTACGAATCTCAGTCGGTGTCGTGGGCTGTCCCCACTCTCTCACCGCTGATACCTTCCCCGGATCAACAGATATCCCTTGGTCGGAAATAATGTGACCCAAGAACTGGACTTCCTTCAGCCAAAACCCACACTTCTCATATTTTGCATACAACTTGTTCTGGCCGAGTGTCTGCAAAACCTGCCTCAAATGCCCGGCGTGCTCCTCCTCTGTCTGAGAGTAAACCAGAATGTCATCAATGAAGACAATGACAAACTGATCTAGGAAATCCCTGAACACTCTGTTCATCAAGTCCATAAACACTGCTGGAGCGTTGGTCAAGCCGAACGGCATAACCCGAAACTCGTAAAAACCATATCTCGACAAGAACGCAGTCTTCGAGACATCCTCCTCCCTGATACGCAACTGATGGTATCTCGATCTCAAGTCAATCTTCGAGAAGAAAGAAGCTCCTCTCAACTGGTCGAATAAGTCATCGATTCGAGGCAACGGATACTTATTCCGTATCGTGACCTTATTCAACTCTCGGTAGTCCACACACAATCTCAGTGAACCGTCCCTCTTCTTCACAAACAGAACTGGAGCGCCCCAAGGTGAGGTACTCCTGCGAATAAAGCCCTGACCTAACAGCTGTTCTATCTGATCCCGTAACTCCCTCATCTCAGCTGGAGCTATACGGTACGGTGCGCGTGCTATAGGTCTCGTACCCGGTAGCAAATCTATAACAAAGTCTATCTCTCGACTGGGTGGTAAGCCTGGTATCTCCTGAAACACATCCGAATACTCCCTGACAACCGGGATCGAAACTAAAGGAATCACAACCTCCTTAAAGGTATCCTCCTCTATGTAATACAGATGAGCAGTCGATCCTCCCTCTAGGTGAGGCATCGCCACTACAAACATCTCTTGCCCCGGAATGGCAAAAACAATGCTCCCGCTGAAGCAATCAATCATGGCCCTATATGCTACGAGCCAATCCATACCGATGATCACATCGTGGACATGCATGTCTAACACTAACATGTCTGCAGGCAATACCAAACTACCGACCTCTACTCCCACTCCCCGGCATATAAAGAAAATAAGTGACCCACTCCCCAATGGTGAGTCGACACACGTCACTGTGCTCTCTGCCGTAGCTAACAATCCTAAAGCTTTCGCGAAGTGTGTAGCTATAAAATAATGTGTAGCACCCGTATCAAATAATACCCGACCCATAGTGCCATGGATAGGAAACGTACCCTCGATCGCGGGCGGTGCCTGTGGAACTGCAGCCTGGTGGACGTTGTAGACACGTCCATACTGTAGCTGCCCCTGCTCAGCTGGGACTGCTGGAATGGGTGGCAATGCTGCCATCTGTGGCGGTGCGGGAAGAGCGGCGGGAAACATAGGCCTCTCTGGCTCCTGGCGAGCACCCTGCTGCTGCTGTGGGGCCCTGCCCCTATCAGGACAATCCTGTCGCTTATGGCCAGTCTTGCCACAAACAAAGCACTTCCCCGGGAAGTTCCCTCCCCTCTGCCCCTGCTGTCCCCGGCCCTGGTGGCCGTTACCATTCCTCCCTTGGCCCTGCTGGCCCTGGTGAAAGTGCTGCCCATTCTGTCCCTGTTGGCCCTGATGGCCGTTTGGACCCTGGTGGCCTTGACGAAAACCTCCCTGTCCCTACCTGTAGTTCCCTGACCGGAACCTCTTATTATCCCCCTGCTGGGAGCCCTGCTCAGTCTGTCTCTGCCCCTGACCCGATTGTGCCCCGCTGGCACCTTGTCCTCCAGTCCTGCCCTGATGGCTAGACTCCCCCGACCTTTTACCCTCGGCCATATGAAAACGGTGGTCCTGGCAGTGCAACAATGCAGCGTTAACCACATCAGAATACGTGGCCAACGATAGGTTCCCGAGCAGATGCTGACGGATCCTCCAATTCAATCCGTCGGTGAACTTCTCAATCTTCTTCTTCTCTGTTGGTATTTCGTCTGGAACGATGTTCAACAGATTAGTGAACTCGGCCTCATACTCGGCCACTGTCTTGCCTTCCTGATTCAGACTCATCAGCTTCCTCCTCATTTCCGTATGAACAGCCGACGGAAAGTACTTGCAGTCGAACCGCACCCAGAACTCCTGAATCGTGAGAGTATCCCTCTCCTCTGCGGTGGTAATAGACTCCCGCCACTGTAGTGCAGATCCCACTAGCTTGAAGGTAGCTAGCACCTGTTTCTGAATATCAGTGCACTCATGCATCCTCAAATGCCTCTGCATGTCCTTCCTCCATTGGCTAGAGACTACCACATCTGAGAATCCTGCAAACTCTGGCGGATGCGCTTTCTGAAAAGCGTCACATACACGCTCCCAAGCAGACGGGAATGCATTAACCTGTACTGGCGCGGCAACCGGTGCCTGAGGTGGTGCCTGCTGAACAACGGCAATGGCGGCATTCACCGCTTGAGCTACTATAGTTGCAACCTCAGCAGCGTTCAACATGCCCTGAACTGGAGCTGGCTGGGGTTCGAGCGTTGCATCCCTGGGAACTCGTCGTGCACGTCGTGGAGGCATCTGAAATAAGAACAAAGTTTATAAGTTCACGGTTATAAACTTAATATAGCTGAAGAACGAAGCATACACAAAAAGAGTACAACAATCCTAAAATATAGGGCTCTATATCAAAGAAACTTAGCGGAAACATAATAGCCGTACAGATCCTAAAGGACACTAGAACCTGATGCTCTGATACCACCTATGACACCCCGACTAATAAAATACCGGGTAGCTACTCCTTTATTAAATTAATTCAAAATGCCAAGTTGGCTCAGTTAATAGCATCACTGTCGAAAACATTTTTTTATTTTTACTATCCACCTAGTATTTAAAAAGTAAGTGCCAAATTTTTAATTAAAGTCTGATTAACATGCAACAAGTGTAATGAAGAAATAAATACACCATTCACCATACTGAAGTAAAATGAATAACCATCACAATAGCGTAAATAAAGACTGGAGGAAAACTCCTCACTACAAATCCAACAACTGAAAAGTAAACTGAATACTGAAACCATACATGCTAAAGTCTGAAAACTGAAATGTAAAAGATGCTCTAAATAGAAAGGGGCAACATGCCCTACAACTGATAGATAGTGACTCTGGAATCCAAAAGATAGAAGCGTCTATAAGCAAATCCCTGTAGCTTCCACAAACAGCTACAGCTCGTCACCTGAATGAGAATCCTATGCTGGGTGTCCCTGTGGCTGGGCACCTAAAATGGTTTTACAAGAAAAAGATTTGAAAAGCAAACGGGTCAGAGCCCGAATGTGGAGTTATATTTTAAAAACCTGCAAGTGCTATAAAAACATTTAAAACATTAAATGCAAAGTACATGTTAGGACGTGCACTCACATGATATTCTCACCTCTCGTCTAACTGTGCACTCCTAACGTACGTACCCATCTACAACGATATAAACCACTAGCTAAGTGACATCATAACTAGCTAGACTGTAATAGTTTCTACCCTTATTACCTGGTTCTATTAACATACAACGCTCGTAATTAGATAGGGATTTAATGTAAACTCGGATGCTCAATATGCAATATATATCACTATCAGTTAACTCGTTATATTATTCTCGGGACAATACCGTAATTATATTCACATCATTAACATGAAGGTTCTCATTAATTAAGTGTATATTATTCACATCATAAATATACAATACAAGCACCCCGAGAACTAAGCTGCGGTGCACACATACTCTGCTATCCATCCCGGTACATCACGTACATAAGGATCACATATTCCGAATCTCTCAGGAATAGTTCAGATAACACAAATCACAAATAGTGGAGGCGAACACAGTCACATCACATGGGTCATGCACATACCTACGCTCCCACGATCAGCGGACTTATTAATATCCCAATAAGTCTTTCTATGACCTATGTTCATCGAGGTACCAGTCTATATCCCCCCCGTAGGCACACAAGGATTAGAGGGTCCTAAGCGAACGCAACCTCCCGTGATAGCAAGTATGGTAGGTATGTCATACACACAATCCATATACTAATACTAAGGAAACACACATCTTAGTAATATCGTATTTTAATCGTAGTACATATCGCATTCTCGTACTAACTTATATTTATCACAATTTATATAACTCCGGTTTATAATCATACGCGCCATACTTTTCTCACGTCGTAATAGACACTCACGTCTCAACCCAAACGGTTCATTCTAATTTAACTCACTTATATATAATTTCCTTCTCATAAATACCCAAATGTCCCAAACCTATCACTACATCATCATTGGAAGGTTAACTATATCCTCGACCAAGTTTACGGGACTCCAAAATTCAAAACAGCTCCAAATAGCCCAAACTGTCAGCTCGTTAGAAGTCTCGTTCGAACGAGACTGTTCGAACGAGATCCCTCTGTCAACTCGTTAGAAGTCTCGTTCGAACGAGGCTGTTCGAACGAGATTCCAGTTCGTTCGAACGAACTGTTCCTTCTAACGATATCTCGTTCGAACGAGATATCGAACGAAATCCTATTTCGTTAGCAGCGACTGGTCAACTCGTTAGAAGCTCGTTCGAACGAGTTCGTTCGAACGACCTGGGTAGGGGCTTCTAACGAGATGCCAGATTCGTCCCAGATTTTTCCTTTACTCGTTTTTAACCATTTTAACACCTCTAATCTCCTCCAAAGTTCATCCCAACAACGTTTTATGGTCTCTAATTGATCCTAAACATATTCAAGTCAACTTCTAACATGTTTTCAAGGGTTTAATCTCTTTAACATTAATCAACATATGAATTTCTACACTTTTCCCCAATTATTTCAAGAACATGAACCCTAACAGTTTGAATCATGAATTAACCCAATAAAATCCGTTTTAATTTCTTTCCAATCATGTATATCATCAGTAAAAACATCTACCTATCATTCTACATGCAATCCTTCTCAAATTTCTCAAGTTCTATGGTCTAAACTACATGGGTTTTCATTATCTTTCAAGAACAATTAATAATCTCCAATTTCTAACATGGAAGAGACATTTTCTGAAATTAAATGGAATAAAGTCACTTGCCTTGGTTTGATTTCTGACTTTGGTGTAGGTTTGATGATGTTTTTCTGCAGAATTTCCTCTCTTTCTCTCCTTCTCCAAGCTCCTTCTCCAATGGTGGCTTAAGGTGGCTAGGGTTTGTTTTGGGGAAAGTTGTAAACCTAAAGATAACCTCCGTAGCTTAATGGTTTAATATGGGATGGTTAGTGGGCTTTGTGGGTTTAATCCACATCAGATTTACATCTCTAATTTTCGTCACTTTTAATTCCTCAAAATGTAAAATTACCAAAATACCCTTTAAGTTGCCGGCACGGCCTAAAAATACCCCGGGACCCAAACTATACCCCCGGCTAGTGTTTTCTGACTATCTCGACCCTTCCGGATGCGTTGGGGCACTAAAAACGACCATACGGATTATAGATTTTAAATTCACTTTTATTATCAAAATATTACACCGTGACGCGGCGGTCCCACGCGTCTCAACAAAATTTCTAAAATGCCGTATATAAATCTCACGACAAATTTCATAATTCCAAATTCATATATAATCATATATGCACATAATCAAATACCAACTCGCATCTCATTAGTATTTATAACCCGGATTAATTTCCAATTAATACGCATTTAATTAATTAATCCCAAAAATAAATATAGCCAAAAGTACGGGCTATTACAAAGAGTTCACCCGTTTGGCAAACTTTGTGCCAAATGAGGTGAGCGATGAGGTGAGGAAGAAATCGAGGTTTATGGACGGTTTAGCCTGGCGAATCAGGCAACACTTGATTGGCAATCCGGCATTGGTGACATATACAGACGTCGTTAATGCCGCACTTGTACACTTCCAGGATCATCGCTTCCATGCGAAGGGGAGCAAGCGAACAGGGGAGCCGAGCCAACAGGGAAAGGCCGTTACTAGTAGTGACACAAGTGGTACTCAACAGCAGGCGGGTAGTCAGCATGGGAATCAGGCTAAGAAGTTTAAGCCTGGTGGGTTCCGATAGGGAGAACAGGGGTTCAGGCAGGGGCAGCCAGGCCCAAATCAGCAGCAGCAGGATCCTCAGGGCCGTCAGGGCCAAGGGAACAAAGGGGGAGGCCAACAGGGCCAACAGAGCCAACGACAGGGAGATGGTCAGAGACGTTGTTTTGTATGCGGCCAGCCAGGACATTTCAAGAGGGAGTGCCCACAGAGGGGTAGAGGTCAACAACAGGAGGCCCAACAGGAGCAATTACCACCAGCAGCACCAGCCCCACCCGTCCCACCTCAGCAGGGGAAGATGCACTACGGGCGTGTATATAATGTCCGGGATGTTCCCAATCCCCCGGCACAGCAGGCACCGCCAGCAGTTGAGGGTATATTTCTCATTCATGGTTATGAGTGTAGTGTTCTTTTTGATACGGGAGCATCACATTCATTTATTAAATTAAATTTTGCTAAACGGGTCGGACTACTAGAGATCGCGGGTAGTCTTCGGATGTGTGTTGAGTCGCCAGTAGGCAGCGGGGCTACGAGTCACTCGATTTATCGGGACGTGGACATTTTGATTGAGAGACTTAGTTTAGCGGCGGACCTCTTAGTGTTAGATATGGAGGGGTACGATGTCATTTTGGGAATGGATTGGTCGGCAGGTTATCGGGCGACGGTGGATTGCTATGAAAGGACCATCGTGTTCTCCATTCCAGGGCAGGAGATGTTCTTGATAGCAATGCCACTACCCGATGGAGGGTCACGCACACACATGTATTACATTGAGGAGGAAACCTCAAAGGAGGTGGCTATTCTGTTGAACTCAATCCCAGTGGTGAGAGACTTTGAGGATGTGTTTCAAGAGATACCAGGGTTACCACCTATCAGGGAAATCGAATTTGTGATCGATTTAGCACAGGGGACGAGGCCAATTGCTCGGGCCCCATACCGTATGGTCCCTTCAGAGATGCATGAGCTGAGGGAGAAGATTCAGCAGCTTCTGGGTCAGGGTTTCATACGACGGAGTACATCGCCGTGGGGTGCACCAGTGCTGTTTGTGAAAAAGTGAGATGGCTCACTACGGTTATGCGTGGACTATAGAGAGCTGAATAAGGCCACGATACGGAATAAGTATCCGTTCCCTAGGATTAATGACCTATTTGACCAGTTGAGAGGGGCGTCTTATTTCTCTAAGGTCAACTTGAGGTCAGGGTATCATCAACTATGTATCCGAGAGTAGGATGTTCCGAAGACCGCTTTCCTGTCGCGGTATGAATCTTACAAGTTCAGGGTGATGCCATTCGGGCTCACCAACGCTCCAGCAGTGTTCATAGACCTCATGAACAGAGTCTTCAGAGAGTTTCTCGATCAGTTTGTTATCGTATTCATTTATGACATCCTGATCTACTCGCGTACCAAGGAGGAGCACGCAGAGCACCTGAGTATAGTGTTACAGACATTACGGGATCACCAACTCTATGCCAAATTCAGTAAGTGTGGATTTTGGCTATGGGAGGTTCAGTTCCTATTAGACCGGGGTATTGCAGTGGATCCAAGTAAGGTGTCGGCAGTGAGGGAGTGGCGACATCCCACGACACCGACAGAAGTGCGCAGTTCTCTGGGGTTGGTCGGTTATTACAGATGGTTCATCAAAGGATTCTCAAAGATTGTGGGCCCTCTGATGAATCTTACCCGAAAAGGGGTACCTTTCACTTGGAATGATCATTGTCAATTAGCTTTCGATGAGTTAAAGGAAAAGTTGACATCGGCACCAGTACTTGCATTGCCGAAAGGAGGATTAGAGTATCGAGTTTACACTGACGCATCCTTACAGGCACTTGGGGGTGTGCTTCAGCAGGAGGAAAGGGCTATAGCTTATGCGCCCCGGAAGCTAAAGCCCCATGAGAGAAATTACCCCACTCACGACCTAGAGTTGGCAGCAGTCATTTTTGCTTTAAGGATATGGAGACATTATCTTCTGGGGGAGAAGTTCACGTTATTCACGGATCACAAATCACGTCAGTATCTCTTCACTCAGAAGGATCTGAATATGAGGTAGAGGCGCTAGCTAGAATTCGTGAAAGATTACCAGTTTGATATCCAGTATCATCCTGGTAAGGCTAATGTGGTAGCAGATGCGTTGAATCGGAGACCGACTGGGGAAATATCAGAAGTATGGAAAGCGAAGTGGAGAGAACTTCGATCTGAGGATGACGTAGCCAGGGCCTGTATGTCAGCACTATCCATCACACCTGAGATCATTATGCGGGTGGTGAGGACTCAGGTAGAGGATCAGACCTGCCGGGATAGGGTGAGCCAGTTACTAGCTGAAGGAGAAGAGGGTTACTCAATCATCTTGGAGGGAGGCTTATGCCTTAATGGTAGGTTGATTGTGCCAGAAAATGAGGATTTGAGGCACGCTGTTATGACAGAATCGCATGGGTCGAGATTCGCGGTACATCCCGGTGGGGATAAAATGTATCGGGATATGAGGAGACAGTATTGGTGGGCAAAAATGAAACGGGACATAGAAGAATTTGTTTCGAAATGTGCCACGTGTCAACTCGTGAAAGTTGACCATCAGAGACCATCAGGGATGCTACAACCACTTTAAATTCCCGTGTGGAAGTGGGAGAGCATCTCTATGGACTTCATTACAGGGTTACCGACATCACAGAAGGGTCACGATTCCATATGGGTTATTGTGGATCGGTTGACCAAAGTGGCCCACTTCCTACCTATTTGCACAGACTTTGAGACGATGCGTTATGCACAGCTAGTCATAGCGGAGATTGTTAAACTGCACGGGGTACCAATTAATATTGTGTAGGATAGGGACAAGATCTTTGTGGCCCACTTTTGTCAGAGTTTTCAAGAGGCCATGGGCACGGAGTTACGTTTGAGTACAGCCTATCACCCACAGACTGACGGACAGATCGAGAGAGTCAATCATAATATGCTCAGAATGTGTATACTAGACTTTGGGGGAGGTTGGGAGAAATATCTTCCTATGGTAGAGTTTGCATATAACAACTCTTACCAATTCACGATCGGCATGGCACCATTTGAGGCACTATACGGGAGACCTTGTCGTTCACCCGCTTGTTGGTTAGAGGTGGGGGACAATAAACTATTGGGGCCGGAGATTGTTCAGGAGACATCTTCCAAGATAGAGCTGATCCGAGGGAGGATTCGGATAGCTCAGGATAGGCAAAAAAGTTACGCTGATGCTTCACGGAGACATGTGGAGTTAGAGGTTGGAGATCAGGTATTGGTCCGGGTGTCCCCTATGAAAGGGGTGATGAGGTTCGGTAAGAAGGATAAGTTAGCACCGAGGTACGTGGGACCTTTACCTATTATCGAGAGGGTGGGGCCTGTAGCCTACAGGCCGGGATTACCGGAGCACCTTCAACGGATACACGATGTGTTCCATGTGGCATCGCTGAAGAAATATCGTAGGAGCGAGAGGGACTTCTGGCACATTCCACTCGAGGAAATTGATTTACAGCCAGACATCTCATATGAGGAGAGACCCGTGGCTATTCTGGACCGGAGCGAGCGGAAGTTACGATCCAAGATCGTTCCACTAGTTAGAGTACAGTGGGGTCATCACAACGTTAACGAGTTTACCTAGGAGCGGGAGGAGGATATGCAGGAACAATATCCAGAACTCTTCATCACAGGTATGACCTAATTTCGAGGACGAAATTCCTTTGTAAGTGGGGAGTATGTAACACCGCGTATTTTCATGCATTAAATATTTAGTTAATTCAAAAATTGAAAATTACTTGTGAGTCGTAATTTTAATTGAATTAATTAGGAAATTTTATTTAAATATTAATCGGGGAGTAAATGGTTAATATTTACGGGCGTTTATCTACTAAGTGAATAGTAAGTAATTATTTAAGTCATCTCGAGTACAAATGACAGGATACGCACTTATTCCAACTAGGAGTCGGTATAGACTAAAGGGGTGGGGGATAAGCATTTTTATAAATTAATTCGGATGCCAATTATGAGTGTACGATTGAGTCCGGATAGGCCGAGATAGTCGGAAAAGTGTACCCGGAAGTAGTAAATGGGTCACGGGGCATTTTTAGGCATAGCCGGGCCCACACGGGGGCATTTTGGTCACTTGGGCTTGGCCCATTAGACAAAAAACGGGATTTAGGTAAATGGAGGAATTAAGGGGAATAACAAAACGGCTGATAGAGTTTTAGAAAAAAATTAAGTGCATTAAGGAACCCTAACAGCAGTTGGAGGCAGTTTTGGGATCACTAGAGAGCCAACATGATCATCTTCAACCTTGGAAATTCATCTCCGAATCAGACACTACGAAAATTAAGGCAAGTGGAAAACTTGCAATAATATTGAAACTGTATTTCGATTCATATTTATGTGATGTGTTTGATCAAAAATTCGTTTTGGGTGGTCATGGCATAAACATGAGATTTTGAAAGTAATAATCTGATTTACGAATTTGAATGAGAATTTTTGTAGAAATATGATGTTGTAAATTGATACGAATCTGGTAGGATGATTTTTGGATTTTTAGAAACGAATTTGGTGAAGTAATGTGGGATGTAAATGGGTAGGGAATTAAAGATGAATAATTTTCCCCAAATTCAGAATTTATAGTTAATGGACGAATTAGTGATATTGGTGAACATTCTGGAGGTCTCTAATAAGGTTTCTAACATGTATTAATGTTAAGAGGACTTAAGGTTGCTGGTAGAGAAAACTAGCGTTTGAAAGAAATCGCCATGGCCAAATCTATCTTCGCGAAGAAGACGAAGACCTGCTCGATCGATCGATCGAAGGTCTAGGGTCGATCGATCGAAGGTTGACAGATTTTGACAGATCGCCTAGTTTTTTTTATATGAAGGAAATTTAGTTTAATTATTTTCCATGGATTTATTTGATGAGAAATCCATACATAGGTTTTAAGTATAATTAAGGGTGAATAAAGTTAATTATAATTTGGAGACGACTTAGTGTGACAGTGTATTTGAATTGTTGGGTTTTTGGGGAAATTAGGTGTGACTCTAAGGTTGAATTTTTTAGAAAGGGGTACGGAAGGAATAAATATGGATGTAGTGAACAAGTCCGGGGTAATCGGGTGGGGAATACCGAGAGGTAAATTTTATTAAAGGATAAATAATTCAGAGTCGGGAATTTAGACTCGGGTGAGGTTAAATCGGACTATGAGAGTAAGTCCAAATTTTATGGTGGGGGCGACACCAAAGGTGACTAAATTAATTAATGTGTGAATTAATTAATAATTAGGGTTGGACCATAAACTCTTAATAAATTTGATAGGCTTATGTTACGAATTTTGTACATGGGGTAGCCGGGACATTTATATATATATATATATATATATATATATATACAGAGTGTGGCAGTATATATGTATATAGTGTGTGTGTGCATTAGTATCGGTGACTGAATATTATTGATATATACTCTAGTGCTATAGGGGGAGGTTGCGCGTAGTGGATGAATCCCCTAGCTTGAGGATTAGGGCGAGTATAATCCCAGGTCATAGCGTCCGATACATGGGTGAGGGGCATCTCACTTTCAGGGAAGGAATATGACCGCCTCCAAATTGTATGTTGAATTAAGTTAGTGAGCGAATCTAACTTGGATAACTAGGTTATGTGAATATACCTAGTGGGATAGCACTTGGGAAAATTTATATTTTGTGAGCATTTTTACTCGGTGGAAAGTTTGTATTAAATATTATTTTAGTATGTTTGTGAATACTGTAATATGTTTAAATATATAATTAGGTAAATAATTATGTATTGGGTAATTAATACACAGTGAAAAAAAATGTATTATGTGCATAACAGGTGTGAACATTTTATGAAATAAAAAGGGTAACGATTTAATTAAGTTTGACGTTCATAATAACTTAAGAATCAGGAACTAAGGCATACTGGGTTAGAGTAGGAAAAATTTCAAGAGAGTGCGGCACTAACTAAAATATGAAGAGCATGCATGTTTATTTATTACTGCAAGTTAATCATTTGTTAAATGTTTTCAAATGTTTTTGGGTACTAACCCTTGCTATAAAAAAATTTAAAAAGCTTTTAGGTGTCCAACCACAAGGGCGCCAGGCTTGACTCTATTTTAGGTATCCGTAGCTGCAGCAGCTGTGGATGTTGAGGGTCTTTGATAGACGCCTCCTTCTTTCATTCATGTAGATATTCTCTAGTAGTTATCTGAGCTTGTCGCTCACAGTTCAATTATCAGTATTAGACTTGTTGAGATTGTTCTTCTTATCTTTACTTGTATTGGTTTTGGACCGATGGTTTATTCGGTTGGGCATTTTAATTATGGATGTTTATTTTAGTTATCTGTGATAGTCTATTATTTATGTTTAGCATGAGTGTATTAAATTAATTGGAAGTTAAAATTTGGCACCAGTCTACTTTTCTCACCTAGGTGGTTATTAATTAAAATGACGGCAGTGATGCTAAGAATGGACCAACTGAGAAAACTTTTCTAACTTGATTTAGGACTGATCACCCGGGATTAATTAGGCGGGGTGTCACATTTAAAAGTAAAATGTTTTTTTAGGATCAAGCCCCATGTAGTTCTAGATAGAGGGGAATGGACATTTTTTTTAGAATAGAAGGGGGATGAGAATAGTCGTAACATGTCAAGATTTTGGACTGGGGGCAGAATTTATTGAGACGGTCTGTAGGAGGGGATTAATGATAAGCACGATACATCTCTTATCCATCAAGGTCGGTGATCACAGCAGCACAACCAGATAGAATCTTCTTCATAATGTAGGGGCACTCCAATTGGGCTTGAATTTCCCTCTAGGATCCCAGATGAGTTCTACTATTTCTTTAAGGGATAATTCCCCTTCTTGGAAACCAAGGTCCTTGACTCTCTTATTGAACAATCACGCTTTCTAGTGATGGTATCCCTGTATATGATATAGAGCCTCCGGTCTCCTTTTGTCTAAGAGTGATAACTCATCAAGAAGATTCGGATGCCAGTCTTCTTCGCTGACTTTGCTCTCAAGCATGATGCATAGTGGAAGAATTTCTACCTCTACGAGTAGGACTGCTTCCATGTCATATACCATAGAGTAAGGGGTGGCCCTAGTAGATGTTCTAACCGAAGTGCGGTAGGCCTAGAGGGAGTAAGGGATCCATTCGGCCCAATCTCGACAGTTTGCAGTTGTCTTACTTATGATTGCTTTGATGTTCTTATTGGCAACTTTGATTGTTCTGTTGGTTTGGGGTCGGTATGGAGAAGATTTGTTCCTTTGAATCTCGTACTTGTTGACCACTTCTATGACCTCTGCCATTAAATGTAACCTGTTGTTTGAAACTAGCTCATGCGGGACCCCATATCTAAAGATGATATTTTTTCAAATGAACTTGGTCACCTTCTTGACATTCATAACTGCGTATGACTCATTTTTGACCCATTTGGTGAAGTAATAAATGGCAACCAAGATGAATTCATGCACTTTTGAGTCTTTAGGTGTAACTTTCCCTATGTTATCGATGCCCCATGTGTAATACGGCTGGGTAGAGGTTATGTTGTACAATTCCCACGGAGGTAAGTGTTGGAGGTTGGAAAATTGTTGCCATTTAAGACATCTTTGAACAAAAGCGGTGCAGTCCTGAACCATAGTAGTCTAGTAGTAGCCCTATCATACAGTATTTTTGGTGAGCATATGTTCATTCATGTGGGGTCCACATTCCCCATTGTGGATTTTCTGCATCATCTCTTCAACGTCGGCCCCTCTGATATAGTGTAAATGGGTTCCAGCGAAGTTTCACTTGAATAGTGATTTATCTCAGATAATGTATTGAGAAGCCAATCTATGGGTAGTTTGTCAATATTTCTTATTAGAACCTTGTGGATACTTACCACACTTGAGGAGGCGCAAAATATCATAGTACCAACAATCGGCTACATCAGGATCTTTTTCTGTGAAGAGCTCAATCTCGTAGCAGTGGGTAGGTTTATCTTATTATTGGCCAAGAATGGGTACAATGTTATTCCTTTGGGCATATCAACCATGGAGGCTAAGGTATCGAGGGCATTGGTTAGGTTGTTCTTTGCTTGGGGTAGGTAATGGAAGGTGATAGCATGGAATTAGGAGTCTAACTCTTCTAGGTAGGCATGGAAGGGTAAGAGTTTTTCTTCCTTGACTTTCCACCTTTGGAGGACTTGGCCTATGATGAGAGATGGATCCCCATAGACATCTAGGTATTAAATTCCTTTCTTGAGAGCGACTTTGAGGCCTATTGTGCATACCTCGTATTCGATCATGTTGTTAGTGCAGGGAAAATCTGGCTTCATGGCAATGGGAGTGTGGTAGTCATTAGGGGAAATTTGGAGTATCCCAATGCCATACCCTTTCTTATTGGTGGAGGCATCAAAGAACATTTTTCATTTGAGGTTTTCTTTGGAAGTAGAAAGGATATTTTCATTTGGGAACTCAAAAATCCAAACATCGATTTCTTCCATGGGACAGTCAGCAACGTAGTCAGAGATGAATCTTTCATTCGTAGATTTTTACGTGACGTACACAATATCAAATTCAGCTAATAGCATCAACCGTTGGGCCATTCGGCTAGACAGGGAAAGTTTCTCAAGCAAGTACTTGACAGGATCCATTCGAGAAACCATTCTGATGGGGAAGGCGAGCATGTATTGTCATAATTTTTGGGTGACCCAGATAAGGGTGACACATGATTTCTCTAAGGTAGTGTAGTTGAGTTAGTACCTGGCCAACTTGTGGCTGGCGTAGTAGATGGCCCTATCTTTTCGGGATTCTCTAAGGTATTGGGCTAGTAAAGCCCCAGCTGCAGTGTCTATTATGGTCAGGTATAGGAGTAGAAGGAGACTAGGCTGTAGTGGCATGAGAACCAGAGGTTGGGTTAGTTATTGCTTGATTCGGTCAAAGCCTTCCTGACAAGCTTCATTCCAGATTTTGGTTGAATTCTTCTAGAGGAGTTTGAAGATGGGTTCACAGATAGAACTCAATTGGCTAATGAACCGACAGATTTACTGTAATTTTTTAAGTAATCCTCATACTTCTTTCTCCGTTCGGGGTGGTGGCATCTCGAGTATGGATATTATCTTGGCAGGATCTGCTTCGATCCCCTTCTCGCTAACCATGAATCTTAATATCTTTCCTTTTGTAATGCAAAAGTCAAATTTCCATGGGTTAAGTCGCATCTAGTATTGTCCTAGCCGTTCAAAGAATATTTGGAGATCGGGAACATGACCTTACTTTGTCTTAGACTTGATAATCATATCATCCATGTAGACATTAACTTCTTTATGTATCATATCATAAAAGATGGTTGTGGCAGCCCTCTAGTAGGTAGCCCCTGTGTTTTTGAGTCCTAACGGCATAATTGTGTAACAAAAGGTTACCTAAGGAGTGATGAATGAAATTTTCTCTTAATAATCTAGGTGCATCATGATCTGGTTGTATCCAGTAAACCCATCAACGAATGATATGAGAGCGTGACTGGCCATATTTTCCCCAATCATGTCGATATTGGGTAGCAAGTAATCATCCTTAAAAAAGTCATTGCTCAAATCTCACTAATCAATGCACATGCGAACCTTTCCTCCAAATTTTGACACGGGTGCAATATTGGCTAACCATGTGGGATATTTAATCACTTGGATGAAGCCTACGTTCAAATGCTTGACCACTTCTTCTTAACCATGACCGATCATTCGATATGGAGCTTTCGCAGTTTTTGTTTGATCGGTTTGCATTCTAAGAGAGTTGGAATCTCGTGCTGAGAGATCTCTGGATCAAGATCGGGCATGTCATTGTAGGACCATGTAAAGACGCCCATAACTTTCTTCAGTATTTATTCAAGTTATGCGTGCTCATGCTCATCAAGGGTGGCCCCTATCCTAATCTCGTGAAGTTGGCTATTAGAACTGAGATTAATAACAATAGCTTTATCTTCATTACCTTACATGTGATTATATTGTTTGTTATTAACCTTTTTTGGATTAGTTAAAAATTATTCGTTTGAAAAATCATCATCATTAAGGGTTTGATTAGAATGAAGACAATTAAAGCAAGGCACAACAAGATACTCTAAGTCATCATTTATTTGATTGTTAGGAAAAACAACATTGAGAACCTCATTAAAATAGGTATCGATTACATTGCAATCAGAGCAGGGAGGAACAACAAAAGAAGAGGAAATGGAATAAATATCTGGTTTAGGTTGTATTTCAGCACGCAAAACTAGTATAACACACCAGTTAAGGAGAGGTGTATCAGTAGCTTTAATCAGGAAGGACGAATTCGATGATCTAGTGCGTCAGTGAATCATTCAGAGTGTTAGCCCTAATGTCCAACGAGTCTTCAAAGTCACTTTCCTCAGTAATGTCTATAGTTTTCTCCACAAGTGGTTGCATACGATGCTGGGAATTTTCAACCCATGAGTTGTTGTCTTAGAAAAAGATCTCCATTCTTTGTTTCATATTCTTGTCCACATGATCATACCACGATTCGGGAAAGCCACAAAAGGGGAAATATTCGCCCTCTCTAATAAATCTTTCGTTCAAGGAATCTCAATAAAAAGTCTTAGCACTTTCTAGTCTTCTCTTCAACCGGGGTTGGTAGAGCATTATGAGTTCTTCTGTAGATGGATGGTAACCCAAGCTGCAATAAGGAAAAGCCTTCTTCAATATAATGGGTTTAAGTATTCCCTGTTGTCACCGTCCTAGCCCTAGTTTGGGCATGAAGTGCATGTTTTTGAACATCCGGATCACATTGACGTTGCTAAGAGGGTTGTGTTCTGGATAAAATCTATCTTTAAAATCGTCCCCTATTGGGATTAGAAGTGATTCAACTCAGAAATCTGACAAAAATATATCACTTACCCCATGTTGTATGTCTATTACTGAATTGATGGTTCTTACATTCTCAGCATTGTCTTTGTCGCCCAAGATGGTGATGACATGTCCATTAGCGAAGAAATTTAGTTTTTGATGGAGGGAAGAAGACATACCCTTGATGCTATGTAGCCATAATCATTCAAGCAATAAATTGAAATAAGTTGGGATATCGATGACTTGGAATTCAACAACGGTACTTATAGGGACAGCCCCTATTGCAAGGTTTATAGATCCTATCACTTGTCGACGAGTATTATCATAAGCACGTACCACGGCAGAGGTTGGAGGAAGGTCGATCACTTTCAGTCCCAAGTAATTGAGGGTTCTCAATGGTGAAATATTAAGAGATTATCCATTATCAATAAGCGAAAGGGGTATGGTCTTTGCCATGACTTCGACATAAATATTGAGAGCATAGTTGTGATTTGTCCCAATCTTAGGGATTTTTTCTTTGGAGATGGATAACATTATAGTAGAGGTTAGAGATCCGACCATATTCACTTCTTCTTTTGGTGAGTAGTTTAATCAAGGCATTTCAGTGCAGCTCAGAAGACACAAAATATCCCTGGAGAGTGATGGTAACTTGAGTATTCTTTAATTGATCGAGGATGTTTCTCTCCACGAGGGTCATTTTCAACATAGGTATTTCTTAGACGATTCCCTTTCCTTTATCAATTGTTGCTGATTGAGGGCTCGAACCCTGGTAGTGCCTTCCTGATCTAGTCGTATGGTTCATAGATAGGGGAAAATAGAAACCCCATTTCTTCATTTGTCTTAGGTTATTGGCCCATTTTGTTAATTTCTCGTAGTTGTTCCTCAAACGATATCATTCCACATATGCTCACTATTGGTCTAGTCTTTTCTTGGCTTTGCTCTTCATCTAAATTATCAGATTCATCCCCCATCTGGTGGCAACGATATCATCTTTCCACGAGAAGTCAATACTGTGACAACCCGAATATAATTATGATAAATCATGTTTAAATCATGATTAGCTTATGTGATATGAATAATATGTTACTAGTATATATATAATGTTGAGTAATTATGTGTAGTTTAGTCCCACCTTCATAAAGCTTGAAGTATCGAATTAGTTACAAATGTGAAATTTTAAAGTTTTTGGTAGGAATGTTCCTGTTGGAGGCTAGTTTTTACCTTTATGAAATAACAATGAACTTGAGGTGTAAACTATATATTTGTATATATATGAGTTAGGTTTAAAACAAAACAAACGGTTCATCGAACGGACATCCGAGTGGGAAGATATTGTCTTTTTACGAACAGGGGGTAAAGTAGTCATTTAGACTTAAATGATATTTTGTTTTATGTAATGCTACATGTTATATTTTGATTAGACCAAGAGGGGGTGGCCTTATGACGACTTAAAACCCTTGAATTAATCTTTCCTTCAACATATTTCAGCCATGGAAGATTTTTAACCTAAGGAAAGCGAGTTTTGAAGTTTAGGAAGAAAGTGTGAGGAGAAATTGAAGAAAAATTCATAAAAAAATTACGTAAAAGCCCCTAAGGTATTTCCATCCATAAATCTTGTTTATTTTTTTGTATTACTAATTTAAATGATTGAAATAATCATTTGTTTACTGAATTTCCATGTCTTGATGTGTACTTATGGATAGATGCAAGTTTAAGCAAACTTGAATGTGTAAACCCTTGAAATTGTTTTGTTTAGGAACCTTGTTTATTAAAACTTCCATATATTTTTGTATACTTACTGGAATTGATTGATTCCAATTTGAGATTAACCTGGACTCATATATGTATGACATATCCAAAAATCATGGGCAAATACCAAGAAATGAGTCTTTGGTGAGAGTTTGAAATTCGGGTATGAAATCTAAGTATGCCCGCCATGTGTTCGGTGATTTGCTTGACATAGCAAATGAACTCTGAAAATTATGAAATTTTAATATTGTATTTTTCAATATGTTTACTGATGTTTGTTTAAATATCTTATAAATTTATGATGTAGAAAAATTTTGGAAATTCCTGGAATTTAAATGAACGATAAAAGAGCCTATGGGGTCTATTTGTTATGTGGTAAATAAATGGGCATATCTTACTCTAGGAGACTTGAAATGATGTACCGTCTTTTGTATTGGAGTACTAATAATACAAGGATTGAATTACCAAGAATAAATGAATTTATATTTGGTCTATGATTTGGATATGTTAAATATATTAACATAGATTTGGGTGGAACTTCACTTGTGATAAATAATATGAATGGAATCATGTGATGCTTATGGATTGAATTATGTTTAAATCATTCTTTGGATTATTGATATTCTTATGATGATACTAATATTGTAAGAATTATAGGAAGGGAAGAAGATATGATTGAACAAATACCGGATAAAGGCAAGGGAAAAGTCAGTTAAACTATCGAGGTGAGTGTACTTATGATTTGTTTCATATATAAATATGAATGTAGCTCTGTTTGAATACTTCGATATTCAGGATTTGTTTGGATATTAAAATATCAAGGATTTTTTTGGGTCTCATGATCCAGGATTGGTTTGAATACTTCGGTATTCAGGATTTGTTTGAATATTAAAATATCCAGGATTTGTTTGGGTCTCATAATCCAGGGTTGGTTTGAATACTTCGGTATTCAGGATTTGTTTGGATATTAAAATATCCAGGATTTGTTTGAGTCTTATGATCCAGGATTTGTTATCGCCAATGGGCAGAATTATTTGGGTCTTATGATCTAGGTTTTGTTATTGCCAATGGGCAGAATTATTTGGATCTTATGATCCATGATTTGTTATTGCTAATGGGCAGGATTGTTCGTATTTTATATCCACATATTTGATATAGAATTGTTATTCTGTTGCAGGGAAGGAGTAACTGACTAAGCTTAATGCTTACGATTTATATTTTAACAATTTCAGGTTCGTACGTTGCCAGCTAGGATACCATATGACCGGTAACTTTGAGAGTTGCACCGTTGGAGAGAGCTGGGGTTTAAAAATGGGGATTTTGTCGTTGTCACACCAAAGATTTTAATATACTCACACATTGTATATATTGATTTAGTATGGATTGAGTTGATCATAGTTAATCACGGTATTGTATGTCCGCTTAATTATGACTCTGATATTGAATTTTATGGTATAAGAATAATATTATGTTCATTATGCACATTGTGCAGACAAATATTGATAAATGAAGTATGTTTTCTAATGGGCTCGAGATTATGATCCAATTATTTTAATAACAAATGATTAGTATGGATATTGGGTTTGGGGTGTGACAATTAGTGGTATCAGAGCGTGGTTGTTAATTTTGGACGTGTGTGACGGTTAGATGGCAGTATTGAATTGATTTGATATTTATGAATTGTTTATATACTAACTAATAGTTTATTATTATAAACTGTTAATATGGGTTGTTAGAACTTTTTTGTATTACAGATAATTCCAGATGGAACCTGGGAATGGACAACCTAGAGAAGAGGGAGTAGCTTCTCGTACAGACAATACTGAAGTAGAGCAAAGTGTTGCTGGAAGGGCTAGAGTGCAAGAGCAGCCTACAGAGATGAAAATAATGGCACAGGCAATATTAAGGATGGTAGAACAACAGGAAAGAAATATGGCATTAATGGCAGAGCAACAAGCTAGGTATCTAAAATCAAAGACTGTGGCCAGGATTAAGAGAGAGGCAAGGAAGGAAATGAAGGATTCCATGAATGAGAAGTTTTTAAAGTTGAACCCTCCAGAATATTCAAGGTCAGTTGAACCTATAGAAGCTGAGATGTGGGTCAGAGATCTAGAAACTATCTTTGCAGTTATGAAGGTTCCAGATAACCAGAAAGTGAATCTAGCTGCGTTTAAGCTGAAAGGAGAGGTAAAATATTGGTGGGAAGCTAGCAACCATTTGGTTCCTAGGATGGAAGGTACTAATGTTATTACTTGGGATGAATTTATTAAAGCTTTGTATGTTAAGTATTTCCCTAAAGTTTATAGGAGGGAGAAGCTAAGGGAATTTATAAATTTGACCGAAAAGGAAATGTCTGTGAGGGAGTATGATGCTAAATTTACGACTTTGTCTAGATTTACTACTAAGTATGTGTAGGATGAAGAAGATAAATGTAGTAAGTTTCAAGATGGACTGATTTGGCGTATTCAAAATAGAGTTTCCACTTATGAGTTAGAAGATTATGCTTCTCTGGTAAACAAAGCCACGATAGAAGAAAGGCAAATGAACCAAGGGGTGGCGAGTAGAGATAGTTTTAATAAGAGTAGATTCGACGCATCTCACTCCAAGGGAGGTGAGGGTGGAAGTGTTAATATGGAACCTCATAAATTTCAGAGAGGTGGCGGAGATAATGGTAGAGGTCAGGGGAGATTAGGCAGAGATACCAGGGGTGGAGGATCTTTTGGTTCAGCCAGAAAGTCAGGGAGAGGTGAGGCCCCAATAGGAGGTTTTACATGTTTCTTTTGTAAAGAGGAAGGGCATTATAAATCTGAGTGTCCTAAGCTTAAGGGAGTGGAATGCTACCATTGTCATCAAGTGGGGCATGTTAAGAAGAATTATCCGCAGTTGGCAGAGACTATAACAGCACCTAGTGAAGCAGCAAGTAGAGTGTTACCTCTAGGAAGTGGACTGAAAAATGTGGGTAGAGGCCTTGTATAGATGATTTGTTTGATCAATTATAGGGTGCTAAAGTGTTTTCAAAAATAGACTTACGATCGGGTTATCATCAGTTGAGGGTCAAGGAGAGTGATATTTCTAAAACTGCTTTTCGTACTCGGTATGGTCATTTTGAATTTCTGGTGATGCCTTTTGGGGTGACTAATGCTCCAGCTGTATTTATGGATCTTATGAACCGGGTACTGCATCCTTCTGTTGGTTCATTTGTGATAGTTTTTATTGATGACATTCTAATTTATTCACGTGATATGGGCGAACATGAAAAGCATCTCCGAACTATTTTGAATGTGTTGAAAGATAAGAAATTGTATGCTAAGTTTAGCAAATGTGAATTTTGGTTATCAAAAGTTGTATTTTTAGGCCATGTTATTTCCGGAGATGGTATATGTGTTGATCCCAAGAAGGTGGAAGCTATTGTAAATTGGGAGAGGCCCAATAATGTGACTGAGGTGAGGAGTTTTCTGGGTTTAGCTGGGTATTATATAAGGTTTATTAAGGGATTTTCTTCAATAGCCTTACCGATGACTAAATTAACCCAGAAAGATGTTAAGTTTGAATGGAATTCTGATTGCGAAAATAGTTCTGATGAATTGAAAAAGAGGTTGGTAATTGCACCTGTTCTTACTATTCCACATGGTGGAGATGGTTTTGTTATTTATACTGATGCTTCACACCAAGGGTTGGGTTGTGTTTTTATGCAACATGGTAGAGTTATTGCTTATGCTTCTAGGCAGTTGCGTACACATGAACGTAATTATCCTACACATGATTTGGAACTTGTTGTTGTGTTTGCTTTGAAATTGTGGCATCCTTATCTATATGGTGAGGTATGTGAATTTTTTACTGACCATCAAAGCCTTAAGAATTTATTTACTCAGAAGGAGTTGAATTTGAGGCAGAGGCGGTGGATGGAGTTAATTAAAGATTATGATTGCACAATTCACTACCACCCAGGGAAGGCAAATGTAGTTGCAGATGCTCTGAGTAGAAAGGCTTCGGGCAGGATATCTTGTATTCGGTGTGCTAGAGTTTCCCACATCATGGAGTTGAGATTGATGGGAGTAGAATTGAAGATATCCGATGGGGACAGGTTCTTTGCTCATGTAAGCGTGAGGCCTTTGTTAGCTACATGTATTCGTGATTTCAAAGCCAAGATCCTTTTCTTGAGAAGAAACGGCAAGATGTCCGAGATGGTAAGTCTGAAGATTTTTGTATTGTGAATGATGGCACTTTATTATATAAGAAACGATTATGTGTGCCTAATGTGGGTGGATTGAAAGAGGAAATTTTATATGAGGCTCATAATTCCATTTATACTATGCATCCCGGTAGTACTAAAATGTATAGGGATTTAAAGGAGCATTATTGGTGGAATAATATGAAGAAGGAAATAGTTGATTTTGTTGTTAGGTGTCGTATATGTCAGCAAGTAAAAGTGGAGCATCAGAAACCTACTGGTCTGCTTCAGCCATGGCCAATACCGGAATGGAAATGGGATCGTGTAATGATGGATTTTGTAGTTGGGTTTCCTCGATCTTAGAAGGGGTCAGATTCGATTTGGGTAGTGGTGGACAGATTGACAAAGTCGGCTCATTTTCTAGCTGTCAAGAATACGTATACAGTTGATAGGTATGCTAGATTGTATGTTAACGAAATTATTCGATTGCATGGATTACCGGTATCTATTATTTCAAATAGAGACCCTACTTTTACATCCAGATTTTGGGATAGCTTGCAGTATGCTATGGGTACTAACTTGAAGTTTAGTACAGCTTTTCATCCTTAGCCAGATGGGCAGTCTGAAAGGAAAATACAGATTTTGGAATATATGCTTAGATCTTGTGTGCTTGATTTCAGAGGTAATTGGGATGAATATTTGCCTTTGATAGAATTTGCATATAACAATAGCTTTCAGTCTACTATTGGTATGGATCCATATGAATCATTGTACGGTAGACGATGTCGTACACCAATATGTTGGGGTGAAGTTGGTGAAAGGAAGATGAAGGGTCCAGAATCGATTGAAGTCACCACTGAAAAAGTGAATATTATTCAAGATAGAATGAGAACAGCTCAAAGCAGACAAAAACGTTATGCGGATAAATGACGAAAATATTTGGAATTCCAGAAAAGGGATTATTTGTTTCTTCGGATATCTCCATGGAAAGGAGTTATGAAGTTTGGAAAGAAAGGGAAATTAAGTCCACGCTACATTGGACCTTATGAAATCCTTGAGAAAGTCGGGATGGTTGCCTACAAGTTAGTGTTACCACCAGAGTTATCTCGGTTGCATGATATTTTCCATGTTTCTATGTTAAGAAAGTATGTAGCGGATCCTTCACATGTGTTGGTGGAATAGCCTATTGAGTTAAAGGAAGACTTGAGTTATGTGGAAGAACCACTTGCTATCGTGGATAGGAAGGAACAAATATTGAGATCAAAAGTAATCCCACTTGTGAAAGTTGTGTGGAGAAGGCATTCCATGGAAGAGGCTACATGGGAGAGAGAGGATACCATGAAGATTAGTTATCCGTATTTGTTTGATTCGGACAACCAAGGTATGTCAATTTCAGGGATGAAATTTCCTAACGGGGGGAGAATCGTGACAACCCGATTATAATTATGATAAATCATTTTTAAATCATGATTAGCTTATGTGATATGAATAATATGTTATTAGTATATATATAATGTTGAGTAATTATGTTTAGTTTAATCCCACCTTTATAAAGCTTGAAATATCGAATTAGTTACAAATGTGAAATTTTAAAGTTTTCGATAGGAATGTTCCTGTTGTAGGCTAGTTCAGACCTTTATGACATAACAATGAACTTTAGGTGTAAACTATATATTTGTATATATATGAGTTAGGTTTAAAACAAAACAAACGGTTCATCGAACGGACATCCGAGTGGGAAGATATTGTCTTTTTACGAACAGGGGGTAAAGTAGTCATTTAGCCTTAAATGATATTTTGTTTTATGTAATGCTACATGTTATATTTTGATTGGACCAAGAGGGGGTGGCCTTATGCCGACTTAAAACCCTTTAATTAAGCTCTTCCTTCAGCATATTTCATCCATGGAAGAGTTTTAACCTAAGGAAAGAGAGTTTTGAAGTTTAGGAAGAAAGTGTGAGGAGAAATTGAAGAAAAATTCATAGAAAAATTACGTAAAAGACCCTAAGGTATTTCCATCCATAAATATTGTTTATTTTTTTGTATTACTTATTTAAATGATTGAAATAATCATTTGTTTACTTAATTTCCATGTCTTGATGTGTCTTATGGATAGATGCAAGTTTAAGCAAACTTGAATGTGTAAACCCTTGAAATTATTTTGTTTAGCAACCTTGTTTATTCAAACTTCCATATATTTTTGTATACTTAGTGTAATTGATTGATTCCAATTGGATATTAACTTGGAGTCACATATGTATTAAATATCCAAAAATCATGAGAAAATACCAAGAAATGAGTCTTTGGTGAGAGTTTGAAGTTCGGGTATGAAATCTAAGTATGCCCGCCATGTGTTTGATGATTTGCTTGACATAGAAAATGAACTCTGAAAATTATGAAATTTTAATATTGTATTGTTCAATATGTTTACTGATGTTGGTTTAAATATCATATAAATTTATGTTGTAGAAAAATTATGGAAATTCCTGGAATTTAAATGAACGATAAAAGAGTCTATAGGGTAGATTTGTTATGTGGTAAATAAATGGGCATATCTTACTCTAGGAGACTTGAAATGATGTACCTTCTTTTGTATTGGCATACTAATAAGACAAGGATTGAATTACCAAGACTAAATGAATTTATATTTGGTCTATGATTTGGATATGTTAAATATATTAACATGGATTTAGGTGGAACTTCACTTGTGATAAATGATTTGAATGGAATCATGTGATGCTTATGGATTGAATTATGTTTAAATCATTCTTTGGATTATTGATATCTTATGATGATACTAATATTGTAAGAATGATAGGAAGAGAAGAAGATCTAATTGAACAAATACCGGATAAAGGCAAGGGAAAATCCAGTTAAATTGTCGAGGTGAGTGTACTTATGATTTGTTTCATATATAAATATGAATATAGCTCTAAGAGCAGGATTTGTTTGAATACTTTGATATTCAAGATTTGTTTGGATATTAAAATATCCAGGATTTGTTTGGGTCTCATGATCTAGTATTGGTTTGAATACTTCGGTATTCAAGATTTGCTTGGATATTAAAATATATGGGTCTTATGATCCAGGATTTGTTATTGCCAGTGGGCCGAATTATTTGGATCTTATGATCCATGATTTGTTATTGCCAGTGGACAAGATTGTTCGGATTTTATATCCACATATTCGATATAGAATTTTTATTCTATTGCAGGGAAGGAGTACCTGACTAAGCTTAATGCTTACGTTTTATATTTTAACAATTTCAGGTTCGTACGCTGCCAGCTAGGATACCATATGACCGGTAACTTTGATAGTTACACCGTTGGAGAGAGATGGGGTTTAAAACTGGGGATTTTATCGTTGTCACACTGAAGATTTTAATATACTCACACATTGTATATGTTGATTTAGTATGGATTGAGTTAATCATAGTTAATCACAATATTGTATGTCCGCTTAATTATGACTCTGATATTGAATTTTATGGTATAAGAATAATACTATGTTCATTATGCACATTGTGCACACAAATATCGATAAATGAAGTATGTTTTCTAATGGGCTCGAGATTATGATCCAATTATTTTAATAACAAATGATTGGTATGGATATTGGGTTTGGGATGTGACAAATACACTCCACAACCTTAATGGCTTCTTCATATAGAACCTCCCATTCATTAGGGAGATGTAGAAGTGAAGGGACCAGGATCCCTATAGCTTTAAAGCATCAAGTTGCTCGAATATATTGTAAATTTTACGAGTTTGTTGAAATAAGTCTTCCATGATCAGGATAACATTATCTAAGATGACTTCATCGATAGGTTCCACCTGATTATCTGACTCTCGATCCCACGTTCGAGCTTCCAAGAACAGTGTACTGAATCTATGGCAGTCAATAGTCATCTTTGAGGGAAATTTCAACCCAAACTCTAGGAGTTGGTTCAATACTGCTGATGATTCCATGTCTTTCCCTCTAAAGCGGGTATGAACAATAATGCATGCTCTGGTAAGAAGTGACAGAGCTGGATCGAGAAAACAGGTAGGATGCAGGAGAAACTTGGAGGGGTTTAAGGAAATATATGGGTATGATGGGTGATTTACTGGGTGTGATCTGGGTAGAAGGATCAAATTCTGGGTGTTTTTCTAGTAAGATGTCATTTACTTGATTTGGAAGGGGATTTTAGGTAGTGTTGGGCTTAGTATTTATTGGTGAGCAATATTACCCCAGTCAATCAGACCTTGGATTTTGTTTTAGAGGTGAAAACACTGATCAGTAGTATGGTCGATAGTTTGATGAAAATGACAATGCGTGTCTGGTTTGAAATTTTTGGGAAGCTGGTTAGGTAATGGACGAGGATCCAAAGGCTTGAAAGGATTTTGGCACAAAAGGTCTTGGTAAAGTTTGCAGAGGGGTGCATGAAGTTCGATGTATTCTTTTTTTACTGGGTTACGGTGGCATTCTAGGGCCCATGAAGTGTCATGCTAGGAGATGTTATTTATGGTTGAAACTACGGTACTGACACGTTTCTTGTACTTTCTGGGAGTGAACTGTTCGAATACTTTCTTCAGCTCAACTTCTATCTTATCAAGGCATTCTTCGATCTCCACTCCTACTTCTCATTAGACTAAAAAATAAGGCTATTACTATCCTCCCATAGTCGCACAGTGGGGTAAGAAATTATTCTTCACGATACTGATTTGCTCCTCTTCAAAATGACGGAAGGTCATGATGGTTCCTTTCTCTCTCCGCCTTTCTATGAAATTACTGACTAACTCCCTAGGGTTCTGTTTGAGCAATTCTAAATCACAGTGGGTAACCTCAAATTCCTCAATAAATTTATAATGTGACATGAATTCACGGGCAACATCCTCCCAACTGCGAATTTTGGTTTCTTCTAGGGATAAGAACCAGCGAAGAGTGGTATCCGTCAAATTCTGCTAGAATATTTGGGCTATTAATTCCTCGAAGAAACCTAGTAAAGTCATGGCTTGGTGATAACTTTGTAGATGAACAATTGGGGGTCCACTGCCCCCGAATTTCTTAATATTGGGAATTTTTAATTTGCTCGGCAACCTTTCTTTAGGGTAGGGAGACATATGGGTATAATTTATGTAGTTTTTGGAGATTCAAACTTGGTCAAATGTTTTGGTCAACATCCTAAGGTCCTCCTTGACCCTGTTCAACTCTTCTACCTTTAGATAGAAGGGTACTAGCAGGTTAGCCCCTAGATGGGCAAGATTCGACATATGGAGCTTAGTTGGTAGCATACCATTAGCAGGAGGGGCATGTGGATCATGCTTATATTATTCTAGGACCCAAATAGGTTCAATTATGGGTGGACCCATAGTATGGGGAAATAGGGCCTTGGGATCTTCGGGAATAGGGACTCGATTTCTCTACATCTCATGAACCTCGATTTGAAGGATGTCAATCTTGGCGATAAGCTTGACTAGGACCGTCATCGAATCAGGCTGTCCAATCATCACCGGATCTGCATTCTACATTGTGAGTGGTAAAGTTGGATTTCAGATTCAAAGGGAGTATCGGGAGGATTGATGGAGACTCAGGGAGATTCGACGGAAGACCGAAGCCAATAGGGAGCCAGACCAAGGGTCGGATGTGCGATTGACCTGAGAGGGACAAATATTTGAATTTATTTTTTAAAGAGAATATGACATTTTTTTATTACTTTGACAGGAGAAAAATGTTCTTGTATAAAAGAAGGAATATTTTTTTGGTATTTTTGATATTAGAGGGGGGAAAATGTCTTGACACTTTTTGGAAAAAAAAAAGGAAAAACGATAAGCAGGGTCTCATCATGAGTATTTATTATGTTCTATCTTGTATTAGGTTTACCTAAATGAAAAAAGAAGATGTCGAACGGGATTCGAGCTTGGAAAAATTGGGTTTGAAAAAAATATATGTCAAGTATGGTTTGACTTGTTAATAGGCTCATGGGAACGGGTCCCATTTTAGAAAAAGAAGAAACGACACAAAAAGTTGGGTGGCATATTGACCTATCATTTCGAAAGAGTTTCGAGAAGAAATCGATAAACTAAATATGAGTTCCCTAAGTTTGACGCCTATATGAGGGTATGCAATTATTGGGTTAATTGGAAGGGTTCCCCTATTTGGCATGACTCTACGATATACTTTTTTATTTTGAGGGAAATCACTACGTGTGGACAAGACATTTGATATACCTGAGTACGTGAATTGCCTCGCTATATACCTCATGGGGATAGTACATGTTAGAGAGAATTAGATATGCTCGACATACGTGAGCGAGTTGCCTGCGATGTACCTCCCGTAATGACTTTGGTCAAGATCTACCATGTGGGGGGGGGGGGACCATTTTATATACGTCATAGGTACTTGGTCAGTAGAAGGTGAGAGTCATATTTCTAAGTCTAACTGCGACCTGCTAGACCAGCGCCCATCACGAAGTGACCCCCCAGTTACGGGACAAAATTTAGTCAATAGCCATGCTCTATAGTGATGTAGTGTGCAAAATGCATGATTATTAATTGGTATATTATGTAGATAGTGTCTTTATTTGGCATGATAAGTATTATTGCACAAATAAATCTAGCATGGAGCATGAAGATTATACTAAGCATAGATATGTGAGAGTCAGTGATGTGTGAATATATACAAGTGAGTTTGTGGTAGTGAACCTAAGCATGGATCATCTACAAGTGGTATGTGATAAGTATGAGTGAACATTGATATATACAAGTGTGACAAGTGGAGGTGTGTGCTGGTGACACCTAAGCATGGATATTCTAGGTGGTGTGTGCACCGTGTGGGTGTAAGTGACCTTATGTGTAAGTAGTGTGAAGTGTTCATGGAGAGTATCTATAGGTGTGTTGGTGAGTAGTGATATAAACATGAGGTATATATGTGTAAGGAATAATGGAGGAGAGAATGGCAACATACATGTAGATGCATACGCACACAAGCAAAAACACCCATGCAAACAGAGTCTATTGTGACAACCCGCCATCCGAAATAGGGGGTGGCCAGCCCGATACTCCAAAATAACGGAATCATGGATGGAATCATTCTCAGCATCATAACAAAATAAGAAGTATACGGGATAACCACTCCTTATATTAGAAAAATGGGTTGCCAAATTTTTTTTTTTTAAAGTTAAAGAAAAGAATTTAAACAACCCAACTAAAAAGAAAGTGGAAATCCAGATGAAATTATATTATATACCCTAAAATATACAATAAGGGACCGAATATGCTGTCGGCCACAGACTCATACAACAATATTAAACAAGTTCAATAATTACATAATACATTACATTAATCATTTACAAAAGCTTGGGCCTCTCGCCCGGGTAAAAAGAACCCGATCCCTGACTAGAGTGCAAGGATGACAACGTCTATTGTGATATGTCCCGTAATACCCGCAAAGCATCACGGCTCGTCAAAGACACTGGAATAGGAAGTCAGATGAGTCATCCTTGCGGCGGAGTACCTTAGCGGATACAAAATGCATGAACAACAAGAAATATGAATGGGTCAGGCCCCGGTTCTATATGATTACCAGATGAATAAAGAGTATGACAGTCATGAATGATAAATCATGATGAAAGAGAAATAAGAATCTACCTACACAATTGAAAACATAAGATAGACAGGAAAATAAAATGAGTAACATTAATCTAAAACTTTCGTCATATGCACCAATTATCTCATATATCTTTTCCTTAACAGGAAATATATATATATAATCACAATCCTATGCTCTTTATGGCATTTTTATCTCACTTTTACATTTTGTAAAAATCCTTTCCTTATCAGGAAAATACTCATTTTCAAATGCTCTTTGTGGCATTTATATATGCTCTTTGTGGCACTTCGTTATGCTCTTTATGGCATATATAATCCATCAAGTCCCACTTGATTATGAATAGTTATATTTATATACATATAATGATTCGAAGACCGCCCGTCCGTGTTTCTCCACTGTGCACGCCCCTAAATGACCATCATCTTTCAGGGCCTCTCATTAAGACAACCTGGGCACCTACAACAAAAAATGTCGGGAAGCGGCCATGTGCCTGCGAGGTAGTCATAACCACACCCGGAATTACCTACCCATCGCAGAAAATATACAACACAAATGCTCACATGTCCTAGGACTATATCTACCCTGCATTCATTAGCCAGGGGGCTTCACCTCACGCGCGAACTTCCCTTATGATGTCATTTAGAGAGGGTGTGTTCAAACCATCATATTTACCATTTTCAAAAATCAAGTAAATTATCATTTACCATATTCATGATTAAGTAAATTATCATTTACCATCATTATTACCGTATCCATTTCATTTCCATTTATACATGTATGTTTCGTTTTATTTGAAACCATACTTATTTACATTATTGTAAATAATTCACCTTATTATCCAGAGCCATACGATAAATTATATCATTACTACAACCTCAAAGGAGTAAATAAACTCTTAATTATCTCCAAACATTTAGGGGTATTACTTTAAAACCCCAATACTATCATACCTCAAAGGAATGAATAAACTTTCAATTTATTCTCCCAACACACTTTTATGGTGTTATCATAAACCATTAAGACTAATATAGCTCAATTGAGCTTCTAAAGTCTCCCAAACACAATACTATAACTCTTAGTTTTATAGTAATTGACTAGAAGAAAAGAATGCCCTATCATCAATAGGCATAACCCCGAAAAGTCCACATATGAACCATTACTAATTTAGGGTAGTTCCCCAACTCATCTAGAACTCTAGGACTCTAAGTTTAATTCATTCAAGAAGGTTCCTAGGTCCTAAGCTTAAAGAAAAGGAGAAAAATTGAGTAAACAAAAAAATAACTCAAAAACAGCATGATTCCAAATCGATTCTCCCTAGCGGGTCGATTCGCCCAAACAGCGAATCGGTTCAGACATAAGACCTGGTATTCTGCAACTGTCGAATCGATTCGATCCAAGAAGACCTGGGAACTGACCCTTAGCGAATCGATTCGCCCAGGGGGCCGAATCGATTCGGCCTGGAGAATTTGCCAAGAATGGCTTCGAGGATTATAAACCCTAGATTTCCCCAAACTCCAATCTCTTCCATCTTTACCCACAACCAACATCATAAATCTACCCCAAATCAACCTACATGGTTATTAACTACTATTATCCACAATTTCATCATCAAAACCCAAGATTAGGGTTAAATCACCACAATTTCTATTTTTGATCCATAAATGCAATTACACAACTATCACACAATTTAATCATCTTAAATCATATATTAGCAAGTAGAAAACTTGCCTTAGGGTTGTAATCTCAGATTTCTTTGTGGTAAAAGCAATAATCCATCTTCAATCTCTCTATTTTTTTCTTTTTCTCCCAAGATCTCTCTCTCTCTCTCTCTCTCTCTCTCTCTCTCTCTCTTGTTTTGGATATGAAATAGGGAAATAAGGGGTTTAGAAGACTAAAATTGGAGCTTAAGTTTAAAGTCTCCAACTTAAGTGGTTAATACCACATTAAAATGACTCCCAACATGCGTTTAAGTTAAAACCAGGTAAAAGTGCCCGAAACCCAAAAATATAATATGGCGCTTATTTTGACTGTCTCGGACATTCTGGGAATAACTACACCCTCTAAACTGGCATCCAGAAATTTTATAAATTATTTCTAGTTCCAAATTCATTTTAACTATAATGTCATTTAAAACACATGACACTATAAAACATACAACCTGATGATATTTACTTTCACATACAGTAAATATGCATCAATCTAGTAAATATTAACTTTCAATTCATTCAATTAATATTTACTCCAGTTCCAACATTTAATATAATTACCTTATGCGGTAAATTTAATATAAAATTAGCCTCCTAAAAGCGAGGGTTGTTACATCTATCCTTCTTCTAAAATAGTCCCCAACGAAGTCGCCACTTTGGCCATTCCAAAAAACAATGTGTCTCCCTCTCTCTTCTGCGGGGGCGAGGGAAAAGAAGGGGGAGAAACAAAAAAAAGGTCTTGCACCCTCTTACTCTCTCTATGAGCACTTTGGCCATTGTCGATGTGGGGTGAATGTAAAGAGATGGAGTCGCCAACCTATTTTGATCAAAATAGGCAAAAGAATATGTCGCCGCCTAGAAAGAAGGTGTTAGGCAACCATCCCACCCTTTCGGTCTCTCATAAGCTTGTGTTATTATTCGTCATTTTTTCCCA
The DNA here is from genome assembly GCA_949130495.1 of Sambucus nigra. Lineage (NCBI taxonomy): Eukaryota > Viridiplantae > Streptophyta > Magnoliopsida > Dipsacales > Adoxaceae > Sambucus > Sambucus nigra. Next base: position 378,184,040 of record OX422214.1, on the reverse strand, counting down.
TGAAGTGTGCGTGCATGCATATATAATGGAGATCGGAATCGCCCAACTCATATCATGGAAGAGATAGAGTGAAGTCATCCATAAGAATGTTCCCAAAGTAATATTAAAAATTATGATTTATGCGCTTATCATAATATTGATCGTTATGGAAAAACGATAATATTTATTGGATAAAACACTAATAAGGATCACATATATATATATATATATATATATATATATATATATATATATATATATATATATATATATATATATATATATATATATATATATAGGTAAAAAGATGGAAAGTTAAAGAATTTAGAAAATTGGACTCAAGTCTTGGATTTTAACCCGAAACGCACACGTAGCCTATAAAGGCATCGAAGTCCACGTAGTCCGTATATGGCATAAGGGTGGGGTTTATCCCATAAATCCAACATGGATTTCATTTATATATGCATGTGTAGGAAAAAGATATTTTTGGTGTGAGGAAAATGTGAGAATCCCACTTGGAATTTATGAACAAAACCATCTTTTTTTTAGTTTTAGGTATTTATACGAAAAATAAAGTATATACAATATTACTAATAAAATGGTATGTTAAGGTATGTGTTGTAATGAAACAAAATGGTAAAATAAATAATGAATTAATCTAGTGCAAAATCAAGAGAATTTAAAGAGAAAGTGAGAGATTGGACCTTCTTGGAGATCTTGAGCTTGATCTTGGATGTTGAAGGGATTCCCTTGAACTTGGATGAAAGTTATGTGAGGAGAGGGGAGGTAATTTACCAATTTCTGTAAGAGAATGAGGGGAGGAGAATGCTGAAGATGGGTTTGTTATGGAAATCGCACAGACTTCGAGAGAATGTTACTGAGATCATAGATATTGATAGATCTCCCCCTTTTTTTGGAGTCAGCTCTTGCCATCCTATTATAGATTCAGGGGAGCGCCGATCATCATAGACCTAGCCCTGTCAATTGGCAGTTGATCCTAGGCACGCTGCCGATAGGTAAGGAAATGGACTTGCCAATCGGAAGTCTCATTTAGATTTTCCTAAAAAAATGGTCATAGAACGCAATCCATTGATCCAAATCACGCACGGGGTCATACTATTAGAAAGGTAATTCAGAGACCTTCAAGACTACTTTGGTCAGCTCTTGATTTTGGGAGTTGACTTTGTGTCAAATGTAGCTCGAAAGCCATCATTGGTCTTTTAGACAGGAGATTGTCAGACGAAAACGGACTATTTGTCCAAATGGTAAGTCAGAATCGCGCATGGGGCGGGCCGTTTGTAAATTTAATGTGTACTTCGACATTCCAAAGATCTTGGCTTGGTTCGTAGAGTTGATTTTGGTCAATCGGGTCCCGGAAGTGCCTGGTGACCTTTCGGAGTAAAATGGGTTGTTCGTCCGTGCTGCAAGGCTGAGTCGTGCTTGCGGTGAATCGGTTGAAAGAGTATTCAGTGCCCTACAAAGATTCCTTCGGTTTCGTCTGAGATGTAGAGTTCACTTATGTCAAATAAAGCTTGGGAGCGCCTGGTGTCCTAAGGATCAATTTTCTGGGAAAACGGATCGTTCGTTCGAACGGTAATGTCGTTCAAAAGGGGTTACAATTCCCTTTGAAGATTCAAAGAGATTTCGCTGTGAAGTTGAAGTTAACCGGAGTCAAACAGGGCCCATGGGCACCTGATAGCCTCTAGGTCAGTACTTGGACTATGGCCTAGGGTTTGTAGTGAAATGGGGAGGTGCTAGAATGTGGTGTCTACACCCATCAATCCATATCCAACTCAGTTAGTAATAATTCCATCAAGTGTAAGAGTTCCTTATTTGTTTATCCCTAATTATGGTTCAATTACATTACCAATTAACTACCAATTTACTTACCTCATTTATTGGATTAATGGGATTTAATGATTTAAAACGTACCCATTTATTATTAAAACACACAATGTAAAATTAGGCCTATGTAGGGTTTAATTTACATTACTAGAAATATATACTAATCAACAACCAATTTAATTACCTCATTTACATCACCAAAATTGTCATTTTTATTAGTATTACATATTATAATGAGAAATTATTTATGTTAAAATTGGATAAATTGTCATTCTTAATGTTAATGTCAATGTGTATGTACATAGAATTAATTATCACCCCTAAGTTTTAACTGTTTTTATAAAAAATTTAGGATGGAACCACTTTTTATAAAACGGTTTTTTATATAAAAAAAATTATTTATAAATATAGTTAAAACTTTTTTATATAAAAAATAATTTTACACAATGGGCGAAATTAGAAGAAAAAAAATGGGTAATAAAAACTAGTTAAAACATCAATTACATGGAGTTAAAAAATGTAAATATGAGTGACATTTTACCTACACATTGACATTGTTATTCTTAATAAGAATGATAATGTCTATGTGTTTGTAAATAATTATATTTCTATTATAACACGTGGCTTTATATATCACCCCTGAACCCTAAATTTTAACAATACCAATTCAGTCCCAAAGCCCAAATTTCAACAATAGAAAATCAGTCCCAAATCCCATAAAGGAATGACAATTTACATATATTCAAAACCTAGTTGCATCAAAAATCCAAACCCTCAACCTTTGTCCTATCACATACACATAGACACATATACATATGCATATACATACACATATATACATAAAAAATACATACATACACATATACATACAAAACACACACACACACACACATATATATATATATATATATATATATATATATATATATATATATATATATATATATATATATAAAGAGAGAGAGAGAGAGAGAGAGAGAGAGAGAGAGATTGACCTTGCATTTGTGGAAGTCTCTAAGAGTGAGAGAGTTTCAATGGTGGTGGTGCACTGTTCCAGTGATGGTGGTGGTTTTCGAGAGAGTGAGAGAAAAAGAGTTGATGGTTTTGGTCCTCGCGCAAGTAAGAGGGAGAGCATTTTCACGAAGATAAAGAGAGAGAGAAATGAAAATAAACCCTAACCAGTAATATTTATAGTCAAAATTGGGTCGTGGTTTGGACCCTTGACCAGTCCGTAACCAATATGAATTAATTGACTAGTTCACAATTTACTCTACTTGGTTACCATTTTGGGTTGTGACGCAAATAAATATCTATCATCGGGTCATGATTGCATACCATGACCCATATTTTATGACCATTTTGAAATGAAAGTTATCACGGTAATGGGTTACGGTTCGCAAACGTGATCATATTTCATACCAAATTTTCACTGTAATACTTGTTGCTCATGATCCAAAATCATGAACCTATACGTGAAAATTTTGGCACCAATTTTTATGCCATTAGGGTCACATTTTTGGACCATAACCATTAGCATCACAAATTTGTATTGTGACCAACTCAAGCCCAACTAATGGTTTAGGTCACCTTTAGATGAGGTAATAGACTGGTTCAGAAGATTTGGAGGGCATGATCACGGATTTGGACCGTTACCGCCCTGCCATGACAATTTCTAATTTTTGGCATAGTGTAATGAGAAAATAAATGTTTTATTCATTTACAAATTACATAAGCGTGCACAAATTTTTTATTTAAATCAATGGATTTTTATCAAATGGTTTGAAAAAGGTTTTAAATTTGTAGTATGATTATTTTTATTTTTAGTAGCACTTCTCGGGGTGTTACATTACCCATGATTTGGACGTGAGTAACTCATATTGCATTTTTTTTAAATTCAATAATTGCCAAGTTTTTTTTTCCGGAAAAAATAGGGGTTTTATTTTGTTAAAGAAGGTGAAGTGAAGATGGGTAATTTGTTGAATTAAATGCAAGAGTATTTAAATGTTGTTAACAGATAAGGCTAAGTAGAAAATACTGAACTTTGGCAGAATTAAAAAAAATAGGGGTATGTAAGGAAATAACAAATATGGATATGTCTAATAAACAATCATAAAATTAGATTTAGGTTGAAAAAACAGATTATGAATGTTTAAGACTTGAAATAATGTTGGTTATGGATATAAGATATTCAACTTATAATTTAAAACAATTGTCCATGTGCTTTTAAGTTGATTTTAATTTTTAAAATATCAATTCTACCTGTACCTTAAAAACCAAAAAAATAATATTTCATTTCCAACCACTAGACTTTGGCATTTTCGGTTACATAATACTTTTTCATGACCCCATGTGTCCTAAATGAGTCCGCTATATACATTTACAACACCATTTGTTCGTGACCCCGTGTATCCTAAATACATAATACTCTTCATATAAAGAAATTGAAATAAAATATTCTTGGTATTAAAAACTTTAGATATAAGATTTAACTATACTGTAATGTAGTGTAAAACAATTCACTCCCTCCATATAAAAAAATTACCACTAGAACCATGAAGTCCCCACCAAAGAAAATGCCCAAATTATGCCATCCTCGTGTAAGAGAAACGTTGGTGTATTATTGCACAATATCATCAATTGCAGTGGTTGCCACCATCTTCTCTAAAATCATTTAGTGTTATGGATCAATATGTTATATTACGGGTTCTTTGATTTCACGCATTCAAGAAATGTATTTTTGGTAGGAAAAAAAATTTGTTTTTATTGTGACTTTCCATTAATTGTTTTCCAAGTAGATGTAATGTTTATGCAATTTATTAAATTTATACTTATTTTAATACTTATGCAAAGCATTTTTTTAGAATGTATTTATGATTTGTATTTCATAAATACATAGTTTTTGTCAATGTATATCCAAATTTATTGTGTTTATATATATATATATATATATGAGGCATATTCAAATTTTTGGTATGTATACACATTTTGTTTTGCGTATATATGTTATTTACCGTGTGAGTTTTCTAGCATTATATGTATGATGTTTCTAAAAAGTATAAATCATTTTTCACAAAATAAACTTGTTTATTTGTGATAACTTCTAATGTCAACAAAAGGGTATTATGGTCAAAATGGATTTTTTTTGCCAAAGATAAATAAATTTAAGGGCTAAAGTTGAAAAATCTTAATGGTGATTGAATGAAATGTCAATCTCCTTATACATTAAATTCCCTTCTAAGGTTACTTTAAATGTATCAATAACTTTTTCAAAATGCGTCAAGAGGTATTTCATTAAAGTTCTTTTATTATTCAAATTACAAAAATATTTGCCCTTGAGAGTACAGCTACAGCGGAAATATTGCGACTTCTCAAATAAAATCCAGTTTTTAATTAAACCCAAATTTTAGTTAAACCCTAAGACATGCATCTAGATGATTTATCAAATAAAATATAGCATGCAGGATAAAAAACAAACAATTTCAGGAAAAATCCCCCAAAGGGGCAAAACCTTTTATTTTCACTATAATTTGTAAGAAAACGGCTTACAATCGGATTACAATGAAATACAGTTTGACTAAGAATTACCCTCAGGTATCGGATTCTGTAGTCAGCGGCTGGAAATATCCCTTTCCAGGAGGGCAGCAATGAATCCACACGCAGCGAACCCACATGAACCTCAGTCCAATCAACAAAGGAAGAACCGCAGCACTCCTCAATGACACGCAGCCATGAAACTTTGTAGAGACTCCCTCAGCAATGACACGCAGCCCTCGGTTGCAAAGATCTCTCCACAAAGATGAACAACAACAAAGTTTGTGTTCTAGGGTTCCAAAAGATTCACAAAAGTAATTGAGATTTTTGGTGTGAATCAAAAAGAGTCTTGGGACTCAAAAAGGTGAAGACTTAGAGTATTTAGGACTCTGAAAATTGTCTTGAAAAGTCTTAAAAAATAACTCCCCGAAGTTGGCTTTAAATAGGAAAACTTTGAGCCTAAAAAATCTGCAGCGAATCTGGCCGAATTTATCCCAGTCGGACCGGTCCGGTTCTGAGGCGGATCGGTCCGGTCAAGCGGATCGGTTCTTTTATTTTGGCCTCCATCGGTTCGCTTGCGGTCCGGGGTATACTGGATCTGCAGCAAGCGGATCGGTCCGGTTTTTCCAGAAAAATAAAATCCTTTTAAAAGCCTCATTTTGCTTTAAAAAACTTACTTCTTATTTTTATAAAAAACATTTTATAAAAATTTCCCAATACTAAATATGAACTTTAAGGAACGTAAAAACAAAATTTTACCAAGTTCATTCTTGCAGAGGCTATGATGTTGAAGACGCTTTGATATTCGGATCCGTTAATGTAGATGCGATCTTGAATTTCTTCAACGGTGTAACGGCGTATAACATACATATTGATAATGGAAAAAAATGTCCTTACAGCCCTATCTTATTTGGACCCCTATTTGCATTTAAAAGCTTATATCTTAGCCCTATATTTTATAAAGTTATTAAAATGACATAGACATTGTTGATAATGCCACAAAGGAGAGTGACACATGCACGAATGTTGGCATACACACAAATACATTGGAATTTATATTTTATTATATGGATGAATGTGTGTGTCAAATATCATTTATAATATAGACAACTAAATCAGACCCTTAATAAAGTACATGAAAGTATTAATAGCTTGAAAGCTATGGGTTTAAATATTGAAATATTTAATTATAAAGTAATAACTTGAAAAATATTCACGAGTTAACATTTAATGTTATAAAGTTATATTCATCATGATTTATGTTAGAGTACACCACCATTCTAACAGTTGTATGTTACAAAGTTACATACTTTTATTAATGTCACACATGACCAAAAATATGTGTTGAGTAGAACTTTTTCTTCTTGGATGCATGTTTCCCAAAGGCCCTTTAGTTTATTGGCCTCGGTAACTAAAGCGGAAGAAAGGAAAATGAGTGAGTGTGGAGGCTAACTCTGTGGTCAACTTCTGTGATAATTGGAGACATAACTCTGGAAGCACTAGACTCTGAAACATATTTAAAGGCCTAATCCTAATTGGATTGAAGAACTTATGTTCATTCCTATATGCTTCCAGAAAGCCTCCAGGATTTTACCATCTTGTAAATCTAGTATATAATTACGTGCAAATCCATAAGAGGATTAAGTAAATAATAGGAGAATAAGAGAGATGAAATTTTATCACCTTTAGTAATGTTTTATTTAGGTACCAACACTTCACGTGAGCTCACTTTATCCTCAAGGAGGTTCATGGGGGCCTTTGAATAGGACACGTATGGCCAAAGTTGTCCGCTTAGAGATCTACCAGGTGGGGATACTAGTAGCTCATCGTGATCCATGTAGTGCATGATGTAATTAAGAAATCCAATATTACATGAGGTTTGCCTACCTCCCCAAGGAACCTCTCGATAACGTTACTTCCACATACAACCCATCACCCATTGTTGTAATGTGATAAACCTAGTTGGCAAGTTTCCCAATGGTATATGAAAATACAAGTTTGTGGTAGTGGTATTGACTACTTCACCAAATGTGATGTGTGGAAAACCCTTTGTGACCACCATCAAGAAAATTTGAAGGATATATGCATAATAACTTAGTTAGAAAATTTAGAATCCCATTAAAGATCATGATCGATATGAGTAGGGTGTTTGATTACCTTTAATTTTAAAGCACTTCTCAGGTGTTGTAATGACTCTTACCTAAGACTTAGCACTTTTAAGAACATTGCACATTGGTTTCTCAAGCGACTTAAAATCCCATATGTTTCACGTGATTGAACAATGATTCATGGCATATGAATGAGACTATCTAGTTAGCAGTGTACTATCCTCTTAGAGGAACATTTCATTTTTAATTCATTAACTCCACTAAACCCAAATCATTTTTACTAATCATGATAGATAATACTATTTGAGAATTGTATCTCCCATACAAAACACCTCTATAATGATGGAAACATTCATTGCGGCCATCTCAACATTGGTACACTTTTCCTTGGTATCTCTAATACCAATTTAATGCATCTATAATTATGGACATGTCCTTGGCGGCCATCTCAGCATTATATTTGTCCTCGGAAGCTCTGATGCCATTTTTTTTTGCAAGCTACACCAATTGGATCCAAAGAAGAGAAAAAAACATAAGAAGAAATATGAAAGTTAAATTATCAAGCCAAAGAATAATAAGATCTCTATTACATCATTATCAATTTATACAAGTAGTAGTCCTACTCTAACTAAAAATTTATTAAAAGACTAAAATACCCTCCACTTACTATAATATTTCCTAAAGAAGCAATTAAAAAAATTAATTTATAAAGTCTATGTATATCATTATCTACATCATTCTCCCATCCTTTGAAAGGGTACATCCTCGAACCCAATGGGGTGTAACTTCGGTATTGGGGTCAAGTTAAATGAGAAGTGTTTAATAGATCTCTCATGGGTGTTTGGCATCATCTTGAGTTTCATTTGTGGTGACCAAAATTGGATTCTTCTTATGCTTAGGACAATCCATCATTTTGTGGCTGAATTGTCCGCATTCCTAGCTCATTATTGGAAAAAAGGGGTGAATAGTCATTTATTTTTGGTGTGTAAGCCATGGTGGTAGTATATTTTCCATTTTAGAGATGATATTCCATTCACATAGCATATTCGTCGACCTTTTGGAAAATTGGAATCTCTTTCAAGGCGAGCTCTTGCTTGATCAATGCTAGGAAACCATATATATACCGACCAGTTTCCTTCTCTTCGATATCCCTCAAACTGTCCTGGGTTCACAATAAAAAAATATTTATGTGTAGTCACTCAGGCTAGAGTATGAGTGTCAAAGGCTTGGATACAAGTGGAAATATCGCATTAATATTAAAATGGAAATATTAAGTTCATATTAAAATGGAAAAAATTCATCCATCATGGCTTATTTCAAGTCATGCCATGTATAAAGTGAGAGTTGGTCATAGAGGATTCTTTATGGCATAATAAATTTTACCATACCTTGGCAAGGCCTTGTTGCTTATTCACTACAAGTTTGGTATACTTGTGGCCCGAATAATTATTGAGATCAAACGTTGTTTCTATTATAACCATCTAATCAACAAAAATACCCACATCCATCTTTACATCAAAGTAGGAATATCGATCCATAAATATCTTTCCATAATATTATCTAAGAGATTCAAGACAAGTCATAAATGGATACAATCATCCCCACCTTGTGAAACAACTTCATCCCCATCACCCTCACGGCCTTCAGGCTCGTTATAAGGGCCTAATACACATGGCTTCTTTTCCCCAAGGTGATCAAGAGGTTGTTAAGGCGTGAGCCACAAATTGAGTGATGGGAGATAGGGTTGAACAATCAAGTTTAAGGTTATCTTTCTTTCCGTATACAAAATAATTTTGATTCTCTATTGGAACGACATAGGGGATTACATTAGGTATCATATAGTGAGGTGCCTCTGAGAACATTTCATTCGACGTCGGGGTGTTGGAGTGACATATATTTAGAATGAAGTTCTCCCTTCTTCTCAGTGTTGAATTTATCCCTAATTTGTTCAATTAAGAGGCCATAAGTATTATTAAAAACTTAACAACCCACCGGAGGGGGTCGACATCGTACGCTATTGCGAATGCGAGTCACGAACCCATTATTTTGGGCCTGAATGAGAAAAAAGAGTTGAACATTTATCAATTGGTACTCACTGGAATTTCAATGGTGCTAGACCTTTGATCAAATATGTATCAACATTGGATGGGGATGTGATGTGTTCCCAATGGAGTCAATGATGTGGATATTGGGATCATGGTAGTGAACCCTTGCGATGATGTGGTTTGGCAACCTCGAGAGGTTGTTTTTGTTTGTCTCGATAAGATTCAATGGATTGGCAGGAGTAGTAGTAAACACTAGGTGGGGTGGGTGATCGAGAGGTGGCAGTGTGATAAATAGGGCTTGCACACTCTGGGGTAGGATCGCACACATAGGTAGGGGTCATTGGGGGCTAGAGGGATGTTGATTAGGTAAAACAGTTATATGGTTTTGATAACCTTGAGTTTTCAAAGAGTTTGGGTTAATATGGGATTGAATATATGCAACAGAGGGGTCTTGGGGGATGTTTGGGTGATTTTTTTATTATTATTTCACTTAGGGACTGGGTGAAATATTTCAGTTTGGGCAATTCAACGTGGGATGATGGAGGTAAGTTGGGTGTTTCGTGAAGAGTTTAAGAATTAGGGTTCAATATTGTCTTTATGGTTTAAATTGGAGGGGTATTGGTGGAGAAGAATAGAGACCCTGCAACCTTGACAAGATTAGGATTAAGGTTCCTTGGATGTTTGGCATTCGATCTTCAAAATTTGAGTTATGATTTACCTTCTTGGGAGCCATTAAGGGATATATAATAGGAGGACACACACCAACACCCACACAAAAGAGCTCATCTCGCTCTGATAATAATTGGGTGCAAAAATCACCGATTGGATTCAAAGAAGAAATAAAACACAAGAACAATTTTAAAAATTATATTAACAAGACAAAAAATAGTGATATATCTATTACATAATCACCTATTTATACTAGTAGTAATCATACTTTAACTAAGAAAGCATTAAAATACGCTTCACATACTCTAATATTTCATAAAGAGGAGTTAACACCTTTTATTACATTTAATACTAACCTATACCAAAACTAAACAATAAAGCCTATCTACATCATTATTTACATCAATTTAACTCTACTGCCATTAGTTTGGCTGATGCTTTTCAGAGGCTTGTGCTTTTGCTTAGGAAATCTTAGGTGTTGATAAGGGGTTTGTTTCTCGACGAGTCCTTACTCTTTGTCTACTCAATGTGATTTTTTCGAGCAGACGAAGGGATGTTAGATAGCCTCCAAACTAGGTTTATGATGACCGTGCAAGGATCTATGTATTCTTATTTCTTTTAAGCACCTAACACGAGGGTAAATAGTTAGGAGGATACAACTTCATTGACCTTTAAATAGTTGAAAGAGCTGGAGGTTTGATCATATTTGGTTGAGAGATGACCTCTAGGATGTATCCTTTGTAACTTTAGGGAACCTCTAGTTTGTTTTTGCTTGACCTGGATACGATAAAAAAATGGTGGAAGTATATGACAAAACGACACTAGCTGACCTAGGATGTTTGGTGGAGGTTGGTCTCTTATAATTTATGTTTAATTGTAACACGAAAGGGAATGGGATATTAATAAAACATTGCACTATGGATCGTTGAGTCCTTTTGGCTTTCAAGTAATACACACCCACCTTTATAAGGATGAACTTGTAGTAGTACAAAACTTCATGTATCCCTAAGTTGGCCCCGTTGAGGTTGTTGAGGTGGTAAATGCCATATACCATCCACTAAATGTTTGGCACCGCCTGAGTTAGAACTATTCTAAGGTACTCGTAAAATGGTGGAAAACAATTAGTGTAAACGTCACTCCCGACCTAATAATCATTTGAGGAAACAAATAGGTACCTTCGTCCACTTTATAAAAAAATAGTGAGACCTTCGAGCAGCTCAATAGTGACCCAATTAGGGATGTAAATCCTTTTATAATCTTCTACGAGGTATGTGTTAACAACACCTCCCCCCCCCCCCCCCCCCCCCCCCCCCCCCCCAATTGAAGAGAATATTATGTTACTACAATAATATATATATATTCATGAGAAAGGAAGGGGGAACTTATAGAGATATAAAAAAAGAAGATTTTTTTTATGCCAGATCTCTTTCGTCCTTTCATCATGCTAGTCAAGTAGAAGAATGGAGGGATTCTCAGCTGTCAGGGTTTCTGAGTAAAAACCCTTATGGTCCCCCGGAACTTCCCATCATTGTACTGCAGGTTCTGTAGACACCAAGAACAAGCCATTGTTATTTGGAGGACTGATATTTAGAGGACTGAAAAAATGTTTAGGATAGCCCTTATGAGAAAGCCTCCAAACTTCGCAAATGTGCTAGGCCTTGGTGCCAATTATGAGACATGATTTATATTTCATTAGAAAATAAGGCTCTACGGATGACACTAGTGGCTTATTGACCCATCCTCTGAGCACATGGCTAAAGATTCAGGGAAGATAAGTGGCATGAAAATAAATTGTAAGGATATTTACAAGCATGAACGATAGTCTTACATCATACATGTGAAGATTTGGCATGCTAAACCTTTGTCAATTTGTATGCCTAGACTTCATAGCATATTTTTCTAATCTTTATGCTTGCTATTTGGATTTTGGGAACGTCATAATGAATTTTGGCACTTACAACAAGTGTTAAAAATCGCACAAAAACTATTTATATACTTTTGTAGTCATTTTGTACGTTTCTTTAAAAGACACCATAAGAAATTATTTCATTTTATTTATTAGATTTTGCAATATTTATTTAATACATGACTCCATTTCAAATGTTCACCTCAGGACCCTAAAACCACGGTCCAACCTTGTAATTATATATACAATATCATTAGTTTATTTTGCAATTTGTGAACTAGTTTAATAATATAAGGGTCCGTTTGATTAACATTGATTTATTTTCCACGAAAAAATAGTTATCGTAGTCTATTTTTAACTTTTGTAGTTTGGGACTTCCCATACATTCTATAACAGCAATAGTTATAAATTTGAAAAGTATTTTATAGTTTAGCATTTTTCCTAAAAAAACATTTTTTACCCACCCTCCACATAATTGATATTCATAAAAAAACTCAAAGTCTAAACAAAACCAACTTCTAACTTTTTCAGCTCCTTTTTTCCTACTTTTTATAAAAATTGAATTATTTTTTAATCATTTTCGAACCGTGTAATCAAGTAATCCCTAACTTTTTGTTGTTGTTGTTGTTTTTGTTATTGTTGTTTAAATTAGTGAATGGATTTTCCCCCTGAATTCTTTGCTTCGCTATTCTAGGTAGCTTATCTTCTTGCCCATGTTTTGTATGGCATTATGCAATGTGAAACAAAAAAAAAAAATTTAAAAAATTACGATTTGAATAACTGATTTTAAATTTTGGCCAATGTACCTGAAGAAAGTTGATGGATTGAACCACTAGCAAGATTCTATAACGAATTTTTTTCATATAATATAGGGTCGAAGGTCATATTCAGGAGGTGTTGCGCGCTGAAGGTGATGATTCAGAGTCCTGACTTTTGTGGCTTGAATATGAGAGTGTTGCCGACCATTGATGGTATCAAGATTGATACACAATTACACCTACATTAAATTTTCATCAGCTTACCTTTGCATGATTACTGCTAGATACATAATACTTTCACCGAATATGTACTAATTTAATTAGTCAGATAATATGGTAAACAGTGGCGGAGTTCAATTTGAAAACTGATATAGATACTTTTGAAGTACAATAGACAAAATAATATGTTACTAAGACAAATATTATGGACAACTGACCTTATGGTCCTCTAAGATTTTAAAGTCTTCTGTGTATACGATATGTCTATATCTCTTTTAGTTTAGGTACATGGAAACAAATTTCTTTTGGAAAAAACTGTTTTTAAATCCTAAACCTCTTTGCTCCATATAATTGTTAGAGGGGATTAATATGCTTCGTGTGACCCCCTCATCTTTTAGAGTAGATCAACAGTATCATTACCATAAGTTTCGCACTATTAATTATTTCTCTCTTATTTTTAAAAGTTCGCAAAAGCTGCACACCCACACCGACCCACCTCCATCTGGAAGCCCTCGTCGGAGGTCCGATGACCAATGCTGGAGCTCCGACACTGGAGGTGAGGGGAAGTCAATGGTGGATGCCTCTAGTGCGGAGCTTTAAACACAAAAGAAAATTAATAACGTACCAAAAAAGCTTTTAATATTTGTTTGTGCTTGTGCCTTGTATATAGCTTACTTATTTTTCATATTAGATTTTTACATGTATCTTAAAGGCACGCTATCAAGATTTATCATTATTATACTTACTAACTAGCAGGTACCCCGTGCGATGCACGTACGTTTTCTAATTTTCATAAAAATCTATTTAACTTTATGATAATAAATATATAGTAAAGATACTTAAAAAATTGAATATACTCATGTGCAAAAAATATTAAAACTACGTATAAACATATGATTTTTTTATGGATGGAGGGAAATGATTTTAAAAAATAAGAAATTATAGGTTCTCAAAGTTCATAGGAAAAAAATGACAACCATTTTATTAATGAAATAAAAAACAGATACAATAAGGTATTTTGCTCTCATAATTCACCAAATCAAAATCATAGAAAAATAGGTACAATTAAAAATTACTTTAATTGCATTGAAATTTAAAAAAGGATTATATTAAACTTTTGATTTTAATCATCTACATAAAGACTAAGATATGCATATGAGTTGCATATTTCTTACAAACAAATTATACTTATAGCATACTAAATTTTACCCACAAATTTATTTAATTATTATCAATATTAAGTCAAAATATCTCATTTTATCATCAATATCCCTCACTATATAAAGATTAAAAACAACCCGATAACTTTTGTAATTGGCACAATTAAAATTTAATTGTATTGTATTGAATTAAAAAAGTAGACTATAGTAGATTTTTAATACCAATCAACTACATATATACTTAAGTATGGATATACGTTGCATATTTGTTACAAGTAAATTATACTTGCAGTATACTAAATTTTACCAACACATTTATTTAATTACTAATAATATTAAGTAAAAATATCTCACATTTATTTAATTACTAACAATATTGGGTCTTATATTATACCTTAAATACATGTGCTTATAATGAGAGAGAGAGGGAGAAAGAGAAAGAGAAAGAGAGATACCAACCTTGAGATTCAAGGTTTGAGTTAATAATTTTTTTATCTTGATGTGTTTGCGAGACTGTTGAGATATTTTTTGATATTTTGGGTTGTGCATTTTACCTACTTGAAAATTGGGAGGGACAACGAAATAAAAATGAAACACTGAAAATATGGGAATTTGTTTAACTTTCCTACAAAATATTTTTTTTTTGGTAAATTGATCTTTTTTTTATTATCATATACAACAAAAACACGTTACATTTAAAAAACTTTTTTAAGAACCTTGTTTATAAAACCATTTTGACGAAATACATTTATTTTATTTTTTATAAATATGTTATTAAACTTTTTTATAAACCTTGTTTTCTAAGAATACAGTTTAAAAAAAGTTATGTCCAACTATTTTTTTTAAATAACAAAACCAAATTTTGAAATAACTTCAACACATTTTTTTTTATAAACGGATCTACTTTTATTATTATATGTAACAACAACAATTATTTTTTCTAAGTTTTTTCACAACAATAGTTATTTTGTAACATTTAAAAAACATTATAAACATTGTCCGTTTATTCATTTTTATAAAAATGTTATAATTTTTTTATAAAAACAGTTTTTCCAACTTTTTCACAAAACTGTTTTTTGTAACAATTTTTTATAAAATTAATAAAATCGGCATTTTTTTTTATAAATATAGTTTTTATAACTTTTTCACAAAACAATTTTTTTCAGTTTTAAAAAGCTTCATCAATTTTTTTTTTTTTAAATATGGAAAAACTTTTATTTTTATTTTTTCACAATACAATTTTTTCTTATATTTTTTTTATAAATTTTATAAACAATGTCCATTTATTAATTTTTTATAAAAATTTGGAACTGTCTTTTAATTACTCAAAACCAAAAAAGAGACTTTTAATTACCCAAAACAATAATTACGAGAGATGAGAGAGAATTCAGGTATTAATTTACATTTACACCTCTAATACTATTATACTAGTATTTAACCCCGTGTGCATTTCTAAAATTATATATGCATATCACTTTTACGAATTTCGTTTTATAAAATTTAATACACACATTCTAATTTGAAAAAAAGATTAATGCCATCCATAATGTTGTTAAATTGCAATTAATAAAAGAAAATTGACTAATATATTTCAAGTCACGACGATCAAGTAAACTTCTCTTTCTCCATTGGATTCATTCTCCTATGAAAACTCTAATATTGCAGTCACCCTACAGATCAAAATCCCGATATGGTGTTACTTTCTTATATAGATATACTCATACCTTTCATAATTCATTGACAACTGCTGTCAATTACTATTTGGCTTGTGTCAAACCTCATTCAAATATTTTGTTTCTCTGTTACCCTACCTAAGAAATGTAATAAAGCTTTACCTTTAAGGAAGTGTTTAATGGTACCAAAGTTACTGTCTCCATCGAGAACACGACATTTATAACTTGTTGGTTTAGCTTATTTCATTGTAAAAATTTTGAGCACAAAAATTATTGTGAAGAGTAGGGGGAGGGTAGGCATACAAAGAGAAATAATAATATACAGGGGGTGAAACATGAACCATACTTTGCTAAACATAGTTGTCCGGACTAAGCAAAATAATAAACAATTGACTTTGATAAATGAATATAATCAAAAGAACTTTGACCCCATGATATTTCAAAGATTGTTACTGAAAAAGCTTAATTGCTACAAGATTTCGCAGTTTTTGCCAACGTAACCCGTTTAACTGCTACAAGCTTAATATATATTTTTTTATGGTGTAGAATGGATGTTGAGGAATAATGGGCTACCACTGAAGTTTCACGTATGAAAATGAAAAGTATGACCCATTCCCATCTTGAAATACAATTCTCGTTGATGTTATTTTCAGAAATCTATCCATAAGCTGTACAAGCCAATCGGTTCTGCTCTGTCCCTATCACTTTCGGAAGTTGTAGCGAAAGTAGACAAATAATATGTACCATAATTGCCGTCTTCCTTTTATGCGAGCCACAGGTTTTGACAAACACAGTGGCATAATAAACGTGAATTATAGTACTCTCTTCGTTGAACACTTTATCTATTGAGGACTCCTACGTCCACACAAGTTTGCCACACATTTAATGCGATAAATTGACGTGTCCTACCGATATTTGTTAGTGTCGTTGACGAAAATTCACATTCATAAGACAATAACTAATATCGTTGCGACACGTCAATGTATCGTACCACTCTATATAAAAAATATGTGTCCCTCTAAAATTATTGTTCTCCATATTAGATTAGAAAAATGTTAGACTTGCGCCAAAATTATTCCAAAATTATCGAAAATGTGCTTCAAGGGTTTGTACTCTGGCGTGGTCCCGCTAGGGTTCAAACCCATAAAGCACAATTTCGATAATTTTGGAGTAAGTCTATCATTACTCATTAGATTAAAGATCCTTTTGATAGCAATTAAATTTAAGGGAAAATATCAAAAAATTAGAAAATTTTAAAAAATTTCAACTTTTAAGGGGTTTAATAGCGTAAATTTGGACTAAAATAGTTTTTGCATGTATGACACTCCTTAAGCGCAATTTTCCATCTTTCAATGACAATCAATTCTCTCGTGGCAGGTTTTTGTTTGCCACCTTTGTATCAAAAATCACTCCAAGCCATTTTTTAAAACTTTGTATATTCCGTAAATATATAAATATATATATTTCATAAATTTGTATATATATATATATATATATATATATATATATATATATACTAGTTGTGCCCACGTGCATTGCACGTGTGGTTGATTCCGGATATTTGATTTGACAGGTTCGCAATTTTAGAGAGGTGATTGACATATGTAAACTAATTGATCTCGGTTTTAAGGCTATGAATTTTAGAGTGGTTGGAGGATAGACTTATTAGAATGTTTGCAAATCAAGAATAGAGTTTTATCTATAAATATATTTTATGAAAAGTTAGTTGTGGTGATTAATGGAATTTAATTGTTTGATTCTCGTGGTTTGAAGTATATTGTGACTAATCTTGATTATATAATTGTTCATCACTTTATTATTTCGTTTACTTTAGTTCATTTATGATATTTAAAGACTATTTTATTTATGAATAAGGTGTATTGCAAGAAAGATCATAAATAAAATTATGATTATGTTGTATGTACATATACTGTCATTAACCAAAATATGTGGAACTGAAATTATAATTTAATATTTATTATACATATTAAAGTAAATAAATGTAGTTACTCAATAAATATAAGACTTAAAATTTTTATTGTACGCAGGTTGATTAGGCAGATCGCTACCAATAATCTCATCATGCTTAGCAGTATGTATATTTATCAGATGTGTTTGGGAGTTCCCCCCAAATACTTCAGGAGAGACTATTTCACAAAATCTTAATAATGAAATTGAGTCCCCAATTAAGTGGTCAAGTGAACTCTAGAGGACAACTTATGTTTCTTCAATATTCTTAATTGTTTTGTTTTCTTGTATACTACTATTAGCATACCCTACTATTCAAAGTATGTTGATTTATTTGTTTCAAATTCTAAATATTAGCTTAAGAGAGGATACAAATGTAAAAGAATAAAGGCATGGACAGTGAACGTAGTCCCAAATGTGTGTTATATAATAGGTGGAGAATATTTGTTACTATATTTGTTACTAAATGTAGTAGTGACATCCACGAACTAAGCAGTAACATCTACATCTACTGATTGACATATTGGAGCCACTACATATCCAAATTCAGTGTCTCCATTTTAATAGAAGAAGAAAATTGTTTGCCTATATTGAGCATTGTCATCCTCAAACAGTTGGAGGATAATATTATAGAACCGAAATCTGATCGAATACAGAAAAAAAAACAATGGGAATGAAGCAATCCACATTAACCCTATAAATCCAACTTTGAACACTCATAAATCAGTTGAGTATTCCAACATAATAAGTACAGATATGGCCAATGGTAAACTACAAGTTGCATTGATTTATATAAAACTATAATAACATAGTTCATAAGTTAATTTAGTACAATTATTATTAATTGCAACCAGAAATTGTAAACTGAATTCATACTAATCAAGCTAGACTTGATGGAATTTTGGTTAAGATTTATTTCTTCATTTAAGGATTTTTTTAAACTAAGGTGAAGAAGATCAAGCTTTCATTTCTTTCTTCGTTTGTCCATATAATAAATAAAAAGGTGGGGTATATAAGATTACAGAGAGATCTCAAACCAGGGGAAAACTGATGCAGTATTGAATTTGTCCAAGGTATACCTAGGCCCATGTCTAACAAAGCTTCATATGTTGCGATTCGCCTCAAATCGGGCGAGGCTCCTTCATTAAGGTCTATGCCTTGCGGGCATAGGCGGTTGGTTGAAACATGGATTAGGCTCACCTCATTATACATTTCGGATAAAGTACAAAATTTTAATGAATGTGATTCGTCACATTTACGTTACAATAGATGTTTATGACCTGTGATGGATTTTGTCTACTATCATCTAGTCAATGACAGAGTTTTATCGAATCTTATATAAGAAAAACTATCTCAATTATTTGGTTTAGGACAAGGAGGTGAATGCCTATTCTAGCTCATAAAACAACACTGACAGACGCTTCTTTTTCATTTTTGGGAACATAAGACTATCTTATATAGGTCAGTTTTTCGTCAACTGGTTTTCAATTAGTCCTAAATACTATTGGATAGGGAATACAAGAAATTTGTACTTCGTTTCAGTCCCCTAATACCAGTAACATATCCTTGGAATCAACTTCTATGTTGATAGTTCACCTATAGCACTGAGATCCATCTTAAATTAGGACTCTAAGAAGAATGAATTTAAATTATGAAAGGTCTATAATTTTATTCTGAAATTTTCAAGTAGATTAGTATCTTTATGCTTTTTCCTATCACCTTGTACACATTTCAAAATCAATACAACAACAATAAAACCTAATTACAGCTTGATGACATATCAAATGAATGGCATTAAAGACATGAATACGTAAGTTTAAGTTAAAAAAAAATAATGAAAACATTTTGAAAAAATTAAGTTAAAAAAACATATATTTGGCTAATATAAAAAAATTATGTATGAATACGTAAGTTCTTGCATCAAAGTCATTTTAAACTTAGTGTTCCCAAAATTCCACTCACTACCTAATTGCTTCAAAAAAGCCCACCAAATAATGAATCATCACAGTCTTTGATTCTTTTGGTTCATAGGTTGTTTCATTCATCATGATATTAAAACGTTAAATACGTATATTGCAATGACTTAATTTTGTTTATCCAAACAATTATGTTATTCATTAGTTTATAAAGATTTGGGTATCTACTTGGTTCTACTCTATAATTTTTTATACATGCGTAGTTTATGTTTCATATCATTCAACTGATATGATGTAATTTGTTTTCCAACTCTTTATTTTTTTTTTCTTTTCCATAACAAAGAAAAAAAAGCTACAAATTACAAATTATAAAGCGTATGATTTTTTTTAGCTCATCTACATATTTCTTCAATTGGTTTCATAATGGCCAGTAAATTAAATAAAAAATTATAAGTAAATTCGCAATCATACATTAATCAATTGCAATTACCTCGTAAATAAAATTAAGATTCCTTCACTATGAGATTGAAAGTCCATGATTCTATAAGTAATATTGACAATATCCTACAAAAATTTAAACGAAATATATTACCATCTCGAATATAAATTATACGAAACAGTTTCAATATGGTATTAAGTACTTCACGTACCACGTAAATAAAAGTAAAATTCTTTCACTCTCAGATTCACAATTCGAGGTTGTACCACCAATGTTGACACTATCCTACAAGATTTCAATTAACAATTACTTACGAAAAAAGTGACAATTTCTTATGAACCATCAAATTACATTCCTACTACTGTTAACATACTTGTAAAGAGTAAGAACATCGTATTATATAAGAATGACAATAAACTCCAAAAGTAAATAGTTGTCTTAGTGCCATCAACTAATGTATGTAATAGTGAACTTCCATCTTACGAAAAAAAATTGTTATCATGACTGAAATTTCCGTAATTAGAAATTATATAAGAATAAAAATTTACCATAAATTTAAGTACTTGTCTTATCTGTAGTACCAAAATACTGAACTTCCACTTTGTGAAAATAATAAAAAAATTTATTACCAAGAGTGAAATTTCCATAATTAGAAATTATATAAGAATGACAATAAGCCATAAATTAAGTACTTGTTTTAGTGCCGTCAACTATTGTAATAGTGAACTTCCACCTTACGAAAGTAATAATTTTTTTTATCATGAGTAAAATTTTTGTAAGTAGAAGAAAATCACAAAAAATAAGCACAATCTTTAGTACTGAAAAAGTTTATATGAGTATGCATAATTTTCAAATTATCAACATTTAAAACAACAGGCATACGTGAATATATATAATTGTTTTAAAATTAACATTTAATTTAGAATATGTAATAAGTACACATATCTAAAATCATGAAAAAAATGAAAATGAAAAATACAAACTCTGATCACAAATATAAGAGACAGAATTGTTCAATGAGATATATATATAATTATAAAATTTATGTAATTGTCTTCATCTTCAAATTAACAAATGCATACTTTGCTGACATAATAAAAAATTATAGACGGAATTAGGAGTGTTGACCTTAATTTTGGCAGAAGAAATAATAGTAACGAAGCAAAAAAAGCAAAAAAAAAAGATGGACTTTCAATTAAATAGTTGTTTGAGCTTCCATTTGTAAAGCTGAATTTCTAGGGTTGGAAGATGAATGTATTTTGATGGTTGATATGCGTGAATGAATAAGAGAGAGATATGATGCATGAATGTGAGTGAATTGGAGAATGAAATTTGAGGCAATTGAATTTGGATTTCTAGGGTTGGAACATGAATGTATTTGGATGCTTGGTATGTGTGAATGAATATGAAAAAGATGAAATGAAATGAACCTGGTTATTTCGTAGGAGTCAATGAATCGGGAAAAGATATTTTGACTATTATTAAGGATATCATAGAAATTTTAAATTTAATGATGGTAGTTTAGTCTTCTAACTATTGAAGATGAAGTTCCCTCTTTTTAAGTAGTATATATATATAAATATATATATATATATATATATATATATATATATATATATATATATATATATATATATATATATATTTCGTATATTTAAGAGATTTATGTATATTGCGTATATTTCATATATCTATATATTTCGTATGCTTAATATATTTCATGTATATTTAATATATTTCGTCTATTTAATACATTTCATATATTTCGTATATTTATTTAAATATTTTAAATAGTTCGAATATATTTTTTTAAATATTTCATATATTGTTTCATATATGTATATATATTCATATATATATTCATATATGTATATATTTCTTATATTTCATATATTTTGTACATTTATATATTTTGTTTATTTAATATATTTCATGTATATTTAATATATTTTGTATATTTCCTATATTCGTATATACTTTTAAATATTTTATATATTTCGGATATTTTTTAAATATTTCATATATTTTTTGAATATTTAATATATTTCGTATATTTTTTTTTGTATACACGCGCACACACACACACACACACACACATATATATATATATATATATATATATATATATATATATGGAGAGAGAGAGATATTCAAAAGTAAACATAAAAGATGAACATTAACCCCGCCCCCCCCCCCCCCCCCCCCACAAAAAAAAAAAAAAACCTAACAACCTCATGACTTAGTTAAATAATAAAACCATATTTTACATCAAATGTTATCACTCCCCCTTGATGGGAAACACTGAGTATGGATCGGAACTTCACAAACTTCGAATATGAGAGCGCTTTCGTAAACTCATCCGCTACTTGATCCTTTTTTGAACAATATTACCACGATCGTTCCTTCTGCAACAACATCTCGAATGAAATTATGAGAAAGCTCAATATGATTTTTTGTCCCATGAAAAATTGGATACTTCGTCATTGAAGTAGTAGCTTTGTTTGTCTCAGTAAATTTTAGTTGGTGCTTCCTGAACTTTCTGCAAGTTTTCCAAAACCCTCTGCATCCAAATGTCTTGACACGCTGCTGATGAGGATCCCATATACTCAGCTTCAGATGATGATAATGCTACTGCCGCATGCTTCTTTGAGATCCATGATATAACTCCCGATCCAAGGCTGAACACAAATCCGCTTGTTCTTTTCCGCTCATCAACAAAACCTGCACAAGTGATCTATACCAAATCCCATAGTTGGTTGTTCCCCTAATACAATGCATAATTCGCTTGGCCTCTCCAAGATGATGCACTGATGGAATGTGCATAAATATCGACACTAAACTGACTGGAAACATTATATTTGAAATAGAGTGAGTAAGATACGTAAGTCCACCAACTATGCTTCTAAAAAATCTTTCGTGGGCCTGCGGTATTCCATCATTGATTGACAACTTCTCAACCGTGTTCATAGGAGTCTTAGAGATCTGACAATTCAACATGTTGAACTTTTTATGCAAGCCCGAAGCATATTTTTATTAACTTATAAATATCCATGCATCTGTTTGTTGAACTTGGAGACTGAGAAAATAGTGAAGATGTCCTAAATCTGACATAGCAAACTCCCTTGTCACGCCTCCTTGAAACTCTTGACAAGGGTGTTAAAGGATGCAATGTATATAATATCATTTGCATATACATATATTATGAGAATATCTGTTGAAGAATTTTTAATTATGCAGAAAATATGAACAGATATTTGGATTTGAGGCGTAATAGACTACTGTCCTTAACGTGTTATTTGCCCCCACTCGTACAGAGTTTGCTAACGGATCTAGGCAAATTACCTCCAAGATACAACAAATCCACGGGTTTATTCAAGTAGCAAACTTGAATAATAACCCACAGAACACTCTATGAGATTGGTAAGAAGAAATAATAGAGAGAAAGAGAATTTTCGGAATTTATTATGACAGGATTTTGCCTTCTATATATAGCCTCTTGTGGTGTCTGTTCATGAAGAGACACCACATCCAAAG
The DNA here is from genome assembly GCA_949130495.1 of Sambucus nigra. NCBI lineage: Eukaryota > Viridiplantae > Streptophyta > Magnoliopsida > Dipsacales > Adoxaceae > Sambucus > Sambucus nigra. The sequence continues at coordinate 378,160,290 of OX422214.1, read as the reverse complement.
GTCATTTAATCACGGCCCTTGGATATATAACTATATTTTTTAACGTTCCAGATTTGAACTAAAAAGATGCGACTGTACGGATTAATACTTAACGAAGTGGCGCCAAAATCCGACGGTTTAGATCCACTCGCGCCATAATTATGTGTCATTTATTATGGATTTAATCTGGACCGTTTGATCTTTTGACGTTGTCAAAAATCAAAGGCTCCTACTGCTCCTCGCGACGATGCGTACGTGCGAAGTGCAAAGTGCGCCTCTAAAGCGCCCTAAACGCCCAATCGCACACGCACGCGCGCGCGCGCGTGCGTGTGCGGATGGTGCAAAGCACCATCCTTGGACCTAAGGTGTACACTAGTAGCATACACTTCAATGCACACAAGTAATCTCTTATGACACAAAAGCATTTATTAACCCACTAACTTTTTCACACTTTTCCAATGTGGGACTTTGGTTTTCCCACTTCCCTTTGTCTTTTCCTATTCCAATTAATTGATGGTTTTAACCTTTCATTTTCTCTAACCATTAATACCCATTAATATTAAAATCATCCAACAATCCCCCACTAGATTTTAATATTAATGCAATTTCTTCTTGTGATATGCTCATGCATACAAGGAGGTATCTTTCGATTTAAACCTTTAGTTAGTGAATACATATCAAAGTTCTAATAAGACAATGGTGTGCCATGCATTAAACCTTGTCTTATTATTTAGAACCGGATATATATCACACATGAGATATCCCAATCTCTACGAGATGTTCAATATGTTTTTAGCACTATTATGGCCATGTGCACTATCTTGGCTTCATGAATATTAACAAGAATAAACCCAAAATCTTGCTAGAAGCGGCACCACTTCCTATATTCATATAGGTGATGTTCTCTTGCATGTCTTTGCTACTTTAGACAACGAACTTCATTAAGAGTTAAACTCATCCTCTTGACGTAGCAATATGCACTGAACATCCTAGAAGGGACATGAAATTGAATAAATTTCAGTGCAAAACTAATCACTTATCAGTAACTTGTTATTACCCATTAAACTTTGGAATAGTGGTAATGCTATTACATAGTTGGGTTACCATTACCGGTGACTATTGAAAAAATGGTTTTAGTCCCATTCCACTAGATGTGTCCTTTACCAAATCTCTCGAAAGTCCTTTGGTAAGAGGGTCAGCTAGATTCTTATTTGTTCGAACATATATAATATTAATAACTCCATAAGTTATTAATTGTTTGACATATTCATGCCTTAAACTTATGTGTCTAGATTTTCCATTATATACTTTGTTATACGCTCTAGACAATGTAGCTTCACTATCACAATATAAAGAAAGAGATGGCATTGGTTTTGGCCATAACTTTATGTCCAATAATAAATTTCTTAGCCACTCTGCTTCTTTTCCGGCTGCTGCCAGTGCTATAAACTCAGATTCCATTGTTGAATGTGTAATGCAAGTTTGTTTCTTGGATGCCCAAGATACCGCCCCACCCTCTAAGGTGAATATCCATCCAGATGTGGATTTATTATCACTTGCACTAGTTATCCAACTAGCATCAGAGTATCCTTCAAGAACTGCAGGAAAGTCATAATAAAATAGACCTAATTCTTTGGTCTTCTTGAGGTAACCAAAAATCCTCCCAATTGCTTTCCAATGATACACACTTGGATTATTAGTGTATCTTGACATTTTACCTACTGCAAATGCAATATCTGGCCTTGTACAATGCATCGCATACATTAAACTTCCAATTGCACTAGCATATTCAAGTTGTGCAACTGCTCTGCCTGAATTTTCTAATAATTTTATACTAGAATCATATGGGGTATTTGCTTCTTTTATTTTCAAGTGATTAAATTTGTGAATAACTTTGTCAATGTAATGAGATTGGCATAATGCATAACCCCCACTATGTTTCTTAACCTTAATACCCAAGATGGTATCCACTTCATTAAGATCTTTCATCTTAAATTGTGAACTAAGATACTTCTTAGTTTCATATACACCTCTCATGTTTGTACCAAAAATTAATAAGTCATCAACATATAGACAAATAATTACACCATAGTCATCGGTGAATTTAGAATAAATGCACTTATCAGCATTGTTATGTTTGAAACCATTAGAAAGAATGATTGTATCAAACTTTTCATGCCACTGCTTTGGTGCTTGTTTCAACCCATAAAGTGACTTAATTAATTTACAAACTTTATGTTCATTTCCGGGCAAAACAAACCCTTCGGGTTGTTCCATATATACCTCTTCATCTAGGTCACCATTCAAAAATGCTGTTTTAACATCCATTTGATGCACAAATAGATTATAAATAGATGCAATTGCCATTAAAACACGGATGGATGTAATTCTAGCAACAGGTGCATAAGTATCGAAATAGTCAATCCCTTTTCTTTGTTTAAAACCTTTTGCTACCAATCTAGCCTTAAAGGTTTGAATAGAACCATCGGTATTGTATTTTCTTCTAAATACCCATTTACTACTAATAGGTTGTGATCCTTGTGGCAAGTCCACTAAAACCCATGTCTGATTTGATAGAATTGAATCCATCTCATCATTAATAGCTTCTTTCCAAAAAGAAGCATCTCTTGAAGTCATTGCTTCGTTAAAGGTTTTAGGATCTTCTTCTACGTTAAGTAAAATAGGCATTTTATTTAGAATATTATCTCTATCTCCTTCAACCAAAAAGGCTAAGGCCTGAGATGAAATAAAATCAGGGCCAAAAGATTTTTCTTTTCTAGCACGCTGACTTCTTCTAGGTTCTATTTCTGTTTCGGGTTCATTCCTCTTATTATTAATTGATGGTCTAGGAATCAACCTAGTGGATGTATCATGATTGGCATCTAATTCGACACATGAATCTTTATAAAATTTATTTTCAATAAATTCAACATCCCTTGATTCAATTACAACATTAGAATTTAAGTCCAACAACCTATATGCCTTAGAATTTTCCGCGTATCCTATGAAAACACTTTTAATTCCTCTTGCACCCAACTTTGAACTTTTAGGGTCATGAATTCTATAGAAAGCCAAACAACCCCAGACCCTTAGGTAGTCCAGATTTGGTTTTCGATTCTTCCATACCTCGTATGGAGAAACATGTGTTTTCATTGATGGAATTCTGTTGTGTAAATGACAAGCGGTGAGTAAAGCTTCTCCCCACAAATTGTTTGGTAAGTTTGAATTAATCAACATAGAATTGATCATATTAGTACGAGTCCTATTCTTTCTTTCAGCCAAACCATTTTGTTGGGGAGTATAAGGGGCAGTTCTTTGATGTATTATTCCATGTTCTTCACAAAATGAGTCAAATTCATTTGGAAAATACTCTCCCCCTCTATCACTACGAAGAATTTTAATTTTCTTTTCCTTTTGGTTTTCAACTTCTGCTTTATAACGTTTAAACATAGAAAAAGCTTCATCCTTATGTCTTATCAAATATACATATGTGAATTTTGAGCAATCATCAATGAATGTAATAAAATATCTTTTTCCGCCTCTAGTTAAAATACCATTATATTCACATATATCAGAATGAACTAATTCTAATAATTCAGCACTTCGTTCGACTTTAGGAAAAGGTCTTTTTGTTAATTTTTCTTGAATACAGATTTCACATTTTTCATGAGAAGTACTATCACAAGTTATTAATTTATGTTTAGACATGTATTTCAATGATCTAAAATTTAAATGCGCTAATCTAGCATGCCAAACATCAAAAGACTCAACAATATAAGCAGAATTATTCATATTATTAATCAAAATACTGAGTTTGAACATTCCATCACAAGCATACCCTTTCCCAACAAATGCCCCATTCTTAGATAGAATTAACTTATCAGACTCAAAGACGGCTTTAATGCCGCTTTTACAAATCAAACTTGCAGACACTAGATTTTTTCGAATTTCTGGTACATGCAGAACATTTGTCAACGTCAACTTCTTTCCAGATGTGAATTGTAGTTCAACGTTTCCTTTTCCTAGAACTTTGGCAGAATTATGATTCTCCATTAGAACCTCTTGACCGTCCTCTGCTTTTTCATATGCGGAATACAATGATTTATCATTGCAGACATGTATGGTAGCCCCAGAATCGAGCCACCAGTCAGAAGACTTCGTTATTGCCGCCATGTTTAGTTCGGTAATCATACCAATTTGCATGTCCGATACCATTGCGACAAGATCCTCGATCTTATTTTCCACCATATTTGCATTGTTTGTATTATTGGATTCAGTAGCATCTATCTTTCGTTTCTTGTTTCTGCAATCACGGGCATAGTGGCCATTTTTGCCACAATTGAAACAAGCCCCATTGGACTGTTTCTTATTGGAATTATTTTTCTTGAACTTCTTACCATTAGGTTTGAAGTTCTTATGATATTTCTTTCCTTCAACAAAGTTTACTTTGGTGGAATTATGAGAAACATTTGTTTGATCACGGGATCTGGTTTCTTCTTCAATTCTTAAATGTTTCTGTAACTCCTCCAAACTTATATCATCTTTCCTATGTAGGAGTTTCTTACGACAATCATTCCAACTTGGTGGTAATTTTGCAATAATTGCACCAACTTGAAACGACTCAGAAATTTCCACCTTTAATTCACGAAGCTTTGTGACAAGGATTTGCAACTCATGTACTTGGTCTAAAAAAGTTTGGTTATCACTTATTTTGAATTCGAAATATTTCAGAATTAAGAATTTATCCGTACCTTCTTTCTCTGTTTTGTATTTAAATTCAAGAGCATTCCAGATTTCCCGCGGAGACTGCATAGAGTTGTAAAGATCATATAATCGATCAGACAGTGTATTCAGAATATGCCCACGACACACCAATTCGTCTTCTTCACGTTTCTTCCTTTGTTCTTTGACAGTTTCATTATCGTCTTCTTTTAGTTCCGGAATTGCTTCTAGTTTAGGATCCAGAACATATGCTATTTTCAAAACTGTGAGAAGGAAGAATAATTTTCCTTTCCAGCGAGTGAAATTTGTTCCATCAAAGCGGTCCAAATGCACATTGGGATTCAGAAACATATTCATATTCTTTTCTGCCTCCATAATAACACCTTAAGATTGTTGAAGAATTTTTAATTATGCAGAAAATATGAACAGATGTTTGGATTTGAGGCGTAATAGACTACTGTCCTTAAGGTGTTATTTGCCCCCACTCGTACAGAGTTTGCTAACGGGTCTAGGCAAATTACCTCCAAGATACAACAAATCCACGGGTTTATTCAAGTAGCAAACTTGAATAATAACCCACAGAACACTCTATGAGATTGGTAAGAAGAAATAATAGAGAGAAAGAGAATTTTCGGAATTTATTATGACAGGATTTTGCCTTCTATATATAGCCTCTTGTGGTGTCTGTTCATGAAGAGACACCACATCCAAAGGTCATTTAATCACGGCCCTTGGATATATAACTATATTTTTTAACGTTCCAGATTTGAACTAAAAAGATGCGACTGTACGGATTAATACTTAACGAAGTGGCGCCAAAATCCGACGGTTCAGATCCACTCGCGCCATAATTATGTGTCATTTATTATGGATTTAATCTGGACCGTTTGATCTTTTGACGTTGTCAAAAATCAAAGGCTCCTACTGCTCCTCGCGACGATGCGTACGTGCGAAGTGCAAAGTGCGCCTCTAAAGCGCCCTAAACGCCCAATCGCACTTTCACACACGCGCGCGCGCGCGCGTGTGCGTGTGCGGATGGTGCAAAGCACCATCCTTGGACCTAAGGTGTACACTAGTAGCATACACTTCAATGCACACAAGTAATCTCTTATGACACAAAAGCATTTATTAACCCACTAACTTTTTCACACTTTTCCAATGTGGGACTTTGGTTTTCCCACTTCCCTTTGTCTTTTCCTATTCCAATTAATTGATGGTTTTAACCTTTCATTTTCTCTAACCATTAATACCCATTAATATTAAAATCATCCAACAATATCACCAGTACCTTTTTCCTTCACATATAATGTAGGCTCATTATCACTTCGATGAAACCCATCCTTACGAAGATAGGAGTCAAGCCGACTATACCATGCTCTTGGCACTTGTTTTAGCCCATAAAGCGCATTCGTCAGCTTATAGACCTTATCCTATATCCCTTCAGTAATCAACCCCTGTGGTTGTTCAACGTAAACATCTTCTTTCAAAAAACCATTTAGGAGCGCAAATTTAACATCAAACTGAAATACAAGCCTTTTATTTTGAATAACTAATCCTAAAATAATTCTTACAGTTTCATACCTAGAAACCAATGAGAATGTATCTAAGTAATCAATACCATATCTTTGTACGTATCCCTTCACAATGAGTTTTTCTTTGAATTTTTGAACACTTCCATTTGCATTATACTTTACTTTGTACACCCACCAACTGTAGATTTTTCGGGTGGGGGTTTGACGAGCTCCCATGTATCATTCTTTTCAATTGCAGCCATCTCTTCTGCCATGGAGTGCCCCCACTCTTACTTCCCTTGTTCTTACTCATAGTTCATAGGTCCTACACTTCAAAGAGAAAAGTTTAATGATTTATAGATCTCTTCTAAGGATCAGTACTTATGAGGAGGACTATCAGAATCAATCGTAGAATCTGCATTGTTGCTGCCAACATTATCTGAATATCTTGGAGTAGACCTCCTTTTTAAGTTTGGTGATTTTGAATCCCGTGGAGAAGAACTCTCAAATGATCATGATGATGGACGTCATTGAGGTAGTATTTGATTCTCCGTTAAATGTGTCAGTTCTACGACATTCTCAACAGATGGTACATCCTGATTTTATTCTCCTTCTCAACTCCAGAAACTATTTTCATCAAATACATCTCGACGAATAAAGAGTTTTCCATTTTCTGGATTATACAACCGATAACCTTTGGTTTCATCGCTATACCCAACAAAGATACATTTTTCGTTATTTTATCAGGCTTAGAACGGTTACTAGAATCAGTTAAAGAATAAGCAATGCTACCAAAAATATTTAATTGATTTACATTGGGCTTTCAGTTCCACCAAACTTCGTATGGAGTCATATTTCGAACAACCTTCGTTGGAGATATATTGAGACGAAATACGGATGTCGCCACCGCTTCAGCCCAAAATTCATTAGGAAGCCTTTTATAATTCAGGAGGCTCCTTGCAATCTCTACAACTGTCCGATTTTTCCTTTCGGCGAGCCCATTTTGTTCGGGGTTTTTCCTTACTTTCAGTTGCCTATGAATGCCATTTTTCTTGCAAATGAGATAAACTCATTAGATAAAAACTTCCCTCCTCTACTGGTTCAAAGAAGTTCTAGAGGATACCCACTTTCTTTTTCTGCAAATACTTAAAATCGCTTAAATTTACAAAAGCTTCTGACTTATAAGAGAGTTAGTAGACCCAACTCATATGGGTATAATCATCAGTAAAGAGTAAAAATGACTACTCTTCTTGAGCAGGCCGTAAATATTTACGCGAACAATTTCAAGGGCCATTTTTGCTCTCCAAGCTTTGCTAATTAGAAACAGTAATCGATTTTGCTTTCCGTAAATACAACCTTCATATGCATCGTCAACACACATAATAGACGTCAAACAAAATACAATTTTTCTTTGACTTAGTAATTTCAACCCATTAAAGTGTAAGTCCCCATAATGTAAATGCCACAGTTGTGAGTCATCCTTGGCAGTAGTTGTCACATTTGCAGCCAATGATAAATCATTTAGACAGGACAAACCAACGGGGAATAGCCTTTCTCCATCCTTTGTCCGACACTTAGCAGAATATGAGCTAAACTAGGAATATAATAAAAACCATTCATCATTATTTTATTACCTGATTTAGCTTCAACTACAATGATCCCTTTTCCGTCAACTTGCACCATTCTATCATTACCCAACCGCAGGGATTTCTTCACATATTCGTCAATATAGTTGAACTGATTCCTTTTTGTACTTCTTGTTCATAAAATCAGCTCATAGAGTTTTATTTTTCAAAAAATGTACCCACAGCTTACATGTGAAAGCTTTGCAAACATCAATAATATCTCTAAGGTCCAAACCTCCTTCACCCTTAGGTAAGCATATATTTTTCCAAAAAATCCAGTCGTGCTTGTTTAAATCATCTTGCTGATCCCAGAAAAAGTTTGCACTTACCTTCTCTAATTCACGAATGAGACCCAGAGTAAGATTAAGAGATGCAAAAGTGTGCAGCCCCATAGTTTGAATAAGAGACTTTATAAGCACAAATCAACCAGCATGGGATAGAACTCGACTGTTCCATCTCGCAATTTTTGAAGCAGCTTTCATGGCTAATGGATTAAAAAGATTTCTGCATTTTCTACCAATAAATAAAGGAACTCCTGGATAAATAATTGGGAGCTTTTGCTGCTGAAAACCTGTAATCTGTTTAATCTGAGATGATCTCGTGCGCCTGCATTTGGAGGGGGTAATGAAACAACTCTTAGTTTTATTTACTAGCTGGCCCGAATGTGTTTCGTAATCAGCAAGAAAATTCATGAAATTGGTAAGAGATGTTTTGTGGCTATTTATAAAGAAGAGAATATCATCTGCAAATGAAAGAGAGGTAATTAGCGGGCACCCGCTTGGGATAGAAAAATGATTAACTTTTTTCCGCAATACCCAATTTTGAATGCCTCCATTAAGAACTTCACTAGCAATGACAAAGCGTCGGCGATAGAGGATCTCCTTGACGCACTCCACGATTAGACTTGAAGAAACTACATGGTTTTCCATTGATCAGGACAGAATACCAATAGTTTGAGATTAACCGCCATATCATATCATATCATATCAACTCTGGTTACGGATTCCATTCATTCTTGGGTAGAGAAAGGATTTGTTTTTAAAATTGCATGGGATTTTATTAGGAAAATAGACTGCATTCAATTCTCATATGCCATGATTTGGCGTAATCATTTAATCCCAAAAGTCTCTATATTTATGTGGTGTTTGCTTTATAACGATCTTCCCCTAGATCAAAATTTGAAACATATCAAAATTCCTCTCGTTTCCAAATGTCGTTGCTGCGATCGAGGATTTGAAGAAAATCGTGAGCATTTATTCAATGCTGGGGAGATTGCATCTCAAGTATGGAAGCATTTTGAAGGCTTGATGGGGCTTAAAGCATCTACTCCAAGTATTAGATCAAGACTTGTTTTTTGGTGGCTTTTTACTAGAGGAAAAAACATTCAATCAATTTTATGTAAGATTATTCCTAGCTTAGTTTGCTGGAAATTATGGTGTGCTAGGAATAATTCGATCTTTGATGGCAAATTGATGAATGCTTTGTCCATTATTAGAGAGGTGCACGATGAGATTAGGCTCATTTTTAAAGTTAAACCATATAAGGGCCCGTTTACTAGATTTTTTAGATCATTCATAGATGACTTTTCTATAGCTTGTTAGCCACCGAAGAAGGGATTTTTTTCTTTATTATCAATAAATCTTGTAGTTTCTGGGAAAAAAAAAGTTGAACTGATTCCTTTTATCTTTCATATGGTTACTAGACCATTATTTACAAACCATATATCACCCTTATTTTCCTTAGGATTATGACAAGCAAGAAATATATTGCCTTGCTCTTTCTTTTCTTTAACCACATTGGCTTAATGTGGATCCTTCTTTGTGCAATTTTTTTTAATGTGCCCATAATCATAACAAGAGAAGTATTGTATTCCTTGGTAGTGCCTTCGCTGGTGTGACACCCGTGCCGGAGATTGTACCTCCTTCCCCCGTAATTTGCATGTATATTGGCTATGGACTTAATATAATTGATGGTTGTCTATTTTGAACTATTTTTGTGGCCTTTGTGCAATTTAAATGAGATGTAATGGTGAAAAATTTAAACAAGAAAAGTTTTGGATCATTCGAACGAAATATTAAATCGTTCGAACGAGATTCAAATGTTTTTAGAACCAAGATTGGGTCATTCAAACACAAACCTCCATCGTTCGAACAGTTGCTTCAGACGACCATCAATTCCCTGTTCTCTTTCACCAACCTTGTTAAATCCTTGTTGGAACCTCGTTCGAACGAGATGTGCTAATGTTCGAATGAGGTCTAGTTTCGTTCAAACGAGACTACAAAATTTAGATTTTTGCGATCCAAATGTGTATCACGATGAGAACCGTTAGATATATGTCAAACTCCTAATGGAGCAGATCAAACGGGGAAGGATTTTTTGTTGGACGAAAGGTTAAAAGCCTAGGGTTTTTTGGGGTATAAATAAGAGAGAAAGAGTGTTGAGTGCCATTCCAATACCTCTCCATTATATTTTTATGTTCTCTCTCCATTTCCAAGTCCCTCCCTCCATTCTCAACATTCTTCCACCCATCTCCAAGGTTAATACCTCCATTCCAAGAGGCATTTAGCCCATAGGTTAGGATGCCTGCTAGAATGTAGATAATCTTGCAAAGTTATTTTCTAGTATGTTTATTCAAAATTTTCTTATGAAAAATGCAAATTTTAAAGAAAACTACAATTGAATGAATTTTTAAAGAAAAGACATCATTTTAATCATGGAATATGATGAATATGAACATAAAATATGATATCATGCTACTATAATGTTTAAAACTCATATTATTGGATTTCTAGGTTAAAATCCATCCTCACAGGTGTAGAATATTGTAGTATGTTAGTAGAGGACATATAAACATGATAAATGAAGACTAAAATGAGTTTCAAGATGAAATATGAAAGTTAGTAAATCCAGCCACTAATTATGTCGTAAAATGTTGATAAAATGAGGAATAATGATGTTTAAGACAACATGTGATTATAATGCGAAAATGGACATTTTGGTAAAACTGGCTTTCATAGTGATAAATGTATTTCTTGTAAAATAAATATGAGGAAATGGGATTTACTTGAAGTAAAATGATGAACTGTGGGTTTTGAACATCAAATTAGGAGTTTGATGCATAATGATGAAAAAGTGTTTTTCACGGTAATTTGGGCAAAATAGTGGTACTAGTGGTTGGACTTCGTCGTTTGACCTTATCAGTCGGTTTTGTGAAAAACGAATGAAATGAATGAAGTGGCATGAAAATGGTGTGAAACGTAAATGTGAACCATAAGAATTATAAGAACGGTGGAATAATATGGACATTTGATGAAATGTTAAGGAACATTAATATGGACTCGAATGCAACCGATAAAGAACTAAGAAGGACTTGGATCTGTGGGGTGGAAGACCTAAAATTAATGACTAGAGCATATGGTAGCATAGCCGGCGTTGTGGAGTATGTTAAAGTATGTTGTTATTTGATAAATTATGAGAAAAAAATAACGTTGATAATGGAATGATGGAAATGGAAATTAATAAGGTTGTGCTTAGGAAATGTAAGAAATACAACCTAATGAAAATAGTAAAAGGGAGACTAGTGGATAAAAATGATTAAATGGTCTCTATTTAGGTAAAAAGTTGGTGTAAAATGAACAAATGTGGGTATGAATGCATGTCACTTTAAATATTTTTTTAATGGTTTCAAAAAATTATGTATGAATTGTGGGTATGAATCCATGCTATTTTCAAAAAAAATTGTATTTTGGGACATTTGAATGCATGACACTTTAAACAATTTTTAATTCGGGCTTTGGGGCATTTGCTCTAGTAATACTGGAGTTTTATGGTTTATTTCCCTTGTTATTATAATTGTTGGATTTAACGGCATTTTTTGAAATAAATCTTGCTAATTAACTTAATCAATTAAATCAACAACCTAGTTCTTAAATTAAAAATCGTTTAATTACATTCCGTTCCTTATAAAATAGTGCAAATTAAAGGATTTTCTTGAATAATAAAATGGAACTTTCCCCCTCCCACCTTAACACCTTTACTAGGGTGCGGTTGACCCAGTGGTAATCCAAATTTGGGCCGAGGCATTACAAATTGTATCAGAGCATCAGGATCGTTGTGTATGACAGAGTGTTTTATACTTTCTTAGTACATTTCCTCATGGATTTTGTTATAGTTTTAACTTTCACTTTCTTTACCATTGTTGCATTGAACTCTTTTTTCTTGTGTAGATGACTACACGTCACAATGGTGTTGGTGGATCTGGAAACAATGAGCTCAGGCTAATGGAATGAGTCGTTCATCAGCTTGTCGACTCCATCTCTCAGCAACAAAGAGCCAAACATGGTGGGATAGTTGAATGCACCACTGCACCCTCTATCTTAAAGGAGTTTAGGATGTTGAACCCACAAACCTCCAATGGGGAAGCTGACCCCAATGATGCAGAGGAGTGGATGGACGAGGCCACCAAGGTTATGTACATCCTTGACGTGCCAATTGAGCACAAGGTTAAGATAGCGACCTTTCATCTCACCGAGCGAGCTCCGTGCTGGTTGCATTTCTGGACCGGTACTTCTCTCAGGCTTTTAAATATTCCAAGAAGGGTGAGTTACTTCATTTGATATAGGGAAAGATGTACATTAATGAGTACCAAGTTAAGTTTGAGACTCTATCCATGTATGTGGAAGCGGTCCAGATATATGATGCTGAAAAGAAGAGGTAGTTTGTTAAGGCCTTTACCTTAGCGTCTGACGGATTATGGCTGGTCTGGATCTACCAAACCTCACGGACGCATTTAATAAGACCCTAAATCTTGAGCTTAGGAAAGAGGACGATAGGGATATTCGGGAGAACAAGCGGGAGACGAATGAGTCTTAAGGAAGTAACAATAAAAAGTTTAGGAGCGGTGCTCGAGGCTTCTTTGTGATGTTTTAGGCCACTATGAGTGTCGTTTCATCTTCTTCCGAATGTACCAGTGATGAGAACCCTATAGCCCCTATCAAAATGATGTATTTTATGTATGGGTCCCCAGGCCATTTCAAGAAGGAGTGCTCGTAAAGAGCTTTTGGGACAGACTGTCAATTTTATACATAACAGGAGTTCCAATTACACGGGCAACAATAATTTCCCTCCAGATACCATCAGCCAATGGGGCATAGTGGACCGTTCACGGACCAACCAGAGCCAGTGCAATCGTGGGCAAAGTCAGGTGCCCAATGTCTAGAGTAGTAGGTTCAAACCCTGATGCGCTTATGACATATCCCTATTTACAGCTCTTTTCGATGATCAATCGATCATTGAAGGTATGATTCTACAGTTGAACACTTGAGTAAAGGCATTATTCTATTTAGGCGCATCTCATTCATTTATCTCAATTTCTTTAAAATTCATTTTAGGTTTAGAGGTAGATTATCTTTACCTTCCTATCTTTATTTAACTTCCGATCGATGGTGGTGTCGTTCTTGATAGGGTCTGTTGTAGTTGCATAGTCATGGCTGGAGATTATGTCCTGTAGTATGACTTTATTCTCATGGACATGGATGGATTTGAGGTGATCCCTTGTATGGATTGGTTGTCATGCTTTGGAGCTACCATTGCATGACATCGACATAGTTTCTTTGTGTCTCTCCCAGATAGATCTCATCATCATTTCTGTAATGAGAAGGATGTGGGTTATCCTTGCAAGTTTTTTACCGAGAGAGAGTAAAAGAAATATTTTGATTAGTTGAGTAGTATGGTGAATCCAGATGAGCCTGATCAAATGTTAATGGATTATCTAGTGGTGCGAAAGTTTCCCGATGTGTTACCCAATGATCTTCTTGGTTTACCCCAACACCGGGAGGTAGACTTTACTATAAAGGTGCCTCAAGGCATCTTGCCTTTCTCTATACCACCTAATAGGATGGTATTGACAATAGTATAGGAGTTGATAGTCCAGTTAGAGGAATTAACCAGTAAAGGTCTTATTCGTCCCAGTGTATCCCCTTGGGGAGCTCTATTCCTCTTTGCTAAGAAGAAGGAAATCTCCCTACAACTTTATATCGATTATAGGCAGCTAAACAAGGTGACTATAAAGCATAAGTAACCATTGCTTCATATCAACAATGTATTCTATTAGTTATATAGTTCGGGAAGATTTTTAAAGATTGACCTCCGGTTTGGGAATCATCAGTTTCCTGTCAAAGAAGAAGACAATCCTAGGACATCATTCCGAGTGTAATATGGGCGTTATGATTTCTTCGTAATGCCCTTCGGTTTGAAAAATTCTCCAATAACATTCAGGGATTTGATGAACCACATATATTGTCCGTATTTACACAAGTTTATGGTGATCTTTATGGATGATATTTTCGTATACTCGGCTTTAGATGTGGACCATGAGGATCACCTTCACATGACGCTATAAGTTCTAAGGGAGATTCAGTTGTTTGACAAATTTAGCAAGTGCGAGTTTTGGATGAATGAGGCCAAGTTACTTGGACATATAGTATCCAGTGAGGGCATTTCCGTTGATCCATCTAAGGTCAAGGTCGTTCTAAGTTAGGGTAGGCCGAAGAGAGTTACAGAGGTGCATAGTTTTTTGGGTTTGTCCAGTTACTAAAAGGAATTTGTGCAACATATATCGAGGGTTGTGTTTCCTCTCACTCAGTTGATGTGAAAGGATGTTGACTTTGAGTGGTTAGAGGGTTATGAGTAAGATTTTCAGGAATTAAAGGTTAGGTTGACTTTGGCTCCCATTCTTATCCTCCAAAAATGAGGCAATGGTTATACCATGTACTGTGATGCTTTCGCATTAGGGCTTGACGTAGTGTTAATGCTGAATGGTCAGGTGGTTGCTTATGCATATCATCAATTAAAGGTGAATGAGAGGAACTACCCCACCCACGACTTGGAGTTCGCCCGACTAGTATTTATGCTAAAGATCTGGAGATACGACATGTACGGTGAATAATTTGAGGTGTATACGGATCATAAGAGCATGCGGTAAATTTTCACTCATCGCGATCTAAATCTTCATTACAGGAAATGGATTGAGCTGATGGAAGACTGACTTTTCCTTGGAGTATCACCCCGACAAGGCTAATGTGGTGGCATATGCTTTTATTTGAAAGTCTTGGCTCACTTTAGCAACAATGAAATGTTACCGAACGAAGATGTTTGATGAGTTAAAGAAGTTCGACTTATATGTCTAGCGGGGTTATGATAGGTAATATCTTTGGGGAGTGGTGGATAGACTGCTTATTCACTAGAAGGTGTTGTAAGCTCAGTCTTAAAATCCCAAGTTCGCACATTACTTTGACCGCATCCAAATAGGTGAGGTGTTTGACACTCTTACTGTATACAAGGATGGGGGCGTGCGATGTAAGGGAAGGTTGGATATTTCGATCATCGATGAAATTTAGGATAAGGTGATGGCGGAGGCACATTACTCATGCTTCAGCATACATCTCAGTGCACTAATATGTATAAGGACTTATGTAGAGACTTTTAGTGATCTAGTATGAAGAAGGACATATCGATGTATGTAGCCAAGTGGTATACTTTCCAGCAGGTGAAGACAGAGCTTATGAAGATAGCATGGTTATTGCAACCACTACAAGTTGCGAAATGGAAGTGGGACCACATTACAATAGACTTTGCATAGCCTTACCACGGTCTGAACGTGGTTATGATGCAGTGTGGGTTATAGTGGTCAGCTTACGAAGCCAGTATACTTTTTACCGATTAAGGTCACGAATAACATGGCTAAGTTGGCATGGTTGTATGTCCAAGAGATATCCCATATTCATGGATTCTCTCTCTGGATCGTCTCAGACAGGGATCTCTAGTTCGTGTCTCGATTCTGGAGGAAGATTCAACATGAATTGGCTGCCGATTCGAACATGAGTACAACTTACCATCTCGAAATAGATTGGGAGTTAGAACGTATCATTTGGATTCTTGAAGATATATTAAGGGCTTATGCGCTTGATTTCCAAAGTAGTTGGGAGAACAAACTGCATCTAGTAGAATTTCCTATAACAAAAGTTATAAGGCCAACATTGGTATGAGTCCCTATGAATCTTTTTATGAGAGGTCGTTCCACTCTTCAGTCTGTTGGGCTGAAGTGGGAGAGTAGCATTGATATACCCAAGTGTAGTCTCGTCCTTGGACAAGTCCAATATAGTTTAGCCAACCCTACCTAACGTTCATCAGACAAATCTACCCATCGGTCGACACACTTTGTGGGCCACCCACCACATCATCGGCCTTTGAGACGGCGTCCTCTACACCCCATGGTCATCCAGAGGATATCACTCTTCGATAAATTTTGGTATATCTCGTCTTGAACTATTACAACCTTGCAGGTTGAGATAGCACCCATACTTATCTTCATGGCCGATTGATTGGAGGATCGCCCCTTTCGATCTCGGAAAGATCGGGACCTTCAAAGGTGACACATACATTCCATATCGTACGCGTGACTTTTGCATCGTCACCCCACTTGAACTATATTGTTACAAAAAGATCTCTTACCCAAATTACGGACTATTTAATCATCATGATATTCATATGTCAGGGACACGTGGCTAATCTTGGTTGGCTGCCTCATCCCGCGCATGCCCATTACATGCTTGGGGGCACACTGTGCACCCCCAATCCTATATATACCTTTATATCCTTTATTTATGGGGCTTGAAATATTAAATACTTAGCTGAAACTGTGTCCAAATATACAGTAGAGAGAGAAAGCTTTAGAGTTGTATTTCCATGGCCATTATTGCCTAATTTCAATACATACGCCACATACTTGCACAGTGCAGTAGTCCTAATAGGCTGAACTACTTATATTCTATTTATTCTCCATTATCTCATCCCCTTCTTTCTATTTACTCTATCTCTTATATTACTCCATTATTAAATTAGGTAGAGGTTGAACTGCACATATACATATTAAGTGGTGATTTCATAGCATCATCATTTTGGCACCGTTTATGGGAATATATTTATCTTCCTCTTCACCTTATAGCTTAGATTCTCACTTCTACCTCTAGTGGATGTCCAACTCCACCCTTGTTGGACCTGCACCACCATTGAAAGAGTTGGGGGGTTCTTTAAGCTTCTTACTCACAGTTCATTTATCTTCGATTATTCTTTCTCACCGGAGACATGGCATCTGAATTTCCTCTTAGCGCTTTCCCAAGCTCTAGCCAACCCCCACCTCAGTTAGAAATGACTAATGTGGCAGCGGCACTACGATCCTTGGTGTCCATCTAATAACAGATGTACAAGATGTTCAAAAGTGTGCTGAGAAGAGCCCTAGGTGACCCGATCATGATTATCACTCTAGACGTCACGGAGATAGTGGATCCGACGGCAGAGGGATAACCCCCGGCCTTATAAAAGGAGGCTCACTGCCACCAATGACAAAGAGATATGGATCACTATAGTGATCTTCTTCTAGGAAAAAAGTGCAAGATTGTCCAAACGATCAGGATTTCGACAAGGAAGACTGTTGGGAGCCATATGAGGTTTCAGGATAAACAATTTTCCTGGCTCCAACCTACATAGGAAAGAGGTATATGCCTACCCCAAATGACCGACCAAGAAATTCACCTCTTGATAGACTTAGTTGGGGGTCAGCTTTCAACTGCCTCGGACCAGAAGGAGACTTGCATGATCTGCTCTCCCATTCTCGCAGTAATGCTGCCTCCAAGGGGAACGACGTACGCTGTAATGATCAACCACGTCTCAATATATGTGGAGAGGAGCAAAGATAAGTGAATAGTCAGCAGAGGACAGTGGCATGAGAGCCAGCACCCGTTGAAATTTAACTAGAAGGAGGGGATGATAATGTCATCGCTGAGGCTAAACTTTGGAATAGCTCCATGCAGAGTCTGGAGGATAAGATCTATAATCTTCTCAAAGGCTGAGACCTCAACCGACGAGGTTACATGGAAGGATCCCCATTTATCACGAGGATTGTAAGTTATCCTACTCTTTCCATATTTAAGCCTCCTAATATGAGCCCTAAGTATGATAGGAGTTCAAAACTAGTTCATCACATAGAGATGTACCCGTCTTCGGTTGATATCTACTCAACCCCTGATGAGATAAGATGTAGGGTGTTTTCTATAGCCCTCACAAGTGTTTCTCATATGTGGTACACAACTCAGCCAAAAAACTCTATTAAAAACTTCAAATAGCTAGCTGAGAAGTTTAGACACAATTTCTACTTAGGTATGAAGCCACCAAAGAGGGTAACACACCTCCTAAATGTGAAGCAAGGTAAAAACGAAACCATGGGAGACTATGTATCTCAATTCAATAAGTAAAATATTGAAGTGGAAGACTACGATGAGAGTATTTCCATGATGCCGTTTATTAGTGGTTTGCATAAGGGAAAACTCCTTTGAAAACTCTCTAAGGATCCTCCAAAGACCATGACATAACTCATGTTCGTAGCCGGGAGAATCATCAATGCAAAGGAGGCCATAGTGTCCAATGAGGGAAACACAAAGGAAATTGGTGAGGATAAGATCAATCAACCAAAAGATAAGGTTGAAAAGAAGAGGTTGCCTAAAGATAAATTTTCCAAATACATCCTTTTAACTGTGATCCCAGACTTGATTTTTAATGAGATTAAGGACGATAGAGCAGTTCGATGGCCATATAAGCTCAAGTATCCTCTTCACAAGAGGGATAAGAGAAAATGGTGTGAATTTCATCAAGACCACGAGCACACTATCGATAAGTGCTTTACCCTTAAAGACGAGATTGAAAAACTGCTAAAGCAGGACAAGCTCAGAAAGTATGTAGATTGGAGTGGAGACAAAGATGACGTGAGGAAAAAATACAACAAAAGGAAAAATGATAAGTCGAGATGAGAGGCCCATGAAAATAATAATGATGACTCAGACAACAGTGGAGAGGCTGACCCTGATCTCCTATTCAGAGAGCCTGAACCCAAAGTTCGGCTACACATGATCTTCTTTTAATGTAAAGGTGAGTGTCAACAGTTTAGCTGGTGGAAGCACAGAGTTGATCGATTGCAGAGCCTATGTTGTGGAGGCAAAGTCGGCTCTAAAGAGGATGGATATTAAATCGACCAAAATAGAGCTAAAACCAAGAAAAATGAAGAAAGTGAACACAAACACCTTAGTGGTGGTGTTTTCAAGATTGGATTTCAAAAGGATTTTAGCTCCTCATGATGACCTTTTGGTCATCAGCACCAGGGTCCACATTTATGACATATCACATATCCTTATTGATGGTGGTAGCTCAGTCGACGTTATATTTTCGGACTACTTTAAAGGTTTGAATCTTAATAAGAAAAGACTCGTCCCCTACAATTAGCCATTGATCAACTTCAGTGAAAAGAAGGCACACAATATGGACAACTGGTCGAGGTGTCTTACCAAGAAAATGAGTTTTCTCATCATGGAAGAGAATGTATTCTCTGCCTACAACATCATTCTTGGGAGAGTAGATCTCAAGGAGTTCAAGGTCGTACCTTCCACAATTCACAAGATGGTAAAATTCTCAACTACCTATGGAGTTGGGGAAGTTTAGGGTGCCTAGATAGAGGCTCGAGAATGTTATTTCATCTCGACTGAGGAAAGAGAGGCCCATAAGAAGCTCACTACCTCCTATAACATAGATGGCTTAGACCTAAAGGATGAGAGGAAGTTGAAGAAAGGTGAGGCCATAGAGGAGGTAGAATCCATCGTCCTCAATGGGGACAAGCTGGATAAAACCATCCAAATCGGACCATCTTTAAAGAAGGTAGTACAATAAGAGCTGGTAAAGATAGTATGGAAGAGACCGAGCATCTTCCCATGGAGCCATGGTTATATACTGGGGATTGGCCCCAAAATTATCTACCATCGGCAAAACATTGACAAGGAAGCCTTAATAGTGAAACAAAAAAGGAAGAACTATGCCAGAGATAGGTACGAGGTCATCCAAGAAGAGGTTAAGAAGCTCTAGTCAGTGAATTTTATTCGTGAAGTGCACTACCCCGACTGGCTATCTAATGTTGTGATTGCGCCAAAAGAAAATGACAAGTGGAGGATGTGTGTGGACTTCACTGATTAAAACAAGTCATGCCCCAAGGATAACCTTCCCTTGCCCCAAATAGATCAGATGGCGGATGCCACGGCCGGTACTAAACTGATGAGCTTCATCGATGTTTATTCAGGATATAATAAAATCTTCATGGATGAGGACGATGTTGAGAAGACTTCCTTCATCACATATAAGGGAACCTATTCCTATAAGGTAATGACTTTCATCCTGAAGAATGCAGGGGAAACCTACCAAAGGTTGGTTAACAAGATGTTTAAAGAACAAATAGAAAAGACAATTGAGGTGTACATAGATGATATGCTGACATAGAGACTTAAGGCTGAGGACCATGGACCTACACAAGATGAAATCAAATCCTACTAAGTGCGTGTTCAACACCGGTACGGGCAAATTCCTCAACTTTATTATCAACCAAAGGGGAATTTAGGGCAACCCAGTGAAGATCAAAGCACTGATTGGCATGCAGACACCCAAAACCATAAACGATGTTTAAAGTCTAACAGAAAGAGTTTCGGCTCTGAATATTTTTATCTCCACACCTATAAATAAGTGTCTATTGTTCTTTAAAATCCCGAGGAAAGAATTTGTGTGGGATGAAGAGTGCGAAAACTATTTTTAAGACTTAAGAGCTTATTTAGGATCCCCATATTGTTGTCTTGGCCCATTGAGGGAGATAAATAATTATTGTACTTAGTAGTGTCTGAATCAACCATCAATGCAGCCATTGTCCGAGATGACGAAGGTATTCAAAATCTAGTATATTTTAATAGCAAAGCTACGAAAGGAGCCAAGCTTAAGTATCCAAGGATGTAGAAGCTGGTTTATGCACTTATACATTCTTATCGGAAGATGAATCCTTATTTTTAAGCCCATATAATGGTGCTGCTCACCGACACTCCATTGAGGCAGGTCATTCATAAACTGGAGAAATCGGGTAGGCTGATGACCTAATCAATTAAGTTAGGTGAGTTTGACACAATCTATCATCCAAGAAATGCAATCAAGGGACAGGCATGGCAGACTTTGTCATGGAGTTCACTTAGGTCGCGACCAAGACAAATGATATGGAATAGGCGATAACACAAATATCTATGCCAAAAGAGGTTTTGGTAGAGCTAGCTGTAGCCGACGTTTACAAAGACGATATTACAGAGAAAAAATTCATGTTCAAGGATGGTGTATTAACTGAAGGGCTTTTTTTTAGAGGGAAGTCCCACTTAGAGCCTATTTATGGATGACTCGTCTTATGAGAGTGGTAGTGGAGACGGATTGATACTCTCGGCCCTAGATGAAACAAATATTGAATATGCCTTGAGTTTCAACTTCAAGGTATTAAATAATGAGTCACATTAAGAGGCTTTACTGGTAGGCCACTCCCTTACCAAGGTGTTCAACATTAGTCGCATGATCGTCCATAGTGATTCGTAGCTGGTTGTGAACCAGATCTTAGGCATCTATGAGGCTAAGGATGAGAAAATCGTAAAGTACTTGTCCCAGGATAGAAAGGAAATGATGATCTTCTGCAAGGTAAAACTGAGGAGTTTTCCATGGCTTGAGGGAAATTAAGCCAACGCTTTAGATAGATTAACGTCGATAACCAAAATAGGTATTAGAATCATAGTCCCGATAGAAATTTTATACATGACGACCATTGGGGAGGATAATAGTGGAGTTCAATTCTACTTAAACTTAAATTTTAGGGAGTCATGGATGAACCCATTGATCATATATAGCAGGGATGGTGAGCGCCCAGACTCAAAAGTCGAGAGAAGGAAACTCAAATATAAGGTGAAAATTTTTTCAATCATCGAAGATGTGCTATATAAAAGAGGGCTCATGATGCCTTTACTCAGATGTGTTCATCCCTCTGAGGTTGAATATGTCATACGAGACATCCATGAAGGGTCATATGTGAGCCACATTGGCAGACAATCTCTTCTTAAAAGGATTATTACTCAGGGTTATTGGTGGACGATATTTGCGAAGGATTCATCTGATTATGTGAAGAAGTGTAATAAGTGCCAAAAATTTGCAAGCATCTTGTCGATCACTGTGTCATGTCCAATTGTAGTTTAGGGTATTGACCTTGCGGGTCCTCTTAATACAGCGGCGTGCAATTACCAATTTTTAGTAATAGCTAATGATTATTTTTCAAAACGGGTAGAGGCCGAGGCTATGATCTCCATAATAGAAGTAAAAATGTTCAAGTTTATTTGTAAAAAACATCATCTCCAGATATGACCTACCCCACACTCTCATATTAAACAACGGAAAGAAGTAAAAAAGATCATTGGAGGCATACTGCAAAAAGGTCGGTATTAAACACTTTTTCTGGGCACCAACGGTCACACGAAAGTCATTAATAGAACAGTACTTGACGGGATCAAGAAGAAGTTAGAGGACACAAAAGGTATGTTAACAGAAGAGATACAAAGGGTCCTGGGGGCCTACAGGAAGACGCAGATGATGTCGATGGGTGAAACAACGTTCATGCTAGCCTATGGGTCTGAGGCAGTCATCCCTACTAAACTTGGACTCCCAATTCAAAGGGTCCAAGCCTATGATACTGAAATTAATAAAGCTAAGAGGAGGCTTGATTTAGATTTGATTGAGGAGAAATAAGAGGATGCTAAATTTCGAAAGTTCTCTTATCAGTAGAGAGCCTCCAAGTTTTATAATAAGGGAGTAAGGTCTAGGCCGATACTCATCAATTACTTAGTGTTGAAAAAGATTTCGCAGAAGGCAAACAAGTTGCACCCCAACTAGCATGGGCCATACATGGTAACAAAGGAGGTCGTCCCAAGAACTTATCGGTTGAAAAATCTAGAAGGGGAACCCTTCTCTAACCCTTGAAATGTTGACCACTTGAAGAGATACTACCAATAAAATGTGTTTGATTATCAGTTTGTATGATAGTTCTTTGTAGGACAATTCAAAAATTAATGAAAGATATAAGTGTTGTCTCATATCTTATTATTATTGTTAAATGCTGGATGGTTTAAGCTAGTTTATGGTGAATTACTTAAACTACATCTCAGTGATAAGAGAGTGCATGAGGATTTCGGTCACTTCATACACGTTGAAAAACATAGGGAGGGGGAAATAGTGTAAAAACATCGCTTATGTGGTGAAAAACACAAAAACACCATTTGTTTGGTGACAAAAATGAAAATAATTTGATTATTATTACTTAAACATCATTTTATGGTGAATTAATGGTCAAAACTCTCTCACCAAGACGATGGTGTATGAAGAGACGAGACTCTTCGTACACTCTCAATCACGATGCTAGGGGACTTATGTGATAACATCATTCGCTTGGTGACAAAAATAAAAAATCATTTGATTATGGTTACTAAAGATCATTTTATGGTGAATTAATAGTCAAAACTCTCTTGCCAAGATGAGAGTGTATGAAGGTACGAGACTCCTCATACACTCTCAATAACGAAGATAGGGGACTTATGTCATAACATCTTTCGTATAGTCACAAAAAGGAAAAATCATTTGATTATGGTTACCTAAATGACATTTTATGGTGAATTAAAGGTCTTAACTCACTTGGTGATACGAGAGGACATGAAGAGACTCGTTTCGACTCTGCACTCCCAGCAATACCAAGATTAGAACCATTGTATGACATCACGATGTGGTGGAAAATGCAAAATTAAAAATCATCGCCTTTATGTGCGTCTAACATCAACCTCTTATGATGAAAGCAACATATATCCAAGTAATATGTAAGAAAAAAACACAGTACTAAAAGAACGCCAAGAAGTGGCATTAAAGTATCAGCAATACATGTCGTCAGTAAAAAATATGATCAGGAAGTTTTTTAGAGTTAATGTTATAGAGAGTGTTCATGAAGAAAAAAATATAAACAAGCTACAACAAAACAAGGCATCAGGCCACAAGCAGCTGCCCTAAATAGTGTTCTCGGCCTCAATCTGGATGCTGTAAACTGTTAGGACTCCACCTCCCACGACATTTGCTATTGCCTCTATTTGGGCCTCGTCCCCCACTCGACCAACATCATTCATTTTAGTCTCTATAGGGACATTCATTTTTATAGTGACCTCAACCTCCACATCAGTCAGGGAGGTGGGGACTAGGGGTCAGTGAGGTCAAAAGCTTCAAAATCCTTTTGTAGCATCCCTTAAACTTCAGGAAATTTTAGGACGGCCCAATGACAAGCCATCCTCACTCCTCGATTGAGATATTGACAACCATAGACCTTGTACTCATCTCAAGATTTAAAGATGACAATGGAATCCTTCATAGCCTCTTCCTTGGCCTTCTTGACAGTAGAAGCAACACCGACCTCGTTCTTTATAAACAGGGCCTTTAAAGCCTCGACATGTTTTTTTCTAGAGATTCAAGAGCGTCTGAGTGCCTAAATGACCTTCTGATAGTCGGTATCTTTTCGGTGCATCTCCTTCTTCAGGTCTTTCTCAGCCTGAATGGCCTTCTCAACCTGTTAGATTTGGGGGAGCTTCTCATTAACCCATCCACTGACCTTTAAAAACGTCAGTTGAGAATGAAAAAATAACAAATAGGAGTTAGTACGAGATGACACAATACTTAGTAAGAAAGTAAGAAAGTTAGTCAATGTATACCTGAGTAGCATGGTGGAGGCCAAAATCACAACGAGGAGGCGCATCCATGGCCTCCAGAAGATGACTGTTGGACTCAGGCAAAATAGACATCACAATAGATTTAGCCCTCTTAGAATTTCCAATGATGGAATCTGAGCTGATGGAGAGCTAGTCCAGACGAGTCGATAAAGACGTGCCCATTGATATTGGGATGGCTTATGCCGACCTTCGACTGGTCGTGCCGAAAAATCCCTTTGACTTCTTTGTTTGAGGAGGAGGAAAGACTTATCTATGGTCGACTCTTTTGTCTTTTGTGTGACCTCGACCAGGCCGAGGCCACTACTGATATACTTATTTATCGTGGCCTAGATTATGCGCTTCTTTCCCATTTTATTTAGAGCATTGAGAAGGCGTGGAACAAACGTTTTCCAAATCTCGTCTAAGGTGTTCGGTGGACGATCTGCGAAAAATAGATGAGGTTAATATCATTAAATAATATATGAGACGACATTAAAGTTATAATATGAAAGGCACTTACACAACTCGGTCAATGGGTTAACCCCAAAGCTTGTCTCAATCAAAAAGTGGGGGCCTATCAGTTGTTCAAACTCCACTAGAACACCCCTTATCTCCTTGACCTCTTATCTGGTCAATCTTATCTCGATCGTCAATGCTCAAGACAAGGTCTATCTTGGTGAGCATGGAGGCCTTGGGCCATCTTTGGGGGACCCTCGACTCTGAGGCACCATAAGCAACTTCGGTTTTGAGTTACTAAATTACCAACACAAAGAATTATCGGGGCTTCTAGTGGTGATTTTATGTTTGGTTTACTATTAAAACTTTCTTAGTGGATTTCCTTGCTACAAGATGATAGTATCCATGCTGAGTCTTTTCATACTAGACATTGTAGCATGCTCGAAAGTCGCTAATTGGAAGGTCGACTCTATGAACCAACTTCTAGAGTGAGATAAAGCAAAGTGAAATCCTCCAGGCGTTGGGTGAAATATGCGCTAGGGCAAGTCCCATACTGTCCAAGATTTCTTGCATAGTGGGATGGACGGGAAGCCTAAAGCCGACCTTAAATATTTATCCCTAGACAACTATGTCACTCTTTTGTCCACTGAAATCCCTCTCATCCTTATCCAAAACTCTCATATTTATAGCAAGCTTGATACCGTATAGGTATCTCCTGAGCAAAATTTCAATCTCTCTAACAGTTCTCTTGAAGGTCTGGGCGTGGGAGGTGTCAAGTATTTCCTCACCCTCATCCACAGAGTCTATAACTTTGAGAGCCAGGACTCCACATGGATACTTACTGCCAAACTCGATAGCAGGAATAGCTGATAAAGGAACATCTATTTGTGGTGGGGGTGTGCTACGTCAACTCTTGACTCTCCCATATCCGAGACCTCATGGATAGATGGTTCCATATTACCCGATTCGGCCGCATCAGAGTCCTGAAGATGAGACGAAGGGACCCTCATGGCCCCCATCAAAGCTATCTCCCCTATCGTAGTTCCTAGAGGAAGAAGGTATACAACATTGACTACGAACCCTGACATGAGGTTTCAGTCATGGATTCGCAACTAATCTCGATAACAGGAGGGAGATATCACATTTAAGGTAATTAGATAAATTGGATGTGCAGGATCATCCCCTGCTTTGAGCTTAGCCTTAGGCTCAACCTCACCCTTGGATATCTCCCTAAAGGTGTGGGAATTAGTTAACCAACTCGTATAGTGTTTTGAACAACCAAACAAAACTAGAAGTTTGACCTAGTTGACTATTGGATTAAAGAGGAAAACTTAAACGTTTAACCAGGGTTTTAGTGAAGAACAATTTAGGGAGTTTAATGGATAAGATGACTGGATAATCACCGAAAAACCCCACCAATGATGGGAATTTATGCCCAAGCTCACAAACCTCCTAATCACACTCTCAAACACCTAAAATAGTCGATGAAACCACGAACTTAACCCTCAAAACCACTGAAATGGATCATTGAAAAAAAAGTAAGAAATCACTGAAAAACCAAAAAGCTTGAAAACCTAACAGATCATGGTTGGAATAGAAATAAGAAAGGAGGTGGAAGATTACCAGAGAAAGGCGAATGCTTTAGTAGAAAAAGAATCCCTAATGGTCACTGAAAATGTCTAGTTTAAAGAGAAAATGTTTGATTTTTTGGTGTTTAAATGGTGCAATGATTACACACGAGAAACGAAGTATCAAATCATTCAAGAATGAAGACATATGGCTTGTAACATGTGTCACATCAGTTACCATCAACTGATACATATTCCTACAATAATGAAGGGACTTTATCAGTATGAACCTGGTTGGTTCACGACCTAAATAACAACCTCTTACATTTATGGGCCTCATCGTCATTAGGAGGACTACCGACAGTACCCCTTAACCTTCCACACACATTAAAGACTAAGGGGTATGGGGATATTGATATACCCAAGTACGGTTTTGTCCTTGGATAAGACCCAATTAAGTTTAGCAGTCCTTAATTAACGTTCATTAGATATATCTACTCATCGATTGATACAGTGTGGGTCACCCACCACATCATCGTCCTTTTAGACCTCATCCTCGGCACCTCGTGGTCATCTAATGGATATCACTTTCCCGTCTCTCTTGGTATATCTCGTCTCGACCTAATGTAACCTTATACTATGAGATAACACTTAGGCTCTGCTTCAAGGCATCTTGATTAGAGGATCTTCCCTATCAGTCTCCCCTGATCGGGACACTCAAAGCTGACACATACATTCCATATGGTAAGCATGACTTATGCATCATCAACCCACGTGGACCATACTATTACAACACGACCTCTCGCACCTGTGAGGGAGTATTTCATCATCATGACATTCATATGTTAGGGACAATTGGCTAATCCTAGTTTGCTACCTTATCTTGTGCATGCCTATTATATGCTTGGGGGGCGCACTATGCATCCCCATGCCTATATATTCATTCTTCTCCTTCATTTATGGGGATCAAAATATTAAAAACTTAGCTAAAACTCTGTCCAAATATACAGTAGAGAGAAAAATCTTGAGATTTGTATTTCCATGGCCATTAATGCCTGATTTCCATACATATGTTACATACTTGCACAATGGAGTAGGCCTATGAGGTTGAACCACTTATACTTCGTGTCTTCTCCATTCTATCATCTCCTACTTGCTATTTCATTTTTTTCTCTTATATTACTCCATAGTTGAATTAGATAAAGCTTTAACTACGTATATACATATTTAGTCGTAATTTTATAGCATCATTAAACATATCACAAACGTGAACATAATTAGAGAGATGATCGATAAAGTTTAGGGGATTCAATAGAGACTCATGACAACTTAGAGTTGACTGAAGAATTTTGCTTATAATCAGAAGGTACCTCTAGAGTTTGAGGTTGGTAACCATGTGATGTTAAAGGTTACCGATAAAACCAGTAGTTAACAATTTCACAAGAAGGGGAATCTTTCCCCTCTATATATTGGTCCCTTTGAGATCCTAGAATGGATCGAAGAAGTATCATATTTCTTGGCGTTACCTCCTCAGTTATCCCACATTCATTGTCTCTTCAATGTGTCTGTGCTAAAGAAGTATGTTCTGGATCCTCAGCATGTTATCAATTAGAACCACATTTAGTTGGAGGAACACGTTACGTTTCCTATGTGACATGTGTCCATCTTAGACCACGAGGATAGATTCTTGTGCAACAAGGTCATACTGTTAGTGAAGGTCCTTTTGGAGTTTCAAGGTGTAGAAGGTGTGACTTGGTAGCACGAGTCGAAGATGCGTGAGAAGAACCCGAAAACTCTTTGTGTAGCTTGGTTATGTTTATTTTTGGGATAAAATCTGCCAAGGGGGGGTAGAATGTGACACCCATGCCTAAGATTGTACCTCCTTCCCCTGTAATTTGCATACCAATTGGCCATTGACTTAATATAATGGATGGTTGTCTATTTTGAACTCTTTTTATGGACTTTGTGCAATTTAAATGGGCTTGAATGACCAAAAATTTAAATAAGAAAGGTTTTGGGTCGTTCAAATGAAATGTTAAGTCGTTTGAACAAAATTCAAATCTCGATAGAACTAAGGTTGGGTCATTTGAACTTTAAACCTCTGTCGTTCAAACAACTGCTTCAAATGACCATCAAACGATAATCATTTATTCTCTTTTACTATCCTTGTTAGATCCCCATTCGAACCTTGTTCGAATGAGATGCGTTGCCATTTGAATGAGGTCTAGTCTCATTCGAACAAGACTAGAGAAAAGAAAAAAAATTGCAGTCCAAATGTGCTATCGCGATGAGAACCATTGGATCGTTTGATTTGTCAAGCTGCTAATGGAGAAAATAAAATGAGGTAGGGTTTTTAGTGGACCAAATGTTAAAAGGCTCGGGGGTTTTCAGGTATAAATAAGCGATAGAGAGTATTAGGGGCCATTCCAACACTTCTCCATCAGATTTTTATGATCTCTCTCAATTTTAACGTCCCTCCCCCCATTTCCAACCTTCCTCCACCCATCTACAAGGTTTATAACTCCATTTCAAGCCTTATTTAACCCATTTTCAATCTTGTAAGACCCATTTCAAGCCTTATCCAAGGAAGAAGTTGGGTTGCAGAATTATTCTTGGATCTTTCAAGAGGAGTTGGTGTATTTCTTGGACCTTTTGGAGTTGCTAAGAGCTTTCTTGAGGATTTCTTGTAGTATTCTTGACTTATTCTTCATTCTTCTTAGTTTTTCCTCTTCACACTCATGGTAGGGTTTTCCTCGCTATGTTTTTTAAGTTTAAAAACCTAAGCTAGATGTTAGGATGCATGCTAGAATGTAGATAATCAAAGATATTTTCTCGTATGTTTATTCAAAGTTTTCTTATGAAATATGCAAGTTCTAATGAAAACTAAACTTAAACGGATATTTGAATAAGAAGCATCATTTTAATCTTAGAATATGATGAATATGAACATAAAATATGATTTCATGTTATTGCCATGTTTAGAAATCGTATTATTGGATTTCTAGGTTTAAATTCATCATCACATGTGTAAAATCTTATAGTATGCTAGTAGAGGACATATACACATGATAAATGAAGACTTAAATGAGTTTCAAGATGACATATGAAAGTTGGTAAATTTAGCCCCTAAATATGTTGTAAAATATTGATAAAATGGGGAATAATGATGTTTAAGACAACATATGATTATAAGGAGAAAATGGAATTTTGGTAAAAATGGTCTTCATAGTAATAAATGTATTTGTCATTAAAGAAATATGAGGAAATGGAATTATCTTAAAGTAAAATAATGAAGTATGGCGTTTGAACGTAAATGAGGATTTTGATATCATAATGGTTAAAATGTGTTTTTCACAAAGTATTGTCAAAATGAATGGCAAAATAGTAATTTTGGCAAAATAGAGGGTCCTAGTGGTTGGACTTCCTCGTTTGACCTTATTGATCAGTTTTGTGAAAATCAAATGAGCTGAATAAAGTGGCATGAAAATGGTGTGAAACGTAAATGTGAACCTTAAGAATGATAAGAACATGGAATAATATCGACATTTGATGAAATGTTAAAACACATTAATATGGAATCAGATGCAACCGGGAAAGAATTAAGAAGGGCCCAGAGCCCTGGGGTGAAAGATCCAAAATCACTCTCCATAGCATATGGTAGTGTAGCCAACGGTGTGAAGTTCGTTAAAGTAGGCGATTATTTGGTAAATCCCAAGAAAAATATAACATTGATAACATAATGATGTATGTAAAATTGAATAAGTTTGTGCTTAGGAAATGTAAGAAAGACAACCTAATGGAAATAGTAAAATGGAGACAAGTGGATAAAAATGATTAAATGTTCTCTAATTATAAAATTAATTATTAAACGATAATGTTTTCGGAATTGCTAAAATAAACGTTATATGTGTAATATTTTCTTATAAATATGTATAGCTTAGTAGTTCCCACCCTGGTGAGTGTTGTCTAACCCCTACTTATTATGTTAAAATCCCCACCCCGAGGTACTTCAAGGTAGAGATGCTGGAAAGGACGTTGGTAATGCCCCAGAGGGCATAAATCTTCGTTAGATATCTACCATGGCATTTAAAAAAAATGTGTTTTGGGACATTTGAATTCATGGAACTTTAAACAATCTTTTATTTAGTCATTGGGCCATTTGTTATAATAATACATTAGTTTATAGTTTATTTCCCTTAATATTGGCACTGTTGTATTTAATGTAATTTTCCTAAATAAATCCTGCCAATTAAGTTAATCACTTAAAGTGGCAACATACTTCTCAAATTACAACCCGTTTAATTACATTTTGTTCCTTATAAAATGGTGCAAATTAAATGATTTTCTTGGATAATAAAATCATACTTTCCCCCTCCCCCTTAACACCTTGATTCAGGTGCAGGTTAACCAAACGGTAACCCGGATCCGGGTCGGGGCTTCATAAGTACTTTCATTCTTCTCCATTGTGATCTCTTCCATAACTTTGATGACCCCAACCAGACCTTCCTCATCTATTTACACGACCACAATAACCACCACTGCCTCATCCTGCATATTAAGAACCACCTTCTCTATTTTCCATGTCTCAAATTTCTGCCTTAGAGTGAAATGCATGCTCAATATTTTTTTCAGCCAACCTGCTCATCCTATCTCCATGATCTGAAAGAGAACCCATTAATTCACTGAGAGAGTAATTAGTAAATAATTTGATTCCTCAATGGAAGTGACTACATGATCAAATTTCACAGGAAGGTTCCTCAAAACCTTTTCTACAATTTGCTTATCCAAAATTGACTTGCTAAAAGTTTTCATTTGATTCACAATGGTAAAAACTCTAGTGATGACGTCCTAGACATATTCATTACTTTTCCTAAAAATATTCTCAAACTCCCTGTAAAATGTTTGAATCCTGACTATTATGGATGGCAACAGGCAGTATTACAGTGGATTTTGTAAAATTCGAACCCGACCTATCTCGCCCTGAACCCAAAACAGGTTTTAATATTCAAAACCTGAACTTGTCCCGAATTGATATTTACGAAACCCAAACTCGACCCGCTTATTAAATTTAGTTAATTTAATAAACTCATATTTTAAATATTTAATATAATGTATAAACACACCACCATTATTACCAATTTATATGATTAGTAACGGAGAAAATTGAACTGAAAGAATATTTATCTAAAGGTATATCTTATAAAATATATATTTTTATATTTTTTGTTAAAATATGTATAAGAGGGGCGGGGCGGTTTTTTTTTGGACCTAAACCAGAACCCACCCCAAACCAACCTCGTGTATAATTTTCTGAACCCGAACCCGCCTCGAACCTAGAAAAATCATTTTCAAACTTGGCTCGTTAGGGGCGGGATGGGCCGAAAACATAACGGGGAAGGTGAAATTTCCATACTTATTCACATTTGTTATCTTTTCATCACCATAGAACTCTTTCTTCAAAATACTCCATGCTTCCTAAGACTTAGTGGAATTTGAAATGCGAGGAGATATCAAATCAGTCACAAATTGCTGTAGAACCAATAACGTCTTTTCATCCTTCTTGAGAAGTTCCCTCACATCATTTGCTATCTCGGCATAATCAAAATCAACAAACTCCCAAAGGTCTTATGAGATGAAAACCGTTTTCGTCTTAATGCTCCAAAATTCACAATTGTCTCTATTGAAAATTGGCACTGCAGATTGAGAGTGTGAGACATTAAGATAACTCATGTTGTATCTCTTTAAATATTTTCAACAACGCAAAAGTTGCACAAAGATGTCCTACTACATCACCTTATCTCTACATCAAAGCACAATGCCCAAAACTAGAACCATACCACAATTTTTTGAAATATTTGATGGAAGAAACACATTTTATAAGAAAACTGAGTAAAATCAGAGTAAAAAGCAACAACTTTATCAGACACACACGAATGAAATTCTCTATTATTTCCATACTACAAACCATTGATTATATACTTTATTTATAATCTAAAACAATAACTATAATGTCT
Organism: Sambucus nigra; assembly: GCA_949130495.1. Classification (NCBI taxonomy): domain Eukaryota; kingdom Viridiplantae; phylum Streptophyta; class Magnoliopsida; order Dipsacales; family Adoxaceae; genus Sambucus; species Sambucus nigra. Next base: position 378,127,739 of record OX422214.1, on the reverse strand, counting down.
ACAAAGTAACAACTATAGTCCTAAATAAAACCAACTAAAAGAGACCTAGTCTTTTACAAACACTACTCCTAATTTGTAGCTAAAAACCTCTATACTTAGTTAAAGAATAAAAACATATTTTACATAAAGTATTATGAAATACAACCAAGTTTAAACATAAGATAAGTACACAATTTTAATACTAGCAACAATGATTGTCCCAACTTTGGGTACCAAAGTCACCAACACACTTTCATCATATTCGGCATTCAAATCTTGTAACATCTCAACAATACATAGATTCAAGGATGTTATTATATTTCCCCACTTTTGTTTTTATTCAAAAATTGGGCAAAACTCCTTGCAAGATATTGTTTGGTGAACTTCCCTCATCGTCTTCATTGTTCATAATCACATAAAATTTAACATAGTCCTCACTATCAAACTCTATCCTAATTATCTCTAGTATCTCATCATCCACATCTTTTTAATTGTTACTCCTAGATTTCTATGGCCTCTTTACTAAAATCTTTACAACTTTATTAAAATTTAATGAGAACATCACGGTGTTCGTTCCCGTCGGCAATTTAGAAAATCTCTATGTGACTTTCAACTTTGTTGCTCGTGGATCCGGTCGATCTTTTTTCCATCGAATGTCCAATTTTTGGTAAATGTATCCGAGCCTATTGTTATCCAAACTAGACTTAATTTTGATACATACTAATTTAACATTCTTGTCGCAAAAGAGGAAAGATGTGTTTAGCCAATTCGAATCGGTTAGATATTTATGATTATCTCCCAATGTTTTCCAAATAGTCCACATTTGATCAACGTTGCCATGGTGAGAGTAAAAGAGAGTGTCCCGATCAAAAGTGTAGAAGTTACCCAAATCCTTGCTATTGGGTTGGGTTGGGTCACCAACTCACCGGTGAATTATGGTGTGAGGCACTTTCTCTATAGATCCACTGCTCGGATTGGTCTTGTCTCCTGTGCAATATGCGCTACCGAAGAAAAGGCGTTTATTACAATTATTTGGGGGCATTTCATGATACATTATGTCCAAGTTCTACGATATCCATTCCATTGGATCTGTTGAAGTATAATCTTTACAGCCATAACCATGGTCTATTAACGTGGGTGGCAAATTAGCAGCATTACAGGACACGTCATAGAGTTAAGAATTTGTTTCCATAAACATGCGTGGGATTTGCGTACCACATGGATTCCCCCAGTTCCAAAAAGGTAAATTAAAATTATCATCATTTATTAACTTACCAAGAATCTTTTTGCAGAAATAGAGATACCATCGACGAAATGATGATACTTAAGCTGCACTATTCTGATGTCTTTGTTATCTGTTTCAGTGAAGAAGGCCCCAAATCTTTCAGCTGCAGTGTAAGACCTAGTGGAGGCTTACTGCGTAACCAAGCCTCCCACGTTGGAATATTTACATTCTGCGTCAAAATTTATAAGGGATGGGTACTATACCCCTCCAGGTGGAGTTCCTCCAGCTGAAATAGGAATCCATTTGGAAGAAGGAATGATTTTTGAGACAAACCATGAGACATAAATCGATCACGTGGTTAGGGCCAAAGCAGATATAGGTAATTATTTCTATTTTTTTCTCGTACGCACTACATATTTAGTTCTTCAGTAACTATTAATCTGTTCAGTTCTTTCTCCCATTTATTCAGATCAACGATCTGAATCTTCAATCGGAATGGCCCTTAGATAACTTGACTGGACTAAAATGGAACAGGCTCATCATAAGAAGGTGGAGGTCGAGAAAAAATGAAAGTTTATGCCGAGGCCAAGGCAAACAAAAAGGTGGATTCCAATAAAAAAGTTAATGTTGAGGAGAGGAAGCAAATAGAGGTTCTGACAATGGCTGGGGCTGGGGTTTCCGTAAGGGCCAAAGTAAAAGGGAAAGCCCCCATGTCCCCGATCCTTGTTGCAGTAGGGATCCAAATGCCACATAAATACCTAAGGCCTTAAGTTGACCCTAAGGTTACAAGGATTAGATCCATTTCTCAAAGGGTACAAATTGAGGGAAGAACTTCGCGTCGTCTATTCGGAGAACAAGGGTCGACCTCGCATTACAGGGAGGTTGAAGACTTTAAATTTGATCCTACCCATTTGTTGACATTAAAAAGATTTGGAGTCTCTAAGGGCCTATGATCCAAATACCCCATGGAGGCTGGCCCAAAATCTTCTGGAAGTGGTAAGTTTTCCGAACTTTTTTTATCTTATATTTTTATCATTTTATCACATTTTTCTAACTCCTTGTTTTATTGACAAAGCTCTATGGCCACAACCATTTTGAGACAGATGGTTATCAACAATCGCTTGTCATATGAGGAGTAAAAAAATACCATAGAGGAACTGACCAAGGAAAATACCAAGATGAAGAGTAGCCTGGAAGAAACAGGTAATAATCGGGAGAATACCTGCACTGAACTGGAGCAGAAAGATGAGGAGGTCATCATCACTAAGATGGTCTCTCTTAGTCAAGCTGAGGATGAGGTTAGTACAAATTATGTTAAGTTAAAGGGTTTGAACGAGGCCTTGAAGAAGGCTAATGATGATTTGGTTGTGTCCAACTAGGCTTTGGATACGACTAATCAGAAGTTTGTGCAGGGTGAAAAAGTACCAGTCCTCTAAGGCTTATAACGTGGAGAGCCTTGCCTTATTTCTTAATGGATATGAATAATTGAAGAAAATGGTTATGAAATACTACCCTGATATAGCTACTGAAGTAAAAAAATGGGAGGGTGATGATACAGACTTTACGACCCTCGTTGCTGAATAGTTAGAGAAGTCCGCTTCTAAAGATGAGCTAATAGATAAAACTGGTCAAGTTCCTGCCAATAAGGCTACTCTTCCACCAACAAAAGATATTGTCATCGTTGATGCCCATGCCCCTGGTGCTACTGACAATGTTCCCTTGACTTGATCCTCAATGTTTGTGTTAGATATTTTTGGCTTAATTTGTAATAAACACTAGTATTTCTTTCGTTGTAATAATCAATTCTTTGTCACATTTGCTATCTTCTCTACATGTTTATTCTTGTCATACTAATTTTGAAAATATTTACATGGATATGACTGGATCATACTATATTCAAAATATTTTATCTATGTAAATGTGGTTGGATAGTTCTAGTGTTACGGGCGTATTGTAGCATATTGCCTATTTTTTATGTGAACTTACTAACTGCTTTGGTGATTGACATATGCCTGCTAATATTTTAGTCTTACGATCATTCCGTTGGCTTATTGCCAGTCTAATCTGCTTTATTAGCTACTAGTTAGGTGTAAACCTAAGTTTCCCTGACTTAGGATCTACCAATGCTTTTTCCAGCTTACTGGTCATGTGGACGGATCTTATTATCCCAACCATGTGTCAACATTGGTTACCAAAACAGACCAAGTTTACTAGGACCTATCCTTACTTTAGTCAATTATAGTCATATCTTGTCATCCATAAGACTATACTAGGTTTCCTACACATGGTTAAACTTCTTTATCCTGACCTTTTCGGAGACGTGGTCATACATAAAGTGTTACGACATTCCTACTAGCAGTTTAGACTTGTGATAATGTTGTCAAATCTTATCAACCTGATCTGCCTTACTAGCTACTAATTTTGGACGAATCAAAGTTATCTTGACTTAAGATATACCAATGCTTATGCCACCTTCCTAGTCATATGGATGGATCTCGTAGTCCTGATGACTATATCGGAACTTATTTATAGATGCAGTTATACATGAAGTGTTTTTTTTTATTATTTAACGTGTTCGATTCTGAGGTATCTTTGGCCTAGGCTTTTGGCACACCTCTCATACTGACGAAACAATCTTTTGGATAAACGCTTGAAATGACTACAAATGTAAAAGATGAAGTTTATAAAATAATGAAAAAGAAGATTTACATACTACTCTCTCCCTAATCTGTAATGTATTGTCATGGCTACTGGTAGTACCTCCTCAAGTGCTCGAAGTTCCAAGGATTTATTAAACTTCCCATGTTCTCGAGTCTCAATCCTGTACGTTCTTGGTCGTACGACAATAGATACTCTGTACGGATTGGTCCAGCTGGGTTCTAACTTGTTCATTTTCAGAATTTCCTTTTTTAACATGTTGTCTCCTTCCTTTAAAGTGCTCGATTTTACCCTTTTATTATAAAAATGAGCAGTCCTCTACTGATAGGCGACTGACCAGTAGTACTGAGCACTCCCTGACTTATTTGACTAGGTTTACATCGAGCATTCTCATTACATCACTCTTTGGCGAGTTAAAGTTGAGCACCAGATGACGGGGTAGATGATTTTAGTGGGAACTTCTACTTTAATGACAAATGTCAACATGGATGAAGTTTTGCTCATCGTCGTTCTTGGTATTGTTCTTTATGCCCACATCACGATCTACTTCTCATTGATCCAATTCCCATTAGCATCATCTAGTATTTTCTTCATGATGCTGAGTAGGGTTTTGTTTGTTATCTTTGTCTTCCCATTGCACTACAGGTGACCAGGTTCTAAATGCAGTTTCTAAGCTTTGAACGTATACAGTAGTCTTCAAATTATTTATTTTCAAATTGGGTACCATGATCTGTAAGGAAGGCGTACGGAATTCCATAGCTGGAGATGATGTTCTTCCATATAAATTGGAAGACTTTTTTGTATGGCATCTCAACCAAAGGCTCAGCCTCCATCCACTTAGTGAAGTATCCACTGCTACGAACGTATATTTTACTTTACCCATTGTCTTCCACAATGGGCCGACCAAATCAACCCCCCACATGGCGAAGGGCTAAGGGGATGTAATCAGCATTAGTTCCGTTCCTACACTTTTATGGATCATAACGTACTTTTTGCGCTTTTTTCACGTATTCGCATAGCTCGCATAATCTTTTTTCATAATGGGACAATAATTCCCTTGAGTAGTAACTCGTTTTAATAATGATCTTCCCGTCGAGTGGGATCCACATGAGCCCTCATGCACTTACTTTATCAAGTCATTTACTTTGGATGGGTGAACACATCTAAGTAGTGACATGATGAATCCTTTTCTGAATAGGATTTTTCCTTTCAACATGTACTTTACCATTTTTTATCAAAGTCTCCTTGCCTCTTTTTGATTGATCCGAATTGTGTCGACCTCTAAATATGCTCAGACAGGGTCAGGTATTGGAAGGCCCCAAGTCAAACTCTATCACCAATACACTTTCCTTATTTGTACTGCGATCCATTAAGACTTCTACCGACATTATTCTGTATAGATCAGTTCTGGTATCTCATGCTGGCAGGAGAGTGCATCTAATCATTTATTCTAGGCTCTTAGTATCCTGACCTTCTAAACTACAAAGAATTTCGATAGCAACACTTTTTCCTTTGCCAAGTGTTTCACTATATATTATTCTCTTCCCTCATAGAGTGTGAGGACTTTATTAACTATGATCTATCAATCACTGTGTACTGACCACTGCTTAATGCCTAGTTATGATCCCAATCCCAAACCTGCTATGAGGGATTCATATTTTGCCTCATTATTGGAGGCCTCAAAATGGAATTCGAGGGCATATTCCACATCACCCCCATCAGGCGTTATGATTATCGGGCCTTCCCTACTGCCATTGACACATGGTGAGTAATCTACGAACATTTACCAAATCGGTGGTTCTCTTTTAAAATTCCCTTCCACTAAGTGTCCATTTTTGAATAATTTTTTCTTTTGCTCGAGATCACAAGACCTTTCTTCTTATTAATCCGATGACTCTGGTATGTTAACAACCTGGTTGGCTGCACTAGTCATCGAGCAATCTTCCATAAAAATCGACTTAGTAGGCTGAATTATTGAGCTCTCTTTCAAAAAAGTCTGCTCGGTTTTCTCATTAGCTAATCTCTCTTCTGTAGAAGTCTGCTCTACTAATCTTGTTGTTGAGCTTTCTTCCGTGTAAGTCTTCTCGATAAGCTTTTCTTCATAAGTGAACTCCACTATAAAATCGAACACTTCTCGGCCCTTAATTATTGTCCAGGACTTATACTGAATATCATACTCTCATAGTTCCACTTGCTAAGCCATCAGTTTGCCCGACTTCTCAAGTCTATAAACGTCTTAGCATCGAGGAAGGTATGTATAAATGAAAATAGTATGCGGATGGAAGTACGATTTCATTCTTCTAGAGTCCTCTATCAAAACTAAGTCTAACTACTCCAGCCTAGGGCACCAAATTTATTCTCCACAGTATGGCTTGTTAGTGTAGTAGACCAGCCTTTACACCCAAGATTATTTTTAGACTAGTGATGAACTGATAACTAATTCTGAGTCTACTAAGTACAAATAATAATTTTCACCCAGTATTAGCGTTGACAACAACAATGAAGATTCTAAATATCTTTTCAATTCCAAAAAGGCTATTTCTCATTTGTCGTTCCAGTTGAAAGTCTTCCTTAGCACCTTGAAGAATGAGAGACATCTATTAGTGGCTCTAAACACAAATTTGTTTAGTGCTGCCACTCGTCTAGCTAACCTTTGGTTATCCTTTTTATTTATGGGAGACTGCATGTTAGTCAATGCTTGGATCTTATTCGAGTTTGACTTTATACCCATCTGGTTGACCATGAAACCCAATAAATTTCCCTCCTTGATCCCAAAAACACATTTCAGAAGGTCGAGCTTCATTTCGTGCTTTATTAGTTAGTTAAAAGTTTGCCCAAGGTCACTTGTATAGTCAATAGATTTCTTGCACTTCGTCATCATGTCATCCACATAAACATCCTTGGTTTTTTTGATTTGATCTTCAAAGAAGTTATTATTAGCCATTGGTATGTTACTTCAGCATTTTAGAGGCTAAAAGTCATAACATTGTAACAATAAGTACCTCAACTAGTGATGAATGAGGTTTTTTCCCCAATCTTTCGGCTTCATTTTTATCTAGTTGTATCTAGAAGAGGCATCCATAAAACTGAGTAGATCATGACCTGCAATAGCATCAACCAACTGGTCAATCCTAGGAAAAGGATAGTGATCTTTTGGATAAGATTTGTTGAGGTCAGTGAAGTCCATGCACATATGCTAATTGCCGTTCTTTTTCCTCACCGTGGCAACATTCTAGAGCCATTACGGGTGCTTCACATCTTCGATGAATTCTTCCTTCTGCATTTTATTCACCTCTTCCTGGATTGGTATGTTCTTCTCTTAACTGAATACACGACATTTCTATTTTACTAGTTTAGCATCCTTCAATATGCTGAGCTCGTAGAAGATTAATTCTAGATCATACCTGACATGTGTTCGTGGCTCCAGGCTAACACATTCTTTCTCATTCTTAAAAACGCAACTAGATCTTTATTGAGATTAGGATCTAGTGATGAGACAATACAGGTTGTTCATTTTGGGTGTTCATCATCCGTCATCTCTCACTATATCTCCTCAATTGACTGTCCCTTGACTAACTTATCTTCATATCAAGGACCCAGCATCTTAATTTGAGAAATGGTGGCCAATGTCTTCTACTCTTCTTATACCACCAACATGTGGAGTGGTTGTTAATGTCTTATTCTTTTCCTATTTCGTCGTTGTCTAATAGCACTCTCCATCTTCCACTTGATTTCCTTTCACCACACTACCACCCTAATTACTAGGGAACTTCTAGCACTAGTGAAATATAGATGGGACATGTTCAAATTTCTTCAATCTGACCCTTCTGAAACTTATGTCATAGGTCGAATGCATGTTCTCATCTAGAATGAAAAAGTGAATCCTTTTGGTTTGGTCTATTGGTCAGTCATTAGTCACAACTTCTAGCTCTATAGTTCTTAAGGGGAATACCTTCTCTCCATAAAATCTACTGAGAGGATTTTAGCATTATATTCTTAAAACAATTGAAAAATAGGACATGGGAAAAGTTTCTATTGTCTGTTAGGATTCTTTCCACTCGGCTATCATAAACCACTATGGTGACGATCGGGGGGGGGGGGGGTCGTCATGTTGCTAGAGCATACTAGATAAATCATCCTTTGAAAATTAAACTACAAGACGATATATGTTACCTTTTTGGGGTGAGCTTCCACTGTTCCAGCTAAGTTGAGTTGTCCGATATGAACAAAAGCCTTCGCCTCATTCAGGTAGGCTTCTCTTTCTGTTGGTCCATATCCACTGACATCATCTCCTACCACTATGAAGTTTCACTTTAAGGAGATTATTTTGACCTCATGTACTGGCTCCTTGAGTTTTTAGGTAGGTCTAGATTGTCGTCCCGACCCCATTTCTTCATCTATACCTTTCTACAAGAGGACTCTAAGTAGTGTATTCTTGGTTTTTGTTCTTCATTGCTGTCGATTTGTCCACCTTTATCAATAAACTTTGCCAGCTTTCCACGCCTAATGAGAATCTTAATCTCGTTTTTAAAGCAAGATAATTAGTCACGTTATGGACGTGATCTTTATGGAACTATCAATTCTTGTATTTATATCTCCTATTTGGAGGATCCTTCAACTTTCCCGAACATTTCGGGTCATTACTTCCTCAAATCTCCTCAAGGATATGGTGTACCACCACAGTCAGTGGAGTATAAACTTCCTTGGTTTGTCATCCTTTTTATTGTCCTTTAACTCTTTCTTCTTCGATATCTTACCTAATTTGGACTTAAAATGAATTTACTCCTTCGCATACATAGCTTCTTCAATCTTCATAATCTTTCCAGCCTTGGCCAATAACTTAAACATTATGCTCAGTGCCTTATTGACCAATGTCTAGAACAACTTCCTAGGTTTTAAGACACTCATATGTGTTGTGATTGTCGTATTCTCTTCTTAGTCTATGACCTCCAGCTTTTTGATATTACACCGAGCAATAAACTCCATCATCATCTCATTAGTTCTCTGATGAACACTTAACAAATAGGCTACCCTTTTACCCGACCTCGAACAAAAATAAAAATTATTTAAGAAGAGGTCAAGTAATTATCAAAAGTTTGAGATCTGACCTCTTGGAAGACCATTGTACCAAATTTGTGCCGATCTAGTAATCGTATAGGAGAATGCTCGATAACGCATCTCATCGAGGATGGAGAAAAAATCAGAAGAAGCTTGGTATTGGTCTATAAGTAATATCGGATCTGATTTGACATCATATATATGGGTGATGATAGGTGGTTTGAATTTTACAATCATTGGATAACCCACGATTGATGATGTGAAAGGGTATAATTGTACAAAACATCTCTACATAGGGTTTTTCATCTTTATGATCTCACCCAGACAATCCTTCAGGTATTGGATTGACCTTTTCCAACACTGTTCTTCCTTATTCTCCGTAACCGACACTGTTTTTCTTGCTCATCCTTGGCTTTCAGCTGAGCTTTCTTCTTGGAAAGTCAGCTCGGCTTTGGTTGACCCTTGCATGCTCGACTTGAACCTGTCTGAAAGTTTAAACCTTCTTGTTTAAACTTTCTTTCATATATATTCTCCCTAATCCCCCTATAGTGGTGGACATTTTTAGCTCTTGGTCCCAATCTGTCAAATGGGGACCCTCTTATATGCCTCTCCAAAATTCTTGGGTGTTTAAAGGAGTTTGTACAATCATTATAATATCCAACCATTCTGATGGTAGATGTGGCTCCTGGTCGATAAGACCTATCATCTTATTTGGACCCTGCGTACCTAGACCCGCTAGCTTCCCCATACAAACTCAAATCTAATCATATAGGGTTATCTAAAGACATCTCGTGGTATATTTGTCTTTTGTCTCTGTGTGGGGTCGATGGAGGCATCTCTTTCCTCCGATCTGGGTTTTACCACTGTTAGGACAACGGGGTTCTCTTCAGGTCTCCTTTACCCAGTTATAATGCTTTGTGTTAACAGCCAGATGCTCTCGTACATAACCTCTTGACTTCTAACCAAGTGTTGTAATATTCGATGCAGGTCCATTATGCCTATAAGCATGGAAGGAAAAGCATCCTCAGCAACCCTAGTACTCTCTAGATTCTCGCTTATTTTTATGAAATTTATAGAAAAATAGAGTATATCAACCCAAAAATAGAACAACAGTAAGAGTTATGGTAAATAGTGGATTTAAAGTTGAAAGAACTAAGTCTGATGACGGACCCGAGGGATAAAAGAGGATCAAAAGGAGGTTTTTAAACAAATATGATAGAACCCAATGAAACATTGATGAATCAGAACTGGGTGTTCTAGAGTTTTAAGAGAAAAATATCAATGGAAAGCAATAACAGGATTTTTAATACTTTCCCACAATCGACGTCAATCTCTTATCGTTTAAAAATGATATATAAATTAGGGCCTTAGCATAAGTACACTTAATCTTAAACTATAACAGATAGAGGGATGAGTATCCAAGTTATACGATTCTAGAGGAAGTATTGTAGAGAAAAATAGATAGAAATTGTGATTACATGGTTTAACCCAAGATGGTACCTACATCCATAGGTGTAGCAATAATTACATCAGTTTCATTGGGCAAAAGGCATAGATGAATGGATGAATACAAGCTCTCTAGTTAACTCTAGAAATGAACAATATATCATTATGAAAATAATATCTTGATCCCTTGCATTATGGATTGCTTGCCCTATTTATATATATTATTAATGTAGACCAAAGGAATGTAAGTGTCATGACTTTATAGGTGAGGCAATTTCACCTTTACATGCATTGGTGGGTGAATAAGACCCATGTTTTCTGCCAATAGTAGAGGAATAGAAAAATATATTTCCCACATGCCTGTCTGGTCAGTGCTACTAACATCTTCTTATCCTCCAACCCAATGCTGTTAAGTAACAATACCTCAATAGTCAAAGATATAGCTAGGACGAACACCTGCATGCCTGAACCAACCTCCCCGAGTATATCTGACCAGATGCTGACTTAGGCCACCCACATTATCGACTCCAAATGGGGATACATGTCACCTTTAGAGAGATCTACAAAATGTTCTATATCTAGGGTATAACAGCATGAGTTATGAACTTGAATTTTAAGATCCTAAAAGCTTACTTGATCGTAACCATCATTGGAGTAAGTGCAATGGACATTGGATTGTTGCAAGAAATTATGTGGATCTTCTTTGGGAAGGGATTTCATGAGCTCAATGACTTTTGAAAACTTTGCTATATAATCACTGTTTGCCAAATGAATTGCTGGTCAAACCCGAAGGCATTGAGCTCTTGATGGGAGTATGAAATTGTTTATTTTTTTAGTAAGGGCAGGCAATAGCTATGTGGGATTGGTACACCTTTTTTTATCTCCGCAGTATTACATTTTTCTTTTTGGGTGCCAAAACTGGAGCTGCTAAGGCTGGGTGGCAACAAGACTGATAACACCTAAACAAATAAGAACAACTCTCATACCTAACTTTCCTAATGAAGTTTCTCTATTTTTGGAGTTTTTATCACCACTATCTATTGCCATGCATGAGACATTAAACCCATGATTTGATTTTCTAGTTTTGGAAAATGGTGGTCGAGGATAGAGGGAGGAAGAAGAGTAAAGTTTGATGGTGGTGATTATAGGTAGAAGGGAATCCATGTTGGATGCGCCAGCACATAAAATCTAGTATGTATTAAGTAATAAAGTGGCGTGGGACACATTAATTGGAAAATTTTAAAATGCAAGGACCTAATAGGCGGTGGCTCCCTTTTCAGATGAATCGTTTCTCTCTAGTGTTTTGAGAGTGTGACCATTTCATTCGCTCCTCCATCTCCACTCACCTATCTACAATGCGTTGATTAGCCCCACTCAAACATATGATTCCCACTCTTTCCTAGACATTATTCTACTGATTGTGCCTCAAGGGTTAGGGCTGGCATCTGCTATATGGTTGGTATGCCCCTCAAGGCAATCATTTCTCCCTGCTTTTAAATATCATCGGTAAGTCCCATGTCACCATATTTTATGAATGCTTCACATCGGATCTAGGAGTGTGAGTTCTCCATCTTTGGGTTTCATCTGTGTTATATATGGGTTAGTCTTGGTTTATTTAATTAAAGTCCCTAGTAACTTTGCCTAACAAGTTTGTGGTTCTCTAACACTTGGGTTTATGGTGATGGCATGATTTGTCTGGTGTTTGATGGGATTGATTAGAGATCTGATTTTTTTGGTCATGTGGTTATATTTGGAAGAGGTGTACCACATTGTGGTTGCCTTTTTTGTTGGGTTTTTTGTAGTTGTTTCATCATTTCTTAAAGGATACCATTGTCCAGTCAGCCGCCATTTCCCATTCCTCCCCATTCTCTATATCATCCTCACACATTCTAGTCGATGAACCCTACCACTTTCAATTGCTACTCTCTTGTGTGCTCTTCATGTCACACTTAATTTCTTTTGGTAGCAATCTTAGATATTAGGTATAACCCCTCTTGGCTTTAATTTTACATCGTCGTCTCTTCCCTATTCCACTTCGTCGCCATCTTTTTCAGAGGCCTCATGTCAAACCAAGATGTGTGGAACCATTTCTTCATAATTGCCTTTGATACTATTGGGGTAGGGTCAAATTCTTTGGTTGGACATTGGTCTTGACCCTGACGATGCTACTTAGTTAGGAACCAAATGATCCAATTTCCCCCTTTCAGCTTATCGCGGTTAGACTTCATGCGATCATTATCTCCTCGGTGCATTTGACGTCGGGTTAAAGGATGGTTTTCTTTGACGTATGGTTGGATCGGGTGATGGAGCTTCTCGTGAGGGATTGGATGATTGGGACTTGGCATCGATGATTGGTGTACCCATTCTGACTTGTGCAGGTTTTGAATTTTTGAATGATGGTCTCCAACAGTTGGTTGTGTTTGGTTGTTTTTCAGTGCCTAGAGATGTTGCGATTTTTGGTGATGGTTTGATGCGTTAAGTTTCTGTGTTACGGCGTTTGATGATGGTGTTTCGTCAATTTAGTATTATATCTCCTATGACGAGTATTGCGATACTGCGTTATTTTATAAACCACTTCAATTTGTAGTAGTGATTGATTCATGGCCTGAGTGCCTTTTTGATTTTAGTTTGTTTTGATAAGTTTGCTTTGTGTTTAATATTAGTCTTCTGAATATGATAAGTGTAGGTTGAGAGTTGGGTCATGTAGGCCATTTATTTGTTGCTTTTGGGTGTTGTGGTGCCCTGAGAGTCGAGTTATAAACTCTATTATATATCCTTTTGTAATCCCCATAATTTTGGTAATAAATTCACATTATACAAAAAAAATTTAAGGACTTGGGATGGAGCATGGACAAAAAGGTAGAAAATTTGGAAACTTAAGAGCCAAAAGCATTATCGACGGCCGTGAGTAAAATGCATATTTCAGATGTCGGAGACTATTCAGGTGTATCCCACAAATAATTGGTAACCATTTCTAATTGTGTGTTTGTGACTTTATTTTATTTTTTAAAATTACAAGTTATTCACTTTTGTTAATAAATATACCTTAGTCAACTTTCTACATATAGTCTTCTAGGTTTGTATGAACTTTCACCCTCAATGTTACCATTTTGGAATGAATAATATCTCGAATTAAGGGTATTACATGTTCATACACGATACCACACGTTGCATATATAAAAAATATATTATAGTAGGGATCACGTGTAACCTATACCAGACACGTAATGCTCTGTGTATGATTTTTCTCTAAAAATTGGGAGAAGAGATCACTTTAAACGATACTTTATTGTAATTCATGCATGTCAAATTATGTTCTAAAGGGGAGGTTTAGTGTGAATTGTAAGCCTTTGATTAGGGTATGATTACATTCTTCTTGATTATTGAGATTATGTATAGTTCCCACTATTATGTAGGGAATTTGAAATTACCTATGATGCTTTTAAAAATCATATTATGTTGGATAATTAACTTCTTATTTGTGATGTTTTTAAAAGTTCTCTAATCATCTTCGTATTGTTCCAAATCAACAAACATCCGTAAACACACTCATGTTATCTTCAACTACGCTCAAAGTTTTAGTGGTACAATATTTTTCATCTGTTTATGGCCCTTCCTTCCACTGCCCCTTCCCTCTATAAATCAATGGTGGGACAGTCAGTTTTAGATCGGAAAAATTGCGTATGAGTGTTAAAAAATAAAAGGTTGGGTCCATTTATGAACCTTTAGAGACCGTGTAATGGCTATAAACGACATATAGATCTAAGGCGAAATGTATGTTCATGATTAAAGGATATTAACCATTGCGAAAGAATTCTTTAATAATGGAAAACGTGGTGAATGAGGTTAAAATATTGGTTGCTCCCACATAATCCATGAATATGTGGATAGACTTCTTGCCTATTGGGATATCCTATTTTCGTGGATGGCACCATTTGTTTGTAATTGTATATTTTGTGTAAGAGTTAAGACTTATCTAAAGTACAATTCTACGCAGACTCAAGATCGTCTAGTTTTCACTCAAACACTAGCATATAATTCGTGCGATTCACGAGTGATGTATAATAAATAAATATAAATATAATTAAAAAATTAGTATATATAATAAATTCAATATCTTATTTTAAAGCTATTATATTGATACTCTATTTTTTCATATTTTGCGTGCTTAAAATAAACTTAAAAATGTCATATTTTAAACAACTTTATATGAAACTAAAATAATTTGATACAAATTTGGTTCAATATTTTAAGGTTAAGTAATCAAACATTATTGTACCAAATGTGGAAAATTCATTCCAAATATAATATCTTCTATAAAGAAATAACACTCAAACATAAAGATAGGAAAACACCAAATATCTCCAAAATAAATTGATTTAACTTGTTATGAAAACATATAATTCAATATTTTTCTATAAAAATATATATATATATATATATATATACACTCAAGTGGTTCTAGTTTTTCTTCTTATAACCAAAAAAGGGAAAAAAAAACACATGTGAAAACTATATTTGTACTTTTAGAGAAATATTTCATATATGTAAAAATTTATTCTACATATTATCTTTGTAAATTTTATTCCCACCCAAGAACTCTATCAGTTTGGATTTGTAAATGCTCCAATTTTTTATTATTTGTAAATCTTATACCCATCCAATTTTATATTTTGATTGTAAGTCCTCATCTGAGACTTGACTATCGGGGTATATTATGGAATATATGAAATTTCAACAATGTCATCATTTTTAACACCTTTCGTGATTAGTGCAAGTTTTCAAATGAAAAGTTTATATCATATAAAAATTAAAATGATAGTACGGAAGAGGTGATTTTTTTTAGTGTTGTCCTGTTCTCATCTGAGTAGACATGTTGGCATATATATATATATGGATGGATGGAAAATGCATCCTATGACTCTTCTATTTCCAACAAAAAAGAAGAAAAATAGGGGTAAATAAAGGTAATGTAATGACTATAATAAATGGTGCTTCAAGTATAGCATCAAGAAAGTTTATCTATCAAACTCTAACTATTTGTAATAAAACAAGAAATTACCTCTCTCAATTAACTCTGCCCCTTGGGTGATAACTAATAAAATATTTGTTACGTATAGTTTTAAAGAAGAGATCGTATTAGTTGAGGTGTGACTAAGGGGTTTATTTAAGAGACTTTTGGTTTATAAATTTTTTAGTTTCAAAGAACACAATGTTCAAGAAGAGAGAAAAAAAAATAAAAAATATTAAAGGATCATTAACTCCTCTAATACTACATTGTGAGGTTTTCACTAAAACATTGAGGGTATTTTTGTGGACATCTCATACATCACCCAATTTATTATGGGCATTTTCCAAATAAGTCTTATAAATATTTATGACATTTCCTAATTGTTCCTATCAAAACAAAATTTCTTAATATATCCTATTTATACAAGTAGTGAATATTCACTACTTGTTTACAAATAGAACTTATTGAAGCAATTTTTTTAATGAGATCAGTTGCATAAAAAAATCTTAGGATCTATTGGACTACATATTTAATAAACGGGACTTATTTGTGCCTAAATTTGGATTATTTATCTTAGATCTCAATTACCAAATTTATAATCATAGATAAAAGAGAAAATGAAAATATAAAGGAAGACACGTGAGATTTTTACGTGGTTTATCTCAAGAATGGAGCCTACATCCATGTGGTAAGATTATTTAGGGTTTTATTCCAATATGTTAGCTGCAATACTAGGGTTGAACTCCCGTCCTCCTTCATTTGGGGGAGATGGTGTATTTATAGTAACCGGAATCCTAAAAGGTGGAATGATTTTATAACTTGAAGCATTTACACATGTGTACAATAATATGCATTTGGGTGTTATTTATGTGCATGGATATAATGACGGTTGAAGTCTCCACGTGAGTCTCTTCATGTGACTGATGGTTCACCTTCTTGGATATGGTCAGCTGGAGAGACGACCAAAGGGTTCATGAGTCAACCAGGTGTTATCTATTGTGGAAACCTTATAAATGATGTTGATAGGTGTCACAATCTCATTAGTCAAGATGTTCCACTATTTTTAGGTTACAATAAATTCCCCCAATACTGTATCCTTGAAGGTTGAATGAAAGGATGGAGTATTCATTACTAGGATTGCTCAGTGCCTCATAAAGGTTGTGGTCGACGACTCATCATACGGACATGTAAATTTTTCCCAATGCTTATATTTGAGCAATGGAAATTTTGTAAATAACTTGAAAAGTAGCGAATCACTAGAGGGTACTTTGTTTTTTTTCCTTTTTCAGGATTTGGGACGCCATCGAGAACATTGGTACACTTAATCATTTCAAATCCTATATATCAAGAGTCATCATTGTAACTATTAAAGGCTCATTTTCCCTCAAATTTTTCTCGCTTATGTTATCTAAAATTCTCTTTCCTCCATTGTTTCTTCTCCATTTTGTTGCTGTAGGGATTTCAACGTGCTTGCTACAACAAGTTCTTTTACTTTATGAGCTATTAAGAGGGTGTATATAGTTGATGAGATCTCTCCAGAGGAATTTAGGGAGAGAAGAAAAATCCCAGATTGGGTGACTATAAAGATAGTCTATGGACCTTGTGATTTATGTGCCTTGAGTGAGGGTCATTGGTTGCCCAAAATCTGTATAGTTGAATGCATTATTACTTCCCTCCAAATAATTTATTTCTCAAATTTTGTCAATACTTCGATGTGGTCCCTACTCAGGTGGTTCCAAATACAAGGAGAGCAATTAATGTAGTAAATCGCCTTAATGAGATACATGGAACCCACATAGGAATACCCGAACTTATGTATTGCTATAGTTGGGGGACCACTAGAGATAATATTTATTGCCTTAAGACAAAACATTCCAATAGAGCACTAGTGGTTCGTTTACTATATTCCAATAAGGACTATTGGGAGTATATTATTTTGGTTAAAACTTGATATTATGCCTCTCTTCCTAAGGGTGCAAGATACAACGGGCCAAGATGCGCTCAGGAAGGGCAAAGCCTAGGTTGATAATTAATTTACTTATCATATTTTCTTCTGTATTTACTTCTCATTCATTGTTCTATTGATTCTCATCTTCATGTTTGATTTTTGTAGAGAGAAGGAAGAAGGATTGTCCTCCTGACTCAGAGTTTAATTTTGCCGACTGTAAATATATTTACTCCATTCAGCAAAGGATAGGAGAAGAGAATCCTCATTTTTCTTCTGTTTTGTTGGAGTACCAAAGATCTATCACTTCTTTTGTAACTCGACCTATAACACACATTCCCATAGCCCCATATATTTGGAAGGACATACATCATCCTCATCTGTTATTGCGTATGAATCTCCTTTAGAGGAAGATGGATATATTACTTTGAAGGAAGTACCTCTTCTTTTCAGTCTTTGGATTTATCCATTATCACATTCACTATCTCCTCTTCAGACCATATGGTCAAGAGGAAAATTAAAAAACTTCTTGCTAGAGCCATGTCTCCCCCTTTTATTGAGAAGAAGAAAAATGCTGGTGAAGGTTCCAAGAGCCCAGTAGTAGTGACTACTGAAGAAATGAAGAGCATAGAATCCTAGTTCAAGAGACGAAGGAAATGTCGTACCACCAAGCTGTAACAACCCGCCTAATGGGATACCGGGCGATCACTCCTATATCAAATTAAACCAGGGGTCACATATGGATCATTCTTAGCATCACTGTCAAAAATCCATTTAATTACTAATATCCTATTAGGCGAGCGTTAAAAACTTTTACTTAACTACTCTTTTTAAACAATTAAAATAAAACATCCACAAGTTAATGCGTAAGTGAACTGAAATGAAAATGAAATGAATATGAAAATAAAATAACCGAACACTCGGTTCAAATTATATAACCATATCGAATAACGTGCAAAGAATAAATAAAATCAGTTGGACCATTGGCCCGAGTGTTTGTACAATACCTCCTATCTAGATTGCAAGAATGTAAGTGGCTATCAAGAACCTGAACGCATCCACAGCTGCTGCAGCTGATGTCTGACTCAAAGGAAGTATCATCCAGGCGTCCCTGTGTCTGGACACCTATATATATATATATATATATATATATATATATATATATATATATATATACAACAAGAGAGGAAAAGTAGATAAACGGGTTAGAGCCCGAGTTTGAAAATATTTTGCAAGTGCATAAATGCTTTATTTTAGAAAAATAGTTTTTTTATCTCATATTTGAATTGGTATCGCACTACCATGAGATACCCCTCACCTCTCCTCCAGTAGTGCACACCTAACGCATCCTAACAACATACCCTAGTCAAGCTATCCCTGCCTAACTAGTCTAATTTACCCATCTACTATCTACCCTAGATAGTCCAAGTGCTAAGGGCTAAACTTCCCTCCATTCTCAACACTGCACTAAGTTCGTGCGTGGGGTGTCTCGCAAAGCGAAATCCAAACAAGGAACCCCCCCGATACACTACAACTTGGCAGGGTTAATGGTAGAGATCCATTAGGCCCGTAGCACACATCTAAAGTATAAATATATACTTATATATATACAAGTAACATTCATTATATATATATATGTTTTATCAGGATAATATCTCCCGGACTGAGGATTCATATAAAAAGTATTTATCAATACTTATCCTTTTTCAAAACTTTTCATTTTTTCTTCTCATATCTAGGAAATGTATTTAAAAGCCAATTCATTATCATCAATTTCTTTAACAAATCATATACCTTTTAAAAAGACAATTTTATTATCATAAAAATTCTTTTCATATCATATGCTTCCACATCTCTTCTTCCATCCGAGAAGTGTTACCGAATCCAATCCATATAACCCATTTCCCTTCCTATATCCAGGAAATGTAATTAAAGACAATCCATTATCATGAATTGCTTTAACATAACGAGTTCTAAGACCACCCGTCCGGGTTTCTCCACTGTGCGCGCCCCTAAATGGCTATCATCTTCCAAGGCCTATCATCAAGACAACCTGGGATCCTACATCGCAAGACATCGAGAAGCGGCCATATGCCTGCGGGATAGTCAAGACCACACTCGTAATCTCCTAACCAGCGCAGAAAAATATACAATAAACACTCATATGGCCTATAGGACTATATTCACCCTACATTCGTTAGGCAGGGGGCTTCACCATACGTATGCAAACTTCCCTTATGATAGCGATTTAGAGAGGTGTGTATCCTCATTTTTATGATTTATGAAAATCGTTTATCTTTCCATTTTGAAAACATTTATATTTTATTTTCAAAAATAATTTACATCATACTATACATATATACTTTAATCACATAGTATATACATATACCATACATCATATATTCATCCTTAAATACATACATATGGCCCTACTTGCCAACTACATCTAACGGTGACCATTAATCCCAAAAATTCCCTCAAGGAATCATAATCAGGCATTCATATTAGCATGATTCTAAATCCAAAGTATTTCCTTACTTTTATAACTAATAAATACCTTAATCATCACTAAGGATTTTATCGGATGTCTCCAATTATACCAATTCACTCTAAGTGAATATATACATATGTATATAACTACACCCCCAAATTATCCTAATTATCTCCTAGGGCACACTCAACAGTAGTTGATATAATTATGCTTTCTATACGCATAATTATATAGGCCTATATGCCTACTAGAAATATCCTCGGGATTTATCTCACCCGAGCAACCTTAAATTCAGTGGGTTAGGGATTTCATTTCCATGAACCCAAAGACTACACCTAGTCCAATTAATCATTTAGGGTTCCCCACCCTATCTTAGGAACCCCAACATTTTAAATCCTATATTTATCTATTTTCCTCAAAAATATAATTTAAGGGTTATATATTTAAAACCCCCACTTCGCCCTCCTAATTTTCCTCAATTAGAGAGCTATATACTCTACAAGGACTACTCATTTTATCCCTTAATTAACCTCAAAGAAATGTGAATTGGAATCTATACCATCCAACTCACCCTAAGAAAAATTGTCCATTTTTAGAAGGGGTCGATCGATCGACCCATGGCTCGATCGATCGAGCCCCCATGATAGATCATGTCGGGCAGCTTCTTCTCCGAGAAGCTATTTCGGCCATTAAAGATTATCCCAAGCTTTTGTCGCCTCAACCAACGGTCTACAACTTCAATCAGCTACAACTACACATATATAAAGGGTTCTAAACATCCTAGAACCCTAAACCACTAATTAATTTAGATTAATTTCTAAGTTTCTCCAATAATCAAATTTTAGGGGTTTATTCGTTTTATCTCCCGAAAATCCGTTTTATCCATGAAAACCCAACCCAAAATCATTAGGGTTTGTTATAACAACAATGATATGAGATATTTATGCTTAAAAATAAATAAAGCAAGTAAACACTTGCTTCGTGGATAAAATCCGACATCCTCGAGCCGAATCCTGCGGAGGCTGGCCGGAATCTCCCCCTTTTTCCTCTTTTCTTCCTCCTATCTCTCTTCCCTCTCTTTTCTCTTATTTATTTCTATTTTTCTCCCTCTCTTCCTCCTTTTATAAGGAGAAAAGGGTTTAACCCCCTTAAAATCCAAAAACGACTCGTTTACTAAATTACGAGCCTATTTAACTCCAAAATTCCTCGAAACTCAGTTTCGACAATCAGACCCTCTTTTTTGACTATCTCGGACATTTCGAGACTCATGGCGCAGTCAAAATTTTCATCCGAGGTACTTGACTGTAAATCACTATTCTAACCCATAATACTTAATGCGGGTTTTCTCATTGAAATTTTACCTCTTTTGTCGCTTTACTCCACAGCGACGTATAATTAAAATACCTCGACCTATTTAATCCCAAAAGTAATTACAATACCCATCGAAAATCATTAAATCCTCAAAAATCCCAAAAATCACTATTTCGAGAAATTCTCCAAATTTCTAATTAATACTTAATTATGAAATTTAAATCATCTCCAAAAGGGCAAGTTGTTACACAAGCAGGAGTAGTTAAAAAATCTCAAGCTAGTCAGGTCATCGTAGAGGCTTCTTCTATGGAATTGAACCCTAGTTTAGCCAAGGGTTTGATTTCTTTCGAGGTTATCTCGGTTGATGGGTTAACAACTATCCCATTATCCTAGGCGAGGTTACTAGAGAGATCTAACCATAATATGGTTTTGGTAATTGTCTCAACATATTTTTTTTGGCACCATTTATACTTATTTTTTGTTGATTGCCTTTGATCTTCAAAATTCGCAGTTCTTGGTTGACTATGAACAAATTTTTTTATTAGGGATGACTAACTCAGGGAGTCGTCTACTGATGTTGAGGATGATTTCGAAGGCCTAAATGGGTCTTTGGATGCCAGCAAGGAATCCTATAAGAAAGATCAGAAAGATTGGTAAAGTAAGGTGAATGATTATAAGCAGGTAAATAAGGTTATCGAGAAGGCTACGACAGATGCTATGAAGGCCGCCACTTAGGTGGGCAAAAAAATTCAAGACTCGAAGGTGAACATGAAAAAGTGAATATTATATGTTTACACCTGTTGTTGGGATAAGGAATTTTCCACTTCTTCCTTGCAGATCGACTATCTGAAGAAGGTTTCCTTCAAGGATGGTTAGGAATCTTGACTTAAGCAGGCTAGCATTGCTATTGATTCAGACCTTTTTTTTTTTTTTTTTGCATTTTAATCCAGGTACTCCTCCTGTTATTGATGAGGAAATGGAGGATAAGGAGGTAGTTGGTGAGTCTTTTATAGCACCGGGAACTTCGATGGTGGTGGTCTGACTAGTAGGAGATATTGTCCAAGATAAGGATAAGGTGTAATAGTCATGGAGTTTTTCCTTTTCTCTACAATTTTATAATGTTTGGTTCATTTATATTGCAATCAAGAATAATAGTCCTTTTAATGAATTCCTATAGACATTTAGTAAAATTTCTCATCAGTTCCCCTTGAATAATGTTGATGTTTGCTGAATTTATTTCTTGGTTTTCCATATTTTATTCTTCAGTTTAAATCCAGGAGACCTGTAACAACAGCGACTGAAAGTGACATTTAAGGAAAAGTTTTCAGCTCTTTAGATAAAGGCATGGAGATCTAGAAAAAGATGCATTATAGAAATTTCTCTGCCTGGATACTTACAACCAGGTACAAGAAACATATATACATTTGCATAGGTATTTGACCAGGCGGTGGTTATCAACGCCTCTTACTATGAAATGATTCTGAAGATGCAAGAGGATCATAAAGCTTCTATAGTCAGTCTTCACATAGACTAAGAAGCGAAGTACGCTCGGCTGAGCAATAAGAAAGGTTTTGATAAGAATATCTAAGATATCTCTTAATCACATCAAAAGAGGGAGTTTGTATTGAATAGTGAGTTCACTGTAAAACCCCGTAGTTTTACTGATTTTATTTAATGGGATTAATTAAATTAAATGAGAATTAATTGAAAATTAATACGGATTGAAATACTAGAAAGATGTGAGTTGGTATTTGAGTATGATGATAATATTGAGTATTACTCAGTATATATGGTAATATATGATTATGAAAATTATTAAAATTATCGCGAGTCATAAATACGACAATCTGGAAAATTAAGTTGGGACGCACGTGTTAGTCACGTCAGGAAATAATTTAATTAGATTAAAAATTAAATTATAATTCTATCAACCGTATGGTCATTTTGAGTGCGCCAACGTGTCCGGAGGGGTCGAGATAGTCAGAAAACACTAGCCGGGGATTTAGTTTGGGTCCCGGGGCACTTTTAGGCCAAATCGGCAACCCGAGAGGGTATTTTGGTCATTTTAAAATTTAAGGAAATAAGACCCACGAATTTGAGGGTTTATTTAATTGTTACTGGAAATGCCATTAGGTCCATTATCAGCCAAAAAGGGAATAGTGAGCTACGTGAATTAGAGGAGAAGTTGCAGGAGGTCTCCAAACCCTAGCCACCACCTACCACCACCACTTTAGACGGAATTGTGACTGAAAAGAAGGAAAGAACCAGCCCTTGGACACCATCAATGATTCTGAACATCAAACTTAAGGAAAGTTATTAGATTCCATTAGTTTTTAGCGAATATATCTTCCATGTTAGTGTAGAAATTGATTTTTAGTCTTGAAAGATGATAAAAACCCAAGAAATTTGAGATAGAACTATAATTCGTGGATAGGAATTACATGTAGATTAGTTCTGGACGAAATCCAGTAACCAAAATATAACCCTTGATTAATTAAGAACGGATTTAAGAAGACAAATATCATGATTCTTGAAGAAAATAGAAAACTAGGGTTTTTATGAAGATTTGATCCATATGAGGTTAATTGCTGATGATTTAATGGTTTCGAAACGTTAAAAATATTGTATATAGGTTTTACAATGGTCCCATATCCTTTGTTTCATACCTTGTAATGGAGTTTTGGGACAAATCTGAGACTGAAAAACGAAGCAGTCCGTAGCCTATTTGGTGCGATCGATCGATCGACATTCATAGGTTGATCGATCGACCACCATCGATCGATCAATATTCATAGGTCGATCGATCGACCTTCCCAGAAACTATGATATTTTTCTACTTATTGAATTTTGTAATTTCGACCCTAGAGAATTATTGGTGGGGACCTTGTGAACATTTTTAAAATTAAGGAAGACTAGTAGGTATGTATATGAGACCTGGATTATTATTAGAATTATATTTGGGAGTTATGTTAAACCTAATAAGGTTCGACGAGTGAGGTACTATTAAAGACTGCGATTAAATGAGTTAAATCTATATAGTTGATAATATAAGGTTAGTGGCAGAAATCTGGACCTTAAGAGTATTGGATTAAAGTGTGGGAATAATAGGAGACTTAGTAACCTTTATGAGTTAGGTTTTAAGTACTTCAAACTACGACATGAGATGTGTCGGTGGACTATATTATATAACTATCCAAAAATATAAAAATGTACTAATTGGATTAGTGGTATAGGTATTGAGAACATACCTTTAATAATATTATAAATTATCTAAGTTATGTGAATGCTTAGTATGTAGATTTATATGTGTACGACATACCTACCATACTTGCTATCACAGAAGGTCAACTTTCATAACAGGACCATCTAATCTTTGTGTGCCTACGGGGGTATTTAGATTGGTACCTTAAGGACATAGGCTTGTGAATGACTTATTTGTGAGTTGATAAGTCAGCTGACCATGGGAGCGTAGGTATGTGTGTGACCCATGGGTATGTGAACTATGCCCGCCTCCAATATGTGTGATTTTTCTTATTAAAACAGTTCCTGAGAGATTCGGAATATGTAGTCCTTATGTACGTGATGTACCGAAATTCGATAGTAGAGTATGTGTGCACCGCAGCTTAGCCTAGGGTGCCCTAATTATATAATTATGTTGAAATTTAAATATTGGTGATGATAATAGACCCCTTGTTAATGTGGGTGAATATCCTTATTAATATGTGTGAATATTTATGACACTTTGAGTAAAGTTAGGATTGAGAATTTCCTATATGATTTAATATAAATTAATCTGATAAATGAAAAGGTAGATTCACATAAGTTAGATTGGAATGTCTTGAACAAACTCCTATATTATCATGTGAGGACGGGTTACAGGATAAACTAGTTATTTAGCAGCATAAGTAGGATGGGTTATGGATATCCGTTAAGCGTGCACATTAGTTAAGAGGTGAGAAACTCATGTGACAGCACGTAACGGTGACACCCCGCCTAATTAAATACCGGGCGATCACTCCTTTATTAAATTAAAAATCAAGGTGAACAGTTGGTTCATTCTTAGCATCACTGTCGTAAAAATAATTTTTATAAATTAACACCCTACATAATTAAGCTAAGTGTCAAAACCATTTTTCAACATTTCTAACCAAATTATATTTTTAAAGAAAATTTATTTATTTAATTAGTAACAACATTTTCAATAAGTAAGAATCATACAACAATTATCCTGGAACATAATCCAATTACTTTAAACATTCAACATCCAAAATCCCAACATTTAAAACTTAATGTAAAACATACATGCTGAATAAATCCCAAAGTAACAGTACCAGAAATAACTAAAATACAAATGTCCCAACAAAACAGATAAATAGTGGAAAGGGCGACACATGCCCCAATAACTGAGAATCATAGGAGTGGAATCAAGTAAATGAAATCGTCTAAGCAAGTGGCCTGCAACTCCCACCTAAGCTGCAACACGTTCCTTCCAAGGGATCCTAAGCAAGACTCCCCTATGGCTGGGCACCTATAGTACATACATATATATATACAAGAGAGAGAGAGAGAGAGAGAGAGAGAGAGAGAGAAACGGGTCAGAGCCCGATAGTGTATATGATTTAAAAATTGTTTAGTAAGTATTTAAATTGATACAGGCCAATGCAACAACATATTAGTGCGACACTCTCTTGAGAAATTCTCACCTCTCTTCTAATGTGCACACCTATCGCACTAACCTTCCCAGTGGTCTATTTCATCATATATCACGCTATCCTTTCCCAATGGTCTAACTTATCTTAGGTTATTCGCAAGATTCAAAATTTAACGATTCAATTGTTTGAAAAGAATATTTCAATTAGTAACCAAAGTTCTCATTTTAACTTTATTAATCAATAAAGTTTTCCAGCGTCATATTATACTTTCTCAAAACAAGTATTTACAATTTGAGTCATCAACCATGTCCTACATATCAAATCACAGTAGTCAGTTCCAGATTTCATAATTTCATATATATATATATATATTAACTACTCGTAAAATATATATATATATCATAACAGCACCCCAAATAAAAACTATGGTGCGGGCATACTCTACTATCCAATCCCCGTATCACTCGTACTAAGGGAAATACAAATTCGGAATAACTCTCGAACTGTATTAACACATACTCAAACAATATTGTGGCGAAGCATAGATTCCAAGTCTCTAAGAGGATGGCATATGTCTGCGTCTCTTAGGACCGTCTGAACTATCACTGCGATAGCCTGTACCAAGGATATCTATACACAAACAATATGAGGCGAAGCATAGATTCCAAGTCTCTAAGAGGAAAGCACATACCCGCGTCTCTTAGGACCCTCTGAACTATCATTCCGATAACCTGTACTAAGGATATCTATCTTCTAGGGTACAAGTCAATATCCCCATAAAGGTCTCATCGAGATAAGACTGTCCCAACGCGGTAACCTCTGGGATAGCAAGTAGCGTGGGCATGTTTTTCACACATAGATAGCATATGCATACACAATCATATAACTATTATAATATTACCATATCAATATTGGGTATATTCTCAAATCCCATATTTGAATTTATTTCTCATTATTTAGTTATCACGTATAACCGTTCACATCTTACTTTAATTTGAGGAACCTTTCCACTTACTACATGACGCTCATGGATTCTATCCTCCCAAGTATAAAATTCAGTAGGTATTCATCTATTTTCCATCGTAATCATTTTTATGTAATCTCTCCCTTTAATACAAGATTTCATAGTCCTTTATGTAAGTATCCCAAAAATACAATTCTCGTCTCACATTAAAGGCCCCAACATTATTCATATGTCCTACTGGTCTTCCAAACTCCCAAAACATTTTATTAAGGGTGTCCAAGAATTATCTCACGATAAATTGAATTTAACTCATTTAGAAAGGGAAATAGGAGTCTGCCAGGAGGGGTCGATCGATCGAGGTCTGGGGCTCGATCGATCGAACCATCGATCGATCGAAGCTCTGGGCTCGATCGATCGATCAAGCAGGTATTGCGATTTTTGTAGTTTTGCAGTTACGAGTTCTAACACATATCTTCATCCAAATTCAAGTTTTACATTCCCAAACGTCCAAATATTCATACTACTAACATTATATCTTCATATTAGGTATTTCCAATGTAAAGCATGTGGATTTCTATCATTATACATGGATTAACAGCCCAAAAATTATCATAATTATCAAGAACCCTAGAATTCTCTTTCAACATGGTTCTAACAAATATTTCCAGAAATTTCTTCTTATAAACATCATAATTTCGTGGGTAATTCCTCTACATGGAAAGTGTTTCCAGAATTATCAATTTATCCATCACTACATGTAATTCCTATCTCAATTCTATGGTTTTCTTCCATAAAAACTCATTCTAATTACTCCTAAACTAATATGAAAGATGCACCAACGAAATAAGAAAGATACACACTTGCCTGGGGTTTTTGGTGTTCGTATTTGCAGATGTTTTTGGTGTGGTTGCGTAGCCCGTCGCGCGATCTACGCGTTGGTGGTGGTGGCGGTGCAAACGGATGGCTTTTGGGCCTTGGATTGCCTTGGAAGCTCTCTCCTTCCCTCTCCTATGGCCGTCACTTTTCTTTGGTTGTTCTAACCCTAGAAGACAACCTTAGACATCTGATATACCCCTTGAATTTTCTGTGACACCCCAATAAATATCGGGTAGCTACTCCTTTATTAAATTAATTCAAAATGCCAAGTTGGTTCAGTTAATAGCATCACTGTCGAAAACATTTTAATAATTACAAACCACCTAGTATTTAAAAAGTAAGTGCCAAATTTTAAGTTAAGTCTGATTAACATGCAGTAAAAGAATAATGAAATAATAACAACCATTCACTATAATGAAGTAATGAATAACCAACAACATAAATATAAATCCGGAGGAAAACTCCTCACAACAATCCCACAACTGAAAAATAATACTACAAGTCTGAATCCTGAATAATTACATGCCAGAAGTCTCAATAACTGGAATAAATGAAATATCTCTAAAAGAAATGGGCGACATGCCCTACAACTGATAACTGAAGAATATCGAGTCAAGATAAATGAAGAGTCTACAAGCAAAGTCCTGTAACTTCCACAAACAACTACAACTCGTCACCTGAATGAGAATCCTAATCATGGTGTCCTTGTGGTTGGACACCAAAAAATGGTTTTTACAAAAATAGATGTGAAAGCAAATGGGTCAGATCCCGAAAGTGGAAATAATTTTAAAAATAGCAAGTGTTTTAATAACATTAAAACATTAAATGCAAAATACATGTTAGGACGTGCACTCACATGGAATTATCACCTCTCGACTACATGTGCACTCCTAACGTACCGTACCCATCTATAAGACATCCATATCTAACCAAACTGTAATAAGTTCTACCCCTTACTACTAGATTCCCATATTACATTCTAACGTTATCAATTAAATAGAGGACTTTACTTACTCTCAGATTCTCAATTAGAAATACCGTTCACTATTAGTTAACCCATTTTGTTTTCTCAAATCATTACCATACTATTATTCACAATACCAATCATGAAAGTTCCCATTACTTAAGTGTATATTATTCACATCATAAATATACAATACAAGCACCCCGAGACTAAGCTGCGGTGCACACATACTGTGCTATCCATCCCGGTACATCGCGTACATAAGGATCACGTATTCCGAATCTCTCAGGAATCATTCTCAGATAACAACATCACAAATAATGGAGGCGAACACAGTCACATCACATGGGTCACGCACATACCTGCACTCCCACGATCAGCAGACTTATTAACATCCCAATAAGTCCTTCTCTGACCTATGTTCATCGAGGTAACCAATCTAAATCCGGGCAACACAAGGATTAGAAGGCCCTAAGCGAACGTAAACCTCCCGTGATAGCAAGTATGGTAGGTATGTCATACACATAAAATCAATACATATACTAAGTATTCACACATCTTAGTAATCACCATAATATATTGGTGGTACACTTCTCATTCTCGTACCGACATATAATACTACACAATTCATATATTCCCGGTTAATATAATAAATTAGGCCATCAATAGTTCTCGCAACGTAATAGACACTCACGTCCTACTTCATATTTGCCCTTAGATTCAAACTACACTTCTAGGTTTGACTCCTCATTATATCCCAGACATCCCAAATGTAACAATTAATCATTAAGGGAAGGTTATCTCTACATATACATAAGATTACGAGACACTCGGGATCAAAACAGGCTAAAAAGCCTAAACTGTCAACTCGTTCGAAGTCTCGTTCGAACGAGGCTATTCAAACGAGAGTTCGTTCGAATGAACTGGGCCTTCTAACGAGATCTCGTTCGAACGAAAGTCTTCAAATGAACATCCCTCTCGTTAGAACCCAAACTGTCAACTCGTTAGAAGCTCGTTCGAACGAGCTCGTTCGAACGACCTGAGCAAGTCTTCTAACGAGTGGCTAGATTCGGGCCCAGAAATCCTTATTTCATTTTTTCCTTCTTTTCCTCACTTCTAATCTGTTCTAAACATTAGTTCAATAATTGTAGGTCACCTACTAACATTTTTGTGGGGATTAATTCATTATAAACATCATCTAAATATCAAATCCATATATTTATCCCCAAATTTCAAGAACATGAACCCTAATATTTATAAATCATCAAAGAGTCTAAATAAATCCATTTTTTTTTCATCCAAAACGTATTAACATCAGATTATTCCCCTACATATAGTTCTACATGCAAATCCTCATCACAATACAAGTTTCTAATTCCAAATTAATGGTTTTTTTATCAAACTCCCAAGAACAATATGATTTTTATCAATTCCTACACATGGAGGAAGCATTCTCTGAAATTAATTAGAATTAAACCACTTGCCTTAAGGGTAACTCTGGATTTGATGACGAATCTGATGAATGGTTCTCTCTCTCCTCTGCAGAATTTCTCCTCTCTCTTTCTCCAATCTTTCTTCTCTAATGGTGGTAATGGAGGCTAGGGTTTTTGTCTTAGGAACGTTTGGGGCTAATTCTAATAACCCCCGTAGCCGTCTAATCAGATAATGGCTGGTAATGGGTTAGTGGATGTTTTAA
Source organism: Sambucus nigra (assembly GCA_949130495.1). Classification (NCBI taxonomy): domain Eukaryota; kingdom Viridiplantae; phylum Streptophyta; class Magnoliopsida; order Dipsacales; family Adoxaceae; genus Sambucus; species Sambucus nigra. Next base: position 378,097,463 of record OX422214.1, on the reverse strand, counting down.
TTTTCCAATTAAAACTCCTAAAATTCGTTAATCAAAAATCCCAAAATTCTAAAATTACCAAACTGCCCTTATAAGTTACCGATATGGCCCAATAATGTCCCAGGACCCAAACTTAACCCCCGGCTAGTGTTTTCTGACTATTTCGATCCTTCCAGATGCGTTTGCGCACTCAAAATGATCATACAATTAATAGAACTAAAATTCACTTTTTAATTATCATAATATAAACCTGACGCGACTGTCACTCGCGTCTCAACAAAATTTTCCAACTTGCCGTATTTCAATCTCACGACAAATTTCATACTTCAATATTCATATATAATCATATATGCACATTATATTCAAATACCAACTCGCTAGTATTTTAATCCGGATTAATTTCCAATTCATACGCATTTAATTTAATTAATCCCATAAATAAATATCACAAAAATACGGGGTATTACATACTTCCCCCTAATAACTGAATTTCGTCCCGAAATTCGGAACTAGAAAGTACCTGGTAAGAACAACTCTGGATAACGTTCGCGCATCTCATCCTCGCGCTCCCATGTGGACTCCTCAACATTATGAAGTCGCCACTGAACACGCACTAACGGGACTATCTTTGACCGCAGTTTCCGCTCACTTCGGTCCAAAATAGTAATCGGCCCCTCCTCGTAGGAGCTATCAGGCTGGAGATCGATGTCTTCCAAAGCAATGTGAGAATGATCCAAATCGTCTCTAAGATATTTCCTTAGCGAGGAAATATGAAACACATCGTGAATCCGATGTAAATGCTCCGGTAACCCAAGCCTATACGCAACCGGTCCAATCCGCTCAATAATAGGAAATGGTCCCACATATCTCGGTGCCAACTTCCCTTTCTTCCCGAAACGCATAATCCCCTTCATAGAAGATACTCTGAGAAAAACCTGGCCCCCCACTTGGAACTCTCTGAAGAACCTCTTCGCATCAGCATAGCTCTTCTGCCTATCCTGAGCTACTCGAAAGCGATTCCGAATCAATTCTATCCTTGCCGAAGTATCCTGAATCACTTCCGGCCCTAGTAGTTTGTTGTCCCCCACCTCCAACCAACATGCTGGGGAACGACAAGGTCTACCGTACAACGCCTCAAATGGAGCCATGCCAATGGTGAACTGGTAGGAGTTGTTGTAAGCAAACTCTACCAGTGGAAGATACTGCTCCCATCCACCCCAAAAATCAATGATACTCATACGCAGCATGTCCTCCAACATCTGGTTTGTACGCTCCGTTTGCCCATCGGTCTGCGGGTGATACGCCGTACTCAACCGCAATTCCGTGCCCATGGCCTCCTGAAAACTCTCCCAAAATCGTGAAACAAATATCTTGTCTCGGTCAGACACGATATTTAAGGGCACACCGTGAAGTCTCACTATCTCTGAAATAAAGAGCTGGGCATACTGCCCCGTAGTGTAGTCTGTCCTTATGGGTAGAAAATGAGCGACTTTAGTCAACCTGTCCACAATTACCCAAATGGAGTCGTGACCTCTCTGTGACGTAGGCAATCCCGTGATAAAGTCCATGGATATGCTCTCCCACATCCACATCGGGACCTCCAACGGCTGTAGCAGTCTTGTCGGTCTTTGATGATCCACTTTTACTAACTGACAAGTGGTGCATTTAGAAACAAACTCAGAAATGTCTCTCTTCATCCCACTCCACCAATACTGATGTCTCATGTCTTGGTACATTTTGTCCCCACCGGGATGTATCGCGAATCGTGAGCCGTGCGACTCGGCCATCACCTCGTGCCGCAATTCCTCCCCTTCCGGAACTACCAATCTCCCATTGAAGCGTAATCCCCCGTCTGAGCTAACGGTATAGGAGTCAGCTCCCTCTGCTAGTAATCGAACTATCATCTCCTGACAGAACGAGTCATCTTCTTGTGCCTTTACCACTCTCGTGACAATCTGCGGTGTAACAGTCATTACTGACATGAAAGATCGGGCCACTTCATCCTGGTGTCACAACTCCTTCCACTTCGCCTTCCACACCCCTGCCACCTCATCTACTGGCCTACGGCTCAACGTGTCTACTACCACATTAGCCTTTCCCGGGTGGTATTGGATATCGAACTGATAATCCTTCATGAACTCAATCCACCTTTGTTGCTGCATATTCAACTCCTTCTGCGTGAATAGGTACTGTAGGGACTTGTGGTCTGTGAACAATCAAAACTTTTCCCCCAACAGATAATGTCTCCGAATCCGTAGGGCAAATACCACTGCCGCCAACTCTAGGTCATGAGTGGGGTAATTCTTCTCGTGAGGCTTTAGCTTACGGGATGCATAAGCAATGACCTGACTCTCCTGCTGTAATACACCTCAAAGTCCTTGTAAGGATGCATCGGTGTAGACTAGATACTCAACTCCCGGTCTTGGCAATGCTAACACAGGTGCTAAGGTCAACTTATCCTTCAACTCATCGAATGCCAGCTGACAGTCATCACTCCAGATGAATGGCACACCCTTACGAGTCAGATGTGTCAGAGGACCTGCTATCTTCGAAAATCCCCGAATGAACCTCTGGTAGTATCCTGCTAATCCCAAGAAACTATGAATCTCCGTTGGTGTCGTGGGCTGTCCCCACTCCCTCACCGCGGATACTTTCCCCGGATCAACAGATATTCCCCGATTGAAAATAATATATCCCAAAAACTGGACCTCCTTCAGCCAAAACCCGCACTTCTCATATTTTGCATACAGCTCGTTCTGACGTAGTGTCTGCAAAACTTGCCTCAAATGCTCGGCGTGCTCCTCCTCTGTCTGGGAGTAAACCAGAATATCATCAATGAAGATAATGACAAACTGATCTAGGAAATCCCTGAACACCCTATTCATCAAGTCCATAAACACTGCTGGAGCGTTGGTTAAACCAAAAGGAATAACCCGAAACTCGTAAGAACCATATCTCGTTAAGAACGCAGTCTTCGAGACATCCTCCTCCCTGATACGCAACTGATGGTATCCTGATCTCAAATCAATCTTCGAGAAGAATGAAGCTCCTCTCAACTGGTCGAACAAGTCATCGATTCGTGGGAACGGATACTTATTCCGTATCGTGACTTTATTCAATTCCCGGTAGCCCATGCACAATCTCAGTGAACCATCTCTCTTCTTTACGAACAACACAGGGGCACCCCACGGTGAAGTACTCCTCCGTATAAACCCCTGACCCAACAACTGCTCAATCTGATCCCATAACTCCCTCATCTCAGCTGGAGCCATACGGTACGGTGCGCGTGCTATAGGTCTCGTATCTGGCAATAAGTCTATGAAAAAATCTATCTCTCGACTGGGGGGTAGGCCTGGTATCTCCTTAAACACATCTGAGTACTCCCTGACAACTGGGATCGAATCTAAAGGAATCACAACCTCCTTAGAGGTATCCTCCTCTATGTAATACAAATGAGCGGTCGAACCTCCCTCTGGGCGAGGCATCGCCACTACAAACATCTCTTGCCCCAGAATAGTAAAAATAATGCTCCCATCGAAGCAATCAATCATGGCTCTATAATCAGCGAGACAATCCATACCGATAATCACATCGTGAACATGCATATCTAATACCAACATATCTGCAGGTAATACCAGACTACCAATCTCTACCCCTACTCCCCGACATATAAAGAAAATAAGTGACCCACTCCCCAATGGTGAGTCTACACACGTCACTGTGCTCTCTGCTGTGGCTAACAACCCTAAGGCTTTCGCAAAATGTGTAGCTATAAAGCAATGTGTTGCCCCCGTATCAAACAAAACCCGACCCATAGTACCATGGATAGGAAACATATCCTTAATCGCACGTGGTTCCTGCGGAGCTGCTGCCTGGTGGACGTTATAGACACGACCATACTGTAACTGTCCCTGCTGTACAGGAGCTGCTGGAATGGCTAGAAGAGCTGGCACCTGGGCTGGAGCTGGGAGGTCTGGTGGAAAAAGTGACCTCTGTGGCTCATGTCGAGAACCCTGCTGCTGCTGCGGGGCCCTGCCCCTATCAGGACAGTCCTGGCGTTTATGGCCAGTCTTTCCACAAACGAAACACTTCCCCGGGAAGTTCCCCCTCTCTGCCCTCCTGCCCCCGGCCCTGGTGGCCGTTACCGTTCCTCCATTGGCCCTGCTGAAATTGTTGTTGACCATTCTGACTCTGCTGGTGCTGATGGCCGTTCGGACCCTTATGGCCCTGCCGGAAGCCTCCCTGTCTGTGCCTAAAATTTCCTGACCTGAACCTCTTGTGATCCCCCTGCTGGGTACCCTGAGCACCCTATCTCTGCCCCTGAACAGATTGTGCCCCACTGGCACCATTTACTCCAATGCTGCCCTGATGGCTAGACTCTCCCGATCGCTTGCCCTCAGCCATGTGAAAACGGTGATCCTGGCAATGGAGCAATGCAGCGTTAACCACATCAGAATAAGTGGCTAACGAGAGGTTCCCTAACAAGTGCTGGCAAATCCTCCATGTCAACCCGTCCGTAAATTTCTGTATCTTCTTCTCCTCCGTCGGTATCTCATTCGGAACAATGTTTAGAAGATCAGTGAATTCGACCTCATACTCGGCCAGTCTTACCCTCCTATCGAAGGCTCATCAACTTCCTCCTCATTTCCGTGTGAACAGCTGACGGAAAGTACTTGCGATCGAACCGCACCCAGAACTCCTGAATAGTGAGAGTATCTCTCTCCTCCACTGTGGTAATAGACTCACACCACTGCAGTGCAGACCCTACTAGCTTAAAGGTATCTAGTATCTGCTTATGGACATCTGTGCACTCATACATCCTCAGGTGTCGCAGGATGTCCTTCCTCCACTGACTCGAAACTACCACATCGAAACTACCTACGAACTCCAGAAGGCGTGCTTTCTGAAAAGCATCTCGTACACGTTCTCAAGCAGACGGGAATGCATGTGCCTGAATCGGTGCGGATACTGGCGCCTGAGCTGGTGCCTGCTGAACTACGGCAAGTGTGGCATTTACCATCTGCGCCACAATGGTTGCAACCTCGGCGACATTCATCCTGCCCGGAACTGGTGCGGGCTGTGGTTCTGGCGTTGCATCCCTGGAAACCCGTTGTGCACGTCGTGGAGGCATCTGAAATAAGAATGAAGTTTATAAGTTCTCAGTTATAAACTTAAAATAGCTGAAGAACGTAGCATATACAAAAGAATACAACAGTCCTAAAATATAAGGCTCTACATCAAAGAAAGCTCAACGGAAACATAATAAGCCGTTCAGATCCTAAAGGACACTAGAACCTGATGCTCTGATACCACCTGTGACACCCTGACTAATTAAATACCGGGTAGCTACTCATTTATTAAATTAATTCAAAATGCCAAGTTAGTTCAGTTAATAGCATCACTGTCGAAAACATTTTAATAATTACTAACTACCTACTATTTAAAAAGTAAGTGCCAAATTTTAAGTTAAGTCTGATTAACATGCAATAAAAGAATAATGAAAGAATAACAACCATTCACTATAATGAAGTAATGAATAACCAACAACATAAATATAAATCTGGAGGAAAACTCCTCACAACAATCCCACAAATGAAAAATAATACTACAAGTCTGAATCCTGAATAATTACATGCCAGAAGTCTCAATAACTGGAATAAATGAAATATCTCTAAAAGAAATGGGTGACATGCCCTACAACTGATAACTGAAGAATATCGAGTCAAGATAAATGAAGCGTCTACAAGCAAAGTCCTGTAACATCCACAAACAACTACAACTCGTCACCTGAATGAGAATCCTAAGCATGGTGTCCTTGTGGCTGGACACCTAAAAATGGTTTTTACAAAAATAGATTTGAAAGCAAATGGGTCAGAGCCCGAAAGTGGAAATCATTTTAAAAACAACAAGTGTTTTAATAACATTAAAACATTAAATGCAAAATACATGTTAGGACATGAACTCACATGGAATTCTCACCTCTCGACTACATGTTCACTCCTAACGTACCGTACCCATCTATAAGACATCCATATCTAACGAAACTGTAATAAGTTCTACCCCTTACTACTCGATTCCCATATTACATTCTAACGTTATCAATTAAATAGAGGACTTTACTTACTCTCAGATTCTCAATTAGAAATACCATTCACTATTAGTTAACCCGTTTTGTTTCCTCAAATCATTACCATACTATTATTCACAATACCAATCATGAAACTTCCCATTACTTAAGTGTATATTATTCACATCATAAATATACAATACAAGCACTCCGAGACTAAGATGCGGTGCACACATACTCTGCTATCCATCCCGGTACATCACGTACATAAGGATCACGTATTCCGAATCTCTCAGGAATCGTTCTCAGATAACAACATCACAAATAATGGAGGCGAACACAGTCACATCACATGGGTCACGCACATACATGCGCTCCCACGATCAGCAGACTTATTAACATCCCAATAAGTCCTTCTCTGACCTATGTTCATCGAGGTAACCAATCTAAATCCGGTCAACACAAGGATTAGAAGGCCCTAAGCGAACGTAAACCTCCCGTGATAGCAAGTATGGTAGGTATGTCATACACATAAAATCAATACATATACTAAGTATTCACACATCTTAGTAATCACCATAATATATTGGTGGTACACTTCTCATTCTCGTACTGACATATAATACTACACAATTCATATATTCCCGGTTAATATAATAAATTAGGCCGTCAATAGTTCTCGCAACGTAATAGACACTCACGTCCTACTTCATATTTGCCCTTAGGTTCAAACTACACTTCTAGGTTTGACTCCTCATTATATCCCAGAGATCCCAAATGTAACAATTAATCATCAAGGGAAGGTTATCTCTACATATACACAAAGTTACGGTACACTCGGGATCAAAACAGGCTAAAAAGCCTAAACTGTCAACTCGTTCGAAGTCACGTTCGAACGAGGCTGTTCTCGTTCGAACGAACCGGGCCTTCTAACGTGATCTCGTTCGAACGAAAGTCTTAGAACGAACATCCCTCTCGTTAGAACCCAAACTGTCAACTCGTTAGAAGCTCGTTCGAACGACCTGGGCAGGTCTTCTAACGAGTGGCCAGATTCTGGCCCATAAATCCTTATTTCGTTTTTTCCTTCTTTTCCTCACTTCTAATATCTTCTAAACATTAGTTCAATAATTGTTCAAGGTTCCTAATCGTCCCTAACACACATAGGTCACCTACTAACGTTTTTGTGGGGATTAATTCATTATAAACATCATCTAAATATCAAATCCATACATTTATCCCCAAATTTCAAGACCATGAACCCTAATATTTATAAATCATCAAAGAGTCTAAATAAATCCATTTTTTTTCATCCAAAACGTATTAACATCTGATTATTCCCCTACATATAGTTCTACATGCAAATCTTCATCACAATACAAGTTTCTAATTCCAAATTAATGGGTTTTATCAAACTCCCAAGAACAATATGATTTTTATCAATTCCTACACATGGAAGAAGCATTCTCTGAAATTAATTAGAATTAAACCACTTGCCTTAAGGGTAACTCTGGATTTGATGACGAATCTGATGAATGGTTCTCTCTCTCCTCTGCATAATTTCTTCTCTCTCTTTCTCCAAGCTTTCTTCTCTAATGGTGGTAATGGAGGCTAGGGTCTTTGTCTTAGGAACTTTTGGGGCTAATTCTAATAACCCCCGTAGCCCTCTAATCAGATAATGGCTGGTAATGGGTTAGTGGATGTTTTAATTTTCCAATTAAAACTCCTAAAATTCGTTAATCAAAAATCCAAAAATTCTAAAATTACCAAACTGCCCTTATAAGTTACCGGTATGGCCTAATAATGCCCCGGGACCCAAACTTAACCCCCGGCTAGTGTTTTCTGACTATTTCGACCCTTCCGGACGCGTTGGCGCACTAAAAATGACCATACGGTTAATATAACTAAAATTCACTTTTTAATTATCATAATATAAACCTGACACGACTGTCACTCGCGTCTCAACAAAATTTTCCAACTTGCCGTATTTTAATCTCACGACAAATTTCATACTTCAATATTCATATATAATCATATATGCACATTATATTCAAATACCAACTCGCATCTCACTAGTATTTTAATCCGGATTAATTTCCAATTTATACGCATTTAATTTAATTAATCCCATAAATAAATATCACAAAAATACGGGGTATTACATTTTCGTGGGTTTAATTCCCTAAAAATGTAAAATGTCTAAAATGCTCTCCCGGGGTACCAATTTGGCCTAAAAATGCCTCGAGACCCAAACTAAACCCCCAGATACACTTTTCGGACTATCTCGACCCTTCCGGACGCGTTGGCGCGCTCAAAACGATCATAAGAATGACTTATAAAATATTCATTTTTATTTATCAATGTTTAGTCCCGACGCGACACGGGCGCGTCCCGACTCAAATTTCCAAAATTGTCATTTTATTCACTCGTGACATTCAATATAACCAATATTACATATTACTTTTCTCATTAGTAATATTCAACAAATTTCCCATAATTACTAACTCTCGTCACGTTAATAATTATAACATAATTAATTTCCAGATTTTTATTAAATATTTTACTCACATTAAATTTAATAAATCCCCAAATTAATATAGCATAAAAATACGGGGTATTACATACTTCCCCCCTAATAACGGAATTTCATCGCGAAATTCAGAAAACAAGGCGTACCTGGTAAGAACAAATCTGGATATCTCTCGCGCATATCGGCCTCGCGCTCCCAAGTGGATTTCTCCATATTATGATGCTCCCACTGGACTCGCACAAGTGGAACTATCTTCGACCTCAATCTCCTCTCACTATAGTCTAGGATAGCCACCGGTCTCTCCTCGTAAGACCTGTCAGGATGTTAGTCTATCTCATCTATCGCAATGTGAGTATGGGCCATATCATCCCGAAGATACCGTCTCAACGACAAGACGTGGAATACATCGTGAATGCGATGTAAATGCTCTGGTAGTCCCAATCTGTATGCTACCGGTCCAATCCTCTCGATAATGGGAAATGGTCCCACGTACCTCGGGGACAATTTCCCTTTCTTCCCGAACCTCATCACTCCTTTCATAGGAGATACACGCAGTAACACTTGGTCCCCCACATTAAACTCCCGGAAGAACCGTTTCGCATCGTCGTAGCTCTTCTTCCTGTCCTGGGCTACTCGAATGCGACTCCTGATCATCTCAATCCTCGCGGAGGTTTCCTGAATCACCTCCGGTCCTAGCAACTTGTTATCCCCCACCTCGAGCCAACAAGTTGGAGAACGACAAGGCCTGCCATACAAAGCCTCAAATGGAGCCATACAAATCGTAAACTGATAAGAGTTATTATAAGCAAACTCTACCAGTGGAAGATATGGCTCCCAACCTCCTCCAAAATCAAGAACACACATGCGTAGCATATCCTCTAACATTTGATTATTACGCTCTGTCTGTCCATCTGTCTGTGGGTGATAAGCTGAACTCAACCTCAACTCAGTACCCATAGCTTCCTGAAACCTTTCCCAGAAATGTGACACGAAAATCTTGTCTCTATCTGACACAATATTCAGGGGCACCCCATGTAATCTGACAACCTCATCAATGAAAAACTGACCATACTGATCCGTGGTATAGTCTGTCCTCACCGACAGAAGATGAGCCACCTTGGTCAAACGGTCTACAATCACCCAGATAGAATCGTGGCCCCGCTGTGATGTAGGCAACCCTGTAATAAAATCCATGGAAATACTCTCCCACTTCCACGCGGGTACTTCCAATGGCTGAAGCAATCTTGACCGTTTCTGATGGTCCACCTTCACCAGCTGGCAGGTAGAACATTTGGACACGAACTCAGCAATGTCCTTCTTCATCCCACTCCACCAGTATTTCCTCCTCATATCCTGGTACATCTTATCTCCTCCAGGATGTACCGCAAATCGGGACCCATGAGATTGGTTCATCACTGCATGACGTAGTTATGCCCTTTCTGGAACCACTAACCTTCCATTAAACCTCAAACCCCCATCAAAACTAATAGAATAGGACTCAGCACCCTCGGCTAAAAGTCGTACAATCTGCTCCTGGCAAAACGGATCTGTGGTTTGGGCCTGTATTACCCTCATAACAATCTCGGGTGTGACTGTCATAACAGATACGAAGGAGCGGGCAACTGCATCCTGGTGACCCAACTCCTTCCACTTCACTTTCCAGACGTTCGCTACCTCATTTACCGGTCTACGGCTCAACGCATCAGCAACTACGTTGGCTTTCCTCGGATGATATTGTATGTCAGACTGATAGTCCTTCATAAACTCTAACCATCTGCGTTGTCGCATATTCATCTCTCGCTGAGTGAATAGGTACTGCAGTGACTTGTGGTCTGTGAACAAACGGAACTTCTCCCCCAATAAGTAGTGCCTCCATATCCTCAATGCAAAAATGATCGCTGCTAACTCCAGGTTGTGGGTGGGGTGATTCTTCTCATGCGGCTTAAGCTTACGGGAGGCAAAAGCTATAGCCTTCTCCTCCTGCTGAAGTACTCCCCCAAGTCCCCGTAAAGAGGCATTGATGTAAACTAGGTACTCCACACCTGGCTTCGATAAAGTAAGAACTGGTGCGGAAGTAAGCTTGTCTTTCAGCTCGTCAAAAGCCAACTAACAAGCGTCATCCCAAACATACGGTACCCCCTTGTGAGTCAGATTCATCAATGGACCCGCTATTTTGGAGAATCCCCGAATGAATCTCCTATAGTGTCCGGCTAACCCCAAGAAACTACGCACTTCCGTTGGTGTCATGGGCTGTCCCCATTCCCTCACCGCTGACACCTTACTCTGGTCAACTGCAATCCCTTGCTCAGAAACAACATGGCCCAAGAACTGCACTTCTTGTAACCAGAAACAACACTTCTCGTACTTAGCATACAATTGATGCTCTCGTAGAGTCTGAAGAACCTACCTCAAATGCTCGGAGTGTGAATATATCAAAATGTCATCTATAAAGACGATGAAAAACTGATCCAAGAACTCTCTGAATACTCGGTTCATTAAGTCCATGAATACGACTGGAGCATTTATGAGACCAAATGGCATCACTTTGAACTCGTAAGACCCATATCTCGTCAAGAAGGCAGTCTTTGAAACATCCCGCTCTCTAATACGTAGCTGATGGTACCCCGACCTCAGATCTATCTTCGAAAAGAAGGTTGCTCCCCTCAGTTGGTCGAACAGATCATCAATTCGAGGCAACGGATACTTATTCCGTATCGTGACCTTGTTCAACTCCCGGTAGTCCACACACAACCTCAGTGAACCATCTCTCTTCTTCATAAACAGAACTGGAGCGCCCCAAGGTGAGGTACTCCTACGAATGAATCCCTGACCTAACAACTGCTCTATCTATTCTCGTAACTCTCGCATCTCCGCTGGAGACATACGGTATGGAGCGTGTGCTATAGGTCTAGTATCTGGCAATAAATCTATAACAAAGTCTATCTCTCGACTGGGGGGTAGGCCTGGTATTTTCTGAAACACATCGGAATACTCACGAACAACTGGAATTGAGTCTAACGGAATCACAACCTCCTTAGAGGTATCCTCCTCTATATAATACAAATGAGCGGTCGAACCTCCCTCTGGGCGAGGCATCGCCACTACAAACATCTCTTGCCCCGGAATGGCAAAAACAATGCTCCCACTGAAGCAATCAATCATGGCTCTATAAGCTGCGAGCCAATCAATACCAATAATAACATCATGCTCATGCATATCTAAGACTAACATGTCTGCATGTAATACCAAACTACCAATCTATACCCCCACTCCTCGGCATATAAAGAAGATAAGTGACCCACTCCCCAGTAGTGAGTCTACACATGTCACTGTGCTCTCTGCTGTGGCTAACAACCCTAAGGCCTTTACAAAATGTGTAGCTATAAAATAATGAGTCTCCCCAGTATCAAACAAAACCCGACCCATAGTACTATGAATAGGAAACATACCCTCAATCACGGGTGGTGTCTGTGGAGCTGCTGCCTGGTGGACGTTATAGACACGTCCGTACTGTAACAGCCCCTGCTGCAATGGAGCTGCTGGAACGGCTGGTAGGGCTGGCACCTGGGCTGGAGCTGGGAGGGAAGCCGGAAAAAGTGGTCTCTGTGGCTCATTACGGGAACCCTACTGCTGTGGGGCCCTATCTCCCTCCGGACAATCCTGGCGTCTATGGCAGTGTCTACCACACCCAAAACATTGGCCTTTGAAGTTGCCTCCCCTCTGACCCTTTTGACCACGGCCCTGCTGGCCGTTACTTCCTCGCCACTGGCCCTGTTGGCCATGATGAACACGTTGTTGGCCCTGTTGGCCCTGCTGCTGACCCTGCTGTCGGTGTTGGCCTTGCTGGCCCTAATGGTTAGGCTGGCCCTGCTAATCCTTCCTATAACCCCCATATCCCTGTCTGGAATCACCTGAACGGAATCGTTTAGCAGGGTCCCCCTGATGGGAACTCTGCTCGAGCTGACGAGTCTGTCCATGAGATGGTGCCCCACTAGCACTATTACCCCCCGCCCTGTCCTGCTGGGTGGACTCTCCTGCTCTCTTGCTTCCCTGCATATGGAAGCGGTGATCCTGGTAATGTAGTAACGCAGCATTGAGTATATCAGTAAAAGTACTCAGAGATAGGTTCCCTATAAGATGCTGACGGATCCTCCAAGCTAACCCGTCCACAAACAACATAATCTTCTTGTCCTCAGTGGGTGCCTCATCTAGAACGATGGTGAGAAGTCTCTTGAATTCCTCCTCATACTCATCTACGGTAGAATTCTCCTGCTTCAAATTCAGTAATTTCTGCCTCATCTCAGTCTGCACGGCGGGTGGAAAATACTTGCGGTCAAACCGCTCCCAGAACAACTGAATAGGGATCCTGTCCCTCTCCTCCAATGTGGTAGTGGACTCCCACCACTGCAAAGCAGCCCCCACCAGCTTAAAGGAAGCCAATAACTTCTTTTGCATGTCGGTGCACTCATACATACGAAGATGCCGCTGGATGTCTTTCTTCCATTGGCTGACTGTGACGATATCTGAGCTACCAGAGAACTCAGGGGGATGCGCCTTCTAAAAAGAATCCCTAACCCTCTCCCATCCAGATGGAAGTTGTGCTGGTACTGGCGCCACTGCCTGAATCTGGGGTGGATCCTCCTAAACTACCTCTAGAGCGGCATTCACCGCCCGAGCAACAATGGCGGCTACTTCATTAGCATTTATAGTGCCTTGTGCCGGAGCTGCTGGCTGCTCGGCCTGGGCACGCCTATCCTTCGGTGTATGTCTCGGAGGCATCTGAAACGTGAAGACGTTTATTAGTCTACAGTTATTAACAAATCTCAAATAGCTGAAGACGTAACGTTAAAGCAGAAATACGACAATCCTAAAAATAGGGCTCTATAGCAAAAACGTTAAGCTGAAAGCGAACATAAGCCATACAGATCCTATGGACACTAGAACCTGATGCTTTGATACCACCTGTGACACCCCGCCTAATTAAATACCGGGCGATCACTCCCTTATTAAATTAAAAATCAAGGTGAACAGTTGGTTCATTCTTAGCATCACTGTCGTAAAAATAATTTTTTTCCAAATTAACACCCTACATAATTAAGCTAAGTGTCAAAACCATTTTTCAACATTTCTAACCAAAATATATTTTTAAAGAAAATTTATTTATTTAATAAGTAACAACATTTTCAATAAGTAAGAATCATACAACAATTATCCTGGAACATAATCCAATTACTTTAAACATTCAACATCCAAAATCCCAACATTTAAAACTTAATGTAAAACATACATGCTGAATAAATCCCAAAGTAACAGTACGAGAAATAACTGAAATACAAATGTCCCAACAAAACAGATAAATAGTGGAAAGGGCGACACATGCCCCAATAACTGAGAATTATAGGAGTGGAATCAAGTAAATGAAATCGTCTAAGCAAGTGGCCTACAACTCCCGCCTAAGCTGCAGCACGTTCCTTCCAAGGGATCTTAAGCAAGACGCCCCTGTGGCTGGGCACCTGTAGTACATACATATATATATACAAGAGAGAGAGAGAGAGACAGAGAAAAACGGGTCAGAGCCTGATAGTGTATATGATTTAAAAATTGTTTAGCAAGTATTTAAATTGATACAGGCCAATGCAACAACATATTAATGCGACACTCTCTTGAGAAATTCTCACCTCTCTTCTAATGTGCACACCTATCGCACTAACCTTCCTAGTGGTATATCTAATCATATATCACACTATCCTTTCCCAATGGTCTAACTTATCTTAGGTTATTCGCAGGATTCAAAATTTAATGATTCAATTGTTTGAAAAGAATATTTCAATTAGTAACCAAAGTTCTCATTTTAACTTTATTAATCAATAAAGTTTTCCAGCGTCATATTATACTTTCTCAAAACAAGTATTTACAATTTCAGTCATCAACCATGTCCTACATATCAAATCACAGTAGTCAGTTCCAGATTTCAGAATTTCATATATATATTAACTACTCGTATATATATATATATATATATATATATATATATATATATATATATATATATATATATATATATATATATCATAACAGCACCCCAAATAAAAACTATGGTGCGGGCATACTCTACTATCCAATCCCCGTATCACTCGTACTAAGGGAAATACAAATTGGGAATCACTCTCGAACTGTCTTAACACATACTCAAACAATATTGAGGCAAAGCATAGATTCCAAGTCTCTAAGAGGATGGCATAAGTTTGCGTCTCTTAGGACCGTCTGAAATATCACTGCAATAGCCTGTACCAAGGATATCTATACACAAACAATATGAGGCGAAGCATAGATTCCAAGTCTCTAAGAGGAAAGCACATACCCACGTCTCTTAGGACCGTCTGAACTATCATTCCGATAGCCTATACTAAGGATATATATCTTCTAGGGTACAAGTCAATATCCCCATAAAGGTCCCATCGAGATAAGACTGTCCCAACGCGATAACCTCAGGGATAGCAAGTAGCGTGGGCATGTTTTTCACACATAGATAACATATGAATAAACAATCATATAACTATTCTAATATTACCATATCAATATTGGGTATATTCTCAAATCCCATATTTGTATTTATTTCTCATTATTTAGTTATCACGTATAACCGTTCACATCTTACTTTAATTTGAGGAACCTTTCCACTTACTACATAACGCTCATGGATTCTATCCTCCCAAGTATAAAATTCAGTAGGTATTCATCTATATTCCATCGTAATCATTTTTACGTAATCTCTCCCTTTAATATAAGATTTCATCGTCCTTTATGTAAGTATCCCAAAAATACAATTCTCGTCTCACATTAAAGGCCCCAACCTTATTCATATGCCCTACTGGTCTTCCAAACTCCCAAAACATTTTATTAAGGGTGTCCAAGAATTATCTCACGATAAATTGAATTTAACTCATTTAGAAAGGGAAATAGGAGTCTGCCAGGAGGGGTCGATCGATCGAGGTCTGGGGCTCGATCGATCGAACCTTCGATCGATCGAATCTCTGGGCTCGATCGATCGATCAAGAAAGGTATTGCGATTTTTGCAGTTTTGCAGTTACGGGTTCTAACACATATCTTCATCCAAATTGAAGTTTTACATTCCCAAACGTCCAAAGATTCATACTACTAACATTATATCTTCATATTAGGTATTTCCAACGTAAAGCATGTGGATTTCTATCATTATACATGGATTAACAGCCCAAAAATTATCATAATTATCAAGAACCCTAGAATTCTCTTTAAACATGGTTCTAACAAATATTTCTAGAAATTTCTTCTTATAAACATCTTAATTTCGTGGGTAATTCCTCTACATGGCAAGGGTTTCCAGAATTATCAATTTATCCATCACTACATGCAATTCCTATCTCAATTCTTTGGTTTTCTTCCATAAAAACTCATTCTAATTACTCCTAAACTAATATGAAAGATGCACCAACGAAATAAGAAAGATAAACACTTGCCTGGGGTTTTTGGTGTTATGGTTTGTATATGTTTTTGGTGTGGTTGCGTAGCCCGTCGCGCGATCTACGCGTTGGTGGTGGTGGCGGTGCAAACGGATGGCTTTTGGGCCTTGGATTGCCTTGGAAGCTCTCTCCTTCCCTCTCCTATGGCAGTCACTTGTCTTTTGTTGTTCTAGCCCTAGAAGACAACCTTAGACATCTGATATACCCCTTGAATTTTTGTGGGTTTAATATCTCAAAAATGTAAAATGTCTAAAATGCCCTCCCGGGGTACCAATTAGGCCTAAAAACGCCCTCTCGGGGTACCAATTAGGCCTAAAAACGCCCCGAGACCCGAACTAAACCCCCGGGTACACTTTTCTAACTATCTCGACCCTTCCGAATGCGTTGGTGCACTCAAAATGACCATGTGAATGACTTATAATATATTCACTTTTATATATCAATGTTTAGTCCCGACGCGACACGGGCGCGTCCCGACTCAAATTTCCAAAATTGTTATTTTATTCACTCGTGATATTCAATATAACCAATATTACATATTAATTTGCTCATTAGTAATATTCAACAAATTTCCCATAATTACTAACTCTCGTCAAGTTAATAATTATAACATAATTAATTTCTGGATTTTTATTAAATAATTTACTCACATTAAATTTAATAAATCCCCAAATTAATATAGCATAAAAATACGGGGTATTACAGTAACTAACATGTAATTAATATTCATTGTTTAATGCAATTAAACAATTTCTATATTTTAAATTGTTTTCACCTCGAGCTCTGACCCGTTTGCTTTCAAATCTATTTTCTTGAAAGACCTTTTAGGTGCCCAGCCACAGGGACCCCCAATTTAGGAGTTCCATTTCAGTGACGTGCTGTAGCTGGTGTGGAATTACAGGATCTTAATGATAGACGCCTCCACATTCTATATTGATTCCATTTCAGACTTCTTCAGTTGTTAGGGCATCTCGCCCCATTTCTTTTAGAAACAGTTTTATCATACTCAGTTTCATTGCCGTTTTTGAGTTAATTCATTTATTATTCAGACGTTGTATTTGGTTTTAGTCAGTATTTGGGATTATTCAAAGGAGTGTTACTCTAGACTCATTTATTATTCCATTATTATTTTGATGTGGCTGTGATGTGATAGTGGTATCATTTAGCTAATAATTTTAATTGGTTGCATGTTAATTTAATTAAATAAAATTTGATAACTCACTTTTTAAATATTAGGCGGCTAGCAATTGTTTAAATAAATGTTTTCGACAGTGATGCTATGAACTGAACCAACTTGACATTTTGTATTAATTTGAATAAAGGAGTATCTAACCGGTATTTAATTAGTAGGGGTGTCACACTCACCAGTGCTCGAGAAGTAACATGTTTGCTAGAACATGAAAAGAATTATCTTAGAAATGAATTGGAGATCTTGAATAAATCTTTGGGGACTGAACAAGACAAAGGCATATCCTTCTTGGAGAAGGAAAATAGCAAGTTAAGGGAAGAGAGAAAAATTCTAAAAAAATTCAAAACTAGCTAGTCATCCTAGAAATTAGAGGTTTCTCGACCCATTTTAGAGGAAGAAAGAACAAAGAAAACCCTTACCGACCTGGTAGGCTTAATGAAAAATCAAATTGTAGCTATTAAGAAGTTAACTGACATAGCTAATAGATTAACTTTTTGATTTCATAAACAACCAAGGACAGTTTGGATAAATGGGTATGATGAAGCTTTGGCTCATATGGGAGATAAATTGGATCTAGCTAGAAGAGAAGGTTATAAGTGGGATTGGTTAAATTCTTTGACAATTTTCAAGGTTCCTAACAAAGATTCCTTATAGTACTAGCATAATCCTGGCGTTATTGATTATTCAAATCCGCCTTTGAATCTTTATGCTAAATGGATCCCTAGTGATGGCATATCAATGAGATTTATCATAAAATATTTGGATGATTATGATTTGCAAGATGAAGATACCTTGGTCCGACCTCAGCATCTCGTGAATGGGCCCAACTCCAGCACTCATGATAGGCATAGAGATTTAAGTTCCATAGCTCGGACTTATTCTATTGATGCTCCTCTAGTATAAATAAAGAAAGACTTGGGGAAGTATCCAGCGGGATAAATTGTTATACTTTAACCTTATAATTTTTTATTTGAGGATAGCTATGTAATAAACTTTATTGATCTTTTGAATAAAAGACAATGTATTCTTAATACATGTTACCTTTGATCTTGGTCGACCAGTAGTTAATCATTATGATAGTATGGTCGGTTGTTAGTTGACTATTATGCTTTACTAATTACCAAATTGGATGAAACTGAGTTTTCCAGCCTTATGTTCTACTAACACATTTTTAGTTGTCCAAACAGATCTTCATCGTTCTTAGACTAATTTGAGTTAGTTACCAATGACGACCAAATTTATTAAGATTTTTCCCGACTTGGTCTGGAAAAACTTCTTGATCTTGACTTTAAGTCATACATGAAGCTCTCAGTTCTTAAACTAATTTTTAATTATACTTCTTGTTCGTGACTTTTCAAAGTTGAAGTCATACATGAAGGTTTTTTGCCAAAAAACTGTTGCTTGGTGGCGGCGCTTTTGATTGTAGTTTGCTTTTGCTGTTTTTCTGTTCACAATATTGTATTAGAGATTATTACATCTCCATATTCCTAAAAACCATAAAAAGGAAGCAAATTGACGATAAATTAATATATTCTCATTAAATTGTTCATAGTTGTCACATATTCACTGAAAACTTTCAAACTTATTGATATTACTTCCTAAGATGCATGTTTAGGATTAATCAAGAAAAAATTTGATTAAGTTCAAACTGGTTCACAACTTGGTGTGGTCTATTAAAATTGGAAAAAAGATATTTAACAAAAAATAGAATTATTTTTTGTCATCTTTAAAGTACACACGTAAAAAGGGTCCTAAATCTTCATTGAGGAGGCACCTCTCTCATGAGTTAGCCTTACTAATATTGCGATAGAGGAGATTTATTTACATCGAGATGATTCCTACGAGGAGAGGCCAGTCGTTATCTTAGATCATAGTGAGAGGAGATTGAGATCGAAGGTAGTCTTGCTAGTGCGTATTCAGTGGGGGCATCATAATGCCAATGAGTCAACTTAGGAACGCGAGGATGAGATGCATGAATAATTTACAGACATGTTTACTCCAGATATAATGTAATTTTTGAATTTCGTTATGAAATTTCGTTGTGGGGGGGAGTATGTAACACCCCATATTTTTAATTATGGGATTAATATAATTTAAGATGGGAGTTAATGGAATTAATCCGGAATAGAAATAAATATCAATTAGCTAGACAAATATTAATATTTGTTGATGTAAATTATATTGAATATTACTTAGTGAATAAAGTAATATCTGGTTATGAATTTATTTAAAATTGTCGCTAGTGAGAAATACAATAATTATGATAATTATGTCGGGACCCGCGTGTCAGCCGTGTTCGGACTCTATTTCATGTGGTAAAAAATAATGACTTTTTAATTCATACAAATGGTCATTTTGAGTGCGGCGTTGAGTCCAGAAGGTTCAAGATAGTCAGAAAAGTCTACTCGGGGGTTTAGTTTAGGTCCCAGGGAACTTTTAGGCCATATCGACATCTCGAAGGGGTATTTTGGTCATTTGTATTTTTGGAAAAATTAGACCTACCAATTTTTAAGTGTAATATATCTGATAAGAGAAGGGGGATATGGTTAGAAAGGTTAGAAACAAAGATAAACCACAAAGAGGCCATAGGAAAAAGAGGAGAGGATTTACAAAGCCAAGAACCACCATCTTGCACCACCACCACCACCAGATTGTAAGTCGGAAAGGAAGGAACACCAATATATCCATATTCTTCATCGGATAAGACCTACCACATTAGGCAAGTATTTAAACTTGTGAATATCGAGCCTATAATGTATCCATGTTAGTGTAGGATAACTTTCATATAATTATTCCATGATTTGATTTGTTTTGGAGAATGAAAGATACAATCTGGGTAGGATCTTGCATGAAGACTAAATTATAACATGGTTAGAAAACAAGTTCAAATCATAAAGAAATGGAAAAATGGATTTTATCTTAGATTTTTGGTGTATGAACATGAAATAAATCAAACCTATGGTTTATTGACAATTATGGGAAAAATAAATTTGGGAGTAAAGTTTATGATGTTTTGATGATGATGTTATGTTAGAAATCATCGATATGTGTATATATTATGATTGAGAAACTTATATATGAATTTGGTAATGAAATATAAAAGTTTAATTGAGAAAAATATGGAAAACGAATTTGCGTGTTGGAGAAAAAGACCCCTGAACCATTTCAAATGGATTCAACCAGGACCAAATCGATTCGGCTACCTAGTTTTGGCCACTTTTTTCCTTTTTGTTTAGAATCTTCGAGAAACGTTCGGGATTCAATTGTGTGATTTATTTTTAAATATGTTGGGGATTATATTGAGATACAAGTAGGACTAGGTAGGGTGTTGGGATTGGTCCTATTAGGGAGGATTTAGGACTAAACTGTCCTTGGTTGTATAGGGAGTTTAGCAAACGATATTATCTATATTGGGATTGGTCCTATTAGGGAGGATTTATGACTAAACTGTCCTTGGAAATTTGAGGGAAATGATACTTAGACCAGTAAGGTATAGGGAGTTTAGCTAATGATATTATCTGTAGAATAAAGGATACCCTTTGAGCGGTGAGTAGTACTTGGGAGAGTACGATAATAAGTAAAGTTATATATTATTAATACTTAAAATGTTCAGGTCATACATATGTTACGTATGGGATATATGTTATAGGATGTGCATATGCCTATATTGTTGATACATATAGGTGGTGTGAATATATATTTCTTGATTTATTATGTGTATGACATACCTACACTGCTTTCTATTGGGAGGAGGTTTCACATTGTGGAAGGTATTATCCGAACGAGCACACTGGGGGGATTTTAGACTCGTACCCTGAATATAGGCCTTGGACACGTGTTATCTAAGAGTATGATAGTTGCAATGGTTGAATGGGTGAGTAGGTATATGCGCGACCCATTTGGATGGGAATTATGTTCGTCTCCCACATATGTGATTTGTATTTATGGTTTGGTAGAGATATATCGAACCAACAGTCCTTTATACAGTGCGTGATAAACTGGGACGTGATAGAGGAGTATGCATGCACTGCGACGGATCCTAGAGGTGAAGTATTAGTGTATATATATATATATATATATATATATATATATATATATATATATATATACTTGTGATATATTCTACTGTGTGAATTTAGTAGATAAGAAAGATAGTGAAATCTAATATAACCTAAGTATGTGAACACTGAACCTTAGTTGTGAAAACTCTTACTCGGGATAATAAATGTGGAAATATTCAATAATGTATTATATGAGAAATACACGTGAATATAATGAGTAATATTTTATAAGACTTATGATTACAAACTATTTAGGGGTGACAACAGTAACTTGAATGGGTTAGAAAATGTTAGGTGTGCACAATAGTTGAGAGGTGAGAATCTCAAGTGAGATGGAAAAAGCTAACATGTAGATAGTATCTACTTTTCAGCATTTTAAATAGTTGCTTATTATTTTCAAAATATTTTCACTCGAGCTCCGACCTGTTTCTTGCAAATCATTTTTTCCTATATAGATTATTGTAGGTGTCCAGCCTCAGGGACATCTAGCTTAGGATTTCACTGAAGCTTGACACACTGCAGCTATTATGGAAGTTGCAGATCCTTGATATTAGACACCTCCACTCTTTTATATCCAGTGATCCTGTTGAAGTTATTGCAGTCAGGGCATGTCGCCCATTCTTAGTTTAGTTATCTCAAAGATACTACTCATTCATTTCAGTTATTGGATTATTTTTTATTCAGATATTATTATGTTCGCATTTTAGGCCGGCGTGCTTTATCCAGTTTCATTTATTATTCAGAAATTTGTTATTATTGTGTGGACTTAATGGAGTCGAGTATTTACTTCTAAATTATTGCATGTTGATTTAAAAAAATTAAAAGTTTTTTACACTAGATTGATTAATTATTAGGTGATTAATAAGGTAAATATTTTTCGACAGTGATGCTGAGAATGAACAACCTGGATATTCTTATTTAATTTAATAAAGGACTCATCACCCAGTATTTAATTGGGTGGGGTGTCACAGGTGGTATCAGAGCATTAGGTTCTAGAGTCTTTAGGATCTATACACCTTATTACGTTTCATCATAGCGTTCTTTGATATAAAGCCTTATTATAGGATTATTGTATTCCTATACATATGCGATTTACGCTCTCTTACGATTAAGTACAATTAATCAAATTTATATGCGAGATCAATTGATCTTTATACACCAAACAATATGGGACGACCAACTAGGGCCGTTAGAAGTACTGCAAGAGGGGATGCTTGGTAAAAGCCATGGAGTATTTGGGGTATGGTGATCGTGATGGAAGTAACCAAAATTATTGTTCCGACAGATGCCAATAGGATAAGAACTTGGGAGTAATAACTTCCTAAGAACTGTTAGAGATTACATCGATGTAATTTCAGACTCACCCAGCATAGTCAACAAGGGAGAGAGTCATAAGAACTCTTTTGAAGAATCTCTTATAAAGATTTGAAAAAGATATGAAGTGTGATGGGCCAATGTAAGTAAACAATCCAAAGGAAATGATATAGGGTAGAGTGAAGTGACACTCAGAATTAAATTTCGAGAGAAATTTATTATTATTTTTAGCTCATGGGAGCAATATAGAGCAGTGATAGGCAATCACCACCTATAAAGCAGTATATATGGAATTAAACGAGATATTGGGTGAAGTTTGACCGTAGGATCTTCCATCTACTGCTCAGACAGAGATGCAAATGTGATTATGAACTTATCACAAGTAGGTCAGGTAGAGACTGATCGTGGAAGGTGAGTTAATGGGTTTGGCAAACTTCGTAACCGAGGAAGGGGATACGAAGAATAAAAAGGGTCTGTAAGTTGATAATGTACTCATGGGTAGAATGCACAAGCATAAATGGGATATATGGCAAAGATTACTAGTGTCGATATCGTCAATGTCATATATTTACAAGAGTACATCAATGCTTCCAGGACAAGGGATCTAAGAGGATTGGGGAATCTAAATCGAACGCAACACTGAATTTAACGGTACTAGTGAAGCACCACAAGAGGGTATACCCAGTAAGGGAACCATTTAAACTCATTAGATCATTTAAATTCTTACCAAGTGACATTAAATTCATCAGGGCCATTAAGGCCCGCAATAATTTCCATAAGGCCAATAGAGCCAAAGGGATAACGGGGGTAGAAATCGAGCCAAAGGGATAACAGCGGTAGAACTCCACAATGAGAACGTGAGAACAGTCATACTAGGAAGGTAAATACAAACTATTCCAGTGGGGCAGAGTAACAACATGAGAGAGATTCCCAGCAAGAGAATCGGGCTAAGAGATTTAAACCCATAGACTATCAACCGTAGAAATCATTGGGTTCGGGTAGGATCAATAAAGTCATCAATAATAACAACATTCCCATTTCTCAAAACCATCAAGGCTGAGGGAATGGCGAGGAAGGCCAGTAGGGCCAGGTCCAGAAGCAAGATAATTTCTCTTGCAAGTTGTTACAGTTATGGAGTGACAGACCGCATGAAGAAGGTTTGCCCAAAGCGGGATGGGGGAAACCACATGATGAGATCTTGGATATGCAATCGTTACAGCTAAACAATGGGTAAGTTCTGGCATGGGGGTTATGCTCAGGTTCCCCTTAACCAGGCAAGCTAGATGGTATGTGGGAAAATAATTTTTTCTTTATCCTTATGAGTATAGGATACGCTTCGAGTGACATGGGTGAGTCACAATATTTGATCTTTTTACACTAAAATTCGTGAGTGAGTCAAAGTTAGTGGGTGTGTTGGTCATAATTACCTTATAATGTATTTATAGACAATTACCTTTGGGTAGCGAGACCTTCGTGACACCTGCGGGGAGGAGGAGGTGTGGACACTAAGTGAGATTTTCTATTATTATGTAGCAATTTTGCCCCTTTGGGGTGTTATAATAGTAGAGCATATTATTATTATTATTATTATTATTATTATTATTATTATTATTATTATTATTATTATTATTATTATGTTGTGTAGTGACTGGATATCGAGGGTTTGAGCGGTAGTAAACTCCTTGATAAGACTATCGTACGCGTTATTTTAGGATAAAATATATTGTTTTGCAAGGCATCGCCTGAAAGAAGGTTGAGCTTGCATATATATTGTTTTGTATTATAAACTGCGGTGAGTATATTGTCTTGTTATATTCGACCCCAGTTAGTAGGTACATTTACTAATGTGATTCAGAGTACATTGATTTATTTTTTAGTGAAGAGATATAGCTCGTTAATTATATAGTGCTGAGAAGTTAGTGACATTGGGAGCACTGTATTGGAGGCCGTATTAAGGACATGGGAGTGGTCGTGTAGAATTTTTATATCCCCGGATAGGAATTCGGGGGTACATGTTATGGACTAAGGGATTAATGGATCTCGATTATGAGCAATGTTAGGTAGTAGTGTATCGGGGGGTGGGGGTTCTTGTTTATATTTTACTTTACGAGACATTCCACGCATGGAAGTTAGCGACCGTTGGAAGTTGCGATATGTTTTGTCTTTAGTACTTGGGTTTAGTACTGTAATTTATTACACGTATACGTGGTTATAACTTTGAGATAATAGTTGTATTACAAATTAAGACCGATAGAGCCGTATAGTATTAATATACAAAAATATTACTAATCGTTGACACCGCGAGCAGACTGGTGGGACAACCTAATATATAATTAAGTGGAAAATGTAGGGTGGCTGAGTATAACCTTAACATCTAGCCATGACAAGTATGTGAGGTAAAGTTTGAGATAAATGTAACATGTCTAGTATGGTTTTGCAGAAATGCACATAGTATATGGTGTATGGGCACCCTAGTTAATCGTATCTTCAATAACATTTACGGGAGAAGATGTGGAAATGTAAGAATATACGTAGATGTATGGATAGATTTGAAGTAAAAATATAATGAGACAAAAGGGGTAATGAATATTCTTAGTGAGCAAGAAAAATCACTAGAGACAAAGGAATAAAAGGATGATACATGATTATAGGAATGGAAAGAACAAGGAATGAACAATGCAAATTCTCAAGAATAATTGACAGTACTTGATACAAAGGATTAATAAGGTGACATCTACGTCAAAATAAAATTTAAAAGATGTTGAAGTCTCTCACGAGTAGTCGGGTATTATTGAAGAAATATTCCACGAATGGATGAATCACTAGTTCGAATGGTAGTCTATAGACCGTCAGACTAAAGAGTACCATTAATGAAGGGACATGGGGAACAACGTAATATCCTAAAAATATTAAAAGATATGGAAATATATGTGTGATGAGAACAAATGACGAAGAGAGTTAACACATGGAAATATTGGAAATTTTTTCTTTTCAGTAGACGAAATACTTTAGCCGTGCATAAAGAGGCTCATATTTGTGAAAAAACGGGAATGAAATTTCAAAGCGAAGTGTAAGCACCAAGGTGAATTGTTAAATTAAATAATGGAATAGTTTGATATGAGATGACTAAAGCGGACTAGTCACTAGAATAGAATGGTAAGGGAAGACCGTTGGATGGAGGAATGTCATTGGTAGAGATATAGTGGGAATACCAGAACGATAATACTATAGTGAGATTACACGGGGTGCCACTCGATATTGTGTCCGACCGGGAAAAGATTTTCATGTCTCAATTTTGGGAGAGTTTCTAGGAGGATATAAGTACTGAGTTGCAATTAAGTATGACCTATCACCAGCAGAAGGATGGGAAAACCGATCGAATAAATCAGATGTTAGAAGATATGTTGCAAATGTGTTCCCATGAATTTTGCGAAGGTTGGGAGCAATACATTCCATTGGTAGAGTTTGTGTACAATAACTCCTATCTGTTTAGCATTGGCATAACTAGATGTAAGACATTATACAGTAGACGTTGTCATTCTCCTTCTTGTTGGATAGAGGAATGGGATAATAAACTACTCGGACCGGAGTTGATTTAGGATAATTCATCCTGGATTGAGATGATTCGAAGTCGCATAAGGGTAGCTTAGGATAGAAAAAAGAGCTATGGTGATGCTAAGAGATTATTTCGGGAGTTTAGTATGGAGGGACCAACTGTTATTACGTGTATCTCCTATGAAGGGGATAATGAGATTCGGGAAGAAAGGGAAATTAGGACCAAGGTACATTGGGCCAGTTCCTATCGTCGAGCAGATTGGCCCAGTAGCATACAAACTTGGGTTGAAGAAGAACTTGCATATGATTCATGATGTATTCCATATTACTTCTGTAAGGACAAAATTTTCAATTAAGTCCATTATTGTATTTGACTTATTCTCGAAATAAATTTTTTTATTTATGTCGTAGATAGATTTTACCGTGTCACGATCCAACATAGTCTATGACATTGAAGTTTATTGAAGACGTTGTGGCAAATCTTCAAGGATTTATCATGATAGTTTGCGGTGAAGAAATGAAGGAGTTCGTTTTCAACATCGTAGGCATATCAAAGCCATATCGGTGGACATCGGGACATACATGGACGCATGGTTGTAGATGAGCATCTTGGAAGAAGTACTTTCTACGTGGGCATTGTGGTGGTGTGGTTGAAGATTTGAAGACGCGTCAAGACTCAAGAGGATCGAGTCGTTGAGTAAATCTGTCTTTGTACTTTGTAAAATCATATCACAGTGATTGTTTGTCTTGGGTCTTCCGAGGTTTTTTCCCCATTGTGGTGTCCTCGTACATCTGGCGTTGTGAGTATTCTTTACTTTACTTTACTTTATTTTATCACTAGATGCATGTTTAGGATTAATCAAGATAAAACTTGGATAAGTTAAAATTGGTTCACAACTTGGTCTGGTTTAAAAAAATTGGAAAAAGGTTTTTTACAAAAAGGGAAATTGTTTTTGTTATCTTTAAAGCACATATGTAAAAAGGGTCCTACAAATTGGTATCAGAGCTAGAAACATTATTTTATTATGTTGTGATGCCGTGCGTTTTTAACATGAATTTGGGAAACTTTGAAAGTCTTAGAACTCTTGTTTTTTATATAAAAAATTACACTTATTGGAAGATGCGAATGAAAAGTGCTTTAAAATCAATTGATGAAATTGTTTGGTTAGTGGTTCAAAAAGGTTGGTCACCCCGGTCATGAGAGAGGGATAGGTCACTAGTTTAAAGCATGTTAAGTCATGGATCGAAACTGAACATAAACTTTCATAGTATAATTCTAAAGGCCTTCACATGATTTCATCACATGTCACAATTAAAGAATATAATCGTATCACGACTTCTGAAACCATCAAAATGGCTTGGTATGTTCTTGCACTTACTCATGAGGGTACTAGCACGGTTAGGGCGTTGAAACTTCAAAACCTCAATACACAATTTGAGACTATTGAAATGTTAGAAAGTGACTCATTTGGTGAGTTTTATGCTAGACTGTCCAATATTGTTAACTCCTCATTTAATTTGGGAGAGAAAATGCTTAACAATAGAGTAGGATTAATCAAGATAAAATTTGGTTAACTTAAAATTGGTTCACAACTTAATGTGGTTTATAAAAATTGGGTGAAGGTTTTTTAGAAGAAGAGAAATTGTTTCTGTCATCTTTAATGCACACATGTAAAAAGGGCCTTACAGCTTCATTGAGGAGCTACCTCCATGATAAGTTATCCTACACCCATATTATGATAGAGGAAATTAATTTATAGCCAGATGCTTCCTACGAGGAGAGGCCATTTACTATCTTAGATGATAGTGAGAGGAGATCGAGATCGAAGGTAGTCCCGCTAGTGCGTATTCAGTAGGGGCATCGTAATGCTGATGAGTCTACTTAGGAATACGAGGATGAGATGAATGAAAAATATCCAAACTTGTTTACTCCAGGAATAATGTAATTTACAAAATTTGGGATGAAATTCCGTTGTAAGGGTGGGAGTATGTAACACCCCGTATTTGTAATGATTTTTAATTATGGGATTAATTTAATTTAGGATGGGAATTAATGGAATTAATCCAGAATAAAATTAAATATTAATTAGTAAGACAAGGATTAATATTTGTTGATGTGAATTGTCTTGAATATTACTTAGTGAATAAAGTAATATGTGATTATGAATTTATTTTGATAATTGAGTCAGGATGTGCGTCTGAGTCATATTAGGACTCTATTTAATGAGGTAAAAGGTAATTAATTTTTAAGTTATCCTAATGGTCATTTTGAGTAAGCCGTTGAGTCCGTAAGGTTCGAGATAGTTAGAAAAGTCAAACCCCGGGATTTAGTTTGGGTCCCGGGTCATTTTTAGGCCATATCGGCATCCTAGAGGGGTATTTTGGTTATTTGTATTTTTGGGGGAATTAGATCAACGAATTTTCTAAGTGTAATATATCTGAGAAGAGAATGGATCTAGGGTTAGAATCGTTAGAAGTAAAGAAAAGCCGCAGAGAGGCCAGAGGAGGAAGATAAGAGGATTTCCAAAGCCAAGAAATACCCTCTTGCACCACCACCACCACCACCAGATTGTAGGTCGAAAAGGAAGGAATACCAATATATCCATCTTCTTCAACGGATCAGACCTACCACATCAGGTAAGTGTTTAAACCTGTGAGTCTATAGCATATAATGTATCCATGTTAGTGTAGGATAAATTTCATATGATTATTCCATGATTTGATTTGTTTTGGAGAATGAAAGATATAATTTGGGTATGTTCTTGCATGAAGACTGAAATATAACATATTTAGAAAACAAGTTCGAATCGTAAAGAAGTGGAAAATTGGATTTTATCTTAGATTTTTAGTGTATGAGCATGGAAGAAAGAAAACCTTGGGTATATCGACAATTATGGGGAAAATGAATTTTGGAGTAAGTTTTATGATGTTTTGATGATGATGTTACATTTGAAATCGTCCATATGTGTATATATAATGATTGGGAAACATAGATATGAATTTGGTAAATAAATATAAAAGTTTATAATTGAGGAAAAGATGGAAAACAAATTTTCGTGTTGGGGAAGAAGGCCCTGGACCATTTCAAATGGATTCAGCCAAAACCGAATTGATTCGGTGTGAATTAATTCGTTGCCCAGTTTTGGCCATTTTTTCCTCTTTTTTTAGAATCTTCGGGATACATTCATGATTCAATTGTGGTATTTATTTATAAATATGTTGGGTTTTATATTGAGATATTAGTAAGACTAGGTAGGGTATTGGGTTTGGTCCTATTATGGAGGATTTATGACTAAACTTAATTAGGCTAAATCAAGGAAAATCCCTAATTTGGAGAATAATTTGGGTCTAAAAATTTGAGGGAAATTATGACTTAGACCAGTAGGGTATATGGAGTTTATCTACTGATATTATGTGTAGAATAAAGGATACCATTCGAGCGGCGAGAAGTACTCAGGATCGTATGATAATAGGTAAAGTTATAAATTATTAATGCGTAGAATGTCTATGCATGGGATATATGTTATAGGATGTTCGTATACCTATATTATTGATATATATATATATATATATATATATATATATATATATATATAGGCAGTGTGAATACTTATGGCTTGATTTATTATGTGCATGACATACCTACACTACTTACTATTGGGAGGAGGTTTCGCGTTGTGGACGGTCTTATCCTGACAAGCCCACTGGTGGGGATTTTAGACTCGTACCCTGAACGTAGAACCTTCGACGCGTGCAATTTGAGAGTATGATAGTTTTGACATTTGAATGGGTGGGTGGGTATGTGCATGGCCCATTTAGTTGGGTATTATGTTCGACTCCAATATATGTGATTTGTATTTATGTTTCGAGAGAGAGATATCGAACCAACAGTACTTTATACAGTGCGTGATGTACCAGTACATGATAAAAGAGTATGCATGCACCGCAGTGGAGCCTAGAGGTGTCGTATATATATATATATATATATATATATATATATATATATATATATATATATATATATATATATATATATACTTGTGATATATTCTACTGTGTAAATTTAGAAGATAAGAAAGATAGTGAAATCTAATATAACGTAAGTATGTGAACACTTAACCTTAGTTGTCAACACTCTTACTCGGGATAATAAATGTGGAAATATTCAATAATGAATTATGTGGAAAATACGAGTGAATATAATGAGTGATAGTTTAGAAGACTTATGATTACAACCTAGTTAGGCGTGACAGCAATAACTAGAATGTGTTAGAGGTATGTTAGGCGTGCACAATAGTTGAGAGGTGAGAATCTCAAGTGAGAGCGAATAAGATAACATGTATATAGTATCTACTTTTAAACATGTCAAATAGTTGCTAAATGTTTTCAAAATATTTTCACTCGGGCTCTGACCCGTTTCTTGCAAATCTATTTTTCCTTATATTATTATAGGTGTCGAGCCACAGGGACATCCAGCTTAGCTATTCACTGAAGCTTGACGCACTGCAGCTCTTGTCGAAGTTACAGGTCCTTGATAATAGGCACCTCCACTCTTTTCTATCCAGTGTTGTTGTTGATGTTATTGTAGTCAGGGCATGTCACCCATTCTTAGTTTAGTTATCTCAGAGATAGTACTCGTTTATTTCAGTTACTGGATTGAGTTTTTATTCAGAGATTATTATGTTCGGATTTTTGGATGGCGTGTTTTATCCAGTCTTATTTATTATTCAAACATTTGTTATTATTGTTTGGACTTAATGCAGTCGAGTATTTAATTCTAAATTGTTGCATGTTGATTTAAAAAGATTAAAATTTTTTGACACTATCTTGATTAATTATTAGGTGATTAATAAGGTAAATGTTTTTCGACAGTGATGCTAAGAATGAACCAACTGGATATTCTGATTTAATTTAATAAAGGACTCTTCACCTAGTATATAATTGGGTGGAGTGTCACACCATTTTGTGAAGTAGTGTATGGCAACAACTAAGTATTTAAAAATTCCTTTTGTCCTTGGCAATGGGTTTAGTAAATAGATTCCCCTGAGGGAAAATGGACAAAGGGATGTGATCGACGTCAAGGCAACCTCCGATCTTCTGTTTTTCATAGCAAGCTTTTCGCACTTATCATACTTTTTGACATATGAATATAAATCTAACTTCATGGTCGTCCAGTAATATCCCTACATTAATACCCATCGTACTAATGATCGTCTAACTGAGTGAGCTCCAAATTATCCTTCATGTACCTTTTTGATAAGGTTTTGCATGGACACATCAAAGTAAGGAGACAGTAAACCCCCTTTTGTAGAAAAGGTCTCCTTCCAACATGTAGCTACCCTCTTTATACCATAACTTTTTGGACTCTTTTGGATCTTCATGCAGTAATCCGTTTTCAATGTGCCCCTCAATTGGATCCATCCATGACGGACCTAAGTCTACTGCAATCAAACTGACATTCTCTTCATTTATGCTTCTGTTTGCAAGAATTTCCACAGGAATAGTTCTTCTTAACTCTGTTTGGGTTGCTAAACCAAGTTGAGCAAGTGTATCAGTTTGGGAGTTCTTAAATCTTAGAATCCTGACTATTTTAATCTCCAAGAGTTTAGAGATGATGTTTTGATCCTTGGCTAGGTATGTTTTCACGAGTTCTCATTTGACTCCATATATATAGAGAAATTAGTGAACGATCAGTTAGGAATCACTGTGAGCAATGATTTACTCGGTATCTAATGGAAATGCTATTTCCAGACTAATAATTAAGGCTTCGTAATCTGCCTCATTTTTGGAAGCTTAAAATTAAAAATGGAATGAATATTACATCTCTATGTCATTAGGGGGTTTTGACAATCAATCCTGCTCCATTACCAGCCAAACCAGAGGATCCATCCATATATAATTTCCATATAAGTATTTATTCATCGAAGCTTCCTTCACTCAAGGATCCTTATTTGAACAACTTTGTGCTCTGCTCTTCATACTGCTTGGCAGCATTCCGGGTAGTAGATGATTCTAGTTTGTCCATTTTGGAACTATCTTCTGGATAACTTTGCTCGGCATAGTTCTGGTTTGCACTATATTCTAAGGAAGTCTTCTCATCCTTTCTCTCCTTAGGAGAATTTTGATCGCCGACTACTTCTTTATAAGTAAAGTCTTATATGAAATATACCACAACTTGTTCTTTTAATGCTATTTGGGGATCATAGAGTATATCATACTCTCCTAGTTCCATTGCCCAAGACATGACTCTACTTGTATTTTTTGGGTTATGGATATCTTGGTGAAATGGTAAATCCGTATAGACCACAATGGTGTGTTCTTGGAATTAATATCTCATTCTTCTTAATGGTTCAATAATTGCTAATGCCAATTTTCTAAGCGAGAATATTGGATTTAAGCTCCACTCAAAGCTTTGCTGGTGTAGTACACTAGTTTCTTAATCTCTTCTTCTAGTTGGATAAGGGCTCAGCTAACACCCAACTCGGATACATCAAGGTATAAGTATAATGTTTCTCCTATGATTGGTCAGGAGAGAAGTGGCAGAGATCCAAAATATTTCTTTAACTCTTGGAAAGAATTTTTGCATTCATCATTCCACTCCAATATATTACGGAGTACCTTGAAGAATGGTAATCATTTATCAGTAGCCCAGTAGACAAATCGGTTAAGTGCAAGTACTCTTTTGTCAATTTCTGCACATCTTTCTTGCATGAGGGAGATTGCATCTCGATTAATGCCTTGATTTTATCTGGATTGGCTTCAATTCCTCTATGATTTATGATGAATCCCATGAACAACCCTTCATATACGCCAAACACAAATTTGGTTGGATAAAGTTTCATCTGATGATTTTCAAGGTGATCAAACACCAACTTTTGTTACGACAACCTGCTTTTAGTTAGCATGTCATGCACACAAACTTCCATACTCTTGCCAATATGGTCTTTAAAAACATTGTCCACCATCCTTTGGTACGTTGCTCCACTGTTTTTAAGCCTGGAGGGCATAACGTTGTAATGATAAGTACCTCAGGTAGTGATAAATGATGTGTTCTCCCTATCCTCTGGCTTCATTTAAATCTAGTTGTACCCTGAGTATGCACCTATAAAGTTGAGTAACTTACGTCCTGCTGTGGCTTCGACATACTAATCAATTATGGGCAAAGGAAAGTTATCCTTAGGATAAGCATTGTTTAGATCTATGAAGCCGACACACATGCACCATTTGTTGTTCTTCTTCCTCAGTATTATTACATTTGCTAACCAATCTGGATATTTGACATCTTCAATGAACTTTGCCTTCATTATCTCATCTACTTCTTCTTGGATATCCATATTCTTCTTAGCACTGAATACTCATCGCTTTTTCTTGATCGGTTTGGCATCTTTGGCGATATTCAACTCATGCATATAAATTATGGATCAATTCCTAGCATAGCTTCATGGTTCCATGCGAACACGCTTTTTCACTATTTAAGAAATTTAATTAATTCGTATTTGAGGTCTGCTTCTAGAGTTTAGCCAATCTGCGTTGTTCTTTATGGTCGTTCGTTATATAGGAGAATTACTTATGTGTCTTCCATAATTTGTCCATTGACTAAATCCTCCTCCTCGCGTGGGTCTAAAGTCTATATCTAATAAGTTGTAGTGATTTTCTTTACTTCTTCTTGGTTAGTAGAAGTGTAATATCATTACCTAGCTTCAATTTGATTTCCTGTAAAAATGGTGCCCCATAATGAGTGGGGATCTTCAAGCATTGGTGGACAGTAAATAACACTACTTCGAAATTTTTTAGACCAACTTACAGAGGATCATTTTGTATGATGATCGGAGGTCCTTGTATAGGAAGAAGAAATAAATCCTTCCAGTCGTGTCAGATGGCTAAGTGCTGTTGAGAACTTCCAATTTGATAGTTCCCAAGGGGTTGATTTTTTCTCTTGAGAAGCCTATTAGGGGTCTGTGATAAGGTTCTAGTTTGTTGTCACGTAATCCCAAACTATGGAAGCAATTATAGAGCATAACACCGACTGAACTGTTATTGCCAATCACGGTTCCAACCACTCTTGCCTCATGTACCCTCATAGAGTGACGATTAGACGAGAGTCATGGGATAGAGCACGCCTAACAAGTCATTCTTAGAGAAAGTGATTACCAATTTATCTTTGTTTACCATCCTTAGCCGACAATCAACATCATCAGACAGGTTAATCTACTAGATATAGGAACATGCTTTGGCTTTGTTTAAATAGGCTTTTCTTTCAACTATTTCATCACCGCCACTAGCATTTGCATGTGCAATGAAATGATAACCGAAATATATCATTTTTACCTCAATCTCAGTGTCTCGAGGTTTATTGGGAAGATCTAGGTCATCTTCTGAATCGTCATCCCGATCTATTTTATTATCATCTTTCCCTTTATAGGGATATTCTAATCATCTCCTGAACTCTCGTTCCTCCAACATGTCAACAAACTTAGACAACTTTCCATGTCGTATAAAGTTCTCAATCTCATTTTTCAAAACATTCTAGTTGTCAGTTGTGTGTCCATGGTCCTTGTGGAATCATAATACTTGGACTTTTCTCTCTAGTTAGGAGGGGATTTTATCTTCCCAGGCCATATAAGGTCTCAACTTCCTCTGATTTCCTCTAAGATGTGATGCACGCCAATAGTAAGAGAAGTGTATTCCTTATACTTCTTAGGTTTCTCGACCTTCTTATCATTTTGCTATTTTTTTATTAGAACTCTTATGATTGCCATCCTTAGCAGATGGAGCTTGATTGACAGCCATAAATTCCTCGGCATTCATGATTTTTCCATCTTTAGCCATTAACTCATGGTTGTAGAGGGGTATTGTAGTTTTATCACAATATCTTTGGGTGAGGGACCCCATTCCTACCAAATTCCAAGAAATGGGAATTTTGGGAGAGGGACCTCCCCCTCCTACCAAATTCCAAGAAATAGGTATTTTGGGCGAGGGACCTCCCCTTCCATCAGAATTCTAAGATATGAGAATTTCAGCGAGGCACCAACCCCTCCTGTCAAATTACAATTAATATGAATTTTGGGGAAGGATCCCCCCTATTCCTGCCAAATTCCAAGTATGTAAGATATTTTAAGAAGGAACCTTCCAACACCTCCTTCCAATTTCAAAGATATTTTGAGAAGGAACCCCTCCATCACCTCTTTCCAATTTCAAAGATATTTTGAGAAGCCACTCCTCCAGTACCTTCTTCTAATTTCAAAGATATTTTGTGAAGGAACCCGTCTAGCACCTCCTTCCAGTTTCCAAAGATGGTGTGGGCGAGGAATCCTTCCCCCACCTCCTTCCAGTTCCAAAGATGGTGTGGGCAAGGAACCACTCCACCACCTCCTTCCAGTTTCCAATGATGGTGTGGGCGAGTAACCCCTCCCCCACCTCCTTCCAGTTTCCAGAGATGGTACGGGCGAGGAACCCCTCCCCCACCTCCTTCCAATTTCTAAAGATGGTGTGGGCCAGGAACCCCTCCCCCACTTCCTTCTAGTTTCCAAAGATGATCTGGGCAAGGAACCCCTCCCCCACCTCCTTCCAGTTTCCAAAGATGGTGTGGGCAAGGAAACCCTCCCCCACCTCCTTCCAGTTTCGAAAGATGGTGTGGGAGAGGAACCTTTCCCCCACCTCCTTACAATTCCAAAGATGTTGTGGATGAGGAACCCTTACCCCACTTTCTTCCAGATCCAGAGTTATTTTGAGCGAGGGACCCTTCCCCTCCCACACCTCCTTCTAATTCCCAAGATTATATAGTTTGAGTGAGGGACTCCCCCTTGCCAAAGCCAGTTGAAATGATACCTAGGAGACACAAGCGAGAGACCCCTCTGCCAAGACCAGCTAAAATGTAAAATCTAGTAAGGAAGTCCATAGTGAAGGACCCATCTAGAAATTTTTCAAATAGTATATGTTTTGCAGCAAAAGGGTCCAAAAAGTGATCTAAGGAATAAAAGAGGCCAAGATGAGTGGGTCTATCATGAGGAGACCCTCATTATGAATTTTTTTATTCTTTTATAGAACAAAAGTACTAATATTTGTTCACTTTTACAGGGATCCTAGTTCAGCAAGTAGGGATCTAATAGGCCAGTTGGAATTTTCTTGGAGTTTTGGATTAGTGGCCGAGAAACAAGGTTTGTTGAGCAAGACTTAACCACTTAGCACTTTAGGATTGAGAGAATACTAGTAGAGCGACTCTTAGGAGTCCCTCTAGAACTTTCACAACCTATACTTAGTTGTAAAATAAGTGGGTGGTCAAAGGACTACTCACAAAGAAAAAGACTTTTAGAAAATGATTTTATTGAGGGTAATCCTCAAGGCCACTCTCAAGTTTTACAAAGTTTGTACAACAAGTTATCATTTGAAATATTATTTACCTAATCAAATATTTTATCTTGTAGAGTATACACATTTGGTTTTTTGACTTTGGTTTGAATTAGGTGGCACATGTAAGAGTGGACAAGCTATTGCACACAGGTAGGGACAAAAGGTACATTGCAGACCTTTTCCCTAACCAACCCTCTCACTTTTGGCACAAAAAAGTGCCAACTTAGCCCTAGTGCCCAAGTACAAATAGGAACCCTAGGAAAGGTAAAAAAATCATAAAAAAAACTCAACTCATATCGTTACTCTATCAAAATCACACCAGACCACCTATTATTCTCTCCTTGCTCTCTCTCTCCCAGTGCCGAGTGCCTATTTCTTCACTCCCACCTTAACATCCATCATTCTCAGGAGATTGTTTTGAGAAAAGTTAGTATTATTATTTGTGAAGTTTTCTTATATGGAGTGATTGTAGCTTTGAATCAATTTTTACCAGAAAGGGAAGGTTTTACCAGGAGCTTCTTTTGAAACTTTTAAAGACCTTAGAGGCATAGTCCATTGGAGTAGGTCATGCCTCACCCGTTCCAGTTTCTTATCAGAACCCAATTACACTACTATATTAAAATGGTTTTAGGAGGGTATTTATCCAATGCATAATACAACTTCTCAGGGAGTTATCCCCTCATCAAAGTGGTGATAGCAATGTTCTTTTCGTAATCCACCACCTTTAGCTTTTCACTGTCAAAATAAGTTATATACTCACAAGTGGTTTGTCCTAGTCACTAACGGACACTTAGTAAGTGGCCTACCCTTTTTATGGGTTTGGATCTAAAGAAAAAATGTTGCTGATGAATAGCTCACCAATCTATTGGAAGCTAGAAATTTGCCCATGAGTGAGGTTATTACATGAAATATGTGTCGATCCAGTTATGGTCCTTGAGAATGCGATGCAACACATCTTATATAGCAATGAGAAATATCAACAGCTTATTGGTATTGTTCGGCATGAAGGACGAGGTTAGTCTTTCCATCAAAATTGGGAGTGACTACAGGTGGCTTGAATTTAGATGGTATAGGGAAATCCACAATGGTTGGAAGAAAAGGAGATTGCTTCACAAAGGATTTTTAGATTTAGCTATTTCTCCAAGGCAATCTTACAATCGATTGTATTAATCCTTTCAAAGGGATATGTTCCGAATTAGTTTTACATGAGGCAGCTCTGGTAGTTCTTGCATGCGTTTGATATGACCTCTCTTACTGGGAAATCTGCTCGTCATGTGCAGAACCTCATACACTAGTTCTGGATTGAGTAGATACTTCTCATCAATCTTACGACCTGGAGGGTTCCTTATGGTAGCCTCTATTTTCTCGAGGTCCTAAAAAAATCAGAACTAAAGGCCTTATTTAACCTTTATAAGGCACATGACCATTCACGAATGAGAGATCGGTCATCATAGTAGTCAGTATATCTAACTAAAGAGGTTACTCTCGGATGATAGGATTGGTCTTGTGAAGATTGGGAATATCTGGACTTGCTTATATTGTTTTTATGAGGCGTAGGAGGCATCTCCCTCCTAGAGGATGAGGAAGCATTAGATCTAGCTTGAAGTGTTTAGGTAAGCCGCCTTATGATTTCTTGCATCGCTCTGTATGCCCATAGAAATTGTTAGTAGAATTCAATGTATGTCTCCTATACCAGGAGGATCATAAGGATTGAAAGCATACCTTAAGCTAAAATTCTTTCAGGAATATCAGCCATATTTCAAAGGTATGAAAAATGGGTTTCAAAAGAGTAGGAAACAACAACAGCTTTTCGTCCTCCCAGATGACGCCAATTTATTAATGTCTAAGTTTGGATTATTTATCTTAGCTAGCAATTACCAAATTTATAATCACAAATAAAAGACAAAATGAAAATATAAAGAAAGACAATAGAGATTTTTACTTGGTTAAGCTCGAGAATGGAGCCTACATGCACGGGGCAATAATATTTAGGATTTTATTCCAATATCTTGGGTATAATACTAGGGTTGAACTGATGCCCTCCTTTAGCTCGGGAAGATGGTATATTTATAGTAACTGAAATCCCAATAGGTGGAATGCTTTTTTAAATTGAAGCATTTACACATGTGTACAATAATATTCAGTTTGGTGTTATTTATGTGCATGGATATAGTGACTATTGAAGTTCTCCACATGTGTCTCTTCATATGAGTGATGGTTCACCTTGTTTGTTGTGGTTGCCCAGAGAGCCGATAAAAGAGGTCTTGACCCGACATGTTTTATCCTGCGGATAGCTTAAAATGATGTTGACACATGTCACAGTCCCATTGGTCTAAATGACCTAATATTTTTAGGTTACAACATGACTAATTAGTAATATTAACACCTGCTTTTGTTTCCTGATTTTGTAATCTACTATACGTAATATTAATCTTCTAGTATATATTCTTATAATGAAAAAATATATTTTATCCTATTGTACTGTATTTTTTTCATATTTTCATTTATGTGTAATTTTTAGATTTTACATATATTCTTTATGATACTAAATAAATGCATTTATAGTATCTTGTTTAACTTATATTTTATAAATCAAACAATAGTATCTTGTTTAAATTTTTATTTAAAAGACAAATAATAAAGTTCCCTCACACATCGTGACTACTTCACAATGATGGTTTATTACCACATTTTATCAATCCATAACATGGTTACAATAAATTAGTAGCAACCTTATGTTGCTCAATTTAATGAAATAGAGTTATTGTTTAGTTCCTAAAAAATGTAAATGTTAATCCTTCATAAATTTTAAAATTAACAGAATTCTTAATAGTGACATTAAGTTGGAAAAAGTAACATTACACGGGTGATGACATGTCACTAACATGTTAACTTTTTTTGTCCACCTCTTCGAGAATGTTGCGTGCGATGATGACATGATAGTAATCATACGTATCCATTTAATGTCATTGTTCCCATTTTAATATCCCTACAAGGGACTACAAAAATATAGACTCAAAATTAGATATTGATTTTTTCTCTTAAATACCCTTAAAAAAATTCATTTTTACTATGTATATCTTTCCTCCAAGATAGATGGCAGTTCTAATTGTATAACTATAAGATTCTAAAAGAAAACTTAAGAAAATGTATATATACTTCTTTTTTAATTTTTACAAATAGTTATAGTGATAACTCGACGTCTTGTTGAATTTATTATACAAATCGATTAGTTTTTGGTACATTAGAGAAATAGGTTGGCTTCAGTGAGAAACTCATGCAGTTTGTTATGCCATCTCTAAAAGAATAAGTTTTATTGGAATAAAAAAAGTTATGTGGAGTGCATTATTGAATAAAAGGAGTCAAAGTTGTGAATGCATTACATTGAGGCTTTTTTTTGGATACCTCATATGCCAAGAATGTTTATCCGTTATAAAGAATTCATGGGTCGATAGGTCGGGAAAAAAAGAATGGGTGGGCCTACATACCATGCCAAATAATTTCACATCGATAGGCGTTTGTAGCTTTCTCCGAAGAATTACCTTTAATGATAGTCATTGATCTGGCTCAAAGTATACTTAAGAACATATATAATTTTCAAGTCAAGGCTCCCTCCCTTTCATTTACCAAAATCTAAACTTTTTATATTTTTTGTGAACTATGAGCTAGCGTCGGATCAGGAGAGTACAACCTCTTCTTCCCTCTCCTCTTTCCTCACTTCGACGAATAGGTAACATCAGGCACACAAAATTTTATTATAAGGGACTAATGCTTACAACCCTCCACTGAAGAGTTATTCGCAACAAGAAGTAATGGAAATCGTGAACAATGGGTGAGCATAAAAATATCACCTATTCATATAGTGATCTTATGATTGATACAGTAAATTCCTAAGATATCGTAAAGTGGGGATATTAGTGGAAGTAATGATTGATAATTCCCTGGTAGAGAGTTAGATGAGTGGAGACCTTTATGTCCTATAAGAAGGGAAGGGATATCCCAACCTTACTAGCATTATGAATTTGAAATGTTACTCGGTTAAAATATATTTGGACATTTCCGTATATATAAGACACCATATCTTCTTAGGTAAATAATCGATCATATTTCATTTGGATAGTGGGTAGTTT
The DNA here is from genome assembly GCA_949130495.1 of Sambucus nigra. NCBI lineage: Eukaryota > Viridiplantae > Streptophyta > Magnoliopsida > Dipsacales > Adoxaceae > Sambucus > Sambucus nigra. The sequence goes on along the minus strand of OX422214.1, from coordinate 378,056,789 downwards.
TTTATAATAATAATAAGTTAGGTCATGAATAATAATCGAATTTTAAGAGCTTACCTAGATGGCTTAGTAATAAACAAAATAATTATGTAGTCACCAACCCCTAATTCTTTTTATTCTTTATTTTTCAATTTGGTGATAATTCATTAAAAGAGGTGTTCAGTATTTGCATATCGACCACGAGATACATAGTCACAAGTCCAAAAGTGGATTGTGTCCTCTTTAAAATAAGAAGTCTTTGTGGTAGTTGTAGTTTGAGTCATTAAACTCAATAAATCTAGTAGCAAATGCAAAGATTTGAATAGAATTATAAGAGACCGTGTTAGTAAATCACGCTTAAGGTCATACAAGAGTCATTCTTTTTATAAGTCTTATCGGTCCAATTGTTCTTCTTTGAAGGGGAATCCCATTTATGCACACATGAGCAAGATGGAAAGAAAGAGAAATTGATTTATCAAAATAAATCCTTTCAAGATCAATGCAATACATGATATGCCACCTTGGATTATTCTAAAATAATTCAAGAGTCTCAAGGCCATTTAATATTAACTAATTTATTCCATCCTTTGAAGAAATACCTTTATCTAAAAAATAATGGTCTCAATCTTATTCTTTCCTATTCTTTGTCATACACTGTAATAGCTGAATCATAACGAATTCTTCTACCATACTTATGATCAATGTGACTGAAAGGACACATGTTGTTGAACCATAGGAAAGTAACGTCGTTATTACCCATTTTGGAGAAGATGAAAGATCTCACAGAGTTCCTCAAGTAAAGAAATTTCCTCCAATATATTTTACTATGTTTATTCATTCAATTCACTTGGCTACATATTTTGTGTAGGCTCCCTCTCTTTTTTCCCAAGGAATTCATGAACTTCTTATTACTCTCAGGGAATTGTCTTATAGGGAAAAATCATCCATTTTTTTTCTACTGACCTAGCCTACCCTAACTTTTCCACAGCTTGGGCTCCTTTTTCTCCCCATGTTATGCTCCCCTGGAGCTTGTTGAGATATCCCTCCCCTATAGCCCATTATTTTAAGAAAATAGTGGGATTCCTCATATTGAAAGGTTTGTTATTATCACTTACTTATCGATGTTAGATATAGTTGATAAATCTAGTTGTAGACACCCCATCCCAGCACCAACCTAAACCACATCCTTAGGTCTCTAACACTTATCCATTCACCATAAACCCCAGGTCATACTCCGAGTACCGATCTGGAGGATGCCAGGCCTTATGAAATTTTGATCAACCCACTTATATGACTGAAGCTCAATGAATCTTTGAAGGGCTTGTAATCCCATTTCCAATGGTCCATCCCGTTAATGAATGGGCCTCACGGTTCGGATGAACGACCCATTTTACTCCAAAGGGTCACCGAGTGATTTCTCGACCCATTCAACCTCAGTCAACTATCCAAACCGAGCGAAGATTAATGAAATCACTAAGGCTTTGAATTCACTTTCAAACGATCTAATCCGTGTGTGAAACATCCTCACGTTTCAAGTGAACATTATGTTTTCCTCCGAAAACCCCCCATCTAAAGATCATTAGGCGCTTCTGAGCCCAATATGACTTTGGTCAACTCTCGAACCCAGGAGTGGCTCAATGGATTCTTGAAGGGCTCTAAATTTCTTTTCAAATGGTCCCGATCGTGCGAGATTCAGACTTATGATTTGTATTTTACTACCATTTTTCAAAAAAATCCGTTCTGAACTGCCTATAGGCATCCCTGGCACCCTACCTATTAGTAGGGTGTACGTTTCCTTTACCAGTAATGCATGCACAATGCCAATAGACAGGCAAGTGGCCATGATGATCAAAACCCCCTTAACTCTAAATTTCACTATAAAACGGATCCCTATTAGCAATAAAAAAACATTTACCTTGTAATCAAAGCATTACCTTTCCAAAGAAAGTCCATTTTCCAACATTTCCTCGCCTCACTTTCTTACAATACTTGGTCACCCACCTCATCCTACCATAATACCTTCATACAACTACATAAACTAGCATACATACATTCCAAATTCAATAACAAAGATCTACAAGGAGGTCCCTCACCCTTTTTCTAGTTTACTCGTTTTAGTGTTATTATTCATTTTGTTATGATTTGGTGATATCTTCTAGTTTTGTTTCAATTTATCTCATCAAATAATCTTCACTTTTTTATTAGTAGGGTTGCACACAACTAATTTTCATAAAACCCCCAAAACACAAAAAGAGGGTTTATCCATAAATTCCAAAAGTGAGACTTCCATTTTTTTATATTTTTAGTATTAAACATATTTTCCTAAAAACACAAAAGAGGAGTCATACATTTGGATTTATGGATTAAACCCCACTCCATTGCTATTTTCAAACTACATGTAATTTGATACCTCTTGGACAACATAGGTGTAGGCACCCCATCCTAGGACCCCCCAAGCATCTCCTTAGGTCCCTACCACTCTACCATTCACCCTACGTAGGTGTCTTGGGACAATCCCGGGATTTGAGTCCTCTCTCTTTCATTGTATATATCTTCTATATCATATTATATCTACTTTTATATATTTAGACTCCTACATACTTGTGTCTTGTCCGATATGCACATTCTCTCTTTCATAAAATTTTTTTATTCAATGAACACTTACATCATACATTTTTTATTATAATTTTTGCATACACTCCTACGGACGAGTCCACTCCATTCCTTCCATTACACGAGTTGGATGATTCCATTCTCCCATTAGTTATATTATACATGTGTACATACACATCACATAGTTAAAAAGGAGAAGATTAACATTAGCCCATAACAGACTGAAATGGTGGAATGGGTACCTAATACCTTACCATTCTCTAACATAGTTCCTGCACCTTCCAACTATTTGGTTTCTCATGCAATAGTTTGACCTTTATGCCGTTCTCTAGAGCCAACGACATTCTTTTTCCTATTTTGAGAAAAAATATTGCGTCTCTATATTCTCGTGTTACCCCATTTGATGACGACCAATTTTATATCCAAGGCTCGACATCGAAAAAAGGAAAAGAGATAGAGAGAGAGAGAGAGAGAGAGAGAGAGGGAACCATATTTCCTCCCATCTTCCTCCCCACCGTACTGACAATCGAGGGGCTTGATCCACGTGCGTTAGAGGAATTCGACCCCGGATGGACATAATGGCGACTCTGTTGGAGACATTTCAAGGGGACTAGATTCTATTTTTATGTGGGTGTTATTCTTTACTCTCATGCTTTTCTACATAAGTAGATAGACTCCACTTGTATGTTCACTTTACTCTTTTACTTACTTTTTGTATATTTATCTCATGCTTATCTCTACTATGCTCTCTTCTTATGTATATATCAATCTTCACCCAATTTTATATGCTCACATGTTTCACCTTACATACACCTGTATATATTCTCCATGCTAACTTCACACACTAACACTTGTATATAGTTTCACCGTGATGTATATGCTCCACACACCACTTGTAAATTATCCATTCTTAGCTTCACTAGCACACATACACTCACTTTTATCACTTGTAATATATCTCCATGCTCACTTACACACCTCACATACCACTTGTAGTTGATCCACGTTTAGGTTCACTAGCACACACCGCCACTTGTATATATTCACATGATTACTTACACTCTTCCCATGTCACTTCGACACTCATTTATATATATTAAAATGCTTCTCTATCACTCATGATAGATTTTTTCTTTATAATACTTTTACATTCTCCCAGATAGTGGTAGTATTCCCCTTACTTACCATGGAAATAAAAAAAATCTCTCCATAAGGCACTAATTAAGACTCATGCATTTTTCACACTACATCACCAGGGCGTGTAATAATTAAGACTCATGTAGTTCTCCTTAAGACTCATGCAGTTCTCCTTGCATCTTACCACTTGATCGAACTCATGATAGAAAGCAGGGAACTTATTCACATATGTCGAGTATGTCGAATTCTTTCTCGCATGTAATGGCCGGACGAAGTATATTTTGATGCAATTCACATACAGTCAGGTATATCGAATGTCTTATCCACATGTGCCGATGAATGGTTGCCCTTATAGGCAAGAGGTATATCGTGGAAGTTATGCCAAAGGGGGAAAACCTTACACTAATCCACCAAGTGCATAAACCTTATATATGCGGCAACCTTATGGAACTCGTAATTAGTTTTTCAGTTATCATACGAATCTCTCTTGAAATTATAGGTCGCCGTACTGCCCAGATTTTGTGCTATTTTTCCCTTTTTTAAAACAACACCTTTTCCTTGAGGCAGAGAGTAAGTCAAACCGTGTATTATATCTTAAACCCTATTTTTTCCCTAGGCTCGGGTCCTGCCCAACACTTTTTTTGCGTTTAGGTAAACATAAGACAAGTCAAAACCTAATAATAATAATCATGCTGATATTTCTCCTTATCCCTTCATTTTTAATAACCAAAAATAAAAAAATAAATAAATTCCCTCCATTGTTAAAAATACTCAAAATACTCCATTTTACTTCAAAAAATAAGCCTAAATTGTTTTCCCTCTCAAATCGATTATATACTTGACTTCAACCTGGCTCGTTGTTGGCTTTGGTCTTTTGTCAAACCGCCTAGAAGCTTTAGTTCTTATTTTTCTTCTTTGACTGAATTTAGGATCTACCTTTGGAAGTCGTTCATGGAGAATGCCGACCAAGCACCGAATGTTCACCTAGATCTGATGGCCATCCTAGCTCAACTCAGTGCCCAGATTGAGAATCTTCAAATCGATGTCCAAGAGATGCAACGAAATTGATCCCAAACCCCGAAGCTCATGAACTTGAGATCATTTTTCCTCGTGCTATGGGTCCACCTATACTCGATCCTATTTTGGTCCTAGATGAGTACCAACATGTCCCGTATTCCACACCTGCAAATTGTCTGCCACTTTCTCAAATTCTGATTCTGGACCTTTCCCATCCAATGGCTAATCCGACAGTGTCTATGCACCCTAAAGAAGAAGATCTAGAAAAGGTCAAGGAAGACCTCAAACTACTATCAAAGAAGTTTAACAAAGTCATGATCTCTGGGAACAACCTAGACTACGCTCACATGTCTCCCTATCTTAATGGATATTACTAGAAAAGTTTAAGATGTTGGACAATGAGAAGTTAAGGGGAAATGGGCCCAAAATTTTGCATCTACACAGTTACCATTGACCATGACCCTTACAAGAGCTTTGGAATAAATAATGGCCAAATAATTTCAACAAACCTTGAAAGAGAGTGCTTTTCGATGGCTCTTGTCTTTCTAAGAATCGAGAATTCGTATCTAGGAAAATGTATCTGGGGAATTTATGTCCCAATACAAATACAATGAAGAACTACAGGTCACATGAAAGGACCTATAGCTTCTCAAACAAAACCGTGGGGAATCAGTCAGTAGCTTTATTGGGAGGTGGAGAAAGAATGTCTCCATTATAACTAACAGGACCTCGGAGGAAGAATGAAAAATCATTATGAAGAAGAACTTACTGCCTCATATTCTAGCATCTATGGGAGGATAGTACTACCCGCACTTTTGATCACTCTGAGAGGCTGGTGTGGAAATCGAAGAACAAATCACCGATGTAGAGTCAGGACTGAAAAAGGTTACCACACAGTTTACACCACAAAAGTATGACAAACCCGCCATTATCTCAGTCTCAACCATAAATAACATATCTCAACCTGCCATTTCTTAGGCACCCAAAAGTTCCCCCAAAAGTGTTAGATAAGAGTACAATGAGCTCCATGATCTCCTGTCAAATGTATACCAGGATCATTTATCCCAAAACCTCATCAAACCATGATGCCTGTTGTGACTTTGACAAAGTCACATTACACACAACCGACCATTGATTTCACCTCAAAAATGTAATCCAGGGCCTTGTAGATCGGGGCATCATCACTCCATTAGATAATCCTAAACCCAACCCCAATCACAACCCTCTCCCAGCATATGGAACTGGAATGAATGTTATCTTCTTGGAAAGAAACCCCGAGTTTGACCCTTCCACCCAAATTTTGCATGCTAAAATACCTGGCACCTCCACAATCTCACCCAAACCCCTCAAAGTTTTACCATCCTTTATTTTACATCCCATAAACTTTTCTTACTAATCTCCATCACTACTCAATAGGGAATGTATTTCCATTCGCACCCGATCAGAGGGGGAGGCATGGAACTTCCTCGTGTGCTAGACCAACTCCAAATTTTTAGGGAAAAACTTCCCACAGAGATGACCATCGACTACGAGAGATTCAGTGGCCTATCAATTGAAGCCTAAAAGTGGGCTCGAAAATCAGATGAGTGGGTGGTACACATTCACGAAATCAATCTGGATGACATTGTATAGATCCTGGATAATATATTTCTACATAAATAGAAGATATGCAGAATCCCTGAGTTGGTCACCTCTCTGAAACTTCAAGGATGTCTAGTCCCTTCATTTTTGCACAGTTTTGTTGATTAGGAAATCTGTTTGATGAGGTCATGGAGGTTATCGAATACATTGACAATTCTTGGGAATAGGACATCATTGCCACCAATTGGCGTGATGACTTTGAAAGCTTAAAAAATGAATCTGAGGGCGAAGACTTCCCCTTTTGTGGATTATCTGAATCGTAGAATGACCCCACTAATAAAAAGATAAAATTGGGCCTAGATATCTTCTTCCAAAATAATAATACCTGGGGATGAAATTCGAAGCACGAGGTGAAACCTATGACCTAGGAAACTATGAAAATCACTGAGAACTCTGAGGAAAATGACTTCAAGGAATCCTTTAACATGAAGACACTAGGGTAAAATCTCTACATGATTCATGAAGATGGTGCACCACCAAACCCCTCCACCAAGATCAAAACTACTAATGTAGCTCTTTTAAATTGGAATGCCATACCGATCTCGCCTTCTTGAGACATACCAAACCCTACTATTTATCCCATTCAAGACACCCATACACTTGTTGTTATTTCACCTATTTTGGATTTCAATGTAAATGGGGCCTCTTTTGACGAAGTTCTCAATGATGTATTCCCTGATACTGAAATAGACAAGATTTTGAATGTCTTGTTGTGACTTACATTAACTGTCTTGATTCTAATCAGACTTTTGATGATGATTATTTTATAAATGAACAATTCTTAAATGATCTCAACAAGGAAAATAATAAATAACATAAGTGCGTTCAAACTAATGAAGATGAGACTGTTGTTATTAATCTTGGTTCAAGTACCTATCTGCGCGAAATTAGTACAGGGTCCATTCTCAACGACCATGAGAGAGCACAATTCAAATAACTTTGGAAAATGTTTGTGGGCGTCTGCACATGGTCCTATAATGACATGCCCGACATTGATCCAAAGATAGGCCAGTACGAGATTCCCACATTCACAGAGAGAAAACTAGTAGAGAAGAAAATGAGGAAGCTCCTGTGACACCCAGCCTAATTAAATATAGGGTGATCAGTCCTTTATTAAATTATAATCAAGGTGAACGGTCGGTTCATTCTTAGCATCACTGTCGAAAATAACTTTTCCAATTTAAACACCCTAAATAATTAAGCTAAGTGTCAAAACCATTTTATACATTACTTTCCAAATTTTATTTAAAACCAATAATTTAAACCTTTACATAATTCATAATTTAAGGATCAATCAACAAATATACTAGAACAGACAATCCAATTAATTAAACATCCAACTAAGTAATTCCAACATTAAAAATTGAAGGAAAACATCCTGACAGTAATAAACCCAAAAGTACAAATGCTGGAAATAAATAAATCACAATATCCGATAAGCAACTGAATAATAGAAAAAGCGCGTCACATGCCCAACTGAATAAATAGTACTAGAAGTGGAATCAACAAATGAGGTCGTCTAAACAAAAGGCCTGCAACTCCCACCTAAGCTGCAGCGCGTTCCTTCCAAAGGATCCTATGCAAGACGCCCCTGTGGCTAGGCACCTATAATATATACATATATATATACAAGAGAGAAAAGAAAATGGGAATGGGTCAGAGCCCTATTGTAAAAACGATTTAAAATTTGTTTAGCAAGTATTTAAAATGATTACTGGACAATGCGACAACATATTAGTGCGGTACTCCCTTGAGAATTTCTCACCACCTATCGCACTAACCTTCCCAACAGTTTAACTTATCTTATCTTAGGCTGTTCGTAAGATTTATACTGACAAATTCAATTGTTTAAGAGGTTAATTTCATTTAACAACAAAGTTGTCATTTAAACCTTATTTACTAATAAAGTTTCTCAATAACATATTATACTTTTCAAACACTTATTCCCAAATTGAAATAGTTATTCCATTCTTAATTACCATAGACACAGCGGGTAGTTTCCAAATTTCAGATTTAAATATATATTAAATACTCATATAATATATATATTCTAACAGCACCCCACATAATAATAACGGTGCAGGCATACTTTGCTATCCAGTCCCCGTATCACTCGTACTAAGAGAAATACAAGTTCGGAATCACTCTCGAACTATATTGAAACAAAACACAAACAATATTGAGGCGAAGCATTGTTTCCAAGTCTCTGATAGGTCAGTACATGCCCTCACGTCTCTTAGGACCGTCTGACTATCGATCCGATAGCCTGTACCAAAGGATTTCTATCTTCTAGGGTACGAGTCAATATCCCCGATGAAGGTCCCATCGAGATAAGACTGTCCCAGCGCAGTAACCTCAGGGATAGCAAGTAGGGCGGGGATGATTTTTACACGTATATAGCATAGGCATAAACGCAGTAATATAAATATACAACTATTACCATATAAAGTTTAGGTACATACTCACGACCCATAATTATGATATTTGTCCTTATTACTCGTCATTTAGTTATCACGTATAACGTTTGCCTCCTATCTTAATTTGTGGAATTATCCCAACTTATCAAGTGACATTCGTGAATTTCTATCCCCCCAAGTGTAATTTTAGTAGGTACTCATTTATTTTCCAAGGAAACTACCTTACGCGTCTCCCCCTTTAATACATTGTTCCATCGTCCCTTATATGTAAACATCCCCAAAAAATGTAAATCTCGTCTTACATAAAAGGTTTCATATTTTTAACAAGTCCTACTGGTCTTCTTTATCTCCCAAAATATTTTAATAAGGATGTCCAAAGATTATTACTCAATTAAATTGAATAAGACTATTTAAAGGGGGAAATATGAGTCTGCCAGTAGGGGTCGATCGATCGATGGTAGGAGCTCGATCGATCGATGCGTCGATCGATAGATACCCCTGGTTCGATCGATCGATCAAACTGGTATGGAGAATCTGCAGAATACCAGTTACGGGTTCTATCATCCAACATCACCAAAATCCAACTTCTTAACTCCCAAACTCCCATAAATTAATACCACAAACATTCTAAACCTAGATTAGCAATATTCTACGTAAAGCATGCGACTTTCCATCAAGATTCATAAATTAAAAGGGGCAAAACTTATATAATCCTCATGAACCCTAGAAATTTATTTAACTTAGTTCTTCTTATTATTTTCCCAGAATTTCTACTTCTAAACCAGTATAAATTCGTGGTTCAACCTCTACATGTGAAAGGGATTTCCACATTATTGTTTATATCACTACAACATGCGATTTCTAATCCCCAACATGGGTTTTCTTTCATAAAAACTCATCCTAATCAATCCTAGACTAATATGAATGAAGCATTAACGAAATTAAGCAAGAAAAATACTTTCTTGGGAGTTTTTATTTATGATTTGTGGATGAAATCGGTACGGTGATGATCCTCATCATGCGATCTATCGTTTGGCAGCGACGGCGGCGCAAACAGAGGAGTTCTTGGCCTAGAACTCTTGGGCAATCTCTCTCTTTCTATATCCAATGGCCGTCACTTGTTTTTGGTTTTTTTAACCCTAGAAGACAACCCTAAGCATCTGATATAACCTTACAATTTTCATGGTTTTGCGGCTTAAAAATGTAAAATGTCCAAAACCCCCTCCCGGGGTGTTAATTAGGCCTAAAAATGCCCCGAGACCCAAACTAAACCTCCGGGTACATTATTTTGACTATCTCGACCCTTCCGGACATTTTGTCACACTCAAAATGACCATACAGGTGACTTGTATTTTATTCCCTTTTATTAATCAACATTTAGTCCCGACACGACACGGGCGCGTCCGGACTTAAATTTCCAAAATTGTAATTTAATTCACTCGTGACATTTAATAGAACTAATATTATATATTACTTTACTCATTAGTAATATTCAACAAGTTTTCGATGATTACTAACTCTCGTCACATTAGTAATTACAAAAATAATTAATTTCCGGATTTATGTTAAATTAGTAACTCACATTAGATTTAATAAATCCCCAAATTTAGAAAGCATAAAAATACGGGGTATTACATACTTTCCCCCTAAAAATGGAATTTCATCTCGAAATTCGAAAAATAAGGTATACCTTGTAAGAATAAGTCCGAGTATCTCTCGCGCATGTCTGCCTCGTGCTCCCAGGTGGATTCCTCCACATTATGATGCTCCCACTTGACCCGTACAAGTGGAACTACCTTTGACCTCAAACTCCTTTTGCTATGATCTAGGATAGCCACTGGTCTCTCCTCGTAAGAGCTATCAGTCTGTAAGTCTATCTCTTCTATCGCGATGTGGGAGTGGGCCATATCATCCCGAAGGTATCGTCTCAACGACACGATGTGGAATACATCGTGAATACAATGAAAATGCTCTCGCAGTCCCAATCTCTATGCTACCAGCCCAATCCTCTCGATAATGGGAAATGGTCCCATGTACCTCAGGGCCAATTTCCCTTTCTTCCCGAACCTCGTCACTCCTTTCATGGGAGATACACGTAGTAATACTTGGTCCCCCACATTAAACTCTCGGAATAATCTTTTTACATCGGCGTAGCTTTTCTGCCTGTCCTGGGCTACTCGAATGCGACTCCTGATCATCTCAATCCTAGCGGAGGTTTCCTGAATCACCTCTGGTCTGAGAAACTTGTTATCCCCCACCTCTATCCAACAAGTTGGGGAACAAAAAGGCATGCTATACAAAGCCTCAAATGGATCCATGTCAATCATGAACTAATAAGAGTTATTATAAGCGAACTCCAACAGTGGAAGATGTGGCTCCCAACCTCCTCCAAAATCAAGGACACACATGCGTAGCATATCCTCCAATATATGATTTGTACGCTAGTTTGTCCATCTGTCTGTGGGTGATAAGCTGAACTCAACCTCAACTCTGTACCCATAGCCTCCTGAAAGTTCTCCTAGAAACGCGAAACGAAAATCTTATCTCTATCTGACACAATATTCAGGGGACCCCATGTAATATGACAATCTCAGTAATGAACAACTGAGCATACTGACCCGTGGTATAGTTGGTCCGCACCGACAGAAAATGAGCCACCGTGGTCAAACGGTCCACAATCACCTAGATGGAGTCGTGGCCCCGCTGTGATGTAGGCAACCCAGTAATAAAATCCATGGAAATACTCTCCCACTTCCACACGGGTATTTCCAATGGCTGAAGCAACCCTGACGGCTTCTGGTGGTCCACCTTTACTAGCTGGAAGGTAGAACACTTGGACACAAACTCAGCAATGTCTTTTTTCATCCCACTCTACCAGTATTGCCGCCTCATATCCTGTTATATCTTATCTCCCCCAGGGTGTACCACAAATCGAGACCTGTGAGACTGGGTCATTACTGCATGACGTAAGTCTGCTCCTTCTGGGACCACCAATCTCCACTTAAACCTCAAACCCCCATCAGAACTAACAGAGTAGGACTTAGCACCCTCAGCTAGAAGTCGTACAATCTCCTCCAGGTAAAATGGGTCTGCGATTTGCGCTTGTATCACCCTCGTAACAATCTCGGGTGTCACTGTCATGACAGATATGAAGGAACGGGCTACTTCATCCTGGTGACCCAACTCTTTCCACTTTGCTTTTCAGACGTTCGCTACATCGTCTACCGGTCTACGGTTCAACGCATCAGCAACTATGTTGGCGTTCCCCGGATGGTACTGTATGTCGAATTGATAGTCCTTTACAAACAGATGGAGAAACAGAGCGTATTAATCAGATGTTGGAGGATATGCTACGCATGTGTGTCCTTGATTTTGGAGGAGGTTATGAGCCACATCTTCCACTGGTGGAGTTCGCTTATAATAACTCTTATCAGTTCACGATTGGCATGGCTGCATTTGAGGCTTTGTATGGAAGGCCTTGTCGTTCCCCAAATTATTGGCTAGAGGTGGGGGATAACAAGTTTCTCGAACCAGAGGTGATTCAGGAAATCTGTGCTATGATTAAGATGATCAAAAGTCGCATTCGAGTATCCCAAGACAGGCAAAATAGCTACGCCGATGCAAAACGGTTCTTTCGAGAGTTTAACGTGAGGGACCAAGTATTACTACGTGTATCTCCTATGAAAGGAGTGATGAGGTTTAGGAAGAAAGGGAAATTGGCCCCGAGGTACGTGGGACCATGTCCCATTATCGACAGGATTGGGCCGATAGCATACAGATTGTGACTGTCATAGCATTTACATCGCATTCACAATGTATTCCACATCTCGTCGTTGAGACAATACCTTCGGGATGAAATGGACCACTCCCACATCACGATAGAAGAGATAGAATTATAGCCTGACAGCTCTTACGAGGAGAGACCAGTGGCTATCCTAGATCATAGCGAAAGGAGATTGAGGTCGAAGGTAGTTCCACTTGTATGGGTCCAGTGGGAGCATCATAATGTGGAGGAATACACCTGGGAGCGCGAGGCAGACATGCGCGAAAGATACCTGGACTTATTCTTACCACGTATACCTTATTTTCCAAATTTCGGGACGAAATTCCATTATTAGGGGGGAAGTATATAATACCCCGTATCTTTATGCTTTCTAAATTTGGGGATTTATTAAATCTAATGTGTGTTATTAATTTAATATAAATCTAGAAATTAATTATTTTGGTAATTACTAACGTGACGAGAGTTAGTAATCATTGGAAACTTATTGAATATTACTAATGAGTAAAGTAATATATAATATTGGTTCTATTAAATGTCATGAGTGAATAAAATAACAATTTTGGAAATTTAAGTCGGGACGTGCCCGTGTCGTGTCGGGACTAAATGTTGATTAATAAAAGTGAATAAATTATAAGTCACCCATATGGTCATTTCGAGTGCGCCAAAGTGTCCGGAAGGGTCGAGATAGTCAAACTAATGTACCCGGTGGTTTAGTTTTTGTCTCAGGGCGTTTTTAGGCCTATTTAACACATCAGGAGGGTGTTTTGGACATTTTACATTTTTAAGCCGGAAAACCCATGAAAATTGTAAGGTTATATCAGATGCTTAGGGTTGTCTTCTAGGGTTAAAACAACCAAAAACAAGTGACGGCCATTGGAGAAGGAAATAGATAGCTTGCCCAAGAGTTCTAGGCCAAGAACTCCTCCGTTTGCGTTGTCGTCGTCGCCAAACGATAGATCACGTGACGAGGATCATCAGCACACTGATTTCATCCACAAATCGTGAACGAAAATTCCCAAGAAAGTATTTATCTTGCTTAATATCGTTAATACTTCATTCATATTAGTCTAGGGTTGATTAGGATGAGTTTTTATGAAAGAAACCCATGTTGGTGATTAGAAATCACATATTGTAGTGATATAAACAATAATCTGGAAATCCCTTTCACATGTAGAGGTTGAACCACGAATTTATAATTGTTTAGAAGTAGAAATTCAGGGAAAAGAATAAGAAGAAGAAAATTAAGGAAATTTCTAGAGTTCATGAGAATTATATAAGTTTTGCCCCTTTTAATTCATGAATCTTGATCAAAACTCGCATGCTTTACGTAGAATATTGCTAATCTGGGTTTATAATGTTTGTGGTATAAATTTCTGGGAGTTTGGGAGTAAAGTAGTTGGGTTTTGATGATGTTGGATGATAGAACCCGTAACTGGTATTCTGCAGATTCGCCATACCTGTTTGATCGATCAGTCGAACCAGGAGTATCGATCGATCGATCGATCGAGCTCATGCCTTCGATTGATCGACCCCTCCCGGCAGACTCATATTTCCCCTTCTAAATAATTGAATTCAATTTAAATGAGTAACAATCTTTGGACATCCTTATTAAAATATTTTGGGAGATAAAGAAAACTAGTAGGACTTATTAAAAATACGAAACCTTTAATGTAAGACGAGATTCACATTTTTCGGGGATGTTTACAGATAAGGGACGATAGAACTATGTATTAAAGGCGGAGACGCGTAAGGTAGTTACGTTGAAAAATAAATGAGTACCTACTAAAATTACACTTAGGAGGATAGAAATACACGAATGTCACTTTATAAGTTAGGATAACCCCACAAATTAAGATAAGAGGCAAACGTTATACGTGATAACTAAATAACGAGTAATAAGGACAAATATCATAATTATGGGTCGTGAGTATGTACCTAAACTTGATATGGTAATAGCAGTATATTTATATGATTATGTTTATGAATATACTATATACGTGTAAAAATTTTGCCTGCGCTACTTGCTATCCCTGAGGTTACCGCGCTGCGACAGTCTTATCTCGATGGGACCTTTATGGGGGATATTGACTCGTACCCTAGAAGAAATAAATCCTTTGGTACAGGCAATCAGATAAATAGTCAGACGGTCCTAAGAGATGTGAGGGCATGTGCTGACCTCTTAGAGACTTGGATACTAAGCTTTGCCTCAATATTATTTGTGTTTTTTTTCAATACAGTTCGAGAGTGATTACGAACTTGGATTTCCCTTAGTACGAGTGATACGGGGACTGGATAGCAGAGTATTCCCGCACCATAATTATTATGTGGGGTGCTGTTTGAATATATATATTATATGAGTATTTAATATATATATATATATATATATATTAAATATGGAATTTGGAAACTACCTGGTGTGTCTATGGTAAGTAAGAATGGAATAACTATTTCAATTTAGGAATAAGTGTTTGAAAAGTATAATATGTTACTGAGAAACTTTATTAGTAAATAAGGTTTAAATGAGAACTTTGTTGTTAAATGAAATTAACCTATTAAAAAATTTAATTTGTCAATTTAAATCTTACGAACAACCTAAGATAAGATAAGTTAAATCGTTAGGAAGGTTAGTGCGATAGGTGGTGAGAAATTTTCAAGGGAGTGTCGCACTAATATGTTGTTGCATTGGCCAGTAAACATTTTAAATACTTGCTAAACAAATTTTAAATCGTTTTTACAATCGGGCTCTTACCCGTTCCCATTTTATTTTCTCTCTTGTATATATGTGTATATTACAGGTGCCCAGCCATAGGGGCGTCTTGCATAGGATCCTTTGGAAGAAACGCGTTGCAGCTTAGGTGGGAGTTGCAGGCCTTTTGTTTCGACGACCTCATTTGTTGATTCCACTTCTAGTACTATTTATTCAGTTGGGCATGTGTCGCCCTTTTTCCATTATTCAGTTGCTTATCGGATATTATGATTTATTTAATTCCAGCATTTGTACTTTTGGGTTTATTACTGTCAGGATGTTTTTCTTTAAGTTTTAATGTTGGAATTACTTAGTTGGATGTTTAATTAATTGGATTGTTTGTTCCAGTATATTTGTTGATTGATCCTTAAATTATGGATTATCTAAAGTTTTAAATTATTGGTTTTAAATAAAAGTTGGAAAGTAATGTAAAAAAATGATTTTGACACTTAGCTTAATTATTTAGGGTGTTCAAATTGGAAAAGTTATTTTTGACAGTGATGCTAAGAATGAACCGACCGTTCACCTTGATTATAATTTTATAAAGGACTGATCACCCGGTATTTAATTAGGCGGGGTGTCATCGGCAAGAAAAATTCTCCCCCAATAAATAGTGCCTCCATATCCTCAATGCAAAAATGACCGCAGTTAAATCTAGGTCGTGGGTGGGGTAATTCTTCTCATGCGGCTTAAGCTTGCGGGAGGTAAACGCTATAGCCTTCTCCTCCTGCTGAAGTACTCCACCAAGTCAGGCATCGGTGTAAACTAGATACTCCACGCCCGACTTAGGTAAAGTAAGTATCGGTGCTGAAGTAAGCTTATCTTTCAGCTCGTCGAAAGCCAATTGAAAAGCATCGTCCCAAACATATGGTACCCCTTTGCGAGTCAGGTTCGTCAATAGACCCGCTATTTTGGAGAAACCCCGAATGAATCTCCTGTAGTATCCTGCTAATCCCAATAAACTATATACTTAGGTCGGTGTCGTGGGATGTCCCCATTCCCTCACCGCTGACACTTTACTCGGGTCAACTGATATCCCTTGTTCAGAAACAACATGTCCCAAGAACTGCACTTCACGTAACCAGAACCCGCACTTCTCGTACTTAGCATACAACTGATGCTCTCGTAGAGTCTGAAGAACCTGCCTCAAGTGCTCGGCATGCTCTTCCTCAGAGTGTGAATATATCAGGATGTCATCTACGAAAATGATGACAAACAGATCCAAGAACTCTCTGAACACTCGGTTCATCAAGTCCATGAATAAGGCTGGAGCATTTGTGAGTCCAAATGGCATCACTCTGAACACGTAGGACCCATATCTCGTCAAGAAAGCAGTCTTTGAAACATCATGCTCCCTAATACGTAGCTGATGGTACCCTAACCTCAGATCTATCTTCGAAAAGAAAGTTGCTCCCCTCAGCTGGTTGAACAGGTCACCGATTCGAGGTAACAGATACTTGTTTCATATCGTGACCTTGTTCAGCTCCCGGTAGTCCACACATAGCCTCAGTGAACGATCTATCATTTTCACAAACAAAACTGGAGCTCCCCAAGGTGAGGTACTCCTACGAGTGAAGCCCTGACCTAAAAGCTACTCTATCTGATCTTATAACTCTCACAATTCTTCCGAAGCCATATGGTATGGAGCGCGTGCTATAGGTCGAGTATCCGGTAATAAGTCTATGACAAAATCTATATCTCGACTGGGGGTAGGCCTGGTATCTCCTGGAATACATCGAAATACTCATGAACAACTGGGATCGAGTCTAAGGGAATCACAACCTCCTTAGAGGTATCCTCCTATATGTAATACGAATAAGCGGTCGAGCCTCCCTCTGGGAGAGGCATCACCACTACAAACATCTCTTGCCCCGGCATGGTAAAAACAATACTCCTACCGAAATAATCTATCATGGCTCTGTAAGCTGCGAGCCAATCCATACCAATAATAACATCGTGCTCATGCATATCTAAGACTAACATGTCTGCTGGTAATACCAAGCTACCAATCTCTACTCCCACACCCCGGCATATAAAGAAAATTAGCGATCCATTTCCCAGTGGTGAGTCTACACACGTTACAGTGCTCTCTGTTGTGGCTAATAACCCTAAGGCCTTCGCAAAATGGGTAGCTATAAAACAGTGCGTCGCCCCAGTATCAAATAAAACCCAACCCATAGTACCATGGATATGAAACATACCCTCAATCGCAGGTGGTACCTGTGGAGTTGCTGCCTGGTGGACGTTATAGACACGTCCATACTGTAACTACCCCTGCTGCACCGGAGAGGCTGGAATGGCTGGTACCTGAGCTGGTGCTAGGAGGGAAGCTGGAAAAAGGGGCCTCAGTGGCTCATTACCACCCTGCTACTGTGGGGACATATCACCCTCTGGACAATCCTGGCGCTTATGGCCATTCTTGCCACACATAAAACATCGACCCCTAAAATTACCTCCCCTCTGACCCTGTTAACCACGACCTTGTTGGCCGTTACCACCCCACAACTGACCCTGTTGGCCATGATGAAAACGTTGTTGGCCCTGTTAGCCCTGCTGCTAGTGGTGTTGGCCTTGTTGGCCCTGCTGATTAGGCTGGCCCTGCTGACCCTGCCTAAATCCCCCAAACCCCTGCCTGGAATCACCTGATCGGAACCTCTTAGTAGGGTCCCCCTGATGGGAACTCTGCTCATGCTGACGAGTTTTCCCTGAGATGTTGGTGCACCACTAGCACCACTACCCCCTGTCCTGCCCTGGTGGCCGGACTTTTCTGCTCACTTGCTTCCCTGCATATGGAAGCGGTGATCCTGGCAGTGTAGTAAGGAATCATTGAGTACGTCTATGTAGGTACTCAGAGACAGATTCCCAATAAGGTTCTAACGGATCCTCCAAGCTAACCCGTCCACAAACAATAGTATCTTCTTACCTTTATTGGGTGCCTCATCTGGCACTATAGTGATAAGTCTTGTGAACTCCTCTTCATACTCAGCAACAGTAGAACTCTCCTGTTTCAAGTTCGGTAACTTTTGCCTCATCTCAGTTTACACGAAGGATGGAAAATACTTGCGGTCAAACCTCTCCCAAAATGACTGAATCGGGATAGTATCCCTCTCCTCCAAGGTGGTGGTGGATTCCCACCACTACAAAGCATCCCCCACTAGCTTAAATGAAGCCAACAACTGTTTCTTCAAGTCTGTGCACTCATACATACGCAGATGCCTCTAGATATCTTTCTTCCATTGGCTGACGATGATGATATCTGAACAACCCGAGAACTCAGGGGGATGCACCTTCTGAAAGGCATCCCTAACCAGTCCCATGCTGATGGAAGCTATGCAGGTACTAGCGCCACTACCTAAACTTGGGGTGGAGCCTGTTGTACTACCGCTAGCGCGACATTCACCGCCTAAGAAACAATAGCGGCTACCTCAATAGCATTCATTATTCCCTGAGCCGGAGCTACTGGATGCTCGACTTGGGCACGCTTATGCTTTGGTGCACGTCTCGGAGGCATCTGAAAAGTGAAGAGATTTATTAGTCTACTATTATTATGAAATCTCAAAATAGCTGAAGATGTAATCGTAAAAGCAAGAATACAACAATCCTAAAATAGGGCTCTATAACAAAAAAAAAATGATAACCTGAAAGCGAAATAAGCCGTGTAGATCCTAAGGACACTAGAACTTGATGCTCTGATACCACATGTGACACCCTCCTAATTAAATACTGGGTGATCAGTCCTTTATTAAATTATAATCAAGGTGAACGGTCGGTTCATTCTTAGCATCACTGTCAAAAATAACTTTTCCAATTTAAACACCCTAAATAATTAAGCTAAGTGTCAAAACCATTTTATACATTACTTTCCAAATTTTATTTAAAACCAATAATTTAAAACTTTACATAATTCATAATTTAAGGATCAATCAACAAATATACTGGAACAAACAATCCAATTAATTAAACATCCAACTAAGTAATTCCAACATTAAAACTTAAAGTAAAACATCCTGAGAGTAATAAACCCAAAAGTACAAATGCTGGAAATAAATAAATCACAATATCCGATAAGCAACTGAATAATGGAAAAAGGGCGACACATGCCCAACTGAATAAATAGTTCTAGAAGTGGAATCAACAAATGAGGTCGTCTAAACAAAAGGACTGCAACTCCCACCTAAGCTGCAGCGCGTTCCTTCCAAAGGATCCTATGCAAGACGCCCTTGTGGCCGGGAACCTGTAATATATACATATATATACAAGAGAGAAAAGAAAATGGTAATGGGTCAGAGCCCGATTGTAAAAACGATTTAAAATTTGTTTAGCAAGTATTTAAAATGTTAACTATCCAATGCAACAACATATTGGTGCGGCACTCCCTTGAGAATTTCTCACCTCTCTTCTAATGTGCACGCCTATCGCACTAACCTTCCCAACGGCTTAACTTATCTTATCTTAGGTTGTTCGTAGGATTTAAACTGACAAATTCAATTGTTTAAGAGGTTAATTTCATTTAACAACAAAGTTCTCATTTAAACCTTATTTACTAATAATGTATCTCAATAACATAGTATACTTTTCAAACACTTATTCCCAAATTGAAATAGTTATTCCATTCTTACTTACCATAGACACAGCAGGTAGTTTCCAAATTTCAGATTAAAATATATATTAAATACTCATATAATATATATATTCTAACAGCACCCCACATAATAATTATGGTGCGGGCATACTCTGCTATCCAGTTCCCGTATCACTCGTACTAAGGGAAATACAAGTTCGGAATCACTCTCGAACTGTATTGAAACAAAGCACAAACAATATTGAGGCGAAGCATAGCTTCCAAGTCTGTAAGAGCTCAGCACATGCCCTCACGTTTCTTAGGACCGTTGGACTATCGATTCAATAGCCTGTACCAAAGGATTTCTATCTTCTAGGGTACGAGTCAATATGCTCCATAAAGGTCCCATCGAGATAAGACTGTCCCAGCGCGGTAACATCAGGGATTGCAAGTAGCGCGGGCATGATTTTTACACGTATATAGTATATGCATAAACACAGTCATATTAATATACTACTATTACCATATCAAGTTTAGGTACATCCTCACGACCCATAATTATGATATTTATCCTTATTACTCGTCATTTAGTTATCACGTATAACGTTTGCCTCTTATCTTAATTTGAGGGATTATCCCAACTTATCAAGTCACATTCGTGGATTTCTATCCTCCCAAGTGTAATTTCTGTAGGTACTCATTTATTTTCCAACGTAACTACCTTACGCGTCTCCCCCTTTAATACATAGTTCCATCGTCCCTTATATGTAAACATCCCCGAAAATTGTAAATCTCGTCTTACATAAAAGGTTTCATATTTTTAAGAAGTCCTACTGGTCTTCTTTATCTCCCAAAATACTTTAATAAGGATGTCCAAAGATTATTACTCATTTAAATTGAATTCAACTATTTAGAAGGGGAAATATGAGTCTTCCAGGAGGGGTCGATCGATTGGTGGCAGGAGCTCGATTGATCGATCGACACTCTTGGTTCGATCGATCGATCAAACAGGTATGGCGAATCTACAGAATTCCAGCTACGGGTTCTATCATCCAACATCATCAAAATCCAACTTCTTAACTCCCAAACTCCCAGAAATTTATGCCACAAACATTCTAAACCCAGATTAGCAATATTCTACGTAAAGCATGCGAGTTTTCATCAAGATTCATGAATTAAAAGGGGCAAAACTTATATAATTCTCATGAACCCTAAAAATTTCTTTAACTTATTTCTTCTTATTCTTTTCCTAGAATTTCAACTTCTAAACCAATATAAATTCGTGGTTCAACCTCTACATGTGAAAGGGATTTCAAGATTATTGTTTATATCAATACAATATGTGATTTCTAATCACCAACATGTTTTTTTTTTTCCATAAAAACTCATCCTAATCAACCCTAGACTAATATGAATGAAGCATTAATGAAATTAAATAAGATAAATACTTGCCTAGGAATTTTTGTTTCTGATTTGTGGATGAAATCGATGTGGTGATGATCCTCGTCACGCGATCTATCGTTTGGCGGTGACGGCAGCGTAAATGAAGTAGTTCTTGTCCTAGAACTCTTGGGCAAGCTCTATCTTTCCTTCTCCAATGGCCGTCACTTGTTTTTGGTTATACTAACCCTATTAGACAACCCTAAGCATCTGATATAACCTTACAATTTTCGTGGGTTTTTCGGCTTAAAAATGTAAAATGTCCAAAACGCCCTCCCGATGTGTTAATTAGGCCTAAAAATGCCTCGAGACCCAAACTAAACCCCCAGGTACATTATTTTGACATTTTGGCGCACTCGAAATGACCATACCGGTGACTTATAATTTATTCACTTTTATTAATCAACATTTAGTCCCGACACGACACGGGCGCGTCCCGACTTAAATTTCCAAAATTGTCATTTTATTCACTCGTGACATTTAATAAAACCAATATTATATATTACTTTACTCATTAGTAATATTCAACAAGTTTCCGATGATTACTAACTCTCGTCACGTTAGTAATTACAAAAATAATTAATTTTCGGATTTATATTAAATTAATAACTCACACTAGATTTAATAAATCCCCAAATTTAGAAAGCATAAAAATACGGGGTATTACAGCGCCGAACAAAATGGTCTGTCAAGGTCAAAGAATAAGTAGTTAAATATTTGAAGGTGGACTTGATTCGCGTTTTCAAATACCCTATATGGCTTCAAAAATCATCCCCGTGTCAACATCAGGAGGGTAAGTTCGCATGTGCATCGACTAATAAGATCTAAACAAATCATCCCCAAAGGATGATTTTCTTTTGTGAAATATTTACATGATCATAAAAAATACGACTAGCCATTCCCTCAAGTCATTTTTCAATGGTTTTGCCAACTATAAACAAATCAAGATGCATCCTAACCATCAAGAGAAAAATTCCTTTATCACCCCATGGGGAACATTATGCGACACTGTAATGTTTTTCAGACTCAAAAATATCGGGGCTACCTTCCAAAGGGCTGCCACTACCATCCTGCATGAACTTATTCATAATGAAGTTGAGGTCTATGTTGATGACTTGATCATCAAGTACAAAACTCAGGAAGGTCGTATCCCCACCTTCGAAAGTTCTTCCAGCGATATCGGATGGGGTTCAACCTACAGAAGTATGTCTTAGGCATCACTAAAGGAAAGCTCCTCGGGTTTATGGTTAGTGAGAGAGGAATTATAGCTGACCCATCAAAATTAAATCCATACATAAGATGCCAGCACCCTAGACAGAGAGGGAAATATGAAGATTCCTGGGTAAACTAAAATACATCAGTCAGTTCCTCAACCAACTGACTTCTATCTACAAACCCATTTTAAAACTTCTTTAGGAGGACTTAACCAAAGTTTGGAAGACGTGCCAAGAAGATTTTAACCCAATCAAATGATACCTCACTTGACCTTCTATGCTCATGCCTTCATAGCTAGGTCTCCTCCTCCTCCTATACTTGACCCTAACTGATACTTCAGTCGGGGATTTTCTAGTCCCATACAATAAGAGTCCCACAAAGAGAGAGACATCTACTATGCTAGTCAAAATCTATTCCAATATGAAGTAAACTACACTAACTTGGATAAGGTATATGTCGCCCTAGTTTGGGTCACGCAAAAATAACGACGCTACATGCTTGTTTTCCCCATCAGACTAGTATCCCGAATGGATTCGATAAAATATCTGCTAGAGAAACCCGCTCTTTCAAGATGAATGACCCGCTGGTTGATAATGATAAGCGATTTTGACATTGTGTATGTCACATAGAAATCCATTAAGTAGAGGTCCATGTCCGACTACCTAATTGATTATCCTATGGAAGGTACCAAAGTTTACGTCTTCAAATTTAAAGACAAAAACATCCTCTGCACCTCTCATGATGATTTCAAATGGTATATGTTCTTTGATGGAGATACTAATAGGAAGGTGTATGATATTAATATACTCATGATTACTCCAGTTGACTTTCACAATCCCATTATCATCTAGTTGGACTTCCCTTACACTAATAACATGATAGAATACGAGGCATGCACCGTAGACCTCAGGATCACCCTCGAGAAAGGCATCAAACATCTAAAAATTAATGGGGATTCTTCCATCATTGTTGGAAAAATCCTCAGGAAATGTAAAGTTAAAGATGCGAAGCTCCGACCTTTCCATACCCACCTAGAAGAGCTCGCCTACCAATTCGAACATGCCACCTTCCATTATATTTCCCACTTAAAGAATAGCCTAGACGATACACTAGAAACCTTGGCCTCAATTGTCGACATGCCTAAGTGAATAAAAATAACCCCTTTCTTGGTTCAGAAACAAGCTTCACCTACTCACTGTTACCACATCGTACTCGTAATTGAAGAGGATCCCGCCATGGCTGGATTATATCACTATGACATTTGGCACCTTCTCAGACTTGGTAAGAATCCTCGAGATGCGGATAACAAAGACCATGTTACCCTTCATAAATTGTTTGCCCAGTACATCATCTGCGACATAGCACTTTTCAAGAGAAACGTCGATGGAACCCATCTTCATTGTATAACATGGTCTTATTTTGAAGGAATGATGTAGAAAATCAAGAGTGAGGAATGCGAGACCGACATGAATGGTCACATGCTTGCCAAGAAAATAATCCGTCAAGGATACTATTGGACTACCATGGTTTAAGAGTGCACTTCCTTTGTTCAAAGATGCCTAAAACGCCAATAATGTACCAACCTTTAGTACTTACCTCCCCGAGAATTGTACAACATGACCTCTCCCTGACCCTTCTCTCCCTAAGGCATAGATATTATTGGGAAGGTTCCTCCCAAAGCTTCAAACAAGCATGAGTTCATCTTGGTCTCCATTGACTACTTCATAAAATGTGCCAAAGTCGAGTCATATGTAGTACTGAATGCAAATAAACTGGCTAAGTTTATCAAAAAGAATTTCATTTACTGTTATGGTGTAGTCCATGAGTTGGTATCAAACAATGGACTTTAGTTCAAAGCCAAAGTCAAAGAATTAGTCAATGAGTATTGAATGTAGATGCATAAGTCTTCTCCCTACTGGCCCCAAACCAATTGTGTTGTCGGAGCCGCCAACAAGTTCCTGAAAACCATTATCGATAAATTTCCTAAAAGCTGTAGAGATTGGGCTGACGAGATCCTATATTCCCTCTAGGGCTATCGCACCTCTATCAATAGACCCACTGGGGTTACCCTTATTCTATATAATACAACATGGAGGCAGTTCTCCCCGTCAAACTAGAAGTGCCTTCTTTGCGTGTCATGCTCAAAGAAAAGTCAGTGAAGAAGACTCGCATCAGAGCCGCTACGACGAACTCTCAATCTTAGATGAAAAGGGACTCGAATCTCTATACCACTTATAGGGTTACATCGTCGTATCATGTGATCATTGAAGAATAAAGTCAAGGATCGTGATTTCCAAGAGGGAAACCTTGAACTCGAAGAAATCATAGATCCTATCTCGGACCACAGAAGGAAATCCAAACCTAATTGGAGTGGCAATACATCATGAAGAAAACACTGTCACGTGGCGCCACTATACTCACACATCTCGACGATGAAGAATTGGTGCGTCCACTTAATGTGGACCGTCTCAAGAAGTTATACCCTTAATCTGAACTCTCATCGTTCTACAGCTCTTCTCATCCCCCTTCTATTATAAAAAAAATATCTTAATTTCTCTCTACCCAGAACTACATGGGATCTAATCCTCTCAAACACCCTTTTTAAAATGAAGGTCATAAATTTTTAAAAACCACAATGGTTGAAAAAGATGTTACTTAGGCCGTTTAATACAGGATTAAACTATTAAAGTAACTTCCAACTATTTTTTAAAGAAAATTTTTTCTTTAAATAAAAAAGTATTAATCATAAGTTGTGTTTAATAAAGCTTGCATGAGATTTGTTCAAGATTTTATAACAAGTTTAGTAAAATAGTTTAAATTAGTTAAACTCAGCATAACCACAAGAATGAGATGAGGAGATGTAGAAAGATTAAGGACAAGGCATTTTTAACGTGGTAAAACCTCACCCAACTGAGGAAACATCCACAGTGACTTCTAAGTCGCAAACCAAAAATCCACTAAAACAAAATATACAAGTTACAAACTATTTAACACACATGCACACAAATCAAACCTACACAAGTTTAGAAATTTACCCATTGGTTTGATTCTAACTTCTCTACAGTTATGATGTTGATGCGGCTTTCCCAATATGCTAACTTCCCAACTTTGTTCTAGTCTTTACATCGACTCTTTAAGATTCAAGATCTTATAACCAACGCTTTTGTGTTGTAGTGTGTCAAGTGTTTGGGATGGTGCTCTAACACATGCATGCACACACACACACACACACACACACACTTATTTTATACAAACAATCCTATCAAATTACATATCAGATCTATATGTTGTGATTTTTAATTTCTCTCTTCTTAGGAAACAAAAGAACTTTGTTTAACCTTTTAATTAATCTCAAAATCCAAGGTTACCTTGCTCGTAAGACTGCCAAGGTCAATCCAATTTCAGAGGGTTTGGAAAATGATTTTGAAATTAGAAACCACCAATTGCGATTCCAACTAGGTCAGAAGTCTTGTTTCAAAAGAACTAGAAATAGAAAATAATTTTGTTGATTTTAGAGTTGTGAAAAACATTTACAAAAAAATAATCAACAAAGGGATTTCTCAATATGAGAAACTAAATATGTAGAACTAAGTGTAATATAACATAAAATGACCATATCTATAATTTCAATTAAAAAAAATACAGATCTAACCGAAATGCTTAAGTTGGACACAAGATCTCAAACTTAAGAGGGTATAAACCACAAACAGGCTTTCAAACTAACTCGAAAACAACTCTCAAACACTCGGGTTTAGTTTTGATTTAAATTGATTTTAAAAAAATTATTTTAGTGTTTGAAACAGGTTTAGGGTGATTTAGGGTTTCTTTCTATCTCTGGTTTCTCTCTTATCTATCTTCTCTCTCTTTAGACGAAATGCCAAAAGTCCCCAAATGCAGAGGGTAAGCCTCCTTTTATAGAGAGCAAGGAAGGATCGAGAAGGTCTGTTCCAAACCAAGGGTGCAGATGAGGTCAAGGGCAAAAGACTTTGATCCAACGATTAATGAACATCGGTGGATTAAATGCTCTGTGATTGCTCTAGAGAGTTTCATAGGGATTGGGTTTAAACGCATGTAGAGCGTTGATAACAATGATCCAAGGGCTGAGATAAGACGCGAGTTATGTGTCTTGTAACAAACACAAATCAGGACGTTATAAGGATGACATGTGTAGGGTTGAGATGAACTCACACGTGCGTTTTAAACTTAATTACACGGGCACCCTCAATTCTCAAGCGCTTTCGGATCCTACCCAAACCAACTTCCAAGCAAGAAAACATAAAAACAGGAATTATAAAATGACCCCAAAAGTTTTATAAACCAAATTTTAATTTCCAAAAAAGTCATTTAAAATTATTAGAAATGCCCAAAAATTTTTAGAAGCAATTTAAATAAGATTAACCATAGCCAACTCACACACAATCAAATAATACATAATATGAACAATGTATGCAACCCTAGAGTGTTTGACTGAGCATTGTATCTTCAATAGAATCAAGTGTGGCTTAAGAAGAAGATTTTGAGGCTCTTTGATATCTAGGGAATGGGATCTTATTTTATCACTATTTATAAACTAGATGAGCACTTATATAATGTAGAGTCAAGTGAGTCAAGAGTATAAGGTGCTTCAATCTCCCCCTTTGGAAATATAAGACAAAATCTCCTTTGAGTCAACTAGGAGTCATAGGGAAACAAAAAAAATAAGGAAAAACCTATTCCTATACAAAAATTCTATCTACCCATTTCCTAGAAATAGAAAATTACATAACTCAACTAATTACAAACAAATACACTAATAACATCTGTTGAAAACAACTGTACATATTCCTGCAAATAATCACTAAGATCAAGATTATTATAAATATGTGATCAAGCTTATTAGAAATATGTACAAAAAAATGAACTGATAAGACTCAAATCATTTTGTCTCAAATGGACAAAGGGAATAATACATAAGTCAT
This sequence comes from Sambucus nigra, assembly GCA_949130495.1. Lineage (NCBI taxonomy): Eukaryota > Viridiplantae > Streptophyta > Magnoliopsida > Dipsacales > Adoxaceae > Sambucus > Sambucus nigra. The sequence goes on along the minus strand of OX422214.1, from coordinate 378,029,284 downwards.
AGGAGTTTATTCAATAAACCATTCCTATCGATTTTCGCAAAGTAAGAAATCTATTGTAATCCAAAGGTTTGGTAAACATATCTGCAAGTTACAAATCAGTAGGAGGATAATTGATTTCTAATTCCTTGGTCTCAACTAATTCTCCTATAAAATGATGTCTAATTTTAATATGTTTTCTTCGCGAGTGTTGAACAAGATTTTTAGAGATATTAATCGCGCTTTGATTATCACAGTAGAGATGTAATTGAGCTTCCTGAATACCATAATCATTTAGCATTTGCTTAAGCCAAAGTAATTGAGCACAACAACTACCAACGGCTATGTATTCAGATTCAGCTGTTGATAAAGAAGTGCAGTTTTGTTTCTTACTACTCAATCCTACCAAATTGATCCCGATATAGTAACATGCTCCTGATGTGCTCTTACTATCATCAGTACACCCAGCCCAGTCAGCATCAGTGTATCGTATTATAGTACTAGGAGTATCATTAGTGTACCAAAGTCCTAAATTTAGAGTGCCTTTTATGTATTTAATTATTCTTTTTACGCAAACTAAGTGGCTCTCTTTAAGATTATATTGATAACGTGCACACACATAAACTAATATCAGGATGCGAGGCAGTAAGATATAGTAAGATTCCTATCATACTACGATATAGAGTTGGATCTATGCATTTACCACTCTCATTTTAGATAGTTTGATCAACGTAATCATTGGAGTTTTGGCTTCTTTTGCACTTTCAAGGCGGAATTTCTTGACAATCTCTAAAGCATATGTAGATTGCGAAACAAATAATCTTTCTGAGTTTTGTTTGACTTGAAGACCCAAAAAAAAATTAAAACTCCCCCATAACAAACATTTGAAATTCTTTGTGCATAATATCAGAAAAAAATTTAACTTCTGAGGGGGATGTTGATCCAAAAATAATATCGTCAACATAAACTTAAGCTATAATGATACGTTTGTCAAAATGTTTGACAAAAAGGTTTTGATCCTTTCCACCTCTCTTAAAACCTTTATCTAAGAGAAAATTGGAAAGGTGCTCATACCAGGCTCTTGGCGCTTGTTTTAGGCCATACAAAACCTTTTTAAGACGATAAACATGGTTTGGATACTGAGGGTCAATAAACCCTTTGGGTTGTTCAACATAGGTCTCTTTAGTCAATATTCCATCAAAGAAGGCAGATTTGACATCCATTTGGTAAAGCATAAAATGTAAGTAACAAGCTATTACAAAAAGAAGACAAACAGATTCTAAGCGAGTAACAGGGGAAAAAGTCTCATTAAAATCTATTCCTTCAATTTGAGAGTATCCTCGAGAAACAAGTCTGGCTTTGTTTCTAATGATTATCCCACTTTCATCAGATTTATTTTTAAATATGCAATGTGTGCCAATAACCTTTTTGTGATCAGGCCTAGGTACAAGATATCAAACATCATGATTAAAAAATTGAAGAGGTTCTTCATGCATGGCAGAAATCCAATAAGGGTCATTCAATGCCTCATTTACGCTCTTTGGTTCCACAAGTGAAACAAAACATGCATAATGAGCATAGTCTCTTAATTGAGATATTGTATGTAAGGGTTCACTTGGGTTACCAACAACGTTATCTATGGGATGATATTTAGAAACCCAGTTAGGTACTTCAGGTGTCTCAATTGGTAAAGAATCATATATTTTTGGAGAGCCATTTTCTAAAACATTTTCAAATTCTTCCTCAATAGTTGGTTCTCCAGTCTTACTCTCAACAACAGTGTCACTTACAATAATGTTTATGGATTCCATTAATGTCTTTGTGCAAAGATTATAGACACGGTATGCTCAACTGTCAGGAGAATATCTTAGAAAGATAGCTTTATCTCCACGAGTCTCAAATTTGGATAAGTGTTCTCTGTCTTTGCAGACATAATACGTACTACCAAAGGTTCTAAGATATTTAAGATTGGGCTTTTTCCCATACCATAGTTTGTAAGGAGTTTGTTTGGAATTCTTCCTAAGATAGACCCTATTGATAATGTGGCAAGTAGTACGAATAGATTCTACCCAATAATATTTAGGTAAGCATTTGGCATGAATCATAACACGTGCCATTTCTTGAAGAGTATGATTCTTTTGCTCAGCAATTGCATTTTGTTGAGGAGTCTTAGGAGGACTAAACTCATGTTTGTAACCATTATAGTCACAATACTCTATAATTCCAATATCAATGAATTTTCCACCTCTATCACTACGAATGCTATTTACTTGAGTGTCCTTCTCATTTTCAATCTGAAGAAGTATTTTCAAAAAAGTTTGGAAAGTATCAGACTTTTTTTTAAGAAGGCCACCCAAGGAAATCTGGTAAAGTCATCAACCATAACTAGAATGTTACTATATCCATAGAGACTAATAGTATGAGAAGGACCCATTAGGTCCATATAGTTGAGCTCCAAGGGTTTAGAGGTAAGGATATCTTTAACTTTCTTATGAGGTGCCTTAACTATTTTTCTTTCCCGACAGGATCCACAGACAATGTTAGAAATAGGTTTGATCTTTGGAATTCCTCAAACTATTTTTTGTGAAGATAATCTACTAAGGTTATCGTAATTTATGTGCCCCATCCTATTATGGCATATTTCATCGTCATCCTTTCTGGCATGTTACAGACCTCAGTACTAGCTTGGACAGTATAACAATTGTCAGAAGTCCTAAGCCCTGTAAGAATGCACTCACCTTTTTCATTTAAAATTTTACAATTATTTTTTGAAAAGGTGACATATCATATGAGTCCCAAAATTACGAGATATTAAGTAGATTATCTTTAAGACCTATTACTAAAAGAACATTTTCAATCAAAGGCAATCCTTCTTCTTGGAGGGTTCCTTTACTAATGATTTGAGATGATACACCATCACCAAAAATAACTTTTCCTCCAACAAAGTTGGTTTTGTTTAAAAGTTTTGTATCATCACCACTCATGTTCTTTGAACACCCTGAGTCTAAATACCAACCACAAGGAGTGTGTTCAGCTTTTAAAGAAGTAATCACAATGTTACACTTCATCTGGGGCAATAGCTCATCTTTTCTAACCCAAACAACTCTTGTTTTTGTTTTGCACATATTGGCTCTCATTTGATAAAATTTTCGAGCATTAGATTTTTGTTGAAAAATATTTTGCGCATGAGTTTGTATTTTATGGAAAATATGAGCATTTGGTTTGGAAAGTGCCTGGTTGTTCTTCTTGGAAATGTTCTTTTAGGTTTGATCTTTCTCTTTCTATAGTTAGAGTTTTTGTCTGGTTGTCTAGGCAGAACATAATTGTTACGGCTTCTCCTAGAGTGGTTAAAGTTCTGGTATAGAGGAGTATTACACACATGTTTTACTAAATGTCTAGATTATCAACCTTCTAAAGAATGACCGTGTATGTCACAGTATGAGCAATATAGATCGCTTGAAGAGGGTATCTCCTTAATAAAGTCTCTAAACATAGGTTTCATGGAATTTTGATGTTGAGACTTATTCCTAGAGAGTACAGTTTGGAACGAATAAACACTCTTCCTAATTGGAGGGCATATGTATTTAGCCTTAGGTTGACTATCACACCTAGAGTAACTTGATTCCCCAATATCAAGATTTTGTTGTTTTTCATGAAACCCATCTTTTAGTGAACGAAAATCTGGACAAGTTTCTATAGGTCTTTTACCTCCTGACACAAACTTGATTGATTCAAAGTTCTTAGTTTGTGTCTTTAAATTTGGGAAAAACCCTATACCTGTTCAATCATCAGAATTGGTTTTTGAATCAGCAACAAAATCGTCAAAGCAAGTGGAATTATTTTCAAATTTTGCAATATTTTTTAAAACAGTTGTTGTTTTTTCTTTGGCTTGTTCCAATTCTAATGATGTCCCTTTATATTTTTTCTAAAGAGTATTTGTTTCAATCGAATGTTTCAATTTTTTGATCAAAATTTTTTACTTCATTTTGATGAGTTAGACAGTGGGTAATGTACTCTTCAGCGTTAGGTTTAACCATTAGACTTAGGTCTTCTAGTTTCTTAGTGAGATCTTTCACAATCTTCTCTAGTCTAGTGATTTTCTTGAGAGTTTTGGTATAAAGTGTGTGAACATCAAGGAGGTCTTCAGTATCCGAATCACTAAGTGTAGAGTGTGAATTGAACCATAAGGATTCCATTCCTGAACTCACACACACATTTACATCGTCATTATCGCTTTTCCTTTGATTCACACACCCTGCTGTAGAACTAGAATTATTCTCCGAAATTAAAGTATCTATACCAGTAGCATCATTATTTATAACAGGAGAGGTAGATCTACTAACATCATTCCCATACATAGGCACATTCATATCATCATTATAGATTATCTTGGCAAAGAAGGACATGTAAGGATAAAAAACATCAGATGATTGAGGTTTCTCAATTTCATAATCACTTGAATCAACCAATGTCTTGCAAATGTTGGCCCTAGTATGTTTATTGGTCGTGTTCAGTTTAACTCTACAGTCTTGTGCTATATGACCCAATTTTCCACATCTAAAACATTCAACATTCTTAAAGTCTTTGTTAGGTCTCGTATGAATGTCCTTGTTGATACCAAAATTAATATGCTGATGTGGACGAATAAGATGAAGACACGTGTCAATCTACGTGGCACAATAGCAGCGAGGAAGATCATTTCCCGACCAACCATGCTTCTTTCCGAGCAACGAGAATACACCGAGGAACTCTATCACACCGATGAACTCTATCACACCGAGGAACTCTATCACACCGAGGATCTCTATCGCATCGAGGAACTCTAGCGCACCGAGGTACTCTAATGTTCCGAGGAACTCCTGATCAGCGAACAACTATGGCGGTCCGAGCTGCATCTCGGTTGTATCATTAATTGCCAGATAATCAACAGCTCAGATATTCATTGAATGCTTATATTCTTGGCACGCACTCTGCATTAAATGTATTACCCTTTCATATGTATGTCATTTAATGTATCGAACCTTTCATGTACAGCTTCAAGGCTATAAATACCTTGTATCATCCTCATTCAAAGGGGACCGAAATTTCTTGAGAGAACTTGTAATCAAGAATTCCACAAACACTCAGCAATAACATAACAGTGGACGTAGGCTTTATTCCTAGCCGAACCACTTTAAAAGTATTTGTCTTATTTATTTATCTGTGATTGAATAATTAGAGCGATCTAGTTTTTTACATCAACAGATTGGCGCCGTCTGTGGGAAACGACTGTTATTATCGTTTTTCATAAAAATAATTTATCACCAATGGAAGATAATCCAGAATCCAGTAATCGAAATGTTGGAAATACTGGAAATCTTCCAAATCCATCTGCATCCCCAGATCTGGCTGGAATTATGACGAATCTGGCTCAAGGACAAACCGCCATGCAAGAATCTATGAGGCAACTCATTCAAACTCTTCAGGGTGCTGCACCTACCTATTCAGGGCAAAGGAGTGATCATAGGCGATCGCAATCTAGACGTACTGGGTCATACCGTAATGAGGAGTCTAATGATTCTTCTTATCAACCTGGGCGAACTTCATCGATACGAGCTACGGATACAGATCAATGTATCACTCTCTCTCCGGAGAGAACTAGTGCTTTGGAAAGGTTAAGCAGAGTGTCTCCTTTCAGTCGGTTAGGACCAAGGAGGAACATGAGTCCACCTAGGGCTCCATCAAGAAGTTTTCGACCACCACCAGGTTTGAGAGAAGGATCTGCGCAATCACGACCAACCACTCGTCGAGATAAATCTCAGGAAGCTACGTCAGAGCAATCAGTTGCTCGGACTAAGCGGCCCGAGGAAGGGAATGAAGCATGGAAAGGTTCCATTCAACGGTTGGAGGATAGACTGGGAGAAATGGCTAAGGCGAGGAACCCCTGACAGAGAACTTTTGTTCAAGGAACACCTTTTGTGCAAGCCATTGTGGATTTCCCTACACCGTCGAAATTCAAAGCACCCGTAGTGACTCCAAAGTACGATGGAAAGACAGATCCCGTACTTCATATAGAACAATACCAAGCTGCTGCAGATATCTACGCTATCCCCGACGAGATGAGGTGTAGAGCATTCTCGGGAACTCTTACCGGATCTGCACAGATATGGTACAATAATCTTCCTCGAGGTAAGATTTCAACTTTTGTTCAGTTAGCTGAGCTGTTTATTGGCAATTTTTGTTTTGGAGCAAAGCCGGTAAAGCGAGTAGCACACTTGCTAAGTGATAGACAAAAATCAGGTGAAAGTACTAGAGATTACATAACTCGTTTCAATAACGAAAAGTTGGAAGTCATAGATTATGAAGAAAAGACAGCAATCACTGCTCTGATGAGTGGTTTGCTGCCTAACAAGCTGTATTACACGTTGGCCAAAGATCCACCTAAAAATATGTCGGAGTTGATGGCAAAGGCGGCCAAAATCATGAATGCCGAGGAGGCTATGGCTGCGAAGAAGAATATGGATAGAGAAGTTAAAGTGGAGATCGACAATTCTAAGAAGAAAGATCAGAAAAGTAATGGTGGTGACAAACATTCCAAGAATAACAGGATGAAGTTGGAAGCCCTAAAGAAGTATGATAATTATACTCCATTGAAAGTGGGTATTAATCATGTTTTGGAAGAAATAAGGAATAACGAGGAAATCAAGTGGCCAGAGAAACTGAAGACAGATCCCGACCTGAGGAATAAGGCCAAATATTGCGAGTTTCACAAAGATCATGGCCATATGACCAAAAATTGTATAGCCCTTCAGAACGAGATTGAAACACTCATCCGAAGAGGAAAATTATCAAAGTACGTAGATCGCAGGAGTGAGAGGAAGAATGATGATAGAACTAGAGAGAGATCTAGATCTCCTCGTCGTGCAGAGGAGAAAAAGAGGAGGGACCATGAAGAGGATCCAGATGATGACCCCGATCTTCCCAAAAAGCCAAGGAAACCCGAACGAGAGGTATTTTCCATACGTTTTGGGTCATTTGATTGTAATGTTATTACAGGAGGAGATGCAGGAGGAGGAGACCTTACTGCAGAAAGAAAAGCTTATCTCGGAGAGGCTCAAGCTTGTTCATACATTCAGCGAATAAACCTGGCCGAGGATGATCGTCCGAGGAAGGTAAAAAAAGAGAAGCTAGTGATTGGTTTTTCAAAAAACGACCTGGCAGGTGTTCTCTACCCTCATGATGATCCTCTGGTGATCAAAATGAGGATGAAGGATGTGGTCATTTCAAGGGTGTTAGTAGACAATGGTAGTTCGGCAGACATCATGTACTATTCATGCTTTGATAGCTTAAATTTAAAATTATCTCAATTAGAACCTTATCACAGACCCCTTCTGGGTTTTGCTGGCGAGAAAGTTTTTCCACTTGGGACGATCAAGTTGGATATACTCATTGGAACTTGGCCTGCTTGTCGAACAGAAAGAATACGCTTTTTTGTGATGGATAAGAATGTGCAGTCCGCCTACAACATCATCAAGGGAAGAGTTGGATTGAAGAAGTTCGAAGCAGTTCCATCTACAGTACATCAGTGTTTGAAATTCCCAACGAATTTTGGAGTAGGAATTATGAAAGGTGATCAAAAAGTAGCTCGGGAATGCTATTATTCGTCTGCCGAGCAAGAGGAACTGGAAGAATCAAAGAAAAAGACTACTACTTACCAAGTGGAGGAAGGCACAGAAATTGAAACTCTTGACCCTAGGGATGAATCTCAACTCGTAAAAGGACAGGTTGTGGAATCTACAGAAATTGTTATCCTGGACGATGAGCATCCTGAACGAATAACTCAGATAGGATCGTCGTTGGATGTTTCAATAAAACAGGAGTTGATAACTTTCTTGAGAAACAGGAAGAATACTTTTGCTTGGAGTCATGAAGACATGCCAGGAATAGATCCAAACTTCTTATGTCATGAACTCAATGTGAATAAGGAGATCAAGCCTGTGAAGCAAAGAAGAAGAGTGTTTAGTCCCGAGAAGAACCAGGCCATACAAGAGGAGGTCGAGAAACTCCAGAAAGCCCAATTCATTGAAGATGTGAAATATCCAGATTGGTTGGCGAATGTGGTGATGGTAAAGAAGAAGAACAACAAATGGATAATGTGTGTTGATTTTACTGATCTTAACAAGGCATGTCCAAAAGATCACTTTCCATTGCCCAAAATTGATCAACTAGTGGATGCTACCTCGGGACATGAGCTACTCAGCTTCATGGATGCTTATTCTGGCTACAACCAAATCAAAATGAAACCTGAAGACAGGGAAAGTACTTCTTTTATTACCCCAAGGGGAACTTATTGTTATAATGTTATGCCTTTTGGTTTAAAAAATGCAGGTGCAACATATCAGCGGTTGATGAACAAGGTTTTCACCGAACAAATCAGCCGTAATATGGAGGTCTATGTCGACGACATTCTCACCAATAGCAAGAGAGCTGCAGATCATTTGGTTGACTTGAGTCAAACTTTTGATCAACTGGATAAATACCAGATGAAGCTTAACCCGACAAAATGTACCTTTGGAGTACGAGAAGGAATGTTCCTCGGATACATCGTCAACCAACGAGGTATTGAGGCAAATCCAGAAAAGATCAAAGCTCTTTTAGGGCTACGATCCCCGACGACGAAGAAAGAAGTGCAGAGTCTTACCGGACGAGTTGCAACACTCAACAGATTTGTATCCCGAGCAACTGATAAATGCCTCCCATTCTTCAAAACACTACGAAAAAGTTTTGAGTGGACTGATGAATGTGAGAAAGCCTTTCAAGATTTGAAGAAGTATTTGGGAGCCCCACCATTGTTGTCTAGGCCAATAACTGGAGAGAAGCTGTACTTGTATTTGGCAGTATCAGAAAATGCAGTTAGCTCGGCGTTGATCAGATTGGAGAATGGAGTCCAGAAGCCAATTTATTACACAAGCAAGGCCTTCCAAGGTGCGGAAATCAGATACCCAAAGCTGGAAAAATTGGCACTGGCATTAATTGAAGCAAGTAGAAGAATGAGGCCATACTTCCAGGCCCATACCATCATTGTGTATACCGACATGCCGTTAAGACAAGCCCTTCACAAGCCAGAAAAATCAGGAAGATTGATGTACTGGGCAATAGAGCTCGGTGAATATGATATTGTATATGAACCCAGATCATCGTTGAAAGGGCAAGCCGTGGCAGATTTTATAGTAGAGTTCACATACCCTGATACCCCCGAGGAGCAAAAGGTGCTTGCTGACCTACCTGTGGACGATACAGGATCAACAGACACAGATCCAAACCAACCAAGGTTGGTAAAAGGACTTGTGGATGTAGAAAAATCATCATATTCAAACCCCGACCAACTCCGGTTGGTAGAGGGGCGCGAACAAATGACCGACGAGGAACGAAGGATAACCGGGGATGATGAAAGAAAACAGATGATATTTCACCGATAAACTCTAACAGATAATAAATTTGAAGACGAGTTACATACATGGAGATTATATGTAGATGGATCATCTTGCACGGCTGGTTGTGGAGCAGGGATTGTTTTAAACTCTCCAGATGATATTGACATGGAGTATGCCTTGAGATTCCAATTCAAAGCTTCCAATAATGAGGCTGAATATGAGGCTATGATAGCAGGTTTTCATTTGGCGAAAGTTATGGAGGCACGTCAAGTAATTGTTTTCAGTGATTCTCAATTAATTGTGAATCAAATGATGGGAATATATGCAGTGAAGGGAGAGTTAATGGTGAAGTACCATGCAAAAGTGATGGAGTTATTGAAAGAATTTGATGCTATTCAATTGGTGAGGATACCGAGAATGGAGAATGCTAGAGCAGACGCATTGGCCCGACTAGCGTCAGCTACGCGCACCGAGCTGCGAAGAACAATACCAATTGAAGTACTAGAAAGTCGGAGCATAGAGGAAGATCTGACGGTGAAGATTATTACCCTTGATTTAGGACCATCTTGGATGGATCCTATCAGAGCATACATTGAAGAAGGAGTACTACCGGAGGACAAACAAGCTGCCAAGAAATTGAAGTATAAAGTTGCTCGGTATGTGTTAACTAATGGTGTTTTGTATAGACGAGGAATTATGGCAGGTTTGCAGAGATGTGTGCATCCATCAGAAGTCAAAGAATTGATTGAAGAAATCCTTGAAGGATCTTGTGGAGCTCATGTAGCAGGTCGGACTCTTCTGCAAAGGGTGATGACACAGGGATACTACTGGCCGACGATGAGAGCTGATTGTATAGCCTATGCTAAGAAGTGTGACAAGTGCCAACGTTTTTCCTCCATCCGAAGAACTCCACAGGCATTGTTGACACCCATAACATCACCTTGGCCATTTTCCATGTGGGGGATTGATCTGGTTGGACCACTACCGACGACCCGAGGAAGGTTCAAGTATCTCGTCGTGGCAGTAGACTATTTTACTAAGTGGGTGGAAGCTGAACCACTAATTGACATGATGTACGAGAAGGTGTATCAGTTCATATGGAAGAATATCATTTGTCGGTATGGTCTCCCCCACGCTTTCATCACAGACCATGGAACGCAATTTGATAATGAAGAATTTGCTGCCTATTGTCATCAGTCAAGCGTCTTGAAGTTTCATTCAGCACCAGGCCATCCCCAAAGCAATGGGCAGACTGAAGTGACGAACAAAACATTACTAAATGGGTTGAAGAAGAGGTTAAGTGACGCTAAAGCAAATTGGATTAATGAGCTACAGTCAGTTTTGTGGGCTTACCGAACAACTCCCCGAGCAGCAACAGGTGAATCACCATATATGCTAGCATTTGGAAGTGAGGCTGTGATACCTGCCGAGTTGGGCCTACCAACACACAGGGTGTTAAATTTCAATTCTCCGATCAGTGATCTGATGAGAAGGATGGATTTGGATATGCTCGAGGAAGTCAAAGAAGAGGCAGCCATTAGGAATGCTGCTTATCAACAACGAACAGCTCTGTTTTACAACAAAAGGGTAAAGAAATGTGATTTAAAAGAGGGGGATTATGTGCTAAAGAAGGTCATCCAGAAGCAGAATAAACTGGAAGCAAACTGGCATGGACCTTACCGAGTTACAGAGGTTGTTCGACCAGGAACTTACAGAATAGCAACTCTAGAAGTAGAGGAATTTAAGAACGCATGGAATGCTGAACACCTGCGCAAGTATTATCAGTGATGTCAAATGTAAAGAATTTCTTTCATTATGAATAAAACGAAGATGTTTCGCCATTTTCTTTCTGGTTGAAAGTTTTTCGGGGAATACTAGTGTAATACACTACACAACAAAAGTGCTCTAAGGAGCCAACCTCCTTTGGTTAGGAGGACAGCTCTACGGAGCAAAAGTGCTCTAAGGAGCCAACCTCCTTTGGTTAGGAGGACAGCTCTACGGAGCAAAAGTGCTCTAAGGATCCAACCTCCTTTGGTTAGGAGGACATCTCTACGGAGCAAAAGTGCTATAAGTAGCCAACCTCCTTTGGTTAGGAGGACAGCTCTACGGAGCAAAAGTGCTATAAGTAGCCAACCTCCTTTGGTTAGGAGGACAGCTCTACGGAGCAAAAGTGCTATAAGTAGCCAACCTCCTTTGGTTAGGAGGACATGCTCTAAGGAGCCAAAAAATGCTCTAAGGAGCCAAAAGCTTTAAGGAGCCAGAAAGTGTACACCAGCATGATCAACTACGGTTGGTAAGATAAAAATATACTCTCATATTACAACTTATGTTGGTCGGGAGGTAATATTATTACAATGAGTTCTTTGAAGAACAAAATGTTCAAAAAATACACCAAGTATAGTTGGTCGGGGATAAAAACCCAATAACTGTAGTTGGTCGGCGAGGACAACTTATTGATCTTAGTTGGTCGGACGCAATTTTATAATTAAACCAAGTATAGCTGGTCGGGGATAAAAAAAACCATCAACTGTAATTGGTCGACAAACATTATTCACCCACTTTGGTTGGTTGGAAACAGTTTGAACATTTTTACTCATTACTTTATTATTAAGTGATCGAGAAACATTGCTAATACTTGTAACTTTTTATTAAGTTGCTTATTGAACAATAATATTGTTATCTTTTTAACAGATACATATGTACAAATATAAATGTGCTTGATAAACACAAGACTAACAAAATTGGCAAACGGAAAATGAAAATCTTTTCATTAATCTAGAATAAATTACAAATTACAAGAAGGTACTAAATTGTTACATGAATATTACTATTCTATTGGTTTTTTGCCCTGTGCTTTAGAGACAGGTTCCTCGCCGGCAGGAGGGTCTTCTAGGCAAAGGGGAGAATTGATGAAATTAACATCTCTGAGCATTCTGACGTTCATAACAGAAGGTGTATCCAAAAGATGCTCAGGACGAGATAATTCAACTTGGGAATGAAGGCTATAATCACCAAGGTATTTTGAAATTAGGCTGCGAGGAATGGAACGAGCTGGGATCCATGCCATATCCAATTTGAAAGGTGGTACAGGCAAGTCTAATAATGATGGAGCATGATAGTCCCATAAAAAATGCCCTTGCTCCAACTTTAACACACCCAATGCATTTAACCATCCTTGCTTGTAACCTTCATTATTAGCATGTTCAATACGAGCGTCCAGATGAACGAGAGCTTCATTATATCCTGCCATCCAGAATTCCCTTGGCTGTTTATGGAATTGGAAGGTTAATCTATCCAATTGTTCATGAAGGCTTTTGGCAAAGAGATCCTTGTTATGCAAGGCAGATTTCGTTGATGCCAGCTGATCTTCTAGAGACAGATTTTTATTGGACATTTCAGTCAGAGCACGGTCTTTTACTTTCAACTGGAATGCTTGAGTTTCCAGAGTAGACTGAGTGCGAGCCTCTTCAACATTTTGGCTGAGAACCTCTTCCTCGTCCCCGAGCAGTTCCAGAAATGGCAAATCTTCTTAAGTCCTCCAGCTCTTGCCTTAGTTTGGCATTTTCGACCTCTAAGAACGAGAAGCCTTCATCAGTAACTGGTATTAATGCAGTAGAAGATGAAGCAACAGATTCATATTGAGCTAATTTTTTCTGCAAATTATTATTTTCTTGTTCCAGGATCTCGACAATTTGTCTACAGGCTTCAACTTCACCTTTTAGGGTCCTCTCCCTAACGTCATACCCAGCAATGATCTTCTTGTGGCCTGTTTCTGAAGAGAGCTGCTGGTATCTATTTTCATAATCCTTATGCAGCGAAGCCATTGATTCGTTGTGTTGATTTTGAAAATCCTCTAAGGAACAATGAAGATCTTCAATCAACTCATAGTAAGCGACATTGTTGGCCACTGCTCGGTCGAGTAAAGCTTTCAAGTACTGATAAGCTTCAATAGCCTGCTCTGAAGCACCATGACCAAGGATATCAGCAATTTTCGATGTACTAAGATCTGTATGACCAGCCTTATAGTATTGATGACATTGCTGCATCAGCTCGGTATCATGAGAAGAGATCAATTCCATTCTAGCAACAAACTAATGACAAGAAAAAGACAACAATCAACAAAAACAAGTTATCAACAACAGAGATAAGCAAAGATATATTTTATTAGATCATCAAAAAGTTACATCGTTCGATTACAAGGAAATACAGAAATGCTACCGAACAACTTCACACCTTTTCCTTATCTCCCAAGACTTTCTCGGGAGGCTGGGACGAGGAGCTCGGTTGCTCGGTGGTAACTACAGCTTGATCGGTAGGAATCTTCTCGGGAGGAGGAGGCATGGAGGAAACGTCCTCGGTGGCAGAGGGTTGAGAGGCAGAAACTTGATCGCCCATAGCCATGGAAGACTCATCTGAAGCAGGTTCATCTTCTTCTTCTTCCACAATTGGTGGAGGAGGACCAGGGAGATGCCGTTGGAATAGCTCAGAATCATCTTGGACTTTTAGCTCTTGTAGAGCAGCTACCCAACCATCATGGAAGTATTTCAACTCCCCATATTGGACTTGGGACGTCATTGCAGCTATCCCTCTCTCCCATCCTTTCTCCCAACCAACGCTGAAATGTTTCTTGATTGCAACTTTTCTCCTCGACTTCTCCGAGGAGAGCTTCACCTCCAATTCCTCTTTCTTAACCTTGATATCTCGCAGAGTAGATAATTCTTCTTCTGCCTTCTTCAATTTATCATCAGATTCCTGATGCTTAACCTCCAAAACTTTAACTTTCTCCTCCAAATTCTTGGAGGCTTCAGCCATCCTCATCTTCTCAGCCTCAGCCACAGCCAGCTTTTTCTCCCAAACAGTTTTCTCCTCGATGTACTGTTGGCGAGATTCCTTCACAGATTGGGTTAAACCCAACAAAGAATCGTCAACATCGGACGAGGAAGCGGAAGCTTTAATAACTTGATCTTTCTTCACGATGGTATTGAAGCAGTTCACCAGCTGAAAGATAAGAAAAACAATAGAGTCAACACAAATACAAGAATTCAAGAAAAAGAAAGAAAGACCAAAGGTATGAGAAATTTACTGAAGAAAGATGGCGAGCAGCTAGGGATGTCAGTGTATCCCTAGGAATTTTTTCATCAACCCCGAGAACCTCGGGTATAACTGAGCTCGTTGAAGAACTCGGAAGAATGATTTTTAAGACACTACTACCACCAGCGGGTAGAGAAGATGCAGTTCCAGCAAGATTAACTGAGGATGATTTCCTCAATCTCTTCAAAGGACGGTCAGCAGCATCAACCAAGGAAGAAGTCTTGGTCGGAGAGATGGCAATTACATCAGCAGGAGCATCTTTCTTGCTCGGGGCCACTGGGGGCTTCTCGGCAACTATGGAGGAACCAGCATCTACTTTTTTAGTCCCCTCTGGGACATCAATTTTGCCTTTCGGGGCTCCAACAGCAGAAGAAATTTCACCAAATAGAGCAGGAGGAGCTCTCTTCTTGCCCATTCTCTGAGATAAGGGGATATGAGAATCTGAAGACGAACTTTCTGGTGTTGAAGCCGGTTCAACAGGGCGAGCAGTATAAGAGGTTGTGTAACTCTTATACTGTAGTAAATATGAAGCAGATCTGATGTGTTCGTCAGCAATCGTCTTATGCAAACCCCAGATAAGTTTCAGATGTTTAATATTCACTTCTGATTCCTTTGGAGTTTTTCTTTTGCTATCAACTGCAAATAAATACACAATGGAATATCAGTCATACATTTTGTCAAACATGATGAAAGCATAATTTCATAAGTAAAATAAAATGAAAAATAAACCTATCCCATTGCCGTATGGGGGGCATCTGGGACCGTTGTATACTTCATTCCCAGATAAAGGCGCATGTTGCCAATTTTTTATGACCAACCCATGCTCAAAATAATCCCTATTTGAGTCAGGGAGATTAACTACAAGAGCCCTATTCAAATACCTAGTTTTTAAATAATAAATATTATCTAGAACAACCCATTTATAACAAAACATAATTTCAGGGATCCCAATACGAGTCCCATGAGTTAGATTTAATTTATGCACCCCGTTAATTATTCTCCACGAATTGGGGGCTATTTTTGCAGGAACAAGATCAAAATATTGACAAAACTCAAGACATAATGAGTTTGGTGGAAAGGAAAAACCGCATTCAGCAACAAAAAGACTGGGGAACCAATGTCCCTCAGCCAATCGAAAGTAATCTAAAGGCTCAGAAAGAACCTCTAGAGTTACCCACGAAGGAATGGAAAAATCAGAACGGAATTTCTCAACAGACTCCACGATATAAACCATATTGAATAAAAGAGATACAGAAGAAAGGAAGAATATCTTACAGAAAGAAAGGAGGTATGTTGGCAACGAACGGAAACAAGGATGAACGCACAAGAGAGAAGAAGAGAATAGAAAGCTTGAATGCAGAAAATGGAAAACGTAGACGACGGTATAGTTACCAAATAAGTTTAAATACTTTGCATTGGGAAGCGGCGAAAGAAATGATTACCAAAAAGAAACTACTAAACTTCCGGCGGCTAAGAGGACAAAATTTGAGCGAAGATCGAAGCGCTTATAAAAAGGGCGGAAACTGCGAAATAAGAAGGAAATTTGAATACAATGTTCCTGAAACCCGGGAAGGACATTTAATATTGCCATATACCGAGAAAGAATGTTCCATACTCCTCAAAATTCAAAATATGAAACATTGGGGGCTTCTGTTGATACCAAAATTAATATGCTGATGTGGACGAATAAGATGAAGACACGTGTCAATCTACGTGGCACAATAGCAGCGAGGAAGATCATTTCCCGACCAACCATGCTTCTTTCCGAGCAACGAGAATACACCGAGGAACTCTATCACACCGATGAACTCTATCACACCGAGGATCTCTATCGCATCGAGGAACTCTAGCGCACCGAGGTACTCTAATGTTCCGAGGAACTCCTGATCAGCGAACAGCTATGGCGGTCCGAGCTGCATCTCGGTCGTATCATTAATTGCCAGATAATCAACAGCTCAGATATTCATTGAATGCTTATATTCTTGGCACGCACTCTGCATTAAATGTATTACCCTTTCATATGTATGTCATTTAATGTATCGAACCTTTCATGTACAGCCTCAAGGCTATAAATACCTTGTATCATCCTCATTCAAAGGGGACCGGAATTTCTTGAGAGAACTTGTAATCAAGAATTCCACAAACACTCAGCAATAACATAACAGTGGACGTAGGCTTTATTCCTAGCCGAACCACTTTAAAAATATTTGTCTTATTTATTTATCTGTGATTGAATAATTAGAGCGATCTAGTTTTTTACATCAACAGTCCTTATGATGTTTGTCTTGACCTTTATCATGAGGTTTGTGGTTAGACTGAGTTGGATAATTTGGTTTGCCTTATCTGTTTGCCATTTTATTTCTAAATTTGATAATTTTCTTAAACTTCTTTGACATAAAGGCAATTTGATTATCCAAACTATTTATATCACATTCCTCAGAGTCATTATTGGGAATATTAAGCTCACGTTTCATCATCTTAGAAGAAAAACTCAAATTGGAACTATTTTGTTTCCTATGGGACTAGGTCAATTATTTCTTAAATTCTAATTCCATTTCCACAGTTCTCAGTATACTATTAAGTAATTCAAGAGTGAGATTTTGATCACTCATTTCCTCAATAACATATCTTTTATTATCAAATTTCTTTGGTAATGATCTTAGAATTTTAGAGACAATTTCATGTCTGTCATAAGTTATCCCATTAGCATGCAATTTGGTCACAATGTCAGTCAATTTCATGTAAAAGTCATCAAAAGATTCAGAGTCTGACATAGTTAAAGAGTTATACTACTGTACAAGCATCTATTTCGTAGCAGCCTTAAATCTAGTGTCACCTTCATGTGCAGTAACAAAGGTATCCCAAGCTTCCTTAGAAGTGGCACAAGATGAGATCCTTTCGAACTCATGTTCATTTATAGACATAAACATGGCATTATTTCCTTTGTTATTGTTTTGAGAAACATGCTTCTCTTCTTGAGTGAATTCACTTAACACTTTCTTAATC
This sequence comes from Sambucus nigra, assembly GCA_949130495.1. NCBI lineage: Eukaryota > Viridiplantae > Streptophyta > Magnoliopsida > Dipsacales > Adoxaceae > Sambucus > Sambucus nigra. The sequence goes on along the minus strand of OX422214.1, from coordinate 378,011,798 downwards.
CTCTCATTACTTCCTTCAGTGGCTAGTTTAGTAGGATAAGTATATCCATTTTCAACAATATCCCAGACATCATATCCTAAGGTTCCTTCTATGAAAGCAACCATCCTTTCTTTCCAGTAAGCAAAGTTGTTTCCATCAAAGAGTGGAGGTCTAGTCAAGTTACCAAATCTTTCATTTTTCTTGTCCATTGTTTGATTTTAGGAAAATAATTTCAGAAACACAAGATCTTTTGAAGAAAAATTTCAAAGCTCTGATACCAATTGAAAAAGTTGTTACTTAGGCCGTTTAATACAAGATTAAACTATTGAAGTAACTCTGAACTATTTTTTGAAGAAACTCTTTTCTTTAAATAAAAAAAGGATTAATCACAAGATGTGTTTAATAAAACATGCACGAGATCTATTTAATATTTTATAACAAGTTTAGTAAAATAGTTTAAATCAATTAAACTCAGCACAACCACAAGAATGAGATGAGGAGATGTAGAAAGATTAAGGTCAAGGTGTTTAACGTTGTAAAACCTCACCCAACTGAAGAAACATCCACGGTGACTTCTAAGTCACTAACCAAAAAACCAATAAAACAAAATATACAAGTTACAAACTATTTAACACACATGAACACAAATCAAACCTATTCAAGTTTAGAAATGTACCTGAAAAGTGGTGATCGCTTAAATAAGATTTGATACCAATTTGTAAAAAACGTGACTGTGTGATAATTAATTAGATTCGCAACTTTCTATGTTGGCACACTTATTTAATTAGTGTCTATTTTTAAACCAAAATAAATCAGCCCTAAATCATTCAACTGCGTGTGTGCGTGTGTCAAATCATAAAATAAATAAAGCATGCGACACAAGCTTAAGGGAAAATCCCTCTAAGCGGAAAAACCTTTTATTTCACTAGAATTTTTAAGAAAATGGCTTACACGGATTACAATGAAATAAGGTGACATACGAAATACCCGCAGGTGTCGGTTCCGATGTCTCGGTTGGAACTTTCGCTTTCCAAGAGGGCAGTAGGGAAGAAGAAGACAACTTCTCCACAAGATGTGAACTTTATAAGGACTCCCTCCACAATATCACGCATCTGTCGGTTGTAGAGCTCTCCCCACAAAGAATAAACAAGAGCAAAAGTTGTGTTCTTGAACACCAAAATAATTCACTAAAGCATATGGGAGTTTTGTGAATTGGAAAAATAAGGGATTAAAACCCTAAAGGAAGAATACAAAAAGGATTCTACTTTAGCGGTTTTTTTGTTCGTCAAAATGCTATGACTTTTTAATAAAAACGTTACCAAATAATGAGATTTTATAGAAAATCATGCCACCTCGAAAATAGAGCTCGTTCGAACGAGATCAGCAAGTCGCTCGAATGAAGGACAAAAGTTGTTCGAACGAGATCTAACGACATTCTACGTCGTTCGAACGACAATTTAAGGTCGTTGAAACGACCTATCAAATGAGATTCTACACTATCCAGTAGAAAATTTTGATACGAACGCGTGACCGCCAGTTTCGTATCATTCTGATTTTTTATGAATTAGTTATGATCTTTCTATGGAAAGGTGTCCGAAAACAAAATCTTTAGAAAAGTATTTTGTAAAAAATATCCCAAAATCTCTAAGTGAAAATTAAGGTATTTAAAAAATAAATTTACCAAAGTAAACGTCGCAGAGTCTTGAATGATGAAGAACTTGAGTAATTCGGATCCGTCTTTGATGTAGATGTCTCTTGAATGCTCTTCGACGGTGTAGCGGTATATGTCATAATAAATTGGTAATGTACCTATGAAAATATGTCCTTACAGTACCCACTGGTGTGATTCTATCTTCTCTGCAGTTCTGATGTTGATGTGGCTTTCCCAATTTGCTAACTTCTCCACTTTGTTCCAGTCTTTACGTCGACTCTTTAAGATTCAAGATCTTATAACCAACACTTTTGTGTTGTAGTGTGTCAAGTGTTTGTGATGGTGCTATAACACATGCATGCACACACACAGACACACACTTATTTTATACAAACAATCCTATCAAATTACAAATCAGATATATATGTTGTGATTTTCAATTTCTCTCTTCTTAGGAAAAAAAATGAACTTTGTTTAACATTTTAATTAATCCCGAAATCCATGGTTACCTTGTTTGTAAGACTGCCAAGGTCATATCCAATTTCTGAGGGTTTTAAAAATGATTTTGAAATTGGAAACCACCAATTACAATTCCAACTAGGCTAGAAGTCTTGTTTCAAAATAACTAGAAATAAAAAATAATTTTGTTGATTTTAGAGTTGTGAAAAAAATTTACAAAAAAATAATCAACAAAGTGATTTCTCAAGATGAGAAACTAAATATGCAGATCTAAGTGTAATATAACATAAAATGACCAGATCAATAATTTCTATAAAACAAAAATACAGATCTAACCGAAATGCTTAAGTTGGACATAAGATCTCAAACTTAAGAGGGTATAAACCACGAAAATGATTTCAAACCAACTCAAAAACAACTCTCAAACACTCGGGTTTGGTTTTGATTTAAACTGATTTTAGAAAAATGAGTTTAGGTTTTGAAACAGGGTTGGGATGATTTAGGGTTTCTTTCTCTATCTGGTTTCTCTCTTCTCTCTCTTTAGACAAAATGCCAAAATTCCCTAAATGTAGAGGGTAGGCCTCCTTTTATAGGGATCAAGGAAGGATCAAGAAGATCTGTTCAAAACCAAGGGCTGAGATAAGGTCAAGGGAAAAAGACTTTGATCCAATGGTTAAAGAACAACGGTGGATTAAACGTCCTCTTATTGGTCTAGAGAGGTTCACATGGATTGGGTTCAAACGCATGCAGAGCTTTGATAACAATGATCCAAGGGCTGAGATAAGACACGAGTTATGTGTCTTGTAACAAACACAAATCAGGCCATTATAAGGATGACAGGTATAGGGCTGAGATGAACTCACACGCGCGTTTTAAACTTAATTACACAGGCACCCTCAATTTTCAAGCGCTTTCGAATCCTACCAAAACCAACTTCCAGGCAAGAAAACATAAAACTAGTAATTATAAAATTACCCCAAAAGTTTTATAAACCAAATTTTAATTTCCAAAATAATCATTTAAAATTATTAAAAATTCCCAAAAATTATTTGAAGCAATTTAAATGGGGTTAACCACACACAATCAAATAATAAACAATATGAACATTGTATGAAACCCTAGAGTGTGTGATTGAGCATTATACCTTCAATAGAATCAAGTGTGGCTTAAGAAGAAGATTACGAGGCTCTTTGATATCTAGGGAATAGGACTCTTATTTTGTCACTATTTCCAAACTAGATGAGAACTTATACAATGTAGACTCAAGTGAGTCAAGAGTATAAGTTTCTTCAATGGTACATTGGTATCCCAAACGACATACATGGGTATTGTCCTTTAATTTTCACAAAAAGCTATTCTTTTGTTCCACGGGGAATGGTAGTCCATCTCATCATTTACATGAACAAAAGGATTATGTATGCCTTAGTGATTAGTATAGGAAATTCAAATACAAAATTCATTAAAAAACACAACGAAATATGGCAAAATTACTTTTATTTTAGATAAAGGAATATAATTGATATACGAAATATCAAGAAAGGGATTTAAACAAACCACTCCTCTAACAACCTACCAAACAAGCTACCTTATAACCTACCAGTCCCTACCAATTAATATCTTCAAAAGAAAATCAAAAAACAAACAAAAAAATCTACGCCTACAAAAATTCCCAACAAACCAGAAACACAACTAGCTTCACAAAAACCTACCCTCAGCTACCAAACGACCCCGCCTCATCATCATTACTTGCTCTCGGAGGTTCCCAGGTCTCCAACTCATGATTATTATGCTGGATATTCTCCATGAAGTGGTATGCCTTGATAAGCTTTGATGAAATCATGATACCTTCCTTCATGGTATCAAAAGTAATGAGCCATCTTTGCTTAGTCTCATCCTCCAAAATCTTCCCAACCACACGTTTCCATAACCACTTCAAATAAAAAATATATACATACCTATAAAGTATTGTGATGGATGGGAAGAGGGCTGACGATGCTGCCATAAATGCCACAGAATCATCCTCACGGACTCGCGCAAGTCCTCCTCCGAAAAGGAATTGGTTATGTAGGGAGGAATTTAAGGGAAATTTTGTCCATAGCTGAGGCTTAAATTTATTCTGGTGTGTCCATCTACACTTCGTCATGAGCCATCATGAATATATGGATCCAAATCATCTCGAACATTCAAGGAACTCCACATTTTGATGTATAACAATTTTGAGGGTTTTTATTAATTCCTTGAATTTACTCTTAGGATGTTTAGGTTTTTACAAAAATAAACAGGTGTGATTTTATTTAAATCACGAGGCTAGATTTTTTTGAGTAATTTTTTTTGTTGAGGTCGTTCAAACGAGGTTGACGTCTTATTTGAACGAGATCCTAATCTTATTAGATAGTTCGTTCAAAGTTGGATTTTAAATGAAAATCAAATGACGGGTACTATCTTGGTTTTATCGTCTCTTTAGAAGCTCATTCGAAGCTAGGTTCTAACGAGATGCATATCTCATTCGAACGAGGATTCATTATCGTTTGAACGTGATTACGTCACCTCAAATTTTGTGTCCGTCTAAAAAAACCTTTTTCAAGACCTTATTTTGTAAGACTTTTTCCAAAGAAGTTTCTATAATTTAATTGCAAAAGTTCTTTATATTTTGAGTAAAAAATAATCTTTTTGATTCACCAAACATCATCCCTTTAGTTTATTTGAGTGAATATTTTGAGAGACCTAAAAAGTTTGTGTACTTATACACACAAATCTTATGGAAAGATACATCCACTACTGACTTGTGATTTCCTGAGGGGATTATTGTCGAAGACCAAAGGCTGAGGTTGACCGAAGGACTACGGTCTTATGGTCTTTACGAAGATCATAGTTGTGGATGTGTGTCACCTACGGGAGATCGTTCACTAAAGATTCAGTTGCAAAATTTTGTAAGTTGTGATTTACATATTTTATAATTGAATAAATGTTTTTCCCTTGCGGGGAATTTTTCCTGAATTCTACTTCTTCGATTTCTTTACCTGATTTGAATGATTTATTGATTTATATCACATTTATGCATGTTCTAGGTGTTTAAGAACTGAAATTGGATCCGTGTTTGTGTAGTCATCTTATTAAACAAGTTTTAATCCATTAGACCGTTAGCACGAACTCTCAAATTGGTATCAGAGCGTGTCACTCTAATTTATCATGTCATCCATTTTTTTGCCAAACGTTTCAAGTGATATAATTTTTTTGTGAAAAAAATCATTTTTAAAAGTGGTGGGCTAATGGATAACTTATATAATCGGTTGCCTACTTTTGATTGCAGGAACTATGCCTGTTGGAAAGCCCGCATGAGATCTTGTTTAAAGACTATCGATGAAGGTGTTTGGCTTCCCAAACTCACGTTTGGGACTGAAATTAATTCGAAACCTGTCTCGAGTTGGACTGAGGATCAACTTAAATGGTTTGATTTTAATTTTTAAGGCATTTGTGCAATTTTTCCATTCATCACACCCAACGATTTCTGACGTATTATGACGTGCTCCATATCTAAGGAAACTTGGGATATTATTCAACTCACACACGAGGGTACCAACACCGTTAAGGAGTCTAAGGTTTAAAATTTGACCACTCAATTTGAGACCATAACTATATTAGAGTCTGAGTCTTTTGATGAATTTTATGCACGTGTGTCGAAAATTATTAATTTGGATGAGAAAATAAAGGAGACGAGGGCAGTGAAAAAGATTTTGAGATACCTTCCTAGACGTTTTATTCTGAAGGTAAATGTTTTGAACTTTGGGTATTTTAGATACGTTTAGGTTAGAAGAACTCGTACGAGATCTTTAAACTTATGAGATCGACATGTTTCATAAGACTGTTAAGCCTAGAAATAAGGGGATAGCGTTAAAGACTCATTTTAAGAAAAAGAAAAACAGAGAGTTAATGAGTTGGATTCTAAGGGCGATTATGATTTTGATGACTTGGCCTTATTTGTAAATTTTTTACAAAGTTTCTTACATTTTCAATGGATAATTCTTCCAATAAAAAGTTTTTGAGAAAAACAAAAATAGGGGTGAGAAAGAGGAATATTTTAGATGTTTTGTGTCTGAAGGTAAAGGGCACAAGTCGTTTGAGTCCCCACGAGGCTTAAAAGAGAGGCAAAAAAGATTTCTAATCAAGTCACTCTTAGCTATAGTGACATAGTGTTAAATGATGCGGGGGGTGAATCACAACATGAATAGGTCATTGTGTTCATGGTTTCTCTCGTGTGAGTACTTCTATTTTATCCCATGATGATGAGGAAAATTGTAAACGTGAAAGCATCGATGGTGTTTTGAGTCACTAGGAAGGTTAAGAGAGTGAGGGTGATTGTGGGGAAGAAGGAGAGCTCAAAAGTGCGTTTAGAGAGTTATATGCCAAGACTTTGAAAAGTAAAATGTAAAATAAAGATTTGTCTCGTAGGGTGTTAGATTTGGAGAGAGAGAGTTAGAAAGTTTTAGGGTGTTTGAGGTGAAAGTGAGTCAACTCGAGAAGTTTAAGGTTCCTTTGAGTGAATAGTTGATCACTTTAGGCCAGGAAAAGGGTGACTTAACCAACATGGTGACTATTCTTACAACACGTGTATCCCAACTCCAGAGTGATCTTGAATGTGCCCGGGAGGTTAAGGTTCCCCTAGAGAACTCATCTAAGAAGGTATGAAAGATGGTTCCCGATCACACTTGGGGTAAGGTTGCAAGGGTAGGAATAAGTAATGACGGTGCTCCCACTTCCCTTGTTTCACCCAAGCTGATGCCCAAGTTTCTTATAAATCCTTATAGCCCATAACCTAACCCATCCAGGCGTTCTAATCCAATTAGGAAAGAGTATCCTAGAGTTTTTTAGAGAGGTGTATCCAGGCCCATCTTTGTTTGTACCCATTGCCATCATAAAAGTCATCTTAGGGAATTTTGCTTTAGGTTAGGGAAAGTGTATCATAGGTATGCTCCATGCCATGTTACTACATAAGTTCCTACACGAATCCACACACTCACTCCCACTTTTGTTGCTCCACATACTCACACACATCACGAGAGATATTTCGATACTTTTCGAGAGAAACGGGAATATTTGGTTAAAACCTCACAAAGCTTAATGGAGGAATTTGTTAGGATGTCGTCTCCTTTTGAGGACTCCTCTTGTCCTAATGATTGAGGTTGAGATATTTTCTAAAATAGGGTGCATTTCATGATAATATTGATTGTCCCTATTGGTAGAATGTACTACCATTGTAGTTATATTTTTTTGGTTTGATATATTTTTCAAAAAAATTCAAAAAGATTTTTGGTTTTTTAATAAAAAGAGAACAAGGCGAAAAAAAATTGAAAATTTTGGGAAAACACACACACAAAAAAATTTAATTTGTTTTTCCCCATTTGTGGATAGACATTTTAGATTGTCGAGTCACAATATCATTCCATATCCATGTAACTATTTTATATTATTTTCATACCCGACATCATTTCATTTATATGCTTTATAATGTTTGGAGTCATTAAGATGTTATTTGTTGATATCTACTACATGCTTGACTCCCTCTTGCCTTTATTGCACACGAGCACAAATTTACGTGATTATTTTATTTGTCTATGACATGTTGGTCATTATGTTTTCATCTCAATCTTGGCTATAAATGAAAAATGTGTAATAAGAGATAAAAAATGTGTTTGTAACAACATTGCCAGGATTTGTATTTCTTTTCTAGTAAAATTTTGTTTGATTTTATGTAATGGAAAGGGGATATGAAAGACACGTTGAATATTTTTGAAAATATGCCATTTTCATTTTAAAAAGAGCCCAAAAAGATCCGGGTTACATAAAAAGAGAAGTGTCGGGCCATTTTTATAACATTGATGTTTCGCTACATATGAGTATTAATTTATTCATTTTTTTTTGTCGAGAGACGTCTTGATTTTGTTAGTCTTTGAGGGAGTTAATGTAAAATATCAATGAGTCATCACATCATAATAAATCTTGAAAAACATTAAATAGTTTTGGGTGCTATTGGTGTGAAAATAATTTTAGACTTTGACTTGGTTGAGTCAATATCACGTGAATTCAAGTTATTTATACCTAAGGTATATATTAAGTTCATTCGTTAGTGGTATCTCAATCCTTCGTGCATATATGTTATGTTTGTTTGTGTTGATTTTCTTATCGAATACGTCCACACCCATTCACTACACTTTCACGATTCGTTAATTTTAGTATTTGTTCATGGTGTGTGTTGTATTTGTTGGTTTTATACTTTTGAAAAAAATTGTAAATTTTCAAAAATTGTTGGTGTTTTTAGTGGTTAATTCCTTTGAGTTTATCATTACACATTCCTAATTTATATATATTTTTGATGGAATTCTATGTTTATGATGCGCTCCATTTGTTTGATTTATGTTTTACTCCTTTTCTATTTCGAACAAAATAAAAAGGGGAGAACAAATTACGAGGGAGTTTTTACATGAGTTGGGTTTATGGTGGAGAAATACATATTTGTTTTTCTTTTATTTGTTTAACTCTATGCATCACAGATGTATTTGCTTTGTTTCATGTGTGTAGATACAATTAAAGATCATATTCGCATTATACTCGATGAAGTCAAAGTACCCAAAGGGAGAGAAAAAAGATTTGTGGAGATTTGAAGACTTTGTTATCATGTACCTAGCCATTTTCTTTGGTGTGGGAGGGTGTTAGGATAATTTTATGTCTTAGGGGATTTTTATGTAATTTGGATTTTGGAATTTTTTGCTTGTACCCGAATAGCCCAAGGGGGAGATTTGTAAGAAAAAATTTCTCCATAGCTTAGGGCTCCATTTATTTTGGCATATCCAGTTACACTTCATCATGATCCATCACGAAGATCTGAATCCAAATCATCTCCAACATTCAAGGAACTCCACGTTTTGAGGTATAAATATTTTAAGGTTTTTTATTTATTCTTTGAATTTACTTTTGGGATGTTTATTTTTTACAAAAGACGAACAAGCATTATTTTATTTAAATCGCGAGGTTCGAATTTTTTTTCAAATAATGTTTTTTACAGAGGTCGTTCAAACAAGACTAACATCTCGTTCGATAGTTCGCTTAAAGTTGAATTTCAAACGATCATCAAACGACGAGTACTGTCTTGGTTTTTGGGTCCCTTTAAAACCTCATTCAAAGTCAGCTTCTAATGAGATGCATATCTCGTTTGAACGAGGTTTCATTATCATTCGAACAAATTTTAGCCACCTCGAATTATGTGTTTGTCTATAAAACCCTATTTTGAGACCTTATTTCGTAAGACTTTTGCCAAAGACTTTTCTGCAATATAGATGCAAAATTTCTTCATATTTTGAATTAAGAAAACTCCTTTTGACTCACCAAACATCAACCCTTTAGTTTCTTTGAGTGAATCTTTTTAGATCCCTAGAAAGTTTGTGTACTTCTACACACAACTCTTGTGGAGAGATGCACCCACTGTTTACTTGTGATTGTTCGAGGGGATCACTGCTGAAGACTGAAGACTGAGGCTGACGGAAGGACTATGATCGTGGGGTCTTTACAAAGATCATAGTTGTGGACATGTGTCATTTGTGGGAGATCATTCACTGAAGCTTCGGTTGTAAAAGTTTGTAAGTTACGATTTATATATTTTATAATTGAATAAAGGTTTTTCCCTTACGAGTAATTTTTCCTGAATTATTCTTCTATGATTTCTTTACATGATTTGAATGATTTATTGATTTATATCACATAGATGCATGTTCTAGGGGTTTAACAATTAAAATTGGATTTGTGTGTGTGTGTAGTCATTGTATTAAATAAGTTTTAATCCATTAGACCATTAGCACACACTCTCAATGCACAATTTGTTGTCATCCTACTGGGCATCGATGCCGCCAAGGAAAGTAAAAGGAGTTTAGTGAAGACCAACTAGTCACACAATTGTATTCCCCTAACTGTAAGACAGGATACAAGTCACCCACTATATCATAGACTAACGAAGGCATCGGGGCCCGTTCTCCACAAGCCTATTAACCCATTTCTTCATCGACAGGACAAAATTGAAAAGGATTTAGTGAAAAAATTAGAAACATGCGACATAGGGTGATCTAGATTGGCTTCCAAAAGATATCTGTTAGAGATCCACATGAACAACATGACATGATTCCCCTACAGGAAGTCAGATCGACCTTCCTTTATAATATCCAGACCATTCAAAGTCTCCGCTAACACCACCTCCGAAAGCTACATCGATAGGACATCCACGCCACTATCATGACTACCTGAGGATCAGTCGTCAAGTCACCTTTCACCAATAAAATCCTAACAGTTAAGACCAAGGCTGCATCTCCAGCAAAACTAGCACTAGAAAAATCCCTCCAGCATATTGAATTCATCACAAATATAATAAAGGCGACTAGATCCACCTGAGATTAATATTTTTACTTCCTCATCCACAAACTAACCGATCCATCTAGGGATATGTCGATTTCATCCCATTTTAGAAAAACCTCATTGTTCTCTCCATTTCAAAATAAATCCCTTTAAAGGGAAAATCTTTGCAATCACGCCTCCGCGACCTCCCTAAATTTAAAAATTCCAAAAGAATAATAAAAAAATTCCAAAAATTCATTATCTAACTTTTTCTCAAAACAAAACCTCAACAACAAATTTAAGTGAATGTAGACTAAGACAGTTTATCACGATGATCAAATAAAAGAATCACCTCTTTTCTCTTTGAGTCTCTTTCAGGTACAAAACCAATAAATTAAGCATACAAAATAGTCTATACCAAGCTCCTCCGATCACAATGGTGGATCTATGAGAAAATCAAAATATGGATGTCATCTCATCTTCCTTACAAACCTCTTCCTAAGGTTACAGAGGTTCCCACACTCATAGACTAGCAACCTACTCATTTGCGCATGCACCACTTTAGCCCTCGTGGCGCTTGAAGGAAGACTCCATGGGTAGAAGGTTACCTAGAACCCCAACAAAGAGTTAGTAACCACCCAAAAGAAAAAATGTCCTAAAAAATCCCAGCAAAATCCAGAACATTATTTTTGGAGCACCGGATCAATTACAAACCCTCCTAAATCCCCAGCAGGATCAACATCACAAACTTTAATCATTAACATCTCCCCAGTGGAACCAATGATGCATCTACCCCAAAGCAATATATGTCTTCCCTAGCACAACCACAAGTAAGCACACTTTATGAATCGGAGATATCCCCCATAAACTACCATTTAAGGTACGCAGAATTGAACTTGACCTACAAAATGGGTCATCCTAACTTAAGGTCCGCAGAATTGACCTCTACCCATGGAATTAGACATCCCTCTAAAAGGTATGTAGAATTGATCTCGATCGCAAGAATTGATCATCCCAACTTAAGGTCCATAAAACTAACCTCGACCCCCTGAATTGGTCATCCCAACTTAAGGTCCGTAGAATTAACCTCAACCCGCACAGTTGGTCATCCCTCTTATAGGTCCATAGAGTTGACCTCCACCCGTAGAATTGGTCATCTGACATAAGGTCCGCAAAATTGACCTTGACACCCTAAATTGGTTATCACAACATAAGGTCCACAGAGTTGACCTCGACCCGTAAAATTGGTCTTCCCTCTTACAGGTTTACAGAATTAAACTCGACCCATATACTTGGTGAACCCCCTCAAAGGTTCACATAATTGACTTCAACTAGAAGAATTGGTCATCATACCCTTTAGGCCCAAGGAATCGACCTTAGCCCTCTTAAGGTCCACAGAATCAACCTATAAGGACAACATCGCTCGTCATAATTTAATATCCACAAAATTGACGGCGACACGTAGAATTAGTCGTCATAATGAATTAGGTCCTCAGAATTGACCACAATATCTTTAGGTTCGTAGAATTGACCTCGGCCTGCAAAATTCAATCAACCTTATGGTTTGAATGAACAATTATTTTTTCGTCGAAACCCTACGTATAGAGACCATCGAGTGCTTCAGATCCCGATTTGACTTCACTCAGCTCCAGGACCATGAATGGATCAATGGATTCTTGAAGGGCTCCGAATTACCTTTCTAATGGTCCTTACCATGCATGATTCGAACATACGATCCCTTTCCAACGATCCCGATCAAGAATGGCTCAATGGATTCTTGAATGGATGAATGCATTTTATGATCATTGTCCCAAAAAAATCTATTATGGACTGCCTATAAGCACTATGCCCAAAAATATAGCCACAATAGCTATAGGCATGATAGGGGACATGTCGTTCGGCACCCCCGTTAACCTTAAATTCCACTATAAAAAGGCCATTATCTCACCCTTGGAAATAACCCCTCTCAATAATAAGAAACTTCTCCTCGTAATACGAACATTCTCTTTCCCAATAAATTCCATTTTCCAACATTCCTTCATCTCACTTTCGTACCATGCTTGGTCACCCAACTCTTCCTACCAAATTACATTCATACCACTACGAAAACCAACTTACATACATTCCAAATTCAGAAACAAAGATCTATAAGGAGGTTCATTCCTCACCCTTTTTCGAGTTTACTCATTTAAGTGTTATTATTCATTTTATTCTCATTTTATGATATCTTCTAGTTTTTTTTCATTGCCTCGCATCAAATAATATTCACTTTTTATTAGTAGTATTGCACATAACTTAATTTCAGAAAACCCAAAAGAAAAAAAAAGGTATATCCATTAATTCCAAAAGTGAGACTTCCATTTTTGTTAAATTTTTACACTTAAACACATTTTACTTACAAACGTACCAGAGTAGTCATACATTTTGATTTATGGGTAAAACCCCACCATTGGGGTACGTAGGCGTCTTCGACCATTCTCGATATTTCGCATCCTCCCTTTTATTTTATATTATATCTATTTTGTGATTCTTGGACTCCTACATACTTGTGTCTCATCCGACATGCACATTCTCTATCTCATAAAGATTCATGATTCGATGAACACTTAAATGGATGAGTCCGCTCCGTCCATTCCCTAACGCGAGTTGGATAATTCCATTATCCCATTAGTTATATTATACAAATGTACACACACATCACAGAGGAAAAAGGAGAAGAGTAACAATAGCCCATGAGAAACCGAAAGGGAGGAATGAGTGCCTAACAACTTCCTATTTCGTAACTTAGTCCCCGGACCTTCGAATCACTTTATTTTTCATGCATCGGTTTGACCCCTATGCCTTTATCTTGATGCAGTGAAATTCTTTTGCATGTGTTAGGGAAAATAGGCTGGTGACTCTATATCTTCGTGTTATCCCCATTTGATGATCACCAATTTTATATTTGAGGCTAGACCATGAAAAAGATGACATGGGTGGAAAAAAGTGGATCTCCATGTCTTCAAATAATCCACATGTGTAAGGACAAAAACGGGACGAGAGAGAGAGAGAGATAGAGAGAGAGAGGGAGGGGACCTTTCTTCCTTCCCTTTTCCTCCCAATCATCCTGACTTTGAGGCCCGAGCCCGCGTTAAATGAATTCGACCTGAATGGACCCACTTGCCTTTCCTTATATATTATTTTTTTAATAATGGCCTACAAGTTTGCACATTAATTTTCAATTATTCTATGAAGGATATAATTTATTCGATTATGTTGATTTGTATGGAAATGAACTAGAACTCTTAAGACCTAGCCTTCCTATCCATATTTTCTCTCAACTTTCAAACCCTATTAGGGTTTGTATGCCTTCTACGTCCATGAAAAATATCCTAAAACCTCCTGAACTTCTAAATATTTGGGACAAATCCTTTGCTAGTGTTGTTGATAACAAAGACTCAAAAGAATGTGATCTTTAAACTCCACCATCCTTCGAAGGGGAACCAACTATAATGTTATCTTTAGAGGATATACATGCATTCGCATAACCATTAAAATACTCCATAATTGGGAAGTTCTCTCGTGCAAGGCCAACAATGGAAGACATAAGGGATATTTTCCTCACCTTCAACCTTAAACAATCATTCACCATTGGCTTAATTGATAACAAGGCTGTTCTGATCAAGCTTGATTACGAAGAAGATTTTGTAAGTCTATGGATAAAGGAGTAACGGTTATTGGGTAGATATCTAACGAGAACATGTAAATGGTCATTTTAGACCAAATCAAAAAAGCCCAATAGGCCCTACGTGGATATACCTACCCAACTGTCAATCCATCATTTTGTAAAGATGTCTATTTTCTCTATATCCCAACTCATAGGAAAACCTCTTAAAATGGATGCTTCAACCATGAACCACTCATGACCTATCATGGTTAGGGTCTGTGTTGAGACTAATCTTACTAAAGATAAAACTAAGAGAGTTTGGATTGGAAGAGGGGAATATTAATTCTATCAATACATCGTCTACAAAAATCTACCCAAGTACTGCTCTTACTACCTAGAGAAGGGTTAAGAAGAAAGAAAATGCATGTTATTGAATGGTGGCAAAGAAAATCCTCTTAAACATACCAAAAAATATTTTTAAGAAATAATCCTTAAGCCTATATCCCAAGAAACAAACCAAGAAGAACCTGATCACCCTGTTGTCTTTCACTCCCATGACCAACCCAATCATAATCCTATCGAAATTAACCAAAAATCCATCGTAGACTTTCAAAAAACCATAAAAAACATGTTTCTATCACCATACATAATTTTCCAAACCTAATTATCAATGACTAAGCAACTTCAAAAACTAACCAAATCAAAGAATACATATCCAAGATCTAACACTGTGAAATTTCCTCGGAAGAAGCCGTTGCAGTTGATCACACCATGCTCTCTCCTAGGGAATTGACCTTCCTGATTATGAAAGACACCATAACAAAAATAATAATCACATGTCTGATTCAGAATACAAAAAGGAGAGAGGAGTGCCTACACAGGAGGAGATTATAATATTTGCTAAGTGTTTTGATAGAAAAAGAAACTCTATTATTCAAGGTAAAGCAAGAAAAAATATGAAATTTGAAGAAGTTCAAACTTAAGACCTGCCAACCTCAAGAAAATTAGAGACTCGTGTTGTAAAGTCCAAGAAAATACCATGTGACCCTCTCTTAAGAAGAATTACAAGAGCCGAAGTAAAGGTGACTAATAGATCAAAAACACTTTTCTCTCAATAATTAACATATTAGTTGGAATGCTAGGGGAATCTCAAACAAGCTTACTTGTAAAAGAGTTAAAAAATTATGTAAATCTTATTGTTTACTTCCTTACCTATATTGGAGCCTAAAGCAAAACCAAAGAAGATGGAGAAATTTTGGTTATAATGGAATTTGGATGAAGTGATTAGAAATAAATCCTATAAAATTTGGTTCTTTTGGATATTAGGTATCACTATCTCAATAATCAAATGTGAACACCAATGTATTTCTCTTAAAATTGGGAACCTCACTCTTTCTCAAGATATCGTTTTGATCCTAATTTATGCTAAGTGTACTAAGGAGGATAGATTGGACCTATGGAGGGACTTAGAATTTTTATCAAACTCTTTTGATTTTCCTCAATTGTACATTGGGGATTTCAATGTGGAGATAAAGCAGGAACAAAAAATTATAGGAAACCTCATTGATCATCAAGTTTTAGAAGACTTTAATGACTGCAACAATTAGTGTGGGCTATTTGATTTGTAGTGTAGTGGATCTAGGTTAACCTGGACTAATCTTAGGTTAACCTGGGCTATATGATTCGCAGTGTAGTAAATAAATTTTAGGATATAATAAAAAATACTTATGTGAAACAATCAAATCTTTCTTTATAGGAGATTAAATCCCTAGAATCTAGATAAATACATCAATAGTTCTTATTCCAAAGTTAGTAAAACCCAACCAATGCTCCTACTTTAGGCCTATTAGCCTATGCAGTTTTAATGTCAAAATCATCTCAAAGATATTA
Organism: Sambucus nigra; assembly: GCA_949130495.1. NCBI lineage: Eukaryota > Viridiplantae > Streptophyta > Magnoliopsida > Dipsacales > Adoxaceae > Sambucus > Sambucus nigra. The sequence continues at coordinate 377,995,797 of OX422214.1, read as the reverse complement.
AATTCAAGACTATCCCATTTCCTGTGTTCCATTACCTCCCCAAACAAAAGTGGATTCATAACAGGAAAGAGCATTTAAGATAATATTCGTCATGCTCATGAAATAACCACTTCATTGCAAAAGAAATGCCATGGATCAAATGTCACTATCAAATTGGAAATGGAGAAGGCATATGACAGAGTGTCATGGATTTTTCTCATTAAAGTGCTAAGGCAGTTTGGTTTAGTGAGGGATTCATTGACTTCATATGGAAAATTATTTCTAATAATTAGTTTTCTATTATTCTTTATGGTTGTGTTGGAGGTTTCTTCATCTCGTCTAGAGGTCTCAAATAAGGCGATCCCCTATCTATTTATCCTTTTCTCATTATGACATAAGTGTTAAGCAGAGGTATTGATCAACTCTTCAATTATAGAAATGCTACTCCAATCTCTCATCCTTCAAGCATCCCCGTCATCTCTCAAATTTTCTTCCCTTACAATACAACCATCTTCATAAATGGTTGTAAAAGAAGCTTCAAAATTATCTCCAAATACCTACATTCTTATGAGAAATCCTCTAGTCAATTGACCAATAAAAGGAAAACTTCTTTCACTATAGTCCCTAAATTACCCCCTAAAAGAAGAACAACCATTTTTAATTTTCTTGAGCTTCGATTTAAGCCCCTACAATTCAAATACTCGGGGTTACCCCTATTCAAAGGTATAGGGAAAATAAGCTACTATGTTGAACTTCTTTACTCCATTAGAGACAAAATAAAATGGTGGAAAATAAAACTTATATCTATAGCAGGAATACTTATCTTAATACGACATTTCATGTCCTTAATTCCAATCTTCACTATAGCTTCCCTAAAACCTCCTAAAGCTATTCTTCAGATAATTCAGAGAATATTCAGCAACATATTCTTGAGGTTAAAGGAAAATTCAGGTCGTAAGCTTACTTGGGTTAAATGGGAAGATATATGTAGACCTATAGGGGAAGGAGGGATTGGTGTTGCAGGCCTGGAAGGTATCATTAATTCCTTTGCCATTAAAATTTCTTGGATAATTCATACTTCATATGGAATATGGACTTAATTAATGAGAAACAAATACAAAAAATTGGCTTATAGCTCTTGGGGATCTTCTACAATTAAAAGAATCACGACCGCTAACTCAACTGTGCAAAGTAATATCACCAAAAATCAACAAGGCCTAATATGGAAGCCCTCAAATTCAGTGGAATTCACATTCAAGTCTCCATATTAAATATGAAAGCGATAAAATTCTTCAAGCTCCTTATTGTCAAAACTATGGTCCTCTCCTCTCCCTTAAAAAATTTTCATTTGTATATGGAAAATCCTCAACAAAGCCATTCCCATAGACTGTTTTATCCCAGCCCCTGAAATTACTATAATATCTATATGTCAATGTTGCTTTAATAGGAAGAAACAAGTGAGAACATATTCTTGTCCAACCCCATTGCTAAGAAAATCTAGAACCATTTCTCAATTAAATTGGATGTGCAACTTAGTTACTCATCTCTACTTGCTAAGCTGATGTCCTGGTGGTTTTTCAAAACTACAAAGGATTACATTAAATATACCCTTAAAAGTCTGCCTATGCCTATTCTATGGGAGATTTATAAAGCTAGATGTTCAATTCTATATGAAGGAACTCTAATTTCTAGTCCCAATATCATAAATAACATTTTTTCTTTGATTTGTGCAAAGGTTAATTCATTAAAGTTTGTCAACAGTCCCTCGCCTTCTCATCCGTCATTAATATCAAACTTCAATCTTAATATTCAACCTAAAAGGGCTTCCGTAATAATCAAAAAGTGGTTGAGACCTCTAAAATCCTCAATCAATATGAATGTGGATGGATCTAGTAGGGGTAATCCAGGAGAAAGTGACATAGGAAGTATTATCAGAGGTGATAAAGGGGAGTTCATCTATGCTTTTAAAGAATTCATTGACAATTCTTCTAGTCTAAAGGCCGAAGTATTGGCCTTAATTAAAGGGATTGAATCTTGTTTGGAGATTTGTTTTATGGAATTATTTATTAAAACAGACTCCCTAGTGTCAGTGAACACGATTAAAGGTAAGTGAGTTATCCCTTAGTTCTTTAAATATAGCATGCAAGATATTATCAATTGGGTTTCCTCTCATCCTATAAACTGTAGTATATGAAATTACAACTCTAGCATTTAGTTCAAGGCTTACTATATCCTCTAATAACTTCCAAGAGATTCTTGTTCTTATCAATGGCATGTGTAATCTAGATAGATAGGGTTTCCATAGTATTAGAATATCTTGATATATTCTTTTTTGTTTGTTCATTTTTAAGTTTTCTTTTAGCTTGTAAATCCACTTTGGAGACGCTATTTCTCCTCATGCTAATAAATAGGGCTATAGCCCCTTCCTATTAGAAAAGGTTTATTTTCATTAAAATGATTAATTAAAACAAGCAAAAGTATGTCAAAGTTATTTTTTTATTTAACACGAATGGTCCTTGCGATTTCAAAACTATAGATATTTGTGTAATGTATACAAAATGTAAAAATATTAATTTATTTATCTTAATTATTTAATTATCTTCAGGTTCTGGGTTTTTTCCCCAATAGAGTGGCCATATGTAAGAGGGTAGTGAATAAGAGTTAGGATTATCCCTCAAGTATTGAGATGAAACCCAATATGGAGAAGTATTGATGATGTATTAATGACAAATGATAGGATTATCGAGTCTTTAATATAAAGAGCAAAAGTATCTGACTGATAAAGAAAATTATCAATGAATGGATAATAAAAAATAAATGATAACACACAAAATAACTATTATAAAGGGCTCTCAAGAGTATTGGTGTGAAGGGTGAGAGAACAAGCACCATATCAAAAATAAGAACTTGGAAGAATCGCTAAGACAATGCGTTTAGTTATAAGACAACTATTTTTAGAGTAATGTTACTTCCCTCCCATGGAAATTTATGACGGGTGAAATAAATGCTTAAGATATATCGTAGAGAATAATATACTATTCCAAGGAATATATGGTAGTGAAATAAATGCTTATGCTATCAATCTTAATTGTAGAGGTATTATTGATTATTGATATCATATTATGGTGTGAGGTCCATAAGTTAAATATATAATCATTGGTGATGTAATCTTGGACGTCGATCTTGTTAGTGGTTAACCGAGGTATAACTAACATAGGTTGTGGATGTCTTTAATAATAATGTGAATTATATGATGGAAGTTTCAATGGATTGGTTTGTTTGTGTGTTTTGACTGTGTGTGAGATTTCCAAAAAATGTTATGGTCTTGCTAAAAAATTAGTTATCTTATCCTTGCGATAATCATGTGATTGCATACCGTTCGAGGCTTCAATTATGAATATATGTTCTCAACTTTGAGGAGTCTTAAAAGTGAGTGCTAAATAAACCTAATCAACTACAATCTAAGTAAAGATGTAAAGTGCATAAAATAAAGGTAAAATAATTTTTGAACTCAATATAACTGTGAAGTAAAATAAATAAATTAAAAGGAAAACAGTTTACACTAAAGAATGTAAAGAAAGTTACACTAACAAAAGTGAAAATGGTTTAAATGCAAAGGTAAATAGACTTTTCATTTGATATAAAAAGAATTACAGTAAATATAACTTACAAATTACTTTTAAGAAGAAGAAAAAATAAAAAGTAATAATAAGAAATAAGAAATAAGAGGAAAAAGAATAAAAATGAGAAAATGCAGTTATTTTTATGGAGGAGACCTCTTTTCCTTCGTTCTTTAACTTCTTATTTAGAGAGTCCATTTTCATGAAACTTCAATTTATAACTATGGGGTTGTTACCCATTTAAATATTCCTGCATAGGTGCATTCACGCCCTAATAACCGCTATCTAAGTGTTCACCCCACGTTCAAGGTCTTGACAAGTTCCAATTACTTGTGTAGCCACTTTTATTAAACCGGACCATTATGTTCTCGGTTGTAACTATTGGCTTGTATTTTCACGTGGACACATTTTATTGGTTGGTAATAATAAAATGTAAAAATACTCTGCTCACTAATTGATTTTTGCTAAAAATTAATTAGTGAATTATTGATATTCACACGTTTCTTTTACATATTAAGTCATCATTACATTATGGTACAAGGTTCTTAAATATATACCTTTCGGATGTGAAAAGATATCTATCATTAATCTAAGAGTCTTTTGGTCTATCAAATGAGATTCCTGTCTTTTATCCACCCATAATCTCTATGTCAATAATGGATTTAGAAAAAAAACAATACCTCTTCTAAGAGCAATTTGGAGCCCAAATCATCTTCAAACTAAATAAAGGACCATGTATATTTATATGAGGTTACTACTGCTACTTCAAACTAGTTTTATAGTGATGAATGGGATCTAATTTTTTTTAAATATCCGGGGCAAAGTTGATGAATGTGATCCGTCTTTGTATTATTATATCCTTGATCCACTTTCTTTGAGTGGAGTTTATTGTAGCACTACTGGTAGACCAGTTGTTGAAATATAATCCCCTCGCCTTCGAGACCAATAAGTCCATGGTAATGCCATGGATATTATAGTTTGTGATGAGTCTGTGGAAGATGTTAATGAATACAAACTTAAATTCAACATGCGTATTGAGTAAAATGACTTTGGCCAACACCCCACTATTATTCGTAGTGGTCCCTTACTAACACCCCCTTTTCAACCATCATGGGAAGCTTCTGTTCAAGACAACCTTGACAAAATGGGCATTGGTAAAGACCATACTCTTACTCTTACTCATTTTCCACTTGAGTATTAGAAGGAAGTGACCTACACTACTTTTACTCACCATCCTTGGGGAACTAATGCCTTGTATGAACAAGATCAACACTTCTTCCATTTTGATACTCACAAGAGTGCACATTTAACCTTTTGGACGTCTGGCATCCAACCACTTTCAATGTTTCGAGATATGTCCACACGGGCTCCAAATATCCTAACCACACCTTGGTGGACCTCATAATTCTTTCATTTTCAATGACCTTTACACCTCCTATGTCTCTAATGGGGATACCTTTGATTCAACTGCCTTTGTAGATTTATTAATGGAGTTAATCTCCTCTGACACTCCTATTTCGGATATGATTGTCTTCCCCCAAGCATTGTCTGGGGATCCAATCCGTAATTTAGATAACTATGTCCATGTTGTCCTAAACATCGGTTACGACTCAATACCTTACTCATGCACTACCAGTAATTTTGGTAGAGCTTTGGAAGTTCTTCACGCATTCTAGCATATTCCTACTTATGTATTGTTGAAAATAAATACTTAAAACAACTTTTTTTGGGCCTATTTGATCATTCATAACTTCAAAGACTCTCCCCCAACTCCGAAGACTCAAATAACCTTATTGTTCAAGAATTATCATGTTTTATTAGGATATTGAGTCAAAATATTGTTCATTTGGAAGAGTATAATGCTCGAATGGCTTCCTATGACGATCTTTATACCAAAGACAAGTAGAGGGGGTTATTTTAAATTTTTATCCATGGCCAAAACTCAATGGATCATTTCGTTAAAGCTCTTTCAAAGGAGGGGGTTTACCTTAGATCTATAGAGTTGAATGAGAAATATCAAAAGGTGGTCCAAAGTTTTGATCACCATAAAGTGTTACTTTTGAAGATGGATCAAGATGATGCATATTCGGATTAACAGCATAAGCATAGTATTTTCATGTGAAATACGTACCATAAATTTGTCATTTATGCATTTTTCCATTATTACACTCTCCAAAGAAAGTGGTGTTATGTTTTTTCTCATTTTTGGGATCTCCAGTTTATGGTATCAATGGAAGAAATTAGTTTTTTCTTTGGATCTCTATTGAAGTCTCTCTGTATGTTTCGATTTGTTGACCATTGCCTTAATTCGCATGATATATTTTATCTTTATTTGGATGGGAATTTTATGCTATTAGCAAATTTGGAATGTCATATGTACTTGTAATTTTTTTTGTATCTTTAGACCTAAAAATATTTCAATTGTGGTTTATTTTCCATTCATGATGTGTTATTGGTAGTGGTTACACAAAATTCTATTTCACATGTTGATATGTCCAAATAATGACTTTTGTTGCTTATTAGAATAATTAATTTGCACAAATGGAAAACTTTTGCTATTCCTTTCAACAAATATTTTTGGATCCCTTTGAATTCTCAACACACGATTTCAATTTTGTGGGCTATTAACAAGACACAAACTAAATCATGAGTTTTTTTGGTTTTTTACCCCCATAAAGAACTTTTTTGTCTCTCCATTTCCCCATAAATTTGTCTTTTGGTGGGAAAACCTTTTGCAACACGTGTTGTCTTTTTGTTTGATCTATTTAAAATCGTCTTCTAATTTCTCTCTTCAAGCATATTTTCAACCATTTGGTTTATTTTGTCTCTCTTCCCAACTCTTTCATTTCCAATGGATTCTAGATCAGAAACTCGAGATGCTTACACCCAATTTGAAAAAACAATGTTGGGGAATTCATGGCTAAAGTATCCATTGTTGTCGGGGATATTGTTTTCCCAATTCAACTGCCGTATGGGTCCTTTCATATCACCGCGGGTCCATTTTTCAAGAAATAGCTTCCTTTGAAGCTCTCTAGGTTCTACCCTCAGTTTGGGGAACAAACCCATCTCTTCTAAGATTCTACCTTCACCAAATCCCCCTATTCTTTTAAGTTTAGGTTTTATCCCAAATGTTTGGATAATCTCGAGGGGAACAAATGGGTGAATCAAATTCTCATTTCTAACGAAAGGGAATAGAGAAATCTAACATTCTAGATGTTGTCAGACTTAACTTGACTTACATTGTGTATGATCCATTTTTTATCTCTAATGTCATTCAATTATGGAATCCAACCTTTAATTTCTTTAACTTTATCTTTGGGATGTTTGGTACCACTGTCTTGGACGTCTGCCAATTGAATGTCTTTAAATCGATTAGGTAGGATGGCAAACCTCACATGGCGACAACTGAAATTTCTGCAAAATTAAAGAATGAAAATGGCCTTTTTTCTACCCCACTTTTATGAAGACACACATGAAGGTTGTGAATGACATGGTATTTTTTTTCATTTTCCTTTCTTATCAAATCATTTCTTATGTGTCAAATCACAATGTGTTTTTCTTGTATACACCCCTTTATGATTTCATCTTTTATTTGGGGTGTCTAGAAGAAAAACCCATTGTGATTTGACACAGAAGACATGGAGACACCCCAGAACCGATCAACTACAACGGAGTATGGCACAATTTTCCAAACCACCCAACCCCAAATAAAAGATGAAATATTTAGTTACACCAAGGCTGGACCAAATAACACCAAAATAATGTCCTCAAAGCCTTAGGAGGCCTAAAAATAAATGATCAAAACCACCAGAAACCCACCCTGAATCAGATATAAGATAGATAATAAACACTTATAACCTATCAATCCTTGGTTACAGTGTGCCATGATTGATCAGTTAGGTTAGAGGACCTATCAGTCATTTGCGTAGGCAGTTTCTCTAGAAAAGTATCCCTCACCTACGGGTTCTACACATAATAACTCTCTCTCTCTTAAATGATTCCTTTATGTTTTAAAGGGATTTCTCTCTAGAAAATTCTCAAACTCTATTTTTTTTTCCTTCTAACCCCCTTAAGGTAAGATATCAATCAATAACTCAAATTTCTAACATTCTTCTTGTTATACAAACCCAAAAGAGTCCATATGGCTTCTTTTGTCTCTTCCTTTCTTATTTTTCTTCCAAAAGGTAATTTCCTTAAAATAAACCTTATATATACCCTCCAAAGAGTTGATTTCAAGCCACAAAGTTGCCAAAATGAAAAGGTTCACACATGACATCGTAGGTACACTTATATTTACACTTTTATTTGAAAGTCTAGACCAAAAAAGCTGATGTTGTGCTGCACCCCACCAAAATAATCGTCTTAATTTATTTCTTCTTTAAACATGGATTTTCTCTAAAGTCTATATCTGAACTACCTTGACTTTGATTCCTCCTAAGCTGCATATATAGGTGTGTTACAAAAACCCGATCTATAAAATGGAAGTCGGATCTTGTACATATTTACATGTTTTTACTTTTCATTTCCATAAATATTCCAAAACCAAAGAAAGTTCTTCGAAACAATAATATATTCTCATATAAGTTAAGGGATCACTAGAGCCGATGATTTGACCTATTATTTTGTTCTTAATTTCTGAATTCTTAACACTCTTTCATCATAAAGTGATTTTATGAGTGAATCCATCTCATTCACATATTTTCATGAACATAAACCATTTATATCTGATAGGGGGAGAAATGGTATCTTTTCGTATTATTATCGTATCTTTGTTTGGGGGAGATTTATCTTAGGGGGAGACGTCTTTCTAAGTATGTCATTTGTTTGATAAAAGGGAGAATTAATTTAGGGGGAGTATTTATTTTATGCATTTAATATCCTTGATATTCCCTATGCGTTTAATGTGTTTGCTTAAGTGTGCAGGAATTATATTCTAAGTGGGAACTTGCACCAATAAAGATTTTGATCCTTGGGTTGTTTGAATCAAGAAATGTATTTTATTTTGGGTGGGATAATTTTTTTCAGTTTAGTAGAGCTTCATGGCCCTGTAGGATTTTTGTTTTGTTTTTGACCCGGAATAGCCAAAGGGGAAGATTATAAGGACACCAATTTCCAATTGAGTCCTTTGTAGTTTTGGCTCAATTTCGGACACAAACGTTTGAGTCATAAGATAGAGTTATTGACCATCGTTCAAGCCTATGACATACTAAAGTTGAAGACGTAGCGACCAAGTTCATAAAGCTTCATCAAATTTCGTGTTTGTAGTGCTTCGTATCTACGTCATCAACATGGTTCCATTGCTCCTAAGGTATGAATGCATTTTGAATATATATATAGGAGCTTGGAACATTTTATATTTGGGTGTAATTTATTTAAAAGTGTGGTTTATTTTCAGAAAGATTTTATTAAAACTTTAAAATAAAGTATATAAAGTTTCTAGGCTAAAAATAGAAATTTAAACTTTCTCGAAGTTCATTCGAATTGTCATTCGAACGAGTTTGTCGTTCAAACAATAATGTCGTTCGAACGAGTTTGCCAACGAGTTCCCACATTGGCCCTTGGAATGTCGTTCAAAGTGTCGTTCGAAGGAACATGATGTTCGAACGGGATTTCCAATGAGATTTCTAACGAGTTCACACTGGAACTTCATTAGAAGCCTCGTTCGAACGAGTTTTGGCGGGAAAAGTTAATTTACAGTTTTGAGCAGTTTTTTCCCACTTTCCCACTTCTTTTTCCGCTAACTTTTTACCTGAATATGTAAGTGGGGGAATTAACTTTTTCCACTTAACTTTTTCATATCATACAACCTCTAAGAGAGCATTTGGGAGCATAATTCCAAAAGGAAAAAGTTCATTGTTTAAGTGTTGTTGTTTTTCAAGAAAAATCTTTTAAACACTTGTTTTTCACCCAAAGTTTGTTTATCCAAGTTCCATTATATATATATACATTGCTTGGAGTTTTGGAACCAGTTTACTCTACATATTGAAGAGTTCGTTTGGGTTTGCTTCTACATCCCATAAAGAAGAAAAAGTTTGCGTTTATTTACCCACTTGGAGAAAGTTTCCTTGTTCGGGTGGCGGTGACCATAAAAAGTCCGATCGAAAGATTCCGAGACCATGGTGGAGCTCCGTGGTTATTTTCTAGGCGGAGGTGTATACAAGAGGGAGCGTCGGGGATTGAGAGGGATCGAGTCGAGTGTTGTCAGTCTTACTGTCTTGTATTTATAAAACCATACTTAATGGATTTGAGGCTAGGGTCGTCCGAGGTTTTTTCCCGTTGTGGGTTTTTCCTCGTACATTGCGGCGTAGTGATTCACTGTTTATTTTATCTTGTTATATCACCAAGAAGGCATGCTTAGTTAAAAAGATAAAATCTTGTTTAATCACTACTTATGTTTAATTTCGTACTACATTAAAGTTGGGTAATGTGTAATTAATTCAAGTAATTAATTTAATTTGTTAAAATTGATTTGGCCTAATTTGGTAAAATTGAAAAATATGACTTAGGAAAATTTCTAGGACTTGGGTTAATTAATTGTGTTTAAGTGAAATAAAAATTGTGTGTGTGTTCCATCTTATTTCACTTGGTTTGATTTTAATTTGGAAAGAAATTAAAATTTGTTGTTTAATTGAACCATCATCTTATGCTTCCACATCTATAACAAGGAGATTGAAATTACTTTTTGTGAAGTAAAGATTTTGAATTTAAAATTGGGGCCTCGCGCTTCAACAAATGGTATCAGAGCCGGAGCGCTAATTTATCGCGTCAAAGATCCGTTTTTCGACTTCCATAATTTTTGAGCTCCTTGTATTTTTCAACGGGAGTGGTATCATTAAATTCCTCTCGAATAGCAAAAACTTCATTATCATTAGAAATGGACAAATTGTCATTAAGGTGTCCCATCAAGAGATATAAAAAAAATTGAGTGTGAGTAAAAAATTGAACCACTTAAAAATACAAGGAGCACAAAAATTATGGAAGCCAAAAAATGGATCTTTGACGCGATAAATTAGCGCTCCGGCTCTGATACCACTTGTTGAAGCATGAAGCCGCCAATTTTAAATTCAAAATCTTTACTTCACAAAAAGTAATTTCAATTTCCTTGTTATAGATGTGGAAGCATAAGATGATGGTTCAATTAAACAACAAATTTTAATTTCTTTCCAAATTAAAATTAAACCAAGTGAAATAAGATGGAACACACACACAATTTTGATTTCACTTAAACACAATTAATTAACCCAAGTCCTAGAAATTTGCCTAAGTCATATTTGTGAATTTTACCAAATTAGGTAAAACCAATTTTAACAAATTAAATTAATGACTTGAATTAACTACACATTATCCAAATTTAATGTAGCACCAAATTAAACATAAGTAGTGATTAAACCGAATTTTATCTTTTTACCTAAGAATGCGTTCTAGGTGATATAGCAAGATAAAATAAACAATGAATCTCTACGTCGCGATGTACGAGGAAAAACCCACAACGGGAAAAAATCTCGAATGGCCTTAGCCTCAAATTCATTAAGTATGGTTTTACAAATACAAGACAATAAGACTTACAACACTCGACTCGATCCCTCTCAATCCCCGACCCTCCTTGTATACACCTCTGCCTAGCGAATAACCAAGGAGCTCCACCGCAGTCTCGGAATGCCCCGATCGGACTTTTTATGGTCACCGCCACCCGAACAAGGAGCCTTTCTCCAAGTGGGTAAATCAACGCAAACTTTTTCTTCTTTGTGGGATATAGAAGCAAACCCAAACGAACTCTTAAATATGTCGAGTAAACCGGTGCCAAAACTCCAAGAAATTTATATATATAAAGGAACTTGGATTAACAAACTTTGGGTGTGAAACAAGTGTTCAAAACATTTTTCTTGAAAAACAACCACACTTAAACAATGAACTTTTTTCCTTTTGGAATTATGCTCTCAAACTCTCTCTTGGAGGTTGTATGATACGAAAAAGTTAAGTGGAAAAATTTAGTTCCCATACTTACATATTCAGGTAGAAAGTTCGTGGGAAAAGAAGTGGGAAAGTGGGAAAAAACTGCTCAAAACTACAAATTAACTGTTCCCGCCAAAAATCGTTCGAACGACATTTTCGTTCGAATGAAGTCTCGTTCAAACGAGGCTTCTAACGAAGTTACAATGTAAATTCCTTAGAAATCTCGTTCGAACATCATGTTCGTTCGAACGACACTTCGAACGACATTCCAGTGGCCAATGTGGGAACTCGTTGGCAAACCCGTTCGAACGACATTATTGTTCGAACGACAAACTCGTTCAAACGACAATTCAAACGAACTTCCAGAAATTTAAAATTTCTAGTTTTAGCCCAGAAACTTTATATACTTTATTTTAAAGTTTTAATAAAATCTTTCTGAAAATAAATAACAGTTTTAAATAAACTACACCTATTATAAAATGTTCCAAGCTCATATATATATATATATATATTCAATATGCATTCATACCTTAGGAGAAATGGAATCATTTTGATGACGTAGATACGACGCACTACATACACGACATTTGATGAAGATTTATGAACTTGGCTATTATGTCTTCAACTTTAGTATGCCATAGGCTTGGACGATGGTTAATAACTCTATTCTATGACTCAAACGTTTTTTCCCGAAATTGAGCCAAAACTACAAAGGACTCAATTGGAAATTTGTGTCCTTACAATATCTTTAGATCTAGTGTTGTTTCACTCTATAACACCTTGAAAGATCAAAGAACGTTTACATCTTTTACATAGAATATATCTTGTCTTCACACAAACTATATGGAGTTTGACTCGCTATATGAGAGTAAGTAGGCTCACTCGGACTATCATATGATTGAATAAGTCCGACATTCACATATATATATCCACATTCCACACTATACTGAACAATTTACTTATATACTAACTATTTTACATTATATTATTTATTTTCACATTATGACAAGCTAATACACATACTTTTGATCTCTATTTGAGACAAAATGGGCGAAAAGGGTTCCTAACACCTTCATAATCCATAACCCAATCCCTAGACCTTTGACTCTCTAGTTAAGTATGTATACGACTTGCATTCACTAGGCATATACGTAGCTCGACCCCTTTTGTCTATTCTGTGTGAAGTAGACCGGTGACTCTAATTTTTTCAAAATGAGAACGAGGAGATTACCACACGTACCAACTAAAGACCCATTTTTTCACATTTGTCCAAAAAGGATGCGCATGAGGGCAGGAGAGGCTAGCCTCCTTAGGTCCGTGTTCTTATAACGGTAACTACACTACGGGCATTTTGTTTAGATACCTAACAAGGTAGAAAAACACTGGTACTGCATGCTCCGATTGGGCTAAAGATTAGACCCTAGACATCTCTTAAACCTTGGTTGTGATATATATGCCTAGATACATAATAATATCAAGTGAAAATATCTCTTGTTAAAAAATAAAAAACTTTCCAAAATATGCACACTACTTCACCCCATACCATTTGCATATCATTACATACTTTATTACCCTTGGAAGCCTAACAATAATATTCGGGTCCAAACAACACGTGTCCTTAGCGATAGATTCCAATATTATTGGCCTTATACCCTCAACATATTTATAGTGGTATTTTCTCCACGTACTATCTCAATGAGATATATTAAGAGGATCAATTCACACACGCTTGGGTATATCAAAATGACCCAATTACACGTAGTTTAAGGTATATCATGAGGTGTCATAGTCAAAGAAGGGATCCTTTAGTGTTGCGGAATTCCTTGTATAACCTTATGAAGTAGAATCATAGTTCATGACAAAAAATAAAACAAGCCGAGAAATTCATCTATTGGTGACATTTCTCGAAAAGGTTTTGTATCACCTAAAAAAGTTTTTTAAAATAGAACGGGACTCGAATATTTGGTAAAATCCACTTAGTTTTCATAAATACTCACTAGGGGCTACGAGAAAAGTTAGGAGTAGTTTTCGATAACTCAATTTTGTTCTTCTTAGAATAATGCTTAGGCAAAATTTTTGATTCCATGTTTCTCATAAATATAACAGTTACCGTCTTGGATGAGGGACATCAGTCACATATCTCGAACTACCATATATTTTATTCTTGACATAGTGCAAAACGGTGATGGAATATCAATTGTCGACATGCTGGCCACCCTAACTGCCGTAAGAAGAGAAATGTTAACTCTGGGTCAAGAACAAGTCTCTATCCAGAACTGATTAGATAATACTAAAGAACTGAGATCAAATATACATACTTTCAATACTATACCACTACCAACAACAATCCATGCTACCAATAACCCTTTAACAACAAATATCGAAAGCACTACTATAGCCAATGCATTTGGGACTCCAACGAATCTTGGACACCTAAGAATGGAATTCCAAACAATCCAACATAATTTTTTGCAACTCTAAGCTACCACCGACCTTGCGAACATCTAAAGAATGTCACTTATTGTAATGCTATGCTACTCAACAAATTCAATATGTTAGATATTAAAAAAATAGCGGGAATGGGACCACCAATGGATCACCTCAAACTCTACGTTCGAGCCATGCAAGATCTAGGGACTTTCATATAAGTCATGTCTCAGATGTTAAGACACATTATATGGGGGGTATTAAAGTGGTTCTTACCCTTAGATGATGGACGAACTCCAAAATGAGGTGACATATAAAGAGAGTTATTAAAATAATGCAAGCATAATGACGTGCTAGAAATCAACCGTTGGTACCTCGAGATGACAAAGCATGAAATCAATGAGAACTTAGGAACATTTGTTATTCGTTAGAGGAATAAGACACTCAAATGGTGAACCGACCTTCTTAAGATGAGCAAGTGGCCATTATAAAGAAGAATTTGATTCAACCATTGATGGACCAACTAAAGACACATTACCTACCTAGCTTAAAAGGTCTGATTGACGGATGAACCTAATTAGAAGATTACCTCATGAATCAACCTCCCAAGGTTGAGATGGATAATAAAAGTAGTTTTCCTCCTTACCTTACTAGGATAATTGATATGCCCAGTATAGGTACATCAGCTATGAGAGGATTAAGTACATTATCATTATATGGGGTCACACAGGCCTAAAAGTCCCTATAGTTACGGCACATAATAAGGCCACGGTTGTATCCTTAGCTGGTTGCACATACCTTACTGGAGACTAATGCCACTTCAGTGTGAACTTTCTAGTTGTCTAAGATCTATAAGGATTCACCACTTGAATCACTTATCCACATGTTATGTGCTCTATGCATGTTATCCCTCCTTTTGAGTTCTGTAAATTAAAGTGCCCATTTCGCATTTAGTAAGACAAGTCTTGGAAGCATAGCCCTGCCCAAATCTTTACCTATTCTCACTAGAAGCTCCCAGGTGACCTGGGACTCTACAGTCCACAACCCTCCACATAACTACTCTACAGGTTGCATCTTTCACGGCACAAGGCTAAATTTCTCATGTATTCATCTCTCCTGCTTATATGCCTCTATTGGCAAACCAATCCTATATTAATGATTATATATAATGAGAGTAAAGCACGAAAGTGGATGTAGGCTCATTTTATAGTCGAACCACTCTATATATTGTGTTTTATTTCTCTTTATCTACTTTTTTAGGCTTTTTATACTTGATATGATGGTTGGTAAGGACTTTGGTTTAATTTCTCGAATCATCATTTTGGCACTGTCTATGGGAAATTAGGTGTATTACGAAGCTTCCTCTTATATCGGGTTCATAACACCTTATTTCATCCATGGTGACCTTTGGATCATTATCCCATGAGTGAGATTTCGATCATTTAGCCCATATCTCACGTATAATCTCCCTAAGGGGATTTCTTATTTGTAGACCTATTTCCTAATCATTTTTCTATGGCCTTGGAATGAGTTTCCTTCCCCCAATGATGTTAGCCAACCTAGTTTGTGCTAAAAATCTCAATAGGCCATGGACTCATAAAGGTGGGTAACTAGGTATGCACCCCTCTTCATCTATCTCTATTTTATAATAATCTTATGCCATTTTATTTCCCATAGTCCAAGATTTTTTCTTCTAAACTTGTGCTATTTTGAGCACATTGACTCTTACATCATGTAACATATCCTTGAGGACCTTTTTGGTCATTTCATTGGGGGTGAAACCCAATTTTTTGGTTTTTTTCTGGGGAAAACCCTTCACTACAGCTTGTTAGATGCAGCATGTCATGTTCACTTCCCATAGGCCACATCCCCTATACAATAGCCTCGCTAATTTTGTTTGCTCTTGGCATATTATTATCTTCAATTATTGAAATTGAAATATTCGGGACCAAAGATGTCGAGAAATGCTTGAAAAATCTCATCAAGGGACTTGAGTTTTGTAAGGTGGATAATTTGCAAAAGGCTAGGTCAAATCATTAAGAAATCGATGATTCAACGAACAAAGTCAGACTGGGAAGTTTCCCTAAGGACCAATAAACTATCCAAGATAGGCTATGATCCCTTTTTAGTAACTTTTTAGTTACTTTGCCACCCGGAGAAAAGATCCCTACAAGTCGTCCAATTCAATGAAATCGTACATTCTCAAATCACTTATGGTGAACAATCCTTCATAGAGGCCATGACCGCGTCCCTATTGGACCTCAAAGTTGCATCCTCACCCTTCCTGCCTTAAGAGGCCACAACAATTTACTTTTGTTTGAATAGGTCACAACCATTGATAAAAAGGCTACATCCCTTTGTTCATACTTTGATTTTTCTCTGCATAGCTTAGTTTTCTCACCATGGTTTAGTTCATTTCATAGAAGCCATGGAAGGAAGCTCTGTATCAGGGCCTCAGCAAAATGAAGATGCGATCCACTTGTTGAGATACATGAACCATTTATATGATAGCCAAGCCTCGCATTAGGGCCAGATTAACCTCATAGGTCAAAGGTTTATGATGTTGGAGTCTAGATCCTTCATTCCCATGTAGAAGGCCGCAGCACCAGAAGCCTCAAAAGATAAGGATATGGCTAAAGCTCTGAAGAAGAGAACATAGGAGGAATAAAGGCCCTATGAGAACTTGACACCGTTGAATTCCAGTTTAGAAGATATCCTTGAGAGGATCGAGGATATGAAACAACTCAAGTGGCCAGAGAAGTTCAAGACCCCGCCTCGTAAGAGGAACAACAGTCAATGGTGCATGCTTCATCAAATTTATGGCCACACCTCAAATGAGTGTTTTTATGTGAAGAATGAGGTTAAAAGTCTCATAAAAAAGGGAATGCTATAGCAGTTCTTAAGGGATGAAACCCCTAATTGAGACAACTGCATTCTAGTCTTTGCCTTAGAATATTTTCTGGATTTAAAAATATATACAAACAAAGAAAATTTGACTTTAAGCTTGGATGTTTTGTATTTCTTGAGCAATCATATATATATATATATAAGTGAATTTTTCATCTTTGATTTCTCACTCTTCCTATCTAAAGTCTTTCGAAAGATTCTTATCTTAACAGGTTTGAAGAGAACCTAACAACCGATTATCCTTAAAATTGACTTGAACGGGAAAAGGTGTCTTTAAAAGAAAAGGGTGTGACGGCCTTAAAAGACATTTAACAACCCTCTCATTGTGAAAATTTTGAAGGCATAGAATTCTTTTATTTGCCTTTGGGGGTTATAATACCGGTTTTATTATCCCTAGGGGCTCATAATACCAATTCTTTTAGACATGGGAGATCATAATACCCATTTTATTATGCACTGGGATCATAATAATCACTATATTAGCCTTGGGGGCTCATAATACCCATTATATTAGCGTTTTGGGCTCATTATACCCATTATATTAGCCATGGGGGATTAAAATACCCAACCCACGATGGCTTGATAACACCCATATATAGATTTGGATGGCTTTACCACAAACTAAGCCATCGATTACTTAATAATACCCATATATAGTGGTGGGTGGCTTTATAAAGAACCCATCTTGGGGAGGCTTGAAAATTCCGAAAAGTAAGAAAATGTATCAACTCTGTGTGAAAAGTTGCAGTCTGATAAGGAAAGCCTATGTACATGTAGTCCGCAGCAAGGGAATAAGCACTCAAGAGCCACCACAACCCAACAACGCTACAACATGATTTCTATAAGTTCCAAGATTATATTGTAGTCTGCGAAAGGGTACTTCACTACCCAAATTTAGTTTATAACTACTACGATAAGGATCTCAAGAACCTACAGGCTTTAATGTAGATGACTGCGACAATAAGGTCACAACCAATTTTGTTCGAGGTTATAATTACTATGGGAATCTACTACAGTTTGTTCCTAAAGGTTGCGAATCCATTATCTAAGTCTCAACCTACTGCCTAAAGCTAAAGTAGAGAAAAACATACAAAAGAAATCAACCTAAAGGTTGAATCAAGGGAAAAGAAATTCGAAGATTCAAATATAAATCCAAGAGAGATGCTTAAATTCAGTATATTACAAACTTAAAGGCCGCGAAGGGCCAATGTAGTTCCATAATGAATTAAATATCAGATCTATGGCAATAAACAAAATACAAGTTTAGAAGTACAAGGTTGTGGAAGGAAAATACAAGTTCAAAATAAGTTAAAAAATTAATACAAATCAAGATGTTGCATCCTCGTCGTAATCATATTCACCATCATCAACCATCGTCTTAGTCTCTTCTGCCTTCTCCATAACATCCTGATTTTTATTTTATATTAAATTGAATTTTTTTTATCTCAAAATAACCTTTTACGAGCTATTTATAATTTTCACGACACTTGTGACCCATAAGTATTATCCATGAAATGAAAATAGGGTTGACACGTTTATTCCCTAATTCGAAATAGAATATTTTTCGTATAAAACGGATAGTAGAATGAGTTTAAAACATATTATTTTTAATTATTACTTAAATTATAATATGTATACATTAACGTTATCCAACAGTAATGTCAATGTGAAAAAAATATAGAAACGTATCCTACGCACTCCACTTCTAATTTATAGTTGAATGAAATTTAAAAAATTACAAAAATTAATATCTGCTAAAAATTATACGCGAACACCAAATGCACCCAATTGCGTATTTATCCTATGCCAACTGTACCTAGTTTAAACACTATAAAAAGGGACCCAACCCTTTCATTTTATTTCCCACACTAGTTATCTCTCTCTATATATCACACCCCTTACCCGATCTCCCTCTACCCCTCACCCCGTCAGCCTCGTCTACCCCGAACCCCCTGCCACCGCTGGACCTATTTCTTCTCCATCTTTTTTATTTTTTTTCTTTCTCGTGTTTTCAATATATATGGATGTCTATGTGCATATGTGAGAGGTTTGTATGCTTCGACCACCACCCATTTCCATGATGGTGGCCGGCTAGTAGTGAAAACACAGTTTGGGCTGAACGATTATGAGTTTTGCTACAAAAAAATCCTACTATATATATGTATGTGAATATGGGTGTGTATTGGATCCTTGACCACCACCCATTTCCATGGTGGTGGCGGACGGCCCGAATCCCCTTTGGGGTGGATTTGTTCTAGAACTACTACTTCAATTTGTTTTTCTGTTTTCTTTTAATTTTATCTTTATTTTGATCTATATGTTCACACCTCCAAAAATAAAATACAGTTTCTATTGATTTTTTTGTTGGATTTTTGATTTTAGTTAAATAATTATCCACGAATTCAACTACATATAGAAACGTCGAAAAAAATGAACTTTCGAACACATAAGAGTAATCATATTTTGTCTAAAATATGTATTGTATCCGTTGACATTTTTTTAAAATTGTCCCATTCCTTTTAATAGTACATTTAAAACGAGTTATGACACTAAACGACTCAAAATTATGTTGTTATAATTTGAGATGTTATTATGAGCTATTTTTATTAAAATGTAATTATGCAGGTGTTGGGACATTTTGTTGTGTTCTGTTTATTAATATTGGAAGTGGCGTGACCACTGGTTTATTGTCCAAATATGGAAGGGAGTTTTCAACTTTATTTTAATTTTAAGGTATGACGAATATTAATTTTATATTGACCATACTGAATGTTGACACTCAGATAATAAAAAAAATATGATAGACAGAGAATAATAAACACCAACAGGGTGCTGGATTAGATCTAATATTTTAATTGATTTGATTAAACAATTAATTTTGGACCAACTTCGAAAATTAATACTTTTGAAATCATATATCAAAAAAAGTGCCAAAAAAGAGATCTTTACTTTCGTATAAATTTGTGAATTTTATTAAAATAGTCAAATCATAAATTAGACTGGGTTAGTACTTTAATAAAATATAAAATCATTGATTATTCAAATAAACTGAATCCATTTCTTCCCTATAATGAATATTTTTCCCGACAATAGTATTATTCAAATATAAAGTTGCCACATAAGCGTATTTTGTAGATTCTAAATATTACTAATTTTTTAACTAACTAAAGAACGTAATTTAGAATTATATACCGAATTTATATATTTATGCTTGTTATAGCGTAAGATATATTTACCGAATGATGTCAGATATCCTAAACCTAAACCATTAACACGGATATAATCACTCTCATTTATACCATCGAGGCAATAACTACGAGAATTGGAATGCAATAATGAAAGATTCGTGAATAACAACGAAAAGCTCGTAAACACCAGTAGGTGGTTCTATTTTACTATTATACCTTGAACATATGTCTTTGACATCACTACTTGTTATATTACTATGTGATAGCTTCGAACTTGTATTATGATTTATGAACTTTTTTTATAGTTCAACTATATCGTAATTATTGATTCAATTTTTTATCTGATTTAACCCAAGCCGGCCCCAATCCTGACAACCTATTTAATTATTCGGATTGCAGTACACCACTTAATCATGTTGAAAAAATTATTTAAACCGTTTTACCATATTGCAATACACCCTGCATGTTATTAAACTTTGGTTTCCACTATTTGATTTGCAGCATAGCCTACCATTTTATAACTATTATAAATGAAACCTTTAGTAGCATACCGTATAATCCAGGGATTAAACTCGGTAAACCCTCGATAAATATAATTGGCATAAAGGACTCAGATATTAAGTGCCTTGTTGTTATATTTACTCTACGTATGAGAGCCGCGCTAGCCCAATTATTCGGATTACTTGTTCAATTGCATTTTATATATTGAACGATATTATCATAGCATGTCTATGAATTTGCAGCCCCTATAGACGATAATTTGTAGGTTATCGTATTATAGTCTGGACCATACTTATATCTCGATAAACACCATATCTAGTTATTATCACCATACAGTTCTTTCCATATATCACAGACTTCAGTATACCCCTGTTTAGTTTTGTTGATATTTCCTATTCTTGTAGATTGCCATACACTATTTTATATTTTGAGCATTTTAAAACCATATGTGTTATCTAAACAGATTTCCATATTTACATTGCTATAGAATTAAAATTATCTAATGGGAAAAGTTTTGATCATTCCTTCTTTTTCGATTACTTCACACAGGTACCAATAAGCCATGATGAATAGAGACAAAGAAAGGTCATAATAGAAGAAAGGAATCCTAGTTAGGATGAGAAATACTTTTGTATTATTCATAGATTTCAGTTATAACACATTTGAGAATAAATAAATCGCTCAGTTATTTCAATATTCAAATTTATTTATGATTTAGTAATTATCAGGTTCACCCTCACCCTTGACAGATACCGGGATGTGACATTCTCTGTCGTGGCATCCTCAAGTTTCTTCATTGCAAGTTCCTCCATAGCCCTAAGCTCTTTAACACAGATAAGGTGATAAGGTCCATTGAACCTCCATGCATAAATTTTATCCTTTTCCTCTAGAAAATTCTTTGCTACCCTGTGTCTCGGTTCTTTGTAGTTGAGGAAGTAGGCTTTGTTGTTAACGAGGATGAAATCTTTCAAAGTATTAAAAGAGTCAACGACATCTTCAACTTCTTTCTGGATGGCCGCAACAACATAAATATTTTTTTTTCAAGTCTACTACGGTGTGATCATCTTTAAGTTCCTTCAAGGACGAGACATGTCTTGCCCATGGCTCTTGATTCATGGCCCATGATAAATTTAAATTTATTTGAAAGGCCATGGCCTACCTCCAGACCTTTGACCTCATAAATGTTTAAGACTTTCGCAGCCTCATTAATGTTTTTCTCGGCCTCACCTTCATCTTTGGCCGCGGCCTCCACTTTCTTGACTGCCTCCATTTTATAGGCTTGAAGGGCTTCCTTTAAAGACTTATTGACAATCTTAAAAGATGTAGATCTGACACCCTCCAATTGAGACAGATGGTTGGACTATAGAGTTTTTCATACTTGACCTTTTGGGATATAACAACTTCCACAACCTGAAAGAAAACTATTGAAGTAATTTATACAAAGTATAAATACACTAAAATGGATGTAAAAAGAAAATAAGTGAAGGAATCCTTACCCTCAAAAGACCGTGTAGAGATAACTCGTCAAGGTCCTTCGTGTCCTTTTTTACATAGTAATTGATATCAGAGCACTCCACGGCCTGCCTCATCCTTGGGACGATATTTGTTGTTGTGTATCAAGGGAATTTTGGATCTGTCTACCTCAAACGAGGACACAAATGCCCTTCAATACATTTGTGTACCCTGATTTATTGAGTGGGTATGTTGGGATTCACAGAAATGATAGTCCACGGAGGGGACCCTATGCAGAAGCATGAATGGGGATGGAATGTCCATAAAAGTCCCCTCAAAATAGGTAGTACGGACAGTCACGACCAGTTCTTCCCTAATGTCATCATCAAAATTTTGGGGGTCTCCGAAAGGGATCTCATCCTCTGGTAAAGTGGTCGAGGTGCCATCAACAGGATCTGCCTCATTTTGAATTAGGAGGGCAGCCTCTTTCTCAGATTGAGGGGAAACCTCATTGGCTTCCTTCTTCCTATTTTTGCTCCTCTTCTGCAGAGCCTGGTTTAGACCTTGGACGAACTCCTCCAAATCATTCAGTTGGTAAATTAAAAGATCCCTATCAATCTCTTTTACATTATCATCAGAAAAAGGATTCAATATCAAAGAAATCTAGTAAAAAATAATGCTGCTAAAATATTTAAATGAAAAGTACCTTTCGTAGACTTCATTGGAGCATTGGTGTTGGGTAGTACCCTCATTTATATAATGATCACGGAGTCACTATATTAGGGAATTTTTTTATAGTCATTAATTGATACCGCAACTTCAATTTTTTCTTTTTGTCTCTTGGAGGGTATCTGACTTTCACAAACTATATTTCAAGGTGTTAGAAAAGGTCACAGATATTATAAAAAAAATGAAAGGGTGCAGTAGGTAAACGAATAGGGTAAGACCCACTTTCACGGCACCCTAAATTCTTTCTCTCTCATACCCTCTTCTGGGTGGATCTCCCTGTTGTCCCAAAAAATAAAGAACAATTTTCTCTTTCATCTTTTAACAATGGAAGGCCTCCCTCTCATCAAGTATCCCTCTTCAGTCTGTAGACCCATACAAATATACCATGGGTTATTGACATAAATTTCTTTTGTAATGTAGAACTACAAGAACTCCACAGTCGTTATGTCTCTCTTGAAATGCTTCTTCCAAACCATCTGGGAGGGAAGGATTTCTCTTCATCCATTGGGGATAACTTGGGATGGGGCCAAGTTCATGACACTTAGGATTTTTCTGACATCCAATGGGGCTGGTAGTCATAACCCTATAAGAAAGGCATCAAGAAGGAAGATTTCCCCATTGTTTAGGACTGCAGGGCATGACCTTTGCTTTGCAGAAGGCAGTGAATATAGGCGTTAGCTAATGAAGTGAACCACTCCTCGTTTATAATACATGGGTGGTGAATTACTGCTATCTCTTTCACTGACTCCTAGCCACATCCCAAAATATTGACATTATTATTTCTTAGCTGCATAACCCCAACTGGTATGAGGGATAATGTCGTGGAATTCCTATTTATAGGGGTAATTACTAGAGCAAGTGTATTACTTAATTTGAAGATTTTCTACGGCCTCCTTGGGATCCCTATAAATAGAGGAAGCTACAAAGTCAGGGTATACATGGACGTAGTTTGGGCAATCCCTAAGTCTACAGGGTCCACAGGTCTTCAAGGGTTTTATATGAAGCACCGAGGGAGGTGGAACACCAAATTATGTTTTGCATAAGTCCTACAGATACTCCCAAGTATTATAATGCATAAGGATGCGATAAAAACCTCTAAAAGTATAAGGACTCCGCAATTTTGTGTTGCAACCATCATTATCAGAAAATAAAATATTTAAGTCCACCTAACTATTAATGCGGCGATAATATATGAAGAAATTAAAAAAGTGAGTTAAATTTACATGTTCAAAAGCTAAAGGCCGAAGCCAGTTAGTTCAAGTTTCATAACAAGCCACAACTCAGGAGAATAAAGCACAGGCTGTAGCCAGTTAGTCCAAAATTCCTAACAAGATGCTCCCAATATGAATTACTCCATGCATGGGAATGTGATTAAAAGTACAAGCCACAACCAGTCAATTCTAGCTTCTTAACAAGCCACAGCCAGGGGGATAAACAAATAAGCAGTTTGGTTCTCTTATTTCTAGGTGTAAAAGTGGTCATCGCTTAAATAAGCTCTGATACCAATTTGTAAAATGTGAGAATGTGGTGTTTGATATCGATTTAAAATTATTCACAAGTTTCCAAGTAAACCTTATTTAATTAGAGTGTATTTTTAAACTAACTCAATTAATCCCCTAAACTTGCAACAACGTGTGTACGTGTGTCAAGCCATAAATAAATAAAGCATGTGACGCAAATATTCAGAAAAAATCCTTGCAGGGCAAAATCTTTTATTTCTAGAACTTTGAAGAATTTACAAGATTATTGACTTACATACAACCTGATAATCGCCCACAAGTGTAATGCACAGTGTCTTTGTCAAACCTCCAAAGCAATGGCTAGAAATCTGTAGTGGTTCACGCGCAGCTATACCATAAGGACCGCAACCCAAAACACTCTGTAGATATCCCCTCCACAATAGTACACAGCTCTTCGGTTTTAGAGTTCCCACAAATTTAAACAACAACAAAAGTTGTGTTCTTGAACACCAAAAACAATTCACTAAAGCATATGGGAGTTTTGTGAATTGAAAACCAAAAAGGGATTAAACCCTAAAAGAAGAAGTCAAAACGGATTCTGCTTTCGAAGTTTTTTTGTTTTGTAAAACGCTGGGACTTCTTAAAGAAAATGATACCATTTAATGTGTATTTATAATAAAAATGCACCTCCTCGAAATACGAGCTCGTTCGAACGAGATAGCAATCTCGCGCGAACGAAGGACAGATGTCATTTGAACGACATCGCGTGACACTGCCATGTTGTTCGAACGACGTACAAATGTAGTTTGAACGACTGTTGCGTCAAAAAATTAATATTTTAATGTCCTCTTCAGTACTTAGAAAAAATACTCATTTTAAAATTTTGACGGAAAAGTCCGCTTCAACACTTAGAAAATATTTTGTAAAAATATCCCAAACGCTCTAAGTGTAAAGTAAAGGTATTTAAAACATTACCTTACCAGAGTGAACTTTGCGGAGTCTTTTTGATGAAGAACTTGAATAATTCGGATCCGTCTTGATGTAGATTGATCTTGAATGCTCTTCGACGGTGTAGCGGTATATGGCATAACAAATTGATAACTGACTTATAAAAATATGTCCTTAAAAACCTCCCCATATGTCTATTCCGGTACATACATACAAATATCCGAATTATCAAAAACCAAAATGTCTATACAAATCTATCCTCTCATGAATAAATTTGCAAGTTGTCAAACTGTTCTTCAAAAATCTTTGTCAACTCTCAAAGATTTTCTCATCTGGGTGTGCAAATTAATGATCTTCAAGCTTTGTACCTACACACATGAGATAAAGCAAGAACATTTGTGATACATCGAGGTTGAAATGATATAAGAATAAAGCATTAATAGATCAAATCTCCCCCGTAATGCAAAAACTCCCTGAAACATGATAATTCTTTCTTCCCCTTTTTATGATGTCCCCAAATAGACAGATAAGAAGAAAAAATCAAAACATGGGGTCACGATAAAATGCATAGCAAGCATGGATCAAGCTAAGCGCATGCAAAGGAGTATCTGAAAAATCTCACGAACTCTTTTTAGTTTTTTCAACTATTTGTAGAAAAATAAGATACTAAAAATCACACTATGGATTTAAACTCAAATAACCAAGTCATGGAAATGGAATGTATGGGTGTGAACACATTCGATAGGTAAATCAACTCAATCAATCATATGTGCACGATGCATATGTGTACTCCTAATGAATGAACATCAAAAGTAACCTTAGGTGCAAAAATTATTGAATTTAGATGACATCGTCTTATACGAATCAACAAATCAAAGTCAAAGTGATTTCCACACCAATAACATCCAAACTATGTAGCCCTTTTTCAAGACTTTTAAGGACGTACAAACCCATTTTAGTTCTCCCTCATATATATTTTCTTTTAGAGGACTAAACTAAATTCTCAAACTTTAGAGAATTGGTGCAAAAACCTAAATGGCCCATAATTGGCATGAATTTTTTTTTATTGCCTTTAAATTTTTTCGGGCTCTTTTAGACCTCTTTGGACCATAGATAATAAAATTCTTCAATTTTTTAGGTCCAATTTAAACGACGGCTTAATCACAAAGGATAAATGAAAATCTTTCGTAGCCCTTCACCGTTTTCAAACAAAGCACACAAACTCACAAACGGTTCTTATTTGCACAACTTTCTTATCAAGTTTTATCGTGCTTGGTTCGTTTTAAGTACAGGATTGAAGTTAAAACACCCAACAAACATGTGATAAGACAAGCAAAATAATCAAATAAATCCGTGCATGTGTGCAATAAAGGAAAACATGAGTCAAACACGTAGGAAGTAACACTTAATTACATCTTAATGACTCCAAACATTATAAAGCACATGGATGAATTGACATATTGTCTCAAAACACTATCAACTAGTCACATGAAAAATATGGAATGATGTTGTGACTCGGTCATCCTAAGTGTTCATCCATAAAAGGTGCAAACAAAATACAAAAATCATTTTGGATTTTTTTTTTAAATTTATCAAAATAAAATCTTTTTGTATTTTTTAAATCTTTCAAAAAAAGGAAAACGTACAAAAATGATACATACTAGCAATAGGCAAATAATGACATCATGAAAAACATCCTATGCTAGTAAACAAGTCAAACCTCAATCGTTAGGTGCGGAGGGGTTTTCTAAAGGTCGTGCCAACTTATGAAAAACCTACATCAAATCTTGTGAAGTTTTGACCAAAAACTTAACTTGCTCACCTAAACATGGAATCTCTCTCGTGTAGTCTCCGAAAGCATGTAAAGTATTACGTGTTGGTGCATGTGTAGAAGAAACACGTGTAGTAGCAAAACGTGACACATAACCCAACTTAAAGCAAAATTCCTTATGGTGTCCTCTTCTTTTGCAATGGGAACAAACATATATAGGCCTAGGAACACCATTCTTAAAAAATCTAGGATGCGCTCTGCTAATAGTAATGGGATACCTAGGTGGGTTAAGGTGATACTCACGTGAATCTAACACTAAAGTGGGAACCGGCTCAGGTGCTAATTGGGAAGTAGAAGATTCGTCATGACTTATTCATAACTTCTCACCTTTACCCTTAAGAATCACCTTTTCCACCTTCTTAGGTGCGTTCTCAAAATTTTCTTTGACCTCCTTCACACGTTCAAGATCACTATCGAGTTGGGATACACGTGTCGTCAGACCGGACAACGTGTTGGTCAAATCACACTTCTCCTTTCTTAAAACGTCATTCTCTGTCTCCAACTCTAAAACCCGACGACCTAAATCTCTATTATACTTATTTGTTTTCAAGGTCTCGGTGTACAAATCTCTAAAGGATTTTTCGAGATAACTTTCATCTCCAGTCTCAAACTCGCTCTCATCTCCACTAGAAACACTCGAGTCATCACCGGTGCTCTCATGACCTCTATTAACGTGAGACAAAGTGGGTGTGCTCACACGACTCGAAAAAGCTACAAACTTCTCACCACTAGTCTCATAAACCTCTCCTTCACTACTATCACTAAGTGTGGCGGGCATGACTACTTTCTTTCTTTTCGTTCTAAGCCACGTAGGACACTCAAATGACTTATGCCCCTTACCCCCCACATTCAAAACAAGTCACGTTCTCAAACTCCTCCTCACACTCCTCATCTGAGTCATTTTGTTTTTCCCTCTCACCGTTTTCTTTGACCTTTCATTTCTTTTTATTTCTTTAAAAAAATCTCTTTTTATTGGAAGAATTATTTTTGTTCATGTTGAGAAATTTTTTAAAATTTTTCGCAAACATGGCCATATCATTAAAATCAAAATCTCCCTCAGAATCAGTCTCATAAACTTTTTCTTTCCTTTTCTTAAAATGAGTCTTTAAAGCAATGCCTCTATCCTTAGCCTTAATGGTTTGGGGAAACATGTCAATCTCATAGGTTTGAAGATCTCCTACAAGTTCTTCCAACTTAAGTGATTTCAAATTTTCCAAAGATTTCAAAACAGAGACTTAAGGAATAAAGCGTTTTGGGAGAGATCTTAAAATATTTTTAATGACACGCGTGTTATCAATCACCTCACCCAAATTAAAACATGTGTTAACAATGTCCGACAAATGTACATAAAAATTATCGAAGCATTCAGACTCAGACATGGTGATAATCTCAAATTGGGTGGCCAAATTTTGTAATTTTGATTCTTTAACCGCATTTGTACCCTCATGTGTCCATTTCAAAACATCCCATGCCTCTTTAGACATGGTGCACATCATAATTCGGCGAAACTCGTCTAGAGTGATGGCTACAGACATAGCACTCAGACCACAGGAATTAAAATTAGACATTTTATAATCATCTTCAGTCCAGGCTGACACGGGTTTTAAAGAGGTGATATTATCAACAGTGACAGTGGGAGGTGTCCACCCATTTTACCAAAGCAACCAAACACGCACGTCAATGGATTTTAAATAAGATTTCATACGAGCTTTCTAGTAGGCATAATTAGAACCGTCAAAAATAGGCATCATATTAAATGAATGTTCCATTTGAAAAATTGCTATTTTTAAAACAAATCAATATCACACAAATTTTGTGGAAAATGGGAATACGCAACAAATTAGCGCAACCCGCTCTGATACCAATATGTAAAAGTGGTGATCGCTTAAATAAGCTCTGATACCAATTTGTAAAAGTGGTGATCAGTTAAATAAGCTCTGATACCAATTTGTAAAACGTGAGAATGAGGTGTGTGTTATCGATTTAAAATTATTCGCAAGTTTCCAAGTAAACCTTATTTAATTAGAATTTATTTTTAAATCAACTCAATTCAGCCCCTAAACTTGCAACAACATGCGTGCGTGTGTCAACCCATAAATAAATAAAGCATGTGACCCAAATATTCAGGAAAAATCCCCGCAGGGCAAA
The DNA here is from genome assembly GCA_949130495.1 of Sambucus nigra. Classification (NCBI taxonomy): domain Eukaryota; kingdom Viridiplantae; phylum Streptophyta; class Magnoliopsida; order Dipsacales; family Adoxaceae; genus Sambucus; species Sambucus nigra. The sequence goes on along the minus strand of OX422214.1, from coordinate 377,966,654 downwards.
ACCTTTTATTTCTAGAACTTTGAAAAATTTACAAGACCATTAACTTACATAAAACCTGATAATCTCCCACAAGTGTAACGCACGCTGTCTTCGTCAAACCTCCAAAGCAACGGCTAGAAATTTGCAGTGGCTCATGTGCAGCTATACCACAAGGACCGCAGCCCAAAACACTCCATAGAGACTCCCTCCACAATAGCACGCATCTCTCCAATTGTAGAGTTCTCCCCACAAAGGTAAACAACAGCAAAAGTTGTGTTCTTGAACACCAAAAACAATTCACTAAGCATATGGGAGTTTTTTGAATTGAAAACCAAAAAGGGATTAAACCCTAAAAGAAGAAGTCAAAAAGGATTATGCTTTCCCAGTTTTTTTGTTCTGTAAAATGTTGGGACTTCTGAAAGAAAACGACACCATTTAATGAGTACTTATAATAAAAATGCACTTCCTCGAAATACGAGCTCGTTCGAATGAGATAGCAATCTCGTGCGAACGAAGGACAAATGTCATTGGAACGACATTGTGCGACACTGCCATGTCATTCGAATGACGTAAAGATGTCGTTTGAATGACTGTTGCATTAAAATATTAACATTTAGAAAAAATACCTATTTTCAAATTTTGACAAAAAAGTCCGCTCCAACACTTTGAAAATGTTTTGTAAAAATATCCCAAAAGATCTAAGTGGAAAGTTAAGGTATTTAAAATAGAACCTTACAAAAGTAAACTTCGCGGAGTCTTTTTGTTGAAGAATTTGATTAATTCGGATCCGTCTTAATGTAGATTGCTCTTGAATGCTCTTCGACGGTGTAGCGGTATATGACATAACAAATTGATAACGAACTTATAAAAATATGTCCTTACACTAGGATGAAAAGCTAAAACCCTTTTATTTTAGACAAGAACACCAGGAACAACCTGCTTGTGCTCTTGTCCACAAAATCCATTCAAAATGGGGGATAAGCCCAAAATCTCAACCTCGAAAACAACCTACACGACAAATACACAATCACAACAAGCCTAGAATTATTAGCAAATGCATCCAAATTGTCCAAAATTCAGAATCTCAGGAAAAATTCCAATATTCATCCAAATAGATTCCCAACACTAAAACCTTAACATATACTTGTGCACTCCCGATCATTATTCGGGAAAAAGGGAAATTGAAATCCTAGCAGATCATGGGTTTATGAGATTAAAAAAAAATGAACATGGGTTCGTGTGATATTAAAAGGTAGAAAAGATATGGAGCAACAACAAAAAAATGGGTTTAACTAAAGAAATGCAGAAATTGTAATAAAGAAATTGATGAAGAAACTAAGAACCAACCTGGAAATTGAAGAGAACGGTTAAAAAAATAAGAATCGCCATAATAAGCCGCCACAAACATCCACAGAACTACTGTTGATGTAAAAAATTAGATTATCTATAAATTAGATTATCTCTAATTAATCAATAACAAATAAATAAATTAATTAATAAGACAACGGATTTTTAAAGTGGTTAAGCCTGATGAAAATGGCCTACGTCCACTGTTTTTGTATTGCTGACTGTTTATTTGGAATCTCGATAATAGGTTTACCCAGAAATCCCAAGTCCCTTTCTTATGAGGAGGTTATAATGTATTTATAGCCTTGAGGCTGTACATATGAAAGAATAATGCATTGTTATGTAGTATACATATACATCAGTATGATATAAATGCTCATTTAATGCATAGCCATCTTTTGATTCTCCAGATTTGGATGCTCTACACGCTAAGCAGCTCGGATCACTTAAGTTACTCGGTACGCTTATGTTGCTCGGGGCGCCTAAGTAGCTCGGGGTACCTAGGTTACTCGTCTAGAGTATTTGTATTTTCTATGTAGGTTGACACGTGTCTTCAAGTGTTTGGTCCACATCAACAAACTAAATTTGGTATCAATAGAAGCCCCCAGTGTTTCACAGTTGAGGTTGAGGGAGAGTGTGGACCATTTTTCTTGAAAACTGTTTGGATTACTGGTCTTCATGAATTTCAGGAAAGTTTTCATTGTATATAGTTCCTTTTTGCACGCATAATATCAAACTTCATAAATATTTTGAATTTTCGCGATCATTTCCATATTTGTGCCTTTATATTCTTTTAGCCACTAGAAACGCAAACGTCTTCCCTTGTAATCATTGCCTTTCTCTATTCCCGAGGTAAAGTATTTAAGTGTGTCAGAAATCCTATCGTTTTTTCACTTTTTAAATTTGTATCTCTGAACTCTTCATTTTCTCTCTATCTTGTGCCTTCATTCTTTCCATCGTTCATTATCAAATGATCTATCTTTCTTCTGTAAGATTTTCTTCCCCTTTCTTTATTTACTTTATTCACCATGGTTTATCGTGTTGAGTCCTTGGATAAGTTTCGGTCTAACTTTTCAATCCCTTCTTGGGTAATTTTGGAAGAACTTTCTGGTCCTTCTGATTTATTTTCTTTAGTGAAGGGACACTGGTTCCCAAGTATTTTTGTAGCTGAGTGTGGTTTTTCTTTCCCGCCAAATCCCCTGTGTTTGGAATTTTGCCAATATTTCGATATTGTACCTACAAGAGTAGCTCCAAATACATGGAGGGTAGTTAATGGCATACATAGGTTGAACCAGCTTCATGGAACTCGTCTCGGAATTCCAAAAATTATGTATTGCTATAGATGGGCCACCAGTGACAATACTTTCCATTTAAAAACTAGGTTTTTGAATAGAGATTTAGTTGTCAATCTTCCTGATGCCAATAAAGATTACTTTGATCACGGGGCAGTGATGAAAAATTGGCAACACCCCCATTAAAGGCAATTGATGTGTACCAAGGTCCCAGGTGTCCACCTTATGGCAATGGGATAGGTTATTTTTATTTTTGAAATTTTGTTATCTTTGTGTTCGATGAAATGTATCACTGACATTTAATTTTATTTGTTACAGTTGACAGTAAAAAAAATCTCTAAAAGAAATTGAGGTTATTATAAAGCATTTGAAACTTATCTGGGGTTTGCATCAATCTGTTGCTGGGGAGCACATTAGATATGCTTCTTATTTGTTGAAATACACAAGCTACACCTCATCTTTGATTACTCGTCCTCGTCCTGTGGTTGTTGATCTTGATGAGGTACCGACCTCTGAAACCAGTGTGGAAGGTTCTTCTTCTGACTTGAGAATTCCTTTTAATGATATCATGAAGAAGAGGAAAGCTCCTGCCTTTTTTTACAAGTCTGCCTTTACCACTGATGAGGCAAAGAAGAATAAACAAGATATCCCAGATGAAGGGATAAAGAATACTGATGTACCCCCTTCTATTGCTGCCAAGGAGGATGGCAAGAGCCCCCTCTACCTCCGAGTAAGACTGTTGTCATCTCACCTTTGAGTGAGACTGTTGTCATTCCACCAATAGAGACAACTCATGCTCCTCCGAGGAGATTAAAAAGAAGTTCTTTTGAGATACCTGTTGAACCTATCTCTCAACCTTCAAGCGTTGAAAGTAATGTTCCAACTCTTTTTGCTCCGAGCTCTGCTATGGGCTTGATAAAATCTTGGACTATTCCATAAACCCAAGGCATTAAAGATACCTTTTCTCGTGAGAGACTTACTATATTGGCCGCTCAACAGATTATTTCAGAAAGTATATTTAGTCTCGTGTCCTTTATTTCTAGTACTACATTCATATATTGACATAAAATTCTTCATTTTTTCAGCTTGTGACTTACTTCAATAGTGTTTTGAAGAAGGATGAAGCCATTAAGGCTTCCAGTTCCTCGGGTGGGGTAGAAGAAGCTTTTGCTAGACTGACCCAATCTTTAAGGGAATCTCGTCAGAAGTACGAGGAAGATAAAGATGCTTGGGATAAACGACTCCAGTCTGGTGAAGCAAACCGAGATCAAGCTGTGATTGCCAATAAAGATCTGGAGAAGAAATTGAAGGAGGTCGAATGACATAATAACGAGCTTGAAGACAAACCTGAATATAGGCAAAAGAAAAACTGAAGTCTGTCGAGGAACTTTTGAGAGAAAAGACCTCCTCTGAGAAAATAAAATTGTTGTTAAAAAATCTTTCAGTGCTGGTTGGGATAAAGGTTAGAACAAATGCCTGGCTATCTTGTCTTCTCAAATGGAGTATGATAGGGTCAAATATTTTAAGGATGGATGGGTATCAGCCTTGAAGGAGTTGAAAGTTGCTGAGAATTCTGAGTTGTTCCAGCAATATACTCATGGCCCTCCTCCCCCTCTTGGAGAAGAAGAAGAAGATGATGCTGCTTCAAATGAATCATCTATGATGAAGGGATATCAGGTTCCTATTATTTCTGTTATTCAACCTCCCAAGAAAGTCCAACAAGCCAGCATATCTGTCGGGCAGCTGCCTTTGCTTTCTGAGCAACCTACCCCTTCATACAAACCATCTTAAGAAGTCGTGGGGAATAAGGAGAAGGTGTAGAGTTGTTCGGGTCTTTTGTTTTGCTATTTTCGTGAATGTAACTTTGAACTATGTTTTCCTTTATCATGATGAATAAAATTTGAACTTATGTTGTGTGTCTCTTACTTGCTCTGTTGTTCATCTTGAATTTCTCTCTTACTTGCTTTGTTCGCATCATTGTTGATTTTGTTTTTCATTTTTTCTTTGCTAGTTTTTGGCAAGGATGGAGCTCTTATCAGCTCATGATACAGAGTTGATGAAGAAATGCAATGACGACTTCAAAGTTGTTCATGCAGAGCTTAATGAGGCCCAAATAACTGACATCTTCGGATCAGGTGCTTCTGACCGAGCAGATACTTGAAGTGCTTACTTGATCGTGTTGTAGCCAATAATGTGGCCTACTACGAGATGATTGAAGAACTTCAACAGCAGTATAAAGAATCCACTATACTTTTGCATCAGAGTATGAGGAAAAGTATCACCGATTGAGCGCTGATAAAGGATATGACAAGTTCATTTCTGCTCATGAGAAAAAGGAGAGTGTTCTGAAGCTTGAAATTGAAGAGCATAGACATATCGCCAAGTTGTTGGAGCAGGAGAACATTGCTTTGCAGGAGGAAATAAAACAACTCAAATTTTCTGCTTCTTCCTCGGGAGCCTTGGTCCCCATTAATGATGAAGGTTTTTCCTTCTTGGAGGTAAAAAATGCTAACTTACGAGATGAGTTAGAAACTTTGAAATGAGCAGGATCTTCCACACCTACTCGTGGTAGAGCAAGACCTTCTTCTCGGGGACAAGTAAAGGCTGCTCGTATTTCTATTAAAGAAGCAAGAACTCAATCGTCCATAGAGAATCAATCTATTTAGTTGATGGTGAAGAACCAAGCCTTGGAAGAAATGTCTAAGAAGATTCAGAGTTTCAATGACCAACTCTCCAATTAAAATTCTTCTCTGGAAAGTAAAGACATTCTTGTAAAAATTCTCCATGAGCAACTTGAGAGATTAACTTATCAATTCCACAAGTAGCCTAGGGAATTTTGGATGGCTGGGTATAATGAAGCTATGTATCACCTTGATGCTCATCTGCAACAGTCGAACAACGAAGGATATAAGAAGGGATGGTTGAATGCCTTATATGTCTTGAAGCTAGATCAAGGTCTATTCCTATGGGATTATTATGAACCTGGAGTTCTTGACTTACCTATGCCTCCCTTAAATCTTGACCTTAATTGGATTCCAGCTCGTGCTATTCCTTGAATTTTGATATCGAAGTATCTCGGTGATTACAGTCTTCATTTAGACTTTAAAATAGCTCGTCCAGAACACTTGATCGATCGTTCATCCATAATGAATGTCAGAATGCTGCAAGATCTAAACTTTATAAATTCCCCTTATGCATTAGATGATCCTCCAGCTGGGGTGGACCCTGTGTCAAAACCAGAGGGAAAGAAACCCATAGAATAGGATATGTTTATGTAATGAATCAAAAGCCATATCATATGTAATCTATTTGATTTTAATGAAGAAATTTTTAGTCTTTGACAATTTCATTTTTCTTCGGAATAATTAGTAGAATGTCCTTGTTTGTTGGTTTGTTGGTTGGTGAATATGTATATATATATACCATACTTATTCCATTTGTTGTTTGATTATATTGAATTGTCACTCTTTGGGCATAAGCAATGGAATGACTTTCATCCCATGTTCTTGCTTAGTTGTAGTAATCTCGTATGGATTACTTGGTTGCCTAGACAGTGAACGCCCCGGGAGGTCATCCAGCTTCTTGCCTAGTTTGGTACCAATCAACCAGAGTTGGTGGTTATTGAGTTACCAACCAATTGGAGTTGGAATGAGATTCCGACCAACCGGAGTTGGTGGTATTGAACTGGCGACCAACCGGAATTGGTGGTATTGAATTGCCGACCAACCGGAGTTGGTGGTACTGAATTGCCGACCAATCGGAGTTGGTGGTATTAAACTGCCGACCAACCGGAGTTGGTGGTATTGAATTATCGACTAATCGGAGTTGGTGGTACTGAATTGCCGACCAACCAGAGTTGGTGGTATTGAACTGCCAACCAATCGGAGTTGGTGGTATTGAATTTCTGACCAACCGAAGTTAGTGGTACTGTGGTATTGCTGCTCTGGACTTAGGTTTGTGTAGTGTGTAACACTAATATTCCGAAAAAATTTCAACGAAGAAAAAAATATTGTCGAAACATCACTTTATTCATATTAAAGAAACTGTATTACATAGGAATTTTAATCACTGATAGTACTTGCGCAAGTGTTCTGCATTCCATGCATTCTTGAATTCTTCTCCTTCCAAAGTTTAAATTCTCTATGTCCCAGGATGAACAAATTCAGTTACTCTATAGGGTTCATACTAATTGGCCTCCAGTTTGTTATGCTTTTGGATCACTTTCTTCAGCACATAATCCCCCTCTTTCAAATCACACTTATTCACCCTTTTGTTGTAGAACAAGGTTTTTCGTTGTTGGTATGCATCATTACTGATTGTTGCTTCTTCCCTAACTTTTGCGAGCATATCTAGATCTAATCGTCACATCAAGTCACTGATAGCAGAACTGAAATTAAGCACCCTATGTGTGGGTAGACCCAATTCAGCAGGTATAAGAACCTCACTTCCAAATGTCAACATGTATGGAGACTCCTGAGTTGCTATTCATGGTGTAGTGCGATAAGCCCATAACACAGAATGTAGCTCATTGCTCCAATTTCCTTTTGCATTATCCAACCATTTTTTCAAACCATTAAGTAGGGTTCTGTTCGTCACTTCAGTTTATCCATTGCTCTGGGGATGACCTGGCGCGGAGTGGACTTTCAATATGTTAGATTGATGACAATATGTAGCAAATTCCTCATTGTCAAATTGAGTTCCATGGTTAATGATGAATGCATGTGGAAGACCATATCTGCAAATGATACTCTTCCAAATAAACTGATAGACTTTATCATATGTCATGTCAATAAGAGGTTCAGCTTCCACATATTTAGTAAAGTAATCCACAGCAACCACAAGGTATTTGAATCTTCCTTTAGTCGTCGAATGTTTCCCAACCAAGTCTATCCCCCACATGGCGAATGGCCAAGGGGATGTGAGGGGTGTTAATAATTCCTGAGGAGTTCTTCGGATGAAGGAGAATCGTTGGCATTTATTGCACTTCTTAGCATAAGCTGCGCAATCATCTCTCATCGTTGGCCAGTAATACCTTTGGGTTGTTATTCTTTTCAAAAGCGTCTGACCTGCTACATGGGCTCCACAAGACCCTTCGTGGACCTCTTCGATCAAGTCTTTCACTTATGAGGGATGGACACATCTTTGTAATCCTGCTATGACTCCTCGTCTATACAAAATGCCATTGGTCAATACGTAACGAGCAGCTTTAAACTTCAGTTTCTTAGCTACGAGTTTATCGGTGGGAAAAGCCCCCTCTTCGATGAAGGCCCTGATGGGGTCCATCCAAGATGGTCCCAAGTCAAGGGTAATAAAATTCATTATTAGATCTTATTCTATTCTCCGACTAGCTAGGATTTCTGTTGGGATTATTCTTCGTAGCTCGGTGCGTGTTGTAGATGCAGCCGAGCTAGGGCATCGGCCCTTGCATTCTCCAATCTCGATATTTTAATTAATTGAATTGCAGTAAAAAAACTCGATACGATCTCCATTGCTTTTGCATGATACTTGACCATTAATTCTCCCTTTTCTGCATACACCCCCGGAATTTGATTTACGATTAACTGTAAGTTACTGAATACAACGACCTGCTCTGCCTTCATGGTTTTGGCCAGACATAGACCCACGATCATAGCTTCATATTCAGCCTCACTATTAGAAGACTTAAATTGAAAGCGCAAAGCATACTCCATATCGATCTCATCCGAACTGTTTAAAATAATTCATGCTCCACTACCTGTAGTGCACGAAGAGCCATCCACATACAAATTCCATACAGGTAGTTCATTATCAAATTCCTGATCAGACAGAGTTCCTAGGTGGAATATTTGATGCTTCCTTTCTCGATCGCCCACGAATGGAAATTGGCCGGGGGTTAAATTGGATGATCCCATAATATCCACGGGATGGTTTGTATTAAGCTCCTGTTCTTCGGGGGAATCAGAATGAGTAAACTCTACGATAAAATCAGTATTACCGGCCCCTTGAGTGACGATCTAGGCTCATAAACTCTATCATATTCACCAAGTTCTACTGCCCAGTACATCAATCTTCCTGACTTCTTCGGTTTATGCAGAGCTTGTCTTAATGGCATGTCAGTATACACCACTATAGTATGGGCTTGGAAATATGGCCTCATCCTTCTGCTCGCTTCGATTAGTGCCAGTGCTAACTTTTTCGATCTTGGATATCTGATCTATACTCCTCAGAAAGCCTTGCTGGTGTAGTAGACCGGTTTTTGTACTCCATCCTCCACTCTTATTAACGTCGAGCTAACTGCATTCTCTAAGACTGCCAGATACAAGTATAGTCTTTCTCCCATTACTGGTCTAGCTAACAATGGAGGTGTCCCCAGATATTTCTTCAACTCTTTAAAGGCCTTCTCGGATTCATCATTCCACTCAAAAGTTTTTCGAAGGGTTTTGAAGAATGGGAGGCATCTGTCTGTTGCTCGTGTCATAAATCTGTTAAGTGCACAACTCACCCTGTGAGGCTTTGCACTTCCTTCTTTGTAGTTGGAGATCATAGCTCAAATTGATCTTTTCAAGGTTCGTCTCGATACCTCGTTGGTTAACAATATATCCGAGAAACATGCCTTCTCGTACCCCAAATATGCATTTTGTGGGGTTCAACTTCATTTGATATTTTTCTAGTTGATCAAAGGTCTAAGCTAGGTCAACTAGATGTTTATCATCTTTCTTTCTCTTCGTCAGCATATCATCGACATAAACCTCCATGTTATGACTGATTTTCTCTGGGAACACCTTATTCATCATCCGCTGATATGTTGCTCCTGCATTTTTAAGTCCAAAAGGCATAACATTGTAGCAATAAGTTCCCCTTGGGGTGATAAAAGAGGTATTTTCCCTAGCCTCAGGCTTTATTTTAATCTGGTTGTAGCCAGAGTAAGCATCCATGAAACTCAATAATTCATGCCCCGAAGTAGCATCCACCAGTTGATCGATTCGAGGTAGAGGAAAGTGATCCTTTGGACAGGATTTATTAAGATCAGTAAAATCCACACACATTCTCCACTTACTGTTTTTCTTTTTCACCATCACCACATTTGCTAGCCAGTCAGGATATTTGGCGTCCTCAATAAAGAAGGCTTTTTTCAATTTCTCCATTTCTTCCTATATAGCTTGATTCTTTTCAGGGCTAAACACCCTTCTTCGCTGCTTCAGTATCTTGACTTCCTTGTTCACATTAAGCTCGTGGCACAGGAAATTCGGGTCTATCCTTGGCATGTCTTCATGACTCCATGTGAAAGTTTATTTTCTTTACCTTAAAAATGCTATCAGTTCATATTTTATCGATATATCTAATGACGCACCAATTTGGGTTGTTCGTTCTGGGTGCTCATCGTCCAGAATGATACTTTCGGTAGCTTCCATGACCTGGCTCTTCACGAGATGAGACTCGTCTCTAGGGTCTAACGTTTCAAAATCTACATATCCTATTTCATCCACTTGATAGGTAACAGTCTTCTTCCTGGATTCTTCTCATTCTTCCTATTAGGCAAATGAGTAATAGCATTCTCGAGCTACTTTTTGGTCGCCTTTCACTACTCCCACTCCAAAATTGGTTGGGAACTTTAGACTCTGGTGTACAGTGGATGGTACTGCCTTGAACTTCTTCAGACCTACCCTGCCCATGATGATGTTATAGGCTAATTGGACATTTTTATCCATTACGAAAAAGCGTACCCTTTCTATTCGACAAGTAGGCTATGTACCGATAAGCATATTCAACTTGATCGTCCCAAGTGGAAAAACCTTTTCACCAGTAAAACCGAGGAGGGGCCTATGATAGGGATCCAAATGGGCTAACTTTAAATTCAAATTATCGAAACATGGGTAGAACATGATGTTTGCAGAGCTACCATTGTCCACCAATACCCATGAAATTACCACTTCCTTCATTCTCATCTTGATCACCAATGGGTCATCATGAGGATATAGTACACCTTCCAGGTCATTATTAAAGAAACTAATAACCAGTTTGTCCATATTCACCTTCCTCGGGCGATCTTCTTCAGCCAAGTTTATTCATTGTACGTACGAGCAGGCTTGAGCCTCATTGAGGTAAGCCTTCCTCTCCTCAGTAAGATCTCCACCTCTTGCATCTCCACCTATAATAATATTACATTCAAATGATCCGAAATGGATTGAAAATACCTCGCGTTCTGGCTGTCTTGGTCTTTTGGGGAGCTCGGGGTCATCTTCTGGATCATCTTCGTGATCTCTCTTCTTATCTTCTTTTGTTCGACGAGGATATTTAGATCTTTGCCTTCCTCGGTTATTGGTCTTTCCACCATTTTGGAGATGAACATACTTAGCAAATTTTCCTCTCTTAATGAGTGCTTCAATTTCATTCTGGAGGGCTATGCAACGCTTGGTCGTATGACCATGGTCTTTATGAAATTCGTAATATTTAGACTTATCCCTTTTATCAGGATCTGCTTTCATTTTCCTTGGCCAGGCTAATTCCTCCCTCTTCTTGATTTCCTCTAGAATATGATTTATATCTACCTTCAAAGGAGTATAATTTCTAAATTTCTTCATCTGCTTCAGGGCTTGCTTTCCTTTTGACGACTTGTTGCCACCATACTCTTCTGATCCTTCTTCTCGATTTTACCAGCCTCAACCTTAGTCTCCTTGGTGTCAGTATTATTCTTCACCGCCATGGCTTCCTCAACGTTCATAATTTTGGCTGACTTTGCCATTAGTTCTGCCATGGTCCTTGGTGGATCTTTGGCTAGAGTATAGTACAACTTGTCTAGTAATAGTCCACTCATCAGAGAAGTAATTGTTGTTTTCTCCTCGTAGTCTATTACCTTAAGTTTCTCGTTATTGAAACGAGTAATGTAGTCCCTGGTACTTTCTTCTGACTTCTATCTAACACTTAGTAAGTGTGCAACTCGTTTAACTGGTTTTGTGCTAAAATAGAAATTCCTTATGAACAGCTCTGCCAGTTGAAAGAAAGTGGCAATCTTCCCCTGAGGAAGGTTATTGTACCATATATGGGCTGACTTGGTGAGAGTTCCTGAAAATACCCTGCATCTCATCTCGTCTGGAACCTCATGGATATCGGCAGCAGCTTCATATTGTTCAATATGAAGGATAGGGTCAGTTTTTCCATTATATTTAGGTGTCACCATAGGATCTTTGAATTTTGATGGTGTTAGAAAATCCACAATTGCCTATACGAATGGTGTCCCTTGAACAAAAGTTCTTTGTAGAGGATTTTTGGCCTTAGCCATTTCTCCTAATCTATCCTCTAACCTCTGAATAGAGCCTTTCCATGGATCGTTTCCCACCTCGGGCTTACTTGTTCGAGCAACTGATTGCGGTGAGTTTTCCTCCTGGGATCTTTCATTACGAGCTGCTGGGCGTGATTGGGCAGAGCCTTCCCTTAGTTCGTATGGTCATTTAGAGTTCCTCGACGCCATCCTAGGAGGACTTTTATTCATCTTAGGGCCAAAATGATCAAAAGGAGAGACCCTACTCAACCTTTCTAGAGCACTAGTCCTTTCTGGAGTTAGAGTGACGTTCCGTTGAGAATTTGTAGCTCGTACTAATGAAGTCCGACTAGGTTGATACGAAGGATCACTAGATCTGTCAGCACGATATGACTCAGTACGTCTGGATTGAGAGACCTCTGGGAACATCGTTCGTCTTGTTCTTGAGGATGGGATATGGGATTTCTCTGAACACTTCGTTGTTCAGATTGGGCCTAAATTCCACCTTGAACAGTTTGTATAAGTTTTCGCATTGTTTCTTGCATGGTCGTTTGCCCTTGGACTAGATTAGCCACTATTCCTGCAAGATCTTGAACATTTAGGAGTGTAGAAGGGTTGGAGGGACCCTAGTGTTTCGATTACTGGATTATTGAATCTCATCCATAGATGATGAGTTTATTGGTGAAAAATGCTAAGTATAGTCGTTTCCCACAGACGGTGCCAATCTGTTGATGTAAAAAATTAGATTATCTATAAATTTGATTATCTCTAATTAATCAATCATAGACAAATAAATAAATTAATAAGACAAAGGATTTTTAAAGTGGTTCAGCCTGATGAAAATGGCCTAAGTCCACTGTTTTTGTATTCCTGACTGTTTATTTGGAATCTCGATAATAGGTTTACCCAGAAATCCCAAGTCCCCTTCTTATGAGGAGGTTACAATGTATTTATAGCCTTGAGGCTGTACATATGAAAGAATAATGCGTTGTTACCTAGTAGACATATACATCTGTACGATATAAATGTGCATTTAATGCGTAGCCATCTTTTGATTCTCCAGATTTGGATGCTCTGCACCCGAAGTAGCTCGGACCGCTTAAGTTGCTCAGTATGCTTAAGTTGCTCGGGGCGCCAGAGTAGCTCGGGGCACCTTGGTTGCTCATCCAAAGTATTTTTATTTTTTATGTAGGTTGACACGTGTCTTCAAGTGTTTGGTCCACATCAGCAGACTAAATTTTGTATCAACAACTACCACAGTTTCTCTTGAACAAATCGTTGAAAATAACTAATACATGAACTCTCAAAGGCAGTTGTAAGGTAATGACGCCACGGACTAGCCCCATTTATATAAAAGGACGCTGGAATATTAAGCATCATAAATTATGGATCGCGATATCCCTTCGCATCACTAAGAAACGGATAATGAGACCACATGTAATGACACCGTGGCATATGGGCATAAAACACAACCGCAACACCAACTCGCAACCTCTTGGAACTTAGGATTGAGGACTTATTGATATGACTAATACTGGTACCTTGATCACGAAAGACTTAATTACATTATCACTGTCTGAGGTCAGACACATAATAAGTCAATGACTGCATCCTTAGTACGTTGTGGTCACAGACATCTTCAGTAGCTTCACCAGCACATACCTAACCGCAGATTTAGCCACATCAATGTGAACTTACTAGTTGTCCAAGTTCTAGAAGGATTTTTCACGTGCATCACATATCCACTTGTCACATGCTCTATGCACGTGATCCATCCTTTTGAATTCTATAAATAGAAACGATCACTCCTCATTAAGTAAGACAACTTTTGGTAGTGAAGCCCTACCCAAATATCTACCCATTCTCTCTCTAGATGCTCACAGGTCACCTCGGACACTACAGTCTACAACCCTCTGTAGGCATGCTCTGTAGGCTACATCCCGCACTACACAAGGCTACATTTCTAATGTATTCAACTCTCTCTCGATCTCGATCTCGATCTCTTTCATTCATGAACGCCTCTAATGAAAAATAAATATAGTAGTAACGATTGTATATAATGAGAGTAAGGCACCAAGGTAGATATAGGCTCATTTTATAGCTAAAATTCTCTACATCTTGGGTTATATTTCTCTTCATCTACTTATTTATGCTTCTATACTTGATATGATGGTTGAGAATGACTTCGGTATAATTTCTCGCATCATGAAGAATGGGCAAACAAAATACAACCACTTTTAATGCCATTAAATGAACCTACATCTGTACCCACACCATGGAGTACCAAAAGAATCCAATGTTCATTACATCCCTTGTACGTTCCCATAGGTACAATATACAAAGATCTCAAAACAAAGGGGTTTTTAATACCTACAGATCCAAAAAATCTACTTACTCCCCTACCAGAAAGCTTAATAATCTATTTGTACTGTAAATATCACCATATTTCTAGGCACAATTTTAAAGGAGGTTGGGCATTTAGACATGCCATAAAGGACCTGATTGATCAAGGAAAGATTACTGCACCTACCTGTGGGAACCTTGATTCGTAATTGGGTCTTGAGTCATTCTTCCACTAACACCCCTATAATCTAAAGGGGTGAAAATGAGACAGCACCAAAATCAACAGGGTTAAATTTCATGCCTTAAAATTGGCTCTTCAAAAGGTTTAGTGGCACAATTGCAAATGTCCATGAAAATAAGAAAAAACAAAAGTCAGTTGTGATCGGTCCTTTAACCGAAGGGTTAATGTCTTGTAATATCCCGTATTTTCACGAATTATAATTATTATTTATTAAGTGATTAATAAATGTGATAAATTATTACTTGTATGGATTAGAAATAATAATTTAGCAGAATTTAAATAGTAATTAAAAACGTGTACGCGTAGAATAACTATGTGAATAAATTACTGATGTCATGAGATATTACTATAAATTGTTTGAAATATTGTTTAGACTAGAGTATGGAATGATTCAAATGTCAATTTATTTGTTTTTATCTCTTTAAATGTGCCCCGGGGTAAGGTATAACCTTAGGAGAGGTTTTGGGCTGTTTCAAGTAGCATTGTAAGCTCTTTTAAGGGTCGAAAATTAGGCCTTATGGGATAATAGGGAACTCGTGAGCTTAGTTATAATAGAAGAACCCTGATTAGGTTTTTTATCAATTTATAATTAAATCTAGCGACCAAAAATCTTCTGGGATATGTTAACAAGTTGGGAGAGTAGCAAATGAAGAGAATCTCAAGAGAGGAGCCTTCATTCATCGTGTAAGGCAAGGATTTCTTCCAATGTCTTTAATAATGTGTTTCTTAATTTATAAACATTATTTCTCATATGATTTTGAGTTTTTGATTATATTGAAGACTACTTTATATGATGATTTATGATTTAGATTAATTAGGAATGATATGAATTTGTATTGAGTTAAATAGTTGAACCTTTATGATCAAAACAAGACATTTATGGATTAAATGATGTTGATGTGAAATATAATTGATTTTTTAGAATGAAATTTTATTATTATGAATTATGCCTATGATAATTGGAGGTTTAAGGTTAGAATTGATGAGTTCCTGTGATTATTAGGAATTGACAAGTTCTGTTACAAAATTTAAATCTTCGAGTTCCTTGGATT
The DNA here is from genome assembly GCA_949130495.1 of Sambucus nigra. Taxonomy (NCBI): domain Eukaryota; kingdom Viridiplantae; phylum Streptophyta; class Magnoliopsida; order Dipsacales; family Adoxaceae; genus Sambucus; species Sambucus nigra. The sequence goes on along the minus strand of OX422214.1, from coordinate 377,951,162 downwards.
TGATGTTCTTGGACCCAAAGGATGGTGTAAAAAGGTTTGGAAACATGTTACTATACTAAGGGTATCGATTGGGTATTATTTTCGAGCTTGGTTTGGGCTTTAATGGAGGTTTTGACGGCTTCAACTTCATCCTTAGGACGTTTTAGATTCTTCCCACAATCGAATCGATTCGACCTAAGGGTAAATCAATTCGTGCTATGAAATTGTAGATATATTTGTTACAAATGTGTGGCCTCTAGTTCATATTGTTTTGAAATAGTTACGAATTTTCTACTAAAGGGATGCGCGAGATAAGAATTTTGAATGGTGATTATGGGATGGATTTTATTATAAGAACAATACTATTCAGAATGAATATAAATTAATGAGGATGTATTCCCTTGAATGTCATAAATTCATAATTGATTATATTGAGGCTTACGGAGCTTAAAAATCATTAATAGAGATTGGGGAAGATGATCACATTTTAATTATAGGTAATTCTAGGCTCACTGCCCCGTGCGAATCGATTCGTCCCCGCACGAATTGATTTGGCCCTGAGAGAATCGATTCAACTTCAAGAATGATTCGATTTGACCCCTAGAGTTGGGTTAGTTCAGACCAGTGGAAATGGTCATGGAATTTTTATGGTGGAGGTTATCCAAGTGAGTGATGGTTGGCATAATTGGAAAGTTAAGTTTATTAGTGTGTAGACAACAAGGAAAAGTGTGAAGTTTTAATTAAGGTAGAAGAATGGTTAGGACATTACTAATTGTATTATCCGGCATGAATGTCTGGATTAGACTAAGTAGATACATGAGAGGGCGATATCATTTAGTTGTGTGTATGTGTTGTGCTTAATTCAGGTCTTGATAAATTATAGGTCGTAAAATTTATTTAGTAATCAAACGAGGAAATATACATGTGCGTTACGAGAGAGTGTGTACATATATGTACTCATAGTTTAAAAATGTAATAAATTTGAAGGTGAATTTAATAACATTACGACTTGATAAACCTAAGAATGTAAAGAATAATCTGGTATTTAGGGATTTAAAGTGATTTGGGGTAAGCTTGAGTGTAGGTGATGTATCCTACCTATTTATGTATGTTTAACCTAGCTTTTAGAGATTGTAAACCTAATTTTAAATAAAGATCCAATGATGTGGGGATCTAAATGGTTGGGTATGCTTGAGTGTATATATATATATATATATATATATATATATATATATATATATATATATATATATATATGTATGTATGTATGTATGTATTATGTGTGATTATGTGGGCATACCTATATTCATGGTGAATCTATTAGTTTGGGTTTGCATTTGACATTGGGACCGGGTAACATGCGTCTATTGAGATGTGCTAGAATGCAGTGGAGGTCAATATTTTAGATCATACGTTTAAGGGTCATCGCTTATATATATATATATATATATATTATGTGTGATTATGTGGACGTACCTATATTCATGGTGAATTTATTGGTTTGGGTTTGCATTTGACATCGGGACTGGGTAACATGCATCTATTGAGATGTGCTAGAATGAAGTGGAGGTTAATATTTTAGATCATACATTTAGGGGTCATCGCTTCTTGATGATAGAAGTAGGATGACATGTTCCATCTAGATTGTGTGCGTATGGGCAAGTAGGTGGTGGTGCTTCCTAGTGATCACCACATTTATGTGCTATTTGTTTAAGTCCATTAGGTGAGGGTCTCATCCAGACATGCCGATTGAAGCACGAGGTGGACATAGATGGTATATGCCTTTATTTGTTATATACGCGTATATATATGTTTGTATATATTACATAAGAAATCTAGTATTCTAATGACAGACTTAGATAATGAACCTATATCATATTAGGTGCTTTATGTGGTTTATAGGTATGTACCTTGTGAGTGACATTGTGAGGGTACGTATTTGGGTGTATTTTTACACGTGTGGAAAATTAAGCTCCTTTGTCCAAGGTATACGGTTGCGACCTATCCATTATGATAGTTGGATAATAACTCGTTTAATTAAAATATATTTAAATAGGCCGAGCATTATGTTTATGAGACTATGAATACGCTAATAAAAATATATATGTGGACCTTTGTGTGAAATCCTATTTCTGTTATTAATAATATTTCATGGTAGTTATTCATTATGGATAATGCTTAATTTTCTATATATAGAAACTTCTATAATGGTTAGGCCTTGTGTTGGGATATGGGTGTAGTATTGCACTTAGGTCAGAGGTGATATACTCATTACATGTGAGAGCTGATGGGTGGAGTATATTGGGAATTGATAAAATCATTATTTATCGGTATTCAAAAATAAGTTTGGCAACTTTAGAGCGCTGACCCAAATTATAAAATTTCCCCCCAGTAGTATTATTGTATAAATGTGTTAACATGATTGAGCAATCAGACTTGCAGTTGTGACAATCCAACTAGGAATTTGCAGAGTTGGAGTCGTTGGATCACCGTAGCTGTCAGTATATTCGAAATTAACATAAAGGGTTACCTTTGTACTCAATTTGTATTTTAGTTTAGGTTTTTTAGTTAGAGGAAGTTTTATTTGTACCCATTTATTTCGTTGAACAATTGTAATCGAAGATTATTATGTAGTGGATTCGATTTTCACAGTTTCGTATTTCTGTTCATCATTACTTATAGAAATATTTGTTGTGTTGGTTTTATATTTCCCATGTTTTTAGTTTATGTTAATAGTGAGAATGATATAAACTGTTTAGACATCCCCAGTATTTCATGTATGTTTGGATCAACCGGGCATGGAAAATGGCAGTCACGTGACCTTTAACCAAATAGTAAGAGATACCAAGCAATCATATTAAATCTCCTCCATTAATAAAATGGTTAATGGAGAGGGAAACATATCCTTATATAACTTGATCGAACATACACATGTCCCTACACTCACTGATCTATCCTACCCATGTCACAACAATTAAGAATTGGGTAAATTAATCCTTTAATCGTTCGGTTAAAGGACCCATAACATACCATATAAATGGGGCTCCCACTAACCTTACGAAGAACCCCAAACCTAACATTCATTTTGATTTCAAAATGTCTAAAATACCAAGTGTGTGAGAAACTCAAGGTCAGCCCAAAAACCCGATAGAAGTTTGGACTTCAAAGAAGTTGCTTCCTCTAAGAATAGAGTCAAACCTCTGCATGCACCACACAAAATTTGGCTCTTCCGAACGAAGCTTTGCCAATGTTGCCACATCATAGGGTACACTCCCTGATAAAATTTTGGCTTACACTATAAAGGAAAAGAAAAACTACAAAAATATCAGATATATACCCAAATATATACTATGATATAAAATATCTATATTTGTTTAAATCACATAGATCGACCCCAGTTAGGGGACCTGATATGTCCTTTACAATATTTATATTTTAAGGCGTAGTTTTTGACCTTGCACCTGTGTTTGTTTTGGTGGAATAACATATTCTTATCTTAAATAAAAGATAATTAGATGGTACAATTAAGTATAACGTGAGGACATACTTTTCAAAATTGTTCTCCATAATGTGTTTGTGAACTGAGTTACTCTCAAACTTCGATAGAACCAAACTAAAAATTTGGAATACTCTTTACCACTCCTAAGAGAGAAAAAAACCACCCTTAATATGCAACATTATGGTATTCATAGTGTCTAGTCCTTAATATAACATTTTCGTTACAATTTAAAATAACATATTAATATGTTAAAAATACATTAATCAAAGATGAATTTGATAAATAATCCGGGGAAAAATATATTTGAGGGTGAAACTGTTGGGATGATCTTTGTTCCCTTGGAGAATAGGTGAAAAGTATTCTTATATTTAGCCTTTGGTTCTAGAATTGTTCTTACTTAGTCATAGAATTTGATTAGCATTTATTTAGCACACAAGTATGTCATTTCATCTTAACAAACAAAGGTATCGGTTCAAAATCAAGTTTTAAATTATAAACAATGTAAATCTCATACCTAATCCCTTAATGGGCGCCGAACAAGTGATTTAAGAAGATATGTACCATTTCTATCACAATATATATTTTGGGTATAGACCCAATAATTCTGTAGTGTTTCTTTACCCTTATAGCATATGAATAATGTTTCCTAGTGGAGTGTTCTCAATGAGGTGGCACCGTTGACCAATGATTTGTTTGGATAGTACAACTTTTAGGAGGTGCGCACAGAGGGTTTCCATTCTATATCAAAGGAAGTGACTTTTTTAAAATCCGAACTTTTTTTAGATTTCTGACTAACCTCGAGTTTCTCAAACGCTTGGGATTGAAGAAAAGTTAGAAAATTGAATCACCACTTTTTAAGGATGGTGGGGTTACCATTTTGTAGGGGTTGATCCGGGTCCTTTAACAATTAAAGGATTGATTAACTGAACAGTTAATCATGGTTACACATGTAGGATGGATCAGGGTGTAACTACACGTGTATGGATGATTAAACCAAGTAGGGACAAGGCAATGATTTATAGTAAATATTTGAGTGTTGAGTCAAAGGTCTTTAACCATTCAGTTATAGGATCTCTGCAAGTCAATTTTTGTCTTTTTTCTTAGTTTTAAGATATGTTCCATTTATGTCCCCAAACATTTTTAAGGGTTAGTTTTAAAACATGAATCTTGACCATTTTATTCTGTTGTTGTCTTATTTCCACATTTTGGAGTATTTGGGTGTTTGTAGGAGAATGTCTTAAACCTCGATTATAAATCAGGGAGAGCACAGATGTGGTCGACTAAGAAGTCACTCTTCCTCAAAATGGGTTATCAAACTGACCCCAAATGGTGGACGGGTTCAATTATTTTACTAACGTGGATAAATGTATGATAAAGACTAAAAACATCTTTATTGAGATTGTATGGAAATCTAAATGTACAGTATTGTACCATCAATGGGTGCTTGATTGTGCGTCAAGGCTTAAAGGTCTCTATCAGGGGTCGCATGGGAACATATGGCCCGAAAGAACCTGATTTGGCGACGCAAGACCAGAGATGGTTTCTCGGTGTTGCGTAAAGAATTGGAATGTCTATGTAAAGGTCACACGGGGGCCTAATATGAGACAGAATCTCAAGGTGTGGTCAACGATCGATAATGGGTACTGGGTATCCCAATTTTTTACTTTGGTTTTAGAAAAGATTCAGAATATTCACACCATTTTCCTATTTTAGGTCGAATAGGGGACCAGACACAGAAACACATTATTTCAGTGGCGTATATTTAGGTCACACAGTGACCTATGGTGGGGTGCAGAGTATCCTAAAATTTTAATTTTGTCTTAGCATATATTTAAAATATCCCAACCTCTTTATATTTTAAGTCGCATAGAAGACCAAATGTAGGAAGACGATGTTTCGTTGGTGTATGTTGAGGTGAAATAGTGACCTTGTATAGGGTGTAGGGTATCCTAATTTTTAATTTTGGTCTTAGAAAATATTGAAATTTTTCTAACCCTTTATATTTTAGGTCGTATAGGGAACCGAATATAGAAATTCTATGTTTTGTTGGTGTATGTTGACGCCACAGGGTGACCTATGGTGGGGTGTTAGGTATCCTGATTTTCATCTTTGGTACTAGTTAAGATTCACAATATTGTAACCCCTTCGAACTTTAGTTTTACATAGGGGAACAAACCTAAAAATGTGATGTTTCGTTAACGTTTTGATAAAACACGTAGTTTCCTATTTTAGGTCGCGTGAGGGACCGGATTTTTTTAAAGTGTAGAACTTATTATTTTAGGTTGTGTAGCGGGCCGTGCTGTTTTAAAGTGCATAGCTTCCTATTTTATGTCTCACTAGGGATCGAATTTGTTTGAATAGCAAGTCTTCATATTTTAGGTCCCATATGGGACCAAATTTTGTTGGAGTGCGAGACTTTATGTTTTAGGCGGTGTAGAAGACCAAATTTTCTTGAATCATAAGGCTCCCTATTTTAGGTTGTGTAGTGGACCAAATTTGTTTAAAGTGTAAGGATTTCTATTTTAGGATACCTAGGAAACCGAATTATTTTAAAGTGCATAGCTTCCAATTTTATGTGGCGTAGGGGATCAAATTTGTTTCAAGGGGAAGGATTCCTATTTTAGGTCGCGTAGGGTATTGAATTTGTTTGAAGCACGGAGTTTCCTATTTTAGGTAGCGTAGGAGATCAAATTGATTTGAAGCACAAGGCATCATTATTTAGGTCACATTGGGGACCAAATTTTTATTAAGAGAATGGCTTCCAATTTAGGTCGCATAGGGGATCAAATTTTCTTGCGCTCAGGGCTTCCTATTTTAGGTCACGTAAGGAACCAAATTCATTCAAAGCGAAGTGCTTCCTTGAAAGAACAATTTTTTGAGATTGTTCATAATGTAGGCCTTATTTTGATTTAGGCTAAGTTTTGCGTATCCAGTTGCAAACCGTCGCGTAGAGTCACGAAAAACCAACATCAACATAGAAGACTTCCCGACACCCCTTAAAGGTCTAAAGCGATTTAGAGTTTAATTTTATTTACAATCTTTATTTCTGGGATGTTTATTTTTTAGAAAAATGAACGGGGCTTTTTGTTTTCAAAAAGAAGTGTTTTTTAAGGATCTGAAGGCGGAGTTTTTTTAGTTTCATTGAACTAATTTCTCCAAGATTAACTAAAGGCGGTGTTTTAATTTTTTTTAAACTTCATTCTAACAAGATGGACATCTCATTCGAACGAGATTCACATTTCGTTAGAAGGAGGACTTATTCTCGTTCAAACGAGATCCGCCACCTTAAAATTTATGTTCGCATATAAAAACCTGTATTGACTCCGTATTTCGAAAGACTTTTGACATAAACAATTTTCCTTATCTTTAGAAAAAGTTCTTCATGTTTTTGTGTTTTTAATCACCTTTTTAATTCACAAAAAGATCCTACAAATCTAGTTTGTGAATTTGTTTAAACCCTAGATAGTTTTTGTATTTCTTTGCATACACCTTTGTGGAGAAGGCATCTCCATGGATAACTTGTGAGACGTGTGGGGATTCACTGTTGAAGATCAAAGGTCGAGGCTGACCGAAAGACTGCAATCTTGTGATCTTTTTAAACATCATAGTTATTGTGAATGAGGGTATCCCACGGGAGATCGTTCACTATAGATTCAGTTGTAAAAGTTTGTAAGTTGCGATTTACACATTTTATAATTGAATAAAGATTTTGGCCCAATAGGGATTTTTTCTTGAAACTCTACCTCTATCGAATGCTTGATTTGATTGGTTTGATTTATCTAGTTTATCACACAGATGCATGTTTAGGATAAACACAATAAAATATGTTTAGTCAGTTTTTGTATGCTTTGGGAATTTAATTGATTAAAAAATACAAAATTTAGAACTATTTGGTTTATCCCGTTTACAAATTGGTATCTGAGAGGGTTACGCTAATTTATTGCGTAGTCCTATTTTTTAAAAGGAATTTTTGTGTTGATACCATTTCTTTCAAATTAATATCAGAGCGGGTTGCCATAAGTTATTTTGTTTGATCTTGTTTACCTGGTTTGGGGGGGTTGTTTAATCATTTCTCTTGTATTGTTCGGTTTGTTTTTCTCTCGATGGATTCTCTTAGTTTTGACGACTTAAATAGTTTGAGTTTGACGTTTGAAAAAAGAATTGATTTTTTGGAAAAATAAAATTCTTGTTTTAAATCCACTATGGATGTTTTGCAAACAGTTCAAAATCAAAGAGAATTTTTTTCTTGAGAAACTTGTTTTCTTGGACCGTGCCTTTAAATATTTAGAATTTTCCAAGAAAGAGAGTGATGATAGAGTCCTATTTTTAGAAAACGAGTTAGCATACTTTAAAAATTCTACTGTTTGTTTATGTACTGTTGAGGATAATGAAAAAATAATTAATGTTTTTAAGTCACGTGAGAAAACTCTTAGGGATAGGTTTACTTGAATTGAGGGGGAGCGAGATAACCTTTTAGGAATGATTGAATATATGAAGAAGGAGTCCCTAAAATCGGAAGAGTCTAATTCTTTTCTTGAGTTGAAAATTTTGAAGTTCGAAAATAATTTAATAGACTCAATTAGTTATGATAGTAATTGTACTGGCTCGTCTTGTTCTAGTGCTTCTGTTGCTAAAGCCAAGATCATTGTTTATTTTAGAGGGCCAACAATATCCAAGGACATTAGAAAAGGTCACACCTTAGGTAACATTTCTCGTGTTTACACATGTTCTCATTGTGGTAGGAAAGGTTACTTTAGGTCAGTTTGTTTTGACCTTGGAAGAGGTTCGAGGAAGTTGAAGTCTAGGGTTACTTTGGTTCTTGAACCCTTTCATGTTAGGTACACATCTCTTTGGGTTAGAAAATTACTTTTAGAGGCGTTGGTTGTTAGAGTTGTTGATTCTCGCATGGTTGCACATGATTTCTCACATGTTATATATTATCGATGAGTGCTTGTAAACTTATGTTTGTCATTAGCTAGTTATGTTTCATGATATATCCTTACTTGTGTTTTGACTTAAACATTTTTTATTTATGTTTTTTATTACTGATTCATATTTGAAAAATACAAAAAATATTTTATTTTGATAAATTATTTGAACAATATAAAAAGATTTTTGGTTTTGTGAATTTTATTTTACACGTTTTGTGTGGAATATTGGTGTGTTTAAAGCGAATTCATTCCATAATTTTCATGTGGTTAGGACATTTGGTATGATTTTAGATGCTTGGATCATTATTATTCATGTTTATCAAGGAGTTGTCTCGTTATTGATTGGCTTAATGGATTCGACTTTGCATATGCCTACACACAAATATGCAAGTGCTTATTGGATTTTACTTCACATGTATATTTGAGATTAGTGAGATGTTCTCCCATCAATCTTGTCATCTAATTTTTTTTATTGACTATGGGGGATTTGTGCATGTAAGAACCGTTTGCCCATGGGTATGCTAGATTTTATATATATTAGGATGCGCGGGAAAGGGCTATGAAAGACAACTTGTCTTTGTAGCAAAGCCAATGTTGGCAAGAGCCCAATAAAAGATTAAAGACAATAAAAATTGAAAAATTGCCAAAAAGGGGTCAACTTAGTTTTCATTTGTTTCATCTTTGAAACAATTGGTTTCACTTCAAAAGGATTGTGAAAAGAAAAAAAATGCAATAATTATATATTTTAAGGGTGTTTAGTTGAAGATCAAGGGGTTTGCACAATGAATCCCAATTATGCTTATTTTGTCACGACCCTATTGATTTGTAGAATCATTAATATTCTAGGCTTGTGTACATTGTGCTTTTTTGTTCATAAAGTTCATTTTATTTGACATTTGAGAATAAATCTTAGTTTGATAAAATTTTACGGTTAATCAGAACTTCTTTAACTTATTTAAGTGTTTGGGTAATAATTTATATCTTTATTTCAGGCCCATTCATTCCATACCACATGTTTACACACATAGATACTATGCTAGTTTGTAAAGCTTATGTATTTGTGTCATGTTTTTTGGTTTGGTTATACCTATATATGTGTGCCGAATTTTCTTTGGTATATTTTCCATATATTATATATGGCATTTTATTTTATTCCATTTAATACACATTTGAAAAGTAGATTGATTCATTTGGATTATTTGTGGATTATTTGGCCATGTTTTATTTTGTACTTGTGTTGACAAATATCTCAACACAAATAATAATAAAAGACAATCACCAGGAGAAGAAGAACAACAAATATCACAATAACACAACATAAAGATGTACGTGGTTCGACAAATTGCCTACGTCCACGGATAGGTCTACTATTATATTAAGTATATCTCAAGAGAAGTTTTTCTATATGCCCTTTGCCCCGATCCAGGGGTACAATATATATTCCATAAAAGAAAAAGGGGCGTTGATAACAACCCCCATTATCCCAATATCCCCTGAATATCTCATCCGAGATTTTGGGGATATAATGGGTCAAATCCTTAATTACAACTGTTATTTAGAGCATCCCATAATTTGGGCGAGACATCTTTTATTTTTAATTAGGATTTGTTCGGCTACTGTCACGAGGCTAAAAGATAAATAAGGTACCCACAATTGCCCCTAAAATTTTTAAATCACAACTTGAGCTCAAAAATTTTAAACATTGATTATGGTTCCTTCCAAATGGCATTATTGTGAATTATAAAAAATTTGGGGCGCGAAACGCCTCTTTACATGAGATTTAGGAGGCAAATCCTCTTCGATCGGAGTGCACCATTATGGGAAGTTTAAAATGTTGAGTTGGACGATCATCAACGTCGCTTCAAACTCATTCTATCTTAAATCGTCTCTTGCTCGTCCAAGATTCCTCTGTCCTTAGGCTTGTTCTTCATCATCTTTAAGGTAGTTTATGTCCCTCATCTTCATTTACATGTGGCCTTGCATTGTCTCAGGTTGACCTTTGCTGTGTAAGTTTCCAATTCTCTTCTTTTTCTGCATTTCTTTCTTGTTTACTGTGTTTAGGGTATGTCTATGGAGAAGATAAACAACAAGTCTCTGGCTGATTTTAGGAAATGCTACAATATCCCTAACTGGGTGGATATTGAGTGTGACCCCGTTCCTCGTAATGTTCGAGACGTTGAGGATGGGCACTGGATTCACTTTCTTTTGTCATCTCAGGGGGGTTTAACTTTTCCCCCAAATAATCTTTTCTTACATTTTTTTCAATATTTTGATATAGTCCCAGCCCAATGCTCTCTAAATGTCTAGAAGATTGTCAACGGTGTTCATAGAATAAACTAACTCTATGGCATTAAATTAGGCTTGGTTGAAATTTTGTTTTGTTGTTCCTTTTCTCGCACCAATTCGGGTCTTCTTTATTGGACTGAAGATTTCATAGCTAGGAACTGGCAGTTCCCTCCTCAGGTAGGCGGTGTGAGGTACACGGGGCCTCAAATTCCTTCCTATGGGGACGAATATATAGGTTATTGCTCAATATCTATGTATTTTCATTGGTTATATAATGTGTTCTTCCTTTAATATTTCCCCCTATTTTTATTACAGCGAAGTCTAAGAACCAAGAGCCTGATCTTTAAGATATCCGTGATGCTGAGCTACTTAAGGCGTGGAATATAAGGGACTCCATTACAGAAGGTGAACATCCAAGGTCGGCTACCTTCTTATTAGAATAAGAGAACATTACCTCCAGCTTCATCGTCCATCTGGTACTCTCTTCCTCATCTTGACATGTCAGAGTAGGAGTAGGAGAAAGAAGGTGCTCGTTAACATATTAACCTAGACGAAGAGGAGGAGAGCAGTTCAGAGTCCGATGCTGTTAGAGGTAGTGGTGAGGAAGTATCTAGTGAGAAAGAGTCCAATGTGTAAGGTTCAGGTGGTGGAAGGTCAACCGAGGGAAATTCCATCTCGGAGTTAGGTTTAGAGAGCTCAAGCAAGGAGGACATGGATCCTCCAAGGAGGAAAAATCTAATCATAGGTGATGATTATGATATTCTACTGTCGCATAGGCTAAAGAGGCAGAAGCCTGGGTCTGGGGATACTGCTAGTGGTTCTTAGACTGTAACACACAAAAAATAGAGGAAGAATAAAGACGATGAGTTGAGGAGAGAGAATGAGAGAAAAGAGAAGAAGAGAGAAAGAGAAGGGAGGCTGAGAAGAAGGAGAGAGAGGAAGAGAGGAGAAGAGGGGATAAAAGGATGAAAAAGGCATAGGCTATTTTGGTCCATGTGTTTGTCCTAACTGGGGGATACTATGTGGCTTCAGTTCTGCCAATGGACAATAAGGGGTTAATGAAAATTAGACTTGACCAGTTGGCCTTGAAGGCAAGTCATGGGCTTGTGTTGGTAAGTCTATTCATTTTTTCCTCTATTTATTGTAGTTCCTCTTATTTCTCCTTCTACTCATATTCCATATTTCTCTGCAGTTCTTATTTGACTACACCGTTCTCGAGCGCAGTCGCGACGAACTAGCGATAAGGAATTATGAGCTTGAAGAGAGATTTCAAGTTACCAGTGAGGCTCAAGAATCCTCTGAGCATTCCCTTATAGAGGCTAAAGCATATTTTGATAAGGAGAAGGAAGTAGTAGACAAGGATCTCTGGGAGTTACGGGAGTCTTATAGCCTGGTTGTGACGAGCAAATTGACAGTCACTGAAGGGAACGAGGTGCTCATTGAGGAGGTGGCAAAGCTGAAGTCCGAGGCTTCCTCCATTAAGGAGAGTGGTTACAATGATAGATGGGAGGTGGCGTACGATGATGCCAAAGTTTAAATTGGTTACATTAGCCGTTCCAACTTCAAAAAGGGTTAAGATAGGGATCTACTTTGTAAGGACACAAGTCTCCGATTGAGTCTTAATGTTGTGTTGGCTCAATTTCTAATAAAAACATTTCAGTCATAAGATATTGTTCTTGCGTATCCTTCAAGCCAATGACATGTTAAAGTTGAAGATGTTGCGGCCTTCTTATCAAGAGAACATCTTTGCCGGTTTACATGTGCCTCATTTCATGTCATCAACTTAGTTCCAATCTCTACTAAGGTACGAATGCATTACTTATATATAAAGGAGTTTGGAACATTTTTTTATTGGTTGTAATTTTAGTTTAAAATAAAATTTATTTTCAGAAGGTTACTTTGGAACTTTAAAATAAAGTTTTTGGTCTTAAATCGAATTTTAACCATTCTGGCAGTTCGTTCGATATTATCGTTCAAACGAGTTTGTCGTTCGAATGAGAGTTTCGTTTGAACGAGTTTGTCAACGATTTTTCCCATTTCGCCTCTGGAACATTGTTAGATGTTCGTTTGAACGAGAATGTCATTCGAACGAGATTTCTGGGCGAGAATATTTTGTCAGTTTTAACCCATTTTTCACTACATTGTCCCACTATCTTTTGACAATTTTTAAACCAACTTTGGGACAAACCTTTTCTAAGACTTTTGCAACCTTCTTGAGAGCCTTTTTGAGAGCCAATATTTCATAGGAAAAGTCCTAGTTTTCATGTGTCAAAATTACTTAGAAAGTCTCTTATATACATGTGTTTTCACCAATAAAGTCAGTTTATGTTTATTCCAAGTACCACATATATATATATCTTGCTTTGAGAGTGTTTTGGCACCGGGTTCTACTTTACCGAATTGAAGAGTTCGTTTGGGTTTACTTCTATATCCCTTAAAGAAGAAGTTTATTATTTTATTTCGAAATTCTCATACGGTGAAAGGTACAGTGTGTGGTTGACGGTTATTCCCTAAAGCTTCATTGGTGGATTCCAAGGTTTCGATGGATTCCAAGATTATCGGCTAAGCAGAGGTAGTTGCAAGAAGACGCATCGAGGCTTGAAGTATTTGAGTCGAGTGTAGTAAGTCATCTTTCTTTTAATTATAATTCCGTACTTAGTGGACTTAAGGCTAGGGTCGTCCGAGGTTTTTTCCCGTTACGGGTTTTTCCTCGTACATCGCGGCGTAGTGGTTGTGAATTTATTTTATCTTGCAAATCACCTAGAGAGCATGCTTAGGATTAATACATAAAATATCATTTACTTCTCTCTCTCTCTTGTTTAAATTAGTGCTATAATTCAATTTGGGTAAAATTTAAGTTAATTTAATTCAAGTCAGAAATTTAATTTGTTAAATTTGGTTTGGACAAATTTGGTAATATTGAAAATATTGTGTAGGAAAATTTTAGGACTTGTGTTAAATTAATTTTGGGCTAAATGTAAATTTCTCATAGTTAACTTCAAGCTCTATTTTGTTTGTGAGAAAATCCAAAAATTGATTTTAATTTTGGAAGAATTAAAATGTAATATTTTAATTGTGAATCTTGAAAAGATTAATCCTTTTTAATTGAACCATCCTTATTCAACATTTAATAGGAAATTAAAGTGAAATTTTTTATAATTAGGAGTCCATACTTTTCCAACAAGTGGTATCAAAGACGGAGCGCTAATTTATTGCGTTAAGGTCTTGTAAATATTTTTGGATAAAAAAAATGGAATTTTCCCCATTTTCAAAATTTCCCATATTTGATGGTTCTAACTACGCGTATTGGAAAGCGCGTATGAAATTGGCGCTTTGGTCTCTAGATGAGAGGGTTTGGTTGTCAGTCGTTAACGGGTGGTCCCCACCTACATATTTAGTTGAAAATGAACGTGTTCCCAAACCCACAGATAGATGGAGTGAGAATGAATTTAAACTTGCAAATTTTAATTCCCATGGTTTATATGCCTTGTTTAGCGCGGTCACACCGGATGAAGTATGACACATTATGACGTGTGAAATCGCTAAAGAATCTTGGGATATTTTACAACTCACTCATGAAGGAACTATTGTCACAAAATCTTCTAAACTCCAAAACTTCACCCCTCAATTTGAAACCATCAAGATGAATGAAAAAGAAACATTTGATGAATTTTATGCTAGACTTTTCGATATAGTTAATTCTTCTTTTAATTTGGGAGAGAAAATACCCGACAATCGAGTTGGAAAGAAAATTCTAAGGTCTCTACCCGATAGATTTATTCCTAAAGGGACCGTCCTAAATTTTTTACCCACTTTAGCCTCTACGAAATTAGAAGAGCTCATAGGTGATTTACAAACCTATGAACTAGACATGTTTCCCTCTAAAACAGAAAAGAAAATAGATAATGACGTTGCTTTGAAAGCCTGGAAGGAGGACAAACAAGTAGTAGATAGAGAAAGTGATAGTGACTCTGAGGAGATGGCTATGTTTATTAAGAAATTTCGAAAATTTCTTAAGTTTAACAAATATAAAAATGACTTTAACAAATTCAAAAACTCTAAGCATGACAAAACCGATAAGATCCCTAAAGTTCAAAAAGATGATCTTAATAGGGACGAGTCTAATAGGTGTTATGGGATTGAGGGTTATGTCCATAGGGAGAGAGAGTGCCCCACTAAACTAAGGATAGAGGGTAAGCAACCAATTTCCTATAATGCAACCTTTAGTGATAGTGATAAGGAAGAGGGACCCGATTCCCCCACTAAGACCAACTTTATGGCATTTATGGCAAGTCATGCGAGTGAAAGTGATCACTCCTTTATTGATGAAATTTTTACACATGACACTTCCAAGGCCATAGTTTGTGAATTCCAAAAAGATGATGGCAGTGAGAGTGGAGATGAAAGATAGAGTGAAAGTGATGAGGAGGTTGAAGAGAGTGAACTTCAATTTGCACTTCAAGAATTATATGAATAATATATTAAATTAAAAAGAGAAAATTTGAAGTTAGAAGCTACTTTGAAAGAGCGTCTCAAGGTCATTAATGAGAGTGTTTTAGTGGAAGGTCTTAGGACATGTGAGAGAGCTCTTTGTGAGAAGCTTGAATATGTAGAAGGCGAGAGAGATAGCTGTAAAGGTTTAATGGAGTCCTTGAAAAAAGAGCTTCTCACATTTTAAAAGGGCAATGTTTTATTAGAGTCTCACATTGTAGATTTAGAAAATAAACTAAAAGCCTCTAGTAAAGTCAAATTTGATTTGGAGTGTCATTCGGAGAAATTAGATAAAATATTAGGAACGATCCAAATTAAAAATAAAAATTGTGGTTTAGGCTTAGATACTTGTAATGAGCCCACTCATAAAATCAAAACCAATATTTTAGGAGAATCCTTTAGGAACCGTGTTATAGATCATTCCTTAGGAAAGTCTTTTCGTCGAGTCTTTAGGTGCTCACATTGTGGTCAAAAAGGTCATCTTAGGAAGTTTTGCTTTGATCTTAAATGAGGTCCTAGAAAATCCCAACGTAAAGCAACCGAGGTAGCCTAGATTTCTATATCCCGAGATAGTCATTAGTCATTAGTTTCGGTTAGGAGATCCGACTTGGTAGCGTTACAAAATAGGGTTTTTTATTCTCATTTACTTTCACATGCTTCCTCCCTTGCTAAATCTAAAGGTTTAACGTGTTAGTTGTTTGCATACTTTAACTTTTGTACTTCATGCTAAATTATCATGCTAATTGTATGCTTCTTTATCATTGTTCTAGTCTATACTTCATGATTTATCACATGCTAGAATTATAATGTTTATTTATCTTTTCTATTATACTTCTTTCATTTTAGCTTGCATTAAATAAAAAAAATTACCAAAAATTTTTTTGTTTATCATTTGTGTTTCAACTTTTAGTAATTTAGGCTTAATGAAAAATACAAATGATTTTTGTTTATCTTTTGAATCAATATTTTTATTTGTTTGGTTAAAGATTTCAAAAATTCAAAAATATTTTTATTGTGTGCATTTTAGTTTGACACACTTTATGTGGCATATACTTGTGTTTGAATCCCTTCTTTTTCGCTTCCATGTGGCTAGAACTTTTGGTTAAGATTGTCAATCCTTAAAATGTTCTTTACCATGCTTAAATTGAGTAGTTATATTTTGTGTTGCTATAATGGATTCTATTTTCATATGCCTTAATTCACACATGCACGAGCTCACTTGAAATTATAACGTCACATGTAAATTTGAGTTTTGCAAGGTGTTCTCCTACCAATCTAGTCATTTACATGCTATGTGACTGAGGAGGACTAGTGCATGTTAAAATCCATTGCACGCGAGAATTGGGCGATAAAAGATTATATATATATATATATATATATATATATATATATATATATATATATATATAATCTTTTATCGCTCAATTCTCGCGTGCAATGGATGTGTGTGTGTGTGTGTGTGTGTGTGTGTGTGTGTGCACGGGGAAGGGCTCCGAAAGGAAATATCATCCTTTGCGAGTAAGACACCGTTTGCTTGGGCCTAAAAGAAATACGTGGTCCAAAGGCCTAAAAGAAAAATGACACTAAAAGAAAATATTTCTCAAGGCCTACTTTGTTTACTAATTTATTCATTCAGAAGATTAAACTATATATGCATATTTTAAGGGATATTGTATGGTATATCAACGGTTTGCACAATGTCCATTTATCCTAGTTGTTCTTTCAATGTCCTGACTCTATTGGTTTGTAGAATTATCAAAATTCTAGGCTTGTATTCATTGTTTATGTTTGTTCATTGAGTTTAATCTATATTGTCACATGAGGTTATATTCAAATGTGATAACGTTTGCAATCAAATGAGAACTCCGTGAACATGTTTTAAGTGATTGGGTCTAAATTTAATTATTACTAGTCTAAATTTAATTATTATTAGTTCACACCCCTTCACTTTCGTTTCCATATGACACACTTTTGCCATACGAGTGTGAAAAGCTTATTGTATTTTGTGTCATGTGTGGTGTCTATATATATATATATATATATATATATATATATATATATATATATATATATATATATATATATATATATATGTGTGTGTGTGTGTGTGTGTGTGTGTTCATGTGCGTTAGTGATATTCATTATGTCTACATATATATGGTATTTTTTTGCCTCGCTTTCTATTCCATCTATGCTTCTAATTCATAATTGGTATCTATATTGTTGCATATTGTTGTTGATATCACATACTTAGTATCTTATGAATCACATTGCTATTATTTTTTTGCATATTCGTTGGTATTCGTTATAATTTTTATGGATTAGTTATGATTTTGTTGCCCATGTGCTTTCATGCACTTATCACTCTAGCTTCATCGGGTTTCAATTAGTTTTTATCCTTCGTCTATTCCTGAACAAAAATAGGGAGAATGATGGGGAGAGAAATGGTATCTAATCTTATTGTAATCATATGTTCGTTTGGGATATTTAACTTAGGGGGAGACTTCTTTTTAAGTAGGTCATTTATTTGATAAAGGGGAGAACTAATTTAGGGGAAGTATTTATTTTATATGCATTTAATATCCTTATTCACAATGCGTTTAATATTTTGCTTAAGTGTGCAGGAATTCTTGTAAATGGCAACTTTCATCGGCAAAGATATTGATCATTGGGTTTTGAGTCAATCTATGTAATTATTATTTTGGGTGGGATGTTTTCCAGTCTAGTAAAGCTTGACGGCCCTTTTAGGATTTTGTTTTGGTTTTTGTTCCAAAATAGCCAAAGAAGGAGATTTCTAAGGACAAAAGTCTCCGATTGAGTCTTAATGTTGTGTTGGCTGAATTCTGGACAAAAACGTTTGACTTATAGGATAGTGTTCTTATGTATCCTTCAGGCCTATGACATGTTGAAGTTGAAGACATTTCGGCCTACTTATCAAGAGAACATCTTTTCCGGTTTACATGTGCCTCGTTTAACGTCATCAACTTAGTTCCAATCGCTCCTAAGGTATGAATGCATTACATATATATATAGGAGCTTGGAACATATTTTTATTACGTGTAACTTTAGTTTAAAATAAACTGTATTTTCAGAAGGTTACTTTAGAACTTTAAATAAAGTTTTTGGGCTTAAATCGAATATTAACCATTCTGGTAGTTCGTTCGATATTGTCGTTCGAACGAGTTTGTCATTCGAATGAGAAAGTCGTTCAAACGAGTTTGCCAACAATTTTTTCCATTTCACCTCTGGAACATCGTTAGATGTTCGTTCGAACGAAAATCTTGTTCGAATGAGATTTCTAGGTGGGAAAAATTTGGCACTTTTAACACATTTTCCCACTACTTTGTCCCACTATCTTTTGACAGTTTTTAAACCAACTTCGAGACAGATGTTTTCTAAGACTTTTGCAACCTTCTTGAGAGACTTTTTGAGAGTCCATATTTCATAGAAAAAGTCCCAGTTTTCATGTGTCAAAATTAATTAGAAATTCTCTTATACACATGTGTTTTCACCAATAAAGTCAGTTTGTGTTTATTCCAAGTACCACACACACACACACACAAATATATATATATATATATATATATATATATATATATATATCTTGCTTGGAGAGTGTTTTGGCACCGCGTTCTACTCTACCGAATTGAAGAGTTCGTTTGGGTTTACTTTTACATCCCATAAATAATAAGTTTATTGTTGTGCTGCTGAACTATCATACGGTGAAAGGCACCGTGCGTGGGTGACGGTTATTCCCTAAAGCTTCATTGATGGATTCCAAGGTTCCGGTGGATTCCGGGATTGTCGGCTAAGAAGAGGTAGTTGCAATAAGACGCATTGGGGCTTGAAGGAGTTGAGTCGAGTGTAGTAAGTCATTTGTCTTGTAATTGTAATTCCATACTTAGCTGACTTAAGGCTAGGGTCGTTCGAAGTTTTTTCTCGTTGTGGGTTTTTCCTCGTACATCGCTGCGTAGTGGTTATGAATTTATTTTATCTTGCAAATCACCAAGAACGCATGCTTAGGATTAAAAGACAAAATATGGTTTAATTCTCTATCTTGTTTAAATTGGTGCTATAATTGAATTTGGGTAAAATTTAAGTTAACTTAATTCAAGTCGGAAATTTAATTTGTTAAATTTGGTTTGGCCTAATTTGGTAATATTGAAAATATTGTGCAGGAAAATTTTAGGACGTGTGTTAAATTAATTTTGGTCTAAAAGTAAATTGCTCCTAGTTAACTCCAAGCTCTATTTTTCTTTGTGAGAAAATCCAAAAATTGATTTTAATTTTGGAAGAATTAAAATTGTAATATTTTAATTGTGAATCTTGAAAAGATTATTCGTTTTTAATTGAACCATCCTTATTCTGCATTTAATAGGAAGTTAAAGTGAAAGTTTTTAAAATTAGGGTTCTGTGCATTTCAAACATGGTTACTGCCGGGGTGGCTACTGATTTCCCTCTCTTAGACGAGCACGACCCAGGTCCCAGACTAGTTATAGAAGATGTGCCTACACCTATTGTTCATGAAGGGGTTCCAGCTGCTCGAATTAGTGAAGGCCCCATTACGAATGGTTCTTCTATTGATCAAGGAGTGGGCCTTTACTCCAGTTGAGGGAGGTGTAGGTGGAACTAGGACGAGCGAGTCCACTTTTGATAAGGGAAAATAGCCATCCTCATCTGAGCTGGGCGAGGTTGACAAATAGTCTCCTAGGATTTCCCTTGTATTTTTATGTTCCTGTCTTTTTTTCTTTCAGATCAAGTGCCCGACTTCTGTCAATCTTAATGAAATGAAGAAATTTTGGATTTTTCCACCCGCTGATATGTTTACTCTTCGTGCCTTTATGATTTCTAGTTTATTGACCTTGACGAGTATATTCCTACTACCTCTTGCCTAGGCCAAATTCTTTGTACCAAGGTGAGCGACCAAGCACGTCATGCCTTTGTAAAAATATTCTAGTCTCTCAGATCAAGTAACCAGGACTACAAAGACCAGTCTGAGGTGGTTCCCAAGTTGAAAGATAGACTTGAGGAGACAGAGGAGGTTGGCACCTCTGTTCAAGAAGAAATGGATACTCTGAAGGCTAAGATCTTAGATGCCTCTGAGATCAATCAAGTTTGATAAATCCTACGACAGTAAAACGACGCGTTAAGGAGGGAAGTCACATGATGTGCCGATCATTTCCCCTCAATTCATACGAGGTTCTTCTTCATCAAATAGGCAGCGAGCTAGGCCTAATGACAGTGATAAAGCTAGGGAGATTGTCTAACTGTAGTAAAATGTTCGTAGGGCGTAAGTGCTATCCTCTAGCCTTCAAAGGGATGTCACTCTACTGAGGCACTTGTCCAAGAAAAGTCCTTGGCAGCTGTGGGAAGATGGGTATGACCAGGGCTAGCCAGACACTCCCATAAGGATAAAGGAGGTCGAGGAGCTAACCTTTATCAAAGGGTGGTTCAGTGCCTTTAGAGAGTTACAAGTGCCCAGGAACTCCATCCTTTAGTACATTCATGAGATTATGCCCTCATCTTGGATCCTAAATACATTCAGAAGGGATGATCGCTGGATCCCAATAGTCGTAATCCCAAGACAGCTACTGGAGCCGAGCTTAGACAATGTTGAGGAGAAATTTATCCCTCACCCAGATGATGGTCGAAGAGCGCGGGTAGCTGATTACCTTGCCTAATGACCTGGTCCTCTTTAGGGTTCGATTTATTTTGGTACATGTAACTATTTTTACATATAATGATGTAATAAAATATTTATGTTTTGGGCAATTGTCCACTAAACATATGTTTTTTTGTTTTCGACTTCATTGATTTCATCTCTAATTATTAAATGAATATCCCCCCAGTCCATTACACTTTAGTTATATATTCTTCATCACTTTACCTTTTAGGTCATGTCGTCACACTACCTTAGGCCTAAGTAGGGCAATGGCGAGGATAGAAAATCCATTCGACCACGATTTTTGAGCTAAACTGTGTTGGCGACTAATCCTGGTTTGGCCAAATTGCATAAGGATCCCTTGTATGGCTTTATTTATTACCGGGGGAAAACTAGGAGGTCATTTGTGTTCTTAATAAAGTCCTAATGAGGGTTCTTCTATGTTAAACCTGTTAATTCTTTAACCAATGTGGTGCAATGGTAGGGGTCTAGATATACGTTCGTTTGGCTGGAGTAAATTGGCCAACTTACTATAACCTATGATCTCTATTATGCCTGTTAAGAGTGAAACCTGTAACTTGGAAGGGATGCATACACTAAAATTTATCTGAGAAAAATAATACTCATAGAATGCCAAGGTCAATCAAATTTTATTAATCAGAGGCACAAACAAAAAGCAACATTAACTTTGTAAAATAAAAAAATTCCTAAATTAATGGTGCACAAAAAGAGAAATCTAGAAGTATAATTTCTTCAAGTTGGACACATTCCAAGCTCTTGGTATCTCCCTGCCCTCTAGCATTTCCAAGTGATAGGATTCTTGTAGGTCATCCCTTATAACCATGAATGGTCCCTCCCAGTTCGGTCCTAGATTACCATATGATGGCTTCACATCGATGCGAAGGACTTTTTTTAGGACATAGTCCCCAACCTCGAATGTCCTTGGGTTGACATTTCTATTATATTGATTGGCTAGCTATTGCTAATAGGCTGTCAGTTTCACTAGAGCCAATTCTCGTCGTTCATCGTCTAAGTCAAGTTCAGCGAGCAATGCTCCATCGTTCTGGCCTTGGTCGATCAACATGTTCCTCATTGTAGGGGGACTAAGTTCTAATGGAATAACTGCCTCCATTCCACATGTGAGTGCAAATGGTGTCTCTCCAGGTGCTCGCCTCAGGGTCGTGCAATAGGCCCATATGATGTTGGGTAGTTCGTTTACCCATGCTCCCTTGGCTCTCTATAGGAGCTTTTTTAGTCCATCGATCATTATTTTATTGGAAACCTCAGCTTGACCATTTCTGTGAGGCTATGCCACAGATCTGAAGTAGTGCCCGATTCGATGGTCACTATAAAAGCTTTGGAAGAGGCCACTCATGAATTGGGTTCCATTTTCAATGATGATTGTCATGGGTATCTTGAAGACAATAGTGATATTTCTCCATATAAACCTCATCATGTCTGCATCTTTGATGTTCGCTAGTGGTTCTGCCTCTATCCACTTGGTGAAGTAGTCAATGGCAACCAATAAATACTTTTGATTCTTGATAGTCATTGAAAAATGGTCTACGATGTCCAGACCCCACTAGGTGAAGGGCCACAGGCTGGTAAGTGAATTTAGGTCGCTGGTGGGCGAGTGGACCATAGGTACATGCATTTTTCATTTCTTGCACTTTTTAGCTTAGACTTTAGTGTCCAGTATCCTTTTCTCACTACTCAAAAGGCTAGAGACTTTCCTCCAATGTGGCTTTCGCAAATTCCTTCATGGATTTCACTCAGAACTTGCTTGACAACCTTTGGGTGAACGCATTGAAGGTAGGGGCCAGTAAAAGATTTCTTATACAACTTGCCCTTAAGGGATAAGTGGAAGCAAGAAACTTCGACTCTTATCTGATGGGCGATTTTCTTAACACTTGGGAGTACGTCACTTTGTAAATAATCTATTATGGGGTCCATCCAGCTGGGATCTTTCTCAATATGGAGAACATGCTCGAGAGTTGGTTGTTCGGTTCTTCGGTTGATGCTCGATTATGTAAGGAAATCGATTTGAGTTGTTGTCCTTAAGTCGGAGTTAATCACTGAGCTTAGAGCTACCAGGGCATCGACATGGCTATTTTATCCCCTCGAAAACTACTAATCATTGATGCGATCGAAGTCGTCCATTATCCTTTCCACAGTGGAGAGATAGGCTACTATCCTTTTGTCTTTTGTGTTGAAATCTCCACTTATTTGGTTGGTTACTCCTTGTGAGTCATCAAAAACTTGAAGGTGTCTTGCCCCAAGCAACTGTGCCTTCTGTAGACCAGCGATCAGTGCTTTGTACTCTACTTCGTTGTTGGAGGCTTCAAATCCAAGCCTGATTCCTTGCTCGAGCAACATGTTTTGTGGGGTAATTAGCACGATGTCTACTCCTGCCCCTTTGGAATTGGAGGCTCCATCAACATATAATTTCCAGATGCCTGATTCTTATGGGACTTCTCTCAGATAACTGGTCCCGGGCTGATCATAGGGTTGTTCTCATGTGAACTCAACAATGAAATTGACGAGGATCTGCTCCTTGATAGTAGTCCTTGGATGAAAATAAATATCAAATATTTTAAGCTCGATTGACCATTTCAACAGCTGGCCTGAGAGGTTTTCTTTTCTTAGTAAAGCTTTGAGGGGGTGTGAAGTAACTACAAAGATGGAGTGGTCCTCAAAATAGTTCTTCATGGTAGGTACTGTTGTTCAGTATTTAAAAGAGTTTTGCTTGCATAATAGATCGTATGTTGTCTCCGCTCTTTCTCACATACCAAGGTGGAGCTTACATCATGACCTGATACTAAAAGGTAGAGATATAATGGATCGCTTTCTCTAGGTATTACAAGCAAAGGAGGCTTGTTGAGGTAGGCCTTAAGCTCTTCTAAGGAACTTGAGCAACGCTCGTTCCACTCCACGCTCTTAGTTTCCTTTAATAACTAGAAGAAGAACTGGCATTTTTCTGAAGATTTAGAGATGAACCAGTTTAGGGCAGAGAACCTTCCTGTGAGATTCTTTATATCTCTCATAGTTCGAGGGGACTGTACCCTATGGATAGCATCGATTTGGTCGGGATTCGCTTCTATACCTCTCTCACTGACCAAGTATCCAGGGAATTTTCTTGACTGCACCCTATTGACTTGTGTTAAGTTTCATTTGGTACTTCCTGAGGATTTTAAAGGTCCTTGGTAGATCATAGAGGTCACCGTTATTGAGATTTCTCTTTAAAAGCATATCATCAATATACACTTCCATGGTGTCTTCCATTTGGTCTTTGAACATCCTTATAACCAATCGCTGATAAGTTGCTCATGCATTCTTAAGTTTGAAGGGCATAAGTTTTTAACAAAATAAGACAACAATGCTAATGAAGGAGGTCTTATCTTGATCCGGCTCATGCAGAGGGATCTGGTGATATCCAGAATATGCAGCTAAGAAGCTCATTCTCGTGTGAGAAGCTCTGGCATCCACCAGTTAATCGATCTTTGGAAGGGGGAAATTATCCTTTGGGAAAATTCTATTGAGGTCGATTAAGTCAATACAGACTCTCAACTTCTCATTACTCGTAGGGACTACTACTCGATTTGATAGACATTTGAAGAACTGAACTTCTCGTTTGGACCCTGTATCTAGTAACTTTTCCACTTCTTTCTCCACTGCTTTGGCCATCTATGGAGCTGTCAGGTGAGCATTTTGTATAACTGGATTGAAGGATGGATCCATGTGTAATCGTTGGCAAGTAATGTTGGGATCGATTCCGAGCAGCTTATAGGGATCCCATGCAAAAATTTCCAAATTTCCCTGAAGGAGGGTGACCAATTACTTCTTCTTGTGATCAATATGGGAGGATCTAATAAAAAACGTTCTCTCAGTCAAGCCACTCCTAGCTATAACTTCTTCCAGGCCCTCGATGGCCCTCTCAGAGGAGAGGAGCCTAGTCTCCTCCAGTCCTGGTCTGCTATATCTTAACTACTATTTGGAGGGCATCAGCGTATCCTGTTCTTCCACTTTTTTCTCACTTCCTCCACTTTTTTCTCTTATTTGGGGCGTATGGCCACTATAAGGAACTTTCTTTCCATTGCTTGATCTCCACGAATTTAAACTACTCCACGCTCTGTCACACAATTTAACTTATGATTATAGGCCGATGAGACGGACTTCATCGCGTGCAACCATTCTTTATCGGTAAGGTGAATCAATATCAACCATAAGAAATTTAATCACCTTCGAGATGTTTCCTTCCCTTACCGACAGGACGATCTTTCCCAAGCGGATGGTTATCTTTCTAAAAGAGCCAACCAAAGGAATAATGGCCTCTTTTAGGTCGGCAATGCTT
Organism: Sambucus nigra; assembly: GCA_949130495.1. Classification (NCBI taxonomy): domain Eukaryota; kingdom Viridiplantae; phylum Streptophyta; class Magnoliopsida; order Dipsacales; family Adoxaceae; genus Sambucus; species Sambucus nigra. The sequence goes on along the minus strand of OX422214.1, from coordinate 377,925,963 downwards.
AACTTTATCTATTTAAATAACTCAAGGTACATTACATCGGATGATCTGCCATGGTCGATGAGTAACCTGTCGATGTCAAAGTTAACTATCTTGAGTGTAATGACCAATGCGTCATGGTGTGGAGTTCTCACTCCCACCAAATCCTCATTTATGAAAACGATATGATTGTTGTAATTGATTTCCTCCGAACGTCAACGCTTACCAACATGGGTTTTGGCTAGATCAATCTGAAAATCTTGCATCACTACTGTCAACTTCTTCACTTCCATTCGAGTTGCGTTCCCTTGAATCTTCTTGAGGTCGAACGCTCCATGAATTACTACAAAATCGTGGCTAATATCCTCTTGGAGAACATTATTGGGCTTCTGATTGCAGATTGTAGCTACCTTCTCTTCCTTCTTCTTTATGAATACATTTAAGCGTCCAGCTTGAGCTAGATCTTCGAGGTGGGACTTGAGGGCCTTGCAGTGCTCAATTTTATTCCCTCCTTCTTTGTGAAATGCACATCTCAATCCGTTATTCCGCTTGAAGGGATCTCCATACATCTTCTTGGGCCACTTAATGAATTGTTCATCCTTGATTTTTGCAAAGATCTTATTAATCGGTTCTTTGCAAACGGTATTACAGCTTGGAACGGGTTCGAGGCGTCGCCTTTGTTCCCATTCTTAGGGCCACTTCTACCCCCATTTTTATTTCCTTTTTTTAATGTCACTTTTTTGCCCCCTTTGTCAGCAAACCTTGGTGCCACAATTTTCTCCAGGACTAGGATAGGTCACATCTTCAACTTTAGCATATTTCTCGATACGAGCCATCAAGTCATCGATGGTCATGGCATCCTTCTTAGTGAGGGACTGGTGTAGGAGACAGGAGTGGGGCAAGCCTATTTTGAAGGATGCTACATCAACCTGCTCTGAGAAATCTTTGACTTCATTAAACACCTCCTAGTATCTCTTCGTGTAGTCTCTAAGTTTCTCTTGAGGCTTTTTCTTCATTGTCAGTAAAGCGTCCATATTCTTTAGATGAGAGTTGCTTCCAATGAAGCAAGCTATGAACAGCTCGTCTAGAGACTTAAAGTTCCTAATGGATCTATGAGGGAGCTTCTCGAACCATTTTGGGGCGACATAGTGCAGGCTTAATGGGAAAATCCTGCACATGAGTGCATCTTTCTAGTTCGATAGAGTCATCACCTGCATATATTGTCTGACATGATCGATGGGATCAATCTTGAAATTGTAAATCCTAAATCTAGGCACTACAAACTTCTTTGGGGCTTCTTCTTCCTTAATCGTCGTCGAAAAAGGGGACTTCATCTGAGTTCTGAGAGCTCTCCTGGCCAGCTCTCTTATTGATCTAGCACTTCGATGAGTCGGGTATTGAACCATTTCTCTCCAGACAAAGCTTCGTATATCATAGTTCCTTCGGCTAGGGCTCTTGTATCTATGAGCTAGTTATTACTGCTCGGACTGGTCACCATTTGACTTGTGTCTCTCAAACCTTTGTGACCCATGACATTGGCTCCATCCTTGACTGTGTTATGATGGAGATCCCTTTCCATCTTCTCCAGTCATCTTTTGAGGTGAGCATTTCAATCTTCATATTTCAGAGTTCCCCCCTCCTATTCTTAAAGCCTGGCCTTGTAGGCGTCTATCAACCTAGAAATATTGTGGATCTAACTGGCCCCTGGCTATCTTTTAAGATCTTCCTCTCTTTATTGAACCTTTGGTTTAATGATGAACTTCGGACCTTACCCTAGGAGGGATAGGCTACTCTTGAATATCTCCCGCTTAAGGGGCATTATTGCTATGATCGGACATTGGAGGTCCATGTTGGTGATGGCTTTCTTAAAGGAAAAACAACTGTTTCCCATAGACGGCGCCAATTGTGGTGACAAATATCTCAACACAAATATTAATGAAATACAATCACCAAGAAAATAAGAAGAACAAAGATCACAATCACACAACACAAAGATGCACGTGGTTCGGCAAATTGTCTACGTCCACAGAGAGGTCTACTGTTATATTAGGTATCTCTAAAGAGAAGTTTTTCTATATTCCCTTTCCCCTGGGCTAGGGATACAATATATATTCCATAAAAGAAAGAGGGGCGTTGATAACCACCCCGTTAGCCCACTATCCCCTGAATATCTCCTCCGAGATTTTTGGGGATAGAATGGGTCAAATCCTCAATTCCAACTTTTATTTAGAGCATACCATAATTTGGGTTGGACATCTTTTATTTTTAATTGGGCTTTGTCCGGAAACACTCACACGCCTAAAAGATAAATAAGGTACACACAATACTATTTATGTGTACATGTTGTATTTCTTTTGAAAAAATTGAAAAAGTATGTTTTGGATGGCCATTTGAGATTTTCATTACTTGCGCGTGATTTATATCTATTTGTGATGATATACTGTTTTCTTCGTGATGCTTTGTTCTTAATGATTATTGTTTCTAATCCTTTTTCTATTATGGACAAAAAGGGGGTGTGAAAAAACCATGGGGGAGTTTTTACTTATGTTTTGTTTAAAAACTCGATGCATCACGAGGGTATTTGTTTTTTTGTCGCTTGTGTATAGGTACTTAAAGAGAATTTCAAGACACACCGATGAAGAAAAACTTTTCATAAGGGAAACCATTAAAGGTTGAAGACAAAGATACTTTTATCATTTCATTCTAGGGTTAGTAAGGGTATTAGATATATTTTGTCATTTACATGAGTTTGTTGATGTAAATTGATTATGATAGGTTTGTAAAAACAATTTTTTGAGATTGTTCATAGCATAGGCCTTAGATTGTTTTGGGCTAAGTTTGGAGTATCCCGTTATAAACTGTTACGTATCGTCATGGCAAATCGACATTAACATATAAGACTTCCCGACATCCCTTAAAGGTATACAACAATTTAGAGTTTAAATTTATTTACAAGATTTATTTATGGGATGTTTATTTTTTTAGAAAAACAAACATGGATTTTTGTTTTAAAAAAGAAATATTTTTTCAGGATCTGAAGGCGGAGTTTTTTTAGTTTCGTTGAACTAGTTTTTCTAAGATTAACTGAAGGTGGAGTTTTATTTTTTTGCAAATTTCGTTCTAACGAGGTGGACATATCGTTCGAACGAGATTCGCATCTCATTCGAATGAAGGCTTATTCTCGTTCGAACGAGATCCTCCACCTCTAAATTTGTGTTCTCCTATAAAAACTTATTTCCACTCCATATTTCAGAAGACTTTTGACATAAATTATTCTGCCTATCTTTAGCAAAAGTTCTTCAAGTTGTTTTATTTCTAAACACCTTTTTTATTCTAAAAAACTTCATGTAATATAGTTTCTGAATTTATCTAAACCATAGATTGTATTGTATCTCTTTGCATACACCCTTGTGGAGAATTCATCTCCATGGCTGACTTGTGATACCTATGGGGATTCACTTCTGAAGACCGAAGGCTGAGGCTGATGGAAGGACTGCCATTGTGTGGTCTTTGAGAAGATCATAGTTATTGCAGATGAGGGTATCTTGTGGTAGATCTTTCACTATAGATTCAGTTGTAAAATTTGTAAGATGAGATTTACGTATTATATAATTGAATAAAGGTTTTTTCCCTATGGGGATTTTTTCCTAAAACTCTACCTCTGTCGAATGCTTAATTTGATTGGTTTGATTTATCTAGTTTATCATATAGATGCATGTTTGGGACAAACAAGATAAAATGTATTTGGTCAGTTTTGTATGCTTTGGGAATTTAATTTGATAAGAACATAAAATATGGATTTTAAATTTATTGGTTTCAACCACCCTAGGATTATCTCGTTTACATTCCTATTTTAGGTCATATAGGGGAACAAATATATTTGAATCACATGGCTTCCTATTTTAGGTTACGCGGGGGACCAAATTGTTTTGAAGCACAGGGATTACTTTTAGGTCGTGTAAGGGACCTAATCGACTTGAAGTGCATGGCTTCGTATTTAAGGTTTTGCAGGGGGCCAAATTCAGTTTAAGGGAATTGCTTTTTATTTTAGGTTGCATAAGTTACCCAACTTTGTTTGAAGTAAAAATATTTCTATTTAAGTTCGCCCAGGTGACCTCTTTTTTTAAAGTGTCGGGATTCGTATTTTAGGACCCGTGGTGGAGAGAATTTGTTTGAAGCGCACGGCTTCCTATTTTTGGTCGTGTAGGGAACTGAATTGGTTTGAAGTGCATTACTTGCTATTTTAAATTGTGTAGGGACCAAATTTTGTTGCAGCGTAGAACTTTCTATTTTAGGTTGTGTAAGGGACCAAGAGCATGTGAATATTTTTAATTTTCTCAGGAGAGACTTTAGTTTTGTTTGCTTGGGTGGAGCATGAGCCAATCAAGGAATGCTTAGAGGAGTCTTAAGTTTTATTTAGATTATATAGGTTAGAGTGTTACCCTAGGGGTCTAAGGCCATGATTAGGGTTTCTTAGAGGAGTCTAAGGTTTTTGTGAGAGGTTCACTTATGTGAAGTTTGAGTGTTTTTATGAGCTTTCTCGCATAAGTCTGATTCTTTGGTGTGGTTTGATCAGAGGATTTGGTCTAACAACTTTTCTCGAATAGTGTATAAGGATTTGGTTAGGTGCTCAGGATTTTGTGAGTCATTTATTTTCTTAGTGGAGTTGAAGGCTTTAAAGAGGTGTGAAAAGAAGAGTTTGAGGCTTTATAAGGGTTGTCTCAGGAAATGTCTAAGGATTAAGAGAGGTGCTTAGGGTAGTGTGAGGATTTTATTTACTCACATGGAGTCCAAGTCCTTATAAAGGTATCCTTATAGCAGTTTGAGGATTTTTTATGTTTTTCTCAGGCACTTCCCAAGGCTTAAGTGAGATGCTCAAGGATGAGTGATGCTTTTTGTTGCTCGGGGAGAGTTTTAGAGAGGTATGCTTAGAGGAGTTTGAGGCAGTGGGTTTCTTAGGATGTGTATGAGGCTTGAGTTAAGTTTTTAGGGATGTCTGAGGATTTTGTTTGCTCGGGTGGAGTCTAAGGCTCTAAATAGGTATGCCCAGAGGAGTTTGAGGCTATGAAGTGGTTTTTTCTAGCGATGTCTGAGGCTTAAGTGAGTTGCTTGGGGATGAGCGATGATTTTGTTTTCTTGGGTGCATTCCGAGGCTATAAAGAGTTTTTCTCAGAGGAGTATTAAGATTTTTATAGGTTTCCTTAGGTGGTGTCTGAGGCTTAAGGGAAGGTCTCGGAGATGAGTGATGCTTTTGTTTTATCGGGTGGAATACGAGGCTTTAGAAAGTTTTTGTTCACATTCATGAGGATTTGCATGGGTTTGCTTACGTGGTTATCTAGGCATTAGAGAGTTTTTCTCTGGGGATTATAAGTATTTGGTTACGAATTTTCTCAAGTGAAGTTCGAGGCTTCGAAGAGGTGGTTAAAGGATTTTGAAGCTTTTGATATGCTTGGGTGGATTCTGAGGTTATAGAGAGTTTGACTCAGAGCAGTTCGAGGTTTTGATTAAGAGTTTTGTTGGGTGGGGTCATATGTTTTGGATATGTTGTATCATATAATTCTTAGGCTTTGTTTAGGTTATATGAAATGGACGCCTATTGTAGAGATGTAAGTAATCGATTATTGATGTCGATCCAATATCATTATGAATGGTGTAATCGCCTATAATTAATATACTGATTTGATCTTTGCAGGAATAAACTAGTTATAAACAATAACAAGTAAAGATATATAGTGAAATACTAATATAGAGAAAATAATTGAGGGAGATGAGAGAAACATAATGAAACTAGATATATGTGGTTCGACCCTAAGAGGTGCCTATGTCCATAGGTGCAGGAGTAGATTTGAATTGATTTAATGGGAAAAATCTATGGATGAATGCCGGGTACAATCTCTGAAGTTCACTCTAAACTTTGACATCATAATAGTAAGAAAAAAATATCTTCATAAAGTGAGGGTGTGTGAGCGATTTATAGGTTATTAGAAGAGGGTTAATAAAGAGGGACATGTGTCATGCCTTTTTATTGGTTAGGAAGGTATACACTTTACATGATAGTGGGAGAAAAATAAAAAAGTTAGTTATGTGGACATGGGGGAATATTTGCATATATCCCTGAGGTATTTGCACTTATGACGCCATCTCATCACACATTACATACTTACCTTAACAGTGTTAGTTAATGGTATGAATCATCTGGGTTAAATGAACTATCATAATAAGTTGGGCCGACCAGATTTCCTAGGCCCATCATATGGATAACTGAGCTGACCTCAATTATGTACACAAAGAGTCCAAGTGTCTTTTCTGATTGGTCCATAAGTTAACCCATATTTATGGTATAACAAAATCCCCTAAGATGTTTCTCATGATTAAAGCTTGTAAGGGATTCTCTGATGTATCCGTTATAGCTTCTAAATATACCAAATTTAAATCATACTTCCTTGTCTATTTAGAATGGGGTGAATTGGGAGTAGGTTGAATATTTTTCATATTTGTAATTCTTTGGCCCTTTTCTTATGAATATACCAAGGATGTTCCCTTGTCTTTCCATATATGTTGTTCTTCCAGAAGAGAAAAACCTTCCTAACATTGTGAAGGTGAGAGTTATACCTAAGTAAATAATAAAATTATTTCAAATAACCCTTCCAATTTCACTAATCACATTTATAAATCTTTGGAGTTGTATGAGAATAATTTTTTGGGAGAAAGACAACAAACAAGTTGAACCCTTTTCAACTTACAGAAAAAATATTTATGTTGACCATTTTTGTGCCAATATGATCTAATATTGTCTCTAAAAGGTTGTTTATCATTATGATTATGATTTTGCAAAAGTGAGGAGACTGATTGTACTTCTCTTTCCAATTATCTTCTTACCATGTTTCTTGGATTTATGGATATTTGGTAAACCATTATTTAAAGATGACGAGCATGAGAATCTATGGATTGAAAGAGGACGAGTATGAGCATCTATAGATTTAGCTTTAGGATAAAGGGAATGGACATTAGAATCTATGGCTTTAAAAATTTATTTACATCTTTAACATAATTATGATCATGTAAAATTTTTGTTTTCTCATTTTCAAGGGCTTTAATTTTATCAATAAAACTATCCATATCAAATGATAAACTTAAAGAATAATACTCTTCGTTTTCTTTTATTACTTTATCTCTTTCCAAATGTTTCATTCTCAAGGAAAGTTTAACATTGGTTTTAGATAATGTTGTACCATTATTATGGTTGAAAAATGGAACCAATTAAAATATAATAACTGGACTAACTTCCCTCTTAAAGGGGGTTGTCTCAGCTATCCATCTAGTTATCCTCAGTGTCAAGCGATCGACTTAACCCTAACCCAGCAATAGTTAACTACGTTATGTAACACCATTGAAGCAAACATGTACCATGTGATATGATGATATCAACAGTAGTCACATCATGCACTCATGTTGGAGATATGGAAATATCCTCCTACATGTGCATATGGAAAACTCATGATTATACTCCCCACTTATCTATAAAAGGTGTATATGCCTAACCTATAAATGCGTGACAACTGTAATTCCCCACTATCTCTCCTATAACAGCCTATATATAGCATGATATCCCTCATTAGAAAGGAATCGAGATATATTTTCCATAACATTACACTAGACATTTCTTAAGTGAGCAAGAGAGCTTGTAACTACTTTTCATCTATGGGTTTTGACCAATATAATCTATACAATCAACACTACACGTATGGACGTAGGCACCTGGTTGGGCCAAACCATATAAGCTTAGTTTTCATCTCCTTCACTCATCTCTATCTATTTGTGTACTCTAGATTATCATCTCTGCCATTTATATCTCGTTACCTATTACAGCTTGTAATTAGTGTACTCTTGCTAAGGCCCATTTAACTATATTAGCTTTAGGTGATAACAGATTGGCATTGTTTGTGGGAATGTCAAGATATATGTTTAATTCCACCATTACTGATTCCTAAAACTCCAGGTTACTAGTTCTATGAAAATAGTGAATCACAATTCAGTTCACCTACGTTTCATTGGGTTAGATTCCATTCATAAAAAAATTCCTTTATATTCTCTTCAATTCCTTTAATCCTCACTCATATCTATGTGTCCCTATTTTGGATTTATTTTCCTATGACTTTCGTCACCGTATTGTCACACTCTATTTTTGCATTTGTGGTACTTTATTTTTTGCAATTTCTATGAAACATGGCTAACAACCCAGAAACCATCCATGTTGTAGAAGGAATTCCTCCTTCAACACTTGTTGGTATGGGTGACTTAGAGGAATCCTGATGTACTTGGTCAGAGGCTAGGAAACTATGAAAAAAGTGTGAAGTAGTTAATAAAGGCGTTTCTGTCTTGGAAGAATATTCCCAAAGCTGAACCAGTTACCCTAGCAGGGGTAAAAACTCTGATGGGAGGTGTGATGTACCACATCCCGCCCCTTACAAAGATATGAGACATGCTCACCATGGTAGGGCTGTGGAGAATCCTAGGAAATTGAACTTGGGCTCGCAAGATGAAAGTAGTAGGTCCATGTACTATGGGTTATGAGGTGACAACTCCTACTTCCAAGGGGTAATGTTCAACATCAGGTTGACTCATTATGGTGATGAACAAACTTACTCTGTGGAGAGACCAAGTGTTTGGTAAAGGTAGGGTTTCTATATTTGATCATCTGAGCCCAAGAGTAGTGAGGAAACATCAACATATAGAGACAAAAGAAACAAGAGAGCACAAGAAATAGCCTTGGAGTCTAGAGATGAGAAGAACAAAGTGCTCGGTTAGATCTAGGATAAGTGTGTGAGGGTCATCCAAAACCAATCAAGCTGCTCATAATGATAGTTAAACTTCATGTTGAGGCGGGGTTGGGATGTCTATCACAGTGAAAGTCGAGAAGGAAGATAACCCATGGAAGTTGACACACCCCAACCCAGTTACTTATAAATAAGTTTGAAAGTCAAAGTGAGTCAAATCATAATTACCCTAACAAAACTATAATCACGAGTATCCTTTTTCAATTATTAACATGAATCAATAAAACTGAAAGCTTAGACAACTTTAAAGTAATTAGGCATATTCAAACTTACTAAAAAGATAAGTGGGCTTAAATTATTTATGTTTGACCAAAATCCTAGTTTTATGCATCCCCTTGCTAACCGCACTAACCACCTAGATTTGGCAGTGATATCGCAATACCTAAAAAACATATAAATAGAAACCATGAGCAAAATAGCTTAGCAAATGCATCACTATTGCATAAAATTAACTGCAATAAATCATATTCCTGTGATGATATATGCATACTTATATGGCCCATTCATAAGAATTACCAATTATATAGTTATCCGTCCCATTCATAAAGAATTACCAATTATATACTTATCCGGCTCATTCATAAAGAATGACCAATTATATACGTATGCGGCTCATTCATAAAGAATGACCAATCATATACTTATCCGTATCATTCATAAAGAATGACCAACTTATCTGAATAATGATTCACATATCCTGTCTGCAATAGACAATTCTCCCCCATTCCTGGTCGAGGAATAACCCCTTGTCTTTAATAGACAAATCTCCATCATTCCGGGTCAGGGAGTAACCTCACATTTCGGTAAACGGAAATGAACAAATTCATATTTAATATTATTCTTATCATATCCATAACCATGTATAATACATCTTACCAGTGAGTGATATTCAAATCGTATCCATAGCCATATGTAATACATCTTACCCGTGAGTGATATTCAGATCATATCTATAACCATGGGTAATACATCATACCCGTGAATGTATTCAAATCATCTCCATAACCATGTATAATACATCTCTTTCCAGTGAGTACACTCACCTTGGCCACTTCATGCATTTTTTGCATTCCTTTGTCTCATAAGGATATTAACAATCGAAAGAATAACTTAAACTTTACCCAATTCATAAGCATTATATAATCCCATTCAAATCATATATTGCTAATGAAGTCCAATCTAACTTCATGATAAGATGTTTAACATACCAAAATCATAGGCCAAATATATTTTAATTTCTTCTTAGTAGTTTCATCCTTAACATATTCGGTTACCAATCCAAAATACGACATGTCATTTCAAGTTTCCTAAAGCAAGATATGCCCATTTTTTTGCGACATAGCAAATCTGCCCAATAGGCTCCTTTGTAGTTCAGTCAACTTCGAAGAATTTTCCACTACAAGAATTTTCACCATTAGCAACATACAGATTATGTTGCTAAAGTTAGAAATATGTTGCTAAAAGCTTTTGGCAACATATTTTGCTATGTTGCCAGCTTGTTGCCCATTGCCTGTCTAGGAAACCCTTTGGCAACACAACAGATATGTGTTGCTGAATGTATACTTTTGGCAACACGTAATTTTGTTGCCAAAAGTATTTTATAATTTGTCAAATTTATAATAAAAAAATATTTTTGTGTTGCCAAAAGTCACCCAATAGCAACAAAAATAATTGTGTTGCCAAAAGCTATACATTTTGGCAACATGAGAGTTGTGTTGCCAAAAGGCTATACATTTGACAACACAAGTCTTGTGTTGCCAAAAATCACTCAACAGCATCAAAAATAATTGTGTTTCCAAAGGTATAGATTTTGGCAACACAAGACCTGGGTTGCCAAAAGGGTATACCTTTGGCAACACAGGTCTTGTGTTGCGAAAAGCTATATCTTTGGCAACACAAGATCTAGGTTGCTAAAAGAATAGCCTTTTGGCAACCCAGATCTTGTGTTGCCAAAAGTTATACTTTGGCAACACAAGAGTTGGGTTGCCAAAAGTTATCTTTTCGCAACCAAATATTTGTTGCCATATCCAAAGTGATAGATGTAGATAATAACTTTCGGCGACAAAAAATTGTGTTGCCAAAATTACTAGATTTTTATTTATCACCTATTATTTTTTTCGCAATTGATTTTTTTTTTAAAATTGCACTTTTTTCATCAAACATACAACCTTATAATTCAAAATAACATTGCAAATTTGTCATACAATCATAAGTAATACAAAATTCCACAATTTTCAACCAAATCTCACAAATATGAATTACAAAATAATATTTCATCACAATCCAAGTATAAAAGTACAAAATAAATGCATCCTAAATACGAACATAACAAATCCCAACACATCAAAAGATGTTAAAGAAGTCCACTCAAACTAAAACGACGGTGACAATATGGCTCCTCTACACATAAGAAACCCCAGCTCCAAGCCACCACGAACATATTAACTCCAAGAAAAATCCATCATCAACCTGCACAAAATACAAAAATAAATGACTACATGAGTTTTTATAACTTCAAATGCATGTATGTTTGACTTAATCAATTTAAAACACTCTTTAATTTCAGAAAATTTCGGTAGAGTTTCCTTTGTTTATTCATGAAATCCAACATGTTTTTAACATTAAAATAAATCCAACAGCAAAAAACACCGCTAAACCACCATTAAATCCCTTTCACCGATTTAATATCTAAAAATAGTATCCGAGTAGCTACATAAACTTAAATAAGTATCCGAGTATCTACGTACCTCGATCCTCCGTATCCATTGACTTTTCCATGTGTCACAAATCCATTTTTATTCTACACAAAATACAAAATAAATTATAATCTATCCAACTTCAAAAGATAATAATAATTTATAACTATTATAGTTATATATAAATAGTTAGATATAACTATAATAGAAACAGTAATAATAGTTTTTATATATATACACTACACCAAATCTGCCCATTTGTCAAGGTCATTGACCTTGACAAATCCACCTTGTCAAGGACAATGACCGTGACATTTCGAGGCAAGACAAATTTTTTTGTCACGGTCGTGTCAAGGTCAATGACCGTGACGCGTTTGTCACGGTTATAAACCGTGACAAAGCCGTGACCCTTTGTAATAGAATTGTCACGGTCAATGACCGTGACAATTCTGGGCAGAATTAAAAAAAACTGTTGGGCAATATGGCCACTGCCACTGCCACTGCCCAACAGTATATTTGTACCTGTTATAGCAATGTTGTACCTATTCCAAACATCATATATCCGAACAAACTAAAGATAATGAAAATATATATTCAAATAAGAAACTATTTATAAAGAAACAACATCACCATCATTTTATCTCAAATCTACAAACTATTTGCATGGAAAAGAGATTTTTTACCGCGACGCTCGAGAACACCTCCTTATCCTTCCCTTCTCGTCCGAATAGCCACATAAGTATAGAGCATATGTGTCCTACCCTTAGGGCCACTCCCTGTCCCCAGAATTGAAATAAAGTAAAATTAGTATCCGCCCCTCAAATATAGATAAATATAAATCGTAATTGAAATCGAAATCGAAATTGACATATAAATATAAATACATTACCTGTAGTGTCACTCAAACAGCTAACTTGAGGTCATATGGCACCTCCTTCCAACTAATGTACCCGGGGCAATCGTGTCAATTATAATTCTCTTCATATCTAAACACTTATTAAAGGTAAGAAGCGTATATTCATGGATTAGTATAAACAAAACTTAGATGTAGTTGGAATATTTATGTATTAATCTCCTCTCTACACACGCACACTACACAAGAGTGAAAATGATAAAGTGTCGATCAAGTAAAAGCATTAAAAATGGATGTTTCGATACAAATTGAAATATTAATTAAAAATTGAAAAATTATTTCAAATTCGGGTTATCATCAAAAATGGATTGATATTCGGTAGGAGCAGCCAAGTCATCCACACTACTATTTAGACGCCTTGGCGCGTGTTGGACAATTGACCACGGCTCGTTGTTGATATAATCCGAGTAAAACACTTGCTTAACCTTTTAAAATGCACAAACAAACGGCTCATCGCTCACGTGGTCGTTGCTCTTCAACTTGGACAAGTCAACCATGATCAAATTGGTGACGGGATCAACTTTACAAGCATTTTTATCCTCAACTCTTACCCATTCACAGTAAAATACAACCTCTTTGAATCTTATATAATCCAATTCAAATATATTTTGGATTACACCATAGTAAGTCATTTCAGCTTCAACGATGTTTTTATCTTTTGCGCTCGCTCGAAAGAAAGTAAGAGCCTTGTATGAAATTCCCGAGTTCTGTACATTTGTACTTTCCTCGTACACTTTAGCGCCGAAAATGTAACCGTTCAATCGATACTTTTTGTACTCTTGTGCCACGAACAAGGGTCCAGTGGCTAGACGAGCAAGCCTTGATGCCGCATCACCCATCTTTAGGAGCTGAGAATATAGATAAATTAATTATATTAGTGGTAAAATTTGAGTGTAATGTAACGTTACATAACGACTGTTTTCATTATAATTACCTCTTGTGTCAACCATGGCCTAAATTCGTTGTCTGATTGTACCATTGTTTTTCGTGTTTTATTATTCTCACAGGCTTCATATTTACTGCATATTACAAAATTAATCATGTATAAAATAATCTCAAATAATGTTAAACATTATAATATTCGAAACTTACTTTTTCCATTCTTCGACATCTTCACGTGTGTCAAATAGATAACGAGCTACTTGTTCATGTTGCAAACTCGTTAATTTCACTCATTTTCCCATCACATTACCACCATCATCGAGGAATTCATCAGTGTCATCAACGTTGGTCGAGTCAGGCATATATTCCTGAGTATATATTGATGACTCCACGGTGATGTATTCCTCTGCAATTGATCCTGCAATATCTCGCGTATTCTTGACGTAATATTTAAAAACTTTCATCAATCTTTCAAACGGATACATCCACCGATATCTAACTGGACCACAAAGAAGTGCCTGCTCACATAGGTGTACCAACAAGTGAACTTTTATGTCAAAGAATGCTGGGGGAAAGTACTTCTCCAATACACAAATCGCTTCGTTCACAACCAATTTTGCGGACACTATGTGTTCTCGATTCACTACTTTCTCACACAAGAGGGAGAAGGTAATATTAATTTGCATATTAGCCCTACGCAAATCCTTGTGCTTGGAGAAACAGTGCTTAAACAATAGAGGAACCAATTGCATGATCACATGCCAATCGTGGGACTTACACTTATGTAAATTATGAGTAACATAATTCGCAATCCTTTGCAAGTTGGACGAAAAAGTATATGGGCCCTTCAAATTATATATTGTGTCTAGAAGCACCTTCCTTTCCTCACTCGTCAAAGTAAACGCACCAGGGGGAATTATTGTCCTCCCCCTACTATCTTCTTTCAACCATAGTTGTGGTTTAAGTTTTAACGTTTTAAGGTCTTTTCGTGCATTTTATCCATCCTTCGAATGACTCCCCCCAAGGCAAGTACCCACAATATGTTCAGTGAAGTTCTTCTCTGCATGCATCACATCCAATACATGGCGCACCGGGTTTTTCTTCCAAAAAGGCAAGTCAAATAAAATTGACCTCCGAGACCATGCCTTTCTTATCTCAGTTTCATTCCCAGTTGGGGACTTCTTATGCTTGACATTCTTAAATTTGGGATTCTTACCTAGCATATTTTGGCCACATTTAGAAGATTTACTTTTAATTTCTTAACCCGAAAGTTGTCTCGGCGGTAGCCTATGTTCAACTCCACCCAATAAAAAATTGGAACCTTTCTCAAATCTGAAACTATGAGCTGGGGGTAAAAATATCTTGTGGAAATGGTATACATTTTTTAAGCTAGAGGATAGATGAAGAGATTGAGTCTCCTCTCCACAAATAGGACGCCCCAAATAACCATGTACTACACATCCGGATAATGTCCTATAAGATGGAAAATCATGAATTGCCCACATCAACATAGCTTTCAGCGTAAACTCTTCTTTTCTAAAAGAGTCAAATGATTGTACACCCTCTTCCCACAACTCATTTAATTCTTCTACCAAAGGAGCTAGGTAGATATCAATGTCTTCACTTGGTGCCTTTGGCCAAGATATCAATAAAGCCATCATCGAAAATTCAGGTCTCATACACTGTGAAGGAGGGAGGTTGAGTGGGGCTAGGATCACTGGCCATACACTCTGATTGGTGCTTAGATTTCCAAATGGATTGAAAGCATCTGTTGATATAGCCAAACGAATGTTGCGTTGTTCTCGAGCAAAATCGAGATACTCATAATTCATCCTCCGCCAGGCAGTAGAATCAATAGGATGACGCATGATATTACCCCCTACTTCTGCCCTAGCACGCCAAGTCATTGCCTCTGCAATCCATGGTACTGTGAAAAATTGCTTTAATCTAGGCCCAACGGGAAAATATTTCAATACTTTTTGAGGCACTTTTGAGCTTGTTCCTTCCTTACTAGTAGATTGGACATATCTAGGTTCATCGCATACCGGACAACGATCGAGATTTTCATACTCCTTTAGGTATAGTATGCAGTCATACACACAAGCATGAATTGATTTATACTTCATTCCCAAACCTTTCAAACTGTTCTTCATAACATGATAGCTATTTGGAAGTGTATTCACCTTGGGTAATAAGCCCTTCACCCATTTCAGAATTCTCGTCAAGCTATTGCTAGACAAATCGTACTACGTCTTCAAACTGTGCAAACCAACCATGGCATGTAAAGTTGTTTGATATTTCTCACAGTCGGAGTATAACGGTTTGGTCGCCTTAAATTTTAAACTTTGGTAGTCATTGTCAAGTTCTATCGTGTTATCTTCACGAGCACTTGAATCTTCTACATCATCAGTAACCTCATTCTCCTCAGCTTCATAAACTCCATACGCATCATCAACTAAATCCTCTAACATATTATGATCTATGTCGTCCCCTTCTTCATCTATTCTACTTGTTGAAGGTTGTTGTGAAGGTTGTTCGGGGACAAAAGGAACTTTCAACTCACCGTGAAAACTCCAAAATCGATAACTAACTTGCATACCCGATCTTAACAAATGTAGTTCAACTGTTTTGCACTCAAACACCTTACCATTCTTACACCTAGCACACGGACACGGAAACTCTTCATCATTACGACATCTCTTTGCATATTTCACAAATTCGTTAGCACCTCTACGAAACACATCCCCCATTCTATTAGTCTCACCCATCCACTCTTTGTATTTCGGATATCCCATCACAGCTACCACAACTAAACACCTATTAAAGGTAAACAAAACTTAGATTTACAGTATGTTTTATTTAATTATCCCATCATTTAATTATCCTATTAAAGGGTCAGTGGTCCTATCCTATTCAAGAATGCATTTTTCTGTAATAAACTTAACAGATCATGCACATTGTTACGATTTGAAAAAAATTCGCCAGCATATACCCTTAGTTCTCCAAGTACACGACGTAGATTGGCAGGTGTGAGTGTTATTTCAATTGGTCAATTAAAATAACAGTCACACTTGTCAATCTAGTATGTACCCAGAGAACATTAAGATACGACTGCAGAACTTCCTCCAAAAGTAACAACTTTAAGCCAAAAAGAATATTATACAGAAATTATACAGTCTCAAACTGTCCAAACGGGACAATTCGAGAGATCTCATTACAGGGGTAATGACTCTCGAACGGGTCTAAAGGCTATTGAATGCGTACGCATAAGAACTAGAATGCTAGTATCTATGCGCACTATGTTTCAAATAAATTCATTGCTGTAAAATAAATGTTATTAGTACAGATAAAAAAAATTGTTAATAGTACACATTTTAACTTAAAATATTATGGCAAGTTGAATGATGGTGTGCTAACCCTCAAAAAAGTTTGATTATATATACATGTGTGCAACATATATATATATATATATATGAGGTGTTTTAAGCAATTTTAATTTTACTTTTTATGTTTTATGAATTTATATACCACGGGTAAATTATTTCAATAACGTATTATTTTGTTGTAAATTTATTATAAATCTTTACTCTAATTAAATTTAGAGGTGGTAATTTAGGTGTGTTATACCAGAACTTATACAAAACCATATATAATTAAACAAATCTTTACTCTAATTAAATTCAATTCATCATATATTACTGAAATCGAGATAAAATCCTAAGCCAAAATTAGTCAACACCCACCCCCTGCCCCCCTCCCCCACCACACACACACACACACCCCACCCACCCCACCCCCTGCCCCCCTCCACCACTACCTCCCCCCTCCACCACTACCTCCCCCACCACACACCACACACACACACACACACACCCCACCCCACCCCCTGCCTCCCTCCACCACCGCCCTGCCCCCACACTACCCCACCCCACCCCTGCCACCGTCCACCACCCCCTCCCCCACCCTGCCTCACCCCGCACCTCCCTGCCCCCACACTGCCCCACCCCACCCCTACCCCCCTCCACCACCCCCTCCCCCACCCTACCCCACCCCCCACACACGCACACACATACACACATAAATATACACATAAATATATATATATATATATATAAATGGAAGAGAGAGAGAGAGAGAGAGAGAGAGAGAGAGAGAGAGAGAGAGAGAGAGAGAGAGAGAAACTGTACCTGAAAGTAGAGAGAGAGAGAGAGAGAGCAGCGTCGAGAGAGAGAGAGAGAGAGGGAGGGAACAGTGGGAGGGAAAAAAGAAGGGGAAAAGGGTTTTTGCTGGAAAAGTTGTCACGGTCATGGACTGTGACAAGAATTGTCACAGTCAATGACCGTGGCAAGTCCGTGACAAG
Source organism: Sambucus nigra (assembly GCA_949130495.1). Taxonomy (NCBI): domain Eukaryota; kingdom Viridiplantae; phylum Streptophyta; class Magnoliopsida; order Dipsacales; family Adoxaceae; genus Sambucus; species Sambucus nigra. Next base: position 377,908,299 of record OX422214.1, on the reverse strand, counting down.
TAAATTTGTCACGGACTTGTCACGGTCAATGACCGTGACAATTAGTTGTCACGGTCGTGTCAAGGTCAATGATCGTGACATAAAACGCGTGTTTTTTGTCACGGTCAATGACCTTGACAAGGCTGGCCGGCTAAAAGGTGACAATTTGCTCATTTTGGTGTAGTGGTAAACTGTTTATATATTTATCTATATAAACAGCTGTTCATATTTTTTTTCTTATATATATATATACATACTATATATATATATATATACTAATATGAGTATATATATATATCAGTATGTATATATATATATATATATATATATATATACATAGTGTTATACTTATATACATAACAGTATATATAGGTGTACTAATCGGTGTATATATATATATATATATATATATATATACATAACAGTATGTACTGTTATGTATATGTATATATAGGTGTATATATATACATATGTGTGTGTATATATATATACATAACAATATATATATATATATGTATGTATATATATACAGATATATATATATACACCTGTTAGTATATATATATACATAGCAGTATGGCAGTATGTATATATATATATATACTAACAAGGTTATTTATGTGTATGTATATATATATATATATATATATATATATATATATATATATATATATACATACTGAGATAAATATGTATATATAACAGTATAGCCAAACCGGAATTCCCATGACTGCGACCGATTACTACGAGTTACATTGGTCCCATTCGAGGTGTTCGTGCCTCTTCGGGATAATTTTATGGCTGTTTTACGTTTTCACCCTTCACTGTCACATTTTTATTCTTAAGTGTCACTTTTTGAAAATTTAAGTCGTACACTCGAATCGGGAGGGCAGTGACTACACGGCCGGTTCCTAAGACTTACATTGGTCCCGTGCGAGGTGTTCGTGACTCTTACGGGACCATTTTGTGGTTATTTTACGTTTTCACCCTTCGATTGCATGTTTTTATGCTTAAGTCTAATTTTTTACAAATTTACGTCTTACGCTCAAATCGGGAACCCGGTGACTACGCGGTCGGTTCCTATGAGTCAAATTGTTACCGTGCGAGTTGTTCGTGACTCTTACGAGACCGTTATGTATTTGTTTTACATTTTCACCCTTCGATGGAATGTTTTTATGCTTAAGTCTAATTTTTGGCAATTTACGTCGTACACTCAAACCGGGATCCCCGTGACTACGCGGTCTGTTCCAACTAATGACATTGGTCCCGTGCGAGGTGTTCGCGACCTTTATGCGACCGTTCTGTGGTTGTTTTACGTTTTCACCCTTCGACGGCATGTTTTTATGCTTAAGTCTAATTTCTTACAAATTTATGTCTTACAGTCAAACCGGGAGCCCCGGGACTACGCGTTCGATTCCTAGGGGTCACATTGGTCCCATGCGAGGCGTTGGTGTCTCTTACGGGGCCGTTATGTGTTTGTTTTACGCTTTTAACCCTTCGATGCCATGTTTTTATTCAAAAGTCTCACTTTTGGCAAATTTACGTCGTACACTCAAACCGGGAGCTTCGTGACTACGTGGTCGGTTGCAACGAGTGACATTGGTCCCGCGCGAGCTGTTCGTGACTTTTACGCGACCGTTCTGTGTTTGTTTGATGTTTTCACCCTTCGATGACATGTTTTTAAGATTAAGTCTAATTTTTTGCAAATTTAGGTCGTACACTCAAACCGGGAGCCTCGTGACTACTCGGTCGGTTCCTACGAGTCACATTGGTCCCGTGCGAGTTGTTTGTGACTCTCACGGGACCGTTTTGCTGCTATTTTACGTTTTCACCCTTCGATGGCATGTTTTTATGATTAAGCCTAATTTTTTGAAAATTTAGTTCGTACACTCAAACCGGGAGCCCCGTGACTACGCGGTCGGTTCCTACGAGTCACATTGGTCCCGTGCGAGGTGTTTGTGACTCTCACGGGACCGTTTTGTTGCTGTTTTACGTTTTCACCCTTCGATGGCAAGTTTTTATGGTTAAGTCTAATTTTTTGCAAATTTACGTCGTACACTCAAACCGGGAGCCCCGTGACTACGCGATCGGTTCCTACGAGTCACATTGGTCCCAATAGAGGTGTTCATGACTCTTACGGGACCATTTTGTGGCTGTTTTACAATTTCACCCTCGATGGCATGTTTTTATTCTTAAGTCTAATTTTTTGCAAATTTACGTCGTACACTCAAACCGGGATCCCCGTGACTACGTGGTCCGTTCCAACGAGTGACATTGGTCCCGTGCAAGGTGTTCGTGACTCTTACATGATCGTTCTGTGTTTGTTTTACGTTTACACCCTCGATGTCATGTTTTTATGCTTAAGTTTAATTTTTTACAAATTTACGTCATACACTCAAATCGGGAGCCCCGTGACTACACGGTCTGTTCCAACTAGTGACATTGGTCCCGTGTGAGGTGTTCGTGACCTTTACGCGACCGTTCTGTGGTTTTTTTACGTTTTCACCCTTCGACGGCATGTTTTTATGCTTAAGTCTAATTTCTTACAAATTTATGTCTTACAGTCAAACCGGGAGCCCCGGGACTACGCGTTCGATTCCTAGGGGTCACATTGGTCCCGTGCGAGGCGTTGGTGACTCTTACGGGGCCTTTATGTGTTTGTTTTATGCTTTAACCCTTGGATGTCATGTTTTTATTCAAAAGTCTCACTTTTGGCAAATTTACGTCGTACACTCAAACCGGGAGCTCCGTGACTACGCGGTCGGTTCCAATGAGTGACATTGGTCCCGCGCGAGCTGTTCGTGACTCTTACGCGACCGTTCTATGTTTGTTTTATGTTTTCACCCTTCGATGGCATTTTTTTATGATTAAGTCTAATTTTTTGCAAATTTAGGTCGTACACTCAAATCGGGAGCCCCGTGACTACTCGATCGGTTCCTATGAGTCACATTGGTCCCGTGCGAGGTGTTCGTGACTCTCATGGGACCGTTTTGTTGCTATTTTACGTTTTCACCATTCGATGGCATGTTTTTATGATTAAGACTAATTTTTTGAAAATTTAGGTCGTACACTCAAACCGGGAGCCCCGTGACTACGCGGTGGGTTCCTACGAGTCACATTGGTCCCGTCCGAGGTGTTCGTGACTCTCACGGGACTGTTTTGTTGATGTTTTATGTTTTCACCCTTTGATGGCATGTTTTTATGGTTAAGTCTGATTTTTTGCAAATTTAGGGCGTACACTCAAACCGGGAGCCCCGTGACTACGCGGTCGGTTCCTATGAGTCACATTGGTCCCGTGCGAGGTGTTCGTGACTATCACGGGACCGTTTTGTTGCTGTTTTATGTTTTGACCTTTCGATGGCAAGTTTTTATGGTTAATTCTAATTTTTTTGCAAATTTAGGTCGTACACTCAAACCGGAAGCCCCGTGACTATGCGGTCGGTTCGTACGAGTCACATTGGTCCCGTGCGAAGTGTTCGTGACTCTTACCCGACCGTTTTGTGGCTGTTTTACGTTTACACCCTCGATGGCATGTTTTTATGCTTAAGTATAATTTTTTGCAAATTTACGTCATACACTCAAACTGGGATCCCCGTGACTACGCGATCGGTTCCTACGAGTCACATTGTTCCCGTGCGAGGTGTTTGTGACTCTTACGCGACCGTTCTGTGTTTGTTTTACATTTTCACCCTTCGATGGCATATTTTTATGCTCAATTCTTTTGTTTTTTGCAAATTTAAGTCTTACACTCAAACCGGGAGCCGCGGGACTACGCGGTTGGTTCCTACGAGTCACATTAGTCCCGTACGAGGTGTTCGTGACTCTCACGGGACCATTTTGTTGCTATTTTACGTTTTCACCCTTCGATGGCATGTTTTAATGATTAAGTCTGATTTTTTGAAAATTTAGGTCGTACACTCAAACCGGGAGCCCCGTGACTACGCGGTCGTTTCCTACGAGTCACATTGGTTCTGTGCGAGGTGTTCGTGACTCTCACGGGACCGTTTTGTTGCTGTTTTATGTTTTCACCCTTCGATGGCAAATTTTTATGGCTAAGTCTAATTTTTTGCAAATTTACGTCGTACACTCAAACCGGGAGCCCCGTGACTACGCGGTCGGTTCCTACGAGTCACATTGGTCCCGTGCGAGGTGTTCGTGACTCGTACAGTAATGAGAAAACAGAACATAGATCATTACATAATTTATATAAGATAAAGTATGGCTTATAAATCACATATCAACACAAATGTTATATATTATAGCAGCATATGTTATATATATATAGCTGTTATAACATAAATGCATATATAACAACATATATGTTGTTATATATATATTAGCATATATGTTATGCATATATAACAACATATATGTTGTTATAACAGCATATATGTTGTTATATATATAGCAGATTATAACATATATGCTGCATATATGTTATAACAGCATATTATAACAACATATATGATGTTATAACAGCATATATGTTGTTATATATATAGCAGATTATAACATATATGTTGCATATATGTTATAACAGCATATTATAACATATATGCTGCTATATATATAACAACATAATATGCGGTTATAACATATATGCTGAATATATGTTATAACAACATATTATAACATATATGCTGCTATATATATAACAACATATATGCTGTTATAACACCATATATGCTATTATATATGCATAACGGTGTTGTTATATATGCATAACAACATATTATAACATATATGTTGTTATATATTTAACAACATATATGTTGTTATAACATCATATATGTTGTTATATATAGATATATGTTATAACATCTATATATATAACATATAAATATATATACTTACCAAATTGATTCGAATTTGGAGATCCTCCGGATACGCTCCCTCGTTCTTGATCCTTACGTATTTTTGCAAACATATGCATCGTGTATTCCTGGAAATCCTCAATTTTTTTATCTTGGGCTTCTATCTTCTGTTGTTGAGCATTTATCTTCTGTTGTTGGATAGCATTTCTCTCATCGACTAAAGCCAAATTCTCTCTTAGTAGCCTCACCTCTTCATCACGCGCCCTCAATTGTCCTATTGTACTTGAAGCTTTAGAGGGCTTCGGGCCTACCCCCCATCCAACAATCTTGCCCGATCGTTTTCCAAAAAACTTCTATCGACATCTCCTCTTGTGACATGAAGGGTGCGTTTGGTTGCGAGGATCTCTCTTTAAGCTCCACAAACTTCTCCTGCCATATTTAAAATAGTATAAGCTCATGTTATAATTAGTCAACAAATTGTAAAATAACAATATAAAGAAAGTTAGCAATATGGGATCTTTCGCAATATAATTAATTAATCAAAGATGTACATACATATTTTTCCTTGCACTTTGGATCCACCCAGTCATTATTTTTCTCACTCCAATGAGATGATTTAAAAAAGTCAGTAATATGTGGTCTCTCACCACCCTTTTCTTCAGCCTATTCATAAATGGAACCAATGAGAATATGATTTTACATTGATAAGTAATTAAATTCATAAATTACATAACGCATCACCTCGATTGACATGGCAGCTACAAATGATCGTGACCCACAAGTAGGATTCCAAGGCAAACTAGCACGTGCTAATTGACCTTTTACTGACCTTGCCTAATTAAAAACATAAAAAATACTAAATGGATCTCCAATAATGCAATTTTCAAGGAATAGCTAAATTACAAACATAATGAAATACGAATTACTTACCTTAAACTTCTCACCACTCCAAACATCATCTATCATGTACTTCCAATCGCTTGGTGTAACCCCTCTATATGAATTCTTTTTATGGTCGACTCCATCCTTCAATAATTTTGTGTAATGTATGTACATTTTACTCCTCCAGCCACTGTACCTCCGTGCACACTTCCTATGAATAGCATGTCTGACAAACTCATCCTCATCATAGTTAACAATATCGAATTTATCCTGAAAATTTACTTTAATTAGAAATACACACAATAACATTGAAAGAATATCTAACTGAAAGAATCAAATATAACTACCCGAATCCTGGCGATTACTGCATCTCGTGTCCCAGAATCAATTTCCCCTCAACGAGTCACCCCTTGAAGTGGTGTCGCATTTCGAACCTCAATTCCGATTTGTTGTCCTAGAGAAGGATCATTTACACCCATAGGTGCCCCATCACCTTCCAACACACACACTTCAAGTTTTCCATGTCTTTTTACCGTTTTCTCAACCTTCATTCCACGTGTTAATCCTCGAACTCGCTTTTTGGTTCTACTAGCTGTAGAAAAATAAAGTAATATAAATGCCATTGATTGATGTTAAGTATTACATAAAGTAATATAATAAATGTCAAGTATTACATAATAAACTACTAATAAAATAATCAAAATAACTTACATATCAAGGAAACATCCGGAATATCGGCCTGTATATCTTCAACAACATCATTGATTGATGTTCTTTGTTGGAGACGCATCGAGGAGTGACTCGAGCTTCCTGTTTTTATAAAAAATAAAGACAATTATATATACAATAAGTAAATTTAAACAATCTAAACAAAAATGACTTACGCATCATGGAAACGTCAGGAACAGTAACTTTTATATCTTGTACGGCATTATCATTTGATGTTCTCTGTTGAAAATGCACCGAGGAGTGACTCGAACCTCCTGTTTTAATGCAAAAGCAAGATAATTATATATACAAGAAGTAGATTTAAACAATCAAAACAAGATTTCGAAGAAAAATAAATAAGTTTATATATAAATTGTTATATATATAACAGTTTATATATAAACTGCTTATATATAGCAGTTTATATATAAACAGTTATATATAAATTGTTATATATAACAGTTTATATATAAACTGCTATATATAAGCTGTTATATATAAGCAGTTTATATATAAATATATAAACTGTTTATATATAAACTGTTTATATAGCAGTTTATATATATATATATATATATATATATATATATATATATATATATATATATATATATATATATATATATATATATATATATATATATATATTGTGTTACCTACATTGTTGGTCACTGGTGGTACTCGTGACATATTGATTTGGGGGTTGAGTGTCTCCTCAAATGAGGCTTCTCTCGTCGGGGGGGAGGGAGAACGACGAAATAATCGTCGTACGGGCACCATGTTCGAGACCTGCCAATACAAAATACAGTTTAATTAGTGATGCAAAAAATGTATAGAATCTATATATGTACTTTAAAGTATAGTGAGGTAATGAACATAAACTTAATTTCAATTAAACTACCATGCATGCATTACCTTATCCATTTGAGGATTAGAATACTCATTATTATCATCACTGACATCATCACCACTGAACGAACTAAGGTCCTCCTCACCATCGGGCAATCTGTACTCATCATCATCTCGTATATTTACATTAAAATTTTGATTCTTACTGAATCTGATCTCGTTAGGCACCAATGCATTCAGTCACAATTGATTCTTCTTAATATTATTGAGCCTTTCTTTCTCATATGCTAACATCATACGACCCGTATGTCTAGGTTGAAGCCACATTTTTTCCTTTGGAGGCATATTTTTCGACTAAACACAAAAATTAAATAAAATAAAATGAACATCACACTACATAACAAATTACGCTAGATGGAAACATATAACTTGATTAATAATATTTGATAAAACTAATTTGACACAACACGTAACGAAATAGGAACAAACATTTAACATTACATATCAGTATCAATATCATAATCATAATCCATTTTCTTCGTTATCTCCATTCTCTAATTTGATAAAACTAATTTCGCACAACATGTAACGAATTACACTAGATAGAAACATAAAAAGTTTGTCCACATACAAAACAAAATAGGATCAAAACATTTAACATTACATATCGCTATCAATATCATAATCATAATCCATTTTCTCCCCATCTTCTTCGTTATCTCCATTCTCTAGCATTGTTTCATCATCAACGACATCATCATCATCATCAATGTTTTCCCCCATTGGATGCAGAAACCTATCACTAGGTATAACCTCAGGAATTGCATCATTCCTATGAAATTGAGTAGCAGTATCTTCAACGACGATTGGGATAACATTTGTTGTTTCGACTTGTTGGAACACGTCACCAGATCCATGCAATTCTGCTGCCGTGGTATCATCGTCATCCAACTCCAGTACATCCCAGGTTCCCCGATGTTGGACTTTTTGTACGATTTGCCATTGTGCACCTAACTTTGTATCATTGACATAGAAAACTTGTTGAACCTGACTAGGCAAAACAAATGGATCATCTTTATACCACCGACTCTTGACATCAATACTAATAAAATGTGAATCAGTGCGCATTGTCTTCCTAATACCGGTGTTGAACCATTCGCATTGGAACAAAATGACTTTATTCCCGTAAATATATGTCATCTCATAAATTTTGCTCAAGTAACCGTAAAAGTCTAGCTCACGACCCTCGTGTTCCCCTTTGGAGACCAACCCACTATTCTGACTCCTATGATGCATGTCTCGGTCCCTAGTATGGAATCGAACTCCATTGAAAATGCAACCCGAATACATATTCACTATCACGTTAGGTCCATTTGCTAATGAACAGAGCTCATCATTTGCTTTGGCGTACCCTTGCGCTCGTAAAAGATTCATCTACATAAACAACATATGAAAGTCGTATTAAATTATTGTTAAAGTGATGCAAAGTAACTTTCTTTATATATCTTACCCGTTCTTTAAACCACTTCGAAAAATTTTGGCGTTGAATTTGAAGTATGCCACGTCCATTTGGAATTTGAAGTAGACTTTTGTGTTCCCTAATTAGAGAAATTTAATTTATTAATAAAATGGATAATCAAACAAAAAGATCATGAATATTATAAATTTGAAACACATACTCTAGATACGGATCAACCTCAGCAGTGTTATACAACACAAACCACTTAGCCATATTGAGCTCCTTTTCAGACAGATCAGGAGCCCTTGAGATACATCCGAAAGGACGGACATTTTGGTTAAAGACAACTAGCCCCAAGCCACGTTCGCCGCCATCACAATTGCGTTCTTTTCTGTTAAATACGGTTTCAACATAGCTCAAGTACATTGAGCAAAAAGTCAAACACTCTTTCACGATGTACGTCTCCGCAATGGAACCTTCAGGCCTGGCTCGGTTAGATACAAATTCTTTCAAAGTTCCAAGAAACCTTGAAATTAATAATAGTTAGATGAATATTACACATTTTACACATTTTTCAAGATATTAAACTAAATTAACGTTATAATAGTTGCATTTACCTTTCAATTGGAAACATCCATCGATATTGTACTGGTCCATCAAGTTTGGCCTCACGTGCCAAATGAACCGCCAAATGGACCATTACATCAAAGAATGTTGGGGGGAAAATCTTCTCCATTTTGCAAAGTATCAGAATTATGCGTTCCTCTAATTTCTCCAAATCTGTCCGCACTAATGTTTTGGAGCACAACTGCTGAAACCATTCACCCAACTCAGCCAGTGTAATACAAATATCTTTAGGAAGGTATCCACGCATTCCAATGGGAAGAATTCGTTGTAACAAGACATGATAATCATGGCTTTTAAGGCCCAATAATTTTCCAGCCTTTGTAGTCACACATCTTGAGATGTTTGCAGCATAGTCATCTGGATACTTAACTGATTTCAAAAAATCATAAAAATACTCCTTCTCCTATGGGGTTAATGTATATATTGATGGAGGCTTGACATAAGACCCATCAGGACGCTTTTGTAAGTGCAATTCCGCCCTTATGCCCATATCTTCTAGATCAAGGCATGCTTTTTCTGTGACCTTGTTCTTCCCATCCATGTTGAATATTGTTCCAAGTAAATTGTCACATATATTTTTTTCAATGTGCATCACATCAAGCTTGTGACGAATCTTTAGTGTTTTCCAATACGGGAGCTCGTATAAAATGCTTTTCTTTGTCCAATTCAATTCTGTTGGGTCACGAGGCCTTTTCTTGTTGCTCGGATGCTTTCCAAACTTGGCATTTGACAAGAAATTCAATTGATTTAGTAATTTTTCCACTGGTAACTCCAAGGATTGAGTTTTATTCTCAGACATACCGTTAAATGCCTTACTCCTTCCAAAGTATGGTCCTCGGGAAGGTAACGTCGATGGCCCAAGTAGCCAATCTTACTTCGCAGGCGTTAAGATAATGCATCATCATTACATGGGGGACAAGCAAGATAACCTTTCGTACTCCACCCAGATAAGTTACCATAGGCAGGAAAGTCGTTTATCATCCACATTACAACTACATGCATCCGAAACGTTTGTTGAGTAGAGGCATCATAAGTGAGTACGCCATTTTCCCATAACTCGTTCAACTCATCAATCAATGGTCGCATGTAAACATCAATTTCTGTACGGGGGGCATTAGGCCCAGGAATAAGTAAAGTCATCATGAAAAATGGATCCTTCATGCAGTTCCAGGGTTCCTTGTTATATGGCATCATTATCATAGGCCACATGCTATAAGAGGTGCTCATGTTCCCAAAAGGGTTGAACCCATCGGTGGTGAGGCCTAGCCTCACATTACGGGGATCCTTAGTAAAATTAGGATAACATCGATCAAAGTCCTTCCACTCCTCACTATCAGCTGGATGCCTCAATATCACATCATCCACACGCTTATCACTGTGCCATCTCATGCCTGTAGCCGTCTTCCTTGACATAAACAATCTTTGCAACCTAGGTGTCAATGGAAAGTAGCGTAGTACCTTTTGAGGGATCTTCTTACCATTGCCAAAATTGGGCTTGTATCTAGACTCCCCACATATTGGACAATTATCAAGAGATGCATTCTCCTTCCAAAAGAGAGCGCAATCATGTTGGCATGCATGGATTGTCTCATATCCCAAGCCCAATTCTCGTAGCAGCTTTTTGGCTTCATATCTCGATTTCGGAACCAAATTCCCTACAGGAAGAAGATCCACTAATACCTCCATCAACATGTCAAATGACTTATTACTCCATTTACCCACAACCTTCAAATAAAACATTGTAATCACAAATTTCAATAGCGTATATGTTTTGCAGCCCGGGTACACCTCACGTTGGGCAGCCTTTAGTATTTTTTTGATATTTTGCACATCATTCGTTTTGGTGTTATCATACACTTCTTTTGTCCCAAAATCCCCTGAATCACGCCCCGTATAAGTCCCCCTACAATAGTCTTCTACTAATTCGGGGAAATCGTCATCCTCGTCTTCATTATCACCAATTTCAACATCGTGTCATCTTCAGATTCATCGATTTGGTGTTGCAAAATAGATTCCCCATGATGAACCCAGATCTTATAACTTTCCATTATTCCATGTCGTACTAAATGATACATCACAACATGGCCAATGTGCCAATAACGATTACAACAATTATTACACGGGCATTGAATTGTACCATTTTGGCTCACTTTGGCCATTGCTCTGTCAACAAAAGACTTAGCGCCCTCACGATACCGCTCGCCTACTCTATGTTAAGTGTCATCCAACTCTTGTCCACTTCTTCCATATCTGTTTATTGAGAGATTACATAAACAACAATAGATGAATTAAATTTTACTTAAAAGTTACCTTTTTTCTTCGTATATTTCATACAAAGCAATATAATTTAAACTCTTATTGACCCCCTACATATTCGCTAATTGAGAGAGTACATAAACAGCAAATGATGAATTAACTTTTACTTAGAAGTTGCAATTTATTTCCTTGTGCATCTCGTATAAAACAATATAATTGTATCTCCTCTAAAAGGTGAGTGGTCCTATCCCATTCAAGACCGCATATTTCTGTAACACACTTAGCAACTCATCCACATTGTTTCAATCTGAGGAAATTTCGGCAGCATATCCCCATAGTTCTCCAAGTACACGACATAGATTCGTAAGTGTTGGCGTTATTTCAATTGATGTCAATTTATCAATTGAATTAACACTCAACACCACATTAATCTAGTATGTACCCAGAGAACATTAAGAGACGGCAACAGAAGTTCCCCAAAAAGTAACAAGTGCACACCACTATGTACATTATTATACAGAATTTATGCAGTCCCAAACTGTCCAAACGGGACAATTCAAGAGATCTCATTACAGGGGTAATGACTCTCGAACGGGTCTAAGGGCTATTGAATGCGTACACATAAGAACTAGATGGCTAGTATCTATGGGCACTATGTGTAACTTGAGAGGTTTATTACTATGTATAATTTACCCTACTTTTAATTGATGCTTTAAAAGTTATGTTGCTCACCACATTAAAACCACCAATCAGATAATAGTATTTATACTTTACTTTTAAATTCTTAGACCACAACTAACCCCTTGCAAAAATACTATTAAAACTATAATTATAGAGCAATGCACATATCTTCTAAACATTAATTTGAATATTATAAACCGAAAAAAGGGAAATAACATAAATAAATTTGCAGTAGCTATAAAATTGCAGTACAAATTGTAGCTTCCAGCCATTTGATTATTTTTCAGCAAACCAAAATAAATTTACAGTAGCTATAAAAAAGGAATCACAATAATGTTTATCAATCAAAGTCAAGATAGCCCATTTAAAGCCATCATCAGATTTGTAAACAGATTCATGTCCATAACCAACTCTTCCAGAAGACCCAAATATGTAAAGTGAAGAAATAAACAAGGAGATGACCTAAATCAATCATTCTCATCAAAACGAAATCAGCATAAACACTAATTTTTACTATAAAACTAATATAATAAAATATAATATATTTACAAATAAACAAATGAGGTATAGAGTAAGGATTGTCAAACGAATGATGTACCTGAAAAGAAGTGAACAATCGATTTCTGATAAATGTTTTAGAGAAGCATTGATGGTTAAAATCTTGGGGATCTTCACTATGAGCAGTCGTTTGAACTCACCGAAATCGATTTATGATAAATATAAAATCAATTTTTCTCATTGAACGAGGTGGTGGACGAGGATTGAACGAGGGGAAGAGCAGGATGGAGGGATAGCAGGACGGAGGAGAGGGAGAGCAGGTAGGAGGAAAGGTTAGGGTTCGGTTTCGGTGAGCGGAGAGGGAGAGATTTTTTTTTTGGTCTTTTATCTAACTTAATGGCCAACAAAAATTAGTAACAAACAAATAAAATATTTTTGGCATCATAATTTTCTTTGTTGCCAAAAGTATGAGATTTTTCTCAACCCACTCCTATGTTGCCAAAAGTTAAGTCATGTTTGGCAACAAAAAAAATATGAGGCTAAAAGCAAAAAAATTTCCCTCTTTTATTTTGCTAGCTTCCCGGTTGAAATTTTAACTTTTGGCAACAAGTTTTATTTTATGTTGCCAAAAGTACAATGTAAAATAGTCTTTTGGCAACATAATTCAAATTTTGTTGCCAAAAGGGTATCTTTGGCAACAAAAATATCTTGTGTTGCTAAATATTGTTGCTAATGGTGCAAATTCTTGTAGTGTTCATAATTTTTTGGTATCATAACTTTCTATCATATTTCACCCAACATCGATAAAATTATTTTAAAATACAAAGTTAAAGTTCCATATTTTTTAAGGTTCATTTGCTATGTCAAATAAAACATCGAATACATGGTGTCCATACTTACTCTTTTGGGGCAGATTTTATACCTAAACTTCAAACTATCACCAAAGATTCATTTCTTGGTATTTTCACTTAATATTCGCATATGTTATACATATATGAGTCTATTTTCATCTCCAACTATAATTATTGAATTCCAATAAATATACAAAAAGTTGTAGAAGTTTGAATACACAAGGATTCTAATCGAAGCAATATACATTATTTACACGTTCAACTTTGCTTAAACTTGCATCTATCCATACATATACACCAAAGCATGAAATTTCAATAAACAATCAATTATTTCTATCATTTCAATCAATAATATTAAAATAATAACAAGATTTATGCGTATAATTACCTTAGGGACTTTTTCATAATTTCTTACGAATTTTTCTCCTCACTTTCTACTTCCCGAGCTTCCCGATTCTCTCTCCTCAAGCCAAACTCTCTCATGTCTGATTTCGTCTGAAGGAGGAGTTAATTTTAAGGTTTTAAAGTCTACATAAATCACATCCCCTTGGTCCAATCAAAATATGACATGTGTCGCCTTATACAATAAAATATCCTTTAAAGTTAAATGACAACTTTACCCCCTATTCGTAATTTCAGCATAATTCCTTCCTCGGACCTTTTTTTTACCACAATGTTTATTGTGTTACAAACCTAACTCATATATCTACAACTATCTAGTTTTCACCTCAAGTCAATTATCATCTTATAGTGGCCAAAACTAGTCCCGAACTTGAACATTCCTACCAAAGACTTCACAAATTTGTGTTTGTGACTAATTCAATAATTCATAAGTTATGAAGGTAGGATTAAACTAAACACAATAACTTAACATTATATATTCTAATAACACGTTATCCCCATCCCATACGGTAAGCATGATTTAAATATAGTTTATCATAATCATATTCGGGTCGTCACAGAAGGGGTCCATTCAACATTTGAAGGGTCGCTTATGTGAGATTATAAAGACCAAGAACCCTTTACTAAGGGGTTTTGTCCAAGGATCACCATTTAACTCATCGATCGTGGGTTATCCAATGCCCGCGAAGTTCAAACCTCTTATCATCAAGCTAAAATACGATGGAAAATTTGGCCCCGTGTTGCATATAGAGCAATACCAAGCTGTTACTGATATTTATTCCATTCTCGATGACATGTATTATAGATTAATATCTAGTATGAGTATTGGGTTAACTCAAATTTGGTATAATGTCTTACCGAAGGGTTGATATCAAACTATCATCAGTTGGTTGATCTCTTCATCCATAATTTCTTTTTTAGAATAAAGCCAGTAAATAGGGTGTCTCACTTGTTATACATTCGCTAAAAGATGGATGAAACAACCAGAGATTTCATCACATGCTTTAATACCATCAAGTTGAATATGATTGATTATCATGAGAACATCGCGACCATAATAATCATACGTGATTTATTTACTGGAAATTTATATTAGGCATTAGCTAAGGAGATGTCGAGAATAATATCTGAGATGTTGGCCAAAGTTTTAACTGAAGAAGAAAGGAAGGTTAAGGATTTAAGCCATTTAACTGTCAATATGAGCAACAAATCGGAGAAAAAGAAAGAGTATAAGGACAATAAGAAGGTTGACAGACCAAAGAAGTTTGATGAGTATACCCCACCGACCATAGGTGAGACCACATCCTGGATGAGATTTGAGGAAGTAACGACCTGAAATGGTCGAGGAAATTGATGGTTGATCCAAACATAAGGGATACAATCAAGTAGTATGAATTCAATAAGGATCATGGACACAAAATTGATAGTTTCTAGGATTTTAAGAACGAGATTAAAAATCTTAAAAGACAAGGAAAACTGTGGAAGTATGTTGACCAAGGTGGTCGATCACACAAGCTGTACGGGTAGATACCCAGAAGAAGATCAAAGTAATCTTACACGAAGGTGGATGAGAAGAAATAGGGAAGATATGATGATTTGGAAGATGATCCAGAACTTCCCATAAAGCCCTGGGAGTCCGTGCATGAAGTCCTAATGATCTCCTTTCGATGTCACTTTATAGAAGAAGGTGATGCGGGCGGTGGAGATAAATTGGTAGAAAAAACCCTACCTCATCGAGGTGAAGATTTGTGCTCACATCACACAGATTGACTTGGCCAATGCTATGGAAACTTTCCCAAGAACAATAAATAAAGATCTTCAAATTAATTATTTATTTAAATCCGACATGCCTGATGTGATATATCTGCATGATGACCTTATGGTCATCACGATGATGGTGAATGAGAATCGGTTGACAAGGATTTTTTTTATAATGGGAGTTTGGCTGAAATTCTATTTTGTAGCTATTTCAAGAAATTAAGGTTGAAAAATAGTGAATTGGAGGCATATCATAGACCGCTTATCGATTTTTTAAGGGAGAATGTGTTCCCCTTAGGAACAATTGATCTGCATGTTGTGGTGGGCATATGGCCAACTTTTCGAATGAAGATGATTCATTTCTTATTCTAGACGAGAATGTCGACTCCACCTACAATCTCATAAAGAAGTTTAAAACTATTCCATCTACTATTCAGCAATGTCTGAAATTTTGTAAGGCCCAAATTTTTGTAAATTAATAAAAATTTCCTTATGAGAAATTATGGAATTAATTTAATTAGAATAATGTTATAAATAAAATTAAGATACAAAAATTTCATATATTGCATACGCGTGTTAAATTACACATTTTAAACAAAAATTTTGTAAAGCAATAAAGAGTTGGAATTTAAAAAAGAAAATAGGAGAAAAATTTGGCACCTGCCTTATTGGCTTCTTTTTGAGTTGTCAACTTTTTGCATAATTGAGGGGGAAAATAAACCAACCCTTATTCGATTTTTGACCTTCTTATCTGGCTTCCTACCCCTTTAGACTGAGTGAAACCATTATTGATTAGTGGGGGGTGGGGGTCATTAAAATGAAATTGGAGACTTTATAAGGAAGAGAAAGAGTGACTTTGTACTCAAAAGGTTTGGGAAGCCCCTCAACCAAGGATTTAGTATTCTCTTCTTATTCCTAGTAGATCATAGTTCCCTATATTATCTTGACATATTAATTTTGTAATACAACTATTCCATCTTTCAATTATCAAGGTTTAAGAGGGTATTAAGGGTGTTTATTTGAATAAGAAAGCTTGTAAGGAGCTTGGAATTAGGAAGCTTCTTTTGGATTTATCTCTAACTATTTTTCAAAGCATTTTTATCTTAAAGAGGTAGGGGTTCTACACCATTTTCAAGTTTAAAATCAAGCATTCTGGTTATTTGTATACATATATATGATTTACTTAACTATTTATCCTTATTATCACTATATATAAATATATATTGATAAAAATGGTTACATGTTGAAGTTGGAATTGAGTTGTAATTTTAAAATGTTTAAAGAAGTTATTCCTTATGAAAGCCATGTTTAAACAATTTATTTTGTGTCAAATGTTAACATGAACTTGATGAAGAAGTGTTAGGATTCTTATATGGGTTTTATGGGATTAAATTTCTTCACTCATGGACTAAATCACATATGGTTCTGTGAAATGGGCTTAGTAAGTTAAAATTACATTTAAATAAGCCTAGTAATATGAAATAATAATATTGGAAACAAATCGTACTAATCATTTAAAATTACTCTACTTTATGTGAAAAAAGTGTAAGAACTTTGATGGAATAAAGTAGAAATAGTAAAGTGTCAGGATTAAAATGAGAAATATAATTATATTTATACATAAAATGATAAGGATACAAAATCTGAAATTAAAGGTTATCAATTTATAAGAATAAGTCTTGAAATGTTTAAAGTGTAGTTTTTTGGCAAAAGTTGTCATTTTATGAAAATCACGGATTTAGTAGTAATATTTGTTAACTCGAATATTATTTTGGAAAATTATTTCTAAATGAAATAATGTGAATACATAAAATCATAATAAAAAGTATATAAGATGCAAAGTTATTAAATTAGGAATATAAGTCTTGGAAAAAAATCAGTGATATTTTAATACAAAAAGTGTCATTTATGAAAACATGGACTTATGATTAAATTTTCCAAACTAAAGGACTTTAGTTAAAATAGTTGTATTTTATGTAGTAAAAATTCATATTTTCTAAACTAGAAGTGAAAAGAAGCCTTTTTGGTTAAATGTATAAAACATAAGTTTAGGAATGTGTGTTAATAGTGAAAAGTGTAATAAAGTGTGAAACTTAGAAATGAAGTGTGTCGGGATTTATCTTGTCCCGGGTATTTGGTCTCATCATCAAGTAAAAAAGAAATAAAGGGAAAAGGTATAAAAGTGAATAAGAAAGAAAGAAATGAAAAAAGGTTACAAATATGTACAAGGAGAAGACACTCGAAGGTAACAGGGAAAGTTAAGAAGGGTTCGGAGCCCAAAGGTGCAGCTTAATGCTTAGACCCCAAGTAACTGACCGATAGCATATTTCGACATGGTGGGAGTCGGTGAAAAGACATATAACATTAATCGATTGGTACCCTCACTAAGAAAAAGAAAAGATGACTTTGAGCACATAGCTCATTAATGTAATTTCATGTTTATGAAATAACTGGGAAAAAAATGGAATTACGTTATGGTTAAATTAGCGACATGTGGGTATTGTTAAAAGAAAAATTAAGTATGGTGGACTTATCGCCTGGATTACATAGTTAAAACGTTAATTTCATTTCACGTTGAATTTTTCAAGATCACATTTAATCAAATGATGGATGATTTCGTAATTGTTAAAATATTATTTGTATGTATAAATATTCATTGTATGTAGTACTCTAGTAGTATTTCTCCTACTTGGTTTTCGCTCATAGTCCACCATTTTCAAAATCCCCTACCCCCCTAGTATTTTGTAAAAAGATAAAGGAAAAGAAATCGTGAAAAGTAAGGAAGGATTTATGCACTAGTAGAGCTTCGTTTACTATTTAATTTAAATGGAACCTTTGTTTGATTTGAATTATTTGGAGCTGTTTAGAAGCATTTTAAATTTGGTTTGTAATAAGACTGGATGACGTGAACTTTTTAAAATTGTTATTTACTATATGATATTGGTAAACTCTTTTATTTTAGGTGTTCATAAAAATATCATAAGTTAGGAATCATTTAAATAACTCAAACCAATGGGTTTTACGAAAAAATGTGGAAGCAAGCTTTTACTTTAAAGGAAGGGTTTTCTTAAACAAATCAAAGTATAAAAGGTTTTCCTCATTGAACCCGAAAACGGGGCACAACTTGGTATTAGAGGATAGGTTACATGTGTGTTGGAGAGTTCGTTGATGTTTCATTTTCTTTATAGTTATTTATATTATATCCTTTTCTAAGCTATCAATTCCATCTAGAGAATGTCTATATGTAGATGTGGCGCACGTACTAGTGGTTAACATACTAGTGGAAACACCGATTATCTATGCGAAATGACTCAGGTAGCTAGCTTATTCTCTCTCTCAATAACACTAAGGCAATGGAAGACATCGAAGAGTAGTAAGGCGACCAGCACACTGAAGGAGTTTAAGAAACTCAACCCCATACATTCATAGGTATCGCAAGGCCTAGAGAGTCTGAGGAGTGGTTACAATGTGCCAATTGTATCGTTGAAGTTCCTGAAGTGTCACTTATTTATTGGGTTCATTTGGATACATTTATATTAACAAACTAGGCCCGAAAATGGTGGACACCATATCAGGCCAGTTTGAATGGGATAGTACTTTGGGAAGAGTTCAAGGAGGCATTTCTGGACCGATACTCCCCAAAAGCTTATTATGATGGAGAGAAGAGAGAGATCCATAACTTTTACCAAAGGAATATGTCCTTTGGTGAATATAAAGTGAGATTTGAAGTTCTGTCAGATTATGGCAAGTATGTAGTGACTGGTGAGAAAAAAAAATGGGGATGTTTATAAAGGGTCGTAATTCGTCCATCCAAAAAATCATAGACGGATAAGATGTTCATGGGTTCAGGGATATGATCAACAATGAGATCATATTAGATATCAATTTTGAGGATGCTAAATTAATCAAAGAAAATAAAATAGGGTCCGATGGTGGAAAAAATAGTGGTGGAATGAAACCTAGAGACAAGGGGTCTTGAGGGTTCTTTGCCAAACATAAGGAGGCAATTGGAAATGGTTCCTCCCAGAGTCAGGGTGTGGTTTTAGTGCAACCAGGCAAAGTATGTTTCATATTCAAGGAAACTAACCATTTAAAGAAGGAATGCCCAAAAGACTCAATGGTTCTCAACCCATCAATCAGGGTTCCACTTTTCAACTAATGAGAAATTCAAGTTTTAATACACCCACCTAACACTCATACCAATCTGGTGGATTCCAAAAGGGTATGTACACGAAAAATGGTTAACGTCATAACTAGGGGTATGATGGATATGGGCAATCAAACTAGCAGGGAAGTCAAAACATCAAGTTTAACAAAACGCATGCTTAGGCCCTCACACAATCAACGACTTAACTAAACTCCACAATTATGGACCGAATGATTAAAATTTACCATACATGGGTCTTAGTACTATTTGATTCTAGTGCATCACATTCATTAATATTTAGTTCTTTAGCTTATAGTTTTGGTCTTAAGGTTGATTTCTTTTTTCCTTTATTTTCGTGGGAATTTTAGTTGGAAGAAGTATTTCTCTATGGAGTGTTTGTCAAAATTATGCTATCATTGTGGGGGAGTATGCTTTTGAATGTAACCTAATTGTAATTGGCATGGAAGGTTTAGAGGTAATCCAAAACATGGACTAGATATCTTGTTTCAATGCCGCGATATAATATGATCGGCATAGTGTTTCGGTATTATTGTGGGATAAATCGAACCCAAAATTTTATGGTGATCAATTCTCTAACCATTCTTGCGAATACACTAACACTAAGGAAAATAGGAATTAATCTGAAATGCTTTCAACTCTTGTGGCACAAGATACCCCTGCCCATATGGTCGTGAATTAATAAATAGTGTGGGATTCCTCAGATGCGTTTCCGAAGGATCTTCCAGGGTTGCCACCCATAAGGAGATCGTATTTGTGATAGAGATACATTAAGGTTTATAACCCATTTCTATTCCTCCACACCATTTGGCTCCAGCTGAACTCAATGAGCTGAAGATCTAGTTAGTGGAGTTAATGTCCAAAGGATTCATTAAACCGAGTGTCTCATTGTGGGAAAAAAAAATATTTTTGCCAAGAAGAAGGACGATTATCTTAGACGCTTCATTGACAATAAGAAGTTGAATAGAGTCACAATAAAGAAAAAATATCATATTCTAATAAGTAATGATCTATTCGATCAATTACGAGTCATTTGTACATTTTCAAAGATAGACCTTCGATTTAGTTATCATCAATTTCATGTAAAAACTGAGGATATTTGGAAGACAACATTCCAGACGAGATACGGGCATTCGGAGTTACTACTTATGTCATTCGACTTAAGAAAATTATATGTAGCATTTATGGACTTGAGGAATCAAACTTACCACCCATACGTGCATCGATTTATTATTATGTTTGGTGACGACATCTTAATTTGCTCAGCATTAGAAGTGGACCATGATGAGCATCTACATGCGAATTTGCAAGTACTTAGGGAGAACCATTTGTATGTAAAGTTTATTACATGCAAATTCTTAATCGGCGAGGTTAAATTTCTTCGTTATGTCATTTCAGAGCAGACAATTTTTGTGTATCCAACTAAAGTTGAATCAGTGCTAAACTAGGAGTGACAAAAGATAGTCACCAAGATAAGGAGTTTTTGGGACTCATCGGGTATTGCAAGAACTTCGTTCGGGGTTTCTTCAAATCTCACTAGGCTAAAATAAATGGAGGTCCACTTTGAGTGGACACACGAGTGCGAGTCAGCATTTCAGTAGTTGAAAGTAAGACTAACTACAACAGCAGTATTAATCCTCATAGAATGAGGAAAGGTCTACTTTATATATACTGTGATGCATCAGGGGAAGGTTTAGTAGTAGTATTAATTCAAGAGAAGAAGGTAATAGGTTATGTTCCAAGGCAGTTATAAGTTCACGACAAGAACTTCCCAACTCATGACCTTGAGCTTGGAGCAGTTGTCTTTGCTCTAAATATTTTAAGATATTACTTGTATGGGGAATGGTTCAAGGTGTACCCGAATCACAAAATCCTACAACATATTTTCATTAAAAAAATTTCAATCTTAGGCAGAGACGAGGTATAGAGAACGTGGAAGATTACGACTTTGTTCTCCACTACCACCCATGTAAGGCCAATATTATAGCCGACACATTAAATAGGAAACCAAGAGTATCTTTAGCAAAAATGAAATATGTTCGTAATAAGATGATGAAAGACCTATAGAGATAAGAATTGACAGTTAAGTGGATAGAGCATCATGCTTACATCTAAGAGACGGTTGTAAGACTTGTTAGATAACCAAAGGTGCTTGATGTACAATCTTGTGATGAAGATTTGATTCACTTTTAGAATCAAATTTTGGCAGGAGAACCATTCTAGGAATTATTTCATGATAAGGATAACAACATTAGGTTCTGAGGAAGGTTGGTGGTTCAAAGTACTGAGGATCTTTGGGAACAAATCATGGCAGAAGCCCATGAGTCTCGTTTCATCATTCACCCTGGTAGTATGAAGATGTATAAATATTTATGCATGGACTACTGGTGGTTAGTAATGAAAAGGGATGTCTTTTTTATAAGGTGTCACACATATCAACAAGTAAAGGTCGAGCACCATAAGCTATTAGGATTATTTTAACCACTATCGGCCGCACAATGGAAGTGGGAGAATATAACGATTGATTATATCATTGTTTTGCCTATGAATCGAGCAATGCATCATGTGGTTTGTGTTATGGTTTATCGACTAACTAAGTCAGCATATATCCTTCCTATTAAAGTCATGGATAAATTATCCAATCTTTCTAGACTCTACATTCGATAAATCATAAGGTTGCACGGTGAACCTTTATCCATTATTTTGGATAGAGATCCAAGATTTGAGTCCAAGTTTTGGAATAAACTATAGCAGGAGTTAGGAACGATTCTAAACATCCACACAACCTATCATCCATAGACGGATGGACAATATGATAGGAATATTTTGACAATCAAATATATGTTGAGGACTTTATATATATACTTCCAGGGTAGTTAGGAAAACCATCTACCATTTTCAGATTTTGCCTACAACAACAGTTATCAGGCTACTATTGAGATGGCATCATTTGAAGCATTATACGGGAGACCTTTTCGTTCCCTAATTAGTTGCGAAGAATTTAGTGATAAGAGCATCTCAGGGTTCAAAATGATAGAGAAAACCATTGAGAAAATTCAATTCATATGATCTAGGCTTATGACCTCTCAAAGGCGTCAGAAAATCTACGTCGATACTCACCGCTTCGAATTAGAGTTTAGTGTGGGTGATAATTTGTTTATGAAAATGAAAGGTGGACTAGGAGTTACACGATTTTGAATAAAGAGGAAGTTATTACCAAGGTACACATGACCATTTAAAACTTTGGAGACGATTGGTCCAAAGTCATATAGTTTAACAGTACCACCACAATTATCTCAAGGGAAAAATGTTTTTCATGTATCGATGCTAATAAATTATAAACTAGATTCATGACACATTATCAATTTAAGTAACTTAAACCACTAGAATGATGTCTCATACGAGACCAGGCTAATGGCAATAGTGGACCACACAGAAAATATGCTTCGTAAAGACTCTATTCCCCTAATCAAGGTTGTTTGGGATAACAATGGCATTGATGGAGCGAGTTGGGAATTATAATCGATGATGATAAGATCACATATCGAACAGTTTACTTAGAGATGTTTAATGTTTTGATTTTACGGATGAAAATTACAAAGGTGGGAAGGCTGTAAGTCCCGAATTTCGTAAATTATTAAAAATTACGTAATGAGAATTATGGAATTAGTTTAACTAGAGTAATCTTATAAATAAAAATCAGATCCAAAAATTTCATGTACCACATACGCATGTTATGTTACACATTTTAAAGAATTTTTTGTAAAGCAACAAATAGTCAGAATTTATAAAAAAAATTAGGTAAAAAATTTGACCCCTCCCTGATTGGATTATTTTCAAGTTGTGAAATTTTACATAATTGAGGGGTCAAAGGATCCAACCCGCATTCGATTTTTGGACTTTTTATCTCTCTTCCTACCTCATTAGACTGAGTAGAACCATTATTGATTAGTGGTGAGTCATTTGGATGGAATTGGATACTTTTTGAAGGGGAAGAGTTAGTGACTTTGTCCTCGTAAATCCTTGCCAGTTATGATGAGTTTTGTAGGCCCCTAAACTAAGAATTTATTCTTCTCTCCTTCCTCTAAGAAATATCCCAAAGTCCCCTATATTCTCTCTACATATCAGGCTTGTAAGACAACCATTCCACCTTTCAATTACAGAGGTTAAGGATGGTATTAAGGGTGTTTATTTAAAGAAGAAAGTTTGAAAGGAGATTGGAATTAGGGAGCCTATTTGGGATTTCTTTATACCTATTATTGAAAGGAATTGTATCTTCAATAGGTTTAGGTTCTATATTATTTTAAGTTTAAAATGAAGCATGCTAGTTATATGTATACATATGTAGGATTTGCATGACTATTTATGTTAATTATCACTACATATAAGTATAGGTTGATAAAGATGTGATAAAAAGGGTTAAAAGTTGAAGTTGGAATTGAGTTGAAATTTCATAATATTTAAGGAAGTTATTCCTCAATAAAACCATGTTTAGACTATTTATTTCATGTCACATGTTTTGATGAACTTGATGAAGAAATGTTAGGAAGCATATATGGTTTGATAAGTGTAAACCACTTCATTCATGGAAAAAATCACATAATGTTATGTGAAATGGATTTTGTATGTTGAAAGTACATTTAAACAAGACTTGGAATATGAAATCATATTGTTCGAAAATCACCATATTAATCACATAACATGACACTACTTTATGTGAATAAAGTTTAAGAAGTTTATAGTTTGAGGAACTAAAGTGAAAATAGTAAAGTATTTTGGTTAAAATATGTATAATGATATTTATACAAAAATTAACAATGATTCAAAGTTTAAAATTCAAGGTTATCAATTTATAAGAATAAGTCTTAAAATGACAAAATTGTAGTTTTTAGGCAAAAAGTGTCATTTTATAAAAAACATAGATTCGGTAGTAATATTTTCAAGCTTGAATACTGTTTTGGAAAGTTATTTCTAAATGAAATAATGTGTATCAATAAAATTATAATAAAAAGTATTGAAGATGAAAATTTAATAAATTAGGAATATAATTCATGGAATGATAAACCTAATATTTTAATATAAAAACCGTCATTCATGAAATTGGATTTATGAGTAAATTTTCCAAACTGAAGGACTTTAGATAAAAGAGTTGTTTTTTATTTGGTGAAAATTCATATTTTTAAAAGTAAAAGTGAAAATAATATTTTTTTGTAAAATGTATAAAACACAAGTTTACGAGCATGCATGAATAGTGAAAAATGTAATAAAATGTGAAACTTAGAAATAAAGTGTGTGGGAATTTGTCTTATCCTTGGTATTTGGCCCTATCGGTCGGTAAAAAAGAAATAAAGGAAAAAGGTTTAAAAGTCGATAGTAAAGAAAGAAAGAAAAAGGGTCACAAAGATGTAACAAGAAAAAGAAGTTGAAATTTGGAAATTTAAGAAGGGCCTAGAGCCCTAGGGTGAGGCTTAATGCTTAAGCACCAAACAACTTATAAGTAGCATATTTTGGCATGGAGGGAGTCGAAGAAAGGCCTTATAACACTCATGGAATTGGTAGCCCAATTAAGAAAGTGAAAATATTATTTTTGGGCACGATACTCATCAATATAAATGCATGTTTATGAAATAAACTATAAAAATGTGAAATTATGTTAATGGTTGAATTAATGGGATATGGGTAGTATTAAAAGGAAGATAAAGTTTTAGCGACCTTATCGCTCGAATTATATGAAAAAAATGTGAATTGCATTTAATGTTTCATTATGCATGAGAACATTTAATCAACTGATGCATGATTTCATAATTTCTTAAACATATTTTATATGTATAGATATTATTTTTATGTATTACTTTACTAGTATTTCTCCTACTGGGCACACACTCATACCCCATCATTTTCGAAACCCCCGTGGGTACTTTGGGAAAAGATAAAGTCAAGGAAACCTAGGTACTATTTATGCTCTAGTAGAGTCTACTTACTATTTACTATAAACGTGTTATTTAAATGAAACTTTTGTTTGATTGGAATTATTTGGAACTGTTTTAAAGCATTTTAAATTTGGTTTATAATAAGACATGATGATGTGAACTTTTTTTAAATTGTTATTTACTCGATGATATTTGCAAGCTCTTTTATTTCAACTGTTCTTAAAAACTTCATAAGTTCCACGTCGTTTCATTAATGAAACCCAATTGATTTTATGACAAAAATGTGGAAGCAAGATTTTACTTAATATAAACGGTTTTCTTAAAGAAATCAAAATTGAAAAAAAAAATTTGCATTCACGCCCACAAATGGGCCATCACAAATTCCCTACAAGCTATGGGGTTAGCGTAGTGAAAAGAATTCAAGAAGATGCGCGCGAGTGATACCACACATTGACAAAGAAAAATGTGCATAATAAATTAATCACTACTTATCAAATTGAGATGTTGGATCCTAAAAACGAAGATAAACTGTTCAAGGGCTATATAGTTCAAGATGTTGATCCTGTGATATTGGATGATGAGTACTTAGAGGACAACCCAAATGGACTTGTTACTGGACCAAACTCTTAAGAAAGAATTATCATAAATCTTGAGGTAGAGGAAGAACATATTCGCCTGGATCCATGAGGACATGCCTGGGATATATCCAGAATATGTTTGTAATAAGCCCATCATAGGAAAACACGCTAATATCCTTTTTGGTATAGTAAGAAACGTCATATTTTCAGTGAGGAGATAAATATGACAATCCAAGAAGAGGTGCATAAATTATAAAAGGAAAA
This sequence comes from Sambucus nigra, assembly GCA_949130495.1. Taxonomy (NCBI): domain Eukaryota; kingdom Viridiplantae; phylum Streptophyta; class Magnoliopsida; order Dipsacales; family Adoxaceae; genus Sambucus; species Sambucus nigra. Next base: position 377,881,598 of record OX422214.1, on the reverse strand, counting down.
TTTCTTTGAATACTTCAAGTAACCAAAATGGCTTTAAAATATTTCCATGCACAAGAAGAAGAACAACAACTGGGGCATGTGCATCGATTTCACCGACCTCAATAAGGTTTGTCCCAAGGCTCACTATCCTTTGCCCATGATTGACCAGTTGGTCAATGATATGGGTGGACATGAACTACCCAGTTTAATGGATGCTTATTCAGGCTACAAGTATATAAAGATCAAGCCGAGAGATAGGGAGAAAACCTTATTAATCAGTATCTGAGGCAGTTACTGCTACAATGTTATTCCTTTGGGGCTGAAAAATGTAAGGGCTACATATCAAAGTCTAGTGAATAGAGGTTTTGAAGATCATATCAGCAAAACTATGGAAGTCTACATCGATGACATGCTGGCTAAGAGCAACAAAGCTACCGACCACATCAATGATCTGGGGAGAACTTTTGACCAGTTGGAAAAGCACCAAATGAAGCTCAACCATGTGAAATGTGTCTTCAGGGTCAAGGAGGAGATGCTACCGACCTTCATCGTCAACCATAAAGGTATATAGGGTAATCCAAGAAAGATCTAAGAAACGATAAATATGCAGCCTCCCAAGAGCAAAAAAGAGATCCAAAGGGTAATAGGACATGTATTAACATTTCGCTCATTTGTGTTAGGAGCCAATGATAGATTTCTTCCATTATTTGAGATGCTAAGAATGAAATTTTAGTAGAATGAAGAGTGTGAGGCATCCTACCTGGAATTAAAAAAATATTTGGGATATGTGCCTTTGTTGTCTTGGAAAGTCCTAGGTGAGAAGATCTCTTTATACTTGGTGGTGTCCGAGTCAGTAGGAAGTTAGACATTGGTCTGACAAAAAGTGAGAGTGAAGATGTATATTTACTACCCTAGTAAGGCATACCGTGGAGCATAAATTCGGTACCCTTGACTAGAGAAGTTAGCCTTGGCATGAATTGAAGCTTCTTGCAGAATGAAGTCGTACTCGCAAGCACATATTATTATCAGCAATACAGACATTCCTCTATGAAAAACCATTAATAAACCTAAGAAATATGGTAGACTGATGGATTTGGCAGTAAAACTAAGAGAGTATGATGTACATTATGAACAATAACAATAATTAAAGGCCATGCAATGGTCGATTTTATAGTAGAATATACATAAGAAGAGAAAATTGTCGAGAAAACTTCTATAAAAGAGAGCTCAACAGTAAAAAAATCAGAGCAGAGGATAGACGAATTCTTGGTATGTCGTTGTTAAAGCTCCTTTAATAAAAAAAATATCAATTACCTACAAAAATATATAACAAAACTAAAGAATGGTGGTAAGTGAGGTATCAATCCATCTCAAAGGAGTGAAATGAGAGGAAGACTAATGCAATCGATTTTTTTATTTTTATTTTTAAGACTTTTTACTTTTTCTATTGTTTTAATATTAAAACAATTTTCAAGGGTGAATGAAGACTAAACTAATTTAAATATCTAAAGACTAACTAAAAAGTGTGATGAAAAAAAAGTCAAATATAACTAAATAAAAACTTAAAATATGAGATGAATGAGGAAAGCAAAGTGAAAGATAACAAGGGATGGGATTACACCATGTATTCTAGTTAAGATATTTAATTAATTCATTCAAATTAAATGCCCCAAGTTAGTATCAAAATTACAAATCAATTCTCATTGCAAATGTAATTTTAATAATAACCTTTTAGAAAATTAAATTTAACACTCCTACAACTCTTGAAAAGTAGATCCAAATATCATCTGATAAACCACCCTCTAGGATCGATTTAATAAATTAGTTTAGATCATAAAAATAAGTTTATAGTTGATATTCTAATAAATAATTTAACATTTTTGCAAAACCTATCGCTAGCTCGATTCTAAAATGGGAACTAAGACTAGATTCTTGATTTTCTCTCGAAAATCATTTACCCTCTCTCGAGGCGTAAATCAAAATGTAAGAGTGCAAAGTTAATTATTAATGGAACATTTAATAAAAATAAATTAATTAAAGTGGGATTAACATTAAATCATCAGATCACCCCACCCCTTGGAAGGGGTTTCTAGCCTAACATGATAATAAAATACAAAAATGAAGTATTATTAACAAACTAAGCAAGAAATAAAAAAGTAGAGATAAGAGAACAAATCTTCAAACAAGTCTCCTTGATTTGCAAAATTGAACACTAAATCTTCATTGAACTTGAGCAACATCCATCCAATTTGAGCAAACAAACAATTTTAATTCAATATGTACACTGAATTGAATCTTTCAATACATTTTGATTTCTCACTAATCTCTAAAAAATAAAAGAAAAAAACTATTTACAAGGTGTTTCTCTCTCAATTTTATTTGTCTACTCTAAATTATCTATCTACAAAAGCAACTCTCTCTTCAAATGGGTCATTTCCCGCTTTTATAATGGGCACATTAGGGCAAGGTGCATAATTGAGAGGCTAATGGTGTAGGATAAAATGGGGAGATGTTTTGGAATTTAGGTGGGGGTAATTTAGGAAAGCACATAAGTGCATGTGGACTAAGAGGTGCTAAGGGCAATAATGGGAACATAGGAATATGGCCGTTTACATATGTGGGGATTTTGTTTTTGGCTTTGGTATTATGCAGGAGGTAAAAATCGGTTATATATGGGTGAGGCTTTGAAAATGGTTCACGGGTAAGGATTGAAAGTTGGAGTTTGGCATGGAGGTTTTGGCTGCCGAAGCAAGTGGATCAAGGCAGGGGCAGGGGCAGTGGGTTAAGGGTGGTAGTTGGTGATGAGGTGAGTCACGCCCGAGTTTACAAAATGGGGGAGAGATCGGGCTCGAATGGGGTTGGAGTTAAGGGGGTTCGGGTGGCCATGGAGGTTATGGGTCGCTACTGGGTCGAGATCCAGTCGGATTTGAACTGGGTTTAAGTCATAGCTTGGTTTGAATGGGTATGGGTCCTCCGGGTTCGTTTTCATACTAGGGGGCAAGTGGTTTGTTTGACGCCCGTGTCAGAGGTGAGATGGGTGTTGACGTGTTGGAATAAGGTGCTTAGGAAGGTGAGATGTTCTAGTGAGGGAAATTGGGTGATGATGAATGGGGTTATGAGTTTGGTTTGGGTACACTCTAATTGAGTATAAGGATGATTGTATTTTTTTTTTTGAAATGGGGTAAAAGGTGATTTGAATATAGGTATAAAGTGTTTTTATGGGGGTGGTATTTGTTAATGGAGGGTAGAAGAGATGAGAGAGAAAATGATGGTGAAAGGTTGAAGATGACTGTTGTTAATGGGGGAAGAGAAAGAGAGGATGGGTTTGTTGGGGAAGAAAGTGAATAGTGGATGAGAGGTGATTTGGTGTGGTAGGGAGTAGGTAATTAGGTGTGTGTGTGTAAGGGATTATTTTCGTGTGTGGGTGAGTGTAGGGTAATAGGGTGAGGGTGAAGGATATTGTTTGGGTGTATGAGTGGTGTATGGTAGGTGATGTGTGTGTGTGTTTAATTTCGTCATGCTATTTCCACTAAAGGTGTGGTACGGATTGTTTTTGTGGAAATTTATTAAAATCGCCACTAAAAATTGATTTTTAGTGACAAAATCACTTCGTCACCAAAACATCTCTTTAGGTGCCAAAAAAAATTTGCATCTAGTAAAGATTAAATTGTCACTAATAGTTGATAGTTTGCCACCAAAAGTCTATTTTTTTAGAAAAATAAAAGATCACCACCAAAAGGAACCTTTTGTGGTAAAACAAATTGCCACAATTCAACTTAAATTCGTATGGAACGATTTTTTAAACATTAAATTTCCACCCATAGTTGATAGTTTGCCACCAAAAGGCTATTTTTTGTAGCAAACCAAAGAATTGACACCCAAAGTACTGTTTCGTGGAAAAAAAAATCACCACATTTTATCTTAAATTTGTATGGAAAAACTTTCTTAGCAAATTAAATTCATCACTAAATGACATTTTTTATTGCAAAAAATTATCCATAAGTTGATGCAATATTTTTCACAATACATATACACGTTGCTTTGGTAACAATTTAATTTTGCCACATGTTTTTATTACTTGTCATGCAATTTCATATAATACTCAAAATAACTCATTTACCCAATTATAATAAAGTCATTGACATTTATATAGCAATCTTTGAAAAATAAATTTTTATCTCTAAAGTTCCTACGCTAAACATTATTTCAAACAAATTATTTACAAGAAATGTTCTACCATTCAAAAATATAAATAAAATAGGTCTAATACATAATTCTTCTTTATTGTTACTCTCCTCTAAAAAAGCTTCCACTGAATCTGGAAAAAAAAACACAAAGAATTTGTTTAGAATTATCACCTTGAAAAACAACGACAATAAATTTTGGAAGATTAATCAAAGCACATTTATAAATTTCACTTACAAATCTTGCAAAATAACAATAAAAATATGATAAATCACATTCATTAACATCAAATTTGTTCCCAATTAAACCTTACCCACCCACAAAAAAAAAAATTCACTGTGTATTAGGATTATTATTCGCTGATAACAAGAGAAAGCAAAAATTGTGCATGTCAAATATAAAACAAGTTTGGGATTATGTGCTTACCGCGAAGAGTTATATTGTTGTATTATGAGGTTACTTAATTCCTCAAGTTTTCCATTAAGCTCATCCATTAGTCCTTTCATTATCGCTTTTTTCCTTCTTGCTTCATTAGCTTCTCTCCTTGCTTCATCTGCTTCCCTCCTTGCCTGTTAGCATCCTTCCTTACCTCAACAACTTGTTTATCTCTCTCAATGTCTTTCTCCTTTTGCATAGCAGCAACTACGAATGATGTGGGTTTAAGACCAACCCCACTTAATAAAAAAATTAAAAGTCGCATTTAATCTTAAATTTTTCATCCGCAAGTGTTAAACAAAGATCATGCCATTTAGTCTCACTTAATTTTGGAAGCCATTCCAAAGATCTTTGGGACTTGAAGTGTTCAGGATACATTTTCGAGCAGAAGTTACGCAATTGATTATTGAGTTGTGCCATTACTACAAAATTCATGTAATCATGATTTGGCAATTAAAACTTGTCATATTCAAAAGAAATAAAAAAAAAATTAACTCACAACTCTAAATGCGGACTATGTTCCATATATGAGAAAAGGTAGCTTACCCGAACAAGTATCCACATATGATTTTTGTTCTCCTCTGAAACTTCCTTCCAATACCAGAAATTGAATGGGCATTTTCTCGGATAACAATGACTGCCTCAGATTTTATTTTGAGCATGATAATAGTAATAGTATAATTTAAGTTTCATATAAAAAGTCCTCCTCATTAATGAAATTGATCAGCTATACAGCATTAGGCAAATGAATAGCACCAACCTGATTATAGATGACACAAATAGGCTATACACAATGAATTCACTATTATAAAACCAACACATTTTTGGGACAGGGAATGATAATGCAATATTATGTATCTCAATGCAACATATAACGGGCAATATTATGGAAGGAAACAATAAAAGAGACTTAAAATGTTAAATATTCATGCCATGTAATTTCAAACAGTCATTACAGCCTACAAAGTAAGCGGTGACAGACATTACGTGAACAATCCCTACAACCCAAGCTTATCATGATCCTCTAAAAAATAATTGTAAAAAATTGTTTCAACAAGTAGTATGATATGTTTTATAGTTACAGAATTCTAGTGATTAGCAATACATAATCAAATACCTAGCTAGAAAGCCAGCAATACCATTTTGTACCAAATGTTAAGCAGTTCAGATATAATATAGGGCCTTTGGCTATTAGTCAGTAGCCCTAACAAAACTAGAAAACGATTATTACGCGATTGGGATATATAACCCGATTAATGGCAAGTTGACACCCGATGACCCGGAGATGGATGTGGGTATCGAGTTGCGGGTGGATTATGGGTCGTATAAATTATTCTCAACTAGAGGATCCTAAGTTACCCATGCAATGCCACTGTATAGTCGTTTCCATCATTATGGGTATCTATGATTGAATTTAATCATTCAAAAATTTCTTTATCCAACATTTCCAACAGTAATAAATTATAAGCAGAAGATTGTTCCTTCCACGTTAATATATGCAAACTGGCATTTCTGATTATCTTTCAGGGAAATATACACAGTGAAAAAACCAGAGTTTATATAACATTTTCCCAATATTGAATGATTCATTCTTAAGATGCATAATAATTGATCTCAATCACGATCAAATTTTTTGTGTTGTCACTTGCTATCACAATCATAGTTGTTCCATAGATGATGCGCTTACATTTTTATAACGTCTTGTGGAATGGTTTGCTTCAGAGATACATATGACCGATTATGGGAAGGGCAGGGAAGGGCTTGGCATAAGATTTTTCAATTTGTTAACTAAGTGTTTCATCAACATGTATAAGGTAGATATGAATAGAAGGTTCAAGATGAGGGAGTCCACTTTTAGTTTCAACGTTGTGGGATTTTTGAAAGTCGTTGATTGAAGTTCATGTGTATACATGTGGGAATATTGGATCGATATCGGAGCATATCAGATTCATGTCAAAATCCTACCAATATCAAATACTCACCTTTATAATATTGGAATATTTGTTTTCTTAGGATAAGAATTTTGAATTCCTGGTCTTGTATTTTCAATTGTAGAATTTCACATATTAACTATTTTCAAAGAAAAAGATTACAATGCGAGAAAACTGTGTAATATCTGTGTTGAAATTATCCAAAGCTCATGCCCATGGAATAAACAAAGTTTATTCAGTTGAATGCATATTATACAAGCTAAGCACCCAATATTTGATTTTTATATCACTAAAATAATTCTTTTGAACAGTGTCAATAGTATGAACACAGAGTATGAACATATATTCTTTTGAACAGTGTCGGGTGTCGATAGTTAACATGTCGGGTTTGGCATTGACCCCCTTCACCGGTTAAAATCCATCAAAACCCATTAAAACTCACAATTTTAAGAAAATAAAAAATATTATTGGATCTTCGAAAGATTTTATGTATTTCAATGGTAATTTAACCATAGTGAATTTTACTAGATGAGAATTTTAGTAATGTTAATAAATCTGACTGTGTTCGTCAACTCGTGTACGATTTATCTTAATTGATAATAACAGATGAACACGACATGTTAAGTTAAGCGATCGGCTTTAAATATGATTTTTCCACATGACAGAAAAGTCACCCGTTTAGGCACGAACTTAATAAGACAAATACTCGATAAAAAATGACACTCGTTGTTAGGTCTAATATATATGTATGCATTGTGTAAATATATGTGTGTGTGCACACATGTTTTTAATGCATTTGTGTCTTTTTTTTCCTTTTTGTATCCATATCATGTATATATTTCTATACTACACTGAGTTAATGCATAGACAGAACTCAACTGACCTTCCACATATTCTAGTTTCATAACAATGTAATGTTTGTTTATTATGTAATCCAGATTCCAGGAAATGTTGCATTATATGTCTAAGGAATTGTATGATAACTATGTAATTACCTTATAAAGAATGACACCAGTGGTTGTAATGTTGGGCTCATAAAAGGTTCACGAACATGAATACACAAGTAAAAGTAAAGTCAATGAGAGGTCCAACATGCCACCAAAGGTAACATTATAATGCAGTAGGAGGTCAAAGAGTAACTACATTCAACAATAGGTATCGACATAACCTACCAGAGACGTGGTAGAAAATAGTAAAATGTCATGACATGTGTATATAGTGTTAGTTTACTATATACTATGCATCGAGTAGGCCAAACAATTCCTAATTATTTTAAAGGGAGAAAAAATTAATACCAGTTGTATTCGCCCTTTAACTGGAATACGCAGACGACTCTTGTCACTTCTTAGATCATCATTTCAAGGCCTCTTTTTAAAAAAATTTCTCTGCAATTGTTCAAATGAAGATTCCTAGTGAAGTTTATATATGCATAGTACAGTAAATAGCTATCTCTATTAACATTGGTTGCTGCAAGCAGAAGTTTCTGTGATTTAGGGGAGAATCATCCTCCAGTTAGGATAGTTAAAAAGCCATCAATTCTTTGCACAATAAATATACCAAACATGTTCTTTAGATATTATGTCAAGCATATGAAGAAGCTATTTTTGAAGGATAAATAATAGAAACAATACATAGGGAAACTACTCAAGTTACATCAAATAAAAAGGGTGCACCAAAAAATTTTGGACCAAGGGGAGACAGAGAACAAAAGGGCAAGGCCACCTTTTCTGAAGACATGGATATTGCACCATTTTTGGATTTTACCTCACTTGATTCGCTTAAGATATCAAGTCCAAGTGGAGCTAAAAAAGTACGAGGTAGTAATTCATCTAGTACAGGGCCATCAGTGAAAAATATAGAGGTCGTTCCACTGTAATCAGATATCGGCGTAGTGATATGATGCATAACCAATATTATAGTCCCTAGGAACAAGCTCAAGTCCAACTTGATGAAAACTATCTCTGTTAAAGTAATAAATAAGGAGATATATGAATTTTGAGGTACGAGCTCCTATACCTCCTTGAGACATTTTTGGTTTAGTGCGATATACCTACTTGGATGCAAAATAAAATCGTGAAAGATAATTTTACCTACATGGAGTGGAATCCATTTCATTATATTTGTCCAAATCACATAATTATAACATATAAAGTTGTTTATGAACATAATTTACTCTGAGTACGAGAATTTTTTTTCACCATCTTACTATTCACGCTGAACCAAATAGCGCCTTAAATAGATCAGAGGAATGATTATTTTTGTAGAGGGCTGCTGCTCAGGTTACTCAAAAATATATAGAAGAGGTGATAAGGAACTCATGGAGTACTATTAATCTTATTAATATCATCATATCATTACAGTCTTGTCCGAAAGTTATAATTGAGCTAAACAATTATGAAGAACTTTTCTTACAAAGAAGCCGAGAAGCTCATTCATCTTTGAAGCATGATCTAACATAGCTAACGGGATATCAGCAAAATACTCCTGATGTTTCACATTCACATCTAACCTAGCTGAAGGGCTGTTAGAAAAATACTCCTGATGTTTCATATTCACACCATACTCTCGCAGAGCTTTCAAAAGGTCATCCATTACCATGATTGGTCACTTACCTTTTGCTCCTTGTCTCTCTTTTCCCTGACTATTATCGATTATCATACCTTGCAGTGCTGAAATGCATCAGTTGAGACCTCCGCAATAAACTTATGTGTAGCAACGGCTACCGGCTTGATTAATCGAACATCTGGACAATAAAATCCTCTTTTAGCCAAATAATGCTCCACTAATTCATCAATAATAGTGGGGGTGTAGTCCATGAGAGAAGCAAGAAAATCGAATAAAGCATGGTCGTCATCGTATTTGCCTTCGTTTGATTACTGCTCGTGGAACATAATCTTTGTTTCTCTCCTAAATGACACATCAATATGGTGTTGGTGTGAGTAAGTGATATGAAATCTGTAATGTGACCCAATCATACAATCACTTACAATTGCATAAGCATAAGTTATACAGGAGGAATTCATATGGAATTTATCATGGCACATTATCACATGAACAGTTAATTTGTCTGTCCCCCATGTTCTATACTATCATAACACGTGGTACTAATTGGACTTCGTGTTTACTAGACAATGACTTCTCTAAATGACACATTATTATGGTGTTGGCGTGAGTAAGTTATATGAAATCCGTAATGTGACCCAATCATACAATCACTAACAATCACATAAGATATGAAATCTGTAATGTGGCCCAATCATACAATCACTAACAATCACATAAACATACGTTATGCATGATCCTCTAGATGTACATAAGCATAAGTAGATGATTATAACAATCTTCACTACACATGATCCTCTAGATGTACATTATAGACATATACCATAATAATGAACATAAGTAGTCCTTCTTTAGTTCTATTGAAATGATTAACCATAACAAATCAAAACATATATATTACAAAGTAAACACTATAATTATTCAGAGTATTTATTAGGAGGCAGAGCCATATATCAGTGTGCTACCTAATGCCTTATGTCTCTCAATGGGCCATAGTGCTTTAGTCTCTTCTCCACTCAAACTATTTGAGATTGTTGGCCATATATTTTGTTTTGTATTTCTCTTGGTCTACCTCTCTTTATACGTATCCCTCTTATCGTGCTATGATCTAGCTACGTCAAGAGCTCTAGTAAGGATCTCGTGTTTGCTAGTTTCATGTCTCAGACTAGAGTCTTTAGTATAGTATCTAAAACCTATTGCGGGAAGGAAGGAAAGTAGGGATTCCTTCCGGGAATGGATAAGGCTAATCTCTAGGCGGGCTGCCAGGTTTCGCCCATGCTACGATTGAACAAGATTGGACCTATTTTGTTCAACCAAAGTTAAGGAGTTCTAGAGCACAAGGGAATGGACTTTCATTCTGGGGACCGCCTCATTTATGTACTTAGCACCTCCCTTGATTGTTGGAAGATGCGCGCGCGACATAATAAAGGCCCCTGGGAGAAACCAATGAAAAGCCAGGGTAGAGGAAGAATACTTTTCAACTTTTCATGAAGATAAATTCCGTTTTTTAAAACATTTTTAAGTTGTTACACAAACACACACTAATTAAAATTGAGCTTACTTATACTTTCAAACTTCATCATAATCTAATGTCTATACTTGAGCTTGTAGTTATCCAAAGGTATCCAAATCATATGATCTAAATTTGAAATTCTCAACCACATATTTATTCAAATATCACCTCCTTATCATTCCAATCATTCAAAGCAATATTCTTAAATAACAATTAAGATACACTCCTTACAATTTACGAATTAAAAACCATAGAAAATATTTTACACTTTAAATACTCCTTATTTCATCATTTAGTAGTGAATTAGTTGACCTGTGCATTCAATTTTGTACAGGTATATTAGATGAATCGGTGAATCGAATTCATTATATATTTGTATATATAATGAATATTTTTGACTATTTGCTAGATATTATATCAATCAACACTTTCACAAATACACTTATAGATCTCATTACAACAAACAAAGAAGAATTTAAATTTACACTTAAAAAACAAGAATTGAAATCATTGAAACATGGGGTGAGAAGATAAATCAGAAAACCAAACTGAACCAACCAACAAAATTAGAATACACTTTGATTATGTCAGACATTACATTAAGTATATATAAACACACACACATACACACACAAATGTATCGGTGAATCATAGGCAAGAGGGAAATGAGAGAAACGCACCTACCCAATGAATCGTCGGCAAGAAATCAGATAAAAGCACCTATATGAACGCATACAAAGACATGAAAGGATGAATGCATACACAGAAATTAAAGTAACACGTTATGTATGCAAATATACATACAAAAAAAGCACTGCATTCATATACAAATCCGAAGAACACAACTAAATATGAACGCACCTGTATATGTCAAATCAGATGTATATCAAATCAGAGGAGCGCAAATTGCAAATCAGATGTATATTTGTATATGAACACAAATATATGATATTTATTTAGTGTTGACAACGAACCTGTATAAAAATGCAAAATGCAAATAAGATGTACATCAAATCAGAGGAACTCAAATTGCAAATCATATGTATATATGTACATAAACACTAATTTATGGTATTTAGTGTTGATAATGCACCTGTATATAAATGCAGACACACTTGATAACGAAAATTTCAAAAACTTCTGATACAACGCACCTGGCAATTGCTAATTAAATGCACATCAAATCAGAGGAACACAAATTGCAAATCAGATGTATATTTGTATATAAACGCAAATTTATGGTATTTAGTGTTGGTAATGCACCTGTATATGAATGCAAATGCACTTGATAATGAAGACTGCACACGCACCTGATATAATGCACCTGATAATTGCAAATCGGATTGATATGTCCGAAATTATAGTAGTAAAAACTCCTCATAGCAAGACTCTAATACAACGCACCTGATAATGTAATTTGCATCTCAAATGCAATTTTTAATGGATCTGGGGGTGAATGGAAGATGAGGGGGATTTGGGGATGAATGGGAGAGGTTGCAAAGACTCCTCGTAGCACTCCTCCTCCTCCTAAAATGTTTTTTTTGGCATAAATTAATGTTGGGGGTAATCTGGGTGTATCTTAATTGTTTTTTTGTGGCAAATTAATATATTTGTTACTAATTAATCTATATTAGTGGCAAATATTTTATGTTTACAATTAATTAAAAAAAAATTGTTCCCGATAGATGTTTAATTCTTCCTGCTTTACATTTAGTGGCAAAATTAGTGGTAATTTTAATTTGTTGTCACTAATACATAATCCTTTAGAGGTAAACATAAATTTTGCAATAAAATATACCTTTTAGTGGCAATAAGTGATTAGCCACTAATAAAATTTCCACGAATTGGTATTTTTCTTGTAGTGTGGTGCTCAAGTTTGATAGGAAGGAAATATGGTTTAGAAATAGTGATGGGGTGAGCGTCATAGAAATCACACCACCGTTCTATGAATGAATGATGAAAATGGTCGCGCTCTGGCACGCCAGTGAGCTGTCGATGAAAAAAATCAACACGACAAGAGAGTGGTGGGCATAAAGTAACAAGCTCAATGTCACAGAAGTGGAGAATATCTCCACAAACACTCTCGGGAATGGTGAATGATGGTTTGAGGTTAGGATCCAAAGATATTTTTAGAAATATAAAAGGTGTAAAATCAAGCTCCAAACCAGGTGGTGGGACGAAAAGGAAAATAGGTGGAGGATGCAAGTAAGGACCTAGATAAACATATGTGAATTGTCGAGGTATAATGGATAGGTCCAAACAACGTGGTTGGGAGGGTGAAATAATGGGTGGGTTGGGTGTTATAAATGGTGGATCGGGTTGGACAAATTGCTGAGGAAGATGATCCAACTCAAGAGTATGGGAGACACACTTCTCATGAGACGCGGTGGAATCCTTAAGGGTACTCGTAGGAGGAGTAAAGGAGAAGTCACAAGGGAGAGTGGTTTCTAAAGATGGAGTGGTCAACTTTGATAGACGAGTATCACTAATTAATGTGGTGGGTAAGTGAAACGATGCACCAAGATTAGATATTGAGGAATCACTCGAAATATTGGGCTCAAGGGAGCCATGCATAGTGGTACAAGACTCATATTCGGAGAGGAGGAAAGCATCCAGATTCAATCTAGAGAAAATGGTGAGCACTCGTAGCCGGAGTTAGCCTATGATAAAGTTGTTCCTCAGCAACACACATAGTGGGATGGATAGGTGTAGACTCCGAATTTTTTTTGCATTCGGCGGGAGAGGAAAGGTGAACCTCAATAGAAAGTTCATTTGGACAAAGCAGGATTTGATCAGTCTCACTATCTTCAGATAAATCAACACAAGTGTCAATTTGAGGCTCGGACCATGGAATGGTCTCAATTTTGAGATTCTCAGAGTTGTGGGTTTGGTCACACTCAAAATCAGTGCCATAAGACGACTCATCGTCACTCCAAGTGGGGGAAAGAATGGGTTGAATAAGGATCAAATCCGACTCCCTCTCACACTCAATTTCATTAAATATTTATTCAAGCTTTTGAAGGGCTTCATTTTGAAATTCATTAGATTGCTCTTTCTCTAGGATGAAATTTTGTAAGACGTTTTCGAGAGCTGAGGTGGATGTTGGTGGTTGTGTGTGGGCGGGTGGTGGCGGTGGGTGAGGTGGACACAACTCACTATGGACATTAGGAAACGATGAATACTCATATAAATAATGGTGAGCGGGGTCAAGTGTATCATACACAGGAGAAGCATCTTCATGATAGAAAAAAGGCTGATAATCAGTGGGTGTATAGTGAGGGAACTGATCGAGAATGGGTGCAGTTGATTTCCATGATGACTGTTGGAACGTGTGAGGATCCATAACATCGGGTTGGGATCCGTATTGGGTGAAAGATGATCAGACATCCACAAATAGCTAGGGTACTCACACAACTCAGGATTGGATATATCATGATAATAGGCCGAGGTGGATTTAGAAACAGTTTCATATGGATAAACTTTGTCCATGGTGGGTTCGGATGGATATAAAAAATATGGACACTCAAGGGACAAGTGATTGGCTAGAAAATACGATATGAACAATGAAGCATTTAATGCATTGATACTCATCATCGAAGGCAATGAAATGTGAGATGCGTGCATGGATGACGCCTGAGTATCAACAACGTGCATTTGGGAGTTGAAACCACTAATTAAAGTGTGAATATTCGATTTGGGATCAACATCAAACATGCTTCGAGAGAATGGAATATGGCCAAAGTATTCTAGTAAAGGGAGTTCGTCAACCATAATGAGAGAAATTTCAAAAGGAAAGAAAATATTTTTGGATTTTTCTGAAAATGAAAGAAAGAAAATATTTTTGGATTTTTAGAGAAATAAAGGAAGAAAATATTTTTGGATTTTTTTGGAGAAAATGAAGAAAAATAAAACAATTTTTTGAATTTTGGGAAGAAAAGATTGGAGGAAAATATTTGGACTCTTTGAATGTTGACAAACTCAAAAAAATCGACTATCAAAAAATTGAGTTGGACACACACAAGCCAAGGATAAATCCTAACTAACCCATAGCCAATTTTTGTCTTTAAATTTAGTAAAAGGGTAGTCAAATTTTAATTAAGTCAGCAGGCAATAAAAAATCACGGAATTATCTGAGTGATCGCCTTTGTAAAATGTTCTCCTATTGGGCTACCTAGTTGATTGATTTTAAATTTAATGATAGCTAGGGTAGCACACAATGGTAAGAGAGTAAGTCGAGTGATGAAATCCCTTCTCGAGAATGACTGGGTGTAGGTCTTAATTAATTAATTCATCACACATATTTAAAAATAAATGTGAGAATTAAAAACAAATAAGAGAACGTAACCGCACAGAAAAATTGACTCGCTTACAGGAGATTCACTAGGGTTTAAGAAATGTACATCCCACGATTTTTACATCGTGGGGTGATGAACAATTTGAGTCGACCGGGGGAAGATATTGCCTATCTGAGTTGGCCTCGGGAGTCCTACCGACCCAAAGTGGAGAAGCTTTTTTTCATCGCCTTTGGATCCCTCTCTCTACCTTGTCCGATTTCCCAATCACGCTTTTCTTCTCTCTATTACAGATTTAAATGAAAAGAAAAATAATGGTGTCTCCAAGCACCGCAATACAAGCCAAGAATAAAATCCAAATACAAGTCTTATAAAAAAATAAAAAAATGCTACGAAAAATGAGAAGTGCAATACAAATGAATCACAAATAGGAAATCCTCTCCAATGCTTCAATCTCCAAAGATTGGCAACGACGCCATTTGATGGAGAGTTTTTTTTGTATATGTGTCATTGTTTAAAGACACTTTAATCATAATCTTTCATACCTACAAAAATATATCAATACTAGAGTGTAGAGGTAAGTATGGGTGTTAATCATAATTTAAGGATGAAACATGTGAGCGAGGAATGCAATTCTTTTTTATTTGATTTCTTTGTGGAGTTTTTACTTTTTCTATAAGATTTTTTAATAATGAAATAATTTTCAAGGGTGAATGAAGGCTAAACTAAATCAAATATCTAAAGACTAACTAAAAAGTGTGATGAAAAATAATTGAAATATAACTATATAAAAACTTAAAATATAAGATGAATGATGAAATCAAAGTGAGAGCTAACAAGGGATCGGATTACACCATACATTCTAGTTAATCTATTTAATTAATTCATTCAAATTAAACGTCCCAAGTTAATATCAAAATTACAAATCAACTCTCATTGTAAATGAAATTCTAATAATAACCTCTTAGAAAAATTAAATTTAACACTCCTATAACTCTTGAAAAGTATATCCAAACATCATCTAATAAACCACCTGCTAGGATCGATTTACTAAACTAGTTTAGATCATAAAAATAAGCATAGAGTTGAAATTCCAAGAAATAATTTCATATTTTAGCAAAACATATATCTAGTTCGATACTAAAATGGGAACTGAGACTAGAAACTCAATTTTCTCTCGAAAATCATTTACCCTCTCTCGAGGCTTAAATGAAATTGTAAGAGTTAAAAGTTAATTATCAAAGGAACATTTAATAAAAATAAACTAATTAAAGTGGGATTAACATGAAATAATGGGATCACCACACCCCTTGAAAGGGGTTTCTAGCCTATTATGATGATAAATACACAAATGCAATATTATCAGCAAACCAAGAAGGAAATAAAAAATCAGAGATAAAAGAAAAAAAATTAAAACAAGCCTCCTTGACTTGCAAAATTGAACTCTAAATCTTTATTGAACTTGAACAAAATCCATCCAATTTGAGCATCCAAAATATTTTAATTCAATACATACACTTAATTGAATCTCTCAATACATATGATTTCTCACTAATCTCTATAAACATTATAGAAAAAAATATTTACAAGGTGATTCTCTCTTAATTTTATTTTTTAACTCTAAACTATTTGTCTACAAAAATAACTCTCTTAAAATGGGTCATCTCTTGCTTTTATAATGGGCACATTAGGGCAAGGGGCATAATTGGGAGCTAATAGTGTAGGGTAAAATTGGGAGAGGTTTTGGAATTTAGGCGGGGGTAATTTAAGAAAGCACATAAGTGCACGTGGGCTAAGAAGTGCTAAGGGGAATCATGGGAAAAATAGAAATCTGGCCTTTCAAACATGTGAGGCTTTTGTTTTTAGCTTTGGTATTATGTAGGAGGTAAAAATCGATTATATGGGTATGGATTAGAAAATGGGTTGTGGGTAAGGATTGAATGTTGGAGTTTGGAATTAAGGTTTGGCTTGCCGAAGCAGGTGGATCAAGGTAGGGGAAGCGGATTAAGGGTGCTAGCTAGTGATGAGGTGGGTCCTACCCGACTTTGCAAAATGGGGCAGAGCTCGGGTTTGAATGGAATTGGGGTTAAGAGGGTTTGGGTGTCCATGGTGGTTAAGGGTTGCTTCTGGGGTGAGAGCCGATCGGATTTGAACTGGGTTGTGGGCATAACTAGTTTTGAACGGATATGGGTCCTCCGGCTTCGTTTTCATATTAGGGGCAAGTGGAGGGTTTGACAGGTCTGAGTGAGAGGTGAGATGGGTGTTGATGTGTTGGAATAAGGTGAGTTAGGAAGGTGCGATGTTGTGGGTGAGAGAAAT
Organism: Sambucus nigra; assembly: GCA_949130495.1. Lineage (NCBI taxonomy): Eukaryota > Viridiplantae > Streptophyta > Magnoliopsida > Dipsacales > Adoxaceae > Sambucus > Sambucus nigra. The sequence continues at coordinate 377,864,382 of OX422214.1, read as the reverse complement.
AGGGTGATGATGAGTGGGGTTACGGATTTGGTTCGAGAATACCCAAATTGTGTATAGGTCTAATTGTTTTTTTTTTAAAAGGGATAAAAGGGATTTGAATATAGGTATAAAGTATTGTTATGGTGGTGGCATTTGGTAATAGTGGGTAGAAGAGATGAGAGAGAAAGTGATGGTGAGAGGTTGATGATGAGTGTTGTTAATGGGGGACGAGAGAAAGATGATGGGTTTGTTGAGGAAGAAAGTGAATAGTGGATGAGAGGTGATTTGGTGTGGTAGGGAGTAGAGAATTAGTGGTTGTATGTGTAAGGGATTAATTTAGTGTTTGGGTGAGTGTAGGGTAATAAGGTGAGGGTAAAGGATATGGTTTGGGTGTATGAGTGGTGTATGGTACACGGCGTGTGTGTGTGCGTGTTTAATTTGTGACTCTAAAAAATAAACTAAGATAAAAAATAAAAATAATAATAAAAATAAAATTAAAAACATGTAAGATAAAAAAAAACTAAACTAAAAATAAAAATAAAAATTAAGTAAGTACTCACTAAAATAAAAAAATAAAACCGCACAAAAACAAAACTCTAATATATACAACTATGAACACATAAATAAACACGACTCAAATAAAAAAATAAAAATAAAACTAATAAAATAAACAAACCAAAAACAAATAAAAATAAAATAAAGGAAAATTTAGTAACTACTACTCGATGTGTAACGATAAAAATATATAAATTGCTAAAAATATATACATGACTCAAAACAAAATATAACATATAAAATCCATATAAACGACACAAATAAGAATCTAAAAAACTAAAATTAAAGGGGACAAACTAAACACACTCGGGGATCGGGGGATGGTTTTGGGGCATGACATAGAGGGTCTGGGATAGGTTAGAGTTTGGGGACTTTTGGTTTAGCCATTTCTTACTGACAATTGCCTCAAAATAGATCTTTTAACACCGCAACTACGCACAATAAACAATTACTACGCACAATCAAGCCCGCACAATAAACAATTACGCGCATAACACCCAATTTTGTCGAGAATTAACGAATAAAATGCGTCTATTTCGGGTATAAAATATATACTTTTGTGTTCTTATTAGCAAACATCTATGGAAGAGGGATCAGTTGGGAAGACAACCGATAAGACTTCTTTGAAAGAGAGATTAGTGACAAAGATAACTGAGCAGAATTTTTCGAAGGAGATCGCAATAAATCCAGTTAGCTAGGTCATTGACAGACTATAGTCATCAACCCCACAAAAGGAAAGGAGTGGTGAAATGGAGGAAATGAAAACAATTGTTCAATAGTGGATGTTCAGATGAAGGTAGATTTGAAGCAGAGCCTCCATTATCACAGGTGTTTATGGATGGTTCATGTTATGCTAACAGTAATGGAGAATACCTAATAATCATGACACCTGATGGGGGTGATGTGGAGTATGCCCTCGAGTTTCGTTTTGAGGCCTCCAACAATGAGGAGAGTATGAACCTATCATAGGAGGCCTGAGATTAACATCATTAATAGGTTCCAAGAAGTTATCAATGCATAACTACTCTCAGCTCGTTATAAAATAAGTCATCGGAGTCTACGAGCCAAGATAAGAAAAAATAATGAAGTACTTAGCAGAGGTGAAAGAATTATTATCAAGGTTCTTTTTTGTTCAAATGGTCAGAATACCAAGAGCTGAAAACATAAGGGTATACACACGTGTTTATTTTGTGTTAGACACTAAAAAAACTAAGAACAGTGTCGGTAGATGTCTTGGTGCATTACAGAACAGATGAAGAATTTGGTTTTATGATGGAGGTGTACATGGGAACATCTAGGATGGATCCCATCGGAGCATATTTGGAGATCGATGTAGTTTTGACAGTTCCAAATAAGGCGAGAAGTGCGTCTATCCAACTGAGGTTAATGACTTGATGAAGGAAGTGTATGAAGGCTCTTTTGGGGGCCATATAGAAGGAAAATCATCGGTGAAACAAGTGGACACCCAAGGGTAATATTGGCCCACTATGAAAGAAGATTGTGCAAGCTATGCCAGGAAGTGCTAGAAGTGACTGAATTACGTTATGATTTACAAAAGACCTAGAGATACATTGACGTAGATCACATTCATTATCCCTTCTCCATGTGCGGGATTGACCAGGTTAGTTCCTTACTGGAGAGAAAGGGTAGATTAAAATATCTGGTCGTATCAATAGATTACTTCACCAAATGGGTGGAGCCCAAGCCCCTGGTGGAGATGATATATGACAAAGTCTCTCCTTTTACACGGAAGAACATTATTTTATGTTACAAGATGTCATACACATTCATCTTGGATTACGGTACTCAATTCGATAACTAAGATTTTTTGAGGATTACTATATACATTTAATTATCTAAGAACTGAACTCAGCTTCTGGTCACCCACAATGTAACAGGCGGACATAAGTGACAAATAAAACTCTACAGACGAAAGGAAAAAAAGGTTACATGATGCCAAGGAGAATTAGATCAATGAGATACAGAGTGTACTTTGGGAATATAGATGACACTGAGAACGACAATAGGCAAGACTCCATTCATGTTGGTGTTTGGTACTGAAGTGGTAGTTTCTACTGAGATCATCTTACCCAGCTAATCGATAATCATCATTAATGTAAGGACGCAAATTTCCAATTGAGTACTTTGTTGTTTTGGCTCAATTCCAGAAAAAAAATGTTTGAGTCATAGGATAGAGTATATTGATCATCCTTCAAGCCTATGACGTGTTTGTTGAAGACGTAGCGGCCAAGTGATGTGGTTTATGTGCCTCGTTTGTACGTCATCAACAATTGTTCCATGCTCCCAAGGTATGAATGCATTTATATATATATAGGAGCTTAGAACAAGTTTATTAGGTTTTTGGTTTTTAAAAGTGTGTTTTTGTTTTCAGAATGGTTCTATTAAAACTTATATAAATAGTATATAATGTTTCTGGGCTTAAAAATATTTTTTTTAACATTCTGTGAGTTCTTCGCCGTGTCGTTCGAATGATATTGTCGTTCGAACCACAAGTCGTTGGAACGAGATTGCCAAAGACTTCCCATTATGGCATACTTGAACTTCGTTCGAAATATCGTTCGAACGAGATGGTCGTTCTAACGAGATTTCTAACGAGATTCTAAAGAGTTCATGCTGGAACTTCGTTAGAAGACTCGTTCAAATGAGAATGTCGTTCGAACGAAATGTCGTTCGAATGAGATTTGGCGGGAACAAGTTTTTTGACATTTTTTTGGCAGTTTTACCCACTTTCCCACTTGTTTTACCCCACTATATATGTGCGGGAATAACTTTTTCCAACTTAACTTTTCACATCCTACCAACCTCTAGAGAGTGTTTAGGAGAAAAATTGTTTTAAGGAAAAGTTCATTGTTTTAAAGTGTCAATTTTCAAGGGAAAATTAATATACATGTTAATTTACACCTATAGTTTAGTTAATCCAAGTTCATATATATATACATCTTGCTTGGAGTTTTGGCACCGGTTTTCTCTACACCATTGAAGAAGAGAAGTTTGGGTTTGCTTCTAAATCCCATAAAGAAGAAGAGGTTTTTCGTAATTTACCCACTTGAAGAAAGGCTCCTAGTTCGGGTGACGGTGACCACATAAAGTCCGATCGGTGGATTCCGAGACCACGGTGGAGCTCCGTGGTTATTCGATAGGAATAGGTGTCTAAAAGAAGGAGCGTCGAGGATTGATAGGTATCGAGTCATGCGTTGTAAGTCTTTTGTCTTGTAATAGTAAATTCCGTTCTTAGTGGATTTGAGGCTAGGGCCGTCCGAGGTTATTTCCCGTTGTGGGTTTTTCCTCGTACATCCCGGTGTAGTGGATTAATTGCTTATTTTATCTTTTGCAAAATCACCTAGAACGCATGCTTAAGTAAAAAGATAAAATTGGTTTAATTTAATCACTACATGTTTAATTTGGTGATTAATTAATATTGGATAATGCTTAGTTAATTAATTCAAGTCATTTAATTTAATTTAATTGTTAAAATTGGTTTGGCCTAACTTGATAACATTGCAAAATATAACTTAGGCAAATTTCTAGGACTTGGGTTAATTAATGGTGTTTCAGTTAATTTCACTTGGTTGAATTTTATTTTGTAAAAGATATTAAAATTTGGTTATTCCATTTATTGAACCATCACCTTTACGCTTCCGCATATCTATTTCATAACAAGGAAATCTAGGACTTTAAAGAAGATTCAAATCGTGGGTCTACTCCGCACTTTCAATTAACTCAACGGGAGTGATTTTATGAGAAGACATGATTTGGATCTTATAGAAGAAGTTGGGGAGAGCAGATTACTACTTGTGGTAACCTACTAGAAAAGGACTGTTCGATTTTACAATAAAAGGGTAAAAGAAGGCACTTTAAAGGAAGGAGACTACGTGCTCAAGAAGGCCATTCAGAAAGGGAAGAAGTTAGAAACCAATTGTCACAACCCTTACAGAGTATCTATTGTCATACGACCTCAAACCTACAAAATTGAGACTTTAAATGGTGAGCAGTTTAAGAACCCGGGTAACATTGATCAACTAAGGTAGTAATACCAGTAATAAGGAGAAGATTACCAATTAGAAGACCAAAATAAAATGTAAATAACTTTTATTTCCTTGTAATACGTCTTCAAGTGATGAATTAGAAATTCCATCATCTATATATGTTGTAATTTTAAGCTTTTCTGCAGTATTGAATGATTGTTTCATCAGTATGAGAGATGTGCAAGAAGCCTATATCGAAGTCATCTCAGAGATGAGAGACACCAAGACACACGATCAAAATAACACATCATATATGAACTCATCTTTGGAAAGGTCGTGATTAAGAAGTTTTAACCAAATAGTGTAAATCCAACACATTCACATGGACGACAAGATCTGGCCATAACTGATTAACGCAAGGATATATCATATTACATTTGGTTGACTCTGGTAACCAATGTTGACACATGGTCAGGATGATAAGATCTACCTATATAATTAGTAAGCTGGCACAAACATTAATATATCTTAAGTCAATACAACTCAAGTTCGTCCAAAATTGTTTGTTAGTAAGGTAGATGAGTTCGATAAGATCTAACCACATAATCGTAAGTCTAAACTGCTAGTATTACTACCCCAACACTAAGTATCCAGTAAGTTGATATGTTAGGTGGACAAGATCCACAATGATCCCATAAGATTATAACTAACTGTAAAGTCGATGAGATCCGACAACATTTACTTGTCAAAAATATGTTTGTAAAAAAAACATAATTTCAAGTGGTGGCAAAAAATTTAGTTGAGAAAAATAATGGGTAGAAAGTCCAAAAATATACATTCATGCAGACTAGAAATTGAATCATATCTGATACAAAGAAAAAATCAGAACAATTCCAAATGTTCATTAAAAAATAGGGAAAGAGGAATAGAAAGCTTCAGAAATTCGCAATTTATAGGTGCTTGGCTATGGGAACATTATTAGTTCTATGTGTAACATCCGGCGTCTTATCGGTCTCTAGATCAATTGAGGGAATAATGGCAGCAAGTGCATCATCCATGGCAGTGTCCTGAGTAATTTCAAGAGCAATAAGAAGAGTAGCCTCTGTAACAACAGTCTGGTCGGCTATGCCAAACTCCTCATTGTTATCATCAGACTCGTCATCATCCATTAATTGATCAATGGCCAAGGTCTTAGCCTCTTCATCATCACCTTCCCATGTGTCAAAAACATCTAAAATATCATAGTTATGTTTCCTAACCCCGTTCTTAAGATCCTAGTAGCCATCAAGAAAAAATGTTATGGTATCTATGTTGTAGTCTACAAATGATTTAAATTTGGCCACCCCAACCTTATCAGCCTTAACTAGAGCTTTATTATCTTTAATAAGCTCATAGTTCACCGTAATATGCTCCCAGTTAGCCATTTTAGGTTAATATTTATACACATTTAACTCATCATTAGACTTTATGAGGGCCTCCTCAAGACTTTGAACCTTGATGGGATTGATGCTAGCTTCCTGACGGATATCGTTTTTGTGACCATTTGGTATTCACTCTCCTGGATCTCACGACTAGTCTTCTGTAGCTCATCGACTGGATTTTTTAACTCATTCTTCAACCGAGTGATCAATTGGGTTAGTGCAGTGATGGTCTTTATTTGCTCCAAAATGACATGGTGATTTATCACAGCCTTCTCTCACAGGATAATAACAGTTATGACACCTTGGAAGAAAAATATAAAGATATTGTCAAGTACTAAATAACTTGGCTAGGATATATGAGCATAAATTTAACAAACTCACCACTGATATTCGATGTTGAACCAACTTCCATAAGGTATTGGGGTCATATCCCCTCAGAAATTCAAAACGCTTGTTATGCCCGTAATAATTAAGAAAATAAATAGTGTTATTCATGTGGTGGAAGATTGAATCTATATCATTTTTCTGATCCTCATTCGTTATGGGGTTATTGGGACAAACTTGATGTCTTCAGCCTTGCCATAATGGGAAGCTGATCCCTGACCATGAATGAGCCAACGATAAGGTCGTCTTTCGATTCGAATTCACTCGATAAAAAACATAATTTACATATCCTTATCCACTTGAGGTACGTTAGGGTTACTTTGAGTTTTAGGTTCTCTTATCACCAATAATATAGTAGGACCAGAAGGCATCGGGGCCTTCAATTTTTATTTCGCTCAAGTAGTAGCTTCGACCTCAGCCTTCCTTCGAGCATTAATTTTTTCTTGTTTCCAGTCCCATGCATCAACCCTCTTTTAGGCATAAACTTTTTTCTTATCCTTGGCCTCTGCATCATCATTCTTATTCTTCACATGAAACGTCTTCTTGTAGTGTGCAATATCTATAGTGGCACGATTAATTATCTTGGTGCCATACTGATATATGGTTTAATAATAAATCATGAGGAAGTAGGACTAAAATTTTTCATAAGAGTTCTACATTTAGTCATACCATAGTGTAGAAACCAAAGACAACAAAATATAACAAAATCTCGTCACCTAAATCAATTTTGGCTTTAGCACCATAGTCAGCTTCAACAGACTGGTCATCTTCAATATGGCCTTCTGCTACTAAAGGAACTAATGTCTCAATATGGTAACACCACCATGGATAATGAGAGACTCATCATGTGTAAAATTAAACACAATGAAGAGATCCTCAAACTTTGGAGGATTGGGAACTCAAAAGGTTTTGACCAACTCTCACATAGAAGAAGGTAGTGCGAGAGCATTCTTCAGTGAAAAAGTTCAACAAGAATGTTAGCACAACGTTAGTTAGAAAAAAATTAGAAGGCAAATAAAGAAAAAATGTTTACAAATTTTGTTCAGCCCACACCAATCATATGGAACTCTACGATAAATATTCTACTCTTGGGATTAGAATTTCCAATCACCCATTATAAATACAAATTGGTTTTTCCAACTATGGTTTCTTCTTTGTACAACCATTGCCATTCTCAAGTGGGACTTCTTGGGTGTAAAGTAGGACGAACCTAAATATGTCCCCTATAAGATAGAAACAATTTGGGGACTTTTAAAACATCATCGATCCAAGAATGGTCCTGTAGGCACTAGGGGTAACTAGGGTAAGGGCAGCACCATAACCCTTCAAGATGGAGATGATAACTTGGTGCAACAGTAGATGAAGACTAACTGGGAGTGACCCTAAAGGGAGGAAAATTTTTCCTGCATTGATAAAATCAAACACCTTATCATCATAATTTGGAAACCTAGTTGTAATACTAATTGGAATGTTGTACTTCTCCCTCATATCATCCAACTCATCCTCAAGCACATCGCAAGTGTGCCATTTGGCATCAGTGTTAGAAAGGTCATAAGCATTAGTAAAACTCCTAAATGTACTCTCTTCACTAGATGACACCTCCACATGGGAGATAGAAGTTAAGGCTCTTTCAGTCAAAACATACAAGTCAATAATAGATATGTCTGAGACTATGTTTATAAAATTCCACCACTATGTGGGTGTTCATCCTACTTAACTATTTATGATCCTGTAAACACAGGACCGTGAAATTACATGTATGAAGGCTAGGGTGAAGATGAAATAGAAGAGGGTGTCGTGGGAGTTTTCTTTGGGTGACCAAACTCGTCCTTAAGTCAAATAACCTGAAGAGGTTTTTGAAAACTTCTATGAATGATGCAAGGATAAGATTGATCCAATTCAATAAAATATTGATGCCATCTCTGACATAAGGATCGTAACTCATCAAAGATGGAAATGTTGATATAAAATGAAGCTTATTTGGGGTAAACAAATACTTGGGGATAGTTTGGTCTCATAAATCTTGGTTGGCATAAAGAAATCCTAGAACACCTAAAAACCCCAAAGCCTTAAAAATGGAAAACCCTAGGTAAAGCAACTTAATTTCCACTTAAAGATGCACGATTCTACAATTATAGGGTAAATCAACCAGCAACAGTAACAAATCGATGCTCAAAAGTGAAGAAATTGAATAAAAGAATCAATTAGAAACGTTAAAAGAGAAATGGCTCATCTAGAACCCTAAAATAGATGAATAATATGAAACAATGCTCAAACTCTGCTAATACATTGAGGAAATTTGGAAAACTTGCTGAAAAAGGGTTTTCAAGTGGAGAACAAGTCAGAAATGGTGGAAGAATGGAGGAGTTTTTATGGAGGAGAAGAAATTTTGTAACGAAAAGCAATTTCTCCTATAAAAACAAATGCATGAACGAAATAGAAGTTAAAAAGTTTGAAATGATTCAAAAATGAGGTTTTATACTTTTTATACGGTAACCATTACCCCTGTTAATGGAGGGCATAGGATCACACTGGACAAAGTAGACTAGCGGAGCGTATACTAACACACATTGCCCCAATCATGCATGTAACAATTATGCCTGACATCATGTGGAGAACAAGACATATGTCCAATTCAATTCCAAGAAAAACAATTCCCTAGACATTATGATCAACGTGTGATAAGAAGATTTGAGGATGACCAAACTACGAAGGCCGATGAATTTCACCTGATTAAAACTTCCCTCGCTCAATCTTCTCAGTGCATACCCAGAAGACTTATTAATTCAGATAATCCACTGCATACCTAAGTCGCGAGAAAATTCTTTAGGGCTTTTGTTGTATCATGAATATGGTATGACATAGGAACCAATTAGAAGATGATAGCTGGACTTAAATGAGGTATGCTCGGCTATCCATCTAGTTGTCCAGTGCAATTATGGTCGGCCTCAGTGTCACAGGCAGTCGACTTAACCCAGCTAGCTCAAAACATCTAAGACCATTACATAACACTCTCGTAGAAAGCATGTACCATGCAATAGGATGACATCAGTAGTAGTCACATCATGTACGTATGTGGGGCAATGAATATTTTCTCATCCATGTGCGCGTAACAAACTGATGATTAGCCTCCTCCACGTGTTTTTCGAAGGTGTACCTACATAACCTATAAAGGTATGACACTTATTATTCCTACACTCTTTCCTCAAATAACATATATATCGAACAATATCCCTCATTGTAATGGGATCACGGTATATTTTCCATACCTTTATGTTGTCTATTCTGGAGTGACCAGAGAGCTTGTAACCAATGTTCATATCTGGCTTTTCTCATTAGAATCTATACCATCAACACTACACCTTTGGACGTAGGTACCTCCTTAGGCTGAACCACATAATCCTGGTTTCCATGTTTTTCTCCCATCTCTCTCTATTTTTTTTCTTTAGACTAGCCTATCTACGATTTATATCTCTTTATCTTGTATAATTTATCATTAGTGTACTCTTGCTACGGCCCATTTAAGTATACTAGTTTCAGACGACACCATATAATTTTTTATTTTTTAAAACAAGGGAATCAATAGAAAAATGTAACTCATTATCTTCACAATCACCATCACTCTTACTAGCATAAACATCTTCATTCTTAGGAATAAATATATTCAAAACAACGGACGAGATTGCAATTCCATCCAAAGCATGGGAATTAGGTGCACCGATTAAAGCACAAATACTATCACACATGATAAGATCCATCTTCACACACATTCAATCTACCTCTAGGTTATTAAACCTAAAATAGTGAGGTCTGGCTACGATACCAGTTGAGAGTGTGTAGGCTCGAAATTGAGATGACCAAATATACCCAATTAAAATATCTTGTCAAGTGGTGATTAGATTCTCCTTAAAAATTAAAATTAGGAAATCAAATACATTCCCTAAGGTCTATGTGACAAATTGTTTACCAATTAGATTAGACCAAATTGGATCTTTAGGGTTTAGATGACTTATTCTCAATGTAGATTAATAAATAATACAGTACAACACCAAGGCGTATGAGGGAAAAACCCACAACGGGAAAAACCCTTGAGACTAACGAATGATAAATGTACTTTGGAAGAGTTTTACAACTAAAATAAATGGAATGAACGACCCAATGACTCTATAAGCTACTAGACACTCTTTCTCACCATATCCTTTGTAGAGATCACCAAAAACTATAAAACACTACATAACTGTGATAAGTTTTGGACCGTAACTAATGACTTCAAGTTCTATAGTGAAACAATGTATTCCCTTAAATTCTCAAGTTAACTTTCTTCGTTTTGATGGTAATGAAGTAACTATGTGTTCCAATATGGAATAAGGTGATAAGAATACTCGATGTATAGTACCACTTTCTCAGTGTGTGGTGACCTACTGTGAAAGTGTTTCTCAATACAATGGCTTAACTCACAAAATATATCTTTGAGATATATGAAATCTAAAAATGACACAAGAGGAAATTAGAAAGAGATTTGTTCATGGTTTTAAAAAAAACAAGTTTACTTCAAAACATTCTTGGATTTCACAAGTAATTAAACTTCAAATATCTCAAGAATATATAAAAGAGAAAAAAAGACTTAAAACTTGGATGGATACAAGATTCAAAAACATGTTTTTATCAAAATATTTTTCTCTCCTTTAAAAATGAATTCTTATGGCAAGAAATATTTGGCAAAAAAGTCCAACCCACTTTCATATAACATCAAGCTTGATAGAGAAGATAGAAGGTACAAGTAGTAACATAGACACCCCATTCAAGGTACCCCCTAAGTCTCACCTTAGGTACCTAGCACCTCCTCATTTCACTACAAACCCTAGGTCGTACTCCGACGATCGATCTAGAGGCCATCGGTCTCTCCCGGGATCCGTTTGACCAAGGTTAATACTTTAGCTCAAACGAGATTGAATGAATATCTAAAGGGAATTTCATACCATTTCCAACAATTCGCCCTGTGCGTGATTTTGACTAACGGTGCGGACAAACGATTACCACCAAAAATTAATTTGGAGCCCATCGGGAGCTCTCGGGCTCCAATTCCACCCCAATCAACTTCATCGTCAGAGTGAAAGTTCTTTGAATCTTTGAAGGGCACTAAAATCCCTTTCCAATGGCCCACCCCATGCATAAAATGACATAACTGTTTGGACGAACGATCCATTTTCCCTAAAAATTCAACTATAAGCCTTCGGGTGCTCTTGAGCTCCATTTGACCAAAGTCAACTCTTCAACTCGAAAAAGACTGAATGAATCTCTGAAGGGAACTAAATACCCTTTCTAATAGTCTGCCCCATTTATGATTTTGACTTACGGTATGGACGAATGATTCGTTCTACGCCGATAGGCTTTCGAGCCTCGGTTGACCAAGGATAAAATCTCGAACTGAGAAAAAATCTTTGGAATGTCAAAGTACATCTCCCAACCTTTCAAACGATCTACCTTGTACGCTATTCGAACTTACCATGCAGACGAATGATCCGTTTTCCTCTGGTGATCTCCCGTCTAAAGGACCAACATGTGCTTTCGAGCCATATTTAACCCAAAGTCAAATCCCGAACCCGAGATCAGCACAAAGTACTCTTCAATGTCTCTAAATTAACTTTCTAAATATATGCCCGTGCATAATTTGGATCAATGAATTATGTTCTTCAACCATTTTTCTACGAAAATTTGCATGAGACTGCCAATCAGCATGTCCAGGACCTTGCTTACCGATAGTGTCCCTAGGGTCACCTGTCGATTGGCAGGACTAGGGCTATGCCGATTGAAAAACTCCTAACCCTATAAAATGAGGTCATGACCTCACTACTATGCACACCTACAGTCCAGATCCACCAGCATCACTAATCTCTGCAACATTCCCTCGAAATCAATAAAGTTCCTCATGTGAAATCTCATTCGAGCTCACTTTCCTATCCTTTTAACACCTAATTTAGAAAGACCCCATTCTTTCTCATTCTACTTCCATCTCACAATCAAAGGAGTTCATCCAAGATCAAAGATCAAGCTTCAAAGAAGGTCAAAATCCTTCACACTCTCTCTTTAAGTTCCTTGTTTTGAATAAATTACATTACATTCGTAATCTAGTTCATACGTTAGTTTATACATATTAATATCTACATATTTACTAGTATATTGTACATAATTTATTTTATATAAAAAAAACAAAAAAAGAAGCAAAAAGTGGGTTTTGCTCATAAATTCCAAGCCGAAATTCTCACATCTTTCTCACACTAAAAACACATTTGTCTACACATAAATAAATAAAAGAAATCCCCAGTTGTATTTTGTGACACCCCGCCCAATTAAATATCGGGCGATCACTCCTTTATTAAATTAAATCAAGGTAAACAGTTGGTTCATTCTCAGCATCACTGTCGATAAAAAATATTTTCCAATTTAACACCCTAAATAATTAAGCTAAGTGTCAAAACATTTTCATACATAACTTTCCAAATTTTATTTAAAGAAAAAGATTAATTTATTTTATTAACAACATTCCAACAATTAAGAATCACATCAGAAAAACCTGGAACACAAAATCCAATGAATTTAATACATTCGTCAATCGAATGTCCACATACGAAAACTAAAGTCACAAATCCAAACAGAATAAAACACATAGTAACAATACTGGAAATAACTGAAATACAAATATCCCAACAATAATGAAATAATGGAAAGGGCGACACATGCCCAATAAATTAGAATGCTAGAAGTGGAGTCAATAAAGGAAGCCGTCTACGCAAGTGACCTGCAACACCCACCTAAGCTGCAGCACGTTCCTCTCAAGGGATCCTAAGCAAGACGCCCCTGTGGCTGGGCACTTGAAATATATACATATATATACAAGAGAGAGAGAGAGAAAAAGAAACCGGTCAGAGCCCGAAAGTTCGTTTGATTTTAAAATACGTTTAGCAAGTATTTAAATTGATACAGGCCAATGCAATAACATATTAGAGTGTCACTCTCTTGAGAAATACTCACCTCTCTTCTAATGTGCACACCTATCGCACTAACCTTCCCAAGGGTTTATCTTATCATTTTATCATACTAACCTTCCCAATAATTTAGCGTATCTTAACTTACTCATAAGATTTCAAAACCGAACAATATTATTGTTTAGAAAAAAATACTTCCAATTAGCAGCACAACTCTCATTTTAACTTTTATTAATTTATAAAGTTTTCCAGTGACATTTTATACATTCACAAAACAAGTATTTACTATACCAGTCATCAACCATGTCCTACTTATCAAATCACAGTAGGCAGTTTCAAATTTCCAAATCTGATATATATATTAACTACTCGCATAATATATATAAAATAACAGCACCCCATATAAAACTATGGTGCGTGCATACTTCTACTATCCAAACCCCATACCACTCATATCAAGGGGAATACAAGTTCGAAATCACTCTCGAACTGTATTAACACATACACAAACAATATCGAGGCGAAGAATAGATTCCAAGTATCTTAGAGGATGGCACATACTCGCGTCTCTTAGGACCGTCTGAACTATCAATTCGATAGCCTGTACCAAGGATATCTATCTTCTAGGGTACAAGTCAATATCCCCCATAAAGGTCCCATCGAGATAAGACTGTCCCAGCGCGGTAACCTCAAGGATAGCAAGTAGCGCGTATGTTTTTTCACATGTATATAATATATGTAAACACAATCATATAAATATACCACTTTTATCATATTAATATAGGTTCCTCTCGTTACCCATAATTACAACATTTATCCTTAATTTCACATTATTAGTATTACGTATAAGGTTTCATCTCTAACCTTAACTCGAAGGGTTTTCTCACTTATTTCGTGACACTCGTGGACTATATTCTTCCAAGTAGAAAATTGATTAATTTTCACATTTACGTTTCATCGTAACTCTCTTACGCGCCTCACACTTTAACATATCGATTTACTAACCCTAAAGTAAACTTCCCATAAATACCATTCTCGTCGAATATTAATGATCCCAACATTTATTTATACGCCCTACTGGTCCTCTATGTCTCCCAAATCATTATACTAAGAATGCCCAAGAATTATATCACGACAATTCAATTTTTAAATCATTTACAAAGGGAAATAGTAGTCTATCAGGAGGGGTCGATCGATTGAGGTTTGGGGCTCGATCGATCGATCAAGCAAGTCTGCGAAAATTTTGGAGAAATGCAGTTACGGGTTATACCAAATTTCTTCATCCAAAACCATGTTTTTCCATTCTAAACGTCCCAAAAATCCTACTACTATCATTATAACAATATACCAGATATTTTCAACGTAAAGCATGTGTATATCTAATATTCAACATGGATAATTAACCCAAAATCCCATCTAATCATCAAGAACCCTAGAGTTTTTCTTAATCAAGGTTCTAATATGTTTTTACCAGAAATTCCTTCTCATATATCATCAAAATTTTGTGGGTTATATTCCTATACATGGCAAGGGTTCCAGAATTTCCATATAATCAATACTACATGCATTTTCCTAACACAAATTGGGTTTTCTTCCATAGTTTTCATCTCTAATCAATCCTAAATTAATATGAGATTGCACTAACGAAAATACGCAAGTTAAATACTTGCCTGGGATTTTCAAAAGTCTGGTTTGCAGATGAATCCGATGTGGTTGTGTTCCCCTTCTCGCGATCTACGCGTTGGTGGTGGCGGCAGTGCAAACTGGTGACTTTTTGGCCTTGGATTGCCTTGGAGCTCTCTCCTCTCTTCTCCAATGGCCATCACTTGTGTTCTGAATATTCTAACCCAAAAAACTAACCTAAATAGCTGATATAGGTTGCTGAATTTCGTGGGTTTAATTACCCAAAAAGGTGAAATGACTAAATTGCCCTCCCGGGGTACCAATTAGGCCTAAAAACACCCTGAGACCCAAACTAAACCCCCCGGGTACACATTTCTTACTATCTCGACCCTTCCGGACGCGTTGGCGCACTCAAAATGACCATACGAACAACTTATAAAATATTCACTTTTTATTTAACAAAATTAGTCCCGACGTGATACGGGCATGTCCCGACTTAATTTTCCGAAATTGTCATTTAATTCACTCATGACATTCAATATAACCAATATAGTATATTACTTTGCTCATTAGTAATATTCAACAAATTTCCCATAATTACTAACTCTCGTCACGTTAATAATTATAACATAATTAATTTTCGGATTTTTATTAAATAAATCATTCACGTTAAATTTTATAAATCCCCAAATTAATATAGCATAAAAATACGGGGTATTACATACTTCCCCCTAATAACGGAATTTCATCCCGAAATTCATAAAATAAGGCATACCTGGTAGGAACAACTCTGGATATCTCTCGCGCATATCTACCTCACGCTCCCAAGTGGATTCCTCCACATTATGATGCTCCCACTAGACTCGCACAAGTGGAACTATCTTCGACCTCAATCTCCTCTCACTATAGTCTAGAATAGCCACTGGTCTCTCCTCGTAAGAGCTATCAGGCTGTAAGTCAATCTCATCTATCACAATGTGAGTATGGGCCATATCATCCCGAAGGTATCGTCTCAACGACGAGATGTGGAATACATCGTGGATGCGATGTAAATGTTCTGGCAGTTCCAACCTGTATGCAACCGGCCCAATCCTCTCGATGATGGGAAATGGTCCCACGTACCTCGGATCCAACTTCCCCTTCTTCCTGAACCTCATCACTCCCTTCATAGGGGATACGCGCAATAACACTTGGTCCCCCACACTAAACTCCCGGAAGAATCGTTTGGCATCGGTGTAGCTCTTTTGCCTGTCTTGGGCTACCCGAATGCGACTCCTGGTCATCTCAATCCTCGCGGAGGTCTCCTGAATCACCTCTGGTCCTAGCAACTTGTTATCCCCCACCACGAGCCAACAAGTGGGAGAGCGACAAGGCCTGCCATACAAAGCCTCAAATGGAGCCATGCCAATCGTGAACTGATATGAGTTATTATAAGCAAACTCTTCCAGTGGAAGGTGTGGCTCCCAACCTCCTCCAAAATCAAGAACACACATGCGTAGCATATCCTCTAACATCTGATTAGTACGCTCTGTCTGTCCATCTATCTGTGGGTGGTAAGCTGAACTCAACCTCAACTTAGTACCCATAGCCTCCTGAAAGCTTTCCCAGAAACGTGACACAAAAATCTTATCCCTATCTGACACAATATTCAGGGGCACCCCGTGTAATCTGACAATCTCAGTGATGAACAACTGAGCATACTGACCCAATGTATAATCTATCTGCATCGGCAGAAAATGGGCTACCTTGGTCAAACGGTCTACAATCACCCAGATAGAGTCATGGCCCCGCTGTGAGGTAGGTAACCCTATAATAAAATCCATGGAAATGCTCTCCCACTTCCACTCGGGTACTTCCAATGGCTGAAGTAACCCTGACGGTTCTGGTGGTCCACCTTCACCAGTTGGAAGGTAGAACGCTTGGACACGAACTCGGCGATGTCCTTCTTCATCCCACTCCACCAGTATTGTCGCCTCATATCCTGGTACATCTTATCTCCTCCAGGATGTACTGCAAATCGGGACCCGTGAGAATGAGACATCAATGCATGACGTAATTCTGCTCCTTCTGGAACCACCAATCTCCCATTAAACCTCAAACCCCCATCAGAACTAACAGAATAAAACTCAGCACCCTCGGCTAAAAGTCGTACAATCTGCTCCTGGCAAAACGGGTCTGTGGTCTGTGCCTATATCACCCTCATAACAATCTCGGGTGTGACTGACATCACGGATATGAAAGAACGTGCTACTGCGTCCTGGTGACCCAACTCCTTCCACTTTTCTTTCCAGACATCCGCTACCTCGTCTACCGTCTACGACTCAACGCATCAGCAACTACGTTGGACTTTCCCGGATGATATTGTATATCGAACTGGTAGTCCTTCACAAACTCTAGCCATCTGCGCTGACGCATATTTATCTCTCGCTGAGTGAACATGTACTGCAATGACTTATGGTCTGTGAACAAACGGAATTTCTCACCTAATAAGTAATGCCTCCATATCCTCAATGCAAAGACGACCGCTGCTAAACTGCAGGTCATGGGTGGGGTAATTCTTCTCATGCGGCTTAAGCTTGCGGGAGGCAAAATTTATAGCCTTCTCTTCCTACTGAAGTACTCCCCCAAGTCCTCGTAAGGACGCATCGGTGTAAACCAGGTACTCCATCCCCGACTTCGATAACGCAAGGACTGGTGCTGAAGTAAGCTTGTCTTTCAGCTCGTCTAAAGCCAACTGACAAGTGTCATCCCAAGTATATGGTACCCCCTTGCGAGTCAGATTGGTCTATGGACCTGCTATTTTGGAGAATCCCTGAATGAATCTCCTGTAGTATCCAGTTAACCCCAAGAAACTACGCACTTCCGTCGGTGTCGTGGGCTATCCCAACTCCCTCACCGCTGATACTTTACTCGGGTCAACTGCTATCCCCTGCTCATAAACAACATGTCCTAAGAACTATACCTCTCCGAACCAGAATCCACACTTCTCGTACTTAGCATACAACTGATGCTCACGTAGAGTCTGAAGAACCTGCCTCAAGTGCACGGCATGCTCCTCCTCGGAGTGTGAATATATCAAGATGTCATCTATGAAGACGATGACAAACTGATCCAAGAACTCTCTGAATACTCGGTTCATCAAGTCCATGAAAATAGCTGGAGAATTTGTGAGTCCGAACGGCATTACCCTGAACTCATAGGACCCATATCTCGATAAGAAGGCAGTCTTTGAAACACCATGCTCTCTAATACGTAACTGATGGTACCCCGACCTCAGATCTATCTTCGAAAAGAAAGTTGCTCCCCTCAACTGGTCGAACAGGTCATCGATTCGAGGCAACAGATGCTTATTCCATATCGTGACCTTGTTTAGCTCCTGGTAGTCCACACACAATCTCAGTGAACCATCTCTATTCTTTACAAACAAAAGTAGAGCGCCCCAAGGTGAGGTACTCCTGCGAATGAAGCCCTGACCTAACAGCTACTCTATCTGATCCCGTAGCTCTCGCATCTCTGCCGGAGCCATACGGTACAATGCGTGTGCTATAGGTCTCATATCTGGAAATAAATCTATAACAAAGTCTATCTCTTGACAGGGGAGTAGGCCTGCTATCTCCTAAAAAACATCGGAATACTCCCTGACAACTGGGATCGAATCTAAGGGAATCACAACCTCCTTAGAGGTATCATCCTCTGTGTAATACAAATGAGTAGTCTCTGGGTGAGGCATTGCCACTACAAACATCTCTTGCCCCAGAATGGCAAAAACAATGCTCCCACCGAAGCAATCAATCATGGATCTGTAAGCTACGAGCCAATCTATACCAATAATCACATCATGCTCGTGCATGTCTAAGACTAACATGTCTGTAGGTAATACCAAGCTACCAATCTCTACCCCCACTCCTCGGCATATAAAGAAAATAAGGGACCCACTCCCCAGTGGTGAGTATACACACGTCACGGTGCTCTCTGCTGTGGCTAACAACCCTAAGGACTTCACAAAATGTGTAGCTATAAAACAATGTGTTGCCTCCGTATCAAACAAAACCCGACCCATAGTACCATGGATAGGAAACATACCCTCAATCGCGGGCGGTGCCTGTGGAGCTGTTGCCTAGTGGATGTTATAGACACGTCCATACTGTAATTGCCCCTGCTACACTGGAGCTGCTGGAATGGCTGGTAGGGCTTGCACCTGGGCTAGAGCTAGGAGGGCAGGTGGAAAAGTGGTCTATGCGGCTCATTACGGGCTCCCTGCTGTTGTGGGGCCCTATCGCCCTCTGGGCAATCCTGGCGCCTATGGCCATGTTTACCGCACCCAAAGCATCGGCCTTTGAAGTTACCTCCCCTCTGACCCTGCTGTCCACGGCCCTGTTGGCCGTTACCTCCACGCCACTGGCCCTGTTGGCCCTGATGTGCACGCTGTTGGCCCTGCTGGCCCTGCTGCTGTCCCTGCGGTCGGTGTTGGCCCTGTTGGCCCTGCTGATTAGGCTGGCCCTGATGGCCCTGCCTGAAACCCTCGAATCCCTGCCTAGAATCACCTGAACGAAATTGTGTAACAGGGTCCCCCTGATGGGAACTCTGCTCGTGCTGACGAGTCTGTCCTTGAGATGGTGCCCCACCGGCACTATTACCCCCGGCCCTGCCTTGCTGGCTGGACTCTCCTACTCTCTTTCTTCCATGAAGATGGAAGCGGTGATCCTGGCAATGTAACAATGCGGCATTGAGTACATCAGTGAACGTACTCAGGGATAGGTTCCCAATAAGGTATTGGGGGATCCTCCAAGCTAGCCCGTCAACAAACAACATAGTCTTCTTACTCTCAGTAGGTGCCTCATCTGGAACAATGGTGAGAATTCTCATGAATTCCTACTCATACTCAGCTACAGTAAGGTTCTCGTGCTTCAGATTTAGTAATTTTTGCCTCATCTCAGTCTGCACTGCGGGTGGAAAATATTTGCGGTCAAACCGCTCCCAGAACAACTGAATAGGGATCGTGTCCCTCTCCTCCAAAGTAGTAGTGGACTCCCACCACTGTAAGGCGGCTCCCACCAGCTTAAAGGAAGCCAATAACTGCTTTTGCACATCAGTGCACTCATACATACGGAGATTCCGCTGGATGTTGTTCTTCTATTGGCTAACTGTAACAATATCGGAGCTACCAAAAAACTCAGGGGGGATGCTCTTTCTGAAAAGCATCCCGAACCCTCTCCCATGCAGATGGAAGCTGTGCTGGTACTGGCGCTAGTGCCTAAACCTGGGGTGGAGCCTGCTGAATCACTGCTATCGCGGCATTCACCGCCTGAGCAACAATGACGGCTACTTCATTTGCATTCATTGTGCCTGGTGCCGGAGCTGCTGGCTGCTCGGCTTGGGCATGCCTATCTTTCGGAGCACGTCTCGGAGGCTTCTAAAACATGAACAAGTTTATTAGTCTACAGTTATTATCTAATCTCAATAGCTGAAGACTTAAACGTAAAAGCAAGAATACAACAATCCTAAAAATAGGGCTCTATAGCAATAACGTTAAGCTGAAAGCGAAATAAGCCGTACAGATCCTATGGACACTAGAACCTGATGCTCTGATACCACATGTGACACCCCGCCTAATTAAATACCGGGCGATCACTCCTTTATTAAATTAAATCAAGGTAAACAGTTGGTTCATTCTCAGCATCACTGTCGATAAAAAATATTTTCCAATTTAACACCCTAAATAATTAAGCTAAGTGTCAAAACATTTTCATACATAACTTTCCAAATTTTATTTAAAGAAAAAGATTTATTTATTTTATTAACAACATTCCAACAATTAAGAATCACATCAGAAAAACCTGGAACACAAAATCCAATGAATATAATACATTCGTCAATCGAATGTCCACATACGACAAATCCAAACAGAATAAAACCCATAGTAACAATACTGGAAATAACTGAAATACAAATATCCCAACAATAATGAAATAATGGAAAGGGCGACACATGCCCAATAAATGAGAATGCTAGAAGTGGAGTCAATAAAGGAAGCCGTCTACGCAAGTGACCTGCAACTCCCACCTAAGTTGCAGCACGTTTCTCTCAAGGGATCCTAAGCAAGACGCCCCTGTGGCTGGGCACCTGAAATATATACATATATATACAAGAGAGAGAGAGAAAAAGAAATGGGTCAGAGCCTGAAAGTGTTTTTGATTTTAAAATACGTTTAGCAAGTATTTAAATTGATACAGGCCAATGCAACAACATATTAGAGCGTCACTCTCTTGAGAAATACTCACCTCTCTTCTAATGTGCACACCTATCGCACTAACCTTCCCAAGGGTTTATCTTATAATTTTATCATACTAACCTTCCCAATAATTTAGCGTATCTTAACTTACTCATAAGATTTCAAAACCGAACAATATTATTGTTTAGAAAAAATACTTCCAATTAGCAGCACAACTCTCGTTTTAACTTTTATTAATTTATAAAGTTTTCCAGTGAAATTTTATACTTTCACAAAACAAGTATTTACTATACGAGTCATCAACCATGTCCTACTTATCAAATCACAGTAGGCAGTTTCAAATTTCCAAATCTTATATATATATTAACTACTCGCATAATATATATAAAATAACAGCACCCCACATAAAACTATGGTGCGTGCATACTTCTACTATCCAAACCCCATACCACTCATATCAAGGGGAATACAAGTTCGAAATCACTCTCGAACTGTATTAACACATACACAAACAATATCGAGGCGAAGCATAGATTCTAAGTCTCTAAGAGGATGGCACATACTCGCGTCTCTTAGGACCGTCTGAACTATCAATTCGATAGCCTGTACCAAGGATATTTATCTTCTAGGGTACAAGTCAATATCTCCCATAAAGGTCCCATCGAGATAAGACTGTCCCAGTGCGGTAACCTCAAGGATAGCAAGTAGCGCGTATGTTTTTCACATGTATATAATATATGTACACACAATCATATAAATATACCACTTTTATCATATTAATATAGGTTCCTCTCGTTACCCATAATTACAACATTTATCCTTAATTTCACATTATTAGTATTACATATAAGGTTTCATCTCTAACCTTAACTCGAAGGGTTTTCTCACTTATTTCGTGACACTCGTGGACTATATTCTTCCAAGTAGAAAATTCAGTAAGTGTCACATTTACGTTTCATCGTAACTCTCTTACGTGCCTCACACTTTAACATATCGATTTACTAACCCTAAAGTAAACTTCCCATAAATACCATTCTCGTCGAATATTAATGATCCCAACATTTATTTATACGCCCTACTGGTCCTCTATGTATCCCAAATCATTATACTAAGAATGCCCAAGAATTATATCACGACAATTCAATTTTTAAATCATTTACAAAGAGAAATAGTAGTCTATCAGGAGGGGTCGATCGATCGAGGTTTGGGGATCGATCGATCGAAGCTCTAGGCTCGCTCGATCGATCAAGCAGATCTGCGAAAATTCTGCAGAAATGCAGTTACGGGTTCTACAAAATTTCTTCATCCAAAACAATTTTTTTCCATTCTAAACGTCCCAAAAATCCAACTATTATCATTATAACAATATACCAGATGTTTTCAACGTAAATCGTGTGTATATCTAACATTCAACATGGTTAATTAACCCAAAATCCCATCTAATCATCAAGAACCCTAGAGTTTTTCTTAATCAAGGTTCTAATCTGTTTTTACCAAAAATTCCTTCTCATATATCATCAAAATTTCGTGGGTTATATTCCTCTACATGGCAAGGGTTCCAGAATTTCCATATAATCAATACTACCTGCATTTTCCTAAAACAAATTGGGTTTTCTTCCATAGTTTTCATCTCTAATCAATCCTAAATTAATATGAGATTGCATTAACGAAAATACGTAAGTTAAATACTTGCCTGAGATTTTTATAAGTCTGGTTTGCAGATGAATCCGGTGTGGTTGCGTTCCCCTTCTCGCGATCTACGCGTTGGTGGTGGCGGCAGTGCAAACTGGTGACTTTTTGGCCTTGGATTGCCTTGGAGCTCTCTCCTCTCTTCTCCAATGGCCGTCACTTGTGTTCTGAATATTCTAACCCAAAAAACTAACCTAAATGGCTGATATAGGTTGCTGAATTTCGTGGGTTTAATTACCCAAAAAGGTGAAATGACTAAATTGCCCTCTCGGGGTACCAATTAGGCCTAAAAATACCCCGAGACCCAAACTAAACCCCCGGGTACACATTTCTGACTATCTCGACCCTTTCGGACGCGTTGGCACATTCAAAACGACCATACGAATAACTTATAAAATATTCACTTTTTATTTAACAAAATTAGTCCCGACGTGACACGGGCATGTCCTGACTTAATTTTTTGAAATTGTTATTTAATTCACTCATGACATTCAATATAACCAATATATTATATTACTTTGCTCATTAGTAATATTCAACAAATTTCCCATAATTACTAACTCTCGTCACGTTAATAATTATAACATAATTAATTTCCGTATTTTTATTAAATAAATCATTTACATTAAATTGCGCGTGATTTATATTTTTCATTCACGTTAAATTGCGCGTGATTTATATTAAATAAATCATTCACGTTAATTGGCCGTCACTTGCGCGTGATTTATATCTATTTGTGATGATATAATGTTTTCTTCGTGATGCTTTGTTTTCAATGATTATTGTTTCTAATCCTTTTTCTATTATGGACAAAAAGGGGGTGTGAAAAAACCATGGGGGGAGTTTTTACTTATGTTTTGTTTAAAAACTCGATGCATCACGAGGGTATTTGTTTTTTGTGTCTCTTGTGTATAGGTACTTAAAGATAATTTCAAGACACACCGATGAAGAAAAACTTTTCATAAGGGAATCCATTAAAGGTTGAAGACAAAGATACTTTTATCATTTCATTCTAGGGTTAGTAAGGGTATTAGATATATTTTGTCATTTACAGGAGTTTGTTGATGTAAATTGATTATGATAGGTTTGTAAGAACAATTTTTTGAGATTGTTCATAGCATAGGCCTTAGATTGTTTTGGGCTAAGTTTGGAGTATCCCGTTATAAACCGTTACGTATCGTCATGGCAAATCGACATTAACATATAAGACTTCCCGACATCCCTTAAAGGTATACAACAATTTAGAGTTTAAATTTATTTACAAGATTTATTTATGGGATGTTTATTTTTTTAGAAAAACAAAAAGGGATTTTTGTTTTAAAAAAGAAATATTTTTTCAGGATCTGAAGGCGGAGTTTTTTGAGTTTCGTTGAACTAGTTTTTCTAAGATTAACTGAAGGTGGAGTTTTATTTTTTTGCAAACTTCGTTCTAACGAGGTGGACATATCGTTCGAACGAGATTCGCATCTCATTCGAATAAAGGATTATTCTCGTTCGAATGAGATCCTCCACCTCTAAATTTGTGTTCTCCTATAAAAACTTATTTTGACTCCATATTTCAGAACACTTTTGACATAAATTATTCTGCCTATCTTTAGCAAAAGTTCTTCAAGTTGTTTTATTTCTAAACACCTTTTTTATTCTAAAAAACTTCATCTAATATAGTTTCTGAATTTATCTAAACCATAGATTTTTTTGTATCTCTTTGCATACACCTTTGTGGAGAATGCATCTCCATGGCTGACTTGTGATACCTATGGGGATTCACTTCTGAAGACCGAAGGCTGAGGCTGATGGAAGGACTGCCATTGTGTGGTCTTTGAGAAGATCATAGTTATTGAAGATGAGGGTATCTTGTGGTAGATCTTTCACTACAGATTCAGTTGTAAAATTTGTAAGATGAGATTTACCTAATATATAATTGAATAAAGGTTTTTTCCCTATGGGGATTTTTTCCTAAAACTCTGGCTCTGTCGAATGCTTAATTTGATTGGTTTGATTTATCTAGTTTATCATATAGATGCATGTTTGGGACAAACAAGATAAAATGTATTTGGTTAGTTTTGTATGCTTTGGGAATTTAATTTGATAAGAACATAAAATATGGATTTTTAATTATTTGGATTCAACCACCCTAGGATTATCTCGTTTACATTCCTATTTTAGGTCATATAGGGGAACAAATTTATTTGAATCACATGGCTTCCTATTTTAGGTTACGTGGTGGACCAAATTGTTTTGAAGCACAAGGATTACTTTTAGGTTGTGTAATGGACCTAATCGACTTGAAGTGAATGGCTTCTTATTTAAGGTTTTGCAGGGGGCCAAATTCAGTTTAAGGGCATTGATTTTTTTTTTAGGTTGCATAAGGTACCCAACTTTGTTTTAAGTAAAAATATTTCTATTTAAGTTCTCCCAGGTGAACACTTTTTTTAAAGTGTCGGGATTCGTATTTTAGGACCCGTGGTGGAGAGAATTTGTTTGAAGCGCATGGCTTCCTATTTTTGGTCGTGTAGGGAACTGAATTGGTTTGAAGTGCATTACTTGCTATTTTAAATTGTGTAGGGACCAAACTTTGTTGCAGCGTAGAACTTTCTATTTTAGGTTGTGTAAGGGACCAAGAGCATGTGAATATTTTTAATTTTCTCAGGAGAGACTTTAGTTTTGTTTGCTTGGGTGGAGCATGAGCCAATCAAGGAATGCTTAGAGGAGTCTCAAGTTTTATTTAGATTATATAGGTTAGAGTGTTACCCTAGGGGTCTAAGGCCATGATTAGGGTTTCTTATAGGAGTCTAAGGTTTTGGTGAGAGGTTCACTTATGTGAAGTTTGAGTGTTTTTATGAGCTTTCTCGCATAAGTCTGATTCTTTGGTGTGGTTTGATCAGAGGATTTGGTTTAACAACTTTTCTCGAATAGTGTATAAGGATTCGGTTAGGTGCTCAGGATTTTGTGAGTCATTTATTTTCTTGGTGGAGTTGAAGGCTTTAAAGAGGTGTGAAAAGAAGAGTTTGAGGCTTTACAAGGGTTGTCTCAGGAAATTTCTAAGGATTAAGAGAGGTTCTTAGGGTAGTGTGAGGATTTTATTTACTCACATGGAGTCCAAGTCCTTATAAAGGTATCCTTATAGCAGTTTGAGGATTTTTTAGGTTTTTCTCAGGCACTTCCCAAGGCTTAAGTGAGATGCTCAAGGATGAGTGATGCTTTTTGTTGATCGGGGAGAGTTTTAGAGAGGTATGCTTAGAGGAGTTTGAGGCAGTGGGTTTCTTAGGATGTGTATGAGGCTTGAGTTATGTTTTTAGGGATGTCTGAGGTTTTGTTTGCTCGGTGGAGTCTAAGGCTCTAAATAGGTATGCCCAGAGGAGTCTGAGGCTATGAAGTGGTTTTTTCTAGCGATGTCTGAGGCTTAAGTGAGTTGATTGGGGATGAGTGATGATTTTGTTGTCTTGGGTGCATTCCGAGGCTATAAAGAGTTTTTCTCAGAGGAGTATTAAGATTTTTATAGGTTTCCTTAGGTGGTGTCTGAGGCTTAAGGGAAGGTCTCGGAGATGAGTGATGCTTTTGTTTTATCGGGTGGAATACGAGGCTTTAGAAAGTTTTTGTTCACATTCATGAGGATTTGCATGGGTTTGCTTAGGTGGTTATCTAGGCCTTAGAGAGTTTTTCTCAGGGGATTATAAGTCTTTGGTTACGAATTTTCTCAAGTGAAGTTCGAGGCTTCGAAGAGGTGGTTAAAGAAGTTTGAAGCTTTTGATATGCTTGGGTGGATTCTGAGGTTATAGAGAGTTTGACTCAGAGGAGTTCGAGGTTTTGATTAAGAGTTTTGTTGGGTGGGGTCATATGTTTTGGATATGTTGTATCATATAATTCTTAGGCTTTGTTTAGGTTATATGAAATGGACGCCTATTATAGAGATGTAAGTAATCGATTATTGATGTCGATCCAATATCTTTATGAAGGGTGTAATCGCCTAAAATTAATATACTGATTTGATCTTTGTAGGAATAAACTAGTTATAAACAATAACAACTAAAGATATATAGTATAATGAAATACTAATATAGAGAAAATAATAGAGGGAGATGAGAGAAACATAATGAAAGTTGATATATGTAGTTCGACCCTAAGAGGTGCCTATGTCCATAGGTGCAGGAGTAGATTTGAATTGATTTAATGGGAAAAATCTATGGATGAATGCCGGGTACAATCTCTGAAGTTCACTCTAAACTTTGACATCATAACAGTAAGGTAAAAAATATCTTCATAAAGTGAGGGTGTGTGAGCGATTTATAGGTTATTAGAAGAGGGTTAATAAAGAGGGACATGTGTCATGCCTTTTTATAGGTTAGGAAGGTATACACTTTACATGAAAGTGGGAGAATAATAAAAAAGTTAGTTATGTGGACATGGGGGAATATTTGCATATATCCCTAAGGTATTTGCACTTATGACGCCATCTCATCACACATTACATACTTACCTTAACAGTGTTAGTTAATGGTATGAATCATCTGGGTTAAATGAACTATCATAATAAGTTGGGCCGACCAGATTTCCTAGGCCCATCATATGGATAACTGAGTTGACCTCAATTATGTACACAAAGAGTCCAAGTGTCTTTTATGATTGATCCATAAGTTAACCCATATTTATGGTATAACAAAATCCCCCAAGATGTTTCTCATGATTAAATCTTGTAAGGGATTCTCTGATGTATCCGTTATAGCTTCTAAATCTACCAAATTTAAATCATACTTCCTTGTCTATTTAGAATGGGGTGAATTGGGAGTAGGTTTAATATTTTTCATATTTGTAATTCTTTGGCCCTTTTCTTATGAATATACCAAGGATGTTCCCTTGTCTTTCCATATATGTTGTTCTTCCAGAAGAGAAAAATCTTCCTAACATTGTGAAGGTGAGAGTTATACCTAAGTAAGTAGTAAAATTATTTCAAATAACCCTTCCAATTGCACTAATCACATTTATAAATCTTTGGAGTTGTATGAGAATAATTTTTTAGGAGAAAGACAACCAACAAGTTGAACCCTTTTCAACTTACAAAAAAAATATTTATGTTGACCATTTTTGTGCCAATATGATCTAATATTGTCCCTAAAAGGTTGTTTATCATTATGATTATGATTTTGCAAAAGTGAGGAGACTCGTTGTACTTCTCATTCCAATTATCTTCTTACCATGTTTCTTGGATTTATGGATATTTTGTAAACCATGATTTAAAGATGACGAGCATGAGAATATATGGATTTAAAGAGGACGAGTATGAGCATCTATAGATTTAGCTTTAGGATAAAGGGAATGGACATTAGAATCTATGGCTTTGAAAATTTATTTACATCTTTAACATAATTATGATCATGTAAAATTTTTGTTTTCCCATTTTCAAGGACTTTAATTTTATCAATAAAACTATCCATATCAAACGATAAACTTAAAGAATAATACTCTTCGTTTTCTTTGATTACTTTATCTCTTTCCAAATGTTTCATTCTCAAGGAAAGTTTAACATTGGTTTTAGATAATGTTGTACCATTATTATGGTTGAAAAATGGAACCAATTAAAATATAATAACTAGACTAACTTCCCTCTTAAAGGGGGTTGTCTCAGCTATCCATCTAGTTAGCCTCAGTGTTAAGCGATCGACTTAACACTAACCCAGTAATAGTTAACTACGTTATGTAACACCATTGAAGCAAACATGTACCATGTGATATGATGATATCAATATTAGTCACATCATGCACACATGTCGGAGATATGGAAATATCCTCCTACATGTGCATATGGAAAACTCATGATTATACTCCCCACTTATCTATAAAAGGTGTATATGCCTAACCTATAAATGCGTGACAACTGTAATTCCCCACTTTCTCTCCTATAACAGCCTATATATAGCATGATATCCCTCATTAGAAAGGAATCGAGATATATTTTCCATAACATTACACTAGACATTTCTTGAGTGAGCAAGAGAGCTTGTAACTACTTTTCATCTATGGGTTTTGACCAATAGAATCTATACAATCAACACTAAACGTATGGACGTAGGCACCTGGTTGGGCCAAACCATATAAACTTAGTTTTCATCTCCATCACTCATCTCTATCTATTTGTTTACTCTAAATTATCATCTCTGCCATTTACATCTCGTTACCAATTATAGCTTGTAATTAGTGTACTCTTGCTAAGGCCCATTTAACTATATTAGCTTTAGGTGATAACAGATTGGCATTGTTTGTGTGAATGTCAAGATATATGTTTAATTCCACCATTACTGATTCCTAAAACTCCAGGTTACTAGTTCTATGAAACTAGTGAATCACAATTCAGTTCACCTATGTTTCATTGGGTTAGATTCCATTCATAAAAAAATTCCTTTATATTCTCTTCAATTCCTTTAATCCTCACTCATATCTATGTGTCCCTATTTTGGATTTATTTTCCTATGACTTTCGTCACCATATTATCACACTCTATTTTTGCATTTTTGGTACTTTATTTTTTGCAATTTCTATGAAACATGGCTAACAACCTAGAAACCATCCATGTTGTAGAAGGAATTCCTCCTTCAACACTTGTTGGTATGGGTAACTTAGAGGAATCCTGATGTACTTGGTCAGAGACTAGGAAACTATGAAAAAAGTGTGAAGTAGTTAATAAAGACGTTTCTGTCTGGGAAGAATATTCCCAAAGTTGAACCAGTTACCCTAGAAGGGGTAAAAACTATGATGGGAGGTGTGATGTACCACATCCCACCCCTTACAAAGATAGGAGACATGCTCACCATGGTAGGGCAGTGGAGAATCCTAGGAGATTGAAATTGGGCTCGCAAGATGAAAGTAGTAGGTCCATGTACTATGGGTTATGAGGTGACAACTCCTACTGCCTAGGGGTAATGTTCAGCATCAGGTTGACTCATTATGGTGATGAACAAACTTACTCTGTTCAGAGACCAAGTGTTTGGTAAAGGTAGGGTCTCTATATTTGATCATCTGAGCCCAATAGTAGTGAGGAAACATCAATAAATAAAGACAAAAGAAACAAGAGAGCACAAGAAATATCCTTGGGTTCTAGAGATGAGAAGAACAAAGTGCTCAGTTAGATCTAGGATAAGTGTGTGAGGGTCATCCAAAACCAATCAAGCTACTCATAAAGATAGTTAAACTACAAGTTGAGGCGGGGCTGGGATGTCTATCACAGTGAAAGTCGAGAAGGAAGACAAACCATGGAAGTTGACACACCCCAACCCAGTTACTTATAATTAAGTTTGAAAGTCAAAGTGAGTCAAATCATAATTACCCTAACCAAACTATAATCATGAGTATCCTTTTTCAATTATTAACATGAATCAATAAAACTGAAAGCTTAGACAACTTTAAAGTAATTAGTCATATTCAAACTTACTAAAAAGATAAGTGGTCTTAAATTATTTACGTTTGACCAAAATCCTAGTTTTATGCATCCCCTTGCTAACCGCACCGACCACCTAGATTTGGCAGTGATATCGCAATACCTGAAAGACGTATAAATTGAAACCATGAGCAAAATAGCTTAGCAAATGCATCACTATTGCATAAAATTAACTGCAATAAATCATATTCCCGTGATGATATATGCATACTTATATATCCCATTCATAAGAATTACCAATTATATACTTATCCGTCCCATTCATACAGAATTACCAATTATATACTTATCCGGCTCATTCATATAGAATGACCAATTATATACGTATGCGTCTCATTCATAAAGAATGACCAATCATATACTTATCCGTATCATTCATAAAGAATGACCAACTTATCTGAATAATGATTCACATATCCTGTCTGCAATAGACAATTCTCCCCCATTCTTGGTCGAGGAATAACATCTTCTCTTTAATAGACAAATCTCCCTCATTTCGGGTCAGGGAGTAACATCCCATTTCGGTAAACGGAAATGAACAAATTCATATTTAATATTATTCTGATCATATCCATAACAATGTATAATACTTCTTACCAATGAGTGATATTCAATTCGTATCCATAACCATATGTAATACATCTTACCCGTGAGTGATATTCAGATCATATCCATAACCATGGGTAATAAATCATACCCGTGAATGTATTAAAATCATCTCCATAACCATGTATAATACATCTCTTTCCAGTGAGTACACTCACCTTGGACACTTCATGCATTTTTTGCGTTCCTTTGTCTCATAAGGATATTAACAATCCAAAGAATAACTTAAACTTTACCCAATTCATAAGCATTATATAATCCCATTCAAATCATATATTGCTAATGAAGTCCAATCTAACTTCATGATAAGATGTTTAACATACCCAAATCATAGGCCAGATATTTTTTAATTTCTTATTAGTAGTTTCATCCTTAACATATTCGGTTACAATCCGAAATACGACATGTCATTTCAAGTTTCCTAAAGCAAGATATGCCCATTTTTTTGCTACATAGCAAATCTTCCCTATAGGCTCCTTTGTAGTTTAGTCAACTTCGAAGAATTTTCCACTACAAGAATTTATACCATTAGCAACATACAAATTATGTTGCTAAAGTTAGAAATATGTTGCTAAAGCTTTTGGCAACATATTTTGCTATGTTGCCAGCTTGTTTCCCATTGCCTGTCTAGGAAACCCTTTGGCAACACAGCAGATATGTGTTGCTGAATGTATACTTTTGGTAGCACGCAATTGTGTTGCCAAAAGTATTTTATAATTTGTCTAATTTATAATAAAAAATATTATTTGTGTTGACAAAAGTCACTCAACAGCAACAAAAATAATTGTGTTGCCAAAAGCTATAAATTTTGGCAACATGAGAGTTGTGTTGCCAAAAGGCTATACATTTGACAACGCAAGTCTTGTGTTTCCAAAAGTCACTCAACAGCATCAAAAATAATTGTGTTGCCAAAGGTATAGCTTTTGGCAACACAAGACCTGGGTTGCCAAAAGGGACCTTTGGCAACACAGGTCTTGTGTTGCGAAAAGCTATACCTTTGGCAACACAAGAGCTAGGTTGCTAAAAGAATAGCCTTTTGGCAACCCAGGTCTTGTGTTGCCAAAAGTTATACCTTTGGCAACACAAGAGTTGGGTTGCCAAAAGTTTTCTTTTCACAACGAAATATTTGTTGCCATATCAAAAGTGATAGATGTAGATAATAACTTTCGGCGACAAAAAATTGTGTTGCCAAAAGTACTAGATTTTTATTTATCACCTATTATTTTTTTCGCAATTGAAAACATTTTTAAAATTGCACTTTTTTCATCAAACATACAACCTTATAATTCAAAATAAGATTGCAAATTGGTCATACAATCATAAGTAATACAAAATTCCACAATTTTCAACCAAATCTCACAAATATGAATTACAAAATAATATTTCATCACAATCCAAGTATAAAAGTACAAAATAAATGCGTCCCAAATACGAACATAACAAATCCCAACACATCAAAAGATGTTAAAAAAGTCCACTCAAACTAAAACGACGGCGACAATATGGCTCCCCTACACATAAGAAACCCCAGCTCCAAGCCACCACGAACATATTAACTCCAAGCAAAATCCATCATCAACCTACACAAAATACAAAAATAAATGACTACATGAGTTTTTATAACTTCAAATGCATGTATGTTTGACTTAATCAATTTAAAACACACTTTAATTTCAGAATATTTCGGCAGAGTTTCCTTTGTTTATTCATGAAATCCAACCTGTTTTTAACATTAAAATAAATCCAACAGCAAAAAACATCGCTAAACCACCATTAAATCCCTTTCATCGATTTAATATCTAAAAATAGTATCCGAGTAGCTACATAAACTTAAATAAGTATCCGAGTAGCTACATAAACTTAAATAAGTATCCGAGTAGCTACGTACCTCGATCCTCCGTATCCATTGACTTTTCCATGTGTCGCAAATCCATTTTTATTCTACACAAAATACAAAATAAATTATAATCTATCCGACTTCAAAAGATAATAATAATT
The DNA here is from genome assembly GCA_949130495.1 of Sambucus nigra. Classification (NCBI taxonomy): domain Eukaryota; kingdom Viridiplantae; phylum Streptophyta; class Magnoliopsida; order Dipsacales; family Adoxaceae; genus Sambucus; species Sambucus nigra. The sequence goes on along the minus strand of OX422214.1, from coordinate 377,831,494 downwards.
TATAACTATTATAGTTATATATAAATAGTTAGATATAACTGTAATAGAAATAGTTATAATAGTTTTTATATATATACACTACACCAAATCTGCCCATTTGTCAAGGTCATTGACCTTGACAAATCCACCTTGTCAAGGTCAATGACCGTGACATTTCGAGGCGAGATAACTTTTTTTGTCACGGTCGTGTCACGGTCATTGACCTTGACACAAAACTCCCGTTTTGTGTCACGATCGTGTCAAGGTCAATGACCGTGACACGTTTGTCACGGTTATAAACCGTGACAAAGCCGTGACCCTTTGTAAAAGAATTGTCACGGTCAATGACAGAGACAATTCTGGGCAGAATTAAAAAAAAACTGCTGGGCAGTATGGCCGCTGCCACTGCCCAACAGTATATTTGTACCTGTTATAGCAACGTTGTGCCTGTTCCAAACATCATATATCCGAAAAAACTTAAGATAATGCAAATATATATTCAAATAAGAAACTATTTAAAAATAAACAACATCACCATCATTTTATCTCAAATCTACAAACTATTTGCATGGAAAAGAGATTTTGTACCGCGACGCTCGGGAACACCTCCTTATCCTTCCCTTCTCGTCCGAATAGCCACATAAGTATAGAGCATAGGTGGCCTACCCTTAGGGCCACCCCCTGTCCCCTGAATTGAAATAAAGTAAAATTAGTACCCGCACCTCAAATATAGATAAATATAAATCGTAATTGAAATCGAAATCGAAATTGACATATAAATATAAATACATTACCTGTAGTGTCACTCAAACAGCTAACTTGAGCTCATATGGCACCTCCTTCCAACTAATGTACCCCGGGCAATCGTGTCAATTATAATTCTCTTTATATCTTAACACTTATTAAAGGTAAGAAGCGTATATTCATGGATTAGTATAAACAAAACTTAGATGTAGTTGGAATATTTATGTATTAATCTCCTCTCCACACACGCACACTACACAAGAGTGAAAATGATAAAGTGCAGATCAAGTAAAAGCATTAAAAATGGATGTTTCGGTACAAATTGAAATATTTATTACAAATTGAAAAATTGTTTCAAATTCGGGTTATCATCAAAAATGAATTGATATTCGGTAGGAGCAACCAAGTCATCCACACTACTATTTAGACGCCTTGGCGCGTGTTGGACAATTGACCACGGCTCGTTGTTGATATACTCCGAGTAAAACACTTGCTTAACCTTTTGAAATGCACAAACAAATGGCTCATCGCTCAAGTGGTCGTTGCTCTTCAACTTGGACAAGTCAACCATGATCAAATTGGTGACAGGATCAACTTTACAAGCATTTTTATCCTCAACTCTTACCCATTCACAGTAAAATACAACCTCTTTGAAGCTTATATAATCCAATTCAAATATATTTTGGATTACACCATAGTAAGTCATTTCATCTTCAACGAGGTTTTTATCTTTTGCGCTCGCTCGAAAGAAAGTAAGAGCCTTGTATGAAATTCCCGAGTTCTGTACATTTGTACTTTCCTCGTACACTTTAACGCCGAAAATGTAACCATTCAATCGATACTTTTTGTACTCTTGTGCCACGAATAAGGGTCCAGTGGCTAGACGAGCAAGCCTTGATGTCGCATCACCCATCTTTAGGAGCTGAGAATATAGATAAATTAATTATATTAGTGGTAAAATTTGAGTGTAATGTAACGTTACATAATGACTGTTTTCATTATAATTACCTCTTGTGTCAACCATAGCCTAAATTCGCTGTCTGATTGTACCATTATTTTTCGTCTTTTATTGTTCTCACAGGCTTCATATTTACTGAATATTACAAAATTAATCATGTATAAAATAATCTCAAATAATGTTAAACATTATAATATTCGAAACTTACTTTTTCCATTTTTCGACATCTTCATGTGTGTCAAATAGATAACGAGCTACTTGTTCATGTTGCAAACTCGTTAATTTCACTCATTTTCCCATCACATTACCACCATCATCGAGGAATTCATCAGTGTCATCAACGCTGGTCGAGTCAGGCATATATTCCCGAGTATATATTGATGACTCCACGGTGATGTATTCCTCTGCAATTGATCCTGCAATATATCGCGTATTCTTGACGTAATCTTTAAAAACTTTCATCAATCTTTCAAACGGATTCATCCACCGATATCTAACTGGACCACAAAAAAGTGTCTCGTCGCATAGGTGTACCAACAAGCGAACACTTATATCAAAGAATGCTGGTGGAAAGTACTTCTCCAATACACAAATCGCTTCGTTCACAACCAATTTTGCGGACACTATGTGTTCTCGATTCACTAATTTCTCACATAAGAGGGAGAAGGTAATACTAATTTGCATAATAGCCCTACGCAAATCCTTGTGCTTGGAGAAACAGTGCTTAAACAATAGAGGAACCAATTGCATGATCACATGCCAATCGTGGGACTTACACTTATGTAAATCATGAGTAACATAATTCACAATCCTTTGCAAGTTGGACGAAAAAGTAGATGGGCCCTTCAAATTATATATTGTGTCTAGAAGCACCTTCCTTTCCTCACTCGTCAAAGTAAACGCGCCAGGGGGAATTATTGTCCTTCCCCTACTATCTTCTTTAAACCATAGTTGTGGTTTAAGTATTAACGTTTTAAGGTCTTTTCATGCATTTTCTCCATCCTTCGAATGACTCCCACCAAGGCAAGTACCCACAATATGTTCAGCGAAGTTCTTCTCTGCATGCATCACATCTAATACATGGCGCACTGGGTTTTTCTTCCAATAAGGCAAGTCAAATAAAATTGACCTCCGAGACCATGCCTTTCTTATCTCAGTTTCATTCCCAGTTGGGGTCTTCTTATGCTTGACATTCTTAAATTTGGGATTCTTACCTGGCATATTTGGGCCACATTCAGAAGATTTACTTTCAATTTCTGAACCCGAAAGTTGTCTTGACGGTAGCCTATGTTCAACTCCGCCCAATAAAAAATTGAAACCTTTTTCAAATCTGAAACTATGAGTTGGGGGTAAAAACCTTTTGTGGCAATGGTATACATTTTTTAAGCTAGAGGATAGACGAAGAGATTCAGTCTCCTCTCCACAAATAGGACACACCAAATAACCATGTACTACACATCCGGATAATGTCCCATAAGCTGAAAAATCATGAATTGCCCACATCAACATAGCTTTCAGCGTAAACTCTTCTTTTCTAAAAGAGTCAAATGATTGTACACCATCTTCCCACAACTCATTTAATTCATCTACCAAAGGAGCCAGGTAGATATCAATGTCTTCACTTGGTGCCTTTGGCCCAGGTATCAATAAAGCCATCATCGAAAATTCAGGTCTCATACACTGTGAAGGAGGGAGGTTGAGTGGGGCTAGGATCACTGGCCATACACTCTGATTGGTGCTTAGATTTCCAAATGGATTGAAACCATCTATTGATATAGCCAAACGAATGTTGCGTTGTTCTCGAGCAAAAATGGGGATACACATAATTCATCCTCCGGCAGGCAGTAGAATCAATAGGATGACGCATGATATTACCCCCTACTTCTGCCCTAGCATGCCAAGTCATTGCCTCTGCAATCCATGGTACTGTGAAAAATTGCTTTAATCTAGGACCAACGGGAAAATATTTCAATACTTTTTGAGGCACTTTTGAGCTTGTGCCTTCCTTACTAGTAGATTGGACATATCTAGGTTCATCGCATACTGGACAACGATCAAGATTTTCATACTCCTTTCGGTATAGTATGCAGTCACACACACAAGCATGAATCGATTTATACTTCATTCCAAAACCTTTCAAACTGTTCTTCATAACATGATAGCTATTTGGAAGTGTATTCACCTTGGGTAATAAGCCCTTCACCCATTTCAGAATTCCCGTCACGCTATTGCCAGACAAACCGTACTGCGTCTTCAAACTGTGCAAACCAACCATGGCATGTAAAGTTGTTTGATCTTTCTCACAGCCGGAGTATAACGGTTGGGTCGCCTTAAATTTTAAACTTTGGTACTCATCGTCAAGTTTTATCGTGTTATCTTCACGAGCACTTGAATCTTCTACATCATCAGTAACCTCATTCTCCTCAGCTTCATAAACTCCGTACGCATCATCAACTAAATCCTCTAACATATTATGATCTATGTCGTCCCCTTCTTCATCTATTCTACTTGTTGAAGGTTTTTGGGAAGGTTGGTCGGGGACAAAAGGAACTTTCAATTCACCGTGAAAACTACAAAATCGATAACTATCTTGCATACCCGATCTTAACAAATGTAGTTCAACTGTTTTCCACTCAAACACCTTACCATTATAACACCTAGCACACGGACACGGAAACTCTTCATCATTACGACATCTCTTTGCATATTTCACAAATTCGTTAGCACCTCTGCAAAACACATCCCCCATTCTATTAGTCTCACCCATCCACTCTTTGTATTTCAGATATCCCATCATAGCTATCGCAACTAAACACCAATTAAAGGTAAACAAAACTTAGATTTATAGTATGTTTTATTTAATTTTCCCATCATTTAATTATCCTATTAAATGGTAAGTGGTCCTATCCCATTCAAGAATGCATTTTTCTGTAATATACTTAACAGCTCATGCACATTGTTACGATTTGAAAAAAAATCGCCAGCATATACCCTTAGTTCTCCAAGTACACGACGTAGATTGGCAGGTGTGAGTGTTATTTCAATTGGTCAATTAAAATAATAGTCACACTTGTCAATCTAGTATGTACCCAGAGAACATTAAGATACGACTGCAGAACTTCCTCCAAAAGTAACAACTTTAAGCCAATAAGAATATTATACAGAAATTATACAGTCTCAAACTGTCCAAACGGGACAATTTGAGAGATCTCATTACAGGGGTAATGACTCTCGAACGGGTCTAAGGGCTATTGAATGCGTACGCATAATAAGTAGAATGCTAGTATCTATGCGCACTATGTTTCAAATAAATTCATTGCTGAAAAATAAATGTTATTAGTACAGATAAAAAAAAATGTTAATAGTACACATTTTAACTTAAAATATTATGGCAAGTTGAATGATGGTGTGCTAACCCTCAAAAAAGTTTGATTATATATACATGTGTGCAACATATATATATATATATATATATATATATATATATATATATATATATATATATATATATATATGAGGTTTTTTAAGCAATTTTAATTTTACTTTTTATGTTTTATGAATTTATATACCACGGGTAAATTATTTCAATAACTTATTATTTTGTTGTAAATTTATTATAAATCTTTACTCTAATTAAATTTAGAGGTGGTAATTTAAGTGTGTTATACAAGAACTTATACAAAATCATATATAATTATACAAATCTTTACTCTAATTAAATTCAATTCATCATATATTACTGAAATCGAGATAAAACCCTAAGCAAAAATTAGTCAACACCCACCCACTGCCCCCCTCCACTTCCCCCTCCCCCACCACACACCACCACACACACACACCCCACCCCAGCCCACCCCCTGCCCCCCTCCACCACCCCCTCCCCCCCTCCACCACTACCTCCCCCACCACACACCACCACACACACATACACACCCCACCCCCTGCCCCCCTCCACCACCGCCCTGCCCCCACACTGCCCCACCGCACCCCTGCCCCCCTCCACCACCCCCTCCCCCACCCTGACCCACCCCGCCCCACCTCCCACACACGCACACACATACACACATAAATATACACACATATATATATATATAAATGGAAGAGAGAGAGAGAGAGAAATTGGACCTGAAAGTAGAGAGAGAGAGAGAGAGAGAGAGAGAGAGAGAGAGAGGGAGGGAACGGTGGGAGGGAAAAAAGAAGGGGGAAAGGGTTTTTGCTGGAAAAGTTGTCACGGTCGTGTCAAGGTCATGGACCGAGACAAGAATTGTCACGGTCAATGACCATGGCAAGTCCGTGACAAGTAAATTTGTCACGGCCTTGTCACGGTCAATGACCGTGACAATTAGTTGTCACGGTCGTGTCAAGGTCAATGACCGTGACATAAAACGCATGTTTTTTGTCACGGTCAATGACCTTGACAAGGCTGGCAAGCTGAAAGTTGACAATTTGCCCATTTTGGTGTAGTGATAAACTGTTTATATATTTATCTATATAAACAGCTGTTCATATTTTTTTTCTTATATATATATATATATATATATATATATATATATATATATATATATATATATATATATATATATATATATATATACTAATGTATGTATATATAATACTGTATGTATATATACATATACATACTATTATATATGTGTATGTATATATATATATATACTGTTATGTATATATATATATATACTGTTATGTATATATATATACATATATATCTATATATATCTATATATAGGTGTATATATATATATATATATATATATATATATATATATATATATATATATATATGTATAGATATATATCTATATATAGATATATATAGATATATATCTATACATATATATATACACCTATATATATATATATATATATATACACATATATATCTATATATATCTATATATATATATAGGTGTATATATATATAGATATAGATATATATGTGTATATATATATAGATATACATATATATATATATATATATATATATATACACCTATATATAGATATATATAGATATATATGTATATACACATATATATCTATATATATATATATAGGTGTATATATATATAGATATAGATATATATGTATATATATATACATAACAGTATATATATATATATACATACACATATATAATAGTATGTATATGTATATATACATACAGTATTATATATACATACATTAGTATATATATATATATATATACTGAGTATAGTATGTATATATATACATACTGAGATAAATATGTATATATAACAGTATAGTCAAACCGGAATTCCCATGACTGGGATCGGTTACTACGAGTTACATTGGTCCCGCTGGAGGTGTTCGTGCCTCTTCGGGACAATTTTATGGCTGTTTTACGTTTTCACCCTTCAGTGTCACATTTTTATTCTTAAGTCTCACTTTTTGCAAATTTAAGTCGTACACTCAAATCGGGAGGGCAGTGACTACACGGCCGGTTCCTAAGACTTACATTGGTCCCGTGCAAGGTGTTCGTGACTCTTACGGGACCATTTTGTGGTTGTTTTACGTTTTCACCCTTCGATTGCATGTTTTTATGCTTAAGTCTATTTTTTTACAAATTTACGTCTTACGCTCAAACCGGGAGCCCGGTGACTACGCGGTCGGTTCCTACGAGTCACATTGTTACCGTGCGAGTTGTTCGTGACTCTTACAAGACCATTATGTATTTGTTTTACATTTTCACCCTTCGATGGAATGTTTTTATGCTTAAGACTAATTTTTGGCAATTTACGTCGTAGACTCAAACCGGGATCCCCGTGACTACGCGGTCTGTTCTAACTAGTGACATTGGTCCCGTGCGAGGTGTTCGCGACCTTTATGTGAACGTTCTGTGGTTGTTTTATGTTTTCACCCTTCGATAGCATGTTTTTATGCTTAAGTCTAGTTTCTTACCAATTTATGTCTTACACTCAAACTGGGAGCCCCGGGACTACGCGGTCAATTCCTAGGGGTCACATTGGTCCCGTACGAGGCGTTGGTGACTCTTACGGGGCCGTTATGTGTTTGTTTTACGCTTTAACCATTGGATGTCATGTTTTTATTCAAAAGTCTCACTTTTGGCAAATTTAGGTCGTACACTCAAACCGGGAGCCCCGTGACTACGCAGTCGGTTCCTACGAGTCACATTGGTCCTGTGCGAGGTGTTCGTGACTCTCACGGGACCGTTTTGTTGCTATTTTACGTTTTCACCCTTCGATGGCATGTTTTTATGATTAAGTCTAATTTTTTGAAAATTTAGGTTGTACACTCAAACCGGGAGCCCTGTGACTACGCGGGCGGTTCCTACGAGTCACATTGGTCCTGTCCGAGGTGTTCGTGACCCTCACGGGACCGTTTTCTTGTTTTTTTACGTTTTCACCCTTCGATGGCATGTTTTTATGGTTAAGTCTATTTTTTTACAAATTTAGGTCGTACACTCAAACCGGGAGCCCCGTGACTACGCGGTCGGTTCCTACCAGTCACATTGGTCCCGTGCGAGGTGTTCGTGACTCTCACGGGACCGTTTTGTTGTTGTTTTATGTTTTCACCCTTCGATGGCAAGTTTTTATTGTTAAGTCTATTTTTTTGCAAATTTACGTCGTACACTCAAACCGGGAGCCCCGTGACTACGCGGTCGGTTCCTACGAGTCACATTGGTACCAATAGAGGAGTTTGTGACTCTTACGGGACCATTGTGTGGCTGTTTTAAAATTTCACCCTCGATGGCATGTTTTTATTCTTAAGTCTAATTTTTTTCAATTTTAAACCGGGATCCCCGTGACTACGTGGTCGGTTCCAACGAGTGACATTGGTCCCGTGCAAGGTGTTCGTGACTCTTACGTGACCGTTCTGTGTTTGTTTTACGTTTACACCCTCGATGGCATGTTTTTATGCTTAATTCTAATTGTTTAGAAATTTACGTCATACACTCAAACCGGGAGACCCGTGACTACGCGGTCGGTTCCTACGAGTCACATTGTTACCGTGCGAGTTGTTCGTGACTCTTACCCGACCGTTATGTGGTTGTTTTACATTTTCACCCTTCGATGGAATGTTTTTATTCTTAAGTCTATTTTTTTGTAAATTTATGTCCTACACTCAAACCGGGATCCCCGTGACTACGCGGTATGTTCCAACTAGTGACATTGGTCCGGTGCGAGGTGTCCGCGACCTTTACGCGACCGTTCTGTTGTTGTTTTACGTTTTCACCCTTAGACGGCATGTTTTTATGCTTAAGTCTAATTTCTTACAAATTTATGTCTTACACTCAAACCGGGAGCCCTATGACTACGCGGTCGATTCCTAGGAGTCACATTGGTCCCGTGCGAGGCGTTGGTGACTCTTACGGGGCCGTTATGTGTTTGTTTTACGCTTTAACCCTTCGATGTCATGTTTTTATTCAAAAGTCTCACTTTTGGCAAATTTACGTTGTACACTCAAACCGGGAGCTCCGTGACTACGCGGTCGGTTCCAACAAGTGAAATTGGTCCCGCGCGAGCTATTCGTGACTCTTACGTGACCGTTTTGTGTTTGTTTTACGTTTTCACCCTTCGATAGCATGTTTTTATGATTAAGTCTAATTTTTTTCAAATTTGCGTCGTACATTCAAACCGGGAGCCCCGTGACTACTCGGTCGGTTCCTACGAGTCGTATTGGTCCCGTGCGAGGTGGTCGTGACTCTCACGGGACCGTTTTGTTGCTATTTTATGTTTTCACCCTTCGATGGTATGTTTTTATGATTAAGTCTAATTTTTTAAAAATTTAGGTCGTACACTCAAACCGGGAGCCCCGTGACTACGCAGTCGGTTCCTACGAGTCACATTGGTCCCGTCCGAGGTGTTCGTGACTCTCACGGGACCGTTTTGTTGCTGTTTTACATTTTCACCCTTCGATGGCATGTTTTTATGGTTAAGTCTAATTTTTTACAAATTTAGGTCGTACACTTAAACCGGGAGCCCCGTGACTACGCAGTCGGTTCCTACGAGTCACATTGGTCCCGTGCGAGGTGTTCGTGACTCTCACGGGACCGTTTTGTTGGTATTTTACATTTTCACCCTTCGATGGCATGTTTTTATGATTAAGTCTAATTTTTTGAAAATTTAGGTTGTACACTCAAACCGGGAGCCCCGTGACTACGCGGTCGGTTCCTACGAGTCACATTGGTCCCGTCCGAGGTGTTCATGACTCTCATGGGACCGTTTTGTTGTTGTTTTACATTTTCACCCTTCGATGGCATGTTTTTATGGTTAAGTCTATTTTTTGCAAATTTAGGTCGTACACTCAAACCGGGAGCCCCGTGACTACGCCGTCAGTTCCTACGGGTCACATTGGTCCCATGCGAGCTGTTCGTGACTCTCACGGGACCGTTTTGTTTTTTTTTTACATTTTCACCCTTCGATGGCAAGTTTTTATGGTTAAGTCTATTTTTTTGCAAATTTACGTCGTACACTCAAACCGGGAGCCCCGTGACTACGCGGTCGGTTCCTACGAGTCACATTGGTCCCAATAGAGGGGTTCGTGACTCTTACGGGACCATTCTGTGGCTATTTTAAAATTTCACCCTCGATGGCATTTTTTTATTCTTAAGTCTAATTTTTTGCAAATTTACGGCGTACACTCAAACCGGGATCCCCGTGACTACGTGGTCGGTTCCAACGAGTGACATTGGTCCCGTGTAAGGTGTTCGTGACTCTTACGCGACCGTTCTGTGTTTGTTTTACGCTTACACCCTCAATGGCATATTTTTACGCTTAAGTCTAATTTTTTACAAATTTACGTCATACACTCAAACCGGGAGCCTTGTGACTACGCGGTCGGTTCCTACGAGTCACATTGTTACCATGCGAGTTGTTCGTGACTCTTACCCGACCGTTATGTGGCTATTTTACATTTTCACCCTTCGATGGAATGTTTTTATTCTTAAGTCTATTTTTTTGCAAATTTACGTCCTACACTCAAACTGGGATCCCCGTAACTACTCGGTATGTTCCAACTAGTGACATTGGTCCGGTGCGAGTTGTTCGCGACCTTTACGCACCCGTTCTATGGTTGTTTTATGTTTTCACCCTTAGACGGCATGTTTTTATGCTTAAGTCTAATTTCTTACAAATTTATGTCTTACACTCAAACCGGGAGCCCTACGACTACGCGGTCGATTCCTAGGGGTCACATTGGTCCCGTGCGAGGCGTTGGTGACTCTTATGGGGCCGTTATGTGTTTGTTTTACGCTTTAACCCTTTGATGTCATGTTTTTATTCAAAAATCTCACTTTTGGCAAATTTACGTCGTACACTCAAACCGGGAGCTCCGTGACTACGCGGTCGGTTCCAACGAGTGAAATTGGTCCCGCGTGAGCTATTCGTGACTCTTACGCGACCGTTCTGTGGGTGTTTTACGTTTTCACCCTTCGATGGCATGTTTTTATGATTAAGTCTAATTTTTTTCAAATTTAGGTCGTACACTCAAACCGGGAGCCCCGTGACAACTCGGTCGGTTGCTACGAGTCGCATTGGTCCCGTGTGAGGTGTTCGTGACTCTCATGGGACCGTTTTGTTGCTATTTTATATTTTCACCCTTCGATGGCATGTTTTTATGATTAAGTCTAATTTTTTGAAAATTTAGGTCGTACACTCAAACCGGGAGCCCCGTGACTACGCGGTCGGTTCCTACGAGTCACATTGGTCCCGTCCGAGGTGTTCGTGACTCTCACGGGACCGTTTTCTTGTTGTTTTACAATTTCACCCTTCGATGGCATGTTTTTATGGTTAAGTCTATTTTTTTGCAAATTTAGGTCGTACACTCAAACCGGGTTCCCCGTAACTACGTGGTCGGTTCCAACGAGTGACATTGGTCCCGTGCAAGGTGTTCGTGACTCTTATGTGACCGTTTTGCGGATGCTTTACATTTTCTCCCTTCGATGGCATGTTTTTATGATTAAGTCTAATTTTTTGAAAATTTAGGTCGTACACTCAAACCGGGAACCCCATGACTACGCGGTCTGTTCCAACTAGTGACATTTGTCCCGTGCGAGGTGTTCGCGACCTTTACGCGACCGTTCTGTGGTTGTTTTACATTTTCACCCTTCGACGGCATGTTTTTATGATTAAGTCTAATTTGTTACAAATTTATGTCTTACACTCAAATCGGGAGCCCCGGGACTACGCGATCGATTCCTAGGGGTCACATTGGTCCCGTGCGAGGCGTTGGTGACTCTTACGGGGCCTTTATGTGTTTGTTTTACGCTTTAACAATTGGATGTCATGTTTTTATTCAAAAGTCTCACTTTTGGCAAATTTACGTCGTATCCTCAAACCGGGAGCTCCGTGACTACGCGGTCGGTTCCAACGAGTGACATTGGTCCCGCGCGAGCTGTTCGTGACTCTTACGCAACCATTCTGTGTTTGTTTTACGTTTTCACCCTTCAATGGCATCTTTTTATGATTAAGTCTATTTTTTTGCAAATTTAGGTCGTACACTCAAACTGGGAGCCCCGTGACTACTCGGTCGGTTCCTACGAGTCACATGGGTCCCGTGCGAGGTGTTCGTGACTCTCACGGGACCGTTTTGTTGCTGTTTTACGTTTTCGCACTTTGATGGCATGGTTTTTATGGTTAAGTCTATTTTTTTGCAAAATTAGGTCGTACACTGAAACCGGGAGCCCCGTGACTACGCGGTCGGTTCCTACGAGTCACATTGGTCCCGTGCGAGGTGTTCGTGACTCTCACGGGACCGTTTTGTTGCTGTTTTACGTTTTCCCCCTTCGATGGCATGTTTTTATGATTAATTCTAATTTTTTGAAAATTTAGGTCGTACACTCAAACCGGGAGCCCCGTGACTACGCGGTCTGTTCCAACTAGTGACATTGGTCCCGTGCGAGGTGTTCGCGACCTTTACGCGACCGTTCTGTGGTTGTTTTATGTTTTCACCCTTCGTTGGCATGTTTTTATGATTAAGCCTAATTTGTTACAAATTTATGTCTTACACTCAAATCGGGAGCCCCGGGACTACGCGGTCGATTCCTAGGGGTCACATTGGTCCCGTGCGAGGCGTTGGTGACTCTTACGGGGCCTTTATGTGTTTGTTTTACGCTTTAACAATTAGATGTCATGTTTTTATTCAAAAGTCTCACTTTTGGCAAATTTACGTCGTATCCTCAAACCGGGAGCTCTGTGACTACGCGGTCGGTTCCAACGAGTGACATTGGTCCCGCGCGAGCTGTTCGTGACTCTTACGCAACCGTTCTGTGTTTGTTTTACGTTTTCACCCTTCAATGGCATCTTTTTATGATTAAGTCTATTTTTTTGCAAATTTAGGTCGTACACTCAAACTGGGAGACCCGTGACTACTCGGTCGGTTCCTACGAGTCACATGGGTCCCGTGCGAGGTGTTCGTGACTCTCACGGGACTGTTTTGTTGCTGTTTTACGTTTTCACCCTTTGATGGCATGTTTTTATGGTTAAGTCTATTTTTTTGCAAAATTAGGTCGTACACTGAAACCGGGAGCCCCGTGACTACGCGGTCGGTTCCTACGAGTCACATTGGTCCCGTACGAGGTGTTCGTGATTCTCACGGGACCGTTTTGTTGCTGTTTTACGTTTTCCCCCTTCGATGGCATGTTTTTATGATTAAGTCTAATTTTTTGAAAATTTAGGTCGTACACTCAAACCGGGAGCCCCGTGACTACGCGGTCTGTTCCAACTAGTGACATTGGTCCCGTGCGAGGTGTTCGCGACCTTTACGCGACCGTTATGTGGTTGTTTTACGTTTTCACCCTTCGACGGCATGTTTTCATGATTAAGTCTAATTTGTTACAAATTTATGTCTTACACTCAAATCGGGAGCCCCGGGACTACGCGGTCGATTCCTAGGGGTCACATTGGTCCCGTGCGAGGCGTTGGTGACTTTTACGGGGCCTTTATGTGTTTGTTTTACGCTTTATTCAAAAGTCTCACTTTTGGCAAATTTACGTCGTATCCTCAAACCGGGAGCTCCGTGACTACGCGGTCGGTTCCAACGAGTGACATTGGTCCCGCGCGAGCTGTTCGTGACTCTTACGCAACCGTTCTGTGGTTGTTTTATGTTTTCACCCTTCGATTGCATGTTTTTATGATTAAGTCTAATGTTTTGCAAATTTAGGTCATACACTCAAACCAGGAGCCCCGTGACTACTCGGTCGGTTCCTAGGAGTCACATTGGTCCCGTGCAAGGTGTTCGTGACTCTCACGGGACCGTTTTGTTGCTATTTTACGTTTTTACCCTTCGATGGCATGTTTTTATGATTAAGTCTAATTTTTTGAAAATTTAGGTCGTACACTCAAACCGGGAGTCCCGTGACTACGCGGTCAGTTTCTACGGGTCACATTGGTCCGGTCCGAGGTGTTAGTGACTCTCACGGGACCGTTTTGTTGCTGTTTTACATTTTCACCCTTCGATGGCATGTTTTTATGGTTAAGTCTATTTTTTTGCAAATTTAGGTCGTACACTGAAACGGGGAGCCCCGTGACTACGCGGTCGGTTCCTACGAGTCACATTGGTCCCGTGCGAGGTGTTCATGACTCTCACGGGACCGTTTTGTTGCTGTTTTACGTTTTCCCCGTTCGATGGCATGTTTTTATGATTAAGTCTAATTTTTTGAAAATTTAGATCGTACGCTCAAACCGGGAGTCCCGTGACTACGCGGTCGGTTCCTACGAGTCACATTGGTCCCGTCCGAGGTGTTCGTGACTCTCACGGGACCGTTTTGTTGCTGTTTTACGTTTTTACCCTTCGATGGCATGTTTTTATGGTTAAGTCTATTTTTTTGCAAATTTACGTCGTACACTCAAACCGGTTGCCCCGTGACTACGCGGTCGATTCCTACAAGTCACACTGGTCCCAATAGAGGTGTTCGTGACTCTTACGGGACCATTGTGTTGATGTTTTACAATTTCACCCTCGATGGCACGTTTTTATGATTAAGTCTAATTTTTTGAAAATTTAGGTCGTTCACTCAAACCGGGAGCCCCGTGACTACGCGGTCGGTTCCTACGAGTGACATTGGTCCCGTGCGAGGTTTTCGTGACTCTCACGGGACCGCTTTGTTGTTGTTTTACGTTTTCACCCTTCGATGGCAAGTTTTTATGGTTAAGTCTATTTTCTTGCAAATTTACGTCGTACACTCAAACCGGGAGCCCCGTGACTACGCGATCGGTTCCAACATGTCACACTGGTCCCGATAGAGGTGTTCGCGAGTCTTACGGGACCATTTTGTTGTGGTTTTATAATTTCACCCTCGATGGCTTATTTTTATTCTTAAGTCTATTTTTTTCCAAATTTACGTCGTACACTCAAACCGGGATCCCCGTGACTACGTGGTCGGTTCCAACGAGTGACATTGGTCCCGTACAAGGTGTTCGTGACTCTTACGCGACCGTTCTGCGGAAGCTTTACGTTTCCGCCCGTCGATGGCATGTTTTTATGACTAAGTCTAATTTTTTGAAATTTTAGGTCGTACACTCAAACCGGGAGCCCCGTGACTCCGCGGTCTGTTCCAACTAGTGACATTGGTCCCGTGCGAGGTGTTCGCGACCTTTACGCAACCGTTCTGTGGTTGTTTTACGTTTTCACCCTTCGACGGCATGTTTTTATGCTTAAGTCTAATTTCTTACAAATTTATGTCTCACACTCAAACCGGGAGCCTCGGGACTACGCGGTCGATTCCTAGGAGTCACATTTGTCCCGTGCGAGGCGTTGGTGACTCTTACGGGGCCTTTATGTGTTTGTTTTACGCTTTAACCCTTGGATGTCATGTTTTTATTCAAAAGTCTCACTTTTGGCAAATTTACGTCGTACACTCAAATCGGGAGCTCCGTGACTACGCGGTCAGTTCCAACGAGTGACAAAGGTCCCGCGCGAGCTGTTCGTGACTCTTACGCAACCGTTCTGTGTTTGTTTTATGTTTTCACCCTTCGATGGCATGTTTTTATGATTAAGTCTAATTTTTTGAAAATTTAGGTCGTACACTCAAACCGGGAGCCCCGTGACTACGCGGTCGGTTCCTACGAGTCACATTGGTCCCGTCCGAGGTGTTCGTGACTCTCACGGGACCGTTTTGTTGCTGTTTTGTGTTTTCACCCTTCGATGGCTTGTTTTTATGGTTAAGTCTAATTTTTTACAAATTTAGGTCGTACACTCAAACCGGGAGCCCTGTGACTACGCGGTCGGTTCCTACGAGTCACAATGGTCCCGTGCGAGGTGTTCGTGACTCTCACGGGACCGTTTTGTTGCTATTTTACGTTTTCACCCTTCGATGGCATGTTTTTATGATTAAGTCTAATTTTTTGAAAATTTAGGTCGTTCACTCAAACCGGGAGTCCCGTGACTACGCGGTCTCTTTCTACGAGTGGCATTGGTCCCGTGCGAGGTGTTCGTGACTCTCACGGGACCGCTTTGTTCCTATTTATGTTTTCACCCTTTGATGGCAAGTTTTTCTGTTTAAGTCTAATTTTTTGTAAATTTACATTGTACACTCAAACTGGGAGCCCCGTGACTACGCGGTCGGTTCCTACACGTCACACTGGTCCCGATAGAGGTGTTCGTGACTCTTACGGGACCATTTCAGCCTCGATGGCATAATTTTATTCTTAAGTCTAATTTTTTGCAAATTTACGTCCTACACTCAAACCGGGATCCCCGTGACTACGTGGTCGGTTCCAACGAGTGACATTGGTCCCGTGCTAGGTGTTCGTCACTCTTACACGACCGTTCTGCGGATGCTTTACGTTTTCGCCCTTCAATGGCATGTTTTTATGATTATGTCTAATTTTTTGAAAATTTAGGTCGTACACTCAAACCGGGAGCCCCGTGACTACGCGGTCTGTTCCAACTAGTGACATTAGTCCCGTGCGAGGTGTTCGCGACCTTTACGCGACAGTTCTGTGGTTGTTTTACGTTTTCACCCTTTGACGACATGTTTTTATCCTTAAGTCTAATTTCTAACAAATTTATGTCTTACACTCAAATCGGGAGCCCCGGGACTACGCGGTCGATTCATATGGGTCGCATTGGTCCCGTACGAGGCGTTGCTGACTCTTACGGGGCCTTTATGTGTTTGTTTTACGCTTTAACCCTTGGATGTCATGTTTTTATTCAAAAGTCTCACTTTGGGCAAATTTACGTCGTACACTCAAACCGGGAGCTCCGTGACTACGCGGTCGGTTCCAACTAGTGACATTACTCCTGCGCGAGCTGTTCGTGACTCTTACGCAACCGTTCTGTGTTTGTTTTACGTTTTCACCCTTCGATGGCCTGTTTTTATGATTAAGTCTAATTTTTTGCAAATTTAGGTCGTACACTCAAACCGGGAGCCCCGTGACTACTCGGTCGGTTCCTACGAGTCACATTGGTCCCGTGTGTAAGGACATTTTTCACATGTCCGAAATGTTTCATTTATTTATGTCGTACGCCGCTACATTTGGCACGTCTCCTCACGATCTCATATGACGGCCTCTATCCGAATTTCGGGAATCAAGCATGCATTATCTCGACTAATATGTCCCACATCTGCCTCAACGACTTCACGTTCCAAGATTTTAGGGACTTAATGCAAGTGGTACGCAAGGGAAGTCAAAACAGTGAAAAAAAGGCACGATAGGAGAGTTCAAGGGCATTTTCATAATTTTACATCCATAGTTAGGAGGTCTGGTCAACTAGAAAGTTGAAGAGCTCCCCGCAACGAAGATACTGGAAAAAACGGCACCTCAATCCGAGCTACGGTGAAGGAGTTATGACCTTTTGATGATAGAGAAAATTCCTTAAAGAATGCTGTTTTTTTTTGTACGCTGGATAGAATTTTAGAGTTTTAAGAACGTGGGACTCTTCATATTTTTTCCTATAAATACCAACTTCGGGGGAGTTGTTTTGAAAGACTTTAGGAGATGAATTCGAGAGTCCAAATACACCTAGTGTTCATATTCTTGAGTCCCAAGACTCATGTTTTGATTCACACATCATTGCCAAACCTTTGTGAATCCTTTAAGCAACCCAAGAACACATCTTTGGTTTGTTCAACCCTTGTGGAGGAGACCGTTCTTCTTCTTCATTGCAGCCCTACTGGAAAGGGATAATTCCAGCCGCGACTACAGAATCCGATACCCGAGGGTAATTCTTAGTCAACTTGTATTTTCATTGTAATCCAATTATAAGCCGTTCTCTTACAAATTATAGTGAAAATAAATGGTTTTGCCCCTGAGGGGGATTTTTCCTTAATTGCATGTGTTTGAATGTTCTTGCGTAGATTATCAATTTATTCAATCACATACTGCTGCATGTTTAGGGTTTGTTTGTGTTAAAAGGGTTTTATATATAACTTGATCATTTGAACGCGAGCACACACGTTTCTCAAATTGGTATCAGAGCAGGTTACGCTAATCTATCGCGTATTCCTTGTTTTTCCGCAAAATTTTTCTAAGATATCAATTTTCTGAAAAAATTGATTTTTGAAAAAGTGCGTGTTCAAATGGAGAAGTCATATTATAAAATGCCTATTTTTGACGGGACAAATTATGCTTATTGGAAAGCCCGTATGAGGTCGGCTTTAAAAGCCATTGATGAACGTGTCTGGATTTTGGTTGAACGAGGGTGGACTCCTCCCACCGTGACTGTTGATAATGTGACCAACTTGAAACCTGACATTTCTTGGTCTGATGAAGAAATTAAATGGTCATCTTTTAATTTTAAGGGTCTAAGTGCTATTTCTGGGTCTGTCACACCTGATGAGTTCAAACGCATAATGACGTGTTCCACGTCAAAAGAGGCATGGGATGTTTTACAACTCACCCATGAAGGAACTAATGCTGTGAAAGAGTCTAAGTTGCAAAACTTGACAACTCAATTTGAAACAATCACCATGCATGATTCTGAATGCTTTGATGAATTTTATGCTAGACTTTCTGACATTGTGAATACTAGTTTTAATCTTGGTGAACAAATTCCGAATGCTAGAGTTGTTAAAAAGATTCTTCGTTCTTTACCTAAGCGTTTTATCCCTAAAGTCACTGTGCTAAATTCTATGGGTAATTTAAATACGCTAAAATTGGAAGAACTTGTAGGAGATTTGCAAACTTATGAAATTGATATGTTCCCTAAAAATGCTAAATCTAAAGATAAGGGAATTGCTCTTAAAGCCCAATAGAGAAGGAGTGAGGGGTCAGCTAGAAAGAGGGTAGAGTCATCTAGAAAGAGAGAGACTGACACGTCAGATTCTGAGTGCGATTTTGACTTAGATGATTTGGCTCTTTTCGCAAAAAATTTCAAGAGGATTCTCAAATTTAAGAAAAATGGCAATTTTAAAGATAAAAAGAAATTTGAGAAAAATAAGTTTGAAAAGAAAAATGAAAAAGTTTCCAAAAATCCTTCTCTGAAAGAAAGTGAGAGATGTTTTGAGTGTGATGGTAGGGGTCATAGAGCTTTTGAGTGTGCCAATCGTCTTAATAGAGAGAAAGGGAAAGCTGTCCGTAATGCTACCCTTAGTGACGACAGTGAGGTCGAGACGGTGGATTCTGGAGATGAGTCACCGCATGAGTGTAACTTCACCGCATTCACGGCTAGCCAAGTGAGCACTCCTAGTTCTCCTCACGACGATGAGGATGATGCTTCACAGGGACACCTCGATAGTGAGATCGATGTGAGTGAGGGGGAGGATGACACAAGTGAGAGCGAGAGTGATATACAACGCGCCTATGCTGAGTTATATTCTGAGTCTTTTAAAACTAAAAAGTGTAACAAAGCGTTAGTTCTTAAGATCACTTGCCTAGATGAAGATTTAAGGAAAGCGAGAGAAAGAGAGTTCTCCACCTGCACCGCCCTGAGAGAGATAGAATCTACCTGTGTCGAGAATGAGAATTTTTTTAGAGAGAGAGATAGTACTCTAGAGAAAGAGAGAGGGGACTTGATGAAGCAAGTGGCTAGTCTTACGAGTCAGCTCCATTCCTCCGTGGAGACTCAGAAGAAACTTGAAGCCCTTGTTGCCCAGCTGACTCATGATCTTGAGAAAGCACGGGAAGTCAAGGTAAAAATCGGGGACAGATCTGGGAAGATGGGAAAGATGCTCCTCGGCCCCGCTTTAGGTTTTGGTGATCGTCAAGGAATTGGATATGATGGTGCCTCCACGTCCCAAATTGCACCTGGACCAGTTTCGGAGTTTACTACAACTCCTTATGGTCACCGTAAAAAACCTCGAAGGAGAGTTCGACCAAGAAAAGCAAACCAAGGTCCGCCTTTGACTGAGCTCTTTTGTACTTATTGCAAAAGAAAAGGCCACCTTAGGGAAACTTGCTATAGCATGGGTCGGACACGACGTACTACTGCTCCACCACGACATACTGATGAGTTTTCTAGTCTGAGAGAGCGAGTTGAGTTCTTAGCTGCCACGACTCAGAGTTTGATGAAAGAATTCCGACGGATGTCTTCGCCGTTAGTGAATGCTTCTTACATTCCAGCTAAAACCAATAAAATCAAACAAAAGGTCATCTCTGCTTGGGTGCCTAAGAAAGATAAAAAGGCCTTTGTTGTTCATGTTGTTCTCAAAGCACATAATAGCTCACAGTGGTATTTTGATAGTGGGTGCTCCAGACACATGACAGGTAATGCCTCATTTTTTACTACTCTTGAGGATTATCAAGATGGCAGAGTCACCTTTGGAGATGGGAGTAAGTCTAGCATTATAGGACGAGGTACTATCGAGTTACCTGGTTTTCCTAAGCTAGAAAATGTTTTGTACGTCAAAGGTTTGAAAGCAAACCTTCTCAGCATTAGCCAGCTGTGCGACACTAACTTTGCAGTAAAGTTTGACCGGGACGCGTGTAAAGTCTACAATCAAGATGGTAAACTTTTGATGCAAGGGGTGAGGACCGAGGATAATTGCTATGGGACTGAGCCCACATCCTCACTTGTCTGCAACAGCGCCACGATCACTCCTATGGATCTGTGGCACCAACGTCTAGGTCACGTGAACGTTAGAGATCTCAATCGTTTATCTAAAAAGGACCTAGTACGTGGCTTACCATCTCTTGGAAAGTCAACTTCGACCGTTTGTGGACCCTGTCAGTTGGGAAAAAAAATTCGTAGTCCTCATAGGAAGTTACATTCCATTACCACCTCTCGTGTTCTGGAGTTGATTCACATGGATCTTATGGGTCCCACTCGTACTGAGAGTCTAGGTGGTAAGAGGTACATCCTCGTGATGGTAGATGATTTCTCCAGATACTCCATTTTAGGTTTTCTGAGAGAGAAATCCGATGCTGTAGATTTCTTAACGACCAAGTGCCGTGTCCTGCAAAATCAACACGGTGTCACTATTAACAGAATACGTAGTGACAACGGCACTGAATTCAAGGAAGCAAAGGTGGATTTGTACTGTGATAGCCTTGGGATCAAATATGAGTTTTCTGCTGTGAGAACTCCTCAGCAAAATGGGATTGTTGAGAGAAAGAATAGAACGATCCAAGAGATGGCTAGATCTATGCTTCTAGGTCGTAAAGTTTCTAGGAGATTTTGGGCAGAGGCAGTGTCTACTGCATGCCACACGGTGAATAGGGTGTATCTGCGTCCACACACACTTCACACTCCTTATGAGTTGTGGACTGGCAAGAAGCCCAACCTGGCATATTTCCGTGTCTTTGGGAGTAAATGCTACATCCTACGGGATAGAGAGCAATTAGCAAAGTTCGACTCCCGAAGCGACGAGGGAATATTTCTAGGATATTCATCGAATAGCAGAGCGTACCGGGTTTTTAACCTGAAGAGCTCTAAGATTATGGAATAAATAAACTTCACCGTTCAAGATGACGAACCTCCGACGGTTATTGATCCTAACCTTCAGTGTGAGGATGAGGATTGTTCTGACAATGATTTACCTGTTCCTCTCTCACACTCTGTGGACCCTACTCCTGTGTTAGGGGACACACCTGCTTGGGTTCGCAAGAGTCATGACCCTTCTGCCATTGTTGGTGATCCCACTCTAGGGGTCAAGACTCGTGCTCAGCTAGCAAACGTTGTTAGCCATCTTTGCTACACGTCCAAAGTCAAGCCCAAGAACCATAAAGAAGCACTCAAGGATGAACACTGGATATCTGCTATGCAGGATGATTTGCTTCAGTTTAAAAAGAATGATGTCTGGGAACTTGTCCCCCGACCTAGTGAGATTAATGTGATAGGTACCCGGTGGATTTTTAAGAACAAAATGGATGAAAATGGTACCATAATCCGAAATAAGGCTAGGTTGGTCGCTCAAGACTACACACAGATAGAGGGTGTGGACTTTGGGGAGACATTTGCTCCTGTTGCGAGGCTTGAGTCCGTCCGTCTTCTGCTCGCCATCGCATGTCATCTGCGCTTCAAGGTGTATCAGATGGATGTCAAGAGTGCCTTTTTGAATTGCATTCTACAGGAGGAGGTTTATGTGGAACAACCAAAAGGGTTTGAAGACCCTCAGCACCCTGAGCACGTCTACTATCTGAGGAAAGCCTTGTGTGGTTTGAAGCAAGCACCCCGTGCTTGGTACGAGAGGCTTACTTCCTATCTCTTAGCTCGTGGCTTCAAGAGAGGGGGAGTAGATATGACGTTGTTTGTCAGGAGAGATGACGGTGCTATTTTGGTTGCCTAGGTCTATGTGGATGACATAGTCTTTGGATCCACATGCTCCCAGCATGCTCACCACTTTGAGGAGGAGATGAAAAGTGAGTTTGAGATGAGCATGGTTGGTGAGCTTACATTCTTCCTTGGTCTCCAGGTTCGTCAGCTAGAGGATGGTATGTTCATCTCCCAATCCAAGTATGCTAGAGACCTAGTGAAGAAATTTGGTTTAGACTCCGCTAAGCATGCACGTACACCTATGAGTACCACTACCAAGCTTAGTAAGGACACTTCAGGCAAGGACGTAGAGCAAACCTTATATCGGAGTATGATAGGTAGTCTCCTCTACTTGACTACCAGTCGTCCCGACATCGGCTTTAGTGTTGGAGTCTGTGCGCGTTATCAGGCATCCCCAAAAGAGTCACATTTACTTGCTCTAAAACGTATTATTAAATACGTAAGTGGGACTCTCTCATACGGGATTTGGTATTCCTTTGATACCGATGACCGTCTGTCCGCCTACTCGGATGCCGATTGGGCTGGGGATGTAGATGGATGTAGGAGCACTTCTGGTGGGTGTTTCTATTTTGGTTCTGCCTTTGTCTCCTGGCTGAGCAAGAAGCAAAATTCCATCTCTTTATCCACTGCGGAGGCTGAGTACATAGCCGCCGGGAGTTGTTGCACACAACTCTTGTGGATGAAGCAAATGCTGGAGGATTATGGGATATCAAAGGACACCATGACCATTTCCTGTGATAACACGAGCGCGATACACATATCCCGCAATCCAGTTCAGCATTCGCGTACAAAACACATCAGGATACGTGAGCACTTTATTCGTCAGTTAGTTGAAGAGAAAGTCGTATCCCTGAGTTTTGTTCCTACCGACCGTCAGTTAGCCGATATTTTCACGTAACCTTTAGATGCCCTTAGATTTGAGAGTCTTAGAAAATCTTTAGGGATTTGCACATTTGACTGAGGGGTTGGTCTATGTCTAGAATAGGATGCTTCTTCATGTTCATATCATATGCTTCCTATTGCTAGTCTGTTTTATATGTACCATTACTTTGTTGTACAGCTTTATTTTATTCTTTTTGCTTTTTATATTTCTTTTGAAAAAAATACAAAAAGATTTTCCTTTAAGAAAAATTTTGAGAAAAGCACAAAAAGATTTTATTTTTCCAAATTTTTGAAAAAATCCAAAAAGATTTTTGTATTTTGCTTCTTTTATGGATGAGCATGTAAGATAGCCAAGTCACAACTTCATTCCATATATCCATGTGACTGTTTGATAGAGATTTGAGAGGCTACATCATTTCATACATGTGCTTTACACTGATTGGAGTCTTTGAGATGTAATTAGTGATATCTTCCTACATGTTTGACTCCTATATCCTTTATTGCACACATGCACGGCTATATTTGATTATTGCACTTGTCTATCTCATGTTGGCTTGCGTGTTTTCATCTCAATCATGTCTATACAATGTACAATATGTGATAAAACTTGATAAGATTGGAATGCATGTAAAAACCGTTTTGGTGAGACTGTGTGTTTTTGTATAATGGGGAGGGGCTGCGAAAGGTAATCATCTATCCTTTGCGCAAAAGCCACCGTTAAAAAGGACCTAAAAAATGGAGGAATTTTAATATCCGAGGTCCAAAGAGGTTAAAAGAGCCCGAAAAAATTTAAAGACAATAAAAAGCAATTCATGCCAAATATGGGCCACTTAGGTTTCACCATCAATTCTCCAAAGTTTGAGAATTTAGAATGCCTCTGTTCAATACAATATCTGAGGGAATTTGGTTGGAGAATCTAAACGGGTTTGCACTTCCTTGAAAGTCCTGAAAAAGCATAAAATCATTTTGGACGTTATTGGAGTGAAAATCATTTTGAGCTTTGATTTGTTGATTTGATTGAGTTAATATCTTATACTATCACTCTTTTACACCAAAGGAAGCATTTGAGTTCATTCACTAGGAATATCCAATATTCATCGTGCACATATGTCATGTTTGTATGCATTGATTTTCCTATCGAATTTGATCACACCACTTCATTTACGCTATCATTGACTTGGTTGCTTTCTGTTTATTCATGGTGTGTTTTTATCCTAGTGACACCCCACACTTGCTTATTTGATTTATTTCTCTAATTTGTCCATTTGGGGACATCATAAAAAGGGGGAGAAAGAATTATCATATTATGGGGGAGTTTGAATTCTGGGGGAGTTTTTGAGATGTTGCTTATGTTTTTATCATATATTGATATCCATGTTATCTGATTTCAAACTCCATATGTCACGTGGTATTTGCTTTGTCTCATGTGTGTAGGTATGAAGATTGCAGATCTATATGTTGCACACCCTGATGAGAAAAGTTTTGAGATTCCTGAAGAATTAAAGAACAAACGATGAAGACTATTCATTTGTACCTTTTCCAGTTTTGGGTTCATGGGAGGGTAGATTTGTATAGGCAATTTCATATTTGATAATTCGGATTTTTTATGTATGTACCGGCATAGACATAGGGGGAGATTTGTAAGGACATTTTTCACATGTCCGAAATGTTTCATTTATTTATGTCGTACGCCGCTAAATTTGGCACGTCTCCTCACGATCTTACATGACGGCCTCTATCCGAATTTTGGGAATCAAGCATGCATTATCTCCACTAATATGTCCCATATCTGCCTCAACGACTTCACGTTCCAAGATTTTAGGGACTTAATGCAAGTGGTACGCAAGGGAAGTCAAAACAGTGAAAAAAAGGCACGATAGGAGGGTTCAAGGGCATTTTCGTAATTTCACATCCATAGTTCGGAGGTCTGGTCAACTAGAAAGTTGAAGAGCTCGCCGCCACGAAGATACTGGAAAAAACGGCACCTCAATCCGAGCTACGGTGAAGGAGTTATGACCTTTTGAAGATAGAGAAAATTCCTTAAAGAATGTTGTTTTTTTTTGTACGCTGGATAGAATTTTAGAGTTTTAAGAACGTGGGACTCTTCATATTTTTTCCTATAAATACCAACTTCGGGGGAGTTGTTTTGCAAGACTTTAGGAGATTAATTTGAGAGTCCAAATACACCTAGTGTTCATATTCTTGAGTCCCAAGACTCATGTTTTGATTCACACATCATTGCCAAACCTTTGTGAATCCTTTAAGCAACCCAAGAACACAACTTTGGTTTGTTCAACCCTTGTGGAGGAGACTGTTCTTCTTCTTCATTGCCGCCCTACTGGAAAGGGATAATTCCATCCGCGACTACAGAATCCGATACCCGAGGGTAATGCTTAGTCAACTTGTATTTTCATTGTAATCCGATTGTAAGCCGTTCTCTTACAAATTATAGTGAAAATAAATGGTTTTTGCCCCTGAGGGGGATTTTTCCTTAATTGCATGTGTTTGAATGTTCTTGCGTAGATTATCAAATTATTCAATCACATACTGATGCATGTTTAGGGTTGTTTGTGTTAAAAGGGTTTTATATATAACTTGATCATTTGAACGCGAGCACACACGTTTCTCACCGTGCGAGGTGTTCGTGACTCTCACAGGACCGTTTTGTTGCTATTTTACATTTTCACCCTTCGATGGCATGTTTTTATGATTAAGTCTAATTTTTGGAAAATTTAGGTCGTACACTCAAACCGGGAGACCTGTGACTACGCGGTCGGTTCCTATGAGTCACATTGGTCCCGTCCAAGGTGTTCGTGACGCTCACGGGGCCGTTTTGTTGTTGTTTTACATTTTCATCCTTCGATGGCATGTTTTTATGGTTAAGTCTAGTTTTTTGCAAATTTAGGTCGTACACTCAAACCAGGAGCCCCTTGACTACGCGCTCGGTTCCTACGAGTCACATTGGTCCCGTGCGATGTGTTCGTGACTCTCACGGGACCGTTTTGTTGCTGTTTTACGTTTTAACCCTTCGATGGCAAGTTTTTATGATTAATTCTAATTTTTTGCAAATTTAGGTCGTACACTCAAACCAGGAGCCCCGTGACTACGCGATCAGTTCCTACGAGTCACATTGGTCCCGTGCGAGGTGTTTGTGACTCTTACGGGACCATTTTGTGTCTGTTTTACAATTTCACCCTCTATGGCATGTTTTTATTCTTAAGCCTAATTTTTTGTAAATTTACGTCGTACACTCAAATCGGGATCCCCGTGACTACGTGGTCGGTTCCAACGAGTGACATTGGTCCCGTGCAAGGCGTTCGTGACTCTTACGCGACCGTTCTGCGGCTGCTTTACATTTTCCCCCTTCGATGGCATGTTTTTATGCTTAAGTCTAATTTTTAACAAATTTGCGTCACACACTCAAACCGGAAGCCCTGTGACTACGCGGTCGGTTCCTACGAGTCACATTGGTCCCGTGCGAAGTGTGCGTGACTCTTACCCGACCGTTTTGTGGCTGTTTTACGTTTACACCCTCGATGGAATGTTTTTATGCTTAAGTCTAATTTTTTGCAAATTTACGTCCTACACTCAAACCGAGATCCCCGTGACTACGCGGTATGTTCCAACTAGTGACATTGGTCCCGTGCGAGGTGTTCGCGACATTTACGCGACCGTTCTGTGTTTGTTTTACGTTTTCACCCTTCGACGGCATGTTTTTATGCTTAAGTCTAATTTCTTACAAATTTATGTCTTACACTCAAACCGGGAGCCCCGCGACTACACGGTCGATTCCTTGGGGTCACATTGGTCCCGTGCGAGGCGTTGGTGACTCTTACGGGGCCGTTATGTGTTTGTTTTACGCTTTAACCCTTCGATGTCATGTTTTTATTCAAAAGTCTCACTTTTGACAAATTTACGTCGTACACTCAAACCGGGAGCTCCGTGACTACGCGATCGGTTCCAACGAGTGAAATTGGTCCTACGCGAGCTATTCGTGACTCTTACGTGACCGTTTGGTGTTTGTTTTACGTTTTCACCCTTCGATGGCATGTTTTTATGATTAAGTCTAATTTTTTGCAAATTTAGGTCGTACACTCAAATCGGGAGCCCCGTGACTACTTGGTCGGTTCCTACGAGTCACATTGGTCCCGTGCGAGGTGTTCGTGACTCTCACGGGACCGTTTTGTTGCTATTTTATGTTTTCACCCTTCGATGGCATGTTTTTATGATTAAGTCTAATTTTTTGAAAATTTAGGTCGTACACTCAAACCGGGAGCCTCGTGACTACGCGGTCGGTTCCTACGAGTCACATTGGTCCCGTCCGAGGTGTTCGTGACTCTCACGGGACCGTTTTGTTGTTGTTTTACGTTTTCGTTTTCACCCTTCGATGGCATGTTTTTATGGTTAAGTCTAATTTTTTGCAAATTTAGGTCGTACACTCAAACCGGGAGCCCCGTGACTACGCGGTCGGTTCCTACGAGTCACATTGGTCCCATGCGAGGTGTTCGTGACTCTCACGGGATCGTTTTGTTGCTTTTTTACGTTTTCACCCTTCGATGGCATGTTTTTATGATTAAGTCTATTTTTTTGAAAATTTAGGTCGTACACTCAAACCGGGAGCCCCGTGACTACGCGATCGGTTCCTACGAGTGACATTGGTCCCGTGCGAGGTGTTCGTGACTCTCACGGGACCGCTTTGTTGCGGTTTTACATTTTCACCCTTCGATGGCATGTTTTTATGGTTAAGTCTAATTTTTTGCAAATTTACGTCGTACACTCAAACTGGGAGCACCGTGACTACGCAGTCGGTTCCTACAAGTCACACTGGTCCCAATAGAGGTGTTCTTGATTCTTACGAGACCATTTTGTTACCGTTTTAAAATTTCACCCTTGATGGCATGTTTTTATTCTTAAGTCTAATTTTTTGCAAATTTACGTCGTACACTCAAACCGGGATCCCCGTGACTACGTGGTCGGTTCCAACGAGTGACATTGGTCCCGTGCAAGGTGTTCGTGACTCTTACGCGACCATTCTGCGGATGCTTTACTTTTTCGCTCTTCGATGGCATGTTTTTATGGTTAAGTCTAATTTTTTGAAAATTTAGGTCGTACACTCAAACCGGGAGCCCCGTGACTACACGGTCTGTTCCAACTAGTGACATTGGTCCCATGCGAGGTGTTCGCGACCTTTACGCGACCGTTCTGTGGTTGTTTTACGTTTTTACCCTTCGACGACATGTTTTTATGCTTAAATTTAATTTCTTACAAATTTATATCTTACACTCAAATCGGGAGCCCCGGGACTACGCGGTCGATTCCAAGGGGTGACATTGGTCCCGTGCGAGGCGTGACTCTTACGGGGCCTTTATGTGTTTGTTTTACGCTTTAACCCTTGGATGTCATGTTTTTATTTAAAAGTATCACTTTTGGAAAATTTACGTCGTACACTCAAACCGGGAGCTCCGTGACTACGCGGTCGGTTCCAAAGAGTGACATTGGTCCCGCGCGAGCTGTTCGTGACTCTTACGCAACCGTTCTGTGTTTGTTTTACGTTTTCACCCTTCGATGGCATGTTTTTATGATTAAGTCTAATTTTTTGCAAATTTAGGTCGTACACTCAAACCAGGAGCCCCGTGACTACTCGGTCGGTTCCTACGAGCCACATTGGTCCCGTGCGAGGTGTTCGTGACTCTCACGGGACTGTTTTGTTGCTATTTTTCCTTTTCACCCTTCGATGGCATGTTTTTATGATTAAGTCTAATTTTTTTTTAAATTTAGGTCATACACTCAAACCGAGAGTCCCGTGACTACGCGATCGGTTCCTACAAGTCACATTGGTCCCGTACGAGGTGTTCGTGACTCTCACGGGACCATTTTGTTGTTGTTTTACGTTTTCACCCTTCGATGGCATGTTTTTATGTTTAAGTCTATTTTTTTGCAAATTTAGGTCGTACACTCAAATCGGGAGCCCCGTGACTACGCGGTCGGTTCCTGCGAGTCACATTGGTCCCGTGCGAGGTGTTCATGACTCTCACCAGACCGTTTTGTTGCTATTTTATATTTTCACCCTTAGATGGCAAGTTTTATGATTGAGTCTAATTTTTTGCAAATTTAGGTCGTACACTCAAACCGGGAGCCCCGTGACTACGCGATCGGTTGCTACGAGTCACATTGGTCCTGTGCGAGGTGTTCGTGACTCCTAGGGACCATTTTGTGGCTGTTTTACAATTTCACCCTAGATGGCAACTTTTTTATTCATAAGTCTAATTTTTTGCAAATTTACGTCGTACACTCAAACCGGGATCCCCGTGACTACGTGGTCAGTTCCAACGAGTGACATTGGTCTCGTGCAAGGCGTTCGTGACTCTTACGCGACCGTTCTACGGCTGCTTTACATTTTCACCCTTCGATGGCATGTTTTTATGCGTAAGTATAATTTTTTGCAAATTTACGTCATACACTCAAACCGGAAGCCCCGTGACTACGCGGTCGGTTCCTACGAGTCACATTGGTCCCGTGCGAAGTGTTTGTGACTCTTACCAGACCGTTTTGTGCCTGTTTTACGTTTACACCCTCGATGGCAGGTTTTTATTCTTAAGTCTAATTTTTTGCAAATTTACGTCATACACTCAAATCGGGATCCCCGTGACTACGCGGTCGGTTCCTACGAGTCACATTGGTCCCATGCGAGGTGTTCGTGACTCTTACGCGACCGTTCTGTGTTTGTTTTACTTTTTCACCCTTCGATGGCATATTTTTATGCTCAAGTCTAATTTTTTGCAAATTTAAGTCTTACACTCAAACCGGGAGCCGCGGGACTACGCGGTCGGTTCCTATGAGTCACATTGGTCCCGTGCGAGGTGTTCGTGACTCTCACGGGACCGTTTTGTTGCTATTTTACATTTTCACCCTTCGATGGCATGTTTTAATGATTAAGTCTAGTTTTTTGCAAATTTACGTCGTACACTCAAACCGGGAGCCACGTGATTACGCGGTCGGTTCCTACAAGTCACATTGGTCCCGTGCGAGGTGTTCGTGACTCGTACAGTAATGAGAAAACAAAACATAGATCCTTACATAATTTATATAAGATAAAGTATGGCTTATAAATCACATATCAACACAAATGTTATATGTTATAGCATCATATGTTATATATATAGCTGTTATAACATAAATGCATATATAACAACATATATGCTGTTATAACAGCATATATGTTGTTATATATATATTAGCATATATGTTATGCATATATAACAACATATATGCTGTTATAACAACACATATGTTGTTATATATATAGCATATTATAACATATATGCTGCATATATGTTATAACAGCATATTACAACATATATGTTGCTATATATATAACAACATAATATTCTGTTATAACATATATGCTGCATATATGTTATAACAGCATATTATAACATATATGCTGCTATATATATAACAACATATATGCTGTTATATATGCATAACGGTGTTGTTATATATGCATAACAGCATATTATAACATATATGTTGTTATATATATAACAACATATATGTTGTTATAACAGCATATATGTTGTTATATATGCATATATGTTATAACAGCTATATATATAACATATAAATATATATACTTACGAAATTGATTCGAATTTGGAGATCCTCCGGATACGCTCCCTCGTTCTTGATCCTTACGTATTTTTGCAAACATTTGCATCGTGTATTCCTGGAAATCCTCAAATTTTTTATCTTGGGCCTCTATCTTCTGTTGTTGAGCATCTATCTTCTATTGTTGGATAGCATTTCTCTCCTCGACTAAAGCCAAATTCTCTCTTAGTAGCCTCACCTCTTCATCACGCGCCCTCAATTGTCCTATTGTACTTGAAGCTTTAGAGGGCTTCGGGCCTTCCCCCATCCAACAATATGGCCCGATCTTTTTCCAAAAACTTCTATCGACATCTCCTCTTGTGACATGAAGGGTGCGTTTGATTGCGAGGATCTCTCTTTAAGCTCCACAAACTTCTCCTGCCATATTTAAAATAGTATAAGATCATGTTATAATTAGTCAACAAATTGTAAAATAACAATATAAAGAAGTTAGCAATATGGGATCTTTCGCAATATAATTAATTAATCAAAGATTTACATACATATTTTTCCTTGCACTTTGGATCCACCCAGTCATTATTTTTCTCACTCCAATGAGACGATTTAAAGAAGTCAGTAATATGTCGTCTCTCACCACCCTTTTCTTTAGCCTATTCATAAATGGAACCAATGAGAATATGATTTTACATTGATAAGTAATTAAATTCATAAATTACATAACGCATCACCTCGATTGACATGGCAGCTACAAATGATCGTGACCCACAAGTATGATTCCAAGGCAAACTAGCACGTGCTAATTGACCTTTTACTGACCTTGCCTAATTAAAACAAGTATGATTTCAATCACTTGGTGTAACCCCTCCATATGAATTCTTTTTAGGGTCGACTCCATCCTTCAATAATTTCGTGTAATGTATGTACATTTTACTCCTCCAGCCACTGTACCTCCGTGCACACTTCCTATGAATAGCATGTCTGACAAACTCATCCTCATCATAGTTAACAATATCGAATTTATCCTACAAATTTACTTTAATTAAAAATACACACAATAACATTGAAAGAATATCTAACTGAAAGAATCAAATATAACTACCCGAATCCTGGCGATTACTGCATCTCGTGTCCCAGAATCAATTTCCCTCCAACGAGTCACCCCTTGAAGTGGTGCCGCATTTCGAACCTCAATTCCGATTTGTTGTCCTAGAGAAGGATCATTTACACCCATAGGTTCCCCATCACCTTCCAACACACACACTTCAAGTTTTCCATGTCTTTTTACCGTTTTCTCAACCTTCATTCCACGTGTTAATCCTCGAACTCGCTTTTTGGTTCTACTAGCGGTAGAAAAATAAAGTAATATAAATGTCATTGATTGATGTTAAGTATTACATAAAGTAATATAATAAATGTCCAGTATTACATAATAAACTACTAATAAAATAATCAAAATAACTTACATATCAAGGAAACATCCGGAATATCGGCCTCTATATCTTCAACAACATCATTGATTGATGTTCTTTGTTGGAGACGCATCGAGGAGTGACCCGAGCTTCCTGTTTTTATAAAAAAATAAAGACAATTATATATACAATAAGTAAATTTAAACAATCTAAACAAAAATGAATTACACATCATGGAAACGTCAGGAACAGTAACTTGTATATCTTGTACGACATTATCATTTGATGTTCTCTGTTGAAAGTGCACCGAGGAGTGACTCGAACCTCCTGTTTTAATGCGAAAGTAAGATAATTATATATACAAGAAGTAGGTTTAAACAATCAAAACAAGATTTTAAAGAAAAATAAATAAGTTTATATATAAATTGTTATATATATAACAGTTTATATATAAACTGCTTATATATAACATCTTATATATAAACAGTTATATATAAACTGTTATATATATAAACTGTTATATATAACAGCTTATATATAGCAGTTTATATATAAACTGTTATATATATAAACTATTATATATAACAGCTTAAATATAGCAGTTTATATATAAATTGTTATATATAACAGCTTATATATAGCAGTTTATATATAAACAGTTATATATAAATTGTTATATATAACAGTTTATATATAAACTGCTATATATAAGCTGTTATATATAAGCAGTTTATATATAAACTGGTTATATATAAGCTTTTTATATAGCAGTTTATATATATATATATATATATATATAACTTTATATATATTATGTTACCTACATTGTTGGTCACTGGTGGTACTCGTGACATATCTATTTGGGGGTTGAGTGTCTCCTCAAATGAGGCTTCTCTCATTGGGGGGGAGGGAGAACGATGAAATAATCGTCGTACGGGCGCCATGTTCGAGACCTGCCAATACAAAATACAGTTTAATTAGTGATGCAGAAAATGTATAGAATCTATATATGTACTTTAAAGTATATTGAGGTAATGAACATAAACTTAATTTCAATTAAACTACCATGCATGCATTACCTTCTCCATTTGAGGATTAGAATACTCATTATTATCATCATTGACATCATCACCACTGGACGAACTAAGATCCTCCTCACCATCGGGCAATCTGTACTCATCATCATCTCGTACATTTACATTAAAATTTTGATTCTTACTGAATCTGATCTCGTTAGGCACCAATGCATTCAGTCGCAATTGATTCTTCTTAATATTATTGAGCCTTTCTTTCTCATATGCTAACATCATACGACCCGTATGTCTAGGTTGAAGCCATATTTTTTCCTTTGGAGGCATATTTTTAGACTAAACACAAAAATTAAATTAAATAAAATGAAATCACACTACATAACGAATTACGCTAGATGGAAACATATAACTTGATTAATAATATTTGATAAAACTAATTTGACACAACACGTAACGAAATAGGAACAAACATTTAACATTACATATTAGTATCAATATCATAATCATAATCCATTTTCTTCGTTATCTCCATTCTCTAATTTGATAAAACTAATTTCGCACAACACGTAACGAATTACACTAGATAGAAACATAAAAAGTTTGTCCACATACAAAACAAAATAGGAACAAAACATTTTGCATTACATATCGGTATCAATATCATAATCATAATCCATTTTCTCCCCATCTTCTTCGTTATCTCCATTCTCTAGCATTGTTTCATCATCAACGACATCATCATCATCATCATCATCATCAATGTTTTCCCCCATTGGATGCAGAACCCTATCACTAGGGATAACCTCAGGAATTGCATCATTCCTATGAAATTGAGTATCAGTATCTTCAACGACGATTGGGATAACATTTGTTGTTTCGACTTGTTGGAACACGTCACCAGATCCATGCAATTCTGCTGCCCCGGTATCATCGTCATCCAACTCCGGTACATCCTAGGTTCCCCGATTTTGGACTTTTTGTACGATTTGCCATTGTGCACCTAACTTTGTATCATTGACATAGAAAACTTGTTGAACCTGACTAGGCAAAATAAATGGATCATCTTTATAACACCGACTCTTGACATCAATACTAATAAAATGTGAATCAGTGAGCATTGTCTTCTTACTACCGGTTTTGAACCATTCGCATTGGAACAAAATGACTTTATTCCCGTAAATATATGTCATCTCATAAATTTTGCTCAAGTAACCGTAAAAGTCTAGCTCACGGCCCTCGTGATCCCCTTTGGAGACCAACCCACTATTCGGACTCCTACGATGCATGTCTCGGTCCCTAGTATGGAATCGAACTCCATTGCAAATGCAACCCGAATACATATTCACTATCACGTTAGGTCCATTTGCTAATGACCAGAGCTCATCATTTGCTTTGGGGGACCCTTGCGCTCGTAAAAGATTCATCTACATAAACAACATATGAAAGTCATATTAAATTATTGTTAAAGTGATGCAAAGTAACTTTCTTTATATATCTTACCCGTTCTTTAAACCACTTCGAAAAATGTTTTGGCGTTGAATTTGAAGTATGTCACCTCTATTTGGAATTTGAAGTAGACTTTTGTGTTCCCTAATTAGAGAAATTTAATTTATTAATAAAATGGATAATCAAACAAAAAGATCATGAATATTATAAATTTGAAACACGTACTGTAGATACGGCTCAACCTCAGCAGTGTTATACAACACAAACCACTTAGCCATATTGATCTCCTTTTCAGACACATCAGGAGCCCTTGAGATACATCCGAAAAGACGGACATTTTGGTTAAAGAAAACTATCCCCAAGCCACGCTCGCCACCATCACAATTGCGTTCTTCTCTGTTAAATACGGTTTCAACATGGCTCAAGTACATTGAGCAAAAAGTCAAACACTCTTTCACGATGTACGTCTCCGCAATGGAACCTTCAGGCCTGGCTCGGTTAGACACAAATTCTTTCAAAATTCCAAGAAACCTTGAAATTAATAATAGTTAGATGAATATTACACATTTTACACATTTTTCAAGATATTAAACTAAATTAACATTATACTAGTTGCATTTACCTTTCAATTGGAAACATCCATCGATATTGTACTGGTCCAGCAAGTTTGGCCTCACGTACCAAATGAACCGCCAAATGGACCATTACATCAAAGAATGCTGGGGGGAAAATCTTCTCCATTTTGCAAAGTATCAGAATTATGCGTTCCTCTAATTTCTCCAAATCTGTCTGCACTAATGTTTTGGAGCACAACTCCTGAAACCATTCACCCAACTCAGCCAGTGTAATACAAATATCTTTAAGAAGGTATCCACACATCCCAATGGTAAGAATTCGTTGTAACAAGACATGACAATCATGGCTTTTAAGGCCCAATAATTTTCCAGCCTTTGTAGTCACACATCTTGAGATGTTTGCAGCATAGCCATCTGGATACTTAACTGATTTCAAAAAATCATAAAAATACTCCTTCTCCTTTGGGGTTAATGTATATATTGCGGGAGGCTTGACATAAGACCCATCAAGACGCTTTTGTAAGTGCAATTCCGCCCTTATGCCCATATTTTCTAGATCAAGGCGTGCTTTTTCTGTGTCCTTGTTCTTCCCATCCATGTTCAATATTGTTCCAAGTAAATTGTCACATATATTTTTCTAAATGTGCATCACATCAAGGTTGTGACGAAGCTTTAGTGTTTTCCAATACGGGAGCTCGTATAAAATGCTTTTCTTTATCCAGTTCAATTCTGTTGGATCACAAGGCCTTTTCTTGTTGCTCGGATGCTTTCCAAACTTGGCATTTGACAAGAAATTCAATTGATTTAGTACTTTTTCCACTGGTAAATCCAAGGATCGAGTTTTATTCTCAGACATACCGTTAAATGCCTTACTCCTTCGTAAAGTATGGTCCTCGGGAAGGTAACGTCGATGGCCCAAGTAGCCAATCTTACTTCGCAGGCGTTGAGATAATGCATCATCATTACATGGGGGACAAGTAAGATAACCTTTCGTACTCCACCCAGATAAGTTACCATAGGCAGTAAAGTCGTTTATCGTCCACATTACAGCTGCATGCATCCGAAACGTTTGTTGAGTAGAGGCATCATAAGTGAGTACGCCATTTTCCCACAACTCGTTCAACTCATCAATCAATGGTCGCATGTAAACATCAATTTCTTTACCGGGGGCATTAGGCCCAGGAATAAGTAAAGTCATCATGAAAAATGGATCCTTCATGCAGTTCTAGGGTTCCATGTTATATGGCATCATTATCATAGGCCACATGCTATAAGAGCTGCTCATGTTCCCAAAAGGGTTGAACCCATCGATGGCGAGGCCTAGCCTCACATTACGGGGATCCTTAGCAAAATTAGGATAACATCGATCAAAGTCCTTCCACTCCTCACTATCAGCTGGATGCCTCAATATCCCATCATCCACGTACTTATCACTGTGCCATCTCATGCCTGTAGCCGTCTTCCTTGACATAAACAATCTTTGCAACCTAGGTGTCAATGGAAAGTAGCGTAGTACCTTTTGAGGGATCTTCTTACCATTGCCAAAATTGGGCTTGTATCTAGACTCCCCACATATCGGGCAATTATCAAGAGATGCATTCTCCTTCCAAAAGAGAGCGCAATCATGTTGGCATGCATGGATTGTCTCATATCCCAAGCCCAATTCTCGTAGCAGCTTTTTGGATTCATAAATCGATTTCGAAACCAAATTCCCTGCAAGCAAAAGATCCACTAATACCTCCATCAACATGTCAAATGACTTATTACTCCATTTACCCACAACCTTCAAATGAAACATTGTAATCACAAATTTTAATAGCGTATATGTTTTGCAGCCCCGGTACACCTCACGTTGGGCAGCCTTTAGTATTTTTTTGATATTTTGCACATCATTCGTTTTGGTGTTACCATACGCTTCTTTTGTCCCAAAATCCCCTGAATCACGCCCCGTATAAGTCCCCCTACAATAGTCTTCTACTAATTCGGGGAAATCGTCATCCTCGTCTTCATTATCACCAATTTCAACATCCGTGTCATCTTCAGATTCATCGATTTGGTGTTGCAAAATAGATTCCCCATGATGAACCCAGATCTTATAACTTTCCATTATGCCATGTCGTACTAAATGATACATCACAACATGGACAATATGCCAATAACGGTTACAACAATTATTACACAGGCATTGAATTGTACCATTTTGGCTCACTTTGGCCATTGCTCTGTCAACAAAAGACTTAGCTCCCTCACGATACTGCTCGCCTACTCTATGCTTAAGTGTCATCCAACTCTTGTCCACTTCTTCCATATATGTTTATTGACAGATTACATAAACAAAAATAGATGAATTAAATTTTACTTAAAAGTTACCTTTTTTCTTCGTATATTTCATACAAAGCAATATAATTTAAACTCTTATTGACCCCCTACATATTCGCTAATTGAGAGAGTACATAAACAGCAAATGATGAATTAACTTTTACTTAGAAGTTACAATTTATTTCCTTGTGCATCTCGTATAAAATAATATAATTGTATCTCCTCTAAAAGGTGAGTGGTCCTATCCCATTCAAGACCGCATATTTCTGTAACACACTTAGCAGCTCATCCACATTGTTTCAATCTGAGGAAATTTCGGCAGCATATCCCTATAGTTCTCCAAGTACATGATATAGATTTGCAAGTGTTGTCGTTATTTCAATTGATGTCGATTTATCAACTGAATTAACACTCAACACCACATCAATCTAGTATGTACCCAGAGAACATTAAGAGACGGCAACAGAAGTTCCCCAAAAAGTAACAAGTGCACACCACTAAGTACATTATTATACAGAATTTATGCAGTCTCAAACTGTCCAAACGGGACAATTTAAGAGATCTCATTACAGGGGTAATGACTCTCGAACGGGTCTAAGGGCTATTGAATGCGTATTCATAAGAACTAGATGGCTAGTATCTATGCGCACTATGGGTAACTTCAGAGGTTTATTACTATATATAATTTACCCTACTTTTAATTGATGCTTTAAAAGTTATGTTGCTCACCACATTAAAACCACCAATCAGATAATAGCATTTATACTTTACTTTTAAATTCTTAGACCACAACTAACCCCTTGCAAAAATACTATTAAAACTATAATTAAAGAGCAATGCACATATCTTCTAAACATTAATTTGAATATTATAAACCGAAAAAAGGGAAATAACATAAATAAATTTGCAGTAGCTATAAAATTGCAGTACAAATTGTAGCTTCCAGCCATTTAATTATTTTTCAGCAAACAAAAATAAATTTACAGTAGCTATAAAATAGGAATCACAATAATGTTTATCAATCAAAGTCAAGATAGCCCATTTAAAGCCATCATCAGATTTGTAAACAGATTCATGTCCATAACCAACTCTTCCAGAAGACCCAAATATGTAAAGTGAAGAAATAAACAAGGAGATGACCTAAATCAATCATTCTCATCAAAACCAAATCAGCATAAACACTAATTTTTACTATAAAACTAATATAATAAAATATAATATATTTACAAATAAACAAATGAGGTATAGAGTAAGGATTGTCAAATGAATGATGTACCTGAAAAGAAGTGAACAATCGATTTCTGATAAATGTTTTAGACAAGCATTGATGGTTAAAATCTTGGGGATCTTCACTATGAGCAGTCGTTTGAACTCACCGAAATCGATTTCTGATAAATATAAAATCGATTTTTCTCATTGAACGAGGTGGTGGATGAGGATTGAATGAGGGGAAGAGCAGGATGGAGGGATAGCAGGACGGAGGAGAGGGAGAGCAGGAGAGGGAGAGCAGGACGGAGGAAAGGTTAGGGTTCGGTTTCGGTGAGCGGAGAGGGAGAGGGATAGTTTTTTTTTTTTTGGTCTTTTATCTAACTTAACGGCCAACAAAAATTAGTAACAAACAAATAAAATATTTTTGCCATCATAATTTTCTTTGTTGCCAAAAGTATGAGATTTTTCTCAACCCACTCCTATGCTGCCAAAAGTTAAGTCATGTTTGGCAACAAAAAAATATGATGCTAAAAGCTAAAAAATTTCCCTCTTTTATTTTGCTAGCTACCCGCTTGAAATTTTAACTTTTGGCAACATGTTTTATTTTATGTTGCCAAAAGTACAATGTAAAATAGTCTTTTAGCAACATAATTCAAATTTTGTTGCCAAAAGGGTATCTTTGGCAACAAAAATATCTTGTGTTGCTAAATATTGTTGCTAATGGTGCAAATTCTTGTAGTGTTCATAATTTTTCGGAATCATAACTTTCTATCATATTTCACCCAACATCAATAAAATTATTTTAAAATACAAAGTTAAAGTTTCATATTTTTTAAGGTTCATTTGCTATGTCAAACAAAACATCGAATACATGGTGTGCATACTTACTCTTTTGGGGCAGATTTTATACCTAAACTTCAAACTATCACCAAAGATTCATTTCTTGGTATTTTCACTTAATATTCGCATATGTTATACATATATGAGTCTATTTTCATCTCCAACTATAATTATTGAATTCCAATAAATATACAAAAAGTTGTAGAAGTTTGAATACACAAGGATTCTAATCGAAGCAATATACATTATTTACACGTTCAACTTTGCTTAAACTTGCATCTATCCATACATATACACCAAAGCATGAAATTTCAATAAACAATCAATTATTTCTATAATTTCAATCAATAATATTAAAATAATAACAAGATTTATGCGTATAATTACCTTCGGGACTTTTTCGTAATTTCTTACGAATTTTTGTCCTCACTTTCTACTTACCGAGCTTCCCGATTCTCTCTCCTCAAGCCAAACTCTCTCATGACTGATTTCGTCTGAAGGAGGAGTTAATTTTAAGGTTTTAAAGTCTACATAAATCACATCCCCTTGGTCCAATCAAAATATGACATGTGTCGCCATATACAATAAAATATCCTTTAAAGTTAAATGACTACTTTACCCCCTATTCGTAATTTCAGCATAATTCCTTCCTCGGACCTTTTTTTTACCACAATGTTTGTTGTGTTACAAACCTAAATCATATATCTACAACTATCTAGTTTTCACCTCAAGTCAATTATCATCTTATAGTGGCCAAAACTAGTCCCGAACTTGAACATTCCTAGCGAAGACTTCACAAATTTGTGTTTGTGACTAAATCAATATTTCATAAGTTATGAAGGTAGGATTAAACTAAACACAATAACATAACATTATATATTCTAATAACACGTTATCCCCATCCCATACGGTAAGCATGATTTAAATAAAGTTTATTATAATCATATTCGGGTCGTCACAGAAGGGGTCCATTCAACATTTGAAGGGTCGCTTATGTGAGATTATAAAGACCAATGAGAAACGTGTGTGCTCGCGTTCAAATGATCAAGTTATATATAAAACCCTTTTAACACAAACAAACCCTAAACATGTAGCAGTGTGTGATTGAATAAATTGATAATCTACGCAAGAACATTCAAACACATGCAATTAAGGAAAAATCCCCCTCAGGGGCAAAACCATTTATTTTCACTATAATTTGTAAGAGAACGGCTTACAATCGGATTACAATGAAAATACAAGTTGACTAAGAATTACCCTCGGGTATCGGATTCTGTAGTCGCGGATGGAATTATCCCTTTCCAGTAGGGCTGCAATGAAGAAGAAGAACGGTCTCCTCCACAAGGGTTTAACAAACCAAAGTTGTGTTCTTGGGTTGCTTAAAGGATTCACAAAGGTTTGGCAATGATGTGGGAATCAAAACATGAGTCTTGGGACTCAAGAATATGAAGACTATGTGTATTTGGACTCTCAAATTTTTCTCCTAAAGTCTTGCAAAACAACTCCCCCGAAGTTGGTATTTATAGGAAAAAATATGAAGAGTCCCACGTTCTTAAAACTCTAAAATTCTATCCAGCGTACAAAAAAAACAGCATTCTTTAAGGAATTTTCTCTATCTTCAAAAGGTCATAACTCCTTCACCGTAGCTCGGATTGAGGTGTCGTTTTTTCAGTATCTTCGTTGCGGCGAGCTCTTCAACTTTCTAGTTGACCAGACCTCCGAACTATGGATGTGAAATTACGAAAATGCCCTTGAACTCTGCTATCGTGCCTTTTTTTCACTGTTTTGACTTCCCTTGCGTACCACTTGCATTAAGTTCCTAAAATCTTGGAACGTGAAGTCGTTGAGGAAGATGTGGGACATATTAGTGGAGATAATGCATGCTTGATTCCCGGAATTCGGATAGAGGTCGTCATGTGAGATCGTGAGGAGACGTGCCAAATGTAGCGGCGTACGACATAAATAAATGAAACATTTCGGACATGTGAAAAATGTCCTTACAAATCTCCCCCTATGTCTATGCCGATACATACATAAAAAATCCGAATTATCAAATATGAATTTGCCAATACAAATCTACCCTCCCATGAACCCAAAACTGGAAAAGGTACAAATGAATAGTCTTCATCGTTTGTTCTTTAATTCTTCAGGAATCTCAAAACTTTTCTCATCAGGGTGTGCAACATATAGATCTGCAATCTTCATACCTACACACATGAGACAAAGCAAATACCACGTGACATATCGAGTTTGAAATGAGATAACATGGATATCAATATATGATAAAAACATAAGCAACATCTCAAAAACTCCCCCAGAATTCAAACTCCCCCATAATATGATAATTCTTTCTCCCCCTTTTTATGATGTCCCCAAATGGACAAATTAGAGAAATAAATCAAATAAGCAAGTGCGGGGTGTCACTAGGATAAGAACACACCATGAATAAACAGAAAGCAACCAAGTCAATGATAGCCTAAATGAAGTGGTGTGATCAAATTCGATAGGAAAATCAATGCATACAAACATGACATATGTGCACGATGAATATTGGATATTCCTAGCGAATGAACTCAAATGCTTCCTTTGGTGTAAAAGAGTGACAGTATAAGATATTGACTCAATCAAATCAATAAATCAAAGCTCAAAATGATTTTCACACCAATAACGTCCAAAATGATTTTATGATTTTTCAGGACTTTCAAGGAAGTGCAAACCCGTTTAGATTCTCCAACCAAACACCCTCAGATATTGTATTGAATAGAGGCATTCTAAATTCTCAAACTTTGGAGAATTGATGGTGAAACCTAAGTGGCCCATATTTGGCATGAATTGCTTTTTATTGCCTTTAAATTTTTCCGGGCTCTTTTAACCTCATTGGACCTCGGATATTAAAATTCCTCCATTTTTTAGGTCCTTTTTAACGGTGGCTTTTGCGCAAAGGATAGATGATTACCTTTCGCAGCCCCTCCCCATTATACAAAAACACACAATCTCACCAAAATGGTTTTTACATGCATTCCAATCTTGTCATGTTTTATCGCATATTGTACATTGTATAGACAGGATTGAGATGAAAACACGCAAGCCAACATGAGATAGACAAGTGCAATAATCAAATATAGCCGTGCATGTGTGCAATAAAGGATATAAGAGTCAAACATGTAGGAAGATATCACTAATTACATCTCAAAGACTCCAATCAATGTAAAGCACATGGATGACATGATGTAGCCTCTCAAATCTCTATCAAACAGTCACATGGATAAATGGAATGAAGTTGTGACTTGGCTATCTTACATGCTCATCCATAAAAGAAGCAAAATACAAAAATCTTTTTGGATTTTTTCAAAAATTTGGAAAAATAAAATCTTTTTGTGCTTTTCTCAAAAAATTTTCTTAAAGGAAAATCTTTTTGTATTTTTTTCAAAAGAAATATAAAAAGCAAAAAGAATAAAACAAAGCTGTACAACAAGGTAATGGTACATATAAAACAGACTAGCAATAGGAAGCATATGATATGAACATGAAGAAGCATCCTATTCTAGACATAGACCAACCC
Source organism: Sambucus nigra (assembly GCA_949130495.1). NCBI lineage: Eukaryota > Viridiplantae > Streptophyta > Magnoliopsida > Dipsacales > Adoxaceae > Sambucus > Sambucus nigra. The sequence goes on along the minus strand of OX422214.1, from coordinate 377,788,277 downwards.
CTCGGTCAACTGTGCAAATCCGTAAAGATTTCCTAAGACTCTCAAATCTAAGGGCATCTAAAGGTTACGTGAAAATATCGGCTAACTGACGGTCGGTAGGAACAAAACTCAGGGATACGACTTTCTCTTCAACTAACTGACGAATAAAGTGCTCACGTATCCTGATGTGTTTTGTGCGCGAATGCTGAACTGGATTGCGGGATATGTGTATCGCGCTCGTGTTATCACAGGAAATGGTCATGGTGTCCTGTGATATTCCATAATCCTCCAGCATTTGCTTCATCCACAAGAGTTGTGTGCAACAACTCCCGGCGGCTATGTATTCAGCCTCCGCAGTGGACAAAGAGATGGAATTTTGCTTCTTTCTCAGCCAGGAGACAAGAGCAGAACCAAAATAGAAACACCCACCAGAAGTGCTCCTACATCCATCTACATCCCCAGCCCAATCGACATCCGAGTAGGCTGACATACGGTCATCAGTATCAAAGGACTACCAAATCCCATATGAGAGAGTCCCTTAGAGAAAGTAAATGTGACTCTTTTGGGGATGCCTGATAACGCGCACAGACTCCAACACTAAAGGCGATGTCGGGACGACTGGCAGTCAAGTAGAGGAGACTACCTATCATACTCCGTTTTAAGGTTTGCTCTACGTCCTTGCCTGAAGTGTCCTTACTAAGCTTGGTAGTGGTACTCATAGGTGTACGTGCATGCTTAGCGGAGTCTAAACCAAATTTCTTCACTAGGTCTCTAGCATACTTGGATTGGGAGATGAACATCCCATCCTCTAGCTGACGAACCTGGAGACCAAGGAAGAATGTAAGCTCACCAACCATGCTCATCTCAAACTCACTTTTCATCTCCTCCTCAAAGTGGTGAGCATGCTGGGAGCATGTGGATCCAAAGACTATGTCATCCACATAGACCTGGGCAACCAAAATAGCACCGTCATCTCTCCTGACAAACAACGTCATATCTACTCCCCCTCTCTTGAAGCCACGAGCTAAGAGATAGGAAGTAAGCCTCTCGTACCAAGCACGGGGTGCTTGCTTCAAACCATACAAGGCTTTCCTCAGATAGTAGACGTGCTCAGGGTGCTGAGGGTCTTCAAACCCTTTTGGTTGTTCCACATAAACCTCCTCCTGTAGAATGCCATTCAAAAAGGCACTCTTGACATCCATCTGATACACCTTGAAGCGCAGATGACATGCGATGGCGAGCAGAAGACGGATGGACTCAAGCCTCGCAACAGGAGCAAATGTCTCCCCAAAGTCTACACCCTCTATCTGTGTGTAGCCTTGAGCGACCAACCTAGCCTTATTTCGGATTATGGTACCATTTTCATCCATTTTGTTCTTAAAAATCCACCGGGTACCTATCACATTAATCTCACTTGGTCGGGGGACAAGTTCCCAGACATCATTCTTTTTAAACTGAAGCAACTCATCCTGTATAGCAGATATCCAGTGTTCATCCTTGAGTGCTTATTTATGGTTCTTGGGCTCGACTTTGGACGTGTAGCAAAGATGGCTAACAACGTTCTCTAGCTGAGCACGAGTCTTGACTCCTAGAGTGGGATCACCAACAATGGAAGAAGGGTCATGACTCTTGCGAACCCAAGCAGGTGTGTCCCCTAACACAGGAGTAGGGTCCACAGAGTGTGAGAGAGGAACAGGTAAATCACTGTCAGAACAATTCTCATCCTCACACTGAAGGTTAGGATCAATAACCGTCGGAGGTTCGTCATCTTGCACGGTGACGTTTATTGATTCCATAATCATAGAGCTCTTCAGGTTAAAAACCCGGTACGCTCTGCTATTCAATGAATATCCTAGAAATATTCCCTCGTCGCTTCGGGAGTCGAACTTTGCTAATTGCTCTCTATCCCGTAGGATGTAGCATTTACTCCCAAAGACACGGAAATATGCCAGGTTGGGCTTCTTGCTAGTCCACAACTCATAAGGAGTGTGAAGTGTGTGTGGACGCAGATACACCCTATTCACCGTGTGGCATGCAATAGACAGTGCCTCTGCCCAAAATCTCCTAGAAACTTTACGACCTAGAAGCATAGATCTAGCCATCTCTTGGATCGTTCTATTCTTTCTCTCAATAATCCCATTTTGCTGAGGAGTTCTCACAGCAGAAAACTCATGTTTGATCCCAAGGCTATCAGAGTACAAATCCACCTTTGTTTCCTTGAATTCAGTGCTGTTGTCACTACGTATTCAGTTAATAGTGACACCGTGTTGATTTTGCAGGACACGGCACTTGGTCGTTAAGAAATCTACAGCATCGGATTTCTCTCTCAGAAAACCTACAATGGAGTATCTGGAGAAATCATCTACCATCACGAGGATGTACCTCTTACCACCTAGACTCTCAGTACGAGTGGGACCCATAAGATCCATGTGAATCAACTCCAGAACACGAGAGGTGGTAATGGAATGTAACTTCCTATGAGGACTACGAATTTGTTTTCCCAACTGACAGGGTCCACAAACGGTCGAAGTTGATTTTCCAAGAGATGGTAAGCCACGTACTAGGTCCTTTTTAGATAAACGATTGAGATCTCTAACGTTCACGTGACCTAGACGTTGGTGCCACAGATCCATAGGAGTGATCGTGGCGCTGTTGCAGACAAGTGAGGATGTGGGCTCAGTCCCATAGCAATTATCCTCGGTCCTCACCCCTTGCATCAAAAGTTTACCAGCTTAATTGTAGACTTTACACGCGTCCCGGTCAAACTTTACTGCAAAGTTAGTGTCGCACCGCTGGCTAATGCTGAGAAGGTTTTCTTTCAAACCTTTGACGTACAAAACATTTTCTAGCTTAGGAAAACCAGGTAACTCGATAGTACCTCGTCCTATAATGCTAGACTTACTCCCATCTCCAAAGGTGACTCTGCCATCTTGATAATCCTCAAGAGTAGTAAAAAATGAGGCATCACCTGTCATGTGTCTGGAGCACCCACTATCAAAATACCACTGTGAGGTATTATGTGCTTTGAGAGCAACATGAACAACAAAGGCCTTTTTATCTTTCTTAGGCACCCAAGCAGAGATGACCTTTTGTTAGCCTTTGATGGTTTTAGCTGGAATGTAAGAAGCATTCACTAACGGCGAAGACATCCGTCGGAATTCTTTCATCAAACTCTGAGTCGTGGCAGCTAAGAACTCAACTCGCTCTCTCAGACTAGAAAACTCATCAGTATGTCATGGTGGAGCAGTAGTACGTCGTGTCCGACCCATGCTATAGAAAGTTTCCCTAAGGTGGCCTTTTCTTTTGCAATAAGTACAAAAGAGCTCAGTCAAAGGCGGACCTTGGTTTGCTTTTCTTGGTCGAACTCTCCTTCGAGGTTTTTTACAGTGACCATAAGTAGTTGTAGTAAACTCCGGAACTGGTCCAGGTGCAATTTGGGACGTGGAGGCACCATCATATCCAATTCCTTGACGATCACCAAAACCTAAAGCGGGGCCGAGGAGCATCTTTCCCATCTTCCCAGATCTATCCTCGATTTGTACCTTGACTTCCCGTGCTTTATCAAGATCATGAGTCAGCTGGGCAACAAGGGCTTCAAGTTTCTTTCGAGTCTCCACGGAGGAATGGAGCTGACTCGTAAGACTAGCCACTTGCTTGATCAAGTCCCCTCTCTCTTTCTCTAGAGTACTCTCTCTCTCTCTAAACAAATTCTCATTCTCGACACAGGTAGATTCTCTCTCTCTCAGGGCGGTGCAGGTGGAGAACTCTCTTTCTCTCGCTTTCCTTAAATCTTCCTCTAGGCAAGTGATCTTAAGAACTAACGCTTTGTTACGCTTTTTAGTTTTAAAAGACTCAGAATATAACTCAGCGTAGGCACGTTGTATATCACTCTCGCTCTCACTTGTGTCATCCTCCCCCTCACTCACATCGATCTCACTATCGAGGTGTCCCTGTGAAACGTCATCCTCATCATCATGAGGAGAACTAGGAGTGCTCACTTGGCTGGCCATGAATGCGGTGAAGTTACACTCATGCGGTGACTCATCTCCAGAATCCACCGTCTCGACCTCACTGTCGTCACTAAGGGTAGCATTAAGGACAGCTTTCCCTTTCTCTCTATTCAGACGATTGGCACACTCAAAAGCTCTATGACCCCTACCATCACACTCAAAACATCTCTCACTTTCTTTCAGAGAAGGATTTTTGGAAACTTTTTCATTTTTCTTTTCAAACTTATTTTTCTCAAATTTCTTTTTATCTTTAAAATTGCCATTTTTCTTAAATTTGAGAATCCTCTTGAAATTTTTTGCGAAAAGAGCCAAATCATCTAAGTCAAAATCGCACTCAGAATCTGACGTGTCAGTCTCTCTCTTTCTAGCTGACCCCTCACTCCTTCTCTCTTGGGCTTTAAGAGCAATTCCCTTATCTTTAGATTTAGCATTTTTAGGGAACATATCAATTTCATAAGTTTGCAAATATCCTACAAGTTCTTCCAATTTTAGTGTATTTAAATTACCCATAGAATTTAGCACATTGACTTTAGGGATAAAACTCTTAGGTAAAGAACGAAGAATATTTTTAACAACTCTAGCATTCGGAATTTGTTCACCAAGATTAAAACTAGTATTCACAATGTCAGAAAGTCTAGCATAAAATTCATCAAAGCATTCAGAATCATGCATGCTGATTGTTTCAAATTGAGTTGTCAAGTTTTGCAACTTAGACTCTTTCACAGCATTAGTTCCTTCATGGGTGAGTTGTAAAACATCCCATGCCTCTTTTGACGTGGTACACGTCATTATGCGTTTGAACTCATCAGGTGTGACAGACCCAGAAATAGCACTTAGACCCTTAGAATTAAAAGATGACCATTTAATTTCTTCATCAGACCAAGAAATGTCAGGTTTCAAGTTGGTCACATTATCAACAGTCACGGTGGGAGGACTCCACCCTCGTTCAACCAAAATCCAGACACGTTCATCAATGGCTTTTAAAGCCGACCTCATACGAGCTTTCCAATAAGCATAATTTGTCCCGTCAAAAATAGGCATTTTATAATATGACTTCTCCATTTGAACACGCACTTTTTCAAAAATCAATTTTTTCAGAAAATTGATATCTTAGAAAAATTTTGCGGAAAAAAAGGAATACGCGATAGATTAGCGTAACCTGCTCTGATACCAATTTGAGAAACGTGTGTGCTCGCGTTCAAATGATCAAGTTATATATAAAACCCTTTTAACACAAACAAACCCTAAACATGCAGCAGTGTGTGATTGAATAAATTGATAATCTATGCAAGAACATTCAAACACATGCAATTAAGGAAAAATCCCCCTCAGGGGCAAAACCATTTATTTTCACTATAATTTGTAAGAGAACGGCTTACAATCGGATTACAATGAAAATACAAGTTGACTAAGAATTACCCTCGGGTATCGGATTCAGTAGTCACGGCTGGAATTATCCCTTTCCAGTAGGGCTGCAATGAAGAAGAAGAACGGTCTCCTCCACAAGGGTTGAACAAACCAAAGTTGTGTTCTTGGGTTGCTTAAAGGATTCACAAAGGTTTGGCAATGATGTGTGAATCAAAACATGAGTCTTGGGACTCAAGAATATGAAGACTAGGTGTATTTGGACTCTCAAATTCGTCTCCTAAAGTCTTGCAAAACAACTCCCCCGAAGTTGGTATTTATAGGAAAAAATATGAAGAGTCCCACGTTCTTAAAACTCTAAAATTCTATCCAGCGTACAAAAAAAACAGCATTCTTTAAGGAATTTTCTCTATCTTCAAAAGGTCACAACTCCTTCACCGTAGCTCGGATTGAGGTGTCGTTTTTTCAGTATCTTCGTTGCGGCGAGCTCTTCAACTTTCTAGTTGACCAGACCTCCGAACTATGGATGTGAAATTACGAAAATTCCCTTGAACTCTCCTATCGTGCCTTTTTTTCACTGTTTTGACTTCCCTTGTGTACCACTTGCATTAAGTCCCTAAAATCTTGGAACGTGAAGTCGTTGAGGAAGATGTGGGACATATTAGTGGAGATAATGCATGCTTGATTCCCGAAATTCGGATAGAGGACGTCATGTGAGATCGTGAGGAGACGTACCAAATGTAGCGGCGTACGACATAAATAAATGAAACATTTCGGACATGTGAAAAATGTCCTTACAACCAAGAACCCTTTACTAAGGGTTTTTTTTCCAAGGATCACCATTTAACTCATCGATCGTGGGTTATCCAATGCCCGCGAAGTTCAAACCTCTTATCATCAACCTAAAATACGATGGAAAATTTGTCCCCGTGTTGCATATAGAGCAGTACCAAGCTGTTACTGATATTTATTCCATTCTCGATGACATGTATTATAGATTAATATCTAGTATGAGTATTGGGTTAACTCAAATTTGGTATAATGGCTTACCGAAGGGTTGATATCAAATTTCATCAGTTGGTTGATCTCTTCATCCATAATTTCTTTTTTAGAATAAAGCCAGTAAATAGGGTGTCTCACTTGTTATACGTTCGCTAAAAGATGGATGAAACAACCAGATATTTCATCACACGCTTTAATACCATGAAGTTGAATATGATTGATTATCATGAGAACATCGCGACCATAATAATCATACGTGATTTATTTACTGGAAAGTTATATTAGGCATTAGCTAAGGAGATGTCGAGAATAATATCTGAGATGTTGGCAAATGTTTTAAAATTATGAACACTGAAGAAGAAAGGAAGGTTAAGGATTTAAGCCATTTAACGTTCAATATGAGCAACAAATCGGAGAAAAAGAAAGAGTACAAGGACAATAAGAAGGTTGACATACCAAAGAAGTTTGATGAGTATACCCCACCGACCATAGGTGTAGACCACATCCTGGATGAGATTTGAGGAAGTAACGACCTGAAATGGTCGAGGAAATTAAAGGTTGCTCCAAACATAAGGGATACAATCAAGTACTACGAATTCAGTAAGGATCATGGACACAAAATTGATAGTTTCTAGGATTTTAAGAGCGAGATTAAAAATCTTAAAAGACAAGGAAAACTATGGAAGTATGTTGACCAAGGTGGTCGATCAGACAAGCTGTACGGGTAGATACCCAGAAGAAGATCAAAGTAACCTTACACGAAGGTGGATGAGAAGAAATAGGGAAGAGATGATGATTTGGAAGATGATCCAGAACTTCCCATAAAGCCCTGGGAGTCCTTGCATGAAGTCCTAATGATCTCCTTTCGATGTCACTTTATAGAAGAAGGTGATGCTGGCGGTGGAGATAAATTGGTAGAAAAAACCCTACCTCATCGAGGTGAAGAGTTGTGCTCACATCACACAGATTGACTTGTCCAATGCTATTGAAACTTTCCCAAGAACAATAAATAAAAATCTTCAAATTAATTATTTCTTTAAATCCAACATGCCTGATGTGATATATCTCCATGATGACCTTATGGTCATCACGATGATGGTGAATGAGAATCGGTTGACAAGGATTTTTTTTATAATGGGAGTTTGGCTGAAATTCTATTTTGTAGCTATTTCAGGAAATTAAGGTTGAAAAATAGTGAATTGGAGGCATATCATAGGCCGCTTATCAATTTTTTAAGGGAGAATGTGTTCCCCTTAGGAACAATTGATCTGCATGTTGTGGTGGGCATATGGCCAACTTTCCGAACGAAGATGATTCATTTCTTTTCCTAGACGAGAATGTCGACTCTGCCTACAATCTCATAAAGAAGTTCAAAACTATTCCATCTACTATTCAACAATGTCTGAAATTTTGTAAGGCCCAAATTTTTGTAAATTAATAAAAATTTCCTTATGAGAAATTATGGAATTAATTTAATTAGAATAATGTTATAAATAAAATTAAGATACAAAATTGTCATATACTGCATACGCGTGTTAAATTACACATTTCAAACAAAAATTTTGTAAAGCAATAAAGAGTTGGAATTTAAAAAAGAAAATAGGAGAAAAATTTGGCACCTGCCTTATTGGCTTCTTTTTTAGTTGTCAACTTTTTGCATAATTAAGGGGGAAAAGAAACCAACCCTTATTCGATTTTTTACCTTCTTATCTGGCTTCCTAACCCTTTAGACTGAGTGAAACCATTATTGATTAGTGGGGGGTGGGGGTCATTAGAATGAAATTGGAGACTTTATAAGGAAGAGAAAGAGTGACTTTGTACTCAAAAGGTTTGGGAAGCCCCTCAACCAAGGATATAGTATTCTCTTCTTATTCCTAGTAGATCATAGTTCCCTATATTATCTTGACATATTAATTTTGTAATACAACTATTCCATCTTTCAATTATCAAGGTTTAAGAGGGTATTAAGGGTGTTTATTTGAATATGAAAGCTTGTAAGGAGCTTGGAATTAGGATGCTTCTTTGGGATTTATCTCTAACTATTTTTCAAAACATTTTTATCTTAAAGAGGTAGGGGTTCTACACCATTTTCAAGTTTAAAATCAAGCATTCTGGTTATTTGTATACATATATATGATTTACTTAACTATTTATCCTTATTATCACTATATATAAATATATATTGATAAAAATGGTTACATGTTGAAGTTGGAATTGAGTTGTAATTTTAAAATGTTTAAAGAAGTTATTCCTTATGAAAACCATGTTTAAACAATTTATTTTGTGTCAAATGTTAACATGAACTTGATGAAGAAGTGTTAGGATGCTTATATGGGTTTTATGGGATTAAATTTCTTCACTCATGGACTAAATCACATATGGTTATGTGAAATGGGCCTAGTAAGTTAAAATTACATTTAAATAAGCCTAGTAATATGAAATAATAATATTGGAAACAAATCGTACTAATCATTTAAAATTACTCTACTTTATGTGAAAAAAGTGTAAGAAGTTTAAAGGTTGATGGAATAAAGTAGAAATAGTAAAGTGTCAGGATTAAAATGAGAAATATAATTATGTTTATACATAAAATAATAAGGATACAAAATCTGAAATTAAAGGTTATCAATTTATAAGAATAAGTTTTGAAATGACTAAAGTGTAGTTTTTTGGCAAAAGTTGTCATTTTATGAAAATCACGGATTTAGTAGTAATATTTGTTAACTCGAATATTATTTTGGAAAATTATTTCTAAATGAAATAATGTGAATACATAAAATCATAATAAAAAGTATATAAGATGCAAAGTTATTAAATTAGGAATATAAGTCTTTGAAAAAAATCAGTGATATTTTAGTACAAAAAGTGTCATTTATGAAAACATGGACTTATGATTAAATTTTCCAAACTAAAAGACTTTAGTTAAAATAGTTGTATTTTATGTAGTAAAAATTCATATTTTGTAAACTAGAAGTGAAAAGAAGCCTTTTTGGATAAATGTATAAAATATAAGTTTAGGAATGTGTGTGAATAGTGAAAAGTGTAATAAAGTGTGAAACTTAGAAATGAAGTGTGTCGGGATTTATCTCGTCCCGGGTATTTGGTCTCATCATCCAGTAAAAAAGAAATAAAGGGAAAAGGTCTAAAATTGACTAAGAAAGAAAGAAATGAAAAAAGGTTACAAATATGTACAAGGAGAAGACACTCGAAGGTAACAGGGAAAGTTAAGAAGGGTTCGGAGCCCAAAGGTGCAGCTTAATGCTTAGACCCCAAGTAATTGACCGATATCATATTTCGACATGGTGGGAGTCGGTGAAAAGACATATAACATTAATCGATTGGTACCCTCACTAAGAAAAAGAAAAGATGACTTTGAGCACATAGCTCATTAATGTAATTTCATGTTTATGAAATAACTGGGAAAAAATGGAATAACATTATGGTTAAATTAACGACATGTGGGTATTGTTAAAAGAAAAATTAAGTATGGTGGACTTATCGCCTGGATTACATAGTCAAAACGTTAATTTCATTTCACATTGAATTTTTCAAGAGCACATTTAATCAAATGATGGATGATTTCATAATTGTTAAAATATTATTTGTATGTATAAATATTCATTGTATGTAGTACTCTAGTAGTATTTCTCCTACTTGGTTTTCGCTCATAGTCCACCATTTTCAAAATCCCCTACCCCCTAGTATTTCGTAAAAAGATAAAGGAAAAGAAATAGTGAAAAGTAAGGAAGGATTTATGCGCTAGTAGAGCTTCGTTTACTATTTAATTTAAATGGAACCTTTGTTTGATTTGAATCATTTGGAGCTGTTTAGAAGCATTTTAAATTTGGTTTGTAATAAGACTGGATGACGTGAACTTTTTTAAATTGTTATTTACTATATGATATTGGTAAAATCTTTTATTTAAGATGTTCATAAAAATATCATAAGTTAGGAATCATTTAAATAACTAAAACCAATGGGTTTTATGAAAAATTGTGGAAGCAAGCTTTTACTTTAAAGGAAGGGTTTTCTTAAACAAATAAAAGTATAAAAGGTTTTCCTCATTGAACCCGAAAATGGGGCACAACTTGGTATTAGAGGATAGGTTACATGTGTGTTGAAGAGTTCGTTGATGTTTCATTTTCTTTATAGTTATTTATATTATATCCTTTTCTAAGCTATCAATTCCATCTAGAGAATGTCTATATGTAGATGTGGCGCACGTACTAGTGGTTAACATAATAGTGGAAACACCGATTATCTACGCGAAATGACTCAGGTAGCTAGCTGATTCTCTCTCTCAATAACACTAAGGCAATGGAAGACATCGAAGATTAGTAAGGCGGCCAGCACACTAAAGGAGTTTAAGAAACTCAACCCCATACATTCATAGGTATCGCAAGGCCTAGAGAGTCTGAGGAGTGGTTACAACGTGCCAATTGTATCTTTCAAGTTCCTAAAGTGTCACTTATTTATTGGGTTCATTTGGATACATTTAGATTAACAGACTAGGCCCGAAAATGGTGGACACCATATCAGGCCAGTTTGAATGGGATAGTACTTTGGGAAGAGTTCAAGGAGGCATTTCTGGACCGATACTCCCCAAAAGCTTATTATGATGGAGAGAAGAGCGAGATCCATAACTTCTACCAAAGGAATATTTCCTTTGGTGAATATAAAGTGAAATTTGAAGTTCTGTCAGATTATGGCAAGTATGTAGTGACTGGTGAGAAAAAAATATGTGGTTGTTTATAAAGGGTCGTAATTCGTCCATCCAAAGAATCATAGTCGGATAAGATGTTCATGGGTTCAGGGATATGATCAACAAAGAGATCATATTAGATATCGATTTTGAGGATGCTAAATTAATCAAAGAAAAGAAAATAGGGTCCGATGGTGGAAAAAATAGTGGTGGAATGAAACCTAGAGATAAGGGGTCTTGAGGGTTCTTTGCCAAACAGAAGGAGGCAATTGGAAATGGTTCCTCCCAGAGTCAGGGTGTGGTTTTAGTGCAACCAGGCAAAGTATGTTTCATATTCAAGGAAACTAACCATTGAAAGAAGGAATGCCCAAAAGACTCAATGGTTCTCAACCCATCAATCAGGGTTCCACTTTTCAACTAATGAGAAATTCAAGTTTTAATACACCCACCTAACACTCATACCAATCTGCTGGATTCCAAAAGGGTAGGTACAATAATAATGGTTAACGCCACAACCAGGGGTATGATGGATATGGGCAATCAAACTAGCAGGGAAGTCAAAACATCAAGTTTAACAAAACGCATGCTTAGGCCCTCACACAATCAACGACTCAACTAAACTCCACAATTATGGACCGAATGATTAAAATTTACCATACATGGGTCTTAGTACTGTTTGATTCTAGTGCATCACATTCATTAATATTTAGTTCTTTAGCTTATAGTTTTGGTCTTAAGGTTGATTTCTTTTTTCCCTTATTTTCGTGGGACTTTTGGTTGGAAGAAGAATTTCTCTATGGAGTGTTTGTCAAAATTATGATATCATTGTGGGGGAGTATGCTTTTGAATGTAACCTAATTGTAATTGACATGGAAGGTTTAGAGGTAATCCAAAACATGGACTGGATATCTTGTTTCAATGCCGCTATATAATATGATCGGCATAGTGTTTCGGTATTATTGTGGGATAAATCGAACCCGAAATTTTATGGTGATCAATTCTCTAACCATCCTTGCGAATACACTAACACTAAGGAACATAGGAATTACTCTGAAATGCTTTCGACTCTTGTGGCACAAGATACCCCTGCCCATATGGTCGTGAACTAATGAATAGTGTGGGATTCCTCAGATACGTTTCCGAAGGATCTTCCAGGGTTACCACCCATAAGGAGATCGTATTTGCGATAGAGATACATTAAGGTTTCTAACCCATTTCTATTCCTCTACACCATTTGGCTCCAGCTGAACTCAATGAGCTGAAGATCTAGTTAGTGGAGTTAATGTCCAAAGGATTCATTAAACCAAGTGTCTCACTGTGGGAAAAGAAATATTTTTGCCAAGAAGAAGGACGATTATCTTAGACGCTTTATTGAAAATAAGAAGTTGAATAGAGTCACAATAAATAAAAAATATCATATGCTAATAAGTAATGATCTATTCGATCAATTACGAGTCATTTGTACATTTTCAAAGATAGACCTTCGATTTAGTTATCATCAATTTCATGTAAAAACTGAGGATATTTGGGAGACAACATTCCAGACGAGATACGGGCATTCGGAGTTACTAGTCATGTCATTCGACTTAAGAAAATTATATGTAGCATTTATGGACTTTAGGAGTCAAACTTACCACCCATACGTGCATCGATTTGTTATTATGTTTGGTGACGAAATCTTAATTTGCTCAGCATTAGAAGTGGACCATGAGGAGCATATACATGAGAATTTGCAAGTACTTAGGGAGAACCATTTGTATGTAAAGTTTATTACATGCAAATTCTTAATCGGCGAGGTTAAATTTCTTCGTTATGTCATTTCAGAGCAGACAATTTTTGTGTATCCAACTAAAGTTGAATCAGTGCTAAACTAGGAGTGACAAAAGATAGTCACCAAGATAAGGAGTTTTTGGGACTCATCGAGTATTGCAAGAACTTCGTCCGGGGTTTCTTCAAATCTCACTAGGCTAAAATAAATGGAGGTTCACTGAGTGGACACACGAGTGCGAGTCAGCATTTCAGTAGTTGAAAGTACGACTAACTACAACAGCGGTAGTAATCCTCATAGAATGAGGAAAGGTGTACTTTATATATACTGTGATGCATCAGGGGAAGGTTTAGTAGTAGTATTAATTCAAGAGAAGAAGGTAATAGGTTATGTTTCAAGGCAGTTATAAGTTCACGAGAAGAACTGCCCAACTCATGACCTTGATCTTGGAGCAGTTGTCTTTTCTCTAAATATTTTAAGATATTACTTGTATGGGGAATGGTTCAAGGTGTACCCAAATCACAAAATCCTCCAACATATTTTCACTAAAAATATTTGAATCTTAGGCAGAGACGAGGTATAGAGAACGTGGAAGATTATGACTTTGTTGTCCACTACCACCCATGTAAGGCCAATATTGTAGCCGACACATTAAATAGGAAACCAAGAGTATCTTTAACAAAAATGAAATATGTTCGTAATAAGATGATGAAAGACCTATAGAGATACGAATTGACGGTTAAGTGGGTAGAGCATCATGCTTACATCTAAGAGACGGTTGTAAGACTTGTTAGATAACCAAAGATGCTTGATGTACAATCTTGTGATGAAGATTTGATGCACTTTTAGAATCAAATTTTGGCAGGAGAACCATTCAAGGAATTATTTCATGAAAAGGATAACAACATTAGGTTCTGAGGAAGGTTAGTGGTTCAAAGTACTGAGGATATTTGGGAACAAATCATGGTAGAAGCCCATGAGTCTCGTTTCATCATTCACCCTGGTAGTATGAAGATGTATAAATATTTATGCATAAACTACTGGTGGTTAGTAAGGAAAAGGGATGTCTTTTTTTATAAGGTGTCACACATATCAACAAGTAAAGGTCGAGCACCATAAGCTATTAGGAATATTTCAACCACTATTGGTGGCACAATGGAAGTGGGAGAATATAACGATTGATTATATCATTGTTTTGCCTATGAATCAGGCAATGCATCATGTGGTTTGTGTTATGGTTTATCGACTCACTAAGTCAGCATATATCCTTCCTATTAAAGTCATGGATAAATTATCCAATCTTTCTAGACTCTACATTCGATAAATCATAAGTTGCACGGTGCACCTTTATCCATTATTTTGGATAGAGATCCAAGATTTGAGCCCATGTTTTGGAATAAACTATAGCAGGAGCTAGGAACGATTCTAAACATCCACACAACCTATCATCCATAGACGGATGGACAATATGATAGGAATATTCTGATAATCAAATATATGTTGAGGACTTTATATATATACTTCCAGGGTAGTTAGGAAAACCATCTACCATTTTCAGATTTTGCCTACAACAACAGTTATTAGGCTACTATTGAGATGGCATCATTTGAAGCATTATACGGGAGACCTTTTCGTTCCCCAATTAGTTGGGAAGAATTTAGTGAGAAGAGCATCTCAGGGTTCAAAATGATAGAGAAAACCACTGAGAAAATTCAATTCATATGATCTAGGCTTATGACCTCTCAAAGGCGTCAGAAAATCTACGTCGATACTCACCGCTTCGAATTAGAGTTTAGTGTGGGTGATAATTTGTTTATTAAAATGAAAACTAGACTAGGAGTTACACGATTTTGAATAAAGAGGAAGTTATTACCAAGGTACACATGACCGTTTAAAACTTTGGAGACGATTGGTCCAAAGTCATATAGTTTAACAGTACCACCACAATTATCTCAAGGGAAAAATGTTTTTCATGTATCGATGCTAATAAATGATAATCTAGATTCATGAAACATTATCAATTGAAGTAACTTAAACCACTATAATGATGTCTCATACGAGACCAGGCTAATGGCAATAGTGGACCACACAGAAAATATGTTTCGTAAAGACTCAATTCCCCTAATCAAGGTTGTTTGGGATAACAATGGCATTGATGGAGCGAGTTGGGAATTATAATCGATGATGACAAGATCAAATCTCGAATAGTTTACTTAGAGATGTTTAATGTTTTGATTTTACGGATGAAAATTACAAAGGTGGGAAGGCTGTAAGTCCCGAATTTTGTAAATTATTAAAAATTGCGTAATGAGAATTATGGAATTAGTTTAACTAGAGTAATCTTATAAATAAAAATCAGATCCAAAAATGTCATGTACCACATACGCATGTTATGTTACACATTTTAAAGAATTTTTTGTAAAGCAACAAATAGTCAGAATTTATAAAAAAAAAATTAGGTAAAAAATTTGACACCTCCCTGATTGGCTTATTTTCAAGTTGTGAAATTTTACATAATTGAGGGGTCAGAGGATCCAACCCTCATTCTATTTTTGGACTTTTTATCTCTCTTCCTACCTCATTAGACTGAGTGGAGCCATTATTGATTAGTGGTGAGTCATTTGGATGGAATTGGATACTTTTTGAAGGGGAAGAGTTAGTGACTTTGTCCTCGTAAATCCTTGACAGTTATGATGAGTTTTGTAGGCCCCTAAACTAAGAATTTATTCTTCTCTCCTTCCTCTAAGAAATATCCCAAAGTCCCCTATATTCTCTCTACATATCAGGCTTGTAAGACAACCATTCCACCTTTCAATTACCGAGGTTAAGGATGGTATTAAGGGTGTTTATTTAAAGAAGAAAGTTTGAAAGGAGATTGGAATTACGGAGCCTATTTGGGATTTCTTTATACCTATTCTTGAAAGGAATTGTATCTTCAAGAGGTTTGGGTTCTACATTATTTTGAAGTTTAAAATGAAGCATGCTAGTTATATGTATACATATGTAGGATTTGCATGACTATTTATGTTAATTATCACTACATATAAGTATAGGTTGATAAAGATGTGATAAAAAGGGTTAAAAGTTGAAGTTGGAATTGAGTTGAAATTTCATAATATTTAAGGAAGTTATTCCTCAATAAAACCATGTTTAGACTATTTATTTCATGTCACATGTTTTGATGAACTTGATGAAGAAATGTTAGGAAGCATATATGGTTTGATAAGTGTAAACCCCTTCATTCATGGAAAAAATCACATAATGTTATGTGAAATGGATTTTGTATGTTGAAAGTACATTTAAACAAGACTTGGAATATGAAATCATATTGTTGGAAAATCACCAGATTAATCACATAACATGACACTACTTTATGTGAATAAAGTTTAATAAGTTTATAGTTTGAGGAACTAAAGTGAAAATAGTAAAGTATTTTGGTTAAAATATGTATAATGATATTTATACACAAATTAAAAATGATACAAAGTTTAAAATTCAAGGTTATCAATTTATAAGAATAAGTCTTAAAATGACAAAATTGTAGTTTTTAGGCAAAAAGTGTCATTTAATAAAAAAACATAGATTCGGTAGTAATATTTTCAAGCTTGAATACTGTTTTGGAAAGTTATTTCTAAATGAAATAATGTGTATCAATAAAATTATAATAAAAAGTATAGAAGATGAAAATTTAATAAATTAGGAATATAATTCATGGAATGATAAACCTAATATTTTAATATAAAAACCGTCATTCATGAAATTGGACTTATGAGTAAATTTTCCAAACTGAAGGACTTTAGATAAAAGAGTTGTTTTTTATTTGGTGAAAATTCATATTTTTAAAAGTAAAAGTGAAAATAATATTTTTTTTGTAAAATGTATAAAACACAAGTTTACGAGCATGCATGAATAGTGAAAAATGTAATAAAATGTGAAACTTAGAAATAAAGTGTGTGGGAATTTGTCTTATCCTTGGTATTTGGCCTTATCGGTCGGTAAAAAAGAAATAAAGGAAAAAAGTTTAAAAGTCGATAGTAAAGAAAGAAAGAAAAAAGGGTCACAAAGATGTAACAAGAAAAAGAAACTAAAATTTGGAAATTTAAGAAGGGCCTAGAGCCCTAGGGTGAGGCTTAATGCTTAAACACCAAACAACTTATAAGTAGCATATTTTGGCATGGAGGGAGTCGAAGAAAGGCCTTATAACACTCATGGAATTGGTAGCCCAATTAAGAAAGTGAAAATATTATTTTTGGGCACGATACTCATCAATATAAATGCATGTTTATGAAATAAACTATAAAAATGTGAAATTATGTTAATGGTTGAATTAATGGGATATGGGTAGTATTAAAAGGAAGATAAAGTTTTAGCGAGCTTATCGCTCGAATTATATGAAAAAAATGTGAATTGCATTTCATGTTTCATTATGCATTAGAACATTTAATCAACTGATGCATGATTTCATAATTTCTTAAACATATTTTATATGTATAGATATTATTTTTATGTATTACTTTACTAGTATTTCTCCTACTGGGCGCACACTCATACCCCATCATTTTCGAAACCCCCGCGGGTACTTTGGGAAAAGATAAAGTCAAGGAAACCTAGGTACTATTTATGCTCTAGTAGAGTCTACTTACTATTTACTTTAAACGTGTTATTTAAATGGAACTTTTGTTTGATTGGAATTATTTGGAACCGTTTTGAAGCATTTTAAATTTGGTTTATAATAAGACATGATAATGTGAACTTTTTTTAAATTGTTATTTACTCCATGATATTTGCAAGCTCTTTCATTTCAACTGTTCTTAAAAACTTCATAAGTTCCACATCGTTTCATTAATGAAACCCAATTGATTTTATGACAAAAATGTGGAAGAAAGATTTTACTTAATAGAAAGGGTTTTCTTAAAGAAATCAAAATGGAAAAAAAATTTGCATTCACGACCACAAATGGGCCATCACAAATTCCCTACAAGCTATGGGGTTAGCGTAGTGAAAAGAATTCAAGCAAATGCGCGCGAGTGATACTACACATTGACAAAGCAAGATGTGCATAATAAATTAATCACTACTTATCAAATTGAGATGTTGGATCCTAAAAACGAAGATAAACTGTTTAAGGGCTATATAGTTCAAGATGTTGATCCTGTGATATTGGATGATGAGTACTTAGAGGACAACCCAAATGGACTTGTCACTGGACCAAACTCTTAAGAAAGAATTATAATAAATCTTGAGGTAAAGGAAGAACATATTCGCCTGGATCCATGAGGACATGCCTGGGATATATCCAGAATATGTTTGTAATAAGCCCATCATAGGAAAACACGCTAATATCCTTTTTGGTATAGTAAGAAACGTCATATTTTCAGTGAGGAGATAAATATGACAATCCAGGAAGAGGTGCATAAATTATAAAAGGAAAATTTCTTTGAATACTTCAAGTAACCAAAATGGCTTTAAAATATTTCCATGCACAAGAAGAAGAAGAACAACTGGGGCATGTGCATCGATTTCACCGACCTCAACAAGGTTTGTCCCAAGGTTCACTATCCTTTGCCCATGATTGACCAGTTGGTCAATGATATGGGTGGACATGAACTACTCAGTTTAATGGATGCTTATTCAGGCTACAAGTATATAAAGATCAAGCCGAGAGATAGGGAGTAAACCTTATTAATCAGTATCTGAGGCAGTTACTGCTACAATGTTATGCCTTTGGGGCTGAAAAATGTAAGGGATACATATCAAAGTCTAGTGAATAGAGGTTTTGAAGATCATATCAGCAAAACTATGGAAGTCTACATCGATGACATGCTGGCTAAGAGCAACAAAGCTACCGACCACATCAATGATCTGGGGAGAACTTTTGACCAGTTGGAAAAGCACCAAATGAAGCTCAACCATGTGAAATGTGTCTTCAGGGTCAAGGAGGAGATGCTACCGACCTTCATCGTCAACCATAAAGGTATATAGGGTAATCCAAGAAAGATCTAAGCAACGATAAATATGCAGCCTCCCAAGAGCAAAAAAGAGATCTAAAGGGTAATAGGACATGTATTAACATTTTGCTCATTTGTGTTAGGAGCCAATGATAGATTTCTTCCATTATTTGAGATACTAAGAATGGCATTTTAGTAGAATGAAGAGTGTGAGGCATCCTACCTGGAATTAAAAAAATATTTGGGATATGTGCCTTTGTTGTCTTGGAAAGTCCTAGGTGAGAAGATCTCTTTATACTTGGTGGTGTCCGAGTCGGTAGGAAGTTGGACATTGGTCTGACAAAAAGTGAGAGTGAAGATGTATATTTACTACCCTAGTAAGTCATACCGTGGAGCATAAATTCGGTACCCTTGACTAGAGAAGTTAGCCTTGGTATGAATTGAAGCTTCTTGCAGAATGAAGTCGTACTCGCAAGCACATATTATTATCGGCAATACAGACATTCCTCTATGAAAAGCCATTAATAAACCTAAGAAATATGGTAGATTGATGGATTTGGCAGTAAAACTAAGAGAGTATGATGTACATTATGAACAATAACAATAATTAAAGGCCATGCAATGGTCGATTTTATAGTAGAATATACATAAGAAGAGAAAACAGTCGAGCAAACTTCTATAAAAGAGATCTCAACAGTAAAAAAATCAGAACAGAGGATAGACGAATTCTTGGTATGTCGTTGTTAAAGCTCCTTTAATAAAAAAATATCAATTACCTACAAAAATATATAACAAAACTAAAGAATGGTGGTAAGTGAGGTATCAACCCATCTCAAAGGAGTGAAATGAGAGGAAGACTAATGCAATCGATTTTTTTTTTTTTTTTAAGACTTTTTACTTTTTCTATTTTTTAGATTTTTTAATATTAAAACAATTTTCAAGGGTGAATGAAGACTAAACTAAGTTAAATATCTAAAGACTAACTAAAAAGTGTGATGAAAAAAAAGTCAAATATAACTAAATAAAAACTTAAAATATGAGATGAATGAGGAAAGCAAAGTGAAAGATAACAAGGGATGGGATTACACCATGTATTCTAGTTAAGATATTTAATTAATTCATTCAAATTAAATGCCCCAAGTTAGTATCAAAATTACAAATCAATTCTCATTGCAAATGTAATTTTAATAATAACCTTTTAGAAAATTAAATTTAACACTCCTACAACTCTTGAAAAGTAGATCCAAATATCATCTGATAAACCACCCTCTAGGATCGATTTAATAAATTAGTTTAGATCATAAAAATAAGTTTATAGTTGATATTCTAATAAATAATTTAACATTTTTGCAAAACCTATCGCTACCTCGATTCTAAAATGGGAACTAAGACTAGATTCTTGATTTTCTCTCGAAAATCATTTACCCTCTCTCGAGGCGTAAATCAAAATGTAAGAGTGCAAAGTTAATTATTAATGGAACATTTAATAAAAATAAATTAATTAAAGTGGGATTAACATTAAATCATCAGATCACCCCACCCCTTGGAAGGGGTTTCTAGCCTAACATGATAATAAAATACACAAATGCAGTATTATTAACAAACTAAGCAAGATATAAAAAAGTAGAGATAAGAGAACAAATCTTCAAACAAGTCTCCTTGATTTGCAAAATTGAACACTAAATCTTCATTGAACTTGAGCAACATCCATCCAATTTGAGCAAACAAACAATTTTAATTCAATATGTACACTGAATTGAATCTCTCAATACATTTTGATTTCTCACTAATCTCTAAAAAATAAAAGAAAAAAACTATTTACAAGGTGTCTCTCTCTCAATTTTATTTGTCTACTCTAAAATATCTATCTACAAAAGCAACTCTCTCTTCAAATGGGTCATATCCCGCTTTTATAATGGGCACATTAGGGCAAGGTGCATAATTGAGAGGCTAATGGTGTAGGATAAAATGTAGAGATGTTTTGGAATTTAGGTGGGGGTAATTTAGGAAAGCACATAAGTGCATGTGGGCTAAGAGGTGCTAAGGGCAATAATGGGAACATAGGAATATGGCCGTTTACAAATGTGGGGATTTTGTTTTTGGCTTTGGTATTATGCAGTTGGTAAAAATCGGTTATATATGGGTGTGGCTTTGAAAATGGTTCATGGGTAAGGATTGAATGTTGGAGTTTGGCATGGAGGTTTTGGTTGCCGAAGCAGGTGGATCAAGGCAGGGGCAGCGGGTTAAGGGTGGTAGTTGGTGATAAGGTGGGTCACGCCCGAGTTTACAAAATGGGGGAGAGATCGGGCTCGAATGGGGTTGGAGTTAAGAGGGTCCGGGTGGCCATGGAGGTTATGGGTCGCTACTGGGTCGAGATCCAGTCGGATTTGAACTGGGTTTTGGTCATAGCTTGGTTTGAATGGGTATGGGTCCTCAGGGTTCGTTTTCATATTAGGGGGCAAGTGGTTTGTTTGACGCCCATGTCAGAGGTGAGATGGGTGCTGACGTGTTGGAATAAGGTGACTTAGGAAGGTGAGATGTTCTAGTGAGGTAAATTGGGTGATGATGAATGAGGTTATGAGTTTGGTTTGGGTACACTCGAATTGAGTATAAGGATGATTGTTTTTTTTTTTTTTGAAATGGGGTAAAAGGGGATTTGAATATAGGTATAAAGTGTTTTTATGGGGGTGGTATTTGTTAATGGAGGGTAGAAGAGATGAGAGAGAAAATGATGGTGAAATGTTGAATATGACTGTTGTTAATGGGGGAAGAGAAAGAGAGGATGGGTTTGTTGGGGAAGAAAGTGAATAGTGGATGAGAGGTGATTTGGTGTGGTAGGGAGTAGGTAATTAGGTGTGTGTGTGTAAGGGATTCTTTTAGTGTGTGGGTGAGTGTAGGGTAATGGGGTGAGGGTGAAGGATATTGTTTGGGTGTATGAGTGGTGTATGGTAGGTGATGTGTGTGTGTGTGTTTAATTTCGTCATGCTATTTCCACTAAAGGTGTGGTACGGATTGTTTTCATGGAAATTTATTAAAATCGCCACTAAAAATTGATTTTTAGTGACAAAATCACTTCGTCACCAAAACATCTCTTTAAGTGCCAAAAAAAATTTGCATCTAATAAAGATTAAATTGTCACTAATAGTTGATAGTTTGCCACCAAAAGTCTATTTTTTTAGCAAAATAAAAGATCACCACCAAAAGGAACCTTTCGTGGTAAAACAAATCGCCACAATTCAACTTAAATTTGTATGGAACAATTTTTTAAACATTAAATTTCCACCCATAGTTGATAGTTTGCCACCAAAAGGCTATTTTTTGTAGCAAACCAAAGAATTGACACCCAAAGTGCTGTTTCGTGGCAAAAAAAAAATCACCACATTTGATCTTAAATTTGTATGGAACAACTTTCTTAGCAAATTAAATTCATCACTAAATGACATTTTTTGTTGCAAAAAAATATCCATAAATTGATGAAATATTTTTCACAATACATATACACGTTGCTTTGGTAACAATTTAATTTTGCCACATGTTTTTATTACTTGTCATGCAATTTCATATAATACTCAAAATAAATCATATACACAATTCTAATAAAGTCATTGACATTTATATAACAATCTTTGAAAAATAAATTTTTATCTCAAAAGTTCCTACGCTAAACATTATTTCAAACAAATTATTTACAAGAAATGTTCTACCATTCAAAAATATAAATAAATAAGGTCTAATACATCATTCGTCTTTATTGTTACTCTCCTCTAAAAAAGCTTCCACTGAATCTGAAAAAAAAAACACAAAGAATTTTTTTAGAATTATCACCATGAAAAACAACGACAATAAATTTTGGAAGATTAATCAAAGTACATTTATAAATTTCACTTACAAATCTTGCAAAATAATAATAAAAATATGATAAATCACATTCATTAACATCAAATTTGTTCCCAATTAAACCTTACCCACCCAAAAAAAAAAAATTCTTCACTGTGTATTAGGATTATTATTCGCTGATAACAAGAGAAAGCAAAAATTGTGCATGTCAAATATAAAACAAGTTTGCGATTATGTGCTTACCGCAAAGAGTTATATTGTTGTATTACGAGGTTACTTAATGCCTCAAGTTTTCCATTAAGCTTATCCATTCATCCTTTCATTATCGCGTTTTTCCTTCTTGCTTCATTAGCTTCTCTCCTTGCTTCATCTGCTTCCCTCCTTGCCTGTTAGCATCCTTCCTTACTTCAACAACTTGTTTATCTCTCTCAATGTCTTTCTCCTTTTGCATAGCAGCAACAACGGATGATGTGGGTTTAAGACCAACCCCACTTAATAAAAAAATTAAAAGTCGCATTTAACCTTAAATTTTTCATCCGCAAGTGTTAAACAAAGATCATGACATTTAGTCTCACTTAATTTCGGAAGATGATACTGAAGAGCCCGTTCCAAAGATCCTTGTGACTTGAAGTGTTCAGGATACATTTTCGAGCGGAAGTTACGCAATTGATTATTAAGTTGTGCCATTACTACAAACTTCATGTAATCATGATTTGGCAATTGAAACTTGTCATATTCAAAAGAAATAAAAAAAAAATTAACTCACAACTCTAAATGCGGACTATGTTCCATATATGAGAAAAGGTAGCTTACCCGAACAAGTATCCACATATGATTTTTGTTCTCCTCTGAAACTTCCTTCCAATACCTGAAATTGAATGGGCATTTTCTCGGATAACAATGACTGCCTCAGATTTTATTTTGAGCATGCTAATAGTAATAGTATAATTTAAGTTTCATATAAAAAGTCCTCCTCATTAATGAAATTGATCAGCTATACAACATTAGGCAAATGAATAGCACCCACCTGATTATAGATGACACAAATAGGCTATACAGAATGAATTCACTATTATAAAACCAACACATTTTTGGGACAGTGAATGATAATGCAATATTATGTATCTCAATCCAACATATAACGGGCAATATTATGGAAGGAAACAACAAAAGAGACTTAAAATGTTAAATATTCATGCCATGTAATTTCAAACAGTCATTACAGCCTACAAAGTAAGTGGTGACAGACATTACGTTAACAATCCCTACAACCCAAGCTTATTAAGATCCTCTAAAAAATAATTGTAAAAAATTATTTCGGCAAGTAGTATGATATGTTTTATAGTTACAGAATTCTAGT
Source organism: Sambucus nigra (assembly GCA_949130495.1). Taxonomy (NCBI): domain Eukaryota; kingdom Viridiplantae; phylum Streptophyta; class Magnoliopsida; order Dipsacales; family Adoxaceae; genus Sambucus; species Sambucus nigra. The sequence continues at coordinate 377,764,306 of OX422214.1, read as the reverse complement.
GATTAGCAATACATAACCAAATACCTAGATAGAAAGCCAACAAGACCATTTTGTACCAAATGTTAAGCAGTTCAAATATAATATAGGGCCTTTGGCTATTAGTCAGTAGCCCTAACAAAACTATAAAACGATTATTACGCGATTGGGATATATAACCCGATTAATGGAAAGTGGACACCCGATGACCCGGAGATGGATGTGGGTATCGAGTTGCGGGTGGATTATGGGTCGTATAAATTATTCTCAACTAGAGGATCCTAAGTTACCGATGCAATGCCACTGTATAGTCGTCTCCATCATTATGGGTATCTAGGATTGAATTGAATCATTCAAAAATTTCTTTATCCAACATTTCCAACAATAATAAATTATAAGCAGAAGATTGTTCCTTCCACGTTAATATATGAAAACTGGCATTTTTGATTATCTTTCAGGGAAATATACATAGTGAAAAAACCAGAGTTTATATAACATTTTCCCAATATTGAATGATTCATTCTTAAGATGCATAATAATTGATCTCAATCACGATCAAATTTTTTGTGTTGTCACTTGCTATCACAATCATAGTTGTTCCATAGATGATGCGCTTACATTTTTATAACGTCTTGTGGAATGGTTTGCTTCAGAGATACAAATGACCGATTATGGGAAGGGATGGGAAGGGCTTGGCATAAGCTTTTTCAATTTGTTAACTAAGCGTTTCATCAACATGTATAAGGTAGATATGAATAGAAGGTTCAAGATGAGGGAGTCCACTTTTAGTTTCAACGTTGTGGGATTTTTTAAAGTCGTTGATGGAAGTTCATGTGTATACATGTGGGAATATTGGATCGATATCGGAGCATATCAGATTAATGTCAAAATCCTACCAATATCCAATACTCACCTTTACAATATTGGAATATTTGTTTTCTTAGGATAAGAATTTTGAATTCCTGGTCTTGTATTTTCAATTGTAGAATTTCACATATTAACTATTTTCTAAGAAAAAGATTACAATGCGAGAAAACTGTGTAATATCTGTGTTGAAATTATCCTGAGCTCATGCCCATGGAATAAACAAAGTTTATTCAGTTGAATGCAAATTATACAAGCTAAGAACCCAATATTTGATTTTTATATCACTAAAATAATTCTTTTGAACAGTGTTAATAGTATGAACACAAAGTATGAACATATATTCTTTTGAACAGTGTCGGGTGTCGATAGTTAACATGTCGGGTTTGGCATTGACCCCCTTCACCGGTTCAAATCCATCAAAACCCATTAAAACTCACAATTTTAAGTAAATAAAAAATATTATTGGATCTTCGAAAGATTTCATGTATTTTAATGGTAATTTAACCATAGTGAATTTTACGAGATGAGAATTTTAGTAATGTTAATAAATCTGACTGTGTTCGTCAACTCGTGTACGATTTATCTTAATTGATAATAATGGATGAACACGACATGTTAAGTTAAGCGATCGTCTTTAAATATGATTTTTCCACATGACAAAAAAGTCACCCGTTTAGGCACGAACTTAATAAGACACAAACTCGATAAAAAATGACACTCGTTGTTAGGTCTAATATATATGTATGCATTGTGTAAATATATGTGTGTGTGCACACATGTTTTTAATGCATTTGTGTCTCTTTTTTTCTTTTTTGTATCCATGTCATGTATATATTTCTATACTACACTGAGTTAATGCATAGACAGAACTCAACTGACCTTCCACATATTCTAGTTTCATAACAATGTAATGTTTGTTTATTATGTAATCCAGATTCCAGGAAATCTTGCATTATATGTCTAAGGAATTGTATGATAACTATGTAATTACCTTATAAAGAATGACACCAGTGGTTGTAATGTTGGGATCATAAAAGGTTCACGAACATGAATATACAAGTAAAAGTAAAGTCAATGAGAGGTCCAACATGCCACCAAAGGTAACATTATAATGCAGTAGGAGGTCAAAGAGTAACTACATTCAACAACAGGTATCGACATAACCTACCAGAGACGTGGTAGAAAATAGTAAAATATCATGACATGTGTATAAAGTGTCAGTTTACAATATACTATGCATCGAGTAGGCCAAACAATTCCTAATTATTTTAAAGGGAGAAAAAATTAATACCAGTTGTATTCGCCCTTTAACTGGAATACGGAGACGACTCTTGTCACTTCTTAGATTATCATTTCAAGGACTCTTTTTAAAATTTTGCCTCTGCACTTGTTCAAAGGAAAATTCCTAGTGAAGTTTATAGATGCATAGTACAGTAAATAACTATCTCTATTAACATTGGTTGCTGCAAACAGAAGTTTTTGTGATTTAGGGGAGAATTATCCTCCAGTTAGGATAGTTAAAAATCCATCAATTCTCTGGACAATAAATATACCAAACATGTTCTTTAGAAATTACGTCAAGCATATGAAGAAGCGATTTTTGAAGGATAAATAATAGAAACAATACATAGGGAAACTACTCAAGTTACATCAAAAAATGGGTGCACCAAAATATTTTGGACCAAGGGGAGACAGAGAACAAAAGGGCAAGGCCACCTTTTCTGAAGACATGGATATTGCACCATTTTTGGATTTTACCTCACTTGATTCTCTTAAGATGTCAAGTCCAAGTGAAGCTAAAAAAGTACGAGGTAGTAATTCATCTAGTACAGGGCCATCAGTGAAAAATATAGAGGTCGTTCCACTGTAATCTGATATCGGCATAGTGATATGATGCATAACCAATATTATAGTCCCTAGGAACAAGCTCAAGTCCAACTTGATGAAAACTATCTCTGTTAACGTAATACATAAGGAGATATATGAATTTTGAGGTACGAGCTCCTATACCTCCTTGAGACATTTTTGGTTCAGGGGGATATACCTACTTGGATGCAAAATAAAATCATGAAAGATAATTTTACCTACATGGAGTGGAATCCATTTCATTATATTTGTCCAAATCACATAATTATAACATATAAAGTTGTTTATGAACATAATTTACTCTGAATACGAGAATTTTTTTCACCATTTTACTTTTCACCCTGAACCAAATAGCGCCTTAAATAGATCAGAGGAATGATTATTTTTGTAGATGGCTGCTGCTCAGGTTACTCACAAATATATAGAAGAGGTGATAAGGAACTCATGGAGTACTATTAATATTATTAATATCATCATATCATTACAGTCTTGTCCGAAAGTTATAATTGAGCTAAACAATTATGAAGAACTTTTCTTACAAAGAAACCGAGAAGCTCATTCATCTTTTGAAGAAGGATCTAACCTAGCTGAAGGGATATCAGCAAAATACTCCTGATGTTTCACATTCACATCTAACCTAGCTGAAGGGCTGTTAGATAAGTACTCCTGATGTTTCATATTCACACCATACTCTCGCAGAGCTTTCGAAAGGTCATCCATTACCATGATTGGTCGCTTACCTTTTGCTCCTTGTCTCTCTCTTCCCTGACTATTATCGATTATCATACCTTGCAGTGCTGAAATGCATCAGTTGAGACCTCTCCAATAAACTTCTACGTAGCAACGGCTACCGACTTGATTAATCGAACATCTCGACAATAAAATACGCTTTTAGCCAAATAATGCTCCACTAATTCATCAATAATAGTGGGGGTGTAGTCCATGAGAGAAGCGATAAAATCGAATAAATCATGGTCGTCATCGTATTTGCCTTCGTTTGATTACTGCTCGTGGAACATAATCTTTGTTTCTCTCCTAAATGACACATCAATATGGTGTTGGTGTGAGTAAGTGATATGAAATCTGTAATGTGACCCAATCATACAATCACTTACAATTGCATAAGCATAAGTTATACAGGAGGAATTCATATAGCATTTATCATGGCACATTATCACATAAACAGTTAATTTGTCTGTCCCCCATGTTCTGTACTATCATAACACGTGGTACTAATTGGACTTCGTGTTTACTAGACAATGACTTCTCTAAATGACACATTATTATGGTGTTGGCGTGAGTAAGTTATATGAAATTCGTAATGTGACCCAATCATACAATCACTAACAATCATATAAGATATGAAATCTGTAATGTGGCCCAATCATACAATCACATAAACATACGTTACACATGATCCTCTGGATGTACATAAGCATAAGTAGAGGATTCTAACAATCTTCACTACACATGATCCTCTAGATGTACATTATAGACAGATACCAGAATAATGAACATAAGTAGTCCTTCTTTAGTTCTATTGAAATGATTGACCATAACAAATCGAAACATAGATATTACAAAGTAAACACTATAATTATTCAGAGTATTTATTAGGAGGCAGAGCCATATATCAGTGTGCTACCTAATGCCTTATGTCTCTCAATGGGCCATAGTGCTTTAGTCTCTTCCCCACTCAAGCTATTTGATATTGTTGGCCATATATTTTGTTTTGTATTTCTCTTGGTGTACCTCTCTTTATACGTATCCCTCTTATCGTGCTATGTTCTAGCTACGTCATGAGCTCTAGTAAGGATCTCGTGTTTGCTAGTTTCATGTCTCAGACTAGAGTCTTTAGTATAGTATCTAAAACCTGTTGCAGGAAGGAAAGAAAGTAGGGATTCCTTCCGGGAATGGATAAGGCCAATCTCTAGGCGGGCTGCCAGGTTTCGCCCATGCTATGATTGAACAAGATTGGACCTATTTTGTTCAACCGAAGTTAAGGAGTTATAGAGCACAAGGGAATGGACTTTCATTCTGGGGACCGCCTCATTTATGTACTTAGCACCTCCCTTGATTGTTGGAAGATGCGCGCACGACATAATAAAGGCCCCTTGGAGAAACCAATGAAAAGACAGGGTAGAGGAAGAATACTTTTCAACTTTTCATGAAGATAAATTCCCTTTTTAAAAACATTTTTAAGTTGTTACCCAAACACACACTAATTAAAATTGTGCTTACTTATACTTTCAAACTTCAACATAATCTAATGTCTATACTTGAGCTTGTAGTTATCCAAAGGTATCCAAATCATATGATCTAAATTTGAAATTCTCAACCACATATTTATTCAAATATCACCTCCTTATTATTCCAATCATTCAAAGCAATATTCTTAAATAACAATTAAGACCCACTCCTCACAATTTACGAATTAAAAACCATAGAAAATATTGTACACTTTAAATACTCCTTATTTCATCATTTAGTAGTGAATTAGTTGACCTGTGCATTCAATTTTGTACAGGTATATTAGATGAATCGGTGAATCGAATTCATTATATATTTGTATATATAATGAATATTTTTGACTATTTGCTAGATATTATATCAATCAACACTTTCACAAATACACCTACAGATCTCATTACAACAAACAAAGAAGAATTCAAATTTACACTTAAAAAACAAGAACTTAAATCACTGAAACATGGGGTGAGAAGATAAATCAGAAAACCAAACTGAACCAACCAACAAAATTAGAATACACTTTGATTATGTCAGACATTACATTAAGTACTATCAAATCAGACTTTTTATATCATTCCTGACATATATATATATATATATATATATATATATATAAACACACATACACACACAAATGTATCGGTGAATTATAGGCAAGAGGGAAATGAGAGAAACGCACCTATCCAATGAATCGTCGGCAAGAAATCAGATAAAAGCACCTATATGAATGCATACAAAGACATGAAAGGATGAATGCATACACAGAAATTAAAGGAACACATTATGTATGCAAATATACATACAAAAAAAGCACTGCATTCATATACAAATCCGAAGAACACAACTAAATATGAACGCACCTGTATATGTCAAATCAGATGTATATCAAATCAGAGGAGCGCAAATTGCAAATCAGATGTATATTTGTATATGAACACAAATATATGATATTTATTTAGTGTTGACAACGAACCTGTATAAAAATGCAAAATGCAAATAAGATGTACATCAAATCAGAGGAACTCAAATTGCAAATCAGATGTATATATGTACATAAACACTAATTTATGGTATTTAGTGTTGATAATGCACTTGTATATAAATGCAGACACACTTGATAACGAAAATTTCAAACACTTCTGATACAACGCACCTGGTAATTGCTAATTAAATGCACATCAAATAAGAGGAACACAAATTGCAAATCAGATGTATATTTGTATATAAACGCAAATTTATGGTATTTAGTGTTGGTAATGCACCTGTATATGAATGAAAATGCACTTGATAATGAAGACTGCAAACGCACCTGATATAATGCACCTAATAATTGCAAATCGGATTTATATGTCCGAATTTATAGTAGTAAAAACTCCTCATAGCAAGAATCTAATACAACGCACCTGATAATGTAATTTTCATCTCAAATGCAATTTTTAATGGATCTGGGGGTGAATGGAAGATGAGGGGGATTTGGGGATGAATGGGAGAGGTTGCAAAGACTCCTCGTAGCACGACTCCTCCTCCTAAAATGTTTTTTTTGGCATAAATTAATGTTGGGGGTAATTTGGGTGTATCTTAATTGTTTTTTTGTGGCAAATTAATATATTTGTTACTAATTAATCTATATTAGTGGCAAATATTTTAAGTTTACAATTAATTAAAAAAAATTGTTCCCGATAGATGTTTAATTCTTCCCGCTTTACATTTAGTGGCAAAATTAGTTGCAATTTTAATTTGTTGTCACTAATACATAATCCTTTAGAGGCAAACATAAATTTTGCAACAAAATATACCTTTTTGCGGCAATAAGTGATTAGCCACTAATAAAATTTCCACGAATTGGTATTTTTCTTGTAATGTGGTGCTCAAGTTTGATAGGAAGGAAATATGGTTTAGAAATAGTGATGGGGTGAGCGTCATAGAAATCACACCACCGTCTATGAATGAATGATGAAAATGGTCGCGCTCTGGCACGCCAGTGAGCTGTCGATGAAAAAAACCAACACGACAAGAGACTGGTGGGCATAAAGTAACAAGCTCAATGTCACAGAAGTGGAGAATATCTCCACAAACACTCTCGGGAATGGGGGATGATGGTTTGAGGTTAGGATCCAAAGATATTTTTAGAAATATAAAATGTGTAAAATCAATCTCCAAACCAGGTGGTGGGACGAAAAGGAAAATAGGTGGAGGATGCAAGTAAGGACCTAGATAAACATATGTGAATTGTGGAGATATAATGGATAGGTCCAAACAACGTGGTTGGGAGGGTGAAATAATGGGTGGGTTGGGTGTTATAAATGGTGGATTGGGTTGGACAAATAGCTGACGAAGATGATCCAACTCAAGAGTATGGGAGACACACTTCTCATGAGACGCGGTGGAAACCTTAAGGGTTCTCGTAGGAGGAGTAAAGGAGAACTCACAAGGGAGAGTGGTTTCTAAAGATGGAGTGGTCAACTTTGATAGACGAGTATCACTAATTAATGTGGTGGGTAAGTGAAACGATTCACCAAGATTAGATATTGAGGAATCACTCGAAATATTGGGCTCAAGGGAGCCATGCATAGTGGTACAAGACTCATATTCGGAGAGGAGGAAAGCATCCAGATTCAATCTAGAGAAAATGGTGAGCACTCATAGCCCGAGTTAGCCTATGATAAAGTTGTTCCTCAGCAACACACATAGTGGGCTGGATAGGTGTAGACTCTGAAATGTTTTTGCATTCGGCGGGAGAGGAAAGGTGAACCTCAATAGTAGGTTCATTTGGACAAAGCAGGATTTGATCAGTCTCACTATCTTCAGATAAATCAACACAAGTGTCAACTTGAGGCTCGGACCATGAAATGGTCTCAACGTTGAGATTCTCAGAGTTGTGGGGTTGGTCACACTCAAAATCAGTGCCATAAGACGACTCATCGTCACTCTAAGTGGGGGAAAGAATGGGTTGAATAGGGATGAAATCCGACTCCCTCTCACACTCAATTTCCTTAAATATTTATTCAAGCTTTTGAAGGGCTTCATTTTGAAATTCATTAGATTTCTCTTTCTCTAGGATGAAATTTTGTAAGAGGTTTTGGAGAGTTGAGGTGGATGTTGGTGGTTATGTGTGGGCGGGTGGTGGCGGTGGGTGAGGTGGACACAACTCACTATGGACATTAGGAAACGATGAATACTCATATAAATAATGGTGAGCGGGGTCAAGTGTATCATACACAGGAGAATCATCTTCGTGATAGAAAAAAGGTTGATAATCAGTGGGTGTATAGTGAGGGAACTGATCGAGAATGGGTGCAGTTGATTGCCATGATGACTGTTGGAATGTGTGAGGATCCATAACATCGAGTTGGGATCCGTATTAGGTGAAAGATGATCAGACATCCACGAATAGCTAGGGTACTCACACAACTCAGGATTGGATATATCATGATAATAGGCCGAGGTGGATTTATAAACAGTTTCATATGGATAAACTTTGTCCATGGTGGGTTCGGATAGATATGAAAAATATGGACACTCAAGGGACAAGTGATTGGCTAGAAAATACGATATGAACAATGAAGCATTTAATGCATTGATACTCATCATCGACGGCGATGAAATGTGAGATGCGTGCATGGATGACGCCTGAGTATCAACAACGTGCATTTGGGAGTTGAAACCACTAAGTATCACCAACGTGCATTTGGGCTCAACGTCAAACATGCTTTGAGAGAATGGAATATGGCCAAAGTATTCTAGTAAAGGGAGTTCGTCAACCATAATGAGAGAAATTTCAAAAGGAAAGAAAATATTTTTGGATTTTTAGAGAAATAAAGGAAGAAAATATTTTTAGATTTTATTGGAGAAAAAGAAGAAAAATAAAACAATTTTTGGAATTTTGGGAAGAAAAGATTGGGGGAAAATATTTGGACTCTTTGAATGTTGAAAAACTCAAAAAAATCGACTATCAAAAAATTGAGTTGGACACACACAAGCCAAGGATAAATCCTAACTAACCCATAGCCAATTTTTGTCTTTAAATTTAGTAAAAGGGTAGTCAAATTTTAATTAAGTCAGCAGGCAAAAAAAATCACGGAATTATCTGAGTGATCGCCTTTGTAAAATGTTCTCCTATTGGGCTACCTAGTTGATTGATTTTAAATTTAATGATAGCTAGGGTAGCACACAATGGTAAGAGAGTAAGTCGAGTGATGAAATCCCTTCTCGAGAATGACTGGGTGTAGGTCTTAATTGATTAATTCATCACACATATTTAAAAATAAATGTGAGAATTAAAATCAAATACGAGAACGTAACCGCACAGAAAAATTGACTCGCTTATAGGAGATTCACGAGGGTTTAAGAAATGTACATCCCACGATTTTTACATTGTGGGGTGATGAAGAATTTGAGTCGATCGGGGGAAGATATTGCCTATCTGAGTTGGCCTCGAGAGTCCTACCGACCCAAAGTAGAGAAGCTTTTTTTCATCGCCTTTGGATCCCTCTCTCTACCTTGTCCGATTTTCCAATCACGCTTTTCTTCTTTCTATTACAGATTTAAATGAAAAGCAAAATAATGGTGTCTCCAAGCACCGCAATACAAGCCAAGAATAAAATCCAAATACAAGTCTTATAAAAAAATAAAAAAATGCTACGAAAAATGAGAAGTGCAATACAAATGAATCACAAATAGGAAATCCTCTCCAATGCTTCATTCTCCAAAGATTGGCAACGACGCCATTTGATAGAGAATTTTTTTTTTGTATATGTTTCATTGTTTAAAGCCACTCTAATCATAATCTTTCATACCAACAAAAATATATCAATACTAGAGTGTAGAGGTAAGTATGGGTGTTAATCATAATTTAAGGATGAAACATGTGAGCGAGGAATGCAATTCTTTTTTATTTGATTTCTTTGTGGACTTTTTACTTTTTCTATAAGATTTTTTAATAATAAAATAATTTTCAAGGGTGAATGAAGGCTAAACTAAATCAAATATCTAAAGACTAACTAAAAAGTGTGATGAAAAATAATTGAAATATAACTAAATAAAAACTTAAAATATAAGATGAATGATGAAATCAAAGTGAGAGCTAACAAGGGATCGGATTACACCATACATTCTAGTTAATCTATTTAATTAATTCATTCAAATTAAACGTCCCAAGTTAATATCAAAATTACAAATCAACTCTCATTGTAAATGAAATTTTAATAATAACCTCTTAGAAAAATTAAATTTAACACTCCTATAACTCTTGAAAAGTAGATCCAAACATCATCTAATAAACCACCTGCTAGGATCGATTTACTAAACCAGCTTAGATCATAAAAATAAGCATAGAGTTGAAATTCCAAGAAATAATTTCATATTTTACCAAAACATATATCCAGTTCGATTCCAAAATGGGAACTGAGACTAGAAACTCAATTTTCTCTCGAAAATCATTTACCCTCTCTCGAGGCTTAAATCAAATTGTAAGAGTTAAAAGTTAATTATCAAAGGAACATTTAATAAAAATAAACTAATTAAAGTGGGATTAACATGAAATAATGGGATCACAACACCCCTTGAAAGGGGTTTCTAGCCTATTATGATGATAAATACAGAAATGCAATATTATCAGCAAACCAAGAAGGAAATAAAAAATCAAAGATAAAAGAAAAAAAATTAAAACAAGCCTCCTTGATTTGCAAAATTGAACTCTAAATCTTTATTGAACTTGAACAAAATCCATCCAATTTGAGCATCCAAAATATTTTAATTCAATACATACACTCAATTGAATCTCTCAATACATATGATTTCTCACTAATCTCTATAAAAATAATAGAAAAAAATATTTACAAGGTGTTTCTCTCTTAATTTTATTTTTTTAACTCTAAACTATCTGTCTACAAAAATAACTCTCTTAAAATGGGTCATCTCTTGCTTTTATAATGGGCACATTAGGGCAAGGGGCATAATTGGGAGCTAATAGTGTAGGGTATGATTGGGAGAGGTTTTGGAATTTAGGCGGGGGTAATTTAAGAAAGCACATAAGTGCACGTGGGCTAATAAGTGCTAAGGGGAATCATGGGAAAAATAGAAATATGGCCTTTCAAACATGTGGGGCTTTTGTTTTTGGCTTTGGTATTATGTAGGAGGTAAAAATCGATTATATGGGTATGGATTAGAAAATGGGTTGTGGGTAAGGATTGAATGTTGGAGTTTGGAATTGAGGTTTGTCTTGCCGAAGCAGGTGGATAAAGGTAGGGGAAGCGAATTAAGGGTGCTAGCTAGTGATGAGGTGGGTCCCGCCCGACTTTACAAAATGGGGTAGAGCTCGGGTTTGAATAGAATTGGGGTTAAGAGGGTTTGGTTGTCCATGGTGGTTAAGGGTTGCTTCTGGGGTGAGAACCGATCGGATTTGAACTGGGTTGTGGGCATAACTAGTTTTGAACGGATATGGGTCCTCCGGCTTCGTTTTCATATTAGGGGGCAAGTGGCGGGTTTGACAGGTTTGAGTGAGAGGTGAGATGGGTGTTGATGTGTTGGAATAAGGTGAGTTAGGAAGGTGCGATGTTGTGGGTGAGAGAAATAGGGTGATGATGAGTGGGGTTACGGGTTTGGTTCGAGAATACCCAAATTGTGTATAGGGCTAATTGTTTTTTTTTTTTTTTGAAATGGGGTAAAAGGGGATTTGAATATAGGTATAAAGTATTGTTATGGTGGTGGCATTTGGTAATAGTGGGTAGAAGAGATGAGAGAGAAAGTGATGGTGAGAGGTCGATGATGAGTGTTGTTAATAGGGGGGGAGAGAAAGATGATGGGTTTGTTGCGGAAGAAAGTGAATAGTGGATGAGAGGTGATTTGGTGTGGTAGGGAGTAGAGAATTAGTGGTTGTATGTGTAAGGGATTAATTTAGTGTTTGGGTGAGTGTAGGGTAATAAGGTGAGGGTAAAGGATATGGTTTAGGTGTATGAGTGGTGTATGGTACACGACGTGTGTGTGTGTGTTTAATTTGTGACTCTAAAAAATAAACTAAGATAAAAAATAAAAATAATAATAAAAAAAATTAAAAACATGTAAGATAAAAAAAAACTAAACTAAAAATAAAAATAAAAATAAAGTATGTACTCACTAAAATAAAAAAATAAAACCACACAAAAAGAAAACTCTAATATATACAACTATGAACACATAAATAAACACGACTCAAATAAAAACATAAAAATAAAACTAATAAAATAAACAAACCAAAAACAAATAAAAATAAAATAAAGGAAAATTTAGTAACTACTACTCGATGTGTAACGATAAAAATATATAAATTGCTAAAAATATATACATGACTCAAAAAAAAATATAACATATAAAATCAATATAAACGACACAAATAAGAATCTAAAAAACTAAAATTAAAGGGGACAAACCAAACACACTCATAGATCGGGGGATGGTTTTGGGGCATGACATAGAGGGCCTGGGATAGGTTAGAGTTTGGGGAATTTTGGTTTAGCCATTTCTTACTGACAATTGCCTCAAAATAGATCTTTTAACACAGCAACTACACACAATAAACAATTACTACGCACAATCAAGCCCGCACAATAAACAATTACGCGCATAACACCCAATTTTGTCGAGAATTAGCGAATAAAATACGTCTATTTCGGGTATAAAATATATACTTTTGTGTTCTTATTAGCAAACTTCGATGGAAGAGGGATCAGTTGGGAAGACAACCGATAAGACTTCTTTAAAAGAGATATTAGTGACAAAGAAAACTGAGCAGACTTTTTCGAAGGAGATCGCAATAAATCCAGTTAACCAGGTCATTGACAGACTAGAGTCATCAACCCCACAAAAGGAAAGGAGTGGTGAAATGGAGGAAATGAAAACAATTGTTCAATAGTGGATGTTCACATGAAGGTAGATTTGAAGCAGAGCCTCCATTATCACAGGTGTTTATGGATGGTTCGTGTTATGCTAACAGTAATGGAGAATGCCTAATAATCATGACACCTGATGGGGGTGATGTGGAGTATGCCCTCGAGTTCCGTTTTGAGGCCTCCAACAATGAGGAGAGTATGAACCTATCATAGGAGGCCTGAGATTAGCATCATTAATAGGTTCCAAGAAGTTATCAATGCATAACTACTCTCAGTTCGTTATAAAATAAGTCATCGAAGTCTACGAGCCAAGATAAGAAAAAATAATGAAGTACTTAGCAGAGGTGAAAGAATTATTGTCAAGGTTCTTTGTTGTTCAAATGGTCAGAATACCAAGAGCTGAAAACATAAGGGTATACACACTTGTTCATTTTGTGTTAGACACTAAAAAAACTAAGAACAGTGTCGGTAGATGTCTTGGTGCATTACAGAACAGATGAAGAATTTGGTTTTATGATGGATGTGTACATGGGAACATCTAGGATGGATCCCATCGGAGCATATTTGGAGATCGATGTAGTTTTGACAGTTCCAAATAAGGCGAGAAGTGCGTCTATCCAACTGAGGTTAATGACTTGATGAAGGAAGTGTATGAAGGCTCTTTTGGGGCCCATATAGAAGGAAAATCATCGGTGAAACAAGTGGACACCCAAGGGTAATATTGGCCCACTATGAAAGAAGATTGTGCAAGCTATGCCAGGAAGTGCTAGAAGTGACTGAATTACGTTATGATTTACAAAATACCTAGAGATACATTGACGTAAATCACATCCATTATCCCTTCTCCATGTGCGGGATTGAACAGGTTAGTTACCTACTGGAGAGAAAGGGTAGATTAAAATATCTGGTCATATCAATAGATTACTTCACCAAATGGGTGGAGCCCAAGCCCCTGATGGAGATGCTATATGACAAAGTCTCTCCTTTTACATGGAAGAACATTATTTTATGTTACAAGATGTCATACACATTCATCTTGGATTACGATACTCAATTCGAGAACTAAGATTTTTTGAGTATTACTATATACATTTAATTATCTAAGAACTGCACTCAGCTTCTGGTCACCCACAATGTAACAGGCGGACATAAGTGACAAATAAAACTCTACAGACGAAAGGAAAAAAAGGTTACATGATGCCAAGGAAAATTAGATCAATGAGATACAGAGTGTACTTTGGGAATATAGGATGACACTGAGAACGACAATAGGCAAGACTCCATTCATGTTGGTGTTTGGTACTGAAGTGGTAGTTCCTACTGAGATCATCTTACCCAGCTAATCGATAATCATCATTAATGTAAGGACGCAAATTTCCAATTGAGTACTTTGTTGTTTTGGCTCAATTCCAGAAAAAAAACATTTGAGTCATAGGATAGAGTATATTGATCATCTTTCAAGCCTATGCTGTGTTTGTTGAAGACGTAGCGGCCAAGTGTATAACGCTTCATCAAAATGATGTGGTTTATGTGCCTCGTTTGTACGTCATCAACAATAGTTCCATGCTCCCAAGGTATGAATGCATTTATATATATATATATATATAGGAGTTTAGAACAAGTTTATTAGGTGTTAGGTTTTTAAAAGTGTGTTTTTGTTTTCAGAATGGTTCTATTAAAATATATATAAAAAGTATATAATCTTTCTGGGATTAAAAATATTTTTTTTAACATTCTGTGAGTTCTTCACAGTGTCCTTCGAACGAGATTGTAGTTCGAACCACAAGTCGTTCGAACGAGATTGCCAACGACTTTCCATTATGGCATACTGGAACTTCGTTCGAAATGTCGTTCGAACGAGATGGTCGTTCTAACGAGATTTCTAACGAGATTCTAAAGAGTTCATACTGGAACTTCGTTAGAAGACTCGTTCGAATGAGAATGTCATTCGAACGAAATGTCGTTCGAACGAGATTTGGCGGGAACAAGTTTTTTGACATTTTTTTGCCAGTTTTACCCACTTTCCCACTTGTTTTACCCCACTATCTATGTGCGGGAATAACTTTTTCCAACTTAACTTTTCACATCCTACCAACCTCTAGAGAGTGTTTAAGAGAAAAAAAGTTTTAAGGAAAAGTTCATTGTTTTAAAGTGTCAATTTTCAAGGGAAAATTAATATACACGTTAATTTACACCCATAGTTTAGTTAATCCAAGTTCATATATATATACATCTTGCTTGGAGTTTTGGCACCGGTTTTCTCTACACCATTGAAGAAGATAAGTTTGGGTTTGCTTCTAAATCCCTTAAAGAAGAAGAGGTTTTTCGTGATTTACCCACTTGAAGAAAGGCTCCTAGTTCGGGTGACGGTGACCACATAAAGTCCGATCGGTGGATTCCGAGACCGCGGTGGAGCTCCGTGGTTATTCGCTAGGAATAGGTGTCTAAAAGAAGGAGCATCGAGGCTTGAGAGGTATCGAGTCATGCGTTGTAAGTCTTTTGTCTTGTAATTGTAAATTCCGTTCTAAGTGGATTTGAGGCTAGGGCCGTCCGAGGTTATTTCCCGTTGTGGGTTTTTCCTCGTACATCGCGGTGTAGTGGATTAATTGCTTATTTTATCTTTTGCAAAATCACCTAGAACTCATGCTTAAGTAAAAAGATAAAATTGGTTTAATTTAATCACTACATGTTTAATTTGGTGACTAATTAATATTGGATAATGCTTACTTAATTAATTCAAGTCATTTAACTTAATTGTTAAAATTTGTTTGGCCTAACTTGATAACATTGCAAAATATGACTTAGGCAAATTTCTAGGACTTCGGTTAATTAATGGTGCTTCAGTTAATTTCACTTGGTTGAATTTTATTTTGTAAAAGATATTAAAATTTGGTTATTCGATTTATTGAACCATCACCTTTACGCTTCCGCATATCTATTTCATAACAAGGAAATCTAGGACTTTAAAGAATATTCAAATCGGGGGTCTACTCCGCACTTTTAATTAACTCAACGGGAGTGATTTCATGAGAAGACATGATCTGGATCTTATAGAAGAAGTCGGGGAGAGCAGATTACTACTTGTGGTAACCTACTAGAAAAGGACTGCTCGATTTTACAATAAAAGGGTAAAAGAAGGCACTTTAAAGGAAGGAGACTACGTGCTCAAGAAGGCCATCCAGAAAGGGAAGAAGTTAGAAACCAATTGTCACAACCCTTACAGAGTATCTATTGTCATACGACCTCAAACCTACAAAATTGAGACTTTAAATGGTGAGCAGTTTAAGAACCCGGGTAACATTGATAAACTAAAGTAGTAATACCAGTAATAAGGAGAAGATTACCAATCAGAAGACCAAAATAAAATGAAAATAACTTTTAGTTCCTTGTAATACGTCTTCAAGTGATGAATTAGAAATTACATCATCTATATATGTTGTAATTTTAAGCTTTTCTGCAGTATTCAATGATTGTTTCGCCAGTATGAGAGATGTGCAAGAAGCCTATATCGAAGTCATCTCAGAGATGAGAGACACTAAGACACACGATAAAAATAACACTTCATATATGAACTCATCTTTGGAAAGGTCGTGATTAAGAAGTTTTAACCAAATAGTGTAAATCCAACACATTCATATGGAGGACAAGATCTAGCCATAACTGATTAATGCAAGGACATATCATATTACATTTAGTTGACTCTGGTAACCAATGTTGACACATGGTCAGGATGATAAGATCTACCTATATAATCAGTAAGCTGGCACAAACATTAACTCAAGTTCGTCCAAAATTGTTTGTTAGTATGGTAGATGAGTTCGATAAGATCTAACCACATAATCGTAAGTCTAAACTGCTAGTATTACTACCCCAACACTAAGCATCCAGTAAGTTGATATGTTAGGTGGACAAGATCCACAATGATCCCATAAGACTATAACTAACTGTAAAGTCGATGAGATTCGACAACATTTACTTGTCAAAAATATGTTTGCAAAAAAAAACATAATTTCAAGTGGTGGAAAAAAATTTAGTTGAGGAAAATAATGGGTAGAAAGTCCAAATATATACATGCATGCAGACAAGAAATTGAATCATATCTGATTTCAAAGAAAAAATAAGAACAATTCCAAATGTTCATTAAAAAATAGGGAAAGAGGAATAGAAAGCTTCACAAAATCGCAATTTATAGGTGCTTGGCCATGGGAATATTACTAGTTCTATGTGTAACATCCGGCGTCTTATCGGTCTCTAGATCAATTGAGGGAATAATGGCAGCAAGTGCATCATCCATGGCAGTGTCCTGAGTAATTTCAAGAGCAATAAGAAGAGTAGCCTCTGTAACAACAGTCTGGTCGGCTATGCCAAACTCCTCGTTGTTATCATCAGACTCGTCATCATCCATTAATTGATCAATGGCCAAGGTCTTAGCCTCTTCATCATCACCTTCCCATGTGTCGAAAACATCTAAAATATCATAGTTATGTTTCCTAACCCCGTTCCTGATGGATATCGTTTTTGTGACCATTTGGTATTCACTCTCCTGAATCTCACCACTAGTCTTCTGTAGCTCATCGACTGGATTTTTTAACTCATCCTTCAACCGAGTGATCAATTGGGTTAGTGCAGTGATGGTCTTTATTTGCTCCTAAATGACATGGTGATTTATCACAGCCTTCTCTCACAGGATAATAGCAGCTATGACACCTTGGAAGAAAAATATAAATATATCGTCAAGTAATAAATAACTTGGCTAGGATAGATGAGCATAAATTTAACAAACACACCACTGATATTCGATGTTGAACCAACTGCCATAAGGTATTGGGGTCATATCCCCTCAGAAATTCAAAACGCTTGTTATGCCCGTGATAATTAAGAAAATAAATAGTGTTATTCATGTGGTGGAAGATTGAATCTATATCATTTTTCTTATCCTCATTCGTTATGGGGTTATTGGGACAAACTTGAAGTCTTCAGCCTTGCCATAATGGGAAGCCGATCCCTGACCATGAATGAGCCAACGATAAGGTCGTCTTTCGATTCGAATTCACTCAATAAAAAACATAATTTACATATCCTTATCCACTTGAGGTACCTTAGGGTCACTTTGAGTTATAGGTTCTCTTATCACCAATAATATAGTAGGACCAGAAGGCATCCGGGCCTTAAATTTTGATTTTGCTCGAGCAGTAGCTTCGACCTCAGCCTTCCTTCGAGCATTAATTTTGTCTTGTTTCCAGTCCTATGCATCAACCCTCTTTTAGGCATAAACTTTTTTCTTTTCCTTGGCCTCTGCATCATCATTCTTATTCTTCGCATGAACCATCTTCTTGCAGTGTGCAATATCTATAGTGGCACGATTAATTATCTTGGTGCCATATTGATATATGGTTTAATAATAAATCATGAGGAAGTAGGACTAAAATTTTTCATAAGAGTTGTACATTTAGTCATACCATAGTGTAGAAACCAAAGACAACAAAATATAACAAAATCTCGTCACCTAATTCAATTTTGGCTTTAGCACCATAGTCAGCTTCAACAGACTGGTCATCTTCGATATGGCCTTCTGCTACTAAAGGAACTAATGTCTTAATATGGCAACACCACCATGGATAATGTGAGACTCATCATGTGTAAAATTAAACACAATGAAGAGATCCTCAAACATTGGAGGATTGGGAACTCAAAAGGTTTTGACCAACTCTCACATAGAAGAAGGTAGTGCGAGAGCATTCTTCAGTGAAAAAGTTCAACAAGAATGTTAGCACAACGTTAGTTAGAAACAAATTAGAAGGAAAATAAAGAAAAAATGTTTACAAATTTTGTTCAGCCCACACCAATCATATGGAACTCTACGATACATATTCTACTCTTGGGATTAGAATTTCCAATCACCCATTATAAATACAAATTGGTTTTTCCAACTATGGTTTCTTGTTTTGACAACCATTGCCATTCTCAAGTGGGACTTCTTGGGTGTAAAGTAGTAATACCTAGGATCTTTGGCATTATTTTTTATTCTATAGACGAACCTAAATATGTCCCCTATAAGATAGAAACAATTTCGGGACTTTTAAAACATCATCGATCCAAGAATGGTCCTGTAGGCACTAGGGGTAACTTGGGTAAGGGCAGCACCATAACCCTTCAAGATGGAGATGATAACTTGGTGCAACGGTAGATGAAGACTAACTGGGAGTGACCCTAAAGGGAGGAAAAATTTTCCTGCATTGATAAAATCAAACACCTTATCATCATAATTTGGAAACCTAGTTGTAATACTAATCGGAATGTTGTACTTCTCCCTCAGATCATCCAACTCATCCTCAAGCACATCACAAGTGTTCCATTTGGCATCAGTGTTAGAAGGGTCATAAGCATTAGTAAAACTCCTAAATGTACTCTCTTCACTAGATGACACCTCCACATGGGAGATAGAAGTTAAGGCTCTTTCAGTCAAAACATACAAGTCAATAATAGATATGTCTGAGACTATGTTTATAAAATTCCACCACTATGTGGGTGTTCATCCTACTTAACTATTTATGATCGTATAAACACAGGACCATGAAATTACATGTATGGGGGCTAGGGTGAAGATGAAATAGAAGAGGGTGTCGTGGGAGATTTCTTTGGGTGACCAAACTCGTCCTTAAGTCAAATAACCTGAAGAGGTTTGGGAAAACTTCTATGAATGATGGAAGGATAAGATTGATCCAATTCAATAAAATATTGATGCCATCTCTGACATAAGGATCGTAACTCATCAAGGATGGAAATGTTGATATAAAATGAAGCTTATTTGGGGTAAACAAATACTTGGGGGTAGTTTGGTCTCATAAATCTTGGTTGGCATAAAGAAATCCTAGAAAACCTAAAAACCCCAAAGCCTTAAAAATGAAAAACCCTAGGTAAACCAATTTAATTTCCACTTAAAGACGCACGATTCTATAATTATAGGTTAAATCAACCAGTAACAGTAACAAATCGATGCTCAAAAGTGAAGAAATTGAATAAAAGAATCAATTAGAAACGTTAAAAGAGAAATGGCTCATCTAGAACCCTAAAATTGATAAATAATACGAAACAATGCTCAAACTCTGCCAATACACGGAGGAAATTTGGAAAACTCACTGAAAAGGGTTTTCAAGTGGAGAACAAGTCAGAAATGGTGGAAGAATGGAGGAGTTTTTATGGAGGAGAAGAAATTTTGTAACGAAAAGAAATTTCTCCTATAAAAACAAATGCATGAAGGAAATAGAAGTTAAAAAGTTTGAAATGATTCAAAAATGGGGTTTTATAATTTTTATATGGTAACCATTACCCCTGTTAATGGAGGGCATAGGATTACACTGGACAAAGTGGACTAGCGGAGCGTATACTAACACACATTGCCCCAATCATGCATGTAACAATTATGCCTGACGTCATGTGGAGAACCAGACATATGTCCAATTCAATTCCAAGAAAAATAATTCCCAAGACATTATGCTCAGCGTGTGATAAGAAGATTTGAAGATGACCAAAACTACGAAGGCCAATGAATTTCACCTGATTAAAACTTCCCTCGCTCAATCTGCTCAGTGCATACCCAGAAGACTTATTAATTCAGATAATCCACTGCATACCTAAGTTGCGAGAAAATTCTTTAGGGCTTTTGTTGTATCATGAATATGGTATGACATAGGAACCAATTAGAAGATGATAGCTGGACTTAACAGAGGTATGCTCGGCTATCCATCTAGTTGGCCAGTGTAATTATGGCCGGCCTCAGTGTCACAGGCAGTCTACTTAACCCAGCTAGCTCAAAACATCTAAGACCATTACATAACACCCTCGTAGAGAGCATGTACCATGCAATAGGATGACATCAGTAGTAGTCACATCATGTACGTATGTGGGGCAATGAATATTTTCTCATCCATGTGCGCGTAACAAACTGATGATGAGCCTTTTCCACGTGTTTTTCGAAGGTGTACCAACCTAACCTATAAAGGTGTGAGACTTATTATTCCTACACTCTTTCCTCAAATAACATATATATCGAACAATATAACTCATTGTAAAGGAATCACGGTATATTTTCCATACCTTTATGTTGTCTATTCTGGAGTGACCAGAGAGCTTGTAACCAATGTTCATATCTGGCTTTTCTCATTAGAATCTATACCATCAACACTACACCTTTGGACGTAGGTACCTCCTTAGGCTGGACAACATAATCCTGGTTTCCATGTTTTTCTCCCATCTCTCTCTATTTGTTTGATTTAGACTAGCCTATCTATGATTTATATCTCTTTATCTTGTATAATTTATCATTAGTGTACTCTTGCTACGGCCCATTTAAGTATACTAGTTTCAGGCGACACCATATAATTTTTTATTTTTTAAAACAAGGGAATCAATAGAAAAATGTAACTCATTATCTTCACAATAACCATCACTCTTACTATCATAAACATCTTCATTGTTAGGAATAAATATATTCAAAACATCGGACGAGATTGCAAGTTCGTCCAAAGCATGGGAATTAGGTGCACCGATTAAAGCACAAATACTATCACACATGATAAGATCCATCTTCACACACATTAAATCTACCTCTAGGTTATTAAACCTAAAATAGTGAGGTCTGGCTACGATACCAGTTGAGAGTGTGTATGCTCTAAATTGAGATGACAAAATATACCCAATTAAAATATCTTGTCAAGTGGTGATTAGATTTTCCTTAAAAATTAAAATTAGGATATCAAATACATTCCCTAAGGTCTATGTGACAAGTTCTTTACCAATTAGATTAGACCAAATTGGATCTTTAGGGTTTAGATGACTTATTCTCAATGTAGATTAATAAATAATATAGTACAACACCAAGGCTTATGAGGGAAAAACCCACAACGGGAAAAACCCTTGAGACTAACGAATGATAAATGTACTTTGGTAGAGTTTTACAACTAAAATAAATGGAATAAACGACCCAATGACTCTATAAGCTACTAGACACTCTTTCTCACCATATCCTTTGTAGAGATCACCAAAAACTATAAAACACTACATAACCGTGATAAGTTTTGGACCGTAACTAATGACTTCAAGTTCTATAGTGAAACAAAGTATTCCCTTAAATTCTCAAGTAAACTTTCTTCGTTTTGATGGTGAAGAAGTAACTATGTGTTCCAATATGGAACAAGGTGATAAGAATACTTGATGTATAGTAAAACTTTCTTAGTGTGTGGTGACCTACTGTGAAAGTGTTTCTCACTACAATGGTTTAACTCACAAAATATATCTTTGAGATATATGAAATCTAAAAATGACACAAGAGGAAATTAGAAAGAGATTTGTTCATGGTTTTAAAAAAAACAAGTTTACTTCAAAACATTCTTGGATTTCACAAGTAATTAAACTTCAAATATCTCAAGAATATATAAAAGAGAAAAAAAGACTTAAAACTTGGATGGATACAAGATTCAAAAACATGTTTTTATCAAAATATTTTTCTCTCCTTTAAAAATGTATTCTTATGGCAAGAAATATTTGGCAAAAAAGTCCAACCCACTTTCATATAACATCAAGCTTGATAGAGAAGATAGAAGGTACAAGTAGTAACATAGACACCCCATTCAAGGTACCCCCTAAGTCTCACCTTAGGTACCTAGCACCTCCTCATTTCACTATAAACCCTAGGTCGTACTCCGACGATCGATCTAGAGGCCATCGGTCTCTCCCGGGATCCGTTTGACCAAGGTCAATACTTTATCTCAAACGAGATTGAATGAATATCTAAAGGGAATTTCATACCATTTCCAACAATTCGCCCTATGCGTGATTCTGACTAACGGTGCGGACAAACATTTACCACCAAAAATCAATTTGGAGCCCATCGGGCGCTCTCGGGCTCCAATTCCACCCCAATTAACTTCATCGTCAGAGTGAAAGTTCTTTGAATCTTTGAAGGGTACTAAAATCCCTTTCCAATGGCCCACCCCGTGCATAAAATGACATATCTGTTTGGACGAACGATCCATTTTCCCTAAAAATTCAGCTATAAGCCTTCGGGTGCTCTTGAGCTCCATTTGACCAAAGTCAACTCTTCAACTCGAACAAAACTGAATGAATCTCTGAAGGGAACTAAATACCCTTTCTAATAGTCTGCCCCATTTATGATTCTGACTTACGGTATGGACGAACGATTCGTTCTATGCCGATAGGCTTTCGAGCCTCGGTTGACCAAGGATAAAATCTCGAACTGAGCAAAAATCTTTGGAATGACAAAGTACATCTCCCAACCTTTCAAACGATCTACCTCGTGCGCTATTCGAACTTACCATGCAGACGAATGATCCGTTTTCCTCTGGTGATCTCCCGTCTAAAGGACCAACATGTGCTTCCGAGCCATATTTAACCCATAGTCAAATCCTAAACTCGAGATCAGCCCAAAGTACTCTTCAATGTCTCTAAATTAACTTTCTAAATATATGCCCGTGCATAATTTGGATCAACGAATTATGTTCTTCAACCATTTTTTTACGGAAATCTACACGAGATTGCCAATCGGCATGTCCAGGACCTTGCCTACCGATAGTGTCCCTAGGGTCACCTGTCGATTGGTAGGACTAGGGCTATGCCGATTGAAAAACCCCTAACCCTATAAAATGAGGGCATGACCTCACTACTACGCACACCAACAACCCAGATCCACCAGCATCACTGATCTCTGCAACATTCCCTCGAAATCAATAAAGTTCCTCATGTGAAATCTCATTCGAGCTCACTTTCCTATCCTTTTAACACCTAATTTAGAAAGACCCCATTCTTTCTCATTCTACTTCCATCTCACAATCAAAGGAGTTCATCCAAGATCAAAGATCAAGCTTCAAAGAAGGTCAAAATCCTTCACACTCTCTCTTTAAGTTCCTTGTTTTGAATAAATTACATTACATTCGTAATCTAGTTCATACGTTAGTTTATACATATTAATATCTACATTTTTACTAGTATATTGTACATGCTTTATTTTCTATTAAAAAAAACTAAAAAAGAAGCAAAAAGAGGGTTTTACTCATAAATTCCAAGCCGAAATTCTCACATCTTTCTCACACTAAAAACACATTTGTCTACACATGCATAAATAAAAAAAATCCCCAGTTGTATTTTGTGACACCCCGCCTAATTAAATACCGGGCGATCACTCCTTTATTAAATTAAATCAAGGTAAACAGTTGGTTCATTCTCAGCATCACTGTCGATAAAAAATATTTTCCAATTTAACACCCTAAATAATTAAGCGAAGTGTCAAAACATTTTCATACATAATTTTCCAAATTTTATTTAAAGAAAAAGATTTATTTATTTTATTAACAACATTCCAACAATTAAGAATCACATCACAAAAACTTGGAACACAAAATCCAATGAATATAATACATTCGTCAATCGAATGTTCACATACGACAACTAAAGTCACAAATCCAAAATGAATAAAACCCATAGTAACAATACTGGAAATAATTGAAATAGAAATATCCCAACAATAATGAAATAATGGAAAGGGCGACACATGCCCAATAAATGAGAATGCTAGAAGTGGAGTCAATAAAGGAAGCGGTCTACACAAGTGACCTGCAACTCCCACCTAAGCTGCAGCACGTTCCTCTCAAGGGATCCTAAGCAAGACGCCCCTGTGGCTGGGTACCTGAAATATATACATATATATACAAGAGAGAGAGAGAGAAAAAGAAACGGGTCAGAGCCCGAAAGTGTGTTTGATTCTAAAATACGTTTAGCAAGTATTTAAATTGATACAGGCCAATGCAACAACATATTAGAGCGTCACTCTCTTGAGAAATACTCACCTCTCTTCTAATGTGCACACCTATCGCACTAACCTTCCCAAGGGTTTATCTTATCATTTTATCATACTAACCTTCCCAATAATTTAGCGTATCTTAACTTACTCATAAGATTTCAAAACCGAACAATATTATTGTTTAGAAAAAATACTTCCAATTAGCAGCACAACTCTCGTTTTAACTTTTATTAATTTATAAAGTTTTCCAGTGACATTTTATACCTTCACAAAACAAGTATTTACTATACGAGTCATCAACCATGTCCTACTTATCAAATCATAGTAGGCAGTTTCAAATTTCCAAATCTTATATATATATTAACTACTCGCATAATATATATAAAATAACATCACCCCACATAAAACTATGGTGCATGCATACTTCTACAATCCAAACCCCATACCACTCATATCAAGGGGAATACAAGTTCGGAATCACTTTCGAACTGTATTAACACATACACAAACAATATCGAGGCGAAGCATAGATTCCAAGTCTCTAAGAGGATGGCACATACTCGCGTCTCTTAGGACCGTTTGAACTATCAATTCGATAGCATGTACCAAGGATATCTATCTTCTAGGGTACAAGTCAATATCCCCCATAAAGGTCCCATCGAGATAAGACTGTTCCAGCGCGGTAACCTCAAGGATAGCAAGTAGCGCGGTATGTTTTTTCACATGTATATAATATATGTACACACAATCATATAAATATACCACTTTTATCATATTAATATAGGTTCCTCTCGTTACCCATAATTACAACATTTATCCTTAATTTCACATTATTAGTATTACGTATAAGGTTTCAGCTCTAACCTTAACTCGAAGGGGTTTCTCACTTATTTCGTGACACTCGTGGACTATATTCTTCCAAGTAGAAAGTTTAGTAAGTGTCACATTTACGTTTCATCGTAACTCTCTTACGCGCCTCACACTTTAACATATCGATTTACTAACCCTAAAGTAAACTTCTCATAAATACCATTCTCGTCGAATATTAGTGATCCAAACATTTATTTATACGTCCTACTGGTCCTCTATGTCTCCCAAATCATTATACTAAGAATGCCCAAGAATTATATCACGACAATTCAATTTTTAAATCATTTACAAAGGGAAATAGTATTCTGTCAGGAGGGGTCGATCGATCGAGGTTTGGGGCTTGATCGATCGAACCTTCGATCGATCGAAGCTCTAGGCTCGATCGATCAAGCAGGTCTGCGAAAATTCTGCAGAAATGCAGTTACGGGTTCTACCAAATTTCTTCATCCAAAACCATGTTTTTCCATTCTAAACGTCCCAAAAATCCTACTACTATCATTATAACAATATACCAGATGTTTTCAACGTAAAGCATGTGTATATCTAACATTCAACATGGATAATTAACCCAAAATCCCATCTAATCATCAAGAACCCTAGAGTTTTTCTTAATCAAGGTTCTAATCTGTTTTTACGAGAAATTACTTCTCATATATCATCAAAATTTCGTGGGATATATTCCTCTACATGGCAAGGGTTCCAGAATTTCCATATAATCAATACTACATGCATTTTCCTAACACAAATTGAGTTTTCTTCCATAGTTTTCATCTCTAATAAATCCTAAATTAATATGAGATTGCACTAAAGAAAATACGCAAGTTAAATACTTGCCTGGGATTTTTAGAAGTCTGGTTTGCAGATGAATCCGGTGTTGTTGCGTTCCCCTTCTCGCGATCTAGACGTTGGTGGTGGCGGCGGTGCAAACCGGTGACTTTTTGGCCTTGGATTGCCTTGGAGCTCTCTCCTCTCTTCTCCAATGGTCGTCACTTGTGTTTTGAATATTCTAACCCTAAAAACAAACCTAAATGGCTGATATAGGTTGCTGAATTTCGTGGGTTTAATTACCCAAAAAGGTGAAATTACTAAATTGCCCTCCCGGGGTACCATTTAGGCCTAACAACACCCCGAGACCCAAACTAAACCCCCGGGTACACATTTCTGACTATCTCGACCCTTTCGGACGCGTTGGCGCACTCAAAATGACCATACAAACAACTTATAAAATATTCACTTTTTATTTAACAAAATTAGTCCCGACGTGACACGGGCATGTCCCGACTTAATTTTTCGAAATTGTCATTTAATTCATTCATGACATTCAATATAACCAATATAGTATATTACTTTGCTCATTAGTAATATTCAACAAATTTCCCATAATTACTAACTCTCGTCACGTTAATAATTATAACATAATTAATTTCCGGATTTTTATTAAATAAATCATTCACGTTAAATTTTATAAATCCCCAAATTAATATAGCATAAAAATACGGGGTATTACATACTTCCCCCCTAATAACGAAATTTAGTCCCGAAGTTCGGAAAATAAGGCATACCTAGTAAGAACAACTCTGGATATCTTTCGCGCATATCTACCTCACGCTCCTAAGTGGATTCCTCCACATTATGATGCTCCCACTGGACCGTCACAAGTGGAACTATCTTCGACCTCAATCTCCTCTCACTATAGTCTATAATAGCCACTGGTCTCTCCTCGTAAGAGCTATCAGGCTGTAAGTCGATCTCATCTATCGCAATGTGAGTATGGGCCATATAATCCCGAAGGTATCGTCTCAACGACGAGATGTGGAATACATCGTGGATGCGATGTAAATGTTCTGGCAGTCCCAACCTGTATGCAACCGGCCCAATACTCTCGATGATGGGAAATGGTCCCACGTACCTCGGAGCCAACTTCCCCTTATTCCCGAACCTCATCACTCCCTTCATAGGGGATACACGCAATAACACTTAGTTCCCCACACTAAACTCCCGGAAGAATCGTTTCGCATCGGCGTAGCTCTTTTGTCTGTCCCGGGCTACGCGAATGCGACTCCTGATCATCTCAATCCTCGCAGAGGTCTCCTGAAACACCTCTGGTCCTAGCAACTTGTTATCCCCCACCTCGAGCCAACAAGTTGGAGAGCGACAAGGCTTGCCATACAAAGCCTCAAATGGATACATGCCAATCGTGAATTGATACGAGTTATTATAAGCAAACTCTACCAGTGGAAGGTGTGGCTCCCAACCTCCTCCAAAATTGAGAACACACATGCGTAGCATATCCTCTAACATATGATTAGTATGCTCTGTCTGTCCATCTGTCTATGGGTGGTAAGATGAACTCAACCTCAACTCAGTAACCATAGCCTCCTGAAAGCTTTCCCAGAAACGTGACACGAAAATCTTATCCCTATTTGACACAATATTCAGGGGCCCCCCGTGTAATCTGACAATCTCAGCGATGAACAACTGAGCATACTGACCCGATGTATAATCTGTCCACACCGGTAGAAAATGGGCTACCTTGGTCAAACAGTCTACAATCACCGAGATAGAGTCATGGCCCCGCTGTGAGGTAGGCAACACTGTAATAAAATCCATGGAAATGCTCTCCCACTTCCACGCAGGTACTTCCAATGGATGAAGTAACCCTGACGGTTTCTGGTGGTCCACCTTCACCAGTTGGCAGGTAGAACACTTGGACACGAACTCGGCGATGTCCTTCTTCATCCCACTCCACCAGTATTGTCGCCTCATATCTTAGTACATCTTATCTCCTCCAGGATGTACTGTAAATCGGGACCCATGAGAATGAGATATCACTGCATGACGTAATTCTGCTCCTTCTGGAACGACCAATCTCCCATTAAACCTCAAACCCCCACCAGAACTAACAGAATAAGACTCAGCACCCTCGGCTAAAAGTCGTACAATCTGCTCCTAGCAAAACGGGTCTGTGGTCTGTGCCTGTATCACCCTCGTAACAATCTTGGGTCTGACTGACATCACGGATATGAAAGAACGTGCTACAGCGTCCTGGTGACCCAATTCCTTCCACTTTGCTTTCTAGACATCCGCTACCTCGTCTACCGGTCTACGACTCAACACATCAGCAACTACGTTGGCCTTTCCCGGATGATACTGTATATCGAACTGGTAGTCCTTCATAAACTCTAGCCATCTGCGCTGACGCATATTCAGCTCTCGCTGAATGAATAGGTACTACAATGACTTGTGGTCTGTGAACAAACGGAATTTCTCACCCAATAAGTAGTGCCTCCATATCCTCAATGCAAAGATGACCGCCGCTAACTCCAGGTCATGGGTGGGGTAATTCTTCTCATGCGGCTTAAGCTTGCGGGAGGCAAAAGCTATAGCCTTCTCTTCCTGCTGAAGTACTCCCCCAAGTCCCCGTAAGGACGCATCGGTGTAAACCAGGTACTCCATACCCGACTTCGATAACGCAAGGACTGGCGCTGAAGTAAGCTTGTCTTTCAGCTCGTTGAAAGCCAACTGACAAGCGTCATCCCAAATATATGGCACCCCCTTGCAAGTCAGATTTGTCAATGGACCCGCTATTTTGGAGAATCCTCGAATGAATCTCCTGTAGTATCCAACTAAACCCAAGAAACTACGCACTTCCGTCGGTGTCGTGGGTTGTCCCCACTCCCTCACTGCTGACACTTTGCTCGGGTCAACTTCTATCCCCTGCTCAGAAACAACATGGCCCAAGAACTGTACTTCTCACAATCAGAATCCACACTTCTCCTACTTAGCATACAACTGATGCTCACGTAGAGTCTAAAGAACCTGCCTCAAGTGCTCGGCATGCTCCTCCTCGGAGTGTGAATATATCAAGATGTCATCTATGAAGACGATGACAAACTGATCCAAGAACTCTCTGAATACTCGGTTCATCAAGTCCATGAAAACGGTTGGAGCATTTGTGAGTCCGAACAGCATCACCCTGAACTCATAGGACCCATATCTCGACAAGAAGTCAGTCTTTGAAACATCCTGCTCTATAATACGTAACTGATGGTACCCCGACCTCAGATCTATCTTCGAAAATAAAGTTGCTCCCCTCAACTGGTCGAACAGGTCATCGATTCGAGGCAACGGATACTTATTTCGTATCGTGACCTTGTTCAGCTCCCGGTAGTCCACATACAATCTCAGTGAACCATCTCTCTTCTTCACAAACAAAACTAGAGTGCCCCAAGGTGAGGTACTCCTGCGAATGAAGCCCTGACCTAACAGCTGCTCTATCTGATCCCGTAGCTCTCGCATCTCTATCGGAGCCATA
The DNA here is from genome assembly GCA_949130495.1 of Sambucus nigra. NCBI lineage: Eukaryota > Viridiplantae > Streptophyta > Magnoliopsida > Dipsacales > Adoxaceae > Sambucus > Sambucus nigra. Next base: position 377,734,482 of record OX422214.1, on the reverse strand, counting down.
CGGTATAGTGCGCGTGCTATAGGTCTCGTATCTGGCAATAAATCTATAACAAAGTCTATCTCTCGACTGGGGGGTAGGCCTGGTATCTCCTGAAACACATCGGAATACTCCCTGACAACTAGGATCGAATCTAAGGGAATCACAACCTCCTTAGAGGTATCCTCCTCTATGTAATACAAATGAGCGGTCGAACCTCCCTCTGGGCGAGGCATCGCCACTACAAACATCTCTTGCTCCAGAATGGCAAAAACAATGCTCCCACCGAAGCAATCAATCATGGCTCTGTAAGCTGCGAGCCAATCCATACCAATAATCACATCATGCTCGTGCGTGGTTAAGACTAACATGTCTGCAGGTAATACCGAGCTACCAATCTCTACCCCCACTCCTTGGCATATAAAGAAAATAAGGGACCCACTCCCCAGTGGTGAGTCTACACACGTCACGGTGCTCTCTGCTGTGGCTAACAACCCTAAGGACTTCGCAAAATGTGTAGCTATAAAATATTGTGTTGCCCCCATATCAAACAAAACCCGACCCATAGTACCATGGATAGGAAACATACCCTCAATCGCGGGCGGTGCCTGTGGAGCTGCTGCCTGGTGGACGTTATAGACACGTCCATACTGTAATTGCCCCTACTTCACTGGAGCTGCTGGAATGGCTGGTAGGGCTGGCACCTGGGCTGGAGCTGGGAGGGCAGGTGGAAAAAGTGGTCTCTGCGGCTCATTACGAGCTCCCTGCTGTTGTGGGGCCCTATCGCCCTCTGGGCAATCCTGGCGCTATGGCCATGTTTACCGCACCCAAAGCATCGGCCTTTGAAGTTACCTCCCCTCTGACCTTACTGTCCACGGCCCTGTTGGCCGTTACCTCCAGGCCACTGGCCCTGTTGGCCCTGATGTGCACGTTGTTGGCCCTGCTGTTGTCCCTGCGGTCGGTGTTGGCCCTGCTGATTAGGCTGACCCTAATGGCCCTGTCTGAAACCCCCGAATCCCTGCCTAGAATCACCTGAATGGAATCTCTTATCAGGGCCCCCCTGATGGGAACTCTGCTCGTGCTGACGAGTCTATCCTTGAGATGGTGCCCCACCGGCACTATTACCCACGGCCCTGCCTTGCTGGCTGGACTCTCCTGCTCTCTTGCTTCCCTGAAGATGGAAGCGGTGATCTTGGCAATGTAACAATACGACATTGAGTACATCAGTGAACGTACTCAGGGATAGGTTCCCAATAAGTTGTTGACGGATCCTCCATGCTAGCCCGTCGACAAACAGCATAGTCTTCTTGCTCTCAGTAGGTGCCTCATCTGGCACAATGGTGAGAAGTCTCGTGAATTCCTCCTCATACTCAGCTACAGTAAGGTTCTCCTGCTTCAGATTTAGTAATTTCTGCCTCATCTCAGTCTGCACTGCGGGTGGAAAATATTTGCTGTCAAACCGCTCCCAGAACAACTGAATAGGGATCGTGTCCCTCTCCTCCAAAGTAGTAGTGGACTCCCACCACTGTAAGGCGGCTCCCACCAGCTTACAGGAAGCCAATAACTGCTTTTGCACATCAGTGCACTCATACATACGGAGATGCCGCTGGATGTCCTTCTTCTATTGGCTAACTGTAACAATATCGGAGCTACCAGAAAACTCAGGGGGATGCACTTTCTGAAAAGCATCCCGAACCCTCTCCCATGCAGATGGAAGCTGTGCTGGTGCTGGCGCTACTGTCTGAACCTGGGGTGGAGCCTGCTGAATCACTGCTATCACGACATTCACCGCCTGAGCAACAATGGCGGCTACTTCGTTTGCATTCATTGTGGCTGGTGCCGGAGCTGCTGGCTGCTCGGCTTGGGCACGCCTATCTTTCGGAGCACATCTCAGAGGCATATGAAACGTGAACAATTTTATTAGTCTATAGTTATTATCAAATCTCAATAGCTGAAGACTTAAACGTAAAAGCAAGAATACAACAATCCTAAAAATAGGGCTCTATAGCAATAACGTTAAGCTGAAAGAGAAATAAGCCGTACAGATCCTATGGACACTAGAACCTAATGCTCTGATACCACCTGTGACACCCCGCCTAAATAAACACCGGGCGATCACTCCTTTATTAAATTAAATCAAGGTAAACAGTTGGTTCATTCTCAGCATCACTGTCGATAAAAAATATTTTCCAATTTAACACCCTAAATAATTATGCTAAGTGTCAAAACATTTTCATACATAACTTTCCAAATTTTATTCAAAGAAAAAGATTTATTCATTTTATTAACAACATTCCAACAATTAAGAATCACATCACAAAAACCTGGAACACAAAATCCAATGAATATAATACATTCGTCAATCGAATGTCCACATACGAAAACTAAAGTCACAAATCCAAACTGAATAAAACCCATAGTAACAATACTGGAAATAACTGAAATAAAAATATCCCAACAATAATGAAATAATGGAAAGGGCGACACATGCCCAATAAATTAGAATGCTAGAAGTGGAGTCAATAAAGGAAGTCGTCTATGCAAGTGACCTGCAACTCCAACCTAAGCTTCAGCACATTCCTCTCAAGGGATCCTAAGCAAGACGCCCTTGTGGCTGGGCACCTGATATGTATACATATATATACAAGAGAGAGAGAGAGAAAAAGAAACGGGTCAGAGCCCGAAAGTGTGCTTGATTTTAAAATACGCTTAGCAAGTATTTAAATTGATACAGGCCAATGCAACAACATATTAGAGCGTCACTCTCTTGAGAAATACTCACCTCTCTTCTATTGTGCACACCTATCGCACTAACCTTCCCAAGGGTTTACCATATCATTTTATCATACTAACCTTCCCAATAATTTAGCGTATCCTAACTTACTCATAAGATTTCAAAATCGAACAATATTATTGTTTAGAAAAAATACTTCCAATTAGCAGCACAACTCTCGTTTTAACTTTTATTAATTTATAAAGTTTTCCAGTGACATTTTATACTTTCACAAAACAAGTTTTTACTATACGAGTCATCAACCATGTCCTACTTATCAAATCACAGTAGGCAGTTTCAAATTTCCAAATCTTATATATATATTAAGTACTCACATAATATATATAAAATAACAGCACCCCACATAAAACTATGGTGCGTGCATACTTCTACTATCCAAACCCCATACCACTCATATCAAGGGGAATACAAGTTCGGAACCACTCTCGAACTGTATTAACACATACACAAACAATATAGAGGCGAAGCATAGATTCCAAGTCTCTAAGAGGATGGCACATACTCGCGTCTCCTAGGGCCGTCTGAACTATCAATTTGATAGCCTGTACCAACAATATCTATCTTCTAGGGTACAAGTCAATATCCCCCGTAAAGGTCCCATCGAGATAAGACTGTCCCAGCGTGGTAACCTCAAGGATAGCAAGTAGCGCGGTATGTTTTTTCACATGTATATAATATATGTACACACAATCATATAAATATACCACTTTTATCATATTAATATAGGTTCCTCTCGTTACCCATAATTACAACATTTATCCTTAATGTCACATTATTAGTATTAGGTATAAGGTTTCATCTCTAACCTTAACTCGAAGGGTTTTCTCACTTATTTCGTGACACTCGTGGACTATATTCTTCCAAGTAGAAAATTCAGTAAGTGTCACATTTACGTTTCATCGTAACTCTCTTACGTGCCTCACACTTTAACATATCGATTTACTAACCCTAAAGTAAACTTCCCATAAATACCATTCTCGTCGAATATTAATGATCCCAACATTTATTTATATGCCCTACTGGTCCCCTATGTCTCCCAAATCATTATACTAAGAATGCCCAAGAATTATATCATGATAACTCAATTTTTAAATCATTTACAAAGGGAAATAGTAGTCTGTCAGGAGGGGTCGATCGATCAACATTTGGGGCTCGATCGATCGAACCTTCGATCGATCGAAGATTTAGGCTCGATCGATCGATCAAGGAGGTCTGCGAAAATTCTGCAGAAATGCAGTTACGGGTTCTACCAAATTTCTTCATCCAAAACCATGTTTTTCCATTCTAAACGTCCCAAAAATGCTACTACTATCATTATAACAATATACCAGATGTTTTCAACGTAAAGCATGTGTATATCTAACATTCAACATGGATAATTAACCCAAAATCCCATCTAAGCATCAAGAACCCTAGAGTTTTTCTTAATCAAGGTTCTAATCTGTTTTTACCATAAATTCCTTCTCATATATCATCAAAATTTCTTGGGTTATATTCCTCTACATGGCAAGGGTTCGAGAATTTCCATATAATCAATACTACATGCATTTTCCTAACACAAATTGGGTTTTCTTCCATTCTTTTCATCTCTAATTAATCCTAAATTAATATGAGATTGCACTAACGATAATACGCAAGTTAAATACTTGCCTGGGATTTTCAGAAGTCTGGTTTGCAGATGAATCCGGTGTGGTTGCGTTCCCCTTCTCGCGATCTACGCGTTGGTGGTGGCGGCGGTGCAAGCCGGTGACTTTTTGGCCTTGGATTGCCTTGGAGCTCTCTCCTCTCTTCTCCAATGGCCGTCACTTGTGTTCTGAATATTCTAACCCTAAAAACTAACCTAAATGGCTGATATAGGTTGCTGAATTTCGTGGGTTTAATTACCCAAAAAGGTGAAATGACTAAATTGCCCTCCCGGGGTTCCAATTTGGCCTAAAAACACCTCGAGACCCAAACTAAACCCCCGGGTACACATTTCTGACTATCTCGACCCTTTCGGACGCGTTGGCGCACTGAAAACGACCATACGAATAACTTAAAAAATATTCACTTTTTATTTAACAAAATTAGTCCCGACGTGACACGGGCATGTCCCGACTTAATTTTCTGAAATTATCATTTAATTCACTCATGACATTCAATATAACCAATATAGTATATTACTTTTCTAATTAGTAATATTCAACAAATTTCCCATAATTACTAACTCTCGTCACGTTAATAATTATAACATAATTAATTTCCGGATTTTTATTAAATAAATCATTCACGTTAAATTTTATAAATCCCCAAATTAATATAGCATAAAAATACGGGGTATTACATATTTATGGGATAACCCCCACCTCTATACTGAATTCAAACTACATCAACTTTTACACCTTTATAGGCTACGTAGGAGTTTCGAATTAAAACTCGAGTCTCGAGTCCAATTTTCCAATTTTCTAAACTTTTCTAATCTCCATATTTCCCAAATTCCTAATGCAAAACCCCTGACAAATCACATTGGATCAACTATATTATTCCACAAATAGATACTCCCACACCCATATTTAAGGAGGTAGGTAATAACCCATAAGGGACAAATCAGTTGAGACTACAGACTCTTATTATGCGAAGCTAATACTATCTACACTTTCGCTTTTGGATATATGGACCACTTTGGTTTGAACCACATAAATCGAGCCTCATCTCTTTTTCTCCTAACACCCTCTATTCTAAGTTCCAGATAGGTATTCTACCAATTTCCATATTTTTATCTATTATCATTTGAGCTTATATACTTTAACTAAGATCAAATTAGTTTACCACTTTTTGGGAATAAGGGTGACCATAAAGCTAAATATTTTTCCACGAAGGAGACTGTGAGCCTTATTTTGCATCATGGCTGAAGTCCGTGACCCAATTTTTTAGCATGACAAAAATGGTTATGCACCTCGGTCATCACCCAAGTCACTAGGAACACTCGAGGTCTATTACCATCTATAATTTATGGTGTAGTGAGAGAGGCATAGATGCCAACCTTGGGAAGATAATATTAAAACATTAATTGACAAGGATGCTCCTAGGAATAAATGAGAAATTCAAAGATTGACAAGGTGAGTAGATGTACTGAATTAGTTTATGTTAAGATCCACCGACAAATGTCTTCCATTCTTCAATATACTTATAAAAACCTTCAAGTGGATCGAGAAATGTGACAAAGCTTTTTTTGGAACTAAAAATATATCTAGGGGTAAGACTTTTGTTATCGAGGCTAATTCCAGGTGAAAATATTTACGTATATTTGGCGGCATCCTAATCTGTAATCATTAGGGTATTGGTTCAACAAGAAGATGGAGTATAAAATCTACTATCATGGAGAAGAAATTTGGTACACTAGTATCTAGAAGTTATTGTTGCTTTTGATTGAAGCTTGTTAAAGAATGAAACCATACTCTCAATCTCATATAATCGTGATATATACCGACCTTCCCCTATAATAAGCCATTCACAAAATTGAGAAATACAGAAAATAGATGTCTTGGGCTATGGAACAATAAGAGTATGACATCATATATGAGAACATATTAGCAATTAAGGGTCAGTTCATAGCAAAATTTATAGTAGAATTTTATTTACAAGGAGAAAAAAGTCGAGCAGACTTATTTAGAAGAGAGACTATCGATAAACACAACCATGAAGATTTCTATTAAAGATATCTCAGGATAAAAAGTAACCGAGCAGACTTCTATGTACGAGAACTCATCCATAAAATTAATTAAGCATCGAGATAAACTAGCATCATAATCTCGATAAGATATAATAATTCATAAGGTGGATCATAGGAAAAAAATGTTCAAGAATAAATGTTTAATCAAAAGTAATTTTAAAGAAGAGCCTCTTATATAACAACTATTTGTAGATGGTTCATCATCTGCTAGTGGTAGTGGATCAGGTTTGGTCATCAATATGCATAACATTGTAGACTTCAAGTATGACCTCAGACTCAACTTTGAGGCCTCCAATAAAGAGTCCAAATATGAAGAACTCATAATAGGCCTGGGATTGGCATCATCGTTGGGCATCGAGCAATTATCAGCGCATAGTGACTCTCAACTGGTCCTTAATTAGTTCCTCAGAATTCACAAAGCTAGAGATGAATCAATGGTGAAATATTGCAAAATTAAAAACATTTATGTTAAGGTTCTTGATTGTACAAATGGTTAGTATACTATGGGATAAAAAAGCTCGAGCAAATGATCTAGATCGTCCAGCATTATTAATAAGATCTTAACTCAGACGAATAGTCTGAATGGAAATCTTATTGAAAATCCTCATAAAAGAAGAATGCATCCTAGTTTTGTAACTAAACGTAGGACCATCTTGGATGGATCCTATTTGCACATGTTTGGAGTCTCGTATCGTACTAAAAGATCTAGAAGAAGCAAGGAGGATCCTCTATAATGTAGTAAGGTATGTTCTTAAATTATGAATTCTATTTCGGAGAGGATTCATAATGTCTCTACTTAGTTGAGTTCATCCCATCGAGTGTAATAATCTCATAAAATAAGTACACGAGGGATCGTATTGATCCCATTTGGTGGGAATATTGTTGGTAAAATCGGTCACCACTTAAGGATATTATGGGCCCATTATGTAGGAGAATTGAGCTATTTATGCGAAAACATATGATAGATGGTAAAGGTACATAATAATACATAAGAGTCTTATAGATACACTAACACAAATCCCTTATTCTTACCCTTTCTCAGTGTGGGGAATTAATTTTCTTGACCCACTATCGATGGCAACGGGTAGGTTTAAATACCTAATCATAACAGTCGATTATTTCACCATGTGTGTTGAATCTGTGCCGTTGGTCAAAATTTTGTATGTGAAGATCTTCCACTTCATTTTGAAGACCATAACCTATAGATATGGAATGTCTTAAGCGTTAATTGTCGACCACGACATGCAATTCGATAATGAAAAATTTGAAAACTATTGTATTCGACCGGGGATCAAGGTGTTTCACTCTACACCAGCTCACCCTGAGTACAATGGGTAGACAAATATCATAAATAAAACACTATTGGACATAATGAAAATAAGATTGGATGATTCCAACTGAAATTGGATCAATGAATTTCATAATGTACTTTGGGAAAACAGGACGATTCCCAGAACTACTATTGGCAAAACTCCCTTCATGTTAACATTTGTTATAGAGGTAGTATTACCTACTGAGGTTATCTTACCCAACCAAAGGGTACTAAACTTTGACGCTCCCAAGAAAGAAATAATGGGAAGACTCGATATGGAGTTGGTAGACGAAGTCAGGGAACATGACACTTAGGGTCATAACGTTTCAACAAAAGACTACTCGGATTTATAATAAAAAGGGTATAGCAGAGAACTTTAAATGTGGGAAATTACATGCTGAAAAAGGTTATTGAAAAGGGAATTAGATGGAACCAAACTAGCACGGTCCATAAAATATATGCAGTTATATAGCATGGAACTTTTCGAATCAATACCTAATAAGTTGAACAATTTAAGAACCCATGGAATACAGAGCATTTGTGGAAATACTATCAATAGTTATTATAGAACAAAAGAGAAGAAAATTAATCATGAATAAAACTTTTATATATAACATCAGCACAAGAGATGTAAAACTCCATTTTTGTAATCGACCTTCAATGACAAATCAGAATCGGACTCTTCCTCTATGTGCGATGTCATGTCAAATTTTTTTCAATATTCACTTCGTATCTTGGTGATAAAAAAGGTGTGAAATAAGCTCAAGCTGAAGACATTTCAAACCAAAAAAAAACAAAATAACTATTCAAGCAACACTTCATGAATGGCATCATCTTAAACATGTCTTGATCAAGAATTTTAGCTAAAAACTGGGAAATCTAGTGCAATCACATAAATAATTAATAGAAGGATAGATCTTAGTACATATAGGCAAATTTAGGAAATCCAGTGTAGCCATAATCTATAATATCTAATCATAACTGACAAACGCATGATAGATCTTGGTAGATTTTGTCAACTCTTATAACCAATGCTGACACATGGCCTGGACGACAAGATTCGTCCATACAAGATTTATCCATACAAATACTAACTATGCCTCGGGAGCAATTTTAGTTTGAGTGACACTTTAAGGAGTTTTCTTAGTCTCTAAATTTACTTACGTAAGAGTCGCAGCAGATGCATAAGCCATAATAGTGTTATGAGAAACTTCTTAAGCTATAGGAAGAGTAGTATCTATAATAATGGTTTGATCAATTTCACCAATCTCATCATCTTTCTCATTAAAATCATGTACCTCCATCTGGTACTTAATGGCTAAGTATGTTCATTCCACATTATCTCCCTCCCCATTTCCCCACAAAATAAATGCAATCTCAGAGTAATGTTTCATAACCTTCTTTTTGAGTTCCTTGTAGCCATCAAGAAAGAAGGTTATAGTCTCTATGTTATAGTCAAAAAACATTTTAAACTTTGCAATCCCAGCCTCCTCAACCTTAACCAATGCTTTATAAGCCATGACAAGATTCTGGTTGAACCTAGTAAGATCCTAACTATCCATATAAATCTCTTTTTTAGAATGAGTGAGCTCTTCATTAGCGTGAGTACCAGGTTGGTCCTTAAAATTTTTGATATCCTATTGTTCTTTATTAAGATCCGGATTTTTGGCGACCACCTGGTGATCTCTCCCTTGAATCTCACCATAGTATTTTGGTAGCTCATCAGTTGACTGTTTTAGTTCCTCTTTTAGTTGGGTGTTCTATCAATTAACTGTTGTAATGGTTTATCCCTGATCCTCATAAGAATGGTGGTTGGTCATAAGTTTTTTCTGTAAGGGTACTGTCAGTCATTACACCCTAAAAGAAAAGACACAGAGATCAACAAGTAATAAAGTATTTGGCCGAGGCAGAAGTACAAAAATTTATCAACCTTACGACTTATAGATAATATCAAACTAATATAAATAGAGCATAGGGGTCATAGTCCCGCAAAAATTCAAAGTCTTTACTATGTTTATGATATCTGAGTAAGTCTGTGGCATTATTCATATAGTGGAAGATGGAGTCTAGATCATTCTTTTGCTCTTTGATCATGACGGGATGGTCGATATGAAACTTGAAATCTTCCATATCGCCATAATGGACGAATGACCCATGCCTACTAATTATCCGATGATAAGGATGTCAAATTATTTGTACCCTCTCCATAACAAACCCAGTTGACCTCGCTTAACTCACCCTTAGGACTTTAAGGTCACCTAGTGTAATGGAGGCCTCTTGGGTGCTTTTTCCATTAGCTTTTGGAAGACCAGAAGACATGGGAGACTTCATTTTTTACCTAGCTCAAGAAAGGACATCAATTTAGGCATTTCTCCGAACATTATTCATGGATATCATTCGGTCTTTAACTTAAGCTCACTTTTGAGAATCAACTTTCTCCTTAGCCTTAACATCAATGTCAGATTTTCTTTTCACCTCTTGTTTAAGTGTTTTGCGGCGAGAAACCTCAATGGTAGTATGATCAATAGCCCTAAGTACCATACTATAAGACAGTTCAGTAATAAATCCTACGGTGGTGGGAGTAAAAGATGCATAAGAGTTCAAAAGTTAGTCGTAATTATAGTGCATAAACAAAAGATGACCCCATATATCAAAATCTTCTAAATTTCGTTAACTTCTGCCTCATCCCTCTGGTTACCCTTAACAGTGCCTTTATCTACCAAGGAAATCAATGTCTATTGAGGAGGAGAACCACTAGTATGACTTTGGCAAGGTATGTGAACTTGGATACGAAGAAAATTTTCTCAAATTTTTGGGGATTGAGCACATAAAAACTTTCAACCACATCCCACAACACAGAGGGCAGTATGGGAGCTTTCTTCACTAAAAATGTTGCACAAGGACATTAACACATTATGAGTTAGAGGGTAAGTAGAAAAGTAAATGAAGAACATATATTAAACATTTTTTGGCCCACCCCAATCGCAGAGAACACTATAAGAATGACTCCATGATGTGCTCGAAACTACCAGTCACCCTTAATAAACATAAACTAATTTTTCCAATATAATTCCTTGTGTGAACAACCTTGACCGTTCTAATATGTGACTTCCAGTGAGAGAAATAATAGTTCCTAGGAGCATTAGAGTTGTCCTTTATGGCATGAATGGACCTAAAAATTATCGATAAGATCAAAGCCAATTTGAGACTACTAAAAGAATATTTCCCCGTGAATTATTATGTAGGAATTGGGGGGAAGTTAAGTAGGAAAACCCCCGTAACACCTTAGGATGGACCTTATAATAGGGTTTAAAGGCATATGAACTCCAACATGAAGTGGCCACATGGGGAAATAAATCTTATCGGTTTGGACGATCGTAAACCCTCTCACTACAGTCAGGCAACCTAATCGTGATAATGATCGGGATGACATACTTCTTTCTTAAGTTGTCCAACTCATCATTAAGGACATCACAAGTGTGACATCCAACATTTATGTTTGTAGGGTTATATGAGTTATTAGAACTCCAATAATTTCTCTCTTTCGGAAGATGATACCTCAGTAAGAAAGATGGACAGCATAGGTATATCAAACATGACTATCTCAGCCAAATCATTAAATTCAATGATCGATATGTCTGACACCACATTTGAAATTTTCTGCCACTAGGTTGGTGGTCAACCTCGTCTATATGGCTCCACGAACTTAGGACCATGATGCCCACATCCGGAGCATTTGGATCATACCCAGTAGAATATTAATTTTGGGGGTATATCAAGGACGTGATGGAATATACTATGGTCAAACTACACATAGGGGTGGGAAACCTATCTTCTAGAACACCTAGGGAAAACCTATCCAACCTTTTAACATTCTTCAACCACCTGTTGACCCATGAGTGTTCACTCATAAAGGTTAAATTGCATTTAGGGGCTGGAATAATGATGGGAAATATGGAATTTGGGGATAAACATAGGCTTGGTTGCTATTTTGGTTCAAAGATGAAGAATTTCCTAAAAACAAAACATTATAACACCTAAAAGCCCTAAAATTGGAAAACCCTAGGCCAACTGACTTAATGGACACCTAAGACATTTCAACTCCAATCAAAGTTTAAAATAAGACATTTCAACTCCAATCAAAGGTTAAATCCAACAACAATCATCGACAATAATAACAAATCACATCTAGAATTGAAGAAATTGAACAATATTTTAGAAAACCCCCCTAAGAACGTACAAAAGGGGGAGCCACATACCTAAAAAACTAAGAGTGCATAAGCTATTGTAAAAAATGGAGGGAAGCTGGAAACGCTAGCTGGAAAAGAGTTTCCAATCAAGGAACCAGTCATAAATGGAAGAAAATAGGAAGTATTGAGCCAAAGAAGAAAGGGTTTTAAAGCGAGAAGTTTTTTTATTATTCTAGAAAACAATTGTGCAAAGGGAATGGCTTTTGAAAACTTTAAATGGTTTTAAAATCCAATCGTTATACCTTTTTAGGTTGTAATCATAACCCATTTTAAAAGGCAGAGCATGATGTCAGTCTTAGGAAAGAGGACCGACGCTTCATAGATAAACACATGATGTCTAAGGCATATGCATCAATATTGAACCAAATGCCATTCCCATCATTTAACACGTGTCTAGTTCAAGTCCAAGGAAAACTTTTCACAAGTCATTATCCTCGACGCGCACCGAGAAGATTCAAAGACGACCATAATTGTGAGGTCTGTGACATTCCTCAGTTAACACTCCACTCACCCAATCTCCTCAGATGCAGCACTTCAGATAATCTATTACAATACTGAATCGCGAGAAAATTCTTGGAATTTTTTATACCATTAATATGTTATGATTCCTAAACCAGTCAGGAGAGGACATATGATTCATTGTGTACCATGTAGTAATGATACCAAGCCATGTAATAATAAGATGGAATCAATTAATAGAAGGGTCAACCAAGGCTTTTTGGTCATCCCTAGACATCACACATAACTTTATTATTTGACGGAGTTGAATCTATCAGATAGCTTTGTCATAGAAGGCATATGCTAAGTAGTGAGATGTTTTCAGTAAAGCACCTACATATTGCCTCCTACAATATTTGCCCATACGAACTTTACAATAATTGATTTGTTACAATGTAATGGGGGTACCTGTTTAATCTATAAAGAAAAGACTCGTGACACACTCCAGTGGGATTGCTGGAATAGTCCATAAACAGAAATTTCAACATCCATATTTAAGGAGGCAGGAGTAAATAAAAAATGACAACTAACTAAGATTACACTCTTATACTACTGAATAAATACTATGTACACATTCACTTATGGACGTAGGCACCACCGTGGGTAAAACCATGTAAATCTCAATTCATTCCATTTCTCTCATGTCTCTTTATAACTTGTCCTAGATAAGAATTTACATTGGCTCACATAACTTTATCTACTCTCTTTTATTCTAGTATGATATCATAAAGATTAAATCAGTATACCAATTTTAGTTGATATCACCATAGAAAAATTCAAACTTGATTACCATATCCAGAAGTGGGTAAAGTTAGAATTAGTTAGGGGGTCCCTGTTACCTTTGTACCCTCCCTAAGGGAAATTGGTTGCCATTTATTTTTATTATTGAATCTGGGGTCACTTTTCCCCTAAATAGTTTGTTCATAGAATTATGACAACATTTTGATGTGGTCAAATCCCATGTCGCTCCAAATACATGAAGGATCATTAATGGGATTTCCACATTAACGAGTTGTATGGGACTCATATTGACATCACTGAAATTATGTCTTGTTACTAATAGGAAAAAAATCATGAAAATATATATTATATGAAGACAAGGGTGTCTCATTGGTCCATGGCTATGCATCTCCATGATTATAATATGAATTAGTGGGATCATGGATTGTTTGTGAATAATTAACAACATTATCCCCCTCTTCAGTGTGTGGCATATGAAGGTCTCTAATACCCCAAGGAAGGACGAGGCATAGGTTAGAAAGTAATTAAACTTTTAACTTTTTAACCTTTTCTTGATTTGGAATGGTGTTGAGTGCTTTTCTTTGTACTTTCCAGAGAAATCCAAGAAAAATATACTGCGTGAAAGTGATGTCAATTTTAAATATCTTTAAATAGTTTGGATTATTCAAGAGAGGGTTGGAAATGTTGATTACCCTACGTCAGTGACATTTCTTCTCGCCTACAAAAGTTCTACAAACTCTTTTGTTATGAAGCCAGTAGAGCATACACCAATCATCCCCAGTTCTTTGGACAACCTAGAACCTTCCTCATCCTAGAATTCAGTTGGGGGGTCAAACAAGAACGAAGGAACATACACTTCCTTTCAACCACTAAACATTTCGTTTGTTACTTTTATCGTGGTTTGTCCTAGTGCATGGCCAAGATGAAGGGTATGAACCTGATTGTCTCAAATGTTAGTCCTAGGCCTCCTTCTCCATGCTCGTTTATCGAGCAAAGATAAAGATCTTACTTGGACGATGCATAAGAAAGATAAATTTGGGGGTTCCACTAAGATCATGGACATCGATAATTCTCCCTCCATGGAACATGATCCCTTTATAAAGAGGAAAAATAAGTATTACATCCCTCCCCCCCTCCCCGGGCCTTTTAGGTTAAAAATATGTTGATAAGGGCACGAGCATTGCCCTCGAGATTTGATTTGGTCAGGGGTATTTTTTGTTATTAGGGAATATTCATCTACCCTACCCTATTCCTAACTATTGTAACATGCATATTATAATCTCTCCCTCCTAATTTTATTATTTGCGTGCGTTCTTACTTTCGGGTTTACATTTACTTGTGTTTTGCTTATATTTTTTCTCTGATTGCCTAGGAGTTTCTCGTCGATTATGTTCAGTTATTGGAGAGAAATGAGGCATTTAATGAATTATGCACTAACAAGGAGGTTTCTTATATGGAGTTAGGAAATCTCTAAAGTCTTCTCGGAAGCTTAATGTTCCACACAATAGTTAAGCTGAAGCTCAGGGACAAAGTCAAGAGTGAGGAGGATGAAAAGATCAAGCTTCAGAAGTAGATTAATCACTCTTCGATGCTTTCCATGGAATAGGTCGAGAATGAAAAGGGTGAGGTTGACCTTTCCAAGACACTAGCCAGTTAGTTCAGGGCCAACGTTGAGGAGGTCTTAATTAGGGGTTCAAAGGAAAAGGATGAGGTCTTTACTCATGGCTGTGATAAGGCCTTCGCCAATGTCGACTTCCAGATTCCATACCTTAGAAAGGTATTTTTGAATAATGATTAGGATGAGTATCTTGTCAAGGTCGGCACTGCTTAGTATTCCAACCTTTTAAAGGACCATGACGCATATTCCCCTCTACAATTTGAGGAAGAGGATGAGGACGATGATAATGTGATGGTCGAAGAGCAGTCTTCTACAACTGAGCTTTTTCGGGTGCATGTTGATCAAACAACTATGATTGGGGCCAACCAGCTAAAGACCATAGCTACTTAGCAAGCTTTCGAGAAAGAGATGGTCGACGGGAATGCTCCTTAGGACTTATAGGAATCATTTCACTTATTTTTCTAATGAACTATGTAGGGGATTTACCCATTTGTAATATTTTCAATGAAATACACAGTTTGATCTAATTGTTGTATTTTGTACGCTACACAAACTCAATTTTAGTAACGTTATTTTACTGTTACAATAATAATTAGTAACGATAATTTTTCATAAGAAAAAGACGTGGGGAAAAATTAGTAACAAATATTTACCATTACTAATAATGGATTTACTAATGGTATTTTCAGTTACTAATAATAAATTTACCAACGGTATTTTTCCATTACTAATTCTGATTTAGTAAGGGAATTTTTTGTTACTATTTCTGTCTTACTAATAGATAAGTGTTCAAATATTACATAATTTTATAACGCTTTTGTGTTATTTTGTAACGGTAAAGGTCCATTAATAATATATATATTAGTGTGTGCCCGTGCCGATGGCACGGACATAAATTTGCCCCCAGGACAAAAAAAATATTAAAAATAAATTAAAAAATAAAAATAAATAAACTGAAAAATATATATTTTTAAATAATAAGAAAAAAATATTAAAAAATAATTATATTATATTATGCATGAACGTATGTGTATGTTATGCATGCATGGAAGACATAAAATGTCATGCCTCAAAAAGCTAAAATATCGTACATACATTTTCTATCATCCATAAGCTAGCATATATATATATATATATATATTTCAAGATCCGACGTCCTCTTTTAATACGTCCAAAATTTAAACAAATTCAATTATGCGTAGCACACTATTCAAATCCCAATAGGATATACAAAATAGTTTCATGTTCTATAACTTCTCAGATATGCAATAATTTCCTTAAAATTCATAACAATTAGGTCGGTGTTCGTGAGAAACCTCACCGTTCATTTTGAATAACACAAGGAATGTTGATAAACATGCTTATAGTTCTCTTTATTCTTTACTTTGTGGTACACCTCTGTGGGCAGGGTCAAACATTCCCTACTCCATATAGTTGTTGCTCTCTTCATGTTCTATTTACACTGTTCCCATGAACAAACACAAATTCCTCGCTTGGGAGCATAGAAATTATTGTTCACAGCTAGAATGAGATTGAATTAGGATTTTTTTCAATATTAGTCCTATACCCTGCATAACCAAAACCTCTGGCTCCACTCTTGCACACAACATATGTTATATTTCATCTAATATTCATTAACAATCAAGAGTGCATCTAGTAGGCAATGAGTGAGATAGCTTCCATTGGATGCACATGTCCATTCATCATGCATACAAAGAACTGCAAGCATTTCAGTTATGTTTCGTAATATAATTTCCAAAGCCATTCTCAGAAAATAATGTCTCTCATGCTGCATTTATAGAAATTGTTAACCTTACGTAGGAAACAAAGAGACCTCATTTATATCCTTACTATCCCTTGAACAATTTCAACGTTTGTTTGATTTCATCTCATTGGGAGAAGAACATGGACAAATGAAAGAACATTAAAAAAAAGGAATCAAGACCTTCTAATATAAAATACTATGGTGTGATAAAAAAAAATGTTAGGAACCGATTTGAAGCACATTTATTATCAGCATGTGTCGACTTCGAAGGGACAAGAACATCAAGAGGTAAAGTTCGCCATTCGGTATAACGATCACATTGAACTTGTTATTCCCATTCCATGAAGAAAATTTTTGCATACATTTTCACCCTACAATGATAATGGAAAACTGACGCTTAAACAAATATTCTAAACTGAAAGAATGTTAGAGATACCCCATCCTATGAACCCCCATAAGCGCCTCCTTAGGTGCCTAACCCTCATCCATTCACCATAAACCCTAATTCATACTCCGACTACTAATTTGTACGCCTCAGGCCTCGTTCGACTCCGGACAACTCTTTCACTTGAGCAAATCTCGATGAAACCTTAAAGGGATCTAAAGCCATTTTACAATGGTCCTCCTCATATGTGAATCGGCCTCACAGTATTTACAAATGACATATTTTACTTCGAGCACTGATATGAAGGCCAATGGTTGATCTTAGGCCTCGTTTGACTCTAGTCAACTCTCCAACTTGAGCAAAGATCAATAAATTTTCGAAGGGCTCTGAATCTCCTTTCCCACAGTCAGCCCCATGAGTGAATCAGCCTCATGGTTTGGAATAATGATGAGTTATAATTCAAAGGTTCATGGGGCTTTCCAAGCCCCTTTTGATCTCGGTCAAATCTTCAAACTAAGTGAAGCTCAATGAAATATTTAATGGCACTGAAGGGAACTTAATACCTTTTGACTCTGGTCAACTCCCTAATTTGAACAAATCTTTGAAGGGAACTCAATACACATTTTAATGATCCATAATGTGAGTAAATCGGCCCCACGGTCCTTACAAGCAATCCGTTTTATTTCAAGAACTGATCTGGTGGCCACTGGGTGATCTCGGGCCCTGTTTGACTCCGATTAAAACTATATCTTAAGTGAAGCTCAATGAATCTTTGAAGCTCACTCAAAAACCTTTCAAATAATTGGTACTATGCACGAATCAGTCCCACATTCCACACAAATAATTTGTTTTACTCTAAAAAGTGATTTGTAGGCCACTGGGCACTCCCAGGATTTATTTGACTCTGGTCATCTTTCCATCTTTAGTGAATCTCAATGAATCCTCAAAGGGCACTGAATCCTATTTTCAATGGTCCATCCTGCCGTGAATACTTCTTTACTTAATTTTTGTATTTTAACTCGTGGTTATCTCTATCATCCTCTCTTATCATTTATATGTATACCACTGTTCACTCACTTATTCACCATCACTTCACATACCTGTGTGTATTATCCATGCTTACTTTACACACTTACACCTGTATATAGTTTCACCTCTGATGAGTTTTAATTCAAAGGTTCATGGGGCCTTCCAAGCACCTTTTGATCTCGGTCAAATCTCCAAACTAAGTGAAGCTCAATGAAATATTTAATGGCACTGAAGGGAACTTAATACCTTTTGACTCTGGTCAACTCCCTAATTTGAACAAAGCTTAATGAATCTTTGAAGGGAACTCAATACACATTTTAATGATCCATAATGTGCGCAAATCGGCCCCACGGTCCTTACAAGCAATCCGTTTTATTTCAAGAACTGATCTGGAGGCCACTGGGTGATCTCGGGCCCTTTTTGACTCCGATTAACACTATATCTTTAGTGAATCTCAATGAATCTTTGAATCTCACTCAACAACCTTTCAAATAATTGGTACTATGCACGAATCAGTCCCACATTCCACACAAATAATTCATTTTACTCTAAAAAGTGATTTGTAGGCCACTGGGCACTCCCAGGATCCATTTGACTCTGGTCATCTTTCCATCTTGAGTGAATCTCAATGAATCCTCAAAGGGCACTGAATCCTATTTCAATGGTCCATCCTGCCGTGAATACTTCTTTACTTAATTTTTGTATTTTAACTCGTGGTTATCTCTATCATCCTCTCTTTTCATTTATATGTATATCAGTTTTCACTCACTTGTGCACCATCACTTCACATACCTGTGTGTATTATCCATGCTTACTTTACACACTTACACCTGTATATAGTTTCACCTCTGATGAGTTTTAATTCAAAGGTTCATGGGGCCTTCCAAGCCCCTTTTGATCTATGTCAAATCTCCAAACTAAGTGAAGCTCAATGAAATATTTAATGGCACTGAAGGGAACTTAATACCTTTTGACTCTGATCAACTCCCTAATTTGAACAAAGATTAATGAATCTTTGAAGGGAACTCAATACACATTTTAATGATCCATAATGTGCGCAAATCGGCCCCACGGTCCTTACAAGCAATCCGTTTTATTTCAAGAACTGATCTGGAGGCCACTGGGTGATCTCGGGCCCTGTTTGACTCCGATTAACACTATATCTTTTGTGTTGCTCAATGAATCTTTGAATATCACTCAACAACCTTTCAAATAATTGGTAATATGCACGAATCAGTCCCACATTCCACACAAACAATTTGTTTTACTCTAAAAAGTGATTTGTAGGCCACTGGGCACTCCCAGGATGCATTTGACTCCGGTCATCTTTCCATCTTGAGTGAATCTCAATGAATCCTCAAAGGGCACTGAATCCTATTTTCAATGGTCCATCCTGCTGTGAATACTTCTTTACTTAATTTTTGTATTTTAACTCGTGGTTATCTCTACCATCCTCTCTTTTCATTTATATGTATATCACTTTTCACTCACTTGTGCACCATCACTTCACATACCTGTGTGTATTATCCATGCTTACTTTACACACTTACACCTGTATACAGTTTCACCTCTGATGAGTTTTAATTCAAAGGTTCATGGGGCCTTCCAAGCACCTTTTGATCTCGGTCAAATCTCCAAACTAAGTGAAGCTCAATGAAATATTTAATGGCACTGAAGGGAACTTAATACCTTTTGACTCTGGTCAACTCCCTAATTTGAACAAAGCTTAATGAATCTTTGAAGGGAACTCAATACACATTTTAATGATCCATAATGTGCGCAAATCGGCCCCACGGTCCTTACAAGCAATCCGTTTTATTTCAAGAACTGATCTGGAGGCCACTGGGTGATCTCGGGACCTTTTTGACTCCGATTAACACTATATCTTTAGTGAATCTCAATGAATCTTTGAATCTCACTCAACAACCTTTCAAATAATTGGTACTATGCACGAATCAGTCCCACATTCCACACAAATAATTCATTTTACTCTAAAAAGTGATTTGTAGGCCACTGGGCACTCCCAGGATCCATTTGACTCTGGTCATCTTTCCATCTTGAGTGAATCTCAATGAATCCTCAAAGGGCACTGAATCCTATTTCAATGGTCCATCCTGCCGTGAATACTTCTTTACTTAATTTTTGTATTTTAACTCGTGGTTATCTCTATCATCCTCTCTTTTCATTTATATGTATATCAGTTTTCACTCACTTGTGCACCATCACTTCACATTCCTGTGTGTATTATCCATGCTTACTTTACACACTTACACCTGTATATAGTTTCACCTCTGATGAGTTTTAATTCAAAGGTTCATGGGGCCTTCCAAGCCCCTTTTGATCTATGTCAAATCTCCAAACTAAGTGAAGCTCAATGAAATATTTAATGGCACTGAAGGGAACTTAATACCTTTTGACTCTGATCAACTCCCTAATTTGAACAAATATTAATGAATCTTTGAAGGGAACTCAATACACATTTTAATGATCCATAATGTGCGCAAATCGGCCCCACGGTCCTTACAAGCAATCCGTTTTATTTCAAGAACTGATCTGGAGGCCACTGGGTGATCTCGGGCCCTGTTTGACTCCGATTAACACTATATCTTTTGTGCTGCTCAATGAATCTTTGAATATCACTCAACAACCTTTCAAATAATTGGTACTATGCACGAATCAGTCCCACATTCCACACAAACAATTTGTTTTACTCTAAAAAGTGATTTGTAGGCCACTGGGCACTCCCAGGATGCATTTGACTCCGGTCATCTTTCCATCTTGAGTGAATCTCAATGAATCCTCAAAGGGCACTGAATCCTATTTTCAATGGTCCATCCTGCTGTGAATACTTCTTTACTTAATTTTTGTATTTTAACTCGTGGTTATCTCTACCATCCTCTCTTTTCATTTATATGTATATCACTTTTCACTCACTTGTGCACCATCACTTCACATACCTGTGTGTATTATTCATGCTTACTTTACACACTTACACCTGTATACAGTTTCACCTCTGATGAGTTTTAATTCAAAGGTTCATGGGGCCTTCCAAGCACCTTTTGATCTCGGTCAAATCTCCAAACTAAGTGAAGCTCAATGAAATATTTAATGGCACTGAAGGGAACTTAATACCTTTTGACTCTGGTCAACTCCCTAATTTGAACAAAGCTTAATGAATCTTTGAAGGGAACTCAATACACATTTTAATGATCCATAATGTGCGCAAATCGGCCCCACGGTCCTTACAAGCAATCCGTTTTATTTCAAGAACTGATCTGGAGGCCACCGGGTGATCTCGGGACCTTTTTGACTCCGATTAACACTATATCTTTAGTGAATCTCAATGAATCTTTGAATCTCACTCAACAACCTTTCAAATAATTGGTACTATGCACGAATCAGTCCCACATTCCACACAAATAATTCATTTTGCTCTAAAAAGTGATTTGTAGGCCACTGGGCACTCCCAGGATCCATTTGACTCTGGTCATCTTTCCATCTTGAGTGAATCTCAATGAATCCTCAAAGGGCACTGAATCCTATTTCAATGGTCCATCCTGCCGTGAATACTTCTTTACTTAATTTTTGTATTTTAACTCGTGGTTATCTCTATCATCCTCTCTTTTCATTTATATGTATATCAGTTATCACTCACTTGTGCACCATCACTTCACATACCTGTGTGTATTATCCATGCTTACTTTACACACTTACACCTGTATATAGTTTCACCTCTGATGAGTTTTAATTCAAAGGTTCATGGGGCCTTCCAAGCCCCTTTTGATCTCGGTCAAATCTCCAAACTAAGTGAAGCTCAATGAAATATTTAATGGCACTGAAGGGAACTTAATACCTTTTGACTCTGATCAACTACCTAATTTGAACAAAGATTAATGAATCTTTGAAGGGAACTCAATACACATTTTAATGATCCATAATGTGCGCAAATCGGCCCCACGGTCCTTACAAGCAATCCGTTTTATTTCAAGAACTGATCTGGAGGCCACTGGGTGATCTCGGGCCCTGTTTGACTCCGATTAACACTATATCTTTTGTGATGCTAAATGAATCTTTGAATATCACTCAACAACCTTTCAAATAATTGGTACTATGCACGAATCAGTCCCACATTCCACACAAACAATTTGTTTTACTCTAAAAAGTGATTTGTAGGCCACTGGGCACTCCCAGGATGCATTTGACTCCGGTCATCTTTCCATCTTGAGTGAATCTCAATGAATCCTCAAAGGGCACTGAATCCTATTTTCAATGGTCCATCCTGCTGTGAATACTTCTTTACTTAATTTTTGTATTTTAACTCGTGGTTATCTCTACCATCCTCTCTTGTCATTTATATGTATATCACTTTTCACTCACTTGTGCACCATCACTTCACATACCTGTGTGTATTATCCATGCTTACTTTACACACTTACACCTGTATACAGTTTCACCTCTGATGAGTTTTAATTCAAAGGTTCATGGGGCCTTCCAAGCACCTTTTGATCTCGATCAAATCTCCAAACTAAGTGAAGCTCAATGAAATATTTAATGGCACTGAAGGGAACTTAATACCTTTTGACTCTGGTCAACTACCTAATTTGAACAAAGCTTACTGAATCTTTGAAGGGAACTCAATACACATTTTAATGATCCATAATGTGCTCAAATCGGCCCCACGGTCCTTACAAGCAATCCGTTTTATTTCAAGAACTGATCTGGAGGCCACTGGGTGATCTCGGGCCCTGTTTGACTCCGATTAACACTATATCTTTAGTGAAGCTCAATGAATCTTTGAAGATCACTCAACAACCTTTCAAATAATTGGTACTATGCACGAATCAGTCCCACATTCCACACAAACAATTTGTTTTACTCTAAAAAGTGATTTGTAGGCCACTGGGCACTCCCAGGATGCATTTGACTCCGGTCATCTTTCCATCTTGAGTGAATCTCAATGAATCCTCAAAGGGCACTGAATCCTATTTTCAATGGTCCATCCTGCTGTGAATACTTCTTTACTTAATTTTTGTATTTTAACTCGTGGTTATCTCTACCATCCTCTCTTGTCATTTATATGTATATCACTTTTCACTCACTTGTGCACCATCACTTCACATACCTGTGTGTATTATCCATGCTTACTTTACACACTTACACCTGTATACAGTTTCACCTCTGATGAGTTTTAATTCAAAGGTTCATGGGGCCTTCCAAGCACCTTTTGATCTCGATCAAATCTCCAAACTAAGTGAAGCTCAATGAAATATTTAATGGCACTGAAGGGAACTTAATACCTTTTGACTCTGGTCAACTACCTAATTTGAACAAAGCTTAATGAATCTTTGAAGGGAACTCAATACACATTTTAATGATCCATAATGTGCTCAAATCGGCCCCACGGTCCTTACAAGCAATCCGTTTTATTTCAAGAACTGATCTGGAGGCCACTGGGTGATCTCGGGCCCTGTTTGACTCCGATTAACACTATATCTTTAGTGAAGCTCAATGAATCTTTGAAGATCACTCAACAACCTTTCAAATAATTGGTACTATGCACGAATCAGTCCCACATTCCACACAAACAATTTGTTTTACTCTAAAAAGTGATTTGTAGGCCACTGGGCACTCCCAGGATCCATTTGACTCCGGTCATCTTTCCATCTTGAGTGAATCTCAATGAATCCTCAAAGGGCACTGAATCCTATTTTCAATGGTCCATCCTACTGTGAATACTTCTTTACTTAATTTTTGTATTTTAACTCGTGGTTATCTCTATCATCCTCTCTTTTCATTTATATGTATATCACTTTTCACTCACTTGTGCACCATCACTTCACATACCTGTGTGTATTATCCATTCTTACTTTACACACTTACACCTGTATATAGTTTCACCTCTGATGAGTTTTAATTCAAAGGTTCATGGGGCCTTCCAAGCCCCTTTTGATCTCGGTCAAATCTCCAAACTAAGTGAAGCTCAATGAAATATTAAATGGCACTGAAGGGAACTTAATACCTTTTGACTCTGGTCAACTCCCTAATTTGAACAAAGCTTAATGAATCTTTGAAGGGAACTCAATAAACATTTTAATGATCCATAATGTTCACAAATTGTCCCCACGGTCCTTACAAGCAATCCTTTTTATTTCAAAAACTGATTTGGAGGCCACTGGGTGATCTCGGGCCGTGTTTCACTCCGATTAACACTATATCTTTAGTGAAGCTCAATGAATCTTTGAAGATCACTCAAAAACCTTTCAAATAATTGGTACTATGCACGAATCAGTCCCACATTCCACACAAATAATTCGTTTTACTCTAAAAAGTGATTTGTAGGCCACTGGGCACTCCCAGGATCCATTTGACTCTGGTCATCTTTCCATCTTGAGTGAATCTCAATGAATCCTCAAAGGGCACTGAATCCTATTTTCAATGGTCCATCCTGCCGTGAATACTTCTTTACTTAATTTTTGTATTTTAACTCGTGGTTATCTCTATCATCCTCTCTTTTCATTTATATGTATATCACTTTTCACTCACTTGTGCACCATCACTTCACATACCTGTGTGTATTATCCATGCTTACTTTACTCACTTACACCTGTGTATAGTTTTACCTCTACTCACATTCTCCATAATCCACTTGTAGATTGTCTGTACTTAGCTTCACTAACACACACCCTCATTTCTATCACTTGTATATATCTCCATGCTAACTTACACATCTCACACACCACTTGTCGATGATCCATGATTGGGCTCACTAGAACACACTTTCACTTGTATGTATTCACATGATCACTCACACTATTCCAATGTCACTCTTTTTGCATATATATCTCACTCATTTGCTTATTCACATGCTTCCTTATCACCATTCTTAGTGTAGTCTTTATGCTCCATGCAAGCTTTACTTTTCATGATATTTGTATATTCTCCATTATTAGTGGTATTTCTCCCCTTACTTAGCATGCAAATAAAAAAAATCTCTCCATAAGATATCAATTCAGTCTCATGCGAATTTCCACACTACATCACCAGAGCATGGCCGTCTTGTATTGAGGGTCACTTTGTGATAGGTGTCAGCTTTGCTAGGGGGCGATTAACCTAAACGATATGAATTTCACCTTCCAGTGGCCTCGTACCTTCAACGTATATCTAATGATTTCCCCCGCATCGTACTTCTTGACCAAACTCACAATGAGAGATACATAGTAGGTAACTCATTCACGTACGTTGATTATATTGAATTCTCTCTAATACGCACCATCCTCGTGAGGTATACAATGAGGAAATTCATGTACACTCAGGTATATCAAATGTCTTGTCCACACATACCGATGAATGATAGACTTTATAGGCAACAGGTATATCATATAAGTGATGCCAAAAGGGGGGAAATTTCACTATCTCACTTTGGCAGAACGAGTCAGTTGCCTGAGCCTGTACTACTCTCGTAATAATATGGGGTGTAACTGTCATGACAGACATGAACGATCGAGCCAACCCATCTTGGTGTCCTAACTCCTTCCATTTCGCTTTCCACACCTCGGCCACCTCACCTACGGGCCTACGGCTCAACGGATATGCTACTACATTAGCCTTCCTCATGTGGTATTGGATATCAAATTGATAATCCTTCACAAACTCAAGCCACCGACATTGGCGCATATTTAACTCCTTCTACATGAAGAGGTACTTTAGTGACTTGTGGTCCGTAAATAAGCGAAATTTCTCCCCTAGGAGGTAATGTATCCAAATTTGAAGTGCAAATACGACCGCTTCTAACTCCAAGTAGTGGGTTGGGTAATTCCTCTCTTGAGGCTTAAGCTTACGGGAAGCATAAGCTATAGCCTGATTCTCCTTCTGAAACACAGCTCCAAGTCCTAATAAGTACGCATTAGTGTAGACTAGATACTTCACTCCTGGATTAGGCAATGCTAACACTAGTGTTGAGGTTAACTTGCCTTTTAACTCATCAAAGGCTAACTCACAAGCGTCACTCCAGATAAACGGCACCCCTTTGCGAGTCAGGTGTGTCAACGGATCCTCTATCTTTGAAAACTCCCGAATGAACCTCCTTTAGTATCCGGCTAAGCCCAAGAAACTACGTATCTCCGTCAGTGTCATGGGATGTCCCCACTCCCTCACCGCTGACACCTTCCCCAGATCCACGGATATCCCTCTGTCAAAGATGATATGACCTAAAAACTGAACCTCCTTCAACCAAAACCCACATTTCTCGTATTTTGCATACAACTCATGTCCCTGTAAACTCCGGAGGATGCGTCTTTTGAAAAGCATCCCTAACACGTTCCCAAGCAGACGGGAAGGCCTGGGCCTAAACTAGAGCCACCACCAGTGCCTGAGGTTGTGCCTATTGAACAACTGCCAATGCGGCATTCATCGCCTGTGCTTCAATGGTAGCAACTTTAGGGGCATTAATCATACCCTGAGCTGGTTCAGGCTGAAGCCCAGGTTGGCCATCCTCGGGAACTCTATGTGCATGTCTAGGACGCATATCAAGGGATAGAAAAGTTTCATAAGTATACAGTTATTATCTCAAACTAGCTAAAGAACGTAAAATGCATAAAGAGTAGAACAATCGTAAAATATAGGGCTCTATATCAAAGGACACTACGCGAAAACATAACAAGTCGTACAGATCCTAAGAACACTAGAACCTAATGCTCTGATACCACCTGTGACACCCCGCATAATTAATTACTGGGTGATCAGTCCTTAATTAATTAATTTCAGAATATCAAGTTGGTTCAGATAATGCATCACTGTCAAAAACTCAAACTTTAATTTAATAAAACAAACCACCTAATATTTAAAAAGGTTGGTGTCAAAATTTTATCTTGTCATTAACCATCAACAATAAAGAGAAAATATATGATCATCACCATACAACACAATAGTAATAAGAAAAGAACTAACTGAATTTAAATAAATAATTGGAGTAAACATTTCCAGTCAAAATCCCATACAATAATCCAAATACATGAAATCCAAGTCTAATAATAGAATCCATCAAATCTAAATCTCTGAATGTAAGAAAGGAGGGACGACATGTCCAACCAAAATAAATCACTAATAGATAAGGAAAAATAGACTCAAAAGTGTCTACTAGCAAAATCTCGTAGCTACCACAGCAGCTACAGCTCAGCAATTGAATGGAATCTCCTAAGTCTGGTGTCCCTGTGGCTGAGCACCTAATATAGTAGAACAAGAAAAGAGATTTACAGAAAAATGGGTCAGAGCCCGAGTAGAAAATAGTTAAAATATATAAAGTGCTTAAATTAATTCATTAGCACATATATTATCCATGTTAACTTAGCGTACTCACTTGAAATGGTCACCTCTCATCTAGTGTGCACACCTAGCAAGTCTAACTACCCATACTAGTCTAGTTACTCTACCTGACTATATGTAGGATAATCATTATGCCGGATACAATATCTAAATAACCCGAAACCAATATATTACTATTAATTAGGAATGTGTTTAAGGATGTCATAACTCATTCTCATAGTATTCTTTATTCCCAATTGGTGACCCATTAAATACATACTTAAATAAAGTAGCCAATCTGAAACCCAGAATAGGAACTCAGTATACATATATAAAATCTCACTATGCATACATACAATTATATCAATATTTCACCCAAGGTTAAGAAACCCCTGGTGCTAGGCATTCTCGGCTATCTAGTCCCTTGGCAATGCTCACGCATAAAGGACAATATGTTCAAAATCTCAATAACTAATAAAATATATACACATATTGGAGGCGAACAGAGTCCCGAGTCGATGGACTACGTACATACCTATGCACCCATACGACTGTCATCACTATCATTCTCACAGATAGCCCGTACCGAGATACCATACTCAAGTGGTACGACTCGAAATCCCACCAAGGCATACAAGATATGGTGTTCCACAACGCGTTAACCCTCGTTCGATGGCCAGTAGCTAGGTATGTCATACAAGTGATATTCCAAGTAATAAGCATGCACACAACTTATGTATATTAATAGGTATTCACATAACCCGAATACTATAATCTATTAACGCCATTACTCTCCACGATATCCGTATATATATAGCCTCTCTAGAACATACACTCTCTCCTAGGTTTTCACACAAATTCAATACCCTGAGGACCATTGCACCCTTAACTCCCTAACACTTTGGAATTTAAGCCACCCGTTACTCATGTAGGTTAATACACTCACTTGGATAACCCTAGGATGGTTTTTAACTCGAACGGACCCTAAAAACCCATTCTGGAATCCTGTTAGAATTTTGAGGATTCTCGTTCAAACGAGTTCGTTTGAAGAAAGTTCCCACTTCGAATGAACTCAATAAATCGTTAGAAAGGTCGTTGGAAATCTCGTTAGAAGGTTCGTTCGAACGAGGACGTTCGAACGACCTAGGCTGTTCTTCTAACGAAAATTCCGAACAGGACCAGTTCTTCCCAATTTCAATTTTTCTTAACTTTTAATCTTCAAAAAAACATATAAATACTTAACCCAACCCAAATTAACTGTTCCTACACCAATCCAAATCACCCTGAGATACTTTCCAACACAAACTAAATATCAAATCCTTACTTACTCAAATGCAATTCGACAATCTCTTAAATTTCCAATAAATCTCTTAATTATGAACCCAGAATTTTAATTGCCCAAAACTCTTATTATAATTCATGGCTAAGACATAAAATTCCTAGATTTTAATAGTCCAATGAAGAGAAAAACCTCTACATGCATACCCATCTCCAATTCATATGGTCTGTTCACCATTCAGCCTAATTAAACCTAAGTTTTCATTGCACTAAGTTTATATCATCAAACCTAAAATAATAGGAACAATATATGCTAAAAGATGAGCAAGACAAACACTTATATAGGAATGAACTTCTGATTCTTGGACTAAAATTGGTATGGGAAATGTCCTCTTGACACGATTTACATGTTGGTGTAATTTTTAGTGTGAGAGCTTGAGTTCTTAGCTTAGGGGTCCAATGGAGTCTTCTTCTTCCTTGGTTCTCTCTCTCTTTTTCTCTCTTTGTCATGTAAGTTGAAACTGACAGACTGCTAACCCTCAATGCTTTTAATTAAACCCAATTTTTGTTCATTTAATTATCCAAAAATTCTAAAAGACCAAAATACCCCTCTAGGGTGTCATTTTGGGCTAAAGTGTCCCGGACTCCAAATAAAACACCCAAGTAGTGTTTTCTGACTATTTCGACCCTTATGGATACTCTGGCGCACTTGAAATAGTCATTCGAGTTATATAAAAATAATTTACCTTTTTAACCCCTAAATACATACTAGTGGCGCGACTCATACACGCGTTCCAAATAATTATATCATGGTTGTCGTGTATCTAATCCCGACCATGATATTATTTTCGATAACCACTAACTCTCGTCACACTAGTAATTATTACCATTAAATTGGATTAATTACAAAACTAAATTTTCTCCTTTAAATTAATTAATCCCCATTTTTTATAATTTCATAATAAAATAAAATGCGTAAAAATACGGGGTATTACATACTTCCTCCATAATAACAGAATTTTCTCTCAAAATTTAGAAATGCAAGTATACCTAGCAAGAATAACTCTAGATAACATTTATGCATGTCATCCTCGCGCTCCCAGGTTGTTTCCTCAACATTATGGTGCCACCACTAAAAACGGACTAGTGGTACTATCTTTGAACTCAACTTCCTCTCGCTACAGTCTAGGAAAGCAACTGTCCCCTCCTCGTAGGAGCTAGCAGGAAGTAAGTCGATCTCCTCCAATGCAATGGTGTATGGGCAAAATCACCCCAAAGAAATCTCCTTAACCAAGAGATATGGAACACGTCCTGGACCCTATGCAAGTGCTCCGGTAACCCAATACCAATTTTAGTCCAAGAATCAGAAGTTCATTCTGAGGTATGTTTTATCTTGCTCCACTTTTAGCATATATTATTCCTGTTAATTTAGGTTTGATGATATAATCTTAGTGCAATGAAAACTTACGTTTAATTCAACTGAATGGTGAAGAAACCTTATGAATTGGAGATGGGTATGCATGTAGAGGTTTTTCCCTTCATTGGACTATTAAAATCTAGGAATTTTAAGTCTTAATCATGAATTATAATAAGAATTTTGGACAATTAAAATGTTGGGTTCATATTTAAGAGATTTATTAGAAATTGAAGAGATTGTTGAATTCCATTTGAGTAAGTAAGGATTTGATCTTTAATTTGTGTTGGAAAGTATCTTAAGGTGATTCGGATTAGTTTAGGAACATTTAATTTGGGTTGGCTTGAGTATTAGTATGTTTTTTTAACATTAAAAGTTGAGAAAAATTGAAATTGGGCAGAACTGGGCCAGGTTCGTAACTTTCGTTAGAAGACCTACCCAGGTCGTTCGAACGACCTCATTCGAGCAAACATTCTAACGAGAATTTGAACGACCTTTCTAATGAGTTATTGAGTTCGTTCGAAGTGGGATCTTCGTTCGAATGAACTCGTTCGAACGAGAATCTCAGAACTTCTAACGAGATTCCGAAATGGGTTTTTAGGGTCCGTTCAAGTTAAAACCATCCTAGGATTATCCAAGAGAGTGTATTAACCTACATGATTAACGAGTGGCTTAAATTCCAAAGTGTTATGGAATTAAAGGAGTAAAGGTCCTCGGGGTATTGAATTTATGTGAAAACCTATGAGAGAATGTATGTCCTAGAGAGGCTATATATATACGGATAACGTGGAGAGTAATGGCGTTAATATTACTTACGGATTATAGTAATTGGATTATGTGAACACCTATGAATGTATATAAGTTGTCTGCATGCTTATTACTTGGAATATCATGTGTATGACATGTCTAGCTACTGACTATCGAACGGTGGTTAACATGTTGTGGATGACTATATATTGTGTGCCTTTGGGGGATTTTGATTCGTACCACTAGACTCTTGTGTCCCTATGGCTGAGCACCTAAAATAGTAGAACAAGAAAAGAGATTTATAGAAAAATGTGTCAAATCCCGAGTAGAAAACAGTTTAAATATAACAAGTGATTAAATTGATTTAATTAGGACATATATTATCCAGGTTAACTTAGCGTACTCACTTAAAATGCTCACCTCCCATCTAGTGTGCACACCTAGCGAGTCTAACTACCCATACTAGTCTTATCACTCTACCTGACTATATGTAGGATAATCGTTATGCCGGATACAATATCTAAATAACTCGAAACCAATATATTACTATTAATTAGGAATGGGTTAAAGGATGTTATAACTCATTCTCATTGTATTCTCTATTCCCAACTGGTGACCCATTAAGTATATACATTAATAAAGTATCCAAACCCAGAATAGGAACTTAGTATACATATATAAAATCTCACTTGGCATACATACAATTATATCAATACTGCACCCATGGGTAAGAAACCCCTGGTGCTAGGCATACTCGACTATCTAGTCCTATTGCAACACTCACGCATAAAGGACAACAGGTTCAATCTCTCAAGAACCAATAAAACATATGCACATATTGGAGGCGAACATAGTCCCAAGTCGATGGGCTACGCACATACCTACACACCAATACGATCGTCATCACTATCATTCTCACAGATAGACCATACCTAGGTTCCATACTCTAGTCGTACAACTCGAAAATCCCCCGAAGGCACACAAGATATGGTCATCCACAACGCATTAACCCCCGTTCGATAGCCAGTAGCTAGGTATGTCATACACGTGATATTCCAAGTAATAAGAATGCACACAACTTATGTACATTAATAGGTATTCACATAACCCAAATAGTAATATCCGTAAGTAATATTAACGTCATTACTCTCCATGATATCCGTACATATATAGCCTCTCTAGGACTTACATTATCTTCTAGGTTTTCACATAAATTCAATACCCCGAGGACCATTACACCCTTAATTCCTTAACCCTTTGAAATTTAAGCCACTCATTACTCACGTGGGTTAATACACTCACTTGGATAACCCTAGGATGGTTTTTAACTCGAACGGACCCTAAAAACCCATTTTTGAATCTCGTTAGAAGTCCCAGGATTCTCGTTCAAATGAGGTCGTTCAAACGAGTTCATTCAAACGAAGTTCCCACTTCGAACGAACTCCACAACTCGTTAGAAAGGTCATTGGAAATCTTGTTAGAAGGTTCCTTCGAACGTGGTCTTTCAAACGACTTGGGCAGATCTTCTAACAAAAATTCCGAACTGGCCCAGTTCTTCCCAATTTTGATTTTTCTCAACTTTTAGTCTTCAAAAAAGCATACAAATACTCAACCCAGCACAAATTAAATGTTCCTACACTAATCCAAATCACCCTAAGATACTTTCCAACGCAAATTAAAGATCAATTCCTTACTTACTCAAATGGAATTCGACAATCTCTTCAATTTCCAATAAATCTCTTAATCATGAACCCAAAATTTTAATTGTCCAAAACTCTCATTATAATTCATGATTAAGACATAAAATTCCCATATTTTAATAGTCCAATGAAGGGAAAAACCTCTACAGGCATACCCATCTCCAATTCATAAGGTTTCTTTACCATTCAGTCTAAATAAACCTTAGTTTTCATTGCCCTCAGTTTATATTATCAAACCTAAATTAACAGGAACAATATATGCTAAAAGAGGAGAAAGATGAACACTTGCCTTTGAATGAACTTTTTTTTCATGGACTAAAATTGGTATGGGAAAGATCCTCTTTACATGATCTATGCGTTGGTGTAATTTTTGGTGTGAGAGCTTGAGTTCTTGTCTTAGGGGTCCAATGGAGTCTTCTTCTTTCTTGGCTCTCTCTCTCTTTTTCTCTCTTTCTCATGTAAGTTGAAACTGACAGACCACTAACCCTCAATGCTTTTCATTAAACCCAATTTTTGTCCATTTAATTATCAAAAAATTCCAAAAGACCAAAATACCCCTCAAGGGTATCATTTTGGGCTAAAGTGCCCCAAACTCCAAATAAAACGACCCTGTAGTTTTTTCTTACTAGTTCGACCCTTCTGGACACTCTGGCGCACTTAAAATAGTCATTCGAGTTATATAAAATTAATTTAACTTTTTAACCCCCAAATACATACTAGTGGCGCGACTCATATGCGCGTCCCAAATAATTATATCATGACTGTCGTGTATCTCATCCCGACCATAATATTTTTTTCGATAACCCCTAACTCTCGTCACGCTAGTAATTATTACCATTAAATCGAATTAATTACAAAATTAAATTTTCTCCCTTTAAATTAATTAATCCCGATTTTCCATAATTCCATAATAAAATAAAATGCGTAAAAATACGGGGTATTACAGGCTTTACCAAGGGTAAATTCACCATAGTTGAGTCTGAGGACAATTTATCATAAGTCCATTTTCCTGGGTGATTAACTTTAGAAGTGAAAATATACACCATCTACAATAGAGGGCCTGCAGCCTACAGACAGTTAAGCTATCAGGACGCATCTAGCCTAAAGCAGTGGAGGGTGTAATCTCAAAATTGGAACTAAAACCTATGCTTAGCCCACAAAAATGTCCAGAATGGGCCTACTAGGAGTCTAGTAAGGACAAAATGGTCCTTATGTGAAAAAAATAGAACAAATATAGTAGCAAACCCGAGATCATTGGTGTTAAAAGCGGAAATGGCAAAATAGAACTCATCCTAGAAAGATGCCTTTGTGAAGCTATAGTCTTTTTTTGCTTTTCAACACTATCTTGGTAGAGTAATGATCGAGCACAAATCGTGTGCTCTTGTAGAAGCACTGTCGTTATTTTCGGTTCACTGCCTCAGTACAAAAACTTAAACTATGACTACACTCGACAAGGGAGTATAGTGGTCAATTCAGGTATCGGGAATCCATAGGGAATGTCATATAGATTTTAATCGATTTATAATTTCAAGAATAAAAGTATAAAAGGTCATTTGGTGAAAACGGAGAAAAGGAAAAAAAAAATAAGTTAACACTATACTACAATTAAGGAAACGAGAGTTGGAATCACATCCCTGCAATGCGCTAAACAATGCATAATTAGAATTTTGGTTCAAAAAAATTTATCCAAGCATTTTTAGTTAATCATAAACATCACACACGAAGGTATTTTAACCCAAAAATGCGAGGTAAAACATTTAATCGAAAATTGTCACACGTTGATTAAATTCGGAATATCGCTAAAAACACTAACGTTGCATGACAAAGTAAGTTAAATGCATAATATTCCAACTTAACTATATGAGGTTTCAATTTAATGTGATTTTACAAAAAACCTAAGTTTCGTAGCTCGATGACCATCAATGGCGAAAACATGACCCCAACCCATTGAACTAGCTACTAAACATGATTAAAGAAAATAAAGCAACTAATTAATAAAGGAAACAACAAATAAATTGACTACAACTAATTAAATTGGCAAGCAAAGTAATGTCAAAGCATGGATTAAAGGAAATAAAGCATTAACTAGTAAGGAATACAATAAATAGTAGACTTACAGATATAAATGAACAAACATCCAAGAGAAATGGAGGAGAAGGGAAAGATCCACAAAATCCCCAAAGTTCTCACCCTAGAAGTGTAAAAAAGAAGTCCCACGGTCAATACAATGTTTTTACCTAAATGCCCAACCAAAAAACAACTTAAAAAATGAAATTTACTTATTTTATCGTATTCTGAATCAATTTGGCATTTGGCCGAATCGATTCACCTAAGCAGGTCTGCAATTCTATAGCTTGGATTAACAATACGAAAAATGTTGTAACTTCTTCGTTATAACTCGGAATTAGGCGCGGTTAGAGGATACATGAAGCTAACTCATAGGGATAAAAAATTTGTGAAGAGTTTAGGAGTAAAATCCGAATGATGTAATTACTAAAATAACCCCCAAAGCTTCAATATTCAACAGAACATTGTCGAAAAGTGACCAAACTTCATGCTAAGCACTTTAATACCTAAAAAATCTCAATTATACCTTACACATCATGTTAACATATAAAATGGAGGTTTTCTAGTTAACGAGCATAAATATAGTAATTAAGGTACCCGAGGGGGCTAAAATGCGTAAGTATAAGGGTGAATAAATACAATATTCGTGTCGAATCACACCCCCTAACTTAAAAATTGCTAGTCCCTAACAATGAAATACAAAGAAATAAGAACTATAAGTAAACCACGAAAAATGAGATATGTATAAAGGGGATAAATGCCACTTTTGCGGGCAAACAGTTGCATTTAGCATATGCAATAAGCTGTTAAACCCCTAGGTTACCCTAGTAGATGAGTTTCGTCTCGTGAGAGTTTTCAGGTATGAAACCCACAAACATCAAAGTTTCCTCCAAATATGATCAATCAACATGCGACAAATTCAACAATACGAAAAATATTTCAAACATATTATTACCATATCGAACGAATTCAAACAAAAGTCCATAATTATTAACATTATAGATTGAACTTCATTAAATTGAAATCGTAAAAGTGGGAGGGAGGCGAGCACATGCATAGTATGATTTGGCAAAAACTTAAATAAATCGGATAATTACATTAAAGCATGCATATATCAATCCTCATCGGGAATTACACTCAATAAATGAAATCATTATGAAAAGGGAGGTAATACACAAGACATGCGGGCATGAAGAGTAAATGTAAATAGAAACTAGTTCACGCACGTGTCACTAATGAATAACGCTATATATCAAATGAAAAACATGTAATCTCTATGAAAGATACCTCTCATTAAAGGAGGCGAAATGTATTTTCACTGATTATCAAAACCATTTAAACTTTTAAATTGAACTCACCCTAGGATCACATATGACTTTATAGGGTTATAATGTAGGTTTGAGGCTAAGGTTATGAAACAAAAGAAATATGTACAGATTCAAAGTGTTTGAGGAAGAAAACTCGGGATAATGGAAATTATGGGCAATTCAAAATTGGAAAATAATTTCCTTACAAGTATTAAATATAAAATTGGAGAGCGACAAGGATTATTGAATACTATATACAACATATAAAAACTTTCTCTTTCTTTTTCTTTACTTATTTTTCTAACTTTTTCTTTCGTTTTCTTTTGTTTTTCACTTCTCTTTTTCACTTCTTTCTTTTCTTCACTTTTCTCATTCTTTCCATGCTTAATTGCAACCATAAGACAATAGCATTATTCAATCCCGAGTGACATTCCAAACAAAGGTATGGAAGGTAATATGTATGGTTTATAACTCCAATGTGGAGTTGGTTATGGCATTTGGGGTTATTAAATGAGAGGCTAATATTAAGGCTCAAAGGGGTTGACTAGGGAAATATACAAAGTGAGGTCAAGGCCAATATGGGTGATATAACAAAGATGGACTACGATCATTTCCTAAATTTTATACAATTCTCGAGTCAAAACAACTTTAAAAATCACGCTCAAGTAACACATTTTATAAATGAACTCAATTAATGAACGATCAAATGAAAGAATAGTGAGATTACCGAAGAATTCAACGTTTTCAAGGAGGAAAGAGTAGTGTATAACACTCAATAATGAAAGTATGTCTCGAATCTCACTTATGTAAGTATATACAATGCAACAAAAGATTACCGAGTTATAAAATCTTAAACCAAATCAATAGAATAAGAAAAGGGCATGTGCTCATGGGATAAAGTTTAATTCATGAAGTTATTAATAATATCAATGGTTTAAGGACTAAAGTCTAATAACTTCTAAAATCAAGAACATGCATCATTGAATTGTCTATTGGATCAGGAAATTATTAAAATTTATTATCGAAAACAAAGGTAAAATGCCCAAGATATGAGAAAAAAGAAAGAAAATATTTTTGAAATTTTCATTTTTTTAACAAAACGGCATGCTTAGTAACTAACATGTGATCAAATCAACGAAACTACACAATAAATGGGAAGAATAACCCACACCCCCTAACTTAAATGTTGCATTATCCTCAACGCAAATCAAGAACACAACATAAAGAGGGAGAAAGAAAGATATTACCCACAATGGAGCGATTTCCGTTAAGCATAAGTCCATTGAATCTACAAAACATGTTAATAACAAGAATAACAAACGAAATAATAGAAAGTTTAACTAATTACACTAGACTTCAATTACAAAGAGAGTAAAACAAAAGAAAGAAAAAAAATAACTATTTTTAACCTATAATTTGAACTTCTAATAACTATACACTAGAAGCCTAAATTTTTTAAGGTCCATCCAAAATATGATTTGGCTCTTAAGGATCAGTAGTGGATCCTCCTTTTCATGCATGCCTCCCAAAAAGTAAGAATTTCGTTTGAACAATGGATGACATGTGTAAGGCGAAAGAAAGGAACCATCATCAATTAAAAGTTTGAAAGGAATGGTAGGGGTGGATATAATGGGGACAAGACCACATCGATCTCAGGAAAGATAAAATCACCTCCCCAAGGTTTTTCAATTGGAAGGGGGGGCGGGACTAGTGCAAGTGAATATCCCATGAAATGAAGCACCTCAAAATAATATTCCTATTTAAGAATCGGGTCAAAGTCCTCAAGACTTTCAATCGATTCTTGTGATAAATAATAGTTTCATAATAGTAGGGAATAAAGGAAAGGAAGGACCGTCAACCTCAATATAATTGGAAGAATTAATAAGAGGCTGAAATTTGAAAGTGCTTGGATCACTCTCAATCATTTCTTCCTCAAAAAGGGGTGGAGATGAAATAGTAGTTTCAACCTCAACCCTACTTTGTGAAGAAATAATCTCATCGACTTTGGCATTATTTTATCAAAACGAAGCTTGAGAACTCTCGGATCATTCATTCAATTCCTTTATCATTAACTCATGATCAAACCAACAATAATACATATCATCTTCTTGTTCGGTTTTCTCATAGCTAATGAATTCCCAACTTCCCAAAGTTTCCTCACAAGGTGATGAGGGATTACTTATAAATTCTCGAATTTTACGCTCAATGCGCTCATTTTCAAGAATTTATAGGCATTCTCGCATAATCATGGGATTATAACTTGGAAAACTATTATCATAACAATTAAGGATATATAAAGAGTTATAGCGTGACATTTCAAATTAAGTAATTCAACAAAAGAGACAAGCACCAAAAATTCAATTTCTCGAAACAATCTAACACAAGTAAAAAACAAATGGGAAAAAAAGAATACAAATATAACGAAAAGAATACTACGAAACAATAAAAAAAATTACAATCTATAACAAACACACCCCGGTAACAGTGCCATTTTGATCAAGTGCGAACCGTGTGCTCTTGTAGAAGCACTGTCGTTGTTTTTGGTTCACCGCCTCAATACAAATACCTAAACTATGACTACACTCGACAATAGAGTATAGCGGCCAGTCTGGGTATCAAGAATCCACAGGGAATGTTGTATAGATTTTAATCGATTTATTATTTCAAGAATACAAGTGTAAAAGGTGATTTGGTGAAAATGGATCAAAGGAAAAATACGAAGTTAACACTATACTACGATTAATGAAATGAGATTTGGAATCACATTCCTACCATGGGCTAAACAACACATAATTAAAAATTTTATTCGAAAATATTTAACCGGGCATTTTTAGTTAATCATAAATATCACACGTGAAGGGATTTTAACCCAAAAATGTGAGATAAAACATTTAATCGAAAATGGTCACATGTGGATTAAATTCAAAATATCGCTATAGACACTAATGTTGCATGACGAAGTAAGTTAGACACATAATATTCCAACTTTAATATATGAGATTTCAATTAAATGCGATTTTACACAAAACCTAACTTTTGGAGCTCGACGGCCATCAATGGCGGAAATAAGATCCCAACCCTTTAAACTAGCTACTAAACATGATTAAGGTAAATAAAACAACTAATTAACAAAGGAAACAGCAAATAAATCAACTATAACTAATTAACTAGGCAAGAAAAGTAAAGACAAAGAATGAATTAAACGAAATAAAGCATTAACTATGTAAGGAAGGCAATGAATAGTATATTTACATATATAAATGGACAAAGATCCAAGAGAAATGGAGGAGAGGGGAAAGATCCACAAAATCCCCAAATTTCTAACCCTAGAAGTGTTAAAAAGAAGTCCCCCAATTAATACAATGTTTTCCCCTAAATAACTATCCAAAAAACAACTTAAAAATGAAATTTTTGGACTTTTTGGCATTCCAAATCTATTTGGCATTTGACCGAATCGATTCTCCTAAGCATGTCTGCAATTCTGCAGTTTGGATAGATAAAAACTTGGTTTTTTTACATTAAAAAATTACTAATTTTCAATTTTAGATTTAATACAACTTAATCAGTTTATTAGACTCTAGTACATTTTTCATCACTAATTGTGAAAATTTGGCCACTAAAAGTGATCTTTGGTGAAATTTGGCGACAAAAAAAATGTACATAAGTGTAACAAACTGATTAAGTGGTATTGAAGTCTAAAATCGAAAGTTAGTAATGTATTAAAGTAAAAAAAATAGACTAAAACCTATTATTGATTTCAAATAAGTAATTTAATTCTTTTTCCAATAATAATTTTCTTCACGATAATAATTATCAAATTCTTCATTTTTTAGATTTTACAAATACGCACCGAATGAATGCGATGGTCAAGGAAGTTCACTAAAACGAAAATTTTGATAAGTATTATCGTAACTATTTTCAAAATTATTAGAATAATAATTGTTGTTACAATAGTTTAGAGAAATATTATCGCAATAGTTGTTAATATCATTATAATAATAACTTTAAGGAACTTTGTCATTATAAGAATTTTCATATGTCTCCAAACATGAAATACTAGCATAAGGTCAATTTATAATTTTTCGTTTATTTTGTTTTGCGAGTTTTCGCCAAAATTCATAGGTTGGGGGAAAATTTAAAAACTATTATTATGACAAAATAACATACCCATAATACCATAAAAATCAACAGGAATACTAGGATAAGATAAAATTACCTGAATTGATTCGTAGATGAAATCTGCAAAAAGTTGTATGCGCCTGAGAGATTGAAGGTGCTTGAAGCTCGGTTGTCCATGATCGATCGAGAGTTAAATGAAGGAGTGTGCGTGCGTTCAAATAGAGAGATTATTTAATTAAACTCAGTCTTCCCAATTAAACCCTAAACATGCATCTAGGTGTGATGAAGATGATAAAATCATGCAAGAACATTCAAACACACACATGTGAGAAAAAATCGCCCAGAGGGGAAAAACCTTTTATTTTCACTATAATTTTGTACGATACTATTACATGGATTACAATAAAAATATAGTGACACAAAAATACCCGCATGCATCGGTTCTGATGTCGTCTGCTGGAATCTCCCTCAGGAACTCCAAGTGAGCATCAATGAAAAAGAAAGACGGCTTCTCCATAAGGGTTGAACAAACACAAGGTTGTGTTCTTGGGTTACAAAAGGATTCACAAAGGTTTAGCAAGGATGTGTGAATCAAAACATAAGTCTTGGGACTCAAAAATATGAAGACTAGAGTAATTAGAACTCTCAAAATCGTCTCTCCAAGTCTTATGAAATAACTACCCCGAAGTTGGCTTTTATAGAAATCCAAAACGAATTTTAAAACTTTGGAACTCTTGCCAGCATCAGGTACCCTGAACCGGTTCGGGTGTACCGCAAATTGATTCGCCCCCGAACTGGTTTTGGCCTTCGATTTACGATAGTTCTTTGGTTTTGGGGCTAAAAGGAATCAACCTTTTTTCAAGTCTTTTCTCAAAATTTTCTCCATTTTTTCAAAGGGCCATAACTTCTTCATTGTAGATCGGATTGAGGTGCCGTTTCTTTCTGTATCTTTGTTGCGTCGATCTCTTCAACTTTCCAGTTGATCGAACCTCTAAGCGATGTCTGTAAAATTACCAAAACACCCTTAAACATCCATATCTTTCCTTCTTTCACTATTTTGACTTCTCTTGCGTACCACTTGCATCAAATCCCTAAAATTATGGAACGTGAAGTCGTTGAGGCAGATGTGGGACACTTGATGGAGATGATGAATGCTTGATTTCCAAAATTCGGATTGAGGTTGTCATGTGAGATCGTGAAGGGACGTGCCTTTTGTAGCGGCGTACGACATATACAAATGTAAGATAACGGACATGAGAAATATGTCCTTACAAATCTCCCCCTGTGTTTATGCCGGTACATACATAAAAATATCCAAATTATCAAATAAAAAATTGCCTATACAAATATACCCTCCCATTAACCCAAAACTGGAAAGGTAAAAATGAATAAGACTTCATCGTTTGTTCTTCAAATCTTCAAAACCTCAAATCTTTTCTCATCAGGGTGTGCAACGTATGATCATCAATGTAGTACCTCACACATGAGATAAAGCAAATAGCAAGTGACGTATCGAGTTTGAAATGAGATAGACATAGATACTAGTATTAAAAAAATATCAAAATGTCAAAACTCCCCCATAATATGATAAATCTTTCTCCCCCTTTTTATTATGTCCCCAAATAGACAGATATGAGAAGCAGAAATAAATGCAAATGGAGAACGTCACAAGGTAAGAAACTTCTATTTTTAAATTTTTCAAAATTTTTCACATAAAATATACAACAAAGAATCACACAATGAATCAACACAAAAATAATCAGGTCGATGATAGCGTAAATGTAGGGATGTGATCAAATTCGATAGGAAAATCAATGCATACAAACATGACATATGTGCACGATGAGTATCGAATACTCCTAACGAATGCACTTAACATCTTCCTTAGGTGTAAAATGATGGAAATATGAGACATTGACTCAATCAAATCGACAAATCAAAGCTCAAAAATGATTTTCACACCAATAACGTCCAAAACGATTTAATGCTTTTTTTGGACTTTCAAGGAAGTGCAAACCCGTTTAAATTCTCCAACTAAAACTCCCTTAGATTTATATTTTGAATAGAGGTGGACTAAATTCTCAAACTTTGGAGAATTGATGGTGAAACCTAAATGGCCCATATTTGGCATGTATTGCTTTTTATTGCCTTAAAACTTTTTTGGGCTCTTTTAACCTCTTTGGACCCCGGATAATAAAATTCCTCAATTTTTTAGGTTCGATTTAACGGTGGCTTAGTCGTAAAGGATAGATAATTATCATTCGTAGCCCTTCACCATTTTAAAAAAAATAATCTCACCAAATAGTTCTTTACATTCATTCTAATCTTGTCAAGTTTTATCGCATATGATTCGTTGTATAGATATAATTGAGATGGAAACACTCAAGCCAATATGTGATAGATAAGTACAATAATAAAATAAATTCGTGCATGTGTGCAGTAAAATGAGATAAGGAGCCAAACATGTAGAAATATATCACTAATCACATCTCAAAGACTCCAAACAATGTAAAGCACATGGATGCAATGATATAGCGTCTCAAATCACTATCAAACAGTCACATGGATAAATGGAATGAAATTTGAGACTCAGATATCTTAAATGCTCATCCATAAAAGGTGAAAATAAAATACAAAAATCTTTTTGTGCTTTTTCAAGATTTTCATAAAAAGAAAATCTTTTTGGATTTTTCAAAAAAATAAAAAAAGCAGAAAAAATAATAATACAAATGATACAACCTAGGAATAGGAATCATATATGATATGAACACGATAATGCATCCTATCCTAGATAGGAACCAACCCCTCAATCAACTGTGCAAATTACAAAAGACTTCTTAAGACTCTCAAATCTAAGGGCATCTAAAGGCTTCATGAATATATCAGATAACTGAAGGTCAGTGGGCATGAAACTCGAGGATATGACTTTCTCCTCAACTAAGTGTCGTATAAAGTGCTCATGTATCCTGATGTGCTTTGTGCACGAATGTTGGACTGGATTGCGAGATATATGTATCACGATCGTGTTATCACAGGAAATGGTCATGGTGTCCTGTCAAATCCCATAATCCTCCAGCATCTACTTCATCCACAAGAGTTGCATGCAACAACTCCCGACGGCGATGAACTCAGCCTCCACAGTGGACAAAGAAATGGAGTTTTGCTTCTTGCTCATCCAGGAGACAAGAGCAAAACCAAAATAGAAACACCCACTAGAAGTGCTCCTACAACCATCTACATTCTCGGCCCAATCGGCATCCAAATAGGCAGATAAACGGTCATCGGTATCAAAGGAATACCAAATACCGTATGAGAGAGTCCCACTCATGTATTTGATAATACATTTTAGAGCAAGTAAGTGTGACTCTTTTGGGGACACCTAATAACGTGCACAGACTCCAACACTAAAGGCTATGTCGGGACGACTAGCAGTCAAGTAGAGAAGACAACCTACCATACTCCGATATAAGGTTTGATCTATGTCCTTGCCTGAAGTGTCCTTACTAAGCTTGATAGAAGTACTCATAGGTGTACATTCATGCTTAGCAGACTTTAAACCAAATTTCTTCACTAGGTCTCTAGCATACTTAGATTGGGAGATGAACATCCCATCCTCTAGCTGACGAACCTGGAGACCAAGGAAGAAAGTAAGCTCACCTACCATGCTCATCTCAAACTTACTTTTCATTTCCTCCTCAAAGTGGTGAGCATGCTGGGAGCACGTGGATCCAAAGACTATGTCGTCCATATAGACATGGGCAACCAAAATAGCACCATCATCTCTCCTAACAAATAATGTCATATCAACTCCCCCTCTTTTGAAGCCATGGGCTAAGAGGTAGGAAGTAAGCCTCTCGTACCAAGCACGGGGTGCTTGCTTCAAACCATACAAGGCATTCCTTATATAGTAGACGTGCTCTGGGTCCTTAGGTTCTTCAAACCCTTTTAGTTGTTCCACGTAAACCTCCTCCTAAATAATGCCATTTAGAAAGGCACTCTTGACATCTATCTGATATAACTTAAAGCACAGATGACATGCGATGTCGAGTAGTAAGAGAACGAACTCAAGCCTCGCAACAGGAGAAAATGTCTCTCCAAATTCTACACCCTCTATCTATGTGTAGCCTTGAGCGACCAACCTATCCTTATTTCGAATTATGGTACC
The DNA here is from genome assembly GCA_949130495.1 of Sambucus nigra. Classification (NCBI taxonomy): domain Eukaryota; kingdom Viridiplantae; phylum Streptophyta; class Magnoliopsida; order Dipsacales; family Adoxaceae; genus Sambucus; species Sambucus nigra. The sequence goes on along the minus strand of OX422214.1, from coordinate 377,690,305 downwards.
ATTTGCATCAATTTTATTCTTGAAAATTCACTTGGTACCTATCACATTAGTCTCACAAGGTCGGGGGACAAGTTCCCAGACATTTTTCTTTTTAAACTGAAGCAACTCATCCTGTATGGCAGATATCCAGTGTTCATCTTTGAGTGCTTCTTTGTGATTCTTGGGCTCGACTTTGGACGTGTAGCAAAAATGGCTAACAATGTTCTCTAGCTGAGCACGAGTCTTGACCCTAAGAGTGGGATCGCCTATAATGGATGTTGGGCCGTGAATCTTGCGAACCCAAGCTTGTGTGTCCCCTAACACAGGCGTAGGGTCCACAGAGTGTGGGTGAGGGACAAGTAAATCGCTGCCAAAAAAATCCTCATCCTCACACTAAAGGCTAGGATCAATAATCGTCGGGGGTTCGTCATCTTTCACGGTGACGTTTATTGATTCCAAAACCTTAGAGCTCTTCAGTTTAAAAACCCGGTACTCTCTACTATTTGAAAAATATCCTAGTAATATTCCCTCGTCGCTCCGGGAGTCAAACTTTCCTAATTTCTCTCTATCCCGTAGGATGTAGCATTTACTCCCAAAGATAGGGAAATATGCAAGGTTGGGTTTCTTGCCAGTCCACAATTCATAAGGCGTCTTAAGTGTGTGTGGACGCAGGTAAATCTTATTCACCGTGTGGCATGCAGTAGACACTGCCTCTACCCAAAATCTCCTAGCAACTTTACGACCTAGAAGTATAGATCTAGACATTTCCTTGATCTTCCAATTCTTTCTCTCAACAGTCCCATTTTGTTGAGGAGTCTTCACATAAAAAAACTCATGTTTGATCCCAAGGCTATCATAGTAAAGACCTACCTTTGTTGCCTTAAATTATGTGCCGTTGTCACTACGTATCCTATTAATAGTGACTCTGTGTTGGTTTTGCAGGACACGGCACTTGGTCGTTAATAACTCTACAACATCGGATTTCTCTCTCAGAAAATCTATAATCGAATATCTGGAGAAATCATCCACCATCACGAGGATATACCTCTTACCACCAAGACTCTCAGTACGAGTAGGATCCATAAGATCTATGCGAATCAACTCAAGTATACGGGAGGTGGTAATGGAATGCAACTTCCTATGGGGGCTATGAATTTTCTTTCCCAACTGACAGGGTCCACAAATCGTGGAAGTCAGCTTTCTAAGTGATGGTAAGCCACGTACTAGGTCCCTTTTAGCTAAGTGAGTAAAATCTCTAACGTTCACATGACCTAGACGTTGGTGCCACAAATCCATAGGAGTGATCGTGGTGCTGTTGCAGACAAGTGAGGATGTTGGCATAGTCCCATAGAAATTATCCTATGTCCTCACCCCTTACACTAAAAGTTTATCGACTTAATTATAGACATTACACACATCTCGATTAAACTTTACGGTAAAGTCAATGTCGCACAACTGGCTAATGCCGAGAAGGTTTGCTTTCAAACCTTTGACGTACAAAATTTCTCTAGCTTAGAAAATCCTGGGAACTCAATAATACCTCGTCCTACAATGCTAGACTTTCTCCCATCTCCAAAGGTGACTCTACCTTCCTTATACTCCTCTAAGAAGGTAAAAAATGAGACATCATATGTCATATGTCTGGAGCACCCACTATCAAAATACCACTGTGAGGTATTATGTGCTTTGAGGGAGACATGAACAACAAGATCCTTTTTATCTTTCTTAGGAAGCCAAGACGTGGTAACCTTTCGTTTACCCTTTTTGTTGGTTTTAGCCAAGATGCAAGAAGCATTCACATAGTCAAAGACATCCGTTGGAATTCCTCCATCAAACTCTGTGATGTGGTGGCTAAAAATTCAACACGCTCTCTCAGACTGTCAAAATTATCAGTATGATGTGGTGGAGTAGTAGTACGTCGTGTCCGACCCAAACTATAGTAAAACTCCCAGAGGTGGCCTTTTCTTTTGCAATACGTACAGAAGAACGCAGTCTTAGGCGGACTTGGGTTTACTTTTCTTGGTCGAACTCTCATTCGTGTTTTTTTATGATGGCTATATGGAGTCGTAGTAAACTCAGGAACTGGTCCAGGTGCAATTTGGGACGTGGAGGCAGCATTATAACCAATTCCCTGCCTATCACTAAAACCTTAAGCGGGGCCGAGGAGCATCTTTCCTAATCTGTCCTCGATTTGAACCTTGACTTCCCGTTCTCACTCAAGATCATGAGTAAGTTGGGAAACAAGGGCTTCAATTTTCTTCTGAGTCTTCAGGGAGGAATGGATCTCACTCGTAAGACTAGCCACTTATTTAGTCAAGTCCCCTTTCTCTTTCTCAAAACCACTCTCTCTCTCTAAACAAACTTTCTTTCTCAGCACAAGCAGACTCTCTCTCTCGCTTCTTCTAAATCTTCCTCTAATGCGGTGATCTTAAGAACTAATGATTTGTTACACTTTTTGGTTTTGAATGGCTCATTATATAACTCAACCTAGGCGCGTTGAAGATTATTCTCGCTCTCACTTGCCTCATCCTCCCTCTTACATACATCGCTCTCACTATAGAGGTGTCCCTGTGAAGCAGCATCCTCATCGTCGTGAGGAGAACTAAAAGTACTCATATGAATAGCCATAAATGTGGTGACTCGTCTCTAGAGTCCACCGACTCGACCTCACTGTCGGCACTAAGGGTAGCATTAAGGACAGCTTTGCCTTTTTCTCTATTTAGCCTAGTAGCACAATCAAAATCTCTATGACCCCTACCGCTGCACTCATATCATCTCTCACTCTCTTTCTTAGGAGGATATTTAAAATCTTTTTCATTTTTCTTTTCAAACCTCTTTTTCTCAAACTTCTTTTTATCTTTGACATTACCACTTTTCTTCAATTTGATAATTTTCTTGAAATTTTTAGCAAACAGGGCCAAAGCATCTAAATCAAAGTCACTCAGAATCTGACGTATCTATCTCTCTTTTTTCTAGATGACTCTCCCCTCTTTCTTGTTGACCCCTCACTCTTTCTCTCCTGGGCATTAAGTGAAATTCCCTTATCTTTAGACCTGACAAATTTAGGAAGCATATCAATTTCATACATTTGCAAGTCTCCGACAAGTTCCTCCAATTTCAGTGTATTTAAATTACCATAGAATTTAACACAGTGACTTTAGGGATAAAACGCTTAGGCAGTGATCTAAGAATATTTTTAACAACTCTAGAATTAGGAATGTGTTCACCAAGATTAAAGCGAGTGTTAGCAATATCAGATAGTCTAGCATAAAATTCAGCAAAACATTCAGACTCAAGCATGGTTATTGATTCAAATTTAGTTGTTAAATTTTGCAGTTTAGACTCTTTCACAGCATTAGTTCCTTCATGGGTAAGTTACAAAATATCCCATGCCTCTTTTGACGTGGTGCACACCATTATCCATTTGAACTCATCAGGTGTGACGGATCCAGAAATAGCACTTAAACCCTTAGAATTAAAAGATGACCATTTAAATTCTTCTTCAGTCTAAGCACTGGAAGATTTTAAACTAGTTACGTTCTCAACAGTGATGGAGAGAGGTGTCCACCCTCTTTCAACCAAAATACAAACACGTTCATCAATGGCTTTTAAAGGAGATTTCATGCGGGATTTTCAGTGTGCATAGTTTGTCCCGTCAAAAACTGGCATTTTATTATATAACTTCTCCATTATGAACACCCTCTTTTTCAAAAATTAATTTTTCAGAAAATTGATATCTTAGAAAAAATTGCGAAAACTTACACGGTATAATTGTGTAATTGGCTCTGATACAAATTTGAAGGAGTGCGCGTTCGTTCAAATAGAGATATTATTTAATTAAACTCAATTTTCCCAGTTAAACACTAAATATGCATCTAGGTGTGATTGAAGATGATAAAATCATGCAAGAACATTCAAACACACACATGTGAGGAAAAATCCCCCAAAGGGGCAAAACCTTTTATTTTCACTATAATTTTGTAAGATACGATTACACGGATTACAATAAAAATACAGTGACACAAAAATACCCACAGGCATCGGTTCTGATGTCGTCGGTTGGAATCTCCCTCAGGAACTCCAGGTGAGCAGCAATGAAGAAGAAAGACGGCTTCTCCAAATGGGTTGAACAAACACAAGGTTTTTCTCTTGGGTTACAAAAGGATTCACAAAGATTTGGCAAGGATATGTGAAAACATGAGTCTTGGGACTCAAAAATATGAATACTAGAGTAATTAGAACTCTTAAAATCATCTCTCCAAGTCTTATGAAATAACTCCCCCAAAGTTGGCTTTTATAGAAATCCAAAACGAATTTTAAAACTTTGGAACTCTTGCCAGCATCAGGTACCCCAAATTGGTTCGGGTGTACCGCGAATCGGTTCTCCCCCTAGTAGGTTTTGGCCTTCGATTCGCGATAGTTCTCTAGTTTTGGGGATAAAAGGACTCGGCATTTTTGCAAGTCTTTTCTCAAAATTTTCTCCATTTTTTTGAAGGCCATAACTTATTCAGTGTAGCTCGGATTGAGGTGACATTTCTTCCAGTACATTTGTTGCATTGAGCTCTTCAACTTTCGAGTTGACCGAACCTCCAGACGGCGTTTGTAAAATTACTAAAATGCCCTTGAACTTCCATATCTTGCCTTCTTTCACTGTTTTTACTTCTCTTGCGTACCACTTGCATTAAATCCCTAAAATCGTGGAACATGAAGTCATTGAGGCAGATGTGGGACACTTGATGGAGATGATGAATGCTTGATTCCTGAAATTCGAATTGAGGCCGTTATGTGAGATCGTGAAGGGACGTGCCTTTTGTAGCGGCGTACGACATATACAAATGTAAGATAAAGGACATGAGAAATATGTCCTTACATTAAAAAAAATGTATATACTATTATATGTAGAAAGAAATAATTAAATAAAATTCTAAAAAAAATTCTCCTGACAGCTTGCATTGTCGGAATCAAAATAATAAATCATCTAAGTTTTAAAGCATATCATTCCCCGTAAAGGGTACATTGTCGGGATCAAAGCAATAAATCAACAAAGTTTTAAAGCAAATCATTGCTCGTCAACGATGCCATTTTGATTGGTTGAGTAGTCATGATCAAAGAAATAAATCGATTAAGTTTTAAAGCAAATCATTCTCCTGTAATGACGCCATTTTGCTAGGGGAAAAATCGAGCATCATGTAAATACGCTTGTAGGTGTTGTTTTTTATCTCGTTACAAAAGAAATAAACTTTAACTATGCATGTTTTATATGTATACAAACGAGTTCGGGTATGAAATCGACAAAGAGTATTGTCTAAAATTTGATTAATTTATTACTTTTAAAATAAAGTGAAAGGATGATGTTTGTTTTTCAGTGTTTTAATACTAAAATTAAAATAGGTGAATAATTAAAATAAATTAATTTTTAAATATTAAAACCATTGGTTAAGAATTAAATTCCTTAGCTCGAAATACGTAGAGTAAATAGTTACATAGTAAAACATATTTTAAACGTGAATAACACCCATTTAAATAAGTATTTAAACTTGGGATGTCACTCCACAAATTTCCATAGAAGTCTAAAAACGAATTTAGAATCAACAATATTCCCCCAAATTACCCACGTAATGTTGCAAATATGGTGATATTATTATATACCTCATTAAGATCATTATGTGTAATTTTGAACATAATCATTTCATTAAAATTGGTTTATTCCATCATATCATAGAAATGCAACTATACACCAAAGGTGAGTTCATTAATTTTAACCTAATTAAATACTTAAAAATCATGGTAACTAATTAAATAAAACATTATATGAGAAGGAATAATTTTTAAAGCAAGAAAATAATTTTTAATGTGAGTAGCTAATTATGAAAGGGTTTAACTAATTTTAGAAGGAAAATAACTAATTATAGAAGATGAATTAAATAACAGAACGATTTATTAAAATTAGAATTACATTGGAAATTGCACTATTCTGAACTACTAAAATGTAATGATATAAGCTGTCTACGGGTTGAGTTGTTTTTATAGGTGAGCCATTGGCGTGATGTGAAATATCTTAATAATACAACGAGAATAATTGGACTCGAAATATAGGGCTAAGGAAAAAGGGTCCACTGCCGTGCGCGTGGAGCGTGGAATGGAACTAGGATCAAGCCATGCATAGAGTGCTATGGCATTTGGGAGGGGCTAAGCTTGCTCCATGGCACGCATCTGATCGTTCGACCCCATCGCCACGTGGTGTGCATCTGGCCTTTGGATGAGCATTGTAGAATGAAAATAAAGATTGCTAGTGGGGGGGGGGGATTTTTTGAACCCGCGTCTCATCCCTCCTCCTTACCAATCCTAAGCACTAAACTAACAATACTTTCAATAATTGTAACAACTCCATAAATATATAATCCTCAAATTGTTCGCAATTTTCATATTTATAACTTAAACCCTAAAATCTATAACTTCTTCATTTGACCTCTCATCCGTGCACCCCTTGAACCGACGTGACCCTTGTTTTGAGGCTAATAATATTTCAACAGTGTCCGATTCATAAGTTTTGACTTCCAGTTTGGCTTGGGGCTTCGACTTTTGAGTTGCTTTCGGGTCCTACTTTATATGATCATAATTTCTTTGTTTGAGATCGGATGGACGTGTCGTTTGAACCCATAGGTTCCTTGATTTGAGACCGACAACCTTTGTGACAGTCCGAGTCCTAAAATGGTCATCTTAATTTACCATTTTACCCCTGAAAGTGCATAAGTGAATATTTTCTACCCCGATTGTGTAATACCCCGTATTTTTATGACTTTTAATTTTGGGGATTCATTAAATTTTAATTAGAGATATTAATTTAATATTAATCTGGAAAATCATTTAAATACTTACTAGCGTGATGAGAGTTAGTAATTATTGGAATTTTGTTATAAGTTACTTTATTAGAAAAGTAAGAGATGTAATTATAATTACTAAAACTATCACGGGAATCTAATTTGATAATTTCGGAAACTTATCGGGACGTGCTTGTTTCGTGTCGGGATTAAATTCGAACTATTAAAAGTGACTAAATTATAAGTCACCCATATGGTCATTTTGAGTGCGTTAATGTGTTCGGAAGGGTCGAGATAGTCAAAATAATGTACCCGGGGGTTTAGTTTGGGTCTCGGGGCGTTTTTAGGCCTAATTAACACCCCGGGAGGGCATTTTGGACATTTTTCATTTTTGGGCATGAAAACCCACGAAAATTCTAAGAGTATATCAGATGGTAGGAGTCATCTTCTAGGGTTAGAACAACCATAAACCAAAGACGGCCATTGGAGAGGAAGAGGAGAAGCTTTCCAAGGAGTTCTAGGCCAAGAACTCCACCGTTTTGCACCACCGTCACCGCCAAACGTTAGATCGCGCAATGGGGATCACAACCACACAAATCTCTCCACAAATCTGAACAAAGAATTCTCAGGCAAGTATCTATCTCGCTCTATTTCAGTTAATTCTTCATTAATATTAGTCTAGGATTGATTGGGACTAGTTTTTGTGAAAGAAAAACCTATTTTGGAGACTTAGATTTGCATGATGTATAGGTTAGAGATGTATTCTAGAAACCAAACTCAGATGTAAAGGTTGAACCACGAAATTATAGTGAATTAAGTGTATGAAATCTGATAAAAGAATGGTAAGAAACTAAACAAAGAAAGTATTAGGGTTCTAGATATTTCTATGGATTATGCCCCATTTAATTCGTTTTTCATGATGAAAATCCGCATGCCTGACGTAGAATATCACTTATTTGAGGATATAAAACTTGTAGTATAAATTATTGGAAGTTTAGTAATCAAATATATTGGTTTGGAGTATTTTGGAAGAAGAAACCCATAACTGGAAATTCTGCAGATTTGCCATACCTGCTAGATCGATCGATCGAACCAAGATCATCGACCGATCAATGGATGGATCGATCGAACCCCTGCCTTAGATCGATCGACCCCTCCTGGCAGACTTATATTTTCCTTTTTGAATGATTAATTTCAATTTAAGTGAATAGTAATCTTTGGTCATTTCTATTAAAACATTTTGGGATATAAAGAAGACCTGTAGGACTTTAGAAATATATGGAACCATTAATGTAAGACGAAATTAACATTTCAGGGGGTGTTTTACATATAAGGGACAATGGGAACATGTTTTAAAGGGTGAGACTCGTAAGGAAGTTACGTTGTAAAATAAATGAGAACCTACTGAAATTACACTTGGGGAGATAGGAATTCACGAGTGTTACGTAGTAAGTTGGAATAATTCCATAATTAAGAATAAGAGATAAACCGTTATATGTGATAACCTGGAAATGTGTAATAGGTATAAATATCATAATTATGGGTCGTGAGAGTGTACCTAAATTTGATATGGTAATAGTAGTATACATATATGACTGTGTTTATGCATATACTATATACGTGTAAAAATCATGCCCGCGCTACTTGCTATCCCTGAGGTTACCGCGCTGGGACTGTCTTATCTCGATGGGACCTTTATGGGGGATATTGACTCGTATCCTAGAACATAGGAATGCTTGGTACAGGATATCGGATCGATAGTCAGACGGTCCTAAGAGACGTGAGTGTATGTGCTGACCTCTTAGTGACTTGGAACTATGCTTTGCCTCAATTTGTATGTGTTTTGTGTTAATACAGTTCGAGACTGATTTCGAAGTTGTATTTCCCTTAGTACGAGTGATACAGGGAGTGGATAGCAGAGTATGCCCGCACCATAAATTTTATGTGGGGTGCCGTCAGAATATATATATATATATATATATATATATATATATATATATATATATATATATATATATATATATATATATATATATATATATATATATATATATATATATATATATATATATTATATGAGTATTTATTATATATTTAAACCTAAGATTTGGGAACTACCTACTGAGACTATGGTAAGTAAGAAATGAATAATTATTTCAACTTGGGAATAAGAGCTTGGAAAGTATGATGTGTTACTGAGAAACTTTATAATTAAATGAGGCTTATGTGAGAACTTTACTGTTAAATAAAATTAACTCTCTTAACATTAGAAATCGTTGGCATGAAATCTTGTGAGTAACTTAAGATAGGTTAAATTGTTGGGAGTATTAGTGCGATAGGTGTGCACATTAGAAGAGAGGTGAGAATTTCTCAAGGGAGTGTCGCACTAATATGATGGTTGCATTAGCCGGTACGCATTTTTAATACTTGCTAAACTAATTTTAAACTATTTTACAATCGGGCTCTGACCCGTTTCCTATTTTCTCTTCTCTCTTGTATATATATATATATATATATATATATATATATATATGTGTGTGTGTGTGTGTGTGTGTGTGTGTGTGTGTATATTATAGGTGCCCAGCCACAGGGGCGTCTTTCATAGGATCCTTTGGAAGGAACGCGTTGCAGCTTAGGTGGGAGTTGCAGGCCTCTTGCTTAGACGACCTCATTCTTGATTCCACTTCTAGTTTCTACTTTATCCAGTTGGGCATGTGTCTCCCTTTTCCATTATTCAGTTGTTTTTATCAGAGATTGTGATTCATTTATTTCCAGTATTTTTACTTTGGGATTATTACTGTCAGGATGTTTGCCTTAAAGTTTTAAAGTCGGAATTTATTAGTTGAACGCTTAATTGTTTGGATTATATGTTCCAGTATAGTTGTTGTGTGATTCTTAAACTATGGATTATGTAAAGTTTTAAATGTTGGTTTTTAAATGGAACTTGGAAATTGATGTGTTAAAATGGTTTTGTCACTTAGCTTAATTATTTAGGGTGTTTAATTGGAAAAGTTACTTTTGTGGCAGTGATACTAAGAATGAACCAACCGTTAACCTTGGTTATAATTTAATGAAGGACTGATCACCCGGTATTTAATTAGGCGGGATGTCATAAGTGGTATCAGAGCATCAGGTTCTAGTGTCCTTTAGGATCTGTACGACTTATTTCGCTTTCGGGTTAGCGTTCTTGCTATAGAGCCCTATTTTAGGATTATTGTATTCTTGCTTTTACGATTAGGTCTTCAACTATTTGAGATTTGATAATAACTGTACACTAATAGAACTTCTTTACGTTTCAGATGCCTCCGAGATGCGCACCTAAGGATAGGCGTGCCCTAACCGAGCAACCAGTAGCTCCGGCTCAGGGAATGATGAACGCAATCGAGGTAGCCGCTATCATTGATCAGGCGATAAATGCCGCGCTAACGGTAGTGAAGCAAGCTCCACCCCAGGTTCAGGCAGTGGCGCCAGTACCGGGACAGCTTCCATCTGCATGGGAGCGAGTTAGGGATGCCTTCCAGAAGGCGCATCCCCCAGAGTTTGCGGGTAGTTCAGATATTATTGTAGCCATCCAATGGAAGAAAGATATCCAGAGGCATCTGTGCATGTACGAGTGCACGGACGTGCAGAAACAGCTGTTGGCTTCCTTTAAGCTAGTGGGGGCCGCATTGCATTGGTGGGAATCCACTACCACCTTGGAGGAGAGGGATGTTATCACTATTCAGTCATTTTGGACGCGGTTTGACAGCAAATACTTCCCATCCGCCGTGCAAACTGAGATGAGGAGGAAGTTACTGAGTTTAAAATAGGAGAATTCGACTGTTGCTGAGTATGAAGAGGAGTTCACAAGACATCTCACTATAGTTCCAGATGAGGCACCCACTAAGGGAAAGAAAATAATGTTGTTTGTGGATGGATTGGCTTGGAGGATCCGTTAGCACCTCATAGGCAATCTGTCACTGAGTACCTACACGGATGTACTCAATGTTGCTCTGCTACACTGCCAGGATCACCGCTTCCATCTGTAGGGAAGAAAATGAGTAGGAGAGTCCATCCAGCAGGGCAGGACAGGGAGTAATGGTGCTAGTGGAGCACCGACATCTCAGGGTCAGACTCGTCAGCACGAGTAGAGTTACCATTAGGGGACCCTGCCAAGCGTTTCCGATCAGGTGACTCCAGGCAGGGATTTGGGGGGTTTAGGCAAGGCCAGCAGGGCCAACATCCTCAACCACAGGGTCAGCAGTAGGGCCATCAGGGCCAACAACATTTTCAGTAGGGCCAGCAGGGCCAATGGCGGGGTGGTAATGACCACCAGGGCCGTAATCAGCAGGGACAGAGGGGGGGGGAAATTTCAGGGGCCGATGCTTCAGCTGAGTAAGAATGGCCACAGGCGCTAGGATTGTCCATAGGGTGATAGGGTCCCACAGCAGCAGGGTGCCCGTAATGAGCCATAAAGGCCACTTTTTCTAGCCGCCCTCCCAGCACCAGCTCATGTACCAGCCCTACCAGCCATTCCAGCCGCTCCAGTGCAGCAGGGACAGTTATAGTACGGATGTTTCTATAACGTCCACCAGGCAGCAGCTCCACAGGAGCCACCCGCGATTGAGGGTACATTTCCTTTCCATGGTACTATGGGTCGGGTTTTATTTGATACTGGGGCGACATACTATTTTATAGCTCCTCATTTTGCGAAGGCCTTAGGGTTATTAGCCATAGAAGAGAGCACTGTAACATGTGTAGACTCACAACTGGTAAATGGATCGTTAATTTTCTTTATATGCCGGGGTGTGGGAGTAGAGATTGGTAGCTTGTTATTACCAGCATACATGTTAGTCTTAGATATGCATGAGCACGATGTTATTATTTGTATGGATTGGCTTGCAGCATACAGAGCCATGATAGATTGTTTTGGTGGGATTATTGTCTTTGCCATTCCGGGGCAAGAGATGTTTGTAGTGGCGATGCCTCACCCAGAGGGAGGCTCTACCCCTCATTTGTATTACATAGAGGAGGATACCTCTAAGGAGGTCATGATTCCCTTAGACTTGATCCCAGTTATTCATGAGTATTCTAATGTATTTCAGTAGATACCAGGCCTACCCACCAGTCAAGAGATAGACTTTGTCATAGATTTATTACTAGATACTCGACCGATAGCACGCTCTCTATACCGTATGGCTCCGGCGGAGATGCGAGAGTTACGAGATCAGATAGAGCATCTGTTAATTTAGGGCTTCATTCATAGGAGTACCTCACCTTGGGGCACTCTAGTGTTGTTTGTAAAAAAGAGAGATGGTTCACTAAGGCTATGTGTGGACTACCGGGAGCTGAATAAAGTCACGATACGAAACAAATATCCTTTGCCTCGAATAGATGATCTATTCGACCAGCTGAGGGGAGCAACCTTATTTTCAAAGATAGATTTGAGGTCAGGATACCATCAGCTACGTATTAGGGAGCAGGATGTTTCGAAGACTGCTTTCTTGACGAGATATGGGTCCTATGAGTTCAGAGTGATGCCATATGGACTCATAAATGCTCCAGCCGTATTCATGGACTTTATGAACCGAGTGTTCAGAGAGTTCCTAGATCAGTTTGTCATCGTCTTTATAGATGACATCCTGATATATTCATACACTAAGGAAGAACATGCTGAGCACTTAAGGCAGGTTCTTCAGACTCTACGAGAGCATCAGCTCTATGCTAAGTACGAGAAGTGTGGGTTCTGGTTACGAGAAGTACAATTCTTGGGGCATGTTGTTTCTAAACTTGGGATAGCGGTTGACCCGAGTAAAGTGTCAGCAGTGAGGGAGTGGGGACAACCCAAGACACCGACGGAAGTACGTAGTTTCTTGGGGTTAGACGGGTACTACATGAGATTCATTCGAGGGTTCTCCAAGATAGCGGGTCCATTGACAAACCTGACTCGCAAGGGGGTACCATATGTTTGGGACGATACATGTCAATTGGCTTTCGATGAGCTGAAAGACAAGCTTACTTCAGCACCAGTCCTTGCTTTACCTAAGCCGGGCATGGAGTATCTGGTTTACACCGACGCCTCCTTACGGGGACTCGGGGGAGTACTTCAGCAGGAGGAGAAGGCTATAGCCTTTGCCTCCCACAAGCTTAAGCTTCACGAGAGGAATTACCTCGCACACGACCTAGAGTTAGCAGTGGTCATCTTTGCATTGAGGATATGGAGACACTATTTGTTGGGGGAGAAATTTCGCTTATTCAAATACCATAAGTCACTGCAGTACCAGTTCACTCAGCGAGAGCTGAATATGCGTCAGCGCATGTGGTTAGAGTTTGTGAAAGACTATCAGTTCGACATACAGTACCATTTGGGGAAGGCCAACGTAGTTGCTGATGCGTTTAGCCGTCGACCGGTAGATGATGTAGCGGATGTCTGGAAAGCAAAGTGGAAAGAGTTGGGTCACCAAGATGCGATAGCCCGTTCCTTCATATCTGTCATGAGAGTGGCACCCGAGATTGTTACGAGGGTAATATAGGCACAGACAGCAGACCCATTTTTCTAGGAGCAGATTGTACAGCTTTTAGCTGAGGGTGCTGAGTTCTATTCTATTAGTTTTGATGCAGGTTTCAGGTTTAATGGGAGATTGGTGGTTCCCGAAGGAGCAGACTTACGTCATGCAGTGATGACCCAGTCTCAGGGGTCCCGATTTACGGTACATCCTGGGGGAGATAAGATGTACCAGGATATGAGGCGACAATACTGGTGGAGTGGGATGAAAAAGGACATTGCTGAGTTCGTGTCCAAGTGTTCCACTTGCCAGCGGGTAAAGGTTGACCACCAGAAACTATCGGGGTTGCTTCAGCCATTGGAAATACCCGTGTGTAAGTGGGAGAGTATTTCTATGGATTTTATTACTGGGTTGCCTACATCACAGTGGGGCCACGACTCCATCTGGGTGATTGTGGACCGTTTGACCAAGGTGGCTCATTTTCTACAAGTGCGGACAGACTATACCATGGATTAGTATGATCAGTTGTTCATTGCTGAGATTGTCAGATTACATGGGGTGCCCCTGGATATTGTGTCAAATAGAGACAAGATTTTCATGTCGCATTTCTGGCAGAGCATTCAGGAGGCCATGCGTACAGAGTTGAGGTTGAGTTCAGCTTATCACCCACAGACAGATGGACAAACTGAGTGTACCAATCAGATGTTAGAGGATATGCTACGCATGTGTGTCCTTGATTTTGGAGGAGGTTGGGAGCCACATCTTCCACTGGTAGAGTTTGCTTATAATAACTCTTATCAGTTCACGATTGGCATGGATCCATTTGAGGCATTGTATGGCAGGCCTTGTCGTTCCCCAACTTATTGGATAGAGGTGGGGGATAACAAGTTGCTTGGACCAGAGGTGATTCAGGAAACCTTCGCTAGGATTGAGATTATCTAGAGTCGCATTTGGGTAGCCCAAGACAGGCAAAAAAGCTACGCCGATGCAAAATGGTTATTTCGAGAATTTAATGTGGGGGACCAAGTATTACTACGTATATCTCCTATAAAAGGAGTGATGAGGTTCGGAAAAAAAGGTAAATTAGCCCCGAGGTACGTGGGACCATTTCCAATTATCGAGAAGGTTAGGTCGGTAGCATACGGGTTGGGACTGCCAGAGCACTTACATCGCATTCGCGATGTATTCCACATCTTGTCGTTGAGGCGATACCTTCGGGATGACATGGTCCACACCCATATCGCGATTGATGAGATTGACTTACAACCCGACAGCTCTTACGAGGAGAGGCCAGTGGCTATCCTAGACCATAGCGAGAGGATATTGAGGTCGAAGGTAGTCCCACTTGTTCGGGTCCAGTGGGAGCATCATAATGTGGAGGAATCCACGTGGGAGCGTGAGGCGGACATGGGTGAGGAGTATCCAGAGTTAGTTTTACCAGGTACACCCTATTTTTCAAATTTCGGGACAAAATTCTGTTATTAGGGGGGAAGTATGTAATACCCCGTATTTTTATGACTTTTAATTTTGGGGATTCATTAAATTTTAATTAGAGATATTAATTTAATATTAATCTGGAAAATCATTTAAATACTTACTAGCGTGATGAGAGTTAGTAATTATTGGAATTTTGTTATAAGTTACTTTATGAGAAAAGTAAGAGATGTAATTATAATTAGTAAAACTATCACGGGAATCTAATTTGATAATTTGGGAAACTTATCGGGACGTGCTTGTTTCGTGTCGGGATTAAATTCGAACTATTAAAAGTGACTAAATTATAAGTCACCCATATGGTCATTTTGAGTGCGTTAATGTGTTCGAAAGGGTCGAGATAGTCAAAATAATGTACCCGGGGGTTTAGTTTGGGTCTCGGGGCATTTTTAGGCCTAATTAACACCCCGGGAGGGCATTTTGGACATTTTTCATTTTTGGGCATGAAAACCCACGAAAATTCTAAGAGTATATCAGATGGTAGGAGTCATCTTCTAGGGTTAGAACAACCATAAACCAAAGACGGCCATTGGAGAGGAAGAGGAGAAGCTTTCCAAGGAGTTCTAGGCCAAGAACTCCACCGTTTGCACCACCGTCACCGCCAAACGTTAGATCGTGCAATGGGGATCACAACCACACCAACCTCTCCACAAATCTGAACCAAGAATTCTCAGACAAGTATCTATCTCTCTCTATTTCAGTTAATGCTTCATTAATATTAGTCTAGGATTGATTGGGACTAGTTTTTGTGAAAGAAAAACCTATTTTGGAGACTTAGATTTGCATGATGTATAGGTTAGAGATGTATTCTGGAAACCAAACTCACATGTAGAGGTTGAACCACGAAATTACAGTGAATTAAGAGTATGAAATCTGGTAAAAGAATGGTAAGAAACTAAACAAAGAAAGTATTAGGGTTCTAGATATTTCTATGGATTATGCCCCATTTAATTCGTTTTTCATGATGAAAATCCGCATGCCTGACGTAGAATATCACTTATTTGAGGACATAACACTTGTAGTATAAATTATTGGAAGTTTAGTAATCAAATATATTGGTTTGGAGGATTTTGGAAGAAGAAACCCATAACTGGAAATTCTGCAGATTTGCCATACCTGCTTGATCGATCGATCGAACCAAGATCATCGACCGATCGATGGATGGATCGATCGAACCCCTGCCTTAGATCGATCGAGCCCTCCTGGCAGACTTACATTTTCCTTTTTGAATGATTAATTTCAATTTAAGCGAATAGTAATCTTTGGTCATTTCTATTAAAACATTTTGGGATATAAAGAAGACCAGTAGGACTTTAGAAATATATGGAACCATTAATGTAAGACGAGATTAACATTTCACGGGGGTGTTTTACATATAAGGGACAATGGGAACATGTTTTAAAGGGTAAGACTCATAAGGAAGTTACGTTGTAAAATAAATGAGTATCTACTGAAATTACACTTGGGGAGATAGGAATTCACGAGTGTTACGTAGTAAGTTGGAATAATTCCATAATTAAGAATAAGAGATAAACCGTTATACGTGATAACCTGGTAATGTGTAATAGGGATAAATATCATAATTAGGGGTCGTGAGAGTGTACCTAAATTTGATATGGGAATAGTAGTATACATATATGACTATGTTTATGCATATACTACATACGTATAAAAATCATGCCCGCACTAGTTGCTATCCCTGAGGATACCGCACTGGGACAGTCTTATCTCTATGGGACATTTATGGGGGATATTGACTCGTACCCTAGAACATAGGAATCCTTGGTACAGGCTATCGGATCGATAGTCAGACGGTCCTAAGAGACGTGAGGATATGTGCTGACCTCTTAGTGACTTGAAACTATGCTTCACCTCAATTTGTATGTGTTTTGTGTTAATACAGTTCGAGAGTGATTCCGAACTTGTATTTCCCTTAGTACGAGTGATACTGGGACTGGATAGCAGAGTATGCCCGCACCATAAATTTTATGTGGTGTGCCGTCAGAATGTATATACTATATGAGTATTTAATATATATTTAAACCGAAGATTTGGTAACTACCTACTGGGACTATGGAAAGTAAGAAATGAATAATTATTTCAACTTGGGAATAAGTGCTTGGAAAGTATGATGCGTTACTGAGAAACTTTATAATCAAATGAGGCTTATGTGAGAACTTTACTGTTAAATAAAATTAACTCTCTTAACATTAGAAATCGTTGGCATGAAATCTTGTGAGTAACTTAACATAGGTTAAACTGTTGGGAGTATTAGTGCGATAGGTGTGCACATTAGAAGACATGTGAGAATTTCTCAAGGGAGTGTCGCACTAATATGATGGTTTCATTAGCCGGTAAGCATTTTAAATATTTGATAAACTAATTTTAAATTGTTTTACAATCGGGCTCTGACCCGTTTCCTATTTTCTCTTCTCTCTTGTATATATATATATATATATATATATATATATGTATATATTACAGGTGCCCAGCCACAGGGGCGTCTTGCATAGGATCCTTTGGAAGGAACGCGTTGCAGCTTAGGTGGGAGTTGCAGGCCTCTTACTTAGACGACCTCATTCTAGATTCAACTTCTAGTTTCTACTTTATCCAGTTGGGCATGTGTCACCCTTTTCCATTATTCAATTGTTTTTATCAGAGATTATGATTCGTTTATTTCTAGTATTTTTACTTTGGTATTATTACTGTAAGGATGTTTGCCTTAAAGTTTTAAAGTTGGAATTTATTAGTTGAACGCTTAATTGTTTGGACTATATGTTCCAGTATAGTTGTTATGTGATTCTTAAACTATGGATTATGTAAATTTTTAAATGTTGGTTTTTAAATGGAACTTTGAAATTGATGTCTTAAAATGGTTTTTTCACTTAGCTTAATTATTTAGGGTGTTTAATTGGAAAATTTATTTTTGTGGCAGTGATGCTAAGAATGAACCAACCGTTCACCTTGGTTATAATTTAATAAAGGACAGGTCACCCGGTATTTAATTAGGCGGGGTGTCACAGATTGCTTCCCGACTTCAACATTAGCATTGTAACACTTATAAATACTCAAATAAACCTTGTAAAAGCAATCATCAATGAATATATAAGGTTATATAGTAAATTAGTAAAATACGTGGGTTTAGCGAGTATGAGACTTTAATATTGCGTAGTAAAATCGGTAATAATACGCAACATTTGTTATTAATCAATCACCCTTTTGCTTTTGGGAGGAGAATAGTCCTCTGATAGTCTTATCCTTCTCACTCAAAGACTATTGAGACTTCCCCATCCCCTTTCTTAGCTAAAAGTTCTCTGATTCAAGAAAATATAATCCTTTTCCAACTTGTTCACTTGATCGGGATTTAGTAAACCCCGCGAACTCAACTCTGAGATCATTATTCTCTTTTTTAAGAATAGCACTAACCTCTCTTGCGCCTATAATATCAGCCTACAAAGTGAAGTTGTTCCTTGCATAGGTAGGCTTAATGTCGGCCAATTTTTTTATCAAAACCTCCCCTTCTGCTTGGCTCGACAACCTTCCACTCAAAGTCGTCCCTTAGGATGGATACTGACTCCCTATGAGTCCATTAAGAAATAAAAATCAATTCATGAAGGGCAGCGTTGTCTTTCACATCCCGATGAAAGGTGACTAAGATCCAAGTAAGCTTTGTTTGCTTGGACAAACACATCAAGACCCAAATACTGGTCAAGATCGTTATCATCGTCGTCTCCATCATGACCGAAAGAAAATAATCTTTCACGTCTTTCTTGAAAATTGTGATAATTAGCGACGGGCGTTGTAAGTCTTGCGTAAAACTTCATAGGCAGGTGGTTGAGCATATAAGCTCTGAAAATAAAAGAAAACATGTGAGGAATAATAAAGCATGCCTCTACACCAAAATGAACTTTTAGTAGAATACTATTTTTTTTATTACTAATAATATTATACCTTACTATTTCTCACAATAAATTATTGTTAGTAATCTCATATAAGTATTACTAATAATAATTCAATATTTTAAACATGATGTTTTAAAGAAAAGGGTAAATTTGCCCCCAACGAAGGAAATTCCCCGAATATTACGCACCCAAACTAAAAGAACTCACCCAGGGTTTGTCGTACACACTTATTCACTATCTTCGTTCTTTGTTCAATTTTAAGAAGTCTCCTTCGTTCAATGTCATTCACTCTCTTTGTTATGCTTATGATGCTACTTCTAATAACCTTGGGATCATTTTTTCACTTTTAATCTGTATATATATATATATATATATATATATATATATATATATATATATATATATATATATATATATATATATATATATATATATATATATATATATAAAGAGAGAGCGAGAGGATAGAGCAAGGCTCCTATATATCATGCTTCCAACATCACCCATACATCACACCTAGTTCTAGGTCCTAAAAGTTTTTTTTCAGTTTTTTTATTTTATCCATACAGTTAGTTAACCTAAAAAATTAGGTCAAAATACAATTTCTAGCTATTTTTTAAAAAAATATTTTGTTAGCGCAGACCCATATAAATAAGTAATTTTTATAAGGGTCTGCTTTAAGAGAATATTTTTAAAAAAAATAGCTAGAAAATGTATTTTGACTTAATTATTTGAACTTATGTTTATTGAAAGGTTTGAATAGAAAAATAAAAAAATTGGAAAAAAAGATTTCTTACAACCGAGAACTAGGTAAGATGCATAGAGTGTGATGTAGGAGAGTCTCTCTCTCTCTCTCTCTCTCTCTCTCTCTATATATATATATATATATATATATATATATATATATATATATATATATATATATATAGTGTGTGTGTGTGTGTGTGTGTGTGCGTGTGTGTGATGTAGTTAGGGCTGTAAATCGGGTTGGGTGAGCCGGGCTTGGGGTTGCTCAGGCTCGGCCTGAACTCACTTACCCATGCTCAAGCCCGAGCTCGGCCTGAATTATTTTTTCCCACCTAGGCATGAACTTGGCTCATATATATTAAGGGCTTCGGGCCCGATTTCAATTTTTTTTGTTAAAAAAGTTTGAATTTTTTTTATTTTTGTATTTCCATCATGGACAAAATTACACATTAAAATCTAATTGATATTTCATGAAATAAAATATATAATTATGAAATGTATTAAATTAAAACAAGGGAAATAAGAGTGAAAACCTACAAATGTCTATTAAATTTCATATATTTAGCAAAATTGGATCACTAACAAAGGCCTATTGTAACTTGAGCAATTATTAAATTAAATAACCATAATGAGATTAACAATAAAATCACAAAATTGAGAATCACATGTAATCTAATGTATTATGACAAATGATTTTTTTTAAAGTAGTAAATGAAATAAAAAAACGAAACCTAATTAAACAATGTTAACATAAATATGTTATATTATATAAATTATTTATTTATTTATAAATATGAAGTTCGGGCTTCGGGCCCAATTCGGGCTTGGCAAAGTTCGGCTCAAGCTCGGCCCAAAATTCATTCGGGCTTGAAATTTTGGCTCAGACTCGGTGTGACACCCCGACTAATTAAATACCGGGTAGCTACTCCTCCGTATAAACCCTTGACCCAACAATTGTTCAATCTGATCCCGTAACTCCCTCATCTCAGCTGGAGCCATACGGTACGGTGCACGTGCTATAGGTCTCGTACCTGGTAATAAATCTTTAACAAAGTCTATCTCTCGACTGGGGGGTAGTCCTGGTATCTCCTGAAACACATCCGAATACTCCCTGACAACTGGGATAGAATCTAAAGGAATTACAACCTCCTTAGAGGTATCCTCCTCTATGTAATACAGATGAGCGGTCGACCCTCCCTCTGGGCGAGGCATCGCCACTACAAACATCTCTTTCCCCGAAATGGCAAAAACAATGCTCCCACTGAAGCAATCAATCATGGCCCTATAAGCTACGAGCCAATCCATACCGATAATCACATCGTGAACATGCATATCTAATACCAACATGTCTGCAGGTAATACCAAACCACCAATCTCTACCCCCACTCCCCGGCATGTAAAGAATATAAGTGACCCATTCCCCAATGGTGAGTCGACACACGTTACTGTTCTCTCCGTTGTGGCTAACAACCCTAAAGCCTTCGCAAAATGTGTAGATATAAAACAATGTGTAGCCCCCGTATCAAACAATACCCGACCCATAGTGCCATGGATAGGAAACGTACCCTCAATCGCAGGCGGTGCCTGTGGACCTGCTGCCTGGTGGACGTTATAGACACGTCCATACTGTAGCTGCCCCTGATGAGCTGGGACTGCTGGAATGGGTGGAAATGCTTCCATCTGTGGCGGTGCGGGGAGAGCGGCGGGAAACATAGGCCTCTACGGCTCCTGGCGAGCACCCTGCTGCTACTGCTGTGGGGCCCTGCCCCTATCAGGACAATCCTGTCGTTTATGGACAGTCTTGCCACAAACAAAACACTTCCCTGAGAAGTTTCCTCCTCTCTGCCCCTGCGGTCCCCGGCCCTGGTAGTTGTTACCGTTCCTCCCTTGGCCCTGCTGAAACTGCTGCCCATTCTGCCCCTGTTGGCCCTGATGGCCGTTTGGACCCTGATGGCCCTGACGGAAACCTCCCTGTCCGTGCCTGTAGTTCCCTGATCTGAACCTCTTCTGATCCCCCTGCTGGGAACCCTGCTCACCCTGTCTCTTCCCCTGAACCGATTGTGCCCCACCGGCACCATGTCCTCCAATCCTACCCTGATGGCTAGACTCTCCCGATCTCTTGCCCTCAGCCATATGAAAGCGGTGATCCTGGCAGTGTAACAAAGCAGCATTAACCACATCAGAATAAGTGGCCAACGAAAGGTTCCCTAACAGATGTTGACGGATCCTCCATGTCAACCCGTCGGTGAATTTCTCAATCTTCTTCTTTTCTGTCGGTATCTCGTCCGGAACGATATTCAACAGATTCGTGAACTCGGCCTCATACTCGGCCACGGTCTTACCCTCCTGCTTCAGACTCATCAATTTCCTCCTCATTTCCGTGTGAATAGCTGACGGAAAGTACTTGCGGTCGAACCGCACCCAAAAGTCCTGAATAGTGAGAGTATCCCTCTCCTCCACGGTGGTAATAGACTCCCACCACTGCAGTGCAGATCCAACTAGCTTGAAAGTAGCTAGCACCTGCTTCTGAACATCCGTGCACTCATACATCCTCAAGTGCCTCTGTATATCCTTCCTCCACTAGCTCGAGACTACTACATCTGAGCTACCTGCAAACCATGGCGGATGCGCTTTCTGAAAAGCGTCACGTACACGTTCCCATGCAGACGGGAATGCATTTGCCTGTACTGGCACGGCAACCGGCGCCTGAGGTGGTGCCTGCTGAACTACGGCAATCATGGTATTTACCGCTTGGGCTACAATGGTTGCAATCTCAGCGGCGTTCATCATGCCCTGAACTGGAGCGGGCTGGGGTTCGGGCGTTGCATCCCTGGGAACTCGTCGTGCACGTTGTGGAGGCATCTGAAATAAGAATAAAGTTTATAAGTTCGCAGTTATAAACTTAAAATAGCTGAAGAACGAAGCATACACAAAAGAGTACAACAGTCCTAAAATATAGGGCTCTATATCAAAGAAAACTTAGCGGAAACATAATAGCCGTACAGATCCTAAAGGACACTAGAACCTGATGCTCTGATACCACCTGTGACACCCCGACTAATTAAATACCGGGTAGCTACTCCTTTATTAAATTAAACCGAAATGCCAAGTTGGCTCAGTTAATAGCATCACTGTCGAAAACATTTTATTATTACTAACCACCTAGTATTTAAAAAGTAAGTTGCCAAATTTTAATTAAAGTCTGATTAACATGGAGTAAAAGATTTAATGCAAGAATAATATCACCATTTACCATAACGAAGTAATAGAATAACCATCACACGATATAAATAAATCTAGAGGAAAACTCCTCACAACAAACTCCACAACTGAAATGAATAACTAAATACTGAATACTGAATCAATACATGCCAAAGTCTGAAAAACTGATATGGAAAAGTATCTCTGATGGAACTGGGCAACATGCCCTAAAACTGAGGAATACTGAACATGGAATCCAACTGATAGAAGTGTCTACAAGAAAATCCCTGTAACTTCCACAAACAGCTACAGCTCGTCATCTGAATGAGTATCATATGCATGGTGTCCTTGTGGCTGGGCACCTAAAATGGTTTTACAAGAAAAATAGATTTGAAAGCAAACGGGTCAGAGCCCGATGTGGAGATATTTTAAAAACCTGCAAGTGCTTTAAAAACATTTAAAACATTAAATGCAAAGTACATGTTAGGACGTGCGCTCACATGAAATTCTCACATCTTATCTAACTGTGCAATCCAAACGTAAGTACCCATCTAAAATGACACAAACCACTAGCTAAGTGACATCATATCCAGCTAGACTGACATAGGTTCTACCCTTATTACTCGGTTCCCATTAACAAAAAAACGATCTCAATTAAATAGGGGTTTAACCTAAACTCAGATGCTCAATATACAATATATTTCACTATCAGTTATCCCGTTATGTTTTTCTCGAAACCATACCGTAATTATATTCACAACATTAACATGAAGGTTCCCATTAATTAAGTGTATATTATTCACATCATAAATATACAATACAAGCACCCAGAGAACTAAGTTGCGGTGCACACATACTCTGCTATCCATCCCGGTACATCACGTACATAAGGATCACATATTCTGAATCTCTCAGGAATAGTTCACAGATAACAACATCACAAATAATGGAGGCGAACACAGTCACATCACATGGGTCACGCACATACCTACGCTCCCACGATCAGCGGACTTATTAACATCCTAATAAGTCTTTCTCTGACCTATGTTCATCGAGGTAACCAGTCTAAATCCGGGCAACACAAGGATTAGAGGGCCCTAAGCGAAAACGCAAACCTCTCGTGATAGCAAGTATGGTAGGTATGTCATACACACAAATCATATACCAATACTAAGTAAACACGCATCTTAGTAATCACCATAATTTAATTGTAGTACATATCGCATTCTCGTGCCAACTTAATATATATATAACTTATATAATCCCGGTCCACATTTATACGCGCCATAATTTATTCTCACGTCGTAGTAGGCACTCACGTCTCAATCCATAATGTCTATTTGATTCGTTCCACAATCATAATTTACTCCTCATTATATCCCAAATGTCCCAAGTATACCAATACACCATCGAAGGAATGTTATACCTATCATCAAACAAGTTTACGGGACTCCCAAAATGAAAGCAGGCCAAAAAGGCCTAAACTTCCAGCTCGTTAGAAGTCTCGTTCGAACGAGGTTGTTCGAATGAGGTTTCGTTCGAACGAACTGGGCTATCTAACGAGATCTCATCCGAACGAGATTATCGAACGAACATCCCTCTCGTTAGAACCCCAAACTGTCAACTCATTAGAAGCTCGTTCGAACGAGCTCATTCGAACGACCTGGGTAGTTCTTCTAACGAGTGACCAGATTCAAGCCCAGAAATCCTATCTCGTTTTTCCACCAATTTTTACTCCTCAATACTCCTCTAAAATTCGTCCCAACCATGTTTTAAGGTCTCCAATCAATCCTAAACATATCAAGGTCACATACTAACGTGTTTTAATGAATCAATTCATCCTAAACATCATTAAATCATCAAGTCTCTTCACTTTTCGCCAAATTTTCAAGAACATAAAACCTAGAATTTAATATCATCAATTTACTCAATTTAGATCCGTTTTTGTTACATCCAACATACATTAACATCAGGGTAATCATCTCTATACGATTCTACATGCAATTTGTTCTCAAAATTTAAGTTCTAAGTCCAATTAAAATGGGTTTTTATTAAACTCCCAAGAACAATTTGATTTATTGGATAGTCTAAGCATGGAATAATAATTTACTGCATAAAAACGTAATTTAAACCACTTGCCTTGATTTAATCTCAGATTTGATGAAGCTCTCTCCCTCTCTTTCTGCAGAATTCCTTTCTATTCCTCTCTCTCCAAGCTTTCTTCTCCAATGGCTATGGTGGCTAGGGTTTACTTTTGGAAATATTAGAAAACCTAATTCTAATAACCTACGCAGCCTTCTAGGTTAATATGGGTTGTTAATGGGTTAAGTGGGTCTATTCCCAATCAGATAAAAACTCTTAATTTTCGTCACTTTTAATTCCCAAAAATACAAAATTACCAAAATACCCTTTATGTTGCCGGTATGGCCTAAAAATACTCCGGGACCCAAACTAAGACCCCGGCTAGTGTTTTCTGACTATATCGACCCTTCCGGACGCGTTGGCGCACTCAAAACGACCATACGGTTAATAGAATTTAAATTCACTTTTATAAATAAAATAATTATAACCTGACGCGACTGTCACCCGCGTCCCAATAAAATGTCCAAATTGTCGTATATCAATCTCACGACAAATTCATAGTTCAATATTCATAAATCATCATATATATTCAATATAGTCAAATACCAACTCACATCGCTCTAGTATTTTATCCGGATTAATTCCCAATTAATTCTCATTCAATTAATTAATCCCAAAAATAAATATTGCCAAACATACGGGGTATTACATCTTGTGACACCCCGACTAATTAAATACCGGGTAGCTACTCCTTTATTAAATTCAACCACAATGCCAAGTTCGCTTAGTTAATAGCATCACTGTCGAAAACATTTTATTATTACTAACCACCTAGTATTTAAAAAGTAAGTTGCCAAATTTTAATTAAAGTCTGATTAACATGCAGTAAAAGATTTAATGCAAGAATAATATCACCATTTACCATAACGAAGTAATAGAATAACCATCACACGATATAAATAAATCCGTAGGAAAACTCCTCACAACAAACTCCACAACTGAAATGAATAACTAAATACTGAATCAATACATGCCAAAGTCTGAAAAACTGAAATGGAAAAGTATCTCTAATGGAACTGGGCAACATGCCCTAAAACTGAGGAATACTGAACATGGAATCCAAATGATAGAAGTGTCTACAAGCAAATCCCTGTAACTTCCACAAACAGCTACAGCTCGTCATCTGAATGAGTATCCTATGCATGGTGTCCTTGTGGCTGGGCACCTAAAATGGTTTTACAAGAAAAATAGATTTGAAAGAAAACGGGTCAGAGCACGAATGTGGAGATATTTTAAAAACCTGCAAGTGCTTTAAAAACATTTAAAACATTAAATGCAAACTACATGTTAGGACGTGCGCTCACATGAAATTCTCACCTCTTGTCTAACTGTGCACTCCTAACGTAAGTACCCATCTAAAATGACACAAACCACTAGCTAAGTGACATCATATCTAGCTAGACTGACATAGGTTCTACCCTTATTACTCGGTTCCCATTAACATAAAAACGATCTCAATTAAATTGGGGTTTAACGTAAACTCAAATGCTCAATATGCAATGTATTTCACTATCAGTTATCCCGTTATGTTTTTCTCAAAACCATACCGTAATTATATTCACACAATTAACATGAAGGTTCCCATTAATTAAGTGTATATTATTCACATCATAAATATACAATACAAGCACCCCGATGACTAAGTTGCGGTGCACACATACTCTGCTATCCATCCCGGTACATCACGTACATAAGGATCAAATATTCCGAATCTCTCAGGAATAGTTCACAGATAACAACATCACAAATAATGGAGGTGAACACAGTCACATCACATGGGTCACGCACATACCTACGATCTCACGATCAGCGGACTTATTAACATCCCAATAAGTCTTTCTCTGACCTATGTTCATCGAGGTAATCAGTCTAAATCCGGGCAACACAAGGATTAGAGGGCCCTAAGAGAATGCAAACCTCCCGTGATAGTAAGTATGGTAGGTATGTCATACATACAAATCATATACCAATACTAAGTAAACACGCATCTTAGTAATCACCGTAATTTAATTGTAGTACATATCGCATTCTCGTACCAACTTAATATATATATAACTTATATAATCCCGGTCCACATTTATACGCGCCATAATTTATTCTCACGTCGTAGCAGGCACTCACGTCTCAATCCATAATGTCTATTTGATTCGTTCCACAATTATAATTTACTCCTCATTATATCCCAAATGTCCCAAGTATACCAATACACCATCGAAGGAATGTTATCCCTATCATCGAACAAGTTTACGGGACTCCAAAAATCAAAGCAGGCCAAAAAGGCCTAAACTGCCAGCTCGTTTGAAGTCTCGTTCGAACGAGGCTGTTCGAACGAGGTTTCGTTCGTTCGAACGAACTGGTCTATCTAACGAGATATCGTTCAAACGAGATTATCGAACGAACATCCCTCTCGTTAGAACCCCAAACTGTCAACTCGTTAGAAGCTCGTTCGAACCAGCTCGTTCGAACGACCTGGGTAGTTCTTCTAACAAGTGACCAGATTCAAGCCCAGAAATCCTATCTCGTTTTTCCACCAATTTCTACTCCTCAATACTCCTCTAAAATTCGTCCCAACCATGTTTTAAGATCTCTAATCAATCCTAAACAAATCAAGGTCACATACTAACGTGTTTTAAGGAATCAATTCATCCTAAACATCATTAAATCATCAAGTCTCTTCACTTTTCCCCAAATTTTCAAGAACATAAACCCAAGAATTTAATATCATCAATTTACTCAATTTAGATCCGTTTTTGTTACATCCAACATACATTAACATCAGGGTAATCATCTCTATACGATTCTACATGCAATTTCTTCTCAAAATTTAAGTTCTAAGTCCAATTAAAATGGGTTTTTATTAAACTCCCAAGAACAATTTGATTTATTGGATAGTCTAAGCATGGAAGAAGCATTTACTGCATAAAAATGTAATTTAAACCACTTGCCTTGATTTAATCTTAGATTTGATGAAGCTCTCTCCCTCTCTTTCTGCAGAATTCCTTTCTATTCCTCTCTCTCCAAGCTTTCTTCTCCAATGGCTATGGTGGCTAGGGTTTGCTTTGGGAAATATTAGAAAACCTAATTCTAATAACCTATGAAGCCTTCTAGGTTAATATGGGTTGTTAATGGGTTAAGTGGGTCTGTTCCCAATCAGATAAAAACTCTTAATTTTCGTCAATTTTAATTCCCAAAAATACAAAATTACCAAAATACCCTTTATGTTGTCGGTATGGCCTAAAAATACTCCGGGACCCAAACTAAACCCCCGGCTAGTGTTTTCTAACTATCTCGACCCTTCCGGACGCGTTGGCGCACTCAAAACGACCATATGGTTAATAGAATTTAAATTCACTTTTATAAATAAAATAATTATAACCTGACGCGACTGTCACCTGCGTCCCAATAAAATGTCCAAATTGCCGTATATCAGTCTCACGACAAATTCATAGTTCAATATTCATAAATCATCATATATACTCAATATAGTCAAATACCGACTCACATCTCTCTAGTATTTTATCCGGATTAATTCCCAATTAATTCTCATTTAATTAATTAATCCCAAAAATAAATATTGCCAAAAATACGGGGTATTACATACTCCCCCCTTAATAACAGAATTTTGTCCCGAAATTCGAAACTAGAAAGTACCTGGTAAGAACAACTCTGGATAACGTTCGCGCATCTCATCCTCGCACTCCCATGTGGACTCCTCGACATTATGATGTCGCCACAAAACACGCACTAACGAGGCTATCTTTGACCGCAGTTTCCGCTCACTTTGGTCCAAAATAGCAATCGGCCCTTCCTCGTAGGAGTTATCAGGTTGGATATCGATGTTCTCCAAAGAAATATGAGAATGAGCCAAATTGTCCCTGAGATATTTCCTTAGTGAGGAAATATGAAACACATCGTGAATCCGATGCAAATGCTCCGGTAATCCGAGCCTATACGCAACCGGTCCAATCCGCCCAATAATAGGAAATGGTCCCACATATCTCGGAGCCAACTTCCCTTTCTTCCCTAAACGTATAATCCCCTTCATAGGAGATACTCTGAGCAAAACCTGGTCCCCTACTTGGAACTCTCTGAAGAACCTCTTCGCATCAGCATAGCTCTTCTGCCTGTCCTGAGCTACCCGAATGCGACTTCGAATCACTTCTATCCTCGTCGAAGTATCCTGAATCACTTCCGGCCCAAGTAGTTTGTCGTCCCCCACCTCCAACCAATATACTGGGTAACGACAAGGTCTACCGTATAATGCCTCAAACGGAGCCATGCCAATAGTGAACTGATAGGAGTTGTTGTAAGCAAACTCTACCAGTGGAAGGTACTGCTCCCATCCACTCCCAAAGTCAATAATGCACATGTGTAGCATATCCTCCAATATCTGATTTGTGCGCTCGGTCTGCCCATCGTTCTGCGGATGATAAGCCGTACTCAACCGCAATTCTGTGCCCATGGCCTCCTAGAAACTCTCCCAAAACCGCGAAATAAATATCTTGTTTCTGTCAGACACGATATTTAGGGGCACACCGTGAAGTCTCACAATCTTTGAAATGAAGAGCTGGGCATACTGTCCCGTAGTGTAGTCAGTCCTTACGGATAAAAAGTGAGCGACTTTGGACAATCTGTCCACAATTACCCAAACGGAGTCGTGACCCCTCTGCGACGTAGGCAACCCCGTGATAAAGTCCATGGATATGCTCTCCCACATCCACACCGGGACCTCCAACGGCTGTAGCAGTCCTGCCGGTCTCTGATGATCCACTTTTATAAGCTGACAAGTGGCGCATTTCGAAACAAACTCAGCGATATCTCTCTTCATACCGCTCCACCAATACTGGCGTTCCATGACTTGGTACATTTTGTCCCCTCCGGGATGTACCGCGAATCATGAATCGTGCGACTTTGCCATCACATCGTGTCGCAATTCCTCCCCTTCCGGAACAACCAATCTCCCATTGAAGCGTAATCCCCCGTCTGAGCTAACGGTATAGGAATCGGTTCCCTCTTTTAGTAATCGAACTATCTGCTCCTGACAAAACGAGTCATTAGCCTGTGTCCGTACTACCTTCGTGACAATCTACGGTGTAACAGTCATCACAAACATGAAAGATCGGGCCACTGCATCCTGGTGTCCCAATTCCTTCCACTTCGCCTTCCACACCTCTGCCACTTCATCTGCTGGCCTACGGCTCAACGCATCTGCCACCACGTTAGCCTTACCCCGGTGATACTGGATATCGAACTGGTAGTCTTTCACAAACTCAAGCCACCTACGCTTCCGCATATTCAACTCCTTCTGCGTGAACAGGTACTGTAGGAACTTGTGGTCCGTCAACAATTGGAACTTCTCCCCCAAAAGATAGTGCCTCCAAAAGTGAACTTATAGGATTTGTTGTAAGCAAAATCTACCAGTGGAAGGTACTGCTCCCATCCACTCCCAAAGTCAATAATGCTATGCATGTGCATTATTGACTTTGGGGGTGGATGGGAGCAGTAACTTCCACTGGTAGAGTTTGCTTACAACAACTCCTATCAGTTCACTATTGGCATGGCTCCGTTTGAGGCATTGTACGGTAGACCTTGTCGTTCCCCATTATGTTGGTTGGAGGTGGGGGACAACAAACTACTTGGGCCGGAAGTGATTCTGGATACTTCGGCGAGGATAGAAGTGATTCGAAGTCGCATTCGGGTAGCTCAGGATAGGCAGAAGAGTTATGCTGATGCGAAGAGGTTCTTCAGAGAGTTCCAAGTAGGGGACCAGGCTTTGCTCAGAGTATCTCCTATGAAGGGGATTATGCATTTCGGGAAGAAAGGGAAGTTGGCACCGAGATATGTGGGACCATTTCCTATTATTGAGCGGATTGGACCGGTTACGTATAGGCTTGGATTACCGGAGCATTTGCATCGAATTCACGATGTGTTTCATATTTCCTCGCTAAGGAAATATCTCAGGGACAATTTGGCTCATTCCCATATTGCTTTGGAGAACATCGATCTCCAACCTGATAGCTCCTACGAGGAGGGGCCGATTGCTATTTTGGACCAAAGTGAGCGGAAAATGAGGTCAAAGATAGTCCCGTTAGTGCGTGTTCAGTGGCGACATCATAATGTCGAGGAGTCCACATGGGAGCACGAGGATGAGATGCACGAACGTTATCCAGAGTTGTTCTTACCAGGTACTTTCTAGTTTCGAATTTTGGGATGAAATTCTGTTATTAGGGGGGAGTATGTTAAACCCCATATTTTTGGCAATATTTATTTTTGGGATTAATTAATTAAATGAGAATTAATTGGGAATTAATCCGGATAAAATACTAGCGAGATGTGAGTTGGTATTTGAATATATTGAGTATATATGATGATTTATGAATATTGAACTATGAATTTATCGTGAGATTGATATACGGCAATTTGGACATTTTATTGGGACGCGGGTGACAGTCGCGTCAGGTTATAATTATTTTATTTATAAAAGTGAATTTAAATTCAATTAACCGTATGGTCGTTTTGAGTGCGCCAACGCGTCTGGAAGGGTCGAGATAGTCCGAAAACACTAG
Organism: Sambucus nigra; assembly: GCA_949130495.1. Lineage (NCBI taxonomy): Eukaryota > Viridiplantae > Streptophyta > Magnoliopsida > Dipsacales > Adoxaceae > Sambucus > Sambucus nigra. The sequence continues at coordinate 377,658,968 of OX422214.1, read as the reverse complement.
CCGGGGGTTTAGTTTGGGTCCCGGAGTATTTTTAGGCCATACCGGCAACATAAAGGGTATTTTGGTAATTTTGTATTTTTGGGAATTAAAAGTGACGAAAATTAAGAGTTTTTATCTGATTGGGAATAGACCGACTTAACCCATTAACAACCCATATTAACCTAGAAGGCTGCGTAGGTTATTAGAATTAGGTTTTCTAATATTTCCCAAAGCAAACACTAGCCACCATAGCCATTGGAGAAGAAAGCTTAGAGAGAGAGGGATAGAAAGGAATTCTGCTGAAAGAGAGGGAGAGAGCTTCATTAAATCTGAGATTAAATCAAGGCAAGTGGTTTAAATTACGTTTTTATGCAGTAAATGCTTCTTCCATGCTTAGACTATCCAATAAATCAAATTGTTCTTGGGAATTTAATAAAAACCCATTTTAATTGGACTTAGAACTTAAATTTTGAGAAGAAATTGCATGTAGAATCGTATAGAGATGATTACCCTGATGTTGATGTATGTTGGATGTAACAAAAACGGATCTAAATTGAGTAAATTGATGATATTAAATTCTAGGGTTTATGTTCTTCAAAATTTGGGGAAAAGAGAAGAGACTTGATGATTTAATGATGTTTAGGATGAATTGATTCCTTAAAACACGTTAGTATGTGACCTTGATATGTTTAGGATTGATTAGAGACCTTAAAACATGGCTGGGAGAAATTTTAGAGGAGTATTGAGGAGTAGAAATTGGTGGAAAAACGAGATAGGATTTCTCGGCTTGAATCTGGTCACTCGTTAGAAGAACTACCCAAGTCGTTCAAACGAGCTCGTTCGAACGAGCTCATTCGAACGAGCTTCTAACGAGTTGACAGTTTGGGGTTCTAACGAGAGGGATGTTCGTTCGATAATCTCGTTCAAACGAGATCTCGTTAGATAGCCCAATTCGTTCGAACGAAAACTCGTTCGAACAGCCTCGTTCGAACGAGACTTCTAACGAGCTGGCAGTTTCGGCCTTTTTGCCCTGCTTTGATTTTGGGAGTCCCGTAAACTTGTTCGATGATAGGGATATCATTCCTTCGATGGTGTATTGGTATACTTGGGACATTTGGGATATAATGAGGAGTAAATTATAATTGTGGAACGAATCAAATAGACATTATGGATTGAGACGTGAGTGCCTACTACGACGTGAGAATAAATTATGGCGCGTATAAATGTGGATCGGGATTATATAAGTTATATATATATTAAGTTGGTACGAGAATGCGATATGTACTACAATTAAATTACGGTGATTACTAAGATGCGTGTTTACTTAGTATTGGCATATGATTTGTGTGTATGACATACCTACCATACTTGCTATCACGGGAGGTTTGCATTCTCTTAGGGCCCTCTAATCCTTGTGTTGCCCGGATTTAGACTGGTTACCTCGATGAACATAGGTCAGAGAAAGACTTATTGGGATGTTAATAAGTCCATTGATCGTGGGAGCGTAGGTATGTGCGTGACCCATGTGATGTGACTGTGTTCGCCTCTTTTATTTGTGATGTTGTTATCTGTCAACTATTCCTGAGAGATTCGGAATATGTGATCCTTATGTACGTGATGTACCGGGATGGATAGCAGAGTATGTGTGCACCGCAGCTTAGTTCTCGGGGTGCTTGTATTGTATATTTATGATGTGAATAATATACACTTAATTAATGGGAACCTTCATGTTAATGTTGTGAATATAATTACGGTATTGTTTCGAGAAAAATATAACGGGTTAACTGATAGTGAAATATATTGCATATTGAGCATCTGAGTTTACGTTAAACCCCTATTTAATTGAGATCGTTTTTATGTTAATGGGAACCGAGTAATAAGGGTAGAACCTATGTCAGTCTAGCTAGATATGATGTCACTTAGCTAGTGATTTGTGTCATTTTAGATGGGTACTTACGTTAGGAGTGCACAGTTAGACAAGAGGTGAGAATTTCATGTGAGCGCACGTCCTAACATGTACTTTGCATTTAATGTTTTAAATGTTTTTAAAAACACTTGTAGGTTTTTAAAATATCTCCACATTCGGGCTCTGACCCGTTTGCTTTCAAATCTATTTTTCTTGTAAAACCATTTTAGGTGCCCAGCCACAAGGACACCATACATAGGATACTCATTCAGATGACGAGTTGTAGCTGTTTGTGGATGTTATAGGGATTTTCTTGTAGACGCTTCTATCATTTGGATTCCATGTTCAGTATTCCTCAATTTTAGGGCATGTTGCCCAGTTCCATTAGAGATACTTTTCCATTTCAGTTTTTCAGACTTTGGCATGTATTGATTCAGTATTCAGTATTTAGTTATTCATTTCAGTTGTGGAGTTTGTTGTGAGGTTCGGGTTATGCCTTTTGGTGTGACCAACGCTCCAGCAGTGTTTATGGACTTGATGAACAGAGTGTTCAGGGATTTCCTAGATCAGTTTGTCATTGTCTTCATCGATGATATTCTGGTTTACTCCCAGAGAGGAGGAGCACGCCGAGCATTTGAGGCAAGTTTTGCAGACGCTGCGTCAGAACGAGCTGTATGCAAAGTTCGAAAAGTGCGGGTTTTGGCTGAAGGAGGTCCAGTTTTTGGGACACATTATTTCCGACCAGGGGATATCTGTTGATCCGGGGAAGGTATCCGCGGTGAGGGAGTGGGGACAGCCCACGACACCGACTGAGATTCGTAGTTTCTTGGGCCTAGCAGGATACTACAGGAGGTTCATTCGGGGATTTTCGAAGATAGCGGGTCCTTTGACACATCTGACTCGTAAGGGTGTGCCATTCATCTGGAGTGATGCCTGTTAGTTGGCATTTGACGAGTTAAAGGACAAATTGACCTCAGCACCTGTGTTAGCATTGACGAGACCGGGAGTTGAGTATTTGGTTTACACCGATGCGTCTTTGCAAGGACTTGGAGGTGTATTGTAGCAGGAGAGACAAGCCATAGCTTATGCTTCCCGTAAGCTTAAGCCTCATGAGAAGAATTACCCCACGCATGATTTGGAGTTGGCGGCGGTGGTATTTGCCCTACGGATTTGGAGGCACTATCTTTTGGGGGAGAAGTTCCAATTGTTCACGGACCACAAGTCCCTACAGTACATGTTCACACAAAAGGAGTTGAATATGCGGCAGTGTAGGTGGCTTGAGTTTGTGAAAGACTACCAGTTCGATATCCAGTATCACCCGGGTAAGGCTAACGTGGTGGCAGACGCATTGAGCCATAGGCCAGCAGATGAAGTGGCAGAGGTGTGGAAGGCCAAGTGGAAGGAATTGGGACACCAGGATGCAGTGGCCCGATCATTCATGTCTATGATGACTGTTACACCGCAGATTGTCACGAAGGTAGTACGGGCACAGGCTAATAACTCGTTCTATCAGGAGAAGATAGTTCGATTACTAGCAGAGGGAGCCGAGTCCTATACCGTTAGCTCAAACGGGGGATTACGCTTCAATGGGAGATTGGTGGTTCAGGAAGGGGAGGAATTACGACACGATGTGATGGCAAAGTCGCACGACTCACGGTTCGCGGTACATCCCAGAGGGGACAAAATGTACCAAGACATGAGACGCCAGTATCGGTGGAGCGGTATGAAGAGAGATATCGCTGAGTTTGTTTCGAAATGCGCCACTTGTCAGCTTGTAAAAGTGGATCATCAGAGACCGGCAGGACTGCTACAGCCGTTGGAGGTCCCGGTGTGGATGTGGGAGAGCATATCCATGGACTTTATACCGGGGTTGCCTACGTCGCAGAGGGGTCACGACTCCGTTTGGGTAATTGTGGACAGATTGTCCAAAGTCGCTCACTTTTTACCCGTAAGGACTGACTACACTACGGGACAGTATGCCCAGCTCTTCATTTCAGAGATTGTGAGACTTCACGGTGTGACCCTAAATATCGTGTCAGACAGAGACAAGATATTTGTTTCGCGGTTTTGGGAGAGTTTCCAGGAGGCCATGGGCACGGAATTGCGATTGAGTACGGCTTATCATCCGCAGACCGATGGGCAGACCGAGTGCACAAATCAGATGTTGGAGGACATGCTACGCATGTGCATTATTGACTTTGGGGGTGGATGGGAGCAGTACCTTCCACTGGTAGAGTTTGATTACAACAACTCCTATCAGTTCACTATTGGCATGGCTCCGTTTGAGGCATTGTACGGTAGACCTTGTCGTTCCCCAGTGTGTTGGTTGGAGGTGGGGGACAACAAACTACTTGGGCCGAAAGTGATTCAGGATACTTCGGCGAGGATAGAAGTGATTCGAAGTCGCATTCGGGTAGCTCAGGACAGGCAGAAGAGTTATACTGATGCGAAGAGGTTCTTCAGAGAGTTCCAAGTAGGGGACCAGGTTTTTCTCAGAGTATCTCCTATAAAGGGGATTATGCATTTCGGGAAGAAAGGGAAGTTGGCACCGAGATATGTGGGACCATTTCCTATTATTGAGCGGATTGGACCGGTTGCGTATAGGCTTGGATTACCGGAGCATTTGCATCGGATTCACGATGTGTTTCATATTTCCTCGCTAAAGAAATATCGCAGGGACAACTTGTCTCATTCTCATATTACTTTGGAGATCATCGATCTCCAACCTGATAGCTCCTACGAGGAGGGGCCGATTGCTATTTTGGACCGAAGTGAGCGGAAACTGCGGTCAAAGATAGTCCCGTTAGTGCGTGTTCAATGGCGACATCATAATGTCGAGGAGTCCACATGGGAGCGTGAGGATGAGATGCGCGAACGTTATCCAGAGTTTTTCTTACCAGGTACTTTCTAGTTTCGAATTTCGGGATGAAATTCTGTTATTAGGGGAGGAGTATGTAATACCCCGTATTTTTGGCAATATATATTTTTGGGATTAATTAATTAAATGAGAATTAATTGCGAATTAATCCGGATAAAATACTAGCGAGATGTGAGTTGGTATTTCACTATATTGAGTATATATGATGATTTATGAATATTGAACTATGAATTTGTCGTGAGATTGATATACGGCAATTTGGACATTTTATTGGGACGCTAGTGACAGTCGCGTCAGGTTATAATTATTTTATTTATAAAAGTGAATTTAAATTCTATTAACCGTATGGTCGTTTTGAGTGCGCCAACGCGTCCGGAAGGGTCGAGATAGTCAGAAAACACTAGCCGGGGATTTAGTTTGGGTCCCGGAGTATTTTTAGGCCATACCGGCAAAATAAAGGGTATTTTGGTAATTTTGTATTTTTGGGAATTAAAAGTGACGAAAATTAAGAGTTTTTATCTGATTGGGAATAGACCCACTTAATCCATTAACAACCCATATTAACCTAGAAGGCTGCGTAGGTTATTAGAATTAGGTTTTCTAATATTTCCCAAAGCAAACCCTAGCCACCATAGCCATTGGAGAAGAAAGCTTGGAGAGAGAGGAATAGAAAGGAATTCTGCAGAAAGAGAGGGAGAGAGGTTCATCAAATCTGAGATTAAATCAAGGCAAGTGGTTTAAATTACGTTTTTATGCAGTAAATGCTTCTTCCATGCTTAGACTATCCAATAAATCAAATTGTTCTTGGGAGTTTAATAAAAACCCATTTTAATTGGACTTAGAACTTAAATTTTGAGAAGAAATTGCATGTAGAATCGTATAGAGATGATTACCCTGATGTTAATGTATGTTGGATGTAACAAAAACGGATCTAAATTGAGTAAATTGGTGATATTAAATTCTAGGGTTTATGTTCTTCAAAATTTGGGGAAAAGTGAAGAGACTTGACAGCTCGGCTCGGCTCGGATCAATCTCAAATAAAGCTCGGCCCAAAAATAGAGGGTCGAACGGTCGAGCTTCAAGCCTTAGAAGCTCAATTTACAGGCCTAGATGTAGTGTGTGTAGGCACCCACCCACACACATACACATAATTCCGTGCGGACTTCAGGCTGACACTAAAACATCTTTCATCTTTGCCTTTCAACCAATTCTCTCTCTCACCCCTCTCCAGTTTTTCAGATAATCACCAATCTTGTCTCTCTATATTCTATCATTCCCCCCTACTTTCTACGTATCTCCCTCACCCTCTTTTTTTTCTCTCTCTCTCTCATCATGGTCTTTTGGTTGTTATAGTTTTTGAGTTGTCAATGGTTTTTTTCTTTATTTACGTGGAGTTGTTAATTATGATAGATGGTTTTTTGTTTAGTCATAAATGGTTTTTATAATAAAGCTTGATGATGCTATGATGAAGGCATCTCAATATGAGGGATTTATTAACAGCTTGCACATGGAAAAAAACATTGACCAAGAAGAGTATAGATAGTAGTGGGAAAGAGAGAGTTGCCTTAAAGTTATAAGAAAACAAATGTTGGTTTCATCCTAGCTGGAAGTCGGCACATAGTTATCTTATGGGAGGTCCACATAAGAGCAATACTATATATATATATATATATACACACACACACACACACACTATATTACTTGAGCATTTGTTAAAATCATGAGTCTAATAATACATTTGTATATACGTATGTGATTTTCGCAGTATTCAAATACGAATCTCAACATCGAACATTTTGGGGAATATGATGCTATCTCAACATCTTCAATTAAAGAATATCATAGTAGAAACATGATTTTCTCTTTTATTTCATTATTAGTTGATGATTAGATACTGTTGTTATTAGAATCCAATATATTAATTTGGCGATGGTTTTTTAGTTGTATATTTTTTATGAGTTGCTAAAGATTCTCTATTTCACAATTGAAAATGTAAAGATAACATTTAGAACATAGTTTATTTTGGGTATTTATTTTTGTTTAGGGATTGTTCCATTTTAAACCCGAGAAAAAAGATTTTTGCGGAATTTTTTCCCAATTCCACATTTTGAATTGTTGTTTTTGGTTTTTATTTTTAGATCTTGTGTCCCTTTTGAGAAAATCCAAGTTTGTGTGAATTTTTTGTGTTTTTTTTATGTTTGAATATTCAACTTCTTTATATGCCTAACACCCCTTCTCAACAAATACACTTAATTAGTTGTGTATTGGGTCAGTATATGACTTAAACTTCAAACGCACCACTTAAAAATGATGGTTAATGTTGTAGGCGCGATGCATTATTTTCTAGAAATTGTAGTTTGTGTTTAAATATATATAGCTACTATGTTGATTTGGTTTAAATCGTAGATTTCAATTTTTTATTTTCTTATTTACTTTAAGCGTTATAAAAAATAGAATTGGATTGTTGAGTTTTTAAATATTTTTTTTAAAAAGAGATTGCGTTTGTTGCAAATTATTCTCTGTTAATCACATATCTGATTTGTAGGGTAAATGTTGCTCAGTGATCCCAACCATATATGGGTGCCTAACGGATCAAAGAAAAATTTTCTGTTCTTTAAGCTTTGTTGGTAACCTGGTTTTAATTCGTAAAATGATATTAATTCAGAGTTAAGTAATTTGCCTTCAGTGACACCCTAATTCATTTCTTTGTTTTGAACATCGTTTACTTTAATTTTTATTAGTAGCCATTTTTCTTTAATTGTATTATTTCTTAATATTGGATTGTCCCCTATTAGAATGGTTGATTTTAATCCCCATTTTTTCCATAGAAATTCTGCAGGGTCGTGCACATTTTGACATTGCTGCTATTCTACTTGATAGAAAACATTGAATTATGCATAGCACGTGTCTTCAATTTTGTCATTGATGACCTATTTGACCTTTTAAATTGTGACGTGTCCTTGATTTTGGATTGAATTTTTGGATACTTGTTTTTATGATCATAATAAGCATGACGACAAGGATAAACGTATGGTATCACAGATATTTATTATCACTTTAAAAGATTCGTTTGTATCCACTTTCATGTTTTTATTTTTTAGTTGTTGGTCCTATTGTAATAACTGTAGGACACGTGTTATTCTCCGCGGAGAGAAAGAGAGACACTTACAAGACGGTTGAGAGAGGTTTTGAATAGTTATAGAACTTAATATAATTTAAAAAATACATGAGCTAGGGCCTAAAAAAATATTGAGCATGGGACTAAACCCTAAAAAACTAAACATAATAAGAAGAGTAATATTTTTTTCTTATTGATTGGAGCATATTTTTTTCTTATTTCTTTTCTAGGATAGAAAATAAGAAGAATAATGATACTCCAATCAATACTTAGTACCGGGTTAGTACCAAATACACTTTATATGACTTGTACCCTGACGGAAGCCACACCATAGTACTAGCCATATAAAGCGTGTTCGGTACTATCCCAATACTATGTACCAGTGTGTATAACATCATTCAAATAATAAGGATAGAAATCACCATTAGAAATGGCCTTATGTACAAAACATGATGGGTTTTAGAGTTAAAAATATTTATTTAGTTACCATATATTCCTCACTAATAAGTTTAAATGTTCCATAATCTCACTCATAGCTCAAATCCTTAATTTAGTTTATGCACCCCTTTCTTTGCAAAAATTCTATTCTAATGGTTGATAGGGACGGTCTCGAGATTCGAGGGGCCCGTGGAATACTTTTGAATTGGTGGGGCCATATTTAACAAGAAATTCTTTTATTAGTTTATAAATTTTAGTTTTTTTAACCAAAAGGATGACAATTTATTTTTCGGGAGTTGCGACAAGTTTAAATGTTCGTTAGTTTAGTTTTCCACAAATTATTTTTTGAACGATTGAAAAACGTGGCTATAAGTGTATATACACATAAAAATTTTGGGGGCCTCTAAAATACGTAAAAAAATCGGGGCCCCGAGGTGGCCGCCTCCTTGGCCTCCTCTCAAAATCGGCCCTCATGGTTGAAACCGAAACTTCTGGTCTGAATGGAGCACCACCAAGTTATGTGGCTAGTGAAGCCATATTATAACACCAAATAAAGGTATGTTTATTCCCATTTCTCCCGTATTCTCCTCTATATCACTATTCTCGCCGCACAAATACTACCAATACAATGACAGTTATTAGAAGACCAACCATCACCGTACACCATCGACACCACTTATTTTCTTAACATACTAAGCCCCGATACTTCATATAACATAATCTCAATGTCCCAATAAGAGTTACTATTTGGCAGCATTTCTTATCGGCTTTGGTATGTGGTAATTGTGCTAAAATATTTTTTTGCTAAAATAGAAGGAACCAATAAGATCACCTTATATCTCTTCCACATCCAACCTTGTATTTTTTTCGTTGACATTGAATATGTCATCATTATAGGTATGATATGGTGATTTTATTAATGTGTCAACCGACAACAGTTGACAACCGATAACTAGTGGATGGTGAACACATTACACCTTCCCTATTTCTCTTTCCAATATTTTTTCTCCATAAAGTAACCGTCCGCTGCCCATGAACACTATTGGGGGTTTTGGCTCTTCATGCCGGCCTACATCTTCAGAAGTTGGTCTCTCTAAGGAGGATGAGTAAGACATTTGTGTTCAAAGTGAGAATAAGCAAAAAGAATAACGTGTAGACCCTACTGACCTCGAACAACACATAGAAGTTGCAATGGATTGTGAAGTTGTATCTCCCTCCCACTTGATGGAGGAGGATATCCCCAGCCCTAACACGTGGCCAAAAATTCCAATGCCAATGACTAACAATAAATCATCCACCCCTCTATCCTATAAAGATGCTGTTGAGAACCAAAAAACTTATAACACTGATATTTACTTTGATAAGCTTACTGGAGCCTGGTCAGATGATGATATGGAACAAGGATCATAAGGAGACCTTGATCTTAACCATGATCCTGAAGAAGACGCTGACCCACTCTGCCCGACCATCATCATCCTAAACAAGCATGTGGAAAAACTCAGAAAAAGATGGAAAGAAAGCATGATAGTTAGCCTACTCGGAAGAAACATTGGTTTCAAGTTGCCAACAATTTGGAACCTCTAAGGTGATTACAAAGTTATTGACTTGGAGGAGGGCCAGTTCTTGTTTAAGTTTTTCTTAAAAGAAGACTATTTCAATGTTCTTACTGGTGGCCCTTGGATCATGAATGGTCATTACCTCATTGTAAGAAATTGGACTCCAAATTTCAATCCCATGGACACCTCTAACGTCATTACCACCCTATGGGCAAGACTTCCACGCCTACCCATTGAATGGTTTGAAAAAAAATCCTGTTCCACATTAGTAGAAAACTGGCTAGACCTATCAAAATTGACTTTAACTCTGTGTCCTCTTCTAGGTGGAAATATGCCCGAATTTGTATCGAGGTGGATATCCCAAAATCGCTTATTCTGTGCTACAAAGTGGATGGAAAGAAATATCGGGTTGAATATGAGTTTCTACCCTATCTCTGATTTTCTTGTGGTAGAATTGGTCACAAAAGTAAGTTTTGCCTGGTTCTAAGAACTCCTTGGTATGACAATTTGACATCGGGTAAGCCAACCCTTCCTTCGCCGGAGGGGGTGGATCCTTCTTACTATCAGAATTCACTATCTCGTTTCAACGGTAACTTGCCCCTTGCAGTTAATGGCTCAGCGGTTACACCGGTTACTTTTAATGAGGAACCTTTGGACTCTTGATTTAGCCCTTCGATGTTAGTGAAAAAATAAATCAAAGTCTAAGCAACAGACGTCCTCTGAGGAATGATAAATATAACATATATGAAAATAGTAGAGGAAGTACTGGGAATATATACACTAGCCTGGAACATAGTACATTGGAGGTACCATCACATGCTTTTTCCCCATTAAATCAATAACATACGAAATCTCAAATAAGGAGAAATAATGGCGATTATCAAGAGAAATGATGTAAAAACGCAGTGGTGCTCGGGGATTTCATAAAGGGCACAGCCCCACCTGTTAACAAACATTATGTGCTGACAAAAGAAAGGAACGTGGAGAGACCTATCTATCTTGCTTCCAGCTATGACAACATGCAACCCCCTAAGGATAAATCGACACAGGAATCTCAAGATGATGTCAAGATTTAATTCCTCAAAATATTACTAACTCAGATATCGCCTCACAGGTAGTTGACCCCACTGGTAAGCATATTCCAACCTTCTCCCTGTGTTGCTATCTTCTAAGTTTAGCTCTTATATAAATAACTCACTCCCCCCCCCCCTAACAGGTCTTTATCTGCTTATATTCTCTCTTAGTGTAACAACACTATCTCCTCTTCTGTTAAGGATCACCCACCTGATTTTTCGGTTGTTCTCCAAGGATTCTCTTCCTTTCCCCATTGCGATGCTAGGCGACCCCCAAATCCAATACCTCTACGTGGGAGAAGAGAGGGATGAGTTCACCATATCCCTAGGGACGAAAATTACGATTTTCGCGAGGATAATGTGGATCGTCGCTCAGAACTTAAAACCCTAAAGGAAACCAATGAGGACGATATGGCCATAATGGGGAAAATAATGAAAGTTTCTTCAACTAACGAAACCATCAATAAAATTAAGAACCTCCTCCCGTGGCCTAGCTCGGAAGGCGTCCCTTCCTAATAATTTTTCCTATATGTCTGTGTTGACTTGGAACTTTAGAGGGGCTAGGAAACCCCTCTTTAAACCCACATTTGTTGAAATCTGCAGAAATTTTATACCCTTTGTGGTCATCCTTATTGAGACGCAAACTGCCTTTGCAAACTTGTCCAACTACTTCAATAGTATGGGCTTTACAAACTGGGAGGTTTCTGAGGCTCATGGTCGTTCTAGGGTATTTGGGTCCTATGGAACCAAAGAAGCATAATTCTATGCATCATCTTTATCACTGACCAAGCCATTCACTTCATGGTCACCCTCAAGGGCTATGATGATTAGCTTCTCTCTGCTATCTACGCTAGTCCCACCTATACCTTGAGCCAAAATCTTTAGCATAATCTGAAATGGCTTACCCAGGACCTGGAGACCCCCTAGTTGGCTACGGGTGACTTCAATGACCATTCCGACCCCTCAAAGAAAAGGAGATTCTCTAGCCGTAAGAGAGAGTCTAGATGTTCAAAAATTTTCGAGAACATTGACAACTGTAACCTTAAGGCCCTCGATAGTATGGACCCTCACCTCACCTGGACTAATTGTAGAGATAGCTTTGCCAACACCCTCATCAAACTTGATAGATCCCTTGCCAACCCTGCTTGGCGCATGCTGTTCCCTGAAGCAGCGATGGAAAATTTTCCACACACTGCTTCTGACCACTGCCCTATGATCATCAACATTGAAGGTAAAAATCTTAACACATTCATTCCTCTCCCTTTTAGATTAGTTACATGTTGGTTTGAGCATGATGATTTCCATAATATTATATTAAACAACTGGGATATTAACTCCATTTTCAGCATAACTTGGATACGGGTTTACCTATTATTAAACATTAGAATCACGTTGTGTTTGGCCATATTAATATTAATAAAAAAATGCATTCTTAAAATAATTAAAGGCATATAAATAACCTAGGAAACCCACTTCTCCCATAATCTTGAGATCCTGGAAAAGAAACTAATTTATGAGTACAATGACATCTTTCGTAATGAAGATCTCCTTTGGAAATATAAATCTCATATTAGGTGGCTGAGAGAAGGAGACAAAAACACAAAAAAATTCCTTACTTCCACAATTATTAGAAGACGTTAGAATAAAATTGATAGACTAAAAATTAATGGAGAGTGGTTAGACGATAGTAAGAAAATCATGGTCCACATTAAGAAGTACTTTGTTTACCTTTACTCGAAACCTGGAAACACGATGCAAGATAGAGTATTCTATAACCTTGACCACCCCCACCTTAACGAAATTGATAACACCATTCTAGATCACCCCTGTCTCTCGATGAGGTTAGACGCGTGATCTTTAATATGAATGACCTTAAAGCCTCTAGTCCGGATGGAATCCAACTTATCTTTTATCATACTTTTTGGGAGACCACCAAAACTAGTATATTTAGGTTCTTTAATGAGTTCTTCACCTCCCTCTCTTTTCCTAAAAATGCTAACTCAGGCCATAGCACCCTGGTCCCTAAAATTGATAACCCCAAAAACATCACCCAATTTAGGCTTATCACACGCTACAATGTGCCTTACAAAATTTTAGCAAAAGTCATTGTTAATAGGATCCTACCTATTCTCTATTGCATTATCATCCCTAACCAATCCAGCTTCCTCCCGGGTCGCTAGACCTCGAATTATATCACCATTACCCAGGAGATTATTCACACTCTCAATAACAAAAAGGGTAAAAATAGGGGGCATTTTTTAAATTGGCCTTGAAAAAGCCTACGACAAGATTAGCTGGGAGTTTCTGGAGTGGGTCCTTTCCTGGTTTAATACCATTCCTAAGATTACCCAACTTATACACAACTGCATCTCTAGTGCCTCCACCTCTATCCTTTGGAACGGGGCCACACTTTCTAACTTTAAACCTCTAGGGATCTGAGGCAAGGCGATCCCCTATCCCCATACATGTTTGTCATGTGTATGGAATACTTGGGAGTTCCTATTGACCACCATGTTAACTAGGGAAGTTTGGAGGGACTCAAGGCATCCCCGAACGACCCTATCATCTCTCACTTCTTCTTTGCGAATGATCTTATCCTCATCGACTTATTATGACATTGTCATCCGTACTCTTACCTTGTTATCTGATATCTCTGGTAAAACCTTGAGCCTTTCGAAATCCAAAATATTCATCTCCCTGAATATCCCAAGACATAATGCTTACGAGTTAAGGAGAAGCTATGGGATAAGCATTACCACGGACCTGGGAATTTACCGTGGTACTACCTCATTCATGGAAGAATCAACACTAACCACTTCTCCTATATTGTGGAAAAGGTCTAAAATAAACTCTCGGTCTAGAAGGGCAAACTTCTTTCCCTAGCGAGGAGAACTACTCTCATCCAAGCAGTCTCCTCTACCATCCTCGTCTACAACATGAAAACTACCTTGTTCCGTAAGAAGATCAATAAGAAACTTGGCAAACATAATAGAAATTTTCTTCGGGGAGACTTGAAAGACAAGAAAAAAGTCTGCCTTATTAATAGGAATATTGTTTGTCGTCCCAAGGATCTTGGAGGATTGGTCCTTAGAACTAGTGAAGATAATAATCGTGCGATTATCTCCAAAATTGGTTGGGAGATAATAAACTCCATATGGGTCCGTGTCCTTTGTGCGAAATATACGACTCAAGAGAATCCCAGAAAGTGGACACGAAAATCTCAAGCTTCCCATATTTGATGTGGCATATTTAAATGAAAAAAATGATATTATAAAGAACACCAAATGGGTGATTGGCGATGGCAAGTCGACCGACATTTCACTACACCAAATCTGTCGAATTATCACAGTCATTGAACTTGAACTTGTCAAGGTCAATGATCGTGATAATTCTGGGGGTGGCAACTTTTATTGTCATGGACTTGTCACGTTCGTTAACCGTGACAAGTTTTGTCATGGTCAAAAACCATGACAAAACCTTGACAAGCTTTGTCACGGTCATAAACCGTGATAAACCCGTGGCAATGTTTAAGAAATTGTCACGGTCAATGAGCGTGACATGTATGTGATGAGTTCCTTTATCACGGACTTGTCACAGTCAATGACCGTGACAATTCTGGGCAGAATTGAAAAAAATATGCTGGGCAGTATGGCCACTGCCACTGTCCAGCAGTATATTTGTACCTTTTATAGCAACGCTGTACCTATTCAAACTTCATATATCCAAATAAAATAGAGATAATGCAAATATACATTCAAAACAATATGCATCGCCATATAATCCAAATATAATTCAAATGTAACAACTTAAAATAATTCAATTCAAATAATGTCACTACATGTCTGGGGTAAGGTTAGCTCAGAGTAGGCCACACGATATACGAATTGACATACCTAGCAATATACATCTTGCCGCATTGTTCGTGCAACCAAAATACTTAAAAAATGTACAATTTAAACTCCCCAAAAATGGTCACCGTGAATTCATATTTAAGAGTATGAAATCATAGTGTGTGTGTGTGTGTGTGCGAAGCCAAAAATTAAACCACTAACTTCCACCGATTGATCATTACGTTACTTTCTGAAAATTCTCTTTGATTTCAATTCTCATGGATACACTCACAAACGAATCACTCGGAATGTGGCTATTTTCTCTCGGTATGTGTGATATAAAAAGTAAATATAATAGACACGAATTCACGCACACAATTTGAAAGACGGAAATATTTTAGGAGAAAAGATCTCATCATTGGAATACGGTCATTGGAAAACGGGAAACATCGCCTCAAATTCACACCATTTAATTTTTAATATTATATTTTTGTATCTTAGCTCTCCACGCGGTAATCAATTTAGCAATTCGAACTCAGTTAGGACTTTTTCGGGTTAAAGGTGTATTGGGTAATATGGGAATGGTTGGGAACTTTAGAATTGGAAAATATTCTTACGATGTCCGTTAGTGCTTTTTCGGGCTTTTGCTCATTTTTTTTCTATTTTTCACACTTTTCTTTTCTAGCTATTTTTGTTGTACATTCTTCAATTTTTTTTTCTTGCCCCTTTTTGTTGCACTTTTTGAACTTAAATTCTGACTTTTTCCATTTTTCACAATTTCAGGCTATTTGGATTTTTCGGGTTATCAAACGAACTTGAAAAAAATTTATTTGACTCAAAATGGGTAGCAAAGGGATAATTTTTCATAATTTTTTATGGCCAATATTTTTGGGTGACAAATAAGGGCCTACTTCATTGTCCAAATTGCTAGTTACATTACCATACGTGTCTCAAGATGAATTAAGTTTAGAGATATTTTAGTGCATGTTATTCAAGACAATATCTCACATATTTCCCATAACCAATCAAAACAATAAAATAGAGATCATCAACAACTTATTAAAACGTTAAAAAGAACATTGAGTTAATCATAAACTCAGATTGATTTAAAAACACGAAAAAATTGATAGGCTCGAAATCTCACCAAGTTGATTAATAGCCACACTTATTCGTTAAGTCGTCAATTTTCGCTCAATTTTCATGTTTGGTCAACTTTGGCTTTGTGCATTGGATTTTTACAACTTGAGACAGGAAAAATGTGACATTTTTTAAGCGTTTAGATTCAAATTTTTATTTATTTTGAAGAAAAATATTTTTGACGTTTTCAAACTTTTCAATTTTTTTAAATTTTTTTTCAATTTTCTAATAAAAACATACTTGGAATGAACATGTGGTAAAATCAATGGATTTAAGCAATAAACGGGAAGAATATCCCACACCCCCTAACTTAAATGTTGCATTGTCCTCAATGCAAATCAATAACGTAATATAAAGAGAGGAAAATAAAGATATTACCCAAATGGAGCGATCCCCGATGAGTGCGAGTCTGTTGAATCTACAAAACATGTTAGAACCAAGAATAGAAAAAAGAATAATAAAAAATTTAACTAATTACTCTAAACTATAAAAAAAAGGAAAAGGAAAAAAAAGCTAATTATGTACAACCTACGATTTCAACTTCTATTAACTTATACACTAGAAGTCGAAAAATTTGAGGGTCCACCCAAAATAGAATTTGACTTTGAGGGATTAATGGTGTGCCCTCACTCGAAAGCATGCCTCCCAAAAACTAAGAATTTTGTTTGAACAACGGTAGGCATGTGCAAAGCGGAAGAAATGAACCATCACCAATTAAAAAATTTAGGTGGATAATGAGGGATTTGAGTGCACAGGGGGACAAGTACCATTGGCATCCAATAAAAATAGAATCACGTCCCAAAGATTTTTCAAGTAGTATGGGAAGCGGATCACACAAACAGAAAGAGTCCATCTTGGAAAACAATTCAAGCATAGAGTCCTTGTCCTCAAAATCTTCTCTCCCAAAATTTTCAACTGGATCTGATGGAGTGACACGTCTAAATTTATGGCCCATAAGATGAAGCATCTCAAAAAAACATTCCCATACAAGAATCGGATCAACATCCTCAAGACATTCATCTAGTTCTTGTGATGGATTTAATGGTTCGATAATAGTGGGTGATGATACGAGAAATCGGCCATAAGACCTTCTCCTACCCGCAGGTCAAGAGTGATGTGTGTGTTAAGCAAGTAAAGCAAGCAAACGGAAAGAAGACAGGGTATAGAGTGGTTCAGCCTCTAAAATAGGCCTACGTCCACTGTGTTGCTTTGTTCTCATTTTATGCGTTGCATTGTACAATATAATCATGCCTATAGAGGCGTACAAGTGCGAGAATAAAAGGAGAGTACATGATAGCATTGGAGATTCCGGTGAGCCCGTAAGGTGGCTGTGATGCAGATTCTAGGCCTCCAAAGCTTATGTTGGGGTGATGTAGAGAGAATCTGTGTCGCAGTGCCTCAGGTGTGTGTGGAACCGATCTGATACCCTCTCTCTTATAGGTGAGGGTCCTCTATTTATGAGGAAATGTGTTTAGTCAGATGCCCTGAGCACGTGGTGTATACCGAGTTTGCGACAGTTGTGGATAAAGGGGGGTGCGGCCTGCAAGGCAAGCAGTGTTGCAAACTGGAGGGCCGCGCACACTAAGGTGGGATGCCGTGGCCTATGATGAAGAGGACCTCACCCTAAGTGAGATCTGGACGTGCCCTGAGTGAGGTTAGGCAACGCCCTGTGAGAGAATATATCTGCGGCAGGGTGATATATTTGTACTATCATCAAGCCCCCAAGCCGTAGTGCCAAGGGAGATCAATTGGGACTACGGCTAAGTAGTCTAGGTGCCGCGGCACTACCAAAGCGATGATTCGTCTTCCGGGATCACTTATATAAATTGTTTCTGGCCGTGGACTTCATTACGTTTCCAAAACTTTTGAGAGCACATCGAGAGTGAAACTCTGCACTTTCTTTCTTGCTCGTTCCGACGACTTTCCGAGGCAGCGTGTGGCGGTTCAAAGTGGTCTGTAGCTGATCTTTGCGACTTTCTTCATTTTCGGGTGATTTTTTAACCACTATTTACAGTTTTCTTCCCTTATGATACTTTGCCTGGTTCATTTGCTAGAAATCTAGGGTTTTATTTGTTCGTTTTGCTTTTTCCACATATGCTGCATATGAAATATGTAGAACTGTTCTTGTGTTCATGATCGAACACTCCGTATTCTGTGGGTTTGATTATAAAAGTGATTAGATTTAGGTAATTAACTTGTTTAGGATAGAGGCCGCGGCATGTTAGGATTTCAATAATCTTTTCCGTGAACTGGTACAATACTTCTGCGTCATACCGTGCTAAATGGCCGCAGTCCCTCGAACTATCATCCGCGGCATCAAATCACCACCCTTAGTAGTCTCGGAATAGCCTTAAAACATTCATGAACCCAAGACATTCATGTTAAATAACTATAGCTGCTGCTAGAGCATAAAGAGTGGACTGAAAATTTAGGAATGGTCGTGGCCAGGAACTCCCTAAAAGTAATTCTATCTTATTACCGCGGCATTCTATGTTCCTCTGATATGGATGTGGCCGCGGCTTGTTGGGACAGTACGATCACATTAGACATTCTTTTATTCAAAAGTACCCTTCTGTGGCTTCTTGAAGTCTTACAAATCATACTGGCTGCGGCGCTTAACTGCGAACTCTGCTTTTTAGGTACTGCTGCAGCCATATGAGCTTTGACCCAGACGAGTTCCTGAGAGGATTTTGGGCAAAGCATTTTGGAACCTCTCCCCCCGAGCTTACTTCTGTGCCCCCTCTAAGATCAGTAGGGCCCTGCAAACTAAAAGATTTCCCAAACTGCGTGATAATCGACTCAGACTCCACAGACTCTGCATCTGGGAAGGATTCCCAATCTCCGTCGATGGAAGAGGAAGCCAACTCAAGTACACATCCAATGGGTGTAGGAGACAATGCCACGGCTGTTAGAAATAACCCAAGAGGAACATCTAGGAGGGCTGAGAGACACCTTGCCGCGCTTGATATCCGCGGCTCAATGACCCAAGATTGGGTCGAGCAGGTTGCTGAGGCCTTCGAATTTCCAGAAAATTTGGCGTGCTCGGCCCTTGCCGCGAACCAAAGATCATGCACAGTTCTATCCGATGATGGAATTTTCTTCCCGCTGCACGCCTTCATTTACGGGCTACGACTACCAGTCCCAGTTCCTATCCGTCCCCTTTTTCAGGCAATGAACCTCGCCCCAGTACAGCTGGACCCTAATGGCTGGAGAGCCGTTCTCGCTGCAATTATCCTTTGGGATAATTTGTTCAAAAAGGACATCACCCCGCGGAGTTCTTTCACTTCTACCGTCCAAAGGAGAACACAGTGAAATTCGTGGGGTACTACTACCTCTCTAGCCGCGACAGGGACGAGGACCTTTACACTGGGAGACCGACCAGTGTGAAGAATTGGAAGGGGAAATATTTCTACATCTCCGGTGAAGGCTGGGAGATGCATCCCGAGGAGAACAAAAGAGAGAGAACATATAAAATGCCGCGGCAGTGGGGGTCACCATCAAAATTAGGTATAAGATTATAGCCGCTTCCTTTTTATTTCACATATAACTTCCACTAACCTGAATCGTCTTTTCTTTCTACAGCCCTTGACAATCTACATTTGAACAAGTGGCAGGAACAAAGGGTTGCTGAGGCCGCGGAAGTTTTTGCTGAGCACAAGAAGTTCAGCACACTCGTAACGCTAGCAACTATTTTTGAAGCAGGATTTTTCCCAAACAAATCCATTCCTCTACAAATGGGTGCGGAAGGTAACTAACTGCACCATAATTTTTACTCCGCGGTCGTTTATTCTCTTGAACTCGAACTCATGCCATTCCTTTTCAGGCGAAGAAGTTGACAGGGAGTTGCTAGCGGCGCAGCTAGAGGAGATGGATGAGGATGCAGTTGTCCTAAATAATACTGCGCGTAGCAAGAAGAGGAAGAGGTCCAAGGCCAAGGGACCTACCGCGGCCCCCTCCAGAGAAAATAATGCTGCCCCAGCCATGGTTGCTGTCGATAAGGCTACTGATCATGCCGGGGATCAGATGGTCAATGATGAAAACCTTGCAGACCATTTTGATGACGACATAGGGGAAAACTTGGCCGCGGCTGGCCTGATGTCAACTGAAGTGCCCCTTCAATCATCCTCTCCTCCACCGCCAACTGTAGTGTCGGTTAATGCGAACTTGCCGCCTCCTCAATTCCACAGAGAGTCTGGGCCAGATGGCAGACCAAGGCCTCAATTAAGGCAGCCAGACCCAAATTCTTCCTGGGACACTACCGCAAAGGTTGTGCAGAGAATGAAGCGAGCCTTGGATGTCACGGACCTTGAAAGGCTGGTTGGAGAAGATCATGAAGATCTGGAGGACTGTGGCCTCCATAGCCTTCTGAGGGTACATACCAGTTGTTATTTGACTTTGCATCTCATATTTTTCCATATTTTCTAACGTCTTTTCTTTCAGGCTACGGATGTTATTGTGGTCCAGAAGAGTAAGTACGAGGCCCTGTATAGGTTGAAAGAGGCCGAGAAGAGTGAACATACCGCGGACTTGCAAACTGCACGGACTTCTGCTTTTGAGGCGGGGAAAAAGTCTGCTATCGTGGACCTTCAAGCAGCCCATGTAGACCTTGAGAAATCCGTCAAGGCGAGGGAGGAAGCGGAGGAGAATTTTAAACAGGCCACGGAATCCCTGAAATCTTCGTAGGCCCAAACTACGGAGGCCACCCGTGTTGCGGAAATTTCAAATGCCAAGCTTGCCCTTCTCCAACATAAATATGAGGAGCTAGAGGCCAAGTCCGCCCGGAAAGATGAAGATCATGTCGCGGCAGTGAAAAAGCTGGAAGAAGATCATGGTGACGCCCTCCAGCTAGCCATAGATCATGCCGTGGAGTTATTCAAAGGCTCCAAGGATTTCTTCCTTATTAATAACAGGGCATACCTCCACGGCTACCAGGAGTTGCGGCAGAGATTTATCAGGAGTGCGATGCCGAACATCAAGAGTGCATCGCTGAACTAAAGGCCGCGGAAGAAGAGAGGGCAAGGCTCAGGGCTGAAGTAGAGGCAGAAGCCGCGGAAGGAGAGACCGAGACTGCCGCGGGCGGTGAAGACAGTGATGATGATAACGCAGCCTCTTGAACTCCTAATTTCCGTTGCATCATTAATATATGGATTCCTCCCTTTTGTAATCTTTGAACTTCTTTTGCCATATTTTTACCATTACAATTGACTGCTTAATGTATTCATTGCTCTTTTATATTGCATGACTTACATTGCTTGCTATAATGAATTGTTGTACGTTACTGCCTCATCTCTGAAAATGCATCCGCGTCCCGACAGACGTAACATTTCAAGTCCGCGGTCAGAGGTCGATTTCGTAGTTTGATTTTTTGTCAATGTCTGCATCCATACAAATGGTGTTAAATCCCTAGCATCGACTGCTGCATCACGTCAGTTGCGTACAAGCTGCGACTCGTTATTATGTCGCGTCATGTAAACGTCTTTGCCTGACTTCCGCGGACAAGATTTTAAGGCTGGGACTTGCTGATTGCATGGATCCCCAACTTCTTTCATTGCACCCGGTTGTCTGAACCGTTTTGTTATCCCATAATAACCAACATGGAATATGTGGAGAACTCTTTCCATAGACTTGGTACAACTGATTCTCTTATACAGTCGCATTAGACATTGTAGCTTTCTCATGCTTCAAGATGTTAGTGCCTTACCATTTTCATGAATGAGTGGCTCCTAGAGCTCTGTAACCGTACTGGTGGGATGCGGCACATTTCTGGTTTATCTGAACAATGCGCCTCTGTAGACATATGTTGGAGTTTCCAAGTCTTCTTGGGCTGGGTCATGTCACCAAGCCCTAACATGCGAGACACTATCAAGCCTCTCCAGGCTGGGTTATGTTATTAAGTCACCCACAGCTAATATGCGAGACACTATCAAGCCTCTCCAGGCTGGGTTATGTTATTAAGCCACCCACAGCTAATATGCGAGACACTATCAAGACTCTCCAGACTGGGTTATGTTATTAAGCCACCCACAGCTGCTGATATATAGAGAGTCATCCCTGGCTAGATAGTATAAGCCTCCGGCCCGATGACGCATCCCAAAGCTGAGCACGGGCATTATAATGCCCCGTGACTAATGAAAGATCCTTTAATCTTCAGATGCTTTCGTGAATATTATCATCATATGATAAGATGTAGTTGCACATATATAAAGGTCGTAATCCCTCCATATTCGCATCCCGAAATAATAATAATCTTTCGAGATAATTTGTTATCCTTCCTCTGTAATCTATTTAAGACACAAAGTCTTTTTGTGAGATAGGAGGTTATGAAACCAAGATAAATATCAGATATGGAAAAATTTGCTAATTCATATGTTTATATATGTCTGCTTCAGCTAATGACTTTGTTAATAAAACATAAGGTCTTAAGTATTAGGGGTACAATTGAGATTCATAAAACATAAACAGAAATAGTTGAAATTGGAAAGACTAAGGATGAGGTGCGGCATGAAGCCTCTGCCAGGTCCGGCTGGGTCCTTTATGCATTCTTTAGGAATCGCCGCAGCATCCCTTGCCCAATTAGCCTTTCAACTTTGTCTTTCAGAGCATTGCATGGCTCTGTGTCATGGCCATGGTCCTGATGGAATTTACACCAGGTAGCTTTATTCCTCTTGTGGGGTGGAGGTCTCAACTTTTCGGGCCACCTCAAAAGCTTATCCTCTTTGATGAACTCAAAGATCTCTTCAACCGGGAAAATCAACGGAGTATAGATACCCGACTTCTTTTCTGATTTCTCTGCCCTCCTTTTTTGACTCCTACTGGTTGATTCCGCGGCTTCTTTAACTACCGCGGCAGACAAAGCTTTTTCTTTCGAAATCACGTCTATATTTTGAGAGGCCGCGGCCTCTAAAATTAGCACCCTCTGTGTTAGGTAATTGACCTGGGTCTGAAGTGAGGCATGGCTGTCATAGAGGTGATTAAGGTGATTGTACAGTTGCACAATCTCATCCTTGACTTCTGCACTCTGGCTGGATTCTCCTTCCATCTATGCTCTTGTTAGCCTTTATAAAGTATATAGAATCTGAGACGAAACTAACAGAAGTGAGTGATCACATGAAAATTGGGAAGGGGAACTTGAACTGCTCTATGATATGCTGAGGAGGCCGTGACAAGTATGGCACACAAGTGTACTGCCGTAGCCCTTTAATGTTATTCACCAATGTCGAGCGGAAGGCAACTTAAGTCTTTCCCACGGTGATTTTGAACTGTTGTAATAGATCCGCACCAGTGGGGGTTGCGGCCTGAGATATTTTGAACTTACAGGCCGCACCCCAGTCTAGGCAAGGGAAAAATCCAAACTGATGTCCAAGACATTTTCTTCCTCAATTACGCGAGGGAAACCTACTAGGGTCCATTGATGAGAGAATTCCCTTGCGGTGTGCAATACGGCACAACTTTAATGATAACCCCATAGATCATAGGTAGATGGCAACAAAAATGGGAGTAAATATAGCCATTCCCTAATCATCCACCTTTTCGTGACTAAAGCCCACCATGCCTTTTAGCATTATCTAGATGGAGTGATATCACAGGGATATGTAAAATAGATCCAAAGTCATCAAATGAAGATCCAAAGACAGATCCAGAAATATGAAATACCCGCTGAAGGGTGGCGGATGTAAAGCGGAGCCCAATAACCAGTAACCGACCCATGAGAAGATGATCCATAGGATCCTCAGGGGTCGAATAAGGTGTTTAAGAACTCATATGTGTCGAGAAACAAGATTGAAATACTTATATTCCCACAGACGGCGCCAAACTGATGATACGAGAAATCGGCCATAAGAGCTTCTCCTACCCGCAGGTCAAGAGTGATGTGTGTGTTAAGCAAGTAAAGCAAGCAAACAGAAAGAAGACAAGGTATAGAGTGGTTCAGCCTCTAAAATAGGCCTACGTCCACTGTGTTGCTTGGTTCTCATTATGTGCGTTGCATTGTACAATATAATCATGCCTATAGAGGCGTATAAGTGCGAGAATAAAAGGAGAGTACATGACAGTATTGGAGATTTCGGTGAGCCCGTGAGGTGGCTGTGGTGAAGATTCTAGACCTCCAAAGCTTATGTTAGGGTGATGTAGAGAGAATCTGTGTCGTAGTGCCTCAGGTGTGTGTGGAACCGATCTGTTTTGGATGTAGAGAGAATCTGAGGCACTACGACACAGATTCTCTCTACATCACCCCAACATAAACTTTGGAGGCCTAGAATCTGCATCACATCCACCTCATGGGCTCACCGAAATCTCCAATAGTGTTATGTACTCTCCTTTTATTCTCGCACTTGTATGCCTCTATAGGCATGATTATATTGTACAATGCAACACACATAATGAGAACGAAGCAACACAGTGGACGTAGGCCTATTTTAGAGGCTGAACCACTCTATACCTTGTCTTCTTTCTGTTTGCTTGCTTTACTTGCTTAACACACACATCACTCTTGACCTGCGGGTAGGAGAAGGTCTTATGGCCCATTTCTCGTATCATCAGTGGGTACACAAGGAGACAAATGATCTTCAACCTTCGTAGATTTTGCAATATTTATAAGAGGTTGATATTCAAAAGAACTTGGATCACTCTCAATGATTTCATCCTCAAAAGTGTTAGGTGAAGCGCAAGTCTCGATCTTCTCTAAGCTATCCAAATAATCATTAAACTCCTTACAAGTTGCTATAATTTTCAACTCTGTAGCAGCAAGGTCATCAGATTGCTTTTTACTAATAATTAAGAGTTCTTCCAAAGTAGGCTTCCTTGGTTCTAGCATCTCGAATTCCTCATTTGGTTGAAACATTCTTCATCTTCAAAACTATCGAAAGAAAAATCCTCATTGGGTTCAAATAATGCATCTAACTCTTGATCCCAATAACGATTTTTTCCCGATATTCTTTTTCAAGTCTTTTTCCTTCAAGCAATTCATTTTGATAAATTTGGATGACCTTAGCACTGGGCTTGTATTTATGAAACTCATCTTTTGTGATATTGATCCAATGTTCATAAGTCTTGAGCGCCCCTCCTCCTCACTATTATCATAACAATTAAACCCACCAAAGGAGTTAAAGCAAGACATTTCAAATTGGGCAATTCAAAAATGTGACACCCATATTTTTGAATATTTTTTCTTAAGGTCAAATTCGGGATTAACCAACCTAACCTAAAGTCTACTTAATTCCCTGGAAAACTTGACGCGACCACAAATATGTCTAGAGTGCGTGCTATTTAGGCTCAAGTGCAAGCCTATCACTCAAGTAATAATCCGATAAGTCGGGTATCGATCCTCAGGAAAATAAGACGAACGGAGTCGTAACGACGTTGGAAAGACGAAAGTAACCTAAATTTTACTTCTAAAAAGAATGAAAAGATGATTTGGATTGTGAAATGACTACAACTAGATGCAATTCTGAAAATGATTAACTAATGAAATTATGACTAAATGGAATGCAATTACTTCTAATTAACTAAAACATAAACGACGATTTAACTAAAACTTTAACTATAAGATGAGAAAAATAGGGCGGGTTACAATCCCCCACACCTTAGTAATTCACTTCATAGGATACTAGATTTAGAATTAAAACTTTAAATGAATCCTACTTTTTAACACTCCTAAGTATTACACATATGAGGGATCGTAGCCCGCACAGTATGTAAGCAAAGGTTGAATTAAAATTCGGTCTTTATTTCTCCTAAGTATTACACATATGAGGGATTATAGCCCGCACAGTATGTAAGAAAATGTTGAATTAAAGTAGTATCATATTAACTACGATACAATTCATCTAAAATTTTAATTCCAACTTCTATTTCCTCTATCATGAATTACATCGGGTGGGGTTCATGCACCCGACCCTTGAAAACTTAGCCGGTCATATTGAAACTAAAAGAAAACATGTGTTGAATGAAAGAAAACATTTTTACTAACTATTAAAGATGAAGAATAATGAAATTATTACAAAAGAAAGTAACTATTACAATAATGAAAGCAAGAATTGGAATAAATTTACTTGGATTGCAAAACTAGAATTAAACTAGGGTTTTTTGTTTTTTCTCCTCTAAGCTAATTACAAAGCTTCTCTAAAAACGAATTAGAAGCCTCCTTAATGTCTGGGAGTTATTTTAAATTCATAACCTACGAAAATTACAAGATTTGGATTAATGAGAAACTCTATTAAGAATAAGATCAGCTCAAATCTCGGACCCCGAATCGATCCGGTCAGGACATACCGGACTGGTCCAGTTGACAGCTGAACGAATTGATCCGTTTTTCAAACAAACCGTATTGGTCCGCTAAACAGGTCGCTATGTAGTGATTTTAAGGGTCGGACTGATCCGTTTTTTTGGGATATCGGATTGGTCCGGTAGACGTATTCTTATTCAGTGATTTTGAGGGCCGACATGCTTCGTTTTTCAAGTAAAGGGAATTGGTCCGGATTGGCATCTCAATTTCTCTTGAATATCTCTTCAAAATCTCTTGATTATCTCACATCTTCGGGTCTTCATAACTTCTTCTCCAGAACCAGGATTGGGACGCCATTTATTCCTACGCGTTCATAAACTCGAGGTCTTCGACTTTTATTTTGGGTCCTCAACTTGATTCCTGGTGAAATTTACGCTTTTTCCCTTTTGATTCGTCCTCCTTCTTTTCTCTTGCTTCTTCCGGTTTCTTTCTTTCTTTCATGTATTAAATATCTGTAAAATTAATAAGAAATACACGAAACTCGGGATACTTGTTAGAAGAAACCGTTAGCACAGATATGAGATAAATTAATTCATTTTACGTTGTCCGAGGTAATAAAAGTCTCAAAATTAAGGGGTAAATTTGGAAGAATTTATGCCTAATCAATCCTGGACAACCCCATGATGTAGTCGGTGTCTACCGATGTTGTTTACTTGTTATTATCTTTCTTGCGTTGCGTTGATTGCCTTGATGGCTTGTGTTTTGCTTCATGCAATCTCCCCCTAAACTCTTTATTTCACTGTCTATAAAAAAAAAAAATTGGAAACGTGTAAAAACTTTAATCAAAGGTGTCTTTTAATAAATCATTCATTTGAT
The DNA here is from genome assembly GCA_949130495.1 of Sambucus nigra. Lineage (NCBI taxonomy): Eukaryota > Viridiplantae > Streptophyta > Magnoliopsida > Dipsacales > Adoxaceae > Sambucus > Sambucus nigra. The sequence continues at coordinate 377,631,955 of OX422214.1, read as the reverse complement.
AGAATTAGTTATCCTTTTTAGGACAACCACCACACCCATCTTTGACATTATAGGCTTGCACTATGCTTTGCGAGGTAGGGTGACAATTCATGTGTGTTGTGATAGATTCGAGTTGTGTCATATCAGATTTTTGTTAAGTATTAGTCAACTCTAGCGTAAACCATATAATTCATTATGTAAAAATAAAATAATTTTCTTTTCTTTTAACCAATTATATCACTCATAGACCAACAATAACTTTAATTTAATTAATTTCTACTTCTTACAATGTATAAATAATTTAACATCCAATGCTCCATGAATTTTATACAATGTCTATCAATATAAATATATTACCTAATATATTCTGCATAAAATATGGGTTAAATGATCTATTCGTGTCATTTTCAAGTTATAAGTGTTTGACACTAATCCAATTCATTTATTATTCGTGTTGGCGAGCTGTGTCATATTCAAATATATGTCATGAAATTATCAACCCTAACTCACTAACTTCGTGTCGAGTTCGTGTTCAGTTATCTTGTCATGTCAAAAATAGCCACTGTGAGGGCTAGGCCAGCAACATCCAAAATATAATTTCTTTTGAATCGCTATTCTTTTCTTTGGTCGAAGTGTTGTTTAGTCAAATAAATCTAGGAGGCAAATTTGTAATGGGCTTTGGAAAGGCAATCGATAACCTCGATGTACAGGTCGAAGTTTCATATGCGTCATCCTTTTCTCCATTATCACCGTTATTTAATCTATATATTAGTTTTATTGTGTTAGATTCTCCCTTCCGAAAGTTGATCTGTGTGGATAAACTTCAATTTCTTGTGTTAATGTAAACCTACATTCGCATATAGTAAGTTATTCCTCTGTCCATCCAATGCATATAAATGAAAGCTTTGGATTCTCACCATATTTCTCAGTTTGTTAATTTCACCCATTATTATTCTGGGTCTATATTTCACATGTTATTATTAGGAAGGATTTGGTTGGCAAGAGCATGGGGGAATGAGAAATCTTATATCTATTATCTAATCTAGTCTAATCTAATATATGTAATAAGTAATATTTAAAATGGTGTTTCTACTTTAGAGTTTGCCATGTCACAAAATCATTAATTGTACCTATTTTGTTTTCACACACCCCTTATTCACGCCTCTCTCTACCCATTGATTTCCACCCTTGCATCCTTTGGTTCTCTCTATCTCCGAATTCACCCTCTAATACAGCTGCACCTCTTCCATATATTGAAACGACAAAGTTCAGTTTACTCTCCCATGCATATTGCTCTCTTCCCTCTCTTTCTCTCTCCTATCTCATTTTCCCATCCCTCTAGAGATCTTCTTCTTTCACCTGTTCATCTCACTACCTCTTGGATATTCTAATTTTCATTTTTTTTCTTACGTGCAGATCTTAAATATAGAAGAAATCTCACAAAATTTCACAAAATTGGGTTTTACAATTTAAAGGTAAACCATCGCCGAAAGGTTGCAGATGTATTTTTTTTATATGTTTGGTAATTGACTGTTGAATCCTATTTTTTTCTTCATAATAATGCATTGCTTATTTTGTATGTTGTTTAAAGAGAGATTGTCGAAATGGCTTTGCCAAATCAGAGGTAACAGGTTGTTTTGATTACCCGCATGTTTAGACCACTTGTTGACACCTCTGCATAAATAGTTTGGAAAGGGACCATAATCAATTTTTTGTTGCTGTCAGGATTCGGAGGTTGTTAGTGATTTTTTTTAGAGCCATACACTTCCATTATTGGGTTTGGTTTGATTTTCAATTTGAAATCAATTTGGTTTTGGGGGCTCTATTTTAAAGTGTTAAATCGATTGTCAATTCATCATGAGATTTAGGCATTGTTTTATCGATTTGTTTTTCATGAATAGCAATTTGAAAGATTCATCGTTAATGTTAAGAGATATTATGGGATTGTTGTTGGGTTTTAATTGATTTTTAGATTTTGGATTTAGATTCTAAAATGGTTTTGATCTGGCTTTCAAGGTTTTGTTTTCTCAATTTTGAATGTGTTGGTTTGAAACGATTTTGGTTCAATCAATAACTTTTTAATTTCCCAACACAGTTAAGGATTTTTTTTTTCAATTTTGTTTAATTTATTTTAATTAATATACATTTAAATTAACACATACCACAAAGGGTTTTTGTAGGCGACAGAAGAATATGGAGTTCTTGAGAAGCTATAATGAGATCTTCAATGTCAATTTTGGTAGGTGGTTTGGAATGTAAATGTGGCATTGAGAGTACCCACGTTGAAAAGAGTTTAATCTGATTCTTCCAACAGCCTACTCTTATATGTATAGTGTAGTGAACAAGAATTTTACAAACTTTACTAATAAGAATGAGGCATTGGCATCATTAAAAAATTAAGTTTTAAATTGCTAAGCAAAAATTATGCAATTTATCTCCTACTGTGTTATAGTAAGTAAGAAATCAATCACAAACTTTATTCTTCCATGTCGCATTGTGCCCTAATCATTTCTACTCTAAGTTGTTTATGATTGATTTCTTGGATTTGAAAGTGTCACGCCTAGTCGATTGTGTTTGGTTGGAACTTGAAATCGAAAAAATGAGTGAAAAATTTAAAATTCAAACTTTTTTTACGTAAAATTATTGTAACAACGAGATAAAAATTAAACGCACATACACATGTATATGTAAAACATAAATTTATGGTAAATCTATACAACACCCGCGCATCGTGTGCGGTTGACAACTAGTAATATTAAAAATTGTGTCTCCATCATAAATTCTGCCATGTGGAATAGCAGTGGTTATCATTAATTAGTAGCTTTCAAACTAGAACAAGCCTATTGTGGAAGATGTCCGTCCATGTGGACATAACTTTTCCATCCCATTTGTTCTTTATTTTCGTGATCTTTACTTTCCTTTGTGCTCTGTTTCATCTACTAAAGTCATTTTGCTCTCCAACTTCTCCCTTTATATCCAGTCACTTCCCCTAACAGTTGTTCCCTTCCTATTCCCTACTAACAGTATATATATATATATACGCTTGTGTGTGTGTGTGAGGTCATTTTTTCCCAGCCAACAACCTGTAATTCTTTGCTTATCCTTATTGAAAGTAAGGTATATAGCCTACTACATTTTTGTCTCTTGGTCTTATTTGTATGAAAAGATGGCGTTCATCTTTCGTCAAACAATCTACCGGAATCCTTCAATAATGTTATTTACTGTAATCCTCAAACCTCAGACCAATGCAATCATAAAACTTAAACCCAATTTTCTTCTGAAAACCCACTATCCTAATTATTTTCCATATTCTGGCGAGCCCTCTTATTCGCTGAGCCATGATCAAAATCTTCACCGAATAAGCCAGTGGGCATCGATGATGAATCAGCCTCCATTGTTGGGTTTTAAGCTGGGCCGATGCTTACATTATTTTTCTTATAAATATACAAAAAACCATGAATTCAGTAGTAGGAAATAAACGATTCCATGAATGGCGGGTGTCTTCTCCATTTTTTATCCATCGACATAACTAAATGAGGCAGCATACTATTTCACTTGTGATGATCCACATGAAATTTTAATTTTGTCTCGAGTGCTTTCCATATTTTTTTCTTTGTTGTTTAAAGAGAGGTTAACAGTTTCGGTTTAGGATTTTCGATAGTGGTGGTTTATATTTAGGCATTTTTTTTAGGGTTATTGGTGGTGCCGATGAGGAGAGAGAGCTAACTTGGATTGTTGCCGGATAAGTTTAGAGAAAATTGAGGTTGACTTGGCATCACAACAACTTGATCACCTAATATATATATTTAAAAAGAAAAATGATACAGTGATCCAAAAATGTATACACAATCTATTTAAATGTGTTTTAAGAGTATTGTACTATAATGTGCGTCCTATCACGGCACAAATCCTTAAACAACATTTTCAGTAAATTTTATATAATTTTTTGCTAAGAGTGGCATTACTCATTAAAAAATGGTGTCTTTATATGTAATTTTCCCACGTGACAACGACAATTACTAAACTATATATATCTTGATTAATTAAATAATTATATTAACTGTATTCTTCTCTAATTTTTAATCTCAACAATTTCATTCACAGTTTCTTTAAAAAAACTCAAAAGTCTCTACTTCATTTTGATAACTCTTTCTCTGTAAACTAACATTGAAGTTCTTTCTCCAAAACAAGGTGAACACCTTTTTTCTTTTATGTATCGTACAGGCAATATATATATATATATATATATATATATATATATATATATATATATATATATATATATATATATATATATATATATATTGCCTGTGTGTGTGTGTGTGTGTGTGTGTGCGCGTGCACGCGCGCATTGAATTGATGGCAGTTTATTTTTTCTTTATACTGGGAGGTTTGCGAGACGATAAATTATACAACCAAAATTAGGAAGGTGTATTTCTTTGTTCAAAGCTGTGTATCAGTTGTTGGCTAAGGATTTGAGACAACACTCTGTTGTTCTTTTTATTAAAACCCATGATTTTAATGTGACACCCCGCCTAATTAAATGCCGGGGGATCACTCCTTTATTAAATTAATTCAAGGTGAACAGTTGGTTCATTATCAGCATCACTGTCGAAAAATAACTTTTCCAATTTAAACACCCTAATTAATTAAGCTAAGTGTCACAACCATTTTCATAACTTTACTTTCCAAATTTTATTTATTTATTTGTTTTTTTAAAACAAAGATTTAATTATATACAACAATTCAAAATTTAAGAATCATACCACAATATTCCTGGAATATATAATCCAAATAATTTAAACATTCAACAACTGAATCCCAAATATTAAAAACTGAAAGTAAATCATCCACACAGTAATAAATCTCAAAATGACAGTACTAGCAATATTTGAATCATAATGTCCAAATAAACAAATGAATGATGGAAAGGGCGACACATGCCCCAATAACCGAGAATGCTAGGAGTGGAATCAAGTAAATGAAGTCGTCTAAATAAGTGGCATGCAACTCCCACCTAAGCTGCAGCACGTTCCTTCCAAGGGATCCTAAGCAAGATGCCCCTCTGGCTGGGCACCTGTAATATATACATATATACAGAAGAGAAAAAGAAAATAGAAACGGGTTAGAGCCCGAAAGTGTATATGATTTAAAATTCGTTTAGCAAGTATTTAAATTGTTTACAGGCCAATGCAACAACATATTAGTGCGACACTCTCTTGAGAAATTCTCACCTCTCTTCTAATGTGCACGCCTATCGTACTAACCTTCCAAACGGATTATCTTATCTTATACTGCTCTGAACGTCCCAATGGTTTAACTTATCTTAGGTCACTCGTAAGATTTTAAAACCGAACAATACAATTGTTTAAAAGGAGGATTTTATTTAATAACAAAGCTCTCATTTTTAACTTTATTTATTAATAAAGTTTCTCAGTGTCATATTATACTTTTCAAAACAAGTATTTCCAATTTGAAATCACGATTCATTTCTTACTTACCATAACACAGTAGGTAGCTCCAAATTTCAGAATTTCATATATATATATATATATATATATATATATATATATATATATTAAATACTCGTATAATATATATATACTAACAGCACCCCACATAAAAATTTCTGGTTTGTGCATACTCTGCTATCCAATCCCCGTATCTCTCGTACTAAGGGAAATACAAGTCCGGAATCACTCTCGAACTTCATTAACACATACACAAACAATATTGAGGCGAAACATAGATTCCAAGTCTCTAAGAGGATAGTACATGCCCCCACGTCTCTTAAGACCGTCTGAACTATCGATTCGATAGCCTGTACCAAGGATATCTATATTTTAGGGTACAAGTCAATATGTCCCAAAAAGGTCCCATCGAGATAAGATTGTCCCAACGCGGTAACCTCAGGGATAGCAAGTAGCGCGGGCACGATTTTCACACATAGATAGTATATGTATACCAGTCATATTACTATACTATTATTACCATAATAATTTAGGTACATCTCAAATTCCATAATTACGACATTTGTCCTTATTTCTCATTATTTATTATCACGTATAATTGTCCGTCCCTAACTTTAATCTGAAGGATTTTCCAACTTACTACGTGACCCTCATGGACTCTATCCTTCCAAAGCTATAATTCAGTAGGTATTCATTTATGTTCCAACGTAACTCTCTTACATGTCTCTCCCTTTTAATATATGCTTACATTATCCCTTATGTAAAAGATCCCAAAAATATAAATTTCGCCTTAAATTTAAAGGTCCCTTATTCATTAATGAATCCTACTGGTCATCATTATCTCCCAAATTATTTTAACAAGGATGTATAGGGAGTTTTCTTTATTTCGAATTATTTCAACAGTTTTAAAAAGGAAACTTTAGTCTGCCAGGAGGGGTCGATCGATTGAGGTTAGGGGCTCGATCGATCGAAGCTTTTGGCTCGATCGATCGATCAAGCAAGTATGGCTAATTCTGTAGTTTTGCAGTTACGGGTTCTAACACATAACTTCATCAAAATTCAGATTTTGCATTCCCAAACGCCTAAAAATTTGTACTACTAACATCCGAATATCATATTATGCATTCCCTTCATGAAGCATGTAAATTTCTGTCACTAAACATGGATTAACAAGCCAAAATTCATATAAAACTCAAGAACCCTAGACATCTCTTAATCATGGTTCTAATCAATATTTTCCAGAATTTCCTTCTTATAAACATCATAAATTTTGTGGTTTAATCATCTACATGACAAAGGGGTTCCAGAATATCATTTAAATCATCACTACATGCAATTTCCTATCTCAAATTGGGTTTTTCTTCCATAAAGCTCATCCTAATCATTCCTAGACTAATATGAGTGATGCACCAACGAAATAAGCAAGATAAACACTTGCCTGGGATTTTTGACGTTCTGATTTGCAAACGATTTTGGTGTGGTTGCGTTCCCCATCCCGCGATCTACGCGTTGGTGGTGGCGGCGGTGCAAACGGATGGATTTTGGGTCTTGGATTTGCTTTGACAGCTCTCTCCTCTCCTCTCCTCTCCTATGGCCGTTCTAAGGTTTTAAATTGTTTTAATCCTAGAAGGTAACCTAGACATCTGATATAATCCTTGAATTTTCATGGGTTTAATTACTCAAAAGTGTGAAATGTCTAAAATGCCCTCCCGGGGTACTAATTATGCCTAAAAACGCCCCGAGACCCAAACTAAACCCCCGGGTACACTTTTCTGACTATCTCGACCCTTCCGAACGCATTGAGGCACTCAAACCGACCATACGAATAACTTAAATATTCACTTTTATTTATCAATATTTAGTCCCGACGCAACACGGGCGCGTCCCGACTCAAATTTTCAAAATTGTCATTTTACACTCGTGACATTCAATATAACCAATATTATATATTACTTTGCTCATTAGTAATATTCAACAAATTTCCCATAATTACTAACTTTCGTCATGTTAATAATTATAACATAATTAATTTCTGGATTTTTATTAAATAATTAATTCACATTAAATTTAATAAATCCCCAAATTAATATAGCATAAAAATACGGGGTATTACATACTTCCCCCCTAATAACGGAATTTCGTCCCGAAATTCGAAAAATAAGGCGTACCTGGTAAGAATTAATCTGGATATCTCTCCCGCATATCTGTCTCACGCTCTCAAGTGGATTCCTCCACATTATGATGCTCCCACTGTACCCGTACCAGTGGAACTATCTTAGACCTCAATATCCTCTCACTGTAGTCTAGGATAGCCACTGCCAGTGGCGGACCTAGAATTTTTCGTTAGGGGGTGCGAATTTTTTTTATGAAGTTTCGGGGGCGGGAGCCCCCGAAATAATTTTTTTCTATTATTTTTACTTGTTTTGCATTTTTTAACTCTAAAAACATTAATAATCACCCTTTTTTGCTCCTACGTTTTATTTTAATTTTTTTTAATCCTCAACATAATATTACCCCTAAATTTGAAATAACCATAAAATTACTTTAATGTAATTACTATAAATTTGAAAAGATATTCTTAATTATATTTCAACAATAAAAAATAATAAACAATTAGCAAAGTAGTATATTCACCAAACAAACGAACATTTTTAACAATCTAACAAATTAACAAACCAATATTTTAAACTTAGGGGCTGAAAACAATTACTAAGAATTACTAAAAATTAGGGGCTAAAAATAATATTTTAAACTTAAGGGCTAAAAACAATAACAAACTAACAAACCAATATTACTAAAAATTTCAGCAACTAAAAATATCAGCAACAATTACTAAGATTTAACAACTAAAAACAATTTCAGATCTATTGAAAAAAATAGCAACTAAAAACAATTTAAGCATACTAACTTAACTACTAAAAATTTCAGCAACTAAAAAAAACTAATTAACAGTAACTAATGTCAATGATCTCATGAGTAACAAAAAATTAATGGGTTTTAATAAAAAAAACATACTCTATCAAACTATGTCACAGCAGCTAGAGTTGTCCTGCTCAAATGGAGAGAAGAGAATAGAGGACAGGGCCTGTCACGGGGGGTGAGAGAGGAGTGGACGGAGCAGTGGGCGGCGATAGCGGAGCAGCGGATGGAGAGGGGAGGGGGAACAGCGGAGGCAAGAGGGGAAAAAGAGATGAAACTAAAAAAGAGGCGGGGGATCTCTCTCTTCTTAAGATAATGATCGTCCGTGCTTTTTTTTTGGGTTTTAAAACTTTATCTTATTTAGATAACTGTCCCCATATTCTTAAAAACTAACAAATGGGTCTATATTTTTTTTTACCAATACTCACAGGAAACTTCTAAAAAAACCGTGGGTGCGACCGACCCCATTCGGGATGGGGTAGGTCCGCCCCTGGCCACTGGTCTCTCCTCGTAAGAGCTGTCCGGCTGTAAGTCTATCTCATCTATCATAATTGGGGTATGGGCCATATCATCCCGAAGATATCGTCTCAACGACGAGATGTGGAATACATCGTGAATGCGATGTAAATGCTCTGGCAGTCCCAATTTGTATGCTACCGGCCCAATTCTCTCGATAATGGAGAATGGTCCCATGTACCTTGGGGCCAATTTCCCTTTCTGCCCGAACCTCATCACTACTTTCATAGGAGATACACGTAGTAACACTTGGTCCCCCACATTAAACTCCCGAAAGAATCATTTCGCATCGGCGTAGCTCTTCTTCCTGTCCTGGGATACTCGACTGCGATTCCTGATCATCTCAATCCTCGCGGAGGTTTCCTGAATCACCTCTGGTCCTAGCAACTTGTTATCCCCCACCTCGAGCCAACAAGTTGGGTAACGACAAGGCCTGCCATACAAAGCTTCGAATGGAGCCATGCCAATCGTGAACTGATACGAGTTATTATAAGAAAACTCAACCAGTGGAAGATGCGGCTCCCAACCTCCTCCAAAATCAAGAACACACATGCGTAGCATATCCTCCAACATCTGATTAGTACGCTATGTTTGTCCATCTGTCTGTGGGTGATAAGTTGAACTCAACCTCAACTCAGTACCCATAGCCTCCTGAAAGCTTTCCCAAAAACACGACACGAAAATCTTGTCTCTATCTGACACAATATTCAGGGGCACCCCATGTAATCTGACAATCTCAGTAATGAACAGCTGAGCATACTGACCCGTGGTATAATCTGTCCGCACCGGCAGAAAATGAGCCACCTTGGTCAAACGGTCTAAAATCACCCAGTTGAGTCGTGACCCCGCTGTGATGTAGGCAACCCTATAACAAAATCCATGGAAATACTCTCCCACTGCCACGCGGGTACTTCCAATGGCTGAAGCAATCCTGGCGGTTTCTGATGGTCAACCTTTACCAGCTGGCAGGTAGAACCCTTGGACACGAACTCAGCGATGTCCTTCTTCATCCCACTCCACTAGTATTGTCACCTCATATCCTGGTACATCTTATCTCCTCCAAGATGTACCACAAAACGGGACCCATAAGACTGGGTCATCACTGCATGACATAATTATGTTCCTTCTGGAACCACCAATCTCCCATTAAACCTCAAACCCCCATCAGAACTAACAGAATAGGACTCAGCACCCTCGGCTAAAAGTCGTACAACCTTCTCCTGGCAAAATGGGTCTGTGGCCTGTGCCTGTATCACCCTCGTAACAATCTCGGGTGTCACTGTCATAATAGATATGAAGGAACGAGCTACTGCGTCCTGGTAACCCAACTCCTTCCACTTTGCTTTCCAGACGTCCGCTACCTCGTCTATCGGTCTATCACTCAATGCATCAGCAACTACATTGGCCTTCCCTGGATGATACTTTATATCGAACTGATAGTCCTTCACAAACTCTAACCATCTGCGCTGATGCATATTCAGCTCTCGCTGAGTGAATAGGTACTGCAGTGACTTGTGGTATGTGAACAAGCAGAACTTCTCCCCCAATAAATAGTGCCTCCATATCCTCAATGCAAAAACGACCGCTGCTAACTCCAGGTCGTGTGTGGGGTAATTCTTCTCATGCGTCTTAAGCTTGCGAGAGGCAAAAGCTATAGCCTTCTCCTCCTACTGAAGTACTCCCCCAAGTCCCCATAAAGAGGCATCGGTGTAAACCAGGTACTCCACACCCGGCTTCGGTAAAACAAGGACTGGTGCTGAAGTAAGCTTGTCTTTCAGATAGTCAAAAGCCAATTGATAAGCATCATCCCAAACATATGGTACCCCTTTGCGAGTCAGATTCGTCAATGGACCCGCTATTTTGGAGAATCCCCGAATGAATTTCCTGTAGTATCCGGCTAATACCAAGAAATTACGCACTTCTGTTAGTTTCGTGGGCTATCCCCACTCCCTCTCCATCGACACTTTACTCGGGTCAACTACTATCCCCTGCTCAGAAACAACATGGCCCAAGAACTGCACTTCTCGTAGCCAGAATTCGCACTTCTCGTACTTAGCATATAGTTGGTGCTCTCGTAGATTATGAAGAACCTTCCTCAAATGCTCGACATGCTCCTCCTCGGAGTGTGAATATATCAAAATTCCATCTATGAAGACAATGACAAACTGATCCAAGAACTCCCTGAACACTCGGTTCATTAAGTCCATGAACACAACTGGAGCATTTGTGATGCCGGATGGCATCACTCTGAACTCGTAAGACCCATATCTTGTCAAGAAGGTAGTCTTTGAAACATCCTGCTGCCTAATACGTAGATGATGGTACCCCGACCTCAGAGCTATCTTCGAAAAGAAAGTTGCTCCCCTCAGCTGGTCGAACAGATCATCGATTCGAGGCAACGGATACTTATTCCGTATTGTGACCTTGTTCAACTCCCGGTAGTCCACTCATAACCTCAGTGAACCATCTCTCTTCTTCACAAACAAGACTGGAGCGCCTCAAGGTGAGGTACTCTTGCGAATGATGCCCTGACCTAACAGCTGCTCTATCTGATCTCGTAACTCTCGTATCTCCATCGGAGACATACGGTATGGTGCGCGTGCTATGGGTCTAGTATCCGGTAATAAGTCTATGACAAAGTCTATCTCTCGACTGGGGGGTAGGCCTGGTATCTCGTGAAAGACATCGGAATACTCACGAACAACTGGGATCGAGTCTAAGGGAATCACAACCTCCTTAGAGGTATCCTCCTCTATATAATACAAATGAGCGATCGAGCCTCCCTATGGGCGAGGCATCGCCACTACAAACATCTCTTGCCCCGAAATGGCAAAGACAATGCTCCCACCGAAGTAATCAATCATGGCTCTGTAAACTGTGAGCCAATCCATACCTATAATCACATCGTGCTCATGCATATCTAAGACTAACATGTCTGTAGGTAATACCAAGCTACCAATCTCTACCCCGACCCCCGGCATATAAAGAAAATAAGTGACCCACTCCCCAAGGGTGAGTCTACACACGTGACAGTGCTCTCTGCTGTAGCTAACAACCCTAAGGCCTTCGCAAAATGTGTAGATATAAAATAATGCGTCGCCCCAGTATCAAATAAAACCCTACCCATTGTACCATGGATAGGAAACATACCCTCAATCGCGATTGGTGCCTGTGGAGCTACTTCCTGGTGGACGTTATATACACGTCCATACTGTAACTACCCCTGATGCACTGGAGCTGCTGGAACTGCTGGTAGGGATGGTACCTGAGCTGGGGCTGGGAGGGCGGCTGGAAAAAGTGGCCTCCGTGGCTCATTGCGGGCACCCTGCTACTGTGGGGGCCTCTCTCCCTCAGGACAATCCTGGCGCCTATGGCCATGCTTAACTCACCCAAAACATCGGCCCATGAAGTTACCTCCCCTCTGACCCTGCTGACCACGGCCCTGCTGGTCGTTACCACCCCGCCACTGGCCCTGTTGGCCTTGATGGAAACGGTGTTGGCACGGTTGGCCCTGCTGCTGACCCTGCTGCTGTCGGTGTTGGCCTTGCTGGCACTGCTGATTAGGCTGGCCCTGCCTATAACCCCCAAATCCCTGCATGGAATCACCTGAATGGAATCGCTTAGCAGGGTCCCCCTGATGGGAACTCTGCTCGTGCTGACGAGTTTGTCCTTGAGATGGTGCTCCACTAGCACTACTACCCCCGATCCTGCCCTGCTGGCTGGACTCTCCTTCTCTCTTGCTTCCCTGTAGATGGAAACAGTGATCCTGGCAATGTAGTAACGCAGCATTGAGTACATCAGTGAAAGTACTCAGAGACAGATTTCCAATAAGGTTCTGACGGATCCTCCAAGCTAACCCATCCACAAACAACATTATCTTCTTGCCCTCAGTAGGTGCCTCATCTGGCACTATGGTGAGAAGTCTCGTGAACTCCTCCTCATACTCAGCAATGGTAGAATTCTCCTGCTTCAAATTCAGTAATTTTTGCCTCATCTCAGTCTGCACGGTGGGTGGATAGTATTTTCGGTCAAACCGCTCCCAGAATGACTGAATCGGGATCGTGTCCCTCTCCTCCAAGGTGGTGGTGGACTCCTACCACTGCAAAGCGGCCCCCACTAGTTTAAAGGAAGCCAACAACTGTTTCTGCACATCGGTGCACTCATACATTCGAAGATGCCGCTGGATGTCTTTCTTCCATTTGCTGACCGTGATGATATCTGAACTACTAGAGAACACAGGGGGATGCACGTTCTGAAAGGCATCCCTAACCCTCTCCCATGCATATGGAAGCTGTGTAGGTACTGGTACCACTGCCTGAACCTGGAGTGGAGCCTGCTGAACCACCGCTAGCGCGACATTCACCGCCTGAGCAACAATGGCGGCTACCTCATTAGCATGCATAGTACCCTGTGCCGGAGCTGCTGGCTGCTCGGCCTGGGTACGCCTATCCTTTGGTGCACATCTCGGAGGCATATGAAACGTGAAGAAGTTTATTAGTCTACAGTTATTATAAAATCTCAAATAGCTGAAGACTTAAACGTAAAATCAGGAATACAACAATCCTAAAATAGGGCTCTATAACAAAGATGTTAAGCTGAAAGCGAAATAAGCCATACAGATCCTATGGACACTAGAACCTGATGCTCTGATACCACCTGTGACACCCTGCCTAATTAAATACCGGCCGATCACTCCTTTATTAAATTAATTCAAGGTGAACAGTTGGTTCATTCTCAGCATCACTCTTGAAAAATAACTTTTCCAATTTAAACAACCTAATTAATTAAGCTAAGTGTCGAAACCATTTTCATAACATTACTTTCCAAATTTTATTTATTTTTTTTAAAACAAAGATTTTATTACATACAACAATTCAAAATTTAAGAATCACACCACAATAATCCTAGAACATATAATCCAAATAATTTAAACATTCAACAACTGAATCCCAAATATTAAAAACTGAAAGTAAACCATCCACACAGTAATAAATCTCAAAACGACAATACTAGCAGTATTTGAATCATAATGTCCAAATAAACAAATGAATGATGGAAAGGCCGACACATGCCCCAATAGCTGAGAATGCTAGGAGTGGAATCAAGTAAATGAAATCGTCTAAACAAGTGGCCTGCAACTCCCACCTAAGCTGAAGCATGTTCCTTCCAAGGGATCCTAAGCAAGACGCCCCTGTGGCTGGGCACCTGTAATATATACATATATACAGAAGAGAAAAAGAAAATAGAAACGGGTCAGAGCCCGAAAGTGTATATGATTTAAAATTCGTTTAGCAAGTATTTAAATTGTTTACAGGCCAATGCAACAACAAATTAGTGCGACACTCTCTTGAGAAATTCTCACCTCTCTTCTAATGTGCACGCCTATGGTACTAACCTTCCAAACGGATTATCTTATCTTATACTGCTCTGAACGTCCCAATGGTCTAACTTATCTTAGGTCACTCGTAAGATTTTAAAACCGAACAATACAATTGTTTAAAAGGATGATTTTATTTAATAACAAAGCTCTCATTTTTAACTTTATTTATTAATAAAGTTTCTCAGTGTCATATTATACATTTCAAAACAAGTATTTCCAATTTGAACTCACGATTCATTTCTTACTTACCATAACACAGTAGGTAGCTCCAAATTTTAGAATTTCATATATATATATTAAATACTCGTATAATATATATATACTAACAGCACCCCACATAAAAATTTCTGGTGCGTGCATACTCTGCTATCCAATCCCCGTATCTCTCGTACTAATGAAATACAAGTCCAGAATCACTCTCGAACTGCATTAACACATACACAAACAATATTGAGGCAAAGCATAGATTCCAAGTCTCTAAGAGGATAGCACATGCCCCCACGTCTCTTAGGATCGTCTGAACTATCGATTCGATAGCCTGTACCAAGGATATCTATCTTCTAGGATACAAGTCAATATCCCCCATAAAGGTCCCATCGAGATAAGATTGTCCCAGCGCGGTAACCTCATGGATAGCAAGTAGCGCGGGCACGATTTTCACACATAGATAGTCTCATTATTTATTATCACTTATAATTGTTCGTCCCTAACTTTAATCCGAAGGATTTTCCCACTTAGTACGCGACCCTCATGGACTCTCTCCTTCCAAAGCTACAATTCAGTAGGTATTCATTTATGTTCCAACGTAACTCTCTTACGTGTCTATCCCTTTTAATATATGCTTACATTGTCCCTTATGTAAAATATCCCAAAAATATAAATTTCGCCTTAAATTTAAAGGTCCCTTATTCATTAATGAATCCTACTGGTCATCATTATCTCCCAAATTATTTTAACAAGGATGTATAAGGAGTTTCCTTTATTTCAAATCAATTCAACAGTTTTAAAAAGGAAACTTTAGTCTGCCAGGAGGGGTCGATCGATTGAGGTTAGGGGCTCGATCGATCGAAGCTTTTGTCTTGATCGATCGATCAAGCAAGTATGGCTAATTCTGCAGTTTTGCAGTTACGGGTTCTAACACATAACTTCATCCAAATTCATATTTTGCATTCCCAAACGCCCAAACATTTGTACTACTACCATCCTAATATCATATTATGCATTCCCTACGTGAAGCATGTAAATTTCTGTCACTAAACATGGATTAATAAGCCAAAATTCATATAAAACTCAAGAACCCTAGAAATCTCTTAAACATGGTTGTAATCAATCTTTTCCAGAATTTCCTTCTTATAAACTTCATAAATTTCATGGTTTAATCCTCTACATGACAAAGGGTTTCCAGAATATCATTTAAATCATCACTACATGCAATTTCCTATCACAAATTGGGTTTTTCTTCCACAAAACTCATCCTAATCATTCCTAGACTAATATGAGTGATGCACCAACGAAATAAGCAAGATAAACACTTGCCTGGGATTTTCGACGTTCTGATTTGCGAACAATTTTGGTGCGGTTGCGTTCCCCGTCGCGCGATCTACGCGTTGGTGGTGGCGGCGGTGCAAACAGATGGATTTTGGGCCTTGGATTTGCTTTGAGAGCTCTCTCCTCTCCTCTCTTATGGACGTTCTAAGGTTTTGAATTGTTTTAAACCAAGAAGGTAACCTAGACATCTGATATAACCCTTGAATTTTCGTGGGTTTAATTACCCAAAAGTGTGAATTGTCTAAAATGCCCTCCCGTGGTATTAATTAGGCCTAAAAACACCCCGAGACCCAAACTAAACCCCCGGGTACAATTTTCTGACTATCTCGACCCTTCTGGACGCGTTGGCGCACTCAAAACGACCATAAGAACAACTTAAAAAATATTCACTTTTATTTATCAATTTAGTCCCGATGCGACACGGACGCGTTCCGACTCAAATTTCCAAAATTGTCATTTTACACTCGTGACATTCAATATAACCAATATTATATATTACTTTGATCATTAGTAATATTCAAAAAATTTCCCATAATTACTAACTCTCGTCACGTTAATAATTATAACATTATTAATTTCCGGATTTTTATTAAATAATTAATTCACATTAAATTTAATAAATCCCCAAATTAATATAGCATAAAAATAAGGGGTATTACATTTAATTACTTATAAAATGACTTGATCTCATATTCTTGATAGTATATTATGTTAGTGAGGATTTGGAAATAAATTGGGTTTTAGTTGAAAAATATGGTTTGTTAATTGGGCATGTATTACAAAATATATTTTTGTTTTCAATGCATGTAATACAAAACATTTATGTATGTGTGTATGTGTGTTCATTTTTGCCAACAATTTTTATTATGTTTGTGTTCATTATGTACTTAAATTTTCAATTATCATTTCTCTTGTTTCATTTAGTTTAAATATGCCAAGACATTTAAGGATGACAAATGTTTGGATTTAAAAAAGTTGTCAAAAGTTTTCGTATGATTTTAGCAATTTTATAATTCTTTTTCACCAAACTGTTTTTCCCTACATATGTTCTTTGAAAGTGTTATACTTTAATGTTTTATGATAGATAGTTATATAAATAAATATGGCTTATGGGAGCTCTCCTACCCATGTTAAATTATTAATTTCGTTACTGATTTCATATTTTGATTATTAAATCTCTGTACATGGATCAATACCTTTTTTTGTACTAATTTTTTAATTGCTTAAGAAATGAATTCACATATATTAGTGAAATGAATACACATATATTAGTGATGTTTTGAAAAGAAAGGTATGGTCTTAAGAACTTATAGAAGAACCTATCATTTGTTTGCTTTATTTCCTTTTTTGGTGAAGAATTTTGTGGTAATAATACTTGGAAAATTTGTATACTTTTATTTGTATTTTTACAATAGGCCACGCATCACGCATGGCTAAAATCTAGTATATTTTAAAATGCTATACATGAATTAAAAGCTACTCAATCCTAAGGATGCCCATGTGGGATTCATTAAGAAGAGTCTCAGTGAATTTGGAGAGGCTCAACAGTTTCACCTCCTATAAACACAAAACCCAAACGTCTCTCCCCCTCTCTCATTTTCACCGCTTCACCTCTCAAAATAACTTTTTAAATTCTACGCCTCCCATGGATTTCAATTCACTTCACCTTCTATACATGCAATACCCAAACGGTTCTCTCATTTTCACCATTTCCCCTATCTAAACCACTTCTCAATCTATACCCATCCACCTCTCATGGGTTCAAATCCCGGCTCTACCGCCGCTGACAGCACCTCTTCCAAAGCAAGAATTTTTACCACCACAGACAACAATCGGGTCACACCCAAAAAACTTCTTGCTTAGTCCCCGGTTAGTTGGGACTCGATTAGGGATGTGTTTGTTTACGACCTTATAATGAGGAATTTGAGAGAAGATATACTGGGTAAAAGGTCTTTTTTACTGTGAGTGGGTATTCGGGCTAGTTTTTATTGCAGGTGGGCATGATGATTATTTTTCGTGTTGTTTTTCAAGACAGAGAATCTAATGTGGGTTTGTTTTTTGAGCTAGCAGGTCAGATTTGGAGGTAGAGATCTGGGCGCTCAAGGTGTTTGTGTTTCGTTTGTTCTGTCTTTTCAACTGAAAATCATTAAACATCACCCCCCCCACAAAGTCATGGCCTACAATAAGAACGAAGACAAATTATCATATCAGGCTCCCTCTTATGCAATATCAAATTTTTTATTTTTTTAAAAGAAAAAGGGGCCTAAACAAAGAAATTTAGACAAGGGCTTTCCTCAATTTTGCAAAGTATTGGATTGATAATTATGGTGAAGGAATTGCCCATAAATTTCATCTTTTAAGTTTTCGGACCCAAAAGACAATGTTGTAGAAATGAAAAATTGTATCCAATTTGTGATTGACCGTAAATTTATAGTACTTGATTATGATCTTCCTGATCCATTATGGGATGAACATGAAGAAAGTCCTAATAATCATGAGGCTTCATTTGAACTTTCATCACGTGTGTATGAACATGCAAACCTTGAGTCTCTTAAGTTGTTTAAATATGAATTTGGTGTTTATCTCTACCAATTTTAAGATGAATTTCAAATGAATCTGATTTGAACCACGGACTTGCATAAATATATGTATTTTTTATGTTTTATCACGGTGTTTTACTATTTGGCAATTTTATTTAGTGGTTTAGATTTTTGTAACAAGTTCATCAAATTTCAGTTGGTTATATATAATTTCAGTTGGTTGTTTAAAGTTTGTATGTTTATTTCATTGTGGTGAAATTGGATGTCTCAGTTTATGTAATACAAGAAAGAGATTCCTGAGGGACATTTTTGTGTTATCATTTTCCATTAAGTTTTAAGATAAAACGCACCCATGCCTATTTGTTTTCTTGCCATCATTTTTTCGTTTTCTTCATGCCAAAATATGGGCTCAAGATATGTTACCTATGAAATGCTTCATAAAATGCTTATATATAAACCCCAATTGTCAATGTTCTATCTCAACTGCAGGTGATACAAAATGCAAAGGTACAATCTTTTGAACAATAACTTTGATGTTTTAAACCTAGCTCAAACAAATGTAAATGATAACTTCAATGAATTTTCGTAATCCTTTTCATTGTCTCTCAGGTTTTTAAACCTCATTACAGCTAAATATGTCGAGGTGAATTCGAATCTTTGGTTGTTACGAAATAAAATTGCTATACATAGGAAATGGGAAATTGTTCAAAATCAAATGTATTGCGTAGCTCGCGCATCGCGCGGGTTTACACCTAGTATATTCTAAAACGCTCAACAAGATCTTTCAATGTGAAAGACGTTTAGAGCATCCAAGTGGAAAGTAGCCATTTTTCATATCTATTAAATGGCCTTGCTATTTCAAGTTGCCTACATAGCAACAAAGCTTTGAACCAAAAAAAATTCTTCTTCTACCCACAAAAATCTTCTTAACCTTACAACGTTTCCTTTATCTTTCAAACCAAATGCCTCTTAAATATTCTTGTAGATTTTTCTCGAGGAAAAAAAAACTTTCCCTTTTCTTTTTAATTCTTTCTCTTCCATCTTCCCGGAACATCTCCTTTTATCTTCTGTTTTGTATATCTTTCACATATCATCCACTCTTATTTCACAGCACTTGAGAAACCATCCCCCAAAACTACACCGCTGAACATCTCCAGACAATGAAATCGTTGTCTCATGTCAAAACCCCAGTCCAGAGCAGCTCTAGAGACATGCCTGAAACAAGTCCGGTCAGCGATGGGGAGCCTGAGCACTTGTTAAACTACGGTTTGACGATTTCTTAGAAAAGGCAAGAAATTTTATTGAAGAAGTTTGACTATGAGGTGGGTTATGTTAAAGATTTTGCCCCTTTCATCTCATATCTTTCTCTTTCCAAGAAAATGGTTTGTAGCTGACCTTCATCTTTTATTCTCTATCAACAATTAAATTCTCTCTCTCTCTCTCTCTCTCTCTCTCTATCTCTATCTATATATATATATATATATATATATATATACACTACACCAAATCTGCCCATTTGTCAAGGTCATCGACCTTGACAAATCCAACTTGTCAAGGTCAATGACCGTGACATTTTGAGACGAGACAACTTTTTTTGTCACGATCGTGTCACGGTCGTGTCAAGGTCAATGACCGTGACACGTTTGTCACGGTTTATAACCGTGACCCCTCTTGCCCAGAATTTAAAAAAAATCTGCTGGGCAGTATGGCCACCGCCACTGCCCAGCAGTATATTTGTACCTATTATAGCAACGTTGTACCTGTTCCAAACATCATATATCCAACACAAACTAAAGATAATGCAAATATATATTCATGACGATATAATCCAAATATTCAAAGTAAAAACAATATACATGACGATATAATCCAAATATAATTAAAATGGACAAACTTAAAAATAATGTTACTACATGTCTTGGATAAAACTGAGGAGGTGAGTAGGCCACACGACATACGAATTGACGCACCACCCACTAATATACGTCGTCCCGCATTGTTCGCGCAACCACAATAGGGAGTTCTCCTTCCCGGGTATGACATGCGTGACGAGCACCCTGGACTCCATCTCTTGAAGCTCACGTCCATGGACTATTCCACCCTCGACGATATTCGGGTCCCTCAACCCCCGCCCTATCCGCTGGCCATCAAATACGTCCAATATGAACACGCTCGGCCAACCAATTTTTGACAATGGTCTATTGGAGGGCGTCAAATAGGTAAGTGGATCATCAAAGTACGAACTTGTCGGTGATGAAGCAGCGAGGTCCACATCCTCGTCATCCTGCGCCTCGTCCTCCCGCACCTCCTCCTCCACCGCATTCTCCTTCCCTTTCCCTTTCCCTTTACGGTCTCCACCCAACGTATGCTTCATGAATGCGTACATATATTGGACCTTTGCCTCCAAACGGGACAACTTCGCGTCGTGTGAATCCACCGTTCGAGCCAACCCG
The DNA here is from genome assembly GCA_949130495.1 of Sambucus nigra. Lineage (NCBI taxonomy): Eukaryota > Viridiplantae > Streptophyta > Magnoliopsida > Dipsacales > Adoxaceae > Sambucus > Sambucus nigra. The sequence continues at coordinate 377,611,149 of OX422214.1, read as the reverse complement.
GTGTCGCTCGTCTACAATCCGATGATCCTAGATTTGGCCACCCGCGAGCTCACTCCCCTTGTCCTCCCTTTGCTATCAGAGCCAAGCACTTGACTGAGTGCATCTGTGGACAAAGATGCCTTGTCGGCATCAGACTGCGACTCATTCACTTCCTTAAGCTTTGCCTGAAACGACAAAACACACATGATTAGCAAAATAAGTAAACTAAAAAATTATAACGTAATTAACAATAATTAAACTGTTGGATTACTTACAATCGTGGCCGCGACGCTCGGGGACACCTCCTTGTCCTTCCCCTTCTTCGTCCGAAGAGCCACATAAGTATAGAGCCTATGTGGCTTACCCCCTGGCCCACTCCCTACCCCCTGAAATAAAATAAAGTAAAGTAAAATTAGTATCGGCCCCTCAAAGTAAAATAATATCCAATAATATATTTCTGTAGTTATAGATAAATTATATCTTACGTGCATCCTATGCTCCACCTCATCGTAAGAGGTCCGGCCGGAGTAGTGCACGTCTGTCTTTTTAGCCCGATTTTCCCTCCCCGATTGGTGATATGCCAATTGTCGATCCTCGATCTCATTGTCAATGAACTTTTGCCATTGTGCCAATGAGATCGGCTCCTTGGACGGGACGGATCCGCGCCATTGTAAAATGGACTCTCGTGTTTTTCCAAAGTACCGTGTCCGCATATTTTTCTTCCACGTCTTGTGTTGCTCCCTCAACTGCTCCAAGACGGAATCGCGTAGCTTCGGATCCAAGTTGAATTGTTCCTGTCCAACAAATACAATGTTAGTTTCAAATAAATATAAATATAAATATAAATTGAAATATTCATATAAATATTGCCTGTAGTGCCGCCCAAACAGCTAACTTGAGCTCATACGGCACCTCCTTCCAACTCATAAACCCCGGGCCGACGACCGTCTTTAGCAGCTCGAGGGATCTCGCTAAAAGCTCCGACTTGTTTTCGACAGTAATCCCAAATTTTCCATATTTGGGGAGCCTAGGGGCGGAGGAGCCCTCGTCGCCTCCGCTACCACTGAACCCAGACGACATCATCATAAACAGCATCATCATCTTCGCCTTAACATCTGAAGGAGACATTTTTGCTGTAAAAAAAATGTTATTAGTACAGATAAAAAAAATGTTAATAGTACACATTTTGTTTGACCTAATTGAATTAATAGTACAGATAAAATGGGTGATCCACCCCCACCCCCACCCCCACCCACCACCACACACACACGCACACCTACGCACCTACGCACACACACACACACCCCACCCCTACCCACCCCATCCCCACCTCCTCCCTCCACCACGACCGTGACAACTACATATATTATTTATCAATAAAATTATGACATGAGATAATTATAATTGTAGCATAAATTTCATTATCATGGGTTTTACCTAATTGAATTAATTTCATGAATAAAATTATTATCAATTTAAATGAAAATACCAATTATTATCCAATATTTTTGAATGAAATATTTATTTTGAATGAAAATATCAATTATTATCCAATTATTATCCAACTATTATCAATTATTTATTTTGAATGTAAATAATATTCAAAACCCCACCCAACCCCAACCCCAACCCCACCCCCTCCTGATGTTTATTATCCAATTATTATCCAACTATTATCAATTATTTATAAAATTGATGTCTACTTTTAGTGTTGTGTATATATGTTAGTTGATGCCATTATATTTTTAGCCTAATTAGATTCTAAGGTTATCTCAATTTATATTTTAAGTTCGTATCCATTTGTGATGTTCAAGTAGTTTGAAATGTTGGAATTATATACTATTACTTTGACCGTTAGTTTGTGCACCAACTAAAATAGTTCCATAAGCACAAGTTGTGACTATATTTTTCACTTAACATATGCATTATGTTGCACTTTTTGTAGTTTTTTCACGAGTTTGAAATGTGTGTATTTGTGTGCATGGAAATAGATGTTGGAATCTAAAGGGAGACATGATTGTATCTTTTGTTTCTATTTGTCTCACTCTTACTTTAGTTTTTATGATTAGATGTGGAATTTTAAATATAATTATTTGTTACTGTGTTTATCAAGTTATACTCTGTTTATTTTAGTTTTAAGGTTAACCATTGTTCAATGCTTATGTGTAGATAAATAAAGAGATCAGTTGTTTGGAGTATATATCATGCTTATGTGTAGATAAAGCAAGTCCTCGGTTTTTTTTATTGAACTTTTAGTTATGTAGTGTATTGTAGATTGATGCAGCCACACAATGAGCACACAATGAACTACTATTTCGCCTTTTACTAAAGAATATCATATGCTCACAAATAGGTGGCATACGCCCATTTTTTCAATTGTTTATACCATAAGTTTCTCAGTGTCATTTCTTCCTAGATTCAGATGCGGTAGCTCTTACATTTCCAAACTGAAATATGGACCACCATTAGTCCTTGATTTATCTAACTTTAATTTGTCAATTTTCTTAGTATATGATGATATCTTTTCAATACCTTTATACCATAAGTTTCTCACTGTCAAACCCTAACATTAAGATATTGTGGTACTTCTTTATGCATAGGCCCACACACCCCACCCCACCCCACCCCCTGCCCCCCTCCACCACCACACACCACCACATACACACACACACACACACACCATCCCACCCCCTGCCCCCCTCCACCCCCCGCTCCCCCACCACACACCACCACACACACACACCCCACCCCACCCCCTGCCCCCCTCCACCACCCCCTCCCCCACCCCCCACACACGCACACATACACACACACACACACACACACACACACCCCACCCCACCCCCTGCCCCCCTCCACCATCCCCTCCCCCACCCTGCCCCACCCCCCACACACGCACACACACACACACATATATATATACACATACACACATAAATATACACACAAATATATATATATATATAAATGGAAGAGAGAGAGAGAGGGAGGGAACGGTGGGAGGGAAAAAAGAAGGGGGAAACGGTTTTTGCTGGAAAAGTTGTCACGGTCGTGTCAAGGTCATTGACCGTGACAATTATTTAAAGAATTGTCGCGGCCAATGACCATGACAAGTCCGTGACAAGTAAATTTGTCACGGCCTTGTCACGGTCGTGTCAAGGTCAATGACCGTGACATAAAACGCGTATTTTTTATCGCGGTCAATGACCTTGACAAGGCTGACCGGCTGAAAGGTGACAATTTGCCCATTTTGGTGTAGTGATATATATATATATATATATATATATATATATATATATATATATATATATATATATATATATATATATATATATATAAAGCAGGAGGGTCTTTTCACTATTCATGGAATGTCAGATTTTGTATCTATCTATAAAAGTGATTTTTATTTAACAGTGAAATAATAACCCACGTTTAATCCGACTAAACTACATATTTTTCATGCTGGGCACACCCGCCTCAAACCTCACCCACCTTTCAAGTATAATTAGTGCCTTATAGCCTTTGGGTCTGCATTTTCACGGACGACCCCTACCCCATGTTACACTACCTTAAGCCTCTCAAGTGTCACATCTTACACACCCATTCCCTCACCTCTCTCAAACACTCAACGATCCAACTCAAGTCTTTTCTCAGTTTGAAATTGGTTTTCAAACCCTATGCCTCAAAACAGTTTCACTTCTCAACATACACTTTTTTATGTTGGTCCTAAGATGATTTTCCTTTGGGTTTGAAGAACAAATTATTTTCTTTTAGTTTGAGGTTTGAAGAGTGCATGTAGTTTAGGTGAAGGAGGTGACGGGATCTGTCAGATCCATCTCCATCACCATCGATCCATCTTCGTCGCATTGTAGGTGAATGAGGTGATGGGATCTGTCTTGTGGGTATACATCTTTCTTTCTCTATGTAAATATTTTTGTGATTGTGAAATAATTTTTTGGTAGGTATCACTCTGAATCTAAGTAGAAATCACTGACAAGCGGTTGCCTTCTTTTGAGGAAGAAGAAAAAGAAGAAGAAGAAGAAGACAAAGAAGAAGAAGATGAAGATGAATTTCAAAATAGTGAGGTTACTGATTAGAATTTCAAGATGAATTTCATGGTACCTTTTTTATTTCTTTATTTTTTCGATTTTTGCAATTTCAATAAGAAATAAGTTGTTTACTTTATGATCCACGTTCTTATTTGTCGTGCTGGTTCCACGTTCTTATATACTAGAGTGTACCCATTGACGATAAATGTGTTCTCGTGAAACAAAGAATTATATCAAAGCCACAAAAAATTCCAGTGGAACCACGAGGACAAATAAGAACGTGGGTCATAAAGTAAACAACTTATTTCTTACTGTAACCCCAAAAATCGAAAAAAAAAAGAAATAAAAAAGGTACCTCGAAATTCATCTTGAAATTCTAATCAGTAACCTCACTATTTTGAAATCCATCTTCTTGTTCTTCATCATCCTCAAAAGAAGGCAATGGCTTCTCAACGATTATTACTTAAATTTGGAGTGATACCCACTAAAAAATTATTTCAAAACCACAAAAATATTTGGAGAGAGAAAGAAAGATGTATACCCACCAGACGGATCCCGTCACCTCTTTCAACTACGTTGCGACGAAGATGGATCGATGGAGATGGAGATGGATCTGACGGATCCAGCCACCTCCTTCACCTACACCCACACACTCTTCAAACCGCGAACTAAAAGAAAATCATTCATTCTTCAAACCCAGAAGAAAATCATCATAGGGCCAACATAAAAAAAGTGTGTTGAGAAATGAAACTGTTTTGAGGCATAAACCCATTTCAAACTGAGAAAAGACTTGAGTTGTATCGTTGAGTGTTTGAGAGAGGCGATAGAGTGGGTGTGTAGGATGTGACATTTGAGAGGCTTGAGGTAGTGTAATATGAGGTAGGGGTCGTACATGCAAATGCAGACCCAAAGGATGTAAGGCACTAATTATACTTGACCCGGTTCGAGAATATGACGATAATTTGTAAAAATCAACACTTAGACTTAAAGACAAGCCGTTAAAGGGTGAAACCCCAAACCATCCCCCAAACGATCCCATAGGAGGTACGAACACCTCGCATGGGACCAATGTAACTTGTTGGAACTGACCGCATAGTCTCGAGTCTCCCGGTTTTGGAATATGACGATAATTTGTAAAAATCACACATGGAATAAACAAGTCGTTAAATGGTGAAAACCCAAACCATCCCCTAAACGACCCCGTAGGAGGCACGCACATCTCGCACATGACCAATGTGACTTGTTGGAACTGACCGCATAGTCCCGAGTCTCCTGGTTTGAGAATATGACGATAATTTGTAAAAATCACACTTAAACCTAAAAATAAGCCATTAAAGGGTGAAAACCCAGACAAGCCCCCAAACGACTCAGTAGGAGGCACGGACACCTTGCACGGGACCAATGTAACGTGTTGGAACTGACTGCGTAGTCCCGGGTCTCCCGGTTGGAGAATATGACGATAATTTGCAATAATCACACTTAGACTTAAATACAAGTCGTTAAAGGGTGAAAACCCAAACTAGCCCCCAAACGACCCTGTAAGAGGCACGAACACCTCGCACGGGACCAATGTAACTTGTATCAACTGACTGCGTAGTCCCGGGTCTCCCGGTTTGAGAATATGATGATAATTTACAAAAATCAACACTTAGACTTAAAAACAAGATGTTAAAGGGTGAAAACCCAAACCATCCCCCAAACGACCCGGTAGGAGGCACGAACACCTCGTACGGGACCAATGTAACTTGTTGGAACTGACCGCGTAGTGCCGAGTCTCCCGGTTTGAGAATATGACAATAATTTGAAATAATCAAACGTGGACTAAACAAGCCGTTAAAGGGTGAAAGACAAAAGAAGGCCCTAAACGACCCCGTAGGAGGCACAAACATCTTGGACGGGACCAATGTGACTTGTTGAAACTGACCGCGTAGTCCCGGGTCTCCCGGTCTGAGAATATGATGATAATTTGTAAAAATCACACTTTTACTTAAAAACAGGCCGTTAAAGGGTGAAAACTCAGACCAGCCCCCAAACGACCCTGTAGGAGGCACGAACACCTTGCACGGGACAAATGTAACGTGTTGGAACTGACCGCCTAGTTCCGGGTCTCCCGGTTTGAGAATATGATGATAATTTGCAAAAATCACACTTAGACTTAAAAACAAGCCGTTAAAGGGTAAAAACCCAAACTAGCCCCCAAACGACCCTGTAAGAGGCACGAACACCTCGTACGGGACCAATGTAACTTGTAGGAACTGACCGTGAAGTCCCAGATTTCCCGGTTTGAGAATATGACGATAATTTGTAAAAATCAACACTTAAACTTAAAAACATGCCCTTAAAGGATGAAAATCCAAACCAGCCCCCAAACGACCCCGTAGGAGGCACGAACACCTCGCATGTGACCAATGTAACTTGTTGGAATTGACCGCGTAGTCCCGGTCTCCCGGTTTGAGAATATGACGATAATTTTCAAAAATCACACTTGGACTTAAAAACAAGCCGTTAAAGGGTGAAAACCCAAACCATCCCCCAAACGACCCCGTAAGAGGCACAAACACCTCGTACGGGACCAATGTAACTTGTAGAAACTGATCACGTAGTCCCGAATCTCTTGGTTTGAGAATATGACGATAATTTGCAAAAATTAGCAGTACTTAAAAATAGGTCGTTAAAGGGTGAAAACATAAACCAGCCACCAAACGTCCCCTTAGGAGGCACGAACACCTCGCATTGGACCAATGTAACTTGTAGGAACTGACCACATAGTCCCGGATCTCCCGATTTGAGAATAGGATGATAATTTGTAAAAATCTACACTTAGACTTGAAAAGAAGTCGTTTAAGGGTGAAAATCCAAACCACCCCCAAATGATCCCGTTGGAGGCACGAATACCTCGCACGGGACCAGTGTAACTTGTAGGAACTCACCGCTTAGTCCCAAGTCTCACGGTTTGAGAATATGACAATAATTTGCAAAAATAAACACTTAAACTTAAAAACAAGCCATTAAAGGGTGAAAGCCCAAACTAGCGCCCAAACGACCCCGTAGGCACGAACACCTCGCACGGGACCAATGTAATTTGTAGGAACTAGCCGCGTAGTCTCGGGTCTCCCGATTTGAAAATGTGACGATAATTTTCTCTCCTATATGTAATTTTTTAGTTTGAATAATTTTTTTTTGTAAATTATTGGGTTACTAATATCATGTCTTTTTTGTATCCTATTTTTTTTGTAGGATAACAGCTTATCGGTGGCATTTATTCACGTGGAACACACAGAGAACTCAATGGTTTACAACAAGGGGTTTGTTCATGATTTCATTTTTTTGTGTTATGGCCATGTGGGTTTTTGTTAGTTTTATTGTTAACTTTTATGGCCGTGCAGGCTTTTGTAAGTTAATTGTTATATTTTGTGGCTGTGCGGGCTTTATGTTAGGCAGGTTTTGTATTAGCAGGTTTTGGGATGTCCAGAAAATAGAGGAAACTCTGCCCAATTTTTTTTGGCCTGTGAACTATTAAAGACTTGTAATATTTTGAAGTTTGTATGTACATTAGTTTATCAACAACGTGCAATATTTTTAATTTGTGAATTTTTGTGCTTTCAAATTTTTTTTTTCTTTTTATAAAAAAATTTTGCACAGTTCAAAACCGTGGCAAAAGTGTATCATATTTTGGCACGGTTTTGAACTGTGCCAAATTTTTTTTAAACTGTGCCGAATCTGGCACAGTTAAAAACTTTGCCAAAAGTGTGCCAAAAATATCAAATTCTGGCACAGGTGGCCAAATCTGGCACACTTTTGAGCCCTGCCAGAAAAAATGGCCATTTTGGAACACCTAATTCTGGCACAGTTCAAAATCGTGCCAGATTTGATTTGGCACAGTTTTAAACCGTGCCAGATTCCTATTTTTTGTGTGGTGGTATAAGAATATGACCATTCTAAATCAAGCCAGACATGAAATATGCGAAATGACATAAGAACATATGATGGTATTATATTCCTGTTAAGGAATGGAAATTGGAAAGAAATGTGGAATAATGATGGAGACTTTTAATTAATGAAGTTTAATTATATTTTCTCACTTAATTGAATGAAATTTATAATCATTTCAATTGTATTCTTATGCTTAGAATTATGTTGTTAGATTCTCATCTTCATCACTCATGATTAACTGTTCATACCTATTATGCTTCTTATTCATCTGGGAATCATATAAAAATCGGGCCCTGACCCGTTCATTTTCCTTGTTGTGTATGTAAGTTATATCCGCCCAGGTGCTCCGCCGCAAGGACGCCCGTTTTGATTATCCCCATTCCAATGCTTTTGAGGAGCTGTAAGATTTTGCGGATATTACAGGATGTGTTGTTAGACGCTTTCTTCTTTTGTATTCTAGATATGATCGGGTCTTTCACTTGGTCATGTGGCCCAAACTTTTGTAACTATTTAATGGATGTATTATGTAAACTATTAAATTGTTGTAACCCATTGTATGTACCTGTTGACCTACATCATATTCGGTCCTTTATTGTATATTTGTTGTTGATGTAATATAAGTTCTTTTGCAATTCCACTTTCTCTTCAGATTGGGTTGTTTGAGATATTTTCTTAACTTTTAATAAAACTAAATTAAAATTTTTGGCAACCCGTTTTCCGAATTATTGGGTGGTTTTCCCATATACTTATTTTATTGTAGTGATGCTGAGAATGATTTCCATCCATGATTCCGTTAAGTTGGAGTATCGGGCCGGCCACCCCTTATTTCAGATCACGGGTTGTCACATATGGTTTCAGATCATCAGGTTCTAGAGTCTTTAGGGTCTATGGGGACTTGTCCCATTCTACCGTAGCGTTCTTTGATATAGAGCCTAATGTTAGGACAACTTTGTTGCTTATAATTGCAATTTTTTGCAAGATAGATTGTTTTGAATAGTGTTCTGAATCTATTTATTTCTTCATCTCAGATGCCGCCTAAGAGAGGTCACCCAGCGAGACGTAATAGAGTTGTAGAAGATGATATTGGTCCTCCGCCGCCATAAGGAACAATTAATGTTGTTGATGTAGCAAATATAGTGGCCAAAGCGATTAATGCGGCTATGACCGCAGTGTCTCAGCAAATGCCACAAGCTCAACAACGAGCACAGGATGCACAAGCTCCTACGGGACCTTCTCCGTAGGTGAGAGTTAGAGAGTCCTTTTTAAAGGGCCATCCCCTGGAATTTGACGGAGGTTCTGACGTTATTCGAGCAAACTAATGGAAGAAAGATATGCAACGGCATCTTGGAATGGTGGAATGTAGTGAGGAGAAGAAATAAGTCCTTGCTATTTTCAAACTTGTTGGGGCCGCATTACACTGGTGGGAACCAATGACTACACTAAAACAGAGGGATGCCATGACGATCACTGATTTCTGGGTCTAGTTTGACCAAAATTATTTTCCTCCCGTAATTTAAAGGGAGATGAGAAGGAGACTTCAGGATGTGGTATAGGGAGAGCAGTTCGTTGTCGAATATGAAGAGGAGTTCACCCGGTTGGCAAGTTTTGCACCGGATGAGGTGACTCCGGAAGAGAGGAAGGTTTCAAAGTTTATGGGAGGTTTGAACTGGAGAATCCTACAACATTTGCTGGGAAATCCAGCCTTGCAAATGTTTGGTGAGGTAATGAATGCAGCATTGCTCCATTGCCAAGAACATCGGTTGTACATGCAGAGTAGCAAGAAAGATACCGTAGTGGTCTAAGCGGGAAAGCCTGGGGGTAGTGGGAATGGAGGAGGAGCTTTTTCCTCATCCCAATCTGCGGGTAATAAGCAGAAAGAAAGGGATCCCCAGCAAGGGGACTCGTAAAAAAGGCAACGCTTTGGTGGGTTTAATTCGGGTGGCAATAATACTAGGCACGGTCAGGGTGCCTCGCAACAGCAACAAACAGGTAGGGGTGGTCAAGGGGGTAGGGGCCATCCGGGCCAACGTGTTAACCAGTTTAGAAACAATCGGGGCCATGTTTTGGAGAATATGTTGGGAAAGTTCTTCCAATGTGGGGAGGCGGGTCATTACAAGAAGGAGTGTCCTCAGTTAGTTGGGGGTCAGCCTCCTAGAGTCCCTCAGCAGCCATATGTTCAGTTTTCGCCATAGGCACAAAATCCGCTTGTGCCTCCGCAGCAGGATCATCTACAGTATGGGAGAGTTTATCATATCTAAGATGCTATGCATCCTCCTGCTCTGCCAGCGTCGTCGACGATTGAGGGTAAGTTCCTTATTCAAGGGCACATGGGTCGCGTTTTGTTTGATACGAGTGCGACACATTCATTAATTTCTAGAAGTTTTGCTCAGTTTACAGAGTTGATAAAATCTGCAGAGAGGACTTTCACTAGCGTTGAGTCTTCTATGGGTGATGGTTCACTTATTTTCCTTATTTGTAAACATATAGGAATTACTCTTGGAAATTTGTGCTTTGAGGACGATTTACTCATCCTAGACATGGTTGGGTATGATGTGATTTTGGGCATGGATTGGCTTGTCAAGTATCATGCAATAGTTAATTGTTACGGGAAGAGTATAGTCTTTGTCGTTTCGGGGCAAGAAATGTTCTTGGTGGTTATGCCTCGTTTAGAAGGAGGTACTAGTAATTATTTGTATTGTATTGCGGAAGAAACTTCTCGGGATGTAGTTGTTCCCTTGGATTCTATTTCGGTTGTTAGAGGTTTTGAGGATGTTTTACGGGAAATACCGGGTTTGCCTCCGAGTCGGGAGATCGAGTTTGTGATTAATTTAGCGCCTGGGACGAGACTGATTATAAGAGCTCCGTATCGTATGGCTCCCGCTCAGATGAGGGAGTTAAGAGATCAAATTCAGCAGTTGTTGGAGCATGGATTCATTAGGCGTAGTACGTCACCATGGGGTGCTCCGGTGTTGTTTATGAAGAAAAAGGACGGTTCTCTCCGGTTATGTGCTGACTATAGAGAATTGAATAAGGTCACCATTCGGAATAAATACCCATTGCCTCGTATGGATGACTTATTTGATAAACTTAGGGGAGCGTCATACTTCTCTAATATAGATTTGAGTAAGGGGTCTCACCAGTTGAGGATACGGGAGCAGGATGTATCCAAGATCACTTTTCTAACGAGGTATAGGTTCTATGAATTTTTGGTTATGACTTTCGGACTAACCAATTCCCCCGCCGTATTTATGGATCTCATGAATAGGGTATTTCGAGACTTCCTAGACCAATTCGTTATTGTATTCATCGATGACATCCTTGTGTATTCTTGAACGGAATCAGACCATGCTACTCATTTAAGGTTGGTCCTACAAAGGTTGAGGGATCAAAAATTGTATCCTAAGTTTGAGAAATGTAGTTTTTGGTTACGGGAAGTGAAATTTATGTGACATATTGTGACTTCGCAGGGCATTTCGGTGGACCCAAGCAAGGTGGTTGCGGTGAGAGAGTGGGGTCAGCCCACGACACCTACCCAAATTCGTAGTTTTCTGGGTTTTTCGGGTTATTACCGTCGGTTTATCAAGGGTTCCTCTAAGATTGCTAGCCCTTTGATAAACTTAACCCGGAAAGGGGTGAGGTTTGTTTAGGATAACTCTTGTCAGGCTGCTTTTGACGAGCTCAAAGATAGATTGACTTCTGCTCAAGTCCTTGCGTTGCCAAAGCTGGGGTTGGAATACCTAGTCTTCACCGACGCATCTCTACAAGGATTAGGAGGTGTACTTCAACAGGAGCGACGGGCTATTGCATATGCTTCCCGCAAGCTAAAGCCCCATGAAAGAAATTATCCGGTGCATGACTTAGAACTGGCCGCAGTTGTCTTTGCCTTGAAAATTTGGAGGTACTATCTCCTAGGGGAGAAATTTAGTCTTTTCACGGACCATAAGTCGCTGAAATATTTATTTTCACGGAAAGATTTAAATATGCGACAACGCCGATGGTTGTAGTTTGTGAAAGACTATCAATTTGACATCCACTATCATCCGGGCAAGGCGAATGTGGTAGCAGATGCTTTGAGTAGAAGGCCCGAAGGAGAGTTAGCTGATGTATGGAAAGCTAAATGGAAAGAGCTCAGTTTCGAGGATCTGGTTGCTAGGGCGTTCATATCAGTGATGACCTTTACACCTACAATCGTGGAAAGAGTTTTAGAAGCCCAAGGAAGGGAAAAGGGTTGTGAGGACCATATATGCCGATTACTGTCTGAGGGAGTGGATTCCTACTCGATCACTTCAGAGGGTGGATTACGCTTCCATGGATGACTAATTGTCCAGGAGGAGGGGGATTTGAGACAGGAGGTGATAGCAGAATCTCACGATTCTAAATTTATGGTACATCCTGGTGGGGACAAGATGTATCAAGATATGCTCCGCCAGTATTGGTGGCCGGGCATGAAACGGGATATTTCTGAGTTTGTATCCCAATACACTACTTGTCAATTGGTCAAGATTGATCATCAGGGACCGATCGGTTTGTTGCAACCATTGGAGATTTCGGTATGGAAGTGGGAGAGCATATCGGTGTACTTTATTACAGGATTGCCAAGGTCACAGAGTGATTGTATTTGGGTGATTGTAGACCGCTTGACTAAGTCGGCACACTTCCTACCCATGCGTACCGATTATGACACTACTCGCTATGCCTGATTATTCATCGCGGAGCTTGTCAGACTCCATGGGGTGCCTTTAAATATCGTTTTCGACTGAGACAAGATTTTTGTTTCCCACTTTTGGCGAAGTTTCCAAGAGGCTATGGGAACTGAATTGAAGTTAAGCACTTCTTATCATCCTCAAAAAGATGGCCAGACTGAAATAGTAAACCAAATGTTGGAGGATATGCTCCGTATGTGTATGCTTGATTTTAAGGGTGGTTAGGAACAATATCTCCCTTTGGTCGAGTTTTCTTATAACAACTCGTACCAATTTACCATTAGAATGGCACCCTATGAAGCACTTTATAATCGGCCTTGTAGATCACCCACGTGTTGGTTAGAAGTGGTGGATAATAAATTCCTTGGACCTGAAATGATCCAGAATACTTCTTCCAAGATTGAACTCATTCGGAATCGCATTCGGATATCTCAAGATCGCTAAAAGAGTTATGCCGATGCAAATAGGAGACACATGGAGTTAGAGATTGGGGACCAAGTCTTGGTGCCAGTGTCACCAATGAAAGGTATCAAGCGTTTCAAAAAGAAAGGGAAGATTGCGCCGCATTTTGTTGGACCTTTTCCCGTTATTGCTAAGGTGGGTCTAGTGTCGTATCAACTTGCCTTAACAGAACCCTCACAACAAATTCGTGATGTGTTCCATGTCTCCTCCTTGAACAAGTATAAAAGGTACGATGGTGCCCTTTGGCATATCCTTTTTGAGCATATTGACTTACAACCTGACATTTCATATGAAGAACAACCGGTTGCTATTTTAGAGCATGGGGAGCGTAGGTTGAGGTCTCGAGTGATGCCCTTGGTGCGAGTCCAATGGAGTCATCACAACGCTAAGGAATCAACATGGGAACGCGAGGATGATATGCGGGAAAAGTATCCGCATCTCTTTATTCAAGGTACGCCTGAATTTTAGGGGGAAAATTCCCTCATAAGGGGGGGAGTATGTAACAACCCTCGCTTTTGAGAACCTATTTTATATTTATTTACTATGTGAAGTAATTATATATAAAATGTTGGAATGTGGAGTAAGTATTAATTTAATGAGATAAGTTAATATTTACTAAAATGTTGCATGTTTACCTTATGTGTAGGTAAATATCACCATGTGGTGTTTTATTGTGTCATAAAAATTAAAATGACGTCGTGGTTTAAAAATGAAACTGGAACTTGAAATGAGTTATAAAATTTCCAAATGATAATTTGGTTGGTGTAGTTAGTCCCGAAAGGTATGTGATAGTCGAAATAAGTGCCATATTGTATTTTTAGGTTTCGGGCACTTTTGACTGATTTTAGCATAACGCGTAGTTGCGAGTCATTTTAATGTGGTATTTATCATTTTAGTTAGGAATTTTAGACAAAAGGCACGATTTATGTCTTACAATTCATTTATTTCTCTTAAGTGCATATTGTGACCTAGAGTGATAGAGAGAAGAAGATAACTTGTGGAGAAAGAGAGAGATTGAAGATTTGGAGTGTTGATCTTGCATTCATCTTCCTCAAATCTAAAGTTACAAGCTTAAGGCAAGTTTTCTACTTTCTATTATGTGATTTAAGATGAATAATTAGTATGATAGTTGTGTATTAGTTTTGGTTTGACAATTCTAGGGTTTTAAATGGATTTGTAGGTTTGAACCCTTGAAAGTTGATTTGGATGTTTATTGGTGTTAATCATTGTTGTTGGATGCATTAATAATCAGTTGGTGGTATTAAATGATCTTGGTTTGGGTAGATTGGAGTTGGGGAAATTTAGGAGTCCAAGACTCCATAGCCAAACTTCGCAAATTCACAGGGGCGAATCGATTCGGCCCCTGGGCGAATCGATTCGGCCCCTGGGCGAATCGATTCGGCCCCTGGGCGAATCGATTCGCTTAGGGTCATCTTACAGGTCCGTTAGGACCGAATCGATTCGGCCAAGACAAATCGATTCAGCAGTTTACAAAATGATAGGTTTCTTAGTTCGAACTGATTCGCTTTTTGAGTGAATTGATTCGTTATAGCGAATAGATTCGGCCCTAGGTGGAATCGATTCGTTTTCCTATTATTCTTGAGTTAGTTTTATAACTCAATCCCAAGTCATTTTCTTTAGGTTTAGTACTTAGGAACCTTCTTATATGAAGTAAACTTAGAGTCCTAGAGTTTTAGTTTAGTTGAGTCACTACCCCACTTTAGGATTGGGTTAACGGGGCTTATTTCCAAGGTGTACAAAATGAGGTTAGGGCTTTTCTTTCCTTTAGACCTTTATTAAAAGGTTAGGAGTTGTAAGCCCATACTTGGAGACTTTAGTGGCTCATTGGAGGTATATAAGACCTTGGGACTTGTAGCATTATTGTGATCAGTTGGAGATTAATTCGAGACTTAAAATATGATGAATATTAATGAGAATATTCAATGATTGTGGTTTGAGATAAAATGAAAAAAATATGAATAATGAAAATGAAATTTAGATTTAAATGGTAAATGCTAATTTACTTAAATACACCTCTCTAAATGCTATCATAAGGGAAGCTCGCGCAGGAGGTGATGTCCCCTGACTAGTGAATGTAGGGAGACTATAGTCCTCGTCCATATGCGGGGTTGTTATATGTTTTATTCTGCGCTAGTGAGGTAATTCCGGGTGTGGTTATGACTCACTCGTAGGCATATGGACACTTCCCGACGTGCGTTAGGTACCCAGGTTGTCTTGTTTGATGGGCCCTGGAAGATGATAGTCATTTTGGGGCAAGCCCAATGGGGAAACTCGGAGGGGCGGTCTTAGAATCGTTACATGTATAAGAATATTACCATTCTAAATCAAGTTGGACATGAAATATGAGAAATTCCATAAGAACATATGATGGTATTATATTCATGATAAGGAATGGAAATTGGAATGAAATGTGGAATAATGATGGAGACTTTTAATTAATGAAGTTTAATTATATTTTCTCACTTAATTGAATGAAAGTTATAATCATTTCAATTGTATTCTTATGCTTAGAATTATGTTGTTAGATTCTCATCTTCATCACTCATGATTAACTGTTTATACCTATTATGCTTCTTATTAATCTGGGAATCATATAAAAATGGGACCTGACTCGTTCATTTTCCTTGTTGTGTATGTAATTTGTATCTGCCCAGGTGCTCCCCCGCAAGGACGCCCGTTTTGATTATCCCAATTCCAATGCTTTTGAGGAGCTGTAAGATTTTGCGGATATTACAGGATGTGTTGTTAGACGCTTTCTTCTTTTGTATTCTAGATATGATCGGATCTTTCACTCGGGCATGTGGCCCAAACTTTTGTAACTGTTTAATGGATGTATTATGTAAACTATTAAATTGTTGTAACCCATTGTATGTACCTATTGACTGACATCATATTTGTTCCTTTATTGTATATTTGTTGTTGATGTAATATAAGTTCTTTTGCAATTCCACTTTCTCCTCAGATTGGGTTGTTTGAGCTATTTTCTTAACTTTTAATAAAACTAAATTAAAATTTTTAGCAACCCCTTTTCCGAATTATTGGGTGGTTTTCCCATATACTTATTTTATTGTAGTGATGCTGAGAATGATTTTCATCCATGATTCCGTTAAGTTGGAGTATCGGGCTGGCCACCCCTTATTTCGAATCACGGGTTGTCACACTAAACTAACCAAAAGCTTAATACTAAGCATTAAAATACTAACCAAATCAATAGATGAATAGTAACCAAAACACATGCCGTGAGATTTATGGATAAAATTGAGAAGTATAAATAAAAGGGATAATTCAAAGCTAGTCCCATTTATTGGGTTAAAGATGCACCAAATCCCATTAACTTTTTTTAATGCACCAAGTCCTTTTTCGTCATAGACTACATATATTTAGACAAATATACCCTCACATATACCCATTGTAAACCCACTTAATCTCTCTCCAAAAATAAACACATAATCTCACACACTCTCTCTAACGACCCCACTTCCACCTCCACCCCCACCTCACCCCACCCCACCCCACCCCATTGGAGACTTACCGAAAATAGCCCACCGGAAAATCTCGTCAAAGGCTGCCGGATTTCTTGCAAGAGTGTTTCTCCTTCCTTGTATCTCTCTCTCTCCGTCTATTTCTTTATTTTTTTGGTCCGCGCCAGCGGTACCATCACCCGAGCTGGAGAAGAAGAATTTTTGCCAGAAGAAATGGAGGTTTTACTAAAACAGATAAATTTGTCTGTTTTGATTTTTCGTAAAAAATATCGAATATGGATGTTGTTTGATAGATCTCATCGAATAGATTCCAAATATATAAATTTTATGAATTTTGGATTTGTAAATTTGAAGTTATGAACTTTTAAAGATTTAGATTTTTTTTTTAAAACGACGTTAAGAGCTGTAAAGAGTTGTGAGAGTGATTTTGAGGGTGTATTTATCATTTTAATGTGCTGAGTTGGCAAAATAGGACCTTGAACACCATTGACTCTATCAAAAAATCTCTTGCATCATTGACCAAGTGAATGAGACTTCAAAATAATTACCCTAAATAAAACTAACACGGCGGAGACATGCATGCGTACAAAAAATAAGCAGACACGCACGGATTTCAAAAATTAACATGACACGGAAAATAACACTGCAATCATAAACATGGATATGCATGAACATAATACAGTAATTTTTTTAAAGCTTGAAACGAAAGAAAAATGTATGTCTTGTAAAAAGATGCGTGTCTGGACAGTGTTATTAGGAGAGGGAAAGCAACAAACGAGCAAAAAATAACCATTAAAATCGAATACTAAAACTAACGCTAATAAAACTTACCATTAATAACCATTAAACTATTAAAGCTAACCAAAAGTTTAACCATGCGTTGCCTGGACAGTGTTATTCAGAGATCCCAACAATCACAAAAAAAATAAGGTTAACTGGAGGAAAGCAACAAACAAATGAAAAACTGAACTCAGTTTTATGAATGTGTTACAACAATATTAAGCTATTAAACTATCAAAACTAACCATTAAGTTGTTCTACAAAACCATAAGCTAAATACTAATTTTAAACTCAACTGAACTGGGTTTTTTTAAAACTATGAATGGGGTGTTCTGAGTATATGCATATTAAACTGGGTCAATAAATTAGTTCCTTCTTTGTTGTAATCTTCCAAACGGCCAGTGCTATAAATAGCCCTTTGTTTACAAATATATTCAAACAGTTGTATTTTATCATATTCTCATTTCTTATCAATTTAAGCATACCTAAAAACCATGTATACACGACCTTGTCCAATTCCATCAAGACCCAGTTCAATAAAACCCATATAATGCATTAATAAAAACACTTCATTGAAATGAAAACAAAAAAACTCAACCATAAGCTACTTTCAAAACATGTTTGAAAATAGAAAAAACTGACACATAAGACAAAAACATGCTTAAAATGTTGTTGAATAAAAATAGATGGATACCACAAAAACAAATACTCATTAACAAAAAAACAATATTGCTGAGTGGAATAAAAACACTCCATTGAATTGAAAATAGATACGTGTGAACAAAAAAATAAAGTCCTCAACACTGTTTTTTAACGCACATCTACTTACGTTTACATTAATATGCTTACATGTTTGTGTAGTGAATGAACGTGAGAAGCCATACATTCATAAAACTAGACAATGCATTTATGAAACCCAGATAATCCTCAAACCTTTTTTAACGCATAACAATCATCAAACCTGTTATGAACTCGGTTTTATGACTGTATGTTTGGTTTTCCAATGGAATAAAGAAGTCAAATCTCAAATAATGATAAGCATAACACAATGAGAAGAAAGAAAAAAACCAAGGAAATGTTCAGAGTTGAGAAGAACTGTATATGTGTGATGAAGCTGAAGCAACAAAATAATTTTTTTATCAAATCCCTTGGTGAGTGAAGATGATCCTCTAACCTATGTGTTCAGGATTTTATGTATGTTCAAATATTATGTGTGTATTCATCCACCATGTGCATTCATATACCAACTTCGTGCATGTTTGTGTTAGTGTGCACTCATATATACATGTATATGTCCTCCCATACCAGTCCATAGAGTTTGTTAGTATACCCATATGTTTGTTAGTATACCCGTATACCCATATAAAACTCACAACCAACAATCTATTTTAAAAAACCCACGCTTTTTAAAACTCGGCTCCTAGTATACCCATATGTTTGTTAGTATACCCATATACCCATATGTTTGTTAATATTGTAATATGTATTTTGAAAATAGGACAACAAACATTTTATTTATAGTTTTAGTGCCTATTTTTGAATAAAGTCGCTGGCGCGGACCCATATTCATAAAACATCAACCAATCACAGCATGCCACATGTCCCTTTAATTTGAAAATAAAGACTAAAAATGGAAACGAAATATTTATTGTCCTATATCCATAATCAGTATTATTTTAAGTCCTAAAACTACATAATCTATTGTTAATATACCCATATACCAACATGTACCCATATGCCCATCTGTTCGTTACTATACCCAGGCTTTTTACAAACCCAATTCATGATATGTCCTCCCATACCACTTCATATAGTTTGTTGGTATACCCATATATTTATTAGTATACTCATATACCCATATGCTAATTAGTATACCCACGCTTTTTACAAACCTAGTTCATGATATTGTAATACCCCGTAATGTTATTGATTTTATTTAAGGGATTAATTGAATTAAATGAGAATTAATTGGGAATTAATCCGGGTATAAATACTAGCGAGATGTGAGTTGGTATTTGAATATGATGTTAAAATTTAATATTTCTGAGTATGTATGGTAATACATAAGTATTGAAAATATTAAAGTTATCGCGACACTGAAATACGACAATTTAGAAATTTAGTTGGGACGCGCGTGTCAGTCGCGTCAGGAACAAAATTATTGAAATTAAAAAGTGAATTATATTTTTATCAACCTAATGGTCATTTTGAGTACGCCAACGTGTCCGGAAGGGTCGAAATAGTCAAAAAACACTAGCGGGGGGTTTAGTTTGAGTCCCGGGGCACTTTCAGGCCAAACCGCCAACCTATAAGGGTATTTTGGTAATTTTAAAAATTAGGGAATTTAAACCCACGAATTTTAGTGTTAATTAAGATATTTTAAAAGAACCACCAAAGACATTATCAACAAAAAAGGGAGAGGGTGGGCTACGATAGTTTTTGAGAAAAGTTAGAAAGAGGGTAAATGGTTCCCAAGCCAAACAATCTCCACACCATCAGTTTTGGAAAGGATTTGTGACCGAAAAAGAGGAGAAAATCAACCTTGAACCACCAACAACACATCTGAAGAACGAATATAAAACACGTGTTTTGATGTCTTTATTTGCATTGAATATTTCCTCCACGTGTAGTGTAGAAAACTATTTATGTCTTGGAAATTTTGATGAAGAATACCCAATGGAATTATTGTGAAATTTGTGGTTTTGGGTGGCAATTTACATGTAGAATGATTATGGACGAATTTAATATACAAAATATAACTTTTGCTGACCTGAAATTGGATTAATAAGAAGTCTTTTTATGAAATTAAAATTTTGGGTTCAAGTTCATAGGGTTTGGAATAAGAATTGGGGATTTATGATTTTGGCATATTAATTTGTAAGATTTGACCCAAAGTATGTTAAGGAATGATCTAGGGTGACTAAAAATAGTTTATAAACATTAAAAACGTATTTGGATGGTCTTTGGGTGGACTTAGAGAAGAAGAGAAAGAAGAAAAAATGAATTTTGGGATTTCTTGGCATAGTTTGCCATCTCGTTAGAAGACCTGCCCAGGACGTTCGAATGACCTCGTTCGAACGAGCTTCTAACGAGATGACAGTATCCCTTCTAACGAGTTGGTAGTTCGTTCGAAGCCTTTTTTTCGAATGACACTCGTTCGAACGAGACTTCTAACGAGTTGACAGAATGGCCTTTTAGGCCTGATTTTATTTCAAATGTCCCGTAGACTTATTTAATGGGGTAGTAACCTTCCCGTATTGACTAGTGGGTATATTTGGGAGATTGGAGTACGTTGAGGAGTAAAACTTAGAACCTTGTAGTAAATTGAATGACCTTTATGAATTAGGAAACGAGTACGTAATTACGACGTGACAAGAGTTGACAACTTTAATGTATATAAATCGGGGACTTATAAGCATATGACATTAAATGATGATACAAGAACGAGAAGTATACCTCTATTAGTATATTGAGATATCTAAGATGTGCGAATTCTTAGTATATGTAGTTATCTGTGTATAACATACCTACCGTACTTGCTATCATGGGAGGTCGGCATTCGATCAGGGCTATATAATCTTTGTGTGCCTACGGGGGTATTTAGATTGGTACCTCGAGGACATAGGTCAGAGAAGCACTTATTGAGAAGTTAATAAGTCTGTTGATCATGGGAGCGTAGGTATGTGCGTGACCCATGTGATGTGAACTATGTTCGCCTCCATTATGTGTGATTGTTGTCATTTAAGAACGATTCCTGAGATATTCGGAATGCGTGGTCCTAATGTATGTGATGTACCGGGATTGGATAGCAGAGTATGTGTGCACCGTAGCTTAGCCTCGGGGTGCTTGTATTGTATACTTATGATGAGAATAATATACTGTAAATTGAAATGCACTGTCATGTATAAATTTGAGTATAATTAATAACAACTTTTCGTAAAGATAAAAGTGGAAATCCTCTAGCAAGTAGTATTACTAATATGGAAAACCGTGAAGAAATGTAAGACACTCTGTTTAAATGAAGATGCCGGAATTAAATTGTGAATCGTATAGCAATGTTAGATTTTATATTAGACTAGTTAAGTATGCGAATAACTAGAATGGGTACGGGTACGATAAGAGTGCAAAATTAGTTGAGAGGTGAGGAACTCATGTGAGTGCACACACTATCATGTACTTTATATTCACTGTTTAATGATATTAAACACTTGCTATATTTTAAACTGTTTTCACAATTGGGCTCTGACCCATTTGCTTCCAAATATATTTTCGTGTAAAAACCTTTTAGGTGCCCAGCCACAAGGACACCAAGCATAGGAGTTCCATTCAGGTGACGTATTGTAGCTGCTGTGGAAGTTATAGGACCTTGACAGTAGATGCCTCCATTTTAGATCTTGACTCTATATAATCAGATTCTGTCATTTGTTGGGCATGTCGCCCTATTTCCTTTTAGAGATACTTTGTCTATTCAATTATTTCAGATTTTGGGTTGTAATTAATTTAGTGATGCAGACTTGGTATTCGTTTATTTCAATACTCAAATTGTTGTGAGGAGTATTCCTCCAGTTTCATTATTATTTTATGGTTATTCTATTGTGACTATGTTGTGGTGATTATGTTAGCTTTTTCATAATCTACTTATTGCATGTTAATCGGATTTATTTAAAATTGACAACTCATTTTAAATATTAGGTAGCTAGTAATTGTTAAAAATGTATTTCGACATTGATGCCATGAACTGAACCAACTTGGCATTTTGTATTAATTTAATAAATGAGTAGCTACCCGGTATTTAATTAGTCGGGGTGTCACAGGTGGTATCAGAGCATCAGGTTCTAGTGTCCTTAGGATCTGTATGCCTTATTATGTTTTCGCTGAGATTTCTTTAATGTAGAGCCCTATATTTTAGGACTGTTGTATTACTTTATGTATGTTTTGATCTTCACCTATTTTGAGATAATAACTGTGAACTTATAAGACTTTACTCTCATTTGAGATGCCTCCACGACGTGCTCAGCCCGAGCCACAACCTACACCAGTTCAGGGCACCATGAATGCCGCAGAGGTTGCAATTATTTGTAGCCCAAGCGGTAAATACTGCTCTCGCAGTTGTGCAGCAGGCACCACCTCAGGCACCGATAGCCGCGCCAGTTCAGGCTCATGTATTCCCGTCTTTTTGGGAACGCATTCGTGATGCTTTTCAAAAAGCACACCCTCCAGAGTTTGCAGGTAGCTCCGACGTTGTTGTGTCCAGTCAGTAGAGGAAGGACATTCAAAGGCACTTAAGGATGTACGAGTGCACGGATGTTCAGAAACAGATACTGGCTACTTTCAAGCTAATAGGATCAGCGTTGCAGTGGTGGGAGTCCATTACCACCACGGAGGAGAGAGACGCCCTTTCTATTCAGGAGTTCTGGGTGCGGTTCGACCACAAATATTTTTCATCAGCTATTCACACAGAAATGAGGAGGAAGTTAATGAACCTCAAGCAAGAGGGGAAGACTGTGGCCGAGTATGAGGCCGAATTCACTAATCTCTAGAACATTGTTCCCGATGAGATTCCGACTGAGGAGAAGAAGATTCAGAAATTCATGGATGGGTTGACTTGGAGGATCTGTCAGCATTTGTTGGGAAATCTCCCATTGGCCACTTATTCTGATGTGGTTAACACATCACTGCTGCACTGCCAGGATCACCGCTTTCACATGTCTGAGATTAAGAGATCAAGAGAGTCCAGCCATCAGGGCAGGACAGGGGGAAATGGTGCCAGTGGGGCACAATCTGCTCAGGGTCAGCACAGGTAGGGTGATCAGGGTTCCCAACAGGGGGATCCTAAGAGATTCAGATCTGGGGTTTTAAGGACTAGTTAGGGAGGTTTCAGACATGTCCATTAGGGTCAGAACAGCAATCAGGGCCAGCAGGGCCAGAATGGTCAGCAATAACAGTTTCAATGGGGCTGGTATGGTCAAGGTAGGAATGGTAACTGCCATCAGGGCCGTGGGAAGCAGGGACAACGAGGGGGAAATTTCTCGGTGAAGTTATGCGTTTATGGCAAGATTGGTCAAAAATGCCAGGATTGTCCTGATAAGGGCAGGGCCCCACCGCAGCAGCAGCAGGGTGCTCGACACAGGCCACAGAGGCCTATGTTTCCTGCCGCCCTCCCAGAACCACATAGATGGCAGTATTACCACCCATTCCAATGGTCCCAGTCCAGCAGGGACAACTTCAGTATGGGAGAGTGTATCATCTCCAGTATGCCGCAGTCCCACAGGATCCACATGCTATTAAGGGTATGTTATCTATTCAGGGGACTATGGGGCGTATTTTATTTTATATGGGGGCCACATATTGTTTCATTGCCACGAGATTTGCACGCACTTTGGGGTTGTTAGACACTGCAGAGAGTATAGTTACTTGTGTAGATTGATCATTGAGTAGGGGTTCCGTGATTTCCCTTATTTGTGGAGGTGTGGGTATAGAAATAGGGATATTTACTTTACCCGCTGATATGCTAGTATTAGAGATGACTGAGTACGATGCGATAGATGGTATGGATTGGCTAGTTGCGTACCGAACCATGATTGATTGTTTCAGTAGGAGTATTATTTTTCCATTCTCGGGCAAGAGATGTTTTTAGTGGCGATGCCTCGCCCCGAGGGAGGATCGTCCACACACTTGTATTACATAGAGGAGGAGACCTCTAAGGAAGTGGTTATACCACTTGATTCGATTCTAGTTGTTAGGGAATTTGCCGATGTATTTCAGGACATACCTGGATTACCTCCTAGTAGAGAGATAGATTTTGTTATTGATTTGATGTCGGTCACTCGGCCCATTGCCCGCGCACCGTACCGTATGGCTCCAGCGGAGATGAGAGAGTTAATGGATCACATAGAGCAGTTGTTGGGTCAGGGGTTTATCCAGGGGAGTACTTCACGTTGGGGTGCCCCTGTGTTGTTTGTAAAGAAGAGGGTTGGATCGTTAAGATTGTGTGTAGATTACCCGGAGTTGAATAAAATCACGATACAGAATAAGTATCTGTTTCCCCGAATCCATGACTTATTTGATCAGTTGAGAAGATCTTGCTTCTTCTCAAAGATTGACCTGCGATCGGGATACCATCAGTTGCGTATCAGGGAACAGGACGTCTCGAAGACTGCTTTCTTGACGAGGTATGGCTCCTATGAGTTTCGGGTTATGCCTTTTGGATTGACCAGCGCTCCTGCCGTGTTTATGGACTTGATGAATAGGGTGTTCAGAGAGTTCCTAGACCAATTCGTCATCGTCTTTAATTATGACATCCTAGTTTACTCCCAGACAGAAGAGGAGCATGCCGAGCACTTGAGGCAGGTTTTGCAGACGCTACGTCAGAACGAGCTTTATGAAAAGTATGAGAAATGTGGATTTTGGCTGAAGGAGGTTCAGTTTTTGGGGCATATCATTTCAAATCGGGGGATATCTATTGATCCGGGGAAAGTATCCGCAGTGAGGGAGTGGGGACAGCCCACGACACCGACTGAGATCCGTAGTTTCTTGGTCCTAGCAGGATACTACAGGAGGTTTATTCGGGGTTTCTCAAAGATAGCGGGTCCTTTCACACATCTGACTCGCAAAGGTGTGCCATTCATTTGGAGCGATGCCTGTCAGTTGGCATTCGAAGAGCTGAAGGACAAGTTGACCTCAGCACCTGTGTTAGCATTGCCCAGACCGGGAGTTGAGTATTTAGTTTACACCGATGCGTCCTTGCAAGGACTTGGAGGTGTGCTGCAATAGGAGAGACAGGCCATAGCTTATGCTTCCCGTAAGCTTAAGCCTCACGAGAGGAATTACCCCCACCCATGAATTGGAGTTATCAGCAGTCGTATTCGCTCTTCGGATTTGGAGACACTATCTCCTGGGGGAGAAATTTTGATTGGTCACAGACCACAAGTCTCTACAATACCTCTTCATGCAGAAGGAGCTGAATATGCATCAATGTTGGTGGCTTGATTTTGTGAAGGATTATCAGTTCGATATCCAGTATCACCCAGGGAAGGATAACGTGGTAGCAGACGCGTTGATCCGTAGGCAAGTAGATGAGGTGGCCGAGGTGTGGACACGAGGTAATGGCAGAGTCGCATGGCTCACGATTCGCGGTGCACCCTGGTAGGGATAAGATGTACCAAGACATGAGACGACAGTACTGGTGGAGCGAGATGAAGAGGGATATCTACGTGTTTGCTTCTAAATGTGCCACTTGTCAACTAGTAAAGGTGGACCATCAAAAATCGGCAGGACTTCTACAACCATTAGAGGTTCCAACGTGGATATGGGAGAGCATATCCATGGACTTTATCACGGGTTTACTTATGTCACAGAGGGGTCAAGACTCCATATGGGTAATTGTGGACCGATTGACCAAAGTTGGTCATTTTCTACCTGTAAGGACATATTACACTACGGGACAGTATGCCCAGCTTTTCATTGCTGAGATAGTGAGACTTCACGGGGTGCCTCTAAATATCGTGTCGGACCGAGATAAGATATTTGTTTCACGATTTTGGGAGAGTTTCCAGGAGGCCATGGGTACAGAGTTGTGGCTGAGTACGACATATCACCCGCAGACTGATGGGAAAATAGAGCAGATAAATCAGATATTGGAAGACATGTTGCGTATGTGTATCTTAGATTTTAGAGGTGGTTGGGAGCAGTATCTTCCACTGGTGGAGTTTGCTTATAATAACTTCCACCAGTTCACCATTGGCATGGATCCATTTGAGGCGTTGTATGGTAGACCTTGTCGTTCCCCAGCATGTTGGTTAGAGGTGGGGGATAACAAACTCCTTGGACCAGAAGTGATTCCAGACACTTCGGCAAGGATAAAGATGATACAGAGCCGCATTCGGGTATCTCAGGACCGACAGAAGAGCTATGCTGATGCCAAGAGGTTCTTCATAGAATTCAAGGTGGGGGACTAGGTGTTACTCAGAATATCTCCTATGAAGGGGATTATGCACTTTGGGAAGAAGGGGAAACTGGCACCAAGGTATGTCGGGCCATTTCCTATCATCGAGCATATTGGGCCAGTTGCGTAAGAATTGGGTTACCGGAGCACTTGCATAGGAATCATGATGTGTTCCATATTTCCTCGCTAAGGAAATATCTTAGGGATGATTTGTCCCATACTCAAATTGTTTTGGAGGACATCGATCTTCAGCCCGATAGGTCCTACGAGGAGGGGCCGATTGCTATTTTGGACCGAAGCGAGCGAAAACTGAGGTCGAAGATAGTACCGTTAGTACGTGTTCAGTGGTGGCATCATAATGCCGAGGAGTCCACATTGGAGCGTGAGGATGAGATGCACGAGCGCTATCCAGAGTTATTTTTACCAGGTACTCTTTAGTTCCGAATTTCGGGACGAAATTCTGTTATTAGGGGGGAAGTAGCGGTGCACACATACTCTGCTATCCAATCCTATTACATCACATACATTAGGACCACGCATTCCGAATCTCTCAGGAATCTTTCTCAAATGACAACAATCACACATAATGGAGGCGAAGATAGTTCACATCACATGGGTCATGCACATACCTACGCTCCCATGATCAACAGACTTATTAACTTCTCAATAAGTCCTTCTCTGACCTATGTCCTCGAGGTACCAATCTAAATCCCCCCATAGGCACACAAAGATTAGATGGACCCGATCGAACGCCGACCTCCCATGATAGCAAGTACGTAGGTATGTTATACACAGATAACTACATATACTAAGCATTCACACATCTTAGATATCTCAATATATTAATAGAGGTATACTTCTCGTTCTTGTATCATCATTTAATGTCATATGCTTATAAGTCCCCGATTTATATACATTAAAGTTGTCAACTCTTCTCACGTCGTAATTAGGTACTCGTTTCCTAATTCATAAAGGTCATTTGATTTACTAAAAGATTCTAAGTTTTACTCCTCAACATACTCCAATCTCCCAAATATACCCACTAGTCAATACGGGAAGGTTACTACTCCAGTAAATAAGTCTACGGGACATTTGAAATAAAATCAAGCCTAAAAGGCCATTCTGTCAACTCGTTCGAAGTCTCGTTCGAACGAGGTCGTTCGAAGGAGTGTCGTTCGAACGAAAGGCTTTGAATGAACTACCAACTTGTTAGAAGGGATACCGTCATCTCATTAGAATATCGTTCGAACGACCTGGGCAGGTCTTCTAACGAGATGGCAGACTATGCCCAGAAATCCCAAAATTTGTTTTTTCTTCTTTCTCCTATTCTCTAAATCCATCCTAATACCATCCAAATACGTTTTTAATGTTTATAAACTATTTTGAGTCACCCTAGATCATTCATTAACATGCTTTTGGGTCAAATCTTACAAATTAATATGCCAAAATCATAAATCCCCAATTCTTATTCCAAACCCTATATACTTGAACCCAAAATTTTAATTTCATAAAAAGACTTCTTATTAATCCGATTTCAGGTCATCAAAAGTTATATTTTGTATATTGAATTCGTCCATAATCATTATACATGCAAATTCCTACCCAAAATCACAAATTTCACAATAATTCCATTGGGTATTCTTCATTAAAATTTCCAAGACATAAACAGTTTTCTACACTACACATGGAGGAAATATTCAATGCAAAAAATGACATCGAAACACTTGCCTGAGATTCGTTCTTCAGATGTGTTGTTGGTGGTTCAAGGTTGATTTTCTCCTCTTTTTCGATCACAAATCTTTTCCAAAACTGATGGTGTGGAGATGGTTTGGCTTGGGAACCCTTTACCCTCTTTCTAACTTTTCTCCAAAACTACCGTAGCCCAATCTGTCCCTTTTTGGCTGATAATTGCTTTAGTGGTTCTTTTAAAATATCTTAACTAACACTAAAATTCGTGGGTCTAAATTCTCTAATTTTTAAAATTACCAAAATACCCTCCTAGGTTGCCGGTTTGGCCTAAAAGTGCCCCGGGACCCAAACTAAACTCTCGGCTAGTGTTTTATGACTATTTCGACCCTTACGGACACGTTGGCACACTCAAAATGACCATTCAGTTCATAAAAATATAATCCATTTTTAATTTAAATAATTTTGTTCCTGACGTGATTGACACACGCATCCCAACTAAATTTCTGAATTGTTGTATTTCAGTCTCGCGACAACTTTAATATTTTCAATACTCATGTATTACAATACATACTCAGAAATATTAAATTTTAACATCATAGTCAAATACCAACTCACATCTCGCTAGTATTTATACCCGGATTAATTCCCAATTAATTCTCATTTAATTCAATTAATCCCTTAAATAAAATCAATAAAATTACGGGGTATTACAGATACGTCCTCCCATACCAGTTCATAGAGTTTGTTATTATACCCATATGTTTGTTAGTATAGCCATATATGTTAATTAATACTGTTTTGTCAATCATAAAAACAGGATATAAACCATAATGTTACATCACGTTAAAAAACAGTTTTATCATGAATCCAGGATATTTAATTCCTTATGTAATCACGAAATCGTATATTCTTTATAACTATGATCAAAACTAACATTTGTCCAATGCAATTGATTATAATAAGGTGACTTAAATGCTTCTGTCAATGCTTCCTTTGAATCCCTTCTTGAATAGCCCAGAATTACTCTCTTATGTGCTCGGAATATTTGTGAGAAAATAGGAGTAATAAGAATTTCGGATTTTCTCCCCCTCCTTAGAAACAGTGTGTATTGAGATGACTCTAGATGGTGTAGAGATCTCTATTTATAAGGGGAAGAGGGACGGAATCTTAGTGGAGGTGAGAGTCTTTTCAAGTCTCCCACTAATGCCACTAACCATCATGTGACTAACGGATAAGGTTTACCCAATCTTTTAATATATTTATTTATCACATTCTTAATTAATTATCTCACATTTATCAAGACCACATAAATAAGAAATTAAGAATCTAATACAATTTAAATTAAATAATTAATTTCGTCACTTAACATTAATTTCCATGAGTCTCCCACTTGGTCTTAATAATTTGTATAATTAAATTAGGTATCATAAGGTGCACAATCATTGATAAATTTTGCTAAATCAAACGATTCACGGATGCGAGTCATGGAGGTTCCATGCTATTCAAGAGCATAGTTCCTTTCATGTACTACAACACCAATGTTTCATTCAACTAAGCCTTTAATATTGGGTATCATAATGGCCTCATAATGTCCTTTTGAATAAGGACTATTTCTGTCAATAATAATTCAGAATTATATGCATGCATTCACAAAAGAAAAAAATAATAGAAATAAGAAACACTTTTATTGAATTCAAGTAATAGTGTCAAACAACTAAGCCAAAATAGCAATCATAATCAAACTAATCGAGACCCATCTTTTTGACATGTTTCATAAAGGTCTTCGGAGATAGTCCTTTCGTAAGAGGATCTGCTATGTTATCACGCGTACTAATGTGATCAACTCTTTGTTTATGAACTTCTTCTTTAACTGATAAGTATTTCATCTCAATATTCTTAGAAGCCTTAATATACCTATCGTTCTTCGAGAAGAAGACTGCTACGACATTATCACAATAAATTTTCAGCGGCTTAATTCTAAGTCCTGAAATAAAGTTTCGCAGCCATAATCCATGATTTGTAGCTTCGAAGCAAGCTACGTATTCAACCTCCATAGTAGATGATGCAATAACGCTTTGCTTAGCACTTTTCCATGACACGGCTCCTCCAACCATAAGGAAGACATAACCCGAAGTGTTCTTCCTACTATCAAGGCATCCCCAAAAATCTGAGTCTGAATAATCAATCACCTTAAGGTGATCAGTCTTTCGATATGTGAGCATGTAATCCTTGGTCCCTTGCAGGTACCTCATCACTTTCTTTGCAGCTTTCCAATAGTAAATCCCCAGATTTCTTTGATATCTGTCTAGCATCCCAATGGAAAAACTAATATCCGCTCTAGTGGAGAGTTGTGCATACAACAAGATCCCTACGAGCGAAGCAGTTCTCCCTTTCTAAATCACTTTTAAGGCATTGACTTAAGATGAACTTATCCCCTTTCTGAAGTGGAACATTAATGGGATTGCAACATTGCATGCTAAATCTTTCTAAAACTTTGTTAATGTAAACTTTCTGAGACAGTCCCAACATTCCTTGTGATTTATCCCAAGATATTTGCATCCCGATCACGAAGGATGCCTCACCTAAATCTTTCATTTTAAAATTTTTAGAAAGTTATTTCTAGGTGTCACTTAATAAACTAAGATCACTACTGGCGATAAGTAAGTCATCAAGATATAGTACTAAAAACACAAACTTACTCCCATTGATCTTCAGGTATATACACCGATCAACAGTGTTTTTCTTAAACCCAAAGGATGTAATAGTATTGTAAAACTTAATGCACCATTGATGAGAAGCTTGATTTAAAACCATATATTGACTTCTTTAACATACAGAGCATGTTTTCCTTTCCTTCCTTTATGAAGCCTTGTGGTTGTGCCATGTAGACTTCTTCTTCTAAACTCCCATTTAGAAAAGTTATTTTTACGTCCATTTGGTGCAACTCCAAATCATAATAATCCACCAATGCTAATATGATTCTTAATTAGTCCTTCTTTGAGACTGGAGAGAAGGTCTCATTATAATCAATGCGTTCTCGTTGATTAAAACATTTGGCAACAAGTATAGCTTTATGTCGTTCGATATTGCCTTTTGAGTCAAGTTTGGTATTAAATATATACTTGCACCCAACTCGTTTTTATCCTTGTGGCAATTCGACCAACTCCCAAACTTTATTGTCATTCATAGATTTTATTTCTTCATTTATGGCATCAATCCATTTATCGGAATCATCACTATTTACAGCTTTTTCATAAGAAACTAGATCATTAATATTCCCTATGTTAAATTCAGTCTCTTGAAGGTATACCACATAATCATCCGGAATTTTCGATATCCTTTCTCTTTGAGATCTTCTTAATGGCACTTCCTATGGTGGTTCAAAAGTTTCATCGGTTATAGTCTCATTATGTAGTTGTTCAGTTAGTTGATCATTCACTTGTTGTTTATTGTTATTGATTTGGTCAATGACCGGTTCAACAACTACATTAGGAACAACAGGTATGTTATGAAATCTAGGTATAGGAATTTGTACTCTGACTTCTTGAATGATTACCTCCCTTTCTTTTATACTCCCACTTACTTCACCTTCTTCAATGAATTTAGCATTTCCAGTTTGTATGATTTGGACAGTAGAATCTATATCCCTTTGACTTTTATGGATACCCGATGAAATGACAAGATAATGTCCTAGGATCCAATTTCTTTTCATAAGGGTTATAGATTCTAGCTTCCGCTGGGCAGCCCCACACACATAAATACCTTAAATCGGGTTTCCATCCTTTCCAGAGTTCAAAAGGGGTTTTTCGAACTGACTTACTAGGAACCCTGTTTAAGATGTGTACAACGGTCTTTAATGCATGGGTCCACAAAAATGTAGGCCATTCGGTCTTACTTATCATACTTCTAACCATTTCTATAAGGGTATGATTACGCCTTTCAGCTACAGCATTCTGCTAAGGTGATCTTGGCATTGTGTATTGGGTGCAAATAGTTTATTTTTTAAGGAGTTGAGCAAATGGGCCAGGGTGTTGCCCTGACTCGTCATATCTACCATAATATTCACCACCTTTAACAGATCTAATAATTTTCACCTTTTTTCCTAGTTTCCTCTCAACCTCATTAATGTATATTTTAACGACGTTCACAGACTGTGATTTATCATACAACATGTACAAAATGCAATAACGTGAAAAATCATCTATAAAGGTGATGAAGTTTATTTCTCCACCAATGGATGGAATATTGAAAGGTCCACATATGTCTGTATGTCTTATTTCAAGTAGTTGGGTGCTTCTTGTGGATCCTTTCTTTGTATGTTTGGTCTGTTTTCCTTTAATATAGTCCACACATACATCATAATTGGCCCAATCCAGGTTATGGAGTATTCCATCTTCAATGAGCCTTTCAATTCTCGGCCTTGATATGTGCCCTAATCTTTTATGGCACAAATAAGCAGATTTTTCATCATTAAGTGTACATTTCGTACCAACATTAGGATGCATGGTCACAAGGGTTTCAGAAAAATTCTTTTCAAGATTCAATTGATATAAACCATCTAATAAAAATCTAGAACCAACATTATTAGAATTTTTAATCAAACCAAAACCATTGTACTTAAATTCAATCGCAAAATCGTCTAAAGAAAGTTTGGAACCACAAATTAAATTCCTAGAAACTGTGGGAACATAAAATGTTTCTTGCAAATCTAAAATAAATGCAATGCTTAAAATCAGGCGAAAGACTCCAATAACTTCTATTTTAGCCTTCTCTTTATTGCCCATGTAGAGAAAATGCTCATTTGGATTTGTTTTGCGGATCGAAGTGAATCCCTCCATTGAATTAGAAACATGACACATAGAACCAGAATGAATCTACAAAATGTTAAAAGGAGAGTTAATAAGGTTTGATTCGAAACAAACATAAATAAAGGGCTTACCCTTTTCTCGAACCAGGCCTTTCATTTTGGCAATCCCTCTGGAAATGGCCCTTCTTTTTACAGAAGTGACACTTGTCGTTCTTTTCCTTCTTCACATCAGTAGTTGATGGTTTAGCTTGATGAGACGGCCCAGGACCTTTCTTAATGCCCTTGCCGAACTTCTTCTTAAAATCAGCTCCTTTGACTGTCAGATTTGCCACCTGTCCCTTACTCACATGGCCATTCTGTTGCTTAAGCCTTCCTTCCTTCTGTACCAACATACTTTGCAAATCATTTACATTCCACTTATCTTTTATAGTGTTGTAATTGATTTGGAAGGCCCATACTCAGGAGGTACGGAGTTTAGGATGAATTGGACGAGAAAAGACTCATCCACTGTCATGCCCAAAACTCTAAGTCTAGAAGCCAGATGTCATCTCTATAATGTGCTCATTTATGGTTAGAGTACCATCGAACCTCATAGTGGTCAGGTCAGCCACCAGTTTCCCAACAAGGGATTTATCAGCAGTGCAAAAGTGTTCCTTAATGTTGTTCAAATACTCTTTTGCTTTTGTAGTTTCAGGTAGGGAGGTTTTAATGTTAGTAGCAACGCACATTCGCATAAACATAAGGGCCAGCCTATTGGATCAAGACCATGCTTCATGGGCAACAATTTCATCCTCGCTACTGGTATCAGTAATAGCAGCGGGTTCATCACACATAATTTCCATGTCCAGGTCGAGAACCCCTAGGCTGAACTCA
This sequence comes from Sambucus nigra, assembly GCA_949130495.1. Lineage (NCBI taxonomy): Eukaryota > Viridiplantae > Streptophyta > Magnoliopsida > Dipsacales > Adoxaceae > Sambucus > Sambucus nigra. The sequence continues at coordinate 377,577,427 of OX422214.1, read as the reverse complement.
ATTTCCTCATTGAATTCAAAAAAATTAATTCCATCAATTTTGGAATAGGACTGAGCTTGCAAATACAGGTTAAGGGGAACTGCAATTAATAACAATGTTCACAAATTAAATTTTCACACACAACAAAAATTGCAAGGGTCGAATATTGAATTGTTGACTAAAAATTTTGGCATATTTCATTTACAATCTAAATATTACGGAATCTATGTTAATCATCACATAATGCTCAGATTGTAAAGATATATTACCCTATAATTCATTTATCATGGTCCTATAATTTTGGCATCTGTGTTTATTGCCTAAACATTTAATACCATGATTAATGGACTTAATGTCAACTATTCTGTTTTTCATAAAAGTTTTTCTAATGTTGTTCAATTAAGAAATTAGCATGTGTCGCGCCTCAATCCAATTTTATAAATAACATTAGAATAAACCTTTAATGCATGTAAGTTTATTATTCGTACATGCAGTCTCTGCCTGTGTTTGGCCTTTGACTTAACTCAAATGAATAATTTCTTACATGTCCCGATTTAAATATAGTTAATCATGCATTAAAAATTAACTATAATACATAATCTATCACTAATTACAAAGATACCAATAGTAGCTTAAATGCCTCAAAAACAGAATTGCCCAGGTATAGTAAATAATATATAATTCATGAATTCATCGAATCGAAGTAAAACATGCCAGAAAACCAAAACCTTTTGCGGAATGTTAATATCAATTTTCTGTAAAGAGTTATAAGCCCCGAAATTATTTCCTAAAATGAAAAAAACGGGATTTTGAGGGCCTCAACAGACTCGGATTGCCGAAAAATACATCACATCATGGCCAAAGGCCGTGAAATTCAATCGTTGTCCCGTTTCCAGTCAACATGTCAAGTTTCAAGTAAATCGAACACCAAAAATTTCAAAAAACACTATTCACTGCGCTAAAAAAAATTCTCCCGAAATCTTTTTTGCGTCAAATCACAGTTTTCACTTAATTAATCTTAAAAACAAATTCGTTTTCTTATCATGATCAATAAAAGTATTTTTCAGAACGCTTACACAACTCGAAACAATAAAATAATGGTAACGGCATATTAGGGTTCCAATAACACAAAAATGGGTTGAACAATAATGGGACAGTTATCATAAGATAAGAACTGTATGCAGTAATTTCATTCTTAATATCATACATAACAGAAATTCGAATTACCATATGTATGATTACCAGATTGCTTAAAAATTTAAGATTTTCAGAAAAATAAAATTTTCAGATTTCCAGATTTACTAAAATTTCCAGATTTTCAGATTTACCAAAAATTCCAGATTTTCAATAGATCATAAATCAGAATTGTTAAAAAGGAGTTTTAATTAACGAAAAATATGAGATTATAAATCGAAAGCGCTGATACCACATGTTAATTAATACTGTTTTGTTAATCATAAAAAGCGGATATTAACCATAATGTTACATCACATTAAAAACAGTTTTATCATTAATCTAGGATGTTTAATTCTTCATGTAATCACAAAATCGTAAGTTTTATATAACTATGATCAAAACTAACATTTGTCTATTGCAATTAATTGGAATAAAGTGACTTAAATGCTCCTGTCAACGTTTCCTTTGAATCCCTTCTTGAATAGCACATAATTACCTTCTTATGTGCCCGAAATATTTGTGAGAAAATACGAATAATACAAATTTCCTATTTTCTCTCCCTTCTTAGAAATAGTATGTATTGAGATGACTATAGATGGTGTAGAGATATCTATTTATAAGGGGAAGAAGACCGAAATCCTAGTGGAGATGTGACTCTTTTCAAGTCTTCCACTAATGCCACTAACCATCATGTAACTAACGGATAAGGTTTACCCAATCTTTTAATATCTTTATTTATCACATTCCTAATTAATTATCTCACATTTATCAAGAACACGCAAATAGAAAATTCAAAATTTATTACAATTGAAATTAAATAATTAATTTTGTCACTTAACATTAATTTCCAACAGTATACCCATATGCTTGTTAGTAAACCCGTATACCAATATAAAACTCCTAATCAACAATTTGTTTTAAAAAAAACCACTCTTTTTACAAACCCAGTTCCTAGTATACCCATATGTTTGTTAGTATACCCATTATCCCATTATCCCATATACCCATATGTTTGTTAGAAAACCCACGCCGGATTATAGTATACAAAATTGTTTTAAAAAACAAACTCATATATGTTCGTTCACTTTATCAGAAGTTTGTAAAGAGAGAATGTATATGTGCATATACCCATATGTTTGTTAGTATACCCATATGTTTTTTATAAAACCAGTTCATCATATGTCCTTCCATACCTATATGCCCATATGTTTGTTAGTATACTCATGCCTTTTACAGACCCAGTTCATTATATGTCCTCCCATACCAGTTCATGGAGTTCGTTAGTATGCCCATATGTTTGTTAGTGTAACCGTATACCCATATAAAACTCACAACCAACAATCTGTTTTAAAAAACCCACAATTTTTACCAACCCCGTTGCTAGTATACCTATATGTTTGTTAGTATACCCATATACCCATATATACCCAACGCTTTTTACAAACCCAGATCATGACTAACAATATGCGCGTTCAGTTTTTCATATACCAGTTGCTAAGTAGAATGGGAAAAAAAACCAGTTAAAAAACATAACAAGAAATACCAGAAGTTTTTCTCTCAGTTGAAGTTTTAGCGAAAGTTGCGAATGTTTTGAGAAGTTAGGTTTCATGTTTTATGAAATCTTTGGTCTTTGTTTACTTTTGATTTAGCAGAAGTTGGCATATGGTTTAAGAGGACATATCCTAGGTTGTCATAGGTTGTGTCCTTTCAGCCACTTTACATGAGATAAACGTGAGTGGTTGACTAAGCTGATTAGACCTTGGGTTCGCTCTCCAGAGGTCACCAGTTCGAGTTCCGCAAGGGCCATGGATCGAGGGCAAATTTTGTGTGCACTTTGTACACTCCCTATTTCGTAAGCCTTGTTCGGGGTGTAGGGATTAGTCTCGTGGTGCGTATAAGCTGGTCCGAGAATTTCCCTTCGTACAATAAAACACATGAGATAGTAACGTACTCATTCAAAGGTTTGTGAAAGGGCCAAAATAGTGTAAAACACCTGGATCATTCAATGGTGTTCGAAGGAATCTAAGCCATTGGATATAAACCAAAGATTTCATCCCAACCGTGAGTTAGCTTATACAAACAACACCTCCTACTTTATTATATATATATATATACCCCAATTTACACAAATTATCGTCATCTTCATGATCATTTCTTTGATGATCATTTCTTTGATGGGTAGATTTTAATGTATATGGAATAGTTGATATATATATATATATATATATATATATATATATATATATATATATATATATATATATATATATATATATATATAATAAAGAGTAAAAATTTGTTACTATTCAATAAGTTGATAACTTAATTAGAGGATGAGATTAAAACACCAATGCAAGAAATGGAGGGTTGAGATTAGTTCATTTTATTTTACTCTTTTAACCCTCTATTTTTTGTTTCTCTCTCTTTTGCCTCACCACCAATTTGTTCCCCCTTCTAACTTTAATTCAAAATAAGGGCTAAATTTGTATTTCACCAAGACAAACACTAAAAGTACCCCCAACAATCCCGTCTTTCTGTCACTCCTTCTTCTAGGGTACACGATTTGGGCATTTATTTTCACGATTCTTCACATTCTTCATCTCCTTCTTCTAGGGTACGGTTCTTCATCTGATCGTCATCCAACTCAAACCCTCACAATTCCCGTTTCCATTGAGCTACAAGGCTGCCGTCCTAAGGTAATCTCTATATATCTCACATACACAGATTTTAAGGGTTATTCTGTGATTTGGGTTTTTTAGATTTTGGGGTTATTTTTTTTTTCGGATTTAGGGTTATTATTGTTCATCTCTTTTTCGATTTGGGGTTGATGATAAAGATTTGGGGTTTCCCCTATCTCTCCCTTACTCTATTATATGTATACACTCGCACACACCAATGTTTTTTTCCCAGATTTGACAACTATATTTTATGTAGATCCACCCGGTTTGATTTTGTTTTTCTCAAGTTTTTTAGAAGATGGAGTTGAGGGATTTCGTTGATTTGGAGTTATCATCTAAAGTATGTTTATGCATTTGCTTTTGTTTATGCTTTTCTAATAAGTATGTTTATGCATTTGCTTTTTTTTATTCTTTTCTATTAAGTATGTTTATGCATTTTTTTTGTTAATTTGTAGATTTTGCTTTTTTCTAATAGTTCAGGTATGATTTTACTTTTGTTTTACCTTTCTAATGGTTCAAGTCATTTCAATTTCGTTGATTTGTAGTTTTTTTTCTTCCAACTACAGGTATGCAGATTTCTAATAGTTCAAGTGGTCTCTAACATTCATGAGTAGTGTTGCAATTTTATTTATGTGTTGTGTTCATTTGATCAGAAGTTCATGGTTCTTGGTTCCATGCTGACAATTCCAAGCTGGCGGTTATTGACGCTCACCCCCGCTCTCTTTTGTTTAGAGTTATTTTAGAATCTCCGATCTTTAAGGTAAACTCTCTAATTTGTGTTTTTCGTTAAGACTTTTAGGCATTGGTTTTAAATTTGGGGGTAGGGTTTGATATTAACAAAATGTGTTCTTTTGATTTATACTCTTAGTTATCCTCTTTTACATTTATTTTTCGATTTATTTTTTCTGGATTTCAATATCATCAGAGATATCGAGTTTCTCGAGTTTCCATTCATGGTTTTCAATTTTATCAATAGATTTGGTATTTAAAGGGGTTAAACCATAAAATTTATTTAGAGTTTTTTTTTAATTTTCTCTACCCCCCTTCTCTTTCTATGATATAGGTTCTGTTTTATTTTGTTATTCAAAGATGGTCAGTTATGGTTGGAAAATCATTTTTTTTCTTCATGTGTACAAAAGTGGAAGAATGTGTACATATTGTTGATTTGGAAGAATGTGCATACCTATGTGCACATATTCTTCATTCGGAAGAATGTTATGTGTACCGAGTTTCTTGGTTACCCATATTATTTATTTGGAAGAATGTGTATACCTATATTTTTTTTATGATAGACTTCTTTACATCATTGTGTTGAGGGAATGAATAGGAGATGTAAATCGTTTTTATTGAATTAACATTACATGTAAGTGCAAGTACATTTCATGATATTTTAATTTGTTCCCCTGAATTTCTGAATTTGTTGATATAAAACTGAGTTTGTTTGGGTATGATGGGTTCAGATAACTATATTTTAAAGGAAGTCAATGGTTCAGTTTTATTATTTACTTTTATTTATTTAATCTAACAAGTTTTAGAGGTCTTTGTCTTGATAAATTAAGTTTCAGAGGTCTTCGTCTTGATAAATTTATCACAGTGGTATATGTATGAATCATGGCTTTGTCTTGATAAATTAAATCACAGTGGTATATGTATGAATCATGTTTTTAATTAAAAATTTTGTATATGTGCGTGTCTGATGTTATGTACTATTGTAGGTAATACTGTGTCAGTTTTTTATGGGTTTGGGGACAGAGTAATGTTCTACAATCTCATCAAGAAGTTTCCACTTTTGTTGGTGTAGAAATGGGTTTCATGAATTGGATGGATCATTTTTCCTCTCAAGACTTTTGGTTTTATTGGGCAAAAGAAAAACAGTTACCAAATGGAGTAATCCTCTTTTTATATCCTTATGGATATGATATGATGGTATAGATTGTGTTTTTGATTGTCTTTATTATTTTTTTATAGCCTCTTTTTTTATATTCCATTTAGTAACTTTAATTTTTGTACGTTTGACAGGGCAATGCCCAAATATTTATAGCCTGTCTAGGGACCTTTTCAAGATAATAATGAATTACCTTCTTCTACAAGGGTGTGGTTTGCTTCTTACTTAAATGTGATTGGTATGTATGACTTTTAGTTATTCTACAAGAATTTCATTGTATGCCTCTTAGATGTTTGACAAAACTCCTTAATGGGTTTACTTTTTCTTCATAATTTTTTCAATTGGGTTACAGGTGCTTCAAATTCCTTAATTGAGGTTGCTTTGTGATTCTTCCTGGGACTTTTAGCTCATTATTTATTGTATCTCCAATGAATCGTGCAATCTCCACTTTGTTTTTTTCACATTGTGGTTCTAGACATATTTAGCCAAGTAAGAGCAAATGAAACAAATTATGAGGGGAAGGTCAGTTCACATTGTGGTTAATTTTTTGCCATGTTTTGTTAATTCTTTATCTTAGTTACTCATTAAGTCCCCATTGTAATCAAACTCAATCTATTATTTTTGAAATCTTTAAAATTTGTAGCCCTAGACAAAAAATGGAAAATTGTAATGAAATTCTTATAGTTTGGCTTTTGGAATTAATTCATCTTTATAGTTGGCCATGTTGAATCATCTTGGTTTCATAAATAATTATCTTGCTTTGTCCATGTGATTTTGGTATGTATAGTTTTATGTTCTTTAGGGTTGTGGTTTCGACTTGATTCTTTGTATTTTATTTTATTAAGGATTTAAGGAACACTTTACAAAGTTTTGTTTTGTTCATTGTATTGGATTCATGAACTGAGATTAAGGATTAATGAACTGAGATTTAATCTTTTAATAAAGAACATTATATTTACTCCCATAATTTAAGAACCCTCCTTAAGTTTTCAGTTCATGTAATGTTGAATATAACGGTATTCCTAAACTACTGGCAAACAGATTTAAGAGATATTGCCACATATTATATAGGATTTTCAGAGTGCCTTTGTCTGTGGAAGTCAAGTTATGGATATGGGGAGTTTATGTCCCAGTACTTGAAACGAAGATATTTTAGTGTGCGGTCGTTAACGTTGATATTTTACAACCTGTGAAGATTTTACAATTCACGGTGAATTTTTATAGCAGTGAAGATATTATACCAAGATCGCACACTATAATTTCAAAACTGCAATTTGTTTTCTAAGTTGGCCAAGTGTTCCCAGAAAGTTTGGCCAAATTTCTATTACTTTGACAGTAGGGTATTTTTTATTATATTTCCTGGGTGCTTTTTGCACTCACAACATAGCATACAAAGGTAGATTTGTTTTTTTTGACTTCTCACTCCTTAATCTCCCATATAAGTTCAAGACCTCTTTTGATTTCATGAATGGGTAGGGGGTTTAATGTACTCATTACAAAGTAGTTCTATACAAAATGAACTTCCATATGACTGTTAAGGTTTTGGAGATATGAAAAACCAGTAAAGGGAAGGAAAATCAATTGGATGAAAGCCGGAATACTATAATTTGAGCAGATCATAACTATTAGCCCATGGGTAATTTGTTAGGTCAACAGTTATGCTCACTGGGAAGAAACCTGTTCAGGCAGTTGTTACTTTTTTCCCTTTTGTGTTTGTGTGTTCTGTTATAGTTACTCTTTTTCACATTATCTTTTATGCATCCTGATGAGCTAATGCTAATGATTTGAAGCATTTTCAGTCTACAAATAAAAAAGGAGGGCCTGCAAAGCTAGGTGCCAATAAGAAAGGAGATGGAACAATACAATCAAAAGGTTCAAAGCCTATTGAACCTGAAGACATCGAGGTGAATTATCAATGTAATTTTTCAGCCCTTGATGTTTATTGTTTTTAATTATTTCTCTCAAATTATTATGGTTGTTTGTAAAATTTATTGTACTTCTTTGTTTGTAGCAAGCGAAAATGAGTCTTAACCAAATTGAAAAAAGATTGGGCCCACTTATACAAATAGATACCATTTCTCAGTTAAAGAGTGTCGTTTGGATAGAGCGGCTTGACATTATATATGACAAAGATAATCTTGATGATGAGGCAACGCATATCTCACCGATATCTACTGGATGGGTGCATGGTTTCTACGTGATAACTGGGAATGGGGAGCTGGATTCAGTTATAGGTTTGGCCTCTATTTTGTGGATTACAATGATAAAATCAAGAGATACCCTCTATTTTGGGTGGGCTGTGATGGGTTGGGTCCACATATACTTTCATCTTGAAAGAATTAATGAATTCTGATGGTCTACCTACTTTGGTACAATGGATGAATTAATGAATTCATATAGGTGATTAGGTTGTTTAGCAGATTCCCAGTGTGAATTGTGGTTGGTACACCCCTGTGAACTAATCCAACATGTCTTTTGATGTTGGCACAATTTTGAAGGTGTCTTATAGGTTGATACAATGTTTGAGGCGTACCATTTTGATGGTGTCTTTATCCAAATTCAAGTTGTTTGAACATTGTATGATCAAGGTGCATATTGGGATGATTAATGGTTAAAAATTTGTTTCCCCCTTTTAATAGAAATGCAATGGATTTGTATTGCATTTGGAAGTCTATGTAACTTGAGACATGAATGGTGAATTCAGGTTATGAACAAGTGAATCCATGTATAAACCTGTTAGAGTTCAAGACTTCCTATTTAGAATACTCAATTGTTTTAAAAATAGTTCAAAGAAGAGGAAACGATTTTCTTCGGATGAAAATGACAACACTCAAGACAAACAGGCTTACATTACCCTCTGTTTATCATTACTTATACAATACTACTTACAAGTCACTACTGCTGCATCTCTTTGGTATATGTATTGTGTTTATAATAGTATTACTGTATCTCTTGGTATATATTCTCCAAATAAGCTTTATGAAGTCTCCTGAGTTTACTTTATAGGTAATGATAAACACATGTATACCCAACTACCATATATGGTCACATTTTCACATGTTATACCAAGAATTTTCTATTTACTTTTTTGTTGAATCATATTTTTCGTCACATTTAGGTTTTGATTTTAATTTTTAATACATTACAGGTTGGGTGACCTGCATTTCTTCTTGACCGTTTCCCCAGATTTGATGGTAAAATATTGAAATGGAAGTCGTTGTAAGTTTTTAGCAATTCTATACATCTATCTTCAGTTACTGTGAACTCCATGCTACCTTTTTCATAGTGGAAACCATTAATCTATTTCTATTGTTGTATGTATTTTCAGTGTTACAGAACATCAGAACTATAATTTTGATGAAAATTTATTTCTATGGTGGCCATATACTAATCTTTTAACTTTTTATCACTTCAAAGGTCTATGTAGTCATCAAATTGGAAGACCGTTATCAAACATTAACGATTAACTCAACCAGGTTTTGCAACGTACAATTGGTCTCTGCCACTCAGCTGTATACTTGCACTAGAGTTGTATGTGCATAGTGATCGTGAGGTTGAAGAAGACTGACTCATCGATTCTTAGATTTGTTCGTTATATACCAATGTTTGTGGAAATCAATTGAAATTCAATGTATAAAGATTAGCAAAATTTAAGATGGACAACTTCCTCAACAAATTGATTGCAGTGGTTTATTGCTTATGAGTTTGAATTGTTTATGCAAAGTGATAGCTTCAAGTCACAATTCGCACCAACAAATGGGCTGTCTTGGCATGCACCACTCACTATTGGTTTAATTACTGACATATGGCCAATATAAAATGGCTGGGAATACCTGATAAGAGGATAATACTTATGTTGGTTGATGATATGGCTTGCAATGCTAGGAACAGGTACCCTGCGCAAGTCTTCAATTATGAAAACCACAGGCTTAACTTGTACGGAGATAATGTTGAGGTAGATTATAGCGGTTATGTAGTGACCGGGGAAAACTTCTTCCAGGTCTTAACTAGGAGCCATGAAACTGCGGTTCCAAGGTCAAAGCGCCTTCTGAGTGATGAAGGAAGTCATATACTGCTATACATTATAGGGCATGGAGGGGATGAGTTTCTAAAATTTCAGGACTCTGGAGAGCTTCAAAGTCACGATGTAGCCGACGCAGTGAGACAAATGAAGGAAAATCATAGATTTAAGGAGTTGTTGATTACTGTAGACACTTGCAAAGCTGCCACTCTCTTTTCTCTGCTTCATTCCCCTGGTATTTTAGCCATTGGAAGTAGCAAGAAAGGAGAAAACTTTTATTCATACCACTTAGATTCCGATGTTGGTGCCTCTATTGTGGATTGTTTCACATTTTATGCCCTTGCTTTTTTTGATAGGTTAAATATGTATGACAATGCTTCATTGAGCAGTCTTATCACGTCATATAATCCAAATTTATTGATGTCAACTGCGTATTATCGAACAGATCTATATCAACAACTCTTGGAGGAGGTACCCGTGACAAACTTCTTTAGTTCAGTATGACTTTGATACTATTAAAGATGCAACAAATGACTTTTTTTATACTAATAAAATTGGACGAGGTGGATTTGAGGTTGTTTACAAGGTAATAAGAATTTGTTGTGAAATTAGAACAATTTGTACTTGAGAGTTGTTTCATTTGTCTCATATTTGATTGTTTATATCTTCAGGGTAAGCCCAAAAATGGATGAGAAATAGCTGTGAAGAGACTTTCTAGGGGTTCGGAACAAGGTGACATTGAATTTTATTAATGCAGATTTGAATTAATGCAGATTTGAATATGCATATCAGATTTACAAGACTTGAAACATCTGAATATATGCATATCAGATTTAATTAATGCATATTTGCTAACATATTTCAGTATACATTATGGTCAATGCACTAAATAAGTGGCTTGATGAGGATAACTAAGCGGACACGCCGGAGTTGAATGCTGGCAGAACAGGGTGCTGCCTTACCGCACCGCAGGAGGACGTGAGGTAGCGTTCATGGTGGTGCTTCAGGATTCCAATGTATTGTCAGCAGACCACTGCCGTCCCATTTTTGAGTGAGCTGGAGCGCAGCTATCTTATCCACTGAACTAGCTAGAAGCTATCGCTTTGGGGAGAAGCATTAGGGGAGACCCATTCGAACAATTTTATTTTTTTAGTTTTGTTATATAAGATGATGTATCAAGAATAAAAGATGGTGTACCAAGAATAAAATTATAGGAGATCCATTGGTGGTAAGACATGTCTTCCTAATGTATACCAAGTAAATGGAACCATATGATTGTCTTGAACTTATGATGTGCAATTATAGATTTAAATTTTGGCTTTTGAGGTTTTGCAATGGTTTAATGTAGTGTTATAGTATTTTTATTTCTTAAAAAGGTGAAAAGTTGTACAAACAAAGGAAGTCCTGCCAAATTATCTAATTTATTTACACTTAGTTGGGTTTAAAAAAACTTTTTCACTTAAATTATCGTCGATTAAATACTTTGGGAAAATTTTGACTTTTGGGTGGTACCTACTGGAGAAGCATGACGATCTTCTATGAGTATTATTTTTGTTGGAATATTTTTTTTATTTCTTAAACAAGGTGGATTCGTATAAACAAAGCAAGCTTTTCTCAAAATTTCTAAATTGTTTACACATTTGTGTGGTAAAAAAACTGACTCAAATTATACACGATTCATTACTTTGGGGAATGAATTTTTTTTCGTTTTGCAATTATGTACTTCGAAAATTTTCGCCGTGACTTCAGGCACGGGCATTCCGCTAGTATATATATATGTTTCAATTGTACATTTATGAAAATATGTTAATTGTTCTTATAAGGTTTATGATTTTGGCGTTTTCTTCCGAATTTTTCTATATTTTCTAAAAAAAAATTATATTGCTGATATGCAGAATTATGAATGGATAGATGGGGTATGAGGTGGAGGGGAATTCTAGCTTCAAATTGGCTTCTAAGTTGTTCCGTCTTAAAGGGGATCTTATTCGGTGGAATCATGATGTCTTTGGGAAGGTAGGGGCTGCGATTGCTCATATCATGGAGGTTATCCAGAACCTTGACGAGAAAGACGGTCTGAGTGGTCTCATGAGGAATAAAGGGTGGTTAGGGAAGAGAACAAAAGGGAGGTGGGGAGGAGACTGTTTTAGGAGGAGTTGTGTTGGAGGAAAAAATCTAGGGCTCTTGGCTTAAGGAAGGGGACAGTAATACTAAGTTTTTTCATTAAGAGGCTAATTCCCATCGTCTCTTTAATCATATTGCGAGGGTTGTGGTTGAGGAGGTGGAGTACACTGAGGAGAGAGATATTCGTAGGGAGATCAGTTAGTTTTATGAGAGGCTTTTTATGGAGGATGAGTCCTGGCGTCCCAAGATGGATGATCTGCCGGTGCCAGGCATCTCGGGGGTGATATGTTATATTTGGAAAGAGAGTTCTTGGAGGAGGAGGTAGTCCAGGTCCTGAGGTCTATGTGTGGGGATAAAACGCCAGGCCCTGATGGTTTCACTATGGATTTTTCCCAACATTGTTGGTCTGTTATCAAGGAGGATGTTATGGACGTTTTCTACGAGTTCTACGATAGGGGATACTTTTTACGGAGTTTGAACGCTACTTTCACTACTTTGGTGCCCAAGTTAAGGGGAGCGACGAATGTGAGAGACTTCAGGCCTATCATTCTTGTTGGTAGTGTGTATAAGATCATCTCTAAGGTCCTTTCGGTTAGACTTAGAAAGGTGATTGTCCCACTCATTTTCGATGCCCAGAGTGACTTTGTGGGTGGGCGTCAGATTCTTGATGCGGCGTTAGTGGAAAACGAGTGCATTGAGTCAAGGCTGAGAAGTGGGTCTCCAGGTATTATTTGCAAGCTAGATGTTGAGAAGGCCTATGATCATGTATGTTGGGAAATCCTATTCTATCTTTTGAGGAGGATGGTGTTTGGTAAGAGGTGGTACAGGTGGATGAAGAGGTGTGTTTCCTCTGTCAAATTCTCTGTCCTGGTGAATGGGGTGCCCGAAGGATTCTTCTCGAGCACCTGAGGTCTTAGGCAGGAAGACTCATTGTCTTCATTTCTCTTCATCCTAGTTAGGGAGGCACTCTCTCGAATGACGGGTCGTACGGTGGAGGGTGGCCTGATTTCTGATTTTTCGATCGGGAGGTCTTTTCCTTAGACTATCATGATCTCTCACTTTCTGTTTTCCGATGATACGATTATTTTTTCTGGGGAGACGATGGATGAGGTAAGGACGTTAAGGATATTACTGGTGTTCTTTGAGGCTGTGTTTGGGCTTCACATCAATGTTCAGAAGAGTGAAGTGATTTCCATTGGGGACGTCGGTAACGTGGGCATCCTAGCTGGGGTGCTTGACTGTGCGATCAGCCCGCCCCCTACTACTTAACTTGGCCTCCCCTTAGGGGCTAAGTTTAAGTCCACAACGATGTGGGATCCGGTTCTTGAGAGGGTTCAAAGGAGATTAGCTGGTTTGAAGAATGGATACCTATCCAAAGGAGGTAGGTTGACGTTGATTAGAAGTTTTTTTATCTAGTTTACCGACTTATTTCATATATGTTCTCCCTTTACCTGTGACAGTGGGCAAAAGGATTGATTTGGTGATGAGAAATATTTTGTGGCGAGGTCATGATGATCAATTTAAGTACAGTCTAGTGAGTTGAGAGGAGGTGTGCTTGCCTTTGAAGGAGGGTGGGGCGGGGGTCATAAGTTTAACCCATTTCAATAAGGCTTTACTGGGCAAGTGGTTATGGAGGTTTCATAGGGAAGATGGAAGACTGTGGAGGAAATTGGTGATTACTAGGCATGGGGCTGACCAGTTAGGGTGGGGCCCTAGGGTGGGGCACAATGCTCATGTGGTGGGGATGTTGAAGTGAATTGCATGTGAGTGGGATGATTTCGCTAGGGCTACATCCTTCCAGCTCGGAAGAGGGAATAATATCAGGTTCTGGAGGGATATATGGGGTGAGGGTGGCTCTCTTGAGGTTCTTTTACCAGGGATGTTTTGGATTGCGGGGGTCAGGGAGGGGACAGTTGAGGACCATAGAAGGAGGGTATGGGATCGTGTGGTTTAGGACCCTAAGTTTAGGAGGGAGATTAGGGATTGGGAGTTCGAGGAGGGGGAGGTGTTCTTTGAGTGGCTTTGTTCGACGCCTATTACCACCGTTGGGGCTGATGGTTTGAGGTGGACGAGCGCTTAGGATGGAATATTTTTAGTCAAGAGGTACTACCAAGTGTTTAGGGGTAGTGGGCATGTGTCTCCATCATGGATGACTATTTGGAAGAGCCAGGCGCCCCCGAAGGTGTCTTTTTTTCATGGACTGCGACAAGACAAGCCATTTTGACTTATGAGGGGTTGCAGCATCGAGGGAGGAGGATGGCCAGCAGATCTTGGTTGTGCAAGAAGGAGGAAGAGACAACGAATCACCTTCTGCTTCACTGCCATGTGACTTGGGGCCTATGGAATTTATTCTTGTCTCTAGGCAAAATCTCGTGGGTCATGCCTTGGGGGTGAGCGGGGTATTGGAAGATTGGAGGAGTCCTACGGGTTGGCTTGGCACGAGGGATGTTTCGAAGATGGTCCCGCATTGTATCTTCTGGGTCATTTGGTAGGAGCGAAATCGGAGATGCTTTGACGGGGTCGAGATGGATCCTGCTTTTTTACGGTACTATTTTCTGAGCCTTCTTCTTTCTTGGCGTCAGAAAAAGTTGGTCACATCATTGTCTTCCTTTCTTGACTATATGGATGAGCTTCTATTGGAAGGTTAGTCTTGGTTTGGGCCTTGTCCCTTTGTTTTCTTTTCTTTTGTATACTCCTTGTATACGGGTTTCTGCCCCCTTAGGCGGGTTCATGTTTAATGAACCATTTGCTTATAAAAAAAATGAATGGATAGATGATTGTGGATGTGTGGGTATGGTATGGATGTTTGGGTTTGTGTATGTACGTACAGATACAAGCTTGGTTTAAGGGTGGGTAAAAAAAAAGTCTTTTCTTTATTTTCTTCCAGGGAGGGAGTAACTTCCCTTTTTAGTTTACTATGGTCTTTCTAATTGATGTAGTGTACATTGTTAAAGTGGTGGATTTTCATAAAGCTAGGGTGTTGGGTAAGGCTCATGGGTGATGGATAGTGGTTAGTCAATTTTTTTTTTATCATTTATAATTTAGTATTTTTTTAGAAATGGGTGTTTTCTTAAGAATACAAAGATAACATGTCGAATGGAGGGTAGTTTAATCTTTTTTCCTTTAATCATATTTTTCAAACGTATTGTGTTAGTTGTGGTTGGTCGATATATCAAGGGGTTTGTTGTTGGATTTTTAAAATGAGGGTTTCCATAAATATGAAATAATTGACATAGTTCATTGGTATTTACATTTATTTTTAACAAACATGAAACTATGTTTTATAAATTAAATCCATGAAAGCACACTATGACAAATTCTTAAACCGAATGATTATGTTTTACTAGTCATAATTGGTTTTGTTTGATTGAGTATTTTACTCAGTACTACATGTAAACAATGTTTACACTTACTATTATTCTTTTGCGAATTTCTTTAACAGTCACTCTACTTTACTAAATATTATGCACAAGTTGAAACCAATTTCCTCTTTATTTATTTACTTTTACATTTTGAAAAATCGCCACCACATTGGTAATATCTTGATGGCTAATCCAAAATATAAGTGCTTATGTTCTTTAATTTAGATTGATTTTTATTTTAACTTTGATTGGGGAAATTCATAATATAACTTATCAATTTTTTTTTTATTATTTTGGGTCATTCGATGAAAAGTACGTTGAGATTTTTTAATAACAACTCACACTGAAATTAAATATGTATTTGATAAAATTGTTGTAATTAGTAGTATGGTACCTCGCCTCTGTAATTTAACATTTTTTTGAAGAAACATATTTATTTTTAATCATGTGTGACAATTGCTTAGCTCACGCATCGAGCGAGTTTACAACTAATCTATATTATACCACTAATACAAAAGTTTTAGAGGCATAAATACAAGGCTTCTTCCCATTAATGTAATTTTTTAGGGGGAAATAGTTTTTTTGTGGAAATAGTTTTTTGTTTCCCATTAATAGGGAAATATGCCTTTTTGGGGAAATAGTTTTTTTTGTTGGAAACATTTTTTTTCCGAGGAGCATTGTTTCTTTGTGGCAAGATGTTTTTTTTTCAATATTTTATATTTTATAAAAGTATTTTTCAATATTTTCCAAATTTAATAGTATTTCAGTTTTTAAAGTTTTAAAATGTTTTTATATGATTTTTAATTTTTTTTTAAATATTCATTATTTTCTATAATTTTTAAATTTTTTCATTATTCTTCATAAATTTTAGAATTTTTAATGTTATGTAATATCCAGTTTTTTTTTATTTTCTGTAATTTTCAATATTTTAATTTATTGCGATTTTTATTTTTTTTGTATTTTTCAATATATTTAATAGTCTGTAATTTTTAATATTTCTGTTGTTTTTTTCAATTTTTATAATTTGTTTTGTGATTTTCAGATTTTAAAGATATTATCAATAATTTTCAAATTATTTTTCCTAACCAGTGTCTTTTATGAAACTACCTCATTTTTTATTTTTTTTATCATATGTATAGTTGTTTCTTTGTTTGAGTATTTTAATTTTTTTATTATATTTTTAATAAATATTGTACTGCGCTCCCGCATCGCGCTGGTTATATGCTAGTAACAACTAATTAAAGAAACCACTTTAGATTGACTAATTGAATGTAAATTGAAACTATTTGACATGAAAATCGATTTTTTTATGAAATACTAATTGAATGTAAATTCAAGTATTTCATAATTTGGCACATCAAATTTCAAATTTCAAATCTTTGACTTCTTGGACATTTTAATTTGTTGCCCGCCATGTTCCCTAGTAATATTTGGGACTAAAATTCAATCTCGCACGATGTGCATGCACTTTATAACTCTTGTTTTGCTATGTAAAGAAATCAGATTTTAGAAAATAGAAGAAATATATTTATGTATCATTAAATTAATCAAAAATCTAGAACATACAAAAACAAAAATTAACTTACAGAATATAACATTGAACACATAATACATGTAGCACCTTGATTAATCTAGGATGCTTACTACAACTTAATTTCATCGAAAGATATAAAATATCAAATATATTGTAGAAGGTCTACGAAAAGAAGAAAAGTGATTAATATATCTTATCCATATAAAGACAGTACAAATTTAAAATACAAAACTCAAATATAAGGTATCAAGTTGTATTTAATCTATTGTTTGCTTTCATTGCAATGTATGAAAAATTTATATACAGACATATTGTTGTCCACACCCATGTTACGTATTCAATTACTTACAAACATAGAGAAATATACATTAATTTGCCAATTTAGTTGCCAAGTAGAAAGAGCATGCGGTTTATAGGAGCTGGTGAATGAATGCTTGTTTTAATTGCATTTATATTTTCAATCCACGTGGAAAATTTACACTTAGAGACACCAATTTTAAATAGATATACTAGCAAGCAGCCCGTGCAATGCGTGGGTACTTTGTCGTCATCAATAAAACTGAAAACGTAAGTAGCGATAGGATCCATACCCTACATTAGTGGAATATTAAACTATAACTCTATGAAGAAAATAAATAAAGGAATCAATCATTCAATAATAAACAACATATCAAATAAACCACCAAAGATGAATAAGATCAAAGTAAAAAAAAATTCCAACATCAACCCATAACTAGGACTAACGAAAATAGACAACACAAATTAAATAAAAAAAAACCTTGTAAATAATTGAAGAATAATTTTTCTCACCTAAAGCAACTCTGTTCAAACAGCGATACTCAGAAGTTGAACCATCTTTCATTGGAGTTAGTCATGTTCTTGCGTCTAATGCCCATATCTACCATTTTAAAAAACTAATATCGCTATAGTAAGAAATTTTATACAAAATCTATATATCTTGCACTGTATATTAACATAAGATGTCATAAATTAAATAAATTCAGTATTATCTATTTTAAAGAAGTAGATATTAAATTTTATTATTATATATTGTGTTTAGTGATGAGCGTTGCAACCATATAGCTGTAAAATAACATGAGTGATTATTGAGTAGCTTAAACAATCCAAATTTTCAAAACTATTTTGATTACCTTTTCTTTATTTTTGAATGTAAGAAAAGAATTAAGTAAGTTTGTCATCTTTGGAACAATACCACTGTATTTCTATAATTTAAAGGACTAAAGCTTCCTATTCAGATGCTCTACAAATAAGTTTGATAAAAGAAGTCAAATATCATAATCTAATGGAACAACTAAACTTTAACATTGGTGGGTTATGAAAAAATAATTCATTTATGTTGAAGACTAGCTGGAACAATTTTATAAATATGAGTTAATTTCGTACATAATTCTCAAATCTCAAACTGAACCTTTTGACATAATAAAAATGCCCATCAATTTGAAATAAATGAAAAATATCTTCCATTAAACGAAGAGATGGAATTTTTGAAATTTAGGACAAAAAAGTTGTCAAAAGGCCTAAATAAATTGGGGATATGTTGAAACCGAAGCACGAAAGCAAATATTTGTAAGGTAAGATTCACTTGAAAAACCACCCATAAACCACAAATAAAAAAAATATGTCCAAGGTATGATATCCACACTCATTTCAAATCAAACAAATAAACAAAAGATATGTAACATTTACATACTATAACAGGCCTCTCCGAAAATTGCATGCAAACCGAACAATTAAAGGTATCATCATGATGTCATCAATGTTTGAAAATTAGATCGGAGAAAGAAACTTGGAGTTGTTGATGATCGTCCTTCCAATTCTTGGTGTACCCAAAAATAGGTCGTCGACCGGACATCTGATGGAAGGTGAAACTTCTCCCGGATTATGGCCATTTTTCTGCAGTGTTTCTGGTCGGTGATCTTATTGATCTGGATATCCTTCTCTGGATTTTGAATTCTTTTGTTCAATTCCTGGTTGGAGGTTAAAGCATACCAGCTAAGCGATCGCCACGATCCAAATCATGGTTTTGGATGGTTGATGTAATTCCCCGACCCGGATTTAAGGGTTGATAAAGGATCAACCCGATCCGAACCAGGCATTAATCATGAAGTGCAATGAAACACCCTAAATAATATTTATAATCCAGTTTTATTATTATTTAACGTTACTCTTATTAGCATGAGATTCCCATCTTATCAACTACATGATTAGACCCAAGAGAAATGACCCTAAGGCCAAGTAAACAGAGCTACAAATCGTAAAAGCAAGTAACTACTTGCCTTCATAACGCTCTTAAAGTGCGAAACATTATGTAACCAACTGTAACAAAAGAGGGATGTGGGTTGAATTCTTAGTGGGATTATATACAAAGGAGTATAGAAACGAACGATAGAAAAGAATACTCACAAGCTACACTACATTCATATGAAAATACATGTATATCTACATATATCCTATTGGAAAATACATGTCTCAATGTATTAACCCGTTTTATTTCAAAAACGTTATTTGATACCTCTTATCCTCCTCATCTTTACAAAATAATCATTTTGTGTTTTAAGCAAGCATATTCTTCCCGTTAACTCACCTAATTAAAAAATTTACAATTTGTTGGGAACAAACATTTCACATCCTTTCAAACGTCTATTACTCAATGTTATTAACTCACGCCGAGTTATTAATCATTATTTAAGACTTTTTTCAAAGCACGCGCACACCGTATTTAGAAAATTATTCATTTTCCTTTGGAAGTCTCATATAACACACACATGTGTTCATTATGATTCAAATTTCATTACGTAGATTAGACATGATTAAGTCACCTTATTTAACTATTCCATGCTACCACATGAATATTAAACATTTAATGCGTTATTCTTGCATTAGTAAATCAATGAATTAATACCACTCATTTATGCCGCTTTCATGAATATTCAATTCATTACTTAGGGATTCTTCCAACACACACACACACTCATCACAACACATGCACACCCACGGCTTCACGAAATTTCACCGTTCAACACCGAGCGCCAAGTAAACTGCAGTTGATTTTGGGTCTTTTACCCCTAGGGACATCATAGCCCTTCTTAATTATTTAACCCGACATTATCTAATATCACTATCTTTCCAATGTATTCAACATTTTCATAATGTTTACTTTAATTTTCAACTTTCGGCCGAAGCCAAAGGCTTGGACTTAACCGTACATTTTCTCATTATACTTGGAAAATTATTACTTTTCCTTAAGTCCTTTATTTTACACACACGTTGATTTTATACCAAAAATCATTTTCATTTTTGGACTTAATTCAATTTCACCCATACTAGTATAAAACGTTCATTAGTATTTTTATTTCATAAAAATGTTCCACTTTAGGTAAATTACCGATGAACTCTTTACTTATCAAAACTTGCAGTTTGATTCCTTAACAAGTGTCATTTCTCAAAAAACAATCATTAAGTTTCCAACTTGACATTTTAACGCTTTAGCCGTTTTAACACTTATTTAACAACACGCTTTTGCCAAACTTTCATACTTTTCAATGCAATGATTTCATCACATGAAATAACATATTTGTCTTACTTTATGTTTAAACCCAATAAGACCTCTTTTAAACTTTCTCACTTATTTATTCACAAAATACTACGAGTTTATAGAAAATACACTATATATACTAAAATCTTATCAAATGGATTAAACATGCATTTCTTTCTAGAAATATATACTATTCACAACAAACATGCTTTCAAGTAAGCAAGACGTTCGTAAACTTCCTTAAACTCGAAAATGACCATGTATTCATAAAGTTATCCATTTTGCAAACACGCTATAGAAATATTTATTTCATAAATATTTGACAACATTAATCATTTTTCACATTTTTATTTCATAAAAATGTCCATTGTTTCCCCTTACTTGAAATGTCCATAGTATCATTTCTTCACATTTTTATTTCGCAAAATTATTCATCATATCTTTTTACTAGGAATAAACACAAGTACTAGTATGACACCCCGCCTAATTAAATATCGGGTGATCAATTCTTTATTAAATTAAATTAGAATATCCAGTTGGTTCAGAATATGCATCACTATCGAAAACTTATTATTAAAACTAACCACCTAATATTTAAAAAGGTTGATGTCAAAATTTTATCTTTAATTAACGTAAATCAAATTATCCATTTATCAAATATACACCATTCAAACTAATCACATATGGAATCAAATGACTGAATAATAAATGTGACCGGAGTAAATACATCTAGCCTAAATACTGAATACAATAATCCAACAAAATAAATCAACAACTGAAAGGAGTAAATGAATAAATCCACAATCTCTGACTGTCATAATAAGTAAAAGGGGTGACATGCCCTAACTGAAGTAAATAACTCAAGATGAAGAAATGAAAGTCATGGAGGCGTCTACTACCAAATCCTGTAACTTTCACAGTAGCTACAGCTCGACAAAAGAATATAACTCCTACTTGGTGTCCTTGTGGTAGGGCTCCTAAAATAATTTGACAAAAGAAAAGAGATTTACAATAAATGGGTCAAAGACCGAGCTGAAAATAGTTTAAAAATCAGCAAGTGCTTAAATGGAAAGAATAGCACATATGATATACAAGTTAGATTTCTGTAGTCTCACTTGAGATGCTCACCTCCCATCTAATGGTGATAACTAAAGAAATTGCTTCTCTATGTATTTTCGTGTCATTGTGCAACTTCTCTATCCATCGAAAATTCCCTTGAACCTACAAAATTATAACAAAACTAGTGTAGCGGGTAAGTAAGGGAGTCAATCCAAATCTAAGGGTGAAACAAAAAATAGGAGGGGACATATATATAAATTCATTTGCATTTTATTATATTTTTCTATTTATACTTTTTCTATTTTTTATGAATTTTTGAAGGGAATATTACTTAACTAACTATATACTAATTTTTAAAGTACTACTAAGATGTAAAAGCTAATAAAAATGAGGTAAATAAAATTGTGCTAAAAAGTAAACTAACTAAATTCGATTCATGGGGGATTCAAAATTTCATCCTATAAATGGGAGACTAGCCCCCATTAATCATCATCCAAAAATATAAGATAAACAAATAAAAGTATGAGAAGATTAAACTAAAAGTAATCAAGAGGAGGAGATCAAACCCATTTAAGCCTTGAATTGACATGAAATATTCAATCATGAATCAATCAAATACAATTTCTCACTCAGGTATTTATTGAATCTAAACTAAAAATTACAAAATAAAAATAAAAAGGATAGTGGATGAATTCATAATGGACAATTAAATAATAAAAAAGATTTTCTAAAAATGCAAATCTTAAAATTATAAAATTGTACATTATAACTCACCCAAAGAAATAAATTCTAGATCATTACTTTATATTGAGATAATTGCTAAAAATGCAAAATCTCAACATAAAGGAATGGGTTAGAATTTACCTCCCATAAGAGATAAATTCAACTACATCAATCTATTATGAAATAATTGCTAAAAATGCAAAAATTCATAATAGATGGGTGGGGTGAAATTCATCCTAGAGATAAATTTCATTTCACACCACTATATTGAGGTATTTGCTAAAAATGCAAAAACTCAACATAGAGGGGTGGAGAGAAATTTATCACACAAGGTGTAAAAACTAAGTTTGAGATCTTTTTTAAAATAGCCCAAGTCTTCAATTTATATGGTGCACATGGAGGCTAGGGGTATATTGGATAATTTACATGAGTGTGCATGGAATTGGTGAGAGGAGCATGTGGGTTAGGAGAGAGAAAAATCTGATATGGTTGAGGGTATTTATGGGAAGTGGGGTTAGAATTCGTAGTTGGGGGTAAAATGGGTATTGGGGTTAAATGGAATAAGTGGGTTATTTGGGTTTGCTTATTGTTTTATTTTGGTTTTGACTTTGTTTGTAACAGTTGATGAAAACGTGGCTTTGGAGAAATGGGTATGAGATTGTTGGAGTAGGCTTGATGGTGGCCGGAGGTGGGGAGGTCATCGCCGGCGGTGAAGGAGGTACGGGTTGGGGATGCGACTGAAAGTCGCCGGACAGGGTCGCGACGCCGGCGGGTAAGGCTTGGCGGTAGAGGGTTCTAGGGGCGTCGTCGGGATGGAAGGAGGGCGAGAGAGGGGTCGGTGAGGGGCTAGGGTAGTTGGTTGGTTTGATGAGTATTGGTTGTGGAGTTAATGGAAGTGTGTGATTATGGTGGTAGGAGAGAGAGAGAGAGAGAGAGTTGTTGTGACGAAGATGAAGTTTGTTTGAGAAGATGAGTGGGGGTTAGTTAGGGTGTGTGTGTGGTGTAGGAAATTAGTTTGTGGGTGAGGGTTAGGGTTAGGGAGGTGTAGGATAAGTGGGGTGTGTTGGTTATGGTGTGTGTTAAATTTATGAACCAAAAATAACACTAATAAAATTAAATTAATAAAATAAAATAAAATAAAAATATAATAAAACTCATTTCTGTAATAAAACAAAGACTCAAATAAAATTGAAACTAAAAAAAAGAAATAAAACTAAAAATAAAATCTAACTAAAAATAAAACTAACTAAAAATAATAAAAATATAAATGTTAAACCTAAAAAAAAAATCCTAAGCTTATAACAACTAAAATAAAACAAAATAAATGAAAACTAAAGTCCTAAAAAAATATAAAATATAATAAACTAAAAATGAACTCCTAAAACTAATCCTATAAGACTAAACTAAAATATAATAAAAATCAAAATAAAATAAAATTATACTTGTAAAAATAAAAATAGAAAATAAACCTAGAAAATATTAAATAAATCTAAAATAAATCCTAAAAATAAAAATGACTCAAACTAAAAATCTAAAAGAATAATAAAAAGGGACATAAACTAACACACGTGGGTTTCGGGGTAGGTTTAGGCTCGGGTAAGGTTATAGGGCTGGGGTCAGGGGATTGGGTATTTAGCTCCATATTGCACACAATTGTCTTGATTTAAGCATTTGAACTCTGCAATGCACAATTTGACCTACAAAATAAATATTTAAGCACATAAGACCCATATTGTCGAGAATTAGAAACTAAAGTACGTCTATTCGGGGTATAAATTGTACAGTTTTGGGTGCTTATCACACCACCCCCATACAGAGAATTGCTAGTCCTCGAGCAATAAGATAGAGAGAAAGAGATAGATAAGTAACCAAAAGTGTACCACTTTTGCGGGCACTTGCGATTGCACTTAGCATGTGCAACAAGACTTGAAACCTAATGGTTGCCCTACAGGATGAGTTGTGTCTCGTGAGGGTTTATAGGGAATATACCTACAAAATTCTTATTTGCAAAATTTTTTTGAAAGAAAGTCAATACTCAAGGCACATCCTTCCTAGATCTCAACGTGTGTATTGTGAATCAGTCAAAACGGGTCGAGTATCACAAGAGTAATTCCTAGATTGCCTTGTCAGAATCAACACTTCAACTTCAAAATCTCACTAGATATAACTCTCTCAAACGAACTCTCGAGATATGGTTCAGTGTATCACTCTTATGTGTGAGGAGGTGAGTAAATGTAAGCAAGTTCAAACGTCTCACACACGTATAAGTAAGAACGAATAATTGAAAGAAAAATGATCTCACGAAATAATGTTAATCACTATAGTGAGAACGTCGAGTTATTCACCATGTTGACTTTCATTTGCCCGAACACCTAGGGGGAAAATGGATGTATATGGTTGAGGGGGAAATGAAATGGGATGAGAAGGATATGATAGGTAGGATGGATGGGATGAGGTAGGTAGTATAGTGATGTAGAATGGGATTGATGTGTGAAATGATGGATATATGATGGATGAGCGAAATGATGGATGTATGATGG
The DNA here is from genome assembly GCA_949130495.1 of Sambucus nigra. Classification (NCBI taxonomy): domain Eukaryota; kingdom Viridiplantae; phylum Streptophyta; class Magnoliopsida; order Dipsacales; family Adoxaceae; genus Sambucus; species Sambucus nigra. Next base: position 377,552,793 of record OX422214.1, on the reverse strand, counting down.
ATGAGAAAGAAGAGTGTATACACTTTAGGCACAAATGTCTTTATTTAAACACTAACTACAAACTCTCTTTCTTTTCTTTTTTTCTCTCTTTTCTTTTCTTCTCTTTTTTTTCAATTTTTTTTTCTTTTTGCTATTTTATTCTTCTATTTTTGCTATGTTTTTTTCTTTTTTTTTTTCTTTTTTCTCTCACTTTTCAAACCAACACTGAAGACATTTAATATTTGGAATTAGCACTCTTTTTCTCAAAAATGATCGATGATATATGAGTGAAATGATAAATGGATGGTGTGAATAATGTATATGGATGGGGAAAATATGGAAATATAATGGGTGAGTGAATGGAAATGTGATATGGAAAAGTGGTAGGTGTATGGATGAAACCCTAGTGGTCGGGATAAATTTCAAGACACGTGTTTCTTACAACTCGAAAATGATGTCGTTCTCAGTGATTAAGCCAAAATTTTATGAAAAAAATGAAATCATACAACAATTTATGTGCAGACCCAAAGGAAGTTGAATCAACTTGTGACTAAGAGATTGCGTAAAACACTCTGAAAGGGTGAAAGTCAAAAATCTCACAAGCTAAAGTCTCTACTAGTGATCCTTAAGGTTCTCTTTAGAATTTTAGTACTCTTCAACTCTAAACCGTAGTGACTTGATAAGTGCGCAAATTTTGTTGAGTCTAGAAATTCATGTTGCAACATCTCTTGTTATGTATTACATAAGTTATTTAGAAAAAAAAATATTTTCTAGCTTGATTCCTAGACTTTGAAAGATGGATGATTGAAAATTCACATCAATGAGTGAGATGAAAGAAACTGCACGAAATTTTAAAAATTAGTTTTAAAAATCAAAATATTTCAAAAGAGGCACGATTTTGATAAAATTCCCCACCCCCAAATAAAAAGGAACACTGTCCTCGATGTATAGTAAAATTATTTTTAAAATAAAGAGCATAAGGTAGAAAAGAGATTACCAGAATGAACCGCTAATGAAGTGGATAGATATCGCCAATAATAAACCTGAATAAGAAGTGAGAAAAAAAGTATACAAGTCCATAACATGGTAAAGAATATGGTGATGTGAAACACCAACCCCAAACAGGTAAGACTAGTACAAAAAACGAGGGTTGCCTCCCGGTAGCGCAAAGTTTAATATCTTCAGCCAGATTGATGAAATCTCACCTCTTGGATAAGAACAATGATGGCGCGGGGCGACAAAAAAAGTGGGTGATGAGAATCACCCCCAAACACGACTGAAGTGTCAGCCTTGTTGGATAAATTGACAAAGGTGAGGGTGAAGAAACACCGATCATGGCCTTATTTTTTGTTTTGAAGATTTTTTTTTTGGTTTTTGAATAATTTGAAAAAGAAAGGAAATATTTTTGGGATTTTCAGAGAATGAAAGGAAGAATATATTTTTGGATTTTTTGGAAGAAAATAGTGGGAAAAAAATATTTTTGGATTTTTTTTTCAAAAGGAAAGAAAATATTTTTGGATTTTTCTAAAAAAAACAAAGGAAGAAAATGTTTTTGGATTTTTTGGAAGAAAAGGTGGGGAAAAATATGGACTCTTTGAATGGACGAACTCACTAAAATTCGACTACCGAAAAATGAATTGGACCCACACAGAAGTCAAGAAATTTTCCAAACTAGCACATAGTCAATTTTTATCTTTAAATTTAGTGAAAGGGGTAGTCAAATTTTAATTAAATTTGCGGGAGATTAAAATTCACGGAAATATCTTAGTGATCGCTTTTGTAAAATTTTCTCCTATTGGGCTACCTAGTTAATTGATTTTAAATTTAGTGATGGCTAAGGTAGCAAACAATTGGTAAGCAAGTGAGTCGGGTGATGAAATCCCTTCTCGTGAGTGACCGGGTGTAGGTCTTAATTAATTAATTCATCACACCATTCAAAAATAAATGCGAGAATAAAATCCAATAAGAGCACACTAGAGCACATAAAATTGACTCGCTAATAGGAGAGGCGCGAGGGTTTGAGAAATATACCTCCCACGGTTTTTAGGCCGTGGGGTGCCGAAAAATTTGAGTCGACCGAGGTGAGATCACGCCTATCTCAGTCATCCCCGGGAGTCCTACCGATCCAAGGTAGAGAGGCTTATTTTCCTCTCCTTTGGACGCCCTCTCTCTACCTTGTCCGGTTTTCCTATCACACTTGTCTTCGATTATTAAAAATTTTAAAATGAAAAATAAAATAAAGGTGTCCTGTGCACCGCAATACAAGCAAGGATAAAATAAACCTAATACAAGCCTTCTAAAAAAAGTAAAAATGGTACTAAAAAATAAAAAAAATAAAACAATTTATAATTATTTATACCTAATTTATTCCAACCTAACTCTCTACTTTTCTCTCTCTCTCTTTTTGATGAGGATTCCTTTGATAACTAAAAAAATTGCTTCTCTATGTATTTTTGTGTCGTTGTGCAACTTCTCTATCCATAAAAAATTCCCTTGAACCTACAAAATTATAACAAAACTAGTGTAGATGGTAAGTAAGGAAGTGAATCCAAATCTAAAGGTGAAACATAAAATTGGAGAGGACAGATATATAGATTCATTTGCATTTTATTATAGTTTTCTATTTATATTTTTTCTATTTTTTATGAATTTTTCAAGGGAATATTACTTAACTAACTATATACTAATTTTTAAAGTACTACTAAGATGTAAAAGCTAATAAAAAATGAGGTAAATAAAATTGTGCTAAAAAGTAAACTAACTAAATTGGATTCATGAGGGCTTCAAAATTTCATCCCATAAATGGGAGATTGGCCCTTAATAATCATCATCCAAAAATATAAGATAAATGAATAAAATAATGAGAAGATTAAACTAAAAGTAATCAAGAGGAGGAGATCTAACCAATTTAAGCCTTGAATTGACATGAAATCTTTAATTACATCATCAATCTATTAATTACAATTCCTAACTCATGTATTTATTGAATCTAAACTACAAATTACAAAATAAAAATAAAAAGGATAATGGATGAATTCATAATGGACAATTAAATAATAAATAAGATTTTCTAAAAATGCAAATCTTAAAATTATAAAATTGTACATTAGAAATCACCCAAAGAAATAAATTCTTGATCATTACTTTATATTGAGATAATTGCTAAAAATGCAAAATCTCAACATAAAGGAATGGATTAGAATTTACCTACCACAAGGGATAAATTCAACAACATCAATCTATTATGAAATAATTACTAAATATGCAAAAATTCATAGTAGATAGGTGAGGTGAAATTCATCCTAGAGATAAATTTCACTACACATCTCTATGTTGAGGTATTTGCTAAAAATGCAAAGATTCAACATAGAGGGGTGGAGAGAGATTTATCACACAAGGTGTAAAAACTTAGTTTGAGATCTTTTTGAAAATGCCCAAGTCTTCAATTTATATGGTGCACATGGAGGCTAGGGGTATATTGGATAATTGACATGAGTGTGAATGCAATTGGTGAGAGGAGCATGTGAGTTAGGAGAGATAAAAATCTGATATGGGTGAGGGTATTTATGGCAAGTTGGGTTAGAATTGGTAGTTGGGGGTAAAATGAGTATTGGGGTTAAATGGAATAAGCGGGTTATTTGGCTTTGCTTATTGTTTTATTTTGGTTTTGACTTTGTTTGTAACAGGTGATGAAAACGTGGTTTTGGAGAAATGGGTATGAAATGGTTGGAGTAGGCTTGATGGTGGCCGGAGGTGAGGAGGTCGTCGCCGGCGGTGAAGGAGGTACGGGTTGGGGATGCGACTGAAAGTCGCCAAACAGGGCGCGACGCCGACTGGTAAGGCTGGGCGGTAGAGGGTTCAGGGGGGCGTCGTCGAGATGGCAGGAGGGCGAGAGAGGGTTCGGTGAGGGGCTAGGGTAGTTGGTTGGTTTGATGAGTATGGCTTGTGGAGTTAATGGAAGTGTGTGATTATGGTGGTAGGAGAGAGAGAGAGAGTTGTGGTGAGGAAAATGAAGTTTGTTGGAGAAGATGAGTGGGGGTTGGTTAGGGTGTGTGTGTGGTGTAGGAAATTAGTATGTGGGTGAGGGTTAGGGAGGTGTAGGATAAGTGGGGTGTGTTGGTTATGGCGTGTGTTAAATTTATGACCCTAAAATAACACTAATAAAATTAAATTAATAAAATAAAATAAATTAAAAACCTAATAAAATTAAATTCTAAAATAAAACGAAGACTCAAACAAAATTGAAACTAAAAAAAAAAGAAATAAAACTAAAAATAAAATCTAACTAAAAATAAAACAAACTAAAAATAATTAAAATATAAATGTTAAAACAAAAAAAATAAAATCCCAAGCTTATAAAAACTAAAATAAAACAAAAGATATAAAAACATAAAATTAAATGAAAACTAAAGTCCTAAAAAATATAAAATATAATAAACTAAAAATGAACTCCTAAAACTAATCCTAATAATACTAAACTAAATGCTAATAAAAATCATAATAAAATAAAATTATGAAAATAAAAATAAAAATCGAAAATAAACCTAGAAAATATTAAATAAATCTAAAATAAATCCTAAAAATGAAAATAACTCAAACTAAAAGTCTAAAAAAATAATAAAAAGGGACACAAACTAACACACACGGGTTTCAGGGTAGGTTTAGGCTCGGGTAAGGTTATAGGGTTGGGGTCAGGGGATTGGGTATTTAGCTCCATATTGCCCACAATTGTCTTGATTTAAGCATTTGAACTCTGCAATGCACAATTTGACCTACAAAATAAATATTTAAGCACATAAGACCCATATTGTCGAGAATTAGCAACTAAAGTACGTCTATTCGGGGTATAAATTGTACAGTTTTGGGTGCTTATCAATGTGCACATCTATCGCGTATATTTATTACATCCTAGTCATGCTACCCGCATAACTAGCCCGAAGATGTCTATTATCACACCAATAATTTCATGTGTTTACCCATATCGCCCGTATCACGTATTTCTATATGTTTAAAGATAGTTTTGCACATACACAATCGTTATTCTCATAGACATTCTTTTTCACTTTTAGTTAATTTAATACATATCGTTATTTCCATATCTACTAAACTCGCACAATAGAATACGTAACAAGTATAAATATATTGATCTCTCTCTATATATATATATATATACTAATTCTGCACCCTTGGGTTAGGGTCCCCTTGGTTCAATGCATACTCTACTATCATGTCCCGGTGCATCACTCATTGCATAAAGTACTATAGGTTCAATATTTCGCGAACAATCAAAACAAACACACATATTTGAGACGAACATAGTTCCGCGCCCATGGGTTACGCACATACTTAAGCACCCATATGACCGTCAACACTATCGTTCTCACCGATAGCTCGTACCTAGGTTCTATGTTCTAGTGGTACGAATCAAAATCCCCTTGAAGGTTCCTCAAAATATGATTGTCCACAACGCGCAAGATCCACCCAATAGCAAGAAGCGTAGGTATGTTATACACACAATAAATCAATCGATAGGTATATACATAACCTATAATAATCATTACGTATTCAGGCAACCCAAATCCCTGAATTTATACATAGTATTATTATCTCTAATACTTACATTACTCCATCCGTATAATTATTCTCTCTATCATATATATTCCGTAAGGACCTCTTATCCCAACATTTTCCCTTAGCAGTTACACAAACATCTCACCACCAGAACAACGTAGGTCATTCTCTCTCACTTGAATCAACCTTGTAAGGTTTCAACTTCTCCGGGAAAAAATTGGAACTTTTGAAATCTCGTTAGAAGCTGGGAAATTCTAGTTCGAACGAACAAAGGCCTGAATTTTTGTTAGAAACTCGTTTGAACAAGTTCGTTCGAAGGAGGTCATTCGAACAGCTTCAAACAAACCTACTCTGTGAATTCTCATTGGATATGTCGTTGGAATTCTCGTTCGAATAAGAATACCGCAGTTCATCCCTGTCCTCTAAAAACAGCATTTTCTCAACATTCCCAACACCTAAATCATATAAAACTTTCCTTAACTCAAAACCAACGATTATGAATCATAACCACTAGTAATTTAATGCTTTCTAGCACATTTTTAACATCAAGTTGTGACACCCCGACTAATTAAATACCGGGTAGCTACTCCTTTATTAAATTAATACAAAATGCCAAGTTGGTCCAGTTAATAGTATCACTGTCGAAAACATTTTTATAGTTACTAACCACATAGTATTTAAAAAGTAAGTTGTCAAATTTTAATTTAAGTCTGATTAACATACAATAAAATAATAATGGAAGAACAACATAATCCATTCACCATAACGAAGCAATATAATAACCAACAAAATAATAAGAAGTCCGGAGGATAACTCCTCACAACAATCCCACAACCGAAAATAATATGACAAGTCTGAATCCTGAATTAATTACATGCCCGAAGTCTGAATAACTGAAATAAATGAAATGTCTCTAAAAGAAATGGGCGATATACCCTACAAATGATAAATGATGAATATAGAGTCAAGATAGATGAAGCGTCTACAAGCAAAGTCTTGTAACTTCCACAAACAGCTACAGCTCGTCACCTGAATGAGGATCCTAAGCATGGTGTCCTTGTGGCTGGGCACCTAAAATGGTTTTTACAAAAATAGATTTGAAAGCAAATGGGTCAGAGCCCAAAAGTGGAAATCATTTAAAAAAAAAACAGCAAGTGTTTTAATAACATTATAACATTAAATGCAAAATACATGTTAGGACGTGCACTCACATGAAATTCTCACCTCTCGACTACATGTGCACTCCTAACGTACCGTACCCATCTAAATAACATACATATCTAACCAAACCGTAATACGTTCTACCCCTTACTACTCGATTCCCATATTACATTCTAGCGTTATCAATTAAATAGAGGGCTTTACATATACTTGGATTCTCAATTAGTAATACAATTCACTATCGGTTAACCCGTTATGTTTTCTCAAAACATTACCATAAGTATATTTACAATACCAACATGAAAGTTCCCATTAATTAAGTGTATATTATTCACGTCATAAATATACAATACAAGCACCCGAGACTAAGCTGCGGTGCACACATACTCTGTTATCCGTCTCGGTACATCACGTACATAAGGATAACTCATTCCGAATCCCTCAGGAATCATTCTCAGATAACAACAATCACAAACAATGGAGGCGAACACAGTCACATCACATGGGTCACGCACATACCTACGCTCCCACGATCAGCAGACTTATTAAGATCCTAATAAGTCCTTCTCTGACCTATGTTCATCGAGGTACCAATCTAAATCCGGGCAACACAAGGATTAGAGGGCCCTAAGAGAACGTAAACCTCCCGTGATAGCAAGTATGGTAGGTATGTCATACACAAAATCATATACATGTACTAAGTAAGCACACATCTTAGTAATCACCATAATTTATTTGTGGTACACTTCTTATGCTCGTACCGACATATAATGCCACACAATTTTTATGTTCCCGGTTAATATAATTATTTAGGCCGTCAATAGTTCTCGCATCGTAATAGACACTCACGTCCTAATTCATAATTTCCCTTAGATTCAAACTACACTTCTAGGTTTTACTCCTCATTATATGCCAAATATCCCAAATATATCAATTAATCCACAAGGAAGTGTTATCTCTACATATAAACAAGGTTACGGAACACTCAGGATCAAAACAGGCTAAAAAGCCTAAACTGTCAGCTCGTTAGAAGTCTCGTTCGAACGAGAGTTCGTTCGAACGAACTGGGCCTCCTAACGAGATCTAGTTCGAACGAAAGTCATCGAACGAACATCCCTCTCGTTAGAAGTCAAACTGTCAACTTGTTAGAAGCTCGTTCGATCGAGCTCGTTCGAACGACCTGGGAAAGTCTTCTAACGAGTGGCCAGATTCGAGCCCAAATTTTCCGTATATCGTTTTTCCAACTTTTCTGCACCTCTAATCTCATCTAAACATCAATCCAACAATTGTTCATGGGTTCTAATAATTCCTAAACATACTTAGGTCATATATTAATGTTTATATAGGGCCAATTCTTCCTAAACATCATTGAATCATCAAATCCCTTCATTTATCCCCAAATCATATGAACATGAACCCTAAAATTTTAAAATCACCAATGGGTATAATTAAATCCGTTTTTGTTATGAACAAGGTGTATTGCCATTAGGATAAACCTCCTAACATAATTCTACATGCAATCCTTTCGTCAAAATATAAAGGTCTAATTCCAATTAATGGGTTTTTATCAAACTCCCAAGAAAATACCAATTTTGTCAATCTCCTACGCATGGAAGAAACATTCTTTGTCATAAATGAAATTAAACCACTTGCCTTATGTGTATCTCTGATTTTGATGTCGAATTGAGGAAGTGTTCTCTCTCTCTCTGCAGAATTCTCCTCTCTTCTCTCTCTCTACAAGCCTTCTTCTCCAAAGTGACAATGGTGGCTAGGGTTTGCCTTAGGAACTCTTTTGTAACTAATTTCAAAATTACCAAACTACCCTTATACGTTGCCGGCATGGCCTAAAACTGCCCCGGGACCCAAACTAAACCCTCGGCTAGTGTTTTATGACTATCTCGACCCTTCCGGATGCGTTGGCGCACTCAAAACGATCATACGGTTAATAGAAATAAAATTCACTTTTTAATTAAATAATAATATTCCTGACGCGACTGTCACACGCGTCTCAACAAAATTTCCCAAATTGTCGTATATCAATCTCATGACAAATTTGATAATTCAACATTCATATATAGCCATATATACTCATTAAAATCAAATACCAACTCGCATCTCGCTAGTATTTTTATCCGGATTAATTCCCAATTAATATACATTTAATTCAATTAATCCCATAAATAAATATCACAAAAATACGGGGTATTACACAAATCCTTAGAATTTCATCATAGATTTCGATTAATTCTTAAATCCTAAAAAATCCTTAAGTTCCCATAATCACACTTTATGAACAATTAAACCCATATTTGATTTCGTAATTTGAACATATAAAACCCATATTTTTTATCCCCAATAGATGCTTATTTGATTACATGCAAAGACTATACCACAATCTTGGATTAATGCCCAATTTCATTCCCAAATATCATAATATCATGAATAAATCATCAACTAGTCTAATATGGACATTATATCCTCTAAATGAAGCAAGACAAACACTTGCCTTTTTCATGAAGGTTTGATTCGTCGATTGAAATTGGTATAGATGCGTACTTCTCTTCCCAATATAGACGTTGATGAAGTTTTTGGTGAAAGGTGACTAAGTTTGGCCTTGGAACTCCTAGGAACCTCTTCCCCCGAGTAGAATTTTCTGAATATTTCGACCCTTCCGGACACACAGGCGTACTCAAAACGGCGATCAGAATAACATAAATAAAATTACATTTTAATAACTCATTTAAGTCCCAACACGACTGACACGCGCATCCCGACTAAGTGTACTGTAACTACCGTATTTTCACTCACGATAATGATAATATATTCATAATCATATATTAATTTACTTACTCAGTAATCTTCAACATACTTCTAACTAATAAATACTAACTCTCATCACGCTAGTAATAATTTACTTAAATCCAGATTAATTATAAATAATTTTCCATTTAAATTAATAAATTCCATAATTAAAATAAAATCTTTCAAAATACGAGGTATTACATACTTCCCCCTAATAACGGAATTTTATCCTGAAATTTGAAAAAAAGTAAAAATAATGGTATACCTGGTAGGAACAACTCTGGGTACTTGTTGCGTATCTCATCCTTGTATTCCTAGGTAGACTCCTCGATATGGTGATTCCACCACTGAACACGTACTAACGATTCTACCTTTGACCTTAATTTCCTCTCGCTATGGTTTAGGATAACAACTATCCCCTCCTCGTAAACGCAGTCAATGAGTAGATGAGGAAATGCTATACAACCCAACTTTAAAAGGACATCAAGTAACACCCTATTCAACTATCAAAATAAGATATAAAAGTACTTAATACCAAAAAATGTAATCCTTCCTCAAACTTACTTTGTGTGTGTGAAAAAATATTAAGTGTCATTAGAGAAATTCTTAGATCACCTATATAGGATCAACGCTTTGACTTCCTCACTGGATATATCTCTCTGAATCGAACTCTCTGCGAATTGGGTAAGTGTATCTCTCTAGGGTATGAGTATGTGAGTAAATGTAAACAGGTTCAAAACGTCTCACACACTTTATAATAAATGACGGATACATGAAAAATATGATCTCATAAAGGAATGCTAACCACTATGTCGAGAATTTCGAGTTATTGACCATGTAGTCTTCTCATTTGCCTGAACACTTTACTAAGGGTGAAAATTGGGTTTATACAACGTATAAGGGAAAATGAAGAAGATGGATGATACGATGGAAGTGTTTTGAGAAGAGTGTGACAAAACTTTCAATAACTAATGTCTTCATTTTTCGAATTTTTGATCGCATGCTTTCTTTTTCTTCTTTTCTATTTTTTTTTCTTTTTTTTTTATTTGCGATGCATTTTTTTTCTTTTCATAACAAAAATGAAGACAATTTACATTGATAATTTTAAACACTTTTTTTTCTAAAAAAATGATGGTAATGATAGGGAATGATATATGGATGGTATATGGGACATATATGGGTAAGGAAAACATGGGATGATATTAGATGGAAAAAATGGTAAGTGTATGGAAAAATCGGTTTAGTACTTGGGACAAACTACAAGATACATGTTTCTTATAACTCGAAAGTAATGTCATTCTCAGTGATTAAGCCAAATTTGAAAAAAAATGATGAGACCATGCAACGACTAAATGTGGTACCCAAAGAAAGTTGAGTCAACGTGTGACTTGGAGATATGTAAAAACCCTCAAAAGGTGAAAAGTTCAAATCTCACGGGTTTAAGTCGCCACTAGTGATCTTTTAAGGCTCTCTTGAGAATATAATTACTCCTCAACTTTTGATTTTAATCGTGAATGATGCAAATTGCTGAGTCTAGAAATTCATAGTGCAAGTACGCTTTAAGCGGTATTAATTAATTGAACGTTAAAAGCGTAATTTTTGGGTCAAACACAGGTATTCCGAGATTTCTAAAAGAGGGGTGATAGACAATTCATGTCATACAAATTAAATTTAAGTGCACAAAAAGTTTAAAATCACTTGTTTCTGAAAATTTTCAAAAGAGGTACGATTTTGATAAATTTCCCACCCCCAAACAAAAGAGAACATCATCCTTGATGTTAATAACCATATATATAAATGAAATCACAAGGGAGGAAAGATAGTACCATAATGAACCACTAGTGAAATGTACCGCATTCTGGAGGATAGATGAAACCTGAAGAACAGATGTGATACAAAAATACATACAAGTCTATAAAGTATGTGAAAATCATTGGGTGGTGTGAAACACCACCCCCAAATAGGATAAGACTCATACTCAGAAACAATGAACAACGAACAGCCTCCCGATAGCGCTAAGTCTAACGTCTTCGCCAGACCAAACGAATCTCACCCTAAAGATAAGATCTATGAAAGCACAGGGCAGTAGAAAAATTGGGTGATGAAAATCACCCCAAAACAAGACTGAAGCGTCAGTCTTGCTGGATAAAGGAGAAAATAGGTCAATGCACTTGTATAGCAAAGTGCATCACGCGATGCAAAGCATCGGTGGACCAGGGGTGGATTGGTATTAGGGTAAGGGTGAGAAATGCAAGGGAGAGGGTGAAGAGGCACCGATCACGGGCCTTATTGAGCGTAAATGTGAGGGCAACAAGGGCCCTATAAGTATGGTGCTGAAGTTGGTGGGGGAGGTAAAATGGTTTGGCAATAATAATGGGTTAGGCCTCAGAGAAAGTGCACGACTGTTCTATAAATGGACGGTGATAATGATCACAACGTGACACGCCAGGGAGCTGTCGATGGAAAAAATCAACACCTCAAGGAAGTGGTGTGCATAAAGTAACAAGCTCGGTGTCACAAAAGATAAGAGTAGCACAAATACTCTCATAGATAGTGGTGTCGATGAAAAATGCACAAATGTGATCCTAGAGTACTAGGGTGGAGGATGGATGTAGGTGAGGACCTAAATACGTAGATGGGAACAAGTGAGGGGCAATAACAAGGTCCAAACCAAGTGGTGGGGTGGAAGGGACAGTGGGTGGATCCGGTGGGACAAAGGGTGGGGGAAGATGATCTAACTCACTAGTAGGAGACACACATTCCGCATGAGGCGCGGAGTGATCCGCAAGGTCACTCGCGCGAGGAAGTGTGGAAATAAATGAGGGAGTGATCAACTTAGCCACCATTATGTCACCATCCAAGGTGGTTAAAGGGTCTAATAAGGCTGTAAGATCCGAGATAGATGAATCTACATCAATAGTCGGCTCAAGGGGAGCCAAGAATGGTGGGTCAGGATCCATATCCCGAGCGATAGAAACCATCTTGGATTCAATATCAAGAAAATGGTGTGCACTCATAGCCGGAGCTAACCTAGAATGAAGTGGTTCCTTGGGAACACGCGGAGTGGGCTCAATAGGTTTAGGCTCAAGAATATATAAGGATTCAATGGAAGGGGAAAGAAGAACCTCTATGGTGGGTTCGAGAGGGTAGGGCGGTGTGGGATTAGTCTCACAGTCAATGGAAATTCTAACACTATTGTCAACTTGGGTCCCGGACCACTGGGTGGTCTCAACTTCAAGATTCTCAGGTGGATAGGGTGGGTCACAATAAAAATCAGTGGCACAAGACGACACATCATCGTCCCACGTGGGGTCAATAATGGGTTGACTTAGGGTTGAATCAATCTCTTTCGCACACTCAAAATCATATAATCGTTGTTCAAGTCTTTGAAATGATTCAGTTTGAGATTGAAGAGTGTGTGCGAACTTGTGTAAGAGGCTCTCGAGAACGGATGTGCAAGGTGGTGGTGAAGTGGTGGCGGGTGGCGGTGGTGGTTGAGGTGGACACAACTTGCTATGGATAGGACTATACGGAGAATACTCAAACGAAGTGTGTGGAGTGGGGCCAAGTTCATCATACACGAAAGCAGCGCCTTCATGATGGACAAATGGTTGAGGCTCATGGGGTGCGTAGTGAGAGAACTGATCATGAATGAGTGCACAAGGTGGCGATGATGATTGTTGGAAACCATAAGGATCCACAACATGATGTTGGGATTCGTATTGGATGGAAGGGTGATCAGGCCACCATGAAGAGCTTGGATATTCATAAACCTCGACATTGGATAGGTCATAAGAATACAGCGAGGGTGGATCCAAAACAGTGTCATATGGATGTACATGTTCTGTGGTGGGGCCAGATGGAGAGAATACAAATGGACACTCATGGGACAAATGGTCCACCAGAAAGAAGTGTGTGCACGACGAAGCATGGGATGGGTTGACACTCGGCACCGAAGGCGGTGGAGGAGGAAATGTATGTGGGGACGACACACGAGTATCAACAGTGTGTGTTTGAAACTTAAAGCCATCAATTAATGAATGAAGGTTCGATTCGGGCTTATCATTAAACAAACTTCGAGAGAATGTGAAATGGCCAAAGTATTCCTGTAAAGGACGTTCTTCGGCCATGACAAGAGGAATATTTTTTGATTTTTAAATATTTTTCGAAAGAAAAGAAAATATTTTTGTGATTTTTTTTGTTTTAAAAATAAGAAAAGAAAAATCTTTTTGGCATTTTAAATATGGAAGAAGAAAAAGAAAGAAAGAAAATATTTTGGGGATTTTTGGAAATAAAAAAAAAAATTTGGTATTTTTCAAAAAATGGAAAAAATTGGACTCTTGATTTGGTTGAACTAACTAAAATAGACTTCCTAAAGAATCGAATTGGACACACACGAGTCAAGAAAACATTCCTAACGAGCACGTAGCCAATTATTATCTTCAAAATTAGTGATGGGGGTAATCAAATTTTAAGTAAGTCTGCGGGCAACAAAATTCACGGAATTTATCTTTGTGATCGCCTGTTGCAAAAATGTGTTCCTATGGGGCTAACTAGTTGATTGATTTTAAATTTAATGACAGCTAGGGTAGCGCACAATGGATAAGCGAGTGAGTCGGGTGATGAAATCCCTTCCTGTTGCAATGACCGAGTCTAGGTCTTAGGTAAATTAATTCATCAAACAATTCAATTTAAGTGCGATGCAGAATTAAAAGCACACAGGAGCAAATAAGCGCACAAAAATTGAACTCGTTAACAGGAGATTCACGAGGGATAAAGAACTGTACCTCCCACGGTTTTTACACATGTGGGGTGAATATCAAGTTGAGTCGACCGGGGGGAGATCTCGCCTATCTCAGTCGTCCCCGAGAGTCCTACCAACCCAAAGTAGAGAGGCTTCAAAAATCCTCGCCTTGGACGCCCTCTCTCTACCTTTTCCGGTTTCCCTTTTCGCTTTTTTTTATGAATAATTATTACAAAAATTGGTGTCAAAATGCACCCCACATAAATACACAATATTCAAAAATCCTACACAACTAGTCAAAGGAGAGGGGAGGAGAAATAATAATTACAACTAAAAAAAATAAAATTACAAGTCTTCAAATGCTTCCAGGCCAAGAAAGCGGCAATGACGCCATTTGATAATTGTCTTTCTGCATACGGTCGTTGTTGTCTTCAAAAGCCACTCTCAAAATTCCCTTGAATACCAACAAAACTTGTCTAAAAATAACTCATATTGCGATATGTACATGTATCAATCCAACTTTCAAGGTGAAACAATTAATGTGAAAACGTACAATTCTAATTTTTTTTTAAATATATATATTTTTTATTTTTAAAACAATTTCAAGGGAAAAATTTACTAATCAATGCTAAAAATTATAAAATGACTAAATAATGAAAACAGGTGCAATCGAGTGTGAAATACGTGAGAAGGTCAAGAGATGGGATTACACTGCATTTTCAATTATTTTAATTTCTCGGTTTATTAATTATAAATATTTCGAGATAATATTAAATCAATAATCTGACTCTCGTTAAAATTATAAATTTAATAAAATCTTTTTCAGAAAATTAATTTAAAAATGTCACACGATGAAAAATTAGGACTTATACTATTTTCAGAAAATTACCCGC
The DNA here is from genome assembly GCA_949130495.1 of Sambucus nigra. Taxonomy (NCBI): domain Eukaryota; kingdom Viridiplantae; phylum Streptophyta; class Magnoliopsida; order Dipsacales; family Adoxaceae; genus Sambucus; species Sambucus nigra. Next base: position 377,537,643 of record OX422214.1, on the reverse strand, counting down.
TAGGATCAATTTAAAGAAAACAATATCAATCCTCAAATTTGTAACAACCCTCGCTTCCGAGGACCTATTTTATATTTATTTACTATGTGAAGTAATTATATATAAAATGTTGGAATGTGGAGTAAGTATTAATTTAATGAGAGAAGTTAATATTTACTAATATGTTGCATGTTTACCTTATATGTATGTTAATATCACCATGTTGCAGTTTATTGTGTCATAAGAATTAAAATGACATTATGATTTAAAAATGAAATTGGAACTTGAAATGAGTTATAACATTTCCAAATGATAATTTGGAGGTTTAGTTAGTCCCGAATGGTGCGAGATAGTCGAAATAAGTGTCATATTGTATTTTGGTGTTTTGGGCAATTTTGACTGATTTTAGCATAATGCGTATTGGGAGTCATTTTAATGTCGTATTTATCATTTAAGTTGTAGATTTAAGGCTAATGCCACGATTTAGTCTTGCTAAGCCCTTTTATTTCTCTTAAGAGCATTTCTTAACCTAGAGTGAGAGAGAGAAGAAGAGAACTTGTGGAGAAAGAGAGAGATTCAAGATTTGGAGATTGATCTTACATTCATCTTCCTCAAATCTGAATTTTGCAAGCTTAAGGCAAGTTTTCTACTTGCTATTATGTGATTTAAGATGAATAATTAGTATGATAGTTGTGTATTAGTTTTGGTTTGATAATGTTAGGGTTTTTATGGATTTATGGGTTTTGAATCCTTAGAGAATGATTTGGATGATTATTGATGTAAATGGGGGTAGTTAGATGCATTTATGATGTATTAGTTACAACAAATGATCTTAGTTTGGATGGATTTGAGTGGGGGGTATTATAGGAATCCAAGAATCCATAGCCAAACTTAGCAAATTCGCAGGGGCGAATCAATTCGGCCTCTGGGCGAATCGATTCGCTTAGGATCAGTTTCCAGGTCTGGGTACCCGAATCTATTCGGGTTAAGGGCCGAATCGATTCGGCATTTACAGAAAGTTGGGTTTGTCGCCCGAATCGATTCGCTTTTTGGGGCGAATCGATTCGCTTTTTGGGGCGAATCGATTCGGACCCTGTAGTTTTGAGTTGATTTTTCCAACTCAATTTTTATTCTTTTTCTTTAGGCTTAGGACCTAGGAACCTTCTTCAATGAAGTAAAATTAGAGTCCTAGAGTTTTAGTTGAGTCAAGTCACTGCCCTACATTAGGAGTGGGTTAAATGGGGCTTATTCCGAATGTGTACTAATTGAGGTTAGGATTTTTCTTTTCTTTAAAAAATTCGTTAAGTGTCTTGGAGTTGTAGGACCATGCTTGGAGACTCTAGGGGCTCTAATGAGGTATATTAGACCTTGGGACTTGCAGCATGATTGTGATCATTTGGAGATTAATTCGAGACATAAAATATGGTGAATATTAATGAGAATATTCAATGATTGTGGTTTCGGATAAAATGAAACATATATGAATAGTGGAAATGAAATTAAGATTTAAATGCTAAATGTTAATTTACTTAAACACACCTCTCTAAATGCTATCATATAGGAAGCTTGCGCATGAGGTGATGTCCCCTGGCTAGTGAATGCAGGGAGAGTATAGTCCTCGGCCATATGCGGGGTTGTTATATGTTTTATTCTGCGCTAGTGAGGTAATTCCAGGTGTGGTTATGACTCATTCGTAGGCATATGGCCACTTCCCGACGTGAGTTAGGTACCCAGGTTGTCTTGTTTGATGGGCCCTGGAAGATGATAGTCATTTAGTGGCGTGCCTAGTGGGGAAACTCGGAGGGGCGGTCATAGAATCGTTATATGTATAAGAATATGACCATTCTAAATCAAGTGGGACTTGAGATATGTTAATGCCATAAGAATTTATGATGGTATTATATTCCTATTAAGGAATGGAAATTTGTAATGAAATGGTAAATAATGATGGAGGCTTTTAAATTTATGATGTCTAATTATAATCTCTTGCATAATTTAATAAAAGACAATCATTTAAACTGCTTTATTATGCTTTGGGATTATGTTGTTAGACTCTTATCCTTATCATTCATGATTAATATTTCATAACTGTTATGCTTCTTTTTCATCTGGGAATCATATAAAAACCGCGCCCTGGCCCATTCATTTTCCTTATTGTGCATGAAATTTGTATCCGCCCAGGTGCTCCACCGCAAGGACGCCCGTTTTGATTATCCCTATTCCAATGATTTGAGGAGCTGTAAGATTTTGCGGATATTAAAGGATGTGTTGTTAGACACCTCCCTTTTTTGTATTCTAGATATTATCGGGTCTTTCACTCGGGCGTGTGGCCCAAACTTTTGTAACTGTTTAATAGATGTATTAAGTAAACTATTAAATTGATGTAAACCATTGTATGTACCTGTTGATCGACAACCTATTCGGTCCTTTATTTCATATTTGTTGTTGATGTAATATATAGCTCTTTTGGAATTCCACTTTCTCTTCAGATTAGGTTGTTTAAACTATTTTCTTAACTTGTAATAAAACTAAATGAAACATTTTTGGCAACCCGTTTTCTGAATTATTAGGTTATTTTCCCGTATACTCATTTTATTGTTGTGATGCTGTGAATGATCTCCATCCATGATTCCGAAATGTTGGAGTATCGGGCTGGTCACCCTTTATTTTGAATTATGGGTCGTCACAGATGGTATCAGAGCATCAGGTTATAGAGACTTTAAGATCTATGCGAACTTGTCACGTTCTACCGTAGCGTTCTTTGATATAGAGCCTAATGTTTGGACTGCTTAGTTGCTTATGTTTGCGATCTTCTGTAATATTGATTGTTTTGAATAGTATTCTAACTCTATTGTTCCTTCATCTCAGATGACGCCTAAGAGAGCTCGTCCAGCGTGACGTAATAGAGTTGTAGAAGATGATGTTGGTCCCCCGACACCACAAGGAACAATTAATGCTGCTGATGTAGAAAATATAGTGGCTCAAGCGGTTAATGCGGCTTTGACCGCAGTGGCTCAACAAATTCCACAAGCTCAACAATGAGCACAGGATGCACAAGCTCCTACGGGACCTTCTCCGTGGGAGAGAGTTAGAGAGTCCTTTTTAAAGGGCCATCCCCCAGAATTTGATGGAGGTTCTGACATTATTCGAGCAAACCAATGAAAGAAGGACATGCAACGGTATCTACGAATGGTGGAATGTAGTGAGGAGAAGAAATAAGTCCTTGCTACTTTTAAACTTATTGGGGCCGCATTGCACTGGTGGTAGTCAATGACTACACTAGAACAGAGAGATACCATGACGATCACTGATTTCTGGGTCTTGTTTGAACAAAAGTATTTTCCTCCCGCAGTTCAAAGGGAGACGAGAAGGAGACTTCAGGATGTGGTACAGGGAGATCAGTCTGTTGCCGAATACAAAGAGGAGTTCACCCGTTTGGCAAGTTTTGTACCAAATGAGGCGACTCCGAAAGAGAGGAAGGTTTCAAAGTTTATGGGAGGTTTGAACTGTATAATCCGACAACATTTGCTGGGTAATCCAGCCTTGCAAACTTTTGGTGAGGTAATGAATGAAACATTGCTCCATTGCCAAGAACATCGGTTGTACATGCAGAGTATCAAGAAAGCTACCGTAGTGGGTAAGCGGGAAAACCTGGAGGAAATGGGATTGGAGGAGGAGCATCTTTTTCATCCCAATCTTTGGGTAATAAGAAACGAGAAAGGGATCCCTAGCAAGGGGACTCGTAAAAAAGATAACGTTTTGGTGGGTTTAACTCGGGTGGAAATAATAATCGTCACGGTGAGGGTGCCTCATAATAGAAACAAACTGGTCGTGGTGGTCAAGGGGGTAGTGGCCATCCAGGCCAAGGTGTTAACCAGTTTAGAAGCAATCGGGGCCGTGTTCTAGAGAATATGTTGGGGAAGTGCTTCCAATGTGGGGAGGCGGGTCATTACAGGAAGGAGTGTCCTCGGTTGGTTTGGGGTCAGCCTCCTAGAGTCCCTCAATAGCCATATGTTCAGTTTCAGCCCCAGGCACCAAATCCGATTATTCCTTCGCAGCAGGGTCAACTACAGCATGGGAGAGTCTATCATATCCAGGATGCCATGCATCCTCCTACTCCTCCAGTGCCGCCAGTGATTGAGGATAAGTTCCCTATCCAAGGGCACATGGGTTTCGTTTTGTTTGATACGGGTGCGACACATTCATTCATTTCTAGAAGTTTTGCTCAGTCTATAGAGTTGGTAAAATCTACAGAGAGCAGTTTCACTAGCGTCGAGTCCTCTATGGGTGATGGTTCACTCATTTTCCTTGTTTGTAAACATATAGGAATTACTCTTGGTAATTTTTTCTTTGAGGCCGATTTACTCATCCTAGACATGGTCGGGTATGATGTGATTTTGGGCATGGACTGGCTAATGAAGTATCATGCGATAGTTAATTATTATGAGAAGAGTATAGTCTTCGTCATCCCGGGTCAAGAAATGTTCTTGGTAGTTATGCCTCGTCCAGAAGGATGTACTAGTACTTATTTATATTATATTGCGGATGAGACATCTCGGGATGTAGTTGTTCCCTTGGATTCTATTCCGATTGTTAGAGATTTTGAGGATGTTTTTCGAGAGATACCGGGTTTGCCTCCGAGTCAGGAAATTGAGTTTGTGATTTATTTTGCTCTGGGAACTCGACCAATCGCGAGAGCTCCTTTTCGTATGGCTCCCGCTGAGATGAGGGAGTTAAGAGATCAAATTCAGCAGTTGTTGGAGCAGGGATTCATTAGGCATACTACGTTGCCATGGGGTTCTTCGGTGTTGTTTATGAATAAAAAGGACGGTTCTCTTCGATTATGTGTTGACTATAGAGAATTTAATAAGGTCACCATCCGGAATAAATACCATTTTCCTCGCATTGAAAATTTATTTGATCAACTTAGGGGAGTGTCATACTTCTCTAAGATAGACTTGAGGACGGGGTATCACCAGTTGAGGATACGGGAGTAGGATGTATCCAAGACCGCTTTTGTGACAAGCTATGGTTCCTCTGAATTTTTGGTTATGCCCTTTGGACTAACCAATGCCCCCACCGTATTTATGGATCTCATGAATAGGGTATTCCAGAACTTCCTGGACCAATTTGTTATTGTATTCATCGATGACATCTTGGTCTATTCTTGAACGGAATCTGACCATGCTATTCATTTGAGGTTGGTCCTACAAAGGTTGAGGGATCACCAATTGTATGCTAAGTTCGAGAAATATGGTTTTTGATTGCGAGAAGTACAATTTCTGGGATATATTGTGACATCCCAGGGTATATCGGTGGATCCAAGCAAGGTGGTTGCGGTGAGGGAGTGGGGTCATCCCACGACACCTATCGAAATTCGTAGTTTTCTGGGTTTGGCGAGTTATTACCGTCGGTTTATCAAGGGTTTCTCTAAGACCTCTAGCCCTTTGATAAGTTGACCCGAAAAGGGGTGAGGTTTGTTTGGGATAATTCTTTTCAGAATGCTTTTGACGAGCTAAAAGATAGATTGACTTCTGCTCCAGTCCTTGCATTTCCTAAGATGGGGTTGGAATATCTAGTCTTCACCGATGCATCTATACAAGGATTAGGAGGTGTACTTCAACAAGAGCAATGGGCTATTGCGTATGCTTCTTGCAAGTTAAAGCCCCATGAAAGAAATTATCCGGTGCATGACTTAGAACTGGCCGCAATTGTCTTTACCTTGAAGATATGGAGGCATTATCTCCTATGGGAGAAATTTAGTCTTTTCACTGACCATAAGTCGCTGCAATATTTATTTTCACTGAAAGATTTAAATATACGACAACGCCGATGGTTGGAGTTTGTGAAAGACTATCAATTTAACATCCACTATCATCCTGGCAAGGCGAATGTGGTAGCGGATGCTTTGAATATAAGACCCTAAGGAGAGTTAGTTGATGTATGGAAAGCTAAGTGGAAAGAGCTCAGTCACGAGGATGCTGTTGCTAGGGCATTCATGTCAGTGATGACCGTTACGCCCACGATTTTGGCAAGGGTTGTAGAATCCCAAGGAAGGGATAAGGGTTGTCAGGACCATATACGTCGATTATTGTCAGAGGGAGCGGAATCCTACTCGATAAGTTCAGAGGGTGGACTACGCTTCCATGGAAGACTCATTGTCCCGGAGGAGGGGGATTTGAGACGGGCGGTGATGGCAGAATCTCTTAGTTCTAAATTTACGATACATCCTGGTGGGGAAAAAATATATCAAGATATGCGCCGTCAGTATTGGTGGCCAGGCATGAAGCGAGATATTTTTGAGTTCGTATCTCAATGCACTACTTGTCAGTTGGTCAAGATAGATCATCAACGACCGACATGTTTGTTGCAACCGTTGGAGATTTCGGTATGGAAGTGGGATGTAATACCCCGTAATTTTATGGATTTTTATTTAAGGGATTAATTAAATTAAATGAGAATTAATTGGAAATTAATTCGGGTATAAATACTAACGAGATGTGAGTTGGTATTTGATTATGATGTTAAAATTTAAAATTTCATGAGTATTGAAAATGTTAAAAATTGTCGCGAGGCAGAAATATGACAATTTGGAAATTTAGTTGGGACGCGCGTGTCAGTCGCGTCAGGAATGATATTATTTGAATTAAAAAGTGAATTATATTTTTATCAGCCTAATGGTCATTTTGAGATCGCCAACATGTACAGAAGGGTTGAAATAGTCAGAAAACACTTGCCGGGGGTTTAGTTTGGGTCCCGGGGCATTTTTGGGCTATACCGGCAACCTAGAAGGGTATTTTGGTAATTTTAAAAATAGGGGAATTAAAAGCCACGAATTTTAGAGGTTAATTTTATATTAGAAATAAACCCACTAAGTCCAATATCAGCATTTAACAAGTTGTGGGCTACGGGAGTTATAGGTAGAGTCTTAAGAGGTTCCCAAAGAAACCCAAGCCACCATCACCATCTTTCGGAGAAATCTGAAAAGAGAAATAGTAGAATCAACTTTCACCTTTCAACATCAAATCAGAACATCTAAGGTAAGTGGTTTAATTACAAAATTTCAAGCGAATGTTTCCTCCATGCTTAGGATTGAATATAGGTCTTATATTAAAAGTTTGATGAAAAACCCATGAGATTGGAGATAGAACACATAATATAATATAGGGATTGCATGTAGAATGGTAATGAATGAATTCCATATTCAAAATGTATATTTTGATGATTTAAAAATAGAGTTATAAGGAGAAATTTTAGACGTTAAAATTCTGGCTTCATGTTTATAGGGTTTGGGATAATGTTTGGGAATTATGATGATTACATGTTAAATTAGGAAGCATTGACCCCAAATATATGTTAGAGGGTGACTTAGGAGGACTAAGAGTAGTTTAAAAACGTTAAAACTTAATTGAGATGATCTTAGTGAGGATTTAGAGGAGAGAAATCTGAAGAAAAATGAATTGGGGGAATTTCTGGGCGTAGTCTGCCATCACATTAGAAGACCTGCCCAGGTCGTTTGAACGACCTCATTCGAACGAGCTTCTAATGAGATGACAGTATCCCTTCTAACAAGTTGGTAGTTCATTCGAAGCCTTTCATTCGAACGACACTCGTTCGAACGACCTCGTTCGAACGAGACTTCTGACGAGTTGACAGAATGGCCTTTTTGGCCTGATTTTTATTTCAAATGTCCCGTAGACTTAAGTAATTGAGAATTATCCTTCCCTTATTGACTAGTGGGCATAATTGTGAGAATTGGGGTACGTTGAGGAGTAGAACTTAGAACCTTATAGTAATCCGGATGACATTTGTGGAATAGGAAACGAATACCTAATTACGACGTGAGAAGGGTTGAGAACGTTAATATATAAATTGGGGACTTGTAAACATATAACATTAAATGACGGTATAAGAACGAGAAGCATACCTATACTAATAATTCGAGATATCTAAGATGTGTGAATGCTTAGTATATGTGGTTTTATGTGTAAAACATACCTACCATACTTGCTATCACGGGAGGTCTGCGTTCGATTAGGGCCATCTAATCTTTTTGTGCCTACGGGGGGATTTAGATTGGTACCTCGAGGACATAAGTCAGAGGACTTATTGAGAAGTTAATAAGTCTGCTGGTCATGGGAGCATAGGTATGTACGTGACCCATGTGATGTGAACTATGTTCGCCTCCATTGTATGTGATTGTTGTTATTTGAGAATGATTCCTGAGAGATTCAGAATGCGTGGTCCTTATGTACGTGATGTACCGGGATTGGATAACAGAGTATGTGTGCATTGCAGCCTAGTCTCGGGGTGCTAGTATTGTATATTTATGATGAGAATAATATACTGTAAATTGAAATGAATTGTAATGTATAAATGTGAGTATCTATAATATCAACGTTTTGTAAACGATAAAATGGAAGATCTCTAGTGATTAGTAGTACTAAAATGGGAAACTATGTAGAAGATCAAAACACTCTATTTAAAACAAGGTGTCGGGAATTAAATCGTGAATCATATAGTAACGTTAGATTTTATATTGAACCAGTTAGATACGGGTATAACTAGATTCGATTACAGATACTTTAGGAGTGCACAGATAGTCGAGAGGTGAATATTTCATGTGGGAGCATGTCCTAACATGTATTTTGCATTCATTGTTTTATGTCATTAAAACACTCGCTATATTTTAAACTTTTTTCCACAACCGGGCTCTGACCCGTTTGCTTTCAAATATATTTTTGTAAAAACCTTTTACGTTCCCAGCCACAAGGACACGATGCATAGGAATTCCATTCAGGTGACGGACTATAGCTTCCGTGGAAGTTACAGGACTTTGACAGTAGACACCTCCACTTTCGATCTTGACTCTATGTTACTAGATTTTCCTCATCTGTTGGTCATGTCGCCCCATTTATTTTAGACAGTTTATTTATCCAGTTATATCAGATTTTAGGGTTGTAATTAATTTAGTGATGCATACTTAGTATTTGTTTATTCCTGTATTTGGATTGTTGTGAGGAGTATCCCTCGAGACTCATTACTATTTTATGGTTATTCCATTGTCATTATGTTGTGATGGTTATGTTAGCATTTCATAATTTAATTATTGCGTGTTAATCAGATTTAATTAAAATTGACAACTCACTTTTTAAATATTAGGTGGCTTGTAATTGATAAAACATTTTCGACAGTGATGCTATGAACTGAACCAACTTGGCATTTTGTATTAATTTAGTAAAGGAGCAGCTGCCCGATATTTAATTAGTCGGGGTGTCACAGGTGGTATCAGAGCATCAGGTTCCAGTGTCCTTAGGATCTGCACGGCTTATTACATTTCCACTGAGCTTTCTTTGATGTAGAGCCCTATATTTTAGGACTATTGTATTCTTTTATGTATGTTCCGCTCTTCAGCTATTTTGAGATAATAACTGCGAACTTATAAGACTTTACTCTCATTTCAGATGCATCCACGATGTTCACAGCGAGTTCCTAGGGATGCACAGCCCAAGCCACAGCCTGCACCAGTTCAGGGCACCATAAATGCCGCCAAGGTTGTAGCTATTATAGCCCAAGCGGTGAATGTCTCCCTAGAAGTTGTACATCAGGTACCACCCTAGGCACCAGTAGTCGCACCAGTTCAGGCTCATGAATTCCCGTCTATTTGAGAACGCGTTCGTGATGCTTTTTAAAAATCACACCCTTCGGAGTTTGCAGGTAGCTCCGACGTTGTAGTGTCCAGTCGGTGGAGGAAGTACATTCAGAGTCACTTAAGGATGTATGAGTGCACAGATGTTCAAAAGCAGATACTAGCTACTTTTAAGCTAGTAGGATCAGCATTGCAGTGGTCGGAGTCTATTACCACCGCGGAGGAGAGGGACGCCCTTTCTATTTAGAAGTTCTGGGTGCGGTTCGACTACAAATATTTTCCATCAGCTGTTCACGCGGAGATGAGGAGGAAGTTAATGAACCTCAAGCAGGAGGGGAAGACCGTGGCCGAGTATGAGGCCGAATTCACAAATCTCTTAAATATTATTCTCGATGAGATTCTGACTGGGGAGAAGAATATTCATAAGTTCATGGACGGATTGACTTGGAGGATCCGACAACACTTGTTGGGAAATCTTTCGTTGGCCACTTACTCTGATGTGGTTAACGCGACACTACTTCACTTCCAGGATCACCGCTTTCACATGTATGAGAGTAAGAGATTAAGAGAGTCCAACCCTCAGGGCAGGACATGGGGAAATCGTGCCATCGGGGAACAATCTCTTCAGGGTCATCACAGGCAGGGTGATCAGGGTTCCCAACAGGGGGAGCCTAAGAGATTCAGATCTGGGGGTTTCAGGAATGGCCAGGGAGGTTTTAGACATGGCCATCAGGGCCAGCATGGCCAGATTGGTCAACAACAACAGTTTCAGCAGGGCTAACATGGTCAAGGTAGGAATGGTAACAGCCATTAGGGCCGAGGGCAGCAGGGACAGCGAGGAGGAAATTTCCTAAGGAAGTGCTTCGTGTGTGGCAAGATTGGCCACAAACGCCAGGATTGTCCTGATAGGGACATTGCCCCACAAAAATAGTAGCCGGGTGCTCGACACGAGCCACAGAGGCCTATATTTCCCGCCGCCCTCCTAGCACCACCACAGGTGGCAGCATTACCACCCATTCCAGGGGTCCCAGTTCAACAGGGATATCTTCAGTATGGGAGAGTGTACCAGCTCCAGTAGGCCGCCGTCCCACAAGATCCACCTACTATTGAGGGTATGTTCTCTATTCAAGGGACTATGGGGTGTATTTTATTTGATATGGGGGGGGGGGGCACACATTGTTTCATTGCCACGAGATTTGCATGCACTATTGGGTTGTTAGACACTTCAGAGAGCACGATTATTTGTGTAGATTCACCGTTGAGTAGGGGTTCTATAATTTCCCTTATTTATAGAGGTGTGGGTATAGAGATTAGGAGGTTTACTTTACCCGCTGATATGTTAGTATTATAGATGACTGAGTATGATGCGATTATTGGTATGGATTAGCTAGTTGCGTACCGAGCCATGATTGATTGTTTCAGTAGGAGTATCATATTTGCCATTCCCGGACAGGAGATGTTTTTAGTGGCGATGCCTCGCCCTGAGGGAGGATCGTCCACTCATTTGTACTATATAGAAGAGGAGACCTCTAAGGAAGTTGTGATACCACTTGATTCGATTCCAGTCATGAGGGAGTTTATTGATGTATTCCAGGATATACCTGGATTACCTCCTAGTAGAGAGATAGATTTTGTTATTGATTTGACGTCGGGCACACGACCCATTTCCCGCGCACCGTACCATATGGCTCCAATGGAGATGAGAGAGCTAAGGGATCAGATAGAGAAGTTGTTGGGTCAGGGGTTTATCCGGAGGAGTACTTCGCCGTGGGGTGCCCCTGTGTTGTTCGTAAAGAAGGGGGATGGATTTTTGAGGTTGTGTGTAGATTATCGGGAGTTGAATAAGGTCACGATACGGAATAAGTATCCGTTTCCCTAAATCGATGACTTATTTGACCAGTTGAGAGGAGCCTGCTTCTTCTCAAAGATTGATTTACGATCGGGATACCATCAGTTGCGTATCAGGGAACAGGACGTCTTGAAGACTGCTTTCTTGATGCGATATGGTTCCTATGAATTTCGGGTTACGCCTTTTGGCTTGACCAACGCTCCAGCCGTGTTTATGGACTTAATGAATAAGCTGTTCAGAGAGTTCCTAGACCAGTTCGTCATTGTCTTTATTGATGACATTCTGGTTTACTCCAAGACAGAAGAGGAGCACACCAAGCATTTGAGACAGGTTTTGCATACATTGGGTTAGAATGAGCTTTATGCAATGTATGAGAAGTGTGGGTTCTGGTTCAAGGAGGTTCAGTTTTTGGGGCATATCATTTCAGACCGAGGGATATCTGTTGATTCGGGTAAGGTATCCGTGGTGAGGGAGTGGGGATAGCCCACGATATCGACCGAGATCCGTAGTTTCTTGGGCCTAGCAAGATACTACAAGAGGTTTATTCGGGGTTTCTCAAAGATAGCGGGTCCTTTGACACATCTGACTCGCAAAGGTGTACCATTCATATGGAGCGATGCCTATCAGTTGGCATTCGATGAGTTGAAGGACAAGTTGACCTCAGTGCCTATGTTAGTATTTCCCAATCTGGGAGTTTAGTATTTAGTTAACACTGATGCGTCCTTACAAGGACTTGGAGGTGTGCTGCAACAGGAGAGTCAGGCCATAGCTTATGCTTCCCGTAAGCTTAAGCCTCACGAGAAGAATTACCCTACCCATGACTTGGAGTTAGCGACAGTCGTATTCGCTCTTCGAATTTGGAGACACTATCTTCTGGGGGAGACTAGTCGTTCTAGAAGGGGAAGACTTGCGACACGAGGTAATGGCAGAGTCGCACGGCTTACGGTTCGCGGTACACCCCGGTGGGGATAAAATGTACCAATACATGAGACGACAATACTGGTGGAGCGGGATGGAGAGAGATATTTCTGTCTTTGTTTCTAAATGTGCCACTTGTTAGCTAGTAAAGGTGGACCATAAGAAACCGGAAGGACTTCTACTGCCATTAGAGGTTTCGATGTGGATATGGGAGAGCATATCCATGGATTTTATCACGGGGTTACCTACGTCATAGAGGGGTCACGACTCCATATGGGTAATTGTGGATCGGTTGACCAAAGTTGGTCATTTTCTACCTGTAAGGACAGATTACACTATGGGACAGTATGCCCAGATTTTCATTACATAGATAGTGAGACTTCACGGGGTGCCTCTAAATATCATGTCTGACCGAGGCAAAATATTTGTTTCACGATTTTGGGAGAGTTTCCAAGAGGCCATGGGTACAGAGTTGCGGCTGAGTACGACATATCACCCGCAGACTATTGGGAAAACAGAGTGGACAAATCAGATGTTGTAGGACATGTTGCGTATGTGCATCCTAGACTTTGGAGGTGGTTGGGAGCATTACCTTCCACTGGTGGAGTTTGCTTATAACAACTCCTACCAATTCACAATTGGCATGGCTCCATTTGAGGCATTGTACCGTAGACCTTGTCGTTCCCCAACATGTTGGTTAGAGGTGGGGGATAACAAACTCCTTGGTCCGAAAGTGATTTTGGACACTTCAGCAAGGATAGAGATGATACGGAGCCGCATTCGGGTACCTCAGGACCGGCAGAAGAGCTATGCTGATGCCAAGAGGTTATTCAGAGAATTCAAGGTGGGGGACTAGGTGTTACTCAGAGTATCTGCAATGAAGGGGATCATGCGTTTCGGGAAGAAGGGGAAACTGGCACCAAGGTATGTGGGGCCATTTCCTATCATCGAGCGTATTGGGCCAATTGAGTATAGACCGGCGTTACCGGAGCACTTGCATAGGATTCATGATGAGTTCCACATTTCCTCGCTAAGGAAATATCTTAGAGACGATTTTCCCCATACTCATATTGCTTTGGAGGACATCGATCTCCAGCCCGATAGTTCCTACGAGGAGGGGCCGATTGCTATTTTGGATCGAAGCGAGCGGAAACTGAGGTCGAAGATAGTACCGTTAGTACGTGTTCAGTGGCGACATCATAATGACGAGGAGTCCACATGGGAGCGCGAGGATGAGATGCGCGAACGCTATCCGGAGTTATTTTTACTAGGTACTCTTTAGTTCCGAATTTCGAGACGAAATTCTGGTATTAGGGGAGAAGTATGTAATACCCCGTAATTTTATTGATTTTTATTTAAGGGATTAATTAAATTAAATGAGAATTAATTTGAAATTAATCCGGGTATAAATACTAATGAGATGTGAGTTGGTATTTGATTATGATGTTAAAATTGAAAATTTCATGAGTATTGAAAATGTTAAAAATTGTCGCGAGGCAGAAATACGACAATTTGAAAATTTAGTTGGGACGCGCGTGTCAGTTGCGTCAGGAATGAAATTATTTGAATTAAAAAGTGAATTATATTTTTATCAACCGAATGGTCATTTTGAATGTGCCAATATGTTCGAAAGGGTCGAAATAGTCAGAAAAGACTAGCCGGGGGTTTAGTTTGGGTCCCGAGGCATTTTTGGGCCATACCGACAACCTAGAAGGTTATTTTGGTAATTTTAAAACGGGGCAATTAAAACCCATGAATTTTTTAGGTTAATTTTATATTAAAAATAAACCCACTAAGTCCAATATCAGCATATAACAAGTAGTGGGCTACGGGAGTTATAGGAAGAGTCTTAAGAGGTTCCAAAAGAAACCTTAGTCACCATCACCATCTTTGGGAGAAATCTGAAGAGAGAAAGAGGAGAATCAACTTTCAACTTTCAACCTTAAATCAGAACATCTAAGGCAAGTGGTTTAATTACAAAATTTCAAGCTAATGTTTCCTCCATGCTTAGGATTGAATATAGGTCTTATATTAAAAGTTTGATGAAAAAACCATGAGATTGGAGATAGAACTCATAATCTTATATAGGGATTGTATGTAGAATGGTAATGAATGAATTCAAAATGTATCTTTTGATGATTTAAAAATGGATTTATAAGGAGAAATTGTAGACGTTAAAATTCTAGCTTCATGTTTATAGGGTTTGGGAATTATGATGATTACATGTTAATTTAGGAAGCATTGACCCCAAATATATGTTAGAGGGTGACTTAGGAGGACTAAGAGTAGTTTAAAATTGTTAAAACTTAATTGAGATGATCTTAATGGGGATTTAGAGGAGAGAAATTTGAAGAAAAACGAATTGGGGGAATTTCTGGGCGCAGTCTGCCATCTCGTTAGAAGACCTGCCCAGGTCGTTCGAATGACCTCGTTGGAACGAGCTTCTAATGAGATGACAGTATCCCTTCTAACGAGTTGGTAGTTCTTTCGAAGCCTTTCGTTTGAAGGACACTTATTCGAACGACCTCGTTTGAACGAGACTTCTAACAAGTTGATAGAATGGCCTTTTTGGCCTGATTTTTATTTCAAATGTCCCGTAGACTTAAGTAATTGAGAATTAACCTTCCCTTATTGACTAGTGGGTATAATTGTGAGAATTAGGGTACGTTGAGGAGTAAAACTTAGAACCTTATAGTAATCCGGATGACTTTTTTTGAATAGGAAACGAATACCTAATTACGACGTGAGAAGGGTTGCCAACGTTAATATATAAATCGGGGACTAACACTACACCAAATCATGCGAATGGTCACGCCCAGTGGGTCACGACCCAAGTCCGCGACCAGCTGGTCAAGAACTTTGGTCGTGACCCACTCAATATTTGGCGTGACCAATTTTATTACCACACTAAATTATCCATGCTCTGGAAGTGGTCACGGACTAAATCCCTAACCATAGAGGGTCATGGGCCGAGTCCCTAACCAGGTCGTAACCAGTTTGGCGCCAAAATTCCCTACAAACTGATCGCGGGTCGGTCACGGCCCAAATACGTGACCAGGTCGTGACCAGTTTGGCGCCAAAAATCCCTCTAAACTGGTCGCGGATGGGTCACGGACTTGGGCCATGACTAATGGCGCGACGAAGCAGAAAACACACATTAAGGGTCACGGCTATGGGCCGTGACCATTTGTGGGACTGGGTCACGGTTATGGGCCGTGACCATACATCATTCAAACACCAAGGCTATTGGAAAAGGGTCACGCATTATGGGTCACGGCCCATAGCCGTGACCATATTGAAATCCCCATTGTTCTACAAGAAAGTGATGGGTCATGCGCATGGTTCATGGCTCTTGGCCGTGACCAGTTTGGAATCGCCATTGCCAAAGTCATTAATGGGTCACAGCTCTTGGCCGTGACCAGGTCAAAATCGCCAGAAATCATGCTCATTAATGGGTCGCGCACATCGGGTCAGGGCTCTAGGCCGTGACCATAGTCTGGTCTTAAAAAGAAATATTCCCAGCTTCTCATTTATTACGTCCGACTTCGTTGCTGTTAGGGTTTTTGCAATTTCGAGCTCCTGCGATTTCAGTTGGATTTCTATTGGATTTGCATTTGGATTTCAGTTGGATTTGCATTTGGCTAATCGATTTCAGTTGGTATGTATTGATTCATTTGGATTTCGTGATTTCTAACTAAAGCCCTAAATTTTTGTGTATGTATGTGTAGATTTATGTTTGTATGTGTGTGTATGTATAGATTGTATGTATGTGTATGTATAAATTTATGTAAAAAAAAATATTAGGGTTTAGTAAACCTTAAATAGTATGTGTGTGTATGTATAGATTATGTCAATAAACCCTAGCTTGTATGTGTGTGTATGTATAGATTATGTCAATAAACCCTAGATTGTATATGTGTGTATTATTTTTAATCAAAATATGTCTGTGTCTTTTTTTTTGAGAAAATATAATTAAATGATTTTTTTGACATATGAGTCGCAAACACGTGTACACATTACTATAGTGAGATATTGTTGGCTTGGTTGTTGGATACTATGTTGAATTTATTGAATTGATACTAGTGTCGATAAATGTATATGTTATTAAATTTGTTGGGTGTGCTCTTGATTTGCCTATGAAAAAGTATATCACATATGCTTGTCTTGTTTATGTGTATATGTATGTTTAAACTCTCATAACTTTCAAACCTAAACCTTAATAGCAGGACTCGTATTCATGCCCTCGTATACTTTTCTTAGGAAAAATGAGGCACGGTGATAAATACTGTCAACAAGAGTGGGACAGGTTGCAATTAGACCGCACACATAACTCTTTTATTAGCGTGCGTCATATAGAGGGTACTCAAAACAGCCCCCGAACGGCCCCGTGGGTGGCACCAACACCTCTCAAAACAACAGTAATTTTCATATTTCTACTTGGTTACTGATAATTTTAACTCATATATGCAATTTTTCAGCTTGATTAAATTTTTTGTAAAAATACTTGGTTACTGATATTTTTGTTTTTTGCATCCTATCATTTGTAGGATTTTTGCACGTGGATCAAATGAAGGAGGCAATGGTTTACAACATGATGATTATTTATATGTTGTGGACATTCAGGATAATGTTTTTTATGTGTTATAGCCGTGCAGGCTTTTATTGTTTAGTTTTATGGCCGTGCGGGCTTTTATAATTTGATTGCTGAATTTTATAGCCGTGCGGGCTTTATAATAAACAGGTTTTTCATTTACAGGTTTTGGAATGTCAAGAAAATAGAGGAAACTAAACCCAATTTTTTTTTGGTCTGTGAATTATTAAGACGTGTAATATTTTTAAGTTTGTATATATATATTTGTTTATTAACAACATTCTCAATTCGCAATTTCTGATTTTTTTATTGTTTTGCCTATAATATATATTTGTAACACCTCGTAGCAACCGACGGTGCACTCAAAGGACCCCCAATTTTAGGACTGGACAAAAAAAATACATTTTTTTAAATTATAGATAAATATGGTCATGGACTTTGTCCATGACCATTTTTATTCTTTTTTCTCGCGCTTAAAAATGGTCGCAGCCAAAGTCCGCGATCATTTTTTCTTATTTTTTTTGTCACGGTTATGGTTCGCGGACTAGGGCCGCGACCAATTTTTTTAATTCTTTTTTGTCACACATGTGGGTCGCAGACTTTGGCCGCGACCAATTTATTTTAATTTGTTTTGTCACGGGCGTGAGTCGCGGACTTTGGCCGCGACCAATTTGTCATGGTTATGGGTCACGGATAAGGGCCGCGACCAATTTTTTTTAATTTTTTTTGTCACGGACGTGGGTCGCGGACTTTGGCCGCGACTAATTTGTCACGGTTGTGGGTCACGGATAAGGGCCGCGACCCGTCACAGCATGTGTCACGGCCAAAGTCCGCGACCATTTGCCGTGACCCCTCTTGGCCATGACCATTTTTTGGTCACGGACTTGGGTCGCGACCCACGAAAATGGTCACGCCAGAAATGGTCACGGCCAAAGTCCGCGACCCATAGTTTTGGTCAGGGATTTTGGTGGTGACCAATCGGCAGTTTTGGTGTAGTGTAATAAACGTATAACATTAAATGACATTATAAGAATGAGAAGCATACTTATACTAATAATTCAAGATATCTAAGATGTGTGAATGCTTAGTATATGTGGTTTTATGTGTAAAACATACCTACTATACTTGCTATCATGGGAGGTCTGCGTTCGATTAGGTCCATCTAATCTTTGTGTGCCTACGAGGGGATTTAGATTGGTACCTCGAGGACATAGGTTAGAGAAGGACTTATTGAGAAGTTAAAAAGCCTGCTGATCATGGGAGCTTAGGTATGTGCGTGAACCATGTGATGTGAACTATGTTCGCCTCCATTGCGTGTGGTTGTTGTTATTTGAGAACGATTCCTGAGAGATTCGGAATGCATGGTCATTATGTACGTGATGTACCTAGATTGGATAGCAGAGTATGTGTGCACCGCAGCTTAGTCTTGGGGTTCTAGTATTGTATATTTATGATAGGAATAATATATTGTAAATTGAAATGAACTGTAATGTATAAATGTGAGTATCTATAATATCAATGTTTTGTAAAAGATAAAATGGAAGATCTCTAGTGATTAGTAGTACTAAAATGGGAAACTGTGTAGAAGAGCAAAACACTCTGTTTAAAATAAGGTGTCGGGAATTAAATCGTGAATCGTATAGTAACGTTAGATTTTATATTGAACCAGTTAGATACGGGCATAACTAGATTCGATTACGGATACGTTAGGAGTGCACAGATAATCGAGAGGTGAGTATTTCATGTGAGAGCACGTCCTAACATGTATTTTGCATTCATTATTTTATGTCATTAAAACACTTGATATATTTTAAACTATTTTCCACAATCGGGCTCTGACCCGTTTTCTTTCAAGTATATTTTTGTAAAAACCTTTGAGGTGCCCAGCCACAAGGACACCATGCATAGGAATTCCATTCAGGTGACGGACTATAGCTGCCGTGGAAGTTACATGACTGACAGTAGACGCCTCCGCTTTCGATCTTGACTTTATGTTACTAGATTTTCCTCATCTGTTGGGCATGCTGCCCCATTTCTTTTAGACACTTTATTTATCCAGTTATATTAGATTTTTGGGTTGTAATTAATTTAGTGATGCAGACTTAGTATTTTGTTTATTCCTGTATATGGATTGTTGTGAGAAGTATCCCTCCAGACTCATTACTATTTTATGTTTATTCCATTGGTATTATGTTGTGGTGGTTATGTTAGCATTTCATAATTTAATTATTGCATGTTAATCGGATTTAATTAAAATTGACAACTCACTTTTTAAATATTAGGTGCCTAGTAATTGATAAAACGTTTTCGACAGTGATGCTATGAACTGAACCAACTTGGCATTTTGTATTAATTTAATAAAGGAGTAGCTACCCGGTATTTAATTAGTCGGTGTGTCACATGGGAAAGCATATCGATGGACTTTATTACAGGCTTGCCCAGGTCACAGAGTGGTTTTGATTCTATTTGGGTGATTGTCGATCGCTTGACTAAGTCGGCACACTTCCTACCCGTGCGTACCGATTATGACACTACTCGCTATGCTCGATTATTCATCGCGGAGATTGACAGACTCCATGGGGTGCCTTTAAATATAGTTTTCGACCGCGACAAAATATTTGTTCCCCACTTTTGGCGAAGTTTCTAAGAGGCTATGGGAACTGAATTGAAGTTAAGCACTTTTTATCATCCTCAAATAGATGGCCAAAACGAACGAGTAAACCAAATATTGGAGGATATGCTCCGTATGTCTATGCAAGATTTCAAGGGTGGTTGGGAACAATATCTCCCTTTGGTCGAGTTTGCTTATAACAACTCGTACCAATTTACTATTGGAATGGCGGCCTATGAAGCACTTTATGTCCGGCCTTATAGAACACCCACGTGTTGGTTAGAGGTGGCGATAATAAATTCCTTGGACCTGAAATGATCCAGGATACTTCATCTAAGATCGAACTCATTCGGAATCACATTCGAATAACTCAAGACCGTCAAAAGAGTTATGCCAATGGAAATAGGAGACAAATGGAGTTAGAGATTGAGGACCAAGTCTTGGTGCGAGTGTCACCAATGAAAGGTATCAAGCATTTCAGAAATAAAGGGATGCTTGCACCACATTTTGTTTGACCTTTTCCTGTTATTCCTAAGGTGGGTCCAGTGGCGTATCAACTTGCCTTACCGGAACCTTTACAACAAATCCACGATGTCTTCCATATATCTTCTTTGTAAAAGTATAAAAGGTGCGATGGTGCCCTTTGGCATATCCCTTTCTAGGATATCGACTTGCAACCCGAAATTTCATATGAAGAATAACCCATTGCTATTTTAGAGCATGGAGAGCGTAGGTTACGGCCTCGAGTTGTTCCCTTGGTGCGAGTCCAATGGATTCGTCACAATTCTAAGGAATCAACTTGGGAACGAGAGGATGATATGCGGGAAAAGTATCCGCATCTCTTTATTCAAGGTACGCCTGAATTTTGGGGGCAAAATTCCCTCATAAGGGGGGGAGTATGTAACAACCCTCGCTTTTGAGGACCTATTTTATATTTATTTACTATGTGAAGTAATTATATATAAAATGTTGGAATGTGGAGTAAGTATTAATTTAATGAGAAAAGTTAATATTTACTAATATGTTGCATGTTTACCTTATATGTAGGTAAATATCATCATGTTGCACTTTATTATGTCATAAGAATTAAAATGACATTGTGGTTTAAAAATGAAACCGAAACTTGAAATGAGTTATAAAATTTCCAAATGATAATTTTGAGGGTGAAGTTAGTCCCGAATGGTGTGAGTTAGTCGAAATAAGTGCCATATAGTATTTTGGTGTTTTGGGAACTTTTGACTGATTTTAGCATAATGCGTATTGGGAGTCATTTTAATGTGGTATTTATCATTTAAGTTGGAGATTTTAGACTAATTCCACGATTTAGTCTTGCTAAGCCCTTTTATTTCTCTTAAAAGCATTTCTTAACCTAGAATGAGAGAGAGAAGAAGAGAACTTGTGGAGAAAGAGAGAGATTGAAGATTTGGAGATTGGTCATGCATTCATCTTCCTGAAATCTGAATTTTGCAAGCTTAAGGCAAGTTTTCTACTTGCTATTATGTGATTTAAGATGAATAATTAGTATGATAGTTTTCTATTAGTTTTGGTTTGATAATGTTAGGTTTTTTATGGATTTATGGGTTTTGAATCCTTAGAGAATGATTTGGATGATTATTGATGTAAATGGGGGTAGTTAGATGCATTTATGATGTATTAGTTACAATAAATGATCTTGGTTTGGATGTATTCGAGTTGGGGGTATTTTAGGAATCCAAGACTCCATTGACAAACTTGGCAAATTCACAGGGGCGAATCGATTCGGCCCCTGGGCGAATCGATTCTCTTAGGATGAGTTTCCAGGTCTGGGTACCCGAATCGATTCGGGTTAAGGGACGAATCGATTCGGAATTTATAGAAAGTTGGGGTTGTCGCCCGAATCGATTCGCTTTTTGGGCCGAATCGATTCGGCCCTAGGGCGAATCATTTCGGACCTTGCAGTTTTGAGTTGATTTTTCAACTCAATTTTTATTCATTTTCGTTAGCCTTAGGACCTAGGAACCTTCTTCAATGAAGTAAAATTAGAGTCCTAGAGTTTTAGTTGAGTCAAGTCACTGCCCTACATTAGGAGTCGGTTAAATGGGGCTTATTCCGGATGAGTACTAATTGAGGTGAGGGTTTTTCTTTTCTTTAGAAATCCATTAAGTGTCTTGGAGTTGTAGGCCCATGCTTGGAGACTCTAAGGGATCTAATGAGGTATATAAGACCTTGGGACTTGTAGCATGATTGTGATCATTTGGAGATTAATTCGGGACTTAAAATATGATGAATATTCATGAGAATATTAAATGATTGTGGGTTCAGATAAAATGAAACATATATGAATAGTGGAAATGAAATTAAGATTTAAATGCTAAATGTTAATTTACTTAAACATAACTCTATAAATGCTATCATAAGGGAAGCTCGTGCATGAGGTGATGTCCCCTGGCTAGTGAATGCAGGGAGACTATAATCCTCGGCCATATGCGGGGTTGTTATATGTTTTATTCTGCGCTAGTGAGGTAACTCCGGGTGTGGTTATGACTCACTCGCAGGCATATGGCCACTTCTCTACGTGCGTTAGGTACCCAGGTTGTCTTGTTTGATGGGCCCTGGAAGATGTTAGTCATTTAGGGGCGCGTCCAGTGGGGAAACTCGGATGGGCAGTCTTAGAATCGTTATATGTATAAGAATATGACCATTCTAAATCAAGTGGGACTTGAGATATGTTAATGGCATAAGAATTTATGATGGTATTATAATCCTGTTAAGGAATGGAAATTTGTAATGAAATGGTAAATAATAATGGAGGCTTTTAAATTTATGATGTCTAATTATAATCTCTTGCGTAATTTAATAAAATACATAATCATTTAAACTGCTTTATTATGCTTTGGGATAATGTTATTAGACTCTTATCCTTATCATTCCTGAATAATATTTCATAATTGTTATGCTTCTTTTTCATATGGGAATCATATAAAAACGGGGCCTGACCCGTTCATTTTCCTTGTTGTTTATGTAATTTGTATCCTCCCAGGTGCTTCGTCGCAAGGATGCCCGTTTTGATTATCCCTATTCCAATTCTTTGAGGAGCTGCAAGATTTTGCGGATATTACAGGATGTGTTGTTAGACGCCTCCTTCTTTTGCATTCTAGATATTATCGTGTCTTTCACTCGGGCGTGTGGCCCAAACTTTTGTAACTGTTTAATGGATGTATTAAGTAAACTATTAAATTGATGTAAACCATTGTATGTACCTGTTGACCGACAGCCTATTCGGTCCTTTATTTTATATTTGTTGTTGATGTAATATATAGATCTTTTGGAATTCCACTTTCTCTTCAGATTGGGTTGTTTAAACTATTTTCTTAACTTGTAATAAAACTAGATTAAAAAATTTTGGCAACCCGTTTTCTGAACTATTGGGTTGTTTTCCCATATACTCATTTTATTGTTGTGATTGTGAGAATGATCTCCATCCATGATTCCGAAATGTTGGAGTATTGGGATGGCCACCCCTTATTTCGGATTGCGGGCTGTCATAAAATTTCAATACCGAATTAATATTTAAATATCGAAAAAACCTATCTCTAGTTCGATTCCTAAATTCGAACATTAATTTGTTCAAATAATTTACTAACTCTCGTTACATAAATTAATTGGTGACAGTTAAAATTAATTTACCTAGAAATATAAAATTAATGAAACCAATTAATTAAAGTAACATCATATGCAGTGCATCCCACCCCTTGAACGGGTTGTTTAGATAAACATTCTCATCTGTGCATAAACAACAATAAAAAATATGTCAAGAAGGAAATAAATTGAAAAGAGAATGTAGAAATACAATACGCAATTTTTTTCTACAAATTTGTCTTGAAATGTGCCTTGACATTCGTCCAACTTCTTCACAATTTTCAGCACTTGATTGCAAAAAGAAGACTAAAAACTAAACCTAAAACTTATTATAAAGCTAAACTAATTTTTTTGTATATTTCTGAAATTTTTTCGTGACCCTAAATTGTACATAATATACACCTTTTTTTCTCTTTCTGCGTCTGTTTTTTTCCTGATGAGAGTCCTCCTTCTTTTTTAATGAGCTGACCCTTTTCCTTCATAACCCACGAAGTGTTTAGAGGAGACATCAGTGGAATTTCATTTGGATTGGGATTGTGTTCGATTTTGTTGGGATTTAGGATGACTATGGATTTGGATTGGTTTCAAGTGACAGTTTGGATGGCCAGAAGGTTTGGGTTGGAGCTTAGGGTTGGATCACGGGTTTTTATGACAGGGTTTAGGGGGTCGCGGGTGCTGTCGGGTATGGTCGGTGATTTCGTCAGCTTTGCTTGGAGCACGCCGGTGCTGGATCACCGCCGGCAGGAGGTAGCATATATAGATCGGGCTGGGGCTGTTCAATTTGGGGTTTCGAAGGATGCAGGTCATAAGAAAAAGGGGCTGGTCGGATCGCTAGTTCAGGCTGGAGGGAGTTCGTCGCCTGGTCGACGCGGACAGGGTAGGTCTAGAGCAGGGGGTGTAGCTACCTTGATCTCGGGTTGATAAGGGGCTGGCCAGGAGTCCGACCTTGGGTTTATGGGTAGGTTTGTTGTTAAAGGTTAAGAGATGGAGGTTTTACTTGTTGGTAATGGTGGAATAGGATGGAGATGGGGTACGGTTGTGTTGGTTATGGTAAATTGGTGAGAAAGAGTGTTGTTGGGTGGAAGATGAAATGGTGGGGTTTGCGTGTGGTGTGGTTTGTGGAAGTTAGGGTGTGTCTGAGTGGGATAGTTTGTGTGTATGTTTGGTGTAGGTAAGTGGTGTGTGTGTGTTTAATTTGTATCCCTAAAAAAATAAAACTAGAACTAAAAATCTAAAAATAAAATACTACTCTAAAAATAAAATAAAGACTACAAAAAATAACACTAAAAAGAAATAAAATTAAAAATAAAAATCTATTAAACTAAAAATTAAAATCCTAAAAACGTAAAATCTAAAAAAAATAAAATAAAAAATGAATAAAATCCTAAAAACTAATCCTAATATAATAAAATCAAAAATAAAACTAATAAAAATAAAAATAAAAATAAAAATAAAAATACACTAAGAGAAATAAAATATAAAAATATGCAAATAAATTCTAAAAATCCTAAATAAATCTAAAATAATTCCTAAAAATAAAATGACTCAAAATAAAAATCTAATAAAATCTAAAAAGGTACAAACTCAACACACACAGGCTCGGGTGATGGACTGGGCTCGATCTGGGCTAGGTTAAGGTTACGGAACTGGTTCGGGACATGAAAACACATCTCGACACCCTCAAATAGGACTCCAAACTTCGTTGTCTCCTTTGATTTCTTCGATGCAAATTTTTAACCGCTATTGAGTCGCAATTGGCTTGATTTAGCATGATTTGATGTTGCGACTGCTGATTGACCTGAAAAATAATAAAATACGACATAAGGCCAATTTTAATTAAAACGAATGACTAAAATACATCTATTCGGGGTATAAAATAGACACTTTTGGGTGCTTATCAGATGTTGAAGTCCTCTGAGTTATCTTCACCTAGCCTCTGACCATGCCTAACCGAGTTATAATAAAGAAGTTAAAACATTTCATGTAAAGTTGGACAAAGCTGAGAATTCAGCACTATGAGGTGCGAATCGATTTGGATGAAAGTCTGCAAATATCATTTTTTAAGTTGGTTTTTGGTTAGATATATGTATGTAAAGATTGTTTTAAGTTGGGAATTCATTTTAGATAACAAGGGAACTCATTTTTCTTAGCAACTAGGGTTTGAGAGGAAGTTTAGGGGTTTTGTTGTAGAGTTACCCGCCTCCATTTTCCTTTGGGTTTATGCCACTTTGTAAGTTATTTGTACTATTCATTGTCTCTTAGCTTTGTATTTCCATTGTTTATGGTTTATTTTATTTGTGTATTTCATTATCATGCCTAGGTACTTGTTTATTATTGTTATTTATTGCTTTCTTTAGTTTAATTAGTGTTAATTAATTTATTTCTATGCCTAGTGAGTAGTTGATTGGGGTCGGGGGTTGAGTTTCTGCCATTAATGGGTATTGAGCTCCGAAGGTTAGGTTTTGTGTAAAATCACATTTAATTGAAACCGCGTGTATCAAAATGGAATTATTATGCATTTAACTTTCTTTGTTACGCAGTGTTTGTGTTTATAATGATTATTCGATTTTAAGACGCGTGTGACCATTTTGAATAAAATGTTTTCTGTCTCAACTTTGGTTTAAATTTAAATACAAATTATCGATTAAATGTTTTGGAACCGAATTTCTAATTTTTAGTTGTTTAGCCCATGGCGAGTACGGGATCCTGATTCTCATTTTAATTAAATACTGTTTAGACTTAACTTCTTATTTTTATCCTTTTTCACCATAACCACATATCACCTTTTACACTTTTATTCTTAAAATAATAAATCAATTAAAATCTATAGGACATGCCCTGTGGATTCTCGATGCCTGACTTACCACTACACTTATATCATAAGTGTAGTCATAATATAGGTTTTTGAATTAATGATGTGAAACGAATTCAACGATTAGAGTTTTGATGCGGTGCTACTTTTGATGCTTGATCAAAATAGCACCGTTGCCGGGGAGTGTGTTTTAGATTGTAGTTGATTTACCATTTTGTGATATTTGTTTTATTCATATTTGTATTCTTAATTTTATCCTTTCTTTTTTACTTGAGCTAGATTGTTTCAAGAAATTAAAAATTTTGTGCTTATCGTTTTATTGAATTAGCTTATTTTGAAATGTCTCACCATAACTCTTTAGAATAAATTTAATTGTTATGCTAATAGTTCTCAAAGTTAAACTCCCC
Source organism: Sambucus nigra (assembly GCA_949130495.1). Classification (NCBI taxonomy): domain Eukaryota; kingdom Viridiplantae; phylum Streptophyta; class Magnoliopsida; order Dipsacales; family Adoxaceae; genus Sambucus; species Sambucus nigra. Next base: position 377,511,209 of record OX422214.1, on the reverse strand, counting down.
AAAGAATGCGAGAATGTCTACAATTTCTTGAGTATGAGCATCTTGCACATGAAAATCAAGAAGTTATAGGTAATCCCTCATTATCTTGGGATGGAACTTTGCATTGTGGGAATACGGAATTGAACGATGAGGTTGCGATTTATGATGCTTGGACAAAGAAAAATGTCCAACTCGATGAGATCATTTCATCTTCAAAAAACCGGGTTGATGTCGAAACTTTTGTTTCACCTACACCCCTTTTTGAGGAAGAAATAATTGAGAGTGATCCAGGCACTATCGATTGCCCTTCACTTCCTTTATTTACTACTATTCTCAGACCGTTAAATTTATCACAAGAATCGATTCAAATTATTGAGGACTTTGACCCAATTATTGAATAGGAATGTTATTTTGAGATGGTTCATCTCATGGGATATTCACTTGCATTAGCCCCACCTCCCCTTCCAATTGAAGAACCTTGGGGATGTGATTTTAATTTTTTCGAGATTACTTTATTCTTATCTACCTTAAAATCTAAACCCACCATCATCCCTCTCAAACTTTTAATTGATGATGGTTCATTTCTTAGGCCTTACACATGCGTTACATTTTTTAAACAGAATTCCTATTTTTCGGGAGGCATGCATGCTATGGAGAGTCCACCGTTGATCTTCCAAAGTCAAAATATTATTTGGCTTGATCCTAAATTATTTAGACTTCTAGTTTAGAGTTAGTTAGAAGTCCAAATAGTATGTTGTAAATAGTTAATTTTTATTTTATTTATTATTATTTTTCTTTTTTTCTTTCTTTTTTTCTTTCGTTTTAATTGTAGTCTAGTGTAATTAGTTAATTTTTTTTTGGTTATTCTTTTTGTTATACTCGGTACTAACTTGTTTGATAGATTCTTTGGACTCTTACTTAACGGGGATCGCTCCAATTTTGGGTAATATCATTCTTTTCCTATCTTTGTGTTGTGTTCTTGATTTGCATTGAGGATAATACAACATTTACGTTAGGGTTGTGGTATATTTAATCCATTTCTTTGTTTCCCCATGGAGTTTATCACATGTTATTTACTAAGCATGCCTTTTTGTTAAAAATTGAAAATTTTCAAAAATATTTTCTTTCGTTTTTCTCCTTTGTTGGGTATTTTCTCTTTATTTCCAATGATAAATTTCAATAATTGCCCGATCCAATAGACAACTCAATGGTGCATGTTCTTGATTTTAGAAGTTATTAGACTTTAGTCCTCAAATTATTGATATTATGAATAACTTCATGAATTAAACTTTATCCCATGGGCACATTCACTTTTCTTATTATATTGATTTGGTTTAAGATTTTTATAACTCGATAATCTTTTGTTGCGTTGTATATACTTACACCGAGTGAGCTTTGGGCTTTTCTTCATTTGTGAGTGTGTATACATTATTCATTCCTCATTGAAAACGTTGAATTCATCGGTAATCTCAATATTCTTTCATTGATCATTTATTATTTAAGCTTATATCTTGAAATGTATTACTTGAGCATGATTTTCAAAATTATTTTGACTCGAGAATTGCATAAAATTTATAAAATGATCATAGAAAATCTATGTTATATCACCCATATTAGCCTTGACCTCACTTTTAATGTTTCTGTACTCAACCCCTTTGAGCCTAAATATAGCCTTTCGTTTCGTAACCCCAAAATCCCATAGCCAACTCCAAATTGGAGTTATTAACTATACATATTACCTTCCATACATTTGTTTGGAATGATACTTAGGATTAAATGATGTTATTGTCTTGTGGTTGCGATATAATCATGTGAGAATGAGAAAAGTGAAAAAAAAGTGTAGTGAAAAGAAAAAAAAAGAAAAAAAAAGCAAAAGAGAAACATGAAAAAGAAGAAAACAAAAAGAAAAAGAAAGTTGAATATGTTGTATACAGTGTTCAATAATCATTGTCGCTCTCGAATTTCATATTTAATGCTTGTTATAGAAATCAAATTCCGATTTTAAAATTTCCCCCAATAATTTTCCATTATCCCGAGTTTTCATCCCCAAACACTTTGAATACGTACATATTTCCTTCATTTCATAACCTAAGCCTAGCCTACATTACGACCTCATAAAGTTCTATGTGATCCTAGGGTGAATTTAATTTAAAATTTTAAATAGTTTGGAAAATCTATGAAAATACATTTCACCTCTTCTAATGAGAAGTATCTTTCATTGATATTACATTTTTTATTTCCTATATAGCATTCTACATTTGTGACATGTGTGCGGCCTAGTTTTCATTTACATTTACTCTTTATGCCCGCATGTCCTGTGTATTACCTCCATTTTCTGAATGATTTCATTTGTTGATCGTTATACCCCGTGAGGATTGATATATGCATGCTTTTATGTTTATCCGGTTTATTTTAGTTTTGGCCAAATCATACTATGCATTTTCTCCCCCCCACACTTTTAAAGTTTCAATTCTATGAGGTGCATTCAACCTATTAATAACAACAGACTTTAGCTTGAATTCGTTTAATATACTAATAACATGTTTGAAATCTTTTTCATTGTTATTGATTTTGTCGCATGTTGGATTGGACATATTTTGAGAAAACCATATGATGCTTGTGGGTTTCATCCCTGAAAACCCTCACGAGACGACACACATCTACTAGGGTAACCTAGGGATTTAACGGCTTATTGCATACGCTAAATGCAATCGTTCGTCCGCGAAAGTTACTTTTATCTCTTTTGTATGTATCTCCTATTTTGTATCTTTCTCATATTTTTTTTTATCTTTTTATTTAATTGCTAGGGACTAGCAATGTGTAAGTTAGGGGGTGTGATTCAGCACGGATATTGTATTTTTCACCCCTTCTATTTATGCATTTTAGCCCCTTCGGGCCCCTTAATTCCTATATTTATGCTCTTAACCAGAAAACCTCCATTATAAATGTTTACATTCTATATGAGGTATAATTGAGGTTTTGTACGTATTAAAGTACTTAGCGTGAAGTTTGGTCACTTTTCGAAAAAGTTACGTTGAATATTGCAGCTTCGGGGACATTTTAGTAATTTCAACATTCGGATTTTGATGTCGAACTCTTCACATAAGTTAAAGCCATTTGATTTCTCTTCCCGTGTCCGCCGACGATGCATGATTATGATGTATAATGAGGGAGTTATGGCATTTTTAGGATGGTTTTATCTTCAAAATCACACTCAAGGTCACATTCAAGGGCATTTTATTCATTTTGTAATTTTGTTTTTTGGCCTAATGTCTTCTTCGATATTGTATCCCTCTAAGTTATCTTCGTGTAACCTATGATTGACCCTTATTTCTAGTTATAACGAAGAAGTTATGGTATTTTTTGTAAAGTTGGACATAACTGAGAATTCAGCACTCTTAGGTGCGAATCGATTCGCAGACCTACGAATCGATTCAGCTAAAAGTCCGCAAATTCCATTTTTTAAGTTGGTTTTTGGTTGGATATATGTATGTAAAGATTGTTTTAAGTTGGGGATTCATTTTAGATAACAAGGGAACTTATTTTTCTTTGCACCCAGGGTTTGAGAGGAACTTTGGGGGTTTTGTTGTGGAGTCACCCTCCTCCATTTTCCTTTAGGTTTATGCCACTTTGTAAGTTATTTGTACTATTCATTATCTCTTAGCTTTGTATTTCCACTCTTTATGCTTTATTTCATTTGTGTATTTCATTTTCATGCCGAGTTATTTGTTTATTGTTGTTATTTATTACTTTCATTAGTTTAATTAGTGCTAATTAGTTTATTTCCATGCCTAGTGAGTAGTTTATCGGGGTCGGGGTTGAGTGTCCGCCATTAATGGGTATTGATCTCCGAAAGTTAGATTTTTTGTAAAATCACATTTAATTGAAACCGCGTGTATTAAAATGAAATCATTATACATTTAACGTTCTTTATCACGCAATGTTAGTGTTTATAGCGATAATTCCATTTTAAGACGTGTGTGACCATTTTGAATTAAATGTTTTTATCTCAAAAATTTTGAGTTAAATTTCTTCTTGTGTGATATTTATGATTAACTAAAAATGACCGGTTAAATGTTTTTGAACCGAAATTCTAATTATTAGTTATTTAGCCCATGGCGGGGATGTGATCCCGACTCTCGTTTTAATTACATATTGTTTAGACTTAACTTATTATTTTTCTCCTTTTTCACCATAACCACATATCACCTTTTAGAATTTTGTACTTGAAATAATAAAACAATTAAAATCTATATGACATTCCCTGTGGATTCTTGATACCCGACTTACCACTACACTTATATCGCAAGAGCAGTCGTAATTTAGGTATTTGTATTAACGGGTTGAAATGAATTCAACGATTAGCGTTTTGACACAAAGCTACTTTTCACGCTTGATCATATTTTGATCGGGCGTGAACTTTGTGTTGTGTAATACGCAAATCATTGTTATCGGTTCGGGGACTCAATGCAAATAACCTAAACTACAACTGCACTTGACAAGGAAGCACAATGGTAAGTCGAGTTTCCTAAGAAATCCACAGGGAGTGATTAAATTTTAGATTTTAATTATTTTTCTACTTCAAAATTAAAAATGTAAAAGGTGATAGGGTGGTATGGTGAAGAAGGCAAAAGTAAAAGAAGTTAAGTCTAAACGATAATTAATACAAATGAGAGTCGGGATCGCGTCCCCACCGTGGGTTAAACAACTAATAATTAGAATTTCAATTCAAAAATATTTAATTGATCATTTTTAGTTAATCATGAACATCACGCAAGAAGAAATTTAACTTAAAATTGCGAGATAAAACATTTAATTCAAAATGGTAACACGCGAATTAAAATTGGATTATCGGTATAAACACTAACGTTGCATGACAAAGAAAGTTAAACACATAATAAACCCATTTTAATACGCGAGGTTTTGATTAAATATGATTTTCCCCCAAAACAAACTTTTGAAGCTCGTCACCCATTAATGGCAAACACATGATCCCATCCCGTAAACTTGGCATTAAACATGACTAGACCAATAAACACAACTGATTTAGTAATATATACAACTAATTAACAAGTAACAACTACTTAGAAAAAAAACTAAACTAGATATCAAATCATAAACAAAGAAAATGGAACTATATTAAGGGAAAGAGATGAATGAATAATAGTTTACTTACAAAGTGGTTATAAACCCCAAGAGAGAGGAAAGGGGAGCTCTAACAAAAAAATCCTCAAAAATCTAACATAAACTAAACTAAAATGATAGATGCTGGTTACCCGAACTTAAAATAATATTTTTATGCATATACCCAACCAAAAACCAACTCAAAAAAAAGAAATTTGCGTCTGGCTCTGCGAATCGATTTGCGCCCTACAGGTTTGCAATTATGCAGCTTGGTCCAACTTTACGGAAAATGCCGTAACTTCTTCGTTATAACTCAGAATTAGGAACGATTGGAGGCTACGCAAAGATAACTCAAATTTCTAAAACATCCAAGAAGACATTAGGCTAAACCACAAAAATATGAAATGACTAAAATTCCCTTGAATGTTCCATTGAGTGTGAATTTTAAGTAAAAACTATACTAAAAATGGCATAACTCGTTCGATACAACTCAGGATCATGAATTGTCAGTGGCCACGCAAAGAGATAACAAAGAGCTTAAACTTCTGTGCAGAGTTCGGGATAAAAATTTTGAATGCTAAAATTACAAAAATGCCCCTAAAGCGGTAATATTCAACATAACTTTTTCGAAAAGTGACCAAACTTCACACTAAGCACCGAAATACCTAAAAAAGCTCAATTATACCTCATATAGCATGTTAACCTATAAAACGGAGGTTGTTTGGTTAACGAGCATAAATATAGGAATTAAGGTACCCGAGAAGACTAAAATACATAAGTATAAGGGTGAATACATACAATACATGCTGAATCACACCCCCTAACTTACACATTGCTAGTCCCTAGCAATGAAATACAAAGATAAAAGAACAACAAGAAAACAACAAAAATGGAGATATGTACACATTACCATAACAAAATAGAGATGTGAGCCGAATGCTCGGTGGGATTATATACAAAGCAATATAGAAACTGTGGGGACCCTGAATTTAGCACCATAGGCCTGGACGAGTAGCCTCTCCCTAGCGGCCCAAAGACCAGGCCCATCACCTTCGTATTAATCCAATTACCCCACGATCCCATGAAGGGAAGTTGTGGAGAAACACAATTCCATGTAGGGGAGATGGCTAATAAGAAGGAACCCATCACCCCCACTACTCCAACACATACATGTATAAATAAAACCCTAAGTCCGGGGCAGAGGACAAGTTGTATTCTCCGTACTTATTCTTCAGAATATAGAGAAATAACACTGACTAAACCACCGTGGACGTAGGCACTTCTTTGCTGAACCACGTACTCCCGTTGTTGTGTGATTGGCTTTTTATTTGTCTTTTCTTGGTTGCTACCTCTTTCATATTTATTTCTGTTGCATAATAATTGTAACCACAATTGGCGCCGTCTGTGGGAAACGTTTATCTTTCCCTGAGAAGAGCCCACACCGAGAAAAAATCTAAGATGTCTGGTCACAGCAGCAACGCTCCTCAAGCAGGAGATATTCAGGAGCCACCCGCTCCTCGCAGGATTAGGTCTGAAGTCCGACGTTCAGATCAAGGGGCTTGCTTAGAAAGGCCAGCCTCAGAAGAAAGTCAAGGACCAGCAAGGTCCACTCAGATATCCAGATTGATCGATGCATACGAGGCAAGGCTCCACGAGCAGAGGGAGTCTTCTCGCAGGTATGAGGCTGAGAATGCTCGCCTGAAAAGAAGACTGGAAAAACTGGAAAAAGAACTATGTCCTGATACCAGGAGACGCCCTTATCGCACTCCTAGCCCTCAGGCGAGCAAATCTCGCAGCCGAGGAAGGAGCCCTAGGCGGCAATATCAAGGGTTCGAAGGTGGCGACTCAGACGTCGACCTCTGCGAGCAACTGAGAAAAGCTCGCCGCTATCAGAGCCCTCCTCGCAGCGACGACAACATACGGAACCTAGTCCGCAGAGAAATGGACCAACATCCAGCTCACCGCGGCACCAGGTCAACCAGAGAACTTTCCAGGAGAGCCCTCAAGACCCAGATGAAATCGCCCTTCACGAGGGAAATTGAAGAAGAAGAAGCTCCCAAAAAGTTTGCTATTCCAAGGTTTATGATTTATGACGGGAAGACTGATCCCATTGATCATGTCAGGCAGTACCGGCAGGATATGACCCTCTGGAATCACCGAGATGCACTGATGTGCAGTATTTTTCCCTCGAGCCTTCATGACGTGGCCCAAAAATGGTTCGAGAAACTCCCTCATCGATCCATCAGAAATTTCAAATCCCTGGCCGAGCTCTTTACGGCCCGGTTCATCACCAGCAGCTCCCATACCAAAAGGATGGATGCTCTATTGACGATGAAGAAAACTCCTCAGGAGACACTTCGAGACTACGCGAAGAGGTACTGGGAGTTATTCAACGAAGTCGAGGACTGCGCGGAAGAGGTGGCAGTGGCTTCATTCAAAATTGGGCTACCTAGCTCTTCCCTCCTTTACCAGTCCTTGACAAAGAAGGAAGCAACCACCATTGATGACCTGATGGCCCGGATTGAGAAATACGCAAAGGTGGAAGATGTCACCCGCCTTAACGTAGGTGAAAACGGTCGAGCCAAGCTCGCCACAAAGGGAAGTGAGAAAGTTGATAACTAGAAAAAAGGAGGAAAGAATGGGAGCAAGAATGGCCCCAAGAACGGAGGGAGCCCTGACGTTGCAAAGTCGTTCCAGGCGGTCAACACCGTCTTTAAAGAACCAATTTACAAAATTCTCGCTAAGATCAAGGATGAGCCGTTCATCAAATGGCCCCGGAAAATGGGAGGAGACCCATAAAAAAGAAACAATGCGCTGAGATGCACCATCCACAAAGAGGGAGGACATAAGACCGAGAACTGCAAGGCTCTTAAGTCTCCCCTCGAGGAGTTGGCCCAATCTGGACATTTGAATGACTTTGTGGAAAGGAAGGTAGAGAGAGTGACTGTCCACAAGGAGGCAAAACCCGACAACGTATTAAAAGATGACACCGGACACGAATTCACAGTAATCCATGGAGTATCCAATGTTAAGTAAATCCAGGGCAACTCAGCTCGGATGGAGGTAAAGAAGCTGACAGCAGTAATGCAAGCTTTTCAAATAGATCCAGCAAAATCACAGGCAGGAAAACGCCGACGAGCAGAGGACATCAACTACAACAAGCATATTATTTTCACGGATGAAGATCTTGTGGGAGTGAGGACCCCACATCACGATGCCTTAATCATTACACTCAGGATAGCCAATTTTGATATCGACAGGCTGCTCGTCGATCAAGGAAGCTCATCCGAAGTAATGTACATCGACCTGTTCAGAAAATTGAAGTTGAACATCGCCGACCTGAAGGGAACCACTGTTCCTCTGGTCGGCATCGCTGGAAAAATGACCATGCCTCTGGGCAAGATAGTACTACCAGTGCTTGCTGGAAATGTTTCGAAAATGATCGAATTCTTGTTGGTCGACATCGATTCACCGTATCAAGCCATCCTCGGCAGTGGATGGCTTCATGCAATGAAGGCAGTCTCCTCGACCTACCACCAGAAACTCAAATATGTCACCGAGCGGGGAGTGATGGAGATACATGGCGACCAGGCGATGGCGAGAAAGTGCTTCATAACGGCCATCCGACCAAAGCCATAGAAAAAAGACATTCAAACCAGCGAGGGAAGAGAGGAAGGTGCAATCCCTTCCAAATAGCAATTATAATATGGAAGGCCCGGAGTGGAAGAGACCAGAATCCTCCCCTCCAAACGTGTTGTAGAGGACCTGGTAGAAGTAATTGCTAGAGAAGGCGACAACAACAGAGTCTTCCTAATCGGGACCTCACTCACTGACCAAGAACAAAAGGATTTGTTAACCTTACTTAGAAGCAACATAGATGTTTTCGCTTGGGAACCCTATGAGCTGCCAGGAATCGATCCCAATATGGTCTGCCATCGGTTGCACGTCAATCCCACATTCAAGCCGATAGCACAGAAGGCACGACGAACTGATCCCGAGAAAGCCAAAGCAATAGAACAAGAAGTCGAAAAATTGCTGGATGCAGGATCCATACGGGAAGTGCAATTCCCCAAATGGTTATCTAACCCAGTGGTAGTTCCAAAAAGCAACGGGAAGTGGAGAGTTTGCGTAGACTTCACTGACCTCAACAAAGCCTGCCCCAAGGATAGCTTCCCTCTTCCGAAAATAGACCAACTAGTAGACGCCACTGCAGCTCACGAGCGAATGAGTTTCCTGGACGCATACTCAGGCTATCATCAGATTCCCCTATATGCACCAGATCAGGATAAAATGGCGTTTATCACGACGGTTGGTTTATACTGTTACAAGGTCATGCCTTTTGGGCTAAAAAATGCAGGGGCAGCCTATCAACGGATGGTTACTAAAATGTTCAAGAATCAGATGGGAGGCACGACAAGGAAAATCAAGGACAAGGAAAATCACCTCTCGGACCTGTCAAATACCTTCAAAATCCTCAGGAAGTACCGAATGAAACTCAACGCGAGCAAGTGTTCCTTCGGTGTCCAGTCAGGAAAGTTTCTTGGGTATTTGGTCAGCAAGCGTGGCATAGAGGCTAATCCGGACCAGATTGATGCAATCAAAAGAGTGCACCCTCCTCACACAATCCGCGATGTACAGAAGCTCACCGGAATGCTCGCTGCTCTAAACCGTTTCATTTCTAAATCCTCCGAGAGATGGAAGCCCTTATTCCAACTCCTGAAAGGCAGCAAAACAGTAGAATGGACCCCAGATTACTCGCAAGCATTAGACAAGATCAAGTCTTACCTAAGCTCCCCACCACTGCTTGTCATACCACAGCAAATGGACCCTTTGTACCTCTACCTCTCTGTATCCAGCCATACTATCAGCTCAGCGCTAATGTGTGAAGTTACAGGGATCCAACATCCAGTCTATTACGCGAGCAAAAACTTACTAGATGCTGAGCAGCGCTACCTGCCATTGGAAAAGCTCGCATTCGCCCTAGTAATGTCCTCGAGAAAACTGAAGCACTACTTCGAAGCTCACACGATCATTGTCCTTACATCACACCCCCTCAAGGCTGTCCTAAGGAAGGCGGATTTGTCGGTCAGACTGTCTAAATGGTCAGTCGAGCTCGGCCGGTTTGACATCCAATTTCAACCAAGGACAACTATCAAGGGTCAAATCCTTGCTGACTTCATAGCTGAATTCACAGGCCAAGAACCCTTCGACCAGCCTAAACCAACAGAACAAAACAGCCGGGCTACAGGGGGAAGCTGGAAGCTATTCATTGATGGAGCCTCCAACTCAAAGGGGGCAGGAGTAGGAATTGTTCTCATCACTCCAGAAAATGCAATCCTCGAGCAAGGAATCAGGCTGGGATTTGCATCCTCCAACAACGAAGCAGAATACGAGGCCTTAATTGCAGGTCTCCAAAGAGCGTAAATTCTAGGAGCAAAACATTTACAGGTATTCGGAGACTCGCAACTAGTTTCCAATCAGATAAGTGGAGACTACAATGCGAAGGATGGGAGTATGGAAGCCTACCTCTCCTTAGTAAGAAACTTAATGACGAACTTTGAAGAAATCAACATCCAACAGTTTCCCAGGGTGCAGAACAGCCACGCTGACGCCTTGGCAGCCCTAAGCTCGGCAGTTGATTCCAGTCTTAAAAGGATAATCCCTATCGATTTCCTTAGCTGCCCGAGCATTCACCCCAACTGCGAGCTGACAAAAGCAAAACAAATACTCGAATTGGAACCAGCCCCTAGCTGGATGGATCCCTTAAGAGACTATTTGATGAACGGAATGCTCCCAGAGGATAAGAGGACTGCCCACCAGATAAGAGTCAAAGATGCTCGCTTTCACTTATCCACGGGAGGCGACTTGTATAAAAGATCTTTCTCCGGCCCCTACCTTAGATGCGTCCACCCAGGCGATGTCAAGACAGTGCTTCACGAGCTTCACGAAGGAATCTGCGGGAGTCATGTCGGAGGAAGGTCTCTAGCCTTTCGAGCAATAAAGGAAGGTTACTGGTGGCCATATATGCAAAGGGACTCCGCAGTATATGTCCGCAGATGCCTAAAATGCCAGCTTCACGCCCCCATGGTCCACCAGCCTGCCAGCGAATTAAAATCCCTGACCAGCCCCTGGCCTTTCGCCCAGTGGGGAATGGACATTGTGGGGCCACTGCCCACCGCTGCCGGCAATCGTAAATACCTGTTGGTCGCCACTGATTACTTTACCAAGTGGATCGAGGCAGAACCACTGGCGAACATCCGAGATGCTGACATGATGAAGTTCATATGGAGAAATATAATCACTAGATTTGGGATCGCCAGAACCATCATCACTGACAATGGGACACAGTTCGAGAGTGGCCCCTTTCAGGACTTCTGCGACCAACACGGGATCAGGCACCACTTCAGCTCGGTAGCTTATCCTCAAAGCAACGGACAAGTTGAGGCTTCCAACAAAACAGTGATCGCTGGATTAAAAAAGAAGTTAGAATGAGCAAAAGGCGCGTGGACTACCGAGCTACCACATGTCCTATGGGCATACAGAACGGCTCCTAGGCGAGCCACAGGTCAGACGCCATTCTCACTAGCATATGGTATGGAAGCGGTCATCCCATTAGAAGCAGGATTGCCTACAATGAGATCCGACCTTGTCGAGCAGAATCAGAAAGATCAGGCTTTGCTCGCTGAACTCGACTTGGCCGACGAGCGCAGGGAACTTGCACTAGTAAAACTAGCGAGCTATCAGCAACAGCTCGTGAAGAACTACAGCACAAGGGTCAATCCGAGGAAATTCGAAGTTGGGGACTATGTTCTAAGAAAGGTCCTGGGCAACACAGTGAAGCCATCAGACGGTAAACTGGGCCCGAACTGGGAAGGACCTTATGAGATAATTAGAGACGATCTGCAAGGTGCCTATCATTTGAAAACGATGGAGGGCAGAGAGATACCACGAGCATGGAACGCAACTAATCTCAAGAAATTCTACTTTTAGGAGTTCAATTGTTAGATCTTTTATTGTACTCATTATGAGAAAAGACAGTTTATTTCTCTATTTACCAATAAAAATCTCTCAGTTGATCACTCTCTAAAAAGTAACAATTATATCTTATTGCACATCCTTTTCAAATCACAGGTATAATGGTTGACATAGCAGGGGAACACCCCTCCTCAGGTCATCGTCATGAAGCACGACAGACCTCTTAGCATTGCCCATGGCAATATATGAAGCCCTACAGAGCATTCTTAGGAATCAAACCTACTTTGGTTAAACAAAATCCCAGGTATAATGGTTGACATAGCAGGGGAACACCCCTCCTCAGGTCATCGCCATGAAGCACGAAAGACCTCTTAGCATTGCCCATGGCAATATATGAAGCCCTACAGAGCATTCTTAGGCATCAAACCTACTTTGGTTAAACAAAATCCTGACCGGATGAAGACATCCAATAACAGGTGTGTCCTCGCCAATTGCCCCACTTAGACCTAAGGGAGTGTGACGACACGACCTAAAAGGTAAAGAAAGGGCACAATGGTATTCTTAATACTGGACTGGGCGGACACTCACATGACAAGATAAAAAAGATTGTGAAGCTGCAAAAATATAAAAAAGATTGGATAAACACGTTTAGTCGGCAAAATCGCCCAAAACTCAAACTTTCCATTAAATATTTTACATTTACAAACAATAATAGTACATGTTTAGTCGGCAAAGCTCGTCCAAAGCATTTACAATTATTAAAAAACAAAAAATCAAGAAGGTGGAAGCCTCCGAGCAAGGTAGTCAGCAACTTTAGCTCTCCTCCCATCATCAGGAGCAGGATCGAACTCCTCCACAACCTCATTTACGTCCAACTCCAGTAATCACCGGGGAATAGCATCGATGAGAATCCATTGATCATCTCGCCTGAATGGATTGGGCATTAGAGTAGAGGGAGACATCTCATGCCGATACCACAATATCGAGTTTCTCGGGACCTGCAACTCTTTGAGAGAACTCAACCACCCCCTGATGAAGGAAAGCTCCTCGAACTCTGATAATCTTGTGGGAGCATCCAGCCAGCCCTGATCATAGCCATCTGTCCACACTTGGCGAGGGCCCTTCTTGAATAGATGCCGCAGTCGGGTGACGTCCCTCTGAAGCCCAGCAGCAGTCACATAAGCTCGCTGGACCGCGCCGCTCCTCCATTTCCCTCTCACGCTGCTCCTCAACTTTTCTACTCCTACCCCGCGTACTCCTACCAGCATGCGGGAGGGGAGGCCGAGCAGCTCACGAAGAGGAAGAGCCTTGTAGGACTGCCAAAGCGATGCTCGGCGAATGCTCCTTAAGCTTCGAGACCTCCCGCCTCAGGTCGTCATTCTCCCGCTGAAGAAAATCCATGACTTGATTGATCTCGGTGGCCTCCAGTAACTTTGCTCTCAGCTCGCTAACTTTTTCTTGCACTGAAGCTCCGATCTCTTCCATTTCCTGGAGCCTGTCCTTCAATTTGGCCACCAGCTCGGACTGATCCTTATATTTCTGGTTCCTTGACTTAGCAAACCTGCAAAGCCTAGCAAAAGCCTGGCAAACTGCAGGGCTTGCATTAGGACCCAGAGTCCTACCTAATTGGGAGGTAACAGGAATATAGTCATCCACATCAACCAACTACAAATAAAAGAAAGAGAAGAGAAAGGGATCAGTATAAACAAAAATAAAGTCTTTTCATTGATAATGAGCGAGGTTACATCAGATCAAAAAAGGAAAAAGTTACAAAGAATCCCTATCACTTAGCAACCTCGGTGGATGGACCCTTGTCTTTATCAGCATCAGCAGGGGCATTACCCTCTGCAGGGGTATCCACTACCTCCTCGACCAAAGGAGCGTCAGAAGGAGTCGCCCGAGAAATAGGATTGGTGCCTTCAGCAGTTGGGGCTGGGTCCTCATCCACGACCGGCTTTGGCCCTGGATCATGCTCGTCAAAGAGTGGGGATGCAACATCCACCCCAGCGGCCACGAGGGCCTTGTTCCACCCTTTCTTGAAGTTCAGACGACTAATATAGCCTATCTGAACCTCGACGTCTACATACGCAGCAGCCCAGCCAGAGTTGTACGAATCTTCTTTAAGGGTGGCTGCCTGGGCTTTCTCCGCCTCCAGCTGCTCGGCAAGAACCCTGTTCTTCTCCACAAAGTCCAGCTTGCTCGAGCAGACCTGATCATACGACTTCCTCAGCTCGCCGAGCTCCCTGACAGCATTATCTCTCTCGCGAGCAGAATTAGCAAGGGCCGAGACAGATGAAGCTCGAGCTGCATCAGCAGCCTTCAGATCGGCCTCCAGCTGAGAACACCTGGCCACCAGAGTAGACTTCTACTGTTCCAGCTCGCTGTTCCTTCTCAACAGCTCGTCGCGAGAGCGATAGAGCACAGCAAATTCAGTCACAAACTGCAAACCAAACAAAGGAAGGACCAGAAAGAAGAAACCATCAAAACGGATTAAAAGAAGTTGAGAATTAGAAAAGGAACCTTACCAAGGCAAGCCTCTGGCTAGCTTGCAAAGCCAGTTGATCAGACCCTGACGCCCTCTCACGATCTGCAGGGAGGACTGCCCTCTCAAGCAGCGCAGGGGCGAGCTGAGGAGAGGTGGCCACCGAAGCCCCCTCAGGCAAAGCAGATACTGGGACCAAGGCTTGACCAGTTTTGGTCCTCAATTCCATCTTCCTCCTCTCCTCCTCCTTTTCTTTCTCCCTCCTCTTTCTCTCTTCCACCTTCTTCCTCTCCTCCTCCTTTTTCTTCTCCCTCTCCTTCTCCTGCTCCTCCTCTTTCTTCTTCTTCTCTTGCTCTTGAGAGAAAGGCTGAGAACCAGTAGCTATGGCCCCAGAATCAGTCTTCGATTTCTTGGACCTCTGTGCAAGAAGCACATCATCATCATCATCATCATCTCGGATTAAATTCTTCCTGGGCGGCATTTCTTCACCTGAACGGCTGGTAGTACTCAAAGAACTGCTACTATCAGCACTACCTCCACCCAAATTACTCGCAACACCTGCAGGCTCACTCTCCGAGCTGCTCTCTTCTCCGTCCAACTGGATAGGCTCAGCAGAAATCTCTTCGGAAGAGTCAAAGTCCGAAACAGTATCCACAGGTCGGGCTATGAAGCTGGAGCCTGTGTTGTTGTATTCAAGCAGAAAAGAAGCAGACCTAGGATGCTCACCGTCACCCAAGGGTTCCCTGATGTTCCAAGCTTTCACCAGTTCCGAGATACGAACCTCGCTGAGAGCAGGCTCCAAGTTCTTTATCTTCGCTATAAAAGAAAAAGCAAGGAGAAGTTAGAAAAACCACAAAGTCAGCAAAGGTTGAAATAATAATCTGGCATCTACCTATATATTCTTCCCCATAAAAAGGAACAGTGAACCTCTCAGACCTCGACCCTTCAAATTGGGGGGAAAGTTGCCAATTCCTGATAAGAAAACCTTCTTGCCAGTAGTCCTTATGGGAATCAGGTAGATTTACTACCAATACCCTATCAGGGCTCCTAGCCTTAAGGTACAGAACACCTGAACTCATTCGAGAAAAGGAGTAAAAAAACAGACCTCGGCAAGCCCTAACTTCGTGCCATACAATTAATTTATCCTATGCACACCGTTCACTATTTTCCATACGTTAGGCAAACATTGTGCAGGCAAAATACTGAAGTAGCTAAAGAAGTGCAGAAACAGATCATTGGGAGGGAAGGTAAGTCCCCCCTGGGAGAGCAACAGGACGTGAATCCAATGTGCATCCTCTATATCCCTAACGTTCCTAGGAGGCGAGGCACAGCACTCAATCTCTACCCACTCAGGAATACTATAGAATTTTCTAAACTCATCCACTGACCTATTTCCAATCTTCACCATTGGAAAAATACAAGAAAAACTACAAACCAAAGAGAAAATGCAAAAAAGCACGAGAGACTTACAAGACAGAAGATCAGGTCAAATGGCGAAGAAGCAACGAAAGTTGAAATCGAAAACAGAGGGTACTAAGCGCAAGAGCTCTCAGAAGATGGAAGATTGATGAAAAAGCCTGAAGCGACAAAAAGAAATGCGCCTTATTCCAACGAGCCTTGAAGTCTAATCATAGCGCACGGATAGCGAAGCGGGTGCCGCCAAAGTAACTTCACAGTTTTCAAAGAAATCAACCATAATAGCTGATTATTTAAATTCATTGGACCTGAAAAGATGGCCCAACAAATTTAGGGGCAATTGTGGGGACCCTGAATTTAGCACCATAGGCCTGGACGAGTAGCCTCTCCCTAGCGGCCCAAAGCCCAGGCCCATCACCTTCGTATTAATCCAATTACCCCACGATCCCATGAAGGGAAGTTGTGGGGAAACACGATTCCATGTAGGGGAGACGGCTAATAAGAAGGAACCCATCACCCCCACTACTCCAACACATACATGTATAAATAAAACCCTATGTCCGGGGCAGAGGACAAGTTGTATTCTCCGTACTTATTCTTCAGAATATAGAGAAATAACACTGACTAAACCACCGTGGACGTAGGCACTTCTTTGCTGAACCACGTACTCCCGTTGTTGTGTGATTGGCTTTTTATTTTTCTTTTCTTGGTTGCTACCTCTTTCATATTTATTTGTGTTGCATAATAATTGATACCACAGAAACGAAAGACAGAAAATGATACTCATATGCTACACTACATGCATGTGAAAATACGTGTATATGTACATATATACTATTGGAAAATACATGTCCCAATATATTAAGCCATTTTATTTCAAAAAATGTTTTTGATACATTTTATCCACCTCGTCTTCACAAAATAATCATTTTGTATTTTAATCTAGCATATTCTTTCTGTTAACTCACCAAATTAAACAATTAACAATTTGTTGAAAAAAAAGCTTTCATACCCTTTCAAACGTTTATTACTCAATGTTATTCACTCACTCCGAGTTATTAATCATTACTTACGACTTTATTTCAAAGCACACACACATATTATTTAGAAAATTATTCATTTTCCTTTGGAAGTCTCATATACCATACGCTTGTGTTCATCATGATTCAAATCTCATTAGATACCTTAGACATCATTAAGTCGCCTTATTTAACCATTCCATGTTACCACATGAATATTAAATATTTAATGTGTTATTCTGGCATTAGTAAATGAATGTATTAAATTAATTCATTTATGCCTCTTTCATGAATATTCAATTCATTAGTTAGCATTATCTGTAGGGATTCCGTCAACACACACACTAATCACAACACACGTACACCCACGGTTTCACGGAATTTCACCATCTGGCAACAAGTGCCAAGTAAATTGCAGTTGGTTTGGGGTCTTTCACCACTAGGGACAGCACAACCCTGCTTAATTATTTAACCCGACATCATCTAATATCATTATCTTGCCAATGTTTTCAACATTTTCATAATGTTGACTTTAATTTTCACTTTTTGGTAGAAGCCAAAGCCTTGGACTTAACTGTCCATTTTCCCATTATACTTGGAAAATTGTTACTTTCTCCTTAAGTCCTTTATTTTACACACGTGTTGATTTTATTCAAAAAATCATTTACATTTTGAGGCTTAATTCAATTTCACCCATACTAGTATAAAACATTCATTAACAATTTTATTTCATAAAAATATTTCACTTTACATAAATTACTAATTTACCATTTATTTATCAAAACATGGAGCTTAATTCCCAAACAATTGTCGTTTCTAAAAAAATAATCATTGAGTTTCCAACTTGACATTTTAACGCTTTAGCCATTCTAACACTTGTTTAACATCACGCTTTTGCCCTACTTTCATACTTTTCAATTCAACAATTTCATCACATGAAATAACATCTTTGTCTTACTTTATGTTTAAACCTAATAAGACCTCTTTTAAACTCACTCACTTATTTATTCACAAAATACTATGAGTTTTTAGAAATTATACTATAAATACGAAAATCTTATCAAATGGATAAAACATGAATTTCTTTCTCGAATTATATACTATTCACAACAACTGTGCTTTCAAGTAAGCCAAAGATTCTTAACTTCCTTAAACTAAAAAATGACCATGTGTTCATAAAGTTCTCCATTTTGCAAACAAGATTTAGAAATATTTATTTCATAAATATTTCACAACATTAATCATTTTCCACATTTTTATTTCATAAAAATATCCATTGTTTCCCCTTACTTGAAATGTCAATAGTATCATTTCTTCAGATTTTAATTTCGTAAAAATATTCACCATATCTTTTTACTAAGAATAAACACAAGTACTACTTTCTTTCGTTTTTATCTTATAAAATGTCCATTATTCATTTTAATTAGAAATACACCAAATGACACTTTCTAAAAATTTTATTTCATAAAATAGTCCATGAATGGTATTATGAGATTTTTTTAACACTTTGAAACTCATTTGTTCATGAGATTATATAAATCTACCAATAATTTCATGGATGCAACTATCACAAGTTCTACATATTTTAAGCCTAAAATATGTAAACAAAGATTCTAAAATTTGTACACAACAAAAAATTTAAACCAAGGTTAGTGAATCCAACCTCAAACAATCCAATAAGGGTGTTATTGTTAAATAAGATGGGTGACTCCCCCACCTCGAAAGGTGGGAGTTACACAAAGATTTACCATGAAATCTCCAAAAATGCTGAGTAACCCATCTCCGAAATAACCCCCTTCAAACCCTTATCCAACTCAATATATTACATCTAATTCAATCCAAAAGTAAATAACTTCGATAACAATTTATTTCATGACTTATATTTTAATAATGGGTAGGGTTAGATATATCACGTGAGTGTAGTTATCCCACTGGAAAGAAATGGTGGAAGACAAATCGAGGTAGAGAGGAAAAATTCATCGAGAGTTTTGGCAGTGCGGTTTTCAAAATCAATGCCTCTTTCTTCTTATATGCAGGAGACAAGTGACAGAAACCCTAACACACCTAACATTATTCATTAGATGCTTCAGATATATGAAGTTAAAAGAGAAATAATGGTAACATGCATGAATAATGCTATAGAGGTTATCTCTTCCTTTCCTGCAATTTTGGTAGTTCAGATACCGAGGGTGGATAATGCTCGAGCAGATGCCCTTGCTCGGGTAGCCTCAGTAACTCCGATGGAGCTTGAATGAATAATTCCAGTGGATATTCTTATCCATAGGAGTATTGATGTGGAAGCTTCCAGTACAATCTTTGTATAATTGGGTTTTTATTGGATGGATCCAACCAAATATTACATTGAGAAAGTCATGTTACCAATCAACCTGAAAGAAGCCATGAAGATGAGATACAGGGCAACCAGTTATGTGTTGGAGAAGGGAGTCTTATATAGACTTGGATACAATGTCTCTTAAATTTGTTATGTTCATACAAACGAAGTAAATTATCTAATAAAAAAATTACATGAAGTCTCAATATGTCGATCATTAATACAAAGGATATCTATGCAAGGTTACTACTGGGCAACCATGAAGGCAAATTGTGTTTCTTTCACCAAAAGGTGTGACAAATGACAAAAGTTTGATACTATTCATAGAAGACCAGGGGCTACCATAATCCCCATCACCTCTCCTTGGCCATTTGCTATTTGGGGTATTGACTTGGTCGGACCATTGTCGACCACCAAGGAAGGTTCAAGTATTTGGTTGTAGCGGTAGATTACTTCACCAAATGGATGGAAGTTGAGCCTTTAATAGATATGCCTTACGAAAGGGTTTTCCACTTTATCTGGAGGCAAATCATATACCATTATGGGATGCCTTATGCTTTCATTACCGATCATGGTATATAGTTTGGTAACAATGAGTTTAAGGAATACTACCTTAGGTCTGGAATTCAAAAGCCTCATTCATCACCTAAAAACCCACAGAGTAATAGTGTGACAACCCGCTTAAAATAATAACGGGTGGACAACCCTATACTAAAATAATCAGGAATGTCAAGTGGATCATTGTCAACATCTGCTGACGATTCTAAAATAAACACGGCTAACAACCCGTTACTATAAAAAGAGGGTGTCAATTTTTTTTAAAAACAACTATTTACATTTATAAAACAAACCATGAAACAACTAACCAAGAACATAACTTATATTAAATATGATAAGAGACACACACATGATCAAATGATATAAAAGAGACTAATAAAATATTACAACATAATGTACAAAATAAAATACCCGAATATGCTGTGGGATCATAGACAATACAATAATCTGAGAGAGAAAATATAAAAGTGATACACTACAACGCTTGGGCATAAACCCGATATACAAATTGAAGCCTAATATAGATACACAAAAGATTGGAATCGGCTATGTAAAAAATATCGCAACAGTCCGCTACTGCCACAGTTCCATGAATACACTGGATAAAAAACATCAATGGTGTCCTTGGGGAGGAACACCTAAAATAATACAATATATAAATGTAAGGAGAAAATATAAACGAGCCAGAGGCCGAGGTGTGAAAACATTTTTAGCAAGTTCATTAAAATGCATAATAATTATAAATGCATTATAACATGATTAAAGTGGAGTCGCACCTCTCAACTAAAGCACGCAACTAAACGTATGAACATGATCTCCAAATAATTTCTCAAATCTATCTAGGGGCAAAGTAATCTAACTTACTCCCAATTCATACTCATTTAAAATTCCCTCTAAATCACAACCCTCAACTTCTAATATTACCACTCTCAATTATTCGCCCACTTTCTAAACATATAAAATATACATAAACATTCTCTTTTACTAGAATTTCTCATCTTCTAGTTATTGACACATATATATATATATATATATATATATATATATGAGTTATTAACATATAAGTGGTAAAGACTAAACATCTCCCAATTCTCAATATTGCTCTGCGTTTCGTGCGTGGGACGTATCGCAAGCGAAATCCAAACAAGGAACCCCCCGATACACTACTCCTTGGCAGTACTGATTATCAAGCTTCCTTATGCCCTCAATGTATGACGCATATAACCCAAATTCTTATACAATGTAATTAATTAATTATTCTCAATTCTCAATAGTGCATGGCGTTTCGTGCATGGGACGTCTCGCAAGCGAAATACAAATAAGGAACCCCCCCGATACACTACTCCTTGGCACTGTTGATTGTCGAGATATATAATAATATGATAAATATGAGCACTAAGGACTAACTTCTCCTCACTCCAAACATCGCACTGCGTTTCGTGCGTGGGACATCTCGCAAGCGAAATCCAAACAAGGACCCCCCGATACACTACTCCTTGACAATGTTGGTCGTTGAGGTCCATTATACCCTCGATACACAAAGTAATATATATAAATACTCATATGATTATCTACGCTTCATTTTCACTTTAATATATTCATCATAATTTGTCTGGATAAAATCTCCCGGAATGAGATTCAATCAATCTTCTTATATTTCTTTACTCTAGAGATAAATATATGATATCTCATAATCATACAAAAATAATATACTATTCACACAAGTATAATAATAACCATCCCAACGAGCTATAACTCGAGGATGTAGATTCTCAATGCTATCATCTACCAGAGAAGCACTCACATATCATCTTGGGTACCAACAGTTGAAATCTCACACCGCCTTGGCAAAAACCATATCACAACGCATGGGAAGCAATCATAGTTCCTCCCCGAAAATGAGAAGAAACATGCCCACCATGTCTCACCCCTAATAAAAATCACACAATAATAATGGACGCTATGACCTGGGGAATATACGCTCCCTGCTCCTCAAGCCAGGGGCCTCACCCACATCGCGCAACTTCCCATGATAGCATAGAGGGGGTATGCTTCAAACACACACACACGCACACACACACACACACACACACACACACACACACACACACATATATATATATATATATATATATATCATTCACACAAGATATACATACATCATCACATCATATAAATGTATACCATCACACAAGGTACAATTATATCACACTATTTACATACTCTTATTACGCTCTTAGGAGTAAGTGAAATAATATCATTATTTAGTATATTTTACTCTCGATATACTATTCGTCAATAACTCACATAACTTTCCCACTTTGTATACACTATACTATTTCTCACTTGAAATTCACACCTCACTTCTATTTGTATGAATCGTCTCTCAATTATATTTACGTTGAGGATATTATCTATATCCTTGTGCACTTCGATCAACATTTATCAATTATATGAAACGTCTCCCAATTCAATTTACGTTAAGGATATTCTCTATATCCATATGCCCGTCGATCATAATTTATTATTCTCAATCCATAATATGGTTCAATTTATCATATGAACCTTTAAAGTTATCCCTTTTGGGATTTAATTCTAAAATTCATTATCACTAAGTGCAGCCTAACTCTCTCTTTTATAAATCCATAATTATCGCCAAATAGAAATCTCAATAATAGTGGGCTTCCCCACTAGTCGGTGCGATACTCTCCAATCGGTATGCTCTCGAATTAAGTCAATATGACACCAACAATTTATTATAAGGGAAACTTCCTAAAAGTCTCCAAAACATGATTCTCACAACTTATGTGAAGGTTCCCGATCGATAAACCCAAACAAAACGAAACGAAACTCACCCCAGAAAAACTTACCCAAAAGAGCCCTGCTTACGAATAGATTCAGGCCCAATCCGAATCGATTCGGCCCAACGAATCGATTCGGATTCCAAGGCGAATTGATTCGGGTCAAAAGACCTCTCAAGATGGAACATTCCGAATCGATTTGGGTTGTGGCCGAATCGATTCGTCTTGTTCAGCAGCTACGAAAATGGCATTTTTTCTCAAAAATCCAAAATTCCAAAAATTGTATTTATCATATTATCTTCATTTATCTTCAAACCAAACATATATATAACATCAAAATTCATCAAATAACACACCTCAACTAATTTGTAACCTCAAATCCATTATATACACAACAAAACCCAAAATCTAGGTTTTAACATTTTATCCCAAAATTCATAATTTTATCCAGAAATCAGGAAATAAATGATACACAACAATAATTTTGCAAGTTTAATCACTTGCCTCAAATTTGTAGAGTCTGATTCGTCCCAAAATCACGAATTGGCCGGAATTCCCAAACTTTTCTCTCTTTCACTTCTTCTTCTTCTTCTTCTTTTCTTCTTCTTTTTTCTCTCTCGTTCTTTCTCTTTCTCTCTAAGGAGATTTGTTTCTCCCGTAGGCTTAATAAGTATTATCTCCCAAATACACAACTTTAAATGATAATACACACTTTAAATGACTCGGTCACTTTAATTCAAGCCATACGAACTTAAAATATTTCGAAACCCAAATAAGACCCAAGTACAGTCATTTCGACTATCTCGACCCTTCCGGAAACAACTGTACCCTCAGAATCATCATTTGAATCACTTTCTAACATCTTCAAATTTTTGACTTCAAATGCCAATTTAATTATTCTCCAATTAAATTAATATTTATTTCTCCCAAAAATAAATAAATTATTGTCTCAAAAATCTCTGGTTGTTACAAACGGTCAGACAAAAATTACTAATAAGACTCTGCTTGATGGATCAATGAATTGCACATTGTCCTTTGGGATTATAGAACTACACCCAAAATAACAGTAGGGGAGCCTCTATACATGCTTATTTTTTTCTCACTGAGGCGGTAGTACCAATTGAAATAGTTTTATCGACTCAAAGAGTGTTGAATTTTGATGCATCCAAAAGTGATATCATGAGGCAACTAGATCTAGACATGGTTGATGAAGTTAGATAAGATGTTTCAATTCAAGTGGTTGCTTATTAACACAGGACTAATAGGTTCTACAATCGAAGGGCCGAGCCGAACAACTTCAAATAGGGAGATCTGATACTCAAGAAGGTAATTCGAAAGAGCAACAAGTTGGAGACCAATTTTCATGACTGCTACCGTATCTCGGTAGATATCCAACCAGGAACATATCACCTAGAAACACTGCAAGATGAAGAATTTAAGAATCCTTTGAACATAACTTATAAGTAATTTTGTTTTAATGTAGTCAATTAATCAATTAATTGAAGTTGTAATTTCCAATTACCTATGCTTCTTTTTTATATTTTTTCAGAGTATGGTGCTACACCAAAGAAACTTAATTAACTTTTAGTTGAAACTTTTCCAACTATAAAAAAGTTAAATTTGGAATAATTTCTAATTTAAACTTTTCCAACATAAAAAAAAATTAATTTCGAATTGTTTAAACTTTTCCAATTTCAAATCAACTTTCAAAGTTCGTTCTAATTTATCTAACTTCAAAAAAGTTATTCTTTTGAACTTCATGTATAATTTCATCTTCGACAAATCAAGAACAAGAAATCACTAAAACTTCATGTATAACTTAAAGTCGAACATAAGACGTTTTACCCGACGATGTTAAACACATGAGTAATTATACATTCCTGAAACACTTGGTCTCCACAGATAACTAATGAAACAAAACTACTTATAATTTTATCTAAGTTCATTACTCAATCTAAGGTACTAAAAATAGATTCAACAATGAATTAATCGTTTATCGTTCAAGCAGATTACTAAGTCGGCAAGTTGATTAAAACCAATCACAATATTGAATAAAGCAAAAATACATCACATGCATGCTTATTGAAAAAATAAGTTTATTATTGTAAGAGGGTGGTTTAGATTAGGTGGAGGCGTAAACACTTTTGAGTACAATAATGATAAGTTAACTAATCACGCTATTGATTAACTACAAGACACACAAACACAACTTAGTGAAGATAAACTCAGTTTGAACTCACAAATCTCTCGTGTATGACTCAAATGACAATAATGGGCTAAAAAATAACTCATTCAAAGGGAGAGAGATGTAAGCACTCTAGATACACTTTGGCAGGAAGCTAAACATCCCAACCACCCTCTAAGATCTCTGTCAAATATTGAAGCTTTGTAATAAATGACAATGGCGTGTGAGTAAACTCTCTAGTTTGTGATAAATCTCTTTCTGATGTATATTTTCTCCAGTAATAACTTCTGAACTCTAAAAAAGATCATCTGTTCCTCGGAGGTGGCTGGGTCTCTTAAATAGCCCCCACACCACTCCCAAAATAACTTAGTCATTAATAACTGTGAAAGACATACCTCATACTTTATGTAACAAACATTAAATGCATCATACACTAGTTACATCCACATCATAAACATTAAATGCCAAGACATGTATTTTGCCTAACCACTGTGTGTCAGGGGGCTGTCATCATAGAAATGGCTCACCAATTGTCTCACAGCTCCAAATACCACGATGGTTTACTCAAGTGCAGATTTGACGTTGCCTAGCTGGCTAGTGACATCACGTAAAGTAGATGTGACATTAAGTAGAGGGTTATTTGGTTCAAAACTCAACACCCGATGGAACTCAAAGCTGCTCTGCCCGAGGTTCCGCGATTAGGGTCTTTTGGTGTTTTACCAGGTGTATCTAAGATGGCCAGGACAACCCCCAATGGTGCCTCACTTATCAATCCTCCAAACAAAGTCCCTCTAAAGTTCCCATAGCGAGGTCATTCGATAGAGCATAAAAGCTCTCCTAGGCCTTGCCAGGCCTGGTCTCTCGCGAGTACCGTTCAGCCTCATACTGAATGCCATTATAATCTTTACATTATTACAATTATTATAGCTCACAGTTAATGTAAGAAAAATATACAATCAAGACTAAATTAAAAAACATGACTAAATAATGAGCTCTCTCGGTTAGTTTCTTTGCTGGAAGATCCCTCTGGACTGCCACGCTGAGCTACATCACTTTGAGCTGCCTCGCTGTCTAACTGAGCTGCATCGCTTTGAGCTGCTTTGCTGCCTTAATCCCAAACACTATTGTTAATGGGGGGAATATCTCTAATCTCAAGATTACTTTTAATCCCCTTCTATATTTGCCCCTTCGTGGAGAGATTTTTTGTGGAAACAAGAAATGTCTGCATGAAAACTTTTCAATCCGATGAACCTTCTCTGTGTGAAAAAATTCTCGCATCTTTTCCTTCACTACAACCGTTGTGGTTAATGCCTCCAGGAAAAAGAAAAATTCTCACGGATGTACTTGAGTCGAAATGCTGCGGCTTATTGGTGCTTTGTCGAAGGGACATCGCAGCTTTTTCCTCTTACAGAGCTTCAATCGTTCTGGATTGACTGTTTGAAATTATCTCGATGGACCTACTGACTTTATCAAATACCCGTTCTGGCTCTTGGGAAATGCAATTCTCCCGTGTAAACTTCTTCCTAGGAAATTCTCCCTATTTAAAGGAATTACTTCATTTGGGTCTGCTACATTGTCGTTTCATCATGTTAAAAAAAAGTAGAAAAATTCTCCCCGATGTAGCTAAGACATATCTAAATAACATTTGGACTTGTGGTGAGGGGGAATTGAAGCTTTTTTGAACCTTTAGGACAACTTATTCGTTGGGAGTTATTGGATATGATTGACAAATATTCTGGCACCAAAACTCAAACTTGCCTAGGAAGAAAATCCTTTCTATTCTCCATGCATCACTTCATTAATGACGTGGTGTTGTCTTTTCAACTGTCAGGACACTTCCCAAAGTTCCACGTGTCTATTTGAAATGATTGTAGGCGGCTTTACACGTGTAGTGGTGGGAAACTCAAAAGGCGAACCCAGAAATTTCAAACCACTATTATTCAAACACTTAGCCATTTTCCCCTTACTTTGCCTTCATTGTCCTCAAACTCCCAGCATTCTTGGAGAGAGAAACTTTATAAAAACTCCATTGTTGCACTATTTTCACTGGCTTCCTTCTTCCCACCGTCTCTTATACCACCACCTATGGATATACTCATCCATTTTCATCCATAGCCCTTCCTTACCAAGTTATTTCTCTCATCGTCACTTATTATGGCTTCTTCTAATGTCCCCAAGGCTACCACTACCGTTGCTCCACCAATATCTTCCTCTACCACTTATGGTGCTACTGCCACCACTAGCGCCACCCATTTGGATGTTTACTGTCAAGAGAAATTAAATTTTTATTATCGGTCTCCCATTTTTGGCAAGGGTGATGAGTTCTCTGATGCATGCAAGACCTGCCATTTTTTAGCTAAGTACGACCCTTTGCTACTGGGTGATGAAGAAGAATATTTATCCAAGTGGGGATTTTTTCCTCTAGAGGGGACTCTACATTTCATGTTGGATCGTGGTGACTTCCCTTACTCCTAGATTCATTTCGAAGCACCTGAGGGATCGCCAACTCATTTTACTTCCTGGCATGTGCACATGTAGAGCTCTCACACTGAAGCTCTTGCCAAGGTTGGTCTTCACCGAGCCAGCTGTTTGGGTAGTTCACTCTTTCTAAGAATAATGCTGCACTCCAAGTGTTGGTTTCTAGATGGAACGTTACAACTCACATATTCTTCGCTTCCTGTGATGAGTTTAGCATTTTGTTGGAAGATGTTTATGAGCTACTTGGGTTCGAACCCATGGGTGAGTTTACTTATCTTGATGAGGCCTTGGATGCAGAAGAAACTGCTGATCGAGCTGAGCTAGATCGAATTTTCCACCGTTGCACTGGGTCTTCTAATAAGGCTAGTTTTACTCCCCTTATCAGCTATTTCTTCAAACCTCCTACTACGAAGGATTCCACTTCTATTATGGGCCATGGTAAAGGTACATCTTTAGAATTACCAGCCTATATTCTTATGCTGCTTTCCCATTTCTTCTTGACTGGGAAACCCAACGAACAGCCCAAGAGGGACCTTATAAACATTTCTATCCATTTGGCTAGGGGTTTCAATCTTCCTATGGATACCATTCCTTTGGGGTCCCTCTATACTTGGATGGATCGAACCCACCTTGAAATGGCACGGTCCCTTTGTCATTATAACTTGGCAAATTTTTCCAATCCTATTATCTTAATGGGTTTCCTCTATACCTATTTTTCTGGCATTGATGCCAAATCTGTCCCTTATCCCGTGAGTTAAGGCATTAAACCCCCCCACCTCTTATGCTTCCATAAAAAATAGTGTCGAAAGGAAATAATGGAAGTTTTTGACCGTTTCAATTACTTTATCATGAGGATGTATGGAGAATCTACCTTCACCCATACTTGGAATTTTTTCCCTTTTACAACTATTACGGTCACTTTTGTTCTAGTTATAGAAGATCCTTCACAACCATGGTACTTTGTTTACTCCTAGGTTTCTTCCTTCCTTCACTGAATCGGTATATACTTGTGAACCTTATAACCCCGATAGGTGTAGCAGGCAGTTCGTGTTTGATCAGGGGGCTTCTCGACCTGTGTTTTAGTTAACGAATATGAGGGATACTTTTGCTGAGGCTTGCGCCTTCTACCTTTCCTCAACGGTACTTGGTACGACCTCTATTATGGATAGTAGAGTCACCCTCCCTAGTTCCACATGGAAAAGGGACATGTCTACCTCTTTTGCCACTAAATTTCAGTTGATATAACTGGCCATGATCCATGAGTTCATACAAAGTTCCCCTAAATATCCCCAAATTCTTTCTTTCTATGCCTTGGAATTGGTCCTCAAAGGTAACTCTATTCTTGGAGTTGAGTTCCCTCTGAGTAAGACTGTTAAAGATCCTCCCATCGAGCTACCCCCTTATTGCCTAATGATCCATACTGACACGGCCAAATCCAAGACCGTTGGAACCCCCAAACAGCTTGCCCCTACTGAAGATGTTTCTGGTGAGGGTGTTACAACTGAAGCAGTTTCTGGCGAAGGGCCTTCCCAGCCACCAGCCAAAAAAACTAGGAAGTCTAAGAGTGGGACTTCCACAAAGTATAAGTCTGAAACTCAGCCTCAAACTGATTTGGAGACATTACCCCATCGCCCCCGTTCCTCCTCCCATGTCTACAGAAGTGAGGGAGGAGTTGAGAAAGAAAATTTAGACTGAGGTGGAGTGAATAAATGCTAAGTTTCGATGATGTGCTCCCATAATTCCTCTTGCTACTGCCTTCCCGACTATCTTAGATGATCCCACAAAACCAGGGTCAAAGAGGAGGAAGAGTTCAAGGGTTCCACAAAGTGCTAGTGCTGTGGGTGTGAGGAAAAAGACTCTGGGTATTAAGTCCTAGAATAAACGATCTCCATATGTACATCCCATACTAGCTCCCTCTACCATTGCCTCTCCTCCTCCTTAGCCAATGGTAATATCCTCCCATTCTCCCTCTGGATCCAGGCTATGCATATGTGTTGTTGTTATTACTCCCATTTTTCTGAAATGAACTGCATCTGTCTAAATCTTAACAGTTTTGGTGCAGGAGGTTGAAGAAGAAAGGCCCATCCCCCCGTGAGTCCTTTCGTGGGGGGACATTTTAGCTCCTCTCAAACCGATGAAACTCATCTCCATTCCTCCATGATCAGGCTTACTTACTCTCGCCATTTGACCTCAAAATGTACGAAGGATGCTACTGCAGGGGGTGATTCCATTGAGTCTATGGGAATCTCTTCTCAACCAGAGATAACTCCCCCATCACCTTCTGAATTATCACCTCAGCCTGAGGTTCTTCTGCCCATCGTTCCAGCTACAGAAATTTCCCCCGGGGTAACACATTCTCAATAACTATTACATCTGACGTCTTTTCTCTCTTCCACCCTTTTTTCTGTTTACCACGCTGAACTTTAATCTGTTGTGATTCCTTAGGTCAAAGAGGCGTCTTTGTTATCTAACATTCTTCTTCCCACTGTGTTGACAAAACCCCTAACTGCAGTTCCCCTCTTCGGTGCCATAACTGAGGTAAGTAACATTTAAAGGTATTTCTCCCTTCTTCTGTACTTATTCCCCATTTCTAACACTTAGCTTCATTTTTGTAGTTTCTACAGATCTTATCCAACCCTCTTCTCTTCTTGGTCTGCCTATTCCCAAGGCCAGGGTTGATGTTTCTGCCCAGAGTGGTGATTCTTCTACGTTCATCAACCTTGCGCAATCACTTGGAGGTCAAACGGTCTCCCCAAGTGGGACTCATATGTTGGCCTTAGTACCTTTTATTGGCGAAGAAGGTTCAGCAGACATTGAGTTTCCCACCGTTAAGGGTGCTATGGAGGCTTTCACAAAGGTAGATTCGCCCTCAACATTTCCCCTCACTGCAGCTTCTAAGGTGGCTCCCTTTCTTACTCTAGCCACTTGTGAGGTAATTCGCTAGTGTCCCTTCATTTCTGATTATTTATCCTTTATTATGGACAAAGCATAAAATCTAGAAGATTCTCATTTCTCAAACTTTTGAACTCCACCAGTAGTGACTTAACTAATGAAAACACTTATTAACATTTTCGCAAACTCCACCTATAACAGTGACTTAACAACGAAAACACTTGTTAAGATTTTCGTAAACTTCACTTATAACGGTGACTTAACAACGAAAACACTTGTTAAGATTTTTCACAATCTCCACCTATAATGGTGACTTAATAATGAAAACACTTTTTAAGATTTTTTCTAACTCCACATATAACGGTGACATAACAACGAAAATGCTTGTTAAGATTTTTTCGCAAACTCCACCTATAACGGTGACTTAATAATGAAAACACTTGTTAATATTTTTTGTAAACTCCGCCTATAATGGTGACTTAACAACGAAAACACGTGTTAAGATTTTTTGCAAACTCCAGCTATAACTGTGACTTAACAATGAAAACACTTGTTAAGATTTTTCACTTAACTCATTATTTCTTCTACCCATTCTCACGTTGCTCGTGAATACTTTCCGGTGGGAGAGAAATATCCACCAGTTCCTTCGCCCATCGTTTCACCCCATCGGGAACCCGCTATTTTTAAAGATTCTAGTCATGATGATCAAGGTTCCACAACTGGTGCTGCTGCTGATAGCGAATTTGGTTGTGACCTTTCTCTGCCCAACCTAGTTCCTCATGACTTTTACGTCATATGGCCCTTCAGCGTTCCCCTCAAATGCCTTCCAGCTATCATTTGGTGATTGAGCAGCTTGCAAGCCATCACCATGAGACTTTTAATGTGGATTGTCTACATTCGAACATCCCCATGATGAGCCGTAGGCTTCAAGTCATAATGATCGTCGTTACTTATATTGTCAGTACTCCTACCACTAACATTACTAGGCCTCTCCTTAACCAATTATTGGGCTATCTGAGGGAGTTGGGCCAATATGGCTTCCGTTTTAACAGGTTGATTGGGCACTTAAAGACTTTGAAGATCCAATGATTGGAGAGCCATAGGGAACTGCTATAGAAACATAGGGAGCATCAGAGAGCTGAGGAAGCTAGGTTGGTCAAACTTGTACCTCTTCGTAAAGATGCAAATAAGGAGGTAGAAGACATCAATTTTTTATTCATCTAGTGAATAAAAAATGAGAGAAACTCCTTATCGAGTGTACACAATCTCAAATGAGGTTGGAGATTTCTATTAATGCCCAACAGTCTTGCCTAGCAGCTTCTTCGGGCCTGCCTGGAGATTTTTTCTCCGCTCCGGACTTGTGGTTCCTCTTAGTCCAATAAACTATTCGCTTTTATATACATTCTTTTTTTTTCTTTTTATGTTATTCTTGGGAAATAGCTACCAATCTTGTAATGCCCCAAAGTTTGTGAATGAAAGAAAAAGATGTATGTTTTCCTATGACACTTCTTTGTGCTGTAACTACTTGCGTATATTACAATATTCTACAGTTCTTTTATCTCCACTCAAGTTGCAATAATATACATAAAATACAACTTGTATATTCATAACAACAATAGCAGCTAGATACAACGATGGTCCAAAACTTAATTGGTTATACAAGATAGACTTTCAACCATTTATTATTAATCTTGAAAGGCTTGTCTTCTTCCATCTTAGAAATTAAGCAATAACCTGAATCATGAGCTTCTTTTATGATGAAAGGTCCCTCCTAATTTATTGTAAACTTAAGTAGGGGAAGTTCTATGATGTGCTTCACTACTGCCTTCAAAACGAGGTCTCCCTCCACGAACTTTCTTGGTCTCACCAAGTTGTTATATGCCCTAGAAAGCTGCTTCATGTACATTTGAAAGCGCTGCAACACATTATCTCTCTGTTCATCCAACGCTTCCAACTACACATGTCTGTTCTGAGGGAGTATGCTACTTAATAAGGAATATCGGTCAAAGGGAACTTTTAACTCTACCGGGAGAATCGCTTCAGCTCCATAAACAAAGGAAAATTGAATGTATCCTATGGTCTTCCTTTTAGTCGTTCAATATACCCACAATACAGCTGGTATTTTATCATCCCAAGATCTTGGGAAATCCTCCGTCATCTTGGAGAAATTGTAAACCAAAGTTTTATTAGTTGCTTCGGCTTGACCGTTTCCCTTAGGGTATGCCACCGTTGAGGTATGATGAACAATAGAGTACTTGTCTGTAAGCATTGTTAACTCTGAATTGACGAAGGGGTTCCGTTATCAGAGAGAATAACATTTAGGATCCCAAAATGGGAAATGATGTATTCTCTGATGAAGTTGCTCACTATCCCTGTTATTTCCCTTCCGAGTGGTATTGCTTCAGCCGACTTTATAAAGCACTCCATTGCCACTAGTATCCAAATCTTCCCCCTCAAAGAAGGATGTATTGCCCCATGAGGTCAAACGCCCAGGTGTGAAAAGGACAAGGCATCACTAGGGAGTGTAAAACCATCGATGGGTCATGGATCATATTTCCTTATAGTTGGAAAGCCTTACATTTTTGAACGAACTTAGCAGAGCCCTTTTCCATCGTTGGCCAATAATAACCCAACATCATCAACTGGTCATACAACTTAGCCACTCCTATGTGGGTTGGATCGTGTACTTATTTGAGGAATTCGATTGCTTCTTCCTTTGTGATACAACGTAACGACTTGTTGAAGTAGACCCTTCAGTAAAGCTGCCCTTCTTGAACGTAGAACCTCAAGGCCTTTCATTTTATTCCGATTGCAGAAAGTTTTTGTATTGGGATAACTCCATCTTTAATGAAGTCAATATAAGGCTACCTCCAGTCTGATTGAGCTTCAACGAAATATCATTCATCCCCATAGAATAATAGTTAGCATTTATCACACTTCTGTTATAGCTCTGTTGCGTCCTGTTTCATTATAGGCCAAAAATATCCATCCCTTTGGATTCTCCTATAAAGAGGCATCTCAATTTTTTCGCAGTGCTCTTTATGTGTTTTCTTTAACCTCCGCTCTACTTATTCTGGGCCGATGCATCTTGACAACCATCCTCCCGCATTTCCCTCAGCTTCATTGCTCCTTCCGCGGGCTCCAGTTATTTTATAATCTCTCCCCTCCAGTCAGAGTCATCCTCCATCGATAGGATTAACTGTACCACCGAAGTAGCTGTTCTTCATTGAATCACGACTGTAGTTGTATCGTTACTCATGACCATCTTTTGAGCGATGGTGGCATATGCATTTAGATGGCGGTTCATTATTCAATGATTTCTCTTGATCTTGGTCCGATGGAGCTAGTTGAGAAGCCTTTGAATGATTGTTCTGTAAGGTGCCAGACTTAGGTGTTTTAATGCATATTCTCCATTCACTTGTTGAATTACCAAATTTGAATCACCCTTGATACAAAGTGAATGAATTACCCATCTAAGGGCCTCTAGTATCCCTAGTACCAACGCTTCATACTCTACTTCATTATTAGAACAATGGAAATCTAAATTATAAGAAAGAAAAATCTCCTCCATTCATTTTGAAAGAATAACCCCAGCTCCTCCTTTTCTTTATGCTGAAGATCCATCAAACTGTATGGTCCATTCTTCATCGCTTACATCTAAGTGACTGGCCTTTAAATCGTCTCCTGAAATAAAATCTGTAGGTTGTTCAAACGTCCTAAAGGGGAAGATTTCCAAGTGGTCCGTGTATGTCTGGCTCTTGATTGCATGAGGGACCACGCACTTCAAATCATATTCTGAAAGGATGAGGAACGACCTATCTATCCTACCAATCAATATAGTTCTTGCCAGAAAAAACTTAATAGGATCACAACTTGTCACAATATGAATTGTAAAAGATAATATATAATGTCTAAGTTTTTGTGCTACAAAGACTAAGGCTAAACAGTGCCTCGCTAAGACACTATACCTGGCCTCTCGAATATGTGTGATTCTATGGAGGTAGTAGACTGGCCGTTCCTGCTCGTTAATCTCCTGTGCTAACAGAGCTTCAACGAACATTATGGTGGATGTGAGGTATAGCTGCAACAGTAATCCTGTCTTTGGGGGAACCTTGGTCTGCGGCGAAACGAACAGCTTCTTCATCCTAATGAGAGAATCCTGATGAACCTCCTACCACTTGAATTTTGTGTTCTTTCACAAAATTTGCATCTATGGGTACATTATTTTGGCCAATCTAGGCACAAATCTCCTAAGGTAGGAAACTTTGCCGAGGAAACTCTTCAGCTCCTTTACCGTTCTTGGACTTGGCATCTCCAAGATCACTCATTGTTTATCCTCATCCATCTGAACCCCCTGTCGATCAACTATAAAACCTAGAAACTTTCCACTGGGTTCTCCGAATACGCACTTCAGTGGGTTCATCTTTAGCTTATACTTCCTGCATCGGGTAAACACCTTCCTCAAATCGCTCAGATAGGACTCCCCCTTCCTCGATTTGATGACCAAATCATCAACATAAAATTCCATAAATTTATGAAAGAAGTCATGGAAAATGGCTATGATTATTCTTTGATAAGTAGCTCCAGCGTTCTTGAGTCCAAATGACATCACTTTGTACATGAAGTTTTCCAACGGGGTTCTAAATGTCGTCTTCTCTGCATTTGTGGGGTCCATCTTGATCTAGTTGTGCCCTATATACCCATCCATGAAGCTCTACATCTCATGACCAACCATTGCATTTATCAAGATATCGATGGAGGGTAGAAGGAACTCATCATTGGGGCAAGTCTTATTCAATTCTCTAAAATCCACACAGATCCTTATTTGATTTTTATCTTTATTTCCCACTGGGATAATGCTAGATAGCCAGATTGGGTGCTGTATTAGTTTGATGAACCCTGCTGCCAACAAGCGTTGGATCTCTTCCTTGATCTTTAAGTCCAGCTCAGGCTTGTAAGTCCTTATTGCTTGCTTCACCGGAATGGCTAAGGGAATTACGTCCAACTTGTGGCAGCTCACTTCTTCATCCATCCCTTCCATCTCTGTGTAATTCTATGTAAAAATGTCTATGAACTCCCGAATCACCTCAACCAAGGCCTCTCATTTCTTCTTACTGAGATCCTTCGAGATGAGGATGGCCCTTTGATCCTCCCCTTCCTTCGCCAGATTTAATTGCTCCAACTCTTGTGCGCGCGACTTTAGTTGATCCGCCATGTAGTCTGGTTCTTTGGTGACATCTTCAACAACTCTTGTATGTTGTAGTTGTCTATCACCATACATTTCCCTCGTTGATCCATTAAAAAAAACACTCATATATCGGGTCAGCCTCATTATCAACTTATTCGGACACCCGTTCACACCGTTATAATTGATAGACCACCTTTTCATTTTCGATAACAACCTTCTTACACTGTTTGTTGGCAGTTGCAACTTCCTTCATCTTATTTTCTTTAGAAGCCCCAACGACTCTTCCTCCTGAGAATCAACTCAACACACTTTGTCGTTGGACCTCATGCTCCGTCAGAAGAGTTACTTCGAGATATTTTAGGGACAAGGGACCACCTGGTGGGCTTCTTCTTTCCTCACTCCTTTGCTCCTTGCAACTTCGTTATTCTGCCCATTTAAAGACCCCATCCTTTCCCTAATCGAGGGAACCCACGCTCCATCCATTATTCTCATTAGGACTCTGACGTCTTCATCTAATTCTGTGCAAAATGATGCATCTATCAAGTGAGTTTCTTCGACAGCGAAGGGACTCTTCGTGGATCTAATGGTGATCTCCATTCCTTTGATATTAGCCTTGGCACATTGGTGATACATCGAAGGAACTAACCCTTAGTTATGTATCCATACTCTTCCTATCAAAATATGGTAGGAAGTTACACTCTCTATCACGTGGAATTTGCTGTGAGAACTCAAATTTCCAGTCATGATCCCAACGTTCACATAACTAATGGACATGGAAGACTGGTTATCATAACTAGAGATTACCAAAGGCATGGGAACTAACCTTTCCTCGAGAATATTTTCTTCATGGAAAGAATGGATTGGAATGATGTTGATGGAGGCTCCCCCATCCATAAGAGCCCTTACAAATCTAACTCCGTTAATGCTAGTAGTTACATACAATGGCCTATTATGAGGGAATATCGTGTCTCTATACGCATCACTAAAATTTATCTCTAATAGAAACCTCTTTACCCACCTGGCCATGGTTCCTTTCCAACTCAGCGAAGGGACTGCGTTCTTCCTCGCAATGTCAAGGATTTCCTGGGTTATCTCCAACCAACTTTCCTTTGGTATCCCCACCTGGGCGAAGAACTAGGCAAATTTTGGAGACTTCAAAACTGCGCAGTATTCCATATCTTGATCTACTTCATCTGCTTCAAAGTTATATACTTCCTTCATATCTTTATCACCTACTTCGTCGTAAACTATCACTACTTTATCCATTCCCCCGGTGTAATCTTCCAAAGACTCTTCAAACTCCTCCTACTTCATTGTTATATCCCTTGCTTCTCTTTCAGCCTCATCGTCGTAGGCCAACACCCGATTGGCCCCGTGTGTTGGGAGTGGGTTTTTGTCAACATTTTGCGAAGGGATTTGCAATATTACTGCCTTCACATGTTTGTCGATGATTCTTATTATCATGAAATAACTCTCTGTTGGATATTTGATCTTTCGATGGATCTGGCAATATTTGGGATTCGCTCTAGTGGCTACGTTCGGTTCCCCTGTGGGGATGACCTTTGGTTCTTACACCATTCCTCCTTGAACTATGGCATTGTCATAGCTTACAACCTCCTCTACTGTACAAGGCAACAGTGGTGGATCCTCCCTATCTCTTACAAACTTTCTCTTATTGTCCATCTTCGTTAGTTTTCCCCCATCTGCTCCTTCAGTGTATCCCACCTGTGTGTCTGAGACCTCACTCCCGTAGGTTGTATCAACTGTCTAAACATCATAGATACCACCACCGAGTTTGGTCATACTACCAATGATATATTCCTTACTTCCTTTAGGAACTCTACAAAAATTCCCTCGCGCATCTCATTAATAAGATGACATATATACTAGGGGAGGAGTCCTTACTCACAAATCTACAGTAGTTTGTACTCTCTGGCCTCCTCCCTTATATTGAGGGACCTTTCCTTGAACCTTCAGATGTATGTCATCACCTCTTCACTTGATCATTTCTTCTCTCTCCCTAGTTGGGTGAAGGTGAACTCATCTTCCGCCAAAAAGAACTTCTGGACGAACAAAACATGCATCTCATCTCACGTGGAAACATTCTTAGGAGCCAAGTGAGAATACAATGTATATGCTTTATCGGTTAAGGATTTGGAAAACTCCCTTAACCTATGTTTTTTTGTTATAATGATCCCCCAAATATTCAATGAAGCGTTTAATGTTCTCCTTCGAATTTCCACCCTTATATTTTTCAAATATAGAAGGAATATAATCCTTTGGGTAGGGCTCCTCAGTATACTCCTGAGGATAAGGCATT
This sequence comes from Sambucus nigra, assembly GCA_949130495.1. Classification (NCBI taxonomy): domain Eukaryota; kingdom Viridiplantae; phylum Streptophyta; class Magnoliopsida; order Dipsacales; family Adoxaceae; genus Sambucus; species Sambucus nigra. The sequence goes on along the minus strand of OX422214.1, from coordinate 377,473,460 downwards.
CATAAGTTGTCAATGGCCAAAGCTACCTCGCTAGCAGATTGCGAGGAAGCTTTGATGAGCTTTAACATCTCCTTTTGCACCTCTTTTTCTCATCTCTTCCATGGCTGATACCATTAAAGGGATGGCTAGAGGAACCATAGGTTGGGCACCCATTATTCCTGGAAAAATTATCACAGATGGAATGGTTGGTACTCCTGGGGTTCCCACTGTCTGATTTACGATAGGGGGTATATTTTCTAGGACCATTCCTATTAGAACTACACTTGGTGGGGCTATTGGGGCTGCCCCTAGTGTCACGAAGGAGTTGGCTTTAAATCCCCCCAACACCATTGAAGCTACGAGAGTTTGCAAAAACTTATAGAATTTATTCATGAGGAGTGCCACTTGAGCTGGTCCCAACCCGGTGCTCGTGGAAGCTTGGGTCACTCCTGGAACACCCATCGCCGTTTAAACTGGAGATACCTCCAGTTGAGGGGCTCCGTCCATTGAAAACTCCATCTCTCTCGACGCCTATTATTAATTGTGTTGAATGTCATCAAAAATAAGTCTTTGATTAATGTTATCCTGCACCATACTCCTTGCTTAGAAGAATTCCTCCCCAACTAAGTCGCCAAATGTAAGAGGGTAGTTTAGATTAGATGGAGGTGTAACCCCTTTTGAGTAAAGTAATGATAAGTTAACCAATCACGCTATTTATTAACTACAAGACATGCAAACACAACTTAGTGAAGATAAACTCAGTATTAACACAAAAATCTCTCTTGTATGACTTAAATGACAATAATGGGCTCAGAAATAACTCATTTAGAGGGAGAGATAAGTAAGCACCGTATGTACACCTTGGCAGGCAGCCAAACACCCCAACCACCCTCTAAGATCTCTGTCAAATATTAAAGCTTCGTAATAAATGACAATGGTGGGTGAGTAAACTCTCTGGTTTGTAATAAATATGTTTATGATGTAAATTATCTCAAGTAATAACCTCTGAACTCTAAAAAATAACATCTCTTCCTCGGAGGTGGTTGGGTCTCTTAAATAGCCACCACACCACTCCCGAGATAACGCTGTCATTAATAACTGTGAAAGACATCCCTCATACTTTATTTCACATTCATTAAATGCATTATGCATAAGTTACCTCCATGCCATAAACATTAAATGCCAAGACATGCCTTTTGCCTAACCACTGTGTGTCAGGAGGCTGTCGTCACAGAGGTGGCTCACCAACTATCTGACAACACCAAATACCATGGTTGTTTACTAAAGTGTAGAGTTGACATTGCCTAGCTGGCGAGTGACATCACATAAAGTAGATGTGACATTAAGTACAGGGTTGTTTGGTTCACAACTCAAAGCCCGATGGAACTCAAAGATGCTATGGCCGAGGTTCCATAGTTAGGGTCTATTGGTGTTTTACCAGGTGTATATAAGATGGTCAGGACAAGGCCCAAAGGTGCCTCAGTTTTTGATCCTCCAAACCATATCCTTCTAAAGTTTCCACGGCGAGGTCGTTTGATAGAGCATGAAATCTCTACTAGTCCCTACCAGGCTTGGTCTCTCGTGAGTACTGTTTGGCCTCACACTGAATACCATTATAATCGTTACAACATTACAATCATTATAGCTCACATTCAATGTAATAGAAAGATACAATTAAGACTAAATTAAACAAAAGGACTAAAGGATGAGCTCTCTCGGTTAGTTTTTTTGCTGGAAGGTCCCTCTGAGCTACCATACTACGCTGCATCGCTTTGAGATGCCTCACTGTCTTACTGAGATGAATCACTTTGAGCAGCCTCCCTTCCTTAATCCCAAACACTATTGTTAATGGGGGTATTATCTCTAATCTCATGATTACTTTCAAGCCCCCTCTATAATTTTATTCCCAAACATTTGGTGTTACAATAAAAATGAAAAGGAAATACAAAGCCTATCCTACTGTGCGTTTTCCTTTATCTTTGGTCATCTCAATATGATGTTCATCAAGGGTGCTCAACAGGGTAGTGAATCTAAAATCTCTTAGTCTGGTAGGTTTTTTGCTGCTCAGTCGATCTAGTAAATGTTGGGAGCAAACATACTGATCTTCTCCTTCCAGGCCATAATCCCCAATATACTTTTTGATTGAACTTTGAGGAATAACATGAGGAGAAATCTAACTTACATCAATCTTGAATGGAGAATCATGATAATCCAACATTCTAAGATCATGATAATACCACAGTTCAGTGCCCATTAGGAATCATCAACAAACCAATCAAGTTTAACTAACCCCATTCATATCCATCATTCCTAGCCTGCTCCATGTGTTTATCCATGTAAGTTAGGCCTCAACATACCCATACATCCAAACAACCTTGGGTTACTTATGGAAGTGTAAAGTTAATCGATCCACCCTGTCTTGGAGTTTTTTTAATAGACTGATCATTTTCCTAAAGTAGAGCATCTTAGTCGTCCAAAGCCTTTTAGGTTCTTTCTTCATCAATGGTTGGCGAACATCTATGTTTTGCCTAGAAGATTGTTTAGATTTAATTTCCTTCTTCTTCAAGGCCTCCAACTCTTTTAATAGCCTCACATTCTATATCTTGAAAAAGGACACCCCCTCATCTGGCCCAATATTAGTTAACTTCTTTAAACTGTCCAACTCATTCCTCAAGGTATTATTTTCTTTCTCAAAAAATGCAAAAAATCAGAGGGCATTCTCGACTTCTGGGTTTAATGACAACTCCATTTTATTCAAAGTATAAGTAATAATTTTCATTTTCTTATCAAAACCTCAAAATTCACTCAAGGACTTGTATATAGCTTCATAATAAGAATAAAGCAGTGCCATGGAAAGTCTATAATCTTCTTGCATTTCTTTAATCATTTCGTAATACCCAGCATTGATGATGAACATATGCATCTTTTACTTGGTTGGAGGCATCTGGTACGATCAAGCCCACCAAATCTTCTTCAGTTAGTGGAACACGACTAGCCTCAAGAAGACTCCTACATCGCCTAAATAGGTTTGACTCAGCGAAAACTATCATCTTCTTCTGGGCATCAAACTGGAAATTTACAATATAAGTCTATGGGCCCGAACAAGAAGAATAAATAGTGTAAATAGTAAGGAAACTAACAAGCAATAAACTTCACAATAAGATGGGACAGATACGGAAAACATGTGTCATTTCATTGATAATTAAAGGGTTACAAAGTTAGTTACATTACAAAAGGAAAATAAGAAGAAATGGAAAATAAATAAGAGGAAAAGAAAAAATAAATTATCTAAAAGAATCTAAACCCTCTCATTATCCTTCTCTTGGTCCTTGGTCTTATCCTGGTCAGCAGTACAAAGGTCGACATGGTTTGCAGGCACCGTTGAAGTCTCCCCAGAACCCTCCTCCTCATCATCAAATTCTTTGTATAGGTTAAGAGGAGTTCCTAGGTCATGTCTCTAAAATAATTTAGAGTCTTCCTGAGTGACGACCTCCTTAAAAACTTATGACCAACCCTCTTTAAAGGAATTTTTTTTTATCATACTCTATCTGGATGGTTGTATGAGAAAAAGATTATCCCCATCCATTATTGTACTCTTCCTTGTCTTTATTACACTTGGCCTTTAGAGTAGTGTTATGGGCAATCAATCTGACAACCTTTTCTCTAGTCTTTTCCCTACACTCATCTTTAGTAAGTTTCTTCTCGTCTTCGGTCAATTGATCTAGGATAGTATTTCATTGATTATATGATATCTTGGCATTATCTTTAGCTTCCTTGGACTTATATTCTGATTCCTTTGCCTTATCTTCCATAGCTTTCAAGGAGTTATGTAAACCCTCAAAAGTTTCCTCCACATCAGCCGGGGAGGATCTTAGCTAGTGGTTTTTCTCTTGCATCTGGTTGAAATATACCAAGGGCTGCAAGTGAATCAATATGATACATCCGATCAAAAGAAAAAGTATTGAACATTGTTCATTATCAATGGAAGAGTTACTAACGTACCAAGGCTAAAGTTCGACAAGCCCTTTCAGTTAGTCGGACTCTAGCCATGGGGGTTGTAGATAACCTATCTCCTGAAAGGGTCCAAACATTTGTTAGACCGCTAGCCAACTTGGGGTTCAGCAACACAGATGCATCCTTTGGTCGGCCTAGCTCGGTAGTAGATTTCTTGTAAACTCAAAAGATTTTTTGGCCAACTCTTGATGGCTTGGCAGGCCTTTATTCAAGGTCTTATATTGACATTCCTCAGATGTAACCTCCTTAATATTAACAACCCAAGTCCTTTTCTCAATGACCTCAGACTTCATGTCAGTGGTAGTGGTCTTCATCGCAGTAGGGGAGGAGACTTGGTCAGCAAGTTGAGGATCTTTATCTTCACCATCTCGGTAGTAGTAAAAGTGGGGATGGTTGTGATGTCAAGGGGTTCAAAAGGTGAGGATGTTCCTCCTTGTATAAACTCCACCCAACTGACTTAGCAGTAGAACAAGTAGACACAATATCCTCATCTATATTGATGGGTGGATGAAGCAAGACAAGTGTAGGTCGGGCAACAAAGGAAGTGATGGTAATCTTCCACTCTACCAAGATAGAATCTTCTCGGGGATATTCTTCTCCTGCCCTTTGGTTAATGTCCCACAAGTATTTGGGGTCATCCAGATTCACCTCACTATCTTTGGGACACTTATTTTTTACTTTCCTCTGCACCAAAAACACAATAAGAAAGTTAGTAAGTAAATTTTTTAACAGATAACAAACAGAAGAAATTTAAAAATAAATGTATGACCTATGCCACACCATTCCTGGGGCCACCTGGGACTAGTTTATATTACACCCGCAGGAAGGGGGGATTATTACCAATTTTTGATAATGACACCATAATCCCAGTAGTCTTTATTGGAATCTGGTGGGTGGACCATTAAAGCCTTATTGTCTTGCCTAGTCTTCAAATAGTATGTACTATCCCCAATCGTTACCCATTTCTATCAGAACATCAATTCAGGGATCCCAATATGGGTCCCATAAATCTCATTCCACCTACTCACTCCATTCACCACCCTCCATGTGTTCAAATCTATTCTTTCTTAAACGACATCTAAATAATGGAAGATCTGAACAAAAAGTGGGTTTGATGGAAAGTAACGCCACACTCAATAATAAACCGAGTGGGAATCCAATGACACTCAGCTATGTAATAATCATCAATAGGACCATGAGCAATATCTAGACTTACCCAATCAGGAATTTTCATTTTTTCCCCAAATTCCTCTAAGGAATTATCACCCATGGTATACACCCAGACGGAAACATAGGAAAATCAAAGAAAATAAGGGAATGATAGCTTACAGAGATCGAAAGGTAACAACATAGGCTGAAAAATGACGGTGAATAGGTACAAACAAATACTACTTTTTATTTTTATTTTGAGGTGATGAGACTAAATCCTATTGGCACACCTTTTTGGCATATTTTTCTTTTTATTTCCTTTGAAATGTTTTGGCCTCTTTTGAACCTCTTTGGAGTTTGGCTTATGCTTTTGTTCCACACATTTTTTAGGTCTAATTTACATGGTGTTTTAATAGCAAAGGATAGATAAGCACCTTTGGTAGCCTTTCCCCATTTTTCAAATATGTCACATGAACTCACGGTAATGGTTCTTACATGCACTACTTTCTTGTCAAGTTTTATCGCATTTGGTGCGCTGTATAGACAAAATTGGGATGGAAACACTCAAACCAACATGTGATAGACAAGTACAATATTCAAATAAAACCGTGCTTGTGTGCAATAAAGGAGATAAGGAGACAAACATGTAGAAAGATATCACTAATCGCATATCAATGACTCCAAACAATGTAAAGCACATGGATGAAATGATGTAGCCTCTCAAATCACTATCAAATAGTCATGTGGAATATGGAATGAAGTTGTGACTATGGATAGCTTAAATGGTGATCCATAAGTGGTGTAAACAAAGTAAAAAGCTATTTTTGAATTTTTCAAAAATTTTATAAAAAGAAAATCTTTTTGTCTTTTTCAAAAATTTATTTAAAACAAAATATTTTTGGAATTTTCCATTTATCAAAAAATAGAAAATCTTTTTGTATTTTTCCAAAAATAAAAGAAAAATAAAACGAGACGAAAATGATACAAGCTAGAGGTATGGATCATATAATATGAACATGAAAAATTCATCATACTCTAGAAATGGTAACCACCCCTGTAAATTCCTGAAGACCTCTTAAGACTCTCGAATCTAAGGGCATCGTGAAAATATCAGCTAATTGGAGGTCGATAGACAAAAAACTCAAGGATACCACATTCTCTTCTACTAGTTCACGGATAAAGTGCTTGCATATCCTAATGTGCTTTGTGTGCGAATACTAGACTGGATTATGGGATATGTGTATCTAGCTCGTGTAATCACAGGAAGTATTCATGGTATCCTATGATATCCTATAATCCTGCAACATCTACTTCATCTACATAGTTTGCATGGAACAACTCCCGGCGGCTATGTACTCAGCCGCCCTAGTGGTCAAAGAGATGGACTTTTGCTTCATGTTCAACCAAGATAAAAGAGTAGAACCAAAGAAGAAACACCGACTAGAAGTTATCCAACATCCATTTGCATCCCCATCCCAATCGGCATCCTAATAGGCGGACAAACAGTCATCAGTATCAAAGGAATACCAATTGCCAAATGAGAGAGTCCCACTCACGTATTTGATAATACATTTTAGAGCGAGTAAGTGTGACTCTTTTGGGGACTAAAGGCTATGTCGGGATGACTGGCAGTCAAGTAGATAAGACTACATATCATACTCTGATACAAGGTTTTCTCTATGTCCTAACCTGAAATGTCCTTGCTAAGATTTTTTAAGGTACTCATCGAGGTACGTGCATGCTTAGTAGAGTGTAAACCAAATTTCTTCACTAGGTATCTACCATACTTGGATTGGGAGATAAGCATCCCATCCTCTAGCTAACGAACCTGGAGATGAAGGAATAATGTAAGCTCACCAACCATGCTCATCTCAAACTCACTCTTCATCTACTCCTCAAATTTGTGAGCATAGACATGGGCAACCAAAATAACACTATCTCATCTCTCAATAAAAAATGTCTTATCAACTCCTCCTATCATGAAGCCATAGACTAAGAGATAAGAAGTAAGTCGCTCATACCAAGCAAATGGTGCTTGCTTCAAACCATATAGGCTTTTCTAAAAAATAGACATGAATAGGGTTTTAGGGTGTTCAAACCCTTTTGGTTATTCTACATAAAATTCCTTATGTATAATGCCAGTCAGAAAGTCACTCTTGACATCCATCTGGTATAACTTGAAGTGCAAATGACATGCGATGGAAACTAGTAAGCGAACAGACTCTATCCTCTATATAGAAGAAAATGTCTCATCAAAGTCTACACCCTCTATCTGTGTGTAGCCTTGAGCGACCAACCTATCCTTATTTTGGATATTGATACCATTATCATCCATATTATTATTGTGGATCCACTTGGTACCAATCGCATTATTCTCGCTAGGTCGGGGGACTAGATCCCAAACATCATTTTTTCTAAATTGAAGCGACTCATCCTGCATGGAAGATATCCAATGTTCATCCCTGAGTGCCTCCTTGACGTTCTTGGGCTCGATTTTTGATGTGTAGCAAATAATACTAACATCGTTATCCAGCTGAGCACGAGTCTTAACTCCTAGGGTGGTATCGCCTAGAATGTAAGTAGGATTATGACCCTTACGAACCCAAACAGGTGTGTCCCCTAAGATAGGAGTAGGGTCCACCTTGAGTGTGGGAGGCATAATGGGATCATCAATAGGGATGCATCCTCCTAACACAAAAAGTTAGAATCAACAAATACCGATGATTTGTCACATTTCACAGTGACTTTTATTGACTCCATAACCTTCGAGCTATTCAGGTTAAAAACTCGATAAGCTCTATTAGTCCAAGAATACCCTAACAATATTCCCTCTTCACTCCGGGATTTGAACTTTATTAATTACTCTCTATCCCACAGGATGTATGATTTTCTCCCAAAAACATGAAAATATGAAAGGTTGGGCTTCTTTCCAGTCCATAACTCATAGAGTTTCTTAAGAGTGTGTAGATGAGGGTAAACCCTATTCACCATATGGAATGCGATAGACATCACCTCTACCCAAAATCTCCTAGCAAACCTACGACCTAAAAGCATTGATCTACCTATCTTCTGAATTGTTCGATTCTTCCTCTCAATAATCCCATTTTGCTGAGGAGTTTTCAATGTCGAAAATTCATGTTTGATCCCAGAGCTGTCACAATAAAGATCTACTTTAGCTTCCTTAAACTAATCATACTATTGTCGCTTAACATTCTATTAATGGTGACACCGTGTTGATTTTGCAGTACACAACCCGTGGTCATAAAAAATTCCATAACATCATATTTCACTCTCAGAAAACCTACAATTGAGTAACGAGAGAAATCATTTACCATCATGAAGATATACCTATTACCAACCAAACTCTTAGTAACAGTAGGACCGATTAGATCCATGTGTATCAACTCAAGAACTCGTGAAGTGGTAATGGAATTCTACTTCCTTTGGGGGATACTAACATTCTTTCCCAACTGACGGGGTCCACAAACTGCGGAAGTCAACTTTCCAAGTGATGGAAAACCACGTATTAGGTCCTTTTTAGCTAATCTCACAAAATCTCAAAATTTCACATGACCTAGATGTTGATGCCATAGATTCGTATGAGTGATCATGGTGCTATTGCAGGAAAATGAAGACTTCGGCACAACCTCATAACAATTATCTTCAATCCTCAATCCTTGCAGTAGAAGTTTATCATCTTGATCATAAACATTACACTCATTCCGGTCAAATTTTACAGTAAATCAGCGTCGCACATATGGCTAATGTTCAGAAGGTTTTCTTTCAAACCTTTGATATAAAAAAAATCTTCTAGCTTAGGAAGTACTGGTATTTCTACTTTACCTCACCCTACTATGGTAGACTTGCTCGCATCTCCAAATGTGACTTTACCTTCCTTACGATCCTCTAGGTAAGTAAAAAATAAAACGTCGCCAGTCACGTATTTGGAGCACCCACTATCAAATTACCACTAAGAGGTATTATGTCTTTCAAGAGAAATATGAACAACAAGGTATTTTGCATCGTTTTAGGCACCCACATGGAGGTAACCTTCTGTTTGCCCTTGTCATTATTGGTTTTAGTCAGGATACTGGAAGTATCCTTAGACGACAAAGAAATCCGTTGGAACTCTTCCATTAAACTATGAGATGTCGAAACTAGAAACTCAACCTGCACTCTAAGACTCGAAAAATTGCTAGTGTCATGTGGTGGAGCAAAAGTACGTCATTTCCAACCCAAACTATATAAAAAATCCCTATGGTGGCCTCTTCTTTTGCAATAGGTACAAAAGTACACAGTCTTAGGCCGACTTTGTTTTTTTTTCTTGGCTAAATTATTCTTTGGGATTTTGGGTGATGTCCATATGGATTCGTAGTAAACTCAGGAATTCATTCCGATGTCACATCAAATATTGAAGCACCATTGAAACCTATTCCCTGCCTTTGACCAAACCCTAAAGCAAGGGCAAGGAGTATCTTTTCTATCTTTCCAGATTTGTCCTCTATCTTTACCTTAACCTCTCGATCTCTCCCAAAGTCATGAGGGAGTTAGGCTACAAGGTCTTCAAGTTTCTTTCGAGTGTCTAGGCAGGAATGGAGCTCACTTGTAAGACTAGACACTTTCTTGGTCAAGTCCCCTTTATTTTTCTCTAAACTACCCTCTCTCTCTCTCTCTTTATATATATATATATTATGGAAGTGATAATAGAGGACTGTCTTTCTCCCATCTCTCCCAAATCTTTCTCTAAGTCAATGATCCTAAGTTCTAAAACTTTGTACGATTTTTAGTTCTAAAATAATCAACATATAAATCGGCGTACACGCATCGTAGGTCACTCTCTCTATCACTTGCAACATCCTCCTCCTCACTCACATTGCTTTCACTATTGAGGTTTCCCTATGAAGTAGCATCCTCATTATCATGAGGTGTACTGTCAGTACTCACATGACTATCCATGAATGCGGTGAGGTTACATTCATGCAGTGAAATGTATCCAGAATCCACCGACTCGACCTCACCGTCGTCACAAAGGGAGGCATTTAAATCTTCTTTGTCTCTGGCTTAACGTTTCAACCTAGTAGGATACTTAAATGCCTTATGACCTATATTGTCACACTCATAACATCTCTCATCATCTTTCTTAGGAGTGTCCTTTTATCTTTTTCATTTCTCTTTTCAAACTTATTTTTCTCAAAAATCTTTTTGTCTTTGAAATTGCCATTTTTCTTTAATTTGAGAAATTCCTTGAAATATTTCACAAACAAATCCAAGTCGTCTAATTTAAAATCATAATTTGAATCAAATATTTCATCCTCTTTTCTCTTAGACGACTCACCTATCTTTGTAATTGACCCCTCAATCTTCCTAGCCTGGGCTTTACATGCTTCCCCTTTATCTGTTAGGAAACATGTCAATTCTATAAGTATGGAGGTCTCCTACCAACTCTTCTAATTTCAGATTACTCAAATTTACTATTGAATTTAGCACAATGACTTTAGGGATGAAATGCTTAGGTAGTGAACTTAGAATCTTTTTAACAATTCTAGCATCAGGAATGTGTTCACTTAGATTGAAACTAGTGTTTATAATATCAGATAAGCATGCATAGAATTCATAAAAACACTCAAATTCAAGCACGGTGATTGTCTCAAATTGTGTAGTTAAATTTTGCAATTTTGATTATTTAACCACTTTAGTGCCTTCATGGATAAGTTGTAAAACATCCGATGCTTCTATAGACATGGTGCATGTCATAATACATATAAACTCCTCAGGGGTGACAACACTCGAAATTCAACTAAACCCACGTGAGTTATATGTGCTCCGTTTAAAATCATCATCAGTCTATTCAGTTACAACTTTTAAATTTGTTACGTTTTCTATAATGACAGTGGGAGGAGTCCACCCTCTTTCACATAAAACCAAAACACATTCGTCAATGGACTTTAAGTGGGATTTCATACGGGCTTTCCAATATGCATAATTTGTTCCGTAAAATATTATCACTCGATTATACAAGTTTTCCATTGAAATTGCGCTTTTCAAAAAATAAGTTGTTTAGACAAAAATTGATATCCTGGAAAATTTTGCAAAAAAACTTACATGGTATAATTATATAATTGGCTCTGATACCAATTTTAGAGTGCTCAAGTAATCAATGAACAACCTTGTTTAATTAAATTCAAATTTCAATCCCAAAACCCCTAACTCTTGCAACTAATTGTGATTGACTAATTAAATGAAATCAAGTATGCACACAATCACAAATATGAAGAAAATCCCCCAAAGGGATTTTTTTTTATTTCACTATAACTTATGAAACTTACAAATACAGAGACATACGTCTTGACACACGAATACCCGCAGGCATTGGTTCGTTGTCGTCGACAAGAGATCTCGCAAGAGCTCCCATCATCAACAATGGAGAATCAACCTTCTTATACAAAAGTGTACTCCATGCGAGTAGAATAAGTAATCTATGTTTTAAATGATTCGAATGTGAATTTGGGACAGTATGGTGAATCAAAAGAGGTTTAAAACTCACAAAAAATGAAGACACCTATTTTTATAGGAAAATTAAGGCCATGGATCGCTCGAACAACATGCGTTGTTTTTTGAACGAGATAGTCATCTCGCTCGAACTAGATGCCTAATTGATTTGAGCAACAAGCATATATCGCTTAATGTTGCTTCGCGCGACATTGAATGTCGCTTTAATGACCCAAGTGTCAAAATGTATGCCTCTTGACTAAAAAAATAAATTATTTTCTCCAAGAAATACATTTCAGGTAGTAAAAACAGTTTATAAAAAAATCTCAAATAAATATGTAAACCTTAAAAATTCGAAATTAAATATTTTACCATAATCATGAGTGGAGTGGTGGGAATGTTGAAGATGCAGTTTCACGTAACATGTGAGGTTGCACTACGTAAGCATGAAAATGATGAGGGTTACGTGAAGTTTTGGATTAGGATTGAGGTTGTCATGGATGATCGTGTTGACATTTTCATTGTAGGGGTATAAGACATATATGTTGTGATCTAGGACACTTAGAAATTTCCTAGATACTATGATGGACATTTATAAAATCATGTCCTTACATGCTTTAATAGGACAGTTCCATTATGGATGTCCATTGCTTGAAATAATTAGGAATACTTTCTTAATATTTTCTCTCAAAGCGGGTTTCTTAGTGGGTTCGTTGGATTCTAGGCACATACTCATATGTCTCCATCATGAAGAAGATTTTCATAGCATGTGGCTAAGAGACCTTTAGTATATCCATAGATTCAAAATGCGTATCATCAAGTGGTCGAATGATTTCAAATCTAATGTAGACAATACATTTGTTCCTGTGTGGTGAATCTACCATATCCGTCCATTTTTACTCCAAAACAACCCTCTTTTCCTTTGATAATGCGATGGAAATCCTATCAAACTTGATGAATCAATAGGATCCCTGGCTCGCCATTGTATGACTAGGATTTGTGTGCAGGTAAACATGACGAAAAACTTGCCTAATAGTATTTGGTTAGGATCGACTGAAATGAGCCTTTGGCAAAAAATTTACTTTGAAAACCTTTCCCTATATTGTAGCAGGTCCTCAAAAGTAGGTCATGATAGTTTAGAATATAATGAGGATGATGAGGATCATGGTGTCAAAACAGTGGAATTAGGAAAATCACCTTATATAGAAACACAACCGATAAAGAAATTAATTTGGAAGCCAACTCACAAGATTCAAGACCCAATGAATGGAGGCAGTAATGAAGGCATAGTGAGTGGAAGTAATAAGGGTTCCATTAAAGTAGTTATGTCAGACACTTTAAACATGGAGAAGGGGGTACCATCTAGTCCCAAACAAGCTGGAAAATATGGACAAACATTGAATAAGCATATGCAACTTACATCCAATTCATTTGAATTATTGGCACATGCTGACATAAAGATGGAAGAAGGAGAGTTCCAAGTAGATAATGATTTGCATGTATATGCTAATATCAGGCAAGACGATTTGGGGAAAAACACAATGGAGGATTATGATTTTGATATGGACAATATTCCAAAACTTAAAAAGGTGGTTTTGGACCCTACTACAATAAAAGTTTTTTTCTCCTATTGGTCCAATACTATCTACAGATAAATGCATTGCCGAATATTGGCGTCACCTTTGTGCTTCGGACTCTGAAACTAATTTGGTAAGGGAAATAAATGTTGTTTGCGAGACGTTTTCGAAAGGTTTATCTAATAAATTTCCATATCTTGAACATTAATATTTGTTTGTTAATGCAAAAGTGAGAGAAGAAGAATTTACGGGGGTTAAAAAGAAGAGACCCGGGAAAAAGTATTCATCTTTAAAATTATCTCTAATTACGACTCGTTTTAGAGGTAATGTGTTAAAAAGTTTAACTTTTTCTGTTTCTAAATGATTCAAGAACTTTTCTTTATAATATTAGAGGTGTGGGAAATGGTCCCTCTATTCATAGACTGAAAAGGCTTATTCGTATCCATTCGATTAGTGTGCCAACATTACCACAACCAAAGATTGATGATAGTAAAATTGATGAGGTGTGTCGTACATTAAAGCTTGAGGGGGGAATGACTAATAGTAATAGTAAAATATGGATTTTGTGGAGAAATAAATGGAAGGTGGTCTTAACTTATAATGGGGTTCAAACTCTTTCTCTTTGGTTAGGTAATATTTCTTTTATTAATATTATTACTTTCATGGCCCTTTATGTTAAATGAAAAAATGAAGAAACGTTAGAGTTGTGGGAAGATCTAAAGTTTACATCCGGGATTAGTGAGATGAAATGGATAGTGGGAAGGTATTTCAAAATTGTCGCAAAGAATGAGGAGAAAATTGGAGGGAATGGTGTCAATCGGTAAGGAGTTATGGATTTCAATATGTCTATGTTATATGTTGGGATCTAAGAAATCCAATTTAATGGTTCTATATTTATGTGGTGCCATAATCTAGATGCTAATGCTCGAATTTGGGCAAAGCTTGATAGAGTGGTGGGTAATTCAGAATGAATTAACAAAAAATTTACATGTTCGGTGGATCACCTTCATAGGTCTAACTCAGATCATAGTCCTCTTCTTCTAAAAATCTCATAGGATACAAAAATTAGTTCAAGACCTTTCAATTTTTTTATCGTTTTGGACTAAAAGTGACAAATTTCTTCTTGTGGTGAAACAAGCGTGAAATTATGAAGTTAAGGGTAAACCTATCAATGTTATTGGGGAAAAACTTAAAAGGGTTAAATAATTCCTTAAAATTTGGTCGAGAAGTAAATTTGGTGACATTTTCCAAGCAGTGCGAAAGGCAAAGGATGACATGTTGGGTATAAAGGAGTTTGGCACAAATGCTTCAATGAAAAATGTTCTAAATTGCACAAGATTCAAGATGAGTAGTTAAAAGATTTAAAAATAGAGGAGGAATATTGGAAGAAAAATCAAGAGCTAGATGGTTCAAAGATGGGGATGCCAACTCAAAATTTGTTCATGCCATAACAAAGAAGAAGAGGGATGCGCTTTGTCTAAATCGAATTCAAAAATTTCAGGGTCAATAAGTGAGAGCTTGACAGGCATTGGAGAATGAGATGGTAGGCTGGTATTTTACACTGTTATGCTCGAACAACCTCATGTTGATGACCAATAATAGCAACGCAGCTCCTGCAATTACCACTAACAGTTCGGTTAGACCGGGAACTAAAATTTTTAAAAAATTATAAAGAGGAGTCGGGACAAGTGTTCAGTTGCAATAAATACCTTCCAGAAGATGAGACATATTGCATGAAGAAAGTAGGTGAAAATGCCACAGGATTCAAATGAAAAAATCTCCCAATTATTTATTTGGGGATCCCTTTATTCTCAACTAAGAAAAAGAAAACTTATTTCTCCTCATAAATAGACAAGCTGGTTGGGAAACTAAATTATTGGAAACATCATTGTATCTCTCATGTGGATATAATGACTCTTATCAAATCAGTTATGGAATCCATGTATATTCATCTCTTGGTAGAGATGAATCCATCGATAAATGTTCTTAATCATATAAATAATATGCTTGCTCGATTTTTGTGGGGAAAACAAGAAAGAAGACGAAATTTCAATGGTCAAACTGGCATGATATCTGCAAAACAAAAGAAGAAGTCGCGTTTACGATGATTTTTTTTAATTCAAATTCATTATATTACCCTTTCATGAATGCTAAATATAAAAAATTGGAGGCTCAAAATTTCAGGGAGATGATTTTTCTTTCATCACAGGTCTGGAGAATAATGAAAAGTGTTTGGGAGGAATTTTTGAAGTTTTTTTTTATTTTATATCAAGAAAATGGGAATTGACAAACGATGGTTGTTTAACAATTAAATGAAGCTGGCATTTGGTGGGAGATATATTTTGTATCCAACTCTCCTTTTCTCTAAAATGTGATAAGAGGATTCTTGAAAAAAATTCCATTTTTCATGTAGTTGCTACTGCATAAGGGAATTCCGATAGATGAGTACTTTAAAAAACTCCATATATCGTTTATATCGAAATGTTGATGTTGGAAGATGGCTTTTGAGGAGGATAGAGAACGTCTATTTTGGGGTAATTCAATTCCCCAATATATTTGGAGATGTTTCTATAACATTCTCGGGGTGAGGTACAATTGTACAAATTTTAATGGCAACTTGATGAACTAGTGGGTTAATTCTAAAGGTGATAAAATTAGATGTATTCTTTGCCGAATCATTCCCACTTTCATTTGTTGGTATTTATGGTGTGCTCGGAATAATAGCATGTATAAGGGAGTGGGAATAAAGGAATCTTCTATTCTCATTAAGATTTGTGGGGAGATTAAAATTGCTCTTAGATATTTTCCTTTCTAAGGAACGAAAATAAGATATTACATTGACAATTTAGAGGCTTTTTCTCTTTTAGGTTCTCACAATACCTATATTTGATGTAGCCACCGGTGTAAAAGTTTTCCTCACTTATGATTTCTAATAAATTCACGTGACTCAATCCTATTAAAACTCAATCCTATTAATAAAAATGAAAATATTTTTGAAGAAAAATGTTTATTTTATGAAAAGAGGGGTAATAAAAAGGGATAAGCTGGGAATTAAGTTTTTTCAAAGTATGGATTTTTGGAAATTTATTTCGGGGAAGAGGAAAACGGATTTTCCTCAAAAAGTGGGGTTATTAATCGGCATACCCCTTGTTTTACCTATCGGCATAAAGGTCAATTTAAATCACTTCTTTGGCCTTGATTTCACTTTCTGCATAATTGCAGTACTATGAGGGAAGAGGAATTGATGAGGTTCCAAGCCGTTTGTCCTATGTGAGGACCTTTGGGTATAAGTGGTGTTTTAGGGAGTGCATTATTCATCACCATACAAATTATCTATTTTGTGTATGTCTTCTCTTTTTCAAATGGCTCTCCCAATGTCTGAGCTCTTTTCTTCCTACCTTGATGGTCTAGAGGCAATATGCCTATATAATGTCGACTATGACACCTTCATCTTGTGTAGGGTCTTTTTGTGGTGTAACTGGGTTATATACTGGAATCTACTGGTGGTGGCACTACAATTCTGGTACCCCGAACAACACATTTTCCAGTTTTTCATGGATGAGGTGTGCCCTACTTAGGAGAAGGTTTCATCAATGATGGGTGTTAGTCATAGTGCAATGACATATATGCCCCATTTGGCTGGTCCATATCTGATGTCTTTGGATGAGTTACTTCATATTTTTTTCCCTCGAAGATTCAGCTAATGGCCCACAGAGGGAATATTGACCTTCCATCGGTTATGAACTCGGTGTGCCAGAGGGATATCTCTAATGTTAGTTTTGCTATATTTGTGGCCTTGGGCTGACTGATAGGTCATTGCTAGTGATTGGTGATTTGAAGGTTGTTCCCCAATTACCCACGATAGTGGCATGGATGTCTTACCACTGTAGTCCTGCGGCGGTGGTGCTGATGGAGATCTTTAATGTTCTTGATGTTTGGAAGGAAGGTCATTCTGACTTTCTGTGAGGAAACCCTGTGATGTTACTCATGTGACTCTCATAGAGATTTCTACTGGTGGCCCCTCCTGAGTACCTCTTACGGACATCCCTAACTTCTTGGTTAGGCCATTCTCAATTTAGGTGCATTAAGCAAGAACTGGGTTAATTGGTTTGTGGAGCATATAGCGCAGTGTCTTCACTGGTATGTTCATGGTGGGGGTGGGTGACTTTCAACCCATTTTATATTTTAGAGAGTACTGGTATGTGCACTAGTTGGCCTACGCCAGACTTCCTTCTATTTTCGTTTGAGTCTTTTGTGCCAAGTGGGGTAGGAACATATATTACCTCCTCATATAATGAACTTCTTCCTGACAGAGATCTTGAGTGAGTCTTTCTGGATGATACTGAGCTTCTGTGGTAGTATCATCAGTCGTCTACTAATCTATCATAATATATCGAAGGGGCATTTTATGTGTCTCGAGATTATCTGAAATGGTTATGGAAGTAGGTAATTGGGAAGATATTGGAAGAGGATACTGGGCAAAGGTGGCTTATGGCATTCGACAGCACAGATGAAGGGATTATAGTTTCATCAAAGCTTTCCAAGGCATACCATTGCATGGAGCACATTCGGAGCACTAATCGGAGTGGGAGACCTGGGGACCATTAGGGGAAGGTAATGATGACAAGGCAGGGACGTATGGCAACTGGGGGAAGTGTGTTCTGAAAATAGGGGATTTTTATTTGGGATGGTTTGTGTTGGTGTTTTGGGATGTTTTAGGATTTTTCCATGACAGTTATTTTTTTGGTAGGGATTTGGTCAATTGATTTATAGGCTTTATTTTGGTTTTGTAATTGGATGGGAGTGGTCTGTTGGACTTATTTCATTTAATGGCTATGTTCCTTGATTTTTAAATAAAAATTATTATGAAATATTTTTTTTTGTCTTTTGATGAATTTTTTATTTTAACTATTTATACCACTCACTCAGGCGGACATAATACTTTTGTCCACGTAAATTATGAGATGAAACATCATTCTTGGGGTTTTGAAAAGAATATCATTTGTGAAAAAGAGAGGATCGCGACCATGTGTGTCGTATGGGATGCATACGTATCTCTGTGGGTTTTTATAAACATGTGAGCTTCATTTTGACAAAAGGTGTTCTGAGAGGATCAGGTCCCACGTAGTTATGGGTTCGGGGAAAGGATTAGTTTTTTTTTTAGAATATAAGGTGGTAAGAACAGTCGCAGCACGATGAGATTTTGGATTAAAGTTATAATTTCTTGAGATGGTCAGGATTGACTAGATGTGCTATCTTTTCTTCATCAAGATCTATGATCATAGCGGTGCCACCGGGGAGGATTTTCTTTATAATGTAAGGGCTGCTCCAATTAGGTTTGAAATTTATCTAGGGTTCTAGGTGGGTTCTATAATTTCTTTAATGGCAAGGTATCCTTCTATCACATCTCACTCCTTGACTTTCCAATTGAATGATGGCACTATCTGAAGGTGGTATCGCTTTATGTGGTATAGAGCCTTAAAAGTCGTTTCATCCACGAGTGAGCCTTTGTCATAGAGACTATGATGTCAGTCTTATTCTTTGTCCTTAGTTTTGAGAATGACACATAGAGAATAATGGGTAGCCCTAGTACGTGTTCTAATAGAAGTTCAGTAGACCCCGAGGGCATCTGGAATTTGGTCGGCCCCATATTTGTAGCTTTCGATAATCTAGATAATGATAGTTTTGAGGATTTTGTTGGCGTATTTGATAGCGCCATTAATTTTTTGCCTCTGAATTCTATACTCGTCGAATAATTCTCTGACATTTGCTTCGAAGTAGAGATTGGTATCGAATGCTAACTCTTGAGTAACCCCGTATTGGAAAATGATGTTCCTTCTGATAAACTGGATATTTCTTGGAATTTATCAACATAAATGACTCGACTTTGACCCATTTTGTGAAGTAGTAAATGGCGGCCAGGATGAACTCGTGCCCATTGAAAGCTTTGGGAATGAACTTACCTTTGATGTCTCTTCCCTAAGTGGAGAAGAGTGAGGGAGAGGTCATATTGTACACTTCTCGGGGAGGTAAGTGTTGGATGTTAGCAAACTAATGGCATTTGAGGCATATTTGAACATAGACAATGCAGTCTTACACCATGGTAGTCCAATAGTAACCATGACATAAGATCTTCTTTGCAAGTATGTGACCGTTCATATTGAGTCGACATTTTCTTATTTTGATTTTTGGTATCATTCCTTCAATATCATCCCCTGCTCTAGAATGTGAATGTGTTCCATCAAAGTTTCTCTTAAAAAGTTCGTTGTCGCAGATGATATACTGCGTAACGAGTTAGCAAAGGGTCACACGATCTTTTTTATCTGCATCTCGAGAATACCTACCATGTTTGAGGAGGCACCAAATGTCATAGTACCATAATCCAGCCATATTAGGGTCTTATTGAGTGTTGACCTCAATGTGGTAATAGTGGGTGGTCCTAGCCTATTTCTGAACCATGATAAGGAACATTGTTATTCCCTTGGGCATATTCACTATGAAGACCAGGGTTTCTAAGGCGTCGACTAGGTTGTCTTCCGAGGAAGGAAGGTAATGGAAGGCGACATCTTTGAATTGGGAGGAAAGATCTTCTAGGTGGATGTATAAGGATCGGAGATTCTCATCTTTGACTTTTTATTTTTTGAGAATTTATTTGACAATGAGGGCAAAGTCCCTAGAGACATCTATGCGATCCCTTTTTCAAGGGTGATCTTAAGGCCTACGATGCATGACTAATACTTAGTCAAGTTGTTGGTTCAATGGAAATCCAGCATAATGGAAATGGGGGTATGGAAGTGATCAACAGTATCCTAATGCCATTGCAGACACCCCATCCTAGGACCCCCTTAAGAACCTCCTAAGGTCCCTATCACTCACCCATTAACCATAAACCCGTGGCCATAATCCAAGAACCAATGAGAGGCCATAGGGCGCTCTGCTTGAGAAAATCTAAATGAAATTAGGAAGGGCACTGGATTCCCTTTCCAATGATCTATCCCGTATAGGAATCAGTCTTTTGGTCCGCACGAACGATCCATTTTACTTCAAAAATTTCACCAGAAGCCATCGGGTGATCCTGACCCCATTTGACTCTGGTCAACTCTCCATCTCGAACCAAGCTCAATGAATATTTGAATGTGTCTGAATCCACTTTGGAATGGTCCTTCCATTGTGTGAATCAACCTTATGGTCTAGACGAATCATCTATTTTACTCCTAAAGGTCATCGAGTGCTTTCGGGTCCTGTTTCATCTTTGTCAACACTAAGAACCGAGAGAAGCTCAATAAAATTTCAAAGGTTACTAAATTCCCTTTCCAACAATCCACCCTGTGTAATAATCATCCTTACGTTTTTTATGAACGTTCCATTTTCCTTTGAAAACCTCATGTTAAGAGACCATCAGACGCTTTTGAGCCCCATTTGACTTTGGTCAACTCCTAGACCCGAGAGTGTCTCAATGGATTCTTAAAGGGCTCTACATTTCCTTCACAACAATCCTCCCAATGAGCGATTCGACTTATGATTTTCAATTTACACCAATCTTTTTAAAAAATAATTTGTACTGGCTATAGGCACGCCAAACACCGTGCTTATCGATATGGTGTACTTTTCCTTTCCAAGCAAGGTAGTCCATGTGCTATGCCGATTGGCACACCCTTGACCCCATAAATAGAGGCCATGACCTCACCTTAAAAGGGACAAAATACACCCCTCTTAGAAAGTAATAAAACATTTTCCTTGAATTCAAAGCCTTTCCCTTTCCCAAAATGCCCATTTTCATTCATTTCCTCCCATCACTTACTTACCTTACTTAGTAAATCCACCTCACTTATTCATAAAACCTCCATACCATTTTGAGATCAAAATATTATCATCTCAAGACCTGCAGCAAGCATTCATAAGGAGGTATACTTCTCCATCCCTTTATCTAGTCTTTTCCTTTTTAGTGTTATTTATCTTATATCTACTTTTATACTTTTGTTTTACTACATCACATCCATTAATCTCTACCTTTTTTGTAGTATTTCACATAATCTATTTTCATAAAAACCCTAAAAAATAATAAAAGTGGGGTTCATTCATGAATTCCAAAAGTCGAATTTCCCATTTCACCCTCCCACTCTAAAATACATTTTCTCTACACACGAACATGTTTTGTAACATTGTTCATATCATAGTTTTAGACTAGCTGGGCATGTCTTGCTACAAATTGTCATGCGTGATCAAGCCGAACTGAACTCAAGGATCCCCAAGTTTGAAGACTTATCGACATCCCGTAATGCTAGAAAAGGTATAAATGATTTGGAGTTTGAATTAATTCATGGAATTATATCTGGGATGTTTGATTTTTATCAAAAGATGAACAAGATTGATTTTGGTTTCGAAAATATGTTTGTTAGATACCTCTAGGCGGAGTTTTTTAAATGGTAAAGTTTAGTTTATGTTATTCAAATGGCATCACAATGTCATTCAAACGACATGCCTTTATCATTCTAACGACATGTAATGTTTCTTGTAACAACATGTTCTTATCTCTTCTAACGACATGTGATTATCGTTCAAACGATAACAAGAAGTCGTTTGATCGACTTGCTGACTTAAGGTTTTTATAAATACCAGTTTCATGACCAGAAAATGTTACTGCATAAAATTTCTTCAAGTTTCGTGTTCCCAAAACACTATTTTAATTCACATAAAGCATCCTTGAATATTTCTCTTATGAATTAGATTAAAACCCTAGAAAGTTTGTATATTTTCCAGTGTTCTAAAAATGCCCCTAGGTGGCGCCTAGTCGCTTCTAGGCATGAATCTTTTTAGATTCGCCAAGTTTTGGCCCTAAGCGTGGTCAACTATAGTCAACGTTTTTTTATGTAAACTGCTCTCCAACCTATCGACTTAGACAAAAAGGAGGAGAGACTTTCAGAGTCTGCTGGTGCTAGACGTGGTGGTGGTGGTGGTGAGGGAGGATCTTATTAGGGGGAATCGAGGGAAGAGGAATATGGCGGAGAGAGATCCAGCGAGTAAGGATCTAGCTCAGGTGGTTCTTGTTCAGAGAGTTCTAGTGGGGAAGACATAGTTCCTCCCAGAAGGAAGAATTATCCCTGGTGAGGATGATGATGATGTCTTAATGTCCATTAGGTGAAAGGTCCAGAAGACCAGGCCTCAGGATATTTTTAGTGGTTCCTAGACAGGAGCTCATGAGAAGGAGCTAGAGAGGAAAATAAGAGAAGAAGAATAGAGGGAGATGGAGAGAAAGAAAGAGGAATAGAGAAGGATAAAAGAGGGGAAGAGTTAGAAGAAGAAAGAGAGAAGAAGAGGAGAAGAAAAAACAAAGAAGTCACATGCTTCCCTAGTGCCTATTGCCTCTCCATTTGAATGAGATTGTGTGGATCTATCCCCTCATTTCGCGCCTATGATGATCGAGAGAGCAATATTGATAGCGAACTGTGAGCGGTTCCCAAGGATGAGTCCAGACCAGTTAGCCCTGAAGGAAGACCGGGGGATTGCTTTGGTAAGGACATTTCTTTTCTTCTCCATTATTTATTTTGGTTATTTTCATCTCTTGACTTATCCTTGTTTCTTCTGGCAATTTCTATCTAACTACTCCGTCCTCCGCTATAGTCGAGACGGGATGGCGAGGAGAAGTGCTGAGCTTGAGGGGATCTTGAAGACTACCTAGGAAGCCCTTGTAACAACTGAAGCCTTATTTGTAAAGAAGAGGACCGTGGAGACTAAAGAGATGTAGAATCTCTGTGAGGCTTATGAGCTGGTAGTGGCTGGCAAGCTCGCCGTCAATAATGAAAACACAAAGCTTGTAGAGAAAGTGATGACCTTAGAGGCTGAGGCGGCTATGGATACAGAGAAAATCTACATGGACGGATGGGAAGTAACCTACGAAGACGCGGAGAAGAAAATTAATTACATCTACCAGGCGAACTTTAATAAAGGATGGGATCGAGCCCTGGTTGCTGTTTGAATTTCTATTGAATCTCCATTATTTGGCAAGAAAAACCCAGGACCCAAACCTGATGTCGACAAAGCCTCAGCTGTGAGCTAACCTGCTGATCCTTCCTCTTATGCTCCTATTACTTTTACTGTCGATGACCCAAAACTTGGGGCAGAGCCGAGTGAGGTTGCTTCTAGCAAGAGGAAAGAGATAACTGCTACAGAGAAGGTCGGAGTCGACCAATATATTCTTAGGACTATTTTTGTATTTTCTCCTTTTTTATTAACTTTCCTTGCCATTTCATGTATCTATACCTCGTTGGTGCCACTTTTTAATAAATGGATTTGGTTTGTTCTTTTACTGATACATTTTAGTTGTTCTCGCTCCATGACTTGTAGTTTGTTAACCTTAATGATTACATTCCTACCTCTTATCGTCTAGGACAACTGTGTGGTTCCAATGTAAGAAACCAAGTTTTGCGAGCATTCGTCAAAATATACAAATCCCTTAGGACAAGGGACCAAGCTTATAAGGATCAATCCGAGGTAGTAGCCAGGTTGAAAGATAGACTTGCAAAGATGGAGGAGGATGGTGCCTCTGTTCAAGAAGAAATGGATGCTCTGAAGGCTAAGCTCTTGGATCCCTCTGAGATCAATTAGGTTAGAGAAGTTCTATAACAGGAGAACGATGCCTTAAGGGGGGAAGTCACGCGCCTTAGGAAGAATGCCCCAAGAGTGGCCCTTCGAGTCAAACAAGGATCTTCTTCATCAACTAGGAAATAAGCTAGGACTAATGATAGTGGTTTAGTGATGGAGATTATTGAAATGTCAGGAGATGTTCATTGGGCATACGTGATAGCTACTGGGCTTCAAAGGGATGTTAATCTACTAAGGCACTTGTTCAAGAAAGGTCATCGACAAGTGTGGGCGGATGGATACAATAAGGGCTGGACAAATGCTCCCATGATGTTAAAGGAGGTAAAGGAACTATCATTTATGAGAGTGTGGATGAGTGCTCTCAGGGAGTTAAAGGTGCCTAAGAACTCTGTTCTTTGGTATAGACATGAGATAACTCCTTTTTCTTTGGAGTCGAATCCATTCAGGAGGGACGATCGCTGGATCCCAATAGACACAATTCTGAGGCATCTGTTAGAGTTGAGTTCGGAATAGGTCAGGGAAGACTTTGCCCCTTATCCAAATGATGGTCAAAGGGCGCAAGTGGCTAATTACCTCGCTCAATGACCTAGTCCCCCTTAGGATCTGATTTATTCCTTCTTCATTTTTCTTATTAATCATTGTTGTATGTTTAACTGTGTAACCTTCAGTAATAAAATTTCTATATTTTGGGTAGTTTTTTACTAAACATGTTTTTGGTTGATAGTCTCTAGTGTCTTTGGGCTTATCATCTGACTAAGGATGATCTTATTTTTTGATGAGTATTCCCCCAGTCCAGTATATCGTAGACATACCATTCCACATTGCTTTACATTTTAGGTCATGTCATCACACTTCCTTAGGCTGAAGTAAGATGATGATGAGGATACACCTGACTAGTGGGCAATCTACCCGGGTAGGATTTTGAATCCAAACTATATTGGTGATTGACCTGGGTTGGCCATATTGCCTGAGGATCCCTTGTAGGTCTTTACTTATTTTTAGAGCAACCTCAGAGGCCAGTTGTGTTACGAATAAGTACCTGAGGAGGGTGATTATATATCAACCCTGCTTGCTTCTCTATGGCGAAGTCGAGCTGGTATAAACCCATCTACTCTGATGTAACCATAAGGGGCTATTTATGTTAAAATAGTGAAGCCTATAACTTGGAAAACGTGCATATAATAACATACATTTGATACTACCAACATATATAAAATGCCAATAACGCTTTATTGATAATAGTCAAAAGCAAGTAGCAAAATTAATTTCTAAATGAAAATTTTCCTAAACTAATGGTGTATGAACAAATTTAGAAGTATAATTTCTTTAGGTTGTCTGCATTTCAGGCTCTCGGTATGTCCCTTCCCCCAGTATTTCCAAGTGATAGGCTCCTTGTAGGTGGTCCCTTATAACCTTGAATGGTCCCTCCCAGTTAGGTTCAAGCTTGCCATCTGATGGTTTCACCGCGCTGCCAAGAACTTTCCTTAGGACGTAATCTTCGACCTGGGATTTTTTTGGGTTGACTTTATGATTGTATTATCTGGATAGTTGTTGGCGGTAAGATGCCAACTTAACTAGAGACAATTCTCATCGTTTGTTCACTAAGTCAAATTCGGTGAGTAACGCTTCTTCGTTATGGCCTTGGTCGACCAACATCGACTTAATGGTAAGAAGACCAACTTCTAAGGGAATGATTGCTTCCATTCCATATGTGAATGCAAAAGGTGTTTCTCCAATTTCTCACCTAGAGGTGGTGCAATAAGCCCAGAGGATGTGGGGAAGTTTGTTTTCCCATGCTCCTTCAGCTCATTGAAGGTCCTTCCTCAATCAATCAACCACTGTCTTATTAGAGGCCTCATCTTGACCGTTGCTTTGAGGGTACACCACAGAGCTGAAGTAGTGCCTGATTCCATGATCACTATAAAATCTTTGGAAGGGTCCACTCTTAAACTTGGTACCATTGTAGATAATTATCGTCCTTGGTATGATGAAGTGTGTGATAATATTCTTCCATATGAACCTTATCATGTAAGCGTCCCTGATATTCTCCACTGGCTCTGTCTCTATCCATTTCGTGAAGAAGTCCGTGGCCATCAATAGATACGTCCTCTTTCCAGTTGTAATAGGTAGATGGCCCACGATGTCTAGGCCCTAATGGGAAAAGGTACAGGGGATAGTTAAGGACTTTAGGTCACTGGTAGGTTAGTGGACTAAGGGAGAGTTATTTTTGAATTTCTTGCAATTTTGGACATAGGTTCCAGCATTCTTCTTCATGTATGGACTCTAGTATCCTTCCTTCCATATTCGGAACACTATCGATCTTCCTCCAGCATGACTTCCATAAATAACTTCATGAAGCTTGTGCAAGACTTATTCAACGTCCTGTGGATGAATACACTGGAGGTAGGGCCATTGAAAGATCTTTTATACAGTTTTCCCTCAGGAGATAAGTGAAATCGAGCTGCCTTCACTCTTATCTGATGGTATATCTTCGTGTCACTGGGTAACTTATCATTTTGTAAATAATATATGATGGGATCCATCCAGCTCGAATCTTTTTCAATGTGGAGCATCTGCTCGAGGTTCTGTTACTCAGTGTCCTAACGAATATTAGGTTGCGCAAGGAAATCAATTTGGATTGTTTTTCTCATGTTTGAGTCTATTACTGGGCTTAGGGATGTTATGGAATCTCCATGGCTGTTCTATCCCGTGGGGAATTCATGAACATCGACTTGATCAAAGTTTCCCATTAATCCCTTTACAATGGTGAGATAAGCTGACATCCTTTCCTCTTTTGCATTCAAGTCGCCACTTATCTGGTTCGAAACTAGCTGTGAATCACCAAAGACTTAAATATGTCTTGCCCCTAGTAGTTTTAATTTTCGTAGTCTGACGATCAATGCCTCATACACCGCCTCATTATTGGAGGCTTTAAATCCAAGTCTAATTCCCTCCTTAAGCACTGTGTTCTTAGGAGTCACTATCACAATATCCACTCCCTCCCCCTTGAGTTGGAGGCTCCATCAATGTATAATGACCAAACACTTAAATCTTTCATTTAGACAACTATTTTTAGGGTGATCGAAAGGCTGCTACCCTGTGAATTTGGCAATGAAGTCCGCCAATGCTTTTGCATTGATGGTTGTTCTTAGTTGAAATTGGATATCAAGCCTTCCAAGCTCGATTGATCACTTGGATAATCGGCCGTAGAGAACTTTTTTCCTTAGAATGTCCTTAAGGGGGTACGAAGTAACTACAACGATAGAATGGACTTCAAAATTATGCTTTAATTTCCTTGAGGCCATTATAAGCGCATAAGTTAGCTTCTCCAACAACATGTATCACTGTTTGGCTTTCAAGGGATTTTTGCTCGCGTAGTAGACTGGATGCTGGCTTCCCTCCCTTTTGCACACCAAGGCGGAGCTTACGGTGTGGTCTGACACTACTAGGTAGAAGTATAGGGAATCATCTTACCCAGGAATTACGAACAAAGGGATCCTAGTCAGGTAGACTTTGAGCTACCCTAGGGCATTCAATCAATCTTTGTTCTATGTTACTCATTTGTTTCTTTTTAACAATTGAAATAATGGTTGGCATCGTTCTGAAGACATAGAAATGAACCGGTTGAGTGCGGGGAGCATCCCTAATATATTTTGTACATCTATTACTGTTTGGGTGGCTGGACCTTGATAATGGTGTCGATCTGGTCGGGGTTTTCTTCTATTACTCTCTTACTGACTAAGTATCCAAGGAGTTTTCCTTACGGGACACTACAAGAGAACTTACTTGTATTAAGTTTCATTCCATACTTCTTAAGGGTTTCGAAGGTCTTAGCTAGGTTGGAGAAGTGTTCATCCTTGTGTTTTCTCTTGACCAACATGTCATCAATATAAACTACCATGGTATCCCCCATATGGTCTTTGAACATCTTCATGACCAGCTTTTGATAGGCTGCTCCTATATTTTTAAGGTCGAAGGGCATAACTTTATAGCAATATAAACCAACAATGGTTACGAAGAAGGTTTTATCTTGATCTGTAACGTGAAGGGGGAGTTGATGGTATCATAAATATGCATCTAAGAAGATCATTCTCTCATGTGCAGCCATGGCATTGACTAGTTGGTCGATCTTTAGAAGGGGGAAACTATCTTTGGAACATGCCCTGTTGAGGTCGATGAAGTCAGTACAAACCCTCCATTTTTCGTTACTTTTGGGAACCACTATATGGTTGGATAACCATTTAATGAACTGAACATCCCGTATGGACCCTGCACCGAGAAGTTTTCCGACCTCTTTCTCTATTGCCTTAGCGTGTTCGACAAGACTTTTATGCCACTAGCCTAAAAATTGGATCCACGTGTAGTTAATGACAAGCGATGCTGGGATCAATCCTAGATAGCTCATAGGGATCCCATACGAAAACATCTGCGTTGCTTCGGAGTAATGTAATTAGTTCTTTTTTCTCACCATCATTTGATTAGGCATAAATTCTTCCAAATTTATCCCTTTAATTTAGTTACTTTTAGCACCTTGAACAACGTAATCAATTTGATTTTGTCTCATAATATTGCTACTGACTTATTCTAACGAGTACAACGAGTTTATGGTATTTTGTACTAATTTTATAGGTATTTGAGGTCACTAAAGAAGGAAAGAAATAGGAAAAATAGATAAAGAAAAGAAGGAAAGTCAAAAGGGCAAAGTTGTAATTTTTACCTAGAATTCAAATGAGGCATCTCAAGAAAAGTTGAAGATCTCAAGTTTAAATGTACATAGGAAGAAACGGTACCTCAATCGAAGTCTCGGTGTGAAAGTTATGAGCAGTCAAATATAGAAGAGAAAGCCAAAGAAAGATAGGACCGATCCGGATAGGACCGATCCAGAATACAAAGTTCTAGTGAACCCCAGACCGAAGACGGATCGAAGTTGATGAAAATTAAAAGAACCGATTTGGACAGGGCCAATTCGGTCAAAAATTAAAAGAACTGATACGAAAAGGATCGATCTGGTTAGAAATTAAAAGAACCAATCTGGATCCAAGCAGAACCGAACCGAAGGCGGACATAACCGGTCCGACTATCGCAGTTTTATTTTCTTACTCTTCCTCTAATGGAGAGTGCTGGTAAAGCTAAAACTCTTGGAGTCTTGTAGGGTATTTAAACCCGATTTATTGCCATTTTAAGGACG
The DNA here is from genome assembly GCA_949130495.1 of Sambucus nigra. Taxonomy (NCBI): domain Eukaryota; kingdom Viridiplantae; phylum Streptophyta; class Magnoliopsida; order Dipsacales; family Adoxaceae; genus Sambucus; species Sambucus nigra. The sequence goes on along the minus strand of OX422214.1, from coordinate 377,444,462 downwards.
AAAAATTCATCTAATTTTCCCCTTTTTCAGTTAAAACTTTTAGAGGTAGTTAGAGAGAGAAAGTTGCTACCAAACTCTAGTTTGAAGATTTATTGCAATTTTAATTCCAATATTGAAGTTTGTCCAGATTTCTGTGATTACAAGTAATTTTAGTTGATGCTTTTAATGCATTGGTAAGTTAGTTGATTACTTTCTTCTGTGTAATCTTCCTTCTACATCATTCTTCAATTCTCCCTTTGTTTAATCATGATTTCCTTCAATTCAACAATTGTTTTCATTAATTTCATTATGGTAGGCTAGGTTTTTAAGGGTCGGGATGCATGAACCCAACCCGATGTGGTAGTTGCATGTGTATAAAATTAATCCTCTAAATTTAATGGGTTATTAAGATCGTATTGTGTAGTGACACGACAGATGTAGATATTTGGATCTCGTTTGCTTCAGGGTAATCAGGATGCTTCAGAATGCAATTCGAATGTAACTATTAGAATACCTATTTACTCGTCCTCTGATTAAGTAGGGTTCAGGCTTGAACCTCATTAACGTAATGCTTGGGAGTACTAAATTGAGGGTCTAATTGATCACTTAAATTTACGATTAGTTTTATACCATCAATGCACTAGGGTTGAGGGATTGTATGCCCGACCTATTTTTGTCATCATATAATTCAAGTTATAGTTTAATCAGCTTGAGTCTGTTAAGTAATTAAGAGTAATTGAATATAGTTGTAGCTTTTTCACCATTAAAATAATCTTTTCCTATTTCTTTAGAGTCAGAGTTAGGATTCCTTCGTCTGTCCAACGTCATTACAGCTCGTTTAGATTCAGAGTTAGGATTCCTTCGTCTGTGCCAAATTGCGAAATTAGTTCCTTCGTCTGTCCAATGACTTATCGGATTATTACTTGAGCGATAGGCTTGCACTTGACCCTAGAGAGAACGCACTTCTGAGACACATTCTCAGTCGCTTTAAGTTTTTGGCACCGTTTCCGTGGATCTAGGAAGTCTTAGGATTATATCAAGTCAATCTCAAACTTCGACCAAAAATTTTCAAAAATCCAAAAACATAAAAAAAAATTAAAAGCACAAAAATATTAATCATCATCTCTCATAAGCCAGTTAATGCAATATTCTGAACTCACTCCAATTCCCCATAATACTCCAACCCACAGTCACGAAAACTCGATAGTTGAGTACGACCCTAATAGCCCTCACACTCCTAAGGCTCCACAGTTCTTGGTTCCACCTCCCAAACCGTCACACTCAATCGCAAATACCACTCCATTTTCCTTCTTAGGACACACTTCAGAGCACACTCCGAATATACCAAGTGAGGACACTGAGACTTTGAGTGAGGGAAATATGTCACAACACGGTAGCTCAACTGCCGGTGAGGGAGAGGCCCCATATCGTCCTTTGAGAGACACCTTATATCCCGAGCGTACTGTCACTCCAGGATGCAATTTACTCCCGTATAATGCAGGGAAATTTCATTTTAGGAATGGGATGATCAAGATGCTTCTCACTTACCATGGAATGGATTCAAAAAAGCCATATGCCCACATCATGGAATTCTAAGAGGCCTGCAAGACTCTCAACGATCAAACTTGCACAAAAAATGTGCTCCGCCTTAATCACTTCCCATTCTCGCTAAAGGATAAGGCTAAGACCTGGCTATGGTCTTTACCTCCAAATTCGATGTCATCATGAAATGAGTTACAATCTAAATTTCTCAAGAAATTATTTCCTCCACATCGAACGAACTCTATCAAAGCTCAAATTGAAACTTTCTGACAATTAAAAAATGAGTCGTTCAATCAATGTTACGAGAATTTCAATGAGTTAATTACCATGTGTCCCCATAATGGTTTTGATAAAACATAAATAATTTCCTCCATCCATAATGGGCTGATCATTATTTCCAAGCAACTCTTTGAAACCATGTGCGATGGTCCATTTGTGGACTTAGAAGCCAACGATGCTGAGCTTCACCTGAGGTATGTCGTCGAGACTACCCAATCCTAGGATACATCTGACCCTAATGCTCAAAATTGAAATCGCCAAGTGACCACCACTCCATCGGCGTCCGACCTATTTCATGTAGAAAAGAATTCTATGACGGACTGTCGACTAGATGTAATTGAGAATGGAATGCGAGACCTACTTGAAGTATATGGAAGAGGATTAACTGGATCCATCCCAAACCTCATCGAGAAGATGTGTGCAATTTTCAAAAATGCACAAAAAAAACTAAAAAAAATCTTGACAAATCCAAAAATATTTTTTTTCAAAAAAAAAAAATTGGAATTCAAATCTTTCAAAAATATCATTAAGAGTCGGTTTTAAGTCTCAAATTGTAAAAACACAATGCACAAAGTCGAAATTTACCGAAGATGGAAATTGAGCGAACGTAGGCAACTTAATGAATAAGTGTGGAGATTAACAACCCCGATGAGATTCGAACCTTTCATTTTTGTGAAATTTATAAATCAATCTGAGTTACTTGTTAACTCAAAAGTTCTTTTCAGCTTCAAATAAAGTCGTCGAGGATCTCAATTCTTTCATGTTGATCGGTTATGGAAAATGTGTGTGTTATTTCCTTCAAAAATGTGCCAAATAGATCTTTAAACTTAATTCATCTCGATACGCATATGATAACACAATTAGTATTTTGGACAATGAAGCAGACCTTCGTTTGTCACCCAAAAATATTGGCTAGGAAAAGTAGCGAAAAATTATCCTTTTTGTAACCCAAATTGCGCCAAATAAATTTTTCCCTTTCATTTGACAACTCGAAAAACCCCAACTGGTCCGGAATTGTGAAAAGGGGACAATCCCAAAAATTAAGTTCGGAAACTGCAGAAAAAGAGGCAAGAAAAAAAATAGCTATGCTCAACAAAAATAGCAAGAAAAGAAAAGAGTGAAAAAATAGAAAAAAATAGAAAAAGAATCAAAAGAGAAAAAGCCCGGAAACGCACTAACGGGCATCATAAGAAAACTTTCCAATTCCATACCTTCCTTACCATTTTCATTTTACCTAATATACATGTAACCCGAAAAAGTCCTAACCGAGTCCAAATTGCAAAATTAGTTACTGTGGAGAGTTAAAACACAAAAGATAATAAAAGAGATTAAACACATGTATAAGAGGCCATGCTCCCGTGTTTCAAACCGTATTCCGTTGATGAGATCCAATCACTATAACATTTCCATCTTTCTACTTATGTGCGTGAACTTGGTTCCACTACATTTACTCTTATAAATCACGCATATCGAGAGAAAATAGCCACATTCTGAGTAATTCGTTTGTGAGAGCATCATGTGAGATTTTGAAATTAAAGTGAATTTTCGGATAGGTAACGTAATGGTCAATTGGTGGAAATCCGAGGTTAAATTTTCTGACTTCGCACACACGCACTATGATTTGAGACTCTTGAACATGACTTCATGATGATTATTTTCTGGGAAAGTTTGAATTATACAATTTTTGCATATTTTAAAGTTTCTTTGAGTCGAATTTTGTGGGTATATTCTCTGCAAACCCTCACGAGACACAACTCGTCCTACTAGGGTAACCTAGGGGTTTAAAGGCTTGTTTCATATGCTAAATGCACTCGCTTGCTCACGAAAAAGGTATTCTATCCCAATAAAATGATTTTCAAGAGGCATAAATTCTTCCAAATTTATCCCTTTAGTTTAGTTACTTTTAGCACCTTGAACAACGTAATCGATTTTATTTTATCTAATAATCTTGCTACTGGCTTATTATAACGAGTACCCCGAGTTTCTTGTATTTGGTATTAATTTTACAGGTATTTGAGGTCACTAAAGAAGGAAAGAAATGGGAAGAATAGAGAAAGAAAAGAAGGAAAGTCAAAAGGTAAAAGTTGTAATTTCCATCCGGATTCGAATGAGGCATCTTAATAAAAGTTGTAGATATCAAGTTTACAAGTACATAGGAAGAAACGGTACCTCAATCGGAGTCCTGGTGTGAAAATTATGAGCAGTCAAAGATAGATAAAAAAAGTAAAAGAAAGACAGGACCGATCCGGAACAAAAAGGTTCCAGTGAACCCCAGATCGAAGGCGGATCGAAGTTTATGAAAATTAAAAGAACCGATCCAGACAGGACCGATCCGACTGTCGCAGTTTTGTTTTCTTACTCTTCCTCCAATGGAGAGTCCTGGTTAAGCTAAAACTCTTGGAGTCTTGTAGGGTATTTAAACACGATTTATTATCATTTTAAAGGCGGAAAATTCATCTAATTTTCCCTTTTTCAGTTAAAACTTTTAGAGGTAGTTAGAGAGAGAAAATTGCTACCAAACCCTAGTTTGAAGATTTATTGCAATTTTAATTCCATGATTGAAGTTTGTTCAGAATTTTGTGACTAAAAGTAATTTTACTTGATGCTTTTAGTGCTTTGGTAAGTTAGTTGATTACTTTCTTCTGTCGAATCTTCCTTCTACACCATTTTTCAATTCTCCTTTAGTTTAATCATGATTTCCTGCAATTGAATAATCATTTTCATTAATTTCATCATGGTAGGCCTGGTTTCTAAAGGTCGGGATGCATGAACCCAACCTGATGTGGTATTTTCATGAGTATAAAATTAATCCTCTAAATTTAATGGGTTATTATGACCGTATTGCATAGCGAAACAACAATTGTAGATCTTTGGATCTCGTTTGCTTCAAGGTAACCGGGATGCTTTAGAATGCAATTCTAATGTAACTATCGCAATACCGATTTACTCGTCCTATGATTAAGTATGGTGCGAGCTTAAACCTCATATATGTAATGCTTATGAGTACTAAATTTTGGGTCTAATTAATCAATTAATTTTACGATTAGTTTTATATCATCAATACACAAGGGTTGAGGGATTGTATTCTCGACCTCTTTTTGTCATCATATAATTCAAGTTGTAGTTTAATCAGCTTCAGTCTGTTAAGTAATTTAGAGTAATTTCATATAGTTGTAGATATTTCACCATTAAAATCATATATTCCATTTTCTTTAGATTCAGAGTTAGGATTCCTTCATCTGTCCAACGTTGTTACAACTCGTTTGTCCTATTTCCCTGAAGATCGATACCCGACTTATCGGATTATTACTTGAGCGAGAGGCTTGCACTTGAGCATAGAGAGTACGCAGGTCTAAGACACATTCTTATTCGCATCACCAGTCAAGGAGGTGCCTATTAAAAAATTCCTTTCGGTCGTCCCACTCCTAGTCGCGACCTCTTCAAGGTCTTCAACGACACTTTTGGAGGGGAGGAAACTGATTTCCTCCACTCCTAGACTACCATAACTTAGCTACCATTTGGAGGGCATAAATACCTCTTCAACTTCTTCCTTTCCATTCACTTTTTAATTTTTTTCTCCTGTTTGGGGCGTTTAGCCGTGGTGAAACACTTCCTCGATGCAGCTTGGTACCCATGGATTTCAACTACTCCTCGATCAGTTACACACTTCAGCTTCTAGTGATAGGTCTATGTAATGGCCTACATTGTATGGAGCTACCCCCATCTAAGGATGACTTGGTATGGTGATTTGATATCGACAACAAGAAAGTCAATCAGTTTGGAGAGAATTCCTGCCCTGATCGGTAGGACAACCTTTCCTAGGGGGATTGTAACTTTCCTAGCAAAGCCGATTAATGGGAAAGTGGCTTCCTTCAGATCTGCTATGCTTAATTTTAACTTCTTAAATAAGTCTAGGTACATTACTTCGAATGAGCTGCCTTAGTCGACGAAAAAACCTTTTGATATCCCAATTGGCTATCCTGAGTGTAATGACCAGTGCGTCATAATGAGGGGTTCTTAATCCCACCAAATCCTTGTCTGTAAAAATGATATGTTTGTTATAATCATCGTCCTCTCATCCTCTTCGATTACCTTTCTGAGACTTAGCTGGGTCAATCTGGAAGGCCTACACAACAGCGGTAAGCTTCTTAACTTCCATCCGAGCTGCGTTCCCTTGAATTTGTTTTAGGTCTGATGCCCCACATATTATTGCAAATTCATAACCAACATCCTCCTCGAGGACATTATCCGTCCTCAACTCGCCATTCACCATCACTTTATTTGTCTTATTTTCCATGAAATCATTGAGGTGTTCGGTCTGGGCCAACTCCTCGAGGTGAGACTTCAGGGCCTTACAATGTTTAGTTTTATGCCCACCTTCCTTGTGAAACGTGCATCTTAACGCGTTGTTTCACTTAGAGGGATCTACTCCCATCTTCTTTGGCCATTTGATGAATGTATCATCCTTTATCTTCACTAGGATATTATAGATCGACTCTTTGAAGAATGTGTTTACAACATAAAATTCTTTTGAGGCATCGTTCCTGTTCCCAATATTAGAGTCGCTATTGCCCCCTTTCTTATTTCCTTTCTTATGTGGTTCAAACTTCTCGCCCCCTTGCCTGTCTTTGCGCGACCATTTTCCCCTGCATTAAGATGGGTCACATCCTTGACTTAAACGTATTTCTTAATATGGGCCATTAAGTCATTGATGTCTATGGCCTCCTTCTTATTTAGGGATTGGTGTAATAGTCAAGATCTAGGCAATCCTATTTTCAAGAATGCTATGGAGACTTTCTCCGAGCAGCCTTCAACTTCATTAAATATCTCTCAGTACCTCTTTGCATACTCTGTGAGGATCTCCTGTGGATTCTTCTTCATAGTAAGCAATGCATCCATCCTTTTAGGATGGGAGCTGGTCATAATAAATCCATGAACAACTCGTTCAGGGATTTGAAACTCTTAATGGATCGGTGAGGTAACTTCTCGAACCACTTATGGGCCACATCATGCAAGTTCAAGGGGAAGATTCGGCACATGAGTGAATTATTATGACTCCATAAAGTCATTTCTTATCTGTATTGCCTAACATGGTTGATGAGATATATTTTCCCATCATAAATCTTGAAGCTTGGAGTCGCGAACTTTTTTGGGGCTTCCACTTCTTCTATCGCCCTTAAAAAATGTGACTTCATCTCAGTTTTGAGATCTCGTCTTGATAACACCCTTATTGTTCTGGCGCCATGGTGAGTTGGGTGCTAGTCCATCTCACTCTAGACCATACTTCAGATATCATTATTATACCGATCAGGACTTTTGTACTGGCGATATGGCCGCGAGTTCTCAGAGTGGTGGTCACCTGATTGAGGTCTTTGCATTTTTTTCAAACCACGTCTTGGGCTTCTTCCTCGAATGCAAGATTTGATAGCTTGAGGCCTAGGAGTCCTAATGTGGTATTGCCTATTATTTCAATGGATATCTCTCTCTAGTCCCTCCATTCGCCTCTTGAGGTTGGCATTCTCAATTTCCCATTAGCGAGTGTATTCTTCCCGCTCCTGGAGCATGGCCTCATAGGCATCGATCAACCTAAAGATTTATGTGAACCTGGTTGGCCCTTGACTTTCCTCAGAGACCTGGCTCTCTTGGTGAAGTCTCGGGTTTGAATGGCATATTTCATACCTTACCCTTGGGGGGTTCAGCTGTTGTTGAATATCTCCTTCTTAAGGAATGTAGCTGTTATGATGTGACATTGCTAGTTCTTTTTGGTGATGGTTTTCGTAGGAGAAAGCAATCGTTTCCCACAGACGGCGCCAATTATGGTGATAAAAATCTAAACACAAAACAATTAAAGAAAGTAAAACAATCACCAAAACTAAAGAAATAGCAGCAATCACACAACATAAGAATATACATGGTTCAGAGAATTGCCTACATCCATGGAGAGGTCTATTGTTCTTATTTAGTATCTCTCGAACTTGTTTTTTTACATGCCCCATGCTCCAGGCCAGGGGCATAATATATATGCAATTAAAACATTGCATTGGTTACTAACACGTTGGCATCATATCCCTTGAATATCTCTCCGAGATCTTGGGGATAGATTTGGCAATATATTTTATTCTGACTGTAATTCAAGGCTCATAATTTGGGTCGGGCGCCTCACTTACTGGATGGGCTTATCCGACTAGTTTTATGGGCTTGTTCGACAGTAGATACCCACACTAACTGTTATAGAATTTTTTTAGCTTGTAACTGTTATTGTAATCTACTTGTATTCGGTTATTGTATTATGTTATTGTAATCTGCTTGTTAGTGTTATTGTTGCTGTTTGTAATCTGTTTTCAATTTGTGAAACCTATTTGTAATCTGATTTCAATTTGTAAAATATTTTTTATTCTTATTTATGGTTAGGTGACTACATGATTTATTGTAGTGTAAGTTTATTAGGGTGACGTGGACTTATGGAGCATGCACATGGAAAAGGGCTCCCAATGCATATATTGATATTTTAATTTTCAACGTATCTATCATTTTCTATTTTATGAGTGGTTATTTTAATTTTATTCATATGATTAATATTACTTATTTAAATTATTTTATTAACTACTTTGAATTTTGATGGAATTTAATTGGATGATAATATGATGAGGACTTATGGAGCATGCATATTGAAAAAGGGGCTCCAATTTCAAATATCCGAACATATTTTTAAGGTATGTACCATTTTAATATTTTTAATAGACTTGTTATAATTAAAAAAAAGTATTAAAATATATTAAAAAAAGGCCTAAATTCCTTTTTACACCTAAAGCCCGCTTACGCTTCTAAGGATTAAGGCTTGGCCTCCACACCTCGATCACTCCCCGCATTTTTTAGAACCTTGATATTTTCATACACTTTTTGTGGAGAGTCACTCCATTTCTGACTTATGGTACTTGCGGGGATTCACTATTGAAGACTAAGGCTAAGGCTATATCGGAGGACTATGGTGATGTGATTCTTGCGAGTATCATAGTTTTTCCTTAGATATTTTTGAAGAATAGAATTTTATGCTTGTGGGGGATCAAGTAATCTGTAAGCCGACTCTCTTATAAATTTCTTAGTGAATAAAGATTTTTTCCTTTGGGTTTTTTCCCTGAAACTTGGCCTTGTCGAATTTGTGTGTTTGATTTATCAGTCTTATCATCATAGATGCATGATTAGGATAAAAAGATAAAATCGATTTAACATTCTCTTTTGCATCTAAAATTGGTGTTGCACTTTTTTTTTAAATCACCCTTTGCAATTATTTTTCATTACCAAGTTGCTATCAGAGCGGGTTGCACTAAATTATTGTGTGTGATCTTGTTTACCTGGTATTTTTGGTGGTTGTGTTTTCATCGCTCATGTACTCATGTTTTGTTTTCTCTATTGATGGAGTCTCCCCATTCTAACACCTTAAATCATTTGAGTTTGACGTTTTCTAAAAGAATTAAATTTTCGGAAAAAGAAAATTCTCGTTTAAAATTCGGATTAGTTCATTTTGCAAAGGGTTAAAAATCAAAAAGATTTTTTTCATGAGACGTTTATTGCCTTGGACCATGACTTTATTGATCTAAAAGTGTCCAAAAAGGAGAGTGATGTTAGAGTTCTACTTTTTGAAAAAGAATTGGAGGAATTTAAAAATTCTAGGGTTTCTATTTGTGCCAAGGAGGATAAAATATTTTGATTAATAATTTTGTGGCACGTGAGAAGACTCTTAGGGAATTTTTTTTATTTCATTGAGGGGGAGCAACATAAACTTCTAGGTTTGGTTCCTAATTTAAAGAAGGAGTGGAAAAAATTGTAAGAGTTTAATTCTTTGCTTGAATCTAAAATTTTTAAGTTAAAAAATGATTTAAAAGACTGAAGTAGTGATGGTAGTGTCTAATCTATTTATGGTGCTTCCATTGATAAAACAAATACCATTATTTGTTTTGGAGGGTCAACCAATTCCAAGGACGTTAGAATAGGTCAACCCATAGCTACCATTCCCCATGTTTGGCATTTTTGTTTCGATCTTCAATGGAGTCCTAGGATGTTGAAGTGTAGTGTCTGATCTGTTGCCAGAACCCGTCGAGTTAGGGATGCACCTATTTGGGTTAGGAAATCACTTTTGGAGACGTTAAATGTTAGATTGGTTGATTCTCACAAGCATGCACATGATGTGTCGCATGCTATTTCATATCTTTGATTACTTGCATGATTTATGTGTCATACGTTAGTTGTGTTTCATGATATATGTTTGGTAGTCTTATAGCGTGTGTACTTTTTGTACTATATTTTTTGTTTTATTGAGTAATTTTTTAAAAATACCAAAATATTTTGTTTTTTGAAAAAACTTCAAAAAGATTTTCGGTTCTTTGTGTATTTTAGTTTCACACATTTGGTGTGTCTTATTGGTATGTTAGAATCGAATTCAATACGCAATTTCCATGTGGCTAGGACATTTGGTTATGACATTAGATACTTGAATTGATCTTAACCATCTTTATGGATTTATTTCGAACTAGACTTGCTTTATGGATTCGACTTCGTTCATGCCTCCACACACACACACTCGAGCTTATTAGATTTTGACTTCATGATGTATATTTGAACTTGGTGAGATGTTTTCCTATTGATATTGTCATCTACATATTTATTTGACTATAGAGGATTTGTCCTTGTAAGAACCGCTGATCGTGAGGATTTATTTAATATTAAAAAATTATGAGTGTTCATGAGAAAGGGCTGCAAGAGTATAATAAACTCGTTATGAAATGCACCCTTTGAAAAGAGCCCAAGAAAAAATTAAGGCAATAAAAAGAATAATATGCCAAATAGGGGCCAAATTAGTTTAGTTATATATTCTCATTCAAAAGAAAAGAAAAGAAATATTTTGAAGGAGTTTGGATGGAAATATCAACGGGTTTTCATAATGACAATGTATCCTAGTTAATCTTATTTTGTCATGATGCTATTGATTTGTAGAATCATCAAAATTCTGGATTTGTGTGCATGTTGTTTGTTTAGTTCATTAAGCTCAATATATTAATTGTCACATATGGCTAAAACTAAGTTTGATGATATTTAACTATTAATTAGAGTTTTTGATCGTTTCGATGTGTTCATATTATGATTCATTTGTTGTAGTTCACTCCCATTCATTCCATATCCATGAATGAGAATATTGATACTATGTTAGACTGAATCTCACATTATTTTTACTTGTTTTTTTTTTTTTGTTTTGAGTTTGTTTTGATACTGTATTGTAGTTAGAGTACTTATTTCATAAAAAAATTCACTAGGAAAAACATTAACTTTTTTTTAACTAGAATACAGATTTTATTGAAGTCGTTCAAATGACTTTTGGACATCGTTCGAATGACACGTCCAAGTCATTCCAAGTTTGTTTCTAACGACATGTTTTTCAAGGCATTAATTTTATCAGATGTGATTGTTAGTAGGGTCATTTGTATGGTCGTTAGATCTGTTCTTCAAATGATAGCATACTGTTTTGGGTCATTTTTAGCTTCGTTCAAACTACATGCCTATGTCAATCGAACGACCCAGAATAGATTTTAGATCTCTTGATTTTGTTTTAGTACATGCTTCATATAAGAGATGATTTCATTTTGTTTTGGTACTTTTGGGCTCATTTGAACAGTTTACATGTGGTCGAAAGTTCTTATTCCTTCTTTGATCCTTATACTTCATTCGTTGGTTTAGTCACATCTTTGCTCAGATTCATGATTCATTCTTTGTGACTATTCTCTGGTTACGTATTGGTATCTTTGTGATTATTTTTAGCTAGCTTTCCCAATTTATTTGTATAATCTTCATATGATTATTTCGTTCTATATGTGTGATTGTTCATCTTTTTCGCTTATTGTCTATTCGAGATAAAAATGGGAGAGATGTGTTTGATGTAGGGGAGTATTTTGTTTGATGAGCACATCATTGCAAATTGATATCATATTCTTGATAATATGCATGTTTATATTTAATTAGTATCATGTTATCATGCACATATTGGTAGACATATTGGTATCATGTTTTTTCTCACATGTTTAACAAATTATTTGGTTTACACATTAGTATTTTTAATATCATTTGATGAGTTTTATGCAAATGCGCAAAGCTTATGTGTTTTGTGTCATGTTTTGTGGTCATTTATACCTATATTGTGTGCTGGATTTGATTAGATATATTGTTTGCATATATAATATATGGTATTGTGTGCTGTATTTGTGATTTTTTTTTTGAAAAAATTTAAAATTTCAGAAATAGTTGGTTGTTTGCCTTTGATATGATCATTACACATTATTGATTTATATCTTTTTGGATGATATATTTTCTTCGTCATGATGCTTTGAACTTAATGCTTATTGTTTCTACTTCTTTGTTTATTTCGATAAAAAAAAGGGGCAGAGGAAATTTAAAAAATGTTTTTGATGGTTTTATGAGATTAAATTATGGGCGAGAAGTTTTTGCTTCAAACTCGATGGGTACCGAGGGTATATATTTGTTGTCTCATGTTTGTAGGTACTTGTTTGCGTAATTCAAAGACACATGAATGAAAACAAAGTTTTAAACATAAGAAGTTTGAAGTTTGAAGACAATTGCTTATGTCGTTCTGTTCAAGGGTTGGGAAGGGTGTTACTATCTTTGTAATATGATATTTGATTTTAATTTGGTGTTCAGTAATATTTGTGTGTTTTTTTCCAGGATAGCCAAAGGGGGAGATTTGTAAGAACATGTTTTGCATCATTATTCATTTCATTGTTTTTTACTAGTTTGGCGTAGCCCTTTACAAATCGCCACGCATGATCAAGACACACCCCACTCAAGCATCTCCTAGTTTGAAGACTTCCCGACATCCCGTAAATCTTGAAAATGTATAAAATGTTTTAGAGTTTGAATAAATTCATATAATTATATTTGGGATGTTTAATTTTTATCAAAAGATGAACAAGACTGATTTTGGTTTCGAAAATATATTTTTCAGAGACCTGTAGGCGGAGTTTTTTAAATGGGAAATTTTCGTTTATATCATTCAAATGACATCACAATACCGTTCAAATGACATGACTTTGTCATTTTAATGACATCTAATGTCACTTCCAATGACATGTACGTGTTGTTTAAACTCCATCAAAAAGTTGTTCGAATGACCCACCGACTTAAGGTTTTAATGAATACCTGTTTCGTGATCAGATTGTTTAATATTTTCTCCCATTACATTTATGCATATTAGCAGTAATAATTATTCAAGTTTTGTGTGTCAAAACACTGTTTTAATTCATAACAAAGAAGCCTCAAATATCGTTCTTATGAATTAGTTTAGAACCCTAGAAAGTTGTATATCTTTGCATACACTTCTTTTGGAGTGGATCTCCATTGCTGACTTGTGATACCTGCGGAGATTCACTGCGGAAGACGAAGACTGAGGCTGATTCAGAGGACTACGTTCATGTGATTCTTATGAGGATAATAGTTCTTCCTTAGAGATTTTTAAAGAATAGTGTTCTATGATAGTGGGGGGTCAAGTAGTTTGTAAGTCGATTCTTTTGTAAATTTCTAAGTGAATAAAGGTTTTTATGCAAAAGGTTTTTTTCCTCAAACTTGGCCTTGTCGTATTTGCATGATTTGATTTGTCTATTTTATCACGCATAGATGCATGTCTAGGATAAAAAGATAAAATCAATTTAAAATTCACTTCCACATTTATAATTGTTGTAGCAATCTTTATTTGAAATCACCCTTGCAATTATTTTGCACTTATAAGTGATATTAAAGCGGGTTACACTAAGTTATTATGTTTGATCTTGTTTACGTATTATTTTGGTGGTTTATTCATCTATCTTGTGTTTAGTTGTTTTTATCTCTCGATGGATTCTCATTTGAATTTTAAGTTTGCTGAAAGAATTGAATTTCTTGAAAATCATTTTAAAAATATTTTTGAACTTTTGTAAATGATTCAAAATCAAAGAGATATCGTTCGTGATAAGTTTAGTTCTTTGTATGAGGACTTTAAATCTTTAAAACTGGCCAAAAAGGAGGGTGATGATAGAGTCCTATTTTTCGAAAAAAGAATTAGAGCACTTGAAAAATTCTTAGGTTTGTGTTTGTGACAATGAGGATAAAAATATTTTGATTGATAATTTTAAGGCACGTGAGAAAACTCTTAGGGATAAGTTTCCTTTTGTTGAGGGAGAGTAAGATAACCTTCTAGGAATGATTTAAAATATGAAGGAGTCCCTAAAATTGGAAGAGTCTAATTCATTGGTTGAGTCTAAAATTTTAAAGTTAAATGTTGATTTAAAAGACTCGAGTAGTAGTGATGGTTCTGTCATCTCTGTTTCAAACACTTTCATTACTGAAGAAAAATCATTATTTTTTAGAGGGTCAACCAAAACCAAGGATGTAAGAACAAGTCAACCCATAGGTAACATTTCTTCAGTTTACACATGTTCACATTGTGGTAGGAAAGGTCACCTTATGTGGTTTTGTTTTGATCTTGGAAGAGGTCCTAAAAAGTTTAAGGATAGTGACCCTCGGTTCCCATAACCCCTTGAGTTAGGTATAAACCGAGTTGGGTTACGAAATCCTTTTTGGATATGCTAAATGTTAGGTTAGTTGATTCTCACATGGTTTCACATGATGTGTCACATGCTATTTCATATCGTTAATTGCTTGCGTGATTTTGTTTGTCATACTCTAGTGTCGCTCATTGATATATGTTTGCTAGTATTATGACATCTGTACTTTTTGTATTATACTTTTGTTTTATTGAGTTTTATTGAAAAATACAAAAAGATTTTGTTTTTGGAAAATATTTTGAAAAATTCAAAAAGACTTCGGTTCTCTGTGTGTTTTTATTTTACACAATTGGTGTGGCATATTAATGTGTTTGAATCCAATTCACTATGCAATTTTCATGTGTCTAGGATATTTGTTTATGACTTTATAGTCTTAGATTGTTCTTAACCATGTTTATGGAGTTGTTTTGAAGTTGAATTACTTTATGGATTCAACTTTGTTTATGCGTCCACACACACATCCACGTGCTTATTGGATTTTGACTTCATGATGTACATTTGAGCTTGGTGAGATGTTCTTCTATCAATTTTTTCATCTACACATTTATTTGACTATGGAGGATTTGTGCATCTCATAAACATTTCCCGTGAGGGTATGTTTATTATTGAAAAAAAGGATGAGTGCAAAGAAGAAATGGTTGTGAGAGTATAGTAAACTCTTTGTAAAAGCCACCATTTGACAAGATCCCAAGAAAAAATTAAGGCAATAAAAGGAATAATATACCAAAAGGGGGTAAAATTTAGTTAGTTTGATATGTTCATTAAAAAGAAAAGAAAAGAATAATATTTTGAGGAGGTTTGGATGGAAATATCAATGGGTTTGCATAATAACAATGTATCCTGGTTAAGCTCATTTTATCATGACGCTATTGATTTATAGAATAATTTATGTTCTAGGCTTGTGTACATTATGCTTGTTTTATTGATTAAGTTCAACTTCATTCGTCACTTGAGGATAAATCGTGGTTTAATAGAGTTTTACGGTCAATTAGAACTTCTTGAACATATTTGAGTGTTTAGAATACAACTCTTTTGTTACTAGTTCACGTCCGTTCATTCCATTCCACATGTTTTGACACGACAATAATATGCTAGTGTGTAAAGCTTATGTGTTTTGTGACGTGGTTTGTGGTTGTTTAGACCTATATATGTGTGCCGGATTTGATTATATATATTTTTCATATATTATATATGGTATTATGTCATGTTTATGTAAAATTAGTTTTTTTGAAAAAACTAAAAATTTTCTAAAATAAAGGCAAATAACAATCGGGTTCCCATTATGGTTACCTTTGATATGATTATTACACATGCTTGATTTATATCTTTTATGATGATATATTTTCTTCACCGAGATGCTTTGTACCTAATGCTTATTGATTCAACCTCTTTGTCTATGTGACAACCCGCCTACTAAAATAATAGGAGGCCAGCCCAATACTCTAATAATCACAGGAATCATAGATGGTCCATTCTCAGCATCACTGTCGATTAAAATAATAGTATGAGATAACCACCAATCATTTTAGAAAACGGACTGTCAAATTTAAAATTTTTAAAGTAAAAGAAAAACACTTAGACAATCCTATTTACAAAAACGGTGGCTATCAAAAATTAATGAATGAAGAATGACAATATAATAAACATCACCGAATAAGCAGTCGGTGAACAGACCAATACAAATAATACATCGAGTATTACAATTTAATATTTACAATATAATGAATGAGTGCAATATCTTGGGCAAACACGCCCGAATAAATGTACTGAACATAACTAGAGTACAAGGAGAAAGAAGCGTCTAATACAAATAACCTACAACATCCGCAATATGCTGTAGCTCCATGATAACCGGAATGGAAATATAAACACGGGTGTCCCTGCGGTAGAGCATCTGTAACGACAATAATTTGTGCAAAAATAAGAAATAGAGATACGGTTCAGGACCTGGTTTGATATGATTACCATGTGACTAAAATGCATGACAGTTAAGTGCGTAATTCTGTCACAGGTAACAATAATATTTCTCACCTCTCAATCTAGCATCAACCTAGCACAATATCGTGAGATGTTTTTATTTAACCCTAAGTACTAAGGGCTAACTTCTCCCCAGTCTCAACATTATGCCCTATTCGTGCGTGGGGTGTCTCGCAAAGCGAAATCCAAATAAGGAACCCCCCCGATACACTACTACTTAGGCAAGGTTGATTGTCGAGATCCATTAGACCCTAAGCACAACATCAATATAAATATATATATGTGTGTGCATAAGTGTGGGATGTCACATCTACAGCTACACAAAGAAAATATAAAATAAAACCCATCCACCATCTAAAAGCAGAATTCCTAATTCTTTCTTTAGGAATATATATATAAATGGTACAACATTTTATCAGATGTTTACCACTTCAATCTCATAACTCTTTATGTACCATTCCTATTTCTTTCTTAGGAACATACATAAATGGTACAACATTTTATCAAATGTTTACCAATTAATCTCATTTATACAATTTCTTTACCAATTTTATTTCCTTTCTTCCATCCAGGAAGCATACATTTTTAAAACAAGTTTTATTAACATAAAAATGCTTTAACCTTTTTCATAAAATCCCACTTCCCTTCTTCCATCCAGGAAGTGAAAGTCAAAAGTCATTTTTATTAGCATAAAAATACTTTTGTACCATATATCCCATTTCCCTTCTTCCATCCAGGAAATGTAATTAAAGCCAATTCATTATCATGAATTTCTTTAATAATCTAAGACCGTCCCTCCGAGTTTCCCCACTAGACGCGCCCGTAAATGTCTATCATCTTCCAGGTCCTATCTATACAAGACAACCTAGGAACCTACCAACGTCGGGAAGCGTCCATATTGCCGGCGGGAAAGTCAAGACCACACCCAAAATCTCCTAACCAGCGCAGTATAACAAATGCCCATATGCCCTAGGGACTATATCCACCCTGCGTTCATTAGTCATGGGGCTTCACCACACGTACGCAAATTACCTTATGATAGCGATTTAGGGAGGTGTGTAACCATAAGTTAACACTTATGAAAATCATTACTTTTTCCTTTTGAAAACTTCCACTTTTACATTCTCAAAATCATTTGTACTTATTCATTAATACCACATATTATTATATGTTTTTCTTATTCTTAGTGTCATATTTTTATTAATAGCTAAGACCCGAAGTACCATAATCCTCAAACTAGTCTCCAAGAGTTCATAAAATTTCATAAACCCTCAAAGTAAGCCTCCTTCAAGGAGTATCTCCCAAGAGTCTCAACCTTAATATTTTATCTTCCAATTTATCTTTAGGTTAACCTCCTATATCATTCGGACATTAACCTATACAAACTAGCCCTCGGGTAACCCAAATATCCATTCTTAACCTAGGACATTAGTCTACCCAATACAACCCTCTAGGACTCCCCATTACTTCCAAAAGGAAGGTTCCTAAACATCGAACCTAAAAGAAAAAGGCTAAAACAAAAATAGAAAAATCTCACCTTTCAGAAGGGGTCGATCGATCGACCCCTGGCCGTCGATCGATCGAAGGCTTCGAACGATCGATCCCCTAGGCTCGATCGATCGATCCTGGCGGACAGCTTCTTCTCCGAGAAGCTGTTTCGGCCATTAACGAGCCATCCAAGCTTCTAACCAATGTTTTACCAAACCATAACAACAAATACTACTATAAAATCATTCCTACACATCAAATAACTAATTATTTCTCTTTAAATCAAATTAAACTACAAGATTTAGAATTAAACACCAAAAAAAACCAAAACCCATAAATGGTTTAAACCTCCCAAAACTTAACTACACATGCAGATTTATCACATTAAATCAATATCTAGCAAGTAAGAAACTTGCCTCGAGGTTCGTAGTCTCTGATCACCTCCGGTAGCGATGGAATCCGGCCCAAATCTTCCATTTTCTCCCTTTCTCTCCATTTCTCCCCACTCTCTCTTCTCTCTCTCTCTCCTTTGGTTTCTCACACAAATGAAGAAAAGAAATGGGGTGGGGGGACTTATACGGGTCTCAGAATATAATTTCCCACTTTAAAATGTTAATACACCACTAAAATGACTCGTAACCACTAAATTGAGTCATAACCCCTTAAAAATGTCCGAATCCCAAAAATTACAACTGGGCACTTATTTCGACTATCTTGAATATTGTAAAAACCACCGCACCCCCTATTTTGGCATTCGGTAAAGTGTGAACTATTTTTATGTTCCAACTTCATTTTAATTTATTAAATTTACCTGATTATATATATAGGTCATAACCGTCGTTTCACATATAACGACGCAATAATACCCAATATAATGCTATTTACCTTCTCATAACGGTAAATAGACAAAACATAGTAAATATTATCCCTAGATCTCACGGGAAATAATATTTACTCCAACATCCCCTATTTTATAAAATCTACCCATCAGGCAAAATAGTATAAAATAGTCGCTCAAAAACCTGGGTTGTTACATACTCCCCCCCTTAAAGGGGAATTTTGTCCTCAAAATTCAGGCGTAACCCATAACCATATAAAGGGTATACTATACCAAAAACGTGTTATCATAATAGCGAACCCCTCTACGGTGCGGAGTCCCCTGGGGACTCGGACTAAGGTCATTACTATCGATCTCAGTCCACATCATCATGCCGTAACGTAGCGTCAAATCGCTCCTCATGAACCATCGATCCTACCCTTCTACTACGGGAGGAGATAACTACACAATATCAGCACAAAATGCCTTACTTCGAAACACATTACACCCTTACTACGGAATAACTACACTAACTCACAATCGCTAACCCCAACACTACTTACTTCTATTCGCATTGGCGTAGCCCTTAAAATTCTACTGCTCAGTGAGCCCAATCTTTAAAGGAATGTTCCCGGACCACTCCCAGTCCACGAAATATTATATTCGTTGTTTCCATTCCAATGAACAGATAAGGCACACTGCCAACTATACTAGGCTACACACGACATCATGCTTATCGAAAACGATTAGAACTATTATATGGAAATTCGATCTATATAAACTACTACTTCAATCATTCCTTTAAATCAAATCCACCCATCCACTTATGGGCGGTAGGATATATCCCACATCCACACGGTTCCTATTTCTTCCTGGAAACTTTACTAGTACCTTGATAAGAATATCTCATCTCAGTTCACCACCATCGCTAGGAACCGCAAATAGTTCCAGAGCTTCTACCACAAAGAGCTAGGCGTACACTTCTGTACTTAGCCCACCCGTTTCCATTAAGTAAGCAGCGATTGGTCCAATGATCAATAGTTTTCTCAATTAGAATCATGATCGCTGCATTATCGGCAATTCGATAGAAATGTCCACGGATATACCAGTCCTCGTTCCACACTACTCTTTACACACTGGTAGGTGAAAGGGTTAACCACGGACATTAATTCTCTTACAATACAGCCCCCTCGGTTAAACTAGTTCAATCTGGTATTCCATGCCTCGACTAAACTTTCAAACGGTTTTCTATTTGGTGCCTATCCTAATCTCGTCCGCATTTCCTTAGCGAAAGGGAATATCCTATTGATAGTCTTTTACGAACACCAACTTCTTATTCGCCAAAGACTAAATTCCTGCCCAGGAAGTAGTGCCTCTAATCCTTTAAGGTGAATACTACCGCTATGAACTCTTCGTCAAGCGGGGGATGACACTTCGAAAAAGGGTGAGACACAGGAACAATGAGTCCATGCTCCTGCATTAACACTCCCCGTTCCTGCAAGAGACTCGTTCGTTAAATCCAATCTTGATCTTAACACACGAGTGCAGGAGAAAAGTTAGCTCATACTTCAGCTCCTCAAAAGGTAGGTTACCGACGTAACACTTTATCTAAGGAAGTCCTCATCTCCTTTGGCCCAACATACCGAACCTCTCGAGATCCTAAACTTCTCATTCTAGAGACCGAATCTTACTTAGAGTTAACCCACAAACCTATTGCGGTCATCTCCCAACCACCTTCTTAAAACAACGTCACATGCCCTAAGGGCCTAGCGTCCTAAGAATCCTAAAGTCAATCTATCTATCCTAATCTAGTCTTATATGTATAATACAAAATATATCCCTAGTATCCAAGACCTTTACCGACTTCTGACATTCGCCCGGTTTCATGCGTGGGACGTCTCGCCGAAGCGAAATCTAGACAAGGAACCCTCCCATTACACTACTATCTCGCATTGTCGGTCGTCAAGAAGTAACGGTCGAAGACACATGATCGGGATCGACGAAATCCTAACTCATAACTCTACTAATACATATATACTTCTAAGTTCTACAATAACAATTAACTGAGACATTTACCTTCTGTAAGATGTCACAATTACTTTATCCCAAAATACACATATACATCTTCATAAATGGCCTTCTCATTAAGGCATAACCATAAGTCTCTATCGGACTTTCATAATCTTAGTCTTCCCCACATCTATCAGAGGAACTCTATCATAGTGCTCATATATCGCACATCAACTTAGCCCTTAATCACTCATTTACGTGATTCTTGGCTAAACTTTCCAACCCAGTATATCAACCAACAGAAAAAGAAAAGAAAGAACAGAAAAGAAAAATGCACATCTCTCCACTCCCAACGTCGTTAAGGTTCATGCGTGGTGTGTCTCGTCGAAGCAAAATCCAAACAAGGAACCCCTCCACACAATCCCCTTAACTAGCTGGTCATGGAGATAAGGCAATAGCATACACAAGCAAAGAAAACAAAGCAAGCAAATAGACAAGGGAAAAAATAAAACAAGACAAACAATAATAATAATAAAAATGAAAACTACCTACATACCATAAACCACCTCTATAAAGTCTCAACCTGTATCCAGGGGAGATATTATAGAACCACTAGCTCTTCTCTAGAACTAGGAATAGGATAGACCCGCAATTTCTTCGCTTGCTACCGCACCAACCAATTGAAAAATATCTTTACTCGTATATTACATATAATACAAGTAGCATGTATTACACATATCACCACTCGCCCCATACCGAGTGAAAGATAGAAATAAAAACAATAACAAAGCTCCCTAATATGGAAGTTATATAAATATACTACTACAAGCTCAATATACACACCCGGATCTAAGGTTAACACCATACTACTCCATTCTACCTAAGGAATGTACCACTTGCACCTAAGTTGGAAATTCCCACCAACATACTAGCCAACCTCCCCGGCCTTAGCTCCGCGAGTCTTCCCCGGGTGGATGTCCACCAATGGGGTCTCATGAACACTACTTCTCCAAGAGTGTTAGCAACACTTACTTACGAGCCTATCGTTTCCACTGAAAGTCCCTCTCTATGGGCAAAACATTTTGTCCCACCATAAAGAGGCGACCACCATTCCCGCCACTTCAACCTTACTCCAGTGGGTGAAAGGTTTTCTTCAAATCCTCACACCTGGGCACTTCTATACCCATCTCTAGGCCAAAACTCTCAGGCCTTATACTTCCACCGAACGAGGTTACACTTCCTCTATCCAATCGAACTTCAACATGTGGTCCTTGTCAAGGACCCCTCTATTACGAATTGACATTGCTTGGAATCCCAAGCATAGTACCACTCTTTACCGATAGCGGTAGTTGGGAAATTATGTCCACTGTACCTAGTAGTCGCGACAGTAATATAAAATAATACTACAAAGGAAGCGACCTCCTAAGCGGTCCTCATCCCCGACTACAGTTCAAAGCTCTTAATAGTCCCATCTCATAACGCCTTCACAATGGCCTACCTTAATACCCCTCATCGAACGACTTACAAGTCTCACACGAACGCGCAGAAGATCTTGGGGGTTCTCGTATCCTAGCAGGAGAACGGAATCTCATAAGAGAATTCAACGACCCTAAATCTTAAGGCTCTATATCAAATAGAGTGAAATGCAGCCGTCGTAAAACATCCGTACAGATTCCTAAGGACTCTAGATACTAATGCTCTGATACCATCTGTGACAACCCGCCTACTAAAATAATAGGTGGCCATCCCAATACTCTAATAATCACTGGAATCATAGATGGTCCATTCTCATCAACACTGTCGATTAAAATAATAGTACGACATAACCACCAATCATTTTAGAAAACGGACTGTCAAAAAATTTAAAATGTTGAAAGTAAAAGAAAAACACTTAGACAATCCTAATTACAAAAACGGTGAATATCAAAAATCGATGAATGAAGAATGACAATATAATAAACATCACCGAATAAGCTGTCGGTGAACAGACCAATACAAATAATACATCGAGTATTACAATTTAATATTTACAATATAATGAATGAGTGCAATATCTTGGGCAAACACGCCCGAATAAATGTACTGAACATAACTATAGTACAAGGAGAAAGAAGCGTCTAATACAAATAACCTACAACATCCGCAATATGCTGTAGCTCCATGACAACCAGAATGGAAATGTAAACATGGGTGTCCCTGCGGTAGAGCACCTGTAACGGCAATAATTTGTGCAAAAATAAGAAATAGAGATACGGTTCAGTTACCGATTTGATATGATTACCATGTGACTAAAATGCATGACAATTAAGTGCGTAATTCTCTCGCAGGTAACAATAATATTTCTCCTCTCTCAATCTAGCAGCAACCTAGCGCAATATCGTGAGATGTTTTAGTCAACCCTAAGTACTAAGGGCTAACTTCTCCCCAGTCTCAACACTATGCCCTATTCGTGTGTGGGGTGTCTCACAAAGCGAAATCCAAACAAGGAACCCCCCCGATACCCTACTACTTAGGCAAGGTTGATCGTCGAGATCCATTAGACCCTAAGCACAACATCAATATATATATATGTGTGTGCATAAGTGTGGGATGTCACATCTACAGCTACACAAAGAAAATATAAAATAAAACCCATCCACCATCTAAAAGCAGAATTCCTAATTCTTTCTTTAGGAATATATACATAAATGGTACAACATTTTATCAAATGTTTACCACTTTAATCTCATAACTCTTTATGTACCATTACTATATCTTTCTTAGGAATATACATAAAAGGTACAACATTTTATCAAATGTTTACCAATAATCTCATTTATACAATTTCTTTACCAATTTTATTTCCTTTCTTCCATCCAGGAAGAATACATTTTTAAAGCAAGTTTTATTAACATAAAAATGCTTTAACCTTTTTCATAAAATCCCACTTCCCTTCTTCCATCCAGGAAGTGCAAATCAAAAGTAATTTTTATTAGCATAAAAATACTTTTGTACCATATATCCCATTTCCCTTCTTCCATCCATGAAATGTAATTAAAGTCAATTCATTATCATGAATTGCTTTAATAATCTATGACCGTCCCTCCGGGTTTCCCCACTGGACGCGCCCCTAAATGGCTATCATCTTCCAGGGCCTATCTATACAAGACAACCTGAGAACCTACCAACGTCGAGAAGCGGCCCTATTGCCTGCGGGAAAGTCAAGACCACACCCAGAATCTCTTAACCAGCGCAGTATAACAAATTCTCATATGGCCTAGGGACTACATCAACCCTGCGTTCACTAGTCAGGGGCCTTCACCACACGTACGCAACTTTCCTTATGATAGCGATTTAGGGAGGTGTGTAACCATAAGTTAACACTTATGAAAATCATTACTTTTTCCTTTTGAAAACTTCCACTTTTACATTCTCAAAATAATTTGTACTTATTCATTAATACCACATATTATTATATGTTTTTCTTATTCTTAGTGTCATAGTTTTATTAATAGCTAAGACCCGAAGTACCATAATCCTCAAACTAGTCTCCAAGAGTTCATAAAATTTCATAAACCCTCAAAGTAAGCCTCCTTCAAGGAGTATCTCCCAAGAGTATCAACCTTAATATTTTATCTTCCAATTTATATTTAGGTTAACCTCCTATATCATTCGAACATTAACCTATACAAACTAGCCCTCGGGTAACCCAAATATCCATTCTTAACCTAGGACATTAGTCTACCCAATACAACCCTCTAGGACTCCCCATTACTTCCAAAAGGAAGGTTCCTAAACATTGAACCGAAAAGAAAAAGGCTAAAACAAAACTAGAAAAATCTCACCTTTTCAGAAGGGGTCGATCGATCGACCCCTGGCCGTCGATCGATCGAAGGCTTCGATCGATCGATCCTGGCGGACAACTTCTTCTCCGAGAAGCTGTTTCGGCCATTAACGAGCCATTCAAGCTTCTAACCAATGTTTTACCCAACCACAACCACAAATACTACTATAAAATCATTCCTACACATCAAATAACTAATTATTTCTCTTCAAATCAAATTAAACTACAAGATTTAGAATTAAACACCAAAATCAACCAAAACCCATAAATGGTTTAAACCACCAAAAACTTAACTACACATGTAGATTTATCACATTAAATCAATATCTAGCAAGTAAGAAACTTGCCTCGAGGTTCGTAGTCTCTGATCACCTCCGGTAGCGACGGAATCCGGCCCAAATCTTCCATTTCTCTCTTTCTCTCCATTTCTCCCAACTCTCTCTTCTCTCTATCTCTCTGTCCTTTTGTTTCTCACACAAATGAAGACAAAAAATGGGGTGGGGGGACTTATACGGGTCTCGGAATATAATTTCCCACTTTAAAATGTTAATACACCACTAAAATGACTCGTAACCACTAAATTGAGTCATAACCCCTTAAAAATGTCCGAATCCCAAAAATTACAACTGGCACTTATTTCGACTATCTCGACTATTCTAAAAACAACCGCACCCCATATTTTGGCATTTGGGAAAGTGTGAACTATTTTTATGTTCCAACTTCATTTTAATTTATTAATTTTACTCGATTATATATATAGGTCATAACCGTCGTTTCACATATAACGACGCAATAATACCCAATATAATGCTATTTACCTTCTCATAACGGTAAATAGACAAAACATAGTAAATATTATCCCTAGATCTCACAGGAAATAATATTTACTCCAACATCCCCTATTTTATAAAATCTGCCCATCAGGCAAAATAGTATAAAATAGTCGCTCAAAAACCTGGGTTGTTACAGTCTATTTGTCTATTTAGATAAAAACGAAGGGGAACATAAAATTAAAAAAGAAGTTTTTGATGGTTTGATGAGTTAGAATTATGGGGGAGAATTTACTAATTATTTACTTCGTTTCAAACTCGATGCGTCATGAGGGTATATGTTTGTTGTCTCATGTGTGTAGGTACCTATTCGCGAAATTCAAAGACACGAATGAAGACAAAGTTTGAAAGGGAAGAAGTTTGAAGTTTGTAGTTTGAAGATAAAGACTTATGACGTTCCGTTCTAGGGCTCCGAAGTGTGTTAGTATATTTGTAAAAGGATATTTGATTTCAATTTGGTGTTCGATAATATTTTTTTTTGTACCGGAATAGCCAAAGGGTGAGATTTGTAAAAAAAATGTTTTGCAACATAGTTCATATCATAGTTTATGGCTAGTTCGGTGTATCCCGTTGCAAATCGTCACACATGAAAAAGATAAACCGAACTCAAGCATCTCCAAGTTTGAAGACTTTCTGACATCCCGTAAAGCTGTAAAAGGTATAAAATGTTTTAGAGTTTGAATTAATTCATATAATTATATATGGGATATTTAATTTTTATCAAAAGAGAAACACGACTGATTTTGGTTTCAAAAATATGTTTTTCAGATACTCGTAGGCGGAGTTTTTTAAATGGGAAAGTTTTGTTTATGTCGTTTTAACGACGTCACAATGTCGTTCAAACGACATGTCTTTGCCATTCTAATGACATGCAATTTCTCTTCTAACCACAACTAATGTCTCTTCTAATGACATGCAATGTCGCTTCTAATGACATTAATGTGACACCCAGCCTAATAAAATACCGGGCGATCACTCCTATATCAAATTAAAACAGGAGTCTCATATGGTTCATTCTTAGCATCACTGTCAAAAACCAATTTTATTACTAATATCGTTTTAGGTTGGCGTCAAATTTTTTTATTAACTAATCTTTTTAATCAAACCATTCAAATAAAACAATTACAACAGTTTTTATGCAACAATTGAAATGAAATAAAATAAAATAAAATAAAATAACCGAACACTCGGTACAATAATACAACCAAATCGAATGCCGCACTAAAAGGCGATAAAAGAATAAATGAGTACCGTTGGGAAATAAGCCCGAATGTTTGTACAATACCTCCTATCTAGATCTCAATGATAGAAGCGTCTATAATAAACCTTCTTGCATCCACAACTTTTTCAGCAAACGTCTAACTCGAAGGAATTATCATCTAGGCATCCCCATGTCTGGACACCTATATATATATAGATATAGCAAGAGGGGAAAATAGAGAAACGGGTCGTAGCTCAATTTTTGAAAACATTTTAGCAAGTGCTTAAAATCCATATTTTAAAATATGTTATTTCTCATATTTAAACTGGTATCGCTCTCACGTGAGATACACCTCACCCCTCTTCTAACAGTACACAACTAGCGCATACCATTTTAAACAACGTACTTAAGCTACCCAGCCTAACTAATGTAATTACCCATCACCTAATAAACCTCATCAACTCGGGTACTAAGGACTAAACTTCTCTCCATTCCCAACATTACGTTATGTTCATGCGTGGGGTGTCTCGCGAAGCGAAATCCAAACAAGGAACCCCCCCTCCCCCGATACACTATTATGTGACAATGTTGATCATCGGGATCCATTAGGCCTTCAGTACATACCATATTTATACCATCCCGTATTTATTGATAGTTCTCATTAGAACCTATGATCCATATTCATATAAATCCGGATATAAATCTACCGGAAGGAGTATATCACTTTATTCATTCTTCTCCTTTTATACAGGGTTAGGTTATATGATATCTCATCTCATATATATACAATATACTTTTCGCAACAAATATATTAGTTATCCATATAGGACACCAAACAAGATTTCGGTATATGCACATTATTCTCTTTATGCATACACAACAATTTATATAACAATAGAAAGTTCCCATATAAATATACGTATATATATTATTCACACATATAATATATATACTAATGGCACCCCACATAAGATCTATGGTTCTGGCATACTCTGCTATCAAGTCTCCGTATCACACAAACTAAGGGAAATACTAGTTTGGAATCACTCTCAAACTATATTAACACAAAATACATACAAATGGAGGCGAAGCATAGTTCCAAGTCACTAAGAGGTCAGCACATACCCTCACGTCTGTTAGGACCATCTCACTATCAATCAGATAACATGTAAAAAGGAGTCCTATCTTCTAGGGTACAAGTCAATATCCCCCCGTAAAGGTCCCATCGAGATAAGACTGTCCCGGCACGATAACCTCCATGATAGCAAGTAGCGCGGGCATGATTTTTACACGTATATAATATAAGGGCATACTCATAGCCCATATAATACATCCCATACGTAGTATATTTATATCTTGGATATCCTACGCATTTATCAATTTTACTAATTCCCAATATTTTATTTTCTGAGATTTTCTCACTGCACAATGATTATATCAACAACATTTATATATATTATTTATATCTCTTCTCAATCTTTTATGTCTAAAATCTCCAAACTCTTATAGCGATAGCCAATAGCTTTAAATAT
This sequence comes from Sambucus nigra, assembly GCA_949130495.1. Lineage (NCBI taxonomy): Eukaryota > Viridiplantae > Streptophyta > Magnoliopsida > Dipsacales > Adoxaceae > Sambucus > Sambucus nigra. The sequence continues at coordinate 377,416,382 of OX422214.1, read as the reverse complement.
TCTCATTCGCAATAATATAAGCCATCACACAATTAAAATACCCTAGTACATATTCCCTTATTTAATATTCAAATCACACCTAAATATCACATTAAGTATTATTCCTCATGAACACACCTATTTGGGTAAATCTTGGATTCTACTTTCAACTAATCCAAAATACGTGCCTTACTAAAAAAAATATTTATAAATCCCCACACTATTTTAAGGAACCCCAAATATTTATCTCCAAACAATTTTAGCCTTTTATTTTTCCAATTTCCGAGTGCATTTCCTAGTTTGTGATTTCACCCCGAAACTGTCATCTTATAAAAATCATAACAATTCGAAGAAAAATCAGAAAAATACGGGTTGGGGCCTACGCGACCGTATAGAAAAGATGTACAACTTTTGTGTTTTGACAGAGAGTTGAATAAGCTATCTTCCTATCCGAAATAGTCCAGAAGTGACGCTAGTCACTATTCACCTTCTTCTACAAAAATCCAAACCTCCATTAAAACACCTCAAAGCTTTTTATCACCTCTCTCATCATCAACCAACTCCAAACAACCATAAATACACATATAAAAACGGTTTTAATCATCCTAGAATCCATATTCAACAATTAATTTCAATAAATTCCAAGTTTCTCAAATTGGGTATTAATCAAGTTATATCCGTTTTAATCTTCTAAAAATCCGTTTGATCTACGAAATTTAAACCCAAAAATCTTTAGTTTTATACCAGCTACAATATGAGAAATTAAACACACTATATCATAAAGCAAGTTAAACACTTGCCTCGTGGATTAAATTCGACGACCACGAGTCGAATCCCGCGAATTTTGACCGGAAATCTCTTATTTTCTTCTCTTTTCTTTCCTCTTCTTTCTTCTCTTCTCTCTCTCTTCTCTCTCTCTCTCTCTCTTAAGGCTGATATTTGGGGGAAATGAGGGTTGCCACCTCTTTAAATCCAAAATTGGGTATATACCCAATTGTTAAATGACTCGTGTACTCATTTACGAGTCCCTACTAGTCCAAAAATTCCCGGAACCCAAATACTACCCCCGGGTAATCCATTTTGACTATCTCGGTCATTTTGAACCCAATGGCGCAATCGAAATCTCCATCCAAGTCACTTAACTAAAATTCTCTATTTTGACCCAACACGTTCAATACGCGTATTTTCCAAATTAAAATATTTTCTTTGTCGCTTTACCCAACTTGCGACATGTAATTAAAAATAATCCACTCATATACTTAGTCTCGTAAGAAAATATAATCCATGTAAATATTAATCTGACAGTTATAAACTAATATTTACTATTTACCTTATAACATTAAATTTATTTAATTTCACTCATTAATCCCAAAATTACTATTCACAATAATTCCTGAAATTGTCAAATTACATCCACAGTGTAATTTAAATACCTTTAAAAGTATAGGGTATTGCATACTTCCCCCCTTATAACTGAATTTCATCCTCGAAATTCAGATATAGCATGTACCACTACTCTAGGATCGGTATATACATTACGTCCTAGCTTAACCAAATTTAGATATAGCTTAACACAATGGTCTCCCACTATATTCCACCCATCTCAAGACGTAAGCTCATATATATAGTCTCATCATCTCTATACATTTACACTAATCATGCACCCTTTTGTTAAGACCACTTAGCGCAAAGTATTTATTATTAATACCATATCTACTAGTCTCACACAATAGAAATATTTGCAAATCCATATATATACACATATAGTCACATCATCGCTAGACATATATATATATTAATCTCACACCCCCGGGTTAACACCCATTAGGGCACTTAATCAATAATGTTCTTGCACCCCCGGGTTATCACCCATTAGTGCTCTTAATAATAATATCACATAATAGGCATACACACATCCTATTTAGATTCATTGGCATATTCCCAACCTAATCATACACTTCTCATACGTATTTTATTCTCATCGCTACGTATTGTATAAATATTCATATTATTATCTCTCTCGTAATCTCCAAGTTACATTCCCTATACCGAATAATTAAAGTATTAACTCTCATATACTCTTCCAGAATTTGGTACTACATACACTCTTTTTTTTACTTGGAGTTTGCTAACCATACAGTCACGCGCAAGCCACTCTTCAATACTCGTTTGAGTAAGACTCCGCTCTACTTTCTCATAATAAATTGGGTAACCTTTTGATTAAGAGGTACCTTTTTAAATGACTTTCCACACCCTTTCAATCCCATCTCGGGTGTGTTAGCTCTCGCTGCACATAAATATTTGCATTATCATTAACCTCGCATGACATTCAATACACTATACAATTTAACCTTGTTTATGGCCGCCCTTCAGGCATATATTATACATATTTATTTTCACGTCCTTCCATCCCGGACATTTTTGGGATTTACTAATCAGGGTACCCATACCCCCTATCACCCATGCATATATGCACCACCATTGCAAACATTTTGATATATCACACTCACTCTAAATAATTCATTAGCCTGGTACTAACACCTAGGTATCCCTTAACCCGAATAATTCGAAATTTAATTCTCCCGATACCTGGAAATTCAATCCTTCTTAAGATTATCCCATCGATATTCTTGTGGTTATCTCACAATAGTCTTCCTATATCATTGCCTTATTGCCCTTACTTCGTGCTAGTCTTAAGATTAAGGCGTTTCTAATACACGTAATATGAGTACTATTCTAATTATTTTCCAAGTTCCCAAGACCTCTCTCGACTTCTGACATTTCCTCGGTTTCATGCGTGAGACGTCTCGCAAAGCGAAATCCAAACAAAGAACCCTCTTGTTACGCTACTTCCTCGCATCATCGGTCATCGAGATATAACGGTTCAAAGGACACCAACGGCATGTTCTAAATATTACCTCGTTAACCTACCAACGTACTTCTATCACTATATCCTTCCATCTTAATGAAATGGAAAATCTAACTAATCGGGCGCCGACTCTCTGCAAAAGCGCTACGAACATTATACCCAAAATGTATTTCCTCTGAATTTTCCTTCTATTCAATGCGTGGATATACGTCTCAAATCGATTTCCTTCACCTTAACTCACCCACATACTTGCGATGAGAGAATAATTTCAGTGCTTCTCAGTAGCACTTATATCTCTATATAATTATACAGTCATCAAACGACACTCACTCTATAGTGTTTTCTCTACATTAGGTGACTTATCGTCAAAACCACCATCCTTGCATTCTATAACATCTCTCCACTCCCGATGTCATTAAGGTTCATGCGTGGAGCATCTCGCAAGTGAAATCCAAACAAGGAACCCCTCCTATACACTATTACTTAACTTTGTCGGTCATGGAGGTCCGCTAGTTCAAATATGCCACTCGGATAATACCATATCTCCTATCGACAAAAATGTGGTCAGAACTCTTAATTATTTCTAGGGGCCACACCACCAAGGGCTTGTACTAACACTAAGTCCTTAGCGCAAACAACAATGATCTTAAACTCACAGCTCAATAATAAATCCTGCATACCTTAAATTATATCTATAAGGTCCCCATGCACTAAAATCGTGGTAATGAAATACTTTCTCTTCGAAGTTCCATCTAAGCATATGATAAAGGCGTCCTCATCAAGAATTTATCTCGCATTCCATTCTTTAATATATTCGTGTATATATATGTATATATATATATATATATATATATATTTCACATCTTATATAAATATATATACATTATACTATAAACATCAAGTATATATGTACTTATATATCACACACTATATAAGTATAATAATCATCCCTCGGAGCTATAACTCAATGGATGCAGTCTCTCAATTCTATCATCTTCCAGGGAATTACTCACGCATCATCCTAGGTACCAGCGGTCAGACTATCACACTGACTTGGTAAAAACCAAATCACAACGAATGGGAAGCGATCATAGTTCCTCCTATAAAATGAGAACGTAACATACCCACCACGTCTCATTCCTGATAAAATCACACAATATAAAATGGACACTATGACTTGAGGACTATATGCTCCCTGCTCCTTAAGACAGGGGCCTCACCCACATCGCGTAACTTCCCATGATAGCACTAGAGGGGGTATGCTTCACATAAATATACCATTCACACACATATATATTTATAATATTATCATGTATATATTGTCCCTATACCCGTATATATATCATTAAATCCAATTATCCATGCCCATCTCTCGTAGCATTAGCTTGTAATACTGAATATAGATATTCGATTTAATTTCATAAGTATTCACTTTCTTATGCGAATTCCATAAGTATTCACTTACTTATAATATAAATAAATATTAAGCTTATCACAACTAGCTCGTATCCCAATTATATCCAAAATTTCAATTCGAATCCCAAGAGTCTTTATCCCATTAGACTCTTGAAATCACAAAGTCTCAAAACTTTTTTTTATTGCATATTTCACACCTTGCACTAAAAACAACTATAACAAACTCTACATAAGTCCAATTACTAGTGAGTCTATCATTCCATTAGGAAAACCTCTTTCTCCATTGTACCTACCTTACGCCGGTACTAAGTTCACATAATCATGTCACTCTTTATTCACCGTCGGTCTCAGACAGATTTTTATGTGAATAACCTAGAAATCGCATTCACTTTATTATTTCTAAATCAAAGGAATTTATAGTTTAAAACCATCTATAAGATTTATTTATGAGAAAAACACCCTACTCCCTCAAGTGTGGTGATCACCGTTCCCACCATTTCAACATTACTCCATTGAGTGAGAAAAATTTTCCTCAAATTTTCACATTTGGGCATTCCATACCCTGCTCAAAGCCAAAGCTTCGGATCTTTCTACTTCCTTTGGATAACACTACACTGCTTCCGGATAACTTAACTTCAACGTACGGTCCTTATCAATGATCTTTTCAAACTTTCACCATCTAACTTTACAGGGTAATTCAAGTTTAGCACCATTCTCTACTATAGTGGTGCATAGATAATTATAACTACTATTCTATAGTAGTCATTGCAGCAATTCACGACAATTCCACAAGGAGAGTGACCTCTACCACGGTTGTCATTCCTAACATCAACTTACAGCTCTAACAAAGCCCCGCCTCTTACTGCCCTCATAATGGACTTCCATGGTCGCCCTTTCGTCGATCAGCACACAAATCTCGAACGAGCACGCAAAAGATTCACTATAATATTTCATGATAGCAGGAGAACGAAATATCATAAGAGGATATCAACAATCCTAATCATAAGGCTCTATATCAAATAAAAAACAACGTTGAAAGTGTAGTACGTCCGCTTATATTCCTAAGGACACTAGAACCTGATGCTCTGATACCACCTGTGACACCCCGCATAATAAAATACCGGGCAATCACTCCTATATCAAATTAAACTAGGAGTCTCATATGGTTCATTCTTAGCATCACTGTCGAAAACCAATTTTATTACTAATATCCTATTAGGTTGGCGTCAAATTTTTTTATTAACTAATATTTTTAATCAAACCATTCAAATAAAAAAATTACAACAATTTTTATGTAGCAACTGAAAGGAAATGAAATAAAATAAAATAAAATTACCGAACACTCGGTACAATAATACAACCAAATCGAATGCCGCACTACAAGACAATAAAAGAATAAATGAGTATAGTTGGGCTATAAGACCGAATGCTTGTACAGTACCTCCTATCTAGATCTCAATGATAGAAGCATCTAGAATAAACGTGTTTGCATCCACAGCTGCTGCAGTAAACGTCTGACTCGAAGGAATTATCATCCAGGCGTTCCTGTGTCTGGACACCTATATATATAGATATAGAAAGAGGGGAAAATAGAGAAATGGGTCAGAGCCCGATTTTTGAAAACATTTTAGCAAGTGCTTAAAATCCATATTTTAAAATATGTTCTTTCTCATATTTAAACTGGTATCTCTCTCACATGAGATACACCTCACCCCTCTTCTAACAGTGCACAGCTAGCGCATACCATTTTAAACTACCTAGTTAAGCTACCCTACCTAACTAATGTAATTACCCATCTTCTAATAAACCTCATCAATTTGGGTACTAAGGAATAAACTTCTCCCCATTCCCAACATTACATTACGTTCGTGCGTGGGGTGTCTCGTGAAGCGAAATCCAAATAAGGAACCCCCCCGATACACTACTACGTGACAATGTTGATCATCGGAATCCATTAGGCCTTCAGTACATACCATATTTATACCATCCCGTATTTATTGATAGTTCTCATTAGAACCTATGATCCATATTCATATAAAAGTCGGACATAAATCTACAGGAAGGAGTATATCACTTTATTCATTCTTTTCCTTTTATACAGGGTTAGGTTATATGATATCTCATCTCATATATATACAATATAATTTTTGCAACAAGTATTTTAGTTATCCATATAGGACACCAAACAAGATTTCGGTATATGCACATTATTCTCTTTATGCATACACATCAATTTATATAACAATAGAAAGTTCCCATATAAATATACGTATATATATTATTAACACATATAATATATATACTAGCGGCACCCCACATAAGATCTATGGTGCTGGCGTACTCTGCTATCAAGTCCCTGTATCACACAAACTAAGGGAAATACTAGTTCGGACTCATTCTCGAACTGTATTAACACAAAATACATACAAATGGAGGCGAAGCATAGTTCCAAGTCACTAAGAGGTCTGCACATACCCTCACGTCTCTTAGGACCATCTCACTATCAATCAGATAGCCTGTACAAAGGATTCCTATATTCTAGGGTACAAGTTAATATCCCTCATAAAGGTCCCATCGAGATAAGACTGTCCCGACATGGTAACCTCCGTGATAGAAAGTAGCGCGGGCATGATTTTTACACATATATAATATAAAGTCATACTCATATCCCATATAATACATCCCATATGTAGTATATTTATATCTTGGATATCCTACGCATTTATCAATTTTACCAACCCCCAATATTTTATTTTCTCAACTTTTCTCACCGCACAATGATTATATCAACAACATCGATATATATTATTTATATCTCTTCTCAATCTTTTACGGATAAAATCTCCAAACTCTTATAGAGATAGCCAATATCTTCGAATATTCTCGTTCAAAATAATATAAGTCGTCACACAATTAAAATACCCCAATACGTATTCCCTTATTTAATATTCAAATCACACCTAAATATCTCTTTAAGTATTATTCCTCACGAACACCCCTATTTGGGTAAATCTTGGATTTTACTTTCAACAAATCCAAAATACGTGCCTTATAAAAAAATATTTAGAAGTCCCCACACTATTTTTAGGAACCCCAAATATTTATCTCCAAACAATTTTAGCCTATTTATTTTTCCAATATCCGAGTGCATTTTCGAGTTTGTGATTTCACCCCGGTACTGCCATCTTATAAAAATCATAACAATTCAAAAAATATTCAGAAAAATATGCAATTTGTCCCACGCGACCGTATCGAAAAGATCTACAACTTTTATTTTTTGATCAAGAGCTGAATAAGCTGTCTTCCTGTCCGAAACAGTCCGGAAGTGACGCTGGTCACTATTCACCTTCTTCTCCAAAAATCTAAACCTCCATTAAAACACCTCCAAGATTTTTATCTCCTCTCTCATCATCAACCAACTTCAAACAACCATAAATACACATATTGAAAGGGTTTTAATGATACTAGAACCCATATTCAATAATTAATTTTGATAAATTCCAAGTTTCTCAAATTGAGTATTAATCGAGTTATATCCGTTTTAATCTTCCGAAAACCCGTTTGATCCACGAAATTTCAACCCAAGAATATTTAGTTTTATACCAGCTATAATATGAGAAATTAAACACACTAAATCATAAAGCAATTTAAACACTTTCCTCGTGGATTAAATCCGACGTCCACGAGTCGAATCCCGCAAATTTTGGCCGAAAATCTCTTCTTTTCTTCTCTTTTCTTTCTTCTTCTTTCTATCTTATCTCTCTCTCTTAGGGATAATATTTGGGGCAAATGAGGGTTTCCACCTCTTTAAATCCAAAATTGGGTATATACCCAATTGTTAAATGACTCATGTACTCATTTACGAGTCCCTACTAGTCCAAAAATGCCCGGAACCAAAATACTAACCCCGGGTACTCTATTTTGACTATCTCGGTCATTCCGAACCCAATGGCACAGTCGAAATCTCCATCCAAGTCACTTAACTAAAATTCACTATTTTGACCCAACACGTTCAATACGCGTATTTTCCAAATTAAGATATTTTCTTTTCGCTTTACCCAACTTGCGATATGTAATTAAAAATAATCCACTCATATACTTAGTCTCGTAAGAAAATATAATCCATGTAAATATTAATCTGACACTTACAAACTAATATTTACTATGTACTTTATAACATAAATTTATTTAATTTCACTCATTAATCCTAAAATTACTATTCACAATAATTCCTCAAATTGTTAAATTACATCCACAGTGTAATTTAAATACCTTTAAAAGTACGGGGTATTAAAATTTAAAAGTCGTTCGAACGACCTGCCGACTGAAAGTGTTTATAAATATCGGTTTCATGATCATATTGTTTAAGAATTTTGCCAACACATTTTTCCAAATCAGTAGAACAACATATTCAAGTTTTTGGCTCCCAAAACACTATTTTAATTCACAAAAAGAATCCATGAATATTATTCATGTGAATTTGTTTAGAACCTTAGAAATTTTATATTATTGCATACAACTTTTATGGAGAGGCACTCCATTGCTGACTTCTGATACCTGTGGGGATACACTGCTGAATGCGAAGGTTAAGGTTAATTCGGAGGACTGCGGTCTTGTGATTCTTGGAAGGATCATAGTTGTTTGTTAGAGATATTCGAAAAGTAGTGCTTTATGCTTGTGTGGGATCAAGTAGTCTGTAAGTCAACTCTCTTGTAAATTTCTAAGTAAATAAAGGTCTTTCCCTTTGTTTTTTTTTCTCTGAAACTTGTCCTTGTCAAATTTGCATGTTGGATTTATCTGTTTTATCACCATAGATACATGATTATGATAAAAAAGATAACATAAATTTAGAATTCCCTTCCACAATTAAAATTGGTGTTTCACTCTTTGTTTGAAATCACCCTTTGCAAACATTTTGCATTCTCAACACACATAAGATAAATCCACATTTGGATTTATGGCTTCAACCCCATTCCCATGCTATTTTCGAACTACGGGGACTTTGTTACCCCTTGGGCTATGTAGGCGTCTTGGGCCAATCCCGAGATTTGAGTTCTTCTTTTTCATGTTCGTACATATCTTTTTTTTTATCTTATTTATATATATATATATATATATATATATATATATATATATATATATATATATATATATATATATATATATATTGTGAGATTTATACTCCTACATACTTTTGTGTCGTCTAACGTGCACATTCTCTCTTTCATAGTGATTTATGATTTGACAAACACTTACATCATAGTTTTTTAATCATTATTTTTAGGGACTCTATTATGGATAAGTTCGATCCCTCTTTTAAATGAAGCGAGTTGGATGATTCCATTATCCCATTATTTACATTATATACACGAACACACACGTCAAGGAGTCTAAAGATGAGAAGATTGCCATTACCACATGAGATACCGAAAGGGAAAAATGGGTGTCTAATACATTTCCATTCCATAAAATTAGTCCCCAAACCATCAAACTACTTGGTTTTACAGGCATCAGTTTGACCTTAATGCTATTCTCTCGAGGCGACGACATTATTTTACATGTTTTGAGAAAAATAGGATGGTGACTCTATATCTTTACATCTTACCGCACATGACAACTACCGACACCCATATCCATTCCCGTCAAAGGGAATCTGACCCGGATGGCCACAATGCTGACTCTGCGGGGGAAATATATCAGAGGACTAGACTCTATTTCAATATAGGTGTTATTCTTTACTCTCGTTCTATTCTACATGTGCACATATTCTCCCAGTTTTATGTTCCCTTAACTCCTTTACTTACTTTTTGTATATATCATTGTAATGCTTTCTTTACCATGCCCTTTTCTCATGTATTTATCACTCTTAACTAACTTGTACGTGCTCACTTCACACACTTGTATATATTCTCCATGCTCACTTCACACACTTACACATGTATATTGTTTCACCAATATTAACATTATCCACACACCACTTGTAGAATATCCACGCTTAGTTTCACTAGCATATACCCACACTTCTCTATATCTCCATGCTCACTTACACAACTCACACACCACTTGTAGTCGATCCATGCTTAGGATCACTATCACACAAATTCACTTGTATATGATAACACGATCACTCACACTACTCCCATGTCACTCTCTCACCTTAAACACCTCACTCACTTATATGTTTACACGCTTCCCTCTCACCTTGCTTAGTGTAGTCTTCTTGCTCCATGTTCCATGCTCGATTTTCTTTTCATGATACTTGTATATTCTATCTCATTAGTGTAGTACCCCTTACTTAGCATGAAAATAAAAAAATTCTCTCAATAAGATACTAGTTAAGACTCATGCACTTTTGCACACTACATCACCAGAGAATGACAATATTGACCAAACTTTTTTCCCGTACTGGGGGTTCACTTCGTGATGGGTGCCTACTTCACTGTGGTGCGGGTAACCTAACAGATATGACTTTCACCTTCCATTGATCTCATACCTTCAATGTATATCAAATAGTTCCCCCCGCATTGTACCTCTTGACCAAACTCACGACGAGAGGTGTATACAAGTAAACTCATTCAAATAGGTCGAGTATATTAAATGCTCTCTCACATATACTATCCCCATGAGGTACATAGTGAGAAAATCTGCGCACACTTAGGTATATCAAATGGCTTGTCCACATGTATCGACGAATGGTTGCCATTGTAGTGAGGAGGTATATCATGGATGTCATGACAAAGAGGGATCCCTTCAACTAACCCAAAAAGTTAATAAACCCCATATACTCATCAACCTTAGGGATCTCATACTTAATTTGACAATTACCATGCCAAACTCTATCGAAATCTCGGGTCGGCATACTGCTCGGATGTTCTCACTATTTTGCCTTTTTTTAAATTAAGACATTATCCGTGAGTTTGGAAACAAGTCAAATTGTGTCTTATGTATCTAAACTCTATTTTTGCAGGCTTAGGTTCTGTTTGGAATTTTTCTTACATTTGGGTAAACCTAATACAAGAGAAAACCTAATAATGATAATAATCATTCTGGGATTCCTCTCTTTTTTCCCTCCTTTTCAAAAACTAAAAATATCAAAAACATTATTCCTCCCTTCCCAAAATACCAAAAAATTCTCCCTCTATCTTTCAAAAATAACTTCAGACCATTTTCCCTCTCGGGACGATTTCATACCCGACTTTGTCCTGGATCCCTATTGGCCTCTATCTTCTGCCAAAGCGCCCAGAGTTCTGTTGTTTTTTCTACTAATTTAATCGACTTTGGGATATACCTCAACAAGATCTCCATGGAGAACACAGATAAAACAATAAATGTCAGGCTAGATCTGATGGCAATATTATCCCAACTCAGTGCCTAGATTGACAAGCTTCAAACTGATGTCCAAGAGATGCAGTGAGATTGAGCCCAGATTCTTGAAGCTCATGAACCTGAGATCCTTTTTACTCATGTTATGGGTCCACTTACCTCGAGCCTATTTGGATCCCAGAATAATACTCGCATGCCTTGCACATCTCACTTATTAATAGGTCACCGCCTGCTCAACTCTCTATTATGAACGTTGCCTAACGAGGGGCTAACCTACTAGTCCCCATGGATCCCAACATTGAGTAATGGATCAAGGTCATAGAAGAACTCAAACCAAGTCAAAATATCTGGGAACTACATGGATTACACCCACATGTCTCTTTACCCTAAAACCAGATTGCTAAAAGAATTCAAGATGCGAGACATCGAGAAGTTCAGGTGCAGCGGGACCCTGATTGTGCACCTATGAAATTACCACCGAGTCATGAACCTTCTAGGTGCCTTCGAAGAAATAATGGCCCAGATGTTTAAGTAAAACCTAAAAGAATGTTCCCTTCAATTGTTCTTATCTCTCAAAGAATTCCAAATCCATAGTTGGGAAGATGTGGCTCGAGAAATCGTATCTCACTACAAATACAATAAAGAGTTAGACATCACGCATAGAGACCTAGATCTGCAGTGGGGAGAGAAAGATACCAATATAACTAACAAGCCCTCAAAGCAGGAACACGTGAGCATTGCGAACAAAAACTTCATATACCATATCCGAGCATCTATGGGAGGACAGTACTTCCCACACATCAGATCCCTCCGAGAAGTTGGTTTGGAAATCAAAGAAGGTATCATCAAAGTGGATTCTGAACCGAAGAAGCTGACTCGACAATTTACATAAAAAAAAGTATGAGAATCCCACCAATTCCCCAGTCTAAACCATCAACAACATATGATAACTTTTTACCTCTTGGCACCAGAAAGTCGCCTCAATCCTGCCACAAAAGAATGACCCGAGATCCATGATCCCCTATCCAAAGTTTACCATCATCTAGTAACCAAAAATCTCAGCATACCATTGGAACCTCGACCATTACCAAACCTAGACCGTAAAAACCTTAATCCCGATGACCATTGTGACTTCGACCAAGCTGCAGTCCATACAACTGACTAATGCTTTCACATAAAAAATTTGATCCAAGTCCTAGTAGACCAGGGTATCATCTCTTCTCCAGCTAATACCAAGCCTAACACCAATCAAAACCATCATCCAACATATGAAACTATAATAAATGTGATTTTGTTAGAATTCAACCTTGAGTTTGACCCTCCTACCCAAATCGCACCCATCAAAGCACCCATCATTCCCATAGTCTAACCTAAACCTCTCAAAGTTTTCCCATCCTTTCTTCTACACCCTATATGTCTTGATGATCGTGATTTTTCTCTCCTTGTAAGGACCTATATTTCGTGTGCACTCGAACTGAGGGGCGAGGCATGGAAATACCTGCTGTGTCAGACAAACTCCAAGGGTTTGGGATAAAATTTCCCACTAAGATGTCCATCAATTACCAAAACTTCAGTGTCCATCAATTACCATTGAAGAAGTCTGTTTATATGACATTTTACAGATCATCACCAATGTGTTTCACTAGACAAGAGAAATCTACAGCATCTTTGAATTGCTCACAGTTTTATAATTGTAAGGACGGATGGTCCCTTCATTTTTACACTTCCCCACTAAATGGGAATACTTATATGATGAAGCTATTTATGTTTTTAAATCGATTGAATACTTTTGGCAGGAAGATATCATTTCCATTAGTTGGGGTGAAGGCTTTAAAAGTTCAAATGGAGAATCTGACAACAAAGATTTCCCTACTTGGGATGAAGACTAGAAACACGAAGTAAAACCTTTAACTGAGAAAATCATGGCAATCATTAAGAACTCCGAGGGAGGCGACTCCAAGTAATCCTTTGATGTGCAAACACTGGTGCTGAATCTCTGCATGATGCCATGATCACAATTGTTGATTTGCCTCTCCTAAATTAACACGCCATCCCAATCTAACTTGCTCAAAATAAGCCCAACCCTATTGTTTATCATATTCATATATTTGCACAAATTTATATTTCTCCTTTTCTTGATGTAAATGTGACTGAGACCTGTTTCGACGAGGTTCTTAACACTATTTTCCCTAAAAATGAAATAAATGAGGATTTTTAGTATCATGTTGTGCCTTACATTAATTTCATTGATTCTAATCAAACTTTTGATGATGATGATTTTATAAATGAGAAATTCTTAACCGATCTTAAAAAAGAAAAAAAATTAACAACATAATAGCTTTCAAATTAATGATGATTGGACTACTATTATTAATTTTGATTTTAATAGCCACCAGCACAAGATTAGGATAGGGTTCACCCTTAACGAGCATGACCGTGCGCAATTTGAAAAGCTTCTGAAAGAATTTATGGATGTCTTTGCATGGTCTTAAGATGACATATCTAATATTGACCAAGAGTTAACTCAACATGAGATCCCAATATTCCCCAAATGCAAACCGATAAATCAAAAGTTGCGAAAGCTTCGAAGTGAATGGTCGCTTAAAGTCAAAGAGAAAGTAGTCAAACAGCTAAACATGGGTTTCATTCGTAGAGTCGAATACCCCACGTGGATTTCCACATCGTTCCCATGACTAAATTAGGAAGAAACGTCTACATGTGGATCGACTATCGGGATTTGAATAAAGAATCCCCGAAATATTATTACCCATTACCAAACATTGGCATGATCATGGAGAATATAGCCAGTTATAACCTCAAGCAATTTTTCAAAGGATATAACGATTATACCCAGATCAAGGTGCACCCTAACCACTAGGAAAAAATTCTTTCATTACCCCATGGGGAACCTTATGTTATACTTTCATGCCATTCGGACTCAACAATACTGAGGCTACCCACTAAAGGGTTTTTGTAATAATCTTGCATGACCTTATTAAAAAATAGGACAACTATATTTGGAAGTCATGATCATTATGTCCAAGACTCAGGAAGGTCATATTCTAACCCTCCAAAAGTCTTGCGAGCGACTGCAACAATACTAGATGTGGGTAAATCATCAGAAGTGCATTTTCGATGTCACGAAGGGAAAACTCTTAGGGTTCATGGTCAATGAGAAAAGAATTAAAGTAGACCCTGCAAATCAAGAGGACATACTTGAGATGCCCCCACCCTGGATTGGAAATAAAGTTTGAGGATTCGTAGGTAAATTACAATACATCAGTCAGTTCATCAGTAAAATTCTCCAAAAAAATTCAATTAAAGTCGAGAATAAGGCTTGTGAATAAGCCTTTGACTAAATCATCCGGTACATCCCCCAACCTTTGGTGATCATGCCTCTGCTTCCAGGTCTCCCCCTCCTCCTATACTTGACCATCACGAATACAACATCATTGAATTTACAAGCCTAATGCATGAAATAATATCTTAAGCAAAGATCCATCTACTGTGCTAGTTGAAAATTGACTGGGTACGAATTTAGTTACACTACTTTAGAGAAATCATGTGTATCCTTAGTCTGGATAACACAAAAGTTACGGCACTACATGCTTACTTTTTTTAAGAGATTAGTATCCTTAATGGATCCCTAAAATACCTTCTAGAAAAACCTGCTCTATCAACATAAATGGCCTCCTAGTTAATGTTGCTAGCTGAGTTTGACATCTTGTATGTTATGTAAAAACCCTAAAAGGGAGGGGAATCTCTGACTACTTTGTCAATTATCTTATAAAAGGAATCGATGTTTGGGTCTCTAAATTATCAGATGAAGACAATCTATGGACCTCTCAGAGGGATCTCAGATGGAAAATTTTCTTTAATGGAGGTGTCAACAAGAAAGGGTTCGACGTTGGAATACTCTTGATGTCTTCGATGACACTCACACCCCGATTGTGATTAAGTTGGACTTGCCTTGTACTAACAACATAACTGAATAAAAATCATTCATTATAGGCATCAAGATCTCCAGTGAGAAATGAGTTCGACACCAAGACATCAATGGAGGCTCTGCCCTCATTGTCGAATAAATCCTCAAAAAAGGGAAAGTCAAAGAAGAGAAACACCTACCCTTCCATGCCCACTTAGAAGATTTGGCATCCAAATTCGAAGATTTCACCTTCCACTACCTTCCTCGTGCAAAGAATAATCTAGCTAACACCCTTGCAACCCTAGATTCCATGGTTGATATGCTTGAAGGAATAACAATGGACCCTTTCTTGGTTCAGAAGTAAGTTGTCCCCACTCACTTCTACCACATTGAGCTCACCACCAAAGGAGACTCCGACATGGCCGGATTATGACACTATAATATTTTTTACCACCTCAGACAAGATATGTATCTCCAATATTAAGGTAAGAAAGATCGTGCGACCCTTCACAAACTAGTTACCCAGTACATCATTTATGACAAAGCGCATTTCAAGAGAAACTTCGATGGCATCCATTTGCATTGCATAACGGGGGACTATATTAGAGAAATGATGCCGAAAATCGATAGTGGGGAATGTGGACCCCACATGAATTGTCACATGCTTGCCTAGAAAATCATTCATTAAGGATACTATTGGACTATCATAATTTAATATTTCACTACCTATGTTCAGAGATGTCTCAAATACTAACATTTTATAAATCTCCAACACTTACCTCTCCACGAATCGTATAACAAGACTTCCGTATGGCCCTTCTATACATGGTGCATAGACATCATTGGGATGGTCATTCCTAAAGCTTCTAACGATCATGAGTTCATCCTGGTTGCCATTGATAACTTCATAAAATGGGTCAAAGATGAGTCATACGTAGTGATCACTTTAAAAAATGTGGCCAAGTTCATTAAAAAGAATTTCATTTGCCGCTACGAGGTTCCCGTGAGTTAGTATCGGCTAATGGGATCCATATCGAAGTCGAAGTACTAGAACTGGTCGATGAGTATAAGATTCGGAGACACAAGTCCTCTCGTTACCAGCCCCAAACCAATGGTGCCTCTAGAGCTACCAACAAATGCCTCAAAACCATTATAGGCAAGATGTCCAAAAGTTGCAGAGACTTAGCCGATTGGATACCATATGCCCTCTTGGGCTATCTCACTTCAATCTGAACATATAATAATGCTACCCACTATTCTCTGGTATATTGCATGGAAGTAGTTCTCCCCGTTGAGATAGAAGTACCTTCCCTGCGTGTCATGTTCGAAAGTAAGGTCAGTGAAGAAGACTGGTATCGGAGCCAATATGACGATTTCTCACTTTTGGATGAAAAGGGACATAAGGCTCTATAACACATATAAGGGTATCATCACCGGATATCACGATCATTAAATATGAATGTCAAGGATGTAATGTCAAAGAAGCAGACCTTGCTCTCAAAGAAATCATAGAAACTATGTGGCCATCCCTATGTTTCCTCCCTTCCATCCATTAGAGCCTCGGTGCTTGCTCGCGCAGTTGTAGGAGAGAAGAAGAAGGTCTCGCGCCCTTTATAAAAGTAGAGCTTCGATCGTCATCGCTGTTGGGTGATGTAAAGAGATAGAGTCACCATCCTATTTTCCATAAAATTAGCAAAAGAAATATTGCTACCTCGAGAGAATAGAATCAAAGACATACTCATTCTTGCGAAACACATTAGTTACAAGGTTCGAGTTATGGAATGGGAAGGTGTTAGGCACACATCCCTCCCTTTCAATATCTCATGGTCATGTGTTATTATTATCCTTAAAAACTCCATGAAGTGTGTGCACATATCATCCGTAGGAGTGTTGACAGAATAATAATAAAAAACATAATATGTGCTTTTATCGGGATAACAATCGTTATGGTGAAACGATAATATTTATTAGATAAAATGCGAATAAGAACCATTCGTATAATATATAGAAATAATATATGAATAAAAATATGCAAGGAGGACTCGAGTCTCGAGTGTTAACCCGAAATGCCTAAGTACCCTAAAAAGACATGAAAGTTCACATAGTTCGAATGCAATATAAGGGTGGAGTTTTATCGTATAAATCCAACTGTGAATATTATTTAGATGTGTATGTGTAGAAAACGTATATTTTGATTTGAGAAATTGTGGTGAGGAATCCCGTTTGGAATTTGTGAGTAAAACCCTTTATTCTTGTTTTTGTTTTTCATAAAAAATATGTTATTTGGAATACTACTAATAAAAAGTGATATTATTAATATGTATGGACTAATAAAGATAAAATGCTAAAGTAAGGATTAGATAACTAATGCAAACATAAGGATATTAAAAGAGAGAAAAGAATGTTTGGACCTTCTTTAGAGACTTGAGGATTGACCTTGATTGTTGAAAACGCTACCCTTGTAAGTGGATGGAGCTTGTAGGATGAGAGGGAAAGGATTATTTATAAATTGGGTTGAAAGGAATGGGAATGTATTAAGGAGGAAAGATTTCAATTGAGAAACCACGCTGACTTTGAGAGGATAATATTGAGATCACTGAGAGGGATGTTTTTGGGGTGCCTTTCGTAGTTATCTCATGCTCTCCTTATATAGGGTCAAGGGGATTCTAGTCGTCATTGCACTTAACATGCATATGGGAAAGCATCCCTAGACACTGAAAAATAACCACTTAATTGATTTAAGACAAGATTAAACTATCTAAATGGCTCTAAAATGTTTGTTGAAGAAACTATTTTCTTAAAACAAATTGTAAACACAAGATGTGTAAAACAGTTATGAACGAGTAATTTTAGTTATAGGTTTACCACTTTTGAAAAACAAAAATTTAAGCAAAATAAAACAACACAACCTCAAGAAGGAGATGAGAGTAAAAGGAAGTGTACACAAGTGATTTTAACGTGGTAAAACCCCACCAGATTGGGGAAACATCAACGGTGACCTCTACGTCACAAAAGTAAAAATTCCACCAAAAAATGAGTAATAGATTACAATATATATAACAATAAAGACACATAAACACATCTAAACTAAGTTCAGAATCATTACCAACTCATCTGGATTAGATCAAACTTCTCTTAATGTTATTGTTGTTATTCATATTCTCTTCAGCTTCGTAACTTTACTCGATTCCAGCTTTACGTCGACTCAGACAAGTTCAAGATCATTCAACAAACACTTTAAGTGTGGTAGAGTGAAAGTGTAGTGTTGATGTGCTCTCTAACATATGCATGAAACACACACACACACACACACACACACACACTTAATACAAACATAATGATTTCTCAAATTATAGAATCACTAAATATGCAAGATTTTTCAAAATGAATTTAGTCAAGAATAAATCAGACTTTAAACCTTTCAAAACAACAAAAGATCAAGAGGGAATCTTGCTGTGAAATTTCCCAGATCCTAACACATTCTTGTTTTGAAAATAGTAAAGACAGAAAGTGCAATCCCCAATCAAGATCTCTAATCTATATCTAACTTTAATAGTTTGAGTAAAATGAAATCAGAAGAATATTGTTGGTTTAGGATTTGAAAACATAAAATTAGTTTTAAAATAAGCAACAAGAAATATTTCTTGAAATAAGAAATCAAAATAGTAAACTATTTTTGTGATTTCTATCACAAAGACGAGATCTCAAGTTTCTATGAAGAGAAACTGAAAAACTCAACCAACGTGACTAAGTTGGAAGAATAATCAAGAACAAGAGAAGATAAATTCTCAAAACACAAACTAAACACTCAAAGGTTTAACTCTCAAAAAATTATTTCTCATTTTGATTTGGCGATGTTTGATTAGGGTTTTATTTTTCTCTCTAATTCTTTCTCTTTATTCTCTCTCTTTTCTCTGTTTTTTTTCTCTCAAACGAGGAATTACTAAAAGTCTCTAATTGCCTCACAAATGATATCTATTTATACAAGACGTAGAAAGATCTAGAGTGATGACTTGAAATCAAGGGTTGGGATTAAATTTGGCTAAATTGATTTAAATCTAAGTGTTCCCAAGAAGAGGTGCAAATAGCCAACTTTGATTGGTTAAAATTGATTCACTTGGAATGATTCCAATCACTTGCAGGCCATAGATTAAATCTATCCAAGGGTTCAAAATAAGTCACAGGTATGTGAGTGATAAGAAATACAAATCTAACCAATGTGCGTGTAACACGTATACACTGTTGATTCACTCTCACAGGCTTGTTTTTAAGTTCCTACTTAATTCCAGTTTCACCCACATTATTTTTTGACTTTTGGATTCTACCCAAGACAGTTTTAAGGCTTAAAGAATATTTACAAATCATTCCTAAAGCTTTATTAAGTTTCAAAAATTATTTTAAAATACTTAAAAAATGTGAAATAAATCCCAAAAATTATTGAAAAATCATTTTAAAGGGATTTAACTCACACATGGTAATCACTTGAATAAATCACTATATATATATGCAGTACTAGTGTGTGGTGTATGTGTTATACCTTAATGAACTTATAGAGGAATATCAATGAAGGTTTGAAGGTTCTAAGGCTTTTTGGTTCATCTAGGGATAGACACAATTTTGTCACTATTTCCAAACTAGATGAGCTCCTATATAATGTAGACTCAAGTGAGTCAAAGATATAGGGTACTTCAATCTCCCCCTTTGGAAATATGAGACAAAATCTCCTTTTAGTCAATGAGGACTCGTAGGGGTACAAAAGAAATAAGAAAATCATAGTCCTATACAAAAATTCTATCTACCTAATATCCTAGAAAGATAAAATTACATAATTCAACTAGATACAATTAATACCCCCCAAAAAAAATTCGGTGGAACTAATGGTACTGATTCCTAAAAATTAGATAACTAAGATCAAGCTTGTTAGTTGAGAATATACAACAATGACTCAAATTTCGCCCCCATTTTGTCTCAAATGGACAAAGGGCAAAGAAAAACAGTCATAAGGCATATAACATTATTCAGCAAAAATCATGCTAATCGACTTGTGTAGAGATTAAAAATGCGCATGATCCAAGTCTTTAGTGAATAAATCAGCTAATTGTAATTTAGTAGGAAGATAATTAATTTCCAACTCCTTAAAGTCCACTAACCCGAATATAAAATGATATTTGATTTTAATATATTTAGTAGGAGAGTCTTGAACAGGATTTTTAGAAATGTTAATCGCGCTTTGATTTTTAGAATAGAGATGCAACTTATCTTCAGTGATACAATAATCTTTTAGCATTTCTTTCAGCCAAAGTAATTAAGAGAAACAACTTCCTGTTGTAAGATATTCGGATTCAGCAGTAGACAAAGAAGTGCAGTTTTGTTTCTTACTACTTCATCCTACTAAGTTATTACCGATGTAGTAACCGGATCCTAAAGTACTTTTACTATCATCGATACACCCGACCCAATTAGCATCGGTGTAACCTACTATAGTACTAGAGGTGTCTTTAGTGTACCATAGTCTTAAGTTTAGAGTGCATTTTATGTATTTCATCATTCTTTTAACGCATAAAAGGTGTCTCTCTTTAGGATTATTTTGATATCGGGCACACACACACACATAGTACATAATGTCAGGACAGGAAGAAGTAAGATAAAGTAGACTTCCTATCATACTACGGTACAATGTGTTATCAATAGATTTTCCATTCTTATCTTTGGAAAGTTTGGCAGTGGTACTTATAGAACTACTAGCATATTTAGTTATTTCTAGGATAAATTCTTAACAATCTTTAAGGCATATTTTGATTGCGATGGAAATAACCCTTCTTAATTCTATATAACTTGGAGTCCTAAGAAGAAGTGTAACTCCCCTATAAGTGACATTTGGAATTCATTGTGCATAATGTCAGAGAAGGCTTTAACTTCTAAAGGGGAAGTAGAACCAAAAATAATATCATCAACATAGACTTAAGCAATAGTAATGTTGTTGTCAAAATGTTTGACATATAAGGTTTGGTCATTTCCTCCTCTTCTAAATCCATTATCTAAAATAAAGGTGGGTAAACGTTCATACTAATCAATAGGAGCTTATTTTAACCCATAAAGAGCTTTCTTAAAATGATAAACATAATTTGGCTGATAAGGGTCAATAAACCCTTTGGGTTGTTATACATAGGCCTCCTCAGTTAAAATTCCATTAAGAAAGGCTTCATTAACATCCATTTGATATAAAGTGAAATTTAAATGACATGATATGGCTAAAATTAAATGAACAGATTTGAGGAGAGTGGTAGGAGAAAAAGTTTCCTGGAAATCTATTCCAAAAATCTGAGAGTAACCCAGGGCAACTAATCTTACTTATTCCTAATGACCATCCCAGACTCATCGGTCTTGTTTTTAAAAATCCAACGTGTGCCAATAACCCTTTTATTTTCAGTCCTAGGTACAAGATACCAGACATCATGAATGACAAATTAAAGAAGTTCCTCCTGCAAAGCACTTATCCATACAATTTCATTAAAGGCTTCATTTGCATTTTTGGGCCCAATAAGAGACATAAAACATGCAAAATGATCAATGTTATGAAGTTGAGATCTTGTACGAACAGGATCAAAAGGATTACCAAATACACTATCTAACGGATGATCTTTGGAAACCCAGTTAGGTACAGCAGGGACCTCAATTGGTAAAGATTCAACTATTTTTGGAGAGTCACAATTCAAAATGTTTTCGAAATCATCCCCAATAATCGATTCTTTGGTTTAACTTTCTACATTAGTGTCACTTACAACCACATTAATGGATTCCATCATGTTTTTGGTACGAATATTGTAGACACGATAGAATCTACTGTTTGGAGAGTGTCCTAAAAATATGGCCTTATCACCTCTGGTTTCGAATTTAGACATATGTTCTTTGTGTTTAGAGACATAACAGGTACTACCAAAGGTTCTAATGTCTTTTAGGTTCGGTGTCTTTCCATACCGAAGCTCGTAGGATGTTTGATTGGTATTCTTCCTTAAGTATACACGATTGATTATATGACAGGCAGTACGAACTGATTCAACCCTAAAATATTTAGGTAAATCTTTGGCATGAATCATCACGCGAGCCATTTCTTGAAGAGTAAGATTTTTACGCTCAATTATCCCATGTTGTTGAGGTGTCTTACGGGCACTAAATTCATGTTTGTAACCATTATAGTCACAATATTCTACGTTACCTGAGTCTACAAATTCTCCTCCCCTATCACTATGAATTCTATCTACTTGGGTGTCCATTTCATTTTCTATTCGAACTAGAATTTTCAAAAACTTTTGAAAGGTTTCTGATTTATGCTTTAGGAAGGCAACCCAGGTAAATCGAGTGAAGTCATCTACCATAACAAGGATATAACTGTTGCCACAAAGAATAACAATATGAAAAGGACCCATTAGGTCCATATGGATGAGTTCTAGAGGTTTAGTGGATAGAACTTCTTTGACTTTCTTATGGGTAGCCTTAACAATTTTTCCTTCTTGACATGGACCACATAAAATGTTTAAAATTGGTTTAATCTGGGGAACACCTCTAACTATTTCTTGGGAGCATAACATGCCATGGTTATCATAATTAATGTTCCCCAACCTATTATGCCATATCTCATTGTCATCCATTCTGGCAATGTTACAGACCTCTGTACTTGGATTGACTGTGAAACAGTTATCTGGAGTAAGGAGTCCTGTAATAATGCAGTCAACTTTTTCATTTAAAAGTTTACAATTGTTTGAAAACGTGACAGTATGGCTGGAGTAAAAAACTGTGATATACTTAGCAAATTTGATTTAAGTTCTTTTACTAAGAGAACATTCTCAAAAATTGTTAATCCTTATTCACGGAGTGTTCCTTTACCAATGATCTGGGCCGATACACCATCTCCACACAAGACTATTCCTATGGAGAAGCTAGTTTTATTTGAGAGTTTATAATCATCCTCGGTCATATGTTTTGAACATCCTAAGTCAAAATACCATCCAGTTGTAGTGTGTTCAGCTCTAAAAGTGCTAATCACAATGTTAAATTTTAACTAGCGGTAATAAATCATCTTTTCTAACCCAAATTGCTCTAATTTTTAATTTTCCCTTATTAGCTCGTAGTTGATAAAACTTGCAAGAATTTAACTTTTGTTTAAAAGATTTTTGCGCAATTTTATTGTTGTTATACACAGTTGGAGCAATTCATTCTTTTAGATTATCTTTTAGTATTAGTCATTTTCCTTCTATTATGATAGTTAGAGTTTTTGTTTGGATGTCTAGGGAGGACATAATTGTTTTAACTTCTCTTAGAATAGTTAAAGTTTTGGTAAATGGGAGAGGCATAGACATGATTATACAGACGTTTGGAATAGCAACCATCTAAGGAATTTCCATAGACATCACAGTAGGATCAGTAAAGATGGTACGTTGAACTTATAACCATGGGAAAGGTATTATTTAAGGGTTTGTCTAGGGTTTGAGCTCTAGTCATATTCCTAGGTGGCACAAGATGAAACGTCAAATTTGCTTGTCTAATAGGAGGGAAAACATATTTGGTCTTTTGAACAACATTATTCTTTGAGTAGCTTCATTCAATAATGTGTACCTTCAGTTGGTGTTTCTCGAAATCATTTTTTAAACCCTGAAAATCTGTACAAGTTTCAATAGGCCTTTTACCACCCGACACAAACTTTATGGTTTTAATGTTTTTAGTTTGTGTCTTAGAATTGGGACAAAATCCTATTCCA
Source organism: Sambucus nigra (assembly GCA_949130495.1). NCBI lineage: Eukaryota > Viridiplantae > Streptophyta > Magnoliopsida > Dipsacales > Adoxaceae > Sambucus > Sambucus nigra. The sequence goes on along the minus strand of OX422214.1, from coordinate 377,392,115 downwards.
GTTCTGTCATTAGAATTAGTTTTTCTTTCAGCCACACAATCTTCAAACCACTTGGAATTATTTCTAAATTTTGTGAGTGTTTTGAAGACTGTTGATGTTTTATCTTTTGTTTGTTCCAATTCTAACAACGTACCTTTGTATTTCTTTTCCAGAATTTCATTAGAGTTGGAAAACTCTTTTAGTTTTTGTTCAAAACTTTTGGTTTCATTCTCATGAGTTAGACATTAGGTAGTATATTCTTCAGAATTTTGTTTGATCATCAGACTTAAGGTCTTTATCTTCTAGATAAGATCCTTAACAGTTTTTTCAAGCCTTGTGCATTTCTTGAGAGTTTTTGTGTATAGTGTGTGAATGACAGGGAGGTCATCGTTTTTGGAGTCACTAAGTGTGTAGTGTGTAGTGTCCCCTATCGGTTCATTTTTAGGACTCACACACCCATTGACATCAACAATAGCCCGTTCCCTTTTACTCACACACACATCGTTCGAAGCATTATTAACCTTATTAAGAAATAAAATAGGTAAACCATAAGGCATACTATCAGTCATGGTATGATTAGATTCCTCATCGTCATTGTAGATTATCTTAGCAACAAGGGTCAAATGTGTTAGATGACTCAGGTTCATCATTTTCAGAGTCACTTGATTCATCCCAAGTCTTTCTTAAACGATCCCAATTATGTTTGTGAATTTTGTCTAATTTAACTCTACAGTCACTAGCCATGTGCCCTAGATTTATACATCTATATCATTCAATATTTTTAAGGTCTTTCTTATGTCTCTTACTATTGTCAGACTAATGTTTGTCTTGTCTTCACTCATGAGGTATGTTATTAGATTGATTTGGATAAGTAGGCTTGCCTTGTCTTTTTGCTATTTTATTTTGAAAGTTCACAATTTTCTTAAACTGTTAGACATTAAGGGAATCTGATTACCCAAAGTATCTAAATTACGATCCTCATTAAAGTCTAAGTCAATGTTAGGGAGAATAAATTCAGGTGTGGTCAGTTTAAGTGAAAAAAATAAGATTGGAAGTAGACCGTTTCTTTTGGTCACAATGTTTGTCAGTATAACATAGAAGTCATCAACTGACTCACTCTCAGTCATGTTCAATGAGTTATACTACTGGATTAACATTTGAGTTTTTATAGCTTTAACTCGGGTATCACCCTCATGTGCAGTCACAAGGGTGTCCAAGCTTCTTTAGAGGTAGAATATAATGATATTATCGTAAATTCGTGTTCATTTATAAACATAAATATAACATTTTTTGCTTTATTGTTATTAAGTGAAACATGTTTCCCTTCTTTAGTGAATTCATTTAGTAACTTTGCAGTCCTCAAAGTACTTCCTTCAGCGGCTGGTTTAGTAGGAAAAGTGTAACCATTTTCTAAAACTTCCCAAACATCATCTCACAAAGTCCCTTGGATAAATGCAACCATCCTTACCTTATAATAAGGGAAGTTGGTTCCATCTAAGAGAAGGGGTTTGGATAGGTTACCTAGTCTCTCAAATTTTTCATCCATAATTTGTTTTCAGAAAACAATTTTAGAAATACAAGATCTAATTTTTTTTTTGAGAAACCAAAGCTCTGATACCAATTGACAAACTAACACTTAAGTTGTTTAATATAAGATTAAACTATCTAAACGGCTCAGAAATGTATGTAGAAGAAACACTTTTCTTAAAGCAAATTATAAACGCAACATGTGTAAAACAGTTATGAAAGAGTAATTTCAGTTAGAGGTTTACCATTTTTGAAAAACAACACTTTAAGATAAATAAACCAACACAACCTCAAGAAGGATATGAGATTAAAAGGAAGTGTACACAAGTGATTTTAACGTGGTAAAACCCTACACCATTGGGGAAACATCCACGGTGACCTCTACATCACAGAAGTCAAAATTCCACTAAAAATGAGTAACAAATTAAAAGCTATATAACAATCAAGACAATCAAGACACACAAACACACCTAAACTAAGTTCAGATTAGATCTGGATTCTCTAAAGGTTGTTGTTGATATTCTCTTCACCTTCGTAACTTTACTTGATTCCAGTTTTACGTCGACTCAGACAAGTTCAGGATCATTCAACAAACACGTTAAGTATGGTAGAGTGAAAGTGTAGTGTTGATTTGCTCTCTAACATATGCATGAAACACACACACACACTTAATAAAGACATAATGGTTTATCAAATTACAGAATCACTAAATATGCAAGATTTTCCAAAATCAATTTAGTCAAGACTAAATTAGACTTTAAACCTTTCAAAAGAACCGCAGATCAAGAGGAAATCTTGCTGTGAAATTTCCAAGAACCTAACACTCTTTTGTTTTAAAAATAGTAAAGATTGAAATTGCAATCCCCAATCAAGATCTCAAATATTGATCTAAGTCTAATAGTTTGATTAAAATGAAATCAGAACAAATATTGTTGGTTTAGGGTTTGAAAACATAAAATAAGTTCTAAAATAACCAACAAACAAGATTTCTCAAAATAAGAAATTAAAATAGTAAACTATCAACGTGATTTGTATCACAAAGACGAGATCTCAAGTTTCTATTCAGAGAAAGTGGAAAACTCAACCACCATGACTAAGTTGGAAGAATGATGAAGAACAAGAGATGATAACTTCTAAAACCACGAACTAAACACTCAAAGGTTTAACTCTCAGAAAAGTATTTCTGGCTTGGATTTAATGAAGTTTGATTAGGGTTTTATTTATCTCTAATCCTTTCTCTCTCTTCTCTATTTTTCTTTTCTCTCAAATGAGGAATAAACAAAAGCCTCTAACTGCCTCACAGATGACATCTATTTATACAAGACGTAGAAAGTTTTGGAACGACAACTTAAAATCAAGGGTTGGGATTAAATTTGGCTAAATCGATGTAAATCTAAGGATTCTCAAGAAGCGTTGCAAATAGCCAACTTTGATTTGTTAAAACTGATTCACTTGGATTGAATCCAATCACATACAGACCGTAGATTAAATCTATTCGAGAGTTCAAAATAAGTCACAGGTATGTGAGTGATAAGAAACACAAATCTAACCAATGTGTGTGCAACACGTGTACGCTGTAGATTCACTCTTACACGCGTGCTTTTAAGTTCATACTTAATTCCAGTTTCGCCCACATTATTTTTTGCCCCTTTTGGATTCTACCCAAGACAGTTTTAAGTAATAAAACATAATTACAAATCAACCCTAAAGCTTTAAAAAGTTCCAATTTTAAGTTCCAAAAATTATTTAAAAAAAATTAGAAAACGTTAAATAAATCCCAAAAATTAATTAAAAATATTTTTAAAGGGATTTAACTCACACATGGTCATCACATGAATAAATCACTATAGGTATTCTGTCCTAGTGTTTGGTGTATGTGTTATCCCTAGATGGGTAAGGTTTACCATAGGGAGATGAACTGGCGGTGGCCCATTAGTAGACTATGTATGTGGAGCATGCTAATGTTCTTCCAGGAACCAAGAAAGCTTAGGAGCGGGTGGACCCATGGAATAAGGAAATAGGAACTCGAGTTCTCGGATTTAGGTTTTGGTTTCACTGTATCTCATGAATCTCTGTTTAAAGGTCGTTAATCTTGGCACTGAGTTAGACCAGGGCTTCAATGAGATCTGGCTGTACATTCGGTGCTTGATTAGTGTTTTCCATGGAGGACTATTGATGGTATATTTCGAACTCAGAGGAAGTTTTAGGGAAACTGACGGAGCTTCGTGGCCATTTAACAGATGACCGAACCCAATAAGGAGTCGAGCCAAGAATCGAGTATGCGATCGACCTCAGAAGCAAAAAGATTGAAATTTATTTTTGAAAAAGAGAAAGAATGATTGTTTTTGCTAAAGAAAAGGGAAAATGTTTTTTACATCTTTGGTAAAAAGGTGGAATTTTTTTTTTTTGTATTTTTTAATGAAAGAGGGGAAAAAATGTTTTTTGCATTTTGTTTTTTCGAGAAAAAAAAGAGGAAAAGGGAGAGAAAGAGTCTTAGGATGATTATTATTATGTTTATATTTTCATTTATTTTAGCTTTACCTAATTGCAAAATAAACGTCGGACAGAAACCGTGCCTAGGAAAAACTGGGTTTGAAAAATAGGTAAGATAGGGTTTGACTTGTTTCAAGGCTCATGGATAGGGTCCTATTTTGAAAATGATGAAATCGCATGAAAATTAGGGTGGCATGATGACTTGACATTTCGATAGAGTTTTTTGTAGTAACCGAAATAAAAATATAAGTTCCCTAGGTCTAACGTGTATATGAGGTTTATAAAGTTGTCTGGTCGGTGGAAAGGTTGACCATTGGCATGACTTCCACGATATACTCCTTGCTTTTGAGGTCAATTGGTATGTGTGTACAAGCCATTTGATACACCTGAGTGTACATGAAATACCTCACTATATATCTCAAATGAATAGTACGTGTGAGAGGGAATTCAATATACTCGATGTACGTGAATGAGTTCCTTGCTATATACCTCTTATTGTGAGTTCGGTCATGCGGTACGATGCGGGGGTAATATTTTGATATAAGTCGAAGGTAGTAGGCCAATGGAAGGTAAGAGTCATATTTCTTAGGCTAACTGAAACCTATCGAACCAACACCCATCACAAAGTGAGCCCCTAGTATGGAACAAAATTTTGTTCAATTGTAATGCTCTTAGTGATATAGTGTGCAAAATACATGATTCTTGATTAGTATATTATACATATAGTCTTTTACGATGAGAATTATACTAATAGGGAAGAATATTCAAGTACTAAAAGTAAATGTAGCATGGAGCATGAAGATTACACTTAGCATGGATCCATGTGAGTGTGGATATCTATAAGTGAGTGTGTAGTAGTGTACCTAAGTATGGATATTCTAAGCGGTGTGTGATAAGTGAAAGTGAGCATGGATATATACAAGTGTGATAAGTGGAGGTGTGTGCTAGTGAAACCTAAGCATGGATATTCTAAGTTGTGTGTGAAACATGTGGATATAAGTTATCCTACGTATAAGTTTAAATAGTTTGAGGTGTACATGGAAGATATTTACAAGTGGGATAAAAGTGAGTGAAAGTGAAAAGTGAGTGACAGGTTATATAAGCATGAGATAGATATATACAAGTAATAGATAGAGGAGAAAAATAACATACATATAGGTGTACACACACACATGTAGAAAATGATAATACCATACAAACATAGTCTTTCCCTCTTCTGATACGTAGTCCCCAATGGAGTCGCCACTGTGTCCATCCCTCAATTTCCCCCCTTCCTTCCTTGGGAGCGTCGGCACTTGCACACGCAGTTGGAGGGAGAGAAGAATACAGTCTCGTACCCTTTCTAGGAGGAGAGGATGTGGAGGTGATGTAAAGAGATAGAGTCGCCAAATTATTTTTCACAAAATATGCAAAAGAAATGTTGATTCGTTGAGAGAATGGAATCAAAGATATACTGATGGTTGAGAAACCAATTAGTTCAAAGGTTTGGGGGCTATGTTACAGAATGGGAAGGTGTTAGGAACCTACCCCGCCCTTTTTGTTTGTCATGGGCATGTGTTATTATTCTCCTTAAAAACTCTGTGAAGTGTGTGCACGTATATATATATATATATATATATATAAATGGATAATAGAAATCTTCAATGTAAGAACATGTTTTGCAACATTATTCATATCATAGTTTTGGACTAGTTTGGCGTATTCCGTTACAAATCGTCATGAATGATCAAGGGGAATCGAACTCAAACATCTCCAAGTTTGAAGACTTCCCCACATCCCATAAAGCTCGAAAAGGTGTAAAATGATTTAGATTTGAATTAATTTATAGAATTATAATTGTGATGTCTAATTCTTATCAAACAACGAAAAATGACTATTTTTCTTTCGAAAATATGTTTTCTAAGATACCTGTAAGCGGTGTTTTTTAAATGGAAAAGTTTTTTTTCATCGTTCAAACGGCATGCCTTTCTCATTCTAAAGACATGAAATGTCGCTTCTAACGATGTGTGCCTGTCGTTCAACCGCCATCTAGAAGTCATTCGAATGACCCACCGACTTAAGGTTTTTATGAATACCTATTTCGTGATCAGATTGTGTAAGAATTTTACCCATTACATTTGTACATATCATGAGTAAAATTTCTTCAAATTTTGTGTGTCAAAACACTATTTTAATTCACAACAAAGCATCCTTGAATATTGTTCTTGTGAATTCGTATAGAACCCTATAAAGTTTTGTATGTTTACATAATATTTTTGGGGAGTGGATCTCCATTGCTGACTTGTGATACATGCAGGGATTCACTACTAAAGACGGAGGTTGAGGATGATTCTGAGGGCTGCGGTCATGTGATTCTTGTGAGCATCATAGTTGTTCCTTATATATTTTTTAAAAATAGCACTCTATGATGGTGGGGGATAAAGTAGTTTATAATTCGACTCTCTTGTAAATTTCTAAGTGAATAAAGATTTTTACCCGAAAGGTTTTTTTTCCTGAAACTTGGCCTTGTCGTATTTGTGTGATTTGATTTATCTATTTTGTCACATATAGACGCATTTTCAGATTATAAAGATAAAATCATTTTTTTCCTGAACCTTGGCCTTGTCGTATTTGGGTGGTTTATTCATCTTTCTTGTGTTTAGTTTTTTTTGTCTCTCCATGGATTCTCATTTGAATTTGAAGTTTGCTGAAAGAATTGAATTTCTTGAAAATCATCTTTAAAATGTTTTGGAACTTTTGCAAAGGGTTCAAAATCAAAGGGATATCATTCTTGAGAAGTGTAGTTCTTTGTACGATGACTTTAAATCTTTAAAAGTGGCCAAAAAGGAGAGTGATGATAAAGTCTTATTTTTAGAAAACGAATTAGAAGACTTTGAAAAATTCTCGAGTTTGTGTTTTTGCCAATGAGGATAAAAATATTTTGATTGATAATTTTAAGGCATGTGAGAAAAATCTTAGGGATTAGTTTTCTTTAATTGATGGAGAGTGAGATAAACTTCTACGAATGATTGAAAATATAAAGGAGTCCCTAAAATTGAAAGAGTCTAATTCTTTGGTTGAGTCTAAAATTTTAAAGTTAAATGTTGATTTAAAAGACTCGAGTAGTAGTGATGGTTCTGGCATCTCTGTTTTCAACGCTTCCGTTACTAAAGAAAAATCATTGTTTGTTTTAGAAAGTCAACCAAAGAGGTAAGAACAAGTCAACCCATAAGTAACATTTCTTCTATTTACACATGTTCACAATATGGTAGGAAAGGTAACCTTAGGCATTTTGTTTTGATCTTGGAAGAGGTCCTAAGAAGTTTAAGGATAGTTTCCCTCAGTTCCCATAACCCCTAGAGTTAGGTATAAACCCGTTTGAGTTAGGAAATCCTTTTTGGAGACGTAAAATGTTAGGTTAGTTGGTTGTCACATGGTTGCATATGATGCGTCACATGCTATTTCATATCATTGATTGCTTGCGTGATTTTGTTAGTCATACTCTAGGGCGCTCATTGATATATGTTTTCTAGTGTTATGACATTTCTACGTTGTGTATTATATTTTTCTTTGATTGAGTCATATTGAAAAGTACAAAAAGATTATTGGTTTTCTATTTTTTTAAAATACAAAAAGATTTTTTTACGAAAAATATTTTGAAAAATTCAAAAAGATTTCAGTTCCTTGTGTGTTTTTATTTTCCACATTAGGTGTGGAATATTAGTGTTCTTGAATCCATTTCACTATGGAATTTCCATGTGGCTAGGACATTTGGTTATGACTTTAGAGTCTTAGATTGTTCTTAATAATGTTTATGAAGTTGTTTCGAAGTTGACTTGATTTATGGATTCTACTTTGTTTATGTCTCCACAAACAAATGCACGAGCTTATTGGATTTTGACTTCATGATGTACATTTGAGCTTGGTGATATGTTCTCCTATCAGTTTTTTCATCTATACATTTATTTGACTATGGAGGATTTGTGCAGGTAAGAAATGTTTCCCGTGAGGAATTGTTTATTATTGAAAAAAATGATGAGTGCACATGGGAAAGGATTGCGAGAGTATAATAAACTCAACGTGAAAGACACCATTTGAAAAGATCCCAAGAAAAAATTGAGGCAATTAAAATAATAATATTCCATAAGGGGCAAATTTGTTTAGTTCAATATCTTCATTCAAAAGAAAAGAAAAGAAAATTATTTTGAGGGAGTTTGGATGGAAATATCAACAGGTTTGCTCAATGACAATGTATCCTAGTTAAGCTTATTTTTTCAATATGCTATTGATTTGTAGCATCATTGATATTCTTGGCTTGTGTGCATTTTGCTTGTTTTGTTCATTAGGTTCAACTTTATTTGTGACTGGAGGCAAAAGCTTAGTTTTATAAAGTTTTATGGTCAATTAGAACTTCTTGAACATATTTGAGTGTTTAGGTTATATTTTTTTTGTTACTAGTTCTTGTCCATTCATTCCATTCCACATGTTTGGACACATCAATATTATGCTAGTATGTAAAGCTTATGTGTTTTGTGTCATGTTTTGTGGTTGTTTATACCTATATATTTGTGCCGAATTTGATTAGATATATTTTGCATATATTATATATGGTATTGTGTTATGTATTTATGAAATTTGTTTTGTTGAAAAAATTGAAAAAGTTTCTAAAATAAAGGCAAACAACAATCGGGTTCCCATCACGGTTACCGTTAAGATGATCATTACACATGCTTGATTTATATCTTTTGTGATGATATATTTTCTTCATCCGGATGCTTTAAACTTAATGATTATTGTTTCTACGTCTTTGTCTATTTGTCCATTTCGATAAAAAAAAGGGGGGAAAGAAAATTAAAAAGAATTTTTTAATGGTTTGATAAGTTTGAATTATAGGGGAGAATTTACTAATGATTTAATTCGTTTCAAAATCAATGCATCACAAGGTTATATGTTTAGTATCTCATGTGTGTAGGTACCTATTTTCAAAATTAAAAAACACACGAATGAAAAAAAAGTTTGAAAGGGAAGAAGTTTGAAGTTTGAAGAAAAAGACTTATGTCATTACGTTCTAGGGTTGGGAAGGGTGTTAGTATCTTTGTAATCGGATATTTGATCTAATTTTATGTTCGGTAATAGTTGTTTGTTTTGTACTGGCATAGCCAAAGGGTGAGATTTTTAAGAACATGTTTTCCAACATTGTTTGTATCATACTTTTAGACTAGTTTGACGTATCTCGTTACAAATCCTCATGCATGATCAAGGCGAACGAAACTCAAGCATCTCCAAGTTTGAAGACTTCCCGACATCCTGTAGACCTTAAAAAGGTATAAACTGATTTAGAGTTTGAATTAATACATAGAACTATAAAAGGACGTTTAATTTTTAGAAAAAGCCGAACATGACTATTCTTTTTCAAAAATATGTTTTTTATATCTTTGCATACACCTTTTGTGGTGCTGACTTGTGATACATGTAGGGATTCATTGCTGAAGACGAAGGCTAAAGCTAATTCGGAGGACTACGATCATGTAATTCTCGTGAGGATCATAATTGGTATTTCGTGATTTTCAAAGAATAGTGCTCTATACTTGTGGGGAATCAAGTAGTTTGTAAGTCTACTCTCTTGTAAATTTCAATGTGAATATAGTTTTTTACCCTAAAGGTTTTTTTTCCTGAAACTTGACCTTGTCGTATTTGCTTGATTTGATTTATCTATTTTGTCACACATAGATGCATGTTTAGGATAAAAAGATGAAATCAATTTAACATACCCTTCAACATTTAAAATTGGTGTAGAAATATTTATTTGAAATCACCCTTGAAATTATTTTGCACTTACACTCAACTCGTGTCGTGGAGAAAAGCGGAGTGAGATCATCCGTAGGAGTGTTTTCAAAATAATAATGAAAAACATAATATGTGCGTTTATCACTATATCGATCATTATGGTTAAACGATAATGTGTGTTAGAGAAAATGGGAATAAGAACCGTAAGTATAATATATAGAAATAATATATTAATTAAAATATTCAGGGAGGCCTCAAGTCTCGGGTTTGAACCCGAAATGCCTACGTACCCTAAAATGGCATCAAAGTCCACATAGTTTGCACGCAATATGAGGGTGGGGTTTGTCCCATACTTCCAACCGGGGATTTTATTTAGATGTGTATGTGTAGAAAAAGGATAGTTTGATTTGGGAAAATGTGGAGAGGAATCTAGTTTGGAATTTATGAGTAAAACCATATTTTTCTTGTTTTTTGTTTTTTGGTACAAAATCTTTTATGTGAAATACTACTAATAAAAAGAGAGATTATTAAAATGTATGGATTAATAAAGATAAAATACTAAACTAAGGATTAGATAGCTAATGTTAAAACAAGGCAATTGAAAGATATAGAATAATGTTTGGACCTTCTTTAGAGACTTGAAAATTGATCTTGATTGTTGAAAAGGCTATCTTTTATCACATCCCGCTTATCTGACGGTGAGGGTTAACCTGATAATTAAATCGTAAATAAATCTGAATACTTAACTAACTGAGGCGTTTATCGGGTCTAATTTCTGGATTATATAGTATGATACTAAAGGTTTCATTGACAAAAATGACAGGCCACGCTGCAAATCAGATAAATGAATCTAACTTAAATAATATACAGGGTATACTGCAATATGGTAAAATAGTTTAAATCACTGTTCAACATGATATAGCAGTGTACTGCAATTAGGATAATTTACTGAAATCAAATAGGTTAACGAGCTTGGGCTGGATTGAGTTTAATCAGATAAATGATTGAAGCAACATTCACGGTACAGTTGAACTATCAAAAATTTCATAAATGAGAATATAAGTTCCAGGTTATCACATAGTGATATAACAAGAAGTAATGTCAAAGACATAAGTTCAAAGTATAATAGTGAAATAGAACCACTTATCGATGTTTACGAGATTTTCGTTGTTATCCCCAGATCTTTCATTGTTGCATTCAAGTTCTCGTAATCACTTTTCTTAAGGATTCAAATGAGAGTAGTTATATCAGTGTTTTGGAAAGATGGTTCGGTTTTAGGATATCTGACATCGTTCGGTAATGCAAATAAATCTTATGCTATGACCAAAATTTAGTATATAAATTCCGTTTGTATATAAGTACGCTAGTGGCATAACCAACTTTCTCTAATTCGTTGATGTAATAAGGAACATCGTAAATTTCATAAGTAAAGTTTATATGATAACTCGATATTTGAATAATATTATTTTTCTGGAAAAATATTCTCTAAATGGAATCAAAGGATTCAGTTTGTTTGAATAAGCAACAATTTTAAATTTTATTAAAATATTAACCGGGTCAAATATTCAATTTTGACTATTTGAACAAAATCCATAATTTTATACGAACATAAAGATGTTTTACCGGTTTATTGTTCCAATATATGATATTCGAAAAATATTAATTTTTGAAGTTGATCCAAGATGAATTTCTTAACCGAATCAATTAAAATATTAATTTTAATTCAATATCGTGTTGTTGTTACTGTTTCTCGGTTGTCATATTTTATATTATCCGAGTGCCAATATTATTATGGTGAGTATAAATTTAAAGTCCGTGATACAATAAAATTAAAATAAAGTCAAAAACTCCCTTTCTTATTTGGGCAATAAACTAGTGGTCATGCCACTTCCAATATTAATCGACACAACCCAACAAATTTTCCAACACCGGCATAATCATATTTTTAATAAAATTGACTTGTAATAGCAATCTCATACTATAATGGCATAACTCCTAATTTTCTAGTGTCGTAAATCCTTTTGAACGTACTTTTAGAAGAAAATAAACAATTTTATTAGAAAATTGACAACGAGTCCAATACATATTTTAGAAAAAAAATACGATTACTCGTACGTGTTTGAGAGTTTGTTTTTTTTTACATTTCTATATGTAGTAGAATTAGTGGATAATTATTTAACCAAAATCATCAATACAATAAAACCTAATTTCTAAATTTGGATTCGTGACAGAACCGAATGAAATTCTAGCAATGTTAAAAAATAATAATCCATCGTAGTTCGTGAGCAACTGGGTTTGATCTTAATATATGAGCATATGTATGTATATATGTATGTATGTATGTATGTATGTATGTATGTATGTATGTATGTATGCATGTAGATACATTTTTATAAATTAAAAAAACAAATCACAACGGGTGTTTGAACGAAACTCACCCAAAAATGTTTTTTTTTCGTAGGCCACCACCATGGAAGTTGGTGGTCGTTAGGGCTCCATCGTATCCACATTCCCATTTACATACGTACACACATTCACATAAGTACATACATACATTTATATATAACAAATTTCAGTAAAAAAAATAAATAAATCTAAACCAAAAATGGGTTTGTTACTGTCAGCCACCACCATGGCAGGGGTGGTGGTCAGTCTCTCAAACCACACGCACATATACACAAAATATATCTTTGGTAGAAAGAAAGTAAAAAATGAAATTAGATCAAGAATAAGGAGAAAGGATTTGGTGAGCATGGAGGAAGGAGAGAGGAAGTCGGCGGTGGCTTGGGGTGAGGAGAGAGGTCGGACAGAGGTTGGGGGTAAGGTGATCATGCATAAATTATTCCCATTTTGCCCCAGAATTTAGAGGCTTTTATCATGCCGAGAAGTGTAATTCGAGTGGATTTATATCATATCTTTGATATTGATAATATTCTAACGAGTACGCCGAGTTTCGTGTATGTTCCAACTAATTCAAAGGTGTTCAGTGATTTGATTTGAGTTTTGTACCATAAGATCTAAAGAAGAACAAGAAGGAAAGGTTTCTGCAAAAGCTAATAAGATGGAACCGAACCCAAGGGAAAGAAATAGAACTGAATTCATCATGGGAAGGTTCTTATAAAGACTGTAAATACAGAACCGAACCGAATGGTGGGGAGGGGATAGAGAACCGATCCTACACCTGAAAAAATTCCTCTGAAGAATCAATAATACATAACCGAACCGAAGAAGAAAAATAAATAACCGATCCCATGATCGAAGAATTCTCTGTAAAAGCTATCAAAGACAGAACCGAACCGAACCCCTTAACAGGATCAATTATGTTCTCGATTATCCGGACTTATCCAATTGTAAAAATTAGAATCCTACTTGGTTCAAACTCCTTTATTTCGTAGAGGATAAATATAAAAATCCTCCCAACATTTAGGTGAGCTTCTGATTCATTAGGGAACCTCTGTAATCACTTTTAGAGAAGAAGAAAAATAAACCCTAGTTTCTTTCAGTTTTCCAATTCAACTAATAATATTCTAACTCTTGTTTTACTATAGTAGTATGTTATCTAATACCACTTTCATCTATCTTCATCTTCATTCAATAATCAAAATGTTTTCTTTCATTCCAAAAGTGTTGTCTACAAGTTCTCATATGCTAGGCTAGATTTCTAAGGTCAGCATGGATGAACTCAACCTGATGTGATAATTGCATGTGTATGAAATTAATTCTCTAGAATTAATGATTTCATTATGATTGTATTGCATAGAAACACGACAATTCTAGATGCTTGGATCTCGTTTCCTTCAGGGTAATCGGGATGCTTACGAATGCAATTCGAGTGTAACTATCGCAATACCGATTTACTCGTCCTCTGATTAAGTATGGGGCGGGCTTGAAACTCATATACGTAATTCTTGAGAGTACTAAATTATGGGTCTAATTAATCACTTAAATTTATGATTAGTTTTATACCATCAATACACTGGGGTTGACGGATTGTATTCCCGTCTTGTTTTCCTCATCATATAGTTCGAGTTTTAATTCAATCATCATCAGTATTTCAAGTAATTTAGAACATATGCATTCCATTCATACTTTATTTCATTAGTTAAACATTTACAAAATTGCATATAGTTGTAGTTATTTCACCAGTTAGATCATCTTTTCCTTTCTCTTTAGGGTAAAAGTTAGGGTTCCCTCGTGTGTCCAACATCGTTACAACTCTGTTGTCTTATTTTCGTGAAAATCGATACCCGACTTATCGAATTATTACTTGAGCGACAGGCTTGCACTTGAGCCTAGAAAGTACTCACTTCTTAGATGCATTCTCAGTCACGTAAAGTTTTTGGCGCCGTTTCCAGGTACTTAGGTAGTCTTAGGATTATATCAAGTCAATTTAAATCTTTGACCAAAAAATTTCAAGAAAAAAAAATTCAAAAACATAAAAAAATTTAAAAGCACAAAACTATTTCTCATCATCTCTCATAAGCCTGTTAATGAAAAATTCTAAACTCACTTCAACTCCCCACAATAATCCAACCCACATTCACGAAAACGCGATAGTTGAGTACGACCTTGATAGCCCTCACACTCCTAACGCTCCATAATTTTGGGTTCCACCTCCTACACCATCACACTTAATTACAAATAACACTCCGTTTTCCCTCTTAGGACACATTTTAGAGCACACTCCGAGTATACCAAGTGAGGATATAGAGTCATCTTGTGAGAGAGCCGTGTCACAACACGGTAGTGCAACTGTCGGTGAGGAAGAGGTCATGTACCACCCGTTGAGAGAACTCTTATATCCGTAGCGCACAGTCACTCCGGTATTCATTTTACTCCCGTATAATGTTGGGCAATTTATCTTTAGGAATGGGATGATCCAAATACTTCCCACTTACCATAGAATGAATTCAGAAAAGCCATATCTCCACATTATGGAATTTGAGGAGGCGTGCGAGACCCTTAGCGATCAAACATGTATAAAAGATGTGATCAGCCTCAAACTCTTCCCTTTCACGCTAAAGGATAAGGCTAAGACTTGTCTATGGTCTTTACCTCCAAACTCGATTTCATCATGGAACGAGTTACAATATAAATTTTTCAAGAAATTATTTCCTACACATCAAACAAACTCCATCAAGGCTCAAAATTAAACATTCTGACAATTAGAAAATGAGTCGTTTGATTGATGTTATGAGCATTTTAATGAGTTAGTCACTTCGTGCCCTCATCATGGACTTGATAAACCACAAAACATTTCCTTCTTACATAATGGGATGAATATGAATTCTAAACAACTAGTTGAGACTATGTGTGATGGTCCCTTTGTCGACTTAGTCACCAACGATGATGAGCTCCACCTGAGGTATGTCTCATAGACTATCGAATACTGGGATACATCTGACCCTAGTGCTCAAAATTGAACTCGTCAAGCGACCACCACTCCATCGGCGTCTGACCTATTTCACGTGGAAAAGAATACTATGATGGATAACCGAATCAATCTACTTAAGAAGGGAATGAAATAATTACTGGAGGTATATGGAAGAGGACCAACTGGATCCATCCCAAACCCAGTTGAGAAGGTGTGTGTGATTTGTAGGCAGGTCATTTAACAGAGTAATGCCCGATAATACGCGCTTACAAAGTGATGCTTCAAGAACAAGTAAGTGGTATAGGAGGTTTCAATGGCAATTTTGGCGCACCGCACATAAATTCTTACAAACCCTCATGGAAAAACCACCCTGGTTTTAGCTATGGGAAACAACATGCAGTGATGAATCCTAATTCACATGTTTCCCCTCCTCCCCCATCGCAATTTCAGCAAGCTCCACAAATGCAAGGACATGTTCAAGCACCACCACCTCAAGGGGCATATATTACTACACTGCGGAGAAATCGCGAGGATACGATGAACCAATTTATCAATACACAGAATGCAGCCAATGCTAGGTATGATCACATGATTAGCGACATAAATGCCAATATTTACAAGATACAATCATCGTTGAGTGTCCAAGAGAAGGGCAAGTTTCATGCCCAGGGCCAACGACCACCCTAAGGTCAAACTAGTGTTAGCTCCACCTAGACAGAATATCAGGAAAATGTCAAGATGTGACCACTCTTCATAGTCAGAGAGGAGTTGATTTATCACCTCCCCCACACGACGCAACAAACGGCAAGGATATTTCGCCCGGCACGAAAGAGGCCGAAGATGTCCCCTTAAAAGGGAGTGATAAAAAAGACACTAGTGAGCCCGAGGTAGTAGTGAAACCACCCACCACGGCACCGTTTCCTCAAAGGATGGTTCTTTCCCATAAAGGGAACCCCCGTGATGAAGTGCTTGACATGCTAAAGCAAATAAAGCTAAATTTACTGTTCATTAATGCCCTTAAGCAAATTCCTGCTTATGAAAAACTCATCAAAGACTTGTTAACAGTGAAGAGGAAGATAAAGGTACAGAAAAACATATTTCTAGCACAGAACGTGAGCTCCATTCTATTTAATGATCTTCTAACAAAATTTAAAGATCCCAATGCACCCACCATTTCCTACATCATTGGAGAAAATAAAATTCAAAAAGCCTTACCTGACTTGGGAACAAGTGTTAATATCCTCCCTTACATGATCTATAAGCAACTAGATCTGGGCGATCTTAAGCCCACAAAGATCACTTTCTATTTATCGGATCGAACCGTGAAGATCCCAAGAGGTATAGTTGAGGATGTGATCGTTCAAGTTGACACCTTCTACTTTTCGGTAGATTTTGTCATTTGGGACACATAACCTTCGTTTACCTCGAGCAATCATGTTCCCATCATTCTTGGGCACCCATTCATAGCTACGGCTAATGCAATTATCAACACTTGAAATGGGAAGATGCAACTCACCTTTGGGATTATGACCTTAGAGACTAACATCTTCCATATATCCCAACATACAGGGGAAGAAGATGATCTTCACGCAGTGAGACTAATCGACAAGATCGTAGAGGAGTACCTTGAGAAAAATTATTGTGGATATGCCCAAGGGTCCTTTTTAGTTTCTAGCTGCGAGAGTAAGGGGACATATAGTGAATTAGAGAGGGAAGTTGAGGAGTTGAGAGAGTTACTTAATGAGAGAGCATCGGACAACGATGTGAGAGATGTAAGGTGGGTTTCTCGATTCGAGGAGTTACCGCCACGGGAGGCACCATGGTTCCCTCCAGAGAATAATTTTTGACCCTCGAGTTAAAGAAACTACCCTCCCATATTAAATATGCATACCTAGGAGAGGACGAGACATTTCCTGTTGTTGTCTTCTCTAGCCTAGACGAAGAGAAAAAGGGTAAACTATTATAAATTTTGAGGAAGAACCAAAGTGCTTTCGGTTGGTCTATTGCAGGTTTGAAGGGGTTAAGTCCTTGGATTTTCAACCAGAAGATTCATCTCGAAGAGGACGTAAATCCCTCTACAGAAATGTAAAGAATGCAAAATCCCAATATGAAAGAAGTAATGTGAATCGAAATTATTAAGTTATTGGATGCCGAGATTATCTACCTGGTCTCTAATAGGAAGTGGGTGATCCCTATCCAAGTTGCCCCGAAGAAGTCGGGCATGAAAGTGATTAAAAATTCTAAGGAAGAACTAGTTACCTAACGTACCACCACCGGGTGGCGCATTTGCATTGATTACCGAAAACTTAATGCGGGAACTAGAAAAGACCATTTCCCCTTACCATTTATCGACCAAATGCTTGAGCGAGTAGCGGGCCACCCTTATTATTTCTTCCTTGATGGTTATTTCCTGATATAACCAAATTGAGGTAGATGTACTTGACTAGGAGAAAATGACCCTCACTTGCCCCTTTGGTACATTTGCTTACAAACGTATTCCATTCGGCTTGTGTAATTCACCTGTGACTTTTCAAAGGTGCATGTTGAGTTTATTTAGCAACATGGTTGAGAGAGGACTTGATGTGTTCATGGATGACTTTAGCGTTTTTGGCACCTCTTTCGATCTTTGTCTGGCAAAGATGGAAAAATTACTTGCTCGGTGTGTGGAGAAGAACTTAGTGCTAAATTTGGAGAAATTCCATTTTATGGTCACTGAGTGAATAATTCTTGGCCACATAGTTTCGTCCAAAGGGATTGAAGTCAATAGAGCTAAGATTGATGTCATAGCCGATATATCCCCACCAAAATATCTCAAAGACGTGTGCTCCTTCTTGGGCCATGCAGGGTATTATCGATGGTTCATCAAGGACTTTAGCGTCATCGCTAGACCCTCAAGAAACCTTCTCATGAAGGACACCCCATTTGAGTGGACAAAAGCATTCCATAGTGCTTTTGAAAAACTGGAAAACATGCTTGTGCTCGCTCCCATCACGCAAGTTTCGGATTGGTCCTTACCATTCGAGCTTATGTGTGATGCTAGCGATTATGCGATAGGGGCTGTTTTAGGCCAAATAAAAGACAAACGGGCTCATGTCATCTACTACGCTAGCCAGACTCTTATCGGACCATAACTCAATTACTCCACCAGAGAGAAGGAGTTGCTAGCAGTAGTTTTTTCTCTTGACAAATTTCATTCTTACCTTATCGATTCTCCCATCACTTGATTCACTGACCACGCGGCATTAAAATACCTACTTGCAAAGAAAGACGCAAAGTCGCGCCTCATAAGGTGGATCCTACTCCTATAAGAATTTAATCTCTCCATTAAAGATAAGAAAGGAGTAGAAAACATCGTAGCCGACCACTTGTCATGGCTCTCGTCCGATGTACCTAGTGATCCGATACCCATAGATGAATACTTTCTGGATGAGAAACTCCTTGCTACCTCTTATTTGTCTTGGTTTACTGATATAGTGAACTATCTTATCATGGTAGCCGTCCTTCCCGATTGGACACCACATGATAAGAAGAGGTTCACCACTTGGTCGTGCATGTTTTTCTATGATGATCCTTTCCTTTTTAAATATTGCGCCGAACAAATCATTTGACGATGTGTACCAGATGACGAGATCCCAAAATCCATCCAATTCTGTTATTTGGAAGCGTGTGGAGGTTACTTTTTGACGAAAAATATGGCCACTAAGATTCTTCAATGCGACCTCTATTGGCCCATAATTTTTTGAGATGTGAACAATTGTTGCAAATCTTACGATTGTTGTCAAAGTATGGGAGCGATTACCCGATGATACATGATGCCATTATCCCCGATACTCATTATTGAGATCTTTGACTGCTGGGGTATTGACTTCATGGGCCCTTTTCCCCCATCTTTTTGTTTCATATACATCCTGGTCACGGTAGATTACGTTTCTAAATGGGTGGAAGCTATAGCTAACAATACAAATGATAACAAAGTGGTGATTAGGTTCCTTCAGGAACAAATACTTTCTCGCTTCGGTGCTCCGAAAGTAATAATTAGTGATAATGGCACACAGTTTTGCAACAGGCCATTCACGAAGCTCATGCAAAAGTATGGCATCGTTCATAAGGTTGGAATGACCTATCACCCACAAATGAATGGACATGCCAAATTAGTGAATCGGTAAATCAAGAACATTCTCGAGAAGACCATTAATCCCACTCGAAAAGATTGGTCACTTTGATTGAACGATTCACTATGGGCTTATCGTACCGTATATAAAAATTTACTCGGAATGTCCTCATTCTGCTTTGTGTATGGCAAACCTTGCCATCGTCCCATTGAAATAGAGCACAAGGTGTATTGGGCAATTAAGATGTTAAACTATGACATGGATAAAGTCGATGAACCACACAAGCTTCAACTTAACGATTTAGATGAGATATACAATGATTCCTATGAGAACGCAAAAAATTTCCAAAAAAATGATGAAACTCGCTCACGATAACATTATTCGACGCAAAGAGTTTCCTCCGAGACGAAAAGTGCTTCTCTACAACTCTCCACTTCATCTATTTTCGGGCAAGTTGTGTTCATGATGGTCTAGCTCGTTCATTGTGAAGAATGTATTCCCTCATGGAGTTGTGGAATTAGATGATTTAAAAGGGGGAAATAGATTCAAGGTTAATGGACAACGCCTAAAGCCATATCTAGAGGCATGTGTGGAAGAAGTCGACATTGTTTGGCTGTTGGATCCCGTTTACGGGGTTGACTGAGCATGAAAGAGAGGTTGTCACACCCCCGATGCGTATGGGGTGATTTCTTGTGTATAGTAGTTATGCTTCATTAGATTAGATTGAGTCCATTGATAGGTCACGCGAGGTAGGGTTAAGATCACGTTTTCCAACACGGTCACAATGGGTTGAGAAATCCACATGGGTGAATAAGTGAGAAAATGTCTAGAAATTCGAGGGGTTGAAATTCTAGTGCAGTAGAGAGAGCAGAGGTTTCTGTTCAAAAGGGAAGCGAACCGAATCCCAAAACTAGATCAGTTCGGTTTGGAAAAATCGCAAAATAAAAAATCTTAGAACCCAAACGAATCTCCCATGAATTGAATGGGTTTGGGTCCAGTGATTTTGGCTCTTCCCAAGGAACCTATTCCTCCCCCCTATCCTCTCATTTCCCTCCATTCTTCCCCCTTTTCCCCCAAAACATCTATACCCCTTTCCCTCCAAATATACACCCACCCAACCCTCCCCACCACCTATAAAAATAACCCTAACCCTACCATTCCACTCACACCAAAACATACAATCTACTCTCCCTCTCTACAACCCTAGTCTTTCATCTCCCTAATTCCTGGTTTTCCTAATGTCCAACCTAGATCTTCCCGCAAAATACATGTCCACCCAAGTTCTGCCAAACGGAAATGGAGAATACCTCTCCCACATGGAGCGTGTATGGTGCGAAAAGTTTTTAAGTTTCTCCCACCAATTACAACCGAGTTTCCCCGCCCCATCACCACCCTTTTTAGCCGGCAGGGGTGGACGCAATACCTACAAGAACCTCACCACGTCGTGTGGGCGGATGAAGTCCGGTCCTTCTATGTCTCTCTCGTTCTCACATACGAGTTTGAGTACCAATCCTTTGTTGACGGTCACCCCATCCCATTCTCCTTATCCATCCTCGCCCACAAACATACTGACAAGTCCATCCCCCACTCGGAAGTGTATGAATACACAACCAATTCCCCCACTATTACCAAATAATAATGCACTGACTGACTCGCGTCCAATGATAATTGGGACCGGGGTACCTTCCCCATGGGCCGCCTAAATGATAAGGCGGGCATCACCTTCCACATAGTGTGTACCAACTTGCTTCAAACCCCTTATGACTCAGTGATGAACCATCGCCAAGCCATGCTCGTGTACCACATTTTTTACCCCAATTTCACCCTAAATTTAGCTCGCATGTTTTACGCTGACATCATCTATGCGCCCTGGGAGGAAAAAGGAGCGGTACCTCTCCCTTATGCCCACCTCATTACTTCCCTCCTTGCCGATGCTGGTATCCACCCACCTCAAGCTTTCCCACGCCACCTCGAGCCCATTGGGAAGGTATCCCGCATGCGGAGTGCCCATCAAAGGGCTGCCATTCGAGCAGCCCGGGAGGCGTTTAATTTAGAGGCCGAGGAGGAAATCCCTATTGAAGAGCCCTTGGATGAGGACGTCGAGATGGACGAGGCTGATGAAGAATAGTACAACGAGGATGATGATTCCGATTTCGAGCCACCGGGTGCAAATTTTGATAGGCGCCTTGCACCAGTGGAATCCCATTTTGACGGGTTCATCGCCCAATACAATCGCGACCAAGAATCCTATCAAAGGGATTAGGATGCCTACCGGAGGGACACGAGCATGATGCACCAACTCCAAGCCCACTTATACGATCTTAACTTTGGTAGGACACCCCCCAATTTCTTCTACGATCCCTACCATCCTAGCACACCCGGCCCCTCCAACCCATCGCCCCAATGAAGCCCCTATTTGTGTTAGTTGTTCGTGTGTTTGTAGTAATTGTTAAAATTGTGTTGGTTGGGTGTTCTTTCTTACCCCTTGTAACTCAGATGTTATGTATCTATAAAACAATTCTGCATTTATGTTTCATTTGTTTGTTTCATTTTCTCCCACTTTTAATTCGCTTTGAGATAGATTTTAGTCATTTTTGCTTCAGGACAATGCAAAAATCTATGTTGGGGGGGGGGGGGGGGGGTCACAAGTGCGTATTTCTAAAACATCACAAATTTTCAAAAATGCCCAGAAAATTTCAAAAAAATCATAAAATATTGAAAAACCCAAAAATATTTTTGTTCAAAATAAATAAAAATTGGAATTCAAATTTTTCAAAAATATCATTAAAAGTCGAGTTAAAGTCTGAAATTGTAAAAATACAATACACAAAGTCGGAATTGACCAAAGATGGAAATTGAGCGAGCGTAGGCGACTTAACGAATAAATGTGGAGATTAACAACCCCGGTGAGATTCAAGCCTTTCATTTTTGTGAAATTTATAAATCAATCCAAGTTAATTGTTAACTCAAAAGTTATTTTTAGCGTCAAATAAGTCGTCGAGGATCTCAATTCTTTCACTTTGATCGGTTATGGGAAATGTGGGTGATATTGCCTTGAAAAATGTGCTAAGTAGATCTCTAAACTTAATTCATTTCGAAACACATATGGTAATGAAATTAGTATTTTGGACAATGAAGTAGGCCTTCGTTTGTCACCCAAAAATATTGGATGGAAAAAAATAGTGAAAAATTATCCCTTTTGTAACCCAAATTGAGCCGAATAAATTTTTCCTTTCGTTTGACAATCCGAAAAACCCAACTAGCCTAGAATTGCGAAAAGGGGACACTCCCAGAAATTAAGTCCGGAAAGTGCAGAAAAAATTGGCAAAAAAAATAGCTATGCTCAATGAAAATAGCAAGAAAATAATAGCGTGAAAAATAAAAAATAAAAAATAAAAATGAGAAAATGCCCAAAAAGAACTAACGGACATCATAAGAATATTTTCCAATTCCGAAGTTCCCAACCATTCTCATTTTACCCAATACGCCTTTGGCTCGAAAAGTCCTAACCGAGTTCGAAATTGTGAAATTGGTTACCGAGTGGAGAGCAAAAACACAAAAAGATAAGAAAAGAGATCAAAAATACTAATTAGAGGCAATGTTCCCGTTTTCTTATATCCGTAATATAATGATGAGACCCGGTTACCATAAATTTTCATCTTTCTACTTATATGCGCGAACTTGGTTCCAATACATTTACTCTTATAAATCACGTATATCGAGATAATAGCCACATTTCGAGTGATTCGTTTGTGAGAGCATCCCGTGAGATTTTGAAATCAAAAATATTTTTTGGATAAGTAACGCAATGGTCAGTCGGTGGAAATTCGAGGTTAAATCTTCAGCTTTCAACACGTGCACTATGATTTGAGATTCTTGGACATGACTTGATGATGACTATTTTCTGGAAAAGTTTGAATTATATAGTTTTTGCGTATTTTGAGTTTTCTTTGAGTCGAATTTTGTGGTATATTATTTACAAACCCTCACGAGACACAACTCGTCCTACCAGGGTAACATAGAGGTTTAAAAGCTTGTTGCATGCGCTAAATGCAATCGGTTGCCCGCGAAAGAGGTATCCTATCCCATTTTCGAGTTAAACCATGCTTTGATTCTTTCACATTGCTCGGGATGATCAAAGTTATAAGTTAGTGGGCATGATCAAGCATAAATTCTTCCAATTTATCCCCTATATTTAGAGGCTTTTATCGCACCGCGAAGTGTAATTCAAGTGTATTTATATAATAGCTATGATGTTGACAAGATTCTAATGATACGCTGAGTTTCATGTATGTTCCAACTATTTCGCAGGTGTTCAGAGATTTCATTTGAGTTTCGTACCAAAATATCTAAAGAAGAACAAGAAGGAAATGTTTCTGCAAAAGCTAACAAGATGGAACCGGACGTAAAGGAAAGAAATAGAACCGAATCAATCCGGAGAAAGTTCCTATAAAGATTGTCAATACAGAACCGAACCGAAGGGGGGAATAAAGAACCGATCCTACACCTGGAAAACTTCCTATGAAGAATCAACAATAGAAAAATGAACCGAAGAAGAAAAATAAAGAACTAATCCCATGCTCGAAGAATTCTCTATAAAAGCTATCAAAGAGAGAACCGAACCGAACCCCTTAACGGGATCAGTTCTATTCTCGATTATCCGGACTTATCCATTTGTAAAAATTAGAATCCTACATGGTTCAAACTTTTTTATTTCATAGAGGATAAATAAAAAATCCTCCCAACATTGAAGGGCGTGGGGGGGGGGGGGGGGGGCTTATGATTCATTAGGGAATCTCCGTAATCACTTTTAGAGAAGAAGAACAATAAATCCTAGTTTCTTTAAGTTTTTCAATTCAAGTAATACCATTCTAATTATTGTTTTACTGCAGTAGTATCTTGTGTAATACTACCTTCATATATATTTATCTTCATTCATTATTCAAAATGTTTTCTTTCATTCCAAAAGTGTTGTTTATAAGTTGTCATATGTCAGGCTAGATTTTTAAGGTTGGGATGCATGAACTCAACCTAATGTGGTAATTGCATGTGCATAAAATTAATCCTCTAAAATTAATGATTTGATTATGATCGTATTGCGTAGAAACACGACAATTGTAAATGTTTTGATCTCGTTTGCTTCAGAGTAATCGGGATGCTTCAGAATGCAATTCGAGTGTAACTATCGCAATACCTATTTACTCGTCCTCTGATTAAGTATTGTGCGGGGTTGAACCTCATATACGTAATTCTTGGGAGTACCAAATTATGGGTCTAATTAATCACTTAAATTTACGATTAATAGTTTTATACCATCAATACACTAGGGTTAAGGGATTGTATTCCCCTCCTGTTTTCCCCATCAGATAGTTCGAGTTTTAATTCAATCATCATAAGTATTTCAAGCAATTTAAAACAATTGCATTCCATCCATACTTTAGTTCTTTAGTTAAACATTTACAAAATTGCATATAGTTCTAGCTATTTCACCAGTTATATCATCTTTTTATTTTTATTTAGGGTCAGAGTTAGGGTTCCTTCATTTGTCCATCATCGTTACAACTTTGTTGTCCTATTTCCCGGAGTATCGTTACTCGACTTATCAGATTATTACTTGAGTGCCAAGCTTGCACTTGAGCCTAGAAAGTATGCACTTCTGAGACACATTCTTAGTCACGTCAGTATTTAATAAGATGATAAGCTAAGTATAGGTGTGGATTTTGCCATGTCATTCACAAATTAAGGGTTGAGATTATTTCTTCCATTTTCACATTATACTCTCATACCATATATCTTATTTTTACATATATACCCCTCATTTTTTGGTTTCCCCCTCTTTTCCTTCTTATCAATGTTTCCCTTTCATTCAAAAATTGGACATTTGTGTAACACTCCCCATATCTGAAAAACCAGTTGGACACGCTAACCATGACACAATCGGTCTCTCTCTCTCTCTCTTTCTCAGAACCACCCCCGCTTCGACTCAACCTATCATCCGTGAGGATTCCAGAACCACTATGCAAATGGTCTATCACTCTAGATCCTCAGCCCCTCAGTTTTTTATGATCTCAGGTGTATCATCTGTTTTCTTTTTTTTTTGGTTTGAATTTATTTAGATCTCACAAGTAATCTTTCTCTCTCTTACACACACTCAAATGGAGAGTTAAATTTGGTCATTTTTTATGGTGCGATTTGTGTACACATTTTATGTTTGATGTATAGATTTAGAGCTTTTCAATATAGGCCTTTGTAATTTAGGTTTTGGAGTCTAATCATTTTTTTTGTTTTCTTATTTACCTTTTCTTTTGCAGATTAAGACTTGATTGTACTTCAAAACTGTAACATGTATATTCTTTTTCATTTTTGTTGTGTTGTGTGTCTATTTATAGATTTTACATTAGGGGGATATTTTTTGCATTTTGTGTTTTAAGATTTTTCATTTTTGTTGATGTCAATGTTGATACACCATTGGTTCATTTCTCAATGGTCTAATACTTCATATGATTCATTTCTCTTAAATGTTATTTTTATTACTGATTGTTTTAGTGATTTGGTTTGAGTGAATGTATTTCTTTCTCTTGAAAACTTAATTACCTTTTCAGTTTTTTTAGTTGCTAAAGTTTCTATGTATTAATTAATCTCATGTAGACTATATTTTTCTATATATAAGCCATGATATTTGTTTTTTACCACATTATGACATTCACTTTATTTGGGTTACAAATTATTTCTTTCGTTACCGATGACACTCTGTAATTCCTTGCTTTATTTTGTTCCGACACCCTTATTTGAACCATATGAACCATACCCCTATGTTTTGTCCTTTAACCAAACAATTCATAGAATCGCAACCCATCTTGTCGGGTTGTGCTTGTTATTTTAAGTTATTGCTGGACATCTTAACTATTGAGTTTGAAGGTGGTTGATTTTTTTAGTTGAATTACTATATATATATATATATATATATATATATATATATATATATATATATATATATATATATCTTATTTTTCGATGCTGCGAAACTCGTATTCCGTTTTCTGTTTGAGCTTTTAAATTTATTTTGTTTTCTATTCGGCATATCAAAAAAAATATATAGATATATGAGTAAATAATTGAATGTATTCATATATCAAGAAACGAGGCATGTCATAAGCATGTGTATACCAAAAATAACATTTTTTTCATGGATACAAGGTGTAAGCATAGCGTAGTTAATTTCTTTGTTGTGATATCTTCCAAGTTTTATATGGCCTCGAACTTCATGGAGTTACATGTGTATATATTTTCTTCATTTCAGTATAAGTACTAATAAGTGCAATTGAGTTTTGATTTCGGTAATATATATGCTAAGTGTTCCTATTTGTCAAGTAAGGCATGTGACTATGTTTTTCTTTGAATGGCAGGAGATTACTTCCCTTATGCTGCTTGAGTGTTTATACAAGGTTAGTGACTCATGTATGCAATATTATATGGGTTGTGTTCAACGAGTTTTCATGTAATTACATTTTTTTTAGTATTGAAGTTTCTCATTTACAAAACGATTGATCATTTACAAACGTGTTTGATGATTGTGAAAAGAAATTGGAAATTATATTTACAATCTAATTCTTGGAATTAGTATGTGGGTGGTATTTGTCTTTACATGATAATAAGCAATTCTTAGCAACAGTTAGCCTTGAACTCTGTTATATCTATTTGTTGCCATTATTTTCAATTATTGTTCTCTACTGCAGTGACGTAAGACTTTTATTGCTGCAGCTTATAACTCAACATGTATATCTCACATGGGAACACACTTCATTCTAAACTTATGAGGATCAAATATTTCAACAGTGTTACTGTGTAATGTCATTATGTATGTGTAGTATTTTAGATTGTAGTTTTTTTTAGTTGGCACTTTGTTGTCATATATCAAATAAGAGCCCATCTACTTTAAAGTTTTATCTTAATACATAACAATTTTATTTTATTTATTTTATATGATCCTAACCACTTTATTTTTTTTAGAACCTAAGCCATATCTATATTGATATGGGGACTACCCTCTTTACACTGTCCAACTATGGGGACTTCCCTCTCAGCAAGGTTTTAATTAATTGTTATTTTGCAAGTCGAAAGTTAGAGATGTATGGTTTATAAAACTAAGAGTATGGGATGCAATTCATGTTCTTTTGTCTAACAATGCATGTGAATGTTTATTGAATTTATTTAATGATTTTTTTCTATGTTAATTCTTTCTTTATTCATTTGTGTGTTAGAAACCTCTGTTTTCTAGAGTAATACTCAGTTCCGGGTCTACTAGACATAAAGGTGTCCTGTGGGAATAGAATTTATGCATCTATTACTGTGTCAATTTGCAACATCGGTCGTATATGTTCTAATTAAAATGACTTTGTTGATTTGGCACATTTTTTTCTCTTTTTTGTGAATTAGTATGAGAAACTTAGTTATTTATATGGGTTGGAATCACAATTATATATATTCAATCAACTTCCCACTATTGGATTATTTTGGTATTATATTTTTTTTATCCAATTCTTATTTTTACATTTTAAGGGTAACCCTGTAATTTATTGTCCCTTAACTTCAAATTACTATATTTAGGTCTCATCTATGTTTTAATTTGTGTGTTTATTGAATATTGCAGTGATAAGAAACGATTTAGTTTTTTTATTTTTTACCATAGTACTTTACAATATCTACATGGTTGGGGTGTGATGATTATATTCCGTTCGAAAGATACCTTCATATTAAATTCCATGGTGGGTTTCTAGTTTAATTTCTTATTCATGGATGCATACCTCCTCATTTAATGGACGCTGCTACAAATCGACCTTCTTTTGTCATAGACAATGGCACTGGGTCCCCTGTACACATTTTAGTATTTTTCTCTTGATTAGTATTTTGTTTTTTTTCTATACATAGCATTGGAATGATTTCCTTTTAAATTTGTTTTTGGTTTGTTTTGAATCCTTGTATGTTATTGAGACTATTTGGCTTTGATTTCTATAGTAGGATTTTTTATGACCTTCCGTGTAAATGAAATATCAAAGTTGATACTAAATAACTAGACAGGCGAGGTTGAGGACATAGGAGGCCAAAGATGGGACTTCTGGATTACGGATAGCAGATCGTTGGCTTTGTGGAGACATTGGATGGTCCACCCAGGTTGAATATGAATTAATGGCCAACAATAGTTAACAGTATTGGTGATAATATTTACAGGAACTTCAAATCTATCAGATGCACGAGTTGCATGGTTTATGGATAAAATGCGAGGATAAAATGCTCATTAATGGGTGTAACGGTGCATTTTGTAAAGTCCGAAGACAAGTTACTAAGCTGAGGTATTCAGAATACTATAAAATTGAGTCTATCTAGGTGTTTCCTTAACTGATTATCTCTTGTAAAATTATCTATTTTCTGGCATTTAAGTTGTAGGATGGTGATGATTTTAGTTGTTGGGATCATTTTAGGCATTGGTAGTTGATGTAGACAACTTTGTATGTTGTGCATAAATATTGTAATTTATATTTCCAGTATAAACTGTAATGATTTCCCATACATATATTCCCAGATATTTCTTCAATGGTTAGAGTTGTGTTTTTAGCAATGTTTATTTTGAATGGATAAACCATATATTTTTTTTATTAGCATAATTAAGTTTTTTAGAAGAATTAGGGGGAGGGCTGGGGGGCTTAAGTAACCTTCAACATGACACTGGAGTTTCATGGATTTTATCATGGTTTGTTTGTCTCATAAATGTTAACACATCAATAAATGGATTTAAGTGGATTTTTTTCCTTTTTAATGAACCCTCATGCATCTAATAGTTGCCTATTTTTCCCTCAATATTTTTATTTATAAAAAGCAATCTATGTGCTCGCCATCATTATATGACTTTGGAGTTTATTTTTCTATTAATGTTCATCTCATTTGATATTAGTTGGATAGAAATTTCCTAGGACTATTTTAGACTTGATGCATTGTTTTGTTAGAGTATTTTTTTTAATTTCTTATATATGGTGGAGTCCTATAACAAAGCAAACTTTTTCCAAATTTTCAAAATTGTTACATATTTTTGTTGTAAAAATATTGGCTCAAATTATACACGATTCAATACTTTGGGGAGTAATTTTTTTTATCATTTTGCAATTATCTATTTTGGAAATGTTGGCCCTTTTATGTTTAGTTATCTTGGAAATTTTCGTCGTGCCTTCAGGCACGGGCATTCCACTAGTATATATTAGTGTGTGTGTGTAGATATATACTAGGGTGTACCCGTGCCGATGGCACAGTGTAAATTGTATGTGATTATAGCACATTCATACCCGTGTAAATGTCAAGAGTGAAAAATTTTCTCCTGCTTATTTCGTCTTTTATGTCGTGTTATCGTAGCGTGTCTAAATTTAAATTTAGAAGTATATATGGCTCTTTAAATTTATATGTATTTCGTATTTCATGTCCTGTCCTCGTGGCGTGAAACTAAAATTTTATTTTTCTTATTATAAGTTCCTTAAGAATAATTTTACCCATGCTAATTGTACCCGTGCTGATGGAATGACGATAAATTGTACACATGACGATAAATTTGTTCCCATGATAAATTTTGTGAACTTTACTAACATTGTGAATTACCCTTGCACTCTGATAACATAGGATTGTCTCCCCTGCCGATGGCAAGGTTAAAATTTTAATTGGGTGAATCTATGTTTCTTGCAAGTGAAATTTAAAAATGCTCGTAATGTTCACTAATTCATTGAAAAATCACATATATGACATCTAAATAAAGGTTGCACGACTCGACACCGTCATTAATTTAATTTGGTAAAATAGATAGCACGATTAAATTTTATCATGTTGACACAATTTAAATTTGACATTCCAACTAAAGTCACGATCCCCTCATGCAACCAAAAACTTATTCCAATGGCATTCATTTTTTATACCAAACCAATATTCTAATTGCTTAATTGAGAAAAAAAAATAAAATTTTAGATTGTTAGGTCAAAAAATTTATATTAGTATATATTTAGTGAGACTGTGATAACATCTAATTAAATTCGTTTGTGATAGCATCTACTTAAATTCGTTTAGATTATTTACATTAATTAGTACATTAATATATTTAGAACTATGTGCAAATAAACACATCCCTAATTATACTTTTAGGGTGTACTCGTGCCGATGGCACAGTGATAAATTAGTTCTCGTGTCGCCAACAGCTCATATTCTGCATCGATGGCACTATCTTAATTCCGTCCAAAGTTCAAAACATCACAATCATATAATTTTATTGTCTTTAAAATTTAAGGGGTTAGAAAATCAAATACACGTGAGTCCAAAGTGGATTGTTGGATTAAAGGTTTAAATAATTAAAATGACACGATCATATATAAAGACGACTTATAACAAAATAAAGTCTAAATTATAACAATTGAATATAATGGGTAACAACACAATCCACAATTGATCATTCACATTCTTTACTATACTTTTTATTTTTGTAATTAATATTAACATGATAAAGTATACAATAATATTTTTACAAATAATATAATCAAATAGTAGTGCTGAAAGGAGCACATTGAACTGAAAAATAAAACAATATATCAGCACTGATTCAAGGGAAACGAATTTCTTCATGAAGGCCTCATTTTAAATTGAGAGAAACGAATTTCTTCATGAAGGCCTCATTTTAAATTGTCATCTCAATGATTGTGCAGGGTCCATATTTCAACATTGTTATTCAAAACAAAAACTGATTGGAAAACTAAAAAAATTTATATTGAAATCAGATTTTTTTACCTTTTAATTTTTTTATATTGTTCAATTACATTGTCAACAATATCATCAAATTTAGGAACGTAGCCATGAAATCCTTCAGAAAGACCCAAACCCGGATGATCAATGGCGTAAACACCATAACCAGAGTCAACAATTTTCTTAGTCGTCTAAGGTTTTCCCCCATATTGCCGTCTAAGGTTTCGTTTGTTTTTTCATATGAATCTAAAATCTGAATCTAAAATCTAAATTTGAAAAAAATATGTTTATTTTTATGTCTGAATGTACCTCTGAATGAATGTATTTAAACTCATTTAGACTTCAGATTCGGACTTCAGATGTAATCCTACCTCTTAACGATTAAGAGCCAAATATAGTCATTAGCCTTTTAATCATTTAAAAAAACAAACACTTTTTGGTACCTCTTAAGTCTGAATAGTTCAGATTCAGACTTAAGAGGTAAAAATAAACAACCCCTAAGTATTACAGCGGAACATCAAAGCAAAAAATGTAAATGTTACTCATTAATTAGATATCGAAAAAATTCGGGCCATTGATTAATAAATTGTATCGAGTATGGACCATTGATATGTTCACATAAGGATATTAATAATTTACATCTCACACATATAAAATAATAATATCCCTATCAATAGTCAAAAAGCAACCTAGACATTTATAAAATCCAAAAGGGACCCAATTAATGAAACTCTAGAGATGTTTACCTCTAGAGCTCTTAAAAAACCTTCGGTAAACCAACACAACCACATAAAACAACACTACTCCACCCTCTACACCATTTCACCATCCAATATCTCCTTGTCCATAGATCAACGCCACCTCACGTGGCACCACGTCATTAGCCCCCAGGTCTGGCGCATGTAACCCATCGTCGCCATCGCCGGCAATAAAATCATGGACTGCAGTCAACACCCGGTCTGGTGCATGTACCCCATCATTGCCGTTGTCGACAAAAAAAACATGGACTCCAGTCAAAAAGATTTCAACACAGTAATATAAAAAATCATGTGGGTATTCAGAACCTGTTTCTTGTGGGTATTCAAAAGATTTCAACATATAAAATCGTGTGGGTATTCAGAACCAATAATCGTCAACACATAGAAAGGTCTTGTACCTGTTTCCTGTCAGTATTCAGAACCCATCCAAATATGGGATGTAATAACGAAGCCCCACCATTCCAATAATTGTCATCTGAGTCAACATAAAAACCCAAAGATCTATGCAACCTGTGTTGCTATCTACCGATGGTTCAAGAAGATCTACAAAAAATAGCGTTCAGATCTGCAAAAAATAGCGTTGAAATCTAATTATCATAAAGATAGCAACACAGGGTAGGAAAGAAAAAATATCAAAGGCTTTACGCGGCGTTTCTATCAACCGACCGAGATATGAGATGTGTAAGAGAGGGATGAGAACATGGGTGGTGGTGGACTGAAATGGAATGAGAGGGAGAGGATGGGGTAGAGCAGTTGACTGAATGGGATAAGATATGTGTAATATTTATCTCTCTTCCCTTAGTAAAGAATTTGGTAGGCAAATGTGAGAGAGCAGGTATAAGATATGATATGACCCCATATCTTATATTTTGAGTTCCAGTGCACACGGCTACTACGAGGCTCGAGGTAGGTGATTTGTTTAGAAAACCAATACTTTTATTCAGACTCTCTTTCTCGGCTCCTCAAATTTAATCTGAGCCATTATTTGATAAACATCAAATTCATCAACTTTCGATCTCAACCATCAGCTGGTTTAGACAAAAAATCCCTCCTCCTTTATTATATACTAGGGTGTACCCATGCCGATGACACAGTGATAAATTTGTTCCCATCATATTTTGTACCCATGTCGATGGCAAGCGATAAATTTGTTCCCGTGATATTTGTACCCCGTGGGCGGCACAACGATAAATTTGTTCCGATTATAAACATGTTCCCGTTATATTTTGTGTTTTATACTTGTAGCCAATAGTGCGAATTTAAATATGATTTGTCATGCTAGAGTGTACCCGTGCCAATGCCACAATTTTAAAATTTTCTTGAAACATATGAAGTATCAACAATGTGTCTACTAAATTTCATGTCTTTCAAAATGACATTACATGTGGTGTGCCCATGTCGATGGCATAGTGAAATTAAATTTTTGGTATGATTTATTTAAAAATCCGTTTTATGAAGTTGATTTTTCTTTGAAAGAGTGTTGAACGTTTAACTTTCATAAAAAAGCTGAGAAATTAATTTTTTTTACATATAATTTTCATTTATATTAATACTATTATAGACCTAAATGGGGTATAACAAATAAATATAAAGCTATCAAATCACATAGAAGCATGGAATGTTCTTTAACTTACCCATGAAGCCACTAATGTAGTTAAAGAATCAAAATTGTAAAATTTAACTACATAATTTGATATGGGATGTACAATATCAGATATGCACTCTTATCTGATATTGTAAACACTAGTTTTAATTTAGGTGAACACATTCCTGATGCTAAAGTAGTTAAAAAGATTTTGAGATCACTGCCTAAGCAATTTATCCCTAAAGTTGTTGTGTTAAATTCTTTAGGAAATTTGGGTAGTCTGAAATTAGAAGAATTGGTTGGAAACCTCCAGACCTACGAAATTGACATGTTTCCTAACACGATAAAATCAAAAGATAAAGGGGTATCACTTAAAGCCCAGTCTAAGAAGAGTGAGGGTCAGCAAAAAAGAGAGGTGATTCGTCTAGGAGAAGAAATGAAGAGTTGTATGATTCGGAGTTTGATTTTGACTTAGATTATTTTGCTTTGTTTGCGAAAAATGTGAAGAAATTTCTCAAATTAAAGAAAAAGAAAAATTTCAAAGATAAAAAGAATTTTGAGAAAAATAAATTTGAAAAGAAAAATGATAAAGATAAAAAGGGCACGCCTAAGAAAGATGAGGAAAGATGTTATGAGTGTGACGATAGAGGTCATAAGGCATTTGAGGGTCCTACTAGGTTGAAGCATCAATGCAAAGGTAAAGTTATTTTAAATGCCTCCCTGAGTGATGAGAGTGAGGTTATGTTTATGGATTATGGAGACAAGTCACCGCATGAATGTAACTTCACCGCATTCATGGCTAGTCATGTGAGTACTGGCACTGCACCTCATGACTATGAGGATGCTACTTCACAGGGACACCTCGATAGTGGAAGAAATGTGAGTGGGGGGAGATGATGTAAATGAGAGAGAGAGAGAGAGTGATTTACGACACCCATATGCTAATTTATATGTTAATTCTTTTGAAACTAAAAAGAGTAAGAAAGCGTTAGCACGTAGGATAGTTGCCTTAAAGAAAAATTTATGAGAGACAAGAGAGAGAGAGAGAGAGAGAGAGAGAGATTCATCCATTAGCACTGCCTTGAGAGAAAGAAAGAGACTATTTGTGTTGAGAGAGAGAGAGAGAGATAAAGAGTTTGTATAGAGAGAGTCATTTGTGAGACAGAGAGAGAGAGAGAGATTTTTAGATAAAGAGAAAATGGACTTGACTAAGAAAGTGGCTAGTCCTACGAGTCATCTCCAGACCTCCATGGACACTCTAAAAAAACTTGAAGCCCTTGTATCCCAAAATACTCACGACATTAAGAGAGCCTTGGAGATCAAGGTAAAGATAGAGGATAGATCTAGAAAGATGGGAAATATGTTCCTCGCCCTTGCCTTAGGTTTTGGTGAAGGACGTGTGATAGGTTTTGATGGTGCCTCATGTCCCATGTGACACCAGAACCAATTACTGAGTTTACTACGAATCTATATGGCCATCACCAAAAGCCCCGAAGAAGAGTTCACCCAAAAAAAACAAAGGTCAGCCAAAGATTCTGTACTTCTGTACCTACTGCAAAAGAAAGGTCCACCATAGGGAGTTTTTCTATATTTTGGGTCGGACATGATGTAAAGTTTCCCCACCACGTGCCATTAGTAAATTTTTGAGTCTTAGAAAGTAGGTCGAGTTTCTAGTAGCCATATCTCAGAGTCTAATGCAAGAGTTCCAACGGATTTCTAAACCTTCCGTGGACACTTCTAAAATCTCGACTAGAGCCAATAATAAAAAGGGAAAATAGAAGGTTACCTCATCTTGGGTGCCTAAACATGATGCAAAAGACCTTGTTGTTCATATTTCTCTTAAACCACGTAATACTTCTCAGTCGTATTTCGATAGTGGGTTCTCCAGGCACATGACAAGTGATGTCTCATTTTTTACCTACCTGGAGGATCGCGAGGAAGGTAAAGTCATGTTTGCAAATGGGAGTAAGTCTAGTATAGTAGGAAGAGGTACAATAGAGATATTGGGATTTCCTAAGCTAGAGGATCTTTCGTACGTCAAGGGTTTGAAAGTAAACCTTTTCAGCATTAGCTAGTTGTGCGACGTTAATTTTGCAGTAAAGTTTGACCGAAACAAGTGCAATGTTTATGATCAAGATGACAAACTTCAATTGTAAAGGGTGAGAACTGAAGATAATTGACATGGTATTGTGCCCAAGTCCTCATTTATCTACAACAGCGCCATGATCACTCCTATGGATCTGTGGCATCAACGTCTAGGTCATATGAATTTTAGATAGTTGGAAACATTAGCTAAAAAGGACCTAATACGTGGCTTTCCAGCACTTGGAAAGCTGACTTCCACAATTTATGGACCCTCTCAATTGGTAAAGCAAGTACATATCCCCCACAACAAATTGAATTCCATTACCACTTCACGAGTTCTTGAGTTGATACAAATGGATCTTATGGGTCCTGCTCATATTAAGAGTTTGGGTTGTAAGAGTTATATCCTCGTGATGGTAGATGATTTCTCTCCTTAATCGATTTAGGTCTTTTGGTAGAGAAGTCCGATGCTGTGGAATTTCTTACGACCAAGTGTCGTGTCCTGCAAAATGAACACGGTGTCACTGTTAATAGAATACGGAGTGATAGTGGAAATGAGTTTAAGGAAGCTGAAGTCTATTTTTACTATAATAGCCTAGGGAACAAACGTGATTTTTTGGCCATGAAGACTCCTCAGAAAAGTAGGGTTATTGAGAGGAAGAATTGGATGATTCAGGAGATGGCTAGATCTATGCTTCTAGGTGGTCGAGTTGCTAGGAGATTTTGGGCAGAGGCAGTGTCTATTGCATGTCACATTGTGAATAGGGTTTACCTTTGTCAATACACACTTAAGATTCCCGATGAATTGTGGAGTGGAAAGAAGCCTAACCTTTCATATTTTTATGTCGTTGGGAGCAAGTACTACATCCTACGGTATAGAGAGCAATTAGGAAAGTTTTACTCTTGGAGTGACGAGGGAATATTGTTAGGGTATTCGTCGACCAGTACAGCATATCGATTTTTTTTCCTGAGTAGCTCTAAGGTTATGGAGTCAATAAATGTCACCGTGCAAGATAACAAACCATCGGGGTTTGTTGATTCTTAACCTTTTGTGTGAGGAGGGTTCACTTCCTACTATTGATCCCATTGTGCCTACCACTCCCTGAGTGGACCTAATTCCTGACTTAAGGGACACAACTGCTTGGGTTCGCAAGAGTCATGTGTAATACCCCGTATTTTTATGGCTTCTAAATTTAGGGATTTATTAAATTTAATTGAGATAAATTAGTTTAATATTAATCCAAAAATGTTTTAAATATTTACTAGCATGATGATACTTAGTAATTATTGGAATTTTTTTTAATATTACTAGAAGAGTAAAGTAATATATAATATTAATTTTAATAAAATTGTCACGAGTGAATAAAATGATAATTATAGAACTGTAAGTCGGGACGCGCCTCTATCGTGTCAGGGTTAAATTATTATTATTCACCCGTAGGTCATTTCGAGTGCGCCAATGTGTTCAGAAGGGTCAAGATAGTCAAAATAATGTACCCGAGGGTTTAGATTGGGTCTAGGGACGTTTTAAGCCATATTGGCATCCCGGGAGGGCATTATAAACATTTTGTATTTTTGGGAAATTAAACCCACAAATTTCGTAATGATATATGGGCCTTTAGGAGTTTTCTTCCAGGTTTAACAAACGCAAAATCAAAGAACGGCCATTAGAGAAGAAGTTGGAGAGCTTTCCAAGCAACTCAAGGCCAAAGATGCAACCGTTCGCACTACCACCACCACCAAAACGTAGACCTTGTGATAAGGAACGCAACCACAACTATTTCGTCCACAAATCAGAAACTCAAATTCTAGGCAAGTATCTAACTTGCTTTATTTTAGTTAATGTTTCAATCATGTTAGTCTAGGGTTGTTCAGAACATGCTTTATGGAAGAAATTAATATTTTTGAGACTCAAAATCATATGTTGTAGAGGAAGTAGACATATTCTGGACATCTAAATCACATGTAGAGGATAAGACACGAATTTTTATGGATTTAGAAGCAAGTAATCTAGAAAAGAATTGGAAGAACAGAAATTAAAGTAAAAATTAGGGTTCTTGAAGTTTATGTCAATCTTACTCCATTAAATTGTTATACTTGTTGAAATCGCACATAGTTTACGTAGAAAATCATGTAGTTAGGTATATAGTACTTGTAGTAATGTTTTTTGGGAGTTTGGGGATCGTTAATGTAAATTTGGTTGAGGTTGGAGAGGTAAACTCGTAACTGGACAATAGCAGGTTTCGTCATAACTGCTTGATCGATCGATCGGCGATCGATTGATCGACCACCTTTCCTCGATCGATCGATCCCTCCTGGGAAACTGCGTATTTTTCTTCTGTTTGTTTAATCCAATTATAATGCGTACGAACCCTTGAGTAATATTTTGAGAACAAAATGGGATATAGAGAAGACCAGTAGGGTCTAGGTTGACCCCGTTGAGTGAAATTTAATGTAGGGTGAGATTATGGGTTAACAAGGAGTTATTCATATGTATAAGAAATCATGCATGCATTTACTAAAATATCGAGATCGTATGCGAGTTAGACCAGAAGGTAAGTGAGAGTATACCTACTGAAATTATACTTAGGAAGGTAGAATACTTCAAGGGATGAGATGTAAGTATGAATTAAATTATGTATGATATAAAAGTGACACAACTGCTATGCGAGATAATCGAGTAAAATGTGCTAAGAATGGATATTTATAATTATGCGTCGTGGGTGCACCTAATTTTGAAATGTGGATATTTATATATATATGATTGTGCGATTGTGTATATATTATATATCTATGTAAAAATCATACCTGAGCTACTTGCTATCACGGAGGTTTCCGCGTCGGGACAGTTTTATCTCGATTGAACCTTTATAGGGGATATTAACTCGTACCCTAGAAGATAGTGTCCTCGATACAGGCCATCTAAGAATGATAGTCAGATGTTCAAAGAGATGTGAGGGTATGTACTAACCACTTAGGACCTGGAACAATGATTCGCCTCCTTTTGTATATGTTTTGTGTTAATACAGTTTGAGAGTGATTCCGAACTAGTATTTCCCTTAGTTTGAATGATACGGGGATTTGTTAGCAGAGTATGCCAGCACCATAGATTTTATGTGGGTTGTCGTTATTGTATATATTATATGTGTGACTGATATATATTCGTTTATCTATATGGGAACTATCTACTATGCGTATAAGTAGGTAAGTAATGAGTAAATGCTTCAACTTTATTACAAGTGTTCGGAAACTTTATAATGGTAATGAGTTGTTCTAAATAACGTAAGAAATCTTGAAGAGAATGACACAACCTTGATTTTCACATTATAAAACCTTATGGAGAATAAGTTAGAGAAACTTAAGAGATTTATTAGTACGGTAGGCGTGCACACTAGAAGAGAGGTGAGAATTCTCAAGAGAGTGTCGTGTACTAACATGGTTGTTGCATTAGCCGGTAAGCATTTTAAAT
Source organism: Sambucus nigra (assembly GCA_949130495.1). NCBI lineage: Eukaryota > Viridiplantae > Streptophyta > Magnoliopsida > Dipsacales > Adoxaceae > Sambucus > Sambucus nigra. The sequence goes on along the minus strand of OX422214.1, from coordinate 377,353,201 downwards.
ACTTGCTAAACTATTTTACACTCGGGTTTCGACCTGTTTCCTGTCTTTTCCTATCTCTTGTATATATATACGTATGTATTACAGGTTCCTAGCTACAGGGGTGTCATTCATAGGTTCTTTGGATTGGACGCGCTGCAGCTGATGTGGGAGTTGCAGGCCGTTGGTTTAGACGACCTCTTCATTGATTCTATTCTTGTTTTAGTTCTCCTTAGTTAGGGCATGTGTCACCCGTTTCCCTATTTAGTTTGGATTTGTCAGAGATTTATGTTTGTTTATATTTCCAGTATTCAGTATTCATTGGGAGTTAACTTTTGTCAGGATGATTTCTTGTATGCTTATTTGACTTGGTTTGGTTAATCTAGATGGATTAATTCTTTTGTGTTGATTGTTATCAATAGCACTTATGTGATTCTTAAACTGTTAATTATTAAAAAGGTTTCATTTCTGGATTTAAATAAAATGGAAATAAGGTCTTAAATTATTTTGACACTTAACTTAAGTATTTAGGGTGTTCAAATTAGAATTATATTTTGTGACAATGATGCTAAGAATGAACCACTGTTCACCTTGATTTTAATTTAATAAAGGACTGATCACCTGGTATTTAATTAGGCGAGGTGTCACTGGTGGTATCAGAGCATCAGGTTTTATTGTCCTTTAGGATCTGTACGACTTATTTCACTTCCATCTTAGCATCTTTGATTTAGAGTCATAATATTAGGAATGTTGTATTCATCTCTATGTGTTGGGAATTCGTGCTTTTGTGATTTGTTTATGTGAATGATGAACTCATCTAGATTATTTATATTTTCAGATGGGTTGTCAAAAAGAATAAGATAATGCCGTTGGGGAAGTCAGAGAGCAAGGTTATCTCACACCTCAGGTGTCTCCAGAGAGGTTATCAATCGCCAAATTAGCAGGTATTATGGCGTACGCAGTTACCAGTGCGGTCTTACAATATCAAGATCGCAGAATGCAGCTTATAGGAGGCAAAATATCTAGAAAAAATAGTCAATCTGACATGACTAGAATTAACAGTTGTGCGAAGACACCAAAATTGCAACAACAAGCTCCTCAAGATAAAAAAAAGCCATGAAGGAAACAAAATATGCATGGAAACCCAAAAGCGTCAGGGCCAACAAAGTCGGGGTCAGAGTGAAGTCATAAAGCGGTGTTTCAAATGTGGAATGGACGGTTATGAACGTCGAACTTGTTTGGATTAGACTGGAAAGGAACTCCAACCCGACCAACGAGAACTTTTAGGACTCTGCTATAAGTGTGTACAAACGGGTCACAAGTGGAGGGACTGTCCTCAACCGGATGTCATTTTGCATCAAGATGCTTAGCTAGGCCAACAAGGCCAAGGAAAAGGAGAAACTGGGCAACCGTACCAAAATCAATAGAGCTGTAAAATGAAACAGTTTAGAGGTAGATTTTTCAATTGTGGCAGGATGGGTCATATGAGGCAGGATTACCTAGAAAAGGGTAAAGTACCCCAGCAGCAAGGACAAAAACAATACGAATATGTGTACAACATCCAGCATACTTAAATTCAACAGCCATCATCGGCCATTGATGGTACATTTCTTCTTCTTAGTATTATAGGACACATTTTATTCAATACTTGGGCATCACACTGTTTCATAGATACTCACTTTGCACGGGCTGTAAGATTTTTAGACACTACAGAGAGTATAGTGTCATGCGTTGAATTGTTATTGGGAAAAGGGCCCTTAATTTTCTTTACATGCTGGAGTGAAGGTATATAGATTGGTAGTTTGATTATACCTGCAGACGTACTAGTTTTAGACATTCATGAGCATGACATCATTATTGGCATGGATTGGCTCGCTGTGTACAGAGCCATGGTAGATTGTTTCGATATGAGTATTACTTTAACATTTCGGGGACGGAGATGTTTTTGGTGGTGATGCCTCACCCAGAGGGAGGATCTTCCAACCATTTGTATTACATATAGGAGAATACCTCTAAGGATATTATGATTTCCCCTAGTTTCAATTCCAGATGTTTATTAGTTTTTGAATGTATTCCTAGAGATATAGTGCCTACCCCCAGGCAAGAGATAGATTTCATCATAGACTTGATGTCGGGCACCCGATCTATAATACGTGCCCCATACCGTATGGCCCAACAGAGATGATTGAGTTAAGGGATCAGATAGAGAAACAATTAGGCTAGGGCTTCATTCGTAGAAGCACATCGCCTTAAGGCGGTCTGCTGTTGTCTATGAAGAAAATAGATAGTTCACCGAGGTTATGCGAGGATTACCGAGGGACTGAACAAGGTCAAGATACGAAATAAATATTCGTTTCCTCGAATCGATGACCTATTGAACCAAATTAGAGGAGGAAATTTCTTTTCGAAGACAGATTTGAGAACAAGATACCATTAGCTACGAATTACGGAGAAGGATGAAGGAGTGTATTAATAATGTTATATACTTTATTAAGATTACTCATTTTAGTGATGTGATATACGAGTATGATATTGTCTTAATTATAACTTTATAGAAATGGTTAGTACGACAATAGGCAGTTATTGCAAGGCTATCGGAGTGATTGCATTAGTGAAATATGTTTTGTTCGGATGAGGCCTCACCTGCGAGAGGGTCATACTCGCACTTATTTTATCTATTTTAGAGACTTCGGAGGGGATAGGGGTCTTGAGATATTCGATACCGGTGAGTGTATGGACTTTGTTGTTATGATTCAGAATGTATTAGGTTTATTGTCGAGCAAAAAGATTTACCTCATTATTATGTTTAGCGCTCAGGACTTGGAGATAGGAAGAGTGCATTGATATATCTATCCTTTAGTGATGTGAGATATAAGAGTTATACCCATATATTTGGGAACATGATTTCAATAACCCCTATTGTATGTATTCGAGGTTTATGGAATGGGATTACCACCAATACTGAACGATTGTAAAATTGGCAAAATATTCTTTGTTAAGTGTAATTACGAGAGGAGATGTAACTTTTTTTATCAAGAGACAGAATAAAGGGGTATATGTTATGGACGGAGGGCCTAACGGATTTCGATAACTGATAATGCTATGTAGTAGTGTATCAAGGGGTTCCTTGTTTGGATTTCATTTTACGAGACATTCCATGCATGAAACTTAGTGTAAGGTTGGAAGTAAGAAGATGTTTGGTCATTAGTCTATGAAATTGGTACCTAGGTTGTAGTAGGAGTAGGTAATTATATCTATAAATTGGAAGTTGAATTATGAATTAAGACCAGTGGAGATGGTTGTGTGGTGAGAAATCATTGAAGGTTTTGTCTTATCACCACGAGTTCAGGGGTGGAACGATGATAAGGAGGATCTAAAAATTTCAATTTCTTGGGTAATTGAGAGCAACCAAGTGTTGTACTCACATTGTGAGCACAAGGAAAAGAAATAATTGGGTGTTATGTGTGAAGCATGTATGATGCTTACGCTAGTATGCACAATTTATAGGGTGTGTGGACATCCTGGTTAGCTAATGTCAGAATCGTCTGAGTTGTAGGGATGTGGGAATAACCTGTGGAATATATGTTTGTGGGACTAACATAATGAGGTGGAAGTGGTAGAGTGGATTAAGCATCGCATGAAGAACGATAATCCATATATACATGTGTGATTAGAGTATCACACCTGAATTTGATTGGAAAGCTGTGGGAAGCCATTTAAAAAGGGTTATTCCTTAAGATGGGTAGAATTTAACTATATGGAGAACACTTGGAGTGGATTTGTAATCAGTCAAATGTGGAGAGCGAGTTGCGCATACAAAGAACGATGATGCTAGTAAGGTATAAAAGGCTCGGAAAGCACATCATGGAGAAAAGGGCACGAGTCAAAACTTTCAGAATACGGAAAGGAAAGAAGGGTAATATTAAACGTCACTTAATGTGAGACATCACAAGTGGAAGTCGAAGATAAGCGGGACATGGTGAGTAGTCTTCGCGTGCACATTAATAGATAGAAATCGATTGGTACAAGAGAATCAACCAGAGAATTTCATGGCTACTGACGAGTCCTATAATTGAAGAGGCTAGAAAAGTTGGAAAAGTGTTCACTCGAACATGTGGAACAAGTCGCCCAATAAGGAAGTGATTGCCATTCGTTTGGGGTGATTTACAATGTTAGATAGTGTGCCCCAGTATTCCTTTAAAATGAAGAATCGCGAGGCAGCCGAGACCAACTCCTCCTGATAGGGCATCTATTCAATTCGATCTAGAGCTTCTATTCGAGGAAGAACAACCAGACGAGTACGGTTCATAGCTTTTGGTTGACACATTGAGGTATCCTGATAGCTTGTTAGCGATTACACCAGATCGAAGAGCTAGCTTAGAGCTTTCACTTCATTGTTCAAGCTCTTGAACATAGGTTGAGTTCATACATTGAGCAGGTTGTATCACCCATAATCTGGGGAGTAGGCGAGCGATGATTAACCATTAGTGGAGCAATGTGAAAGGAATTTTGGATTCATTGTGATAGATTCATTTCCATAACGGTCATAGCTATCAAGTTGAGTATAGTACGGTAATTGGGGGAGGATATTACCTAACGGTAGGTTCCGTGGTAGCACTCGTACCCATTTATTGTGAACAAGATGCTTATTGAGGTTTTGATGTGCAAAAACCTTAACTTTCTCACTCTGAATGTTAAAAGATAGGCAGATAATCAGACATTTGGATTGGTCGAGTTAGAGTCTAATGACTATGGCGTAACTACTATAGATGTATTAGGCGAACAAGAGTGATCAGATGTTCATCTGGTTTCTCTCAGAATGGGAGTATTGGGTTTAGATAAACCCGAGTAATTGTCATGTAATGAGGTGTGGCCTCCAAATGATATTGAAATAATGGGAATTAGTAATGTATAGGCGTATCTTATGCGAATGTTATCGGTTAGGAGCACGGTGTGAAGTGTATTTCATGAGAGTGTTAAACAAGCTTGCTGTGAGGCGGGGGCTATAGTGATTAAGCACCTCACTATGTAGATAGTTTGCGTACTTATAAGCTATCCAAATTTTTTTTACCAGGTATAACTTATTTTCCGAATTTCGGGACGAAATTCCATTATTAGGAGGGAAGTATGTAATACCCCGTATTTTTATAGCTTTTAAATTTAGGGAATTATTAAATTTAATTGAGATAAATTAATATAATATTAGTACAAAAATGTTTTAAATATTTTCTAGCATGACGAGAGTTAGTAATTATTGGAAATTTGTTGAATATTACTAGACGAGTAAAGTAATATATAAGATTGATTCTATTAAAATTGTCACGAGTGAATAAAATGGAAATTATGGAACTACAAGTCAGGACGCGCCTGTGTCGTGTCAGGATTAAATTATTATTGTAAAAGGGAATAAATTATAAGTCTCTCGTATAGTCATTTAGAGTGTGCCGATGTGTTCAGAAGGGATGTGATAGTAAAAATAATGTACCTGGGGGTTTAGTTTGGGTCTAGGGATGTTTTTAAGCCATATTGGCATCCCGGGAGGGCATTATAGACATTTTGTATTTTTGGGCAATTAAACCCATGAATTTCCTAAGGATATATCAGCCTTTAGGAGTTGTCTTCTAGGGTGAACAAACACAAAATCGAAGAATGTCCATTAGAGAAGAAGTTGGAGAGCTTTCTAAGCAACTCAAGGCTAAAGGCTCACCCGTTCACACCGCCACCACCACCAAAATGTAGATCGCGTGAGAAGAAACACAACCATATGTTGTATCTATCTTTCTTCCACAAATCAGAAACTCAAATTCCAGGCAAGTATCTATCTTTCTTTATTTTAGTTAATGTTTAAATCATGTTAGTCTAGGATTGTTTAGAACATGGTTCATGGAAGAAATTAATATTTTTGAGACTTAAAATCATATGTTGTAGAGGAAGTAGACATATTCTGGACATCCAAATCACATGTAGAGGATAATCCACGAATTTGTATGGGTTTAGAATCAAGTAATATGGAAAATAATTGGAAGAACGGAAATTAAAGGAAAAATTATGGTTCTTGAACTTTATGACAATCTTACTCCATTAAATCATTATACTTGATGAAATTGAACATATTTTACGTAGAAAATCATGTAGTTAGGTATATAATACTTAAAGTAATGTTGTTTGGGAGTTTGAGGATCGTTAATGGAGATTTGGTTGAGGTTGGAGAGGTAATCCCGTAACTGGACAATAGTAGGTTTCGTCATAACTGCTTGATCGATCGATCGATCAAGAACATCGATCGATCGACGATCGATCGATCAACCCCCTTCCCTCGATCGATCTATCCCTCCTCGAAAATTGCATATTTTTCTTTTGTTTGTTTAATTCGATTAAAATGCGTAGGAACCCTTAAGTACTATTGTCAGAACATAATGGGATATAGAGAAGACTAGTAGGGTCTAGGTAAACCCTGTTGAGTGAAATTTAATGTAGGATGAGATTATGGGTTAACAAGGAGTTATTCATATGTATAAGAAATCATGCGCGCGTTTAATAAAAGATAAAGATCGTATCGGCAGTAGACTTCAAGGTAAGTGAGAGTATGCCTACTGAAATTATACTGAGGAAGGTAGAATACTTTGAGATATGAGAAGTAAGTACGAATTAAATTATATATGAGAATAAAAGTGACGCCACCGCTATGCGAGATAATCGAGTAAAATGTGCTAAGAACGGATATTTATAATTATGGGTCGTGGGCGCACCTAATTTAGAAATGTGAATATTTATATATATATGATTTTTGTGATTGTGTATATATTATATATCTATGTAAAAATCATACCCGAGCTACTTTCCATCAGGGAGGTTTCCGCACTGGGACAGTCTTAACTCGGTTCGAACTTTATGGGGGATATTGACTTGTACCCTAGAAGATAGTATCCTCGATACATGCTATCTGAGAATGATAGTCAGATGTTCTAAGAGACGTGAGGGTATGTGCTGACCTCTTAGGACTTGGAACTATGCTTTGCCTCCTTTTGTATGTGTTTTGTGTTAATACAGTTTGAGAGTGATTCCGAACTAGTATTTCCCTTAGTTTGAGTGATACGGGGATTTGATAGAAGAGTATGCCAGCACCATAGATTTTATGTGGGGTGCCGTTAGTATATATATTATATGTCGGACTAATATATCTATGTATATATATATATGGGAACTATCTACTGTGCGTATAAGTAGGTATGTAATGAGTAAATGCTTCAACTTTATTATAAGTGTTCGGGAACTTTATAACAGTAATGAGTTATTCTAAATAACATAAGAAATCTTGAAGAGAATGATTTCCTAAAGTAAATATAATAACCTTTATTTTGACGTGATAAAACCTTATGGAGAATAAGTTAGAGAAACTTAGGAGATTTATTAGTACGATAGTCGTGGACACTAGATGAGAGGTGAGAAATCTCAAGAGAGTGTCGTATACTAACATGGTTGTTGCATTAGCTGATAAACATTTTAAATACTTGCTAAACTATTTTAAATTTGGGCTCTGACCCATTTCCCGTCTTTTCCTCTCTCTTGTATATATATACGTATGTATTCTAGGTGCCCAGCCACATGGGTGTCATGCATAGGTTATATGGATTGGATGCGCTGCAGTTGATGTGGAAGTTTTAGGCCGTTGCTTTAGACGAACTCTTCATTGATTCTATTATTATTTTAGTTCTGGTTAGTTAGGGCTTGTGTCTCCTGTTTCCCTATTCAGTTTGGATTTGTCAAAGATTTACGTTTGTTTATATTTCCAGTATTCAGTATTCTTTGGGAGTTAACTTTTGTCAGGATGATTTCATATATGGTTATCTGACTTGGTTTGGTTAATCTATATGGATTAATTCTTTTGTGTTGTTTGCTATCCGTAGATCTTATGTTATTCTCAAACTGTTAATTATTAAAAAGGTTTTCATTTCTGGATTTAAATAAAATGGAAATAAGGTCTTAAATTGTTTTGACACTTAAATTAATTATTTTGGGTGTTTAAATTGGAAATTTATTTTGCGAATGTGATGCTAAGAATGAACCAACTATTCACCTAATTTTAATTTAATAAAGGTCTGATCTCCCAGTATTTAATTAGGCGGGTGTGATTTCATGATCCTACTTCGATGCTTAGAAATATCACCCTTGGGGTCAAGAATCATGGTTAGGTCGAGAACATGGTTAGCTTTGTCTGCTACACGTCTATAGTCGATCCCAAGAACATTAAGGAAACACTTATGGATGAACATTGGATATCTACTGTGTACGATGAGTTGCTTTAGTTTAGAAAGAATAATGTCTTGGAAATTGTCCCCCGACCTAGTAAGGATAACGTGATAGGTACCAAGTGCATATATAAGAATAAGATGGATGAGAATGGTACCATTATCTGAAATAAGGCTAGGTTGGTCGCTCGAGGATACACATAGATTGGGGGTGTAGACTTTGACGAGACATTCTCTCCTATTGCAATGCTTGAGTTCGTCCGCTTACTACTCACCATCACATGTTATATGCGCTTCAAGTTATAAGCGATGGATGCCAATAGTGCCTTTCTGAATGGTATTATTAAAGAGAAAGTTTACGTGGAATAACCAAAAGGGTTTGAAGACCCTCAACACCCTGATTATGTCTATTTTATGAGAAAAGCCCTGTATGGTTTTTAGCAAGCATCCCGTGTTTGGTACATGCGCCTTAGTTCCTATCTCTTAGTCTGTGGATTCATGAGAGGGGGTGTTAATAAGAAGTTGTTTATTAGGAGAGGAGATGGTTCTATCTTGGTTACGCAGGTCTATGTAGACGACATAGTCTTTGGATCAACGTGCACCCGATAAGCTCACGACTTTGACGAGTAGATGAAGAGTGAGTTTGAGATGAGCATGGTTAGTGAGCTTAACTTAATCCTTGGTCTCTAGGTTCGTCAGCTAGAGGATGGTTTGTTCATCTACCAATCCAAGTATGCTAGAGACCTTGTGATGAAATTTAGTTTAGACTTCGCTAATCACGCACATACCCTAATAAGTACCTCAACAAAGCTTAGCAAGGACACTTTAGGAAAGGATGTAAAGAAAACCTTGTATCGAAGAATGATATGTAGTCTTATCTACTTGACTGCTAGTCATTCCAACATTACCTTTAGTGTTAGAGTATATGAGCTATATCAGTCATCCCTTAAGGAGTTGCACTTACTCTCTCTTAAACGTATTATAAAATAAGTGAGTGGAATTCTCTCATTTGGAATTTGGTATTCCTTTGTTAACGATGACCACTTATCCTTCTATTCAAAAGATATATGAGACGGGGATGCATATGGATGTAAGATCACTTCGGGTGTGTGTTTCTTCTTTGGTTCTGCTCTGGTCTCTTAGTTGAGTAAGAAGCAAAACTCCATCTGTTTGTCTACTACGGAGGCTGAGTACATAGCCACCGGGAGTTGTTTCACGTAACTTTTATGGATGAAGCAGATGTTAGAGGATTATGGAATACCACAGGACACCATGACTATTTTGAGTGATAACATTAGCGCGATACACATATCTCGTAATCTAGTACAATATTCGTGCACAAAGAACATTAGGATACATGAGCACTTTATCCGTGACCTTGTAGAAGAGAAGGTCGTATCCTTGAGTTTTGTGTCTACCGACCTCCAGTTAGCCGATATTTTCATAAAGCCTTTAGACGCCCTTACATTCGAGAGTTTTAGGAAATCTTTAAGAATTTGAACAGTTGACTGAAGGGTGGATATTGTGTCTACAATAGGATTTATTTTTTCATGCTCATATCATATGATTCCTATCTCTAAATTGAATCATTTGTATCATTATTTATTTTTGGTTTTTAGTTTTTGAAAATACAAAAACATTTTCTATTTTTTTTGAAAAATTGAAAAGTACAAAAAGATGTTATTTTTGATATGTTTTTCAAAAAGTCAAAAAGATTTTGTTTCTATAATTGTTTTTACACCTTTTATGGATGAACATTTAAGATGGCCATAGTCACAACTTCATTCAATATTCCATGTGACTGTTTGATAGTGATTTGAGATGCCACATCATTTTATCCATGTGCTTTACATTGTTTGGAGTCATTGAGATGTTATTTGTGATATCTTCTACATGTTTGGCTCCTTATTTCCTTTATTGCACACATGCATGATATTATTTGAGTATTGTACTGGTCTATCAGATATTGGCTTGAGTGTTTTCATATCAATTATGTTCTACAATGAACCAAAGGCAATAAAGCATGACAAGAACGTAGTTCATGTAAAACCCATTGCAGTGAGTTTGTGTGAATTTGAAAAATGGGGAAGGGATCCAAAAGGTACTCATTTATCCTTTACGACTAAGCCACTATGTAAATCAGACAAAAATAAAAATTTTGCAAATACTGAAGCCAAGGTCCAAAAAGTTTTAAAAATTCCCAAAAAACTTCTAAGGCAGTAAAAGGAAAAATATGCCCAAAAGTGGGCCAATAGGTTTTAGTTTCATCACCTCAAAAGAAAAATAAAAAGCATTATTATTTATAGAGGGAGTTTGGACGGAATATAAAACAGGATTGCACATCCTTGAAATTCATGAAAAAGTGTTACATAGTTTTGGACGTTAATTGTGTGGAAATCACTTTGAGCTTTGATTTCTTGATTTGATTGAGTCAATTTCTTATAATTCCACCATTTTTACACCTAAGGAAGATGTTGAGTTCATTCGTTAGGAATATCCAAAATTCATCGTGCACATAACTTATGGTTATATGTACTGATTTTCCTATCGAATTTGTACACATTCTTATATTTACACTATCACCGACTTGGTTATTTTCATGTTCCTCCATGGTGTGATTCTTTGTTTTATATTTGGTGACAAAATTTTTGAATAATTCAAATAGATAAAGTTTTATAACCTTGTGACATTATTCATTTTCATTCCTTTGTGTTCTTCATATTTGTCTATTTGGGGACATCATAAAAAGGGGGAGAACAAATTATGGGGGATAATTTTTATTTAATAGATAAAGCTTAATTGATTTTTTTATGCTTATTATTAAATTTCAAATAGTTACGCATCACGAGCATTATTTTTTATCTCATGTGTGTAGGTACAAAAGTGAGGATTATTTTTGCACACCCTGATGATGACAATGAAAGTTAGAAAAAGTTGAAGATTTGAAGATGTTAAAGTCTGTGAAGACATGTCATTTAATAATTCCAGTTTTTGGGTTTAAGGGGGATATTAAATTGTATATCATTTGTTTTGAGTTTTAGTAGCATAATTCGAATAGTTTTTATGTATGTACCGGCATAGACATAGGGGGATATTTGTGAGGACATGTTTTTATAGATGTCCGTTTAGAATCTAAGAAGTTGTTCTGTGTGTCTCAGATCACAGTTAGTATGTCTGGTACCGCTACATTCGACACGTTAACACGTTCTTCCATGACAGCCTCAATGTTGATCCGAATTTATCAGACTCCCACTATCTTAATACGTGGATAGTGTATCATCACCGAGCATCGTGCAATGTGTGTCTTCAACATTCAACATTCACACTACTCCACTCGCATTAATGGTAAAATAATTAATTTGGTGTTTTCAACGGTTGCATAATTATTTGGAAGTTTTTAGAATTTTTTTTAAGGTTTCAAAATGTTTTCCATCACAAAAATAATTTTTCCAAGTATAGAGGCGAGAAAAATTTAACGTTGATGTCGTTTGAGCTATAGAGCAACATCGTTCAAGCGACATGTTGCTGCCGCGTGAAGTCGTTCAAGCAATAGTCTTTTTCGTCCAAGTGACAACCCTCTGTCATTCAATAGATGCGCCGCCTCGATATCTATATTTATAGAAGTGTTCATCATTCACATTTTTCAAGTCTTTCTCTCTCACATTTCTGTAGAAGTGCTGCACAAAATAGACTTCATTTTTTCAAGGTTTTCATACCTTTTTTATTCACAAATCATTACCAAATACATATATGAATCTTTATAGACCCTAGATTAACTGTTCAACTCATATGGAGTATTCTTGTGGAGAAGAAGGTTGTTCTCCATCACTGACTTGGAGCTCTTACAACATCTCTTGTTGACGATGAAGAACCGACACCTGCGGGTATTCGTGTGTCACTGTATTTTGTTGTAGCTGTAAGTATTACGAATTATAGTGAAATAAAAATGGTTTTGCCCCTTTGGGTGATTTGTTTTCTCATATGTGTGATTGACTTTCATGCTATGATTTATTTTATTTGTATGTCACATTTATTTACAAGAGTTAGGGTTTTTGATATTAAAAATTGGAATTCAATTAAACAAGTTTAGTGATTGATTATTGGCGCACAATCAATCCCCAGATACACTGCCGATACACAGGTAATGGGTTTCACATTTGGCAACCTCTGCTAGAATTCTCAAACAAATGGTAGTAAAATGCAATTCGTAAGTCCAAATCATGCACGGGTCATACCTTTGGAAAGTATATTTAGATCTATTTAATAATCAATGGGGATGCTCCTGGTTTTGGGAGTTTACTTTGGTCAAACGGGGCTCGAAAGTGCCTGATGGTCATTTCGATATGAGATTATTAAAGGAAAAGGATTGTTTGTCCAAAATTTAAGGACGATTCATGCACGAAATGAATTGTTGGAAAGGTCATTTAGACCCCTTCGAAGATTCATTCAGTCCCATTTTTCTTTATACGGTTTATCTTGGCAAACGGGGCCCGAAATTACCCGGTCACCCTTCGGAGTAAAATGGGCAGTTTTTTTGTACAGTATGGCCAATTCACCCATGGGGAGATAGTTGGAGAGGGTACTTAGTTCTCTTTAATAATACATTCAATCTCGTTCGAGCTGAAGAGTTTTCGAGAGTAAAACGGAGTCTAGGAGTGCCCGAAAGCCTTCGGATCAGTTTTTTATGGAAAATGGATGGTTCATTCGAATAGTAATTACGATTTATGCACGATTCGGACATTTGGAAAGGGTATTAATGGATCTTAGAAGATTGATTGAGATTTCACTCAAGAGAGAAAGTTCATTGGGGTCAAAATGGGGCCCGGGAGAGCCAGGTGGCCTCCAGATTGATTTTTTATGGTAAAATGGACCATTCGTCCGAACCGTAAGGTCGATTCATGCACGGGATGGACCTTTGAAAGGGTATTGATATCCCTTTTAAGATTCATATCACTTAGAAGATTCATTGAGATTTCAATCCGACGCGAAAGATTATCGGATTCAATGGGATCGGGAGCTTCCGATGGCCTCTAGATCGGTACTCAGGGTATGACCTACGTATCTACGGAAACTGGGGAAGTTCTAGGGACCCAAGTAGAGTCTTAGGAGGGTCTTAGAATGTGGTGTCTACAACCTGTCTGGGACCCTAAAGGGAAACTTAAACCAAACTGTAGCGATCCCTACATCGTGAAGAAAATTCTGTCATGCTATGCTGCTATGCTCATAGATATCCATAGAGAAGAGATGATATGTCCACTCAATTTGGACCTTATAAAGAAATTGAACCCTTAATCCAAATTCTCAACATGATATGACTCTTCTATTCACATCCCATTTTAATCGAGGGTGAGGGTTAACCTGATAATCACTAAATCATAAATAAATCTGAATACTGAAATAACTGAGGCATTTTCTAATTCTCAAATATGTTACTACTGAAATATAATAACAATACAAAAGTATTTCTCCTACTAACTAGGATCTTTTTCTTCTAATAGGATCTTTTTTGTCTCTATGTATTAACTGATCTCTTATAATAACTAAATCATAAATAAATCTGAATACTCAAATAACTGAGGCATTTACTGATTCTGAAATTTATTACAACTGAAATATAAGAAGAATACAAAAGAATTTATCCTACTAACTAGGCTCATTTCTTCTAATATGAAATTTTGTTGTCTCTATGTGTCAACTGATCTGTGACCTATTCATCATGGTCTGTTGGTACTTGTGTAAAAAATCTGAAAAAGAAGGAATAAAAAAAACTTTGCTCAGTAGATAATTCAAGTTCTATAGCAATGTAAATATGGGAATCTGTTGAAATAGCATAACTGGGTCTATAATGCTCGAAATATAAAATAGTGTATGGCAATCTACGGTAACAGGAAATATCAACAGAACTAAACAGGCGTATATTGACGTCTACGATATATGAAAGAGTTGTATAGTGATAATAACTGGATATAGTTTTTTTCGAGTTATAAATAAGGTCCTTACTATAATACAATAAGCCATAAATTAATGTCCATAGGGGATGAAAATGCGTAGACGTACCATGATAATATCGTTCAAAACATAAAATGTACTTGAGTGGGTAATCCCAAATAATTGGGTAATAACTAAATGACTCGGCACACTTAGCTAAAGAGGAACTCATAGGTAGAGAAAATATAATAACAAATCACTCAACATCCAAGTCCTTTAGTCCAATTAGAGTTATCGGGCATTTATCGGGTGTAATTCCTGGATTATATGGTATGCTACTAAAGGTTACACAGATAATAATTATAAAATGTCAGGCAAAGTTGTAAATCAGATAATTGAAACAAATGTTTAATAACATGCAAGATATACGGCAATAAGGTAACCAGAGTTTAAATCATTGTTCAATAGGATATAGTGGTGTAATGCAATTCGAATAATTTATCAAATAGGTTGTCAAGGTTAAACTAGCTTGAGTTTAATCAGATAAAAGATTGAATCAATAATCACAGTACAGTTGAATTATAAAAGGTTTCATAAATGATAATACGAGTTAAAAGCTATGATAAAGTGATATAACAAGTAGTAATATCAAAGGCATAAGTTCAAGTTATAATAGTGAAATAGAACCACCTACGGGTGTCTACAAACTTCTCGATGTTATTCACGGATCAATCATTGTTGCATTATAGTTATTTTCCTCGAGGTTTTAAATGAGAGTGGTATATCGATGTTTGGAAAGATTAGTTTGGGCTTAGGATATCTGACATCATTCGGTCAATACGAATACAAATTTATTCTTTAAATGATATCAGGGGATTCAATTTTTCTAAATAAATTGAATAAACAACAATTTAATATTTTTTTGAAAATATTAATCGATCAAATATTTGGTTCAACTATTTTAACAAAATCTCCAATTTATATGAACTTAAAGACATGTTTCCGGGTATTTTCCCGATATGTGAATCTAAAAATATTAATTTTCAAAGTTGGTCTGAGATTAATTATTTAATTAAATCAATTAAAATATTAGTTCTAATCTGACACCATGTTGGTGTTTAATGTCTGTCATATTTTAAATTTTCTGAGTGTCAATATTGTTATGGTGAGTATAAAATTAATGCTTGTGACACTATAAAATTAAAATAAAGTTGAAAACTCCCTTCCTTATTTGTACAATAAAGCAGTGGTTAAGCCAGTTTCAATCTTAGTCAACACAGTACAATAAATTATCCAACACCTGCGTAATCATATTTTTAATAAAACTGGTTTGTAAGAGCGTCTGAGATTATAATGACATAGTTTCGATCCATTTGGTGTCATAAATCGTTAAAATATAATATTAAAATGAGAAAAATGACAATGAGTGTGGGTACCCTGAATTTAGCATCATAGGCCTGGACGAGTAGCCTCTCCTTAGTGGCCCAAAGCCTAGGTCCATCACCTTTTGTATTGATCCGATTACCCCATGATCCCATGAAGATAAGTTGTGGGGGAACGTGATCCCATGTAGGGGAGATGGCTAATAAGGAGGAACCCATCACCCCCACGACTCCAACATATACATGTATAAATTAAACCCTAAGTCCGGGGAAAAGGACAAGTTGTATTCTCTGTACTTATTCTTCAGAATATAGAGAAATAACACTAACTGAACCACCGTGGACGTAGGGACATCTTTGTTGAACCACACATACCCGTTGTTGTGTGATTGGCATTTTATTTTTCTTTTCTTGATTGTTACCTCTTTCATATTTATTTGTGTTGCATAATAATTGTTACCACAATTGGCACCGTCTGTGGGAAGCGTTTATCTTTCCCTGAGAAGAGCCCACGCCGAGAAAAAATCTAAGATGTCTGGTCACAGCAGCAACGCTCCTCAAGCAGGAGATATTCAGGAGCCACCCGCTCCTCGCTGGATTAGGTCTGAAGTCCGACGTTCAGATCAAGGGGATCGCTTAGAAAGTCCAGCCTCAGAAGAAAGTCAAGGACCAGCAAGGTCCACTCAGATATCCAGATTGATCGATGCATACGAAGCAAGGCTCCACGAGCAGAGGGAGTCTTCTCGCAGATATGAGGCTGAGAATGCTCGCTTGAAAAGAAGACTGGAAAAACTGGAGAAAGAACTACGTCCTGATACCAGGAGATGCCCCTATCGCACTCCTAGCCCTCAGGCGAGCAAATCTCGCAACCGAGGAAGGAGCCCTAGGAGGCAATATCAAGGGTTCGAAGGTAGCGACTCAGACAACGACCTCCGCGAGCAACTGAGAAAAGCTCGCCGCTATCAGAGCCCTGCTCGCAGTGATGAAAACATACGGAACCTAGTCCGCAGAGAAATGGACCAACATCCAGCTCACCGCGGCACCATGTCGACCAGAGAACTCGCCAGGAGTGCCCTCAAGACCCAGATGAAATCGGCCTTCACGAGGGAAATTGAAGAAGAAGAAGCTCCCCAAAAGTTTTCTATTCCAAGGTTCAAGATTTACGACGGGAAGACTGATCCCATTGATCATGTCAGGCAGTACCGACAGGCTATGACCCTCTGGAATCATCGAGATGCACTGATGTGCCGTATTTTTCCCTCGAGCCTTCATGACGTGGCCTAGAAATGGTTCGAGAAATTCCCTCACCGATCCATCAGAAATTTCAAATCCCTGGCCGAGATCTTTACGACCCGGTTCATCACCATCAACTCCCATACCAAAAGGATGGATGATCTATTAACAATGAAGAAAACGCCTCAGGAGACACTCCGAGACTACGCGAAGAGGTACTGGGAGTTATTCAACGAAGTCGAGGACTGCGCCGAAGAGGTGGCAGTGGCTTATTCAAAATTGGTCTACCTAGCTCTTCCCTCCTTTACCAATCCTTGACAAAGAAGGAAGCTACCACAATTGATGACCTAATGGCCCGGATTGAGAAATACGCAAAGGTGGAAGATGTCACCCGCCTTAACGTAGGAGGAAACGGTCGAGCCAAGATCGCTACCAAGGGAAGTGAGAAAGTTGATAACCAGAAAAAAGGAGGAAAGAATGGGAGCAAGAATGGCTCCAAGAACGGAGGGAACCCTAACGTTGCAAAGTCGTTCCAGGCGGTCAACACTGTCTTCAATGAACCAATTTACAAAATTCTCGCGAAGATCAAGGATG
This sequence comes from Sambucus nigra, assembly GCA_949130495.1. Taxonomy (NCBI): domain Eukaryota; kingdom Viridiplantae; phylum Streptophyta; class Magnoliopsida; order Dipsacales; family Adoxaceae; genus Sambucus; species Sambucus nigra. Next base: position 377,335,839 of record OX422214.1, on the reverse strand, counting down.
AGCCATTCATCAAATGGCCCCGAAAAATGGGAGGAGACCCATCGAAAAGAAACAATGCACTGAGATGCACCTTCCACAAAGAGGGAGGGCATAAGACCGAGCACTGCAAGGCTCTTAAGTCCCACCTCGAGGAGTTGGCCCAATCCGGACATTTGAATGACTTTGTGGAAAGGAAGGTAGAGAGAGTGACTGTCCACAAGGAGGTAAAACCCGACAACGTATTGGAAGACGACGCCGGACGCGAATTCGCAGTAATCCATGGAGTATCCGATGTTAAGCAAATCCAGGGTAACTCAGCTCGAATGGAGGTAAAAAAGCTGACAGAGGTAATGCAAGCTTTTCAGATTGATCCAGCAAAATCACAGGCAGGAAAACATCGGCGAGTAGAGGACATCAACAACAACAAGCATATTGTTTCACGGATGAAGATCTTGTGGGAGTGAGGACCCCACATCATGATGCCTTAGTCATTACACTCAGGATAGCCAACTTGGATATTGACAGGCTGCTCGTCGGTCAAGGGAGCTCATCCAAAGTAATTTACATCGACATGTTCAGAAAATTGAAGTTGAACATCGCCGACCTAAAGGGAACCACTGTTCCTCTGGTCGGCTTCGCTGGGAAAATGACCATGCCTCTGGGCAAGATAGTACTACCAGTGCTCGCTGGAAATGTTTCAAAAATGATCGAATTCTTGGTGGTCGACATCGATTCACCGTATCAAGCCATCCTCGGCAGGGGATGACTTCATGCAATGAAGGCAGCCTCCTCGACCTACCACCAGAAACTCAAATATGTCACCGAGCGGGGAGTGATGGAGATACATGGCGACCAGGCGATGGCGAGAAAGTGCTTCATAGCGGCCATCCGACCAAAGCCAGAGAAAAAAGCCGTTCAAACCAGCGAGAAAGTGGAGGAAGGTGCAATCCCTTCCAAATAGCAATTAAGATATGGAAGGCCCGGAGTGGAAGAGACTAGGCTCCTCCCCTCCGAGCGTGTTGTAGAGGACCGGGTAGAAGTAATTGCTAAAGAAGGCGACAACAGCAGAGTTTTCCTGATCGGGACCTCACTCACTGACCAAGAGCAAAAGGATTTGTTAACCTTACTCAGAAGCAACATAGATGTTTTCCCTTGGGAACCCTATGAGCTGCCAGGAATCGATCCCAATATGGTCTGCCATCGGTTGCACGTCAATCCCACATTCAAGCCGATAGCGCAGAAGGCACGACGAACTGCTCCTGAGAAGGCCAGAGCAATAGAAAAGAAGTCGAAAAACTGCTGTTTGCAGGGTCCATACGGGAAGTGCAATTCCCCAAATGGTTATCCAACCCAGTGGTAGTTCCAAAAAGCAATGGGAAGTGGAGAGTTTGCATAGACTTCACTGACCTCAACAAAGCCTGCCCCAAGGATAGCTTCCCTCTTCCGAAAATAGACCAACTAGTAGACGCCACTGCAACTCACGAACGAATGAGTTTCCTGGATGCATACTCAGGCTATCACCAGATTCCCCTGTAAGCCCCAGGTCAGGACAAAACGGCGTTTATCACGACGGTTGGTTTATATTGTTACAAGGTCATGCCTTTTGGGCTAAAAAATGCAGGGGCAACCTATCAGCGGCTGGTTACTAAAATGTTCAAGAATCAAATGGGAGACACAATAGAGGTTTACATCGACGACATGCTCATCAAGAGCAAGGAGAAGGAAAATCACCTCTCGGACCTGTCAATTACCTTTGAAATCCTCAGGAAGTACCCAATGAAACTCAACGCGAGCAAGTGTTCCTTCGGTGTCCAGTCAGGAAAGTTTCTTGGGTATTTGGTCAGCGAGTGAGGCATAGAGGCTAATCCGGACCATATTGATGCAATCAAAAGAGTGCAACCTCCTCGCATAATACGTGATGTACAAAAGCTCACTAGAATGCTCGCTGCTCTAAATCGTTTCATTTCTAAATCCTCCGAGAGATGCAAGCCGTTCTTCCAACTCTTAAAAGGAAGCAAAATGGTAGAATGGACCCCAGGTTTCTCACAAGCATTAGACGAGCTCAAGTCCTAACTAAGCTCCCCACCACCGCTTGTCATACCACAACAAATGGACTCTTTGTACCTCTACCTCTCTGTATCGAGCCATACTGTCAGCTCAGCGCTAATGTGTGAAGTTAGAGGGATCCAACATCCAGTCTATTACGCGAGCAAAACCTTACTAGATGCCGAGCAGCGCTACCTACCATTGGAAAAGCTCGCATTCGCCCTAGTATTGTCCTCGAGGAAACTGAAGCATTACTTCGAAGCTCATACGATCATCGTCCTTACATCACACCCCCTCAAGGCTGTCCTAAGGAAGGCGGATTTGTCGGGCAGACTGTCTAAATGGGCAGTCGAGCTCGGCCGGTTTGACATCCAATTTTAACCAAGGACAGCTATCAAGGGTCAAATCCTTGCTGACTTCATAGCTGAATTCACAGGCGAAGAACCTTTCGACCAGCCTAAGCCAACAGAACAAAACAACCAGGCTACAGGGGGAAGCTGGAAACTATTCGTTGATGGAGCCTCCAACTCAAAGGGGGAAGGAGTAGGAATTGTTCTCATCACTCTAGAAAATACAGTCCTCGAGCAAGGAATCAGGCTGGGATTTGCAGCCTCTAACAACGAAGCAGAATACGAAGCCTTAATAGCAGGTCTCCAAAGGGCGCAAACTCTGGGAGCAAAGCATTTACTGGTATTCGGGGACTCACAACTAGTTTCCAATCAGATAAGTGGAGACTATAACGCGAAGGATGAGAGGATGGCAGCCTACCTCTCCTTGGTAAAAAACTTAATGACGAACTTTGAAGAAATCAACATCCAACAGTTTCCCAGGGGGCAGAACAGCCACGCTGACGCCTTAACAGCCCTGAGCTCGGCAGTTGATTCCAGCCTTAAAAGGATCATCCCTATCGATTTCCTCAGCTGCCCGAGCATTTACCCCAACTGCGAGCTGACCAAAGCGAAACTAATACTCCAATTGGAACCAGCCCCCAGCTGGATGGATCCCTTGAGAGACTATTTGAAGAACGAAACGCTCCCAGAGGATAAGAGGACTGCCCACCAGATAAGAGTCAAAGGTGCTCGCTTTCACTTATCTATGGGAGGCGACTTGTATAAAATATCTTTCTGCGGCCCCTACCTTAGATGCGTCCACCCAGGCGATGTCAAAACAGTGCTTCACGAGCTTCACGAAGGAATCTGCGGGAGTCACGTCGGAGGATGGTCTCTAGCCTTCCGAGCAATGAAGGAAGGTTATTGGTGGCCATATATGCAAAAGGACTCTGCAGTATATGTACGCAGATGCCTAAAATGCCAGCTTCACGCCCCCATGGTCCACCAGCCCGCCAGTGAGTTAAAATCCCTGACCAGCCCCTGGCCTTTCGCCCAGTGGGGAATGGACATCGTGGGACCACTGCCCACCGCTGCCGGCAATCGCAAATACCTTTTGGTCGCAACTGATTACTTTACCAAGTGGATCGAGGAAGAACCACGGGCGAACATCCGAGATGCTGACATGATGAGGTTCATATGTTGAAATATAATCACTCAATTCGGGATCCCCAGAACCATCATCACTGACAATGGAACACAGTTCGAGAGTGGCCCTTTTCAGGACTTCTGCGACCAACACGGGATCAGGCACCACTTCAGCTCGGTGTCTTACCCTCAAAGCAACGGACAAGCTGAGGCTTCCAACAAGACAGTGATCGCTGGATTGAAGAAGCGGTTAGAACAAGCCAAAGGCGCGTGGACAACCGAGCTACCGCATATCCTATGGGCGTACAGAACGACTCCTAGGCGAGCCACAGGAGAAACGGCATTCTCACTAGCATATGGTATGGAGGCAGTCATCCCACTAGAAGCAGGATTTCCTACAATGAGATCCGACCTTATCGAGAAGGGTCAGAACGATTAGGCTTTGCTCGCTGAACTCGACTTGGCCGACGAGCGCAGGGAACTTGCCCTAGTAAAACTAGCGAGCTATCAGCAATAGCTCGCAAAGCACTACACAAAAAGGGTCAATCCGAGGAAATTCGAAGTTGGGGACTATGTTCTAAGAAAGGTCCTGGGAAACACAGTGAAGCCATCAGACGATAAACTGGGCCTGAACTGGGAAGGACCTTATGAGATAATTAGAGACGATCTGCAAGGTGCCTATCATTTGAAAAAGATGGAGGGCAGAGAGATACCACGAGCATGGAACGCAGCTAATCTCAAGAAATTCTATTTTTAGGAGTTCTATTGCTTGATCTTTTATTGTACTCATTATGGGAAAAGACAGTTTATTTCTGAATTCACCAATGAAAATCTCTCAGTTGATCACTCTCTAAAAAGTAGCAATTATATCTTATTGCACATCCTTTTCAAATCACAGGTATAATGGTTGGCATAGCAGGGGAACACCCCTCCTCAGGTCATCGTCATGAAGCACGACAGACCTCTTAGCAATGCCCATGGCAATATATGAAGCCCTACAGAGTATTCTTAGGCATCAAACCTACTTTGGTTAAACAAAATCCTGACCGGATAAAGACATCCAATAACAGGTGTGTCCTCGCCAATTGCCCTACTTAGGCCTAAGGGAGTGTGACGACACGACCTAAAAGGTAAAGGAAGGGCACAATGGTATTCTTAATACTGGACTGGGCGGACACTCACATGACAAGATAAAAAGGATTGTGAAGCTGCAAAAATATAAAAAGATTGGATGAACACGTTTAGTCGGCAAAATCGCCCAAAACTCGAACTTTCCATTAATCTTTTATATTTACAAACAATAATAGTACATGTTTAGTCGGCGAAGCTCACCCAAAGCATTTACAATTATTAAAAAACAAAATATCAAGGAGGTGGAAGCCTACGAGCAAGGTAGTCAGAAACTTTAGCTCTCCTCCCATCATCAGGAGCAGGATCGAACTCCTCCACGACCTCATTTGTGTCCAGCTCTAATAGTCGCCGGGGAATAGCATCGATGGGGATCCATCGATCATCTTGCCTGAATTGATTGGGCATCAGAGTAGAGGAGGACATCTCGTGTCGATACCACAACATCGAGTTCCTCGGGACCTGCAGCTCTTTGAGAGCACTCAACCACCCCCTGATGAAGGAGAGATCCTCGAACTCTGATAATCTTGTGGGAGCATCTAGCCAGCCCTGATCATAGCCATCAGTCCACACTTGGCGAGGGCCCTTCTTGAATAGATGCCGCAGTCGGGTAACGTCCCTCTGGAGCCCAGCAGCAGTCATATAAGCTCGCCGAACATCATCGCGCATCTCCTCCATTTCCCTCTCACGCTGTTCCTCGACTTCCCTATTCCTACCCCTGGCACCCCTACCAGCATGAGGGAGGGGAGGCCGAGCAGCTCGCGACAAAGAAGAGCCTTGTAGGACTGTCGAAGCGGTGCTCGGTGAATGGTCCTTAAGCTTCGAGACCTCCCGCCTCAGGTCTTTATTCTCCCGCTGCAGAAACTCCACGACTTGGTTGATCTCGATGGCCTCCAGTAACTTCGCTCTCAGCTCGCTAACTTCTTCTTGCACTGAAGCACCGATCTCTTCCATTTCCTGGAGCATGTCCTTCAACTTGGCCACTAGCTCGGACTGATCCTTATATTTCTGGTTCCTTGACTTAGCAAACCTGCAAAGCCTAGCAAAGGCCTGGCGAACTGCAGGGCTTGCATTAGGACCAAGAGTCCTACCTAGTTGGGAGGTAACAGGAATATAGTCATCCATATCAACCAACTACAAGTAAAATAAAGAGAAAAGAAAGAGATCAGCATAAACAAAAATGAAGTATTTTCATTGATAATGAGCGAGGTTACATCTGATCAAAAAAGAAAAAAGTTATAAAGAAGCCCTATCAATTAGCAACCTCGGTGGATGGACCCTTGTCCTTATCAGCATCAGCAGGGGAATTACCCTCTGCAGGGGTGTCCACTTCCCCCTCGACCAAGGGAGCATCAGTAGGATTCGCCTGAGAAACAGGATTGGTGCCTTCAGCAGTTGGGGTTGGGTCCTCATCCACGACTGGCTTTGGCCCTGGATCATGCTCGTCAAAGAGTGGGGATGCAATGTCCACCCCAGCAGCCACGAGGGCCTTATTCTACCCTTTCTTGAAGTTCAGACTGCTGATATAGCCTATCTGAACCTCGGCGTCCTCATACGCAGCAGCCTAGCCAGAGTTGTACGAATCTTCCTTAAGAGTGGCTGCCTGGGCTTTCTCCGCCTCTAGTTGCTCGACAAGAACCCTGTTCTTCTCTGCAAAGTCTAGCTTGCTCGAGCATACCAGGTCATACGACTTCTTCAGCTCGCCAAGCTCCCTGACAGCATCATCTCTCTCGCGAGTCGAATTAGCAAGGGCCGAGGCAGATGAAGCTCGAGCTGCATCAGCAGCCTTCAGATCGGCCTCCAGCTGAGAACCTCTGGCTACCAGAGTAGACTTATGCTGCTCCATCTCACCGTTCCTTCTCACCAGCTCGTCGCGAGAGCGATAGAGCACAGCGAAGTTGGTCACAAACTGCAAAAAATAAGGAAAGGATCAGGAAGAACAAACCATCAAAATTTGTTAAAAGAAATTGAGAATTATAAGGGAACCTTACAAAGGCAAGCCTCTGTCTATCTTTTAAAGACAGTTTATTGGATCCCAACGCCCTCTCACGATCTACAGGAAGGACCGCTCTCTCGAGCAGCGCAGGGGAAAGCTGAGGAGAGGTGGCCACCGAAGCCCCCTCAGGCAAGGTAGATACTGGGACCAGGGCTTGAGCAGTTTTGGTCCTCAATTCCATCTTCCTCCTCTCCTCCTCTTTTTCTCTCTCCCTTCTCTTTCTCTCTTCCACCTTCTTCCTCTCCTCCTCCTTTTTCTTCTCTCTCTCTCTCGCCTGCTACTCCTCTCTCTTCTTCTTCTCTTGCTCCTGAGAAGAAGGCCGAGAACCAGTAGCTATGGCCCCGGAGGCAGTCTTCGATTTCTTGGACCTCTGTGCAAGAAGCACATTATCATCATCATCATCATCTCTGATTAAATTCTTCCTGGGAGGCATCTCTTCACCAGAACTGCTGGTAGTGCTCGAAGAACTGCTACTGTCAGCACTGCCTGCACCCAAATTACTCACAACACCTGCAGGCTCACTCTCCGATATGCTCTCTTCTTCGTCCAATTGGATGGGCTCTGCTAAAATCTCTTCGGAAGAGTCAAAGTCCAGAACACTATCCACAGGTCGGGCTATGAAGCTGGAGCATGTGTTCCTGTATTCAAGCAGAAAAGCAGCAGACATAGGATGCTCGCCGTCACCCAAAGGTTCCCTGATGTTCCAAGCTTTCACCAGTTCCGAGATACGAACCTTGCTGAGAGCAGGCTCCAAGTTCTTTGTCCTCGCTGTAAAAGAAAAAGCAAGGAGAGGTTAGAAAAATCACAAGTCAGCAAAGGTTGAAACAATAATCTGACATCTACCTATATATTCTTCCCCATAAAAGGGAACAGTGAACCTCTCAGACCTCGACCCTTCAAATTGGGGGGAAAGTTGCCAATTCCTAACAAGAAAACCTTCTTGCCAGTAGTCCTTATGGGAATCAGGTAGATTTACTACCAATACCCTATCAGGGCTCCTAGCCTTAAGGTACAGAACACCTGAACTCGTTCGAGAAAAGGAGTAACAAAAGCAGACCTCGGCAAGCCCTAGCTTTGTGCCATACAATTGATTTATCCTATGCACGCCGTTCACTATTTTCCATACGTTGGGCGAACATTGTGCAGGCACAATACTAAAATAGCTAAAGAAGTGCAGAAACAGATCATTAGGGGGAAGGTAAGTCCCCCCTGGGAGAGCAAAAAGACGTGAATCCAATGTGCATCCTCTATATCTCTAACGTTCCTAGGAGGAGAGGCACAACACTCAATATCCACCCACTCAGGAATACTATAGAATTTTCTAAACTCAGTTACTGACCTATTTCCAATCTTCGCCATTGGAAAAATACAAGAAAAACTACAAACCAAAGAGAAAATGCAAAGAGCACGAGAGACTTACAAGACAGAAGATCAGGTCAAATGGCGAAGAAGCAAAGAAAGTAGAGATCGAAAACAGAAGGTACAAAGCGCAAGAGTTCTCAGAAGATAGAAGATTGCTGGAAAAGACTGAAGCGATGAAAAGAAATGTGCCCTATTCCAACGAGCCTTCAAGTCTAATCATAGCGCATGGAAAGCGAAGCGGGTGCCGCCAAAGAAACTTCACAGTTTTCAAAGAAATCAACCATAATAGCTGATTATTTAAATTCATTGGACCTATAAAAATAGCCCAACAAATTTATGGGAAATTGTGGGTACCCTGAATTTAGCATCATAGCCCTGGACGAGTAGCCTCTCCTTAGCGGCCCAAAGCCCAGGCCCATCACCTTTTGTATTGATCCGATTACCCCACGATCCCATGAAGAGAAGTTGTGGGGGACGCGATCCCATCTAGGGGAGATGGCTAATAAGGAGTAACCCATCACCCCCACGACTCCAACATATACATGTATAAATTAAACCCTAAGTCCGGGGAAAAAGACAAGTTGTATTCTCTGTACTTATTCTTCAGAATATAGAGAAATAACACTGACTGAACCACCGTGGACGTAGGCACATCTTTGCTGAACCACGTATACCCGTTGTTGTGTGATTGGCATTTTATTTATCTTTTCTTGATTGTTACCTCTTTCATATTTATTTGTGTTGCATAATAATTGTCACCACAATGAGTAAGATATTATTCGTATGTGTAAAATTATTCAAGAATCAAATGGGAGACACAATGGAGGTCTACATCGACGACATGCTCGTCAAGAGCAAGGAGAAGAAGAATCACCTATTGGACCTGTAAAGTACCTTCGAAATCCTAAGGAAATACCGAATGAAACTCAATGCGAGCAAGTGTTCCTTCGGTGTCCAGTCAGGAAAGTTTCTTGTGTATTTGGTCAGCAAGCGAGGCATAGAGGCTAATTCGGACCAAATTGATGCAATCAACAGAGTGCAACCTCCTCGCACAGTCCGAGATGTACAGAAGCTCACTGGAATGCTCGCTTCCCCAAATCGTTTCATTTCTAAATCCTCCGAGAGATGCAAGCCTTTCTTCCAACTCTTAAAAGGTAGCAAAACAGTAGAATGGACCCCAGATTGCTCGCGAGCATTAAACGAGTTCAAGTCCTACCTTAGCTCTCCACCACTGCTCGTCATACCACAGAAAACGGACTCTTTGTACCTCTACCTCTCTGTATCCAGTCATACTGTCAGCTCAGCGCTAATGTGTGAAGTTACAGGAATCCAACATCTAGTCTATTACGTGAGCAAAACCTTATTAGATGCTGAGCAGCGCTACCTACCATTGGAAAAACTCGCATTCACCCTAGTAATGGCCTCGAGGAAACTGAAGCATTACTTCGAAGCTCATATGATCATCGTCCTTACATCACACCCCCTCAAGGCTGTCCTAGGGAAGGCAGATTTGTCGGGCAGACTGTCTAAATGGTCAGTCGAGCTCGGCTAATTTGACATCCAATTTCAACAAAGGACAGCTATCAACGGTCAAATCCTTGCTGATTTCATAGCTGAATTCACAAGCGAAGAACCCTTCGACCAGCCTAAGCCAACATAACAAAACAGCCAAGCTACAGTGGAAAACTGGAAACTATTCGTTAATGGAGCCTCCAACTTAAATGGGGTAGGTGTAGGAATTGTTCTCATCACTCCAGAAAATACAGTCCTTGAGCAAAGAATCAGGTTGGGATTTGCAGCCTCCAACAATGAAGCAGAATACGAAGCCCTAATAGCAGGTCTCCAAAAAGCGCAAACTTTGGCAGCAAAGTGTTTGCAGGTATTCGGAGATTCACAACTAGTTTCCAACCAGATAAGTGGAGACTATAACGCAAAGGATGAAAGAATGGCAGCCTACCTCTCCCTGGTCAAAAACTTAATGGCGAGATTTGAAGAGATCAACATCCAAAAGTTTCCCAGGGGGAAAAACAGCCACGCTGATGCGCTAGCAGCCCTGAGTTCGGCAGTTGATTCTAGCCTTAAAAGGGTTATCCCTATCGATTTCCTCAGTGGCCCAAGCATTCACAGCAACTGCGAGCTTCCAAACGCGAAACCAATACTCTAATTGGAATCAGCCCCCAGCTGGATAGATCCCTTGAAGGATTATTTAAAGGATGGAACGCTTCCAGAGGACAAGAGAATTTCCCACCAGATAAGAGTCAAAGCTGCTCGCTTTCACTTATCCTCAGGAGGCGACTTGTATAAAAGATCTTTCTCCGGTCCCTACCTTAGATGCATCCACCCAGGTGATGTCAAGGTAGTGCTTCACGAGCTTCACGAAGGAATCTGTGGAAGTCATGTTGGAGGAAGGTCTCTAGCCTTCCGAGCAATTAAGGAAGGCTATTGGTGGCCATACATGCAAAAGGACTCCGCAGTATATGTCCGCAAATGCCTGAAATGCCAACTTCATGCTCCTATGGTCCACCAGCCCGCCAGCGAATTAAAATACCTGAACAACCCCTGGCCTTTCGCCCAATGGGGTATGGACATCGTGGGACCACTGCCCACCGCTGCCAATAATCGTAAATATCTATTGGTTGCAACTGACTACTTTACCAAGTGGATCGAGGCAGAACCACTGGCGAACATCCGAGATGCTGACATGATGAGGTTCGTATGGAGGAATATAATCACTCGATTCGGAATCCCCAGGACCATCATCACTAACAATGGATCACAGTTCGAGAGTGGCCCTTTTTAAGACTTCTGCAACGAACACTGGATCAGGCACCATTTCCACTCGGTAGCTTGCCCTCAAAGCAACGGACAAGCAAAAGGTTCCAACAAAATAGTGATCACTGGATTGAAGAAACGGTTAGAGCGAGCCAAAGGCGCATGGGCAACCGAGCTACCGCATATCCTATGGGAATACAGAACGACTCCTAGGCGAGCAACAGGAGAAACGTCATTCTCACTAACATATGGTGCAGAGGCAATCATCCCACTAGAGGCGGGATTGCCAACAATGAGATCCGACCTTGTCGAACAAGGCCAGAACGATGAAGCTTTGCTCGCTGAAATCGACCTAGTCGACGAGCGCAGGGAACTTGCCCTAGTGAAACTTGTGAGCTATAAGCAACAGCTCGCGAAGCACTACAACCAGAGGGTTAACCCGAGGAGATTCAGAGTTGGGGACTATGTCCTAAGAAAGGTCCTGGGCAACACAGTGAAGCCATAAGACGGTAAACTGGGCCCAAACTGGGAAAGACCTTATAAGATAATTAGAGACAACCTGCAGGGTGCCTATCATTTGGAAACGATGCAGGGCAGGGAGATACCACGAGCATGGAACGCAGCTAATCTCAAGAAGTTCTATTTTTAGGAATTCTGTTGTTAAATCTTTTATTATATTCCTTATGAGAAAGGACAGTTAATTTCTCATTTCACTAATGAAAATCTCTCAGTTAATCACTCTCTGATTAGTAATGGTCATATTTTATTGCGCATCCTTTCCAAATCACAGGCATAATGGTCGACATAGCAGGGGAACACCCTCCTCAGGTCATCGTCATAAAGCACGACAGACCTCTTAGCATTGCCCCTGGCAATATATGAAGCCCTACAGAGTATTCTTAGGCATCAAACCTACTTTGGTTGAACAAAATCCTGATCGAATGATGACATCCAATACCAGGTGTGCCCTCGCCAATTGCCCTACTTAGGCCTAAGGGAGTGTGACGACACAACCTAAAAGGTAAAGTGAGGGCACAATGGTATTATTGTACTGGACTAGACGGATATTCAAATGACAAAATAAAAAGGATTGTGAAGCAGCAAAATATAAAAGGATTGGATGAACACGTTTAGTCGGCAAAATTGCCCAAAACTCGAACTTTTCATTAATCTTTTATATTTACAAACAATGATAATACATGTTTAGTCGGCGAAGCTCGCCCAAAGAATTTACAATTATCAAAAAGAAAAAGTATAAAAAAATCTCAAGGAGGTGGAAGCCTCCGAGCAAGATAATCAGCAACTTTAGCTCTCCTTCCATCATCAGGAGCAGGGGCGAGCTCCTCCACGACCTCATTTGCGTCCAATTCCAATAGTTTTAGGGGAATGGCATCAATGGGTATCCATCGATCATCCCGCCTGAATGGATTGGGCATCAGAGTGGAGGAGGACATCTCGTGTCGACACCACAATGTCGAGTTCCTCAGGACCTGCAGCTCTTTGAGGGCACTCAACCACCCTCTGATGAAGGAGAGATCCTCGAACTCTGATAGTCTCGTCGGAGCATCCAGCCAGCCTTGATCGTAGCCATCGGACCACACTTGTCGAGGACCGTTCTTAAAAAAATGCCGTAGTCAGGTGACATCCCTCTGGAGCCCAGCAGCAGTCACGTAAGCTCACCGAACGTCACCGGGAAGCTCCTCCATCTCCCTCTAACGCTGTTCCTTGACTTCCCTGTTCCTACCCCTGGCACTCCTACCAGCACGCGGGAGGGAAGGCCGAGCAGCTCGCGAAGAAGAAGAGCCTTGTAGGACTGCCGAAACGATGCTCGGCGAATGCTCCTTAAGCCTTAGGACTTCCCTCCTCAAGTCTTCAGTCTCTCACTGCAGGAACTCCCCGACCTGGTTAATCTCGGTAGCCTCCAGTAACTTTGCTCTCAGTGCACTAACTTCTTCTTGCACTCAAGCACCGATTTTTCCCAGCTCCTGGAGCCTGTCCTTCAACTTGGCCACTAGCTCAGACTGATCCTTATATTTTTGGTTCCTTGATTTAGCAAACCTGCAAAGTCTAGCAAAGGCATGGCGAACTGCAGGACTTGCATTAGGACCAAGAGTCCTACCCAGTTGGGAGGTAACAGGAATATAGTCATCCACATCAACCAACTAAAGATAAAAGAAAGATAGAAGAGAAAAAGGGATCAATGTAAGCCAAATGGAGAATCTTATCATTCATTAATAAAGGCCAAGTAGATCGAGCAGAAAAAACTTAGGAGATTACAAGCAAAAAGTACAAAAGAAAATCCTAAAAGTAGATTAACTGGCAACCTCAGACTGCCCAGCGATGTCTGGCTGCTTCCCCTTATCATCTGTAGCAAAAGTATCCCCCTCAGCAGGAACTGTATCCGAGGGAAGGTTATCACCCTCGATAATTGTAGCAGGAGCTTCTTCATTAACAGTTGGCTTGGGACCCGGGTCGTGCTCGTCAAACAAGGGAGACTCATCATCCACACCAGCAGCTAGAAGAGCTTTGTTCCAGCCCTTCTTGAAATTTAGACGGCTGATGTAGCCAATTTGAGCCTCAGCATCATCATAAGTAGCAGCCCACCCAGAGTTGTATGAGTCCTCCTTCATGGTGGCTGCCTGGGCCTGCTCTGCCTCTAGTTGCTCGGACAGAATTATTCTCTTCTCTGCAAGGTCCAGCTTGCTCGTACATACCAGATCATAAGCCTTCCTCAGCTCGCCCAGCTCCCTGACCGCATCATCTCTCTCGCGAGTGGAAGTGGCAAGGGCCAAATCAGACAAGATCCTAGCAGCATCAACAGCCTTGAAACTTTCCTCGAGCTCCTTACCCTTCAGCTTCAGGGCAGAGTTTTCTTACTCCAGTTCACTATTCTTCTTCACCAGATCGTCGCGTGAGCGATGCAGTACAACGAAGTCGGTAAAGAACTATGAAAAATAAAGAGAAATAAGAAAAGTAAAGAAAGAAAAGTCAGCAAAACACGAGAGGAAAAAAAACCTTACCAGAGCAAGCCTCTGACTAGCCTGAAGGGCCAGATGCTCCTAACCTATTTCCCTTTGGTGATCAGGCGGGAGGACAGCTCTCTCAAGCAGGGCTGGAGCTAGCTGAGGGGATATTTCCACTGAAGCTCCCTCTAGAAGAGCAGACACCGGAACTAAGGCCTGCCCGACCTTCGTCCTTGCCTTAGCTCTCCTCTTCTCCTCCTACCTCTCATTCTCTCTCTTCCTCCTCTCCTCGACCCTTTTCCTTTCTTCCACCTTCTTCTTCTCCTCCTTCTTTCTCTCCCTCTCTTTCACCTGCTTTTATTACCTCCTCTTCCTCTCTTGCTCCTGAGAGGAAGGCCGAGAACCTGTAGCCACAACCCCAGATACAGTCTTCTATTTCTTTGACCTTTGTGCAAGGAGCATATGGTCATCATCATCATCATCTCTGATCAGGTTCTTCCTTAGAGGCATATCTTCACCAGAACTGTTGGAAGTACTCGACGATCCTCGAGCCTTAGAAGCCTCCTCAGAATCAGAAGAGCTGCTACTATCAGAACTCCCTTCACCGAGATTACCAGCAGGCTCACTTTCAAAGCTGCTCTCTTTTTCGTCCAACGGTATCGGCTCAGCAGTAGTCTCTCCCAAAAAATCAAACTCTGGTACACTTTCCACAGGTCGTGCTATGAAGCTGGAGCCTGTGTTCTTGTACTCTAGAAAAAAGGCAGCAGACCTGGGATGCTCGCCGTCACCCAGAGGCTCCCTAATATTCCAAGCTTTCACCAACTTCGAGATGCGAACCTCGCTGAGAGCAGGCTCCAAATTCTTTATCCTCGCTGTGAAAGAAAAAGAAAAGAGGTTAGAAAAATCACAAGCCAGTAAAGGTTGAAATAACAGTACAATGTCTACCTATATATTCTTCCCCATAAAAAGGGACAGTGAACCTCTCAGACCTCGACCCTTCAAACTGGGGAGGGAACTGCCAATTCCTAACGAGGAAACCCTCTTTCCAGTAGTCCTTATGGGAATCAGGTAGGTTTACTACCAATACCCTATCATGACTCCTAGCTTTGAGGTATAAAACACCTGAGCTAGTTCGAGAGAAGGAATAGCAGAAACAGATCTCAGCAAGTCCTAACCTAGTACCATACAACTGGTTTATTCTATGGACGCCATTTACTATCTTCCACACATTGGGCAAGCACTGTGCGGGAACAATATCAAAATAACCAAAAAAATGTAGAAATAGATCATTAGGGGGAAAAGTAAGCCCCCCCTGGGAGAGCAACAAAACATGGATCCAGTGAGCATCCCCTACATCCCTAACATTCCTAGGAGGGGAGGCACAACATTCGGTATCTACCCACTCAGGAATATTGTAGAACATCCTAAACTCAGAGATTGACTTATTTCCAATCTTGGCCATTGAAAAACTCAACTCCTACAAACAAAAGAGATAGTGCAAAGAAAAGGCACAAGAAACTTACAAAACAGAAGATCGATTCGAGTGATGAAGAAGCACGAGCTCAAGACGACTAAGAAGAAATAGGAATGGGAATTCAGAGAGGAAGGTACGAGGCGCTAGAGTTCTCAGAAGATGGAAGAATACTGGAAGGCCTGAAATGACGAATGAAAAAGTGGCTATCCTAACAAGCCTTCAATTCTAATCATAGCGCACGGATAGCGAAGCGGGTGCCGCCAAAGCAACTTCACAGTTTTCGAAGAATCACAAATCAGCCATAATGGCTGATCATTTAAATTCATTGGACCCATACACATGGCCCAACAAATCTTGGGGCAATTGTAGGTACCCAGAATTGGGAACCATGGGCCTGGACGAGTAGCCCAGTTCTAGCGGCCCAAAGTCCAGGCCCTCTATCTTTCATATTGATCCGGTCTCTCCCCACGATCCCATGAAGAGAAGTTATAGGGGAGCACAATCCCATGAAGGGAAGGGATAGGGAAGATGTATAATATGAAGGAACCCATCATCTCCACTAACTAGCATACACACATATAAATTAAACCCTAGGTCCGGGGCAAAGGACAAGTTATATTCTCTGTACTTATTCTTCAGGATATAGAGAAATAATACTGACTGCACCACCGTGGACGTAGGCACACCTTTGTTGAACCACGTATATCTGTTATCGTGTGATTGGCATCTTATTTGTTCTTTCTTGGTCATTACTTCTCTCATATTTATTTGTGTTGCACAATAATTGTCACCAACAGTAATTGTCACTACAGATACGTTTCCGTATTTTTTCCGCATTGACATTAATTTCCGATAACGCTAATTTATACACACTATAATTTAATTAATAATTAAAAATCATATGTTTTAAAATCGTTTTACTATCCGTTTTATATTAGAAACATTGTATTTCAAGATAGAGAATAAACGCATCGGCCCTATTTTCAGGTCACGGACAATACTTACGAGTCACAAGTGTCACGAAAATTATAAATAGCTCACAAAAGGTTATATTGACACAAAAATAATTCAATTTAATTTTAAAAAAAAATCAGGATGTTACATTCTACCCACCTTAAAAAATATTCGTCCTCAAAATTCTAATATCTTGAAGATTCAAAATCTCATAGTGCATATATTGTCTAAGGTATATAGGATATGTGGAAGGATAGTTCATTATTGACCAAGGTCGATCTTTTTACGATTAGTGATATAACATACTCATCTAAGGGATAATGACGTAATTAGGAATATAATAAGAAATTTGACTAAACAATTGAAGTGAAATAAGAACAATCCTATATGATGATATTGCTCAACAAGTAGAAATATCAGGGACTAGTTCAGTTTAATGGTTCCAGATAGTTTCTAAACAAATATCTCATACTATCTGTTTTAGAGGCTTTAGGTCAATAGCAATTATATACAACAACGTCAATCCAATAAAATCGGAGATAATCAATCTAGATATCTTGAGATAACGGTAATCGAAAAGCGTTTTCAGATAATTAATAGGCATTTTTACAAGCTTTTGCAGGTATCGTGTATCGAAACAGGGGTTTTGGCAAAATGGTTCGTATATGGTCTCGTGGTTGGGGGTTTGTTTCATACAATGCATTTCATCATGTTATACCAGTGGGTATGGGTAAAAGAATATTATAGGTCAAATAACAGGTTTTATAAATAATAGTATTGTATAATTGTTGCACAATAGGTATTTGCATGTAAAGTTTGAGGTTCAACAGTTTATACTCGAAGGCTTATAGGTTGGCTTTTCAAAGTTAATCAACACGAAGCTGATGTTAACTAAACTGTAAATTATGTTTTCAGTATTCTCATAATTAAACGAAAGAAATTTCGCATTCGTAGTAGTCACTTGATCAAATTTTTGATAGTTTATATACAATTGAAATGTTCTAGCTTTTGTTTCCACAAAAAAAATTTGATAATTCGTAAGAATAAATAAAGACTTTCTCAACTAATCCGTCATGTTTGGTTCAAGGTTTATTAAGTCCAGGGTATTGTATGGTAAAAGTAATAGATGATAAGGACAATCTTCCTTTGAGGTTGAGAAATGTTAATTTAGAATTATGCTAAACATAACTTAAAACTTCTAATAACTTTCGAGCTTCACTAATTACAGTAAATGTGAGTAAAGTTCAATATAATCAATACTAGATCAATTATCTTGTTACGTCTAAATACCCAGGCTATTAAAAGAGTTTCAATACGTACTCTAGTGTCTTGCCGTATTTTACGTTTATTTATTTTTCTAGTGTTTCTATTGATAGAAAACGTGTTAAGGAAATACTAAATTATTTTACTATATTTATGAAATAACTTGTCGGTTAATTGGAAAAAACACCGTTAATTCATTGTTCTTTATAACTCTGAGAGTGGTTGATTTAAACTTTCTCATACTAAGGAAGAAAGAACGTATTTGGGATCTTCATGTAATATATATTTAACTTGGGGAACCTCAGACTAATGTACTTATATGATTTTTTTTTTCTGTAAAGGAAATGTTTGGTACATAATGCAACGTCTTATAAGGGTTGGGACTTATAAGTGGCCCTTATTGATTTGACTAATTCTCAGATTTACAAGAATTTATTAAACGTTACTACAGGTATGCTATATAATAGTGTAAATTATTCTTTGGAGATTTTTCTTACTCATACAGGACAAAAGAATTCTTTAACGTATATCGAGCTATGCTAGGTATATGCTACAAATTTAGAAAAATTGAGTATCTTAGATGGGGCTTACGTAATCTAAGGTGTAATACTAAGAATAAAAATAGTTCCTTTAAACATAGTCCGTAACGAAAATAATGTTACTAACATCTATATTAATTAGTATGAAGATACTATTATTGGGAATATGTTTATAAGGGTGTATTTCTCTCAACTATTACATACAAATTAATGTATTCAAATTTTTAGTCACTAATATCTGGGCTTATTAGAATTGGGTCGTACAATCAAGGTAAGATACTATTAAATCATAGTGGGGTTTTGTCTAAGTTAATTCCCTTGGGGTGGTTTGAATCATCTAAAAGAGCATATTCTTATCATAACATTCAGGGGTTTTCTAGGTACATTTGTTTCTTATATTCCATGATTATAGGCTTGTTCGTGTCAATCATGTTGCTATAAATCTTAAACTAGAAAATTAAAAAAAATCAATAGTCTTTATTGGGAGAAAATGGAAAACATTTGGTGATTCGGTATACTATCATTCATACTTGTTTGTATCTGTGAGATTTATGAAACATTTAAATATTAAAGTTCATTGTGATGCGTTCCATTTATGTTCCGAGATCGAAAGAAGTTAAACGAATTCACTAGAATACTGGTGTCTTATTTGGAATTTGTGACAAGTACAATAAATCCTTAAAAAGTTCTTAACATTATTCTTATATTGGCTACTACTGATATTCCTTCTTTGCATGATATGTTCTTAAGTTTCTGGGGGTATCTTGAATCTAGAGCAATGAGATTTTGGTGATATCTCTCCACGTAGATGGGCATGTAATCTATTTCTAAATTATAGGTTTGTTTCCATATTGTACGATAACTCTTAGTTTTCATTCGGGTTTGTGTTTCATCACAAAGGGATATTGGAGACTATCATTCTAAGGTTTTCTTTCTCAGGTTCGGATAGGCAACTGTATTGGTGAAATTTGGAACAATGCCGATTTTTGTAAAACTTCACATGGTTCATTAGCAACCACGACATTCTATAAAGTCGGATAGTTAAGTTTCCTAGTAAGATCACGATATTAAGTGTCAGCTATAATGTTTATCTTTCTTGATGATAATCTAACTTATATTATCTCCTTTTTAAAGTCCATCCGGTATTTTTGTTTCCAACTCAAGTCCTATCGGGTGAGGACATATTTCAAACCTGGGTATCCTGAAGTTACTTGGCCATTCTTATCGTCCACTAAATGATTAAGGTCTCCTATATTTGGTAACACTAATATACAAGTTAGAAATGACTCTTAGAAGATGCTAACTAGATACCTAAAGTACTAGTAATATGATGAATGTAAATAGATGTAATGGGGTCTGAATTGATGATTCTCTTAATTTGGGTAGGTTACGGTACATCACTGATAAAGAAACATGCAATAATTTTTTATACTAAAGGATTCCATTGATGTTTATTCCTAACCCTTCAGTGCTTTCGAATTATAAAAGGTTATAAGGGTACGATGTTGAATAATTATTCTGGGACACTAGGTATATATTCGTATGAAAGAACTGTAAAATTAAATGGGTCACTAATTCAATTATCGGTTAAAAGATCTTACATACTTTGCAAGTAATTGAACGATACCGAATAAGGAGTAATCTAATCTGATGTTTATCGTAACATAATAGGAATACATGTTGTAGAACATAAATTTTCGAATGTGGTCATGGAATTTGTATGATTAAAGCATAAGGTTCCAGTACATATCTATATATTGGTTTACCCTTCATGTATAATTATTTATGATAACTCACAGTGACTTAATAAGAAAAGGAACATGTAATCTAGGACTAAGGACTTCATTACCCGGATGGTTAACATTCACATAGTTTATTCATATTTCTTCCTACATAAAAGGATTAGGGAAACTATTTGACTTCTTAATTACCTGTCGAAATGCAAAAGTCATATTATCCAATAGAAAGATTATCTGATTTCCATATTAGGGTCCCTTTATGAAAATGGTTAAAAAGATACATTTATGATATCCAAGTCATGGAAAGGTATGAGGTAAGTTTTTATATAATTACAAACTAGGCTCGTTGTTTAGGATGAGAATTATAAATGTCGATAGAGCACATAATATTTTTGGTGATAAGATTTTCAATAACATTCTAAGTCACGGTAAGCTGGGCAAATAATTGAACGTCGATTATAAGATAAATCGTATTGATTAAATAATCAAAATTCGTAACCAATTTCATGTAAAATTTGGGAAATTTATAACCATGGGATAAGATCTAATAAGTAGTACCATTACGTTCTAAAGAGTAGAACGACCAATTGTAGTATTTCTAATACCTTTAAACTTTCTTCTAAAGAACTCCCAATATCCATTACCAATTATATTTGAAAAGTTGTTTATCTACTACTGAACATGTACCATTCTTCTCGTAATCTAATTGGAATGTGATACATTATAACCACAATGCATTACGAAAGATGATAATAAAATTTCAATAGAGAAGTGAAATAACTTCCAAGAATAAAAGGTTTTAGAATTCCAAATGAAGTAACTCGTTTCCAAGGGGAGTATCAATAGAATAATGTAGACAAAAGAACATTGTTGTACGTACAAACTTATAGAGTATAGTGCATACAATCACATCCTAAGATAATTTTCTTAGTATATTTCTAAATCCTCAATCAGATCATTGACAATCCCAAAATTCTTAATTATTCGTCTGATGACGTATACTCTAAATATAGGAACTAATCACATATCTCCAAATCGTAGTTCAAGAACTTATTATCACAATCCCTAAATACATAGCGTATGAATATCCATTATTCTTTACATCCTCCAAAACCTTTTTTTACCAAGATCCTGGTATTTCACATATAATGTCAAGATCGATTTCCTTACTCAAGTCTAAACATCTTATCCTCACTATCTGTATGCTATCCATCACTTACATGATATTAATTCTCAACTAACATCCCACATATGCTACTTAACCTAGTTGAGCTCTGATACCAAATGTCATATCCCCGTTTTAACCAAGGGTGTGGGTTAACCTCATAATTACAAAATCATAAATAAATCTGAATATGGAAATAACTGAGGAATTTATTTATTCTCAAATGTGTTACAACTGAAATACAAGAACAATACGAAAGTATTTCTCCTGCTAACTAGGATCCTTTTATTCTAAGATGTCCTTTTGTTTTCTCAATATATCAATTGATCTTTCAACTATTCATGATGGACTATTGGTACATGTGTAAAATAACTTAAAAAGAAGGAATAAGGAAAACTTTTCCTAGTAGATAATTCTAGTTCTATAACAATGTAATTATTGGAATATGTTTAAATAGCATAACTAGGCCTGAAAAGCTCAAAATATAAAATAGTGTATGGCAATCTACAATAACAGGAAATATCAACAGAACTATATAAGGGTATACTAAAGTCTGTGAGATATAAAAGTACTGTATGGTGATAATAATTGGATATTGTATTTATAAAGTTATAAATAAGGTCCAGTCTATAATACGATAAACCATAAATTATCATCTATAGAGGCTGGAAATGCGCAGCCATACCATGATAATATCATTCAAGACATAAAATGCACTTGAACAGGTAATCCCAAATAATTGGGGAATAACCAAATAACTCGGCACACTTAGATAAAGCGACAGTCATACGTAGAGAAAATATATAACAATAAAGAGTTGAACATCTGAGTCCTTCAGGACAATTAGAGTTATCAGGAGTTTATCGGTTCTAATTCTTGGATTATATGGTATACTACTAAAGGTTTCCTAAACTGCAAATTAGATAATTGAAACAAAAGTTTATAACATGCACGGTATACTGCAATAAGGTAACTAACCTTTAAATTATTGTTCAATGGGATACAGTTGTGTCTGAAAATTCGAATAACATATCAAATAGGTTATCAAGGTTAAACTGGCTTCAATTTAATCAGATAAAAGATTGAATCGACAATCACGGTAGAGTTGAATTATCAAAGAGTTCATAAATGATAATACGAGTTCAAAGCTATCACATAGTGATATAATAAGCAGTAATATCAAAGATACAATATTTTCGTTGTTACTCACTGATCTTTCATTGTTGCGTTGTAGTTCCCATAGTTATTTGGCTCGAGGGTCTAAATGAGAGTGGTATATCAATGTTTGGAAATAATGGTTTGGGTTTAGGATATTTGACATTGTTCGGTTAATACGAATAAAAAGTTATTCTTTAAATGGAATCAAGGGATTCAATTTGTCTAAATAAATTGAATAAACAACAATTTAATATTTTTTGAAAATATTAATCGGTCAAATATTTGGTTCAACTATTTTAACAAAATCTCCAATTTATATGAACGTAAAGACATATTTTCAAGTATTGTCCTGATATGTGATTCCAAAAATATTAATTTCCAAAGTTTGGCTGAGATTACGTGTTTAATTAAATTAATTAAAATATTTCTTATAATTTAACATCGTGTTGGTGTTTATTGTCTGTCATAATTTATATTTTTTGAGTGTCAATATCGTTATGGTGAGTATAATATCAATACTCTTGACACAATAAAATTAAAATAAAGTCTAAAACTCACTTATTTATTTGAACAATAAACCAGTGGTAATGTCACTTCTAATATTAGTCAACACAACGCAATAAATTGTCCAACACATGCATAATCATATTTTGAATTAAATTAGCTCATAAGACCGTCTCGGATTATAACGACATAGTTTTGAGTCGTTTGGTGTCATAACTCATTAAAATATAATGTTAAAACGAGAAAAATGACAATGAGTCAAATATTTTTAGAAATAATTGTACGATTATTCGTATTTGTCGAGGTTCGTGTTGACGATAATTTTTCGGAGACATATCCGAGCATAAACAGTATATATTGAATTTTGTTGGATAAAAATTGAGAGTGGAAAATACTCAAATGGAATTAAAATACCCTAAAAAATCAAATCTGAGTCGAAATCGGGTCGGACAAAAGTTTAACAAGAATTCAATAGCAATTCTTCAAAAAAATCAATCCAAAACCTATTTAAATTTATTCACACACACACACACACACACACACACACACAAACATATATATATATATATATATATATATATATATATATATATATATATATATATATATATATATATATAAAGTATAAATCGACTCTAAATTGGGTTTCTTGGCCATCGCCGACCACAAATATGGAAGTTAGGTGATGGTCAGGTGCTGAACACGAGCACACACATGCCCTTATATATATATACATGAACAATTTTTAGCAAAACATGAAGAAAAAAACTCAAACCCCCAAACCGAGTGTTGTTATTGTCAACCGCCGTCATGGAAAGGGTGGGGCCAGAGCTTCAAACCCTTCACAGATTTTCACACACATACACATTCTTCCATACACACGTCTAGATCAATATAAGAAAAGAAAAGAAAAATAAACAAAAATTGAAGAAGAAGAAGAAGAAGAAGAAGAAGAAGAAGAAGAATAGGTTGGTGGTGGGTTCAGGGAAGAGAGGGGTTGGCGGCTCGGGGTGAGGTGAACAGGGGTCAGGACTGAGTGTTTTGATTTTCTCTTAGAGAGAGAGAATTGAATTTAGTGGTTTTAAAAAAAATAACAAGGAGATGTGTGTTTAGAAACCAAAGGGTTGAGTCCTATTTATAGTGATTAGACTAGGTATAGTCAGCGTAGGAGAAATACACAATTGGGTGCATTTGGTACTCGCGTATAATTTTTCGTGGGTATTAATTGTTATAATTTTTAATTTTTCATTCAACTATAAATTAGTAGTGGAGTGCGTAGGATACGTTTCTATATTTTTTCACATTGACATTACGTTTGGATAACACTAATTTAAACACACTATAATTTAAATAATAATTAAAAATAATATGGTTTAAACTCGTTCTATTATCCATTTTGTATGAGAAATATTGTACATGTCACGGACAATACTTACGGGTCACAAGTGTCGCGAATGTTATAAATAGCTCGCAAAAGGTTATTTTGGCAAAAAAACTAATTCAATTTAATTTAAAATAAAAATCAAGATGTTACACTTCTCATCACCCTTCTATTCTACAAAAAAATGTTCTTCATTTCCCCTACACAGAACTACATGGGACTTGATTCTCTCAAAACAATTCTTTTAACAATAAAACCCATAAAATTTTCAAAATACCCCAGAGATATGTAGGCTACCCATACGACACACATGGGAATGATCCTTTATTTTTCATAAAATGCTATTCTTTCCTTACCCTCGAGAACGGCAGTCCGTCATATCCATTACTTTAACAAAGGGATCATGTATGCCTTAGCGATTTGTATATATAATTCAACTACAAAACTCACCAAAAGACACAATAAAATATGGCAAAATATTATTAATTTCCAATTGAAGAACAAAGCCATTACATAAAATATAAGTCGAGGGAGTCAGACAGACCATTCCCTTTCCAATAACCAAACCATCCTACAAAACTACGTACCCAATCCTTACGAAATAACCAACTTCGTAGAAAAACCATAAAACATGCTGGATACCAACACAAGTGACCCAAAATATAAATTTCCAAGATTTCACAAAAATACCCCCAAATTTTTTTATACTGCCGTTAACTACGAGACGACCCTTCCTCATCATCATTTCCAGCTCTCGATGGCCCCCAGGTCTCCTACTATTGGTTAACACTCCGAATTTGTTTCCATGCAGCGGTATTCCTTGACAAGTTTGTTCGAAACCACAACTCCCTCCTCTATGGTGTCAAAGTTAATAAGCCACTTTTGCGTAGTCTATTCCTCCAAAATCTTCCCAACTGCCCGCTTCTACAACCACCTCAGATAGGTCCCAAATACATGTTATGCCCTTCTGAAATATTGAGGCAAATGGGTAGACGATCGATGGACCTACCATAAAGGTCCTAATATCATTCGTAAAGATTTAATCCAGGCTTATACCTGGAAGAAATTTAATATGCGAAGAGGCACTATCTGTTCCCACCCTGCTTGGCGTAGAAGTCGCCGAGGAAAATAAAAGGGAGACTGGTGGAACCCAATGAGTTGCACATATCGGTACTCTCGTCGCTGCGAAACGGGCTATAAGTTTCCCCATAATGGCACAAAGAAGCGAAAACATCGAGCCCCATGCTCCATGAACCGGTTAACCTAGTTCTCTATTCAAGAATCAAAACCAAAGAAGGGCAGATAAAAAAAATTAGGCACACCCGACAAGGGATAATCAGGAAGGGTCTTCAGACAACACCTATCGGAAAGCCATGTGAATAGTACTACCGTCAGCACTACCGCTTCCAATAATCAAGATCGTTCAAGGTCTCCTCCCATACTACCGCTTCAAGACTACAATGGTAAGACATCCATTCCACAATCATGGCCATCAAAAGATCTTTCGTCACATCACTCGTCACTAGTAATAGCCTAGCAGTCAGGGCCCAGGCAATAGTTCTAGAAAATCTAGTTTCGACAAAGCCCCTCTAACGCACCGAGTGCATAACTGATAGAGTCAACTTTGCATATATTTTTGTATCGTTAATTGAAAGTCCTCTAATAAAAATCTTAAATACCTACAAAATATAATAAACTAAAGTGTCATCGTAAATGAGGTATCAATCCACATCAAAGGAGTGAAACGAGAGGAAAACACATTTAATTTAAATTTCGCATTATCTTTTTTTGGATTTTTGCTTTTTCTATTTTTTTTTTAATATTAGAACAATTTTGTGAGGACGTTAATATAAACTAAGACTTAAATAAAAAGACGGTAATCAATATAAAGTAAAAGTATGAAAAATGTAAACTAGTGAGTGATGAAAGTGAGTGACATGTAACTAAATAAGAGAATGAATCAAGGGAATTATATCCACCCCTAATTTTCACAACTAATTTAGCTTGAACTATTTTAATTCGGTTGAATTCCAAAATATTTAACTAATTCAAAAGGTAATTCTGACTACACAGATGAACTAATTGAATATTCTTTTAGAAAAGTAATTTTAATTCCCACAAATACAACTAAAAATATAATTAAAATTTATCAAATGAATCATTCGCTGGGATAGATCCACCCAGCTAGTTTTAATTTTTACAAGATGAAATAAAAGTAGGTGAAAATAATATTAACATTTTAATCAATTTGATAAGCCTATCTCTAGTTTGAATCAAATGATAAAATGTCAACATAATTTTCTATCCTCTCTCAAGGATTGTTTTTCATTTCTTAATTGAAAATTAAGAGTAGGAATGAAACTTACTAATCAAAGGAATTCAATATAATTAAAAATAAAAAAACTAAACTAATTGGATTAATGGGGGCTACAATTTATCCCTTGATTGGAAGATTAGCCATCCATAATCGTCATCCAATCAACAATAAGATAATGGTGAATTAAAAGAAAGAAATGAAAAATTAGAGATACGATAATCAAACCCAATTTGAGGAGAATGGAAATTGATCTTCAATTAATGCAACAATCTTCTCAATTAATTACAATGACTTCAAAAAAAACTAAAATGAATTTCTAAAAATAAATTCAGTTCTCTCTATAATTTTTGAACTCTCTAACGTTCTTCCCTAAAATTTCTAGCCTCCCTCAAAATGGTATTCATCTTATTTAAATAGTAGGCATGGAGCTTTGGGTAAATTGGGTAGGATTAAATGGACATGAGGGGTGTGAGGGTAAATTGGGGTTAAAATGGGGAAATGCACAAATGTGCATGAATTGTGTGAGGTCATGTGAAAGAGGGGCGAGGGAATAAAAATCCGATTTGGTATGAAAAGGGGTTGGGGGTATTTTGGCTACAAGGGGTAAAAAGGTTTTAAAATACATGGGGGTTAAATGGGTTTAGTTTGCCTTGGTCTTATATGGTCTTCGATAAAAAGACAGGTGGTAGAAATTGTGTAAGTCACTTGGTGAGAAATGGGAAATGGGTCTTGGGGTATTGTTTGGTTATGGTGGATATGGGTTTTGAGGGATTGAAGAGGTATAAGGGTCAAATTTTGGGCCGGAGGTAGCAGGTTCAACTCTAGTTGAGCAAGGTGCGAATTGATTTTGTATCCCTGTTTACGGGTTGAATGTTAGTCGGGGGCGGCCCTGGATATGTGCCAGGTGGGCAGTGGCACAGGGCCTATTTTACAATAAGTACCAGTATAATGTGTATTTTAGGGGTCCAAAAATATTTTATGTATACTAAAAAACTTTTTTTTAAATGGAGTTTAATTTTTTAGGGGCCCATTTTTTCAACTATTCAAAAAAAAAGAATGATACAACTTCCCAAAAAAATCTCACCCAACTCATTTAAGATTACCATTTTTTTAGGAGCCATTTTTTCAACTACCAATAAAATCTTTTTGGTTCCTTCTCTCTCTCTCTCTTTCTTTTGCACGCTGACCCACTCTATCCTTCTCTCCTCTCTCCTTACGTCCCTCTCTCTGTGTGCAACAACCGTGCAAGCTTTCTTTCGCACCATAATGTGTTTATGTTGCATTTGCAACTTGTCTTCTGTTGCAGCAAAAGGCAAAGGTAAAGATGGGCATGAGATACATATTTAATTTATTATTTTTTATACATGTGCTAATGTTTTTTATTACTATATTTTTTTAATAATCTATTTTTTTTAATTCATCAATGTCTTACTAATCTATTTTTTATGTAATTATTTTTTTTTTATCAGGTTGTTTCTTTCTA
This sequence comes from Sambucus nigra, assembly GCA_949130495.1. Classification (NCBI taxonomy): domain Eukaryota; kingdom Viridiplantae; phylum Streptophyta; class Magnoliopsida; order Dipsacales; family Adoxaceae; genus Sambucus; species Sambucus nigra. Next base: position 377,308,141 of record OX422214.1, on the reverse strand, counting down.
CATTGATCAAGTCGATGAAATTTGAGAGGGAATAAAAGGCTCAAACCGGTGACATTTTTCCATAATTTTTATATTCAATCAATTGAGATATTTCTAGAATAAAATTATCTATTAGATTCGTTGTTAATTACATGTTTTATTGTTATTTATAAATTTATAATTTTTAGATATGCTACAAAAAAAAAAGCATCCGGATATCAAAAACGGAAAAAACAATTCTTTGCAAGTCGAAATGCTAGAAGGACAAATTTTCAATGAGTTTTTAGGTATTTAATACTTTTGTACAATATTTTTTTAGAAGGGCCCTAAATTGAATATCGCACAGGGTACTACAAATATCAGGACCGGACCTGAGGTTAGTCCATGAATGGGGGCTTGGAAATGGGTCGTAGTGTTGGGCGCCTCCGTAGATGGTCTTTCTACAGGTTCGGGTAAAGGGGAGATGGCCAGAAGGTCATTGGTTCGGACTCGTTGGATGTGGGATGTCAGGTCCGTGGGTTATGGGGTTCCGGCGAGGTGGTTAAGTAGGTTCAACTCAGGTTGAGGGGTGGTTTTCTGGTGGGGGTGATGTGTTGAAAGGGATATTGGTGGATGGGGTGGGTATATGAAGGTGTTGAGTTAATGGTGGATGTAGAGAAATGAGTGTTGGATGAGGAAGATGAAGTGGGTGTAATTGGGTGTAGTGGAGGTGTAGGAAAAAAAGGGGTGTGGGTGTGTGAGTTGGTTTAGTGTGGGAGAGTGTAAAAGATTATGGTGTGTGTGAGTAAGGTGTAGGTAAGTGTGTGTGTGTATTAGTTTGTACCCAACTAAAAAAATGAAAATATGAAAATAATAAATAATAAAAATAAATCTAATAAAAATAAGTAAAACTAAACTAAACTAAAAATAAAAATCATGTAAACTACTAAAGACTAATCCTAAAAATAAAAAGAAATAAAATTAAACATTAAAAATCTAATAAAATTAAAAAAAACAAAAATCCTAAATAAATAAAACAAATATAAAAGACTCAAAATAAAAATAAAAATAAAAGTCTATTAAAACTAAAAATATAATCCTAATATAATAAAACTAAATAAAGATAAAATCTAATAAAACTAGAAAACAAATTTCTAAAAAACTAATCCGAATAAAAATAAGACAAAATAAAATAAAAATAAAGATAAAAAATTAAAAACTAATAAAAATCAAAATCGAGATAAAGAAATATAAAAATAGAAAATAAATCCTAGAAAATTATAAAAAATCTAAAAATAGAAGCGAATCAAATAAAAATCTAAAAAATATAAAAGTACAAACACAACGCACACATGGGGTTCGGGTGACGGTTTAGGCTAGGATTTCGTACGAGATTGAGGAATTCGCTCCATATGATGCGCATTTGCCTTGAAATAAGCGTCGAACTTCTATAAACACGGATTTCAGCTACAAAATAAAGATTAGCATGCATAAGACCCATTTTGTCGAGAATTAGCAATTAAAAACAATCTCCCCGGGGTATTATTTGAACACTTTTGGGTGCTTATCACACCACCCCCAAACAGAACATCTAGGTGTGGGGAATATGGGTGAAGTGAATGAGTGAAAATCTAGTGATCGGGACAAACTTTAAGACATGCATTTCTTACAAATCGAAAAAGATCTCGTTCTCAGTGATCAAACCAAAATTTGATGAAGAATAATGAGATCATAAAACGATTTAATGCGGACCCAAAAGAATTTGAATCAACGTGTGACTCGAAGATTACGTAAAACACTCTGAAAGAGTGAAAGGCATAAATCTCACAAGCTAAAGTCTCTACTAGGGATCCTTAAGGTTTTCTTGAGAATTATAGTACTCCTTAACTCTAAATTGTAGTGACGTGATACGTGCACAAATTTTTGTTGAGTCTAGAAATTCATGGTGGAGAATGACTTGATACGTATTACATAAGCTATTTAGAAAATAAATTCTCTAGCTTGATTCCTAGACTTAAAAGATGGATGATAGAAAATTCACATCAATAAGTGAGATGAAAGAAACTGCACGAGATTTTAAAAAAATAAGGTTTAAAAATAAAAAAAAAAAAATATCAAAAGAGGCACGATTTTGATAAAATTCCCCACCCCCAAATAAAAAGGAACATCATCCTCAATGTTAAGTAAAATGATTTTTAAAATTGAGAGCATAAGGGAGGAAAGATATTACCAGAATCAACCGATAATGAAGTGGACAGATAGAGCCAAGAATAAACCTCAATAAAGGATAAGATAAAAAAATTATACAAGTCTATATACGTGGAAAGCATTGGGTATTCTCTAAAGTTCTAGCCTCCCTCAAAATGGTCTTCGTCTTCTTTAAATAGTAGGCATGGAGCTAAGTATAAATTGGGTAGGGAGTCAATGGACATGAGGGGTGTGAGGATAAGTTGGGGTTAAATGGGAAAATACCCAAATGTGCATGGATTGTGTGAGGTCATTTGAATGTGCGGTGAGGGAATAAAATTCAGATTTGGTTAAAACGGGGTTGGGGGTATTTTGGGTAAAAGGGGTAAAAAGGTTTTAAAACACATGGGGGTTAAATGGCTCCTATTATCTCCAACGTTAAACTACATGGGGGTAAAAAGATTTCATGGATTCTATTATCTCAAACGTTAAACTACATGCAAGACCTACCCAAATTACGATTTCAATTCTTCAAATACATTCAATTTTCATTATTCAAGGTTATTCTCCAATTCTATCCTAACATGGATGATATATGCGTAAATTATTGCAAGTTAAATCACTTACCTGATAATGAAGATTATGATCCGATGAAGTAGATGGTGTGGGTATGACCCCCTCTTTCCGGTCTATCTGGTGGTGGTGACGGTGGTGCAAAAGTCTCTAAGTCGTGGTTCTCCATTGGAAACTTCCTTATCTTCCACTCTAATGGCCGTTTATGATTTTTTCTTCAGAAACCCTAAGGGACTCAAGTGTTGGCTGATATTACCTGTCTAAAATTCGTGGGTCACTATTCATCCAAAAATAGGAATGACTAAAATACCCTCTCGGGTTGTCGATTATGCCTAAAAATGCCCCGGGACTCAAACTAAACTCCCGGTTAGTATTTTCTGACTATCTCGAACCTTCCGGACATGTTGGTGCACTCAGAATGCTCATACAGATGACATAAAAATAAAATAATTTTTAATCCATAAAATTGGGTCCTGACACGAGCATCCCAACTTAATTACCGAAACTGCTGTATTTTCAACTCACGATAATTTTAATAAATGAAATAATCACATATTACCATAATCACTCAGTAATATTCAACAATATTATAATAATCAAATACTAACTCTCATCTCTCTAGCATTTAAATTCGAATTAATTTTCCAATTAATTATCTCAAATTAATTTAATAAATCTCATAATTAAAAGCCATAAAAAATATGGGGTATTTCATACTTCCTCCCTAATAACGGAATTTTGTCCCGAAATTCAAAAAAGTAAGGCATAACTGGAAAAATTAGGTATCCTCTAGCACTCAAAACAAAATTCAAAATAAGGCTCCGTCGCTACAACCCCCACTTCACAACAAGTTTGTTGAACAGTCTCAATACTTTATCAGTTATAGGGTTACACATTAATAAATGCACCTCATGTTGTGCTATTACTAAACAACTTTCGAATAAGAATAGCCTATATATCATTGGCCGCATTATCTCAATATTATTGTAAGTCCGCACCTCACTATGTATCAACCCTCACGTTTATCTAGACACAAAACTCCCATCCAGGGAGAAACCATAGGACATCTGACTACTCTTGCCTATTCTTTGAATATCTATTCCCAGCGTTGTGAATTTTTACACAAGGGAAAGCCACTCACGACTATTGGTGGTTATCCCATTTTCGTCATCGGACTCTAACTCCAGACTGACCCAAAACTCTGATAATCCGCTCACCTCTAAACATCGAGAGAAAGAATGATAAGGTTTATCCACACAAAACCTCAGTAAGCACCTTGTCCACTATGAATAGATACGAGTGCTTTCACCCAACTCTACCATTAGATAATATCTTCTCCCCATTACCACAATACATCTCACTTACTAGCTATACCCGTTTTGGTAATGAAATGGTCGCAATGAATCTAAAATTACTTTCATACAGTTCCACCAGTCGTTAATCACCTTGCGCCTATTCCTCGGGCTATTGGTGATACAACCTTCTCAGAATGAAACGTTATCTCCACTACTTCCTGATACCCCACGTTGAATGTGGATTTTGGGGATCTCATCCTAGTTCTGAATAATACTACGTAGGACCACATACCGGCGTGTTCACTATCTAATAGTGTAAATCACCCAAGGATATAACAATTTCTCTCCTTCTGGACATCTTGTCCCACATATTCGAAGGAACTCGTTACTTATCTATAAGTTGGCAACCCCTCGAGGAAATTTACAAACTTGACTCTTCCATCACTGGAATCGTCGATTTGGTACAAAATTATCGGGTTGATCATCTTACCCCAATCGATCTACTATTTACTATACCGCTTTCAATGCCAACTTCCATGTATAATTCTTCCCGTTAAGTGATACTTAACAACCCTCTTCTTCTCTCGGCGTATACCAAAAGTTTCAACCCCTGCACTTTTTGCCATGATTCACACTTCTGAAATTTTTGTTATCCCTTATTGACATCATCACTCTATTTATTCGTAATCCACACTCAACATTCGATTGGGTGGAACTACGCTCCAAATTATCGATAATAGTTAAATATTTTCCTTCTCAAGAGATACCCCCTTATTAAACCCCTTATTAAATGGCTTTCCACTCCCTTTTAACCAAATTTGGACGTCCTACTCTGATTGCACATGAGTATACTGATTATCACCTTCTCTTATGATGCTTAACCCATTCTACCGCTTCCATTTCGTCATATTAATCCCACAAGTAATAATTTCACCCATACATGTCCCTTCTTCCGACGATTACTGCATCAACAAACCAAGGTGTCTACACCCCTTATAACCCATGCATACAGGTTTAAACATCATATACGCTTCATACGTACTCCAAACTCCTTATTTCCCTTGCATTTGTAACGTGGCTATACCACTTGGGTATTCTCAATCACCCCCGAATTTGAAATCCTAAATCCCCGTTAACCTCATTGCATCCTTTAACCCGCCGTAATAAAACCAAAAATTTTCAGTACTTCCTCACCACACCACTGGCTCTACTGGCCTTATATCTTAATTTACCCTTTAACTTCCAGTTTTAACTACATAATTCCGTAACGATCAAGGTACCCAAATCATGGACGAATGGCCAAACATCTCCGTACTACCAACCTTACGCTAAGTTTCATGCGCGGGATGTCTCGCAAAGTGAAATCCAAACAAGGAACCCCCCGATACACTACTTCCTAGCATTGTCAGCCATCGTAATTTGTTAGGCCCCCTCGGTCCATAACATGTACCCCTATATTCTCATTTCTTGACAATCAAGTTACATCTCCTTTCGCAATTACACTTAATCAAAGAACTCCTTTCGAAAGACACTCTCTCTTAACATTGATGGAAATCACTTTTCGTAAACATCATGCAAATATAATCGGGTTTCTCAAAATCCCGTCCCCATACATTCAACTATGAGCATTAACTCCCACGTCTCTAAAGGGCGATATAACAATGAACTCTTCTTATTACTACATTCTGAGCGTTAATTATAATAATCAGCTAAATGTTTCCGCTGAACAATAAACAAAAAACACTCTAAATTATATCAATAAATTCCCTACACATAGCGAGAATGAATATCCAAGACCATTATAGTTTTCGAAGTCTCAACAATATATATATATATATATATATATACACACACACACATACATACAAATATACAATCGCGAGCCCGAGCCTCTCGCAGATAAATCCGCACACTATCGGTATCAGAATATTATAAAATCATAGTTAGGATAATATCATACTCATATAACAAAGCACTAAAATGAGTAATTTCAATAAAGTATATCCCACTATCAATATACCCATTCATCCTGTGTTGATAACACTAAAGGTAACCCCAAGATACCAGGGAAAAATATCCACATAAATAATAACAATCTTGAGATACTCACTATACTAGACTCTTATGCGAATCTAGCAGTAATAAAAAATGTATTAACTCGTTCCTGACACATACAACACACAACATCATCTGAGGATATAACTCATACTTCTATCTTGTCAATTGCCCTAGCTACTCAAATGGTTCCTGGACTTAACACACCTGTCCGTACGAAACTAAAAATTTTAATAACTATTTCCCATGCTAGGCACCATACCCATATCCCTATACTTTCTTCGGCAAACGTTAATAACACATGGGTTTTACTCCCCACAAAATACCTCTACACATACTCCGCTTATCTCTGGTCAATTGACCATGTTGAGGTGGTCCTTCTCTTGGACGTGGGTAGTCTCGACTCTGATGACTACCTCCGTTGTTCCCTTAGCTTTGATGTCCATAAGGAACACGCTACATGTTTCCACATCTCTTACTGAAATCACCATCGCTCGATAACAATTCAGCTATCCGAATTATTTTAACGGGTCCCCCGATGGGTCTCCCCCTTGTGGTGCTTCTCCAACATCATTTCCCCCAGTTACTCTATATAATTTCTTTGATTCTTGTATCTCTCCACATAGGGAATCATTTACCCCATTTTAACAAAACGCAATGTTATTTCCATCTGCATTGACCACCAAGCAGAATTTCCCAGAAGTGCTAACAATTCTTCTTGTATGTAAATGCTCCCTTTAATGTCCTCTTCTCCATTTCACCTACCTCATTCGGTGTAAGGTTCGCTAAATAATTAAATTTCTTCTGTCCGATCCTCTTGTGTGAATTTAGAACAACATTCGCATCTCACCCTGAACATCTAGTGAAAGAACTTATGGTTAAACCACACGTATGCACCTTCTCTTGATATAGCATTCCACTTCTAAGTGTGGTGGTTACCTCTCACCATTGAAACTTCGCTCTTATGATCCCAGGAAAAAAATTTACCCCAAATTTTCACTCCCGATTATCCATACTCCGACATATGCCCAAGCCTTTAGATATTTTACGTTCGTTTGCTAGCACACACCATCTCCGCATTTCTAGTATTTCTACTACTGGTTCTTTTAAATGTTTTATCTGACTCTCTCCCAATCCAACCTTGCTGGGTGAGTATAATTTGAACCCACTTTCTACTATAGTAGTACCTGGAAGCCATAAGTCGCGCTTTAGCCGTCTTTACCATCCTGGACTTCTGTGCCATAATATGGGTGAATTCAACTACGTTCATCGCTCTTTCATAAATCAAATAACCTTAACTAATCTTTGCCTCTTATTGTCCACCCATCTGTCTTCGCCTGACGTACTGCATTGTTCGGCACATGAACACACCCGAATGCAAATAAGATTCACTATCATACACATCATAGCAGGAGAACGAAATCTCACCACAGAAATCAACAATCCTAAACATAGGTCTATATATCAAAGAAAGCTACGCTGGAAGCATAATAAGCCGCACAAATCCTAAAGGACACTAGAACCTGATGCTCTGATAGCACCTGTAACACCCCATCTAATTAAATATCGGGTAGCTACGCCTTTATTAAATTAATACAGAATATCAAGTTGGTTCATTTTTAGCACCACTTTCAAAAAACATTTAATTAATTACTAGCCACCTAATATTTAAAAAGAGAGATGTCAAATTTTTTAATTAAGTTAACAAATGACGAAGAATTTAATCATTAACCATCAATCGCATAGACAATCTCATATGAATAACCAACGAAAAGAAATCAACTTAGTCTGGAGTAAACACTCTAATGGTAATAATGCCACATTAAATAAAGTCCCAATACAAGAGTCTTAATCAATAAACCAATAATCGAAATAATGAAGGTCTGTAACTACAACCTCTAAATAAGATTGGGCGACATGCCCTAACTGATACAAATGACTCTAAAGGAACCAAGGATAAACATGAAGGCGTCTAATACTAAGATCCTGTAGCTTTCACAGCAGCTACAACACGTCATCAGAATGAAACTCCTATGCTTGGCGTCCCTGTGGCTGGGCATCTAAAAATGTTTTTACAAAACAAAATAGATTTAGAGGAAAATGGGTCAGAGCCCGAGGTGAAAACAGTTTAAAAGTTTAGCACATGTTTAAATTACAATTAAACCACACATATTACAAACACATTAGTTGCTTACTCTCACATGAGTTTCTTACCTCTCAACTAATGTGCACGCCTAACGTATGACCTTAACCCATCCTAGTTGTGCCGCTATCTAACTAGTTTATACCACTCCTTATTTCACATTCTAACATAGGGTATCTACTCGTAACACCCAGATAAGTCATATTCTTAACCCATATTCACATTCACTAAATTACTTATCTCATGTATTGATTAAATTAATATTTTTATCCCATTTAAATATCTTAGTTATTCACATTTACTAAGCAACACAATAGAACTATCTCAAGTATATGTATATAAACCCATATAATATCTCATATGCAAATCAGGAACCCCACAAGGATAGAACCTACGATGCCCTCATACTCTACTATCGAATCCTGGTACATCACGTACGTAAGGATCACAAGTTCGGAATCACTCATGAACGATTTAAATAAAAATCACACATAGTGGAGGCGAACATAGTTCACATACCCATGGGTCACGCACATACCTACCCTCCCAAGGTCAGTAGATTTATCCATTTAGCGATAAGTCCTTCCAAGTCCTATGTGCTGAGGTATAAATCTAAAGCCCCGTCGAAGGTCAAATCGAGACCAGACTATCCTCTTACGAACGACCTCCCATGATATCAAGTATGGTAGGTATGTTATACACACAATAATCCATATACTAGAAAATCACACAACCAGTATATATACAATTTCAAAAGAGGTATACTCCTCCCCTATATATTAAGTCTCACCCACAATATTTACATTCCAGATATTCTACGTAATATTTATTTAATACGAAAAGTCTCGTCATACGGATTCGGGTACCTATACCTATCCCAAGTGAATACTAGGTCTCCCATTTATTCCCGTGGTTATCTCAGTAAATATAAAATCCCTTAAATTACCTTTCATTCCACTTTCAGTCCCAAAATCGAAAGATCTCAAGCCGTCCTCACTCGGTAACCGTTCGTAATTATAACACTCAATCCCATAAGTTATAACATTTTCTAACAATAACTAAGACCGTACTGAATTTATCTAATTCCCACAATATTATATTAATCACTCTAGGAATCAACATCAACTTAGGGATTTTCATTAAGCCTTAAAGGAAAACAATTACCACAACTCAGAAGGGGTCGATCGATTGAAGAAAAGGGTTCGATCATCGATCGATCAACATTTTTAAGTTGATCGATCGATCGATCAAGCAGGTATCAACCCAGATTTCTCTTAAAAATTTATGGGTTTCTTCCTTTGTACACCTCTAATTCTTCATTACAACATCCCAAACTCCTAAGAAAGTTCACTAATCATCCTATTAACTTATCAACATCATCTCTAACGTATTAGAATCATTAAATCCTTGTGGATCATAAGTTTCTTGGATTAAAACACCAAATTTTCATAAAAACCCTATTTGTCCTATTTTCCTCAAGAACACTATATAATTCATTACAAATTTATTATTCACTACCCATAAATCATCAATTCGTGGCTACTATTATCTCCAACATTAAACTACATGCAAGACCTACCCAGATTACAATTTTAATTCTTCAAATCCATTCAATTATCATTATTCAAGGTTATTATCCAATTCTAAACTAACATGGATGATATATGCGCTAAATTATTGCAAGTTAAATCACTTACCTAGTAATGAAGATTATGATCCGATGAAGTAGACGGTATGGGGATGATCCTTGCATTCCAATCTATCCGGTGGTGGTGACGGTAGTGCAAAAGTCTCTAAGTGGTGGTTGTCCATTGGAAACTTCCTTCTCTTCCACTCTAATGGCCGTTTATGATTTTTGGTTGAGAAACCCTAAGAGACTCAAGTTTTGGCTGATATTAACTGTCTAAAATCTGTGCCTCACTATTCACCCAAAAATAGGAATGACTAAAATACCCTTCCGGGTTGTCGGTTATGCTTAAAAATGTCCCGGGACCCAAACTAAACCCCCGGCTAGTGTTTTCTGACTATCTCGAACCTTCCGGTCACGTTGGCACACTCAAAATTCTCATACGGATGACATAAAAATAAAATACTTTTAAATCCATTAAATTGGGTCCTGATACGACTGACACGCGAGTCCCAACTTAATTACTGAAACTGCCGAATTTTCAACTCATGACAATTTTAATAAATTCAATAATCACATATTACCATAATCACTCAGTAATATTCAGCAACATTATAATAATCAAATACTAACTCTCGTCTCTTTAGAATTTAAATCAGGATTAATTTTCCAATTAATTATCCCAAATTAATTTAATAAATCTAATAATTAAAAGCCATAAAAAATACGGGGTATTACAGTAGGTTAATATGACTATTAGTTTAATTGGTTGGGAGTTTGGGGACTCAACTATGGATTTTTAGTTGAGGTTGAAGAAGAAAACCCGTACATAACATTGGAAGAATTCGGAATACCTATTGGATCGATCGATCGACCGAAGAATGTCGATCGATCGACCCCTCCTAGAAAATACAGGTTTTTCCCTCTTTTGTTTATTTCGGATAAAATGCATAGGAACCCTTGAATATCATTTAAAGAATATAATGGGTCATGAGGAGGACCAGTAGGTTCTAAGTATATTCCGTTGAATGAAATTATATATGGGATGTTACCGTGGGTTAATAGCGGTCTGACACTTATTAGAAATCGTTTGTACGTTAAATACAGAATTGAGCGGTTCACAAATGACTTAGACCAGTATGTTAGAGAGGGTGTACCTCCTGAATTGACCTTTAGGAAGAGAGAGTACTTCGAGGGACGAGAAGTAATTAATAAATGATTAAAATTGAGAATAAAATCAGAGGAGTTATTTATGCTTAAAATTTGGTAAAATTGTATTACGTACGGTTAAAATATTATTATGGGTTGTGAGCGAACCTAATTGGAAAAGGAGAATATTTATATACATGACAGAGTGCATGTATATATATATATATTATATTTGTGTATAATCATACCCGCGCTGCTTGCTATCACAGAGGTTGCCGCACCAGGAAAGTCTTATCTCGATGGGACCTTTATGGGGGATATTGATTTATACCCTAGAACATCGAATTCCTTGGTACACGCTATCTGAGAATGATAGTCAGACGGTCCTAAGAGACGTGAGGGGTATGCGACGACCTCTTAGTGACTTGGAACTATGCTTCGCCTCCATTTTGTGTGTATTGCGTTAATACATTTCGAGAGTGATTCTGAACAAGTATTTCCCTTAGTACGAGAGATACGGGGACTTGATAGAAGAATATGCGAGCACCATAGATTTTATGTGGGGTGCCTATAGTATATATATTATATGAGTGATTAATATATATACGTATATGTGGAATTCTTCTACTGTGCATGTAAGTAGATAAGTATTATGTAAATGCTCCATAAATATAGTAAGTGCTCAGGAACGTTACTACAGTATTGAGAAATAAATACTAGACGTAAGTAATCGTTAAGAGACTAATCTTTAAACTAATATTATAGGCTTGTGACATATCGAAATAAATTTTATGGGAGATAAGTTAGATAGACTTATGAGGAATTTAGTAGTAAGGTAGGCATGCACAATAGATGAGAGGTGAGAATTCTCAAGAGAGTGTCGCGTACTAACATGGTGGTTATATTAGCTGGTAGGAATTTTAATTACTTGTTAAACTATTTTTTTGAAACTGTTTTACACTCGGGCTCTGACCTGTTTCCTGTCATTTCTCTCTCTCTTTTATATATATGTATGTATTACAGGTGCCCAGCCATAGGGGTGCCAGGCATAGGTTCTTTGGATTGGATGTGTTGTAGCTTATGTGGGAGTTGCATTCCCTTACTCTAGACGACCTCTTCCTGGATTTAGTACTTCGTAGCTAGGGCATGTGTCGCCCGATTTCCTATTTCAGTTTACACTTATTAGATATTTTGTATTTATTTCTGTTTTCAGTATCCAGTACTCATTAGGAGTTAATTGTTGTCGTGAAGATTTCACTTATGGTTATTTGATTTGGTTTGGATAATCTAGATGGTTTCATTCCTTTAGGTTGATTGCCATCCTTAGCAATTATGTGATTCTTAATCTGATTTTCATTTAAAAAGGTTTTCACATTGGAATTTAATAAATGGAATAAGACTTTAAATTGTTTTGACACTTAACTTAATTATTTAGGGTGTTTAAATTGGAAATATTTATTTTACGACAGTGATGCTAAGAATGAACCAACCGATCACCTTGATTTTAATTTAATAAATGATTGATCACCCGATATTTAATTAGAAGGGGTGTCACAAAATCGTGTAAGTCACTTGGTAAGAAATCGGAAATTGGTCTTAGGGTATTTGTGGGTATGTTGGATATGGGTTTTGAGGGTTGGTTTTGAAGAGGTATAAGGGTTGGAATTTTGGCCGGAGGTAGATGGTGCAACTCGGGTTGAGCAAGATTCTAGTTGAGTTTGTATCCAGGTTTACGAGTTGAAGGTTGGCACATGAATGGGGGTTTGGAAATGGGTCGCAGTGCTGAGCGCCACCGTAGATAGGGTCTGGCTACGGGTTCGGGAAAAGCGGAGATGGCTGGAAGGTCGCTGTTTCGGACTCACCGGATATGGGATGTCAGGTCCGTGGCTTATAGGGTTCTGACGAGGTGGTTAAGCAAGTTCAACTCGGGTTGAGAAAGGGTGGGGTCGGAGCTTCAAACCCTTTACACATTCACACACACATACACATTCTTCCATAGACACATCTAAATCAATAGGAGTAAAGAAAAGAAAAATAAACAAAAATCGCAGAAGAATAGGTTGGTGGTGGGTTAAGGGAAGAAAGAGGTTGGCGGCTCGAGGTGAGGGGAAAAGGGTTCCGGGCTGAGTGTTTTGATTTTCTCTTAGAGAGAGAGAGAATTAAATTTAGTGGTTTTAAAAAAAACAAGGAGAGGTGTGTTTAAAAACCAAAGGGTTGAGTCCTATTTTTAGTGTTTATACTAGGTACTGTCAGCGTAGGATAAATACGCAATGGGGGTGAATTTGGTACTCACGTATAATTTTTTGCCGATATTAATTCTTAGAATTTTTAAATTTTCATACAACAATAAATTAGCAGTGGCATGCATAGGATACGTTTCTATATTTTTTTCGCATTGACATTACTTTTGGATAACGCTAATTTATACACACTATAATTTAAATAATAATTAAAAATAATATGTTTTAAATTCGTTCTATTATCCATTCTATATGAGAAATATTGTATTTCGAGCTAGAGAATAAACGCGTCGACCCTATTTTCTTGTCACAGACAATACTTACGGGTCGTAAGTGTCGCGAAAGTTATAAATAGCTTGCAAAAGGTTATTTTGACACAAAAATAATTCAATTTAATTTAAAATAAAACCAAGATGTTACACTTGTCATCCCCCTTCTATTTAAAAACAAATGTTCTTCATTTCCCCTACACAGAACTACATGGGACTTGATCCTCTCAAAACAATTCTTTTCAAAATAAAGTACGATGGGTACGATCCTTTATTTTTCATTGGCACGATCCTTTATTTTCAAAGTAAAATTTTTAAAATACCCAGATATATGTAGGATACCCACATGACACACATGGGAACGATCCTTTATTTTTCATAAAATGCTATTCTTTTTTAACCCTTGAGAATGGCAGTCCTTCATATCCATTACATTAACAAAGGGATCGTGTTTGCCTTAGCGATTTGTATATATAATTCAAATGCAAAACTCATCAAAAGACACAATAAAATATGGCAAAATCATATTTATTTCCAATTAAAGAACGAATCCATTACATAAAATATAAGTCGAAGGAGTCAGACAGACCATCCCCTTTCCAATAACAAAACCATCCTACAAAACTATGTATCCAGTCCTTACCAAATAACCAACTTCATAGAAAAACCTTAAAACATGCCAGATACCAACACAACTCACCCAAAATATAAATTTCAACAACTTCCCAAAAATACCCCTGAATGTTCTTATACAACCCTCAATTACCAGAAAACCCTGCCTCATCATCATTTCCCGCTCTCAATGGCCCCCAAGTCTCCGACTATTGGTTAACACTCCATATTCGTTTCCATGTTGAGGTATGCCTTAACATGTTTGTATGAAACCACAACTCCCTCCTTTATAGTGTCAAAGTCAATAACCTACCTTTGCATAGTCTATTCCTCTTAAATCTTCCCAACTACTCGCTTCCACAACCACCTCAGATAGTTATCAAATACATGTTAGGACCTTCCCAAATATTAAGGCAAATAGGTAGAGGGTCGATGGAGATACCATAATGGTCCTAATATCATTTGTAAAGATTTATTCCATCCTTATACTGGGAAGAAATTCGTTATACGAGGAGGCACTATATGTTCCCACCCTGCTTTGCGTAGCAGCCGCCAAGGAAAATAAAAGAGAGTTTGGAGGAATCCAATGAGTTGCACATATCGATACTCTCCTAGCTGCAAAATGGGTTGTAAGTGCCCCCATCACGGCACAGAGAAGAGAAGACATCGAGCCCCATGCTCTATGAACCAATTAATCGAGTTCTCTATTCAAGGGTCAAAACAAAATAAAGGATTGAAAAAAAATTAGGCATACCTGACAAGGGATACTCAGGAAGGGTCGTTAGAAAAAACCTCTCAGAAAGCCACATGAACAGCACTACCACCAACACAACAGCTTACAATAATCAAGATCATTCAAGGTCTCCACTAGTACTACCGCTTTAGGACTACAATGATAAGACATCCATTCCACTATCGTGGCCACTTGAGGATCCTCCGTCAGGTCACTCGTCACTAGTAATAGCCAAGCGGTTAGGTCGAAGGCAATAGCTATGGCAAAGCTAGCATCGGCAAAGCCCCTCTAACGCACCAAGTGCACAACTGATAGAGTCAACTTTGCGTATATTTTCGTGTCGTTGCTTGAAAGTCCTCTAATAAAAAATCTCTTATACCTATAAAATATAATAAACTAATGTGTAATGGTAAGTTTCGTATTAACCCACAAAAAAGGAATGAAATGAGAGGAAAACACGTGTAATTCAAGGTTGGGGGTCTTTTGGGTCAAAGGGGTAAAAAGGTTTTAAAACAGATAGTTGTTAAATGGGTTTAGTTGCCATTGGTCTTATATGGTCTTGGACAAAAAGGCAGGTGGTAGAAATCGTGTAAGTCACTTGGTGAGAAATGGGAAATGGGTCTTGAGGTATTGTGTGGGTATGGTGGATATGGGTTTTGAGGATTGGGATTAAAGCGGTATAAGGGTCGAATTTGGGGTCAAAGGTAGCAGGTTCAACTCGGGTTGAGAAAGGTTTGGGTTGAGTTTGTATCAGGGTTTACGAGTTGAAGGTTGGTCCGTGAATGGGGGTTTGGAAATGGGTCATGGTGTTGGGTGCCGCCGTAGATGGGTCTTGCTACGTGTTCGGGTAAAGGGGAGATGGTCGAATGGTTGCTGGTTTTGACTCGCCGGATATGGGATGTCAGGTCCGCGGGTTATGGGGTTCCGACGAGGCGGTTAAGCAGGTTCCACTCGGGTTGAGCAAGGTTTGTGGGGTGGGTTTTAGGTGGGGGTGATGTGTTGAATTGGATAATGGTGGATGAGGTGGGTATTTGAAGGTGTTGGGTTAATGGTGGATGAGGAGAGAGAAATGGGTGTTGAATGAAGAAGATGAAGTGGGTGTAATTAGGTGTAGTGGAGGTGTAGAAAAATAGGGGTGTGGGTGTGTGAGTTGGTTTAGTGTGGGAGAGTGTATAGGATTATGGTACGTGTGAGTTATTTGGGTGTGTGTAAGGTGTAGTTAAGTGTGTGTGTGTGTAATCCTTTATACCCAACTAAAAAAAATAAAAATAAGAAAATAATAAATAATAGAAATAAGCCTAATAAAAACATGTAAAATAAAAACAAAACTAAACTAAAAATAAAAATCCAGTAAACTACTAAAGACTAATCCTAAAAATAAAAAGAAATAAAATTAAACATTAAAAATCTAATAAAACTAAAGAAAAACTAATATCCTAAATAAATACATAAAATATAAAAGACACAAAATAAAAATAAAAATACAAGTCTATTAAAACCAAAAATATAGTTATAATATAATAAAACTAAAGAAAGATAAAATCTAATAAAACTAGAAAATAAATTTCTAAAAAACTAATCCTAATAAAAATAAAATATAATAAAATAAACATAATGATAAAAATAAAAATCTAATAAAAATCAAAATCGAGATAAAGAAATATAAAAATAGAAAATAAATCATAGAAAATTCTAAATAAATCTAAAAATAAAAAATAAAAATAAAATCTAAAACTGCAAACATAACACACACACGAGGTTCGGGTGACGATTTAGGCTAGGGTTTATGACGTGATTGAGAAATTAGCTCAATATGATGCGCATTTGCCATGAAATAAGTGTCGAACTTTCGCAAACATGCATTTGACCTAAAAAATAAACATTAACGGGCATAAGACCCATTTTGTTGAGAAATAACAATTAAAAACGATCTCTTCGGGGTATTATTTGAACACTTTTGGGTGCTTATCAATAACCACTAGAAGAACTTTATTCCTTCCATGGTACAATGGTCGATCAGATGAGGGAGAGATATTAAGTAACTGAGCTAAAGATACCTATGGAGAATGGGAGAAGTCGGGCATAGACATTACCACACTGGGATTTAACCCTAACATCACTGAAAACTCCTCATAAATTGGGTAGGACTCATCCAGGCCAAACCGGAAGACATAATCGTTGGGGTACCATAATTCTATCGCTGGTTCCAAAAAATCCCAATCTATGGCCCGATTGTTCCATAAAGAAACCCATTGCAAGCTGAAAGTGTCATAGTTGACGTTATTGAGGCACATAGCCTCTAAACCTTCGTGGTAGTAAGATAATTCTTCACAAGTTAGGAGGCAGGTTTAAGAAATAGATGGAAAACACAAAAGAGGAGAGAAGGATAGTGGTGAAAAATGCATTCCATAAACTCCCCTTTTATACCCAAAAATCTCCACCAATGACAAGCCACTAGGAATCTCATCAGTCCCATTGAGCTACAAGTACCCTAAGTATGTAGAAAGTGCAATCAATGCGAAACGAGTGATTTTACTTCACCCTTATACCGCTAAGAAAGACAAGGGGTATGTCGATCGGCAACCCCCCTTTTTAGAAAAAAAAATCCATTTTTCCTCTTTTACCCAAAATCAATTTCCAAAAATCCTTACTTTGAAAAGTTACAAATGGGTTATTCCTTTTTATTACTCTTATTTTAATAAAATAAATATTTTACTCAAAATAATTTTCATTCTTATTTCTATTTTTACAAAATGAAATAATTAGTAGCATATTAAGTGCATGTAGATTAAGCTACTTAATCAAGAAAAATAATCAAATGAAATGCATTTTTCATATATATTCTTTCGCTAGCCACATTACATCATTGTAGGTACAAGAAAATGAAAGAAAAAACAAAAAATAAACATAACAGGACTTTTCCTGAACCCTCTCTCTTATAAACTCTCCAATCAAACCCTCGGCCCTTGCAGCGCACACATTTCCCTCTGCAATGGGCGGTGGACCCTTAACTCCTAGAATCGGAACTCTCCTCAGAGGTTTCCAACGGTACCATGATTGAACTGGATTACTTCTTCACATAGGCATATATAGAGGTCATCTAATCCCTGATGTCCCTAACCAGTTGTTCAGCACTCACACAAACTATAAAGACAACATAAAACAACAGAAGATTATCCAATAAGTACAGTGCAAATAACGATAAAATGGTTACTGGAAAAAAAATAAGAGAAGTATACCTTAAGCTAGAGACCCTGGTCAGTAAGGCCCGTCAACCCAACTACCGGTGCATGAGGATTGTGGGGCACGCTCAATGACTCTCCCCTGCTCAATCAAAAATCATAAGAGGGAGAAGTGACATGAATCAATGGAGCCTCCTCTACTACTGCCACCACACCACTTCCTGTGCTATGGGCCGACTCCACCGGTGTGTTAATAGCATTCCCTGAAGAAGTGGTGGGTGGAGCCATATTCTCCATGTGTCCAAATAATTGTAACTCGTCATCATATCTGTGTAGAGCATATAGGGCTCGCTATCATCGTTAATGCCTTGCATCATCTGACAACTCCCTCACCTGCCTCTTAAACATTGGGGGAACCAATGGAGGGACTTCCACCTCCTCCTACAAAATCTTCCTCACCACTCTCTCCCATAGGTACTAGATGTACTCAAACTCATGCACCAGACCGCCACATCTACACGTGCATACCTCTAACCCTCTTGGCCCGCGAAGGAACGCCGTAAGGGTAGAAGTTCATATGCATCCCAAATAAGGAATCAATGTCTACTCATCAATAAAGGTTAACCTAGTTACTGGTCAAGTCATTTAGATCCTTCTGTAAGTCCTTTAGAGACAACGACTAGTTCGACTGTCAGTTGGACTTCAGCCACTAGTACATCCGACATAAGTCCCCAAACTTACTATCCTTTAGGGACATCAAACTCAAATTGTGCCCTATCACCTCGTAGAACCACGTCTACAAGAAAAATTAAGAAATCAAATAAAGAGTACAAAAAAGGAAGGACAGAAAGAAAATAAAGGAAAATAAACATAAAGTTACCCTAGAAGGTACGTGGGTCCTGTAAAAGTCTACCGACTAAATGCGTCCAGAGAAGCATAAAGGGACACCAAGGTAAAACTCCCCCAATCATATAAAGTAATGTCTAACATATGCCACATATATTGTTAAAACCAAAAGCGAAAGATGTTGCTGCTCGTCGCCACCATGAATCCACCAAGTGAAAGAAAAATAAATAGACGGGTTGTCTGCCGCACTTGACACCCATCCATTAAATCAACCCTATTATTCAATAATACCTCCCTCAACATTGAAATCCAAATAGAATCCCCCGATACGATTCTACCCATATCACCTAGAGCAACTTGGACCACCTCCGGTGTGACCCTAAGAGTACAATCCACCACAATCTAGATGCCACTCACAATTTAGCCCCGTAAGCTATTGGACATTAATAGGAGTAATGGTCATCTCCCTGAACCATAAATGGAACTTGTGGGTCGTGTCCCACCACCTCTCACCAAGAGCACACAACACCATTGAAGGGCACAATGTCTTATCCAATGCATCTGCTAATGGGCCAAACCTAGTAAATGACACCATCCACCGCACCACTGCAGGGAGTTTCTCCTAAACATCCTTCAACCAAGTCGTCCCCAAGACTGAATGCTTCAAGGAGCTATGTTAGTCTACAAATAATTCAAAGAAAACTCTTCATTAACGCAAACCGAGAAATTAAATTTGGAAAACCAAAGGTCTGAATACTCACATAGGCATTAGGGTTTTTTATCCTTACCGAATAATGGTGTATGGGCTTGCACAATAAAATGCTCTCATCAATAACTGATTCAAATGAGTCATTGGCATTTTCATTGCCCAGTGCAAGGGGCACCACAAAACGCCACTCCAGGTCTTCCCAATCATTAACCAATAGTCACTCATTATTACCATCACCAAAATTTCCCTCCATTTAAAGTCTTGAAAAAGGACCTGGGAATGACTCTTAAAGAGAGATATAATGAGATTCAATTACTTGGATGTTTGAAAAATGAAGAGGGGTTGCCCCCCTTATATACATGGTTAAGGGGATTATCGATCGACATCCCTATGACCATGTCCGTCGGCGGTTCACCGTTCCTCTTCCCAATAAGCCCATGAGTCCATGCCCTATGCCGATAGGCACCTCCCTAAACCTGCCTATAGACAGCCCCCCAAATTTCTTACAGAAAAATCAAAAAATTGCTCGAAAAATTTTCCAAAATTAAAAAAAAAATCACTAAAAAATACATAACATTACTTTGGAGAATTAGGGCACATGAAAATTCTTAAAATTCCCAGATGGATCAACAAAACAATTTTATCTATAACATATTACCCATAGAGACAAATGGGGAACCTTCACTCAAGCCTACTATATTTGTCCAGTAGTACACCGGTATCCAAGCATACTACACTTTCCCTAGAGGAAAATCGCAAGTCAACCCATTCTCGGAGGAACCAAAGGAGTGCCTAAATCCTTCACTCCTTCCCTGATGAAGATATACCCTCCGAATTATAACTTTAGGTCCTCAAAATTGACCTCGGCCTGCAGAATCGATCTTCTAAAACTTTTTGTCCTTGAGAATAACCTTAGCTCGCAGAATCGATCATCACAACTTTAGGACCTCAAAATTGACTAGGGCTTGTAGAATCATTCATCTATAACTTTAGGCCCTCATAATTGAACTCATCGCCTAGAATCGGTCCTCACAACTTTACGTATTGAAAATTGACCTCCACCGGCAAAATTGATCATTACACTTTTAGCTCAATAGAATTGACCTCGGCCCACAGAATCGGTCGTCACAACTTTAGGTCCTCAAAATTGACCTCAGCCCACATAATAGGTGATCACCACATTAGGTCCTCGAAATTTACCTCAGCCGACACCATCGGTCGTCATCACATTAGGTCCTTAGAATTGACCCGGATCCATAGAATTGGTTGTCATAACTTTAGGTCTCCAGAATTAACCTTGGCCTTCAAAGTCAATCGTCACCACTTTAGGTCCTCAGAATTAACCTCGGCCCATAGAATCGATCATCCTCACATTAAGTCCTCAGAATTGACCTCTACTCGCTGAATCAATCGTCACCACTTTAGTACCTCGACCCGTAAAATCAACCGCTACAACTTTAGGTCCTCATATTTGACATTGTCCTACAGAATTAATCGCTAAAACTTTATGTCCTCAGAATTGACCTCGACCCGTAGAATCGGTGGTTATAACTTTAGGTCCTCGGAATTGACCTCGACTCGCAGAATCAGTCACTACAGCTATAGGTCCTCATAATTGACTTCAGTCTTTACAATCGATCGCTATATCTTTATGTCCTCATAATGGACTTTGGAATTTAGAATTGATCATCATTCATAAGGTTCGTAGAATTGACCTCGAACCACTTAATCGATCACACTCGTCCTCTGGGTCCATAGAGTTGACCTAAATCCTCTTCCTAATGTTGATGGGTTATATATTTTTCAATGCCTTCACTTGTTCCAAGTTCAATCATCGAGGGTCTATATAGACACCCCATCCTAAGATCCCCCTTAGAACCTCATTAGGTCCCTAGCACTCACTAATTTCCAAGAAACCTTTAGTCATACTCCGAGTATTAATTTAGAGGCCATCGGGCATTCTTGGGCCTTGATTGACTCCAATAAACTCTCTATCTTGAGCAAGACCAATGAAATATCGAAGGCCATTGGATTTCCTTTCTAATGATACATCATGTGCTTGAATTGGCCATGAAATCCATACGAACGATGCATTATACTTCAAAAATTTCTCTAGAATCCATCGAGTGCTCTCGGGATCCATTTGACTCCATTCATCTATCCATATTGAGAAAAGATTAATAAATTGTGAGAGGGGTCTAAATCCCCTTTCCAATGCTCTTTCATGTGCACTAATCAGTCTTACGATTCAAACGAGCGATCCATTTTACTCTAACGAGTCATCGGGTGCTTCTGAAGTTCATTTGACCTTGGTCAACTGTCTAAACCGAGCGAAGGGTAATAAAATGTCAAAGGGAAATGACATCCCTTTCTAATATTCCACCCCGTGCGTAAATTAACCTTATGGCTTGGGCATCATTGGTGTGAAAATCACTTACGGTCTTAATTTTTTTATTAGGTTAAGTCAATTTCACATGATTTAACAATCCTTTACACCTAAGGTAGACTTTGAAATCTTTCATTAGTGGTATATCAATTCTTCTTGCACAAGTGTTATACTAGTCTACATTGATTAACCTATGGAATATGTTCACACCCCTACATTTCGGTTCCATTATTCGGGTATTTTTGTGTTAATTCATAGTGTGTTGTTTTTATAAAATTTTATACTTGAGAAAAATATTCAAAATATTCTAAAATAGTTCGTTAATCCTTTGAGACTATCAAGAAAGTTTTGTTATTTCTATATATTTGTGATGATATCTTACTTATTATATGTGATGCTTTATACTTCATGTTTAGTTTTTACTCCTTTTTTTATTTTATACAAAAAGGGAGAGAGAAAATTAAGGGGGAGATTTGGCTATTATTATAAGTTTTTATATTATATTTCAAACTCTATGCATCATGTGTATTTTTATTTTTTTCATGTGTATACGTATCCAAACGAAGAATACATGGCACCGCATGAAGAAAAAATTATCCAATGTAAGAATAAGAGATTACATACAAAGTTTATATATGTTGTTCCGTTTCTAAGGTTTGGGAAGGGTATTAGAATTTTTGCCATAGAGGGGAGTTTTTTGTAAATTGGGTTTCTGTTAGTTTTGTACCAGAATAGATAAATGGGGAGATGTTTAGGGCAAATATTTTAGCTTAGGCTATTTATTTGATTTATTTGCGCTATGACAATTTTTGCGTATCCTGTTACAAATCGACACGTACCGACACGTGCCGACACAATGAACCGAACCTAAACATCTCCAAGTTAATTAATTCTCTTTTTACTAAGGTATGAATCTTTTAGAAGTTCGAATTTATTGACATTTATATTTGGGATATGTATTTTTACAAAAAATTGAGGAAAAATTTTTAAAGTTAAAAATTATTTTTTGACCTCGTTCAAACGAGATGACCATCTTGTTCAATTGAAATGGAAATTTTATTTGAAGGGTCATTTAATCACTGCATTAAATGAACATCGAACAATGGATTTCGGCTTTATTTCATTTGGAGCGCGTAAGAAGCTTATTCAAATAAGATTGGAGTCTCGTTTGAACGAACTTGGTTTTTGTTCAAACGATATCTTATTCTCGTTTAAACGAATTTTATTTTTGTTCGAATAAGATCATTGTCTTGAATTTTGTGCATGACCTATATATATCTATTTCGAAAATATTTTTGAAGAGACTTTTAAAAATCGTAACCTGCATATCTTCTGCATATCTTCTGCAAAATTCCTCAAACTTTTTAAGCCCAAACAGGTCATGGATTCACAAAATTATTCTCCCCAATATAATTTTTAATCCATTTAATACCCTAGAGGGCTCATACCTGATATTGTCTTATGGAGATAGAGATCTCCTGCTGACCTTGTGACCCGAGGGATCATTGCTAAAATGAAGGAATAAAGGTTTATCAGTAAATACCGGGGGTGGATCACCCCCTGTGGACTGCTCTAGATCTAATTAGTATTCTATTAGATGTTTTCTAAGTAAGTTGTCTTGTAAAACTCTCTAAATTGTTGAGAAAGGTTTTACCCTAAAAAAGCGATTTTTCCTCATCTTGTTTGTTTTTGCATGTTTGGCCTTAATACTTGCAATTATATATTTGTACACTATTGGAATGCAGATAATATTTTA
Organism: Sambucus nigra; assembly: GCA_949130495.1. Classification (NCBI taxonomy): domain Eukaryota; kingdom Viridiplantae; phylum Streptophyta; class Magnoliopsida; order Dipsacales; family Adoxaceae; genus Sambucus; species Sambucus nigra. The sequence goes on along the minus strand of OX422214.1, from coordinate 377,284,421 downwards.
ATCAACGATTAAAATTTGGTAAAAAGATTGAATTGTGTGTTTTGGATAGTTAATTAAATAAGTTAATCCATTAGATCGTGTCCAGCCTCAATTTGGTATCAGAGCAGATTACACAAAAATACTGAGTGATCTTTTTTTGCAAAAAAAAATTCTTTGATGTCATTTGTTTTTTGAAAAACTTTTGATCCTAAAATGGTCGAATTTTAATGGATAATTTGTATAATCAAAGTCCCCTTTTTTATGGTACCAACTATTCATATTGGAAAGCTAGATTGAGATCTACTTTAAAGTCAATTGATGAACGCGTGTGGTTGCTCTGTGATAGAGGGAGGACACAACCTAGTGTTACTATTGACAATGTCGTTAGCCCTATACCCATTTGTTAATGGATAGAGGATGACTTTAAATGGAGCTACTTTAACTCTCATGATTTTAGTGCAATGTAGGTAGCCGTCACCACTAACGAGTTCCGCTACATCATGACGTGCACCCCATCAAAAGAACCTTGGGATACCTTCTAGCTCACTCACGAGGGTACCACAACTATTTGAGTTTCTATGCTACCAAATCTCACCACACAATTTGAATCTATCACAATACTAGAGTATGAATCATTTGATGAGTTTTATGTACAACTCTCCGATATAATTAACTCGAGTTTCAATTTAGGTGAGAATTCATGAGACACGTGGCGTTAAGAAAATTTTGAGATCGCTTCCCGTCCTCTTTATTCCCAAGGTTACCGTACTTAATTCATTAGAGATCTTAGACACTCTTATATTAGAATAAATTGTTGGAGATCTTCAAACCTACGACATAGATATATTCCTCAAAATTGTAAAACATAAGAAAAAGGGAATTGCACTTAAAGTCCAATCTTAAAAGAGAGAGTAAGTGTATAAAAAGAGAGAGTAAGTGTCGTCCGATTCTCAGTACTACTTTGATTGATAATTTGTCCCTTTTTGTTAAGAAATTTAAGAAATTTCTCAAACTTGACAAGAAAAATACTTCCAAAGGAAAGAAATTTTTGAGAATGTTTAAAAATTTAAATTGGGTAAGAAAAGGTTTGAAAAAGAAAAGAAAGATTTCCACAAGAAAAGCTAGGGAATGTATCATGAGTGTGAGGGGAAGGGTCACCGAGCTCATGAGTGTCCAACAAGGTTGAAATGTAAAGGGAAAGGCAAAGTTGTTTTAAGTGTCACGCTTAGCAATAGCGAGGTCGAGTCGATGAGTTTCGGGAATGAATCACCACATGTATATAACTTCACCGCATTCGTGGCTAGTCATGTTAGTTTATATAGTGTGCGTCACGATGGTGAGGGAGATACTAAACATGAACACCTAGACAAGGAGTTTAGTCATTATAAGGAAAGTGAGGAAGAGAATGTTTTAAGTGAGAGCGAAGGTGACCTTCAACGCGCCTATTTCGATATTTATGCTGGGTCCTCTAAAACTAAGAAACTAAATAAAGGGTTTGGTATGAGAGTTTTAGCCCTAGAGAAAGAGTTGAGAGAGGCAATATAGAGTGAGTCCTCGATTATAGAATCTTTGGGAGAAAGATCTTGTTTAGTTTAGAGAGAGAACCGGTGCTCGACCGACAGGGTGGATAGTCTTACGAGAGATCTCACAGAATCCATAAAGACTCTCGAAAAACATGAAGCCCTTGTATCCTAACTTGAAAAATATCTCAAACATGCCCGGGAGGTTAAGCTGACTGTTGAGAATACATCGAATAAGGAAGGTAAGATGCTCCTCGGTACCTTTTTTAATTTGGTGAGTGACATGGAATGGGTTATGATGGTGCATTAACTTACCATACCACATCATAATTGGTTCCTAAATTTGTGGTTAATCATTATGGCCCTAAATCTAAACCCTAAAAATGAGTTCTACTTAAAAAAAAAAGTTGTCCCAAAACTGTCTATATTCGTACTTTTTGAAAAAGAAGAGAATAGAGAGTTTTACTATAAATTAGGTAGAACTAGGTGTACACATACTCCCATGCACCACTTTAACGACTTTTATAGTCTTAGAGAGCTAGTTCAGTTTATAGTCACGACCTCGCATAGTCTGATGGAAGAATTTCAACGGTTGTCTTTGCTCATTGAGAACACTTTCAATATTCTGACTGGAGTCAACCACGATAAGGGAAAAGAAAATGTTATCGCCACTTGTATATCTAAGCAAGATGAAAAACCCTTGTTGATCATGTTTCTCTAATGTCTTAAAATATGTCACAATGGTATTCTGATAGTGGGTTTTCTAGGCACATAACCAGCGACGTCTCATTTTCACCCACCTAAAGGATCACAAGGAAGGTAAAGTCAACTTTGTAGGTGGGAGTAGATCCATCCTTTTAGGCGGAGGTAGTGTTGAGATACACGGGTTTCCTAAGATAGATGATGTGTTATACGTGAGGGTTGAAATCAAACTTAAATAGCATAAACCAATTCTGCGATGCAAACTTTGCAGTAAATTTTTACTGATTCGAATGCAATGTTTATGATAGATCCCGTAAATTTCTACTAAAAGGTGTGAGGGCTGAAAGATAGTTATTATAGGATTATGACCACGTCTTACTTTATGTGAAATAGTACCATAGTCTCGACTATGGACCTTTTTTATTAACCACAAGGTCACCTGAACTTTAGACATCCAGAGAGATTAGTGAAAAAGGACCTAGTTCATGGCTTATAATCGCTAGGCAAACCAACTTAATCGATTTGTGGACCTTGCCAATAAGGAAAATAAATTTGAATTCCCCATTACAAGTTGACTACCATTACCACCTCTTGTGCTCTGGAGTTTATTCACATAGATCAAATGGGTCTTACTTGATCGGGAGCCTTGGTGGTAAGAGATATATTCTCATGTGGGTCGATGAAATTTTTATATATTCTCTCGTAGGATTCCTTCAAGAAAAGTCTGATGCAGTTATGTTACTTACAACCAAGTATCGTGTCCTATAAAACTGACACGGTGTCACTATTAATCGGATGCGTAGTAACAACGCCACAAAATTTAATGAGGCTAAAGTGGATAGCTATTGTGATGGAGTGGGCATCAAATTTAAGTTTTTGGTTGTTTATACTCCTAAAAAAAATTGGATTGTTTAGAGAAAGAACCGGACGATATAAGAAATGGCTAGATTCATGATTCTTCGGAGAAATGTCCCTAGGCATTTTTGGGCATAAGCGGTGAACATATTATCAAATACGTGAGTGTTATTCTTTCATATGGTATTTGGTATTCCTTCAGTACCAATTACCATACGTCCTCCTATTCAGATGCCGATTGGGTCAGGGATATAGAATGCAGACACCAAAGATTATCATGGAAGTATGGACACTGATTGAACGAGTTATAACCCTTAATCGTTGTGTCTCCCGAGCAACTAAAAAGTGTTTGCCCTTCTTTAAAATATTGAGGAAGGCCTTTTTTGGGTACAAATAATGTGATAACTCTTTTCATGAGTTGAAGGTATATTTGGGGTCTCTGGCGCTACTATCTCGACCGGTCTAAGGAAAGAAGTTCATTTTGTATTTACCCATTTCAGAATCAGCTATTAGCATAACCATTATTTGAGATAGGAATGGATTTGAAAAGCTAGTATATTTCAATAGAAAATCCTTGCAGGTGGCGAGATCAACTACCCCAAGATGAAGAAGTTGGCTTACGCATTGATTCATGCCTTAAGAAAGATAAAGTCGTACTTCTAGGCACATACAATGGTGGTGCTCACTGACATTCCTCTGAGACAAGTCATTAATATGCTCGAGAAATCAGGTAGGTTAGTGGCCTGGTAAGTAGAGCTAGGTGAATTTAACTTCATCTATAAGCCTAGAAACGCAATCAAGGCGCAGGCCTTGGCACAATTTATGGAAAAGTTGAACTCCGTCGAGAATGATAATGAGATTGATAAAGAAGCAGGATCTCCAATAGCTATCCCAATAGAGCCAATAATCGAGAATAAAAAGGAGGACCTTGCATAGAAGGATGCATTATTAAAAACAGAATCTTGGGTGAACGCCCATTTTAAAAAGAGGGACCTCTTTGGAGACTATTTTTAGATGGCTCGTATTGCGAGAGTGGAAGCAAAGTTAGATTGATAATGTCGACCACTGTTAGAAAAGACATTAAGTACGCTTTGAGATTCATCTTCAAGGAATAAAATAATGAATCAGAGTATAAAGCCCTACTGGAAGGCCTCTGCATTGACAAAGTTTTAAACGTCGGTGAGATGATAGCCCATAGTAATTCAGAGTGTGTTGTCAATCAATTTTTTTGGATTTACCGGCTAACAAAGAGAAAATGGCCAAGTATTTGGCCATAGTCAAAAGAATGTTGATTAACTTTGTTGAAGTAAAAGTTAAGAGAATTCCAAGGTTAGAAAATATCGGAGCTGACTCTTTGTCCAGGTTGGCTCGTTGACAATAACTTAGATCAGGCGCATTGTGCTAGTCGAGAAACTATTGATGCCCAGCATTGAGTAAAACACAAGTAACGCCATATTTTGTCTCAATCTGATATTAGGGGAGTCCTGGATGGATCCATTAATAAAGTACGTATGAGACGTGGAACTGTATGAGTCTAAAGCCAAAAGAAAAAATATTTGACATTGCTCTATAAAGTTTACTATCATTGGAGATGTACTTTACAAACAAGGATTTGTTATCCCGTCGCTCTTGTGCTTCCATGCCTCAGAGACTAAATATGTTCAATGAGATGTTCACGAATGGTCTTCTGCAAGTCACATTGGTGACTGATCTCTCACTAAGAGGATCATCAGTCAGGGCTATTTTTGGCCGACACTAGCTAAGGACTCAGCGAAGTATATCAAGAAGTCCACTAAATGCTAAATGTTTATAAGTATTCCTCACCAACCTCATCAGCCTCTTTAGTTCATAATGACACCTTAGGCATTGGTATTATGGGGAATAAACCTAGTCAACCCTCAATCTTGAGCATCAGGAAACAATATGTATCTGATTGTGGCGATTGACAACTTTTTAAAATGGGTGGAGGCTGAGAAAATTATAAGTATCACAACAGGGAAGACATTCAAGTTCATATGGAGAAATATCATTTATCGATATAGCCTTACCCATTTTATGATATCAGAAAATGGCATGAAGTTCAAAAATAATTCATTAGAGGCCTACTTGAGAAAGGTCGACATAAAAAAGTTCTTATCTGCACTTGGCCGACCACTAGCCAATGGTCGGACCGAAGTCACCGACATGGCCATACTTGATGGGATCAAGAAAAACTTGGAAGATGTAAAGGGAGAACGGATAGGTGAGATACATGGGGTCCTATGGGAATATAGGACTATCGAAAGAACGTCGACAAGAGAGACACCATTTATGTTAGCCAATAGGACTTAGGAGGTTTTTCTTATGGAGCTTGGACTCTAAAGCTACACAGTCCAAACTTATGACCCAGAGGACAATATGGAAGAGTGGAGGTTTGATTTAAATCTGATCGAAGAAAGAAAAGAGGATGATGTGGTTAGACTATCATCATATCGATAGAGGGCTATAAGGTTCTATAATAAGCGGGTGAAGATTAGGTCGATATCGGTTGAAGATTTGGTTTTGAAGAAGGTTTGGCAGATACCTACCAAGTGAAAATATATTATCAATAGTTCCTATTTGTGTTGTTTGTATAGAAGACCAATGTTTTGCTTTCATCAATGTAATTCCATATCATTTTTTTTTATATATTAAAGAGATATGCTACAGTGGAAATGAAAAATTCCAAGTGTTATCTCATACTTATTCTACTTTGTTATCATAAACTTTTGTATGGTTTGAATGACACCTAACTAAAACACATCATTTTATGGTCAAATAGTTTATAACTCTCTCTCGATAATATGAGAGTGTATGAGGAGTCTCGCCTCCTTCATACTCTCCCAATAACACCGAGAGGGGAGATCAAACTTATAACATCACTCAGAGTGGTGAAGGGAAAATTAAAAATCATTGAATTATTGTTGTAATACATCATTTTATGGTGAAATAGTTTAGGACTCTCAATGATACGAGAGTGTATGAGGAGTCTCGTCTCCTTCATTCTCTCCCAATATTGTCGAGAGGGGGGATCAAACTTATAACATCCCAAGGAAAAATTGTAAATCATTGAATTTTGGTTGTAAAACATCATTTTATGGTGAAATAGTCTCGAAAATACGAGAGTGTATGAGGAGTCTTGTCTCCTTCATACTCTCCCAAAAATGCAGAGGGGGGAATCAACTTTATAAAATCACTCATAGTGGTGAAGCCAAAATTGAAAATGTTCAAAGTTTGTTGTAAAGCATCATTTTATGTTAAAATGGGTTTTAACTCACTCTCGGCGATACGATAAAGTATTAGGAGTCTTGTCTCCTTTATACTCTACCTATAATGCCGATATAGGGGATCAACATTATAACAACACTCATAAAAGAGAAAATGTTGTGTTAAATAGGCACAATTGAATATCATACTTAAACATCAATCATTAGTGATAAAAGTAAAGTTTAGAGACCACAATTGTATAAAAATCTCGAAGTTACATTCACAATAAAATTGAATTCACATTCGTATAGTGGAATAAATTGTATACGGAAAAAAATATAAGTCGTATGAGAAAAAATACAATTTGTTCAGACATTCATTACATAAAAAGTCCCTCACAAACCACACAGCGGTCTCCTTTGAATTTTTTTTACTTTCAAGATTGGCTTTCTCGGCCTCGGTCGGGACCTCAGAAATACTAGGAGCAGGAGGAGACTTTGTGTTTACTTCATGGGCATTGGTACCATCAGCCCCTAGTACAACATCCTGAGTCATTGATGTAATCTTAGCCTTAATTTCTGGGGCATCATTCTGGACTAGAATCTTGTTTAGAGCGACAATGGGCTCAGCATCACCCGGATCAAACAACTTTAAACCCTTATCAAGTTGAGGGTCGGCTGTGGTAAGATTTATTCATATATTTAGCACCCAATGGTAAGCGGATCTAGCACCCTTGTCTAATATACTGAATCACATAGTCCGTAAACTCATCAGATGACTTGAGAGATGAGATTTTTGTCTCCTCTGTAGCCTTGATCTCTATATTGTTCTTCTCAATAAGATCGTTAATCTCAGTCCTAATGACTATTCTCTGAGACAAGCTTTTCAGCATATGCTACTTGCCCAAGTCAAAAATCTCCTTCTTCTTAGTTTTTTCAACGTCCAAAAGCTTTTTATTTAGATCTTTATTCTCTTTTATTGCATACTCGACTTTCTTAATCCTGGGGGCATTCTTCTTGACCAATGACTGCCAGTTGTAAAAGGCATGCACGAAATGCAAAATGAAAAGAAGATAAGTTAATATAGGACAATGATACACTTGGAAGAAACGATGAGACAAAATGATAAGTGGTAAGAACCTTTATCTGGGTAGCCATGTGGAGTGTAAAGTTAGCAACTTGAGAAGGGTCCTGCGAGTTGAAGTATCGACTATCAGACTCATACATGATCGAAACAATAGCATATTGAGGCCTTAACTTGATGTTGAGTGATGAGTTAATTATCCCACTAGCTAAGATAAACGGGAAGCATCCGTAATGTTTTTAAAAATACGAGTGGTTGTGTTTGTAGTGACTTTGGACGAGACACCCTTTCTTTTTTTGGATGCTTGAGGAGGGTTGAGACTAGTTCCTTTATGAAATTTTTCTCTTTTTCGATCCCTCGGCTGTGGTGGGACCACCGGTGGTTATCTCCTTAGATGGTTGTGAGGGAGCAGTCTTTCTACCTACCAAATTTGAGATGAAATTTTCAGTGATAGAAGCATACATCTTCCAAATCTCATCAAAAACCCCGACTAGACGATCTGTAAAGAAATCAAGTGATAAATATCGACTAGAATCTACAAAAATGAACTTATGCAATTCAATTAGGGTTCAACTCGGAGCCCAGTCTCATCCAAAAGGATCGGATCCATCAAGGCCTCAAAGATGACTAGCCCATTCTTCTTGCCAGACATGCAAAGGTTATCAATTCTCTATCATTTATCTATTCATAGATCTAGATCAAGCTTGGAAGACATAGAAACTTTACCCCACTTTGGGGGGACTCTTGGCTCATGATCACCAGAAGGGCCATTGGTGTCAAACTTCCATTCGCCTGAGATGAAGAATTACTGAGACTGCTAGTCATTATTGGAAGTTTTGTTGATATGTAAGAGCTTCTTATCAGAACGTCGGGAAACGAAGTGAAAAAAGCACAACTGATATTTAGATGTGGAGATTGTGTAACGAAATCTAAAAATGATAACTGGAAGGTCGTCTGTGTAAACTAGTTTCCAAAGTTGAATGGACCCAAGCAATATTCTCCACGCATTAGGGGATAGTTATACTGGAGAGAGACCAATACTGGTAAGGTTGGAACTAAAATTATGGTGAATTTGCAGTCGAAAGACAACTTTAAACATTTTCTAATAAATAGCAACCTCACCCTCAACTTGGCTTTTGAACAGTGTTTCATCCTCAAAAGGGACCCTCATCTTGATTAAAGACTTGATGCTGTAGAGGGGTTTTAATAAAATCAAGTTCGTCCTCATGACTCTCCTTATCCTCGTCCCCGTCAGCTATTGGAGCTTGGACAAGAGGATCTTTATTTTCAAACTCTATCTAAGTCATGGTAGATATGGGTATGTCCATGGGTGGTTAAAATAAATGCATCCTCCACTATCGGCTCATTATCATCCGAAAGTTTAACAACATTAGGCTCAATGACCTTTGGCTCGTTTGATGAGTTTGGGGATAACCCCTATTGCTTGACATGATGGACCCACTCTCATCCAGACAGCAGTTAGGTACCTCCCTAGCTTCTTTAACGGAGTCAGCCCTAAACCTACGCCGATAATTTGGTGGTCTGGGAATGTGTTCTGGGCTATAACCTAGGGAATAAGCGGTCTAAGAACCCCCAAAAGAAGCAACCGACATTAAGTCACTATTAATACTAATGATAACCCTAGGCTTGAATAGAATAGGATATGTAAGATGTAATTGAGGACAAACTATAGATAAAGGAACGTGGTTTAGGGGAAGTATGGACTTGGCTATAGCCTTCCTCTTAGCCTCAAACTCAAACTTGAAAATTTCCCTATGTATATGTTATATAAGGTGGGGATACTACTCTCCTGAATCGTATAATCTTCAGACCCTAAAAAATAGAAATTGCATTGACTTATGTTGATTAAAAGATCTAGCAGGAGAGCTTAAATATTTTGCGACAAGAACCAGTCAAGAATATGTTTGAATGTTGTTGGAGAAGAAGAACTGCTGAAAAGTGAACCAATGCCTAAAAGATGATTTTACCTCCTAAACACTAACTTTTCTACACTCACTAACCTCGATATCACCCAATAACTTCCAAACAAACCCTAGATCCACTAAAGACAATGGTCAAAAAATGCAAAGTTTTGTCAAAGAAAAATAAAAATTGAAAACCACTAACAAAAATGAAAAACAATGGTAAAAGAAAGTTAACTGAGTCGGAGTGAATTTTGTAAGGAAGAATAAATTAGGATTCATGCCTAGTACTAAAGGATTTTAAAAGATAAAAAGAACAAGAACTCTGTTTACTATGGAGGCTTGGGTGGTAAGAGGTGAAGAAGAAAGGGGAATTGTAATTTTTGAGGTTTTTAGACCTTTGTGATGATTAAAGACGTTTACCAAGGCACACATCATTTGGAAACAACTCCCTATGGTATGATCCTATTGCAACTTCTTGGGTAACACGCCATACCATCTAAATGCTAACAAGTGTCCATTTGAGGACACCAAAATGTCACTTGTGTCAAGATTATAAAACGGTGCTTCTAGGACCTCAACATTCCACTCACGTCACGAAGGCACCCTCTAACGCTGAAGGGACATCTCATCGTAAGGGGTTGGATGAATTTGCACCTCAACCTCCCATATTAATTGAAGACTAAGTTCTATGGGTGATTGATATATATAAGTGTGACTTTATCAGGATGAGACTCATCACATCATTACAACCCTCCCTCAATGGGACTCACACTCATTATCATATGGGACCACCTCACAGTAGCCCACAACAAATAGTATTGGCCTCTGATACCCGGTTAAGAGAATAATTATGACTGCCCACAAAGTCTATCACAATACTCATGGTATTATGTTTCTAAGTCTCATCCCTAATGTGTGTTGGACTTGTACGATGCCATTAGGGAAATACTTATCATAACATTTGTAAAACGGGTGTTATTCTCAGCATCATTCATTATGATTCCACTTCATTAATCTCGGTTAGCCAAGGCTTCTTAGAGCTAACATCAACATCTTTGATGGAACATGTGACCAGCATATTACTGACACACATGGACAAAACTGTTATAGAAGATCAAGCCCTCATGTGGAGAGAGTATAATTTCATCATGACATACACATGAAAGAGGCATGAGGAATTCTCTCATTCATCTGATGCATACCATGTGCATGATTGGGCATGATATTACACAGCCGTAACACCAAAAGAACAAACCTTGTCTTCTTCACAAAGGATGGAAAAACTTACAATCCCTACTAAAACTCTGCTAATTTATGTTCATAGAGAAGGAAATCTTGAGTGTGTATTTTTATGGCCACTAGAGACCTGTTATAATGAAAAATACACATACCTTACACAATGTAGTAGGCCAAGTTCGAACAACTAATATGCTTTTGTCTTCCTTTACCTCACATCCCCTTTTTAGTTATATACATATCTCATGCATTACTGCGTTGTTATCACCACTATTAACGGTGCTAGAACTTGAGTTATTCACTGATTTGAGGTGGTGATATCTCTGGTATCATCATCGATCAATAAAGGATGACTTCATGGTTGGTAAACCTACTTCCATTCGGATGATTTCTTACCTTTTATAGTCTGGAGTGAATGGTTTTTCCACCATAACTACCAGGAATAGTTTAAAATGACCAGATCACTTGGGGGAGATTATTGAACCATGCACCCTTTGATTTATATAATATCTTTCTTATCCCATCGAGGATTGTCTTGTTGTAACCCTCTTCTTTCTCATGGCTCTGAGGATAGGCCATTGAACTGCAGTAGTGCCTAATGTTGTGATATTTGCAAACACTTTGAAAGACGATTATATCTAATTGATTCTAGTTCTCTATTATGATTATCCCAGGAATTCAAAATCGTGTTATAATGTTCTTCCATATGAACTTGGTCATGTGGAAATCTCAGATGTTTGCAAAAGGTTCTCCTCAATTAATTTAGAGAATTAGTATGTGCTAATAAATATATACTTCATGTAGCCAAATGATAGGGGTAGTGGACCAACGATATCAAGCCCCCACTAAGTAAAAGTCCAAGGGCTTACGAGGGAATTAAGGTTGCTGGCGGGATAATGCACTAACGATTCGAAAACAACTACATCAAGCTGAATATACATCCACCAGTACCCATCTTCCCTGAATCTATACACTAATAACCTACCCCCTCACGACTTCCATATATCCCATTATTTATCTCATAAAGTGTTTTAGCGACATCGTATGGATGTACGCACCGAAGATAAGGCATGAAAAAGATTATTGATAAATTTATTCTGCTAATAAGTGGAAGAGAATATCAATCACTCGAATCTTATTTTCCTTCTTCCTATCATCTTACAAGACATCCTCTTTGGGGGTAAAGAACTATCGGATATATCCCGCTCAATACCCTATCAATGACCATAACCTACTCGATAACTTTTCCTTTTTTGATCCGTGGCCTATCAATATAATTCACTTGGATCATCCGCTTCATATCACCATTGACAATAAAAAAAGTGGGGTAAGCGCATATACATGACTTTTTTTCTCCTTTGGGAGCTCTTGTATTTGTGTTTGCTTGAATTAGGTAACCAATTATTGAGCCTCTTCAAGATATGAAGCAATGTGTTTGTCCCTAGCATTGTATTCTCTTGATATTTAATTTAATACCATCCTTGAGTCGTAAAATATTTCCAACTGATGTGTGCCTAGGGAGAGTGGCTTCTTCAATCCTCTAACCATGGACTCGTATTATGTCGTCTTATTGGAGGCTTTAAATCCTAAGAGAATTATTTTCTTGATAACGGTTTCCTCCGGGGATACCAACACTATCCTATCTTCTTCCCACTTGGAATTAGATGATCCATCAACATAAAATGTCCATCACTTCCAATCTTTTATTAGTGATTGAATAAATGTTTTATTTTAGGTTCTTATATGGACTGGTTCCCGATCGTTAAAAACTTCATCAATGTAGTCTGCTAGGAGTTACCCCTTCATTGAGGTCCTAGGTTGAAATCATAAATCAAACATCCCAAGTTCCACCAACCAATAGGACATTCGTTAAGATATTTTTACCTTCCAAAACATTGCTTTTGTTGGGAGGGTGGTTAGGACATTAATAGTGTGTTCCTCAAAGCAATCTTTTAACTTTTAGGAGCCTATCACTAGTGTGTATACAAGTTCTATGATAATAGGTACATTTTGTAAGCATCGAGCAAGAATTTGCTCACATAATAAAAGGGATCCATACTCCCATTCTTCTTACAAACTCGGGTTGAGCTAACTGTGTTGCTGGACACCGTCAGGCATAGGTGCAAAGGTTCCTCATCATCATGGATTGTAAGAAGTGGTGGTCGACTGAAATACCTATTTATTTATTTAAATGGGTGGGTGCGTTCTTAATTCCATACTTAGTGTACCTCTTATCCTGAAGTCCCTTCTTGTAATTATGAATAAGTCTTGATATTTAGTTAGATAATTAAAGATCACCACTATACACCATTTTATCCTCTCGAGGATGGTAACACGCATTAGGGGAATGGCACTAATTACAAATCTCAAACATGATCTTCTGGTATGGAGGATATTACTGATGGCCCTCTTGGTCGCTGTGACTATTATAGTCTAAGGGGTAACCCTCCATCTCCCCTAGACCATGTTGGTGATGACCCTCCTAATCATCGATCATTTGGTGATCCTTGCTAGGTGAGTCGGACATATTAGAAGATTGGCTAGTGGAAAAGAACTCAGATCGTTCCCTTAGATGGCACAAATATAGGTGGTAATTTCCTATAGGTGATGATATACAATGCACACAAGACAAATAAGAGTAAGATATAATAGGAGGCAGTGAAATCACATACACAATGCAAGAGGTACGTGGTTCAATTATGTGACTATGTCCATAAGCTTTAAAGGGATATCTTTATTATTTTAAAGAATTATGGGTAGAGTTATAGTACTGCTCGACGTTGCAATATTACATGCATATCTAAATTGGGGTGATTTGTTTACATTTATAGAGAAACTTAGGAGAGTCTTAAGCTTTGTTAATAAATATCCTTAAGATCTCGGACATGTCCTTTATCACCTTCACCCATTCCAAGTGTTGGATATGTGAGATTATTATTTTCCTTGAATTCTTCATTAAATTCGGGAGCACGTACCCTAGGTAATCACAACGAGAACATGCCTACATAATTATGGACCCCATATGTTTCCCTTAGCCTGGCAACCCTATCACTCTTGATATTTTAGTCAGTTAGATATTCAATTAACGGTTTACTCCAATTTTCACGAATATGAATATTCTTAATTTCATCCAAGGGACACTCATTATGCATTAATGGTAAGAAAAAATCAATGTCACTAAGCTTCTGTTTGGCTTTGAAATTTTCTTCGAGTTAAGAACGTTAAGCATTTTGAGCCATTTTATTTGCTTCTTCAATTGGAAATCTGGGAATATAGTTTTTTGTGCCTTCATTAAATTTAGACAACAAATTCAAAGCTACTTGGTTATATAACTTTAATCCATTATGACAACGTTTATATTTACCAGTTAAATACCTTACAACAAGTTGTAAATCACTAGAATTTCTACTACGAAAGAATTAGAACTTCGAAAGATTTCTAGGCGCATTATCACACCCTCATATTCCACTTTTTTTATTTGAACATGTATTCTCTTCTAACATCTATCCATGCTTGGTTTTTATGTGTTCAAGGAATTTAATAACTACTCATTTTCTTGAAAATTTTTCAGTCTTTCAACCATCAAACCATATCTTCTAATGTCTTAGAGATATATATAATATCTCATGTTCTACTTCTACCACATCCACACATGGGTGATCTTCCAAGAAATCAAAGCCCATCCCTTTACGAGGTACATAATGTAGGCAAAACTCATATAAAATTAATACCAATTTACAAGTTATGTTGTGTAAATTAGTTCTGGTTAAAATATATTTTATTAAATCAAACATCAAAGTGACATATAGCTCTCTGGGCAATAAATAATATTTTAATTTAATAACAATAAATTAGAATGTGAGACATAGTTTTTCAATTACATAATATCTACGTTCACTACAATCAATTAGAAATCTACTAAGATAGTACATATCTTGTTCTTTGTGGTTCTCACAGTCTAAAGCCAATAGAAGTCCAATTGATGCATAAGAGGATGAAACTTACAACTCTAGTAGCTTATCTTCCCTTGGATATGAAAAAATAGGTGTTTTAACTAGGTATCTACTGAGTGTTTAGAAAGTTTGCTCATGATCCTCTTTGCAATCCATCTTCTTATGGTCTTTTAGCGCTAAGAAAGGATAAAACACTTTAATTTTTCTTGTTGTATTAGATATAAATTTATGAAGAAAATTAACTAGTTCTAAAAACCATTGTAACTCTTTCATGGTCTTTTAGCGCTAAGAAAGGAGAAAACACTTTAATTTTTCTTGTTGCATTAGATATAAATTTATGAAGAAAATTAAGTAGACCTAAAAACCATTGTAACTCTTTCTTATTTTTTGGTGTTGTGCTTTGAATTACGGATTTTATTTGTTATGATAATTTTGTATCTCCTTTTTGTTTACCAAATACAAAAATTTCCTACATAAACTTCAAATGCACATTTCAAATGATTCATTATATGTTTATACAGCTTCATCCTTTCAAAAGATTTTTTAAGGCGATTTATCTAATCAATTACTATTTTTTATTTAATAATTATATCATCAATATAATAATCTAAAAAGGTTCCAACCATGGAAAATGGTATTCATTCCCCTTTGGTAAGTGGCCCCTGCATTCTATAAACCAAATGATATTTTTATCCATTCAAAGGTTCCCAAATTACCAGGGCACCGAAAAGATTTTGTATGCATATATTATTTTCCTATGCATATTTGGTTATAACCATAATGACAATCCATCATAGACATGATAGCATGAGGAGTTAAGCTATCAACAAATAAATCTATTAATGACATTGGATATTCATCCTTTATAGTAGATTCATTCGTTTAAAATAAGTTCACACTCTTAGTTTTCCACTATTCTTGATTATTGGAACGATATTAGAGAGACATTCAACATACCTGGTAATTAGAATGAATTCAATCTTTAATAACTACTTTATTTCTTCATTTATTTTAGCTGTGACTTCTAGAGTCATTTTTCTTGGAAATTTCTTAAAACAATTGTGGATGCCATGTGATATTGATTTAAATAAATTCGCAAAATTTCAAGTTAAACTTATTTAATTGGTGTCAATTTTTAATCCAATTTAATTCAGCCCAAAAACATGGAACTACGTGTGGATAAATCAAACCAACAAAAATAATTGTTGATACATATATATCAGGAAAAAAACGTTCGGGTAAAACCTCTTATTTCACTATAATACTTACAATAATTACAATGAAATCTGCAATGGATTGTCCTAAGAAAACCCACATAGGTCGCAACCTAAATTAGCAATGGAATTTCATAACAACTCCACATGAACCGCAGTTCAGTCAGCCCAGTACCTCCCTCAAGTGGCACCTAGATCAGCAGTGGAGATCTTGTCTACTTGAGAAACTTTAACAAAGTTGTATCTTGGGTTCCAAAACAATTCACATAAACTATTGGGGTCTTATGAATTGAAAATAAGTAGGATTAAAACCCTAAAGTGAGAAGAAAATGATTCTTCTAAAGAAATTTTCGTATGTGATAAAAACACAGGTCTTCTTCTCGAAAATAGAGTGCTTTAACACCCTATTTATAAAAATGTTGAGGCGGGGCATCGCTCAAACAAAACATTTATGTCGCTTGAACAGAGCATGATATTGCTTGAACGACAGCCTCACGTGAGATCACCTGTCGCTTGAATGACTGTGTATCTCGCTTGAACGAGATTAAATAAAAAATAATTTTTTTACTTTGCCTAAAAATATTTCGCCTCAAAACTTTAAAAAATATTTTTGACGAAAAACTCCACTCCAACACTTAGAAAATATTTTGTATAAAATATCCCAACACTCTAAGTGAAATGCTCATGTACTTAAACACAATGTTACCAAAATTAATCTCGCGGTGGCTTGAATGTTAAAGACCTTTGATATTCAGATTCATCTTGACACTTGATTGACCTTGAATAAGTCTTCGACGGTTGTTGCGGTAAATGACCTACTCAAGTGCACGCCGGATAATAAAATAATGTCCTTCCAATTTCCCCCTATGTCTATACCGGTACAAAATAAAAACATCTGAATTATCAAATCAAAATTCATGTACAAATCTAACGCCCTCCCATGAACCCAAAACTGACAAGGTACTAAACATTCAAGAGTAAAACTTTTATTCAAAATCTTTAACTTCAAATCTTTAATCTTTTCTCATCACGGTGTGAAACATAATGATCTTCAATCTTGGTACCTATACACATAGGACAAAGCAAATACCTTCGTGATGCATCGATTTTAAAATGATATAAGTATAATTCAATCAATAATAAAATCTCCCCCATAGAGCAAAAACTTTCCCATAATTCGTTCTCCCCCTTTTTATTTGTCAGAAATAGATAAGGAAACGAATAAAGAAAATAAATATGGAGTGTCACGATAATTATGCTAGAAAAAATGAATCAAACCACGCTCGTGCAAAAGAATGCCTCAAAATATTCCACAAACTATTTTTGATTTTTTAATTTTTCATACAAAAAATGGAAAAATAATTTTACAAAAATCGCACACCATTAATTTACATTAAGACAACCAAATAATGAAAACAGAATGAATGGGTGCGAACATATTCGACAGGAAAATCAAAGCAATCAAACATAACATATGTGCATAGTGAATATGAGTACTCCTAACGAATGAGTCTCAAAATCATCCTTAGGTGTCAAAAGTGTTGAATTTAAATGACATCGACTCAATCCACCAACACATCAAAGTCAAGAATGATTCCCACACCAATAATGTCAAAAACTATGTAATGATTTTTCATTATGCTATCAGGACCTGGAAACCCATTTTTCATTACTTTACATCCAAACTCCCTCATAAATAATAATCATTCATATTTTCTTTCAGGTGGCCCCTTATTGGCATATATATCCTTTTATTGCCTTTCAATTTTTTCGGTCTCTTTTAAATGGTGGCTTTCACGATGAGTTAATTTTGTAATCTCACAGCCCTTTCCCATGAACACTCATCAAATTTTGTTGCAATTAATTCCTCATGATAAATGGTTCTTACATGCACTACTTCCATTGTCAATATTTATCGCATTTGGTTCGTTTTATAAATAAAATTGAGATGACAACACTTCGACCAATATGAGATAAACAAGTACAATAATCAAACAAATTTGTTCAAGTGTGCCTTAAAGGAACTCATGATTCCAACATGTAGGTGGTAACAACAAATCACATCTCAATGACTCAAACATTGTAAAGAACATAAATGGATTGATGACACATAACAAAACATTATCAAATAGTCACATGGATATCGAATGAAATTATGACTCGGCCATCCTAAATGTCCGTTCATATACGGTGCAAAACAAAATACAAAAACACTTTTTTGACTTTTTCAAAAAAAAATTATCAAGATAAAATCTTTTTGTATTTTTCAAAATTTTCTCAAAAATAAAAATAAATGCAAATAGTACACAAGTCATAACACTAGAAAGAATATAATACAAAGCACAACTACTATATGAAAAATATCTATATACAATCATATATATGATATAGCAAGAGAAGAATCATGTGCAAGCAATTGAGAATCAACTAGTATAACAAATAGTGCCGCTAAAAGTGATTTCCTAACCCAAATAGATGTGCATTGACGCATGAGGGTTTGTTAACCAAGGGAACACTAGACTTCAACTTCCTAGGACTTCTTCGAAGATCAAAATAAAAATTCCTAAGGTGACCTTTCCTACCACAATGTGAATATGTGTAAACGGGTGGAACGACACCTATTGGTTGACCTTCTCTAATGTCCTTAGGATTTATTGACCCTCTAAAATAAATAATACTCTTGATTTTTACACTCGAAACATGAGAACACGATGAGCCACTACCATTCCTACTAACACTACCCGAGTCTGTCAATTCATTTCATATCTCCAAAAGATTTTACTGAAGCAAAGAATTAGACTCTTCCAATTTTAAGGACTCCTTCTCTAAATTTTCAATAACTCCTAGAAAGTTATCACGTCCGTTCTTAAAATACACACACTTATCCCTAAGAGTATATTCACGTGCCACAAACTCAGCGAGTAAAATATTTTTATCCACTTTGGCACAAACACAAGTCCTAGAATTTTTAAAGTCCTCCAATTCTTTTTCTAAAACTAGGACGCTATCATCATTATGATTTTTGGACAATTTTAAATCATTAAATTCATGTTCCAAAGAAACAAATTTCTCACGATAAAAATCTCTTTAATTTTGAACCATTTGCAAAAGACTGATAGCTGATTTAAAACAATAATTTTCTTTTTCCAAAAAATCAATTATTTTGGCAAACGTCATTTCAAACGATTTGAATCATCAAAACTCCGACTCGTGTCATCAAAGGGGGAATCCAATTACATAAGTTCTCCATCGAAAAGATATTGCAATTTTTCACAAAACATATTTAAAAAAAATCAATATCAGACAATTTTGCGGAATACAAGGATCACTCGATAACATAGAGAAACCCGCTCTGATACTAATTTGAGAATGTCGTGTGATGTGGATTTAAATAAATTCACAAATTTCCAAGTTAACCTTATTTAATTAGTGTCAATTTGTAATCCAATTTCATTCATCCCTAAAACATCCAACTACGTGTATCCTCAGAAAACCCACATGGGCCGCAACCTAAATCAACAATGGGATTCGCAGCAACTCCGCATGAACTGCAGTTAAGTCAGTCCAGTACCTCCCTCAAGTGGCACCTAGATCAATAGTAGATATCTTCTCTACAAGAGAAAAATTAACAAAGTTGTATCGTGGGTTCCAAAACAATTCACATAAACTATTTGGATTTTGTGAATTGAAAACAAAAAGGATTAAAACCCTAAAAGTGAGAAGATAATGATTTTGCCGAAGCAGTTTTCGTATCTGACAAAAACGCATGTCTTCTTGTAAAAAGCAAAGTGGTTTAACACCCTATTTATAAAATGTTAAGGCGGTATGTCGCTCGAAAGAAACATTGATGTCACTCGAACAAAGAAGGATGTCACTTGAACAATATCTTCGCGCGAGATCACTTTTTGCTCGAATGACTCTGTATCTCGCTCGAACGAGACTAAATAAAACATAATTTTTTTATTTTTCCATAAAATATTCCACCTCAAAACTTTAAAAAACATTTTTGACAAAAAATTCCCCTCCAACACTTAGAAAATATTTTGTAAAAAATATCCTAACAGTCTAAGTGAAATGCTAAGGTACTTAGACACATCATTAATAAAATTAATCTCGCGGAGGCTTGAATGTTGAAGAACTTTGATATTCGGATTCATCTTGACGCATGAGTGATCTTGAATAAGTCTTTGACGGTTGTAGTGTTATATGGCATACTCAAATGTACCCCAAACAATAAAATAATGTCCTTACAATAATTATATCCTTCTCTTTATAGGTAGTATGTGATACACCAATTTCTTATCTAAGTTAGGTAACTCATCATATTCCCAAGAAAAATAGTAATCATATTGATGTAAAAGTTTTACAATCAACTATTGTGTTCTTTTCTCTTGTTGTCACTGCTATAAATGTCTCTTTTATCTTGTTCGGATCACCAATTTATTTCAATTAATGTATGCGGTTAATTCACCATAAGATATTCATATTTTATTGGTGAGCTTGGTAACTCACAAATATCTTAAGAACTTTTGTTGCCACCATCTTCTTCAAAGACATAATTAGCCAATTAATAGTCATTTTCGCACCAGTTTTTGTGCTCAACTCCAAATCTCTGAACTTATACAAAACTATGGCCAAACATTCATTGTCCTACTCAATGTAAATGGTTGTAGTATCCATTAAACAACTATTTTGTTTTATTTTGTTGGCTCCATTTGGCTTAAAGCTAAGTCATCATAAGCCTCGTCTAAGACCTCTCCTTCTGATGCTTATGGGACCAAAGAATCTTCTTTCATTGGACCTATATTCTCTTGGTACAGTCCTTCCTCCTCACAATTGGAAATAGTATGAAACGAAAATGCTTCATCTTCCACCTCTTACATAATTCCATCCTCTTTACTAAAAAAAGATTATGATGCACAGAATAATTAATACACTTGTTAGAATAAATCCAGTCCCTACCAAGTAATACATTAAAGCTTGGTTTTCCATCAATAATAGAGGGGACAATTTTGGATTTTCTTATGCCTACTTTAATGAAAATGGGAAACATGCCTTTGGCCAATTTTTGAGATTGAGATAATTATTTGTGTTTGGACTAGTTTGGTGTTTTGTTTTCTTATTTTAGAAAGCATGTAATATAGCATTATATTATAGATGCACCGTTATATACTAATATTTAATTAATTAAAATTCCATTTATCCAATAGTTTATATACAAAGTTTTGATATGATTAATGATACGCTTGGTAGCCTCTTCGAAGTCGTATGTTATATCTAGATCAAATAAAAATAAGTTTAAGTTGTCTACCTTTTACTTTTCTTCTTCATCCACCTTTATCACTGGGACGTCCTATCCTTTTTTAAATGTGAACCTCTTTAAGAGGATTATGGCCATATTAACTAACATTTTATGAGGTAGAGTCCCAAACTCTATGAACTATTACTTCTCAACCTATTGCTTACGAACTATGACATTTATTGTCATGATTTTTTTCCTTCACCAAAAGAATTATCTCCAAAGGAATTGTCACCATCAACACTCATGGATTTTTCCATCTCTTTGAGACTTTCAACAAACATGTCTGATGAGCAATTACTGGATTCTATTTTCTTATAAAAAAATTGGTTTGACTTTGATGATAAGGAGGAAAATACCTCTCATCCACTATTATGCACAATATAATAATCCCTTTATTTTCTTTGGTTCTTTATTTGTTGGGTTTGATAAATCACCAACTCCGGCTCACTTCTCTTTAAGTTGGGTGGTTGCAACACATGACACATACCTCAAGCCATTTATTGACGATGCATTGTCTTTGGTCTCTTTGGCATGTTATTAGGTTATCATTACACCTTTGGATGTTGTACCACAAACTAATATGGAACTCCTTTCACTATCGGGATAAACTTTGGGAATTTAATAGTCCCATAATTCCCACAAATTGATGTAATTTAGCCCCTTTAAAGCCAGGTCCGATGTATTGGTTATTTTGTGGAATGTTAGCTTTCCTCTAAGGGTAATAAGTACTAGATATTGGTCTCAATTTTACAAAGTAATTTCTTTTAACATCCTCTTGATTTTCAAACATGGGGTCTTTGGCAACATAACTATTATTCCCATTCTGATTGATTTTGAGTTGATTTGGCTTCGAAGTCACAAACTTGCACATTTCTATGTAATGATCTCGACACATGGTACATATATGCTTCATGAAATTTTGGTATTGACCTTAATTAATACATACTTCGAATCCTTTGATTTAAGCCTATTCTTCATTTTAAACTTAGCATGCCCCTTATTTCTAGGCAATTTAATGGACTACATATTTGCCCCAGTATCTTCGACAATGGGGAATGGATTATAATCTCCACCCATGGTGATTTATTTTTTCTTAAGAAATTTTATTTCCTAGCTCCTGATTATCTCTCGAGTCCCATCGTGAAACACAGAACATGCATTAGTTGAGTGGGAGAAACATTATGCCATTTACAATAATTTCCATGTTTATTCTCATTTGGGTTTTTAGCATCATGAGGTGATTTCAACATTTTAGCATTTAATATATAACCAAAGAGCACACCATCTGTAGCAATGTCAAATGAGTATTTTTTTATCATTCCCTTTTGTTTTAAAAGAAAATGATTTTGTTGTTGTGTCCCTTCGAACCAGTTGTTCATAAACTATAGTCTCAACTCCTATAGTTTTAGCAACATCTATTTCTTTCACGATCTCATTTAAAAGGTCTTAATATCTAGATACTCTGAGAGTTAACTATACCAAATCTCCAAACTTAGTGGCATTAAACTTATTTCAAAGCGTAATTTTGAACCCATTTTGTGCCAATTTCACATATTCAGACTGAGGTAGGAACATTTTGCAATTTTTTCTATCCCTTTTGAACAAATTTATAATGATAGTAGCCTTTTTATTATATTTCTAGTTCAGTCTAGCCAAATTGTCCATAAAGACCTTTGGTCCTGGTTATAATAATTGCATACAAAACATATCTTCCATTTGTTGGCAATTCTAGACATAGTTATGTGGTAAACTTATGAACCATGTGAAGGATGTGTCAATGATTGAACTCAAAAAAACGTAGTCTTATATACTCATTTTAATAAGCATCAGCACACTAACTAGTGAATCTAGCAATGCGTTCCATGATAGGTTGACTTACATCCCCTCCAAAAAGGGGTGAAGATTGCTAGTTTGAAACTTTTTTGGGAGTTCAATCCTATCTATCCATTCAAGGTATGACTTTCTACAAACTGGGGTATGCGCCCCTCAAGGGATTGGTCCACATAATTTGTGAATGATATCCACAATCACATTTGTCCGAAAACCCCGAGGCAGTTTCCTATTTTGTGGAGAAATGATTTGATTTATTAAGGGAGCTGCTAGCACCAATGGTGGTGCAACTTGGGGAGGCACATTTTTTTATGCTTGATAGGGTAGAGGATGAGAGACTTAGAAAATGTGGTTATCAACTCTCTTGCCATTTCCCAACCCCTCGAGTTCTGGTTCGAACATAGGATTATTGACAATCCCATAGTTCAAAGAACTTGGGAAACTTAGATTTTCCTCATTTTGGCATGGCCTAGTTCTTTATAAATGTTATCTTTATTGAGTTGTTATAGACCAATTATTCGTAGGTATTAGGTGATTTAGAACTTTTCATTGGGTTATTGGAACCTAGATCAATGGTATTCATGTATCCTCCCATCCTTGGGTTATTCAAAAAATTGATTTCACCTATATTAGTTATATAATATACCGGATGGTAAGTACTCGGTTGAGTGGTTCGGTTCACACCAAGTTATGGTGTATATCCCAGGCCATTGGCATTGCATTAACAGGTGCATATAACCTGAATCACCACAGATGGAGTTAATTTTCTTTACTATGTTCCTAAGATGACCAAATACTGAATTTAAATGGTTGAGGAATTGGTCTTTGGCATTTATGGGTGCACCAACAATTGGTGTGTTATGAATATTCTCGGCTCTTGCAGTCGTTGCTAAATTCAAACAATTACTATAAGAATTTTTTTCCCACTTGTGAGTTCTGTCGACCAGTGTTTGCGTTGCAGTGGTAATATGTTGGTTGCCTAAGACAATTTCACTAATATATTTTTTTACATCATCTATTTTATGTGTCAAAGTCACTTCAAATGCTAATTCAGCACTGAGTATCCCAACGGGACTGCCAAAAATATATTTGTGTGGTTTTCACTTGGAGTCATTAATAGGTTTACATTTTAACTGCGGTCATTCGAGGTAAGGTTATGGTATTTCCAAATAATATATCCCATCCTTGTTATAATATCACACAATAGTGCAACGTACGATGCTTTAACTAAGAAGACATGTGCTTCCCTTAGGGAAGACTTTGAAGTGAGTGCGAAATTGCTATGATTAACTAGAACAAAAGAAGTAATAAAGTTAACAAATTAAAATAACGTATAGCTTTGAACTTGATGAAAAATAGTTGCTTAAAGGATTACGCTGTGAAATCTAAAGCAATGGAGTAAAATATTACACTACGAAATGTAAAGAAAGAAAGTAAAAGAAATCAAATGTAAAGGCATGAAACTTTAATAAACTTAAAAGAAAGATACAATCTACCTTACAATCTACTTCAAATTGAAATAAATGGGCTAAATAAAAGAAAATAAAAGAAAATAAAGGAAAGAAAGGATAAAACAAGTAAATGTAGTTTTGGTGATGGAGTCCTTTTTCCTTTGTATGCTCGTTTCTTATTTATAGAAATTTTCGCCATGCAACATAATTGTTCTCGTAATTGCTTGGTGTTTATTCAACCCAATTGATGAACTATTGCTAATATTAACGTTTCTTAGTGCTTAATCTGCATCCAAAGTATTGTCAAGAGTCTATCGTTGAATCTTCTTTTGTTATTAATACTACTAATTTTACTTGGCTATAATTTCCATTTAATACAAGTACATGGAAGTTGTAAGAGGGTAATGTGACTAGAGTCTGAGAAGAAGCTAGAATGGGTGAGGTGTGACCCACTCCAATCGATACTGTCTTCAAGGTGCTCAAAGTCTCAGGAGCAGTTTCTGGTAGAACCTTCCTCTTCTAGTAAAAATGGAGTGAATGCTATGACCTCTTCCTGCAAGAAGATGAAATTCATAAGCAATAATAATAACTTGGAGAGAGGAATCTTATAAAAATGATGGTTATGATGGGGGGAGTGAAGAAGTAAGCACATAGCACGTAGAAAGTAAGAGAGGGGAGAGAATACTAGGTCTAGTGTGATATTGATAGAGCAATGCCTTAAACTAGATCTTTTGATATCTGATATGACCTTACCAAGGGTCCTATTTATATGTGAATAATAGAGCTGGGTCAACTAGGCTACTTGTACAAGTATATAGACATTAGTACTTTTTCTAGTAATAGAATAATTTTTCATGATCAGGGGCCCCTCATGGTGGAACCCCTCGCCCAAACAAGTTCTATTTTCTAGTATACCTTTGGGTTGAGGGATCACTTGAGGTGAGTACCATAACCCAATTCCTATTTTACCATGCTTCATAGTTTATGAGATGAATAAGGAACCACTGGTGGTGGAACCTCTTATGTCAGCAGCCACATCACTTGTTGGGGGGGGGGTCTTACACTCCCTCACCACAAATCTTGTTCATTATATTTAACACTTGGAAGAGGGGTCACTTGAGTTGAACCCCCTCTCCATAAATTACTGTTTGTCTTGGTATGGTTGAGGGGTTCCTAGTGGTGGACTCGCTCACCATAAAATAACTCTTTATTATAATCTTGGAATAGGGGTCCCTCATGGTGGAGTCCCTCTCCCAAATTATACCCTTACTTTGGTATAAGATGAGGGGTCCCTCACATGAACTCCTTCACCACAAATTAGTCTTTGACTGTTGTCTCAACAAAGGGGTTACTAACAGTGAACTCCCTTGCTATAAATAATTCTTTGGTTATGGTCTTGGCTGAGGGGTTCGTCGCAATGAACTCCCTCACCACAAATCATTCTTTGGATGTCAATATTGGCAGAGGGATCCGTTGCAGTGGACTCCCTCGCCCAAGATTATTTTTGTTGTGAGGCAATACCCCTATACAATAGTCCCCTCGTCCAATGTCTTTGGGTTAGGCAACCCAAAAGTCTTTGTATGCCATCATTACGTTCTTCAATCAAGGGACCCTAGGGTAGCTTCTTTCATTACGCCTAGGGTCTTTAAATGCTCTGTCACATAATCCCAAGTTTAGGGTCTTGAGGGGCCCCGTGTTGGCACAGGAATTGGCATCCTATCATTTTGGTAATAATGTACCTAACTTTTAGTTTTTGCAAAATGCAGTCCTATTCTCATATAAAATCCCCCTTTTTATTTGAACTTCTTCTTCACTTTTTTCTTTAACATTCTCAAAGTTCTTGAAAGAGAGGGAAGAAAAATTCTTAGAGTCCTTTCATAGCTTTTCAACTTTCAAACTTCTTATAAAACATATTCTAATGGCTTATTCATCGCAAACCACTCATTTGGCCATTACTACCACCACTAGAGAGTTTCTAGTCTTTTTTATTCCCATTTCAGTTACCATTTCTATGGAAGTATCCACGTGCGTAACTACCATAGCCACCATCATCCCCATCCTTGCTTCAACCATCGTGGGTGGTTCTATTTGTGGGGTTATTATTATTGAGGGTCCTTCGACCACCACCTCCCTCTCACGTTCTCACAACGACTATCTTCTCAACTGACAACAAAGGGATTTTGGTCTTTACCTCCACGCTCCATACTTTGGGCTGAGGGATAACTTCATGGACTCTCTCATAAATTTTGAAGATATTTTTGTTGCTAAGATTGTCGAGCAACCCAAGTGGGATAGGTGAGTCATCTGATTTCCCTATTGTACTTCCTGATTCTATTCTTGGGGTTAGAGTGGATCAGAGTGACTTTCCTCAATATAATACTGAACTTAAAGTTTATGGAGAGTCCCCTGACAAGTGGGAACTCTGGGTAGATCACATACTTGCCACTCATTTGCACAAGGTTGTACCCGAGGGTCTTGGACTTATCAAAATAATTGATAGTTTGAGAACTTTCTCAGTTGCGAAGAATGATGCCTCCTTCAATATTTTAGCCTCCCGTTGGATAAGGAACTCACACACTTTCATAACTAGGTGTGGGGAATTTACAATAACTTTTGAAGATATTTGTGAGTTGCTTACCATTCCCTACTTAGGGGAACATGTCTTCAGGATGCAATGGTTAAGGGACTTCACTCAACTATTTCTAAATTTACCAAGTATATGTAAATTAACCAAACTGGTGTCACCAAAAATTCCTTTGCCAAATTGAAAAGGTATTGGTTTAAAGATTTGAAGAAGCTCCCCAAATATGGGCCTTCGAGCAGGGTGTCCAGAAACTAGATGGGTCAAAAGTTTAATTCCCCTTTATACTTAGTAGCTTTCTTTTTTACTTTCTTGATATGGTTCTTGTTCCCAGGGAGACCAAACGATTCCCCTCGTGAGATTATTTTCAGACTGGCAGTGAGACTTGATCAATGGTGGGTTATACTCCTCGGAGCTTTGACTCTTGGTTCTTATGGTCATTTTTATACTACTAAGTAAATCAAGTCTTGCATCATGATGGTTTTTTGCTTAAGCATTTTCCCAACTTTGGCCCGAAAATAAGGTCCATCCATATAGAGTCACTACACCAAAACTGGCGATTGGTCACGGACAAAATCCCTGACCAAGACTGTGGGTCGCAAACTTGGGTCGTGACCATTTCGGGCGTGACCAATTTCGTGGGTCACGGCCAAAGCCCGTGACCAAAAAATGGTCACGTCCCAGAGGGGGGCACGGAAAATGGTCGCGTACTTGGGCCATGACCCATGTCATGACGGGTCGCGGCCCTCATCCGTGACCCACAATCGTGACAAATTAGTCGCGGCCAAAATCCGCGACCCACAACCCCGACCAAAAAAATGAAAAAAATGGTCGCGGCCCAAGTTCGTGACCCACAACCATGACAAAAAAAAGGAAAAAAATGGTCGCGACCCAAGTCCGTGACCCCAATCGTGACCAAAAATTGGCAGAGTTTCCTCTACTTTCTGAACATTCCAAACCCGGTAAATGTAAAACCTGCTTATTATAAATCTCACGCGGCCATAAAATTCAACAATCAAATTATAAAAGACCTCATGGCCATAAAACTAAACAATAAAAACCCGCACAGTTGTAACACATAAAAAACATAATCATGAATGTCCACAACATATAAACAATCTTCATGTTGTAAATCATTGCCTCCTTCATTTGTTCCACGTGAAAAAATCCTACAAAGTATAGGATACAAAAATAAATGATATCAGTAACCAAGTAGTTTTACAAAAAAGTTACTCAAGTTGAAAAATCGCATATATGAGTTAAAATTATCAACATATCAATGTTTTTATGCCTAAGTCTATAAATATGAAAATTATCGTCATATTCTCAAACCGGGGGTTCCGTGATCGCGCGGCCCATTCGTACGAGTTACATTGGTCCCGTATGAGGTGTTGGTGCCTCCCACGGGGCCATTCGGTGGCTGTTTTGGGTTTTCCCCCACTAACCCCATGTTTTGCCTAAGTCTAGAATTATGCAAATTATCATGGTATTCAAAAACTAGGGGTCCCATGATCGCGCGGTCAGTTCCTACGAGTTGCATTGGTCGCTTACGAGGTGTTGGTGCCACTCACCGGGCCGTTCCGGGGCTATTTCAGCTTTTCACCCACTAACGCAATGTTTTTACGCCTAAGTCTATAAATATGAAAATTACCATCGTATTCTCAAACCGGGAGTCCCGTGGTTGCGTGGTCAGTTCCTACGAGTTACATTGGTCCCATGGGAGGTGTTAGTGTCACCCATGGGGCCGTTCGGGGACTATTTTGGCTTTTCACCCACTAATGCCTTGTTTTTAAGCCCAAGTGTAGAAATATTCAAATTAATATCGTATTCTCAAACCAGGAGTCATGTGGCCATGCGGTCCATTCCTACGAGTTACATTGGTCCCGGGGGAGGTGTTGGTGCCTCCACGGGACCATTCGGGGGCTATTTTTGGTTTCCACCCTCTAATGCCATGTTTCCAAGCCTAAGTCTAGAAATATTCAAATTATCATCTTATTCTCAAACCAGGAGTCCAGTGGGTGCGTGGTCAGTTCCTACGAGTGACATTGGTCCCGTGGGAGGTGTTGGTGCCACCCACGTGGCCGTTCGGGGGATGTTTCGGGTTATCACCCACTAATGCCATGTTTTTAAACCTAAGTATAGAAATAATAAATTTATCATCATATTCTAAAACCGGGAGTCCTGTGATAGCGCGGTGAGTTGTTACGAGTTACATTAGTCCCCTGTGAAGTGTTGGTGCCACATACGGGGCCGTTCAGGGGATGTTTCGGATTTTCAACCACTAACACCATGTTTTAAGCCTAAGTCTAGAAATATTCAAATTACCATCGTATTCTCAAATCAGGAGTCCCGTGATCACGCGGTGAGTTCCTATGAGTTACATTGGTCCCGTAGGAGGTGTTGATGCCACTCACGGGGTCGTTCGGGGGTTGTTTCGACTTTTCACCCACTAACGCCATGTTTTTAAGCCTAAGTCTAGAAATATGCAAATTATCATTGTATTCTCAAACTGAGAGTCCCGTGATCGCACGGTGAGTTCCTACCAGTTACATTGGTCCCGTGTGAGGTGTTGGTGCCACTCCAGGGGCCATTCGGGGGTTGTTTCGTCTTTTCACAAACTAACGTCATGTTTTTAAGCCTAAGTATAGAAATATGCAAATTATCATTGTATGCTCAAACCGGGAGGACCGTGGGTGCATGGTCAGTTCCTATGAGTTACATTGGTCCCATGGGAGGTGTTGGTGCCACCCACGGGGCCGTTCCGAGGCTGTTTTGAGTTTTCATCCACTAACGCCATGTTTTTAATCCTAAGTCTAGAAATATTCAAATTACCATCGTATTCTCAAATCGGGAGTCCCGTGCCTACGATGTTAATTCCTACGAGTTACATTGATGTTTTTTAGCCGAAGTCCTGATATTTTTTAGTTATCATCGTATTCTCAAACCGAGAGTCCCGTGATCACGCGACGAGTTTCGACGAGTTACATTGGTCCCATGCGAGGTGTTGGTGCCACCCACGGGGCCATTCGGGGGCTGTTTCGGGTTTTCACCCACTAACGCCATGTTTTGCCAAATTCCTGATACTTTAAAATTATCGTCGTATTCTCAAACCAAGACTCCCGTGAATGCGTGGTCAGTTCCTACGAGTTACATTAGTCCCGTGTGAGGTGTTGGTGCCACTCACGAGGTCGTTCGGGGGTTGTTTTGGGTTTTCACCCATTAACGTAATGTTTTTAAGACTAAGTCTAGAAATATGAAAACTATAATTATATTCTCAAACCGGGGGTCTCGTGATCGCGTGGTCAGTTTCTACGAGTTACATTAGTCACATGCGTGCTGTTTGTGCCACTCAAGGGGCCGTTCGGGGGCTGTTTTGGCTTTTCACCCACTATCGTCATGATTTTAAGCCTAAGTCTGAAAACATGCAAATTATCATCGTATTCTCAAACTGGGATTCATGTGATCGCGCGCTGAGTCACTAAGAGTTACATTGGTCTCGTGGGAGGTGTTGGTGCCACTTACGGGGCCGTTTGGGGGTTGTTTTAACTTTTCACCCACTAACGCCATGTTTTTAAGCCGAATTCTAGAAATATGCAAATTATAATCGTATTATCAAACCGGGGGTCCCGTGATCGCGCGGTGAGTACTTACGAGTTACAATGGTCTCGTGCGAGGTGTTTGTGCCACTCACGGAGCCTTTCGGGGGCTCTTTCGGCTTTTCACCCACAAACGTCATGTTTTTAAGCCTAAGTCTAGAAATACACAAATTATCGATGTATTCTCAAACCGAGAGTCCCGTGGCTACGCGGTCAGTTCCTACAACTCACATTGGTCCCGTGGGAGATATTGGTGCCTCCCACGGGGCCATTCGGGGGCTGTTTTGGGTTTTCACCATCTAACCCCATGTTTTTACGCCTAAGTCCTGATATTTTTCAATTATCATCGTATTCTAAAATCGGGAGTCCCGTGACCACGCGGTCAGTTCTGACGAGTTACATTGGTCTCGTGCGAGGTGTTGGTGCCACCCACAGGGCCATTCGGGGGATGTTTCGGGTTTTCCCCACTAACACCATGTTTTGCCTAATTCCTAATATTTTTAAATTATAATCGTATTCTTAAATCGGGATTCCCGTGATCGCACTATCAGTTCCTATGAGTTACATTGGTCCCGTGCGAGGTGTTGGTGCCACTCACGGGGGAGGTCGGGGGATGTTTCGTGTTTTCACCCATTAACACAAGGTTTTTAAGCCTAAGTCTAAAAATATGGAAATTATCAACCTATTCTCAAACTGGGGGTCCCATGATCCCGCGGTGAGTTCCTACGAGTTACATTGGTCCCGTGCGAGGTGTTGGAGCCACTAATGGGGCCTTCGGGGGCTGTTTCGACTTTTCACCCACTATTGTCATATTTTTAAGCCTAAGTCTAAAATATGCAAATTATCGTTGTATTCTAAAATTGGGAGTCCCGTGGCTGCGTGGTCAGTTCCTACCAGTTACATTGGTCCCGTGGGAATTCTTGGTGCCACCCACGGGGCCATTTGGGGGGTGTTTCGAGTTTTCACCCACTAACGCTATGTTTTTAAGCCTAAGTCTAGAAATATTCAAATTACCATCATATTCTCAAACTGGGAGTCCCATGGGTGTGTGGTCAGTTCCTACGAGTTACATTGGTCCTATGGGAGGTATTGGTCCCACCCACGAGGCCGTTCTGGGCTATTTCGGGTTTTCACCCACTAACGCTATGTTTTTAAGCCTAAGTCTAGAAATAAAAAAATTATCCTTGTATTCTCAAACCGGGAGTCCCGTGATCGTGCGATGAGTTGCGACGAGTTACATTGGTCCCATGCGAGGTGTTGGTGCCACTCACGGGACCGTTCGGGGGCTGTTTCGGCCTTTTGCCCACTAATGCAATGTTTTTAAGCCCAAGTCAAGAAATATTCAAATTACCATCGTATTCTCAAACCAAGAGTCCCGTGATCGCGCGGTTAGTTCTTATGAGTTACATTGGTCCCGTGGGAGGTGTTGGTGCCTCCCACGGAGCCGTTCGGGGGTTGTTTCATCTTTTCACCCACTAACGTCATGTTTTTTAAACCTACGTCTAGAAATTTGCAAATTATTGTTGTATTCTCAAAACGGAAGTCCCGTGGTTACGTGGTCAGTTCCTACGAGTTACATTGGTCCCACGAGAGGTGTTGATGCCACCCACAAGGCCGTTTGGGGGTTTTTTCAGGTTTTCACCCACTAACACCCTGTTTTTAATCCTAAGTCTAGAAATATTCAAATTACCATTTTATTCTCCAACTTGGAGTCTCGTGGTTGTGTAGTCAGTTCCTACGAGTTACATTGGTCCCGTGGGAGGTGTTGGTGGCTCCCACGGGGACATTTGGGGGTTGTTTTTGTTTTTCACCCTCTAACGCCATGTTTTAAAGCCTAAATCCTGAGATTTGAAAATTATCTTCCTATTCTCAAATTGGGAGTCTCGTGATCACGTGATCAGTTTTGACGAGTTACGTTGATCCCGTGCGAGGTGTTGGTGCCACCCACAAGGCCGTTCGGGCGTTGTTTCGAGTTTTCCTCCACTAACGCCATGTTTTGCCAAATTCCTGATATTTTTAAATTATCGTCGTATTCTCAAATCGGGAGTCCCGTGATCGTGCGATTTTTTCCTACGAGTTACATTGGTCCTGTGTGAGGTGTTAGTGCCACTCACGGGGTCGTTCGGGGGTTATTTTGCGTTTTCACCCATTAACGTAATGTTTTTAAGCCTAAGTCTAGAAATATGCAAACTGTCATCATATGCTCAAACCGGGGGTCCTGTGATCGCGCGGTGAGTTCCTACGACTTTCATTGGTCCCGTGTGAGGTGTTGGTGCCACTCACGGGGCCATTCGGGGGCTGTTTTGGCGTTTCACCCACAATCGTCATGTTTTTAATCCTAAGTCTAAAAATATGCGAAATATCATTGTATTCTCAAATTGGGAGTCTTGTGATCGTGCGGTGAGTTCCTACGGGTTACATTGGTCCCATGGGAGGTGTTAGTGCCACTCACGGGGCCACTCGGGTGTTTTTTTATCATTTTCACCCACTAACGCTATGTTTTTAAGCTTAAGTCTAGAAATATGCAAATTATCATCGTATTCTCAAACCGGGGGTCCCGTGATCGCGTGGTGAGTTCCTACGAGTTACAATGGTCTCGTGCGAGGTGTTCGTGCCACTCACGGGGCCATTTGGGGTTGTTTTGGCTTTTCACCCACTAACGTAATGTTTTTAAGCCTAAGTTTATAAATATGCAAATTATCATTGTATTC
Source organism: Sambucus nigra (assembly GCA_949130495.1). Lineage (NCBI taxonomy): Eukaryota > Viridiplantae > Streptophyta > Magnoliopsida > Dipsacales > Adoxaceae > Sambucus > Sambucus nigra. Next base: position 377,251,258 of record OX422214.1, on the reverse strand, counting down.
TCAAATCGGGAGTCCCGTGGCTACGCGGTCAGTTCCTACGATTACATTGGTCCCGTCGGAGGTGTTGGTACCTCCCACGGGGCCGTTCGGGGGCCATTTTGGCTTTTCACCATCTAATCCCATGTTTTTAATCCTTAGTCCTGATATTTTTCAATTATCATCGTATTCTCAAATCGAGAGTCCCATGACTGCGGGGTCAGTTCAGATGAGTTACATTGGTCCCGTAGGAGGTGTTAGTGCCACCCACGGGGCCGTTCGGGTTTTCCCCCACTAATGCCATGTTTTGTCTAATTCCTGATATTTTTAAATTATCGTTGTATTCTTAAACCGGGTGCCTCGTGATTGAGCTGTCAGTTCCTATGAGTTACATTGGTCCCGTGCGAGGTGTTGGTGCCACTCACGGTGCCGTTCGTGGGATGTTTTGGGTTTTCACCCATTAACACCCTATTTTTAAGCCTAAGTCTAGAAATATTCAAATTATCATCGTATTAGCAAATCAGGGGTCCCATGATCGCGAGGTGAGTTCCTACGAGTTACATTGGTCCCATGCGAGGTGTTGGTGCCACTAACAGGGCCTTCGGGGGATATTTTGGACTTTCGCCCACTATCGCCATGTTTTAAGCCTAAGTCTGAAAATATGCAAATGATCATCGTATTCTCAAACTGGGAGCCCCGTGGGGGCGTGTTCAGTTCCTACCAGTTACATTGGTGTCGTGGGAAGTCTTGGTGCCACCCAGGGGCCGTTCGAGGGGTGTTTCGAGTTTTTAGCCACTAACGCCATGTTTTTGAGCCTAAGTATAGAAATATTCAAATTACTGTCATATTCTCAAATCGGGAGTCCCATGGGTGAGTGGTCAGTTCCTACGAGTTACATTGGCCCCGTGGGAGGTGTTAGTGCCACCCACGGGGCCGTTCGGGGCTGTTTCGAGTTTTCACCTACTAACGCCATATTTTTAAGCCTATATTTATAAATATTCAAATTATCATTGTATTCTTAAATCGGGAGTCCCGTGATCATGCGGTGAGTTGCTACCAGTTACATTGGTCCCATGCGAGGTGTTGGTTCCACTTACGGGGCTGTTCGGGGGTTGTTTCGGCTTTTCACTCACTAACGTCATTTTTTTAAGTCCAAGTCTAGAAATATTCATATTCTTGTCGTATTATCAAACCAAGAGTCATGTGATCGTGCGGTTAGTTCCTACGAGCTACATTGGTCCCGTGGGAGGTGATGGTGCCTCCCACGTGGTCGTTCGGGGGCTGTTTCGGCTTTTCGCCCACTAACACCTTATTTTCAAGCCCAAGTCGTGAAATATTCAAATTACCTTCGTATTTTCAAACCAAGAGTCCCGTGATCGTGCGGTTAGTTCCTACGAGTTACATTGGTCCCGTGGGAGGTGTTGGTGCCTCCCACGGGGCCGTTCGGGGGTTGTTTCTGCTTTTTACCCACTAACGCCATGTTTTTAAGCCAAATTGTAAAAATATGCAAATTATGATTGAATTCTCAAAACGGTAGTCCCTTGGCTGCGTGGTCAGTTCCTACGAGTTACATTGGTCCCATGGGAGGTGTTGGTGCCACCCATGGGGATGTTTGGGGGCTTTTTCAGGTTTTCACCCACTAACACCGTGTTTTTAATCCTAAGTCTGGAAATATTCAAATTACCATGGTATTATCAAACTAGGAGTCCCGTGGCTGCGCGGTCATTTCCTACGAGTTACATTAGTCCCGTGGGTGGTGTTGGTGCCTCCTAGGGGGCCGTTCAGGGGCTATTTTGGGTTTTCACCCTCTAATGCCATGTTTTTAAACCTAAATCCTGATATTTTTCAATTATCATTGTATTCTCAAATCGGGAGTCCTGTGATCACACGATCAGTTTTGACGAGTTACATTGATCCCGTGCGAGGTGTTGGTGCCACCCACAGGGCCGTTCAGGGGCTAGTTTAGGTTTTCCTCCACTAACGACATGTTTTGCCTACTTCCTGATATTTTTAAATTATCATTGTATTCTCAAATCAGGAGTCCCATGATCGCGCGATCAGTTCCTACGAGTTACATTGGTCCCGTGTGAGGTGTTGGTGCCACTCACGGGGTCGTTCGGGGGTTGTTTTGCTCTTTCACCCGTTAACGTAATGTTTCTAAGCCTAAGTTTAGAAATATGAAACTATGGTCATATTATCAAACCGGGGGTCACGTGATCACTTGGTGAATTCCTACGAGTTACATTGGTCCCGTGTGAGGTGTTGGTGCCACTCACGGGGTCGTTCGGGGGTATTTCAGCTTTTCACCCACAATCGTCATGTTTTTAAGCCTAAGTCTAAAAATATGTAACTTATCATCGTATTCTCAAATTGGCAGTCCTGTGATTGCGCGGTGGGTTCCTACGAGTTACATTCGTCCCGTGGGAGGTGTTGGTGCCACTCACGGGGCCGCTTGGGTGTTGTTTTCGCTTTTCACCCATTAACGCCATGTTTTTAAGCCTATGTCTAGAAATATGCAAATTATCATCGTATTCTCAAACCGGGGCTCCCGTGATCGCGTGGTGAGTTCCTACGAATTACAATGGTCTCGTGCGAGGTGTTCGTGCCACTCACGGGGCTGTTCGGGGGCTGGTTCGACTTTTCACCCACTAACATCATATTTTTAGGCCTAAGTCTAGAAATATGCAAATTGTCATTGTATTCTTAAACCGGTAGTCCCGTGGTTACATGGTCAGTTCCTTAGAGTTATATTGGTCCCGTAGGAGGTGTTGGTGCCTCCCTCGGGGTCGTTCGGGGGCTGTTTTGGGTTTTCACCATCTAACCCCATGTTTTTAAGCCTAAGTCCTGATATTTTTCCATTATCGTCGTATTCTTAAATCGGGATTCCCATGACTGCGCAATCAGTTTCGACGAGTTACATTTGTCCTGTGCGAGGTGTTGGTTCAACCCACGGGCCCATTCAGGGGATGTTTCGGGTTTTCCCCCACTAACGCCGTGTTTTTCCTAATTCCTGATATTTTTAAATTATCATCGTGTTCTTAAACCGGGAGTCCCGTGACCGCGCTGTCACTTCCTATGAGTTACATTAGTCCCGTTTGAGGTGGTTGCGCCACTCATGGGGTCGTTCGGGGTCTGTTTCGAGTTTTCACCCATTAACATGTTGTTTTTAAGCCTAAGTCTAGAAATATGCAAATTATCATCGTATTATCAAATCGGGTGTCCCATGATCGCGCGGTGAGTTCCAAGGAGTTACATTGGTCTCGTGCGAGGTGTTGGTGCCACTAACGGGACCTTAGGGGGATGTTTCGGCTTTTCACCCACTATCGTCATGTTTTTAAGACTAAGTCTGAAAATATGCAAATTATCATTGTATTCTCAAACTGGGAGTCCCGTGGCTGCATGGTTCCTACCAGTTATATTGGTCCCGTGGGTAGTCTTGGTGCCACCCACGGGGCCGTTCGGGGGGTGGGGGGGGGGGTGTTTCGAGTTTTCACCCACTAACGCCATGTTTTTAAGCCTAAGTCTAAAATATTCAAAGTAACATCTTATTCTCAAACCGAGAGTCCCATGGGTGGGTGGTCTGTTCCTACGAGTTACATTGGTCCCGTGGGAGGTGTTGGTGCCACCAATGGGCCTGTTCGGGGCTGTTTCGGGTTTTCACCCACTAAAGCCATGTTTTTAAGCCTAAGAATATAAATATTCAAATTATCGTTATATTCTCAAATCGGAAGTCCCATGATCGTGCGGTGTGTTGCTACGAGTTACATTGGTCCCATGCGAGGTGTTGGTTCCACTCACGGGGCCGTTCGGGGGTTGTTTCTGCTTTTCACCCACTTACCCCATATTTTTAAGCCGAAGTCTAGAAATATGAAAATTATGATCGTATTCTCAAACTGGGGGTCCCGTGATCGCGCGGTGAGTTCCTAGGAGTTACATCGGTCCCGTGGGAGGTGTTGGTGTCACACACGTGGCCGTTCGGGGGATGTGTCGGGTTATCGCCCACTAATGCCATGTTTTTAAACCTAAGTATAGAAATAATAAATTTATCATCGTATTCTAAAACCAGGAGTCCTGTGATCGCGCGGTGAGTTGTTACGACTTACATTAGTCCCGTGTGAGGTGTTGGTGCCACATACGGGGTCGTTCAGGGGTTGTTTCGGCTTTTCAACCACTAACACCATGTTTTTAAGCCTAAGTCTATAAATATTAAAATTACCATCGTATTCTCAAATCAGGAGTCCCGTGATCACGCGGTGAGTTCCTACGAGTTACATTTGTCCCGTGTGAGGTGTTGGTGCCACTCCAGGGGCCCTTCGGGGGTTGTTTCGTCTTTTCACAAACTAACGTCATGTTTTTAAGCCTAAGTATAGAAATATGCAAATTATCATTGTATGCTCAAACCGGGAGGCCCATGGGTGCGTGGTCAGTTCCTATGAGTTACATTGGTCCCATGGGAGGTGTTGGTGCCACCCACGGGGCCGTTCTGAGGCTGTTTTGGGTTTTCACCCACTAACGCCATGTTTTTAATCCTAAGTCTAGAAATATTCAAATTACCATCGTATTCTCAAATCGGGAGTCCCGTGGCTACGATGTTAATTCCTACGAATTACATTGGTCCCGTGGGAGGTGTTGGTGCCTCCCACGGGGCCATTCAGGGGCTGTTTTGGGTTTTCACACTCTAACTCCATGTTTTTTAGCCGAAGTCCTGATAATTTTTAGTTATCATCGTATTCTCAAACCGAGAGTCCCGTGATCACGTGACGACTTTCGACGAGTTACATTGGTCCTATGCGAGGTGTTGGTGCCACCCACGGGGCCATTCGGGGGCTGTTTCGGGTTTTCACCCACTAACGCCATGTTTTGCCAAATTCCTTATACTTTTAAATTATCGTCGTATTCTCAAACCGAGACTCCCGTGAATGCGTGGTCAGTTCCTACGAGTTACATTAGTATCGTGTGAGGTGTTGGTGCCACTCACGGGGTCGTTCGGGGGTTGTTTTGGGTTTTCACCCATTAACGTAATGTTTTTAAGACTAAGTCTAGAAATATAAAAACTATCATTATATTCTCAAACCGGGGGTCTCGTGATCGCGCGGTCAGTTTCTACGAGTTACATTGGTCACATGCGTGCCGTTTGTGCCACTCAAGGGGCCGTTCGGGGGCTGTTTCGGCTTTTCACCCACTATCGTCATGATTTTAAGCCTAAGTCTGAAAACATGCAAATTATCATCGTATTCTCAAACTGGGATTCATGTGATCGCGCGCTGAGTTACTAAGAGTTACATTGGTCTCGTGGGAGGTGTTGGTGCCACTTACGGGGCCGTTTGGGGGTTGTTTTGACTTTTCACCCACTAACGCCATGTTTTTAAGCCGAATTCTAGAAATATGCAAATTATCATCGTATTATCAAACCGGGGATCTCGTGATCACGTGGTGAGTACTTACGAGTTACAATGGTCTCGTGCGAGGTGTTCGTGCCACTCACGGGGCCTTTCGGGGGCTCCTTCGGCTTCTCGCCCACAGACATCATGTTTTTAAGCCTAAGTCTAAAAATACACAAATTATCGTTGTATTCTCAAACCGGGAGTCCCTTGGCTACGCGGTCAGTTCGTACGAGTCACATTGGTCCCGTGAGAGATATTGGTGCCTCCCACGGGGCCATTCGGGGGCTGTTTTGGGTTTTCACCATCTAACCCCATGTTTTTACGCCTAAGTCCTGATATTTTTCAATTATCATCGTATTCTAAAATTGGGAGTCCCGTGACCACGTGGTCAGTTCTGACGAGTTACATTAGTCCCGTGCGAGGTGTTGGTGCCACCCACAGGGCCATTCGGGGGATGTTTCGGGTTTTCCCCCACTAACACCATGTTTTGCCTAATTCCTAATATTTTTAAATTATAATCGTATTCTTAAATCGGAATTCCCGTGATCGCGCTATCAGTTCCGATCAGTGACATTGGTCTCGTGCGAGGTGTTGGTGCCACTCACGTGGGAGGTCGGGGGATGTTTCCTGTTTTCACCCATTAACACCAGGTTTTTAAGCCTAAGTCTAAAAATATGGAAATTATCAACGTATTCTCAAACTGGGGGTCCCGTGATCACACGGTGAGTTCCTAGGAGTTACATCGGTCCCGTGCGAGGTGTTGGTGCCACTCACGTGGCCGTTCGGGGGTTGTTTCGGCTTTTCAGCCAATAACGTCGTGTTTTTAAGCCTAAGTCTAGAAATATGCAAATTATCTTTGTATTCTCAAAACGGCAGTCCCGTGGCTGCGTGGTCAGTTCCTACGAGTTACATTGGTCCCATGGGAGGTGTTGGTGCCACCCACGGGGCCGTTCGGAGGCTGTTTCGGGTTTTCACCCACTAACGCCATGTTTTTAATCCTAAGTCTAGATATATTCAAATTACCATGCTTTTAAGCCTAAGTCTAGAAATATGAAAATTATCATCGTATTCTCAAATCGAGGGTCCCGTGATCGTGCAGTGAGTTCCTACGAGTTACAATGGTCTCGTGAGAGGTGTTCGTGCCACTCACGGGGACGTTCGGGGGCTGCTTCGGCTTTTCACCCACTAACGTCATGTTTTTAAGCCTAAGTCTATAAATATGAAAATTATCATTGTATTTTCAAACCGAGAGTCTCGTGGCTACGCGGTCAGTTCCTCCGAGTTACATTGGTCCCGTCGGAGGTGTTGGTGCCTCCCACGGAGCCGTTCGGGGGCTGTTTTGTGTTTTCACCATCTAACCTAATGTTTTTAAGCCTTAGTCCTGATATTTTTCAATTATCATCTTATTCTCAAATCGAGAGTCTCGTGACCGCGCGGTCAGTTCAGACAAGTTACATTGGTCCCGTGCTAGGTGTTAGTGCCACCCACGGGGCCGTTAGGGGGATCTTTCGAGTTTTCCCCACTAATGCAATGTTTTGTCTAATTCCTGATGTTTTTAAATTATCATCGTATTCTTAAATCGGGAGTTTCATGATTGCGCTGCCAGTTCCTATGAGTTACATTGGTCCCGTGCGAGGTATTGGTGTCACTCACGGGGTCGTTCGGGGGCTGTTTCGGGTTTTCACCCATTAGCACCCTGTTTTTAAGCCTAAGTAAAGAAATATACAAATTATCATTGTATTATCAAATTAGGGGTTCCATGATCGCGCGGTGAGTTCCCACGAGTCACATTGGTCCCATGCGAGGTGTTGGTGCCACTGACGGGGCCTTCGGGGGCTATTTCGACTCTTCACCCACTACCGCCATGTTTTTAAGCCTAAGTCTGAAAATATGAAAATTATCGTCGTATTCTCAAACAGGAGTCCCATGGCTGCGTGATTAGTTCCTACCACTTACATTGGTCCCGTGGGATGTCTTGGTGACACCCATGGGGCCGTTCGAGGGGTGTTTCAAGTTTTCACCCACTAACGCCATGTTTTTTAGCCTAAGTTTGGAAATATTCAAATTATCGTCATATTCTCAAACCGAGAGTCCCATGGGTGTGTGGTCAGTTCCTACGAGTTGCATTGGCCCCGTGGGAGGTGTTCGTGCCACCCACGGGGCCGTTCGGGGCTGTTTCAGGTTTTCACCTACTAACACCATATTTTTAAGCGTAAGTCCAGAAATATTCAAATTATCATTATATTCTTAAATCGGGAGTCCCGTGATCATGTGGTGAGTTGCTACTTGTTACATTGGTCCCATGCGAGGTGTTGATGCCACTTACGGGGCCGTTCGGGGGCTGTTTCGGCTTTTCACCAACTAACGCCACGTTTTTAAGCCCAAGTCTAGAAATATTAAAATTCTTGTCATATTTTGAAACCAAGAGTCCTGTGATCGTGCGATCAGTTCCTACGAGTTACATTGGTCCCGTGGGAGGTGATGGTGCCTCCCATGGGGCCGTTCGGGGGTTGTTTCGGCTTTTCACCCACTAACGCCATATTTTTAAGACCAAGTCAAGAAATATTCAAATTATCGTCGTATTCTCAAACCAAGAGTCCCGTGATCGCGTGGTTAGTTCCTACGAGTTACAGTGGTCCCATCGGAGGTGTTGGTGCCTCCCACGGGGCCGTTCGAGGGTTGTTTCGGCTTTTCACCCACTAACACCATGTTTTTAAGCCTAAGTCTAGAAATATGCAAATTATCATTTTCTTCTCAAAATGGCAGTCCCGCGACTGCGTGGTCAGTTCCTACGAGTTACATTGGTCCCATGGGAGGTGTTGGTGCCACCCACGGGGACATTTGGGGGCTTTTTCAGGTTTTCACCCACTAACACCATGTTTTTAATCCTGTCTAGAAATATTCAAATTACAGTGGTATTCTCAAACTAGGAGTCCCGTGGCTCCGCGTTCAGTTCCTATGAGTTATATTGGTCCCGTGGGAGGTGTTGGTGCCTCCTACAGGGCCGTTCAGGGTATGTTTTGGGTTTTCTCCCGCTAATGCCATGTTTTTAAGCCTAAATCCTGATATTTTTCAATTATCATTGTATTCTAAAATCAGGAGTCGCAGGATCACGCGGTCAGTTTCGACGAGTTATATTGATCTCGTGCGAGGTGTTTGTTCCACCCACAGGGCCATTCGGGAGCTGTTTCGGGATTTCCTCCACTAACGGCATGTTTTGCCTAATTCCTAATATTTTTAAATTATCATGGTATTCTCAAATTGAGAGTCCCATGATGGCGCGATCAGTTCCTACGCATTACAGTGTTCCCATGTGAGGTGTTGGTGCCACTCACGAGGTCGTTCGGGGGCTGTTTTGCATTTTCACCCATTAACGTAATGTTTTTAAGCCTAAGTCTAGAAATATGCAAACTATGGTCATATTCTCAAACCGGGGGTCCCATGATCGCGCGGTGAGTCCCTACAAGTTACATTGGTCCCGTGCGAGGTGTTGGTGCCACTCGTGGGGTCGTTCGGGGGCTATTTTGACTTTTCACCCACAATCGTTATGCTTTAAAGCCTAAGTCTAAAAATTTGCAAATTATCATCGTATTCTCAAATTAGGAGTCCTGTGATCGCGCGGTGAGTTCCTACGTGTTACATTGGTCTCGTGGGAGGTGTTGTTGCCTCCCACGGGGCTATTCGGGGGTTGTTTTAGGTTTTCACCATCTAACCCCATGTTTTTAAGCCTAATTCCTGATATTTTTCAATTATCGTCGTATTCTCAAATCTGGAGTCCCGTGATCGTGCGGTCAGATACGACGAGTTACATTGGTCCCGTGCGAGGTGTTGGTGCCACCCACGGGCCCATTCGGGGGATGTTTCGGGTTTTCCCCCACTAACACCATGTTTTGCCTAATTCCTGATATTTTTAAATTATCATCGTATTCTTAAACCGAGAGTCCCGTGATCGTACTGTTAGTTACTATTAGTTACATTAGTCCCATGCGAGGTGGTTATGCCACTCATGGGCTGTTACCCTGTTTTTACAAATAAGTCTAGAAATTTACAAATTATCATCGTATTGTCAAATCGGGGGTCCCATGATCGCGCGGTGAGTTTCTAAGAGTTGCATTGGTCCCGTGCGACGTTTTGTTGCCACTAACGGAGCCTTCGGGGGCTGTTTCGGCTTTTCACCAACTATCGTCATGTTTTTAAGCCTAAGTCTGAAAATATGCAAATTACCATCGTATTCTCAAACTGGGAGTCCCGTGGCTACGTGGACTGTTCCTACCAGTTATATTGGTCCCATGGGAAGTCTTGGTGCCACCCACGGGGCCATTCGGGAGGTGTTTCAAATTTTCACCCACTAACGCCATGTTTTTAAGCCTAAGTCAAAATTTATTCGAAGCAACGTCATATTCTCAAACCGGGAGTCCCATGGGTGGGTGGCCTAACTCATAGGAAGTGATAATTTGAATATTTCTAGACATAGGCTTAAAAACATGGCATTAGTGGGTGAAAACCCGAAGCATCCCCGAATGGCCCCGTAGGTGGCACTAACACCTTCCATGGGACCAATGTAACTCGTAGGAACTGACCACGCAGCCGCGGGACTTCCGTTTTGAAAACACCAAGTTTTTAATCATGTATAGAAATATTCAAATTACCGTGGTATTCTCAAACTGGGAGTCCCGTGGCTGCGCGGTCACTACTATGAGTTATATTCGTCCTGTGGGAGGTGTTGGTGCCTCCTACGAGGCCGTTCAAGGGATGTTTTGGGTTTTCTCCCACTAACGCCATGTTTTAAGTCTAAATCCTGATATTTTTCAATTATCATCGTATTCTCAAATCGGGAGTCCTGTTATCGCGCGTTCAGTTGCGACGAGTTACATTGATCCCGCGATCATTTTCGACGAGTTATATTGATCACGTGCAAGGTGTTACTGCCACCCACAGGGAGGTTCGGTGTCTGTTTCGGGATTTCCTCCACTAACGGCATGTTTTGCCTAATTCCTAATATTTTTAAATTATCATCGTATTCTCAAATTGAGAGTCCCGTGATCGTGCGATCAGTTCCTACGCCTTACATTATTCCCGTGTGAGGTGTTGGTGCCACTCACGGGGTCGTTCGGGGGCTGTTTTGCATTTTCACCCATTAACGTAACATTTTTAAGCCTAAGTCTAGAAATATGCAAACTATGGTCATATTCTCAAATCGGGGGTCCCGTGATCGCGCGGTGAGTTCCTACGAGTTACATTGGTCCCGTGCGAGGTGTTGGAGCCACTCACGGGGTCATTCGGGGGCTATTTCGGCTTTTCACCCACAATCGTTATGTTTTTAAGCCTAAGTCTAAAAATATGCAAATTATCATCGTATTCTCAAATTGGGAGTCATGTGATCGCGCGGTGAGCTCATACGAGTTACATTGGTCCCGTGGGAGGTGTTGGTGCCACTCACGGGGCCGCTCGGGTGTTGTTTTGGCTTTTCACTTACTAAAGCCATGTTTTTCAGCCCATGTCTAGAAATATACAAACTATCATCGTATTCTCAAACCGGGGGTCCTGTGATCGCTCGGTGAGTTCCTACGAGTTACAATGGTCTCGCGCGAGGTGTTCGTACCACTCAAGGGGCTTTTCGGGGGATGTTTCGGCTTTTCACCCAATAACGTCATATTTTTAAGCCTAAGTCAATAAATATGCAAATTGTTGTTGTATTCTCAAACCGGTAGTCCCGTGGCTACGCGGTCAGTTCCTACGAGTTACATTGGTCCCTTGGGAGGTGTTGGTGCCTCCCACGGGATTGTTCGGGGGCTCTTTTGGGTTTTCACCATCTAACCCCATGCTTTTTAGCCTAAGTCCTGATATTTTTCAATTATCGTCGTATTCTCCAATCTGGAGTCCCGTGACCACGCGGTCAGTTCCGACGAGTTACATTGGTCCCGTGTGAGGTGTTAGTGCCACCCACGAGCCCATTCGGGGGATGTTTCGAGTTTTCCCCCACTAATGCCATGTTTTGCCTAATTCATGATATTTTTAAATTATCATCCTATTCTTAAACCGGGAGTCCCATGATCACGCTATCAGTTCCTATGAGTTACATTAGTCCCGTGCGAGGTGGTTGTGCCACTCACGGGGTCGTTCATGGGCCGTTTCGGGTTTTCACCCATTAACACCCTGTTTTTAAGCATAAGTGTAGAAATATGCAAATAAGTAGTGTATTGTCAAATCAGGGGTCCCATGAATGCACGGTGAGTTCCTAAGAGTTACATTGGTTCCGTGCGAGGTGTTGGTGCCACTAACGGAGCCTTCTGGGGCTGTTTCAACTTTTCACCCACTATCGTCATGTTTTTAAGCCTAAGTCTGAAAATATGCCAATTATCATAGTATTCTCAAACATGGAGTCCCGTGGTTGCGTGGACAGTTCCTACCAGTTATATTGGTCCCGTGGGAAGTCTTGGTGCCACCTATGGGGCCATTCGGGGGGTGTTTCGAGTTTTCAACCACTAACGCCATGTTTTCAAGCCTAAGTCTATAATTATTCGAAGTAACATCATATTCTCAAACCGGGAGACCCATGGGTGGGTGGTCAGTTCCTACGAGTTACATTGGTCCCGTGGGAGGTGTTGGTGCCACCTACGAGGCTGTTCGGAGTTGTTTCGGGTTTTCACCCACTAATACCATGTTTTTAAGCCTAAGTCTAGAAATATTCAAATTATCACTATATTCTGAAACTGGGAGTCCCATGATCGTGCGGTGAGTTGCCACGAGTTACATTGGTCCCATGGGAGGTGTTGGTGCCTCCCACGGGACAGTTCGGGGGTTGTTTAGTCTTTTCACCCACTAACGCCATGTTTTTAAGCCTATGTTTAGAAATATGCAAATTAACATTTTATTCTCAAAATAGCAGTCTCGTGGCTGCGTGGTCAGTTCCTACGAGTTACATTGGTCCCATGGGAGGTGTTGGTGCCACCCACGGGGACGTTTGGGTGTTTTTTCAGGTTTTCATCCCATTAACACCATGTTTTTAATCCTGTCTAGAAATATTCAAATTACCGTGGTATTCTCAAAATTGGAGTGCCGTGGCTGCGCGGTCAGTTCCTATGAGTTATATTTGTCTCGTGGGAGGTGTTAGTGCGGCCTACAGGGCCGTTCAAGGGCTGTTTTGGGTTTTCTCCCGCTAACACGATGTTTTTAAGCCTAAATCCTGATTTTTTTCAATTATCATTGTATTCTCAAATAGGGAGTCCCGTGATCGCGCGGTCAGTTTCGACAAGTTACATTGATCCCCTGCGAGGTGTTGGTGCCACCCATAGGGACGTTCGGGGGTTGTTTCGTGATTTCCTCCACTAACGGCATGTTTTGCCTAATTCCTGATATTTTTAAAAGTATCATCGTATTCTCAAATCGAGAGTCTCGTGATCGTGCGATCAGTTCCTACGCCTTACATTGTTCCCGTGTGAGTTGTTGGTGCCACTCACGGGGTCGTTCGGGGGTTGTTTTGCATTTTCACCCACTAACGTAATGTTTTTAAGCCTAATTCTAGAAATAGGCAAACTATGGTCATATTCTCAAACCGGGGGTCCCTTGATCGCGCGGTGAGTTCCTACGAGTTACATTGGTCCCGTGGGAGGTGTTGGTGCCACTCACGTGGTCGTTCGGGGGCTATTTTGGCTTTTCACCCACAATCGTTATGTTTTCAAGCCTAAGTCTAAAAATATGCAAATTATCATCGTATTCTCAAATTGGGAGTCCTGTGATCGCGCGGTGAGCTCATACGAGTTACATTGGTCCCGTGGGAGGTGTTGGTGCCTCCCACGAGGCCACTCGGGGGCTGTTTCGGCTTTTCACCCACTAAAGCCATGTTTTTAAGCCTATGTCTCAAAATATGCAAATTATCATCGGATTCTCAAACCGTGGGTCCCGTGATCGCGCGGTGAGTTCCTACGAGTTACAATGGTTTCGTGCGAGGTGTTCGTGCCACTCACTGGGTTATTCAGGGGATGTTTCGGCTTTTCACCCACTAACGTCATATTTTTAAGTCCAAGTCTAGAAATATGCAAATTGTTGTTGTATTCTCAAATCGGGAGTCCCGTGGCTACGCGATCAGTTCCTACGAGTTATATTGGTCCCGTGTGTGGTGTTAGTGCCTCCCACGGGGTTGTTCGGGGGCTGCTTTGGGTTTTCAGCATCTAACCCCATGTTTTTGAGCCTAAGTCATGATATTTTTCAATTATCATTGTATTCTCAAAGCTGGAGTCCCGTGATCGCGCAGTCAGTTATGACGAGTTACATTGGTCCCGTGTGAGGTGTTGGTGCCACCCACGGGCCCATTCGGGGGATGTTTCGGGTTTTCCCCTACTAACGCAATGTTTTGCCTAATTCTTGATATTTTTAAATTATCATCGTATTATTAAACTGAGAGTCCCATGATCGCGCTGTCAGTTCCTATGAGTTATATTAGTCTCGTGCGAGGTGGTTGTGCCAGGGGTCGTTTAGGGGCTGTTTTGGGTTTTCACCCATTAACACCCTGTTTTCAAGCATAAGTCTAGAAATATGCAAATTATCATCATATTGTCAAATCGGGTGTCCCATGATCGCGCGGTGAGTTCCTAAGAGTTACATTGGTCCCGTGCGAGGTGTTGGTGCCACTAACGGAGCCTTCGGGGGGCTGTTTTGACTTTTCACCCACTATCGTCATGCTTTTAAGCCTAAGTCTGAAAATATGCAAATTATCATTGTATTCTAAAACTGAGAGTCCCCTGGTTGCGTGGACAGTTCCTACCAGTTATATTGGTCCTGTGGGAAGTCTTGGTGCCACCCACGGAGCCGTTCGGGGTGTTTTTCGAGTTTTCACCCACTAACGCCATGTTTTTAAGACTAAGTCTAGAATTATTCGAAGTAATGTCATATTCTTAAATCGTCAGTCCCATGGGTGGGTGGTCAGTTCCTACGAGTTACATTGGTCTTGTGGGAGGTGTTGGTGCCACCTACGGGGCCGTTCAGGGATGTTTCGGGTTTTCACCCACTAATGCCATGTTTGTAAGCCTAAGTCTAGAAATATTCAAATTATCATTATATTCTCAAACTGGGAGTCCCATGATCGTGCGGTGAGTCGCTAAGAATTACATTGGTACCATGCATGGTGTTAATGCCACTCATAGGGCCGTTCGGGGGCTGTTTCTGCTTTTCACCCACTAACCCAATGTTTTTAAGCCCAAGTCTAGAAATATTCAAATTACCATTGTATTCTCAAACCAAGAATCCCGTGATCACATGGTTAGTTCCTACGAGTTATATTGGTCCCGTGGGAGGTGTTGGTGCCTCCCACGGGGCCGTTTGGGGGCAGTTTCCACTTTTTACCCACTAACGCCATGTTTTTAAGCCTAAGTCTAGAAATACGAAAATTATCATCATATTCTCAAACTGGGGGTCCCGTGATCGCGCGGTGAGTTCATAGGAGTTACATTGCTCCCGTGCGAGGTGTTGGTGCCACTCACGGGGCCTTTCGGGGGTTGTTTCGGCTTTTCACCCAGTAACGTCGTATTTTTAAGCCTAAGTATTGAAATATTAAAATTATCATTATATTCTCAAAACGGCAGTCCCGTGGCTGCGTGGTCAGTTCCTACGAGTTACATTGGTACCATGGGAGGTGTTGGTGCCACCCACGGGGCCGTTCAAGGGCTATTTTGGGTTTTCACCCACTAACAGCATGTTTTTAATCCTAACATAGAAATATTCAAATTACCATGGTATTCTCAAACTGGGAGTCTCGTGGCTACGCGATGAGTTCTTATTAGTTACATTGGTCCCGTGGGAGGTGTTGGTGCCTCCCACGGGGCTGTTTTGGATTTTCACCCTCTAACGCCATGTTTTTAAGCCAAAGTCTACAAATATGTAAATTATCATCGTATTCTCAAATTGGGAGTCATGTGATCGCGCGGTGAGTTCCTACGAGTTATATTGGTCCTGTGGGAGGTGTTGGTGCCACTCACGGGGCCGTTCGGGGGCTGTTTCGACTTTTCACCCACTAACGCCCTATTTTTAAGCCTAAGTCTAGGAATATGCAAATTATTATCGTATTCTCAAATCGGGGGTCCGATGATCGGGCGGTGAGTTCCTACGAGTTACAATGGTCTCATGCGAGGTGTTCGTGCCTCTCACGGGTCCGTTTGGGGGTTGTTTTGGGTTTTCACCCACTAACGTCATGTTTTTAAGTCTAAGTCTAGAAATATGCAAATTTTCATTGTATTCTCAAACCTGGTCTCCCGTGGCTACGCGGTCATCTCCTACGAGTTACATTGGCCCCGTGGGAGGTGTTGGTGCCTCCCACGGGGCCATTCGGGTGCTGTTTTGGGTTTTCACCATCTAACCCCATGTTTTTAAGCGTATGTCCTGATATTTTTCAATTATCATCGTATTCTGAAAATGGGAGTCCCGTGACCGCGCTATTAGTTTCGACGAGTTACATTGGTCCCATGCGAGGTGTTGGTTCCACCCACGGGGCTATTCGGGGGATGTTTCGGGTTTAACCCCACTAACGCCATGCTTTTCCTAATTCCTTATATTTTTAAATTATTGTCGTATTCTTATACTAGGAGTCTCGTGATCGTGGTGTCAGTTCCTATGAGTTACATTGGTCCCGTGCGAGGTGTTGGTGCCACTCACGGGGCCATTCGATGGCTGTTTCGGGTTTTCACCCATTAACACCCTGTTTTTTATGCATAAGTCTAGAAATATGCAAATTATCATCGTATTGTCAAATAGGGGTCCGATTGTCGCGCGATGAGTTCCTAAGAGTTACATTGGTTCCGTGCGAGGTGTTGGTGCCACTAACGGGGCCCTCGGGGGCTGTTCAAGTTTTTCACCCACAATCGTCATGTTTTTAAACCTAAGTCTAAAAATATGCAAATTATCATCGTATTCTCAAACTGGGAGTCGCGTGGTTGCGTGGTGTGTTCCTACCAGTTACGTTGGTCCCGTGGGAAGTCTTGGTGCCACCCACGGGGCCGTTCGGGGGGTGTTTCGAGTTTTCATCCACTAACACCATGTTTTTAAACCTAAGACTAGAAATGTTCAAATTACCACCATATTCTCAAACTGGGAGTCCCATGGGTGGGTGGTCAGTACCTACGAGTTACATAGGTCCCGTGGGAGGTGTTGGTGCCACCCACGGGGTCGTTTGGGGGTGTTTTGTCTTTTCACCCAATAGCACCATGTTTTTAATCCTAAGTCTAGAAATATTCAAACTATCATTTTATTCTCAAACCCGGACTACCGTGATCGTGCGGTGAGTTTCTACGACTTACATTGGTCCCATGCGAGGTGTTGGTGCCACTCACGGGGTCGTTTGGGGGTTGTTTCGGATTTTCACCTTCTAACGCCATATTTTTAATCCCAAGTCAAGAAATATTTAGATTATCATCAAAATATCAAACCAAGAGTCCCGTGGTCGCACGGTTAGTTCCTACGAGTTACATTGGTCCCGTGGGAAGTGTTAGTGCCTCCCACGGGGTCGTTCGGGGGCTGTTTCAGCTTTTCACCCACTAACGTCATGTTGTTAAGCCTAAATCTATAAATATACAAATTATCCTTATATTCGCAAACTGGGGGTCCCTGGATTGCGCGGTGAGTTCCTACGACTTACATTGGTCCCGTGCGAGGAGTTCGTGCCACTCACAGGGCCGTTCGGGGGGTGTTTCGGCTGTTTACCCACTAAGGTCATGTTTTTAAGCCTAAGTCTAAAAATATGCAAATTATCATTGTATTCTCAAAACAACAGTCCCGTGGTTGGGAGGTCAGTTCCTACGAGTTACATTGGTCCCATGAGAGGTGTTGGTGCCACCCACGGGGTCGTTTGGGGGCATTTTTGAGTTTTCACCCACTAACGCCATGTTTTTAATCCAAAGCCTACAAATATTCAAATTTCTGTGGTATTCTCAAACTGGGACTCCCGTGGCTTCGCGAACAGTTCCTACGAGTTACATTGGTTCCGTGGGAGGTGTTGGTGCCTCCCACGGGGCCGTTCGGAGGCTATTTTCGGTTTTTACCCTCTAACGCCACATTTTAAAGCCTAAATCCTGATATTTTTCCATTATCATCATATTCTCAAACCGAGAGTCCCGTGATCGTGCGGTTAGTTTTGAGGAGTTGCATTGATCTCCTGCGAGGTGTTAGTGCCACCCACGGGGCCGTTCGGGGGCTATTTCAGGTTTTCCTCCACTAACGCCATGTTTTGCTTAATTCCTGATATTTTTAAATTATTGTCGTATTCTCAAATCGGGAGTCCCGTGATCTAGCGATCAGTTTCTACGAGTTACATTGGTCCTATGTGAGGTGTTGGCGCCACTCGCGGGAGTCGTTCGAGGGTTGTTTTGCATTTTCACGCATTAACGTAATGTTTTTATGCCTAAGTCTAGAAATATGCAAACTATCGTCATATTCTTAAACCGTAGGTCATGTGATCGTGTGGTGAGTTCCTACGAGTTACATTGGTCCCATGCGAGGTGTTGGTGCCACTCACGAGGCCGTTCGGGGGCTGTTTCGGCTTTTCACCCACTATTGTCATGTTTTTAAACCTAAGTCTAAAAATATGCAAATTATCATTGTATTCTCAAACTGGGAGTCATGTTATAGCGAGAGGAGTTCCTACAAGTTACATTGGTCCCGTGGGAGGTGTTGGTGTCGCTCACGTGGACGTTAAGGGGTTGTTTTGGCTTTTCACCCACTAACGCCATGTTTTTAAGCCTAAGTCTAGAATTATGCAAATTATCATCGTATTCTCAAACCGGGGGTCCCATGATCATGCGGTCAGTTCCTACGAATTACAATAGTCCCGTGCGAGGTGTTCGTGCCACTCAAGGGGTCGTTCGGGGTCTATTTCGACTTTTCACCCACTAACATCAATTTTTAAGCCTAAGTCTAAAAATATGCAAATTATTGTTGTATTCTCAAACCAGGAGTCTCATGGCTACGCAGTCAGTTCCTACGAGTTACATTGCTCCCGTGTGAGGTGTTGGTGCCTCCCACGGGGCCGTTCAGGGGCTATTTTGGGTTTTCACCATCTAACCCCATGTTTTTAAGCCCAAGTCCTAATATTTTTTAATCATCATCGTATTCTCAAATCGGGAGTCCCGTGACCGCACGATCAGTTCCGACAAGTTACATTGGTCCCGTGTGAGGTTTTGGAGACACCCACGGGGCCATTCGGCGGATGTTTTGGGTTTTCCTCCCACTAACGCCATGTCTTGTCTAATTCCTGATTTTTTTAAATTATCATCATTTTTTTAAACTGGGTGTCCCGTGATCGCGCTGTCAGTTCCTATGAGTTACATTGGTCCGTACGAGGTGTTCGTGCCACTCACGTGGCCGTTCGGGGGCTATTTCGGGTTTTCACCCTCTAACACCCTATTTTTAAGCCTAAGTCTTGAAATATGCAAATTTTTATCCAATTGTCAAATCGGGGGTCCCATGATTGCGCGGTGAGTTCCTACGAGTTACATTGGTCCCATGCAAGATGTTGGTGCGACTAACGGGCCCTTCGGGAGCTATTTCGACTTTTCACCCACTATCGTCATGTTTTTAAGCCTAAGTCTGAAAATATGCAAATTATCATCGTATTCTCAAACAGGGAGTCCCGTGGCTGCGTGGTCAGTTCCTGCCTATTACGTTGGTCCCATGGGAAGTCTTGGTGACACCCACGGGGCCGTTCGGAGGGTGTTTCAAGTTTTCACCCACTAACGCCATGTTTTTAAGCCTAAGTCTAGAAATATTCAAATTATCATCATATTCTCAAACCGGGAGTCCCATGGGCGGGTGGTCAGTTCCTACGAGTTACATTGGTCCCGTGAAAGGTGTTGGTGCCACCCACGGGGTCGTTCAGGGCTGTTTCGGGTTTTCACCCACTAACGCCATGTTTTAAGCCTAAGTTTAGAAATATTCAAATTATCATTGTATTCTCAATTTGGGAGTCCCGTGATCGTGCGATGAGTTACTACAATTATCATCGTATTCTCGAATCGGGAGTCCTGTGATCGCGCGGTGAGTTCCTACGAGTTACATTAGTCCCATGGGAGGTGTTGGTACCACTCACGGGGTCGTTCTGGGGTTGTTTTAACTTTTCACCCATTAACCATTTGTATTTAAACCTAAGTCTTGAAATATGCAAATTATCATCATATTCTCAAATCGGGGGTCCCGTGATCGGGCGGTGAGTTCCTACGAGTTACAATGGTCTCGTGCGAGGTGTTCGTGACACTCACGGGGCCGTTCAGGGGCTGTTTCGGCTTTTGACCTAATAACGTCATGTTTTCGAAACCTAAGTCTATAAATATGCAAATTATTGTTGTATTATCAAACCGGTAGTCCCGTAGCTACGCAGTGAGTTCCTACGAGTTCCATTGGTCCCGTAGGAGTTGTTGGTGCCTCCCACGGGGTTGTTCAGGGGCTATTTTTGGTTTTCACCATCTAACACCATGTTTTAAGCCTAAGTCCTGATATTTTTAAATTATCGTCGTATTCTCAAGTCGGGAGTCCCGTGATCGTGCAGTCAGTTCAGACGAGTTACGTTGGTCCCGTGCGAGGTGTTGGTTCAACCCGTGGGGCCGTTAGGAGGATGTTTCGGGTCTTCCCCCACTAACGCCATGTTTTGTCTAATTCCTAATATTTTTAAATTATCATCGTATTCTTAAACTGGGAGTCCCGTGATCGCGCTGTCAGTTCATATGAGTTACATTGGTCCCGTACGAGGTGCTTGTGCCACTCACGGGCCGTTCGGGGGCTATTTCGTCTTTTCACTCACTGTCGTCATGTTTTTAAGCCTATGTCTAAAAAGATACCAATTATTGCCATATTCTCAATCTGGGAGTCCCGTGGATGCATGTTCAGTTCCTACCAGTTGCATTGGTCCCGTGAGAAGTCTTGGTGCCACCTACGGGGCCGTTCAGGGGGTGTTTCGAGTTTTCTCCCACTAACGCCATGTTTTTAAGTCTAAGTCCAGAAATATTCAAATTACCGTTGTATTCTCAAACCGGGAGTCCCATTGGTGGTTGGTGAGTTCCTACGAGTTACGTTAGCCCAGTGGGAGGTGTTGGTGCCACCCACGGGGCCGTTCGGGGCTCTTTCGGGTTTTCACCCACTAATTCCATATTTTTAATCCTAAGTCTAAAAATATTCAAATTATCATTGTATTCTCAAACTGGGAGTCTCATGATCGTGCGGTGAGTTGCAATAAGTTACATTGGTCCCATGCGAGGTGTTAGTGCCACTTACGAAGCCGTTCGGGGGCCGTTTCGGCTTTTCACCCACTAATGCCATATTTTTAAGCCCAAGTCTTGAAATATCAAATTACCATCGTATTCTCAAACCAAGAGTCTCGCGATCGCGCGGTTAGTTCCTACGAGTTACATTGGTCCCGTGGGAGGTGTTGGTGCCTCCCACGGGGCCGTTCGGGGGCTGTTTCGGCTTTTCACCCATTAACGCCATGTTTTTAAGACTAAGTCTAGAAATATGCAAATTATCATCATATTATGAAACCGGGGGTCCCGTGATCGTGCAGTGAGTTCCTACGAGTTACATTGGTCCCGTGCGAGGTGTTGGTGCCACTCACGGGGCCGTTCGGGGGATGTTTCGGCTTTTCATCCAGTAATGCCATATTTTTAGGCCTACGTCTAGAAATATGCAAATTATCATTGTATTCTCAAAACGACAGTCCCGTGGTGGCATTTTCAGTTCCTACGAGTTACATTGATCCCATGGGAGGTGTTTGTGCCACCCACGAGGCCGTTCGGGCCGTTCAGAGGTTGTTACGGGTTTTCTCCCACTAACGCCATGTTTTGACTATGTCCTGATATTTTTAAATTATCATCGTATTCTTAAACCGAGAGTCCCGACATCGCTTGGTTAGTTCCTATGAGTTACATTGGTCCCGTGCGAAGTGTTGGTGCCACTCACGGGGCCGTTCGGGTGCATTTTTGGGCTTTTCTCCCACTAACACCATGTTTCTAAGCCTAAATCCTGATATTTTTCAATTATCATTGTATTCTCAAACTGGGAGTCCCATGATCGCGCGGTCAATTCCTACGAGTTGCATTGGTCCCATGGGAGATGATAGTGCCTCCCACGGTGTCGTTCGGGGGCTATTTCGGTTTTTCCCCCACTAACGCCATGTTTTGACTAAGACCTGATATTTTTAAATTATCATCGTATTCTTAAACCGGGAGTCCTGTCATCGCTTGGTTAGTTCCTATGAGTTACATTGGTCCCGTGAGAAGTGTTGGTGCCACTCACGGGGCCGTTCGGGTGCATTTTTGGTCTTTTCTCCCACTAACACCATGTTTCTAAGCCTAAATCCTGATATTTTTCAATTATCATCGTATTCTCAAACCGGGAGTCCCGTGATTGCGCGATCAATTCCTACGAGTTACATTGGTCCCGTGGGAGATGATGGTGCCTCCCACGGGGCCCTTCGGGTGCTGTTTCAGATTTTCCTCCACTAACGCCATGTTTTGACTAAGTCTTGATGTGTTTTAATTGTCATCGTATTCTTAAATCGTGAGTCCCATGATCACTTGGTCAGTTTCTATGAGTTACATTGGTCCCGTGCGAGGTGTTATTTTTGGATTTTCTGCCACTAACACCATGTTACTAAGCTTAAATCCTGATATTTTTCAATTATCATTGTATTCTCAAATCGAGAGTCTCGTGATCGCCCGGTCAATTCCAATGAGTTACATTTGTCCCATGGGAGATGATGGTGCCTCCCACGGGGCCGTTCGGGGCTGTTTCGGGTTTTCCCTCACTAATGTCATGTTTTGCCTAAGTCTTGATATTTTTAAATTACCATCGTATTCTTAAACCGGGAGTCCCGTGATCGTTTGGTCAGTTCCTATGAGTTACATTGTCCCCCTGCGAGGTGTTGGTGCCACTCTTGGGGCCGTTCGGGGGCTGTTTCGGGTTTTCACTCATTAACGCCACATTTTTAAACCTAAGTCTAAAAATATTCAAATTATCATCATATTCTCCAACCGGGGGTCCCTTGATCGTGCAGTTATTTCATATGAGTGACATTGGTCCCGTACGAGATGTTGGTGCCACTCACGAGGCCGTTCGGGGGCTGTTTTGGATTTTCATCCACTTACGCCATGTTTTTAAGCCCATGTCTAGAAATATCCAAATTATCGTTGTATTTTCAAAACGGGGGTCCCATGATCACGCAGTGAGTTTCTACGAGTTACATTGGTCCCGTGCTAGGTGTTGGTGCCTCCCACGGGACCGTTCGGGGGTTTTTCCGGATTTTCACCCACTAACCCCATGTTTTTAAGCCTAAGTCTAGAAATATGCAATTTATCATCGTATTCTCAAACTGGGGTTCCCATGATCGTGACGTGAGTTCCTACGAGTTACATTGGTCCCGTGCGAGATTTTGGTACCACTCAAGGGGCCATTCAGGGGTTGTTTCATCTTTTCACCCACTAACGTCATATTTTTAAGCCTAAGTATTGAAATTGCCAATTATTGTTATATTCCCAAAACGGGAGTCCCGTGGCTGCGTGGTTAGTTACTATGAGTTACATTGGTCCCATGGGAGGTATTATTCCCACCCACGGGGCCGTTCGGGGGCTGTTTCGGGTTTTCACCCACTAACGCCATGTTTTTAATCCTAAGTCTAGATATATCCAAATTATTGTGGTATTCTCAAACTGGGAGTCATGTGGCTACGCGGTCAGTTCCTATGAGCTACATTGGTCCCGTGGGAGGTGTTGGTACCTCCCATTGAGCCGTTCGGGGGCTGTTTTGGGTTTTCACCCTCTAACGCCATATTTTTAAGCGTAAATCCTAATATTTTTCTATTATCATCATATTCTCAAACCGTAAGTCCCGTGACCGTGCGGTCAGTTCCAACGAGTTACATTTGTCCCGTGCGAGGTGTTGGTGCCATCCACGGGGCTGTTCGACGGTTGTTTCGGGTTTTCCCCCATTAACGCAATGTTTTTAAGCTTATGTCTAGAAATATGCATATTATCATCGTATTCTCAAACCGGGAGTCCCGTGATCACGCAGTGAGTTACTACAAGTTACATTGGTCCCGTGCGAGGTGTTGGTGCCACTCACGGGGCCGTTCGGGGGCTGTTTCAGCTTTTCACCCACTATCGTCATGTTTTTAAGGCTAAGTCTGAAAATACACAAATTATATTCGTATTCTCAAACTCGGAGTCCCGTCATCACGCGGTGAGTTCCTACCAATTACATTGGTCCCGTGGGAGGTGTTGGTGCCACTCAGGGGGCCGTTCGGGGGTTGTTTCAGCTTTTCATTCACTAACGCCATGTCTTTACGCCTAAGTCTAGAAATATACAAATTATCATCATATTCTAAAACCGGGTGTCCCGTGATCGCGCGGTGAGTTCCTACGAGTTACATTGGTCCCGTGAGAGGTGTTGGTGCCACCCACGGGGCCGTTTGGGGACTTTTTTGGGTTTTCATCCACTAACGCCATGTTTTTAAGCCCAAGTCTAGAAATATTTAAATTACCATCATATTCTCAAACCAGGAGTCTTGTGGCTGCGCGGTCAGTTCCTACGAGTTACATTGGTCCCATGGGAGGTGTTAGGGCCTCCCACGGGGCCGTCCAGGGGCAATTTTGGGTTTTCACCCTCTAACGCAATATTTTTAAGCCTAAGTCCTGATATATTTCAATTATCATCATATTCTAAAACCGGGTGTCCCGTGGTCGTGTGGTTAATTCCGACGAGTTACATTGGTCCCATGCGAGGTGTTGGTGCCACCAACGGGGCCGTTCGGCAGTTGTTTTGGGTTTTCCTCCACTAACGCCATGTTTTGCCTAATTTCTAATATTTTCAAATTATCTTCGTACTCTCAAATTAGGAGTCCTATGATCGCGCGATCAGTTCCTACGAGTTACTTTGGTCCCGTGCGATGTATTGGTGCCACTCACGGGGCCCTTCGTGGGCTATTTCGGGTTTTCACCAATTAACACCATGCTCTTAAACCTAAGTCTAAAAATATGCAAATTATCATCGTATTCTCAAATCGGGGATCCTGTGATCGCGCGATGAGTTCCTACGAGTTGCATTGGTCCCGTGCGAGGTGTTGGTGCCACTCATGGGGACGTTGAGGGGTTGTTTTGGCTTTTATCCCACTATTGTCATGTTCTTAAGAGTAAGTCTAAAAATATGCAAAATATGGTCGTATTCTAAAACTGGGAGTCCCGTGGATGCATGGTCAGTTCCTACGAGTTACATTGGTATCGTGGGAGGTGTTGGTGCCACCCACGAGGCCGTTTGGGGGTTGTTTCGAGTTTTCACACACTAACGCCATGTTTTTAAGCCTAAGTCTAGAAATATTCAAATTACCATCGTATTCTCACACCGGGCATCCCGTGGCTGTGTGGTCAGCTCTTACCAGTTACATTGGTCCCGTGGGAGGTGTTGGTGCCTCCCATTGGACCGTTTAGGGTTTTTTTGGATTTTCACCCACTAACACCATGTTTTGCCTAAGTTCTGATATTTATAAATTATCTCCATATTCTCAAACCGGGGTCCCTTGATCATGAGGTTAGTTCGTACGAGTTACATTGGTCCCGTGTGAGGTGTTGGCGACACACACGTGGCCATTCGGGGTCGTTTCGAGTTTTCATCCACTAACGCTATGTTTTAAGACTAAGTCTAGAAATATGCAAATCATGGTCGTATTCTCAAATGGGGGGTCCCGTGATCGCGCGATGAGTTCCTACGAGTTACATTGGTCCCGTACGAGGTGTTGGTGCTACTCACGGGCCGTTTGGGGGTTGTTTCGGCTTTTCACCCACTAACACCATGTTTCTAAGCCTAAGTCTTGATATTTTTCAATTATCATTGTATTCTCAAATCGGGAGTCCCGTGATCGCACGATCAATTCCTACGAGTTACATTGGTCCCGTGGGAAATGTTAGTGCCTCCCACGGTGCCGTCTGGCGGTTGTTTCGGGTTTTCCCCACTAACGCCATGTTTTGCCTATGTCTTGATATTTTTAAATTATCATCGTATTCTTAAATCGGGAGTCCCGTGATGGTTGGGTCAGTTCCTATGAGTTACATTGGTCCCGTGCGAGGTGTTGGTGCCACTCTTGGGGCCGTTCGGGGGCTGTTGCGGGTTTTTACCCATTAACGCTATGTTTTTAAGCCTAAGTCTAGAAATATGAAATTTATCATCATATTCTCACACCGGGGGTCCCTTGATCGCGCGGTTAGTTCGTACGAGTTATATTGGTCCCGTCCCAGGTGTTGGTGCCACTCACGGGGCCGTTCGAGGGTTGTTTCGAGTTTTCATCCACTAACGCCTTGTTTTTAAGCTGAAGTCTAGAAATATGCAAATTATCATCGTATTCTCAAACTGGGGGTCCCGTGATCGCGCGATGAGTTCCAACGAGTTACATTGGTCCCGTCTGAGGTGTTGGTGCCACTCACGGGGCCGTTCGGGGGCTGTTTCATCTTTTCACCCACTAACGACATATTTCTATGCCTAAATCCTGATATTTTTGAATTATCATCGTATTCTCAAATTGGGAGTCCCGTGATCGTGCGATCAATTCCTACGAGTTACATTGGTCCCGTGAGAGATGTTGGTACCTCCCACGGGACCGTTCTGGGGCTATTTTGGGTTTTCCCCCACTAACACCATGTTTTGCTTTAGTCTTGATATTTTTAAATTATCGTTGTATTTTTAAACCAGGACTCCCTTGATCGCTTGGTCAGTTCCTATGACTTACATTGGTCTCGTGCGAGGTGTTGGTGACACTCTTAGGGCCGTTCGGGGGCTGTTTCGAGTTTTCACCCATTAACGCCTATTTTTAAGCCTAAGTCTAGAAATATGCAAATTATCATCGTATTCTCACACCGGGGGTCCCTTGATTGCACGGTTAGTCCGTACGAGTTACATTGGTCCCGTGCGAGGTGTTGGTGCCACTCACGGGGCCGTTCGGGGGTTATTTTGGGTTTTCACCCACTAACGCCATGTTTTTAACCCCAAGTATAAAAATATGCAAATTATCGTCGTATTCTCAAACTGGGGGGCCCGTTATCATGCGGTGAGTTCCTATGAGTTATATTTCTCTCGTGCAAGGTGTTGGTGCCACTCTTGGGGCCGTTCGGGGGCTATTTCAGGTTTTCACCCATTACCGCCCTATTTTTAAGCCTAAGTCGAGAAATATGCAAATTATCATCGTATTCTCACATCGAGGGTCCCTTGATCGCACGGTTAGTTCGTACGAGTTACATTGGTCCTGTGCGAGGTGTTGGTGCCACTCACGGGGCCGTTCGGGAGCTGTTTTGGATTTTCACCCACTAACGCCATGTTTTTAAGCCCAAGTCTAGAAATATGCAAATTATCATCGTATTATCAAACCGTGGGTCCCGAGATCACGCGGTGAGTTCCTATGAGTTACATTTGTCCCGTGCGAGGTGTTGGTGCCACTCTTGGGGTCGTTCGGGGGCTATATCAGGTTTTCACCCATTACCACCCTATTTTTAAGCCTAAGTCTAAAAATATGCAAATTATCATCGTATTCTCACACCGGTGGTCCCTTGATCGCGTGGTTAGTTCGTATGAGTTACATTGGTCCCGTGCGAGGTGTTGGTGCCACTCATGGGGCCGTTCGGGGGATGTTTAGTGTTTTCATTTAGTAACACCATGTTTTTAGGCCCAAGTCTACAAATATGAAAATTAGAGTCATATTCTCAAACCGAGGGTCCCGTTATCGCGCGGTGAGTTGATACGAGTTACATTGGTCCCCTGCGAGGTGTTGGTGCCTCCCATGGGCCGTTCGGGGGCTGTTTTGGCTTTTCACCTACTAACGCCATATTTTTAAGCATAAGTCCATAAACATGAAATTATCATCCTATTTTAAAATTGGGGGTGTCGTGATCGCGCGGTGAGTTCCTACGAGTTACATTGGTTTTAAGGGAGGTGTTATTCCCACCCACTAACGCCTTGTTTTTAAGCCTAAGTCTAGAAATATTCAAAATACAATAGTATTCTCAAACGGAGAGTCCTGCGACTGTGCGGTCAATATTTACGAGTTACATTAGTCCCGTGGGAGGTGGTAGTGCCTCCCACAGGGCCGTTTCGGATTTTCACCCATTAACGCCATGTTTTGCCTAAGTCTTGATATTTATAAATTATCATCGTATTCTTAAATCAGGGTCCCTTGATCGCGCGGTTAGTTCGTATGAGTTACATTGGTCCCGCGTGAGGTGTTGGTGCCACTCACGGGGTCGTTCGGCGTCTGTTTCGGGTTTTCATCCACTAACGCAATGTTTTTAAGCCTAAGTCTAGAAATATGCAAATTATCATCGTATTCTCAAATCGGGGGTCCCGTGATCGCGCGGTGAATTCCTACGAGTTACATAGGTCCCGTGCGAGGTATTGGTGCCACTCATGGGGCCGTTCGGGGGCTGTTTCAGCTTTTCACCCCCTAACATTATATTTCTAAGCCTAAGTCCCGATATTTCTCTATTATCACCATATTCTCAAACCGGGAGTCCCGTGATCGCGCGGTCAATTCCTACGAGTTACATTGGTCCCGTGGTAGGTGTTGGTGCCTCCCGTAGGGCCTCTCGGGGGTTGTTTCGAGTTTTCCCCCACTCACGCCATGTTTTACCTAAGTCCTGATAGTTTTTGAATTACCATCGTATTCTCAAATCGAGAGTCTCGTGATCGCTTGGTCAGTTCCTATGAGTTACATTGCTCCCGTACGAGGTGTTAGTGCCACTCATGGGGCCGTTCGGGGGCTGTTTTGGGTTTTCGCCAATTAACGCCATGTTTTTAAGCCTAATACTAGAAATATGCAAATTATCATTGTATTCGCACACCGAGGGTCCCTTGATCGCGCGGTTAGTTCGTACGAGTTACATTGGTCCCATGCGAGGTGTTGGTGCCACTCACGGGGCCGTTCTGGGGATGTTTCGGGTTTTCATCCACTACCACCATATTTTTAAGCCTAATTCTAAAAATATGAAAATTATCATCGTATTCTCAAAACAGGGGTCCCGTGATCGCGCGTTGAGTCCTTACAAGTTACATTAGTCTCGTACGAGGTATTGGTGCCTCTCGCGAGGCCGTTCGGGGGCTGTTTCGACTTTTCACCCACTAACACCATGTTTCTAAGCCTAAGTCCTGATATTTTTCAATTACCATCATATTCTCAAATCAGGCATCTCGTGATCGTGCGGTCATTTCCTACAAGTTACATTGGTCCCGTGGGAGGTGTTGGTGCCACTCACGGGCCGTTCGGGGATTGTTTCGGGTGCGCCATGTTTTGATGCCTAATTCCAAAAATATGCAAATTATCATCATATTCTCAAACCGGTAGTCCTGTGGAAGCGTAGTCAGTTCCTACGAGTTACATTGGTACCGTGGGAGGTGTTGGTGCCACCCACGGGCCCGTTCGGGGGTTGTTTTGGGTTTTCAAACGCCATATTTTTAAGCCTAAGTCTAGAAATATTCAAATTTCTGTCCTATTCTCAAACTAGGAGTCCCGTAGTTGTGCGGTCAGTTCCTACGAGTTACATTGGTCCCGTGCGAGGTGTTGGTGCAACTCACGGGGTTATTCGGGGGTTGTTTCGGGTTTTCCCCCACTCACATCATAGGCTTGTAACTTTATGCATGTCTAATATATCTCTGGAAATGAAGTATTCCTATTTTTTAGAATGTCTAATTCACTACATAAACTTGTAAATAGTTTGTATTTGTGTATTGTAACATAAGCATATACCTGCTCCAATTTTCATTGCTTATTATGACCGACTTAGGTTTAGGTTCTCGTTCTTGGGGTGATACATGGA
Organism: Sambucus nigra; assembly: GCA_949130495.1. Classification (NCBI taxonomy): domain Eukaryota; kingdom Viridiplantae; phylum Streptophyta; class Magnoliopsida; order Dipsacales; family Adoxaceae; genus Sambucus; species Sambucus nigra. The sequence goes on along the minus strand of OX422214.1, from coordinate 377,222,082 downwards.
AGTCAAAATTTCTATTTTCTCTCAGTATTTTGAATGAGATTATCAGGATGAACATAAAAACATGAGTAATCCAAAGACAACACATGAGATAAAATTGGAGACGGTATATGCTTAAAAACATACATAACCGATGTAAAATTGTTATTCATGCAATGTATTTTAGAATTTTTCATCCTCCAATCCTAGCAAAAATAGGGCAGGAGTAATAAGTTCAAGATTTTCAATTTAAGAATCAGCAATACACATTCAAACTCCTAATAAATACAATCAATAGTACATAATCAAACTCCTAATCAGTGGTAAATAAATTTTATGATTAATGATCAAGTTCAAGTAAATCAAATTTGTCGTACACATTCAAACTCCTCATAAATTAACCAATAGTATATAAAGATAATAAATTAGTACCTGAAGGAAGATTGGAACTTCTAGATAGGAATCAAACTACTTATGCAAGGTTTAAAGTTGTTGAGTTAATTGAGACAGGAACTTTTGGATACAAAATTTTCTTTTGTCTTCTATCTTATCTTTGCACTCTAAAAATATAAATCATTATGTTAAATAAAATACACCACTTGTGAGCAAAATAATCATATACTCTTTTTCTGCTTTTCATTTCTGAAATTTAGAATTCAAACCAATCTTGGTAAATAGACTAGTCACGTCTGATGCAGGATTTTCTAGCTCTGCTCGAAGCTCAAATGTTCATTCCACGAGTGCTTTTTCTGATGAAATAAACATAAGAGATCATTGTTAAATGATATTGTTTTGCTAGTGTTCGCGTCCTAGAAAGTAGGAGACAGGTCACTTTATATAAAATGTTATAACAGTTTATATAGCTATTCTATAATCGGTATATAAATGACTATATAACAGTTAATATAACTGTTATATAACAGCTATATAAACTTCTATATAACAGCTATATAAACCTTTATATAACAGATATATAACTGTTATATAATAGTTATATAATAGTTTATATAACAGTTTAGAAAGTGTGGGAGAGGGAATTTTTATCACATGGGTCCATACCTGAGAGTCCCCCCTGATATAATAATGTCATCAATCAAAGTCAGCTATAGATCTGGTTCTTTTGATCACATGGGAGCCATAAGAGCCTTAAAAAAGAGATTTTTTATATTTTTGATGCATACAAAAGATAGAGACTTTTTTAGTATAGCAAAGACAAACACATCTTCAAACTAGTTACTTTAATGACACCATTTAAGTTTCTAATGTTCAGACCCCATTTATTAAATGAAAGGAAAAGTCCTATACCTATTAGTTAACGTACACTTTCACGCTAGTGATTGCTACTATTCATTTCATACTATAAGAGACGATCTTATTGTCGGTGTAGTAAATGAAGACGATCCTAACGGATATTGTGTCGGGTTTTTGCCTTCTAACTCCATGTTTTTAAGCTCAAGTCTAGAAATACGGAAATTATCATCATATTCTCAAATCGGTAGTCCCGTGATTGTGCGATCAGTTCCTACAAGTTGCATTGGTCCCATGTGAGGTGTTGGTGCTACTCACAGGGCCGTTCGGGGGGTGTTTTGGGTTTTCGCCCTCTAAGGCCATTTTTTAAGCCTAAGTGTAGAAATATGCAAATTATCATCGTATTATCAAATCGGGGGTCCCATCGTCGTGCGATGAGTTCCTACGAGTTACATTGGTCCCGTGTGAGGTGTTGGTCCCACTCACGGGGCCGTTCGGGGGTTGTTTAGGGTTTTCACCCACTAACGCCATGTTTTTAAGACTAAGTCTAAAAATATTAAAATTATCATTATATTCTCAAACCGGGAGTCCCATGGCTGTGTGGTCAGTTCCTACGAGTTACATTAGTCCCGTGGGAGGTGTTGGTGCCACCCGTCGGGCCGTTCGGTGGCTATTTCAGGTTTTCATCCACTAATGCCATGTTTTTAAGCCTAAGTCTAGAAATATTCAAAATACTATCGTATTCTCAAACCGGGAGTCCCGTGGCTGCGCGATCAGTTCCTAGAAGTTACATTGGTCCCGTGCGAGGTGTTGGTGCAACTCATGGGGTTGTTTGGGGGCTGTTTCGGGTTTTCTCCCACTAACGTCCGAGGTTTCTAACTTTATGTATGTCTAATATATCATTGGAAGTAAAGTATTCGTCATTTTTAAAATATCTAAATTAACTACATAAACTTGCAAATAGTTTGCATTTGTCTATTGTAACACAAGCATATACCTGCTCCAATTTTCATTGCTTATTATGACCGACTTCGGTTTAGGTTATCATTCTCGGGGTGATACATATAAGTCAAAATTTCTATTTTCTCTCTGTATTTCGAATGAAATTATCAGGATGAACATAAAAATATGAGTAATCCGAGGCCAAAAAATGAGACAAAATTGGACAAGGTATATGCTTAGAAAAAGACATAACAGTTGTAAACTTGTTATTCATGCAATGTATTTTAAAATATTGCATCCTCCAATCCTTTAAAAAATAGAGAAGGGGTAATAAGTTCAAGATTTGGAGTTTATGAATCAGCAGTACACATTCAAACTCCTAATAAATCCCATAAACAGTACATAATAAAACTCCTAATCAGTGGTAAATAAAGATCATGATCAATGATAAAGTTCTAGTAAATCCAATCAACAGTACACATTCAAATTCCTAATAAATTAACCAATAGTACATAAAGTTAATAAATTAGTACTTTAAGGAAGTTTGGAACTTCTAAATAAGAACCAAACTTCTTATGTAAGGTTTAAAGTTGTTGAGTTAATGGAGACGGGAACTTTTAGATACAAAATTTTCTTCTGTCTTCTATCTTATCTTTGCACTCTAAAAATACAAATCATTATGTTAAGTAAAATACACCACTTGTGAGAAAAATATTCCTAAAGTCTTTTTATGCTTTTTATTTCTCAAAATTAGAATTCAAACCAATCTTGGTAAATAGACTAGTCATATCTGATTCAGGATTCTCTAGATCTTCTCAAAGTTCAAATTCATTCCGGAGTGCTTTTTTTATGAAATAAACATAAGAGATCATTGTTAAATGCCATTATTTTCCTAGTGTTCGTGCCCTAGAAGATAGGAGACAACTCACTTTATATAAATTGTTATAACAGTTTATATAGCAGTTATATAACATGTATATGAACTGTTATATAACAGTTTATATAACTGTTATAGAACAGCTATATAAACTGCTATATAAACTGCTATATAATAGTTTATATAAACTGTTATATAACGGCTATATAACTATTATATAACAGCTATATAAACCGTTATACAATAGCTATATAACTGTTATATAACATCTATATAAACCATTACATAACAATTTATCTAATTGTTATATAACAGATTAGAAAGTGTGGGAGAGAGATTTTTTATCACATGGGTCCATACCTGAGAGTCCCCCTCTGATATAATATTGTCATCGATTAAGTCAGCTATAGATCTAATTCTTTTTATCACATCGGAGCCACAAGAGCCTGAAAAAGAGAATTTCTATATTTTTGATGCATAAAAAAGCTAGAGACCTTTTTTGGATAGCAAAGACCAACACATCTTCAAACTAGTTGCTTTAATGACACCATTTAAGATTATACTCTTCAGACCCCATTTATTTAATGAAAGGAAATGTCATATACCTATTAGTTAACAGACGCTTTCACATCGTTTGTTGCTAGTATTTATTTCATACTCGAAGAGATGATCTTATTGCCGATGTAGTAAACGAAGACGATCCTAACGGACATTGTGTCGGGTTTTTGCCTTCTAACGCCATGTTTTTAAGCTCAAGTCTGGTAATACGCAAATTATCATCATATTCTCAAACCGGTAGTCCCGTGATCGTGCGGTCAATTCCTACAAGTTACATTGGTCCCATGTGAGGTGTTGGTGCCTCTCATAGGGCCATTCGGGTGTTGTTACGGGTTTTTGTCCTCTAACGCCATGTTTTTAAGCCTTAGTCTAGAAATATGCAAATTATCATCGTCTTCTCAAATCGGGGGTCCCGTGATCGCACGGTGAGTTCCTGAGAGATACATTGGTCCCGTGTGAGGTGTTGGTGTCACTCACGGGGCCATTCGGGGGTTGTTTTGGCTTTTCACCCACTAACATCGTGTTTTTAAGTCTAAGTCTAAAAATATGAAAATTATCGTTGTATCCTCAAACCGAGAGTCTCGTGGTTGCGTAGTCAGTTCTTATGAGTTACAGTGGTCCCAATGGAGGTGTTGGTGCTACTCGCAGGGCCGTTCGAGGGCTGTTTCGGCTTCTCCCCCCCCCCCCCCCCCCTAACGTCATATTTTTTAGCCTAAGACTAGAAAAATACAAATTATCTTCGTATTCTCAAACCGGGAGTCCCGTGGGTGTGTGGTCAGTTCCTACGAATTACATTGGTCCCGTGGGAGGTGTTGGTTCCACCCACGGGGCCGTTTGGGGGTTGTTTCGTGTTTTCACCCACTAATGCCATGTTTTTAAGACTAAGTCTAGAAATATTCAAATTACCATCGTATTCTCGAATCGAAAATAGCCACCGAACAGCCCCGTGAATTGAACCAACACCTCGTACTAATGTCCAAGGGTTGCAACTTTATGTATGTCTAGTATATCTTTGGAAGTGAAGTATTCATAATTTTTAGAGTGGCTAAATTAACTACATAAACTTACAAATAGTTTGCGTTTGTGTATTGTAACGTAAGCATATACCTGCTCCAATTTTCATTGCTTATTATGACCGACTTAGGTTTAGGTTCTCGTTCTCGGGTTGATACATCTAAGTCAAAATTTATATTTTCTCTCTGTATTTCGAATGAAATTATCAGGATGAACAGATAAACATGAGTAATCCGTGGCCAACAGATGAGACAAAATTGGAGAAGGTATATGTTTAGAAAAAGACATAACAATTGTAAACTTATTATTCTTGTAATGTATTTTAGAATCTTGCATCCTCCAATCCTAGAAAAAATAGATCAGGAATAATAAGTTCATGATTTGGAGTTTAATAATCATCAGTACATATTAAAAATCATAATAAATCCAATCAACAGTACATAGTCAAACTCCTAATCTGTGGTAAATAAAGTTCATGATCAATGATCAAGTTCTAGGAAATCCAATCAGCAGTACACATTCAAACTCCTAATAAATTACCTAACAGTACATAAAGTTAATAAATTAGTACCTAAAGGAATATTGGAACTTCTGGATAAGAACCAAACTTCTTATGCAAGGTTTAAAGTTGTTGAGTTAATGGAGATAGGAACTTTTGGATACAAAATTTTCTTCTGTCTTCTATCTTATCTTTGCACTCTAAAAATATAAATCATTATGTTAAATGAAATACACCACTCGTGAGAAAAATATTCCTAAACTCTTTTTATGATTTTTACTTCTCAAAATTAGAATTCAAACCAATCTTGATAAATAGACTAGTCACATCTGATGCAGGATTCTCTAGCTCGGCACGAAGCTCAAATGTTCATTCCACGAGTGCTTTTTCTGATGAAAAAAACATAAGAGATCATTATTAAATGGTATTGTTTTCCTAGTGTTCACACCCTAGAAATAGTAGACAACTCACTTTTTATAAATCATTATAATAGTTTATATAGCTGTTATATAACATGTATATAAACTGTTATATAACAGTTTATATAACTGTTATAAAACAGCTATATAAACTGCTATATGACAGTTTATATAAACTGTTATATAATGGCTATATAACTGTTATAAAATAGCTATATAAACCGTTATACAATAGCTATATAACTGTTATATAACAGCTATATAAACCATTACATAACAATTTATATAATTGTTATATAACAGTTTAGAAAGTGTGGGAGAGAGAATTTTTATCACATGGGTCCACACCAAAGAGTCACCCTCTGATATAATATTGTCATCGATTAAGTCAGCTATAGATCTGATTCTTTTTATCACATCGGAGCCACAAGACCCTGAAAAAAGAGAATTTTTATGTTTTTGATGCGTAAAAAAGCTAGAAACTTTTTTTGGATAGAAAAGACCAACACATCTTCAAACTAGTTGCCTTAATGACACCATTTAAGATTCTAATCTTCAAACCCCATTTATTGACAGAAAGGAAACATCATATACCTATTAGTTAACGGACGCTTTCACACCGTTGGTTGCTAGTATTCATTTCATACTCGAAGAGACGATCTTATTGCCGATGTAGTAAACGAAAACGATCCTAACGGACATTGTCGGGTTTTTTCCTTCTAACGCCATGTTTTTAAGCTCAAGTCTAGAAATACGCAAATTATCATCATATTCTCAAACTGGTAGTCCCGTGATCATGTGGTCAGTTCTTACAAGTTACATTGGTCCCGTGCAAGGTGTTAGTGCCACTCACGGGGCCATTCGGGGGATGTTTCGGGTTTTCACCCTCTAACGCCATGTTTTTAAGACCAAGTCTAGAAATATGAAAATTATCATCGTATTCTCAAATCGGGGGTCCCGTGATCGCGCGGTGAGTTCCTACGACTTACATTGGTCCCGTGCGAGGAGTTGGTGACACTCACGGGGCCGTTCGGGGGTTGTTTCAACTTTTCATCCACTAACGTCATATTTTTAGGCTTAAGTATAGAAATATGAAAATTATCATCATATTCTCAAATCGGGAGTCCCGTGGCTGCGTGATCAGTTCCTATGAGTTATATTGGTCCCGTGGGAGGTGTTTGTGCCACACACGAGGCCGTTCGGGGGCTTTTTCGAGTTTTCATCCACTAACGCCATGTTTTTAAGCCTAAGTCTAGAAATATTTCCAATTACCATAGTATTCTCAAACTGGGAGTCCCGTGGTTGTGTAGTCAGCTCCTATGAGTTACATTCGTCCCGTCGGAGGTCTTGATGCCTCCCCCGGGGCCGTTCGGGGGCTATTTTGGGTTTTCACCCTCTAACGCCTTGTTTTTAAGCCTAAGTCCTGATATTTTATCAATTATCGTCGTATTCTCAAACTGGGAGTCCCGTCATCGCACAATCAGTTCCAACGAGTTACATTAGTCCCGTGCGAGGTGTTGGTTCCACTCACGGGACCTTTCGGGGGCTATTTTGGATTTTCATTCACTAACGTCATGTTTTTAAGCGTGTTTAGAAATATGCAAATTATCATCACATTCTCAAACCGGGAGTCCTGTTGCTGCGTGGTTAGTTCCTACGAGTTATATTGGTTCTGTGGGAGGTGTTGGTGCCACCCACGGGGCCATTCGGGGGCTGTTTCGGGTTTTTACCCACCAATGCCACGTTTTTAAGCCTAAGTCTAGAAATATTCAAATTACCATAGTATTCTGAAATTGGGAGTCCCGTGGATACGCGGTCAGTTCCTACGAGTTACAATGGTCCCATGTAAAGTGTTGGTGCAACTCACGGGGCTATTTGGGGGTTGTTTTGTGTTTTCCCCCACTAACGTCCGAGGTTTGTATCTTTATGTATGTCTAATAAATCTTTGGAATTGAAGTATTCATCATTTTTAGAATGTCTAAATTAACTACATAAACTTTCAAATAGTTTGCATTTGTGTATTGTAACATAAGCATATACCTGCTACAATTTTCATTGCCTATTATGACCCACTTAGGTTTAGGTTCTCGTTCTCGGGGTGATACATCTAAGTCAAAATTTCTATTTTCTCTCAGTATTTCGAATGAAATTATTCGGATGAACATAAAAACATGAGTAATCCGAGGCCAACACATGAGACAAAATTGGAGAAGGTGTATGCTTAGAAAAATACATAAAAGTTGTAAACTTGTTATTCATGTAATGTATTTTAGAATCTTTCATCCTCCAATCCTAGAAAAAATAGAGAAGGTGTAATAATATTATGATTTGGAGTTTAAGAATCATCAATACGCATTCAAACTCCTAATAAGTCCGATCAACAGTACTTAATCAAACTTCTAATCACTGGTAAATAAAGTTCATGATCAATGATCAAGTTTTAGTAAATCCAATTAATGGTACACATTGAAACTCCTAAAAAATTAACCAACAGTACATAAAGTTAATAAATTAGTACCTAAACGAAGATTGGAACTTCTGGATAAGAACCAAACTTCTTATGCAAGGTTTAAAGTTGTTGAGTTAATTAAGATGGGAACTTTTCGATACAGAATTTTCTTCTTTCGTCTATCTTATCTTTGCACTCTAAAAATATAAATCATTACGTTAAATAAAATACACCACTTGTGAGCAAAAAATTCTTAAACTCTTTTTATATTTTTTATTTCTCAAAATTAGAATTCAAACCGATCTTGGTAAATAGACTAGTCACATTTGATGCATGATTCTTTAGCTCTCCTCGAAGCTCAAATATTCATTCCATGAGAGTTTTTTTTTATGAAATAAACATAAGAGATCATTGTTAAATGCTATTGTTTTCCTAGTGTTCGCGCCCAAGAAAATAGGAGACATCTCACTTTATATAAATTGTTATAACAGTTTGTATAGTTATTATATAACAGGTATATAAACTGCTATATAACAGTTCATATAACTGTTATAAAAAATCTATATAAACTATTATATAACAGCTATATACAGCGTTATATAACAACTATATAAATGTTATACAACAGCTATATAAACCGTTATATAACTGTTATATAATAGTTTAGATAGTGTGGGAGAGAGAACTTTTATCACATGGGTCCATATCTGAGAGTCCTCCTCTGGTATAATAATGTCATCAATTAAGTGAGATACAGATCTGATTCTTTTTATCACATGGGAGCCATAAGAGCCTAAAAAAGAGAATTTTTATATTTTTGATCAATAAAAAATCTAGAGACTTTTTTAGGACAGCAAAGACCAACACATCTTCAAACTAGTTGCTTTAATGACACCATTTAAGATTCTAAGGTTCAGAACCCATTTATTGAATGAAAGGAAAAGTCCTATACCTATTAGTTAACGGACGTTTTCACACCATTGGTTGACAATATTCATTTCATACTCGAAGAGACGATCTTATTGTCAGTGTAGTAAACAAAGATGATCCTAATGGACACTCTGTCGGGTTTTTGCCTTCTAACGCCATGTTTTTAATCTAAAGTCTAGAAAAATGCAAATTATCATCGTATTTGCAAATCGGCAGTCCCGTGATCGTGCGGTCAGTTACTATAAGTTACATTGGTCCCGTGCAAGGTGTTGGTGCCACTCACGGGGCCATTCAGGGGCTGTTTTAGGTTTTCGCTCTCTAACGCCTTATTTTTAAACCTAAGTCTAGAAATATTCAAATTATCATCGTATTCTCAAATCGGGGGTCCCGTGATCGCTCGGTCATTTTCTATGAGTTACATTGGTCACGTACGAGGTGTTGGTGCCACTCACGGGACCGTTTGGGGGTTGTTTTTGGTTTTCACCCGCTAACGCCAAGTTTTTCGGCCTAAGTATAGAAATATGTAAATTATCGTTGTATTCCCAAACCGGGAGTCCCATGATCGTGCGGTTAGTTCCTACGAGTTACATGGGTCCCGTGTGAGGTGTTGGTGACACTCACAGGGCCGTTCAGGGGTTGTTTCGTATTTTCTCCCTCTAAAGCCAAACGATAGAAATAAATAAATGAAAACATATCTATTCTAAAGAAAAGAACCGATAAATCACCTACCATTTGCACTAATAGCAGGACTTTACACTTAAAAGTACATGACATTCATAGATTAAAGTAAAGTGCTAATACAATGTCAATATCTTAAGAAGATATAAATAAGATTGATGAGGATAAAATAATATTTTGATACTCAATCTTCCTCTAAATCAACTAAAAGATCCTTAAAATTAGGGTTGTCATCAAGAGCTAACTGGAACTCTTTTGGAGCCTTTAATGCGTCTACTTCATTAGTCATACCCTTTGGTGCATGCACAACAATAGATCAATTGCCATCGTTTATGCACTTTGAGTAGAATACCTTATTTACATTCTGAAAGGCACAAATAAAAGGCTCATCGACTATGCGATCTTTATTCTTCAGCTTTCATAACTCTACCATAATAAGTTTCGAGTCGGGATCAACTTTGCAAGAATTTATTGTATCCTCCACCTTTACCCAATCACAATAGAATACGGTTTCTGTGAAATCCAAGTAATCAAGTTCTAGGATTTTTTGAATTATCCCATAATAGGCTAGCAGCGTATTTTTTGGATTTTTATCATTTTTGCTAGCGAAACAGGTGGTCAAGGCAGAAATTGATATTTTACTGTTTTGCGTCAAAACTTTTTCCTCATATGGATATGAAATGAAATCAAAACCGTTGCTAAGGAATTTCTTAAACTCTTTCGCATGAAAACTAGGACCTTTTGCTAGGCGTGCAAGTCTGGAAGAGACATCACCTCTTTTTAGAAGCTGCATTTATTAATGAATTTTTATTACGACATGTTTTTACCCTACATGAATAAATAACAGCACTCATAAGATATGAACAATACCTCTTTTGACACCCATGCCCTAAGTCAGTTGCCATCCAATTTCTCCTTTGATTTTGGGCAATTTTGTTCTCGTACTTCCTACCAAAAAATTATAGAGTTTAGATCATAAAATAAAAAATACATATAATCAAAGAAGAAGAATTCTGTAGATACTCACTCTCTTCGGTCTTCGACTTCATCTTGCGATTCAAAGACATGACGAATTGCTTGCTCGTAATCTTTGATGCTTTTCATCAAGTGCTCAAAAGGATACATCCAACGATACCTCAAGGGACCACATAATAAAGCTTCATCGCATAAATGCACAAGCAGGTGGATACTGATATTGAAGAATGGCGGAGAAAAATATTTTTCTACTACACAAACTGCCTCGGCTAAAGTATATTTTGCAGCTTTAATGTTCCTTATGTTTACCACTTTTCCACAAAGTAGGGTAAAACATAGACTGATTTGCATAATTGCCCGACGAAGATCTTTGTGTTTAGAGAATCAATGCCGAAATAATAGTGGGATTAATAGGATGATTACGTGCCAGTCATGAGACTTTCAATATTTCAAGTCATTTTCTTGGTAGCTTACTACCCTACGTAAATTACCCAAATAATCGTTTGGAGTCTTCAAGTTGAACAACATGTCTATGAGGATCTTCTTCTCACTAGTAGTCAAAGTGAAAGCAGTCAGGGGATAGAAATTCTTCCTGTCGTTGTATCATTTTTTAACCACAGTTACTTATTTATTTTCATATCCTATAGATCTCGGCGGGCCCGATCTCCATCTTTGGAATGAGATCCACCCAGACATATTCCTATCAAATGTTCTGCAATATTCTTCTCTGTGTGCATCACATCAATTATATGCCTTACACGATGATCTTTCCAATACGAAAAATAAAAAAATATTGATCGACTGGACTATGGCTACGCTTTACTAGGGTCGTTCGGATCCCCCTAGCTTTACCCTTTAGGTTTACAAACTGGGGGTGTTTGCCTACATACCTATTCCCCGCAGTCACAGACTTCGTCTTCTCCTCATATTGCTCACCAGAAAGCTGAACAGGTGTCGTTCTGCGCCCTAGACCGACAGGAAAAAAGTTAGACTTGTCGTTCCTAAAGGGGTGACTGGTCGGCAGAAATCTATGATGACCCGTGTAACTCATCTTATGACTATGTTTTAACCAATAGGATTCAGTTTACTCCCCCCATATGGGACATCCATAATAACCGTGAACATTATAACGGGACAAGGTCCCATAAGCAAGAAGATCGTGGATCGCCCACATCACCATTACTTTAAGTGTGAACTCTTCACCCTTATAAGAATCGAACACTATCACTCCTTTATCCCACAAATCTTTAAGTTCTTCAATTAATGGTGCTAAGAATATATCAATGTCAACACTGGGAGCCTTCGGCCTGGGTATCAACAAAGATAACAATATGAACTCCTTTCTCATGCATAATGTCAGAGGAAGACTTAAAGGTTCCATGAGAATTGGCCAATAACTATAACTAGTACTTAAATTACTGAAAGTGTTAAACCCATCAGTTGCGATTGCAAGATGAATGTTGCGTGGTTCCTTTGCAAATTCAAGGTGTTGTGCATTTAAAATTTTCCAGATGAGTGAATCAACCGGATGATGCATTAAATTCCCACCCACCTCGCATCGATCATTCCATGTCATGGCCTCCGCTATCCATGGTATAGTAAAAAAATGTTTTAACCGTGGCCCAAGTGTAAAATATTTCAAAACCTTTTGTGGGTGTTGTGAGCACTTGCGATTTTTGGCATGTTTGTCATTTCCATTCTCAAAAACCACATATCTAGGATCACTGCATATAGGACATTCATCTTTCTCTTCGTGCTCGTTCCGGTACAATATGCAATCATACTTGCAAGCATGAATATATTTGTATTTCAAACCTAAACCCTTCAAACTCTTTTTCATGGTAGGATAATTTTCTGGTAACGTGTTCTCTTTTGGGAGAATTTCTTTAACCCACTAAAGAATTCCAGTTATGTTGTTCCTAGACAAACAAAATTGACTCTTCAAATTATGCAAACCAATCATTGCATATAATACCGAGTGATCTTTATCACAATCTTTATACAACGGTCTAGCCGCATCGGCTTTCAACCGTATGTATTCCCGATCTCCTAGTAGTTCAGCATCAATTTGTGCATTTACTTATAATGAGCATTATTTGTATCCATAGGTTGGTGGTTTTGTTGGTTGTGGAGTTCGTAAGCATCATCAATTAAGTCGGTCAATGGAGAATGTGTTGGTGAATCATGTACCACTTCTACTCCTTGGGGTTCCATTACACGGCCGGGTGCTGATAATTCTTCTAGAACATAAGGTATATCTTTTTCACCATGTTATGTCCATATTATACAGTCTTGACAGATTCCCCACTTTAGTAAATGCAACTCAACATCTTCCAATGACTTATATTTTCCGTTAATACAATGAGTGCACGGACACGGAATCATCTCACTTTTAAGATTTTTGGAAGCGTATTTAACAAATTCATAAATGCCCTTTACATGATTATTTGATATCTAGTTAGTCTCTCCCATCCACTCTTTATATTGTGGAAAATCCATGTAATAAGCTTCAAATTCTAGTCCTATGGTAGTATGTTAGAAAATATTATTACAACTGAAACAAAAAGAATATTCTTACAAATGAAACAAAAAAAATATCATTACCAATGAAACAAAACCAATATTCTTACAACTGAAACAAAAAAATATCATTCCAACTGAAGCAAAACCAATATTCTTACAACTAAAATAAAAAAAAATTATTACAACCGAAACAAAATAAAATATTATTACATCTAGGCCAACATATAAACTGGCCAACTAATAAAAGATTTTGCATAATTCCCCAATTCCATCCCATCCCCGTTGTTAACGTACAGAGGTACATCTCTGTAGTAGTTGTATATTTCATCGACTATTATTTTAGCCTCACCCTTCTCCAAAGGTCTGTGATGTACTAGAGTTCCAAGAACTATGGATATGAGTATGCACACGCCAACGAACCTCGAATTGCTCATGTCCTTGATATAGTACTCTTCGCCATAGTCACTGTGAGTTGTTGACGATGATCCAAGCCCCGTGATTGGCCGAGGTACGGGGGAGGGGAATGTTGGAGGATGAGGCATTTGAGAGGGGAATGTTGGAGGGGAAGGATGTGTGAAACCTTGAGTAGGAGTAGGGTAAGGGTAACCTTGAGGAGGCATTGGGGGCCTATAACTTTCAAAAACATTCAAATGTTCCCCAATTTTATTCACCAATAATCCCAGGGTATTTTTAATCTCCTGAACATCCCCATCAGTCATCAACTGGTGCTCCTTTTGCGAGTAGATACAATTCTTGATCGAAGAAAGCTCATCCACAAGAGGTGAAATGTGTTGATGTTTTGTTTTTGGCATATGTGAGCCAAACCTCTCGTCCTTCCCCTTTTGTCCTTTCCAAAGGTCTGTGTCAGGGCATCATTTTCAAGGTCAAAGTCATCAGTAGGGGTCGAATCAGATTGACTGCTGATGGCGTCTATTGATTCCAGTGTCTTAGCCAAGTGCAGTGGGAATTTATTATCTTTGTCTCGTCGAGCATTAAGGAATAAGTTGGAACGATTTAGGTTTTTACCGACATCTGGACCATCCTTTTTCTACTCTCCCATTCATTCTTCAAATACTCATATGATTTGGATCCCAACCTACGGATATCAGTTTTTTGTACCCTGTTTTTTTATCCCTCTAGACTAACTTTTTCTCCTTCTCCTCATTCTCCAAAAACTTATTCCACTGCTCCAGCGTCATTTCAACATTGGGAGGCACTCTCTCTTTCAAAGACAAAATATCTGAGCTCACTGCCTCTTTTGAGATATGTTTCTTTTTGAAGGTTTCTCCTGTATGTCCTCAATCCTTCAAAAATGTGAGATAGAAACTTATTCTTGGAACGGTTAGAAAATGAGAAATTCTTGCAAAGTTCCTCATGTATGTCATCTTTGACAGCTTGATCAACAAGGTTCCAATTGTCTGGTCCACCGACTCCCACGTTCATTTTTCCCAGCGACAAACACCAGGCTTTAAAGTTCAGTAAGTCATTCCTATCACCCGTCGGGTTATTCTCGAGAAGGGAGAACCCAATAGGCTTATTTTATTTTGAGAAGGAGTCATCAGTAGTGTTGGATGGGGGCATTAAAGCAACGAGAGTGCTGGATTGGGGAGCAGGAGCACTTAGAGTTGGACTTGGTGAGGATTGAACCATTGGTGGAGTTGTGAATTGCTCAGCCATTGGTGTTGAGAATACGAGTTCTGCACGAGATGGTGAACCTCGTTGTGGTGTCACCTCGGCACTTGGTACGCTTGGGTTATTTCCTCTCGACATTATCTACAAAAATGAAAAACTATAAGTTACTAAATCATTATAATAATATGAAATTATAACCAATTAATCAAGCTTATGACTATCTATATATAGATAGATGGATAGATACCTTTTCAGAGTAAGACTTTAGAATAAGTTCAATGTGTCTGATCTCTATCGATTCGGTATTAGTTTTTAAGAACCTATGAATTTTTGCACGTGCACAACTAGGAGGAAGGGTATCTATGATTGATGTGTAGATATCCGTGACATGAACTCGGAATCCCCTATTTCTGAACTTGTTGGCAAGATTCAATTTTACATATTTGTGGCGCGAGACATCACAGTCTATGTCAATGCTCTCTGTACGCAGTTGTATCTATAACGGGTGGATTTTTTTTCCGCCTTCTCCAACAATGTAACCAAGGTTAGGTCTATGTCGGGATTATGTGTGTGACATATATTTTGTATAACGTCATTCTAGTTTTCTAGTAGAGAAAATAGAATACGATCAAACAAGTAATCTTGCTGGAGAGCAAATCCACGATTTACAAGGTAGTTAAATTGTTAGATCTTTTTATTTCCATACCTATAAATAGGAGTACCTTTTATATGACGCATGCTAATAAAAGAGTTATGTGTGTGGTCTAATTGCAACCTCTCCCACTCTTATTAACAGTAATTATCACCGTGCCTCATTTTTCTTGAGAAAAGTATACGAGGGCGTGAATAAGAGTCCTACTATTAACGTTTGGGTTTGAAAGTTCTGAGAGTTTAAAAGTATATGTGAAATCCCAAAAAAAAACCGTCGTAATTGTTTATAATATGTTTTGTTAGGGTTTATTATGAGAGAGTTTAACAGAAACACACATTGTACTTACACACATATTATAGTACGTACACACATACTGTAGTGCAACAATTCACGACATGCATATAACCCCTAATATAATATGATGGCACGCATATAACCCCCAATAAAATCACGACAAGGTGGATGTAAAATTTTTTACTCATTAAAAATCCATTTAATTATATTTTGTCAAAAAAAAATACACATGTATACAATCTAGGTTTATTGGCATAATCTATACAAACACACACATACAATCTAGGGTTTATTGGCATAATATATACATACACAAACATATTATTTAGGGTTTACTAAACCCTAATATTTTTTTTTGACATAAATCTAGACATACACACACATATAATCTATACATACACACAAATACAATATAGAGTTTATTCACAAAAAAATAATTTATTTGTTCATAGTTACACACATAAACATACATATACACATAAATCTATACCTACACACACATATAAACATAAATCTATACATACACACACATACACACATACAAACATAAATATACACATACATACAGAGAAATTAGGGCTTTAGATAGAAATCACGAAATCCAAATGAAATCAAAATGAATCAATACATAACACGGTTAATCCAAATGCAAACCAAGTGCAATCGCTTAACCCTTGCAAATCCAACCGAAATCCAACTCAAAATCATACTGAGAAGCAGTGGCCTTACTCTAAATAAAATAAGAAATAACGGCCTTACTCCAAATGAAATAAGAAGCAGCAGCGGCTCTTTTTTTAAGACCTGGAAGTGGTCATGGCCTAGAGCCATGACCCCATGTGCGCGACCTTTAAAACAAAAGCAAGGCACAACTGGGTTCTTCGACCTGGTCACGGACTAGAGCCGTGACCCACTATGCGCAACCCTTTTCTATGTTTGATTGAGGTGTGGTCACGGCCCATAGTCGTAACCCATACCAAGAACTGGTCACATCCCCAAGCCGTGACCCTCAGTCTGTGATGCGCGACCCCTTTTAATCAACCCTAGTGCTTGAATGAGGTGTGGTGAAGGACCATACCCACACCTAGAAATGGTCACGGCCCTAAGCCATGACTCTCGATGTGTGTACTCTCTTCTTTGTCATGCCATGGGTCATGGACATGGGCCATGACCCATCCGCGACCAATCTTGAAGGGCATTTTGGCACAAGTTTGGCACCAAGATGGTCACGATCTGGTCACGGCCCAAGTTCGTGACCCACAGTGATCATAGATTTTCTATGTGACCACTTCCAAAGCATCGATAATTTAGTGTGGTAATAAATATGGTCACGCCAAATATTGAGTGGGTCATGGTTCAAGTCCGCGACCAGCTGGTCGCGGACTTGGACCATAACCTACAGGGCGTGACCATTTGCAGGATTTGGTGTAGTGACTATGCCCTCATTACAAAGTGGCACAAGAAGTCTCCCAAGAATCCTTTAGGGTCTTTTATTGACAACATTAATGAGTTTTGCCTCCGTCCCTATTACAAACGAGTTGGGAATACTTTCATTTGGGGATCTTTTATAAGGGATGGGGGCACCTTCTTCTTCCTGTCAATGCAAACACTCTCTTTTCTTACCCACATATCAATTTTATGTCAATATTATTACCAGTCCTCCTTCCTTACTTGACCGAGATGGGTCAAGATGTTGAGTTTTACCATTATGAGAGTATAAGGAGACAGTTTGGATGCGATCATGGTGTTCATACCACTTCATTCCCTTACAACATTTCTCCTTCAGAGTTATACTTGAAGGCATATAAAAACCTTGCTTCTAAGGGCATAATCCACATGGTGAGTCATTTGGGAGGATTATATGTTCCTCCTCGTGATCACTTACCTTCCTTTACCAGTTCATGGATTACTTTTTACTAGCGGTAGGTACTTTTCATACAAAACTATTTGATTGATGTTGACTATAAGACTATTCCTACAGGATTCCATAGTGACAGGTTCCCGTGAAAAAGGACCCAGAAAGAGATATGAAACCTGAGTATTACTACCAAGGCCCCCTTAAGAAAGTTACTCCAATTATGGTGAGGCTGTTAATTGATGAGTTTGTTTACACGAAACACCCTGAGCCTCAGCCTTCCAAGTCCAAGAGAAAGGGCAAGAAAAAATCCTCAACTACTTCCATGAGGGATCACCCTTACATATATGTGTCAAATTTCATCCATGTTACTCTTTCCAGTCCTCCAGCTATTTGTGCTTTTTCTCCCTCACTAGTGAGGACCAAGGAAAGTAAAAAGAAGAAGAAGAAGGTTAGTTCTGAAACTGTTCCTCCTTCTTCTGAACTAGATCAGGAGTTTGACACCAATGACCATGGGGTAAAAGAGACCTATAATATTTTTCATGAACAAGTCTATGAAGCCTTGGGTGTGTCTTCTCATGAGCCTCCTATTACTTATATTCCTATTTCTGAAGTTATTATGGTTGACTCCTCTTTACTTAGTGAAACTAGTTATCATCTAGTTTCATCTGCTGGTTCCCCTTCTCTCTTATTTGAGGAGGAACTAGTTGATTATGGAAGCATTCCTACCTATCATGATGACAGATCTTCTTTAAATGATGTGAGCGACATTGATCTTCATGGTGAACATCATCCAGATGCTTTCACTTTGTTCCTAGTTTCGAGGGAATCTTCCAGCAAGGACACTATGATGTGTTCTCCCTCCTCCATTATTTCTACCACCGGTCATTTTCCATCTAGGTAGGGCACTCGCCCAATTACTATAAGTCTTTTCTCCTAATATTCTTTGCCTGACCTATTATCTTGCTATTTTTTATAACTTCTATCTAATTTATTATTTTTTTATTTGTACCATTTTAGAGGTTTCTTTTGTTGAGGCAAGTGATTCATCACCTCCACCTCTTATCCGAGCACCCTTTCCCACAGAGAGGAATTCCATGTTGGTCTCTTCTTTGAGTCTGGATAGGGAGGTTCATTATTTTCTCCATATTCAACTATTGATTTCTTCATTACTTCTCTTGCAAGATTTTACTGACATAGCCTATTTCTTTTTTTTTTGGCCTTTGCAGTTATCTATAGTGTTTCCCACCACCACAAGAACCTCTTTTGTATCTTCTCATTTTGTCCAAGTAAGAATCAACACCTCTAGTTCTTCTAGCGTGTCATCTTTTTAGACGTATCTTAATTTCTTTCTCTTTATATCTTTGTAGAGAACCGTTCCTCCTAGTCGTACTTCCCCACCTCCTGCCTATTCTGTGGTGGGCAGTTCTTCAATTGGGCTTCCAGAGGTACTTGAATTTTTTACTTCTGGCATCCTTTTTTGTCTAAATTTTTTAGAGTGCGATTGCATTCAATGTTTAAACTTGCTTAATTCAATTATAATTTACGCCCAACATTTAATTAATTTCATAAAACATGCATCTAATTGTGATTGAAAATTAAAATGAAATATGTAGCATGCACAACCAAACAATCACAAAGAAAATTTGAGGAAAAATCCTCAGTGGGGGCAAAACCTTTTATTTCTCTATAAACTATAAATATCCAAGTTACAATTACATAGTAGAAATATCACATTTTTGTCACGATGAAATACCCTCAGGTGTTGGTTCGGAGTCTTCAGCAAGAGAATCTCCAAGAGATCCAATTGGTCAGCAATGGCGACCGTCTTCATCTCCATAAGGGTTACTCCAGAATGAGTAAGATGAATAATCATGCCAATAATATTCACATAAGTGATTTGGTATTTTTGGAGTGAATCCAAAAGGGTTTAAAACCTAAAAGTTTAAGTCTTTAATTGCATCAGATATGCAAAAAAGGAGTTTTGAAAGACTTACAAAACTTAACTTCGTATCAGGTATTTATTTACTGAACAAAGAGTTGAGGCGGCATTGGTCGTTTGAAGTCGTTCGAATGACATATTCATGTCGTTTAAACGACATTTGATATCATTACTAACGACATATGAAATGACCCTATAAGTGTAAAACATAAAGGGTTTGTTTAATGCATGCTTCAAACAACCCTTCAAACGATCCTTCCATTGATATTGCATATAGTTAAAAGTTATCGTTTGAACGACTTCTCAATGTCGTTTGAGCGATATTGCTATGTCATTTAAATGACAAAAGAAAAAAATATTTTTCTATAAAAGCTCGCCTGCAGGTCTTAAAAATATTTTTTACTTAGAAAAATGCCCCAATTTCCATAAAAGCTTTTTATAAAAATATCCCAAATAAATATGTGAACATTAATATCTCCAACTAATCAATTTACCTGTTAGTATAGTGGAGTTAGTGGGAATAAAGCTGATTGAATATACACAATGGACGTTGTGAATAATGGGTGCGTGTTGATGATGTGTGTAGCTGAAGATTTGGATGGTGGACATCAAGGTAGAACATGTGAAGACATGCCGAGATCTAACAGTATACGACATATTAACTCTAATCTAGGACAACATAGAAATTCATATATTTTAGACGGAGATCTAGAAAACATGTCCTTACAAATCTCCCCATATGTCTATGCTGTTACATTCATAAGAAAATCCAAATTATGATATCCAACAATAATATCAGACGTACAATCTAATATCCCCAAAATACCTTAAATGGAAATATCAAATAACATGTCTTCAAAAATCTTCAACATCTTCAAAGATTCAATTCAACAATGTTTCTTTTTCATCATCAGAGTGTGCAAAATAATGATCCTCAATTTTGTACCTACACACATGAGACAAGAAACAAATACTCTTGACGTGCAATAGTTTGAAATATAATGATAAGCAGAAAATCAAAATCAATTAAGTTCAAGGAAACCATTAAATCAAACAAGAAAGCAAAACATCCCCCCCCCCCCCCCCCCATAATTTGTTCTCACCTTTTTTATGATGTTCCTAAATAGATAAAATAAGAAGAACACAAAGAAATTCATATGGAGAGTGTCACAAGGTAATAAACTTCTTTTTTTCAAAGTTTTCAAATATTTTCTTACAAAAAAAATATACAACAAAGAATCACACCATGAAAGAATACTAGAATAACGAAGTCGGTGATAGCATAAATGAAGGGATGTGAACAAATTCGATAGGAAAATCAACGCAAACAATTATAACTTATGTGCACGATGAATTTTGGACACTCAATATCTTCCTTGAGTGTAAAAATGGTGGAATTATAAGAAATTGACTCAATTTAATCAACAAATCAAAGTTCAAAGAGATTTCCACACCAAAAATGCCCAAAACTATTTAATGCCTATTTGAGATTTTCAAGAATGTGCAAACCCGTTGATATACATATCCAACCAAACTCCCTCAAATGTAATAATGATCATATAATGATATTTCTTTTCGTGTGAATGATCATATCAACCTAAACTACTTTGTCCTTGGGTACTTTTATCAATGCCACACTTTTTGGATCTTTTCACTTATTTGGGTCTTGGCTACTGTGTTCAATGCCACACTTTTTTATCCGATTTAAACGTTTTCTTAATCGTAAAGGATATTATGAAAACCTTTCGTAGCCCTTCCCCGTTTTTCACATAACATATATAGATCGAAACAAATTCCTCATGGGCAACGATTATTACATGCACTACTATTATTATTATTCTCGTTTTAGTGTATTTGGTTGGTTGTATAGGCATAATTGAGATGGTGATAATTAAACCAACATGTGACAGACAAGCACAAAATTCAAATAGAACTATGCATGTGTGCATTAAAGGAGATAAGGAACCAGAGATGTAGAAAGATATCACTAATCAAATCTCAATGACTCCATACAATACAAAGCACATGGATGAAATGTCTTAACATCTCAAATCACTATCAACAAGTCACATGGAATATGAAAATGAAGTTGTGACTTCACGTGGAATACGTAAATGAAGTTATGACACTGGCTATCTTAAATGTTAATCCATAAAAGGTTTGAACAAAATACAAAACTCTTTTTATTTTTAAATATATATATACAAAAAGAAAATATTTTTGTCTTTTTCAAAAAATTTATCAAAAGTAAAATCTTTTTGGCTTTTTCAATTTTTCTAAAAAAAAATAGAAAATCTTTTAGTATTTTTCTAAAAAATATAATACTCAAAAATGGTACAAAAGATACAGTCTAGCAATAGGAAGCATATAACATGACCATGAAAAATATATCCTATACTAAACATGGTAACCAACCCTCAGTCAACTGTGCAGATTCATAAAGACTTCCTAAGACTTTCAAATCTAAGGGCATCTAAAGGCTTCGTGAAGATATCGGCTAAATGGAGATCGGTAGACATACAAATCAAGGACATGACTTTTTCTTCTACTAACTCTCGAATAAAATGCTCGTGTATCCTAATGTGTTTTGTGCAAAAATTCTAGATTGGATTGGGGGATATGTGTATCGCACTCGTTTTATCACAAGAAATATTCATGGTGCCCAGTAATATCCCATAATCCTTCAACATCTACTTCATCCATAGAAGTTCCATGCAATAACTCTTGGAGGCAATGTACTCAGCCTCCATGGTCAAAGAGATGGAGTTTTGATTCTTTATCCATCTGCATCTCCGACCCAAATGGCATTCAAATAAGAAAATAAGACGTCATCGGTATCAAAGTAATACCAAATGCCAGATGAGAGACTCCCACTTAAGTATTTAATAATACGTTTAAGAGAGAGTAAGTGCGACTCTTTCAGGGACGCCGAATATGACGTAAAGACTCCAACACCAAAGGTGATGTCGGGACGACTAACAGTGAACTAGAGAAGACTACCTATCATACTCTGATACAAGGTTTTCTCCACGTCCTTGCCTTAAGTGTCCTTGCTAAGTTTAGTTGAGGTACTCATCGAGGTACGCACATGTTTAGCGGGATCTAAACAAAATTTCTTTCTAAGGTATCTTGAATAATTGGATTGGAAGATGAACATACCATCCTCTAGCTGATGAACCTGGAGAGTAAGGAAGAAAGTAAACTCACCAACTATACTCATATTGAACTCACTATTCATCTCCTCCTCAAATTCGTAAGCATGATAGGATCACGTGGATCCAAAGACTATGTTGTCCACGTAGACCAGGACAACCAAAATAGAGCCATCTCCTTTCCAATAAAAACATCTTATCAACTCCCCCTCTCTTCAAGCCATGGGATAAGATATGGTAAGTAAGCCTCTCTTACCAAGCACAGGGTGCTTATTTCAAATCATACAGTTTTTTTCCAGATAATAGACTTGTTCAGGGTGCTTAGGATCTTCAAACCTTTTTGGTTGTTCCATGTAAACCTCCTTCTGTATAATGCCATTCAAAAAGGAAATCTTGACACCCAGATGATAGAACTTGAAGCGCATATGACATAAGATGGAGAGTAACAAATAGATGGACTCAAGCCATGCAATGTCGTAAATGTCTCCTCAAAGTTTACACCCTCAATATGTGTGTAGCCCTAAGTGACCAACTAGCCTTGTTACGTATGATGGTATAATTCTCATCCATCTTATTCTTATGGATCCACTTGGTACCAATCACATTCTTCTCAATAGGTCGAGGGACAAATTCCCAGATATCATTCATTCTAAACTGAAGCAACTCATCCTACATAGAAGATATCCAGTGTTTATTTTTAAGTGCTTCTTTAACGTTCCTATGCTCGACTTTAAACTTGTAGCACTGAAAGCTAACCACATTCTCTAGCTAAGAACGAATCTTGACCCCTAAAGCGGGATATCCTAGAATGGCATAAGGGTCATGACTCTTGCAAACCCAACCAGGTGTATCCCCTAAGTCAAGAGTAGGTTCCACCATGGGTGTGTGAGGTACAATGGGATCATCAACTGAAAGTACGTTACCCTCACACAAAAAGCTCTAATCAACAAATGCTAATGGTTCTTTATCTTGCACAATGGTGTTTATTGACTCCATAACCTTATAATTTCTTAAGTTCAAAACCCGATATGATCTACTCGTCGATGAATAGCCTAATAATATTCCTTCGTCGCTCCAAGAGTCAAACTTTCCTAATTTCTCTCTATCTCGTAGGATGTAGAATTTGCTCCTAAAGATACAAAACATGAAATCTTGGGCTTCTTTTTACTCCTGAATTCATAAGGAGTTTGAAGTGTGAGTGGACGAAGATAAACACTATTCACCATATGGCACACAGTAGACAGTGCCTCTGCCCAAAATCTCTTAGAAACTCTATGACCTAGAAGCACAAATCTATCCATATCCTGAATTGTCTAGTTCTTCCTCTCAACCATCCCATTTTGCTGAGGAGTCTTCACAACCAAAAATTAATGTTTGATCCCGAGGCTATTGTAATACCCCGTACTTTTGGCTATATTTATTTTTGGGGATTAATTAATTAAATGCGTATTAATTGGAAATTAATCCGGGTTATAAATACTAACGAGATGCGAGTTGGTATTTGATTATGTGCATACATGTTTTGATATATGTATTTGGTATTATAAAATTGGTCGTGAGATTGATATACGGCATTTTAGAAATTTTATTGAGACGCGTGGGACCGCCGCGTCACGGTATAATATTTTGATAATAAAAATAAATTTAAAATCTATAAACCGTATGGTCGTTTTGAGTGCGCCAACACTTCCGGAAGGGTCGAGATAGTCAGAAAACACTAGCCGGGGGTATAGTTTGGGTCCCGGGGTATTTTTAGGCCGTACCGGCAACTTAAAGGGTATTTTGGTAATTTTACATTTTGAGGAATTAAAAGTGACGAAAATTGGTTAATCAAATCTGATGTGGATTTGACCCACTAAGCCCATAACCAACCCATATTAACCTAGAAGGTTACGTAGGTTATCATTTAGGTTTTCTAAGTTCCCCAAATCAAACCCTAGCCACCTTAAGCCACCATTGGAGAAGGAGCTTGGAGAGAGGAAATTCTGCAGAAAAACTTCATCAAACCTACAGCAAAATCAGAAATCAAACCAAGGCAAGTGATTTATATTACATTCCTTAAGCAGTGAATGCTTCTTCAATGTTAGAAACTTTGATAATCAATCTTATATAAGAGTTAAAAGAAAACCCATGAAATTGGAAGTTATTATTTAATTTTGGGATAGGTTTGCATGTAGAAACATTGTTTGAAGATTGAATTCAGGAATTTTATATCTATGTGATGTATAAACGGATTAAAATCTGGGAAATTATGATGAGAAGAATCTAGGGTTTATGTTCTTGAAGAGAATTAGGAAATAATGTAGAAACTTGTGATTTATTGATGTTTAGAAGGTATTAAACCCTTAAAAGATGTTAGCATATCTCCTTAGTATGTTTGAGGATGGTTAGAGAACTTAATACATTGTTGGAATGAATTTTAGAAGAGATTTGAGGAGTAAAAATGGATAAAACGAATTGGGGAAAAATCTGGGCCGAAATTGTTCAGTCGTTAGAAGCAACCCCCAGGTCGTTCGAACGAGCTCGTTCGAACGAGCTTCTAACGAGTTGACCAGTCTCTTCTAACAAGGGCTAATTTCGTTCGATATCTCGTTCGAACGAGATATCGTTAGAAGGTACAGTTCGTTCGAACGAACTGGAATCTCGTTCGAACAGTCTCGTTCGAACGAGACTTATAACGAGTTGACAGAAGGATCTCGTTCGAACAGTCTCGTTCGAACGAGACTTCTAACGAGTTGACAGTTTGGTCCTTTTTGGACTGTTTTGATTTTTTTTGGAGTTCCGTAAACTTGTTCGAGGATAGATAACCTTCCTTTGATGATGTACGAATAGATTTGGGACTTTTGGGTTATTACGAGGAGTAAATTTATATACAAGAGATTTAATTCAATGAACCATTTGGGTTGAGACGTGAGTGTTTACTACGACGTAAGAATGAATTATGGCACGTATGATTATAAACCGGAATAGTATAAAGTGTGATAATTATAAGTTAGTACGAGAATGAGTATAGTACTACGATTAAACTACGGTATTACTAAGACGTGTGTTTACTTAGTATTGGTATATGAATTGTATGTATGACATACCTACCATACTTGCTATCACGGGAGGTTTGCGTTCTCTTAGGGCCCTCTAATCCTTGTGTTTCCCGGATTTAGACTGGTTACCTCGATGAACATAGGTCATAGAAAGACTTATTGGGATATTAATAAGTCCGCTGATCGTGGGAGCGTAGGTATGTGCGTGACCCATGTGATGTGACTGTGTTCGCCTACACTATTTGTGATTTGTGTTATCTGGACTATTCCTGAGAGATTCGGAATGTGTGATCCTTATATACGTGATGTACCGGGATGGATAGCAGAGTATGTGTGCACCGCAGCTTAGTTCTCGGGGTGCTTGTATTGTATATTTATGATGTGAATAATATACATTTAATTAATGGGAATCCTCATGTTAATGTTGTAAATATATTACGGTATTGTTTCGAGAAATATAACGAGTTAACTAATAGTTATAATATTGCATATTGAGTATCTGAGTTACGTTAAACCCCTATTTCTTTACGAGCGTGATAATGTTAATGGAACCGAGTAATATGGGTAGGACCTTTGGCAGTCTATCTAGTTATGTTGTCACTTAGCTAGTGGTATAGGTCGTTATAGATGGGTACTTACGTTAGGAGTGCACAGTTAGACGAGAGGTGAGAATATCATGTGAGTGCACGTCCTAACATGTACTTTGCATGTAATGTTTTAAATGTTTTTAAAGCACTTGCAGGTTTTTTAAAATATAACTCCACATTCGGGCTCTAACCCGTTTGATTTTCAAATCTATTTTCTTTGTAAAACCATTTTAGGTCCCCAGCCACAAGGACACCAAGCATATGATACTCATTCAGGTGACGAGCTGTAGCTGTTTGTGGAAGCTACAGGGATTTGCTTGTAGACGCTTCCATCTTTTGGATTCCAGAGTTATTATCTATCAGTTGTACGGCATGTTACCCATTGCTATTAGACATCTTTTACATTTCAGTTTTCAGACTTTGATTTGTATGTTTTTAGTATTCGGTTATTTATTTCAGTTATGGGATTGTAGTGAGGAGTTTTCCTCCAGACTTTATTTACACTAGTGATGATTATTCGTTTTACTTCAGTATGGTGAATGGTGTTATTTATTTCTTCATTACACTTGTTACATGTTAATCAGACTTAAAGTAAAATTTGGCAACTTACTTTTTAAATACTAGGTGGTTAGTAATCTTTAAAATGTTTTTGACAGTGATGCTATTAACTGAGCCAACTTGGCATTTTGAATTAATTTAATAAAGGATTAGCTACCCGGTATTTAATTAGTCGGGGTGTCACAGGTGGTATCAGAGCATCAGGTTCTAGTGTCCTTTAGGATCTGTACGGCTATTATGTTTCCGCTACGTTTCTTTGATATAGAGCCCTATATTTTAGGACTGTTGTACTCTTTTTGTGTATGCTTCGTTCTTCCGCTATATTAAGTTTATAACCGTGAACTTATAAACTTTGTTCTTATTTCAGATGCCTCCACGACGTGCACGACGAGTTCCTAGGGATGCAACGCCCGAACCACAGCCCGCTCCAATTCAGGGCATGATGAACGCCGTTGAGGTTGCAGCTATAGTAGCCCAAGCGGTAAATGCCGCAATTGCCGTTGTTCAGTAGGCACCACTTCAGGCGCCGGTTACCGTGCCAGTACAGGCTAATGCATTCCCATCTACTTGGGAGCGTGTACATGACACTTTTCAGAAAGCACATCCGCCAGAGTTTGCAGGTAGCTCAGATGTGGTAGTCTCGAGCCAGTGGAGGAAGGACATGCAGAGACACTTGAGGATGCATGAGTGCACTGATGTTCAGAAGCAGGTGCTAGCTACTTTCAAGCTAGTTGGATCTGCGCTACAGTGGTGGGAGTCTATTACCACCATGGAGGAGAGGGAAACTCTCACAATTCAGGAGTTCTGGGTGCGGTTCGACCGTAAGTACTTTTCGTCGGCTGTTCATACAGAAATGAGGAGGAAGTTGATGAGTCTGAGGAAAGAAGGCAAGACTGTGGCCGAGTATGAGGCCGAGTTCACTAATCTGTTGAACATCGTTCCAGATGAGATACCAACAGAGAAGAAGAAGATTGAGAAGTTTACGGACGGGTTGACTTGGAGGATCCGTCAGCATCTGCTAGGGAACCTATCGTTGGCCACCTATTCTGATGTGGTTAACGCTGCATTGTTACACTGCCAGGACCACCGTTTTCATATGGCCGAGGGCAAGAGGTCGGGAGAGTCTAGCCATCAGGGCAGGACTGGAGGACATGGTGCCAGCGGGGCATAATCTGGTCAGGGGCAGAGACAGAATGAGCAGGGCTCCCAGCAGGGGGATAATAAGAGGTTTCGGTCAGGGAACTACAGACAGGGACAAGGAGGTTTCCGTTAGGGCCATCAGGGTCCAAACGTCCATCAGGGCCAACAGGGGCAGAATGGGCAGCAGTTCCACCAGGGCCAGCAGGGCCAAGGGAGGAACGGTAACGGCCACCAGGGCCGGGGACAGCAGGGGCAGAGAGGAGGGAACTTCCCAGGAAAGTGCTTTGTTTATGGCAAGACTGGCCATAAGAAGCAGGATTGTCCTGATAGGGGCAGGGCCCCACAGCAGCAGCAGCAGGGTGCTCGCCAGGAGCCATAGAGGCCTATGTTTCCCACCGTTCTTCCCGCACCGCCACAGATGGAAGCATTGCCACCCATTCCAGCAGTCCCAGTTCAGCAGGGGCAGCTACAGTATGGACGTGTCTACAACGTCCACCAGGCTGTAGTTCCACAGGCACCGCCCGTGATCGAGGGTACGTTTCCTATCCATGGCACTATGGGTCGGGTGTTATTTGATACGAGTGCTACACACTGTTTTTTAGCTACACACTTCGCGAAAGCTTTAGGATTGTTAGCTACGGAAGAGAGCACTGTGACGTGTGTCGACTCACCTTTGGGGAGTGGGTCACTTATATTCTTTATATGCCAGGGAGTGGGAGTAGGGATTGGTAGTCTGGTATTACCTGCAGATATGTTGGTATTAGATATGCATGTTCATGATGTGATCATCGGTATGGATTGGCTCGTAGCTTATAGGGCCATGATTGACTGCTTCAGCGGGAGCATTGTTTTTGCCATTCCGGGGCAAGAGATGTTCGTAGTGGCGATGCCTCGCCCAGAAGGAGGATCGACCGCTCATCTGTATTACATAGAGGAGGATACCTCTAAGGAGGTAGTGATTCCTTTAGATTCTATTCCATTTGTCAGGGGGTATTCAGATGTGTTTTAGGAGATACCAGGCTTACCACCCAGTCGAGAGATAGACTTCGTTATAGATTTGCTACCGGGTGCGAGACCTATAGCATGCGCACCGTACCATATGGCTCCAGCTGAGATGCGAGAGTTACGGGATCAGATAGATCAGTTGTTAGGTTAGGGCTTTATTCGCAGGAGTACCTCACCTTGTGGCGCTCCAGTTTTGTTTGTGAAGAAGAGGGACGGTTCATTGAGATTGTGTGTGGACTACCGAGAGTTGAATAAGGTCACGATACGGAATAAGTATCCGTTACCTCAAATCGATGACTTATTCGACCAGTTGAGAGGAGCTTCTTTCTTCTCGAATATTGACTTGAGATTAGGATACCATCAGTTGCGTATCAGGGAGGAGGATGTCTCAAAGACTGCGTTCTTATCGAGATATGGTTCTTATGAGTTTCGGGTTATGCCTTTCGGTTTTACCAACGCTCCAGTTGTGTTTATGGACTTGATGAACAGAGTGTTCAGGGATTTTCTAGATCAGTTTGTCATTGTCTTCATTGATGACATTCTGGTTTACTCTCAGACGGAGGAGGAGCACGCCGAGCATTTGAGGTAGGTTTTGTAGACGCTTCGTCAGAATGAGTTGTATGCAAAATATGAGAAGTGCGGATTTTGGCTAAAGGAAGTCCAGTTTTTAAGACATATTATTTCCGACCAGGGAATATCTGTTGATCCAGGGAAGGTATCAGCGGTGAGGGAGTGGAGACAGCCCACGACACCGACTGAGATTCGTAGTTTCTTGGGTCTAGCAGGATACTACAGGAGGTTTATTCGGGGTTTCTCAGAGATAGAAGGTCCTTTGACACATCTTACTCGTAAGGGTGTGCCATACATATGGAGTGATGCCTGTCAGTTGGCATTCGATGAATTGAAGGACAAATTGACCTCAGCACCTGTGTTAGCATTGCCGACACTGGGAGTTGAGTATTTGGTTTACACCGATGCGTCTTTGCAAGGGCTTGGAGGTGTATTGCAGCAGGAGAGACAGGCCATAGCTTATTCTTCCCGTAAGCTTAAACCTCATGAGAAGAATTACCCCACGCATGATTTGGAGTTGGCAGTAGTGGTATTTGCCCTACGGATTTGGAGGCACTATCTTTTGGGGGAGAAGTTCCAACTGTTCACGGACCACAAGTCCCTACAGTACCTGTTCACACAGAAAGAGTAGAATATGCGGCAGCGTAGGTGGCTTGAATTCGTGAAGGACTACCAGTTCGATATCCAGTATCACCCGGGTAAGGCTAACGTGGTAGCAGACGCATTGAGCCGTAGACCAACAGACGAGGTAGAAAAGGTGTGGAAGGCTAAGTGGAAGGAATTAGGACACCAGGATGCAGTGGCCCGATCTTTCATGTCTGTGATGACCGTTACGCCGTAGATTGTCATGAAGGTAGTACGGGCACAGACTAAAGATTCGTTCTGTCAGGAGCAGATAGTTCGATTACTAACAGAGGGAGCCGAATCCTATACCGTTAGCTCAGATGGGGGATTACGCTTTAATGGGAGATTGGTAGTTCCGGAAGGAGAGGAATTGTGACACGAGGTGATGGCAGAGTCGCACGGCTCATGATTCGCGGTACATCCCGGAGGGGACAAAATGTACCAAGACATGAGACGACAGTATTGGTGGAGCGGTATGAAGAGAGATATCACTGAGTTTATCTCGAAATGCGCCACTTGTCAGCTTGTTAAAGTGCATCATTAGAGACCAGCAGGATTGTTACAGCCGTTGGAGGTTCCGGTATGGATGTGGGAGAGCATATCCATGGACTTTATCTCGGGGTTGCCTACGTCGCAGAGGGGTCACGACTCCGTTTGGGTAATTGTGGACAGGTTGTCCAAAGTCTCTCACTTTTTACCCGTAAGGACTGACTACACTACGGGACAGTATGCCCAGCTCTTCATTTCAGAGATTGTGAGACTTCACGGTATCGTGTCTGACAGAGACAAGATATTTGTTTCGAGGTTTTGGGAGAGTTTCCAGGAGGCCATGGGCACGGAATTGCGGTTGAGTACGACTTATCATCCGCAGACTGATGGGCAGACAGAGCGCACAAATCAGATGTTGGATGACATGCTACGCATGTGCATTATTGACTTCGGGGGTGGATGGGAGCAGTACCTTCCACTGGAGGAGTTTGCTTACAACAACTCCTATCAATTCATGATTGGCATGGCTCCGTTTGAGGCATTGTACGGTAGGCCTTGTCGTTCCCCAGCATGTTGGTTAGAAGTGGGGGACAACAAACTACTTGGGCCTGAAGTGATTCAGGATACTTCGGCAAGGATTGAGTCGATTCGAAGTCGCATTCGGGTAGCTCAAGACAGGCAGAAGAGTTATGCTGATGCGAAGAGGTTTTTCAGAGAGTTCCAAGTGGGGGACCAGGTTTTGCTCAGGGTATCTCCTATGAAGGGGATTATGCGTTTCGGGAAGAAGGGGAAGTTGGCACCGAGGTATGTGGGGCCCTTTCCTATAATTGAGCGGATCGGACCGGTTGCATATAGACTTGGGTTACCGGAGCATTTGCATCGAATTCACGACGTGTTCCATATTTTCTCGCTGAGGAAATACCTTAGAGACAATTTGGCTCATTCTCACATTGCTGTGGAGGACATCGATCTCCAGTCGGATAGTTCCTACGAGGAAGGGCCAATTGCTATTTTGGACAGAAGCGAGAGGAAACTGCGGTCAAAGATAGTCCCGTTAGTGCGTGTTCAGTGGCGACATCACAATGTCGAGGAGTCCACATGGGAACGCGAGGATGAGATGCGCGAACGTTATCCAGAGTTATTTTTAGCAGGTACTTTCTAGTTTCGAATTTCGGGATGAAATTCAGTTATTAGGGGGGAAGTATGTAATACCCCGTACTTTTGGCTATATTTATTTTTGGGGATTAATTAATTAAATGCGTATTAATTGGAAATTAATATGGGTTATAAATACTAACGAGATGCGAGTTGGTATTTGATTATGAGCATACATGTTTTGATATATGTATTTGGTATTATAAAATTGGTCGTGAGATTGATATACGGCATTTTAGAAATTTTATTGAGACGCGTGGGACCGCCGCGTCACGGTATAATATTTTGATAATAAAAATGAATTTAAAATCTATAAACCGTATGGTCATTTTGAGTGCGCTAACGCGTCCGGAAGGGTCGAGATAGTCAGAAAACACTAGCCGGGGGTATAGTTTGGGTCCCGGGGTATTTTTAGGCCGTACCGGCAACTTAAAGGGTATTTTGGTAATTTTACATTTTGAGGAATTAAAAGTGACGAAAATTGGTTAATCAAATCTGATGTGGATTTGACCCACTAAGCCCATAACCAACCCATATTAACCTAGAAGGTTACGTAGGTTATCATTTAGGTTTTCTAAGTTCCCCAAATCAAACCCTAGCCACCTTAAGCCACCATTGGAGAAGGAGCTTGGAGAGAGGAAATTCTGCAGAAAAACTTCATCAAACCTACACCAAAATTAGAAATCAAACCAAGGCAAGTGATTTAAATTACATTCCTTAAGCAGTGAATGCTTCTTCCATGTTAGAAACTTTGATAATCAATCTTATATAAGAGTTAAAAGAAAACCCATGAAATTGGAAGTTATTATTTAATTTTGGGATAGGTTTGCATGTAGAAACATTGTTTGAATATTGAATTCAGGAATTTTATATCTATGTGATGTATAAACGGATTAAAATCTGGGAAATTATGATGAGAAGAATCTAGGGTTTATGTTCTTGAAGAGAATTAGGAAATAATGTAGAAACTTGTGATTTATTGATGTTTAGAAGGTATTAAACCCTTAAAAGATGTTAGCATATCTCCTTAGTATGTTTGAGGATGGTTAGAGAACTTAATACATTGTTGGAATGAATTTTAGAAGAGATTTGAGGAGTAAAAATGGATAAAAACGAATTGGGGAAAAATCTGGACCGAAACTGGTCAGTCGTTAGAAGAAACCCCCAGGTCGTTCGAACGAGCTCGTTCTAACGAGCTTCTAACGAGTTGACCAGTCTCTTCTAATGAGGAGTAGTTTCATTCAATATCTCGTTCGAACGAGATATTGTTAGAAGGTACAGTTCGTTCGAACGAACTGGGATCTCATTCGAACAGTCTCGTTCGAACGAGACTTCAAACGAGTTGATAGAAGGATCTCGTTCGAACAGTCTCGTTCGAACGAGACTTCTAACGAGTTGACAGTTTGGTCCTTTTTGGACTGTTTCGATTTTTTTTGGAGTTCCGTAAACTTGTTCGAGGATAGATAACCTTCCTTTGATGATGTAAGGATAGATTTGGGACTTTTGGGTTATTACGAGGAGTAAATTTATATACAAGAGATTTAATTCAATGAACCATTTGGGTTGAGACGTGAGTGTTTACTACGACGTGAGAATGAATTATGGCGCGTATGATTATAAACCGGAATAGTATAAAGTGTGATAATTATAAGTTAGTACGAGAATGAGTATAGTACTATGATTAAACTACGGTATTACTAAGACGTGTGTTTACTTAGTATTGGTATATGAATTGTATGTATGACATACCTACCATACTTGCTATCACGGGAGGTTTGCGTTCGCTTAGGGCCCTCTAATCCTTGTGTTGCCCGGATTTAGACTGGTTACCTCGATGAACATAGGTCATAGAAAGACTTATTGGGATATTAATAAGTCCGTTGATCGTGGGAGCGTAGTTATGTGCATGACCCATGTGTTGTGACTGTGTTCGCCTCCACTATTTGTGATTTGTGTTATCTGGACTATTCCTGAGAGATTCAGAATGTGTGATCCTTATGTACGTGATGTACCGGGATGGATATCAGAGTATGTGTGCACCGCAGCTTTGTTCTCGGGGTGCTTGTATTGTATATTTATGATGTGAATAATATACATTTAATTAATGGGAATCCTCATGTTAATGTTGTAAATATATTACGGTATTGTTTCGAGAAATATAACGAGTTAACTGATAGTTATATATATTGCATATTGAGTATCTGAGTTACGTTAAACCCCTATTTCTTTACGAGCGTGATAATGTTAATGGAACCGAGTAATATGGGTAGGACCTTTGGCAGTCTAGCTAGTTATGTTGTCACTTAGCTAGTGGTATGGGTCGTTATAGATGGGTACTTACGTTAGGAGTGCACAGTTAGACGAGAGGTGAGAATATCATGTGAGTGCACGCCTAACATGTACTTTGCATTTAATGTTTTAAATGTTTTTAAAGCACTTGCAGGTTTTTTAAAATATAACTCCACATTCGGGCTCTGACCCGTTTTCTTTTCAAATCTATTTTCTTTGTAAAACCATTTTAGGTGCCCAGCCACGAGGACACCAAGCATAGGATACTCATTCAGGTGACGAGCTGTAGCTGTTTGTGGAAGCTACAGGGATTTGCTTGTAGACGCTTCCATCTTTTGGATTCCAGAGTTATTATCTATCAGTTGTAGGGCATGTTGCCCATTT
This sequence comes from Sambucus nigra, assembly GCA_949130495.1. Taxonomy (NCBI): domain Eukaryota; kingdom Viridiplantae; phylum Streptophyta; class Magnoliopsida; order Dipsacales; family Adoxaceae; genus Sambucus; species Sambucus nigra. Next base: position 377,187,628 of record OX422214.1, on the reverse strand, counting down.
CTATTAGACATCTTTTACATTTCAGTTTTCAGACTTTGATTTGTATGGTTTTAGTATTCGGTTATTTATTTCAGTTATGGGATTGTAGTGAGGAGTTTTCCTCCAGACTTTATTTACACTATGTGATGATTATTCGTTTTACTTCAGTATGGTGAATGGTGTTATTTATTTCTTCATTACACTTGTTACATGTTAATCAGACTTAAAGTAAAATTTGGCAACTTACTTTTTAAATACTAGGTGGTTAGTAATCTTTAAAATGTTTTCGACAGCGAGGCTATTAACTGAGCCAACTTGGCATTTTGAATTAATTTAATAAAGGAGTAGCTACCCAGTATTTAATTAGTCGGGGTGTCACAGCTATCACAGTAAAGATCCACCGTAGCTTCCTTAAATTCAGTGCCATTATCACTACGCTATCTATTGATAGTGAAACTATGTTGATTTTGTAGGACACGACACTTTATCGTACGAAACTCTAGAGAATTTAATTTCTCTCTAAAAATACCTACAATGGAATAATGAGTGAAATCATCTACCATCACGAGGATATACCTCTTACCACCCAAACTCCCAGTACGAGTAGGACCTATAAGATCCACATGAATCAACTCAATCATTCAAGAAGTGCTAATAAAATTCAACTTCCTATGGGTTCTATGGACTTACTTTCCCAACTTAAAGGTTCCACATGCTTTCCAAGTGACGGAAAGCCACGTACTAGGTCCTTTTTAGCTAAGTACTCCAAATCTCTAAAATTCATTTGACCTAGAGGTTGATGCCATTGATCCATAAGAGTGATCGTGGAGCTATTACAAATACATGAGGACTTTGGCACAATATTATAACAATTATCTTCTATCCTCACCCCTTACGATAGAACTTTATCGGCTCGATCATAAACATTACATTCCTTCCAGTCAAACTTTACTGCAAAGTCAGCATTGCACAGCTGGCTAATGTTGAGAATATTTTCTTTCAAACCTTTAATATAAAAAACATTCTCTATCTTAGGAAACTTGGGTATCTCTACTGTACCTCATCCTACTATGCTAAACTTGCTCTCATCTTCAAAAGTTACTTTACTTTCCTTATGATCCTCTAAGTAGGTGAAAAATGAGACGTCAATTTTTATGTGCTGGAGCACCCACTATCAAAATAACACTATGAGGTATTATGTGCTTTAAGATCAACATAAACAATAAGATATTTCACATTGTTCTTAGGTACCCAAGAAGTGGTAACCTTATATTTGCCCATGTCATTATAGGTTCGAGCTGGGATGTTGGAGTAACAGCACTGACATCCGTTGGAACTCCTCTATTAAACTCTGAGATGTGGAGACTAGAAACTCAACCTGCTCTCTAAGATTAGTAAGATTGTTAGTGTATGTGGTGGATAATATGTACGTCATGTCCGACCCACGCTATAGAAAAACTTCCTAAGGTGTCCTTTTCTCTTATAGTAGGTACAAAAATTCATAGTTTAAGGCCGACCTTGGTTTTCTTTTCTTAGTTGAACTCTTCTTTGGGGTTTTTGTTGATAGCCATGTGGATTCGTTGTAAACTCGGGAATAGGTTTCGGTGTAATATGAGACGTGGAAGCACCATCAAAACAGATTCCCTGACTTTCACCAAACACTAAAGTGGGGGAGAGGAGCATATTTCCCGTCTTTCCAGATTTTTCCTCTATCTTTACTTTGACCTCTTGGGCTCTCTCAAGGTCATGAGTGAGTTGGGAAACAGGGGCTTCAAGTTTGTTTTGAGTCTCCACGGAGGCAAGGTGATCACTCGTAAGACTATCCACTTATTTGGTCAAGTCCCATTTCGCTCTCTCAAAACTTGTCTCTTTTTAAACAGCCTCTCTCTCTAAACTAACATTCTCTCCCTACATAATCTCTCTCTCTCTCAACACAAACTTTCCCTCTCTCTCCCAAGGCAATGCTAATGGAGGACTATCTCTCTCGTTTCTTCTAAATCTCTTTCTAAGGCAATGATCCTAAAAGCTAACCCTTTGTTACATTTTTTTTATTTTAAAAGAATCAGCATACAAATCGTCGTATGTGCATGGTAGGTCACTCTCGCTCTCACTTGCAGCAGCATCCCCCTCTCTCACATCCCTTTCACTGTCGAGGTGTTCTTGTGAAGTAGCTTCCTCATCTTCGTGAGGTGCACTATCTGTACTCACTTGAATATCCATGAATGTGGTGAAGTTACATTTATGCGGTGACTCATCTCCAAAATCCACTTACTCAACCTCACTGTCCTCACTAAGGGAAGCATTTAAAGAAGTTTGGCCTTTGCCTTGAAGTTTCAAAGTGGTTGGACACTCAAAAGCTTTATGACCTCTACCATCACACTTATAACATCTCTCTTCGTCTCTTTTATGAGTGTCCTTTTTTATCTTTATCATTCTTCTTTTCCATTTACTTTTCTCAAAATTATTTTTATCTTTGGAATTGCCATTAATTTTCAATCCGAGAAATTTCTTGAATTTTTTTCCAAATAATGAAAAATCTTCTAAATAAAAATCTGAAGTTTCTTCCTCTCTCCTTTTAGACGGCTCACCCCTGTTTCTAACCTAGGATTTAAGTGAAATCCCTTTATCTTTATATTTAACCATATTAGGAAACATGTCAATTTCATATGTCTGGAGGTCTTCTATCAGTTCTTCTAATTTAAGACCACTGAATTTTTTTTTGTTTAATTTAGTACAGTGGATTTAGGGATAAAACATTTAAGAAATAATCTCAAAATCTTTTTAACTACTCCAGCATCAGAATATGTTCACTAAGACTGAAATTATTATTGACAATATCAAATAAACGAGCATAGAATTCATCAAATCACTCAGATTCAAACATGGTAATTGTTTGAAATTGAGTACTTAAATTTTTCAATTTAGATTCTCTAACTGCATTAGTACCTTCATGGGTATGTTGAAGAAAATCCCATGTTTCTTTTGACATGGTACACGTCATGAGGCGTCGAAACTTATCAAGTCTGAAGGCTCTATAAATTTCACTTAGCCAACGAGAATTATATGTTCTCCATTTAAATTCTTTCTCAGTAAAGTTTGACACCGGTTTAAGGTTTGTCCCATTATCTATGGTAACAGAGGGAGGATTCCACCCTCTTTCACATACATCCCAGACACGTTCATCAACGGCCTTTAATTGAGATTTCATACAAGCTTTCCAATAAGCATATTTAGTCCCGTCAAAAATTGGCATCCGATTATAAAAGTTTTCCATTGTGTTTGCGCTTTTTTAAAAATCATTTTTTAGACAAAAATTGATATCCAGAAAAATTTTGCAGAAAATTACATGGTATAATTGTGTAATTGGCTCTGATACCAATTTGGGAGTGCACTTGCATTCAATGTTTAAACTTTTTTAATTAAATTCCAATTTTATTCCCATATTTTAAATAAATCCCTAAAATATGCATCTAATTGTGCTTAAAAATTTTAATGAATTATCTAGCATGCACAATCAAACAATCACGAAACAGATTTGAGGAATAATCCCTAGTAGGGGCAAAAACCTTTTATTTCTCTACAAACTGTAAATATCCAACGCATAATTACATAGCAAAAATACAACGTTTTCGTGACGAAGAAATACCCTCAGGTGTTTGTTCGAAGTCTTCCGCAAGAGATCCCTCAATAGCTCCAATTGGTCGGCAATGGAGACAACCTTGTTCTCCACAAGGGTTACTCCAGAATGAGTAAGATAAATAATCAAGCCAAAAATGATTCACACAAAAAAGATCTGGGATTTTTGGAGTGAATCAAAAAGGGTTTAAAGCCTAAAAGTTGAAGTCTTTAATTGCATCAAATATGCATAAACAAATTTTTGAAGACTTACAAAACCCAACTTTATAGCAGGTATTTAAAGGCTCAATAAAGAGTTGAGGTGGTGCAACTCTTTTGAAGTCGTTCGAACGAAATCTTCATATCGTTTGAACTACATTGGATGTTGTTACTAACGACATAAGAAATTACCCTAAAAATGTAAAACGGTACGGGTTCGTTTGATGCTGGCTACAAATAACCCTTCAAACGACATTGTTTGTCGTTAGAAACTCTCGTTTGAACGACTTATTGATGTCGTTTGAGCAACATTGTTATGTTGTTTGAACGACAGAAGAAAAAAAATTATAAAAGCTTGCCTACAAGTCTTATAAAGTTATTTTTGACTTAGAAAAATGACTAGATTTTGATAAAAACATTTGATAAAAATATGCCAAAAAAATACGTGAAAATTAATAACTCTAATTAATCATTTTACATACTAGTGGAGTGGAGTTAGTGGGAATAAATTCAATTGAAGATGCACGATGCACGATGCACGTTGTTAAAAATGGGTCCTTATAGCTCAAGATTCAGATGATGGACGTCAAGGTAGAACCTCTGAAGACGTGTCAAGATGTAACGGTATACTGAATAGTAACTGTGATCTAGGACAACACAAAAATTCCTAGATTCTATATATACATTTATAAAACATATCCTTATAATTTTGTTTATGGATGGATGAAATTTATGTTGTCTGTGTTGCTTTTTTCTTTCTTCCTTATAGGGCTCGTCTTCACGTAACCCTTCCACCACTGGGGGAGCGGTGTTGCTCACTAGGATCAATGTTTAAGGCATGTCACCCTTTAGGAGGATACCTATCCCCTGATTTAATTTGCCTATGGATAATAGGCCCCATATCCATCCCCTTCCATCTCAATCGATCTTCACTATTGCTTCCAGTGAACCTGTTTCACAGGCTATCACCTCTTTTCAAGTACTACTCATACTTATTAGGATCAATTTTCCTTGATTTGGGTTTGTTTATAATAATGTTATGAAGGACAAGCCACTACCGTTGATCCATCTACTTCCATAGTTATCTTTCATCCTTCTTCCCTTGAAGGGGTTTAGTTATTTTTTAATCTTCTATTCTTGACTAATTTTTATTTATCCCTGGAATTTATTTCTCATGACTTGTACTTGTTTGTTCTTATTTCAGTTGGCATATGTTACCAAATCTCTAGTTGCTTCTTCAATTATTTATCCAATAGCCTCTATAACTATTGAGGCCTTTTTGCCACGAATTCTAGTGGAAGCACCATCATGGCACCTCTCCCAGTATATATTTTACTCATCTTTAAAGAACTTATATATAATTTGTTCATTATATAAGAAATTAGTTAGAAATTATATCCTTCCTTTATTCATAGTTTAGTACTAGTGAGACCTTTTCATCTGTGGCCCCTGTAGTGAGTGTTGCAGAGCCAACCCTCTAGGCATCACCCATAGGTTCTGCATTGATTCCTACGGAGATGACCACACAGGTACCATGTATTTCTAGTATGAGAGTAGCTATTTTTGTGCCACACTATTGCTCATACTTCTTCTAATTTTACTTGTTATCAGGCCAGTATAGCCGAAGTCCCATTATCTGAGAGGCCTCTTGTGAGTTCAGTATAAGTGACTTCCCAGGTACTTCCTGTCGCACACTTGTTTGTTATGCTTGCACTTCTTTCCTTTTCTTCTACGCACGAGAATCTTAAAGTATTTTTGACATATTTCTAGTTGTGATCCCTTTAACCGCGGGACCTATATCTTGGTTTTGAGGTTATCACTATGCTAGTTCTTATAATTTTGGAACCTTTTCCTAGCATCTTGGAAGATTGTACCCCGGTATGTTTTTCACACTATTTTTTTACTTACATTTTATGTGCAAGGGTTTGCTCACACTTACATATCTTATTATTTTAAGGTTAGTGCTGAATTTGTCCCCACCACTGCAGGACCTTTAGCTAGTGTCTCAGATGAGACTTCCCAAATAAACACTTGGAATACTATACCTTTCAAACCTTTTTTCTGTGCAAGTGCTCGTTAACACTTACCAGTTTACCTATTTTTAGGTTGGTGTTACGACTGTTTCGATAGTTGTGGAACATTTTGGCAAAATCTTTGTGAGAGAAGTATTATATTATCATACCCTCCTGTCCTTTATGCATCCCCTTTTCTTCTTGCTTTTACTATGCAAGTATGCTCATCCTCACGCCCTTGTTTCCTTATTTTTAGGTTAGTGAGGCGGTTGTCCCTAGTTCTATGGAACACGCTGTGAGTTCTATACTATGCACTCCTTAAGTATTTAACTGTCGTACCTGACTTACTTTTAGATGATTTCTTAGAAATTTTCATTCCTAACTTATATAAATAAAACAAATATATTGATGGTAATTTTGCGTATTCTATGTTAGGTAGGTATTCAGAGTCATGCGGCGCCTTCTCAATTTGGCAACAGCATACTTACCCCTTTGAGCTTTGAGGTAAAATTTGTATTCCTTGCTTTACTTTGAGTAGAGACACTAAATTTTCTATCCTTCTCTTTTCGAATTGATTATTTTCGTGCTTCTCACTTTCAGGATCCCATGAGTGAGCCTGTCGAGGCAGCTGATGAGACATAGCAGAGTTATGAGGACACTCGCTCAGATGGTGCTGATAGATCTAATGAGGATTCCTCTTTTTCTCTTTTAGAGATCGAGTCCCAGAATATAGTTTATGGCGATACTGAGCTAGAGCCTCCTTGGGCTTTTATGAGTGCCTTATGGCGCGCAGAGCTTCCTTCGAGGTTCCAAATCCACGAGCGGGAGGTTCTAGAGATGATCTTGGAGAACCATCCTAAAACATTTATGTCTCGAAGTGTTATCAACATCTACAGTTTCACGGTCTTCAATGTGAGGTCATATCACGATTTCTTATCCACTCCCCCTACTGACCTGACCAACATAAGGACTACATTATTTTTCCAGGCCCTTCATGATCTCCAAATATTGTATCATTTTCATCCTAACTATCTTGACACTACGCCTCGTTATTTTTTGGGTGTTCCATTTAGGAAGAAGATTAGACTTCAAACGTCTAGGAAGTCTAGGATTCATCAGCATCAATGTGAGGCTACTTGGATTAAGAGTCAGATTCATTCGCTCCAGGCCAAGTTGGCTACGCTTGAGGCTGGTGATAGTGAGGATGAGGCCAGGATGGTCGGGTTGGAGAAGCAGGTTGTTGAGGAGGTAGGTCTATCTTATGCGGATGTGCACTCGTGACAAGATTTGTATTTTTGTTTTATCTAGCGGATAGTTTATTTTGATACATAAACTTTGCTTTGTATTTTTTTCTTTCCTTCCATATATGTCAAGATTTACACGAAATTAATGAAAACTATTTTTTTTCTTTCCATCCATATATTTGTTTCTTTTTTATTAAACTACCCCAAGTCTATAGGGTCCTTGTTCTGAACTTTGACTTGCGAACTTTTAATTTGTGAATATTTTTTTGAAAGTCTCCATCTTAGAGAGGGGGTAGAATCCCTTCTTCACATTTTCGTATAAACTAGAAAGTAAAATTTACTTTCTTGAGAATAAAGGTGAGAGCTTGTTCTCCAGGCAATAATTCTGTAAGAAATACTTTCTTTAAAATAAATTATTATTACTTAGAGAACTATTTCCCGTTAGTCCATGGGAAAGCTCAAACTGTTGTTAAAATCAAAGTGTCTGGTTGGTTCATTCTTAGCATCACTGTCAAAAACCAATTTCATTATTAATCACCTAATAATTAATTAAGCTAAGTGTCAAAACATTTTTCCAATTAATTATAACCAATTACTCTATTGATAAATTCCATGCTTTAAGATATAAGCCATTCCCATTCCACAAGAATAAATACTGAACACGAATCAAATATTGAATTAAAAGACTGGATAAAACCTTCCAGTTCAAAGTCTAAAACCACCAAAATTATAATACTCAATCCAACAGTAAGTAAATTCTAATAAAAATAAAATCCTTGAAATAGTTACTTTGGAAGCAGTTGACACATGCCCTAAATGAAAGGTCTGAACCGGGAATAGAATGAAGAGATAGCTGCGTCTAATATCAATAACCTACAGCTTCCACAATAGTTGCAGCTCGTCGAACGATCCACGTGTCTAAGTCTGGTGGTGACCCTGTGGCTGGACACCTGGTATACATACATATATATATATATATATATATATATATATATATATATATATATATATATATATATATATATATATATATATATATATATATATATATATATGTAGCAAAAGAAAAGAGAAAAATGGGTCAGATCCCGATTTATAAAAATATATATTTTAGCAAGTATTTAAAACTGCAAATATGCAATTATTATGTTCATGTTAGTTCCGAACTCTCACTTGAGATTCTCACCCCTCACTAATGTGCACACCTAGTGTATGCCTAACCTAACCTAGTCATCTATAATACTTCCAACTAGCTCATTGACATATACTAAACATATTAACCCATAGGAAAAGAACTGTATTGCCCATACAATACGTTATTAAATAACTTACTCCAATTAACTGTATTTTATAGTCACTGATTCGGTAGAAAATCCTTCCTCCCCCCCCCCCCCCTTAAGTTATGTCGTTTACCAACAATAACATATGTTCTAATATCACACATTAGAATCATTCATTAACATATATATACATGCAGTCGCATCATCTCTCTCTCTCTCTTTCTCTCTATCTCAATCTGTATATATATATATATATATATATATATATATATATATATATATACACACACACACACACACACACTAATCCTGCGCCCCTTGGTTAGGACAACTTGGTGCAAATGCATACTCTGCTATCGTGTCCCAATGCATCGCCCACTGCGTAAAGTAACAATTGGTTCGGCGTCTCTCACAAACCATAAATATCATAACACAAATATTAGAGGTGAGCATACTCACTAGCCAAATGTGTCACGCACTTAGCTACTCTCCCATTCAACCGTCGAAACTATCCTACATAACAGATAGCACGTATCCAAGTTCATATGCTCTGGGTACAAATCAAATATTCCCCTAACGGGTCACACGGGATAAGACTGTCCACAACGTGAAAACCTCCTCCTAATAGCAAGGAGCATAGCTATGATATACACACAATAAATCAATACATAGGTATACACACAGCTTATTATAATCTTTAGGTATTCACGCAACTAAGTATCATATCCGATTCATAGTATTACTTTCACTTAATAATCTCGACGTGTTAATAATTATGATTATGATCCCTCTCATAACTTTCTAAGGGTCATTCACCCCACATATGCCCAAGTCTGAAATCACACTTGCATTAATATATCATCACTTCAAATCTCAGTGTACTTCAATAATGTTCTTGCATTTCAAGTACCGAAGGATGTCCTCGAGGTTCACAATTCAATTCTGGAAAAAATAGCAGGCTGGTCCGGACCTATTAAGGAAACGATCCGGACCTTTTTTTATGAAAAATGATCCGGACCTTTTAATGAAAAATGATTCGGACCTTTTAATGAAAAATGGTCCGGACTTATTAATAAAAAACGATCCGGACCTATACATATAACAAGATAGCCCTACCCAAATACTTTCTCTTCACCATTTCAACACCTACAACCTCTACGGATCATTCTCAATCACCAATTAACATATTATAAATCAACTTCCTAACATGTATATATGATTTCAACTAATATAACATCAGTAAATCATTACCCATCATCATTATAATTCAAAATCCCCAAATTTAGATCATAAGAACCCTAGTTTCCCAATTTTCAATTAGAGAACCTAACCAACCCAGATTTGTTCATCGATATAATTTTCCAATTTCATGATTAACCCTCCCCATACATGAAGGAATTAAACTACTAACCAAATCAATCCATAATCATAAATTAATCCTGCAATTTTCACCCAATTTTATATTTAATCCATGATCAAATTCACCTACACTAACATGAGCATGATTATTGCTAAAGGAAAGCAAGTAATAAACAGTTTCCTAAAATTTGAATGTCTGATTCTCTGGTCATGTTGGTATAGATGCGTTCCTCACTTTCCGATCTACACGATGGTGGTGGTGGTTGTGCAAGTTGGTGTTAATTGTCCTTCCTCCTTTGGGATTTTCTCTCCCTCACCCTCTGTGGTTCACTATTGATTTCTTTGTAACTTAAGCCTAATGGAACTCGCGTAACTGATATAATAATTATCTAATTTTCGTCGATTTTAATTCCCCAAAAATTCAAATGACAAAACTACCCCTACGGGGTGCCAGGTAGGCCTAAAATTAACCCGGAGTTCAAATAAAATGTCTGAGTAGAGTTTTTTGACTATCTCAACCCTTACCGACTCAATTGCACATTCAAAATTACCATACAAGTTATAAAAAAATAATTTATTTTTTTATCCCATACAATTAGTCCTGACACGGCTCACACGTGCGTCCTGACTTAAAATACCAAACTGTCGTGTTTCGCACTCCGAAAATTTATAAAAGTTATATAATTCCATATGAAATATACCCACAATAATAATTGATGATTTTCATCAATAATTATTAACCCTTGGCACGCTAGTTAATAATTATTTTATATTCGGATTAATTAACAATTAAATTTCCCGACCTTTTTAATTTAATTAATCCAATAATAATAATTAATCCCATAATTATTTAATGCCATAAAAATGCGGGGTATTACATAATGAGGAAAGTCATTTTTTTCATGGGCCCTCTTTTAGTCTAGTGGTGAGTGTTACTATAATTACTTTTTAAGAAAAAATACATTAATTTGGTGTACCCCCCTCATAAAGGAGGTAAATGAATAATGCACATGTTATCAGGTAATGATCAAAATAGCTCCTATTCTTTTCTTTTGTATACTATGTTGTTTACAATTCTCTACTATCTTTACAAAAAAAATCTTGTATTAGAGCGGGATGTTCAGACTTTCAGAAGAAATGAAACTTAACAAAAACTAGGCATAATACTTTTAAGCCACTTACAGTTAATAGAATAAAGGCAGTCACTCTCAGGTTCTGATATCTGGTAGTAACCTGACTTGCCCACCCCTCTCACCACAAAGTGTCCTTCCCAGTTAGGCTTGAACTTTGATGCTGACGTGCTTCGAAGATGGTGAGTGGAAGCATGTAGGACCAAGTCCTCTACTTAAAATTTCCTACTCTTGACCAAGTTCTCATACGCTCTGGATAGCTACTGGGTATAAACCGTAAAATTTACCTTGTCCTTGTCTTTGTGCTCGTCCAACGCCATTAACTTCATGTGCTAGGGGTCTGGTATAAGGACATTGCTTAGTGCAATCCTAGCTTAGGGTATTGTCATCTCTAATGGTAGGAAAACTTTGGTCTTGTAGACCAACGATAATGGAGTAAACCCTATCGGCTTCCTATTTGAAGTTCTATAGTCCCAAAGAACCATTGGTAGCTTTTCATCCCAAGCTCCTGGCATGTCCTCAAGCATCGTCTTCAAAATATTAATGAGCGTCTTATCCTGGCCATTTCCCTTCAGGTATGAGATGGTTGAACTGTTGTGTACAATTTTGTACTTATTTGTCCGGATCCCCATCTTCGTACACACAAATTATTTCCCATTATCTGTTAGAATCACCTTGGGAATATTAGACCTACAGATGATATATTCCCTTATGAATTTGGTCACCACTTGGGCAGTCACTCTCCTTAGAGGGATTTCCTCTACCCATTTGGTGTACAACTATGTGGTAACAATGATAAAGGCCTTACCATAAGAGGCTGGGCTGATCTTTCCCACTAAATTTAATGCCCAGGTGTGGAATAGTTAAGGAGCTACTAGTATTTGTAGACTTACTAATAGGGAATGCACCACGTTGTAATAAAATTGGCATGCCCTGCACTTCTTGATGTAGATAATATATCCAACCCTTATTGTGCGACAGTAATACCCCCATTAAAGGACACCCTACATATCATATCAACGTCGTCCTCACCAGGAGATACTCAATAGGATCAAACTTGGTGACAAGATGGATTGTAAATGGTAGCAGGTAATGTCTTAATTTCTGAGCAATAAACACCAAGGCCAGACAATGCCTCTCTACACTGGTGTATGTAGATTCAGTATTTAAAAATGACTCATGATAAGTAATAAATGGTTCTCTCTATCCCCTTCTCATTCTTAGGCAAGAAAATCCCCTTAGACCTCTCCGTTAAAGTTAGGTAGAGTAGAAATGGTGCACCCACCTCTGGCGGTACCATAGTTCAGGGTGATGATAATATCTCTTTAATTTTCTCAAATGATTTCTTATGTGCATCTCCCTAAACCCATTTATCTTTTTCCTTCATCAGTAGAGTGAACGGGTGTGTCACCTCCGCTAGTGATGGTATAAACCTTCTTAAGTAAGAATCCTTACATAAGAATATTTGTAACTGTTGCTGAATCTTCGACGGTGGCATCATTAGGATAGCCTTCCTCGTCTCCCCGTCTACTTGCACCCCCTGCTGGTTCACTATAAAATCTAGGAACTTTAGATCTATTACTCCAAAGGCATATTTGTAAGGGTTCATTATCATCTTATACCTCCGGCACCATTCAAACAGCCATTTGAGGTCTTGGATATGTTTGCTTTCTTACTTCGATTTCACCACCAGGTCATCTATATAGAACTCCAATATGTCATGAAACAAATCATGAAATATTTCCATCATAGTGGGATGGTAAGTGGTGCCTGCATTCTTCAGTTTGAATATCATGATCGTCTAGTTAAAATTTCCCAATAGTGTGTAGAAGGCAGCCTTTTTCGCATCAGCTAGATCCCTTCTGATATAATTGTAGTCAACATACCCATCAATGAAACTATACATTTCATAACCCGCGGTAAAGTCTACTAAGATGTCAATAGTGGGCAATGGTAATTTATCCTTTGGCTAGGCCTTATTCAAATTTTGGAAGTCCATACAAATCCATATTTGACTGTTATTTTTCATTACTATCGGTACGATGCTGGAAAACTGGATTGGATGCTAGATGGGTTTGATGAACCCTACTTCTAGTAACTTTTCATCCTCTACCTTGATCTTGAGGTCTAGATCTGCTTTATAATTATTGGTGGCTTGCCTTACTGGAAAAGCATTGGGGATAACATTCAGTATGTGAGGGCTCACCTCTGGACCTATCATGGACATCTCTATGTACTTCTAAGAAATTACAACTATAAATTCTTTGATCAGAGAAATTATCTCCTCTCTTTTCTTTGGGTCCAACTCCACACAGACCGTTATAAGTGGTATATAAATTTTACATCCAAAAGGACGACCTTCTTACATATTCGAGGGGGCTTTGCTACCTCCCTTACCTTTTTCTTTCCTTTTGTCATCTGGGGGATCACTCTTTGTCCCAGGCGATCATGAATAAATGTCCTTGGTTGGGTATTGCCTCTAAACAATTTCATCCCATTTAATTTTATTACCAATCTCTTTCTCCTTTCGTCAAGCTCGGTAAAAAATTCCATATCCATTAGATGGGCTTCCTCAACATAAAATGACTTTTGGGTTTCTTTGATTATAATCTCGGTGCCTCGAATATTGGATTTGGCACATCGATGATTTATGGAGGGCACTATTTCGTTAGTTTACATCCACACTCACCCTATGAGCAGCTGATATCTTGTGTTGGCATTGATGATATGAAATTTATTGTGGGAAGTGAAGTTCCATAACTTGATACCCACATTCACGTAGCCAAGTGATTGCATGCCTGCACTGCCAAACCTTGAAATCAACTGGTACAAGAACTATCTTGTCTTGAGAGATCCCTGTCTCATATAGTGTACTGATTGGAATGATTTCGATGGACGCACCTCAATCCATCAATGCCCTAGGGAAAGAAATCACATTGAACAAGGCTATCACATAGAGTGGGCGGTTGTGAAAATATGGTACTTGTTTATCTGCCTCAGAAAGGACCACATCAGAAGTGTATCTTTTTCTCAGTCGCCCAATGGGTCCCTGCCAATTTAGCTAGGTATCTCCTCGCTGTTGCACCGATTCCAAAATATTTCTTGTGATGACCACCCAGGTGTCATACTTCACCCCTATTTTGTCGAAAAACCATTTGAACTGGGGACAACTTGTTATGGCTTCGCACTCAGAGTCTATTTCCACCTCATAATTTTGAGCGTCGTAGAAATATTTTTTCCTTTTATGTTCCTCCTTCATCTAGAGGAAGGATTACTTATGCCTTGCTTTCGGGGGGGTTTCACCTGCTCAACCCCCCTCAAATTCAACTTTTTGATCAGGGATGAAAAACCATTCTTCACGCATCCTCTCATTTTCAACTTTATGTTCTCTATCAAGGATCAACCCCCTTAGCTCTTCACATATCCTCTCATTGTCTTCACATTCCTTCTTGTCTCGAGCTTCTTCCTCATTATATGCTACCACTATATTGGTAGTGCTATAATGACTTCTGAAAATGGGTTCTTGTTGACATCTACAGGGTGTATCAGCAAAGTACCATTGGCCACCTGCTAGCCAATGATCCTTTGTAGGTAGAAAAAGTCATTGCTGGCATGCTGCACTATGTGGTGTAACTCATAATATTTGGCATATACATTGTCTGTTGTTTTTGGTATTTTCCCATTGGAGTGGGGTGGACCTGCTACCCCCTCTCGCACCAAGGTACGATAGCAGTCCATGACCTATGCCATGCTACAAGGTATAGGTGTGATATGTCATCTCCAAACTTCATCTAGCTTGCCAGTATACCTCCTTTGAACCCTAAACCTCCTTTTTTATCCTTTGAGTTCCCATTTACATAGTTAACAACTTGCCTCCTAGAGATTTGGAACCTCCCTGAGGTTAGAGACACTTGTGTCCTCTAATCTTATTGTTTGGGCTTTATGACCATGGAAATATGGCTAGCTTCTCTAATGAATTCTCTGAGTTTTGCATCTCTAGTCTAATTTACTAGATGGAGATTATATTCCTCTAGGAGTCACTCTACACATGTCTGTAACAACCTCTCTTCGGCCGAGTCTTCCTTAACATACAACGCCCTTTCACAGAAATGTTTAATGTACTGCATTATCTCTTGACTAGGATTTTGCACTTCTTGAGTGAGGTTCCTCAATGTAAAATCATTCCCGCCATAAAAAACTTTTAGAGGAACTTCTTATACATCTCCTCTAATGCGGGAATGCTATTGGGTTAAAATGGGAATACCATGTATATTCCTTTCTAGTGAGAGTCTCGGAGAACTCCCTCACCTTCAAGTCCTTATCAATGCCATGCACACCCAAATATTCAATAAACCTCTTTACATGATCTTGAGAGTTTTCTCCTTTGCATTGAATTTCATAAATTTCGGTGGAACATACCCCTCAGGGTAGGGCTTCTCATTGATGCTTTCAGATTAGGGATTTTATAACACCTCATGAAGGGGAGAGGATTCTCTTTAAGAGGAAATGAACTTCTTCACTTCCTCTATAGAAATAAATTTGGAGGAAGACTCCTCCAAGATAACTTTCTTAACTACTGGTGAACTTACTATTGCTGCAACTTGCTCCACTACCACCTTCTGTGACGAAGCCACTTCTTTGGTTGCTGATATTATAGCGGCTACTCCTCCGACGGCTACTATCGTCGGTGTCATGCATGACTAGGTGAAGCTTTCCAAATAAACATTATTTTTCTTTAAAAACTCAAAAAACGTGCCCATTAAATTCAAACCTTCTAGCGGCATCGTTGCTGCCATGCTAGTCTATCCCACTTGAGGAGTAGGTGATCTAGCTCCTGTCATGACCACCTCTTATTATGTGGTATGGTCGCTCCGAACTCCATTACCTTCCAGATTATCTTCAAAACTCAACTTCATAGAAACATTATGACCTTATTTGTCATTGGTAATGAGGATACCTCCCCAGCAGAGTCACCAAATGTAGGAGGGTAGTGTGACCGTGGTCTAAGAAGAAACTGGAATAGGTGAGGCATCACCCACTCCAATGGACTCTGTCTTCTAGGTCCTTATAGTCTCAGGAGCATCTTCTGGTAGAACCTTCCTCTTCTAGTAAAAATGGAGTGAACACTATAACCTCTTCTTGGAAGAAGATGAACTTCACAAGAAATAAGAGTAACTTGGAGAGATAAATCTCCTAAGAATAATGATTGTAACGGTGGGAGTGAAGAAACAAGCACTTAGAACTTATAGAGAAAGAGAGGGGAGAGAGTACTTGGTCTGGTGTGATTTTGACAGAGTAACGACTTAAACTTGAGTTTTTAATATCTGATTTCACCATACCAAAGGTCCTAATTATAGGTGAATACTAGGTCTCGTTTGGGCCATTTGGGGTGCCAGAAAGAGGGAATCTGAGGGACAAGTTCTTTAATGTACCTTTTGTCTCTACTTGGTTTGAAATCGATTGTTCCCTCTGATAGGCGACACCTGAGTGTAAACCAAAGAAAAATAGAAAATATGTCTCCTAATGGTGACAAAATATGTGATTTGATAAATACCATTTCAAACGGTAACTTGTTGTACAAACTTTGTAAAACTTGAGAATGACATTGAGGTCCACCCTCTCTAAAATCATTTTGTAAAAGTGATTTTCCTTATGACCAGCCACTTGTATAATCACTACAGTTATGACTAAGTGTAAGCTGTGTAAGTGCTTGAGTGAGTTTTATAGGTCTCTTTACTAGTATTATCTCTATCTTAAAGTGATAAATAGTTTGTCTTGATAAATAAAACTTATTTCTCATTCACCAAGCCAAAACTCTCAGAAGATCCCAAACAGCCCATTTGAGCTCTACCTGCTCAACTAGGATACATGTAAAAGTAAATAGACATTAGTACTTTTGCTTGTAAAATAATATTTTTTCATGATGAGGGGCCCCTCATGGTGGACCCCCTCGCCCTAAAATGTTATGTTTTTTGGTATAACTTTGGGTAGAGGAGTCACTACAGGTGAGTCCCCTCACAAAATTCCTGTTTTTACCTTGCTTCACAATTTATGAGATGAAGAAGGAACAACTGGTGGTGGAACCACTTATGTCACCAGCCATTTCACTTGTTGAGGGGTCTTAGACCTCTTCGCCACAAATCATGTTCGTTATATTTAACACTTAGTAGGGGGGTCACTTGAGTTACACCCCCTCGCCATAAAATATTGTTTGTCTTGGTATGGTTGAGGAGTCACTCGTGGTGGGCTCCCCCGCCACAAAATAACTCTTTATTGTAATCTTGGCAGTGGTGTCCCTCGTGGTGGGCTCCATCGCCCAAATTATACCCTCATGATGGTATTGGCTGAGGGGTCCCTCGTAAGGGACTCCCTCGCCACAAATTAGTCTTTGATTATGGTCTTCATATAGGGGTCCTTCACAGTGGACTCACTTGCTACAAATTATTCTTTGGTTGTGGTATTGGCTGAGGAGTCCCTTGCAATGGACTTGCTCTCCACAAATCATTCTTCGGTTGTAGTTTGTAGTCTTGGCAGAAGGGTCCCTCGTAGTGGACTCCCTCGCTCAGGATTATTTATTATTGTGAGGCAACAACCCTCTACAGTAGTCTCTTAATTTATGGTAATTTTATAGTGTAAACATGAATTGGAACTCAAGTTACATTAAGGGCCAAATAGAAAATAAAGTCAAAACATCAGGGGACAAATAGAAGAAAATATAACTTTAAGGGATCAACTCATATTAATTTAGTACTTCAAGGACCATTTATGTATTTAACTCTTATACAAATTACTAAAAATTTCAAGTGATTTTTTTTCCATTTCATATTTTTTAAACAGTCTTCTCAAAATAATTTAGAGTTTTGGAATTTTATTATTAATCTGATTTTCTTAATTGAGTTTTTACAAAGTTGAAAAAATATAACATATGTATATGTGTGCATATGAATTGCTCACACGCACACAAAGAGGGGAAATAAGAGAGTGGAGTTTTTATATTAATTTTTTTTTCTTTAGATGAAGTTATTTTCGTAATTTAAGAGATAATAATAATCAAAAAAATTTATTAATTAACGATTCTCTCCAAATTAGGATAAATCGTTAATAAGTTTATCTCATCGAGTCTATTCTCGAACAATCAAAACGTTTGGGAGGGAAAAGTTAAATTAAGCTTTTTACGTAATGTAGAATATAATATAATATATATAAAAAGGAAAGTGTAAAACGACTTCATTATATAATTACTCAATACTTATTTCTAAATATATATGGAGAGAGATAAATAGATATAAAGTGAGACTCTACAAGATTTCTCCTAGCAATAAATCTATGAACATACTCATTTTTAAAATAGTAAAAATATATATTTTGCAACTAAATTTTGTGTCATGTATGAAAAATTAAATCCAAAATTCAACTTCGACAAAGATGAGATGATGATCACAAGTTCTAACGGTTAAAATTTCACGTTATCATCCGATTTTCAAATTAGCAACTTTCAAGTTGTATTTTTAGATGATTTTTTTGTAGATAATCTCCCCATTATGGAGATCATAATCATCATTGTCTTAATCCCATCACATGGGGCCGGCCACATGGATTCTCTTTTTCTATTCTAATCTATTATAAGTAAAATTATCATTCAAGTACAATGCCTTAAGATCTTTCTAAATAATTTCCTACCACGATAGCTTAGGACAACCCCTTTTATCTTACCCTCTATTTTCAATAATGTTTCTCTTGTTATAGGTGCACGTATCAGTATACGCAATACATGTCCGTACGATCTAAGTCCACTTTCTCTTAATTTATCGCTAATGGGAGCTACTCCTAAATTTTCTCCCTTAATTTGGTTGAAAATATTTTTTTACTAGTTTTAAAAGTATGTCCATCCATAGATATGCTGTTAGAAGGCATTTGTTGGATAAATATATATAGCGATATAGTACAAAAATGAAGAGTGGGTCGAAGTATATACATTATAGTGTGAGAGACAAAGTGCCGATTTTGAGGAGAGAAAAGTGAATATTTTTTCAGACAAGAATTAAAAAGAGTTTCATTGTTGTTAAGGTCTATTATCTGTCCATCCTAAAATGTTGTAAGAACATGATGAAATGTTAAGTTACATGTCCAATATCATTTTTTTTCTTAATGTCACATGCAAATGATGGTTTCCATGATAGTAAAGGGAAATTCCACTACCTCTCATCATAAGAATAAATGTTATTCATATGGAAATAAAATGTTTTGTACAAATACAATCCGTCGGTATGAAAATCAAATTAGCTTCCTACAAAGTATATTTAATAGTAAACTCCATAATCAACTCATAAAAAACATTTAATATTCGTTGAAATGTTTACAGATTATTAATAGTCGATTTACAAATTTTATTAATGCTCTACGAATTTAAAAAACTCTTATTTTTCCTCATATCCATTATGTTATGCATAAGTGTGTCAACAAATGATATTTATTGTAACTGTGATCCAAAAAATAAAGTGGCGCACACGCAATAAATATGGGGTAAAGAACACACACAATGGAATACACAATATTTGCGTTGTCCATAGGCAAACCATGACACTAATAGAAGAATATTACAAATAAAAGGACAATATGTTCCTTCCTCACACACTAATAACCTCTCTTCTCACAAATAAAATAACCACCTCACAAATATTGTAAGAGACACAAATATTAGTTTTGTTACAAAAAAGGTTCCTAAATTCTACCCAAAATCCTCAATAGAGAATACCCAAAATTGGTTCTGAAAATAACAAATTTTACACAAAATGAGTGAACCCTTTAATTTTCATTAAACATAATTATTCTCTACATTCGAACACTTGACACTAAACTCACTCTATGAATTGGTGTATTAAACTTGCAGAATTCCGTTCCTTATATAGGGTTATTAAGGGGACAATCATCACCAAATCACTTAAGCAATTATGGAAGTATATGTGTCAACCATGATAAACCCTCCGAAAGTAGCTAATTGGAAATTAGCTTTCACCGATATTAGACGATGCCTTAACATTCACTATTTTGTTTTTAGATAATTTTCAACAATCTCCACCTTGACAAAAATTTAGAGGTCACCCAGTCAAACTTTTGTTAACTTAAAAATTTACTATTCCACCTTGGCAAAGACAACTACTATATCAAAATGAGTCTTCCACAGAACCAACATAAAGTGAGGGATATCACCAAAATATACTATCGCCACCTCTAAAAAAAACAAATAAAGATTTGTGAATAGGTTTGAGGCCTCCTCAAACCTAACCCTCGGCTTTGTCGTCATCGATGCGTATCTTGTGTGGCCAGAAGAATACCTTCACCACCTCTGTAAAGCCCACAATGCTCCATAGCACCTTCGAAAAACCCTAGTTCGACATCATATCTAGTGACCACCGCCAACCGCCCTCTAACCACCGGTTGGTCACTAAAAGTCATCTTCTCCCACCTTTGGTGAATGGGACGTCCCTGACTTCCTCTCGCATCTTTATCAAGGCCAACTACTTTCTTCCCCCACATATTAATATCACTCAGATGGGCTATCATATTGCCATCAATATCATCGTAAGCCATTGCTATGTCTGTCCTCAGAGGTCTGCCTCCCTTTAAGGACTGCTCTAATTTCAATTGCCACATCAAAAAGGATTTCACTCTCCTAGAATGTTTTGTAGTCCCCTCACGAATCGAATGAGAGTAAATATCTTTAGTCTTCTAGAAATGCAAACCTTGTTTGCCTACTCCTACATTGCCATGATTTAAATACGAATTTTCACTTGCCATAATGGAAGTCCCTGTAAAAGATCCACATATTACCATATTCACTTGGAGAACATACAAGTTCTTTACCTTAGTGTCCCTCTACATACCAAGAGAACCTTCCACGACCCTCATATTTCCACCTAATATTACAACTTTATAACCCATGGAGCCTAGCACATCCATTGACAAAAGGTTCACCCGAATACTCGAAACATGAAGCACACCAAGAAAACTCCTTACCATCCCATCATATGTCTTGATTTTGATTGAACCAATTCTCAAAATTTTGAAGGTACTTCCATCAATATCAAAACGGAACCAACTTTAACCTATTTGTAGGAAGAGAAAGAATCTTGATTGGGACACGTATGAATTAAACAACTAGAATCAAGAACCCAAACATCATTAAATGACTCACCAAATTGGGGTGCCATGAGAGAATAATCATCATTGTCCGAATAACTTGCATCTGCCACTACAGCGGTTGCATCCTGAACCTTCTCTTTGTCTTTCCCATTCTTTCCTTTAAGTTTGGGACAAGAATCAATGATGTACCCAACCTCGTGGCAATAATAACACTCTTGGTCCTTGTGGCCCTTTGACTTAGACCTTAAGCTCTTAAAACCTTGGTTCTCTGGTCTTCCTCAAATGACTAGTCCTACGCCATTATCGTCACCCTCAACCACTTTCCTCATATTTTCGTTGGAGAGAAGTGTGGATGTGATCTTATCTAAAATAATACTCTTTTTCCAGTACATCATCGTAGTCACCAAATGATAATACCTCTCGAGAAGAGAATCCAACAAAATCGCAACCTTGTCATCTTCCTCCTTACCTCCATATTTAATAGTGTTGAGAGAAGCCTATTAAACCCATTAAAGTGGTCGTGCAACGGTGTAGTCGAACCCATACTAAATTGGTAGAATTGCTTTTTAAGATTAAGTCGATTTGTTAAACACTTCTCTAAATAAAGCTTCTTAAGGTTCTACCCAAATCACCTTAGCTGATGTCTCTGTCATAACATTGTGTTTAATATCCTTCAACAAACACAACTGAATCGTGGAACAAGCCTCCCTATCTATCCTCTCCCCCTCACCATCCTTCATTGTGTCGAGTTGTCCCTCTAAAGCAGTGATCAAACCCTCTTTGACAAGGGTGTTTGTCACCTCTACTTACCAAAGGCTAAAATTGTGCCTCCCATAAAATTTCTCCACATCATACCTCATCTTTGATGCCAGAACATAAATGATCACGATCACAAAAAAACAACAAAAAAAAATTAAAAATTATTTTTTTTCGGGTTGTGAATAGTAACCATACGTATAAATATTGTTGTGCATATACTGTATGTATGAACAGTACAGCATGAATAGAATATATATAGAAATTTCTCAACCAAAATTCAAAATACTTGGATCGTGGGACCTAGTCTCATATACCAATTTGTTATGTAAAAGCGTGTCAATAATGATATTGACTGTAAGTGCGATCCCAAAAATAAGTGGCACACACGCAATAAATATGCGATAGAGAATACACACATGGGAAGACACAATATTTATACGGTTCACCAATTTGATTATGTCCAGAGGCGATCCGTGATACTAATAGAAAAAGATTACAAATAGAAGAACAATATGTTCCTTCGTCACACACTAATAATTTCTCTTCTCACAAATAAAATAACCCTCTCACAAATATTGAAAGACACATAAATATTAATTTCCTCACAAAAAAGACTCTTAAAGTCTATCCAAAATCCTCAATAAAGGATACCCAAAACTAATTACAAAAATAACTAATTTTATATAAAAGCAATGGACCCTTAAATTTTATTTCAAGACAATGATTCTCTACTTCGGAAAACATGACACTAAAGTCGCTCTATAAATTGGTGTATGAAATTTGTATAATTCCATCGCTCGAAGAGGTTATGGAGGAGACAGTCATCACCAAATTATCAAAGCAATTACGGAAGGATATGTGCCAACAATGATATTTTTCTGATGTCTCAACTTTCACTGTTTGCTTTTAGACAATTTTCAGCACATTATACACTCTTTCACCATTTTGTGCATCCATTTCGTAAAATTAGAGATTTCCTTAGCAACCACGGGTATGTCAATATCAGAACTCTTTAAAATGAGCGGATGACCGAAGATGAGCTAAATTCGTAGTTCAGTATTCTCTTGAGAGTGAGAGTTTTGTAATAGGCTCAGATATGGGTAAAGATTGTCAAAGGTCAAAATTTGGTGGCCGCCTTTTATGACGTTTTAGAGGAGAAGTCATGTTTGATTATCTAACATGATGTGGCAGCAAGATAGCATTTCTCTATATAAAATCCCTCATATTATGTTGACTTCGGATAATTTATGGGACAATTATAGATAAAGAAACTCGCAGCGTCACTGAAAGAATCCAAAAACTTCATAAACTTGTGATACGTGGGAGTACGTTACCCACTCATATCTACTAGACCATTAGTTTTCAAGATTGCACATTATTTTTTTTTTAATATACTCCCTTCATATTTCCGAAATGAACCATGGATGCAGACGTGGAGAACATTATTACTATATAATATAAGCAGGAATCTTTTATCTTATTTCTTACAGTACAAAACAAGGCCATGTCTTCTCTTTCACCTCCAACCACCTCCCCCCACTACTCTTCCAACTTGTCTTCTTGGCCATTATCTCTACAAAAATCCCCATTTCTCATAAGTAAAAAGCTTAACCGTGCCTACAAAGCATCATGCAGAGCCACATACAACACTAAAAATGGAGAAACCTCACTAGTGAAGTTTGATCGAAGAATTGTGCTTCTTGGGGTAGGAGCGCTCTATATGGCCACCAATATTGCCTCGGACCCATTGGCCTTGGCTGCTAATGATGTGTTCCCTAAAACACTAAACGAAGTTGTGAAAATTACCGTGAAAAGGCCAAAGAAGTCTAGGAGCTTGATGGAGAAAGAAGAAGAAGAGGAGATATTAGTGATAGATGGGATAGAAATGGAGAAAGATGTGTTTGTGAAGTTTGATGTGTACTTGGACGAAAAAGATGAAGCCGCGAGTGGGCCGGAAAATAGTGAGTTTGCAGGGAGCTTTGCGAATGTGCCCCAAAAAGGTAAAGATGGGAAGAAGATTAAGACGTGCCTGAGGTTAGGGATAAGTGAGCTGTTGGAAGATTTGGGAGCTGAAGGGGATGAGAGTGTGTTGGTGAGTTTGGTGCCAAAAGCTGGTAGCGGTCTTGTGAGTATTGGTGGTGTTAAAATTGAGCTCGCTTCCTGAATTTGTCGTTGACCAAATGTTAAAGGCCCTCGGTTGGGCAACTTTCGTGCGTGGGCGGCAGTGTATTTGCATCTCTATAAATAAACAAATAAAGATAAATAAAGATACACTTCATATGTGTAAAATCAAAAGTTCATTATTTTTTATTTTTTGCGATTTATCAATATAAAATTCATTTTTTCCTTAACAAATCAAGTTCTATCATAGTGAGCAAATGTCGATTTTGTATATTAATTAAGTGTGTTCTTAATTTATACAAAATAAAGATCTAGACTCCTAAACTGAAGCAGAGAGAAGTATGGTATTAGTATATTAAGTGCCAGACACAATATAAACATCCCATATGATGCCCATCATAAATCCATCTCATTCCTTCCCGTTGATCAGTTTGGTAGATTAAGCTTTTGAATGCTACTTGAATTTGACCATGTTCTATTACATACAATGAAAAAGTTCCTATTCACAGCATCAGTATTGGAGATAGACCCACCATCTGCCGAGGAGGCCACCGCCACCCTCAACGATCGACAAAATATGAGGAAAGAAATTTTCATTAATATATTAGCCACATTCTTTTACAGTTAGAAATTGATATTTCAGGGATTTACACATTTATGGTTTAATTAGTCACAAATATTTAGGGTTATTGACATTTTTCCATAAATCTTATTTATAAAGTGACAAATTACTCACTATTTTGCAGCAGTTATTTATCTAGAAAAATCAGAACTAATGATGAAAATTTAATAATGGAACATAATTGTTCCAAATTTTTTGTCTAAGTTGCAGTTAGTAGATTAAGTATGTTCGTTTACATAATACTAGCATGTACCCCGCGCAATGCGCGGGGAAAAATGTATATTACGAATATTGTTGAACGACATATATTATTTCAAGATATTCCTAAAATTGCATTATTTCATTATATACAACTAACATATGTATTGACAAATTATTGATATACCAAACAGTATCTGTGAAAAAGTTAATCCTCATACATGTATTTTATTAAGGAAAGCCCAAAATATAAGAAAATTTCATTTAAAAAATTGAAAATGTCTTGAAAATTTCAAGCGTCATTGTGGTGACTCAATCTAGGATCTCTATTCTTTTGCTCCTGCAAAATAACGACATTTTATTTTAAAATATAAACATGTTTTAGAAAAATTTGTACAACATTATGGTGATAAAAATCACAATGCAAATAATAATGAAAAAAACAATCACCAAGAGATCAAGGGCAGCAAACAATCACTATCAAAACACAAGAATATACGTGATTCGGTAACTTGTCTACGTCCACTGAGAGGTCTACTGTATTTATTAAGTAACTCTTTAGATGGTTTTTTGCTACATGCCCCTATGCCCTGGGCCAGGGGTACAATATATATTCAATTAATTGGTAACTAACATGTTGAGCCTGTATCCCTTGAATATCTTTCCGAGATTTTTAGGGGTAGAGTTGGTCATATCATCAATTGTAACTACTTAACCAAGGCTCGTATTTTGGGCCGAAAACTTTATTTACTCATTTAGGCTTCGCTGACTACTTTTATGGGCTTGAACGACACAATAGGCACCCACAATTGCATCTAAAATTTTTGTGGCCTTTGGGCTCACAAATTTTAAAAAGCATCTTCGCGTCCCCCTTTGATGGCACTATCGTAGTTCATGAGACTGATATGGGTGTGAATCGTCATTTGGCAATGAGTTTAAGCGAGAAATCTTCTTCCATCAGTGTGCACTATCATTGATGAGTTTAAACTGAAAGTGTTGGATGGTTGTATCGTCACTTCATCTCCGTGCTTCTCTCGCTTTCGAGCTATCTCTTGCTCCCAAGTTGTCTCTTGCTCTTCATCTTCCAAATTTATGATTTTTCATCATCCCAAGCTTCATTTTTTATTCGTAAGTTCTCAGTTCCCTTCTCTTTTTGTATTTCCTTTCGTCGTTTCTTTTCTTTCTACTGTTGCTAGGGTTTTTTCATGGAAAAAATAGATAACAAGTCTCTGGATGAATTCAGGAAATGATACAATATCCCCAACTTGGTGGATACTGAATGTGTCCCTGTTCCTCGCAATGTCCGTGACATTGAGGATGGCCACTGGATTCAAGTTCTTTTACTATCTCAAGGGGGTTTAACTTTTCCCCCAAATCACCTGTTCTTGCACTTCTTCCAATACTTCGATATACTTCCAACTCAGTGTTATCCAAATGTTTGGAAAATTATAAATGGCATCCATAGGATAAATCAACTTTATGGCACTAACTTAGGATTGATTGAAATTTTCTTCTGTTATACCATTTCTCGCATGAGTTCTCGTCTTTTGTATTTGAAAACGAGGAATCCAGACACGGTATTGGTAGTGAATTTTCCTGATTCCCACAAGGACTACTGACCTGAAGGGTTTATTTCTAGAAACTAGCAATTTCCTCCCCAAGTAGGGGGAACAAGGTATAGGGGACCTCAGATCCCTACATGTGGGGAGGAGTACATAGGTTGTTGCCCAAACTTGTTGTTTGTTGCTTTAATGTATTCTTCCTATCATATTTTCTTTTCTTTTTCAACAAAGGCCAAGAGCCAAGAACCTTTTCCTCACGAGATCCGTGCGGGTGAGTTGATCAAAGCTTGGAAAATAAGGGACTCCATTGCAGAGGGTGAGCATCCTAGGTCAGTTGCCTTCTTATTGTAATACAAGAACATTACAACCAATTTTATTACTCGCCAAGTGGATATCGTTCCCCACCTTGATATCCCAGAAGAAGAATAAAAAGAAGAAGAAGAAGAAGAAGTAGAAGATTCTCTCGAACCCATTGAGCTAGACGATGAGGAGGAGAGCAGCTCAGAGACTATTGTTGCTGAAGGTGGTAGAGGTGGTAATGGCGAGGTAGGATCCAGTAAGGAAGGATCCATCAAGGAAGAATATGGTGGAGAGAGGTTCAGCGAGGTAGGTTATATTTCTGGAGACTTCAGTTCAGGAAGTTCTAGTGGGGAAGAGATGGATCCCCGTAGATGAAAAAAATTAATTTATGATGATGATGATGATGATGATGATGATGATGATGACCTATTATCCAACAGGATGAAGATCCAGAAACCGAGATCTGGGGAAACTACTAGTGGTGCCCAGACAACAGCTCATGAGAAATAGGTGGAGAGGAAGAGGAAAGAAGAAGATAAGAGAGAAAGGGAGAGAAAAAAATAGGAAGAGGGGAAGAGAGAAGAGGATAAGAATAACAAAGAAGGTGAGAAGAGGAGAAAATAGGAGGGGAGGAGAGAATAAGAGAAGACGAAGAAAGCACTGGCCTTTTTTGTCCCTGTGGCTGGCCCAACTGAGGGGGACTCTGTGGTCCTGTCCCCTCATATTGCTCCAATGATGCTCAATAGAGATGTGCTCATTATGGACTGTGAGTTATCTTCGAACATGGGTCCTGACTAGTTATCCCTAAAAGCAGATCAAGGGCTTGCTTTGGTAAGACCACTCCCCCCTTTCGCTATTTCTTTGACTGGTAATTTCTTCACACTCTGTTTACTAACATATGTCTCTTCCTGCAGTTTTTATCCGACTATACTTTCCTTAGGAACAACCGAAATAACCTGGCGAGGAGGAACTCTGAGCTTGAGGAGAGTCTTAAGTCTGACCATGATCCCCAAAAGTCCTCTAAGAAGGCTCTCACAGAGGCTGAGGCTTATTTTGTGAAGGAGGAGGCTAAAGTAGCCAAGGAGCTGAAGGAACTCCGCGAGTCCTATACAGATTCCGATCAAAATAAAGTGGTATTCACAGAGGAAAATAAGGTGCTCACGAATCAAAATAAAGAGTTTGCTGAGAAGGTAAAGAAACTGGAGTCAAAGACATATTCCGTCAGAGAGAGAGAGAGGCTATAATGAGGGCTGGGAGACAGCATATGAAGATGCCAATGGACATATCGACTACATCAGTCGAGGAAATTTCAAGAAAGTCTCGAATCGAGACTTAGTTGCTACAATAGTTGCTATCGACTCCTTTCTGTTCGACGAGCAAAATCCTGGTCCCAAGCTTGTCATTAATGTAGAATTCCCTGCTGATCGGACTACTGTGAAGCATGATATTCCTTCTGCTGATGTCCTTGTTGGCGACCAGGGAGTTAATCTTACCCCTTACGAGGGATGTGTACTTAGGGTTGAGACGAGTGAGGTTGTCGCTGATAAGGGGAAGGAGCCAGCCTCCACCGAGCAGGTTGATGCTGCCAAATAGACTTCTAGGCTCTTCATTTGTGTATTTTTTATCCTTTCCTTTGGTCATTCAATATATTTGTATATTGCTAGTGCCATTTTTCATTAAAATAAAGGAATTCTATTTTCATATTCAATAATATATGTGTTTTGTATGTTCAATGTCTTGTAGTTTCTCGATCTTGATGATTACATTCCTGCCACCTCTCGTCTAAGCTAAATCCTTGGTTCGAATGTAAGCGACCAAGCTTGCCGAGGTTTTATCAAGATTTTCAAATCCCTTAGGGTAAGGAACAAGGATTACAAAGATTAGTTGCCAGACTGAAGGATAGGCTTTCAGATATGGAGGAGATTGGTGAATCCATTCAGGAAGATATGGATGATTTGAAGGCTATGATCTTGGACGCATATGAGATCAATCAGGTTGGGGAGGTGCTATAGAAGGAACATAATGACTTAAGGAGGGAGATTGCGTGCCTTAAGGAAAATGCCCCAATAAGTGATCCCCGAGTTATCTAAGGTTCCTTGTCGTCATCCACGCAACAAGGTAGGAGAGATGACAACAGTTCCCAGAGGGAGATTATCAAGCTGAAGGGGTACGTTTAGCGGGCATACGTAATCGCCATCGGACTCCAAAGAGACATCATAATTATGCTACACTTTTTGTAAAAGGGTCCTTGCTAGGTGTGGGCTGACGGCTACGATCAAGGCTGGATAGATGCCCCTACAAGGCTGAAAAAGTGGAGAAGATGCCCATTATTAGAGGGTGGCTAAGTGCCCTCAAGGATTTGATGGTTCCCAAAAACTCTCCCGTGTGTTATATGCATAATATCACTCCCCCAATCTTGGATCCAAATCCCTTTTGAAGGGATGACCACTGGATCCCTATAGATGTTATTCCAAGGCAACTACTGGAGCTAAGCTCGGAAGAGGCTATGGGGATATTTGCCCTCACCCTAATGATAGTTGGAGAGCTCGAGTAGCGGACTACCCTGATCAGCGTCCTGGATCCTCTTAGGGTTGATTTATTTCATTACTGTTGTGCATGTAACTATGTAATTTTTAGTAAGAAATATAATACTTTTGTTTTGGGCATAGGGTGACTAAATATGTGTTGCTTACTTTCAACTTATTAATGAAATCTAGTTATTTTGATCACTTCAGCCAACTAAATGTCATTTAGAGTTTAATTTTAATTGAGCATTCCCCCAATCTAGTATGACTTAGCCATACCTTCCATCCACTATATCTTTTAGGTCGAGTTGTCACACTACCTTAGGCCTAAGTAGGGCCATGGAGAGAATACACTTGATTAAGGGGCAATCCACCCGAGCAGGATTTTGGAGCCAAACTACATTGGCGACTAACCTGAGTTGGTTATATTGCCTAAGGATTCCCTGTAGGTCTTTGTTTATTACCGAAAAAACCTAAGAGGCCAATTTTGTTTTGGGACAAAGTCTTCAGGAGGGTTATAACCTGTTGACCCTGCTAATTATGCTTTGAACAAGTTGAGCTAGGATAGTCCTAACCACTGTGTTGTAATCATAAGAGGCCGGTTCAGAAGATCCTTTGACTGAAGTAAGTTATCCAACTTATTCTAATTCGGGAATTCTATTATACTCATAAAAGAGTGGATCCTGTAACATAGAAAGGGTGCATATAATAAAATACATTCGAGATAACCAATACATGTAGAATTCCAAGGCCAATCAAGTTTTATTAATCTAAGTTATAAATAAGGAGCAACATTAGTTTGTAAAATAAAGATTTTCCGAAACTAATGGTGCATAGATAGAGAAATTTAGAACTAGAATTTCTTCAGGTTGACAACATTCCAAGCCCTTGGTATCTCCTTTCCCTCCAGCGTTTCCAAGTGATAGGCTCGTTCTAAGTCATTCCTCACTACCTTGAAAGGTCCTTCCCAGTTTGGTCCCAATTTTCCATCTGATGGTTTCACAACACTGCCAAGGACTTTCCTCAGGACATAGTCCTCAACTATCCTTCGACTGACTTTCTGGATGTACTGTTTGGCTAGTTGTTGTTGGTAGGATGCCAGTTAAACTAGAGACAATTCTCGTCGTTCATTAGTTAAGTCATGTTTAGTGAGCAATGCTTCATCATTGTGTCCTTGGTCGACCAACATAGACCTCATGATAGGGAGAACAACTTCTAGTATGATAACTGCTTCCATTCCATATGTGAGTGCAAAGGGTGTTTCCTGAATTGTTCACCTTGTGGTGGTGCGATAGGCCCAGAGTATATGGGGAAATTCATTCACCCAAGCTCCTTTGGCCCGTTCCAGGCATGTTTTTAGTCCATCGATCAATGTCTTATTAGAAGCCTCATCTTGACCATTGCTCTGGGGATATGCTACAGAGTTGAAGTAATGCCTAATCCAATGATCATTGCAAAAACTTTGGAAGGGGCCACTCTCAAACTGGGTCCCGTTATAATTAATGATCATCCTGGGTATGCCGAATTAGGTAATGATTTTTCTCCATATAAATCTCATCATATCTGCGTCCCTGATATTCGCCAGTGGTTCTGCCTCTATCCACTTAGTAAAGTAGTGTGTCGCGACCAACAGATACTTCTGATTGCATGTCGCAGTAGGCAGAGGACCCATGATGTCCAAACCCCACTAGCAAAGGGATACATGTTGGTTAATGACTTTAGGTCACTGGCAGGATGGTGGACCATATGTAAGTGTTTTTGACATTTTTCGCACTTCTGCACATAGACTCCAGCGCCCTTCTGCATGTATGGCCATCAATACCCTTCCTTGATTGCTCGAAAGGCTAGCGGTCTTCCTCTTGAGTGACCTTCACAAATTATCTTATGGAGTTCATTCAGAACTTGCTCGACGTCTTGTGGATGAACGCACTGGAGGTGGGGTCCGGTGAAGGATCTCTTATATAACTTCTCATCAGGAGATAAGTGAAAGCGAGAAGTTTTGGATCTTATCTGATGAGCTGACCTCTTGTCCCTTGTAAGTATATCACTTTGTAAGTATTTTGTGATGGGATCCATCCGGCTCGAAGTCTTTTCAATGTGTAGAATCTTCACGGGATACAGTGGCTCAATAGTCTGATCAATGCTGGGCTATGCGAGGAAATCTATTTGAATTGTTCTTCTCAAGTCAGTTTATTGCTGCACTCAAAGATGCTAGGGCATCTACGTGGATGTTCTGTCCTCTAGGGAACTGCTAAACACCCACTTGATCGAAGTTGGCTATTAGTTCTTTCACAACGACGAGATAAGATGCCATAATTTCATCCTTTTCATTAAAGTCACCGTTTATCTGGTTAGATACCAGTTAAGAGTCACCGAAGACTTGAAGGTGACTTTTCCATAGCAATTGTGCTTTTCATAATCCAGTGATCATCTCCTCATATTCTGCCTCTTTTTTAGAGGCTTCAAATCCCAGTCTGATGCCTTACTCGAGCACTGTATTCTTCAGAGTTACTAGTACGATACCTACTCCTTCCCCATTAAGTATGAGGCTTCATCAATGTACAAGGTCCAAATGCTCGGTTCCTATAAGCTCGCCATTGGTCGACTAGTTTTTGATTGATCGATAGGTTGTTCTCCTGTGAACTCATCAATGAAATTAGTTAGGATCTGCCCCTTGGGAGATGCTCTTTGTTGAAAGTGAATATCAAACCTTCCGAGCTCGACTGACCACTTTGACAATCAGGTAGAGAGGTCTGATTTCCATATAATAGCCTTTAAAGGGTGAGAAGTAACCACAAAGATGGAATGGGCCTCAAAATAATGCTTTAGTTTCCTCGAGGCTATCACCAATGCGTAGTTGAGCTTCTCCAATGGTAGGTACCGCTGCTCGGCTTCCAAAAAATTCTTGCTTACATAGAAGACTGGACGGTGGCGTCCTTCTCTTTAATATACCAGAGCAGAGCTCACAGCATGGTCTGACATAGTGAGGTAGAGGTATAAAGGATCACCCTCTCTAGGAATCACGAGCAAAGGGAGCCTGTTGAGATAAGCCTTGAGTTCTTCTAAGGCTCTAAAGTAGTCATCATTCCATGTCATGCCCTTAATTCTTTTCAATAACTGAAAGAATGATCGACATCGTTCTGAGGATTTTAAAATGAATTGATTGAGCGTGGAGAGAATTCCGATAAGATTTTGTACATCACTTACTATCTGAGGGGGTTAAATTTTTTTAATGGTGTCAATATTGTCACAGTTTGACTTTATTCCTCTCTTGCTGACCAAGTATACAAGGAATTTTCCTGACTGGATACTGAAAGAACATTGCTTGTGTTAATTTTTATTCGGTATTTCCTGAGGATATCGAAAGTCCTCGCCAGGTCAGAGAGGTGATCGTCCTTAAGCTTGCTCTTTACGAGAAGGTCGCCAAAGTAAACTTCCATGGTATCCCCCATTTGCTCTTTAAACATCTTTGTAACAAGACGCTGATAAGTCGCTCCTGCATTATTAATATCGAAGGGCATAACATTATAACAATACAACCAATAGTGGTTATGAAGGAGGTCTTATCTTGGTCCGGCACGTGAAGGGGGATTTGGTGGTATCTATAGTAGGCGTCTAAAAAGCTCATACTCTCATGAGTTGTTGTAGCGTCGACTAGTTGATCGATCCTTGGAAGGGGGAAAATGTCTCTGCAGTACACCAAAAATATCAATTTGGCACACCCTAATATTAAAAATCTGGTACAATTTAAAACTGTGCCAAATTTTGGCACGGTTTATTAGCAATTTGGCACACTTTAAAATAGTGCCAAAATTTGGCACTGTTTTAAAATGTGCCAAAATTACGTACACTTACTAAAATATATAATACCCAAAAAAACAATTAG
This sequence comes from Sambucus nigra, assembly GCA_949130495.1. Taxonomy (NCBI): domain Eukaryota; kingdom Viridiplantae; phylum Streptophyta; class Magnoliopsida; order Dipsacales; family Adoxaceae; genus Sambucus; species Sambucus nigra. The sequence goes on along the minus strand of OX422214.1, from coordinate 377,154,674 downwards.
AGAAACATATAGTCTTTCCCGCTCTTGGCCTTCTCTCTCTCCCCTCATTCCCGTGGTGCACTCTCTCTCTCTCTCTCTGGACAACACTCTCTCTCTCTCCCTGGCCCATTCTCTCTTTCTACGGTCAGCGCGTTGTGCTCTCTCCTCTCATCTCTATCTCTCTCCTCTCATATCCCTCACTCCACTCATCCCAATCAGGTAATTGTTGAAAGCATCTGTATTTTTTTAACCTAAGTTAGGTATCAAATTTGATCCTAGAGTTTATGCAGTCCTTGATTTGATTCGTGTTTGCATTTTTAGGGTTTAATATATACATTTTTAAATATTTATTGTGTTTTTTTTAATGTGTGAGTTTTTAGTACAAATTAAATGTTGATAATGAAAAAAGAAATCATTGGTTTTTGGACAGAGCTTGGGATATTTTAGTGGTAATATATGTTTTTATTTTCTTACCCTTCTATTTAAAATTCATATTTGTTCTAATTCGTATAGGTTACAGAGGTTTAGGAAAGTTTAAGTGCTAAATATTTAATAATAATTTAAAAATAACAAATTTAAATAGTAAGTATACACCCCACTAATTAAATGGATAAATGATATTTTGTGTTGAATATTTAAGAAAAAGAAAAAAAAAACTATATAAATAGTAAGTAGACATTAATACTAGATATTCAATAATAATGTTACACATGTAGAAAAACCTTAGACCCATTCATGAGGTCTCACTATGAATGTGGTGATAACTCTTGAATTGTCCCATTTTTGGACAGTTTGGAAATGCAAAAGTTTGTATTGTACATATGTTTATGCATGTCCTATTTTGGAAAATTCGGTGGTATCTCTTTATGTTCTTTGGGTGCATACTAGATTGATGTAGTGTTTTTTTATTTTCTTGGTTGAAAAACATAAGTAACACATGAACACTACCAATTTAAGTTGTGTACTTGAAGAACTGTAGGGAGATGCTGGAAATTTTTTCTACATTAGGACATGGCATGAGACATTATGAACAATACAAAATATGCATTTTCGAATAGGATAGGACCCTTACCCTCTAGAGGAGATGAAGGAAATATAGGAGCTAAAATATATACATATTTACACTTGAATAAACTTAAATATATTTACAGTGAGCGTTTATATTATAATGTGTGTTCTTTAAACTTATTATGATTTCATCGGGAATCAACAAAGAGTTGATAAATGAGAAAAATATTGAGGCCGATACATATAGAGATGGGCTATTATAGTTTCTACATTTTGTGTGTAATAATAGTTCGAATGCTAAACATTCATGTCCCTGTAGAGGTTGTCGAAATGGGAAAGGACATGTTGTTATAGATGATATATTCGTTCATTTAATGACATATGGTATGGGCATAAACTATTCCTTATGGCATTTTCATGGTGCTGACAGAACACACTGATGTGCACAATATTCCAATTTTGAATGATCTTATGAATGATGCTTGTGAGATGTTAATGGGTTAAGTAGAACCTAGTAAACCTAATTATTTAGGCAGTGATAAAGCCCCCCAACTTTTGAGGTTTCCACTGATTCGCACAAACATAAATACAAAGGCAAGAAGTATGATCGCTTACATCAACTCGCATAGGATCCATTGCACCCAGCTAGTGGTTCTTCGCGTCATACCACAATGTATGCTCTTATAAAGTTGAACGATTTCAAAACACAACTTAATTTATCGGATGGTGCTATAGGTGGAATTCTTAGATTGTTAAATGAAATACTTTCTGAAAGGAACAACTTGACAACTAGTTGTACAGAAATGAAAAACACTGTTAAAGATCTCAGTATGGATTAGGTTAAGTATGACCTATGCATTAACAACTATATGCTATTTTTGAAAGAGCATAAAATTCTAACAGATGTATAAAATGTGGTTCTTTGAGCTATAAGTTTACTTGTCTAGACGAGGACGGGGTAGAAATTTAGAATGCTAATGGAAAAAAAAGTACTCTAGGGTTCCTAAGAAGTTAATGCGACATTTTCTCTAATCCCTAGGCTAAAATGGTTATGTACCATATAATTGATAGCAGAGAAAATGACTTGGCACACTCGTGCAAGTTACGTCATCCTCGAGATTCAGTAGATAGGGTAAATTCACACATTATGTGGAGATATTTTGCAAAAGATCTGCAAAAAATTCGACTTACAAAAGCAACTGATGGTTTCAGCCCAAATAACATGTTTGGTTGTAAGTATAATTATTGGCCATTAATAATTTAACCTCTCAACCCTCCTTCATCAATTTGTATGAAAAGTGTGTTTTTAATTTTATCTATATTGATTCCCGGACCAAAGTCACCATCAAGTAATATTGATGTCGAAATTTAGGATCATTGGATTGGAGACAAGCGACACCGGGTTGGTTCGAACTGTGGACTCTTATGATCCGAAGCTGCCCCGTTTAAAGGTGATGGTCCAAGATATGTTCTCATTTATGAAGCGTTCATTGGGCAAAAATCGTAACGGGAAAGGGAAGGAGATAATGGTGGAGGAGGAGGTACAGTAGGATAAGGTGCAGGATGACGAGGATGTGGACCTCGATGCTTCATCGCCAATACGTGCAAACTTTGATGATCCACTCCCCTATTTGGCTCCCTCCAACAGACCGATGTCGACACTTGGTTGGCCAAGATTTTTTTTACTGGACATATTTGATGGACAACGGATGAGGCGGGATGAGGGACCAGGATACCGTTCAGGATATACCAGTTCATGGATGTTTGCTTTAAGACATCGAGTCCAAGATGCTCGTCACACATGTGATATCCGGGAAGGAGAAATACCCCTTGTCGTTGCGCGAACAATGCGGCGCGATGTATATTATTGGGTGTGTCAATTCGTATATCGTGTGGCCTACTCACCTCCTCAGAGCTAACATTACCCCAGACATGTAGTGACATTATTTGAATTGAATTGTTTTAAGTTGTTACATTTGAATTATATTTGGATTATATCATGATGCATATTGTTTTGAATGTATATTTGGATTATCTCTATTTTATTTGGATATATGATGTTTGAATAGGTACAACGTTGCTATAATAGGAACAAATATACTGCTAGGCAGTGGCACTGGCTATACTGCCCAGTAGATTTTTTTTCATTTCTGTCCAGAATTATCACGATCATTGACCGTGATAATTTTTTAAATATTATCACGGGTTTGTCGCGGTTTATGATCGTGACAAAACTTGTCAAGGTCATAGACCGTGACATGATCGTGACAATTCTAATGAATTTTTCACGGTCATTGACCGTGATAAGTTCGTGACAACAAAAGTTATCACCCCCATAATTGTCATGGTCATTGAGCTTGACAAGTCCAACTAGTCAAGGTCAATGACCGCGACAATTCGGCTGATTTGGTGTAGTAGTCTTCCTCCAACCATTGGTCGATGAGTTAAAGTTCTTATGGCCTGGAGTTAAGGTTTTGGATGTGTACAAAAATGAGAAATTTCAGTTAAAAGACATGTTAATGTGGGGTATACATTATTTTCTAGCTTATGGGATGTTAGCAGGTTGTTTAATTCAAAGTCACAACGGGTATCCTGTTTGTTCTACAAATACACCTTCTCAATATCTTCCTAAGTCAACGAAATGTTGTTACCAACTATTTCGTTTATTCCTTCTTAAAAACCATCCTTACAGGTTTGACATATCAAAGAAAACATTTAATGGTAAAATAGAGGATGATATGGCTCCAAGAAATTTAACAAGTGTAGAAGTTGAGCAGGTAGTGTCACTTATCACTCGAGAAGGTGTTCAAAGAAAGGGAGAGGAAGAGAAAAAGGGAAAGGGAAAGGGTAAGGGGAAGGGGAAGAAGAAGGAGATAGAGGATGCTGTAATGGACGACGATGATTATCCAAGTGAGGGTGACAATGAGAATCTAACAAGTACCGAGGGTTTTTTAAGGAGGTCAATTTTTTTTTACGTAGAGTACTGAAAGGATCATGATATTAGACATAATTTAAATGTTATGCATGTTGAAAAGAATATCACAAAGACTCTTTTAGTTACAATACTCTCGATGAAAGTATCGTCAAATAAAGATACGATCAAAGCTCGTGAAGAGTTGAAAGTACTGTTGAATCTTAAAACAAAATTATGGATGAAACATGTTGAAGGAAGTAACAAAATGAGAATGCCAAAGGCACCTTTCTCATTAGGAAAGGAAGAGAAAGAATCTTTTTATCATACACTAAAAACATTATAGGTACCAATTGGATTTTCATCAAATTTCAGCAATAATGTTAACCTCTATACACCTAGATTTACCAGTCTCAAGTCCCACGATTATCATGTCATTATTCAACGGTTTCTTCCTGCGTTGCTTATGCATTAATTTTCGGATCATAAGCCTTTGTTTAAAGCTATACAAAGGATAAACATATTCTTTAATGTGCTATGTGCCAAAGTGATATTTAGGGAACATCTTTAGAAGGCTAAAAACGCACTGGTAGAGGCACTTTGTGTCCTTAAAAATTATTTTCCACCTGCCTTTTTTGTGGTGATGATACACCTCATGCACCATTAGTCGATGAAGCTATGACAGTTGGGCCACCAAGATATCGGGCGATGTGGTTGTTTGATAGAGAAATGGGAAGATATAAAAAGTGGTGACGAAACAAGAGGTACATTGAAGGGAGCATTGTTAATGCATATTTGTTACATGAAGCTTCTTTGTATGCCATGGAGTACATACTGAAAAGAGGTAAAGGAAATCATAAGAGTAATCTTGAGGATTTTCTTGATGATGAGTTTTATGAATCGGAATGCCAACGAGCACTGGGTAAAAGTAAATAATTGATCTTAAATAATGTACAATATGAGCAAGTGTGAATATGGGTTTTATCTCAATGAGATAGTGTTGATGAATGGAAAAGGTACACACTTAGTTCTATGTTAATTCATATTGATTGATTGTAATGTGATATTTCTTAATTTTGAAACTAATTTCATGTAGAAAATTTATGGTGACTAATACTGAATCGAGGCATAGAAATTATGATTTCATCCCTTGGCTAAGGAACGAGGCAAGTCTTTATTTATACATATACTTTTTTATCAACTGTAATTATTTTTAATGAAACTCTTAAAAAAGTATCATTTCCTTACAAGCCTCAAGATTGAATGATACGGGAATTTTGTCATATACTGATGGTAAGCTCCATAGGGTTACTAGTTATGATAAATTCCAATGCAATGGGTACACTTTTTGTACTTCTGAACATGAAGAGAATCATAACTTTCAGGGTAGTGGTGTATCAACTAAGGCCGTTAATAAGAAGGGAATTATGACAACCTTTTATGGAGTTATTAGACAAATACTCGACCTTAATATCATCAACCTCAAGTATTCTATTGTTAAGATGTAAAGCTGAAGGCGTGGTCAGTTGTTTTACACTTTCCTAAGAGATTGACAAAGAAATAGATGCGATTGATATTGACCGTACAATGTATGACTACATTCTCGAGGAAAATGATAAATTGCTGGAGATTTTGGACACGGATTTCTAGTGCAATGATTTAGTTCAGAACTTGTTTTTGAATATGCAATATTCTATTTTTTATCATTTTGAACGGGTAATATTCTATTTATTCCGTTTATTATTGTTGTTGTTGTAAACATTTAATAATATACTGTTGTTTGAACATTTAATACAGGTATGGCTATTTGAACTTGTAATTCTATGTTTATTGCTATTTAACCATGTAATATACTGGTGTCTATTTGAACATGTAATCTTCTTTATATTTATATTTGGACAGGTAATATTCTTGTTACTGTTTATTCTAATTAATTTGGTGTCCAATAGTCACTTTTTCCAGATAAATGTCTCATGTAGATGATACTCCGCGATCGTCACTCAATGGGGCGACACCTATATCAACCTCCCGTTCTATGGTTGCTTCGACTGTTTTGAGAATCGGTGATTACTCTTCCGCTTATAAATTAAAATTTAATGAGCACGGCCTTCCAGTTGGTGAAGATTCATATACACTCTCAACCAGGGTTGAAGACTTAGCAAGGACACATGTTCCCATTTCTTATATGAGTTGGAAACAAGAGGTGTGAGATATAAGAACTCAATTTGGTCATCATTAATGGTATACTATTATTTTATTTTCTAAATAATGTAATAATTAGTAAATGCAATTGTGTGATATTTTAATTTTATTTCTTCATATATTGTAAAATGAGTTCCCAGATGTTCGCGAAAGTCAGAAAATTATTTTTATGAAAAAAGCTATTGATGCTTAATAAAAGTTCAAGTCAAAGATAAGGGTTAATTTTAAGGATGGTGATGTTGGAAAGTGGAAGGAGAAAGTTTCACGAAATGTCAAATCTGAGGACTGGGATGTTTTTTGCAATAATGAAGCTTTAAAGGTTCAAAAAACTTTGCGAAGAAAGAACAAAGAGACTAAACAAAATTCTGTGAGAAAGACAACCCATAACATAGGTCATCATGGTTATGACCGATCTTCAGAGAATTTGAGAAAGAATCATAGGCGTGCATCCACTCGTGTTGAATTGTGGTTGGTAACTCATATAGTCAAAGGAGGTGGTTATGCCCCTCATGATAAAATATTTGTGGTAATTTAAATTTTTTAATGTTCATTTTTTCTAAATAAAGTTTCATATCATCAAACCTAATGTTAATATGTTTTTGTACAGGACCAAATTCAATTGCTTCTGGATGTATATAAAGTGAGTGGTCAGGAGGAGAGCTTGGATGCCGGGTGTATTTTTGAGGTTTTCAGAAAAGATACCCGAGGACGTGTTCATTGTGTTGGGTCCATAATTTCGAGAACCGTTATATTAGAGTCCCCATTTTCTAGAGAAATGATTGAAGAGGTGAAAGAGGACACCTAAAATTAGAAGGATCATGTTGATCACCTTAGGAGTGAAATAGATGGGATGAAGTCCTCATTATCAGAATTCATTACTGAGTTCAAAATTGGGAAATTTTCATGTGTTGGACACAACGTTCAGGAGTTACCTACCTTAGGCATTGGAACTCCTTCGTGTTCTCTTTCCTTCCCTTCATTTGAGGTTCCAAATTTCACCTCTCTAATTGAATGAAAAATACTATCCCACGCACGTGAACTTGTTGGTTATGGGAGGAAAACACAACTAGGAGCCGTCTACAGTTCACTTCCATACGTTGAGAAAGAATGAAGTGCGAGTTTTATTCGATGACTTCAAAGTGCACAAGTATATATATTGGGGTGGAAAACAAGCTCATTGTGAGAACTTGGAAGATGTTGGTAAAAATGGAATTATGTATTGGCTCGATGACCTTTGTCCTCCCATTACTGACACTGATAAATGATGTAATTGAGTAAACTTTTGTAACTTTTATGGTATTATATTTGATGAACATGGAGCTCTTACATCGTTAAAATAGTTGTCTTGGTGCTAATTAGGTATTGCATCCACTTTTGTAGTTCCAAGTGTAAAAGTAACTATCACTTCTGACAATATAACTGCTACCTTTGTTTTTTATTTGTTTGCATATTTTATTTGCTTTTGTGGTGTTAGGATAAAATATTATTATCACATCCTTTGTTTCTTTACATCAAATATTTTTATCATGGATCATGATTATAGATTTAGTAAAATGAGCATTCGGGACTCGATTATTGATCACGTAAATAAGGGTTAGTTTAATTTATGTTGGGCGCTATCATATAAATTTTCCAATTTAACATTTAGTTATTAATTTATAATTTTATTTCTTTTGACATACACATATACGGTATAGCAGGATACGGATAAGGGGATTCTCCATAAGATCCTCTTCTACCTATGCCACCTTGCTTCGAAGTACTTCCCTTTAAGTTACAAATCTGCAAATATAATAGTTATTTCTTATGAGGTAAAAAAATATGGTTAGGCTCATATAAACTTTAGATGACTGTTTATATAACGTTTATATAACTATTATATAACAGTTATATAATAGTCATTTGAAGTAAAGAGGAACTTTTGTGATTCTTATGATTTGTTATTTGCTAATAAGAGGGTTATTAATTTGTTGCCTAAGCTTTTGGGTAATCACTTTTTTAGGCAGAAGAAGTTGCAATTACTTGTGAATTTGGCTCATAAGAATTGGAAGGAGAAAATTCAAAGGGGGTGTTCGTCGGCTTCGTTGTATGTGAAGACGGGGACGTGTAATGTTGGGAGGGTTTCCATGGATATTGGGGAGTTTATGGAGAATGTGGTTATTGTGATTAATAAGGCTGTCGAGGGTGTTGTGCCGAATGGTTGGTCGGGTGTGAGGTCGTCGAATTTGAAATTTTCAAATTCTTTGGCTTTGCCGATGTATCAAATGGTGCCGAATATGATGTTAAAGATTCAGGGGATTAAGGATATTGTGGAAGGTGGTGATGAATTGGAAGTAAAGGGGAGAAAAAGAAGGATGAGAATTCGAGTAAGAAAAAAGGGGTTAAATAAGGGAAGGATATAACAGTTATATAATTGTTATATTAACAATTATGTAACTGTTATATATAACAGTCATATAAATGTTATCTATAACTATTAATATAACTGTTATAGTTAACACTTATATAACTGTTATATTAATAGATATATAACATTTTCCCAATGCAATGGTAAAGTAGTTAGTAGAATATGACTTTATCATGTTTACATTCATATTTATTTATGTAAGTTACTACTAACTTCTCAGTTGGCATAACACTAACTATACTCTATTTTGGTAGACTATTTTCAATAATGAGAATTTTTATCAATTACAATTATTTGATGAATTAATTGTACTTCTCGATATTGTTTTTTAGGAGAACTCCCCAAGAGAAAATGAAGGTACTAATGTATATTTCATATATTATTTATTCCATCTCTTGTATGATGTTTATAGAGTTAACAGTTTAGAAGGTTATATCTATCTAGTGAGAAATAGATTCAACTCGTATGGACCTTAATAAGATAATTTGTTTTGCTTCTTACCATTTTATCCTTAGTATATTGATCTGTAGGAGATTAACGTGCTATTAAATCTAAAATCCATGTACTCATTCTCTACACTTATCATGACCTACTTTTTAACCAGACCATTTATCTAACAAGAATGCAAGAGGAAAATTTGGAGAAAACCTTCAAAAAATCGAAACCAATATCAATTTTTTACTCAAATCCCATAATACCCTATTTCAAAATTCCAAAACTAACTAATCAAAGTGATCCCAAGTAGTTCACCGATGTCTTAATGTAATTACTTTTTTATTTTCTTGATTCTAGGAAGCCCTGCTATTGGTGGTGACAGAGTGAGCGCATGTTGAGTTGAAAAGTGGATTATGGACGAGGGGAAGATATCGGGAAATCTAAGTATGATTAACAGGTCTCCCAAAATAATATTTCATTGCTCACTAATGGAATAGGGGTACGCCATCTCCCTAGTATCTCTTATTCTTATTATGTGCATCTCAGTTAGTTCTTATATCTCTTGTTCTTATTCTTGTATAAGAACTATCTCCAGTATATTATTTGTTCCAACCAAAGACTTCGGTCCAATTTCTATTATATAAGTGAGTGTGTAATATGAAAGTTCAAATAAAAGTGAGGGTGAAAGTAAAAGTCATGTAAAAGGAACTAACAGTGAGGGTGTGTAATACGAAAGTTGAAACGGCTCCGTAAAAGGAACTAACACTTCGAATGGGGCCAATGTAACTCGTAGGAACTGACTGTGTGCTCACGGAACATATGGTTTGAGAATATGATGATAATTTTAAAATATCTAGTCATTGACTTAAAAATATGCCGTTAGTGGGTGAAAACCTAAAGTGGACCCCAAATGACCCCGTAAGAGGCACGAACAACTCTTATGGGACTAATGTAACTCGTAAGAATTGACCGCGTAGTCGCGGGTCTCTTGGTTTGAGAATATGACGATAATTTGAAAATATCTAGATTAGGCTTAAAAATAAGTGGTGAAAGGGTGATAATCCAAAGTAGCCCCCAAACGGTCCCGTAAGATGCACGAACACTTCGCACGTGACCAATGTGACTCATAGGAATTGATCATAGAGTTAAGGATATTTTGGTTTGAGAATATAACAAGAATTTGAAAATATCTAGCTTAGGGTTAAAACAAGACGTTAAAGGATGAAAACTTAAACGAGTCCTCAAACGGCCCTGTAAGAGGCACTAACACCTTGCATGGGACAAATGTAACTCGTAGGAGCTGACCACATCGTCATAAGATTTTCATTTTGAGAATACAATAATAATTTTAATTTGTATATGCAAATTTTCAGCTTGAATATTTTTTTTTTAAAATTACTCGGTTACTAATATCACCTCCTTTTTGTGTCCTATTTTTTTGCAGGATAAAATTTTGTCGTTAGCTTTTATCCACGTGGAACACACAAAGTCAATGGTCTACAATAAGGGAATTATTTACTTAATGTCGTTAATATTGAGGACTCTATTTTTTTTTGTTATGCCCGTGTGGGTTTTTTAGTTTTATTGTTATGTTTTATGGTCGTGCGAGCCTTTGTAATTTTATTGTTATATTTTATGACTGTGCATGCTTTACATTACACAGGTATTATATTAGCAGCTTTTAGAATGTTCAGAAAATAGAGGAAGCTCTGCCCAATTTTTTTTGTCCGTGAACTATTAATACTTGTAATATTTTGAAGTTTGTATGTACATTAGTTTATCAAAAACTTTCGAGATTCGCAATTTGTGAATTTTTTTATTTTCAAATAATTAATTTTGTTTCTTTTATACAAAAAATTTGGAACAATTCAAAATCGTGCCAAAGGTGTATCAAATTTTGCACGGTTTTGAATCATACCAAAAGAGTACCAAAATATACTCGATCTGACACAGTTATAAAGTGTGCCAAAAGTATGCTAGAAATATTAAATTCTGGTTCAATTTTAAATTGTGCTAGAAGTATTCCTATTTGGTTAAATCTGGCACACATTTAAAGTGTGCCAAAAAAATGGCCATTTTGGAACACGTGATTATGGCATAGTTCAAAACCATACCAGATTTGATTAGGTAGAGTTTTAAACTGTGCCAGATTGTCGTTTTTAGTGTAGTGTTGTGATAGGCCCTGTTGAGGTCGGTGAAGTTGATACAAACTCTCCATTTTCCATTGCTCTTAGGAACTACTACCGGGTTGGATAACTATTTAGGGAACTGAACCTGCCGCATGGAACCATCATCTAGTAGCTTTCCAACATCTTTCTCTACTTCTTTAGCTTTCTCCAGGGTTGTTCGGTGAGACGTCTATGTGAATGGTTTAAAATATCGATCGACATGTAATCGATGACAAGTAATGTTGGGATCAATCCCAGGCAGCTCCTAGGGTTCCCATGCAAAAACATCGAGATTACTACAGAGGAGGGTGGCTAATTCTTTCTTCCCATGATCGATCAAAGATGTAACAATCAAAAACTTTTTCTCAATCGAGCGACTTCTCACGGGTCTTCAACGACCCTCTTGGAGGGATGGAGCCTGGTCTCCTCCACCACTCACGATTGACCGTTCCTTATCTGCTATTTGGAGGGTATCAACCCTTCCTGGGCATCTTCCTTGATTTTTTATTCATCTTTTTTTCTTTCCTATTAGGGGTTATGGCTGCGATGAAACATTTTCGGGCCATAGCTTGGTCTCCATGTATCTCGATAACTCCTAGATTAGTTATACACTTCAATTTTTGATGGTATGTTGAGGCTATGACCTTCATTGCATGGAGCCACCCCCGTCGAGGATGGCATGGTACGAAGATTTAATGTCAACTACTAGAAACTCAATCATTTTTGAAATGTTTCCTTCCCTGACTAGTAGGAAAATCTTCCCCAAAGGAACTGTAATATTTCCAGTGAAGCCGACAAACAGAACAATGGCTTCCTTGAGGTCGGTTACGCTAAGTTTTAACTTTCTAAACAACTCTAGGTACATTACTTGGGATAATCTACCTTGGTCGATGATCAACCTATCGACATCCCAGTTGTCTATCCTGAGTGTGATGACCAGCGCATTATGATGAGGGGTTCTCACCCTAATCAAGTCTTCATTAGTGAACACAATGTGCTTATTATAATCGATGTCCTCCGATCATCGACACTTCCTGGCCTGATTTTTGATTGGGTCAATTTAAACGGCCTACATGACTGTAGCAAGTTTTTCTACTTACATCTGAGCTCTATTTTCTTAAATTTGCTTGAGCTCTGATACCCAATGTATCACCACGAACTCGTGGAAATATCCTCCTCAAGGACGTTATCGGGACTTTGCTCACCATTCGTTTCTACCTTCTCTGCCTTCTTTTCCATGAACTCATTAAGATGATTGGCTTGGGCCAACTCCTCGAGATGAGATTTTAGGTCTTTTCAATGGTCAGTTTTATGGTCGCCCTCCGTATGAAAGGCGCACCTTAGTGCATTATTCTGTTTGGAGGGTTTTTCTCGCATCTTCTGTGACCACTTAATAAACGTCTCATCTCTGATCTTAGAAAGAATCTTGTATATTAGCCCTTTAAAGACTGTATTCACAGCCTGAAATGCTAGGCATCATTTTTGTTTCCATTCTTGGAGCCATTTCCCCCCCGTTCTTGTTCCTTTTCTTCTGAGGTTCGTTCTTCTCTACTCATTTGCCAGCCTTCGCGCAGCCATTATCCCTTGCATTAAAATGGGTCACATCCTCAACTTTGGCGTACTTCTCAATTCGATCCATCAAGTCGTCGATGGATGTAGCCTCTTTCTTAGTTAAGGACTGGTGCAGAAGGTAGGAGCATGACAAATGGATTTTGAAGGATGATAAGACAAACTTCTTCGAGTAATCCTTGATTTCATTAAACACTTCCCAATATATCTTCGTGTACTCTCTGAGGTTATCTTACGGCTTATTCTTTATAGAAATAAATGCATCCATCCTCTTTGGGTGGGAGATGCTTGTTATGAAATGATCCGTAAATTGCTGAACTAAAGATTTGAAATTTCGGGTGGACCTATGAGGTAGCTTCTCAAACCACTTCTGGGCCACATCGTGCAAGCTCTAAGGGAATATTCGACACGTGAGAGAATCATTGTGACTCCATAGAGTTATAGCCTATTGATATTGCCTGACATGATCAATGGGGCCAGTCTTCCCATCGTAAATCTTTATCTTGGGAATCAAGAACTTTTTGGGGACTCTTCTTCTTATATTGCTCTTGAAAAAGGGGACTTCATCTGGGTTTTGAGAGCTCACTTAGACAACTCTCTCGTAGGTCTGGCGCCACGATGAGCTAGGTGCTTGTTCATCTCCCTCCGGACCAATCTTCTTATGTCATTGTTCTGCCAACCAAGACTCCTATGATGGCGATCTAGTTCCATTCGTTCTGAATGGTCATCATCTGACAAGTGCCTCTCAGTTCTTTCTGACCCACGCTTCGGTATCCTTCCTCGGCTGCGAGACTTGCTCGTCTAGGGGCTAGGAGTGAGGTTGTGGTGTCGCCTTGTGCTTCGATGGAGTTCTCTCTCCATCATTTCCAATTGCCTCTGAAGGCAAGAATTTTTATCTTGTTATTAGCGAGTAGCCTCCTCCTACTCTTGGAGTCTGGCTTCATAAGCGTCTATAAATCTAGAGATCCGCGTGGACCTGGGTGGCCTCTGGCTTTCTTCAGAGACTTAACTCTCTTGGCGAAGTCTTGGGTTTGAATGAAGAATCTCAGACCATACCCTTGGAGGTTAGGCTACTGCTGAATGTCACCTTCTTGAGGGACTTAACTAAGGCTCATAATTTCGGTCAGAAACCTGATTAACTCACTTGGTATTGGCCGACTACTTTTATGGGCTTGATCGACACAATAGGCACCCAAAAACATTATCAACCAAATTGAAAAATGAAAGACATTGCAAACTTTTTAAACAAGATTCTTTAAGATGTAGTCAATTAAAATACACTTTACCTATGAAATTCGAGATTAATCAAAACCAATTTCTTATTCATGATCTAATCTAGCTATCAGCTTCGGACCTATTCTTCTTGAAGATTATAAAAATCATTGCGACCAGGGATAGATGATTTTAACCTGTTGAAGAAAAAAATTATTTAAATTGGTTGCAATAATCATTTTCACCTTTTATATATGTACATTTTATTACATCATTGCAGTGTGAAATTACACACATTAAATCAAAATGACTCCTACACTACAATAAAAAAAACATCATTTATGTCAGTTTAAAAAGTGACGTTATGTCAGACCAATGTAAACTGATATAAATGATATTTATTTATATCAATTTGACTTTAAATTTATATTTTTATTTCAATTTCAGTAAAATTGAGATAAAAAATAAACCATTTATCTCATTTTTTATATATAAATAGCAAAAATATAATGTTAATTATTTTAGCCTTCAAGTCAAAACTGAGTTAAATGGAAAAAAGGAGTTGGTTTTTTTTTCACACTCCTGCTCCAAAATTTGTTCCTCAAAATTATTTGGCAGATGGAGGCTCTCTTTCTACAACACACTCTCTCTCGGCCGCACGACTCTCTCTCTCTCTCTCTCTCGGTAGCACGTCTCTCTCTCTCTCGGACGCACGTCTCGCACGACTCTCATCCTTGCGCCGGCCAGGCTCAATCGCAGGTAAAAAAGCTCTTGATTTACTTGCTTCGATTTGTGTATATCTGTTCGTGTGTGCGCGATTTGTGTATATGCTATTTGTTCTTGATTTTGTATATGCGATTTGTGTATATGTGTTTGTGTGTTCTTGATTTGTTTATACATGGTTTGTTCTTGATTTGTTTATACGGGATTTGTTCTTGATTTGTGTGTGGGGGATTTGTGCAGGGGCATCCCCATTAAGTCCTGAGTGGGTGCCGGCACACCCACATAATTTTTGGGATTTTTTTATATATGCAGTGTTATTTTGAAATTATATGGGCCTTGGTGTAATTTTCCGAACTAAAATGCAGCTGAAAAATGTTGTTAGATAACTCAGGAGCAACCTCTGTAATTATTTTAAAATCTTTTAGAAAAATCCACTTAGTTGTACAACTCCTTGCGATATTTGGGCTCTTCTCAATTTAAAGAGGAAAAACCCTAAAATTTAAAAACCCAATGTAGCAGCCTATGTGCACACCACTGCTAAATTATGTGTTTCTTTTTGTGGTTTATCATATACAAATTTCAAGTTTTGATGTCTTGATAAGTTATTTGGCTCTTTCTTTAATGGAAGTGGCAATCATTTGAATGGTTGTTGTCATGTTGAGTTTGATTAGATTTGTAAAACAAACATTTACATCTGAAAATTATCCTTTAAAACAATTTATGTTAAAATTTCCTTTACATGTCTTAGTTTGATTAGATTTGTTGGTGATTAGGTGCACATTCTTATTTTTGTTTGGGTATTGTTAAAATTAGTGGGGTGTTGTTAATATTAATTGGTTATTATTTTGCATTTCCAAATTTAGTTGGATGTTATTATTTAGGGTTTGAAGTTGATTTGGTATTATTCATTTAAATTAAGTATATTTATTTGGTACCCAAAATTTTTTATTTGGAGTTGTTGATTTTATGTATTATGATAGTATAATGGAAATTTATACCAAATACAACCCTTAGAATTTCATTGAGATCAAATGAGAAAAAAAATGTTTATGTTGATTTTGTATTTTTGGCACTTAATGCATGATATTTAACAATCATGTGGGTTTCATACATAGTTGTAATCACCCAAACACTGATAATCCGAAAGTACATTTTTTTTAGCATTGTTGTCATGTTTGTGGAGAGAGGGGTTAACTAATCACCTATGTTTAATATGTATGTTAATATTTTATTGAGAATCATGTACCAGTTAACTTTTACCCCCTGGATTACTGATGATAATCATATCCTCCATTAAAGGAGCTCTGTTTTGTAGTATCTTCCAAAATTACGTCGCTATATCTATTTCTCTATGATGGTTTTGGGCAATTGACAAATATAAAAAAGATAATGAAATTAGGAAATTGCCTAAAGTATATTAAAGTTGTTTGTTAAGCCGTATTCTTAGTTTTAGAAAGAACAATTCCATATATTTATGGGCATGGAATTGCTATTGAAATGAAGTGAATGGTACCATATATTGAAATTCTAAATAAGATAATTCACATTAGGGAACCGGTAATTGCTACGAATGATGAAGTGAGAGAGCACTCAAATTAGCAATGATTTGTAACTCATTAACACTAACTGATCAATGTTATAGATTCGCAATATTTTAATTTTTTTGTTGTCACTTGTAAGAAGTTTCAGAGCCCTTGTTTACTTTTATAGGTGTTAAAAGATGCCCAATACCTAATTCCAATACAATATAACACATCTGATTAAAATCCAGTTATGGTGCTTGTACATGCAATTTTGAACCCCAATTACACTGTCATTCAACATTTGCTCACTACTGTTTTGACGTAGCAATGCGTATACAAACATTTAGATAAAAGATGTATCGGAAAAAGGAATAATATACAAAGCCTATTGATGACAAGGTGATAATAACCAAGTAGAGAGTTGAAATAAGATTCAAACATCATGTTTTTATAGTATCCCCATTAAACTCAGATATTCATTGGATACCAGAAGATTTCCATTACTCCATGAATAGAAAGTGTTTAGGTATAATAATTTCAGGTGACTCGCTACAGTTGTGTTCTTGTCCGTATGAATAGAAGGAAATTTTTTGTACCATAGGGTGCGTTACGATATGTTAAAGTTTGGTTTTGAAATTTCAAGTGACTCGCTACAGTTTTGAAGTTTGGTTTTTGTATGTATATCATATACTCGCTAATGCCTCACTCGTGTGCTTTCATTAATTTTTCGCATTGCTTCATATGTTCTTTTCCCATGCTTATACTATGTGCTTTCATTATATTATAGGTATATAATCGCTAATGGTTGTTGCTTGTATGTATAATATATATAACATCATAGTATAATTTTTATAATAATTTTGTGAATTGAAGTTCTTCAATGATTGGAATTGGTTTTGGTTGTATAGTGTTTGTGTGTTGTGTTAGTGTTCTTGAGTTGGTTAGTTATAATTGATTGAGTCTTATTACTGTTAGGTGTTGGTGTATTTGGTAGTTGTTGTGATAGTTTTAGAGGAATATTATGATTTCTAAAATATTTGCTAATGGTGTGAATGTATTATGTTGTATGATATTGCATTATGTTTAACAATTACATATCTTTTATTGCTTATATCTCACTCATGGTGGTTTACAGACTTAGGCCAGAATGGACAGGTCTCTGATGAGTAAGGACAAATTATCAAAAGAATACATAGAAGATGTTTATAATTTTCTTGGGGTTGCTCAAAATGCCTCCTTGGATGAGAACTTCATACGATTCCTTTGTAATCAATGTGAGAATATATTAAAAATGGGTGTTAAAGAAATCAGAAAACAATTGTATAGTTCGGGTATCGATCCGAATTATACTGTATGGAAATGGCACGGAGAGGAGGATCATCGTGAAACAATGCCGGATGTTAATATGGGTGATCCTATCTGTGACGATCATAATATGGATACCATGGAGGATGTTGAAGAGTTGATTGACATGGTGGAGGCTATAAAAGAAGACTTCATAGGAAATGCATAAATTTTTCAGAAGTTGCTTGTATATGCGGAGAAGCCATTGTATGAAATATGTAAAAAGTATACAAAGTTATCCACTATCGTCAATCTATTCAATCTTAAAGCAAAGAGTGGGATGTCCGATAAATGCTTTTCAAATATGTTGTCGATCATTGTCGACATGCTTCCGGATGACAATGTATTGCCTTCATCCAATAATAAGGCAAAACGTTTCTTATCGGTATTTGGAATGGACTTTCAGAAGATACACACATGTCCTAATGACTGTATACTCTATAGAATAGAGTATAAAGAAGCTATTGAATGCCCTACTTGTGGAACATCTAGGTTCAAACAAAAGCAGAAATTGAAAGAACAAAAAAGGGATGAGGGGAAACGAGGTGTTCCTACGAAAGTGTTATGGTACTTTTCACCCATTCTGATATTTAAAAGGTGGTTTCAATCTGCAGAGATCGCCAAGTCTCTGACATGGCATGCAGATGATAGAATTGTTGATGGTTTGTTGCGTCACCCAGCGGACTCACCAGCTTGGAAATTAGTTGATTAAAAGTTGCCCGATTTTGCAGCAGAACCAAGAAATCTTCGATTAGCACTATCAGCGGAGAGAATTAATCCTAATAGTTCCCTTAGTAGTAGGTACAATTGTTGGCCAGTTATGTTAAACACATATAACTTTGAACTGGAATTGTGTATGAAGAGAAAGTTTACAATGTTGACTATGTTGATATCGGGTCCAAAACAACCGAAAAAAATATAGATGTTTATTTGGATCCATTAATAGAAGATCTGAATACCTTATGGCATGAAGGAGTTAAAGCCTACGATGCCTTTCGACAAGAATCTTTTACTTTGAGGGCAATACTGTTGTGGACAATTAATGATTTTCCAGCATATGGATATTTATCTGGAGTGTTGTTCAGGGCTATAATGCTTGTCCAATATGTAGTGAAAAACGTATTCCATCATATTACAACACTGTGGCAAGTGCGTTTATATGGGACATAGGAGATACCTTCCACAAAACCATCCATTTCGAAGCCAGAAAAAGGATTTTAACGATGAGCAAGAGTTCCAAGCCTCCCCTGAACCTTTAAGCGGAGAACAAATATTAATAAAAGTTGGGAGACTTAAGGTTGCATGGGGAAAGAAGACAAAAAAAGGTGAGGGCGGTTAATTTGAAGAAATCATTAAAGCGTAAGAGACCGAGGAGGGTAGCTAATGGGTTTGAAAAAGGCGGTCCTAGTAGCAATAGGGTTGAAAATTTTTGGAAGAAGAAATCGATATTTTTTGAACTTCCTTATTGGAAGGATTGGCCTATTCGACATAACTTAGATGTCATGCACATTAAAAATAATGTCTGTGATAGTATCATTGGAACCTTCCTTAATATTCCAGAAAAACAAAAGACGGGGTGAAGTGTCGACTAGACCTTGAAAAAATGGTCTTAAGAAGTGAGTTAGCACCGCAGGTTAATGAAAAAAGAACATACCTACCGCCAGCATGTTATACGTTATCGAGAGAGGAAAGAAAAATATTCTGCCAAACTTTGTTTGACCTTAAGGTCCCGAATGGGTGCTCTTCTAATTTTAGAATCCATATATCTATGGAAGATTTGAAATTGTATGGCTTGAAGTCTCATGATTGCCATATTCTAATGCAACAACTTCTTCCAATTGCAATTCGATCGGTGTTGCCAAAACATGTTAGATATGCGATCATGAGAGTATGTTTTTTCTTCAATGCTCTTTGTGCCAAAGTAGTGGACTTGCAAAAACTGAAAGAAATTCAGAATGAAATTTTGATCACATTGTGTTTGCTGGAAAAATACTTTCCACCATCCTTCTTTGACATTATGGTGCATTTAATGGTGCATCTTGTGAGGGAGGTCGAATTTTGCGGTCCTGTTTTATTTCGATGGATGTACCCAATTGAAAGGTTAGGCCAATTTACATTACTATGATGTATAAATATAAGTAAATAAATGTATCGATTTAGTTTTCTTTTTAATGTGTTAGGTACATGAAAGTATTAAAGGGTTATGTGAGAAATCATAATCGCCCAGAAGGTTGTATGGCTCAATGTTACATAGCAGAAAAAGCTATTGAGTTTTGTTCCGAGTTCTTATCAAAATTTGATTCAATTGGAATTCCAGTGATGAAGGATGATGATAAACCGATAGGAGGTTCGGATGTCGCTGAAGTTGATCGCATGTCCTTGGAGCAGGCACATCTTCATGTGTTACATAACACGAATGATGTTCAAACTTATATAGAGTATGACTTTCCTAACTTCCCATTAATATGAAGTTAGTTCCTCACATACTTATCTCATATATTAATAACTAATGTTGCGTTACTCATTAATACCTTGTTAGGGAGCATGAACAGTACTTGAAAGAAACCCATCCTCGGAAAGGGAAAAATAAGAAGTGGCTTGAAGAAGAGCCCAACCGCACGTTTATCCATTGGTTAAGTAAAAGGGTATGATTTAGGGACATGTTGACTTAACCACCACTTTAATTTTCATTAGACTTTACCCATTTTTTAGTTTTCTTTTAAACAATGCCACTGTTTTTTTATTTATTAGTTGCAAATCTTAGTGAAAAACAATTTCGAAGTCTAATACCAACTACTGAAAAATAGTGGTAGAGTGTAAAGTAAAACTAAATAGTTGGTGAGGTCTAATATTAAAAACTAAAGTGGGAATACAAACAAAATATACCCTTACTTTAATATGTTAATTTGAATTTTGTTTTGTAAGTAACTAAAATTCTTATATTAATAGGTTGCTCTCGAAGAAGAACTTCCAAACAATAATATCTCAGATGACTTAAAATGGATTGCTCATGGACCTCGTCGAGGCATCATCAAAGTTCACGGATATGTCATTAACGGTGTTCATTACCTAACAAAGGATCGCGATGATGCACGAGTAACCCAAAACAGTGAAGTGATCCTAGTTGCTAAGACGTTGCAGATAACTAGTGCAAAGGACAACAATTCTGTTCGTACCGATATGATTTTCTACGGTGTCATAAGGGAGATATGGATACTTGACTATTTTTCAATTCAGATTCCTTTATTCAAGTGTGATTGGGTTGACAACAAAAATGGAATTAACATAGACGAGCTTGGGTTTACATCCGTCGATCTTGATATAGTTGGTCATAAATCCGATTCTTTCATCTTAGCCTCGCAAGCGAAACAAGTTTTCTATGTTACGGACCAAATGAATCCTAAATATTCAATTGTATTGTCAACTCCTTAAAGGGATTACTATGATAAAGATGATGAAGATGATCTCAATGATGGATGTCTCGGGGATGATATTTGCACTATAGGTTTGCCAACTATTGAATCCTTTGACGTGGTTGAGGAATCTTCCGAAACTTATATGCGTGAAGATTGTGAGGGGACATGGATAAGCAATATGCCAACATAATTGTGTTAGACGATGTTATGATGCTTAATGTTTGAATTTTTCTTTATTATTAGTTATAGTTGCTTAAAATGTAAGCTTGTTTGGTGACGTTGTCCAACTTTTTAGTTTGTTGTGTGGAACCTACAATAGTTGATTATTGGAAATTGAATGTATGGAATATGGGCTATGTGACATTTTCTCTAGGCCATGGATTATTATTTTCGGCTTAATATTTTGACAAATTTGCTCTTTTACATTTTAATTAACATATAATAAAATGATGAATTTTAATTTGTGGTACATTTCAATAATTGTATTATTTGAGTATTTACGACTTGTATTGATGAAATCTATATTATTGCTCTTTTTTGTGTTTCAACGGTTCGATTGCTTTAACATTAAATGAAAGACATTGATCTCGAACTCGTGGGGAAACCTTCACAATATAGTAGTAAAGGTAGAGGTTCGGCGAAGCTAAAGCAATTGACTAAAATAAAGAGCAGTGAAGAACGGATAAGAGTTTTATATAATGATCTTAGTCAACAAATAAGTACTAGCAAAAAAGAATTATCAAGTTATGGGGGTTTGATGGTGAAGTGCTTTGTGCCGATAACTTATCCAAGTTGGCCTAAGTGCCAATCAAATTGAAGAATGATTTGTGGGAGGCAATACAGGTATATATATATATATATATATATATATATATATATATATATACTGCAACAGCATATATATGCATATATATGCAGGATATATATACTGTTATATGCATCATATATATACTTTCATAATATATATATACTAGGGTGTACCCGTGCCGATGGCACGGCGATAAATTTGTTCCGATGATATTTTGTACCAATGCCGATGGCACGATGGTAAAGTTATTCCCGTGATAAATGTGTACCCGTATCGATGGCCGGATGATAAATTTACTCCCGAATATTTGTAGCTATAGGAAACTCACACTTCCATTGGTCCATTTTCTGTCAAACACGATATATTTAAAATTGATTACAAAGTAATAAAGCATGACATTATTACACATCTAAAAAAATAATGATTTCCTTCCATTCCGTCACCCAAAAAATAGGTCATAATTCAAAATTCAAACCAACATATTTAATATTCAATTACAAAATTCAAACCAACATGATTAGAGACGATCCAAACCAAACATTTTCATAAAAATATTTCTCGTCTTGTCGTGCTTAATTTGATCGAATTCTTTTTCGATTTAAGAAAACATATTGTGGTGTTCTGCCTTTACTTGAATCATATTCTATATTAGTACAAAAAAGAATATTTCATTTCATGTCGTATTGTGACTTGTCATGTTTACTTTAGTTGGGATCATTTTTGGTTAAGAAAAAAAGATTTTGTGTTGCATGATCGGGCGGAAAAAGTGTGTTCGTGTGAGGACACAATCGTTGTGTGTTTCGCCGCCGCGATACAAAAAAAACCTAAGCTACTACTACACTTGCGAGGCAAGCACAGCGGTAAGTCGGGTATCGTAAGAAATCCACAAGGAGTGATTAAATTTTAGATTTTAATTGTTTTAAAACTTCTGAAAATAAAATGGTGTAAAAGAAATAAGAAAATGTGATGTGTGGTTGTGGTAACAAAAGAAAAGAATAAGTTAACGCTAAAGTAAAGTAAAGCGAGGATCGGGATCACATACACGCATTCACGGGCTAAACAACTACTAATTAGAATAAAGGCTCCAAAGCATTTAATCGAGCATTTTCAATTAAGCATAAACATCACGCAAGAAGGAATTTAACCCAAAGTTGCGAGATAAAACATTTAACTGAAAAATGGTCACACGCGGATTAAATTCGGATAATCGCTATAAACACTAACGTTGCATGACAAAGAAAGTTAAACGCATAATAATCCGACTTTAATACGCGAGGTTTCAATTAAATGCAATTTTACGCAAAACCTAGTTTTCGGAGTTCGGGGCCCGAAAATGGTGGAAACGCAATCCCGACCCTATTTATCTAAGGTCTAAGCATGAATAAACTAATTAAACTAAGAAAGCAATAAATAAACACAATAAACTATTTAGGAAAGCATGTAAATCTAATTAGAAAGCAAGGAATTAAGAAATACAAACTATATAAATGGAGGGGATGATGAATAGTGCAACAATCAATCCAAAAGGGTGTCAATCCAAGAACAATTGATGAACAACTCTTCAAAACCCTCAAAACCTAAGCTAAACTAACCTAAAATCGTGTATAAACTGATATATTTCCTCTCAAATGAGAGAGAATTGGTTTAATACAAAATATCCCATGGCAAACTTGTAATAAAAGGGAAGAAAACCAAAAATCTGGAGGGCCGAATCGATTCGGAAATGGTCCGAATCGATTCGGAAACAGGGGAATTCCGAACTGCAATTCTGCAGCAGGCGCGACTCGATTCGATTTTGGGCCGAATCGATTCGCAACCTACAGGTCTGAATTCTGCAGCTTTGTACTGCTTTACGGAAAATGCCGCCATTTCTTCGTTATAGCTCGGAATGAGGCATGGTCGGAGGCTACGCGAAGATAACTCAGAGGACTACAACATCCAAGAAGACATTGGGCCAAAAAGCCAAAATATGAAATGACTAAAATGCCCTTGAATGTGACCTTGAGTGTACTTTTCATGTCAAAACCATCCTAAAAATGCCATAACTCCATCGATACAACTCGGAATCATGCACCGTCAGCGGCCACGCGAAGAGAAATCAGAGGGCTTCAACTTCCGTGAAGAGCTCGGGATTCAAACCCGAATGCTGGAATGACTAAAATGCCCCCGAAGCTGCAAAAGTCGACGAAACATTTCCGGAAAGCGTCCGAACTTCATACTAAGCATCCAAATACCTACAAAAGCTCAATTAACCCCTGCAAAACATGTTAACATAGAAATCCGAGGTTGTCTGGTTAACGAGCATAAATATAGGGATTAAGATACCCGAGGGGGCTAATAACGCGTAGGTTAACGGGTGAAATACGCAATATTTGCGTCGTATCACACCCCCTAACTTACACATTGCTAGTCCCTAGCAATGAAATAAGAAACTACAAGAACTACAAGCAGACCAAAATTAGGATACAAGTTCAAAATGGGATGAAAAAGTAATAAAAAGATATGGCCACTTTCGCGGGCGAACGATTGCATTTAGCATATGCAATAAGTCGTTAAACCCCTAGGTTACCCTAGTGGACGAGTGTCGTCTCGTGAGGGTTTTCAGTGATGAAACCCACAAACATCATATGGTTTCCTCAAAATATGCCCAACCCAACATGCGACAAACTCAACAACAACGAAAAAGATTTCAAACACTTTATTAGCATATTGAACGAATTCAAGCTAAAGTCCGTTGTTATTAACAAGTTGAATGCACATCATAGAATTGAAACTTTAAAAGTGGGAGGGGGGAAAGCACATGCATAGTGTGATTTGGTGAAAAACTTATATAAATCGGATACTAATCAAAGCAAGCATACATTCAATCCTCACGGGCATTACGCTCAACGAATGAATTCACTATGAAAAGGGAGGTAATACACGGGACATGCGGGCATAAAGAGTAAATGTAAATGGAAACTAGGCCGCACACATGTCACAAATGAGGAACGCTATATAGGAAATGAAAAACTTGCAATCTCAATGAAAGATACCACTCACTAAAAGAGGCGAAATGCATTTTCACAGATTATCAAAACTATTTAAACTTTTGAATTACATCAACCTAAGATCACATAGGACTTGTAATAGGGTTGTAATGTAGGATAGGCTAGGGTACGAAATGAAGGAATGTATGTACGGATTCAAAGTGTTCAGGATGAAAACTCGGGATAATGGGAGAATGCGTGCAATAACAAAATTTGAAAAACAAGTTCCAAAACGGCATTAGATATATCATCGGGGAGAGTAATCAAAGCTTATTGAACACTATACACAACATATACAAACTTCTCTTTCTTTTATTTTCTTCTTTTTCTATTGTTTTCTTTTATTTTCTTTTGCTTTTTGCTTTCTCTTTTTCTTCACTTTTTTTTACTTTCTTTTCTTTACTTTTCAAACTCTCATATGCCTAAATTGCAACCGACATCATAACAACAACATTCAATCCCAAGTAACATTCCAAACAAAGGTATGGAAAGTGTATGTATGGGCTAAAACTCCAATTTGGAGTTGGTTATGGGAATTGGGTTATGAAAAGAAAGGCTATATTTAGGCTCAAAGGGGTTAACGAGGGTAAACATATAAGGGTGAGGTCAAGGCTAATATGGGTGATATAACAAAGAATGCCTATGATAATTTCACAAAGTTTACGCAATTCTCAAGTCAAAACAATATATGAAAATCATGATCAAGTAACACATTTCAAGTATGAACTCAATTAATCAACGGTCAAATGAAAGAATAGTGAGATTACCAACGAATTCAACGTTTTCATTAAGGAAAGAATAGTGTATAACACTCACAAACGACGAAAGGTACAAAACTTACTCGGTGTAAGTATATACAATGCAACAAAAGATTACCGAGTTATAAAAATCTTAAACCAAATCAATATGACAAGGAAAGTGCATATGCTCATGGGATAAAGTTTAATTCATGAAGTTATTCACAAAATCAATGATTTGAGGACTAAAGTCTAATAACTTCTAAAATCGAGAACATGCATCATTGAGTTGTCTATTGGATCGGGCAATTATTGAAATTTATCACTGGAAACAAGGCAAAATGCCCAACAAAGGAGAAAAAAGAAAGAAAATATTTTTCAAAATTTTCAAATTTTTCACAAAAAGGCATACTTAGTAACTAAATGTGAGCAAATCAATGGACTACACATGAAATGGATAGAATATCCTACACCCCCTAACTTAAATGTTGCATTGTCCTCAATGTGCATTAAGAACACAACACAAAGAGAGGAAAAGAACGATATTACCCAAAATTGGAGCGATCTCCATAAGAGCGAGTCCAAAGGAATCTACAAAACAAGTTAGTACCGAGCATAGCAAAAACAAATAACAAAAAGTTAACTAATTACACTAGACTAAATTAAAAGGAAAGAAAAATAGGAAAGAAAGAAAATTAAAAAGCTAACTATTTACAACCTACTATTTAGACTTCACACTAACTATACACTAGAAGTCTAAATAGTTGAGGGTCCACCCAAAAAGGTATTTGACTTTGAAAGATCAACGGTGGACCCTCCAAAGCGAACATGCCTCCCGGAAAATAGGAATTCCGTTTGAAAAACGGAAGGCATGTGGGAAGTGAAAAAAGTGAACCATCGCCAATTTGAAATTTTTGGGGGACGATGGGGGATTTGGATAATAAAGGGGAAAGGTACACTTGAGGTCCAAGAAAAATAGACTCATCTCCCAAATATTTTTCAAATGGAATGGGAGATGGTGCACACGTGGGGATAACATCCATCGAAAACAAGTCCGGCAAGGAGTCCTCATCGGCAAAAAGTGTAGAAGTTTTAAAAGTTTCTACCGACTCATAGGAATCAACTGGTAATTCTAATGGTTCAATGATGGAAAACGAATATGGTGATGAAACAAATTCAATCTCAATCGCCTCATCGTCGGAAGGAGATTGAATTTCGGGGGAGAAAGATTCACATTCGATCAGAAATTCTCTGAAAAATTGAGGTGAAACACAAGTTTCCACCTCCTCGTTGTTTTGTGCATAAGAATTCATCTCATCGCAAAGTGCACCGAGTCTCATTCCAGCATCATTTAAGCTTTCCAAACCTTGGGAGTAAAGAAGCAAAGTTTCTTCCAAAGTAGGCTTCCTCGGCTCAAGAGCCTCGGACTCCTCATTTGGTTGAAACTCATCTTCGAAAGTAATGAAATAAGAATCGTCATTGGATTCGAATAATGAATCCAACTCAAGCTCCCAATAACGATTTTCATTCCGATAAATGTTTTCAAGTCTTTCATTTTCAAGAAAATCTTGAAAATGGAAAACTTGAAAACTATCCCCAAAGTATGAATCATTAGAATAACCGTAATAACTATAATAGTAGGACATGATTACCTCGTTGTTTGAAAGATGGAGAATCCAAGAAATAAAGTGAGCAACCGCGAATCAAAGCTTCTTAGCGCTCAAAGTATGCAATCCTGCAAAAAAGGTTAAAACAAAGAATACAAATACAAAAGGAAAAATACTACGAAATAATAAAACAATTACTATCTAAAACACACTCCCCGGCAACGGCGCCATTTTGATCGGGCGGAAAAAGTGTGCGCGTGTAAGTGCACAATCGCTGTGTGTTTCGCCGCCGCGATACAAAAGAACCTAAGCTACTACTACACTTGCGAGAAAGTAAAGCGGTAAGTCGGGTATCGTAAGAAATCCACAGGGAGTGATTAAATTTTAGATGTTAATTGTTTTAAAACTTCAAGAATAAAAATGTAAAAGATGATAGGTTGGAAATGGTGATAAAAGAAAAGAGAAGTTAACGCTAAATTAAAGGAAAGCGAGGATCGGGATCGCATTCTACCCCACGGATCGAAACAACTACTAATTAGAATTACGGTTCGAAAACATTTAATCGAGCATTTACAATTAAGCATAAACATCACACAAGAAGGAATTTAACCCAAAGTTGCGAGATTAAACATTTAACTGAAAATGGTCACACGCGGATTAAATTCGGATTGTCGCTATAAACACTAAAGTTGCGTGACAAATAAAGTTAAACGCATAACAATCCAACTTTAATACACGCGGTTTCAATTAAACGCAATTTTACACAAAACCTAATTTTCGAGGTCCAAACCCGAAAATGGTGGAAACGCAATCCCGACCCTATTTATCTAAGGTCTAAGCATGAATAAACTAATTAAACTAAGAAAGCAATAAATAAACACAATAAACTATTTAGGAAAGCATGTAAATCTAATTAGAAAGCAAGGAATTAAGAAATACAAACTATATAAATGGAGGGGATGATGAATAGTGCAACAATCAATCCAAAAGGGTGTCAATCCAAGAACAATTGATGAACAACTCTTCAAAACCCTCAAAACCTAAGCTAAACTAACCTAAAATCGTGTATAAACTGATATATTTCCTCTCAAATGAGAGAGAATTGGTTTAATACAAAATATCCCATGGCAAACTTGTAATAAAAGGGAAGAAAACCAAAAATCTGGAGGGCCGAATCGATTCGGAAATGGTCCGAATCGATTCGGAAACAGGGGAATTCCGAACTGCAATTCTGCAGCAGGGGCGACTCGATTCGATTTTGGGCCGAATCGATTCGCAACCTACAGGTCTGAATTCTGCAGCTTTGTACTGCTTTACGGAAAATGCCGCCATTTCTTCGTTATAGCTCGGAATGAGGCATGGTCGGAGGCTACGCGAAGATAACTCAGAGGAATACAACATCCAAGAAGACATTGGGCCAAAAAGCCAAAATATGAAATGACTAAAATGCCCTTGAATGTGACCTTGAGTGTACTTTTCATGTCAAAACCATCCTAAAAATGCCATAACTCCATCGATACAACTCGGAATCATGCACCGTCGGCGGCCACGCGAAGAGAAATCAGAGGGCTTCAACTTCCGTGAAGAGCTCGGGATTCAAACCCGAATGCTGGAATGACTAAAATGCCCCCGAAGCTGCAAAAGTCGACGAAACATTTCCGGAAAGCGTCCGAACTTCATACTAAGCATCCAAATACCTACAAAAGCTCAATTAACCCCTGCAAAACATGTTAACATAGAAATCCGAGGTTGTCTGGTTAACGAGCATAAATATAGGGATTAAGATACCCGAGGGGGCTAATAACGCGTAGGTTAACGGGTGAAATACGCAATATTTGCGTCGTATCATTGCACCACTTACCCAAATATTTTGTACCCATGCCGATAAGAGGACAATAAATTTGTTCTCGTGACAAATTTGTTTATATTCCGCATCAATGGCACTATCTTTCATAGGATGTGAAGTATTGTTAAGTCATGGTACCCTATCAAATTAATATTGTTGTGATACGTATATCCTAAAGCTATGTGCACATAAATAAAATTCAAATACAACTTTTACCAGAATAAAAAAATGATCATCCCGATATTTTTTATTAGATTAAAATCTGTAGTTTGCTAATAAATGCATCTAATCTCAATATATATAAAAAAAATATTAACTCTTAATATTTTTAAAATTAACCCCCTAATATTTATCAACAATTTAAGAATAAAAATCATTAAATATTAATGGCATGGTACTTTAATGCAAGGTGTACTAATTTGGATATCAAAAACTTTTTTATATCAGCTACACTTATGGATTCAAACTGGGAAGTGGAGGGAGTAATGCTTTCATGGTAATATTCCTCCTAATTAGCATTAACTTTAATAATGTAACTCTGCATATAATTTTTCGTAATAGTTTAAGGCAGTATAATATGTCATAAGGCTAGAGAAATTAGCTCCAAGCAAGAAGACAACAAAAGCAAACTATTTGAGGGAACATAAGATTAATCAACTTGTTAAGAGAGAAATTTATCATCAATCCTTAAAATCATTAACAGCTCAGGCACGTAACCAGTTTGAGGAGAGAGAATAGCAGCTTCCATAATAGGAGTGTGGCCCACATATTTATTACAAGGTGTACTAACTTGGTTATCACGTGACACCATATCAACGAAAGATTCTCTCTAGACCCGATTCAATGTAGACCTGGCGCAACCACTATGAAAGGTTAGATTATTTGAGGGTTATCGTTTTGGCAGAAGATACAACCCTCGCATATTTATGGGGATTTGGATAGGCCTGAAAATTCGGCTGATGGGTTGGATGAGACATTGCACGTGGCTTCAATTCTTGACCACCTATCATAAAATCAGATATCAGTCTCAATAAAGTCATATGAGTAAATATAAATTCAAATGTCCCTAAAAACACTTCATATCATTAAGATGTAAAAAAAACCTAGACCTAAGAGCAAGAAATAATTAAATTTCTGAACATCAAAGAAAACTATGCCACTCATAATTAAGACTAAAAACACCACCTTCTCATAAGAAATCCTCAATATTTATTTCTCAAATGAACAAATGAGGAAAATATACCGAAAAGTAAATATATATGAATAAATATATGAGAATACGCCAACATAAGAAACATTACAGTGATCGTAAAAAAACAAATGTGAAAATTTTCATATAAGTAAAGACAGTAGGATTAAGATAGAAAATTTTCATATGATGATTCACTTGATCGTAGGTAAACAATATAAGCCCGAAATTAAAAAAACTTGCAGTGATGGGTATTCGCCCATTGAAGAAATGAATCCACAAGCGTAATCACCCGTCCCACCATTTTCGTCTCCAATTAAATGATAAAAAAAAGTTGAGTAAACATTAATAAACCCCCTGAGTAAAAATCGTACAACATGAATAAGAACTATGAAATCATACCTTGAATTGAATAGTTTACATGTGCAATACATGAGATGATGAGAGAAAGGGACTGCGCTCTTTTTACCTGTGCAATACGGATTGTCCTGTGTCTTTAGCCTTCCATTTGCACAAACTTGAATCGCCATATTTAAACCCTGGAGAATTAAGAATTGAGAGTTCTATCAAATTTTAAAATGAGTATATCAAACCATCTCCTCTTAAAAAAAACATAAATCATGTAAGAGATGTCAAAATCTTTCAAGATCTGACATCTCTGATACCAACAATACAAAAATCAACAGGAAACATCTTTGAGAATATTCACATCACGCTTAAACTTCTGCACCCTTCAACTTCAGCAAGTACAGGAAAACCCACCTCCGATCTCACTCGCCGGGGAAGTCACCGACATAAAATAAACCGGCCAAGCAGATGGCCTAGAAAAAATCTTAGAACGGAAAGGAAAAAATATGTAAAAAAAATATTACCCCAAACTCACTGGTGACCACAACGACGGTAAAGCCGTGGTTGTTCCCACAACGACGGTAAAGCCGTGGTTGCTACTCAAATCCCAGGTGCAATCTAAAACTCAAACCCTAGTACAAAAACTCAAACCAAAATGTAAAATGCAAAACTCAAAGTATCAGTAGTTACAAAATTAAACAAAAATACGTACAAATGAAAAAGCATGAAAAATCCGGTCGATGTTGCCCAACTCTTCCCCAAAGCCTCTTCGCCGTGATGTAGACTCTCCTTACAGACCCTTCTGAACCTGCGGAGAGGCGGGAGGGTGAGGGAGGAGAAGAACTGTGTTTGAGAGAGAGCGAGAGAGACGCTTAAGGCAGAATATAGAGAGTGGGAGGAGAAAGGGGTATTCAGAAAAGTGTTGCCCTTGTCCTATGTTTGTTAGGGTGGGTGAGAGTTTGAAAGGCTCGAGGTACATTATTCAAAGAGATTTGAGAGGCTCGAGGAACAACGGGAGTCAGGCCCACGTGAATTTCTTTTTTATCATCAGATCCAAACCCTCCACAACATTTGTCACATCATAAGTTTTGTATAGATAGATATAAAAAAGTGTTTATATAGGTTTTGTATATAAACACCCTCCACCATTACCCTCCTCCTTTGCCATGTCATGAGTTTTATATGATGTGGCATGAACCTTCCCTCCTTTGTTGTATGACATGGCGTGAATAGTGAAAACACCCTCTTGTTTTATTTTATATATATATATATATATATATATATATATATATATATATATATATATATATATATATATATATAACTATCAATGCTTCAATCAGTAATCAGCTTAATTTTTAGACTCTTAACAACTCACATGTCTTCAATGATACAATATCCAAGAGTTTTTTTTTTTGTAAGGAATAGACAAATGTTCAATTTTTCTATCATAGAGAATGAGGTAGTTGGCATATGGCCATGTGAATTTGGAATTTTGAAATTTAGTTTTTGAGTATGATGATTTTCAGCTACATGGATGAGGTGCACTTGATAGTTTTTTTGTTGGAGTATTTTATATTTTTTGAATAGGGTGGATAGTCCTGTAAAGAGAGGAAATTCTGCTCAAAATTATTATAGTTTTACAATTATTTGTGTTGTATAAAAAATATTTTAGACTTGTACTCTTTTATTATTTGTTCAGTAATAATGTTTTGTGTTAACTATTGCTCAATGCAAGGAAATGGTACTCTTTATTGCGGATATTTTGTGTTGAAGTTCGTGAAGTACTTCATGGAGGATCCTTCCATACCTTTTGAAACAAAGGTATGTTACCAATGTTCTCTTTTTAACCTATTATATAAAATATTGTTTAGTTATTAACTATTATATACCATAATAATAAATTCAATTCTATCTTCAATTTTTTAGATGAGAAGATTGTCCGATAAAGTGACATACACGTTGAATGAACTAAATGAAGTTCAAATGGAGTTCATTGAGTTCATTACGGATTATATATATTAAGTATTTCCGAGTAATTGTATTTTGTTATGTTGTAATGACAATGTGTTGAGATGATTGCGTTTTGATGAAAACTATGTTGACTATATTTGATTGCAGGGTTACTCATTCTGGGTTGGATAACATCGATAACAAATTGGATCGAATATTACGTTTGACAACGCCCTAGCTTGAGCAATATTTTGGATTGTGATTCTTATGATGTAATTCGCAATGCTAGTTTTTGGATATTGTGGCTATTTTTAGGATATTATCACGTAAATAACTAGACGTTAGCTAGTTTTTGGATAGCTAGTTTTTGGATATGATGTAACTTCACATCAATTTTATTCTAAATATCTTGATGTATATCAAGTTAGTGATATTTATGACCTTGGTTATTATTTATTTACAATGATTGATCTGACTTCAAATAATAGTTGTTTATTGATGGATTAATGATTTTTTTTAATTTTTTATATTAACATTTATGTCAGTTTTGAAAAAACTCTCATAAATTATTAAAACTGACATAAATGTGATTTTATTTATGTCAGTTTATGATGAAAATGTGATTAAAAACATGTTGAATGTCGTAATTTTTATGTGTGTTCTTAAAAATTGAGATAAATGTGATCTTATTTATATCAGTTTTATGAAAATTTATGTCAGGACTTTATATGTCCGTTTTGAAATTTCTAAAACTGACATAAATGATCATTTATGTCCGTTTTTGACTGACATAAATGACCATTTTTCTTGTAGTGCTAGTATCATTTTTCCACATCCAAAACAAATCCATATTAAAATAATAATATAAAAATACCAAGTCAAAGAGATAATTTGCAACAAAGTATAAATTAATGGATAACAAATAATACATATCTACCTATTTGTAAATTCTGTTTTTTACTTGTAAACCAAGGTCGACAACAAATCCGGAACTTTAGCTGCCAAATGCATCGCAAGAAATGCAGAGTACTTCAATGGTTTTTGGGATCGTGACTTCATTGGATAGATATTTCATCCGGTACTTCATTGGTTTGGTTCTTTTGATATTTCGTTTTATATCTCTTCAATTGATATGGGGTTTTGTTTTTACTCATTTACTGATGAGAATAAGAACGATAATTCCAATACTACATTTATTGTCATTTATACCTCTACTATTACTCTTTTAGAGGTATAATATAGATTTATACAAAGATTATTTACAATAAAATAGGGGAACTTGTGACAGAATGACTACCTCTAAAGAGCCCCCATTTGATTTCTCTCACGCTTCTATCCTATGCCCTCCAAAACCTCGTAACCCTAACCCTAATCCGCCTACAACATCTCCACTGATTCTGATTATTCACAAGCCTAACCACTCACCTCTTTAACGTTATTCCAAGCACATATGTATACGAATGAAGATAAGTTTAATGTTAGTCCTGCCAAAAATTCATCGTTAAACCAGGAACATCTGTCTACCAATAAAGAAAAGAGTAATTCTAGTCCTACTCATTATTTCTTCCCGTTATGGGGACTTGAGCAAAACTGTGATGAGTACGAATCGGAGGACGAAGCCTCATAATCAAATACTGTTCCTGAAAACATTCTAATTGTCCCTATTATTGGGCATGAAATCCAACTACTGAGATAAAAGTGGGAAAATATGCCTATTATCTACATTACTAGTGAAGTTTATTTCCTTCCATAATCATGCTCTTCGTCTGCCGAAGCTTTGAAAATTAAAGGCTGGAATTTTTATAACCGACACGGAAAACAATTTCTACCTTCTCAAACTTAACTCCCAAGAAAACTATACTTTCTTAATTCCTGGTGGGCCATGGTTTTGAGAGGATCATTATCTATCCGTTGAGCATTGGGAAAAAAAATTCACCCCAAACTACCGCGATAAAAAAAATATGAGTCTCTAGTTTCTGATACATGAGTTGCCAGTGGAATACTATGATATGAAAATTCTACATCGCATGGCATCATCACTTGGTAAGCCGGTAAAAATAGATATTCATACGAAATCAGTGGGACGGTCTAGGTATGCTAGGCTATGTGCGGAATTTAATATAGAAACACCTCTACCATAATAACTCAAAAATGGAAGAATTCTCTAAAACCTGGTTAACAAGTCAAAAACTGAGATTTATATCTCATGTGGTATTATTGGTCACAATCAATAAAACTGTGTACTAAAGAAGAACTGTACTGATGAAACTAGCACATCCTCTCCCAAAAATGATAACAAATGGGATGTTGTTACATGACAATTCCTTTGGCCACCACTTGTTGAGTCCTCTTATCCTTGACAATAAATCCATTATTAGATTTTTCCTAACTTAAATTAGATTTTTCTTATTTTTTGCACAACTAATACATCCCCGAGTGTAAAAATTTTGTTAAGTTATTTGTCACCATTATGTGTAATATTTAGTTGAGAATCATCACCAATAATATCTTTATCATCCCCTTCATATTCATAGATTTTGGTGAGTTGATTGTTTGGGTGAAAGGAACAGTCCCGTCTATAATAACATGTTAGGGATGTATGATTTCTTCCCCCATTAACTTGAAATTCTTTGGGCACAACATTAAATTTTGTATTCTTAAATTGGAAGTTTTGATTATTGTGTTAAGGAATTCCCCGCTTTGTCCACCAGCTTGCAAATGTACAATAGACATATTTCGTATAGATGCTAAATTTTGCAATGATGGAGGTAATACAATAGTATTTTGGAGAGGTACACCAACTACACTCTTTTGGACGTGACTATTGTGGTCTCTCACGGGCATAGTCTGAGTATGGCTACCTTGCATAACATGACCATTCATTTTGTCAAATGATATAAACAGTGGCGGACCCAGAATTTTTTGTTAGGGGGTGCGAATTTTTTTTATGAAGTTTCGGGGGCTAATTTTTTTCTGTTATTTTTACTTGTTTTGCATTTTTTAACCCTAAAAACATTGATAATCACCCATTTTTTGCTCCTACTTTTTTCTTTAATTTTTTTTAATCCTCAACATAATATTACCCCTAAATTTGAAATAACAATAAAAATACTTCAATGTAATTACTGTAAATTTGAAAAGATATTCTTAATTATATTTCAACAATTAAAAATAATAAACAATTAGCAAAGTAGTATATTCACCAAACAAACGAACATTTTTAACAATCTAACAAATTAACAAACCAATATTTTAAACTTAGGGGCTGAAAACAATTACTAAGAATTACTAAAAATTAGGGGCTAAAAACAATTACTAAAAACAATATTTTAAACTTAAGGGCTAAAAACAATAACAAACTAACAAACCAATATTACTAAAAATTTCAACAACTAAAAATTTCAGCAACAATTACTAAGAATTAACAACTAAAAACAATTTCAGGTCTATTGAAAAAAATAACAACTAAAAACAATTTAAGCATACTAACTTAACTACTAAAAATTTCAGCAACTAAAAATAACTAATTAACAATAACTAATGTCAATGATCTCATGAGTAACTAAAAATTAATGGGTTTTAATGAAAAAAAACATACTCTATCAAACTATGTCACAGCAGCTAGAGTTGTCCTGTTCAAATGGAGAGAAGAGAATAGAGGACAGGGCCGATCACGGGGGGTGGGAGAGGAGCGGACGGAGTAGTGGGCGGCGGTGGCGGAGCAGTGGACGGAGAGGGGAGGGGGGAACAGCGGAGGCAAGAGGGGAAAAAGAGATGAAACTAAAAAAGAGGCGGGGGGATCTCTCTCTTCTTAAGGTAATGATCGTCCGTGCTTTTTTTTTTTTGGTTTTTAAACTTTATCTTATTTAGATAACTGTCCCCATATTCTTAAAAACTAACAAATGGGTCTATATTTTTTTTTTTTACCAATACTCACAGGAAACTTATGAAAAAACCGTGGGTGCGGCCGACCCCATTCGGGATGGGGTAGGTCCGCCCTATATCATATAAAGCTAGCAACCCATTCCCTTTGAATTAAATGGGCCAGAATACAGATTGAATAATCTTCATATAATACTTTTGTACCTTCCCCTATTATAAAACTGGTTGGGGGCCCTCATAGCCGAGAATGCCATTGTATAATGAAGCTATTGAGGTTTTGATAAGGGACTTCTAACATCATTTTCTTCTCTGATATCAAAATCTTTGACGATGTGATTAATTGAGAAAGATAAGGATATGGAGGATAACATTGCATGACGGTAAAAAAAAATAAAAAATTCCCCAAGCCTCTTGAAGAGTTCATAAACTCATTATCTTCATCTAATGTGTTATGAAGATCTGCTAACCCATCCAGTGGCGGAGGCAGGATTTGGAGTCAGTGGGTGCGAAATTGTTTGACGTGTCCCGGGGTTCGGGGGCGGGAGCCCCCGAGGCGATTTTTTTTGGGTTATTTGTACTATT
This sequence comes from Sambucus nigra, assembly GCA_949130495.1. Lineage (NCBI taxonomy): Eukaryota > Viridiplantae > Streptophyta > Magnoliopsida > Dipsacales > Adoxaceae > Sambucus > Sambucus nigra. Next base: position 377,117,796 of record OX422214.1, on the reverse strand, counting down.
TTGGGCTTAAATCTAGTATTAAAATAGGATAGTTATTACAATGCAACTTTCATAGACTTCATTTTCTGGAAAAAATGAATGATATGTTCAGTGTCAATATCATCCAACACGTCTCTTTCGATATATTAATCAAACAGATTTAATCTAACTTAAACAAGTTATTTAAAATTAATAGAATTAATGGAAAATTATTAATCTAACATAAAAATCAGAATTAATCTAACATAAAATTTGTTGGAAAAAGATTAACCCATTGATGTTGAAATTTATTATTGAATTTATTTAATAAATTAATTCAGTAAAATTTTAATCACTTTGTATGATTAATCATTTTGTAAATTTCAGTAATAATTTCAGTAATAAAATCAATGTAATGGAGGAGAAAATTTTCAATAATACTTTTTATCTTAAACTAGGGTTCGTAATAATTTTCAGTAAACTAGGGCCGTTCACATTCAGCAATTTTTTATCTTGAACTCGTTAATGTGTTGTAGACTAACAAATATGTAAATGGATGAGAGAAATGAGACTTACCTTTTGTTTTGTTCTTGAATAGAGAGATAAGACAAAACTTTGGTTGGGTTGAAAAACTAGGGTCCACTTCTGTTGTATATATATTGACTTAAGTTTAAAAAGTTATCAATTTTAATCTTAATATTTAAGTTATTACACACATGTATAAAAGAAAAAAAAATCCCGAAATCCAGTGCATGCGCCCGCACCCTCTCGGGTGTGTGTGCCTCCACCCATGAACCCATCACATAAGCCTTTAAATTCCTTTATATATTCATCAGGTGTTCTTCCTATGTAGTTCAATATCATTTTGTAGTTCCTTCAATTCGAACACTTACTTTGGTTGACTGTAGATAGTTTTCTTCTAGACAATCCCATGTATCTTTAGCTTACTCACACCCCACTACAAGATACATACGATGAGTGCATTATTTTTCACGATTGAAACCCAAATTTATAACTTGTTAATCCTGTTGCATCATTAATAAAGAGTTTTTTTTGTTATTTAAAAGAAAATTACAAATTTTAGAATAAATGGGGTTAATAATGAATTTTTGAGAACTTCACGGTCACATCTTATATTCATTGGTAATCTGTTGTGCAAGATTTTTTTAAGTATTAATAGGTTTAAAAAGAAAGCGGTGAAGTCCGGACGCAAATTGAGCATGAAAATGCCACTTACGCACCTTCAAGGATAGTATTGTAAATTCAGTTGACTTAATTTGGACCCAGACCTAATGCGGGAATTGAAGACCTTGAATCAAGGGACGCCTGGGTTCAAACGGCGTGTTAATCGGAGTTCAAACGAAGAAATTATGACCTTACAAAGTTCGACGCCAACAGAAATTCAATAGTTAAATCCCGAAGTCAAACTCATTCCCCTCACACAAACCGATCCTCAAAACTGAGTCAACATGTACCTGTGTTAATTTGTATTTTTATATTTTTAGAATTTTTTTATGTACATATTTTTAGTATATTTTATTTATCTGTGTAGTATTAACTTTTATTCATGTGTGTGTCATATTTATTTTATTTTACTCTATTATTTTATCATCCTATTTTACTAGTGTCTTTATTTTTATTTATTATTTTACTATTTTATGGAAATATAATATAGTACGTATGTGTCTGTGTGTGTGTCATTTTAAATAGTACTAGGTCCGTATCTATATGTGCTTATACTATGTGCGTATAATATACTTTTATTATTTTTTCTATTATTTTGAATCTTTTATTTGTAAAATTGAGTTTATTAATTTTCTTAGATTTCATTTTTTATAAATTTAAAACTTTTATATTTTTTAGATATGTTATAAATATTTTAGTTAGTTTTTAATTAATTTTTACAAACTGCACACACCCTAATAACGTACACTCACTCACACCTAAACTACCACCACAACACTATTCACCTTATTCTACAACCACTAAATTAACACCTACACCATAACCCACTAAACTACACATCACATACCATCACAAAAACAACCCTTGTTCGAACCCATGAACCAAAACCAGCCCCTCACATGCTCAAAATCCGACATACAACCCTTAAACCCATGCCATTTCCATTGGCCATAAACCCATTACTAACACATCCCCACTTACTGCAAAAAGAAAGCAGATGCTATCTCCCACGATTTTGCTCCACCACTCCCTTACTTCCTTCAGTCTTTACCGATTTTGTGTTGTGGGGAGTTATTTTTCTCACCTATAAAAAAGGAGGACATACACGGGGTACATAAGATATATGGAATAGACACACTTTAAGAGATAAAATATGTGTAGCTAGTATTTTTTTAGGCAAACATGGAAGGAGTATATTGTATATTGTAAATCACGTTTTGCACGCGATTTTTTTAAGTTGATATTTATTAATGAAAATTATTATTTCATCTTGCAATATTTGTGTGTCAAATATGATGTGTGAGTAGTTTAATTATTGGTACTTAGGTGATGTTTGTCATGAATAATTAAATTACGCATGTAAATTTACTTTCGTACATATTCCGACGTGTTTTAATTTGAAATAAAAATAATTTGGTATTTTCTTAAATTGCATGAGATTGTATTTAAACCTCAAGAATTAATTATAAATTCATTCTTTACAAATTTAAAGTTGTTATTTTTGATGGGTTATGCTTGCACTTAGATGTTTTGATATCTCGTGCTTAAATACACATTAAAAATTTAGAACGTGATATTTTCGAGAGAATATGGATTTATGGTGTCTAATTTAAGAGATAGTAAAATATTTTGAATGCATATAATGTTTTATTCTTCGAAATGTTCGCGACGAGAGTCCATATATTTTGTGTTATAAATTCAGAATTACGGAATTAAATTAATGTGTTAATTTAATTAGAATTGACAAACGGATTCGACGTCTTAGTTTCTTTCACCTTTAAGATTATCTCTTAGACTTGTTCATTTATTCTGTTTTTATTTTTATTTTAGAAACTCAATCACTTTTATACACTCATATATCTAGTTGGACAATCAATACTTTATGAAAATTGACGAAATCTCTATGGGTTCGACCCGTACTCACACCCTTTATATTTCAGTAGCCCGTGCACTTGCTGTAATTTTAACATTTAAAATTTGATAATTGAATTATTCCACAACTAAGAAAGATTTTTTGGTTGTCGTATTCGCACTAGAAAAGTTTGGGTCTTACTTGATAGGATCGAAAGTCATTATTTTCACCGATCACGCGGCCTTGCGACACCTTTTATCTAAAAAGGACGCTAAGTCCCGACTCATTCGGTGGATCTTATTACTGCAAGAGTTTGACCTCGAGATCCGAGATAAGAAAGGATGTGACAATGTAGATGCGGATCACTTGTCTAGGTTAAATGTTGAATCATCTAATGATTTATTACCACAAATGAGTCTTTCCCAGATGAGCAATTGTTGCTTGTTAACTAATTTCCTTGGTTTACCGATATTGTGAACTATCTTGCGATAGGAGAGATGCCCCTGCATTGGCCTAAACAAGATCGTTCCAAATTTCTTAAGAAAGACGAGCATTTCTTTTAGGACGATCCATACCTCTTCAAGTATCCTCTGGATCAAATCATTCGAAAGTGTGTCCCCAATCACGAAATTCCGAGCATAATCTCTTTTTTCCATGACCAAGCCTCTGGAGGTCATTTCAGTACTAAGAAAACTATTGCGAAAATTTTGCAGTGTGGATTCTATTGGGCCATACTTTTTTGTGATTCAAATGACTATTGTAGAAGTTGTGACCGATGCCAAAGGTTTAAATCCCATATTGGTTCTAGAGGTTTTTGACTACTGGGGCATCGATTTCATGGGTCCATTCCCAAACTCTTACAGTAATCTTTAAATCCTTTTGGCAGTTGATTATGTGTCTAAGTGGGTCAAAGCAATACTGATTTGGACATGACCACCATGTGGTAGTCAAATTTATTCAAGAACACATTTTTCTCGATTCAATACACCTCGAGCCATCATTAGCGATCAAGGAACCCATTTTTGCAATCCGTCATTTAAGAGTCTCGTGAAAATGTATTCATTCACGCATAAAGTAGGATGTTCTTATCACCCACAAACCAGTGAAAAAGGAGAAATTTCCAATAGGCAAATCAAGATAATCATTGAGAAAACGGTGAATCCAAATAGAAAGGACTAGTCCTTACGGTTATTTGATGCACTGTGAGCTTATCACACTGCCTATAAAACCCCACTTGGTATGTCCCCGTATAGGCTTGTCTACGAAAAAGTCTGCCATCTTCCGGTAGAGTTAGAGAATAAAGCCTACTGGGCTATAAGACCTTCAATTTTGATTTACCCACTATGGGAGAGGTTCGAAATCTCCAACTCAATGAGTTAGAGGAGATTCAGAATGATGCATACGAAAATGCAAAAATTGTACAAGGAGAAAACAAAAATGTTCATGACAAGTTTATACTACGAAAGTCTTTCGAACCTGGTCAAAAAGTTCTCTTGTACAACTCTAGACTTCATCTCTTTACTGGTAAATTGAGATCTAGATCATCTGGTCCCTTTGTTGTCAAAACAATCTACCCACATGGGGCAGTCGAGATAGAATGTCCAAAAAATTTGTGAAATCTTCAAGGTTAATGGTCAGAGGTTGAAACCATATTTGGAATAGCGAAATTGAGAAATGGAGGACCTTCTCCTCCAAGACCCGGTGTACCACGAGTAAACATAACTTGGGTTGTATTTTTGTATCATAGTTTTTCTTTATGTACTTTTTTTCTTCCAGGAAACATGTGTTGGAGAAATTATCTCATTCTGGTAATATTCTTAATAAACCTTCTGCCTATTTCAAAATTTTCTTATACATTGAGGACAATGTAAAATTTAGGTTTGGGGATGATCACGTCATTTTCTCCATAAAAAATGAAAATTGAAAAAAAAAATTAAAAAATATTTTCAATATAAGTGAGTTTTGAATCGATTTCTTAATATAGAATTAGTTCACAAATCTCTAAACTTATAAAAATTTTGGACACTTAGCCTTATAATATGATCGGAAATGGACATTGAGATGAAAATTAATATGCTTAACGAATAAATGTGTAAATTTGAACCCGATGAGATTTTGGGCCATTCATTATTTTTTAGAGATTTAAATCAATCCGAGTGAAAATAACTCAAACTTTCCTTCAGCGCCTGATTCGTCGATGACCTCAAATTTTTTATTTTGTTCGATAACTGAAAACTGAAAGTCAAAATGAGAATTTTACGCACTAAATACCTTAGTAAGTTGACTTAAACACAAAATTTGACTAAACGGAACTTGAGAAATGATATTAGGCCATCGTTTTGAAAGCCCCAAAATAAAGCATAAATTGACCTTTTTACAATATTCTGTTGCAAGTCCAGTTGTGCTAAAATGAAAACGAGCCTTTTAATGAAAGCCCAAAAATTCATACCCATATTTCTAAGAATATCAAGGTAAAAATATGGTAAAAGGCCAAAAGAAGAATGTTTGCTAGAATAATATGTGAATAGAAAAGAAAGAAGTAAAGAGAAGATGGAAAGAATGAAAAAAAAAAACGAAAAAGAAAAGAAATGAAAGTGGAGGTTGTAAAGTGCCTAAAAAGTCAAAATTCGGATAATCTCTATATTCTCAGAAAAATTTTGAAACTCCAAAATTCGTTCTTTCTAACCAAACCGAGCCTACAATACAACCGAAAGAAAGTCCTAATTAATCTCAAGTGAAGTTCGTTATAGTGTGGAAATAATGAATGAGATATATGGTGTGATTCAAGTTTTCGAAGTAATCGATTTTCCATTCACGAGATCATATTCATCCATTATAAAATGTTCGTCTTTCATGATGTATATGTGGCGTTTGCTCATTGAAATTACTCTTTTATTCACATATACCAAGAGAAATTACCCAATTCTGAGTGTTCATTTTTTTAGTGCATCCCGTGAGAATTTGAATCAAAATGGACTTCGTGTAAGAAACTTAATGATCAAATCTTTTGAATTGGACGGTCATATTGGCTATGCACATACGCACAATAAGTTGAGATTGAAAAGTGAACTTTTACTATATTTACGAAATTTGTATTTATGACTTGGTTATATTACATTTGTGTCTTTTGTAAATTATGTCAAGTTTTTTAATCTTATGGATATATTCAATGAAAACCTTCACGAGACAAAACTCATCCACTAGGGCAACCTAGGGGTTTAACAGCTTGTTGCAACCGTGATTCCTACGAAAGTGAGTTAGATTTTAATTTTTGCTCGAGGACTAGAAAAGTTTAGGTTTTAGGGTATTTGATGAGCGCATTATTTTGCACTATTGAAACCCAAATTTATGACTTGTTAATCCCGTTGCGTCATTAATAAATTGTTCTAAAAGTTATTTTTTTATTTAAAAGAAAATTTCAAATTTCAAAATAAATGGGGTTAATAATGCAATTTTGAGAACTTCACACTCACATCTTATATTCATTGTTAATCTCTTGTGCAAGACTATTTTTGAGTATTAATAGATTTAAAAAGAAAGCAGTGAAGTCCGGATGCAAATTGAGTATGAAAAGGTCACTTAGGCACCTTGAATGGAAGTATTGTAAATTCAGTTGACTTAATTGAGACCCAGGACAAACACGGAAATTGAAGGCATTGAATCAAGGGATGCTTGGGTTCAAACGACATGTCAATCGGAATCGAAAAGAAAAAATTATGACCGTTCAAAGTTCGATGCCGAAAGAAAGTCAACATTCAAATCCCGAAGGCAAACCCATTCCCCTCACCCAAACCAATCCTTAAAACTGAGCCAACATGTACATGCACCATGGGTGTGCGTTAATTTGTATTTTTATATTTTTAGAACTTTTTATCTACGTATTTTTAGTATATTTTATTTATATGTGTAGTATTAACTTTTATTCGTGCGTGTGTCAATTTTATCTTATTTTATTATATTATTTTATCATCTTATTTTACTAGTGTCTTTATTTCTATTTATTATTTTATTATTTTATGTAAATATAATATAGTGCGTATGTGTTTGTGTGTGTGTGTCATTTTAAATAGTACTAGGTTCATGTATATATATGCTTATATTAGGTGTGTATAATATACTTTTATTATTTTTTCTATTGTTTTGATTCTTTTAATTTAAATTTGAGTTTATTAATTTTGTTAGATTTCATTTTTACAAATTTATAACTTTTATAATTTTTAAGATATGTTGAAAATATTTTTGTTAGTTTTCAATTAATTTTTACAAACTACACACACCATAATAACATACACTAACTTACACATAAACTAACCCCACAAAATTATTCACCTTCTTCTACAGCCTCTAAAATAGCACCTACAACATAACCCACTAAACTACACCTCACAAACCATCACCAAAACACCCCATGTCCGAACCCATGAACCAAAACCACCCCGTTACCTGCTCAAAATATGGAAAACAACCCTTAAACCCATGCCATTTCCCTTGCCCATAAACCCATTACTAATATATACCCACTTACTCCAAAAAGAAAGCACATGCTATCTCCCACAATTTTGCTCCACCACTCCCTTATTTCCTTATGTCTTTCGCGATTTTTTGTTGAGGGGAGTTCTTTTCTTTTTCACCTATAAATGAGGAGGAGAGACACGAGGTATAGGAAATATATGGAATAGACATACTTTGAGAGATAAAATCCGTGTAGCTAGTATTTTTGAGGCAGAATTGGAAGGAGTATATTATGTATTGTAACTCACGTTTTGCGAGCGATTTTTTTAAGTTGAAAATTTATTAATGAAAATTATTATTTCATCTTGCAATATTTGTGTGTCAAATATGATGTGTGAGTAGTTTAATTTTCGGGACTTAGGTGATGTTTGTCATGACTAATTAAATTACTCATGTTAATTTACTTTCTTACATATTCCGACGAGTTTTAATTTGAAATAAAAATAATTCGGTATTCACTTAAAATTGCATAAGAGTATATTTTTAAACTTCAATAATTAATTATAAATTCATGCTTTACAAATTTAAAGTTGTTATTTTTGATAGGTTATGCTTGCACTTAGATGTTTTGATATCTCCTACTTAAATACACATTAAAAATTTGGAACTTGATATTTTCGAGGGAATAAGGATTTATGATGTCTAATTTAAGAGATAATAAAATATTTTGAATTCATGTAATATTTTATTCGCCGAAACATACGCGGAGAGAGTCGGTATATTTTGTGTTATAAATTTGGAATTACATAATGAAATTAATGTGTTGATTTAATTAGAATTGACAAACGAATCCGACGTCCTAATTTCTTCCTCCTTTAAGATTTCTTATACATGTTCGTTTATTCTGTTTTTATTTTTATTTTAGAAACTCAATCACTTTTATACGCTCAATTGTACAGTTGGACAATCAATACTTTATAAAAGTTGACAAAATCTCTGTGGGTTCGACTCGTACTTATACCCAATATATTTCAATAGTCTGTGCACTTGCGGTAATTTTAACATTTAAAATTTGACAACAACATACATTCCTCGAGTAGCATATCTTTTCCTTCACATTTTTCGTATTATTTTATCGTTTCATTTTTAAAAGTTTAATTTTGTGATATATATTAGTTATCTGCATTTCGTGAAAAACATTTGAGTCGTTGTGTTCAAGTGTGACACCCCGACTAATTAAATACCGGGTAGCTACTCCTTTACTAAATTAATAGAAAATGCCAAGTTGGTTCAGTTAATAGCATCACTGTCGAAAAGATTTTAATGATTACTAACCACCTAGTATTTAAAAAGTAAGATGTCAAATTTTAAATTAAGTCTGATTAACATACTGTAAAAGAATAATGAAAGAATAACATAATCATTCACCATAACGAAGCAATGGAATAACCAACAAATAATAATAAGTCCGGAGGAAACTCCTCACAACAATCCCACAACTGGAATAAATTAAACAAAGTATCCTGAATTAATTACATGCCAAAAGTCTGAAAATCTGAAATACGAAATGTCTCTAATAGAAATGGGCGACATGCCCTACAACTGATGAAAACTGAATATAGAGTCAAAGCAAATGAAGCGTCTACAAGCAAGGCCCTGTAACATCCACAAACAGCTACAACTCGTCACCGGAATGAGAACCCTAAGCATGGTGTCCTTGTGACTGGGCACCTAAAAATGGTTTTTACAAAAAAGTAGATTTGAAAGCAAACGGGTCATAGCCCGAAAGTGGAGAGTATTTTAAAAATAGCAAGTGCTTTAATGACATTAAAACAATGAATGCAAAATACATGTTAGGACGTGCACTCACATGAAATTCTCACCCCTCGACTAAATGTGCACTCCTAACGTAAGTACCCATCTAAATGATATTCGTATCTAACCAAACCGTAATAAGTTCTACCTCTTTTTACTCGATTCCCATTATACATTCTAACGTTAACAATTAAATAGAGGGCTTTACTTAAACCCGAATTCTCAATTATTAGCAATACAATTCACTACAGGTTATCCCTCTATATTTTCTCAAAATGTTACAATAATTATTCTCACAATACCAACATGAAAGTTCTCATTATTTAAGCGTATACTATTCACGTCATAAATATACAATACAAGCACCCCGAGACTAAGCTGTGGTGCACACATACTCTTCTATCCATCCTGGTACATCACGTACATAAGGATCACGCATTCCGAATCTTTTAGGAATCGTTCTTAGATAACAACAATCACAATCAATGGAGGCGAACACAGTCACATCACATGGGTCACGCACATACCTACGCTCCCAAGATCAGCAAACTTATTAACTTCCTAATAAGTCCTTCTCTGACCTATGTCCTCGAGGTACCAATCTAAATCCCTCCCCCCCCCCCCCCCCCGTAGGCACACAAAGATTAGATGGCCCTAAGAGAACGCAAACCTCCAGTGATAGCAAGTATGGTAGGTATGTCATACACATAAAATCATATACAAATACTAAGTATGCACACATCTTAGTAATTACCATAATTTATTAGTGGTATACTTCTCATTCTCATACCAACTTATAATGATACATAATTACCATGTTCCCGGTTAATACAATTATTTAAGCCGTTAATTGTTCTCACATCGTAATAGTCACTCACGTCCTATTCCATAATTTTCATTTGATTCAAATTACACCTCTATGTTTTACTCCTCAATATATCGCAAATATCCCAACTATATCAATTAATAATCAAGGGAATGTTATCTCTACAATTAAACAAGGTTACGGGACACTCGAAATCAAAACAGGCCAAAAGGGCCAAATTGTCAACTCGTTAGAAGTCTCGTTCGAACGAGGCTGTTCGAACGAGAGTTCGTTCGAACGAAGTGGGCATTCTAACGAGATCTCGTTCGAACGAAAGGCTTCGAATGAACATCCCACTCGTTAGAAGTCAAACTGTCACTCGTTAGAAGCTCGTTCGAATGAGCTCGTTCGAACGACCTCGGCGGGCCTTCTAACGAGGTGACAGTTTCGAGCCCAGAATTCCCCTATCTCGTTTTTCCAACTTTTCTTCACCTCTAATATCATCTAAATGTCATTCCAACAATGTTTCAAGGTTTCTAATCATCCCTAAACATATTTAAATCGTATTACAACATTTATATGGGGTCAAATCATCCTAAACTACATCAAATTATCAAATCTCCCCAATTTTCCCAAATCTCAAGAACATGAACCCTAGATATTTTAAAGTCATCAATGGACATAATTAAATCCGTTTTTGTTTTATAAAAGATATATTATCATCAGAATAATCACCCAAACACAATTCTACATGCAATTACTCATCAAAATGTAAGTTTCTAATTCCAATTCAATGGGTTTTTATCAATTTCCCAAAACAATGAAATTTTCAGAAATGTCTAAGCATGGAAGAAGCATTCAATGCAAATAACGTAATTAAACCATTTGCCTTTGATATTTCTCTGAATTGAATGTTGAAGGTTGAATTGTTCTCTATCTCTCTGCAGAATTCTCCTTTCTCTCTCTCTTTACAAGTTCTTCTCTAAAGATGACAATGGAGGTGGAGGTTTATTTTGGACCCTTAACTCCTATTCTAAACTTCTCTCGTAGCCCACTACTTAGTTTAGTGATGATAATGGGGTTGTGGGTTAAATCATAAATAATAATTAAACTCTAATTTTCGTGGGTTTTAATTCCCAAAATTTCAAAATTACCAAAATACCCTTTTAAGTTGTCGGTATGGCCTAAAAATGCCCCGGGACCCAAACTAAACCCCCGGCTAGTGTTTTTCGACTATTTTGACCCTTCCGAACGCGTTGGCGCACTCAAAATGACCATATGATTAATATAAATAAAATTCACTTCTTAATTATAATAATTACTTTCCTGACGCGACTGTCACACGCGTCCCAACAAAATTTCCAAATTGCCGTATTTCAATCTCACGACATATTTCATAATTCAATATTCATATATAGACATATATACACATTAAAATCAAATACCAACTCGCATCTCGCTAGTATTTTTATCCGGATTAATTTCCAATTAATACACATTTAATTCAATTAATCTCATAAATAAATATCACAAAAATACGGGGTATTACATCAAGTTGTAGAGACTTTATACATTTTGAATGAGGCTCATTCATTTGTGTTATATGGACATTAGAATTTTGAAGATCATGGAAGCCTTCCATCAAAACACAAGGCTTTTGTTGTCGCACACTCAATTTGAAGACTAGAATTTTTGTACTTTTGAGAATTGTCTATGGCAACTCACATGAACGATTTTTTTATTAACGTGTGAGCTGTTTTAAATTTTTTATGGAAAAGTGGTTTTTAACGGAAATGTTAGAGAAAATTGTTTTGGGAGTTGACGATTTTGACCTAGTGTTGTTAAATGATATTTAAAAGTGTTGTTTCCTTTAACCATTCACACAACCCAATATTGGATCCGTGCATATGACTCCATTTTCACGACTGCTATATGATCATGAGTGCATGGCTTTGTAATGAAGTCCATATTGACTAACTTCGTACGCATGACAAAAGTCAAGCAGGAACATGACGGAGTTGAATTTGAAAAATTACTATAAATATTTCATTTTCCCTCCTATTTCACATGATCTCAAGTTTACACAATTTAAAAACCTCCCAGAGCTTATTTTCATAGTTGATAGTTCTTTTTTATTCTATTTTACACAAATTCACTTATTCCTCAAAAACTATTTTAAACTTAGATATACATGTCTTGATTTTAGTATTTTTGTGACTGATTTGAGAGTGATTTTGATCAGATCATCATTATTCCATTACAATTCTACAATCTACTTTTGAGTTGCAATGATCTTATACTCCTCGATCTAAAAGTGGAAGAACTTTGATTAATTGGATGAGTTAAATGTGGTGTTGATTCCAAGGAGGACATTGGATTTCCTCATTTTCATAGTGGACCTCGGTGTGGATTTATATCATCTATGAGAGAAAGTTGAAAGGTCCATATGAAAGTACATGATAGAGCTTGTATGACACCCTATATATTTTTAACAATTAGGTTTATCAAGAATACTTATAAAAAATGCAGGTTTTTAAAATAATTATATATCATCCTTAGATAAATCAAAGTAGAGAATAATATGAGAAATCCTCAAATAATCATATAAGATAGATAGAAGTCAATAACCACCACTAAGTAAAGTAAAGACTGTCTGACAATAGCTAATATATGTCATATCTCTCCAAATTATACTACCTCCAAAATTGAGTAGAAATACTAGAAATAAAGATAAACCTCAAATCTCTCAAAACATAAAGTAAATTAAGAAAAAAGTAGGCTCAATGACAAATTTAGAATCAGCCTCAACTAACGAAAAAAACTCATAAAGTTCAAAATAGACTTTCAAACTCGCACTCTAAGTCACCAAAACAAAGCTGGATTAAAACATCAAACCCTGCACATAAACTGAACACTCAACATCACAATGTATAAATGAAGTACAAATCAGTGTTTAGGCGTTTGGGTGAAAGAAAAAATCTCACTCGAACTGATGGAAAAACTTGGGTTTTAGAGAGGGAAATTATGAAAAACATTCGACAGGAATTTGTTTAGGTTTAGACAATTTATTCGTCATTTTTATCTGAACCAAAGGCTGCTATTTATAGAGGCCAAAGAAGAGCCTCAGTAAAGATGTAAATAACAAGTGTATATGGGTAAAAATGTAAACAACCTCAAGATTCAAAGGGTATATCTGATATCACATATTATAATGTTCGATCGTGTTGTTAGCATAAACAACCAACCCACTATGGGGGGCCAATTCGAAAATCAACTCTCGACAAACCCGCAACGCAACAATCACTCCATAAGCTCACGCGTGATAAAACTGCGTAGGCCAAATGCAACACCCTTATCAGTCCAAAAATATTGAAACAGATTGATAAAAAAGGACCATATCAAGATCAAAATGCTATCGTATTAGTATAAGCTTAATAATGTTTAATAAATAATTAAATTTGTTAATAAAAATATTTAATTCAGCTATTTTAAATTCCAAAAAAATCATAAAAATTATGAAAATTATGTTAAATATAAAATGTATAATATAAAAAATATTTAGGTAAAAATACATACATGATGTATAAATATGAAAATAATGAATATATTAACCAAAAATATATTGAATTTTAAATTCTTTTGAATTTCTTTTTAGTCATGTGTTTAGTGCAAGAAAGAAATCGAGCGTATTTAGGACAGTTGTTACAATTTGACCCAAAGAAAATTCCATGTGATTTAAAGAGGAAATTTTCAACCGAAAGAAAAATTTATCGAAAGGACTACACAATAATTTGTTGATGTGGAAACCATCTTACTGGAAACCTGAGTCTTTTAGTATAATGACCACCATACACAATCAAGTTCACTACAACAAATATTTATGTACAAATAATCGAACACAGTGTGGTAATAAATTAAACAAGTCAATTCACTCAGTACACCAAGGCTAGAACAATAGAACCCTATAACTATTGAATTTTACCAAGCACAACAAGATAGTGAAAACATAGAATAAAACACATTCATAGCTTCACACTCAATACTAGAGCAATAATGAAAATGTGTAGAATGGTTTAATATAAGTTTTGATTTTAACAAAATAGTGAATGAATCAATCCTAATGACTAGAAAGAATGAGTCTTACTTTAGGGAATTAAAATATTAACAACTAAGAAAAATCATAAAAAAAATCACTTATATGCAAACTAGTGTTTGAGATAAGAGGATATAACAGTAGAAGTGTGACACCCCACCTAATTAAATATCAGGCGATCAGTCCTTTATTAAATTAAAATCAAGGTGAACAGTTGGTTCATTCTTAGCATCACTGTCGCAAAATAAAATATACCAATTTAAACACCCTAAATAATTAAGCTAAGTGTCAAACAATTTAAAACTTTATTTCCATTTTATTGAATTCAAATATGTAAACCTTATTAACAACCAACAATTTAGGAATAACATAAGTACTAAGGATGGAAATAACACCCAAGAATTTAAACCATCCAGATAAGCTAAACCAGTTTAAAACTATAAATGAAACCATCCTGACAATAATTAACTCCCAAGGAGTACTGAATACTGAAAATACAAATGAGCATAGATCTCTGACATAACCAAACTGAATAGGGAAACAGGTGACACATGTCCTAAATATGAAGAACTAAAACAGGAACTGAATCAATGACGAGGTCGTCTAAAACAAAGCCCTGCAACTCCCACATAAGCTGCAGCACATCCAATCCAAAGAACCTATGCATGTCGCCTCTGAGGCTGGGCACCTGTAATATATATACATATATATACAAGAGAGAGAGAGAAAAGACAGGAAACGGGTTAGAGCCCGAGTGTAAAATAGTTTGGCAAGTATTTAAAATGCTTACCTACTAATGCAACAACGAGGTTATATGTGACACTCTCTTGAGAATTCTCACCTCTCATCTAGTATGCACGCCGACCGTACTAATAAATCTTATAAGTTTCTTTAACTTATCATCCATAAGGTTTTATCACGTGATAAACAAGGTTATGATATTTACTTTAGAAACCATTCTCTTCAAAATTTCTTACGTTATTTAGAACCACTCATTACCGTTATGAAGATCCCGAACATTTATAATAAAGTTGAAGCATTTATTCATTACTTAACTACCTTTATGCATATAAAAAGTTCCCATACTTAAGTATATATATATAAATATATATATATTAGTCACTCATCTAATATATATACTATCTGCACCCCACATAAAATCTATGGTGCTGGCATACTCTACTATCAAGTCCCCGTATCACTCGTACTAAGGGAAATACTAGTTCGGAATCACTCTCGAACTGTATTAACATAAAACACATACAATTATAGGCGAAGCATAGTTCCAAGTCACTAAGAGGTCAGCACGTACCTTCACGTCTCTTAGGATCATCTGCCTATCAATCAGATAGCATGTACTAAGGAGTCCTATGTTCTAGGGTAGGAGTCAATATCCCCCATAAAGGCCCAATCGAGATAAGACTGTCCCGGCACGGAAACTCCCTTGATATAAAATAGTAGGTCGAGTATGATTTTTATACAAATATACAATATATGCACAATCACACAATCATATATGTATTAATATTCACATTTCTAAATTAGGTGCGCCCACGACCCATAATTATAATTATCCGTCATTTACACATTTTACTCGATTATTTCGCATAACGGACTCGTCATTTTTGTTCTCATTTATAATTCACATCATACTCACTTATCCTCTCTCGAAGTATTCTAAGTATAATTTTAGTAGGCATACACCCACTTACCTTCTGGTCTAACTCCCTAACGAGGCTCGACATTTTTATTAAACGTACGCTTATTTTCTTATACGCATGAATAATTCCTCGTTAACCAAAAATCTCACCTTACATTAAATTTCACTCAATGGGGTCTACCTAGAACCTACTAGTCTTCTCTATATCCCATTAAACCCCAACAATAATAATCAAGGGTTCCTATGCATTTTAACCATATTAAACCATTGGACGAGAAATATGCAGTTTTCTTGGAGGGGTCGATCGATTGATGTAACGGGGTCGATCGATTGATGTAACGGGGTCGATCGATCAATGTGCTTGATCGATCGATCGATCAAGCAGTTATGACAAAACCTTCTCTTTTCTAGTTACGGGTTTACCTCTACAACCTCAACCAAACCTCAATTAACGACTCCCAAACTCTCAATTAAAAATACTACAAGTACCATATACCTAACAACAAGATTTTCTACGTAAAACATGTCTGAATTCAACAAGTATCATGGTTTAATGGGGTAAAATTTATTTAAACTACAAGAACCCTTATTTTCTTTTAGTTTACAGTCTTCGAAATCTTTCCCACATGTCCAACTTCTAAACCCATACAATTTCGTGGCTTATCCTCCACATGTGATTTAGATCGCCAGAATACGTCTACTTCCTCTACAACATATGATTTGAAATCTCCAAAATTATAATTTCTTCCATGAAATATATTCTAAACAACCCTAGACTAACATGATTGAAACATTAACTAAAATAAAACAAGATAAATACTTTCCTGGAATTTGAGTTTTTGATTTGTGGACAAAAGTGGTATGGTTGCATTCCTTGTCGCGCGATCTACACTTTGGCGGTGGTGGCGGTTTAAACGGTCGAGTCCCTGGCCTTGAGTTGCTTAGGAAGCTCTCCAACCCCTTATCTAATGGTCGTTCTTTTATTTTTTTTGTTTTAACCATAGAAGGAAACTCCTAAAGGCTAATTTATCCTTAGGAAATTCCTGGGTTTAATTACGCAAAAATGTAAAATGTCTAAAATACCCTCCTGGGATGCCAATTGGGCTTAAAAACGCACCGAGACCCAAACTAAACCCCCGGGTACATTATTTTGACTATCTCGACCCTTTTCGGACACATTGGCGCATTCTAAATGACCATAAGGGTGACTTATAATTTATTCACTTTTAATAATATTAATTTAATACCGACACGACAAAGGCGCATCCTAACTTAATTTCCATAATTGTCATATTATTCCCTCATGAAAATTTTAATAAATTCAATTCTACATATTACTCTACTCAATAAGTAATATTTAAGAAAACAACAATTTTCCAATAATTACTGACTCTCATCACGCTAGTAACATTTAAAACAAATTTTCGGATTAATATTAAATTAATTTATCTTAATTAATTTTAATAAATCCCTAAAATTAAAAGCCATAAAAATGCGGGGTATTACATACTTCCCCCCTAATAATGGAATTTCATGTCGAAATTCGAAAAATAAGGCATATCCTATAACAAGGTATAGAGCATCTCATTCCCACAACATCGAAAGAGAACTACAAATCTAAATCTAATCAAATTAATATAACAAAATTCTCTTGAATAAATATTAATAAAGTAAATCTCCAATGCTCTATACAACAAAATAAATAAATACAAGTCGTCTCATCTTGTATTAAAAATTCTGGATACCTTATCAGTATGCAAACTATCTACATAGTAAGGCTCTCGATCACTATAACCCCGGCCTCAAAGCAAGCTTGTTTAACACTCTCATTAAAGACACTTCGCATTGTGCTTTTAACCAACAACATTTGCATAAGACATGCCTATGCATTATTAATTCCTTATTATTTCAATATCATTGGGAGGCCGCACCTCACTACCTGAGAACTACTAGGATTTATCTAAACACAAAACTCCCATTATGAGAGAAACCATACGAACATCTGACCACTTTGTTTGCCTAAAACAGTCATGGAATTCCACCATAGTCGTCAGACTATAACTCAACCAATCCAAAATTCTGATTATCCGTCCATCTCTTAACATTCAGAGTGAGAAAAGCTAAGTTTTTTCCACACCAAAACCTCAATAAGAATCTTGTTCACAATATACAGGTACGAGTTCTCCCATGGAACCCTACCATTAAGTAATATCCTCCCTCAATTACCGTACTGTACTCCAATTACTAGCTACAACCGTTGTGGAAAAGAAACAATCATAATGATTCAAAAATTACATTCACACTGCTCCACTAATGGTTAATCACCGCTCGTGTACTCCCCGAATTATTGGTGATATAACTTGCTCAAAATGAAACGATATCCCCGCTGCTTCCTAAAATCCGGTATTGAAGGTGGGATTCAAAAATCTTATCCTAATTCAGAAAAATACTGTGTAGGACCACATACAGAAGCGATTCTCCCTTTCAAAGAAAGACTAGGGCACACTAGCTAATATTGTAACTCACCCCAAAGGAATACCAATCACTTCGATCTTGGGCATCTTGTTCCACACGTTCGAATGAAATCTTGATCTTACCTTGAGGTTGTCAACTCATCCAAGAAACTTTATCGACTTTACTGGCCTCTTCCATTATAGGAATTGTGGATAGCCCCAAAATTCTTTGGTTGTTCCTCTTGTTCCAATCTATTTTTATTTATGAGTAGTGCCCGCGAAGACTACTCAATATGTCCCGCTCGACATCAACTTCTACATGTTATATCTCACATAAAGTGACATTTAATACTCACATTCTTTCCTTTACGTGAACTGAAAGTTCCGACCCATGCACTTTTCTCCACGATGTGCACTTCTGGACCTTTTTATATCATACTAACATCTTCACTCTTTGTACGCGCCAGTCGCTGATGAGTGCATTATTTTGTATATTTTATACCCAAATTTATACTCTGCTAGTCCCATTTTAGTGTATTTAATAAGTTCTTAGGACTATTTTATTAAAAAGAGAAAAAAATGAGAGAATGATTGAATTCATATTGAAAATGACGATTTTAAGTAAAAAATGGGCCCTTCGATAATTTTATAATATTCTTATGCTAATTTGTGAAAAAATTTTCCTAGTGAAATTTTTGCAGATAATGATGGAATTTGGTGCAAATTGATGATCTATTCAAAAAAAGCGCGAAAAAGCTGATTCTTATGGTCGTTCGAAAAAATGTTGTTTTTACACTTGTGAAATCGAAAATTTTTATTCTCCGATTTGGACGAAACTCGGCATGCGTGTTCAACAAGAAAATATAAGAGTTTTCGAGTGGGGGGAAATTCCGTCCCTTATCATGATCCAAAGATTAAAGAGGTGGAGAGATAGCTACCAACACTATTAGGCCAATCAGAAAGAGTCCCACCACAACTCAAATGCCTCACCACTTGTCCTATAAAAAAGACCATTGGGCTCATAATTTCGTAGACAATGAGAGAGGAATTTCGTGAAGGATTTCGGGGAGCAACTTTTAGTGATTGTAATCAATTTGAGGGCCAAGTTTTTATCATTTTTTAGAGGATTGAAGATTGTTGTGAGAGAACTATTTGTAAGTTTGGTTTATTAATGAAGATCTCTACTCATTCTTGAAATTTCTATTTCATTATGGTATCTTGATTCTTATATTAGGAGTAGGGTGAAGTTTATCATAGTTAGCTAATATTGTCACGTTAATTTTATCGTTGTTTATTCCCTTCTTGTTTTAATTGTTATTAAAGATACGATATTCATTTTAAAGCGACACGAGAGTGTGTTTTAGAACCTACAAGATTGTTTTTTCAAATCAAGTTTTGAGATTTAAAATTAGTAATTTTTGATGGATTATTCTTGCACTTTGATTGTTTTGATAGTCCATGCTTAAATACATTTGCGAACTTTAAAAATTGTATTTTCTAAGGGAATAGGGATTTTAGCCGTCTATTAGAGACGTTAAAAATATTTTGAACATAACCATCATATTTTTTGAATTAAACGCGGCGAGAGTCGGTTTGATTTGAGTTATAAAAAGGGAATGACAACATTAAATTAGTGTGCAATATTAGTTACGTGATAAATGGACCCCGAATCCTAATTATTTCCTAATTGTTTACAAATCTCTTGTGTTACTCTCATTTATCGTAGTTTCTTTTATTTAGTGTAATTTATAATTATTCTCTACCCCATTTGATCTAGTTGGACAGTTGCAATTCTTTTAATAATTAAAATTGACAAATCCTCGTGGGTTCTACCCATACTTACACTCGCTATTCTATAATAGCCCGTGCACTTGCGGTATTTTATAAAATTGACAACAAGTTTTTGGCGCCGTTGCCGGGGATTTGATAATTTTTTTAAAAGAAGTTGTGACTTTCGGACTAGTTTGTTTTACTTTTTGCATTTTTTTAGTAAAAATTTCGAAAAATAAAAATAAAAATAAAAATAATAAAAATAAAAACAAACTCTTTACGAAGCTAGAATTAAAAGATACTCCAACGCGAACTTATCAAATCAAGTTCGTTTCACCTTATCTAGGATTGGTGGTTTTTAATGAGTCTTCGTACCGACCACCTACCTGGAGGTGAAATCGGAATTTGAGGAGACAACCGTAGTTGGTCCTCTTTTAAATTCTGCCTTGTCAAAGAGTAGAAGCTATGTAAAATAAATAAATAAATTCATGTGTTGTAAATTGCAATGGTTGATCCTCATATTTCTATCCCGTCATCTTTCTCATATTCCTCAATGGATCCTGTGGACGTGTTTTTACAAAATACTGAAAATCTAAATGACTACGTATTTCAATTTCATTCAGATGGGTCAGTAGTCATTTTAAAAATTAAAGAAGGTATGGATGAGACTCCAACCCCTGTAATTACTATCGGTCCACCAAAGTGTATCAATTGGAGAGAGGTGAACAAACGGTATAATGATGCTATTACTAAAAATAATCATGAATTAATTGAGGATAATCAATTTTGTGAGGAGAAAAAAATTGACAATCTTGACATGTGTAATACTTGTGATGATTTGGATGTTTGTCAAGCTTTTTCTCCTAATTTAATTGAGCAAAATGCTGCTTCTTTTTATATGTGGGAAAATTTATTTAAGGATTCGTCATTCGATTTTAGTGATACTTCAAGTATTTATGATGGCCCTCCTGTTTTTGATCAAGAAAGTGTATCACCGAGTGATACATCTTCTTCCCACACTTGGTATAAAACCTCATATTTAGGAGTGGAGTATGCATCCCCAATTTTACGTGACTATTTTCGAAAAAGGGACGATAAATATTTGGATCCTTATTGCAATTTATTACCTCCATGTGATGAATCGACATATGATTCATGCGATTCAAATTTATTTATTATTGATGATGTCAGTGCTCACCATTATGACCATGGATTTAAGATTGAAATTTGTGTTGTGCGGTCATGCTCTCAAATTTATGATATTTTGGCACTTAGTGCTATAACATTTATTAATTGGAATGACCCACAACTATTTCGATTATTAATTTATGGTGAGGATGGTAATTGTTATGTGTTTGTACATTATTTGTGTATTTTTTTTTCTTTTTTTCTTTTTTTAGTTAACATGTATCATCATTTTACTTCTTTATTTTATTTTCTTTGTCCATATTTTTATTTGAGCATACATTGAGGACAATGTAAAATTTAGGTTTGCGGGTAAGGATGATATTTTTGGAAAAAAAAATCCGAAATTTTTTCAAAAATTCAAAAAGATTTTCAATATAATTGAGTTTTGAAACGATTTCTTAATATGGAATTAATTCATCGATCTCTCAACTTATGAAATTTCTTACACATTAGCCATATAATATGATCGAAAATGGATATTGAGGCGAACATTAATATGCTTAACGAATAAATGTGGAGATTTTAACCCGGTGAGATTTTTGTGCCATTCATCGTTTTCGAGAGATTTAAATCAATCCGAGTTAAAATAACTCAAACTTTCCTTCAGTGATAAATTCGTTGATGATCTCAAATTCTTTGTTTTGTTCAATTACTGAAAACAATAGGTCAAAATGTGAATTTTAAAGCACTAGAAGTCTTGGTAAGTCGTCTTGAGATATAAATTAACTGAATGAAACTTGAGAAATGAGATTAGGCCATCGTTTGAAAGCCCAAAATTAAGCCTAAAGTCCAACCTTTTTACAGTATTTTGTTGCAAGCCCATTTGAGCCAAAAAGAAAATATTTCTTTTGTTGAAAACTCATTATCCTACCTTACTCCAACTAGGAGTTTGAAGCTCATAAAAAGAAGTCATACCCATTTTCTGAGAATATTAGGGTAAAATTACGGTTGAAAAAAAAATCGCAAAAGAATGATGTGTCAGAAAAAAGGGGAAGAAAGAAAAAAGGTGATGAAAAATGTGAGTTGAAAATAAAAAGGAAAGAGAAAAGAAAAACGGAGGTGAGAAAAAGTGCCCGAAAATCAAAATAGCGAAAAATCTCTATATTCTCAGAAATTTTGAACTCTGCAAAAAAAAAATCTCTCTAGCAAAATCCGAGCCTACAATACAACCAAAGAAAGTCTTAATCGATCTCAAGGGAAGTTAGTTATAGTGTGGAGAGAAGATGAATAAGATCTATTGTGCGATTCAACATTTTCAACATGTAATCGATTTTCCATTGATGAGATCGTATTCATCCATTATTAAAAAAAATCCATTTTTGATCATGTATATGCGACATTTGTTCATATAAATTTACTCTTTTATTCACATATACCGAGAGAAAATAACCCATTTATGAGTGTTCGATTGTGAGTTCATTCCATGAGATCTTAGAATCAAAACGAACTTTCAGATAAGAAATGTACCGATCAAATCTTTTGAAATTGACGGTTATATTGGCTATGCACACACACACACACACAATAAGTTCAGATTGAGAAATGAAGTTCTACTATATTTATGAAGTTTGAATTCAAACTTGGTTATATTACTTTTTAGTCATTTTTATCGAGTCAAGCTTTTGAATTTTGTGGGTATATTCACTGCAAACCCTCACGAGACAAAACTTGTCCACTAGGGGTAACCCAGAGGTTTAAAGGCTTATTTCACAGGCTAAGTGCAATCGTGATTCCTACGAAAGTGAGTTAGATTTTAAATTTTAGTTTTGCTTGAGGACTAGCAAAGTTTAGGTTTGGGGGTATTTGATGAGTGCATTATTTTGTATATTTGATACCCAAATGTATACTCTGTTAGTCCCATTTTAGTGTATTTAATAAGTTCTTAGGACAATTTTATTAAAAAGAGAAAAAAATGCAAGAATGATTGAATTCATATTGAAAATAACAATTTTAAGTCAAAAATGGGCACTTTGATAATTTTAAAATATTCTTATGCTAATTTGTGAAAAAAGTTGCCTAGTGAAATTTTTGCAGATAATGATGGAATTTGGTGCAAATTGATGATCAATTCAAAAAAGGCCCGAAAAAGCGGATTTTTACGGTCGTTCGAAAAAAATGTTGTTTTTACACTTGTGAAATCGGAAATTTTTATTCTCCGATTTGGACGAAACTCGGCATGCGTGTTCAACAAGAAAATATAAGAGTTTTCGAGTGGGGGGAAATTTCATCCCTTATCACGATCCAAAGATTAAAGAGGTGGAGAGATAGCTACCAACACTATTCGACCAATCAGAAAGAGTCCCACAACAACTCAAATACCTCACCACTTGTCCTATAAAAAGGACCTCTGGGCTCATAATTTCGTAGACAATCAGAGAGGAATTTCGTGAAGGATTTCGGGGAGCAACTTTGAGTGATTGTAATCAATTTGAGGGCCAAGTTCTTATCATTTTTTTTAGAGGATTGAAGATTGTTGTGAGAGAACTATTTGTAAGTTTGGTTTATTAATGAAGATCTCTACTCATTCTTGCAATTTCTCCTTCATTGTGGTAGCTTAATTCTTATATTAGGAGTAGGGGAAGTTTATCATAGTTAACTAATATTGTCACGTTAATTTTATCGTTGTCTATTCCCTACTTGTTTTAATTGTTATTAAAGATTCGGTATACATTTTAAAGCGACACGAGAGTGTGTTTTAAAACCTTCAAGATTTTTTTGTCAAATCAAGTTTTGAGATTTAAAAATAGTAATTTTTGATAGATTACGCTTGCACTTTGATTGTTTTGATAGTCCATGCTTAAATACATTTACGAATTTTAAAACTTGTATTTTCTAAGGGAATAGGGATTTTAGTCGTCTATTAGAGACGTTAAAAATATTTTGAACATGATCGTCATATTTTCCGAATTAAACGCGGCGAGAGTCGATTTGATTTGAGTTATAAAAAGGGAATGGCAACATTAAATTAGTGTACAATATTAGTTACGTGATAAATGGACCCCGAATCCTAATTATTTCCTAATTGTTTACGAATCTCTAGTGTTACTGTCATTTATCGTAGTTACTTTTATTTAGTGTAATTTATAATTATTCTCTACCCCATTTGATCTAGTTGGACAATTTCAATTCTTTTAATAATTAAAATTGACAAATCCTCCTGGGTTCGACCCGTACTTACACTCGGTATTCTATAATAGCCCGTGCACTTATGGTATTTTTTAAAATTGACAACAGTCGCTCTCAACATTTGACTAATTTCAACTCCGCTCCGAGTGTTCTCCATAATAATTTAAATTCTACCCTTCCCAATGAATACCCCTTTTTAAATGGCTTCCCACAACCTTCCAACCAGACTTGGTGTCTACTCTGAATACAAATATATGGATTTATCATCTTTCACACGACGCTCACTCCGTCCTACTACATCCACTTTGTTATTTTAATCCCATAAAAAATTATTCCACACGTCTATTCCCACATCCCTACAACTCGGACGATTCTAACATCAGCTAACCAGGATGACCACACACCCTATAAGCCGTGTATACTAGCGTAAGCATCATATACGCTTCACACATAACACCCAATTCTTTATTTTCCTTGTGCTCACAACGTGCTTACAACACTTACATACTCTCAATTACCCATACAAAATTGAAGTTTTTAAAATCCTCTTTATCATCGTTCCACCCCTCAGCTCGTGGTGATAAGACAAAACTTTCAATGCTTTCTTAACACCCAATCTGCTCCACTGGACTTAATTCATAATTCAACTTCCAATTTACAGATAAAATTACCTGCTCCTATTACGACGGAGGTACTAAACTCATAGACTAATGACCAAACATCTTCCTACTTCCAACCTTATGCTAAGTTTCATGCGTAGGATGTGTCGCAAAGCAAAATCCAAATAAGGAAGCCCCCTGATACACTACTACCTTTCATTGTCGGTTATCGAAATCCGTTAGGCCCTCCGTATATAACATGTACCCCTTTATTCCTTCTCTTGACAGAAAAGTTACATCTATTCCCATAATTACACTTAACAGAGAACATTTTATCAATTGCACTATCGTTCAGCATTGGTGGTAATCACTTTCGATAAACGTTGAATACATACAATCGGGATTCTCAAAATCTCATTCCTAATCATATGGGTATAACTCTTAACTCTCACATCTCTAAAGGATAGACATATCAATGCACTCTTCCTATCACCAAGTCCTGAGTGCTAAACATAGCAATGAGTTAAATGTTTTCACTCAACAGTAAGCCCAATACATACTGAATCATAACAACAAAGTCCCTACACACACTGGAATCGAATATCTAGAGTCCCACGATCCCCTCCAAAGTCTCTAGAATAGATAATATAAGTGCGAGTTCGGCCCAATCGTAGTGAGGCCTCGCCAGAACAAAATATGTTGCACTAATGCAACCATTCCGATAGCCTTGCAATAATTGCCTACTATCGTACTACCCATTACTATAAAGTTATAACGAAGACAATATCATACTCATATATCATATCACTAAAACAAGTAATCTCAATAAATTATATAACACTATTAATACATCCAATCATTCTCCAAGGATAGTACTAAAGATAATCCCTCTACACTAGGGAAAATATTCACATAATAATAATGTTTATAGTTATACGCACTAATTCGTCTGACATGCTAATCTAGCAATGAATAAAATATAGTGACTCGCTCGTGTCACATAAAACACGCCTCATCCTCTGAGGATAAAACTCATACTTCTACCTTGCCAATCGTCTTCACTACCCAAATGGTCCCCGCACGTAACACGTCTGTCCAAACCAAAACAAAAACTACTTTAATCATTGTCCTTTACTAGGCATCCTACTCTTATTCCTTTACTCACTTCGGGAAAAAATTAACGCATGTGAATCACTCTCCACAAAATACCTCTACACATGATCCACTTATCACCTGTCATACTAACCATATTAGGATCGTCCTTCTCGGATTTTGGTACACTCAATTCCTGGTGGCTACCCCCGTTGTCCCCTTATCTTTATTGGCCCTAAGGAACGTACTACTTACTTCAATAACCCTTACTGAATTCACCATAACTTGGTAAGAATTTAGATATCCGAATCATTTAAATGAGCCCCCCGATGGTCCTCCCCCTTGCGGTGTCTTACTAACTAATTTTCATCTAGACTCACTTTCCAATAAGTCTTTTGATTATTTTAGCTCCCTTCATAAGAGCGTTAGCATCCCTTCGGACGACGCGTGACATTATCACCATATGGATCGGTTGTCCAACATAATTCTCTTTAAGTGTTGTCAATCTTTCCTCACGACTCAATTTCCCACTTGAAATCTTCTCTACTATTGGTATCCACTCCTGTTGATACAAAATTTGCTAAAAGTCTAAATCCATTTACAACTGGACCCCTGTCCGACCCTTCTTTAATGGGTTCAGCACGATGTTCATATCTTATCCTGAACAACTGATGAAAGAACATGCGGTTAAACATTACCTAATGTCCTTTAATTGATGCAATATTTCACTACTAACGGTGGTGGTTGACTCCCATTATTGTAATTTTTCTCCCCTGAGTTAAGAAAAATTTTACCCCAAATTTTCACTTTTAGTTAACCACGGTCCACTATATTTCCAAGCCTTTGAATATATTACCTTAGTTGGGTAATACACACAATTCCCGCATGTCTAGAATTTCCACTGATGACTCTCCTCAATTTTACCTTTCGACCCTCTCACAAGGAAACCACACTGGGTGGGTTAAATTTGTCCTCACTTTAGACTATATCAGCACTTGCAATTTGTAGGCTGCGTCCTAGCCATCTTTACAATCCTGGCCTCTCGTTCCCTAATAGGGGTGACCTCGACTACAGTTATAATCCTTGAATATAGTTTACAACCTCAACTGAGCCCTGCCTCCTGATGTCTGCCTAACGGACTTCGTCTGATATCCTTCATCGTTTGTCACACGCACACATCCAAACGCAATTAGAATTCACTAATATACACATGTAATAGATGGAGAACATAATCTCACCATTGAAACCAACAATCCTAAACATGGGGCTCTATATTAGACAAAGCAACTCTGGGAGCATATTAAGCCGCACAGATCCTAAAGGACACTAGAACCTTATGCTCTGATACCACCTGTGAGACCCCGCCTAATTAAATACCAGGCGATCAGTCCTTTATTAAATTAAAATCAAGCTGAACAGTTGGTTCATTCTTAGCATCACTGTCGCAAAATAAAATATACCAATTTAAACACCCTAAATAATTAAGCTAAGTGTCAAAATAATTTAAAACTTTATTTCCATTTTATTGAATTCAAATATTTAAACCTTATTAACAACCAACAGTTTAAGAATCACATAAATACTAAGGATGGCAATAACACCCAAGAATTTAAACCATCCAGATAAGCCAAACTAGTTTAAAACTATAAATGAAACCATCTAGACAATAATTAACTCCCAAGGAGTACTGAATACTGAAAATCAAATGAACATAGATATCTAACATAACCAAACTGAATAGGGAAATGGGAGACACATGCCCTAACTATGAAGAACTAAAATAGGAACTAAATCAATGAAGAGGTCATCTAAAACAAAGGTCTGCAACTCCCACAAAAGCTGCAGCGCGTCCAATCCAAAGAACCTATGCATGTCGCCCCTGTGTCTGGACACCTGTAATACATATACATATATATATACGAGAGATAGAAAAGGACAGAAAACGGGTCAGAGCCCGAGTGTAAAAAAGTTTAAAAATAGTTTAGAAGGTACTTAAAATGCTTACCTGCTAATGCAACAACCAGGTTAGTATGTGACACTCTCTTGAGAATTCTCACCTCTCATCTAGTATGCACGCCTACCGCACTAATAAATCTTATAAGTTTCTCTAACTTATCCTCCATAAGGTTTTATCACGTGAAAAGCAAGGTTATGATATTTACTTTAGGAAACCATCCTCTTCAAAATTTCTTACGTTATTTAGAACCACTCATTACCGTTATGAAGTTCCCGAACACTTATAATAAAGTTGAAGCATTTATTCGATACTTAACTACCTTTATGCAAATTAGAAAATTCCCACACTTGAGTGTGTATATATATATATATATTAGTCACTCATCAAATATATATACTATCTTCACCGCACATAAAATCTATGGTGCTGGCATACTCTCCAATCATGTTCTCGTATCACACGTACTAAGGGAAATACTAGTTTGGAATCACTCTCAAATTGTATTAACATAAAACCTTACAATTGGAGGCGAAGCATAGTTTCAAGTCACTAAGAGGTCAGTACATACCCTCACGTCTCTTAGGACCGTCTGACTATCAATCAGATAGCCTGTACCGAGGAATCCAATATTCTAGGGTACAAGTCAATATCCCCCATAAAGGCCCAATCGAGATAAGATAGCCCCGATGAGGAAACCCCCGTGATAGCAAGTAGCTCGAGTATGATTTTCACACAAATATACAATATATTCACAATCACATAGTCATGTATGTATTAATATTCACATTTCTAAATTAGGTGCGCCCACGACCCATAATTATAATTATTCGTCATTTACACACTTACCCGATTATTTCGCATAACGAACTCGTCATTTTTATTCTCATTTATAATTCACTTCATAATCACTTCTCCCCTCTCGAAGTATTCTAAGTATAATTTTAGTAGCCATACACTCACTTACCTGCTGGTCTAACTCCTTTATGAGCCTCGATCATTTTATTAAACGTACGCCTATTTTCTTATACGCATGAATAATTCCTAGTTAACCCAAAATCTCACCCTACATTAAATTTCACTCAACGTGGCCTACCTAGACCCTACTGGTCTTATTTATATTCCATTATACCCCAACAATAATAATTAAGGGTTCCTATGAATTTTAACCGGATTAAACCATCAGACGAGAAATATGAGGTTTTCCAGGAGGGGTCTATAGATCGATCGTCGATCGATCCATGTTCTTGATCGATTGATCGATCAAGCATGTGACAACCCGCTCACCAAAATAAGGGGTGGCTAGCCCAATACTCCAAGATAACAGGAATCATAGATGGAATCATTCTCAGCATCACAATAAAAATATGAAGTATCCAGGATAACCACCCAATATTTCAGAAAACGGGTTGCCAAAAATTTTGTTTTAAAGTTAAAGAGAGAATTTAAGCAACCCAAATCCTGAAAAGATTGGGGAAACCCCAAGACCTATATAAATAATAATAATAATAAGAATACAATAAAAAGACCGAATATGTTACCGGTCAACAAACTTTAAAACATTATTTAAACAATCACGAGCATTTATACAATACATCTCATTAGACAGTTTCCAAGGTTTGGGCCTCACGCCCGAATAACAGACTTGATCTTAAATAGAATACAAAAATAAAAACGTCTATACCAAATGTATCCCATAATACCCGCAATGCTTCACGGCTCGCCGAAGACATCGGAATAGGAATTCAAATCAGGCATCCTTACGGCAGAGTACCTGAGCGGTGACAAGATGCACATGCAACAAGAAATGTAAACGGGTCAGGGCCCGGTTCTATATAATTACCAGATGAATAAAAAGTATGACAGTTATGAATAAGATCATGCTAAAAGATAAAATCTATCTACACAATTTTAAACATAAGATAAGGAAAAGAAGAAAAGCATGAATTTAATTTAAATAAGCAGGGGAAAAGAAAGATAAACATATATAAAGTCTTCCATTTAATACGCCAATTCATTTCATAGTTTATTCCTTATCAGGACATTATAACTATAATTATAAGCTCTTTATGGATTTTATCTCAATTAACACGCCCATCCTGGCATTACCATTCCTTAGCAGGAATATCATTATCAACAAATTCTCTTTGTGGCATTTCATGATGCTCTTTATGGAACATCTCATACATCAAGTCCCACTTGATTATGAATAGTTATATTTATTTACATATAACGATTCTAAGACCGCCCCTCCGAGTTTCCCCACTGGGCGCGCCCCTAAATGACCATCATCTTCCAGGGCCTATCTATACAAGACAACCTGGGCACCTACAATACAATACGTCGGGAAGCGTCCATATGCCTGTGGGAGAGTCAAGACACACCCGGAATCTCCTCACCAGTGCAGAAAACATAACATAATCGCTCATATGGCCTATGGACTATATCCACCCTGCATTCATTAGCCAGGGGGCATCGCCAAGCGCGCGAACTTCCCTTATGATGTCATTTAGACAAGTGTGTATCAAGTAAATTAGCAGTTACCATATTCATGATTAAGTAAATTATCATTTACCATCATTAGTACCATTTCCATTTCATTTCCTTTCCATATATATATATATATTTCATTTTAACCGAGACAATAGTCATTTAAATTATTGTAAATACCTCTTAATATACCTGGAGCCATACTTAGTTCATCTTATCATTGTCACCTCGATGAATAAATAAACTTCCAAATCTATTCTCCCAAGGTTCGTTTGTGGTGTTATTATAAACCATCAAGACTAACATAGCTCAGTGGAGCTTCTAAAGTCTCCCGAACATAACACTATGACTCCTAGTTTAATAATAATCAACTAGAAGAAAGAATGCCCTAACTTCAATTGGCATATCCCCGGAAAAGTCCTCACCTATCCTATTTCTAATATAGGGTGGA
This sequence comes from Sambucus nigra, assembly GCA_949130495.1. NCBI lineage: Eukaryota > Viridiplantae > Streptophyta > Magnoliopsida > Dipsacales > Adoxaceae > Sambucus > Sambucus nigra. The sequence goes on along the minus strand of OX422214.1, from coordinate 377,086,853 downwards.
TAACTGAATCATCTAGGACTCTAAAACTGTAAATTTACTTCATTCAAGAAGGTTCCTAATCCCTATTGAAGAAAATTAATCTTAGAAAATAAAATAAAGTTTAAGGATGAAAAACAGGGGACTGGTCGACCGGTCCTGAGACCGCGGTCGATCGCGCCTCCAGATTTTGCCTACAAAGGAAAACAGAAAGCTCGGAATGGAGGGACCGGTCAAGTAACCGTGGTCGACCGCGCTCAAAATTTATGCCTTTGTAGGAAAGCAGTAAGCCCTCCCGCAAAGGCCCGGTCGACCAGTCCTGAGACCACGATCGACCGGTCGTAGCAGACCTAGGGTTCTTCCTTCTTCCAAAATTTAACCTAAGTGAAAATTTCACTTTTCCCAAATCCTAAACCTTTTCTATTTTGAACTCAACCAACAATATTTATCTACCCAAAGATTATCCTACATGGTTTATAACCATTATAATTCACAATTTTATCATCAAAACCAAATCTAGGTTTAAATACCAAAATTTCCATTTTTGATCTCCAAATACATATATACATAAATATCACACAATTTATTAATCTTAAAACATATATTAACAAGTAGAAAACTTGCCTTGAAGTTGAAATATTAGATTTCTCTGTGTAGTAGCATCCATCCATCTTCAATCTTCAATATCTCTCTTCTTTCTCCTCTTTTCTCCCAAGCTTTCTTTCTCTCCTCTTTCTCTATGTTTAAGACATGAAATAGGGAAATTAGGGGATTTAGAAGACTAAATCGTGGCGTAACATAAATCTCCCCACTTAAGAGGTTAATACCACAATAAAAAAATGACTCGCAAATACGCGTTAAGCTAAAACCAGGTAAAAGAGCCCGAAACACAAAATTACAATATGACACTTATTTTGACTATCTCGCACATTCCAGGACTAACTACGCCCTCTAAAATGGCATCCGACAATTTTTATAAACCATTTTAAATTCTGGTTTCAATTAAACCATAATGTCATTTAAAACACATGACACCATAAAACATACAATAGAATGATATTTACTTTCTCGTACAGTAAATATGCAATAACCCAGCAAATATTAACTTTCATTTCATAAAATTAATATTTACTCCAGTTCCAACATTTTATATAATTACCTTATGGGGTAAATTAGTATAAAAATGAGCCTCCCAAAATCGAGGGTTGTTACATACTCCCCCCCGTATGAGGGAATTTTGCCCCCAAAATTCGGGTATACCCAAATTTCATAAAGGGTATACTACTTTAAACTAGGATTCTACCATCCTAAACAAACCCCTCGTTGTCGCAACGTCCCAAATGGACCCAGACTAAGGTCGACCCTATCGATCTCAGTCTCCATCATTTGTGCTCTTAGCATAGCACAAAGCGTTCCTTATTAACTATCGATTCTAGCTTCCTACGGCGGAAGATGATGCCCACATGACTCGGAACAAATAGTCTAACTTCCATGGTGATGTTACAATCTCACCTCGGGGCACCATACCAACTCTAAGTGGCTTAACCCCATCGCTACTCAACTTTCCCTCACATTGATGCATCTCATCAAGGCAGATGGCTCAAAATCCAACTCTTTAAAGAAATATCCCAAGACCACTCCAAATCCAAGGAACATATTATCCGTTGGTCTCATCCAACGAGTATGCGAATTACTCAACCGGACCCACTAGACCATTCACGGTGCCAAGCCTTAAGAAATGATTCCATAAGGCCATTCAAAAGCCTAATGGTTATATGGGAAATTCCCTCCATGAAACTATGCTCTCCTTAGCTATGTGTCCTAAGGCGCACGTTCCAGATATGCCTATCAGCATTAAGTCAACTTCCTCCATTCATCTATCAACTTTAGGGTGGTAAGGTATACTCCAATTCCATACGGTTTCCATTACTTCATGGAAACTTGTACCAAACCTCTGACATGAATATCTAGTCTTGGTCCACCCTATTTAATAGGCACCTCCTACAATTCTACCATTCCTCCATCGAGAATGGGGCATACTCTTCTACATCTAGTCCGCCCATAATGGCCGGAAAAGTAATGATTTGGTCGAACGATCAACAATTTTTCTCAAAGAGGATCATGACCAGTTTGATGTCGGTAATTGAATGCTGACGTCTAAGAATACACCCTTCTTCGTTCCATTACTACTCTCTCTTTCACACGAGTAGGTGAAATGGTCAATCACCAACATGAATTTTCTTACTGCACGATCTATCTTGTCATGCTCGTTCTGTTCGGCTTTTCAAGCTACCACTTGTATCTCCGACGACTTTCCTACTTGATGCATCTACTACCCCAATCGCATTTCTTTTAGCGAGAGGGAGTGTCTACTCGATAATTCTTCCGAACTCTAGGAACCAACTCTATTTCTCTTACGACCCTTTTTGCAACAACTTGTAACCCGCGAGAAAGACCAATTTCTATCCAGGAAGTAATGCCTCATCTCTTTCGGGCGATCCGTATCACAATAAATTTTAGTTTAACGCGGGATGATACTTCCCACAAGTTTAAACTTATGAGACGCATAAACAATGATTCTATGCTCCAGTATAATTACTCCCCAACCTGGCAGAAACTTATTCATTAAACCCACTCTCGAGCTCACTATCATGCGCTCAGGAGTGAAGGTCAGCTCGTCCATTAACTCCCCGTAAGTGAAGTCGCCTTGTAACCCCATCTCTAAGAAAGGCCTCATTTCCTTCGGCCTAAACTACCACATCTCTCAAGACCCCATAAATCTCGTTCCTAGGGATCTAATCCCTCATAGAGTTAACTCACAACTTATTCGTGGTCAACTCCTTACCACCTTCCTAAATCAACATTACCTGCCCTAAGGGCCTTACGTTTTAATAAACCTAAGGTCGATCTACATATATATATATATATCCTATCTAAGTCATATACATATGATACAAAATATATCCCTAGTGCCTAAGGCCAATCTCAACTTTCGACATTCGCTTGGGACGTCTCGTCGAAGCGAAATCCAAACAAGGAACCCTCCCGTTACACTACTACCTCGCATTGTCGGTCATCGAGATTTGACGGTCTAAGACACATAATCGGTACCGAAAAACAAAATTTTAATTCACAACTCTACTAGTAAGATTCTACTCCTATACTTTACCATTAAATAATTGAGGATTTCAACTAACAAGACATCTACTTTCTGTAAAGTCTTGCAACCATTTATACCACAACAACATATATATATGTTTTTAAATAGCCTTCTTATCAAGGCACAACCTGAAGTCTCATTTTGACTTCATATCTCAGTCTCCCTCACATCGGTCAGAGGAGATAACTATATACAGTGCTTCTATCCCACACTTTAATAGCCCTTAATCACTCTTCTACGTGATTCTCGGTTAAACCTCTCAACCCACATCTAACAACAAAAAAATAAATGAAAGAAAGAGAAAATAATGGCGCCTCTCCACTCGCAACATCGTTAAGTGTTCATGCGGCAGAGTGTCTCACCGAAGTGAAATCCAAACAAGGAACCCCTCCGACGCATGCGTACTTAACTTGCTGATTATGGAGATAAAGCGTAACAAACACAAACAAGGCAGACAAACAATCATACACTCACACAAGATAACACAAATAATAATAAAAATATCTCCTACCTACCTCGATCCGCCTCTATAAAGTCTCAACCTGTATCCAGGAGAGATATTATAGAACAACTAGTTTTACTTTGAACTATAAGCAAGATAGCCTTACAATTTATTTTCTTGCTATCACCCCGGACCAATCGAAATGTCTTTACTCGCATTTTATATATAAATTAAGAGAAAGGAAAAATAACATCTCTCCACTCCCAACGTCGTTAAGGTTCACGCGTGGAGCGTCCCGCAAAAGAGAAATCCAAACAAGGAACCCCTCCGACACATTACTACTTAACTTTGTTGGTCGTGGAGATAAGTCATAGCATCCACATACAATGCAAACAAACAATAGAGCGCTCAAACCAAAGGGAACATAATGTAATTAATACATATGATACCTATTCATTTAAAACATTAACACTCGCTTCATAACGAGTGAAGAAATCATAAAACTTCCCTACTACGGAAGTCACATGATTACTCTTCTAAAATAGCATAAATACTACTACAAACTCAATTTACACACCCGAATCTGCAGTAGATACAATACTACTCTATCTTATTGTGGGGAATGCACTACCGACAACAAAGGTGGAATTCCCACCATTCTTGCTAATCACTTTGGGTTAGTTACTAATGGTTCTCAGATACCGCATTCGAGTTTCATCCGAACCAATATTACTTCCATCCAATCCCGACTAGGAAATCTATCATTGCCCTAGTCATCCAATCAACACAATCGAAATGAGTGGTTCTCCACTCTACGTTATAGCCATTGTTCTGACCCTGGCTGACAAAAATTTCACACGAATTCCCTTTTTCTTCCTCAACAAAGAGAATACGCTACCGGTCTCCCTAACCGTATAATTCTTTATCCACTATCGGCCTCTGACCAAACCTCGCGTGAGCATTTGAGAGTCTATCTTCTCATTATCCCAGTTATTTCAGAGAAACTCGTTGTCGCAAGTGTCCCCCGGGGCCTCTCCATAGGATAAACTTACTTCAACACTTGGCCCTCCTTATGGCTCCTTTCCATTTCAATTAATGTCGCTTGGAGTCCCAAGCTTAGCATCACTCTCTCTTCTAGCAGTACTAAGAAAACTACATCCACTGTAATTGGTAGTCGCAGTAGCAACATAAGAAAACACCACAACAAGAAACTGACCACCCAAGCACTTCTCATCTCTGACCCCAAATTACAGTTCTTCATAACCCCATCTCATGAAGCCTTCATAACGAACTTACTTGGCGTCCTTCTTCAATTAACCTATGAATCTCACATGAATGCGTAAAGGATTCTACGGGTCCTACCTCTTGGCAAAAAAATGAAATCTTACAAGAGAGTTCAATGACCTTAACCCTAAGGCTCTAGATCAAATCAAAAGAAATGCTGAAAACTTACACCATCCACACAGAATCCTAAGGACTCTAGAACCTGATGCTCTGATACCATCTGTGATAACCCGCTGACCAAAATAAGGGGTGGCTAGCCCAATACTCCAATATAACAGGAATCATAGATGGAATCATTCTCAGCATCACAATAAAAATATGACGTATCCAGGATAACCAGCCAATATTTCAGAAAACGGGTTGCCAAAAATTTTGTTTTAAAGTTAAAGGGAGAATTTAAGCAACCCAAATCCTGAAAAGATAGGGAAAACCACAAGACCTATCTAAATAATAATAATAAGAATACAATAAAAAGCCCGAATATGTTATCGGTTAACAAACTTTAAAACCATATTTAAACAATCACGAGAATTTATACAATACATCTCATTAGAGAATTTCCAAGGTTTGGGCCTCATGCCCGAATAACAGACTTGATCTTAACTAGAATACAAAAATAAAAATGTCTATACCAAATGTATCCCGTAGTACCCGCAATGCATCACGGCTCGTCGAGGACATCGAAATAGGAATTCGAATCAGGCATCCTTGCGGCGGAGTACCAGAGCGGTGACAAGATGCACATGCAACAAGAAATGTAAACGAGTTAGGGCCCGGTTCTATATAATTACCAGATGAATAAAAAGTATGACAGTTATGAATAAGATCATGCTAAAAGATAAAATCTATCTACACAATTTTAAACATAAGCTAAGGAAAAGAAGAAAAGCATGAATTGAATTTAAATAAGCAGGGGAAAAGAAAGATAAATATACATAAAGTTTTCCATTTAATACGCCAATTCATTTCAAAGTTTATTCCTTATCAGGAAATTATAACTATAATTATAAGCTCTTTATGGCTTTTATCTCAATTTACATGCCCATCCTGACATTACCATTCCTTAGCAGGAATATCATTATCAACAAATTCTCTTTGTGGCATTTCATGATGCTCTTTATGGCACATCTCATAAATCAAGTCCCACTTGATTATGAATAGTTATATTTATTTACATATAACGATTCTAAGACCGCCCCTTCGAGTTTCCCCACTGGGCGCGCCCCTAAATGACCATCATCTTCCAGGGCCTATCTATACAAGACAACCTGGGCACCTATAACGCAATACGTCGGGAAGTGGCCATATGCCTGCGGGAGAGTCAAGACCACACCCGGAATCTCCTCACCAGCGCAGAAAACATAACATAATCGCTCATATGGCCTATGGACTATATCCACCCTGCATTCATTAGCCACGGGCATCACCAAGCGCGCGAACTTCCCTTATGATGTCATTTAGAGAGGTGTGTATCAAGTAAATTAGCAGTTACCATATTCATGATTAAGTAAATTATCATTTACCATCATTAGTACCATTTCCATTTCATTTCCTTTCAATATATATATATATATATATATATATATACGTTTCATTTTAACCGAAATAATAGTCATTTAAATTATTGTAAATACCTCTTAATATACCCGGAGCCATACTTAGTTCTACTTATCATTGTCACCTCGATGAATAAATAAACTTCCAAATCTATTCTCCCAAGGTTCGTTTGTGGTGTTATTATAAACCATCAAGACTAACATAGCTCAGTGGAGCTTCTAAATTCTCCCGAACATAACACCACAACTCCTAGTTTAATAATAATCAACTAGAAGAAGGAATGCCCTAACTTCAATTGGCATATCCCCGAAAAAGTCCCCACCTATCCTATTTCTAATATAGGGTGGATAACTGAATCATCTAGGACTCTAAAAATCTAAATTTACTTCATTCAAGAAGGTTCCTAATCCCTATTGAAGACAATAAATCTTAGAAAATAAAATAAAGTTTAAGGATGAAAAATAGGGAACCGGTCGACCGGTCCTGAGACTGCGGTTGACCGCGCCTCCAAATTTTTCCTACAAAGGAAAACAGAAAGCTCAGAATGGAGGGACCGGTCGACCGGTCAAGGAACCGCGGTCGACCGTGCTCAAAATTTATGCCTTTGTTGGAAAGAAGTAAGCCCTCCCGCAAAGGCCCGGTCGACCGGTCCTGAGACCGCGGTCGACCGGTCGTAGCATACCTAGGGTTCTTCCTTCTTCGAAAATTTAACCTAAGTGAAAATTTCACTTTTCCCAAATCCTAAATCTTTTCTATTTTGAAATCAACCAACAATATTTATCTACCCAAAGATTATCCTACATGGTTTATAACCATTATAATTCACAATTTTATCATCAAAACCAAATCTAGATTTAAATACCAAAATTTCCATTTTTGATCTCCAAATACATAAATACATAAATATTACACAATTTATTCATCTTCAAACATATATTAGCAAGTATAAAACTTGCCTTGAAGTTGAAATCTCAGATTTCTCTGTGTAGTAGCATCCATCCATCTTCAATCTTCAATCTCTCTCTTCTTTCTCCTCTTTTCTCCCAAGCTTTCTTTCTCTCCTCTCTCTCTATGTTTAAGACATGAAATAGGGAAATTAGGGGATTTAGAAGACTAAATCGTGGATTAACATAAATCTCCCCACTTAAGTGGTTAATACCACATAAAAAAAATGACTCGCAAATACGCGTTAAGAAAAAACCAGGTAAATGAGCCCGAAACACAAAAATACAATATGACACTTATTTTGACTATCTCGCACATTTCGGGACTAACTACGCCCTCTAAAATGGCATCCAACAATTTTTATAAACCATTTTAAATTTCGGTTTCAATTAAACCATAATGTCATTTAAAACACATGACACTATAAAACGTACAATAGAATGATATTTACTTTTTCATACAGGAAATATGCAATAACCTATCAAATATTTACTTTCATTTCATAAAATTAATATTTACTCCAGTTCCAACATTTTATATAATTACCTTATGTGGTAAATTAGTATAAAAATGAGCCTCCTAAAATCGAGGGTTGTTATAAAGCAGTTATGACGAAACCTTCCCTTTTCGAGTTACGGGTTTACCTCTACAACCTCAACAAAATCTCCATTAACGACTCCCAAACTCTCAATTAATAATACTACAAGTACCATATACCTAACAACAAGATTTTCTACTTAAAACATGTCTGAATTCATCAAGTATCATGGTTTAATGGGGTAAAATTCATATAAACTACAAGAACCCTAATTTTCTTTTAGTTTTTAGTCTTTCAAATCTTTCCCAGATTTCCTACTTCTAAACCCATACAATTTCGTGGCTTATCCTCTACATGTGATTTAAATGTCCAGAATACGTCTACTTCCTCTACAACATATGATTTGAAATCTCCAAAATTATAATTTCTTCCATGAAACATATTCTAAACAGCCCTAGACTAACATGATTGAAACACTAACTAAAATAAAGCAAGATACATACTTGCCTGAAATTTGAGTTTCTGATTTGTGGACGAAAGTGGTATGGTTGCGTTCCTTATCGCGTGATCTACGCTTTGGCGGTGTAAACAGTCGAGTCCCTAGCCTTGAGTTTCTTAGAAAGATCTCTTACCCCTTCTCTAATGGTCGTTCTTTGATTTTGTTTTTGTTAACCCTAGAAGGTAACTCATAAAGGCTGATTTATCCTTAGGAAATTCATGGGTTTAATTACCCAAAAATGTAAAATGTCTAAAATACCCTCCCGGGATGCCAATTGGGCTTAAAAACGCACCGAGACCCAAACTAAACCTCCGGGTACATTATTTTTACTATCTCGACCCTTCCGTACACATTAGCGCACTCAAAATGATCATATAGGCGACTTATAATTTATTCACTTTGAATAATAATAATTTAATACCGACATGACAAAGGCGTGTCCTAACTTAATTTCCATAATTTTTATATTATTTTCTCGTGACAATTTTAATAAATTCAATTCTACATGTTACTCTACTCAATAAGTAATATTTAACAAATCAACAATTTTCTAATAATTACTAACTCTCTTCATGCTAGTAACATTTAGAATAAATTTTCGGATTGATATTAAATTAATTTATTTCAATTAAATTTAATAAATCCATAAATTTAAAAGCCATAAAAATACGGGGTATTATAAGAAGCGGGATCCGAAGATAATAAGATAAAACTAAAGAAAGTATTATTTTAAGGAAAGAGCAGTATAATCAAGTATTTAGTTTAAAAATAGAATATAGTTAAACATGCAAATCGTATACAAGTTAGAACAACAATTTAGATAAAATTGGATAAAATGAAAATGAAGCCAATTTAAGGTTCAAATAAATATATGTCCTTTATCACATTTTAGGACAAATTTAACATACACATACCCAAACTTACTTAAAAATATTTTTCACCAAAGAAGGGAAAAATTAGTTTAAAATTAAAAAAGAGAACAAGTTTAGTTTAGAAAAGAGATACTAGTTTAATCGCACACAGAAGTTATAATTTCAGATACATCTTAGTTTAGATCTAAAAACTGGTTCTAACGTGTGAAATATACATAGGCTAAAACTTGTACAAAACAGATTATACATCTTATTATATATACGTATGTATGGAGAATGTTGAGTGGCTTCCAATCCTTTGATTCTATTTTTGTAGAATTTATAATTTTTTTATTCAAACTATTTTACGTGTCATCTTTTTAACTTAACAAAAGAGTCATTTATACTCACTGATTGACATATGTCCCACGTCTCATTTAGGAGAACAGTTATAACTGAATGTGGATATATTACCCAAACTTGGAAACTATTCAAGACTCCCCTCTTACTCTTAATGGTTTACGCACTGTGCAAGTCTCCAATCTTCACACTAGGGAACACCCTATTTTTGTTCTTCCGAATTCATCTCCGACGTCCAACTAATCTTCACTTATCTCCGGCGTTATCAAAGTTGGGTGACCTTTCAATAAGGTACATAATTGTTATTCTGTTATAGTTTACCCGTGTTCATTTTCTGTTCATAAATATAACCAATATGATGAAATCTAAGTTCATCCATGTTCATTTTAGAAACTGGGTTTATCAGTGTTCATTTTTTTTTCCAGAATTTATCCGTGTTCATTTTCAAAACCGGGTTTCCATTTGATGAAATCTGCCACAAATATAACCTTAAATGCCCGTAAAAAATGAGTTTAAAAAATGGATCCTTTAACCTCAATGGCCCATAAAAATGAATCTCCAACAAAGGTTAATGTACTTTAATGTTCGGTTTCAACTGCCAGAGAAATGAAATTATATCTTGGATTTCAAAACAAAGAATAATGTACTTTAATTTACGTTAGAATGGTTTGTGAAGGAGAAAGGTAATAGCATAAGTGTATCTTTTAGTTTGACAAACAAAAAACAAATCAAACCCGATTTAAGTAACAAACAAATCCAGTGGAAAACATTGATGAGGGCGGAAGGTAATAGAGTATGGGTATCTTTGTTTTCTCCATTCATTACAGAGCACAAAAAACAAACAAACCCAATTTCAAAGAGAGTATGAAAAAACAAGCAAACCCAGTAGAAACCATCGCCGTCGAGTTAGAAAACCATCGCCCCCCAGTTCAAAATGATGGCGTAAGAGTTAACACCCAGTTTTATGCTATTAACACACATTTTTAAGGTACAACCAGGGAACACTCATTTTGTAAGGTACGACACAAGAATACCCAGTTTTTCGGCAACCCGAACTCCGGAACTCAACCAATCATCCAACCCTAAACATCCAGTTTTTCTTCTTCCAAACTCATGTTCGACGTCCAACCAATCTTCGCCCATCTCCAGCATTGAACTTATCAACGATTTTCACCCACCTTCACTCTCCTATCTCCGACGTTGAACTACTTGAACAAATGTGTGTTATGAAAATATAAACAAGCCTGCAACTCATTGTAATGACACAAATTTCCAATTGAGTCCATATATAGTTTTGGCTCAATTCCGGACAAAAACATTTATTCATAGGTTAGTGATTTATTGTAATACTCTCAAGCCTATAAAGTGTGTGTTGAAGACGTAGCCGCAAAGAATATAAAGCTTCATCAAAATGCAGGTTTGCGTGCCTCGTTTCTATGTCATCATCTAAGGTTCCATGCTCCCAAGGTATGAATGTAATTATATTTATATAGGAGCTTGGAACAATATTTATTGGGTGTTAGGTTTAATAAAAAACCATGTTTTACTTTCAGAATAATTTAATTGGAACTTTAAAATAAAGTACATAAAGTTTATGGGCCAAAAATTGAATTTATCAAAAAATTTCTGGAAGTCGTTCGAAGTCTCGTTCGAACGAGTTTTTTTCGTTCGAACGAGTTTTTTCGTTCGAACCAGGTTTCGTTCGAACGAGTTTCCCAACGAACCTAAACTGGTCAGTCGTTCGAACGAGTTTGGTCGTTCTAACGAGATATCTAACGAGTTTCTAACGAGCCCAGTCTGGTCGCTCGTTAGAAGTCTCGTTCGAACGAGAGTCAAGTTCGTTCGAACGAGATGCCAGGCGGGAACAGTTTTGAGCAGTTTTTGGCAGTTTTTACCCACTTTCCCCACTTGGTTTTTAACTAACTTTTTCAAGACTTATTAAGGATGGGAAACACATTTTTCTAATTAACTTTTCCAACCAAGTTTATCTCCTAGAGAGAGTTTGAGAGCAAAAATATTTTAGGAAAATGTTCAAGTTTTGAGGGTTATTTTTTAAAGAAAATGCATATACCACTCTAGTGTTTACACCCAATTGTGTTTATCCAAGTTTCTATATTTATATCAATTGCTTGGAGTTTTGGCACCGGTTTTCTCTACCGAATTGAAAAAGAGAAGTTTTGGGTTTCCTTCTACATCCCATCACAAAGAAGAAGAAGTTTGTTGCGGTATTACTCACTTGGAGAAAGGATCCAAGCTTGGGTGATGGTGAACATACAAAGTCCTATCGGTGGATTCCGAGATCGCGGTGGAGCTCCGTGGTTGTCCGCTAGGAAGAGGTTTCTACAAGAAGGAGCGACAAGGCTTGAGAGGGTTCGAGTCGAGGATGTAAGTCTTTTGTCTTGTATTTGTATAATTCCGTATCTAGTGGACTTGTGGCTAGGGCCGTCCGAGGTTTTTTCCCGTTTTCGGTTTTTCCTCTTACATCGCGGCGTAGTGTGACATTGTTTATTTTTATCTTGCACAAAATTTAGAACGCATGCTTTAGGTTTAATTCAAGATAAAATTCGGTTTAATTCTCACACTATATTAAAATTGGACTTCAATTTAATATTGGGTAAAATTGTGTAATTCAAGTCACTTGCATTAATTCAGTTTGGCCTAACTTGGAAATATGAACAATCATAATTTAGGCAAATTCTAGGACTTGGATTTAATTGTACTTAATCATTTAAAGTGTAAACTAATTTGTTTAAGTTAATTCTCACTTTATTTTGTTTATGTTAAAATTGGAATTTTAATATTTAAATTTGAACCATCATCCTACCGTTTACGCTTCCGCATATAAATTAAGTTTTACAAGGAAATTACAAAGTTTGATTTTAAATTGTGAAGAATTTTAAAACCCCGGGGATCCATAAATCTCAACAAGTGGTATCAGAGCCAAAAACGATAAATTATTTCGTTAAGATCCTTTAAATTTTTGGCTAAATTGAATTTTCCCCATTTTCAAAATTTCCTATTTTTGATGGTTCAAACTACGCGTATTGGAAAGCGCAAATGAAATCGGCACTTAAATCTATCGATGAACATTTTTGGATGTCGGTTGTTAACGGGTGGTCCCCACCAACTCATCTAATTGAAAATGAACGTGTTCCCAAACCAGTCGATAGATGGACCGAAAATGAGTTTAAGCTTGCAAATTTTATTTCCCGTGGTTTAAATGCTTTATTTAGCGCTGTCACACCGGATGAATTCCGACGCATTATGACGTGTGAGACCGCTAAAGAAGCTTGGGATATTTTGCAATTAACTCATGAAGGAACTAGTGTCGTTAAAGCTTCAAAACTCCAAAACCTCACCACTAAATTTGAAACTATCAAAATGGTTGAAAAAGAAACTTTTGATAAATTTTATGCTAGACATTCTGATATTGTTAATTCATCTTTTAACTTGGGAGAGAAAATACCTGACGACCGTGTTGTAAAGAAAATTTTAAGGTCCCTACCCGATAGATTTATTCCTAAGGTGACCGTTTTAAATTCTTTACCCACTTTAGCTTCTAAGAAATTAGAAGAACTTGTAGGTGATTTACAAACCTATGAACTGGATATGTTTCCCTCTAAAAATGAAAAGAAAATCGAAAAGGGCGTTTCTTTAAAAACCCGAAAAGAGGTTAAACAAGTAGTAGAGAGCGAGAGTGATAGTGACTCGGAAGATATGGCTTTATTTGCTCGTAAATTTAGAAAATTTCTTAAATTCAACAAAGATAAATTTAAAAAAGATTTTAAGAAATTTGAATCTTCTAAACATGATAAAAACGAGAAGATTTCTAAAGCCGAAAAGATCCCTAAGTCTAGTAATGAAAATGTTGATAAGGACGAGTCTAATAAATGTTTTGGTTGTGAAGGTTATGGCCATAGGGCTTATGAGTGCCCCACTAAACTAAGGAAATAGGGTAAGCAACCCATTTCATATAATGCAACCCTTAGTGATAGTGATACGGAAGAAAAGCCCGATTCCCCCACAAAGAAAAATTTTGTAGCTTTTATGGCAAGTCATGTGAGTGATAATAAGAACTCATCGATTGATGACACGATAGAACATGCCACTTCCAAGGTCATTGTTCATGATTCCCTTATTTTTGATGATAGTGAGAGTGGAGAAGAAAAAGAGAGTGAAAATGAAGAAGAGGTTGATGAGAGTGAACTTCAAAATGCTTTTCATGAATTATATAAAGAATCTATTAAATTGAAAAGAGCTAATTTGAAGTTAGAAGCTTGTTTAAGAGAAAGTGTCAAGGTCGTTGATGATAGTGCCTTAATAGAAGACCTTAGGACACGAGAGAGGACTCTTCGAGAGAAGCTAGAATACGTAGAAGGCGAGAGAGATAGCCTTAGGGGTTTAATGGAATCCTTGAAAAAGGAGCTTCTCGTTTTTGAAGAGCGTAATTTTTTACTAGAATCTACCATTTTAGATTTGGAAAATAAATTAAAAGATTCTAGTAATGTCAAATTTGATTTGGAATGTCATTCGGAAAAACTTGATAAAATGTTAGGAACAATACAAATTAAAAATGACACATTTGGTTTAGGCTTCAATACTTGTAATGAATTCAACCCTAAAGTCAAAAACCAACATTTTAGGAGAATCTACTAGGAATGCATTTAAAGATCACTCCTTAGGTAAATCTTTTCGACATGTTTTCACTTGTTCACATTGTGGTCGAAAAGATCATCTTAGGAAATTTTGTTTTGATCTTAAACGAATTCCTAGAAAATCCCATTGTAAAGTAACCACGGTCGCTAATGTTCCTACACCCCAAGATTGTCATTCTTCATTAATTTGGGTTAGGAAATCCGATTTGGTTGCCTTACAAAATAGGGATTTTGATTCTCATTTACTATCACATCCTTCCTCCCTTTCTAAATTTAAAGGTTGAATGTGTTAGTGTTTGCATACTTTAGCTTTTGTACTTCATGCTATATTCACATGCTAAATGTATGCTTGTTTAATCATTTTCTAGTCTTTGACCCATGCTTATCCCATGCTAGAATTATGATTTTTGTTTATCTTTTGTATTATATTTCTTTCATTTTGTTTTCTTTAAATGAAAAATACAAAAAGATTTTTGTTTATCATTTGGACTTTATCTCTTGATAATTTGAGCTTAATGAAAGAATCAAATGATTTTTGTTTGTCCTTTTGAGTATATATATATTTAATTTTTGGATAAAAATGTTAAAAACTCAAAAAGATTTTGTTTTGTGTGTATTTTTGTTTGACACACTTTATGTGGCATATAGTTGTGTTTGAATCCCATCTTTTACGCTCCCACGTGGCTAGAACTTTTGGTTTAGATTTTCAATCCTTAAAATGTTCTTTACCATGTTTTATATGGAGTTGTTGGATTATGTATTGTTTAAATGGATTCTATTCATATATGCCTCTTTCACACATGCACGAGATCTTTTGAAATCTTAATGTCACATGTTATATTTGAGCTTTTTGAGGTGTTCTCCTATCAATCTAGGCATCTACATATCTATGACCTAGGAGGACTAGTGCATGTCAAAATTCGTTGCATGTGAGATTTGTGTGAAAAATGAAAACATGATAAATTAATATATGCACGGGGAAGGGCTCCAAAAGGATGAATTAAATCCTTTACGATAGTAAGCCACTGTTGATTGGATCTAAAAGAAATACGCGATCCAAAGGCCTAAAAACAGAATATTTGGCATTAAAAAGAAAGCAATTGCCAAGGCCTATGTTTGTTTGATATATTCATTTAAAAAAAACAAAAGAATATATATGGTCATTGAGGGAGAATTGGATGGTATATCAACGGTTTGCACAATGTCCGTTTATCCTAGTTGTCTTTAATGTCATGACTCTATTTGGTTTGTAGAATCATCATCATGCTAGGCTTGTATGCATTGTGTAAGTTTGTTCATTGAGTTCAATCTATATTGTCACATGAGGTTATATTTCAATGTGATGAAGTTTACAATCAAATGAGAACTCCGTGAATGTTTACTAAGTGTTTGGGTCTAAATTTAAATTGTTGCTAGTTCACACCCCTACACTTCCGTTTCCATATGACACATTTTTGCCATACGAGTGTGCAAACTTATTGTATTTTGTGTTATGTGTGTGTTTATGTCTATCTATATATGCACGTACTTATTGGTATATTTATAGTATATATATATATATATATATATATATATATATGATATTTGTTTATCTTTGCCTTGCTTTTATTGCCCATATGCTTTAATAACTTAACACTTTAAGCTTCAACATGCTTTTATGTTTTGATTCTTTAACCTTTGTCTATTCCTGAACAAAAAGGGGGAGAATGATGATAGGGGGAGAAATGGTATCTAAACCTATTATTATTGTATCTTTGTTTGGGGGAGATTTATCTTAGGGGGAGACGTATTTCTAAGTAAATGTCATTGTTTGATAAAGGGGAGAGAATTATTTTAGGGGGAGTAATTAATTAATTGCGATTAATATATTTTGATATTCCCTATGCATTTGATGAGTTTGCTTAAGTGTGCAGGTATTCTACTAAAGCGACAACTTTAAAAGGCAAAGTGTTTAATCCTTGGGTTGAGTCAAGATTGGGAGGGTTATGTTTTGAGTTTAGTGAGCTTGACGGCCCTTTAGGATTTTTGTTTTGGTTTTTGTCCCGGAATAGCCAAAGGGGGAGATTTGTAAGGACACAAATTTCCAATTGAGTCCATATATAGTTTTGGCTCAATTCCGGACAAAAAAATTTATTCATAGGTTAGTGATTTATTGTAATACTCTCAAGCCTATAAAGTGTGTGTTGAAGACGTAGCGGCAAAGAATATAAAGCTTCATCAAAATGCCGGTTTGCGTGCCTCGTTTCTACGTCATCATCTAAGGTTCCATGCTCCCAAGGTATGAATGAAATTATATTTATATAGGAGCTTGGAACAATATTTATTGGGTGTTAGGTTTAATAAAAAACCATGTTTTACTTTCAGAATAATTTAATTGGAACTTTAAAATAAAGTACATAAAGTTTCTGGGCCAAAAATTGAATTTATCAAAAAAATTCTGGAAGTCGTTCGATGTCTCGTTCGAACGAGTTTTTTCGTTCGAACCAGGTTTTTGTTCGAACGAGTTTTTTCGATCGAACCAGGTTTCGTTCGAACGAGTTTTCCAACGAACCTAAACTGGTCAGTCGTTCGATATGTCGTTCGAACGAGTTTGGTCGTTCTAACGAGATATCTAACGAGTTTCTAACGAGCCCAGTCTGGTCGCTCATTAGAAGTCTCGTTCGAACGAGAGTCAAGTTTGTTCGAACGAGATGCCAGGCGGGAACAGTTTTGAGCAGTTTTTGGCAGTTTTTACCCACTTTCCCCAATTGGTTTTTAACCAACTTTTTCAAGACTTATTAAGGACGGGAAACACCTTTTTCTAATTAATTTTTCCAACCAAGTTTATCTCCTAGAGAGAGTTTGAGAGAAAAAATAGTTTAGGGAAATGTTCAAGTTTTGAGGGTTATTTTTCAAAGAAAATGCATATACCACTCTAGTGTTTACACGCAATTGTGTTTATCCAAGTTTCTATATTTATATCAATTGCTTGGAGTTTTGGCACCGGTTTTCTCTACCGAATTGAAAAAGAGAAGTTTCGGGTTTCCTTCTACATCCCATCACAAAGAAGAAGAAGTTTGTTGCGGTATTACTCACTTGGAGAAAGGCTCCAAGCTTGGGTGACGGTGACCATACAAAGTCCTATCGGTGGATTCCGAGATCGCGGTGGAGCTCCGTGGTTGTCCGCTAGGAAGAGGTTTCTACAAGAAGGAGCGACAAGGCTTGAGAGGGTTCGAGTCGAGGATGTAAGTCTTTTGTCTTGTATTTGTATAATTCCGTATCTAGTGGACTTGTGGCTAGGGCCGTCCGAGGTTTTTTCCCGTTTTGGGTTTTTCCTCTTACATCGCGGCGTAGTGTGACATCGTTTATTTTTATCTTGCACAAAATTTAGAACGCATGCTTTAGGTTTAATTCAAGATAAAATTCGGTTTAATTCTCACACTATATTAAAATTGGACTTTAATTTAATATTGGGTAAAATTGTGTAATTCAAGTCACTTGCATTAATTTGGTTTGGCCTAACTTGGAAATATGAACAATCATAATTTAGGCAAATTCTAGGACTTGGATTTAATTGGACTTAATCATTTAAAGTGTAAATTAATTTGTTTAAGTTAATTCTCACTTTATTTTGTTTATGTTAAAATTGGAATTTTAATATTTAAATTTGAACCATCATCCTGCCGTTAACGCTTCCGCATATAAATTAAGTTTTACAAGGAAATTACAAAGTTTGATTTTAAATTGTGAAGAATTTGAAAACCCTGGGGATCCATAAATCTCAACACTCATCTCAATTAAATAATGGGTGTTGTGAAACATGACAAATGAGTGTTCAGTTAATATTAATAAATGGGTCCTCTCTCTCTCTCTCTATTTTAGTTCTCAATATTGTCCCACCTTTTGATCGTAATGTTTCATTTGGTTATTGCTTATCGCTAACATGTATGGATTTTTTTTGTAGGTCAAAATGGCAAAAAAAAATATTGTTTTTATGGGTACTTATCAAAAATAGTATATATATATATATAACATTTAGAAAATAACCTTTTTTTTATATATTTATACATACAACAAAGATAGTTAAAAACGGTTTTGATATATATTTTAAGAAATTATATTTTTCCCTTTTTTAAATAGTTTTTATGTATATTTACCAAACTTTGCCAGTGTTACTTTACCATTTATTAAACATAATTCTTTTATATATTTATAAAAAACATTTTAAAAATGACTATTTTTATATATACTTATAAAAACAGTTTAAAAACTATTTTGATATATATTTTAAAAATGACTGATTTTTTGTGTTCTAAATTTTTTTTCATATATTTATAAAAAAACATTTCAAAAAATAATTGTTTTTTAACTTATTTAGAAAAACATCTAGGATATCTAAAAAAAACTATTTTGATATATATTTAAAAAAGCATATATTTAACTATTTTTTTAAAACAATAAAAATAGAACTATTTTTATATATATTTATAACAACACCAAAGAGAGTTAAAAAGCTATTTTGACATACATTTTAAAAAAATAACAGTTTTTTTCTCCTTTTTAATAGCTTTTATATATGTTTATATAAAAAAGAATTATATATATATATATATATATATATATATATATATATATATATATATATATATATACACACACACACACACACACACACACACACACACACACACACAAATTTGTAACTATTGTTTTACATATTTTTTTTAAAAAACAATTTTTATAAATATTTATAAAAACATTGTGAAAGATAAATGTTTTTATAAATATTTATAAAAACAATCAGATTAGTTTGAAAACTTTTTTCATATATATTTTAAAAAATAACATTTTTTTTAACAATGTTTATGTGTATTTATAAAAAAAACAATTTTTATGTATATTTGAAACACTTTTTAACTATGTTTTACCTATTTTTTTTTATAAAAAACTGTTAAAATAGTTTTATATATATTTATAAAAAAACATTTAAAAAATAGCTATTTTTATAATTATTTATAAAAATAGCAAAGGTAGTTAAAAACAATTTGGATATACATTAAAAAAATGATTGTTTTATTGATTTTTTTTAAAGACAATTAAAAAAATAAATGTCTTTATTTATATTTACAAAAGTAACATAGATAGTTAAAGAACTGTTTTGATATATAATTAAAAAAATAACAGTTTTTACTCTTTCTTTAACAATTTTTATATATGTTTAAAAAAAATCTTTATATACTTTTACAAAACTTTGTAACCTTTATTTTACCTACATTTTTAGTCCAAAACATTTTTTATATATATTTGAAAAAACTAAAAAAATAACTACTTTTGTATTTATTTATAAAAAATGTTTTATATACATTTACAAAGCTTTGTAACAATTATTTTACCTACATTTTTAGTACAAAATATTTTGTATGTATATTTAAAAAAATGTAAAAAAATAACTATTTTTATATATATTTATAAAGAGTAAAATCAGGTTGAACTATGTTTTTATATATATTTAAAAAATAATGGTTTTTACTATTTTTTAAATAGTTTTAATGTGTATTTACGAAAAATAAGTTATATATATATATATAGTAATATAACTTTTTGAATGTTATTTTACTTATTTTTTCACAAAAAACAGTTAAAATCCCCTTGATTGGTTGTGTCATTTTGCCACGTTGTCTCATTTGTAATTTCATTTCTATATTTATGTCAATTATAATTTTACATGCATACTCGAAATGGTATTTTCATTTTTTTGTTTAGATATGGAAATTTAAATTTTTAATTAATATTTTTTATATAGAAAGATTTGCAGCCTAAAACTAAAATGAAAACTCTTATTTGTCATGGCTCAATAGCAATGCATAACATTTACATGCTTACAAAAGTAGTATCTTTGTAGTTGCAACCATTATGCGATACGACTAACTACTTTGCCATGTATTTTTTTTATTACTCAATTGTTGTTCAAGTGATGTGGCTCCGTCATATTTTTTTTTTGTTTTTCATGTGTAGAGATTTGATAAACATCACATATATTTAACTATTAATCTGAATTTCACAATTGAATTTTAAATAATAATTAATGTGTTACATGCGCTCGTGCATCGCACGGGTTACCACTTGTACATATAGCTTGGATTACTCATATATATATATATAGAAAAGATCTCATACATACCCAGTTTGCATACCCTCCGTGTGGACCATTTTTTTAAAATAGTAAAAAAAATAATTTTGGGTTGATTTTTTTTATGATTTTTAAACATTTCAGTAGGACCATGAAAAAATAATCAGCTCAAAATGAATTGTTTTGCTATTTTAAAAAAATCGGTCAAACCTTGTCAGTTTTTAAGTTGTTAAAAACTGACAAAGTTTGGCCGATTTTTTTAAAATAGCAAAAAAATTCATATTCAGTTGAATTTTTTTTATGGTCCTATTGAAATGTTTAAAAACTATAAACAAAATTTAGATCAAAAATATTTTTTTTACTATTTTATCAAAAATGGTCCGCGCCAGCGGTATGCAAACTGGGGTATGCATGAGAACCTCTCTCTCTCTCTCTCTCTCTCTCTATATATATATATATATATATATATACTAGGGTGTACTTGTGCCGATGGCACGGTTAAAATATTTTAATAATTTATTATTTCTCAAATTTATTAATTTTAATTATTAGAGTAGTTGAAAATTTGAAACACGAAAGAAAAAGTTAACACATCGATTCGAAATTGATATTTCAAAAGACGTATTTATGTCAGGACTACTTACATGAACGTGTCACATTCGTTTCCAAATTGACTTGTGTTAGTGGTATAAGAGAATTAATAGTTTAAATAGATTGACATGATAATGTAAAAAAATTGGAAGTTAACTTTTTTTAAGTAATAAAATCATACAATTAAATTTTAATTATTGACTTGATATTTCTCAAGTTTATTTGTTTAACTGTTAAATAGATACTTACAAACTTAGACATAGATACTTACAAACTTAGACATGACATGATGACATGATATGAAAATTGTTAAACTGATCCAATGATCATGATAAACAACTCGTGTGTCACAATCATGTTACAATTATTCATTTTTTTAGTGCTACAACTGAAACCAGTATACTTAAAGTAAAAAAAATTAAACATAAACGATTATCAACAATTTAAACGATTATCACCAATTTAAACGTGTGTACCCGTGCCGATGGCACGGTGAAAATATTCGAATTATTTATTTTTCTCAAATTTATTATTTTTATTGTTATAAAATAGTTAATAATTTTATAAACAAAAGGAATATCAACACATTAATTCGAAACAAAAGGAATATCAATACATTATCCTCAATTGTTATAAAGACGCATTTATATTACGATTTACTTACATGAACATGGCATGTTCGTTTTGAATTTTTGAACTACTCCATAACTGTTCAAATACACATTTGAAAAATTCTTTTGTCATTATCCATTAGAGAACGGGTCATATCGTTGTTTACCTACATCATGGCCATGTTTGGTAAAAAAGAGAATTTTCTGTCACTTGATATTTATTGAAATTGTGTTCGCAGTAGGAAAAAACATATAAGACTTCGTCTCATGTCATCTATTTTTGCACTGTATCGTATTTTGAATTAGCCATGTTGATTTTTTAATATAATTTCTTTCTCAAGACTATTTATAATATTTATAAAAAAATGTATCCAAATGCACTCAAAAGGTTAAATAATTTATCCAAATGCAATCAAAGGTTAAATTATGTAGGCACTATGAGAAATGACATAAAAAGTTAAGAAACTCTAGGCTGCCATCAACACAAAATTATATTTGCAGAACATGTGTGGTCATCACATTGCACAATCCTTTTGGTTGTACAACATTTTAGGGGAATTTGCAGAACATGCGTGTCAATTTTGTGTAGCTTTAATAAGTGGATGTACTTCATCTACCTAACAAACTAATACATCAAAATTATTTCATATGTTCCCACATACCTTGAGCCTTGTGCCCTGATGTAGAAACCTAGAGCCACACGCAAACCTACTCTGAAAAGGCGTGTCTATTTTATATAGCCTTCTTTTAATCAGCACCCATTAATATCAGCATTAAAAAAAATTAATGTTTTAACACCTCTAAATATCATCATTAAAAAAATAATGTATTGATACCAAGTCTAAAACACAACAACACCCATGTTCAGAACACTCATTTTTTAGAATACCAAGTCTAGAATTAATGCATTTCTTATAACATGCATCACAACAAAGATGAACATCAATTTCCATAACTGTCAAAGACCAATGCAAATATAAGGATAATAATACCGACAGTTTCAGACAGATTTTGCAAACCGGGTGAAGTGTCTGACACGGATTAAGTATATTTTGTAATGAGTCCCATGTGATAAAAAAATCCACACAATCCATGTTTCACACGTCAATGAATTTGCACCCATTTCAAGAAACTCAAGATTAGTATTCACCAGTAAAAACTCAACATTACATTTAATGATGTAAAAAATTAAAAAAAAAATCATGAGAGTCTAACCGATTGTCCTAAAGTAATTGACAAAATGAAATGAACCTTCTGAATCCAATATTCTCCAAAAATTAGAAATTCATCTCTCGAACTGTGTAGAAATCTAAATGGCATCAAAGTAGGAGAATACTAATCTAAATTTGATCAAATGAAAAAACTATAATCTTTAAAATAGAAAAATTACAAACTATTCAAAAATAAAAATTAAATCGCCGTAACCTAACAAATTGCAAAAATCAAAATCTAAATTTGAAAACTGTAAAAATCTAAACTCATCATCGGACATAAACAAAGAAGGAGCCGGAGATCTTGAGCCTGTGTCAATTTGGTATTTGAAGTGAAGTTTTCGGGTGTTGAAACCGGGTATGGCCGGACCTTTGTGGGTATCCGGGTTTGAAGGTTTTGGTTGATTTAAACCTCATATGGCAGGTGCTCGTCAGATTTAACTTGGTGTTGGCCGGATTTGCAAACCCGATTTAACTTGGTGATGGCCGGACATTCGTGTAAGGTTTTGGTTGCTAGCCAGATCTGTCTCGGATTTTCTCGTCGGACATAACATGGTGATGGCCGGATTTGTCTCGGATTTAACTTTCTAGTCGAATCTGTCTCGGACAGTTCTGTCACCAGAACAGGTGAATACCTACTCACGCAAGAGAAAGAGAGTGATGCGGTGAGTAGAGAGAGTGATGGTCGAGAAACACTCTGGTCCATTAAAATCAACTCGAAAAACAACTCGAAAATCCACTCTGCTCCATTAAAATCAACATGTCTAAGAATCAAAATAAATAAAAAACCCACATATAAAAACCAAAACCTTAGTAAAGAAAGCCCATCTACAAAGTATGAAAAAAATACATTCAGAAGGAAAAGTAGAAGTCAAGCCTGATATGGTAATCTCAAGCCTGATATGCCGAATTAAAAAATACATTCAGAAGGAAAAGTAGAAGTCTAGACCTGCAAGACCAAAAAATAAAACCCAAATCTCAAATATGGTTACCTCAAGCTCCGATGAAATCGTTCCCTCAAGATCTGATGAAATCAACTACCTCAAGTATTTATGCATGTGTTTATGAGCGAGGAAGAAAGAAGATTCGTGGATGGAGGAGTTCAAGCGACCGGAGATCAAAGAGGGTTGAATCGTTCACCTAAAGGTATTCAATCGCCATGATCTGTTACAGTAAGGGAGTATAACCCGACGTGAACAAAGAATTTTCGATGGTATTTTTCAAATCTCGAAACAGAAGTAAAGCAAACCTCCTCGCTCGGTACCTGTTGGATCTGATAGAACTCGAAAAAAATCACCATAGGAGTGACCCTTTTGATCTGCTTCAATATGTGCCTCCATGGATTGGGTTTTCTTTGGGAGAACTCGAAAATAAGTTCAGAATTTTTTTGTAAGTTTTGTTGGGATTTGGGTTTCTTTAGGAGAGCAAACATAGAGATATGAGAAGAGGTAGAGAGAGAGAGTTCTTGTGGGGATGGTTGGGACGCTCAAGGTAGTGATGAAGATGGGACGGGTGAGAGGCTCAAGACTCACAATCAAAAATTTCCATATTGCCACAATCTTTCAACATTCGATCTGGCCGTGAGTTAGATAATCTCAACCCTTAATTGGTTTACACCAAAAATCACCTGATTTAATCTTAGCCGTCAGTTGATAAAGACCAAACTTATCAACTTTCGATCTCAACCATCAGTTGGCTTGGACAAAAAATCCCTCCTCCTTTATTATATATATATATACACACACATTCTAAATGTGACGGTTCATATATATATGATGTGAACCTATATTGGGTGTGTATGATATATGTTATGTGGTGCATAACCCTCTAGTGCTATCATGAGAAGTTGCTCGATCTGGGAAAATCCCTTGGCTCGAGGAGTAGGGAGAGTATAGCCCCAGGTCATAGCATCCGATACTTTACCATGCGTGAGGTAGGGGTAAGGCATATTGGGTACGATTCTTCTTACCCTTAGGTAAGGAACTATTGACGCTTCCTACATGCTTGTGAATTGGTTCTATACCATGTCGGTGTAAGAGTCTGACTACTGGTAGCCCAGGATGATATGTGATTAATTTCCTGGCAGATGATAGCATTGTAGAGACTTTTATTATACGTGTACGATGTGTGTTATGTATTGCCCTACTTGTACGATATGTGTATTATGTATTGCCCCTTTTTAGCATGAGATTGGATAAGTATGTTTTTATGTTTGTAGACTGGAAATTAAGAGTATGTACTATGGACTGAGGGCCTAATTGATTTTCACGACTAACAATGTTAGGGAGTAGTGTATTGGGGGGGGGGGGGGGGGGTTCCTTATTTGGATTTTGCACGAAACCTGGAACTATGTTGGAAGTGGGAAAATTTTTGGTCAGTAGCACATGGGGTATTCGAATTTGCAAATTTTATGGGAATGTCATTCAACTATGATAATAAGTTATAGTTACGCTAATGGGAGTTATGCATCGCCTTGAGGGGGTATCGTTCGTAGATTTAGTGGGGTAGCTTAACTTAATATTTAATGTGTATGTTTAGGTGCACTATGTAGATGAGAGGTGAGGTCGAGTCTCAAAGGAGTGATACTCCACATCAATTATGAAATCTTGCATTTTTAATTATTATGCATTTAATTCACTTGCTATAACTATTTTCAAACCCAGGGATCTGACCCGTTTATATCTTTCCCTTGCAATATATATATTATGTCTAATTTAGTTGTTCCTCTACAAGAACGACCATTATGGTTATCTGTTCAAGAGTGTTAGGAGTTTTAGCATGTGTGGGATGTTACAGGATTTTATTATAGACACTTCTCTTTTTGTAATCTAGTTGAGAATTCACAATTGTAAATCATCTGTGTATACCCAAAGGTCTTATATGTTTATCTCTTATATAGTTATCTCTTGATGTTGTTTGGTCTATTGCCCGATAGCATATTCAGGAATATTCTTTTATATGACTACTCATAGCATGTTAATGATCTAGTCCTTTAATTGTCTATTATGTTTATGTTACGTAGTATGTGAATGACTTATTGTAGGTACACTTTTTTAAAAAGAATATTTTTTGCACCTGTTTATCTTGTATAAGTTGGTTACCGGTTATATTTATATTCGACAGTTGATGCTGAGAATGATACACTTGAGATTCTTGTTGTATTTTAGCATAGGGTTGGCCACCCGTTATATTGAATCAGAGGGGTGTCACACAAACCTTTATAAACCCCTCATAAAACCAAAAATCCCATTTTACCCTTGTTGAACCGATCTGGACTCGACAACACACCAAATTAACGCTCCAAAATGTGATAGCGCATAAGGGAAATCTGATCTAAAAACTTGACCAATATCTTTCGAACAACTTAATAAATGTCATTCTAATTACTTAAGCTACGTCTTTCGACATATGAATCGCCCAACCCTATTGTAAACCAGTAGCATGTCGTTAGATGCCCTGCTTCTAACGATCCTTCTAATGACCTGTGTACTATCATTCGAACGACATCACTTAACATTTGAATGACCCTATTTCTTTTTCTTTTCATTTTTCTCAAAATTTTCACCCATAATTCCTCCATATTTACAATTAACTCCTCCTTAATTATCATTAATATATAATCTAAGTATAATTTAATTAAATCATAGGGACAGGATATTACAAACTTCCCTCCTTGGGGAATCTCGTCCCCAAAATTCTCATTCCACTAATACTCAAACTCATATGGCCCACCAACTTCCATCCCAAGTCCTAGAAATTCTCTAAGATAATTCATTGAGTTCCTTATTACTAAGGTTGCTAAATGTTTAACATGCGACATGCTCTAATGCTCACTATTTCATCAACCATGTCGCTACATCATTTACTCCGAGTCTCCACTAGCCCCTTTTAATCAAGCCCAAACTATCCCTAGCATAACCTATGGTAGTATCTAAGACACACTGGTGCCTTTGTGGATAAATCATTTTTAGCGATCAATGTTAACCAAAAGAAAATCATGATACAACCATCCATCATATATATCACAAAATTTTGATCTCCAGCCAACGACCGTACATCTTGTGTCCGAAAAATTCCTAGGTTATCATAACTATATAACTCGCATGAATTTTCCGATAACCATACCGTGTCATTCTCTCAATCCAAGGAGGAATAACCCCAACAAATCAATACCATTGGCCCAGTTTACTCCTTTCGCTGTGTCACTCTAATTAACCTAACACTACCTAAGGTGTATCATCCTTGAGTACTCACTAGAGTCCAATTCTAATCCACTCACCGTGGCAAAGCAACATCATGTTATAAGTTTTGCCCTCGATGTCCAATATTATACCATGTCCTCTAGCCATCATCGTTCTCTTTATAACCCGAGCCACTGATTGGTGAGCTGGCAAGTCGATAGTCCATAGTCTAAGGGAGATAGATACTATGAACAAACCGATTGGTCGGAAGCGTAGACACTCGCACAAAAAATTTTACGCAATAGCAAGGACACCTCAAATAAGTGCACCTAAATATCGAGTTGCATTGATCAAACCCAGTCCATCGCACTCTCCTGGTCTTAACAGTGTCATACCATGACATGGTATCAATCTGAGTCACCACGTAGGTGAGAATACCAAATTCTAATTATTGAAATCGAAAGAAACACTCTTAAGTCAGAGGGACAAGTAACTGTCATATGGAATTTCCTCCCTAGGCATATGATCCTCACTTATGAAAGTGAACTCACACCATATACTTATATTCATTGATATGACCAAATTATGCCATCATACTCTAAGCAGTAACATCGTCCAACCTCGCGGTCGAGTCATCAGGAAGATCGCAATAGACATCAAAGAGGTCGTCCTTCACAAAGTTAGATCCACGTTAATCAACCTCTGCTCATTAGCGATCGAGTTCAGCAATGGACCCATGGGCCCAACTATAGCCTCTGTCATACTCTGCTTCAGCCGACACCACAACGATTCTTGATACCTAACCTCAACCAACCAATTAGGCCGAGATTATACTTACTATTGGTAGACTAACACAGCTATTGGACTCACCAATATCGAACTCAGTTGAGCCGAGGTTACAGTTGATGATGTCACAGGTCTGAGCATACGCAAGCACATGGAAGACTCGGAACACGTGGATAAAATCATTATAACCAAATTATTCCCCTCACATGAGGGAATATTCGATCATCATTGCCTATATGTAGCACAACTAGGTGTCCACATGAGATTGGCTAGTTCATCACACTCATGCTCATTGCGTGCTTGGGGGGGGGGGGGGGGGTTACGCTACACCCCCAGACACTATATATACTTGTTTTCCCCTTCGTTGTGGGGGGATCGAGATTGTAAACCATAGCAAAAACTCTGGTAAACTACACAGTAGATAGAGAAAGTGAGTATATTGTATCACAAAGGCCATTAGAGCTCCTATTTTATTTGTGAAGATCACTAAATTGCACAGTGGATGTAGGCCAAGATAGGGTGAACCACTAATACTAGTGTATTTCTCCTCTTCTCCTCACCTCCTTCTATTTCTATATTGCTTACTTGCTGCCATTTTTATGCTAGTTTGAGCTCTCCAGCACCTTGATCTGGTGGTGCTATTTCTAGCATCATCAGTTTAACGCCGTTTGTGGGAATGAGAAGCTATATCTCTTCCCTCTTGAAGCTTGGACTCACCAGAGACTCTGGTGGTGAACCAATCCTCCCCCTTTGCATGGATTTGTTTCAACATTAAGAGAAATACATTAAGGTTTTTAATCTCACCAGTCTCTTAATCGCAGCTCAAACATTTGGCACCAGAGTTGCCACCACCTCCTCCTCCAGCTAGTGGTGCAGGGCCATGTTCTAGCCATGCACCACCACAGTCTGAGATGGCTGAGGTAGCCGCATCCTTGAAGTTCTTGGTGTCTAGTCAACACGATATGAAGGAGTAATTTTCCTAATTCAGACAAAATATGATGATGAGGCCACCAGAAGTCTCGTTGGAGATAATCACTCTAGCAGTTGTACAAGAACAACACCAGGAGTCTAGTGGACCACCCCAGGTGCCACGTAAAGATCTACCTCCTCCCCAGTAGCGGAGGGACGTTGTTAACCCTAGGCAATTACACCTGGGGGGCAAGGACACCCCTGCCCTAAGGACTAGTACAACGATTTGGAGGTCGATGATTCTCAATTGGAATGCTAGGAGCCATATGATATTTCCAATAACACTGTACGACTTGTTCATCACTGTCGATGACAGTGTGGTAGATGAGATTCTGATGTCCGCCCAAGACACTCAACATTTGATCGGTTGAGTAGATGGTCGGCCTTTGAAAGTCTCGCCCAGGTTATGACTTGAGGGAGAGGTTATCAAGGTCTAGAAGTCTTGTTGGATCTAGAAGAGAAAAGGGAGACTGTCAGCCCCATTATGGACGATCCCCATATGTTCGAGATGGAGGCCAGGGGGAACTTAACAGTCGATGTTGTGCTGCAGTAGGGGAACCCCCAGTTGAACCCATAGAGATGGAAGGGGATAACCTCGGCCAGTATGACATTTCTAAGCTATGGAATGACTCAATTCAAAGGCTTGACGATAAGATTGGGGATATCCTAAAATGTCGAGACCCCTTACATAGGGGGTACTTAGAGGGTTCACCCTTCGTATCAAATATTACCATCTTTCCAACCCCGGCCAAGTTCAAGCCTCCGGTAGTGTCTCCAAGGTACGATGGAAGAACCAACCATGTCCATCATATTAAAATGTACCAGTCAGCAACATATATCTACTCCATCTCGGATGAGAAGAGGTGCTAATCTTTCTCAAGAACTTTAACCAAGGCTACACATGTATGGTTTACATCTCTTCCAAAGAATTCCATAAAAAAATTCAAAATATTGGCCGAGTGATTTATCCATAACTTTTGTTTTGGGGTGAGACCTCAGAAAAAGACAACCCATCTACTTTATGTCAAGCAAGGGAAAATGAGAGTCTAAGAGCCTACATCATAAGGTTCAATAAGAAAAAGTTAGAGGTGGAGGACTATATAGAATGCATAGCTATGATAGACCTCATCGGAGGTCTCCAAAAGGGAAACCTATTATGGAATATTATTGAATACCCTCCCAAGTCGATGGCCGAGTTGCTGGAAACTGTTGGGAAGGTCATGAATGCCATGGAATCAATAACTATTAAGTATGAGGATGAGAAAGGAAACATCAATGGAACAAGTTCCAGAGAAAGAAAGATGGGAATAAAAGGTCGGCTGAAGATAAGTTTGCTGACTACACTTTGTTGAATGTAAGTTGTGAACATATCCTTAATGAGATCAAGAGCGATCAGTCTTTGAGGTGGCCAAGGATGCTAAAGGCTCCTCCTTATAAGAGGAACAAATATTTATGGTGTGAATTCCACCAAGATCACGATCATATAAATGACAAGTGTTTCTCCTTAAAGGAAGAAATTGAGAAGATGTTGAAGTCTGGGAAGCTAAGGAAGTATGTGGATACTAGAGATTCAAAGGGAGGCCTGGTCGACCCTAGAAAGAAAAGGAATGATAAATGTCGAGAAGATACCCCATATAGGCGTGATGATCCCTTAGACGATGACAATGATAATAACCCTAACCTCTCAATAAAGGACGATAATGTCCCAGTAAAGAGAGTGAACATGATCTATTTTTGTGTGGGTATGATCTATGGGGGACTAGAGGGAGAAGGCTCTGAGATAGTCGATAAAAAGTCTCATATCACAAAGGCTATGGAAGTTACAAAAGTTGAGGTTGTGTATTTGGATTCAATTAATGTGATGTCTGAGAAACGAAAGAAGATGGACATGGACACCTTGATAATCGTCTTTTCAAGACTGGATTTTAAAGGTATCCTAACCCCAAACAATGACCCTCCCATCATCACAACCAGAGTGAATGGATTTGAGGTGCCTAGGATCTTACTTGATGGGGTAAGCTCGACAGATGTCATATTGTGGCCTTATTTTAAGGCATTGGGACTTAGTCGGGCAAGACTCTTCCCCTACCACCATCCACTAATCGGCTTCAGCGGAGAGAAAGTTCAACCATTAAGAGTGTATGAGATGGATATAAGAATGGGGGATGAGTGGAAAAAATGGCTAATGAGAAAAAATAACTTTTTTATTATGGATAAGAACGTCTTCTCAACTTACAACCTCATAATTGGACGAGTTGCTCTCCAAAAGAGTTTGAGGCTATGCTTTTAAAGGTCCGCTAGATGATAAAATTCTCGACCCCTTATGGAGTAGAGAATTTCAGGGTGACTAAACATTGGCATGAGAATGCTATTTCAACTATGCTGAGGAAAGGGAGGCATACAAAAAAGCTACAATCACCTATAACATTGACACTCTTGATCCCAGAAATGAGACAAAGCTCAAAAAGGGAGAGGCCACGAAAGAGGAAGAATCCATCTTCCTCGATGAGGACGAGCCAGAAAAAACCATCCAGGTGAGAAAAACCCTAAAGCTTAAGATCAAAGAAGAGTTGATCAAGCTACTAAAGAGAAGACATAGTATCTTTGCCTAGAGTCATGCACACATGCCATTTATTAACCCTAAGATCACGTGTCACAAGCTTAATGTATCAAGGGATGCTAAGCCTGTTAAGCAAAGAAGAAGAATCTACTCTCGTGAAAAGTATGATGTAATCATAGATGAGGTTAAGAAGCACAAAGAAGACAATTTCATTAGAGATGTTATTTACCCAGAATGGCTATCCAATGCTGTTATAATGCCAAAAGCCAATGGGAAGTGGAGAATGTGCATGAATTTTACCGACCAGAACAAGTCTTACCCCAAAGACATCTTTCCTCTTCCTCGTATTGATTAGATGGTGGACACCACAGTAGGCCATGACCTGATGACCTTTATGGATTCATAATTTAGCTGTAACAAAATCTTCATGGACCCGGCCGACTCAGAGAAGACAACCTTCATTACAGATAAAGGGAAGCTACAAGGCATGCCTTTTGACCTCAAGAATTCAGGGGCTACATATGAGCGTCTGGTAAATAAGATGTTTATGGATCATATTGGAAAGTTCATGGAGGTTTATGTGGATGACATGCTGATGAAGAGTCTAAAGGACGACACTCATGTAGTCGACCATGAAAAAACCTTTGATACCATGGATACATACACGATGAATCTCAATCCTGCCAAATGCGTCTTTGGGGTCGGAGATGGAAAATTTTTAGGCATCATTGTCAACCAAAGCGGAATAGAGGATAATCTGGAGAAGATAAAAGCTTTGCTGGAAATGAAGACACCTAAGACTATCAAAGATGTGCAAAGACTTACTGGATTAGTGGCTACCCTCAATAGGTCTGTTTCTAGAGGTACTAACAAATGTCTTCCATTTTTTCAAATCCTCAGAAGAGATTTTTAATGTAATGAGGAATGTGATAAAGATTCTCAACAGCTTATGTCTTACCTCAACTCTCCCTTACTTCTATCCCGACCAGTACAAGGAGAAAAGTTGTATATGTACTTAGACGTCACAGAGTCGAAAATTAGCGTTGTTATAGTGAGAGAAGAGGATGGGGTACAGAAGCCAGTGTATTTTAACAGTAAGCCCTCCAAGGATATGAGCATAGATACCCTAGGATGGATAAGTTGAATTATTATTTCATTCATGCTTCTAGAAAGATGAAACTGTACTTCTAAGGCCACTCAATAGTCATTCTCACTGACACACCGCTAAGACAGGTCATCAAAAAACCTGATAAATTAGGGATACTAATAGCTTGGGCAATTGAGTAAGGAGAAGTTGACATTGCTTACTAGCCTAGGGTGGAAATAAAAGGGAAGGCATTAGCTAAATTTTTATCCGAGTTCACTTGGGACGAGGCTGAGGTTGAAAAAGAAAAATATGGGATTGCAGATAGCCAGCCAAAAAGAAGTGTTGGACCTTCCATGGATGAGGCCGAGATAAACACTGCCAGAGGAAAGAAAGTCGAGAATGAAGAGGGAAGGTGTCTCTTCAAACAAGTATCCCTGAGAGAGGGAAACTTTTCTGAGGCCAATGATGTATGGATCCTCTTCGTTGATGGGTCGTCCTGCGAAAATGGAAGTGGTGTCAGAGTAATAGTGTCAGCTCCAGACGACACATATATAGAGTACGCTCTGAGGCTTAATTTCAATGCCTCCAACAATGAGTCTGAATATGAAGCTTTAGTAGCAGGTCTCTCTTTAGCCCGAGCTCTTAATATCGGCCAACTCCTAGTCCATAGTGATTCAAGACTAGTGGTTAATCAAATCTTGTTAAGGAATCATCTCAAATGGTATAAGAACGACGGAGAAAACCTCAGTAAAAAATTGAAATCTTAAAAAGTAAAAATCGAGAGGTTGAAGATGATGACTTTATTTAGAAATCTTGCCCATGTGTGTTCGGGTGCGTGGCCAGCAAAAAAATTCTAATTTTTTTTCCTGATTTTTTATTAAATTTTTCAGATCAAACTAATATAAGATAGGACCATGTTTGGATATTCCTAGACCAAGTTATGTAAAAATGAGGTCTTACTTAAAGAAATTTCTTTAAAATAACAAATCAAACCCTATAAACTTTTCAAGCTTACGAGTTTGATACCCAAACTCTGCCAATATATACATCAAAATATTTTAAGATAAAAACTCTCTTGCACCAAAGTTAAATAATGAGCATAAGGTCACTCTTTTAACATCCTAAGATAATTAGAAATAAACCCTTGAAATTTTAACAAAAATAGTTTTAAATGCAAAGCTGACTGATTAACCCCTAACAATCATTTACCACACATTGTATAATAGAAAATCAAACCCCAGTTATTCTGAATATCCCAATGTGACAACAAGTCAAAAGAATACCAAGGTTGTTGGTTTTACTTACTGTGGTGACAATTAATCTCAACACAAATTATAAGTAAATGCAATCAGCAGAAAAATAAAGAATACGAATAGGAATACTCAAAATCACACACAAAACAAAATATACGTGGTTTGGCAAATTACCTACGTCTATTATGGTGCTCTCAGTTTGCATTTATCCTTTCTCCAGAGGAGTATTTTCTGTTACATACCCTTTGCCTCGGGCCAGGGATAAAATATATATAGGTAAACTTCGACTAGTGGGGGTGTTGGGCCCTCCCACATTATCCCACTATCCCTAGAATATCTCATGAGAGATTTTAGGAATAGGATGGGTCGTTGCTAACTAACAACTTTTTAGGCTTTAGAGTTTGGGCCGGGCTCCCGTTATTTTCAGTATGGCTTAGTTCGGCTACTTATTTGGGCCTACACAGATGGAAGAGGTACCCAAATTTTCCCCTAAAATTTTTGGGTCACAATTTGGGCTCAATAATTTTAAACAATAGCTATTATGGCACTTTTGTGAATTGAGTGAAGCTTTGGAGAGTGAAACGTCTATTCCTAAGTGATTTAGGCGCTAGACCTACTTCATTCTACGTGCGTCATCATTGGGAGGGTATAAAAGTATTTGAAGGAGCCATTTCTGATGTCGCTTCATAAGTATCAAACTCCCAAGACATCTTGCTCTTCTTGTTGCATCTTTTCACTTCCAGGTCTTACCCTTCATCTTTGAGCTTTTCCTTCTCTTACAATATCCTTTGCTTGTGGCCTCGCATCATTTTAAGATGATTCTTACTTCGTAAGTCTTCCAAACATCTTCTCCTTTCGTTTATATTGAAATTTCTTTTCTATCACAGTTAGGGTTATTTATGGAAAAAATTTGTAATAGATCGATAGACGAGTTTAGGGAGTTTTATAACATCCCCAATTGGGTGAACATTGAATGTGACCCTGTTCCTTGCAATGTCCGAGATATTGAGGACGGGCATTGGATTCACGTTCTCCTGTTGTCTCAGGGGGGCCTAACACTTCCCCCAAATCACTTATTTTTACATTTCTTTAGTTATTTCTACATAGTTCTTGCCAATGTTCTCCAAATATTTGGAAAATTATTAATGACGTCCATAGGATCAACAAACTTTATGAGACCAATTTAGGTCTTGCTGAAATCTTTTATTGTTATAACTTTTCTCGAACGAGCTCTAGTCTCCTCTATTTGAAAGCTAGGAGTCCTAACAGAGTGTTGTTAGTCCATCTACCTAATTCCCATAAGGATTATTGGTACACATGATTCATTTCTAGTAACTGACAGTTCCTTCCCCAGATCGAGGAGACTAGGTACAGGGGACCTAAGATTCCTTTTTATGGGGAGGAGTACATAGCTAGATATTTTTCTTATTATGTTCACTGATTTTTTGTTAATGTATTTTTTCTCTTATGCCCTCTTTTCCCTTTTTCAGCAAAGGCGAAGATCTTGGAACCTGCTCTTCGTAAAATCCGAATTACTAAGCTGATAAAAGCTTAGAATATAAGGGAACTTTTATCTGACGACGAGCATTCGAGGTCAATTGCTTTCCTCTTAGAGTACAAAAACATAGGATCTAGCTTCATTGCCCATCCTGCTAATAACATTCCTCACCTTGACATACTAAAGGAGGTCACTGCTGATCTAATTTAATTAGATGAGGAGGAGAGTAGCTCTGGTGAAGGCAGTGTAGGGGTGAAAGAGGTGGAGCTGAGGGTGATTCTAGTGAGGAGAGTTCTAATGGTGAGGGATGTTCCAGTTTGGAGCATCCAGAGTGTTCAGAGAGTTTCAATGAGGAGACTATGGCTCCTTTGAGGAAGAATTTAATCCAAGATGATGATGAGGATAATGTTTCACTAGCTCGCAGGATGAAGAAGCAGAAGTCTAGGAGTGGGGACACTGCCATTGTCTCCCAAACTATGGCTCATAAAAGGGAGACGATTAAGAAAAAGGAGGCATTAGTGAGGGAAAGAGAGAGGAAGAATGAGGGAGAGAAGAAAAAAGAGGAAGAGAGGAAGAGGGTCGAGATGGAGAAGAAGGAGAGAGAAGCATAAAGGAGGAGAGAAGAAACGAGGATAAAAAACAGATAGTCCTTGCTTCCCATGTCTTCTTTATCTAAGGAGGCTTTCATCGTTCTTACTCCTCAGCTGGCTCCGGTAATGCTCGAGAGAGCAGTCTTGCCAGCTGACCACTAGAGGTCGTCAATCATAGGGACCGACCATTTAGCCCTAAAGGCATATCAGGGGCTATCCTTGGTAAGTCTATTTTTACTTCTCTACTTTTATAATTTTCTTTTACATACCTTCTTCGCTAATATTTTCTTAGTTCTTTGTAGTTTGTGTATGATGTCACCATCCTCTATCCCAGCCGTGACGAGCTGGTGAGGTTGAATATTGAGCCAAAGGCAAAATTAAAGGTTGCCAGTGCTGCTCAGAAATCTTATGATCTTGCCTTGGCTGAAGCTAACAAAGTAAAATAGGCAACATCTAAGAAGCTGAGGCAGTCCTATGATACAGTCTGCACGAGCAAGCTGGCAATGGTTGAGGAGAATAAAGAACTGGCTGAGAAGAAAAAAAAGATGGAAATCTGAGGCCACCACCATTAAGGAGAGCTTTTACAATGATGGGTGTCTTGTAACATACGAGCAGGTCGAGTCTCAGATCGGTTACATCACCCATTTCAACTTCAAGAAAGGTTCGGATAGGGATTTTCTCGCTGCTGAGGTGGATGTTGATTCTCCTCTCTTTGGTGAGCACGACCCTCGCCTGAAACCTGTTATTAATCACGGGCCTCCTCCTTCTACTAATGAAGGTGTTCCAGATGTTCCAACTACTACTGCTGATTCTCCCATCGATTAAGGACTGGTGGTCGTTCCATCTAAGGGAGGTGTAAATAAGGCTATTGCAGACAGGGGGAAGATGCCAGTATCCTCAGATCAGACTGAGGTTGCCAACTAGTCTTTTTAGGGGGCCCTTGTATTTTTTATGTCTCTCTTTTTCACTGTTTCTCGCTGATGTAGTTATACTTTAAATATTTTTGTTTTAATGAAATGAAGTTTTGTTCCTTTTCATATGCTAATTTATTTATTATCGATACTTGTATGATTTGTAGCTTATCGATCTTGAGGAATATATCCCAACTTCTTCTCATTTAGGCCAAATCCTTAGTACTAATGTGAGGGACCAAGTCTATCGTGCCTTAATAAGAATTTGCATGTCTCTCTGAGCAAGGAATCGGGAATACAAGAACCAATCTGAGCTGGTTGATAAGTTAAAAGATAGACTCGAGGAGATGAGTGATATTAGTGCCTCTATTCAAGAATAGGTCAATGCTCTCAAAATAAAACTCCTAGAAGCATATGAAATTAACTTTATTGACGAGATGCTCCAATAAGAAAATGATACGTTGAAGCGAGAGCTCATCCGCTTTAGGGAGAATGCATCGATCGCAACTCCATTGCTTATCCAAGGTTCTTCATCATTAATGACACAGCGAGATGGAAACCTTTCGAGCATTTCTCATAAGGATATTGTCGAGATGAGAGGGGATGTTGTTTGAGGCTATCTGGTTATAGCCGAGCTTCAGTAAGATGTTACTAGGTTAAGATAGTTGTTTAAAATGGTCCTCGGTAGTCATGGGCGGATGGCTATGATCAAGGTTAGACTGATGCTCCAACGAAATTGAAGGAGGTCGAGGAGTTAGCTTTTATAAGAGGGTGGTTGAGTGCCCCCATGGAGTTACAAGTTCCTAAGAACTCTATTCTCTGGTATAGGCATGAAATCTCTCCCTCAAATTTGATGCCAAACCCATTGAGAAGGGATGACCGCTGGACTCCTATAGATCCGATCCCAAAATAGCTACTAGAGTCGAGTCTAGACGAAGCTAAGGATGAATTCGTTCCTCACCCAGATGATGGCTGAAGAGCGCGAGTATCTGACTACCTTGCTCAATGGCCTGATCCTCATCAGGGTTTGAATCAATTAGTATCTATAATGGCCTAGTACTCTATTAATATCTTATTTATTTATCTTGGGCTCTTTCAGCCGACTAGATATGAATTAGGCAGAGATAGTTGTCGAGTGAGAATCGCCCCAGTCTAATATGCTTTAGGTGTACCATTCTGCCTTACTTTACATTTTAGATCATTTTATCACACTTCCTTAGGCCTAAGTGAGGTAATGGCGAGGATATACCTGGTATCGAATATTCTATCCGAGCAGGATTTTTGGGCCAAACAATGTTGACGACTAACTTGGGTTGGCCATGTGGCCTAAGGGTCCCCTAGAGGGCTTCATGTATTGCCAAGGGCAAGCTATGAGGTCATTCATGTTAATTGATGAATGCCTGAGGAGGTTCATTACACATCGACCCCGCTATTTTAGCCAATAAGTTTCTCGCGATCTTAGTTTTGTATGTTAAAAGGGGATCTAGTAACTTAGAAAGGGTGCATACATTATAATGTAGTTGAGAAAAACCAACACTTCATAAAATGCCAATGCCAAACAAATCTTATTAATCAGAGAAGTATTAAAAATTCAACATTGAGTTCAAAAAGAAAAAAGAAATCTAGAAGTAGAATTTCTTCAAATTGGCTGAATTCCAAGCTCTTAGTATCTCCCCTCCATCCAGCGTTTCCAAGTGACATGTTCATTGTAGGTCA
Source organism: Sambucus nigra (assembly GCA_949130495.1). Classification (NCBI taxonomy): domain Eukaryota; kingdom Viridiplantae; phylum Streptophyta; class Magnoliopsida; order Dipsacales; family Adoxaceae; genus Sambucus; species Sambucus nigra. The sequence continues at coordinate 377,048,513 of OX422214.1, read as the reverse complement.
TCTTTTATCAGCTTGAATGGTCCCTCCTAGTTTGTTCCTAGCTTTCCATCCGATGGTTTTACAGTGCTACCAAGAACTTTCCTTAAGATGTAGTCCCCAACCTGAAATATTTTTGGATTGAACTTTTTGTTATAGTGCTTTGCTAGCTATTGTCGGCAGGCTACTAGTTTTACTCGATCCATCTCCCTTTGCTCCTCGGCTAAGTCAAGTTCAGCGAGCAATGCTGCATCATTCTCGCCTTGGGGTGGTGCGATAAGCCCATAGGATATGGGGTATTTTGTTTATCCATGCTCTTTTGGCTCGCTCTAAATGCTTTTTTAATCCATCAATCACTGTTTTGTTGGAACCTCAGCCTGTTCTTTCCTCTGAGGATATACCACAGAGCTGAAGTAGTGTTTGATCCCATGGTCATTGCAAAAAACTTGGAAGGAGTCACTCTCGAACTGGGTTAAGTTGTGAGTGATTATAGTCCTGGGGATCCCAAAGCGAGTGGCGATGTTCCACCATATAAATCTTATCTTGTATGCGTCTCTAATGTTTACCAGTGGCTCTGCCTCTATCCATTTGGTGAAGTTGTATGTTGCGACCAAAAGATATTTACGATTATAAGATGTAGTTAGTAGAGGGACCACAATATCCATACCCTATTGGGCGAAGGTACATGGACTAGTAAGTGACTTAAGGTCTCTAGATGGCTGGTGAACCATAGGTGCATGACGTTGGCACTTTTTGCATTTTCGAGCATAGATTATAGCATCTTTCTACATGTACAGAAACCAATACCCTTCTTTCGTTTCTCAAAAAGATAGCGACGTGCCCCTACTATGACTCCCACAGATTCCCTCACGGAGTTCATGCACGACTCGCTCGACGTCCTTTGGATGAACGCACTGGAGGTAAGGGCTAGTGAAAGATCTATTGTATATCTTTCCCTCAAGAGATAAATGAAAGAGAATAACTTTGACTCTTATCTGATGATCAATATTCTTATTCGTTGGTAGCACACCATCCTTCAAATAATCTATTATAGGATCCATCAAACTGGGGGCTGTTTTGATCTGGGGAATGTGCTCTATGTTCGGCAGTTCGTTAATGTAGTTGATACTTGGCTGGGCAAGGAAATTGATTTGAATTGTCCTCTTCAGGTCGGAGTTGATTACTGAGCTTAGGGAAACTAGGACATCATCATGGCTATTCTGTCCATTGGGAAACTTCAGGACACTGATGTGACAAAGGTTTCCATCAATCCTTTCACAATGACAAGATAGGCTTCCATCATCACATCTCTTGTGTTAAAATTGCCACTTATCTGGTTGGAGACCAACTGCGAGTCAGCAAAGACTTGGAGTCGCTTTTCTCTGATCTTTCGTACCTTTTATAGGCCCATGATCAGTTCCTTATAATCTTCTTCATTGTTGGAGGCTTTAAATCCAAGCCTAATTTTTGGCTCGAGAATTGCATCTTCGGGGTTAACTAGCACGATGCCCACTCCAGCCCCTCTGGAATTGGAGGCTCCATCAACGTATAGTTTTTAGATGCCTGATTTTAGGGGAACTTCGTTCTGCTGACTAGTCTGGGGCTTATCGCAAGGCTGCTCTCCTATAAACTCGATGATGAAATCGACGAGGACCTGTACTTTGATGGCAGTCCTTGGCTAGAATTAAATATCAAATCACTCAAGCTCGATCGACCACTTTGACAGTCTACCCGAAAGGTCTGGTTTCCTTAGGACAACTTTAAGAGGGTGATGTGTAAGTACAATGATGGAGTGGGCTTCGAAATAGTGTTTTAATTTTCTTGCGGCTACCACTTTCACAAAGGTGATCTTTTCTAGTTGTAGGTATCTCTATTCAATGTCCAAAAGAGTCTTGCTTGCCTAATAGACTGGGTACTGGATCTTTTTTTTCGCATACCTGTGTAGAACTTACAGCATGACTTGATACTTCATGGTAAAGGTATAGGGAATCATTCTCTCGAGGGATTATGAGCAAAGTAAGTTCACTGAGGTTAATTTTGATCCCTTTCAACGCCCTCGAGCAGTCCTTATTCCACTCCACCTCCTTGATTTTCTTTAACAACTCGAAGAATGATTGGAACCTTTCGAAAGACTTTGAGATGGACTGATTTAGGGCGGTGATCATTGCTGTGAGATTCTGCATGAATCTTATCATTTTGTGGGAGGGGGGATGCACCCTGTTAATAGCATCAATTTGGTTCGAGTTGGCTTTAATACCTCTCTTGCTCACCAAGTACCCAGGAAATTTTCCTGACTAGACACCAAAGGAACACTTACTCACGTTGAGTTTCATTCGATACTTCCTGGGTATTTCAAAGGTCTTTGATAGGTTAGATAGGTGGTCATCTTTGAGCGTTTTCTTGACGAGCATGTCATCGATGTAGACCTCCATAGTGATTCCCATTTGGTCTTCAAACATCTTGGTGACCAATCACTAGTAAGTTTCTCCTGCATTTTTAAGCCCAAAGGGCATAACCTTATAACAATATAACCCAACTATGGTTATAAATGTTGTTTTGTCTTGATTCGGCTCATGCAGATGGATCTGGTGATATTCGGAGAATGCATCCAAGAAGATCATCCTTTCATGTGCTGTTGTTGAATCCACCAGTTGATCGATCTTTGGGAGGGGGAAGCTGTCTTTAGGGAATTCTTTGTTGAGTTATGTGAAGTCGATGATGTCTCTCCACTTTTCATTACTCTTGTGGACAACCACTAGGTTAGATAACCACTTGGGGAACTAAAATTCCCGTATGGATTTCGCATCCAGCAATTTTTCAACGTCCTTCTCCACTACCTTAGCTTTCTCTGAAGCAGTTTCTCAAGTTTATGTGCTATTGGATTGAAATCTAGATCAACGTGCAATCGATGACAAGTGATGTTAGGATCAATCCCGGGCAGCTCATAAGGCTCCCATGCAAAGACATCTAAGTTACTCCAAAGTAGGGTGACCAAATTCCTCTTTTCGCGATCGGTGAGTGAGGTTTCGATTAAGAACTTTCTTCCATTCGAGCTGCTACTGGCTGTGACTTCCTACAGGTCCTAGATGAATCTTTCACAATGGAGGAGCTTGGTATCCTCCACTCCTATCCTCCCATATTTTAGTTACTATTTGAAGGGTATTAGGCTCTCCTACTCCTTATTATTTCTCCTAGCTTCTTCAACCTTCTTCTCTGGTTTGGGATGGATGGCCACTATAAATAACTTTCTTGACATCGTCTGATCTCTATGGATCTCCACCACTCCACGTTCAGTCATTCATTTGATCTTTTGATGGTAGGTAGATGGGACGACCTTCATTACGTGCAGCCATCCTCTGCCGAGGATTGGTTGGTATGGTGAATTAATATCAACCAAGTGAAATTCGATCATTTTTTATATATTTTTTGCCCTTATTGGCAGGATAATCTTTCCCAAGGGGCTGGTTATTTTTCTAGCGAAGCCAACTAAAGGAACATCGACTTCCTTGAAGTCGACGATACTTAATTTCAACTTTCGGAACAGGTCGAGATACATTACTTCAGATGAGATACCCTATTCGATGAGCAACCTATCTACGTCTAGTTAGCCATCCTTAGTGTAATGATGAGTTCATCATGATGTGGGGTTCTCACTCCTATTAGGTCATCATCTGTGAAAATAATATGCTTGATGTAGTTGACATCTTCTGCTCACCGATGCTTCCCAACTTGTGTCTTGGTTGGATCGATCTAAAAGGCTTCCATTATTGCTGTAAGCTTTTTCACTTCCATTCGAGATGTATTTCCTTGAATCTTCTTGAGATTGGATGCCCCATGAATTACTGTGAACTCATGCCCGATGTCTTCCTCAAGCATGTTATCGAGACTTTGATTTCCATTGGTGGCTACCTTTTCTGCCTTTTTCTCCATGAATTCACCCAAGTTCCCATCTTGATCTAACTCTTCAAGGTGGGACTTGAGGGATTTATAGTTTTCAATTTTGTGCCTGCCCTCCTAGTCGAAAGCACATCTCAGTGCATTGTTTCTATTAGAAGGGTCTCCTCCCATCTTCTTAGGCCACTTGATGAATGGTTCATCCTTAATTTTTACCAGAATCTTATAGATCGGTTCTCTGAAAACTTTGTTTACTGCTTGAAACGCCTTCAAGGCATCACTCTTTATTCCATTCTTGGGGTCATTATTTCCCCCATTCTTACTCCCTTTCTTTTGACCCTCATTCCTGTCGCTCCCCTTGCCGAAAACTTTGGTACGACCATTTTTTACTACACTGACATGGATCACGTCTTCAACTTTGGCATATTTTTCAATAAGATCCATTAAGCCATTGATGGTTATATCCTCCTTCTTAGCGAGGGACTGGTGCAAGAGGCAAGAGTTGGGTAATTTAATCTTGAAGGACGCAATAGAAACCTATTCTGAGAAGTCCTCGACCTCATTGAATATGTCTCAATACCTCTTCGCATAGTCTCTGAGGTTCTCCTGGGGATTTTCCTTCATTGTTAATAAAGAATACATCCTCTTCGGATGGGATCTGCTGGTAATGAAGCGAACTATGAAGAGCTCCGTCAGGGACTGGAAGTTATTAATAAATTTGTTGGGGAGTTTTCCAAACACTTTTAGGCCAGTTCGTGCAAGATAAATGAGAAGATTCAACACATCAGTACTTCCTTGGGGTTCCAAAGGGTCATAGCCTGCCTGTGCTGTCTGACATGGTCGATGGGATTAGTCTTTCCATTATAGATTTTTAACTTGGGCATTGCAAACTTCTTAGGGTCCTCTTTTTCTTCTATTGACCTTGAAAAGGGGGACTTCATCTAGGTCCTAAGAGATCGCCTAACTATTTCTCTTAGTTATCTCACACCTCGATGTGCTTGGTGTTAGTCAATCTCTCTTCGAACCAAGTTTCATATATCATTGTTCCTTCATGTTGGTCTCCTCTAACAGCAAGATGGTTGTTGTTTCTCGCACCAGTCGTCACATGACCTGTGTCCCCCAATTCTTTGAGATTCGTGCCTTGGGCTCCTTCCTCGGCTGTGAGATCAGTTCGCCTAAGGTCTAGGAGTTCGATAATGACATTTTCTCATGTTACGATGGAGTTCTCTCTCCATCCTTTCTAGTCACCTCTTGAGGCGAGCATTTTCAACTTGCTGCTTGCGAGTAGCCTCCTCGTGCTCTTGGAGCCTAGCCTCATAGGTGTTGATCAGCCTGGAAACTTGTGCCGACATAGCTTGACCCTAAATTTCTTCTGAGGCTTGCCGTTCTGGGCGAAGCCTTGTGTTTGAGCGATGAACTTCAGATCTAAACCTATGAGGGATATGTTGCTCGTGAATATCCCTGGCTTAAGGGGCATTACTGCTGTGATCAGACATTCTAGGCTCTTAGTGGTGAAATATTTCTTAAAGGAAGAACAACCGCTTCCCACAGATGGCGCCAATTATGTTGAAAATTAATCTCAACACAAATTACAAGTAAATTCAATCACCAGAAAAATAAAGAACACGAATCAGAATAATCACAATCACACACAACACAAGATATATGTGGTTCGACAAATTGCCTACGTCCATGATGGTGCACTCAATTTTTATTTCTCTCTTCTCCAAAGGAGTATTTTCTGTTACATACCCTTTGCCCCAGGCAATGGATATAATATATATAGGTAAACTTCGGCGAGTGGGAGTGTTGGGCACTCCCACGTTATCCCACTATCCATATAATATGTCATGAGAGATTTTCGGAACATGATGGGTCGTTGCTAACCAACTATTTTTGAGGCTTTAGAGTCTGGTTCAGGCTCTCCCTATTTTCAATAAGGCTTAGTCCAACTACTTCTTTGGGCCTACACAAATGTATGAGGTACCCATACCTTCCTTTTGATTATTATATTTTTCTGATCTGAAATACTGCTATTGATATCACTATGTGATAGCTCCGTCTTGTATGAATATGTACATATTATTATACATCGAAACTATGTATTTTGTTAACCATCAGCATTATTTGAATTATCACCAATATTTAAATTTAAGGATCAATTTTGACCCTTATCATCTAATGGCTGATATCATGTACCTTATTGATTCAGTTTGCGCACTTTGTGCCATTTTTTCAATAAGCATCAGTATTAACTAGGAAGTACATTGATGTGTTATCCCATGAAACTTTCTACTTAGCTTAATGGTCTCAGATGATTGAGAGCCATGACTATTGCTACATACGTATGAGTGCTACTTTAATTGTGTACATAGCAGATTACATTTCTCCAAAAGTTTTTGTTTGATTGACTGATTATTAGTAAACTGATGTCTTAATTACCTTTATACCCTTTTGTGAACTAATAAGAATGGGGTTACTAGTTCAAAACACTTTTAGTTTCTTTAAATGATCCTAACTATCTAGTAGGAAAACGTATTTCTTAAATGGACTAATCACTATGGAATTATAAGTTCCAACATTTTGATGTTTTATAATCTGATAAGTATGGAATTATTAGCTTATTATTGTCAACGTTTTAAACAATGATTCTATACACACTCCAACTCTCATTTATATCTATATCATTGTTATAGAACTGGTAGAGCCTACTTAACATATTTTTGGTAATTCACTCATCCTCCAAATTCTCCAGGAGAAATAAGATAGTATTTTGTTCCCTACTAGAGACAAAAATCTCTCACGTGTTTGCGTATGTGACCATATGGGTAAAGATTAAACGATATGGGAGCAAGGAGTGGTGCTTTTTAATTTTCTATATTGTCGTCTATACTAGAAACGTGTAACTCACCTCTACGGTGGTTCAACCATATGCAATATGTTAATAATGAATAAAAAGTTATGTTATTCCGCCTTAACTTTAATTCATTAATTTATATGTACTTCTTGTTCATTCATACAAAAAAGCAGGGTGTGATGAGTTAGTATCATAACATGTTTGAAATCTAAAACATATCACTGGATTAGAATTCTATGAGGGACATAGATAAGATATTAGTTATTTGATCTTTCTGTGACTTGTTTTATTAATATTATCATTTGGTAAATCCATTTTGCAGTATGTTCGCATGGGATACCTTTTTCTTTTTCATAGATATCGTGTCAGATAACATATGGGAAACGTATGTAAGAGAAGATCCTCTGGCCAAGTTAAGAGAAACAATTCGTGGAGTTAAAGAAGACTAGGTAGGGTCAAGTAACAACATTAAAAGGATGATGTTGACAATTAAAGTATTGGGTGAGATGTAGGTGATGCGAAAAGTGGATGATTTTGCTAATGATCCGATCTTACTTCAAGAAGCGATAAATTTTTCACTTAGAGATGAACTGCCGACTCTACTAATGTACCCGAAAGCCACATATAATGGTGAAATACACAGAGGGTATTCTTCCAGCACCACAAGCGACTCAACGGACGATGCTGACCAAGAAGATTATCTAGTTAGCCCAGAGTCTACATATTGTGATGAAACAGTTGTTCCTATTTAGAAATAATGTAACTTGAAACGTTGTTTTAAATTTTGTAGAATATAGTCTTATCTGCACTAATATGCGTGATGATGTATAATAGTATTGTGTAATTAACTTTATGTTAAATGTAGTAAGATTTTGGTCTCATGGCTGTTTGTAACTTTAGTTATTTAAACTGTTCTATTTTAGGATGGTTTGTACTCAAACCAGTTCTATTGGAATTCAACCCGAATAGCCTTACACTGAAAAAATGATGTGGTGTCTCCAGGAACTTACTATGTTCTCCCAACAACAATAAATTACTCATTCTACCGCTGAGTATGTTTTTGAAGAAATTAGTAGAATGAGTGCTCTTAAGGAATTTCTATGACAATGTCCCCCGTCTTTTAGTGAGAAGCCATGGTGCTAATCAAGATGAGAAATGGATGCCGTAGATTATGAAAATTCTAAATAGAGTACGAATATCTTCTGATATTCGAATAACTTTAGTCGCGTATATGTTTGAAGGTGAAGAAAACTTCTAGTGGCAAGCAATTTTGTGCAATCAAAATGTTCCTAATTTTACTTAGGAATAATTTGAGGAGACGTTTTTTAAAAAGTAATTCCCCGAGACTGAGCAAGACCAACAAACTATTGATTTCTTAAAGTTTCAACAAGCTAACCTCTTAGTACCTCAATACGCGGCTAAGTTTATCGAACTATCTCATTACACCCTGGAGCATGCGGATACTTAGATGAAGAGATGTAAGCAGTTTGAAAGACAATTACATCCGAGAATTGCGAATTAAATCGTTTCCTTACAAATTTGTGAGAACACTCAATTGATTAACATTGTGGCCATTGTGGAATGAAATTCTTCAACCATTATCCGATCTTCACCTCTAATTAGTATAAATACCCATGTCATCAGGAACCTATCTCATTCTATACCCCATCCGTATGAAAACTCAAGTCGACAAGCTTATTTCTAGATCTGTCATAGCACAACATGTTTGGAAATTCGTTGTCAAGAATGTCATGAAGAATGACATATTCGGCCCCGATGTCCTCAGATAAAGTCCGCTCTAATCCACTGCCAACCAAACAAAACCTCAAAAAAATCCAAAATTCCATTCTATGCTAAATCCCTCCAAAACAACCCATAAATTTATGCCAATTACGAATCGTGGAACGGATTATGCTACATGTCCTGTGCGAAATTCACATGACGTGATAAGAAATATGATTATCTTTCAGCATGTTCCTACACATATTTTATATTATACAGGATCTACACATTCCTTTCTTAGTTTTAGACTAGATAAGTTAATACAATTATCTCTAACCTCTTTAACTAGCCCATTGGATATTGAATTACCAAGAGGTGAAATCAATACATCAAAGCAAGGTTTTAGAAATTGTAAAATTCAGCTTAGTCTAGGAACTCTTTTTGTTAACTTGATAATTTTAGATATTCCCACCTTTGATATTATTATTGGAATTGATGACTATCCAACCACCACATTTATATCAATTTTCAAGCTAAGAAAAATCATTTTTGAAATGTAAAAAATTATTATTTGATGTTTGAAGTATCATGTTCAATAAAACCTTTAAATTTCAAAATTCATTTTTCTTCTTTGATCCCAAATCTGTTAGAATAATTTAAAGACGTTTTTCTCGAAGATTTACAAAGATTTCCCCCATTTAGAGAAATTAAGTTTAGTATCAACAATTATCCTAATACACTTCATATTTTGACACCTACATATCGAATGGCTCCGTTAGAACTTTGAAAACTTCATACATAATTATATGATCTTTTAGCATAAATTTTTATTCGATTAAGTTCATCACCTTAGGGATCTCCAATGTTATTTGTTAAGAAAAATGATTGAAGCTTTTATACTGTACATAGATTATCGTAAACTTAATTTCGTAACTATTAAGAATAAGTATCCTTTACCCGAATATGAGATCTATTTGATCAACTTAGAGGAACAACGGTCTTCTCTAAAATAAACTTACTATCCAGTTATCACAAATTATGTGTTAGAGATGAAGGAGTTTCAAAAATTATATTTTGAACTCATTACGGCATTTCAAATTTCATGTAATGTCATTTGGTTTAACCAACGCCCCAATAACCTTTATGGATCTATTGCAACAAATTTTTAGACCTTTTCTTGATCAGTTTGTTATCATTTTCATTGACAATATTCTTATTTATTCTCAAAACTTGATCCAGCATTCGAAGGTAGTCTTAAGTACTCTTAAAAACCATCCGTTATACTCAAAAAATAGAAAATGTGACTTCTTAATGAAGGAAATCAAATTTTAGGACATGTGATTTCTGAGAATGGAATCCAAGTCGATCCAGTCAAAATTTTAGCCATTTCGAAACGGAAAAATCCTACCAATATTACTGAAATAAAGAGTTTTCTAGGATTAGTTGGATACTATTGACGTTTTTCGAAGGATTTTCATGGATTTCTCTTCACCTTTCAAAACTAACCAGGAAGAAAGTTCCATTTATATGGACTGAGGATTGTAACATATCATTCAAAGTGTTAAAGAAAAAAGTTGACTACTTCTCATATCCTCACTATTCCTTCTACTGATGTAAGTTATGAGGTGTATATGGATGTTTCATTACATGGATTTGGATGTGTGTTAATGAAAAATGAAAAAGTGGTAAAATATGGGTCACGATAACTCAAGACTCATAAGAGTAATTATCCGATCCATGATCTAGAACTAGCAGCCATAGTTTTTCCATTAAAGATTTGGCGTTGTTACATTTATGGTGTGAGTTATTAAGGTTGTTCAGATCACAAAAGTTTGAAGTATATCATTAACCAGAAGGACTTGAAATTAAGACAACGATGGTGGATAATTTTTTTTGAAGATTACCGACTTAAAATTAATTATCACCCAAGCAAAGGAAAAGTAGTACCTGACGCTTTGAGTCAAAATCCCATAGGAAGACTTCATAGTTTAAATTCCTAGGACATTGTCGTTACAATAGAGCAATATGATTTATGCTTACTTACTCCTTGTATAAAAAATTATAAAATTATCGTTTATCCAAAATTAAGATGGAAAATCTTAATTAAACAGGCCTAAGATTCTTTTGTTCAAAGTTTTTCGAGCAAAAATCGATATTTTTCTTACGATCAAGAAATAAGACTCCAATTTAGAAATATATTATATGAACCTGATGATGCATCTCTATAAGAAAAGTGTTACAAGAAATTCATCGTTCAAAATTTATGATACACCTCACAAGATCGAAAATGTACCATGCTTTGAATAATCACTATTGGTGGCTAAACATGAGAAAAGAAATCGAGACTTTTGTAAGGATATGACTTACTTGTCAATAAGTATAGATAGAACACCAACACCCTGGTGGACTTTTTCAACCCTTACCTATTCCCAAATGGAAATCGAACCATATTACCATGGATTTTATTAGTGGACTACCCCGTACTTCCTAAGGACATAATTCAATATGGGTAATAGTAGATCGACTTAGTAAATCTGCCTATTTGCGGCCATTAAAGACCCATGATTCATTCCAAAATCTTAAAAAGTTATACATTTGAGTAATTATTCGATTACATGAAATCTCTTTATCCATTGTATCAGATAGAGATTATTACTTCATACGAAAACTTTGGCAAGCATTGCAAGCTGCAATGGGTACTAAACTTCACTTAAGTATTGTATTCCACACCCAAATGGATGGAGGATCCGAACGTAGGATTAAAACTCTTGAAGATATGTTATGTTATTATACGTTGGATATGTCTAACCACTGGAATGCATATTTAACCCTTATTGAACTTTCATATAACAATAGCTATGGAGATAATATTAAAGTTGCCCGATTTGAAGCTTTATATGAATGACCTTGTAGATTCCTTGTATGTCGGATAGAGTCAGGATTTAATAAACACTTTGGTCTAATAATAATTTAAGAAAACACAAAGGCAATACATAAAAGTTGAGATATGTTAAAGACAACCCAAGATCAACATAAGAGTTATGTAGATCACCACCGAAACCCCTAAGATTTTAAAGAAAATGAGAAAGTACCCCTGGAAAAGGAATTTTACGTTTCAGAAAGAAAGGAACCCCAGATATATTGGACCTTTCACATCTTCTAAAAGAATTGACTTTGTAGCCTATCAATTAGATTTTCGTGCGGAATTATCCAATATCCACAACGTGTTTCATGTATCACAGTTACTTCATTATATATATCAGATCCATCCCATACCATCACATAGAAATATGTTTCAATTGAACCGAACCATGAATTTAGAGTATGTCATATTCAATTTCTTAATAGCCAAGTAAAGTATCTCAAAAACATGGAATTCACCTCAATTAAAGTACGTTGGGAGCATAAGAATCAATAAGAAGCTATATGGGAACCAAAACAAGCGATGCACAATCAGTACCCTGACATATTTTACAGTAAAATTCAAGGGCGATTTTTTTCTTAGGTAGGTAGACAGTAAGAACCGAAAATTTCTTAAACCCTAATTTACCTACGACTATGATTTAAATTTTCATAAGGTGTGTTGTAGGACACTTCTTCTATGCGGACTGTGTTTTAAGGATAACAAAAAAAACTTTCTTTTTATGAAAATACTTTTTCCAATTTTTGAAACCGCACCAAGTTACGAACCAATTTTAACTTAACCAAATTTTAACTTTATTAATCCTAAACATATATCTAGTGATAAAGGCAAGTAAAGTAAGTAAAATAATGCTCACAATTCCTCATGTACACGGAAACAAAAAAAGGAAACAACCTCGATGACCCAATCTTGATAATCACTATGATGTGAAATTACAAGGAACAAACACAAGTCTAACTCAATGGCTCAATCCCCCATGAGACTTGACACTTTTCTGATCTTCAACCACTGCTCCACAATTCCCACATGAATCCTTTTATGATACCCATCTACAGTAGTCGCCTCCACGAATGCCTCGGTGTCAACTGATGTAGCTTGAAAACTTTACAGAATCGAAAAACGAACTCCTTCGCTTCTTCTCCGTAAAATGTAATGATGTTCTATAAAGTGTAGAAAAAACTCCAACAAGGTTCAATCAAAGATCACTATTGCGTATGATAATGAAAGATCAGATCTTTGAAACTCTAAGGATGTTTTAGAGTTAGAAAACCTTAGAAAACTTTGCGCAGAAAATGTAGTGTTCGTATACTATTTTTCTAGATTGCACACTTACGAAATTCTGGGTAAACCACGCCTTAAATAGATTTCTTGATGCGACGACTCTCATGAACAACTTGAGCTATCACTCGAACGAGATGGCTATGTCGTTCGAATGACATAGTGGTTTCTCTTGAATGGTCGCTAATGTTGTTTGAACCAAAAACATAAGAGTTAGCATTTCATACAACTGTAATCCATCTTTATCTCAGAACAAAATGAAGTGTAATCCTTTAAAAACTCTTTAAAAACATTTTAAAACATTTCTTTCATAAAATAACATCCTTAAACAATTTTTAACAAATTCTAAGTCCCATTAAAATTATGCATTCATCTCAGAATGTAATTTGATTTGAAGAAGAAATATGCACCATAAACCAGCAAGATAAATCTTTAAATCTTTTTCGCAACATATTTAATAAACTTCAATAATTCATAGTCTATGTGGGATCGTGACAATGAAAATACAACATATGACTAAAACGTGTTTTGTTTCAAGAATAAGTCAAGTAAACATACAACGAACTCAATTGGAAATTTTGTCCTTATAAATCTTCCCCTTTAACTATTTCGGGATAAAACCAACAGTGAAATGCCTAAGATGGGTCGTCAATTAGTATGACACCAAGATCCCATCCCAGAAAACCAAAATAAAAAATTGCAAGATAAGGCTAGTAAATAATGGTCCTAAAAACATGAACTTTCTGAATTTGATTTAGTCTTTAAGTATCGAATCTCTAAAGCATACCTACACACATGAGACAGATAATTACCCAGTGATGTATGGAGGAACAAATGATATAAAACATGTGAGCAAAACTATGGATACCAATTTGTACATAACTTCTAAATCTGGATATCAATTTGTGCAAACTAATTAATACCGATATATAAGCATGAAAGCATATGATATCAATTTGTAATGAAAAAAAATCTATGTGCTCAACAAAAAAAATCTCCCCCCTACATCACATCCATTTCTCCCACTTTTTATCTCGAATAGACAACCTGGTGAAAAGATAAGCATATCTAACATGAGATAATCAATGAAGTGAATCTATATAAACATGAAACAACTAGCTAAAATGATTAAAAGATGTCAAATTCGTAGCTAGCCAATAATAATCACATCATATGAATCCACAATCTAATGAGGTGTGACTAAATGAACACGATCCAGTGATATATGTAATAAATGAGAATCTACCTACAACAAACTATCCAGAAGCAATCCAGTAGTACCAAAAATATGTCAATATGAAACAGTGTACTGAAATAGAGGGAAACAAAAATCCCTAAAGGTCTCTCAAACGAGATAACCTTTCATTTCAAAGGACATAGTCTTGTCACTTGAAGACTTCGCACGACATCAAAAAGTCCCTAGAATAAGAAAAACCAAAAACTCAGTTTCAATGTTGAAAAACATGTAGTTTCATCTAGTGAAAAAATTTCCTGAAAAAGTTAACTAGAAAGAGCAGAAACCACAAAATAGTAGAAAAAAATAGAACAATGTGATTTACATGCTAAAGTAGTACTGATGTGCTCAAACATGAACATGGAATGAATGGACCTGAACTACAACAAATGGATCACAATTGCAAAACATCGAAATGATCAAGAAGCTCTAATTGATAGCTATAAATCATCAAACTTTATTTTAGACAAATGTGACAATTAAAGTGTGAGTTTAATTAACTAAGCAAACATCATGCACCCATATCCGTAATTTTGACGATTCTACAAACAATACCGTCATGACATGATTTTTCAACGTTACGATTCGTGGTGCAAACATGTTTTAATTTTCTCCAACCAACTCCCTCATATATATCTATAGTTCTTAAGTTCTTTTGAGGTCTATCATTCTCAACTTACAGAAAATCCTAATGGCCCTATTTTTGGTATTTTCTTCTTTTTATTTCCTTGATTTTCTTTTGGGCTCTTTTAAATGGCGGCTTTCATGATGAGTCAATTTTTCACTCTTGCGGCCTTTTCCCATGAACACACATCACTTTTTTAATATAATACTCACGGTAAATGGTTATTATATGAACACCTCCTCCTTAAGTCTACTTACACATAGATGACAAAATTGAGATAAGAACGTCTCACCACACTCAAATATGAAAGAGAAGTTAAACATCCATATATGCTCGTGTATGTATGCAAAGATAGAATATATATAAAGTCAAATAAACATGCATATAAACTTTGAAAAACCCCCATAATATAGTGGTTAAGATCATTATAAGAATCAACAATTATAAACAAATGTCCTAGCCACATGGATAATGAAGTATGGGGGTTCCAAGCACACCAATATGCCACATCAAACATGTAAACTCAAAAACAAAAATGAATAGAAAATCTTTTTGGTTTTTCAACATTTTTTGACTCAAATAAAAGAAAATTTTGTTTATATTTTCTCAAAAACAAAATCTTTTTGTATTTTTTCAAATAAGAATCAATTAAATGAAAAATATGATACAGAAGATATACATGTCTTAACACTAGTTAGATATAAATCATTATGCAAATCTTTTTAATGTATGCTTGGTCCGTGGAAGTCTCTTATGTCTCCTCGAACTCTCGGATGTGGAGGTAAGGCTTTTTCGACTCCATACCATGAAATGTTAAGAAATTCTGGATCATCCAATTTCTAAAAAGAAATTTCCCTTAATTATATGGGAGTATAATGCATCTCGAGGTAACGGTTCCCTCAAGATATAAGAGGTCTCTTATAGGGTGATACAGTAACTCATCCTCACCTGTACCATAACTAGCATTGTTAGACATCGCGTTATCTCTTAATAACTCAATATCCTCAATACACGCCCTAGACACGTGACTCGCAGTGTGGCTCGGGATGGAGTTAGGCGGTCTAGGAGGTGGAACCCAAAAAATTGGAGCGTTTAGGGTGTGTGTCTATCAGAGTTAATATCTAACGTAGGATTCTAGTGTACTATAATAATGATGGAATTCAGAGGAATGTTTTGTATTTAATGATAAAGAGAATGTTTTTGGGATTTTTGATTTCTTTATGAATGTTTTTTGCTTTTATTTTTATTTTTGGAAGAATTAGAATCAAATTATAGGATTAATTTGAAATGTATTTACTTGGTCCAAGATAACGGCGCCAAAAACTTGATGTGACTCTAAAAGTATCTCTAATGCATGTAACTACTGCTCAAGTGTAAGTCTATCACTCAAGTAGTAATTCGATAAACTGAGTATCAAACTGAGGAACTAAGATGATCCCTCGTGACGACTACTAAGTTGGATGACTAACCGTAAAAAATGACTCACGAAAAAGAAAAAGAAAAGATGACTATGATTGGAATCTATGTATTACTACTAACTAAATCCTATCTAAGTTAAGTAGGCGTGCAAGAATAAATATTTTCTAAATAATTAATATGAAAGAAATATAATCTCGGACTAGTCGAGAATTAAACACCTAATTAAAATTAAGACTTTATTTATTTCAAGCATTACATATATGAAGGAATTGACCATCACAATACGTAATCAAGAATAAAAATAAAGTGTGTGACAAGATTGTTAACATGCGTGTACCATTGTTAAACACTCCCGTTACCTAGGGCAAACGCAGTTAAAAGTCCTATGACGGTTGTATTAACAAAATGACACATTTTCAATTAATCATTTTTAATTAATCAATTAATCATTTTCAATAACATATTTTATATCCATGCAAAACATATAATGTTGGGTTCATGCATCCTAACCCTTGGAAACCTTGCCGGAAATGGTGTTGCTAATTAAAGACATGATTTTTAAGTTGCATGTGAATTTAGTCATTATTAATGTGTAGCTAAGCATGCAAGAGTGAATTCCAAATTATAAAGGATGCAAGAAACCAAAAAACTAACAAATAGCAAAGATCAAAGGAGAGAAAAACAAACTAGATTGATTATTGCATTAAAAAGATCCACAAAGCCCAAACTTGATGCAAAAATAACCTTCTTATGTTCTTCCCACTTATTCTCCCTCTAAAACTAGGTTAAAACTATGTTAGATATGTCTAATGTTAAGTTATAATTCAATGAAATCGTTTTTATAAGAGTCATAAACCCATAAAACTCTGGGGAAAAAGGAAAAAATAATTAAAAATTCATGCTGAAGTCAACCGAACTGGTTCCGTTGGAATCTGAACCAGTTCGCAAGTATATATTTCAAAAATTCCTATTTAGCCCTTAAATTTTTTTTCCCAACTTTGAATTTTCCTAACTTCTACTCCGTCGCTAAGATTAAGGTACATTTTCTTCGAGTGTTATTGTTATTTCATATTCTTCAACTTTATAGTTGGCTCCACCTCTAGAAGTTGGCTGCAAAATTACACAAATGCCTTTCAACTTCCTTTCACTTGTTTTTTTCACTGTTTCGATTCTTCTCCCACATTTAATTACACGAAATACCTGTAAAACACATGTGAAAAACAAAAATAATAAATACTCACCCAAAAGGGTTAGCATCATAAATACAAGATAAATTCGAGTAAATTAAATTGCACATGACCATAAAAGAATCGAAATTATGGGGATAAATATGAAATATTTATACCGAATCAGACTGTTATCTATGAAGAAGAAGCTCCATTCATTATTAAAACTACTTCCTAGAATACAAGTCCTATAAAGATAAAATCTCCAATAAAGTTTCAGGCATCACACAAGGAAACTAAATAAGTCATAGCTAGCGACATAGAGATGATAAAGCACTACGAAATTAGTGCATCAAAAGCTTTGGTGGTTGATACATGAAACATATCCTTAAGAGCAACTAACCTCCTTGAACACGAAAAATTTTAGCCCATTAAAAAACATTACTGGTCTGATGCTGAATAAAATCATTAATACTCATTTCCAAGTAAAGAATAATTAAAAATCTTTGCAAACTCATTTGATAAAGTCTAGTTGAAATACCAAGAATCTAAAAATAAAAAGCATCCTCTTCACCCAATCATAACCCCTCAAATATCAAAGGAAAGTGTTAAAATCCAAGACCCTATTTTGAAAAGGCTCAAAAGATTAGAAACTAGGAAATCCTCAAAAACGAATGTCCCATTTTTTGAATTATCTCCTTTATATGCTTAAATGTAAGGATAATTGAAAATTACCCTACAAGGAGAAGAAGAAAAAAGCTATCAACAACTCACAAGCAGCCTGCTATAGACTTGATCAAGCCTAAAGCTTATAAGGGAACCGTACAAACTCATCAATTGAAATTGAGTTTTGAACTAAACAACATCAACATATCAGGTAAAATGTTGTTCAAGTGGAAATTTGGTTTAATTGTTAACAGTATTCAAGATGATGCACAACTTCTTACTATTAAAGTGGAACATCAAATGTTAAAAGATCACATTATAATTACAATTGTATACGCCAAATGCACCAGATAAAAAAGAGTGCCTCTTTAGGCTCATTAAAATCAATTGTGTAATCAATTTTATCAATATCCCCACCTGATCACTGGAGATTTTAATGTTGTTTCTCACTAAGATGAAATAATAGGTGGAAATGATTTAGAGTTTCATGAAGTTCAAGATTTATGAGACTTCATCTCTTCTTTAAGCTTATCAGACCTTTATTACACAGTTACCAAGTATACTTGGAGTAATTTCAGAACTGAAGAAGCTAGCATTTAGGACTGGTTAGACAAAGTTCTTTATAATTTTCTATGGAAATCAACATATCCTAATACCTCTATACAACACCTCTCCAAATATTTCTTTGACGACTGTATCTTCTATTTTCCATCAAATCTCATTCTGAACACTTCCCCAGATGATATAAATTTGTAAAAATGTGGTTCTCTCGCAAAGACATAGATCAAGTCATTAAAAAGTATTTGATTACTCATATATAGCTAATCCTATGGATTCATTTCCCCCTAAGCTAAAGAGGCTTAATACCATATTAAAGGAGTGGAATCAATCCTCCTTTAAAAACATTTTTTCAAAATGTTATAAACTTTGAAGGCTCCCTTTTAGCTAAAGAATTTGCTTTTGAAGTGGATCCCTTCATTTCTAACAAAATAGACATGTAGTGTGTTAAAGTAGACCTGGACAAAGCTTTAAATATTGTAGAAGACTGTTGGAGGCAAAAATCTAAGATATAATGATTCAAAGATGGTGGTTTAAAGAAAAAGTTATTTTATTCTACTATTAAAGCCAAGAAGAATAGGTTGCTAATTCGTAGAATCAAAAACTCAAACCATATTTGGGTATAGGACCAAAAAGTGACTCATTAGGTTTTTATCAACCATTTCAAAAACAACATAACCTTTAAGACCTATACCAATCATTTAAATATTTTAAACTATATCCCAATTAAAATTTCAATCTCATGAAATTATATTCTCGATTAGACTCCCATAGAAGAAGAGATTGATAAGGAACTGTTATATTTAAATGCTAGCAGTCCTCGAGGGCTAGATAGATATGGTGGATTCTTCTATAGCATTATTGGGACATTATTAAAACATACCTCATATCTTCCATTCAAAGCTTCTTCGCCGGAGCTGATATTCCAATCAGTTGGTCTAGAACAAATATCATCCTTATTCCAAAAATTCCCCAACTATATCTTTATTCTCAGTACAGACCTATAAGCCTCAATAATTTCTCCTTTAAAGTTACTGCAAAGTTAATCACTACAACTCTTTCCAGCATACTCCCTTTAATCATTTTTCCTAATGAAAATGGCATTACCAAAGGTAAAAGTATCCTAGATAATCTTTTGTTAGCGTAATAATTAACCAATGACCCGGATAAGAAGGTGAATAGATCAAATGTCATGGTGAAACTAGATATGGACAAAGATTATAAAAAAATTCCTAGTATTTCCTAATTCTAATTCGAGAAAATTTGGATCTTGTGAAGTGTTTATTGATATGGTGTGGAGACTAATATCCAATAATTGGTTTTCTGTCCTGGTTAATGGACACGTGTGAGGTTTCTTTAAATCTATAAGATGTCCGAAGCAATAATATCCTCTATCTACTAACCTTTTCATTATAGCTATTCAAGTATTGAGTAAGGGACTTTATCATCTTATTCTTTCTAAATTTATAGTTCCCTTCAGTTAGCCTCATTATTGTAAGCTCATTTCCCACCTTAGTTTTGTTGATGATGTGATTATATTTATGAATAGAAATAAGAGGAGCATTGATAAACTTAATGAATTATTATCTGAGTATGAAAGAATTTCTTGCTAATTAATAAATAAGAAGAAAAGTAGCTTCATAATAGTAGATAAAAGAGTTATGGTCAAAATACACAACCTAGCCTCCCTTTAAGGCCTTCCTTTCAAGCAACTTCCAATTAAGTATTTAAGTTGTACTCTATTAAAAGTAAGAAGAAAGGTTGCAAACTTTTCTAAGCTAATTGACAAAATTAGAAACAAAATATTTTGAGGTAAATCTAGATTCCACTCCCAATGAGTAATACTAATCCTTATAAGACATGTTCTCTCCATCATACTTTCTACACCTTGGCAACTATAAACCCTAAGCCCTCCAAAATTTATTATTTAAAGAATCAATAATATTTTAGCAAAATTCTTCTAGAGTGGATGTGTTGTTGATGGTAATAAGTATCATTCGATTAAATGGGAGGAGATTAATACACCCATCTAAGAAGGAGGATTACAAATTAATGAAATAACGTTGCCAAGGCCGTTTATGAAAATAAACTATTTAAGCAACTCCGAAAGTTTGTTGAAGAAACTCTTTACTAAAATCAAACTGATTTTGAACACAAGATGTGTTAACAAAAAATATGTACGAGATATGGACAAGATTTGATAACAAGTTTTAGTAAACAGTTTAAAATGTTTTAAACTCAGCACACATCAGAATGGGATGAGAAGATGTAGAAATATTGATACTCAGGATTTTTAACGTGGTAAAACCTCAACCTTGAGGAAACATCCAAGACTCCCTCTACGGAGTAAAACAAAAACAATCACTAAAACAAATATGCAAGTTACAACCTATTTAACTAACATGCACACAAAAACAAATCTATACAAGTTCAGGATTGTACCCTCTGGCGTCCTTAACTTTTCTGCAGATCTTGTTTGTTGATGTAGTTGTCTTAGTTTGTCAACTCTTCTTTGTTTCAGCACTTTATGTCGACTTATGTTCACCAAATCTTATAACCAACACTTTCAATGTTTGTAGTGTGAAGATGTTTGTGAATAGTGTTCTAAAACACATGCATGCACACACACACACACTTATTAGTTACAGACGATCCTAACAAATCACATATAAAGTCTATATGCAGTGTATTTGTTATTTTTCTTTCTTACAAAACCAATAACCTTTTTGACCTTTCAAAATAACCCAGATTCCACGGAGATCTTGCTTAAGAAATCGGTCAAGACCTTTCTCAATCACTTTTGAAAATATTATGGAGATTGAGAACCCTCCAAGTGCGAATCCAACTAGGTCAGGTTAAGTTTTGTAAAAACAGAAATAGAAAAACATCTATTGTTGATTCTGAAGTAAGAAAATGTTTTAACACAAAACAATCAACAACGAAATTCTCAAGATGAGAAATAAATGCAACTAAGTGTATTATGACATGCAAAACTACAGATCTATGATTTCTATTGAACCAGAAATAAGATCTGAGTCTATGTCTAAGTTGGAAATAAGATTTATGAACACAAGGATTTCAGCAACCCAAGATCTTTCAACCAGAACTCTCATAAACTCAAGAAAACACTAAGGATGGTGTTTATTTGGTTATGGTGGTTTTTTCTGGAGAGGTAAGTAGTTTGGGCTTGAGAAGTATTTGGACGAAGTTAGGGTTTCTAACTAGGGTTTGGTTTCTCTCTCTAACTTCTCTCTTCTCTCTTCTCTCTCTATTCTCTGAGACTTTTCAAAATGGCAAAAGCTTTCGAAGGCTGAGATGGGAGGCCTTTAAATAGGAAGAGAGGAAGATTCCAGAGCATCGTTCAAAAACAATGGCTGAGATTGAGTCAAGCTCCTTTGACTGCAATCCAAGGGCTCACAACAGGCGGTGGATTAAACAGGCTGTGATTGGCTTAAGGATTTACACGGGGATTCACTCAAAAGACATGCAGGCCATCGATAAGGGTTGATCCAAGGGCTGATAACAAGCGATGGTATGTCTCTATAAAGAAACACACCTAGGGCCAATCAGAGAACAGCAAGTGTTGGCCTGAGGACGAATGCAAATGCGCATCCCAAAATAATTACAAAGCCAACCCTAGAGTCTCTAGCGCTTTCGGTTTCTACCCAGAGTAACTTTAGGCCAATAAACACAACAATACATATTTATATATTAACCCCAAGACTTTTTAAATCAAATTTTAATTAAATAAAACCTTGTTTAAAATATATTTAAAATTCCCAAAAAAATTATTAAAAATCAAATTGAGGGATTTAAACACACTCACAACATTAATACACATAGAGGTGCAATATGATATGCAAGAATAAAATTCTAAGTGTGTGAGTGATGGCTATAGTCTCAGGATCATCACAAGATGTATGGAAGAAGAAGCAACCCAATCTCTGAAGCTCTTTGGTTTCTAGGATGGACACTATTTTGTCACAATTTCCAAACTAGATGAGCTCTTATACAGTCTAGACTCAAATGAGTCAAAAGTATAAGGGCTTGAATCTCCCCCTTTGGAAATATGAGACAAAATCTCCTTTGAGTCATCTAAACTCGTAGGGTGACAACAAATAAGAAAATCCTATTCCTATAAAAGTTCTATCTACCCAAATCCTAGAAAGCAAAAATTAAATAACTCAACTATATACAGTTTTAACATCCTATTATTACAATAAAGAATGACTGTACAAGAAGAATACCTGCAAAGAATTACTAAGATCAAGCTTTTTAGTATATGCAGTAGACTCAAATTTCTCCCCCATTTTGTCTCAAATGGACAAAGGGAAGGAACTTGGAAAATAAGGCAGGTATTTACTCAACACAAATCATACCAATAGATTTACGTACAAAAATGAATCTATTATAATCAAGAGGTTTGGTAAATAAATCTGCAAGTTGTAGATCAGTAGAAAGATAATTGATTTTTAATTCCTTGGTTTCAACTAATTCACGAATAAAATGATGTCTTATTTTAATGTGCTTAGTTCGCGAGTGTTGAACCGGGTTCTTAGAAATATTAATCGCGCTTTGATTATCACAATAGAGATGAAGTGTGGGTTCTAAAATACCATAATCACTTAGCATTTGTTTAAGCCACAATAATTGGGCACAACAGCTACCGGTGGCTATGTATTCAGATTCAGCAGTCGAGAGAGATGTGCAGTTCTGTTTTTTACTACTCCATCCTACCAAGTTATTACCAATATAACAACATGCGCCTGAAGTGCTTTTACTATCATCAGTACACCCAGCCCAGTCAGCATCAGTGTACCCAATAATAGTGCTAGGTGTGTCATTCGTGTACCAAATTCCTAAATTTAGAGTGCCTTTAACATATTTAATTATGCGTTTAACAGCGTTTAAATGGCTCTCCTTGGGGTTGTTTTGACAACGTGCACAAACACAAACAGCATACATGATATCAGGACGCGAGGCAGTCAGATAGAGTAATGTGCCAATCATACTACGATATAAGGTAGAGTCTACAGATTTACCATTTTCATCTTTAGATAATTTCTCTGTAG
The DNA here is from genome assembly GCA_949130495.1 of Sambucus nigra. Lineage (NCBI taxonomy): Eukaryota > Viridiplantae > Streptophyta > Magnoliopsida > Dipsacales > Adoxaceae > Sambucus > Sambucus nigra. Next base: position 377,025,123 of record OX422214.1, on the reverse strand, counting down.
TACTCATAGGCGTTTTAGCATTTTTAGCACTCTCGAGGCCAAATTTCTTAACTATCTCTAATGCGTACTTAGTATGCGAAAGAAACAATCCATCTGGTTGTTGTTTGACTTGGAGACCTAGGAAGAACTGTAACTCCCCCATCAGGGACATCTGAAATTCTTTACTCATAATTTCAGCAAAAGATTTTACTTCTGAGGTAGAAGTGGATCCAAATATGATATCCTCTACATAGACTTGAGCGATAGTAATGTGTTTGCCAAAATGTTTGACAAATAAGGTTTGGTCATTTCCACCTCTTTTGAAACCTTTGTCCAGCTGAAAACTGGACAGGCGCTCATACCAAGCTCTAGTAGCTTGCTTAAGACCATATAAAGCCTTTTTCAACCGAAATACATGATTAGGATAATTAGGGTCAATGAACCCTTTAGGTTGTTCTACATAGGTTTCCTCGGCAAGTATTCCATTAAGGAACGCAGATTTAACATCCATTTGATATAATGTAAAATGCATGTGACAAGCTATAGCAAGAAGCAGACGAACTGATTCTAAACGAGTAACGGGAGCAAACGTCTCATTAAAATCAAGTCCTTCTATTTGGGAATAACCTTGAGCAACTAGTCTAGCTTTATTTCTAATTATCATCCCATTTTCATCAGTTTTATTTTTGAAAATCCAACGAGTACCAATAACCTTTTTGTGATCAGGACGTGGAACAAGATACCATACATCATGAATGACAAATTGTAAAAGTTCATCCTGCATAGCAGAAATCCAGTAAGTGTCATTCAATGCCTCATTTACATTCTTTGGTTCTAGGAGAGAAACAAAGCATGCATAGAGAGCATAATTTCTAAGTTGGGATCTTGTACGTACTGGCTCACTAGGGTTACCAACTATGTTGTTTATGGGATGATCTTTAGAAACCCAGTTAGGTACTTCAGGTGACTCAATAGGTAATGAATTATCTATTTCAGAAGAGTCATTTTCTAAAACATTTGATGACTCTTCTTCTATAGTTAATTCACTAGTCTTGCTTTCTACAGTAGTGTCACTAACAATTACATTTATGGATTCCATTAAGGTCTCAGTGCGAAGATTATACACTCGATAAGATCTACTGTTAGGTGAATAACCTAAGAATATGGCTTTATCTCCTCTACTCTCAAATTTAGATAAGTGTTCCCTATCTTTGCAAACATAGCAGGTACTACCAAAGGTTCTAAGGTACTTAAGATTAGGCTTTTTATTGTACCAAAGTTCATAAGAGGTTTGTTTCGAATTCTTTCTAAGATAGGCCCTATTAATAAGATGGCAAGCTGTACGAATAGATTCTACCAAAAAATACTTAGGTAAGTTCTTAGCATGGAGCATGACACGTGCCATCTCTTGAAGAGTTCGATTCTTTCTCTCAGCTATTCCATTTTGTTGAGGGGTCTTAGGAGCACTGAACTCATGTTTGTAACCATTATAGTCACAATATTCTACAATACCAGTGTCTTTGAATTCACCACCTCTATCACTTCTGATTCTATTCACTTGAGTGTCTTTTTCATTCTCAATCCGTAAAAGAATCTTTAAAAAAGTTTGAAAAGTATCGGATTTTTGTTTTAAGAAAGCTACCCAAGTGAATCTGGTGAAGTCATCAACCATAACTAGAATATAACTGTGTCCACAAAGACTAACAGTTTGAGAAGGACCCATTAGGTCCATATGGATGAGTTCTAAGGGATTAGAGGTAAGGATATCTTTAACCCTTTTATGAGGTGCTTTAATAATTTTTCCTTCTTGGCAGGGACCACAGACAATGTTATGAATAGGTTTAATTTTTGGTATTCCTCTAACTATTTGTTGATAGGACAATTTACTCAAATTTTCGTAATTAATGTGACCCATTCTGTTATGCCATATCTCATTGTCATCCATTCTGGCAACATTACAGATTTCAGAACTAGACATGACAGTATAACAATTGTCAGGAGTCCTGAATCCTGTAATTAAGCATTCTCCCTTTTCATTTAAAATCTTGCAATTGTTCTTTGAAAAGGTGACAGTATAGTTTGAGTCACAAAATTGCGAAATGCTAAGTAAATTAGCCTTAAGACCTTTAACTAAGAGAACATTTTCAAGAACAGGAAGACCTTTTTCTTTAAGAGTTCCTTTGCCTATGATCTGGGATGATACTCCATCACCAAAAACAACTTTTCCACCATCAAAGTGGGTTTGATTAAAAAGTTTTGTATCATCACCTGTCATATGCTTGGAACATCCAGAATCCAAGTACCAACCAGAAGTTGTAAGTTCAGCTTTTAGAGCACAAACAACAATATTACACTTCATCTGGGGTTCTAGATCATCTTTTCTAACCCAAATTGCTCTGGTTTTCTGTTTGCGCTTGTTTGCTCTCATTTGATAAAATTTGCGAGCATTAGATATTTGTTGAAAAACATTTTGCGCATGATTTTGAGTAAATTTGAATTCCTGAGCATTTGATTTAGAAAAGTTTCTGGTAATCCTTCTAGTAAATGTCCTTTTAGGTTTAGTCCTTCTATTCCTATAGTTAGAGTTTTTGTCTGGTGGCCTGGGAAGGATATAGTTGTTACGACTCCTCCTAGAGTAGTTAAAGTTAGGATATATGGAAGAATTGTAGACATGTTTAATCAGTCTCCTAGCATAGCAATTATCAAATGAGTGGCCGTATATATCACAATATGAGCAATAAAGATTGCTCAGAGTTGGGTTTTCCTTAGGAAAGTCTCTAAACAAAGGTTTTGAGAAATTTTGAGGCTGAATTTTATTCCTAGGTAGCACAGGTTTGAAAGCAGGTTCACTTTTCCTAATAGGGGGGCAGACATTTTTTCCCTTTGGTAAACTTTCATGCTTAGAGCAACTTGCATCTCCAGTGTTAGTGTTTTGATGGTCAAACTTAGTTTTTAGAGAATGAAAGTCTGGACATGTTTCAATAGGTCTTTTGGCTCCTGACACAAACTTGATAGGTTCAACATATTTTGTTTGTGTCTTTAAATTGGGGCAAAACCCTATTCCAGTTCTATCATCAGAATTGGTTTTAGATTCAGCAACGAATTCCTCAAAACATTTAGAATTGTTTTCAAATTTGGTAAATTTTTTGAAAACAGTTGCTGTCTTTTCTTTTGTTTGTTCCAATTCTAATAATGTTCCTTTGTATTTTTTCTCCAGAATTTCATTAGCTTCAGTCAAAGTTTTCAGTTTTTCATTAAACACTTTAACTTCACTTTCATGAGACATGCATTGTGTAGTATACTCTTCAGCATTCAGTTTTACCATTAGGCTTAGATCCTCTAGATTTTTGGTAAGATCTTTCACAACCTTTTCTAGTCTAGTGCTTTTCTTAAGAGTTTTAGTATATAGAGTGTGGATGTCTGGGAGATCATCATTGTCAGAGTCACTAAGTGAAGTGTGTGAAGTGACCCCTAAGGTTTCATTTCTTAAACTCACACACCCATTGACATCAGCAGTATCGATTCCCCTTTGACTCACACACCCCGAGGAAGAGGTATTAATGTTCTCAGTAAGTAAAGCATCTAAACTAGTTAAAGTATGATTCAAAGCAACAGAACTAGAATTACTAAACTCATCCTCACTATCAAGCATAGGCATATCATCATTATATATGATTTTTGCAAAGAAGGCTAAACAAGGATCAAAACCATCAGATGTCTCAGGTTCCTCATTTTCAGAATCACTTGAGTCATCCCAGGTTTTGCAGATGTTGGCTCTAGAGTGTTTGTTTTGGGCATTTAAATTAACTCTACAGTCTTGAGCAATGTGTCCTAGTTTACCACATCTATAGCATTCAGTCTTCTTGAGCTCTCTGTGAGGTCTTGTGTTGTCCTTGTTCTGTTTGTCATGAGGATTCTCATGAGGTTTGTGATTTGAAGGAGTAGAATAATTAGACTTGCCCTGTCTATTTGCAACACTGTTTCTAAATTTCACAATTTTCTTAAATTGTTTTGTCATTAGGGCAATCTGATTATCTAGACTTTCTAAGTCACAGTCCTCATCAGAATCATTACTAGTGGTGTTTAACTCAGGCTTAGTCATCTTAGAAGTAAAGCTAAGATTGGAATTGGTATGTTTCCTATTAGTGTGGGTCAATTGTTTCTTAAACTCTAATTCCATTTCCACAGTTCTTAATTTGCTACTGAGTAATTCAGGAGTAAGATTTATATCACACATCTCCTCAATAGCATATCTTTTATTGTCAAATTTCTGTGGTAATGATCTCAGAATTTTAGAGACAATTTCTTGTCTATCATAAGTTATACCATTAGCAAGAAGTTTAGTGACAATATCAGTCAGGTTCATATAGAAATCATCGAAAGACTCAGATTCAGACATGATTAAGGTATTATACTGTTGGATTAACATCTGAGTCTTAGCAGCTTTTACCCTAGAGTCTCCTTCGTGGGCAGTAATCAAGGTATCCCATGCTTCCTTGGAAGTGGTACAAGATGAGATTCTCTTGAACTCATGTTCGTTAATAGACATAAATATAGCGTTCTTGCCTTTGTTATTATTTCGAGAAACCTGTTTCTCTTCTTGAGTAAACTCACACAATATTTTCTTAATCCTTTCATTGCTTCCATCAGTGGCTGGTTTAGTTGGATAAGAGTATCCATTTTCAATAATATCCCAGACATCATCTCCCAGGGTTCCTTGAATGAAAGCAATCATTCTTACTTTCCAGTAAGAGAAATTGGTTCCATCAAAGACTGGGGGTCTGGTCAAGTTACCATATCTTTCATTTTTCTCGTCCATAATTGATTTTGAGAAAACAGTTTCAGAAACTCAGGATCTTTTTGAAATAAGTTCACCAAAAGCTCTGATACCAATTGAAATAACGTTGCCAAGGCCGTTTATGAAAATAAACTATTTAAGCAACTCCGAAAGTTTGTTGAAGAAACTCTTTACTAAAATCAAACTGATTTTGAACACAAGATGTGTTAACAAAAAATATATACGAGATATGGACAAGATTTGATAACAAGTTTTAGTAAACAGTTTAAAATGTTTTAAACTCAGCACACATCAGAATGGGATGAGAAGATGTAGAAATATTGATACTCAGGATTTTTAACGTGGTAAAACCTCAACCTTGAGGAAACATCCACGACTCCCTCTACGGAGTAAAAAAAAAACAATCACTAAAACAAATATGCAAGTTACAACCTATTTAACTAACATGCACACAAAAACAAATCTATACAAGTTCAGGATTGTACCCTCTGGCGTCTTTAACTTTTCTGCAGATCTTGTTTGTTGATGTAGTTGTCTCAGTTTGTCAACTCTTCTTTGTTTCAGCACTTTATGTCGACTTATGTTCACCAAATCTTATAGCCAACACTTTAAGTGTTTGTAGTGTGAAGATGTTTGTGAATAGTGTTCTAAAACACATGCATGCACACACACACACACTTATTAGTTACAGACGATCCTAACAAATCACATATAAAGTCTATATGCAGTGTATTTGTTATTTTTCTTTCTTACAAAACCAAGAACCTTTTTGACCTTTCAAAATAACCCAGATTCCACGGAGATCTTGCTTAAGAAATCGGTCAAGACCTTTCTCAATCACTTTTGAAAATATTATGGAGATTGAGAACCCTCCAAGTGCGAATCCAACTAGGTCAGGTTAAGTTTTGTAAAAACAGAAATAGAAAAACATCTATTGTTGATTCTGAAGTAAGAAAATGTTTTAACACAAAACAATCAACAACGAAATTCTCAAGATGAGAAATAAATGCAACTAAGTGTATTATGACATGCAAAACTACAGATCTATGATTTCTATTGAACCAGAAACAAGATCTGAGTCTATGTCTAAGTTGGAAATAAGATTTATGAACACAAGGATTTCAGCAACCCAAGATCTTTCAACCAGAACTCTCATAAACTCAAGAAAACACTAAGGATGGTGTTTATTTGGTTATGGTGGTTTTTTCTGGAGAGGTAAGTAGTTTGGGCTTGAGAAGTATTTGGACGAAGTTAGGGTTTCTAACTAGGGTTTGGTTTCTCTCTCTAACTTCTCTCTTCTCTCTTCTCTCTCTATTCTATGAGACTTTTCAAAATGGCAAAAGCTTTCGAAGGCTGAGATGGGAGGCCTTTAAATAGGAAGAGAGGAAGATTCCAGAGCATCGTTCAAAAACAATGGCTGAGATTGAGTCAAGCTCCTTTGACTGCAATCCAAGGGCTCACAACAGGCGGTGGATTAAACAGGCTGTGATTGGCTTAAGGATTTACACGGGGATTCACTCAAAAGACATGCAGGCCATCGATAAGGGTTGATCCAAGGGCTGATAACAAGCGATGGTATGTCTCTATAAAGAAACACACCTAGGGCCAATCAGAGAACAGCAAGTGTTGGCCTGAGGACGAATGCAAATGCGCATCCCAAAATAATTACAAAGCCAACCCTAGAGTCTCTAGCGCTTTCGGTTTCTACCCAGAGTAACTTTAGGCCAATAAACACAACAATACATATTTATATATTAACCCCAAGACTTTTTAAATCAAATTTTAATTAAATAAAACCTTGTTTAAAATATATTTAAAATTCCCAAAAAAATTATTAAAAATCAAATTGAGGGATTTAAACACACTTCATTAATACACATAGAGGTGCAATATGATATGCAAGAATAAAATTCTAAGTGTGTGAGTGATGGCTATAGTCTCAGGATCATCACAAGATGTATGGAAGAAGAAGCAACCCAATCTCTGAAGCTCTTTGGTTTCTAGGATGGACACTATTTTGTCACAATTTCCAAACTAGATGAGCTCTTATACAGTCTAGACTCAAATGAGTCAAAAGTATAAGGCCTTCAATTAATAATTTCAATGAAGTTACATAGGCAAGCAATGTAAGACTCTAGTGGAACTTAATAATACAAACAGGTTTTTGGGCCATGTTTATGTAAGAAAAATATAAATCCAAATTGTACTCCGACCAACTGGTTCTATTTTTATCAAAAGAGTCAAGTCTATCAAAAATAAAACTGATTAATTCATTAAGGAAGATAAAAATCATCTCATCTGGACTTCATTCCCTCCTTGTGAGTTCACCTTCAAATCAGGTTATGAGGCAATGATAAATGACTCTCCGTCTTACTTGAGTTGGAAACTGAACTGGGATCATCATTGCCCCAATAAAATCTCAGTGTTTATTTAAAATCTTCTTAAAAATGCCCTTCCAATTGATTTAGAGCTTTTTAAAGTTGAGTATTTTTAGCATCTCAGTACAGAATCTGTAAAATATCAGAAGAATCCATCAGTTATTGCTTCCTATAATGTCACATAGTTCAAAGCATCTGGTTCCATTTTGGTTAACTATTTATCTTTATCCTCAATTTCAATTCATGTAAATCTATGTTAATCATTTGGTGGCTAATGTGTCCTAAAAGGGATTATCGTAAATTTTATTTATCAAATATCCCTAAATTTATTTTATGGGAGATTTGGAAAGATGGAAACAAATGGGTTTTTGAAGTTTATCAAATGAATGCTAATGAAATTATCTCTAATGTACTAGAACTTAAAATTAACCGTGTAAGCTCTATAACATTCTCAGGTAAACCTACAAAGACAGATTTTTTTCTAGTTTATCTTTTTAAGATTAAAATCAACTTTAAACCTTATCAACAAGTACTTATTTTCTTGTTCAAACCTAAGAATGGTTTCTTCAAACTTAATGTGGATGGATCCTTTATAGAGAATCTCAAATCAAGTTGTATAGGAGGGATGATCAGGGACTCTAATGGAGATTTCATAACTGCCTTCTTAGTTTCCATGACTGCCTCTAATAGCCTTCATGTTAAAGCTCAATCTCTTCTCCATAGAGTTAAATTATGTAGCTCTAGAGTATTTGATAATGTTCTCATAGAATCTTACTCTAAATCCATTGTGAGTATTGTCCAAGGTAATTGAAAGCCTCAATGGTTTATTTTGAACATTATCCCAGAAATACAAAGCATCATTGATCAAAGAAACTATAAACTTAGACATACTTGGAGACTAGCCAATTTGGCAGTAGATGGTCTCGACAAACAAGCTTCTTCATCAATTTTATCAGAATTATATCAAGATTTTTTCAATGTTCCCACCATCATTAAAGGTCTTCTAAAACTTGATAAAATAGGACTAGTTTCGATTAGAGTGATAAAATAATTATAAAAGATATAACTATAAATCTAAAAATTTATTTTCCTTTAATTTTGTAATGGGAATAATTATAAATTACTATATTTCATTCGAAGCTTTCATTAGTTCTTGTCAATGCCACTGCAGAGGCTATTTCTTCAATAATTTTTAATAAAATTGGTGGTGGTACTGTCCTTCTTTCGATAAAAAAAATTAATTTCTCTAAAGTCCTTGAGAAAGTTCTAAACCAAAACCCCGCCTAAACTTTCCTAAAATTTGCCCATATCCAACCAACCAACAAAGCTAGATCGATCTGACGGGCCCACAAAATTGTTGCTCCTCAAGCTTTAATCCATGGCGATTCCAACCCATAACAAAATAAATCTTAAGCACTTTATGCAATAAAATAAATAATCTTCCCACCATATATTGAACATATAAATGTAGAAAATAAGTTTACATAACTTTTTGAATGATTATCATAGGAATACGGGTTCAATTTCAAGATTAAACCATTTACACCTAACTTTATCTTCATCCATCACAAGGACTAAATTAACTTATGTGTTCTAGACCATTTATGCATTTAATTTAGGACTTTAGAACATTACAACATGTATATAGTTGATGTAACGATTTCAATCACATATTACAAGAATTGATGCGTTAAATTTTTCATTCATGAACTGATATCATATGTTCATCAATAACTTTATGAGGTTTATTAATTTAATTAAATATAATTATAAAATTAAGTTCAATAATTAAAAAGATCAGATTAAATAAATTTGTTTATAGATTCCAACATATAATTTCTACTAGATCACAAATCATGTCATATTTCTACACAAAGTAATTTTTCCTCAAGGATGATTGCATGAATTAACCTCCAAATTCCCAAATCTCAAGAGCTAGGGTTACTTCTCCTTAATGATTAGTAGATATGGATTCTCTAATGATGATACCAGAAATGGTATCACTAGGTCATAGATGTAAAAAGCTCAAATAGCTATACAATAATGGAAATAATCACACAGCAAGCTACCAAAGAAAAAGATGAGGCGAAGAGGATAAACACCTCTATTTAAGTGGTTTGGCTGAAGCTTATGTCCACTGTGTGTGTGAGAGTGAATTCCACTGGTAAATCTGGCTCCAATGGCCTAATTATAACACCATCTCTCTCTCTCTCTCTTTTGTATACAATTGAGTAGAGTTTCAGCTAGGGTTTAAATTAATGGATCCTTTACAATGAAGAAGATTATGGGTTTATATAATGCCTATAAGGTGTAATACACACAGCCTAAGCATGTTGAAGGTGTGCGCAGGTTAGGGAATCCACTCAAGTAGTGACAATTGTCCATGCATAAGTATGTAATGATAATGAAATCTTCCCTCACGTGAAGAGAATAATTTTTGTTATAATTGAAGTGATGACGTGGAACACGTCACCTAGATATGTTCTATTATTCGTCCACTCATGTTATCATCTTCAGATGTCTCAGCCACGATCGAGTATGAGATTCTTGATGGATCAGTTGACTTTACAAGTGAAACTAACAAGTGTGATCTCGGACTAAGGAGATCAACCCAAGGTTGTTAGCTAAAAATATGATGAGAGATGTAATTTGTTGCTCTGACTCCTTCTTGGTGTCTCGGCCTATTAAATGGCTGAGGTTGCATATACGAGGATGGACTTATCTTGGATGAGTCCTGGGGGTGACCTGTGAACTGGTTCACAAGCTCGACTGTTTGGAGTGATATGGTCTCGTCCTGAGAAGATGTTATATTTAGGCATATCAATCACCCCTAGCCCTTATTCATCTAGTAAAGAGTTGGATGGGGGATATGAGTCAGTACTGTCCCTTTATGAGATGTGTCTAAGGCATCCATAGAATGCACGTGGATGTGTAGGAGGGTGGCACATGTCACAGTTTAGGTTGGGTAGCCTTTTCCCATAGTCTTTCCCACTTCGCACCTCCAATGATGAAATATATTGGGAAATGTGTTTAATAATTGACATGGTATTTACACTTCCTAAAACATTTCTCTCTCCTTTATTCATACACATTCCCACCCATTGCTGTCTTTCTCTCTCTCTAACCCTACATATCTTCTACAACTGCTACCTCCTGCCTTCCCTTTCTTCGGCAGTCAATCCTCACTAAGTATCCATTCCCATTTTCTTTTCAATTTATTTGCTAGTTTCTTTGAGTTAGGTTGTTTGTTACTTTTTTCGATGAGGGTCAGAGCTCTTCGGCATATTTAGACCCACTCGGGCTTTCCCCAGGCTATCGCTAGGTGGTTGGTAGAGACTGTTACCTAGTTAGGTAGGTTTTTAAGGCTTTTCAAACATTTTGAACTTTTTCCCAATGGCTTTCGGTCATCTTCTTCATCCATCTTCAAGGCTATTGTTCTTGGAGTTCTTGCCTGAAAACCTTTCAGCTTCCTGTTAGATCTTTAGTCAACCTTAGTTAATATTGTAATTTTTTTTATCTCTTTTTCCAAATTTTTTACTCAAGTCGAACCTCGGCATTTGACGTTAAGACATCTTTATAATTTAGCCAAGGAATTTCCCACTGTCAGAGATAAGTGCTTCAAACATATTAGGAGGATGGAATCTGAAGAGGCCGAGAGCCTTAAGGCCGTAAAGTTCCCCCTCCATCCTATTTATCCTCCCCCCTTGGTTTTCGTCTACCCTCAAGCATCTAAGCCCTGCGATCTCCTAGTTGTTGGACCAAGTGATCCCATGTCTATGTCTTCCTCATCTGTAGAAGACCCTATGTCAACATCTGAGGCGATCGAGAATGTGGATTCATTTAAGGAGGACATGGATCATTTTGCATCCCATACTGAAAGGTCTGATGTATACGAGGCCACTTCTCGTGGATCTTCATCTCAGAGAGCTGAGGCTTCAAATCAATCTGACTCTATTCAGATTCTTGAGCCTAATGTGGAAATTCCACACCCCAATGGATGAAATTCCCTTAAAAACTGCAACTAGGGTCGAGTTTGTAGAAAACTTCCCCTGTGGTTACCCAGGTAATCGACAAACTCGGGATGATCCTCAAGGTGAGTCTCAAGAAAGTAGTGGTGAGGAGAGTGAGGTTGATAAATCGATGGCCGAGGAGTATGAGAGCACAGTGTATGAGGTTGGCCTCTTGGTTTGGAGGCACTTATATGGGATAGATTCCTCTATTTACATGAGAAAACCTGATAAGGATGAGAGATCATTCCATGACTGAGAAGGCAAAATTTGTGTTTACGAGCAAATTTTTAAGCGTGGCTTTTGGCTTCCCATACATCCTAAAATCCGTGCTATTTTGCCCCATCTCAGGCCTGCACCCTCTTAGCTTTCTGTGAATTCGTGGAGGGTTATCCTTGGCTCTATCATACTTTGGAGGACATTTCACCGTACTGACATTCCACTAAACATTTTCCTTTCTTGTTATACACCATCGTCCCTAAAGACTCAACCTAGCTACTACCACCTCGTAGTTAGGAAAACAGAGAATAAAATTTTGCTAGTTACCCAAACTTCAAACCACAACATGAATCCTTGCTAATTTTTTATGTATGGGGCATGGGAGTTTGCCCCCACACAATCTTGTGGGACCTCTGAACCTAGGGCCCATCCCAAACGTCGGCCAAATTAGACCCACGTTTGAACCCTGAGGCTTATGAGAAGGTCAATAAGATCTGAGGATAGGGTGAGAAAGGTGGTCTAGCTAAGTTTGAGCTTTTGATGACTCCATACTACCTAGCTCAGATAATTCTAGATATTGCCCCCTTGGAGGGGTTGCTTTTGATGACTCCATACTACCTAGCTTTGTATTTCTAATATATTTTTTACTAACATCTCAGGTCTATTATTTGTAAGTCTTTCAGAAGTCATTTTTGATATTATTTGGGAAATGGTGGATCCAATCTTAAGCAAGTTCGCAAGAAAGCATGGGCAGAGGAGTGAACCCCAGCTCCTCCAATAACGAAAAAGTCATCCGCAGGCGGCACCAGCCGAGTTATTGAAGATATAAAGAAGAAGCTAACCTGAGTTTATGATGATAACATAACTCATCCTTCGAAGCGTGGTCGTCAGGACCAATTTATTCCCATCTCGTCTGAAGACATACATGTTGGCTGGCTATCGCAGCTAAAAATAGTCGATGATAGCGTCATCGTCCATAGCCAATAGGCTATTGATTCCATTGACTGTATTATGTCAGAAGCTGGTAAGCGCTTCCTTCAATCGATGGATATTAGATTATTAAGAGAGTTTTCAATTCATAGAGTTGTTCAGGTGTCATTATTAAACATCTCAAAGTGGCGTCTCATCTTTGATGAGACCTCATACTAACATGTCTTCTTGTATTTTGCAGGGTATAGTCTCCTTGCATAGGATGGGGGACTGTTTCAGCAAGATGATTCCCTTAATTCAAAAGGGAAGAGATGCTATCACACTGGAGAGTAATCTCTGAGCTGGGCTCCAAACTGCTAACTCGGCTTTGCAAGAGACCAAGACTAAAATTGACAATCTAACTATGAGTTATGCTAGCACCTTAAAGACCCTGTCCGAGAAAGGCTATCTAATATTGATGATTTTGTTAACTCTATTAGGGAATAAGGTATAAATGAATTATAGGACTCCAAAGACTTTTCTGATCTTGGCTTTGAATATCTTGAGAGGGGCATCAAAACTATCGGTCGATGGGCTGTCCTCAAGCATGCTGCGACTGGGGATCTTTTTCCTAATAACTTCTCCGATCTCAACTTTAGTGATACGCATTTGTAGACGGCCTTAGTTGAGGTTGAGGACCCTACTTCTGTCATAGAGATTAATATCCCTGAGGTCAGAGAGATAAATGAAAACACGGTCGAACTCGTTCTTGGTGACGATGGTGCCGAGACAACAAACACTAGGACTGAGGCGAAGACTGAAGCAGTTAGTCACGGATTGACCCCAGTTGGTAGTGACGGGTTTATAAATCTATGACAATGTGTAGCCTATTTTATCTTATTTTTTTATGTAAGGTGACTCCATGCCTTTCAAGACCTTTTAATTGATCTTGTTAATGCTATAAATCTAATGGAATTTGAACTTTCACCTATACTATGCGTTCTTGCTTAATTTTCTCAAGTCTTTTCTCTTCTTTCATTAAATTTGTTGATTCTTACTTGGTGTGAACTACAATTTCTTTGCTGTGAACCACAATTTGTAATTTTGTCGTCTTTGACTAGTGGATTTATGAACCATAATTTTTAATTTTTTCGTTGTTTTTGAAAGTGTATGGATGGGTGTCATATCATCCATGCACTATGGTATTGGGCCAAGAGATATAATCCATCAAACTAATGATGTTTAATAATAAACCACGATTAAGTGATTTTTAATTTTCATTCACCAAATCATGGTGTTATAGCATAAGACCTCTCTCACCGTTTTTTATTGTGTATGGATGAGTGTCGTCTCATCCATAAACTATCATCTTCGGTCGAGAGATTTAATCCACCAAACTAATGATGTTTAATGATGAACCACAATTAAGTGATTTTTAATTTGCATTCACCAAATCATGGTGCTATAGCACAAGTCCTCTCTTATCATTTTTGAGGGTGAATGGATAAGTGTCGTCTCGTCTATGCACTATCGTCTTCGGTCGAGAGATTTAATCCACCAAACTAATGATGTTTAAAAATGAATGTCTTTCGATGTTATTGACAACCCATAGACTAGGTTGATCCCGTCTAGGTTGTCGTATCACCGAAAGATACTTAAGACGACTTCACCACGAATGATGTTTATTAGCTTAAGGTAAGTTCACACATACAAACAACAATCATTAAAATAAATAGACAACATATGCGAGAACACATTAATATTTTCAATGAATTTCATTCATTTGGGTTTCATACATATATAGTACAATGAAACTGAAAGAAAACTAACATAATTGAAATCGTACTGGTAATATTTTTTGAGATTGTCGGCATTCCATGGGTCGGAGAAGGGTTCTCCTTCTAGATTATCGAATCGATATGTCTCTTGTACCACCTCTTCAACCACTTTATACGGGCCGTGCTAATTTGGATGGAGCTTCTTAGGCTTCTGCCACATCTTTTTCAACACTAGGTCTCCTGCTTTCAGTGGTCGAGTCTTAACTCTTTTGTTGTAGAACTTTATTGTTCTTTGTTGGTAGGCATCTTGCCTAAACTTAGTGTCTTCTTTTCTTTCTTCTACGAGATAAAAAAATCAAACCTTCGCTCATCACTATTCTTTTTAGGGTCCTAGGTATGAGTAGGCAGACCTAACTCCATTGGCACAACTACCCCTGAGCCGTAACCAAGCATAAATGGAGTCTCCCCAGTAGGAGTCCTCTCCATTGTCCTTTAGGCCCAGATGATAACATACACTTCTTTGAGCCATCTACCCTTTGTATCCTTTAACTTTTTCTTATTCCATTAAGAATCATTATGTTTGTTAATTTCGTATGCCCATTAGCTTGGGGTCGTCCACGAGAGGAAAAGAATTTCTTGATGCCGACCATTTCGTAGTCTTTTTCTAGGGAGACATTCTTAAATTATGTCCCATCATCAGAAATCAGGGTGTTGGGTATGTCTTACATAAAGATGATATTTTTCCAGATGAATTGGAAGGTCTTCTGCTCTATAATTATAATTTGCGGTACGACTTACACCCACTTTAAAAAGTAATCTATCGCCACGATCAGATAACGATAATTGTTTACAGCTCTGGGAAAAGTTCCTACCAAATCAATTACCCACATTGCAATTGTCTAAGGAGAAGTAATAGAGGTCAGAGGTTGGTGAGGTTGGTGATGGATGGTAGCAAACCTCTGGCACTTGTCGGACTTCTTGACATATGCTGCAGCATCTTTGGCCAAGGTCGGCCACCAATACCCCTGGGTAATAATCCTCTTAGCCATAGATCTTACCCTAACATGACTGGGGCAGGAGCCTTTAGGATATACACTACCTCATATGGATGGAAACATCTGAGAAGAGAAAAAGGAAACCCTTTCTTGTATAAAGTGTCTCCGATGATGGAGAACTTATTAACTTTGTATCTTAATGTCTATTTTTCGGTCTTTGATTCTGGAAACTCCCCATCCTTTATGTACCTAATGAGTGGATCCAAACAGGAGGTTCCCATGTTTAAATTTAAACAAAACTCAGGAGCACTATCTTCCTGTTTAATGGTCGACTGGTGTAAGATTTCTACTAGCACCATCCATTTTATCTCTATTCTTATAGATGAGGCTAGCCTTCCAAGGTCGTCGGCTCGACCAATGTTCAATCGGGGTCCCCTCTTCACCTTTACTTCAGCAAACTATTTCAATTCTATCTTAAGCTTTCCCCGATACCTTGCAATTTTTCCATCTTTGGCTTTATACACCCCTAAAATTGGATTGACGACCAACATGGAATCACTATGTATAAGGAGTTGGCCAATATTAAGTCCGGGCAAGGGAGAGGCCTACTAGGAGAAACTCATACTCAGATTCATTATTTGAAGCTTTGAATCTGAACCTTAGTGTGTACTCAATATCAGTGCCATGTGGTGCTGATACTATAAATCCTGCACCACTTCTACTCTCACATGAAGACCCATCAACAAAGAGACTGCACACATTATCATTTGGTGAAAAACTTCCCTCTTCTAGGGTTCCATTCTTAAAAATATACATTTCATCCTCATTCTCGTATACTTTGATTTTCGCTGAAGTTGTCTCGTCCTGGGCCAAGGGAGGACATGCTCTATTTTCTTGCTCACAAGTAGCCTCAACATATTCGGTTTCTGCCTCGTCCTAAGTAAATTAGGCTATAAAGTCCACCAGGGCTTGCCTCTTGATGTCCATTCTTGGCTGATAGATGATGTCAAACTCTCCTAATTCTTTTTCCCAAGCCATCAATCTTCCCGACTTCTCATGCTAATGAATTACTTGTGTGAGGGGTGAGTCTGTGAGGACCACCATGGTGTGTGCCTTAAAGTAGGGATTCATCTTCCTTGAGGCATGGATGAATGTGTAGGCCAACTTTTCCATCTTAGAGTAAATCTTCTCGGCCCCTTGGAGTTCCTTTCTATTTAAATATACTTTTTTTTAATTCCATGATCTTCTCTTACAATGGTGGCACTCATATATGACTCAGATACTTCCAAATAAAGGTATAATTTCTCCCCTTAGACTGGTCTAGATAATAGTAGTGGGGAGCGTAGGCCGGACTTTGAATCCTTAAAGGCTCTATCACACTATTTATTCAAATTAAAATATTTTCTTAATATTTTGAATAAAGGAACACATTTATCAGTGGCTCTAGAGATAAACCTATTTAGCACTGCCACTCTTTCGGTGAGTCTCTACACATCCTTTATTGTTGTAGGAGTCTTCATCTCAAACAAGGCCTTGATCTTCTCAGGGTTGGCTTCAATTCCTCTTTGATTCACAACAAAAAACCCAAAACGTGCCTACTCCCATGCCAAGACACACTTGGCTAGGTTGAGCTTCATCTGGTACTTGTCCATCGTGTTAAATGTGCGCTCAAGGTCTGCCACATGTGTCGGCCTTGAGGCTCTTAGTCATCATATCGTCAACGTACACTTACATTGTCTTCTCGATATAGTCCTCAAACATTTAGTTGACTAACCTCTGCTATGTTGCCCTGGCATTCTTCAATTAAAAGGGATGACTTTATAATAATATGTCCCCTTATAAGTGATAAAGGTAGTCTTTTCTTCATCGGTCTGGTCCATGAATATCTAGTTGTATCCCGAGTAGCCATCCATGAAGCTCAACAATTTATGTTCGCCTTTTTCATCTACCATTCGATCGATCCTAGGCAAAATGAAGTTGTGTTTTGGGCACGCTTTATTCAGATCCGTGAAGTCAACACACATCCTCTACTTTCCATTTGCCTTTGGAACGATGACAGCGTTTGCCAACCAGTCAAGATAGAGGACTTCTTGAATAAATTCTACCTTCTCTAACTTCTTAATCTCCTCTCTGATAACATGATACTTCTCTCTTGAGTATACTGGTGTTCTATGTCGTATCAGCTTAGCATCATCGCCTACATTGAGCTTATGGAACATAACTTCCGGGTCAATGCCTGGCATGTCTTCGTGGCTCCATGTCAAGATGTTTTGCCTCTTCTTTAACAACTTCACTACTTCTTACTTAACCTTCTTTTTTAGGGTTTTTCCAATTTGGATGGTTTTTTCGGCTCATCCTGATTGAGGATAACGAATTCTACCTCCTTAGTGGCTTCTCCTTTGTTTAGTTTCTTCTCGTCTCTTGGGTCCAGGGTATCGATGTTATAGGTCGTATTTGCCTTTTTTGAGCTTCCCTCTCTTCATTCGAGTTGAAGTTGCATTATTGTTCCAACACTTGATCACCTAAGACTTCCCCTAACCCATTAGGAGTCAGTAATTTCACCATTTGGTGTACAGTGGATGGTATGGCCTCAAATTCTTTGAGGGACACTCTTCCCATGATGATGTTATAAGTCGAGTACACACTTTATTCCATTATAAAGAAATTGACCTTCTTCGCTAGCCTCCTAGGCCAAATATCTTCCATTCTGACGTCCATTTCATACATTCCCAATGGATGCATCTTCTCACCACTAAAACATATCATAGGGTGATGATAAGGCACAAGCTTCTTCTTACTGAGTCCTAGGCCTTTGAAGCGTATCCAGAACATAACGTCAGATGAACTTCCATGGTCAATAAGTATTCTCGATACGTCATACCCATGGACCCTAGTTCTAATCACCAGGGGTCATCTTGGGGGGATGAGATACCTTAGAAGTTGAGTCTTGAAAATCCCACAACCAAAGTGTTCATGTCCACCTTATTCCTTTTCTCTTAGATAATTCCTATCTCAACTGAGTTAACCACCTCAACCTTAGGAAGGGATTTGATATCTGCAATACGTGCCTTTCTATCAGACACCTCCAAGAATCCTCATGTTAGTCCTTCGCAAATCATCTTCACATCAAATGGAATCATGTGAAGACCACCTTTAGGATGATCTTCCTTCGATGGCAGATTCGGTTCGTCCTCATCGTCGTCGTCTGAGGCATCATCTTTTTTCCTAGGGGCCTCCTTTTTGTACCTATCGACCCTCCATTTTTTGGGGTCGTCTCGTCCCCTTTTTGGTCTATCACTGCTCACATACTTTCTCAGCTTATAATCCTTAAGCATCTTCTCAATCTCATATTTCAGAGAAAAACATTTATGTGTTAAGTGATCGTGATCTTGGTGAAATTAACATCATAATCTCTTATTCCTTTTTTGAGGGGGAGCTTTTAGCTTTTTGGGACATCTTAGGAATCGATAATTCTTGATCTCATTCAGAATGTGCTCGCAACTGATAGTAAGAGGGATATACCTGACAAACTTATCATTAGTTAATCTTTTCTTTCCATCTTTATTCTTCTTCTGAAACTTCCCCCCACTGCTAGTTCCTTTCTCATCCTCATACTTGGTTTCCATAGCTTCCTCGATGTTCATGACCTTACCGGCTGTCGCCAATAGCTCGGACATAGATTTTGGGGCGTCTTCAGCAAGCTACCAAAGTAATTTTCCTTTCTTCAGGTCTCTTATTAATGTTTTCATCGCAATACTTTCCTCATAATCCTCTACTTACAACTTCTCCTTATTTAAGCTCTTAATTTACTCCCTAAGACTCTCGTTCTTCTCTTTCTTAATGTACAAGAGGTGAGTAGTCTTCTTCTGGGGTCTTACCCCAAAGCAGAAGTTGTGGATGAACCTTTATGCGAGTTGCTTGAAATTTTCAACGGAGTTCTTTGGGAGTGAAGTGAACCATATATGGGAAGCCCCAGTCAAAGTGCATGAGAATGCACGATATTTCATCTCATCTGAGATGGAGTATATGTTTGCAACTAATGGGTACATCTGCATATCATGTACATGATCAGTACTTCCATCATACTTTATAGTAACTACTAGTGGATTGAACTTGGCAGGGGTAAGAAAGTTGACTATCCTAGCTACAAAAGGAGACCCTTCTTATTATCATCTCCGTATGGGGTCAAAATGCTTAAGGATATCTCCAATCTTATTTTTTTGCCTTTGAATCGAGTTATCCCAAGGCTTCTTGGCCGCCTAAACAATGTCGTCCCGGATAATGTTGTCCCCTGGTACCTCAACCGATCAAACTGAGGGTTCCCCTTCCATTTAAGCACATCAGATATTTACTTCTCATTGGCTCTTGTGAAGCCCTTATACTTTTGACTCATTTGAGTCTAAACTGTATAAGAGCTCATCTAGTTTGGAAATTGTGACAAAATTGTGTCCATCCTAGAAACCAAAGAGCCTCAGAGATTGGTTTGCTTCTTCTCCTATTCATCTTGTAATGATCCTGAGACTATAGCCACCACTCACACACTTAGAACTTCATTCTTGCATATTCATATTGCACCTTTATGTGTATTAATGTGGTGAGTGTGTTTAAATCCCTTAATTTGATTTTTATTAATTTTTTGGGAATTTTAAACATCTTTTAATTAAGGTTTTATTAAATTAAAACTTGGTTTAAAAAGTTTTGGGGTTAATATCTAAATAGGTATTGTTGTGATTTTTGGCCTTAAGTTACTTTGGGTAGAAACCGAAAGCGCCAGAGACTCCAGGGTTGGCTTTGTAATTATTTTGGGACGCGCGTTTGCATTCGTCCTATGGCCAACACTTGCTGCTCTCTGATTGGCCAGAGTTTTGTTTCTTTACAGAGATAAAGCCTCGCATGTTTACAGCCCTTGGATCATCCCTTATCAATGGCCTGCATGTCGCCTGAGTGAATCCCCGTGTAATCCCTTAAGCCAATCACAGCCTGTTTAATCCACCGCCTGTTGTGAGCGCTTAGATTGTAGTCAAAGGAGCTTGACTCAATCTCAGACGTTGTTTTTGAACGATGCTCTGGAATCTTCTTCCCTTCCTATTTAAAGGCCTCTCATCTCAGCCTTCGAAAGCTTTTGCCATTTTGAAAAGTCTTAGAGAATAGAGAGAGAGAGAGAGAAGAGAGAGAAGAGAGAGAGAGAGAAACCAGAAAGCCAAGTTAGAAACCCTAACTTCGTCAAATCTTCTCCAAACCTAAACCAGTTACCCCTCCAAAACACCATAACCAAATAAACACCATCCTTAGTGTTTCTTGAGTTTATGAGAGTTCGAGTTGAGTGAATCTTGGGTTACTGTAACCTTGTGTTCATAAAATCTTATCTCCAACTTAGACACTAACTCAGATCTTGTTTCTGGTTCAATAGAAATCATAGATCTGAAGTTTTTCATGTCACAACACACTTAGTTGCATTTTATTTCTCATCTTGAGAAGTTCGTTGTTGATTGTTTTTCTGTTAAAACATTTTCTTACTACAAAATCAACAATAGATGTTTTTCTATTTCTGTTTTTACAAAACTTAACCTGACCTAGTTGGATTCGCACTTGGAGGGCTTTCAATCTCCTAAATATTTTCAAAACAGATTGAAAAAGGTCTTGTCCGATTTCTTAAGCAAGATCTCCATGGAATATGGGTTATTTTGAAAGGTCAAAAGGTTTTTGGTTTTGTAAGAAAGAAAAATAATAAACTCACTGCATATAGACTTTATATGTAATTTGTTAGGATTGTTTGTAACTAATAAGAGTGCGTGTGTTCATGCATGTGTTATAGAATACTTTTCACAAACATTTTCACACTACAAACACTGAAAGTGTTGGCTATAAGATTTGGTGAACATAAGTCGACGTAAAGTGCTGAAACAAAGGAAGAGTTGACAAACTGAGAAGGCTACATCAACAATCAAGATCTGCAGAAAAGTTTAAGGACGCCAGAGGGTATAATCCTGAACTTGTATAGACTTGTTATTGTGTGCATGTTAGTTAAATAGGTTGTAACTCACATATTTGTTTTAGTGATATTTTCTTGTTTTACTCCGTAGAGGGAGTCGTGGATGTTTCCTCAAGGTTGAGGTTTTACCACGTTAAAAATCCTGAGTATTAATATTTCTACATCTTCTCATCCCATTCTGATGTGTGCTGAGTTTAAAATATTTTAAACTGTTTACTAAAACTTGTTATCAAATCTTGTCCATATCTCGTACATAATTTTTGTTAACACATCTTGTGTTCAAAATATTTTTGATTTAAGTAAAGAGTTTATTCAACAAACTTTCGGAGTTGCTTAAATAGTTTATTTTTAATAAATGGCTTTGGCAACGCTATTTCAATTGGTATCAGAGTTTTTGGTGAACTTTTTTCAAAAAGATCCTGAGTTTCTGAAACTATTTTCTCAAAATCAATCATGGACGAGAAAAATGAAAGATATGGTAACCTGACCAGACCTCCAGTCTTTGATGGAACCAATTTTTCTTACTGGAAAGTAAGGATGATTGCTTTCATTCAAGGAACTTTGGGAGATGATGTCTGGGACATTATTGAAAATGGATACTTTTATCCTACTAAACCAGCCATTGAAGGAAGTACTGAGAGGGTTAGGAAAATATTAAGTGAGTTTACTCAAAAAGAGAAACAAGTTTCTCGCAATAATAATAAAGGAAAGAATGCTATATTTATGTCTATAAATGAACATGAGTTCAAGAGAATCTCATCTTGTACCACTTCTAAGGAAGCATGGGATACCTTGATTACTGCCCATGAAGGAGACTCTAGGGTTAAGGCTGCTAAAACTCAGATGCTAATTCAACAGTATAATTCCTTAATCATGTCTGAATCTGAGTCTTTTGATGACTTCTACATGAACTTGACTGATATTGTAACTAAACTGCATGCTAATGGTATAACTTATGATAGACAAGAAATTGTGTCTAAAATTCTGAGATCATTACCACCGAAATTTGACAATAAAAGATATGCTATTGAGGAAATGTGTGATATAAATCTCACTCCTGAATTACTCAGTAGTAAATTAAGAACTGTGGAAATGGAATTGGAGTTTAAGAAACAATTGACCCACACTCATAGGAAATATACCAATTCCAATCTTAGCTTTACTTCTAAGATGACTAAGCCTGAGTTAAACACTTCTAGTAATGATTCTGATGAGGACTGTGACTTAGAAAGTCTAGATAATCAGATTGCCCTAATGTCAAAACAATTTAAGAAAATTGTTAGATTTAGAAACAGTATTGCAAATAGACAGGGCAAGTCTAATTATTCAACTCCTTCAAATCACAAACCTCATGAGAAACAGAACAAGGACAACACAAGACCTCACAGAGACCTCAAGAAGACTGAATGCTATATATGTGGTAAACTAGGACACATTGCTCAAGACTGTAGAGTTAATTTAAATACCCAAAATAAACACTCTAGAGCCAACATCTGCAAAACATGGGATGACTCAAGTGATTCTGAAAATGAGGAACCTGAGACATCTGATGGTTTTGATCCTTGTTTATCTTTCTTTGCCAAAATCATATATAATGATGATATGCCTGTGATTGATAGTGAGGATGAGTCTAGTAATTCTAGCTCTGTTGTCTTGAATCATACTTTAACTGGTTTAGATGCTTTACTTACTGAGAACATTAATGCTTCTTCCTCGCGGTGTGTGAGTCAAAGGGGAATCGATACTGCTGATGTCAATGGGTGCATGAGTTTAAGAAATGAAACCTTAGGGGTCACTTCACACACCTCACTTAGTGACTCAGAACATGAAGATCTCCCAGATATACACACTCTATATTCTAAAACTCTAAAGAAAAGCACTAGACTAGAAAAGATTGTGAAAGACCTTACCAAAAAGCTAGAGGATCTAAGCCTGATGGTAAAACTGAATGCTGAAGAGTATACTACTCAATGTATGACTCATGAAAGTGATATCAAAGTGTTTGATGAAAAACTGAAAACTTTGACTAAAGATAATGAAATTCTGGAGAAAAAATACAAAGGGACATTATTAGAATTAGAACAAACCAAAGAAAAGACAGCAACTGTGTTCAAAAAATTTACTAAATTTGAAAACAATTCTAAATGTTTTGAGGAATTCGTTGCTGAATCTAAAACCAATTCTGATGATCGAACTGGTATAGGGTTTTGCCCCAATTTGAAGACACAAACAAAACCTGTTGAACCTATCAAATTTGTGTCAGAAGGCAAAAGACCTATTGAAACATGTCCAGACTTTCATTCTCTAAAAACTGAATTTGATCATCAAAACACTAACACTGGAGATGCAAGTTGCTCTAAGCATGAAAGTTTACCAAAGGGAAAATATGTCTGCCCCCCAATTAGGAAAAGTGAACCTGCCTTCAAACCTGTACTACCTAGGAATAAAATTCAGACTCAAAATCTCTCAAAACCTTTGTTTAGAGACTTTCCTAAGGAAAACCCCATTCTGATCAATCTTTATTGCTCCTATTGTGATATATACGAACATTATTTCGATGATTTCTATGCTAGGAGACTGATTAAGCCTATCTACAATACTTCCATGTATCCAAACTTTAACTACTCTAGGAGGAGTCGAAACAATTATGTCCTTCCCAGGCCACCAGACAAAAACTCCAACTATAGGAATAGAAAGACTAAACCTAAAAGGACATTTACTAGAAGGAATCCCAGAAACTTTTCTAAATCAAATGCTCAGGTGTTTAAATTTACTCAAAATCATGCGCAAAATGTTTTTCAACAAAAATCTAATGCTCGTAAATTTTATCAAATGAGAATTAACAAGCGCAAACAGAAAACCAGAGCAATTTGGGTTAGAAAAGATGATCTAGTACCCCAGATGAAATGTAACATTGTTGTTTCTGCTTTAAAAGCTGAACTTACATCTTCTGGTTGGTATCTGGATTCTGGATGTTCCAAGAATATGACAAGTGATGATACAAAACTTTTAAATAAAACCATCTTTGATGGTGGAAAAGTTGTTTTTGGTGATGGAGTATCATCCCAGATCATAGGCAAAGGAACTCTTAAAGAAAAAGGACTTCCTGTTCTTGAAAATGTTCTCTTAGTTAAAGGTCTTAAGGCTAATTTACTTAACATTTCGCAATTTTGTGACTCAAACTATACTGTTACCTTTTCAAAGAACAATTGCAAGATTTTAAATGAAAAGGGAGAATGCTTAATTATAGGATTCAGAACTCCTGACAATTGTTATACTGTCATGTCTAGTTCTGAAATCTGTAATGTTGCCAGAATGGATGACAATGAGATATGGCATAACAGAATGGGTCACATTAATTACGAGAATTTGAGTAAATTGTCTTCTCAACAAATAGTTAGACGAATACCAAAAATTAAACCTATTCATAACATAGTCTGTGGTCCCTGTCAAGAAGGAAAAATTGTTAAAACACCTCATAAAAGGGTTAAAGATATCCTTACCTCTAATCCCTTAGAACTCATCCATATGGACCTAATGGGTCCTTCTCAAACTGTTAGTCTCTGTGGACACAGTTATATTCTAGTTATGGTTGATGACTTCACCAGATTCACTTGGGTAGGTTTCTTAAAACAGAAATCCGATACTTTTCAAACCTTTTTAAAGATTCTTTTACGGATTGAAAATGAGAAAGACACTCAAGTGAATAGAATCCGAAGCGATAGAGGTGGTGAATTCAAAGATACTGGTATTGTCGAATATTGTGACTATAATGGTTACAAACATGAGTTCAGTGCTCCTAAGACACCTCAACAAAATGGTATAGCTGAGAGAAAGAATCGAACTCTTCAAGAGATGGCACGTGTCATGCTCCATGCCAAGAACTTACCTAAGTATTTTTGGGTAGAATCTATTCGTACAGCTTGCCATCTTATTAATAGGATCTATCTTAGAAATAATTCCAAACAAACCCCTTATGAACTTTGGTACAATAAAAAGCCTAATCTTAAGTACCTTAGAACCTTTGGTAGTACTTGCTATGTGTGCAAAGATAGGGAACACTTATCTAAATTTGAGAGTAGGCGAGATAAAGCCATATTCTTAGGATATTCACCTAACAGTAGAGCTTATTGGGTGTATAATCTTCGCACTAAAACCTTAATGGAATCCATAAATGTAATTGTTAGTGACACTACTGTAGAAAGCAAGACTAGTGAATTAACTATAGAAGAAGAATCGTCAAATATTTTAGAAAATGACTCTTCTGAAATAGATAATTCATTACCTATTGAGTCACCTAAAGTACCTAACTGGGTTTCTAAAGATCATCCCATAAACAACGTAGTTGGTAACCCTAGTGAGCCAGTACGTACAAGATCCCAACTTAGAAATTATGCTCTTTATGCATGCTTTGTTTCTCTTGTGGAACCAAAGAATGTAAATGAGGCACTGAATGACTCTCACTGGATTTCTGCTATACAGGATGAACTTTTACAATTTGTCATTCATGATGTATGGTATCTTGTTCCACGTCCTGATCACAAAAAGGTTATTGGTACTCGTTGGATTTTCAAAAATAAAACTGATGAAAATGGGATGATAATTAGAAATAAAGCTAGACTAGTTGCTCAAGGTTATTCCCAAATAGAAGGACTTGATTTTAATGAGACGTTTGCTCCTGTTACTCGTTTAGAATCAGTTCGTCTGCTTCTTGCTATAGCTTGTCACATGCATTTTACATTATATCAAATGGATGTTAAATCTGCGTTCCTTAATGGAATACTTACCGAGGAAACCTATGTAGAACAACCTAAAGGGTTCATTGACCCTAATTATCCTAATCATGTATTTCGGTTGAAAAAATCTTTATATGGTCTTAAGCCAGCTCCTAGAGCTTGGTATGAGCGCCTGCCCAGTTTTCTGCTGGATAAAGGTTTCAAAAGAGGTGGAAATGACCAAACCTTATTTGTCAAACATTTTGGCAAACACATTACTATCGCTCAAGTCTATGTAGACGATATCATATTTGGATCCACTTCTACCTCAGAAGTAAAATCTTTTGCTGAAATTATGAGTAAGGAATTTCAGATGTCCCTTATGGGGGAGTTACGGTTCTTCCTAGGTCTCCAAGTCAAACAACAACCAGGTGGATTGTTTCTTTCACAGACTAAGTACGCATTAGAGATAGTTAAGAAATTTGGCCTCGAGAGTGCTAAAAGTGCTAAAACGCCTATGAGTACTACATAAAAATTGTCTAAAGATGAAAATGGAAAATCTGTAGATTCTACTTTATATCGTAGTATGATTGGCACATTACTCTATCTGACTGCCTCGCGTCCTGATATCATGTATGCTGTGTGTGTTTGTGCGCGCTATCAAAACAACCCCAAAGAGAGCCATTTAAACTCTGTTAAACGGATAATTAAATATGTTAAAGGCACTCTAAATTTAGGAATTTGGTACACGAATGACACACCTAGCACTATTATTGGGTACACTGATGCTGATTGGACTGGTTGTACTGATGATAGTAAAAGCACTTCAGGCGCATGTTGTTATATTGGTAATAACTTGGTAGGATGGAGTAGTAAAAAACAGAACTGCACATCTCTCTCAACTGCTGAATCTGAATACATAGTCGCTGGTAGCTATTGTGCCCAATTATTGTGGCTCAAACAAATGCTAAATGATTATGGTATTCTAGAACCCACACTACATCTCTATTGTGATAATCAAAGTGCGATTAATATTTCTAAGAACCCAGTTCAACACTCGCGAACTAAGCACGTTAAAATAAGACATCACTTTATTCGTGAATTAGTTGAAACCAAGGAATTAGAAATCAATTATCTTCCTACTGATCTACAACTTGCAGATTTATTTACCAAACCTCTTGATTATAATAGATTCATTTCATTACGTAAATCTATTGGTATGATTTGTGTTGAGTAAATACATGTTATCTTTTTCCAAGTTCCTTCCCTTTGTCCATTTGAGACAAAATGGGGGAGAAATTTGAGTCTACTGCATATACTAAAAAGCTTGATCTGAGTAATTCTTTGCAGGTATTTTTCTTGTGCAGTCATTCTTTATTGTAATAATAGGATGTTAAACTGTATATAGTTGAGTTATGTAATTTTTGATTTCTAGGATTTGGGTAGATAGAACTTTTATAGGAATAGGTTTTTCTTATTTGTTGTCGCCCTACGAGTTCTAGATAACTCAAAGGAGATTTTGTCTCATATTTCCAAAGGGGGAGATTGAAGCCCTTATACTTTTGACTCATTTGAGTCTAGACTGTATAAGAGCTCATCTAGTTTGGAAATTGTAACAAAATTGTGTCCATCCTAGAAACCAAAGAGCCTCAGAGATTGGTTTGCTTCTTCTCCTATTCATCTTGTAATGATCCTGAGACTATAGCCATCACTCACACACTTAGAACTTCATTCTTGCATATTCATATTGCACCTTTATGTGTATTAATGTGGTGAGTGTGTTTAAATCCCTTAATTTGATTTTTATTAATTTTTTGGGAATTTTAAACATCTTTTAATTAAGGTTTTATTAAATTAAAACTTGGTTTAAAAAGTTTTGGGGTTAATATCTAAATAGGTATTGTTGTGATTTTTGGCCTTAAGTTACTTTGGGTAGAAACCGAAAGCGCCAGAGACTCCAGGGTTGGCTTTGTAATTATTTTGGGACGCGCGTTTGCATTCGTCCTATGGACAACACTTGCTTCTCTCTGATTGTCCAGAGTTGTGTTTCTTTATAGAGATAAAGCCTAGCATGTTTACAGCCCTTGGATCATCCCTTATCAATGGCCTGCATGTCGCCTGAGTGAATTCCCGTGTAATCCCTTAAGCCAATCACAGCCTGCTTAATCCACCGCCTGTTGTGAGCCCTTAGATTGTAGTCAAAGGAGCTTGACTCAATCTCAGACGTTGTTTTTGAACGATGCTCTGGAATCTTCTTCCCTTCCTATTTAAAGGCCTCTCATCTCAGCCTTCGAAAGCTTTTGCCATTTTGAAAAGTCTTAGAGAATAGAGAGAGAGAGAGAGAAGAGAGAGAAGAGAGAGAGAGAGAAACCATAAAGCCAAGTTAGAAACCCTAACTTCGTCAAATATTCTCCAAACCTAAACCACTTTCCTCTCCAAAACACCATAACCAAATAAACACCATCCTTAGTGTTTATTGAGTTTATGAGAGTTCGAGTTGAGTGAATCTTGGGTTGCTGTAACCTTGTGTTCATAAAATCTTATCTCCAACTTAGACACTTACTCAGATCTTGTTTCTGGTTCAATAGAAATCATAGATCTGAAGTTTTTCATGTCACAACACACTTAGTTGCATTTTATTTCTCATCTTGAGAAGTTCGTTGTTGATTGTTTTTCTGTTAAATCATTTTCTTACTACAAAATCAACAATAGATGTTTTTCTGTTTCTGTTTTTACAAAACTTAACCTGACCTAGTTGGATTCTCACTTGGAGGGTTTTCAATCTCCTAAATATTTTCAAAACAGATTGAAAAAGGTCTTGTCCGATTTCTTAAGCAAGATCTCCGTGGAATCTGGGTTATTTTGAAAGGTCAAAAGGTTTTTGGTTTTGTAAGAAAGAAAAATAACAAACTCACTGCATATAGACTTTATATGTAATTTGTTAGGATTGTTTGTAACTAATAAGAGTGCGTGTGTTCATGCATGTGTTATAGAACACTTTTCACAAACATTTTCACACTACAAACACTGAAAGTGTTGGCTATAAGATTTGGTGAACATAAGTCGACGTAAAGTGCTGAAACAAAGGAAGAGTTGACAAACTGAGAAGGCTACATCAACAATCAAGATCTGCAGAAAAGTTTAAGGATGCCAGAGGGTATAATCCTGAACTTGTATAGACTTGTTATTGTGTGCATGTTAGTTAAATAGGTTGTAACTCACATATTTGTTTTAGTGATATTTTCTTGTTTTACTCCGTAGAGGGAGTCGTGGATGTTTCCTCAAGGTTGAGGTTTTACCACGTTAAAAATACTGAGTATTAATATTTCTACATCTTCTCATCCCATTCTGATGTGTGCTGAGTTTAAAATATTTTAAACTGTTTACTAAGACTTGTTATCAAATCTTCTCCATATCTCGTACATAATTTTTGTTAACACATCTTGTGTTCAAAATATTTTTGATTTAAGTAAAGAGTTTCTTCAACAAACTTTCGGAGTTGCTTAAATAGTTTATTTTTAATAAACGGCTTTGGCAACGCTATTTCATCTTGTCTCGGTCGTATGGGGGTCGACCGTATACCCCCTCTTTTCTTGAGTATGCATTGCTCCTTGACCTAGATAGTCTTTCTCCCAAATTTCCAATGGGGTCGATCCTCTTGAAAGCCGACCCCCTACTCAGTCGATCAAAAGCAGAGCCCCCTGTATGTGCATCACGACTTGGCCTCCTACCTCTGCTCCTTTGGATTAGGTGTACCATATTTTCTAATAGTTTTTATGGCTCCCAGTAATATTCCTGAGCATCTTCAGCCTCAGAATCATCATAGCGATCCTCCGAACACGGTTTCCCTTGCCTCCCTAGGCATAAATGCCTAGGGTTAGAAATGTCTCTCCACCACCGAAGAGGTGGAAGGTCTTTGTACGGTGCCAGGGGTGGTCCTCTAGCATCCTGAGGGTGTTCCATGGATTTCAGAGTAATCATCCATAATTGTATCGCAGCAGGCCTAACTAGCACATTCTGGCTGAAAGCAAATAGCTTCTCTTACATTGCCTTTTGGCTAGCAGCTAAGGACCTCAATACCGCCGCTACATCAGCCATTTCTGACAGAGGTGGTTCATGTTAGAACTAGGACCACCATTTAGTGGTAGTGTAAGTTTTGATGCCATGTGTGAAACCTTGCATATGAGCTGTAATTAAAGAGTAAAAGCCTTGTAGCTCAATATGAGCTCTTTCAATGGTGAAACAACTCCAGAGGAGGGTAAAACTGGTTCACCACCATAGATTTCGATGAGGAAAAGATAAAAAGGGACGCGATGATGCTACTTGTTCCCACAGATAGTGCCAGATCGATGATACCAGAAATGGTATCACTATGTCATAAATGTAAAAGGCTCAAACACGTATACAACAATGGCAATAATCATGCAGCAAGCTATCAAAGAAAGAGATGATGCAAAGAGGATGAACACTTAGATTTAAGTGGTTTGGATGGAGCCTACATCCACTTTGTGTGTGAGTGGATTCCACTAGTAAATATTGTGCTAATGTCCTGATTACAACACCATCTCTCTCACTCTGTCTTATGTATATAATTGAGTAGAGTTTCAACTAGGGGTTTAATTAATGGATCCTTTACAATGTAGAAGATGATGGGTTTATATAATGCCTGGGGGATTTAATACACACACCCCAAGCATGTTGAAGGTCTAAGCAGGTGAGGGAATCCACTCGAGTAGTGACAATTGTCCATGCACAAGTATGTAATGATGATGAAATCTCTCCTCAAGGGAACACATCACCTGGGTATGTTCTATTGCTCATCCAGTCATGGTATCATCTCTAGATGTCTTATCCACGTCCAAGTATGAGGCTGTTGATGGAGCAGTTGACCTTACTCGTGAAACTAACAAGTTTGGTCTCGACTTAAGGAGTTCAGGCGGAGCTTGTCTAAGTTGGAAAACCTCTGGTGTCAGTTGGGAGATAAGACGAGAGATGTCCTTTGTTTGTCTGACTCCATCTTGGGGTATCAACCTATTAAATTACCTAGGATGCATATACGAGGCCGACCTTGTCTTGGATGAGTCCTTGGGGTGACCTTTGAACTAGTTCATAAGCTCGGCTATTTGGAGTGATACGGTGTCTTATTGAGATGAGTTTATATTTGGGCATATCATCCAATATGTGTTAAGTGCTTAAGATTAGGTTAACTAGTTCATTATATTAATGAAATTCATAATTAGTCTCAGATCCTAAATTAATCTTAACATAAAAGGAACAAAGTAATTCCCAAATTGTATAAAACTGAGTCCAACCAATATACTAGCCCAAAGGACAATTTTAACTATTTTTAACCTAATCTAGAATATCTAAACATACTCAAAGGTTAACATATTCCATTAATTATTTTATACAAGTAACATTATTAATTAGCTGTAACAACCCGCATAATTTTGGTGTATTTTCAAAATATGGAGGAAAATAAAGTCTTTGATAAAATTATTTTTCTTGCTCAAAAGTGTTGGATTATATTTTTAAAAATGAGAATTTCAAATTATTTTGAAAACGGGGTTAAAAGAGATTTTATATGATTTTTTAAATATTTATCCCTTATAACATTTTTAAGGGGAACTTTCGAAATACCTGGGTGATCGATCGATCGACGCCAGGGATCGATCGATCGACCCTAGAAGTTTTCACGCACTGCAAGAATTTCAAGATTTTGAGTGGGATTTAACTTCTTATATTTTTTCCTTTAAAAATGGGTCATGGGTGACCATTTTTGAAGCATCGTTTGGCACACAAATATGTAGCAAACATATATTTATTTCCTCTTTTTTATACACACTTAGCCCATTTATATTATGCATTGAACCCTAGTTTTTGGAGATGTCCTTGGGGCTGTTTTGATGAGGAGCTAGGATATGATGTGTGGATCTTTGTGGACTGATTTTGATGGTGTAAGATGTGATTTCTTGGCAGATTTATGTTGGTATCTTTTGGTGGTTTAAGGTATGGGGTTTTACACAATATGCTCATTAATCTCGCGAGTGTTATTCCCTTTTTTTCTAGTCATTATTGACTCATATTTGAATCGTTAAATTCATTGGAATCTATAAATTATTATTGGAATCTGATTTTTGTTCATGTGGTATTATATTTGTTTTGGGCATGTTGTCATGAGATTTTAATACGGCACTGAGGTTGGGCACCCGCCAATATTCCTATTCCGGCTACTTGATAAAGTATGGGGCGGTATTGTGAGGCCTGATGACTCGGTTAATGTGTTGTTGAGAAATTATATTCACAAAATTGCTATTGAGATTCACATTTTATTTGAATATTCGTACTCATGTTGTTACACTTTATTCACCGCTAATATTTGTTGAGCATCTTTCTTGTCGTATTGCGTACTTCCCCATATTTTCTTTTAGTTGTCATGTTAGCGCGGATTTCGGGCGCTTTGGACTAATTGAAGATGGATTTTAGCGTGGATATTTTGGGAAGAATATTCTAAAGTACGTATGAGAAGATTTGTATTTAGTTTTGTTGTATAGAGAATTTTATTTCGAGATTCAATAGTTGTATTTTATTTCGAGAGATTATTGGTTGTATTTAAATTTGAAGAGATTTGAGATTAGTGGTTTCTCTTTTCTATTGTGTATTTTGTTTTAGATGCTTTATACCTTGTTATTTGTGTATTTGGTTAGTTTCATCGAGAGTAACGCTACGCCACACTCTCCCCGGGCCCGAGCGGGGTGTTACATTAACCTATATGTGTTGCTTATAATTTTAATGGAAAAATATTAATTAATTGATTATGAGACAATACAATAAGAACTAACTTCAAGATGAATGGGAGCCGTTGTGGAGGGAACAATCCAAGTTCCTCTTAGGATCAAAACCTCATAACTCCCTTCATCGAGGAGACCTTCAGAAGATATTTATCCTCCACCTAAAACTCCAATTTTCTCCCTCATTCTATATACATAGTTATTTTTCTTAATTTTGGCAGTCTTTATAGTCTCTTTAATTAGATCCGCCTTCTCTAACATATCTCGTACAAAATATGACCTCGATAGCTTGTTATCCTCTGTATCTAAGCAACACTACACCCAAACGTTCATTTAGTAACAAACTATTTTTGGTATTACTAAAAGTATTGTACCATTACTATTTCTTACAGTACGTTACCGTTACTAATCTAAGATAAATGTTACTGATAATAGTTCAATATTTTAAAACCAATTATTTTTCTTAAAAATTAGGTTAATTTATCCCTTCCTAAATAATATGCCCCCACTCTCTGCCAAACTTGAAACCCGACCTAGTGTTCATCTCTCCAAAACCTACAAATCACGACCTAGGGTTCATACCAGCAAATCGCATCACATCGCTAGAGTTATTCTCCAAATGAAGACCTATGTAACCTAGGGTTTGGAAGAAATAGGTACTCTCTCTCTCTCTCTCTCTCTCTCTCTATATATATATATATATATATATATATATATATATATATATATATATATATATACACACACACACACACACACATGTTTTGCATATATACCTATTCAACATAGGGTTTGTTTCCTATTATAACTTTCGATATGACATGCAGTTATTTATATGAATATTTTAACCTTTATGTTAGTTTTTCTTCTCATTCGTTGAAATTTATTTAGGAATGTTAGGAATTTATTTAGAAATTTATAGAAATTTAATGTATGAAATTCCAGGTTCACAGTTCAAATTGCCACTTGTTTGAAGACAACACACACAACTTAAAAGGTCTTGTTCAGTAGTTTTCATTACTGATTTTTGATAGAATATCTATGTTTGTATCCATTCACTGAAGTATAACAGTTGTATGTTATTATTCTGTTGTGAACCCTTGTTCCATTATAAATATGATTTTTTTTTTGTGGATTA
Organism: Sambucus nigra; assembly: GCA_949130495.1. Classification (NCBI taxonomy): domain Eukaryota; kingdom Viridiplantae; phylum Streptophyta; class Magnoliopsida; order Dipsacales; family Adoxaceae; genus Sambucus; species Sambucus nigra. Next base: position 376,991,424 of record OX422214.1, on the reverse strand, counting down.
GTGTTTATGCATATTATTGCTATATTATAGCGGTGATTTAGTCCCACACGGTCCATTAGTATCAAAGAACTTGCATATGGATAAATATTACCCATATAGTTCTCAGTAATTTTCATGAAAATTAATGAGCATCTTCTGTCCAAAATGGGCATTGTACCATAGAAGATATGTGTTTTCAAAATGATATCTCAAAATATAAGTTAGGCATATAGTTTGTTCACTGTAGGACTCTGAATAAGTGACCTTCGAATAGAGTATTTAGTTAGGTTATGAGGCTGAAAATAAATTCATTCGATATTTACAATTATCTAATTTTGTTTTTTTAGTATTCTCTATGTAATGCTTTTATAGGGAAGGAGCATGATGTATTATATTTTGGGTTCAAGTCAGGTATGAATAGTGGAATGTACTGAGCTTATTGTGATGAGTTGTAAGAGTGGACTACTTGAAATGGTCCCTAAGCCAGTTCTTGTTGTTCTCTTCCTCTATCGTCTCACCCCTAAAGTTTGTTGTAGTCCTTCATTTAGATTATTATTTGATTTAATTGTTTAATGCAGTGGTAATTTAAGCACAATGTTATTTGTTTTCATGGTGAACAAGAGAGGATACTGAAAGACGGCATAAGGATGGTGAGTTTTAATGATTTATAATATACATCTTCTAGGTGTGAAGCCTTTGTATTGTGAGGGATACATCTTTATATTCGAATTTTCTCCTTCCTATCCTGTGATGTTTATACAAGTGACAATTCTTTGTTAATTGGTGATTATAGGATTTGTATTGATTGTTATTTTTTGTTTTCTATGCCTACAAATTTAATATTCTCTAGTTATGGGGATTTTGGTGATAGAAATATCTTTTCATACTAGTTTGATGGTCATGAAGATAATACATTTGTGAGGTATGAATTGTGTGGATTTGTTGTAGACTTTTAGTTGAAAATTTCACGTGATATTATTTTAAATTCATCCCTATATGTACATGTTCTTCATAAAGTTATACTACATATGTTCTTTTAGATTATGATTTTTTTATGTTGATTTGACAACAGGGTCCTATCAGTATAGTTTTTTTCATGAAACAAACTGTGGGAAATGACCGTGGAAAGATAATGCTTTGAGAACAATGAACTTTCACTATGTGAAGTGTTTAATGTAAAAGGAACGCTTTGGAGTTATTTTACACAGAGTAATGGTTGATGGAGGAGAGTGTTCTACTGTGTTCGTTCATTGATTTTATAATTGGATTCCGAGGGAATAAAGTCTGACTCATTGATAAAGGTGGTGATCCCGAAAAGGTATATAATATTTAACAACACCTCTATTTTGAATGGTTAATTAAAGATGCATTTTTGTCTTGATTCAGTTTCTATATTGTTAAGTTTTGTAAATTATTTGTTTAGTATGTGTACATATATTGGTATTGGTATCGGTATAAGATTAGTTTATGAGTGACATATGACTCCTTTAAATTTCAATATATAGAGTCCATGTTATGTTATTTCCTAAACAATTCTTCACCTCTATTTCCTTTTCACATTTCACATAATCACTTTCATTATTGTTTGGTTTATAGGAGCTTTGGACCATTTCTCTATTTCTTTACATAAGCTAGATTCAATAAGGACACACTTACTTAATCATTAATGAATGCTTTTTATTTTATTCTACATGTAATGTTCTCATTTATTTTATTCAAGTGATATATCATTTTGCGAAAGCAGGTACCTGCATCCTTATGAAGAAAATCACGTGATGCATGCGAACATCCATATCTACTAGTGAAATATTTAGAGGATCTTACAATCACTTGTACATTTCACTACACGAATGGTTCCTCTCGAATATATATAAAGCATGTACAATTTTTTAATTAATTTAATGTACATGATTTCTAGTTTTGTATTGGAACTTTAGTTGCATTAGCACCTCAAAAGGGGGATTATATTTTGAATTTTGACGCTGCTGCAAAATAAATAGCATTAAAAACGCTGGCCTATTTGTTAAATGATTTTTATATGTGCTAAACTACTATGATCTAATTCATGCTTTAACATTGAATGGAAACTTGTATAAATCTAGGAAATTTGTTTCTCCAGCTGAAAAAATGCTTCTTTTTGAAATGTTAAGTCAACACTCAAGCAATATGAAATTGGAAAAATCACTCATTTGTTCAGATCCATTGCACTTATTTTTTGTACATTATCAGTCACAAGCCATGCCAATAAAAAACATATACATAACTGTTGGTGTCCCTCGAAATACTCAGTGAATTACATATTGGTATGCATGTTCTGAAATCTGGTACACCTCTATTCTAATACTTTAAAATTAGCGGTTCGGGATGCATTTACATAGTACTTCCCTCATATATATTTTTTGTGAGAAAATATTAAAAATACATTTGGTTTATTATGCACTACAATCCAAGTCTGAACAGTATGAGTCATTTGTAGGTACAAAGCCTCGTCTTGTTTCTTCCAATCATTTGCTTATTTGTATGAGCATTTCTATTTTCACATGATGTATAAAAACTTAATTTTATTCTGCTTACAATTACACTTGTGAGGAAGGAAATTACAGAAGATGCGTAAGAATTAGGACCTTTCTACATGTGATGGATTGTTTTGCCAAATTTCTATTCATAGACTGTGGGTTAGTGAATTCTATTTTATGTTTTCAGATTGCTCTAAATGAGCCATCAGGTTTGCAAGTTCTGCCTAGCGGATTATTCCAGTAGTGGACCGTTCTACACAACTCCGACGTAATTCAAGAATGACGAGCTCTTTATTATTTCTTGAAGAACCACATCCTGTTCCATTCATCGCCTTGGAAGGGGAACATCAGGTTAGGATTTGTGGATACACCCGTATAAGAACTACACCATAATCTCATGTATATTTTCTTAAACATATTGAGAAAATTCGTTAATTAATCTTTATAGTTTTCATTTTTTTTATTTCAATTCATATTCTAATTAATATTTATCTATTTTAGTTATAATTTTCTTATGACATCTTGTTGCAATCATCTTTAACATTTGATACCATTCGTAGGTGGAGGTCGAGGTGGATGCAAAGAAATATAATTGTTCTCCATTGATGAAGATTTAAAGATGGAGTTGAGGGACATATTTTTTATATTTCCTTTTCTTATTTATAATATCAAAACATCTTATTTCGGGATGATTATATTATGACGTTATATTGGATGCATTTATGAAAATAATGTAACTTCTAGGGTTATTGTATTATGAAGTTTCATTTATTTGGTTTAAGTTTCTTTGGTAAAGAAAGAGTGGAAGATTATATTTGATACAAAAATTAATATGCTGACCTGGATGAATCACAGGAAGACACGTCTCAGTCTACGTGGCACATACAGACATTTCTACAATCACTTTAGCAACGAGGAACTTTACTTCCCCGATCAAGTCAGACAGTTCGAGTAACAGGTGTACTCCGAGGAACTTCATTGCTCCGAGGAACTCCACTGCTCCGAGAAACTCCTGAATGTCGAGAAACTAAGGCGGTCCGAGTTGCATCTCGACCATAGCATTAATTGCCAGATAATCAACAGTTTGACTATTCATTTAATGCTTATCATACAGACGTATACGCTTAAGGGGCGTTAATTATTTACCCTTTCACATGTACAACCTAAGGGCTATAAATACATTGTATCCTCCTCATTCAAAGGGGACTGGAATTTCTTGAGAAAGCCTAAAATCGAGAATTCCAAAACATTCAGCAATAACAGAAATAGTGAACGTAGGCCATTCTTATAAGGCTGAACCACTTTAAAAATTCTTTGTCTTATTTAAATTTATCTATGATTAAAAAATTAGAAGAAATCTAATTTTTTACATCAACAGATTGGCGCCGTCTGTGGGAAACGACTGTTGTTATCGTTTTTCATCAATAACAATTCATTATCAATGGCTAATAATCCTGAATCCAGCAATCGAAATGCTGGAAACCCTCCAAATCCATCTGCACCTTCAACTATTCCAGATCTGGCTGGAATAATGACAAATCTTGCCCAGGGCCAGACCGCCATGCAAGAAACCATGCGGCAACTCATACAAACCCTTCATGGCGGTGCACCTGCCCATTCAGGACATCGAAGTGGTCAAAGGCAAACCCATTTACTTTCTTCACGATCCAGGCATACTGATTCATATCGTAATGATGAATCTGATGATTTCTCTTATCAACCTGGGCGAACTTCGTCAATACGGGCTACAGATACTGAACAACGTATCACTCTCTCTCCAAGGAGGACCATTGCCTTGGAAAGATTGAGCAGGGTGTCTCCTTCCAGTCGATTGGTCCCTAGGAGGAATAGAAGTCCACCCAAAGTCATGTCGAGGAGTTTTCAACAACCATCAGATCTCAAAGAAGGATCAGCACAATCACGACCAACTGCTCGTCAAGATAAATCTCAGGAAGCCACATCAGCTCAATCAATTGCTCGAACCAATAGGCCCGAGGAAGGAAACGATGTGTGGAAAGGCTCTATTCAGAGGCCGGAGGATAGATTGGGAGAAATGGTTAAGGTAAGGAACCCATTACAACGAACATTCGTTCAAGGGACACCTTTTGTCTAGGCCATTGTGGATTTTCCCACGCCGTCAAAGTTCAAAGCTCCTATGGTGACCCCCAAATATGACGAAAAGACGGATCCTGTTCTTCACATAGAGCAATATCAAGCTGCCGCCGACATCTATGCTGTCCCCGACGAGATGAGATGTAGATCATTCTCGGGAACTCTTACTGGATCTGCCCAGATATGGTACAATAATCTTCCTCGGGGTAAGATTTCAACTTTCTTTCAACTGGCCGAATTATTCATTGGGAATTTCTGTTTTGGAGCAAAGCCAGTAAAATGAGTAGCACATTTGTTAAGCGTTAGACAAAAAGATGGTGAGAGTACTAGAGATTACATAACTCGTTTCAATAGCTAGAAACTAGAAGTAATAGACTATGAGGAAAAGACAGCGATCACCGCCTTAATGAGTGGGTTGTTTCCCAATAAGTTATATTACACTTTGGCTAAAGATCCACCTACAACCATGTCAGAGTTGATGGCAAAAGCAGCCAAAATCATGAATGCCGAGGACGCTAAGGCTACAAAGAAGAATATGGATAAAGAAACCAAGGTGGAAGTCGACAAAACTAAGAAGAAAGAGCATAAGGGCAATGGTGATGACAGACAATACAAAATAAGTCATCATGGTAAGTCCTGAAGAAATTTGATAATTATACTCCTTTGAAGATGGGAATCAACCACGTCTTGGAAGAAATCAAGAATAACGAGGAGTTAAAATGGCCAAAGAAAATGAAGGCATACCTTAACATAAGGAAAAGGGAAAAATATTGCGAGTTTCACAAAGATCATGGCCATATGACTAAAAATTGCATAGCCCTCCAGAATGAGATCGAAACACTCATTAGACGAGGAAAATTGTCAAAGTATGTTGATCGTAGAAATGAAAGAGGAAATGAAGACCGAACAAGAGAAAGGTCTAGATCTCCTCGTCGGGAAGAGGAGAAGAGGAAAAGAGATCATGAATATGATACCGAAGATGACCCCGATCTTCCCAAAAGGCCAAGGCAACCGGAACGTGAGGTATTTTCAATACGTTTTGGGTCATTTGATTGTAATGTTATTACAGGTGGAAATGCAGGTGGAGGAGACCTTACTGAAGAAAGAAAGGCTTACCTCTGTGAGCCTCAAGCTTGTTCATATATTCAACGAAAAAATCTGGCCGAGGAAGATCGCCCAAGAAAGGTAAACAAAGAGAAGTTGGTCATTGTTTTCTCAAAGAACGACCTCGCAAGTGTCCTATATCCTCACGGTGACCCATTAGTGATCAAAATGAGGATGAAAGAAGTGATGATTTCAAGAGTTCTGGTAGATAATGGTATCTCGGCAGACATCATGTTCTACTTGTGCTTCGATAGTTTAAACTTAAAGTTATCTCAACTGGAGCTTTATCACAGACCTCTCCTTGGTTTTGTAGGCGAGAAAGTTTTTCCACTTTGGACGATCAAGTTGGATATATTCATTGGTACATGGCCTGTTTATCGAATAGAAAGAATACGCTTCTTTGTGATGGACAAGAATGTTCAGTCAACTTACAACATCATTATGGGAAGGGTTGGATTAAAGAAGTTTGAAGAAGTTCCATCCACAGTACATCAATGTTTAAAATTCTCAACAAAATTTGGAGTAGGAGTTGTGAAGGGTGATCAGAAAGTAGCTCGGGAGTGCTATTATTCATCTTTCGAGCAAGAGGAGCTGGAGGAATCAAGGAAAAAGACTACTACATATCAAGTGGATGAAGGCACAGAAATTGAAACATTGGATCCTAGAGATGAATCTTAACTTGTAAAAGGTCAGGTGGTGGAAGCTACAGAAAATGTTATTCTGGACGACGAGCACCCTGAACGAACAACTCAAATAGGTTCATCATTGGATGCATCAATAAAATAAGAGCTGATAATTTTCCTAAGAAGAAGAAAGAAAACTTTTGCATGGAGTCATGAAGATATGCCTGGAATAGACCCAAATTTCTTATGTCACGAGCTCAACGTGAATAAGGAGATCAAGTCAGTAAAGCAGAAAAGAAGAGTATTTAGTCCCGAGAAGAATCAAGCTATATAAGAGGAGGTCGAGAAGCTCTAGAAAGATCGATTCATTGAAGATGTTAAATACCCAGACTGGTTAGCAAATGTGGTGATGGTAAAGAAGAAAAACAATAAATGGAGGATGTCTGTTGACTTCACCGATCTCAACAAAGCGTGCCCAAAAGATCACTTTTCGTTGCCCCGAACTGATCAACTGGTGGATGCTACCTCGGGACACGAGCTGCTCAGCTTCATGGATGCTTATTCTGGCTACAACCAGATCAAAATGAAACCTGAGGACAGGGAAAGTACTTCTTTTATTACCTCTAGGGGAACTTATTGTTATAAAGTTATGCCTTTTGGTTTGAAAAATGCAGGTGCGACATACCAGCGGCTGATGAACAAGGTCTTTACCGAACAAATCAGTTGCAACATGGAAGTCTTTGTCGATGACATGCTGACAAAAAGTAAGAAAGCTGCCGATCATCTAGTTGACTTAGGTCAGACCTTTGATCAACTGGATAAATACCAAATGAAGCTCAACCCGACGAAGTGCATATTTGGAGTACGAGAAGGAATGTTCCTCGGGTACATCGTCAACCAGCGAGGCATTGAAGCAAATACAGAAAATATCAAAGATTTATTAGGGCTACGATCTCCAATGACGAAGAAAGAAGTGCAAAGTCTTACGGGACGAGTAGGAGCGCTCAACAGATTTGTATCCCGAGCAACTGATAGATTCCTCCCATTCTTCAAAACACTTCGAAAAACTTTCGAGTGGAATGATGAATGTTAGAAGGCCTTTCAAGACTTGAAGAAATATTTAGGAGCACCTCCTCTATTGTCTAGGCCAGTGATGGGAGAAAAATTGTACTTATATCTGACAGTATCAGAGAATGCAGTCAACTCGGCATTGATCAGAATGGAAGATGGAGTGTAGAAGCCAATTTATTACACAAGTAAGGCCTTCCGAGGAGTTGAGATCAGGTACCCAAAGCTGGAAAAATTAGCACTGGCGCTAATTGAGGCAAGTAGGAGAATGAGGCCATATTTCCAGGCCCATACCATAGTCGTATATACCGACATGCCATTGAGACAAGCCCTTCATAAACCAGAGAAGTCAGGGAGATTGATGTACTGGGCAATTGAGCTCAGCGAATATGATATAATTTATGAACCCAGGTCATCTCTTAAAGGGAAAGCATTAGCAGATTTCATAGCAAAGTTCACCTATCCTGATACCTTCGAGGAGTAAAAGTAGCTCGCTGATCAACCTGTGGATGTCACTGGACCAACAGGCACTTGCTTAGACCAACTTAAGTTGGTAAAAGGTCAAGTGGATGTGACAAGATCATCAAATTTGAGCTCATACCAACTCAGGTTGATAAAAGGGCAAGAAAATATGGTCGACGTGGAGCAAGAAATATCAAAGGATGGTGAAAAGAAGCAACAAATATTTTATCTAGGAACTCTGTCAGACCAAAAATTAGAAGACGATTTACCTATATGGAGATTGTATGTAGATGGCTCATCTTGTACTATAGGCTGTGGGGCAGGAAAAGTTTTAAACAGCCTGGACAAAATAGACATGGAACTACGATTCCAATTCAAAGCTTCCGATAATGAGGCTGAGTATGAGGCCATGATTGCAGGTCTAAATTTGGCAAAAACTATGGAGGCACAGCAGGATATTGTCTTCAATGATTCTCAATTAATTGTAAATCAAATGTTGGGAACATATACAACCAAAGGAAAATCCATGGTCAAGTATCATGCAAAGGTGATGGAGTTGGTATTAGAATTTGTTGTCGTTCAGCTGATCAGAATACCAAGAATAGAGAATGCAAGAGCAGATGCCCTGGCCCGACTAGCATCAGCTACTCGTACCGAGCTGCGAAGAATGATACCAATTGAAGTGTTAGACAGTCGGAGCATAGATGAAGACCTGATGATGAATTTTATCACCCTTGACTTAGGACCATCTTGGATGGATCCCATCAGGGCATATATTGAGGAGGGAGAATTATCAATGGATAAGCTTGCTGCCAAGAAATTGAATTTTAAAGCTGCTCGATATGTACTAACTAACGGTGTTTTATACAGACGAGGAATCATGGCAGGATTGCAAAGATGTGTACATCCCTCCGAGGTGAAATAATTGATCGCAGAGATCCATGAAGTGTCCTGTGGAGCTCATGTACCAGGTCGTACTCTTTTGCAGAGGGTAATGACGCAGGGATACTACTGGCCAACGATGAGGGATGATTGTATAGCCTATGCCAAGAAATGTGACAAGTGCCAGCGTTTTTCCTCCATACGAAGAACTCAACAAGTATTGTTGACACCTATTACTTCCCCTTGGCCATTTTCCATGTGGGGAATAGACTTGGTTGGGCCACTGCCAACGACCAGGGGAAGGTTTAAATACCTCATCGTCGCAGTGGATTATTTTACCAAGTGGGTTGAAGTTGAGCCCCTTGTCGACATAACTTATGAGAAGGTATATCAATTTGTTTGGAAAAATATCATTTGCAGGTATGGTCTTCCTCATGCATTCATCACTGACTATGGAACTCAATTTGATAATGAGGAATTCGCTGCCTATTGCCATCAGTCCAACATTTTGAAGCTCCATTCAGCACCAGGTCATCCCCAAAGTAATGGACAGACTGAAGTAACGAACAGGACATTGCTAAATGGTTTGAAGAAAAGGCTAAGTGAGGCTAAAGAAAATTGGATTAACGAGTTACAGTGAGTACTGTGGGCTTATCGTACTACTCCCCGAGCAGCAACTGGAGAATCCCCATATATGCTGGCATTTGGAAGTGAGGCTGTAATACCTACCGAGTTGGGTCTTCCAACACACAGAGGGCTGAATTGCAATTCCCCAGTCAGCGACTTAATGAGAAGATTGGATTTGGACATGCTCGAGGAGGTTAGAGAAGAAGCAACCATTAGGAATGCTGCTTACCAACAACGAATAACTCTGTTCTGAAAAATAACGTTACTAAAGCCGTTTATACAAATAAACTATTTAAGTAACTCCGAGATGTTTTTTTGGAGAAACTCTTTTCTTAAATCAAAAGTTTGAACACAAGATGTGTTTAACAAAAGTATGTACGAGATCTATTCAAGATTTAAGCAACAAGTTTAAAAGAAAATTTAAACAAGTTTATAAACTCAGCACAACCAAGTCAGGGATGAGGAGATGTAGAAAGATTCTGTTCATAATTTTTACGTGGTAAAACCTCACCAATTGAGGAAACATCCACGACTCCCTCTACGGAGTAAAAAGAAAAATCCACTAAAAAAAATTTATGAGTTACAAGCTATTTAACTAACATGCAAACAATCCAGACCTATATAAGTTAAGGAATGTACCCACTGGCGTCCTTATAACTATTCTGCAGTTCTGATTGTAGATGTAGCTCTCTTAGTTTGTCAACTCCTTATTTGTTCCAGCACTTTACGTTGACTTATGTTCACAAGATCTTCTTACCAACACTTTATGTGTTGTAGGGTGAAAGTGTTTGTGGAGGTGCTTTCTAACACATGCATGCACACACGCACACTTATTAAGTACAAACAGTCCTAACAAATTACAGTTACACTATATGCTGTGATATTTTCTTTTCTTTCTTTCTTACAAAACTTTGAACCTTTTTGACCTTTTAATCTAACCCAAAATTCATAGATATCTTGCTTCAAAATCAGCCAAGATCTGAATCAATCTCTGTTTTGAAAAGATTTTCGAGATTGAAAACCTCCATGTCAGATTCCAACTAGGTCAAAGTTTAGTTTCACAAGAACAAGAAACAGAAAACATTTATTGTTAATTTCAAAGTAAGAAAAACGTTTTAGATAAAATGGTCAACAAAATATTTCTCAAGATGAGAAATAAAACGAAACTATGTGTAATGTAACATGAAAAACTCTAGATCTGAGAATTCTATTGAAACAAAAAACAGATCTGAGTACAAGTCTAAGTTTGAAACAAGATCTCAAGAACACAAGGTTATAGCAACCAGAATAACTCAACTTAAACTCTCAAACACTCGAGAAACACTCAGGATGGTGTTTTGGTTATGGTGTTTGGGTTAGGGATTGAAGAGGATTTGGACGAAGTTAGGATATCTAACTTTTTCTCTCTCTAGTTTCTCTCTTCTCTCTCTAAACTCTGAAGAATGCAAAAATGACAAAAGTCCTCGAAGGCTTAGGGAAGCCCTCTTTTTATAGTGAGAGACGAAGGTTCGAGATTTCTGATCGAAACCAATGGTCAGGATTGAGTCAATTCAAATTGACTTGAATCTAAGGGCTCACACACGACGGTGATTAAACAGGCGCTGATTGGTTTAAAAGATTACTTTGGGATTCACCAAGGCGACATGCAGGCCATAGATAAGATACGATCCAAGGGCTCATAGCTCTCATGAGTTATGTCTCTATAAAGAAACACACTTGCAGCCAATGAGAGGGAAACAGGTGTTGGCTAATGAAAGGGTGTAAAACGTGCATCAAACTAATTACATAGCAAACCCTGAAGTCTCTGCCGCTTTTGGTTCCTACCCAAAGTAACTTTAGGCCATAAATCACAACAACTAATATTAAGAGAATGACCCCAAAAACTTTTTAAACCAAATTTAAATATTAAAACATTGTTTTCAAAATGTTTAAAAAATCCGAAAAAATTATTAAAAATCCAAATTGGGGATTTAAACACACTCAACACATTTTCACACAAAATAATGCAATATGACAAGTATGCAATGATTTCTAAGTGTGTGAGTGTTGGAAATATTCTTGATCATTAAAATATGGAGAGAAGAATAGGCAATGCAAATTCTGTGGCTCTTTGGATTCTAGATTGGACTTAATTTTTTCACAATTTCCAAATTAGATGAGCATTTATACAGTATAGACTCAAGTGAGTCAAATGTATAATGGCTTCAATCTCCCCCTTTGGAAATATGAGACAAAATCTCCTTTGAGTCAACTAGGACTCGTAGGGCAACGAAAATAAAGAAAAACTTAGTCCCTATCAAAATTTTATCTACCCAAATCCTAGAAATCAAAAAGTACATAACTCAACTATTTACAATTGAACTTCCTATTACAACAGTTGAGAACGACTGTACAAAAAGAATACCTGCAAAGAATTACTAAGATCAAGCATTTTAGTATAGGCATAAACTAAAATTTCTCCCCCATTTGGTCTCAAATGGACAAACGGAAAAAAACTTGGATAAGCAGTAAAGGTATTACTCAACACATACCATACCAATAGATTTTTGTAATGAAATGAATATATTATAATCTAGCGGTTTGGTAAACATATCTGCAAGTTGTAGATCAGTAGGAAGGTAATTGATTTCTAATTTTTTGGTTTCAACCAATTCACGAATAAAGTGATGTCTTATTTTAATATGCTTTGTTCGCGAGTGTTGAACAAGGTTTTTAGAAATATTAATCGCACTTTGATTGTCACAATAAAGATGCAATTGGTTTTCTTGATTACCATAATCACTTAGCATTTTCTTAAGCCACTATAATTGGGCACAACAGCTGCCAGCGGCTATGTATTCAGATTCAGCGGTCGAGGGAGATGTGCAGTTTTGTTTTTTACTACTCCATCCTACCAAGTTATTTCCAATATAATAACATGCGCCTGAAGTGCTTTTACTATCATCAGTACACCCAGCCCAGTCAGCATCAGTGTACCCAATAATAGTGCTTGGTGTGTCATTTGTGTACCAAATTCCTAGATTCAGAGTGCCTTTCACATATTTGATTATGTGTTTAACAGAATTCAAATGGCTCTCTTTGGGGTTGTTTCGATAACGAGCACAAACACACATAGCATACATGATATCAGGACGTGAAGCAGTAAGATAGAGTAATGTGCCAATCATACTACGATACAGAGTGGAATCTACAGATTTCCCATTTTCATCTTTTGACAATTTTACCGTAGTACTCATAGGTGTTTTAGCATTTTTAGCACTCTCGAGACCAAATTTCTTAACTATCTCTAAAGCGTACTTAGATTGCGAAACAAATAATCCTTCTGGTCTTTGTTTGACTTGTAGACCTAAGAAGAACTGTAACTCCCCCATAAGGGACATCTGAAATTCCATACTCATAATTTCAGAAAAGGTTTTTACTTCTGAGGTAGAAGTTGATCCAAATATTATATCTTCTACATAAACTTGAGCGATAGTAATGTGTTTGTCAAAATGTCTGACAAACAAGGTTTGGTCATTTCCACCTCTTTTGAAACCTTTGTCCAAAAGAAAACTGGAAAGGCGCTCACACCAAGCTCTAGGATCTTGTTTAAGGCCATATAAAGCCTTTTTCAGACGAAATACGTGATTTGGATGTTTAGGGTCAATGAACCCTTTAGGTTGTTCTACATAGGTTTCCTCAGCCAGTATTCCATTAAGGAAAGCAGATTTGACATCAATTTGGTATAATGTAAAATGCATGTGACAAGTAATAGCAAAAATCAATCGAACTGATTCTAAATGAGTGACAGGAGCAAAGGTTTCATTAAAATCAATTCCTTCTATTTGAGAGTACCCTTGAGCAACTAATCTAGCTTTATTTCTAATTATTATCCCATTTTCATCAGTTTTATTTTTGAAAATCCAACGAGTACCAACAACCTTTTTGTGATCAGGGCGTGGCACAAGGTACCATACATCATGAATGACGAATTGTAAAAGTTCTTCCTGCATAGCAGAAATCCAGTGAGAGTCACTCAATGCCTCATTTACATTCTTTGGTTCCACAAGGGAAACAAAACATGCATAATGTGCATAGTTTCTAAGTTGGTATCTTGTATTTACTAGTTCACTAGGGTTGCCAACTACGTTGTTTATGGGATGATCTTTAGAAACCCAGTTAGATACTTCAGGTGTCTCAATAGGTAATGAATTATCTACTTCAGAATAGTCATTTTCTAAAATATTTGAAGACTCTTCTTCTATAGTTAATTCACTAGTCTTGCTTTCTACAGTACTGTCACTAACAATTACATTTATGGATTCCATTAAGGTTTTAGTGCGAAGATTATACACTCGATAAGCTGTACTGTTAGGAGAATATCCTAAAAATATGGCTTTGTCTCCCTTGCTCTCAAAGTTGGATAAGTGTTCCCTATCTTTACATACATAGCAGGTATTGCCAAAGGTTCTAAGATACTTAAGGTTAGGCTTCTTATTGTACCAAAGTTCGTAAGGGGTTTGTTTGGAATTCTTTCTAAGATAGACCCTATTAATAATATGACACGTTGTACGAATAGATTCTACCCAAAAATATTTAGGTAAATTCTTGGCATGTAACATGACACGTTCCATCTCTTGTAGGGTACGATTCTTTCTCTCGGTGATACCTTTTTGTTGAGGAGTTTTAGGAGAACTGAACTCGTGTTTGTAACCATTATAGTCACATTATTCTACAATACAAGTATCTTTGAATTCACCACCTCTATCACTACGAATTCTATTTACTTGGGTGTCCTTTTCATTTTCAATCCTAAGAAGAATTTTTAGGAAGGTTTGAAAAGTGTCAGATTTTTTCTTTAAAAAGGCTACCCAAGTAAATCTGGTGAAATCATCAACCATAACAAAGATATAACTGTGTCCACAAAGGCTAACAGTTTAGGAGGGACCCATTAGGTCCATATGGATGAGTTCTAAAGGATTAGAGGTTAGGATATCTTTAACTTTCTCATGAGGTGCCTTAACAATTTTACCTTCTTGACAGGAACCACGGACAATATTATGAATGTGTTTAATTTTTGGAATTCCTCTAACTATGTCATGAGTAGATAATTTACTAAGATTATCGTACTTTATGTGACCCATTCTGTTATGCCATATCTCGTTGTCATCCATTCTGGCAACATTACAGATTTCAGAATTGTTCTTGACAGTGTAACAATTGTCAGGAGTTCTGAATCCATTAATTATGCATTCACCTTTTTCATTTAAAATTTTACAATTGTTCTTTGAAAAAGTAACAGTATGGTCTGAGTCACAAAATTGCAAAATACTAAGTAAATTAGCCTTTAGACCTTTAACTAAGAGGACATTTTCAAGAACAGGAAGTCCTTCTTCTTTGAGAGTTCCTTTGCCTATGATTTGAGATGAAACTCCATCACCAAAAACAACTTTACCACCAGAAAATCTGGTTTTGTTTAAAATTTTAGATTCATCTCCAGTCATGTGCTTACAACATCCAGAGTCTAAATACCAACCAGATGAAGTGTGTTGAGCTTTTAAGGCAGTAATAACAATATTACACTTCATCTGAGGTAATAGATCATCTTTTCTAACCCAAATTGCTCTAGTTTTCATCTTGCGCTTATTAGCTCTCAATTGATAAAATTTGCGAGCATCCGATTTTTGACGAAAAATATTTTGCGCATGATTTTGAATTTTGTGAGAGATTTGAGCATTTGGTTTAGGAAATTGATTAGGATTCCTTCTTGTAAATGTTCTTTTAGGTTTTGTCTTCCTCTTTCTATAGTTTGAGTTTTTATCTGGCTGTCTAGGAAGTATGTAATTGTTTCGACTCCTCCTAGAATAGTTAAAGTTCTGGTAGGTATAAGGATTATAGATAGGTTTGATCAGTCTCCTAGCATAGAAAGCGTCGAAAGAGTGTCCGTAAATGTCACAATAAGAGCAATAAAGGTTGCTCAGAATGGGGGTTTCCTTAGGAAAGTCTCTAAACAAAGGTTTTGAAAGGTTTTGAGGCTGAACTCTGTTCCTAGGTAGCATAGGTTTGAATGTAGGATCACACTTTCTGATAGAGGGGCAGACGTATTTAGACTTAGGTGAACTTTCAAACTTAGAGCAACTTGCTTCCCCAATGAGAGTACTTTTATGTTTCAAATCAAACTCAGTTTTTAAAGAATGAAAATCTGTGCATGGTTCAACAGGTCTTTTGCCTCCTGACACAAATTTGATAGGTTCAAAAGATTTTGTTTATGTCTGCAAATTGGGGGAAAACCCTATACCAGTTCGATCAGCAGAATTGGTTTTAGATTCAGCAACAAAATCATCAAAACACTTAGAATTATTTTCAAATTTAGTAAATTTTTCGAAAACAGTTGCTGTCTTTTCTTTGGTTTGTTCCAATTCTAACAATGTTCCTTTGTACTTTTTCTCCAGAATTTCATTAGTCTCATTCAAATTTTCTAGTTTTTCATCAAAAACTTTAATTTCATTTTCATGAGTTAAACATTGGGTAGTATACTCTTCAGCATTCAGTTTCACCATCAGGCTTAAATCGTCCAACTTTTTGGTAAGATCTTTCACAGCCTTTTCTAGTCTAGTACTTTTCTTAACAGTCTTAGTGTAAAGTGTGTGAATGTCTGGGAGGTCTTCATTGTCCAAGTCACTAAGTGTAATGTGTGAAGTGACCCCTAAGGCTTCATTCTTAGAACTCACACACCCATTGACATCATCATTATCGCGTTCCCTTTGACTCACACACACTGAAGAAAACATGCAGCATTCTCAGTAATCAAAGCATCTAAACCAGTAATAACCACATTCAAAGTATCAGGCATAGAACTAATTGGTTCATCCTCATTAACAAACATAGGCATGCCATCATTATAAATGATCTTTGCAAAGAAAGACATACAAGGATCAAAAACTTCTGATGACTCAGGTTCTTCATTTTTAGAATCACTTGAATCATCCCAAGTTTTGCAAATATTAGCCCTATTTTGTTTATTTTGAGTGTTCAAGTTAACTCTACAGTCTTGAGTAATGTGTCCCAATTTTCCACATCTATAGCATTTAGTCTTCTTAAGGTCTCTATTAGGTCTAATATGAGAGTCCTTATGATTTTTGTCATGATTTTTCACATGAGGTCTGTGACTTGAGGGAATTGGATAATTTGATTTGCCTTGTTTATTTTCCACCTTGTTTCTAAACTTAATGATTTTCTTAAACTATTTTGTCATTACGGCAATCTGATTGTCCAAACTCTCTATATCGCAATCCTCATCAGATTCATCATTGGAAGTATTAAACTCAGGCTTAATCAATTTAGAAGAAAAGCTTAGATTGAAACTAGTCTGTTTCCTATGGGATTGAGTCAACTGTTTCTTAAATTCTAGTTCCATTTCCACAGTTCTTAATTTACTACTGAGTAGTTCAGGAGTGAGATTAACATCACACATTTCCTCAATATCATATCTTTTATTATCAAACTTCTGTGGTAATGATCTCAGAATTTTAGATACAATTTCTTGTCTATCATAGGTTATCCCATTAGCATGCAGTTTGGTTACGATATCAGTCAGGTTCATGTAGAAGTCATCAAAAGATTCAGTCTCAGACATAATTAAGGAGTTATATTGTTGGATAAGAATTTGGGTTTTAGCAGCCTTAACTCTAGTGTCTCCTTCATGAGCAGTGACAAGGGTATCCCAAGCTTCCTTAGAATTGGTACAGGATGAGATTATTTTGAACTCATGTTCATTTATGGACATAAATATAGCATTCTTTCCTTTGTTATTATTTCGCGAAACCTATTTCTCTTCTTGAGTGAACTCATTTAAGGCTTTCTTAATCCTCTCATTACTTCCTTCGTTGGCTGGTTTAGTAGGAAAAGTGTAACCATTTTCAACAATATCCCAGACATCATCTCCCAGAGTTCTTAGAACGAAAGCAATCATCCTTACTTTCCAGTAAGCAAAATTGGTTCCATCAAAGATTTGAGGTCTGGTCAAGTTACCAAATCTTTCATTTTTCTCGTCCATATTTGATTTTCAGAAAACAATTTCAGAAACAAGGGATCTTTTAAAAAAAAATTAACCAATGATCTGATACCAATTGAAAAAGCACATTACTAAATCCATTTATACAAATAAACTATTTAAGTAACTCCGAGATGTTTTTTGGAGAAACTCTTTTCTTAAATCAAAAGTTTGAACACAAGATGTGTTTAACAAAAGTATGTACGAGATCTATTCAATATTTAAGCAACAAGTTTAAAAGAAAATTTAAACAAGTTTGTAAACTCAGCACAACCAAGACAGGGATGAGGAGATGTAGAAAGATTCTGTTCAAAATTTTTACGTGGTAAAACCTCACCAATTGAGGAAACATCCACGACTCCCTCTACGGAGTAAAAAGAAAAATCCACTAAAACAAATTTATGAGTACAAGCTATTTAACTAACATGCAAACAATCCAGACCTATATAAGTTTAGGAATGTACCCTCTGGCATCCTTATAACTTTTCTGCAGTTCTGATTGTAGATGTAGCTCTCTCAGTTTTTCAACTCCTTTTTTGTTCCAGCACTTTACGTCGACTTATGTTCACAAGATCTTCTTACCAACACTTTATGTGATGTAGGGTGAAAGTGTTTGTGGAGGTTCTTTCTAACACATGCATGCACACACGCACACTTATTAAGTACAAACAGTCCTAACAAATTATAGTTACACTATATGCTGTGATATTTTTTTTCTTTCTTTCTTACAAAACTTTGAACCTTTTTGACCTTTTAATCGAACCCTGAATCCACGGATATCTTGCTTCAAAATCAGCGAAGATCTTAATCAATCTTTGTTTTGAAAAGATTTTTGAGATTGAAAACCTCCAAGTGAGATTCCAACTAGCTCAAGGTTTAGTTTCACAAGAACAAGAAACATAAAACATTTATTGTTAATCTCAATGGAAGAAAAACGTTTTAGATAAAATGATCAACAAAATATTTCTCAAGATGAGAAATAAAACGAAACTATGTGTAATGTAACATGAAAAACTCTAGATCTGAGATTTCTATTGAAACAGAAAACATATCTGAGTACAAGTCTAAGTTTGAAACAAGATCTCAAGAACACAAGGTTATAGCAACCAGAATAACTCAACTTAAACTCTCAAACACTCGAGAAACACTCAGGATGGTGTTTTGGTTATGGTGTTTGGGTTAGGGATTGAAGAGGATTTGGACGAAGTTAGGATATCTAACTTTTTCTCTCTCTCGTTTCTCTCTTCTCTCTCTTCTCTCTCTAAACTCTGAAGAATGGGAAAATGACAAAAGTCCTCGAAGGCTAAGGGAAGCCCTCTTTTTAAAGTGAGAGACGAAGGTTCGAGATTTCTGATTGAAACCAATGGTCAGGATTGAGTAAATTTAAATTGACTTGAATCTAAGGGCTAACACACGGCGGTGATTAAACAGGCGCTGATTAGTTTAAAAGATTACTCTTGGATTCACCAAGGCGACATGCAGGCCATAGATAAGACACGATCCAAGGGCTGATAGCTCTCGCGAGTTATGTCTCTATAAAGAAACACACTTGCAGCCAATGAGAGGGCAACATGTGTTGGCTAATGAAAGGGTGTAAAACGCGCATCAAACTAATTACATAGCAAGCCCTGAAGTCTCTGCCGCTTTTGGTTCCTACCCAAAGTAACTTTAGGCCATAAATCACAACAACTAATATTAAGAGAATGACCCCAAAAACTTTTTAAACCAAATTTAAATATTAAAACATTGTTTTTAAAATGTTTAAAAAATCCAAAAAAATTATTAAAAATCCAAATTGTGGATTTAAACACACTCAACACATTTTCACACAAAATAATGCAATATGACAAGTATGCAATGATTTCTAAGTGTGTGAGTGTTGGCAATATTCTTGATCATTACAATATGGAGAGAAGAATAGGCAATGCAAATTCTGTGGCTCTTTGGATTCTAGATTGGACTTAATTTTATCACAATTTCCAAATTAGATGAGCATTTATATAGTATACACTCAAGTGAGTCAAATGTATAAGGGATTCATGTTCTACAATAAGAGGGTGAAGAAGTGCGACCTAAAAGAAGGAGATTACTTGCTAAAGAAGGTCATTCAGAAGCACAATAAGTTGGAGGCAAACTGGCATGGACCATACCGAGTTACAGAAGTTGTTCGACCAGGAACTTACCAAATAGTAACTTTAGAAGGAGAAGATTTTAAGAATGCATGGAATGCTGAACACCTACACAAGTACTATCATTGATGTAAACTGTAAAGCAGTTCCATCAATATGAATAAAATGATGATATTTTGCCAGCCTCTCTCCTTTTATTAAAAGTTTTTCGGGGAATACTAGTGCTACACACTACACTACTCAGCAGTAACAATGACATTCCTTAAAATGACAACCTCGGTTGGTTAGGAAACTATACTCCTAAAAATGCCAACTCATTTTGGTTAGGAGGTAAAAATATCCCTAAAAATGCCAACTCGGTTTGGTTAGGGAATGACATTCATAAAAATGCCAGCTCCGGTTGGTTAGGAAACCATACTCCTTTGGTTAGGAGGCAAAAATATCCCTAAAAATGCCAACTCGGTTTGGTTAGGGAACTACATTCCTAAAAATGCCAGCTCTGGTGGGTTAGGAAACCATACTCCTTTAGTTAGGAGGCAAAAATATTCCTAAAAATGCCAGCTCCGGTTGGTTATGAAACCATACTCCTTTGGTTAGGAGGCAAAAATATTCCTAAAAATGACGACCTCGGTTGGTTAGGAAATCATACTCCTAAAAACGCCAACTCGGTTTGGTTAGCAGGCAACGACATTCCTAAAAATGCCAACTCCAGTTGGTTAGGAAGAAAAATATATTTTCCAAAAAGTATCAATGTTGGAAGAGAAAAATTCAACAAAGTTATATTGGTTGAAAATAAAAAAACTTGTAATTGGACGAGAAGCAAAACATCATTATTTTTGGTCAAATGATTACTACAAAGTTAAGATAGTCGACAACAGGTTTAAATCAATTATAGTTGATCGACAAAATTATATTATCTTTTTAACAGATATACAGTCAAGCTAGTAGACAACAAGTTTTAATCAATTACAGTTGGTCGACAAATTACATGATGTTATTATCTTTAATATCCCCAAAAATGCCAACTCGATTTGGTTAGGGAACGACATTCCTAAAAATGCCAGCTCCGGTTGGTTAGGAAACCATACTCCTTTGGTTAGGAGGAAAAAATATCCCTAAAAATGCCAACTCGGTTTTGTTAGGGAACGACATTCCTAAAAATGCCAGCTCCGGTTGGTTAGGAAACCATACTCCTTTGGTTAGGAGGCAAAAATATTCCTAAAAATGCCATCTCCGGTTGGTCATACTCCTTTGGTTAGGAGGCAAAAATATTCCTAAAAATGCCGACCTCGGTTGGTTAGGAAATAATACTCCTAAAAATGCCAACTCGGTTTGGTTAGGAGGCAACGACATTCCTAAAAATGCCAACTCCGGATGGTTAGGAAGAAAAATATATTTTCCAAAAAGTATCAACGTTGGAAGAGAAAAATTCACCAAGTTATATTGGTTGAAAATCAAAAAACTTGTAATTGGACGAGAAGAAAAACATCATTATTTTTGGTCAAATGATTACTACAAAGTTAAGAGAGTCGACAACAGGTTTAAATCAACTATAGTTGATCAACAAAATTATATTATCTTTTTAATAGATATACAGTCAAGCTAGTCGACAACAAGTTTTAATCAATTACAATTAGTCGACAAATTACATAATGTTATTATCTTTTTAACAAATATACATGCATAAATGAAAAGTGTTAAAACTGCAAGACAATAGAAATTAACATTTGCAAACAAAATATATGTCTTTCATTAAGTCCAAAAATAAAGTACATTGATAAAAAATATGTACTAACTATTAGATCAAGAACCCTATTCTATTGGTTTCTTTCCTTGCGCTTTTGAAACAGGCTCCTCGCCAGCAAGAGGATCTTCCAAGAAAAGGGGAGAATTGATGAAGTTAGGGTCTTGAAGCATTCTGATATTCATTATTGATGGTCTATCTAATAGGTGCTCTAGACGAGATAACTCTGCATTTGAATGGAGATTATAATCACTGAGATACTTTGAAATAAGGCACCGAGGAATGGCCCGAGCAGGGACCCAGGTCATGTCAAGCTTGAAGGGGGGAAATGGTAGATCAAGCAGCCCTGGGTCATGATAATTCCATAAATAGTGACCTTACTCCAATTTTAGTACACCTAGAGCGTTCAACCATCCCTATTTGTAGCCTTCATTGTTAGCGTTTTCAATACGAGAATCTAAATGATAAAGAGCTTCATTGTAACCTGCGATCTAGAATTCTCGGGGCTGTTTATGAAACTAGAAGGTTAATCTTTCTAATTTCTCATGAAGACTTCTGAAAAAATGTCCTTAGTCTCCAAAGCTGACTTCTGCACAGCAAGCTGCTTGTCCAAACTCCGGATCTTCTTGGACATTTCAGACAAAGCTTAATTTTTTGCCATCAATTGGAATGCTTGGTTTTCCAACGCTGCTTGAGTACGAGCTTCTTCAATAGTAGGCTGAAGAACTCTTGGTCGTCCCCGAGCTGGTGGAATACCTAGTTCCTCGACAGCACTCAGAGCAGCTCTTGCTCGTCCACGAGAACCTCTTCATCGTCCCCGAGCAGGAGTAGAAGGACCAGCTCTTCTCAAAGTCTCCAATTCTTCGCGTAATTTGGCATTTTCAACTTCTAAAAGGTAGAATCCATCGTCGGTTACAGGTACCAAGACATTTGAAGAGGAAGCAATAGACCTCAACTGAACTAATTCCTTTTGCAGATTATTATTCTCTTGCTCCAGCAGCTCAGCGATTTGCCTGTGCTCTTCGACCTCTATCTTCAAAGTTCTCTCTCTCACTTCATAAGTAGCTAATATCTTATCATGGCCCTTGTCAGCAATAAGTTGTTGATATTTCTTTTCATAGCCCTCATGCAAAAGAGCTAAAGATTCTTTGTACTGCTGCTGAAGTTCATCAAGAGTACCTTGTAAGTCTTGAATCATTTCATAATAAGCCACATTATTGGCTACAGCACGATCAAGAAGACATTTCAAGTATTAATAGGCCTCAAATGCCTGTTCTGAAACATCTCGGCCAAGGATGTCTACAATTTGTGACTTATCCAAATTAGTATGACCCGCTTGAAAATATTCATTGCATTATCTCAGCAGTGTTGTGTCATGATCATACAACAATTCCATTCTGTCCATAAACTAATAAAGAGGAGAAGGCAAGAGTTAATAAGAATGCAAACAGATTATCAACAACATAGAGGATAAAAAATGCGATTTTTATTACGTCATAGAAAAAGAGTACAAAGTTCAGAGTACATATGATAAAAGAAAACAAAACAAAGATAAATACCGAACAACTTCACACCTTTTCCTTGTCTCCCAAAATTTTCTCGGGAGGCTGGGACGAGGACCTAGGTTGCTCGGCGGGAACAAAAAGTTGGACGGCAGGAGCAGGAGGTTGCTCAGATGGAGCAGGGAGAGGTGGAAGCTCCTCGTTGACTGGCTGGATAACTTGTGGGGCAAGGATTTGATCACCCACAACCATGGAGGACTCCTTGGAGGCAGCTTCATCCTCTTCTTCATCCTCGATAGTTGGAGGGGGACCAGGAAGATGTTGTTGAAACAGTTCAGAACCCTCATCAACCTTCAATTCCTGTAAAGCAGCAACCCAGCCATCTCTGAAGTACTTGAGACTGCCATACTCTACCTGGTACATCATTGCCGTCACCCCCTAATTGCATCCCTTGTCCCAGCCAATGTTGAAGGACTTCTTCACCGCCAATTTTCTTTTCACTTTTTCCGAGGAGAGATTCTCGAATAGAAGTTCCTCGGTGGCCCTCAATTTGCCTTCCACCTCCTCCTTTTGACGATTTACCTCGCGAAGAAGGGTTAATTCTTCCTCAGTCATTTTAAGCTTGTTCTCAAGCTCACCAAAATTCTTGAGCGTCTCGTCAAGCTCTTTATTATTCTCTTTTAAATTTTTCACTTTACTCTCCAACCCCTTGAAGACTTCAGCCATTTGAGCCTTCTCTTCCTCGACCAAGGCCATTTTCTTCTCCCAATCTTCTTTGTCCTCATCATATTTCTGACGGGAGTCCTTCAGAGACTGGGTAAAACCTACTAAAGCTCCATCCACTCCAGACGAGGAGCTAGAAGCCTTGATTGTTTCATCTTTCTTCACGATTGTGTTAAAATAACTCACCAATTGGAAAAAGGAAATAACGATAAGTCAGTACAGAGATATATGTAATAAGGGAAAGAATGAAAGTTCAGAACAAGAGAAACTTACTGAAGCAATATGGCGAGTAGCCAGAGATGTAAGCATATCCCGAGGAAGATTCTCTTCAATTCCTTGGATCTCGGGGATGATCCAAGTCTTAACCGAGGTCATAGAAGAGCTCGGGGGAACAATAGTAGGAACACCAGCACCACTAACTGGGAGCTGGGAGATGGTTTCAGTCAAATTGATCGAGGAGCTTTTCTTCAGCCTCCTCGGGGGCACAGGAACAACTTCAACCAAGGAAGAACTCTTGGTCGGGGATATGGTGATCACTTCCTTGGAAGTATCATTCTTGCTTGAAGCCACTGGGGACTTCTCGGCAGCCTTCTTGGGTTCAACAGAGGGAGGAGCATTTATTTTCTTTGTCCCCTTTGGGACATCAGACTTATTTCTTTTTGCCTCTCCAAAGAGACAGCTTTCTCGAAGATAGCAGGAACTCTTCTTTTACCCATCTTCTGACTCAAGGGAATGTGAGATTCAGGAGAAGAGTCCTCAGGAACTGGCGCTGGTTCAGTATTGCTGATCACAGGGCGAGAAGTAAAAGAGGATGTATAGCTCTTACACTGCAACAAGTATGAAGCAGACGTAATGTGCTCGTCTGCAACTTTCAGATGCAAGCCCTGGATAAGTTTCAAGTGTTTTATGTTAACTTCTGTTTCCTTTGGAGCTTTTCTCTTACTATAAACTGCAAATAAATACACATTGAAATATCAGTGACACATTTTATCAAACATAATGAAAGCACAATTTCAGATATAAAATAAAATAAAAATAACCTATCCCATTGCCATAGGGAGGGTATTTGGGATCCTGGTATACTTCATCTCCAACTAAAGGGTCATGTTGCCAATTTTTAATAACAACCCCATGTTCGAAATAATCCCTATTGGCATCTGGAAAATTGACTACTAAAGCCCTATTCAAAAATCTGGTTTTTAAGTAAAAAGTATTATTCAGA
The DNA here is from genome assembly GCA_949130495.1 of Sambucus nigra. NCBI lineage: Eukaryota > Viridiplantae > Streptophyta > Magnoliopsida > Dipsacales > Adoxaceae > Sambucus > Sambucus nigra. Next base: position 376,966,699 of record OX422214.1, on the reverse strand, counting down.
ACTGCCCATCTATAACAAAACATAATCTCAGGAATTCCTATGCGAGTTCCATGAGTTTGATTTAACCTATGCACCCCATTAACTATTCTCCATGTGTTGGGGGCTATTTTTGCAGGAACGACATCAAAGTACTAACAAAATTCTAAACATAAGGAATTGGGTGGAAAAGAAAATCCACACTCAGTAATAAAAAGGCTGGGGAATCAATGTCCCTCAGCCAAGCGAAAATAATCTGAAGGCTCAGAAAGTTCCTCCAGAGTCACCCAAGAAGGGATAGAAAAATCACAACGAAACTTCTCAAGAGATTCAATAAGATAAACCATGATGAATAAAAGAAATGAAGAAGAAGGAAGAAGATCTTACAGAAAAAAAGGGGATCTGTTGACAACCAACGACGAAAAAGATGAAAGCACAAGAGAGAGAGAGACAATGGAGAACTCGAAGACAGAAATTTGATAAAGTAGAAGACGATGGGATTGTCTGCGACGCTTAAATACTTTCCCTCGGGAAACGGTGAAGGAAATGATTACAAAAAGAAACGATTACGCTACCGGCGGCTAAAAGGACAAAAAAATGTGCGAAGATCGAAGCGGTTATAAAAATTCAAAAAGGTTGATTTTTGGAATTTGGAAGGGAAAATAAATACGAAGGGAAGGAAACGCTCCTAAAAATCAGGATGATCATTTAAAATTACCATATTCTGAGAAACAATGTTCCATACTCCTCAAATTTCGAACTACAAAACATTGGGGGCTTCTGTTGATACCAAAATTAATATGCTAACATGGATGAATCACAGGAAGACACGTGTCAGTCTACGTGGCACATACAAACATTTCTACAATCACTTTAGCAATGAGGAACTTTACTTCCCCGATCAAGTCAGACACTTCGAGTAACAGGTGTACTCCTAGGAACTTCATTTCTCCGAGGAACTCCACTGCTCCGAGAAACTACTGAATGTCGAGCAACTAAGGCGGTCCGAGCTGCATCTCCACCATAGCATTAATTGCCAGAAAATCAACAGTTCGACTATTCATTGAATGCTTATCATACAGACGTATACGCTTAAGGGGCATTAATTATTTACCCTTTCACATGTACATCCTAAGGGCTATAAATACATTGTATCATCCTCATTCAAAGGGGACCGGAATTTCTTGATAAAACCTAAAATCGAGAATTCCAAAACATTCAGCAATAACAGAAACAGTGGACGTAGGCCATTCTTATAAGGCTGAACCACTTTAAAAATTCTTCGTCTGATTTAAATTTATCTGTGATTAAATAATTAGAAGCAATCTAATTTGTTACATCAGCAATTATATAAATTGTAAATATTGAATATAATGCCCTTGTTTATGTGGACTATTTTTGTACATGTTCTTAGGATTTGAATAGTGTGGTAAGAATAATTGAATTTGTTTAACTTCAGGATATCTTGAATATTTTTTTTGAATATGTATTAATATTACTAACGGACCTTTACCATTACAAAATAAGATAAAAGTGTTATAAAAATGGTGTAATAACGTTAAAATATAACACAAAAGTCCAGTACTAAATCAGAATTAGTAACGGTAAAATATTGTTGGCAAATTCAGTATTTGTAACAGAATTTTATCGTTACTATTAGTAACGGCAAAATTTTGTTACTAATTTTGTGTCCCACACCTTTTTCTAACGAAAAAATTCCGTTACTAATATTTTTAGTAACGATAAAATACAATTACTAAAATTGCGTTTTGGTGTAGAGTAACAACTCAGAGAAAGTCAAGTTCGGTCATACAAAGTACCGTATGGTGTCATACCAATAATATATTGATGACTATTATTTTAAGAAAACTCTTTATATGTGTCAAGTGTTGAGCCCAACTTCCCTTAAAGTCTAAAATTCAAGCTTGCAACATAACCTTCAGAATCTGGTTCACCCGCTCTATTCGACCGTCTGTTTAGGGGTGAAACAGTATACTCATATGAAACTATACCTCCATATCATCCTTAAATATGCCCTGAAAGTAGGAAAGATAAGTGAGGTCTCATTAGGGCGCAAGTTTGAGTGGTACCCCATGTCGACGCACACTGAATGAGAGAAGAAGTTGAGCGTGTCGCTCTGTAGTAAAGTATGCTCGTATAAGAAGGAGGTGAGACATTTGAGTCATTATGTTGAAAACGATCCTAATGGTGTTATGTATCCCCTTGTGGCCCTTGGTTACCCCACTATTAAATCCATACATATACTCTCCTACTTCCACATTGGGATGTTTAGCGGCTATAACTCTCCTGAATGGTCACTGGTACTCTACATCCACTAATTGCAATTTTAAAAACATACACACAAACTTTGTTATATCCCTCTTCATACATGGACAAATGGATTGTCTCCTCATATCATAGTACATCTTGTCACCCTTGGGATGCATAATGAACTATGAATCATGAACCTTGGTAAAAACTTCTTTCCATAGACCCTTTGACACAATCTATTTTCCTTAGAAACACAGACCTACACATAAGATAATAGAATGGAAGAGAATTCATTTAGGAAAAAGCTTTCGTACCTTCTTTTGAAAAAAAGGAGTCTAATGCTTGGCCCTGAATCGTCCAAGCAACATATTTGGCATAACAACCACAACTGTAAGAAATGGATCTTTCACAATAACTATACGCAAACTATCCCGTTGCTCTACCAATAAAATCTTTAATTGTCACCTTGTTATTCTGACAAATATGATAGAATAACTCTATATTGACAACTCAAGGAATCTAATACCACATTCCCCTACATCATATGATACTTAATGGACTAGTGGAAGTCATTCAAAAACTCCAACAACCTCCATTGACACATGTTCAACTTTGTAGAGGACCTTTTTTTGTGTCCTTTAGGTGGAAATAATTTTTTCAAAACCTTCTTCCAATTTTAATATGCACCAATCATGTCAACCGATTTTATTTAGTCCAATTTTACCTTGTTAATCCTAAATATGCAGTTAGGTGAGATTAAGCGAGATAAAGTGAATCAAGTCCACAAAACGCCAATGTACGAGGAAACCACTAAGAGAAAAAACCGCAGACGGCCCAATCTAGACAATCACTTTGATACAATTTTAAAAAGTACAGACACTAGACTTACTCAACGACTCGATCCCGTATAATTCTTGATGCTCTTCTATGCATCAACTACTCTTCCACAATGCAATGAAGGACTACACTAATTCTCGGACCATAACAAATTTGTTCACATGCCCCTCGGTATCCAACGATACAGCTACTACAACCTTTTACAATTGAAAACAGGAGTCCACCACTTCTTCACCTCAATCAACACATATAGAGTCCACCACACGAAAATAGTTCTTTAATGTAAGAAGAATGAAACCGTGGTGCAAACACAAGATCTCTAAACACAAAGGTTATGAAATATCAGATCTTGTAAACACAAAGGATGTAATTAAATTTGGAAACTTTTGTAAAGAAATGGAAACAAATAAAAGGGATTTGTTTAGAAATTTTGGTTCTGTACCCCTAAAAAATTTGAGTCAAAATTGACTTAATAAAAAAATTAAGTTGGCAAGTCATTAGAACGATATCACCATATCTTTAGAAAGAACCTTGGATTCTCGTTTGAACAAGATCGGCATGTTGATTGAACGTCATGTTGATGTCGTTTTAACGATAGTCAATGTCGTTTGATCCTTCTAAACTCAAGGGAAAGATCAATACGACTCTTAAATGTATTTATCTCAGAATAAATGAAGTTAAAATATTTTTTAATGAATATAGCATCGTTAAAACATATTTACCATGTCCCATAAACATTATGCATTCATACTTGAGATGTAAGGACAAAATTTCCAATTAAGTCCGTTGTATAATTTTGACTTATTCTTGCAACAAAAGATGTTAGAGTCATAGGGATAGTTTTATTATCATGATGCCATAAAGACTATGACGTGTTGATGTTTACTAAAGATGTTGTGGGAAAGCTTCAAGAAATTATTTATGCCGAAGGTTTAATTGGTGCAAGTTTATTGGTCTTCAAGTTTAATTGCATTCTGAGATCACTCGGGTATGAATGCGTAAAATTAAAGGGACTTGAAATTAATTTTTATAAGTTTAAGGATGTTATTTTATTAAAAAATTATTTTTAAAGTGTAAGAAATGGTTTACACTTCATTTTAATCTGATAAGGATGGATTAGAGTAGTATTTAAGTTGGACTCTAATTCGCGCATCGTTCGAGCGAGATGTCCATCTCCTATGAGTGACGGGCCAGTTTCGTTTGAACGATATATCGCATTAAGGAAATTATAAATAGCATGTTCTCCATCAAATTTTGTTCGTGTTCATTGTGCGAAAACATTTTACAATCCAGAACATTTTATGCACATGTTTTATAAGGTTTTTGAAAGCTAAACACATCCTTAGAGTTTCAAATATCCGAGCTTTCATTAGTATATGCTGTAGTGATCTTGTTTGCACCAAGAAGAAGGTTTTCTCTAAAAACAATTTTGGACGTTGCGGTGGAGAAGCGAAAGATCTGTGTTTAACTTCGTATATGTTACAAGCCTTATCGGTGGACACCGAGACATACGTGGAGGCGTGTGTTGTGACCGAGCATCGTGAAAGAAGGACTTTCTACATGGGAACTATGAGAGGAATTTTTGAAGATTAGAAGAGCATCAAGTCTCGTGAGTGATCGAGTCGTTGAGTATGTTCATTGTAAATCCACATTCATAACATTTGTCTATCTTGTGTCGTCCGAGTTTTTTTCCCTTAGTGGTTTCCTCGTACATCCGGTGTTTTAATATTCTTTACTTTATTTTACTCTCTTTAATGACTCTATGCATGTTTAAGATTAATCAAGATAAAATTTGGTTAATTTAAAACTATTTCACAACTTGGTGCAAATTAGAAAAAGAATTTTCATAAAAAGAAATTATTTTCTCATCCTTAAAACACTTTTCGCATAGTAGAAAGGGGCCTACATGTGAGATACAAAGAATGCAAGATGATATGACCACGTGAATCATGCACTAATAAACACACCACAATTTATCTTGAAGCCTGGTCGTTACGTCTTCAACAATGTCATAGACTAAGTGGTAATTGTGTAAGTAAAAATCTATCTATGACTCAAATTGGTTTTTGACCGAAATAATGCCAATACAAACAAATTGACACTATTTGGAAATTTGTCCTTAGGAATATCCCCCTTTGGATATCGCATGACAAAGCCAAAATAGTGAAATTCCTAAGACGAGTCGTTAAGCCAAAAGATCTAAATCCCATCCCAGAAACCCTAAAAGAAAATGCAGGACACGATCTAATAAACAAATGTTGGACCGGCAGCATGAACTATCTCCATGTGATGCAGTCGCAAAATCTTGAATCTCTAAATAATCGCTACACACATGAAACAAACAAATACCATGTGAACTATGGAGGTAGAAATAATATATAATCAAAATTATACCAATGTGTAGAAGAAACCATATGTTAAACCTGAGAGCAAAACATATGATACCAATTTGTATACACATCCTTCAATATAGCTCGAATCAATGATACCATTATGTAAACGCCACGACCAAAACATGATAAACATATGTGTTCATCAAACAAAACACCCCTTACATTAGATACTATTTTCCCCTTTTTTTATCGAATAGATAACTGGTGAGAAAGATAAACAAACATCATTATATCTAGAATTGTCATGTTATACTCATGTTAGATAATCAAATGTAGCCATCTAATAATAATTAGAATATACCAAATCGTAGTTAGAAAATAATCACAAATAGGAATCAAGAAAATCAGGAATGATTTGAGTAAGCAAATCAATGCAATGTATGAATCAAGCTTGAAAAATCACAGTCAACTGCAAACGAACTGTCTAAAACATTCCAATACTACCAAAATAGGGTCATATTTGCATACATGCGAAGCCGGTACCAAATGATAATGAAGACTTAAAAAGTTAATATAGGTCGTTCGAATGACAATGCCAGGTCATTTGAACGACATTGGCATCTCGTAAGAACCATGCAAGAACGACCTGAAATAGTAGCATGACATGCGAAGCAATTAAGAAATGACATTAAAATGACCTAAGAAACAACCACACCTGACACTTTTAATTTGACGTTAGTAGGGTCATTAGATTTAGTTTTCAAACGACATGGATATGTGATTTGAACGACATCCAAAAGTCATTTGAACGATTTCAAAAATTTCATATTCTAGTTTTAAAAATATACAGAATTTTCTCAACAATTTTTTTTCTGAAAATATAAACTGGAAATACCAAATAGTATTAAAACTGACTCAAAATAGCAAATATGAGTTACATGCTAACATAGTATCAATTTTCCTAACATGCTTATAGAATGGAAGGGTGTGAACAACAATAAATGAATCACAACACAAACACATCGAAATGATCAAGAAGCTCTAATTGATAGCTAAATATCATCCAACTATGTTTTAACCGCATGTGATAATTAATATATTGAGCTAAATGATCTAAACAAACAACATTCACACAAGTTCAAATTTTTTTACGATTCTTCAAACAATAGCGTCATGACATGATTTTTCAACATGAGCATTCGTGGTGCAAACCTGTTGATATTTCAATTTTAACTCCCACCTATATTCATATTTAATTTCTTTTTGAACGAATATATCAAACTAAACTAATTATCCCCTTTTTAGCATAATTAGTCTTTTTTATTTCCTTAACTTTTTCTTATTCTCTTTTAAATCGCGGCTTTCACGATGAGTTCATTATCCTTTTGTAGCCCTTTCCCGTGGACACTCATCATTTTTTTTAATTTAAGAAATGTCTATCCTCATAGGCAAATGGTTCTTACATGCACACCTCCTCCTAAGTCTAATTACGCATAAATCACAAAATAGAGAGGAGAACATCTCACCAAACTCAAATGTTCATGAGAAGTCAAACATACATGTAAGCTCGTGTATGTGTGTGATGGCATATATATAAAGTCGAATCCAAATGAAAATCATCTTCGAACATCCCCATTAGTCAATGGTTAAGATCATTTAATGTATCTATAATTATAACCATATCACTTAGCCACATGGATAATGAAACAATGGGGTCCCAAGCACACTAATATACCACATCAGACATGTAAATGACACTAAAATAAACAAAAAATCTTTTTGTGTTTTTCAAAAATATTTCTGACTCAAAAACAAAATCGTTTTGTATTTTTCTCAAAAATATATGAAACTAGAAATATATTTGCATTTTTTCAAATAAGACTCAATAAATGAAAAATATAATACAGAGATATAAAATTTTCATAAGACTAGTGCATGAAAAACATGACTAACACAATCATCCACAAGAAATAAATAGCATCACGTGCTATCAGACGAGAATCAACTAACTTAACATTTTTCATCTCCAAAACTAATTTCCTAAGCCAAACAGTTTTATACCCAACTCAAAGGGTTATATGAACTGATGGTACACTATCCTCAAACTTCCTAGGGTCTTTTTAAGATCGTATCAAAAAGGCCTAAGGTGACCTTTTCTACCACAATGCAAACATGTGGAAATACGATGATGAAAGGGACCTTTAGGTTGACCTTTTCTAACACCATTGGGTGTGGTTGATGCTTTAAAACAAACAATGATTTTGGCTTTAACATTCGAAGCACTAGAGCAAGGTAAGGCACTGCCATCACTACTTGAGTTGTTTAAATCATTTTCTAACCTCAAAATTTTGGACTCAAGCAAAACGTTAGACTCCTCAATTTTTAGGGACTCCTTCTTTAGATTTACACCCAACCCTGGAAGTTTATCTCGCTCCCCTTAAATGTGAGAAAAGTTATCCCTAAGATTCTTCTCACTTGCCTTAAATCCATCAATCAAAATATTTCGTTCAACATCACAAACCCTAAATTTTTTCAAGTCCTTTAACTCTTTTTCTAAAATAAGGTATCCATTCTCACTTTCTTCCTTGGACAATTTCAAAGGTTCAAAGTTATCATACAAAGTGAAAAACTTCTCAATAATATTATCAATTTGAGTTTGAAAGGTTTGCAAATATTTAATCACATGTTTAAAATGACAATTTTCATCTTCAAGAATTTCAATTCGTTTTCCAAACTTCAAATTTAAAAGATTTTCTCGTCAAAACATTGAAAATCCATCTAGAGAACATCAAACCAAGCCAAGACAGCAAAAAAATAATCAACCAAAATTCACCAAATAAGGACCTACACAATAACTAAGTGGAACCCGCTCTGATACCAATTTGTAGAGGCTCTTTTTCAATGTTCCCTTTAAGTGAATTGTTTTTTTAAAAACGTCTTCCAATTTTAATATGCACCAATTATGTGAACCAATTCTATTTAGACCAATTTTATATTTTTAATCCTAAATATGCATCTAGGTAAGATTAAACAAGATAAAGTAAATTAAGTCCACAAAATGCTGATGTACCAAGAAACCACTAAGGAAACAAAACTCGGACAACCCAAGCTAGACAATCACTATGATATGGTTTTATAATGTATAGATAGTAGACTTACTCAATGACTCAATAGCCTATAAGTCTAGATGATCTTCTATGCTTCAATCGCTCCTCCATAATGCAACGTAGGAGTCCACGAATGCCCGATTGACAAAAAACGAGTCCATGTGTGCCTCGGTATCCACTGATACAACTACGACCACCGTTTACAATTCAGAACCCGAAGTCCCACACTTCTTCATCGTAATCATCATGTATGGAGTCCATTGCACGAAAATAGTTCCTCAATGTAGGAATAATGAAATCATGGCGCAAACACAACATCTCTAAACACAATGGTTATAAAATCTTGAATCTTATAAACACAAAGGATGTTTTAACTTTGGAAATTTTTTTAAATAGGTGTTGAAAAGTGAAAGGTTTATGTCATGAAATTTTGGTTCTACGACCCTTAAAATTTTGAGCAAAAATTGCCTTAAATAAAAAACAATAAGTCAGCAAGTGATTAGAACGATATGCCCATATCGTTAGAATGAACTTGCAAATCTCATTAGAATGAGATAAGCATGTAGCTATAATGACCTGCTAATCTCGTTTCAATGACAGTCAATGTCATTATATCCTTCTAATCTCAAGGGAAAGATCGATACGACCCTAAAACGTATTTATCAAGGTTAAAACGAAGTTAAAAGGTTTCAAAATCAGTTTTAATGAAAATAACACCCTTAAAACATATTTATTGAGTCCCATAAATATTATACGTTCGTATCTGAGAGGTACTCGTAATGAAATATGATATGAACACATGAAACGTGCACCAATAAACATGATTTATCTTAAAGCTTGGCAACTACATCTTCAAAACAACATCACAAACTAAGTGCTAATTCTTACATGTAAAATTATATTTATGACTCAAATTTGTTTTTGTCTAGAATAATGCCAATACATACAAATTGACAGTATTTGGATATTAGTCCTTATAAACTCCCACTGAGTGAAACATGATGCAGGCTTTTATGGTCTGAGAATAATGTGAAACTCAATCCTAACAAGTAATGCCTCCAAATACAAATAGCAAAAATAATTGTATCATATTATGTCCTCACATCTATATAATAAAATGTATCTTAGACCCTCCCTCGAGCGTAGGCATAGATAAGAGAAACATATCTTCTCTAGGGAATGGAAAACATAACGGCCTCCCCAAACAAGATGATATGTGTGTGATATTAAGCTAACCAATCCATGCCCAAGATAATATCATAAGACCTCATGCCTAAAGTAAATAAATCGGATGAATTTTTTTTTTATTTCTCTCAACTGCTACATCTTTACAAATATTATGTATAGAAGCACACTTACCCACTAGGTATCTACTACTAAAGATACCTGGATGGAAATATTTATGAGTCTCTAAGTCATGTAAAAATACCACTAACGAATCAATGATACCTCCGTTATTGTCCAATAAAACTCGAGCATATGTTCCATAAATAAAAAGGTGACAATTTCCTAGTTTCATATCTATAAATCTTGGTTGCCGCCTAGGCATCTTTTAATCCAATGTCCCTTCTCTCCACATGTCTTATAATTCCATCCAAAGGAACCATCAAAATAACATCCCTATTTTTCGTGTCCTTATGGCCTGTCATGTCGACCCTAAACCTATTGGACCCATTCTTAGTGGTCGTATCCCTAATGGCCCTAGTTTCCATAGCCATGTTGGTTGTGGAACCTCGGGCCTTAATGGACCTAATATCCCTATACCTAGTTTACCTAACCCCTATAGTTATATGATCATCAAAACCTCGTAGGGAGTTGGTCCCTAGTTAGGTGGAGTCTCCCTAAGATCGTGATCATTCTTCAGTCTTTCTAGTGTCTGTCCCCTATCCAACACCAACCGTCTTCTTCTTAAGAACTTTGTCTTTTTGATAGTCACGGTGATCAACACAGGTTGAATCCTCTACATAGGTACCCTAATAGAAATGATCCATCTTTTTCTCCTTTTTATAATTCCCTTCTCGTGCAAAAAGAGAAAGAGAGTTGAAATCCACCTCATACTAAGACACCATGCGGTCTCCCTAAAGGAAGATTGTATGAATGAAACTCCAAATCCCTAAAGCTAAAGAGATGGTGTTTCTCGAATATTTTTTATGGGTTTCGATTACGTTAACTAGTCTATTATACTAATGAAATTCGTGATTAGGCTTAGGCCCTAAATCATCCCCAACATAAAAGACCAAAAATGAGACCCAAATATTTTGAAACGTGTCACAACCTATGTATTAATTGAATCAACCATTTTCTACTATTTTTAACTACCTATAAAGTTTCTCAATGTCTTAAAAACCTACTTAATGTTAACATATTTGATGTGATCATTTATACAATTAAAATTATTAATTATCTTATATATGTATATTATAATTTTATATCTTAATTATATATTAACTCATTGTGACTCGATATTATAAGAACCTAATTCACGATCGATGGGACCCAATGACGAAGAAATAATACAAATAAGAAAAATGCCTACACTTATCCCCGTGGTCATTCCATAGCATCCCATAATATTAAGTCACTTAAATATTTAATTTAATAAGATATTATGAGTTGACAAATTACTATAATCATATCTCACCAATCAACATGAAACAAAGTTATGTAAAACTACATATGCAACAAGTAAATCTACTAAATGACATACCAAATGTCATATGAAAATATCTAATTATCAGAAACTGATAACTAGTTAAAAATTTAATAAATTACTTAAAAATAAGGGGTATTATATAAATATCATGACGGTTCCAAATGGTTTTCACTAAGTGGAGAAGATAATCTAAATTTTGACTTCATTAAGTACTAGTTGATGTCTACAAATGGATGGGGTCCAATTTTATAATCGCATATAAATAAGTATAAGCAAGCTAGACAAAAACATAGGAGACGAGGTTTTTAAAGTGGTTCAGTTATAAAAAAAATCCTATTACGTCAATTGTTGGATATACTTTAGGTGGTTATAATAGCTCAGTATGGGTGTTCTTGCTCTTGGTTCAATCATCCATTTGAGCAAAGGGAGATCATGCATTTCTAATGGTTAGGAACCCAAGAGGTGGAATGCCCTTATATCACCTGGCATTTATATCTATGTACAATAAATGAGACTCTTGATATTTCTATGTTTATTGCTATTCCATTCAAGTAACCTTTGTTATTCTTGACATTTCACATTCTAAGAGTCGATTGGCAAGCCAGCCGACCAAGATAGCTAAGTGGACACATAGGAGGACATGTGTCTTTAAAGTCGACCAAGATAGATGAGTGACCACATAGAAGGATAGGTGTCGAATTTTCATTAGTTCTCATAGGAGAGTAATTTTTACATACAAAATTTTCCCCCAAAGCTCCATGCTCGATGATTGATTGAAAGTATGGAGTATTTGTTCAAAATTTTGCTTGGCATAATGCCTGGGAGTTGGTCGGCATTCGACCTCCTAGACATGTAAAATTTTTCACTAGTACTATTGATCATGGTATTTTTTTAAATAATTCAAACTTTTTTGAACCGACCAAGGAAACTTTTTTAAAAAATTTATTTCTTTTTTCAAGGAAACCTATAAATGGATGGAAGTTTCCCTCCATTTCACTTAGCTCAAACTTTCTGCACTTAGACTTTCTCTTTCGTTTCAAGACTTTCTTCTCTGCTATTTGTTGTTTGCTATCTGTTGTTACTTTTCTATCTCTGTAAGCTAACCTTCCCCTTTTTTCTTTGATTTTCCTGTATTTCAGTCATGGTGTATATTTTAGATGATAATTCCTTAGACGATTTTAGAGAAAAGAAGAAAATTCCTAACTAGGTAGGCTTAGTAATTTCACATGGCCCCAATGATGTGTATTATTTAGATGAGAGTCACTAGATTCCAACTCTATTCATTGCTGAGTGTGGCATTAATTTTCCTTCTAACCCACTTTTTCTTCGATTCTGTCAATACTTTGATGTTGTTCCAGCGAGAATGTACCCAAATATATTGAAGGTAATTAATGGAATGAGTAGGTTAAATGAAGTTCATGGACCCATATTGAGATCCCTGAATTGATGATTTGCTATAAATACGGAATTATTTAGGATAACACCTATAACCTGAAGATTAGGCAACCCAATAGGGCTTTGGGCGTTAACCTTCCAGATTCTAATAAAGACTACTGGGAATATGGTGTCAATGTCAAAAATTGGCAATATTACCCCTTATCGAGGGTGTAACATACACTGGTCCCAGGTGCCCCCAAGAAAGGTGTGGCATAGGTAATACTTTTATTCTTAAATTTCCTCCTCTATTGATAATTTGTTCAATGATTTGTCGACTAACTGTCTTATTTAGTTTTTGGTGCAGAGGAGAGTAAAAATGATGCCCCAAGGAAAGTGAGGTGAATATGGATGACCACAAGCACTTGTGGGCCATTCATCAAAGGGAAGGAGAAGTGCATCCCTCATCATCTTATATCTTGTTATAGTACAAGAGTATTATCACTTAAATTATTGCCCGACCTACACTTATTTTGCCTTAGTCACCCATCAACTTGGATGAAGAACATGTGTCTACTTATTATACTACTAAGTTGGCTAGATTAGAGCTTGTCCAAGAAAGAAATTATTCTTACTTTAAGGCCTTGACATCACCACTATCCCCACTTCTCCTACTGTAAAGATAGTGAAGATAAAGATACCCAAATAACTGACTGGATCTAGGTTTCCTCCTCTTCCTTCCAAAAAGGAAATTACAACTAATAAGTGGTCTCGGTCTACTGAGAATTGACCTCAAGTCCTTACTATTGTGGATTCCCAAATTGAGGAACCTCAACAGAAGTGGTTGAAGAATGGCCTACTAAGGCTTCAAGAATTGGCAAAAAAAGTCTGCTGAGTTGTCCAAAAAGTCTACTTCCAAGCAAGGTAGAATTAAAGATGCCTTTGTGGAGATTAACACTGGGTCGTCCAGGGGCATGATAAAGGCTAGTACTCTATCGGTAGATAGGTCGGCTGCAACACCCATGATCAGAACTTGATTAATTGAGAGAGCTAGCAAAACTTTAGCTTTGGTTAGTTAGTAACTCTTCAATTTATCTTACTGAGTTTAATTCTTTTCTTATAAACTAATATTTTGTATTCATTCATAAATAGTTCCCGGTAGACTTCAACCTGATGTTAGAGAAAGATGACCCGCTAAAGTCCTCCTCGAATGATGTGAATGAAGCTTTTGAGGGTCTGCAAAAATCCTTCAAAGCTTCTGGGGAAGCTTTAGAGAGAGAGAGAGAGAAAAACCTATAAGGACAAAGTAAAAGTTGTAAATGACAACCCATGATAAGTTAATCCAGGTGGAAAAAAAACTTACTGAAGCTAAGCGCAGGGCATAGACAGCTGAAGACAAAACTTCCAGCGTGATTGCTAATAACATTGCTCTAAAGGCCAATGGCAAGGAGGACAAAGAAGAGGATACTAATAAGGGTTAGGGAAAAGATTTTATTTCACCAGCCATCCAGATAGAGTACGCAAAGAAGTTTTCCTTCAAAGAGGGTTAGTCGAGGTCTTTAAAATAGGTCGGAACCCAGCTAGACTCTGAGTTATCTCAGAGACATGACCTATGAACTCCTCCTAACCTTGACGAGGACATTGATGATAATGAGGAGGCTTATGTGGAATCCTTCATGGTGCCTACAGATAATGCCGACCTTCTTGATGTTGACTAAGACAAGGCCAAGTATAAGTAGAAGGTTTAGCTCCTTTTAGGGAGTTTCTTTTCACTTTTTCTCTTATGTATTTTCCACTTCATCTTGTTTTTCCTTTATAATGTAATCAACTTTATAACTTATGATTTATAAATGAAATGACATGGTTTTGCGCAATCCTTCCCACTTTATTGTGATGTTGGTTACTTATAAGTGTTACTACAATTTTTACTATTTGTCTTTCTTAGTGGGGCCATGTACTTATATTATAAATTTCTAGTTTGATTCCAAAAAGAATATGATAGATTCTGCTAAATCTGACCTACTGAGGTGATGAAGAAGACTTCTTGAGGCTAGTCATGTTCCTTTAATTAAAGAATATTTTATGAGGATGCTCGGCCTAGATGCCTCTTACTAAGTAAAAGATTCTAAGGTTCATCTTCACTATCTTCTAGATAGAGAAATGGTGAGAAATTTTAGGTATTATGTAATAATTGAACAAATGGAAGAAGAACACAAACTTTCTATGATGTTGCTTCATTCTAATTATGAAGTTAAGTACAACGCCTTGAGTGAAGATTTAGGCTTTGAGAAAAAAATGCCAGATATTACTTTTTCTATTAATAAGAAGGATATGGTGTTGAATAAAGAAGCTATAAATGCTCGGGCAATTGGTGCACTACTAAAGAAGGAAAATAACACCTTAAAGAATGAACAACACATCTTGAAGAAGCCAACTAAACCAATCCAGATGATGGGGTATCCTTTTTGGAGATGGAGAATGTCAAATTGCTAAAAGAGTTATACAACATCCAGAAGAAGAAAACCAATTCTGGCCAGTCTTATGAGCAAACTATGGTTGCTCAGACAATTATAGATTAAGAAAGAACCAAGAATACTTTATCTGACCAAGATACTTTACTCCATGAAAATGATAAGTCCATTAGAGAACTCTAGGAGAGGGGTAGACAGGCTAACTTTCCACTTTCATAAGTAACCTAGGGCTACTTGGATAAACACATGGAGCTAGCTAGGTCGGATGGCTATAAATGGGGTTAGTTGAACTTGCTTGGTCTGTTGAAGATACCTAAGGGCACTGGATGTGATATTGGTACGATTGAGGAATGTTGGATTACCCAGATCCTCCTTTTAAGATTAATGTTAGTTGGATTCCTCCTGAGACCATTACACAAAGATTTATTCGAAAGTATATTGAGGATTATGTCCTTGAAGGATAGGATGACTATGTTTGTCCCTAACACCTACTAGATTGACTGAGCAATAACATACGGGCCAAAATACGGTATTTTTTATCTACTATTATGTCAAGCACACTTGATGAGCCTTCTAGTAGGATGAGCAAAGTTGAAGGAAAATTCCCTATAGGATCGGATTTCATTTTTGACTTTTTGGATCTTTACTCTATAACACACAATTGTTGGAATGAAATGAAATTATTTTTATTGTATTGATCACTTGTCCTCTTTACTTAAGCATGTGATTAATATTAATCATATTGTCGGGTAGGTAACCTGTCCAATGATTAATTAATCCACTTGTTAACTTAGTAACCTGTTTAAATGATAATTGCTTGATTCATGGTTGAATCTATTTTTAATGCCTTAGATTCGACTAATGCTTTTAAATAAAATTATAAATAGTTTCATTGAACTAAGTTTATGGATTATTTTTTAATGGCGACCAAATGTATTAAGAATGTGTAGTTATCCCCGCATTTAAATTAGTTGGGTGAAACCTCATGTTGTTAACTTTGAGTCCTACCTGAACTTTTTTTGTCTTATTGTTCTTGATATGTCAAAGACGAAATCATACATGAAGTTTGAAATTATTTTTAAACTTTATAGATGTTGGAAAAGTGTGAACTAAAAGTGAACTTTTCTGAAGCAGGAAATGTTTGAAATAAAAGTGAACTTTTCTGAAGATGGAAAAGTTTGAATTGAAAGTGAACTTTTTTGAAATTGGAATAGTTTGAATTAAAAGTGAACTTTTCTAAAGTTGGAAAAGTTTGAACTAAAAGTGAACTTTTTTGAAGTTAGAAAAGTTTGAATTATAAGTTAATTAAAAGTTTCTTTGGTGGTAGCACCAAACTTTGAAAAAAAAGGAAGAATGGGTAGTAGAAAATTACAACTTCATTGAAGTGAACAATTGATTACATTAAGGAAAAACTACTGATTGTATCTGCGAAGGTGATCTTCATTCCAAGGATTCTTAAATTCTTCACCTTCCAATATTTCCAAGCGATATGTTCCTGGTTAGATAACTATCTAGATTCGGAATGGGTTGTTCTAATTGGGCTCCAACTTGTTTCTCTTCTGGATTACCTTCTTGAGTACCAGATATCACTATTCTAAGTTGGTCAGCTTGATACTTTGGTTGTACTACTTGACAGTACTTTATTAATAAGTATCCATATGAATTGTATCATCTTCTTTGAGTTCCTCAACCATGTCTAGATCTAATCGCCTAATGAGATCACCTTTGGGTGAATCAAAATTCATCACTATATAAGTCGACATAACTATTTCAGTTGGTACCACTGCCTTGGTGTCAAAAGTGAGCATGTATGGGGTCTCCCCTATTGATGTTCTTGGTGTAGTCCTCTAAGACCAAAGGATAATGTGGAGTTCATTAATCCAATTGCCTTTAGCATCATCTAACCTTTTCTTCAATACATCGAGTAAAGTTTTATTAGTAATTTTTGTACGACCGTTACATTATGGATATCCAAGTGTTAAATAAAGCTTTTGAATTCCAGGCTAGATGAAATTTTCTTTAAATTCCTCATTATCAAATTGGGTACCATGATCGGTGATGAAAGCATAAGACATACCATAACAACATATGATTTCCTTCAATATAAACTGGAAAACCCTCTGATAAGTCATATCCACCAAAGGCTCAGCCTCTACCCATTTGGTGAAGTAATCCAATACTACAACCAAATATTTAAACCATCATTTAGTAGTAGGTAATAGTCTGAACGTGTCTATTCCTCAAATAGTAAACGACCAAGGAAAGGTGATGGGAGTTAGGATAACCCTGGTATTCTATGCATCGTTGAAATTTTTTGGCACTTATCACACTTTTGGGGAATGAAACACAGTATACCTTCATCATCGGCCAGTATTAGCCCTTCATGGCTATTCTTTATGTTTATAATCGACTGGATGAATGAGCTCAATATGAGACTTCATGTACTTCCTTCATCAACTCATTTACTTCGGTTGGATGAACACAATGAAGTAAAGAGACATTATGTAACACCCCGTAATTTTGAGTATTTAATATTTAATTATTTTTGGGAGTTATAAAAATATTTAAATTGGAGAAACCTAAATTCATGAGTTGGAGAATTTATTTGAGTGAGCCGAATTATTTATAATTGACAACTTTACGTCTAATTATCCGAATTAATGTGTGTCGTATTTTGAGGTCGAATTTGGACCATAGACTTGGGGTTGAGTTAATTAATTAATGTCTAAATTAATTAAATAAGAGTTGAATCATAGACTCGGGAAAATTTCATATAAATTATTGGGTAGAGTATTATTATCTAGAGTCGGACCAGAGACTCAAGGAGATGATAAATTATTAAGTGAGAAAATTAATTAAGAGAGTCGGGACATAGACTCAGAAAATTTCAGGCTAGTGTTACGTATCTTTGAGTACACGGTAAAGTCGGGGTTTATATTATGTATATATATGGTGTTGTGATAGTATATATATAGATGGGTGTATATATTGTGTGTGCTATTAAATATTAGTGATTAGATATTTACTTAATTTATACACTCTAGTGCTATCAAGGGAGGTTGCGCGATGTGGGTGAATCCCCTAGTTTGAGGAGTAGGGTGAGAATATCCCCAGGTCATAGCGTTCGCTATATGGGTGAGGGGATTATCTCACTTTCAAGGAAGGAATATGACCGCCTCCACTTCGTTTATGTTTTAGGCCAGGTTGGTGAGCGATTCCAACTTGGGTAACTAGGTTATGTGTGCACACCTAGTGAGATAACACTTTAGAGGGAATCATTCGGCGAGGGTATACTCAGAGGGATGGATATGCGTATGTTATATGTGTGGATATTTTAGTAAAGGTGCGTATATAATGGTATTCAATATTATATGCGGGTAATAATACAGTGTGTGATGTATTTACTTTATATAACTTGTGACAAAGTTATATACTACTATTTAAGAAGGAATTAATTAAGTTAATTATGAGATACCATATAATTCAGAAATCATTATGCTCGGGTTAGAGTAGTATGGAAAGGGGAAGTTATACCAAGACTAGTTGGACGGGGTAGTACAAGTAGGTGGGTGTTAAGGTAACCGTTAAGTGTGCACAACAGTGGAGGGGTGACAATGTCCACAAGGGAGTGCGACACTAACTTAAATATGAAGCGCATTCATGCATTTTAAATTATTGCAGTTAATTCACTTGCTAAATATTTTCAAAATGTTTTGGGTTCTAACCCTGGCTATAAAACTATTTTCAAAACCTTTTAGTTGTCCAGCCACAGGGACGCCAGGATTGATATTCTATTCAAGGGACACGGAGCTGCGACACATGTGGATGCTAGCAGAAGTTTGAATTAGATGCATCGTTCATTCATTCCTAGAGTAGGAATCATGTATTAGTTTCAATTTTATTTTGGGCTTGTCGCTCAGACTTCTCAGTACAATTTTCAAATGTAAATATTCAGGTGTTGGATGTTTATATTGGATTTCACTTTGGTGGCCGATGGTTTATTCGGAAAATTATTTAATTAATTATTCTGTTGATTTTTATTCAGTTGTGTGAATGGTTCATATTTATTTCCACATGTACTGTTTTATTTAATTAAAAAGTTAAAATTGGCACCAGCTTTTGGAATACTAGGTGGTTAGTAAGTTTTAAAAAGTTTTCGACAGTGATGATAAGGATGAACCAACTGGAATTCCTGTTTTAATTTGGTATAGGATTGATCACCTGGTATTTTATTAGGCGGGGTGTCACACATTGTAGCCCTTTCTATGTAGAATGCCTTTCGCTAGAACGTAAATTGCTACTTTGTACCTCCTCTTCCTAGCCCTTTTCTATTCGAAGGGTAGTGACCCTCTTTCGATGTAATCTCTAATCGGACCCATCCAAGAAGGACCAATTTCCATGGAGAGTATACTGATATATTCCCCATCAATGCTTCCATGGGTGAGAATTTTTATTAAAATTGTTTGTCTGAGCTCTATCTGAGTCATTGAGGCTAGGTGAGAACGATCATCTTCTTAGGCATTCTCCTCCCTTAGAATATGGACCATCTTGACTATAGGGAACAAAGATATAACCTCCATAGTCTTGTGGAAATATCTCATAATTGTGTCTCCTTTTAACATATATATCTATCACATCTAATTGACAATAAGTTAAGAATTATTATGTGCTACCACCTTCTCGGTACCTAGTGATGAAGCTAGTTCCAGCTTTGTAATGAATGTTTCATACTCGGCCTCATTATTGGAAGCTTGAAACTAAAATCACAAAAAATATTCCACTTGTAAATCATCTAAAGTTCTTATAATAAGGCCAACTCCAATGATAGTAAATCACGAATATCTATATATAAACAACTATAGATTGGAGTGTTGTTGGAAAAGTTTTCTTCCTTCAGCACTCTATATCTAAATATCTGCTTGCTTTATTCATCAATTCATAGAAATCTTTCTTGAACATCCAATGATTAGGTCTTATTGGCTATAATATCAATTTACTCTTAAGATGATCTCTCTTCTGATGAAGTATGCTTGGTGGGAAAACTTACATTATTTGGCACCTCTAAATATGTGAACTCATCTATGATGTCTACCACTATTTGCCCTTTTAATGCAGTTCTTGCCTTTTAGATAATTTCATACTTCATAAGCTCAACTACACAAGACATTAACCTTCCTCACTTTTTAGTCTTGTGTAAAACTTGTTGTAGAGGTAAGTCAGTGTATACCACAATAGTATGGGCCTGAAAGTATAGCCTCATTCTTCTAGAAGCTTCAATAAGTGTCATTACCCGCTTTTCTAAGCGTGCATATATAATTTCTACTCCTCGAAATGGTTTTCTAATGTAGTACACCATCTTCTAAATTCCCCCCTCTAGTAAAATTACAGATGAGATAATAATTGACTATGAAATAACTAAGTATAGATACAACTTTTCTCCCAAAATTCGTTAAGAGATGAGTGTTGGAGATCCCAAATACTTCTTCAACTCCAGAAAAGATTTCTCGCATTCGTCATTCCACTCAAAGGTCTTTTTAAGTACCTTCAAAATGGAATACACTTATTAGTTGCTTTGGAAATAAAATGATTTAGAGCTTCCACTCTTTTGGTCAGTTTTTGCACGTCCTTGTTACATGTCGGGGACTACATCTCCATTAAGGACTTTATTTTATCATTATTTTCTTCAATTCCCCTTTGGTTCACAATATATCCTAAGAACATTCCTTCTTTTACCCCTAATACACATTTGGTCAAGTTTAGATTTATTTGGTGTTTCTCCAACTGACCATATGTCTGGTCCAAGTCTATAATATGGTCGATAGTATCCTTTCTCTTGGTAAGCATGTAATCAACATATACCCCCATATTCATGCCGATTTGGTCTTTAAATACTTTATTTACTAGCCTCTGATATGTTGCTCCAATGTTTTTTTATCACAAAGGGAATAACGTTATAACAATATGTTCCTCGGCTAATGATAATGGATATTCTCTCTTTATCTTTTGGCTTTATTTTTATCTGGTTGTGATCGAAATAAGCATCCATGAAACCGAGCAATTTGTGACATGCAGTTGTGTCTACTATTTTATCAATACTTGATAAAGGAAAATGATCTTTGGGGCATTCTTTATGTAGGTCAGTGAAGTCCTTGTACATGCTCCATTTGCTATTGTTCTTTTTAACAATCACCACATTAGCCAACCAATTGGGATATTTGGCATCTTCTATAAACTTAGTTCGCTGTAATTTCTTCATTTCCTCTTGGATACCCATATTCTTCTCTAGGTTGAAAACTGGTCATTTCTATTTGATCGAATTAGAGTCCTGGTAAATATTTTGTTCATGGCAGATGAAATTAGGAAGAAGCCCTAGAATATCCTGATGGATCCAAGTGAACACATTATTCATCTCTTTAAGAATGTCATCAAGTCCTGTTTGAGAGAAGGAGTTAATCATAAACAAATTTGAGTGGTCCTTTCTAGTTTCTCATCATCAAGTACAGTTGCTTCCATAACTTGTCCTTTTATCAGATCTTCCTTTTTTCAAGGATCTGAAGTCTCGATATGGAAAGTAGTTTTGCCCTTCTATACTTCCTGTTGGTCGACTGAGGTATTATATCATTTCCTAGTTTTCATTTTATTTCCGTTCACTATTCCGACTCCATAATTAGTGGGGAACTTCATACACTAATGCACGGTAGATGGTACCACTTTTAATTACTTCATTCATACTCTACCAAGAATGATATTGTAAGTTGAAGGGCCATTTTTGTTAAGTAAATAAATCATTTTTTTTTGCTTACCGGACAAGCGCGGACTAACACATCTAGCTTTATTGCTCCTAAGGGTTATACCATTTCTCTTGAAAACCCTATGAGAGGACAATGATAAGGTTCTAGCTTACTGTCTCATATCACTAAACTGTGAAAACAATTGTAGAATATGACATCTGTAGAACTCTCATTATCGACTAGGATTCTTGCCACTGTACCATAGTGAACCCTATAAGTGATGACTAATAGATCATCATGAGGATAGAGTACTCTGCTCCAATCATTCTTAGAGAAGACGATCGCTAATTTATCCTTCTTAAACTTCCTGGGTTTACCATCTATGCATTCAGACATGTCAATCTGTCAAATAAAAGGAAAAGCCATAGCTTTATTTAGATAAGTTGTTCTCTCGACAATCTCATTTTCTCCTCTAGTGTCTTCTCCTGCAATGAAGGGACAACCAAAGGAAATCATTCCTACCTCCACCTCAGGTTCATCAGGTTTCTCCAACAAGTCAGGATCATCCTCAAAATCATTGTTGTGTGGCCTTTTTGTCTCATCCTTTCCTTGGCTAGGTGACTCAAATATTCTTCTGGAATGTCTAATACCATTGCTCTCAACAAATTTGGTTCATTTTCCTTGACGAATAAGATTCACCGCCTCATTCTTTAAGGCAATGCAATTATCAGTGGTGTGCCAATGATCTCTGCGATAATTGCAATATTTTTTTTATCCCTCCCCATTGGAAGGTGACTTTAATTTTCCAGACCAATTTATGTCTTTGTTGCCCTTGATTTCCACTAATATGTGATGGAAACCCTTGGTTAATGGAGTATACTCGTCACACTTGTTGATTCTGTCAACTTTCTTAAACTTTTTATCTTTCTTGATCAAATTATTCTTTTAACTTCAAATTTTTCCTCTAGAACTTATTTAGCAACCATGGTTTCCTCGGCATTCATAATCTTTCCATTCTTATCAATCATCTCTATCATAGTTTTGGGTGGGCTTTTTGCTATAGCGTAGTAGAGATCTTTGGCGAGTAATCTACTCATCAGTGCTGCAATTGTTGTCTTTTCTTTGTAGTATACCACTTCTAGTTTCTTAGAATTAAAGCATGTAATGTACTCCCGAGTACTTTCTCTGTATTTTTTATGCATGGGAAAGAGATGAGTAACACTCTTGATCGACTTAGACCCAAAACATTAGTTATCAATAAATAATTTCACAAACTAGTACAACCTAGAAATTTTACCTCTGTGATGATTGTTGTACCATATCGGGGTTGGACCTATAATGGAACTACATAAATTCCTACATCTCATTTTATTGGGGACTAAATAGAAATCATCCGTGGCCTTATATTTTCCAATATGAAGGATTGGATTAGGCTTCCCATCACAATTGGTAGTAACAAGTGTCGTCTTGAATTTTGAAGGCGTGGAGTAGTCCATAATAGCCTAAATTAAAGGTGTTCCAATTTTCAGATTCTTAATTTTACAAAACACCTCTAAAAAGGATTCTTAATTTTGGCCATTTGTCCTAGTTGACCTTCTAGTCCTAGCATAGATCCTTTCCAGGAGTGTTTTTTTGGCTTAGACATGGTTGAAGAAGATTTTATGGCCTTACTATGCACATGCACTGAACTCTCTTCCTGAGAAGTCAGCTTGGAGTGCAAAAACCCCCCCCCCATGATATCTCTAGATCTCACAAATCCCTATATGTGCTCGTGAGGATGATCTTTACCGATGTGATAACCTCTAGTTATTTAGGGGCCTAAACGATTGAAATCAGATTCCCTACTCAGTACTTCCAACACGTTTGGCCGCTCATTAGAGAAAGATCGACCATTACACTAATCCATTGGTTGGAATGATGATGTTACTTCAAATCGATATGATCGGTCATGATAAGACTTGGAGTGATGACTTCTCTCATTCCTTGCTAGCAGAGATGGGATATCCCTCCTAGGAGGTTCATTGGTGGATTTTCCTTACATTGTATGAGCCAATTGCCTAACTGACTCCTTCATGGATTCTTATTCCCCAGCTAAGTTGAGTAAAATTCCTTAGATATGTTCTATGCTAGTAGGAGAAGATGGATTTGAATTATTACCTACAACCATCGGGCTACTTTTGGAAATAATGGTCATTCTTCAAATCATAGAATAAATAAAGGAAATAAAATCATCATACGACGCCAATCTGTTGATGTCTAAAAATGGATGGGGTAATATTTTATAATCACAGATAAAGATGTATAGGCAAGATAGACAAATAAATAAGAGACGGACATTTATAAATAAGTATAAGAAAATCCTACGTCCATTGTTGGAATAATTTCAGGTTGTTAAAATAGCTCAGTATGGGGTGTGCTTATGCTTGGTTCAATTGTCCCTTTTAGTGAAAGGAGATCATGCATTATAGTGGTTAGGAAACCAAGAGATGTAATGCCTTTATATCACCAAGCATTTAAATCTGTGTAAAATAAATTAGAATCTTGATATTTCATTATTGGTCTCTATTCCATCCGAGTAACCTTTGTTATTCCTGGCATTTCACATTCATAGAGTCGATCGGCATGCCAGCTGACCAGGTGTCTTATAAGCTGACCAAGATAGTTGAGTGATCACATAGGAGGATAGGCATCTACTTTTCGTCGGTCCACGTATGAGAGTAATTTTTACACACAATAGTGCCAATTCAGGCAAAAATAACAAAAAATTACATAAATAATTAGGTAGGCCCATAAGCATGATAAATTTTTTTGTAAAAAATCAATACCCCTAAAGGACACATCTCAACACAAGCTATATCTTGACTTGGTACAAGTGATAATTATGTCATGTTGTTTATACTCACATGCATCTATATCCTCTCTCTTCCCTTGATCACAAAATAAGAGTGCTTCTTAATTACATTATAACAATACTTCTCCCACGTTGTTTTTTTATGTGGAGAAAAAGTTTTATAACCTCCATTTCTCTAATTCCCTAATTCAAGGGGTCAGTTAAATGAGATAAAATTCTTTTTGTGTTATTAATGGTTTTCTGTAACGGAGTATACTATGTTGTTATTTTGGAAATTAGATCACATTAGGTCTTTATCGACTAACTTCATAATGTCAAACTCACTTTAATTTAGCCTATAGTAATTTAGAGAACTAGATTTCCAAATTACTTTTACACATATGAAAAGACATACTAAGTTGTTTAACATAAGTTAAAACAGTTAAGTAAGTTCCGAACAACTTTGAGGAAACTCTTTTATAAAACAGAAAGAGTTAAACAAGATGTGTTTGAAGATTTTAAACAAGTTATTTAGGTTCTTGGAAATAGGTTTTAAAACTAAACTTAAGTTTAAGTTGCAGTGGTAGTAGTAAAAATTAAAAAGAAAAATCACGAGACAAGATTTTTTAGGTGGTAAAACCCCAAACTAGGGTAAACATCTATGGAGGTGGCTACGCCTCAAAACAAAAATTCCACTAAAATAAAAGACGGATTATTAGATTAAAAGAACATATTATGTATGCAAGATCCTAAGACTAAGACATAAATTATACCTATATGAGCTCTCCTCCTCTAAGGTGTTTTTGATATGACCTTTTAGACCTTCATTCCACCTTCTTGGATTTCCTCCTAGATTTCTGTTTACAGTGGATTAAATAACCTTAACCTTTCAGATAAACCACACTAAACTATGTGTTCATGTGAAAGCGATAGTTCACGTGAAGCGGCTAATAACTACATGCAAAATATGCAGCTCACTCCTCTCAAGATTTATTCAAATAAATCCTACAAATTACATATATTATATATGCATGTAATATTTCAAGTCTCTTTTGAAAATCATGCTTCAAAACTATTTTTAGATATAAATAAAATCTTTCTGAAAAATAGATCTTGATGTTTCAAAACTTATTTATGTAGAAACTAATTTTAGAAATTGTGAAACTTAAACCTTTGAAACAAAACTTTCAGATTTGAACCTTTATTAAACTAGAAGTCTCTTTTTCAATGTAACATGAAAATAGAGAGTGGCTCTTTAAGAAAATCAACATTTACAGTACAAGATAATAAGAAGGATTAACAGAAACCCGAGATATTTCATGAAATGTATCTCGTTGTAAATCTTGTACTTTCTAAAAAGAAAAATGAGATTTACACATAGAGTGGTTCCTAAGAGAGATATAGGTAGAAGACAATCTTCAATCACAAAAACCACACACCAAAAACCCTCCAGAAGACCTAAAAGGTAAAACTCTCAAGAAATAGTTTTTCTGAGATCAGGAACTATTTAGGAATGGTGTTTGGCTTTTAAGAAAACTTAGGGTTTGAAATAAACGGTTGGTTTTCTCTATGTCTCTACTATTTCTCCTTTCTCTCTCTATCTTCTCACTACTCTCTCTTTTTTCTCTCAATTATATGAATGACCAAACTTCTCAAATGGATGACCCAAGGGGTCTTTTTATACTAGCACTGGAAGGATCTGGAACTTCAAATGAGATCAATAGCTAAGATTTTACGATTCAACGTTCGAATCTAAGGACAACTAATGCAATTCTTTTATTCTCTCTCTGATTGGTTTCAATGGATATCATTAGGATTGATTCATTTACATGCAGAACATTAATAACTTCTGATCTAAGGGTTGATATTGATTCTTACTACTTAGACATATAGAAAACAAAAATCTAACCATTATAAGAGAAACATGTATAGGAATGTGATCAATTAAAAAATGCATGTTGTAGAACTTTTGAAAATATAATTTTCACCCACAATATTCTCTAGCGCTTTAGGATTCAATTTGAGGGAATTTTTAAGGGATAAAAATAATTCATTTTAGGCCCACAATATTTTAAATCATGATTTCAAATGTTTAAAAATAATTTTTAAAATACCTAAAAACGTTTTAAAATTATTTTAAAAATCCATAAAAATGTACAATCAATCGTTCACACACAATAATACCTATATGGATGAATTGTGTCCTACAATTTGTTCAAGAGATTAAAAGACTTCCCTTTTTGGTAGATGCAATTGTCTTGGACAAGTTGATGTGGAAGATGAATCTTGTAGATACCTTAGAGAAGATGCTCATGAAATCTAATCCTATTTTGTCACCATATACAAACTAGTTTGAAATCCTATATGGTGTATACTCAAGTGAGTCAACCATATAGTGTGTTCTCAATCTCCCCCTTTAGATATTGGAGAAAAATTCCCATGAGTAACGTGTACTCGTGGCTAAAAATAAAAAAAAATCCTAAATTTCCTATACAAAAGAGCTATCAACCCTTTCCCATCCGAGAACCGAAAATAAGAGAAAAAAAATACATAACTCTACTATTATACAGACCAATACCCTGAAACAGTGATATCTTCACAAATGATCTCTATAATGCCTGAAACAAAAAACTTAAAGTGGAAAATTAGTTGAGTCAAGAGACACAAAAATATAGCAAGTTACTCAAGTTTTCTACTCTATTTTTTCTCAAATGTAGAATGGGGTGAAATAGATAAATCAATATGATAAATCATCTAACATCCTATAGAAATCAACAGGTTACTTCAAGAGTCTCCTACATAAAACAGGGATAGGAGGCGTCTTTCATCATTTTTTAAACGACTGTACTATAAATCCTCGAAGACTAATTATCAACATGAATGTAATTGGAGGATGTACAGGTTGATAGACAATTATCCCGGACTAACCACACCAATAGATTTTCTTAGGGATTCAAATCTCAAATTTTCTAAAGGTTTAGTAAATAAGTCATCCAATTGAAGTTTTGTGGGTAAATAATTTATCTCTAAATCTTTAGATTCAACTCATTCACGAATAAAATGGTGTCTTATCTTAATGTGTTTAGTGCGTGAATGTTGAATAGGATTCTTATAGATATTTATCACACTTTGATTATCACAATAGAGATATAACTTTTCTTCATTAATTCTATAGTCACTAAGCATTTCCTTAATCCACATTAATTGAGCACAACAACTTCCTACGGCTATATATTCAGATTCTGCTATGCAAAGTGAAGTGCAATTTTTATTTTTACTACTCCATCCTATTAAGTTATTTCCTACATAATAGTAAGGTCCTGATATGCTTTTACCTTAATCAGAATAATTATCCCAATCTGTGTCAGTTTATCCAACAATTGTGCTAGAAGTGTAGTCTGTGTACCATATGCCTAAATTGATTGTGCCATTAACATATTTGGTAATTTTTTGGACATATTTCAATTGACTTTCCTCAAGGCCACCATGGTAACGGGTACAAACACACATGTCATACATGAGATTAGGACGCGAGGTTATGAGGTATCACAAACTACTATCATACTTTTATATAAGGTAGGATCTATAGGTTTCCCATGTTCATCTTTAGAAAGTTTAATTGAAGTAGTTATGGGATTCCTAGCAAACCTGGAATTTTCTAATCCAAAATTTTTAACTAACTCTACTGCATATTGAAACTGTGAAATGAATAACCCATTCTATATTTGTTTGACTTGTAGTCCTATGAAATACCGAAGCTCCCCCATAATCGACATTTGGAATTCATTGTGCATAATTTTAGAAAATTCTTTAACCTCGATAGGGGAAGTAGAAGCAAAGATTATGTTGTCGACATAAACTTGATCTATTAAGACCTGCTTGTTAAATTTTTTAACAAATAATGTGTGGTTATTGTCACCTCATTGAAACCCTTTATTGATTAAAAAGGTTGAGAGGCATTCATATAACGTTCGAGGGGCTTGCTTTAAACCTTATAGATCCTTTTTCATTTTATAGGCATGGTTTTGGTAATGAGGATTAGTAAAGCCTTTCGGTTGTTCAATATAAGTCTCCTCTGTCAAAATACCATTTAAAAAGGCAGATTTTACATCCATTTGATAAAGTGTAAATTGAAAATGATGAGCTATCCCCAAGAGAAAGCAAACAAATTTGAGGTGTGCGGATAGGGAAAACGTTACCTCGGAATCTATTCTTTCAACTATGGAATAAACCTGGGCTACAAATCTAGCTTATTTCTAACTATCATCCTAGATTCTTTTTTTTAAATCGAGCGAGTGCCAATAACCCTTTTATTTTATGGCCTCGGTATAAGATACCACACATCATGACTTTTGAATTGGACTAGCGCTTATTGCATATCAGTTATTCGTAATGAGTTATTGAGTGCTTCATTTATATTCTTTTCTTCTATCAAAGAATCAAAGCATGAGAAATGAGCAGCATTACGTATTTGTTATCATGTACGTATTGGTTCTTCAAGATAACTAACAATATTATCTATGCGATGATCTTTAGAAACCCAGTAAGGTACATCAGGTGTCTTAGTTGGTAAAGGATCAACTATCTCTAGAGATTCATAGGTAAAATTATTTGCAGATTCATCCACTATAGCTATACCTTTGATCTTTACTCTCGACATTAGTGTCACTCATTATCATATTTAACGATTCCATTATGACTTTGGTACGCAAATTATAAATTCGATAAGCCCAACTATTATGGGAGTAACCTAAAACTATGGCTTTATCACCACGGGTTTCAAATTTAAACATGTGTTCTCTGTCTTTACAAACATAACATTTACTCCCAAAAGTTGGAAAATATTTTAAATTGGGCTTTTTGCAATACCAAAGTTCATAAGATATTTGTTTGGTAATTTTTTTAGAGGTACACTTTGTTGATAATATGACACATTATTTGAACTGCCCCAACCTAGAAATATTTTGTCAAGTTCTTAGCATATATTACCCTAGACATTTCTTGGATTGTGCGATGTTTATGCTCGGCAACACCATTATGTTGTGGTGTTTTAGGTGCACTGAACTCGTGTTGGTAACCATTACAGTTGATGATACCATAAATGGTATCACTGGGTCAAGATGTATGTAACCTCAAACCAAGACAACAATGTTGTACTGAAGATATAGATGTATAGACATAAGGAGATGAGGCAAAGAAGAAGATGATACCAAATATAAGTGGTTTGGTCGGAGCCTACGTCCACTATGCAGTGCGAATGTTGGTTTTCACTATAAGTATGGCACTAATGGCTTGTAAATACAACACTCAAGATTTTCTCTCTCTTCTGTATATTTTGACAGAGTTCTGCCAGAGTTGTGAATAATAAATCTTCTATAATGAATAAGACAGTGGGTTTATATAGGGCTTGGTGGGGGGGTGTAATATCCCCCCAAACATGTAATCACCATACAGTTAAGGTAACATCGAATGGGATAATTGCACCCATCGACAATGTACAATTCTGTTATGATGTAATATTCCCTCACGTGAGGGTGAACTCTTGTTATAACTGAATTATCCATGTAGCCATGTCACTTCTATTTTTGCATATGCTCGGACTACTAGAATTCATCCATTAGACTTCGTCCTGGTTGGGTACGAGGTTTTTTACTCCAACTGAGCTATCACATGCTTACGAAGACAAGTAAAACCTCCACCATGCTGGTAAGCTGAGGTTGGGAGACGATGCATTCACTATAAGCTTCAGCAGAGTGCGGGACTAGACCTTGTTAAGGATAGGTAACCCTTTATGACATCGGCTTTCTTTTATAGCCGATACTAATGCTTACGAGGCCGACCCTTATTCGAACGATCCCACTATTAGCTTGTGGTACTCTTCTAACGACTCGATAATAAGTTGAGACGACATTGCTTCTCAGAGTATGAGGGTCTACTTTGGTCATATCAATAACCCCCTAGACGTTTATGATGAATTAGTTGGTCATATCAATAACCCCCTTATCTTTCTGTGTGAATAAGAGGTTGAGGGGTATGTGTACTTGATGTCCGGATAATACGTTTATGATGAATTAGTTGCATAGGGATTAACATAGGGACATATGTCACCTTTGTGATAGGTTACCGCATGTCCTAAGAAAATTTTGGTGGATTCACATTTAGGGTTTTGAGATTTGATGATGGTGCACTTAGGTAAATGTGCGTAGTCATTATTCAAATATTTAAAGGCCCAAAATCCTTTTTTATTTTTCTTTCTTCCGTTTTCTCCCACCTTTGTTATTTCCTGGAAACCCACACGACTCCATAGCCACAACCTTCATAGCTTGCGAATCCTCCTATCCAGGTTTCTTCTTCCTATTCTCACTCCATTCCAAGAACTTAATCTTGCTCAAGTATTGTCCCTTGCCCTTGCTTTCTTCATTGTTAGTATTCCAGTCCTCTTATTATTTTTTGGGTGATCTCCTATATTTTTTTGGCGACTGTTCCTATCATTACTAGGGCTTTTAATGTTGAAAGATTGGTCGCATGGTGGTTCTTAGGCTACATTTGGTGGTTCTGAGTGCAAGTTAGGCCTTGGTTGCCATTTTTAGGTTTTTTGGTGACTTTTCGATCACCATCTTCGGTTCGCTTCATCACAATTGTTCTTGGTGTTCATACAAAAAGCTTTCAAATTCTAAGGGTTTAATCCTCTAGTTTAACTTTTAGACGTTATTGGTCTTTCATTAGTTTAGTTTTCCCCATGTGTAATATCATATCTCGAATGCTACGAACTTTTTATAATCTATCAGAAGAGTTGTTATCCCTGAGAGAGAAGTGTTTTGATAAGATTAGACAGGTAAAGGAAGCCCAGGCCGAGAGCCTAAAGGCTGAGGCATTCCCTGTTCGTCCAATATTTCCACCTCTCTTAGCTGTCATTTACCTACAGACTGCTAAGTCTTGTGATCCAATGTCTGAGTCGTCAGCTGCAAACCCTATGTCCACCTCTGCAGCCAAGAGAGTGGACTCATATGAAGAGGCCATGAACTATTCCCCCAATCAAAGTATAGTATCTGATGCTAAGGAGGCTTCTTCATGTATTTCATCTTCCAGGGATGATGGGCCCTCACACCAATCTGACTCTATAGAAATATTAGAGACCATCATTCAATTTCCTCCTATGATGGATTCTATCCCATTGTCGGACGTCACCGGGGCTGAGTTTGCTGAAAGTTTTCTTAGCGGTATTTCGACCAATATCAAAACTGAGGATGCTAGAACTGACGACAGGGGAGAGACTGACATCGACACCTTCATTGCTGCTGAGTAGGAGAGCTCTATTACTGAGTTCGACCTCTTAGCATTTAGACACCTTTATGAAATAGGACCTTCCATTTCCCTAAGGAAAACGCTTAAAAAAGATAGGGCCTTTGATAGCCGAGACGACGAGATCTATGTCTATGAGCTGATGCTGAAGATAGATTTTCATCTACCCATCCATCCTACAATTTGATCCATCCTCTATTATATAAACCTTGCTCCCTCGCAGTCATCTCCCAACGTGTGGAGGGTCATGATTGGATCTACCGTGCTCTGAAAGACCGTTCACCGGACTGACCTACCAGTTAGAGTATTCATTGGTTATTATACACCCTCATCTTCCTCGACTCATCTGGGGTATTATCATTTCGTAGCCAGAAAGTTTGAGAAGAAAATGTTATTGGTGAACCAGACTTCAAATCACAACTAGAAACCCCGATACTTCTTTGTCTCGGGCGCCTGGGAGTTTGGTCCAAACCAGTCTTATGGAACACCTGATCGAAGAAATCCTCTGAGGTGGGCCAAAGCCTCTTTATCGGCTAAGTATGACCCTGGGATGAGCCGTGATAGCTATAAGAACATCAACAAGCTTCACAATCAAGGTCAGAATGGTTGTCTTTTAAAGTTTGAACATTTGATGACCCCCTACTACCTTGCTCATAAAGGTTTATGGGGTGGCCCTTTGGCTAAACTTTGTAAGTTTAAAAAATATATCATTATGTCTCGTACCCATGTACAACTGACGTACTAACTATGAAACTTTTCTTTTTGTAAAGACGCTTGAAGGTTTATCAGATGACTTCTGGGAAATGTCGGCTCCCAACCTTAGTAAGCTCATTGACGGACGTGGTAGTAAGGTTGTCCCTAATCCAACCCAAACCAATATGATCGTCGGCTCCACCCAAGCCGATTCTAATTCAAGGAAAAGGAAGGCTCCATCAACAGGCCTAACTTCCACTCGGCCAAGCAAGACTCAACATTCTAACCTCTCCATCCCGATCTCAATGGATGATGTCCTGGCTGCTCGACTGTCGCAGCTAAAACTAAGTGAGCGCGGTGTCATTGGTCAAATTTTGAAGGTATCCTATGCTTTCGGCTCAATCGTCTCACATACATATTCACATTTTCTATAATCCATGGATGTTCCCCCTGTTGGCCAAGTTCGCTCTCCATCGGAGTGTACAAGTACTTACTGATCAATCTATTTATTTTCAAATCTCGTCTCTGCATTATTCTAATCATTACTAACATATCTCTCATATTATATGGTGGAGTTTCTCTTCACCGTCCGACTAGATGGACACTGAAGAGGATGAACCTAATTCAAAAGGGCCAAGATGCCGAGAAGCTGAAGAATGCTCTAAGGGATGATCTAGAGAAGGTCAAAGGGGATTTGAAGCATGAGAAGGAGCATATCATCGATCTGAGGGATGATCACATAAAATCTCTTAAAGCCACAGACGAGAGCATCTAGTCCAGCATCGACATGGAAGTTAAATCTGCATTGGCTGACGCGAAAGATAAGATCATTGCTGACTATAAAAGTTCTCATGAATTTGGAGATTTCGGCTTTGATTATCTTGAGAGAGGTATCAAGGTTGCTGGTCGATGGGATTACCTAAAGCATGCGGATTCTGGGAGCTTTTCCCTAGAAGATTTTGTAGGCCTCAGCTTTGGTGATGCTCGTCTTAGTCGTCCTTTAACTGAGGTGGAGAATTCTGCCCCAGCCGAGACTGGTCCATTAGACGTCACTGAAAATATTGAAGATCAGACTGACCATGATGACGAGATTGAGGTTACTGATGTTGGACTTGACAAAACAGCTCCAACTGGTGATGGTTCGGCTCCTACCGATAGACAAGTTTAGCCCTGAGGGCTTTGAATCTGATTTGTACTTGTTTTAGTGAAGCTTTTTGTTGTAACCCCTTCTCTTTACATGAACTACTATAACCTCATAGGTTATTAAATAAAAATATGACTTATGTTCTTATTAGTCATCAATGAAATTCTTCTTCCATTATGATATTTTATCTCTTTACAACTAATGATGTTTCATCTCATAATTCACCAAATTAATGATGTTTAAGGTCTGAAATAACCAAATTAATGGTGTTTCATCTCAAAATTTACCAAACTAATGATGTTTAGGGTCTGAGATCACAAAATTAATGATGTTTCATATCATAATTCACCAAAGTAATGATGTTTAAGGTCTGAGATCACTAAATTAATGATCTTTCATCTAATAATTCATGAAACTAATGATGTTTAGGGTCAGATATCACCAAATTAATGATGTTTCATCTCATAATTCACCAAACTAAAGATGCTTAGGGTCTGAGATCACGAAATTAATGATGTTTCATCTCATAATTCACCAAACTAGTGATGTTTAAGGTCTGACATCACCAAATTAATGATTTCATCTCATAATTCACCAAACTAATGATGCTTACGACTAGAGATCACCAAATTAATGATGTTTCATCTCAAAATTCACCAAATTAATGATGTTTAAGGTCTGAGATCACAAAATTAATGATGTTTCATCTCTTAATTCACCAAACTAATGATGTTTAAGGTCTGAGATCACCAAATTAATGATATTTCATCTCATAATTTACCAAACTAATGATGTTTAGGGTATAAGATCAAAAATTTAATTATGTTTCATCTCATAATTCACCAAACTAATGATGTTTAACATCTGGGATCATAAAATTAATGACGTTTCATCTCATAATTCACCAAACTAATAATGCTTAATGTCTGAGATCCCCAAATTAATAATGTTTCATCTCATAATTCACCAAATTAATGATGTTTAAGGTCTGTTGTCCTATCCACCCTCCCTCGCCTTTTTACGAGTGTATAGAGCGTCGTACTATCCATGCGGTGTCATCTCAGTGAGGGAGAGTCCATCTAGAAGATGATAATTAGTGTCATTCGATGTTATCGGTAGCCCGTGGACGAGGTCGTCCCCATGCAGATGATCATGTCACTGATGGAATCTCATGCCTACTCCACCAAGAATGAAGTAATACAAATATGAGAATAAACAAACATGATGAGGAAACACTAATATTCTCATTGATATTCATTCTTCTGAGTTAGATACACGTATTACAATAAATGCGGGTAAGACAGTAAAAACTAATCTCATTGAAAATATTTCTTATGATGATAAGCCTTCCATGGGTTAGAAAATTGCTCCCCTTCCACGTTTTCCAATCTGTACGTTCCTGGCACAACCTCTTCAATCACTTTGTAAGGCCCATGCCAAGTTAGATGAATCTAGTTGGGTTTCTGCCACTTCTTTTTCAGTACGAAATCCCATACTTTCAACCAGCGTGCTTTGACCATTTTTTTGTAGAATCTTGCAATTCTTTGCTGGTAGGCATCTTTCCTAACCTCAGCGTCCTATATTTTCTCTTTAATGAGATCCAATTCAACCCTTCACTCATCATTGTTATGTCCAGGGCCGTAGGCTTGAACTTGATGTGTAGGTAGGTCTATCTTTATCGGTATAGCTACTTGTGTGCCATATGCAAGCATAAATGGGGTCTCCCTATAGGAGTCCTTTTTGTCGTTCTATAGGCACATAGTATAGCGTACACTTCTTTGATTCATCTCCCCTTTACATCTTCCAACTTCTTCATGATCCCATCTAGAATCGTCCAATTTCTCACTTTTTCTCGGAGTCAGCTTGGAGTAGAGAAGAATTATTTGATGTCGACCCTTTCACAGTATTTTCCCAAGGAGAATTTCTTGAATTGAGTCCCATTATCTAAAATTAGGCTGTTAGGCAGACCATACCTACAAATGATGTTCTTTGAGATAAACTAGAAGGTCTTCTACTTTGTAATCATAATCATCAGGTCAGCCTCTACCCACTTCGAAAAATAATCTATCCCCATAATCAGGTACCGATAGTTATTCACTGCTCTGGGAAAGGGTCCTATTAAATCAATTCCCCACACCACAAATGGACAGGGAGACGCGATGGAGGTTAGAGGCTGATGGCGCTAGTGTGTAATGGTAGCAAACCTTTGACACTTGTCGCATTTCTTGAAATATGTTGTAGCATCTTTGGATCTCTTATATAATGATCTTCCCTAAATATGACTAGAGAAAGAGCCTTCATGTCCATCTTGAAGGATATATGGTACCTCATATGGATGAGCACACCTGAGAAGAGGAAGTAAAAACTCATTCTTATATAAAATGTCCCCTATAACAAAGAACTTGGCAGCTTTATATCTCAGCTTCCTTCATTCATCTTTTGATTCTGGAAGCTCCCCATCCTTGATGTATCTGATAATAGGATCCATCCATCAAGCCCCCATATATAAATTGAGACAAGAGTTAGTTACACTATCCTCCTCTTCGATGGTCAGCCATAGAAATATTTCTATCGGCACAGTTCTTCTAATATAAATTCTTATTGATAAGGATAGTCTTGCGAGTGCATCAGCTTGATTGTTATTTAGCCGAGGTATCCTTTTCATCTTCACTTCTTTTAAACCTTTCAATATTGCCCTTACTCTCTCCAGATATCTGCCTATTCTATCATCTTTAGACTTATATGCCCGTAAGATCTGATTTACCACCAATGTTAAATCACTGTGAATTAGAAGTTGGATGATACTTAGAGCTCGGGCCAAGGGTAGACCTGCTATTATAGCTTCATATTATGACTCATTATTGGAGACCTTGAAGTCAAACCTCAAAGCATACTCAATATATATGCCATCTGGGGATGACACTATCTATCCGACACCGCTTCACTTCTCACAAGAGGACCTATCGACAAAG
The DNA here is from genome assembly GCA_949130495.1 of Sambucus nigra. NCBI lineage: Eukaryota > Viridiplantae > Streptophyta > Magnoliopsida > Dipsacales > Adoxaceae > Sambucus > Sambucus nigra. Next base: position 376,930,005 of record OX422214.1, on the reverse strand, counting down.
AGGTTCCACAATGTATCATCCTCTGAGAAATCACCCTCTGTTAGGTATCCCTTCCTGAAGAGATATCTCATTTCTTCATTTTTGGCTGCTTTCCCTCTATTTGTTCTTATCTCGACCTTGTCTACGGAAGGGACAACATTTCTCCCAATCTGACAATCTGTAGTCTCAATTCTCATTCATAGTATCGACCTCGTCCCATGTGAATTCGACCATGAAGTCTGCCAACGCTTCCCTTTAATGGCCACCCTGGGCTGATAGAAGATATCAAACTCTCCCATCTCTATTACCCAAGCCATTAGTCTCTTAAATTTCTCAGGCTTGTGGATCACATGCCGTAGTGTAGAATTATTGAGGACGATCATTGTATAGGCCTAGAAGTAGGACTTCATCTTTCTTATTGCATGAATCAGAGCATAAGACAACATCTCCATCCTTGGGTACCTCTGCTCGGCCTCTTGGAGTTCTTTTCTATTTAAATACCCCGGACTTTTTACTCCACCCTCTTATGTCATGATGACAACGCTTATAGCTGACTCCGAGACTACTAGATATACATTCAACTTTACCCCTTGAACGGTCGTGACAAAAGTAAGGGAGAACTAAGGTAGGACTTTATCTCTTTAAAAGCCTAATCACACACCTCACTCCATTCAAAATCCTTTCCAAGAACTTTAAAAAATGGAAGACACTTATCTGTGGATCTATAGGCAAACCTGTTTAGGGCAGCCACCCGTCCAGTAAGCCTCTAAATGTCTCTAATGGTGTTTAGGGTCTTCATCTCTAACAGATATTTTATCTTCACTCAGTTGGCTTCTATACCTTTCTGATTGACGATAAAACCCAACAATTGTCCACCTTCGACACCAAAAACACATTTAGCAGGGTTGAGCTTCATCATGTACTCGTCCATCGTTTCGAAGGTGTTTTCAAGGTCAGACACATGAGTGTCGTCCTTTAGACTCTTGGTCAACATATCATCAATATAAACCTCCATGGACTTCCTAATTTGGTTCTCAAACATCTTATTCACCATCCATTAGTATGTAGCCCCGACATTCTTCAGGTCAAAGGGCATAACCTTATAACAGTATATTCCCTTATTGGTGATGAAGATTATTTTCTCTGTGTCGCCAGAGTACGCATTTATGAAGCTCGTCAATTTGTGACCTGTCATAGCATCTACTATCTGATCAATACGAGGGAGAGGGAAGTTGTCCTTGGGGCAATACTTGTTCAAATCAGTGAAGTCTACACACATTCCCCACTTTCCATATAACTGTGTTGGATAACCATTCAGGGTATATGACCTCACTGATGAATTCGGCCTCTCCAATCTTCTTAACCTCATACCTTATAACCTCATACTTTTCACGATATTAAATCCTTCTTTTCTTCTTTAGTGCCTTTGCACCTTCCACCATATTGAGCTTATGACACATTATCTTTGGGTCGATGCCTGGCATGTCTGCATGACTCCAAGAAAATATACTATGTCTTCTTTTTAACAACTTAATTAGCTCATCCTTAATATCCATCTTTAGGGATTTACCTACTTGGATGGTTTTTCCTGCTCGTCCATATTGAGGACGGTGGATTATACCTCTTTCGTGGATTCCCTTTTCTTGAGCTTTGTCTCGTCTCTATGATCAAGTGTGTCAATCTTGTAGGTGGTGGTTATTTTCTTGTATGCCTCTCTTTCCTCAGCTGAGTTAAATTATCTTTCTCGGGCTGACATTTGGTCACCCTGAACTTCCCTTACTCCATAAGCAGTTAGGAATTTTATCATTTGGTGGACTGACGAAGGCACGACCTCAAATTCTTTGAGGGCTACCTATCCCAATATGAGGTTATAGGCTGAGAAGACGTTCTCATCCATAACAAAAAAATTAATCTTATTTGTGAGCCTCTTCGTCCATTCATCTCCCATTCTGATATCCATTTCATACATCCCCAGAGGGTGAACATTCTCTCCACTGAACCCAATTAGAAGATAATTATACGGGACAAGCCTGGCCTTACTAAGTCCTAAGACCATGAAGCACGACCAGAACATAACATCTACAGAGCTTCCTATAGAAACTAAGATTCTTGGTAATTCACATCCATGTACTATGGTGATTATAACAAGTGATTAGTCATGTAAGGCTAGGATACCCTTAAAGTCTAATCTTGAAAAGCCGACTATGAGGCTTTCCATATCTACTTTATTTCTTTTCTTGAGATTAGCATTAATGGAGGTCGATTTGACAACCTTAACCTTAGTTATGGATTTAACCTTGGCCACATGAGCTTTTTGGTTTGCAACCTCAGAGCTTCCTCCTATAAGGCCACCACAAATCATGTTTACCCCGAATGAAATCATGTTGAGCCTCTTTACTGGAACATCATCATCTTTAGGTAGGAGATCTGGATCATCATTATCATCGTCTAAAGATACCTCCCTCCTTGCTGGAGCATCTTCTCCATATTTACCATTACTCCTATTTCTAGGGTCGTCTCAGCCTTATCCTGAACCTTCTTATAAAAATACTTTCTTAGCTTTCCAGACTTCAATATTTTTTTTATCTCATCTTTGAGGGCAAAGCATTTATCTGTGAGGTGCCCATGATCCTGGTGAAATTAATACCAAAAATTTCTATTCCACCTATGAGGAGATGTCTTCAACTTCTCTTGCCACCTAAGAGACCAGTCATTTTTTTATCTCATTTAGAATGTGCTCATAACTAACTATCAAAGGTGTATAGTCTGCGAACTTATTATCTATCGGCCTTTTCTTGCTATCTTTTCCTTTGAACTTCTTACTCTTTCCATTGCTATGATCTCTTTTTTCTCCATCTTCCTTCACAATCATTGCCTATTTTGCGTTCATGAACACCCAAGGACTTAGGAGGGTCCTCGACCAGATTCCAAAGTAACTTTCCTTTATAAAGGCTTCCCATGAGGTTTGTCATCACGATACTTTCTTCATAGTCTTCTACTTCCAGTTTCTTTTTATTAAAATGGGCTATTTACTCTCTCAGAGTCTCGTCCTTCCCTTGTTTAATGTACAATAGGTGGGTCATTTGCTTCCTAGGTCTCACCCCAAAGTAAAATTTGTGGATAAAACTATCGGCCAATTGTTTAAAGTTTCCTATAGATTCTTAGTAAGAGAGGTGAACCATACATGATCTCCCCTAGTCAAAGTACTCAGAATGCCCGGCATCTCATATCATATGATATTGAATAGATGTCAGAGGCCGACTGATACATCTCCACATGATGTACCGATCTAGTGATCCCATTGTACTTCGGTGTTACTACCGGTGGTTTGAACTTGGTCGGGGTTCGATAGTTTACTATCTTCGCCATGAATGGTGATATATCACCATACCCTCTTTGCAAGGGGTCTCAATTTTTTAGGATATCTACTATTTTTTTCTTCAACCTACGTATTGACTCATTTTAAGTTTTCTCAGTAGTAGCATCGGCTTTTGTAGGTACACCATTTTCCTCGATCCCTTCTCTATCGTTTGACTGAGTTGATCGTCATCTGTTAACTGGACGGGCAGAGGGTTCTATCCCAAGGTGCTGAGGTATGATGGTGACCTCTCAGTCTTATGGAGGTCTGCAGTCATCTTTTCTTTCATTTCTTCTTAGGCCTGTGACACTTCTTAACTTGGATAAATAGTTCCTCAAATCTCCCTAAGGGTCGATCCTATAAAAGGTCGTCCTCAACTAAGTCATTACGGAGCTCTTGATCTTACCTTCCTAGGCATAAACACCTTAGGCCAGAAATGTCTCTCCATCTTTGGTAAGGGTGAAGGTATTTTTCTGGAGTCTAGAGTTGTCACTTAGCTTGCTGGTCTAGTTCACCTTCCGTGGAGGTCGGAGTTACAAACTCTGATCCTACGCCGCCAGTCTTGGCCGCGAAGTTCTAGCTAAGCATAGCAAATGTAATTTTGCATTTGTTATTGGCTAGCTATGAGTGATCAGAGTGCCATCGCTACATCAGCTATTTCTAACTAGGGGCACTTGGCTGGAACCTGCACCATATCCTTGTGGAGGCTCCAGCTGATTCTGAGGTGTAGGTTGTGGATTCTTTGACACTGGTGAAATCTAGGTGGAGAAGGAGAACTTAAACGCACAACAAGGGCTCCTTCGATGGTGAAACAACTCCACATAAGGGGGAGGACTGGTTCACCACCAGAGACCCTAGTGAGTATAATCTTAAGAGAATGAAAGAGATGGTTATCCTCGTTCCCACAGACGGCGCCAGATAGATGATACCATAAATGGTATCACCAGGTCAAGATGTATGTAAGCTCAAACCAAGATGACAATGGTGTACTAAAGATATAGACGTATAGACAGAAGGATATAAGATACATAAGAAGATAATACCAAATACAAGTGGTTCGGATGGAGCCTACATCCACTATGTAGTGTGAATGGTCGTTTTCACTATAAGTATGGCACTAATGGCTTGTAAATACAAAACTCAAGATTTTCACTCTCTTTTATATATTTTGACATTTATCTACTAGGGTTGTGAATAATCGATCCTCTATAATGAAGAAGACAGTGGGTTTATATAGGTCTTGGGGGGTGTAGTATCCCCCCAAACATGAAATCACCGTGTAATTAAGGTAACATATAATGGGATGATTACACCTTCCTACAATACACAAACTTGTAATGATGTAATATTCCCTCACGTGAGGGTGAGATCTTGTTATAATTGAATTATCCACACGTGCATGTCACTTATATTCTTGCATACGCTCAAACTATTAGACTTCATCCATTAGACTTTGACCTCGTTGGGTACGACGTTGTTGACTCCAACTGGGCTATCACATGCTTATAAACACAAGTACAACCTTAGACACGTAGGTAAACTGAGGTTGGGTGATGATTCATTCATGTTATTGTCTTCAGTAGAGTGTAAGACTAGCCCCTGTTAATCACGGGTAACCCTTGATAACATCGGCTTTTTGTATAGCTAAGACTGATCCTTATGAGGTTTACCCTTATTCAGACGATCCCACTATTGGCTTATGGTACTCTTTTAATGACTCGACAATGAGTTGAGACGACGTTGCTTCTCAGAGTATGAGGGTCTACTTTGGTCATATCAACAGTTATAGTATTCTGTTAAGCCGGAGTCTTTAAATTCATCTCCTCTATCGCTATGAATTCGATTAACTTAGGTATCTTTCCTATTTTCAATTCTTAAAAGAATTTGAAAAATTCTCTAAATGTATCAGACTTTTGTTTACAAAAGGCTACCCAAGTGAATCGAGTTAAATCATCCCCCGTAACCAAAATATAACTATTACCACAAAGGCTTATAGTTCGATATGGACCCATGAGAGCCACGTGGATAAGCTTTAGAGGTCTTGTAGTTAGAGTAGCTTAACTTTCTTATGAGCAGATTTAACAATTTTTCCTTCCTAACATTGCCCGTAAATAACATTTGAAATGGGTTTTATTTTTGGTAAACCTCTAACTATATCTTGGAGATTAATTTGCTAAGATTATCAGAATTTATGTGACCCAAAAAATTATGCCAAATTTCATTGTCATCAAGTTTGGATAATCTACAAATCTCATTACTCGAATTTACTGTGTAACAGTTATCTGGGGTCCTATGACCAATAAGGATGCAATCATCAGTCGCATTCAAGATTTTGCAATTGTTCTTTCTCAATGTGACTGTATGGTTGGAATCGCACAATTGGGCCATGCTTAATAGGTTATCTTTAAGTCCTTTCACCAACAAGACATCTTTGAGAATAGGAAGTCCTTTTTCTTGAAGTGTTCATTTGCCTATGATTTAACCTAATACTCCATCCCTAAACAAAACATTACGTCCTAAGAAGTCAGTTATGTCGGATTAGTATCATCTCTGGTCATATGTTTTGAACAGACAGAATCTAAATACCAACCATATTCAGTATGTTTAACTTTTAAAGCGCTTATAAATATATTTCACCTCATCTGGGGTATTAAATCGTCTTTTCTAACCCATATCGGTCTAGTTTTAACAGTTTTTTGAGCCTTTGGTTTATAAGTAGATCAGGGAATCTTTCTCTTGGATTTCTTTTTAGTGTAGACCTTTTCTTCCTACTCCTATAGTTACAGTTTTTATTAGGTTGTCTAGGAAGTGCATAATTGTTTTTTTTTTGTCTAGTATAGTTAAAGTTTTTATAAACAGGTAATTTATAGTCAGGCTTAAACACTCATTTTTTAAAACATTAATCGTGACAGTGTCCATAAACATCGCAATATGAACAGTATTGGTGGCTAGACAGTTGTTTCTAATTTTTAAAATCTCTGAAAAGTAGTTTACCCATTTGATGGACATTGACCTTAGGTCTAACTGCACCAATTCTCCATTCAGGTTCAAATGTCTGGATAGGGGGGAAACATACCTGGCTTTAGGTTCACTAGTAGGCTTTGGACAATTTTTCATAATATCTAGACCTTTTTGCTTATTTTTAAAATCAAGTTTTATCGCTTGAAAATCAGGACATAGTTCAATAGGTCTTTTTCCAGAAGACACAAATTGTATGTTTGGAGAATTTTTTATTTGTGTCTTACTTTTTTTTAATCAAAACCTATGCCTATTTTGTCTTCAGAATTTGTTTTACTAGAGGAAACACAATCTTCGAAACAATTGAAATTATTTTCAAACTTTGAAATTTTTTTGAAGACAATTGAAACCTTTTCTTCGGCTTGTTTTAATTCTATTAGTTTCCTTGTATTTCTTTTCCAAAGTTTCATTTGATTCAGAAAGTTCTTTAATTTTTTCAAAAAAATATTTTGTTTTGGTTTCATAGGCCAAACATTGAATAGTATAATCTTTAGTGCTTTGCTTTTCCATTAGGCTTAAGGCTTCTCTTTTCTCTGTTAACTCCTTGATAGTCTTTTCTAGTCTACTTCTCTTCCTAAGTGTCATTGTGTAAATTGTGTGAATGTCAGATAGATCATCATTTTCAGTCTATTCTATTGCAGTGTGTGTTGTGTTCCCTAGTTGTTCAATTTTCATACTCACACACCCATTCAATTCATTATTAAAGTGATCACTTAGACTCACACATATCGTCGACGAATTTTTACAACTAACATCAAGAAACATTATTTGGTAGACAAAGAGAAGATAAACCAGTAACATGAACAACATTATCAGTCATAATAGATATAGGCATAACAACATCAGAATTTGTCTCACTCATGTCATCAGAATAAATAATTTTAGCAAAGAAAGACATACAAGGGTCAAAATTATTGGATAACTCGGGCTCATTTTCTTCTGATTTTCTTGAGTCATCCCAAGTCTTACAAATATTGTCCTTATTATTGTTGTAGTTCAGTTTGACTCTAGAAAAATGATCATGTTTACCATATCTATGATATGTGACATTTTTCATATCAGTGTTGGGTTTATCAGTGCTACGTTTGTCTAGATTCCTCTAATGAGGTCTGATATTAGAATTATTGGAATAAGCATCCTTCCATTATTTAGAAGAAACATTATTTCTAAACTTCAAAACTTTCTTAAAATCTTTAGACATTAGTGTTATTTAATTATCCAAGTTATCTAAGTCACAATCTTCATCAGAATCCAACTCAATGTTAGGTACAACAAACTGTGATGTTGTCATTTTAGACTAGAAAACTACATTTTGACTGGTGTGTCTCTTTTGATTATTCAAAATTTGTTTCTTGAATTTCAATTCAATTTCTACATTCCTAAGCATGTTGTTGAGGAGTTCTAGATTTAACTTTGGGTCATTTATTTCCTCAATTGCATATCGTTTATTATCAAACTTAGGTGGGAGTGATCTAAGAATTTTAGAAACTATCTCTTTCTTTTCATACATGATACATTAGCATGCAATTTGGTAAGAACATCAATCAACGTAGTGTAAAATTCATCAAAAGTCTTAGTCTCAATCTCATCCATAAGGCATGTGTTATACTGTTGAATCTACATTTGAGTTTTGGTAGCCTTATCATGGGCATGATCTTCAAGGACAGTGAGAAATGTGGCCCAGGGTTCCTTAGATCTTGAACACATAGATATACATTTAAATTTTTGTTCATTAATAGACGTAAATATGGAACTTTTCCCTTTATTGTTTCTTGAGAAGGCCTATTTTCTTCCTTAGTGAACTCACTGAGGAGTTTTTCAAATCTTACATTACTACCATCTGCAGTAGGCTTAGTTGGATGATTAAATACAATTTCTATAGCATCCCAGGAATCATTTCCAAAAGGCCCTTGGATGAAAGAAATCATCCTTTCTTTCTAGCAAGGAAAATTGTTTCCATCGAAGAGGGGAGGCTCGAAGAAATTTCGAAGACGCTCAAATTTCTCGTTCACTAAAAATGTTTTTAAACCAGTTTCAAAAAACATGATCTATCAGTTTGGAAAAAATAAATATCCATATCTCATACCAATTAAAAAGACTTACTAAGTTATTTAAGATAATTTTATATAGTTAATTAAGTTCCGAACAACTTTTCAAGGAAACTTTGTTATAAAACAAAAATAGTTAACACAAGATGTGTTTCAAGATTGTGAACAAGTTAATTAGGTTCTTGAAAATAGGTTTTAAAATTAATAAAAGTCTAAGTTGCAGCAGTAGTAGTGAAGAATTAAAAATCAAACTCACGAGATAAGATTTTCTACGTGGTAAAACCCCAAACTAGGGGAAACATCCATGGAGGTCTCTAAACCTCAAAACAAAAAATCCACTAAAATTAAACACAGATTACAACATTACAAGCACATATTATGCATCCGAGATCCTATGACTAAGCTAGAAATTATACCTATGCGAGCTCTCCTTCTCTAAGGTATTTCTAATCTTTAAACTTTCCTTACACCTTCTTGGACTTTCGCATTGCTTTTTTTTAAGTGGCTCAAGAAACCTTAACCTCTCAGATGAACCACACTAAAGTCTGTGTTCATCTGAGAGTGAAAATGAACGTGAAGTGGACAATAACCACATGCAAAATATGCAGGTCACTCCTCTCAAGATTTATACAAAGAAATCCTACAAATTACATATTTTCTATATTAATGCAAAGATTTCAAGTCTCTTTTGAAAATCATACTTAAAAACTATTTTTAGATATGAAATAAAATCTTTTTGAAACATGGATCTTGAAGTTTCAAAACTTATTTATATACAAAATAATTTCACAAAATGTGAAACTTAAACTTTTGAAACAAAACATTCAGATTTGAACCTTTATTCAACTGGAAGTCTCTTTTTTAGAGTAACTTTAAAATAGATAATGGAACTATAAAAAAAATTAAACATTTACAACACATGATCTTAATAAAAAAGGAATAACAGAATCCCAAGATATTTTGTGAAATGTATCTCTTGGTAAATCTCACACTTTCTTAAAAGAAAATTGAGATTTATACCAAGAGTGGTTCCTAAGAGATATATAGGTTGAATAGATTCTTAAATCACCAAAAATAAACACCCTAAACCCACTGGAAATCCTAAAAATTAAAACTCTCAAGAAATAAGTTTCTGAGATCAAGAGCTATTTAGTAACAATGTTTGGCTTCTAAGAAAACTTAGGGTTTGAAATAAACGATTCTCTCTTTATCTCTCTCTCTCTCTCTCTCTCTCCTATTTCTCGTTTATCTCTTTATCTTCTCCCTACTCTCTATTTTTTCTCTCAATTAAATGAATGACCAAAGTTCTTAAATGGCTGACCCAAGGGATATTTTCATGCTAGCATTGTAAAGATCTGGAACTTCGAAGAAAATCAATGGCTAAGATTAGTTTGACGATTCAATGTTAGAATCTAAGTGTTACTAATGCACCCCTTTTATTCTCGCTCTGATTGGCTTAAACGGATATCACAAGGATTGACTCAATTGATTACGTGCAAAGCGTTGTTAACTTTTGATCTAAGCGTTGAAATTTAATCTTACTTCTTAAACTCATTGAAAACACAAATACATCCATTATAAGGGCAACACATGGAGGCATTTGATCGATTAAAAAATGCATGTTTTATAACTTTTAAAAATACAATTGTCATCCACAATATTCTCTAACGCTTCTAGATTCTACCCAATGGAGTTTTTAATGGATAAAAATAATTCATTTTAAGAACACAATATTTTAAATTTTTAAAAATCATTTTAAAAATGCTTTAAAATGTTTTAAAATTATTTTTTAAATCCCTAAAAAATGCAATGATTTGTGCACACACATTAACAACTATGTGCATAAATTATTTCCTATATTGTGCTCAAGAGATTAAAATACTTCCATTTTTGGTAGATTCATTTGTTTTGGACAGGATGATGTTGAAGATTAATCTTGTAGATACCTTTGAGAAGATTCTCATGAAATCTAATCATATTTTTCACCATATCCAAACTACTTGGAACACCTATATGGTGCAGACTCAATTGAGTCAACCATATAATGTGTTCTAAATCTTCCCCTTTGGATATTGGAGACAAAATTTCCTTGAGTAACCTGTACTCATGTGTAATAATAAAATAAAAAATCCTAGATTTCTTATACAAAAGAGCTATTTACCCTTTCCCATCCTAGAACAAAAAAGAAGAGAAAGAAAATACATAACTCAATTATCATACAGATCAATACCCTAAAACAGTGATACCTGCACAAATGATATATGTAATTCCCGAAATTAAACACTTAAAGTGGAATATTATTTGAGTCAAGAGAGATAAAAATATAGCAAGTTACTTATGTTTTCTTCCCCAATTTTTCTCATATGTACAAAGGGGTGAAATAGATAAAGCAATATGATAAATCATATAACATTCTATAGAAATCAATAGGTTACTTAAGGAGTCTCCTACATAAAACAGGGATAGGAGGCATCTTTTATCATTCTTTAAACGACCATACCCTATATCCTTAAAGACTAATTATCAGCATGAATCCAACCAGAGGATTTACTAAAGGTTGATAGACAGTTATTCGGGACTAACCATACCAATAAATTTTCTTAAGGACTCAAATCTCAAATTATCTAAAGGTTTATTAAATAAATCGCCAATTGAAGTTCTCCGTGTAAATAGTTTATCTCTAATTCTTTAGATTCAACTAATACCTGAATAAAATGGTTTCTCATCTTAATGTGTTTAGTGCGTGAATGTTGAACATGATTCTTAGAGATATTTATAACACTTTGATTATCATAATAGAGATGTAAATTTTATTCATTAAAGCCATAGTCACTAAGCATTTTCTTAATCCGCATTAATTGAGCACAACACCTTCTTGCGTCTATATATTCAGATTTTATCGTGGAAAGTGAAGTGAAATTTTTATTTTTACTACTCCATCCTACTAAGTTATTTTCTATGAAATAGTAAGTGCCTGATGTGATTTTACTTCCATTAGAATAACTAGCCCGATCAGCATCATTGTATCCTACAATTGTGCTAGAACTGTTGTTTGTGTACCATATGCCTAAATTGATTATGCCATCAACATATTTGATAATTCGTTTGACATATTTCAAGTGACTCTCCTTAAGTGAACTTTGGTAATGGGCACAAACACACACGGAATACATGATATAAGGAAGCGAGGTCATGAGGTATAACAAACAACCTATCATACTTCTATATAGGGTGGGATTTTAAGTTTCCCATATTCATCTTTAGAAAGTTTAACTAAAGTACTTATGGGAGTCCTAGCAACCTTAGCATTTTCTTATCCGAAATTTTTCACTAACTTTACTACTGTTGAGAGGGGCAATGCCCTCAAATTTTAAACTTCAAATTATTACTTGGTTCAACACAATATACCAAGGAAAAATTTATTTTAAAACTTAACTATTAAGTACTTATAATTTTAATTTCTTCAAATTAAATTTAAACTTAAACTTAACAGATATTTGATATTTAAACTTAAACAAAATTAATTCAATTCAACGTAGAAATTAGTCAACTCAAACTAAACATGCATTTTTGCCAAATTAAATTAACTCAACTTGAATTAAATGAACCTAAGCATTACCCAAAATTAAACTTGCTTCAAATTAAACAAAGTTGTGATTTAAACCAATTTTTATCTTGATTAACCTGGAATGCATCTAAGTGACAATTTTCAAGATAAAATAAATCACAAACACACTACGTCGCGATATACGAGGAAAACTTACAACGGGAAAAATCTCAGACGACCCTGCCTACAAGTCCACTAAGTATGTTATGTTTTCAAATATAAGTAGAAAGACTTACAACACACGACTTGACTTCGTCCAAGCCTCGACCCTTCTTCTTGTATCAACATCTTCCTAGTAGACAACTACGGACTCCACCATAGTCTCGGAATCCACCAATGGGGCATAGCTACCATCAAGACATATGATGGAATTTCCAACGTATGCACACCCAGAACTAAGAAAACAATCTCCTTTTTGGGTAGAGAAAAAACCCAAACAATCTCCTTTAAATGGTAGAGAAGATACCCGGTGCCAACAATGATCTCTCATAAATATATACATACATATATATATATATATATATATATATATATATATATATATATATTTGAAGACTTCGATCATAGAACAAACTAAATGGGTGTAAACATGTGTTTTGTATAGATTAAATCATTGAAAAATGTAAACACACAAAATAACTTTTGGTGTAGAAATATTTTCTCTCAAGTCATTTAAAAACTATTCCCTCACATATTAAAGTTAACAAAAAAGTAGTGGGGAAGTGGGTGGATTTTAAAGAAACTGTCAGAAAACTGGTATTATCGTTTGAACGACATTTCAAAGTCGTTCAACCGACCCTGTTTAAACAGTATTTTCAAACGAGATTAAGAACGAGATTTTAGAAGAATTTTTCGTTGGAATTTTAGTTCGAACCAAACTTCTAACGAGAAAACTGTATAAAGATCGCACAGTCTCATTAGTAATGTTGTTCAAACGACTTGGGTATTTCGTTCGAACGAGTTCCCAGTTTCGTTCAAATTACTTTTCAAAAAATCCAATTTCTATTTTAAGCCCGAAAAATTAATGAAACAAGTCTAAAATGATTTTATGAGAAAAATAAAGTTGCTAAAAAATATTTTGTAAAATATCCAAGGTCCGAAATATATATAATTGCACTCATACCTTTGAGACCTTGGATTGATATAAAGTTGATGACGTGAAACATGGCACTTAAAAAACGTCATTGATTAAACTTTATACTCTTGGCCGTACGTCTTCAACTCTTCTAACATCATAGGCTTGAAAGATACAACATGAACATCTATCTTATGAATCAAATTGTTTTGTCCGGAATTAAGCCAACACTACAAATTGACTCGATTTGAAAATTTCCCTTTTAATTCTCTCCCTTTGGCTATTCTGGGACAAAACCAAATCAAAAAATCCTATGGGTCGTTCAGCAAGCCTAGACACAATCCTACCCAAAAATTAAAATAAAAATAGACGTTTGCCTCTCAACTTAACTCAAGGATGCTTTGCCACTTTAACCAATTTTCCACTAAAGATAAAATCTTCCACACTTCAACAAACCATTAAATGCATAGGGAATATCAAAAGATTAAATGTGATAAATAATTCTCTCCTTTAATTAATTCTCCCCCTTTATCTAATAATGATCTTCATAGAAAGACGTCTCCCCCTGAGTTAGATCTCCTGAAATTTCAAAGGATTAGAAACCATTTCCCCCCCCCCCCCCCCCCCCCCTTATGTTCAGGAATAGGAAAAGGTCAAGAATAAAATTACTTATTTCTCCTCCAATTAAATCAAATACTCCTACTAAACTAAACACGGGATATGAATAAGGAAAAGAAAGTTAAACATGCAATGGTGTATAAAGTGACAAGAGCATTTAAGCATATGGCAACAATAAAGTACAACTAATCCATACAAAGATTAATAAATATTACCTATGAAGTGATGACAAAGGATACCATGAAAAATGTATTATGATAAGCATGGGATATCAAACAAAATTCGTAACAAGATAGATACCAATTTTGAATTCAAAGCATACATGGACTACTGAGCAAGGCAAAGACTCAAAAACAAGGAAATACCATATATATATATATATATAATACTAATAACAAACATGTATAAACACCACACATTCCACACTCATATGGAAAAAATGAGTCTAAATACATGTGGTAAATGGAAGTGAAGGGGTGTGAACTAAAGACTAAAGTAATATAAACCTAATCACTAAAACATGTTCAAGGAGTTCTCATTTGATTGAAAAACTTTATCTAACTTAAATATAGCCTCATGTGACAAGATAAAGTGAACTCACAGAACAAATATACACAATTCAAACAAGCATATAATTTCTATGACTCTACAAACCAATAGTGTCATAACAAAATAGCTTAACTATGATACAAAGTCATTGTGCAAACCCGTTGATATATCCAACAAAACTTCCTCTACATATTTCTTCCTTTCTCCTTTTCCTTATTAACATACCAATTAAATAATGAAGGCCTTGGCTAATATTTTTATGCCACATTTTTTTAGGACAAATTTGAATGGTGGATTTTCACGCATAGTAGTTTTGTCTTTCGTAACCGGATTCCATTGATAAACAACTACACCGGATAAATATTTTTCTATCATTATTTTTCTAAATCTGGGAAACGGTTATTACATGCACAAATCCTCCATAGTCATAGAAACACGTAGATGACTAAATTGAAGTTAAATATCAAATGAGCTCTTGCATGTGTGAATCGAGGCATATAAAAAGACAATCCATTAAGCAACATAAAATCAAACTATGTAAGCATGATAAAGAACACTTTAAGGATTGAAAATCTTAATGAAAAGCTCTAGCCACATGGAAGTGGATATGATATTAAATTCAAACACAAGTATATGCCACACAAATGTGTAAAACTAAAATACACAAAAAAAATCATTTTGAGTTTTTCAAAATTTTAATCAAGACAATTCAATTCAAAATAAAATAAAAACGATTTTTTTATTTTTTCAATAACACCAAACAAAATAAAATACAAAAGATAAACAAGTCATAATTCTAGCAACAATTTTTATAATGAAGCAAAAACTAGAAAATGACAAACAAACATACAACTAGCAAGAATATATCACGATACACAAAAGTTAGAGTATGTAAACATAGTTAACACATTCAACCTTTTGATTTTGCAAGGGAGGTATCACGTGAAAGCAAATGAGACTAAAAAATCCTATCTTGTAAAACCACTAAATCGGATCTCCTAACCCAAACAAGTGAAGTGTGACACTCTCGGGATTGGGAAATTTTTGTTACTCTACCATTAGACTTCCTAGGACCCTTTTTAAGATCAAAACAAAATTTCCTAAGATTATCTTTTTGACCATAATGTGTACAAGTAAAGACCCAGAGAAAAATAGTACCTAAGGATTGTCCTTTGTAAATGTTCCTGGTAGATTCTCTCAAGCTTATGGTCTTGGCTTTATTATTGAATCATTTTAAGTGTCAAAACTAATACCACACAAGTCATTTTTAATTTGGACGGTTTCAAGTATTTTATCTAGTGTTTCGAACCTACATTCCAAATCAAATTTGACCCTACTTGAATATCTCAATTTCTCTTCTAACTCTAAAATTTTAGACTCAAGCAAACACCTACTCTCTTCAAATCAAAGAAGCTTTGTCTCCATACCCTCCATTAAACCTCTAATGCTATCTCTCACCTTCTACATCATCAATATTCTCACAAAGATCTCTCTCACGTGTCCTAAGGTCTTCCACTAAAGCATTCTCATTATTAACCTTGGCACGTTCTCTTAAACTAGCTTCTAACTTCAAGATTTCCCTTTTTAATTTAATTGATTCGACATAAAATTCTTGAAAAGCTAATTAAATTTCACTCTCATCAACTTCCTCCTCATTTTCACTCTCACTTTCCTCTCCACTCGCTACACCATCAAATTTTTGGGAATCACAAACAATGATCTCAGAAGTTTCATGTATTAACATGTCATCATTTGGCGATCTCTCACTGTCACATACATGACTTGCCATGAACGCGGTAAAGTTGTGCTCAATGGGGTAATCGGGTCCATCTTCCTTAACGCTGTCACTAAGGGTGGCATTATACTAACTTAGTTTCTTTCCCTCCCTCCTTAATTTAGTGGAACATTCTCTATCCCTGTGGACATAACGCTCATAACCATAACATTTATTCGACTCATCCCTATTAAGATCTTCATTATACTTTATAGGGTAATTTCTCATCTTTGTCATACTTAGACTTATCAACTTTCTTAAAATATCTTTTAAGATTGTCTTTATTAAACTTAAAAGAAATTAAAATTCCTAGAAAAAATCTCCACCTCATCGAAATCGATGTCACTCTCATCATCCAAAACCTTTTTTCCCTCCTTTCGGGCTTTTAAAGCGATGCCCTTATCTTTTTTTTGTCTCATCCTTGGAGGAAAATATGTAAAGTTTATAGGTTTGTAAGTCACCTATGAGCTCTTCAAGTTTTGTAAAGTCTAAAGTGGGTAAAGAATTTAACACGGTCACTGATACGCTAAGAATAACCTTCTCTATGATATGCAGCCCCGGACATAGCCGACCCTGACCAATCGTCTTGAAGTGAGGCATTGATTGAGTCGGCTTGATCAGACTCGGCCAAAACTAGCTATAATGCCTTGTCCTCGACCTTTAGTAACTGTCAAGTATGTTTTACCTTAACTTTTCCCAGAGATCGCGTACCCTCATCCTCGACCTTACCCAGGCCGACGAGGACAGACTGAGATTAATCAACAATCATAGGTGTCAACTCCTCAGTGGTTCACAGGTCTACCAATCTTGCCTCGATCAATGTGGTCGGTCAATGTCACATTGCTAACAGAATGTGTGCATTGGGAGACGCATGGGGATGCGCATGTAGATGTGTGACATACGTGAGCTAAAAACCGTTATACCCAAATCATTTTCTCACGTGAGGGAATATTTGATCATCATGACATACATGTGACAAAGACATCTAGATCCTCATCATTAGTTAGGAACATTATGCACATGTTTATTTACGGCCTTGGGTGTGCTATATGCGCCTAAAGCACTATAAATACATCTAATCTTCTTTATTGTAAGGGATCGCTTAATCAAAACCATAGGAAAATAATGCTCGTATGTATCTAGAAGAGAGAAAATGATTGGGTGTTATAACCCAGGCCATTAGATCCATATTTGTTGGTGGATTTCACTCTCAAACACACAGTGGACGTAGGCTTTGGTTGAACCACTTAAACTCAGGTGTTCATCTCCTTTGCCTTATCTTCTTATCTATTGCTATAATGTTTGTTTGTTTCCACTGTTGTATACCTATGGGAGATCTTATCACCGTGACCTAGTGGTACCATTTTTTGTATCATCAGTCTGGCACCGTCTATGGGAATGAGAATTATCATCTCTTACATTCTTTAGCTTTTACTTAATGGAGTCTTTGTTGGTGAACCAGTCCTCCCCTCCTGTGGAGTTGTTTCACCATTGAAAGAGCTCTTGTTGAGCTTCTAAGATTTTTTCTACAATTTACAGCTCATCCATCAAGTGTGAAACATGGCATCAAAATTCTCACCACAAGCTAGTGGTCCTAGTTCTAGCCATGAACCTCCTCAGGTAAAGATGACAGAGGTGGCGGCAGCGTTGAAGTCATTAGTGGACAGTAAACAAGCAGCGCAAGAGACACTGGATGCCTTCAACCAAAATGTATTGGTGAGACCCACTGGGATAATGCCAGAGATGATTACTCTGGCAGCCATAGATCAGCCTTCAGATATCAAGGGACCACCCAGGCACCGTGCAAGGAGATACCACCTCATAAATGGTGGAGAGACGTTGTTGACCCTAGTCATTTACGCCTAGGGAGGCAAGGCCAAACTTTCTTAGAGGATCGGTACGATGACTATGAGGCTGAATACTGAGACCTATATAAAATGTAAATAAATATTTTACGGCCAATTCAAGAAAGCCAAGGTCACAGTAAGAGGCCATGGTAAGATTCTCAACCAAGGGGATCATCCTTTGATCGGTTAAGCAGAGGGTCGGCTTTCAAGGGGCTCGGCCCAAGGGGTGATCTCAGAGATAGATTATCCAGATCCAGGAGTATGGATGACTCTAGAAGAGAAGGGTCATACAATCAGCCACTGTGTGGCCGAGGCGAGGGCCAAAGATAATTAAACTGCCGACACAAGTCAGTGACGAAGGAACCTTCTATTCGACCAGTTGAGGTGACAGGGTATAAGATCGTCCAGGCCGACGTTGTGGCAGCATTTGAGTGACCTTGGAATGACTCTATTCAAAGGTTAAAAGATAAAATTGTAGATATCCTCAATAGTTGAGACCACTTGCAGAGGGACTATTCTGAAGGTTCCCCCTTCGCGGCTAAGATAGTCAATTTTCCAACCCTTGTGAAGTTCAAGCCATCAGTGCTTACTCCAAAGTATGATGGGAGTACCAACCCAGTGCACCATGTAGAGATGTACTAGCCAGCTGTAGACATTTACTCCATCTGAGATGAGATGGGATGCCATGATTTTTCAAAGAATTTGACTGGAGCTGCCCATGTATGCTTCACTTCACCCCCGAATAACTCCATTCAAAATTTCAAGCAACTCACAGAACGATTCGTCCACAACTTGTGCTTTAGGGTAAGCCCACAGAATAAGACTACTCACCTACTGAATGTTAAGAATGGAAAGAATGAGAGTCTCTAGGAGTATATTTAGAGGTTTAATAAGGAGAAGTGAGAATTAGAGGACTATGAAGAAGTATTGCAATGACAAAACTATTTAAAGATGAATTAATGATATCGAAAAGTCTAGCATAGAATTCATCAAAAGTCTAACTTTCAAGCATTTTAATGCTTTCGAATTGAGTGATTATGTTTTGGAGTTTTGAAGCTTTCATGACACTTGTTCCCTCAAGGGTGAGGTTGAGAATATCACAAGCCTACTTAGACGTTTCATATGTCATAATACATAAAACTCATCAGGTGTAATCGTACTAAAGAGGGCATTTAATCCACGGGAATTAAAATTCGCTAATTTAAGTTCACTCTCACTCCATCTCCCGACGGTTTTAGGTACACGCTCATTTTTAATGAGACACATTGGTGGGGACCACCCAATTACTATGGATTGCCAAACCCTTTCATATAAGGAATAAAGTGTCGATTTCATTCGCACTTTCCAATACGCGTAATTTGAACCATCAAAACTAGGGAATTTTGAAAATACATAAATTTCCAATTTTTTTTAAATAAGCCCAAAAGGACTTAAACACAATAACCTAGTGTTCCTGCTCTGATACCACTTGTTGAGAGGGGTAATGCCCCCGAATTTTAAACTTGAAATTATTACATGGTTCAACACAATATACCAAGGTAAAATTTCTTTTAAAACTTAACAATTGAATACTTCAAATTTTAATTTCTTCAAAGTAAATTTAAACTCAACATATATTTGAAATTTAAGCTTAAACAAAATTAATTCAATTCATGGTAGAAATTAGTCAACACAAACTAAACATGCATTTTTGCCAAATTAAATTACATCAACTTGAATAAAATGAACTTAAACATTACCCAAAATTAAACTTGCACCAAATTAAACAAAGTTGTGATTTAAACTAATTTTTATCTTGATTAACCTATCCTGCATCTAAGTGATAATTTGACAGATAAAATAAATGACAAACACAGTACGCCGCAATGTAAGAGGAAAATCCACAACAGGAAAAAACCTCGGACAACCCTTCCTACAAGTCCACTAAGTATGGTATGTTTACAAATACAAGACAAAAGACTTACAACACACGACTTGACTCCGTCCAAGCCTCGACAATTATTCTTGCATCAACCAACTCCTAGTAGGCAACTACGAACTCCACCGCAGTCTCGGAATCCAACGATGAGGCACAGCAACTGTCAAGACATATAATGGCATTTCCAACGTATGCACACCATGAACGAAGAAAACAATTTCCTTTTTGGGTAGATAAAAAACCCAAACAATCTCGTTTGATGGGTAGAGAAGAAACCCGGCGCCTAAAATGATCTTTTACAAATATATATATATATATATATATATATATATGTGTGTGTGTGTGTGTGTGTGTGTGTGTGTGTGAAGAGTTGGAACGTAGAACAAACTAAATCGGTGTTAACATGTGTTTTGTAGAGATTAAATCATTGAAATAATATAAACACACAAAAGAACTTTTGGTGTAGTAATATTTTCTCTCAAAGTATGTTAAAAAATCCCAAATGTTGTTTTTGGAAAACTCTTCCCGCACATATTAAATCTGATAAAAATGTAGAGGGGAAATAGGTGGTTTTTCAAGAAATTTTCAAAAAACTGCAAATGTCGTTCGAACGACCCTCTTCAAACGAGATTTTAGAAGAATTTTTCGTTTGAACCAAACTTCTAACGAGAAAATAGTAAAAAGATCGCATAGTCTCTTTAGTAATGATGTTCTAACGACCTGAGAATTTAGTTGGAAAGACTTCTCAGAAAATCAATTTTTTTTTTATTTTAAGCCCAAAAAAATTATAAAACAAGTCTAAAATGATTTTCTAAGAAAAATAAAGTCATTAAAAAATATTTTATAAAATACAACCAATTAAAATTTCCAAGGTCCGAAATATATGTAATTGCATTCATACATTTGAGACCTTGGATTGTTATAAAGATGATGACGTGAAACACGACGCTCAAAACCCAGCAACGATGAAACTTTAAATTCTTGTCCGAACGTCTTCAACTCTTCTAATGTCATTGGCTTGAAGGATAAAACATAAACATCTATCATATGACTCAAATTGTATTGTCCGGAATTAAGCCAATACAACAAATTGACTCGATTGGAAATTTTCCCTTACAAGTGCATATACCAAAGATTATGTTACTGACATAAACTTGAGCTACTAAGACCTGTTTATTAAAAAAATTAACAAATAATGTCGGGTCATTGCCACCTCATTTAGACACTTTGTTGATTAAAAAGGCTGAGAGACGTTCGTACCAGGCCCGAGGGGCTTCCTTTAAACCGTATAAGGATTTTTTCAATCTATAGACATTGTTTGGGTAATGAGGATCAATAAAGCCTTTTCGTTGTTCAACATAAATCTCGTCTGTCAAAATACCATTTAAAAAGGAGGATTTTACATCCATTTGATAAAATGTAAATTGTAAATAACAGGCTATGACCAAGAGCAAGAGAACATATTTGAGGCGTGTGACTGGGGAAAACGTTTGCTTGAAATCTATTCCTTTAACTTGAGAATAACCCCAGGCAACTAATCTAGCTTTATTTCTAACTATCATTCCAGACTCACCTGTTTTGTTTTTGAAAATCCGGTGAGTGCTAATAACCCTTTAATTTTCTGGGCTGGGTACAATACAACATGTAGACATCACATAATTGGACCCCCTAACCACTCATTAGGTCCTTATCACCTACCCATTTCACTATAAACCCTAGGTTGCACTCCTAGTATCGATTTAGAGGCTACTAGGTGCCCCCAGGACGTAATTTAACCCCGATCAACTTCGTCATCGGGGATAAAGCTCTTTGAATCTTTGAAGGGCACTGAAACCCCTTTACAGCCATCTGTCTGATGCGCGAAATGGCATAACCGTTCGAAGGAAAGACCAATTTTCCCCAAAAAATTGATTTGAAGGCCACCGAGCGCTCTTGGGATTCATTTGACCAAGGTCAACCATTCAGATAGAATGAGACTAAATGAATCTGCTAATTTCACTGAATACCTTTCTAACGGTTTTCCCTGTGCGCGATTCAGACCTACGGTACGGACGGACGATCCGTTTTACTCTGATAGGTCATTGGGCGCTTCCAAGCCCCAGTTGACCAAGTTCAGCTTTCTGAACTAAGTGAAACTCTTTAAAATGTCTAAGAATATCTCCTAACCTGTCCAACAGTCCACTCAGTGCACGATTCTGACTTACCATCCAGATGAATGATCCATTTTCGTGTGACGATCTCCCGTCCAAAAGATCGACGTGAACTTCAGAGCCACCATTGATCCGAAGTCAACTCCCAGACCCGGGGACACTCAAAAGGACTCTTGAAGGTCTATGAAGTACCTTTATAATGGTATACCCCATGCACGATTCGGATCAACGAATTATGCTCTATGACCTTTTTCCTGGAAAATTTGCACAAGACTGCCAATTGGCATGTTCGGATCCCTGCCTATCGGTAGTGTGTCTAGGGTCACCTGCCGATTGGTAGGGTAAGGGTTGTACCGATTAAAAATCCCCTAACCCTATACAATGAGGGCATGACCTCACCACCAAGGACACCAGCACCAGAGATCCATCAGAATCGGTGATCTCAACAACATTCTCTCGAAATCAACGAAGTTCCCCATGTGAAGTTCCATTCAAGCTTGCATTCCCATCCTTTTCATACCCAATTTGGAAAAATTATATTCTCCCTCATCCACCACTCATCTCACATTCAAGGGAGTTCATCCAAGATCGAAGATCAAGCCTCAAAGAAGGTCTGATTCCTTCCCTCTCTTTTTAAATTCCTTAGTTTTTCATAAATTTCATTAGATTCATAATGTAGTTCCTACTTTACTTCATACACATTGATATCTCCATATTTATTAGTTTATTTAAATACTTTATTTTTTATAAAAAAAAAACTCCAAAACAAACAGAAAGAGGGTTACGCCCATAAATTCCGAACGGAATTGTCCATCACACTTTTTCAAAACAAAAAACACATTTTCTACACGCCCACATCTATAGTAAAATTTCGTTCGGATCTATGGGATAAACCCCACCCCCATGTTTCATTCGAACTACGTGGACTTGGATGCCCTTATAGGCTACATAGGCGTTTCGGATTAAAGCCCGAGACTCGAGTCCAAGTTTCCAAGTTTTTAACTTTCCAAATTCTAATTTTCTAATTTTCTCAATTTCATTCCCCAATTTTCCTAAAATCTCCCATTTCCACATTTATCATATTCTTGCATTACATAGTATGCTTGTTTGCATTTCAACAAACACGTATTATCGTTTCATAATAATGATTAATATCCCGATAAATGCACAAATGGTAATTTCTCTCTCTCTCTCTCTCTCTCTTTATATATATATATATTATTTTGGGAACATTCCTATGGATGACTTCACTATACCTTTCCCATTGTATGCGTTGAATGATTCTGATCTCCATTATGTATACACATGCACACACTTTATGGACAAATAAAGGAAAACAATGACACTATCCCATGAGAGACCGAAAGGGATGGATGGGTGCCTAACACTTTCCCATTCCATAACTTAGCTCCCGAACCTTCGATCTATTGGTTTCGTGTGCATCAGTTTGTTCTTGATGTCGCTCTCTCGAAGTGGCAACATGTTCTTTTGTCTATTTTGAGCAAAATAGGCTGGCAACTCCATCTCTTTACATTTACCCCACACCGACAACGGCCAAAGCGCCCCAAAAAGGGCGCGATACCGCTATCTTTGTAGGGATCCTTCACCCCCTTCCCCTCAAAGATTTCCTGGGATGGCCACAGTGGCGACTCCGCTGGGAACGATTTCTCGTAAGAGGGATAGACTCTGTTTGCATGGGTTTGTTTGTTTTCTTATGTGCATATACCCCCGTTTGTATGTTCCCATCTTCTTTCATTATTTTCTATATATACACACCTCATTATTAAGCCAATACTCACACACTTATAGAAATTATCCATGTACATTTCACACCACGTGCACCTAGGATAACATACAACACTTAGAAATACATTCTTAGGTGTCACTAACACACACACCCACTTGTATAAATGCATGCTAACTTACACTTAAGACATACCACTTGTAGTTGATCCATGCTTAGGTTCACTACCATACACTCACTTGTAGATAATCACACATCACTCACTCTCACATATCCATGCTTAGTATTGATTTATTTATTGTACATACTCCCCCTTCTTGGCATGATGCTCATCAATAAAGATTCTCTCTCTATAAGATATTAATCAATAATCATGCATGATACACACAACATCAACAAAGAGCATTGCTATTGACCAAATTTTATCCCGTAACTGGGGGAAGCTTCATGATGGGCGCTGGTCCAGCAGGTCGCAGTTAGCCTAAGTGATATGACTCTCACCTAATATTGGACAATTACCATCTACGTATATCAAACGGTTCCCCCACATTCTAACGCTTGACCGAAGTTTTGATGGGAGGAATATCGTAGGGAACTCATTCACATACGTCGAATATATCGAATTCGGTCTCACACATACTGTCCCCATGAGGTATATAGTGAGGTAATTCACGTACACTCAGGTATATCAAATGTCGTGTCCACACGTACCGATTACCCTTGCAAGTAAGATGTGTATCATGGATGTCATGCCAAAGGGGGGAACCCTTTTAATTAACCCAACAACTTCATACCCGCATATAGGTGTCAAATCTTGGACATGCATATTTAGTTTGTTGGTTTCTACCCGAAACTCTACCAAAATTCCGAGTCGGCGTGCCACCAAAATTTTTTCCCAACTTTTAAAATGGAACCATGCCCACGAGCCTAGTAAAAATTCAAACCATAGTTTTTACATATTTTTCAAACTCATTTTTTTCCAAGCTCGGGTCCCATCCAACATTTCTCTTTTTGTATTTAGGTAAACCTAATAAACATAATAATAATCATGTTGAGGCCCTTCTCTCGTATTTTCCTTCTTTCTTTTTCGAAAAGCTATCCAAAAATATTTTTCCTCTTTTACCAAAAGTATTCCTTCCCTTTACAAGAAAAAAAAAACATTTTTTCCTCACCGTTTCCAAAAAACATATCAAAAATATTATTTCGTCTTTTCTAAAAATAAATCCCAATTCTTTCTCCTTCTCAGGTCGATCACATACCCTTGTCCTGGCTCCCTATTGGCTTCGGTCTTCAGTCTAACCTCCCTGAAGATCTGTTAGTCCCTTTAATTCCTTTGAGTTTGAGATTCATTTGCTTCCCATGGAGAACACGAATTAAATGACGAAGGTACACCAGGATTTGTTGACGGTCCTATCTCAGCTCACTGCCAATATTAATAACCTTTAAATAAAGTTCATGAGATGCAACAAAATTGGGTCCCTGTTTTCGAAGATCCCAAGGTCCTCTTCCCTCGCGCTATGGGCTCGCCTTCACCCGATCCTATTTTTGTCTCGAGGTATACTAGCATGCTCCACGTGCTCCTCCTACTAACGGGTCACCGTCGACCAAGCTTCCTGTGCCAAATCTTATCCAGCCAGGGACTAACTTACCCATAACTATTAATCCAAAGGAGGAAGAGTTGAAAAAGGTCAATAAAGACCTCAAGATGTGGACCAAGAAGTTTGACCAAGTCAGACTCTCTGGGAACTACACGAACTACACCCATATGTCTCCCTATCCTAAAGCTAGGTTATCGAAAAAGTTCAAGATGCCCAACATCATGAAGTTCGGGGGTAGTGGACTTCAAATTGTTCATCTCCATAGTTATCACCTATCCATGACTCTCCAAGGGGTCTTCGAAGACATAAGGGCCCATATGTTCCAAAAACCCTTAAAGGACACCGTTCTTCGCTGGTTCTTATCTCTAAAAAAAGTTTAGAATCTGCAGTTGAGAAGATGTTGTCCACGAGTTCATGTCACAGTACAAGTACAAGGATGAGTTAGAGGTTGCCCGTCATGATTTAGAGTTTCTCAGGTAGAATCATGGGGAGTCAATCAGCAACTTCATAGCAAGACGGAGAGAAAAAATCAATTACCATGACCAGTAGGCCTGCCGAAGAATAACATGTGAGTATCGTGAAAAAGAACTTCCTACCCCATGTCCGAGCAACTATGGGAGGATAGTACCACCCTTATTTCTGATCCTTCTGAGAAGTATGAGTGGATATCGTAGAAGGTCTTACAAAGACAGAAGTTGAACCAAATAAAGTATATCAATAATTCTCTCCCAGAAAGTTTGAAAAATATGCTAATACCGCAATTTCCCCTATAAAAAATTTTGTCATCCTTCCACTTCATGGGCACCAGAAAGATTCCCCAACCTCGTACGAAAGGAATATACTGAGTTTTATGCTCCCCTATCCACAGTCTACCAGGCCCTCTGGAGCCAAAACCTTATCAAACCACTGGACCCCCATCCAATACTAAACCATCTTCCGAAAAATTTCAAGCCAAATGCCCATTATGCCTTCCATCAAACCTTCGTCCAGACCATCGACCAATGTTTTCACCTAAAAAATGTGATCCAAGGCCTGATTAACCGGGGTATCTTCGCCCCACCAATCAATTCTAAAATAAACACTACACATAATGAACTCTCGAATCATACGAATGCCATATTCTTGGAAGAAGACTCAGAATTTAACCCATATACCCAGATCATACCAAGTAAATCACCAATCATACCTATATGCTCTTTTGAACCTCTCCAAACATGCTCATATTTTCTCCTTTACCATACCATATTTTCCTATCAAGCCTTATCCCTCCTCACCAGAGCATGCATCACTTTCCGCACCTATTCTGGAGGTAAAGATATGGAGTTATTAGAAGTGCTAAAACAACTTCTAGAGTTTGGGTTAAAATTTCCCGCCTAGATGACCATCAAATGTCATAGGTTCAGTATGTTGTTCTTAAAATCGTGAAAATGGGTCGAGAGTCAGACAATTGGGTGGTACCAATTGACAAAGTCAGTCCAGATGATATGGTCCAGATCATGGAAAATTTATTCCGAAAGA
Source organism: Sambucus nigra (assembly GCA_949130495.1). Lineage (NCBI taxonomy): Eukaryota > Viridiplantae > Streptophyta > Magnoliopsida > Dipsacales > Adoxaceae > Sambucus > Sambucus nigra. The sequence continues at coordinate 376,903,204 of OX422214.1, read as the reverse complement.
TTGGTGATATTTATATGTTCTAAGTGATCGATGTTTTGAAATTATAAGGGAGCTTGTTCCCTTCACTTATACACCTCCCTATTGGATGGGAAGAATTATAAGAAGATGTCGTTGAAGTTGTGGAGTACATTGACTTTGCATGGAAAGATGATATCATTACCACCGGATGGGGGGGGGGGGATGACTTCGATGATCCAGAAAAGTTTAGTCTGATAGTCAACATATACTGGATAATATCATTCGAGGAGATACTAGGAGAGATGAACAAGGTGGATGACCAACCCGATATCGATGAAGAAATAGGATTTTTATTTTTCCTTCCTTCTGTGAACCACATGACCAATTCAGGAAGACATTACCAAATCCGAAGCCTACAACCATCAGCGAGCGATAAAGAGAAGGGTGTTGAGAATTTGCCCATACTAGAAATAACCCTCAAAGAATGTAAGGTACTTGATCAGCTGAAGAAAACCTAGGCCATCATCACTCCATGGGGACTTTTTATGTCTTCCCAGCTGCACCAAAATTCTCTGATCAAGCTATTCACAGAACCTAGAGTTCCTCCCTCAACCATGCTAAAAGAAGCAGTGAATCTAGTCATATCCTCGACCTCTACTAGAATGCCCTCCTTCTCTGAAGAAGAAATCCCCAAGATGGGACCAAACCAAAATTATGCTCTCAACATCTTTGTCGACGTTATGGGGAAATATATCCCACTTTTTCTTATCGATAATGGATTAGCTCTTAATAGTTGCCTATTAAGGACCCACAATTGTGTGGGATTGAAAGTGAGTGACCTTGATCCAACATTTTCCATCATACGTGCCTATGATAATACCCGTTGAGAGGTAATGGGATCTATAAATCTTGAAATAGGGGTTGGCCCTATAAATTCGGTTATTGAATTCCATGTCATTAATATCCTAGCCTGCTTTAATTTGCTACTCAGACAGACATGACTCCATAGCATCATAGGGGTGTCTTCTTCCTTTCATCAAAAACTAAAATTCATCACAAATGGGCAGGTCATCACCATCTTGGGCGACGACGGAAATATTAAGAATACAAGCACCAGTAATCTAGTACTTAAAACATACCACGGGATGACCACTTCTACTCATAGCTGGGGATGATTTCAAATATAAGGTTTATCCAGAATATGACCCCCATGGAAACGTCAATGTAATCCAGATGTTCAAGAAAATGCACTTTATGCCCAAAATGGGGCTAGGAAAGAGACAAGAAGGTTTACTTGAACCCAGGGTGTTAAAGAAGGCCTTTCCTCCTTGTATCTTAGGCTATCAGCCATCAGAAGAATAACTCATAATGATCCGTCAGCCTCGACTAAAAAGGAGGTTAAAATGTGCCAAAAATATCTCGAAAGATTCCCTAAATAGAAGATTCATCAGAGAGGGTGAAGATTTCCCCTTCTGCGGCTTCCCAAAACCATGGTATGACCACACAAATAAAAAGAGGAAACTATGAATGGAGATCTTCTTTCAAGATAACTACCTATGGGTCAATATTTCCCAGCACCGTATACAACCTCTCACAGAGGAAATCGGAGATTCTGAGAAAAGTGACTCCGATGATTCTTTCAATTTACATACACTGGGGATAACACTCTACATAATCCACTCAGGAGCTACATCGTTGGATCTATCCCGTCGAATCATAGCTACTGATGCACCTCTCCTCAATTGGAATACTACGCCTGTGCCACCCATTGATATTCAACCTAACCCTGATGTGTATCCCCTTTATTCTTCCCTAGTTGTTCCTCCTTACTCTAATGTAATCGAGACCTCATTTGATGAGATTCTCAATTATGTTTTTCCAATTAAAGAAATAAATGAAAATTTTGAGTATCTGGCTATGTCTCACATTAATTTTCTTGATCCTAATCAAATGCTTGATGATGATGATGATTTTTTAAATGAATAATTCTTAACTCATCTAAATAAGGTTAATAACAAACAACATAACTGCATTCAAGTTAATGAAGATGAAACTGTTGTTGTTAATCTCAGTTCTAGTATCCAACTGTGAGAGATTAGGATAAGGGAAACCCTTGATGATCATGAGGGTGCGCAAATTGAAGAATAATTAAAGGAATTCATGGATGTCTCCGCATGGTCCTATAATGACATGCCTGGCATTTGAATCCGAGATTGCTCAGCACGAGATTCCAACTCTCCCATAATTGAAATCAGTAAAACCGAACCTACAAAAACTCCTCACTGAATAGTCACTCAATGTTAAAGAAGAAGTAGTCAAACAACTGAACTTGGGCTTCATTCGTGTGATCAAATATCCCACATAGAGAGCCAATATTGTACCCGTAATGAAGTCAGGAGGGAAGGTTCGCATGTGTGTTGACTATCGAGACTTGACCAAGGCTTCTCCAAAGGATGATTACCATTTACCCAATATCGACAGGATTATGGAAAATATGTCCAGTCACACTCTCAAGTCATTTACTGATTGGTTGTTTGGACATAACCAGATCAGGATGCACCCCGATCAGCAAGATAAAACTGCATTCATCACCCCTTGGGGAACCGTTTACTACACTATCATGTCATTTGGTCCAAAAAATGCATGGGCTACCTACCAGAGGGCTCCCACCACCATTTTTCATGATTTGATACACAAGGAACTCGAGGTATACATAGACGACATTATTATTAAGTACAAGACTAGGGAGGGTCATTCTCCTGCTCTCCGAAAGTTCTTCGAGCAACTACGATAGTACCAGAGTGACTACGACAGTACCACCTAACCATAATCAATATTGCCGCTGAGGCTTTACTAGCCCAATATCTTGAAGAAATCCACAAATGAAGAGTCATCTCTTACTACCTTGCTGAATACCCCATGGAAGAAGTCGATGTTTGGATCTCTGAGTTCCTAGATGAGAATATCCTCTGTACCTCCCAAGAAGACCTTCGATGGCCAATGTTCTTCGATGGCACTGCAGACAAGAAACGGTATGGCATTGGGATAATCCTAATTGTCCCCGATCATTCTCACAGTCACTTTTCCATCAATTTGGATTTTTCTTGCACCAATAACATGACTGAATATGAGGTATGCATGGTAGGCCTCAAAGTTGCCCTCAAGAAAGGAATTCCATACCTCGATGTCTACAGGGATTCATCCCTAATCATCGGTTAAATACTAAAAAAAGGGAAAGTCAAGGATGAGAAGCTCTTAACCTTCCATTCCCACCTCGAAGATATATCTTACCAATTCTAAGAAATCACCTTCCACTACCTACCCCAAGAAAAAAACAACCTATTCGATTCCCTTATTACTTTAGCCTCAATGATTGACATGCCCGAAGGAATATTCATGGAACCTTTCCTTATCCAAAACAAACATAAACCAACCCACTACTATCACATTGAACTCATAACAGAGGAAGATCCTGAGATAACCACATGCTAGTAATATGATATTTGTTGCCTCCTCAAACATGGAAGGTATCCCCAAGGTTCTGATAAGAAAGATCGAGAAACCCTTCGCAGATTAGTTGCCCAGTACACTGTCGAAGATAAAGATAAAGTACTATTTAAGAAAAACTTCAATGGAATCCATTTACACGCATCGCAGGGGCTGATGTTGAAGAAATGATGTAGAAAATCCACAACGGGGAATGCAGACCCCACCTGAATGGCCATATACTCGCCAAAAAGATCACTCGATAAGGCTACTGCTGGACCACCATGGTTGAAGATTGTATCGCCTCCATTCAAAGATGACACAAATGCCAACAATTTTCAAATTGACAACACTTGCCTCCGGGGGAATTATATAATATGACCTCTCCCTAGATGTTCTCCACATGTGGTACCGACATCATAGGGAGATTTATGCCAACAACATCCAACGGGCATGCGTACATCCTAGTCTCCATTGACTACTTCACTGAGTGGAGACATATATAGTCCTAAATGCCTATTAAGTTTCCGAGTTCATCAAAAAAAAATATTATTTATCGATATGAGGTCCCGCACAAGCTAGTATCAGATAATAGGAAACACTTCATGGTAGAAGTTACATAGGTGGTTGATGAGTATGTAATTCAGAGGAAAAAATCTTCCCCATACAGACCCAAAACAAACAGAGCAGTCGAAGCATCCAAAATAACCTCAAAGCCATCATCATCAAAATGACTGAGAGTTGTCAAAATTGGGTCGATAAGATCCCTTACGCCCTCTGGGGATACTACACTTTAGTTCAAACCTCTATTAGATCTACCCCTTACTCTCTAGTCTATGTCATGGAAGCAGTCCTACTAATGGAGCTAAAAATACCTTCTCTACGCTTCATGCTCGAAGCAAAGTCAGCGAGGAAGACTGACACCAAATATATCTCAATGAGATGTCCCTCTTGGATGAATGGAGTATGAATCCTCTCTATCACATACAAGGGTACCATCGTCGTATAGCGTAATCATTCAATAAGAGAGTCAAGTATTACGGTGTCCAAGAAGGGGACTTAGCCCTCAAAGAAATAGTAGAGCCCATCTCGGACCCAGAGGGAAATTCAAGCCCAATTGGAGCATCCCTTACATTGTGAACAAGATTATGTTCGACGACGCCATTATGCTCACTGACCTTGATGGAGAATAAATGGCGCATCCAGCCAACCTAGACCGTCCCAAGAAATACTATCCCTAGTCCGAAATCTTTGTGCCCTATGACTCTTATCACCTCCCTTCTATTGTAAAAAAAGGGGTATTGATCTCCGTCTAGTCTAAACTATGTCATGCCTATTCCTCTATAAACCCTTTTCTTTCAAAAAATCATTTTAAAAAACTTTTCAAAATCCTTAGAGGTACTTAGGAAGCTTATTTTCTTTACATGAACACGGTACCCTTCTTTTTCACAAAATGCTATTCTTTTTTTACCCCCGATAATGACAATTCATTTTAACATATACATGAACAAAAGGATTATGTATGCCTTAGCTATTGGTATAAATAATTAAAATGAAAAAGTCACCAAGAATCACAACTAGATGATCAAAAACTCATTTATTTCATTATTCAAAATTTTGGTACGATTACATCGGCATAGGGAGTCAAATGACTTCCCTTGTCAGCCTAGTCCTACCTTCTTAAAAATACAAAACAAAAATAATCCCCACTACTACAAAAAATAACCCTCCAATTATTCCCACATAATAACCACAAACATAACCAAAATCCATGCAAAAAGCTTAACAAAATTCTACCCGGAGTTTCCAGAGAAACTAGCCCCCTCATCACCCACATCCTCGGGTGGGGTCCCCAAACTTCCCCTGCCTGAATGGAGTGCCACAGATATTACATAGAGAGATAATACCAGACAAGCTTTGGGAAAACCATAACACCTCCCTACATGGTGTCAAATATAGCAAACCCCATTTGCCCAGTCTCCCTAGCCAGCATCTTGTACAGTACCTTTTTCCACAACCACTTCATGTAGTCCTCTGAGACATGCTACAATCAACCAACAGATTGGGAGGGACGGATAGACGGACGGTGATTCTCCCATAAATAACCAAGACGCATGAACATAAACTCTGTCACGTCCTCCATTTGAAATAATTTCAGTGTCCGCAGTGGCTCAATTTATTCCCAACCGAATTGGCGCAGCAGCTGCCAGGGAAAGTAGAAAGAGGTTTGCCTCAGGCCTAATAATCGGACATATTGGTACTCCTCGAGTTCCAGAATGGGCAGTATCTCCCCTTACCAAGGCACTGACCATCACAAGCCTCGAGCCCCATGATTTATGAAAAAGTTCCCCCAGCTCTCAATGTCCAGACCTACGCTAATAAAATAGCACGAGAAGAATATTAGAATCACCAAAAAGTGATATTCAAGTGGGACCACCATACGAAATCTCTCTAACAACCACATGAACAACATTATAGGGCTACCCCTCTTAATTTCGGAAAAACCTTCCCTCTAAGCATCAATACCATTAAAAGTCTCCGCCAGTATCACCACTGCAAGATTGCGACAATACGACATCTAAGAAACAATAGCTGCAAGTTGGGGGTCCACCTATACTTCCCAAGTTACCAATATCAATTTTGAAACCAGGCCCAGAATGATGTCCCCTGCATGAACAACATCACTGACATCCCACAAATGCACATAATGCAACATTGTAGCAAGAGAAAGCATTCCTCCTATGACTAATGACTTGTCTGCCAAAGGTGAAATGTGGAGAAGTCCCATCAATAGCTCCGTAGGGGACTAGGAAAACTCACGCATAGATGCCGTAATGCTGGTATTTATCCCTAACATGGTGGAGAACTCTTCATAGGTTGAACAGACTTCTTCCAACCCGAAGAAAAATACATGGTCTTCAGGGTACCAGAATTCCACGACTGCCATCAGCATATTCCACTCTATTGGCAAGTTGTGCCAGAAAAAGACTCACCGCATGTTGAAAATGTCATAGTCAACGTTGTAGGAACACATTGCTTCCAAAATTTTGAGGTTGTTTGCGAACTCAACACTGCCCTGGAGAGCCATATCACAGAAGTAAAAAATAATGAGTGAAGAAGGATGTAAAAGAAAAGGAATGTGGAAGTGTGAACAAAAGCTCCATCCGCACCCCTATTTATACTTCAAAACAATTTAACCAAAACAAGGAACCCTGCATAAATTAGAAGAAATTTTACCCCACCAAGTACCAAACAATCAAAGGAAGTTCAATCAAAGTCTTAGTTGACGGTACTGGACTAACATGCTGATAGGTAGGACAGGGGTCATACCGAACGACAAAACCCTATTTTTGGGGAAATCTTTTTTTCTTTTCTTTTTTTTCATAACCAAAAAATTCAATTAAAATAATTTATATTCTAAGGGAATTTCGATTTACCTTTTTTGACTTATCCCATTTTTAAAATAAATCCTTTTTCCAATCATTTTTAGTTCTCTTGATGGTTTCGGTAGCAAAGTAAAAAGAGCATGTGCATTAATCACACAAAAACAAATTCATAAAAATACATTTCATTTGTATAGATATTTTTTATGCTACATTAGTTTTTGTAGGAAAAACAAGAAGGAACCAGAATTGCATCTCGAATGTGGGCAGTCGTCAAAGATAACCAGTCCCTGATGTCCTTCAGCCAGGTGGTGGAGACCCAGATGTGCGGCAAGGGAAATTAGAAAATAGAAAATCAACCAGTCTAAGGTAAAGAAAAGAAATCAAGAAATATAAGGACAAAGAGATAAAAAGAATACTTCAGGTTGAAGGAACTTCTCTATCAAGACCAAATCCTCCGGGTCCATATCATTAGGAAGATGCTACACATGCACTGACCCTCTATCATCTCGCCGAATGTTGTAACTGGGTGAGTGTAAACGTATGAAAGAACGCTTCGACGTCGCCACCACTGATGTCATTGCACCGCCTGCACTATGGGAGGACCCCACATGCCGACTCGAACCCGCACGATGGAGAGGAATCTCATTATATATATTGGGCGACATCAACCAGTTCGACACAAAGTCCATGTAATCGTACGTCACCGCTATGTTGGAATACAACGATTAAGTCACACCCGTCAATACTACCACCCAGACATCGTTTAATATTTCTTGCACTTGACTTATGAACACTGGGGGCTTCGTCGGTGGAACCGTAACCTTATCTTCCACAATCTTTCAGGCTAACCTCTCCCTGAGGTTCCAAGAATAGCCAAACTAATGCGCCAGCGGACGCCGCATCTGCACATGTCCCCCAGTCAACCTAGTGTGTTAGATAGCCCTCCCCCATGGATAGAAGGTAACCTGAAAATTCTCAGCAAGAACCAAAGATCAGTATCAAGAAAAGATCATCACAGGAAGGATAGTCTCAATAAAAAAAAGACTTACCCGCTCGCTCATCGGGTCGGTCAAGACCTTACGCACTATGTCTAGAGAAAGAAACTTCTTCGACTGTCGGTTGGACTTCCACCACTGATACTTCCAGTAGAATCCCTAATGGAATCCTCATTCAAATCTATCAATGGGGTGTTAAACCCAATCACCTCATAGAACTAGGTCTGCAAAAGGTCAGCAATTAAGAAATCAAGAATAAAATGGATAAATGAAAATGCGAATGCATAAGGGAAAATGTGAAAAATGAAGAATACCTCAAGAAGATACATGGTTGTAGTAAAAGTTTGTTGGTAGCACCGGTTGAATGCATAAAAAGAATAATAAATGGTCGCCAAGGTTAGGCTCCCCCAGTCATAAAGAGGGATGCACGAAAACACCCTAAAAATGATAAAAACCACAAGTGGACAATGTCGCCAATCATCACCACTAAGAAACCTCCCAGCACAAGCACAATTAACAGACAAGCCAACTAATGCACCTCTCACCCATAACTCTCATCAATCCTCCTCCTCAGCAACAACTCTCTCAAAATACACAAACGAAGAGAGACCCCATAAATCACCCTCTCCACATCACCCAATGCCTCCATCACCGCCTCTGGCATCACCCTCAGTGTCCTACCCACCTCAATTTCCATACCGTTACAATCCAGCCTCAACAGTTACTGCACATCTATAGGAGTCATCATCATCTCCCCAAAGCCAAAATTATAGGAGTCAACAGCTACCACCGTACCTCCCCAAAGCACAGAAAACAGCCGTTGAATGAGGCATCTCATCCAGAATAGACGCCAATCTCCCAAAATCGATTGATAACACCATACAGCGCACCGCAGGTGGAAGATTCTCCCAAACATACCTAATCCCCGTCATCCCTCCGGAACATATAGTCGACATAGAAACATCAAACTGTCAAAAAACAAAGAGAACCCTTGTCAGAATAAAGAAATCTCGTCAAGAAAAAAGGAAGAGAATACCAAAAGTCATAAATACTTACATATCAGCTAGGGTTCACCACCCTGGAGTAGCAATGATGCAAAGTCTTGCATAAGAGAATCCGATCATCTGCTACTGGCTCAAATGAGTCAAAAGAGTTCTCGCTACCTAGTGCAAGGGGCCCCCTAGACCTCCATTCCAATCTTGCCCAACCGTCAGCATTGAGCCATGCCATGTGGGTTGCGCTACTTAAGAAATTGACCATCTTTGACGTCAAAACAATTTGCATAAAATAATTGTAGAAGAATTCAAGTTAGAAATCTATGAAAAATGAGGAGAACCCGCCCCCTTTTTATAGGAGGCTAAGGGGCATGTCGATTGGCATTCCCTACCACCGACCGATCGCCACTATCCCTCCACCTAATCGAGGTACCCCTAAAGGCCATACCACTTCCATTTGTCACCCCTCTATCTATGCTAGTCGGCACCACCTTTCAAATTTCATATAAAAAGTCCAAAAAATACTAAACAATCTCGGAAAATCGCTGAAAATTTCCTAAAATTACCAGATGAATTTTAGAACCTTTTTACCACACTCAAAAATCTTACCTCCCTAGTGGAATTCCCAAAATCATTTTAATGTCTCCCCAACAACGTCTCCAAAGCACACCAAAAAATTGAAAAATTTCCCAGCTAAGGAACATCCAACCCTCGGATCATTTCCTCTTCCCCAGCATAACCTAAAATCAAATGCTTCCCCAAATCCCCAACGGAACTACAGATACATATCCTGAGAGTAATCCCAAACTTAAGCCTGCAGAATTGGTCGCTTGTACTTAAGCGCTCAGAATTGGCTATGACTCGCAGAATTGGCTTCGACTCGCAGAATTGGTCGCTTCTACTTAAGCCCGCAGAATTAGCTTTTACCTGCAGAGTTGGACGCTTTTACTTAATCCTTCAGAGTTGTTCGGTTCTACTTAACCCCTTATAATTGCATTCAACCCCCAGAATTGGTCGCTCATACTTAAGCCCTTAAAATTGTCTTTGACCCACAGAATTGGTTGCTTCTACTTAAGCCCTTAGAATTGGCTTTGACGCGCAGAATTGGTCACCCTTATCTTAAGCTCGCAGAATTAACTTCCACCTACTTGGTTGCTCTAACTTAAGCCCATAGAATTGGATTTGACCCGTAGAATTGGTCGCTCCTACTTAAACATGTAGAATTGGTCGCTTCTACTTAAGCCCTCGAAATTAGCTTCGACCCGCCAAATTGGTCACTTTTATCTTAAACCCGTAGAATTGACTTTGACCCACAGAATTGGTTATCTTTATATTAAGCCCTCGAAATTGTCTTCGACCCTCATAATTTGTCATCCTTACCTTAAGCCCGCAAAATTGGCTTTGGCCTGCAGAATTGGTCACTACAACATAGGTCCTCAGAGTTAATCCCATCTCGCAGGATTGGTCGCCTCCCTAACTTTGACCTCATGCGTCATCGCCTTTAGGTCCTTAGAATCGACCATCCCAACATCATGTTAGGTCCTTAGAATCGACCTCAACCCTCTGAGTCTGTCATCCTCATCACTTAGGTCAACATAACCGACCTATATTATGTGGTATCTATTCGATGGCTTTTGCTTGTTCCATGATCACCCATCAAGTGGCTCTATATACACCACATTCTAGTACCCCCTAAGTTTGACATCTTCTCACCGAGATCTATCAAAAAAGATCCATGAAGCTTATAAAATTTTGAAGAAAAAAAATTACACAGACAGTAAACTTTACTGTATGAACTAGAAAATGAAATAGTTTTATATCTATGACATTTTCACAAACAGTGACATTTTTTGTATTAATATTACATAGGCAGTAAAATTTACTGCTAAACAAATGGGTCAAATAATCTATTAGCTCATATATATATATATATATATATATATATATATATATAATAAGATGGAATGGTTTTTGAATTGGCAAAAATGTATGAGCACAATAACGGCTGTGATCTGTTAAGAAAAAATCAATGGTTGTGATGAAATCTGAAATTTCATTCTCCCGCCCATATGTTTTCTGATCCAAATTTTCTTTATCCGCTCAAAATTTACTCTATTTCAAATCTTTCATACTCCACCACTTCCCAAGGTCATCGACACTCAGCCTAATAAAACCCATTAGTACACGAGTCATATTATTTCATCTACTCCCTCTACCTATTTTTTACCCAACTATAATTTTGAAGCTTTGTTTCTCTCTCCAACTTAGTATTGGAAATGGAGCTCCTAAATCCATTCTCGAGTTGGTACTCAACTGGCGCAGTGAAAGTGAAAATCCTTCATGCTCCTATTTACAGATCTTTCCATCCTCTTAAGCTAAGGTTTCGACAACAACTATTGGTTGTTGAGTCGACAACAACTATGGAAGTTTATATGCCTACATCTCCTAATCGTCGCCTTTGTCCTCCTCACAGCGGGTCTTAATCTCTCCTACATTTTCGTTTCTTTCCTGCATTTCCTTATCGATCTCTCAACCCATTTCTTACGCATCTTAATCTTTCTTTCTCTATACAGATCCGAAGTCCTATGGTTCCCTTTTTCATAGGTATTTTTGAGTTCTGAAATGCATTTTCTCTATGCAGATCTGAAGTTTTTTTCATTTTTTCCTTTTCCTTTTGGTTCATTATTGGGTATTTTCTCCATAAAAATATGGTTTTATCGCTGTATTGAACGTTATTTTTTTGTTTTCATTTATTGAACTGGCATTGAAGATGACGACTTTTTTTTTATACAGGGATATTGATAAAGCTTTGAAGATGGATCTAAAAGATACATTCATCTTCGATTTTTCGTTTCCCATTTTATCATTATTGAGTGTTTTCTCCGTACATATCTGGTTTTATGGCTCTGTTGAGCGTTTGTTTTTTCATTTGTTGTCCGGGCGTTGAAGATGATGATTTTTTTTTGTTTTCATATAGATGCTTTGATCAAGCATTAAAGATAGATCTAACAGATACATTGTTTGATGGTAAAATTATAACAGATCAAGCTTTGAAGTGGTGGGATTTCATACAGATACATAGACGCATTTTTTTGTTTTCATTTGTTGAACCGGCGTTAAAGATTTTTTTTCAAATTTTTGGTAATTAAATTAGAATACGTGACTCTCAAAGTAAGGTGAAAAATAATTTTTTTATTATTGTTTGATGGAGTTATTGGAATTTGTTTCACTATTTTGGATATTTTTATGTGTATACACTTACCTTTTTTTGATCACTTTTACATGTACGCAGGGGTTTCAAAATAGGTTTTGGTTTTGAGAAGTGACGTTTTTAATTGTTTGTATCATTGTAGTGTATGCCCAGTTTATACCTACAATACTTTAATATTTTGAATCCTTAAGTCAGATTTTTTTTAGAAGTTTCGAAATGTATTGGAACAAGAAAGAATGAGTTAAATAATTCATGAATATTTCATTAAGTCATTTCATCATGATGTTAGCATCTTTTATATGCTTTGTTGTGTTTTGGGGTTATTAAATATACGAATTTGATTTATCTATGATTTGAAAAAAAAGTCTTTTATGGTTTAAATTTGATACATTAAAAATTCAATAAACTTTTTAGTTTTCTTGAATTTGGTTCGATGGATCACCTAATTTTACGAAAATTTAAATACTAATTACAAAAATTTCAAATATTTTATTTAGTTCTAATACTATATGATGTTTCAAAAAATATTTGTGAAATATAGGGATTTAAAAAAAATCAGCGGTGATGGTTTTGTTTTATGTTTTGTGAAAGATTAAGATGGTATAACTTTATGTTTGGGTACATTCAAATCAAGGGATAGCAAGAAGACAATGATGATATCTAAGTATAGATATGATGTGTTATGTCAGAATAATGCTCAAGCACATGGCTCAATTTCCCATTTGAAGATTGAGTTTTTTACTTTCAAATTTTTGATTACCTATGATTTAAATCACTTTCCTTATCAAAATTGTGTTCATTCATCTTCAATGTAAAGGTTTCATTTACAAGTTTTTTTTTCAAAATTAAGGTACAAAATAAATTGTACACAATAAGTATGAGTAATGATACTCTTACCAGGTCTAAGTATTGGTTTAGTATCAAATGCGTTTTATTTAATTGTTCAGTGGTGGGACTTACAGTATTCCCTGGCAAGATCCACACTATAATACAAATAAATAAAGTAGTACTGGTACTAAATCGGTGCTAACATCCAGTGTGGATAACATTTTCCCTATAAATATGTATTTTTAACATTTTTTTAAATATTACATGTTTTTTAAATATTACACGTTTAAAAAAGTATTAAGTTTTTTTTTTTAAATTAAGATAGTTTTAAAACTCTATAATTGAAAAAAAACTTAAAAGTGTACATTAAAAAAACATCTACAAATTTTATTTTCCTAAGGATGACAATCCAAATCGTATTTATAAATAAATTATGTTTATAGTCGTACACATGTGTTATTAGAGTATAAGGGTAACTCGCATAGTGAGTAAAAATTATAAAATTTAATTGAGTAAAAGTTTGAAATGTTATAATAAAATAATACTAATTGCAAATCTAAATTAGACCTTTCTAAGAAACAAATGCATGGTATTAAATTGTAACCATGCAAGCATTGGATTGATATACTAAACGTGTCATCTACTCGGGTTACACCTAGCCATGACGAGTAAATGTCCCATGGGATGATCAACAATATTTATATTTACACTATTGGCAATACGGGAATAAATTTATAACGGAAGCAAATTTATTGCCATGTCATACAAAATATCACGCTTATCTATTGCGAACTAAATACGACATACGGTCCTATCAACGATGTACATTTCGAGAATGAACTTCATGTAAAATTAGGATCATGCAATAATTAATAATTTATGTTTAGAGTTATATTAAGTATCACACAAATACATGTATGGTGTAAAAGAGTTAAGTTACATGTAACAATTATGCACTTATATATCTTGGAGAACGATATATAGATTTTTGTTCGGGAACGGTTTTTTTTATATTTTGCGATTACGTAGTTTCGAAATTTTCGGTGTTTCAAAATTACGTATTTTAAAATTTTCTTCATGCCTTCAGGCACGGGTATCCGCTAGTATATATATATATATATATATATAGATAGATAGATAGATAGATAGATAGATAGATAGAGAGAGAGAGAGAGAGAGAGAGAGAGAGAGATACCCTTATTTTTAGTTTAACCCATTTAGTCACTCGAACACCCACTTATTCAATATTCTCTTATTTTTAAAGGTTCGCGCCAACGACACCCAATGCCACCACTAGTCACCCCAAACCGGAGATCTGGTGGATCCAAACCCCATTAATCCAATATTATCTTATTTTTAAAGGTTTGGGCGAGCGACAACCCATGCTAGCTCTACCCACCACAAAAAAAGAAAATAAAATAGTTTTATATCTGCGAAATCTTCCCAAATTCTTGTAAAAATGTCACATTTTCTTGTGAACACAATAAACTTTACTGCATGCACCGAAAAGGAAATAGTTTTATATCTATGATATTTTCACAAACAGTAACATTTACTGTGTTGAAATAGTTTTATATATGTGTCATTTTCGTAAACAATAGCATTTATTATGTTGATATTACACAAACAATAAAATTTACTGTATTGGTCAATTAATGTTAATATATATATAAAACTAGAGTGAACTCAAATACTCATTTATCCATTATTCTCTTATTTTTGTAGGTCTGGCACCCAATGCCACCCCTGCTCACTCCAAACCGGAGCTCCAGTGGATCCAAACCCATTTATCCAATATTCTCTTATTTTTTGAGGTTCGCGATAGAAGCAACCAATGCCATCTATACCCACTGTAATACCCCGTATTTTTTAACATAATTTATTTTAATTATGGGATAGGGATTAATTAATTTAAATGGAGTAAATTTAATTATAATTAATTCAAATTTAATTAAATAATTACAAGCGTGATGAGAGTTAGTATTTATTAGTGATATTTATGTTGAATATTTCTTAGTGAGTAAGTAATATGTGACTACAAAATATTAAAGTTGTCGTGAGTGAAAAATACGACAGTTATGAAAATTAAGTCGGGACGCACATGTCAGTCGTGTCGGGACTAATTTAATGAAATAAAAAGTGAATTAATTCTAAGTCGCTTGCATTGTCATTTCGAGTGCGCCAATGTATCTGGAAGGTTTGAGTTAGTCAGAACAGTTCACTCAGGGATTTAGTTTGGGTCTCGTGACGATTTTAGGCCTAACCATCATCCCAGGACGACATTTTGGTAATTTCTATTTTTGGTATTTAATTACCTACAAAAATTAGAGAAGTATATTAGGTGATTGAGGTTTTCTTCTAGGGTTAAAACCTGCATATATCACAGAGGCCATTAGAGGAGCAAGGTGAGGAGCTCCCCAAGGTTAGAGCCACCATAGTTGCACTGTTTTCCACACAAACATCATTGGAGTGTAGATCGGGGGAAGGAGAACACAACCACATCATCAAATATCAGAGATTCCGACTTATATTCTTGAGTCAAGTATCTATCTTGTTGTTCTTGAGTTGATAATACATCCATGTTAGAGTAGGAAGAATAATCACATGCTTTCATAAATATTTCTATGTTTTTGGAAGATTAAATTCACATGTTTAGGAAGAATCTATGTAGGCTAAATTCCTTGTCATGGGTAGAGTATAATCCATGAATTTGTAAATGATATTAGAGGAAGAAATCTGGAAAACATTAAAGTTCTTGAAAAATCATGCAAATATAGGTGTTGATGTAAAAAACTAGATCGCTCTAATAATTTAATCACAGATAAATAAATGAGACATGATATTTTTAAAGTGGTTCAGCCTTGTATGAATGGCCTACGTCCACTGTTATGTTATTGCTGAGTGTTTGGGAACTCTTGATTACAAATTCTCTCAAGAAATTCTGGTCCCTTTGAATGAGGGTGATACAAGGTATTTATAGCCCTTAGGCTGTACATGAAAGGGTTGATGCATTAAATGATATACATATGAAAGGGTAATACATTTAAGGCATCGCGTGCGTCAAGATGATGAACATTCAATGAATAGTTGAACTGTTGATTATCTGGTAATTAATGATACGGCCGAGATGCAGCTCGGACCGCCTTAGTTGCTCGTTTCTCAGGATTTCCTCAGAGCGTTATAATACCTCGGAGTGCTGACGTTCCTCAGTGTATCCTCGTTGCTCGGAGAGACTATGAGTTGGTCGGGGAAATGAACTTCCTCGTTGTTATTGTGCCACGTAGATTGACAAGTGTCTTCGTATGATTCGTCCACATCAGTATATTAATTTTGGTATTAACAATAGGGTTTGAGTTAAAATCTTAAATTGCCCTTTTTAATGATGAGTCCTTAAGGAATAATTAATTTTTTTAAGCTAGAAATCATTCATACCTATTGCTAATATGTTTGTGATGTTCGGTTGGGAGATGTGGATGATTTTTTTATAGGTTTTAAGGATAAATTTGGTTGAAACCCGTAGGCCTTAATTTGGAAAATCTGGGTAATAACTGATCGATCGATCAATCGAACTTAAATGTTGATCGATCGGTCGACCTTGAATGTCGATCGATCGACCCTTCACTTCGATCGATCGACCCCTTATGGAATTTGAAACTTGTTCCCTTTTTGATGATGAATCCAATGTCTCTTTGTAGGAACCCTTATACGTAATTTATTTACCCTAATGGGACTTGGGAAGGAGAAGTAGATTTGTGGTGAGGGTATGGGTAGTGCGACTTTATGTGAGAATTAACGGTAGGGTTACGAGGTTATAAATTGGGATATGATTGCGTGTGTGATAAATTGGGCGTTACGCAAGTTAATTACGACTTAGGACAGTGAATTATAGAGAATACACATATTGATATTATATTATGATACACTTCGGGGGTCGAGAAGTATTTGGGAACTTACGATAATTAAGAGTATTAAAGGGCAATTGATTATACGTAGGACTCGGGCGCTACGTGCCACGTATAGTTTGAACATGTTTGGTTAATGGGTGTACCTATATGAATAATGCAATTTCATATATATATATATAGTATGTGAGTATCCGTGTGTAATCATACTCACGCTACTTGACATCACTGAGGTTTCCGCATCGGGACAATCTTATCTCTATGTGACCTCTATGGGGGGATATTAACTTATGCCCTAGAACATAGCCTCCATGGTACAGGCTATCTGGGAATGATAGTCAGATGGTCCTAAGAGACGTGACGGTATGTGATGACCTATTAGTGACTTGGAACTATGATTCGCATCCAATATGTGTATTTGTGTTAATACAGTTTGAGAGTGGATCTGAACTAGTATTTCCCTCATTTGTACGAGAGGTATAGGAACTTGATAGTAGACTATGCCAGCACCATGGATTTTATGTGGGGTGCCCTATTGGGGTGTATATATATATATATATATATATATATATATATATATATATATATTATGAGTGATAAATATATATACCTATGATTCATCTACTGTGCGTGTAAGTAGATAAAATGGAATAATTCCTATTAAATAAATTTAGTGTTTGAGAACGTAAGGTCATATTGAGATTTACATAGCTGGCTTGGTAAATTGATAAGAAAAAGTTATCGTGTATAAATTATAATTATGGGATCACGTGAACCAGGATTAATAAGAGGAGATTGGGTTGGACTATTTAACTGGATTAGCTTTATGCAGGCTTATTTAGTTGTACGTTAGGCGTGCACACTAGTTGAGGGGTGAGAATTTCCAAGTGAGTGTCGAAATATTAACATGTATATAATATCAACTGGTGAGCATTTTGTATACTTGCTAAACTATTTTAAAAGATATTTTACACCCGGGATCTGACCCATTTGTTGTCATCTCTCCTTCTCTTATATATATATATATATATATATATATATATATATCACAGGTTCCCAGACATATTTGCGTCAGACCTGGATCTTCAAATGGTTGGCGTGCTGCAGCTAGTGTGGGAGTTGCAAGCCCTTGCATTTAGACGACTTCATCTTTGTCATCTCAGCTCTTCACTTAGTCATTTTAGATGGGGCATGTGTCGCCCATTTCTAATTTTATTTAGTTCGGAGTGACTTGTACTCTTTATTTATTTCAGTATTTTGTTTTAGTTGAGATTGTTTAAGTATGTCATTGTTCTTCGATTTGGGATGATTCATCTAGCCTTTTTATTTCACTTGGATTCTTTGGTATTCAATATTATTATATGTGTTCTTAAATATGGTTTCATATATTAACTCATAACACTGTGACTTAATTTATAAAATTAAATGTTTTGACACTTAGTTTAATTATTTATTAGGTAAATAAAGAAAAGTGTTTTCTTCAGTGATGCTAAGAATGAACCAATCGGACACTTTGAGCTAATTTAATAAAGGACTGATCACCCGGTATTTAGTTATGTGGGGTGTCACAGGTGGTATCAGAGCATCAGGTTCTAGTTTCCTTAGGATCTGTGCGGCTTATTATGCTTCCCGCGTTGCTTACTTTGATGTAGATCCCTATGTTTAGGATTGTTAATTTCTATGCTGAGATTTCATTCTCCTGCTATAACGTATATATTAGTGAATCTTATTTGTGTTAGAATGTGTTCGAACAATGAAGTATAATAGGCGAGCATCGTCGGGTGGACAACAATAGGAAGGGCTTAGTTGTAGTTGAACAGTATATTTGAGGATGATGATCGTAGTCAAGGTCATCGTTATTATGGCACGGGAATCCAGGACTGTAAAGATGGCTAGGATGCAGTATATGATTTCTAAGTGCTGTTATAATCGAAAGTGGAGCCAAATTAGACTCACCCAACGTGGTAGGACTTAGAGAGAGTCAGACGAAGCATTGAAGAGAACCATTAATGGAAGTTCTAGCAATGTGGGAATTGTGTTTGATTAACCAACAAAGGTAAAATATATCCAAAGGCTTAGACATTTGGTGGAGTATGGTTAAATCGAAGTGAAAATTAGGGGTAAAATTTTCTTGACTCGTCCGAGAAAAGTTATAATGGTGGGAGTTAACCACCACATTTAGAGATGGAAAGTTGTGTCATTGGAAGGATCATAGTACGATTGGATCGCAAGTTCCTTCATCAGATGTTTAGGATAAGATGTAAAAATTGTGTTGAACTCATCACAGGAGGGCCGGACAGAGATCCATGTGTGAAAATGAATTTAATTATATAGTGAATCTTGTACTGGATGAAGTAGATACAAATGGGGAAAAGGATTTTAAGTGGGAAATCGACTCGTAAGAAAAGTTGAGAACACTTAAAGGGAATTATGCTGGACAGTCGATCAGTTGAAACGCTGTTAAAATAATCAAAATATTTGTTCGGTGAGTAAGATTGGATGAAACACAGTTAGTGAAACCCCCCAAGGGGGAGACCCATTAGTTGACCCATTTAAATAACTCGGATAGCTGAATTCTTACCAGGTAACGGTGAATTTGGTCTGGACTGTTGAGACCAGCAATGCTTTCCTTAGCACCAATGGAACAAAGGAAACAACGGGGGTAGCCATCAAAGTTGAGACTACCAGAGTCTGAAAGAAGGTAAACCCTAATATGGTCAATAGGATCAGAGATAAGTGGATTGCGTGTAGAGGTATTTTGTGGAGAGTAAAATCACATGCACTAATTTTTCTCGAAGAGAGTAAAGGGATAAGGGTATGGTGCCTAGTAAGGGCAATGGTTAATGTAATTTTGGTTTGGTTCGTACATGCATGTTATGTTCGAAAACCATTTGAGAATCCAAGGCAATTGGTAAGGTAGAAGTATAAGTTTTACCCTCGGAGGATGAGGAGTGTTTTATGTGACTCGAGTGAGTCACTACCATTTTATCATTGCTAGATTTGAATGTGAGACGAGTTAGTTCTAATATCGATAACATTATTATTATGTGAATGTTTTCACTGGTATAGAGGGGTTATCTTTAGTGTTATCCGCGAAGAATGAATGGGTGTATTGATAGTTGTATATACCTTATTGAGATTACTTGTTTTAGTGATGTGTTATACGAGTATGATATTATCCTGATTATGGTTTTGTAGTAATAATTAGACCGATAGTGGACTGATATCGCAAGCCTATTGGAGTTACCGCCCTAGTGCAGATATTTTGTTCTGACGAAGCCTCACCTATGAGAGGGTCGACCTCGCATTTATATCATATATTATAGAGACTTTAAAGGGTATAGTGGTATCAAAATGTCTAATCCCGGTGTGTGTAGGGACTTTATTGACATAATTTGGTGTGTATTGGGTTTACTGTTGAGCTAAAAGATTTAACTCATTATTATGTTTAGCGCTCAGGACTTAGTGATACTAAAAGCGCATTGTCATATCACTCCTTTAGGGATGTGAGGGTTAAGACTTATATTCATATGTTTGGGGAAAGGATTTTGTAAGTCTTGATTGCATGTGTATGAGGTTTATGGAATGCGATTACCACCAATGCTGAGTGATAGTGCAATTGGCAAAAAGTTCCTTATTTAAATGAAATTACTGGAGGAGGGGTAGCCTTATGCCACGAGACAAGAATATAGGGGTAAATGTTATGGATGGAGGGACAAACGGATTTCGATAACCAACAATGATAAGTAGTAGTGTATCGGGGGTTCCTTATTTGGATTTTATTTTGCGAGACATCCCATGCATGAAACTTAGTGTAAGGTTGGAAGTAGAGGGATGTTTGGTCATTAGTCCATGAGTCCGGTACCTCGGTCGTTATAGAAGTAGGTAGTTACAACTATAAGTTGGAAGTTAAATTATGATTTTAGGTCAGTGGAGTTGGTTGTGTGGTAAAGAAGAATTAAAAATTTTATTTTATCACCACGGGTTGAAGGGTGGAACGATGTTAAGGAGGATTAAAAATTTCAGTTTCTGGGGTGATTGAGAATACCCAAGTTTTATAGCCACGTTGTAAATACAAGGGCAATAAATAATTGAGTGTTATGTGTGAAGCGTATGCCATGTTTATTCTAGTATGCACGGTTTATAGGGTGTGTGGGCATCCTAGTTAGCTGATGTCAGAATCGCCTGGGTTAAGCATCGCATGGGAATAGATGTGTGAAATATATGTCGTGGGACTAATATAACGAAGTAGAAATGGTAGAGGGGATTAAGCATCGCGTGATAAGGATGATAATCCATATATATGTTTGCGATTAGAGTAGCACACCCGAATTTTGTTGAAAGGTTGTAGGAAGCTATTTAAAAACGGGTATCCCTTGAGAAGAGTAAAATCTAATTATTAGGGAAAATTTGGAGTGGAGTTTTACCCAATCCAAAGTTGAGAGTGACTTGAACATGAATAGAATGATGATGTCAATAAGGTGTAAAAAATGTCCCAAAGTGCACATCGTGGTGAATAGTGCACAGGTAAAAACTTTGGGTATACATCGAGGAAAGAAGGGGAGTATTAAGTACCACTTAATGTGAGATATTATTAGTGGAAATTGGTTTTGAGGGGTACATAGTGATTAGTCTCCACATACACCACTCGTAGATAGAAAACGGTTGGAGCAAGAGGATTAACTGGAGAATTTTGTAGCAATACGACGATTCCTGTAATGGAAGAGGGAAGTCAAGTTGTTAAATATCTTTGATGGGATGACAACCTCAAGATTAATTCACGAGTTCCGTCAAATGTGTGAAATAAGATGACAAAAAGAAAGTAATTTCTATTCTTTTGGGTGATTTACACTATTAGATATTGTGCCCGATTTTTCTATGAGAAGGAGGATCACGCAGGTACGTGGTCCTGCCCAGTATTGTTGTGAACTAGGATGAGATCCTTGAACCCCACCTTCAATACGAGATTTCAGGAAGTAGTGGGGATAAAGTTTGGTTTTGAGTTGCATCACCTATAGCCTGAGGAATAGGCGGAAGGTGATTAATGACAAGTGGAGTTGTATGAAAGTCATTGTGATCATTTCATTTCCACAACGAATATAGTTAGTAAGTGAAGTATATTACGATAATTGGGAGAAGATATTACCGAATGGTATAGTTATGTGTAAGCACTCATACCTATTTATTGTGGACAAAGTGATTATTGAGGTTTTCAGTGGAAAAATCTTAACCATTCTCCCTCTGGTTGTTTAGTGGTGAGCGGTGATTAGAATTTTGGATTGGTCAAGTTTAAGTCTGATGACTAAAGTTGATTAACCACAAACTTTCTTAGGTAACATTTGACTATCGTAAAAGTTCATCACCAAGAACCGAGATTTAAAGAATGGACAAGAGTGGTTAGATGTTCAAGTGGTTTCTCTCAGGATGGGAGTTTTGTGTATCGATATACACGGGAAGTAGTTATGTAATGAGGTGAGACCTCCTAATAATATTGAGATAATTGAGTCAATGATGTAGGATCGTCTTATTCGAATGTTGTTTGGTAAGAGAAAAATGTGAGATGATGTTATTGAGGTGTGACTCGATAACTGATAAAGTGTCGAGAGTGTTGAAAAGCTTGTTGTGAGGCGGGGGCTATAGTGATTGAGCGCCTTACTCTGAAGTTTGTTTTCAGTACTAGAGGATGTGGTGTGCAATATCCTCAGTATTTGTAGCGGTTGTATCTAAATTTCGGGAGTTATTATGGAGGAAGTATGTAATACCTTGTGTTTTTTAATGTATTTGATTTTAACTATGGGACTGGGCTTAATTAACTTAAATGGAGTAAATTTATTAATAATTTATGTGAATTTAATTAAATAATTACTAGAGTGATGACAGTTAGTATTTACTAGTGATAATTATGTTTAATATTACTTATTGAGTAAAGTAATATATGATTATAAAATATTAAATTTTTTGTGAGTTAAAAATACAATAGTTATGTAAATTAAGTCGGGACGCGCGTGTCAGTCGTGTCGGGACTAATTGAATGAAATAAAAAGTGAATTAATTCTAAGTCGCCCGTATGGTCATTTTGAGTGGGCCAATGTGTACAGAAGGGGCGACTTAGTCTGAAAAGTGTACTCAGGGATTTAGTTTGGGTCTTGGGGCGATTTTAGGCCTAACCGGCATCTCGGGAGGGCATTTTGGGAATGTCTATTTTTGGGATTTAATTACCTACAAAAATTATAGAAGTATATCAAGTGTTAGAGGTTGTCTTATAGGGTTAAAACCTGCATATTTCATAGAGGCCATTTGAGGAGGAAGGTGAGGAGATCCCCAAGGCTAGAGCCACCATGGTTGCACCATTTTCAGCACAAACATCGTCGGATTGTAGATCGGAGGAAGGAGAACACAACCACATCATCAAATCTCATAGATTCGGACTTATATTATTGACTCAAGTATATATCTTGTTGTTCTTGAGTTAATAATACATCCATGTTAGAGTTGGAAGAATAATCGCATGCTTGCATAAAGATTTATATGTTTTAAGAAGCTTACATTCGCATGTTTAGGAAGAATCTATTGAGGCTAAATTCCTTGTCATGGGTGGAGTATAATCGACGAAATAGAGAATCATATTAGAGGAAGAAATCTGGAAAATATTGAAGTTCTTGAAAAATCATGCAAATATAGGGTTTAAGTTAAAATCTTAAATTACCCCTTTTAATAATGATTCCTCAAGTATTTATTGAAGTTTTTACTCTAAAAATCATTTATACCTATTGATAATATGTTCGTGAGGCTTGGTTGGGAGATTGGGAAGATTTCATACAAGTTTTAAGGATAAATTTAGTTGAAACCTGTAGGCCTTAATTTGCAGAATCTGGGAAATAACTGATCGATCGATCGATCAACCTTGAATGTCGATCGATCGATCGACCCATTCCAGATTTTGAAACGTGTTCCCTTTTTAATGATGAATCCAACGTCACTTTGTGGGAACCCTTATATGTAATTTATTTATCCTAATGGTACTTGGGAAGGACCAGTAGATTTATGGTGAGAATACGGGTAGTGCTACTTTATGTGAGAAATAACGATAGGGTTATGAGGGTATAAAATGGGATATGATCACCTGTGTGATAGATTTGGCGTTATGCAAGTTAATGACGACTTAGGACAGTGGGTTATAGAGAATACACCTACTAATATTATGTTATGATACACTTCGGGGGTCGATAAGTATTTGGGAACTTACGCTAATTAAGAGTATTAAAGGGGAATTTATTATACGTAGGACTCGGGCGCTACGTGCCACGTATGGTTTGAACATGTTTGAGTCGTGGGTGTACCTATCTGAATAATATAATTTCATATATATGAGTATATGTATATATGTATATATATTATGTGAATATCCACGTGTAATCATACCCGCGTTACTTGCTATCACAGAGGTTTTCGCATCGGGACAGTCTTATCTTGATGTGACCCTTATGGGGGATATTGACTTGTGCCCTAGAACATAGCATCCTTGGTACAGGCTATCTGGGAATGATAGTCAGACGGTCCTAAGAGACGTGAAGGTGTGTTCTCACCTCTTAGTGAGTTGGAACTATGCTTCGCCTCCAATATGTGTATTTTGTGTTAATACAATTCGAGAGTGGATCCGAACTAGTATTTCCCTCACTTTTATGAGAGGTACTGGGACTTGATAGCAGAGTATGACAGCCCCAGATATTTTACGTGGGGTCCCCTATTAGTATATATATATATATATATATATATATATATATATATATATATTATGAGTGATAAATATATATACATGTGCTTTAACTAGTGTGCTAGTAAGTAGATAAAATGGAATAATTGATATTAAATAAATTAAGTGTTTGAAAACGTAAGGCTGTATTGAGATGTACATATCTGGCTTGGTAAATTCATAAGAAAAATTTATCATGCATAAATTATAGTTATGGGGTCACGTGAACCGGGATTAATGAGAGGAGATTGGGTTAGACTAGTTAACTGGGTTATCTTTATGGAGGCTTATTTAGTTGTACGTTAGGTGTGTACACTAGTTGAGGGGTGAGAATTCCCAAGTGAGTGTCGAAATACTAACATGTATGTAATATCAATTGGTGAGCGTTTTATATACTTGATAAACTATTTTAAAAGCTATTTTACACTAAGGATCTGACCCTATATATATATATATATATATATATATATTACAGGTGCCCAGCCACAAGGGTGTCAGACTTAGATCTTTTGACGGTTGACGTGCTGCAACCAGTGTGGGAGTTGCAGGCCCTTGCATTTAGACGACTTCATCTTTTTTATCTCATCTCTTCACTTAGTCATTTTATATAGGGAATGTATCGCCCATTTCCAATTTTATTTAGTTCAGAGTGACTTGTACTCTTTATTGATTTCAGTATTTAATTTTAGTTGAGATTATTTAATTATTACATTGTCCTTCGATTTGGGATATTTTATTTGGGATGATTAATCTAGCCTTTTATTTCACTTGGATGGTTTGGTATTCAATATTATTATTTGTGTTCTTAAATATTGTTTCGTATATTAACTCATAACAATTTGACTTGATTTATAAAATTAAATGTTTTGACACTTAGCTTAATTATTTATTAGGTGATAAATAAAGAAAATTATTTTCGATAGTGATGCCAATAATGATCCAACTGGACACTTTGAGTTAATTTAATAAAGGACTAATCCCTCGGTATTTTGTTAGGTGGGGTGTCACACCCACCACAAATTGAAAAATAAAATAGTTTTATATCTGTGGCATTTTCACAACTTCTTTTGAAAATGTCACATTATCTTGTGAACACAGTAAACTTTACTATATGCACCAGAAAATGAAATAACTTTATATATGTGACATTTCTACAAATAGTAGCATTTACTCTGATGTAAGAGTTTTGTATATGTGCCATTTTCACAAACAGTAACATTTATTGTGTTGATATTACACGGACAATAAAATGTGTTGCCCTAGTCAATTAATGTGTGTGTGTGTGTGTGTGTGTGTGTGTCTATATATATATATATATATATATATATATATTTAAAAAGACACCTATTTTTAGTTTTACCCATTTAGTTGTTCAAACGCTCATTTATCCAATATTCTCTTATTTTATAAGGTTCGCAGTAGCGGCACCCCATGCTACACCTACTCACCCCAACCCAGAGATAATTTGAATTCAAAGCCCATTTATCCAATATTCTCTTATTGTCCAACTCAAAATTGAAAATCTAACTAAGATCATTGGAGCTCTGACAATGGTAGTGGGTGGTGGTGGGGACTGGGTGCTGCTAGCACAGACTTTTAAAAATAAGAGAATATCGAAAAATAAATGTTTGGATCCATGGGAGCTCCTGTTTGCAGTGAGTAGGGGTGGCATGGGGTGCCGCTGGCACGGACCTTCAAAAATAAGATCATATTGGATAAATGAGTGTTTGAGAAACTAAATGGGTTAAACTAAATATAGGTGTCTTTTTTACAATGTATATATATACACACACACACACATTAATTGACCAACACTATAAATTTTACTGTCTGTGTAATATCAACAAAATAAATGTTACTATTTGTGAAAATGTCACATACATAAAATAATTTCATTTTTTAGTGCATACAGTAAAGTTTGTTGTGTTTAGAAGAGAAATTGACATTTTCTCAAGAATTTGTGGAAATATCACAGATGTAAAACTATTTCATTTTCTGGTTTATGGTGGGTAAAGATGGCATGCGTTGCCCCAGGCGCGGACCTATAAAAATAAGAGAATATTGGATAAATGGGGTTTGGATCCATCGGAACTCCGGGTTTGGGTGAGTATGGGTGGCATTGGGTGCCATTTGCCCAGACCTTTAAAACAAGAGAATATTGGATAAATGTATGTTTGAGCGACTAAATGGATTAAACTAAAAATATATGTCTTTTTTTCAATGTATCTATATATATATATATATATGAGTTTGTAGATTATTTGACCCATTTATTTATCTAGTAAATTTTACTATGTGTGTAATATTAACACAAAGAATGTCACTTTTTGTGAAAATGTCATAAATATAAAACTATTTCATTTTCTAGTGCATACAGTAAAGTTTATTGTCTGTGTAGTTTTTTCTTCTTCGAGAATTTACAGGCTTCATGGATCTTGTTAGATAGATCTCGGCGAGGAGATTTCAAAAATAGTAATTTCGCGAAAAATGGATTTCTCAATTAAAAGTTATGATCATTTGAAAATTAAAAATTAAAATGAAAAAAAAATTCAACCACTTATGTGACATACCCAAGGAAGTTATGGATGCTAGTTTTAAAAGGGTATGGTTGTAAAAAAAAGGTTCCAAAACATTAGGAGTAGGACCTATATGTAAGGAGAAAATATCGTGAGGCTTGAATGAGTAAAGAAATATTTAATAGTACATACATGTAAACCCCCATTTTTTTTATTTTATGATGTTATGGAAATTATTCAAGAGTGGAAATATCACCGTTCCCTAACCCTTTGTAATATAGGCATAGGTTCAATTGATTCGACGTGTGTGACATGTGTAATTTGTCCTGAGGTATGGACATGAAAGATATCATGTGCATTTGGTTTTGGGAGGCACGTGTTGAGTGTGGGTTGTCAGAGGCAGAGTATAATATAGGAATCGGGTTATGCTCTCTAAGAGAGGAAATACATGTACTGGATTTGTTTTGGTTTATGGGGGATATCAGATTTGGTGGGTCACGTGCATAGCTTTGGGCAATGTTTTCTTATGTATATTCTTGCGATCTCTGCTTTGTCACTTCTTAAAGTTTGTTTGATAGAAAATTTGGAAAAATGCAAATAATTTCAGGGTATTTGATTCTAAGAAAATTAATTTCAAGGCAAACGAATATTTTTCAACATGTTCCTCTTTGATAGAAATTGAAAAATCATCAATTTTCCACATTTTCTATCAAACACAAAAGCTGGAAAAACTATATAAATGTGAAAATTTCATTTACGGAATTTATATATATATAGTAAAATATATGAAATATATAAATGTATAAAATATTAAAATATATGAAATATATATAAATATGCAAAATTTATCCATATATGAAATATATGCAATATACAAAATATACATATATAGTAAAATGCATAAAATATACGAAATATACACACTGTGTGTGTGTATTAAAATTAATGAATTATATATAATTACAAATTTATGAATAATATATATTTATGAAATATATATAGTTCTAAAAAAATTGGTTTTGAGTGATTTGCCACCCCAATGTGGCAAACAAAAACCTAAATCCCCTCCCCCCCAAGAATTGGATTTCACCAAAAGGTGACAAATTGTGCTTAATGGGTGTTGTACCTAGAAACCAAATTCCAATGTATATTTAGGCTATCAAACAGTCTAAAAGTTGAAAATTTTCAAAATTTTTTGAATTTGCCTTAAAATTTAAGGCTATCAAATGGACCCTTAGTGTTTTTTCCAGATTTGTCCTGACAACGGTGGTGCGTCCAGTGTTATATTTGACTTCATATTTGGATTAGGGATTGTAAGATGGTTAGTGTTACACGTGTTTTGCAAGTTATAGTCATTTGATGAACGGTTGAAAGTGACTTCTAAACCCCTCTTTTTTTTTATAGCAATATTAAACTAGAGTCGCCCCTTCCTCAAACTAGTGTAGGCCAGGACCTTACTATTCACACTTTGGCTCAACTTGAAAAACCTAGAAGGTGTTATATCGGCTTCCCTGAGGCAGACCCCCAACCAAAGCACCTCTCCCTTGACAATAATGACACTCAGATCATTATTCCCCTCATGAACTCAAAATAAAAATTGATAACTCAGATCAGAACACTCTTTTACTAAAACAAACTCCTTCTCACCCACCAGAAACAACACCCTCTCCCTCTCATTCCTTCCCTTCAAAATCATCCAATTTGAGATGAAGTGTCATAATAGAATATCCACTTTTTTAAAAATGTAAATTCATAGATTTAAATTAAAACTAGTTTATTATCCTTACAATGAATAAAAATTGGTGTAATGCTAGAATGCACGTTAATTAAAGTTGTATAAGTCCCTTGGAAGTAGCCTCTCCAAAAATGGGGGTAAGGTTTGCCTACATCTACCTCTTCGATACCCTATTAAAGTGGGAGTGGGAGAAATATGCATTGGGTATGAGCTTTTTATGTCGCTTTGTAAAACTATACATCCCAACATTTTTTGATTACTCGTATGAGTATTGGAAATTTCATGGCCAAAGTTTTATCAACAATAAAGTAGGGGGACCAAAGTAAAGTATTGGGGTAAAAATTTTAATAACCCAAATATTGTACGCCGATTCAAATCATACATGTCAAATAAGTTGACTTAATTTTAAATAATAAAGTGATAATGAAGAAAGATAAGATGATTAGCATCGAATAATATTATTAAGATGTTGCAGCTTTTATTAGATTATAGGATGGATGCATATGTATTTATGTAAGCACTTGTAATCTAATACCAAGTTTTCCTTTTAGTACATACATACTATGAAGCATGGACTCGACATGTAGAAAATTGTGTCGAAGCGTGTCGCGTGTCAAACTCGTTGCTTCTGAAAAGGTGTCCGTGAATCATAGTGTAACAACCCAGACTTTTGAGCGGCTATTTTATATTATTTTGCTCGATGGGCTAATTCTATAAAATAGGGGAAGTTGGAGTAAATATTATTTCCCGTGAGATTTAGGTATAATATTTACTATGTTTTATCTATTTACCATATGGGAAGGTAAATAGCATTATATTGTGTATTATTGCGTCATTATATGTAAAACGACGGTTATTACTCATATTTGATTTGAGGTATAATTAATGAAATCAAAAAAATTGGAACGTAAAATTTGTTCACACTTTCCCGAATGCCAAAATAGGGGGTGCCGTTGTTTTTAGAATGGTCGAGATAGTTGAGATAAGTGCCATGTTGTATCTTGGAGTTTCGGGCACTTTTGTTGCGTTATGACTCAATTAAGTAGATATGAGTCATTTTAAATGGTGTATTAGCAATTAAAAGAGGGAATTTAGGTTTTAAGACCCGTTTAAGTCCCCCACCCCTTTTTCTTTCTTCATTTGTTTTAGGAGCCAAAGGAGAGAGAGAGAGAGAGAGAGAGAAGAGAGAAGAGAGAGTTGGGAGAAAATGGGAGAACAGAGAGAAAATGAAGGTTTGGGCCGAATTTTCGTTGCTACCGGAGGTGGATCAGAGACTACGAACCTCAAGGCAAGTTTCTTACTTGCTAGATGTGATTTAATGTGATAAATTGCATGTATAGTTAGGTTTTGGAGATTTAACCCATAAATGGGTATTTGTTGATTTTGATGATTAAACGCTTAAATTTTAGTTTTAATTTGATTTGAGGATAAATTATTAGTTATAAATGGTGTAGTAATGATTTGGGAGAATTAGATGTTGTTGATGTTGGATAAAATAAAAAATTTGAGGTTTTGGGATTTTAGGGTTCATACAACCCGTAGCCCAAATTAGGCAAAATTTCAGAACCGAATCGATTCGGCCCTAGGCGCGAATCGATTCGGATGAGGAAAGGGATACATGTCTGGTAGACCGAATCGATTCGGGTTAAAACCGAATCGATTCGGCAATTACAGAAAGTCAGTTTTTGCTCACCGAATCGATTCGGTTGTTTAGCGAATCGATTCGCAAGGGCGAATCGATTCGACCCTAGGGGCGAATCGATTCGGTTCCCCTGTTTTGTGAGATTTTCTTAGTTTGATTTTTTAGCCCTTTTTCTTTTAGGTCCAAGGTTTAGGGGATTTCCTTTGGGAAGTATGGGGAGTCCAAGAGGGTGGTTTTTGGGTAGACTAATGTCCTAAGATTTATAGGATGATTGGGCTTACCCTGAGGGCTAAACTGTATAGGTTGGTGTCCGAATGAAATAGGAGATTAACCAAAGGATAAATTATGGATAAAATGTTCATGTTGTGACAATTGGGAGACTCTCCTTGAGGGAGATTCATTTCTATGGTTTAAAATATTATTGAATCCTTAGAGACTAGTTTGAGGTTTATGGCACTTCGGGTTTTAAGTCATTAATAAAATATGACTCTAAGAATAAGAATTACATAAAGTGAATTGTGGTACTAATAAATAAGTAGAAATGATTTTGAGGATGTAAACATGGATGTTTTATAATGAAAAGAATGATGATTTTCATAAATGTAAGAAGGTATGGATACACACCCTCTCTAAATCGCTATCTTAAGGGAAGTTTGCGCACGTTGTGGTGATGCCCCCTGACAAATTAACGCAGGGTGGATATAGTCCCTAGGCCATGTGAGCGCTTGTGACGGTATATTTTTCTGCGATGGGTAGGAGATTCCGGGTGTGGTCTTTACTATCCCGCAGGAACATGGCCGCTTCCCGACGTTGGTAGGATCCCAGGTTGTCTAAATATCAGGCGTTGGAAGATGATAGCCATCTAGGGGCGCGCACAGTGGGGAAACTCGGACGGGCGGTCTTAGAATTGTTATATATATGTAATTATAACTATTCTAAATAAAGTTGGACTTGATGAATATGGGTGCCATAAAGAGCACAATGAAATGCCATAAAGAGCATGATGAAAGTGCCATAAAGGGCACGATGAAAATGCCACAAAGAGCATATGATGATGATTATATTCCTGATAAGGAAGATATTTTTATAAAGTGAATAATTGAGATAAAATGACACAAAGATCATAAGACTATGGTTACATTTCCTGATAAGGAACAAATTCATGAAATGAATTAGTATACGATGATATTGGTTTGGTAAACATTTGATAAAGTGTTGTACCATTTATATATATTCCTAAAGAATAAATGGGAATTATGTTTTGATGGTGAATGGATATAATTATATATCCTTGAGTAGTAGTTGATGAGTCCTCTCAAACATATATATATATACATAATATTGCGCTAAGGGTCTAATGTATCTCGACGATCAACCTTGCCTAGTAGTAGTGTATCAGGGGGGTTCCTTGCTTGGATTTCGCTTTGCGAGACACCCCACGCAAGAATAAGGGCATAGTGTTGAGACTGGGGAGAAGTTAACCTGTAGTACTTAAATTAATTAGGACAGGGTATAATGTATCTCGACGATCAACCTTGCCTAGTAGTAGTGTATCGGGGGGTTCCTTATTTGGATTTCGCTTTGCGAGACTCCCCATGCACGAATAAGGGCATAGTGTTGAGACTGGGGAGAAGTTAGCCTTATGTTCTTTCTTTAACCTGAGCATCATTTATATTACGCTAGGTTTCTTTTAGACTGAGAGGTGAGAAATATTATTGTTATCTGCGAGAGAATTACGCACTTAACTGTCATGCATTTTATTCACATGGGAATCATATCAAACCGGGCCCTGACCCGTATCTATATTTCTTTGTTTCTGCACATATTATTGCCGTTACAGGTGCTCTACCGCATGGACACCCGTGTTTACATTTCCATTTCGGTTGTCATGGAGCTACTGCATATTGCGGATGTTGTAGATTATTGGTATTAGACACGTCCTTCCATTGTACCTTAGTTAAGTTCAGTTTATTTATTCGGGCATGTTTGCCTAAGCGTTGCACTCATTTACTATATTGTAAATATTGAAATGTAATACTCGGTATAGATATTTGTATTGGTCTTTTCACCGACAGCTTATTCGGTGATTATTTATTATATTGTCATTCTTTGTCTTCGGTTTTTGATATCCACCGTTTTTGCAAATGGGATTGTCTATGTGTTTTGTTTTACTTACCAATTTTCTTTTTTATTGACAATCCGTTTTCGAAAATGATTGGTGGTTATCTTGTACTATTATTTTAATCGACAGTGATGTTGAGAATGGACCATCTATGATTCCTATGATTATTAGAGTATTGGGATGGCCACCTATTATTTTAGTTGGCGGGTTGTCACAGATGGTATCAGAGCACTAGGTTCTAGAGTCCTTAGGAATCTGTGCGGATGTATTTCACTTTCAGCGGTACTTTTGATTTGACTTAGAGCCTTAAGGTTAAGATCGTTGATCTTCTTTTGTGAGAACTCGTTCTCCTGCTATGCTATGAGAACCCCGAATATACTTTACGCTATCTTGTGAGACTAGTAAGTCGTCAGATGATGGGCATCAAAGGAGGTTGTCATGAAGGTGTCGCGAGACGGGATTTCTAAGAGATTTAAGTTGTAGTCAGGGATGTGGACCGTTTTGGAGGTCGCTTCCCTTGTAGCATTATCTTATATTGCTACTGTGTATACTAAGTATAGTAGAGATGATTTTCGATGTGCCGCTGCCAGCAAAAGTGGTATTACGCTTGGGATTCCAAGCGTTGTCAATCTATAGATTGAGAAGTCCTTGATGAGGACCACATGTTGAAGTTCGGACGGATCGGAGAAGTGAAATCTCACTTAATGAGAATATGAGGCCCGAGAATCTGTCCTAACATGGGGCATAGAAATTCCCAGGTGTGAAAAGTGGAAAGAAAATATTTTCACCCATAGGAGTATGGTTGAAGTGGCGAAAATGGTAGTCGCCATAGTAGGGTAGTGTAGGAAGTTTTGACCTAACAGAGAGAGCCCTTCGATAGAATGATAGGCTCACGAGTAAGTGTTGATAACACTCCTATAGAAGTAGTGTTCTTGAGACTCCATTGGTGGACATCCACCTGGGGTAGGCTCATTGAACTAAGGCGGAGGAAGACGGTAGGATGTTCTATTTACTAGAGAAGTTAAGGGAACTACGCAAGTGATCGCCAGGGTAGTTAGAGATGAAATTAGTTCGGTTCTTTTAAGACTATAATGATGTGTCCAAGAACCATTGGTAATGGCTAATATGTTGGCGGGAATTTCCACCATAGAGGGGGGGTGGAGTGTTCCTCACTATAAGATAGAATGGTATTGTATTTACCCTAGATTCGAGTGTATATATTGAGCTTGAGATAGTATATCTACATGGCTTCCATGATAGGGAAGTTCAATATATTTTTCTTCCACTCGTTATGGGGCGAGTGATGATGTGTGTGGTATGTTCTACTTATATTATATGTAATATACGAGTAGGGATGTTCTCGGATCGGTTGGGGAGATAGAAAGCAAAAAAATTATGAGACTATCCTATTTTCTGGCTCTAGAGACGAGCCAGTTGTTCTGTAATATCTCACCTAGATATAAGAATGGGACTTTATAGAGATGGTTTACGGTGTGTATTTTTTTTTTATTATTTTGTTTTATTTGTCTTACTTTATTTGTTTTTGCTTGCTTGCTTGCTTGTTTTCTTTGCTTGTGTATGCTATTGCCTTATCTCCATGACCGACTAGTTAAGGGGATTGTGTGGAGGGATTCCTTGTTTGGATTTCTCTTTACAAGACGCTCCACGAAGGAACCTTAACGACGTTGGGAGTGGAGAGATCTGCATATTCTTTTCTTTTCTCTCTTTACTTTTCTGTTGGTTGAGATGCTGGGTTGGAAAGGTTTAGCAAAGAATCACGTAAATGAGTGATTGACGGGCTAAGTTGATGTGCGATATATGAGCACTATGATAGTTTTCCTCTAATAGATGTGGGGAAGACTAAGATATGAAAGTCGAATAGAGACTTGTGTTTATGCCTTATTAAGAAAGCCATCTATAAAAGATGTATGTATATATGTTGGGATAAAGTATTTGTAGTGCCTTACAGAAAGTAAGCGCTCGATCAGTTAAAATTTTTATTTTTCTGTTGTAGTGGTAAGACTTAGAGCTAGGATTTTGGCGATCCCGGTCATGTGTCTTAGACCGTTACTTCTCGACGATCGACAATACGAGATAGTAGTGTAAAGGGAGGGTTCCTTGTTTGGATTTCGCCTCGGCGAGACGTCCAATGCACGAAATTGAGCTAATGTTGGGAGTTGGGAAAGGTCTTGGTCACTAGGGATCTAAATAGGATGATATATTTATACGACTTGAATAGGATAGATAGATTGGCGTTAGTATTTTTAGGACGTAAGGCCCTTAAGGCATGTATCATGGTTTTAGGAAGGTGATAGGGAGTTGACCATAATAGGTTTATGGGTTAACTCTAAATGGGATTTGGTCCCTAGAACGACGATGAGGTTTAGAATCTTGAGTGATTTGAAATGTTAGGGCATAGAAGGAGGGGCTTTTCTTAGATAGAGCGTTACGTCGGTAGCCTATTGTTGAAGGAGTTGAAGTACGAGTGGGCTTTTACTCCTGCACTCGCGTTGTTAAGTTCGAGAGTGGATTTAACGAACGAGTCTCTGCAAGGAATGGGAAGTATTAATAATGGAGCATAGATCCATGGTTTATGCATCCCACAAATGTAACTTATGTGAGAATTATTATTTATCGCTCGATTTAGAGCTCGTAGCGGTAGTATTCGCCCACTAGTATGAAGAGACTAGTGGTGGGAAGAGGAAGGATGGGAGTAGTAGTGTAGTAATCGAAACCTCCGTACAATTATTCGGAACATTTCTTGTAAGTAGGGTGTCGGGATGTTTAAGTATCTCCTTCTGTAGTAGAATGGTAGGATCGATAGTTCTCGAGGAACGATTAGGTGCTACGTTAGAGCAAGAAGAAGATAGACTAAGATCTAAAAGGATGACCTTAGTCCGAGCCCGATAGGGACGCCATTTTTTTTTACCAAGGGGTTTGCTAGGAATGATAGAATGATAGTTCAGTATAGTATACCTTTATATGGTCATACTAATGCCCGAATTTTGAGGGCAAAATTCCCTTCTAAGGGGGGGAGTATGTAACAACCCAGGCTTTTGAGCGGCTATTTTATATTATTTTGCTCGATGGGCTAATTCTATAAAATAGGGGAAGTTGGAGTAAATAATATTTATCCTAAGATTTAGGGATAATATTTACTATGTTTCATTTATTTACCGTATGGGAAGGTAAATAGCATTATATTGTGTACTATTGCGTCGTTATATGTAAAACGATGGTTATTGCTCATATTTGATTTGAGGTATAATTAATGAAATAAAAAAAAATTGGAACGTAAAATTTGTTCACACTTTCCCGAATGCCAAAATAGGGGGTGCGGTTGTTTTTAGAATGGTCGAGATAGTCGAGATAAGTGCCATGTTGTATTTTGGAGTTTCGGGCACTTTTGATGCGTTATGACTCAATTAAGTAGATACGAGTCATTTTAAATGGTGTATTAGCAATTAAAAGAGGGCATTTAGGTTTTAAGACCCGTTTAAGTCCCCCACCCCTTTTTCTTTCTTCATTTGTGTTAGGAGCCAAAGGAGAGAGAGAGAGAGAAGAGAGAGTTAGGAGAAAATGGGAGAAAAGAGAGAAAATGAAGGTTTGGGCCGAATTTCCGTTGCTACCGAAGGTGGATCAGAGACTACGAACCTCAAGGCAAGTTTCTTACTTGCTAGATGTGATTTAATGTGATAAATTGCATGTATAGTTAGGTTTTGGAGATTTAACCCATAAATGGGTATTTGTTGATTTTGATGATTAAACCCATAAATCTTAGTTTTAATTTGATTTGAGGATAAATTATTAGTTATAAATGGTGTAGTAATGATTTGGGAGAATTAGATGGTGTTGATGTCGGATAAAATAAAAAATTTGAGGTTTTGGCATTTTAGGGTTCATACAACTCGTAGCCCAAATTGGGCAAAATTTCAGAACCGAATCGATTCGGCCCTAGGGGTGAATCGATTCGGATGAGGAGAGGGATACAGGTCTGGCAGACCGAATCGATTCAGGTTAAAACCGAATCGATTCGGAAATTACAGAAAGTCAGTTTTTGCTCACCTAATCGATTCGGCTGTTTAGCGAATCGATTCGCAAGGGCGAATCGATTCGACCCTAGGGGCGAATCGATTCGGTTCCCCTGTTTTGTGAGATTTTCTTAGTTTGATTTTTTAGTCCTTTATCTTTTAGGTCCAAGGTTTAGGGCCATTCCTTTGGGAAGTATGGGGAGTCCAAGAGGGTGGTTTTTGGGTAGACTAATGTCCTAAGATTTATAGGATGATTGGGCTTACCCTGAGGGCTAAAGTGTATAGATTGGTGTCCGAATGAAATAGGAGATTAACCAAAGGGTAAATTATGGATAAAATGTTCATGTTGTGACAATTGGGAGACTCTCCTTGAGGGAGATTCATTTCTATGGTTTAAAATATTATTAAAGCCTTAGAGACTAGTTTGAGGTTTATGGCACTTCGGGTTTTAAGTCATTAATAAAATATGACTCTAAGAATAAGAAATACATAAAGTGAATTGTGGTACTAATAAATAAGTACAAATGACTTTGAGAATGTAAAAATGGATGTGTTCTAATGAAAAGAATGATGATTTTCATAAATGTAAGAAGGTATGGATACACACCCTCTCTAAATTTCTATCTTAAGGGAAGTTTGCGCACGTTGTGGTGATGCCCCCTGACAAATTAACGCAGGGTGGATATAGTCCCTAGGCCATGTGAGCCCTTGTGACGGTATATTTTTCTGCGATGGGTAGGAGACTTCGGGTGTGGTCTTGACTATCCCGCAGGCACATGGCCGCTTCCCGACGTTGGTAGGATCACAGGTTGTCTAAATATCAGGCCCTGGAAGATGATAGACATATAGGGGCGCGCACGGTGGGGAAACCCGGACGGGAGGTCTTAGAATTGTTATATATATATGTAATTATAACTATTCTAAATCAAGTTGGACTTGATGAATATGGGTGCCATAACGAGCACAATGAAATGCCATAAAGAGCATGATGAAAGTGCCATAAAGGGCACGATGAAAATGCCACAAAGAACATATGATGATGATTATATTCCTGATAAGGAAGATATTTTTATAAAGTGAATAATTGAGATAAAATGCCACAAAGAGCATAAGACTATGATTACATTTCCTGATAAGGAACAAATTCATGAAATGATTTAGTATACGATGATATTGGTTTGGTAAACATTTGATAAAGTGTTGTACCATTTATATATATTCCTAAAGAATAAATGGGAATTATGTTTTGATGGTGAATGGATATAATTATATATCCTTGAGTAGTAGTTGATGAGTCCTCTCCACATATATATATACATAATATTGCGTTAAGGGCCTAATGTATCTCGACGATCAACCTTGCCTAGTAGTAGTGTATCAGGGGGGTTCCTTGTTTGGATTTCGCTTT
The DNA here is from genome assembly GCA_949130495.1 of Sambucus nigra. NCBI lineage: Eukaryota > Viridiplantae > Streptophyta > Magnoliopsida > Dipsacales > Adoxaceae > Sambucus > Sambucus nigra. Next base: position 376,865,236 of record OX422214.1, on the reverse strand, counting down.
GCGAGACACCCCACGCACGAATAAGGGCATATTGTTGAGACTGGGGTGAAGTTAACCTTTAGTACTTAAATTAATTAGGACAGGGTCTAATGTATCTCGACGATCAACCTTGCCTAGTAGTAGTGTATCTGGGGGTTCCTTGTTTGGATTTCTCTTTGCGAGACACCCCACGCACGAATAAGGGCATAGTGTTGAGACTGGGGAGAAGTTAGCCTTATGTTCTTTCTTTAACCTGAGCATCATTTATATTACGCTAGGTTTCTTTTAGACTGAGAGGTGAGAAATATTATTGTTATCTGCGAGAGAATTACGCACATAATTGTCATGCATTTTATTCACATGGGAATCATATCAAACCGGGCCCTGACCCGTATCTATATTTCTTTGTTTCTGCACATATTATTGTCGTTACAGGTGCTCTACCGCATGGACACCCGTGTTTACATTTCCATTTCGGTTTTCATGGAGCTACAGCATATTGCAGATGTTGTAGGTTATTGGTATTAGACGCGTCCTTCCATTGTACCTTAGTTAAGTTCAGTTTATTTATTCGGGCGTGTTTGCCCAAGCGTTGCACTCATTTACTGTATTGTAAATATTGAAATTTAATACTCGGTATAGATATTTGTATTGGTCTGTTCACCGACAGCTTATTCGGTGATTATTTATTATATTGTCGTTCTTTGTCTTCGGTTTTTGATATCCACCGTTTTTGCAAATGGGATTGTCTAACTGTTTTGTTTTACTTACCAATTTTCTTTTTTATTGACAATCCATTTTCTAAAATGATTGGTGGTTATCTCGTACTATTATTTTAATCGACAGTGATGCTGAGAATGGACCATCTATGATTCCTGTTATTATTAGAGTATTGGGCTGGCCACCTATTATTTTAGTTGGCGGGTTGTCACACATAGCATACATATTACATACTTGTCGAATTTTCATATGAAAGGCCTAACTGTCCCTACATGATTTGCATATATGTATATACACACACACACACTAGGGGTTGAAATCTAACCATCCCTTAATTTTTATTGAGAAAAATTATATACATTTCTACTGAGACATTCAAGTTTTTAAAAAAAATAGGCATGTGAGTTTAGAAAAAAGACATAAGAAGATTTACATTGACAATCTCAGCTGATCATAAACAATAGGATTCATATTGACGGCATTCATGAGTTGAAACAGTGTGCAGATGTTCTACACTCACAATGGTTCTGAAGTCGAGATTTTGATATATTTTGTGGTGGTGCTTGCATTGGTGGTGGTTGTTGCTATTGATATTAAACCTTTAATGGATATTGTCTCGATGATTCAAGAATATCAACATTAGCATCATAGGGAACCTACAAAAAAAGTTACATGGCATCATGGATTTCAGTAGCTCTGTTGCCCCTGTCACAATGTATGAAAGCGTAATAATAGGTGTAGGAGAAAAACAAATAGAAAATGTGAGCATTGAATTACATGCATAGTTAGAATCATTCTACGAATCAGACATTTCACAATAGGAATACAAGAAAACACAACTGAATTAAGAGAACCTCTTAATTAATAGTTTAATGTGGTGTGCTAAGATTCCAAATAATGTGGGATTTAAATCATATGAATCTCTCATTTACCTCAAGAAAACCAATAAAGAATAGAAATATTTTTTTTTTGCAGTCAACAAGAAACATATAACAATGAATATCATGTAATATTAATGAGTCATGTTATTTAACCACCAAAAATTGACAATTGAACAAAATCAAGCGACAGACGAGGCAACAACATTGATAGTATGTTAAATATAACTCATTTTACCCAAGACCCATGTATGAAAAATTGGTATTTATATTTAGTTATGTAAATTTAATAACTTGGGTATTTTTTAAAATGTATAGACTTTAAACAATTTATTTATTATTAGACAATGTTTACTGTGCTACACTATATTGTTTGTTCAGCTTAATGTAGGGCACTTGGATGAGAGGGGTGCTTACACCGGGAACTTCACCACATTTGCTCTCTATGGTTTCATCCATGCTCAGGTGACTCTTAGTATTTATGTATAAAGTGATTTTTCTATTGGCAGTGTAGTTCTTTTTTATGATAAATGTTTTTTGTACATGTTGTTTTTGGTATGTATTTATTGTTTATTGAAAACCTGGGAAAAAACTATTTCAAAATTTCAATGCTTGCTACAACATTGAGTTAAAATCAGCCCAAATAATCTTGTGTTGATCGTCTCTTAAACTAACACATGAATCTTGAAACAACTTGTTCTCATAGCTTGCTGAAACATTGAGTTTTACACTACTTCTCAAAGTGGGCTGCCACTAAACTTTATTACTGAGAAAAAGAGGATTTTGGTTTAAGGAAAAAACTTTCCTAGCTTCCTGATTGATTTCATCTAATTTGCCTTTCCAGTTGAGAGATTTAGATATATCTTCTATAGTACAAATGACTCTATGAGCTATGATATTAGATTTCATAGGAATGGAATCATAGAGATATTTGTTTTTACTATACCAAATTTCCCAAATAATACCAACTCGAATAATTTCGAATAACTAGTTAAATAGTTTTGAAGAGCTAGAATGAAACAACCATTTTTAAAGGTGGTACATGAAATCCTTGTAGGACGATCGGCAAAAAGCAACACTCTACTCCATTGCTTGGCACACTCTTTAAATCCTAGGTTTCATAATTATTTCTTTTCCTCTCACGAGCCTTCGTATGATACGTAACACCATTTATAATGTACCCTGATAATCTTTTTGAGTTTTTTAAGGGACCCCTAGCTAATTTCTTCTGATATCTTTGTATTAGGTGCCTTAAGAATCTTACGAACCTACTCATTCAAAATAAACGACGCCGTTAAACATTGTACATATGTATAAAATAATTAAATGTATACAATTTTTTTAATATGTATATTACTTACATGATCTCTAAAATATAAATGAAATGTTTCGTTGTGAATGAGAACTACATCATGTGGTCTGAGACAGGAATTACTCCTAATTGATGTATGGTGAATCCGGTATTAAAATGTGGCATTGCATTGTATATCGCATGTCTAAAAAATGGGGTAACCTAATTCAAGAAGATACTTAATCTAAAAATGGAGCAATTGCTTATGTATTGACGAGAACACACTTATATGCTTTTGCATATGTAATGTCATCAAGCACAAACCCCTTCGATTTACCCAATTTGCAACACCCGATTTGACCAAGAGAATTGGATGTACCATCGTCATTCCTTACTAGTCGATTAAACTTGGTTTCAACATCATGCAAGTACCCGAAGAAAAATGGCAAGCCTTCTTCGACCCAACATCCTCGCGCAATTGAACCTTAGAGATGACTTTGGGTCTTTACATAATTCTTTAGTGTGAACAAGTATCTATTGAGAGGAAACTTCAATTATATATGGAAAAATAATTACATTAAAATTTTAAAAAAAAATATTGCAAAAATATAACACCTTTCAATAATGTACATTGACTAGTAATGTGATGGTCCTTCGATCTTTGCCACTTTGGCTAAATTGATAACTAAATACTCCATGATATAAAAAAATAAGGGTGGGAAGATCCTCTTAAGATGTCATAATGTGAGCTCAATGCAAGAATGAACATGATCTAAATCACTTACATTCATCACTTTTTAGTACATAATCCTGAAAAAGTTACTCAATTCAATCAATGCTTTTAGCACATTCTTAGGAAACATATTTCTTAAAGAAATATGAAGTAAATCTTGCATTAGAATACGGTTGTCGTGACTCTTGAGTCTTGATATAGTACGATGTTTAAGATTAACACGTCGCGATATGTTCGAATCATAAGCATATGGAACTTTCACCTCCTTCTACACTTTACATACCATATATTTACCTTTATTTTTTAATGTGAAACATGAAGGTGGGAAATAATAGTTGCCATCTCCCCCTTTTTGAGGATGCAATGGCTTATGAATACCCATTTTCTTTAAATCAAGATGAGCATTCAAAATGTCCTTTCCCTTCCCATCAATGTTCAATAACGTCCCGAGCACATTATCACACACATTCTTTTCAATATGCATAACATCAAGATTATGGCATATTAAGTTGTCCTTCCAATATTCTAATTTAAAAAGAAAAAAAATCCAATTATATGACATGGTACTACTCTCTTTATTATTAACCCTTTTTCTTTTACGTTCTAACCGTGGATCATTCATGAACATATTATCGAAGTCATGTACCTTAGCATACACATCATCTATATATAGTTGATAGGGCTTTGTATCCAATTCAATTTTACCATAAAAAGATTTTATCCGTTCGAAATTTATGATCTTCCAATAACCATCGACAATGACCCATGTAACATTTCTTGCCTGCATTCTATAGTCACTGAAAGCTAGTGTATTTACCACAACAAGGACATGCCAATTTACCTTTTGTACTCCATCCCAATAAAGTTTCATATGTAGTAAAATCACTAATGGTCTATAGCAATGATGCACGCAATTTAAACATTTAATATTTCGATCCATCATAAGTGTCGACCCCAACCCATAATTTCTTCGAGTCGGCAATCAAAAGTCTTAAATAAACATCAATATTATTACTAGGACCTCTAGAACCATAAATAATTATAGACAATATCACATATAGTTGTTTCATACACAACCACGGGGATAAGTTTAAAAGCAAAAAATTTACAGCCCACGTGCTATGGGCAATACTCATGCTCATAAATGGTTTGAAGCAATCACTTGATAAAAAAAGCCCGACTTTCTGTGGTTCTCCACCAAAACCTAGATATATGTCATTAAATATTTTCTAAGCAATAGAATTGGCTCGATGCCAGATGTTTCCATCATCAATGCCCTCCTCGGAATGCCATCTCATCTATGTTTTTTTTATTTTATGACATAAATAACCTTTGAAGTGTTGGTATTAAAGGGAAGTATCTTACCAACTTCTTAGGAATCTTCCTATCTATAGTGACATCCTCATCTAACTGTCCCTTTAATTGTTTATATCTTGGGGTATGACATTTTTGACATTCTTTCTCATGTTCAGTGTCTTTCCAATACAACATGCAGTCATTAGGGCATGCATATATCTTCTTATAATCTAACCCTAAGTTTGTAATTAACTTTCGATCTTTGTAAAAAGACGTTGGTAATGTCTCACCCTCTGGGAATACATCTTTTAATAACTCAAGAAGCATTGTAAAGGTCTTGTCACTCCACCCACCTAAAAACTTTATATGCAATAACAGAACAAGAAACGAGAGTGTGGAATGGTTCTTACAATTTGGATACAACTTTTGCTCAAATTCTTTTATCAGATTAAAGAATTTCTTGGTTTCGGCATATGGACCCTCTTCCTCTTATTGCTCTGCACCACTGTCCATAAAGTCTTGTAGGTCTAAGGGGGGAATTCTAAAGGCATCATGTATCATCTCTCTCATTTCATCACCAAAAATAGAGATGGTTAACTATTGTATTTTTACCACATCATCTTTCTTCATAAATATCATATTGCAACATTTCTTACACGGACATAATATTTTTTCAGCATTCGGTCTGTTATCAAAATCAAACTTAACAATCGCTTTTTGCGCCTTTCTCGTATAAAGGATGACCTTTATTTTTTATACAAATCCAAATTTTATCCATCAATACATTCAACCTAATGAAAAAATACAAAAATATTGTTGTTAAAGAAGTCGAATAGTTAGTAATGAGAAACCGTGTGAGAGAAATGAATTATCAATACTTCAAACATTATTATAAAGTCTTGTGTTACATTCATTGAATGATAGTAAAGGTGTGTACAATTTATTTACAATAAATCCAACTTAAAAAATCTTAACTGTTTCATTTTAGTTGCATTAAAAGAAAAGAAAATTGACATTGTGCAATTTTAAAATAAATACATAACAAAGCAAAATCCTAATGAAGACTTGAAATTGTTTAATTGAGAAATCGCATCTCAAAGTGTGATGATAAGACATATGTACATAAATAGAGATTATTAGTAATAAAAAATTTATAGTAAAACAATAATTCCAATGTAATGCAACAGAATAAAAAGAGTCTAAAACATATAACATAACAAAGGAGAATCCCCCCCCCCCCCCCTCCCCCACCCATTAAAAAACACTAATAATACATAATACTAAGAGTCCTTAATAGCCATCATACCTGTAGCAACATTAAGGGTGGAGGGGGGTTGAACTTAACTTTTATAAAACTATAAAATGTAAGACACAACTCTAAACTTCGCACATACAAATTACAATGATAGAACCCTCAATTTTAAAATTGCAATGCATATGTGACAAGAAACCATGGATGAAAACTTCATACATACTTCATGAAATATTACACATGTTGAATTTAAGAACCATATTAATCCTTAATTACAAATAATTTCCCATCAGTGGTGAGGCTTAAAGTATGTATGAAGTTGTTGGAAACATATATCAACCAACTATTTAATCACACTAGTCCAAATGTAAAATATAAAAGTATATAGTATATATAAATTAAAATCTAGCTTATATACGCAAAAAACATTCTCTAAATTCCTCTCAAATAAGCTTAATATGCAATTGTGAATGCTCTTATAAAGAACTGCTTTATTATGTATTTATAAGAAAGGCAAAAGCTTTTTCTTTTCCAAACTAAAATAAAATTCCATAAGAGAAGCTCTGAAACAAATTTACTTCAAATCGTATCATTTTATACAACATACATAACCCATTAAGAGCAACATGCCAACAATTTCATAGTCTTCCTTACCCAACAACATATAATTCTAAGTTAACCAAAAATTTTGTACATGCATTTTTGTGAAATTGCATTTGCTTTATATATCATGGAAATTTATGACCGAAAAATATACACAAAATTACTATTAATATTTTTCTCCTCTTTACCTCTTTAAAATAATTCAATCTCTCAATTGATTGTAACCCAGTAGGGAAATAATATGTATTTGGTTCCTAATATGTGAAGAATATTCGTACATTACCAATGTTCAAAAGGGAAAAACATGTATAAGTCAACAAATATACATATGCTTAGATACTCAAATTTTGCACATCAAATAATGTGTGTATGTGTGTATGTGTGTGTAATCAATGAAAAATAAATATAACTCAAAGGGCCTGTGGGAGAGTCAGGAAAATTAATTTTGGGTGGGACATAAACCATTGAATGAGGATCAGTGAAGGTCACCTTCGAAACCTTTTTAGGGGTTACTTTTACGTTTTTACAAATATCTAATTAATAATTTGTATTTTTAGACAATTATTACTCAAATAAAATAACATTGAATATAATAACAATTTGTTACTAAAAAGAGATAAACATACATTGAATTTTTTATAGAAAAGTAGAAAGTTGTCGAAATACACCAAAGTTTAAATAAAATGTAACACTTAATAAAATTACCTTAATAGCTCCAATCTAATCAAAGAAGAAACGTGAAATGTAGAAATCCTTCAACACGACATGCAAATCCTTAAACGTAAAGAAATCATAACAAATAAATATTAAGTCATAACCTAACCATATTTACCTAAACCATTAAATCACAACAACATTAAATCAAGAAACAATTGTGTAGCCTAAACATTAAATAATAAATATTTTCCCTCATACAAGTGGTTAGATATAAATATAATTATTTCTATTTTGCCTATAAGTTCTTTTGTAATTGTATATTTATCGTAATACAAATTTAAAAAAAAATTCTAGATTTCTGCCCCACCGTTTCCAAATTCCATCAATCACTCTTCAAGCCCTAAATTGGATCGAAAATACACAAGAGAGATATGCTTCATCAATTAGAAACCTTTAAACACTACCTTAACTGTTTAATGATTTTTTCAATATCAACGAGCTTTTAAGATCAGATGAAATTATTACTAATATAAATAAATAAACATATATAAACCATAGATCAGAAGCCCTAAATTAAATCTACTTTTAAGACAAAAAATACCTCAATACTCGAACAAATGAGTGGATAAAATAGAAACAATAGAAAAAAATGAAAATAATATCCCAATCATCTTTTACTCGTTATGATAAAATAGAAGCAAGTCAGTTCCGACTCAGAAGAAGAAGAGAGTGGTAGAGTCTGATTGAGAAGAAGAAGGGAATCGAGTAATGGAAAGGGACACCAATTAGGAATCGAGCACCGGGAAGGGAAAAAAATAAAAACAATAATATAAAACGAAACAAAAAATAAGTGGGAGAGAAAAGTAAAAAGAAGGGTAAAAACAAAGAGGAGTCTGATTTCAATTAAAAAAAGGAAGAAAGAGTCCGATGTTTTTTTTAAAAAAGACTTAGAATCCCCGCCTTTTCCATTGTTTTTTAGAATTGATGGAAAATTTTCCAACATTTTTTACTAAACTGTTGGAATTTTTCCAACATTTTTGAGAAAAACGTTGGCACGAAAGGATTCTGCCAATGTTTTAAACAAACGTCGCAAAAAATGTCGGGATAGTGACATTTTCTTGTGCTGATTAGAAGAGGACCACTATACACATTAGAAGACGAAGATTAAGAAGCCTTAGATCTTGTTTAAAAAGGGAAAGCTACTGATCAAATATGGAACTGAAGATTGGGCCATCCTTATGAAAAATCTTTGAATTTTTCGAATGAATGTCATGTTTTATATGTAGACTATTTGAATAAAACATGCACCATTTTTTTAAGTGTCTGATGGGAAAATTTTGTCTACTTTATTTTTGCTTTAATTTTAAAATTTATCAAATGCCTTTTGAAAAGATTCATTGCAACTTATTAGTATCGCTCCAAATCCATTATCTTAAGGATTCAAATTGTATGCGATTTTTGTTGATGATTGCACTCGGTACTCATGGATATATCTACTAAAATGTGAATATGATTTTAATCAAAACTTTTTGAATTTTCACAAAATGGTTGAAAATCGACTTAATAATAAATTGAAATATTCTAATATGATGGTGGTGGTGAATTTTATAGCTATGATTTTCGGATTTATCTTGATAAGCATGGGATTGGGAGGCACATTCCTTGTCTGGGGACACCGAAACAAAACGTTGTAGCAGTGTAGAAACATAAGCATATTGTTGAAACTTGATTAACTTTATTATTTCAAGTCAATCTTATAATGTTCCTTTGGGTTAAAGCATTGTTAACGGTTGCGTATCTCATTAATCACCTATCGTATATATCATTGAAAAATATCACACCATTTTTTAAATTATATGGTGCTCATCAAACTTCCTCAACCTTATGAGTATTTAGTTTTAGGTGTTTTCTATATGTTCGCAGTAAAAAGCAAAATATATTGCAACTCAAATCTTACCCTTGGTATTTTTTTTTTGGGGGGGGAGGGGGTATAGTGCACTTGATAAGGGTTTTCGTTGTTATCACCCATTTACCAAGATCGATTTATATATACATGGATGTATTTTTCTTGAACCCACCATATCCTAACCCACTATCGCTACAAAAACACATCTTCTTTCTCTAACCAACCTAATTACGTACCAAAAGTTCTCTAAACTCACCACCACTATTGACACAACCCAACTAACTACTATATATAACTCACCCTTATATTTGGATCAATATATACATATTATTATTTCCCACCCGACCCATGCTACATCCTAACCTACACATCCAGCTTCTATCACTTTAACCCCTACTTATTAGCCTTTACTACACTCAACCGAACCTACCACACCCATCTATAATTCACCTTTATCATATTCCAACTCTCTCTGTCTCTCTATTTTATCTTCACATAACATAACTTCGCCCATCTTCTATTCCTAGTACACCCAACGACTCATTTATATAAATGGTTCCTTTCTCACGACCAAGTATAACACTCACAATTGACCTACCTTGCTCTAAACCTTCTCCATTACCAATATGCACCACCACTAACCAGCATCATATGGTAACATGATACAAAATTAAAACACAATACCCTTAACCTACAACCCTTCTTTCATTAAAGATACTTGATGAACCACTTGACCCTCACCTAGTATCCATGGATCCAAGCCATACAACATGAGTTACAGGGTCTTCATCTAAACAATACTTGGACTTTGGATCATAAAATCACTCATATGCATATTATTAGTTCCTGGGGCGGAGCCAAGAACTTTCGATAGTGGGGGTTAATTCAACGACGATTTTTAAGGGTTTGGGGAGAGAGCCCCTAAGCCGAATGTTTTGAAATTATTTTTTAGTATTTAAAAAAATAATGTAATTTATTTATTCTAATGGAAAGAGAAAAAAAAATTAACCAACATTTAGGCCCCAAATTTAAATTAACCATTTTAGGCCTAAAAGTTTTGCAATTTTACCATAAAATTTCAGTAATCCAATCATAGAATAAATTTCAACAATTAATAAAATTAATCAGTTATAGCATATATATTAGAATAATATTTATATACATGAGAGTTAAATTAAAAACCTAATGAATGATGCTTGCTTGTATTAAGGGTTGTTGTACTAACATCAATACTTGCTTGTTGTATTTGAGAGGAGAAGAATAAACCTTCTTGGAAGAGTAAACCTTCTTGGAATAAACCCACTTGGAAGAATGAATAATCCTGATGAATGGGTTTCGAAGGAACTTTGAGAGAAGATGAGAATTATGGATGATAATAACAGACTATATCTTGGAAAATAGGGCTTGGTTAGGTATATACTAATAGTTTTTTACCCTGTGTTTTATAAAAAAACTCTTTTACCCCTAATTTTTTATTTTTTTTAAACCGTGGGGGCTCAAGCCCCCACGTGCCACCACCTCCCACCGTCCCTGATTGGTTCCAAATGGGTTTTTAAATCCAGCTTAATGTTGATGGTACATTGGATAATTATGAAGCTTTGCTGGTTGTGAAAGTCTTTGATCAAATTTAGTTTCGTTATCAAACCGGGAATGATGCGCATTATTCTCTCATTTTCTTGTGACACAACATTGGGATATTAGATAAGTTGATATTAAAAATGTCTTCATGATGAACTTACAAAATACGTCTACATGTGTCAACCTATTGGGTTTTAGGATTCTCAGTTTCCTTACCATGTTTACAAACTTCACAAGGCCATTTACGGCCTCCACCAAACACTACGTGTCTGGTTTGACCTATTTAGCATATATCTCCTTCATTTAGGTTTTTACTGTAGCAAGCCCGATTATTCTTTATGTGTGATTCATTATTCCCTTGGTACTGTTCTTCTTATCTTATACATGGATGATATTATAATTATCAGAAACAATTCTTCCCTTTTATTTCTCTTACTTTCAAGCTAGCCTTTGAATTTCCCCTCATACACTTAGGTTCCCATCATTAGTTTTTTGCCATAGAATTTGTTCCATTTGATGTAGGTTTATTTATATATCAACATAGATATATTATCTATGTTCTACATCGAGAACACGTGTTTAATTTACACATTGTTCAATTCTCAAAGCTTACAAAATCATCTTTTACGTCATCATAGTCACTGCCTAATCCTTTAGCCTTCCAGTCCTTAGTTGGTGCTCTTTTGTATTTGAATCTCACCCGACTGAATACTATCCATGTTGTCAATACAATTTTTCACTTTATGCATTCTTTAATTGAGGTGGATTTAGTTTAAGTTAAGAAGTTATTTCATTATTATCCTGGTACTCCTACTTTTGGGTTACTTTTTATTGCCTAATCCTCTCTCACTTTGTACGGATTCTCCGATGCTAATTGGGTAGGAATACCAATCATTGGTTGGTCTACTTTTGATTTTTATATGTTTTCAGTGAAAATTATATCTCCTAATCCTCTAAAAAGCAACTTGTGGTGGCTCATTCTAGCTGTGAGGCTGAATAACGCGCCTTAGCCACTAATACCGTTGAACTTATGTAGATTATGTATGTTGTTCGTGATATTGGCATTGATCTCCAATATCCTCCCACATTTTATTGTGACACTATCAATTCACTCTTCATGACGGTTAATCCCGTTATTCATTCTCTCACCAAACACGTGGAACTCGACTATCATTTTGTACATGAAAAAGTTGCAAAAAGTTTTATTATTACTCAATTTGATTCTTCTCTCGGCCAACTAGCTAACATTTTCACCAAGCCTTTCTATACACCGCATTTTTAGAATATATGGTTCAATGTCTTTCTTTGGTCCGCAGCTAACCTTCACTTGAGGGGGAGTATTGAGAAATATAAACAAAGTTTCAACGGCCAAATTTGCACATATTCATCATTCTGCAAATCATTTTTTTTAATGTAAGAAATTTAAATTTTAGAGGATTTCTTTTGTAGATGACCTCCCTAGTGAGAAGATCGTGTACAATTTTTTTTTTATAATTTCAAAAAGTTTTTTGTAGGAGGGATGTATAAATTAGGTCCTTACCCCCGTAATCATATATAATTAAAAGTTGTATTGTCCAAATTAGCTGGCACTAATGTGAAATAATATTTTCAATGTGTTTACTTTTCTTATCTCCAGTAGTAATTTATGTCACAACAATTAATTAAAAAAATTATTACATTTTATATGCAATTAAGTTGTTAATACATATACATCTACTTTATTGGGGAAGTGGTTGTGGCGCTTTAATAGGAAAGGTGATATATTGTGGAGGAAAGTGGTGGTCGCTAGGTATGGGGTACGTCCGTTTGGGTGGGGTCCTATTAATGGGCGTTCTGCTCATGGGGTGGGGTGGTGGAAGTATATTGTGTTTGGATGGGGGAAGTTCTCTTTGCTCACTTCCTTTACGATCGGGACTGGGAACCGTATTAGATTCTGTAAGGATAAATGGGGCACATGGGGCTCTCTGGAGGATCTCTTCCCTGGGATTTACCGTCTTAGGGAAGATAAAGAGGGGTTAGTTGAGAATCATAGGCAGGGGGTGGGGATTCGCAGGGAGTGGGATCCAAAGTTTAAGAGGGGACTCCGGGATTGGGAGCTGGAGGAGGGGGGATAATTCTTTGACTGGCTGAGATTAGCGTCGACTCCATCTTTGGGGGAAGATGGACTGAGGTGGTCTTGCACTCGGGACGGCTTCTTCTCAGTTAAGAGTTATTATAATGTGTTGAGGGGTCGTGGAGGTGCTTCTTTTCCATGGAAGTCTATCTAGAAGAGTCATGCGCCTCCCAAGGTCCACTTCTTTGTGTGGATCACTGCTAGGCAGGGCATCTTGACTCTTAAGGGGCTTCAACACAGAGGTAGGCGGTTGACCAGTAGATGTTGGTTATGTAAGAAGGAGGAAGAGACGTCCAATCACCTTCTTATTCATTATCAAATAACTAGGGGACTCTAGGATTTTTTTTTCTCTTTATGCCATATTTTTTGGGTTATGCCTCGTACGATGTGTGAGGTGATGGTTGCTTGGAGGAGGCCTAGGGGTTGGACTGGCTCTCGTATGGTCTGGAGGGTGGTTCCTCATTGTATTTTTTGGACCAATTGGCAGGAGAGGAACGGGAGATGCTTCGAGCGAGTCGATTTTAATCCTTCTCGGATTAGGTATTGTTTTATAAGTCTTCTTCTTACTTGGTATTAGGGAAGTTATGATTTGTCGTTATCTCTCTTCCTTGAGTTTTTGGAGGAGTTATAGAGGCTTGTGTTGTCTATTTTGGGTTTCAGTCCTGTGCTTTTTTTCTTTGTATACTTCTTGTATACGGGATTCCGCCCCCTCAGGCGGGTTTGTTTTATTGAAGCATTTACTTATAAAAAATACATATACATCTATCTAAATGAATATAAACACACATATTAATAAATCAATAAAAAAATAAAAATAAAAATAAATGTGTGTGTGTGTGTGTGTGTGTGTGTGTGTGTGTGTGTGTGTGTGTATATGTAGTGACAATTATTATTCAACACAAAGAGATAAGAGAAGCACAATCACCAAGCAGAATAAGTAATACAAAATGACAATCACACAACAAGAGATGTACGTGGTTCAGCAAGAATGCCTACGTCCAAGGTGGTGCAGTCAGTATTATATCTATATACTCCGGAGAGCGATTATAGAGAAAACAGTGCGTGTCTTATGCCCCGAACCTAGGATTTATTATATACATGTCCATTTTCAAGGAGTGGGGGTGTTGGACTCCACCACGTTTTCCATCTTCTCCTAGAACACCTCGTAACGAGAACATGGGAGAAGACTACGTCATAAACGAATTTAATTGTTAAGTAGTGAGGGGTTTGGACTTTGGGCGGCTTTAACTGGGCTACTCGTCCAGGCCTGTCATTCTAATTCCGGGTACCCACAATTTTCCCTAAGTTTGTTGGGCCACAATTTGGGCTCAATAAATTTAAATGATGTGTCATAATGGCTCCTTTGTACATCCTACAACTCTTACCAAAGTTTGAGGACTGATTTAGGTGGCACTTGCTTCGTGTTCTGTGCATTATGATTAGTAACATTCAAAAGTTATGCCAAGCAGTCGTTTCACAATCACCGCTTCAAGATCCTCAGTACTCTTCCACTTTCTGCGAATTCTAGCGATTCACGTTCTCTTCTCCCGGTCTTCATTCTTTTCTCTTTCGATCTTCCTTGTCATTTGGGCTTGTGATTCTTCATCGTTCAAGTCAAACTTTCATCTTGTAAGTCTCATGTGCCTTCTTTTTGTGTTTTCTCTTTGAAATTAGGGTTTTCAAATGGCAAAGATTGGTAATATCAGTGTCTGAGTTTAGGAAGTTTTACAATATCCCAGAGTGGGTAGAGATCGAGTGCGCCTCTCCCCCTAGAAATGTTAGAGAGATAGAGGGTGCCCATTGGATTCATGTATTGTTGCTTTTCCAAGGGGTGCTTACTTTTCCTCCCAACAATCTATTCTTGCACGTTATTTCAACATTGTTCCTGCACAGTGTTCGCCCAATGTGTGGAATATAATCAATGGAGTCTGTTGATACCAAATTTAATCTGCTGACGTGAACCTATCATTTGAAGGCACGTGTCAACCAACGTAGCAATTACAACTATTTCTACTGAGCAACTCATACATTCTGAATAGCTTAAGCGTATTGATCAATTTAGGTTCCCCGAGAAACTCATGGGCCCCGAGCAACTCAAGCGTGCCGAGCTACTAAAGCGGTCCGAGCATCTCAAGCGTGCCGAGCTACTTAGCGTACAGAGCACTCAAATCAGGATAATCAAAGAGACGATGGAGCATTAAATGCTCATTATTATCGTACAAACGTATATGTCTACTAGATAACAGCACATTGTCCTTTCATATGTACTGCCTCAAGGCTATAAATACATTGTAACATCCCCATTAGAAGGAGACTCGGGATCTCTTAGTAAAGAAGTTATCGAGAATTCTAGGCAAACAGTCAACAATACAAAAATAATGGACGTAGGCCATTCTGATAAGGCTGAACCACTTTAAAAATCAATTGTCTCATATTTCTTTATTTATTTTTATCTGTGATTAAAATAATTAGATCAAACCTAGTTTTTTACATCAACAGATTTAGGCCATTCTGATAAGGCTGAACCAATTTAAAAATTAACTGTCTCATATTTCTTTATTTATTTTTATCTGTGATTAAAATAATTCGATCAAATCTAGTTTTTTACATTAATAGATTGGCGTCGTCTGTGGGAAACGACTGTACTTATCGTTTTTCACCAAAATAATTAATCATCAATGGCTGATAATTCAGAATTCAGTAATCGAAACGCTGGGATCCCTCCAAATTCATCCATTCCCCCAAATGTGTCAGATCTGGCTAGCATAATGGCTAGTTTAGACCAAGGACAAACGACCATGCAAGAAACCATGCTACAACTTATGCAAACTATTCAAGGCGGAGCGCCGTCTCAATCAGGACAATGAAGTATTCAGAGAAACACTAGTTTACCTTCTTCGCGAACCAGGAGAACATT
The DNA here is from genome assembly GCA_949130495.1 of Sambucus nigra. Taxonomy (NCBI): domain Eukaryota; kingdom Viridiplantae; phylum Streptophyta; class Magnoliopsida; order Dipsacales; family Adoxaceae; genus Sambucus; species Sambucus nigra. The sequence continues at coordinate 376,849,313 of OX422214.1, read as the reverse complement.
ATTCCCTGAGGATCTCGATACAGTCGCACTAATTCATATCGAACTGAGAGATCTAATGATCCTTCTTATCATCCTGGTTGGACTTCCTCAGTACGAGCTACAGATACTCAACAAAATGTCACTTTATGTCCAGAAAGGACCAGTGCTCTTGAAAGGTTGAGTAGAGTCTCTCCTTTTGATTGTTTGAGACCTAGGAGGAATAAAAGTCCCCCTAGGATTGTGTTAAGTAACTCTCAACGACCATCCAATCTAAGGGAAGGCCCTGCCCAATCACGACCAACTACTCGTAATGAAAGATCCCAAGAGGCTAATTCAACTCGATCAATCGCTCGAACAAATAGGCCCGAGGAGGGAAATGAAGCATGGAAAGGCTCTATTCAGAGGTTGGAAGACAGACTAAAGGAAATGGCTAAGGCCAAGAATCCTCTACAAAGAACTTTTGTCCAAGGGACACTATTTGTACAGGCAATTGTGGATTTTCGCACACAATCAAAATTCAAAGCTCTTGTGGTAACGCCTAAGTATGATGGAAAAACTTATCGTGTCCTTCATATAGAACAATACCATGCTCCTGCTGGCATTTATGCATTTCCAGACGAGATGAGATGCAGGGCATTCTCAGGAACTCTTACCGGATCAGCTCAGATATGGTACAACAACCTTCCTCGGGGGAAGATTGCAACTTTCATTTAATTGGCAGAGCTATTTATAGGGAACTTCTATTTTGGATCAAAACCAGTCAAACGAGTAGCTCACTTGCAGAGTGTTAGACAGAAGACAGGTGAAAGCACCAGGGATTATATTACTCGTTTTAATAATGAGATGCTCGAGGTAATTGATTATGAGGAGAAGACAGTAATCACTGCTCTGATGAGTGGACTATTGCCAAATAAATTATACTACACTTTAGCCAAAGATCCACCCAGAACTATGGCTAAACTGATGGCAAAAGAAGCCATAATCATAAATACCGAGGAAGCTATGGCTGCGAAGAAGAACACAGACAATAAGGAGGTCAAGGTTGAAGATGGTAAGGCTGAAAAGAAGAATAATTGTGTCAACAGACCGTCGAAATCAAAGCAAGCACTAGAATAATTGAAGAAGTTTGGAAATTATACTCCTTTGAATGTAGATATAAACCACATTCTGGAGGAGATAAAAAATAGCGAGGAGCTAAACTGGCAAGAAAAAATGAGGGCAGATCCTGACAAAAGGAATAAATCCAAATATTACGAGTTCCACAAAGACCATGGTCACATGACCAAAAATTGCATAGCTCTCCAGAATAAAATTGAGGCACTCATTAAGCGAGGAAAATTAACCAAGTATATTGATCGCCGAAATCATGGAAAGGGCAATGACCGAGAAAGGCAGAGGTCTAGATCTCCTTATCGAGCAACAGAAGACAAGAAAAGAAGTCATGAAGAGGATCCAGAATATGATCAAGATGATCTCGATCTCCCCAAAAGACCAAGATAGCCAGAGCGTGAGGTATTTTCAATTCGTTTTGGATCATTTGATTGTAATGTTATTACAGGTGGATATGCAGGAGGTGGAGACCTTACGGCGAAAAAGAAATCTTACCTCAATGAGGCTCAAGCTTGCTCGTACATTCAGCGAATAAATCTAGCTGAAGATGATTGCCTGAGGAAGGTGAATAAAGAAAACTTAGTCATTGGTTTCTCTAAAAATGACCTAACAGGTGTACTGTATCCTCATGATGACCCATTGGTGATCAAAATGAGAATGAAGGAAGTGGTGATTTCACGAGTACTAGTGGATAATGGTATCTCGGCAGACATCATGTTTTATTCATGCTTTGACAGTTTGAATCTAAAGCTAGCCCAGTTGGAGACATATCATAGGCCCCTCCTTGGTTTTACTGGAAAGAAAGTTTTTCCACTTGGGTCGATCAAGTTGGATATGCTTATTGGTACATGGCCTGCTTATCGAACCGAAAGAGTACGATTTTTTGTAATGGATAAAAACGTCCAATCATCTTATAATATCATCATGGGAAGAGTAGGTATGAAGAAGTTCAAGGAAGTACCATCTACTGTACATCAATGTTTAAAATTCCCAGCTAATTTTGGAATGGAAATTATAAAAGGTGACCAAAAATTAGCTCGGGAATGCTACTATTCATTTACTGAGCAGGAGAAGCATGAAGAATTTAGGAAGAAGACTACTACTTATCAAGTGGCTGAAATAGAAGATGTGGAGATTGAACCTTTATACCCTAGAGATGAGTCTTAGCTCGTTAAACGCCAGGTCGTGGAGGCTACTGAAAATATTATTCTGGATGACGAGCATCCAGAACGAACAACTCAAATTGGTGCTTCACTGGATGCATTGATAAGACAGGAACTAATAGAATTTCTAACATGTAGAAAGCAAACTTTTGCATGGAGTCATGAAGACATGCCAGGGATAGATCCTAATTTCTGGTGTCACGAGCTCAATGTGAACAAGGAAATCAAGCCAGTGAAGCAGCGATGAAGAGTGTTTAGTCCTAAAAAGAACCAAGATATACATGAAGAAGTAGAGAAATTACAAAAAGCCTCTTTTATTTAGGATGTCAAATATCCTGATTGGCTAGCAAATGTAGTAATGGTGAAGAAGAAAAACAACAAGTGGAGGATGTGTGTGGACTTCACTGATCTTAATAAAGCCTGCCCAAAAGATCATTTTCCTTTGCCTCGAATCGATCAGCTGTTAGATGCTACCTCGGGGCATGAATTGTTGAGTTTCATGGATGCTTATTCTGGGTATAACCAGATTAAAATGAAGCCAAAGGACAGGGAAAGTACCTCTTTTATCACCCCTAGGGGAACATATTGCTATAATGTTATGCCTTTTGGACATAAAAATGCAGGTGCAACATATCAGCAGCTGATGAACAAGGTGTTTGCGGAGAAAATCAGTCATAGCATGGAGGTTTATGTTGACGATATGCTGACGAAGAGCAAGAAAGTTTTTGATCATATAGTTGACTTAGGTCAGACCTTTGATCAACTAGAGAAATATCAAATGAAGCTGAATCCCACCAAATGCATATTCGGAGTACGAGAAGGCATGTTTCTCGGATATATAGTTAATCAATGAGGAATTGAGGTGAACCCTGAAAAAATCAAAGCTCTATTGGAGCTACGATCTCCAATGATGAAGAAGGAAGTACAAAGTCTCACAAGATGAGTTGCAGCACTTAATAGGTTTGTGTCACGAGCAACCGACAGATGCCTACCATTCTTCAAAACACTCCGAAAAACTTTTTAATGGAATGAGGAATGCGAGGAAGCCTTTCAGGAGTTGAAGGAATATCTGGGGACACCTCCATTGTTGTCCAGACCAGTGATGTGAGAAAAACTATACTTATACCTGGCAGTTTCAAAAAATGCGGTGAGCTCGACATTGATAAAAGTGGAAAACGGAGTACAAAAACCAGTCTATTACACCAGCAAGGCTTTTCGAGGAGCAAAAATTAGATGTCCAAGGCTGGAGAAATTGGCACTTGCATTAATTGAAGCAAGCTGAAGGATGAGACCATACTTCCAGGCCCATACTATAGTGGTGTACATTGATATGCCATTAAGATAGGCTTTGCACAAACCGGAGAAATCAGAAAGATTGATGTATTGGACAGTAGAACTTGGAGAATATGATATAATTTATGATCCTAGATCGTCGCTCAAAGGGAAGGTAGTAGAGGATTTTATTGCCGAATTGACTCAGAAGGACTCTTCCAATGAGCAGGAGTTGAATACAAACCAACCTGTGGATGATCCAGAATTATCAAAAATAAACCCCGACCAACTTACGTCGGTGGACGAGCAGCGAAAAGTGCTGGAGGAGGATAAAAGGAAGCATCAAATATTCCACCGAGGAACTCTGTCTAACTAAGGGTTTGATAATAAGGTACCTATATGGAATTTGTATATGGATGGATCTTCGTGCACTACAGGCAGTGAAGCAGGGATTGTTTTAAACAGTCTGGATGAGATTGATGTGGGATATGCTCTACGCTTTCAATTTAAGGCTTCTAATAATGAGGCTGAATATGAACCTATGATCGTGGGTCTAAGTCTGGACAAAACCAAGAAGGCAGAGAAAGTTGTTGTATTCAGCGATTCGTAGTTAATCGTAAACCAAATTCTGGGAATATATGCCGCAAAAGGAGAATTAATGATCAAGTATCATGTGAAAGCAATGGAGGTTGTATCGAGTTTTACAGCAGTTCAGTTGATTACAATACCAAGATTGGAGAACTCAAGAGCAAATGCACTAGCTCGATTAGCATCTGCCACGCGCATCGAGCTACGAAGAACAATCCCAATAAAAATTCTGGCTGGTCGGAGTATATATGAAGATTTGATGATGAACTTTATTGCCCTCGACTTGGGACCATCTTGGATGGCCTATATTGAAGACGGGGATTTGCTAACTAATAAACTCGGAGCCAAAAAACTAATGTTTAAAGTTGCTCGTTATGTATTAACAAATGGCATCTTATATAGACGAGGAATTATAACAGGGTTACAAAGAAGTGTCCACCCCTCCTAAGTAAAAGATTTGATTGAAGAGGTTCATAAAGGATCCTGTGGAGCCCTTGTGGCAGGTCAGACGCTTTTACAAAGAATAACAACGCAGGGATATTACTGGCCGACAATGAGAGCTGATTGTGTAGCTTATGCCAAGAAGTGTGATAAATGTCAACGTTTCTCTTCTATCCGAAGAACTCCCCAAGCATTGTTAACACCCATCACGTCCCCTTGGCCATTTGTCATGTGGGGAATAGACTTGGTCGGGCCACCTCCAACGACCACAGGAAGATTCAAATACCTTGTGGTTGATGTGGATTATTTTAGCAAATAGGTGGAAGTTGAGCCTCTTATTGATATGACATACGACAAAGTCTATCAATTTATTTGGAAGAATATTATATGCAGATATGGTCTTCCACATGCATTCATTACTGACCATGGAACCCAGTTTGATAACGAGGAGTTTGCTTCGTATTGTCATCAATCCAATGTATTGAAGGTTCACTCGGCACCAGGCCATCCCCAAAGCAATGGGAAAACTGAGGTGACAAACAAAAGGCTGCTGAGTTGCTTGAAGAAACGACCAGATGATGCAAAAGAAAATTGGATTAACGAGCCACATTATGTGCTGTGGGCTTATCATACCACACCACGAGCAGCAACAGGAGAGTCTCCATACATGTTGGCATTTGGAAGTGAAGCTGTCATACCTGCTGAATTGGGTCTACCCACACATAGGGTTCTTAATTTCAATTCTCCTATCAGTGATTTGATGAGAATATCAGACCTAGATATGCTCGAAGAAGTCAGGGAAGAGGCAACGATCAGAAATGTCGTATATCAACAACGAACAGCTTTATTTTATAACAAAAGAGTGAAGAAGTGTTATTTGAAGGAAGGATATTATGCGGTGAAGAAAGTAATACAAAAGAATAACAAATTGGAAGCCAACTGCCATGGATCCTACAGAGTAACAAAAGTTGTTCGTCCAGTGACATACAAGATTGAAACATTGGAAGGAGAAGAATTCAATAATGCATTGAATGCAGAGCATCTGCGCAAGTATTATCAGTAATTAAATTTCCTATGTAATGAAGTTTTCTTCAGTATGAATAAAGTGTTGGATGTCTTACCCGGTATTCTCTTTTTGTTAAATTTTTTTGGAATATTAGTGCTACGCACTACACAACAAGTTGTTAATTTCGCCCAACACTAGTTGGTCGGGAACAAATCAACACCAACTTCGGTTGGTCAACAAATCAATTTCCTCCAACTCTGATCGATCAGGAACTAATGTCAACCAACTCCGCTTGGTCAGGAACCAATTTTGTCGAACTCCGATTGGTCGGAAACCAATTTCGTCCAACTTCGGTTGGTCGGAAACTAATTTTGACCAAATTCGCTTGGTCGGGAACCAATTTCGTCCAACTTCGATTGGTCGAAAACCAATTTCGTCCAACTCCGATTGGTCAAAAACAAATTTCCCCCAATTCCGATTGGTCGGGAATAAATTTCGTCCAACTCCAGTTGGTCAGAAACCAATTTCCCCAAACTCCGGTTGGTCGGGAACAAATTACCACCAACTCCGGTTGGTCGACAAATCAATTCCCCCCAACTCCGGTTGGTCGGGAACAAATTACCACCAACTCTGGTTGGTTGCCAAAATCAATTTCCCCCAACTCCGGTTAGTAGGGAACAAATCACCACCAACTCCGGTTGGTCGACAAATCAATTAACGACAACTCTGATTGGTTGGTCAGCAAATCAATTAATGCTAACTCCGGTTGGTTGATAAGTCAAATAAAATCAACTTCGATTGGTTAAAATAAGCAGGAACATGGGATGCAAATCATTTCATGGCTTAGGCTCAAAGAATGACAAGTCATTATAATCAAACAACAAATGGGACAATTTCTATTATCCAAAAACAAAACAAAATGTACATATCAAGATATGCATAAATTCCTAAACAAAAACATTCTATAAATTACTTAGAAGAAAGTAAAATGGCAAATACGAAAAATTTCTTCAAGAATAGTTACATATGCTGTGAAAAATACACTTCACTACATGAAAATCCTATTCTATTGGTTTTTTCCCTTTAGCCTTTGAAACAGGTTCTACTCCAGCAGGAGGATCATCTATGGCATAAGGAGAGGTTATAAATTTTACATCTCTCAGCATCCTAACATTCATTACAGATGGCCAATCAAGTAAATGTTATGGGCGAGATATCTCAAAATTGGCATGAAGACTGTAGTCGCCAAGATACTTGGAGATCAAGCATTGAGGAATTACACGAGCAGGAATCCAATTAAAATCGAGCTTAAAAGGAGGCACGGGAAAATCAAGCACTCCAGGCTCATAATAATCCCATAAGTAATGACCCAGCTCCAATTGAAGCACACACATGGCATTCAAACATCCCTGCTTGTACTCTTCGTTATTTGATTGATGGATCCGAGCATCAAGATGATAAAGGGATTCATTGTATCCAGCCATCCAAAACTCTCTAGATTGTTTATGAAATTGATAAGTTAACCTCTCTAGTTGCTCGTGGAGATTCTTTACCAAAAGTTCTTTATTTTCCAAGGTAGAACTCTGGGCAGAGAATTGTTCGTCGAGGTTCAGAATTTTCTCGGACATCTCTGCCAAAGCTTGGTTCTTCGCCACCAACTGAGAGGCCTGATTCTCCAAGGCTTCTTGAGTTCTTGCTTCTTCAATAGAAACCCGACCAGTACTTTCTCGTCCCCGAGAAGAAGATCTTGCTCGTCCACGAGTAAAGGTCGATTATCCAGCTCTTTTCAAAGTTTCCAACTCATCTCGCAAGTTGTCATTTTCTACCTCCAAGAAAGAGAAACCTTAATCATTAACAGGGACCAAGGCTCCCGAGGAGGATGCATCAGATTTTAGTTGGTTTATCTCTTCTTGCAAGGCGATGTTCTCCTGCTCCAACAATTTGGCGATATGCTTGTGCTCTTCAACTTCAAGCTTCATAACATTTTCTTTCTTCTCATAAGCAGAGATAAATTTTTCATACCCTTTGTCGGCACTCATTTTTTGATATTTTTTCTCGTATCGTTGGTGCAAAAAGGTAAAAGATTCTTTATATTACTGTTGGAGTTCCTCGATAGTTCCTTGGAGATCCTCAATCATCTTGTAGTAAGCCACATTATTAGCGACTGTGCGATCAAGCAAATACTTCAGGTACTGGTAGGATTCTACTGCTCGTTCAGAAGCATCTAAACCAAGGATGTCAAGTATCTGGGCCTCATTTAGATTAGCATGACCAACTTTAAAATAGTCATTGCATCTCATTATTAATTCTATGTCATGAGTTGATAAGAGTTCCATCCTGGCCATAAATTAAAAAAGAGAAGAAATACAAAGAATCAATAAGGATGCAGACAGAGTAAGTAAAAAGAAAAGTCAAGACGAATAACCAAAGTTCGAATTTTTATTTCATCAAAAGGGGAAAATACAAAATATGAGGTTACATTCAATAAAATAACAAAATAAACACACGAGCAACTCTACACATTCTCTTTGTTTTCTATGACTTCCTCAGAAGGTTTTGAGGAAGAGGCTAGTTGCTCGGAGGGCAAAATTAGCTGCTCGACAGAAGTACTGGCTGGTTGGGGTTGCTCAGACAGATGAACAACAGGAATAGCAAGGACCTGATCTCCCAGGCATCATTGAAGATTCATCTGAAGCAGCTTCATCCTCTTCTTCTCCAGGAGAGGTAGGAGGGCCATGAGTATGTTGCTGGAACAATTCAGAATTCCCAGTAACTTTCATCTTTTTCAATGCAGCCACCCATCCATCCCTAAAGAATTTAACACATGCATACTCTATTTGAGAGGATATGGTAGCTAGGCCCTTGTCCCAACCAATGCTAAAAGATTTTTTAACTGCCTTGTTCCTTTTTTCCTTTTCCGAGGAGGTCCTTTCTCTAAGGAGCCCCTTGGCAACCTTCAACTTCTCCTCCACCTCCAGTTTCTGTCACTCAACATCATGAAGTTTAACAACTTCCTCTTCAGCAGACTTGAGCCTAACTTCTAGCTCCTTGTTGCTTTTCTCGAAGACTTTATTACTCTGCTCAGACTCTGTCAATTTCTTCTTCAAAATGTTGTTGAAACATGTCACCAGCTGAAAAAAAAATAACATTAGGTCAATATATGAATATAATATTAGAAATTGAATGACTCAAACTAACAAAACTTAGTGAGGCGATGTGTTGATCAGCAAGGGTAGTTATTCTCTCACCAGAAAGGGAGTCCTCAATACCTTGAACATCTGGGATAGTCCAAGATCTCACCAAACTCACAGCGGAGCTCGGAGCAACAAAAGATGGAATAACACCTTCAACATAAGGCTGAGAGACAGGTTCAGCAGGTCTCTCAAAAGAATTTTTCTTTAACCTCCTCGGAGGAGAAGGAACATTTCCAACAAAAGACGTTGTCTTTGTTGGTGAAATAACAATAACCTCACTTGGAGGAGAAACAACAACAATCTTGGTCGGAACCACTGGAGGCTTTTCAACTGCTTTCTTAGCAGCATCAGGAGGAGGTGCATCAGTGATTCCCGTCCCTTCTTCTAGGACATCTTGTTTGCTTTTCTATGCCTCCACATTAGTATAGGCAGATTTATCAAAGAAAGCAGGAGATCTTATTCTCTTCATTAAGTTACTGATGGGAACACTTGACTCAGAGGAAGAACCTTCCACACTAGCCTCAGAAGCTGGTACTTGGTCAAAATTAACTACCACTGGACATGGACGAGCAGTAAAAGACAAAGTATAGCTCTTGTACTGCAACAAATAAGAGGCATATCTAATATGTTCCTTGGTAATAGATTGGTGCAAATCCCAGATAAGTTTCAAATGTTTTAAATTAACGTCAGCTTCTTTTGGAGGTTTTCTTTTACTGTCAACTGTACCAAACAAAAACAAATGTCAGCGATACATTTTATCAAACACAAATAAAACAAGATTTCAAAAAATAAAAAACAACCTATTCCATTGCCATAAGGGGGACACCTGTGACCTTGATATACATCATCTCCATCTAATGGAGCGTGTTGCCAATTTTTTATAACAACCCCATGCTCAAAATAATCCCTATTGGCATCTGGAAGATTAACATCTAAAGCCCTATTTAAAACCCAGTTTTTAAATAGAAGGTGGAATCACTGACAACCCATCTATAGCAGTACATAATCTCAGGAATCCCTAAACGGGTTCCATAGAGTTGATTCAATCTATGAACGCCATTAGCTATCCTCCAGGTATTTGGAGCTATTTTTGCAGGTACAACATTAAAATATTGACAGAACTCCAAACATAGGGGATTTGGAGGAAAAGAAAAGCCACATTCTGCCACAAAGAGACTTGGGAACCAATGCCCCCGGCCAAAGAAAAATAATCAGAAGGTTCAGAAAGTTCTTCCAAAATAACCCACGAAGGGATTGAAAATTCACACCGAAATTTATCCACTGACTCAACAAGATAAACTATGATAAACAAAATAAATAAAAGAAAGGGAAGAAAATCTTACAGAGAAAGAGAGATCAGGTGATAATGAACGACGGAAAGAACGAAAGCACAAGATAGAGAGAAAATAAAGAGTTCAAAGATACAGATTTGAAAAGTGAAAAGCGATAAGATTTCTACCGTGCTTAAATACTTTACCTCGGGAATAGAGAAAAGCAATGATTACAAAGGAGGAAGTTTGCGTATCCGACGTCTAAAAGAATAAAAATAGCATAAATATCGAAGTGGTCATGAAAATACAAAATATTTACAAGGCCTGATACTGTGCACTCAAAAAGGAGTTATGTACAACGAATGCTTTCCTAAAAATCATACAAACCAATAATCTATGCAGTTCTCAAGCAAATTGTTCCGTACTTTTCATCAACATCAAACTACGAAACATTGGGGGCTTCTTTTGATACCAAATTTAATCTGCGGACGTGAGCCCATCACTTGAAGGCACGTGTCAACCAACGTGGAAATTACAACAATTTCTACTGAGTGACTCATACATTCCGAATAGCTCAAGCATATCGATCAATTTAGTTTCCTCGAGCAACTCATGGGCTCCGAGCAACTCAAGCGTGCCGAGCTACTAAGGCGGTCCAAGTAGCTCAAGCGTGTCGAGCTACTTAGCGTACAGAGCACTCAAATGAGGATAATCAAAGAGACGAAGGCGTATTAAATGCTCATTATTATCGTACAAACGTATATGTCTACTAGATAACAGCACATTATCCTTTCATATGTACAGCCTCAAGGCTATAAATACATTGTAACCTCCTCATTAGAAGGGGACTCGGGATCCCTTGGTAAATCAGTTATCGAGAATTCCAGACAAACAGTCAACAATACAAAAATAGTGGACGTAGGCCATTCTGATAAGGATGAACCACTTTAAAAATCAACTGTCTCATATTTCTTTCTTTATTTTTATCTGTGATTAAAATAATTAGATCAAATCTAGTTTTTTACATCAACAGCGTCCATAGAATAAATCAGCTCTATGGAACCAAATTAGGGCTTGCCGAAGTCTGGTTTTGCTATTCTTTTTCTCGAACTAGTTCTGGTGTTCTCTACCTCAAAGCCAGGAGTCCTGACAAGGTATTGGTGGTAAACCTACCTGATTCCCATAAGGACTATTGACAAGATGGTTTTCTTGCTAGAAATTGGCAATTTTCCCCCCAGGCTGAGGGGTCGAGGTTCGATAGGTTTACCGTTACCTTTTATGTGGAAGAGTATATAGGTAGTCTCTGCTTTGTTCTTTCAATTTCTTTACTGATGTGTGATTTTTCTAAATTTTCCCTATTTTTTCTTCAGGGAGGTCGAAGAACTTAGAACCTGCTCTCAGCGAGGTTTGTCTTTCTGAGTTGGTCAAAGTGTGGAATATCAGGGAGCCCCTAGCTGACGATGAGCATCCGCGATCTGCTATTTTCTTATTTGAGTGCAAAAACGTCGGTTCTAGCTTTATAGTGAGGCCGGTAGATAGCATTATTGAGTTTGATACCTCTGAAGAGACTGCTGCTGGTCCTATTCAGTTAGATGAGGAGGAGAGAAGGTCTGAGAGTGATATTATAGGCGGTGATGGAAGCAATTTTTATGAGGGGAGCTCCAGTGGTGATAGTTCTTTTGATTCATAAGAGGCTTCTGATGCCCTTGAACCTTCAAGCACGTCCAGCAGCTCAAGCGAGGAGATGGTTCCTCTAAGGAAAAATTTGATTCGGGATGATGATGATGATGATCATCATGTGCTCCTCGCTCAGAGGTCGAAGAAACAGAAATCCAGTACTGGGGCTGTTGTTACTGGCTCTCGGTCTACCACTCAGGAGCAGGAGAGAAAGAGGAAAGAAGAAGAACAGATGAGTGAGAGAGAGAGAGAGGAAAAAGGAAGAGGAAAGAAAGAAGATAGAAGAAAAGAAAAGGATGGAGGAGAAGAAGAAGAGAATGGAGAATCAGAAGGAGGAAGAGAGGAGAAAAATGGAATCGAGGACAAAGGCTGGGCATGCCTTAATCCCGGTGTGAGCATTGCCCGAGGGGGCCTCAGTTTCCATTTCTCCTCAATTGGCCCCTGCGCTGCTCGAGAGGGCTGTTCTTCCTACAGGTCGCCAAAGGGCGCTGGGGTTTGATCAATTGGCCCTACAAGCTAGCCAGAGGCTTGCCTTGGTAAGAACTTTTCCTTTCTCTAATGCTTTGATAAATTTTAGTTATTTCCTTATTCTGATATCTTCTTCTACTTGCAGTTTGTGACTGACTTTGCTGTGCTCTATCGTCCTCGCGATGAGCTGGTAAAGAAAAATAGTGAGATGGAGCAGCAGAGTGCTGCCTTGAAGGTGAGGGGTACTGAGCTGGAGGCTAGTCTGAAGGCCGCTGATGCAGCCCGAATGTCATCTGACCTGGATCTCGCTAATGCCACTCATGAGAGGGAAGCAGTAGTTAAGGAACTGAATAAACTGAGACAAGCCTATGACCTAGTCTGCTGGAGCAAGATGGCGATTATAGAGGAGAATAAGGTGATGGCCGAGCAGCTGAAGGAGAAAGAGTTCTAGGTAGCGACCATCAAGGAGGACTCATATAACTCCAGGTGGGCTGCTGCATACAAAGATATCGAGGTTCAGATAGGCTACATCAGTCGTCTGAACTTAAAAAAAGGCTAGAATAAGGACCTCATGGCTGCTGCTGTCGATGTTGCCTCTCCTTTATTTGTCGAGCACGACCCAGGTCCAAAACCAATCGTGGATGAAGTCCCTACCGTAGTTACTGAAGGAGTTTATCCTGCCTCCCAGACAGTTCTTACTGATGCTTCTCCTACTCAGGCGACAGAGTTTATCCCTGCTGAGGGAGGTGGTTCTACTACGGCTGACAAGGGGAAACAGCCAGCATCTTTTGAGCAGCCAGAGGTTGCTAGCTAATTTTACCCTTAGGGTTTATCTTGTATTTTCTTTGTTTGTAATTTTCCCTTTGACCCTTAAATGTATGCTGATCCTCTACGTATTAATGAAATGAGAAGGTTTTTCATTCCATTAGTGTACTGAATGATTTTATCTTTCATTGCTCTTTTATTGCTTGTAGTCAATTGATGTTGATGATTATATACCAACCACTTCTCAATTGGGAAGAATGCTTAGGCCTGATGTAAGCTCTGAAGTTCATCATACCTTTGTGGGGATTTTCAAATCACTGTGATTGAGGAACAAACACTTCATAGAGCAGACTGAGCTTGTCGTTAAACTGAAAGACAGACTCCAAAAGATGGAGGAAGTTGGTGCCTTAGTCCAAGAAGAGGTGAATACACAAATAGCAAAGCTTCTAGATGCTTCTGAGATCAACCAGGTTGGAGAAATTATTTAGCAAGAGAACGAGGCTTTAAGGAGAGAGGTCTCGCGACTTAGGGAGCATGCACCGAGCATGGGTCCTACAGTATTGTGAGGTTCTTCCTCGTCGCGACCTAGAACTTTCCCGAGTGACGTTCCTCCGGTGCTGTGAGGCTCTACCCCTCCAACCGTTCTGTGAGCTGGTAGGAACACCAGGAGTTCAACTAGGGAAATGGAAGAGCTTCGTGGTGATGTGCAGCGAGCGTATGTGATTGCTGCTAGGCTTCAAAGGGACGTCACCCAGCTGAGTCATTTATTTAGGAGAGGTCATCGGCAAGTATGGACCGACGGTTATAACCAAGGTTGCCTAGATGCTTCGAAGAGGCTAACAGAGTTTGAAGAGCTCTCCTTTATCAGGGGATGGTTGAGTGCCCTGAAGGAGCTGCAAGTACCAAAGAACTCGATGCTTTGGTACCGTCACGAGATTTCTCCTTCTACTCTACTACCTAATCCCTTCCGGAGAGATGATCAGTGGATCCCTATTGATGCCATCCCTCGGCAGCTATTGGAGTTGGATGCGAATGAAGTCGAGGAAGAGTTATCTCCTCATCCTGACGATGGTCAAAGAGCCCAAGTGGTTGATTATCTCGTTCAGAGGCCTCACCCTCACTAAGATTTTGCCAATAGTAACTCTGTGTATTTTGTATTTAAGTGATGTAATGTCGATGTTTTGGGCAAGCTTGCCGACTAAACGTGTATTGTATTTGCTGTAAATGTGATGAAATAATATAAAATATATGTTTTGGGCGAATTTTCCGACTAAACAAGTGTCATATTTTCCACATTTTTGCTCAATAATCTTGAGCCTCTTTTGGCTGACTAGATTTGTATGTTCGCATTATCAAGTGAGTGTCCTTCCAGTCCAGTATGCCAACGAGATACCATTATTCCCCACTTTACCTTTTAGGTTGTGTCGTCACACCCCCTTAAGCCTAAGTGTGGCAATTGGCGAGAACACACCTGGTGTTGGATGCTCTATCCGATCAGGGTTTTATTCAACCAAACATTATTTGGTGACCAATTTTGAATTGGCTATGTTGCCTAAGGATCTCCTGTAGGTATTTTATATATTTCCAGGGGCAATGCTAAAAGGTCTTTCATGTTTCATAATGAAAACCTGAGGAGGGTTATTTCCCTGCTATAGTGTGATGGTCAGTGTGATGTTACTTGGAAAAGGTGTGTGGGTTATAAAGTTTATACATTGACACCTTGTAAAATGCAAATTAGTTAACTGATATTTTGTAGAATGCAACTTCCAAAAAACTTTTATTAATGATAAGGAAATGAACTTCCAGTTTCATAATTAAAGATCAAAAGACGAATCTAGAAATAAAATTTCTTAAGATTAACTGCATTCCACGCTCGAGGTATCTCTCTTCCTACCAGCGTTTCTAAGTGATAGGCTCCATGCAGATCATCTCTAGTTATCTTGAATGGTCCTTTCGAGTTTGGCCCTAGTTTACCGTCTGATGGTTTTACTGCGCTGCCTAGGACTTTCCTCAGGACATAGTCCCCAACTCGGAATGCCCTTGGATTGACCTTCTTGTTATAGTTCCTTGCGAGATATTACTAATAGCTCACTAGTTTTACTAGGGCCAGATCGTGACGTTCATCGGCTAGGTCGAGCTCAGCGAGCATTGCTGCATCGTTACTACCCTGGTCGACAATGTTGGACCTTATTATTGGCAAGCCTGCTTCCAAGGGGATGACTGCTTCCATTCCATATGTCAATGAGAATGGGGTTTCCCTTGTTGCTTGTCGTGGAGTAGTATGATAGGCCCATAGAATATGTGGTAACTCATTTACCCATGCGCCTTTGGATCGCTCTAATCATTTCTTCAATCCTTCGATCACCATTTTGTTAGAAGCCTCATCTTGGCCATTTCTCTAAGGATAGGCCACCGAGCTGAAATGGTGTCTGATTCTATGCTCGTCACAAAAATTCTGAAAGGATTCGCTCTCGAACTACGTTCCATTATCAGTGATGATGGTTCTGGAGGTGCCAAAACGGGTGATTATATTTCTCCATATGAATCTTACCATATTTGCATCTCGGATATTTGCTAAGGGTTCCGCCTCGATCCATTTGGTGAAGTAGTCAGTTGCGACCAACAGATAGTTGCGATTGTCAGTGGTGGTAGGAAGTGGACTTACGATGTCCATTCCCCATTGGGAGAATGGACATAGGCTGGAAAGTGATTTCTGGTCGCTAGCAGGTTGATGGACCATAGGGGCGTGAAGTTGGCATTTCAGGCACTTGCGAACATATATCGCAGAGTCCCTTTGCATATATGGCCACTAATAGCCTTTCTTCATTGTTCGAAAAGAGAGAGACCTTCCTCCAATATGGCTTCCACATATTCCCTCGTGAAGCTCATATAGAACTTTCTCGGCATCCCTTGGGTGAACGCATTGAAGGTAGGGACCGGAAAAGGATCTCTTATATAGCTTTCCCTCTAGAGATAAGTGAAAGCGAGCATCTTTGACTCTTATCTGGTGAGCGGTCTTCTTATCATCTGTGAGTGTGCCATCCTTAAAAAAATCCCTTAGAGGGTCCATCCAGTTGGGTGTTGGTTCAATTTGGAGCACCTGATCCATGCCCAGTGGCTCGCTATTACCGTAAATGCTCGGATAAGTGAGGAAATCGATGGGGATTGCTCTTTTTAAGTCGGAATCGATTGCTAAACTCAGGGCTGCTAGGGCGTCAGCATGGCTGTTCTGTCTTCTAGGAAAATGCTAGACATATACTTCCTCAAAGTTATCCAATGGCCTTTTTGCCAAGGCGAGGTAGGTTGCCATCCTTTCGTCTTTTGCATTGTAGTCTCCACTTATCAGATTGGAGACTAATTTTGAGTCGCCGAATACCTGCAATTGCTTTGTCCCCAAAGTGTGTGCCTTATGGAGGTCGGCTATCAGGGCCTCATACTCTTATTTATTATTGGAGGCTTCAAATTTAAGCTTAATTCCTTGTTCAAGGATTGTATCCTCTGGGGGGATAAGCACAATCCCACTCCTCCCCCTTTGAATTAGAGGCTCCATAAAAAATAACTTCCAGACTCCCTTAATTGCGTGATTCTCTTTTTACTCCATAGGTTGAGGTTGGCTGACTGGTTGCTCGCCTGTGAATTCGGTCATGAAGTCGGCGAGGATCTGCCCTTTGATTGTGTTCCTTGGTTGAAATTGGATATCAAACTGCCCGATCTCGATTGACCATTTTGACAATCTGCCCGACAAATCTGCCTTCCTCAGGATTTCTTTAAGGGGGTGTGATGTAAGGAAGATGATAGTGTGAGCTTCAAAGTAGGGCTTCAACTTTCTTGAAGCCATTACTAGTGTAAAGGCGAGATTCTCTAGTGGTAAGTGCCTTTTCTCGGCTTCTAACAAGGTCTTATTGGCGTAGTAAATGGAGTGTTGGATTCCTGCTATTTTGCACATCAATGTAGAGCGGACAGTGTGTTTGGAAACAGAGAGGTAGAAGTACAGGGGATCTGTTTCTTGTGGTATGACGAGCAGTTTCGGGGAGCCAAGGTAAGCCTTCAGCTCATTCGGTGCCCGCGAGCAATCTTGGTTCCATTCTCCCGTTTTGTTTCCCTTTAGAAGTTGGAAGAAATATTTGCACTTCTCGGAGGACTTAGAGATAAGGCGGTTCAAGGTAGAGAGCATACCGGTGAGCTTCTGTATGTCCCAAATTGTTCGAGGAGGTTGTACCTTGTTTACTGCATTGATATGGTCTCGGTTAGCCTCGATGCCTCTCTTACTGACCAAGTACCTAAGAAATTTTCCTGACTGGACACCAAAAGAACACTTACTTGCGTTAAGTTTCATTCGGTACTTCCTAAGGATTTCAAAGGTTCTTGATAGATCCGATAGGTGGTTTTATTTCTTCCTGTTTTTGACGAGCATGTCGTCGATGTAGACTTCCATGGAGTCTCCCATTTGGTCTTTAAACATCTTGGTGACCAGTCACTGGTAGGTTGACCCTACGTTCTTGACCCTAAAGGCATGACCTTGTAATAGTACAATCCAACGGTGGTGATGAATGTTGTCTTGTCCAGGTCTGGAGCGTACAAGGGGATCTGATGGTACCCTGAGTATGCGTCCAAAAAACTCATTCTCTCGTGAGCTGTTGTGGCGTCCATTAGTGGATCGATTTTTGGAAAAGGGAAGCTGTCTTTAGGGTATGCCCTGTTAAGGTCAGTGAAGTCGATGGAGACTCTCCACTTTTCGGTGTTTTTTAGAACTATTACTAGGTTGGATAACAATTTGGGAAATTGGACCTCCCATATGGAACCAACATCCAGTAGTTTTTCAACTTCTTTTTCTACGGCTTTTCCCTTCTCGGGTGAAGTTTGTCGTGCCTTCTGCGCAACTGGTTTGAAGGTGGGATCGACGTGCAGCTGATGACAAACCATACTAGGATCAATTCCTGGCAACTCGTATGGTTCCCATGCGAAGACGTCTATATTAGTGCTTAGCAGAATCGTCAATTCCTTCTTTTCCTGATCTGTGAGAGAAGCTTCGATCAAGAAGATTCTGTTATCGTCGCTATCTCCAACCGTGACTCCCTACAGGTCCTCGATGACCAGTTTGGAGGGGAGGAGCCTGGTCTCCTCTACTCCGGTCCTTCCGCATTTTAATTGCTATTTATAAGGAATCAGACCCTCATGTTTTTTAATTTTCTCGTTGTGCTTATCGGCCTTCTTCTCTAGTCTTGGGCGGATGGCTGCTATGAAGCATCTTCTTTCCATCGCTTGATCCCCATGGATCTCCATTACTCCTCGCTCGGTCACATACTTAAGCTTCTGATGGTAGGTCGAAGAGACTCCCTTCATTGCGTGCAGCCACCCTCTGCCGAGGATAGCCTAGTATGGCGAGTCAATGTCGACCACTAGAAACTCGATCATTTTGGAAACATTTCCTATCCTTACCCAAGGGAATAGTCACCTTTCCAGCAAAGCCAACCCAGGGGACAGTAGCTTCCTTCAGGTCGGCGATGCTTAATTTCAATTTTTTGAACAGGTCGAGATATATTAGCTCGGACGAGCTTCCTTGGTCGACGAGCAACTTGTCGACGTCATAGTTTGCTATCCTGAGAGTGATGATTAAAGCATCATGACATGGGGTTCTCACTTCCACCAGATCTTCATCTGTAAATATGATATGCTTACTATAGTCGACATCATCTGCTCCCCAATGCTTTCCTGACTGCATTTTCACTGGATCGATCTGAAAAGCTTACATTACCACTGTAAGGTTTTTTACCTCCAGTCGAGCTGAATTTCCCTGAATTTGCTTCACGTCAGATGCCCCATGAATTACTGTGAATTCATGGACGACGTCGTCTTCAAGTACCTTATCGAGTTTTGCTTCTCTATGGGAAGAGACTTTCTCTGCCTTCTTTTCCACGAATTTGTTCAGATGCCCAGACTGAGCCAGCTCTTCGAGGTGGGACTTAAGAGCCTTGCAATGCTCGATTTTATGTCCTCCTTCTTTGTGGAAAGCACATCTCAGCGTGTTATTTCTCTTTGAGGGATCTCCTCCCATCTATCTGGGCCACTTAATAAATGGCTCGTCTTTGATTTTTGCGAGAATTTTGTAAATTGGTTCCCTAAAGATAGTGTTGACCGCCTGAAATGATTTTGTCACATCATTGTTTCCTCCGTTCTTGGAGCTATTCGTTCCCCCATTCTTCCCTCCTTTCTTCTGGTTCATAATTTTGTCATTGCCTTTGGCAGTGAGCTTAGCTCAACCGTTCTCCCCTGTGTTGAGGCAGGTCACATCCTCCACCTTGGCAAACTTCTCGATGCGGGCCATCAGGTCATCGATGGTTATGGCCTCTTTCTTAGTCGGGGATTGGTACATAAGGGAAGAAATAGGTAGCCCAATTTTGAAAGACGCTACTGCCACTTGCTCCAAGTAGTCTTCGACCTTATTGAATAACTCCCAGTACCTCTTAGCGTAGTCTAGGATTGGTACATATGGGAGTTGCTTGTAATAAAGCGTGTTGTAAAGAGCTCGGCCAGGGACTTGAAGCTTCTGATGGACCTGTGGGGGAGCCTTTCGAACCATTTCTGCGCCACGTCATACAGGCTCGAGGGAAAAATTCGACACATTAGTGCATCTCGTTGGTTCTAGAGGGTCATGGCATGCCTGTACTGCCTGATGTGATCAATGGGATCAGTCTTACCATCATAAATCTTGAACCTCGGAATAGCAAACTTCTTGGGGGCTTTCTCTTCTTTTATTTCTCTTGAGAAAGGTGATTTCATCTGAGTTTTGAGAGCTCTCCTAGCGAGTTCTTGGGTCGATCTGGTACCTCCCTTCGAACCAGACTTCGTATGTTCTCGTTGCTGCGAGCTGGGTAATCTGACTCGTTTCCCTCAACTTTCTGGGACTCGCGTCTAAGGCTCCTTCCTCGGCTATGAGACTTTCTCGCCTAAGGGCTAGGAGTGAGGTATGGACGTCTCTTGGTGCCATGATGGATCTCTATCTCCATTCTTTCTAACCTTCTATTGAGGAGAGCATTCTCAGCTTCGTGCCTATGAGAAGACTCCTTTTGCTCTTAGAGCCTCGCCTCATAAGCATCAATCAACCTAAATATTTGTGTGGACCTCGCTGGTCCTTGGCTTTCTTCTGAGGCTGGCCTTTCTAGGCGAGCCCTCTGATCCGAACGCCGAACTTCTGATCTGATCCTGCGAGGGGATGGTTGTTCTTGGATATCTCCTGCCTGAGGAGCATTACTACTCTGACCAGACATTTCAAACTCTTTTCTTGGTGTGGGATTTCTCAGGGAAGATAAACGCTTCCCACAGACGGCGCCGATTGTGGTGACAATTATTATTCAACACAAAGAGTTAAGAGAAGCACAATCACCAAGCATAATAAGGAATACAAAATGCCAATCACACAAAAAGAGATGTACGTCGTTCAGCAAGAATGCCTACGTCCACGGTGGTGCTGTCATTATTATTTCTATATACTCTGGAGAGCGATTACAGAGAATACAGTGCGTGTCCTATGCCCCGGACCTAGGGTTTATTATATACATGTCCATTTTCAGGGAGTGTGGGTGTTGGACTCCCCCACGTTTTCCATATTCTCCTAGAATACCGCGTAACGAGAACATGGGAGAAGACTAAGTCATAACCAAATTTAATTGTTAAGAAGTGAGGGGTTTGGAGTTTGGGCTGCTTTAACTGGGCTACTCGTCCAAGCCCGTCATTCTAATTCCAGGAACCCACAATATATATAGGACTATCCACCCTATTTCGAAAATTTGTACAAAGTTCCCTTTATTTATAGGACTTTCCACCCTGTTTAAATAAAAAATAGCTCAACATCAACAATACTAATGACAGGGATGTACAAAGCATATAACAAAATTTATATGTTTAGGACCTGTGAATCTTGTACGAGTAAAAGAACACCCTCTAATATGTACAAAGAATATAACAAAATATTTTCATTACATTTAAATTAATAAAAATGTACTTTGAAAGACACTTGTAAGTGGCAGATTCATAATGCTTCAATAACACTCATTGATATAACAAATTCTTGTCTTGGCTGATTTTACATGTATGGCCATGTGTTGTATAATTTTCTTTCTCTTGGCCGGAATTCCACATAACCCTTTCCAAGCCATACATCCTGTGAAATTCTACAAATAAAAAACTCACACGTAAATAAATTGGACTTGCAAACCTTACATATAAATTATATACATAAAATCACAAAGTTTGTCTTAAATATTGAACTTGTATACCTTACATATAAAGATCTGATCTCACACCTTACATACAATGATAATCCAATTTCCTTCTTAAATCCCAAGATCTAGATAGAAAATCCATATAAAGAAACCTTAGTTTCTACAATAATGTTAAGCCTTCTTAAAAAAAGTGTAGATTCAAAAGTTCCAAAAAAAGGAAAAAAATATGTTAACCAACAATAACATGTGTATAATCCCATATAAACGGTAAGTACTTGTTTCCAAAGAACACATTGTCACAAAATTGTTAACATCCCTGAGTGATAGGTCTACAAAACAAACCACGGATACTATCAAGGGGACCTCCAATATCTGATCTCAACATAATGTCACCGAAAAAAAATGAATGATAGAGTGAGCTAATTTAATGGGCTAAAATATAAATTCATCATCCAAACCAATTTACATGGGTGGATAACATTACTATGATTATAGAAATGAAATAAAAAACATGCATTCTGGAAAAAATAGAACACAATAAAATCAAGCAAAGATTCATTAAAAAACAGAAGATGACTATGTCAATTTCATTTCAACGAAAGGAATAACAAATAATATAAATAAATGAAAAAAGCTGAAAAAATTATAGTCCGAGGGCACTTAGAATGTCACCAAATACGAATATGATTATGAGACAAAGTACATATGCACCGAAATAGGATACATAGGTAGCAAAATTCAAATGCTTTAAGAACCTAAAGCTAACAAATGCATCTGCTAGTGGAGCACAAACCACTTGTTTCACAAATATGTTGTGATAGCCTGTAGAAATCTTTACATCATTTTTCCTCACATTAGTCTATAACTCAACATTTGTTTTGTCCAAAATTTTTAGCCTGTTTAGATAATAAGTACAGGAGGTTGACATATGGGTGGTTCTTTCATCCTTTTTTATATTCGTTCTTCTTTTTTTTTTGCTTTTTTTTTCTATTTTCAATTTGCCATTTTGCTTCATCTGATTAGATGTGGGTCGAAGAAAATATATTGTGGTGAAAAATGTCTAGCTTGACAGCTGACTGATTTTTAACTGTGTACACCCCTTTATTTCTCAAAAATTGTATTTCCATCCTAGTTTTCTCTGATCTGAGTCATCAAACTAATCCCTGCAATTTGCAAAGCATCTTCGACATATACTACAACATTGAGAACTCCTTCCTTTGCACCAGGTTTATTATAAATTGGGACAATTATCACCTGGAATCACATCATGGAAACATAAGAGGGTTGTATACAAATCATAGAGCATCACAGAAAAGAAAAGGACAAAAAAACTCAACCCACACAATTACAAATTGCTAATATCCATGCACATGAGTAGTTTATGTCAGCAGAATCCTTATGTTTGTACAGAATCGAAACGACACTCAAAGAATATGTTTTACAATTTTTACTTGTAAAAAAACAATAGGTTTATGATATTAAAGACTAAATGATTTGAAAACTAATTGATTTCAATTTTGTACTATTACTCAATTAGAACTCAAGACAAATTCTAGAATATGATAAAGTTCCTCTGTTGAAAAAAAGAAGCAAGTCTCTCAGCGATCGCATAAAGTTTGAAAACCTAATATAAAATTAGGGAATTAACTCAAGAAGATGTGTCACGCTTAGAGTCACACCATCTATAATGTGCATCACTCCCTTGTATGAAATTGTACCTGAAATTTAAACATTTGACAAACATGAATGTTATTAAGTCAATTATACACATTGTGAACAAATGTTATACCCATGTTCCTGATGAACTCATAATTTTCAACTAATGTATCCCAAAAGATTCTATATAAAAACAATATCAAAATTTTTATTAGCTTACAAAAGGAGTAGACAAAATTTGTAGTGGAGTAGGAATTAAATTAATTATGGAAATGATTATAATGAAGCTAAAAAATGAATGGATATAATATTTTTTGCATTGAACTGACGATAGCAATGTGCCAAAAATACTATATTTGTCAAAATATCACCACTATCTCAAACTATAACCCTGCACCACTACGAAAAAATAAAAACAACAATTAAATGGAAGACAAAAAAAATAGAAAACCTGTTAAGTAGACCTGTTGAATACATCGACTTATATAATAGTCTAGTGTTATAAGAATCCAATGCTATTACAGCTTAAATGTATACCTATTAAGTATACATCTCACTCACTTGAAATGTATAAGCACTACTGAAGTAAGTTGGTTTTCAAGGCATCTTAAACTCAGTAAAGGCCAATTGCATTACAAACCAAAAACTGAGTTGCATTATAGACCAAAAACTGTTGAATTCATTACAAACCAAAATGTCATACCAATTAGAAGTTGAAATATATAGCCAACCAAAATGTCATACCAAATTGTTGAATCATACTAAAGTTTTCTAACTGCTAATTGAATTAAAAACCAAAAACTGTTGACTTAATTACAAACCAGAGATTTCTAATTACTGAATTCATTGCAAACTAAAGTTTTCAAACTGCTGAACTCGTGTATCTAATAGTTCATGTCTCTAATTATAGTTGTACATTTGTGAGAAAATTCATAATACAAATGAAGTACATATGCATGGTCGTAAGAAATTGTTCATGTATCTAAGTATGTGTTTTAGCATGAGAGCACCAAAATAATTTCTTCTCATTACTCTAAGTGTAACAACATATTACCTCCTAAATAGATTAACTTAAATTAATATATTGGACTATATACTCAACCCAAAAAAACAAACGAAAAACAATAGAGCTCACACCCCTTAACAGTAGAGCCATGAAGAAGTAATTACAAAATATAGTTTAGTGGGATAAACTTTCATACAAATGCAAGTATAAAATACAATAGTCGCATATAATTGTGTTACATATAAAAAAACATCAATATGAAAGTAATTGAATTCTATAAGCTCAACAAATTACACCATTGAAATCAAAATTATTAAAGATTCGTATTATACACTTACATATAGCAATATGATGTGGATTCAACGAAAAACATGAACATGATGTGTCTAGCTATAAACAACCACCTTAACATCATCAATATAATACACTAAAGTACAAATCCTTATGTAATAGATCCCAAACCATCTTGACGCCTGCCAAATTGGACAAAACAGAGTTTAAATTTCATAATGAATGACACTCATTTTTTTAAGACCTATGATCGTTGTATTAAGAAAATTACTATTTTCATTATCATTTAAGTTTTTGAACCTTGCTCAACAGTTAATTCAAACCACAACAAAATAGGGCCAAGATATAAAAAAGATAATAGGGAAATGGTTCTTTAGAAATTAATAGATACTAAATAGCATATAAATTACATATTTCATACTTAACTCGTGATGCCACACATTAAATATTCAAGACATACCTATAGAAAGTGGCAATAACTAACAGGGAAGTGTTACTTCATAAAATGTTTTATATCTATTAGGAATATAATCCACGAAACAGAGAGCCATTTTCGTTGACCTTTCCATTTAATTTGCAACTGATGTAGATAAGGTTTACAAATGATGTAAAAGTGAACGTCCAAAGCCATTGAACTTTCCATCATCAAACAATAAATTGAAACCCTGTATTTTAAATAAATTTTGAAATAAAGGGAATAATAAACTGATTTTGCAAAGAATTACATCTGTTTTTAAGATTTAAGGAGAAAATAAGTATTAGTATTTAACATTGCACATGAAAAGGCATAGCATACAGAAATCATAGAAAAAAGAATGGATAAACATTTGAACATATTTAAAAATACAACTAATTTTTTGCTATAATTATTTCATACAGTCATGCCATATCAACACTCCCTTAGTAAAAAACCATACAACCTCAAACATATTTGATAAACAAACAGAGATTAAATAGAATTTATAAAAACAAAAATTATATAGAGAATATAAACAGAGATTAAACAGATGAGAAAAAAGAAAAAAAGAGAAAAAAAAGTCGTAACATCTCCTAATATTGAATTTGCCATTGACACCCCCTAACCAAACAGGTTTTTCCTCTCAAATATTTACCGAGAGAAGAGGCGTGCTTAATATGTTTTTCATAACCTCATGCGGGAAAAGCATAACTGAGAATATAAATTAAAACAATACGATGAGTTTATAAAAGAAGTAGCAAAGTTTTAATCTGAACACTAATGCCTAAAATTTGAATAAACTATGTGTGTACCGAGCATATTACCTTTGGCATCGCAAACAATGCTTGAATCAAGACGATCTAAGCCAAGCATATTCAATTATACAATAATTGAATGCATTCCAATGGAAATACCTCTTCTATGTGCTTGCAAACACACTATGAAAGCCCTAGTACAATCTAATAAAATGCAAGTGCCAATGTTATATTCAGTGTTTACCCTCAATTTCTTGACAAAAGTATGCCCACGACCGGCATAGTAATCCCCTGCTCCTGCTTCCCAAGCCCTTGCCTCTGTTTCCACTTAGAGATTTCTCTGTTACCTCTTTGAGTTCCTCCAACAGTGAAGCAAACTTGGGTTTGTACCGAGGAGTGACACTATACATTTAGATTTGGATTTTTCTGATACCTCTTTAAATTATCCTTTTTTACAACCTATAAAATGATAGAAGAATTAAGTGTTAAACTGATCTATCAAAAAATCTCCCATGGATTCAATACATATACAATCAGTTTACAAATGACACTCGCAACCAAGATATGAAAAATTATACTTATAAATGCTAAAATATTATACTTGGCTTAGGTACTCTCATAAGTCAAAATTCTACTAATCATGTCCAAGTTAATGAAAGAAAATAAAGATTGCAATTTTGCAATGACTAAACAATTGCTGAGTATTGTAACAATTTTAAAGAAAAGAAGACAACAATAAAATAAAATTACGTAACTTAGAAATATGTAAAAGAAACTAACACACAATCAACTATCTCACTAATTACTTTAAGAAAAATCAAAGTAGTGGTTTTTATTCAACGCCAATGACTTTGAGAACACCTAAATAAACATCGCGTTCCAGCTTGTTATTTGAACTTGCTTTGTAAACAAACCAAGAGGAAAATGGAAACAAACTGTGACATCCCTCTTAAAATAATAACGGGTGGCCAGCCCTATACTAAAATAAATCAGGAATCTCAAGTGGATCATTCTTAGCATCTACTGATGATTCTAAAAAAACATAGCTAACTACCCAATACTACAATAAGTGGATGCCAAAAAATATTAAAAACTTACAAAGAACATCATGCCAAAAATATAGTAACTATTGAACATTATAAAATGTACACACGTACCATGATAAAAGGAAGTACTCACGTTAAAACCTAATAAGTACAACAAAAGAAATATTCCCGAATATGCTGTCGGGTGATAGACAATACAACAATTTTGATGAAAGAAATATAAAAGTGCAACATATAATCCTTGGGTATGAACTCGATATACAAAATAAATCCTTAACTAGATTTACAAAAGATATGAAGTGCCTATAACCAAAATCCCGCAACAGTCTGCATCTGATATAGCTCCGAGGACACTAGATAGAAAAGCATCATTGGCGTCCTTGCGGTGGGACACCTATAATATATTACAATATATGTATAGCAAGAGAGAAATATATAAACGAGTTAGAGCCCCCGAGGTTTGAAAATATTTTTTACCAAATGCATTAAAATGCATGATAATTATAAATGCACAATTTCATAATTAAGGTGGAGTCACACTCTCTTAAAACTCAAACTCACCCCTCGACTAAAGCTCACCCCTAAACGTATACACATGAACCTCAGTTAAGCTACCCAACACATTCTAGGGCCAACTCTGTCTTAATCTATGCAAAATCTACACCCGCGTAACCCACTATCTCAAGTATAACCCAAAATCTTCTCACTCTATCATATCCTAAGTTTACGCCCGAACTTATACATTAATATTTATGTATACATACATATAACTTACCTAATATTCATCTGTTTCTAATTATTTAAATTAAAAATGTTATTAGCATTAGAGTAATCACACATCATATTTATATACATATAAAGTAATGTTTCACCATAGCGCATAAACTCGAGTACCAAGGACTAAACTTCACCCCACTCCCAACATTGCGGTACCTTTCATGCGTGGGATGTCTCATAAAGCGAAATCCAAACAAGGAACCCCCCTGATACACTAGTCCTTGACAATGTTGATCGTCAAGATCGATTATTCCCTCAGTACAAAACACATATAACCTCAGCTACTTAATATGAACAACTATCTCTAAGTACATAAATAAGGTATCGTACAGAACCTTTAGGGTCTATATAACATTATTCTAGTTATAAAACACAATAATTCAACCCTAACAAACACGTATACATGGCACACATAACTAACATTTAAAATACCCATATCACATTCACTTATAAGGTCCATATATATATATATATTCTCTATAATTCTATCATCTTCCAGGAATTACTCACCTTATCCCCGGTTACCAGCGGTCAGACTAGATCACACCGACTTGGTATAAACCAAATCAAAGACGTATGGGCAGTCGTCATAGTTTCTAACCTAAAAGGGAGAATGAATCATACCCAAGACTTCTCACCCAGAATTAAAAACACGCAATATAAATAATGGACGACTATGACCTAGGGACTATACGCAACCTGCTCCTCAAGCCAGGGGCCTTACCCACATCGCGTAACTTCCCTTGATAGCACTAGAGGGGTATGATCACATAATAAGTATATATATCATTCACACAAGATATACATACACACATCATATATACAAACCATCTTATAACCGAATGTATATAACAATCATCATACACACCGTCTATATCCATAGGCACATAGATATACACTAATTACCCCGACTATAAGTATAAACACGAACTATTTGTCAGTGATACATTAAATCCTTCCAAATTCATGTTATGGTTCAGTTTCTCATATCAACCTTTAACATTTGGGACATATACCAAATAGTCCCTCAGACATTTTTTAATACCCATTTAGTCCAAACTTTTTTATTTTGCCTCAAAAAGTCCTTTGCCACATATTTTGGAGAGGGAGTGCCGCTGGCGCGGACCTCTAAAAATAAGAGGATATTGAGTGCTTGAGGGACTAAATGGGTTAAACTAAAAATATGTGTCCTTTTTAAAAAAATATATATTTATAGTAGGGACTATTTAATAATTGACCCTTAACATTTTTTGCATTTAAGATTAAATCCTTAAGTCTAACGTCACTAAGGGCATATGACCTCTCTCTCATTAGTCATCAATCGTATCTAAGTAAAAATCTTGTTGCTATGAGGATTCAACAAAAAAGTCAACATAACAACTACAAGTCATGCCTTCACAACCACATCGATGAGCCCCCAACGTCACATCATATAATAACTTAGTTTAATATCTAAGTAGGATTTCCGTCGCTAATATGATTCCCCACTAAGTCGATGCGACAACTCCAGTTTATACCTTCCCAAATAACTCGATACGTCCCCAAGATTACACCATATCAGAAACTCCCAATAAACCTCCAAAATGTTTTTCTCTCATCATATAAGAATATTCCTAATCGATAAACCTAATCAAAACGGAGTAAAACTCACTCTACAAAAACTTCGGAAAATAACCATGTTTCTGAACTGATCCACCCATGTCTGAATTGATTCGGTCCTAAAAGCTAATCGATTCCCCAATATGAGAATCGATTCGGTGCAAAGGACCTATAAGTTAGTTTTAGGCCGAATCGATTCGTTTTGGATCCGAATCAATTTGGTCACACAGAACTGATACTTTTTCCTTAAGATGAATCGATTTGCTTAGGGGACGAATCGATTCGGGTCTGCAAAACTCCAAAAATCCCATCTTCTGTATAAAATCCGTGAATTATATACCCAAAAATCATCAACTCTAACCATCAAACCCTCATCATATCATGATTCTAACCTCTTAAATCAACTCAACTATGATCCCAGCCATCACTACACCATCAAACCCATATATAAACATCAAATGCAACATTTAATCCACAAAATCTAGGTTTTGACATATTAACCCAAAATCCATATTTTTTTCCACAAATCATGAAATAAATTACACATATAGATTATTTAGCAAGTTTAATCACTTGCCTCAAAGTTGTTGAGGTTGAATCTTCCTCGAAATCACGGATTGGCCGGAATCTCTAAGCTTTTCTCTTATTCCTTTCTTCTTCTCTCTTTATCTTTCTCTAGGGCTTTCTCAACCTCATAAATGAGATTGTTATCTCGCGTAGGCTTTATAAGCCTTATCTTCAAAATAACCAACTTTAAATGATAATACACACTTTGAATGACTCGTTTACTCCAATTCGAGTCAAACTAACTTAAAATATTCCGAAACTGAAATATAATCCAAGGACAATCATTTTGACTTTCTCGAACCATCCCGGGTCAATCGTGCACTCAGAATCGCCATCCGAAATATTTTATGACATCCTCAAATTTTGACCTCAATTGCCAAATTTGACATTCTCCAATTTAAATAAAAAAAAATCTCCCAAATTAATTAAATTCTCAGTCCTCAAAATCACAGGGTGTTACATACTTCCCCCTTATAAGAAATTTCATCCTCGAAATTAAATTAAGCCTAGTAATCCAAACCTCAACTAGTTCCTACGTCACCTACCCTCGAGATCACTATACCTATCTCTCCCACTTCTAATGACGAATTATGTTATTATAAAAAAATCAAATTAGTTAACCAGGGCACCCATACACCTTGTACCTGAGCTCAACCGCATACACATTACCCGGATCCACTTAGCCTTAAATCGTAATATAACTCTCAACAAATTAATCAATTTTAAGGTACTAAGTATATAAACATCTTGAAATGTCCAAAGATTTAACTCTTCTCAATTCCTGACATTCACTACTTTCATGTGAGGGAGGTCTCGCAAGCGAAATCCAAACAAGGAACCTTCCTAATAAACTATTATGCAGCTCTGTTGGGGATTGAGATCAGTTAAACTAGGACTAAGGTTGTAAAAAAAATTGAACCATATTGATATTTCCCGAAGGCCTATAAAATAATGTATTATAAAATAGTTTTATGTCTTTCGACACACAAATTAAATACCTTATGCTCGAGACACAAGGCATCAATAAATACAATACTCTTACCAACCTTCAATTCTCAACACGCACAACCATGAGCTAAAATTCCTTGCTCAATAATAAACTCGCTAAACCTTGAATCTCCTCAGTAATAAAAGTCCTTTACCTCACATGAAAGCGTCGCCATAACATAGGCCCTTCAATAACTAGTACATTACAATTACATGCATATAGACTAACTATAAAATGATAGCCTTACCGTTACTGCTCAACAAACTTTAACAGTTCCTATTTCTAAATCAAAATCGTAACTCTCTACTAATACATCACAAGACAATCTACTATCCCGAAGGATACCATCCCAGTTCCACACCTTCTCACTCCTCCCTTCAAGGTAATTTTATATACAATATGGTTATAACAGTAACCACTCACCAAAATCTTACATGAAATGCTCCCAATACCGCTCAAAGCATGATCTAAACATAAAGGAAAATAATTTATATTTTACCTCCATACTTCAACTACCTCACTTCATCAATGGGTCCCTGTTCGAAGTTCCCTTGTCCAAACTGGCCTATGAACTGTTGTAGGGATTGCACATCGAAAACCTCCACAAAAGGTTGCCTTCTGCCTCTTATAGGACAATCCCTCTTCCTATGGCCTATTTTTCTACAAAAGAAACATCTCCCAGAAAATCCTTCTTGTCAATCCTGAGGGACAAAACTCTGTTGCGGCCCTCGATAGTCCTGCCAATAACCTTGTTGCGATGATGATCTTGTTCCACTGGCATCATATCTTCCAGTCCTACTTGGTGAACCCGATCCCCCAATCCCTTACTCCCTTCTAAATGAAGACGATACTCCTGACAGTGTAATAATGTCACATTCATCACATCGGTAAAACTCAGAAATGTTGGGTTCCCTAACAAATATCGCCAAATTTGCCAATCTAAACCACCCAGGAACTTCACTATTTTCTTATCCTTCGTATTTACCTCATCCGACACAAAATTCCCCAATCGAGTGAATTCTTCTTCCTATTCCGCCATCGTTCGATCACCTTCTGTTACATCCAGAAATCTCCTCCTCATTTTCGTCTGAATTGCAGAAGGAAAAAACTTTTGGTCAAAGCGTACCTAAAAATCTTCTATGGGCATTGCATCTCTTTGCTCCGATTTAGTGACTGATTCCCACCATTAGAGAGTTGCACCCATTAGTTTAAAGGTGGCGAGTATTTGTTTCTTCACCTCACTGCATTTAACTATCCGAAGGTGCCTTTGTATGTCCTTCTTCCACTGACTTATAACTATTGCATCAGCTCCCCCCCAAAAATTATGGAGGATTCCCTTTCCTAAAGTCTTCTTATACTCTTTCCATGCAGATGGCCCTGGGTGGGCTTGAGATACCGGAGTTGCAGGTTGATGTGCCATCACAGCAATGGCAGCATCTACTATCTATGCCACCATATTGGCAACTTCGACTGCAATCACAGTCCTTTAAGGCATGTGGGGTTCTATGTTCTCAGACCCTCTGTTTGCCCTGCTTGGACGACCTCCTCTCCGCGGCATCTGAAATAATACCAACAATATTACAATGTCGTTCAAGTGATTAAATATCGCAAAATGAAATGTTGTCGTAGTGAAGACAACAGTCCTAATAATAGGGCTCTACATCAAGAATGCTTACGGAAGAACGCAGAAAACTCGCACAGATCCTAAGACACTAGAACCTGATGCTTTGATACCACTTGTGACACCCCGCTTAAAATAATAACGGGTGGCCAGACCTGTACTAAAATAAATCAGGAATCCCAAGTGGATCATTCTTAGCATCAACTGGCGATTCTAAATAAACATAGCTAACTACCCAATACTACAATAACCGGATGCCAAAAAATATTAAAAACATACAATGAACATCATGCCAACAATATAGTACTATTAAACATGATAAAATGTACACAAGTACCACGATAAAAGGAAGTACTCATGTTAAAACCTAATAAGTATAGCAAAAGAAATATACCCGAATGTGCTGTCGGGTCACAGACAATACAACAATTTTGAGGAAAGAAATATAAAAGTGCTACATATAACCCTTGGGTATAAACCTCATATACAAAATGAACTTAACTAGATTTACAAAAAATAGGAAGAGGCTATATAAAAAATCCCGCGACAATCCGCATCTGATACAGCTCCGAGGACACTGGATAGAAAAACATCATTGGCGTCCTTGCGGTGGGACACCTATAATATATTACAATATATGTATAGGAAGAGAGAAATATATAAACGGTTCATAGACCGAGGTTTGAAAATATTTTTTAGCAAGTTCATTAAAATGCATAATAATTATAAATGCACAATTTCATAATTATAGTGGAGTCGCACTCTCTTAAAACTCAAACTCACCCCTTGACTAAAGTACGCCCCTAAACCTATACACATGAACCTCAATTAAGCAACCCGACACATTCTAGGGAAAATTCTATCTTAATCTAAGCATAATCTACACCCGCGTAACCCACTATCTCAAGTATAACCCAAAATCTTCTGACTCTATCATATCCTAAGTTTACGCCCGAACATAGACATCAATATCTATGTATACATACATATAACTTACTAAAATTCATCGATTTCTAATTATTTAACTTAAACAAGTTATTATCATAAGCGTAGTCACACATCATGTTTATATACTTATAAAGTAATGTTTCACCATAGCGCATAAACCCGAATACTAAGGACTAAAATTCTCCCCACTCCCAACATTGCGCTACGTTTCGTGCATGGGATGTCTCACAAAGCGAAATCCAAATAAGGAAACTCCCCGATACACTAGTACTTGACAATGTTGATCGTCGAGATCCATTATGCCCTCAACACACAACACATATAACCTCAGCTACTTACTATGGACAACTATCTCTAAGTACATAAATAAGATATCGCACAGAACCTTTAGGGTCTATATAACATTATTCTAGTTATAAAACACAATCATTTGACCCTAACAAACACGTATACATAGAACACAACGCGCATTTAAAATACCCATATCACATTCTCTTATAGTATATATATATACTCTCATCTTCCAAGAATTACTCACCTTATCCCGGGTTACCAGCGGTCGGACTAGATCACACCAACTTGGTATAAACCAAATCAAAGACGTATGGGAAGCGGTCATAGTTCCGAACCTAAAAGTGAGAACAAATCATACCCAAGACTTCTCACCTAGAATAAAAATAAGGTAATATAAATATTGGGCGACTATGACCTGGGGACTATAGGTAAACTGCTCCTCAAGACAGAGGCCTCACCCACATAGCGTAACTTCCCATGATAGCACTAGATGGGTATGCTCACACAATAAGTATTTATATCATTCACACAAGATATACATATACGCATCATATATACAAATCATCTCATAACCGAATGTATATAACAGTCATCATACACACCGTCTATATCCATAGGCGCATAGATATACACTAATTAACCCGACTATAAGTATAAGCACGAACTATTAGTCGATGATACATTAAATCCTTCCAAATTCAGGTTACGGTCCAGTTTCTCATATATACCTTTAACATTTACGCATTTAAGATTAAATCCTTAAGTCTAATATCACTAAGGGCACACGACCTCTCTGTCATTGGTCCCCAATCATATCTAAATAAAAATCCCATCGCTAGGAGGATTCAACACAAAAGTAAACATAACAACTCCAATTCATGCCTTCACAACCATCTCGATGAGCCCCCAACGTCACATCATTTAATAACTTGCGTCTAATCTCCTAGTAGGATTCCCTTCGCTAGTATGATTCCCCACTAAGTCGATGGGACAACTCTAGTTTATACCTTCCCAAATAACTCGATACTTCCCTAAGATTACATCACATAAGAAACTCCTAATAAACCTCAAAAATGTTTTTCTCTCATCATATAAGAATATTCTAAATCAATAAACCTAATCGAAACGAAGTAAAAGTCACTCTAGAAAAACTTTGCAAAACAACCTTGTTTCCAAATTATTCGCCCCAGTTCGAATCGATTCGGTCCTAAAAGCGAATCGATTCACTAGTATGTGAATAGATTCGGTCCAAAGGACATATAAGTCTGTCTTAGGCCAAATAGATTCATTTTGTATCCGAATAGATTCGGTCACAAAGACCAGACACTTTTTCCTGAGGCCGAATCGATTGTCTTAGGGGGCAAATCTATTCGGGACTGCGAAACTCCAAAAATCCCATCTTCTATATAAAACCCACGAATTATATACCCAAAAATCATCAATTCTAACCATCAATGACTCATCATATCATGATTCTAACCTCCTAAATCAACCCAACTATGATCCCAACCATCACTACACCATCAGACCCATATATAAACATCAAATACAAGATTTAATCCACAAAATCTAGATTTTAACATATTAAACAAAAATCCATATTTTTATCCAATAATCATGAAATAAATTACCCACATAGATTATTTAGCAAGTTTAAACACTTTCCTCAAAGTTGTAGAGGTTGAATCTTCCTCGAAATCACAGATTGGCTAGAATCTTCAAGCTTTCCTCCTCTTTATCTTCTTGCTTTCCACTTCTCTCTCTCTCTCTCTCTCCAGGTATCTCTCAATCTCACAAATGAGATTGTTATCTCATGTAGGCTTGATAAGCCTTATCTCCAAAATACCCAACTTTAAATGATAATACACACTTTAAATGACTCATTTACTTCAATTTGAGTCAAACTAACTTAAAATATTTCGAAACAGAAATAAAACCCAAGGATAGTCATTTTGACTATCTAGACCCATCACGGATCAACCGTGCAATTAGAATCGTCATCCGAAATACTTTATAATATCCTCAAATTATGACCTGAATTGCCAAATTTAAAATTCTCCAATTCAAATAATTTTTATTTCTCCCAAATGAATTAAATTCTCATTCCTCAAACTCACGGGTTGTTACACAAGCCTGGAAGAGGCTAAGTGATGTTCCAATTGATATTCTTAAAGATCCTAAGTTTCGAATATATTAATATCAAACCCCACTATTTGAGAATGGATCTTTCATGTAGATAATTATGTAAACAACCTAGGTAGGGGAGTATATATGTATTGGATATACCAAGAGCATACATAATTCACAACATCAAACAATGAGATAAATTAAGAGGCAATGGTGGAACGGATTAGCCTTCTAATAATCTCATATTATGAATTGTGCTAAACACTTGTAATACAACAAAAAATTAAGGAAAAAAATAAGTAAAACATAGACTTAGGATTTGTGCCAAACACTTGAGAGATAGACCAACGCTTAATATATCTACTTGAAAACCCAAGTGAAAGTCCTGCCCAAATGCTTAAGCTGATAAATAGATTTTTTTATAAGGAAAATGCCTAAGCCCTAATTATTAAATGAAGGTGAAATAGCTTCTCCACATGGCCAAAAAAATACAGCAATCTTGAACATTCAAACTCAAAACCTTAATAAGCTCTAACATTAGGAAAACTACATCTATCAAAATTAAACATTCCTTTAACAATAAAAGGAAGCTCAGGAAATCTAAAAAAAGATATAGATTGTCTTGAGCTTGAAGTTAAGTGAGCTAGAGCATCGGCAACTGAATTATTCTCTCTCCAGGTATGCTAAATATGAATTGAATGAGTTTCAATTTTGATCGATATATCATCTACATCTTCCTTTAAAAACCAAGGCACATCCCATTGTCTATGGATCATCTTGATAGCTGCAAGAGAGTCCGATTCAATGATCAACTGCTCGAAACCTATCTTCAAACACTCATGATTACCTTTCAAAATAACCTAAATTTCAGCTTGAAGACTTTAAGCTTTATTTGTGAACTCCTGAAAAGCAAAGATGAAAACACCTCTATGACCTCTAATAATACCCCCTATAACACTATCACCTGAATTAAACCTACTAGAGCCATCCACATTGGGTTTAATAGATGAAAAAGGTGGACTAATCCATCAAGTAATAATAAATACTAGTCTAGAGGGGATAACTTTAAACCGAAAAGAGGATATGATATTGCCATGAAGATCTGAGGGAAAGTTCTTAAACTTCTGAGAAACTGCCAAGTCTGTAACAAAATTATAAATCTTCTTGATAATATATTATTGAACCATATGAATGCCATTAACATAACTATCACACCTAGCTTTCCAAATAAACCACAGAATGCAAACAGGAAGCACTCTCAATAGAAACTTAACATAGTCTTTATTAGACTTAACACTCCACCAAGACATCAGCATAGCAGGAATAGAAGAAACACACTGATCAACCTCCAATATATTTGAGAAATGAGCCCATATACCCATGGCCATAGGACTTGATAAGAATAAATGGTCTAAAGATTACTCCTTAATAAAATAACATTGACATCGAGACACCAACTGAATTCCCAGCTCGATAATAGCAGTGTCTACTGGAACTGCTTTGCTCAGAATCTTCCATGAAGTAATTGTGATTTTAACTAGGATACATTCATTCCAAATCGTAGCCCAAAGATTACTACTACAATTTAGAGGTCTAATAATTTGAAAAGCAGATTTGAAAGTAAATACCCCAGAGTTTGAAGGCTTCTAGATGAAACCATTCAAATTTTTTATGGTATTATCTTCAAAAATATGGAAACTCTCTCTAATTCTTTTAATAGTAATCGATCCACCTGACCCTCCATCCATAATTTTGTATTTGTTCCTCATGAATTTAGACCACAAAGCATTGGACACCTGACTTTTCCAAGCTAACTTTATGCCAAAAGTAGCACATATATCCTCCAAATTTCTAACACCAAGACCTCCTTCCACTACAGGCCTACAAATATCTTCCCACCCAATCCAACAGTGTTTATAACCTCCATTTTCTTTAGAACCCTAGAAGAAATGATTGAGAATTTTATGAATTCTTTAAAATAGAGTCATTTGGCAAAGCTAACAAACATTTTACACGAACTAACACACACACACACACACACACACACACATATATATATATATTAAGGCCAAGAAAGAAAATACTAAAGCTTAACCATTCTTCACTTATTTCTGGACACCAAAATTGAATATAGTCAATGACGATGGTAGGGAAAACCAGCTAACTATTGAATTTCTAGTCATAAGAACAGTGGAGATTATAAGATGCTTATTTACTATAAGAATACGGACAACTACACCAACATTTTATTTGATTAAACTCTATTGTAAGAATACAATCTAAATCCTATGATATAGACACACAAATAATCTACTAATAATAAATCTTGAACATCTCAAATTTTAACCTCTTTTCATCAACCCAATAGAAAAGGGGAAAAAATGAATCACCGGTTAAAAATTCAATAATTTTATGAAATAAGTAAACATTAAAAAGAATACAAAACAATTAGAAGAATTATTCACCAGTGAATAATTATTAACAAATCCATATTACATTGAAGCAGGTGCATAGGCAACAATGGTTGATCTAAAAAATCCCAAATCTAGGATAATGTTACAAATATCAATTCAATCTTATGAGTAAGATGATACAGATTCAAATTCAATGACCACGATGGAATTTTTATTTTGTTTGATTAATCTAAGTATATAGCTTCTGAACAACAATATATAAATGTTTATATAAGTGTTAGAAGATACCTTTTAAGTCAACTGGAAACTAAGAACCTATTTTGAGCTCAAATATGCTTAGTTTTTTTTTAATGAAATTAGGGTTCCATAGGGTTCCAAAACCTGCAAAACACAAGAACAATATTAAATGACTATACAGTTCATCATCACCATCCTAGTAAATAAATAATATTCGACATAAGAATCACTTTAATTGGAAATCTGATATGAAAGTTAAGACATATGCTGTAAGAAAAATAATACAAATTTCTAGAATCCCCCAAATTTATTTTCCCCCCAAATTTCCAAAGATAAAATGGATTTAGCCGAAAGAGAGACAGAGAGATCGCACCTTGAAGAATAAGAGGAGGAACACCGCACCTTGAAGAAGAAGAAGAAGAAGAATGAGAAGGGGTGGTCGAGAGAGAGGGGGGGATCGTAAAGGCTCTTCGCGCGTGTGTCTGGGTGAGGCTGATTGAGTGGGTAAGAGAGAGACTCATCCGTGTGTCTAAGAGATTACAAAAATACCCTAAAATTTAATTAAAGTGAAAATGAGAATGAGAAAAGATGGGGAAAACATTTCAACCATTGGATTCAAGTTTGAGCCTTTCAATCCTAGCCTCTAATTAACTTATCATCTTATTTAATAGTGAAAACATTCTACTCCTTATTATAAAGATATAAAATACTTTTGTGTGGAATATACATGTGTCACCTAACGGTGAGCTTTGAAATTATTGGCTAAATTATCGGTACACTCTCTCTATTTGTTTGGCTCATCGCCAGGTTAACCATGCCCAGTCTGCACTCTTTAAATTTGGGTTGATCTGCACAAGAGCAGTACTCTCTCTCTCTCTTTATATATATACTAGTGGGAGCCCGTGCCGATGGCACGATGGAAAGAAAAGTATAGTTAAAATTAAATCATATATACGTGAAAGAAAATGACAAAATTAATGAAACGTAATATGTTTTTTTAGGATATTAATGTGTTCAACTTTAAATCATTAAAAAATCGAAACATGTTTCACGAGCATATCTAAAATCAAAACATAAATTACATTAAAAAATAACGATTGGACACAACGCAAATCATGGATAAAAAATCATTAGTACGCACTTTTTTTACAAAGACAACTTTTATTTATGAGTTTAATTTCTATAAAAGAATAAAGAATTAATTTTGCATTTTTTTACATAAAATTTTAACAACTTAAAATTTTAAAATAAAAAATTAAACACAAAAGATAATATTAAAAGCTACATTATTATTACTATTGGTCCAAATTGGCATCGTCACTAATTGGATTGTTTCATTTATTACCGATTCTCCACATTGTCAGTGGACCACTGGATTTCTTCGTAGGCTTTTTTGGTGTTTTAGGTTGTGGAGGATGAACCCATTAAAATTCGTTCGGCGGTAAAGTAACATGTGGTCCCCT
This sequence comes from Sambucus nigra, assembly GCA_949130495.1. NCBI lineage: Eukaryota > Viridiplantae > Streptophyta > Magnoliopsida > Dipsacales > Adoxaceae > Sambucus > Sambucus nigra. Next base: position 376,809,911 of record OX422214.1, on the reverse strand, counting down.
TAGATTATAATTGACCAATTTTCATTAGCACTGCATCATTTAAAGAATAAATTAAGCATTATTTGTTATGGTGTCCACTAAATTCTTTACAAAATGAGAAGATCAAAATTTAAATTCTAGACCTCAGCTCCTATATTCACCTATCAAAGTTCAAAGACAAAAATACTAATTAGTATAGTCAAACACCCATTTTGTATGATGGTATAGTAGAACACCCATTTTATGCCATAGGGTAAAGAGTACTTGCACAAAACATAAATGATAAGAAAAATAGTCAAATGTTCTCATAATAGTAGAACAAACATTTTATATAACTGAGAGAAATTTAATATAGCATATTAGTAACTAAACTAATCTCACCAATCCTTTAATCCGGCCTTTTGAGTCCCACCTCACGCTTTATAAAATACAAGTGTTATGAGCAATCAATCAACAAATAGATTAAATTTTTAAAACAAAAGGTATGGACATGGTCATCAAAAAAGAGGGAGAACAAAAGTAAATAGTACTAAATCATAAATTAAGCTCATTTAGGATCAAGTGTCTTTCGTAATTATATTGCTAATCATGAAATTATTCCCTCTTATACTGCCTTAACTTTCTTGTGTTTATATATATATTCAAATTTTAGTAGTGGAGCCGTTGATATATATGAAAGGTTTATATTCATATACAATTCATGACAGGACAAATAGATCTCCTTTGATAGATCCGTCTACCCCTGGCCCCTACACTGCTATACAAATATTAATTTTAACTGCCTTGAATAGAAAGAAAAATAGTTGTTTAACCAACGAAGTAAGAAATGGGGGATCTGTGTACTATAGTTATGTACTACACTGATGTATAACCAACAAAGTAAGAAAAATAGTTATTTAAAATAGTCGTTTAAGAGTGAGAAAGGTTTGGTCCTTTCGTTTTAAATGAGGTCTCTGCCAGTTTATAATTAAAGGTACCTTGCTGTAATAGGATAAGACAATTCCCTTACAATGTTAGAGAAAACAAACGGAGATAGGGGAATAAAGTAGCTTTTCTAGAGTCGTGTGCTCCGACATCTCAACTTTTGAGGTATTAATAATTAAAAATAAAAGGATAAATGTCGAGAAATAAAGATTGAAGGGATACCTCTCTCACACACGCACACAAACACACTATACCAATATCATTGTTTGCTAGCTGTAATCCAATTACACATGTTTGAGTTAATTATTTCAGACCATTACATCATTTTGATCTGAGCTATCATATCATTTTATAATCATTTCATCTTGAGTATGCAAATAAGAAAGCACCAGCAGCCATTCCCCAAAGTGGATAATCCGGAGACTATTATCCAGTTCAGACCTACCACACTTTGCAATGTCACTTATAAAATCCTCGCCAAAGTCATTGTCAATAGAATACGACCCATACTCATGAAAATCATTAGCCCGTACCAAGTTAGTTTCCTCCTAGGTAAGAAGACTACAGATAATATCATCATCACCCAAGAAATACTCCACACCCTCCACAATACGAAAAGGAAAGGGGGGATTGTATTCAAAATCGATCTTGAGAAGGTCTATGATAAAATCATCTGGGACTTCCTGGGAAAAGTTCTCACTGGCTTTGATTTCTAGGGTAACCTGATTAAGCTTATCATGAATTGTGTTACTCATACGAGTACTGCCATATTGTGGAATGGAGCCCCCCTCCCAGAGTTTAAGCCCGGAAAAGGGATTCGATAGGGAGACCCTCTATCCCCGTACCTTTTTGTGTTATGCATGGAGTATCTTTCTTGCGCCATTACTAGGAAGGTTTCCAGTAAAGAATGGAGAGGTCTTAAAGGTTCTGTTGGGGTCCCAATCATATCCCACCTTTTCTTTGCTGATGACCTTATCCTCTTTATAGAAGCATCCAGTTCGTCCTGCTACACGATGATGGAGACACTTAAATATTTGTGTCTTCTTTCTGGATAGACTATAAACTTCAACAAGTCAAAATTTTTGTCTCTCCCAACATTCCCAAAAAATATGCCATGGATCTCGCTCATATCTACTCTATGAATCTTACTAATAATCTTAGGAAGTATTTAGGAACACCATTATTCAATGGGCGTGTGAGCAAAGGTCACTTCTCCAAGATCCTTGATAAGATGAAGAAAAGACTTGCGAGATGGAAGACCAATCTTCTCTCCATGGTCGGGAGAGAGACTCTCATTCAAACCACCACCACCGCTATATCGAGCTATAGCATGCAGACTATTCCTTTCCTGGTCAGTTTTTGTAAAGAAATTGACAAGCTTAATCAGAATTTCTTATGGGGATATTATGGTGATAATAAAAAGGTCCATCTCGTGAACTGGGACATTGTGTGTCGACCTAAAAAGATGGGTGGACTAGGAATTAGAAAAGATGCCTTGAATAATATGGCGTCTATGGCCAAGCTTGGATGGAGAATCCTAAATGAGGATAAATAACTTTGGGTTAATCTCGTGAGAAAAAAATATGCTAAGAGCCTAAACCGGATAAATTGGCCCAAAAAGAAAAAATCATCCCATATTTGAGGGGAATTTTCGAGAACAAGCCGATCCTTCAGAAAAACACCAACTGGAACATTGGAAATGGGAAAAGCATAAATATTTCTAAGGACTGGTGGTGAGGGGATGATATAATTAAACCTAATTTTCAGAATGAAGACATGGTGGAGACTAATGTTGAGGTTCTTCTTGATCAACATAGCCAATGGAACCATAATGTAATTATCCATTGGATCCACCCCTCGGAGACTAATGTCGTCCTAAATACGGAGTTACCTAAAATTAATTCATGAAAGGATAGACCGACATGGACTCCTAACCCAAATGGTAAATTCTCTATCAATTCCTTCTACAATCAACTTATTGGAAGAGACCTTAATGTTCTTTGACACTCCGACTGGAATAGTATATGGAAAAAGAAAATCCCCCAAAAGTTAAAAACTTTTCTCTAGACTATCCTCCATGGCAATATCCTCACTAACCAGCATAGATTTGTCAGGAACATGACTAGTGAGGCCGGATGTGATCTGTGTGGCATTAGAGAGGATATGGAACACGTGTTTCGTGAATGCTTTGTTGTTAAAGAGACTTGGACCTTCACGCAAAAATGGGTTAATACTATGGGTGCTAATACTGAATGTTTTGAAGAGTGGTTCATTAAATTTGGGTTGGGCAAAAATAATGACATTTTCTTCATCTCCACGAATTGGCATCTCTGGAAGGCCAGAAACATTCGCATTTTTAAGGCAAAACCCACCATGCCCTGTATGATTGCCAAGTTTAGTGTCAATTATGCACAGGAGATTACCCTTGTATACACTAAACATGTCAAGCATAGGGGGTGATTACTAATGTTCTGATTAATTGGAAACTTCCTTGTGCAGGTATGCTGACGATCAATACTGATGGAGGGTTGGACCACGACACCAAAGCGGGATGCTTTGGAGGAATCGTGTGGGACTAGAGAGGCGAATGAATTGCTGGCTTCTTCGGGAAAATAATTTGTGATGAACCATTAAGAGCTGAATTCGAAGGAATTTTCTATGGGCTGCTCACCGCTAAAGACAGGGGATGGGAAAGCTTCACCTTGGAATCTGACTACAAATCAGTGGTGGATATGATCAATGAGGGAGAATGTACTAATCACCCACACTCAACTATCATTCTGGATTGCAGAGATATGAAAACGGAGTTAAATGCCGACGTGACCTTCATACCGAGAGAGGCTAATCAATGTGCTGACTAGCTAGCCAATTATGCCAAATCCCGTGCAGCTAATGGACTTAAATCCCCTGAATGTCTCCGACAGACTATTGATGATGAGAGGAATAGGATCCAAGTTGAAGATTCAGACTCGAACTAATTATATTAGTCAGTACTTCCATGTATTTTCTTGCTGGCATCTTGCCTATTGTTTTGGTAGTCGTTGTTGGCTCTTGTGTTTGTGTCTGTACGGACCCTTATTTCTAGTACATTGATTTCCTTTGCACCAAAAAAAAAAAAGAAAGAATCCCCTCTACCTATGTCCCATCATGGATACAAAAATTATGACATGTTACATGATATTATAAAGAAATAAAAAGAAAAATAATCGACCAAGAAAAGAAGACAAATACGAACTAAAAGAAGCATCTGGAGATTTTCTTAAACACCAAGAAGTCTTACAAATTTTACTGCATCCCGCCTAAAATCTCATCAATAAAGATCAGCATCTTCCTCTTATAATTTGATTTCACACATGCATATACTCCCTACTTCCCTCCTCCACCACTCCTTCCAATCCAATTTTTTTTCAAACTCCACTAAATATCAAGTAACATCATCGAGCTCAGTTCTACAAATTAAACAAATTTTCAGAATCATTCAAACTCAGTTTAAGAATGTTAAAGAAGCATTAAGAGTTAAAAAGAGTAAAAAGCATTAACCTTTGTAGAAATACCACTGCAAGTGGGTAAATTAAATCTTACCCTTCTCAACCGCTGCAAATAATGAAACCAAAGATTTTTAAAAAAGCACTAAATGATCTATTTGTAATCTAAAACATGTAAGAACCACCTTGTAAAATAAATCAAGGATCATAACTGTAGTTTAAAACATGGAGGCAACAAATGTTCTAACTGTAGGCTAACTGTAGTATTTACATATGTATCAATAAAAATGTGGAACATAAACTAAAGCGTGGAAAAAATGCACCCACTATATTTTCAAAAAATGAGAAACGAAACCTAATAATCAATAGGACGAAGACAAAACCTAAAAAGCCATTGCATGATTAGTCCAATGAAGTAATATGATCTGCAACACAAATGCATAGAGTCAAAAAAAATAAAAATAAAAAAGAAAACTAAAAACATATGTTCAGAATTTTAATTTTTTCTACCATATATATGTAATCTACCATGACTGAGCGTTGAGAGAGAAGATAGAATCTTGAGAGTATAAGGAAGTATAATTATATAGGGAAGTTTAGAAAATCGGAGAGTACACACCATCTCTCCTACCGAGCTAAAAATGAACCCACTGCAGTAGGAAAGATCTTCCCCTATTGTAAAGGCAAAACTAAAACCCATTCAAATCAAAAATTGAAAATTGAGAGAAAAATCACCATACGTCTCCGAAACTTTTGTCAAATTACCGGCCAACTACACCGGTTGTGCTGTCGGCTCCATCGCGATAGAAGTGAGAGAGTTCTCTACCATGAGAGAGACGTATGGGGCAGCTGGTTGTTCAGCTTTTTTTAGAAAGTAAATGGTTATTTTAGAGAGAAAAATTTGGGATGGAAATGTGAGTGGATGAAAAAGTATGTGGGGGAGGGAGACAAAGTTATAGTACGAAAAAATTCAAATTCATAAATCTGACAACTAGGGGAGTGTGCCATGCTTCTTTATTCTTAAGACACGCATAGTATTTAATTGAAGCATTCCACGTGTCATTACACTTTACCATTATCAACAATCCATTTGAGCCGTCACTTGATAAACATCAAACTCATCAACTTTCGATTTGAGCCATTAGTTTGGGAGGACAAAAAGTCCCTCCTCCTTCAATATATATATATATATCAAGTATACATTCCTATGACGTGGACCCATTTTTATAAATGATTTTGAGTTGAGTTTTTTCTGTAGAATTCAAACATTTTGGAGGAGCCATATAAAAAAATCAGGTCAACAAAATTTTGTTCGCTAATTTAAAAAAAAGGTCAAACTTTTGCAGTTTTAAAGTGCTTTGAAAGCTGTGAAAGTTTGATCGATTTTTTAAAATAGCAAAAAACAAATTATTTTGAGTTGATTTTTTTATATAACTCCGTTGCCATGTTTAAACATCATCTAAAAAAAGTAGGGGTAAAATGTTTTTTTTACTATTTTAAAAAAATCGATGTGTTTACTTGGTATGTAAACTTAATATGTATAGAAACCTATCTCTGTGTGTGTGTATATATATATATATATATATATAATAAAGGAGGAGGTACTTTTGGTATTTCCCAACTGACGGTTGAGATTGAAAGTTGATGAGGTTGGTCTTTATCAATTGATGATTGGGATTAAATCCGGTGGGTTTTTGTTTCTCCCAATGGTTGAGATTAATATCACGATCCCAAACGCATCTGTCTAATTTGAACCCACTTATAATACCTCGAACCTCTTAATATGTACCATCTTCCACCCACTCATATACATTAACCTTGAGCCTCTCAATTTGTACCATTTCTCACTCTTACACAAACACTCCTTCAAACTCATCCACTGACCATCTCAATTTTCTGGGTTACCTTTTCAAGCGCATCAATGTTGTTTCCTCCCTTTTCCTTTCTCAGTTGTTACCTCCATCCTCAAGGGTATGCATCTCACTCGGCTAAATCCCTCAACCAGAGAACGGGATCAATCACTATCTCTCTCATTGATCGTATGTTTCTCCACAAAAAAGATTAGAGGATCACCTCGATGTTTGGGCGAACCCCACCCCATCGCTAACCTTCTGCACCCCTTCGCCACTTTTTTAGGCATACTCTTACCATTGGGAGCCTGATCCATTGAGTTAGGTAAACACCCCCAAACCCTTATATCACCTCTATTATAACACCGTTACGCTCTCCTCGATTTTATGGTTTCAAATGATTTTAGGTTTCATGGTGTTTGCTTTAACATATGACGATGTGATAGTTTTTGCTTCAAAGAAAAATGAAACACTGAGTTCTAATTTAAGAGTCCAAATGAAAAGGTTTTTCATATTTTTGTATTGATAACAAAAGCAAAGGTGTGATGCAATATGTTTCCCAACAACGTTTCACTCTCTACACGAGAGGTCTGTATGAAGGTCTCAAATTTTTTTCTTTTATTTTTTCTTTTAACATTTAATTTTTCTAATCATTTTTTCTAAGTTTGATGGTGGAGATCTGATTTTGTACAGAGGTCTATTTATTTTTCTTTGATTTTTTTTTTTTGTGGAGGTCTATTTGCTTTTCTTTGATTTTTTAGGTCCTTCTTCCCTAATAATTTGCATTCACCTGTACCGACATATAGCTTGGTGAAAGATATGGGTGGTAAACGAACGGATATGGATCGGATACCATAATTTTCATATCCGTATTCGCTATCTGGATGCACTATCCATATCCATATTTATATCCGTCCGGATAGTTAAAAAAACTATCCATATCCGTATCCACTCGAATACCTCGGATTCGGATAATATCCGTATCCGTTTACATTGTCTAGCCATCACAGAAAAAAAACTATTAAAATATCCAATCCAATGAAATCTAATCCAATCCAAATAAATATATAACAAAATTACTACCTACTAACATAAACAATTATAGCTTTCGTAATAATAGTAGCATTCCTTAATGATAATATGGATTAAAGACATCCAGACTTTATAACCATATAAGCTTAAGGCCTGATATTTTTATTTTAATAAGTATACATTTTTATTTTATATATTATATAATTGTTGTTAACTTCAATTCTCATCACAATCAAAACCATCTCTTTACATTTTTGTTTCTCTCCTACATTTATTTATAATTAAGGAAACTAATGAACAACCACTTGAACAATATATAAACACAGTTATATATTTGTATTTTTATTTTGTATGTACCTGTTGTTACTAACTTTCTGTTGCAGGAAGAGGGGATGCACAGCGGCGGAGTTGATGCGCAACGGAGGGGTTGATGAGAAGTGGTGGCGGGATTGATGAGCAGCGACACACTGATTCGATGGGGGGAGGGGGAGGAATGAGGATTTTTTATGCAGTGAAGTGAAGTTTTCTTTTCCCTTGTTTTGTACGAAAGAGAAATGAAATGAAATTTGAATTTTTTAATTTTGAGTGGAGTATATGTACTTTAGCGGGTGTATGTTGTGTGTAATAGGATGTATTGTAACTTTAGTGTAACTCCATGATAATGTACCCATTAAAATAATAATACATGACATTTTATAATATACCTGTGGGTACCTCGTCCATTTTTGTAGGACCAAAGAAGTACCCACAGGTATAATACAACACCCTAAAATAATAATACAACACCCTAAACTCCAAAGTCTAAAACACAGTGAGTTAACAATAACCTATCATGTTCCTAAAATCTCTCATGAGATATTCTAAGGATAGTGGGCTAACGTGGGAGTACCCAACACATCCACTCTCCAAACTTTCACTATATATATTATATCCCTGGCCCGGGGCAAGGGGCATGTAACATAAACTCTCCCCTGGAAAAAAAGAGAAATACATACTGAGAGCACCACCGTGGACGTAGGCAATTTTCCGAAACACGTATATCTTGTGTCGTATGTGATTATGATTCTTCTAATTTGTGTTCTTTACTTTTATGGTGATTGCATATGCTTATAATTTGTGTTGTGTCACCACAATACCCAATAAAATAATAACTTTAGGGTGTTTTTGTTTTGAGTGGAGTATATGTTTGTCTTATTTTAGGGAATAAACGATCAAGGTTTTTTTAATATTATGTTATTAGTACTAGTAATACTACTACTAATATTATTAGTAATATTTTAAACATATGTTTGACGGATACGAATATTCGATAAAACGGATATCCAGGAAAATGGATACTCCACATCGAATACAGATTATCCATGTCTGATACTAGTATTATCCGTATCCGTATCCATTCTCTCGGATATTTTTATAGATTATCCATATTCGTATCCGTTTCCATTTTTTCGGATAAATATCTGCAAATTCGGATATCGGACGGATACAGATTTTCGAATATCCATTTATAACCCTAGTGAAAGAAAATACTATATTTTTTTGGGTGAATTTTTGTTATTTAACGAAAAAATAGTGGTGGAGCTAAGAGAAGACAGAAGACTTGGGTATAATTTTTTTATGTATAAAGGTTTATTTTAGTTTAAGCAATTGCATTTTATATTCTCTTTAAAACTAGTTAAATGTGTGATGTGGAGGTTTACATTCTCTCTATGTGCTAATGGTGTCAGGTATCAAGTGGATGTGAAACAGATCTGTAATGTTAAGACTCTATATCTCTCTTGGTTCTACAGAGTGCCCTTCAGGGTTTTTTTCACTTGTTGAATCGCAAGTACTTGACAAAATGCCCAACTGATCCTTTGGGAAACCTTTTAGAAACTTTTTGGATTTGATACCATGTTTTCTAAGGTTAACTATAGCGACAATATTAGATTATATTAAAATTAATTAGTTTATTTTAAAAGTCACTTCCTTCAACGTCTAAACTAATTATAACCTCTATTTCTAATTTAATTTTGGGTTCGCCTGGGTTTTCGTGTACGTAGGGGTCTCGATGGAAAGTTCAACAAATTTTGCAGTTATTCATGTGTAGAAAAAGCTTGATTTTTATGTGGAGGAATTTGTCGTTGATTATTTTTCTTTGATGGATGGTTTATTAGGTGGGGAATCTTCATTCTAGGAATATCTATTTTATCATTTATTGTGTTATTATCTATTTTGGTTAGTTGTCCATCATCAATTTGTTTTGTTTGTTTAAGAAATATAAATTTTACTAGAGTTTTTAATGTAAAATATTACTCATGATTTGTTTTGGGTGAACAATTCTTTGGACCTCAATAATATATATATTCAGTAAAGAAAAGTGGTTCATTTATAATATAATGATTTTATGAGATGCTCGCCTAGAATTTATTAGTACATGGATTAGTAGGTGTGCATCAAATATGAAATTTAACTCAATGTGTTCTTGGTGTTCAAAACGAAGTTGTGTAAGCAGTTTGAGTTTCATGCTTAGTGTTGGTGGGTTTGAGAGGACTATCAATGTAAAAGCGTAAGGAAAAATAAGTGAAGTTCGAGTGTGGTAAAAGTTGAGAGTTTTCTTCAATTAAGATCTTTGAGTACATGCTCTAAGTTTGGACATCAAGGACCTTAAATTATGTTCAAAGGATCGAATTACATAATTAATTTTTCAATCGCCTCCTAGACCTGTTAAAGCGTGCATTTGATAACACCTACTTAAAAGAGTATTGTTTTTCATTTATTTATTCAAAAGGCATAGGTTCGTATCTAATGATTGTGATCTAATAAAAAAAGATGACCGAGAGTGTTTAACTCCCTTAAAAGCCTTTTCGATTGAGGAATGTAATATCAACTTTGACAAACTGAAGACACTAGAGTGACTGGAGTACAACCTAAGACAAGAGAGTGGATGGTTTACACTAGAGTGGCTAGAGTAAAAGCTAAACACTAGATGCACCTTGTCCAAACAAAACGTCATTATTCTAATTTATGCACATTTATTTTATTAGTTTTGTTTGACTTTTAAGTTTTTGTCATTAATTGTTACGAACATTTTGTTAAAACACTAGAGAACTGAGATCCCTGTATATATGCTTATGGATCTAAATCATTAACATTTTTTATTTATAGATCTAAAGCATTAACACTTTTGATTTTAACATCACCCCACCTTTTACAAATGTTTCATTAGCACAACATGAAAACCAATGACCATTGTGCAGGTCTAAAATTTCCAACTAAGAGAAAATTGGATCTATTACTTATCATTCATTATGTCAAAATCATTATTTTTATATCAAAAAAATCTTTTAACAAAATAAAAATAATTTATAACGAAAAAAGATATTTTTGAGAAAAAAAATAGTTTTTTTTAAAAGAAAGCAGTTTTGTAAAAAAAATAGTTTTTTTAAATAAAAATATGATTTTAACAAAGAAAAAAGTTTATAACAAAACAGTACAGTATAATAAAAGAAAACAATCTAAAAAAAAAGTTTCTTTAGAAAGAAAAAAAAACACCGTGAATAAGCTATCAAACACACCCTTATTTACTTTCAAACATACCCTTAGTCGGGAAATCTTTTATTTGTCACCATTTTTCACATTTATCATGGCAAATGGATGTTAAATTTATTTTAACATTTCAAATCATATTTATGCTTTTCACATATATATTTGAATGAATTTTATGGAGATTGTTATTTCACCATGACATCGACACGGGTACATATTAAGTTAGCCTCAGAAAAATATATATATGAGAAAATAAAAGAAGAAATGTGCAGAGATAAATAAAATTTAAAAAGAAAAATAGGCATTGGTTGAATAATTAATGACGTCACCTAGCCACGAATAGTAAGTCTATCATGGGATGACCAATATTATTTATAATTGCACTATTGATGACACGTTTGAAATACAAAATATAATGGGAACAAATTTATCACGGGAACAATTTTTTTTTTGTGCTGCCAGCACGAGTACAAAATTTAATGGAAACAAATTTATCGTTGTACCATCGGCACGAGTAACATCATTATTAAATAAGATAAAATTTAATCAATATTTTTAAGTCTTTTTTAAACTGTAAAATATAATACATAGGAGTGTGAGTGTGCTATAACGAACAATAATCATTAGCAAATTTATCACCCTGCCATCGATATGAGTACATGTATAAGCTCTGATCAATGGACAATGAACATACTATATACTTTTATGGGCCCTGTGTGAACTATTGAATATGGTGATTGTTTTTCAAATTAATGAGCCTCTTTTGCTATGTGGGTTTCATTCTTACTTTTCATATTCTTGGTATATGATTAGTATTCATTTGAAAACTGTAGTATTAATGCAAATATTTTATGATGTATCATTATTTGCTTGATATATCTTTGTAAGCAATTGTTCTTTTATAGCTTTTAGTGTTATGTTATATGCTTAGTTTTATGAAGTGTACACATTATTAAAATAATTATTGTTTTGTTCCTCAAATTCAATACTTTTGTAGTTTGGGTAACTAATTAGCTTAAGTAAGGTGTGAGATGAATAATACCATATGTGGCATTGTAAAGTTTTTTGCAAGGGAACGGGAGTAAATTTATCACCATGCCATCAGCACGAGCACACCCAAATGTATATATATATACATATATATATATATATACATATATATATATATATATATATATATATATATGGAGAGAGAGAGAGGTCCCAGTTTGAGATTTTTGAATCACGTTCATTTTTTTAAAATAGTAGAAAAAAAAAAATTGCCTGATTTTATTTATAATATTTAAACATTTCAGTAGAATCATAAAAAAATAATCAACTAAAAATGGTTTTTTTTACTATTTTAAAAAAATCGGTAAAACTGTGTGAGTTTTTAAAATAATAAAAATATTCATTTTGAGTTGATTTTTTTATGTGACCTTACTGAACTGTTTAAAAATTATAAAAAAAAATCAACAAAAAATAATTTTTTACTATTTTAAGAAAATGAACCTCAAGCTCGAGACTTTATGTGATTCTCTCTCTCTCTCTCTCTCTCTCTCTCTCTCTATATATATATATATATATATATATATATATATATATATATATATTGAAATGCCACTCATGTTTGACAACAAACTTTCGCCGCTCAACAACCAAATTAGGAACCGTAAACACTCTCCACCTACCATTGTGGAAATTGACTTCGACGGAAATGACTCTCATAATTTATAAACCCGACTCGGAGAAGATAAACCATAATCTAGCGATAATGTATCGACCAATGGTTGGGCCAGGCAATAACCCCATTCTCTTTGTTGGTTGTCCTTATCGGGCTGGCGATGAATCGCATCCCGGAAAATGGACCATTGAGCTCATTCCACACAACACTGTGCACACATGGACCGGTGATCCGACCCAACCCCAGACCGAGGACATGGGCACCTTCTACTCCGCGGCACGTGACCCGTTATTCTTTCCTAACCATGCAAACCTTGACCGGTTGTGGAGTATATGGGAAACCGTTAGGGAATGGCATGCATCAAGAGTTCAACGACCCAGATTGGTTAGACTCATCCTTCATGTTTTACAATGAGAATAAAGAACTTGTGCGCGTGACCATTCGAGATTCTCGACAGTACAAAGCTCGGATACAGTTAACAATATCAGGACATCCCATGGATTAACTGTAGGCCCGTGCCCCAAGTTAAGAGTTCAAATTTTGCAGCGCTGTGACCAACGTGGTGTTCCCGGTGACCCTTAACAAAGGGGTGATAGTTTGGGTCAACAGGCCGAAAAAATTGAAGAGCAAAGTGGAGAAGGATCAAGAACAGGCGATATTATTGATATAGGGCATAGACTACAGCAGTGACAAGTATGTCAAGTTTAATGTGTATATAAACGATGATGACGAAAATGGAAATGTAGAGCCGGACAACACGGAATTTTCGGGGAGCTTCATGAGCTTGCCACAAAAGCATAAGCATGGACAAAATGCCAAGACTTCACTTAGGTTGGGAATTACTCAGATTTTGGAGGATTTAGAAGTCGAAGAGACAGATTGTTGTTTACTTTAGTGCCAAAATCTAATGTTGAAAACGTGATTGTTGCTGGTGTTGGAGTTTCTTACATCAAATTAAAATCATTTGTTTCTTCTGTGTTTGAATAAAAAATACGGGTAGTGTTCCAACTATCTCAAGCAACAAGCTGCCACGGCCAATATTACAGGTACAAACTCTTATTGTTGTTTGAGAATGATTGAGGATATTGTTTCGGGACTCGAAACATTTCTATAGAATAAATCATTTTCTTATGGAAATTCACGAGTTGAGACTCTATGATACATATTGTTAAATTCTAAATTAGAAAAGGTGGTTTGACCTAGACTTTATAATTAATGTAAAATTCATTTTTATAATTCTGTTTTTTTTTTTGCTATTACAAATACTGATGGAACGTTGAATTATGAAAGGATACTACTTGTAAACCCGTGCGATGCATGATCGAGATGATTATTTACGCGAATTGCATTTTCAATGGCAACGTAGCATACTCTTAAATTATAATAATTTGTTTAATATACATACTTAGTTTCATGACATGTGGGTTGTTATTAAAAAATGTCAAAGAGACTTTTCATCAAGTGATCCAAAAAACTATATCGAATAAGTAAAGTTTGTATTTTCCTAATGAAAGTAAAATTGAAATTCCACTAAATTAAAAGGATACACATCAATTAAAAAAATTGGGACCACTTGAATGCTATAGAGTTTCTAAAGTTTTTAAGTAAAAAAAATATACATAAAAAATGTATTTATAAAATTAGTTCATTTTTTTAAACAAATTATTTTATTAAATAATTTTAATCTTTGCAAAAAAAAGTAAAAGATTTGTTATATAAAATAGTTAAAACTAGTATTTACTTTTTCAAAGAGTGTAAATAATTTACTTATGTTTGAAAAAATAGTAAAAAAATTTGTTACATAAAATATTAAAACTATTGTTTCCTTTTTCAAAGAGTGTAAACAATTTACCTTTTCAAATTATTTAAGCACTTTTTAATTTTTTTTTTAGAATACTTTTTATTTTGGTAGCATTATTTTTATAAATACATTTTAAGTGTATTTTTAATTAAAAACACGCACTTTTATGAAATGTAAATAAGAATGATAAAGTTTTAATAGAAAGGCCGGGTAAAATTAAAAAAGAGAAAGGAAAACCGGAAAATTATAGAGCCACATGCCATATGCTTAACCCATCTGTACCTTAGTCATCAAGATATGCACCTTATGAATTAACCAATATGTACCTTACGCATGGGATTAAGTTTAATTATATCTTCATTTATCTCAAGGGGCAAAATCAAAACAACCCTAAATGTAATAGAAATGAATTTAACATAAAATGGTATAAAAACCCAAAACAGAAAATGAAAACCAAGTAAATTATATCTAACCAAACTTTGAAACATATTATGAACAACTAAACCCTTTAATAGTATAAAATAATACTTATCTTGATTAGGTCAATAAGGAACAAAAAAAATATATAAATGGGTCTGATTCGATCTAATTACTCAATAAAAGTGGAAGCTAAAAAAAACTTTATCTAGATTTTTGACATTGTTCGAGAAGAGAGTGATCGTGATCTTGTGAATAACCTCTTGGAGCTCCTCTAACGTGGACTTAGTGGGTTTCATTCTTGCACGATTTCTAATTCCATTTTTTCTAATCTGCACATAACAAATAAAAATTACAAATTATCAAAATACTTACACATGCATAACAATATATATATATATATATATATATATATATATGTGTGTGTGTGTGTGTGTGTGTGTGTAGGGAGAGGTTCTCTAGTGGACCAAAAGAATGAACTTTTTAATGGACTTTAACAAAACAATACATAATAACAAATTAATTTTAATTTCTATACTGTAATTGGTCCGCGCCAGCGGCACCCGAGACCCCACCTTCGCCCCACGACCGCCTCCCCCCCCCCCCTCCCCTCCCCCCCCCCCCCCCCTCCACCCACCACCCAACCACAACCATCACCATAGCATCCCTTAGCATCAGGGCTGCCATGGGGATGGGGGTGGGGGGGAGAGATCGATCGACACACGTGTTTGGTGCTGCTGGAGTAGACCAATTACACTATATGAATTAAAAATAATGTGTTTTCTGTTAAGGTCCATTAAAAAGTTCATTCTTTCGGTCCACTAGAGAACCTCTCCATATATATATATATATATATATATATATATATATATATATATATAGAAAAAAAAAAAAAAGAGAAACTGTTTTTTTCTAATCTTGCATGTACAAACAAAATTAAAAAATTATCAAAATACTTACACACACATATGTATATATGGGTGTATATATATGTATGTAAAAAAAGAGACAAATTTTATAAAACTATATTAATATCAATGCTTAAGCAACAATCCAAACAGGGGACTTGATAGACTTGGGTTGCCTAGCCTTTGACGACGTTGCCTTCTACGTTTTCCTAGCAGTAGCTTTTTCTTCAGCCTTTTGTTCTGATGGTTTATAATATCATCATTGGTTTGTCCCAGTAATTGTGACGCAATTATGGACCACCTTATTTTTATTAACAACATCAATTAGAGAAGGCTTAGAATAATTAAAAATACTTAATTTCTTTGTGAGAATTGATTAACCAACCTGGTTAATTTTTGTGAACCTTACGATAATGAGACATAAATTAACATTGATATAAAATGAGAAAAAAAAGTGAAATTATTAGTGAGTTTAATTACGTGCTTCCAATACTCATGTACAGACTACAAATTATGTTATCTTCTTCCTCTGACAAACCCACATGCTTGAGATTTGGGCGGAGATAATTCAACCATATAAGACGACAACTCTTACCGCACCTCTAAAGTCATGTATGAAAATAGTTATATGATTAGCATGTCACTTTACTAAGTTAAAATGATGTTAGATGTTTAAGTGGAATATATATATATATATATATATATATATATATATATATATATATATATATATATATATATATATATATATATATATAGTGTACCTATTTTCTAGGGTAAGATAATCCAGTTGCCGCTGGTGCCGTGGGTATCGATGTAGGACTTGAGTTTCTTTTCTTCATCGGGTGACCAAAGCCCTTTATTCACATTTTCTTCATTGTTGGCTTAGGTAAAAATAGAGATAAGATTGAGGGTAATTTCAGTCTGTATATGTTGGGTTGGAAAGGGGGTTATTAGATGGGACCTGTTCTGAGATAAATCCATTGATCCCTTGCCTGATTGTTTATTTTTCAATTGTACCTAAATTATGTAAGACATGAATTTACCAAATGGAAACGTGAAGAGGTTTTTTTGGTAAAAAGTTAGGATGCTATGAATCAATTGTAAATAAAGACGCATAGATAAAAGGAGAAAAGAGAGATGAATAGTTGTATGGGCAGAAGAAGGGACGGGTAGAAATATCAATACCCTTGAGAACTGAAACGACAGATAGATAAAAGGAGAAGATGCAAGGTTTGAGCGAGATGGATTAAATGGGAGGAGAGAGAGACGGAGAGAAAAAATTCACATTTTAATGGATGCCTATGTGGACATCCTTAGCATTTAGGAAATTAAATTTCTTGTATAGCATTTTATAGTAGTAATGGATTTGAGTATCAGAACCCGCTAAAAATACTCGTTTTTTGCTAGTCCATGAAAAAACAAAGCACTATTACACCTCAATTTTTATTTTATCCATGTTCTTTTACAATTCCCAACTATAAATAGTTGTTATTATTGAACATATCATATTCTTCTGTAAATCTTTCAAAATGTATTAACTGGTTGTACCACATGTGAGACGCACTTGAATATATAAATACTTAATACACTTTGAAAAAGGTTTTCGCGAATATTTGTGCGAGTATAATCATTATTATTTACATAAAGAGTAGAAATGAAGAGAGAAGGAGAGATTGTAAAGAAGTCCAAGTCCCTCTTGTAGGACTTCAACGGTGTTCTTGTGGTCGATGTCGATTATAGCATAGGTGGTTGAAAAATGAGTTGTTCGACAATAATGGGAATCATACTTCAATCAACTTATTACTTGGAAGGACCTAGAAGGATTTTGATTCCTCTTAAGTCTTAATCCATTCAAGATGAAAAATGATTTAAATTGAATCCATAACGAATTAATGATGTTATTCATATATATATTGTCACCTGGAATAGTATAAATGCATTGGAAACACCCTAATCTATATAGTGACTTGATATAACATACTATTTTTTAAGTTACACTCCTATAATTAATATCAAATACATGATCAATGCAATATGAGTACAATGTTTTAGATATTCTTTCATTTTTAAAAAGAATATAGCTCATAGATGCACAATGGTAATCTTTTGTGAAATTATTCTTAAAAACACAATAACATTAATAAATAATTCATTAGTTTGATTATATTTTAGCATTTGATTATTTTTAATAAAAAGATCTTGAATCTTTATTTTTCACAAAATATGCCTAAATTAAAGAACAAGACAACTTACCCTAAACCGGTGCTTTGATATAATTTCTTGTAAAAATCCCTTTTGAACTATCTTAATAATTGCTCCACAATAACCTTCATCATTTTGACAAGAAAAAAGATAACAATAACGTTGAAATATTTGGATTTTTTCATATTGACCTATAACTTTTATGAGTTGCATCATGTACAGATTACTGATGAAATATAATCTACTTTATATTAGGATACATAAGATCCGATTTCATAGTTAGGCTGCAATTATACCATCCATCATTGTAGCATCTTATTAGAAAACTAACCCACCATCGTTATTCTAAATATTTAGATGATGACTTATGTGAAAGAATCATTGTCAAATTTGAATTCTACAATTTATCATATTAACTAAGACACTTACATTTAATTAAATAAATAAATCCTACAATCTCCCATTTGGAGCATACAATAATTTGACCTTATGATTTGATTCAAGGAACACAAGACTCGCAATAAACTTTAAAATATTCATAATCAACTATTTACCTTAGTTAAATAATCTGCCAATGTGACTCGTGGTGGTTCCGGACTAATTCAAGTTTATGATTGCTTTCATGAACTACACCACTAATGTCATATTCAACTTGGCCTAAAATGTGTGTTGCCAAAAATGTGCCCAATGTTGTTTTATAGATAATTTATCTTGTCATATTTACTCATCGACATGCATGTATACAATAAATGCAAAAACATAAAAATTAGAAAAAAAATTTATATCCTTATATAGTGTCAAATGTAATAACCCTTATTTTGAGTAATTATTTTTATATAAATTTGCCATGTGAGGTAATTATATAAAATAATGGAAGTTGGAGTAAATATTATTTTAAGTGATTTAAGAGATAATATTTACAAAGTTTTGCGTATTTACTTATAAGTGAATGTAAATAGCATCATGTTATGTTTTATTGTGTCGTTGCGCTTTATGCGACAGTTATGGTTTAAAATGATGTTGGATCATGAAATAATTTATGTTAGTCCGGATGCAAATTTAGAGGGCACGGTTAGTCCTGAAATGATCGAGATAGTTAAAATAAGTGTCATGTTGTATTTTTGAGTTCCGGGTACTTTTAACCGGTTATGACTTAATTATATAGTTACACGTCAATTTAATGGTGTAGTATTATTTAAAGATGGAATTTGGTGTTAAATGGGCGTTTAAGTCTTTCAAACCCTTTTATCGTCATTTATATCTTCTAAATCTAGAGAGAAAGAGAATTTGGGGAAAAAGGAGAGATGGAAGTTGAAGAAGTTGATCTTGATCTTGTATCTACCGGAATAGAATCCAAGATTCCAGCCTTAAGGCAAGTTTTTAACTTGCAAATATATGATTTTATGTGGATAAATTATAGTGATAGTTGTGTTTTTTGAATAATTGAACAAATAGTAGGTTTTGATGAATTTTAGTGTTTAACTCTTAGATTTTATTGTTTAGATGATTTAAGTTGGGTATATTGGTTTGTAGTTGTGTAAACATGTTGTGGTTATGTTGTTGGTCGATGAGAATGAATGAAGTGTAAGAGAATGGGTTTTATGTTTTGAGTTTGGTATTTAAGAAGAAGGTTTAGTTATGGGTCTGGTAAGCGCGGTCGACCGCGGTCCAAAGCCCAGTCGACCGGGCCTTAAGGGAAAAGCTTACTAATTTTCTCGAAAGGCATATTTTAAAAGAGCGTCGACCGCGGTCCGATGACCGGTCGACCAGTACCTCAGAATTGGGCTTACTGCGTTTCTTAGTAGATAAAACCTTATAGGCACGGTTGATCGGGGGTCAGGGGTCGGTCGACCGTTCCCCTGTTTTTTAGCTGAAATCCTTAGTTTTCTCTAGCTTCTTTCTTTTAAGGTATAAACCTACGAACCTTATTGAATGAAGTAAAACTAGAGTATTAGAGTCTAGTATCTAGGTATTTAAGAACCTAGGTTAGAAACGAGAGTTGAGGCTTAGACCGGGAATTAATTTAGTTAGTTGTTAGAGGTAGGAAGGGTTCTTTTTACAATATGAGCTAGTCTAGGTCTAGGGGGTAATAGAGTGATATAATTGCGGACATTTAGAATTGGGATGAAGTAATATCATACATGATGATTCGAAGGATTATCGTAATTCATGGAGACTATTATGGAGATAATTAAACGTTGAGGTTTATAATTATGGTATTTAACGCTTATGGCTCCGGATAAAATGTAATACACATTTTAATTTGACATATTTTGTGAATGATGAATTGCATATTCATACCTCTCTAAATGCTATCATAAGGGAAGTTACGCGCATGAGGTGAAGTCCCATGTCTAGTGAATGCAGGGTGAATATAGTCCTCGCCATAGGACCGATTGTTATATATTGTGTTGTTATTTTTCGAAGTGAGGTCATTCCGGGTATGGTTATGACTCAGTGTCGAAGGTATATGGAAGCTTCCCAACGTCACTCGATTTTTGATGCCCAAGTTGTCTTGGTGATAGGCCCCAGAAGATGATAACTATTTACGGGCTCATCCATTGGGGTGACTCCCGGAAGGATGGTCTTAGAATCGTTATACATTGTGATTATAACTATTCTTATGAAAGTGGTATTTTATAAATGGTGAAGAATTTTATGAAATAAACCATTTTGGGAATAAATTACCTAATGAGGAATAGACTTGTAAAGTCATAATGAGCAAAACTGAAATGAAAATCTTATTAAGTGAAATTGAGTTATATTCTCATGCATAAATGAATATTTCATTGTAATTGATACTGCGTTAGGTTGTGCATTTAGATTGAGAGGTGAGGATTATTATTATTATTTGTGAAGAGACAGATAAGCTTATTCATGATGATTTGATATTCATAAATGTCATGCATTTATTCACATGGTTATCATACAAACTCGGGCCCTGACCCGTTTATATCTCTAGTTTTTGCATGAATTCTCTTCACGCCCAGGTGCTCCATCGCAAGGGCGCCCGTAATGACCCTTCCATCCAAGTGTTATGGATCTATAACATTTTGCGGATGTTGTAGGATATTTGTTATAGATGCTTCTATCTTTTTGTACTCTAGCTATGATCAGTCTACACATTCGGGCGTGTTGCCCAAGTTCTGTACTTGTTTATATATTGTAATATTTATTTAATACTCAGTGTAACCTGATTGTAATGGTCTGTAAAACGACAGTTTATTCGATTATTATTTTGTGTATGATCGGTGTATGGTTACTTGTTTGTATTTATATCCACATTCTTTGCAAATTTTGGATTGTCAAAATGATTTTCTTTAAACTTAAAAATAATTTGACATCCGTTTTATAAAATAATTGGTGGTTATCTCGTACTTTTATTTTAACGACAGTGATGCTAAGAATGGACTATCTATGATTCCTGTATTTATTGGAGTATCGGGTTGGCCACCTCTTATTTTAATAAGCGGGGTGTCACATCAAATAAATATGGACTAGTTATTTTTTAACATTAATACTTTATTGGTTATGCTCGAGACTCGTATCTTAAGCATGATTCATTAAAGTCTTTGGTGGTTTCCTATATATGATTGGATTTGCTATGTTAACAATTATACTAGTGTGGTCAAATGACACCTATTTTGGAATTTCTTTTTTAATGAGAAGATATTTACAATCAACTTGCTTAGTTACTTTAAAATACATATCACTTATTCCTAAAAAAGATTGCATCGACATAATCTAAATATTTTAATGGCTTGATAATAGTGTCGACAACTCCTAGTCTTGAAATGACGTTTCGTCGCCATAATTCAAAGTTATAACCTCAAATCATGCTATAAACTCAATTGTCATAATTAATAATGGAAAATTGTGGACTCTTTCAAAATATTACCCACTAATCCAAAACAGTCTTACTAAATCAAGAGTGGGCTTCTTATTATCCATACAACTAGTTAATCTTAGTTGTAATAATCGATCATCTTTAAATGAACATCATACTAAATGTGAGCATACAATCTTCTAAGTATCATATAATATTTCAAGTATCTCACTGCTTCATACAACATAGTATTAAAATCTATAAAAATTATATTATTTTATACTTTTTCACTACACCAAACTAGGCGATTGGTCACAAATTTTGTCCCTGACCAAAGTTGTGGGTCGGGGATTTGGTCCATGACCAAATCGGGTGTGACCATTTCTGGTGGTCACGGCCCATGTCCCTAATTATCTGATGGTCACGAATCTTAGTGGGTCACAAAACCTGGTCGCGAATGAATACCATGACCCATTTATCATGCCGATCACGATCTTAGTCCATGACCCAACCTTAAATTTAGTTGGATGGTCACATCATTGGTCACGGCCCTAGGTCGTGACCTAACCTAAATTACAGTCGAATGGTCATATCACTGGTCACGGCCTAAGGCCATGACCCTTATTATGCATGAAGGAAAAATAAATATGGTCACGGCCTTTAGCCGTGACCAGTTTTAGCTATATTAAAAAAAATGGCATGATTTACTAGATTTTCTCTATTTTGGGGCGTGCTCTTAAACCGAGGTTCTGATGACCACGCGATCAGCTCTTACGAGTTAGATTGGATACCTGTGAGGTGTTGGCGCCTCTCACGGGGCCGTGTGTGGGGCACTGAGGGGTTTAGCCCACCAACAACACGTTTTCAAGCCTAAATGGGGATTTTCCCTGTTTTGGGTCGTGCTTTCAAACTGAGGGTCCTGTGACTATGCGGTCGGCTCTTACGAGTTACATTGGAATTGTGCGAGGTGTTAGCACTACTCACGGGGCTGTGTGGGGAGCGCTAAGGGTGTTTTGCCCCCTAATGGCATGTTTTCACATCTAAGTGTGGATTTTCTCTATTTTGTGTCGTTCTCTCAAACTGAGGGTCCCGTGCCTATGGGGTCGGCTCATATGAGTTACATTGGACCTGTGCGAGGTGTTGACGCTGCTCACGGGGCCGAGTGGTTTCACCCCCCAATGGCACACTTTTAAGCCTAAGTGTGGATTTTCTCTATTTGGGGTTGTGCTCTCAAATCGAGGGTACCGTAACCACGCGATCGACTCCTACGAGTTACATTAGACCTGTGAGAGGTGTTAGCGATGCTCACGGGACCGTTTGGGGGGAGCTAAGGGGTTTCGTCCCCCAATGACACGTTTTTTAGCATAAGTGTGGTTTTCTTTATTTTGGGTTGTGCTATCAAATTGTGGGTCTGGTGCCCACACAATCGGCTCCTACGAGTTACATTGGACCCATACGAGGTGTTAGGGCAGGTCACAGGGGCATGTGGGGCGCACTAAGGGGTTTCACCCCCTAACAACATGTTTTCAAGACTAAATATGGATTTTCTCTATTATAGACGGTGTTCTCAAACCAAGGTTCCCGTGATCACGAGGTCAGCTCCTACGAGTTACAATTGACCCGTACGAGGTGTTGGTACCTCTCAGTGGGTTGTTTAGGGGTCTCTAAGAGGGATTTCCCCCCAATGGCACGGTTTTAAGCCTAAGTCTGGATTTTCCCTATTTTGGGTCTTGCTCTCAAACCGAGGGTTTTGTGACCACGTGGGAAGCTCCTACGAGTTGCATTAGACTCGTGCGAGGTGTTGTCGTCGCTCACGGGGCCATTTAGGGGGCACGAAGGGGTTTCGACCCCCCCAACGTCATGTTTTCAACCCTTACTGTGGATTTCCTCTTTTTTGGGTCATGCTCTCGAACCGAGTGTCTCATGACCACGTCGTCGGCTCCTACGAGTTACATTGGACCCGTGCGAGGTGTTGGCGCTACTCACGGGGCCGTACGGGGGGCACTAATGGGTTTAGCCCCCCAACGGCATATTTTCAAGCCTAAGTGTGTATTTTCTCAATTTTGGGTCGTGCTCTCATACCGAGGGCCCCTTGACCACACGGTCGGATCCTACGAGTTACATCAGACCCATGCGAGGTGTTAGCGCTCCTCACGGGGCCGTGTGGGGGCACTAAGGGATTTTGACCCCCAAACGGAACGTTTTTAATCCTAAGTGTGGATTTTCTCTGTTTTGGGTTTTGATCACAAACCAAGTGTCACGTGACCACGCATTCGCCTCCTACGAGTTACATTGGACACTTGCGAGGCGTTGGTGCCACTCACGGGGCCGTGGGGGGGGGGGGGGGGGGTGCTAAGGGGGTCCCCCACCCCAATGACACGTTTTCAAGCCTAAGTAATGATTTTTTTCTATTTTGGGTTGTACTCTTAAAATCGAGGGTCCCGTGCCCATGCGGTTGGTTCCTACGAGTTACATTGGACCCAGGAGAGGTGTTAGCGCCGCCCGTGGGGCCGTATGGGTGGCGCTAAGGTGATTCACCCCCCAACGGAATGTTTTTAAGGCTAAGTGTGGATTTTCTCTGTTTTGGGTGGTGCTCTCAAACCGAGGGTCCCGTAACCACACAGTCGACTCCTACGAGTTACATTGGACCTTGTGAGCCATTGGTGCCTCTCACAGGGCCAATTGGGGGGCGCTAAGGTGTTTCACCCCCCAACGGCACGTTTTCAAGCCTAAGTGTGTATTTTCTCTGTTTTGGGTTGTGCTCTTAAACCGAGGGTCATGTGACCACGTGGTCGGCTCCTACGAGTTACATTGGACCGATGCAAGGTGTTAGCACCGCTCATGGGGCCGTGGGGGGGGGGCGCTGAGGGGTTTCACCCCCCAACAACACGTTTTCAAGCCTAAGTATTGATTTTTTCTATTTTGGGTCGTGACCACGTGGTCGCCCCCTATGAGTTACAATGGACCCATGCGAGGTGTTAGCGCTGCTCACGGAACCATGTGGATGGCTCTAAGGTGATTTTCCCCCCAACGGAACATTTTTAAGCCCAAGTGTGGATTTTTTCTATTTTGGGTCATGCTCTCAAACCGTGGGACCCGTGACCACGCGGTCGACTCCTACGAGTTACATTGGAACCATGCGAGGTGTTGAAGCCGCTCACGAGGCCATTTGGGGGGGCGCTAAGGGGTTTTTGCCCTCAAAAGGGTTGTTTGGAAAGAATTTGTCTTTTCTAGCTTGGCCAAATGCGGCGTGTTGTAGAGATCATTGAAATTATTCTGGAAAGGTGTCCCGAATAATATGATACGTTTTCTCATTTGGAGTTTGATAGAGTATTCCAAATATGAATACTCTAAAGGCATGTTTGGTGGATCTTGATGAAGGCCACAATCCCCGTAATGGTAGATATTAGCATTACGAGGAATGTGGCCTTCATTAAGATCCACCAATCTAGGGCACTCCTATAGAGGATTCGTATTTAGAATACTCTATCAAACTTCAACTCGAAAAATGCATAGTATTATCCAAGACTCCTCTACAGAACAATTTCAATGAGATCTACAACACGCAGGAACTGACCGCGTGGTCGTGGGACCATTAAGGGGGGCGCTAAGTGGTTTCTTCCCCCAAAGGCACGCTTTCAAGACTAAGTGTGGATATTCACAAATTTGTGTCATGCCCTCAAATGGAAGGTCCCGTGACCATGCAATACCTACTACTAGTTACATTGGACCCGTATGCAGTGATCGCTCCCCTAAAAGGGTCATTTGGGGGCTCTAAGTGGTTTCCCCTCTAATAGCACGTTTTCAAGCCTAAGTGTAGATTTTTTTAAATTATTGTTATATTCTCAAACCGGAGGTCCTGTGACCACGTGATCGGTTCCTGTGAGTTACATTGGTCTCGTGCGTGGCGATCACTCCCCTTAAGGGACTACTTGGGTGGCACTAAGAGTTTTCACCCTCTAACGACACGTTTTCAACCCTAAGTGTGGATTTTCTCAAATTATTGTCATATTCTCAAACTAAGGGTCCCGTGACCATGCGATCAGTTTTTGCAAGTTACATTGGTCCCGTGCGAGGTGTTTGTGCCTCTCACGAGGATATTTGGGAGGTGATTTGGGTTTTCATCTTCAAAAGTCATATTTGGCAAGAAAATCTACCTTTTTTGGTCTTGCCAAATGCAGTGTGTTATAGAGCTTATTAAAATTGTTATGGAGAGGAGACAATGATAATATGATGAATTTTCTCGTTTGGAGTTTGATAGAGTATTCCAAATACGACTCCTCTCATTACGGGGAGTGTGGCCTTCATTAGGAAACACCAATATATGACACTCCGGGGAACTCAAGGTGGCCTCACAGGGAAGTCGACTTATGCTCAGGAGACGAAGGATGGGGAAGCAGTCTCTGCTGAGATGGCTCAACAATAGCCCAAACGTTTTGAACAATATGTAGTAGCAGTCCATCCCCACCATTATGAACACAATAGGTGTCCTCACAAGAAGATTAAGAGCTTGAGAAACCTCATTGAGGTTTGTCAGGTTGTTAATCTTCCTAGTAGTCCACCTTGTAATGTTGAGTTCCCTTCACTTTGAAATTAATCCCTTACATAAATTACCTCCCACTCTACTCAATAAAATTGAACTCCACCATCTGAAATCAATAAATAGAACACTTGCTATAGTTGTAAAATCTAGGGATTCACTCGTGGGAGACTACGTGGCTCCGCTGGTTCAAAGACTCACCAGATAAAACTCCAAAAAAAATAGTGTAGTCACATAGTCTCCTAGAAGTGATTCCATGACTTTTTACAACTAAAGTAAGTGTTCCCATTATTGATTTTAGATGATGGAGTTTGATGTTGATGAGTAGAGTGATGGGTTTAATTTTAGGGTGTGGGGAACTCAACATTATAAGGTGTCCTCTCAAGAAGATTAACAGCTTGACAACCTCAATGAGGGTTGTCAAGCTCTCAATCTTCCTATGAGGCCAGCTCTTTTGTTCATAACGGTGGATACGAAATGAAGTCAAAACCATTGGTGCGAAAATTCTTAAGATCTTTTGCACGAAAACTAGGGCCTTTTGTTAGGCGTGCTAGCCTGGAAGAGACATCACCTTTTTTAGGAGCTGCATTTATTAATGAATTTGTATCAGGGCATGATTTTATCACACATGAATAAATAACCGCACAGATAAGATGTGAAATTTACCTCATTTGATACGCATGCCCTAAAATTAGTTGTCGTGTAACTTTTCCTTTTATCTTAGGGAATATTGTTCTCAATCTTCATACCGATAAATTGTAGAGTTTAGATTATGAAATATAAAAAACATATAATCAAAGAAGAAGAATTCAGTAGATATTCACTCTCTCCAATCTTCGAATTCATCTTGCGATTCGAAGACATAACGAGTTGCTTGCTCGTATTGTAGATTTGTGAGTTTCACCTCTATAGGGTTCCCAAACGGTAATTCATCCTTAAACTCGTCCGGTTCCTCGATCACTCATTCTTCATGAGTATTGAACCTCCTGACCTCCTATTTTGGCATATGGTCCCTAGCGTGTACCAATGATTCCACCGTTATTTATTCTTCAGCAATTGACCCTCCAATATACTGTGTATTCTTTACAAAATCTTTAAAGGTTTTCATTAAGTGCTCAAAAGGATACATCCAACGATACTTAATGGGACCACATAACAAATGTCCATCCCATAAATGCACGAGAAGGTGGATGCTGATACCAAAGACGACTGTTGATGTAAAAAAATAGATCGCTCTAATTATTCAATCACAGATAAATAAAATGAGACAAAGATTTTTAAAGTGGTTCAGCCTTATAAGAATGGCCTACGTCCACTGTTATGTTATTGCAGAGTGTTTGGGAATTCTTGATTACAAGTACTATCAAGAAATTTCGGTCCCCTTGAATGAGGGTGATACAAGGTATTTATAGCCCTTAGGCTGTACATGAAAGGGTGATACATTAAATGATATACATATGAAAGGGTAATTCATTTAATGCTCTTCAAACGTGTGCGTCAAGATGATAAGCATTCAATGAATAGTTGAACTGTTGATTATCTGGCAATCAATGCTGTGGTCAAGATGCAGCTCGAACCGCCTTAGTTGCTCATCGTCCGAGAGTTCCTCGGAGCGCTGGAGTTCCTCGGAGGACAAGAGTTCCTCGGAGGGCTGGTGTTCCTCGGAAGATTGGTGTTCCTCGGAGTACACCTGTTGCTCGGAGTGAGTAGTTGGTCTGGGAAATGATCTTCCTCATTGCTATTGTGCCACGTAGATTGACACGTGTCTTCTTATTATTCGTCCACATCAGCATAATAATTTTGGTATCAACAGAAGCCCCCAATGTTTCATATTTCGAACTTTGAGGAGTATGGAACATTCTTTCTCGGTATATGGCAATATTAAATGACCTTCCTGGGTTTTAGGAGCCTTTTCTTCGTATTTGAATTTCCTTCCAAATTCGCAGAATCCACCTTTTTTGCATTTTTATAAGCGCTTCGATCTTCGTGCACTTTTTGTCCTTTTAGCCGTCGGTAGTGTACTAGTTTCCTTTTTGTAATCATTTCTTTCGCCGTTTCCCAAGGCAAAGTATTTAAGCTTCAGAGGCAATCCCATCGTCTTCTACATTTTCAATTTCTGCTTTCGAGTTTTCTATAGTTTTTCTCTCTCCTGTGCGTTCATCCCTTTCTTCGTTTGTTTGTCAACAGATCTCCTTTTTCCTGTATGATTTTCTTCCTTCTTCTTCATTTCTTTTTATTCAACATGGTTTATATTATCGAATCTCTTGAGAAATTTCGTTCTGACTTTTCTATTCCTTCTTGGGTAACTTTGGAGAGTCTTTCTGAACCTTCAACTTATTTTAATTTGGCTGAGGGACATTGGTTCCCTAGCCTCTTTATTACTGAATGTGGATTTTCTTTTCCACCAAACCCTTTGTGTTTAGAGTTCTGTTAATATTTCGATGTTGTCCCTGAAAAAATAGCCCCCAACACAGGGAGAATAGTTAATGGGGTGTATAGGTTAAATCAAACTCATGGAACTCGTATAGGAATTCCTGAGATTATGTACTGTTACAGATGGACTGTTTTAGACAACGTTTTTTATTTAAAAACTATGTTTTTGAATAGGGCCTTAGTAGTCAACCTCCTTGATGCAAACAGGGATTATTTTGAACATGGGGTAGTCATCAAAAACTGGCAACATACCCCTTTAGTTGGAGATGCAGTATATGAGGGTCCCAGATGCCCCCCATATAGCAATGGGATAGGTTATTTTCATCTTATTTTATTTTTTGAAATTACAATTTCATTGTGTTTGACAAAATGTATGACTGATATTTCACAATGTGTTTGTTTGCAGTTGACAGTAAGAGGAAAACTCCAAAATAATCAGAAGTTAATATAAAGCATTTGAAACATATCTGGAATTTGCATCGAAGAGTTGCAAACGAGCACATTAGGTCTGCTTCATATTTGTTGCAGTACAGGATCTACACATCATCTTTTACTGCTCGTCCTGTGGTCAGCATTAGTGAGCCATTGTCAGCTTCTGAGGAATCTTCACCAGAATCTCACATTCCTTTGAGTCAGAAGATGGGTAAGAGAAGAGTTCCTGCTATCTTCGAGGAGACCTCCTCTGCTGGTGATGGAAAGATAAACAAGGTTGATGTCCCAAAGGGGAAAAAGAAAATGGATGTTGTTCCTTCTGTTGCTTCTCAGAAGGCTGTCGAGAAGCCTCCAATGGCTCCGAGCAAGAGAAGTACTTCTGTAGAAGTGGTCACCATTTCCCCCACCAAAGGTTCTTTGGCTGAAACTGCTGAAGTACCACTGAGGAGATTGAAGAAATCCTCCTCGGTCAGTTTTTCTGAAACCATTCCTCAGCTCCAAGCTAGGGGAGCTAGTGTTCCAACCATTATTCCCCCGAGTTCTGCAATGAGCTCGGTAAAGACTTGGACTATTCTTGAAGTCCAAGGAATTGAAGAAAACATGTCTAGGGATATGCTGACATCCCTAGCTACTCGTCACATTGCTTCAGTAAGTTTCTCTTATCCTGAATTTTTTCTTTCTTTCAGTCAATATATGTATCTCGGCACTGACTTTTCATTACCTTCTTTTTCAGCTGGTGAGTTGCTTTAACACCATAGTGAAGAAAGATGAAGCGCTCAAGGCTTCAAGCTCCTCGTCCGGAGTAGAGGATGCTTTCGAGGGTTTGGCCCAATCTCTGAAGGAATCCCGTCAAAAATACGACGAGGATAGGGGTGAATGGGAAAAGAAGTTGACTGCGTCTGAGGCAGAGAAGGTACAGCTGGGCAATAAAGTGAAGGATTTGGAGAAAGAGAATAAAAAATATACCGAGAAGCTCACAAGCTTTGGTGAGCTTGAGAATAAGTTGAAATCGGTCGAGGAAGAGCTGACCCTTCTGCAAGAAGTAAATCGCCAGAAGGAGGAGGTGGAGGCCAAGTTGAAAGGCACCGAGGATCTTCTATCCGAGAAGCTCTCCTTGGAGAAAATGAAGAGAAAAGCGGCTGTGAAGAAATCCTTTCGAACTGGTTGGGACAAAGGATTGTATAGGTGGTTAGCGGCAATGATGACCTAGGTCAATTATGGGAGTTTGAAATACTTTCGAGATGGTTGGGTTGCTGCCTTGCAAGAATTGAAGGTGAGTGAGGACTCTGAACTATTTTAGCAACATATCCCTGGTCCTCCTCCAGCTATTGAAGATGAAGAAGAGGATGAAGCTGCATCCGAAGAGTCTTCAATGATAGTGGGTGATCAATTCCTTTCTCTACAGCCCAACTAGACAGCCACCGAGGAGATTTCTTCTTTGCTTGCTCCTCCTGAACAAGTCCCAACTTCTACCAATCAAATCGTTGTTCACACCGAGCAACCAAGCTCCTCGTCCCAGCCTCCCGAGAAAGTCTTGGGAGACAAGGAAAAGGTGTGAAGTTGTTCGGTATTCTCTTTTATTTTCCTTTTACTTGTACTTTGTATTCTGAACGATGTACTCTTTTTGATGATGTAATAAAATCACATATTTTTGTTCATCTACATTGTTGATGCTCTATCTTCTTCTTTTATTAACTCTTTCCTTCTCTTCTTTATTAGTTTATGACTAGAATGGAATTACTATCTGCCAATGATACAAAACTGATGCAGCAATGCCATGAATATTTTAAAGCTGGCCATACTGACCTGAGTGCATCAGAAATTGCCGATATCCTTGGTCATGATGCTTCAGACCAAGCAGTGGAGGCATATCAATACTTGAAATGTCTTCTTGATCGTGCTGTAGCCAACAACGTGGCTTATTATGACATGATCGAGGAGCTTCAATATACTTTAGAAGATTTTCAGGCTCAGTACAAGGAGTCAAATGCCTTGTTACATGAGGGGTATGAAAAGAAATATCAACAGCTTTCTGCCGAGAAGGGCTACGACAAAATCCTTACTGGGTATGATGTCAGGGAGAGGACCCTAAAGGGAGAAGTTAAAGCTTGTAGACAAATTGCTGAGCTGCTTGAGCAAGAGAATAATAATTTGCAGAAAGAGCTAGCACAATATAAGTCTGTAGCCTCTTCTTCAACATCGGTAATCCCAGTGACTGATGAGGGATTTTCCTTCTTAGAGGTTGAGAATTCCAAATTAAGGCAAGAGTTGGATATCCTGAGAAGGTCTGGTACTTCTACTTCTACTCGATGACGAGGAAGGAGTTCTCGTGGGCGAGGAAGAGTTGCCCAGGATGTTGTCGAGGAACGAAGTACTCCACCTGCTCGGGGTCGATTAAGAACTCCTCGTAATATTGAAGAAGCTCGTACTTTGTAAACATTGGAAACTCAAGCGTACCCATTGAATGCAAAATATCGGACTTTGTCTGAAATGTCCAAGAAAATCCAAACTCTGGAGGATCAACTTGCATTGACAAAGTCTGCTCTGGATAATAAGGATGCTCTTGCCAAAAAGCTTCATGAGAAGCTTGAAAAGTTGACATTTCAATTTAATAAACAACCCAGGGAATTCTGGATGGCTGGATACAATGAAGTGTTATTTCACTTAGACGATCGTATCCAGAATGCCAATAACGAGGGTTACAAGCAAGGTTGACTGAATGCCTTGGGCGTGCTGAAGATTGAACAGGGGCACTACCTGTGGGATTATTATGATCCCGGGGTTCTTGACTTGCCAGTGCCACCGTATAACTTGGACATGGAATGGATCCCAGTTCGCGCCATTCCTCGGAGCTTAATTGCAAAATACCTTGGCGACTATAATCTTCACTCTCAGATCGAAGTATCTCATCCCGAGCATCTGTTGGACACTCCTTCACTAATGAATGTCAGAATGCTCCGAGATATTAACTTCATTAATTCTCCTCTTTGCCTGGAAGATCCTCCTGCTGGCGAGGAGCCTGTTTCAAAAGCTAAGGGAAAGAAACCAATAGAGTAGGGATCTCAATGTAATAGTTAGTACACATGTGATTTGTAATTCATTTTGAATTTTAATGAAAGACTTTCATTTACTGTTTGCAAATCTGTATTGCTATTGTCTTGTGCTTTGTCAGACATTCTATATTTGTGCTTGTATAACAATATTGTATGGTTCCTCTATTAACTTAGTAATAAAAAATTACAAGTATTAATAATGTTGCTCGATCACTTAATAATAAAGTAATGAGTATAAGAATGTTAAAAATTCTTCCAACCAAGGTTGTTAAATTGTGCTCGTCGACCAATTATAGTTAGTGAGAGTTTTTATTCCCGACCAGCTATGCTTGGTAAATTTTTTCTTTTTCATAAAATGTGCCCGACCAATCAAGGTCGATGATTTTTCCTCGTCGACTAACTACAGTTAGTGAGTTTTTACCTCTGACCAACTATACTTGGTTCAGGTTGGAATATTTGTTCTTCAAGGAACTTTTATGTAATAGACTTACTTATCGACCAACATAAGTTGGCATTTGAGAGCATATTTTTTTTCCTAATCAACCGAGATTAACCTTTCGCCGATCATCTTGTGTTCTTGCCCTTTACCAACCGGAGTTGGTCATAGGCTTTAACTATCATGTCCACTAGTTATTTTACCAACCTGAGTTGGTCACGCTAGTGTACGCCTCCTAACCAAAGGAGTATAGTTTGGTCTCTCCCTTTTACCAATCGGAGTTGGTCGTGGGTTTGAACTATCATGTCCACTAGTTCTTTTACCAACCTGAGTTGGTCACGCTAGTGTACGCCTCCTAACCAAAGGAGTATAGTTTGTTCTCGCCCTTTTACCAAACGGAGTTGATCGTGGGTTTGAACTATCATGTCCACTAGTTCTTTTACCAACCTGAGTTGGTCACGCTAGTGTACGCCTCCTAACCAAAGGAGTATAGTTTGTTCTCGCCCTTTTACCAACCGGAGTTGGTCGTGGGTTTGAACTATCGTCTTCTTTTTACTGTCGAGCAGCGTTGTTTTACTGCCGAGCAGCGTAGTGTTAAACACACTAGTATTCCCCGAAAAACTTGCAATAAAAGGAGAGAAGATTGTGAAATATCATCGTTTTATTCATATTGATGGAACTGCTTTACATTTTACATCACTGATAATACTTGCGTAGGTGTTCAGCATTCCATGCATTCTTAAATACCTCTCCTTTTAGAGTTGCTATTCGGTAAGTTCCTGGTCGGACAACTGCAGTAACTCGGTAAGGTCCATGCCAGTTTTCTTCCAACTTATTGTGCTTCTGAATTACCTTCTTTAGCACGTAATATCCTTCTTTTAAGTCGCATTTTTTACCCTTTTGTTGTAGAACAGAGCTGTTCGTTGTTGGTAAGCAGCATTCCTAATGGTTGCCTCTTCTCTAACCTCCTCGAGCATATCCAAATCTAATCTTCTCATTAAATCGCTGACTGGGGATTTGAAATTCAACACTCTATGTGTTGGAAGACCCAACTCGGCAGGTATTAAAGCCTCACTTCCAAATGCCAGCATATATGGTGATTCTCTAGTTGCTGCTCGGGGAGTTGTTCGGTAAGCCCAAAATACTGACTGTAGCTCATTAATCCAATTAGCTTTAGCATCATTTAGTCTCTTCTTCAAACCATTTAGTAATGTTCTGTTCGTCACTTCAGTCTGCCCATTGCTTTGAGGATGGCCTGGTGCTGAATGAACCTTCAAAATGTTTGACTGATGATAATAGGCGGCAAATTCCTCATTATCAAATTGTGTTCCATGGTCTGTGATGAAGGCATGAGGGAGACCATATCGGCAGATGATGTTCTTCCAAACGAATTGGTACACCTTCTCGTATGTCATATCAATCAGAGGCTCAGCTTCTACCCACTTAGTAAAATAATCCACTGCGACAACGAGGTACTTGAATCTTCCTCGGGTCATTGGCAGTGGTCCAACCAAATCCATTCCCCACATGGCGAAAGGCCAAGGGGAAGTTATGGGTGTCAACAATGCTTGTGGAGTTCGTCAGATGGAGGAAAAATGTTGGCATTTATCACATCTCTTAGCATAGGCTATACAATCAGCCCTCATCGTTGGCCAGTAGTATCCTTGCGTCATCACCCTTTGTAAAAGTGTCCGACCTGCTACATGGGCTCCACAGGACCCTTCATGGATTTCTTCAATCAATTCCTTCACCTCGGAGGGATGTACACATCTCTGCAAACCCACCATAATTCCTCGTCTATACAAAACACCATTAGTTAGTACATACCGAGCAGCTTTAAACTTTAATTTCTTTGCAGCAAGATTATCCTCTGGCAATTCTCCCTCTTCAATATATGCCCTGATGGGATCCATCCAAGATGGTCCTAAATCAAGGGTTATAACATTCATCGTCAAGTCTTCATCTATGCTCCGAGCTTCTAATACTTCAATTGGTATTGTTCTTCGCAGCTCGGTACGAGTAGCTGATGCTAGTCAGGCCAATGCGTCTGCTTGTGCATTTTCAAGTCTTGGTATTCGGATCAACTGAATGGCATCAAATTCTGCCAATAATACCATCACCTTTGCATGATACTTGACCATTAATTCTCCTTTAACAGCATATATTCCTATTATCTGATTCACAATTAATTGAGAATCACTGAATACCATCACTTGTTGCGCTTCCATAATCTTTGCTAAATTAAGACCTGTTATCATCGCCTCATATTCAACCTCATTATTGGAAGCTTTGAATTGGAATCGCAGGGCGTATTCCACGTCGATCTCGTCTGGAGTGCTCAGAACTATTCCAGTGCCACATCCTGCATTGCAAGATGAGCCATATACATATAACCTCCATATAGGTAACTCGTCTTCAAATTTCTTATCTGACAAAATTCCTCGGTGAAATATCTGATGTTTCCTTTCATCCTCCCCTCGTATTTTTCACTCTTCGTCGACCATATCTTCTCGCCCTTTTACCAATCGGAGTTGGTCTGGGTTTGAGTTTGATGATATTTCTACATCCACAAGCCCTTTTACCAATCGGAGTTGATCTGGACTTATGTCTGTTGATCCTGTAACATCCACAGGTTGGTCAGCGAGCAACTTTTGTTCCTCAGGGGTATCAGGATATGTAAATTCTGCTATAAAGTCTGCAACATCCTGCCCTTTTAATGATGATCTGGGTTCATACACAATATCATATTCACCGAGTTCTATTGCCCAATACATCAGTCTCCCTGATTGTTCTGGCTTATGAAGTGCTTGTCTCAATGGCATGTCGGTATACACGACGATGGTATGGGCCTGGAAATAAGGCCTCATTCTTATACTTTCTTCAATTAATGCCAATGCTAATTTTTCCAGCTTTGGGTACCTGATCTCTGCACCTCGGAAAGCCTTACTTGTGTAATAAATTGGCTTCTGGACTCCATTCTCTAATCTGATCAATGCCGAGCTGACTGCTTTCTCTAATACTGCCAAGTACAAGTACAACTTTTCTCCCATTACTGGTCTGGATAACAATGGAGGTGCTCCCAAATATTTCTTCAAGTCTTGAAAGGCTTTTTCACATTCATCATTCCACTCGAAAGTTTTTCAAAGTGTTTTGAAGAATGGGAGACATCTATCAGTTGCTCGGGATACAAATTTGTTGAGCGCTGCAACTCGTCCTGTAAGACTCTGCACCTCTTTCTTCGTCGTTGGAGATCGCAACCCTAAAAGAGCTTTGATCTTTGCTGGATTTGCCTCAATGCCTCGCTGGTTGACGATGTACCCGAGGAACATTCCTTCTCGTACTCCAAAGGTGCACTTCGTCGGGTTGAGCTTCATCTGGTATTTATCCAGTTGATCAAAGGTCTGACCTAAGTCAACTAGATGATTAGCAGCTTTCTTGCTCTTTGTCAGCATATCGTCGACATAGACCTCCATATTGCAACTGATTTGTTCGGTAAAAACCTTGTTCATCAGCCGCTGGTATGTCGCTCCTGCATTTTTCAAACCAAAAGGCATAACATTATAACAATAAGTTCCCCTAGGGGTAATAAAAGAAGTGCTTTCCCTGTCTTCAGGTTTCATTTTGATCTGGTTGTATCCAGAGTAAACGTCCATGAAGCTGAGCAGCTCATGTCCCGAGGTAGCATCCACTAGTTGGTCAATTCTGGGCAATGGAAAGTGATCCTTTGGGCATTCCTTGTTGAGAATGGTGAAATCAACACACATTCTCCATTTATTATTTTTCTTCTTTACCATCACCACATTTTCTAACCAGTCTGGATATTTCACATCTTCAATGAATTGGGCTTTCTGGAGTTTCTCGACCTCCTCTTGTATGGCTTGATTCTTCTCTGGACTAAACACTCTTCTTCTCTGCTTTATAGGCTTAATCTCCTTATTCGCATTGAGCTCATGACATAAGAAGTTAGGATCTATTCCTGGCATGTCCTCATGACTCCATGCAAAAGTTTTCTTTCTGTTTCTCAAAAAAGTTATCAACTCCTGTTTTATTGAAACATCCAACGATGAACCTATCTGGGTTACTCGTTCAGGGTGTTCGTCGTCCAGAATAAAATTTTCTATAAATTCCACCACCTGTCCTTTTACAAGTTGGGATTCATCTCTGGGATCAAGTGTTTCAATTTCTGTACCTTCCTCCACCTGGTAGGTAGTAGTCTTTTTCCTTGATTCTTCAAGCTCTTCTTGCTCGGCAGAGGAATAATAGCATTCTCGAGCTACTTTCTGATCACCTTTCACAACTCCTACTCCGAAATTTGTAGGGAATTTTAAACACTGATGTACTGTAGACGGAATTGCTTCGAACTTCTTCAGACCAACTCTTCCCATGATGATGTTGTAAGCTGATTGCACATTTCTATCCATCACAGAGAAGCGTATTCTTTCTGTTCGACAAGCAGGCCAAGTTCCAATGAATATATCCAACTTGATCGTCCCAAGTGGAAAAATTTTCTCGCCAGCAAAACCCAATAGAGGTCTGTGATAAGGTTCCAATTGAGATAATTTCAAATTTAAACTATCAAAGCATGAATAGTATATGATGTCTGTCGAACTACCATTATCTACCAGCACTCTTGAGATCACTACTTCTTTCATCCTCATTTTGTTCACCAAAGGATCGTCGTGAGGGTAAAGAACACCTGCAAGGTCATTTTTTGAAAAATCGATGACCAACTTTTCTTTGTTTACCTTCCTCGGGCGATCCTCTTC
Organism: Sambucus nigra; assembly: GCA_949130495.1. NCBI lineage: Eukaryota > Viridiplantae > Streptophyta > Magnoliopsida > Dipsacales > Adoxaceae > Sambucus > Sambucus nigra. The sequence continues at coordinate 376,772,633 of OX422214.1, read as the reverse complement.
AGCCAAATTTATTCGCTGAATGTATGAGCAAGATTGAGCCTCTCCGAGGTAAGCCTTTCTTTCTGCAGTAAGGTCTCCTCCTCCTGCATCTCCTCCTGTAATAACATTACAATCAAATGATCCAAAACGTATGGAAAATACCTCTCGTTCTGGCTGCCTTGGCTTCTTGGGAAGATCGAGGTCATCATCTGGATCATCTTCATGGTCTCTCTTCTTTTTCTTCTCTGCTCGACGAGGAGATCTAGACCTCTCCCTAGGTCGGTCATTATTCCTTTTTAACCTCCCCGATCAACATACTTTGCTAGTTTACCTCTTCGGATGAGTGTTTCAATCTCGTTCTGAAGAGCTATGCAATTTTTGGTCATATGGCCGTGATCCTTATGGAACTCGCAATATTTATCACTATTCCTCAGGTCAGGGTCTGACCTCAGTTTCTTTGGCCACGTTACTTCCTCGTTATTCTTGATTTCTTCCAAGACATGATTAATACCCATTTTCAAAGGAGTATAATTATCGAATTTCTTCAGGACTTACCATGACGATTTATTATTCTTGGAATGCTTGTCACCGCCATTGCCCTTATGCTCTTTCTTCTTGGATTTGTCATCTTCCACCTTGGTTTCTTTATCCATATTCTTCTTCGCAGCCATAGCCTCCTCGGCATTCATGATTTTGGTCGCTTTTGCCATCAATTCTGACATAGTTGTAGGTGGATCGCTGGCCAAAGTGTAATACAACTTGTTAGGCAACAACCCACTCATCAAGGCGGTGATTGCTGTCTTTTCTTCATAATCTATAACTTCCAGTTTCTCGTTATTGAAACGAGTTATGTAATCTCTAGTACTCTCACCAGATTTTTGTCTAACACTTAACAAGTGTGCTACTCTTTTTACTGGCTTTGCCCCAAAACAGAAATTGTCGATGAACAACTCGGCTAATTGTAAGAAAGTTAAAATCTTACCCCGAGGAAGATTGTTGTACCATATCTGGGCAGATCCAGTAAGAGTTCCCGAGAATACTCTGCATCTCATCTCGTCGGGGACAGCATAGATGTCGGCGGCAGCTTGATATTGCTCTATGTGTAGAACGGGATCTGTCTTTCCATCATATTTGGGGGTCACCACGGGCGCTTTAAACTTTGATGGGGTAGGAAAATCCACAATAGCCCTGACAAAAGGTGTCCCTTGAACAAAGGTTCGTTGTAGGGGATTCTTTGCCTTAGCCATTTCTCCCAATCTATCCTCCAACCGCTGAATGGAACCCTTCCACGCATCATTTCCCTCCTCGGGCATTTTAGTTCGAGCAATTGATTGCTCTGAAGTAGCTTCCTGAGATCTCTCTTGACGAGCAACTGGTCGTGATTGTGCGAATCTTTCTCTTAGATCTGATGGTTGTCGAAAACTCCTCGACATGACTTTAGGTGGACTCTTATTCCTCCTAGGGCCTAATCGACTGAAAGGAGATGCCCTACTCAGTCTTTTCAATGCACTAGTCCTCTCTGGAGAGAGAGTAACACGTTGCTCAGTATCTGTGGCCCTTATCGATGAATTTTTCCCAGGTTGATAAGAGAAATCATAAGATTCATCATTACGATACGTCTTTGTACGCCTGGATCGTGAAGAAGGTAAATAAGTTTGCCTCTGACCACTTCGCTGTCCTGAAGGTACCGGTGCTACGCCATAAAGGGTTTGTATGAGTTGCCGCATTGTTTCTTACATGGCGGTTTGTCCTTGAGCCAAATTCGTCATGATTCCAGCCAGATCTGGAGGAGCAGAAGGATTTGGAGGATTTCCAGTATTTCCAACATTTCGATTGCTGGATTCCGGATTATCTGCCATTGATGATGAATGAAGTTTTGTGAAAAATGATAATAACAATCGTTCCCACAGACGGCGCCAATCTGTCGATGTAAAAAAATAGATCGCTCTAATTATTCAATCACAAATAAATAAAATGAGACAAAGATTTTTAAAGTGGTTCAGCCTTATAAGAATGGCCTACGTCCACTGTTATGTTATTGCTGAGTGTTTGGGAATTCTCGATTACAAGTGCTATCAAGAAATTCCGGTCCCCTTGAATGAGGGTGATACAAGGTATTTATAGCCCTTAGGTTGTACATGAAAGGGTGATACATTAAATGATATACATATGAAAGGGTAATTCATTTAATGCTCTTCAAGCGTGTGCGTCAAGATGATAAGCATTCAATGAATAGTTGAACTGTTGATTATCTGGCAATCAATGTTGTGGTCGAGATGCAGCTCGAACCGCCTTAGTTGCTCATCGTCCGAGAGTTCCTCGGAGCGCTAGAGTTCCTCGGAGGACAAGAGTTCCTCGGAGGGCTGGTGTTCCTCGGAAGATTAGTGTTCCTCGGAGTACACCTGTTGCTCGGAGTGAGTAGTTGGTCGGGGAAATGATCTTCCTCGTTGCTATTGTGCCACGTAGATTGACACGTGCCTTCTTATTATTCGTCCAAATCAGCATCATAATTTTGGTATCAACAACGATGGAGGAAAATATTTCTCTAATACACAAACTGCCTCGGCTAAAGTTGATTTTGCAGCTTTAATGTGCGCTCTATTTACCACTCTTTCACAAAGTAGGATAAAACACAAACTGATTTGCACAATATCCCGACGAAGATCTTTGTGTTCGTAAAATCAATACAGAAATAATAGAGGGATTAATTGGATGATTACGTTCCATTCATGAGACTTGCACTATTTCAAGTCATTTGCTCGGTAGCTTACTACCCTACATAAATTACCAGAATAACCGTCAAAGTGTAAGTAGTCTTGGGGGGTAGAAATTCTTCCTATTGTAGAATCATTTTTTAACCACGATTTCTTCCTTATTTTCGTATCATGTAGATCTAGGCAGGACCTCTCTCCATCTTTCGAATGAGATCCACCTAGACATGTCCCTATCAGATGTTCTGAAACATTCTTCTCTGTTTGCATCACATTAACTACATGCCTTACACGATGATCTTTCTAAAATGAAAAATTAAAAAATATTAATGGTCTGGACCACGACTTCTCTTTACTAGGGTTGTTCGGATTCCCCTAGCTTAATGTTTCAGGTTTACAAACTAGGGGTGTTTCCTACGTACCTATTCCTCGTAGTCACAACCATCGCCTTCTTTTCAATTTGCTAACCAGAAAGTCGAGCAAGTGGCGTTCTGCATTCGTGACCGATAGGCAAAAAGGTAGGCTTGTCATTCCTAAAAGGGTGAATGGTCGGTAGAAATATATGATGATGCGTGTAACTCATCTTACCACTATGTTTTAGGCAACATGCTTCAGTTTTCTCCCCACATATGGGACATCCATAATAACCATGAACATTATAATTGGACAAGGTCCCATAAGCTAAAAGTTCATGGATCACCCGCATCACCATTATTTTTAGCGTGAACTCTTCACTCATATGAGATTCGAACGTTGTCACGCCTTTATCCCATAACTCTTTAAGTTCTTCGATTAATTGTGCTAAGAATATATTAATATCATCACTAGGAGACTTCGGCCCGAGTATCAACAAAAACAATAATGTGAACTCCTTTCTCATGCATAGTGTCGGAGGGAGACTTGAAGGCATCGTGAAAAATGGGCAACAACTCTGACTAGTAATTAAACTACCGAAAGGGTTAAACTCATCGGTTGAGATTACAAGAGGAATATTACGCGGTTCCTTTGCAAATTCATGGTGTTGTGCATTTGAAATTTTCCAGATGGATGAATCAACTGGATAACACATCAGATTCCCACCCACCTCGCATCGAGCATGCCATGTCATTGCCTTCTCTATCCATGGTACATTAAATAATCATTTTAACAGTGGCCCAAATGGAAAGTCCTTCAAAAACTTTTGTGGGACTTGCGAGAACTTCCAGGTTTGTTCTTTCCATTCTCATATCTAGTCTCACTACATACAGGACATTCATCCTTCTCTTCGTTCTCGTTACGGTACAATATGCAATCATACTTGCATACATGAATAGATTTGTATTTCAAAACCAAACCCTTTAAGCTCTTCTTTATGGTAGGATAAGTGTCTGGTAACGTTTTCTCTTTTGGGAGAATATATTTAACCCACTTAAGAATTTCGATTACACTGTTCCGAGACAAACTAAATTAACTCTTAAAATTATGAAAACCAATCATTGCATCTAATACCGAGTGATATTCATCACAATATTTAAACAACTATCTAGTTGCATTGGCTTTCAACCGTATGTATTCCCGATCTCCTGGAAGTTTAACATCATAATTTTCATTTAGTTGGCCATTATGCGCATTATCTGTATCCATAGGTTGGTGGTTTTGACAGTTGTGGAGTCCATAAGCATCATCATGTACCACTTTCACCCATTGGGGTTCCATTACGAGGTCGGGCACCGACAATTCTTCCATAACATAAGGTATATTTTTTTCACCATGATATGTCCATATTTTATAGTCTTGACAGATTCCCAACTGTATTAAATCTAACTCATCGTATTCCAATGACTTATATTTTTCGTTGTCACAATGGGTGCACGACACGAAATCATATCATTTTAAAGATTTTTGAAAGTGTATTTAACAAATTCTTGAATGCCCTTTACATATTTATTTTCAATTCGGCCAGTCGCTCCCATCCACTTTTTGTATAGTGGGAAATCCATGTAATAATCTACAAATTCCAATCATGTGGATATAGTTTAAAACTAAAACCCATGTAATAATCAATGTAATAATCTACAACTGAAGTAATAAAAAAATATTCTTAATCAAAAACAAAACCAATATTCTTGAATTAAAACAAAACGGAAATTCTTACAACTGAAACAAAAAAAATATTACAATTAAAACAAAACAAAATATCAATCGATCTTTCCCAACAGATATATTGGCCAAGCAAGAAAAGTGTTTTTATAATTCCTCAATTCTAGCCCATCCCCGCCTGTAGCGAACACAGGTACATCTCCACAGTCGTTGTATATTTCATCGACCAGTATTTAAGCCTCACCCGTCTCCAATGGTCAGTTATGTACTTTATATCCAACAATCTTGGATATGAGTGTGCATATCCCAACAAACCTCTTATTGCTTATGTCTTTGAAATAGTATAAAATGACATAGTCACCGTCAGTTGTTAATGATGATCAAATTCCAGTGACTGGAGGCATTTGGGAGGGGAATGTTGGATGAGGTGGCATTTAGGAGGATAATGGTGGATGAGGTAGCATTTGGTAAGGAAAACTTGAAGGGGGGGGGGGGGGGGGAGATAGGTAAAACCTTGAGGAGGAGGGTGAGGGTAAGGGTAACCTTGGGGAGGAGGAGAAGGTCGAATTGGGACCCCATAATATTGGAAAAGGGACACAAGTTTCCCAATTTGATTCGTCAACATTCCTAAGTTATTTTTTATTTTCTGGGCACCCCCATCGATCTTAGCATGTAATTCGTAATTAGACAAGAAACTACTAATGATCTAAGAGAACTCATCCACGAGAGGTTCGGTCTATTGAAATTCTATTTTTGGCATATACGAGCCAACACCTCTCGTTCTCCCCCTTTTTTCCTTTTCAAAGGTCCGAGTCAGGTCATCATTATCAAGGTCAAAAACATTAATAGGGCTCGAACTTGACTGAATGCTAATGACCTCTAATGATTTTAGCGTCTCACCCAATTGCTGCGAGAATGTATTATCTTTACCCTATCGAGCATGAACATAAATATTGGACTAATTTGGTGTTTCACCTGCATCTAGACCATCCTTTGTCCTACTCTCCCATTCATTCTTCACATCCTCATATGATTTGGATCCCAACCTGTGGATATTAGTTTTTTGTTCCCTATTTGTTTTTTATTTTTCTCCCTTTGGACCAACTTTTTTTTCGTCGCGTCATTCTTCAAAAACTTATTCCACTACTCCACCGGAATTTTAAGATTTGGAGGCACTCTCTCTTTCAAAGCTAAAATATTGGAACTCACTAACTCCTTCGAGAAATGTTTCTTTCAAAGGTTTCTAGTATATGTTGTCAATGATTCAGCAACCCGAGATAAAACCTTATTCTTGGAATGATCGGGAAATTAGAAATACTTAGAGAGTTGATTGTATGTATTATCCTTGATGGATTGATAAGCCTAGTTCTAGTTGTCTGGTCCACCAACCCCCATGTTCATTTTTCCTAAAGACAAACACTGGGATTTAAAGTCCATCACGTCATTCCTATCACACGTAGGGTTATTCCTGATAAGGGAGAACCCAATGGGCTTTTTTTGCATTGATCGCGAGGTGTCAACAGCGTTAGATGGGGTGGTGCAGAAACAGGAGTGCTGGATGAGGGTGTCGAAGCAGTTGGACTTGGTGAGGAGGCAACCATTGGTGGAGTTGTGTATTACTCAACAATTGGTGTTGAGTCTGGTTGTGCACGAGATGGTGAACTTTATTGCGGTGTTCACTTGGCACTTTTTTCCCTTGGGTTGTTTCCTCCCGACATTATCTAAAAAATAAAAAACCATAAGTGACTAAAAAATTATAATAAGAAATTATAATTAATTAATCAAGCTTACGAATATATATATATATATATATATATATATATATATATATATATATATATACCTTTTCAACGTAAGACTTTATAATAAGTTCAATGTGCTTGATCTCCATCCATTCGGTATTAGTTTTTAAGAACGTATGAATTTTTGCATGTGGACAACTAGGAGGAAGGGTATCTATGAATAATGTGTAGATATCCCCGACATGAACTCGGAATCTTATCATTTTCAACTTGTTAGCAAGATTCAATTTAGGGTGAATATGGCGTGATACATCACAGTCCATGTCAATGCTCTCTATATGCAGTTGAATCCATAACGGGTGGATTTTTTTTTTCTCCTTCTCCAACAACATAACCAAGGTTAGGGCTACATTAGAACGAGAATGTCAATTCTTTCTGACATTTCGAACAAGAATTTCGTTCGAACGAGTTTGTTGATGATTTTTCCCTTTTTGTCCACTGACTTTTTATTAGAAAAGTCGTTCGAACGAAATGTCGTTCGAACAAAAATCTCATTCGAATGAGATTTATGGCAGAATTTTTTTGACAATTTTTGGTAGTTTTCTCCATGATCCCACTCTTTTGTTCCCACTAACTTTTTCCAAATTTTATATGTTCGGGAACTAACCTTTTTGAAATAACTTTTGACACAGTTTGAGAGAGAAATTTTGAGAGAGAATTTCCAAAATCAAAAGTTCATGTTTTTTTTTGTTTTCAAGCCTTCAAGAATTAATTTCTACAAAAAACACATACACCCTCTAGTCTATATTTATTCCAAGTACCTCATATATATAATATTTGCTCGGAGTTGTTTGGCACCATTGGTTTTCTCTACACCCAAAAAAAGAGAGTTTGGGTTTACTTCTACATCCCTCAAAGAAGAAGAAGTTTTTGTTTTGCTGCGGCATTGTCAAAGGGTGAAAGGCACCATGTGTGGTTGATGGTTTCTTTGTCTCAATTGGTGGACCCCAAGGTTCCGGTGGACTCCAGTATTATTCGCTATGCGGAGGTACTTACAAGAAGGAGCGTCAAGGCTTGGACGAACTCAAGTTTGTGGTGTAAGTCTATCTGTCTTGTAATTTGTAATTCCATACTTAGTGAATTTGTTAGTCCCGGGCCGTCCGAGATATTTTTTCTCGATTTGGGTTTTTCCTTTGTACATCTCTATGTAGTGGTTTGTTTATTTTATCTTTTGCAAAATTCTCCATTAAATGCATGCTTAGGTAAAAACATAAAATTTGGTTTAAATCACTACTTGTTTAATTTGATGCTAAAGTTAATTGGGTGAAATTTAACTTAATTTAATCAAGTCATATATTAAAAATATTGGGTAGGCAAATTTTTGGACTTGTGTTAAATTAATTTTGGGCTAAAAGTAACTTGCTTATATTTACTTTAATTTTTAATTTTTGTTTTTGAGAAAAACAAAAATTTGGTTTGTGTGAATGTTGTGTTGTGTGTGCCCAAGTATAACCTCGGCCCAGGGATACCTACCTCGGCCGAGATAATGGCCGAGACATTGATCGACCCAATGAGGGGAAAGGGCCCACGATATCATCCCTCGGCCATGACTACCTCGGCCCACGCCGACACTACTACTTACACCTCCCCAAGGACACTACGCATGTCGCAGACATCAACAGCATCCTAAAGTATCCAGGAATAGCAACCTCGGCCATCGGTAGGCCGAGAGGACAAGGAGCCACTTCATCTTCAACGCGGATCCTACCTCGGCTTGGGTCGAGGCTACCAGAGGTATTAATAATCATCAGCATGCTGCATTCCCAACCTCGACTCGGGCCAACCCAAGCATATGTCTCGGCTGATATTAGGCCAAGACTCCTCATGACACTTCGCGGATTGAGCGAACATACAACCTTTACAGCTCGGCCTCTCCTAGGCCGAGGTCATTCACCAACATGACTGCCGAGCATCTGTTGACATTTGGATAAAGACACCTGGGCACAAATCAGTTGTAACAAGATTATTTTCCACATGGGGGAGAATATTTCATCATCATTGCTTACATGTGACAAGGACAGGTGGCATTCCCACATTGGTGAGGATATCACACACATGCTCATTGCATGCATGGGGGGTACATTACACCCCCTAGACACTATATATAGGGGTCATCCCCTACTGTAAGGCCCTAAAACATGATTAGGAAGGTTAATTACATGATTAATTATAACTTAGGAGTTATAAGTTATAGATTGGTTATGTGTGTTAAACATGTTAATTATCATGTTTAGGGGATGCATGCTCCTGTGATATATGTGTTGTTTACATTAGGTGTTAATTGAGCTTATAATCGGGGATACCATGTTTAGAACATATGATTAGTTATGAGATTAATGCATCATAAATTATGTTTTTAATGCATGATTATGTTTATAAAAGTAAATAAGGTTGTTGATACGAAATTGGCAATGTTTGGTCGCCAAATGTGAAAGTTTTGAGATTTTCGGTAAATTGCTACTTTCCTATTCGAAGCCCAAATTAGGCGTATTAGTTTATGATTTTGGGAAAACATAAATTATTAAAGTTGTATATATATGAATCAATATTATAACACAACAAACGGTGGGTTAAACAGAGGCTCGTACAAGAAATTATAGCGAAAGTACGAAACAAGGGCAAATATGTCCATTCCTTAAGTGACAATTGTCTTATTAGCACACCATGTGCTATTTTTTGATTGGTTAGAGGGTGGGTGATAGTTTGGCCGACTTAAACTTCATAAAACATCCCCTTTGTTCAGAAAATGCAGCCATGAACAAGGGTTTTGCCTAAAGAGAGAGAAAGAGAAGAAAGTTAAGGAATAAATCTTTGGAAATTTTCCATAAATCAAGGAATCCTCGTAAGGTAATTACATCTTTATTAAAGTTGGACACATGGATGAGTTCTATACTTATCATGTTTTTATTTTTGATTTGGATATATATTTTAATGATACCCATATTGCTGAATTGTGTTGGAACAAGGATGGGTTAAGAACATAAGTTAAAACTGAAGCTAGGATCGTAAATGCATACTTTAAAGTCCTAAATTTACATCATCTTTTCGTAAAGCATTTTGATTTAGAAAATTCATGATTATGATGTATATTTCTGCTAAAACATGTTTGCTATATATTTCCATGAATTATACTCAAGGTCAAGGTTAGGTATGCTTAAAAATGTTAAGTTATGCCTTAATGTTGTATTTTGACCTAGTTATACTAAAAATGGTATAAATCATGGAATACTTATTGGAATTGAGTGATTCAAGTTGGAGAGTAAAATAAACTCATACATGTATAACATATCCTAAAATTGTGTAAAAATACCATGTAATGAACCCTTGGTGATAGTTTGAAGTCTTGGTTTAAAATCTGCCCTAAAGGAGCAAGAATGCATACCAGGTGTTTGACGTTTTGATCAACATAGAAAATGAGCCCTAAAAATTATGAAACATTAAATTTGTATTATTAAATGTGTTTACTGATATTGGGTGGAATATCATGGAAAGTTATGTTGTACAAAAATTATGAGAATTCCATGAAGTTGAAGTTGTGTTGTTGTTTTTCTTGAGAAATGATTTGGAAAAGGCTGTAATAAAATGGGCATAACTTTGTCTAGCAAATTCGTAATTTAATTCTGTAAATTGTGTTAGAACCCTAATTAATTCGATGTTATGGATATGTGAAGTGTCATATTTAATTACTCTTTATTTATTTTTGATTGACCAAATGATGTGATGTATTATCGGGTTTGATGTTAATCGGTGTATTCAAATACTAACGACATTGACTTGTTAGGTGGGGAAGCAGCTAATACTACCATACCAAGGAAGTAGTTGTTATTAATCTTATCACTAAATACAAGGTGAGTGAACTTCCTTATGAAATATAAATGCTTATAATTTCATATGGAAATGTGTAGTTAAACACATGTGTGAAAATGTTTATGGGAGTGATGTTGTATTTATGAAACATATGCATATGATTAAAAATGTTAAGCGATGTTATATAATGATATGGACTAGTGAGTCCTTTATCTAATGTTAAGGAATGTGGTGGGTACTACGGGATGTGGTGGTCCTGTTAATCCAACTTAAAGGTTTGTCTACTCGGGCCTAACAAAGGGATGTGGTGGTCCCTAATAACTGTGTTGGTTAATTGGACTGTGGCGGGTCCAGGCTTGCGAGAGTTTCACAATTCCTATTGGGTTATAGCATTAGAACAAAATAAAAATGGTTATTCAAATTGGTTATACGTTTGGTATGTGGTCATTCACTAAGCCTTTATAGCTTACAATCCTGTAATGTTTTGTTTCAGGTATGCTTATAATTTGGAGTTTACTGCCAAGTTAGGACCTTAAAACGGGGGAGTGACGGATATTTAGTATGGTTTGAATATCATAAATTCTTTTGTGTAATTATTAAACTAAGGATCATGGTTATGTATAGTTATGTAGTACTTATTAGTTATAAGTAAAGGCAGTTATGTTTTCATCTACACATACCTTTGGAAAAAAAAAATTCGTATGCTATTTTCCTTAGAGATTTAAATTAAAGCATTGTTTAAGCCAATTTATCTCTAATTAAAAGGATGAGTTTAACAAAATTAAGTCGGGGCGCGACAACTTGGTATCAGAGCGTGGTTATTTGGTTCTGGATAGGGTGTGAGGGTCTAGATTGGCAGTGGACACTAGAAAGTGAGTTTGTTTTGCACCTGGATTTTGACTAACAATGTTAATATTAAACTGCTGCTATTATATTTTGTTTAAGTTAATTATATTGCAGTGAGTGATGGATCCACACGAGCTGCATGATAGAGCAGAGGGTGAGTCATCCTATGTACCTAATAGTCAGCAAGGACATAGACCTATTGAAGTGGATGAACCAGAGGTGCAACAACAACCTATTGATGATGTGGGAAGAATATTACGTGCTGTGGCACAACTTATGGAACAAGCAAGAGGTGGAGACCATGGTGGGGATAGGGACAAATTGCATGAGAGGTTCATGAAGTTAAATTCGCCAGCATTTACTGGGACTACTGATCCGTTAGTGGCAGAAGGGTGGATTAGAAAGATGGAAACAATATTCAAGGTGATGGAAGTGTGAGATGAACAAAAGGTTTTGTTAGCAACCTTTAGGTTAGAGGATGATGCAAAGTTATGGTGGGATGCAACAGAAAGATTACTTACTACAATGGGGGGAGTGGTGCCAATAAATCCTCCACAAATTACATGGGAGAGGTTTGTAAAGGTGTTCTTTGAAAAATATTTTCCAAGGCTTTATAGGAAAGAGAAAGAGGAAGAATTTATCACGTTGAAACAGGGGAATCGAACAGTGGCAGAGTATGAAGCTTTATTTATATCCTTATCTAGATTTTCACCTGACTTGGTGAGTACGGAAGAAAGTAAATGTGATCGGTTTCAAACCGGGCTGAGTGTAGATATAAAAAAGCATGGTTGCTAATATGAAGATCACGGAGTATGTGGACTTGGTGGATAGGGCCATGGTGTCAGAAAAGTCAATAAAAGAAATGCAAGTTGAACACTCCAAGAAAGCTATACATGATAGTATAAGATCATATGGATGGGAGGTGGGAACCTCAACTCAAAGTGTAGCATGAGGATTGCCTAAGGGCCAAGAATTTAAAAATAATAGAAATGCACGTGGAAGATTTCAAGCTCGAGGTGGAAGGACTGGGATGAATCGGTCAGAAAATGCATCTGTGATGGGATCAAGGGCAATATTTTGTTATAGATGTGGTGGTCAAGGGCACATGTCTCGGGAGTGTACAATAGCTGAGACGACACCTTTATGTTTCCATTGTCATCAACCGGGGCACTTACGAAAGAATTGTCCAGCGATGGGAGCTACGACTTCAGTTGGGAGTGTGACAGTAGGAGATAGGAGTTCTACACCGAAAGTACATAGGGGAGGTAGAGGAGGCGTGTCTCAAAACCAAGTCCAAGGAAGAGTGTTTGCACTGACGCAACAAGATGCACAAGCCATGCCTAATGTGGTGACAGGTACACTTCCTATTGGTAATAAAGATGCTTATGTGTTGATAGATCCTGGTTCTACACATTCTTTTGTGTCTTTGCTTTATCTATTGCATCTTAATAAACCATTATCATCATTAGATTCTGGTTTAGCTATTGTTACTCCAGTAGGGGAGCTGGTTTTTATTGAGAGGGTATATAGAGAGTGTGTGGTGCGAGTGGGTGAAAAAGAATTACTAGTTGACTTATTACCTCTCGATATGCCCGACTTTGATGTAATACTGGGTATGGATTGGTTAGCCTCATATCATGTATGTTTGGATTTCTTTAAAAAGGAGGTAGTGTTTCAATTACCGGGTGAACCTGAATTTAAATTTATTGGGGAACGAAATGTCACTCCAACATGTTTGATCTCTGCTACAAAATGTTATGAACTGCTAAGGAAAGGATGTGAGGGTTATCTTGCTCATGTGGTGGACACACGACAAGAGGCAGGAAAACTATCAGATATACCAGTAGTTAATGAGTTTGCAGATATCTTCCCAGAAGAACTCCCAGGGTTAGCACCAGATCGTGAGGTGGAATTTTCGATTGAGTTGGTACCAGGAACTGCACCAATATCTATTGCACCATATCGTATGGCACCTGCAAAATTAAAAGAGCTAAAGATACAGTTGCAAGATTTGTTAGATCGTGGTTTTATAAGGCCTAGTGTATCACCGTGGGGAGCCCCAATATTGTTTGTGAAGAAGAAAGATGGAACCATGAGGTTGTGCATCGATTATCGTCAATTGAATAAGGTGACTATTCGTAACAAATACCCACTACCCCGAATTGATGACTTGTTTGATCAGTTACAAGGAGCTAAGGTGTTTTCCAAGATCGATCTCAGATCCGAATATCATCAATTGAAAGTAAGAGACTGTGATATTTCTAAAACTGCTTTTCGTTCCAGGTATGGACATTATGAATTTCTTGTCATGCCATTTGGGTTAACAAATGCACCGACCGTGTTCATGGATTTGATGAACCGTATATTTCACCCATATGTGGATTCTTTTGTTATTGTACTCATTGATGATATTTTGATATATTCTCGTAGTAGGGATGAGAATGAATGTCACCTGCGTATTATTTTACAGACCTTGCGAGAGAAGCTGTTGTATGCTAAATTTTCTAAATGTGAATTTTGGCTAGACAAGGTAGTATTTTTGGGGCATGTTATTTCTGCTGATGGTATTTGTGTAGATCCCAAGAAAGTAGAAGCAGTAATGAATTGGGAAAGACCAACTAGTGTTGGAGGGCTATTACAGGAGGTTTATACCGGGGTTTTCTTCTATTGCATTGCCATTGACTAAGCTTACCAGAAAGGAGAACAAGTTTGTGTGGGGTGGTGATTGTGATAAAAGCTTTGAAAATTTAAAGGGTAAGTTGACATCAGCTCCAGTATTGACTATTCCAACAGGTACAGAAGGTTTAGTTATTTATAGTGATGCTTCGTATCAAAGACTTGGATGTGTATTAATACAGCATGGAAAGGTAATTGCTTTTGCTTCTCGACAGTTAAAGATACATGAGCGCAACTACCCTACTCATGATCTTGAGTTAGCTGCAGTAGTTTTTGCATTAAAGATCTGGAGACACTACTTATATGGTGTTAGTTGTGAAATTTTTACTGACCATCAAAGCTTAAAATATTTGTTTACACAAAAAGACTTGAACTTGAGGCAAAGAAGGTGGATGGAACTTATAAAAGATTATGATTGCACGATACATCACCATCCGGGTAAAGCTAATGTTGTTGCTGATGCTTTAAGTAGAAAATCTCTAGGCATAGTATCTTGTATTTATTGTATTCGAGTTGACCTGCTGAGAGAGTTAGCTTTAATGAGGGTGGAATTAACTTTGAATGAGTCTTACGGAATAGTAGCACATTTAAATGTTAGACCCACGTTGATTGACTGGATTAAACAAGCACAGGCAAGAGATGCAGAATTGGAGAAAGTTAGAGATAATATGAAAAAGGGTAAAGCAAATTAATTTTCTACTCGGGATGAAGACATTGTTATGTACGAAAACCGTTTGTGTGTACCTAACGTGCCTGATTTAAGAAGAACGATTTTAGAGGAAGCCCACTGTTCTTTATATGCTATGCATCCAGGGAGCACGAAACTGTATAGAGACTTGAAACAATGTTATTGGTGGTCGGGAATGAAACACGACATTGTAGATTTTGTTGCTAGATGTCTAGTTTGCCAACAGGTGAAGGTGGAGCATCAGAAGCCAAGTGGTTTACTACAACCCTTACCTATTCTTGAGTGGAAATGGGAGCATGTTACTACAGATTTTGTTATTGGTTTACCAAAATCATCAAGAGGGTTTGATTCTATTTGGGTTGTCGTTGATAGGTTGACTAAGTCTGCACATTTTCTTCCTGTTAAAACTACTTACTCCATGGATAGATATGCCAAATTATATGTGGATGAGATTATCAGATTGCATGGTGCACCTATTTCTATTATTTGTGATCGAGATCCTAAGTTTACTTCTCACTTTTGGCCTAGTTTACAACAAGCTTTGGGGACTAAATTGAAATTTAGTACAGCTTTTCATCCTCAAACTGATGGGCAGTCATAAAGAACGATCCAGACACTCGAAGACATGTTACGAATTTTTTGTATTGGAGTTCAAAGGTAGTTGGGATGAACACTTGCCACTAATAGAGTTTGCTTATAATAATAGCTATCATTCGAGTATTGAGATGGTTCCTTATGAAGTTTTGTATGAGAGAAAATGTAGAACTCCAGTGTGTTGGACTGAAGTAGGAGAACGAAAACTACTTGGGCCAGAAATCGTACAGCAGACTACAGAAAAGATAAATCTTATCCATAATCACTTGAAGGTGGCGCAAAGAAGACATAAAAGTTATGCAGACAACCGAAGGAAATAATTGAAATTTGAGGAAGGTGATCGAGTATTCCTACGTGTTTCTCCTTGGAGAGGGGTTATGAGATTC
This sequence comes from Sambucus nigra, assembly GCA_949130495.1. NCBI lineage: Eukaryota > Viridiplantae > Streptophyta > Magnoliopsida > Dipsacales > Adoxaceae > Sambucus > Sambucus nigra. Next base: position 376,757,065 of record OX422214.1, on the reverse strand, counting down.
GGGAAGAAGGGAAAGTTAAGTCCCAGGTACATTGGCCCTTATGAGATAGTAAAACGGGTTGGAGCTGTAGCTTATAAATTGACATTACCACCAGAATTGTCCCGGATACACGATGTTTTTCATATATCCATGTTACGTAAGTATGTGCCCGATCCTTCACATGTGTTTATCTCACAACTGATAGAGCTTCAAGATGACTTAACCTATGTGGAGGAATCAATTGCTACTGTAGATAGAAAGGAGCAAGTGTTACGTAGTAAAACAATTTCACTAGTTAAAGTGATGTGGAGAAATCGTAATGTGGAGTATGACACTTGGTAAGGGGAGGATAACATGAAGAAGCAATATCCTCGTCTATTTGGTAAGTTTCTTATGCGTTAAATTTCGAGGACGAAATTTTTATAAGAGGGGTAGAATTGTAAGGCCCTAAAACATGATTAGGAAGGTTAATTACATGATTAATTATAACTTAGGAGTTATAAGTTATAGATTGGTTATGTGTGTTAAACATGTTAATTATCATGTTTAGGGGATGCATGCTCCTGTGATATATGTGTTGTTTACATTAGGTGTTAATTGAGCTTATAATCGGGGATACCATGTTTAGAACATATGATTAGTTATGTGATTAATGCATCATAAATTATGTTTTTAATGAATGATTATGTTTATAAAAGTAAATAAGGTTGTTGATACGAAATTGGCAATGTTTGGTCGCCAAATGTGAAAGTTTTGAGATTTTCGGTAAATTGCTACTTTCCTGTTCGAAGCCCAAATTAGGCGTATTAGTTTATGATTTTGGGAAAACATAAATTATTAAAGTTGTATATATATGAATCAATATTATAACACAACAAACGGTGGGTTAAACGGAGGCTCGTACAAGAAATTATAGCGAAAGTACGAAACAAGGGCAAATATGTCCATTCCTTAAGTGACAATTGTCTTATTAGCACACCATGTGCTATTTTTTGATTGGTTAGAGGGTGGGTGATAGTTTGGCCGACTTAAACTTCATAAAACATCCCCTTTGTTCAGAAAATGCACCCATGAACAAGGGTTTTGCCTAAAGAGAGACAAAGAGAAGAAAGTTAAGGAATAAATCTTTGGAAAATTTCCATAAATCAAGGAATCCTCGTAAGGTAATTACATCTTTATTAAAGTTGTCCACATGGATGAGTTCTATACTTATCATGTTTTTATTTTTGATTTGGATATATATTTTAATGATACCCATATTTCTGAATTGTGTTGGAACAAGGATGGGTTAAGAACATAAGTTAAAACTGAAGCTAGGATCGTAAATGCATACTTTAAAGTCCTAAATTTACATCATCTTTTCGTAAAGCATTTTGATTTAGAAAATTCATGATTATGATGTATATTTCTGCTAAAACATGTTTTCTATATATTTCCATGAATTATACTCAAGGTCAAGGTTAGGTATGCTTAAAAATGTTAAGTTATGCCTTAATGTTGTATTTTGACCTAGTTATACTAAAAATGGTATAAATCATGGAATACTTATTGGAATTGAGTGATTCAAGTTGGAGAGTAAAATAAACTCATACATTTATAACATATCCTAAAATTGTGTAAAAATACCATGTAATGAACCCTTGGTGATAGTTTGAAGTCTTGGTTTAAAATCTTCCCTAAAGGAGCAAGAATGCATACCAGGTGTTTGACGTTTTGATCAACATAGAAAATGAGCCCTAAAAATTATGAAACATTAAATTTGTATTATTAAATGTGTTTACTGATATTGGGTGGAATATCATGGAAAGTTATGTTGTACAAAAATTATGAGAATTCCATGAAGTTGAAGTTGTGTTGTTGTTTTTCTTGAGAAATGATTTGGAAAAGGCTGTAATAAAATGGGCATAACTTTGTCTAGCAAATTCGTAATTTAATTCTGTAAATTGTGTTAGAACCCTAATTAATTCGATGTTATGGATATGTGAAGTGTCATATTTAATTACTCTTTATTTATTTTTGATTGACCAAATGATGTGATGTATTATCGGGTTTGATGTTAATCGGTGTATTCAAATACTAACGACATTGACTTGTTAGGTGGGGAAGCAGCTAATACTACCATACCAAGGAAGTAGTTGTTATTAATCTTATCACTAAATACAAGGTGAGTGAACTTCCTTATGAAATATAAATGCTTATAATTTCATATGGAAATGTGTAGTTAAACACATGTGTGAAAATGTTTATGGGAGTGATGTTGTATTTATGAAACATATGCATATGATTAAAAATGTTAAACGATGTTATATAATGATATGGACTAGTGAGTCCTTTATCTAATGTTAAGGACTGTGGTGGGTACTACGGGATGTGGTGGTCCTGTTAATCCAACTTAAAGGTTTGTGTACTCGGGCCTAACAAAGGGATGTGGTGGTCCCTAATAACTGTGTTGGTTAATTGGACTGTGGCGGGTCCAAGCTTGCGAGAGTTTCACAATTCCTATTGGGTTATAGCATTAGAACAAAATAAAAATGGTTATTCAAATTGGTTATACGTGTGGTATGTGGTCATTCACTAAGCCTTTATAGCTTACAATCCTGTAATGTTTTGTTTCAGGTATGCTTATAATTTGGAGTTCACTTCCAAGTTAGGACCTTAAAACGGGGGAGTGACGGATATTTAGTATGGTTTGAATATCAGAAATTCTTTTGTGTAATTATTAAACTAAGGATCATGGTTATGTAAAGTTATGTAGTACTTATTAGTTATAAGTAAAGGCAGTTATGTTTTCATCTACACATACCTTTGGAAAAACAAAAATCTTATGCTATTTTCCTTAGAGATTTAAATTAAAGCATTGTTTAAGCCAATTTATCTCTAATTAAAAGGATGAGTTTAACAAAATTAAGTCGGGCGCGACACCTACCTTGTAAAAGGATCTCATTCAGGCAACCCTAGCAGAAACCCTGTCAAAATATACTGTAGAGAGAGAGAGCGCTTGAGGGAATTGTATCCATGGTCATTAGTTCCATCTTTTAGTGATATTACTCACACACTCACTGTGGACGTAGGCCAGACAGGCTGAACCACCCATATTCCAGTGTTGATCTCCTCATATCCTCACCTCCTTCTCTTACCTCTTTTTATAGTTGTGTTGCCATTGTTATATACATATAGAGCTTGAAAACACCTTACCTGGTGGTGCTGATTCCCAGCATCATCATTTTGGCGCCGAGAGGTTGTCTCTTCCTAATCTTCAGCTTTACCTCACCGGAGACTCTGGTGGTGAACCAGGAACCACCCCTTGTGTGGAGTTGTTTCACCATTGAAAGAGGTCCTTTAAGGTATTAAGCTCACTTGCTGTTCAAGCTCCTTATTGATAGAACATGGCACCGGAATTACCATCGCCTCTTCCGCCGCCTAGAGGTGGAGGGGCTAGTTCTAGTCAGGCTCCTCCCTAGTCCGAAATGGCAGAGGTGGCTGCAGCTTTGAAATCTTTAGTTGCAACACAACAAGCTATGAAGGAGCAATTTGCCCAGCTCAGCCAAACCATGATGATGAGGCCACCTGGGGTCTCCCCGGATATGATAACTCCGGTGGCAGCTCAGCCTCATCCCGATGCAAGGGGACCACCCCAGGCGCCCATGAAGGACCAACCTGCACGCCAGCAGAGGAGGGACGTTGCTGACCCTAGTCTCTTGTGCCTGGGGAGGCAAGGAAACCCTTGCCCGGAGGACAGGTATGATGACCTAGAAGTTGAAGAGGCCCCGGAAGACTGCTGGGAGCCGTATGAGGTGTCAGATAACACTGTACGACCTCTTAGGCAGAGCCAAGGATGTGTCGGCCGAAGAAGAGATGAGGCCCAACAAAGAGGTTCGGCCTTTGATAGGCAGAGTCAAGGATGTGTCGGCCGAGGAAGATATGAGTCCCGGCAGAGAGGGTCGGCCTTTAACAGGTTGAGCAGAGGGTCGGCCTTCGAAAGGCTGGGCCCAGTCAATGACCTGAGGCAAAGGCTATCGAGGTCAAGGAGCGCGGCAGGCTCTCAAAGAGGGAATAGGTCGGCTCGGCCAGATCTAGGCCGACCCTTAGAGAGAAGAGCCAGGGAGCAGGAAAAGGTCAATAGTCAGCGTGTTGTGGCTGGGGAACCCTCTGTCCATCGTAGGGAGGTGGCAGGGGATAACCTCGGCCTAGCTGAAGAGAGAAGACCCTGGAATGACTCAATCCAACGTCTTGAAGAGAAGATAGGGGACCTCATCAAGAGCAGGGACCCATTGGAGAGGGGCTACTGGGAGGGTTCCCCGTTTGTAGCTAGGATAGTGGGATTCCCAACCCCAGCTAAGTTCAAGCCTCCTACAGTGACGCCTAAGTATGATGGCAGCACTAACCCAGTGCACCATATCGAGATGTATCAGTCGGTGGCAGATATTTACTCAATACCCGATGAGATGAAGTGCATGGCCTTCTCAGGAACCTTGACAGGGGCAGCGCATAGCTGGTTCACCTCTCTTCCAAATAATTCGATCTATAACTTCAAAGGTCTGGTAGAACAGTTCATTCATAACTTCTGCTTTGGGGTAAGACCTCAGAAGAAGACTACCCACCTCCTATATGTCAAACAAGCTAAGGGAGAAAGCCTAAGAGACTATATAGTAAGATTTAACAAGGAGAAGTTGGAGGTAGAGGATTACGAGGAGAGCATAGCCATGACTGCCCTGATAGGAGGCCTCCAGAAGGGGAAGTTATTGTGGAAGCTGGCGGAAGACCCCCCCATGTCTATGGCAGAACTGTTGTCCACCGTAGGGAAAGTGATGAATGCGGAAGAGGCAATGGCCGCCAAATATGAGGAGGAGAACCGCGGTAGCACTGGGAGGTCCCAGGGTAAGAAAGAGGGGAAGAAGAGGTCAGCAGATGACAAGTTCGCTCATTACACTCCTCTGACTGGGAGCTGTGAGCACATCCTTAATGAGATCAAGACTGACCGGGCTCTGAGGTGGCCAGATAAATTGAAGGCCCCACCACATAAGAGGAATAAGAACCTCTGGTGTGAGTTCCATCAGGATCATGGCCATGTCACAGATAGATGCTTTGCTCTGAAGGATGAGATTGAGAAGATACTGAAATTCGGGAAGCTAATAAAGTATGTGGATGGCAAGGCCCCGAAGGGTGGAAGAGAAGACCCTAGGAAGAGAAGAGATGACAGGTACCGTGGTGATGTCCCGGCTAGAAGGCATGATGATTCAGAGGGTGATGATGGAGATGACCCGGATCTCCCCCATAAGGATGACAACGCCCCAGTGAAGAGGGTAGTGATGATCTCCTTTGGTGTTAGCACCATATGTGGGGGATTCGCAGGAGGTGGATCTGAGGTAGCCGACAGGAAATCTCATGTAGCGGAGGCCAAGTCAGTGGTCAAAGCTGAGGTTATGAATCTAGCGTCTTCTAACGCAGTGCAGAAGAGGAAGAAGGTGGACATGGACACCCTCGTAGTGGGGTTCTCCAGACTCGACTTCAAGGGCATCTTAGCCCCCCATGATGACCCTTTAGTCATAACAACAAGGTTACATGGGTGCGATGTAGGGAGAATCCTCATAGATGGGGGAAGATCGGCAGATGTGATGTTATGGCCTTGTTTCAAGAGCCTGGGTCTTAGCAGGGCAAGGCTGGTGCCCTACCATCACCCATTGATAGGCTTCAGTGGTGAGAAGGTACACCCATTGGGCATGTATAAAATGGATGTACGGATGGGAGATGAATGGCCTAAGAGGCTGACCAAGAAGATAAAATTTTTTTTCATGGACGAAAATGTCTTCTTGGCCTACAACCTCATCATTGGAAGAGTGGACCTCAAAGAGTTTGAAGCCGTGTCGTCAACGGTCCACCAGATGCTAAAATTCCCGACTCCTTATGGGGTAGGGTAAGTGCAAGGGGACCAGACCACGGCGCGGGAGTGTTACTTCAACTCAGCCGAAGAGCGAGAGGCCCATAAGAGAGCAACCGCCACTTATAACATTGACACTCTTGATCCCAGAGATGAAACAAAACTGAAGAAGGGCGAGCCTGCGAAAGAGGTAGAATCCATCGTCCTCAATGAGGATGAGCCGGAAAAAACAATCCAAGTCGGCAAAGACCGGGAGCAAGGGATCAAGGAAGAGCTGATAGACTTCCTTAGGAGGAGGCAGATCGTCTTCTCATGGAGCCATGCAGACATGCCTGGTATCGACCCTGAGATCATGACCCACAAGCTCAACGTGGATGGAGATGCTAGGCCTAATAAACAGAGGTGAAGGATCTACTCCAGAGAGAAGTATGAGGTCATCCGGGAAGAGGTGAAGAAGTTGGAAGAGGCCGAGTTCATAAGAGAGGTTACTTATCCAGAGTGGCTCTCGAATGAAGTCATCGTGCCTAAGGCCAATGGAAAGTGGCGGATGTGTGTAGATTTCACAGACCTGAATAGGTCTTGCCCGGAAGATAGCTACCCCTTACCCAGGATAGACCAGATGGTGGATGCAATGGCAGGGCACGAGCTTATGAGCTTCATGGATGCTTATTCAGGCTATAACCAAATTTTCATGGATACCGAAGACTCTGAGAAGACAGCCTTCATTACTGACAAAGGGACGTATTGTTACAAGGTGATGCCCTTTGGTCTGAAAAATGCGGGGGCAACGTATCAACATCTTGTTAATAAGATGTTCGAGGAGAAGATAGGTAAGACCATGGAGGTGTATGTGGACGATATGCTAACGAAGAGCCTGAAAGCATGTACTCACATAGCGGACCTTGAGAAGACCTTTGATGTCATGGACTCCTACAGAATGAAGCTCAACCCAGCAAAATGTGTCTTCGGAGTAGGAGCCGGGAAGTTCCTGGGGTTCATCGTTAATCAGAGGGGGATTGAAGCAAACCCGGATAAAATCAAGGCATTACTCGACATGAAGACTCCTAGGAGTATCAAGGATGTTCAGAGACTCACTGGAAGGGTGGCAGCCCTGAACAGGTTTGTTTCTAGAGCCACGAATAAGTGTCTTCCGTTCTTTAAAGTTCTGAGAAAGGCCTTCCAGTGGGACGAAGAGTGTGAAAAAGCCTTTGATCAACTGAAGTCCTACTTGGGGTCTCCATTGCTGCTATCCCGGCCCATCACAGGGGAGAGGTTGTTTGTGTACCTGGCAGTCTCTGAGTCAGCCATTAGCGCGGCCATCATACGGGAAGAGGATGGGGTTCAGAGACTTGTATACTTCAATAGTAAGGCCCTTCAAGGATCTGAACAAAACTATCCCCGCATGGAGAAGTTGGCTTATGCCCTGATACACGCCTCTAGGAAGATGAAGCCTTACTTCCAAGCTCACTCCATGGTAGTCCTCACCGACTCACCATTATGGCAGGTTCTGCACAAGCCTGAGAAGTCCGGAAGATTGATGACCTGGGCCATCGAGCTAGGAGAATATGATCTTACCTACCAGCCCAGGACAGCCATCAAGGGGCAGGCCCTGACAGACTTTATCGTAGAATTCACCTGGGAAGAGACCGAGACAGAGAAGGGCTTGGATGGTGGCGAAGAGATGAACCGAAATATCTTCCGAGATTCGGAAGAGACTGCCCCATACGTATTCCGAGGTCGAGATGAGGTTGTCCCAGGCTTAGCTCAGAGCAGAGTAGAAGAAAATGAGGAGGATCGGTACCTCTTCGAAAAGGGGGTTATGAGAGAAGGGGTCTTCTCATCAGATGCAGACGTATGGAGCCTCTTAGTTGATGGCTCTTCTTGTGACAATGGAAGCGGTGCGGGGCTAGTACTCTCGGCTCCAGATGGCGCCAACATTGAATATGCCTTGAGATTCAACTTCAAGGCCTCCAACAATGAGTCTAAGTATGAGGCCATGGTAGCAGGTCTCTTATTAGCAACAACTCTTCGAGTAAAGCGGCTCCTACTCTGGAACGACTTGAGGTTGGTTGTCAATCAAGTGCTGGGGGCATACGAGGCCAAAGATGAAAGAATGGCCAAATACCTGAAGAAGGTAAGAGGGTTGCTAGAGTATTTTGAAGAAGAAAAGATGAAGAGAGTACCTCGGTTGAGCAACAACCACGCCGATGCGTTGGCAAGATTGGCCTCAGCAATGAAGACAGACTTGGGAAGAACCATCACAATTGAAGTCTTAGGAAAGGCAAGTATTGAGGAGGATGAGGTATGTAACCCTTGTCTCAATGTAAACCTGGGAGACTCGTGGATTGACCCGCTTGTCAGATACCTAAAAGAGGGGGAGCTACCTGAGTCCAGGATGGAAAGAAGAAAGTTGATATACAGGGCTGCAAGGTTCTCATTGGTAGGAGATGTCTTGTACAAAAAGGGGTTTCTACTACCTCTCCTCAGATGTGTGAACCCTGAGGAAGTGCCCCAGGTCTTAAGGGAGGTTCATGAGGGTTCTTGCTCTAGCCACATTGGGGGAAGACCCTTAGCCAAGAGGATCATCACTCAGGGATACTGGTGGCCTGCCCTGTCTAAGGATGCCGCAGATTATGTGAAGAGGTGCGACAAATGTCAAAGGTTCGCCACCATCCCTCACCAACCTCATCGACCTATGACGTCGATCTCTTCTCCATGTCCATTTGCGGTATGGGGAATTGACCTGGTAGGACCTTTGCCAAGAGCGGTCAATAACTATAGATTCTTGATAGTTGCCATTGACTACTTTTCAAAATGGGTAGAGGCAGAGCCAATGATAACCATTACAGAACAGAAGACCTTCCAGTTCATCTGGAAGAACATCATATGTAGATATGGCCTCCCGAACACGCTCATCTCGGAGAACGGGACCCAGATCAAGAATGCCTCCTTGGAGAAGTATTGCCAAAGTGTGGGGATCAGATAGTTCTTCTCATCTCCTGGTCGACCTCAAGCAAACGTCCAGACCGAGGTCATGAATCGAACCATCTTGGATGGAATCAAGAAGAGGTTAGAAGACGCGAAGGGAGGATGGATAGAAGAGGTCTACGCCGTGCTATGGGCTTACAGAACTTTGGCAAGGAGACCCACAGGAGAAACCCCATATATGCTGGCACATGGCTCAGAGGCAGTCATACCAACGGAGGTAGGACTGCCAACTCATCGAATTCAGACCTACGACCCCGACAGCAATGGGGAGAAGAGAAGGCTAGACCTGGATCTCATTGAAGAGAGAAGAGAAGACGCAGAGGTCAGGAAAGCAGCCTATCAGCAGAGGGCAGCAAGATTCTACAATCAAAGGGTGAAATCAAGACCCATTGAGATGGGAGACCTAGTACTCAAGAAGATCCTACAAAAGACAAACAAGCTACACCCAAACTGGTATGGTCCCTACAAAATAACGGAAGAGGTGGTGCCTGGCACGTATAGGCTAGAGAACCTAGAGGGAGAACCTTTCACCAACCCGTGGAATGCTGATCACCTGAAGAGATATTTCATATGATGTTTCATAGGATTTGTAATTTGTAATTGTACCATCTTATCGAGAAAAGGTTATCAATAAAGATCAGTTTCCATATCAAGTTCTTATTTTATTCATTATGAGGCTAACCTCTTAGGTGATGACCTCAGACCCTCATAACATCACTCGGTGGTGACGAGGCCCGAGCTCAGACACCTGGGTTAGATAACCTCAGACCCTTAACATCATTAATTTGGTGATATTCATTATGAGGCTAACCTCTTAGGTGATGACCTCAGACCCTCATAACATCACTCGGTGGTGACGAGGTCTGAGCTCAGACACCTGGGTTAGATAACCTCAGACCCTTAACATCATTAATTTGGTGATATTCATTATGAGGCTAACCTCTTAGGTGATGACCTCAGACCCTCATAACATCACTCGGTGGTGACGTGGTCTGAGCTCAGACACCTGGGTTAGATAACCTCAGACCCTTAACATCAGTAATTTGGTGATATTCCTTACGAGGCTAACCTCTTAGGTGATGACCTCAGACCCTCATAACATCACTCGGTGGTGACGAGGTCTGAGCTCATACACCTGGGTTAGATAACCTCAGACCCTTAACATCATTAATTTAGTGATATTCATTATGAGGCTAACCTCTTAGGTGATGACCTCAGACCCTCATAACATCACTCAGTGGTGACGAGGTCTGAGATCAGACACCTGGGTTAGATAACCTCAGACCCTTAACATCATTTATTTGGTGATATTCGTTACGAGGCTAACCTCTTAGGTGATGACCTCAGACCCTCATAACATCACTCGATGGTGACGAGGTCTGAGCTCAGACACCTGGTTTAGATCACCTCAGACCCTTAAGTAATGGTTATTACAACATCATATTAAGTAATGACTTCAGAGATTGCATAGCATTCAAATACATTCAGAGATCAAGATGAAGGAAGACATTGGCATTCAATAAAAGGAAGAAATTACAACATTTAGGTGTCTGATAAATTACAAGTCCAGAGGTACAAGTCAAAAAATACAAAATACAAGGCTAAGTTAAGCATCTGAGGGAGGAACATTCAATGTCTCGTCTGGGTTGTCCTGTTCAACATTGGTCACCTCAGCCACTTCATCGGCAGGGTCAGTCCCTTCGAGATCAGTCCCTTCCAGAGTAACAGTCTGACTAGGGGCAGCAGCCTCGTCCTCTATCTCCTGCAAGGCCTGGGCAAACTGAGGGTCGGCGAGGCCGAGTCCCACAAAGTCGGAGGCCTTTATAGTGCCAACCTCGGTTTCCCTGACCTCGGCCTATTTGGTGGTGGCTTTGATACCTCTTTCGAGGTATTCAAGACAAAAACCTACGAACTCCTCAGAGACCTTGTAATCAGCAATTATTTTCTCTGAGGCATCTGCAAGAGAGGCCTTCACAGCAGCATTGACCTTCCTCTGTAGGGCATCGTCCTTGTCCTTCAGGGCCTTGGCGTGGCTTTGGACGAGTGCAGAGATATCTTTTTCCAGACACTGGGCCTTATTTTTAGAGTTCTGGGCCTTGGTCTCGGCATTCAGCAACTCTGACCTCAAATGGCCAACCTCGGCCTTCAGGGTGCTCTCAACCTTCTCAGCCTCTTCCCCTTCTGAATCAGAGGCAATTTCCTCAGGGCCCAATTAGATAGCTGGTACATGGCGGTCACACACTGCACAGACAATAAAAAGGTTAGAGGGAAATAAATTCAGACGTTGCACTTGCAAAATTATTGGCAAAAGGAACAAGCCATACCTATATGGCTCTGTGGATGCCGAACTCAACCATCATATGAGTGTCCATGGCCCTGTAAAAATGCTTGTCGGCATCAGTCATCACGTTGGCAAGGGCATCCATGGCCTGCCTGCTGTTGCCGACCACGCTGTCGGTAAGCTTTAGCTGGTCCAGACGAGCTGATAATGTGTCGGCTGTGATAGGGATCGCAGCGTCTGAAGTCTTCTTTTACCTAGAGGTCGGCCTCTGATTCTCAGAGGCATGGACCTCAGGGGCCCTCTTCTTGGATTTGGATGTTGAGGGAGCAGGTGGAGGAGCGCTCAAACTAGTCTTCTTGATGAACCTAGCCAAACTTGGAGCTACCATCTCCCACAACTCGTCCGGAACGCCTGGTGGTCTCTCTGCAAAAGTGAAAAGATAAGAGTTAGGAATCAAATATGAATGATCAGAGGTTAGACTTGAACTAAAAAGAAAAATCCTTACCAAAGTCAACTAGGGGACTTCCACCTAAGCTCATCCCCGAGAGTTACTGGGGGGTCAGCAGATGCTCGAACTTGATAAACAGCCCATGTACCACTTGGTCTTGCAGGGCCTTCACCTTTTTGCTATTTTGAACACTTAGTCCAGGATCGGCCATTCCAGACAGGGTGAATTTACCCCATCTGAGGGGTATTCTCGGCTCAAAAATGGAAGAGGGAATAGACGAGCCAAATTCCCACGGCCCCGAGGCGAAAAAGTATCGAGGTTTCCAATTATGATTCGAGGTCTGAGTGACCAAGAGCATCTTTTTCTCAGGCCTCCGAGCCACGAAGTGATAGTAGCTCGGATGATTCTTGGCCAAGGTGGGGACGTAACAACCAGCAAAGACCTGAACTGGGAGGTCAGAGTGGTGGACTGCCCTCCACAAGATGATGGCCTCTATAATAACTCTCCAAGCATTGGGAGAGAGCTGCGAGGGGGCCAAGTTGATAAAGGAAAGAATGGACCTAATGACAGGGTGAAAGGGAAGACGAAAACCTAACTTGAACATCTTCTCATACAAGCAGATTTCTCCATCTTGACCGTGGTAAGACCTCTCTTCCCTCAGAGGTCTCCTTAATTGGATTAAGGGACTGATGGAGTATAAGTATCTGAAGTGAAGTAGATCCACCTCAGTGACTGTGCTCTCATACTCGGCCACCTCAGATACGTCAACATCACTTTCGGCGTCCTCATCATCGTCAGGCTCAACGTCGGCTGAAGCAATCATAGACGGGTGATCGGGGAACCTCTGAGCAAACTCGGCCCCGGTAACGACCGACAGGGGGATAGCATCTAAAATGGGTGGCACAGCCACACTTGGCTCAACAAGTTCAACCTTGAAAGAAGAACCTGAGGTACCTGTGCCGTTTTGAGATGAGGCGCGGCGAGAGACCTCGTCCTGGTCAGGGTCCTGACCAGTCTGAGGAGTAAAATCCATGGCCTCTTGGAAAGAGTCCACAGACATTGGGTCGGAGGTGGAAGACTCAAACTCAGACATCGGCAAGTTATTGGCAGAGACGTATGTCTGATAGAAATTCTCAGGTGGACGAGGGTATACCACCTTGAGAGGTGGATGAAAGAGGGGTCTGACAGGGAACTCCTGTGACCTACGAGCTTCTTCCTGAGCTCTCTCTATTTGCCTAATTTTCTCTAAGGTCTTTTCTCTAAGAGATGGGAAGTCCTCAAGAAGTTGGTACAGGGGTCTGAGCATCAGAGGACGACCCAAAACTTTGACCGACCCTAAACTTGAGGAAAACTCCTAAAAAACTACAAACAAGTTTGGCTTGAAAAATAAAGGAGCCCAAAGATCAAACCAAGGAATGTTACAAAAAACCTAGTTCACCGGAAAACTCAAAACCTCACCGAAAAATTCAAATCAAATGCTAAAAATGAAGGAAATGGAGAGGGAGAGGTACCTGGAAATGAGTTGATGGTTGGAAAAGAAGAAATCTCGCAAGAAACGGGGCGAATCCTCTGCAGAAAGGGCGATGGAACGAAGAGGCCTCGGAGAGAGAATTTGCAGAAAACAGCGCGCGAAAGAGAGAAATGAGGAAGAAGAAAGAGGAAAAAAAAGGGTTTAACCCTTAAATACTTGTGCACAATTCCCAAGGCTCATCATTGCCTTGGGAAACCCAAGGGGCAACTGACAGCGCACGCAAGCCAAGTGGGCACGCCTTAGCTTGGGACAGGTGTCACGCAGGTGTTGGCCTTGGGGTGAACAGGCCTCGGAGGCGAGAATCCCCTAGCCACCTGCTCTCGCAAATGACTAAGGGCTGGGGGTGATTGATATGCCCAAGTATAACCTCGGCCCAGGGATACCTACCTCGGCCGAGATAATTACCGAGACATTGATCGACCCAATGAGGGGTAAGGGCCCACGATATCATCCCTCGGCCAGGACTTCCTTGGCCCAGGCCGACACTAATACTTACACCTCTCCAAGGACATTACGCACGTCGCAGACATCAACAGCATCCTAAAGTATCCAGGAATAGCAACCTCGGCCATCAGTAGGCCGAGAGGACAAGAAGCCACTTCATCTTCAACGCGGATCCTACCTCGGCTTGGGCCGAGGCTACCAGAGGTATTAATAATCATCAGCATGCTGCATGCCCAACCTCGGCTCGGGCTGACCCAAGCATATGTCTCGGCTGATATCAGGCCGAGACTCCTCATGACACTTCCCGGATTGAGCGGACATCCAACCTTTACAGCTCGGCCTCTCCTAGGCCGAGGTCATTCACCAACATGACTGCCGAGCATCTGTTGACATTTGGATAAAGACACCTGGGCACAAATCAGTTGTAACAAGATTATTCTCCACATGGGGGAGAATATTTCATCATCATTGCTTACATGTGATAAGGACAGGTGGCATTCCCACATTGGTGAGGATATCACACACATGCTCACTGCATGCATGGGGGGTACATTACACCCCCTAGACACTATATATAGGGGTCATCCCCTACCTTGTAAAAGGATCTCATTCAGGCAACCCTAGCAGAAACCCTGTCAAAATATACTGTAGAGAGAGAGAGCTTGAGGGAATTGTACCCATGGTCATTAGTTCCATCTTTCAGTGATATTACTCACACACTCACTGTGGACGTAGGCCAGACAGGCTGAACCACCCATATTCCGGTGTTGATCTCCTCATATCCTCACCTCCTTCTCTTACCTCTTTTTATAGTTATGCTGCCATTGTTATATACATATAAAGCTTGGAAACACCTTACCTGGTGGTGCTGATTCCCAGCATCATCAATTGGGTTATCAAATTTTTGGACTTGTGTTAAATTAATTTCGGGCTAAAAGTAACTTGCTTATATTTACTTTAATTTTTAATTTTTGTTTTTGAGAAAAAAAAATTTGGTTTGTGTGAATGTTGTGTGTGTGTGTGTGTGTTCACCATAATTCATTTATTTAGGTTTCATTTTAATTTTGTTTTTAGATATTAAAATTTGTGTTTAATTTAATTTTTCATCTTTCTAAGGAAAAGAAAATCAAATAGATTTTAGAAAATTAAATTGTTGTTAGTAACCATCTTTTTTCCGCACATGTAGGAAATTAAACTGAAAGATTTTAAAATTGGGGGTCCTATTCGACTTTTCGAATTGGTATCAGAGCCGGAGCGCTAATTTATTGTGTTAAGGTCATTTTTAAATATTTTTGGTTAAAAATGGAATTTTTCCCATTTTCTTTCGATGGTTCTAATTACGCATATTGGAAAACTCATATGCGTTCTACACTAAAGTCTATCGACGAGAGGGTTTGGTTATCTATTGTTAACAGGTGGTCCCCACCCACATATTTGGTAGAAAATGGGCATGTTCCCAAATCCGCAGATAGATGGAGTGAGAATGAATTTAAAATTGAAAATTTTATTTCTCGAGGTTTAAATGCCTTGTTTAGCGCGGTCACACCCGATGAATTCCGACGTATCATGACGAGTGAAACCGCTAAGGAAGCTTGGGATATAATAAAACTCACGAGGGAACAAGTGTCGTAAAAGCGTCTAAACTTCAAAACCTCACCACTCAATTTGTAACCATCAAAATGGGTGAAAAAGAAACATTCAGTGAGTTTTATGCTAGACTCTCTGATATAGTAAATTCTTCATTTAATTTAGGAGAGAAAATACCCGACGATCGAGTTGTAAAGAAAATTCTTAGGTCCCTACCCGATAGCTTTATCCCTAAGGTGATCATGTTAAATTCTTTACCCACCTTACACTCTATGAAACTTGAGGAACTAGTAGGTGATTTGCAACACTACAAACTAGATATGTTCCCGTTCAAAACCAAAAAGAAAATAGAGAAGGGCATCGCTTTAAAAGCCCGTAAGGAGGAAAAACAAATTGTGGATGACGAGAGTGATAATGACTCGGAAGATATGACTATGTTTGATAGGAAGTTTCATAAATTTCGTAAATTTAATAAAGACAAATTTAAAAATGATTTTAAGAAATTTAAAAATTCTAAGGATGACAAAGCCTAAAAGATCCCTAAAACTTTTAATGAAAATTCAAATAGGGATGAGTCAAATAGGTGTTATGGTTGTGAAGGGTATGGTCATAGGGCCTTTGAATGTCCCACTAAACTAAGGAGAGAAGGCAAGCAGCCTATTTCATACAATGTCACCCTTAGTGATAGTGATAAGGAAGAGGGACCTAATTCCCCCATTGAGCGCAACTTTTAAGCGTTCATTGCTAGTTATGTAAGTGATAGTGAGAAATCATCCAATGATTAAATCTTAATACATAACACTTCCGAGGCCTTTGTTAGTGAAGCTCTAAAAGATGATGGTAGTGAGAGTGGAGAAGCGAGAGAAAATGAAAGTGATGAAGAGGTTAATGAGAGTGAACTTCAATTTGCATTTCAAGAATTATATACCTAATCTTTAAAATTGAAAAGGGAAAATTTGAAGTTAGAAACTAGTTTAAAGGAGCGTGCTAAGGTTGTCGATGAGAGCATGTTAGTTGATGACCTTAGGACACGAAAGAGAGCTCTTCGAGAGAAACTTGAGTATGTATAAGGTGAGAGAGATAGCCTTATGGGCTTAATGAAATCCTTAAAAAAGGAGCTTCTCACTTTTGAAGAGCGCAATGTTTTATTAGTCTCGCATTTCAGATTTAGAAAATAAATTAAAAGACTCTAGTAAAGTTAAATTTTATTTGGAATGTCGTTCGGAGAAATTAGATAAAATATTAGGAACGGTCCAAATTAAAAATGACACGTGTGGTTTAGGCTTTGATACTTGTAATGATTCTACTCAAAAATCCAAAACCAATATTTTTGGAGAATCCTCTAGGAAACATGTTACAGATCATTCCTTAGGTAAGTCTTTTCGTCGAGTCTTTAGGTGCTCACATTGTGGTCGAAAAGGTCATCTTAGGAAGTTTTGATTTGATCTTAAACTAGGTCCTAAAAAATCCCAACGTAAGGCAACCAAGGTAGCCAAGATTCCTATATCCCGAGATCGTCATTCATTATTAGTTTGGGTTAGGAGATCCAACTTCGTAGCTTTACAAGATAGGATTTTTTATTCTAATTTACTTTCACATGATACCTCCCTTGCTAAATCCAAAGGTTGAATGTGTTAGTTGTTTGCATACTTTAGCTTTTGCGGTTCATGCTAATTGTATGCTTGTTTATCATGTTTTCAGTCTATACTGTTTTTATCTTTTATATTATATTTGTTTCATTTTAAGTATGTATTAAATGAAAAATACAAAAAGATTTTTGTTTATCATTTGTGTTTTACCTTTTTACTAATTTAGGCTTAATGAAAAATTCAAATGACTTTCGTTTGTCTTTTGAGTAAATATTTTTGTTTGTTTGGTTAAAAATTTCAAAAAATCAAAAAGATTTTTATTGTGTGTATTTTAGTTTGACACACCTTATGTGGAATATAATTATGTTTGAATCCCTTCTTTTTTGCTTCCATGTGGATAGAACTTTTGGTTAATATTGTCAATCCTTAAGATGTTCTTTACCATGCTTGCATGGAGTAGTTGGTTTTTGTGTTGCTTAATGAATTCTATTTTTATATGCCTCAATTCATACATGCATGAGCTCACTTGAAATTTTAACTTCACATGTATATTTGAGCTTTGTGAGGTGTTCTCCTACCAATCTAGTCATCTACATATTTTTTACCTAGGAGGACTTGTGCATGTTAAATCCGTTGCACGTGAGATTTAAGTGATATAAAAAATTGTTATATAATTGTGCATGGGGAAGGTCTCCGAAAGGAAATATTTTTTCTTTGTGAGTAAGCCACCATTTATATTGGACCTAAGAGAAATATGTGGTCTAAAGGCCTAAAAGTAAAATATGGCATTAAAAGAAAAATATTTTGCCAATACATATTTTGTTTAGTTTGATATAGTCATTCAAAATTATAATATTCTTATTTTGAGGGAATTTGGATGGTATATCAACGGTTTTTCACAATGTCCATTTATCCTAGTTGCGCTTTCATTATCATGACTCTATTGGTTTTAGAATCATCAAAATTCTAGGATTATGTGCATTGTATATGTTTGTTCATTGAGTTCAATTTATATTGTCACGTGAGGCTATACCTAAATGTGATAACGTTTTGCAATCAAATGAGAACTCTGTTAACATTTTTTAAGTGATTGGGTCAAAATTTAATTGTTACTAGTTCACACCCCTACACTTATATATACCACATGTATTTGGACATATTTTTGGCATATGAGTGTAAAAAGCTTAATGTATTTTGTGTCATGTGTGGTGTTTATATATATATATATATATATATATATATATATATATATATATATATATTTGTGTGTGTGTGTGTGCGCGCGCGTTAGTGATATTCATTATGTCTACATATATGTGGTAATTTTTTTTTTGTCTTTGCCTTGATTTCTAGTCCATCGATGCTTCTAATTCCTAATTGGTATCTATCTTGTTGCATATATTGGTTGATATCACATGCTTCGTATCTTATGTATCAAATTGGTATCATTTTTTTTAATCTTAGTTGGTATCCTTTAATATTTGTATAGATTAGTTATGATTTTGTTGCCCATATGCTTTCATGCTCTTATCACTTTATGCACAATCATGTTTTACTTTCTTTTCCCATAATTGTCCCATGTAGTTTTTAGGGGGAGAAATGGTACTTAGTTAAATTGGGGGAGAAATGAGTAATTTATTAGTTCTTTTATCCTTTATCTATTCTTGAGCAAAAAGGGTGAGAATGATAGAGGGAGAAATGGTATTTATTCCTATTATTATCGTATCTTAGTTTGGGAGATTTAACTTAGGGGGAGACGTCTTTCTAAGTAGGCCCTTTATTTAATAAAGGGGAGAATTAAGTTAGGGGGAGTATTTAATTTCATTGCATTTAATTCTTTGATATTCCCTATGCATTTAATATTTGCTTAACTGTTTAGGAATTTTCTCTAAGTGGCAACTTTCAACGACAAAGTTATTTATCCTAAATGGTTCGTGAGTCAATCTTCTTATTTTTATTTTTGGGTGGGATGTTTTTTAGTCTAGTAGAGCTTGACGGCCCTTTAGGATTTTGTTTTGATTTTTTTCCCGGAATAGCCAAAGGGGGAGATTTATAAGGACACAAATTTTCAATTGAGACCTTTGTAGTTTTGGCTCAATTCCATACAAAAATATTTGAGTCACAGGATATAGTTCATGTGTATCCATCCAAAGCCTATGACGTGTTTGTTGAAGACGTAGCGGCCAGATTTGTAAAGCTTCATCATTGTCGAGTTTCAAATCCCATGTTTCTACGTCAACGACAATTGATTCCATAGTCTCCAAAAGGTATGAATGCATTTTTATATATATAGGGAGACTTGGAATAATTTTATAATGGGTGTAATTATATTTTAAAATGAATTTTATTTTCAGAAAAAGTGTTTAGAACTATGAATAAAAAAAATTTGGGCTTAATACGTAAAATTGCACTTTCTGACATTTCGTTCAATATTGTCGTTTGAACGAGAATTTCGTTCAAATGAGTTTGCTGACGATTTTTCCCTTTTTGGCCAGTAACTGTTCATTAGAAAAGTCGTTCGAACGAAAATCTCGTTTAAACGAGATTTCTAGAGGGAATTTTTTTTACAGTTATTGGCAGTTTTCTCCATACTCCCACTCTTTTGTTCCCACTAACTTTTTTCAAAGTTTATATGTACGGGAACCAATCTTTTTGAAATAACTTTTTACACACTTTAAGAGAGAAATTTTTAGAGAGAAATTTGAAAATCAAAATTTCATGTTTTTGTGTTTTCAAGCCTTCATGAATTAATTTCTACTAAAAACACATACACCCCTCACTCTAAGTTTATTCCAAGTACCTCATATATATAATATTTTCTTAGAGTTTTTTGGAACCAGTGGTTTTCTCTACAACCCAAAAGAAAAGAGTTTGTGTTTGCTTCTACATCCCTCAAAGAAGAAGAAGCTTTTATTTTTCTGTGGCATTCTCACATGGTGAAAGGCACCATGTGTGGTTGATGGTTGCTTGGTCTCAATTGGCGGACTCCAAGGTTTCAGTGGACTCCGAGATTATTCGCTAGGCGTAGGTGTTTACAAGAAGGAACATCAAGGCTTGGATGGACTCAAGTTTGTGGTGTAAGTCTACCTATCTTGTAATTTGTAATTCCATGCTTAGTGAATTTGTTAGGCCAGGTCCGTCCGAGGTTTTTTCCCGATTTGAGTTTTTCCTCGTACAGTGCCGTGTAGTGGTTTTTTTATTTTATCTTTGGCAAAGTTCTCCATTAGATGCATGCTTAGGTAAAAAGATAAAATTATGTTTAAATCACTACTTGTTTAATTTGGTGCTAAAATTAACTAGGTGAAATTTAACTTAATTTAATCAAGTCATATATTAAAAATATTGGGTAGGAAAATTTTAGGATTTGTTTTAAATTAATTTTAGGCTAAAAGTAACGTTGTCATATTTTACTTTAAGTGTTAATTTTTGTTTTTGAGGAAAACAAAAATTTGGTTTGAGTGAATGTTGTGTGTGTGTGTGTGTCCACCATAATTCACTTATTTAGGTTTAATTTTAATTTTGTTTTTAGAAATTAAAATTTGTGCTTAATTTAATTCTTCATCTTTCTAAAGAAAAGAAAATCAAATAAATTCGGGAAAACTAAATTGTTATTAGTAACCATCTTTATTCCGCAAATGTAGGAAATTGAAGTGAAAGATTTTAAAATTGGGGGTCCTATCACAGTTTTCAAATTGTGTTTCTTAAAATACTATAGTGGAAGCTTAATTAAGTTGATACAATGATATATTAAACATATACATAATATTATTTTCTACTTTTTAATTTCTTGCATTTTTATAGAGAATTAAATATATAAACCCACTCCCACTAATGTTAAGGTGTATACAAATATACACTAATTAAATACATGATATTTTTTATTCTTAGAATATTGTAGTGGAAACTTAATTAAGTTGATACAATGATCTCTCAAGCATATACATAATATTTATTAAACACCCATAAGAAAAGTAGTTTTTGCATCCACTAAATGTAACTATCAAGTAAAAGTTGAGATACTAATGTCACAATAATTCCATGTGCTTCGATATAAGCATGAAGGTTCATTTATACCATTTCCCTATTCATTTTGAAATTATTTTTTTAAAATTTAATTATTATTTTTTGTATATCATTTTGACAATTCAACGAGGTCCTAAACTTGATTGTAGATTATGCTATTTTTTCTTATGACACGAGGAACAATATTGGATAGTTAATTATGCTATGAAAAATTCATGTTCATGTAGATACACCACAAAATCGCTCAGTCTAGTATACTCCTTTTAATATCTTTTTAATAACATTGCTTGTGTTTTTATCTATAGTTGCTCACGATGACAATATAATTATCTAATGGTTGATCGTTTATTTGTTATTTGTTGTTAAACAATCCAACAAATAAAGTAATGATTATTCAAACGAGTTATATAAAATGAGATAAATACCCTACCTTCATATATAACCGCATTTTCTAGTTTGCTACTCCCACTTTCACCATCCATAAGAAATTTGAGATTTTTGGCTTTCCTTAATGAATAAGCACGTGTATATGACTCTTATATGATATACGTAGGTCCATTTTAATGGATTATTTTTACGTTAGTCTCCCACTTAGACCACATAGGTTATCTTGATATTATACATCATAATACCTTAAGTGAACAACTAGATTATTAAGATATATTAGAGATATTTTCACACCAACCTCGTCCACTAAAATTACTAAAGGGACTATAGATTTAATTTAGTAGAGGATTAAATAGTTTCATCAAAACCTTATTTTATACAAAAAATCAAACTTATTACCATAACCAATTAAAATTTTATTCATATATATTGAAATATTCTTTAAGTATTTATACTAAAATCCTTCACGATCAAATCCAGATATATATTTTTTTTGCTAAAGACGTAAAAATATAAAGATGAGGGTTTATGGAAAAACAAAAATGATGACATGATTCTCACAGAATAAAGAAGAAAAATGGTATTAATATATGTACTGAAATCTTATTTGACAACTTAAACTAAAAGTCCCCACAATAGTCTGGTAAAATACTTTATAAGATGAAAGTTGAAAGTTTATGAAAAACTAGTGGCAACCTTACTCCCAAAAAATAAATAAGAAAAGAATCTTATTTTCATTTCTCGTTTAGTTTGTAAAGAAATTTGGCATCGAATTGAATCATTTTTCGTAGCACCATATGTTTAATTCAAAACGTAGTTAATTTGTTAAAAAAATATTTTCAAACCATGAATTATATTTACAATCAACCGCAATGTTCTTTGATGTGTTAGATAATATGAATATATTTGTATGAAAAAGATACTCCATATTTACATATAATCTCTTAACATTATTCGACTCAGTGAAACAATCATTTGCATCAATATAATATTAAATATACTTAATCTTTTTCACACTTTATATGAAGTCTACCACATAAATTTCAACACTAAAAGTGGGTTAATCAATTAAAACTTCCATAGAAATATTTATCTTAGTTAATTGCTACTTAACTTGTTTATTTCATTCTAAAAAGTTAGACTAGAGGAAATTAAAATAGATGAAATATGAAATTTATTGAAACAAAATAAGATATGATTAAAGGAGAACATAATGAGATAAATCCCTCGTTATGTTAATGTTTTTGACTTAACAACACATATATTAAAAACTATATAATATATAGAATGCAACTGTGGCTATTGTTTTCTTTAGTAGTATATTAAAAACTATATAATATATAGAATGCAACTGTGGTTATTGTTTTCTTTAGTAGTAACCATAAATTATGAGTTATATTATGCTTGTAGATTACTTTAGTGGGTAACACATTATTCTATTAGATATGTATTATATTTGTGGACAGTTTATTCCCTCATACTTTGATAATATATTTGTTGCTTGTGACTCCCCACTTATAATAATAATGGGTGGACAACCCTATACTAAGATAAAATAGGATTCTCAAGTGGATCATTCACAGCATCAACTATCGAACAAACTAAAAAGCAACTAACCACCCAATATCAGAATAAACGGATGCCAATTTTTTTTTCCAAACATATAGAACACTCAAACTATTTACAACAACAAAAAGTGATCATATATAAACAACATGTACAACAAAAGAATATACCCGAATAAGATGTCGGACAACAGACTATACAATGTATGAAATCTCTGAAAGGTAAAAGAGATACAACACTACAACCCATGGGTAAACACCTAAATTACTATTATGTATCCTTAACTAGATATCCAAAAATGAGAAGCGGCTACAACAGAAGTCCTACAACAGTCCTCACATGCTACAACACGATATACATAGGAATGGAAGACTCAACATTGGCATCCTTGCGGTGGGACACCTATAATATATAATAAATAAAAACAAAATAGAGGATATAAATGGGTCAGAGCCCAAGGTTTGAAAATAGTTTAGCAAGTGAATTAAAATTCATAATAATTATGAATGCACAATTTCATAATATAAAGTGATCCCACACTCTCTTGAGACTGAATCTTACCCCTCAACTATAATGCACACCTAATGGTATGCATTTAATCTTAATCAAGATACCCAACTCGTCTAACGATAACTCAACCTCAAGTGTATGCATTTACCCCGCTTGCGTATCTAGTTTACCCAAAACGTAATCATTTCAATCTCAGCCTAAATTATTATATAGCAATTCATTACTTAATAACTTTCACTAGTTATTTTCATAACATATCACACATTATCATCAAGTCGGTATAATATTAGTCTCACTATTATACGAGATAAATCATCGCTACTAAGTACACATACATAACACATATAATATATGTATACTAACCATACCTCAGAACTTTAATTCAATGTATGAAGTCTCTATAATTCTATCATCTTCCAGGGAATTACTCATGTAACATCCTGGGTTACCAGCGATTGGACTCTCATACCGACGTAATATAAACCAAATTACAAATGTAGGGGAAGCGGTCATAGTTCCTCACCGAAAATAAGATGAATCATACCCAAGACATCGTACCCCTAATAAATGACACATAATAAATAAATGGACGCTATGACTCGGGGAATATACACAACTTGCTCCTCAAGCTAGGGGCCTTACCCACATCGCGCAACTTCCCATGATAACACTAAAGGGGTATGTCCACACAAAATATATATATATCATACACGCAAGATATATATATACACACAGTATATACAAACCATATCATATCCGAATGTATATAACAATAATCTCGGCTATGTGCATATCACTCATCACACTAGCCGATAATCCACAGAAGTATTCCCAATTCATTTTATGATTCAATCAATCACTTGAACATTTACCATTAATTATACATATGATTTAAATAGTCACCAAATCAACACCTCACAGGACACACGACCTCTCTCAACTAGCCTGTATCATTCCAATCACTAGGAGAATTTACAAAAGAAATTGACAAAACAAACTCCTGATTATGCCTCCATAATTGACCCGATGTCTCCCCAACCATCATGTCATAACATTTTTAACTCATAAACATGTTTATCGTATTATTTTAGAGGGTTCCCAATCACTACCCCAAAGTAAGTTAAACACATTCTAGAAAAACATCTGAAAATAGTAAGATTTCCAAATCGATTCGCACTAGGCCGAATAGATTCGCCCCTGTAGAGAATCGATTCTACAGATTGCAAATAGATTCGGTCAAAGGAATCTGATACTTCTGCAAGGGATGAATCGATTCTAATAAGAGAGAATTGATTCCGTTAATAAGACATGATGCTTCTGCTACCTGCCAAATCGATTCGGTGACTGCAACAAACCACAATTATTCCCTTCTTCATAGGCTACAAAAACTTTACGCCAAAATCCAACTCTACTCCATAATCTTCCCAATCAACCATGGTTTCTAGCATCATAAGTCTACCCATATATGACACCCAACCATTTTTATCAACAAACCCATGTACACAACATCAAATGCAAGATTTACTCAACAATTCTAGTGTTTAACCATAAATGCTCAAAATCAACTAATTCACCAACAAATGATGAAATAATTCACACAAATAGATCATTTATCAAGTTTAATCACTTTCCTCAAAAATGTAGAATCCGAATCCTCTTCAAAGTTGCAAATTTAACCGAAAATTACCAAAGCTCCAAGGTTTTATCCTCTTTTCTCTTCTTTCTTTGTTCTCACGAAGATGGGTTTTCTTACTTCAGATTACTAACCCTCATAAGATACTAATAACCCTTATCTTAATTACTCATAACTTTAAATGATAATACACGCTTAAAATGACTCGTATAGCCCAATTCGAGTCAAACTAGCTAAAACGACGACGAAACTCAATTTAAAACCCCCAGGCAGTCTTTTTGACTATCTCGGCCCTTCCGAGATCAATTGTGCACTCCAAATTATCATCCGAGACATTGAACTAAAATTATCTCCAGCCTCATATAATTCATACCCACATATAATCCGATTGAGAAATAATAAATACCCAACGATAATAATCACATATGATGTAATAGTAGGCAATATAATTATATTTACCTTATCACACTAGTAAATATACAATTCGCAATAAATATTAACTATTCTACATAAATTAATATCCATGTTAAATTCTTGTTTTAATTCTCAAGTATATTAAATCACACACGCACCAGGTAATTTAATATATAAATAAATACATGAAAGTAAGGGTATTACACACTTCCCCCCTTATAGAGGAATTTTATCCTCGAAATTCAGGCGTACCTCATGGGAAGAGGTAAGGATACTAGGCTCGTATAACATCCTCTCGTTCCCACGTTGATTCATCAGCGCGATGGTTCCCCCAGTGGGCTCGAACTAAAACCACTACCTTCGATCGTAGCCTACACTTTGAGATACTAGGTTGCAATCCAATTTCTTCTAATGGAACATGCCAATACGCCCTCTCACTTCTTCGATACTTTTTCATGGACAAAACTTGGAACACATCATGTATTCTCTACAAATGCTCTGGCAAAGAGTCTGTAGGCCACATGACCAATTCTTTTGATAATTGGAAAAGGCCCTACATACCTCGGCGCAAGTTTGCCTTTTTTTCCAAATCTCATTACACCTTTCATCAGGGATACCTTAAACAACACTTGGTATCTCACTTCTAACTCCATGTGTCTATGATCCACATCGACATAACTTTTCTTCCTATCTTGTGTAATGCGTATGCGGTTTAGAACCAACTCAATTTTGGCTGAAGTGTCTTCGATCACCTGCGGTCCAAGAAGTTTATTATCCCCGACTTCTAACTAACATACGGGTGAACGACATGGGAAACCGTATAATGCCTTGTAAGTCCCCATACATATGGTAAACTTGTAAGAATTATTATAATCAAATTCTACCAGCGGTAGGTGTTGTTCCTAACTTCCCCAAAAATCAAACATACACATTCAGAGCATATCTTCCAAAATCTGTTTTACTCACTCAATTTGACCATCGGTTTGGGGATGGTATGCAATGCCTAGTCACAATTCAATTCCCATTGCTTCCTGGAAACTCTGCCAAAAATAGGAGACAAAGATTTTATCTTGGTCGGAGACAATATTGATCGGCACTCCATACAATTGCACAATTTCAGTAATAGAGAGTTGGGCATACTGCGCCATCATGAAATCCATTCTCACAGGTAAAAAGTGTGCAGACTTAGTCAAACAATCCATTATAACCCAAATGGAGTCATCACTACGCTGCGACATAGGTAATCCCATGATAAAATCCATGGAGATGCTTTCCCATTTTCATACTGGAATTTCCAACAACTGTAACACTCTAGAACATCATTTGTGGTCCACTTTCACTAATTGACAAGTGGTACATTGGGAGATGAACTCAGCTATGTCCATTTTCATACCTACCCACCAGTATTATCGACACATGTCCTGCTACATCTTGCCTCCACCTAAATAGACTGCGAATTTTGATCCATGAGACTCTGACATAATAGCATACTGCAAATTCCTATCATCCAGGACTACCAATCTCCTGTTGAAACGTAATCCACCCTCAGAACTGATAGACTAGGATTCCACTCTCTTCGTCAATAAATTATTCACACTGTCTTGGCAATCCTTATCTTCAGCTTGAGCTTTCACCACCTGTATCACCATCTTGGGTGTCACTGTCGACACTACCATACATGCTCTAAACAATACATCATCCTTGATAATTTCCTTCCACTTGGCTTTCCATTATTCCGTTAATTGCCCAGTGTGTCGGCTACTACATTATCTTTCCTCGGATGGTATTGGATATCAAATTGATAATCCTTTACAAATTTTTACCACCTACGATGCCTCATATTTAGATCTTTTGGGGTGAACAAATATTGCAGCGACTAGTGATCCACGAAAAGACTAAATTTCTCCCCCAGGAGATAATGCCTCAATATTCTCAATGCAAAGACTACGACAACCAATTGCAGATCATGTGTAGGATAATTCTTTTTATGGGGCTTAAGCTTATGGGACCCTAAGAAATAACCCTCTCCTCTCGTTGTCGCACCCCCGAATCCCTGGAGAGATGCATAAGTAAAGACTAAATACTCCACTCCCGCTTTAGGCAACATGAGAATGGGCGCCGATATAAACCTGTGCTTTAGCTCATCAAATGCTAATTCAAAGGAATCATCCCACACAAACTGTAACCCCTTCGGGGTCAAATTCGTCAAAGGGTTGACAACCTTCGAAAAGCCCTTAATAAAACGGCGATAATAACTCGCTAAACCCAATAAACTACGAATCTTCGTCAGTGTCGTGGGCTAACCCCACTCCCTCACTACTGTAACTTTACTTGGGTCCACGAAAATACCCTTCTCTGACAATATAAGAACCAAAAATTTCATTTCTCGCAACCAAAACCCACATTTATCGAACTTGGCAAACAGTTGATGGTCCCAAAATGTCTGCAGAACATACTGCAAATGCTTTGCGTGCTCTCCTTCCATCATAGAATAGATAAGGATATCATCAATGAACAAAATCACAAACTGGTCCAAAAAATCCCAAAATATATTGTTTGCCAAATCCATAAACACTACAGAGGCATTGGTTAACCCAAATGGTATAACTAAAAACTCATAAGATCCTTAACCGGTCAAAAATGCAGTCTTAGAGACATCCTACTCTCTAATATGAAGCTGGTGATACCCTGTATGCAAATCTATTCTTATAAGTAAGTGGAAGCTCTCAATTGATCAAATAAATCATTGATTCAAGGTAACGGGTATTTATTCTAGATTGTCACCTTATTAAACTCTCAATAATTTACACACAATTACAGAGAACCGTCCCTCTTCTTCACAAACAACACAGGGTCTCCCCATGGTGATGTACTTCAACGAATAAAGCGATTACCAAAAAGCTACTGGATTTAGTCACATAACTCCCTCATTTCCAAAGGAGCCGCACGGTATGGAGAGCACACGATTGTCCTATTCCCAGGCACTAGATCAATGACAAACTCGATCTCACAACTCAGAGGTAAGCCCGTAATTTCTTGGAAAACATCAGTGAATTCCCTAACCACCAGAATCGAATCTAAGGAAACAACCACTTCCTATGAAGTCTCCTCCTCTATATAATATAAATGGGTGCTCGAACCTCCCTCCAAAAGAGGCATAGAAACCAAATACATCTCCCGGCCTGGAATGGAAAATATAATTGACCTCCAAAAATAATTTACCATCGCCCGATATTTTTCTAACCAGTCCATCCCCAGAATAACGTCATACCCAACCATATATAGAACAAGTAAATCAACATCTAAACACAATCTTCTAACATTTATCTCCACACCTCTAAAAATGGAGTGAATAAGCGCCCTATTACCAAAAAGAGAATCTGCGCACATCAAAAGAATATCGGTAGACTCTAACAACCCTACCACTCGTGCAAAATGAACGACTATAAATGAATGGGATGCTCCAATATCAAATAACAACCGATCCATACACCCATGGAGATGGAACTTACCCTCAACTGTTGGTGGAGACTGCTTCCCTTGTAGTGATGCTGTATTCTAGACATTATAAACACGTTTGTATTGCATTTGTTCCTATTGAAGCTGAACAACTGGAACAGGTGTTAGAGGTGGTAAAGGCACCTGTTGAATCTACTAAGCTCTCAGTGCCCGTACTCTATCCTATTGCAGGCACTCTACTCTCCTGTGGCCCCCCTCTGCACACTGATACCCATGAATTACAAAGTTCTCCTGTCTCAAGCCCTACTGCCTGATTTTGGGCTTCCTTTGTCGTTGGACCTGATGACCTCAACCCGTTTGGCCCCCCTCATTTTTCCTCGGCCTGCTTGTCCCTGGGGAACATTCCACTGTTGCTGCTGTTGGTCCCCTTGAAGATTCTGTCTCAAACCACCACCATCAAATCTGAAGCCTCCTAAACACTGCCTCTTAACTGAATTCCCTGAATGAAGATCCCACTTATTTTGCATATTTCCCTATGGATGAGACTGTTGTTCCCCACTAGCACCATATAATCTCGACTTACTCAATGAGCACGAGTCCACAAACTTCTTAATCCCCTTCAAATGTAGACGATGATAATGACAATGTAATAACACATCATTCATTACAACTGCAAATGTTAACAAGGCTGAGTTCCCCAATAGATGTTGACAAATTCTCCAATTCAAACCTCCCAAAAAATTCAGAATCCACTTATCCTCCGTATCTAACTCATCCGACACAAAATTTGCCAAGCGGTTATATTCTTCTTTATACTCAGCCTTTGTTCGGTCTCCTTGAGTAATATCCAATAATCTCATTGTCATCTCAATCTGAACTACGGGAAGAAAATACTTACGATTAGAATGTCCCCAAAGTTCTTCTACGGGCATTGTATCTCTCTGCTCAGAGGTAGTAACCGACTCCCATTGCTAGAGAGCCGCACCCACTAGTTTAAAGGTGTCAAGTATTTACTTATGAACCTCACTTCATTCAACCATACAAACATGCCTTTGAATATCCTTTCTCCATTAACTTGTAACAATCACATTAGTTCCCCCTAGAATTCCGGAGGATGTCCCTTCTGATAAGCTTCCCATGCTCTCTCCCACGTGGATGGACCCATGTGGATTTGAGCTACCAGAGTTACAGGCTATTGCAGGGCCAGAGGAAGTTGTTGCGCCATCGCGATCATGGAAGCCGTAACTGTTTATGCCACAATATTGGCAGCTTCGACTGGAGCCATAGTTCCTTGTGGCATTTAGGGTTCCACTTTCTCATCCCCTTTACGGTCGACCTCATTTCGGCGAAATTTGAAATAAGGACAAACCATATCAGTCCATATTTCAAACAATTGATCATATGAGAAGATCATCAAAGCGTAATGAACACAACAGTCCTAATAATAGGGATCTATCTAAAAAAATGCTACTGTAGAATGTTGAAAAATCCACACAGATCCTAAGACTCTAGAACCTGATTCTCTGATACCACCTGTGACACCCCGCTTATAACAATAACGGGTGGCAATCCCTTTACTAAGATAAAATAGGAATCTCAAGTTGCTCATTCTCAGTATCAACTGTTGAATAAACTAAAAAGTAACTAACCACCCAATATCAGAATACATGGATGCCAAATATTTTTTTTCCAAAATCATATAGAACATTCAAACTATATACAATAACATAAAGTGATCATATATAAACAACATGTACAACAAAAGATTATACCCGAATAAGTTGTCGGGCAATAGACTATACAATGTATCAAATCTCTCAAATATTAAAGAGATACAACACTAAAACCCTTGGGTAAACACCCGAATTACTCTTATGTATCCTTAACTAAACATCCACAAATGAGAAGTGGCAACAAAAAAAGTCATGCAACAGTCCACAAATGCTACAGCTCCATATACACAGGAATGGAAAACTCAACATTGGAGTCCTTGCGGTGTGACACCTATAATATATAATAAATAAATAAATAAATAAATAGGACATAAACGGGTTAGATCCCAAGGTTTGAAAATGTGACACCCCGACTAATTAAATACCGGGTAGCTACTCCTTTATTAAATTAATTCAAAATGCCGAGTTGGTCCAGTTAATAGCATCACTGTCGAAAACATTTTAATGATTACTAACCACCTAGTATTTAAAAAGTAAGTGCCAAATTTTAATTAAAGTCTGATTAATATGCAACAAGTGTAATAAGGATAATAACACCATTCACCATAATGAAGTAAATAGAATAACCATCACAAAACGTAAATAAAGTCTGGAGGAAAAACTCCTCACTACAAATCCCACAACTGATAAGTGAACTGAATACTAAATCAATACATGCCAAAGTCTGAAAACTGTAATGGAAATGTAACTCTAATAGAAATGGGCAACATGCCCTACAACTGATAGATAATGAATCTGGAATCCAAGTGATAGAGGCGTCTACAAGACAATCCCTGTAGCTTCCACAAACAGCTACAGATCGTCACCTGAATGAGTATCCTATGCATGGTGTCCTTGTGGCTGGGCACCTAAAATGGTTTTACAAAGAAAAAATAGATTTGAAAAGCAAACGGGTCAGAGCCCGAATGTGGAGTTATATTTTAAAAACCTGCAAGTGCTTTAAAAACATTTAAAACATTAAATGCAAAGTACATGTTAGGACGTGCACTCACATGATATTCTCACCTCTCGTCTAACTGTGCACTCCTAACGTAAGTACCCATCTATAACGACACAAATTACTAGCTAAGTACCATCATATCTAGCTAGACTGTCATAGGTCCTACCCTTATTACTCGGTTCTATTAACATAATAACGCTCGTAATTAAGTAGGGGTTTAATGTAAACTCAGATGCTCAATATGAAATATATATAACTATCAGTTAACTCGTTATATTTCTTGAAACCATACCGTAATTATATTCACAACATTAACATGAGGATTCCCATTAATTAAGTATATATTATTCACACCATAAATATACTATACAAGCACCCTGAGAACTAAGCTGTGGTGCACACATACTCTGCTATCCATCCCGGTACATCACGTACATAAGGATTACATATTCCGAATCTCTCAGGAATAGTTCACAGATAACAACATCACATATAATGGAGGCGAACACAGTCACATCACATGGGCCACACACATACCTACGCTCCCACGATCAGCGGACTTATTAATATCCCAATAAGTCTTTCTATGACCTATGTTCATCAAGGTAACCAGTCTAAATCCGGGCAACACAAGGATTATAGGGCCCTAAGAGAACACAAACCTCCCGTGATAGCAAGTATGGTAGGTATGTCATACACACAAGTCATATACCAATACTAAGTAAACACACGTCTTAGTAATCCCGTAGTTTAGTCGTAGTACTATTCTCATTCTAGTACCAATATATAATTATCACAATTTATACTATTACGGTTTATAATAATACGCACCATAATTCATTCTCACGTCGTAGTAGACACTCATGTCTCAACCCAAACCGTCCATCTAATTTAACTCTCGTATATAATTTCCTTCTCATAAATACCCAAAAGTCCCAATTCTATCATTACATCATCATTGGAATGTTATCTATATCCTCGAACAAGTTTACGGGACTCCAAAAATCAAAACAGTCCAAAAAGGCCCAAACTGTCAACTCGTTAGAAGTCTCGTTCGAACGAGACTGTTCGAACGAGATTCCACTGTCAACTCGTTAGAAGTCTTGTTCGAACGAGACTGTTCGAACGAGATTCCAGTTCGTTCGAACGAACTGTACCTTCTAACGATATCTCGTTCAAACGAGATTATCGAACGAAGTTCCCTTTCGTTAGAAGCGACTGGTCAATTCGTTAGAAGCTCGTTCGAACGACCTGGGGAGGGGCTTCTAACGACCTGCCAGTTTCGTCCCAGATTTTCCTAAATCTCGTTTTTCACCATTTTTACTCCTCAAATCTCTTCTAAACTAAGTCCCAACAATCGTTTAAAGGTCTCTAAACAATCCTAAACATATTATAATCACATCCTAACACGTTTTAAAGGATTAATCCATCCTAACATTAATCAAATTTACCAATCTCTAAACTTTTTCCCCAATATTCAAGAACATGAACCCTAACTTTTTGAATCATTAATTAACTCAATATAAATCTGTTTTAATTTCTTCCAATCACCAATATCATGAGAATAATTATCTACCTATCATTCTACATGCAATTCTCCTCAATATTTTAAGTTCTAAGCTTCAAAATACATGGGTTTTCATTATCTTTCAAGAACAATTGATATTCTTCAATTTTCTAACATGGAAGGAACATTCTACGAATTTAAATATAATTAAAACACTTGCCTTGATTGTCTCTGGGTTTGGTGTAGGTTTAATGAAGCTTTTCTGCAGAATTTCTTCTCTCTCCAAGCTCCTTCTCCAATGGTGGCTTATGGTGGCTAGGGTTTTTCTTTGGGAAAGTTGTAAACCTAATGATAGCCCCCGTAGCTTAATGGGTTAATATGGGTTGGTTAGTGGGTTTAGTGGGTTAAGTCCACATCAGATTTAGACTCCTAATTTTCGTCATTATTGATTCCTCAAAATACAAAATTACCAAAATACCCTTTAGGTTGCCGGTATGGCCTAAAAATACCCCGGGACCCAAACTACACCCCCGGCTAGTGTTTTCTGACTCTCTCGACCCTTCCGGACGCGTTGGCGCACTCAAAACAACCATACAGTTTATAGAATTTTAAATTCACTTTTATAATCAAAATATTACACCGTGACGCGGCGGTCTCACGCGTCTCAACAAAATTTCTAAAATGCCGTATATCAATCTCACGACAAATTTTCATAATTCCAAATTCATATATAATCATATATGCACATAATCAAATACCAACTCGCATCTCGTTAGTATTTTTAACCCGGATTAATTTTCAATTAATACGCATTTAATTAATTAATCCCAAAAATAAATATAGCCAAAAATACGGGGTATTACATACTTCCCCCCTAATAACTGAATTTCGTCCCGAAATTCGAAACTAGAAAGTACCTGCTAAAATTAACTCTGGATAACGTTCGCGCATCTCATCCTCGCGCTCCCATGTGGACTCCTCGACATTGTGATGTCGCCACTGAACACGCACTAACGGAACTATCTTTGACCGCAGTTTCCTCTCGCTTCGGTCCAAAATAGCAATTGGCCCCTCCTCGTAGGAGCTATCTGGCTGGAGATCGATGTCCTTTACAGCAATGTGAGAATGAGCCAAATTATCTCTAAGGTATTTCCTCGGCGAGGAAATATGGAACACATCGTGAATCCGATGCAAATGCTCCGGTAACCCGAGTCTATACGCAACCGGTCCGATCCGCTCAATAATAGGAAACGGCCCCACATACCTTGGTGCCAACTTCCCCTTCTTCCCGAAACGCATAATCCCCTTCATAGGAGATACCCTGAGCAAAACATGGTCCCCTACTTGGAACTCCCTGAAAAATCTCTTCGCATCAGCATAACTCTTCTGCCTGTCTTGAGCTACCCGAATGCGACTCTGAATCAACTCAATCCTTGCCGAAGTATCCTGAATCACTTCTGGCCCAAGCAGTTTGTTGTCCCCCACCTCTAACCAACATGATGGGGAACGACAAGGCCTACCGTACAATGCCTCAAACGGAGCCATGCCAATAGTGAACTGATAGGAGTTGTTATAAGCAAACTCCACCAGTGGAAGGTACTGCTCCCATCCACCCCCAAAGTCAATAATGCACATGCGTAGCATGTCCTCCAACATCTGATTTGTGCGCTCAGTCTGCCCATCAGTCTACGGATGATACGCCGTACTCAACCGCAATTCCATGACCATGGCCTCCTGGAAACTCTCCCAAAACCTCGAAACAAATATCTTGTCTCTGTCAGACACGATATTTAGGGGCACACCGTGAAGTCTCACAATCTCTGAAATGAAGAGCTGGGCATACTGTCCCGTAGTGTAGTCAGTCCTTACGAGTAAAAAGTGAGCGACCTTGGACAACCTGTCCATAATTACCCAAACGGATTCATGACCCCTCTGCGACGTAGGCAACCCCGTGATAAAGTCCATGGATATGCTCTCCCACATCCACACCGGGACCTCCAATGGCTGTAGAAATCCTGCCGGTCTCTGATGATCAACTTTTACAAGCTGACAAGTGGCGCATTTCGAAACAAACTCAGCGATATCTCTCTTCATACCGCTCCACCAATACTGGCATCTCATATCTTGGTACATTTTGTCCCCTCCGGGATGTACCGCGAACCGTGAGCCGTGCGACTGATAGAACGAGTCATTAGCCTGTGCCCGTACTACCTTCGTGACAATCTGCGGTGTAACGGTCATCACAGACATGAAAGATCGGGCCACTGCATCCTGGTGTCCCAATTCCTTCCACTTAGCCTTCCACACCTCT
Source organism: Sambucus nigra (assembly GCA_949130495.1). Taxonomy (NCBI): domain Eukaryota; kingdom Viridiplantae; phylum Streptophyta; class Magnoliopsida; order Dipsacales; family Adoxaceae; genus Sambucus; species Sambucus nigra. The sequence continues at coordinate 376,721,857 of OX422214.1, read as the reverse complement.
GCCACCTCATATGCTGGTCTACGGCTCAACGCGTCTGCTACCACGTTAGCCTTACCTGGGTGATACTGGATGTCGAACTGGTAGTCCTTCACAAACTCAAGCCACCTACGCTGCCGCATATTCAATTCCTTCTGCATGAAAAGATACTGTAGGGACTTGTGGTCTGTGAATAGTTGGAACTTCTCCCCCAAAAGGTAGTGCCTCCAAATCCGTAGGGCAAATACCACTGCCGCCAACTCCAAATCATGCGTGGGGTAATTCTTCTCATAAGTCTTAAGCTTACGGGAAGCATAAGCTATGGCCTGTCTCTCCTACTGCAATACACCTCCCAGTCCTTGCAATGATGCATCGGTGTAAACTAAATACTCAACTCCTGGTCTCGACAATGCTAACACAGGTGCTGAGGTCAATTTGTCCTTCAATTCATCGAATGCCAACTGACAGGCATCACTCCAGATGTAGGGCACACCCTTACGAGTCAGATGTGTCAAAGGACCTACTATCTCCGAGAAACCCCGAATAAACCTCCTGTAGTATCCTGCTAGACCCAAGAAACTACGAATCTCAGTCGGTGTCGTGGGCTGTCCCCACTCCCTCACCGCTGATACTTTCCCCGGATCAACAGATATTCCCCGGTCGGAAATGATATGTCCCAAAAACTGGACTTCCTTCAGCCAAAACCCGCACTTCTCATATTTTGCATACAACTCGTTCTGACGAAGTGTCTGCAAAACCTGCCTCAAATGCTCGGCGTGCTCCTCCTCTGTCTGGGAGTAAACCAGAATGTCATCAATGAAGACAATGACAAACTGATCTAGGAAATCCCTGAACACTCTGTTCATCAAGTCCATAAACACAGCTGGAGCGTTGGTCAAACCGAAAGGCATAACCCGAAACTCGTAAGAACCATATCTCGACAAGAACGTAGTCTTCGAGACATCCTCCTCCCTGATACACAACTGATGGTATCCCGATCTCAAATCAATCTTCGAGAAGAAAGAAGCTCCTCTCAATTGGTCGAATAAGTCATTGATTCGAGGCAACGGATACTTATTCCGTGTCGTGACCTTATTCAACTCTCGGTAGTCCACACACAATCTCAGGGAACCGTCCCTCTTCTTCACAAACAAAACCGGAGCGCCCCAAGGTGAGGTACTCCTGCGAATAAAGCCCTGACCTAACAGCTGCTCTATCTGATCCCGTAACTCCCTCATCTCAGCTGGAGCCATACGGTACGGTGCGCGTGCTATAGGTCTCGTACTCGGTAGCAAATCTATAACAAAGTCTATCTCTCGACTGGGTGGTAAGCCTGGTATCTCCTGAAACACATCCGAATACTCCCTGACAACTGGGATCGAATCTAAAGGAATCACAACCTCCTTAGAGGTATCCTCCTCTAGGTAATACAGATGAGCGGTCAATCCTCCCTCTGGGCGAGGCATCGCCACTATAAACATCTCTTGCCCCGGAATGGCAAAAATAATGCTCCCGCTGAAGCAATCAATCATGGCCCTATAAGCTACGAGCCAATCCATACCGATAATCACATCGTGAACATGCATATCTAATACTAACATGTCTGCAGGTAATACTAAACCACCAATCTCTACCCCCACTCCCCGGCATATAAAGAAAATAAGTGACCCACTCCCCAATGGTGAGTCGACACACGTCACTGTGCTCTCTGCCGTATCTAACAATCCTAAGGCTTTCGCGAAGTGTGTAGCTATAAAACAGTGTGTAGCACCCGTATCAAACAATACCCGACCCATAGTGCCATGGATAGAAAACGTACCCTCAATCGCGGGCGGTGCCTGAGGAATTGCAGCCTGGTGGACGTTGTATACACGTCCATACTATAGCTGCCCCTGCTGAACTGGGACTGCTGGAATGGGTGGCAATGCTGCCATCTGTGGCGGTGCGGGGAGAGCGGCGGGAAACATAGGCCTCTGTGGCTCCTGGCCAGCACCCTGCTGCTGCTGCTGTGGGGCCCTGCCCCTATCAGGACAATCCTGTCGTTTATGGCCAGTCTTGCCACAAACAAAGCACTTCCCTGGGAAGTTCCCTCCTCTCTGCCCCTGCTATCCCCGGCCCTGGTGGCCGTTACCGTTCCTCCCTTGGCCCTGCTGGCCCTGGTGAAACTGCTGCCCATTCTGCCCCTGTTGGCCCTGATGGCCGTTTGGACCCTGATGGCCCTGACGAAAACCTCCCTGTCCCTGTCTGTAGTTCCCTGACCGGAACATCTTATTATCCCCCTATTGGGAGCCCTGCTCACCCTGTCTCTGCCCCTGACCAGATTGTGCCCCGCTGGCACCATGTCCTCCAGTCCTGCCCTGATGGCTAGACTCCCCCGACCTCTTGCCCTCGGCCATATGAAAACGGTGGTCCTGGCAGTGTAACAATGCAGCGTTAACCACATCAGAATAGGTGGCCAACGATAGGTTCCCTAACAGATGCTGACGGATCCTCCAAGTCAACCCGTTGGTGAACTTCTCAATCTTCTTCTTCTCTGTTGGTATCTCATCTGGAACGATATTCAACAGATTCGTGAACTCGGCCTCATACTCGGCCACGGTCTTACCCTCCTGCCTCAGATTCATCAGCTTCCTCCTCATTTCCGTATGAACAGCCGACGGAAAGTACTTGCGGTCAAACCTCACCCAGAAGTCCTGAATAGTGAGAGTATCCCTCTCCTCCATGGTGGTAGTGCAGATCCGACTAGCTTGAAAGTAGCTAGCACCTGCTTCTAGACGTCCGTGCACTCATACATCCTCAAGTGCCTCTGCATGTCCTTCCTCCACTGGCTCGAGACTACCACATCTGAGCTACCTGCAAACTCTGGCGGATGCGCTTTCTGAAAAGCGTCACGTACACATTCCCAAGCAGACGGGAATGCATTTTCCTGTATTGGCGCGGCAACCGGCGCCTGAGGTGGTGCCTGCTGAACAACGGCAATTGCGGCATTTACCGCTTGGGCTACTATAGCTGCAACCTCAGCGGCGTTCATCATGCCCTGAACTGGAGCGGGCTGGGGTTCGGGCGTTGCATCCCTGGGAACTCGTCGTGCACGTCGTGGAGGCATCTGAAATAAGAACAAAGTTTATAAGTTCGTTGTTTATAAACTTAAGAGAGCTGAAGAACGAAGCATATACAAAAAGAGTACAACAGTCCTAAAATATAGGGCTCTATCTCAAAGAAACTTAGCGGAGACATAATAAGCCGTCAGATCCGAAAGGACACTAGAACCTGATGCTCTGATACCACCTATGACACCCCGACTAATTAAATACCGGGTAGCTACTCCTTTATTAAATTAATTCAAAATGCCAAGTTGGTCCAGTTAATGGCATCACTGTCGAAAACATTTTAATGATTACTAACCACCTAGTATTTAAAAAGTAAGTGCCAAATTTTAATTAAAGTATGATTAATATGCAACAAGTGTAATAAGGATAATAACACCATTCACCATAATGAAGTAAATAGAATAACCATCACAAAACGTAAATAAAGTCTGGAGGAAAAACTCCTCACTACAAATCCCACAATTGATAAGTAAACTGAATACTAAATCAATACATGCCAAAGTCTGAAAACTGTAATGGAAATGTAACTCTAATAGAAATGGGCAACATGCCCTACAACTGATAGATAATGAATCTGGAATCCAAGTGATAGAGGCGTCTACAAGCAAATCCCTGTAGCTTCCATAAACAGCTACAGATCGTCACCTGAATGAGTATCCTATGCATGGTGTCCTTGTGGCTGGGCACCTAAAATGGTTTTACAAAGAAAAAATAGATTTGAAAAGCAAACGGGTCAGAGACCGAATGTGGAGTTATATTTTAAAAACCTGCAAGTGCTTTAAAAACATTTAAAACATTAAATGCAAAGTACATGTTAGGACGTGCACTCACATGATATTATCACCTCTCGTCTAACTGTGCACTCCTAACGTAAGTACCCATCTATAACGACACAAATTACTAGCTAAGTACCATCATATCTAGCTAGACTGTCATAGGTCCTACCCTTATTACTCGGTTCTATTAACATAATAACGCTCGTAATTAAGTTGGGGTTTAATTTAAACTCAGATGCTCAATATGCAATATATATAACTATCAGTTAACTCGTTATATTTCTCGAAACCATACCGTAATTATATTCACAACATTAACATGAGGATTCCCATTAATTAAGTATATATTATTCACACCATAAATATACTATACAAGCACCCCGAGAACTAAGCTGTGGTGCACACATACTCTGCTATCCATCCCGGTTCATCACGTACATAAGGATTACATATTCCGAATCTCTCAGGAATAGTTCACAGATAACAACATCAGATATAATGGAGGCGAACACAGTCACATCACATGGGTCACGCACATACCTACGCTCCCACGATCAACGGACTTATTAATATCCCAATAAGTCTTTCTATGACCTATGTTCATCAAGGTAACCAGTCTAAATCCGGGCAACACAAGGATTAGAGGGCCCTAAGCGAACGCAAACCTCCTGTGATAGCAAGTATGGTAGGTATGTCATACACACAAGTCATATACCAATACTAAGTAAACACACGTCTTAGTAATCCCGTAGTTTAGTCGTAGTACTATTCTCATTCTAGTACCAATATATAATTATCAAAGTTTATACTATTACGGTTTATAATCATACGCACCATAATTCATTCTCACGTCGTAGTAAACACTCACGTCTCAACCCAAACCGTCCATCTAATTTAACTCTCGTATATAATTTCCTTCTCATAAATACCCAAAAGTCCCAATTCTATCATTACATCATCATTGGAATGTTATCTACATCCTCGAACAAGTTTACGGGACTCCAAAAATCAAAACAGTCCAAAAAGGCCCAAACTGTCAACTCATTAGAAGTCTCGTTCGAACGAGACTGTTCGAACGAGATTCCACTGTCAACTCGTTAGAAGTCTCGTTCGAACGAGACTGTTCGAACGAGATTCCAGTTCGTTCGAATGAACTGTACCTTCTAACGATATCTCGTTCGAATGAGATTATCGAACGAAGTTCCCTTTCGTTAGAAGCGACTGGTCAATTCGTTAGAAGCTCGTTCGAACGAGTTCGTTCGAACGACCTGGGGAGGGGCTTCTAACGACCTGCCAGTTTCGTCCCAGATTTTCCTAAATCTCGTTTTTCACCATTTTTACTCCTCAAATATCTTCTAAACTAAGTCCCAACAATCGTTTAAAGGTCTCTAAACAATCCTAAACATATTATAATCACATCCTAACACGTTTTAAAGGATTAATCCATCCTAACATTAACCAAATTTACCAATCTCTAAACTTTTTCCCCAATATTCAAGAACATGAACCCTAACTTTTTGAATCATTAATTAACTCAATATAAATCCGTTTTAATTTCTTCCAATCACCAATATCATGAGAATAATTATCTACCTATCATTCTACATGCAATTCTCCTCAATATTTCAAGTTCTAAGCTTCAAAATACATGGGTTTTCATTATCTTTCAAGAACAATTGATATTCTTCAATTTTCTAACATGGAAGGAACATTATACGAATTTAAATATAATTAAAACACTTGCCTTGATTGTCTCTGGGTTTGGTGTAGGTTTAATGAAGCTTTTCTGCAGAATTTCTTCTCTCTCCAAGCTCCTTCTCCAATGGTGGCTTATGGTGGCTAGGGTTTTTCTTTGGGAAAGTTGTAAACCTAATGATAGCCCCCGTAGCTTAATGGGTTAATATGGGTTGGTTAGTGGGTTTATTGGGTTAAGTCCACATCAGATTTAGACTCCTAATTTTCGTCATTATTAATTCCTCAAAATACAAAATTACCAAAATACCCTTTAGGTTGCCGGTATGGCCTAAAAATACCCCGGGACCCAAACTACACCCCCGGCTAGTGTTTTCTGACTCTCTCGACCCTTCCGGATGCGTTGGCGCACTCAAAACGACCATACGGTTTATAGAATTTTAAATTCACTTTTATAATCAAAATATTATACCGTGACGCGGCGGTCTCACGCGTCTCAACAAAATTTCTAAAATGCCGTATATCAATCTCACGAAAAAAATTTCATAATTCCAAATTCATATATAATCATATATGCACATAATCAAATACCAACTCACATCTCGTTAGTATTTTTAACCCGGATTAATTTTCAATTAATACGCATTTAATTAATTAATCCCAAAAATAAATATAGCCAAAAATACGGGGTATTACAGAAAATAGTTTAGCAAGTGAATTAAAATGCATAATAGTTATGAATGCACAATTTCATAATATAAAGTGGTACCGCACGCTCTTGAGACTCAACCTTACCCCTCAACTATAGTGCGCACCTAAACGTATGCATTTAATCTTAATCAAGCTTCCCAAATCATCTAGGGATAAATCAACCTCAAGTCTATGCATTTATCCCACTCACGTATCTAGTTTACACAAAACGTAATCATTTCAATCTCATCCTAAATGATTATATGACAATTGATTACTTAATAACTTTCACATGTTATTTTCATAACATATCACGCATTATCTTCAAGTCGGTATAAGATTAGTCTCACTATTATACGAAATAAATCATCTCTACCAAGTACACATAAATAACACACATAATATATGTATACTAACCATCCCTCGGAGCTTTATGTGAATGGATGCAGTCTTTACAATGTTACCATCTTCCAGCAAATTATTCACATACAAACCTGGGTTTCCAGCGGTCGGACTCTCACACCAACTTAGTATAAACCAAATTACAAACGTAGGGGTAACAATCATAGTTCCTCATCAGTAATAAGAAGAATCATACCAAAGACTTCTTACCCTTGATTAATGCCACATAATAAATAAATGGACGCTATGGCCTGGGGACTATATGCAACCCTTCTCTTCAAGCTAGGGGTCGCACCCATATTGCGCAAATTCCCTTGATAGCACTAGAAGGGTATGTCCACACAATAAATATATATATATATATATCTTACACACAAAATGTATATATACACATTGTATATACAAACCATCTCATATCCGAATGTATATAACAATAATCCCGGCTATGTACATATCACTCATCACACTAGCCGATAATCCACTTAAGTATTCCCAATTCATTTTATGATATAATTGCTCACTTGAACCATTATCATTAATTACACATATTATTTAAATAGTCACCAAATCAACACCTCGCAGGACACATGACCTCTCTCAACTAGCCCGTATCCATCCTTAAGGAAATTCTTATCACTAGGAGAATTTAAGCAAGAAATCGGCATAACAAACTCTCAAATATGCCTCCATAATTGACCCGATCTCTCCTCAGCCATCATGTCATGGCATTATCCCACCTTTTTAACTCATACACATCTTTATCTTATTATTTTAAAGGGTTCCCAATCAACACATCCAAGTAGAAAGAAGTTAATCACATTTTAGAAAATATCTCAAAACAATAAGATTTTTGAATCAATTCGCACTAGGCTGAATCGATTCACCCCTATAGCGAATCGATTCGCCAGACTATGAATCGATTCGATCAAAGAGACCTAATGAATCGATTCTAATAAGAGTGAATCGATTCGATTCCCAAGACCTGATGCTTTTGCTTCCCGCCAAATCAATTCCGCGACTGCAGCATGCCACAATTTTACCCTTCAGCATTGACTATGAAAACTTTACACCAAAATCCAACTCTACTCCATAATCTTCCCAATCAACCATAGTTTCTAACATAATAAGTCTACCCATATATGAAACCTAACCATTTTCATCAACAAACCCATATACACATCAAATGCAAGATTTAATCAAGAATTTTAGGATTTAATCATGAATTCTCAAAATCAACTAATTCACCAACAAATTATGAAATAATTCACACACAAAGATCATTTAGCAAGTTTAATCACTAGCCTCAAAGATGTAGAATCTGAATCCTCTTCAAAGTTGCGGATTTAAACGGAAATTACCAAAGCTCTAAGGTTTTCTCCTATTTCCTCTTCTTTCTTTGTCTCAAAGATGGGTTTTCTTGCTTTTTGTTACTAACCCTCATACGAGCCTAATAACCCTTATCTTAATTACTCCCAGATTTAAATGATAATAAACACTTAAAATGACTCGTATACCCCAATTCGAGTCAAACTAGCTAAAAAGACCCCGAAACTCAATTTAAAACCCCCGGCCAATCATTTTGATTATCTCGGCCCTTCTGAGGTCAACTGTGCACTTCAAATTATCATCCGATACTCCAAACTAAAATCCTCTCCAACCTCATGTAATTCATACACACATATAATCCAGTTGAGAAATAACCAATACCCACCGCTAATACTCACATATGAGGTAATAATAGGCAATATAATTATATTTACCTTATCACACTAGCAAATATACAATTCGCATAAATATTAACTATTCTACACAAATTAATATCCATGTTAAATTCTCGTTTTAATTTTCAATTCTATTAAATCACACACTCACCAGGTAATTTAATATATAAATAAATACACGAAAGTAAGGGGTATTACACTGCTCAATATTTATTCTGTCACTAAACATTAATTCCCTCTAATGATTTTTTTCTTGAAGAAATAAACTCAGTATACCTAATTAATATGTTTATAATTTTAAGCATCATAAGTTACTAGCATTATCTTTATCTTTACATTTAATCATCACTTCCACTTTAGCTAGGTCATTGTGGTGACTACCAAACATTTCATAATATGAATATTACATTAAGTAAATGCACCCATACAGAAGTCATAAAATTTTCACTTATCTTCATTAAATATTTCATTAGTAATTAACTAAAGTATTCATGTTGGTGTTTTCATACTCTTAATTGGTAATATAATAATATAAGAAATAATGGCAGTTATATTTGATGACCTATATTTCCATTCCCTAAATTTATACAACCCATTAACATTTTCTCTATCGTTATAATTGGACATGTAGGTTGCCGATCACAATGATTAAATAAACAATAATATGCATGCACTGTCATAAAGTATCAACACCATTGCATTCAATATCATAAATGGACTAAAACAAGTTTATTATTTATTCCATGATATTAAATAATGAATGATGTGAAAGCATCGGTTTATTATTTATTTTTTGCATGATGTTAATACATCTGTCTATTATTTACTTCTTTGTTATTGATCACTATATGAACAACAAACCTTACATTATACAAATATAATAGTTAAACATATATGTTAATAAACAACCATGATATATGAACAATTTAAATTATTGTCTACTGTGTAATTTGAAATCCACGAAATGCTTTAATAGGTCTCAATGTGAAAATGAAATAGATGATGAGCTTCCCGAAGGCATTATCTTAATATTAATAATAAATGAGTAAGGCATAAATCATTTACTTTTATATCATCATGTCGTTGGGGATTGGGATTGACATTAAAGAACAAAAAAATTTAGCCCGAAATTTTCTATTGATCATGCATTAGAAAGTAAAAAGAGGAATTGCGTTTAAAGAATAAACATAGGGTTTCGAATCATGATACATTTGTGAATCTTGTTATTGATCTGAATGAGGAGATATATGTGGATTAAAATGATGATCTTACTTCCCTCCCATTGTCTATAAAAACCTTGGTAGAATCCCCTAAAAGCCTCAGATTTTCTACTATATAAGCCACCCAAAGTAAGCATTATGTGTGGGCTCTATTGGAGGTGAGAACATGTTAAAATATGAATCACTTTTTCTCTAAGCATACCTTAACAAAAATGTGAATAATATTTTTTCTCTCACTCTCCAACCCTAGATAATGTCTTTTACAGCCTTAGCCCATTTCATTCAACTATATAAATAAGTACATGTAGTAGACTCCGGGAAGTTAGGGTTTCCAGAGAGTTTGGGTTGACTACTTTGGTAATGAACTATGCTGGGGACCCAAGATTAAATAATTAAATTGGCTTTCAAATAAATATCTAACAATAGAAAATTATATTTTTTTTCTTCCTTATTTAATCTCGATTAATTCTAGTATATATTCATCAATGCACTCTAATTTAATTATCTCAAAATCACTCAGAATAAATTGGTCTTATTTGCAAAGTTGTTATGGTAGATGATATGATTCCACACGTCACACGTTAAGTATACAATGCATGCTTAGTCAAATCAATTCGTCACTAATTGATTTTAACCAACATCTACTTTATTCCTTGATTCGCATACTTAACTTATTTAATACTCTACTGAATTGTAAAATCCACCCACTAGGTTTACTAGTAAAAAAACTCAAAAGTCTATCATGGGAGTATCAAAATCCAAAATCTTTTTAGGATGCGGATTCCTGTGAACTATGATCGTAGACCTTCTGTTACAATGACTGTGAATCGTGCATAGATTAAGATCATATAAGATTTAATTTTTCCCATAAAATTCAAATAAAAAATAATACAAGCATTCTGATCATCATAACTGTTAGGATTAAGAATCTATGCACCCTTTTCAAATGTTGTGAGATTATTTATGTATAATCTAGTTATCACCTAGGCTTGAATCTTATGGTTCTTCGTGTTCAGTACATTCTTGAATGTTCCGTGGTAATCCTCTTTGAACTATCATACACATTACTGAACCATCAGACATGTTGAATAGTTTTAGATGAACTGCTAGGATTGCACACACATATTTACCGATAGAATTTCAACCCTTTATATAGGTTTTGAACAGTTTAATTATAATAGAATCAGAAGATCGCCAGTGACCAGACCGAACCATCTCATCGAAATTCTTATTAAGTCCAATTGATAGACATGGTATACTATATATTTAAACATAAACATAAGTAATTTTGTATAACATGATTCTTATTTCAAAATAGGCTGACATACCTTAACTGAAAACTCCAATCCCTACATAATTTCTAAACTTATGTATGGTGAACAAATTACATAGAATGGGACCAAAACTAATGTGGGTTAAATTAACACGTGGTATCATTATTTCAATGTTAACATTAAGTTGTTGATATTTTTAGGATACTTAATTTCGTGACATGATAATTCATTTCATAAATCATAGCACAGTGTTTGATGTCCCCCAATTTGTTAATAAAACAATTTGGGTAAATTTTAAATAAATTCCCTTAAACTATCTTGGGTTTACCGGTTGTAACAACCCAAGTTTTTGAGCGGCTATTTTATATTATTTTGCCCGATGGGCTAATTTTATAAAATAGCGGGATGTTGGAGTAAAGGTTGTTTCCCGTGAGATTAAGGGATAATATTTACTATGTTCTGTCTATTTACCGTATGAGAAGGTAAATAGCATAATATTGTGATATATTGCGTCGTTATATGTAAAAACGACGGTTATGGTTTAAAAATAAATTTGAGTATAATTAAGGAAATAAAATGAATTTAGAACATAAAATCTGTTCACGTTATCCCGAATGCAAAAATAAGGGGTGCGGTTGTGTTTAGAATAGTCGAGATAGTCGAAATAAGTGTCACGTTGTATTTTTGGGTTTCGGGCACTTTTTACGCGCAATGGCTCTATTATGTGGTTATGAGTCATTTTAATTGTGTATTAGCAATTAAGAGGGGGAATTGTGTTTTATAGCCCGTTTAAGTCCCCCACCCCTTTTTCTTTCTTCATTTGTGAGAGAAGCCAAAGGAGAGAGAGAGTAGAGAGAGTTGGGAGAAATTGAGAAAAATGGAAAATGGAAAATTGAGGCTGAAATCCATTGCTACCGGAGGTGGACCCGAGACTACGAACCCGAGGTGAGTTTCTTACTTGCTATATATTGATTTAATGTGATAAATTGCATGTTTAGTTAAGTTTTGGGAAATTTAAACCATAAATTTGGTTTTGTTGATTTTGATGATTAAACCCCCAAATTCTAGGTTTTAATTGGTTTAGAGGATAAATTATAAATTACTAATAGTGTAGTAATGATTTGGGTTAAATTGTTGTTGTTGGTGTTGGGAAGGATCAAGGGTTTGAGGGTTTTGGGGTTTTAGGGTTCAAACAACCCGAAGCCCATACTTGAAATTTCTGCAGGACCGAATCGATTCGCCCCTAGCGAATCGATTCGGTAATAGGGATGGTTATAGGTCTAAATAGGGCGAATCTATTCGGACCATCCGAATCGATTTGGGGTTATGCAGAATGCCAGGGTCTTCTTGACCGAATCGATTTGGCCAGGGCGAATCGATTCCGAATTCCTGCATTTTTGGGATATTTTTCTAGCTTAGTTTTTAGCCCTTTTCTTTTAGGTTAGAGGTTTAGGAACCTTCCTTTGGGATGTAATTAAGAGTCCTATAGGGTTGCCTTGGGTAGACTAATGTCCTAGGATAAAATTGGATGATTGGGCTTACCTCGAGGGCTAGTTGTTTAGGTTTATGTCCATATAAATTAAGGGATTAACCGAAAGGTAAAATTGGAGATAAAATGCAAAAGTTGAGGCTTTTGGGAGACACTCCTTGAAGGAGGCTTACTTTGAGGGTTTATGAAATGGTATGAACTCTTGGAGACTAGTTTGAGATTTATGGTGCTTCGGGTATTATGGCATTAATAAAATATGACTCTAAGAATAAGAAATGCATATTATAAAATGTGGTACTAAATGAATAAGTACCAATGATTTTGAGAATGTAAAAATTGGATGTTTTCAAAAGGAAAAAGTAATGATTTTCCTAAATGTTAATTTATGGTTACACACCCTCTCTAAATGAAATCATAAGGGAAGTTCGTGCGTTGTGGTGAAGCCCACTGGCTAATGAATGCAGGGTGGATATAGTCCCTAGGCCATATGAGCGTTTGTTGTATATCTTTTTGCGATGGGTAGGTAATTCCTGATGTGGTTATGAGTACCCCGCAGGCATATGGCCGCTTCCCGACGTCTTGCGTAATAGGTGCCCAGGTTATCTTGTTTGATAGGCCCTGGAAGATGATGGTCATTTAGGGGCGCGCCCAGTGGGGAAACTCGGAGGGGCGATCTTAGAATCGTTATATGTATATAAATATAACTTTTCATAATCAAGTGGGACTTGATGTATGAGATATGCCATAAAGAGCATGATGAAGTGCCATAAAGAGCACAATGAAATGCCACAAAGAGCATTTGATGATGATTATATTCCTAATAAGGAAGGTATTTTAAAAGTGCCATAAAGAGCACAATGAAACGCCACAAAGAGCATGAAAATTACGATTATAATTCCAAATAAGGAATAGAACTATGAAATTGTATGGTAAACATTTGATAAAGTGTTGTACCATTTATATATATTCCTAAAAGAAGAATTGGGAATTATGTTTTCGATGGTGAATGGAATTTAATTAAGTGTTCTTGAGTAGCTGTAGATCCTATGCGTACACATACATATATATTCATTATGTACTGAGGGTCTAATGGATCTCGATGATCAACCTTGCCTAAGTATTAGTGTATCGGGGGGGGTTCCTTATTTGGATTTCGCTTTGCGAGACACCCCACGTACAAATAGGGCATAGTGTTGAGACTGGGGAGAAGTTAGCCTTTGGTACTTGGGTTAACTAGAGCATATCATGATATTGCGCTAGGTTGCTTTTAGACTGACAGGTGAGAAATATTATTATTATTTTCGAGAGAATTATGCACTTAACTGTCATGCATTTTAGTCACATGGGAATCATATTCAACAGGGTCCTGACCCGTCTATATTTATTTGTTTCTGCATATACTACTTGTCGTACAGGTGCTCTACTGCATGGACACCCGTATTTACATTTCCATTCTGGTTGTCAAGAAGCTACAGCATATTGAGGATGTTGTAGGTTATTTGTATTAGACGCTTCTTTTCATTGTACTCTAGTTATGTTCAGTTTATTTATTCGGGCGTGTTTCCCCAGTGTTGCACTCACTTATTATATTGTAAATATTGAAATGTAATACTCGGTGTAACTAATTGTATTGGTCTGTTCACCCACAGCTTATTCGCTGATTATTTATTTTATTGTCATTCTCTATTCATCGATTTTTGATATCCACAATTTTTACAAATGGTATTGTCTAAGTGTTTTTCTTTTACTTACTAAATTTTGAATTTGACAGTCTGTTTTCTAAAATTATTGGTGGTTATCTCGTAATATTATTTTAAATCGACAGTGATGCTGAGAATGGACCATCTATGATTCCTGGGATTATTAGAGTATTGGGCTGGCCACCTATTATTTTAGTAGGCGGGTTGTCACAGATGGTATCAGAGCATTAGGTTCTAGAGTCCTTAGGAATCCATACGGATGTATTGCGTCTTCTGCATTTCTTTTATTTGATATAGAGCCTTAGGATTAAGATCGTTGATTTCTCTTGTGAGATTTCGTTCTTCTGCTAGGTTGTGAGAACCCTGAAACTCTTTTGCGCGTTTTGTGAATGGTGGTCGGGGATGAGGACCGCTTTAGAGGTCGCTTCCTTTGTAGCATTATCTTATATTGCTACGGTGACTACTAAGTACACTGGATATAGTTTTCCTAGTGCCGCTGTCGGTCGAGAGTGGTATTAAGCTTGGGATTCCAAGCGATATTAAGTTGAAGCTGAGAGGTCCTTAATGAGGACCACATGTTGAAGTTACGTTAGATAGAGGAGGTGTAATCTCGTATAGAAAGAATATAAGGCCTGAGAGCTTGGCCTAGAGTGGGGTACAGAAGTGCCCAGGTGCGAAGATTGGAGGAAAATCTTCCACCCATTTGGAGTAAGGTTAAAGTGGCGGAAAAAGGTAGTCGCCTTATATTGGTGGAGCAAGAAGTTTTGCCCATAGAGGAATCTGGTAGATGTTTTTAATAACGAGTTTATCTAGGATGACAGGAATGATGAGAAGGTAGGATTCTCATGTATTCACGCAAGGTTCGGTTAGAGGCCGGCAGTGAATAAAGGGTATTACGATTAAGGAAAATGTGCACCGAAATAAGGATGTTTCAAGGAAGAGAGAGCCCTTCAATGAAAATAATAGGCTCATAAGTAAGTGTTGTTAACACGTTAGGAGAAGTGGTGTTCGTGAGACCCCATCGGTGGACCTCCACCCGGGGAAGACTCACTGAACTAGACAGGGGAGCCCTGTAGAGTGTTCTCTTAACTAAAGGAGTTAAGGGAACTACTCGAGAAATCGTTAGGGTAGCTAGCCATGGAAGTAGTTTAGTGTGAATGGGACTAGAATATGTTCCTAGGAACCATTGGTAGTGGCCAAGTAGATTGGAATGAATGTTGGCGGGAATTTCCACCAGAGTTTAGGGTGGGGTGTTCCTTATCATAAGATGGAATAGTATTGTATTTACCCTAGATCCGGGTGTGTACATTGAGCTGGTAGTAGTATATTTGTATGGCTTCCATGATAGGGAAGTTCTATCTTCTTCTTTCACTCGTTATGGGGCGAGTGATGATATGTGTGGTGTGTGCTACTTGTATTATGTATAATGTATGAGTAGAGATATTCTTGGATTCGTTGGTGTGATAGCAAGTGAATAAATCACGAGGCTACCCTATTTCTAGTTCTAGAAAAGGACTAGTTGTTCTACAATATCTCTCCTGAATACAGGCTGAGACTTTATAGAGGTGGTTTACGGTATGTATATAGTTTTCATTTTTATTTTATTTTGCTTTGTTTGTTTTGTTTTATTATTTACTTGCTTGCTTGTGTGTGATTTTGCCTTATCTCCACAACCAACAAGTTAAGGGGATTGTGTTGAAGGGGTTCCTTGTTTGGATTTCGCTTCGGCGAGACACTCCAGGCATGAACCTTAACGACGTTGGAAGTGGAGAGATGTGCGTTTTCTTTCTTTTCTTTCTTTTCTTTTCTTTTTCGTTGGTTAAGTGCTGGGTTGGAAAGTTTAGCCAAGAATCACGTAAATGAGTGATTAGAGGGCTAAGTTAAAGTGCGTAATATGAGCACTGTGATAGTTTTCCTCTGATCGATGTGGGGAAGACTAAGATATGAAGTCGAATTGAGACTTATGGTTATGCCTTAATGAGAAGGCCATCTATAAAAGATGTATGTATGTATATTAGGATAAAGTGTTAGTGGCATTTTACAGAAAGTAAATGACAGGTTAGCAAAAATTTTAAGTTGTTTGAGATGGTAGGACTTAGAAGTAGAAATGCATTAGTAGGATTATGAGTTAGGAATTCTAGTGATCCTGATCATGTGTCTTAGACCGTTACTTCTCGATGACCGACGAAGCGAGGTAGTAGTGTAACAGGAGGGTTCCTTATTTGGATTTCGCCTCGACGAGACATCCCACGCACGAAACCGAGCGAATGTTGGGAGTTGGGAAAGGTCTTGGACACTAGGGATATAATTAGGATAATACGCATACGCCTATATTAGGATAGATAGATTGACCTTAGGATTATTAGGACGTAAGGCCTTTAGGGCATATAACGTTATTTTTGGGAGGCGACGAGGAGTTGACCACAATAGGTTTGTTGGTTAACTCTAGATGGGGTTTGGTCCCTAGAACGATGAAGAAGTTTAGGATCTTGAGTGATTCGGAACGATAGGCCATAGATGGTGGGGCCTTTTATAGATAAAGCCTTATGTCGATAACCTATCTTTCGAGGAGTTGAAGTATGAGTTGACTTTTACTCCTGCACTCGTGTTGTTATGATCGAAAGTGGCTTTGACGAATGAGTCTTTGCCAGGAACGAGAAGTATTAATACCGGAGCATGAACCCCTTTATTTATGCGTCTCACAGACTTAAACTCCGTGAGAAGTATTATCCCCCGCTTTAGAGTTCGTAGCGGTAGTTTTCGCCTAAGTAGAGGCACTACTTCCTGGGCAGGAATTAGGTCTTTTCACGAACTAGAAGTTGGAGTTCGTAAAGGACTATCAACTGGATATTCCCTTTTGCTAAAGAAATGCTGATGGGGTAGTTGATGCGCCGAGTAGAAAATTCGTCGAAGAGATTAGTTATGGCATGGAATACCAAGTAGAACAAGCTTCACCGAGGGGACGCTATAGTAAGGGCGTTCATGTCCGTGATTAACCAACTCACCTATTAGTGTGAAGAGACTAGTGGTGGGACGAGGAAGGAGTGGAGTAATAGCTTTTCAGAATGAAATTTTCGTACGATTGTTCGGATTGATTATTACGAGGAGGGTACCGTGAGTGTGGCCTAGTGTAGTTATTCCCTAGCAAGGGTATAACGTGATTCGGGAAGAAAGGCAAGGTATGCCGAGATGTGTAGGTATCTCCTTCCGTAGTAGAAAGTTAGGATCGATAGTTCATGAGGAACGGTTTGGTGCTATGTTAGAGCACGGAGAATGTAGACTGAGATCAAATAGTGATGACCTTAGTCCAAGTCCAAAGGGGGACGCCGCTCTATCAAGGGGTTTGCTAAAAATGATAGAACGATAGTTTAGTATGGTATACCCTTTATATGATTAAGGTTATACTATATGCCTGAATTTTGAGGAAAAAATTCCCTTCTAAGGAGGGGAGTATGTAACAACCCAGGTTTTTGAGCTGTTATTTTTTATTATTTTACCCGATGGGCTAATTTTATAAAATAGGGGGATGTTGGAGTAAAGGTTGTTTCCCGTGAGATTAAGGGATAATATTTACTGTGTTCTGTCTATTTATCGTATGAGAAGGTAAATAGCATAATATTGTGATATATTGTGTCGTTATATGTAAAAACGACGGTTATGGTTTATAAATAAATTTGAGTATAATTAAGGAAATAAAATGAATTTAGAACATAAAATTTGTTCACGTTATCCCGAATGCCAAAATAAGGGGTGCGGTTGTGTTTAGAATAGTCGAAATAAGTTCCACGTTGTATTTTTGGGTTTCCGCCACTTTTTACGCGTTATGGCTCTTTTATGTGGTTATGAGTCATTTTAATTGTGTATTAGCAATTAAGAGGGGGAATTGTGTTTTATAGCCCGTTTAAGTCCCCCACCCCTTTTTCTTTCTTCATTTGTGAGAGAAGCCAAAGGAGAGAGAGAGAGTAGAGAGAGTTGGGAGAAATGTAGAGAAATGGAATATGGAAAATTGAGGCTGAAATCCGTTGCTACCGAAGGTGGACCCGAGACTACAAACCCGAGGTGAGTTTCTTACTTGCTAGATATTGATTTAATGTGATAAATTGCATGTTTAGTTAAGTTTTGGGAGATTTAAACCATAAATTTGGTTTTGTTGATTTTTATGATTAAACCCCTAAATTCTAGGTTTTAATTTGTTTTGAGGATAAATTATAAATTACTAATAGTGTAGAAATGATTTGGGTTGAATTGTTGTTGTTGGTGTTGGGAAGGATCAAGGGTTTGAGGGTTTTGGGGTTTGAGGGTTCAAACAACCCGAAGCCCATACTTGGAATTTCTGTAGGACCGAATCGATTCACCCCTAGCGAATCGATTCGGTAATACGGATGGTTACGGGTCTGAATAGGATCAATCGATTCGAACCATCCGAATCGATTCGGGGTCATGCAGAATGCCAGGGTCTTCTGGACTGAATCGATTCGGACCTACCGAATCGATTCGATTTTGGGACCGACTCGATTCAGCTAGGGCGAATCGATTCAGAATTCCTGCATTTTTGGGATGTTTTTCTAGCTTAGTTTTGAGCCCTTGTCTTTTAGGTTCGAGGTTTAGGAACCTTCCTTTGGGAAGTAATTAAGAGTCCTAGAGGGTTTCTTTGGGTAGACGAATGTCCTAGGATAAAATGGGATGATTGGGCTTACCCCGAGGGCTAGTTGTTTGGGTTAATGTCCGTATAAAATAGGGGATTAACCGAAAGGTAAAATTGGAGATAAAATGAAAAAGTTGAAGCTTTTGGGAGATACTCCTTGAAGGAGGCTTATTTTGAGGGTTTATGAAATGGTATGAACTTTTGGAGACTAGTTTGAGATTTATGGTGCTTCGAGTCTTAGGGCATTAATAAAATATGACTCTAAGAATAAAAAATGTATATTATAAAATGTGGTACTGAATGAATAAGTACTAATGATTTTGAGAATGTAAAAATTGGATGTTTTCAAAAGGAAAAAGTAATGATTTTCCTAAATGTTAATTTATAGTTACACACCCTCTCTAAATGACATCATAAGGGAAGTTCGCGCGTTGTGGTGAAGCCCCCTGGCTAATGAATGCAGGGTGGATATAGTCCCTAGGCTATATAAGCGTTTGTTGTATATCTATCTGCGATGGGTAGGTAATTCCGGGTGTGGTTATGAGTACTCCGCAGGCATATGGACGCTTCCCGACGTCTTGCGTAATAGGTGCCCAGGTTGTCTTGTTTGATAGGCCCTGGAAGATGATGGTCATTTAGGGGCACGACCAGTGGGGAAACTCGGAGGGGCGGTCTTAGAATCGTTATATGTATATAAATATAACTTTTCATAATCAAGTGGGACTTGATGTATGAGATATGCCATAAAGAGCATGATGAAGTGCCATAAAGAGCACATTGAAATGCCACAAAGAGCATTTGATGATGATTATATTCCTGATAAGGAAGGTATTTTAAAAGTGCCATAAAGAGCACAATGAAACGCCACAAAGAGCATGAAAACTACGATTATAATTCCTGATAAGGAATATAACTATGAAATTGTATGGTAAACATTTGATAAAGTGTTGTACCATTTATATATATTCCTAATAGAACATTAGGAATTATGTTTTTAGATGGTGAATGGAATTTAATTAAGTTTTCTTGAGTAGCTGTAGATCCTATGCGTACACATGCATATATATTCATTACGTACTTAGGGTCTAATGGATCTCGACGATCAACCTTGCCTAAGTAGTAGTGTATCGGGGGGGTTCCTTATTTGGATTTCGCTTTGCGAGACACCCCACGCACGAATAGGGCACAGTGTTGAGGCTGGGGAGAAGTTAGCCTTTGGTACTTGGGTTAACTAGAGCATCTCATGATATTGCTCTAGGTTGCTTTTAGACTGAGAGGTGAGAAATATTATTATTATTTGCGAGAGAATTACGCACTTAACTGTCATGCATTTTAGTCACATGGGAATCATATCAAATAGGGTCCTGACCCGTCTATATTTCTTTGTTTCTGCATATACTACTTGCCGTACAGGTGCTCTACGGCATGGACACCCGTATTTACACTTCCATTCCTGTTGTCAAGGAGCTACAGCATATTGCGGATGTTGTAGGTTATTTGTATTAGACGCTTCTTTCCATTGTGCTCTAGTTATGTTCAGTTTATTTATTAGGGCGTGTTGCCCCCGTGTTGCACTCACTTATTATATTGTAAATATTGAAATGTAATACTCGGTGTAACTAATTGTATTGGTCTGTTCACCGACATCTTATTCGGTGATTATTTATTATATTGTCATTCTCTATTCATCGGTTTTTGATATCCACAGTTTTTACAAATGGGATTGTCTAAGTGTTTTTCTTTTACTTACTAAATTTTGAAATTGATAGTCCGTTTTCTAAAATGGTTGGTGGTTATCTCGTAATATTATTTTAAATCGACAGTGATGCTGAGAATGGACCATCTATGATTCCTGGGATTATTAGAGTATTGGGCTGGCCACCTATTATTTTAGTAGGCGGGTTGTCACACAGGTGAACCCCTGAATTAGTTTACAGAACAAACTCACCCCTTAAACTATCAACCCATTAAAAATAAACTAAAAACCCGTGTTTCCACCATTTCAAGTGTAAATTCAAAAAATTACACTTTAGCCAAGAATTAAAACCAAAAGTGAAAGATTATAAAAGTAAAAATAATCTCACCCTCTCCTTCTCTCCACACACCCAGCTAACCCATTTTAATAAAAATCAAAACGAAAAGTTCTCTCTTTCTCTCTCCCCCCCACAAAAACCAATAACATGTTCGACCTTTGTCATCCATCACCGCCACCCTCTTCCACTAAACCCCAACACCACCACCATCACCACATTGTCCAAAAAAAAACCAACATCTCACCATCACCCGACTTCTAAACCACCCAAACCCCACCCATCAAAACACATCGACGCCACCATAACCTCAAGGACAAACCATCACCAAACCACCCATCAAACCTCAAACATCTATCCCCCCCAATAATCACCCATCCATTTCCCACATCATACCACCAACATCACCTTGACACCATAAACCACCACCATCACCATATGATTTGAACCAACCATAACCTAGAACAACCCAACACTCCTCAATTTACCAAGAAAAATCGACCAAAAAAACCTTGTAACCTAATTTTTTGAGGGGCTTTAGGGGCATTTTTTGTCCATTTACACTAAAAAAAAGGAAGGAACCCAAATTTTGTTTTTATTTGTAACGGGTTGATACTTTAAGCTAGTGAGTTTGTTGGGTAAAATAATTATGGGGGTGACATGTATACCTGAGATAGTTCGGAGGGGTTGATGTAATTTACTAAAAAATTACGGTACTTGTATCTTTTGCATTTGACGTCCACCACCATAAATTATCATTAAGTGAACTGATATGATACACCAATAATTAACATTCACATATATGAGTCTAACATTTACAGTTTCAGCTTACATCTTGTTCCTGGCATTTAATCCCATAAAAAATGAACATAGAGTTAAAACTGAATGATATATCAAATATCCACCCATATGAATTATATGATGAGTTTAGTATTTAATCTGATCAAGACATAAATATTGATATTCAAAATTGAATGATGCACATACTATCAGCACATATGAATTATAGCCTAGGTTTGGCTTTTGATCCCCCTTAAACATGATTTTATTAATCAAAATTGAATTATAAATCTTATGATTATACATGAATTATAGTATATGTTTGGAATATAATGTAACTTAAACATAAACCTTAGTGTTAAACCGATATCATATATACACTAGGGAAACATGTAAATTACATCTTGTGTTTTGCATCTAATTCAACATAAACATGAATATTAGGAATAAAGTTAAAGCATACATCGAATATCCATGCATAGGAACTGTAGCATGAGTTACATGTCTAATTTCACTTAAATATGAATATTAGAATGAACTAACAAAACAACTACATGTGGTGAAAAATACATAATATTTGAAAAATTATATATCTTCCCTAGAAAAGGAATTTGAGTTATTACCTAGAAGTTTTAGATAATCACTCCAGGATATTAAAATAGTTGGAAGAATTTAAAATTAATTTTTCAGACTCAGATAGCGACATAAGTATTATTATAAAATATGTGAAAAACATAATTTTAAGAGCATAAACAACACCCAATTGAAAAAATACGATGGTGCCGATAATAAAGAATGTGTTTCATTAATTTCGGCATTTCCAAGAGACCGTGTGAGTTTTGTAAAATTCCATGAACATTAAGAGTTTCAATTCCAACCAATCTGTATTGGCGACAAAAGAAAAATGTAACTATGAATGTCACAAAAAGTCTCAGGCATACTGATTTGGCATAAATATTCCATATATATCCCATTGATTTCGATGTTTTTACGGTCCTTAACATTACATTAATCTCGAATTTATCTCAAATTTGTCATTACTAACCTTTTTTGTAAGTATTCCGTGTTTTGTGGATTTCTCATATGTTTTATAGGTAAATCGTGCAATTAGATGGAAGAGAAAAGTCAAAACGATGAAAGATTTACGAGAAAGGAAAGTCAAGGGAAAATCGATAACTTTTCAGCAAAATCCTGAAGGAGGAGCGAGTAGAAAATTTGAAGATTTCGAAGTCATGAGAACAGTGGAAGAAACGGTACCTTAGTCCGAGCTAGGAAGAAGTTATGACCATTTGAGGTTGAGAGGAAATCCAAGGGTAAAACTACAATTATGGATAAAAGACAAAGTTGAATACCAAACCCATGACCAAACTAGTTCAATAAGAGAACTAGTTTGCTTTTGGTGAGGGTTCGGTCTCTAGCAGGATTTCTTATATTTTCCTATATTCAAGCTAATGTAGTTCAGGTCCAACTTAGCCTCTTTGGTCGAATTTTGTCGCATGTTCAAGCCTATTTGGAGTCAAATTAACATTATTCTAGTCTTAGTTATGCAACATATGAAACACAATTAATTAGAGGAAAATAATTGCACTTTTCATCATCAAATTCATTCAAGGTTTATTATTTTTTCGGATTTCTTACTTTGGTGTGAATTCTTGCTTACAATTTGATTTCTTCAAGTTTGGTAAAATAATTTCATCTCTTCTCCCTTATTATTCAATAAGGATTTCTTTCATAATGATGAATGCTATCGTAGATATTAAATCCATGTCTACCTAAATCATTAGTGGGTTGGGGAACATGAACCCAACCTATGGTTTTCGATCACTACACCAATTCTGGCAAATTATCACGATCATTGACCTTGACAAGTTCAACTTGTCAAGGTCAATGATCGTGATAATTATGGGCAAGCCAACTTTGTTTGTCATGGACTTGTCACGATCATTGACCGTGACAAGATTAGAATTGTCATGGTCCTTGACCGCGACAAGTTTTGTCACGGTTAAGGACCATGACAAACCCGTGACAATGTTTAGGAAATTGTCACGGTCAATGACCGTGATAATTCTGGGCAGAATTGAAGAAAATTCTGTTGGGCAGTATGGACACTGCCACTACCCAGTAGTATATTTATACCTGTTATAGCAACGTTGTACCTGTTCAAACATCATGTATCCAAATTAAATAGAGATAATGCAAATATACATTCAAAATAGAGAGAATATGCATCACCATATAATTCAAATGTAACAACTTAAAACAATTCAATTCAACCTTAAAACAATTCAATTCAAACTTAAAAGAATGTCACTAAATGTTTGGGGTATGGTTAACTCTGAGGGGGTGAGTAGGCCACATAATATACGAATTAACATACCCACTAATATACACCGTGCCGCATTGTTCGCGCAACCACAATGGGGATTTCTCCTTCCCGGGAATCACATGCATGATGAGCACCTTGGACTCGATGTCTTAAAGCTCACGTCCATGAACTAGTACACCCTGGACGATATTCGGGTCCCTCAAACCCCGCCCTATCCGCTGGCCATCAAATATGTCCATTATAAACACGCTCGGACAACCAAGTGTTGACATCAGTCTGTTGAAGGAATCCAAATAGGGAAGTGGATCATCAAAGTTCGCACATGTCGGCGATGAAGTAGCGAGATCCACATCCTTAGCCTCATCCTCTCGTACCTCCTCCTCCCGTACCTCCTCCTCCACCGCCTTATCCTTCTCATTCCCTTTCCCCTTACGGTTTCAGCCCAACGAACGCTTCATAAATGAGAACATATCCTGGACCGTCACCTCCAAATGGGATATCTTCACATCATGTGAATCCACCGTTCGAGTCAACCCGATGTCACTCATCTCCAATCCAATGATCTTAGATTTGGCCACCCGCGAGATCACCCCCTTGTCCTCCCCTTGCGATTAGAGCCAAGCACTTGGTTGTGTGCGTCTGTGGATAAAGATGCCTTGTCGGCATCAAACTGTGACTCATGCACTTCCTTAAGCTTTGCCTTAAACAACAAAAACACATGACTAGTAAAATAAGTAAACTAAAAAATTATAACGTAAATCGTGGCTGCGACGCTTGGGGACACCTCCTTGTCCTTCCCCTTTTTCGTCTGAAGAGCCACATAAGTATCGAGCCTATGTGGCCTACCCCCAAGGCCACTCCCTGTCCCCTAAAATGATATAAAGTAAAATTAGTATCGGCCCCGCAAAGTAAAATAATGCAGAATAATATATTTTATATAGTTATAGAAAAATTAAATCTTACCATCATCCTATGCTCCACTTTGGCGTAAGACGTCCGGCCGGAGTAGTGCAGGTCCGTCTTTTTTGCCCGATTTTCCCTTCCCGATTGGCGAGATACCAATTGTCGCTCCCTAATCTCATTGTCAATGAACCTTTTTCATTGTGACAATGAGATCGTCTCCTTTAGGGGGATGGATTCACGCCTTTGGATAATGGACTCTCGTGTCTTCCCAAAGTACCGGGTCCGCATATTTTTCTTCCATGTCTTGTGTTGCTCCCTCAACTGCTCCAAGACAGAATCACATAGCTTTGGATCCAGGCTGAATTGTTCTTGTCCAACAAATACAATGTTAGTTGCAAATAAATATAAACACAAATATAAAATGAAAATGAAATTGAAATTGAAATTGAAATTGAAATTGAAATTGAAATTGAAATTGAAATTGAAATTGAAATTGAAATTGAAATTGAAATTGAAATTGAAATTGAAATATTAATATAAATATATATATAAATAAAAATAAAAATACATTACCTGTAGTTCCACCCAAACAGCTAACTTGAGCTCATATGGCACCTCCTTCCAAATAATGTACCCCAGGCCGATGATTGTCTTTACCAGCTCGAGGGATCTCGCTAATAGCCCCGACTTATTCTTGATGGCCATCCCCAATTTTCCATATTTGGAGAGACTAGGGGTCGAGGAGCCCTCGTCGCCTCCGCTACCACCGAGCCCAGACGACATCATCATAACCAGCATCATCATCCTCATCTTAATACGGGAAGGAGACATTTGCTGTTAAAAAAATGTTATTAGTACATATCAAAATGAATTAAAAGAAGACATGCAAATATGTACAGTTACTACAAATAAAAATGAATTGTTATTGTTAAACACCTCAATTCTGAATTCCAAAACAACAACATCTAACTCATAATATGTACAAGAGTGAAACATCCCCGCCCCCACCCCTACTGTCCACACACGCACACTACACAAGAGTGAAAATGATAAAGTGCAAATCAATTAAAAGCATTAAAAATGGATGTTTCGGTACAAATTGGAATATTTATTACAAATTAAAAAAAAAAAATCGGGTTATCATAAAAAATGGATTGATATTCGGTAGGAGCAGCTGATTCATCCACACTACTATTTAGACGCTTTGGCGCGTGTTGGACAATTGACCACGGCTCATTGTTGATATATGCCGAGTAAAACACTTGGTTAACCTTTTGAAATGCACAAACAAATGGCTCATCGCTCACGTGGTCGTTGCTCTTCAACTTGGACAAGTCAACCATGATCAAATTGGTGACATGATCAACTTTACAAGCATTTTTATCCTCAACTCTTACCCAGTCACAGTAAAATACAACCTCTTTGAAGCTTAAGTAACCCAATTCAAATATATTTCGGATTACATCATAGTAAGTCATTTCAGCTTCAACGAGGTTTTTATCTTTTAGGATCGCTCGAAAGAAAGTAAGAGCCTTGTATGAAATGCCCGAGTTTTGTACATTTGTACTTTCCTTGTACACTTTAGTGCAAAAAATGTAACCGTTCAATCGATACGTTTTGTACTCTTGTGCCACGAACAAGGGTCCAGTGGCTAGACGAGCAAGCTTTGATGTCTCATCACCCGTCTTTAAGAGCTGAGAATATAGATAAATTAATTATATTAGTTGTAAAATTTGAGTGTAATGTAACGTTATATAACGACCATTTTCATTACAATTACCTCTTGTGTCAACCACAACCTAAATTCGTTGTCTAATTGTACCATTATTTTTCGTCTTTTATTATTCTCACAGGCTTCATATTTTCTGCATATTACAAAATTAATCATGTATAAAATAATCTAAAATAATGTTAAACATTATAATAATCGAAACTTACTTTTTCCATTCTTCGACATCTTCATGTGTGTCAAATTGATAACAAGCTACTTGTTCATGTTGCGAACTCATTAATTTCACTCATTTTCCCATCACATGACCTCCATCATCGACGAACTCATTAGTGTCATCAACGCCAGTCAAGTCAGTCATATATTCCCGAGTATAAATTGATGACTCCACGGTGATGTATTCCCTGGAATTGATCCGAAAATGTATCGTGTATTCTTGACGTAATCTTTAAAAACTTTCATCAATATTTCAAATGGATGCATCGACAAATATCTAACCGGACCACAAAGAAGCGCCTCATCGCATAGGTGTACAATCAAGTGAACACTTATGTTAAACAATGCTGGGGGAAAGTACTTCTCCAACACACAAATCGCTTCGGTCACCGCCAATTTTGCGGCCACTATGTGTTCTCGATTGACCACCTTCTCACACAAGAGTGAGAAGGTAATACTAATTTGCATAATATCCCTCTGTAAATCCTTGTGCTTGGAGAAATAGTGCTTAAACAATAGAGGAACCAATTGCATGATCACATGCCAATCGTAGGACTTACACTTATGTAAATCATGAGTAGCATAATTCGCAATCCTTTCCAAGTTGGACGAAAAAGTAGATGGGACCTTCAAATTATATATTGTGTCTAAAATCACCTTCTTTTCCCCACTCCTCAAAGTAAACGCACCGGGGGGAATTATTGTCCTTCCCCTACTATCTTCTTTCAACCATAGTTGTGTCTTAAGTTTCAACGGTTTAAGGTCTTTTTGTGCATTTTCTCCATCCTTCGAATGACTCCCCCCAAGGCAAGTGCCCACAATATGTTTAGAGAAATTCTTCTCTGCATGTATCACATCCAATACATGGCGCATCGGGTTATTCTTCCAACAAGGCAAGTCAAATAAAATTAACCCCCTAGACCATGCATTTCTTGTCTCATTTTCATTCCCAGTTGGGGTCTTATTATGCTTGACATTCTTAAATTTGGGATTCTTACCTGTCCTATTAGGGCCGCATTCATAAGATTTACTTTCAACTTCCGAACCCAAAAGTTGTCTCGGTGGTAGCCTATGTTCAACCCCGCCCATTAAAAAATTGGAACCTTTCTCAGATCTGAAACTATGAGCTGGGGGTAAAAACCTCCCTTGGAAATGGTATACATTTTTTTAGCTAAAGGATAGATAAAGATATTCAGTCTCCTCTCCACAAATAGGACACCCCAAATAACCATGTACTACACAACCGGATAATGTCCCATAAGCTAGAAAATCATGAATTGCCCACATCAACATATCTTTCAGCGTAAACTCTTCTTTTCTAAAAGAGTCAAATGATTTCACACCCTCTTACCACAACTCATTTAATTCTTCTACCAAAGGATCCTTGTAGACATCGATGCCATCACTTGGTGCCTTTAGCCCAGGTATCAACAAAGCCATCATCGAAAATCTAGGTTTCATACACTATGAAGGAGGGAGGTTGAGTGGGGCTAGGATCACTGGCCATACACTCTGATTGGTGCTTAGATTTCCAAATGGATTGAAACCATCTGTTGATATAGCCAAACGAATGTTGCGTTGTTCTCGAGCAAAATCGGGATACTCATAATTCATCCTCCTCCAGGCAGTAGAATGAATAGGATGACTCATGATATTACCCCCTACTTCTTCCCTAGCATGCCAAATCATTGCCTCTGCTATCCATGGTATGGTGAAAAATTGCTTTAATCTAAGCCCAACGGGAAAATATTTCAATACTTTTTGAGGCACTTTTGATCTTGTGCCTTCTTTACTAGTAGATTGAACATATCTAGGTTCATCGCATACCGGACAACGATCGAGATTTTCATACTCCTTTCGGTATAGTATACAGTCATACACATAAGCATGGGTCGATTTATAATTCATTACAAAACCTTTCAAACTGTTCTACATAACAAGATAGCTATTTGGAAGTGTATTCTCCTTGGGTAATAAGCCCTTCACCTATTTCAGAATTCATGTCACAATATTGCTAGACAAACCGTCCTGTATCTTCAAACTGTGCAAACCAACCATGGCATGTAAAGTTGTTTGATCTTTCTCACAGCCAGAGTATAACTGTTGGGTTGCCTTAAATTTTAAACTTTGGTAGTCATCATCAAGTTTTATCATGATATCTTCACGAGAGCTTGAACCTTCTACATCATCAGTAATCTCATTCTCCTCTTCGTCATAAACTCCATATGCATCATTAACTAAATTCTGTAACATATTATGATCTACGTCGTCCCCTTCTACATCTATCCTACTTGTTGATGGTTGTTGTGAAGGTTGGTCGGGTAGAAAAGGAACTTTCAATTCACCATGAAAACTCCAAAATCGATAACTATCTTGGATACCCGATCTTAACAAATGTAGTTCAACTGTTTTCCACTCAAACACCTTACCATTCTTATACCTAGCACACGGACATGGAAACTTTTCATCATTATGACATCTCTTTGCATATTTCACAAATTCGTTAGCGCCTCTGCGAAACACATCCACCATTCTATTTGTCTCACCCATCCACTCTTTGTATTTCGAATATCCCATCACAGCTACCACAACTAATCACCTATTAAAGGTACGAAGCGTATATTCATGGATTAGTATAAATAAAACTTAGATTTATAGTATGTTTCATTCAATTATGTCTTATTTATATTCAAATTCAATTTATAATAAAAAATTTTGTTTCCTCCATCTCCTCTAAAGGGTGAGTGGTCCTATCCCATTCAAGACCACATTTTTCTGTATTATACTTAATAGCTCATGCACATTGTTACAATTTGAAAAAAATTCAGCAGCATATCCCCGTAGGTCTCCAAGTGCACGACGTAGATTGGCAAGTGTGAGTGTTATTTCAATTGATCAATTAAAATAACAATCACACTTGTCAATCTACTATGTACCCAGAGAACATTAGGATACGACTGCAGAACTTCCTTCAAAAGTAACAACTTTAAGACACTAAGAATATTATATAGAAATTATGCGATCCCAAACTGTCCAAACGGGACAATTCGAGAGATCTCATTACATGGGTAATGACTCTCGAACGGGTCTAATGGCTATTGAATGCGCACGCATAAGACCTAGAAGGCTAGTATCTATGCGCACTATATGTAATTTCAAGTATGTTTCATTTACTTATCATACTATATATATATATATATATATATATATATATATATATATATATATATATATATATATTGTTCGTGATACAAAGTAATTTTTTAAAAAAAGTTGAAAAAAGCCACCACCATATGGACATTAATCTAGTGGTCATACCACCTCTAAAATTAAGCAACCCAACATCGATCCACTATAATCCAATCGCAACAACAAATGTGTATCCCGTACTCCTTTTAATTCATCTACTCAATTAATTCATTTCATCAATTAAACTAACAATTAAAGTATACAATTATTAATTTACTAATTTACAATGAAGGGCAATCCTACTTTCATATGAAATGGGCACTAATTATTAATTTACTTTCATATAAAACTATAAAATTTATTTTATTAAAGCTATACAATTTATTTTATTAAAGCTATACAATTAAAGTTACTTCGAATCTTAACAATTATCTGTTAATGAGGGGCAACCCTACTTGCATATGAAAGGGGCAATACATATTTTATTAATCAATTTGTCCGTTTCAATTGTTGAGATTGCCCCACCACACACGCACCCCACCCCACCACCACCACCACCACCACACACGCACACGTACGCGTACGCGGACACACACCACCCCACCCCCTACCCCCTCCCCCCACCACACACACACACGCACACACCTGCAAACACACACATACACCCCACCACCCCCTGCCCCCCCTCACCCCACCACACACACATGAACGTACATACACACACACCACCACCATCACCACCCCCTGCCCCCCACCCAGCCCCCTGTCCCTCCCCTCCCTAGCCCCCTTATACCTCCCCCTCCTCCCAACCCACACGCACGTACACACACACACACACACATAAGTACACACACATCCCACCCCCTCCCCCCATCACACACCACCACAGACATATACAAACACACATACACACACATATATAAATTAAAGAGAAAGAGAGGAAAAAAACATACCTTAGAGAGAGAGAGCTCGAAATCGCTTAGAGAGAGAAAGAGAGGGAAAACCAAAACGGTGGGAAAAAAGAAAGCGTAGGATTTTTTTTACTGAAGAAATTGTCACGGACATGTCATGATGTCACGGTCAATGATCGTGACAAGTCCGTGACAAGTATAGTTGTCACGGACGTATCACGGTCAATGACCGTGATAAGCCTTTGTCACGTCCTTATCACGGTCAATGACCGTGACAAAAAATGCATGTTTTTTTATCACGGTCATTGACCATGACAAGGTAGGCCGTCTAAAGGGTGTTAATTTAGCCTTTTTGTTATAGTGGATGTTGAATATAAAATAAATAAAAAAATTAATTATTAAAGTTTGAAATTTTAATCGGGACTAATATTTTAGGTCTCTTAAATCCATTTGTAGAAGAAAATCGGAGTGTTTGAGAATGCAATATATCCATTGATAATTTTATCATTCACATCAATTAATTTATTGACAAATTATTATGCGGAGTAACATCCACATATGTTTGGTCTTCGAATTAGTTTATGCTCTTCTCTCAAATAATTAAATAGTTTTGGAGAATTTTATATATAGTGGAGATATCCTAAAATTTAAGGGATTGGATTCTAACTTCATTTTCCAAAAATTGTTTCCAAAACCAAAGTTCTAGTTATTGCCTTTTATTAGTTTAAATTGCTCTTACCTAGTTTAATTTACTTAGAGAAATAGAATTTCTTTCCCCCAAACAAAAATCACCTTTTCTAGTAAAATCCTATATCTTAGAACTCAACAAGATTCAACCTCGACATACCACGTTATTACTTGAGAGACCACATTATTAATAAGCCCTTAACAAATATTTCTCTCATGTACTTAAATGCAAAATACTCACCCCACTACAAATCCTGAGCCAATTATAGATCTCCCTCCTTCTGGAAGTAACAATCCAAACACTCCAAATTTCTAGGTACTACCTCCTAGACCGAGTAGTCACCCCACGAGTAGAACGTCTAGGAACTTCGGTGAGTATAGTGATTCTTCAAGTGTGAGTGCGATGTTAGATAATGCTAGTTTCGAAAAGGGAGAGGGTGTAATGTTGTACCACCCTATAAGAGATCTCATATACCAGTAGTGAACCGTCTCTTCGGGATTAATTATATTTTCGTATAATGCAGGTAAATTCCACTTTAGGAACAATAAGATTCAAATTCTTTCTACTTTTCATGGTATGGAGTTGGAGAATCCTTATCTCCACATCCGAGTGTTCCAGGATGCGTGTAAAATATTTAACAATCAAGCTTGCACCCAAGACATTGTACTTCTCAAGATTTTCCCATTTTCACTTAAGGGCAAGGATGACTTTAGAATTTGGCACCGAACTCTATCAGTACGTGGAGATACATGCAAGATAAATTTCTCCAAAAGTTCTTTCCCGCTCATAAGAACAACTCTATTAGGGCTTAAATTCAAAATTTTAAAGAAAACAATAATGCATCCTTTGATAAGTGTTGGGAAAGGTTCAACGAGTTGCTTAACATGTACCCACATCATGGTTTTGAGAAGTGGAGACTCATCTCCTACTTTCATCATGGATTTACACTAAGATCAAAGAAACTTTGAGAAATAATGTGTTCGGGAGACTTCTTTGAGTTAGATGTAAATGATGTGGAGGCCCATTATAAGTATGTCTCCAAGACTACTCAATCTTCAAACACATCAGATCCGATCACCCCACCCAAGTCTAGAATCATGTCAACAACTCCTTCTAGGTCCAGACTCTAACATTTGGGCAAGGAAGCCAAGTTAAAGCTTCAAATTAATCAATTAGCCAAGCGGCTAGAAGACGTGGTAGAAGATAGGGGGAGATACATCCATCACATCTCGAGCTTTAAAGGAGGATATTTGCATGATTTGTGATGTGGGACATTTAACGAAGGAATGTTCAACTATACCCGCCTACAAAAATATACTTCAAGAGCAAGTTGAAGTGGTGGGAGCTTATAAAGGGAATTTGAACACCCTCATGGGAACTCTTATTATCCCTCGAGGCAAAACCATCCCAATTTTAATTATGGGAAACCGAACGCATCGTTGAGCCCAAAGCAACACGTTACCTAATAAACTCCACCACTACCACCTTTCCAACAAGTGCCATAAATTCAAGAGCCTCCTCCCGCACCTTATGTGATCTTACAATGGAAGAATATCGAGGACACTCTTGCTTAATTTATGCAAACTTAGTCAACGATCAATT
This sequence comes from Sambucus nigra, assembly GCA_949130495.1. Lineage (NCBI taxonomy): Eukaryota > Viridiplantae > Streptophyta > Magnoliopsida > Dipsacales > Adoxaceae > Sambucus > Sambucus nigra. The sequence continues at coordinate 376,688,788 of OX422214.1, read as the reverse complement.
CCCAAAATGCTTAAAATTTTACCGAATTAAATGCATCGTTATCTAAGTTGCAATCCTCGTGGAGTGTATAAGAGAAGTGGAAGTTTCTCACCTAAGGCCAATGACCTCCCCCAGATCAAAACTGTGTAAGCTCTACTCTCGATGAAAATCAAGAGCAGCGTAAAGTGGTAACTAGTCTAAGTAGTGGAAGAGTTGTTGACTTGTCACCTCCTGCTCAAGACGTACAAAACGACAAGGAGTTTTTTCCCTTCACGCGAGTGGTTGAAGATTCCCTCTTGGGAGAGAGTAAAAAATGACATAGTCAGGCCTGAAGTGATAGTGAAACCCCCTATAGCTTCACCATACCATCAACGATTGGTCCCTCCTCATAAAAGGGCTCCCGTGATGGCATTTTAGACGTGCTAAAGCAAGTGAAGCTAAATCTACCTTTTGTTGAGGATATAAAGAAAATTTCCTCATATGGTAAGTTCTTTACGGGATTAATCATAGTGAAATGTATATTAAAGGTAAAAAGAAGGTTTTGTTAGCATAAGACGTGAGTTTGGTACTTTTGAGCCACCTCCCACCAAAGTATAAAGATTCGAATGCCGCCACCATTTCATGCATTATTGGAGATGATAAAATCGAGAGAGATTTATTAGATTTTTAGGGGTGGGTGTTAATATTCTGACCCATTCCATCTATAGGAATCTTTATTTGAGAGATATTAACCCCACTAAAAATACTCTGCAACTTATGGATCATTCTATGATGGTACCCTATGGGGTAGTTGAGTACGTGATTGTTCAAGTTCACACTTTCTACTTCCCCATAGATTTTATTATTTAGGATACGTAGCACTCCTCCCCATCGAGTCATCATGTTCCTAATATTCTTGGCCTTCATTTCCTAGCTATGACTAATGCGTTGATTAATACACGTAATGGGAAAATGCAACTCATCCTTGGGAATATGACACTTGAAATGAATATTTTTAACATCACAAAGAAAATGGGTAATAAGGACGATTTATATGGCACGGATCTTATCAAGGGGGTATTACAAGAAAATTTTGAAGGTAATAATGTTAGGGATCCACCTGAGGCGTGTTAACTGACGGCTAGAGAGATCGAGAGAGAATAGTTTGAGTTTAACTGAGAGGTGATTAGGATGAGAGAGATATTAGATGATGGTGATTTAGAAGACGACATGAGAGACGTAAGTTGGGTCTCCCAATTCCAGGAATTACTACTGAGGGAATCTTACACGGTTCCCCCCGACGTTAACTTTCCTAAACTCGAATTGAAGAAGCTTCCTTCCAATGTTTAATATGCCTAAGTGGGAGAGGATGAGACATATCCTATTGTTATTTCCTCCAGCCTAAATAAATAGAAATAGGGGAATCTTATGACTATTTTAAGGAAGAACAATGGTGATTTTGGTTGGTCTATTTTGTATTTGAAAGATATAAATCCCTTTATTTGTACCCATAAAATTCACCTAAAAGAGGATGTCAAGACCTCTAAGGAAATGTAAAGAACATTGAACCCGATTATGAAGGACATTGTGAGAATGAAGATTATTATTTTGTTGGATATGGGCATCATCTATCCAATCTCGGATAGTAAATTGGTCAGTTCCATCCAAGTCTCTCCCAAGAAGCGGGGAATGATTGTGGATGAGAACGCAAAGGGGTAACTTATCCCAAAACGTACCATCGCAGGGTGGTGCATTTGCATTGATTACTAGAAAATAAATGTTGACACGAAGAAAGACCATTTATTTTTAATGTTCATGGACTAAATGCTCGAGAGAATGTCAAGCCATCGATTTTACTATTTTTGGATGGTTATTCCCATTATAACCAAATAGAGGTATCCGTGCTAAACCAAGCGAAAACTACCTTCCCATGCCCTTTTGGCACTTTTTCCTAAAAAAGGACACCATTTGGATTTAGTAATGGGCACACGACCTTTCAAATGTGAATGCTGAGTCTTTTTAGCGACATGGTTGAGAAAGTCCTTGAGGTGTTCATGGATGATTTTAGCCCTCGGCCCCTTTTTTGACCAATGTCTTGCTAATCACGAGAAGGTACTTGCCCCATGTGTAGAAAAGAACCTAGTACTAAATTGGAAGAAATGCCATTTCATGGTTACTAAAGGAGTAATTATAGGCCACATTTTATCACCCAAGGGGATAGAAGTCGATAGGGAGAAAATAGGCATAATTGCGAAACTCCGCCCAAGTAACTAAAACATGTGGGCTAATTTTTGGGGCACATAAGGTTTCATCATAGATTTATTATGGACTTTATCTCCATAGCTAGTCCCTTAAATAACTTACTTGTTAAGGATTCCCCATTTGAGTGGAGCAAAGTGTGCCAAGAGACTTTTAAGAAATCGAAGAGTATGCTCGTCTCCACTCCCAGCATGTAAGCTCTAAATTGAACCTTTACATTCAATCTAATGAGTGATATGAGTGACTATGTAGTAGGGGTTGTTTAAGGAAAATTGGATATAAGAAAGCACATTGTATAAACTACTCTAGCTGGACAGTAACCGAACCTCATGGAGAAAGAGTTGTTAGGGTAATGCTCGCCCTTGAAAATTTCATTCATATCTTATCGGGTCACCTATCATATGCTTTACCAACCAAACGACACTTAAATATCTCATTTCCAAGAAGGATGCAAAGTCGCGCCTCATTAGGTGGATATTGCTACTCCAAAAATTCGATATTTCCATCCAAGATAAGAAAGGAGTAGCGAACGTCGTAGCCGATCATTTATCTAGGCTCCCGTCCAACGTGCCTTAAGATCCCATACCCATAGACGAGTATTTTTTGAATGAGGAACTTTTTATTACTTCCTCTCTTAATTGGTTTGTGGACATCGTGAACTATCTAGTGACGATGGATGTTTCCTCTGATTGGACTCTGCAAGTGAAGAGGAAGTTTTCCCATGGTCGCATACGTTTTTTTACAATGATCATTATCTATTTAAGTATTACACTGAACAATTCAAAAATGTATAACAAATGATTAGATTCAAAGTGTCATCTGATTTTGTCATTCTAAATCTTGTAGAGTTCACTTTTCCATGAAAATAATGGTCGCAAAGATTCTTCAATGTGATTTCTATTGTCCCACTATCTTTCAAGATGTGAACATTTATTGTCGATCTTGCAATAGGTTCCAAAAGATGGGTGCGATTACTAGACGTGATATGATTCCATTGACACCTATTCTCACCACTGAGATATTCGACTATTGGTGCATAGATTTTATAGGACCCATACCTCCCTCTTTTGATTTTCTATACATCCTTGCTACTGTAGACTATGTGTCTAAGTGGGTAGAGGCAAAAACTACAAGCACAAATGATAGTAAAGTGGTGGTTAAGTAAATACATGAATATATTATTTCTTATTTTAATATGCCAAAAGTCATCATTAGTGACAACGACACACATTTTTAGAATAGGCCATTTGAGAAGTTAATGAGAAAGTATAGAGTTGTCCATAAGGTTGGGATAGCTTACCACCCGCAAACGAATGGGAAAGACGAGCTAGAAAATTGAGAGATACAAAATAATCTAGAAAAGATTTTTGATCTGGCGATTGGTCTAACCGATTACTCGATGCGTTATGGGATTATCGAACAGCGTAGAAAAACCCCATTGGGATGTCCCCATTCATGTATGGAATGTCTTGTCATCTCCCTCGTTGAGCTGGAAAACAAAGGGTATGGGGAAATTAAGAGGTTGAACTTGAAATAGATAAAGCTGGTGAGACACATAAACTATAATTGAATGAGTTGAAAATATGTAACGATGCGTATGAGAGTAGCGTATCACAAAAGAACGGATGAGACTTGCCCATGATTGAAATATAAATCATAAAGAGTTTCATTTGGGTAAAAAAAATGCTCCTTTACAACTCTCATTTATATTTGTTTACTGAAAATTTACGATCGAGATGGTTCGGACCGTCATTGTGAGGGAAGTGTTTCCACACAGTGCTATAGAAGTGGACAATCCTAAGGATGGGTGCACGTTTAAAGTTAATGGACAACGCCTAAAGCTATATCTTGAGGTGTGTATCGGGAAAATGGATATTGTTTTATTATCGAACCCCATATACGAGAATGAGTAGGTGTATGAAGAGAGGTCTTCGCATCCTCGACGCAAAAGGGGTCAGTTTTTATTGTCTTTTTTGAGTTGTTTGATTGCATCATTTGTTAAGGAGTGAGTCGTGTGCATTTTAGTGAGAGGCAAATTAATTCGATTTTTCAGACTCATCCCGAGAGTGAAAAACTAGCATGAGGTGAGATTGATGATTTTTGGTCAAAATGATGAATTTTGATTGAACTTGGTGAGACTTTTAGGGACACCAACCCCATGCCCAAGGAAGTGGGAGAATCGCGAGGAAAAAGTCAAAACATAAAACAATTGTCTTCAGAAAATTGAACCCTCAGTGAAGAGGTTTGATTTCAAAATCGAACCATCGGAGTTGAGGGTTTGGTCTTGGAAGATATCCAAACTGAACCGATTTGGTCCTAGTGGTAATCGGTTTTTTAATCAAATCGGTTTGGTCCCTAGGGTGAACTGGTTCTCTTTTCTGTGCAACCAACTGGCAATTTTCTCCAATTTTACTCCATTCCCTCCAACCCTTTCACCTCTCTCCACCTAATTTCACCCCCCTTCCCTCCAACTATGAAAATACATCCAAAAATATCCCCCTCTCCCACCTCCAAAACCTTTCATTTTTCCAAATTCCTCCATTTCCCACCTAAACACCATTTCATTTCCCACCCTTTTATGGAACCTCCAACCTATAAAGACCCCACTCCTCCACCATTCTTCCTCACACCTTTAACATTCTCTCTTATTATATAATTATTTCGAAGTTCTTCCTCAATTTACCATCTCTCCAAATGGTCCCCAAGATCTATCTTAAGAAATCAAATTGCACCAAGGTGGAGTATAATGACGATTGACAAACCTTATGTTCTACCCAAGAATGGAATTGGGGATAAGAATATTCCAGTGCCCGATGCACGTTATTTATTGATTGAAAAATCGTGTGGAATGAAATACCCACCAACGCCACTTCTCTTTTATCTCTATTTGGGTGGAAATGGTTATTTTCCAAGAACTCGTACCCCATCTATGAGTCCGTTGTCAAAAAATTATATGGGCCCCTCAAGCCCACTTCACAAGGTAAATGTCAGGCCTATATTGATGGGGTCACTAACAAACTCACCATCAAAATCATCAAAACGCAAGATGCAAGCGGTGTACATTAAATATTTTGGGTCCTCCACTTACCCGTACCGTCGTAAAAATATCTCTCATCTCTAACTTTCAATCCAATAGGCCCCGAAGATCCCATAGACTCACGAGAACATCCCCCCAAGCCCATTCTAGGAGATGTTAAAATGGGGGGAGGAAAGTGAAGACGAGGGAGAGGCTGAGGTCGAAGAAATTGAAGAGGAAGATGGGAGTTTTAATGAGTGTGTCCAAGAGGACGATGACCCGATGAACCCGAACTTGGAAGGCGACTTTGATGAGAAAGTCTACAACACGACGATCATCAATAGTCGAATAAATCAAATTGAGGGTTGTCTTCAGGGGTTCATGGTCGAGTACCAACAGATCAAGCTAATTATCATCGGGACACGCAAATAATCATGCGTCTCCAGAATCATCTTTACTATCTAAGCATGGGTCCGGCTCCTAATTTCCACACTACTTTGTGGACCTTGATGCTCATGACCCTAAGGCCTCAGGACCTTCTCACTAAGCTCTTATGCATGTGTTCTTTTCATTATGAAGTTTCTTTATATTTCATTTTTGTATCTCTAAAAGAAGCTCTGTAAAATTATATCTCTTGTGTAATGAAATTTGTGTTTGAGGTTTTAATTGTCCATTTGCATGTTAAATTTTCGCTTGTTTAATATTTTGAACTCTTTCTTGTCAAATTTATATTTTAGTACTTTTCATTAAGGACAATGCAAAGTCTAAGTTAGGGTGGTACAAGTGCGTCCTTTACACTTCACAAATTTAAAAATGCCCAAAAAATTTAAAAAATGTCAAAAACTCCCAAAAATCAAAAAATTTCAAAAAGTCAAAAATATATTTTTTAAAATAAATAGAAAATGGAATTTAAAATCCTTAAAAATATCACTAAAATTTTGTTTGAAGTCTCAATTTGTAAAAATCCATTGCACTAAGACAAAATTGATCAAAATTGTAAATTGACGACTTATATGAATAAGTGTGGAGATTTTAACCCGGTGAGATTTTTGTGCTTATCCTCGTTTCTGAGTAATTAAATCCATCCGAGTTAAAAATTAACTCATAAGGTATTTTTGTGATAAATTCATCACTGATCTGTAAATTTTTGTTTGACCGGTTACAAAAAATGAGTGGAGATGTTGTTTTGAAAATGTGCTTCAAATGTCTAAAAAATAAAATTAATCTTGAGACACATATTGTAATTTGATTAGTAATTCAGACACATAAAGTTGGGACCTCATCTTTTCACCCAAAAGTATTAGCCATGAAATTCATAAAAAATATCCTTTTTGAAAGCCAACTTGAGCCTATAGTAATATATCCCTTTTCAATTGTTAATCGAAAAAACCCAAATGGGCCTAGAGTTGTGAACATCAAAAAATTCAAAAATTAAGTCCAAGTGGTACATGAAAGGTGCAGAAAATAGAAAAATGCTCAAATAAAAATTGGAAAAAAAATGAGAAAGATATGGAAAAAAAGGAAAAAAATAGAAAAAAAGAGAGAAATTGAGCAAAAATCCGAAAAAGTGCCAACAGATATTCATAAGAAAACTTTCCAACTCTGAAAATTTCCAAGCACTTCCATGATTGCCCAAAACAACGTGACCCAAAAAAGTCCTAACCAAGTCAGCATAACGAAGTCAGTCACTGCATGGAGAGCCAAAAAACAAAATTATAATAAAGAGATATAATGGTGCGACTAAAGAATGATGTTTTCCCATTTTTCAATGACCGTAATCCGTCCATGAGATTTAATCACCATAAAAAATTTCGTCTTTTAATGCGTGTGCATAAACTTGTGTCCATTACATTTACTTTTAATTTCATTCACACCTAGAGAAAAAGGCAATATCCAAGTGATTTGTTTGTGAGTGCATCTTGTGAGAAATTGAATGGAAGAAAATTTTTGTAAAGTAACGTAATGATGAATTGGTGGAAGTTAGGGGTTAATTTTCGACTGCGCATGAACAACACACACACACATTGTAAATTGAAATTTATCGATTAAAAAATTGTTGTGATTATTTTTATGGAATTTAAATTATATGGTTTTTAATTATTTTGATACTTTCTTTAAGTTTTACCATGTGGTACAAAATGTATTTTATGGGTAAATTCACCGCAAACCCTCATGAGACACCAGTGGTCGAACTAGGGTAACCTAAGGGTTTAACGACTTGTTGCATAGGCTAAATGTAACCGCCTTCCCGTGAAAAAGGTATTATATGACATAGTTTTAATAAGTATTCAAAGAACCTATGTAAGACCCCATGATTTTTAAACTATAAAATATCTTATAAATTAAAATTTAGTGAAAAATAAATTTTTAGAATTTATTAATTTTTATATATATAAATGTTGGTTTTGATTTATGTAAAATGAGATTTTAATCGGAATTGGAATCGAGATTTAATTTAAGAAATTATGACTTTTTATATAAAATCGGGGGACTTTGATTTATCAGGCCAACCGAACTGGTTTAGTACTAGGGGCGAACCGATTTGCTCCAATAGTAGACGAAATTTGGAGTCTTTTTCTTATAGTGTTGTGTAGGACTCAAACTCTTTTCTTTATTATAATAAAAAGGACCAGTTTAGGGTTTTTAAAACACATTTTAGCCTTTTCTAAAATCATTAGCCTCCCATGTTTATACCTCGTCTCAACTAAAAAATCTAAACCCCGTTTAAATCAACTTTCAACCCAAGTTTTGAAGAGCTAAATCGGGTTTTCTCAAGATCGTTCAAGAACGTGTCTTTATTGTTTTTCCGAGAGGAATGCAACCATCCAACTAGATATTTCAAATGAATTTTAATGGGAATGAATACTTCTATTGTTCCCCTTTAGTATTATGCCTTTTAAATGTTGTCGAAACATAAATAACCGTTGTTTTATTAAAATAAAGTAGAGATGCTAATTAAGAAAAGTGAAACTAAAGTTTGGACTATTTTTATTCAAATCTCTAATACGAATTGAAACTCAAAAGTCTTGCATGCTTGGATTAGAGGTTGGGATTCCGTTAGAATAAATGGATGTTTGCATGTTAAAATAAACCGTTTGAATTTTACAAATTGAATTCGACTCATAAAATCATGTTATTTATGTGTATCTCATAGAATAGAAATCTATTATTGTATGCCTCGAAAATATGTTTGTGAATGGAAATTATACAAGTTGTTAGAAAACTAGTCGTTTAATTAATATTATAATTAAACGGACATAATTGGGATTAATAGTAATCGTGTGACTAATTGAAAGAATTATTATTATAGGTTAAAAATATACCTTATGCGATCGTTAATTATGTTAACATTAGACACCGCAGGGATTACGGGATTATTAGGGTAGCGGTGCTTTCACCTTATTTTAGGTTCCTTTCTAGGTATGGGACTAGTAGGTAGACCTTTATTGTTTTTTTAACACTTTCTAGGTATGGGACTTGCAAGTGTAGAATTTTTATAGATGGGTATTTCCGGGGTGGGGCTCAGTCGTATACTTTTTTGTTGTTCCATTAGTCTGGGTTGAAGACTAGGTGGTAATTATTGGTAGGTATTCTTCATAAATGATAGGCTAGGATGTAATTGTGTTCCGGAGACCTCTTGGTATAAGTATAGGGGTGGTTATAGGATTTATGTTCGATTAAAGGGTTTGGCTAATAAAAAATAATGAGAACTGGAGAAAATTGGTAATTAATGCCTAAGATAATAAAAGAGTAATAAAATGGATTTGCATCGCTAATAATTATCGGGCTAACGAAAAGGGGTTGGCTGGTATAGCGACGTTGGTGTGTGTTGGTGTCACAAATAAGTGCAAGACTAACAAAAATTGGGCTGGCTCATTATTGTGACATGTCAAGCATGGAACCTCGTTAGTTAGTGTCGCGCTAATGAAATTCAGTCGGCTGTCTATAGTGAGGGGAATGTGTGTGGTGTAAAACTGTAAGCGGATCCGAATAAGTGCATGACCAATAGAAAGATCATTTTGCCTATGATGGTGCCAGAATAATAATAATTTAGTCAATCGAGTTAAATGGAATTTATAGCTTTAGCATAATTAAATGATCGAAATGCCATAATTGGACATGAACATCGTGGTGGTTGAGTTATGTGCGTAGATAGTGGTAGTTTATTTTATTCGCATGCAAATATACATCTCATTCAAATTAAAATATTGTATTGTGATATTTATCATGTATAATGCTTATGCCTGGGTTTACGGATCCTAATTGGGAGGAGTATCTAGTACTCATTCGGTGGGCTCTGACCCATTGCGTTGACTAATATTTCACATATAGTCACTAGAATGGCTGCACATAATGGATTGGAGATTTTTGGAGTGAGCTTGATATTTATTTTTGTCCCTTTAGTAATAGTTTGATTTATTTCCATTCTGTCATTTTTATTATTAGATTTCACTTATGGATTTGGTGGGTCAATCGGTTTCATAGTTTTTTATGGTTTCAGTGAGATATTTATTATTTGGTTATTTCATTTGATTTTTAATAATTTGGAGTTGGATTTATTTTGGAGATAGCATAGGGATGGATTTAAAATTGCTTGAATGTTTATATTGGTTGGAAATCTAAATATTATCTTGTGAAAAAAGTTTTTAGTATCTCATATGTCTGTCACATGGTGATGATGATAACTTATTTCACATGCTGAGAATGATAACTAGTTTACTGACGCCAGGCGTAGTTTGGTGGCGGCGACGGGCCTCCTCGCTCGTTAGAATGTAGGGGATGTTACAGGTGATATTAAAGCAAGGTATTAGGTATCATAGGTTGTGAGTCCATTTAGCTTTCGTGTTTCCAATGTTTTATTCCCTTGGTTTATTCGTACTCTCTAAGACATTGGGTCTATCATACGTTTTAGCTATTTTTCTTAAAGATAAAAAGTTTTATGTTAAGGATATTGTAGGCATTGAGGTTAGAAGTGGTAATTTTGATTTGAGGATCCTTAGAGGTAATTTTTTAGATGATATTTATTTGGTAGTTCGTTAGTATGAATTTTGGGTATATCTAGTATCGATGTAGTAATGTGATTTGATTTGAGGATTTAAGCGTTGCGATGAGTTTTGAAGATATAATCGAGTGGTGATTTATGGGAGAGCATGGTACGTCATTATTTTCATAGTTATGCATATATAGTTAGGATATATATTGTATCTTTGTTCGTTGGGTAGGTGCGCGTAGGATTGGGTGTATAGGGGTGCAATCGTTGCATTCTATGGGTAGGCATATGTAAGCCATATTTTACTTATGTGATTTTACGCCAGATGTTTATGTTTCGCCAAATTTCGAGGATGACATTCCAATAGTAATGGGGGTGAATTCAACAACCCATGGTTTTTAAAACTGTAAAATCTCTTATAGATTAAAATTTCAGGAAAAATAAATTTTAAATTTATTAATTTTTATACTTAGAATTTTTTGTTTGAATTTATGTAAAATGAGACTTTAACCGGAATTGGAATTGGGATGTGATTAAAAAATTATGACTTTTATATAAAATGGAGGACTTCGGTTAGTCAGGCCATCCGAGCCTGTTCCTTCCAATAGCAAACAAAATTTGGGGTCTTTTTCTTATTGTGTTGTGTAGGAATCAAACTCTTTCGTTACTAAAATAAAAAGGCACAAGTTTAGAGTTTTTAGAACACATTTTAGCCTTCAATAAAATCAGTAGCCGCCCATGTTTATACCCCCTCTCATCTACAAACCTAAACCCCATAATAAACTTTCAACCCAAGTTATGAAGAACTAAATCTAGTTTTCTCAAGATCGCTTATCTCAAGAGGCACGCAACCATCCAATCAGATTTTTCAAGTGACTTTTCAAAAGAATGAATACTTCTATTGTTTTTCATTAGTATTATGCATTTTAAATGTTGCCTAAACAGTAATAATTGTTGTTTTCTTATAATAAATTAGAGATACTAATTACAGAAAGTGAAACTAAAGTTGGGACTATTTTTTATTCAAATCTCTAATATGAATTAAGTCTCAAATCATTTACATTCTTAGATTAGAGGTCATTATTCCATGAAAATATATGGACGTTGGTATGTTACAATAAATCGCTTGAATTTCATAAATTAATTTCGACTCGTAAAATTATTTTATTTATGTGTAGCTCGTAGAGTACAAATGTATTGTTGTATGCCTCGAAAATATGCATGTGAATGGAAATTATACAAGATGTTGGAAAATAAATTGTTTAATTACTATTATAATTAAATGAACAGATTGGGATAAATAGTAATTTTGTGACTAATTAGAAGAATTATTCTAATAGGTTAAAAATATGCCTTATGTCATCGTTAATTATGTTAACATTCGACACCGTGGGGACGATGGGATTATTGGGGTGGAAAAACATTCACCTTATTTTTGGTTGCTTGCTTGGTATAGGACTAGTAGGTAGGCCTTTGTTGTTGTTAATACTTTTTAGGTATGTGACTAGCGAGTGTAGAATGCTTACGGATGGGTATTTTTAGGGTGGGGCAAAGTCATATACTTTTTTGTTGTTCCGTTAGGCTAGGTACAAAACCAGGTGGTAATTATTGGCAGGTATTCTTCATAAATGATAAGCTAGGATATACTTGTGGTCTGGAGACCTCTGGTATGGGATTAGGGGTGGTTTGAGCATTTATGCTCGATTAAAGGGTGAGACTAATAGAAAATAATGAGAACTTGAGAAAATTGATAATTAATGCCTAAGATAATAAAATGATATTAAAAAGAATTTGCGTCTCCAATAAGTGAATGGCTAACGAAAAGGTGTTGGCTGGCTATAGCGATGCTGGTGTGTGTTGGCGTCACGAATATGTGGAGGACTAACTAAAATTCGGTTGGCTGGATATTGTGACATGTCGTGCATGGAACCTCGTTAATAAGTGCAGGGCTAACGAAATTAGGTCGGTTGGCTATTACGAGGAAAATGTGTGTGGTTTAAAACTTTAGGCAGACCCAAATAAGTGTGGGACCTATAGATAGATCGGTTGGCAATGACGGTGCTGGAATAATAATAATTTGGTTAATCGAGTAAAATGGAATTAATAGCTTTAGCATAATTAAGTGATCGAAATGTCATAATTGAACTTCAGCATTGTTGTGGTTGAGTTATGTGCGTAAATAGTGGTATTTTATTTTACTCGCATGTTAATATATATCTCATTCAATTTAAAATACTCTATTGTGATATTTATCATGTATAATGCTTCTTTCTGGGTTTACGGATCGTAATTGGGAGGAGTATATAGTACTCATGCGATGAGCTTTGATCCATTACGTTGATTAATATTTTAGGTATAGTCGTTAGAGTAGATGCACTCGATGGATTGAAGATTTTTGGAGTGCATCTTGATATTTAATTTTATCCCTTTAGTAGTAGTTTGATTTATTTCAATTTTTCATTTTTATTATGAGACTTTCACTTATGGATTTGGTGTGCCAATCGGTTTCACAATTGTTTATAGTTTCAATCAAATACTTATTTTTCAATTATTTCATTTGAGTTTTAATAATTTTGAGTTGGATTTATTTTGAAGATAGCATTGTGATGGGTTTTAAATTGCTTGAATGTTTATATTGGTCGGAAATATAAATATTATCTTGTTTAAAAAGTTTTTAATGTCTCATATGATGATAACTTATTTCACATGCTCAGAGTGATAACTTATTTATTGACGCCCGACGTTAGTTGATGGAGGTGACTGGCCACCTCCCTTCGCTTGGGATGTTATAGATGGCATCAGAGCATGGTACTAGGTCTCATAGGTTATGAGTCCGTTTAGCTTCCACGCGACCAACTTTTATTTCCTTTGTCGATTCATAGTCTCTAAGATATTGGGTCTAGCATACCTTTTAACAATGTTTCTTGAAGATAAGGAGTTTTATGTTAAGTACATTGTAGGCATAGAGGTTAGGAGTAGTAATCTTGATACGAGGATCCGTAGAGTTGATTTTGTAGATGATATTTATCTAGTAGATCATTAATATAAATTTTGGGTATATCTAGTATCGATGCAGTAATGTGATTTGATTTGAGGATTTAAGCATTGCAATGACTTTTGAAGATAGGATCGAGTGGTGATTCGTGGGAGATCGTGGTACGCCGCTATTTTCATATTTATGCGTATATATAGTTAGAATATATATTGTATCTTTTTTTCATGGTGTAGGTGCGTGTAGGATTGGGTGCATGGCCACCCAATCGTTGCATTCTAAGGGTAGGTTTATGTAAGACTTATTTTATTTATGTGATTTTACGCTTGATGTTTATGCTTAGCCATATTTGTAGGACAACATTCCTATACTAGTGGGGGTGAATGTAACACCCCGTGATTTTTAAAATTGTAAAATCTCTTACCAATTAAAAATTTAGGAAACATAATTTTTAAAAAATTATTAATTTTTATACTTCAAAATGTTTGTTTTGATTTATGTAATATGAGACTTTATTCAGAACTGTAATTGGTACATAATTAAAAAATTATGACTTTTTATATAAAATGGAGGAATTCGATTAGTCAGACCATCCGCCCGGTTCGCTCCAACAACAGATGAAATTTAGGAAACAAACTCTCTATTTACAAAAATAAAAGGCACAAGTTTTGGGATTTTAAAACACACTTTAGCCTTATCTAAATGTAGTAGCCTACCATGTTTATACCTCCTCTTATCTACAAAAACTAAACCCCATAATCAACTTTCAACCCAAGTTATGAAGAGCTAAACTTAGTTTTCTCAAGATCGTTCAAGAACGCGTCTTTATTATTTTCTCGAGAGGCATGCAACCATCCAAACAGATTTCTCAAATGACTTTTCACAGACATGAATACTTCAATTTCCCATTAGTATTATGCATTTTAAATGTTGCCTAAATAATAATAACCATTATTTTCTTAAAACAAATTAGAGATACAAATTAGGGAAAGTGAAAGTAAAGTTGGGAATGTTTTTATTCAAATCTCTAATAAGAATTAAGGCTCAAATTTCTTAAATGCTTAGACTAGGGGTTGGGATTCCATGAGAATACATGTACGTTGACATGTTAAAATAAATCATTTGAATTTTATAAATCAAATTCGACTCATAAAATCATATTATTGATGTGTAGCTTGTAGAGTTGAAATGTAATGTTGTATGCCCCAAAAATATGCATGTGAATGGAAATTATACAAGGTGTTGGAAAATAAATTGTTTATTTAATATTATAATTAAACAAACTTAATTGGGATAAATATTAATCTTGCGAATAATTGGAAGAATTATTCTGATAGGTTAAACATATGCGGTATGTGATCATTAATTATGTTAACATTCGACACCACGGGGGCAAATGGATTATTGGGGTATTGATGATTTCACCTTATTTTTGGTTGCTTGCTAGGTATGGGACAAGTAGTTAGGCCTTTGTTGTTAACACTTTCTATATATGAGACTAGCAGGTGTAGAATTTTTACGGATGGGTATTTTCGGGGTGGGGCTAAGTCGTATACTTTTCGTTGTTCTGTTTGCCTAGGTGTGAGACTAGGTGGTAATTATTGGTAGATATTCTGCCTAAATAACAAGTCGGGATATACTTGTGGTTTGGAGACTTTAGGTATGGGACTAGGGTGTTTTGAGGATTTATGATCGATTAAAGGGTGGGGCTAATAGAACATAATGAGAACTTGAGAAAATTGATAATTATTGCCTTAGATAATAAACACATATTAAATTGAATTTATGTCGCCAATAAATGCAGGGCTAACGAAAATTGGACTGGATGGTTATAGCGACATGGGTGTCGTTGGCGTCACCAATAAGCGCAGGGCCAACAAAAATTGGGTTAAGTGGCTATTATAATGTGTCAGAGATGGAACCTCATCAATAAATGTAGGGATAATGAAATTGGGTCGACTAGCTATAGTGGGAGAAGTGTGTGTAGTGTAAAATTTTAGGCGGGCCCGAATAACTGTAGGATTAATAGTATCAAATTAAATGGAATTAATAGCTTTAGCAAAATTAAATGGCCGAAATGTCTTCATTAGACTTGATCATTGGGGTGGTTGAGTTATATGGGTAGATAGGGGTAGTTTATTTTACTCGTATGTTAATATATATCTCATTTAATTTAAAATATTCTATTGTGATAATTATCATGTATAATACTTTTGTCTAGGTTTACGGACCCTAATTGGGAGGAGTAGCTAGTATTCATGTGGTAGGCTCTAACCGATTGTGTCGACTAACATTTCAGGAATAGTCACCGTAGTAGCTATATAGGATGGATTGGATATTTTAAAAGTGCAACTGTATATTTATTTTTATCACTTTAGTTGTAATTTGATTTATTTCCATTCTGTCATTTTTATTATGAGACTTTCACTCATGGATTTGGTGGGATAATTAATTCTAAAGTTGTTTATGATTTTAGTGTGATATTTAGAGTGGGATTATTTCATTTTAGTTTTAATAATTTGGAGTTGGATTTATTTTGGAGATAGCATATTAATGGATTTTAAATTGCTTGAATCTTTATATTGGCTGGAAATATGAATATTATCTAGTGGAAAAATGTTTTTAATGTCTCATATTTCGTCACATACTGAGAATGATAACTTATTTCACATGTTGAGAATGATAACTTATTTAATGACGCACGACGTATTTTGGCAGCGGCATCTATCCACCTCACTTTTCAGAATATGCGGAGTGTTAAACTTTACTTCTCATTATTTTATGTAACTCGGGACTAGCAACGTTCTAATTTAGGGGCAGGCACATATATGTCATATTTATCTCTTTTATTTCGATATTTTCACAATCTCGAGCATTATATCTACCCCAAATTTATCTTATATTTGTCATTACTAACCTTTTTGCCAAGTATTCCATGTTGCTTGTATTTCTCATATGTTTTACAAATAAAACACGCAATTAGATGGAAGAGAAAAGTCAAAATAGTGAAGGATTTGCGAGAAACGAAAGGCAAGGGCAAATAGGTAAATTTTCAACCAGAACCCGAAGGAGGAGACAACAAGATAGTTGAAGATCTCAAACTCACAACAGCACAGGCCGAGCTATGGTGAATAAGATATAACCATTTGAATTTAAGAGAAAATTCAGAAGCAAAACTGCAATTAAGGAGAAAAGACAAAGCTGAAGACCAAACTAGTTCGGTAAGCTAACCAGTTTGCTTTTGGTGACGGTTAGACCCCTGAGGGTTTGGTCTCTTATGGGATTTCTTATTATTTCCAAGATTCTAGCTAATGTAATTTGGGTCCAACTTAACCTCTTTAGCCAAATTTTAGCACATGTTTAAGACTATTAGGAGTCGAATAGACATTATTCTAGTTTTAGTTATGCAACTTATGAACCCCAATTAATTAGAGAACTGTGAATTGAACTTTTCATCATCAAATTCATTCAAGATTTATTCTTTTTTCAGATTTCTTACTTTGGTATGAATTCTTGCATGCAATTGGATTTCTTCAAGTTTGATTAAATAGATTCATTTCTTTTCTTGTGTTATTCAACACTTATTGCTTGCATGATAATGAATGGTATCATAGGGATTAAATTCGTGCCTAGCCAAATAGTTATTAGACTGGGTAATATGAACCCAACCTGGGGTTTTCGACGTTAACTATAAAATTTAAAATTATTAGATAATTAATTAATAGCGTTTGATAATTTAACGGGGACTAATATTATAGGTCTCTTAACTCCGTCTGTCGAAGGCAACCGGAGTGTTTGAGAATGAAATATATGTGTTGATAGTCTATCATTGACATGAATTAATTTTTTCACCAACTATTATGCAGATTAACATCCAAATATGTTTGGTGCTTTGAATTAGCTTATGATTTCTTTCAATTAATTAAATAGTTTTCGAGAATTTTATATTTAGTGGAGATATCCTACAGCTCGGGGGATTGGATACCAACTACATTTTCTCAAAAGTGTTTTCAAAACTAAAGTTCAAGTTCTTACTCTTGCTCAGTTTAATTTACTTAGAGAAATAGAATTTTTCCTGAAAACAAAAATCACATTTTTATTCTTTTTGGTGTTGAAACCTAGATCTTAGAAGACAACCCTACTTTTGTCATCGTATTACGACCGATTACCTGAGGATTCAGTTTTAATTTATCGGGTTATTACTTGAGCGACCCACTTGCACTTGAGCTGTAGGTACACATGTAGCACACACATCCTGCATCGTGTCACATACAAAATTATTTTAAGCAGATTTAATAACAAAGTAAAACATCGCATAGAGTCTCAAGCACACATATTGAATTTATACATATTTCATTATAGAAAATCATCAATAATGGAAAACCATGATATTTTGAACTTTAGTTTAGATACCACATATAAAATAGTTATTAAGTGCACTATAATGTTAATCAAGAATTAATTAATTTGATTAAACTTTATCATACAATTATTCTTAATAAAAGAATATTGGATCTTCATGTTTTCATAAGATATAACTAAAGAATAGAACAAGAAGGCTTATTTTGATCCAAGGCATTGATCCAATTTGTTGTATAGATCCCCTTTGAATAATCTTATTAATTATTGCAGCATAACCTTGATCACTCTGAACAAAAATTAATGAGAATATTAGAATGTTTGTGTTTTCTCCCCTTCCCTATAACTTTTATGATTTTCATCGGGTGTATATCATTAATGTAATATAGTATACTATGTGCAAGGAGATAAAAGACTCAATTTCATAAATAAACAATAATTCTACCATCCATCATGGTAAAGTTTGATTAGGAAACTAACCCACCGTTATTATCCTTAATATTCACAATTATATTTAATTAGGTAATAGTACCACTAGTTTTTCGCTTTAAAAATATTATAAGGGTGGTATATTTTAAACCATTTCGTAATGGATAAACCATCATCGAGATGCACATGACTAAAAATTATTAATGTCAATCAAATGTGACAAACCATCGCATGAAATCTTAAATACTAAGAAAACTATAATTGATGATGGTACTGTCATGATTGATGGAGGATAAATGATCAAGAAAGATCAATGTGCATTGAACATTTTAAGATAAAGATAAAAATTACATCGATAACCAAGTTACGTAACTAAACGCTCTTCCAACTTTAAAATCTCATAAGATATATTGGTTAGGAATAACCTATGGGAGTCAAAGCATTAATTCAAGTCTTAATTATTTCCTGGGATCCTTAATGTTAGTACCATAGAGTTTAGATATTAAGATTGTTGTCCTTTCACATGCCAACTACTTTAATAAGATATAAAAATTAGCCATCAACCTCAATATGGTTGATTTTCCCATAACCATAGCTTTCTAATTTTTTAGTATTATTGTTAAAACATAGACAAATTTATGAGTTCTCTAAATAACCCGAGATACTATCCATATCAATCAACTGATAATTGAACTTTATCAGATATGTTGCTTGCTAACATATATCCCCATTTAATACCATATACACCTCATTAATACTATTTGACGGTTGCATGGGAGACTAAAATAACGGCTTGAGATCTCTTAAAAACCCATTATAAAAGACTATCCATCCCCATTAATTGGATCTTCGCTGTACCTACCTAATTTCCATTATCCATCCCCATTAAAAACCCATTATATTTGTCCATGTGAAAGCATTCATATCACTAATTTCCTCTGGACTTACCATCATAACAATCAACGCAATCACAAAGTTTCACATACCATCACAACTCCCTCAAACACCCATGGTGATCAAGGTTGCTTCCTGAATTTCACTTTATGAGAAAGGAGAATGTTTCCTCAGTGTAACACCATGATAAAATAAGTCCCCGGGGTTTCCATTAAAAAATGCATCAAATTAATTTTCAAAACCATTTAACATTTCCCAACAACTAAATAAATAATCTTGGAAGCATAAACGAATAAATAAACCCCTTATTCTCATTAAATCTCAAAAGTCCTTGTACAATAAAACTTTTCTCTAATCAAAACATACCACGTAATATTTTGAGTATTATAAACAATTTCCAAATTCAATAAAAATATATTTATAATTAGGTTATCACTTTCCCTAATTAAATTGCTAATAGTATCGTTGATACCAAAATTAATATGCTGGCGTGGATGAATCACAGGAAGACACATGTCAGTTTACGTGGCACATACAAACATTTTTATAATCACTTTAGTAACGAGGAACTTTACTTCCCCAATCAAGTCATACACTCCGAGTAACAGGTGTACTCCGAGGAACTTCATTGCTCCGAGAAACTCCACTTCTCCGAGAAACTCCTGAATGTCGAGCAACTAAGGCGGTCCAAGCTGCATCTCGACCATAGTATTAATTGTCAAATAATCAGAAGTTCAACTATTCATTGAATGCTTACAGATGTATACGCTTAAGGGGCATTAATTATTTACCCTTTCACATGTACAGCCTAAAGGCTATAAATACGTTGTATCATCCTCATTCAAGGTGGACCGAAATTTCTTGATAAAACCTATAATCGAGAATTCCAAAACATTCAGCAATAACAGAAACAGTGGACGTAGGCCATTCTTATAAGGCTGGACCACTTTAAAAACTCTTTGTCTTATTTAAATTTATCTGTGATTAAATAATTAGAAGCAATCTAATTTTTTACATCAACAGATTGACGCCGTCTGTGGGAAACGACTGTTGTTATCGTTTTTCATCAAAAATAATTCATTATCAATGGCTGATAATCCTGAATCTAGCAATCGAAACGCTGGAAACCCTCCAAATCCATCTGCATCTTCAAGTGTTCCAGATCTGGCTGGAATAATGACAAATCTTGCCCAGGGCCAGACCGCCATGCAAGAAACCATGCGGCAACTCATATAAACCCTTCATGGTGGTGCACCTGCCCATTCAGGACAGCAAAGTGGTCAAAGGCAAACCCATTTACTTTCTTCACGATCCAGGCATACTGATTCATATCGTAATGAGGAATCTTACGATTTCTCTTATCAACCTGGGTGAACTTCGTCAATACGGGCCACAGATATTGAACAACGTATCACTCTCTCTCTAGAGAGGACCAGTGCCTTGGAAAGATTAATTAGGGTATCTCCTTTTGATCGTTTGGGCCCTAAGAGGAATAAAAATCCTCCTAAGGCTGCATCAAAGAGTTTTCGACAACCAGCAAATTGAAGAGAAGGATCAGCACAATCGCGATCAGTTGCTCGTCAAGATAGATCTCAGGTTTCCATATCAACACGATGAGTTACTCGAACCAATAAGCCCGAGGAACGTAATGACGCATGGAAAGGCTCTATTCAGAGGTTGGAGGATAGGTTAGGGGAAATGGCTAAAGCTAATAACCCCCTACAACGAACGTTTGTTCAAGGGGAACCTTTTGTCCAGGCCATTATGGGTTTCTCCACGCCGTCAAAGTTCAAAGAGCTTGTGGTGACTCCCAAGTATAATGGAAAGACAGATCCTATTCTTCATCTAGAACAATATCAAGCTGCCGCCGACATCTATGCTATCCCCGATGAGATGAGATGTAGAGCATTCTCGGGAACTCTTACTGGATCTGCTCAAATATGGTACAATAATCTTCCTCGGGGTAAGATTTCAACTTTCTTTCAACTGGCCGAGTTATTCATTGAGAATTTCTATTTTGGAGCAAAGCCAGTAAAACGAGTAGCGCATTTGTTAAGCGTTAGACAAAAAGCTAGTGAGAGCACTAGAGATTACATAACTCGTTTTAATAACGAGAAACTAGAAGTCATAGATTATGAAGACAAGACAACGATCACCGCCTTGATGAGTGGGTTGTTGCCCAATAAATTGTATTACACCTTGGCCAAAGATCGACCCACAACCATGTCAGAATTGATGGCAAAAGCGGCCAAAATCATGAATGCCGAGGAGGCTATGGCTGCGAAGAAGAATATGGATAAAGAAACCAAGGTTGAAGTCGACAAAGCTAAGAAGAAAGAGCATAAGGGCAATAGTGATGACAAACAATCCAAAAATAAGTCGGCATGGGAAGTCTTGAAGAAGTTTGATAATTATACTCCTTTGAAGATGGGAATCAACCACGTCTTGGAAGAAATCAAGAATAACGAGGAGTTAAAATGGCCAAAGAAAATGAAGGCAGACCCTGACAGAAGGAATAGGGAAAAATATTACGAGTTTCACAAAGATCATGGCCATATGACTAAAAATTGCATAGCCCTTAAAAATGAGATCGAAACACTCATTAAACGAGGAAAATTGTCAAAGTATGTTGATCGTAGAAATGAAAGAGGAAACGATGACCGAACAAGAGAGAGATCTAGATCTCCTCGTCGGACTGAAGAGAATAGGAAAAGAGATCATGAAGATGATACAGAGGATGACCCCGATCTTCCCAAAAGGCCAAGGAAACCAGAACGCGAGGTATTTTCAATACGTTTTGGAACATTTGATTGTAATGTTATTACAGGAAGAGACGCAGGAGGAGGAGATCTTACTGCAGAAAGAAAAGCTTACCTCTGTGAGGCTCAAGCTTGCTCATATATTCAACGGATAAATTTGGCCGAGGAGGATCGCCCGAGGAAGGTAAACAAAGAGAAGTTGGTCATTGGTTTTTCAAAAAATGACCTCGCAGGTGTCCTATACCCTCACGATGACCCTTTGGTGATCAAAATGAGGATGAATAAAGTAATGATTTCAAGAGTTCTGGTAGATAATGGTTGCTCGGCAGATATCATGTTCTACTCGTGCTTTGATAGCTTAAACTTAAAGTTACTCAACTGGAGCCTTATCACAGACCTCTCCTTGGTTTTGTTGGCGAGAAAGTTTTTCCACTTGGGACGATCAAGTTGGATATATTCATTGGTACATGGCTTGTTTGTCGAACAGAAAGAATATGCTTCTTTGTGATGGACAAGAATGTTCAGTCAGCTTACAACATCATTATGGGAAGGGTTGGATTAAAGAAGTTTGAAGTAGTTCCATCCACAGTACATCAATGTTTAAAATTCCCAACAAACTTTGGAGTAGGAGTTGTGAAGGGTGATCAAAAAGTAGCTCGGGAATGCTATTATTCATCTGCCGAACAAGAAGAATTGGAGGAGTCGAGGAAAAAGACTACTACATATCAAGTGGATGAAGGCACAAAAATTGAAACATTGGATCCTAGAGATGAATCTCAGCTTGTAAAAGGACAGGTGGTGGAAGCTACAGAAATTGTCGTTCTGGACGACGAGCACCCTGAACGAACAACTCAAATAGGTTCGTCGTTGGATGCCTCAATAAAATACGAGTTGATAACTTTCTTGAGAAGTAGAAAGAAAACTTTTGCATGGAGTCATAAAGATATGCCTGGAATAGATATAAAATTCTTATGTCATGAGCTCAACGTGAATAAGGAGATCAAGACTGTAAAGCAGAGAAGAAGAGTATTTAGTCCCGAGAAGAATCAAGTTATACAAGAGGAGGTCGAGAAGCTCCAGAAAGCTTGTTTCATTGAAGATGTTAAATACCCAGACTAGTTAGCAAATGTGGTGATGGTAAAGAAGAAGAACAACAAATGGAGGATGTGTGTTGATTTCACTGATCTCAACAAGGCATGCCCAAAGGACCACTTTTCATTGCCCCGAATTGATCAATTGGTGGATGCTACCTCGGGACATGAGCTACTCAGCTTCATGGATGCTTATTCCGGCTTCAACCAGATCAAAATGAAACCTGAGGACAGGGAAAGTACTTCTTTTATTACCCCTAGGGGAACTTATTGTTATAATGTTATGCCTTTTGGTTTGAAAAATGCAGGTGCGACATACCAGCGACTGATGAACAAGGTCTTTGTCGAACAAATCAATTGCAATATGGAAGTCTATGTCGATGACATGCTGACGAAAAGTAAGAAAGTTGTCGATCATCTAGTTGACTTAGGTCATACCTTTGATCAACTGGATAAATACCAAATGAAGCTAAACCCGACGAAGTGCATATTTGGAGTACGAGAAGGAATGTTCCTCGGGTACATCGTCAACCAGCGAGGCATTGAAGCAAATCCAGAAAAGATCAAAGCTTTATTAGGGCTACGATCTCCAACGACGAAGAAAGAAGTGCAAAGTCTTACAGGGCGAGTAGCAGCGCTCAACAGATTTGTATCCCGAGCAACTGATAGATGCCTCCCATTCTTCAAAACACTTCAAAAAACTTTCGAGAGGAATGATGAATGTGAGAAGGCCTTTCAAGACTTGAAGAAATATTTGGGAGCACCTCCTCTGTTGTCTAGGCCAGTGATGGGAGAAAAATTATACTTGTACCCTGCAGTATCAGAGAATGCAGTTAGCTCGGCATTGATCAGAATGGAGAATGGAGTGCAAAGGCCAATTTATTACACAAGTAAGGCCTTCCGAGGAGCAGAGATCAGGTATCCAAAGTTGGAAAAATTGTCATTGGCGTTGATTGAAGCGAGTAGGAGAATGAGGTCATATTTCCAGGCACATACTATAGTCGTATATACTGACATGCCATTGAGACAAGCCCTTCATAAACCAGAGAAGTCAGGGAGATTGATGTACTGGGCAATAGAGCTCGGTGAATATGATATAATTTATGAACCCAAGTCATCGCTTAAAGGGCAAGAATTAGCAGATTTCATAGCAGAGTTCACCTATCCTGATACCTCCGAGGAGCAAAAGTAGCTCGCCGATCAACCTGTGGATGTTATAGGATCAATAAACACTGGCTCAGACCAACTTAGTTTGGTAAAAGGGCAAGTGGATGTGACAGGATCATCAAATTCGAGCTCAGACCAACTTAGGTTGGTAAAAGGGCAAGAAAAGATGGTCGACGAGGAGCAAGAAATATCAAAGGATGGTGAAAATAAGAAACAAATATTTCACCGAGGAACTCTGTCAGATCAGAAATTAGAAGACGAGTTACCTATATGGAGATTGTGTGTAGATGGCTCATCTTGTACTACAGGTTGTGGGGAACGAATCATTTTGAACAGCCCGGACGAAATAGACATGGAATACGCGCTACGATTCCAATTCAAAGCTTCCAATAATGAGGCTGAGTATGAGGCCATGATTACAGGTCTAAATTTAGCAAAAACTATGGAGGCACAGCAGGTTATTGTATTAAGTTATTCTCAATTAATTGTGAATCAAATGTTGGGAACATATACAGCCAAAGGAGAATTCATGATCATGTATCATGCAAAGGTGATGGAATTGGTATCAAAATTTATTGTCGTTCAGCTGATCAGAATACCAAGAATAGAGAATGCAAGAGCAGACGCCTTGGCCCGACTAGCATCAGCTACTCATACCGAGCTGCGAAGAACGATACCAATTGAAGTGTTAGATAGTCGGAGCATAGATGAAGACCTGACGATGAATTTTATCACCCTTAACTTAGGACCATCTTGGATGGATCCCATCAGGGCATATATTGAGGAGGGAGAATTACCAGTGGATAAGCTCGCTGCCAAGAAATTGAAGTTTAAAGTTGCTCGGTATGTACTAACTAATAGTGTTTTGTACAGACGAGGAGTCATGGTAGGTTTGCAAAGATGTGTACATCCCTCCGAGGTGAAAGAATTGATTGAAGAGATCCATGAAGGGTCCTGTGGAGGTCATGTAGCAGGTCGTACTCTTTTACAAAGGGTAATGGCACAGGGATACTACTGGCCAACGATGAGGGTTGATTGTATAGCCTATGCCAAGAAATGTGACAAGTGCCAGCGCTTTTCCTCCATCCGAAGAACTCCACAATCATTGTTGACACCTATCACATCCCCTTGGCCATTTGCCATGTAGGGAATAGATTTGGTCGGGCCACTACCAACGACCGGGGGAAGGTTTAAATACCTCATCGTCGTAGTGGATTATTTTACTAAGTGGGTAGAAGTTGAGCCTCTTGTCAACATGACTTATGAGAAGGTATATCAATTTGTCTGGAAAAATATCATTTGCAGGTATGGTCTTCCTCATGCATTCATCACCGACCATGGAACTCAATTCGCTAATGAGGAATTCGCTGCCTATTACCATCAGTCCAACATTTTGAAGCTCCATTCAGCACCAGGTCATCCCCAAAGTAATGGACAGACTAAAATGACGAACAGAACATTGCTAAATGGTTTGAAGAAAATGCTAAGTGAGGCTAAATCAAATTGGATTAACGAGTTACAGTCAGTACTGTGGGCTTATCGTACTACTCCCCGAGAAGCAACTGGAGAATCTCCATATATGTTGGCATTTTGAAGTGAGGCTGTAATACCTGCCGAGTTGGGTCTTCCAACACATAGAGTGCTGAATTTCAATTCCCCAGTCAGCGACTTAATGAGAAGATTGGATTTGGACATGCTCGAGGAGGTTAGAGAAGAAGCAGCCATTAGGAATGCTGCTTACCAACAACGAACATCTCTGTTCTACAATAAGAGGGTGAAGAAGTGCGACCTAAAAGAAAGAGATTATGTGTTAAAGAAGGTCATTCAGAAACACAACAAGTTGGAGGCAAACTGGCATGGACCATACCGAGTTACAGAAGTTGTTCGACCAGGAACTTATCGAATAGCAACTTTAGAAGGAGAAGAGTTTAAGAATGCATGGAATGCTGAACACCTACGCAAGTACTATCAGTAATGTAAAATGTAAAGCAATTCCATCAGTATGAATAAAATGATGATATTTGGCCAGCCTTTTTCCTTTTATTGAAAGTTTTTCGGGGAATACTAGTGCTACACACTACACTGCTCAGCAGTAACAACGACATTCCTAAAAATGCCAACCTTGGTTGGTTAGGAAACTATACTCCTAAAAATGCCAACTCGTTTTGGTTAGGAGGCAAAAATATCCCTAAAAATGCCAACTCGGTTTGGTTAGGGAACGACATTCCTAAAAATGCCAGCTCCGGTTGGTTAGGAAACCATACTCCTTTGGTTAGGAGGCAAAAATATCCCTAAAAATGCCAACTCGGTTTGGTTAGGGAACGAGAAACCATACTCCTTTGGTTAGGAGGCAAAAATATCCCTAAAAATGCCAA
This sequence comes from Sambucus nigra, assembly GCA_949130495.1. Classification (NCBI taxonomy): domain Eukaryota; kingdom Viridiplantae; phylum Streptophyta; class Magnoliopsida; order Dipsacales; family Adoxaceae; genus Sambucus; species Sambucus nigra. The sequence goes on along the minus strand of OX422214.1, from coordinate 376,662,499 downwards.
CTCGGTTTGGTTAGGGAACGACATTCCTAAAAATGCCAGCTCCGGTTGGTTAGGAAACCATACTCCTTTGGTTAGGAGGCACAAATATTCCTAAAAATGCCAGCTCCGATTGGTTAGGAAACCATACTCCTTTGGTTAGGAGGCAAAAACATTCCTAAAAATGCCAACTCCGGTTGGTTAGGAAGAAAAATATATTTTCCAAAAAGTACCAACGTTGGAAGAGAAAAATTCACCAAAGTTATAGAGGTTGAAAATCAAAAAACTTGTAATTGGACGATGATTACTACAAAGTTAAGATAGTCGATAGCAGGTTTTAATCAACTATAGTTGGTCGACAAAATTATATTATCTTTTTAACAGATATACAGTCAAGCTAGTCGACAATCAGTTGGTCGACAAATTTATATAATGTTGTTATCTTTTTAACAGATATGCATATACATACACAAATGAAAAATATTTCACAACTGCAAGACAATGGCAATCAACATTTGCAAACAAAATTATACGTATTTCATTAAACCCAAAAATGAAGTACAAAAATGAATACATTAATTATGAAATGTATAAACAACTATTGCATTAAGAACCCTATTCTATTGGTTTCTTTCCATGCGCTTTTGAAACAGGCTCCTCGCCAGCAGGAGGATCTTCCAAGCAAAGGGGAGAATTGATGAAGTTAGGGTCTTGAAGCATTATGATATTCATTATAGATGGTCTATCTAATAGGTGCTCTGGACGAGATAACTCTGCATTTGAATGGAGATTATAATCACTGAGATACTTTGAAATAAGGCACCGAGGAATGACCCGAGCAGGGATCTAGTTCATGTCAAGCTTAAAGGGGGGAACTAGTAGATCAAGCAGCCCTAGGTCATGGTAATTCCATAAATAGTGACCTTGCTCCAATTTCAGTACACCCAGAGCGTTCAACCATCCCTATTTGTAGCCTTCATTGTTAGCGTTTTCAATACGAGCATCTAAATGACAAAGAGCTTCGTTGTAACCTGCCATCCAGAATTCTTGGGGTTGTTTATGAAACTGGAAGGTTAATCTTTCTAATTTCTCATGAAGACTTCAGGCAAAAATGTCCTTAGTCTCCAAAGACGATTTATGCGCAGCAAGCTGCTCGTCCAAACTCTGGATCTTCTTGGACATTTCAGACAAGGCTTGATTTTTTTGCCACCAACTGAAATGCTTAGTTTTCTAATGCTGCTTGAGTACGATCTTCTTCAATAGTGGGCTGAAGAACTCTTGGTCGTCCCCGAGCAGGTGGAGTACCTTGTTCCTCAACATTGCTCAGAACAGCTCTCGCTCGTCCCCGAGAACCTCTTGCTCATCCCCGAGAAGGAGTTAAGGGGCCAGCTCTTCTCAAAGTCTCTAATTCTTCTCGTAATTTGGCGTTCTCAACTTCTAAGAAGGAGAATCCCTCGTCAGTCACAGGTACCAAGGCATTTGAAGACGAAGCAACAGATCTCAACTGAGCTAGTTCTTTTTGCAGATTATTATTCTCTTGCTCCAACAGCTCAACGATTTGCCTGTGATCTTCGACCTCTGTCTTCAAAGTTCTCTCTCTCACTTCATAAGCAGCTAATATCTTGTCACGTCCCTTGTCAGCACTAAGTTATTGATATTTCTTTTCATATCCTTCATGCAAAAGAGCTGAAGATTCTTTGTACTGCTGCTGAAGTTCATCAAGAGTACCTTGTAAGTCTTCAATCATTTCGTAATAAACATTATTGGCTACAGCATGATCAAGAAGACATTTCAAGTATTGATGGGCCTCAACTGCCTGTTTTGAAACATCTCGGCCAAGGATGTCTACAATTTGTGACTTTTCCAAATCAGTGTGACCCGCTTTAAAATATTCATTGCATTGTCTCAGCAGTGTTGTGTCATGATCAGACAACAATTCCATTCTGTCCATAAACTAATAAAGAGGAGAAGGCAAGAGTTAATAAGAAAGCAAACAGAGCATCAACAACATAGATGATCAAAAATGCAATTTTTATTACATCATAGAAAAAGAGTACAAAGTTCATAGTACATATGACAAAAGAAAATAAAACAAAGATAAATACCGAACAACTTCACACCTTTTCCTTGTCCCCCAAAACTTTCTCGGGAGGCTGGGACGAGGAGCTAGGTTGCTCGGCGGGAACAAAAAGTTGGTCGACAGGAGCAGGAGGTTGCTCAGAAGGAACATGCAGAGACGATAGCTCCTCGTTGACTGGCTGGATAGATTGTGGGGCAAGGATTTGATCACCCACAATCATGGAGGACTCCTCAGAGGCAGCTTCGTCCTCTTCTTCATCTTCGATAGTTGGAGGGGGACCAGGAAGATATTGTTGAAATAGTTCAGAACCCTCATCAACCTTCAATTCCTGTAGAGCAGCAACCCATCCATCTCTAAAGTACTTGAGACTACCATACTCTACCTGCGACATCATTGCATCTACCCCCTTATTCCATCCTTTGTTCCAGCCAGTGCTGAAGGACTTCTTCACCGCCAATTTTCTTTTCACTTTTTCTGAGGAGAGCTTCTCGAATAGAAGTTCCTCGGTGGCCTTAAATTTGCCTTCCACCTCCTCCTTCTGACGATTTACCTCGCGAAGAAGGGTTAATTCTTCCTCGACCCTTTTAAGCTTGGTTTCAACATAACCAAAATTCTTGAGCTTCTCGTCAAGCTCTTTATTCTTCTCTTCTAAATTTTTCACTTTGCTCTCAAACCCCTTGGAGACTTCAGCCACCTGAGCCTTCTCTTCCTCGACCAAGGCCATTTTCTTCTCCCAGTCAGCTTTGTCCTCGTCATATTTCTGACGGGAGTCCTTCAGAGACTGGGTCAAACCTATTAAAGCTTCCTCCACACCAGACGAGGAGCTAGAAGCCTTGATTGCTTCATCTTTCTTTACAATTGTATTAATGTAACTCACCAACTGGAAAAAAGGAAATAACGACAAGTCAGTACAGAGATATATGTAATAAGGGAAAGAAGGAAAGTTCAGAACAAGAGAAACTTACTGAAGCAATATGGCGAGTAGCCAGAGATGTAAGCATATCCCGAGGAAGATTCTCTTCAATTCCTTGGATCTCGGGGATGATCCAAGTCTTCACCGAGCTCATAGCAGAGCTCGGGGGAACAATATTAGGAACACCATCACCACTATTTGGGAGCTGGGAGATAGTTTCAGTCAAATTGATCGAGGAGCTTTTCTTCAGCCTCCTCGGGGGCACAGGAACAGATTCAACCAAGGAAGAACTCTTGGTCGGGGATATGTTGATTACTTCCTTGGGAGTATCATTCTTGTTTGAAGCCACTGGGGGATTCTCGGCAGCCTTCTTGGGTGCAACAGAAGGAGCAGCATCTATTTTCTTTGTCCCCTCTGGGACATCAGACTTATTTCTTTTTGCCTCTCTAGTAGAGACAACTTTCTCAAAAATAGTAGGAACTCTTCTTTTACCTATCTTCTGACTCAGGGGAATGTGAGACTCAGGAGAGGAGTCTTCAGGAATTGGCACTGGTTCCGTATTACTGATCACAGGGCGAGAAGTAAAAGAGGATGTGTAGATTTTATACTACAACAAGTATGAAGCAGACCTAATGTGCTCATCTGCAACTTTCTGATGCAAGCCCCAGATAAGTTTCAAGTGTTTTATGTTAATTTCTGTTTCCTTTGGAGATTTTCTATTGCTATCAACTACAAATAAATACACATTGAAATATCAATCACACATTTTATCAAAAACAATGAAAGCACAATTTCAGATATAAAATAAAATAAAAATATATCCCATTGCCATAGGGAGGGCATCTGGGACCCTGATATACTGCATCTCCAGTTAAAGGAGCATGTTGCCAATTTCTAATAACAACCTCATGTTCGAAATAATCCCTATTGGCATCTGGGAGATTGACTACTAAAGCCCTATTCAAAAATTTGGTTTTAAAGTAAAAAGTATTATCCAGAACTGCCCATCTATAACAAAACATAATCTCAGGAATTCTTATATGAGTTCCATGAGTTTGATTTAACCTATGCAACCCATTAACTATTCTCCAGGTGTTGGGGGCTATTTTTGCAGGAACGACATCAAAGTATTGACAGAATTCTAAACACAAAGGATTTGGTGGAAAAGAAAATCCACACTCAGCAATAAAGAGGCTGGGAAACCAATGTCCCTCAGCCAAGCGAAAATAATCTGAAGGCTCAGAAAGTTCCTCCAGAGTTACCCAAGAAGGGATAGAAAAATCAGAACGGAATTTCTCAAGAGATTCAATAAGATAAACCATGATGAATAAAAGAAATGAAGAAGAAGGAAGAAGATCTTACAGAAAAAAGGGGGATCTGTTGACAACGAATGACGGAAAAGATGAACGCACAAGAGAGAGAGACAATGGAAAACTCGAAGACGGAAATTTGAAAAAGTAGAAGACGATGGGATTGTCTGTGATGCTTAAATACTTTGCCTCGGGAAATGGTGAAGGAAATGATTACAAAAATAAACTATTACGCCACCGACGGCTAAAAGGACAAAAAATGAGCAAAGATCGAAGCGTTTATAAAAATTCAAAAAGGCTGATTCTGCGAATTTGGAAGGAAAAATAAATACGGAGGAAATGCTCCTACAAATCAGGAGGATCATTTAAAATTGCCATATTCCGAGAAAGAATGTTCCATACTCCTCAAATTTCGAACTATGAAACATTGGGGACTTCTGTTGATACCAAAATTAATATGCTGACGTGGATGAATCACAGGAAGACACGTGTCAGTTTACGTGGCACATACAAACATTTTTACAATCACTTTAGCAACGAGGAACTTTACTTCCCCGATCAAGTCATACACTCCGAGTAACAGGTGTACTCCGAGGAACTCCACTTCTTCGAGAAACTCCTAAATGTCGAGCAACTAAGGCGGTCCGAGCTGCATCTCGACCATAGCATTAATTGCCAGATAATCAACAGTTCAACTATTCATTGAATGCTTACAGATGTATACGCTTAAGGGGCATTAATTATTTACCCTTTCACATGTACAACCTAAAGGCTATAAATACGTTGTATCATCCTCATTCAAGGTGGACCGAAATTTCTTGATAAAATCTATAATCGAGAATTCCAAAAACATTCAGCAATAACAGAAACAATGGACGTAGGCCATTCTTATAAGGCTGAACCACTTTAAAAACTCTTTGTCTTATTTAAATTTATCTGTGATTAAATAATTAGAAGCAATCTAATTTTTTACATCAACAAGTATTTAAAAAATATATGAATTTAATATTTTGGCAACATTTAAATCCATAATACTTAAAGAGAACAATATTGATATTCTTGCTTGATAAATAATTATTCTAAAAAATCTGAGTACTCGGTTTCATTCGCCTCGCGAAAATAGGCAAGTTTCGTTCTCTGGCCTTCTTGAAAATATGGTATTAAAGCCTCCCTAATTAAGGTTGAAGTTTTTTTGAAAAGGAGTTTATGGATAAAAAGAGGGATAAAATTAATTATATTGGTTGTTGCTTGTGTTTAGAGGACAAAGGGTTTAAAAATCATGCGTGTAAAAAAAGTCCAAGATCCACTTATATATATAAGTCAAAAGATTCTTATTGAATACCAACTTTACGTTACTTGCATCTTTATTACTATTGAATCATTAATTAAAATATTATATTGTGAAATTTATCTCTTATAATACTTAAGATTGGATTTGTGGATCCTATTTGGAAAGAGTAGATGGTATTCTTGTAGTTGACCCCCTGTCACTATTGACTATCATTTCAACTGGAGTTTTGGAGATATCGAACTTGTATCTAGAGTTTATCTTTTGAATTAGTTTAGTTTCTTTCCATTCATTTATTTATGAGTCAATTCTTTTGGAAGTCATGGGTCATTCTACTCGACAGTTGCTTATGGTTTTTAGTTGGATATATTTGAGGTAGTTGACTTTATTTCATTTGAGTTTAATTATATTTGGATTTGAGATTTACTTTTGGATTCTAGTGTTATGATGGATTTAATTATGGCGAATAGTTTTTATTAGGAGGATATCCTAATTTAATTTCTGCGATTTTTTTAATGTCCCGTGTTTATCATCGCGTGCTAACAGTGGTATTTAATTTTAATGACTTGCATATTTTGATATCGGGTCCTAATCAACTTCAATAACAAACTATGATGGTTGTTACAAGATTCCACACTTAAATTTATTGGTTAAAGGGTTCTTGGTCTCACTCTTATTGACCCTCCGATGGGATCATCCAAAAATCTTCCTTGATTTTCTCATTTAATTTAATTATGTTTCTTATTTCTATAGAGTTTGAGCGTACTGTAGCCAACAACTGTATAATTTTTTATTATTATAACCAAATCTACGCCGTGTTAAGCCCGTTGTATGTTATTTAGTGAGCTTTTAGAGTTATTTTTGTAATTTAAAAGGAAACGCAAGATTGAAGAGAATTCAATTTTAAAATGCAATTTTAGAGCCCTCGTGGTTAAGACTGCAATTTTATAAACTTCATGGGCCTTAACGTAATTTTAAAGTGTTTATCTAGGTATAATTAAGTTCTCTCTAAATTTTATTGAATTCTGAGTTGAAGCGAATAAACTATGATGTTCGAGGAAATAAGGGTACATTTATAATATCTTATACAACCCCAAATTTGAAATAATTATTTTTATTTTTCATTTTTATAGATACTTTGAAAACATGGAAGGAATTGAATGTTAAATGAAGGTTTTAAGAAATCTTTGGGTCAAATTGTATAAAAGCAAGATTTAAAATGCTCATTACATTTTTAATTTTTTTTATACCGCTACACCGCACTTCACCACAATGTACATTGTGGAGACTTAAAGTGAAGACAAGTTAGTGATCAAATTCAACAATCGAAGATCGATCGTCGCTGTATTTATCGGAGGAGGTATATGGGTTTATTTTTTGTTTAATATTTTCATTAAGGGGTATTTTTAAAAGTGTTTAAGAAATAAAATATTTTTCATAAATGTTTTTTTAAATGTTTTTTGAAAATTTTGCAAAGTAATTAGAATGACATTAGATGTCATTTGAATGAGTTACTATACCTTGTTATAGAAGCTTCAAACTTCGTTCGAGCGATATCAATTCTTGTAACGTTTAACAAACTGTGGAATTTCGTTGAATCAGTTGCTTGACGTGTGTTCGAATGAGGATGGGGTATTTCATTCAAACGAGATGTACCTTCGTTCGAACGAGTCATCGAAAAAAATATTTACCTAATTTTAGATGCTATCTTTTAGTTCTATCTCCTGGATATTTTTTCCTTATATATAGATATGTGCACCTGTATTTTAAAGAAAATCTTTTAGAGATATTTTTGTAATCGAACTCTTTTATTTTTTAAATACAAACCTCTTGAATGATTTGAGATCACTTTATCAAACCACGAAGAACAAAATCCTTGTTCATTACCTTACATTGTTAATTCTTTAGTGCTGAAGATAGGATTACTATTTTCTGAAGCTTATCGGTGGACACCGAGACAAGTGGATCTTGATATGGGGAGTTGCTAGAACTGCATCTCTTTCTGTCAACAACTTGGGAGGAATACATTATTACACCACTTAGTGGAGCTTTAGGTTTTATAAGTCTGTAGATGTCATTCTGTAATACCTAATAACAGTACTCAAATAATGGTTTGTAACAATCCAGATTTTCAGTTTTATTAAAAATGTAAAGTTGAATTATTTATGTGTCAAAATAATTTTTTTATTTTTCATCGACACATAAAATAATAAAATTTAATTTTCGAGTAAACATATTTGAATTCTTCATGTGTCAGTTATTATTTTAATATACCAATTTATATTAAAATAAAAATATCCAAAATTAATTTTATTGTTTAAATTAAAAATAAAACTTATAGGATATAAAACATAAATTCTTAAAAATAAGTTTAAAGGACAAAAGTTGGAAAATATAAAATACCCAAAATATCTCAAAAGTTAAATTTTTTGTCTTATATGATTTAAAGAAAGAAATTATTATTATGACAAAATATCTTATGATATTTTGTCAAGTAGCCATTCTTTTAAAAAAACAAAAAGAAAGTTTCGCCGCTATCCTTGTTAAAAGGAAAAAAATACGCAAACTTCCTAGAAATGTGTATAGAAGGAATGTCCATACACCAAAAGTTGGTTTTAAGGGGAAAAACCCCACCAAAGACCACTTCTTCTAAGCTTTGACAATATTTGTTTTTACATACTCTTCTTCTTCGTGAAAAACTACATATGAATTAGATAAATTTCACACTTCTCGATAAAAAAATAAGCGATCATGTTAAAAATTTGAGTATGACTACATGAACCCACTTCCCTATCCACTTCTATACCCATTCACTAAAATACAAAAGATTTAAACTTTAAAAGGTTAAAATTATCTCATCAAATTGGTTTTTTTATTTGATAAAAAAAAAAACTGTTTCATTTAAAAACTATTTTGTTATCATCAAACTTAAAACAAAAAATATTTTTATAAAAAAAATTACAGCTTTTTGAAAAATAAAACTGCTTTCTTTTTAAACAGTTTTTTAAAAACACAATTGTCTTTTTAAAAAAACTATACAGTTTTTTTATATAAAAATTATTTTTAGTTTGAACAGATGTTTTGTTTAAAAAATCTTTTTAAAAAATCAAATTTTGGGTACATTTGGGAGGTTTTCACTATTATTTTAAAAAAGAAATTCTTCTAACTTTGAAAAAAAAAACAGTTTTAAAAGAAATGTTTTTTGTTTTTAATTTTAAAACTTTTTTTTTCAAAGTTCGAAGAATTATTTTTTTTATATAAATAAAATGAGTTTAAAAAAATAAGTTTAAAAATGAGTTTTGAAAAGAGTCCGTGTAGTAATATTCTTGCTGTTAACATGGCGTGTACCTTTAAAAATAAGAGAATATTGAAAAAAAATGGTGTTCTAAAAATAAGGCGTATCGCTAGCGCAGACCTTTAAAAATAAGAGAATATTGAAAAAATGCGTGTTTTAAAAATAAGCCACGCTGCTGGCGCGAACCATTAAAAATAAGATAATATTAAAATAAGGCGTGCCGCTAGTGCGGACATTTAAAAATAAGAGAATATTGAGAAAATTGATTCTTTAAAGATATGAAACCTTATTTTATTTATAAAAAAAACGATTTTCTTTTATTTTTTAAAAACAGTTTCATATTAGAAAAACAATATTTTTTTATTAAAAATGTGAAAAACTATTTTTTTAAAGCTGGCATGGACCCACTCATCACCGGGAGTGGTTAGTGCCGATGGCGCATACCCACATCATCATCGGTATTTTTAAAAAGAGTTATTAAAAAAATTTGAGTTTAAAAATAAGACGTGCCGCTGGGGCGGACCTTTAAAAATAAGAGAATATAAGAAAAATTGATGCTTTAAAAATAAGCAGTGCGCTGGTGCGAACCTTTAATAATAAGATAATATTAAAATGAGGCGTGTCGCTGGCGCGGAACTTCAAAAATAAGAAAATATTGGAAAAATGGGTGTTTTAAAAATAAGGCGTGTCGCTGGCGCGGACCTTTAAAAAAACATAACATTGAGAAAATAGGTGTTTTAAAAATAAGGGGTGCTGCTGGCGCGGCCTTTAAAAATAAGAGAATATTGAAAAAAAGAATGTTTTAAAAAAAGGCGTGTGGTTGATGCGGACCTTTAAAATAAAGAGAATATTGGGAATATGGGTGTTTTAAAAATAAGGGGTGCCGCTGGCGCGGACCTTTAAAAATAAGAGAATACTGAGAAAATGAGTGTTTTAAAAATAAGGCATTCCGCTAGCGCGGACCTTTAAAAATAAGAGAATATTCCGTAAATGAGTGTTTGAATGACTAAATGCATTAAAAATAACTTTAGTGTTTCTTTTTAGAATATTCAGACAGTTAAGAAGTTGTTTCCTTTTTTAAATAATATTATCGAGTGTGTGTGTCGAAATAAAAAAAAATTCAGTATTTTTTTTATGAAAAATAATATCTTTAGTGTTTGTTTTTCAAAAAGAAAATATTAAATATTTTTTTTCTAAAAATAATATTTCTATTGTTTGTGTGCCAAAAAAATCAGTGTATTTTTCAATTAATAATATTTTGAGTGCTTATTTTTCAAAAAAAATATTTAATATTTTTTAACAAAAATAATATTTTCACAATTTGTATGGGTTATTTTTTTTTTCTCAGTTTACCCTTTGTTGGGTAGAGTAAAAAATGGTTGGTTGTTTAGAATGGTGGGCCATCTCTTATTTTGTCTAGTTAGAGGGTATAGAAGTGGGTAAGAAATGGTGTCCGTGTAGTTATATTCTAAAAATTTAAGTTAAAGTAATCCATCTACTTTTCAACTAAGACCTCGAGCCATGTGCACTTTGACAACCCACCATAACTCTCTATCTCTTAATACTATAAAATGCAAAACAAGGCATTTATTATGCTTTGCAATTAGCCTATCCACGTGGCACATAATATTTAAGAGTTCTCTTCACCAAGATTAGCCACGTAGGATTTCTCTCTCCTTTCCTTCATTGGCCACCAAAACGTCCCTGATCGTTTTCACTGCCATTTGTTGTCGATGGCCATTTATTGTCCTAGAAAGTCGGTTCTCCTCCCATGCCTCCCTATCGTTTCCCATCCCTCTCGTCATTTATCTCCACCTATTCAAACCCACTCAAAATCAAAACCTCCTCCGAGTCAGCTTCTACATCCACGGCGGTGACTTCTCGTTCCTCTCTGCCACTTCCAAACCCTACCACAACCTCTGCTCCCAACTATCCACTTAAACCCCCGCCGTCCTCCCCTCCAATTCAGACATATCCCGCTGCTTCATAGCCGGCAACAGCACCGGCGCCAACGTATTGCTCAGACTATTGGAAAACCCAGAACAATTAAATAAACCCCTTCACCAATTTGTCGACCCTCTGTTAAATCACAAAAAAAGTAGTTTTCATAAAATCATCTGATTCTTTTTGTAGTAGTCCCACATCGATACCAAAACAAGAAATTGAAGCAACAAATGGGTATAAATGGCAGAGGAAGAGACATAAGTAATCATACCTTTCTAGGCATTTTGACACTTTCATCTACAATCTAAAACCAAGGTCTGATCTGATCTATATATGTTTTTATCTATATATGTTTTTATGTATAATTTGTATATTTATACTCATCTATTTGACACTTTCATCCGGGTTGGATTTTACTTTTACTAAAGTTAGGTTTTCAAGGGGTTTTATCATTTCTTAGCAAGATCATGTGGATTTAATCGTTGCTTTGGTGATTGTAATCTTAATTTGTAAATCTAGATATTGTGATCTTGATATGTAGATTTTTTTTAAAGTGGGCTAACCATTTGCTGTAATAATAATTAAAAAGAAACTATTTTTATAAGAAACATGTTATACAGGTAGGTACACATGTCATACATCGTTTTTGTCTTTCTCATATGTTATGTGAGCTGGTATTGAGTAGGGCGTCTTTGATATCATTTTTGACCCATTTTTGTTTGCTAATTTTTATACCTCCGTTTGTCAAAGCAGTGTGTTGAAAATTTTATTTTCGGTATTTCATTCAATTTGGCCATTTTAGTGGCGTCATGGGGTTGAAAAAATAAGAGAGTGCGGACGGAAAAAATGCTTTTATGTGGTACAAGGATAAATTACTCACAATATTTGGTCATGGGTGAGGGGTAGGTGTGTGTGTGTGTGTGTGTGTGTGTGTGTGTGTGTGAGAGAGAGAGAGAGAGAGAGAGAGAGAGAGAGAGAGAGTAGGGAGTTGAGTTAATTGTGGTCTGATTTGGTTTGGGGTCATTTAGAAGGTCATGAGAAGTGGAATTTTTTGTTAGGAAAATTTCGTTAGTTCCCCGTATTTGGGAAATCTGAGCTAGAGTTTTTTTGTGGGATTTTTTTAATGATTTGTTTTTTTCCCTCTATTTGTCCCTCTATTTTTTATGTAGTGAAAATCATTTTTATGGGGAATTTTTGCTAAAAATCATTTTTATATGCCGAAAATATTTTTATATTGCTGAAAATAATTTTTTTATTCTTGCAAATCATATTTTATTTCATTGAAATAATTTATTACTGCTGATAAACCATTACTATTTGTTGTGAATTATTTTCATATGCTTGAAAAACTTTTAGATGCTGAAATCATTTATGTATGGTCGAAGTCATATTTTATTTCCTGTAAATGATTTCTTTTTGTAGAATATCATTTTTCATTTGGTAGAAATCAATTTCATTTGCTAGAATTAGTTTTATACGGCGGAAAATCACTTTTTTGGCTGAAAATAATATCATATTTGATGGTAATAATTTATTATTGCTGAAAATCAATTTTTCTTCTTGGAAATCATTTATATATGCTGAAAATCTTTTTTTTTGTTGGTGGAATATGTTTTATTTGCTGAAAATGATTTATTAATGCAAAAAATTACTTTTTATTACCGCGAATTATTTTTTTGTTGGGAAAAAAAATTTCAGCAATTATTTTAAATATAATTTCCGAATTATTTTGATAGAATATTTTGGAAAAAAATTATTGTTTATTTGTGTTTTTTAGATTTTTTAATATATATTTTTATTTTCCACATGTTTTGTAATGTTTGTAAAATTTTCCATCTTGAGTTCTACAAAATGTTTGGGCTATTTTGTTTTGCCGTCTTACAGTCAAATCAAAGTAAAGCAATAATAAAAAATAGAGAGTCAAAAAAATCCTTCATTTACATTTTAAAAACTCAAATCTTCACTATATGTTATTCAACATCTTGGAGGTATTCATATAATTTTTTATGGAATAATGTTTGTCATTTTATTTTTTCATTGATTCATTCTATTGACCCTCAAATTTCAGGTCATTGTATTGCCACAAAATGCTTCTATGAAAAAGCTATATCCAGCAACAAAAATTTCATGCATAACGACTACTTGATCAAAACATCAAGAATGAAATGGGCATGAAAAATTATTTGTTGTTAACACTGTTACTCGATTTGACTGTGATTTGATTTGGTTTACTTTTTGCATGTACAAGATGGAAGTGAAGAGATGGGAACTTTGTATGTATGCAAAATTGGAAGTTATTAAGTTTCGTAATATTATAATTTTGTATTTGTTCATTTGGTATTTTTACTAAAAAAATATTTGTATACAAAGGTTTGAGGATGTTGAAAAGTATCATTTTCTAAAGTTGGAAGAGATTTTTTAATCTTTAACAAATATTTGAAATATGTGGTATGGTGGTAATGTTTTAATATATCAATACATTTACACCTAGTATATATCAAATATGCTTACTCTCTCTCTCTCTCATAACCACAGTTCGACGTTCCTTTCATAACCCCACTCAACATTTAAGATCGTCGATTTTTACTGTTTTTACGATTTAAGTAGGAAACCCGTGAATAGCGTCCTCCTTCCTCCACTAGTCTCCTCTGTTTTTCACATCTGTTTGAAGCCAAAAGCTCAGTTCACACACAGGTTCTCCTCCACAGTGCAATATTTTCTTTTGTTTCGCTTTTTCTGACTCGGATCCGTTTGAAACCAAAAGCTCAGTTCACATCCATTTGAAAACAATTATCATTTTTGTTTGAGATATTTTGGGAATCACGATTTGCGAGGTTTTTAGTTACATGTTTGGGCTTGGATTTGAATAGGGTTTCAAAAAGATTTTGTTTATGAAATAACCACTGCTCTATTTTCATTTTAAGGAGTTATGTTGTATGATTTTTAGTTTTGGTTTGAGATATGTTAGGAGTTTCCATCGATTTCATTTGTCACTCAATTGTTTCAGTTTTTTTTCTTTGGGCGTGATGCTTGGGTTTCTAATTATAGATTTAATGTGGTATTCATTTTTTGTAGATCTGATAATAATACCTGAATGGGCTAATACTAGATGCGAAAGGTAAGATTTGATTTGAATGGCCAGTATGTTTCAAAGATATTGTTGTTTCTGTTAACTAAACCTCCATTTAAAATTTTGATATAAATTTATCCTTCATGGTTGTAGTTAAACTATGATGTATATAGATTTAATGGTTATACTAAAAAAAAATTCCTTCCGGGACATATTTATTATGACTCTTTATAAAAATGTGTCTTGAAAAGTAGACAAAAACGACACTTTAAAAAAAATGTCGCAGAAAATAGAAAAACACGGCATAATTTTGAAACGTGTTGTAAATAATTCAATTATAATATTGATCACGTCATATAAAATAAATATGTCCTAATTTTTTTAAAGACGACAAGTTATTAGGTGTCGTAAATTTCTTTCCATGACTGTTCAAGAGACGTGTCATGATTCTTAGGGGAAAAAATTAGGTGCGACTTTTGGCGTTGTAATTTTCAGTTCGGTTATCAAAAAAAATAAGAAATAAAAAATATTTTGCATACTACATATCACAACAACCTCTCCCACGATCCCATAAGAAACTCTTGAAGCAGAGTCGTACACCAACAACTGCAATGAATGTTTAACCTCCAGCGTATTGAAAACTTTGAATCAAGAAATCTCCATTAAAGCAAAGCTAGAGCCGTATACCAACAACTACAATGGACGTTTAGCCTCCAGCGTATTGAAAGCTTTGAATCAAGAAATCTCCATTTAATCAGGTATAGAGATAGACGGATGAGAAGATATAAAAATATGCTTTGACCTAGTTTTGGTGGGCATACATTATGAGTGAAGTTGCAACCCATTCAATTTTTCTCTTCAGCCCATATTTGGCTCATTACTAATAAAAATGGGGTGGGCTGATGTGGGTGGTTTAGCCATAGTTGCGCCAACTTTGCCGGTGGTAATAATATGTTTGTTTTTATGGATTTAGTTAATGAGATTCAAATTCAACCTTTAAATGTACCTTGACACTATTTGATATTGAATGTTCCTTAAGACTTTGCAAATTTACCCTTCACAAAACCAAAGCTCTGAAATCATATTAAATTTGAGATACTCAGCCCATGAGGAGGAGCTTCTCTCGATTCTATACAATAATTTCAAGACTTTAATATATCGATGTGAAATTTATGTGTTTTCGTGGAATTTAAGTCAAATTACACATGATAACAAATTGGAATATATCATAAATGTTTGTTGTATTGTATCTACCCACACAACAAGTTGGAATGTATCATATAAGTTAAAATACACATGAGAGCAAGTTGGATGATGTTTATGCAATTTTTCGTAATCGATAATTAGAAGTTGATTAGTGGCGGAACAACATTGTACTTGGGGTGGGCAAGTTCCCCACCTAGGATTTTGGGGAAAAAAACTAAATACACCGTAACTTTCAGTCTAATAGTTATGAGGTCTATAAGATTAGTAGAATGTAAAGGACATACAATATTGGATAATAATTCTTTTTTATAATGCACTCGATATCTTTCAGTCTCTAATAACATTAACTTTCTCTTTTATCTTTACCATCTTAACAAGCCTTTGTAGATTGATAAAGGGCAAACCCAGTGCACGAGGCTCCCGCTTAGGGATAGTTTTCGATCGGTTTGGTCAGTAAATGGGTCATACCAATACCATACCAACTTTGAAATCATCAAATCAAAATTACCAGTTTTATCAGCCGGTACGCCAGGGCATAAACTAAAACCAAACCGCACGGTACATCGGTAAAATCAGTTTTTTGCAGTAAAATTAGTTTTTCAAAAAATACGGTAATTTCGAAAAATTTCTCTTTGAGGTAATTTTGATAGTAATCGGTACGTAATGGTATTTTTTTACCAACTTTCCTAAACCTGTTCGTATTGGTTCACAGTGTGAATGTTTGCAGTTAAATCAATTCAAATAATGTGAAAGTTGGTTTTTTATGAGTCCAAACTTCCATCTAGCTTGGTTTCGCTACTGTGAGTGTTTGGTACATCTATGCTTATTTTGGCTGTTAAATCAATTCAAATCGATCACTACATCTATTTGAATTAAACAATTCAAATAATGTGAATGTTGGTAGTTAAATCAGGTGCCCATATATGAACCAAATAATTTTCATGTATATGTGAACTAATGCTGGCACTGTGATGGGGCAGTTGGAAGAACGCCCAAACTCAAAATAATTTCCCCTTCTAATGACATATTAGCATCTCCAGCAAACACAGTGCAAGAAGTTTGGATGAAAACTAAAAAAATATTACCAGCAATATTTGCGACTATATAACTTGTTACACATTAACAACTTGTTACCCAAATTGCAAGATTAAGAAGATCAAACAAACATAATATTGACATAAATGTTCATTTTGATTTACAAAAATTAGCAGATCTACGAAATATAAACACCCAAAAGACGGATCAAATGATCACAGTTCAAAAAAATCTCAAGAACAGATCATACCAGAAACAAACGTGCCAAACATGACCAAAAACCAGGTTGCATTTCACCCTTCTTGCAACCAAAAAATGTTGACATATCGTGTAGGAAAAACCTAACTGCGTATGGCTTAAGATCAGTGAACAAAGACGTGGAAATAGTCCTTTCTCTCTCTATCTTGATCTCACTCTCTAAGGTGGAGAGATGAGAAAAACGATATATTACTCTCTCTCTCTCTCTCTATCTCCCTCTCTCTCTCTCTAACATATGGGTTTTGACCGAAAATGGATGAGAGGATGTATTTGTTTTTTTCATTCTTTTAGGGCTTTACAAATGAGTGGCTCAGAATAAAGCACACGGATCAAGCATAGGAACCATAGATTAAAGAAGATCTAACGGTTAAAAAGGCATATGTTTTTTGTCTCACTAAAGTAACACAAGTCCAATGTTTAACTAAAAGGGTTTTAAACAAACATAAGTACTTTAACTTCGATATTTCATTTCAGTACGGTACAATCGATAAATCGGTTTGAAAAATGTTAAAACCAAAACCAACAATGAAAAATTCGGTAATTTTGGTTTCTGTAGTTTCGGTTTCGGTAAGTAAAAAATGTAAATCATTACCACTAATTTACGCTACAAAACGGTACAGTACGGATTTTTACCATACCGCGAACACCCCTACTCCCGCCACTGCGGGGTACTGGGGGGGGGGGGGGGGTGGATGTACGCAGCCTTACCCCTGCATACGCAGAGAGGCTATTTCCGTCCTTTGTAGATTGATAGTGAATGCAAATTGAGTGATGGGTACCTCTTAATTCTTACAATTAAAGGTTTTAATATATTTGTAAATAATTTTAGGGTAAATATATAAATATCATAATTTATCAAAATATATATGTTTGTGAATATATTATATCTTGGTTTTGTATTTTACAAGTGTTTCATTTCGTGATAAGTGATTACTTAGATTTTTGAAGGTTTGTATTCGTGAATCTCACACTTCAACTCAATTATAATTTGATTATGATATTAATTAAGGTAATAATATTTTAGTGAATATTTTGAAAATTTTATAAATAACCCTAAAAAATCATCTCAAGGAATTTCTCTACTTGAATCCTCGTCAAATTTTGATAAAGTTGTACCTATGTATCTTGCTTATTATTGTGTAGATAGTACCTGTTGGTTTTCTAGTGTGCATATAAAATTGAAACATAATGAAGCCGAACAAGGTTTCATGCTAATATATAAGGGATACTTGATTGGAAAAAGGTTCATAATCTATTTAGAGTTAAAATAGAACATGATTGTGTATAAGTTTTTTGTTTTGTTTAAAAAAGTAGATACTATTAAGTTATTTATGCATCAAAACATACTTAATTGAAATCAAGTTCATAATCTATTTATTTATTATTTCTATTTTGGTTAAGTTTTGGCCTATGAGTTTGTTACTTTTTTGCTACAGACACGTAATCATGCACCAAATGATATTTTGATGCCATATTTTTAGATGTAAAAGTGTCTCTTAGTTCCTGAAAATTGAATTTTATGGATCCTCAACAACTTTTTCACTCTTTGACATTGGAAATATTGTGTGAAATCTAGAAACTTTTGAATTCTTCTTATTTTCTTTCTTAACTAGGCTATGTGAGTTTTATTTATTTTATCGGCTTTTGGGTTATTCTTTTTTTTTGGGGGGGGGGGGGGGGGAACCTCATTAGTACTAAATCTGATGTTTTCATTTGCAATATTTCATTGGTCTAGTTTGTAGGTGATTGTTTTGGGCAGTATTTGATATGCCCTAAGTGTCACCTCGTCCCAGAGACATCACCTCGGTCGAGGGCATGGCCGACGTTGGAAAGGCCTTGAATCAGTGACTCGCCGCCTCGACCGTATTAGGGTCGGCCCTGACCGACACCGCTACCAACCTCTTCAAGGGGTCAGCAGTTCATCAACTCAATCGGGAATGGAAACCTCGGCCGGGGGTAGGCCGAGGCTACAAGGAGACATACCACTACCAGGGTCAACCCCACCTGTGAATCGACCAATGTTCCAAGCACATGCCAACCTGACCTCGGCCCAGGCCGACCTTAAGGCCTTACCTCGGCTTCACTTAAGCCGAGACCATGATGGCTCATCTCGGATAGGATGGGCAGCTAGACCTTAACAACCTCGGACTCTTCCAGGCCGAGGTCATGACCCAACACGAAGTCCAAGCACTTATTGACGTGTGGACAAGGACACGTGATCACAATTTAGTTATAACAAATCATTCCCCTCAAGTGGGGGGAATATTTCATCATCATTCTCTATATGTGACAGTGATAGATGTCTTCATCATATTGGCTAGATCAACACACACATGCTCATTGCATGCATAGGGGGTACATTACACCCCCCAGGTACTATATATAGAGGTCATCCTCTACCTTGCAAAGGATCCGAAATTAGCAACCCTAGCTAAAACTCTCTTCAAATACACAGTAAAGAGAGAAAGCTTGAGAGATTATATCCATGGCCATTAGATCCCTCATACAGTGATACACATCATACACTTTCACAGTGGACATAGGCCAGATTGGCTGAACCACTTATATTCCTGTGTGAATCCTCTTCTCCTAACCTCCTTCTACTATATGTGTATGTACTCTTATCCTGCCATTATTAACATTGAATTGAGCTCAGAAACACCTTGAAGGGTGGTGCTGTTTTCAGCATCATCATTTTGGCACCGTCTGTGGGAAGAGAGAAGTTGTCTCTCCCTCATTTTCTGCTTAATCTCACTGGAGACTCTGGTGGTGAACCAGGCACCACCCCTTACGTGGAGCTGCTTCACCATTGAAAGAAGCCCTTTAAGGTATTGAGCTCATCTGCAACTCAAGCTCTTTAGTGTTAGCATATGGCACTAGAGTTACCACCGCCTCTTCCGCCGCCTGGAGCAGGAGGACCTAGTTCCATCCAGGCACTGCCCCAGTCCGAAATGGCGGAGGTGGCTGCAGCCTTGAGGTCTTTGGCTGCAACACAACAAGCTATGCAGGAGCAATTTACACAGCTCAGCCAAACTATAATGAGGCCACCTGGAGTTTCACCGGAAATGATCACTCCAGCGGCTGCCCCGCCTCATATTAACGCCAGGGGACCAGCCCAGGCACCAATGAAGGACCAACCTATGCCCAAGCGGAGGAGGGACGTTACTGACCCTAGGCGCTTACGCCTGGGGAGGAAAGGAAACCTTTGCTCGGAGGACAGGTATGATGACCTAGAGGCGGAAGATGCGCCGAAAGAATGTTGGGAGCCGTATGAGGTTTTGAATAGTACGGTACGTCCTCTTCAGCAGAGCCGAGGTTGTGGCGGCAAAAGAGGTGAAGAGGCCCAACAGCGAGGATCAAATTTTGATCGATTGAGTAGAGGGTCATACTTTGAGAGGTTGGGACCAGTAAATAACCTAAGACAGAGGTTATCAAGGTCGAGAAGTGGAGCTGGCTCGCAGAGAGGAGACGGTCAAGGTCGGCCTCACCAAGGCCGACCCCGTACGGGAAGAGGCAGAGATCAGGAAGAGGTCAACAACAGACGTTGTGCTGCGGCTTGGGAACCCTCAGTCCATCCCTTGGAGGTGGCTGGGGATAACCTCGGCTAGGCCGATGGTAGGAGACCATGGAATGAATCTATCCAACGTCTTCAGGAGAAGATAGGAGACCTCATTAAGAGCCGAGACCCATTGCAAAGAGGTTTCTCAGAGGGCTCTCCATTTGTGGCAAAGATAGTGAGTTTCCCGACCCCTGCTAAGTTCAAACCACCCGTGGTGTCTCCCAAGTATGACGGTAGCATTAATCCTGTACATCACATTGAGATGTATCAGTCAGCAGCGGAAATCTACTCGATACCTGATGAGATGAAGTGTAGGGCCTTCTCTGGGACTCTGACAGGAGAAGCACACAATTGGTTTACTTCTCTTTCGAAGAATTCAATTGAGAACTTCAAGGGCTTGGCCGAACGATTCATTCACAACTTCTGCTTTGGGGTAAGACCTCAAAAGAAGACCACTCATCTACTGTATGTCAAGCAAGGCAAGGACGAGAGCCTAAGGGACTACATCGCCAAGTTCAACAAAGAGAAACTTGAGGTTGAAGATTACGAAGAGCATATAGCCATGACCGCCCTCATAGGAGGTCTTCAGAAAGGGAAGTTGTTGTGGAAACTCGCGGAAGACCCTCCCAGGTCCATGGCAGAGCTACTGGCAACTGCGGGAAAAGTCATGAATGCCGAAGAGGCAATGGCCGCCAAGTATGAGGATGAGAACCGCGGTAGTAGTGGGAAGTCCCAAAGAAAGAAAGATGGAAAGAAGAGGTCACCCGATGACAAGTTCGCTCACTATAATCCTCTAACTGTGAGCTGTGAGCATATCCTCAACGAGATCAATAATGATAGGACTCTAAGATGGCCAGAGAAACTTAAGGCCCCTCCGCATAAGAGGAACAAAAACTTATGGTGTAAGTTCCACCAGGACCATGGCCATGTTATAGATAGATGCTTCGCCTTGAAGGATGCGATTGAGAAGAGGATAAAATCCGGAAAGATGAGGAAGTATGTTGATGGAAAAGCTCCTAAGGGGGGAAGAGATTACCCTAAGAAAAGGAGAAACGACAGATGCCGTGATGATGCCCCAGTTAGAAGAGGCAATGACTCGAAATATGATAATGAAGACAATTCAGACCTTCCGTCAAAAGATGACAACACCCCGGTGAAGAGGGTTGGCATGATCTCCTTTGGTGTTGACACCATATGCGGAGGACTTGCGGGAGGTGGTTCTGAAGTGGTTGACAGGAAAGCTCATGTGACAGAGGCCAAGTCAGTGGCCAAACTTGAAGTTGTAAATCTAACGTCTTCTGATACAGCACAAAAGAGAAAGAAGGTCGACATGGACACTCTTATAGTTAGGTTCTCCAGGCTCGACTTCAAAGGTATCTTAGCCCCGCATGATGACCCTTTGGTAATAACAACAAGGGTGCATGGATGTGAGGTGCAGAGGATCCTCGTGGACGGGGGGAGTTCAGCAGACGTGATGTTTTGGCCTTACTTCAAGAGCCTAGGTCTTAGCAGAGCTAGGTTGGTACCCTATCATCATCCTTTAATGGGCTTCAGCGGCGAAAAGGTCCTCCCATTGGGCATGTATGAGATGGCCGTACGTATGGGTGACGAGTGGCCCAAGAGGTTGACCCGAAAGATAAAATTTTTTGTAATGGACGAAAACAATTTCTCGGCCTATAACCTCATCATAGGAAGAGTGGCCCTTAAGGAATTTGAAGCTGTGTTGTCGACGGTCCACCAGATGCTAAAATTCCTGACCCCCTATGGGGTAGGGGAAGTGCAAGGTGACCAGACCATAGCACGAGAATGTTACTTCAACTCGGCCGAAGAGAGAGAGGCGCATAAGAGCGCAACCACCATTTATAGAATTGATACATTGGACCCAAGAGATGAAACAAAGTTGAAGAAGGGAGAGGCTGCAGAAGAGGTAGAATCCATCGTCCTCAATGAGGACGAACCAGAAAAAACCATCCAGGTCGGCAAAGCCCTAAAGACAGAAATCAAGGAAGAGCTGATAAACTTCCTGAGGAAGAGGCGGAGTGTCTTCACTTAGAGTCACGCAGACATGCCCGACATCAACCCTGAGGTTATGAGTCACAAGCTCAACGTGGCCAAAAATGCCAGGCCTATCAAACAAAGGAGAAGAGTTTACTCCAAGGAGAAGTACGGCGTCATCCGGGAAGAAGTTAAAAAATTGGAAGGGGATGAGTTTATAAGAGAATTCATATACCCGGAGTGGTTATCAAATGCAGTCATCGTGCCTAAAGCCAATGGGAAGTGGAGAATGTGCATTGATTTCACTGACCTGAACAGGTCTTGCCCAAAAGAAAGCTATCCCTTACTTCGGATAGATAAGATGGTAGATGCTACTGCGGGTCATGAGCTCATGAGCTTCATGGATGCGTATTCAGGCTACAATCAGATCTTCATGGATGCGAAGGACTAAGAGAAGACAACCTTTATTACCGACAAAGGGACGTACTGCTACAAAGTAATGCCCTTCGGTCTAAAAAATGCGGGGGAAACATACCAACGTCTTGTGAACAAGATGTTCGAAGAGCATATAGGCAAGACTATGGAGGTGTATGTAGACGATATGCTGATGAAGATCTTAAAGTCCTGCAATCATGTGGCAGACCTTGAAAAGACCTTCGATACTATGGACTTGTATAGGATGAAACTCAACCCCACGAAGTGTGTCTTCGGGGTAGTAGCTGGTAAGTTTCTTGGATTTATCATCAATCAAAGAGGAATCGAAGCAAACCCTGAGAAAATCAAGGCTTTGCTTGATATGAAGACACCAAGGAGCATCAAGGACGTCCAAAGACTCACGGGGAGAGTGGCCGCACTCAATAGGTTTGTTTCCAGAGCAACAGATAAGTGTCTTCCGTTCTTTAAAGTGCTTAGAAAGGCCTTCAAGTGGGACGAAGAGTGCAAAAAAGCTTTTAACCAGCTCAAGTCTTACCTTGGGTCTCCCTTGTTGTTATCTCGGCCCATAGTAGGAGAGAAATTGTACGTGTATCTAGCGGTCTCCGAATCGACAATCAGTGCAGCCATAATGCGGGAAGGCGTTGGAACCCAAAGGCCTGTGTATTTCAATAATAAAGCACTTCAAAGGTCTGAGCAAAATTACCCTCGTATGGAAAAGTTGGCCTATGCCTTGATACATGCCTCAAGGAAGATGAAGCCCTACTTCCAAGCCCATTCCATTGTCGTCCTCACCGATTACCCACTAAGATAGGTTCTACATAAACCTGAGAAGTCCGAAAGATTGATGACCTGGGCTATTGAGTTGGGAGAGTATGACCTTGCTTCTCAACCTAGGGCAACCATCAAAGGACAGGCTCTCGCAGACTTTGTTGCTGAGTTCACATGGGAAGAGGCCGAGGTAGAGAATGACCTAGAGGATGCTGAAGGGTCAAACAATAAGGTCTTCTGAGAACTGGAAGAGGTTGCACCAAACGTCTTCCGAAACCAGGAAGAGTCCGTATCCAAAAAGATAAGGAACGGAGTAGCGGAGAACCAGGAGGATCGGTACCTCTTTAAACAAGGAATCATGTCAGAAGGGGCCTTCTCATCGGATACAGACATTTGGAATCTCTTCATTGATGGTTCTTCCTATGACAATGGAAGCGGTGCAGGGCTAATTCTTTTAGCCCCAGACGATGCCAACATTGAATACGCTATGAGATTCAACTTCCAGGCATCTAACAATGAGTCAGAGTATGAGTCCATGATAGCAGGTCTCTCATTGGCAAAGACTCTGGGAGTAAGACGACTCCTACTTTATAGCGACTCAAGGTTGGTTGTCAATCAAGTATTGGGAGTCTACGATGCCAAAGATGAAATAATGGCTAAGTATCTTAAGAGGGTGAGAACGATGTTAGAATATTTTGAAGAGACAAAACTGAAGAGATTACCTCGACAAAGTAACATCCACACAGATGCATTAGCAAGGTTGGCCTCGGCAACAAAGATAGACGTCAGAAGGACAGTCCCGATCGAAGTCTTAGGAAAAGTGACCATTGAGGAAGAAGAGGTACGCAAATCTTGTCTCAATTTGAACCTAGGAGACTCATGGATGGACCCCCTCGTCAGATATATCAAAGAGGGATATCTACCCAAATCCAAGCTAGAGAGGAGGAAATTGATATATAGGGCTGCCAAGTGCTCCATAGTAGGAGACGTCCTGTACAAGAAGGGATTTTTGTTACCTCTCCTCAGATGTGTGCATCCCACTGAAGTTCCCCGCGTCTTACAGGAAGTTCACAAGGGCTCTTGCTCCAGTCACATAGGAGGAAGACCCTTAGCTAAGAGAATCATTACCCAGGGATACTGGTGGCCAACCTTCACCAAAGATACTACAGCTTACGTGAAGAGGTGCGATAAATGTCAGAGATTCTCCACTATTCCTCATCAACCTCATCAACCTATGACGTCAATCACCTCTCCATGGTCATTTGCAGTATGGGGAATTGACTTAGTAGGATCCCTACAAAGAGCTGCCAACAGTTACCGGTTCCTGATAGTAGCCATTGACTACTTCTCAAAATGGGTGGAGGCAGAGCCGATTATAACAATAAAAGAACATAAGACCTTCCAATTTATTTGGAGGACCCTCATATGCATACATGGACTCCCAAACACTCTCATCTAAGATAATGGAACCCAGTTTAAGAACTCCTCTTTAGAAAAGTATTGCGTAAGAGTTGGGATAAAGCAATTCTTCTCATCTCTTGACCGACCTCAGGCAAATGGTCAGAGCGAAGTCACGAACAAAACAATCCTCGACGGAATCAGGAAGAGGTTAGAAGAAGCGAAGGGAAGATGGACTGAAGAGGTTTATGTTGTGTTATGGGCCTACATAACCACGGAAAGGACACCAATAGGAGAAAACCCGTTCATGCTAGCCCGTGGCTCAGAGGCAGTCATACCAACAGAAGTGGGACTATATACTCATAGGGTTCGGACCTATGACCGTGATAAAAATGGGGAAGAGAGGAGATTAGACCTAGATCTGATTGAAGAGAGAAGAGAAGACGCAGAAATCAGACGAGCAGCTTACTAACAGAGAGCCATAAAATTCGACAATCAGAGGGTGAAGGCAAGACCCATTTCCGTGGGAGACTTGGTACCGAAGAAGATCTTACAGAAAATAAACAAACTCTACCCAAACTGGCATGGCCCCTACAAAGTGACAAAAGAGGTTGTACCCGGGACCTACAGGCTTGAAAACCTAGAAGGGGAACCTTTTGCTAACCCATGGAATGTTGATCACCTAAAGAAGTATTACATATGATGTTGCAAAAAGTTATGTAAATGTACCAACTTATGAAGAGGTTATCAATAAAAGATCAGTTTCCATGTCGATTCTTGCTTCATTATACTCTAATGGTAGAAAGTATGAGGTTAACATCTAAGCGATGACCTCAGACCTTATAACATCATTAAGTGGCGACAAGGTCTGAGGTCAAACATCATACTTGGATAACCTCATACCCTTAACATCATTAATATGGTGAAATTAATTATGAGGATAACATCTTAGGTGATGACCTCAGACCTTATAACATCATTAAGTGGTGATAAGGTCGGAGGTCAGACACCATACTTGGATGACCTCAGACCCTTAACATCACTAATTGGGTGGAATTAATTATGAGGATAACATCTTAGGTGATGACCTCAGACCTTATAACATCATTAAGTGGTGACAATGTCTGAGGTCAGACATCATACTTGGATGACCTCAGACCCTTAACATCATTAATTTGGTGAAATTAATTATGAGGATAACATCTTAGGTGATGACCTCAGACCCTATAACATCATTAAGTGGTGACAAGGTCTGAGGTCAGACACCATACTTGGATGACCTCATACCCTTAACATCATTAATTTGGTGAAATTAATTATGAGCATAACATCTTAGGTGATGACTTTAGATGTTATAACATCATTTAGTGGTGACAAGGTCTGAGGTCAGACACCATACTTGGATGACCTCCAACCCATAACATCATTAACTTGGTGAAATTAATTATGAGGATAACATCTTAGGTGATGACCTTAGAACTTATAACATCATTTAGTGGTGACAAGGTCTGAGGTCAGACATCATACTTGGATGACCCCAAACCCTTAACATCATTAATTTGGTGAAATTAATTATGAGGATAACATCTTAGGCGATGACCTCAGACCTTATAACATCATTAAGTGGTGACATGGTCTGAGGTCAGACACCATACTTGGATGATCTCAGACCCTTAACATCATTAATTTGTTAAAATTAATTATGAGGATAACATCTTAGGTGATGACCTTAGACCTTATAACATCATTAAGTGGTGACAAGGTCTGAGGTCAGACATCATACTTGGATGACCTCAGACCCTTAACATCATTAATATGGTGAAATTAATTATGAGGATAACATCTTATGTGATGACCTCAGACCTTATAACATCATTAAGTGGTGATAAGGTCTAAGGTCAGACACCATACTTGGATGACCTCAGACCCTTAACATCATTAATTTGGTGAAATTAATTATGAGGATAACATCTTAGGTGATGACCTCAGACCTTATAACATTATTAAGTGGTGACAAGGTCTGAGGTCAGACATCATACTTGGATGACCTCAGACCCTTAACATCATTAACTTGGTGAAATTAATTATGAGGATAACATCTTAGGTGATGACCTCAGACCTTATAACATCATTAAGTGGTGACAAGGTCTGAGGTCAGACACCATACTTGGATGACCTCAGACCCTTAACATCATTAATTTGGTGAAATTAATTATGAGGATAACATCTTAGGTGATGACTTTAGACGTTATAACATCATTAAGTGGTGACAAGGTCTGAGTTCAGACACCATACTTGGATGACCTCCGACCCTTAACATCATTAACTTGGTGAAATTAATTATGAGGATAACATCTTAGGTGATGACCTCAGACCTTATAACATCATTAAGTGGTGACAAGGTCTTAGGTCAGACATCATACTTGGATGACCTCAGACCCTTAACATCATTAATTTGGTGAAATTAATTATGAGGATAACATCTTAGGCGATGACCTCAGACCTTATAACATCATTAAGTGGTGACATGGTCTGAGGTCAGACACCATACTTGGATGATCTCATACCCTTAACATCATTAATTTGGTGAAATTAATTATGAGGATAACATCTTAGGTGATGACCTTAGACCTTATAACATCATTAAGTGGTGACAAGGTCTGAGGTCAGACATCATACTTGGATGACCTCAGACCCTTAACATCATTAATATGGTGAAATTAATTATGAGGATAACATCTTATGTGATGACCTCAGACCTTATAACATCATTAAGTGGTGACAAGGTCTGAGGTGAGACACCATACTTGGATGACCTCAGACCCTTAACACCATTAATTTGGTGAAATTAATTATGAGGATAACATCTTAGGTGATGACCTCAAACGTTATAACATCATTAAGTGGTGACAAGGTCTAAGGTCAGACACCATACTTGGATGACCTCCGACCCTTAACATCATTAACTCGGTGAAATTAATTATGAAGGTGACCTCTTAGTTGATAACCTCAGACCTTATAACATCACTATGGTGACAGGGTCTGAGGTAAGACTATTGATTGAACTAAGACATCACATGGCAAACAAGCATTCAACAGAACAAATTAAGTGAATATCCTCCTCAGAGGTTGTCATACGATTGTAAGATTCAAAAAATATGAGTTAACGATGTTCTTCCGAGATTACAAACAGTCAGGGGTTACAAAATAAAGCTTCACAATTAAGCCTAAGGATTAGAAGGAAGAGTGCTGGCATCTTCGACTTAATTTTCTTGGCCAATGTTTGTCACCTCGGCCTCGTCATCTCCGTGATTGTCCCTCCCTGTCTCTGTACCGTACAGGGGCACAGTATCTGCAGGGGCAACGACCTCCTCTTCAACCTCCTGAAGTGCTTGGGCAAACTGAGGGTCAGTTAAACCCAGACCTATGAAGTCAGAGGCCTTCAGACTCCCTGCCTCCTTCTCCTTAGCAGCCGCCCATTTGACAGTAGCCTTGATACCTCTTTCAAGGTATTCGAAGCCAAAGCTCATGAACTCGTCCGAGACTTTGTAGTATATGCCAAAATCCCCTCAGAGGCATCTTCAAGGGATGCCTTCACTGCAGAGTCAGCCTTCTGCTGGAGAACATTATCCTTAGCCTTCAAAGCAACAACATAGTCCTTTTTGAGCTTAGAGATCTCTTTCTCCAACCCCTTAACCTTCTTCTCAGACTCATTAAATTCAGACTTCAGGCGGTCTACTTCGGCATTCAGAGTGTTTTGCACTGTCTCGGCCTCTTGACCCTTCTGGATAAGGGGTAACTTCCTCAGAGTCCAATTGGCGAGATGATGCATGGCAGCCAGGCCCTGCAAATAATGTGGTCGTGTATATGAGTTGAAATTCAAATCAGAGGTTACACTTTGAAGCTATACAAAAATCTGAAGTCATACCTGAATAGACCTGTGGAGGCCGAACTCAATCAGCAGAGGTGTATCCATTGCCCGATAAAAAAGTTTGTCTACCTCGGTCATAGCAGATCCGATAGTATCTAGTGCCTGCAGACTGTGGCCTATGATGCTGTCATTGATCTTCAGTTGCTCTATACGAGCTGCCAACGCATCTGCAGAGGATATGGGGATGGAAGAATCCCCGCCTTTCTTCTTTTGCCTCTGATCTTTAGGGGCAGGGTCGGTAGCACCTCTCTTTTTTGTGGACTGAGCCTTTGAGGTTGAAGGAGGAGGATGAGGAGCATTCAGACCTGCCTTCTTAGCAAGGTTCTTCAAACTCGGTGCAACCATCTCCCAAAGCTCGTCTGATATCCCCTTTGGGCACTCTGCAAAATAGAAATGTTTGAGTTAGAAGATCGTACATGCATAATCTTAGAGGTATAACTTGAATAAAAAACACTTACCAAACTCTGTAAGAGGACTTCCCCCTAAACCAGTCTCAGAGAGGTAGTGGGGGGTCATCAGGTGTTCAAATTTAACGAGAAGACCATGCATCCCTTGATCCTGAAGGTCTTTGACCTTCTGAAGGTTTTCCAGACTTATACTAGGGTCGGCCTTGGCAGACATTGTGACCTTACCCCATCTTATGGGCATTCGTGGCTCTAGTGTGGAAGAGGGGGCACATGGACCAAATTCCCATGGCCCTGAGGCAAAGAAATAACGAGGCTTCCAGTTGTGATTAGAAGTCTGAGTTATCTGGAGCATCTTCTTCTCAGATTTTCAAGCTACAAAGTGGTAATAGCTCGGATGATTTTTAGCAGATGAAGGGACATGGCAACCCACAAAGACCTAGACTGGAAGGTCTGAGTGGTGAACAGCCCTTCATAAGACGATGGGCCCAATTATTACCCTCCAATCATTAGGTGACAACTAGGAGGGGGACAAGTTGATGTAGGCTAGGATGGACCTAATAATGGGATGGATGGGTAAACGAAAGCCTAACTTGAACATCAGCTCGTACAAACAGATCTCACCTTCTCGATCGTGGTAGGCCCTCTATTCCCTCAGAGGTCTCCTGGGCTTTATGGAGGGGCTGATGGAGTATAGGTGTTAACGCAAAAATTCTCCATCTACGAGGATCAATCAGAAAAGGACACATATCATCTTACGTGGTAATATTCGACACTCGAGGAGAGTTGGTCGGCACCCAAGGAGTGTTAGTAGGCATCTGAGGAGAGTTGGTCGGCACCCGAGGTGTGTTAGTCGGCATATCAATCAGGAAGATCAAAGGATAACTATGCATTTAATGTGCATTAATGAAGATGGCAGCGCATTTAATGATCCTTAATGTACATTTATACTGTAGATGACAACACATAGCATACCAAGCAGTTCAACAATTATATTCGTTGAATGTAGACATAATGTATAAATGTCTACATTCAATGAATCTCTTTATCTCCCATCACTATAAATACATGTATACCCTTAGCCAAAAAAGAGATCCAAGAGATCCAACAGAACCAAGGAGATCCGACAAGGATGAGAGACACCATACACAAGATCTACACATTTTTCTCTCTCTACACCACATTATGCTATTGTAAACCCCTGGGAACAAAATAACAGTGGACATAGGCTTTTCCTTATAGCCGAACCACTTTAAAAATCTTTGTCTCTCATGTGCTTGATTGGATTGCTTTTATCTATTTATCTGTGATCATAAAAATGGGATTCGATCCAGTTTTTTGCATCAACAGATTGGCGCCATCTGTGGGAACGTGTTACAAGCATTGTTCTCCATCAATAGCTAAGTTTTTTATTTTCTCTATGTATAATCAATTATATATACATCTTTTGATTCAATCGTGATTTTTATGTTTATATACATAAATTAATTGTCCAATTTTTATCTGCAAAATGTTGCATATCATGATTTTTAAATCATAACTATTAGATTAATTCTTATTTAGAAATCTGAAAAATAGTGGATTTCATAAATCATAAATTTTTGCTTGATTCTCAAGTTTCAATTTTGTATAAATTATTACATATACCAATATATACGACGATGATAAGATTTGATAATTTTCATTGATAATTTTCATTATAAATTTTGTAAGATCTTTGATGTCTATTCAAATTCCCATCATATTTTTAATAAAAGAATGGGAAAAGGTTAAAGACAATAAAAAGTCTTCTCATGGAAA
Organism: Sambucus nigra; assembly: GCA_949130495.1. Classification (NCBI taxonomy): domain Eukaryota; kingdom Viridiplantae; phylum Streptophyta; class Magnoliopsida; order Dipsacales; family Adoxaceae; genus Sambucus; species Sambucus nigra. Next base: position 376,631,834 of record OX422214.1, on the reverse strand, counting down.
TCATGACCCAGATATATTCTCTCTCTCTTCAAGTTTGAGTCTCTTTGCATTCATTTTTATGAACTATATACTTAATTTGGTTCATCTTCCATCTATGACAATAAAGTCAAATTGATTGATTTTTTATATAAATTTGGTAATAACTTCTATCATTCAGCATATTTTTATCTCTCCAAATAGGGAATAGGAAGGGATCAATATAAAAAATAATTCTCTCACCTGAAAAATCATTACTCACCTCTTGTAAAAGAGGATCAGTAAAACAATCATGACCATATCAAGACTCTGGGCACAAATTTGATATGTTAGCCCCTCGTTCATAACATCACAAGGTTTCTTTGTCGAAATCACATGATCTAGTGGGTTATATATTTATTCATTTAATTAACATTCTTAAGGCTTAAATTTTACATCGAATGTTATTTTTTCATCTAAAGATTCGAGATATTCTGGTCATCCAACTATATATTCTATAATTTGAGATATCCTTAAATGTTGGTCGGCAACATCCATGTTGTTTGTCGGCAGCAGTAGAATCTTGGGGTATTAAAAAATGCGAAGCACCCTAGATATTTGTTTAAACACGAGTTCAGCTTGGGGACAAGCAGGGGGCTTAAGTCTTTTTTAACTTGTGATCACCCCAAAAATATTTTTAAAACCAAGTGATAAATAATTTTCAAACAGCAACTTATACCTGATTAGTTGTTGGAGATTAAATAACTCTACATCTTATTTATGATGCATATCTGATAAAAATTTGTTTATCTCACACACATTTGGCACAAAAATATTATTTCATATTTTGAAATTTTTATTATTTTATGCTGATACGCATCACATATTGTTTGGCTGAATAATTATTCTCATGATAATAATTATTTTCCCTAGTCTCGACAGGTGCTCGGGCAGCCTATTAAAATTTCATAGCAACCTATCAGCGGCTGATGAACAAGGTCTTTACAGAGCAAATCAGTTGCAATATGGAAGTCTATGTTGACGATATGCTGACAAAGAGCAAGAAAGTTGTCGATCTTCTAGTTGACTTAGACCAGACCTTTGATCAACTGGATAAATATCAAATGAAGCCGAACCCTACGAAGTGTGTATTTGGAGTACGAGAAGGCATATTTCTCGGTTACATTGTCAATCAACGAGGCATAGAAGAAAATACTGAAAAGATCAAAGCTTTATTAGGGTTGCGATCTCCAACGATGAAGAAAGAAGTGCAAAGCCTTACAGGACGAGTTGCAGCGCTCAACAGATTTGTATCCCGAGCAACTGACAGATGTCTCTCATTCTTCAAAACACTCCGAACAACTTTTGAGTGGAATGATGAATGTGAGAAGGCCTTTCAAGATTTGAAGAAGTATCTATAATCACCTCCGCTTTTGTCCAGGCTAGTGATGGGAGAAAAAATATACTTGTATCTAGCTGTATCAAAAAATGTCGTTAGCTCGGCATTGATCATAATGGAGAATGGAGTCCAGAAGCCAATTTATTACACAAGTAAGGCTTTCCGAGGTGCAGAGATCAGGTACCCAAAGTTAGAAAAATTGGCATTGGCATTAATTGAGGAAAGTAGAAGAATGAGGCCATATTTCCAGGCCCATACCATCATCGTGTATACCGACATGCCATTAAGACAAGCCCTTCATAAGGCAGAAAAGTCAGGGAGACTGATGTACTAGGGAATAGAGCTCGGTGAATATGATATTGTGTATGAACCCAGATCATCCTTAAAAGGGCAAGCTGTAGTAGACTTTATAGCAGAGTTTACATATCCTGATACCCCCGAGGAACAAAAGTTCTCGCTGACCAACCTGAGGATGTTACAGGATCAACAGACATAAGTCCAGACCAACTCCGGTTGGTAAAAGGGCGAGAAGAGATGGTCGACGAGGAGCGAAAAATACCAGGGGAGGGTGAAACAAAACAACAAATATTTCACCGAGGAACGCTGTCAGATAAGAATTTTGAAGACGAGTTACCTACGTGGAGATTGTATGTAAATGGGTCATCTTGTACAACAGGTTGTGGAGCAGGGATTGTTTTGAACACCCCAGACGAGATTGACATGGAATATTCTCTGCGATTCCAATTCAAAACCTCCAATAATGAGGTTGATTATGAGGCCATGATAACAGGTCTTAATTTAGCAGAGATTATGGAGGCGCAACAAGTGATGGTATTTAGTGATTCTCAATTAATTGTGAATCAAACGATGGAAACATATGAAGTGAAAGGAGAAATAATGGTCAAGCATCATTCAAAGGTAATGGAGTTGTTGGCAGAATTTGATGCCATTCAGTTGATCAGAATACCAAGAATGGAGAATGAACAAGCAGACGCACTGGCCCGATTAGCATCAACTACTCGTACCGAGCTGCGAAGAACGATACGAATTGAAGTATTAGAAAGTCGGAGCATAGATGAAGACCTGAAGATGAATATTATTACCCTTGATTTAGGACCATCTTGGATGGATCCCATCGGAGCATATATTGAGGAGGAAGAATTACCGGAGGATAAGCTCGCTCCCAAGAAATGGAAGTTTAAAGCTGCTCGGTATGTACTAATTAATGGTATTTTGTATAGACAAGGAATTATGGCAGGTTTGCAAAGATGTGTACATCCCTCCGAGGTGAAAGAATTGATTAAAAAGATCCATGAAGGGACTTGTGGAGCCCATGTAGCAGGTCGGACACTTTTGCAAAAGGTGATGACGCAGGGATACTACTGGCCGATGATGAGAGCTGATTGTATAGCTTATGCCAAGAAATGTGAAAAGTGCCAACGCTTTTCCTCCATCCGAAGAACTCCACAAACATTGTTGACACCCATCACTTCCCCTTGGCCATTTGCCATGTGGGAATTGATTTGGTTGGACCACTGCCGATGACCCGAGGAAGATTCAAATACCTCGTCGTTGCCATCATCACGGACTATGGAACACAATTCAATAACGAGGAGCTTGCCGCTTATTGTCATCAGTCAAACATTTTGAAGGTTCATTCAGCACCAAGTCATCCTCAGAATAATGGACAAACTGAAGTGACGAACAGAACATTACTAAATGGTTTGAAGAAGAGGCTAAGTAAGGCTAATTGGATTAATGAGCTATAGTCAGTATTATGGGCTTACCGAACAACTCCCCGAGCTGCAACTGGAGAATCACCATATAAGCTGGCGTTTGGAAGTAAGGCTGTAATACCTGCCGAGTTGGGTCTTCCAACACACAGAGTGCTGAATTTTAATTCCCCAGTCAGCGACTTAATGAGAAGACTGGATTTGGATATGCTCGAGGAGGTTAGAGAAGATCAGGAATGTTGCTTACCAACAATGAACAGCTCTGTTCTACAACAAGAAGGTGAAGAAATGCAACTTAAACGAAGGAGATTACGTGTTAAAGAATGTCATTCAGAAGAACAGTAAGTTGGAATAAAACAATGATGTTTCGCCATCTTCTTTCTTTTATTGAAAGTTTTTCGGGGAATACTAGTGTGCAACACTACGCTGCTTAGCAATAAAAGCAAACACCGATAGTTCAAACCCACGACCAACTCCGGTTGGTAAAAGGGCGAGAACAAACTATACTCCTTTGGTTAGGATGCGTACACTAGCGTGATCAACTCCGGTTGGTAAAATAACTAGTGGACATGATAGTTCGAGCGTGATCAACTTCGGTTGGTAAAATAGCGAGAACAAACTATACTCCTTTGGTTAGGAGGCGTACACTAGCGTGATCAACTCCGGTTGGTAAAATAAATAGTGGACATGATAGTTCGAGCGTGATCAACTTCGGTTGGTAAAATAGCGAGAATAAACTATACTCCTTTGGTTAGGAGGCGTACACTAGCGTGATCAACTCCGGTTGATAAAATAACTAGTGGACATGATAGTTCGAGCGTGATCAACTTCGGTTGGTAAAATAGCGAGAACAAACTATACTCCTTTGGTTAGTAGGCGTACACTAGCGTGATCAACTCCGGTTGATAAAATAACTAGTGGACATGATAGTTCGAGCGTGATCAACTTCGGTTGGTAAAATAGTGAGAACAAACTATACTCCTTTGGATAGGAGGCGTACACTAATGTGATCAACTTCTGTTGGTAAAAGAGTTAGTGGACATGATAGTTTAAACCTATGAACAACTCCGGTTGGTTAAAGGGCAAGAACAACATTCTTAAAAATGCCAATCTCGGTTGGTTTGAAAACAAAATATGCTCTCAAATTCCAACTTATATTGGTCGGGAGGTAAGATTATTACAAAAAATATAAAAGTTCCTCGAAGAACAAAATATTCCAAACTGTACCAAGTATGGTTGGTCGGGGATAAAAACCCACTAACTGTAGTTGGTCGACGGGGAGAATTTATCAACCTTGGTTGGTCGGACACATTTTATGAAAAAGACAAAAATTTACCAAGTATGGTTAGTCGGGGATAAAAACTCTCCCTAACTATAATTGGTCGGCGAGCACAATTTAACAACCTTGGTTGGTTGGAAAAATTTTAAACATTTTTATACTCATTACTTTATTATTAAGTGATCGAGCAACATTACTAATACTTGTAACTTTTTTATTACCAAGTTGGTCGATGAACAACACAATATTGTTATATTTTTAACTTATACATATGCACAGATGTAGAGTATTTTATAAGACAATAGCAATTAAGATTGCGAACAAAAATGAAAGTCTTTCATTAAAATCAAAAACAAAATACATTGAGAATGAAAATGTATACTAACTATTACATTGAGATTCCTACTCTATTGGTTTCTTTCCCTCTTCTTTTGAAACAGGTTCCTCGCCAGCAGGAGGATCATCCAAAGCATAAGGGGAGTTTATGAAGTTAAAATCTTTCAGCATTCTGATGTTCATCACAGATGGTCTGTCTGATCAGCTCTTGCTCATCCCCGATCAGCTCTTGCTCGTCCCTGAGCAGGAAGTTGCTCTTCAAGACTCATGATCTTCTCAGACATCTCAGCCAAGGCCTGGTTCTTTGCCATTAGTTGGAAGGCTTGATTCTCCAAAGCAGATTGAGTTCTCTATTCTTCGACAGTTACCCGAGCAGCTCTTGCTCATCCCAGAGAACCTCTTGCTCGTCCCCGAGCAGAGGTAGAAGTCAAAATCAACATCTACAGCACTGAGATCTTTGCTACTATTGTCTCGACGAATAATGAAGAAGAAGTTGTGTGAAAATGTTTCGAAGTCCACCACTAGCTTGGTACTAATCATATTGAAGAGTTGGGTTCAAAAGCTAGTAAGTTACTCGACAAAGTATTCAGAGGATCATAAATCAGAAGATTCAAGCACGTGAAGTTAGCACTCAGTTACTCGGCACAGGAGGCAGTTGGTCGGCTAGCAAACCAATCAACATACTTGAAGATTATGACAAGCTACAAGCTGCATATTATAGCATGGCTGTATCCAAACTCCCAGGGGTGATACATAGCACACAAAGTTCCTCAAAAGAAAGATTAGCAACCATCGATCATCCTGCATCATATGTCGTCCAGGAGATAATTCACTTTATGTTAAACAAATAAAGAAGGTAGATCAAGAATTTCACGAGCACCGAGCAACACTGCAGAATAAATACTCCATCCTTTCAAGTAAACCATAAAGCATGGAGCATTGGGGGCTTCTGTAAACGCAAAAATTCTCCATCTACGAGGATTAATTAGAAAAGGACACATGTCATCCTACGTGGTAATATTCGACACCCGAGGAGAGTTGGTCGGCATCCGAGGAGAGCTGGTCGGCACCCGAAGAGTGTTAGTCGGCATCCGAGGAGAGTTGGTCGGCACCCGAGGAGTGTTAGTCGGAATATCAATCAGGAAGATCAATGGATAACTATGCATTTAATGTGCATTAATGAAGATGGCAACGCATTTAATGATCCTTAATGTACATTTATACAGTAGATGACAACACATAGTTAACCAAGCAGTTCAACAATTAGATTCGTTGAATGTAGACATAATGTATAAATGTCTACATTCAATGAATATCTTTATCTCCCATCACTATAAATATATGTATTCCCTTAGACAAAAAAGAGATCCAAGATATCCAAGAGAACCAAGGAGATCCGACAAGGATGAGAGACACCATACACAAGATCTACACCTTTTTCTCTCTCTACACCACATTATGCTATTGTAAACCCCTGGGAGTAAAATAACAGTGGACGTAGGCTTTTCCTTATAGCCGAATCACTTTAAAAATCTTTATCTCTCATGTGATTGATTGGATTGCTTTTATCTATTTATCCGTGATCATAAAAATGGGATTCAGTCCAGTTTTTTGCATCAACAATAGGTATCTGAAGTAAAGAAGGTCGACCTCACTAACTATACTCTCAATCTCGGCCACCTTAGAGACATCGACATCACTCTCAACATCACCATCATTATCATAATCATCATCATTATCTAGATCAACGTCGGCCGGAGCAGACGTTGGAGGGTTACTTGGGAACCTCTGAGCAAACTCAGCCCCTGTGACGGCCGACAGGGGAATGGCGTCGAGTATTGGTGGAATAGCCACGCTTGATTTGACAATCTCAACCTATGAGGAAGAGGATGATGTGCTCAAATTTTTATGAGACGAGACCCGACTAGAGACCTCTGCTTAATCAGGGACCTGATCTTGTTGATTTGAGAAGTCCATGGCCTCTTAGAAAGAGTCCATAGACATAGGGTCTGATGTGGAAGACTCAGACTCAGACATTGGTGAGGGTTCAGGAGGTACCTTGGCTTGGTTAACGGGTTCTGATGGTTTAGGGTATACAACCTTCAGAGGCGTTGGAAAGATAGGTCTAAGGGGGAATTCCTCTGACCTACAAGCTTCCTCCTGCGCTCTTTCTATTTGCCTAATTTTCTCTAAAGTCTTCTCTCTGAGAGAAGGGAACTCCTCTCAGAGTTGGTAGCGGGGTCTGAGCATAAGAGGGAGACCCTACACTTACAAATCTCCTAACACTACAAACATGACTGGTTAGTGGAATGATGCAACCTAAGGATCAAATTATAAAACCTAGAGCAAGAACAGTTTGCCTGAAAGTATGGAGACCTCGCCGAAAATCTCCAAAACTCACCAGAAAACACAAAAGTAATGGGAAAATGGGGAAAATGAAGAAAAAAGAATGGCAGAGGATACCTGAAGACGAAATAGTAGGAGAGAAGGAAGAGACTGCGAGGAATCACCACCAAAACGCTTCGAATCAAAGCTTTTCTAGAGAGAGAAAGTGCTGCTGAAATGAATCGTGCTAGGAAAGAGAAGTGAGGAAGAAAGAGGAAAAATGGGGGTTTAAACCCTTAAAAATGGGTGCACACTTCCTAAGGCCCATCATTGCCTTGAGAGCCCCAAAGGACGACTGACATCACATGCTTGTTAGGCATGCCTCACTTCAGCAATGGACAAGTGTCAAATGAGCATTGGCACATAGAAGAAAGACTTCGGAGGTGAAGAGATCCCACAGTCACCTGCTCTCACATGTAACTAAGGGATAGGGGTGATTGATATGCCCTAAGTGTCACCTTGGTTCAGAGATATTAACCTCGGCCGAGGGCATGGCCTACGTTGGAAAGGCCTTGAATCAGTGACTCGCCGACATGGTTGTATTAGGGTCGGCCCTAGCCGACACTGCTGCCAACCTCTTCAAGGGGTAAGCAGTTCATCAACTCAATCGGGACTGGAAACCTCGGCCGGGGGTAGGCCGAGGCTACAAGGAGACATACCACTACCAAGGTCAACCCCACCTGTGAATCGACCAATGTTCCAAGCACATGCCAACCTGACCTCGGCCCAGACCGACCTTAAGGCCTTACCTCGGCTTCACTTAAGCCGAGACCATGATGGCTCATCTCGGATAGGATGGGTATCTAGACCTTAACAACCTCGAACTCTTCCAGGCCGAGGTTATGACCCAGCACGAAGGCCGAGCACTTATTGACGCGTGGACAAGGACACATGGACACAATTTAGTTATAACAAATCATTCCCATCACGTGGAGGGAACATTTCATCATCATTCTCTACATGTGACAGTGACAGATGTCTTCATCATATTGGCTAGATCAACACACACATGCTCATTGCATGCATAGGGGGTACATTACACCCCCCAGCTACTATATATAGAGGTCATCCTCTACCTTGCAAAGGATCCAAAATTAGCAACCCTAGATAAAACTCTATTTAAATACATAATAGAGAGAGAAAGCTTGAGATATTGTATCCATGGCCATTAGAGCCCTCATACAGTGATAACATCATACACTTTCACAGTGGACGTAGGCCAGATTGGCTGAACCACTTATATTCCGGTGTGAATCCTCTTCTCCTCATCTCCTTCTACTATATGTGTATGTACTCTTATCCTGCCATTGTTAACATTGAATTGAGCTCACAAACACCTTGAAGGGTGGTGCTGTTTTCAGCATCATCAGTATTCAGACACTAAAAATCAGATCCAATATATGTATATTTATCTTGCTTCATTTGTGTCTCTCCTGCTTCGAAATTATTAAGTGCGTATACCCACATTGATATTCTTGAACATATGTATATTATAATAGGTCAACTTGATTTAAGTGTATGAATATGTATTATTGAGTGTGGTTGTTTATATTACTTCAATGATCAAGGAAATTGACGAACAAGACAAAAATGGCTATAGTCCATTTGTGATAATTTGTAGCCTCGAAGATCTAACTATATATCTATTTCAATATACCTTTGTAGAGAGTGACTAATTTAATAAGATTTAGAAGAATGTAACTAATCTAATGAGATCTTGTAGAAGGTAACTATATTTGAAAAGAACATGACATTTTATCCATTTATTGTTGACATTTTATCTCTTTTTCAATATTAGTGTTTGTTGGTGTAAACAGACTAGAAACTAGCAAGTGGGCAACTCAATATGGAAAAAGATTGGATGATATTCCCAAGTTTTTTTATCATTATTACACACATGCATATACATTTACATATATTAGAAAAACCTAAATTATGTTCAAATTTGAGAAGTTATTATGACTTCATTCTTTTTTTATCATCTGTAGATATACCGAGGAGTACCAAGATGGTGTGTACAAATTTATCAAATCTTCCAAGAAAATTGCTAGAAATTTTGATATGATAATGTGTCCCTTCACAAAATGTAAAAACCTTTGTCAACAAGACGAGGAAGAATTATTTGAACACCTAGTCATTCATGGCTTTGATCCTACGTATAAGAAATGGGTATTTCATGAAGAACATTTGACTTCTTCGTCCTCCAATGATATTGATATTGAATTATTATATTTACGTATGATGTATAGATATACTTATGTTCAAGATGCAGTTTTTGCTGAAGATAATTTTGAAAGCGGTGATGAATGTTTTAAACAAAAGTTGAAAGATGTCGAGACTCCTTTATATCCTTGGTGTACAAAGTGTACAAAGATGTCGACAATTATAACTTTATACAACCATAAAGCTATACATGGACTATCTGATATAGGATTTAATGAACTTCTTGAGCCTATACATGAAATGTTGCTCGGGGATAACATTTTTCCTATGTCTTTGTGTGTAATGAAGAAGTTTATAAAAGAATTTGATCTTAGCTATGAGAAGATATATGCATGAATTAATTATTTTTATTTATTTATAAAAGAGTGAGAATTTAAATAAATGTCCAAAATGTGGCTCCTCACGGTGGAAAGTTGACGAACGCCCAAAGAAGGTTAAGAAGGGAGTATCTGCAAAAGTATTGCGATACTTTCCAACAATCCTAAGATTTCGATAGATGTTTTTATCATTAGATAAAGCAGAGAAGTTGCAGTGGAACTCAAATCACATTAGAAAAGATGGCAAGATGTGACATCCAGTTGATTCATTATCATGGGACACAATTAATAAAAAATGGCCTCATTACGCATCCAATCCAAGAAATCTTAGGCTTGGACTTGCAGCGGATGGATTTAGTCCCTTTAATAATCTTAGCTCGAGCTATAGTTGTTATCCCATAATTCTAACTGTGTACAATCTTCCCTCCTTGGTTATGCATGTTGCTAGAAAATTTAATGTTGACTTTTATTGTACATGGGACAAAGAAATCAGGAAATGACATAGATTTATCTTTGCATCCACTTATAGATGACTTAATCGAGTTATGAAATAATGGGGTGGAGATGTACGATGCATCTAGCCAATCTACTTTTAATTTAAAATCTATTTTGATGTGGACAATAAATGACTTTCTCGCATATGGTAATTTAACAGGTTGTACCACAAAAGGGGAATTTGCATGTCCAGTTTGTGGTCCTAACACATCCTGACTATGGTTATCAAAGAATATGAAATCGGTGTGTATGGGCTATAGACGTTTTCTTCTAATGAACCATCCATGGAGGGTTACAAAAAAGAGTTAGTTTGACGGATTTGAAGAATTGTGGAGGCCACCAAAACATTTGAATGAAGAGGAGACTTTATATGCTCTGAAGGGCGTTGAAAATGATTTCGGTAAAGGGAAGATGCGTAAAAAGAAGAAAGTGTTCTTGAAAAAGAAGTCAATATTTTTTTATTTACCGTATTGGCATGTACGTATATTTTAACTCATAATTTAAGCCACTAAATTAATGCAATTCTTCAAAAAAAATTAGGACATTTATTTTTCATATTAATCCTCCTTTAATTTTTTTCCTAGGAATTATATTTACGTCATAATTTGGACATGATGAACATCGAGAAGAATATAAGTGAGAGCCTCATTTCCACATTGTTATATGTAAAAGGAAAATCAAAAGATTGCCTCGAGTCTCGTAAATATTTGCAAGAATTGGGCATTGGAAAGGAATTGCATCCTCCACCAAAATAAAAAAGATTTACCTGTTGGCAGCACCTTTCACACTCTCAAAGAAAGAAAATAAATTTTTTTGTCAAGGACTATATGATTTGAAGTTTCCTAATGGTTATAGCTCCAACACTGGTCATTCTATTTTACTAGAATAATGTAAGTTATTGGGATTGAAATCCCATGATTATAATGTCTTAATGCAACAATTGTTATCAGTTGCTATATGGGGACTACTACAAAGGGGCCAAGACAAGTGATTTTTCGCTTATCGTCATTTTTTAATGAGTTATGTCAAAGAGTGATCGCTAAAAGGATAATGGAAAAATTAGAGGAAGATATCGTAGAGATTATATGCATGTTGGAGAGGTACTCCCCTCCCTTTTTTTTGACATTATGGTTCACTTGCCAACTCCCTTAGCTCGAGAAGCTCGATTATGTGGGCCCATACAATTTCGATGGATGTAACCATTTGAGAGGTAATTTAGAATGTATTAAACTTTTTTCTTATTAACAAGTTAGATATGTAAAAATAGATGTTATATTCATATTATTTTGCTATGGTTTACCACTAGGTTTATGAAGGTACTCAACGTTTATGTTAGGAATCGTGCACGACTTGAAGAATGCATATCAAAAAATTATTTGGATGATCAATGTGCAAGGTTTTGTAGCATGTATAAAAAAATAGCCGAAATAGGTGTTCTATAATCTCGAAATGAAGAGTTTGAAGATGAGACAATATTGGGAGGTTAACCTATATCTAAGGTGAAGCCAATAACATTGTCTGAGGACATGTTAAAAATTTCCCATTGTTTTGTGCTATTAAACAATCCAGAAGTTGAGTCGTACATAGACTGAGTAAAATGATGGTCGTTATATTTATAATTATAACTTCTGCTATCATTAATATTGTTATTAAAATTCCTCTATGGTCATATTAGAATGCATTTGAGCAAGAAAAATAATTTCAATAGAATTTTATCCCAAGATGAGAGTATGTTACACAAAAGACATATCGAGACATTCGCTTTCTGGTTTATGAACAAGGTAGACCAATTTTTACATTGTGCATTGTAAGAGTCTTAACGCTTTTATGTATATAAAAATTCATATAATTTCATTTATGATCTTTTAAACAGATTAAGGTTCAAGCAAACACAACTGAAGTATCAACAATCCTAAAGTGGCTAGCGGTTGAGCCACGACATTATGTTGTGGCATATTCAGTCTACATAATAAATCGCAAACAATTTCACACATTAATAGTTGAAAATTTCACCAAAGACAGTGGAGTTTTTATCTAGGCAGAGAGTATTTTTAGATCTGGTGCAAGGGATACCCCACATGTTGTTACTAATGTTTCGTATTACGGGATTATACGGGATTTAGTTTTATTGGATTTTTACAAGTTTCGAATGCCTATCTTTCAATGTGATTGGGCCAACATTTCAAATGGTGCTAAATTTGATGATGGATTCACTTTGGTTAACCTCCATCAAGGATAAAATCAGCTAACACTACACCAAATCTGTCGGATTGTCAACGATCGTGATAATTCTGGGGGTGACAACTATTGTTGTCACGGATGTATCACGGTCATTCACCGTGACAAGTTCATTAGAATTGTCATGGTCATGTCACGGTCTATGACCATAACAAGTTTTGTCATGGTCATAAACCGTGACAACCCCGTGGCATTTAATAAAAAATTGTCACAGTCAATGACCATGACAATTCTGGAAAGAATTAAAAAAAAATTGTTGGGTAGTATGGCCACTGCCACTGCCCAGCAGTATATTTTTTACATATTATAGCAATGTTGTACCTGTTCAAACATCATATATCCAAAATAAAATAGATATAATGCAAATATACATTCAAAACAATATGCATCACGATATAATCCAAATATAATTCAAATGTAATAACTTAAAACAATTCAATTCAAATAATGTCACTACATGTCTGGGTTAAGGTTAGCTCTGAGGAGGTGAGTAGGACACACGATATACAAATTGACACACCCAGTAATATACATCGTGTCTCATTGTTCGCGCAACCAAGCAGGACAAGTATTTTATTCGAGAGAAAGTGGAACATCAAATTAGTATGTGGTTCTCAATGCACTGCCACGAGGTTTTCATGAGCTGGAGACGTATGATGAGAGTACTTACACTTCATATTTGCCGATTGATGTTTTGAAAATTTGACAATAATGAGAGAAATATCGACGAGACTCATGTGAGGATAGGTTGTGAGGGTGATATTGTGTGATTGATATTTATTTTAGCATGTAGACATTAAGTTTGTTTGATGAATATATACATTAGAATGCTTATGGTAAATTCATTTTTAGTTACAAAGTTTGTGCATGGTGATGTAACGAGAAATCATTGATATTAAATGTAGATTGGACTTGAAGGGACACATCTTCAAAATTATCTTTAAAAGAAATATGTAGCACCAACTCAGAAATTCTACTAATAACATTATTAATGATGTTATTAGAGAACATCTTTTTACCTTCAAATCTTGCCTTATTCCTACTTAACAATATTTCCCACAAGATGGTGATTGCAATGACTTTGTAAATTACGCGTATTGGAAGGCATGAATGAAATCGACAATTAAACCCCTAGATGAGCGGGTTTGGAAATCGGTAGTTACCGGGTGGTTGCCACCTATGTGTCTAGTTAAAAATGAGCATGTACCTAAACCCGTAGAGAGATGGAGTGGGAATGAACTCAAATTAGCAATTTTTAATTCCCGTGGTTTAAATGCTCTCTATAGTGTGGTCACATGAAATGAATTTTGACGTATCATGATGTGTGAAACTGCTAAATAGGAGTGGGATATTTTATAACTCACCCACTAGGGAAATAGTGTTGTGAAGGCTTCGAAACTCCAAAACCTCACTACTCAATTAGAAACCATTAAAATGTTAGGAAGTGAGACTTTTGATGAATTTTATGCTACACTTTTTGATATTGTTAATTCATCTTTTAATTTGGGAGAAAAGATAACCGACAACCATGTAGTAAAGAAAATTTTGAGGTTCTTACTCGATAGATTTATCCCCAAAGTGACCGTTTTAAAATCTTTACCCACTTTAGCCTCTACGAAACTTGAAGAGGTCATAGGTGACTTACAAACCTATGAACTTGACATGTTTTCCTCCAAGGATGAAAAGGAATCTCTTTGAAAGCCCAAAAGGAGGAAAAATAAGTTTTGGATGATGAGAGTGACATCGATTTCGAGGAGATGGCTATGTTTCCTTGGAAATTCAGAAAATTTCTTAAGTAAAATAAAGATAATCTTAAAAAGGATTTTAAGAAATTTTATAAATCTAAGTATGAAATTGCAAAAAATTCTATACAAAACTTAATGAAGATATTAATAGGGATAAATCAAATAGATGTTATAGTTGTGAAGGTTATGTCCATAGGGCAAGAGAGTGTCCCACTAAACTAAGTAGGGAGGGCAAGCAACCAATTTAATACAATTCCCCGCTTAGTGATAGTCATAAGGAGAGGGACCTGATTCCCCCATTTAGCACAATTTTATCGCGTTCATGGAAAGTCATGTAAGTGATAGTGAGAAATCGTCCAATGATGACATTATAATACATCACACTTTCGGGGCCAAAATTTGTGAATCCCATGTTTTTTATGGTTGTGAGAGTAGAGATGAAAGACAAAGTGAAAATGAAGAAGAGGTTGATATGAGTGAGCTTCAAGTTTCTTTTCGGGAACTATATAAGGAATCAATACAAATAAAAATGGCTAACTTGAAGTTAGAAGAGAGTTTGAGGGAACATGCCAAGGTTAATAATGTCATTTCTTTAGTGGAAGACCTTAGGGCACATAAGATATCTCTTCATGAGAATTTTGAGTATGTAGAAGATGAGAGAGATAGCCTTAGAGCCTTAATGGAGGCGATGCAGAAAGATCTTCTATGTTTTGAAGAGATAAAGTGTTTTCTCGAGTAAAAAATTTTAGAATTGGAAGAAAAATTGAGAGACTCAAGTCATGTCAAATTTTATTTAGAGTGTCGGTCCGAAAAATTAGATAAAATGCTAGGAACCGTCCAAATTAAGAATGACACATGAGGTATTGGCTTCAATTGCCAAAATACTTCAACTAGGAAAGCCAAAACCATAATTTTGGGAGAATCTTCTAGGAACTATTTTAAGGGTCAATCCTTAGGTACTAATTTTTTCCGAGTTTTCACTTGTTCACATTGTGGTCGAAAAGGTCATCTTAGGAAATCCTGTTTTGATGTTAAAAGAGATCCTAGGAAATCTAAGAGTAAGGTCACCGAGGTAGCCAAGGTCACCCAATCCCGAGATTGTCACTCTTCACTTGTTTGGGTTACAAGATTCGACTTGGTAACTTTACAAGATAGGATTTATGATTATCATTTGCTATCATGTGATACCTCCCATACTAAATCTAAAGGTTAAAGGTGTTATATTTGTTTGCATATACTAGCATTTGTGCTACATGTTATATATTCATGCTAGTTGTATGTTTGTTTGTCATATTCTACTTCATGCTTCATCTTATATGTTATGCTAGATTTATGACTTGTTTGTCTTTTGTAGTTTATTCTTTTCATTTTTATTGGTATCAAATTAAAATTACCAAAAGATTTTAATTATCATTTGTATTTTATTTTTGTGAGATTTTTTAGTTTAATGAAAAATGCATAAAAATATTGTTGTTTGTCTTTTGAGTTTTTTTTTTTGTCGATTAAAAATTTTAAAAAACTCAAAAAGATTTTTTCTGTGTGTGTATATATTTGAGTTTTACGCACCTTTTGTGGCATATAGTTGTGTTGTAATCCTATTGTTCCGCTTCCATTTGGCTAGAACATTTGGTTGTGTATTTCAACTCTTAAATTGTTCTTTATCATGGTTACATGAAGTAGTTTGAATTGAATTTCTAAAAGGATTCTTATTTTTATGCCTCTTTTGCACACATGCACGAGCTCTTTGAATTTTAACTTCCCATGAATATTTTAGCTAAGTGTTATGTTCTCCTACCAATTTAGTCATCTATATATTTTATGACTTTGGAGGATTTGTGCATGTTATACCATTGCACGTGAGATTTATATGTGAAATATATATATATATATATATATATATATATATATATATATATATGATAGTGCACGGTGAAGGGCTACAAAAGGAACAATCATCCTTTGCGATTAAGCCATCGTTTGCAATGGACCTAAAAGAAATTTGTGGTCCAAAGGCCTAAAACAAAAACATGGCATTAAAAGAAAAATATAGTCAATGCCTAATTTGTTTAGATTGATATTTTCATTCAAAATAAAATAAAAGAATAATATTATATTTTAGGGAGTTTGGATGGAATATCAACGGTTTTGCACAATGTCTTTGTATCCTAGTTACGCCTAGTTTACCATCACTCTATTAGTTTGTAGAATCATCAATATGCTAGGCTTGTATTAATTATGCTTGTTTTGTTCTTTGAGTTCAATATTTTTATCACATGAGGCTTTATATATGTTTGATAAAGTTTTCAATCAAATGGAACTCCTTGAACTTGTTTAAGTGATTGGGTAATAATTTAATTGTTTCTAGTTGACACCCCTTCACTTTCATTTCCATATGGGCCATTTATGCCATAAGAGTGTGGAAAACTTATTATAATGCATTTTGTTTTGTGTGTAGTGCTTATACCTATGTATATGTGCATGTGAGTTATTGATATCTTTTGTGTGTGTATATATATATAGTATTTCTTTGTCTTGAGTCTTTGCCTTGCTTCCTAGTCCATATATGCTTATAATTCAAAATTGGAATCTATCTAGTTACGAATTTTGGTTGATATCCCATACTTATGTTCAATACATTTTAGTTGGTATCATTTTTTTGTCATCGCGTCATTATTGGTATCCTTAGTTATTGTTGTGGATTACTTGCATTTTATTGTTGCCCAGATGCTTTAATTCTCGAGTCACTTTCTGCACCATTGCATGTTTAACTTATTTTCCTTTATTCATACATCTTGTTCAGACTTGAGAGGGAGAAATGGTATTTGATTTTATTGATTATTTCTGGGAGAAATAAGTTCCTTTTTTATTCTTTAACCTTTGTCTATTCCTGGACAAAAAGGAGGAGAAATGGTATCTAAACCTTTACCTTAGGAGATCTAACTTAGGGGAAGAGGGCTATCTTCTTAGGTAGACCATGATAGATAAAAGGGGAATATTAATTAAGGAGGAGACTTTAATTCATGCACATTTTATTTTCATATTCTCTATGCATTTAATGATTTGTTTAAGTGAGCAGGATTAAATTCTTAGCGGCATTATTTAAGCAGAAAAGCTTCTAAGAGTCGAGTCAAGTGTTTGTATTTTTATTTTTTTTGGGTGCGATGTTATGTCTAGATGTGTTGACGAACCTTGGGATTTCTGGTTTAGTTTTGTCCCGAAATAGACAAAGGGGGAGATTTTGTAAGGGCAAATTTCTAATCGAGTCAATTTGTAGAATTGACTTAATTTCGGACAAAAAAATTTGAGTCATAGGTTAGAGGTTCATGTTGTACCTATCAAGCCTATAACGTGTTTGAAGATTTGAAGACGTAGCAGCCCAGATTTTAAAGCTTTTCTCATTATCAGTTTCATGTTTCACATCATCAACATTTGATTTATGACAAGGTCTCGAAAGGTATGAATGCAATTATATATATATATATATTTAAGGCCATGGACATGTTATTCTCGGTGTATTTTAAAGTGAATATAAGTTCTTATTTTGAAAAATGTTTTTGGATTTTTTTTACAAGAAAAATTTATTTTCATGTTATGTCGTTCAAATGACATTTTTTCATTCAAACAAGATTTCGTTCGAACGAGTTTTATCAAACGAGGTTCAACGAAAAAAATGTTAAAAATATCGGAATTCTTGTTCGAGGTTCGTTAGACTGAGGCTATCCAATGAACTTTTGCCCTGTTTTTATTCTGAATTTTTGTTCAAAGAAAGTCGTTCCAATGCACTTGGTTTTTCGTTTAAACGGCCTGGGCGAATTTTAAATTTTTCTTTAGCAGTTTTAATTTCAACCACCCCTTCCCACTAACTTTGTACCAGACTCAAAAGTGTGGGAGAGCATTTTTCCAAAATGACTTTTTCATTTCCAAGAGAGCTTAGAGAGCAAAAATCCTCCCAAGAAAAGGTTATTTTTATGTGTTAATGTTCTAAAGAGAAATCACTACAAACACATGTTTCTAGACCCAATGTTTGTTTAAATCCAAGTTTCTACTTATATATATCTTGCTTGGAGATTTATTTGGCACCGGGTTTATCTCTACCCCAATAAGGAGAAGTTTGGGTTTTTTTTATCTACCAAAAAATGAAAAAGTTTGTTTACGCTGCGGTGTTCTCATACGGAGAAAGGCTCCATGTGGAGGTTGATGGTGGCTAGACCCCATTAGTGGATTCCAAGACTGCGGTAAAGTTTTTGGTTATCTACTAGGCAGAGGTTGAAGAGCAGAGGATGGCATCAAGGCTTAAATGGAGTCAAGTCAGTTGTGTAAGTCCTCTTGTCGCGTCTTTTGTAAACATACTGTACTTAGTGGATTTGTAGATTGGGTCATCTGAGGTTTTTTTTCATTTGGGTTTTCCTTGTACATAGCTCCTCTCATGTGATTGTGATTTATTTTATCTTGCAAAACTCACTTAGAATGCATTGTTAGGTTTAATCAAGACAAAATTTGGTTTAATCACAATGTCATTTAATTTGGTGCTAAAATAAGTTTGGGTAAGTTTAAGTTTAAATTAATTTATGTCCGGAATTTAATTTGATCAAATCTTGTTTGGCCTTTATTGAAAATTGAATTAATTGTTGATAGGCTAATTTGAAGACTTTTGTTAAAATAAATTTGGGATAAAAAAATTCAATTATTTGTTTACTTTTAATCTTAATTTTGGCAAAATTAAAATTTGGAATTTTATAATTGTTAAAATTGGAAAAGAAAGTTTAGTTTTGGAATTTTGTTCAACCATCTCATAATTTAGTGAAGTTTAAATTTGGGGGGCTTCCGTACCATCAAGTAGTATCAGAGCATATAACGAATTTTCAATCTCCCCCCCCCCTCCCTCTCTCTCTCTCTCTCTCTCTCTCTCTATATATATATATATATATATATATATATATATATATTTATATATATATACACACACACCTTTGAAAACTACATATTTGATACATTACCCGTTTAACTTCCAAAACTTTACTCATCCAAATTAATTTACCTTAATCTTGTAAGGGCTTCTTTATTCATACTTAGCATTTCTCAGTTTACTTAACACACCCGATTAACAGTTAAAGCCACTATACTTGATTTAACCCTACAAATTTCCTTCACTGAATCACCCCCTTGTATTCATTTAAATGTACTTTAATATTTTCATTGAAAAATACCATTTCAACATACACATTCACCGTGTTAGAAATACGTTTTATCATTTGAAACCCTTTTCAATTCATACTTGTGGAAATTTGGGTTTAACAACTTAGGTTACATAACCACCCTTTTACCCACTTTACTTTACCCGTTTTACCTTAACTTATGGACATTATAGATTTACCCATTTACTTGTCCATTTCACATTTATCCGAAAAATCATTTCATTCGTCTAGGTTAGGTTGTATCATCATATTTTACCACACAACCCATTTCATTCATTCAAGTTAGGTTGTATTAACATATTTAAGTTAGCTATCAACCTTTCCTCCTGCATCGATACACCTAAAAGTCCGAAAAAGGATACAACATTAAAGACTTTATAGTTTATCCCTCCACGAGGCAAAGCGAGTATCAGAGCCGAAGTCAACTTAACCTTCAGCTTGTCAAAAGCCTGTTGACATGCATCGTCCCAAAAAAATGGTACTAGCCTTCCACCTCAAATTCGTTAGAGGCATGTCTAGCTTTGAGAAATCCTGAATGAATTAGTGGTAGTACCCTGCCAAACCTAGAAAACTATACACCTCCGTAGTGTAGTGTGTTTTCCCTACTCCATCACTACTGAAGCATTTCCCGGATCCACTGATATCCACTCTCAACTAAAATATGCACTTCTCAAACTTGGCATAAAGTTGATGGTCGCATAACGTCCCTTAAGACTATCCACAAGTGTTGTGCGTGTTCATCTATGGATCGAAAATAAATCAATATGGCATCTATGAACACGATTACAAACTGATCTAGAAAGTCCCAGAAACTAATTCATCAAGTCCATAAACGTTGTTGGCGCATTGGTTTGGAGAAAAGGAATAATCATGAACTTGTACGACTCATATCTCCTAAAAAATGTTATCCTTGGAACATCTCGCTCCTGAATCCTTAACTAGTGATACCTTGACCTTAAATCAATCTTAGAAAACTATGATGCACTCCTCAACTGGTCGGAAAAATCATCAATACGGTGAAATGGATACTTGTTCCATATAGTGACCTTATTCAACTCCCTATAATGAATCACAACCTCAAATATTTTTCCTTCTTCCATGAATAGAACATGAACACTCCAAAGTGAATTAATCTTTCGAATAAATCCCTGACCGATTAACTCTTGAATATAATCCCTAAGCTCTCTTATTTTTAAAGGAACCATGCAATAATATTTACGGGGATTGGTCTCGTACCTGGAATCTAGTCAATCATAAACTCGATCTCCCTACTTGGTGGTAACCCTGCAATATTTCGAAACACATCTAGAAACTCCCTAACAATCGGAATGGAGTTAATAGAAACAATGACCTTATTAGAAGAAGCCTCCTTAATGTAATACAAATGCGTGCTCAACCATCCCTTTGGGTTCAACATAACAACCAAATACATCTCTGGAATGGCAAAGACGATGGACCTTCCGTAATGATCAAGACAATCCCTATAAGTAGCTAGCCAATCTATCCCCAAGATAACACCATACTATAACATATATAACATAAGTAGGTTTTCCATGAACCTAAGTCTCCCAATGTCAATCCTTATACATCTATACAAAAAACATATAGGTGATCCTCTACCTATGGGTAAATTAATTTAAAGTACTATACCAGATGTTAAGTCTACCATCCCCAATGCCAGTGCAAAACTAGTAATAATAAATGAGTGCAAGGCATCAGTATCAAATAAAATATGCCTTATATGCCCAAAAATTGGGAACATATCCTCCACTTCATGTGTTGTCGCTGGTTCCTGTCCAACTGCGACGTGATACACACGCTCATACTTTAAACACGATTACTGCCCCTAGGGTTGGGCCGGTGGAGCTGGTAGTTCTGGTACTATAACCACATATAGAGATGGCAATTATCGATGGTTACCCTAAGGTATATGACACCATGCTGACCTCCCTACTCTTGTGCCCCTCATTTTCCCTAGCACACCTCTTCACTGTGTGTCCCTTCTTTCTATAGACGTAAATTTTTCCATGGAACTGATGCCTATCCTATTGTTTCCCTTGTTTTCCCTATTAGCATCGGCCCTATTGCCACTGGCCCTGATGGATCCTTTGCTTCTATCCCTGGCCCTGCTTGTCCCCATCATCAGACCCCATGTACCTCTTATATAGATCTCTAACTTGGGACCCATTAAAGTGTTGGACTCCTTTATTACCGTTCCCACTTATTTTTCCATGCTTGCTTGATAACTCCGAATTATATCTCTTATCTCCCTTACTCTTCTGGAACATTCGGTGATCCTGACAATGCAATAAAATGACATTCACCATCTGATTATAGGTGGTAAAATTCGAGGTCCCCAATAAGGATTTCTTGATGTGCCGATCTATCCTTAATGTAAAATTCTCCATTTTTTCCTTCTCAACGTTTGCCTTATGTTTAACAAACAATGAAAATGCAGTAAAACCCTCCTCATACTCTTCTATGTATGACCCGCCTGCTCTAGGTCCATAAATTTCTTCCTCATATCTAGTTTCATGGAAGGTGTAATATACTTTACCATCATACTTTACCTAGAACTCATCAATGGTCATCCTATCCCACTCCTCCAGGGTGGTGATAAACTCTCACCAATGTAGGGCTACTTCTACTAATCAGAATGATTCTAACATCTTCTTGTGTAATCAATTATCTTAAAATATATCTTGTTATCCTTCATCCACTGATTTTCTATTAAGATATTTGCAATCCCATTAAACTGTAGTGGGTGGCCTTTGGTGAAGGCCTCCCCGTCTCTCTCCCAAATTGACATGTTCCTGAATAGGTAGCCCCACCTGTTGCGGAGGTAGTAGTGGTGGATATTGCTGCTATGGATGAAAGTGTTATAGAATGGTGACCATCTCTGTAGAGACTACCCGAGTCACTATTGTAGTTATGTTTGCTGGATTACCCATGGGTGGTATTGGGGGTGGTGGGATGTGTGGTTACAGCTCCTGTTGAGCCCTATCCTTTATAAACTCGTTGGTAACACGTCGTGGTCTACCACATCAAGTGTTTGCCATTTGAAAGAAAACAAGGTTCGTAATAGTAACATGTCATAAAGAGTACAAATATTCCTAAACATAAGGTTCTACATAACAAATAAATACAATGCAGAATGTGACTAGTGCAAGAGAGATCCTAAGGACGCTAGAACATGGGTGCTATGACACCAACTGTAACAACCCTCATTTTTCATGTAATGGTTGGCCATACACAATATGCCAAATATGGAGCTTATCTAACATTTCATACCATTCTTATCATCAAACTGAAAAAATGAAAATTTCATTTAAAACATACACGCATAACAAAACCATATAAAGTAATAAACTGATAATAAATAAGTCTTGACTCTCTTAAGTCATAAAACATCTATCCTAATATAACTGGAAAATAAACTACTAGAATAAATAAATCTCGGGCTTATTCCCATACAATATCTGAAATAATAAAAAATGAATGAAATAGAGAGTAACAACTAATACTATAATTAAAGAATTGAATTTTTTATTAAACAAGTGCAACTGTAAGTCTAATCCTTTATTAGCCCCGCTTTCCCTATCTAGGATAACCTGGGAGGGGGAACATTTTATAATTTGGGTCAGCGCTCTAAAGTTGTAATAATGAACTTATAAAACTAATAGATAATAATGATTTCAATTCGCATTACATATCGTCCATCGGCGCTCACATGTAGTATCTTGATTGGGCACAAATGCTTCGCATTTATTGGCGTAATTTAGAGTCTTTTGACATTTCGTGTGATTTAATTCAAGTTTATATATCTCATATTATTTCTATTCATATTATCTAATGAGTATGCTGAGTTTCATTTATTTCTCATAAAGTTTGCAGGTCCTTAGTGCACGAGAAGATAGAAAGAAACCGGAGGAAAGAAAGAAGAAAAAGGAAGAAAAGTCAAAAGGGCAAAAGCGTAATTTGAAATTGGAATTCGGACGAGAAGCCTAAAGAAGAGTTGAAGACCTCGAGTCTACAAGTGCATAGGAAGAAATGGCACCTGAATTTGAGTCCTACAGCACAAGGTATAAAGCTTTAAAGTTGAGAGAAAAATCACAAGGAAGGAGGAAGTTATCATTAAGCCGAACTGAACCCATGGAGGCTAAAAGGAATCGATCCGGTTGCTGGACAAGTTACTGTAAAAGCCAAACTGAACTGGTATAGTGAAAAATGAACCGGTCCGATAGTAAAGAATGTTGCTGTAAGGAACGAATCAAACCAATAGGAACAAAAACGAACCGGTCCGGTTGTGGGAATATTCTCTGTAAAGGTCCAACCGAACCGATGGATATGACCGAATCGGTTCGGCTATCAAATTTCTCAGTTATCCTCTTTCAAAATAATAGTTGTACATGGTTGGAACTCTTGTAGAAATAAAGTGTATATATTCCAACGTATTCCCAAAATTTATGAGGTCCTTTGGAGAGTTAATTTACAGTCCTTTTAACTTAGAGAGGGAAATTAGAGAAGAACCCTAGAAGTTTTACAAGTTTTGATTTGCAATTCAGAATTCTACAAGTGAAGTTGTTCTTTATTCTTCTTCTTTATTTGAATTCAATTAAATTTATGCAAGGTTTAATTAATTCCAATTGTTCTTAGTTTCTCTTTCTCATATAGTTTTACATCATGATGGTTTTAATCTCCTACACAAGAGAAATTATAGTTGTAGCTAATTGCACAATGATAGGCTAGATTTCTCGGGGTTGTGATGCATGAACCCAACCCGATGTAGTTTGCAGGATGAATTAAACAATGATTGAATCGTGTTGTGTAGTGATCACTACCATCATAGGTCTTTTAACCTCGTTTGCTCTAGGTAACTGGGGTGTTTAAGAATGTGATGCACGTGTTAGCTACTACAACACTGATTATGTATGATGCTGTCTTGTACCCTCATATATATAATGCTTGAGATTAATAAAGATCGGGTTGAATCACTTATCTAATTCAGAAACTAGTTTGTATCCGATAAACGTACTAGGGTTCGGGGGATTTCATTCCAACCTACTTTTATCATTCATATTTAATCAATTGCAATAGTTTTAATTCTTCTCATGTAATTTAGTTCATAAGTTTAATTTAATTTGTATTTAGTTAGTATAAAAAAGTCTCCAAATTGATCACCTTTAAGTTTCTTTACTTGAGTTAGTTTAGGGTTAATCATATTTCGTACGTCGTCATGAGCATTTGTTATTTCCCTGAGGATTCGACCCCATCTTACCGGGCTATTACTTACGCGACCAGTTTGTAGTTGAACCGATATAAGCACGCACTAGAGACACATTTTCAGTCGCGTCAAATTTTTAGCGTCATTTCTAGCGATTTAGGAAGACTGCTAGGTTAGGTCGATTTGGTCTAAAATTTGACTCCCAAACATATAAAAAAATGGAAAAGAAAAAAAGAATATGACATCTCACATAAACCTTTCCGGTAAAATCCACCTCAAACCCCTCAAGCTACTCCAACACGCATTCATGAAAATCCCATAGTTGAGTACAACCCAGATAGCCAACACACTCCTCGTGTTCCACAATTTTGGGTTCCACCTCTTACACCTCCAAACTCCATCATTAGTCACACATCGAGTCACATTTCTAGGACATTGAGTGAGGATTTTGAGTTCTTGGGAGCGATAGAAATGTCGTATATCATCCGTTTGGGTACAGGTGAGTGAAACCTACCGTATCGTCCCATGAAAGATCTTTTATATCCTGAGCAAACTGTCACCTCTGGGTGTATTCTACTTCCGTATAATGCAGGATAGTTCCACTTTTTTAATGGGATGACTCAAATTCTCCCCACGTTTCACGACATGCATTCAGAGAAACCATACCTACACATCCGCGAGTTCGAAGAGGCATGCAACACATTTAGTGATCAAGCTTGCACGTAATACATCGTTCGCCTGAAACTCTTTCCTTTTTCCTTAAAGGATAAAGATAAGACTTGGTTGTGGTCTTTATCACAGAACTCAATTACATCATGGAAGGATATGCAATCAAATTCTCTCTCAAAATTCTTTCGACCACATAAAACCAACTCTGTCAAGGCTCAAATTCAAGCCTTTCAACAACGACATAATGAGTCATTTGATTGGTGTTGGGAAAGATTCCAAGATCTTGATAATGCTTGCCCACATCATGGATTTAAAAAGCATAATCTGATCTCTTTCTTCCATAATGGCTAACTATAACGTCTAAGCAACTCGTTCCAACTATGTGTGAAAGATCGTTTTAGGAGTTAAATGCCAATGATGTTGATGCTCATCTTAAGTATGTCGCCGAGACTACTCAAGAATGGGACACATCTAACCCCAATGCCCAAAAACGGGTCCAACAGATGTCCAATACTCCTTCCGCATCCAAAATTTAAAATTTGGATAAGGATGCTGAGTGAAATTATAAGTTTAATCAACTTCCTAAGAAAATAGAGGATGGCCACGGATCCCATTACTGAGAAGCTATCGAATCCGATCGAGCCCTGAAAGGGAAGGTGTGTGCTATTTATGAGGCATGTCATTCAACAAAGGAATGTACGATGATACATGCCTACAAAGTCATGCTTAACGAGCAAGTGGAAACAGTTGGGTGATTTAAGGGAAATTTCAATGCCTCGTATGGTAAGTCTTACAACCCTTCATGGAGAAACCATATTGGTTTTAGCTACAGGAAATAACAGGCTACATTGAATCCTAATTCACACGTCACCCCTCCTCCACCTCCACACATCCAATACGCTCCCCAAATTCAAATACATATGCAAGCACCACCTCCCACACCATACATCACCCCACCGCGGAGGACTCTCGAGGATAGTATAAATAAATTCATCCAATCTGAAAATGCAACCAACACTATGCATGAGAGAATGTTCACTGAGATCCACATTAGTATCTCTAGGTTGAAAAATTCTTTAAATATCTAAGAGAAGGGAAAGTTTCAGGCCCAAGGCCAAAGACCTCCTCGAGGTCAAGATAATATTAGCTCTACTTTCCATGATCAGTAAGAGCAATGTCAATCTGTCACCACTCTACGTAGTGGGAGAGTTATTGATTTATCACCTCCCCCACATGACACATATAAAGAAAAGGAGGTTTTGCCCGACACGAAAGAGGCCGAAGATTCCCCTTTCAATAAGAGTGACAATGATTACACTAGAGAGCGGAAAGTTATAGTGAAATCACCAACCACCGCACCATTATCCTCAACAGTTGGATCCACCCCAAAAGGGAGCCTCTCGTGCAGATGTTCTAGGCGTTCTTAAGCAAGTAAAGCTGAATTTACATTTTATCGATGCCATCAAACAAATTCTTGTTTATGTTAAAGTCATCAAAGATTTATTGACGGTGAAAAGAAGGCTAAAGGTAAAAAAGAATGTCTTTCTAGCGCAAAATGTGAGCTTTGTTCTACTTAATGACCTCCCACCAAAGTTTAAGGATCCGGGTGCACACACGATTTTGTGCATTATTGAAGAAAATCTAATAGAAAAATCCTTGCTTTATTTAGGGGCGAGTGTCAGCATTCTTCCCTACTCCGTATATAGGCAGCTCGATTTGGGTGACCTTAAGCCCACACGAATCACATTATAACTAGCGAATCACACAGTGAAGATACCTCGAGGGATTATCGAGGATGTGATAGTCCAAGTGGACACATCCTATTCCCGGTAGACTTTGTCATTTGGGACACGGAGCCCTCCATCCATTCTAGAAACCATGTTCCCGTTATTCTAGGCTGCCCATTCTTAGCCACGGCTAACGTTTTAATCAATACATGTAATGGGAAAATTCAACTCACTTTCGAGAACATGACCCTCGAGACGAACATCTTCAACATTGCTAATAAAGTGGGTGAAGAAGATGAAATTCATGCGATCGATCTCATAAAGGAGATAATAGAGGACCACGTTAAGAAAACCATTGGTGGGGACGCCTTAGAAACATGCCTTGTGATAAGTTATGAGAGCGAGGGTACGTATACTGAGTTTGAACGAGAGGTAGAGGGGTTAAAAACACTATTTATCGAGGGAATATCGACTCAGGACTTTAGATATATTAATCGGGTTCCATATTCGAGGAGCTACCCCCGAGGGAGTCATCCATGATCCCCTCCGAAGAAAAATTTCCCACTTTCGAACTAAAGAAACTTCCCTCTATCGTAAAATATGCTTATTTATGAGAGTATGAGACATTTCATGTTGTTGTCTCCTCTAGCTTATATAAGGATAAATATGGTAAGTTGTTAGAAATTTTGAGGAAGCACCGAGGTGCTTTTGGTTGGAGCATACCATATTTGAAAGGTATAAGTCCCTTGATTTTTACCCATAAAATCCGTCTCGGGGAGGACGTGAAGCCCTTGAGTAAAATGCAAAGAAGATTGAAACCCACAATAAGAGAGGTTGTGTGAGATGAAATTATTAAGTTATTTAATGTCAAGATCATCTACACAATCTCGAATAGTAAATGGGTGAGTCCCATTTAAGTCATCCCAAAGAAGTCGGGAATGACCATGATCAAGAATGTCAATGGTGAGTTAATCCCCAACGTACCACCATCGGGTGGCATGTTTTGTATTGATTACTGAAAACTCAATGCGGGCACGAGGAAAGATCGTTTTCCCTTACCATTCATCGATCAAATTCTAGACCATGTAGCGGGACACCCATATTATTGCTTCCCAGATGGTTATTCCGGATATAACTAAATAGAGGTAGATGTGTTAGACAAAGATAAGTCAATTTTCACATGTCCATTTGGCTTGTTTGCCTACAAACAGATGATGTTTGGTTTGTGCAATGTACCTGCGACTTTTCAAAGGTGTATGCTTAGTCTCTTTAGCGACATGGTTGAAAGAGGCCTTGAAGTTTTCATGAATCTCGAGAAAGTTCTAGCCCGGTGTGTGGAAAAGAACTTAGTTTTTGATTGGGAAAAATTCCATTTTCTGGTAATAGCAGGAATAGTTCTTTGCCATATAGTGTTATCCAAGGGAATCTATGTAGATAAGAATAAAATAGATGTCACGGCTGAGCTACCACCACCTAAATCACTTAAGGATGTGTACTCCTTCTTACGGAATGCGGGGTTTTATAGAAGGTTTATCAAGGACTTTAGTGCCATCGCTAGAACCTTGAGAAATCTCCTTATGAAGGATGCCCCCTTTGAGTGGCACGAAGCATGCCAAGATGCTTTTGATAAATTGAAAAGCATGCTCATTTCCACTCTAATCATGCAAGCTCTGGATTGGTGCCTACCATTCAAGCTCATGTGTGATGTGACTGATTATGCGATTGGGGTTGTTTTGGGTCAAAGATAGGATAAGAAAGCTCATGTGATCTACTACGCTAGCTGGACTTTAACCGGACCGTAACTCAATTACTCCACCACGGAGAAGGAATTTCTAGCGTTAGTATTTGCCATTGACAAATGTTTCTCGCACCTCATTGGTTCACCCATCACATGCTGTACTTACCACGCGGTAATGAAATATCTCCTTGCTAAGAAGGATGCCTAGCTGCTCCTCATAAGGATGATTCTACTCCTACAAGAGTTTAATCTCTCCATTAAATACAAAAAAGGGGTAAACAATGTCATTTCTGATCATTTATCCCGTCTCTTGTTCGACGTGCCTAGTGATCCCATACCCATAGATAAGTACTTCCTAGATGATCAACTTTTTGCTACCTCATCTCTTCCCTGGTTTACGGACATAGTTAACTATCTTCTAAATGGAGTCGTCCCTCCCGATTGGAAATCACAAGAAAAAAAGAGGTTCATTACTTGGTTGTGCATGTTTTTCTATGATGATCTATATTTATTCAAATATTTTACGGACCAAATCATCCAACGTTGTATACTGGATGACGAGATTTACAACGCCATCCTTTTCTATCATATGGAAGCATGTGGAAGCCATTTTTCCTTGAATAAGACAACCGCTAAGATCCTTCAAAGCGGCCTCTATTGGCCCACAATCTTTTGGGACGTGAACACTTACTGTAAAGCTTACGATAGGTGTTAATGGATAGGAGATATTACTCGATGAAACATGATGCCATTAACCCTTATACTCATCATCGAGATATTTGACTGTTTGGGTATTGACTTCATGGGCCATTTACCTCTGTCCTTTGGCTTCTTATACATCATCTTTGTGGTAGATTACATGTCTAAATAGGCAGAGGCTATATCTACCAAAACAAATGATAATAAACTAGTGATTAAGTTCTTGCAAGAACACATAGTCTCTCCATTCGGTGCTCCGAAGGAAATAATTAGTGATAACGAAAATCACTTTTGCAACAGGCCGTTTGAAAATCTTATGAGAAAGTATGGAGTTGTTCACAAGGTAGGAACAACTTATCACCCTCAAATGAGTGGGTAAGGCGAGATAGAGAATCGTGAAATAAAAAACATCCTTGAAAAGACCGTTGACCCTAATAGGAAAGATTGGCCCCTTAGATTGAACGATGCTCTATGGTTTTATAGGACATAATAATATCCTCGGGATGTCCTTATTTCTCCCTGTCTATGGCAAGCCGTGCTATCTCCCCATGGAGCTAAAGAAAAAGGCATATTGGGTAATCAAGAGGCTGAACTATAATTTGGATAAAGCCGGTGAAGCTCGTAATCTTCAATTAAATGCATTAGAAGAGATGTGCAATGATGCTTATGAGAATGCTAATATTTCTAAAGAACGGATGAAACTTACACATAATAAGATGATGCGATGTGAGGAGTTTCATTCGGGGGAAATGGTGCTTATCTACAACTCTAGGCTACACGTGTTTCCCCAAAAAATTGTGTTATATATGGACAGGCCCATTCGTCATGAGAAATGTATTCCCTCACGGAGTGGTAGAATTCAAATATCCAAAAGGGGGAGATACATTCAAAGTTAATGGACAATGCCTGAAGCCATATCTTGAGGCGTATTTAGAACAAGCCGACACAATCTAATTATCAGAGCCCGTTTACGGGGTTGAGTGAGATGTAATGAAGAGGTCATCTCATCCCTTATATGTATGTGGTGAATCTTATGTACAATAGTTAGAATTAGGTTAGGGTCGTTAGGAGCCCGTTGGTGTAAGTCATGAGAGGATAGAAGGTCAAACACGCATTTTATGAGGGTTTGTAAAGTCTCAAGGGAGTTTGTTCATTGAAAAATTACCGGAGTGTTCGAAATAACGCGAGTGAAATGAGTCCTGGTTAGCAGAGGATAGGATCTTTCTGAATAATAAAAAAAATAACCGAGATCGATTTTATTAAGGTAAATTCAAAAATAAAAATTGTTGAACCTGATTGGTTCGCCACTGGGAATCGGATCGGTTCGGTTCCTGCAGAACTTTTCCCTTACCTAGGTGGTTCCCCCTTCCCCAATCCCTTCATTTCCCTCCCATTCCGATTTTCCCTTCATTCACACCCCATTTTACCTCCAAATCCTTCCCCCTCCCCCTACCCCACATATAAATTCCTACTTTCTCCCCCCCATTTTCTTCATACCCACATCACTTCCCTCCGATACATACTCTCTCTCTCTCATCTTCCCACAGCACCTACCTCTCCCATCGCCAATTGACCACTTCCTGTCAAATACATATCCACCGTAGTCCATCCCGGCGGTAACGGGGTCCACTGCTCTCGCATCGAACACCTATGGTGTGGGATATTATTTAAACCCTCTCGAAAGCTCCACATAAAGCGCGTAATAAATTGGAACGAACTACCCCCAACTGTCACCAATATTTTCTGGCCTATGGGTTGGTCCCAATACCTCAACGATCCATATGAGGTTGTATGGGAGGAGGAGGTAAGGTATTTCTATGTCTCACTCATCCGAACGGGAGAGTTTGAGTCTGAATATTTTGTTGATGGACACCCCATCTCCTTCTCCGTGGACATCTTATCCCAAAATATAGAACACAAGGCTTCGTTCCATCTTCTGTCTACCCTATTAATTACCTCTATCCTTGTCGATGCTGCCATACATTCCCCTGGGCATTTCCTCGCCTCCCAAAGACCATTAGGTAAGCATCACGAAGTAGGAGTGCAAGACAATGTGCGATTGTAAGAGCAGCGCAGGTAGAGGAGGATTTCGATGATGAGGAAAAGGATGAAGAAGAAGAGGAAGAGGCCGAGGATGTGGAGATGGACAAGGGTGAGGAGGAAGAGGACGATGAAGAGGACGATTTTCATTTTAATCCAGCGGGACCAGAGCTAGATCGTCGCAACACCGACCTAGAATCACGCTTTTACGGTTTCATTAATGAATACCGTACTGACTGTCGGTCATAACATTGTGATACGAGTATGATGCATCGCCTACAATCTAATCTATATCGCCTGCATATGGGTGCACCACCACCTAAATATTTTTATGACCCATATGACCCAAGTGCTCCCGGAACATCCAACCCACCCCCTCAGTAGACTGTTTTTGAGTTAGTTATTTGTTATGTGTAGTTCTTCCATTTTTTTATCCTTACCTTCTTGTAATTCTATTATTTAATGGAGAACTTTGATATGCCTATCATTTCATTTTATATACTCGATTGTTTTTATTATTGCATTTTGTCGTTTGTTTATTTTCTATGCATTCTCTTTTTATTTTAGCATTTTTTCGTTTTGCATCGGGACTTTGCAAAAGTCTAAGTTAGCGGGGTATGTATGCGCTTAAAAAATTTCACAAAGTTCAAAATGTGCAAAACAAAATTTAGAAAATTTCCAAAAAATATGAAAAATTAAAAAAAAAGACAATATTTTTCTTCAAAATAAATAAAAACTGGAATTTAAATTTTTCTAAAATATCACTAAAATTTTGTTTGAAGTCTCAAATTATAAAAATTCAATTGTACAAAGCTGAAATTGACCGAAGATGGAATTTAAAAGAAAATTGACAATTTTACGAATAAGCCTGGAGATTCAGTGAGATTTCGAGCCTATCGATTTTTCTGAGTTTTTAAGTCAATCTGAGTTAATGGTTAACTCAAAGTTCAATTCAGCATCTTAAATAAGTTGTTGATAATCTATAAATTGTTGCTTTGATCGGTTACGAGAAATGTGTGAAATGTTGTCTTGAAAAATGTGCTAACACATCTTTAAATTAAATTAATCTCGAGAGGCATATTGTAAATTAATAAGTAATTCGGATAATGAAATTAGGCCCTTGCTTGTTACCCAAAAAGATAAGTCATAAAAAGTTGTGAAATTTTTTTCCTTTGCAACTCAATTTGAGCATATTAAAATTTTTCCTTTTAGTTTGATAACCCAAAAAACCCAAATAGTCTGAAGTTGTGAAAATTGGAAATTTCATCAATAGAAATCCAAAAAGTGCATAAAAGGGGCAAGAAAAACAATGAAAACAACTAATCCTCAACAAAAACAGCAAGAAAAGAAAAAATGTGAAAAAAAGAAAAATAATGGAAAAAGAAGTGAAATGAGAAAAGTCCCGATAAAGCACTAATGGACATCATAAGAACATTTTCCATTTCGAATTTCCCAACCTTTCCCAATGTTAACCAATACACCTTATAACCCGAAAAAGTCCTAACCGAGTCCAAATTTCAAACTTAATTATCGTGCGGAGAGTTAAGATATGAAAAGATAATAACAGAGATTAATTGGTGTGAAGAAAAGATGATGTTTCCCGTTTTCCAATGATTGTAACCAATGAAGAGATCATTTCACCCATAAATTTTCTTCTTTCAAGTTTGTGTGCGTGAATTTGTGTTCCATCACATTTACTCTTACAAATCACGCATATTGAGAGAAATATCGACAATTAGAGTGATTCGTTTGTCAGAGCATCCCGTGAGATTTTGAAATAAAAACGAATTTTCGAAAAGTAACATAATGATCAATCGATGGAAATTGCGACTAAATTGCACTGTCCCTACTTTCACGTACTTATCGATGATTCTTTTTAGTGTCAAATTGCTCTGAGTTGGATGCTGGATCCTCCGATGAACCTAGCAGTAATTTTGATCTGCCTTCATTGTCGTATCGAGTTCCCCAACGGGAATGTCCTTTGGCCCATAGATTGTTCCCCCTTGGACCATCGCATTGTAACAGCTGACATCTTCCTCCACTATACAAGGTAATGGTGGTGGGTCCTCCCTGTCTCTTCCGGACTTCCTCTTATTGTCCTTCTGCGGTGCCTGGCCCCTATCTCCCGCTCTGTGTATCCTACCCATGGGGGCTGAGATCTTTCCCCCGCGGGTTACATCGGCTACCTAAACATCATAGGCACCACCACCAGATTGGGCCGTACAACCAAGGAGATATTTCTCGCTGCTTTTAAGAATGCCGCAAAAGTCCCCTCGCGCGTCTCATTGAGAAGACGGCAGATGTACTCAGGAAGAGGCCCCTCAGTGCAGATATGCAATAACTTATATTCTTTAGCCTCCTCCCTCATGTCGAGGGATTTTTGCCTGAACCTTCGAACATAGGCCACCACTTATTCACCAGTCCGCTGCTTCTCCCTACCCAGTTGGGTCAAAGTAAACTCATCTTCTGCCAGAAAGAACTTCTGAACAAATAATATGTGCATCTCCTCCCATGTAGAAACACTGTTAGGAGCCAAATGCAAATATCAGGTATATGCTTTATTGATTAAGGATTTGTAAAGCTCCCTCAACCTAAGTTTCTTATTATTGCAATGCATTCCCAAGTTTTCAACAAAATGCTTAATATGATCCTTCGGGTTCCCACCTTTCCCCCTGTATTTTTCAAAGATGGAAGGAATATAGTCCTTTGGATAGGGATCATCGTTGTATTCCTGAGGATAAGGTATTCGAAAGTTATCATAAACCGAAGATACCTCGCCAGCAGATTGCGAGGAGGCTTGTATGAACTTCAACATCCATTTCTGCATCTCCTTTCTCATTTCCTCCATGGGTGATGCAACTGGGGAAACAACCAATGGGACCATGGGTTGAGTGATCATTCCAGATGGAGCAGTCATCATAGTTGGGGTTGTTGAAAATCCTGAGGTTCCCACGGCTGGATTCATTACAGAGGGTATGCTTGCTAGGACTGTTATCGCTACACTTGCACCTGGTGGGACCATCGGGGCTTCTCCTCGTGTTATGAAGGCAGTAGATTCCAATCCTCCCAGCATTGTGAAAGCTACCAGAGCTTGGAAAAACTCATAAAACTTACTCATGAGGAGTGCCACCTAAGTAGGTCCCAACCCTGCACTCGTAGAAGCTTGTGCCACCCCTGGAGCACCTGTCATCGCCTGAACTGGAGGTACCTCTATTCGAGGTACCCCGTCCCAAATCTCTGGATTACCTTCAAGATACCTCTACATGAGAATTTTTCGTATTTCCATGAGGATTCAACCCCATCTTACTAGGTTATTACTTACGCGACCGATTTGTGCTTGAACCGATATAAGCACTCACTAGAGACACATTTTCAGTCACGTCATATCTTATCCCTCAATTAAGTGTAATACTATATGAATTTTTAACCCAAGACCGAATATAAAATTCGATTTCTATACTAACACGATAATATATAGGGCATCTAGCACATATATCAAATGAGAGATAAATATCAACACACATAATCTCAGTCCCACGACTAACCCCTATAATACTACCTCATAGAAAAATAACATATTATGAGAGTATGTATTTTTTGTACCATTGTGTTCATTAATAGTTGTCTGAATCATTGTACTACATTGATTTGTTCATAATTAATTTACGTAACTACAAATAACATTATATGTATGAAGCACACAAAGGCATATACCGTTGGTGTCAAGATCTTTCTCTACCAGTAAGTTTGGAAGAGACCCTCAGCAAATGGACGTAAGCAAAACACACTTAAGTGGGGCGGTCAATATGCAGTACATCATATCACGACCCATACCCCCGACTATGACAATGAATCCAGCTATCCCATTTCTCTCATCACGAAGTGGTGCCCCTGGACATAGGACCTAAAATAAGAACCTATAGTACGCTTAGCCTAACTGTGATGAAGCGTGCTACGGTCTGACAACGTATGCAACCCCAATCGATAGATCTTCCACGGACCTGGGTATGTTCACACAATTAATAATTGCATACACATAGCACACAATATGTATAGGTAATTATACTCATAATTACCGCAACTAGATTTCATCAATCTCAAAATAATTATCTTTGTCTTAAGAATTAGCACTCTAGTTAATTATTAAATTCCTCAAATATTGGATCATTGATAATTATATATCCCTTCACTTAGATAACCTCCCACATACTCGATTGAACTCGAAAAAATCCCCTAAACATTTCCATGGTCTAATCCTAATCCAATTCTAGGAGCCGAATAAATTCTCCCTCATAACTGAATCAATTCTCCAAAGAGGCTGAATCGATTCGTTTTTTTGGAAGTAACCCAGATCTGCAACATTTTTCTATGCAAGTTTCTTCCACAAAATTCTGTATTCATTTTTAAGGTTTTATACTCTTCAGTTTCAAGAACTATAACCATATTATAGTCAAGAAAATGTGTTAACATCATTTTATATCCAATCGATTGATGATAACCCCCAAAAATTCTAGTATTTTGATCTAAGACATCAGGGGCTCGTTTGGTTCGAGGTTTGGAAAGGGAGTTTAGGATTCCTGGAATTTAGAATTTCCCTCATTTAGAATTACAATGTTTGGTTGGAGATTTAAGGGGGAACATAGAATTCCTGGAATTTAGAATTCCTGGAATTTAGAATTCCCATGAAATTGGAATTTTCCTTTCCCCTCTAAAATGGGGGTAATCCTATATTTTCGGACATATTACCTTATTTTTGTGGTGAGACAAAAATACTATCTCACATAAACTCGTACGTACACACACACTCTCTCTCTCTCACACACACACATATACTCTCTCTCACACATATAAACACACACTCTTTCTCACACACATGCACACTCTCTCTCACACACATACATACACACACTATTTTTCTCTCTCACTCACACACACAAACACTCTCTCTCACACACATACATATACACAATCTCTCTCCCTCTCTCTCTATCACACACACACACGCACTCTTTCTCTCTCATACACACACACCTACATACATTTACACACACATAACCACACACACACACACACACACACACTCTCTCTGACACACACATATACATAAACACACTCTCTCTCTCTCTCTCTCTCTTTATCACACACACATACACATATACTACCACACATAAATACACACACACACACACAGTATCTCTCTCTCACACGCATACACTTACACACACACACACACACACACACTCAAACACATACAACCACACACACACACACACACACACACACACACTCACCACACACTCAAATCAAGTAGAATGG
Source organism: Sambucus nigra (assembly GCA_949130495.1). Lineage (NCBI taxonomy): Eukaryota > Viridiplantae > Streptophyta > Magnoliopsida > Dipsacales > Adoxaceae > Sambucus > Sambucus nigra. Next base: position 376,595,121 of record OX422214.1, on the reverse strand, counting down.
TATTTTAGTTAAATGATATATGTTCCTAATTTGAAAAAATAATTTTAGATGCCGAGAAAAAAGAATTCCTATTTGAACCAAACAATGGAAAGGAATTCAAGATTCCAGGAGCTTAGAATTCCTGGAATTATGGATTCCTATTCCCTTTCCAAAACTCGAACCAAAGGAGCCCTAGAAGTTATCTATCCCAATCAAATTCATAATTCCTATCTGCAATTCGCTGAATAACGAGGTTTATACATTATTTGAAATCACTTGTAAACATCATACCTATCAAATGGATTCTAGTAGTAGTTTATCCAATAGAACGATATGAATTTTGGGTTTGCCACTTAGGTCTTTAATTCTTAAAACACAATTATTCATCAATTAATACTAAACAGTCCTAGATTGAAGTACATTTAAGTTTCAATATCCAATTAAATTTGACCCTGAATTGGTATGAGAGACATACATATAAATTAATAAACACATTATTAAAGGTTTAGCAGGAAAATTCTTGCCTTTTAGAGATGATATGAGCCTCCTTCGTTGAGTTCTTGTTCTTATCTTCTCCTCCAACTTTGGTAACTTCCTCCAAAAGGTGTAGGGATAACAGGTTGACTCAGAAGCGGATGGAATATGTTATTAGGTTTAGTTATTAACCTACTTAAACCCTTAATCTTGTATCTCCCTTTAATACCCAATTTTTGGCCCCCAAACAAGATTAAAACAACACTCGAATTGGTCCAAAATCTCCCCTAGGGTATAACTATCCCCCAGGCCCAACTTAACATGTTTACAATTGCTTAACGAGCTCTTAAATCAATCTGGAATGTACTCAAATAATGTCTATCACAAATTACATATATTTGTTACTGAAGTCATCAGATAATAATAATAATAATAATAATAATAATAATAATAATAATAATAATAATAATAATAATAATAACAACAACAACAACAACAACAACAACAACAACAACAACAACAACAACAACAACAACAACAACAACAACAACAACAACAACAACAACAACAATAATAATAATAATAATAATAATAATAATAATAATAATAATAATAATTCACATAACAATTAAATTGATTACCTACTAATATACACATTCGGCATAACCGAATCACATAATCATGCATAATCATATTAACGTAGTTTATTCGCACACCTTATTTATTTTAAATTTACCAATTTAAATGTTATAAAACATGGGGTGTAGGTGCGTGCTTAAGCCATTATTTTGGGGTGTGCTAGTTAAGGATGAGTTATGTTTTGGAAACTGTTCCATCCCACTAATGCCCTTACAATTGTTAGTTTAGTTAATTGCCCATCATTTTCATTTCCCTTCCACTATATCAGAGTTCATTGGTGCCTCCATAACCTATAAGTTTTTTCTTCCCATCTTTCATTATTTAATTGAAAAATAGTTTACATCATCAATGAATATACCATTGAAACTTTTAGAAGCCATTACATCCATGAATGGGTGACGGTAAAGTTGTGGGAAGTCCTTTTGGATAACTATAACATTAATGGGTGTAATTTATATCCTAATTTATGGGTCAGGTTGGGATTACCTTCCTCTAATCGATTATTTCTCGAATTCTTCCAGTTGTTTGAGGTTGTGCTTGTTTAATGTTCTCCCAATACTAAGAGAATGGTTAATGGAGTAAAAAAGTTCAATGATATGTATAAGAACCAACACTACGTGAGACGTTATTATTACATGTGGGTGAAGTATGATGGGGGTATCCATTATTTGAAGGTGAGGAAGGTCGAAAGAGTTCTCTTATTTAAGTTGTTGAACTCAAATAAAGAGTACTATTCTAACAAGTTTGTAGGGAAGGAATCTAACCATTTTCCCATCACAGAGGGTGGTGATCCCTAATGGAGTCCTAGATTCCTCAAAGGTTGTTGTGAAATGGGTCTAAATTTCGTTTGAAATGCCTATCTTTGACTAATTTTTTCCTTGATTACTCTTCCTTGTAAATGTTCTCATGCTTTATTTTTTGGTTGTATAAATCACTGCAAGAAGAAAGCACCAAACTCAGAGACATCAATTTCGTTGACTTAAAAATTGCTTGGGCGCTCAAACCACCTTTAGAATAGGTCGATCATCCTAGGTCGACTTCACTATTATTGTGTTATACCTCCACCACCATATCATTTTTTCTCATTTAATGGATAGATAATAGGATATCCCTGATAGTTTCTTCAAACATGACCTATCAACATCAACCTCCTAAGGATCTTTTTAATTTTTTTTTATAAATCTACCATCCCAATAGTTATACCCCTCCAACTTTAAAGGAAAGGATGGATTTGAGGACGAAGATCCATAATCTAATGGGCAATGTATTTGCACCTACTTCACCAGTTGCCCAACCATCCAAATTGAAGAACGTAAGGGGTTCTACTTACCTTATTCCTATGGGATTTTCCTCGACAAGACGCATCCTCATCCTACCATGAAAAGAAAGTAGAACACTTACCTTTCTATCCAATTGTCTACCTAGAAGTTGGTCAATGCCTCCAATAATAAGGGGAATGGCCAACTTATAGGTCTATGGACAAGAAACTAAAATTATCTCTTAGTCTCTTAAAGGTAGCTTGCATCTCTGTTGACTATTCTTTGGTTACCAACATGTCTTTAGAAAGGATGATCATGGATATCGACCAGATACTTTTTCTTATAAGTGACAAAATTATCTATTTTGGTCATTGCTGCTTTGAAAACCATCGTGCTAACAACATTTCATTTTTTATTTTATAGTTTTTGGTCGACGTCGATAGTCTGCTTAACACGAGGTCCATCCTAAAAGAAGAGATGGCCTACATGCAAAAGGATTTGGATGGAGCAGCGAAGGATGTAAACTTTATTAAAAGAAGACTAATGAGAACAATATTGCAATGAAGGCTAAGGAGATTGAGGTTACTAATTTGAAGTCTAAGGTCGAGTAGTTGGGAAGTGAGGAGTATACCCACTCTATGTCAATGGCATTAGAAGACAACACTACTACCTTTGGAAAACGATGGTATAATGCCTTTTCTAATTCCTAGAAGAAACTGGACTTCATCCATAAGTTTTTCAAAAAGTCATAGGATGATGCCGTTGGGGTTCGTTCTAAGTATGAGTTTTTCACTAAACATACTAATGCCCCCCCCCCCCCCTCCCAACCTAGAGTAAGAAGAGTAAGAAGAAAAGGTTATCAACCAACTCAATGAGGCCAACGAATAAAGCAAGGGTATTGCACACAATGAGACTCCTACTAAGTAGATTATCCTACAATTTTCAATGTATTTTCTAAAATATATTTTTTCCTTATTTTCTACTTTTTTTAAGGGCTTGCCCCACATTTTTAAATGAAATGATAAACCACTTATGATTTTATTTTAACACTTCCGGGTTCTGTTTCATACATACTTGCTCATGCCCTGTGTCGTTATTTTCTTAGATTTTTGAATTACTTCTAAGTAATCTCTGATAACGTTTACAATTGTTTTGCATGTGTTATGGATAATGTCAAGTAAAATAAGTATTTTAGGTCTTTTATACACTGGGAAAGTCTCCTTGAGAGAGGATCTCATCAAGGATGAGCATGCCATTCAAACAAAATGAGATGATCAAATATGGGTTGCACAGTAAAATCATGTGGTTAAGGTTCCAATTCAGAAAAGGGACCGGTGAAGCATAGGAATATGGGTATGATGAAGGTTGTATGGATGATCCATTGCACTTAGATGAGGCCTGGAAAGTGTTCTATAATCACAACTTATAATACACCCTAGCAGTTTATAAAGTTCCAAAGGATTCTCGATTACGGTTATAGGTAGACTCCTTTTTTTTAATCATTTTTTTCTTATTTGGAGGGAAGAATCTTGGATTCCTCACTATGTGATACGCATGAAACTAGTGAGGGTCTTACTCACCAGTCATTGTAGAGATGAAATATTCGATCCTAATTCGAAAGATGGTGGATGAGCAACTGTCGTCAAGAAAGTGAGTCGTTGAAGATGGTATGGTTTCATTTACCATCTTACAATTTTCCTATTCATCTTGTAATTGTCTTATCATGATCTAACATGCAATTAATGAATATTTTAAGTGAATTTTAACTGGTTTTTCATTTTGTGTTTACATTCCCCCATTCTGAGTGATGTCGGACATATATTTTATGTCATAACTTTTAGGATCGTTTTATCACACTACCATAGGACTAACACCAAGTTATGGAGAGAATAATCCCGACCATGTGAAATCCACGCATTTAGGATTTTATCCAACCGATACTAGTCAGACTACTCAATTACTAGGGATTCCTCATATGTATTTATCTTTCCTGATAGTTCATGATGTTTGTGTGTTGTTATTAACAAAACATGAAATATTAAGATTTTAACTAAATGTAGTCACATCAATAAGGTATCACTAAAACAATCACAATTTGATTGGTATGGATTAAGATGATTTTGCATTAACATTAGCCGGCTACTTGGAACAATCAAGAAACTAATTTCACTAACTAAACATATATATTCAGTTTTTTTAATGGAAATAACATACTAAAATTTTTGCAAATGTTTAGAAATAGAATTTCCTAAGGTTGGCTATGTTCTAAACCTTGGGTATCTCCTGCCCTCATTAGTTTCAAGAGAATGGGATCCTATGAGATCATATGTGATGAACTTGAAAAGTCCTTCCCATTTGGGTCCCAATTTTCCATTTGATGGCCTCTTCGCGCCATCGATGACCTTATTCAACAAATAGTCCTCAACCTGAAACTTCCTCGGATTGGCATCCTTACTGTATTTCTTCATTAATTATTGTTCTTATAATGCCAGTTTAATCAAGGCTTATAACCTTCCTTCATCAGCTAGCTCAAGCTCAATTCTAATCATTTTATCATTCAAATTGTGACAGATCGACCATAGTTCTTCTTATGATCGGTACACCAACTTCTGTATGTATTATGTCCTTCATTTCATAAAGAAGGGAAAATGGCATTTTCCCAATCGACCTCCTAGGCATTGTTCGGTATATTGAGAGGACATGGATGAGCTCATCCACCCATCCTTTTGTTCTTTCCAACCTTTTTATCATTCCATTGAGGATAATTTATATGAGGCTTTAGCCTTCCCACCGTTCTAAAGGTAAGCCATTGAACCGTAGCACTATCTAATATCATAGCTGATACAAAAGTCTAAGAACCCGCCACTCTAAAATTGTGTTTCATTCTCTATGATAAGCATTCTCAGCTTACCAACACGGGTTACAATATTTATCTAGATGAACCTGATTATTTAGATATCTTATGTTTGCCAATGTAATTCGATTCATTTGGTGAAGTAATTTCAATGGGCCGAGAGGTACTTCCAATTCTTAGGTGTTGCAAGTACCAAACCTATAGTATGTTATCACCATTGTATAAAAGGCCATGATATAATCAAGGTCTTACGGTCATTAGCTGGTGGGTCGATCATTTGTAAGAACATTTAGCATTTCTTGCACTTTTTCATATAGGAGATGGCATCATTTTTCATATAGGTCCACAAGTATCCTTTATTTATAGCTTCGAATGTGGTGGATCTCCCACCTATACAGCTTCATTAAATTACCTCTAAAGATCATGAAGATCATTGTCTTCATCGTTGGGATGCACATATTGAAAATATGGGTCGGTGAAAGATATCTTATAGAGTTTACCCAATGGGAATAGGGAAAATCTACTATCCTTCATTCTTATCTGATGAGATTTTTATTATCAATAAGTAGTGCATATTCTCATAAGTATGTGATGATTGGGTCCATTTATCTAGAAGACTTCTAAATGATGAGTACTTAATTGGCCTTATGTTTCTTCCAGATAATCAACTAAGCCAGATACTCTACTTTGACAAACATTTTGAGGTCAGAGTCGAAAAGGAAAGATAAAGTGGATAGGTAATATGCATGACACTTATTTCCTTTGGTGAATTCCTAAAATTGGATGTGCTTGAACTTGGTGACTAGATCTTCGGCGATCTAGAGGTAGGTTAACGTGTATTCATACCTAGCATTGTAGTCTTCTGATATGTCATTACATTGCATCCTTGAGTCACAGACGACGTTCAAGGTGATGGGGCATAAATATTGTGCCTTCTTTAAACTGCTGATTAGAACCTCATATTCCACTTCATTATTAGATGGCCTCAAAGCCATGTTAGACTCCTTTCTATACGACAGCCTTATCTAAAGTTATAAAGATAATTCCCACTCATTATCCTTTTTAATTGGACACATGATCCAAACAAATGGTTCATTTATCATGTTGTTCGGGATCTTCGATGGTCAGTTAATCGATGAGTTTCACTTCATCGGGTTAGTTCCCTCTGGAAAATTAAACGACAAAGGCTTCCAAGGCCTATAATCACATATCTTGGTTAATAAAGGATATCAAAATTGCGCCATTCCAACGACCACTTGGACATCCATATTGAGATGTTGGACTTTTTAAGGACCTCCTTTAGTTGAAAAACAGTTATGACTTTGATGAGGTGAGCTTTGGAGAAGTGCTTCAACTTGCGTGAAGCAATTATGAATGACTAAAATGATTTATTTGATATTGGCACATCACACTCCTTCATAGACACTAGATTTTCACGGGCCACGGGGTTGTTAGGCACGAGATAGAGTACAATGACTTGTGTAGACTCACTGTTGGGTAGTGGGTCTTTAATTTTCTTTATATGCCTGGGAGTAGGTATAGAGATTAGGAGTCTGATTTTGACTGCTGATATTCTAGTCTTAGATATGTCCTAGTATGGCACCATCATTGACATGGATTGGCTGGTCGTTTATAGGGTCGTGATTGATTGCTTCGATAGGAGTATTATTTTCGCTATCCCAAGCCAAGAGATGTTCATAGTGGCGATGCCTCATCTCGAGGGAGGGTCATCCACCCATTTATATTACATAGATAAGGAGAACTCCACGGTACTAGTGATTCCTCTTAATTCTATTCTAGTCGTTTATGAGTACGCTGATGTATTTCAGGTCATACCGGGTTGACGCCAAGTTGGGAGATTGAGTTTGTTATAGACTTGACACTGGACACCCTTCTTATAGCATATGTGCCTTACCGTATGGCTCCGGCAGAGATGAAGGAGTTACAGGATCAGATATAACAGTTATTGGGATAGGGTTTCATCTGTAGGAGTACCTCACCTTGGGGTGCTCCGATTCTATTTGTGAAGAAGACGTATGGAACCTTATGACTCTGTGTTGATTATCGGGAGCTTAATAAAGTGACGATACATAATGAATATTTGTTGCCTCACATCGATGACTTATTTGACCAACTGAGAGGAGCATCCTAATTCTCAAAGATAAACTTGAGATCTGGGTCGTACGAGTTTCGAGTTATGTTATTTGGGATAACCAATGCCCCAGCAGTATTTATGGACTTGATGAACAAACTCTTCAGAGAGTTCTTAGATTAGTTTTTCATTGTCTTCATAGATGACATCCTGATTTATTCCTGTACCGAGGAGGATCATGCCGAGCACTTATGTAGGGTTCTGCAGACCTTATGGGAGCATGAGTTGTACGCCAAATATGAGAAATTTGAATTTTGGCAGCAGGAAGTACATTTTTTGGGATACGTTGTATCTGAGAGGGGGATAACTATGGACCCTAGCAAAGTGTCAGCGGTGAGGGAGTGGGGATAGCCCATGATACCAACGGAGGTATGGAGTTTTCTGGGTTTAGTCGGTTATTATAGACGATTTATTCGGGGTTTCTCAAAGATTGCAGGTCCGATGAAAAATCTAACCCATAAAGGTGTGCTATTTGTTTAGGATGATGCATGTCAGTTGGCATTCGATGAGTTGAAGGATAAGTTGACTTCAACACCCATACCAGAACTTTCCAAAGAAGGTGCGGAGTACTTTATGTATATTGATGCATCCTTATAGGGGCTTAGGGGAGTATTAATGAAGGAGGAACATTCTATAGCTTATGCTTCCCGAAAGTTTAAGCCTCATGAGAATAATTACCCCACCCATGACTTAGAGCTGGCAGAAGTCGTGTTTGCGCTTCAAATTCGGAGGCATTACCTATTGGGGGAGCAGTTGTGCCTATTTACAGACTATAAGTCACTACAGTACTTGTTCACGCAGAAAGAGTTAAATATGCATTAGTGTAGGTGGTTTGAGTTTTTAAAAGATTATCAGATTAAGATACACTATCACCTGGGGAAGGGTAACGTAGTTGCTGATGCGTTGAGCCGTAGGCCAGTAGATGAGATGGCCGAGGTGTAGAAGGAGAAATGGAAGAAACTGGGACATCAGGATCCAATTTCCAGATAATTTATGTCAGCTATGACTGTGACTCCACAGATAGTGACGAGGGTGGTTCAGGCCCAGGCAGCAGATCCATTTTATCAGGAAAGGATTAGACAACTCTTAGCCGGTGGAGCTGAGTCTTACTTAGTGAGTTGCGAGGGAGGCTTGTGCTTCAACGGGAGAATGGTCATCCCTGAGGGAGAGGACCGATGACATGCAGTGATGTCAAAGTAGAATGGGTCCCTATTTGTGGTACATACCAGCGGGGATAAGATGTACCAGGATATGAGGCGACAATACTGGTGGAGTGGGATGAAGAGAGACATCTTAGAGTTCATGTCCAAGTGTACCACTTATTATCTGGTGAAAGTCGACCATCAGACTCCACCAGGTTTACTCCAACTGCTAGAGATCACTATGTGGATATGGTAGAGCATTTCCATGGATTTCATTATAGGGTTGCCTACTTCTCAAAGGGGACACGATTTATATAGGTTATTATGGATTGTTTGACGAAAGTATCCCACTTTCTTCTTGTTAAGACAGACTATACAGCGGGACAGTATGCCCAGATATCTATTGCATAGATAGTGAGATTACATGGTGTATCCCTTGATATCACGTCTGACTGAGACAAGACTTTTGTGTCTCATTTTTGGGAGAGTTTCCTGGAGGCTATGGGTACCGAGTTGTTGTTGAGTACGATGTATCACCCGCGGACTGATGGGCAGACTGAGCGCACTAATCAGATGCTTGAGGAAATGTTGCATATGTGTGTCCTTGATTTTAGTGGAGGTTGAGCAGTACCTCCCACTGGTGGAGTTTGCTAACAATAATTCCTATCGATTCATGATTGGCATGGCCCCATTAGAGCCATTCTATGGTTGGCCTTATCGTTCTCTTGCTTGTTGGCTAAAGGTGGGGGACAACAAGCTACTCGGGCTGGAGGTGATTCAGGACACGTCGAGCAGGAATAAGATGATTCGGGGCCGCATTCGAGTAGCCTAGGACAGGAAAAAAAGCTACACCGATGCTAAGAGGTTATTTCAGGAGTTCACTATGGGAGACCAAGTTTTGCTCAGAGTATCTCCTATGAAGGGGGTAATGAGGTTTGGAAAAAAGGGAAAATTGGATCCTAGATACATGGGACCATTTGCTATTATCGAGAGGATTAGATCGGTGGCATATAGACTTGGGGTGCCGAAGCACTTACACCATATTCATCATGTGTTCCACATTTCATCACTGAGGCGGTACCTCCGAGATGAGTTGACCCACACTCACATCACGATAAAGGAGATTAATTTGTATCTCGACAGTTCATATGAGGAGAGACAAGTTGCTATCCTAGATCATAGTGAGAGGATACTGAGCTCAAAAGTAGTTCCACTGGTGCGGGTGCAGTGATAGCATCACAATGTGGAGGAGTCTACTTGGGAGCAAGAGGCAGATATGCGTGAGAAGTACCCAGATTTATTCGTACTAGGTATGCCTTATTTTTTGAATTTCGAGACGAAATTCCGTTATTAGGGGGAAAGTATGTAACACCCCGTATTTTTAATAATTTAAATAATTATGGAATTAATTATTATTGTGGGATTAATTATTATTGTTGGATTAATTAAGTTAAAATGTGAGAAATTAATTGTTAATTAATTCGGATTAAAAATAAATATTAACTAGCGTGCTAAGGGTTAATACTTATTGATGAGAATAATTAAATATTACTGTGTGAATACATAATATAGAATTTGATAAATGGTCGATAGTGAGAAATATCACAGCTTGGTAAATTAAGTCGGACGCCCGTGTGAGTCGTGTCGAAACTAATTATATGGAATAAAAAGATAATTTATTTTAAGTAACTCGTATGGTCATTTCGAGTGTGTGGTTGAGTCCATAAGGGTGGAGATAGTCAGAAAACTCTACCCGGGTATTTTATTTGGACTCCGGGATATTTTTAGGCCAAACCGGCACTCCGTAGCGATATCTTTGTCTTTTCAATTTTTGGGGAATTATTATGGACGAAAATTAGGAAAAATAAAAATAAGAGTACGTGGGTGAGAAGGAAGTTGTCAGTTTCTAAACCTACAATAGAGAGAGAGAGAGAGAGAGAGAGAGAGAGAGAGAGAGAGAGAGAGAGAGAGAGGAAAAAGGAAAGGGCCATAGGTATTCTTAGTGCAAAACTCAAGAACTCACACCACAAATCCCACTATCGTGTAGATCAGAGAACGAGGAACACAACTATACCAATTTTATCAGCGGATCAGACCATCATAATCGAGGCAAGTGTTTATTACTTGCTACTCATGTTAGTGTAGGTGAATTTAATCATGAATTCCATGTGAAATTAGGTGAAAATTGGAGATTTTGTTTATGATTATGAACTATTCTGACTAGTAGTTTATTTCCTTCATGTATGCAGAGGATTAATCACGAAATTTGAATGTAAATGAATGAAGGAATCAGAGATTTAATGGTTCTTGATTTTAAATTGGAAGAACTAGGGCTTTAATGGCTTAATTTGGGGATTCTGAAATTATATGACGATTATGAATGAATTGATGATCCTAGGATTTTAGAAATCGTTTATACCAGTTAGGTTATCAATCAAAATAGTTAAAAGGAGGATTGGGTACGAAGTGTGGAGTTTTGGGTTCGATAATGGAGGGAAGATGTAATTGTGAAAGAACAGCTTTGACAGCATAGGATAGGTTCGTTTTATAGATAAGATCGGTTCATTTTCCTTAGGATCGGAACGGTTCGGTCTGCTGCAAATTTCCAGTTCTTTTGAAGAACCTTTTGAGTCTTAAATTATGAAATTAAGTTTGATGTGTATTGAGGATTAATTTAATAAAATCGTAGGCCAAGGTTGAAGTTAGGTTTGGGCCTAAAAGGAAGAAACCATAAGCTAATCTAAATTGGTATAAATCGGGGAAAACACTTACCTTAGTGAATAATTCCAATCTTTAATATTAAGGAAAAATGATGTCCTGGACTAGTAGGGTATAGGGACCTTACCTACTGTTATGATGTGTAAATTTAAGGATACCCTTCGACTGGTGAGAAATACTCGGGAGCGTACATTAATGAATTTAACTATGAATTAATACTACGTAGATTATTTGGGATATAAATATACTACATATGGGAAATATATGTTGGGTTGGGGGAATACAATGCCTATTACATGATTATTATTATTATGTGTATAACATACCTAGCTACTTGCTATCGCAGGAGGTTATGTTAGAGACAGTCTTATCTCATGGAGCCTTCAGGGGGATGTTTGACTTGTATCTCACGACATAGGTCTGAGAAAGACTTATTTGTGAGTTGATAAGTCCGCGATCACTTGGGTGCGTAGGTATGTGTGTAGCCAATAGGACTGGAAACTATGTTCGCCTCCAATACGTGTGATTTGTTTATATGGTTCATGGGAGGTTTCCAAACCGATAATACTTTTTTGAGTAGGAGATGTACTGGGACATGATAACAGATTAAGCAATGCACTATAGGTGTATCCTTGGGGTGTTGTGTTAGTATATGTATATAATAGTGATGGATATATATATTTATACTTATGTTATATCTACAGTGGGATAAGTGTAGGTTAGTAAGATAGTTAAATCTTAAATAACGTAAGTTGTGAATGCTTAACTTTAGTGTGATAACACTTAACCAAGATGATAAATGTTGAAACTAATAATACAAATATTGGGGATTACGGGATACTACTACGAGGTATAACTAGAAGTATAAACCATTATCTAGTAAGAAGTGTTATAGATGGCTAGGTTGGATTAGATGTATGGTAGGCGTGCACAATAGTTGAGGGGTGAGAATATCATGTGAGAGTTCAAACTAACATGTGCTTAATACTTGATTTATTGCAAATTTTAAATACTTGATAAAACAAATATTTTTACAACTCGGGCTATGAGCCCTTTCTTGAAATTCTTCTCTCTTTTGCTATACGTATCTTTATATTAGGTGTCCAGCCACAGGGACGCCAGGCTTATGAGATTTGATTATTTGACGTGTTGTAGTAGTTGTGGGAGTTGCAGGTCCTCATGCTTAGACACCTCCACTCTCATTTCATTCAGTTATATTTAGACTTTCATTTAGGGCATGTGTCGCCCATTCTCAATTATTTCATTGGAGATATTGTACTTTTTCTTTTCAGCATTTAGTTATTTAATTGGATTCAGATTTTTACTTTATTGGTTTGAGACTTAGACTAGAATGTTTCATCCATCCTTATTTATTTTAGAATTTGATTCATATCCAGTATTTTATTCATGTGTTTGGAAATGGTATATGGTTTAATAACGGAAATTCTATCAAATTAATTTTATGTACTTAAAATGGAAAATATTTTGACACTTGTTTAATTATTTATTAGGTAATTATATTGGCTAAATGTTTTTGACATTGACGCTAAGAATGAACCAACTCGTACGACTATTTTTAGTGCGTCAGAGTGTCCGGAAGGGTCGAAATAGTCAGAAAACACTATTCGGGTATTTTATTTGGAGTTCGGGGAATCTTAACCCAAAACGACACCCCAGAGGGGTATTTTGGTCTTTAGGAATTTTAGGGTAATTAAATGGACGAAAAATGGGTTTAATTAAAAGGCATTTAGGGTTAGTGGTCGTCAGTTTCAACTTACGTGAGAAGAGAGGAAAAGAGAGAGAGAGAGCCAAGGAAGAAGAAGGAGACTCCATTAGAGCCTAAGCCAAGAACTCAACCTTTCACAACAAAAGTACATCTGCACGTAGATCATGTCAGGAGCATCGTTCCTATACCACTTTCAACCCACAAATCAGAAATTCATTTTAAGGCAAGTGATTATCTTGCTCTTCTCTTAGCAATTATTACTCTTGTTAACATGTGTTGAGGTTTTAGAACAACTAATATCAAATTTTGGTTTACCTATGATGAAATTGTGAAGGAATTTTAGAAATCTGATGGGGGTTTGCACGTAGAGGATTTTCCCCTTAATAGGAATGTGAAATTTGATGAATTAGACGTTAATCACGAAATAAAAGTGGAGTTTTTATAGACAAATAATTCTGGGTTCATGTTAATATGGTTTATGGTTAAATTTGGGAATTTATTGAACTTATATGATGATTAGAAGGATTTGACCCCAAAAATATGCTAAGAAGTGTTCTAGGGTGACTTAGAGTAGTTTGGTAACCTGGTATTTGGGTTGAAATGAATTTAGGTTGTGATTTGAGTGGAGAAAATCTGGAAAATGAGCTTTGGGGATGAACTGGACGACTTCGAAAATTTCGTTAGAAGTCCAGTCCAGGTCGTTCAAACGACCTCGTTCGAACGAGACTTCTAACGAGATTCCAGTATCCCTTCTAACAAGTTAGGTGGTTCGTTCAAAGTACCTTCGTTCGAACGACCCTCATTCGAATGAGACTTCTGGGACTTCTAACGAGATTCCAGAATGGTCTTTTTAAGCCCGATTTTGTTTTGAACTTTTCGTAGGCTTATTTTAATGAGTGTTAAACTAGAATGATTATCGAGTGACTTAAATTAATAATTAATAGTGAGCAAAGAATATGTCGACCCTCGGAAGGTATAAAATCCATAGAATTAAGGAGGTGTGAAAATACAAGGTAGAGTACACACGAATAAAGTACGGGTTATAATAAGAGATATAATATATGTGCTACAAACACTACACTGTAGGAAAGCTAATGAATTTATATAAGTTGTGTGTATGCTTATTGATTAAAGTATTATGTGTATGACATACCTAGCTACTGGCTATCAAACGGAGGTTAATGCGTTGTGGATGACCGGATCCTGTGTGCCTTCGGGGAATTTAGAGTCGTACCACTAGAGCATGTAATCTAGGTACGGGCTATTAGTGAGAACGATAGTGATGACGGTCGTATGGATACGTCGGTATGTGCGTAGCCCATCGACCTGGGACTATGTTCGCCTCCAATAGGTGTTTATATTTTATTGGTTCTTGAGAGATTGAACCTATTGTCCTCTATGCATGAGCTTTGCAAATGGACTAGATAGCCGAGTATGCGTAGCACCAAAGGTTTCTCAACCAAGGGTGAATATTGCTATATTTATATAATTTAATATGTATACATTAAGTGAATAATGTGTGTATACCGAAAATCATATTTTGTGTCTTATGTTGTTGACGCTATTTTCATATGTACACTTATGGTACTATCAGTTGGGCATTTATAAGAATACGAGAATAAACTAAAGCAATCCTCAATCTATATCAAAATCATAAGTACGTTGGCTTTGAGTTATTTAGGGAGACTTTAAACTATAATATTATACACTTAGTAGTCAGTCAGGATATCATGACTAGTATGGGTAGTTAGGCTCGTTAGACGTACACACTAGGTCAAGGGGTGAGTATCTCAAGCGAGTACGCTAAGTTAACTTGATTAATAATTGTGCTAATTGAATCAATTTAAGCACTTGCTAATTTAAACTATTTTCAACTAGGGCTCTGACTCGTTTTTCTGTATATCTTTCTATTGATCCATTATTTTAGGTGCCCCAACACAGGGACACCAGCCTTAGGAGACTCTTTTCAGTTGCCGTGTTGTATTTGTTGTGGAAGCTGCAGGATTATTACTAGTAAACGATTCAGATCATTCTTTCGTTTTCAGTTATCCATTATGTTGGACATATTGTCCTTACCCATGTTTACTTTCAGAGATTTAGTCGTTTTAAATTCTCTCTTAGATTTGATTTCTCTCATTGGATTTATTGATGGGATTATACCTGGAGATGTTTACTCCATACATTTATTTTACTTCAGTCAGACTTTATTTATGTTACTATGATGCATGGTATTTATCGGTATTCTTTTGGTAGTAGTTAATAACAAGATAAAATTTGGACATAACCCTTTTTAAATATTAGGTGGTTAGTTTTATTAAATTAAAATTTATGTTTTCGACAGTGGTGCATTATCTGAACCAACTTGATATTCTGAAATTGATTAATTAAGGACTGATCACCCGGTAATTAATTAGCCGGGGTGTCACAGGTGGTAATGTGCCTCCGTCCATGAGGCGTTTCTATCTATTTATTAATCACCTTGTAATCACAATGGTTAAATTCCCCTTTTCCACATCCCGGGGGCAAGGATAATATTTGGAGAGAAAAAAAAAAGTTCAGTCGTGTAGGACTCCTTGACCTTAGATACCCATCTAGGATGATCGTATTTATCTAATTTCGATATTTTTGTAGGTCAAGGTTACCAATCCTTATCGTTTCTTTTGAGACATTTGATAGGATCATTGGACACATGTCATGTCCTAATGTATAATCTAATTACCACTCGCAATAAATTATTAAATTCTAAATTGGAAAAAATGGTGATTCTTTAATGTATTGTAACATTCAATTTTGTAGTTTTATTAATAACTTTTGTTTGTGATTACAAATATTAGTGGAATCTTGAATTACAAATGGTTATTGGAGTTTTTCCTCCGGTCAAAAAATTTGCGTTTAGAGATTAAAAAAAACAAATAATTCACGATTAACACCTATATTTTATGTAATCTATTAGGTGAAAATTAATTGTTAGTCATCCAACTTTTATTTAAAAAGATACATATTAAGTTGTCACCTTTATTTTATTTATTATTTGAGTCGGTACCCGATATTTAATTGCCTTTATGTTTGCACCATGGAATTACTGATTTTCGTTAGTTATTTTTGGAATATTTTAGTAAGATAGTCTTACCCACTAAAATTCAGGTGTAAACTCACATAAAGTAGTAAAATATATGGTGAAAACTCTAAACATATCATAAAAATAATATAAAACAAAAAAGTTATTAAAATAAAAATAGGAAATCAGATAATAAAGTGGATTAAAATAGAAAAATGAAAAACAAATGGCAAAAAAATAACATGCTCCACTAGCACAACAAGCTCGCTTCCACACAACCACCACCTCGTTGCCATCTCTCTCTCTGTCTCACACACACACACACACACACATGAACTCACACGCTTACATACACATTGAGTTGACTGTGGGGTTTTATGATCAAAATCGATCTAGGGTGGTGGAATGGAATTTCATATATATATTTAGTTGACGTGTGAGTTTCATACCCAACATCACGATAACACTACACCAAATTTTCACTATTGTCACGGTCATTGACCTTGACAAGTTGGACTTGTCAAGGTCAATGACCGTGATAATAAGGGGCGATACAACTTTTTTGTCACGGACGTGTCACGGTCATTGACCGTGACAAGTTCGTTAGAATTGTCACGGTCGTGTCACGGGCCATGACAGTGACAAGTTTAGTCACGGTTAATAACCATGACAAAACCTTTTTAAATATATTGTCACGGTCATTGACCGTGACAAGTCCTTGTCAAATAATATTGTCACGAACTTGTCACGATCAATGACCGTGACAATTTTGTGCAGAATTAAAAAAAATCTGCTGGGCAGTATGGCCACTGCCACTGCCCAGCAGTATATTTGTACCTGTTATATCAACGTTGTACCTGTTCAAACATCATATATCCAAACAAACTAAAGATAATGCAAATATATATTCAAAATAGAAACAATATACATGACGATATAATACAAATATAATTCAAGTGTACCAACTTAAAAATAATGTCACTACATGTCTGGGGTAAATGTGAGGAGGTGAGTAGGCCACACGATATACGAATTGACACACCCACTAATATAAATCGTGGCTCATTGTTCGCGCAACCACAATAGGGAGTTCTCCTTCCCGGGTATCACATGCGTGATGAGCACTTTGGACTCGATCTCTTGAAGAGCACGTCCATGAACTATTCCACCCTGGACGATATTCGGGTCCCTCAACCCCCGCCCTTTCCGCTAGCCATCAAATACGTCCAATATGAACACGTTCGGCCAACCAATTGTCGACATTGTTCTGGGGAAGGGAGCCAAATAAGGAAGTGGATCATCAAAGTATGGACGTGTCGGTGATGAAGCAGCGAGGTCCACATCCTCGTCATCCTGCGCCTCGTTCTCCCGCACCTCCTCCTCCACCGCCTTCTCCTTATATTTTCCCTTACGGTCTCCACCCAACATACTCTTCATGAATGAGTACATATCTTGGACCGTCGTCTCCAAACGGGACAGCTTCGCGTCATGTGAATCCACCGTTCGAGCCAACCCGGTGTCGTTCGTCTCCAATTCGATGTTCCTAGATTTGGCCACCCGCGAGCTCACCCCCCTTGTCCTCCCCTTGTGATCAGAGCCAAGCACTTGGTTGAGTGCGTCTGTGGACAAAGACGCCTTGTCGGCATCAGACTGCGACTCATGCACTTCCTTAAGCTTTGCCTGAAATGACAAAAAGCACATGATTAGTAAAATAAGTAAACTAAAAAATTATAACGTAATTAACAAAAATTAAACTGTCGGATTACTTACAATCATGGCCGGATGCTCGGGGACACCTGCTCGTCCTTCCCCTTCTTCGTCCGAAGAGCCACATAAGTATCGAGCCTATGTGGATTACCCCCTGGGCCACTCCCTACCCCCTGAAATAAAATAAAGTAAAATCAGTATCGTCCCCGCAAAGTAAAATAATGAAGAATAATATATTTCTGTAGTTATGGAAAAAATAAATCTTACCTTCATCCTATGCTCCACCTTGGCGTAAGACGTCCGTACGCAGTAGTGCACGTCCGTCTTTTTTGCTCGATTTTCCCTCCCCGATTGGTGAGATGCCAATTGTCGATCCTCGATCTCATTGTCAATGAACTTTTGCCACATGTTCCAATGAGATAGGCTCCTTGGGCGGGACGGGTCCACGCCATTGGATAATGGACTCTCGTGTTTTTCGAAAGTACCATTTTCGCATATTTTTCTTCCACGTCTTGTGTTGCTCCCTCAACTGCTCCAAGACAGAATCGCGTAGCTTTGGATCCAAGTTGAATTGTCCTGTCCAACAAATACAATGTTAGTTGCGAATAAATATAAATCTAAAATGAAATTGAAATCGAAATTGAAATTGAAATATTCATATAAATATAAATATATTACCTGTAGTGCCACCCAAACAGCTAACTTGAGCTCATATGGCACCTCCTTCCGACTCATAAACCTCGGGCCGATGACCGTATTTAGCAGCTCGAGGGATCTAGATAATAGCTCCGACTTGTTCTCGATGGTAATCCCAAATTTACCATATTTAGGGAGCCTAGGGGATGAGGAGCCCTCGTCGCCTCCGCTACCACCGATCCCAGATGACATCATCATAACCACCATCATCATCCTCGCCTTAATACCTGAAGGAGACATTTGCTGTAAAAAAATATTATTAGTATAGATAAAAAAATGGTTATTAGTACACATAGACACCCACGCATCCCCCCACCTCTACCCCACCACCCACCCCCATCCATGCCCCCACCCCCACCCCCTCCCCCCCTCACCCCACCCCCACCACATATTTTGTGTTATAAGGGATCGAATAAAACGAATCACCCATTCTTAATTGTTCAGGAAAGAAATATCTTGCTTTATCAAGGTTTAACATGTTACTTGTTTATGTTTGGTTGCCATAAAGAATCTATTCAGGTTTAAAAACATGCCAAGTTTGAATCCAACACTTATGGGTGGGTGGGGGGGGGGGGGGGTACATTGTTCATTATGTGAGTTTTATGTAAAGAAACCAAATTTAATTCATTATAGGTTTGTACTTGAATTAAAATCATATTTTGTTTCTTAACACTTGTTTAAACTGATATAAAATCTGTATTTTATTGATGAATCATATGTTTTAAAGAAACATTAATGATTTAAGACAAGTTTTTTTTATCAAATTCGAAACTATTTTGAACCTTTGTCGCCTTCGTGTTAAAATCGATGATTTAAATCCTACTTTCAGTTTTAACCTTACTAATGATCGTAAGTTGTAATTATCATGTTTAGCCTCGTGCGCATGGATGTCGGTAGAAATTAAAGGTGTATTGTATTAGTTTAAGGCCTATGTGTTCCTCTAGGATTTCACTAGGGCCTTTGATTGGGACACTTTGGGGTTTAATCATACAACATCTGCGTTTCATGTGGTTTGGTTTAAAGTACCTTCCCCCACCCCCACCACACACACGCACACGTACATGTACATACACAACCCCCTACCCCCCCCCCACACAATAATCCAATAATGATTAATAATTATATATACTATGTTTAATTTAATTAAGTCTTATTTATATTCAAATTCAATTATTAATAATTATATATAGTATGTTTCATTTAATTATGTCTTATTTATATTGTTCGATATACAAAGTAATTTTCAGAAAAAGTTGAAAAATCCCACCCCCATATGAACAATAATCCAGTGGTCATGCCACTTTTAAAACTAACCAACCAAACATTTCCTAAACAAAATAATCCAACAACAATGTCAACAACAAATGTGTATCTCGTACTCCTTCTATTTCATCTACTCAATTAAATCATTTCATCAATTAAACTAACAATTAACGTATACAATTATTAATTTACTAATTTACACTGAGGGGCAATCCTACTTTCATATGAAATGAGCATTAATTATTAATTTACTTTCATCTAAAATTGTTTCATTTATTAATTATACTTTAGTGGATGTAATTATAGAATCTATGGATGGATTAAATTTAATCTTACTATGTGAATGTTTTTATCTACAATGAGTTAACCTTGAAACAATATATATTATTTCATAGAATCATCAAAACACGATATTAAGAGAATTACAATGGTACCTTGCCTTACCCCCCCTCCCCCCCCCACCCCCCCCCCCCCCCCCACCCACACACACACACAAACAAATTGACAAATTCATGGGTTATTTCCAACATATAAACATCATATACACCTAACAAACATACACAAACATATATTCTCGAGTTAGTTTCAACAAAAGTGCAAAAAATTCAAGAACCCTAGGTTAATTCAAATACAAAAATAAATTGACAAATTTATGAGTTATTTCCAACATATAAACATCATATAAAGATAAAAAAAAAAAAAAAAAACCACACATATATATACAAATAACTCGTGAATATACCCCCTACCCCCACCTTACCCACCCCCACCCCCACCCACCACATACACACACACACACACACAATAGCCCCCCACCCTGCACCTCCCTCCACACCCCCACCCACCACACATATACACACACACACACAACAGACCCCCTGCCCCACCCCCTACCCCCACCCTGCCCCACCTCCCACACACGTACACACACACGCACGCACATATGTACACACACACATATATATATATATACACACAAACATATATATAAATGGAAGAGAGAGAGAGAGAGAGCGTAGAGAGAGAGAGTTGGAAAAAGGAGGGAACAGCGGGGGAAAAAAAGAAGGGGTAAGGGTTTATGCTGCAGAAGTTGTCACGATTGTGTCAAGGTCCTTGACCGTGACAAGTAAATTTGTCCGTGACAATCCTTTGTCACGGCCAATGACCGTGACAATCCTTTGTCAAGGGCGTGTCAAGGTCAATGACCGTGACACAAAACGCGTGTTTTTTGTCACGGTCAATGACCTTGACAAGGGTGGCCGGCTGAAAGGTGACAATTTTGTCATTTTGGTATAGTGTAATACCACCATTGAACTGTTATAGTTTGTTAAGTTAATATATGAAGAATATATGAAAAAACCCAAATACGAAATAGATAAAATGCGAAGGACTTATCGATCGAGGTTTGTGTTTGACAAAAAGTCCTAAAGGTGAATTTGCTCGCTGATATTTGTAGTTGTCAACCTCATGAACATACACCTTCCAGGATTCAAAGATCAGATTTAAACATTAGCTTTATATTAAATCTTTGAACTCTCAGGATACTCCATCACTCCTAAAACAAAGGACGAACGTAAGTGTATTATAGAAAATAGCAAAATTATTTTTGCAAAGATATAGAATTTTTCTGTGTATTTTTTTAAAGTTGTAGCCTTTGTTTTATACAAAAAAATTGTCAAAATGTGTGTAGTGGTTTTAGTCAACTAATCAACTAATCTCTCCACTAATCTTTCTTTTCTTTGATGTATTTTTGGTGATTCAGTTCAAAATATGATTATTTTAGCATGTTCTTGTGATCGGTTATTTACAGAGGCAATTCTTATTATTGGGTGGTGTTATGGGCCACCAGGACTCCCCACAAGGGTTTTTGGACATGAGAGGATATCGTAAAATAGTTCGTATATCATTGTAAGTGAATTTTGTTGAAGTTAGACATAGGTTATGGAATCTTTACACTACACCAAAAACAGGAATCTGGCACGGTTTAAAACAATGCCAGATCAAATGTGACACGATTTTGAACTGTGCCAGAATCAGGTGTTCCAAAATGGCCATTTTTTCTGGCACGGCTCAAAAGTGTGCCAGAATTGGCCAAACAGGAATACTTCTGGCACACTTTTAAATCGTGCCAGAATTTGATATTTCTGGCACACTTTTGGCACATTTGTTAACTGTGGCAGATTCAGCAGAGTTTAAAAAAATTTGGCATAGTTCAAAACCGTGCCAAAATATGATACACTTTTGCCACGGTTTTGAACTGTGCCAAATTTTTTTATAAAATAAAATTAATTATTTGAAAGCACAAAAATTCACAAATTAAAAATATTGCACGTTGTTGATAAACTAATGTACATACAAACTTCAATATATTACAAGTCTTTAATAGTTCACAGGCAAAAAACAAAATTGAGCAGAGTTTCCTCTATTTTCTGGACATTCCAAAACCTGCTAATACAAAACCTGCCTAACATAAAGCCCGCACGACCATAAAATATAATAATTAACTTAAAAAAGCCTGCACGTCCATAAAAGTTAACAATAAAACTACAAAAGCCCGCACGTCCATAACACAAAAAATGGAATCATGAATAAACCCCTAGCTGTAAACCATTGAGTTCTCTGTGTGTTCCACATGAATAAATGCCAACGATAAACTATTATCTTGCAAAAAAAAAATTGGATACAAAAAAGATACGATATTAGTAACCCAATAATTTACAAAAAAAAATTACTCAAACTAAAAAATTACATATAGTAGTAGAAACTATCATCATATTCTCAAACCGGGAGACCCGGGACTACGCGGTCAGTTCCTACAAGTTACATTGGTCCCGTTCGAGGTGTTTGTGCCTCCTACGGGGTTGTTTGGGGGCTGGTTTGGGTTTTCACCCTTTAATGGCTTGTTTTTAAGTTTAAGTGTTTATTTTTTCAAATAATAATCATATTCTCAAACTGGGAGACCCGGGACTACGCAGTTAGTTCTTACAAGTTACGTTGGTCCCGTGAAAGGTATTCGTGCCGCTTACGGGGTCGTTTGGGAGCTGGTTTGGGTTTTCACTCTTTAACGACTTGTTTTTAAGTCTAAGTGTGATTTTTACAAATTATCGTCATATTCTCAAATTGGGAGACTCGGGACTACGCGGCCAGTTCCTACAAGTTACACTGGTCCTGTGCAAGGTGTTCGTGCCTCCTACGGGATCGTTTGGGGGCTGGTTTGGGTTTTCACCCTTTAACGTCTTGTTTTTAAGTCTAAGTGTTTATTTTTAAAAATTATCATCATATTCTCAAACTGGGAGACCCGGGACTACGCGGTCAGTTCCTATAAGTTACATTGGTCCCATGCGAGGTGTTCATGCCTCCTACAGGGTCGTTTGGTGGCTGGTTTATGTTTTCACCCTTTAACGGCCTATTTTTAAGTAGTGTTGATTTTTTCAAATTATTATCATAATCTCAAACTGGGAGACTCGGGACTACTCGGTCAGTTCTTACAAGTTACATTGGTCATGTGCGAGGTGTCCGTACCTCTTATGGGGTCGTTTGGGGGCTGGTTTGGATTTTCACCCTTTAACGGCTTGTTTTTAAGTCTAAGTGTGATTTTTACAAATTATCATCATATTCTCAAATCGAGAGACCCGGGACTACGCGGTCAGTTCCAACAAGTTACATTGGTCCCGTGCGAGGTGTTCGTGCCTCTTACGGGGTTATTTGGGGGTCGGTTTGGGTTTTCACCCTTTAACGGCTTGTTTTTAAGTTTAAGTGTTTATTTTTGCAAATAATAATCATATTCTCAAACCGGGAGACCCGGGACTACGTAGTCAGTTCTTAGAAGTTACGTTGGTCCCGTGCGAGGTGTTCGTGCCTCTTACGGGGTCGTTTGGGGGTTGGTTTGGGTTTTCACTCTTTAACGACTTGTTTTTAAGTCTAAGTGTGATTTTTGCAAATTATCGTCATATTCTCAAATTGGGAGACTCGGGACTACGTGGTCAGTTCCAGCAAGTTACACTAGTCCCATGCAAGGTGTTCGTGCCTCCTACGGGGTCGTTTGGGGGTTGGTTTGGGTTTTCACCCTTTAACGGCTTGTTTTTAAGTCTAAGTGTTTATTTTTAAAAATTATCATCATATTCTCAAAATGGGAGACCCAGGACTACGCGATCAGTTCCTATAAGTTACATTGGTCCCATTCGAGGTGTTCATGCCTCCTACAGGGTCGTTTGGTAGCTGGTTTATGTTTTCACCCTTTAACGGCGTATTTTTAAGTAGTGTTGATTTTTTCAAATTATCATCATAATCTCAAACTGGGAGACTCGGGACTACGCGGTCAGTTCCTACAAGTTACATTGGTCCTGTGCGAGGTGTTCGTGCCTCTTACGGGGTCGTTTTGGGGCTAGTTTGGATTTTCACCCTTTAACGGCTTGTTTTTAAGTCTAAGTGTGATTTTTACAAATTATCATCATATTCTCAAATCGAGAGACCCGGGACTACGCGGTCAGTTCCAACAAGTTACATTGGTCCCGTGCGAGGTGTTCGTGCCTCTTACGGGGTTATTTGGGGGTCGGTTTGGGTTTTCACCCTTTAACGGCTTGTTTTTAAGTTAAGTGTTTATTTTTGCAAATAATAATCATATTCTCAAACCGGGAGACCCGGGACTACGGAGTCAGTTCTTAGAAGTTACGTTGGTCCCGTGCGAGGTGTTCGTGCCTCTTACGGGGTCGTTTGGGGGTTGGTTTGGGTTTTCACTCTTTAACGACTTGTTTTTAAGTCTAAGTGTGATTTTTGCAAATTATCGTCATATTCTCAAATTGGGAGACTCGGGACTACGTGGTCAGTTCCAACAAGTTACACTAGTCCCATGCAAGGTGTTCGTGCCTCCTACGGGGTCGTTTGGGGGCTGGTTTGGGCTTTCACCCTTTAATGGCTTGTTTTTAAGTCTACGTGTTGATTTTTAAAAATTATCGTCATATTCTCAAACTGGGAGACCCGGGACTACGCGGTCAGTTCCTATAAGTTACATTGGTCCCATGCGAGGTGTTCGTGCCTCCTAAGGGGTCGTTCGGTGGCTAGTTTATGTTTTCACCCTTTAACGACCTATTTTTAAGTAGTGTTGATTTTTTCAAATTATCATCATAATCTCAAACTGGGAGACTCGGGACTACGCAGTCAGTTCCTACAAGTTACATTGGTCCTGTGCGAGGTGTTCGTGCTTCTTACGGGGTCGTTTGGGGGCTGGTTTGGATTTTCACCCCTTAACGGCTTGTTTTTAAGTCTAAGTGTGATTTTTACAAATTATCATCATATTCTCAAATCGGGAGACCTGGGACTACGCGGTCAGTTCCAACAAGTTACATTGGTCCCGTTCGAGGTGTTCGTGCTTCATACGGGGTTGTTTGGGGGCCGGCTTGGGTTTTCACCCTTTAACGACTTGTTTTTAAGTTTAAGTGTTTATTTTTTCATATAATAATCATATTCTCAAACCGGGAGACTCGGGACTATGCGGTCAGTTCTTACAAGTTACATTGGTCCCGTACGAGGTGTTCGTGCCTCTTACGGGTTCATTTGGGGGCTGGTTTGGGTTTTCACTCTTTAACGACTTGTTTTTAAGTCTAAGTGTGATTTTTCAAATTATCGTCATATTCTCAAATTGGGAGACTCGGGACTACGCAGTCAGTGCCTACAAGTTACACTGGTCCCGTACAAGGTGTTCGTGCCTCCTACGGGGTCGTTTGGGGGCTGGTTTGGATTTTCACCCTTTAACGGCTTATTTTAAATCTAAGTGTGATTATTACAAATTATTTTTAAGGCTAAGTGTGATTTTTGCAAATTATCATCACACTCTCAAATCGGGAGACCCGGGACTACGCGGTCAGTTCCTACAAGTTACATTGGTCTTGTGCGAGGTGTTCGTGCCTCTTACGGGGTCGTTTGGGGGCTGGTTTGGATTTTCACCCTTTAACGGCTTGTTTTTAAGTCTAAGTGTAATTTTTACAAATTATCATCATATTCCCAAATCGGGAGACCCGGGACTACGCGGTCAGTTCCAACAAGTTACATTGGTCCCGTGCGAGGTGTTCGTGCCTCCTACGGGGTCGTTTGGGGGCTGGTTTGGGTTTTCACCTATTAATGGCTTGTTTTTAAGTTTAACTTTTTATTTTTGCAAATTATCGTCATATTCTCAAACCAGGAGACCGTGGACTATGCGACGAATTCCTACAAGCTACATTGGTCCCGTGCGTAGTGTTCGTGCCTCTTACGGGGTCGTTTGGGGGCTGGTTTGGGTTTTCACCCTTTAACGGCTTGTTTTTAAGTCTCGTGTGATTTGTGAAAATTAATGTCATATTCTCAAACCAGGAGACTCGGGACTACACGGTTAGTTCCAAGAAGTTACACTAGTCCCGTGCAAGGTGTTCGTACCTCCTACGGAGTGTTTTGGGGGATGGTTTGGGTTTTCACCCTTTAACGGCTTGTTTTTAAGTCTAAGTGTTGATTTTTACAAATTATCGTCATATTCTCAAACTGGGAGACCCGAGACTACGCGGTCAGTTCCTACAAGTTACATTGGTCCCGTGCGAGGTATTCGTGCCTCCTACGGGAACGTTTGGTGGCTGGTTTGGGTTTTCACCCTTTAACGGCCTCCTTTCAAGTCTAAGTGTTATTTTTTTAAATTATCATCATATTTTCAAATCGGGAGACTCGGGACTTCGCGGTCAGTTCCTACAAGTTACATTGGTCCCGTGCAAGGTGTTAGTGCCTGCTACGAGGTCGTTTGGTGCCTGATTTACGTTTTCACCCTTTAACGACCTGTTTTTAGTTAGTGTCATATTCTCAAACAGGGACACCCGAGACTACCCGGTCAGTTTATACAAGTTACATTGGTCCCACACAAGGTGTTCGTGCCTCTTACGGACTCGTTTGGGGTCTGGTTTGGGTTTTCACCCTTTAGCGACTTGTTTTTAAGTTTAAGTGTGTTTTTTACAAATTATCATCATATTCTCGAACCGGGAGACCCGGGACTATGCGGTTAGTTCCAACAAGTTACATTGGTCTCGTGCGAGGTGTCCGTGCCTCCTACGGGGTTGTTTGGGGGTTGGCTTGGGTTTTCACTCATTAATGGCTTATTTTTAAGTTTAAGTGTTTATTTTTGCAAATTATCGTCATATTCTCAAACCGGGAGATCCGGGACTACGCGGTCAGTTCCTACAAGTTACATTGGTCCCGTGCGAGGTGTTCGTGCCTCCTACGGAGTGGTTTGGGGGCTGTTTTGCGTTTTCACCATTTAACGGCTTGTTTTTAAGTCTAAGTGTTGATTTTTATAAATTATCATCATATTCTCAAACTGGGAGACCCGAGACTACGCGGTCAGTTCCTACAAGTTACATTGGTCCCGTGCGAGGTGTTCGTACCTCCTACGGGAACATTTGGTGGATGGTTTGGATTTTCACCCTTTAACGACCTGCTTTTAAGTCTAAGTGTTATTTTTGCAAATTATCATCATATTCTCAAACCGGGACGCGATCAGTTCCTACAAGTTACATTGGTCCCGTGCGAGGTGTTCGTGCCTCCTACGGGGTCGTTTGGTGGCTGGTTTATGTTTTCACCCTTTAACGGCCTATTTTTAATTAGTGTTGATTTTTGCAAATTATCATCATATTCTCAAACTGGGACACCGGGGCCTACGCGACCAGTTCCTACAAGTTACATTGGTCCCGTACGACGTGTTCGTGCCTCTTACGGGGTCATTTGGGGTCTGGTTTGGGTTTTCACCCTTTAACGACTTGTTTTTAAGTTTAAGTATGTTTTTTTACAAATTATCATCATATTCTCGAACTAGGAGAACCAAGACTATGGGATCAGTTCTAACAAGTTACATTGGTCCCGTGCGAGGTGTTCGTGCCTCCTACGAGGTCGTTTGGGGGATGGCTTGGGTTTTAACCCATTAACGGCTTGTTTTTAAGTTTAAGTGTTTATTTCTGCAAATTATCATCTATTCTCAAACCAGGAGACCTAGGACTACGCGGTCAGTTCCTACAAGTTACATTGGTCCCGTGCGAGGTGTTCGTGCCTCTTACGGGGTCGTTTGGGGGCTGGTTTGGGTTTTCACCCTTTTAACGGCTTGTTTTTAAATCTAAGTGTGATTTTTGCAAATTATCATCATATTCTCAAATTGGGAGATTCGGGACTATGCGATCAGTTCCTATAAGTTACACTGGTCCCGTGCGAGGTGTTCGTGCCTCCTACGGGGTTGTTTGTGTGCTGGTTTGAGTTTTCACCCTTTAACGTCTTGTTTTTAAGTCCAAGTGTTGATTTTTATGAATTATCGCCATATTCTCAAATCGGGAGACCCGGGACTACGCGGTCAGTTCCTACAAGTTACACTAGTCCCGTGCGAGGTGTTCGTGCCTCCTACGGGAAAGTTTAGTGGCTGATTTGGGTTTTGACCCTTTAACGACCCACTTTTATATCTAAGTATTATTTTTACAAATTAGCATCATATTTTCAAATCGGGAGATCCGGGACTACGCGGTCAGTTCCTACAAGTTACATTGGTCCCGTGGGAGCTGTTGTGTCTCCTATGGGGACGTTTGGGGGATGGTTTGGATTTTCACCCTTTAACGGCTTATTTTCAAGTTGAAGTGTTGATTTTTATAAATTATCGTCATATTCTCAAACCGGGAGACCGACGACTACGCGGTCGGTTTCTACAAGTTACATTGGTCCTGTGCGATATGTTCGTGCCTTCCTACAGGGTCGTTTGGTGGCTGGTTTATGTTTTGACCCTTAACGGCCTATTTTTAAGTAATGTGGAGTTTTACAAATTATAGTCATATTCTCAAACCGGGAGAATCGGGACCCCGCGGTCAGTTCCTACAAATTACATTGGTCCCGTACGAGGTGTTCGTGCCTCTTACGGGGTCGTTTGGGAGCTGGTTTGGTATTTCATCCTTTAACGGCTTGTTTTTAAGTCTAAGTGTGATTTTTACAAATTATCGTCATATTCTCAAATCGGGAGACCCGGACTACGCGGTCCATTCCAATGAGGTACATTGGTCCCGTGCGAGGTGTTCGTGCCTCCTACGGGTTCATTTGGGGGCTGGTTTTGATTTTCACCCATTAACGACTTATTTTTAAGTCTAAGTGTTGATGTTTGCAAATTATCATCATATTCTCAAACCGGGAGACCCATGACTACGCGGTCAGTTCCTACAAGTTACATTGGTCCCGTGCGAGGTGTTCGTGCCTCCTATGGGGTCGTTTGGGGGCTGGTTTGGATTTTCACCCTTTGATGGCCTGTTTTTACGTCTAGGTGTTATTTTTGCAAATTATCGTCATATTCTCAAACCGGGAGATCCGTGACTACGAGGTTAGTTCCTACAAGCTACATTGGTCCCGTGCGAGGTGTTCGTGCGTCTTACGGGTCTGTTTGGGGGCTGGGTTGAGTTTTCACCCTCAAAAGGCTTATTTTTAATCCTAATATACGTGTTTTGAAATTATCGTCATATTGTTAAACGGGGAGACCCGCAATTACGCGGTCACTTCATTTGTTTATTAGTTAAATCCAACATGTTTTAACATTTAAAATAAACTCAACAGCAGCAGCAAATTCCAAAACCAAACCACCAGCAGATCCCTTCCACCAATTTAATTAAATAAGCTCTAAAAGTAAGCCATGAAGTGATTTTCAAACTTTAAAAGGAATGATCAGATATAGAATTAAAAAGACAAACTATAAATGTTGAGTAGAAATAATTCATTGCATGTAGTTACCCGTAGTAACTTGATTAAGATGGGATGGAACTGGCCTGAGTTGAACCTTTGTAAAATAAAACCAAACAAATCACTGGCAGCCTATGCTGGCCTTTTGATCTCCAAACCTCCCCAATACTTGCATTCAATTCCCACCCAACATTGGATCAAACTCTTTAATATTACAGTACCCATATACCATTATACACACACGTGTGTGAAATATAGATCAAAGATTGTGATGAAAGATGATCATGGTTAATCTTTTTAAGAAAGTTGTATCTCAAAGAACTTGGGATCTCCATTTCAAGGTGCTCAAAATAAGAAGCGCCATTATTTGTATGGTTTTGCCTTCAAATAAAACTTGGGATCTCCTACCTACTCACAAAAAAATAAACACATCTTAAAGAAAAGTGTACACAGATAAATCATATAGGTAGAGATTTGTTATAGTACTATTAAAAGCATCTCCAACATCAACCTCAAAAGTTACTTTCACTCCTCGAGATAAAGAAACAGTTCAAATAAACAGTATTACAATCAAAAACACAAAAAGACAAAAATGAACATATTTTTCAGATTAAGATTTCAGCCTTCAAATTTGAGACTTCAAATTCAGATGAAAAAATAAACATGACGTAAATAAAAGTGTACGCAAATAGTCATATAAGTAGAGATTTGTTATATTACTATTAAAAGCATCTCCAACATTAACCTAAAATGCTACTTGCACTCCTCAAGAGGTAGGGGAAAAAAGTTCTATCCTTTCGATGAAAAGCGCTATAGATGTGGTATATTATCGCTAGTAGGAGTATTTATTCTAACGAACTGTCATAAAAATAATAAAAAGAAGTAAGATCTATTTATAAATATTACAAAAGGAGTCGTAAAACATAGATCTTGTGCTACTTTTTTTTTAATAAACTGTTATGAAAAATAATGTGAACTAGTACTTTCATGACAATTTATGCTATGACAAGTCAAATATCTAATAGTATTATACATTTAATTACTATATTTTAAACCAACATTAGGTCATTTTTAAAAATAATTATATAAAAACATTTTCTTGTAGTGAGTGTAAATAATAATTCTCTATGTTGATATTCAAATAACAAATGTGGTTTAATTGTCTGAAGATTTTGGACATGTAAAACTTTAGGGATAGGGATCCCAAGGTATTTTCTACAAATTATTTCGAGTTAGTACTCGAAGTCTTTATTCATAACGACATGGTAAAAATCTAGATTACAAGTCAATTTCATCGCGTTATCAAAATATAATAACGTTATGACAGTTTGAATCTGAAACAACATGGAAATCAAGAGAAAAATATCTATACTTTACTATTAAAAGCGAATTGACAAGAAAATTTGATCCAGTTTGGACACCAAATTTATCAAATTCCAAGTAGTGTCCTTGCACTCTTTTATCACTGCATAACATGTGAATGACTAAACAGAACGGTATTTGAAATAAAAAACCTCATATTTAAAAAAATGCAGCTCATATACAATAAAAACGATTTTTTAAAATAAATCGATATAATTGGTTCCGAATTTAAAAATAATCGAACACAAAACATACTTCACATGTATAGATACAACAAAACAAGTGATGGATTAAATATAAATCAAAACAACAGGTATTTCAACAAATCCACAACTCAGCACATATATAAACAAAACCAAACATGATGTATCAGATATATACCAAATTTAACCAAGAATATTAATAACAAACAAAATAGGAATATATCATACCAGAAACGATCAACCATTTACCAAAACAGGGTTGCGTTTCACCCTTTTTAATCAGATCTAAAAAATATTAGATCATGCCATCCAATGCCCAAATGGGGTAAAATAAATTCTCGGTAAGGACTTAGGCATCTGGATTGAAGTGAGAGAGACCTGAGCGAAGATAAAGATAGGGAGATGAGAGGAGAGGAGAGACTGAGCTGAAAGGATCGGAGAGAGCTCTCCACACGGACTAGAGAGAGAGCTGAGCCGAGAGAAATCGGGAGAGCATGAGAGGGTGAGCGGGAAAAAAAAGCGGGTTAGACAAAGTTACTCTAATAATTTTTTTAGGGTTTTTATATTTCAGTCAAATGTACTCAATTTTGGCACACTTTAAAACAGTGCCAAATTTTAGCATTGTTTTAAAGTGTGCCGGATTTCTATTAAACCGTGCCAAAATCTGGCACAGTTTTAAACTGTGCCAGATTTTTTATATCAAGGTGTGCCAAATTGCTATTTTTGGTGTAGTGTTACTCACCATAATTAAACGTTATAATTTAATGGGTTCATTTTAAGAATAAAGCAAAACACGAGTCCACAGTGATTGCCATACTTCACTGAGTTTCTTAGTATGACTAGATTATTTAGTGGTGTTGTGTGATTACTGAATTGTTTGGCCATGTATATTTATGTTTGTTTCGATAAAATATTTTTATAACATTTTTATCATCATTCAGCTCTTAGTTTTTGGCATTTTGGTAGTCCGTGAGTTCTTTACTGTTTATTCTAAGAATAAGCTAGAACTAAAGTGGGACAAAAGGATATCCAACTAGAGACTACATAGAGAACAAAGTTTTTATATGTAGTTTATTAATTTTTGGGGGTAATGCTCATGGATTTGTGTTATTAAAACTTTTTTTAAAATCTTTTTGTTATCAAATGTCGGTAGGATTTAGGTTGTTTTATGATGATTGTATACTGGGCAAAGATTTATTAACCCATTGCGAATTTAATTTATATTATTCAAGTTTTTCACGTGCAATTATATAATTGTTTCTTCATGTGAAATATATCAATTTGTTAGAATTGGTAAAAAGGGTTTTATGAGAACCTTTCATCACCAAGCTATCAGGTAATATAAATAAGTTATATTACGAACATTTTTATTGCCTTAAACACATCAATATTTAGTTGTTGATTGATATTTATACAAAAATCAAACAATTCTATTATTTTTATATATTTCTATTTTTTGACATATTTTGGTACAACATATAAATTATAATAAAAACATATAAATCATCCATGCCTTTCGCATGTTACATACTAGTAATCCATTAAAGTGGACTTACATATATTATTTAAAAATCATATACACGTACTTATTTCGTTAAAGAAAATCAAAAATCTCAAATTTCTTATGGATGGTGAGAGTAGCAAACTAGAAAATGCGGTTATATAGGAAGGTAGGGTGTTTGTCTTATTTTCTATAACTTCTTTGAATAAGCATTATTTTATTTGTTGGATTGTTTAACAAGAAATAAAAAATAAATGATCAAGCATTACATAATTATTATGTGAATATTGTTTTCACATGTCATACGAAGAAATAAAATTAATCTATAATCAAGTTTAGGACCTCGTTGAATTGCCTATATGGTATACGAAAGTAGGCTATGAGTGGGTCATTGTAACCAAACGTGACTCTTATGGTAATCAAACGATATGCAATTAATCAAATTTAAAGAAAAAATGATAATTCCAAAATGAATAGGGAAATGGTATAAATGAACCTTCATGCTAATATCTAAGCGCGTGTAATTCTTATGACATTAGTATCTCAATTTTTGATTAAGAGTTACATTTAATGGATACAAAAAGTACTTTTCTTATGGGTGTTTAATAAATATTATGTATAAGCTAAAGATATCATTGTATCGACTTAATTAAACTACCACTACAGTATTTTAATAAACAAAACTATTATGTATTTAATTAGTGTATATTTGTATACACCTTAGCATTATTGGGAGTAAGTTTATATATTTAATTTCTCTATACAAATGCAAGAAATTTAAAAGTAGAAAATAATATAATTTACATGAGTTTTAATAGTATGATGTATGAAGTAGTAAGATACTTAAAAGATTATATGCTCACATTTAGTACGATGTTTATTTAAAGATGATCGATAAATAAGATTAACTAGTTATATGGATGGTAAGAAGTCGACTCCTGATTTAGTATGACTGTTTTGGATTAATGGCCAATATTATGAAAGAGTCTACAATAATCCATTATTAATTATGAAATTGAGTTTATAACAAGATTTGAGGCTATAACTTTAGATCATGGCGACGAAACTTCATTTCAAGATATTAGGGGTTGTCGACACTATTATCAAGCCATTAAAATATTTAGATAATGTCGATGCAATTTTTTTAGGAATAACTTATATGTATTTTAAAGTAATTACAAACATTGAATGTAAATATCTTTCAATTAAAAAAGAAATTCTGAAATTAGTGTCACTTGAACACACTAGTTTAACTGTTAACCTAGCAAATTCAATCATATATAGGCAACCACCAAAGACTTTAATGAATCATGCGTAAGATATGAGTCTCAAGTGTAACCAATAAAGTATTAATGTTATGAATGACTAGTCCTTATGTATTTGACATGATATAAGGATATACAAAAATGTTTCTAAATTTTATGTTTTTATCTTTATTGTATAGATGCATATGGGTGAGTAAATATGACATAAATAATCTAATTGTAAAAAAATAATGGGACCATTTTTTACGCCGTGCATTTTTGGTCAAATTGAATATGACATTAGTGATGTAGTACATGAAAGCAACCATAAACTTGGATTAGTGCGGAACCGCTACGAATCACATTAGTAGATTATTTAACTACGGTAAATAATTGATTATGAATATTTTAAAGTTTATTGTGAGCCTTATGTTCCTTGAATCAAATCTTAAGGTCAAATTATTGTATGCTCCAAGTGGGAGATTATAAGATTTATTTATTGAATTATTTAATACGAAATTAATTATTTAATCAAATATAAGTGTCTTACTTAATGTGATCAATTATAGAATTCAAATTTGACAAGGATTCTTTTAGATAAATCATGAAAATATGAAGAATAATGATTGTGGGTTAATTTTCTAATCAAACGCTACTATGATGGATGCCATAATTATAGTCTAACTATGAAATCAGATCTTGTATCTCCTTATATAAAGTAGATTATGTTTCCTCGGTAATCTATACATGATGCAACACATAAAAGTTGTAAATCAACGTGAAAAAATACAAATAATTCAACATTATTATTATTATTATTATTATTATTATTATTATTATTATTATTATTATTATTATTATTATTATTATTATTATCTTTTTTCTTGTCAAAAGTGGAGTAATTATTAAGATAATTCAAAAGGAATTTTTACAAGAAATTAGATCAAAGCATCGGATTAAGGTAAGTCATCTTGTTCTTTAATTTAGGCGTATTTAATGAAAAATAAAGATTCAAGATCTTTTTATTAAAAACAATCAAATACTAAAATGTTATCAAACTAATGAATTCTTGATTAATATTATTGTGTTTTTAACATTAATTTCACAAAAGATTACCATTTTGCATCCATGAGCTATATTCTTTTTAAAAATGAAAAAATATCTAAAACATTATACTAATATTTCATTGATCATGTTTTTTATATTAATTGTAGGAGTTTACCTTAGAAAATAGTATTTTATATCAAGTCACTCTACCCAATGCATTTATACTATTCCGTGTAACTATATCTATATGAATAACATCATCGTTTCGTTATGGATTCAATCCAAATCATTTTTTATTTTGAATGGGTTAAGGAGGAGTCCAAATCCTTCCTAGTAAGAAGTTGATTGAAGTTTGATTCACATTGTTGCTGAGCAACTCATTGTTCCACCACCTATGCTATAATTGACATCGACCACAGGAACGCCGTCGAAGTCCTACCCGAGGGGCTTGTCCTTATTTACAATCTCTCCCTCTCTTTTCAGTTTTACTCGCACAAATATTGGCGACACCTTTTTTTCAAAATGCATTGAGTGTTTATACATTCAATTGAGTCTCACATATGGTACAATCACTCAATACATTTTAAAAGGTTTCTGAGCATTATGATATGTTCAATAATAACAACTATTTATAGTTGGGAATTGTAAAAAAACATGGATAAAATAAAAATTGAGGTTTAATAGTGCATTATTTTTTCCTGAGCTAGTTAAAAAAAGAGTATTTCTAATGGGTTCAAATACTCAAATATTTTTTTATAATTCAACATTCCATTAGTATTTGTAATAGGAAAAAAAACAGAATTATAAAATTGAATTTTACATTAATTATAATGTCTTAGTACAATGTTCCACCTTTTTCTAATTTAGAACTTAACAATATGTATTATAGAGTCTCAACTCATGAATTTCCATAAGAAAACGATTTATTCAAAAGAATTGTTTTGAGTCCCAAAACAATATCCTAAATCATTTTCAAAGAGCAATAAGAGTTTGTACTTACAGTAGATGTATATGACAGCTTGTTGTTTGAAAGAGTTGGAACTCTGGCCGTATTTTTTATTGAAGCACAGAAGTGGTGGATGATTTTAATTTGATGTAAGAAACTCTAACACCAGCAACAATCACGTTTTCAGCATTAGATTTTGGCACTAAAGTAACCAACAATTTGTCATCCTCTTCGGCTTCTAAGTCCTCCAAAATCTGAGTAATTCCCAACCTAAGTGAAGTCTTTGCATTATGTCCATGCTTATGCTTTTTTGGCAAGCTCACGAAGCTCCCCGCAAATTCCGTGTTGTCCGGCTCTGCATTTCCATTCTCGTCATCATCGTTTATATACACATTAAACTTGACATACTTGCCACTGCTGTACTCTATGCCCTCTATTAGTAATATCTCTTGTTCTTGCTCTTTCTCCACTTTGCTCCTCAACTTTTTGGGCCTGTTGACCAAAACTTTCACCCCTTTGTTAAGGGTCACCGGAAATACGACATTGGTCGCAGCGGTGAATCTCGCTGCAAAATTGGAACTCTTAGCTCGGGGCACGGGCCTACAGTTAATCCATGGGATATCCTGATATTGGTAATTGTATCCGAGCTTCGTAGTGTCGAGACTGTCTCGAATGGTCACGCGCACGAGCTCTTTATTCTCGTTGTAAAAGAGGAAGGATGAGTCTAACCAATCTGGGTCGTTGAACTCTTGATGCGTTCCATTGCCTAACGCTTTCCATATAGTCCACAACCGGTCAAGGTTTGCATGATGTGGATAGAATAACGGGTCACGTGCCGCTGAGTAGAAGGTGCCCATGTCCTCGATCTGGGGTTGGTTCAAATCACCGGCCCATGTGTGCACACTGTTGTGAGGAATGTTCTCAATGTACCCTATTCCGGGATCCGGTTTTTCGCCGGCCCGATAAGGACTACCAAAAAAGAGAATGAGGTTATTGCCTGGAGAAATCATTTGTCGATACATCATCGCTAGATTATACTTTATCTTCTTGGAGTCGGGTTTATGAGAGTCAATTCCGTCGAAGTCAATATCCATAATGGTAGGCGGAAAGTGTTTAGGGTTCCGGATTTGGTCGTAGAGAGGGGAAAGTTTGCTCTTAAACATGAGTGGCATTTGCATTCCGGCAGGAGAGTCGTAATTCCAAAACGGCAAAGCAAAAGTGGGATCATCGATGAGGTTTCCCAATATTTTCTCGAAGAAATAGAGGTACCATCTATGGAAGGGGAAGAAGAACCATGAGTTGTGAATATCAATTGTGAGGTCGGGAAAACCGAGTTGGCGGTAAGCGTAGTTACAGTAAGCACAGTGGACATTGGCTTGTTGCATGAAATTACGTGGGTCATCTTTTGGAAGGGCCTTCATGAGTTCAATACCTTTGGAAAACTTTGCTATATATTCAGCGTTGGCCAAATGGGCTGCTTGTCTGATGCGAAGGCTTTGAGGTTTGGGTGGTAGTTTGAAATCGATAATTTTTTCCGCAGCTGGTGGGCAACAATTGATTAATGTACCGTTAGGCATCTGGGCGGGGTAACATTTTGAGACATCCGGAAACAGGGGCCGCCGAATCTTGTTTGTAAGTGGAGGCAGATTCGTATATACCACCCAACTTAAGAAGAACAACCCTCCTATCCAGCTACCGTAATGAACTTTCAGCATTTTTGGAGTTTCTATCATCAAAATTTATATACTTTTGAACCCAAGATTTTGCTTTCTAGTTTCAGAAAATCATTGCCGAGAATTGATGGTGGTGGTGGTTGTGGTGGTTGGAATTCGAACGATATATTATTGACGGGCTTATTTGATGAGTTTGAGGTACTAGTGTATTTATTAACAGTGTTGTCTGCCACATTAATTACTCATTTATCGAATTCAACGATACCTTGCTGAACGTTTAAAACATGTCCAAAATATCTCCCACCACAAAAACACAATCTTTGACTATGTGGTCCTTATTAAACTGCATGTAAAATGTGGATGGCCCTTGTGGCCACTGGTGATAGAATAATACAAGATATTTTGTATTTTGGTAGAATAGTGATACTCTTATCAGGTGTTATTACCAATTTATTATTAGTATCGTTTTATTTGATTATATATTAGTGTGATCTATAGTATTTTCTGACGGGACTCGCAGCATACTACAAATAAATAAAAGAGTAAAAAACCTCTATGGTCCCTAAACTATACAATTTTGATCAATCTAGTCCCTAAACTAATAATTTGACCAATTTAATCTCTAAACTATATAAATTTGGCCAATTTAGTCCATAAACTAATAATTGGCCAATTTAGTCCCTAAACTATACAAGTTTGATCAATTTAGTCCTTAAAATTTGTCCAATTTAATTTAAATAGGATAAAAACTGTTTTTTATTGAATTAAAAAAAAAAACTGTTTTTTAAATAGGATAAAAAACAGTTTTTTTTTAAATAGGAAAAAAAAACTGTTTTCTAAATAGG
This sequence comes from Sambucus nigra, assembly GCA_949130495.1. Lineage (NCBI taxonomy): Eukaryota > Viridiplantae > Streptophyta > Magnoliopsida > Dipsacales > Adoxaceae > Sambucus > Sambucus nigra. Next base: position 376,556,925 of record OX422214.1, on the reverse strand, counting down.
ATAAAAAACTGTTTTTTAAATAGGATAAAAAATAATTTTTTGCCTATTAAGAAAACAGTTTTTAAATTTGAAAAAAAAAATCAGTTTATTTTAAATAGGATAAAAAACTGTTTACTCTAAATTAAATAAAAACGGTTTTCTTAAACAGTTAAAAACTGTTTTTTTCCTATTTAAAAAAAAATTTAAAAAAATCTGATTATTTTAAAAAGGATAAAAAACTGTTTACTCTAAATTTAAAAAAAAACATTTTTTTTAAACATTTCAAAAAAACAGTTTTTTCCCTATTTCAAAACAATTATTAAATTTGAAAAAGAATCTATTTATTTTAAATAGGATAAAAAACTGTTTACTCTAAATTAAATAAAAAACAGTTTTTTTAAACAGTAAAAAAAACAGTTTCTTTCCTATTTATAAAAAACTGTTTTTAAATTTGAAAAAAAAAACAGTTTTTTTCCTATTTAAAAAAAAAAGGTTTCTTTTTCAAATTTAAAAACTGTTTTTTTAATAAGAAAAAAACTCTTTTTATCCTATTAAGAAACTGTTTTTTATCCTATTTAAAAATTGTTTGAAAAATGTTTTTAACTGTTTAAAAAAACTCTTTTTCCTATTTAAAAAAAAAAACTGTTTTTTTATCCTATTTAAAAAATGGTTTTTTATTCCATTTTAACAACCGCTTGTTTAACTTTGAAAAGAAAAAAAGGATTTTAAGTTATTTTAGGGACTAAATTGGCTAAATAATTAGTTTATAAACTAAATTATTAGTTTATGGACCAATTTAGTCCATAAACTAATTATTCTGCCAATTTAGTCCCTAAAATAGCTTAAAATCACTTTTTTTCTTTTCAAAGTTAAAAAATCGGTTTTTAAAATGGAATAAAAAAACATTTTTTAAATAGGGTAAAAAAGATTTTTTTTTTAAATAGGAAAAAGAGTTTTTTTAATCAGTTAAAAACATTTTTCAAACAATTTTTAATTAGGATAAAAAACAGTTTCTTAAATAGGATAAAAAGAGTTTTTTTCCTATTAAAAAAACAGTTTTTATATTTGAAAAATAAACTTTTTTTTAAATAGGAAAAAAAACTGTTTTTTTTTCAAATTTAAAAACATTTTTTTATAAATAGGAAAAAAAACCGTTTTTTATTTAATTTAGAGTAAACAGTTTTTTATCCTATTTAAAATAAACAGATTCTTTTTCAAATTTAATAATTGTTTTTAAATAGGAAAAAACCTGTTTTTTTGAACTGTTTAAAAAAAACTGTTTTTTTTTTAAATTTAGAGTAAACAGTTTTTTATCCTATTTAAAATAAACAAATTTTTTTAATTTAAAAACGTTTTTTTTAAATAGGAAAAAAACAGTTTTTTTTAACTGTTTAAGAAAACTGTTTTTTTATTTAATTTAGAGTAAACAGTTTTTTATCCTATTTAAAATAAACAGATTTTTTTTCCAAATTTAAAAACTGTTGTTTTAATAGGCAAAAAACAGTTTTTTATCCTATTTAAAAAACAATTTTTTATCCTATTTAGAAAACAGTTTTTTTTTCTATTTAAAAAAAAAAAACTGTTTTTTAACCTATTTAAAAAACAGTTTTTTTTAATTCAATAAAAAACAGTTTTTATCCTATTTAAATTAAATTGGACAAATTTTAAGGACTAAATTGGCCAAACTTGTATAGTTTAGGGACTAAATTGGCCAAATTATTAGTTTAGGGACTAAATTGGTCAAAGTTGTATAGTTTAGGGGCCATAGAGGTTTTTTACTCTAAATAAAACAGTACCGGTACTAACACCCGGTGTGTTTAACATTTTCCATTTTGAAAACTTGCAAACATGTAGTAGGGTGAAAACTAGAACGGATTTTGTAAGGCGTTTTGTAGTCATTCTTTAAATTTGAAAAATGACTAAATTCTCTAAATCCTTCTTACGAACTTTATTAGTTCCTATTAATTCCTACGAACTTCTGAAGTTCGTTGGAATTCCTAGGAGCTAATGAAATTTGTAAAAATGGTTTATACAACGGTGATAAATAAATAGTTGATTTTCCTGTTAGTATAGATAAGCAATAAAGGAGAATGCAAAATCAAAAATATTCATTCCCATTATATTTTGTTTTGGCATATCTCAATATTTGAAAACAATGCCTTCCTCGCAAGAACCAAATGTTGGGTGGTTTTACAACTACCCCGCGCCAACCTAATATTACTCTCAAAGAAGATGAGATTATTTGTAGCGTTTATGCAAAATACACAGCTCGAAGTATTGAAGGAAACATATACCTCATGGGACGTTGTCTTGGAGGAATACAACAACGCGAATGGAATTGTTGTTTGACGCACGACAACCATACTTTCAACACGTTATAATCATATATCGCAGTGTGTAATGATATATATCGCAAATCTTTCTCACCAACTTAATAATCAAGGGAGCGACACCCGAGAGTATAATGCAGTGAGCATAACTTACTTTGCATTTGTCTAATGAAGATGAATAACGTGATTTATTTACAATTTTAGACATCAATCATTACTAAATTTTTTACATAAAATCCTGCAACTTCAACAGGCCGACAAGGCATACTGACCAGAAACTTGAAAACAGTTCATCTTCGATAATTGCTATGCTTCCAAATTTCGAAAGACTTGCAAATTTGACTTGTGAATTACTGCGGTGAAAAACGATAGCCTTACGCCTCTATATTCGAAGGACAGTCTAGGATTTCAGGATGTACCGTAGAGACCCTTAAGGAGAAAGGAGGTAAAACAACATGCTCATCAACGTGCACATTCTGATAGTTTGGAATCTAACGTCGTTGTACTCAAGCATTGGGAAGGATTCAATGAAATGTTTAAAATCAAGCAAGAGTGGAAAGTAAGGCGTATAATAAAATTTGATTCTCAAATGGTTGTGTTCATAAAAATGAAGAGGACCAATCAACTCACAAAATAATAAGATCAGTTGGCGCGTCTTGTTCGAGAGGAGTCATATATCATGGAGTTGGATATATCCAAATTGAACGTTGTAAAATAACAATTTCATCTTAAAAGGTTCAATGACTCAATGCGATGGTTGCTGCGACCAAAGATGCCATTGTCATCCTACAGTCAAGCTCAAGAAAGACGTCGAACCAATAGTCGGGTCCATCAAGTTCAACCGGTGGGGACTAGGACTGTAAATTTATTATATTTATTTTTTTTCATTTTAGTTCTTTGATTAATGTAATGTCATGTTGCTTAATTTAATGTACAATTTTTTTTTAAATTTTACACTTATTTCCTTGCACGTCGTTCAAACTAATTATAATTCAGAAAACGTATATTATAATAAAGGTAATCGCGAAAGGACAACACATGTGGGTATTGCAACCTCCCACAATGAAAAATGAAAAAACGTTCAAACACACACAATTATGCCTACTCTCTAAATTCATTGTATCGCCACTTTGTCACTATTGTTGTTCCAAATGTGCTCCGGCGAATCAACTCGTAGCTGTTGATGTTTACTTATGCCTCTCATCTGAACATCCTGGGTGATCGCATCTCAAGATGGTTAGTGTCATTTTCCCGCTTTCTATTCGCCCTCGACCAACGAAATATCCTAGCCACAAATCTACGGACATATCGTCCAAAATGGGACAGATCATCGCTATATATTCGTGATCTAAATGCCGCAAGAAAGGTCAAAACACTAAATTTATTATAAAATGATAACTTGAAATATTTCAAGTTAACATAATACTAAACGACGTTTCCATAAGAAATTTACCTCAATTAATTGCCACATACTTTCAATAATGGTCAATGATCACCGACTTGCTTTGTCCATATACTAAATAATACGTGCATAAATAGCTGAACCCCAATCATAAGCCTCGATCACATCTAAAAATTATGACATATTATTATAATACATTACATTTATTAATATAAACAAAAATAAATATTCAGCTAAGCATTTAATTAGACATAATTACCAGAAACTACTATAAAGTCGAAATAAGTTAATCTAATCTCAACATATGAAAGTTGGAATGTATGGGTCGTGTCCCGCTATAGTTCAAATATCGCTCTCACAATGCATTGATTCGATTTCGGCATGACCATAAAAAACATGTTGGACGTAAAACCAATATTATCGATAATATCTATTATCGATCGCTTATTCGACGCAATTAATTTGTGCAACTTCATTGGACCTACTCAATTACCCCATGACTCGAACTTATTCTCATTCATAATTAGGGTCTCCCCCATCACATGCATGACGTTTTCGTTTAAAAATATGTTTGTAATGCCTATATACGAGGATTATTTCTTCCGTCGGCACGATTTGTACTGGTGACGAGTTTAATGTTGAACTATGCCTTTTTGATTTCTTGATATTCAATTTTTTTTCCACTTATTTCCATCCATTTAAAAAAAAGACACTTTGATCTTGAGATGACGAATAAAAATAATGAAATTATATGAAAAAATGAGAAGAAATGAAGAATTATCAAGATCAGAGTGCCATTTTCTATTGGTTACAATGGTTAAAAATGCTAAGAAAACTATGTGACACCCCGCCCAATTAAATACCGGGTAGCCAGTCATTTATAAAATTTAAAACAGAGTATTCGGTTGGTTCATTCTTTGCATCACTGTCGAAAAATATTTTTTTAACTACCTAATAATTAATTAAGCTAGTGTTAAAACATTTAACCTATTAATAAGTATTATTTAATTTAAATTGTTAACACGTTCAACATTGTCATGAATAAATAAATAAATAATAAAACACTATCTAACTGAAATATAAACAAATTGGAATAATCATCCCAATTAAATAAAATCTAAACCATCACAATGTAATAATGCTAAATCTGACTGAAACAAATATACTGAAATGAAATGAGTAAAATATCTCTCAGTCATAAATAAAATGAGAATGGGTTACACATGCTCTAACTGAAATGCCTAGATCATAGAACTGAGATGATAGATGTGGATGTGTCTAAAAATGAGGATGTACAACTCCCACAATAGCTACAGCACGTCAAATGGTCCGACAGTCTATGCTTGGTGTCCCTATGGCTAGACACCTAAAATAAAATAAAAGAAAAGAAAAGAGTTTTTGCAAAAGACGGGTCAATGCCTGAGTGTAATATATTTTTAAAACAGTTTAGAAAATATTTAAAATGAGATAAAGCAAATACTATGTACATGTTAGCTTTTCGATCTCTCACTTGAGATTCTCACCTCTCAACTATTGTAAACACCTTACATACCTCTAAACCATTCTAGTTACCGCTATCCTGCCTACTAGTTTGAATGTATTCGTTTGCTAAACTATTACTCATAGTGCCCATTCGTATTTCCCACGTAATAACATATTGAACATTTTCACATCTTTAATTTCGAATAGAGGTTTAACAAATAAAGTTAAGTGTTTTCATAATTAAGTTATTTAAGAATTTATTATCATCCTTATCTACAAATTTCATGCAGTAGGTAATATCACATGTATATACAAGTATCCATCACACTATCATATATATACTAATACGGCACCCCAAAGGCTGACTCGCGGTGCGTGTATACTCTGCTATCAAATCCCGGTACATCACGTACGAAATAAGGACTATCGGTTCGAAATCACTCGTGAACCATATAAAAACAAATCACACATATTGGAGGCAAACATATTTACAAGCCTACGGGTTACGCACATACCTACACTCCCATATAACCACCAAGTTATCAAATCACCAATAAGTTATTCCTAGGTTCTATGTCCTAAGATACCAATCTAAAATCCCCCCAGTGGGCTCATCAGGATGAGGTTGTCCCCTTTTTAAAACCTCACGCGATAGCAAGCATCATAGGTATGTAATACACATAATAATAAATCATATAATAGGCATTCACACATCCCATTAAAATCAATAGGTATTTGCACAACCCACATATTATATTCCCATACGTATTATTTTACGCATCACTACTTACATTATATTTATAAAATTATGAATATTCTCTCTCTCTCGTAATTTCCAAGGATAACTCACCGCTCTGAATCCTTTAAAGTATTATAACCAAATAAATTCCAATAATTCTTCACTATACTAAATTTATTATATTATTATTTTATCTAACTCAATTTAACTACATCGCACAAATTGGAACATATCAGAAATCTGGAAATCCTGACATGTTGCTCGAACCATAGATGCATCTCGTTTGAACGAGATGAGAAGGTCGTTTGAGCGATTTCTCGCGAGATGCCTATCTCGCTTGAACGAGGCTTCGCGCGACCTGGTCTATTTAGCACTTGTTATTTTCCTCCATTTTTTTCCTAAAACCTCTACAGATCAAACCCAAACTCCCGACAATCAATATTAATCATTATTTTAACATATAAAGATGATTTCTAATACTCTAGAATCATTAAATCATAATTAATCATCAATTAATTTCGAAATTCCCAATTTTCATCATAAGAACCCTAGTTTTCCAAACTTCAAATTAAACCAGATTCATTCATCAATATTAATCCAAATTTCGTGGGTTCTAATGTACATACATGAAAGAATTAAACTACTATCAATTCAGTCCTCAATCATGAATTAATTCATCCAAATTTCATCTAATTTCATATGCAATTCATGTGTACACCTACACTAACATGGACATAATTATTGCTAAAAGTTTGCAGGTTTAAACACTTGCATCTTGATTAAAGGTCTGATGCGTTGGAGAAGTGACATAGGTGCAAGCCCCTCTCTTCGATCTACGCGCTGGTAGTGTTTGTGGCGTAAACGGTGTAGCAATGGAGGTTCTAGCCTTAGAAACCTCTTCTCCCCCTTCCTTCTTTGGCCTCTGTATGGTTAACAACTGATAACCCTAAAATCTCCCCCAAACATGATATATTAACCCTTTAATTTTTTCTATTAATAATACTCCAAAAGTACAAATTACAAAATGCCCTCTCGGGATGCCAGTTTGGCCTAAATCTGTCCCGAGACCCAAACTAAACTCCCGGATAGACTTTTCTGACTATCTCGACCCTTACGGGCACATTGGCACACTCTAAACAGCCATTTGGGTGAATTGTAAATATTATTTTTATTCAATTTAACTATTCTCGACACGACTGACATGTGCGTCCCGACTTAATTACCGTGATTGTCGTATTTGTTACTCGCGATAATTTTCATAAATTCACAATCATATGTTCCTTTATTTTCTCACCAATATTCAATATAATTCTCACTAATAAATACTAACTCTTATCTCACTAGTTAATATTTATTTTAATCCAGATTAATTATTAATTAATTTCTCATATTTAATTTAATTAATCCAATATTTAAAACTAATAAAAATACGGGGTGTTATATACTTCCCCCCTTACAATGGAATTTTGTCCCGAAATTCAGAAAATAAAAGTATACCTGGTAAAAATTACTCTGGATATTTCTCGCTCATCTCAACCTCGCACTCCCAAGTAGACTCCTCGACATTATGGTGATCCCACTAGACTTGCATAAGTTGAATTACATTCGATCTCAATCTCATCTCGTTATGGTCTAGGATAGATTCCATACTCTCATCATATCAACTAGCAGGCTGTAAGTCAATTGGCTCCAGCGCAATGTGAGTGTGAACCCACTTGTCCCGAAGATAACGTCTTAGTGAAGAAATGCGAAACACATCATGAATACGGTGCAAGTGCTTCAGTCGTCCAAGTCTATATTCTACTGACCCAATCCTCTTGATGATAGAAAATGGCCCCACGTATCTCATTGCCAATTTCCCTTTCTTCACGAACCTCATAATCCCCTTTATAGGAGATAATTGTAGCAACACCTAGTCCCCCATACTAAACTCCCGGAATAATCGCTTAGCATCGACGTAGCTTTTCTGTCTATCCTAGGCTACCCGTAAGCGACTCTGAATCATCTCAAACCTGGACGATGTATCCTGATTCACCTCTGACTCGAGTATCTTGTTGTCCCCCACCTCTAGCCAACAAGCAGGAGAACATCAAGGTCTACTATACAATGCCTCAAATGGATCCATGCCAATCGTAAACTGATAGAAGTTATTATATACGGACTCCACTAGTGGAAGGTACTGCTCCCAACTCCCCCTAAAATCAAGGACACACATACAATACATATCCTCTATCATTTGATTCGTCTGCTCAATATGCCTATTAGTCTGCGAGTGGTAGGCCGCACTCAACAGTAACTCGGTGCCCATATCCTCCTGAAAGCTCTCTAAAAAATGAGACATGAAAATCTTCTCCCGATCAGACACAATATCAAGAGGCACCCCGTGTAATCTCGCTATCTCCGTGATTAATAACTGGGCATACTGTGTCGTGGTATAATCCGTCCGGACTAGAAGAAAATGGGCTACCTTAATCAACCGATCCACTATAACCTATATGGAATTGTGACCCCTCTGAGAAGTAGGACTCCTTATGATGAAATCAATGGAAATGATATCCCAATTCCACATGGGAATCTCTAGTGGCTGAAGAAGACCTATTGGCTTCTGGTGGACCACCTTTACTAGCTGACAGGTGGTGCACCTCGGGATGAACTTGAGAATGTCCCTCTTCTTCCCACTCCACCAATATTGTCGCCTCATATCCTGGTACATTTTATCTCCGTCGGGATGTACCGCAAATAAATACCCATGTGACTCTGTCATCACCTCATGTCGCAGATCCTCCCCCTCTGGAACTACCAGACGTCCATTAAAGTGAAAGACTCCCTCGAAACTCACTGAATAAGGATCTTCTCCCACTTCTAGAAGGTGTCGAATCCTCTCCTAACAAAATGGGTCTGCTGAATGAGCCTATACCACTCTCATCACAATCTGGGGTGTAATGGTCATAATTGACCGGGTAACTGCATCCTGATGTCTTAACTCCTTCCATTTCACCTTCGAGACATTGGCCATCTCACCTACTGGCCTACGGCTCAATGCACCAGCTACTACATTAGCCTTCCGTGGGTGGTACTAGATTTCAAACTGATAGTCCTTCACAAACTCAAGCCACCTGCGCTGACGCATATTCAACTCTCTCTAAATGAACAAGTATCTATAGTGATGCGTGATTAAAAACAAAGTACTCCACAACTATGTAACACCCCATAAATTCAAGGACCCTTAATTAATTTTTATTTGGGGGAAAATAATTTATTTTATTAGGAGGAATTAAATTCGTGATTTGAGGAATTTTTAAATTTGAGGAATTTATTAATTTGGCGAATTGAGGTTTAATCAGTTGGAATTTTTGGGTCGCATTTGAGGTCAAATTTGAAGAATGTTATAAATTAATTCAAATGACAATTCGGAGTGCATGATTAAGTCCGAATGGGTTGAATTAGTTGAAAATAGTAGCCATAGGTTTAATATGGGGTTCAGAACCTCTCTAGACACATTGGAGCTCCCAAATAAGTGTTTGGGCCCTTTTTAGAAGGCCCATAAGCCCAAAAACGGGATTTAAGTTAATAACCCTAATTGAGAGAGGGTGTGGGAGATTTAATTAATTTTTAGAAGACCAAATTAAAGAGAGCCAAATAAGGGAGCAACTACAGGAAATTTTGAGAGATTAAACCAAGAACAAGAGAGGAGACCATTGAATCAACCCACCATCTTCATCAAAGAATCTGATTCTACAAACCCTAAAGCGAGTGGTTTAACTTGCATTTGATTAATTGAATTTTTCCTATTCATATTATAGAAGGTGTGAATTGATTAATATGGTAGGGATTAGTTCTACATTTGAATTTGGGGATTTCATGTCGTGATTTGGAAATTTGTAGAGATGATAACAATATGTGGATTTTGATTCCCCAACTTGTATAAATGATGTAGTTAGATTAAGAAAATTAAAGGGTTGGATTTAGGATGAATCTTTGAAGGTTTTGGGAATAAAATTTGTACAGAATCGAAGGTTTTACAGCTTTAACGGTGGATTGGGTTTTCTAGGAAGGATGGAGGAGAGACAACACCAGGGTCATTTGAACGACCTGGTGTGTCGTTCCAACGATAGCTAGAGTTGTTCAAACGACTTGGTTGGTCTCTTGGACAACATAGTTTGATTCTGACATGTTTATCCCCTTCCCTGTTTCAGACATGATTGTTAATTTTGGATAAAGGGTTCCTGTTTTGGGTAAATCTGAATTGTGGGTTATAATTTAGAGTTTGAATTGTAGAAATTTCCCGTGGATTAGTAAAGGATAAATCCAAAAATAAATCTAAGATTTAATTTGTGTGATTGTGAACCTTTCACTTTAAGTGGGCAAACTTATTTGATAGAAATTGTATGATAATTTGGGGATGTTAATTTTCGAGCTGACCGAGTAAGTTCGGGTGTATTGGTTGAGCAATGCCAAGATAATTAAATTATATGTGATTAATTCAATTGAGTCGGGTTATGGACTCGGGCGAAATTTGGACTAGTGATACGAGCGTTCAGGCACGGATCTCATTGAGTTAGTTTATTATAGGGTGATATAATAAATTAAGGAATATTCAAATATAAAAAGGGTGTTAACCGTAAAATGTGGAATTGAGGAATAAGTTTTAGATGATGAGATTTTGGGCTGACGGTATAAGTCCGGGTAATTTATTTGGGTGACACAACTTGAGTAATAAATAAATAATTGTCTGAAAATTATTTAAAATTTCAAGTTGGTCGATAGACTTGAATATGATAGGCTAGTGTTACAGATATTTGTAAATGAGTGGCCAGGATTTATTATATATATACGTGGTTATGTAGTATATATATGTGATTTATAAATATTTGTGTGAATAATATTTGTAGGAAAGCATACCCATTCTAGTGCTATCATGGGAGGTTGTGCGATGTGGGCGAATCCCTTAGATAGAGAATACAAGGTGAGTATAGTTCCCAGGTCATAGCTTTCGAGTTCAGGAGTGAGACGCTTTAAGTATCATTCAATATGACTACCGTGGGAAACTATGGCTACCTCCAATACGTTTGAAATTTATGATTTGTTGCGAGTATAGTCCCAAGTCATAATGTTCGAGTTCAGGAGTGAGACATTATGGTATGATTTGATTTGAATATCGTGGGAAACTGTGATCGCCTCTACATCTTTTATTATATTTTCTGATGCGGGGAGCTAACCGTATCAGGATTTCGGGTGGATGAGTATACCCGAGAATGATATCATTAGAGAACACCCAATGAGTGCCTATTCGGGAGAATGGTTATATATCTATGACATGTATGTGTGAATGTTCTAATATGATATTACATATATATAGTGCAGATTTATATACAGGTGAATACATGAAGTGAATTGTATAAATTATATAACCCATGAGAATGTTATATGGTATCAAATGAGAAATGATTTAAATAAGTTAGTGTGACCAAACACTTATAAAACGTACTAAACTCACTTGGGTTAGAGTATTGGGGAAGGTATGATATGTATATATATAAGAAGACTAGTTCGGGGTAGATAGCTAGATGGGTCATATATGTAAGTTAGGTGTGCACATTAGCGAGGGGTGAGGTGACCTCAAGAGAGTGCGCGACACTAACTTATAAATGAAGACCGTTCATGCATTTCAATTTACTTCAATTACATTCACTTAGTAAATATTTTCAAAATGTTTTAGGTTCTAACCCTAGATATAAAAAAAATTCAAAACCTTTTAGATGTCCAACCACAGGGACGCCATAATTATTCTATTCGAGGGTTACCCAGCTACAGCACATGTGGATGTTGCAGGACTTTGGCTTATCTGCTTTAGTCATTTCATTCCTAAAGTAGGATGCAGTCAGCATTCCATTTGGTCATGTCGCCCTAGTTATTCCATTTTATTTCACTTAGATAATGCTTTTAGTTATTTCTCTTGTGGTTTATTTTTAGTATTTGATCCGTAGTTGGTGGTTATCTCGGCATAATTTATATTTATTCTTTTTCTGTATTACTGATTCAAAGATTGTGTGAATGGTTAATTATATATTCTTTCACATAATATTGAGATGTTAAATAAAAGATAAAATTTAGCACCATGTATTTTGAATACTAGGTGGTTAGTAAGTTTTAAAAAGTTTTCGACAGTGATGCTAAGAATCATCCAGATAAGATTCTTGTTTAATTTGATATGGGACTGATCACCCAGTATTTTATTAGGCGGGGTGTCACAGATGGTATCAGAGCATCAACTTCTAGTATCCTTAGGATCTGTGCGACTTTTTACGTTTCAGCGTAACATTCTTTGATATAGAGCCTTATTATAGGGTTGTTGTATTCCTTCACGTATGCGACTTATGTTCTCCTGCTATAGGGTATAGTCACGTGATTCATATACGATTTCGGTAGAGAATAGTACATCCAACATTATAGAACGGAAATCATGGGAAATAAAAGAACTTATAGGAGGGAGGACTTAACAAGATCCATGGAATATTCTATAAACAGTGACGCGATTGGGGTCATTTAGATTATTTTTTGAAAATTAAAGTTGGAGTAACCGATGGGGCGCAGTAGTTGCCCAAGAACCATCGTGAAGGGACGACAGTGAAAAGTTAAAACCCCAAGTGTAGATGATAACGGGTAAGGGTCGAAGAAAATTTAATTTCAGAAGAACAATCCGCTAAAATTTGAGGGAGGTGTGAAAGGGTGATTTACAAATGAATGGAGAACATCCAATTGGGATCACATGTGGGAGAGTGTAGTAACACTCAAGTTAAAATTTTGAGAAAAGAACTTTGCTTTCAGAAGCAGTATGGGGTTACTGGAGCTAGTCACCACATCTATGGGGAGATACCGTGAATAACAAGGAATTTAGGGTGCGGATTATTACAAAATCTCTCACAAGAGGTTAAATTGAGAGACAAGGGAAATTTCAGAAATTTTCCAAAAGGGTCGGATAGTGGACGGAGGGTTGGGAAAGTTGACACAATTCGCAAACTTTGTAACCTATGAGAGGGATACAAAGAATTAAATAAGGATTCTAAGTTGATATTAGACCCATGGATAGGATATACAAGCACCGATAGGAGATCAGACTAGAATGAATGGTGTCATTATCGCCAAGGTTGTACGTTTACATTTGTATTAATGCTCTGGAGATAGGGGAGTTAAGGGAGTAGGGGAATCTATCAGAGGAGGAAGCTTGTATTTTTAGTGCTAGTAAGGCTCCAAGGGAAGGAATACCCAGTAGGGGACCCAGAGTTATGATCGATATTAATAGAATTTCTACCAACTAATAATGGGTTCAGTTAGGGCTGTCAAAGCTAACAATAAGTCTATTAGACCAGTGGATCCAAAGGGAAATTTGGCATAGCAATGAGGGTCAAGACTACTAGGTATGTGAGAAGGACAACCCTGACATGACCGGTGGGGATAGAGAAAGGGGGATGACACAGAAAGGTGTTATATGTGTAAAAGAGTAGAAACACATGAATGGATCTTGTTCGCGGCGAGTCTGGGGACAGGAGAGGGGTGCCTAGTAGGGGAAATAGTTAGAGAAGTGTTTAGATTAGTTAGGATGAGGGTGTTATGTCTAATAACCATTGAGCTGGTAGTGTTATGCAAAATCGAAACTATGAATTTTTATTCAGAGATGATTGGGGTCTATTTTGAGTGACACGGGCGGGTCACAATAACGTATTAGTACTAGTTTCCCGTGAGAAACAGATTTAGGGGAGGTATTATTAATATAAATAGTATGTGTATTTTTACCCTGGAGTAGAGGGGCACTCTTTGGTTCAACCTGAAAGGAATGGGTGGGTACATTGAGACGATAGATTTTTTTAAGGATGAACTCATTTGTGAGTGGATATTCGAGGTATGATTTTATCCTGGGTACGGACTGGTTCATAATCGTGGAAGATTATATCTAGGCTATCATATTCATTCCTCTAGGGAATGATGTATATTTTTGATGTTCCACATGAAAGAGGTTTGAGCTCGTGATAATATTGTGTGAAGTGGGATTCATGGAGTACAGTTGTCTAGTTATATTGGACCCCGGTTTGGAGGACTTTTACTGATGAGACTCAGGGTATGTTGGGTTTTCGTGGAACGGTGAGATTTAACTCGTTATTAATATTTTGTACTAAGGGCTTAGTGATAATATGAGTGTGGTAGTATATGAATCCTTTAGAGATGTGTGAGTCCATGATTAGACATGTGAGTATATGGATAGAGTTTGAGTGTCCTCATTGTATATGTGGGAGGTTTTATGAAAGAAACACTGCGAGAAGTTGCACCATGAGTTGATAGGTTGAGAAATATCGGGAAGAATCGTATAGCAATTAGTAAGGTCAACGGAAACATTTTGAGGATATAGCCACGTCGAATATGAAGGAGAAAAATTTAAGATAAATATGGATACGTATGTGATGATCGGAGGTTTGTGAAACTATATATGAAATATAGGGTGTATGGGCACCTCGAAGGAGCCAGAGTATCTACTATACAAATATCTAATACATTCGGGGAGAAGACGCAAAGGCAATGATTTTGGGTATATTTCGGAGGAACGTGAATAAGATGTTCCTCAGATTATGAAATGTTGAAGTGTGGTTGTGTTTGAAGTAACAATGGGTGTGTCGCAACCTAAGATTATTGGCACTAGGAGTCGCTAGTGAGACGGATATTAGTGTATGTGTTCGCCGTAATAGCCACAATGAATATATTTAAGTACCGTCGAATAACGGGGTTCTTTGGTTCTAAACACAAGAGATTGTAAGGTACACTAAGAGGAAGGTTGCATTATATTAGATATTTTTACTTTCAAGAATTATGAGAGTAGCGTGGTTGATTTTCCAAGTTTAATTGGCTAGCTATAGTTTGGGGCTATAGTGGATAGTGATAGAAATATTTAGGTGTTCATGGTACTAGGGTATGAGTAACTTTTTCTAGGTTTCACCTACAATAAGTTCTAACATATATATACGAGTGTATATGATTATGATGTTTTACTTAGTGATATGTTAATATTGTTAATTTAAATCTCAGGGAGTAGAGATGATACTGAGGTGATTCAGGTTCGGTTGAATTATTATCGAATGGGGAGATATAGCTCAGGACTTATTTTCGCACAAGGAAACAAGTGATAATAAGGGCGCGATAGTGTATGTTGTAATTTTTAGCACAATAGTGGATATGTATACTTTTATGCCGACAAGAGGGTAATTAGAATGTTATAACTGTGGGATTGGAGTTATATTACTGTTTAAGGGATGGTAAAAGTCGAGTTTTATTTCGTTTGGTTAAGCATGGGTACAGAGTGGATGGGCGCTCTGGTTAATCACATTCACTTAAGAACTATATGTAGCAATGTGAAGGTAAGTGATAAGGGAGCTAGTTGAGACTGGGAGTACTACGCTCATCCGAATTTTGAGGACGAAAGTCCATTGTAAGGGGGCAAGTATGTAACACCCCATAGATTCTAGGACCTTTAATTAAGGGGGAAAAAGAATTTATTTTATTAGTAGGAATTAAATTCGTCATTTGGGAAATTTTTAAATTTGAGGAATTTATTAATTTGGCGAATTGAGGTTTAATCAGTTAGATAATTTGTGTTGCATTTTGTGGTCAAATTTTGAGAATGTTATAAATTAATTCGAATGGAAATTCGAAGTGCATAGTTGAGTCCGGATGGGTTGAAATAGTTGGAAATGAGCAGCCATAGGTATAATATGGGTTTTGGGACCTTTCTACACATTGAAGCGCCCAAATAAGTGTTTGGATCCTTTTAGAAGGCATATAAGCCCAAAAACGGGATTTAAGTTAATAACCCTAATTGAGATAAGGGGTAGAAACTTTAATTCATTTTTAGAAGACCAAATTAAGGAGATACAAATAAGGGAGCAACGAGAGGATATTTTGAGAGATTAAACCAAGATTAGGAGAAGAGACCATTGAATCAACCCATCATCTTCATCAAAGAATCTGATTCTACAAACCCTAAGGGAAGTGGTTTAACTTGCATTTGATTAATTGCATTTTTCCTACTCATATTATAGAAGGTGTGAATTGATTAATATGTTAGTGATTAGTTTTAATTTTAATTAGGGGATTTCACGTCGTGATTTAAAAATCTATAGAGATGATAAGAATATATGGATTTTGATTCGCCAACTTATGTAAATGATCTAGTTAGATTGAAAAATCAAATGGGTGGATTTAGGATGAATCTTGAAAGGTTTTGGGTTTAAAATTTGTACATAATTGAAGGCTTTAAAGCTTTAATGGCGGACTGAGTTTTTTTGGGAACGATGGAGGAGAGAGAACACCAGGGTCGTTCGAACGACCTGGTGTCTCGTTCAAATGACAGCCAGAGTCGTTTGAACGACATATCTGGTCGCTTGAATGATGTAGTTTTATTCTGATAGGTTTCTCCACTTCCCTGTTTCAGACCTGATTATTAGTTTTGAGTAAAGGGTTCCTATTTTGGGTAAATCTGAATTGTGGGTTATAATTTAGGGTTTGAATTGTAAAAATTTCCCATGGATTACTAGACGATAAATCCAAAATGAAATCTAAGATTTAATTTGTGTAATTGTGAACCTTGCACTTTAAGTGGAAAAACTTATTTGATAGATATTGTATGGTAATATGGGGGTTTTGATTTTCGAGCCAAGCGAGTAAGTCCGGGTGTATTGGTTAAGAGATGCCAAGATAATTAATAAATATGTGATTAATTAAATTGAGTCGGGATATGGACTCAGACGAAATTTGGACTAGTTCTATGAGCGTTCAGGCAGATCCGGTCGAGTTAGTTTATTATAGGGTTATATAATAAATTAAGGAATATTAAAATATAAAAAGGGTGTTAACTGTAATATGTGGAATTGAGGAATAATTTCTACATGATGAGATTTCGGGTTGATGGTATAACTTCGGGTAATTTAGTTGAGTGACAAAACTTGAGTAATAAATAAATAATTATGTGAAAATTATTTAAAATATCAAGTCGGTAGATAGACTTAAATATGTTAGTCTACTGTTACAGATATTTGTACACGGGTAGCTTGGATTTGTTATATATATACGTGGTTGTGTAGTATATATATATATGATTTATAAATATTTATGTGAATAATATTTATAGGAAAGAGAATGTAGGGGAAGTATAGTCCCCAGGTCATAGTGTTCGAGTTCAGGAGTGAGACGGTTTGGGTATCATTCAATCTCACTACTATGGGAAACTATGGTTGCCTCCAATACGTTTGTGATTTGTTGTGAGTATAGTCCCCAGGTCATAGCGTTCGAGTTTAGGAGTGAGACACTTTGGTATGATTCGATCTCATTACCGTGGGAAACATTGATCGCCTCCCCAACGTTTATTATATTTTCTGATGTGGGGAGCTAACCGTGTCAGGATTACGGGTGGGTGAGTATACCTAAGAATGATTGCATTTATTAAGCACCCGATGAGTTCCTACTCGGGAGGATGGTTATATATCTACGACATGTATGTCTGAATGCTGTAGTATGATATTACGTATATATGGTGAAGATTTACATACGGGTGAATACATGATGTGAATTGTATAAATTATATAACTCATGAGAATGTTATATGGTATCAAACGAGAAATGATTTAAATAAGTTAGTGTGATCAATAACTTATAAAACGTACTAAACTCACATGGGTTAGAGTAGTGGGTAAGGTAGGATATGTATATATATATATATATATATATGAAAAGACTCGTTCGTGGTAGATAGCTATATGGGTCGTATATTGGTACGTTCGGTCTGCACATTAGTCAAGGGGTGAGGTGTCCTCAAGAGAGTGTGTGACACTAATTTAAATATGAAGAGCATTCATGCATTTTAATTTACTGCAATTAAATTCACTTGCTAAATATTTTCAAATATTTTGGGTGTTAACCCTTGCTATAAAATATTTTCAAAATCTTTTAGGTGTCCCACCACAAGGACGCTAGAATTATTCTATTCCAGGGTTATACAGCTGCAGCAGATGTGGATGTTGCAAGACTTTGGCTTAGCCACTTCAGTCATTTCATTCCTCGAGTAGGATGATGTCACTATTCCATTTGGTCATGTCGCCCTAGTTGTTCCATTTTATTTCAGTTAGACGATGTATTCAGTTATTCCTATTGTGGTTTATTTTTGGTATTTGATTTATAGCCAGTGGTTGTCTCGACAAGGGTTATATTTATTCATTTTTTGTATTACTGATTCAGTGATTGTTTGAATGGTTAATTATATATTGTTTCGCATGTTGTTGAGATGTTAAATAAAAAGATAAAATTTGGCACCATGTATTTTGAATACTAGGTGGTTAGTAAGTTTTAAAAAGTACACAACAGTGATGCTAAGAATGATCCAGACGAGATTCCTGTTTAATTTGATATAGAACTAGTCACCCAGTATTTTATTAGGTGGGGTGTCACAACCTACCCTGGGGAGTGCTAGTACGGGTGTTGAAGTCTACTTGTCGTTTAGCTCATCGAATGATAATTGACAAGAATTATTCCAAAGAAATGGTCTGTATTAACCTGCTCACCCTAAGAAACTTCGCACCTCCGTTGGTGTCGTGGACTGTCCCCACTTCCTCGTTGCTGACACCTTGTCGGGGTCTACCAATATCCCCCTCTCTAATATGATATGCCCAAAGAACTATACCTTTCGCATCCAGAATCCATATTTTTTTAACTTGGCATACAACTCATTCTACCATAAAGTCAATAAAACCTCACATAGATGTTCGGCATGATGCTCCTCGATCTGCGAATAAATTAGGATGTCATATATGAAGACGATTAAAAAATGATCTAAGAATTAACTGAACATCCTGTTCATCAAGTCCATAAATACCGTTGGTGCCTTGGTTAGACCAAACGGCATAACCCGAAACTCGTAGGACCCATATCTAGTCAAAATGGTGGTCTTAGACACGTCCTACTCCCTGATACGTAACTGACGGTATCTCTATCTCAAATCTATCTTCAAAAAATAGACTACTTCTCTAAGTTGGTCGAATAAGTCATTGATGCAAGGTAACATATATTTATTCCATATGGTGACTTTATTCAACTCCCGATAGTCCATGCATAGTCGTAAGCATCCAGCCCTCTTCTTCACAAACAGAAGTGGGGAACCCCACAGTGAGGTACTCCTGCAGATGTAGCCCTATCCCAATAACTGATCAATCTGATCCCATAGCACCCTTATTTCCATAGGATCCATCTAGTACGTAGCACGAGCTATCGATCATGTGCCAGATGCCAAATTAATCACAAACTCTATCTCTCTACTCGGCGGTAGCCTCGATATGTCCTGAAACACGTCAGCGAACTCGCACACAACCGGAATAGAATCAAGGGAAATTATAACTCCCACAGAGGTATCCTCCTCTATATAAAAAAAGTGAGTGTATGATCCTCCCTCAAGGTGAGGTATCACCACTATTAACATCTCCTGACCAAAGATAGCAAAAATAATGCTCTTACTAGAGCAGTCGATAATGGACCTATACGCGGCTAGCCAATCCATCCCAATGATAGCGTCATACTCAGACATGTCTTAAACAAGAATATATGAAAGCAAAATAAGACTCCCAATCACTATTCCCACACCCTGGTATATAAAGAAAATCATCCACCCATTACCCAACGATGATTCTACACAAGTCACAGTACTATCGATCGTGTCTATTTACCCTGCGGTCCGTGCAAATCTAGTTTCTATAAAAGAGTGTGAGGACCCCATGTTAAATAAAATACGCCCCATAGACCCATGGATAGAAAACATACCCTCAGTTACGGGTGGAGCCTATGGAACTGCTGCCTGGTGGACATTTTAAACACGCACATACTATAGTTGTCCCAGCTAAATTAGCGCTACTGGGATGGAAGGCAAAGTTGGAACTGGCACTAGTACTAGGAGAGCGGTTGGAAACATAGGTCGTTGGGGCTCCTAATAAGCACCCTGTTACTACTGCGAAGCCCTATCCCTCTCTAGGCACTCCTGACATTTGTGGAAATTTTTTTAAAAGGTAAAGCATTTACCAACAAAGTTTCCCCCTTTTTTTCCCTACTGGTTGTTGCCACCTCTCCCTTGACCCTGGTGGCCCTACTGTCCTCACTGGAACTGATAGCCATGCTGACCCTGGTGGCCATTCCGGAAACCTCCCTGTCCATTACAAAATCCCCCTGATCTGAACCTCTTAGTAGAATCCCCCGGATGGGAACCCTGCTCACCCAACCTCTGTTGACTCTGAGCTCCTTGTGCCTAACTTGCTCCCATTAAAATGAAAGCAGTGATTCTGGAAGTGTAGTAAAGCAGCATTGAGCACATTATATAGTACTGCAAGGAAAGGTTACCCAAAAAATGATGTCGAATCGTCCAGGTCAGGCCATCCATAAACATCTATATCTTATTTTCTTCAGTAGGCACCTCATCTAGTACCAGGTTTACTAGTCTAGTAAACTCTTCATCATATTCTGATACATTCTTCCCCTCCTGGGTGAGGTCCAGTAATTTTTGTCTCATCTCAGTCTGAATGGCGAAAGGAAAATATTTGTGGTCAAACTACACCCAGAAGTCCTGAATCGTCATACATCATAGTAATGCTCCCACCACTCAAACACTACCCCAACTAGCTTGAAAGTAGCTAGTATTTTCATCCCCACCTCTGTGGACTTATACATCCTCAATGCCGCTGAATATCTTTCTTCCATTGGCTCACTACAACTACATCCGAACTCCCCTGGAACTCTGGGGGATCTGCCTTCTGGAAGGCATCTATGACTCACTCCCAAGTAGAAGAGAATGCATGAACTGGTGTTGGATCCACTACATGTGCCTATGGTGGAGCCTATTGAACCACTTCTAGTTCGACATTAACCTCCCGAGCAAAGATGGCAACAACCTCGGCAGAATTCATTGTACCCTGATCCTGGGTTGGATGTGGCTCAGGTTGGTCATTTCTGGCTCTCAGTGAACGTCTAGGAGGCATCTAAAATAAGAAAGAATTTATAAGTCCACAATTATTAAATCTCAAATAGTTGAAGGCGTAATTACATAATCAAGAATTCGACAATCCTAATAATAGGGCTTTATATCAAAGAACGCTAATATGAAAGCATAATAAGTCGCATAGATCCTAAAAGACTCTAGAACCTACTACTCTGATCCCACTTGTGATACCTCGCCCAATTAAATACCGGGTGCCCAATCCTTTATAAAATTTAAAACAGAGTATTCGGTTGGTTCATTCTTAGCATCACCGTCGAAAAACATTTTTTCTTTTTCAACCACCTAAAAATTAATTAAGATAGTGTCAAAACATTTAACCTATTAAAAAATATTATTTAATTTAAATCGTTAACACATTTAACACTGTTATGAATGAATAAATAAAGAATAAAACACCATCTAACTGAAATATAAAGAAATTGGAATAATTGTCCCATTTAAATAAAACCATCGCAATGTAATAATGCTTAATCCAACTAAAACAAAAATATTGAAATGAAATGAGTAAAAGCTCTCTCAGTCATAAATAAAATGAGAATGGGTGACACATGCCCCAGCTGAAAATCCTAAATCATAGAACTGAGATGATAGATGTTGAGGAGTCTAAATATGAGGACCTGTAACTCCCACAATAGCTGCAACACATCAAATGATTCAATAGTCTATGCTTGGTGTACCTGTGGCTGGACACCGAAAATAAAATACAACAAAAGAAATTAGATTTTACAAAAGACGGGTCAGAGCCCGAGCCTAAAATATTTTTAAAACAATTTAGCAAGTATTTAAAATGCGATAAAGCAAAATACTATGTATAGGTTAGCTTTTCGATCTCTCACTTAAGATTCTCACCTCTTAATAATTGTGCACGCCTAACGTACCTCTAAACCATTGTAGTTATCGCTATCCCACCTATTAGTTCGAATGTATTCGTTTGCTAAACTATTACTCATAGTTCCCATTCGTATTTCACACATAATACCATATCGAATATTTTCACATCTTTTATTTCGAATAGGAGGTTTCACCAATAAAGTTAAATGTTCCCATATTAAGTTATTTAAGAATTTATTATCATCCTTATCTACAAATTTCACGCAGTAGATAATATCACAAGTATATACACGTACTCATCGCACTATCATATATATACTAATACGACACCCGAAAGGCTGACTCGCGGTGCGTTCATACTTTGCAAATCAAGTCCTGGTACATCTTGTACGAAACAAGGACTATAGGTTCGGAATCACTCGTGAACCATATAAATGGAAATCACACATATTGGAGGCGAACATAGTTCCAAGACTACGCGCTACGCACATACCTACACGCCCATATGACCACCAACTTATTAACTCACTGATAAGTCGTTCCTAGGTTCTATGTCTTGAGGTACCAAAATAAAATCCCCATAGTGGGCTCATCTGGATGAGACTGTCCCCTTTTAAAACCTTTCGCGATAGCAGGTAGCGTAGGTATGTCATACACATAATAATAAATCATATAATAGGCATTCACACATCCCATTAAAATCAATAGGTGTTTGCATAACCCACTTACTATATTCCCATGCATAGTATTTTTCTCATCACTACTTACAATATATTTATAAAATTACGAATATTCTCTCTCTCATAATTTCAAGGATAACTCACCGCTCTGGATCCTTTAAAGTATTATACCCAAATAAATCCCAATAATTCTTCATTATACTGAATTTATTATATTATTATTTTATGTCACTCAATTTAACAATGTTGCACTAAAGAAATCTTGACGTGTCTCTCAAACCAGAGTTGTATCTCATTTGAACGAGATGAGCGTGTCGTTTGAGCGACTTCTCGCTAGATGACTATATCTCTCTTGAATGAGGCTTCCCACGACTTCATGCGACCTATACTGTTTCGTCTTCCACCTCTAGGACATGTATTTTTCCATAATTTTTTATCCTAAAACCTCTACTGATCAAACCCAAACTCCCAACAATCAATACTAATCATCATTCTAACATATAATGATGATTTCTAATACTCCGTAATCATTAAATCATAATTAGTCATCAATCAAATTTGAAATTTCCAATTTTCATCATAAGAATTCGAGTTTCCAAATTTCAGTTTAAGAACATAATTAACCTAGATTCATTCATCAATATTAATCCAAATTTCATGGGTTCTAATCTACATCCATGAAGGAATTAAACTACTATCAATTCACTCCTCAATCATGAATTGATTATTCTAAATTTCACCCAATTTCATATGCAATTCATGTGTATTATTCACCTACAATTACATGGATATAGTTGTTGCTAAAAGTTTACAAGTTTAAACTCTTTCCTCTAGATTGACAATATGGGTGTGTGTGTGTGTTATGACAATATGTGTGTTATGACAAGATATGACAATATGGGTGTTTTAATTATATACATATAAAGGGATTCACCTATAAGGACCTAATTTATACATCCCTGCTAGTAGACCTGTTAACGGGTCGTGTTGGTTCGTGTACAGGTCGGATTAATGAGTTAACGGGTTAAAATACCCATATTGTGGTCATCTCGAGCGGTGTCGGGGGGACAGGTCCCTCGAGAATACTGTGTCGTGGTCTCGTACCCCTCTTTAAAAGGAGCTTCGGTCGTTAGTGTGGGAGTAAAGGTGAAGAGATGGAGACTCCAACCTATTTTACACAAAATAGGCAAAAGAATATGTTTCCACTTCGAGAGAGAAGAATCAACGACAAATTTATGCATACGAAACCAATAGGTCTAAGGTTCGGGGGCTAAGTTATGGAATGAGAAGGTGTTAGGCACCCATCCCACTCTTTCGATCTCTTATGGACTAGTATTATTATTTTCCTTTATATCCCCGTCAAGGGTGTGAGCATGTTTATATAATGGAGATCAAAATCATTCAACTCATACCATGGACAAGGTAGAGTGACGTAATCCATAGGAATGTTCCCAAAATGACATATATAGAAAATATGATTTGTGCGTTTATTATGATATTGATCGTTATTAGAAAACGATAATATGTATTGGATGAAATGCAAACACGCATGATATATATATATATATATATGAAAATTGGAGATTTTAGAAAATTAGGGAATTTAGGAAATTGAGAAAATTGGGAAAATTGAGAATTGAACTCGAGTCCCAGATTTCAATCTAAGATGCCTACGTAGCTTATAAAGGAATCAAAGTCCATGTAGATCGAATGAAGCATATGGGTGGGGTTTATTCCATAGATTCGAACAAAATTTTATTATATGTATATGTGTAGAAAATGTGTTTTGTGCTTTTGGAAAAAAGGTGTGATGGACAATTCCGTTCGAAATTTACGAGTATAACCCTCTTTTATTTGCTTTTGGGATTTTTGTAAAAAATAAAGTATGTGAAATATACTAATAAAAGTGTAGACATTATTGTGTATTAACTAAATTAAGAACTAGAGTTGAATCTATTGTATATTATGCAAAAACAAGGAAATTAAAAAGAGAGGGATGGAATTGGACATTCTTTGAAGCTTGATCTTTGATCTTGGATACACTCCCTTGAGTGTTGATAAATGCTGATGAGAGATGAGGATATTTTGACAAATTGGGTATGAAAGGGATGGGAATGTAAGCTTTAATGGAACTTGACATGAGGAACTACGTTGAGTTCGAGGTAATGTTGCTGAGATCACTGATGCTGATGGATCTGTTTTGTTATTGTGTATTTGGAGTGAGGCCATGCCCAGGGATTTGGACCTGCCAATCGGTAGTCTCGTGTAGATTTTTTAGACAAATGGTCGTCGAATGCAAACTATTGAGTCAAATCGTGTACGGGGAATACCATCAGAAAGGTACTTCAAATACCTTCAAGAGTCATTTGGACCACTCCCGGGTATGAGAGTTGACTTTGGTCAAAATGTGGCTAGGAAGCGCACATCAGACTTTGGGACGGGAGATCGTAGAATATAAACGGATCGTTTGTCCACACGGTAAGTCAGAATCGCGCACGGGGTGGACTGTTGAAAATGTTAGGAGATGTAATTCGACATTCCAAAGAGTTTCACTCTGTTAGGAAGGTTGACCTTGGTCAATCGGGGCTCAGAAGCACCCGGGGACCTCTCAGAGTAAAACAGATCGTTCGTCAGTACCATAGGTTAGAATCGTGCATGGGGCAGAATATTGGAAAGTGTATTCAATTCCCTTTGGATGTTAATTTAGTATCATTTGAGGTGAAGAGTTGAGTTTGGTTAAACAAAGCCCGGGAGCGCCCGGTGGCCTCCAGATCGATTTTCGGTGGAAAACTGACCGTTCGTCCAAACGGTTATGCCATTTAATGCATGGGGTAGAATCAAAGAATCAAAGATCTTTCGATGTGACAATGAAGTTAATTGGGGTTAAAATCGGGGCTTGGGAATGCCCTGTGGCCTCCGAATCAATTTTCGATAGTAAAATGGTTTGTTCATCTGAACCATTATGCCGATTCACACAAGGGGTAGACTGTTGAAATGGATATTTATACCCCTTCAAAGACTCAAAGATCTTTTACTCTGACAATAGAGTTAACCAGAGTCAAATGGGGTCCGGAATTGCCCGGTGGGCTCTAGATCGATACTCAGAGTGCGACCTAGGGTTTGTAGTGAGATGGGGAGGTGCTAGGGACCTAAGGGGAGACTTAGGGGGTCCTAGAATGTGGTGTATATAGATACCTTCGATTGGTGAGATTGAAATAAGTGATAGCCATCGAATAGACACCACATGATTGAGGTCGGTTCTGTTAACCTAAGGGATAAGGATGACCGATTCAGAGGATGGAGGTCGATGCTGAGGACCTAAGGTAATGTTGGGGGTGGCCAATCTGAGGACCTAAAGGAGGTGATGAGTTGGGAGGCGACCAATTCTTCGTTCCAGGGTTAGTTATGAGGATTTAAATTATAGCGACTAATTCTGCGAGTCGTAGTCAATTATGTGGGCTTAATATAGAGATGACCAATTTTATGGGTCAAAACCAATTTTGAGGGCTTAAGTAGAAGCGAACAATTCTGTGGGTCAGAGCTAATTCTGAGGGCTTAAGATAGGGTGACCAATTCTGCGGGTCAAAGGCAATGCTGAAGGCTTAAATAGATATGACCAATTATGCAGGTCAAAGCCAATTATGCGGGCTTAAGATAGAGATGACCAATTCGGCGGGTCGAAGCCAATTCTGAGGGTGGTGATATGGATAGTTTTTTTTTCTAATAGCTAAAACATTTCTTTTAACTGAACTAGTTATTTTTTAATAGCTGAAATAGGGGTTATTTTTTTATAGCTGAAACGGGTTTATTTTTATTTATTTTTTTGGTTCAGTGTATTTGTTTTTGTATGGTAGTATTTACTAAGTGTTTTAGATATGAATCTCATTGTCCATTACGGGTTTATATCCATATTGGATATATGACCCCCAATCGTATTTCTAACAAAAAAATATTTTCTGTTTTTTATTTTGAGTTTTTGTTTCTATTTTTTATTTTCATTTTCAATAGAACATTTAGAGAACGAGGGAAGCACATTCATTTGTTAGAAATAGACCATTAGTTTTAAAATGTAATTTATAGATATTTAAAAGGACGAAATATAACTTAGAGAAAGTTTGATATCTAAAATGTAGTTTACCAAGTGTAATGGCTAAAATATAATTTGTAGAAAGTTTAGGGACAATAATATAACCACCGAGATTTCATGGGCCAAATTTTAATTCACCGGTAGTTTTCGACTTGTTATTTTTTCTTAATATTTAAGAATAAAATGTATTTTTTTAATTTTGAAGGCCAAAATGTAATTTGCAAAAAAATTAGGAGTGTAAATGTTATCTTGAACGTTTTGAAAATTTATTGAAAAATTGTAAAGTAGTTTATGGAAATTTAGAAAATCAAACAACCATTTTCCAAATTGTTTTGGAAAAATAAATTTGAATATATTTTCATTTTTATGGAAAATTTTTAGAATTTTCTTTTGGAAAACAACCGTATTTTATACAACTAAACACACCCTTAGCGTTTTAAGATACTGATTTGCATTTTTAAAGGTTAAAAAAAGGGACAAATGAAGAAAGGAACAAACCGACGTAGTTTTGTAATTGTTGCATTAAAATGACTTATGCCCGGATTGCTCCCAAATAGCACTGATATGGTCAATCACGCAAATAGCATGAAAAGGCGTCAAAATCTCGTGCTACGTCATCAATCACGCATATTATTTGGGTTTCTCATAAATCTGAATGGGCAATGTCGCGTTATCACACACAAAAGCGCAATCGCGCACTACATCGTGCACAATTGCGTGCATTTTAAAACATTGAATAAGGCTATACCCACCATCACCAATAATATTAACAATAATTTTTAGGGGCATATGGAAAATAGTCCCTCAAACACTTTTTAATGCAAGTTTAGTCCAAGCCTTTTTATTTGTTCCAAAAAGTCCCTCACCACATAAAAACACTCAAAAAAGGAGCTCTGGTGACGATCGAGGAAGTGTAACACCCCGTATTTTTGAGGATTTACATAATTATGTGATTTATTATTATCATTGGATTAATTAAATTAAAATGTGAGAATTAATTATTAATCCGGATTAAAATTGAATATTTACTAGCATGACGAGAAGTTAGTAATTATTAATATTACCGTGAGAATAAGTAATATGGTATGTTGATTTTATATAACTTGTCGTGAGAGAGAAATACGACAGTTTGATATATTAAGTCGGGACATGCGTGTCAGTCCTATTAGGGCTAATTAAGTGGAATAAAAAGGTAAATTATTGTAAGTAACTCGTATGATCATTTCGAGTGCACCGTTGATTCCGAAGGGGTCGAGATAGTCAGAAAACTCTACCCGGGTATTTTATTTGGACTCCGGGACATTTTTAGGCCAAGCCGACACCCGAGAGGGGTAGTTTTATAATTTAGATTTTTAGAGAAACTAAATGGACGAAAATTGAGGAAATATTATATCAGCTAATTGGAGAAAATTAGGGTTAGGATACACCAAAATCAAGAGAGAGCCACAGTGGGTGAGGGAGAGCAAATTCCAAAGGAGGAGAGTCAATTTAAACCACCTTACAGAACCACCACCACCATTGTGTAGATCGGAATGCGAGGAGTGCATCCATACCAACAACACCAATGGATCATACCTTTGAAAACGAGGCAAGTGTTTATTGTTTGCTTTCTTTAGCGATAATTGTTTTCATGTTAGTCTAGGTTAATAAACCTTTGTTATGAAAGTTAATTTGGGTGAAATTAGAGAACTATATCATAAACCAGGGTTGATTTGATAAGAATTTGTATCCCATATGTAGATAAGATGATGGCTACAAAATTATGATGATTTTTATGAACAAATATGGGTTTAACTTAGAAGTTATGCATATCAATTTAAGAACTAGGGTTCTTGATAATAAATTGGGGATTTCGAATTATATGAATGTTTGGTGATGATTTAATGATGTTAGGTTATGGTAAATCACATATATATGTTAGAATAATGTTTGGTATTGATTATTGGAAGTTTGGGCTTGATCTTTAGAGGTTTTAGGAGTAAAAATGGTGGGAAAATGCTGAATCTGGAGGTAGGGGACGAAATAGCCCAAGTCGTGAGATGTTTGCGAAGTGAGTCATTCGAGCGAGACTAGTATCTCATGTGAAGTCGTTCGAGCGAGATAGAGTTGTCACACGAAGTTTGATCGAGCGACACGTGTTTGTCATTCGAGCTAGATCTTATTCTGGTTCGAGCGAGATTTATAATTTTTAGAGAATTTCCTATTTTGCCCCTATTTGGGTAAACAGTCGATTTGAGTGAGGAAAACTAGTGTTCGATGAATCCAAAAAAGTGTAGAATTATTGGGAGCTGTTTAGGCGTAATGATTAAAATATTTGGGACGATGAGTTTACCTTAAAGATCACGCGCACTACAGGAATATTGATTTTTCTCGGCATAAATTAAATGCCGAGAAAAGCACTAAAAATGCCGGCAACACTTTTGGCGGCATTTACACAAGTGCGGTAATAGCCAATGTGGTAAAAGAACAACGGCATTTTAAAAAATACCGCAAAAAGTTAGCGGCACTTTTGGCGGCATTTCCACAAATGTGGTGGCCAATGTGGTAAATGAACAACGGTATTTTAAAAAATGCCGCAAAAAGTTAGCAGCATTTTTAGGCATTTATATTAATGCTGGTAATATCCTTTTAGCGGCATTAAAAAAATATTGATAATAACCTTTTGCAACACGCATTAAATGTTCAACACACTTTTGGCGGCAATAAAAAAATGCCAAGAATGATAATAGAGGCACTAAACAAAATTTTGATATTATTTTGCCGTATATGAGTGGGAACATGTGTTAAAAAAAATCATTTATTACAAGTATCGTATTTATGTGCAAATACACTACCATAACATTAAATTAAGAGGGCGGTAATCAAACTAAAACATCTTTAAATTAAAACCAATAGCATTTATCGTAAATAAACATAATTGAGCTTGAAACAATTATACATCCACAAAATAAAATGTACTACATGTCCAATAAGAAAAAGCGGGAAAAAATGAAGCGAAACGAAATTTTTTATAATGTACGATCCTTGTCCATCAATGTTAAACATCCTCTTCAACCTACAAATAAAAAAAGTCAATCGTTAGTCATTGATACTTATTCTTTAGTATTTTAATTAAAAAAATAAAATTAAAAATTAGTACATTAGCAATATGCCACGCTACGGTTGAATGATGTGCATCTCCAATTGTGGACTTGTTTCCATAAGGTATGGGAAATGGTTCATTTCTTACAAATATTTTCTCAATATATACTTCCCAAAAGTCTTCACCAAGTGGCGTACCCCCTACTTTTGTTGAAGGGTCCTTGCTCATAATGAATCCACGTGCCACAACCACTTTTCGAAGTCCGGAAGTAATAAGGTCTACAATTTTAGGAAGTACATTATTTGAGACCCTTTTTCGTGGTTGATGGTGGTTCTTTTTATTCTTTGATGGTTCTTTCTACAAGATGAATATATCATCAACGAAATATTTCTAGAAAAAAATCGGCAGAGTTTCATTTGTTTTTAAGACATCCCAAAAATTTTAAGACTATATACAACCAAATAAACCAACAACCCAATGTCAAGTATATATAAACTCTCCAAGAAAGAACAAATATATTGTTCCCTTTAAAATCCTTTAAATTAGTAACATACTTGAATTGAACTAGCATTCGTTTGTTCACTAACACGAGCAGCAGTCTCGGGGGGTAGCCAAGTGTTGAGAATTTGCAATCTACAAAAAATGAATTATTTCAGTCATGAAAATATAAAGTCTTAAATTATGATTTTAAAAAGTAATTATCTACTTACATGTTGATATGGAGCTAAATGGTGATTTGATTGTGGTACCACTACAGGTTGAAATTGGTTGGTTTCTTCTAATTGTTGCTCGGGTTGCAAAATAGACCTATATGATGGTATGTTTTGCTCATTGGAGGATTGAGGAACCTGTTAGTAGCATGATTTAATATTAGAACATACAGTTATGTATATATACACAATAATTAAGCACAAAGGATAAAAGTGTGTACTTATTAACCTGTTTGGATACAACGGAAGGGCAAGTCAGCATGTGTGTGCGTATCAACTCAAACTGAGATTCTAAATGATCAAATTTATCCTGAAATTCAGATCGAATCTCAGATCGTAGTCGCTCATACTTTTTTTCATTAACCTTCGACTTCTTAGTTCCATGCACATCAGTTAGAGATGGTCCATGCCCATAAGTTCTACAATGACCGTGCTTATCAGGCCCGGGATTTCATAAAATATCTCGTCTTTACGACTGACGGAGTCATTACAATCTGACCGAAGTTGATCTACTTTTTGCCTCATTTTAGACTGAAATGAAACAATTCTTATTATATAAAACAAAAATTATAATCATTCATTCACAAAACCAAAACAGAATAAAGATCATAATATCTCCCCACTGCTAATATTAAATGCTTCACATATTAATTTCATGCATGATTTTAACTTTCATAAATAATAAACTTATTTAATTGTTAATTTAATCCTCATCTGCTAATTTTTGTACCATTACTTCAGCGGAATCCTTATCGATGGCTGAGCCATCGCTCCTCTCGTGTGTTTTGATGTACACATCAACCAACGAAACCTTTTTCCCTTGATCATCCTCCATCTGCATAAACCCAATGACTCGTAAGTCGTTACATATATATGTTTGATAACATAAAATAATATTCACAATCAAAATCTTTTATAAAACACCTTATGAGCAACATTCGCATGACTCTTTCTTTCGGAAGTATGTGGTGTTCTTTGCTTCTTACGAGTTCGACGATTTCTTCGACTCGTTCTCTGTTACAAAAATTTATTTAAAATATATGTTTAACTTGAATTTATAAAACATTACTGCTAGTATTACATTCATACCCTTGCCTCACGAGTTCCCCAATACTTAACAAGTTGCGACCACTGCTCTAGCTTTACTCTGGGTGGACAATATTTCAATCTCTCTTCGTCGGTATCAAAGGCACGATAATGTTTCTTCACCTCTGCTTTCCAATTATTCCATATCTTTCCAACCTTCTTCATGCACATTTTTTTGAATTCTTCAGGGGCATCAGTGTTCTCCTATATAATTACAATGTATAGAAAAACAAGTCATCTACTACACATATGATTTTAGCTTACATAATTATCTCTGTAAAGAATTCAAATTTTCAATTCATTTGGCATAAATCATGGTATCATTTGATTTTACCTTCACCTCTCGCCAAACATGTTCCTTGTATGGGTATAAGCCCTTTCATCGCCAATCTTTGAAAGCCGGTGGTAACCTGTTCAGCATTGATATAATATTAAATTAGTAACATACAATATTGCAAAGAGTATTCTAATAAGAGTTGTGTTATACAAAAATTTACAAAAGAAAGTTTACATGTTCCCATCACGAACTAAAATGCCTAAATGAGTAGATAGTCTATCTGCGGTATCTCCAACTGGCTCATAGAAATCGTTGAAGTGAAGCTCTAAGCGTTTTCCCGTACCCCATAATTCACCCAACTTCGTAATACCTCTACATTTAGTGGAATATTGTGCTGAAGCTGAACCGTAAAAATTGAAAAAATAGGTTAACTTCAATCTACACAATTAATTAAGCACATATAAATCAAATAACTTTAAGTACCTTCTTCATGTGAATGGTCGTCTTAGTTATGTAAAGGCTCACTCTCCGTCGAGCTACTATCGCTTTCAGTGTCACTTGAGTTTGATCGTTCAGTCGAGCTACAATCTGAAAGGAAATGAGAACTGGGCTGAGATTGCGACTGAAATGGTGGTTGGAGATTGGATCGCCAGTGCAAGAGAGACTGTGAACGGGAATGTGCCCGTGAGAGGGATTTACTCTGTCGCTGCGATGTCATTGCAACCTGCAATAATAAAAATTCACCACTGAGTTTACAGGAGTAGTGTTTATCCAAGCCAAGATGTTCTAAAATTGTGAGGTAAAAAGCCCTTTTCTAATTTCATGGGTAAGTTAAGTAAACTTGGTTAATCCAATAATTTTGTCTTATGTTTACAAAAAATGCAATCGTGGAGATAGATCGGACACTCCCGATGTATAACTATTTTTTTTACAATGGAAGTTATATATATTCACCACTTTTATCATGGAAGTTATACATATTCATCGGAAGTTATATATAAATGAGATAATGGAAGGTAATTAACCAACTCAAACCTCTGAAGATAGATTAGAGAAAGATGAAATCAACTCAAAATTGGGGATCCTCTACTCAGCAACAGGTAAAAATGCAAGATCCAATGTATAGAATGACTTTAGTAAACAGACTTTGGATATGGCTAATAACAGCTTTAGGAGGTTTTAGACCAGCTAGGGTACGCACAAGAATTAAAATCAATTTCCCTCGACTGGAAAGACTTTGAAATCTGATAATATAAGAGCGCTGCTCAATAAAGTTTGTGGCAAAAGAAGCAAAGAACTATAATCTAAAGATCCTAAAAATGAACAAGATATATTTGGGAATCGATCAAGGGAAATTGAAAATCCTGTCATGAACAAAGAATGGCATAACCACATGGTAGAGATAACGCCTACATCAGAGTTAGAAATGGAATCACATCTGATATATAGACAGGCTACTGCTTACATTCATGGCTACTGCTTCATTCATGTCTACTGCTTACGTTCAAGGTCTTCGTAATATTTGGTGGCTGTTTCATTCATGGCTACTGCTTACACGGCAGTAACGTGGCTGATCATGTCACGAGGCACAAGGATTTATTGGAATTTTGTGTTTTGGGTATCTATATGTGCTGGGACTTTGGGCATTATTTTTTTCGGCCTAGAAGTTTTGTTGACTAAACATCGAGGAAAGTAAAGCAGAGGAGAGCGAAATCAAAATTGAAGGGGACACCCACTGTAAGAGTGTCCTGTGCAGCATGATTGGGTAAATGGATATTATAAATTTTATTAAATAAAGATGGGAATAGGCTTGAAAATGCTAATGATAAATGAAAGATCTAACAATAGTATTAAGATTATTAGGATCAATATTATTAGAATTCAACATCTCAATAATTGGTTAACTAAGCAATCGTCCTGCCATAAATTAATTGATTTCTTATCTCCCACAATCCATTGAGAATGGAGTTTAATAATAGAATAAGCTTCTTTCAATCCAGGCCACACAGAGTTCATTTGTATGAGATCTTCCCATTTAGAGGATGAAATATCACTTGGATGAAATTAGAAGAAGAAGAAGAAGAAGAAGAAGAGGGCTTAGATATAATATTATAAGATTATTTCAGGAGAATGGCCCTACTAAGAACTGAAAATTTTTTAATACTAAGGCCTCCATCCATATTATCTTTTCAAGTAAGACCCCAAGAGACAGTATAACCATCTTGTTGCTAGTAATGCAACCAGACCATAAAAAAATTTCGGACCATTGATTAATTCTTTTCAATTGATAAGAAGGCAACTTATATATTTAGAACGAGTGAAGCAACATTAGAGTAATGACTGATTTGATAATCTCTGCTCTGCCAGGTAATGATAAAAGTTTGCCTTGCTAACCTTCCAATTTAGTTCTGATTCTATTAGCTATAGATTAGAGATTAATATATTTAGGCTTGCCTATGAATATGGGAACTCCAAGGTAATTGAATTAATTTCCTCCTTCTTTGATGCCAAGAATAGAAGAAATAGTGCCTTTTCTAAAAGATGCTCCTTTGCCAATAAAGACTAAGAATTTCTATTTATTTATAGCCTATGCAGAAGAGAAAGCATATTCTACAAATGCATTATTAATAGAGTTTAAAGAAGAATTATCACCTCTACAGAAAACCGTGAAATTATCAACATAAATAAGGTGAAAAGGAGAAATGAATCCTCTAGGAGAAGAGATAATCTTCATAAGACCTTGAGTTACCTTAGATTGAATGTTTCTGCTAAGGACTTGGGGATAATCACTATATGGTTGGCCTTGAATCAGGAAGAATCCAACTTTTGTTAAAGAAACTCACACGTCTTTTGTGAGATCTTCATGCACTATATCCTAGCAATGTTGGAAGAAAAGACCAATGAAGCCATCTAGACTAGAGCTGAAGTGTTGTCTATAGAGAAAACTATGAGTTGATTTCTTCTAAAGAAGGAATGTCAGTTAAACTGACATTTTCCTCCATATTTACCAAAGAAGGAACCACTGAGTCTATTAGACTAATATCTCCAAAGCTAGAGGAATTCGAATAAAGAGACTGAAAATAATCAACAACATAAGACCTCAACTAATCAGGATCAGTGTTAAGAGAAGAGCCAATTTGATGGGCAATAATGTTACTTCTAGAGGATCTACTTTTGACCATTATATGAAAACATCAGGTATTTTTATCCCCCTTTAGATAACCATTTAATTGTTTATTTCTCCTTCCGAAATTTTTTCTCCATATGTAAAGCTTCAAGAAATTCTTTTTAGGCAAGGGTTACTTTTAAGTTTTTAGCAGGATAATGGCCTGTGG
Source organism: Sambucus nigra (assembly GCA_949130495.1). Taxonomy (NCBI): domain Eukaryota; kingdom Viridiplantae; phylum Streptophyta; class Magnoliopsida; order Dipsacales; family Adoxaceae; genus Sambucus; species Sambucus nigra. Next base: position 376,521,832 of record OX422214.1, on the reverse strand, counting down.
CATCAATATCAATTTAAATATCATGAAGGTTTCAGGATGCTTGTTTGAATTTCTCATGAATATTACCAAAGACATTAATATTCCAATTCCTAAGAGATTTCCTCAAATACTTGTAACTTTGGGACCAAAACATACATTTGACAGCCAGATATGGAAGTAGCATTCCATTCTTTTTTTAACACTTCTAAGAAAAAATGGTGAGAAGTCCAAGAGGAAATGGATTTGAATGATTTAAGACCTCAGTTATTAGATATATAAGAAGAAAATAAGAGAGGATGATGATCTAATTTGCTTCTATAAAGAGTAGAGCAATAGGTAGAGTTCCAGGTAGAAAGCCAACTATGATTGGATAAACTTCTATCTAACCTCATTTTAACTCTAGAATTATCACTTTTCACCAAATGAATTCAACACCAGAAGTGTCAATGTGGATTAAATCATAGAGATCATACATATTTTGGAATTCCTCACGAGATATTCTAAGAGTAAGGGAATGGCTAGAGGATTCATAAGCTCCAAGAATGGCATTGAAGTTTGCCACAAGAGCCTATGGAAGAGAATATTGATTTTTATTTGAGCCAATGCAAACCATAGAGTTCTTAAACTCACATAATTTGTGGAGGCATAAATAAAATAGAAGATGAATGAGATGCCATCTAAAGATTATGAGATGGTAATATTCTAGGAATCATTGGTGGTAATTAAGGGGGTGCGATTATTGGAAGAATAAAAAGGGCAAATATTGGGAAGTAAATTCCCCCTATTATTTGAGGACAAAAATTTCATACCTAGAGAGTTCCAATATTTAGTTGTAATAGAGGAGAATTTGGTTTCGGGTTCAGCAATGCATAAGAGATTAGGTCTATGAGTCAGGCATAGATTTGGAAGGTTTCTTTGGGTTGGGGAGTTTGACATCCCACGAGCATTCCAGAAGATTACCTTCATTTAGATTGGATGTCAATTCCAATTGGTTACCATTGGGAGAATCATCATTAATTACCACTCCATAAGAGTCTTTAGCTCCTAATTTTCTTTCATTCTCCTCAGGTGATTTCTGCAATACCGAATAAAACACAAGAAACTTCGACTCATTCAATCGACAAGCCCCGCGAAATTCGATGATATCAAGCAAAATCCAAGATCGATCCATTCCAAGAAAAAGAAGAAGCACATGCTATCCATAATTTTGTTACATACTATCAACAAGACTAAACTTTTATCATTTCCAAATTCGTGTATGTTCAAGTTAATCGATTTGGAATGTTTATTAATTTTAGAAAATCTCCCCAGAGTTTCCATTGATTATTCAAGAAATCTGACTTGTTTTAACATTTAAAACAAACACAACAACAAAAGCTTCTTTTAGTCTACTTTAAAAGTGACTTGTTACAAAATGAGTAAGATGTAACACCTGACTACACACCTGAAATAGTCTACTTTATCCACGTCATTCATTAAAGCATGTTTTGATGGCTAAGTCATCCCAAAGGCACAGCTGAAATATATAGACAAAATTAAATGTGAGAAACCAGAAGAAAAATGATCTGAGGAAAGCAAAACATAATGAAAATAGTAATATAATCTCCTTTCTTGGTCCAAAATTAAGAAAAAAAAAATTCAAGATTTTTTGTGAAGTTACCCAATAGTTTCCTGCCCAAAAGGATTCAGTTTTTATAAAAGAAGAATCCAAGTCAACCGATATGCCCTTAGGCACGGTCATATTTTAAATAGAATTCATACTGACTAACTAATTTGGGGTGAGAGTCGTTATCATTTAGAAAATTATCCACATTGCCTGGTTCTATCAGAATATCTATATTAACATTTTTATCCCCCATTCAGTTGTTAGTAGCAATTTTTAGGAGATAACCTACTATACCGAGATTCTTGTGCAAAATAATCCATTTTAGCCGTGATTTTTAGATAAACAAAACATGAAATTTTTGCTATGATCGATCAAACTTGACATTTTACGCATAATAATTATGATGTTCAACTTTGACCTGGGACTTATACTTTTTATGTTGAGCATCCAAGGGTTGATTTACTACAACTAATCGACATATTATTTCTTCATATTTTTACACAAATAAATAGCATAACCTACACACTCACAAAACACACAATATATAGGTGGGTGTTCAACCACTATGTCAACGAGAAATCTAAAATTATCTATTTCAACAGTAATAAAAGGTGGAAGGTATGAGAAATCCACCTCAATTAAAACTCTAACAAATGAACCGTATTTCTGCTCCACAGTAACCATATCATTTTTAATCGGACTACCAACACCTAGATATCTCCAAAATTATTCTAGGGTGCCAATATTAATCGGGTGAATCCAGAAACCTTATGCAAGAATTAGTAGTGGGTGAAGCAAAATTTCTAGGCCTAAAGTCTTGAAATCAATGCATTGGTTTGAATAACCCCACGCAAATATTTACATGACCAAAAATTGCAACAGAGAAACATAATAGTTACTAAAAACAAATTTTATAAAAGCATATAATGGTGTTGAACATTCCTAGCAATTATAGATTAAAATTTCAAGAGGATGAAAAATGAGAATGTTTCTTCATTATGAGTTGCATCTACCCTCGACGGTCTTCTTTACTGGTTTAGTGATGGTGAAGTCGATGCCTACAACATCCTGACCCACAGGTGATTCATTCACCTGGTCAGGGGTTTGGAACATGTCCTCCCTAAGGATTTCAGCCCTATATATTATTTTCATATAGGGGAAGATAACAGATATATATAGATAAATGTACATCAACAAAACATACACTTTTCTCACCCATTACACACTCACACCAAATATACAAAGAGTCTAAAACACACACTCGGTCACATAGACAAATACAAATCTGGTGAAAATTGCAACAGAGAAACAAGGGAATGAGTCAGAAAGCGCAGATGAGTCACCCATTGAAAACATTAAGAACGCAGTGACATAATTACTAAAAATCCATATGCCATTTCCATATGCGTTTTTGAAGGATAGCTTTTGATGAATGATGAGTATTGATTATTGAGATTTAGTCTAACTAATTTAGTCCAATCACGCCTGTTTTCGAAGAAAAGGTTGATAGTCACAGATAAGTTCCACCTCTAGTACCTCATATAAAAAATCTATTGGTTTAGGGAAAATGTACAAAAAATCCCCATCATATAGAGTTTGTATCAAGTTAAGGGAGGTGCAATTAAACTCAATGTTAATCGACTTAGCATAATATTTCATATTAGAAACAAATAAAATGGAATGTACAAGGAGAAAAATCAGGCCTTTATGCTTGGACTTGAAGAAAATGACTTTGAAGTTTGAAATAAGAGGCCCAATAGTAGAATTACAAGGAGACCATGGAAGGATGCATCTGCATATGATCACAATAAAGGCACTCAACAAGCCATGTTGCAAGAATAAATTCGCCATCACAGGACAACTAAACATAATGCCAAATACAATAGAAGATGTACAGATCCGAACCTACTGAACTAACCCTAAAAGAATGCAAGACCATTATATTCCACTTGAGAAGGGAGTGAACATATCAACATTCGGCCCTACTGGTACCCTCACATCAAAAGCCAGAAATTTAAAAAATGTGAAAGAAATGCTATAATCTGGTGTCATAAGGCCATCTAGCAGTCCCTTTGCATCCACAGTCTTATTGATCATGAAAAAAGATATCACATGGAGAATGTGTATGGATTACAGGGGGTGAACAACCTAACCATAAAAAAACAAGTTCTCAATCCCAGTCATTGAATAACTTCTTGATGAATTGCATGGTGCTAGCATCTATTTGTTCCAAAAAAAAAAATTAAACTATCCCACTCCATCAAAATTTAGTTCACATGTCATCACACCAAAGTAAGATGGAAAAACACATTCTATGCACCACATAGAATGGTATCATAATGCAACAGATATGTACTTCATGACAGATGAAATGTGCTACTGACATTTTTATAGTACTTTAACTGGACCAATGCACAGATGGTATATGGGGAGCCTAAGTTTAATAAGTTTACCATTTTTAAGAAACTTCTGCATCGACGTGAAGCCTACGATATGTGTAGCCTGCCTTCTAAGCATTAGTCAAAGGGATAATGAGATGACCCGTGAGTAGACGTAAGTGCAAAATGGCCATTAAATAATGCTTAAGGGCAAAAATAAATTAATTATCTGGTCATCTTAGGCCAAAGACGAAGACATTTAATAAATTTATTGCTAATTATAAACCATGAAAGCATGTAATTCCTAAGTAGAACATATTGCTAAGGAAATATTAATGATACTTAGGAACAATGAGGAAATAAATACTCATGCACAAGAAAGCAGAAGAATCAAACATCATCATCAAGAATAAAAAGGCATTTACGAAAATAATTTCAAACTCAATAATCAATACTCATCATCATCAAAATATGCAGTCATTCATTAATCATTAATAAACACAGAAATAAAACAGAAAGAACTTGACTCTCCATCATTATTTATCCATTCATACATATGATGTGAAACAAATAAAATGCATTCAGTCATTAGCCATTTTTAAAATATTAAACTAAGAAAAGAATGTCAAATTTCGTGAACATCTAAGCATCCTTAAACAAAAAACCATTCATAACTGAAAAATTCATGTCAATTATCATCTTCATCCATGTCAGTATCATAATCATCACTTTCAATATCATAATCATCACTGGTCTCCTCATGTTCATCACTTTCCTTTATATCACTCTCATTAGCTTCCTCGTCCGCCTCTGAATCATCTTCACAAGTCTCTGTCTCAGAAATATCCTCATCACTACAATCCTCATCAATATCAACACGGATATCATCACCGCCATCTATATCAACTATGTTGTCAATAGTCGTTCCCTCCACACCAGCCCTAACCCATGTAATATCCCCATCATGGTTGATTAGAGCGTCATCTAGTTGCTGGATATTGTATGGCTCAACTTCTGCATCTATTGTGTCATCTCCATAAGTATCTTTACCATACATGTCATACAAATCTCTCGGTGTCATCTTCACGACAGCTTTCCAATCTTCTTCAATTGGGTCTCGCACATACCAAATTTGTTTGGCTTGAGATGCTAATATAAACGGTTCATCTGACAGTCGATTATGCTTATATAGTGAATGTTTGAAGTTCACTAATGTGAACTCAAAATCATCCTTTGTCGTCCCCGAATGGGTATCAACCCAATCACACTTGAATAGTACAAACTTGAAATCATTTGAATAGCGCAATTCAAATATATCTGTTAATACTCCATAATATGTTACATCCCCCGAAATAGGTCATTTGTCCTTTGCACTTGCAAAACTTTCGGTGGTGGCATCAAGCATAACTCCATTATTCTGAGTATTCAATCTTCTCTCACGCTGCTTTGTGCGAAACCTGAACCCATTTACAATATATCCCGTGTATCTCCTAGCCCATTGGGAGGGCCCTAAAGCCAAAATTGCAACTTCCTTTGACACCTCACCCTCATTTAGATTCCTTACCTAAATTTTTTCATATGATTGAGTAACAAAAATTAGATGTGTAAAAATTAAACGTGTTATTAAGATTTTAAAATGTTGTTATATATAAATACAAAGATGACTTACATGATCCCCAAACCACTTGTGAAACGTTTCATTGTGAATGCAGTTAATTTCGTAGTGTCCTACACGAGGTCTCTCCCGTTTTAGCATTGTTATATGTTTCCTAAAACATGTATGTATAAATTGAATAACGTAGAGTGATATTTAATTACATAAAGTTTAAAATTCATTCAAATGTTATCTTACTCTCGAAAAGGCTTCACCGTGGCGGAGTCGAATAACACGTACCGATGTGCTTGTAAAAACAAAGTGTCATCAAGCATAAATGGTACTCCTTTACCTAATGTACGACCTATTGAACTTGAGCTGGCATCGGCTTCATCATTTCGTAAAGGTCGATTTAACTTACTCTCAACATCACCCAGGTACCTCACACAGAATGTCGTGCATTCCTCTGCTAGGTATCCTTCAGCAATTGAACCTTCTGGACGACTTCGGTTACGAATATATTCTTTTGGTGTGAATAAAAACATGTTGGTCATTGTAAAAAAATTAAAGTAGTATTCATATGCATTAATTTAGGTGACACAAATATAATGGATACACGAAACGTACCTCTCGATGGGATACATCCATCGAAACTGTACTGGTCCAGCAATCATTGCCTCCTCAGCTAAATGGATTGTCAAATGCTCCATAACATCGAAAAATGTTGGGGGAAGATTTTCTCAAGATGACAGAGTGTAAGAGCAACACGATCTCACAAATATTAATAGTCTTTGAAGGTCATTGTCTTTGAACAGAGCTGCCGATAGAAATTACATAATTCAATCAAAGACCTTGCTACATTCGTAGGCAGTGATTTTCGTACTGCTAGCGGGAGTAGTTGTTGCATTATGATATGTTTCTCGTGGCTCTTAAGTCCATAAATATTCCGCTCTTTAATGTTTACACGACGTGAAATATTAGATGCATAACCATCTCGGACTTTGATATTCTTTAAAACCTTACAAAATATGTCTTTATCACTTTTACTCATTGTGAAGCATGTTGGTGGTAAATATACTTTGCTATCTGACAAGCTTTTAGGGTGCAATGCTTTTCGAATACCTATGTTCTCAAGGTCTCGACAAGCCTTTATATTATCTTTTGATTTTCCATCAACATTTAATAATGTCCAAAGCATGTTATCGCACACATTTTTCTCTACATGCATAACATCAAGATTGTGACGAATCAAGTGATCCTTCCAGTATGGCAGCTGAAAGAATATGCTTTTTTTCTTCTAATTTAGAGAACTATCACCATTCCCTTCACCGTCGATACTCATTTTTCCCTTCTCCGTTGCTGATGAGTGACTCTTCTCATTATTTATTTCCATTACCTCTAATTGCTCCAAGATATCATCCACGGATACTTGAGTGGGCTTGACTTATCTTTCAACTTTCCCATCAAAAGCAACGGTATCATTTCTGAATTTATGGTTGTGATCTAACCACCGACGATGGTCCATATAGCAAAATTTCTTCCCATTCTTTAACCATTGTGAATGAGTGTTCTTGTTGCAACAAGGACAAGCCAATCTCCCTTTTGTACTCCAACCTGACAAGTTTGCATACGTAAGAAAGTCACTAATTGTCGACATTAATGCTGCACGCATACAAAACATTTTTTCAATTGATGCGTTGTAAGTAAGTATGACATCATTCCACAATTCCTTCAACTCGTCGATGAGAGGCTGCAAGTAAATATCAATTTTATTTCCCGAGCTGCGTGGACCATCAATCAACGTAGACAGTATAAGATAAGGTTGTTTCATACACAGACACGGAGGAAAGTTGTATATCATCAAAACAACGAGCCACGTGCTATGAAAAAAGCTCATTGTTTTGAAAGGATTGAAGCCATCGGCTGCTAGTCCGAGCCTAATATTGCGCGAGTCACTGGAAAAAATTGGATTTTGTTGATCGAAGGTTTTCCATGCTTTAGAATCAGCGGGGTGCCTTAATATGCCGTCGTCATCGCGTTCCCCTGCATGCCATCTCATGAGGTAGGATGTTTTCAATGACATAAATAATCTTTGAAGCCTTGTTTTCAGTGGAAAGTACCTAACAACCTTTGCAGGAATTTTTCGACCCCTAGCTTCTTCATCATCAGACTCACCTGAAAATTGCTTCCATCTTGATGTATGACATATTATGCAATCCTCACGATCTTTGTTCTCTTTCCAATACAACATACAATCATTCGGACATGCATGAATTTTTTGATAATCAAACCCCATATCATTAAGTATCTTTCTTACTTGAGAGTATGAACCTGAAAATTTCACACCCTCCGGAAGTGCCTCTTTTAAGAATTGAAGCAATGTTGTAAACGACGTGCGGCTCCACTTATAAAGTGTTTTCATATGAAAGAGACGAATAACAAATGAAAGTGATGAGAAAGATTTGCAACCAGGGTACAACTCACGCTCCCCATCTTTTAACAACTTGAAAAATGCTGATGCATTTTCATCCATCCCATCATGGTCTTCATACAGGTCGTTACATCGCATACCCTCTTCACTTCAATTTCTGAATATATCATGTAGTAGTCCACACATATCATATCTTGTATTCGAGGAATGCACTTCATTCGCTCCACTAGTTCCCATTGTGTATGGAGCACCTTTTAGGTGATAAATCCACCGAGTGTAATTCTTAACAAACCCATGTATGATTAGATGCTCATAAACAACTTCTCTTTCATGGCTAATGGTATTTCGACATTTCTTACACAGGCACTTGATCACTAGCTCAGGATATTTATTGGCAAATGCAAAATCAAGAAATCCATTAACTCCTTTAATATAAGGTTGAGAAACTCTTGACAATTCCATCCAACTCTTATCGCTATCCATTTGAAAAGATTGTTGATTACCTCACATTATCACAAAATTGTTGTTAGATTCATTAGGAAAAATTCATAAAAAAATACAATAAATAAAAAAATGTTAAACCATAAATAATTAATATGCTCCTTCAAAACTATGTAAATTTACAAATAGTAAGACTTTAATTATAACACCACTTGCATATGGCCTAATATGAAAACTACTAATATTTACTCATATAATATGGGAAAACTTAACAATAAATATATTTTAACCTTAATTAGTTAACAACAATTAAAAAAACTCACTCATAACATAAAAATTCTATTATTGATTTTTCAAGTGTCACATGAATGTGCTTTCTATAGTCTAACCCCATCATACCAAGTTGTAGTGGCAAAATGTGGGCCAAATATAAAACAACCCATATTAGCCCCGTCTTTTAAATATGTCTCCCGTATTTAAAAACTATGAGTTTAATAAGGGGTCCATATTTAAAAGTTATGAGTCAAATATGGGGCCCATATTTGAAAGCTATAAATCAAATATGGAGCCCAATCTTAAAAGCTAAGAGTTAAATATAAATTTCATTTTTAAAAATTGTGAGTAAAATATGATTTTTTTTACATATACCTGGAATTGTAATACTTACTTTAGTAGAATAAAAATGGGTTGACCTAGTCCACATTTGGTCTGCCCATATTTGACCCAACCCACATTTAGACTGACCCATATTTGGCCCAACCCACATTTAGTCCAATCTATATTTGACCCGCCCAAATTAGGCTCAGCCAATAGTTTTGCCCCTGTGTTAATATCAAGTTAAGATTTGTATTTTTTTCGCTCACAGTATTAATCTTAGTGCATTCAATTTTAAGTTTTCTATTATATTTGTGATTTCAGGGGAGCTGGATGTTTGACGCATCCTACCCTCTCTACGATACGACGTCATGTCCGTTTATACAAAATGAGTTCAACTGCAAGAAGAATGGCCATCCGGATCAGATGTACCAAAAATATAGGTGGCAGCCTCATGACTGCAACTTAGCGAGGTACGATATATATATATATATATATATATATATATATATAGAGAGAGAGAGAGAGAGAGAGAGAGAGAGAGAGAAGCCAATCGAAACCAAATATATGCAACATAAAAAAAATACACCAAAATAAATTTTAAAAAAAATATGCAATATACCACCAAGTACTGCTTGCCTCAGTTCAGTACCCATACATTATATTACCAAAGCTCAGATATAATTTGATAAGATAGAATTCAGAATGTATAAATCCAGTAAATAAATTATCACCTTATTGTCAAGTTATTAAATAATGAAAGAAAAAAAAGTGACATGAACAACCCATTTATGCATACACTGAAATAAAATTAAAACCCATTGATTATTATCACCGCAACATACACTGAACGAGCTATCATCCATCGTCGTATTGGTAGTTTACCTTAAAGCTTAAAGCTTTGAAAATCAAAAACGCGTTTTATGATTAAAAAAACACAGTGATTCTCAGTGATTAAAAACACAAATTTATGATTAAAAAACACAATCTACCAGCCATTGATGCATACATTGAAATAAAAAAAAATGCAATTTACCTTAAGCTTCAAAGATCAAAACCGAGTGATTATCCGAGCCAGTGGTAAAACAGAATGGATGATAGCACCATTCCCTCTTCCTTCTTTTAATAGGGGAAAAAGAAGACGAGATTGAGGGGTATTGGGTTGGTTGATACTGAGACAAGTTGGGAGAGGATTAGGTTTATGAGATGGAGGTTAATACGTGAGAGATGAGAACTTGACGGGGGAGAGATTGAGGGAGATACGGACGAGCGTGATGGGAGAGAGAGTGTGTATTTTTTTTAACAAAAAAACAAACCCCCGCCAAAAACTTGAGAGAGGCGCTTTTTTTTCCCTACATTTAGTGGCATTAGTTATAAAATGCCTAAAAAATACCACATTTATTTTAGTATTAATTCAAAAAAAAGATTTATTTATGCGGCACATCAATATAAATGCTGTAAATTTTCAATACTTGTAAAAAAATGCTGGTAAAAAGAAAATTCTCTGCATTTTGAAATAATACCGAGAAAAAATGCCGGAAAAAATTAGTTTTCTTGTAGTAGAGAGAGAGAGATAATCGTAATTGTAAATGCGTCGTGAGTATTAAGTGATAAATACTTACGATATGAGTTATAACGATATGAAACTTATAAGAATAAAATAAGTGGTTACGTTTGGGAATTCTTATGATTACGTATTATCCTTATATATATTACAAGAGAGGGAATAATGTAATTTAAAAATACGTTGATAGTATTTAGTGATGATAATACTATGTTTGGAATATGACATTTGGTTGTGTGTATACCGTTTGATTTGATGGGTTGTGCATATACCTGTATTTGATATTATGTGTATGACATACCTAGCTGCTTACTATCGCAGGAGGTTGTGCAGAGACAGACTTATCCTGAGTGACCTTCGGGGGGATATTTGACTTGTATCTCAAGACATAGGAATGTGAAGACTTATTTGTGAGTTGATAAGTCAGCTGACTATGGGAGCGTGGTATGTGCGTGACCCATAGGTATGTGAACTATGTTCGCCTCCAATATGTGTGATTTGTTTATATGGTTCATGGGAGATTTTTGAACCGATAGTCCTTGTTTGAGTACGAGATGTACCTGGACAAGATAGTAGAGTATGCAATGCACTACAGGTGTATCCTTGGGGTGCTAGGTTAGTGTATATATATAATAGTGGTGGATATATATATATATATATATATATATATATATATATATATATATATATATATATATATATACATATATTTATGCTTGTGGTATATCTACAATGGAATAATTGCAGACTATTAAGGTAGTGAAATCTTCAATAACGTAAATAGTGAATACTTGACTTTAGTGTGATAACACTTATTTAAAATGATAAATGTTGAGATCAAATACGGAATACTACTACGAGGGGTAGCTAGAAGGATAAGACTTTTTCCTAGTTAGAAGTGTGTTAGATGGCTAGGGTGGAGTAGTTGTATGTTAGGCGTGCACATTAGCTGAGAGGTGAGAATCTCATGTGATAGAGTTCAAACTAACATGCATTTGATACTTGCTTTATTGCAAACTTTAAATACTTGATGAAATAAATATTTTTACACATCGGGCTCTCACACGTTTCTTACATCTCTTTCCTCTTTTGCTATATATATGTATTATATCAGGTACTCAGCCACAGGGACACCGGACTTAGAGATTTGGATTGCTTGGCGTGCTTCAGCTGTGGTGGAAGCTGTACGTCTTTGCATTAGATGCCTCTATATTTTCCCGCAGTTCTATCTAGACTTTCCATTTAGGGCATGTGTCGCCTATTCCTTAGACATTTTATCAGAGATTGTATCCACTTTACTTTCCTTTTATTTCATTTGGATTTATTACTATTATGGTTCGTGGTTTAGAGTTTTGGACTGGAAGGTTTTATCCAGTCTCATTAATTTTAGTATTTAATTCATAGACAGCATGATTATACTCTTGTGTATGGTTTATGGTTTATACCTTGTTGCCTAAAAATTTATAAACGAATCAATTGGTTGCAACTTTAAATGAAAAAAATGTTTTGACACTAGCTTAATTAAATGTTAGGTAATTAATTGAATTAAAGTTTTCGACAGTGATGCTAAGAATGAACCAACCAAACATTCTATTTGGAATTTAATAAAGGACTGATCACCCTATATTTAATTGGGCGAGGTGTCATAGGTGGTATCAGAGCATCAGGTTCTAAATTCTTTTAGGATATGTACGACTTATTACGTTTCAGCTTAGCATTCTTTGATGTATAGCCTTATTCTAGGATTGTTGTATTCCACTGCGTATGTTATTTACGCTCTCCTGCGATTTAGTTTAGTGAATCGAATTCATATGTGAGAGTGATTAGACTTGATACTCCGAACAATATGGGATGACCAGCGAAGGCCATTAGCGGGACTGCAGGATGAGGAAAATAATTGAAAGTTATGAACCATTCGGGGAACGGTGATCGCGATAGAAGTCACCAATAGTAATATATAAGTGTGATGGGCCAATGGAGGGAGCTAATCCAAAGGCAATAATGTAAAGTAGAGTGCAGTGACACTCAGAATTTTAAATTCAGAAGCAATTTTTCGGGCTCAGAGAAACGGTAAAGAGTAAGAATAGAAAATCAGGTCAGACAATGATACGGAAGAGATGTCGAACTTATCACTAGTAGGTCGGGTAGGGACCGATCGTAAAGGATTAGTTAATTTGGTAAGTGAACTTCATAACCGATGTAGGGGTCCGTAGGTTGAAAATGGACTCGTGGGTAGAATGCCCTAGCGTGAATGGGAGGTGCGACTAAGGTGACTAGTGCCAATGTCGTCAAATTATATGTTTACTAGATTATGTCAATGCTCCAGAAGAAAAGGAGCCAGTAGAGTTGTGATACCTAGCCGAAGGGCAAAGTTGAATTCAATGGTGTTAGTAGAACATCATCAGAAGGTATACCTAGTGGGGGGGGGGGGGGGACCTATTTAAATGATATGACTAAATCTTAACGTAATGGTGTTGATTCAGCCAAGACCAGTGGGGTCGACCATGTGTTCCATATGCCTTGTAGAGCGCAAAGAACATTGAAAATAACAACTGGGAGTTAAGACTGTCAGGTGTGAGAGAAGGACATCCCAACAAGGCCAGGATGACCACTGAAAAGGAAATTACGCTGTATGTAGTGATAAGGGTTACCGGTATTGAATGTGTTCACATGAGGAGTGAAATTGATAGTATCGGGAATAATAAATTGTGCCTGTAAGGCATACCAGTTGGAGAAGTAAAATGTCCAGTGTAGGAATCGGGTCAAGAGAATTGGGCCCGGGAACTAATAACCCGAGAGTGGTAGGTCTAGGCAGGACCAGCATAGTCCTCAATAACTACAACATACCGTATTTTGGGGTTGACTGGGCCCAGGAAATAAAGGGAAGTCCAGTAAGGCCATATTTGAGGCCTAGAGATATGGGGCCAATGTATCAATGTCGGGAGGGTAAGCCATAAAACAGAATAATGTACCCACAACGAGGAGGGGAAAACTAATGAGTGGAATTATAAAGGTATAACGATTGTAGATAATTATGGGTCGTGAAAAGTGCGTGCGGGGACCCTATGATCAGGATAGACTTTTTGTAACAATTGAGGGACTTTTGTAACAAAATAAAATAGCTCGGACTAAATGCGTATTAAAAACTGTTTGAGGGAATATTTGGTAATTGATCATAATATTAATGGAGATGGTGGGAATTGCATTATTCAATGTAGTTTGCTTAATGCTTCGCTATTGTCTTTATTTTTTTCTAATGCAACGAATCACTATTCAAACTTATAAAAGAGACCTTCAAATGACTATATGTATATATATATATATATATATATATATATATATATATATATATATATATATATATATATATATATCATCCACATTATTGATTGAAACAAAATGTGTTGGCTTGAATAAAAATATATGAATGTATGGCCTTAATATGAGTTGCCGAGTATGCAACATTACTTGGTGCAAAATGTTGCTTGGCTCTTTTTATATATACCAATTGTTCATTATTTCTAAATATCTCGTGACTCTATTGTTATTTGTTTATCATTGATATTTTTTAATGTTCTCTCAAGTTGTAGGGTTTTGAAATGGATAAGAGTTGGATGCATCATCCAAATAGAATTAGTAGTGCATATCGAGATGGGGCTAAAGAATTTATTAATTTTGCATTTGCTAATGTTGAGAAAAATGGCAAGATTAAGTGACCGTGTAAGAAATGTAATTACTTCTATTGGAAAAATAGTCAAGATGTTCAAAGTCATTTGCTTATACATGGTATAGTGAAGAGTTATACTAAGTGGATATATCACGGTAAACCATTGGAATCAGAAAACGATAATGCTTATGATTACAATGCGTATGAGTTTTAAGTTGGAGATGATGATATTATAGGGTAGGAAGAACGCACTACAAACAAGTTTGAGGAAGATGACATGGAGGTAATGTTACATGATATGTTTGCCGGACCTTACAACAATGATATTTTAGGGGATGAATCTGATGGCCATGCTACCCAAATGCCCGAGGGTGAAGGAGAAAAATTTGCTAGATTAACTAGGGATACGCAACAATAACTGTATTCGGGTTATCAGACGCTATCTAAATTATCTTTCATTGTTGAGCTAATGCATCTAAAGTCAATGAACAACTGGAGTGAGAAATCTGTTGTCTCGCTTCTTGAACTTTTTAAGAAAGCACTTCCAGATGATGCCCACATTCCAAAGTCATTTTACGAGGTGAAGAAAATAACTCATGACCTGGGGTTAGACTATGTGAAGATTGATGTTTTCATAAATGATTGTGTTCTATTTTGGGGACGAAATAAGGAAAAAAACTAAATGTCCACCATGTGGAGAATCCAGATGGAAAATCGAAAAAGCCAATGGTGTGAAGATCCCTCATAAAGTCTTTCGTTACTTCCCACTTAAACCGAGCCTGCAACGTCTATTTCTAAATAAGGTTATAGCTTCAGAGATGATGTGTCATAAAGATAAGCGCGTTAAAGAGGCCAATGTATTAAGACATTAAGCGAACGGGGAAGCATGGAAAGAATTTGATAAGGTTCATGAGTGATTGTCTAGAGTTGCTCATAATATTAGGCTTGGATTCTCTAATGATGGATTCAATCCATTTTCAAATCTAAGTAGCAAGCAGAACACATGGACGGTTGTTCTGGTGATATATAATTTACCTCTATGGAAATGTATAAAGCAATAATTTTTCATCTTATCAATGTTTATACCGGGTCCTAAGGCTCCTGGAACTAACATAGGCGTGTTTCTTCAACCATTGATAAAAGAATTGAAAGAGTTGTGGGATGTTGGGGTGAAAACATATGATGTCATCACAGAGACTATATTTATCTTACGTGCATCAGTGCTACATGGGGCATCGTCATTTTCTACCGATGAATCATAAATGGCGAGAAAATATGTCTTCCGTTAATGGTAAGAAAGAGCATCGAGAACCACCAAAATATCTTAGTAATGATGAAATACTTTCTTAACTTGAGAGGGTTCGACTTAAGGTATTTGGGAAAGCATGCAAAAAGAGGAACCGCGAGGCGTATGAGTTGCAATAGGAAAAATAAGTATATTGAAAGGCTGCAAGATCCCCCAATTTTAAATTTTTCAAAAAGAATTTCCTTTAATGCGGAATAAAGATGGTTGAACACAATCAAATGACAAATTTTAATTTTGTTTTTAGAAATTAAAGTTGTCATTTGAGTGTGTTGAACCATCTTTATTCCGCATTAAAGGAAATTCTTTTTGAAAAATTTAAAATTAGTGGCTCTTGCACCCTTTCAGATTGGTAGCAGAGCTGGAGCGCTAATTTATTGCGTTAAGGTCCTTTTAAAATATTTTTGTTAAAAAATGGAATTTTCCCATTTTCAAAATTTCCTATTCTCGATGGTTCTAACTAGGTGTATTGGAAAGTACGTATGAAATCGACACTTCGGTCTATCGATGAGAGGCTTTGGTTGTTTGTTGTTAACGGGTGGTCCCCACTCACATATTTAGTAGAAAATGAGCGTGTTCCCAAACCCGTAGATAGATGGAGTGAGAATGAATTTAAACTTACAAATTTTAATTCCCGAGGTTTAAATGCCTTGTTTAGCGCGGTCACAACGGATGAATTCCAACGCATTATGACGTGTGAAACCACTAAAGAAGCTTGGGATATTTTACAACTCACTTATGAGGGAACTAGTGTCATAAAAGCATTTAAACTCCAAAAACTCACCACTCAGTTTGAAACCATCAAAATGAATGAAAAAGAAACATTTGATGAATTTTATGCTAGAGTTTTTGATATAGTTAATTCATCTTTTAATTTGGGAGAGAAAATATCGGATGACCGAGTAGTAAAGAAATTTTAAGGTCTCTACCCGATAGATTTATTCCTAAAGTGAGCGTGTTAAGTTCTTTACAAACCTTAGCCTCTACAAAATTATAAGAGCTCGTAGGTGATTTACAAACCTATGAACTAGACATATTTCCCTCTAAAACTGAAAAGAAAAAAGATAAGGGCATTGCTTTAGAAGCCCGAAATGAGGAAAAATAAGTAGTAGAGAGTGAAAGTGAAGTGACTCGGAAGATATGGCTATGTTTGCTAGGAAGTTTTATAAATTTCTTAAATTTAACAAAGATAAATTTAAAAATGATTTTAAGAAATTTGAAAAATCTAAGCATGACAAATCCGAAAAGATCCCTAAAATTCCTAATGAAAACCTTAATAGGGACGAGTCAAATAGGTGTTACGGTTGTGAGGGTTATGACCATAGGGCTTTTGAGTGACCAACTAAACTAAGGAAAGAGGGTAAACAACCAATTTCATATAATGCTACCCTTAGTGATAGTGATAAGGAAGAGGGGCCCGCTTCCCCCATTGAGCGCAACTTTATCGCGTTCATTGCTAGTCATGTGAGCACTGATAATGAATCTTTCCATGAAGATATACAAATACATGACACTTCCAAGGCCTTTGTTTGTGAAGATATAAAAGGCGATGGTAGTGAGAGTGGAGAAGAAAGAGAGAGTGAAAGTGAAAATGAGGTTGACGTGAGTGAACTTCAATTTTCATTTCAAGAATTATATGAAGAATCTATTAAATTAAAAAGAGCAAATTTGAAGTTAGAAGCTAGTTTGAAAGAGCGTATCGAGGTCATTAATGAGAGTGCTTTAGTGGAAGACCTTAGGACACATGAGAGAGCTCTTCGTGGGAAGCTTGAATATGTAGAAGACGAGAGAGATAACCTTAAAGGTTTAATGGAATCCTTAAAAAAGGAGCTTCTCACGTTCGAAGAGCGCAATGTTTTATTACTGTCTCATATTGTAGATTTAGAAAATAAACTAAAAGACTCTAGTAAAGTCAAATTTAATTTGGAGTGTCGTTCGGAGAAATTAGATAAAATATTAGGAACGGTCCAAATTAAAAATCACATGTGTGGTTTAGGCTTCGATACTTGTAACTCTTAAATCCAAAACCAATTTTTTAGGATAATCCTTTAGGAATAATGTTATAGATCATTCCTTAGGTAAGTCTTTTCGCCGAGTCTTTATGTGCTCTCATTGTGGTCGAAAAGGTCATCTTAGGAAGTTTATCTTTGATCTTAAACAAGGTCCTAGAAAATCCCAACATAAGGCAACCGAGGTAGCCAAGATTCCTACACCCCGTGATCGTCATTCTTCATTAGTTTGGGTTAGGAGATCCGACTTGGTAGCTTTACAAAATAGGATTTTTGATTCTCATTTAATTTCACATGCTCCCTCCCTTGCTATATCTAAAGGTTGAATGTGTTAGTTGTTTGCATACTCTAGTTTTGTGTGCTTCATATTATATATCATTGCTACGTGTATGCATATTTAGTCATTTTCTAGTCATTTCTTTATATCATATCTCATGCTAGAATTATGATGTTTGGTTATATTTTGTATTGTACTTCTTTCATTTTAGTTTGCATTAAATGAAAAATACAAAAACATTTTTGTTTATCATTTGTGTTTCACCTTTTAGTAATTTAAGCTTAATGAAAAATACAAATGATTTTTGTTTGTCTTTTGAGTAAATATTTTTGTTTGGTTGGTTTAAAAATTCCAAAAAAATCAAAAAGATTTTTATTTTGTGTGTATTTAAGTTTGACACACTTTATGTGGAATATACTTGTGTTTGAATCCCTTATTTTTCGCTTTCATGTGACTAGAACTTTTGTTCAACATTGTCAATCCTTAAAATTTTCTTTACCATGCTTACATGGAGTAGTTAGATTTTATGTTTCTATAATGGATTCTATTTTTATATGCCTCAATTCACACATGCACGATCTCACTTGAAATTATAACGTCACATGTATATTTGAGCTTTGTGATGTGTTCTCCTACCAATCTAGTCATCTACATGTTATGCGACCTAGGAGGACTAGTGCATCTTAAAATCCGTCGCACGCGAGAATTGAGCGATACATATATATATATATATATATATATATATGGGTGTGTGTGTGTGTGTGTGTGTGTGTGTGTGTGCATGGGGAAGGGCTCCGAAAGGAAATAGCATCATTTGCGAGTAAGCCACCGTTTACTTGGACCTAAAAGAAATAGGTGGTCCAAAGGCCTAAAAGAATAATGGAATTAAAAGAAAATATTTTCCTAGGCCTATTTTGTTTAGTTGATTTATTCATTCAAAAGATTAAACTATATATGCATATTTTGAGGGAGATTGGATGGTATATCGACAGTTTGCACAATGTCCGTTTATCCTAGTTGTACTTTCAATGTCATGACTCTATTGGTTTGTAGAATCATCAAAATTATAGGTTTGTATAAATTGTGTATGTTTGTTCATTGAGTTCAATCTATATTGCCACATGAGGTTATATTCAAATGTGATAAAGTTTTCAATGAAATGAGAACTCCGTGAATATGTTTAAAGTGATTGGGTCTAAATTTAATTGTTACTAGTTCTCACCCCTTCACTTCCGTTTCCATATGACATATTTTTTGCCATACGAGTGTGAAAAGCTTATTGTATTTTGTGTCATGTGTGGTGTCTATACCTATATATATGTGCATGTTCGTTAGTAATATTCATTATGTCTACATATATATGGTATTTTTTTTGCCTCGCTTTCTAGTCCATCTATGCTTCTAATTCATAATTAGTATCTATCTTGTTTCATATTGTTGTTTATATCACATATAATATTATCTTATGTATCACATTGGTATCATTTTTTTGCATCTTCGTTGGTAACCGTTATTATTTGTATGGATTAGTTATGATTTTTTTGCCCACGTGCTTTGATGCTCTTATCACTCTAAGCTTCATCGTGTTTAAATTAATTTTTATCCTTTGTCTATTCCTGAACAAAAACGGAGAGAATGATAGGGGGAGAAATGGTATCTAATCCTATTATAATAGTATCTTAGTTGGGAGATTTAACTTAGGTGGAGTAGGTCATTTATTTGATAAAGGGGAGAGTTAATTTAGGGGAGTATTTATTTAATATTCTTATTCCATATGCGTTTGATAGTTTACTTAAGTGTGCATGAATTCTTCTAAATGGCAACTTTCGTTAAACTTGAATAAGTGAATTATGTTGAACACAAACACGCATAGAAAATTCACACAAATCAATTTTTGGATTTTCACACAAATAAAAATAGCGCTTGAAGTTAACAATGAGAAATTTACTTTTAGCCCAAAATTAATTTAACACAAGTCCTATAATTTTCCTTCACAATATTTTCAATATTATCAAATTAGGCCAAACCAAATTTAACAAATTAAATTTCTGGCTTGAATTAATTAACTTAAATTTTACCCAAATTAAATTATAGCACCAATTTAAACAAGATTGCGAATTAAACCATATTTTATCTTTTAATCCTAAGCATGTGTTCTATGTGATTTACAAGATAAAATAAATTCACAACCACTATACCGCGATGTACGAGGAAAACCCAAATGGGAAAACTTTTGACGGACCTAGCCTTAAGTCCACTAAGTACGGTATTTTACAAGTACAAGACAAATGACTTACTCAACTTGACTCGAGTCCTTTCAAGCCCCTGATGCATCTTCTTGTACCAACCTCCGCTAGTCAACAATCCCAGAATCCACCGAAACCTTGGAATCCTCCAATGAAGCTTTTAGGACAACCGTTAACCCTCGCACAATGCCTTTCACTGTGTAAGTATGCCACAGCGAAATAATGAACTTCTTCTTTATGGGATGTAAAAGTAAGCCCAAACGAACTCTTCAATTCGGTAGAGTAGAACCGAGTTCCAAAACACTCTCCAAGCAAGATATATATATATATATATATGTGTGTGTGTGTGTGTGTGTGTGTGTGTGTGTGGTACTTGGAATAAACTAGTATGGGTGTATACAAAAGTGTTTAAGAATTTTCTTGAAAAACACACACTCAAAACTTGAACCTTTTCATCGAGGAATTAAACTCTCAAACACTCTCTCTAGAGATTGTAGGAGATGAAAAAGTTGGTTTTTCAAAGTTGGTTCCCGCACATATTAAATATGGGAAAATTTAGTGGGACAAAAGAAGTGGGAACATGGAGAAAACTGCCAAAATATTTTCCCGCCGAAAATCTTGTTCGAATGAGATTTTCGTTCGAACGAAGTCTCGTTCGAATGACCTATCTAAAGATGTTCCAGAGTCCAATTGGGAAAAGTCGTTGGCAAACTCGTTCGAACGACATTCTCGTTCTAACAAAAAACTCGTTCGAACGACAATATCGAACTAAGTGACAGAATGGTCTTTTTCAAAATTAAGCCCAAAATTTTTTTATACAAAGTTCTAAAGGAACCTTCTGAAAATAAAATTCATTTTTAAATATACTTACACCCATTAAAATTATTCCAAGTCTCCTACAAATATATAAAATCATTTATACCTTTGGAGACTTAAAATATGATGTTGATAACGTGAAATGTAGAACGGAAACTCAGCAATGATGTTCTCTTGAAAAGGAAGGCCGCAATGTCTTCAACATTAATATGTTATAAGCTTGAAAGATACACAATTACACAATCCTATAACTCAAATATTTTTGTCGGGAATTGAGCCAAAACTACAAAGGAATCAATTAGAAATTTGTGTCCTTACATATATTCTATGATTTGTCATACTGGAAAGATCTTAGATTGCGTCACAATTTAGATGTCATGTATATTGAGAAAAATGTATGTGAAAGCATTTTAGGAACATTTCTAGACATTGATGGGAAAACAAAATACACCGTCAACTCTTGGTTAGATTTAAAAGAAATGCGTATATGTAAAGATTGGCATCCATATAAAAAGGGAGAAAAATGGGTGATTCCTCCTGCTTTCTACAATTTGTCAAAAGTAGAGAAGATAGTTTTATGCAAATTTTGGCAATCACTGAAGTTTCCCGAAGGGTATGTGTCCAACATTTCTCGATGCGTGAGTCAACTGTTGGCAAGATTTCAGGGATGAAAAGTCATGACTACCACATTTTTTTATAACGTCTACTACCCCTTGCAATTCGTGGTCATGTTTCGAAGGAAGTGTGTCAACCGTTAATTGAACTTGGGTTATTCTTTAAGGAGTTATGTTAAAAAATATTGAGATTGGATGTCTTGGAGAGACTTGAGTAGAGACCTGCTATAGCTATGTGTAAACTTGAAAGGATATTTTGATCGTCATTCTTCGATGTTGTGGTTCACTTGCCAATTCACCTTGCACGAGAATCCATTCTCGGTGGACCCGTGCAGTATCGATGGATGTATCCATTTAAAAGGTAAATGTAATAAGTTATATCTTATTTTAGTAACAATTTAATGTTTTCATTGCATTTTCTGACCATCTTACTTCTCAACAGATATATTCACTCCTTAAAACTTAACGTGGGAAACAAAGCACGTCCAGAGGGCTCAATTGCCGAGGCCTACGTTCTTAATGAATGCCTAACATTTTGCTCGATGTATCTACGTGGTGCTGAGAAAAAATTCAATCAACCTGAGCGAAATTATGATGGTGCTGATTTTCAAGAAGGTTTATCCATTTTTTGATACAACGGTTATTTGCTTAGAAAAGTGGATTACAAACAGAATTAGAAAATGCTCGTTTATATGTGTTGGATAACTGTGATGAAATACAAGATTTTCTGAAGCATATTAAGATATACTACTTCTTTTCCTTATACGCACACGCACACACATATACACATTATTTTTTCTAATTAAATTCATTTATGTATGTTTAGTGAGCAAAAGAATTTGTTAAAAGCCGAAAGGAACACAAATATTGACCGAAGACATGCAGAGAGATTTCCCAAATGGTTTGAAGACCGCATAAGTAGTTGAATATAATATTTTTTGGTGTAAACCGATTAGGCTTGTTATTTCTTACTAAGCATTTATATATAAACAATAAATATGTTAGCATATTAGAGCGTGAGTCCCCCGATCGTTCTAGTAAGTAACCAATCATTATCTTGGGGTCCTGATCGAAGAGTGAAACATTATAAGGGTTTTTTAATCAATGATTATTGGTTTCACACCTAAGATCATGACAAGTAAAAAAAATCAAAATAGTGGAATCGTTGTAGTGTACGAACATGAACAAAAAAATATTGATTTTTATGGTGAGTTAATTGACATTATCGAATTGGAATACCCATAAAATAATCGTGTTGTTCTATTCAAGTGTGACTAGTGGAACCTTGAAAAAAATAAGGGTGCATGTGGATTACATAAAGATTAGTATGATTTCATTAGTTTGAATACCGCTAATACATGGTACAAAGACCAACCATTTGCATTAGCTTATCAAGCAGAACAAGTCTTCTATGTGCCAGACATCAAGTTGGTAAGTGATTTGAAAGTTGTCATGAAAAATACTCCACGAGACAAGTATGACTTTTCTAAAATTGTACCAGAGGAGGATGAGGAGATGGGTGATGAGGAAACGTACAAAAAACTTGAGAATAATATTGTAGATGATGAAATAGTGGAAATACACGATGAATGTCTTCCATTACGAAGGGATGATATCCCAGAAATAGAGGTTAGTATTGCTAATGTGGAAGGAGAAAACCGGATACATGATATATATGATAACATCTTATCGTCTGAGGATGATAATGCTGATATTAACAAGGATAATGGAGATGAATATGAGGAGGACTTTTGACGGTTTGTGTTAGTTATTTTTTCTTTTTAGTAAATGTTTTAATTTATTTTAATTATGACACTTCGATCTATAGGAATGTCTTAATAAATTACACTTGTGAAATGTTTTTGTTGTACTAAATTACATGTTTATGTATATCTTTAATAGGTATAACAATGACGATGTCAAACTATGAGAAACAAAAGATGAATAGGATTCAAGATAACATAGAAACAATGAAGGCAATGGGGTTGCATAGAGGGGCTAAATTCTACATGGGTTCTCGTAAGAGGGATAATAATAATAAGAGTGAGACAAAGGGAAAAAGAAAAGAGGTTGACAAGGATGAAGATTACATACCGTCGGAAAGAGGGTAGGGTTTAAGTTATTTGAGCGAAGGTAAAGATGATGACGACGACTATTTGTTAGGTTTGTCAATTATCCGTGTCACTTTTTATAGACTACTTTGAATGATATGATGTTGATACTGTAGTTGAGGTTATCTCAATTATTTGATATGATTTCATGATTGATAATTTTCATTACCGGTGTAATTTCCCTCTATGTTTTCATTGGTATTATGCAAAAATGTTAAAAGTGTATTGATGTTATACATAATTTCTACATGAATATCTCCTCTACTAATGTTGTTGGTTTCTTATTTAGTTATTCCTGGATCCGGTCGTGCTCATGTTATAAAGTTATATACGCGAAAAAGATTCATGGGAGAATCAACATGGCCCCCTTCTTCTAAATTAAAGGACCTAAATGTTGTCTACTACACCAACACTATTGCATCTGATGATAACAATAATGAGGGTATGGTATTTGTATTCTAAATAAAATTACTTGACAATATACAAATATGTAATTAAGTAGGAAATATACCAATGCATAGTTAAATCTAATTACAATAGTAGTGTGTTAATCCATTTTGTACTTGTTATAGGTCATAAAGCAGCTCCCGCGCAATAGTTTATGGTAGAGAGGAATCATCATTTTTCATTACATAGTCATGCAAATTTAGCTGAATCTCTGGACATTGTTTCATAGGGTTTTAATACCAATGAGGGTATGATTTACTTCTATTTGTTTCTTGTTTATTGAATCTCCAAACATTATTTGTTTCTTATTTATCCGGACATTATTTGCTCATCATTCTTCAATACATAGTCTCTAAGGAAACTTCCTTGTAAAAAACCTTATCCTCGGCATCTTTGGTGTCTTAAAAAATGGTTTTGAATGAAGTAATGTTCCAATGTGATAAGGCATGCCTGATAGCTTTAAGATATGTATACATAGATATCTCTACACGTGGAATGCTAACTTATGTTGAATAAAATAGTGAGAACACAAAAAAGTAACACAGACACACAAACAAGGCATCATATCCACAAAGAGCACCATATCAATGTAGTCAAACACAATTTACAACAGACACCACCGGAAGTAATCGAACCAAAATAACAAATTACTCAACTATTAGAAAGAAACCTTATAGCATAAAAAATCAAAGTAAATAACTCGATTAATATTTTCTAATCTATTTTTGTTAACTATTGTTTGAAACATCATTCAAAAACATCATCCATTGGAACTCAAACTCCCGACGAAAACACTCCCATTAAATCTTACTACTCTGTTTCAGAGGCGGCATAAGAAAGTAATGGCAGTTTGAATGAAGTGACTCTCCTAGTCAAGGAGTTTGATCAACATAAACAGAATTTTAATGGTGAGGCGAAAACCATTGCTACTAAAAATTCCCATTATTGAGTGTGATAGCATGATTAACATCATTTTTAAAATGATATAATACCAGTTAATGATGGAAATCATAAAAAAAATGGGTAAAAACCATGTCCCGAAATCCCTTGGTCTAACGAACCACCGCCTAATTTCTACCTCGAAAACATTTTATGGCATTTCAAGTTGATGACTCTCACTCTTAGACATAGTTGATGGGAAATTATCGATATCATACATTGAATTATTCTTATGACTCTTAAA
Organism: Sambucus nigra; assembly: GCA_949130495.1. Taxonomy (NCBI): domain Eukaryota; kingdom Viridiplantae; phylum Streptophyta; class Magnoliopsida; order Dipsacales; family Adoxaceae; genus Sambucus; species Sambucus nigra. Next base: position 376,496,572 of record OX422214.1, on the reverse strand, counting down.
CCTTCCTCTGATTGTATTGTATTGTTAATATTTAAAAGCCACAATATTGGGTCCAAGGTTTAACATTCCTCATGCTGGGGTGATACAAACCATGCCAATAATCATTCCCTGAATAACACTAACAACAGAAGGCTTGCCAAAGAAGAGAAGTGTTGAGAATGAGCCAGGTTAAAAGGCTAGTATCAGTGCAAACATGGGTGTTGAGTATGTCTATAGATGAGTCAATGTTGGATACATATGGGGCTCCACCATTGAACCATTCTAACCCATCCACAATAACCATGCCCCAATTAACATCATCAATATGTTGTTTGGTGGGATTTTTTCCCTACTATTCTCACTCCTAGGCGCCACCTATTTATAATCAAGTAACCAGTCAGTTAGTAATAACATCTCCAAACAAATTTTTTAAATATTGACAATATTATAAACTCACTGAAAGATTTTACCATTTGTAGTTGTACAACCACACAATGGTGATATGCTCCGTAGGAGCCCAACTGCTACTACAAGTTAGATTTATACCCTCCAAATTCACAGTTTCTATTCATCTCAGTCTTTTTTCAAAATTTAAGAGTTCTTACCTATTGATGAGAAAGTTATTGAATAAAAATTATGACTAAAAATTAAAACATATATTCTGTGTGTAGAGTACATAATCCCCCTATTTTATGATTTCTATAGATTTTGTCTTTGTAATAAAACAACACTAATTAGAAAGGAAAAACTAAACAATAGTGAAAATGTTCAGAATATAATAGAAACCAAAAGAGTTCAATGAAATGACTTTGAACTTGGGCCAGTGAACACTCATATTCTCCTAAATGGCTTAACTACTTATAGCAACTAAGCTACTACCAAAAGGGAAAAATAAAAGAATGGAATAAAATAACTTGGATGTGAACAGAACATAAACAACTCACTTCAATTAACTTTGATCTCAAACACGGAGTCGAGTGTCTTAATATCTTCACCATCTGAAAAAATTCCTGAAGTCTGAGAGGCAAACTATTAGAATAAGCGAGAGTTGGTTTTGCCTTTGGTACCACATTTGCCTCAGCCTCATTATTAAGAATTTAAAACACTCTCCTCAATATACGACTCTCTGTATCATCAGTGTTATCACATCTCAAACCCATAAGCAACAACTTCTTAATCTTTTCCACTTTGAACTCCCCCGTCAACCGTTTGGGTTGAGTTTGAAACACTCAACCATTTGGGTGATACTAGTGGCATTTATTTATGCAATATGTTTGGGTTACGATTGTGGAACAGATGTGAATGAAGTTGGTTGTAAAACTGTAGTATAATGAGCAGAATGTTTATCAAATTTACGTATCAGTGCAGAATAAACAAATTCTTTCGTACTTCACAGTTCAAAGTTTTCTTTTAGTTCTTTACCATTACCATTCATAGTTAGCAAAGCTATGTTTGAGGGTTTGAAACCAACTTATTCCTTGAATAAACTCTTTCTTAGGTTCCTTATATTGAAGCTTTTACATATTATAAATGAGACTCTTGCTCTCGTTTGTTTCTTCAAAGTATTAATGTATCAAAAAGCATAATATATATTAAAAAATTACTTCTTCCTATTACTACCTGCTGCCAAACCCACCTGTGAGATCAATCTTAAAATCTCATGGGGTCCAAAATGATACTTTCATAGGCATCAGGTGCTGGGACTACTGGCATAGATGGTACCTTTACTGCCGTTGGTATGTGTAGTACTAGTATTGCGATGCTGATCTAAGTAGTACGTGAAGCTATGAAAGTCTTGTTATTAGATGCCTTATGAAATTTGACACATATCGCTTATTAGTGCTAAGAACCATATGGTAAGAATTAAAAGAAAAGGAATGTATCAAAGAACGCTATGTTAACTCAATTAAAGCTCAATAGTATTCTAATGGGTCAGAAGGTTAGCTGTAACCGAGGATTGTAAGAATATGTTGCTACAATAAAGTCAATTCTTTTAAATAATTATTTATGTTGAAAAAAAAGACAACTTTTTAATGAATTAAATAGAGATAATGAGTTTTATATATCCCTGTGGCATCTTACATATATCAGCTATATCAAAAGTGGAAAAGTATATCGTTACTGTAAAAAGTGAAGGGCTGCTAGAGATTTTATGTATGAAAGGAGGAATTATACTCCATACAAGGTTAGGATGCCAGGATTGCAGGGCTGTTAGAGCTTTTATGCATAGGATAAGAAGCTATGTAGACTATGAATCACAATTTCAACTATTTGAGCTCTAATTCATAGTCAAAACCTAAAGCTGCAGATTTTTTTTTAAAATTTTCTTTATTAACTTTTCTTTTATCAACTTCAAACCTGGATTAGATGATGCCATTAGGATTTGTCTTCTATTCCAGGTACATGAGCTAATTCCAGTTTCAAGTGTTTGAGCTCTAACTTATGGCCAAATCAAGATATAAGCATGCTTATAGTTTTTTAGTGAACTACTTGTAAATTAATTTTAAAAGTTGTGATTATTGTTATTTCACAAGTTGTGATAGTTCCTTGTTGGAATACACATGTTTGACATAATTCCTGCATACATACCCCTAGCTAATGGTATTGGTTTCTTGTGTAGTTATGTTTCGTTCCGCACATGCACATGTCCCAAGATATTCTTCACATCAAGGGTTCCATGGAGAATCTACACATCCTTCTCATTCAACTGAACCAAATGTCGTTTAATCTTCAAACGTTATTGCATCTGTTGTTAACAATAATGAGGGTATGGTCTTTGTATTTTAAGTTAAATTACTTGACAAATACAAATATATAATTAAGTAGGAAATATACCAACGTTAAGTTAAGCCTAATTATAAAAGTATTGTGTTAATCCATTTTATGCATGTTATAGGTCATAGAACAACTCTCGAACAACAATTTGTGGAAGAACCGAATCAACTTTTTTCACAACATAGTCATCAAAATGTGGTCGACTCTCCAGACATTTTCTCATCGGATTTTAATACCACTGAGGGTATGATTTACTCTCTAAACTAGTTTTAAATTCATGTTAATGTATAAAAAAAACTTAAACTTTACAGCATTACATAGAATTCATCATGGGAACATTGTGAGTAGAAAATTTTGGATATTGCAATCATGTTACTACTCTTGAATTCTATATGATATCATGTATTGTAAATTCATAATTTTAAACTTATGTTAATATAAAAGACAATTTTCTATTTTTGTTTAGTTACTATTTATTTTATATAAGTTTTAAGGGTTTTATTTGTTAGATTTGTTAATTATCCTCAACTAATGTTTTTGGTTTCTTGTTTAGTTATCCCTGGTTTCAGTCATGGTCATGCTCGTGTCCAAAAATCTTGTACGCGTCAAAGATTCATGGGAGAATCCACATGCCCCCTTATTCTCAATCAAAGGACCTAAATGTTGACTACTCCACCAACACTATTGCATCAAATGATAACAACAATGAGGGTATGATCTTTGTATTCTAAATCAAATTACTTGGACAGTAGTAATTTTGACTACTCCGCCCACACTAGTTACCATAGTATTATTTTAATCAATTTCATACATGTTATAGGACTTAGAGCAGCTCTCGCGTAATGGTTCGTGGTAGAGCCGAATCATCATTCTTCAGGAAATAGTCATCCAAATGTAGTTGAATCTCCGGACATTGTTTCACTAGGTTTTAATACCATTGAGGGTATGATTTACTTCTAATTAGAAACAAAATATTTAATGATTTTTTTTGTTTCTTATATGTTAGATATATTGCATAATATGGGAGATATACAACGCATTTGGCATCAAAAGAGTCAGGGATTTGAATTGCAATTTAGTATAGTTCGTAGAGGAATTAAATTAATTGGTTGTTGAAGTGCTTAGCCTAATCACACGAGCACAACGTCTCCCTTAACCCGAGTTCCTTTAACCCTGTTTTCAAATCCATTGTGGGATTATACCCAAGCTCTATCCGCGCTAAACTTATATTTGCGTGCGTAAATTGCACACCCCCATTTTGCGGCATCTTCATAATCACCCTTTTTGCCTTCACTTTCAACAATCTCTCCAAAATTCTCACAAGATCCGTAACCAAAACAGGTGAAGTATTCCTGAAATTAAAAACTCTCAATTGAGCAGGTCCTTTTTTTTTCCCTTCACTACCAGTACTCTTCTCAACAGTATCCAAAAAAGACAAACATCCTCTCACAATATCATCAATGTAAGTAAAATCTATGGCAATAGTCCCATGATTTTAAGCCTCAAATATTGGGATCCACTTCTCCTTCAAAATATCTTTAGTGAAAAAAAAAGTAGGCCATATCCGGCCTCCCCCGCAGTCCATAAACTGTGAAAAATTGCAAACCAGTTAAGGATAATCTGTAAACATGATTATATGTATGCATGATTTCTTCGCCATCTTTCTTAGTGGCGGTGTATAAACTGGCGGGTTGATCTGTCCTATCTTTTTCAAAAATTAAAACTTTTGAATTAAGCCCATAAACTGAGCTTGATGAAGCCCATGCAATTGCAGGTTGTGGGTTAGATGATTTACAAGCTTCTAATAATGTAACAATTTTACAATGAGTACATTTTAAAATACCAGTTTTACAAAAAAAAAATGGGTTTGTAACTCAAAACTTATACCTCTTTGAAGACTGAAAAATAATAAAAATAAACTATAACCATTTGGATCATAATCTACCAATACGAGTGATTTATTATAAAAGGATATATGTTATTAATAAAACTCCAAAAAAGTACGATTAACACCTATTAGTGATTGAATGGCGTTTAGGACTTACAAATGAAAAATCATATCAAACCAGACCAATAGGTAAACTCCTTTAAAAAGAGTGTGCAGAAAATTGTGGGTCTCCTAAAAACATTTATATGAACTGCCTTCAACGGCTTTCAAAATACCCACAACGTTGAAACTAAAAGTGGACTCCCTCGTCTTGAACCATCCATTCATATTTACCTTATACAAGTTGATGAAATGCTTAGTTAACAAATTTAAAAAACTTTTACCAAGCCCTTCCCAACCCTGCCCATAATCGATCATTTGTATCTCGAAAGCAAACTATTCCACAAGACGTTATAGAAAATGTAAGCGCATCATCTATGGAACAACTATGATTGTGATAGCAAGTGATTGTAAAAAAAATTTGATTATAATTGAGATCAATTATTATGCATCTTAAGAATAAATTCAATCAATATTGGGAAAATATTATATAAAACCTGATTTTCCCACCGTGTATATTTCCCTGAAAGATAATCTGAAATGCCAATTTGCATCTATTAATGTGGAAGGAACTATCTTATGCTTATAATTTATTATTGTTAGAAATATTGGTTAAAGAAATTTTTGAATGATTCAATTCAATCATAGCCACCCATAATGATGGCAATGACTATATAGTGGCATTGCACGGGAAACTTAGCATCCGCTAGCTGAGAATAATTTATACGACCCACTCTAGTAATTTGATTATAGAAAAAATAATTAAACAAAAATAATTCAAATGATACCTGAACATATGCCCATCCCTTCAATCCAACCCCAGAGTAACCTCCTCTTTATATTCTGGTCATAAAATGTCTTTGATGTATAATGTTTTCCATAATCCACTCGTAACCCGATACCCACATCCATCTCCGGGTCATCGGGTGTCCACTTGTCATTAATTGGGTCATATGTCCCAATCGCGTAATAATCATGTTTCTCATCATCTAAACTTTCTTTCAACACGTGCTTAAATTTGAATAGATTCATTCGTAGTCCTTTAGGATTATGATAAGGGATATAACTTCTTCTATCATTCTTACATTTGATAGCAACAACTTAATGTTCTCTATATAGTCTAAACTTGAATTTTTTAAGTGGCGCACAATCGAGATATACAAGCTAAACAACAACGCATGTGTGTGAAACTGAGTGTGTAGTGTGAGGGAAACTCTCTGTTGTGTGTCGACATGTGCATTGTGTGGTGAGACATGTGCTAAACAACAAGTTTAAATCCGGTGATAAAGAATTTACAACCCATATAATTAGATCATACTATATTAGGGAAAATCAAGAGCCAATAATGTGAGATAACAAATGCATAAAGAAAACATTGATAAAGAGATAGACCTGGAGGTGGTGTTAATGCCATTCCATTGGCAAGAAAGTGGGTGATTCGTCCGAGAGTGAGTCAGAGAAAGTTCAGACCATCATTTGAGGAATAACAAAATACAGATCCAATCAGACTTAACTAGATACCATTATGATTGAATTCGTTTGCAAGATCTAGGATTTTACTTAATGAGAAATAAATTACTGGCATTTGGTCGTTGTTTATATTCTACTGTTAATTTTTTCTATGATAATATGATTGTCTTCAATTTAACAATGATTGTATTACTCCCTCACACTGCAATATAACTATGTTACATTGTATATTAACAATATCTAATAATAGTTTTGTAACATAACAGTTTCAATTGTTATACTCGATTGTTAGTTTTTTTAGGGCTGGCGACTAATAGCTAAAGGCCCTACTTATATCTGAACTGCTTAACATTTGGTACATAATGGTCTTGCTGGCTCTGTAGCTAGGTATTTGGTTATGTATTTCTAATCACTAGAATTTTGTAACTATAAAACATATCATACTACTTGAAATAATTTTTTACTATTATTTGTTAGAGAATCGTAATAATTTTGGGTTGTAGGGATTGTTAACGTAATGTCTGTCACCTCTTACCTTGTAGGCTATAATGACTGTTTGAAATTACATGGCATGAATATTTAACATTTTAAGTTTCTTTTGTTTTTTCCTTCAATAATATTTCCCATTATATGTTGCATTTAGATACACTATATTGCATTGTCATTCCCTGTCCTAAAAATGTGTTGGTTTTATGTTAGTGAATTCATTGTGTATAGCCTATGTGTGTCATCTATAATCCGGTTGGTGCTATTAATTTGCCTAATGTTGTCTATATGATCAATTTTATTAATGAGGAGGACTGTTTATATGAAACTTAAATTATACTATGACTATTAGCTTGCTCAAAATAGATATTTTAGTACAATATTTTTACCCGGAAGAGTTCCGATGAGGATTTTAAGTCATACCTCTTTAACTTACTCTAATAATGCTAAACAACAAGTTTAAAGATGTTTTATGCTTCCCCACTCAACATGTGCTTCTTAATTTATCTTTGGGGTGAACAACCTCTTTTTTTTCCTCACTCACTACTTGGCCGGATTAACTTTTAGATGATGGGTTATTACTGAGGTACTTACATCTTCTTTAGAGTTTAGAGGAATCTAAAAGTCAATCCAAAGTGTGAGTTTTAATACTGGAATGTAGAGAACTCTTAATTATTGGTATGTGAAATGCAGAGAATCCAAAGTGTTCAAGCAAGATTTAATATATTGAAATATTCACATACGAATAATCCAAAGTGTTCGAGCGAGTGTGCATCTTTTAATTACTATAAGGCAGCACCAAGAAACACTTGTTCCTAAAACATGGTGTGCTTCAAGCCTATGAAATGATCCACGTCGACATCGATAAAATGGAGAATAATCTTGCAATAGAATATCGATGAAAACTATATCCATAAATGTGTACAAATAAGAACCTAAATTTAAAAGAGAAAGGGTTCAAGGGATGCTTCAGTCCCTTATCCACCAACCATTAAATAATTGAAGCGTCAACCTAAATCGAAAAACTTATCATTAGTAGTGTTAATAATATTCTATGATTACATGACCAAGATAGATTCATTATTGTTTTGTTCTCAAAATCCACATCTAGATTCTCATATGCATTCAGTTTTTATCAGTGTTAAAAATTATGTTCGGTTGGCTCAATTTTTTATTTTGCAACCATGCCATGATATGTGTTATAATTACAATTGTTACATACTGCATATGAATTCTGATGACATGCATGTAATTATGAGATTTCAAATAGAAAATGCAAAAAAAGAGGGGGGCCGAGTGCTCAAAATAGTCTTCAGATCATATCTCATTTCAACCTTGTAGCTTACACTTAGGGCCTTTCAAATTTAAGGCCGGGGGATGAGGTTGTTAGTTGAAAACCTATATATGCTCAGATATAGTTTTTCAATTATTTCTTGAAAACCTATATATGCTCAGATTAATCGATCCTAGAACTCCAAAAGTCACATAGCATACATAGTGGGTCTGCACTGATAGATATTACATAAATATCTCCATAGCTAATGTAACTTTTTTATTTTGTTGTATTAGGCTCCAGTTGTGCACGATCCCCAAAATCTTTTATTCGGTAAGGATTCACGAGGGAATCCATTCGTCTTCGTTCTAGTTCAACTAATCCAAAATATCAACGACTCTCCCAATGATATCGCTTTTGATGTTAATAACTATGTGTAATACCCCATATTTTTATGCTATATTAATTTGGGGATTTGTTAAATTTAATGTGAGTTAGTTATTTAATAAAAATCCGAAAATTAAGGAAATTAATTATGTTATAATTATTAACGTGACGAGAGTTAGTAATTTTGGGAAACTTGTTGAATATTACTAATGAGCAAAGTAATATATTATATTGGTTACATTGAATGTCATGAGTGAATAAAATGACGATTTTGGAAATTTAAGTCGGAACGTGCTCGTGTCATGTCGGGACTAATTTTGTTAAATAAAAAGTGAATATTTTATAAGTTGCCCATATGGTCATTTTGAGTGCGCCAACGCGTCCGGTAGGGTCGAGATAGTCAGAAAAGTGTACCCGGGGGTGTAGTTTGGGTCTCGGGGCATTTTTAGGCCTAATTAGTACCCCGGGAGGGCATTTTAGTCATTTTACTTAATTGGGTAATTAAACCCACGAATTTCAGCAACCTATATCAGCCAACTAGGTTAGTCTTTCAGGGTTAGAATATCCATAAATCTATTGACGGCCATTGGAGAAGAGAGGAGAGAGCTCCAAGGCAATTCAAGGCCAAAAAGTCACCGGTTTGAACCGTCGCCACCACCACCGCGTAGATCGCGAGACGAGGAACGCAGCCATACCAAAATCAGCCGTGAATCTGAATAGCAAAAATCCCAGGCAAGTGTTTAACTTTCTATTTTCGTTGGTGCAATCTTCATATTAGTTTAGGATTGATTTGTGATGAAAACTATGGAAGAAAACCCAATTTATGATAGGAGAATCCAGGTAGTATTGATTTATATGTTGATTCTGGAAACCCTTGCCATGTAAAGGAAATAAACCACGAAATTTTGATGATCATAAGAAAGAAATTCTGGAGAAAGATTGTTAGAAAAACTGTTTAAGAAAATTCTAGGGTTCTTGATAATTAGAGATAATTTTAGGTTGAAAATCAGTGTTTAAATGATGAATATGTACATGCCTAACGTTAGAATCATCTGATATATTGTTATAATGTTAGAAGTAGAATTCTGGGACGATTGAAACTTGAAAATATGGATTTGGTGTAATTTTGGTGATGAAACCCGTAACTGCATTCTGCAGAATTTTTCGCAGACCTGCTTGATCGATCGATCGAGCCTGGAGCTTCGATCGATCGAAGGTTTGATCGATTGAGCCCTAAGCTTCGATCGATCAACCCCTCCCGGCAGACTCCTAATTCCCTCCTTAAATGAGTTAAATTCAAATTGTCGTGATAAAATTCTTGGGCATTCTTGATAAAATGATTTGGGAGACATTGAGGACCAGTAGGGCATATGAATAAATGTTGGGACCTTTAATCTTCAACGAGAATGGTATTTATGGGACATTTACTTTAGGGTTGGTAAATTTATAAATCTAAAGGGTGAGGTGCGTAAGAGTGTTACGTTGGAACCTAATAAAGACACTTACTGAATTTCATATTTGTGAGGATATAGTCCACGAGTGTCAGGTAATGAGTGAGAAAACCCTTCGAGTTAAGGTTAGGAATGAAACTTTATACGAAATTCTATAAATGTGAATTTGAGGATAAATGGTATAATTATGGATGACGAGAGGAACCTATATTAATATGATAAAGTGGTATATTTATATGATTGTGTGTACATATATTATATACTTGTGAAAATCATGCCCACGCTACTTGCTATCCCTGAGGTTACCGCATTGGGACAATTCTTATCTCGATGGGACCTTTATAGGGGATATTGACTTGTACCCTAGAAGATAGATATCCTTGGTACAGGCTATCGATGTGATAGTTCAGACGGTCCTAAGAGACGCAGGTATGTGCCATCCTCTTAGAGACTTGGAATCTATGCTTCGCCTCAATATTGTTTGTGTATTTATGTTAATACAATTCGAGAGTGATTCCGATTGTATTCCCCTTAATATGAGTGATATGGGGTTCTGGATAGTAGAGTATGCACGCACGATAGTTTTATGAGGGGTGCTGTTATTTTATATATATTATACGAGTAGTTAATATATATATGAGATTATGAAATTTGAAACTGCCTACTGGGATTTGATAAGTAGGACATGGTTGTTGACTCAAATTATAAATACTTGTTTTGAGAAAGTATAATATGTCACTGTAAAATTTCATTGATTTTTATAAAGTTTAAAATAGAGGACTTTGGTTTCAAATTGGAACATCCTTTTTAAAAATGGAATCATTGAAGTGAAAATATTACGAGTAATCTAAGATAAGTTAAATCATATGGGAAGTCTAGTGCGGTATATGATAAGATAAACCGTTAGGAAGGTTAGTGCGATAGGTGTGCACATTAGAAGAGAGGTGAGTATTTCTCAAGAGAGTGACGCACTAATATGTTGTTGCATTGGCCTGTATCAATTTAAATACTTGCTAAACATATTTTAAATCTAACACACTTTCGGGCTCTGACCCGTTTTTCTCTCTCTCTCTCTCTCTCTCTCTCTTGTATATATATGTATATATTTCAGGTGCCCGGCCACAGGGGTGTCTTGCTTAGGATCCCTCGAGAGGAACGTACTGCAGCTCAGATGGGAGTTGCAGGCCACTTGCGTAGACGGCTTCCTTTATTGACTCCATTTCTAGCATTTTCATTTATTGGGCATGTGTCGCCCTTTCCATTATTTCATTATTGTTGGGATATTTGTATTTCAGTTAATTCCAGTATCGTTACTATGGGTTTTATTCGGTTTGGATTCGTGACTTTAGTTTTCGTATGTGGACATTCGATTGACGAATGTATTATATTCATTGAATTTTGTGTTACAGGTTATTGTGGTGTGATTCTCAATTGTTGGTATGTTGTTAATAAAATAAATAAATCTTTTTCTTTGAATAAAAATTTGGAAAGTTATGTGTGAAATGTTTTGACACTTAGCTTAATTATTTTAGGGTGTTAAATTGGAAAAAATTATTTTTATCGACAGTGATGCTGAGAATGAACCAACTGTTTACCTTGATTTAATTTAATAAATGAGTGATCGCCCGGTATTGAATTAGGCGGGGTGTCACAGGTGGTATCAGAGCATCAGGTTCTAGTGTCCATAGGATCTGTACGGCTTATTTCGCTTTCAGCTTAACGTTATTGCTATAGAGCCCTATTTTTAGGATTGTTGTATTCCTGCTTTTACGTTAAAGTCTTCAGCTATTTGAGATTTTATGATAACTGTATACTAATAAACTTGTTCACGTTTCAGATGCCTCCGAGACGTGCTCTGAAATATAGGCGTGCCCAAGCCGAGCAGCCAGCAGCTCCAGCACCAGGCACAATGAATGCAAACGAAGTAGCCGCCATTGTTGCTCAGGCAGTGAATGCCGCGATAGCGGTGATTCAGCAGGCTCCACCCCAGGTTCAGGCAGTGGCGCCAGTACCAGCACAGCTTCCATCCGCATGGGAGAGGGTTCGGGATGCTTTTCAGAAAGCGCATCCCCCTGAGTTTTCTGGTAGCTCTGATATTGTTACAGTTAGCCAATGGAAGAAGGACATCCAGCGACACCTCCGTATGTATGAGTGCACTGATGTGTAAAAGCATTTATTGGCTTCATTTAAGTTGGTGGGAGCCGCATTACAGTGGTGGGAGTCCACTACTACTTTGGAGGAGAGGGACACGATCCCTATTCAGTTGTTCTGGGAGCGGTTTGATCGCAAGTATTTTCCACCCGCAGTGAAGACTGAGATGAGGCGGAAATTACTAAATCTGAAGCAGGAGAACCTTACTGTAGCTGAGTATGAGGAGGAGTTCACGAGACTTCTCACCATTGTGCCGGATGAGGGACCCACTGAGAGCAAGAAGATTATGCTGTTTGTCGACGGATTAGCTTGGAGGATCCGTCAGCACCTTATTGGAAATCTATCCCTGAGTACTTTCACTGATGTACTCAATGTCGCATTCCTACATTGCCAGGATCACCACTTCCATCTACAAGGAAGCAAGAGAGCAGGAGAGTCCAGCAGCAGGGCAGGACCGGGGGTAATAGTGCCAGTGGGGCACCAACTCATGGACAGACTCGTCAGCACGAGCAGAGTTCCCATTAGGGGGACCCTGCTAAGCAATTCCGTTTAGGTGATTCTAGGCAGGGATTCGGGGGTTTCAGGCAGGGCCATCAGGGCCATCGTAATCAGCAGGGCCAACACCGACCACAAGGTTAGCAGCAAGGCCAACAACGTGCACATCAGGGCCAACAGGGCCAGTGGCGTGGAGGTAACGGACAGCAGGACCATGGACAGCAGGGTTAGAGGGGCGGTAACTTCAAAGGCCGGTGCTTTGGGTGCGGTAAACATGGCCATAGGCGCCATGATTGCCCAGAGGGCGATAGGGCCCCACAGCAGCAGGGAGCCCATAATGAGCCGCAGAGACCACTTTTCCCACCTGCCCTCCCAGCTCCAGCCCAGGTGCCAGCCCTACCAGCCGTTCCTGCAGCTCCAGTACAGTAGGGGCAATTACAGTATGGACGTGTCTATAACGTCCACCAGGCCGTAGCTCCATAGGCACCACCCGCGATTGAGGGTATGTTTCCTATCCATGGTACTATGGGTCGAGTTTTGTTTGATACGGGGACAACACATTGTTTTATAACTACACATTTTGCAAAGTCCTTAGGGTTGCTAGCCACAGCAGAGAGCACCGTGACGTGTGTCGACTCACCACTAGGGAGTGGGTCACTTATTTTCTTTATATGCCGGGGAATGGGGGTAGAGATTGGTAGCTTAGTATTACCTGCAGACATGTTAGTCTTAGACATGCACGAGCATGATGTGATTATTGGTATGGATTGGCTCGCAGCTTATAGAGCCATGATTGATTGCTTCGGTGGGAGCATTGTTTCTACCATTCCGGGGCAAGAGATGTTTGTAGTGGCGATGCCTCGCCCAGAGGGAGGTTTGACCGCTCATTTGTATTACATAGAGGAGGATACCTCTAAGGACGTTGTGATTCCCTTAGATTCGATCCCTATTTTCAGGGAGTATTCTGATGTGTTTCAGGAGATACCTGGCCTACCGCCCAGTCGTGAGATAGACTTTGTTATAGATTTATTTCCTGATACGAGACCTATAGCACACGCACCGTACCGTATGGCTCCGGCAGAGATGCGAGAGCTACGAGATCAGATAGAGCAGCTATTAGGTCAGGGCTTCATTCGTAGGAGTACCTCACCTTGGGGCGCTCCAGTCTTGTTTGTGAAGAAGAGAGATGGTTCACTGAGATTGTGTGTGGACTACCGGGAGTTGAACAAGGTCAAAATACGAAATAAGTATCCGTTGCCTCGAATTGATGATCTGTTCGACCAGTTGAGGGGAGAAACTTTCTTTTCGAAGATAGATCTGAGTTCGGGGTACCATCAGTTACGTATTAGAGAGCGGGATGTTTCAAAGACTGCCTTCTTATCGAGATATGGGTCCTATGAGTTCAGGGTGATGCCGTTCGGACTCACAAATGCGCCAGCCGTTTTCATGGACTTGATGAACCGAGTATTCAGAGAGTTTTTGGATCAGTTTGTCATCGTCTTCATAGATGACATCTTGATATATTCACACTCAGAGGAGGAGCATGCCGAGCACTTGAGGCAGGTTCTTCAGACTCTACGAGAGCATCAATTGTATGCTAAGTACGAGAAGTGTGGATTCTGGTTGCGAGAGGTACAGTTCTTGGGCCATGTTATTTCTGAGCAGGGGATTGAAGTTGACCCGACCAAAGTGTCAGCGGTGAGGGAGTGGGGACAACCCACGACACCGACGGAAGTGCGTAGTTTCTTGGGGTTAGCCGGTTACTACAGGAGATTCATTCGGGGATTCTCCAAAATAGCAGGTCCATTGACGAATCTGACTCGCAAAGGGGTACCATATGTTTGGGATGACGCTTGGCAGTTGGCTTTCGACGAGCTGAAAGACAAGCTTACTTCAGTGCCAGTCCTTGCGTTACCGAAACCGGGTGTGGAATACCTGGTTTACACCGATGCGTCTTTACGGGTACTTGGAGGTGTACTCCAGCAGAAGGAGAAGGCTATAGCTTTTGCTTCCCGCAAGCTTAAGCCTCATGAGAAGAATTACCCCACCCACGACCTGGAGTTAGCAGCGGTCGTCTTTGCATTGAGGATATGGAGGCATTATTTATTTGGGGAGAAATTCCGTTTGTTCACAGACCATAAGTCACTGCAGTACCTGTTCACTAAGCGAGAGCTGAATATGAGTCAGCGCAGATGGCTAGAGTTTGTGAAGGACTACCAGTTCGATATACAGTATTGTCCGGGGAAGTCCAACGTAGTTGCTAATGCGTTGAGTCATAAACTGGTAGACGATGTAGCGGACGTCTGGAAAGCAAAGTGGAAGGAGTTGGGTCACCAGGACGCAGTGGCACGTTCTTTCATATCCGTGATGTCAGTCACACCCGAGATTGTTACGAGGGTGATACAGGCACAAACCACAGACCCATTTTTCCAGGAACAGATTCTGCGACTTCTAGCCGAGGGTGCTGAGTCCTATTCTGTTAGTTCTGATGGAGGTTTGCGATTTAATGGGAGATTTGTGGTTCCAGAAGGAGCAGAACTACGCCATGCAGTGATGACTCATTCTCATGGGTCCCGATTTGCAGTACATCTGAGAGGCGATAAGATGTACCAGGACATGAGGCGACAATACTGGTGGGGTGGGATGTAGAAGGACATCGCCGAATTCGTGTCCAAGTGTTCTACCAGCCAGCTGGTGAAGGTGGACCATAAAAAACCGTCAGGATTGCTTCAGCCATTGGAAGTACCCGCGTGGAAGTGGGAGAGTATTTCCATGGATTTTATTACAGGGTTTCCTGCATCACAGCGGGGCCACGATTCTATATGGGTGATTGTAGACCGTTTGACCAAGGTGGCTTATTTTCTGCCGGTGCGGACAGATTATACCACGGGTCAGTATGCTCAATTATTCATCACGAAGATTGTCAGATTAAACGGGGTGCCCCTGAATATTGTGTCAGATAGAGATAAGATTTTCATGTCTCATTTTTGAGAAAGCTTTCAGGAGGCTATGGGTACTGAGTTGAGGTTGAGTTCAGCTTACCACCCACAGACAGATGGACAAACAGAGCGTACTAATCAGATGCTAGAAGATATGCTACGCATGTGTATTCTCGATTTTGGAGGAGGTTTGGAGCCACATCTTCCACTGGTAGAGTTTGCTTATAATAACTCCTATCAGTTCACGATTGGCATGGCTCCATTTGAGGCTTTGTATGGCAGGCCTTGTCGTTCTCCAACTTATTGGCTCGAGGTGGGGGATAATAAGTTTCTAGGACCAGAAGTGATTCAGGAGACCTCCGCGAGAATTGAGATGATCAGGAGTCGTATTCGGGTAGCCCAGGACAGGCAGAAGAGCTACGCCGATGCGAAACGGTTCTTCCGGGAGTTTAATGTTGGAGATCAAGTGTTATTGCGTGTATATCCTATGAAGGGAGTGATGAGGTTCGGGAAGAAGGGGAAGCTGGCTCCGAGGTACGTGGGACCATTCCCCATCATTGAAAGGATTGGGCCGGTTGCATACAGGTTGAGATTTCCAGAACATTTACATCGCATCCATGATGTATTCCATATCTTGTCGTTGAGACGATATCTTCGGGATGATATGGCCCATACTCACATTGCGATAGATGAGATCGACTTACAGCCTGATAGCTCTTACGAGGAGAGACCGGTGGCTATCCTAGACTATAGTGAGAGGAGATTGAGGTCGAAGATAGTTCCACTTGTGCGGGTCCAGTGGGAGCATCATAATGTGGAGGAATCCACTTGGGAGCGCGAGGCAGATATGCGCGAGAAATATCCAAAGTTGTTTTTACCAAGTATGCCTTATTTTCTGAATTTCGGGACGAAATTCCGTTATTAGGGGGGGAAGTATGTAATACACCGTATTTTTATGCTATATTAATTTGGGGATTTATTAAATTTAATGTGAGTTAGTTATTTAATAAAAATCCAAAAATTAAGAAAATTAATTATGTTATAATTATTAACGTGACGAGAGTTAGTAATTGTGGGAAACTTGTTGAATATTACTAATGAGCAAAGTAATATATTATATTGGTTACATTGAATGTCATGAATGAATTAAATGACGATTTCGAAAATTTAAGTCGGAACGTGCTCGTGTCACGTCGGGACTAATTTTCTTAAATAAAAAGTGAATATTTTATAAGTTGCTCGTATGGTCATTTTGAGTGCGCCAACGCGTCCGGTAGGGTCGAGATAGTCAGAAAAGTGTACCCGGGGGTGTAGTTTGGGTCTCGGGGCATTTTTAGGCCTAATTAGTACCCGGGAGGGCATTTTAGTCATTTTACTTAATTGGGTAATTAAACCCACGAATTTCAGCAACCTATATCAGCCAACTAGGTTAGTCTTTCAGGGTTAGAATATCCATAAATCTATTGACGGCCATTAGAGAAGAGAGGAGAGAGCTCCAAGGCAATTCAAGGCCAAAAAGTCACCGGTTTGAACCGTCGCCACCACCACCGCGGTTGGTTCTTTGCGCCTAGTTTTGGTGTAGCAGCTATATTTCAATTCATCCTCTTTTTTCAAGGATTTCATAATTGGACATTGAACCCATTTCATATGATGGGAGTTGCCGGTGTATTGGGCGCTGCTTTGCTATGCGCTATTCATGGTGCTACCGTAGAAAATACTTTATTTGAAGATGGTGATGGTGCAAATACATTCCGTGACGAGGAACGTAGCCATACCAAAATCAGCCGTGAATCAGAATAGCAAAAATCCCAGGCAAGTGTTTAACTTGCTATTTTCGTTGGTGCAATCTTCATATTAGTTTAGGATTGATTTGTGATGAAAACTATGGAAGAAAACCCAATTTATGATAGGAGAATCCAGGTAGTATTGATTTATATGTTGATTCTGGAAACCCTTGCCATGTAAAGGAAATAAACCACGAAATTTTGATGATCATAAGAAAGAAATTCTGGAGAAAGATTGTTAGAAAAACTGTTTAAGAAAATTCTAGGGTTCTTGATAATTAGAGATAATTTTAGGTTGAAAATCAGTGTTTAAATGATGAATATGTACATGCCTAACGTTAGAATCATCTGATATATTGTTATAATGTTAGAAGTAGAATTCTGGGACGATTGAAACTTGAAAATATGGATTTGGTGTAATTTTGGTGATGAAACCCGTAACTGCATTCTGCAGAATTTTTCGCAGACCTTCTTGATCGATCGATCGAGCCCCAAGCTTCGATCGATCGAGCCCCAAGCTTCGATCGATCGACCCCTCCTGGCAGACTCCTAATTCCCTCCTTAAATGAGTTAAATTCAAATTGTCGTGATAAAATTCTTGGGCATTCTTGATAAAATGATTTGGGAGACATTGAGGACCAGTAGGGCATATGAATAAATGTTGGGACCTTTAATTTTCAACGAGAATGGTATTTATGGGACATTTACTTTAGGGTTGGTAAATTTATAAATCTAAAGGGTGAGGTGCGTAAGAGAGTTACGTTGGAACCTAATAAAGACACTTACTGAATTTCAGATTTGTGAGGATATAGTCCACGAGTGTCAGGTAATGAGTGAGAAAACCCTTCGAGTTAAGGTTAGGAATGAAACATTATACGAAATTCTATAAATGTGAATTTAAGGATAAATGGTATAATTATGGGTGACGAGAGGAACCTATATTTATATGATAAAGTGGTATATTTATATGATTGTGTGTACATATATTATATACTTGTGAAAATCATGCCCACGCTACTTGCTATCCCTGAGATTACCGCGCTGGGACAAGTCTTATCTCGATGGGACCTTTATGGGGGATATTGACTTGTACCCTAGAAGATAGATATCCTTGGTACAGGCTATCGATGTGATAGTTCAGACGGTCCTAAGAGACGCAGGTATGTCCCATCCTCTTAGAGACTTGGAATCTATGCTTCGCCTCAATATTGTTTGTGTATTTATGTTAATACAATTCGAGAGTGATTCCGATTGTATTCCCCTTAATATGAGTGATATGGGGTTCTGGATAGTAGAGTATGCATGCACGATAGATTTATGAGGGGTGCTATTTTTTATATATATTATACGAGTAGTTAATATATATATGAGATTATGAAATTTGAAACTGCCTACTGGGATTTGATAAGTAGGACATGGTTGTTGACTCAAATTATAAATACTTGTTTTGAGAAAGTATAATATGTCACTGTAAAATTTCATTGATTTCTATAAAGTTTAAAATAGAGGACTTTGGTTTCAAATTGGAACATCCTTTTTAAAAATGGAATCATTGAAGTGAAAATCTTACGAGTAATCTAAGTTAAATCATTTGGGAAGTCTAGTGCGATATATGATAAGATAAACCGTTAGGAAGGTTAGTGCGATAGGTGTGAACATTAGAAGAGAGGTGAGTATTTCTCAAGAGAGTGACGCACTAATATGTTGTTGCATTGGCCTGTATCAATTTAAATACTTGCTAAACATATTTTAAATCAAACACACTTTCGGGCTCTGACCCGTTTTTCTCTCTCTCTCTCTCTCTCTCTCTCTTGTATATATATGTATATATTTCAGGTGCCCGGCCACAGGGGTGTCTTGCTTAGGATCCCTTGAGAGGAACGTGCTACAGCTTAGGTGGGAGTTGCAGGTCACTTGCGTAGACGGCTTCCTTTATTGACTCCATTTCTAGCATTTTCATTTATTGGGCATGTGTCGCCCTTTCCATTATTTCATTATTGTTGGGATATTAGTATTTGAGTTAATTCCTGTATTGTTACTATGGGTTTTATTCGGTTCGGATTCGTGACTTTAGTTTTTGTATGTGGACATTCGATTGACGAATGTATTATATTCATTGAATTTTGTGTTACAGGTTGTTGTGGTGTGATTCTCAATTGTTGGTATGTTGTTAATAAAATAAATAAATCTTTTTCTTTAAATAAAAATTTGGAAAGTTATGTATGAAATGTTTTGACACTTAGCTTAATTATTTTAGGGTGTTAAATTGGAAAAAATTATTTTTATCGACAGTGATGCTGAGAATGAACCAACTGTTTACCTTGATTTAATTTAATAAAGGAGTGATCGCCCGGTATTGAATTAGGCGGGGTGTCACACTATGAGGGTACGATCTTCATATTTGGAAACATATTAATTGACAACGTATAAATAATTTTAGTTAAGTAGGGATATCAATGTTTTTTGAAGTATAAATTTAATTAGCATAATGTTTATCCATTTCATGCATGTTATAGGTCAAAGAGTAACACCAGTGCAACGATTTGTGATAGAGTCCAATCACCCTCCTTCACACCCTAGTCATCAAAATGTTGTCAATTTTATAGACATTGTTTCATCGGGTGCTAATACCAATGAGGGAATGATTGTGAACTTAGTAGCTTTACCCATTGATTTTATTCGATATTTATTGTCATAGATTTCTTTTTGGGGTTATTGCAGAGGAAAAAGATATGTCTGTGTGCTCTTTTTGTATTGTGATTACTTATGCTATTTTTTTTAATAGGTTCTAGTTCCAGTAAGCGAGGTAGGGAACCAACACGAGGGATTGGTTTTAAGAATAAGCTAGAGAGGGGGGAGAGCATCCATATCCTAATCTCGAAGGGTCATTTAGTAGGGTTCTCTTCTTCGAATTTAAAATCTAAGGCAGACATTGTTATCTGAGAAAATGCCCCATTCAATTTCAGGTATTGGAAGGAAATTCTAGAAGATAAAAAAAATCATATGTGGATACTTGTTAGGGTTATCTACCTATGATCATTTATGGAACAAAATCTGCATTTAGAGTTGTGAGCTATTTTTTTTATTTCTTTTGAATATGACAACTTTCAATTGCCAAATGATGATTACATGAAGTCTTTAGTAATGGCACAACTCAAAAATTAATTTCGTAACTTTCGCTCGAAAATGTATTGTGAACACTTCAAGACACACAGCTCTTTGGAACGGTCTCTTCATCATCATACTATGGAATTAAGCGAGGCCAAATGGCATGATCTTTGTTTGACACTTGCGGATGAAAAAATTCAGGTTAAATATGACTTTTAATTTTTTTTATTATTTGTGTGAAATGCTGATTTGGCATGTTGTTTTTGTGTAGTAAACACTATGCAGATTATAATATTGTAGTAAAAACTATTTGTTTTTACCTTGATATTATTTTTCACATACTTACTAGACCAACCAATGTTAGTGGGGAGAGTCTAATTAAGATCCAATGCTTTACTTGAGTTTTGTTATACTAAGACCTTTAATTAGGGGTTTACATCTAGATATCTATTTTTAAATTTATTTTAACATGAATATTTGCAGAAAAGAGTGAAATAAACTTGAATAATTGATTGAAGCAGACGATTCTCCACTGAAGTGGAAGCAAAGGATTTCGTCAAGTGGAGTTTGATATGGTAAATATCTCTATAAATATTGTTTCTAAACCAATCATTTTAATTTGTTTTAGCACTTTATTTTTCATCAAAATCTGTACAGCATGATAAGGAGAATGGAACTCTGGCATCCATGAGTAAGGTATGACATAAGACTCATTAGAGATAAAAAAAAGGGGGAAATAGGGTGACTACAACGGCTGGCAATGTCTATGTAAGAAGTGTTTCAATAGTAGTTTGTTAATGACTTTTTTTACCTATATCATATGATATGATTATAATATCTTCATTGTTATTAATAGGATGATATGCAAGCAATACTCAATTCCCAATCTGAACTTGAAGACGGTGTGGTGATGAATGATGGTGATGAATTTTAAGAAATTCTAGGACATCGCTCGGCATATGTATGTGGTCGTGGGGTTGGTCTTAAACCCACATCATCCACAGTTGCTGCTGTGAAAAAGGAGAAAGACAATGAGAGAGATAGATAAGTTGCTGAGGCAAGGAATGACACTGATGAGGTAAGTAGGGAAATAAATGAAGCAAGGAGAGAAGCTAATGAAGCAAGAAGGGAGAACGCGATAATGAAAGGACGAATGGATGAGCTTAATGGAAAACTTAAGGCATTAAGTAACCTCGTAACACAACAATATAACTCTTCGTGGTAAGCACATAACCCCAAACTTGTTTTATATTTGACAAGTACAATTTTTACTTTCTCTTGTTATCCGCTGATAATAATCCTAATACACAGAGAAGAAAACATATAGCTTTTTTTGTGAGTGGGTGGGGTATAATTGGGAAACGAATTTGATGTTAATGAATGTGATTTATCGTATTTTTATTATTATTTTTCAAGATTTGTAAGTGAAATTTATAACTATGCTTTGATTATTCTTCCAAAATTTATTGTCGTTGTTTTTCAAAGTGATAATTCTAAACAAATTCTTTGTTTTTTTTGTAGATTCAATGGAAGATTTTGTAGAGGAGAGTACCAATAAAGAATAATGATGGATTAGACCTATTTTATTTTATTTTTTTAATGGTAGCACATTTTTTGTAAATAATTTGTTTGAAATAGTGTTTAGCGTAGGAACTTTTGAGACAAATATTTGTTTTTCAAAGATTGATATCTTTATGATCTATATAAATTTCAATGACTTTATTAGAATTGTGTTGTTGATACCACATTTAGTCAGCTGAAGTGTACCAATCATATGAAGACACATGTCAATCTACGTAGCAAATACAAACACTGTCAATGAACAACATACTTTCATCGAGCTACTTAAGCCTACCAAGAAACTTAGGCGATCTGAGATACTTAGGCCTACCGAGGAACTTAGTTGGTCCGAGCTACTTAAGCCTACCAAGCAACTTTGGTGGTTCGAGCTACTTAGCTAGTAGAGCATCCAATCAAGAAAACCAAAAAGGCGACTACATATTAAATGCGCATTATTATTGTACAGATGTATATGTCTACTAGATAACAGCGCATTTACCTTTTCATATGTACAGCCTCAAGGCTATAAATACATTATAACCTCCTCATAAGAAGGGGACTTTGGATCTCTTGGAAAACCCATAATCGAGATTCAAGGCAGACAATCAACAATACAATAACAGTGGACGTAGGCCATTTTTATAGCCGAACCACTTTAAAAATCCATTGTCTTATTTATTTGTTCATTTTTATCTGTGATTAATTAATTAGATTGCATCTAGTTTTTTACATCAACAAATTGGCGCCGTCTGTGGGAAACGACTATATTTAGCATTTTTCACCAAACAACCCATCATCTATGGCTGAGATTCCTGAATCCAGTAATCAAAAACTGGGGTCCCTCCAAACCCCTCTACTCCACCAAATATTCACGATCTCGCTAGCATAATGGCTAATTTAGACCAAGGGCAAATGGCCATGCAAGAAACCATGCGTCAACTTATACAAACTGTTCGAAATGGAGTGTCGGCTCAATCTGGACAACGAATTGCTCAGAGAAATACCCATCTGCCATCTTTAAGAACTAGACGAACGCTATTCTCGGAGGTCTCTCAATCTAGACGTACTAGCTCACATCGTACTGAGTGGACTAATGATCCTTCTTATTAACTAGGTCGGACTTCATCAGTACGAGCTACAGATTCCCAACGGAATGTCACTCTAACTCCAGAACGGACCAGTTCTCTGGAAAGGTTGAGTAGAGTCTCTCCTTTTGATGAATTGGGTCCTATAAGGAATGGAAATCCTCCTAGGATGGCGTCGAACAACTCTCAACACCCATCAAATCTAAGGGAAGGATCTTCCCATTCACGCCCAATAGCCCGTAATAAAATGTCCCAGGAGGAAAACTCAACGCGATCAGTCGCTCGAACAAATAGGCCTGAGGTGGGAAACGATGCATGGAAAGGCTCTATTCAAAGGTTGGAAAACAGGTTAGGGGAAATGGCTAAGGCCAAAAATCCTCTACAAAGAACTTTTGTCTAAGGGACACCATTCGTGCAGGTAATTGTGGATTTTTCCACACCATCAAAATTCAAAGCTCTATGGTGACACCTAAATATGATGGAAAAACTGATCCTGTCCTCCATATAGAGCGATACCAAGCTGCTACCGATAACTATGTGGTTCTAGATGAGATGAGATGCAGGGCATTTTCAGGAACTCTCATCGGGTCAGCCCAGATATGGTAAAACAACCTTCCTCGGGGGAAGATTACAACTTTCCTTCAACTGGCAAAGCTTTTCATAGGAAACTTCTGTTTTGGTGTGAAACCAGTTAAAAGAGTAGCACACTTACTGAGCATTAGACAAAAGACAGAAGAAAGTACCAGGGACTATATTACTCATTTCAATAACGAGAAACTTGATGTAATTGATTATGAGGAGAAGACAATAATTAATGCTCTTACGAGTGGATTATTACCAGACAAGTTATACTATACTTTGGACAAAGATCCACTTAGGACCATGGTAGAATTAATGGCAAAGGCAGCCAAGATCATGAACGCTGAGGAAGCCATGGCTACGAAGAAGAATACAAACACTAAGGAGATCAAGGTTGAGGCCAATAAAATCAAGAAGAAGGATCAGAAGAACAATAGTGGCAACATGCAGTCGGAAGGTAAACAAATGATGGAGTAGATAAGGAAGTATGGAAATTATCCTCCCTTGAAAGTAGATATAAATCACATTCTAGAGGAGATAAAGAACAGGAAGGAGTTAACCTGGCCAAGGAAAATGAAGGCAGATCCTGACAAAAGGGACAAGTCCAAATATTGCGAGTTCCATACAGACCATGGCCATATGACCAAACATTGCATAGCTCTCCAGAATGAAATTGAGGCACTCATCAAGTGAGAAAAAATTATTAAGTATGTTGATCATCAAAATGGTGGAAAGACCAACGACAGAGGAAGATAAATATCTAAATCTCCTCGCAGACCAAAAGATGACAAGAAGAGAGATCATGAAGATGATCCAGAAGATGATCCCGATCTCCCCAAAAGGTCAAGGCAGCCTGAGCGTGAGGTATTTTCAATCCATTTTGGATCATTTGAATGTAATGTCATTAAAGGTGGAGATGCAAGAGGTAGAGATATTACTGCAAAAAGGAAAGCTTACCTCAATGAGGCCCAAGCTTGCTCTTACATACAGCGCATAAATTTGTCTAAAGATGATCGCCCGAGGAAGGTGAATAGGGATAAAATAATCATCAATTTTTCTAAGAACGACCTGGAAAGTGTACTATATCCTCATGATGGCCCATTAGTGATCAAGATGAGAATGAAGGAGGTGGTGATTTAACGGGTACTAGTGAATAATGGTAGCTCTGCAGATATCATGTTATACCCATGCTTTGATAGTTTGAATCTGAAGTTAGCCCAGTTGAAACCATATCATAGGCCCCTCATCGGTTTTATAGACAAAAAGGTTTTTCCACTTGGGACGATCAAGTTGGACATGCTTATTGGTATATGGCCTACTCGTCGAACAGAACGAGTACGCTTTTTTGTAATGGATAAAAATGTTCAATCAGCCTACAACATCATCATGGGAAAAGTAGGTCTCAAGAAGTTCAAGGTTGTACCATCTACTTTACATCAATGTTTAAAGTTCCCAACTAATTTTGGAGTGGGAGTTGTTAAAGGCGACCAGAAAGTAGCTCGGGAATGATACTATTCATCTACTAAACATGAAGAATGAGAAGAATCCAGGAAGAAGACTACTACATATCAAGTGTATGAAATAGAAGATGCAGAGATTCAAATATTAGATCCTAGAGAGGAGTCTCAGCTCGTGAAGGGCCAGGTCATGGAAGCTACCGAAAATATCATTCTGGACGATGAACATCCAGAGCTAACAAACCAAATTGCTGCGTCATTGGATGTATCGATAAAATAGGAACTGGTAGCATTTCTAAGGCGCAAAAAATAGACTTTTGCATGGAGTCATGAAGATATTCCAGGGATAGACCTAAATTTCCTGTGCCACGAGCTCAACGTTAATAAGGAAGTCAAGCCAGTAAAGCAACGAAGAAGAGTGTTCAGTCCTGAAAAGAACCAAGCTATACAAGAAGAGGTAGAGAAACTACAAAAAGCCTTTTTTTATTGAGAATGTTAAATATACAGATTGGTTAGCAAATGTGGTGATGGTAAAGAAGAAAAACGACAAGTGGAGGATGTGTGTGGACTTCACTGACCTTAATAAGTCCTGCCCAAAGGATCATTTTCCTTTGCTTCGAATCGATCAGCTGGTGGATGCTACCTGGGGGCATGAATTGTTGAGTTTCATGGATGCTTACTCTGGTTACAACCAGATTAAAATGAAACTTGACGACAGGGAAAGTACCTCTTTTGTCACCCTAAGGGGAACTTATTGCTATAATGTTATGCCTTTCGGACTTAAAAACGTAGGTGCAACATATCAGAGGCTGATGAATAAGGTGTTTGCAGAGAAAATCAGTCATAACATGAAAGTTTATATCTACGATATGCTGACGAAAAGCAAGAAAGATGATGATCATTTAGTTAACCTAGGTCAGGATTTTGATCAACTAGAGAAATATCAAATGAAGTTGAATCCCACCAAATGCATATTTGGAGTACGAGAAGGTATATTTCTCAGGTATATTGTTAACCAGTGAGGTAACAAGGAGAACCCTGAAAAGATCAAGGCCTTATTGGAGCTACGATCTCCAACTACGAAAAAGGAGGTGTAAAGTCTCACAGGGCGAGTTGCAGCACTTAATAGATTTATGTCACGAGCAACAGACAGATGCCTCCCATTCTTCAAAACACTTCGAAACACTTTTGAGTGGAATGATGAATGCGAGGAGGCCTTTCAAGAGTTGAAAAAATATCTGAGGACACCTCCATTGTTATCTAGACCAGTGATGGGAGAAAGGCTATACTTATATTTGGCAGTTTCAGATAACGCGGTTAGCTCAGCATTGATAAGAGTGGAGGACGGAGTGCAGAAACCAGTCTATTACACCAGCAAGGCATTCCGAGGAGCAGAGATCAGATATGCAAGACTGTAGAAGTTGGCACTAGCACTAATCGAAGCAAGCAGAAGGATGAGGCCATACTTCTAAGCCCATACTATAGTAGTGTATACTGATATGCCATTAAGACAAGCTTTGCATCAACCATAGAAATCAAGAAAATTAATGCACTGGGAAGTAGAACTTGGTGAATATGATATAGTTTATGAGCCCAGGTCGTCACTTAAAGGGTAGGTAGTAGTAGATTTTGTCGGATATTTTACTCATTCTAATGCATCTGAAGAGCAGGAGTTTAATAAAACTAATCCGTGGATGTTACGGGATCATCAAAGATAACACCTGACCAAATTTAATCCATGGATAACCAAGAGAAGATAGTCAATGAGCAGAGAGAAGTATCAGGGGGAGATATAAGGAAGTATCAAATATTCCATCGAGGAACCCTGTCTGACCAAGAGTTTGATAATGAAGTATCTGTATGGAATCTATATATGGATGGCTTTTCGTGTGCCACAGGCAATGGAGCAGGAATAGTTTTAAACAGTCCTGACGGAATTGATATGGAGTATGCTCTATGTTTCCAATTTAAGGCTTCCAATAATGAAGCTGAATATGAAGCTATGGTCATAGGTCTAAGTCTGGCCAAAACCATGAAGGCAGAGAAAGTTATTGTATTTAGTGACTCATAATTAATCGTAAATCAAATTATTGGGTTGTACGCAGCGAAGGGACAACTAATGGTCAAGTATCATGCAAAATCTA
Source organism: Sambucus nigra (assembly GCA_949130495.1). NCBI lineage: Eukaryota > Viridiplantae > Streptophyta > Magnoliopsida > Dipsacales > Adoxaceae > Sambucus > Sambucus nigra. The sequence goes on along the minus strand of OX422214.1, from coordinate 376,469,462 downwards.
TGGAAGTTGTCTCAACTTTTTTTGCAGTTTAGTTGATCAGAATACCGAGATTGGAGAATTCAAGAGCTGATGCCCTAGCTCAGCTGGCATCAGCAACACGCACCGAGCTACACAGAACAATCCCAAGAGAAATCTTTGTAGATCGGAGCGTAGATAAAGATTTGATGATGAACTTCATTACCCTCGACTTGGAACCATCCTGGATGGATCCCATCAGGGTCTATATCAAAGAGTGGGCTTTGCCAACTAATAAACTCGCAGCCAAGAAACTAAAGTTTAAAGCTGATCGCTTTGTATTGACCAGTGGCATTTTGTATAGAAGAGGCGTTATAGCAGGACTACAGAGATGTGTCCATCCCTCCGAAGTTAACGACTTAATTGAAAATTTTCACGAAGGGTCTTGTGGGGCCTATGTAGCAGGTAGTACGCTTTCGCAAAGAATAACCACACAGGGGTATTACTGGCCAACGATGAGAGCTGACTGTGCAGCTTATGCTAATAAGTGCGATAAATGCCAACGTTTTGCTTCCATCTAAAGAACTCCCCAAGCATTGTTAACACCCATTACGTCCCCTTAGCCATTCGCCATATGGGGGATACATTTGGTCGGGCCACTTCCAATGACTAAAGGGAGATTCAAATACCTAGTAGTTGTTGTGGATTACTTTACCAAATGGGTGGAAGCTGAACCACTCATTGACATAACGTATGACAAGGTCTATCAATTTATTTGGAAGAGTATTATTTGTAGATATGGTCTCCCACACGCATTCATTACTGACCATGGGTCCCAATTTGACAACGAGGCATTCTCTGTATATTTCCATCAATCCAATTTACAGAAGATCCACTTTGCGCTAGGCCATCCCCAGAGCAACGGGCAAACTAAAGTGACAAACATAACCCTACTAAATGGTCTAAAACATCGGCTGGATGGCGCAAAAGGAAACTGGATTGAAGAGCTACACTCTGTGTTGTGGGCTTATCACACTACACTGCGGACAACAACTGGGGAATCTCTGTACATGTTAACATTAAGGAGTGAGGCTATCATACCTGCTGAATTGGGCCTACCCACACATAGGGTGCTTAATTTCAATTCTCCCACAAGCGACTTGTTGAGGCATTTAGACCTGGATATGCTCGAAGAAGTTAGGGAAGAAGCAGTAATCAGGAATGCTGCATACCAACAACGGACAACCTTGTTCTACAACAAAAGGGTGAAGAAGTGCGATTTGAAAGAAGGGGATTATGTGCTAAAGAAAGTGATCCAAAAGCATAACAAACTGGAGGCCAACTAGCATGGACCTTACAGAGTAACTGAAGTTGTTCGTCCTGGGACATACATAATTGAAACTTTGGAGGGAGAAGAATTCAAGAACGCATGGAATGCAGAGCATCTACGCAAGTACTACCAGTAATTAAAATCCATATGTAACACAGTTCTTTTAATATGAATAAAGTGATGTTTCACCCATATTTCCTCCTTTGTTGAATTTTTTTCGGAATATTAGTGCTACACACTACACAAAAATGCAAATTCAGAGCAGTAATTGTAAGGACATTTTTGTCCATTATCAATATGTATGTCGTACGCCGTTACACCGTTGAAGAAACTCAAGATCGCATCTACGTCAACGAATCTGAATATCAAAGCGTCTTCAACATCATAACCTCTGCAAGAATGAACATGGTAAAGTTTTGTTTTTAAGTCCCTTAAAGTTTCATACTTAGTATTGGGAAATTTTTATAAAATGATTTTTTATAAAAATAAGAAGTAACTTTTTTCAAGAAAAATGAGGTTTTTAAAAGATTTTTTATTTTATGGTAAACCAGACCGGTCCGCCCATATTTTAAACGAATTGATCTGCCTCCATACCGGTCCGCCTCTATGACGGACCAATCCTCTTTTCCAAAAATAGTATACCTCGGATCGAATGCAAACCGATGAAACCACTTTTAAAAATGATCCGGTACGAGGTCGGACCGATCCGCCTCCAAAACGGACCGATCTGCTTTGGATAATTTCGCACAGATCCGTGAGATTTTTTACCACCGATTCATATTTCCTATATATATTCCTTGTTCGGTGGTGTATTTTTTTAAGTCTTTGAGAAAACGTTTCTAAGAGTTCAAACACAACAAGACTTCGTTTTTTGATGTGCCAAACAGATATTTGATTCACACATAAAAATCCCAATTACTTTTGTGAATCTTTTGGAACCCTAGAACATAAGCTTTGCTATTGTTCAACCTTTGTGGGGAGATCTTTGCGACCGAGAGTTGCGTGTCAATGCTGAGGGAGTCTCTACAAAGTGTTATGGCTGCTTGTCAATAAGGAGAGTTGTGGTTCTTCCTTTGTTGTTTGGGCCGCGAGTCCTTGGAGGGTGTTGCGTGTATTCTCTTGTTGAGTTCAAGACCGCGTGTCTTTGTGGGTCTGCTGCGCGTTGATCCATTGCAGATTTCTCTATGCAATTGTAAGTTGCGATTTATATATTCATAGTGAAATAAAGGTTTTACCCGAAAGGGTTTTTTTCCTGAAATATGTGTCTCAGCATATTTTTGTGTCACATCCTTTGTTTATTTATGGGTTGACACACGCACCTTAGATGCATATTTAGGGGCTGAATTAAATAAAGGTTGATTGGAAACTTGCGAATTTAATTTAATCATTTATCACCCGATCGCATTTTTTAGTAACCACCAACTCCGGTTGGTAGGCAATTCATTTACCACTAGCTCCGGTTGGTCGGAAATTAAGTAACTACTAACTCCGGTTGGTCGATGATACAGTAGCCACCAACTCTGTTTGGTCGGTAATTCAATAACCACCAACTCTGATTGATCGTCAATTCATTAACCACCAATTCCGGTTGGTCGGTAATTAAGTAACCACCAACTCCGATTAGTCAGTGATTCATTAACCACCAACTCCGGTTGGTCTGTAATTTAGTAACCATCAACTCCGGTTGGTCGAAAATTCATTAACCACCAACTCCGGTTGGTCGGTAATTAAGTAACCACCAACTACGGTTGGTCGGTGATTAAGTAACCATCAATTCAGGTTGGTCGATAATTCAATAACCAGCAACTCTGGTTGGTCGATAATTCATTAACCACCAACTCCGACTGGTCGGCAATTAAGTAACCACCAACTCCGATTGGTCGGTAATTCAGAAACCACCAACTCCGGTTAGTCGATATTTTTGTAACCACCAACTCCGATTGGTCGGAAATTTAACTCCCACCAACCCCGGTTAGTCTGTAATTTAACACCCACCAACTCAGGTTGGTCGGCAATTTAACACCACCAACTCCGGTTGGTCGTCAATTTAATAACCATCAACTCCGGTTGGTTAGTTGGTAAATAAAAATCATATAGTGCAATAGCCTGTTTGATCACGGGTGATCTCAAGGGATATCCCAAACTAGGCAAGAAAATGGGTGACCTCCCGAGGCATCCACTGTCTAGGCAACAAGGTAATCTTGGCAAGATTACTACAACTAAGCATGAACATAGGATGAAAATCATTCCATTGCTTAGTCCCAAAGAGTGAAAAGTCACTAAACTCAGACGATAAATGGGACAAGTTCCATTATCTAAAAACAAAACAAGACATTTCGTCCTTCTATATATATATATATATATATATCCAACAACGAATAACAAAGACATTCTACAAAATATTTCCAAGGAAGTGAAATTGTAAAAGAAACTAAACATTTCTTTATTAAAACCAAGAAAATTACATACGATATGAAATTTGATTACATACAAATGTCATATTCTATGGGTTTCTTTCCCTCTGCTTTTGAAACAGGTTCCACCCCAGCTGGAGGATCATCTAATGCATAAGGAGAATTTATGAAGTTCATATCTCGTAGCATTCTGACATTGATTATGGATGGTCGATCAAGTAAATGCTCTTGATGAGATATCTCAAAATTTGAATGAAGACTATAATCACGGAGTTACTTTGAGATCAAAATCTAAGGAATGGCACGGGCTAGAATCCAGCTAAGGTCAAGTTTGAAGGGAGGCACAGGTAAATCAAGAACTCCAGGTTCATAATAATCCCATAAGGCATGACCTTGCTCCAGTTTCAAATCATATAAGGCATTCAACCATCCCTTCTTATATCCTTCGTTGCTCGACTACTACAAATGAGCATTAAGATGATACAGAGCTTCATTATAACCAGCCATCCAAAACTCCATAGGCTGCTTGTGAAATTGATAGGTCAATCTATCAAGTTGCTCGTGGAGCTTTTTTACCAAAAGATCCTTATTTTCCAATACTGAATTTTGGTTGGAGAGTTGGTCAGAGAGAGCTTTCATTTTTTGAGACATTTTGACCAAGGCTTGAGTTTTGGCTTTTAACTGAGTGGCTTCATTTAATAAATTCTGGTCAATCCTCGTCTCTTCAACACTTTTTCGAATAGCTCTACCTCTACCCCTTGAGGAGGATGTCGATTTAGCTCGTTTAAAAGTCTCCAGATCTTCTCTCAAGGCAGTATTTTCAACCTCTAAAAAGGAATAACCCTCATCGTTAACTGGAACCAAGGATCTCGAGGAAGTAGAGGCATCAATTTTAAGTGATTTAACTCCTCCTGCAGCGTAACATTTTCTTCTTCCAACAGCTTGGAAATGTGTTTGTGCTCTTCGACCTCACGACTTAGAACATTTTCTCTTCTCTTATGAGGAGAGAGATACTTATCATAACCCCGAACAACACTCAATTATTGACACTTTTGCTCATAACCCTCATATGGGAGTTTGCTGGATTCTTTGTACTACTGTTGAAGTTCCTCGATCGTTCCTTAAAGATCTTCAATCATTTTGTAATAAGCCACATTATAGGCTACAGCACGATCAAGTAGGCACTTCAAGTACTGGTAAGCATCAATTACTCGTTCAGGGGCATCTGATCCGAGGATGTCAATTATTTGGGCCTCGATAAAGTCTGCATGGCCAGCTTTGAAATAGTCATTGCATTTCTTCATCAACTCTATTTCATTAGCCGATAAAAGTTCCATCTTGTCCAAAAACTAGCAAAGAGAAAATAAAAAATAAAATCAATAATGATGCTAACAGAGCAAGTAAGAGGGAAATTCCAGACGAATAACAAAAGTTCATTTCTTATTCATCACGATAAAAGAAAATACATTTCAAGGTTACATCCAAGAAATAACGCAATAAAAGACTCGAACAACTTTATACTATCTCCTTATTTCCTACAACCTCCTCGGACGGTTTGGATGAAGGGATTGGTTGCTCAGAGAGCGATGGCAGTTGCTCGGCAGATGTGCTAGCTTATTGGACTTACTTAGAGGGACTTGCTCTCCTATCATCATATAAGACTCATCTGATGAAGATTCATCTTCTTCTTCTTCTTCCCCAGGAGAGGGAGGAGGTCCATGAGTATGCTCCTGGAATAACTCAGAATCTTCAGCAACATTCAATTTCTTCAAAGCTGCTATCCATCCATCCCTAAAATATTTAACACTGACATACTCCATTTGAGAAGACATAACAGCCAGGTACTTATTCCAACCCTTGTCCCAACCAACACTAAAATATTTCTTAACAGTAACTTTCCTTTTTGCTCTCTTCGAGGAAGTCTTTTCCCTAAGGAGATCTTCGGCAGATTTCAGTTTCTCTTCCACCTCTGTCTTACGTCGTTCAGCATCTTTAATCTTGGGAACATTTTCCTCAACATATTTAAGCTTGACTTCAAGCTCCTTTTCACGTTGTTCAGCGTCCTTAAATTTCTTCTCCAACTCTTTGGAGCCATCTACGGCTTGTTCTCGATTTATTTCAACAGGCTGGAATTGTTTCTCCCATGCATTCTTATCTTCCTCGTACTTCTGATGAGATTCCTTCAAAGATTGAGTTAATCCAGCAAAAGCTTCTTTTATTCCACCCGAGGAAGTGGAAGCCCTGATGGCTTCATCTTTCTTCAAAATACTATTAAAACACGTCACGAGCTGAAAAAGGAAATAAGTTTAATTCAACATATGAACATAGTACTAGAGGATAAAGGACTCGGGCTAACGATAATTACTTACACAATGTGTTGAGCAGCCAAGGTAGTAATTCTCTCACGAGAAAAGGTGTCTTCAATACCTTGGAATTCTGGGGCAGTCCAATATATGATCAAGCCCATAGCAGAGCTCAGAGGAATAAGAGTTGGAACATTACCCTCGGCATTTAAAGGTTGAGAAACAGAGTCAATAGGACATCTTTTCAATCTCCTCAGAGGAACACTTTCAATTACAGATGTTGTCTCTCCTTGTGAGATATCAACAGTTTTAATTGAAGGTGTTGCCTCTTTTGGAGGCACAGGGGGCTTCTTGCCAGTTTCTTTAGCAGCAGTAGATGGGGGTACATATACATTCTTTATCCCCTCATGTGGGGCATCCTGCTTATTCTTCTTTGCCCTTTCAGTGGCAAGGGCAAACTTGTCAAAAAATGCGAGAGCTTTCCTTTTCTTCATCAGATCAGTAATAGGAGTACTTAAATCAGACGAAGATCCTTCCACACTGGTTTCAGAAGTTGGTATCCGATCAAGATCAACAACCATAGGACGAGCAATGAAAGATGAAGTGGATCTTCTGTATCTCAACAAATATGAAGCAGACCTCACGTGCTCTCCATTGATCGACTGATGCAAGCTCCAGATAAGTTTTAAATTTTTTATGTTAACGTCTATCTCTTTTGGGAGCTTCCTGTTACTGTCAATTGTAACAAACAAAATTAATGCCAGTGATGCATTTCATCGAATATAAAGAAAATAAGATCAAAAAATAAAAACAACCTATCCCATTGCCATAAAACGGACATTTGGGAACTTGGTACACATCATTTCCCTTTAATGGTGGGGTATTGCCAATTTTTCATCGCAACTCCATGATCAAAGTATTCCCTATTGTCGTCGGGAAGATTGAAAACTAAAGCTCTATTCGAAAACCTAGTTTTTAAATAGAAAGTAGTGTCACTGGTAACCCATCTATAACAATACATAATTTTCAAAATTCCCAAATGAGTTCCATGAAGTTGATTCAACTTATATATGCCATTAACTACCCTCCATGTATTTGGATCTACTCTAGCAGGTACAATATCGAAATACTAGCAAAACTCCAAACACAGGGGATTTGGTGGGAAAGAAAAGCCACACTCATATACAAAAAGAGTTGGGAAGCAGTGTCCCTCCGCTAAAGAAAATATATCAGAAGTACAAGAAAGTTCTTCCAAAATAGCCCACGAAGGGATTGAAAAATTAGATCAAAATTTATCCAACGATTCAACAAGATAAACCATGGTGAATAAAGTAAATAAAGAAGAGGGAAGAAAATCTTACAGAATAAAGAGAGATCGTTTAACAATGAATAATGGAAAGAACAAAGGCACAGGATAGAGAGAAAATGAAGAGTTCAGATTTGAAAAGTAGAAGTCGATAGGATTTCTATCGCACTTAAATACTTTACCTCAGGAATGGAGAAAAACAATTATTACAATGGAAGACGTTTGTGTTTTTTACGGCTAAAAGAGGAAAAGGGCACAAATATCGAAGTGATCGTGAAAAATGCAAAATATTTACGAAGTTTGATATTATGCACCCAAAAGGAATTATATACAATGAAAATTTACCTAAATCTCTGAAGACCAGTAATCTGAGCAGCATTCAAGCAAAATGTTCCACAATCTTTTTCAACCTCAACTGTGAAACATTGGGGGCTTCTGTTGATACCGAGTTTAGTCAGCTGAAGTGGACCAATCATATGAAGACACGTGTCAATCTACATAGCAAATACAAATACTGTCAATGAACAGCATACTTTCACCGAGCTACTTAAGCCTACCAAGCAACTTAGGCGGTCTGAGATACTTAAGACTACCGAGAAACTTAGGCGGTTTGAGCTACATAATCCTACCAAGCAATTTAAGTGGTCCGAGCTACTTAGCGTGCAGAGCATCCAATCAAGAAAACTAAAAAGGCGACTACTCATTAAATGCGCATTATTATTGTATAGATGTATATGTCTACTAGATAACAGCGCATTAGCTTTTCATATGTATAGCCTCAAGGTTATAAATACATTGTAACCTCCTCATAAGAAGGGGACTTTGGATCTCTTGGAAAACCCATAATCGAGATTCAAGGCAGATAATCAGCAATACAACAGTGGACGTAGGCCATTTTTATAGCCGAACCACTTTAAAAATCCATTATCTTATTTATTTGTTCATTTTTATATGTGATTAATTAATTAGATTGCATCTAGTTTTTTACATCAACATGTGTATATGAGTTATTTTCAGTATTATATGAAATTGGATGACAAGTAATAAAAACATGCAGCGAAATTAAGTTGTTACCAAAGCAACATGTATATGTATTGTGAAAAATATTGCATCAATTTATGGAAATTTTTTTGCAATAAAAAATGTCATTTAGTGTAGAATTTAAATTGTTAAGAAAGTTGGTCCGTACAAATTTATGATCAAATGTGGCGACTTTTTGCCACGAAACAGCATTTTTGGTGGCGATTCTTTGGTTTGCTACAAAAAATAGCCTTTTGGTGGAAAACTATCAACTATGGGTGGCAATTTAATATTTAGAAAGTTGTTCCATACAAATTTAAGTTCAATTGTGGTGATTTGTTTTACCACTAAAGGTTCCTTTTGGTGGTGATTTTTTATTTTGCTACAAAAATAGACTTTTGGTGGTAAACTGTCAACTATTAGTGGCAATTTAATCTTTATTAGATGCAAAAAAAATTGCCACCTGAACAGATGTTTTGGTGATGAAGTGATTTTGTCACTAAAAAATCAACTTTTAGTGGCGATTTTAATAAATTTCCATGAAAACAATCTGTGGCACACCTTTAGTGGCAATAGCATGACGAAATTTTTTTTTCTACTAAAAGATTTCTGGCGAATTTTTTATAATTAGGTGCAAAACATTATGCCACTAAAAATCATTTTTTTTCTTGTAGTGCCAATATCGACAAATGATGTTTCTCTTGAGGAAATTGGCCACTTTCTTGGCATTCAGAACTGCGTATGACTCAGTTTCGACCCATTTAGAGAATTATTGAATGGTGACTTGTATGAACTCATGCCCGTTGGATGCTTTCAGGGTAACTTTCCCTGTGATATCAATGCCCTATATGGAGAATGACCAGGGAGAAGTCATGTTGTACAATTCTCACGGAGTCAAGTGTTGTGGATTGGAAAACTGTTAGCATTTTAGGCATCTCCAAACATAGGCTGTGCAATCTTGAACCATAATAGTCCAGTAGTAACCCCGTAAGATGATCTTGTTAGCAAGCATATGGTCATTCATGTGGGTTCTGCATTCCCCGTTGTGGATTTTCTACATCAATTCTTCAATGTTGACCCCAAGGATTCAGTGCAAATGGGTTCCATCAAAGTTTCTCTTAAACTCTGTTTTATCATAGACAATGTACTAGGCAACTAGTCTGCGGAGAGTTGCTCGGTCTTTCTTGTCAGATCTTTGGGGATACCTACCATGTCTGAAGAGGCGCCAAATATCATAATACCAACAATTAGCTATCTTAGGATCTTCCTCCATGCCAAGCTCAATGTGGTAGTAATGGGTTGGTTTGTCTTGTCTTTGGACAAGAAAAGGGGTCCTGGTTATTCATGCGGGCATGTCAATCATGGAGGCTAAGGTAGAAAAGGCATCGACTAGGTTATTCTTTGCTCAGGGTAGGTAGTGGAAGGTGATTTCTTGGAATCTGTACTATAGTTCTTCTAGGTGGGCATGGAAGAGTAAGAGTTTCTCATCCTCAACTTTCCATTTTATAAGTATTTGACCAATGATGAGGTCTGAATCCCTGTAGACATCGAGGTATCGAATTCCTTTCTTGAAGGAAAGTTTGGGGCCTACAATTGCACGCCTCGTATTCAGTCATGTTGTTGGTGCAAGCAAAATCCATCTTGATGGCAATGGGAGTGTGAGAGTCATCAAGGGCAATTAGGAGTATCCCAATGCCCTACCCTTTTTTATTAGTAGCACCGTCAAATAACATTTTCCCTCGAAGGTCTTCTTCAGAGGAACAAAGGATATTCTCATCAGGGAACTCAAAAATCCAGACATAGGCCTCTTCCACAGGGTAGTCAATAAGGTAGTCACAGATGGATATTCCTCTCATGGCTTTCTTCGTGACATAGGTAACATCACATTCGTCCAGCAGTATTAACCAATGGGCCATTCGGCTGGATAGGGTGAGCTTCTTGAGTAGGTACTTGATGGGATCCATTCGGGATACAAGCTTAATGGGTAAGGCGAGCATGTGGTATCAGAACTTTTGGGTGACCTAGATAAGACCGACACATGCTTTTTCTAAGGTGGTTCGTAACTGTCCAACTTTTGACTGCCATAGTAGATGTCTATCTCTTTGTGGATTTCTTTGAGGCATTGGGCTAGCAAAACCCCAACTGCAATATCAGTTACGGTTGGGCATAGGAGTAAGGGAAGATCAGGCTCTGATGACATGAGCACTGGAGGTTGGGTTAGGTATTGCTTGATTCGATCAAAGGCTTCTTGGCAAGCTTAGTTCCAGACTTTGGTGTAATCTTTTTAGATGAGTTTGAAGATGGGTTCACAGATGGAAGTCAATTGGTTGATGAATCGACTGATGTATTGTAATTTCCTAAGGAATCCTTGGACTTTGTTCTCCATTCGAGGCGGTGTTATCTCAAGTATGGCTTTCATCTTGGCAGGATCTCCTTCTATCCTTTTTTGACTAACAATAAATCCCAAGAGTTTTCCTTTAGTAATGCCGAAGGCATATTTCTGTGGGTTAAGCCGCATCTGGTACTGTCATAGTCGTTCGAATAACTTTCGAAGAATGGGAACATGGCCTTCCCTAGTCTTGGAATTAATAATCATGTCATCTACATAGACCTCGACTTCCTTGTACGTCAGTTCATGAAGAATGGTTGTGGCAGCCCTCTGGTACGCCCAAGGGTGATGCATGTGATTTTTTCTTGGTTATACAGATTCATCTTGATCGGATTATATCCAGTAAACTCGTCAACAAATTACTTGAGAGCGTGACTGGTCGTATTGTCCATAATTATGTCAATGTTGGGTAGTGGATAATCATCCTTCGGAGAGGCCTTGTTCAAGTCTCGGTAGTCGACACACATGAGAACCTTCCCTACTGATTTCGGCACGGGTACAATATTAGCTAGCCATGTGGGATATTCTATCACACTAATGAATCCCATATTCAGTTGCTTGAATACTTCTTCTTTAACTTTGAGTGACCATTCGGTGTAAAGCTTTCGCAGTTTTTGTTTGAGCGGTTTTCATTTTAGGAGAGTTGGAATCTCATGTTGTGCCATCTCAAGGTCAATGCCAGACATATCATCGTAGTACCAGGCGAAGACATCCATGAATTCCTTTAGTAGTTCTTCGCTTTGTGCGCGCTCATGCTCATTAAGGGTGGCTCATATCCTAATCTTTCATATTTGTATGCTAGATACGAGATTAAAAATAACAGTTTCATCTTCATTAACTTGAATGTGGTTATGTTGTTCATTATTAACCTTATTTAGATCAGTTAAGAATTATTCATTTGTAAAATCATCATCACCAAGATTTTGATTAGAATTGAGACAATTAATGTAAGGCACAACAAGATACTCAAAATCTTTATTTATTTCATTGATAGGAAAAATAACATCGAGAACCTCATCAAAGGAGGTCTTGATTACATCAGAGTAAGGGGAAACAACCAAAGGGTAAAGGGAGTAAACATCGGGGCTAGGTTAAACATTAGCAAGTGGCACAGGTGCAGCATGTCAGTTGAGAGAAGGTGCATCAACATCTTTGATGAGGCAGGATGGATTTGACGATGTAGGCCCCGAGTAGATTAGGTAGAGTGTCAGCTCAGTGTTTATAAATTGAAAGAATCCTCAAAGTCACTGCCCTCAGAATCCCCAGTCTCATCTATGGTCTCTTTAGTGAGTGGTTGTACATTGTGCTGGGAATTCTCATCCCATGGGTAGCTATCTTAAAAGAAGATCTCCATTCCTGGTTTCATCATTTTATCTATATGGACATACCAAGGTTTAGAGAATACGCAAAAGGGGAAATCTTGTAACACCCCGTGTTTTTATTTATTATTTTAATTAATTAATTGGAATTTTTGAGAAAAATAAATTTTTGAATTTAATAATTTTTATTGGCTAAATATGTTGGTTATGATTTTAGAAGAATAAAACTTCAAGCGGAATAGAAATCGGAGTTAAAACAGATTTTATATTGATTTTACAATATTTTGCCTTATATGCATTTTTTAGGCGAACTGTCAGTTTTTCGGGGTGATCGATCGATCGACCCCGGGGTAGATCGATCGACCCTCCCAGAAAACGTGCGCTGTAAGCTATTTTTTTAGAGTTTGTGTAGGATTAGGACTCCTAATCACTATATAACCTTGTTAATCCGTAGGGGGACTTCTCATAATCACTTTTTCTCCAGTTTTTCACCAGAGAACACTTCCAAATATTTTTCCTCTCACTCATAATCATTAACCTTCAAGAAAATCAAGTTTTTGTCACAAGTTTTGACACAAGTTTTTGAAGGCTTAATTGGGGTTCAATCAAGATCGTTCAAGAACACTCTTTCGCTAATTTTTCACAAGGAATCCAGATTTCTAATCAGATTTTCAACACGATCTTCACATGCATGAATACTCTATTCTTTTCCTTTAGTATTATGCGTTTTAAGTGTCGCCTAAACACTTAATTACATGTTTTCTTAAAAATAATTAGTAACTTAATTAGAATAAGTGGAAACTAATTATGGGGCTGTTATTATAAAATCTTTTAATCTGAATAATATTCATAACCCTTTGGGTACGTAGGATTCATGAGTGATTTTGGGTTTTATTAGTGTAGGTTGCATGTAGAAAAACCCTAGCTTTAAAATAAATGATTTTTTTTCGGTGCGTATAACTCATGTAATACATGTAGAGATAATAAAATTTGGTTTTGATGAATATATGATGAAAACTTGGTATATTTAATTTAAAATAATTAAATGAGATTATTTGGGTATTGTTGACATTGTGATAATTAAATTAAAGGTGTAATTGAATTGGACTATCATGCGTAGTTTTATATATTGATTAATTATGCTTGTTTGTGTGACTTGTTGGTATTATGATGTTGCCTTTGTGATGACGGGTTGTTGGGTAATTTTTGCTCTCACTATATTTTAGAATGCCTCTAGGTATGGGAGTAGTGGGTATGCCTTTTGATGATTTTCACCTTCTAGGTATGGGACTAGTGAGGGTAGATTATCGTGTTTTTATCATCTTGGGGGTGGGCTGATTTTTGATACTTTATCGTCGTTACGGTAGTCTAAGTACGAGAGTAAGTTAAGATTTTAAGTTAGAAATTCATCCTATACATAGGTTAGGACGTATTGATAACTTGGGGACCCTTAGGTATGGGACTAAGGGGTATTTTTAGGATCTCACATCGATTAAAAGGGTGGGGTGATTATAAATTGAGAACTTGAGAATTAATGCCTAAGATAAAAATGGGTATTAAAATTTGTGGCAACATAATGTGTCAGGGCCGACTGTTTAAACGGGTCAGAGGATGATTTATGTCGTGTCGTGTGTGTAACCTTGTCATATCGCGAGGGTCGCAGGATAAAAATGGGCCAGACGGCGAACTTGACAAGGGGACGGGTGCGTGTGTGGAACCTTGTCATATCGCGAGGGTCGCAGGATAAAAACGGACCAGACGGCGGAGTTGACAAGGGGACGGTTTTTGGTAATAATCTTCACGGTTAAATTAATTAAATTTAACATTATGGGAAGGTGGGTTAATTTAAAATCATATTGGTGTGCCTTTATAAATGGGGATTTTTGCGGGTAGTTCGTAGATTATAATTATCACGTTTAATTATCCCGTTTAATTTAAAATATTCTATCGTGATATTTATTGCGTATAATGCTACTGTCTGGATTCAAGGATCCTATTTGAGGAGAGTAGTGTGTATTCTTGCTCAGGGCTTTGGCTCTGACCCATGCGTTGACTAATCTTTTTCAGGATTTAATTTGGAGAAGCTGCATAAGTTTATCAGAGTTATTCATTTTATGGCATAGTTTAGTTAGACTTTCCTTTTCAGTCGTTTTATTGATGAGACTATTTTGGAGTTATTGGGCCTTTTTAGTTTCAAAGTTGTTTACAGGATTTCTGATGGGATTATTCAGATTTTATTTAATCATTATTGGAGATTGGAATTTTGGAGTTAGCATGTGATGGATCTTTTATCGCCTAGTTATTTGTGATCATTTGAGATTGAATATATAGTTTATCTTATGGACTGATTTATTTATGTTTCATATATGTCTCATGCTAAGAATGGTATTTTATTTACTCACGCCGGCTTAGTTTTGGTGGCGGCCGACGCCAGAATTAGGCGAGGTGTGACAGATGGTATCAGAGCATGGTCTTAGGTCTCGTAGGTTATGAGTCCGTTTAGCTTCCGCGTTGCCGATCTTTAATTCCCTTTGTTGATTCGTATTTCTTAAGGTAGAGGGTCTAGCATACATGTTAGATGCATTTCTTGGAGATGTGAAGTTTTGAGTTAAGGACATTGTAGGCATTGAATTTAGAATTAGTAAGCTTGATGTGAGGATCCTTAAAATGGATTTTGGAGATGATACTTATTTTTGGAGATTTTAGTACAAATTTTAGGTATCGTATATATCGATTTTTGGTGTTGAGATTTCATTTGAGGACGTTAGCATTTTGATGACTTTCGGCTATCTGATCGAGTGTAGGATTTGTGAGAGCATGTGGTACGCCGTTATTTTCATAGTTATGTGTATGTATATAGGCAATATATATTATTTTGTTGCTCGTGGGGTAGGTGCGTGTAGAATTGGGTGTATGGGCGCCCAATTATGGCATTCTATGGGTAGGCATATATGAGCCTTATTTTCTTTTGCGAGATTTATGCGTTGATGAGTATGCTTCGTCTAATTTCGAGGACGAAATTCTTTGCTAGTGGGGAAGTATGTAGCACCCCGTACTTTTATTTATTATTTTAATTAATTAATTGGAATTTTTGAGAAAAATAAATTTTTGAATTTAATAATTTTTATTGGCTAAATATGTTGGTTATGATTCTAGAAGAATAAAACTTCGAGCGGAATTGAAATCGGAGTTAAAAAGGATTTTATATTGATTTTACAATATTTTGCCTTATAGGCATTTTTTAGGCGAACTGTTAGTTTTTCGGGGTGATCGATCGATCGACCCTCCCAGAAAACGTGCGCTGTAAGCTGTTTTTTTAGAGTTTGTGTAGGATTAGGACTCCTAATCACTATATAACCTTGTTAATCCGTAGGGGGACTTCTCATAATCACTTTTTCTCCAGTTTTTCACTAGAGAACACTTCCAAATATTTTTCCTCTCACTCATAATCATCAACCTTCAACAAAATCAAGTTTTTGTCACAAGTTTTGATACAAGTTTTTTAAGGCTTAATTGGGGTTTAATCAAGATCGTTCAAGAACACTCTTTTGCTAATTTTTTGCAAGGAATCCAGATTTCTAATCAGATTTTCAACACGATCTTCACAGGCATGAATACTCTATTCTTTTCCTTTAGTATTATGCGTTTTAAATGTCGCCTAAACACTTAATTACATGTTTTCTTAAAAATAATTAGTAACTTAATTAGAATAAGTGGAAACTAATTATGGGGCTATTTTTATAAAATCTTTATTCTGATTAATATTCATAACCCTTTGGGTACGTAGGATTCATGACTGATTTTGGGTTTTATTGGTGTAGGTTGCATGTAGAAAAACCCTAGCTTTAAAATAAATGATTTTTTTCGGTGCGTATAACTCATGTAATACATGTAGAGATAATAAAATTTGGTTTTGATGAATATATGATGAAAACTTGGTATATTTAATTTAAAATAATTAAATGACATTATTTGGGTATTATTGATGTTATGATAATTAAATTAAAGGTGTAATTGGATTGGACTATCATGCGTAGTTTTATATATTGATTAATTATGCTTGTTTGTGTGACTTGTTGGTATTATGATGTTGCCTTTGTGACGACGAGTTGTTGGGTAATTTTTGCTCTCCCTATATTTTAGAATGCCTCTAGGTATGGGACTAGTGGGTATGCCTTTTGATGATTTACGCCTTCTAGGTATGGGACTAGTGAGGGTAGATTATCGCGTTTTTATCATCTTGGGGGTGGGCTGATTTTTTATACTTTATCATCGTTACGGTAGTCTGAGTACGAGACTAAGTTAAGATTTTAAGTTAGAAATTCATCCTATACATAGGTTAGGAAGTATTGATAACTTGGGGACCCTTAGGTATGGGACTAAGGGGTATTTTTAGGATCTCACATCGATTAAAAGGGTGGGGTGATTATAAACTGAGAACTTGAGAATTAATGCCTAAGATAAAAATGGGTATTAAAATTTGTGGCGACATAATGTTTCAGGGCCGACAGTTTAAACAGGTCAGATGACGATTTATGTCGTGTTGTTTGTAGAACCCTTTCATATCGCGAGGGTCGCTGGATAAAAACGGGCCAGACGGAGGACTTGACAAGGGGACGGGTGCGTGTGTGGAACCTTATCATATCGCGAGGGTCGCAGGATAAAAACGGACCAGACGGCGGAGTTGACAAGGGGACGGTTTTTGGTAATAATCTTCACGGTTAAATTAATTAAATTTAACATTATGGGAAGGTGGGTAAATTTAAAATCATATTGGTGTGCCTCTATAAATGGGGATTTTTGCGGGTAGTTGGTAGATTATAATTATCGCGTTTAATTATCCCGTTTAATTTAAAATATTCTATCGTGATATTTATTGCGTATAATGCTACTGTCTGGATTCAAGGATCCTATTTGAGGAGATTAGTGTGTATTCTTGCTCAGGGCTTTGGCTCTGACCCATGCGTTGACTAATCTTTTTAAGGATTTAATTTGGAGAAGCTGCATAAGTTTATCAGAGTTATCATTTGGAGGAGCAGCTGGAGTTATTCATTTTATGGCATAGTCTAGTTAGACTTTCCTTTTCAGTCGTTTTATTAATGATACTATTTTGGAGTTATTGGGCCTTTTTGGTTCCAAAGTTGTTTAGAGGATTTCTGTTGGGATTATTCAGATTTTCATTTAATCATTATTGGAGATTGGATTTTTGGAGTTAGCATGTGATGGATCTTTTATCGCTTAGTTATTTGTGATCATTTGATATTGAATCTGTTGTTTATCTTGTGGACTTATTTATTTATGTCTCATATCTGTCTCATGCTAAGAATGGTATTTTATTTACTCACGCCCGGCTTAGTTTTGGTGGCCACCAGCGCCAAAATTAGGCGTGGTGTGACAAATCTTCACACCCTCTGATGAATATTCCCTTTAGGGAATCTCCCGGGACAGTTTTGGTTCATTTTAACCTCCTCTTCAATCGAGGCTGATGGGTCAATCTGAGTTCTTCCTCTGATGGCTGATAGCCCAAGACATAGGGAGGAAAGGCCTTTTTCAACACAATGTATTCAACTATCACTTGTTGTCTTTACCCTAGCCCTAGTCCAGGAATGAAGTGCATGTTCTTGAACATCTGGATTACATTAACGTTTCCATGGGGGTCATATTCCGGACAAACCCTATTTTTGAAGTAGGAGCGGTTCAACTTGGAAACCTGATAGAAGTATATGAGTTATCTCGTGTTGTATTTCAAGTATTGGATTACTAGTGATGGAATTCTCGGTATTGTCATCCTTATCCAATATGGTGATGACCTGCCCATTGGCAAAGAATTTTAATTTCTAATGAAAGGAAGAAGACACCCCCTTGATGCTATGGATCCATGGTTATCCGAGCAATAGATTAAAACGGGTTGGGATATCGATGACTTAGAATTCAACAACAGGATTTATAGGTCCAGTCGCTATTACAAGCTTGATAGATCCCATTACATCTTGATGGGTGTTGTCGTAGGCACGTACGACATCAGAGGTGGGAGAGAGGTTGCTCACTTTCAATACCAATCAATTTAGAATCCTTAACGGGCAAACATTCAGAGTTGATCCGTTATCAACGAAAGAGAGGGGGACGGTTTTTACCATTACTTCAATAGAGATATTGAGAGCATGATTGTGGTTGGGACCATTCTTAGGGATTTCTTCTTCAAAAAAGGAGAGCATTCGAGTAGAGGTCAAAGATCCGACTAGGTTCATTGATTCTTCTGGCATGGTTGAGGTAGGAATTGTGGGTCATGTGAGTAGCTTGATTAGGGCATTTCAATGTAGTTGGGAAAAAATAAAAAGCCCCCATAAAGTGAAGTTGGCTTGGGTTTTCTTTAGTTGATTGAGGACCTTACTTTCTTTGAGGGTCATTTCTGGCATAGGGAGATTCTTGAAACCCTTTCCTTTATCGCTCCCTTATAATTGTAGACTTAGGATTTTGTAAGGTCTTCCTGACCTGGTCATGTGGTTCATAGAAGAAGGAAAAAATATAAATTATGTTTCTTCATCGATATCAGGTTATTCAGTCACCTTGTTGATTTCTCTTAGCAGCTCCTTGAATGATAACATCCTGCATATGTTGGCGATCAAACTAGTCTTTTATGATTCTTGGTCTTCATATGAATCTTTAAAATCGTCCCTCAATCCGGTGGAAACGCTATTGTCTTTCCATGCAAAGTCAATGCACTCCACAACTTCCACGGCCTCTTCATATAATTCTTACCATTCGACAGGGAAATGCAGAACTGAAGGGACCAGACGCCCTTGTAATTTCAAAGCATCGGGTGGCTCAGATACATAACAAATATCACCAGTCTATCAAAATAAACCTTCCATGATCCATACCATGTCATCTAGACTGACTTTGTTGGTTGTCACCACCCAGTTGCCTGACTCTCGATCCCAATTTCAAGATTCTAGGCATAACCCACGGAATCTCTCACAGTCAGTGGTCATTTGGGAGGGCAATTTTAGCCCGAACTCTAAGAATTTGTTCAACACTTCTAATAGTTACATATCTTTACCTCCGGAACAGGTGTGGAAAGGGATGCGTGGTTTGGTGAGGAGGGATACGGCTTGATTGGAAAAGTTAGCAGGGTGTAAGAGGAAATATGGGCATATTTGGAGAGGTTTAGGAGAGTATATGGGTATGACTAGTGATTTACTCAGTATGATTTGGGTGGATGGATCAAATTCTGGGTCTTCTTCTTGGAAGATGGCATTTGCATTATTTGGGAGTGGATTATGGGTAGTGTTTGGATTGGGATTAGCTAGTGGGGCAATGACACCCCCGTCAATCAGGCCTTGGATTACATTTCAGAGATGGAAACATTGGTCGGTGGTATGGCCAGCAGTTTGGTGAAAGTCACAATGGGCATCAGGTTTAAAATTTTTTGGAAGTGGGTTTGGTAATGGACGAGGGTCCAATGGTTTGATAATATTTTGGCTCAAAAAGGCCCGGTATACCTTGGGGTGAGGAGCGTGAAGCTTGATGTATTACTTTAGGATTAGGTTTGGACGACTTTATGGTGCCCATGAAGCATCAGGCTGAGAGATGTTGTTGATGGTAGAAATTGTGGTACTAACAAGTCTTTTAAACTTTCAGGAGAAAACTGTCCAGAGGTTTTCCTCGATTCAACTTCTATCTTGGCAAGACTTTCTTTGATTTCTACTCTTGCTTTTCGGAGGGCTCAGAAGTGAGGGTAATAATGTCCTCTCATTATTGCTTGGACATGGGGTAGGAAGTTATTCTTTACGATACTGACTTGTTCTTATTCATAAGGGAAATTGGTCATGGTAGCCTCTTTTTCTCCCCACCTTGCTATGAAGTTGTTGATTGATTCCATAGGGTTATGCTTCAGTAGATCTAAGTCACAGCGGATAATTCTAGCTCTTCATTGTACTTGTACTGTGACATGATTTCACAGGAAACATTTTGCCAACTACAGATCCCGGATTCATCTAGGGATAAGAACCAATAGCGAGCACTAACTTTCAAAGTCTGCTGGAACATCTGGACTATTATTTCTTTAGAATCCCTTAGGAGAGTCATGGCTCGGTGATAGCTACGGAGATGAACAATCGGGGGTCAACTGCCTCCGAACTTCTTGATATTAGGCATTTTAAATTTTTCTAGTAACCTAGATTTAGGATAGCGAGACATGTAAGTGTAGTCCATGTAGTTCCCAAAGAGTCTGACTTTATCGAACTTCTTTGTCAACATCTTGAGGTCTTCCTTGACCTTGTTCAAATCTTCCTCTTTTGGGTCAATAGTCACTGGTAAGTTATCCCCTGGCTGAACAAGATTTGGCATATGAAGCTGGGCTGGCAGTGGCCCATTAGCAAGAGGATCACAAGGAGCATACTTGTATTCCTAGGGAACCCAAATAGGCTTAGGTGAAAGCGTACCCAGATCATGAGGGTAAAGGACCTCGGGCTCTTTGGGGATAGTGACCTGTTTTCTTTTCATCTCATGAACCTTGGTTTAAAGAATGTCAATTTTGGCAGTGAGCTGAGCTAGAACCGTCAACAAATTCGGTTGTACATTCGACACTTGATCCGTGTTCTCCATAGAAGGTGGGTGAATCTCAAACTCAGAAGAAGTAAGGGGGCTAACAGGACTTCGGGGAGGTTCGACTGAAGACCGAAGCCAATAGGGAGCCAGGCCAAGGGTATGTGATCAACCTGATGAGGAGAAAATTTAGGATTTATTTTCAAAAGAGAAAAAGGGAAATTTGTTATTTTTAAAAAATGAGGAAAATGTTTTTGACATTCTTGAAAAAAATGACGAGAAAAATGTTTTGTTTTTGGAGGAAAAGAATTTTTTTTTTGGTATTTGTGCATAAAAGAGGAAAAATGTTTTTGGACATCCTTGGAAAAAGAGAGGAAAAGACGAGAGACGGGTCTTAGCATGATTATTATGGTTATTAGGTTCTCACTTGTATTAAGTTTGCCTAGACACAAAAAAAAAAGAAATTTCGGACGGGACCCAAGCTTGGAATATTTGGGTTTGCAAAATATGTAAAAACTTGGTTTGGACTTATTACAAGGCTCACGGGCAGGGTCCCATTTTAAAAATTGCGTAAAAATTTGGGCAGCATGCCGATCCAAAATTTCGATCGGGTTTTGGGTGAAAATCGGCAATCTAATATGTGTGTCCTAGGCTTGACACTTATATGCGAGTATTCAGTTGTTGTGTTAATTGGAAGGTGTTCCCCCTTTTGTCATAACTTCCATGATATACGTCTTGCTTTTGAGGGCAATTGGTACGTGTGGACAAGCCATTTGATGTACCTGAGTGTAAGTGAATTGCCTCGCTATATACCTTGCGGGGACGGTATGTGTGAGAGTGAATTTGATATACTCGATGTACCTGAATGAGTTCCCTGTGATATACCTCCCATCATGACTTCGGTCAAGCGGTACGATGTGGGGAACCGTACGATATACATCTAAGGTACTTGGCCAATGGAAGGTGAGATTTATATCACTTAGGCTAACTGGGATTTGCAGGACCAACACCCATCACTAAGTGACTCCCCAGTTATGGGAAATTTTTTTGATAATAGCAATGCTCTTTGGTGATGTTATGTGTATCATGCACGATTCTTTGATTAGTATCTTATGGAGAGAGTATCTTTCTTAATCATGCCAAATCGAGAATGAGGTATAAGTATAAACAGTAGAGCTAATACTAAATAGGCATAACAAGTGAGAGTGAGTGGTGTGTAGTTATCTACAAGTGAGTGTGTTATGAGCATAAGTAGATGTGTGTGTTAGTGAAACCTAAGCATGGATTTCTACGTGGGGTGTGCAACATGTGGATATATGTGATCCTAGGTGAACCTGGTGTGAAGTGTAAATGGAAAATTTCTACAAGTGTGTGAATAGTGGCATAAGAATGAGGTACATATGTATAGGGAATAATAAAGGAAACATGGAAATAGGGGGATATAAAAGAAAATAAAATGCACATGCAAACAGAGTCTATCCCTTTTAAAAGTAGTCCCCAGAAGAGTTGCCACTGTGGACATCTTGGAAGGCATCGGGGGGTAGATCCCTTGAGAATACTGCATCGCGATCTCTCACCCCCTTTGAAAGATTCTTCGATCGTCGTCAGTGTGGGGGTAAAGGTGAAGAGATGGAGTAGCCGGCCTATTTTTCACAAAATAGGCAAAAGAACATGTTGCCTCATCGAGAAAGTGGCATCAAGGACAAACTGATGCGGACCCGACCACAAATGTGTTCTAATGTGCGTGTTATCTAGGATCAAGTGCAAGCCTGTCACTCAAGTAATAAACTCGGTAAGTCGGGATCGTATCCACAGGGAGAAAAGGACAATAAGTAAAAATAGCTAATTTAACCCTTAAGTGATCCAAGAATAAATAAAAAGATGTTTGTTGGTGATTTTTGAAACTATTATAAACTAACAGCAATAATTGACGCTATGAATAAACTAAGTGCTCAAGAACACAAATTGAAGAGAGTGAATATAAAGATGGAAAAAATATAGGTTAGGAAACAATCCTCCAAACCCTAGTAATTTATCAAATAGAATGCTAGAATTATAAATTATAAATTGGAATGAATCAAATCTTTATAGAACCAAAGCATTACATATATGAGGGTACTAGCCCGCATTATATGAAATCAAAGGTAAATATAAAGCAGTGTAGGACAATTATACTCGCATCATATTATTAAACATCCCAGGTACCTAGGGTAAGAGAGATTAAAAGATCTACCATGGTTGTAGAATTATCTTAAATGATTCGTCCAATTATTTAATTTAAATTCTACTTCCTATATAGATAAATTACATCGGGATGGGTTCATGCATCCCAATCGTTACAAATTAGCTAAACATGATGAAAACAAAAGAAAACTCCCAAATTAAAGTGCAGGAATTCATAATTAGATCTAAAAATTTGAGAACAAGACTTGGAAATGGAAAACGAGAAAGCAATAATTAATAACACTAACTACGAAAGCAGTAAAAACAGAGAATTTAAAATTACTTGGAGAATGAAGAAATCTGAAACTAAAACTTGAACCTTGAATTGAACTTCAATCTCGAATAGTAGCAAAATTTCCAAACTAGAGTTCTTGGTTATAAGAACCCTTTAAAACTGAAAATAAGGCTAAAATAACTCTTAAACTTATCTAAGAACCACCCTCCTCTTTCTACTATTTGACTCCCTTGGAATGAGGTAGGGCTTGGTCTTTTATAGCACCAACTAGCACGAATTTGATAGCTAGAATCGTTGGCTGCGCAAGATTATGCCAGATATGCACCTGTTCAGCTCTAAATTAAATTCAGAATTTTAACAGCCGGATCAGTTCTGTACGGATCGGTTTGGTAATCGGATTGGTTCTTTTTATTTTTAGCCGGACCGATTTGGTTCCATCCGGATCGGTCCTGTTTTTCTGGTAAATTTCTCTTCATTATCTCGCAATTTCAAAACCTCGTAACTTCTTCACCGTAGCTCGGATTGAGGTGTCATTTTTTCCAGTATTCTTGTAATTGGAATATCTTCAACTTTCAAATTGGACCCACCTCCAGACTAAGGCTGCAAAATTACAAAAATTCCCTTGAACTTCACATTTCTTGCTTTCTTTCACTGTTTTGAGTTCTCCTTCGCACTAACTTGCATGAAATACCTATAAAGCACATGAGAAATATAAAAAACACGAAATACTTGCCAAAAGGGGTTAGTAGTATAAATATGAGACAAATCAAAGTTATTTACACTGCACGGGATCATAAAAATACCAAAATTAAGGGGATAAATATGAAGAATATGTGTATACTTACACCCCCTAACTTAGAACTTTGCGCGGCCCGAGCAATGTAAAAGAAATTAGTTTAAAGTTCAACTCTTGAAAATTCTTCTATTGGGATCGAATACCTTTTTCGCAGGCAAGCGATTGCATTTAGCGTATGCAACAAGCCTTTAAACCCCTAGGTTACCCTAGTAGGACGAGTTTTGTCTCGTGAGGATTTGCAGTGAGTACACCCACAAAATTCTTTATTGACAAAAATAAATATCAAAATAATTAAAAATTGTACAATTTAAACTTTTCCAAAAAATAATCACCATAAATTCATATTCAAATGTCTCAAATCATAGTGTGTGTGTGTGTGCAAAGCCAGAAACTAAACCTCAAATTTCCACCGATTGAGCAATACGTTACTTTTCGAAAATTCATTTTGATTCAAATTCTTACGGATGCACTCACAAATGAATCACTCGGATTGTGACTATTTTCTCTCGGTATGCATAATATAAAGAGTAAATATAATGGACACAAATTCACGCATACAAATTTGAAAAGAAGGAAATATATGGTGAAAAGATCTCATCATCGGGATACAGTTATTTAGAAATGGGAAACATCATCTCTTAATCACACCCTTTTAATCTCTTTTATTA
This sequence comes from Sambucus nigra, assembly GCA_949130495.1. Classification (NCBI taxonomy): domain Eukaryota; kingdom Viridiplantae; phylum Streptophyta; class Magnoliopsida; order Dipsacales; family Adoxaceae; genus Sambucus; species Sambucus nigra. The sequence goes on along the minus strand of OX422214.1, from coordinate 376,444,957 downwards.
TCTTTTCATATCTTATCTCTCCATGCAGTAATTAATTTCGCCATTCGGACTTGGATCGGACTTTTCGGGTTAAAAAAGTGTAAAGGGTAAAAATGGGAATGGATGGGCTGTTCGGAATTGGAAAATGTCCTTGTGATGTCCATTAGTGCTTTTTCGGGCATTTGCTCATTTTTCTCTTTCTTTTTCAATTTTCATTTTTTCTTTTTTCTTTTTTTTTTTTGCTATTTTTGGTTTTTGTTGAGCATTTTTTCTGTTTTTCTCTTGCCCCTTTTTATTGCACAATTTGGACTTACTTGATGAATTTTCTCAATTTTCACAATTTCGAGCTATTTGGGTTTTTCGAGTTATCAAACGAAAAGGAAATATTTTATTAGGCTCAAAGTGGGTTACAAAGGGATGATTTTTTTTTCACAATGTTTTTTATGGCTAATATTTTTGGGTTAAACAAAAGAGGGCCTACTTCATTTTCCAAATTGCTAATCACATTACCATATGCATATCGAGATTAATTAAGTTTAGAGATATATTTAGCACGAATTTCGAGACAACATTTCACACATTTTCCATAACCGATCAAAACAAAGGATTGAGATCATCAACAACTTATTAAAATGTTGAAAAGAACTTTGAGTTAATCATAAACTCGGATTGATTTAAAAACTCAAAAGGATCGATAGGCTTGAAATCTCACCCAGTTGGACTAATCTCCACACTTATTCGTAAAGTCGTCAATTTTCTTTCAATTTCCATCTTTGGTCAATTTTGGCTTAGTGCAATTGAGATTTAACAATTTGAGACTTCAAACAGAATAAAGGTGATATTTTTGAAAATTTTAAATTCCAATTTTTATTTATTTTGGGCAAAAATATTTTTGGCTTTTCAAAAAAAAAATTCAATTTTTTTATTTTATTTTTTGAAATTTTCTCTCTCTCTCTATATATATATATATTGTCATTTTAAAAATTTGTAAAGTTTTAGAAAGACGCACTTATCACCCGCCCTAACTTAGACTTTTGCATTGTCCTCAATTAAAAGGATTAAAATCTAAAGAAGAAAAAGAATAAGTGCGACAAGCAAATTATTAAAATGCAACAAGACACTATATAACACTTATACATGACTCAAAAATATAACAAAAATCACCCCATACGCATCGGGGGTGCGACGACCTCTCATCTCTCTCCACAAATCACCCGACCCTTCTTACTGGGTACGATGCGCTGCTCATCTCCCCCGTCATAAGTGAATAGCCGGAACAAATTGGGCCCATTCCCATAGATAAAGGAAAGACCGGGAGATGCATTATGATAAACCGAAAAAGGATCCTCTTATTGCGTAGCACGTGGGTTGGTCTCTAAGTCGGACGTGATTTGAGTCTTATCTTCAAGTACCTCCGAAGACTCAAATGCTATGGGTAGATGTTTGGTCAGGAGAAATGTATCAATTCTATTGTCCCACTCGCTTTCATCTAAATGACGAAATGAGGCCCAGAAAGATTGGACTTCAACATTTAGGCATGCATCCACCTGTCCGAACTTGCTCTCAAACTCTGCCAGGCTCAACTCCTCTAGCTCTCTCTCTTGCTTGGTGTCCTCAACCTGCCTTTCGTGCTCACTCACCGAATTATAGGGTGGTGTGGGTGGGTGGTAATCGAGGAGAAATGTATCGATAGTGTCCTGCCATTCGCTTTCCTCTAAGTATTTCGACGAGCCTCTCCCAACACACTCTAAATCTCCTCTTTCACTCTTGTTCATGGTCTCACTCATGCTCTCAAATGCATTAACTAAACATACCTCCCCTACCTTGCTCTCGATGTTGCAACCACTCCTCTCACTGTGCGCAACACAACCTTCCCCTAATGGCTCTTCCTTGTAAGTTCTTTCTTGCTCGTGGGCTTCCCCCAAAAGATCCAACCCTCGCAGTTCCCCTTCACTCTCTCACTTGGAATTATTAAAGATATTTGTTTCGAGGGTCATGTTCCCAAAAGTTAATTGCATACGCCCACTTCGGGTATTGATAAGAGCATTAGTTGTAGCTAAAAATGGGCGGCCAAGGATAACGGGAATATGATTACTTGGGAGAACGGAGGGTTCTTCGACCCAAATGACAAAATCCACCGGGAAGTAGAAAGTGTCTATTTGGACAATCACATCCTCAACAATTCCCCAAGGAAGCTTCACAGAACGATCCGCGAGCTGGAGAGTCATATTTGTGGGCTTAAGGGCCCCCAATTCTAGTTGCCTATAGATGGAATAGGGCATAATGTTAACACTCGCCCCTAGATCTATTAGAACTCTATCGATTCGATTCTTCCCCATGATACACGAAATAGTGGGTGCACTCGGATCTTTATATTTTAATGGAAAGTCACTCGACTAGACTGCGCTGACATTTTGGGCCAAAGAGACGTTCTGGTTTACCTTTAGCTTGCATTTTACCATGAGAAAGTCCTTAATAAACTTAGCATACCCGGGAATTCTCTGTATAGTCTCGAGAAAAGGTAAATTAACTTTTACTTACTTAAGGACTTCCAGAACTTCATCACGGGAGGTCGTTTTGGAGTGAGAGACGAACCGTTGAGGGTATGGGGCAGCGGTGGGGGTGATGGCCTTGGGTCGACTAGTGTTTTCCTCCTCCTCACTCTCAATTAAAGGGGCATCTTCGGCCTCTCTTGTGCCCAGCGAAACCTCTTTATCTTTAGATGTATTGCGTGGGGGAGGTGACAAATCAACTACTCTCCCACTACGTAGAGTGGTAATAGTGCTACATTGCTCTCAATGGCCGTGGGATGTAGTGCCAACACTCGTTTGTCCTTGGGGAGGTTGTTGGCTTTGAGTAGGAAATTTTCCCTTCTCTTGGACATTCAATGCAGTTTGCGACCTTGAGATGCTAGTATGCATTTCATTGAACATTCGATCATACTTAGCACTATTCTCCTTTGAGATTGGATGACGTGATTTAAGTTGTCCTCAAGAGATCGCCTCGGTGGGGTAACATATGAACCAGCAGATGATGATTGCATGGGGGGGCTGTATATGTGTTAAACCAAGATGATTCCTCCAAGATGAATTGTACGCGTTTCCCTGGGGTGTACTAAAATGTTCGCTAACCCCTCCTATAGCTTCCACTTGCTCAGTGTACATTGCCTTGTAAGCGGGTATTTCCGAACATCCTTTAGTAGAATGACTCGCCGCACAAATGGCACACACCTCTTCTTTTTTAGCTGAGATATGTCCAATAGCTTCTCTAAACCGAACCTCAAGGATGTCTCTTATCCTCTTTTCAAACTGATCAAGCCGACGGTCTAACAAAGTTTCCTTGTCCAATTGATAAATACCTGAAGCAGCAGGAGTGTTGGACACTTGTCGCTGTCTGTTTTGGCTGTTGGGGTCAGAAATATCCCATGATTGCGTAGTCTCTGCTACGTAATTTAAATGAGCCTCAGCATCGCTCGAGTCTAATTCCCAAAATGGTCTCACATTATCTGCACGAGTTGTTTAGACGCAAAAGTAAGCCCTTGATGAAAGAATGAAATAAGATGATGTTTCTCAAACCCATGATGTGGGCAAGCACTAACTAACTCCTGAAAACGTTACCAACACTTATCAAAGACTTCATAGTCATTTTGGCAAAAATCTTGGATTTGAGCCTTGACTCAATTGGTTTTGTGTTGCGAAAAGAACTTTGAGAGAAACTTAGTCAGCATATCTCTCCAGTACAGAGCAGAATTCGGGGGTAGAGACCATAGCAGGTCTTAGCTTTATCCTTTAAGGAAAAAGGGAAAAGCTTTAATCGGATAACATCTCGTGGGCAGGCTTGATCACCAAACGTCTCACATGTATCTTAGAATTCTCGAATATGGAGATATGGCTTTTCAGAATCCATACCATGAACTGTGGGAAGAATTTGAATCATCCCATTTTGAAAGTGGAACTGACCAGCATTATACAAGAGTAATATGCAACCAGGGGTAACAGTTCGCTCCGAAAATAAAAGATCTTTCATGGGAAGATATGGTATCCCTTCCTCTCTAGCACCAACACCAACACTACCGTGCACAGACATATTGTTACCCTACGATTCAGAACCCTCACTCAGTGTTTAACTCAAAAGTGTGGAGCGTCGGTAGTCGGGATCGTAAGTCGGGATCGTATCCACAAGGAGAAAAGGACAATAAGTAAGAATAGCTAATTTAACCCTCAAGTGATCCAAGAAGAAATGAAAAGATGTTTGTTTGTGATATTTGAAACTATTATAAACTAACAACAATAATTGACACTATGAATAAACTAAGTGCTCAAGAACACAAATTAAAGAGAGTGAATATAAAGATGGAAAAAATATAGGTTAGGAAACAATCCCCCAAACCCTAGTAATTTATCAGATAGAATGCTAGAATTATAAATTATAAATTGGAATGAATCCAATCTTTATAGATCCAAATCATTACATATATGAGGGTACTAGCCCGCATCATATGAAATCAAAGGTAAATATAAAGAGGTGTAGGACAATTATACTCGCATCATATTCTTAAACATCCCAGGTACCTAGGGTAAGAGAGATTACAAGATCTACCGTGGTTGTAGAATTATCTTAAACGATTCGTCCAATTATTTAATTTAAATTCTATTTCCTATATAGATAAATTACATCGGGATGGGTTCATGCATCCCATCCCTTACAAATTAGCTAAACATGATGAAAACAAAAGAAAACTCCCAAATTAAGTGCAGGAATTCATAATTACATCTAAAAATTTGAGAACAAGACTTGGGAATGGAAAACGAGAAAGCAATAATTAATAACACTAAGTACGAAAGCAGTAAAAACAGAGAATTTAAAATTGCATGGATAATGAAGAAATCTGAAACTAAAACTTGAATCTTGAATTGAACTTCAATCTTGAATAATAGCAAAATTTCCAAACTAGAGTTCTTGGTTACAAGAACCCTTTAAAACTGAAAAGAAGGCTAAACTAACTCTAAAACTTCTCTAAGAACCACCCTCCTCTTTCTACTAATAGACGCCCTTCGAATGAGGTAGGTCTTGGTCTTTTATAGCACCAACTAGCACGAATTTGACAACTAGAATCGTTGGCTGCGCAAGATTCTGCAAGATATGCACCTGTTCAGCTCTAAATTAAATTTCAAAATTTTAACAATCGGATCGGTTCTATCCGGATCGGTTTGGTAATCATATCGGTTATTTTTATTTTTAGCTGGACCGGTTTGGCTCCATCCGGATCGGTCCTGTTTTTCTGGTCAATTTCTCTTCATTATCTCGCAATTTCAAAACCTCGTAACTTTTTCATCGTAGCTCGAATTGAGGTGTTGTTTTCTCTAGTGTTCTTGTAATTGAAATATCTTCAACTTTCAAATTGGACCCACCTCCGGACTAAGGCTGCAACATTATGAAAATTCCCTTGAACTTCACATTTCTTGCTTTCTTTCACTGTTTTGAGTTCTCCTTCGCACTAACTTGCATGAAATACCTATAAAACACATGAAAGATACACAAAAAATGAAATACTTGCCAAAAGGGGTTAGTAACATAAATATGAGACAAATCAAAGCTATTTACACTGCACGGGATCATAAAAATACCGAAATTAAGGGGATAAATGTGAAGAATATGTGCCTAATTATATGCATACAAAACTAATAGTTCGAAGGTTTGCGGGCTAAGTTATGGAATGGGAAGGTGTTAAGCACCCATCCCGCCCTTTTAGTCTCTCATAGGCTAGTGCTTTTAGATTTCTATATATCCCCGTGAAGTGTGTGAGCGTGTTTATATAATGAAGATCAGAATCATTCAACTCATACAATGGACAAGGTAGAGTGAGGTCATCCACAGGAATCTTCCCAAAATGACATATATAGAAAATATGATTTGTGCATTTATCCTGATATTGATCGTTATTAGTAAACGATAATATGTGTTGGATGAAACGTAGACAAGAGTGATATATATATATATATATATATATATATATATATATATATATATATATATATATATATATATATTTGTGTGTGTGTGTGTGTGTGTGTGTGTGTGTGTGAAAATGGGAGATTTTAGAAAATTAGGGAATTTGGGAAATTGAGAAAAATGGAAAATGGAGAATTGGACTCGAGTCTCGGATTTTAATTTGAAACGCCTACATAGACTATAAGGGCATCAAAGTCGATGTAGTTTGAATGTTGCATAGGGGTGGGATTCCCATAGATTCGAATGGAATTTTATTATATGTGTATATGTAGAAAATGTGTTTTTTTGGTTTTGGAAAAAAAAGTGTGATGTTCTAAATTTATGGGTATAACCCTCTTTTATTTTCTTTTAGGATTTTTGTAGAAAATAAAGTATGTACAATATACTAATAAAAGTGTAGATATTAATGTGTATGAACTAAAGTAAGAACTAGATTATGAATCTATTGTATATTATGCCAAAACAATGAAATTAGAGAGAGAGAGAGAGAGAGAGAGAGAGAGAGAGAGAGAGAGAGAGAAGGAATTGGACCTTCTTTAAGGTTGGTCTTGATCTTAGATGAAATCACTTGAATCTTGATGAGAGAGAAGGATATTTTATCAAATTGGGTATGAAAGCGATAAGAATATAAGCTTGAATGGAACTTCACATAAGGAACTACGTTGATTTTGAGGGAATGTTGCTGAGAACACTAATGATGATGGATATGTTCTATTGTTGTGTCTTTGGAGTGAGGTCATGCCCTCCTTTCATAGGTTCAAGGGACTATCGATCGGCATAGAACTTGTAATGCATATCGGCAGGTGACCCTTGACACATTGTTGATAGACATGGATCTGGACCTGCCAATTGGCAGTCTCGTGTAGATTTTTATGGAAAAATGGTTATAGAATGAAAAATTTTGATTCGAATCGTGCTCAAGGTATACCTTTAAAAATGTACTTCAAATATCTTCAAGAGTCCTTTGGACTGCTCCCGGGTCCGGGAGTTGACTTTGGGTCAAATGTGACTTGGAAGTGCACGTCGGTCTTTTGGACTGGAGATTATTGGACGGAAACGGATCGTTCGTTCGCATGGTAAGTCATAATCACATATGGGGTGGACTATTGGAAAGGTTAGAATATTTAATTCGACATTTCAAAGAGTTTCGCTCAGTTCAGAAGGTTGACCTTGGTCAACTGGGGCTATTAAGCACCCAAGGACCTCTCGGAGTAAAACGGATTTTTCGTCCATATGGTAGGTCAGAATCACACATGGGGTAGACTATTGGAAAGGTTATTCAGTTCCCTTATTAGATTCATTAGTCTCATTTGAGTTGATGAGTTGACTTTGGTCAAACAAAACCCGATAGTGCCTGGTGGCTTTCGGATCGATGTTAGGGGAAAAACTAATCGTTCGTCTGAATGTTTATGCTGCTTCATGAATGCGGTGGACCATTGGAAAGGGGTTTTAGTTCCCTCTAAGATTCAAAGAACCTTCGCTCTGACGATGAAGTTAATTGGGTTCAAACGAGGCCCACGAGTGCCCAGTGACCTCTAAATTGATTTTCGATAGTAAAATGGTCCGTTTGTTCGAATCGTTATGAAAATTAGTGCAAGGGGTGGACCTTTGGAAAGTATATTCAGAGACCTTCAAATAATTAAAGAGTTTTTTCTCTTACGATAGAGTTAACCGGAGTCAAATGGGGCTCGGGAGTGCCTGGTGGGCTCTAGATCGGTACTCAGAGTGCGACCTAGGGTTTGCAGTGAGATGGGGAGGTGCTAGGGACCTAAGGGGAGAATTATGTGGTCCTAGAATGTGGGGTCTACACATACAAGACCCATTAAGACTAGCGGGTCTAATGATAATGTACAAACATGATCCGTTAATATTAATGGGTACACAATCCGAACTGGTAGCATTCATTAATATTAACAAATCAGTTTAGGTCTCAACGGATAACGGGTTGGGTGACCCTATAGTAAGAGTTAGTCTTCATTAGTTTAAAAGTAATGGTTTTTAACGGTTATTCTGATTGGGTATAGATTAGGTGAACCTATAGTACCCATTAGTCTTAAAGGATTTGAAAACAATGGGTTTTAATGGTTATTCATATTGGGTACGGGTTAGGTGATTCTATAGTACCCATTAATGTTAACGGGTATTAACGGGTATAAATGGGTAAAAAGGGGTATAATTAAATTTCCAAACCTGAACCGTCAGCGTTAATGGGTCTACCATGTTAATCCATTAATGACACAAACCCAAGAAAAGTTAACCGATTAACTTATAATTTTGTGTCGGGTCATGTCATGTTAACGAGTTATCGTGCTTTTTGACAGGGCTACCTTCTACAAAAAAACTTTTTAAAATTGTTAGAAAAATGAAATTTTTGATGATATATTTTTGTACATGATATTATCAATAGGGAGGTCATCTACAAAAGAACTCATCGGAATTTTTATTTTTTTACTAGTAAAAAATTGATTTGTAGAAAGATGAACACATGTAGTTTTGGCAGTTGAAACTTTTGATGATTATCACACTAGTTTTGAATTGAAATTTTTTGGTGAAACATTTTGTAAATGATCTCCTCACCTTGCATATTATCTACGATAAAAATCTCAAAACTTTATTGTGAAACGTGGGTGTTCTCGATATGTGTGTTTTAAACAAAACCATTTTTTCTCCGAAAATGATCCAACTTTTAATTATGCACCAAACCAAGTTGTGAAAAACCCAATTATTTCTTTAAACCAATTTTATCTTGATTAATCCTAAACATGCATCTAGTGATTAAAGTAAGTAAAGTAAAGTAAATAATACTCACAACGCCGGATGTACGAGGAAAAAACCCAAAACGGGAAAACAATCAAGGACGGACCAAGCCAGACAATCACTATGAACAATGGTCTTACAAAAACAGATTAGCCTTACACTAAGACTCGATCCCCACGGGTCTTGACGCTTGTTCTGATCTTCAACCGTTCTTCAATAGTTCCCACGTTGAAATTCTATCTTCCACGATACCTGTCCACAACACACGCGTCCACGTATGTCTCTGTTTCCATCAATATGGCTTTGATTCATTTACGATATCGAACAATAAGTCCTTCTCTTTTCTTCACCGCAAAATCCTTTTGTGGTCAATGTGTAGAACAAACAACTTTGGTGCCGCAAGTTCACTTAAACATATAATAATGATAACTCGGATCTTTGCAAACTCTAAAGATTTGTTTAAGACTTTTAGACCTTAGAAAACATGTGCAAACAAGGTTCTGGTTCGTAAAACAGTTTTCCAGAAAGCACCCTTTTGAAACTATGATAAAAACATTGCTTAAATAGGAGTTAAATGCTTCCTCGAAAAACGTGTTGTTTGAACGACTTGAGGAACTCGTTCGAGCGACATCCCATCTCATTCGAACGAGATTGGATGTCGTTTGAATGACAGAGCAAAAGTTTGACTTTTTGTTTAAAACGTCTCTTCCAATGAGAGATCCAAAAATGTCAAACTCTTTTACGAGCATATCATCATAAAACGTAGTTTAAACCTTTTAAAACACTATAAAATATTTTAAAACATTTTTCTTTATAAAAAAATGCATCCTTATCTTTTATAAAAATAATTCCGAGCACCATTAATTATACGCATTCATACCTGAGTGATCTCGGAATGAAATTAACTTTGAAGGCGATTAAACTTGCACCAATTAAACATCGACATGATTTAATTCTTTGAAGCTTTGTCGCGACGTCTTCAATTTTCTTCAATACGTCATCGACCAAGTGGGATCGTGAAATAATAAAAATCTCCCTATGACATATTACAAGTAAAGTTTTGTTCACGGAATTAAGTCAAAACAATACAGGGACTCAATTGAAAATTTATGTCCTTACAAATCTCCCCTTTTGACTATTCCGAGAAAAAACTAAACCAGTGAAATGCCTAAACGGGCAATCAAGCCGTATGACGCCTAAATCCCATCCCAGAAACCCAAAATAAAAAATATAGGACACAGACTAGTATATGTGGCACCGGCAAGCATGAACTGTCTGAATGTGATGTAATCTTGAAATCTCAAATCGCTGAAGCATACCTACACACATGAAACAGAAAAACAAATACCCAGTGAAGTATGGAGGAACAAATGAAACCAATATATATTTCTAATAAGAAAAAATCATTTGAAACATGTGAGAAATTATTTTATACAAATTAGGGAGAATCAAACAATTTATATAAATAGTAACGCTTAACAAATCTCCCCAATCTCCCCCTATATCACATACATCTCTCCCCCTTTTTGTCTCGTATAGACAATCCGATGAAAAGATAAACTAATATGAAATATCTAGCATGAGAATATGAAACCAATTTGAATCAAGTTGATATCATTTTGAGAATAGAAAAATGCTAGATAACCATGAAACAACCATCTAAATACGATCAAGTAATGACAAATCAGTAGTTAGTAAACCAAGGAATCACACAAAGAGTATACCAATCAAATCAAGTATGATAAATGAAATCATATGCAAAATACCAATTTGGAACATAAAAGAACCTCCATATGAACCAATCAAATAAAAAATGCTTCTAGCAGTACCAAAAATATATCAAATTAAACCAGTGGACTGCAAACCAATCAGAAGCCAAGATTCAGCTTGTTGTTCGAACGAGCCAGGGACATCGCTGAAACGAGATGAGGATGTCACTCGAATGATGAACAACTGTCATTTACGTGAGATGAGATGTCATTTGAACGACTTCGTGAGACCTGCCAAAAATTCCTAGATTCCCAGAAATATTATAAAGTATTGCCCAGTGAAAAAAATCCACTAAAAAATTCTAGGAAGGGCCTGACAGAAGAAAATAGTGCTAAAACAGTAGGCTTTTCGCACAAAATGCATAAACTCATAAAAATTAAAAATTGCGAGTTACATGCAAACCTAGTACCGATGTGCTCAAACATGGATATAGAATGAATGGGCGGGAAACTACAACAAATGAGTCACAATTCCAACACATCGAAATGATCAAGAATCTCTAATTGATAGCTATAAATCTTCAAAGTTTATCATATCCATATGACAATTAAAGTGCGAGCTTAACGAACTAAACATACTACATGCACACAAATCCAGAATTTTGACGATTCTACAAACAATAGCGTCAAATTGCAATGTTTCAACATTAGGATTAGTTGTGCAAACCCGTTTAAATTTTCTCCAAACAAACATCCTCATATAAATATACTTTTTCAAGTTCTTTTGAGGTTTCTATAATTCTCATCTTAGAGAAAATCGTATTGGCCCTTTTCTTAGTCAATTTGCATTTTCTTTGACTCTTTTAAACGGTGGTTTTCATGAAGAGCTCATTTTAAACTCTCGCAGCCCTTTCCCATGAATCACTCATCATTTTTTAAATTTTAAACCCTCACGGTAAACGGTTCTTACATGCACACTTCTCCTTAAGTATACTTACACATAGATGACAAGATTGAGATAAGAATGCCTCACCAAATTCAAATATGCAAGAGAAGTTAAACATTCATATAAACTCGTGCATGTGTGCAATGTTGGCATACATACAAAGTTGAATCAAAATGCATATCAACTTCGAAACAACCCCATATAAACAATGGTTAAGATCATTCTAAGCATCAATAATAATGACCAAATGTCCTAGCCACATAAATAATGAAACAATGGGGGGGGGGGAATCCAAGCACACCAATATGCCACGTCAAACATGTAAACTCAAAAACAAAAACCTAAAATCTTTTTGGCTTTTCAAACATATTTTGACTCAAAGAAAAAGCAAAATATTTTTGGATTTTCAAAAGTTTTCTAAAAAACAAAATCTTTTTGTATTTTTCAATAAGACTCAAACAAATGAAAAACTATAATACAAAATGATACACATGTCATAATACTAGAAATGAATAAATCATGAAGCAAATTATCATATGAAAAACATGGAAACACTATCATCCTTTAGATTTAGCGTGGTAAGAATGAAGTGCACCCAAATGAGAATCATGAAGTTTAATTCCAAAAGCCACTAAATCTGATTTACTAACCCAAGTAGGTGTAAATCGACGCATGGGGGTTTGGGTAACCGAAGCAACTTTATTCTTAAACTTACTAGGAGCTTGTCTAAGGTCGTAATAATAATGCCTAAGGTGACCTTTCCTACCACAAAAGGTGCAAGTGTAGCGGTGGTGGGAATGATTACCTTTATGTGGACCTTTTCTAACTTTCCTAGTGTTCCTCACACGTGCGGGGGGAATGGGAACAACTCTCTCACCAAAACATATACCTCCCATATCTTCTTTAATTTGGACGATGCCTAGGATCTTATCTAACTGCTCCGACCTAGCCTCCAAATCAAACTTGACTCTAGACGAGTCTATCAATCTCTCCTCCAACTCATGCATCCTAGACTCGAACAAACGCCTAGACTTATCAAACTCTAAAATTTCCTTTTTCAATGACTCCATCAAACCACGAAGATTATCTCTCTCTTTCTCCATAAACTCTAATTTCTGCCTAAACTTCTTCTCTCGTTCCCTAAGATCCTCAATCAAACTATCATTATCTTCTATGGCACGCTCATTCAATTTAGATTTCAATTTTGAGTTAGCCTCTTTCACCTTCACCGTTTCGGCATACAACTCATTAAATGCATTTTGCAATTCTTTCACATCTATATCCTCCGCGTCACTCTCTTCACCCTCACTAACATAGGATACACTCAAAACCTCCTCAGAAGTGTCATGCACATGAGAATATTCATTGCCCACGTGTTATGCCATAAACGTAACAAAGTTACGATCAATGGGGGAACTCTCTCCGTCTTCCGGATCACTATCACTTAAGGTGGCATTATAGACAATGGGTTGCATGCCCTCTTTCTTAAGTCTAGTGGGACACTCCTTAACTTTGTGACCGTACCCCTCACACCCAAAAAACTTATCCGACTCATCTCTCTTAGGCTTCTCAAACTTATCCTTAGAGGTGGGATCTACTTTGTTGTTCTTGAATTTTTCAAATTTCTTGGCATATTTCGATTGCTTTTGAAACTTAATAATTTTTTAAATTTCTTTGCCAACAAAGAAGCATCTTTAAAATCGGAATTGGAATCTAAAACTTTGATTTCCTCCTTCTGTGTTTTCAAAGCAATAACCTTTTCTTTCTTAGGAACTTTCTTGGAGGTAATCATGTCGATTTCATAGGTTTGCCGGTTTGCAAGTCACCTACAATCTCTTTTAGTTTCGTCGACTCTAACCTACCTAAGGAGTTTAAAATGGTCACTTTCGCATCAAACCTACTTGGCAACGACCTAAGGATTTTCTTAATGACACGGTTGTCGGGAATTTTCTCACCTAGGTTAAACGAGGAGTTGACAATATTGGACAACCTATCATAAAACTCATCAAAAGTCTCACTCTCTAACATCCTAATGGTCTCAAACTGTATAGTGAGATTTTGTAGTTTTGACGCCCTAATCGTGCTAGTGCCCTCGTGAGTGAGTGCCAAAATATCCCAAGCCTATTTTGATGTTTCACAAGTCATAATTTTGTTATATTCTTCATGTGTGACATGTGAAGCAATAACGTGCAGACCCTTAGAATTATGTTGTGCATGTCTTTGTTCAGTTTCGGTCCGTGACTCAACAGGCTTTAAACTAGTGACCTCACCTACAATAGTGATAGGGGGTGTCCAACCTTTCTCAACTGCTAGCCAAACACACTCATTAATAGATTTTAATGCACATCTCATTCTCATCTTCCGATAAGTGTAATTAGTGCAATCAAAAACAGGATTTCGAGAAAATTCATTATATCCAGAATTCATCTTTGGAAGCACATGGGATCACAAAACAAATAAAAACGCTTTCTAGATCTAATACCAATTTTTGAAATGTGGGTGTGCCCAATATGTGTGTTTTAAACAAAACCATTTTTTCTCCGAAAACGGTCCAACTTTTAATTATGAACCAAACCAAGTTGTGAAAAACCCAATTCTTTCTTTAAACCAATTTTATCTTGGTTAATCTTAAACATGCATCTAGTGATTAAAGAAAGTAAAGTAAAGTAAAGAATACTCACAATGTCGGATGTACAAGGAAAAAACCCAAAATGGGAAAACAACCTCGGACGGACCAAGCCAGACAATCACTATGAACAATGGTTTTACAAAGATAGATTAGCCTTATGTAAAACCCGGATTCTGATTTTCTCAATAAAAATCAAAGTTAATAATTTCCTTTGTATGCGGAAGCGTAAGGAGATGGTTCAATACAATTAAATCAATTTATGTATTCACTTAAACCGATTAATTAATCCAAGTCCTAGAATTTGCCTAAGTCATATTTATCAATGTTAGCAAATTAGGCGAAACCAAATTTTAGCAACTGACTTGAATTAAACAAACTTTACCCAATATTTAATTTAGTCCCAAATTAAATGAGTGTGATAAATTAAACCGAATTTTATCTTGAATTATGCTACGCATGCGTTCTAAATAAATTATGCAAGATAAAATAAACCAATCACACTACACCGCGATGTACGAGGAAAAACCCAAGACGGAAAAAACCTCGGACGGCCCTAGCCACAAATCCACTAAATACGGAATTACAATTACAAAACAGATAGACTTACAACGACTGACTCGATCCCTCTCAAGCCTCGATGCTTCTTCTTGTAGACACCTCTTCCTAGCGGATAACCTCGGAACACCTCCGTGGTCTCGGAATCCACCGATGGGACTTTCTATGGTCACCGTCACCCGTACATGGAGCCTTTCTCCAAGTGGGTAGAATCGCAACAAAAAGTCTTCTTCTTTGATGGATGTAGAAGCAAACCAAAACTTCTCTTCTTGAATTCGGTAGAGATAAACCGGTGCCAAACTCCAAGCAATTTGATATGTATATATGAACTTGGATAAACTCAATTGGGTGTAAACACTAGAGTGATGAAAATATTTTTCTCTAAAAATCTCACTCAAAACATGAACATTTTCCTAAACCATTTTTGCTCTCAAACTCTCTCTAAGAGATAAACTAAGTTGGAAAAGTTATGGAAATGTTAAGTTGGAAAATGTCATTCCCTCACATATTAAAGTCTGTAAAAGTTGGTTAAAAACCAAGTGGGGAAGTGGGTGAAAAACTGCCAAAAACTGTTCCCGCCTGACAGCTCGTTCGAACGACATTTCGTTCGAACGAAGTCTCGTTCGAACGAGACTTCTAACGACGCTCCAGTATGGACTCGTTAGAAGCTCGTTGGAAATCTCGTTAGAACGACAATCTCGTTCGAACGACGGACCAGTATGCCTTAGTGGGAACTCGTTGGTAGGTTCGTTTGAACGATATCTGGTTCGAACGAAAAAACTCGTTCGAACGACATATCTAACGAACGACCAGAAAGATTGAAAAATTCGATTTTGGCCCAAAAACTTTATGAACTTATTTTAAAGTTTTATATAATTTCTTTCTTAAAACAAAACGCAGGTTTTATAAAACCTAACACCCAATAAACTTTGTTCCAAGCTCCTATATAAATATAATTGCATTCATACCTTGGGAGCATGGAACCATAGTTGATGACGTAGAAACGAGGCACGCAAACCGGCACATTTGATGAAGCTTTATACTCTTTGCCGCTACGTCTTCAACACACACTTCATAGGCTTGAGAGTATTACAATAACATACTATCCTATGAATAAATGTTTTTGTCCGAAATTGAGCCAAAACTATATATGGACTCAATTGGAAATTTGTGTCCTTACACCTTACACTAAGACTCGATCCCCACGGGTCTTGATGCTCCTTCTGATCTTCAACCGTTCTTCAATAGTGACCATTTAGAAATTCCGTCTTCCATGATACCTATCCACAACACACGTGTCCACGTATGTCTCGGTGTCCACCGATATGGCTTTGATTCGTCTACGATGTCGAACAAGAAGTCCTTCTCTTTTCTTCACCGCAAAACCCTTTGTGTTCAATGTGTAGAACAAACAACTTTGGTGCCTCAAGATCACTTAAAAGTATAAGAATGATACCTCTGATCTTTACAAACTCTAAGGATGTGTTTAAGACTTTTAAACCTTAGAAAACATGTGCAAACAAGGTTCTGGTTCATAAAACATGTTTCCAGAAAGCACCCTTCCGAAACTATGATGAAAACACTGTTTAAATAGGAGTTAAACGCCACCTCAAAAAACGTGTCATTCGAACGAATTGAGGAACTCGTTCGAGCGACATCCCATCTCGTTCGAACGAGATTGGATGTCGTTTGAACGACAAAGCAATAGTTTGACTTTTTGTTTAAAACGTCTCTTCCAATGAGAGATCTAAAATTGTCAAACTCTTTTACGAGCATATCATCATAAAACGTAGTTTAAACCTTTTAAAACACTATAAAACATTTTTCTTTATAAAAAAATACATCCTTATCTTTTATAAAAATAATTCTGAGCACCATTAATTATACACATTCATACCTGAGTGATTTCTGAATGAAATTAACTTTGAAGACGATTAAACTTGCACCAATTAAACATCGACATGATTTAATTCTTTAAAGCTTTACCGCAACATCTTCAATTTTCTTCAATACGTAATAAACCAAGTGGGATCATAACACAATAAAAAATCTCCCTACGACATGTTACAAACAAAGTTTTGTTCACGGAATTAAGTCAAAACAATACAGGGACTCAATTGAAAATTTATGTCTTACATTTATTTTTTACAATTTTTAAAATTAGTCCATATGAAAGTCCACATTATCTTGAGTCCGCACTTGCGAGCCTATATATATATAAAATAAATCAACCAAAGGGAATAATAATATGATTTGGATTTTTAGAGAACTCTTATTAGAAATTTATGGATTAAAACCCCTAATGTTATAAATTTTCAGAACAACACCTATAACTTGTCATTTAACAACTCGAGGTGATTTTTGAATAAATTTTTGGTCATGATATCGAAAATTTGGTCCACAATCGAAATGAATTGAACTTGCAAGTTATTTCATTCCAATATTTCCAAGACACAAGGAAAATCAATTTCAACGCTTTAGTGTGGGCAAGAAAGACCGGATTCATAAAGACATAGGTGGTGCATATATTATCACACCACGCGATGGATGATTGGTGCAGTGTAAATACAAGTTCTTTTAGAAGAGATTGTAGTCACGTTAGCTCATTATTGGTGTGGGATAATACTTTTCACCCGGATTCAGTTCAGGAGAGAAGGCCCTTTTTTTATTTCTGAATAGGCCATAAGAGAAGATTAAAACTATAGTAGATGGAAAAGTCATCGGTCGATTTGTGGTCATCCATGCAACAAACCCAGCTAGAGTTTGGGACCACTATATGTATAATGAAAGAGGATTAATGGTGTGAGCGACCATAAGATAGAGTATGCTTCAAATATAGTAACACATGTTTTATATGGTCCCAATGGTCATATGTTAGATCGTGTATAAATTGACACGCTTTGTTAAAAACAAAGGCAATGATGTTAAGAGTCAATGTTTAGTATTATAAAACTAAATGGGCTTTCCCCGATGGTTATCTAGGACACTTGGATAGCATGGGTCAAGAGTTCAAGTCTCCCCCCCCCCCCCCCCCCACACACACACACACAAGAGGCTTGAACTTGCGGCAACAAATATTTAGTATTAGAGGTTACCAATAACTTGACGATGCTTTCTTGGATAGATTGAAGGTAACACTCTCTATTTTAGGCATTTTCATCATAATAGATACTTGGGTGAGAATGGTTTTTGAATCAATTATGAAGATTTTGTTTGAAAGATCCTAAATATATTCTCGTAGTGATAGTTGAAGACGAGAGGCATGAGAGATGGCCTTAATGCCATGAAAATAGTGTAAGGCACCTAGGTATTTAAGAGAAAACTCACCACCCATCAATTTGATGAAGGAATGAACCTAAGAGATTGTTATTTGTGATATTAGATCCCCCGCGTAAATAAGTAAGTAGATAAGAACACTTTTGAATTGCAAATGAACAAGGGCATGTATGTTATTGATATCACAAACTTACAAAGATATAAAAATGGTTAGAATCTTCAAAAACTAAGGGAGAGGGTATTATTTTAGGTCATATATTGATTAATGAACATTGTAAACATGGTGAGCTTATTATGAGTGGATAAATCCAGTTAGTTGAGATATATAAATCTCTTCTTTAAGGATACTATGGAGAAAGGCATTAAGACATCTAAACTTTTATAGGTAATTAGACTTGGCCCCTTCATTAATAGTTTTTATATAATTAAACCCATGTCAAAATTAATTATAAATCTCATCCCTTAACCTTCAAGTTTCTATAATTATTGGTTGCCAACTATCTACATTTTTTAACCGCTGATTAGTGTTCTTTACATAAAAATACCAAATCAACCCTTTAGAATTTTAGATATGATTTTTCATATATCTCAACAATTACACATCCTTAAAGGTATCTACCATCAAATGAAAAGTAATTTTTAATGATACACATTGTTTGGGTATTATAATATTTCTTGTCATCAACATCCAATTACATAATTTGTTCGTAAATCTTCACGGTATCTACTATTAACATAGATAAATATTCGTATAGTATAGCCCCAAAAAGTTATGATTAATAGACCAATAGACTTCTACATGCATTCTGCATTAAATAGATACCATAAGACATTATTTAATGTAATGCATCTCGATTTTGATACCAAAAGGAAATAAAGCTCAAAATCATTCATACTCTTGAGTAGTCAGTCTATGAGAATCAAGATTTTCGGTTCGGAATTTCAATTCTAATCAGTTCTGATATCCAACAAAAGCATAGGTATATATGCCAATTTCTAAAATAGTTATAGGCTTGACCAGGGAACAAATGTTAGAAAGTGCCGAAATGTCTAATGTTAGATATTATGGATCTCTCTATATATTTATCTCATACAAAGGGGTGGCATCCATTTGCCCTAAAATTTTACGGAAGAACGAATTTTTATTCTTCCATATCATTATTTAAAGGGAGTTGTAAACTTATATAAATACGTGCATGAGATTTGAAATAATAACATAATACGACCATGGGAGCTTAATAATAGGAAAAATAATTTGCATCCTTAGAATGGCATAATCGGGAAGGTTTTCAAGCAAAGTAGGATGAGTTGGTTTATTTACTGGGCCAAGTCTTTTTTTATTAAAGATAAAAATGGACTATCTTCCATCTTCAAAACAACGCAATTTCGGTTCAAACTTTCCCAATAACAAACTGTAGGCTGATAATAAGTAACACTCAGACAAATAAAATTCCAAAACTGGGTTTTTATTACAAAATGAAAGATAATTGAACTAAAACAAATGACTTTTAAGTAGAGGATGCAGTTTCGCCCTTATTCCTTGGAGTTGCTTGCGTACCTTCTCTGAAGTTAGTCTTAAACCTGCGAGGAAGATGACGAAGGTACCTCATCAGGTTGGTATATTCCCCTTAAAAACTTTGTGAGTCCAAAGAAAAATAAGGGAAATGATCAACCAAAGGGAATTTTTAAACCAATAGATGCTGAAATGCCCGAGAAGGTTGATTTGGAAGAACAAATTGCTAGTTTGAAAAGGGAATTATTGGGGGGAAAACCAACTATCTAAAGCAGCTGAAGACCTTGATTGTGCACAAAAGAAGGTGGCCTCTTTGGAGGTGTAGAGTGATAACCTTACCATTGTGAATGTACAGTTGTAGTTAGATAGTAATACACTTTTGGAAGCTCAAGACGAAATAAAGAAGTTGAAGGTGGAGAATTCTAACCTTTTAAAAGAAAACGAGTTAATAAATAAGTTGGAGGTGGAAAATGCCCAACCTGTCTTGTTAAACATTTTTTTAAAAGAAAATCTTGATCAAGCCATGATGAATGACTCGGATAGGATTAAACAACTGGATGAGTTATTGAGAAAACAAGCTGAAACATCCAGAATTTTTGAACAAAAAAATTCATTTCTTTCTGACAGTAATGAAAATCTCAAAAATAAGTTTGAAGATGTAGCGCAAAAATTAAGAGATGGGGATGTATAAAAGGGGGCATTGTTGCTGGATCTTCAGCAGTCAGAATTTAAAAGTGTTGAAGAGGTGCTTTTGAATAAAATATAGTTGTATCAGTTTTTCTATAGAGTACAAGCAGTAATTTTAGAAACAAAGTACGCGAATATCACCCAAAAGTATACATGGACTTATTTTTACATTTACTTATATATTGAAAATTTTCACATATACTTTGGTCTTCTTTTAAAATAATGAATGTACACGCATAGTTTTTTTATTATCATTGAGGTTTATGGTATGTTTAATATTTAAACATGATGCTTTCTTTTTACCAGGAAGCAGATAATAATAATCTCAAGAAAAATATAGAAGATTTGTCATCCTCATTATCTAAAAATGATGAAGAAATAAATTCAATTCAGAACTCAATGGTTTTGAGAATTCAGGAAAGAGTTGACAAGAATCCCAAGATTGATGAACAATTTCTATATTCACATCATATTCATGTTTTGTCAAAAGGAGATGAACATAATAAGGCTTCTACTGTCACATTTAAAAGAAAAAAAGGGCACAACAATAAAGGCCATAATAAAAAGGGCAGAACAAATGCAACACATGAAGTGGACCTGAAAATTTACAAGTGTTCAAAATACCTTAAGAGGATGCCCAGAATAAATTGAAACAATATTTGATGGAGGAGAAGGATACAGGGTAAATGTTCTAATTATTTATTTTTTTATTGAACTTTATGCATGTACTATACACATGTACTTTATAAAGTACATGCATATCTTTTTGAAGTACATGTATTTTTGCATCTAACTTTATGCGTGTACTTTATAAAGTACATGCATATTCATAAAGTACACGCATTTTTGTATCTAACTTAATGCGTTTACTTTATTAAATACAACCATTTCATAAAGTACACGCTTATTTTTATGATGTACAAGCATTTTTGTATTGAACTTTATGCGGGTACTTAATAAAGTACACGCATAAAGATAAAATACACGCATATTATCATATGATCATAGATTATATACATGTTTCAATTATTCTTCTAACGTTATTTTCTGTATTGAAATTCAGAAATTGTCTCTTTATAATGGAGGATGCTTTCATTTGTGGGGACGATATTAAGGAATTGCTGAAAGGCGAAGAAATATCGAACCAGACAATTCAATGCTTCTACCGTTTATTGGAGACAAAAATGAAGGTTAATGGGCTTCGACATATGCACTCATTTAACTTATATTTTTGGGTAAGGAAAATAAAACCTAAAGTATTTCCCATCATTTTAAAATATATATTATCATAATTATCTCACTAACAAATCTATTACTTTTAAAAGGAGTCTGTTCGAAAAATTATCATGAAATAGAGAAAGAACAGATAGAAAAATACATTATATAATTTTTTAGAATTTCTGATATTCTTTTCATTCCAATGAGAGATTCAATTAGAGGAGATGATGCATGCCATTTTACATTGTTAGTTATCTACAAAGAAACAAATAAATTTTTCCATATGGACTCTCTCCGCTCGTTGGAAATAAATCAATCATCATGCTACAATGAGGCCAATAACATTGTTACACGCTAAACTTATTTACATTATAACCACTTTTGTATTTTATATACTCATGTTTTTTCCTCTTAAAAGTTTTCTATTTTCAAAGAAAAGTTGTACAAATTAAAGGCTGAAGCACCACTAATAAGTCAAAAAGGTACAATAACAATATCCTTTGAAGGGGTGGAATTCGAAGATGAACTATTCAATGAAGAAAAACAACAATAGACTGGTCTTGAGTCATGATGTAAATTTGAAACTACTCAAAGATAATGAATGCGAGAGGCAAAATAATGGGTAAGATCAAACAATCTTGAATAAATTACATTTCAACAAATTTCATTCGCATTATGTTAACTGATTTATTTGTTTTATTTTAATTTCAGTGTTGAGTGTGGGTGTATTATATATACTACATGAACAAATTGCCAGAGGAAATGCTCTCAAAACATCATTTGAAGATGAAGAAATTTTCGAACAAAGAGCATATATCGCTAATGAATTTGTATTCAATGGTGTTAATAGGAGGAAATTGTAAAGTTAATTTATGTATATATATTTTTTTATTCAATGTAGTTCCATATAATTTCTAGTATATTAAGTGTAAACAGGATGTCACATGCACATAGTAATGAAATGCGTGTACTTTACAACAAATAAAAAAGTACATGCATGACATCACAGAGTACACGTGAATATATGCGTGTACTTTGCGAATTATGCGTGTACTTTGAGGTTTAGTTCTTTATTTTCATTAGAATCTCAAAGTACATGCAATAGATAAAACAGTACACATGAATTACACAGATTCTATGATGAACTCTGAAAACGGTGTCGCTAGCGCGGACCAATAAACACATAGGCTATACAAGAGAATAAATATATTTGTAGTGATAGGTTACACAAATCTAAATTATAAACATATTATGATTGCAATAACAAAGAAAAAATCCCAAAGTACACGTAATGAGGCCAAATATTATGCGTATACTTTACAACATAACACTTTGTATTAGGTTTTTTTTGAAATTTTTTCATAACAAATGATTTTACTTTTTTTATGTATATATTTTTTTTATTAAATGTAGTAAAAAAAATTGTTCCATATAATTTTATTCAATGTAGTAAAAAACTATTTTTTTTATTCAATGTAGTTCCATATAATTTCTAGTAAAAAAATTGTTCCCCTGGCGCGGACCATTCAACAGGTAGTAATAAAACTACTATATATACTTATTCCAAAAACATTTTATTAAGCTCAACTACTCACTATCCTAAGTACTTCTGGTTAAAGAAATAAATAGCTTTAACTTTTTCTATAAAAGAGTCATATTTGTCCCTTTCTTAACCATTACATCTAGGGTAATGATTACATAATGAGTATTCCCGGAGAAAAAATGCGAGCTACTCTTGAGAAAGATGAAAGAAATAAATGAAAGGTAAATTGAGGAAAATCTTTCCTCATATGAAACTGCCTTTGAGCAGTTTCAAACATATGTGAGGGAAGGCTACTCTAGACTTCCACCCAATCCCATAGATTTATTTGATGTGGATGAGGACCCTCCTCAAACACATGAAGACCTCGTGTCTTTCTACAAACAAGAAGTTCTCTTGAAAATCGCCATGCTGAACGAGAAGAAGGCACACCATGATGGCCTCGTAGCTGTCATAGAAGAAGAAATTAGAGTATGCTCTAATTTAATTGACTCTCTTCCTGACACCATAGATGCCTTTAACATCTTTCCCTAATATAACCCTTCTTTATTTTTTTTCAGCTTTTGTTATGTGAAAAAATTGTACTTTATTTTTCTATTTTAATAAAAAATTATTTCTTTCATGCATGTATTGTCACTTACATCGTACACAAAAACTTACATAATATAGTGTCATCTTAAACCATGACATAGAGTAAACATGTAAAGTACACGCAAATATAGTAAAGTACACGTGAACATTAGGAAAAATGATCACTTGTATATTACTAAAAATGTATGTACTTTGCGAAACTGCTACACACACATAAAAAAAATAACTAACCCCATTGTATTGTCAAAAATGTAAACATTAATATTACATTCATTTATTGTAATAAAAATGGGCTGTCAAAATATGATTGTATTGTCAAAATATGTCAAAATATGATTCTATTCATTCGAAATTATTATACACGCAAGTTTTTATAAAGCACATGCACAAGGTATTGTCCCAAACCATTATATAAATGCGTGTACTTTATATATTACACGTGTAGTTTATAAAGTACATGCATAGTATATAAAGTACACGCATATTGAAATACTCGTATAATAATTTCGCTGGCGTGGACCATAATACACATTGGAATTTAAGAATATGAGTGACCTAAGTGTTTTTTATAAAGTGCAAGCACATTGTAATGTCCAAAACTATTTTTCAAATCGTACATGCATTTATATACATGTACTTTATAAAATTACATGTGGAATACATAAAGTACACGTGTGTTGAATTAGATTTTGGTCATATCAATATACATGTACTTTATAAAAACATGCGTGTACTCTATGTAAATTTCATTCCAAAACAAATAATACAGAAATGAACACTCAATAATAAAATTACAATAATTTATTTAAATGTGAATGTTCATTGATTTTATTTAAAACTAATGTTACAATGAATGAATTGAACAATATTAAGAGGATTCAATTTGGTTCTTTACATGTGGATCTGTAATGACATGTTTTATTACACCTAGAGCAAGTTACTTCTCTTATTATCACCTCTCTAATAGATTTTATTCTTTTATTTCTTGGCCTACCTCTCGGTCTCTTCGTTAATGGAGGAAGGATTGCTGGATTTTCAGGTAATGGAATTTTTATGGACATCAAATTAGGATGAGGAATTATAGGTGATGAGTATCATTTTTTGTAGAAAAAACCGTATAATAATCCTCAATACGATCATAAATACTTCCACATATCTTCATTACAACAGAAATAACATGAGAACATGGAAAACATCGTAGTTGCCAACTCTTACAAGAGAAAATTCATTTTTCTAAGTAATTTGTGGCCCGCACATTTGCATGAACTTAGAATACATGTGTACTCGAGTGGCTAATATTCCAATGTCTCCCTTTATTCCAATTTTCAATTAGTAATTTATCAAAATGAGGACAAAACTCCTTTGACCGTGTTTCAGATTCAACAAGTTCGATTGCATTGAAGTTAATAATTTTGATACTCATTTTATCCATCATATTAATTATTGGTAAATGCCTTTCCTATAGGATCCAAGAGTTGAATGATTCTGCAACACTTGATGCCATGTCACCATAATGCTTACCGGTGAAATATGCACAAGACCAATTCTCCGGAGGTAAATTGTCAAGAAAATCAGCAATAGCAACTCCACCTTCCTTCTTCAGGGCATCAATGTTCTTCTGAAATTCATTAATTGTTACAGCATATGCACAACGTATGAAATCTTGAACGAGCTTCTTTCGGAAGTTCACGGTACCCTGTATTTTCTTCTTTATGTTTCCCTGTAAATCTTGAACGAGCTTCTTTCAGAAGTTCACAGTGCCCTGTATTTTCTTCTTTATATTTCCCTATAAATGATGTATATAGTAGCAATGTATAGACATTGGAAAAACCTTAGACACACCTTCAATAAGACCATTGTTCCAATCAGATATGACTATGATGTTCCGATCTCGATAAGCTATTGCATCAAACAAAATAATGAGAAACCACATCTAATTATCCTTTGTCTCTGAATCAACAACTGCATATGCAAGAGGATAAAGGTATAAAATGATTATGACATAGATCAGTACACACAGATTCTATGATGAACTCTGAAAATGGTGCCGTTGGCGCGGACTAATAAACATGTAGGCTATAGAAGAGAATAAATATATATGTAGTGCTAGATTACACAAATCTAAACTATAAACATATTAGGATTGTTTTCTTTGACAATAACAAAGATAGAATCACAAAGTAAACGTAAAACATGACAATGTAAACAGGATGTCACATGTACACAGTAATAAAATGCATGTACTTTACAACAAATACAAAAGTACACACTTGACATCATAGAGTACACGTGAATATATGCGTGTACTTATAGTAAGCAACTCCCTTCCAATTTACTTTTCCACTTCCATCTACATTGCAATCACAATTTACACAGAAATTTAGCAATTTGTTTTCTTTATTTGATTTAAAAGTTATTATTACCTTTAACACTGATCAATTACTTTGTCTCAAAATGACTTAAAAGGTTCACTTGGCATATATTAATACAATTTTATATTTTTATCATTATTAATATTTTATTACCCTACGCATCCGTATCCTATTATTTTGATATTCTTCAATCGAAAAACTTTCACTATAACACACCAGCAATCCGCAGATTATAGGATTTATACCCACCTTTACTAATTGAACTAAGGCCAATATGTCTCACTTTGTAAAGAAAAGTACAATGATACCCTTACATTTATAGAAAAAAATTCCGCATGAATTGAAGAAATGAACTCCCTGAAGAAACACAGAAAAGTAACACTCCACCAAATCTTAATAGAGGAAAATAAGAAACCCCATACAACATTTTTTATGCTTATACCAGCAGCATGGATGCACAAGTAAACCAATAAACTCGATGAACCAAACCAACAAGACATGAACAGATTGATTTCATTCGGTTTCCAACCCTGTCGGATTGGTTCTAGCTATCCCCATACTGCCTAAAACTCTAGAAATTTGTGAACTTTGGAAAAACAGTAGATGTACATATTTAGATTCTAGCCCACAGCTTGTCGACTCAACCGAACGAAACACAAACCAAATGTCATACCCAACTCCATCTATAAAGTATGCATCATATAAAGGACAATTATTTGAGGATTTAGAGTATAGACAGCTTTCTGATGTGGGATAACTAGATCAGCCTACATTGTTCTTTTGCCTGACATCAAGTTAAGAACAAAAGCTTTCTGTGGCGTTCTCTATGCTGATTTTTATTGGGCACAACACTGGCTCAGCTTCACCGAACTAAGTTTTGATTATAAAAATAAAACCCACGTTAAAATTTAAATTTGTATGGTTAATCAGCGAACTAGTTATGCCTAATTTTTAAATATCATTTATAACAGTTAAAATTTTAATGCTCCATAATTAATTTGGATAAACTGAGATCTGGTGAGCGTTGTTTTGGTTCTGGGCTTGGTTTGAAAAAACACGAGCCCAAACCATGTGGGCCCCTGGTTAGCCATCAAACCTGACCATGTGGGGGTCTCAATCACTTGTTAATATGCTAGTTTGGCACTTAATAATATACAGAATAATCTACACAAGATTTTGGGGTGACAAAGTGGTAGCAAGATGGAAACTCACCCTTGCTCAAATGAGTCTAGATTGCTTTTTACACTAAGCTAGGACAAGGTAGCTAGGGAGGGGATGAGCGTAGGTTTTTAATGCTATAAAAAATATGGATCCTATGCTCCTCTCAATAAAATATCAACTGAATATTTCTCCAAACCTTTTAAATCCCAGAACATGTGGTGCTCACATATGGATATTAAAGAAGTTATTTAGAATTCTTAGAATGAAGCAATGGATGGGAATCCATTCAGAGTTTTCTCTATTAAATTGCAAAGAGTGAAGTATGATCTTATCAATGGAATAAAGAAACATTAAAGGATGTTTTTCAGCAAGTGCAGACTCCAGAAAATGAAGTGTTGGCTAATGAAATTATTTTTTAGACTACCCCTACTGTGGAGAATAGAGAAAAAATTTCTTGAGTCAATCTCAACTACAATGGGCTCGTAAAAGTGAGGAAGCTTATTGGAAAGAAAATATGAAAGGATAGTGTCTTCAAGAAGGGGATTCCAATACTTAGTTCTTCCATGTTGCAATGAAGTCTAGGAGTTTACAACTCCTTATTCATAAAATTAAGAATGAAAAAGGTTAGTGTCTTAAGAATATATAAGAAATTAAGGGAGAATTTATCTATCACTACCAAAATCATTTTAAAGAAGATTTTATTGAGGGGGGAGATGAGATTCTTCAAGTTATTGACAATAATGTTACTGATTCTCATGCAAACTAACTTGATGGTATACCATTGATCCACTAGACCTAATGGATTTAATGGCCGCTTCAACATAAAAAAAAATTGGTCTAACCAAACAGATCCGAAACATACGTCATCGATCTGTTAAACTATGCGACAAATCTAACCAAACTCCATCGATCTAAAGCTATGAACAAGCTGATTCGGAACAATAAGCTCCATATCAATGAAACGATTAGCAAAGGAGTATTGGTTAATAAATAAGATTAAGCCAAGGTCAAATCGTAAATTAAAACCAATTGCAAGTGTGAGCAGCATATACTAAAAACAGTGTGTTATTGAATGAACATTTTGGTGTACTGAATGGAAATTCTCATCTACTGTATTGCTTTGCAAAACTTTCCTTGCCTTATGTTGTTTAGGCCAAGATAGCCCCTAGTCAATTGGTTTGTTTATTCAACACTTACGAAATGGATCTAGGAGATATTCTACCAGTTGACAAATCAGTGGTATTTGAGTTTGTACCACACAGGTAGATACACACAACACAGAAGACAAAGGAAGTTACCTCAGATTAGAGAGAGCTGTAAGTGACTAAAAACTTGAGAGAGATATAGAGTTGAATTCCAAATTTAGTCAAACTGCAGAATCTATAGTTTTCACTGATCCAAGCTCCTAAGACAAATACACATGGAGAAAAAGTCTGATATGAAAGAATAAGAAACTTATAGAAATTCAGTTCAAATAATTTTTAATTAAAAAATAAGTGGTATGCTTAGACTAGTTGGCATATTTTAATGACCAAATGATAATTAAAATCTAACTGGTTGATGAGAGTCTTCGATAAATTAAGATACCGAAGGTGTATTAAATCACCAATTGAATTTGATAGCTCATTTATGCAATAACCACTTAAATGTAACACTCGTAAGCACCGGTAACAATTCATAGACAACTTTATTGCTCTAGTGGAACTCTTCCCGATATCTCGAATTATAAACTGGTAGCGTAAAAAAAGTTCTCAAACTCCAAGCCTTAGAAAAGGACTTAAATTTATTAAAGGTTCCATTCTTTAGGCAGATGGATGATGAGTGACGAGCCTTTTTAGAAATTGTTTGTTGCTCATTACTTATCATCTTATCATCCATCCTAAAGCATATTTGACCAGGGACAAATTGAGTTAAGTCATTCATGAGGTCGTGCACCATAAATTTTGATTTATCACCACTTGAATGTTGAAAAAAGGACCTTGATAATAACTCATTGAAATATTGAAAACCTATCTCCTCCATTTTCTTATTTTCCTCTGCTTGTCGCAAAAAGCCTTCTACCGTCCATAATAAAACTAGTTCAAACTTGTGATACTGATAGTCCATGGGAAATATTAAGCAGTATGTAAACAACCACTTTAGATGGGGTGGAAGATGATGATAACTCAATCTTAAAGCGGGAAGAACGTCACTCTTCTCTGCAGGTAATTCCCAGAACTTGCTATTGAGTACATTTTCCCACCCCCAAACTAAACAACAACTTAAACCCACCCACATCTCCACCACTAAACCTCAACTCCATCAACACAAAACACTATTTCAAACTCCGCGTAACATATGAGAAACATAACATATATATTTACATTTTGCCTTAAAAATTAGGATGACTTACTGAAATAATAACATATGAGATAATTTGATAAGAGTTCCCTCGATAATGGTATTCAAAAATACATATCTCAAGTTCCTTGAACATAAACACAAAACATAAACAAACATACCAAATATATGTTGAAGCGGGTATTAGTCAACTAAGAAAAAAATACCTTTATAAATTGACAACCACCAATGCCAAAGCTGTCAAATGCCCTATTGCACCAACAAGCACTAAAATTTTGGGTCTAGAAGGAACTTTCTAACTGCAATTTGGACAACATCCATTGAATATGTGAGTGAAAATCCTATTTTATACCATAACATCACACATTGACTAAGGCCTATACAGTAGTAGATGTAATCATTAATAAAAGGCAAGAAATATAAAATGCAGTCATTCATTAATCATCAATAAATACAGAAATAAAACTAAATACAAAAAGAACTTGACTCTCCATCATAATTTATCCATTCATACATATGACGTGAAACAAATAAAATGCATTCAGTCATTAGCCATTTTTAAAATATTAAACAAAGAAAAGAATGTCAAATTTCGTGAACATCGAAGCATCCTTATAAATAAAACCATTCATAACTGAAAAATTCATGTCAATTCTCATCTTCATCCATGTCAGTATCATAATCATCACTTTCAATATCATAATCATCACTGGTCTCCTCATTTTCATCACTTTCATTTATATCACTTTCATTAGCTTCCTCGTCCGCCTCTGAATCATCTTCACAAGTCTTTGTCTCATAAACATCCTCATCACTACAATACTCATAAATATCAACACGGATATCATCACCGCCATATATATCAACTATGTTGTCAACAGTTGTTCCCACCACATCATCCCTAACCCATTTAATATCCCCATCATGGTTGATTAGCGTATCATCCAGTTGTTGGATGTTGTACGGCTCAACTTCTTCATCTATTATGTCACCTCCATAAGTATCTTTACCATACATGTCATACAAATCTCTCGGTGTCATCTTCACGACAACTTGCCAATCTTCTTCAATCGGGTTTCGCACATACCAAATTTATTTGGACTGAGATGCTAATATAAACGGTTCATCTGACAGTCGATTATGCTTGTATAGTGAATGTTTGAAGTTCACTAATGTGAACTCAAAATCATCCTTTATCGTCCCCGAATGAGTATCAACCCAATCACACTTGAATAGCAAAAACTTAAAATCATTTGAATATCGCAATTAAAATATATCAGTTAATACTCCATAATACGTTACATCCCCCGAAACAGGTCGTTTGTCCTTTGCACTTGCAAAACTTTCGATGGTGGCATCAAGCATAACTCCACTATTTTGAGTATTCAATCTTCTCTCACGTTGCTTTGTGTGAAACCTAAACCCATTTACAATATATCCCGTCTATCTCCTAGCCCATTGGGAGGGGCCTAAAGCCAAAATTGCAACTTCCTTTGACACCTTGCCCTCATTTAGATTCTGTACCTAAATTTTTTCATATGATTGAATAATAAAAATTAGATGTGTAAAAATTGAATGTGTTATTAACATATTAAAATGTGGTTATATATAAATACAAAATATGACTTACATGATCCCCAAACCGTTTGTGAAATGTTTCGTTGTGAATGCGGTTAATTTCGTAGTGTCCCACATGAGGTCTCTCATGTTTTAGCATTGTTATATGTTTCCTGTAAAACATGTATCTATAAATTGAATAGCATAAAGTGATATTTAATTACATAAAGTTTAAAATTCATTTAAATGTTATCTTACTCGCGAAAAGGCTGCAACGCGATGGATTCAAATAACACGTACCGATGTGCTTGTGAAAATGAAGTGTCATCAAGCATAAATGCTACTCCTTTACCTAATGTACGACCTATTGAACTTGTGTTGTCATCAGCTTCATCATTTTGTAAAGGTCAATTTAATTTACTCTCAACATCACCCAGGTACCTCGCACAGAATGTCGTACATTCCACTGCTAGGTATCCTTCAGCAATTGAACCTTTTGGACGACTTCGGTTACGAACATATTCTTTTAATGTGAATAAAAACCTGTTCGATATTGTAAAAAAAATAAAGTAGCATTCATATGCATTAATTTAGGTGACACAAACATAATGCATGCACAAAACGTACCTCTCGATGGGATACATCCATAGAAACTATACTGGTCCATCAATCATTGCCTCCTCGGCTAAATGGATTTTCAAATGCTCCATAACATCGAAAAACATCGGGGGAAGATTTTCTCAAGATGACAGAGTGTAAGAGCAACATGATCTTGTAAATATTCATAGTCTTTAAAGGTCATTGTCTTTGAACAGAGATGCCGATAGAAATTACATAATTCAATGAAAGACCATGCTACATTCGTAGGCAATGATTTTCGTACTGCTAGCGGGAGTAGCTGTTGCATTATGATATGATTATCGTGGATCTTAAGTCCAGAAATATCTCGGTCTTTAATGTTTACACGCCGTGAAATATTAGATGCATAACCATCTGGGACTTTGATATTCTTTAAAACCTTACAAAATATGTCTTTATCACTTTTACTCATTGTGAAGCATGTTGGTGGTAAATATACTTTGCTATCTGACAAGCTTTTAGGGTACAATGCTTTTCGAATACCCATGTTCTCAAGGTCTCAATGAGCCTTTATATTATCTTTTGATTTTCCATCAACATTTAACAATGTCCAAAGTATGTTATGGCACACATTTTTCTCTACATGCATAACATCAAGATTATGACGAATCAAGTGATCCTTCCAATACGGCAATTGAAAGAATATGCTTTTTGTCTTCCAATTTAGAGAACTATTATAATTCCCTTCACCATTGATACTCGTTTTTCTCTTCTTCATCGCCGATGAGTGAATTTTATCATTATTTCTTTCCATTGCCTCTAATTGCTCCAAGATATCATCCCCAGATACTTGAGTTGCCTTCACTTCTCTTTCAACTTTCGCATCAAAAGCAACGGTATCATTTCTGAATTTATGGTTGTGATCCAACCACCGACGAGGGCCCATATAGCAAAATTTCTTCCCATTCTTTAACCACTGTGAACGAGTGTTCTTGTTGCAATAAGGATAAGCCAATCTCACTTTTGTACTCCAATCTGACAAGTTTGCATACGCAGGAAAGTCATTAATTATCCACATTAATGTTGCACGCATACAAAACATTTTTTCAGTCGATGCATCCTAAGTAAGTATGCCATTATTCGACAATTCCTTCAACTCGTCGATGAGAGGCTGCAAGTAAACATCAATTTTATTTCCTGGACTGCATGGACCATCAATCAATGTAGATAGTATAAGATAAGGTTGTTTCATACACAGCCACGGAGGCAAGTTGTATATAATCAAAACAACGGGCCACGTGCTATGAGAAATTCTCATTATTTTAAAAGGATTGAAGCCATCGGCTGCTAGTCCGAGCCTAATATTGCGCGAGTCACCGAAAATTTTTGGATTTTATTGATCGAAGGTTTTCCATGCTTTAGAATCAGCGTGGTGCCTTAATATGTCGTCGTCATCGCGTTCCTTTGCATGCCATCTCATGAGGGAGGATGTTTTCAATGACATAAATAATCTTTGAAGCCTTGGTTTTAGTGGAAAGTACCTAACAACCTATGCGGGAATTTTTTGACCCCTAGCTTCTTCATCATCAGACTCACCCAAAAATTGCTTCCATCTTGATGTATGACATACTATGCAATCCTCACGATCTTTGTTCTCTTACCAATACAACATACAATCATTCGGACATGCATGAATTTTTTGATAATCAAACCCCAGATCATTAACTATCTTTCTTACTTGAGAGTATGAGCCTGGCAATTTCACACCCTCCGGAAGTGCCTCTTTTAAGAATTAAAGCAATGTTGTAAACGACGTGTGGCTCCACTTATAAAGTGTTTTCATATGAAAGAGAAGAACAATAAATGAAAGTGATGAGAAAGATTTTCAACTAGGGTACAACCCACGCTCCCCATCTTTTAACAACTTGAAAAATGTTGATGCATTTTCATCCATCCCATCCTGGTCTTCATACGGGTCGTTACATCACATACCCTCTTCACTTCGATTTTCGAATTTATCATGTAGTAGTCCACACATATCATCTCTTATATTCGAGGCATGCACTTCATTCTCTCCACTAGTTCCCATTGTCTATGGAGCACCTTTTACGTGATAAATCCATCGAGTGTAATTCTTAACAAACCCATGTATGATGAGATGCTCAGAAACAACTTCTTTTTATGGCTAATGGTATTTCAACATTTCTTACAAGGGCACTTGAGCACTAACTCGGGGTATTTATTGGCAAATGCAAAATCAAGAAACCCATTAACTCCTTTAATATAAGGCTGAGAAACTCGTGACAATTCCATCCAACTCTTATCGCCATCCATTTGTAAAGATTGTTGATTACCTCAGACTATCATAAAATTATTGTTAGATTCATTAGGAAAAATTCATTAAAAAAATATAATAAATAAACAAAATGTTAAACCATAAATCATTAATATACTCCTTCAAAACTATGTAAATTTACAAATAGTAAGACTTTAATTATAACGCCATTTAGATATGGCCTAATATGAAAACTACCAATATTTAGTGATATAAAATGAATAAATTTAGATGTATATAACCCCCTATTGTACAGGACCGCATCGATTTAGATGATTAAAATAATACTAATCAATTAAAACAAGGGTGTAAGAGTTACACAAAGATGATATCGTAGGGAGTGATTTAGATTTACGTCTAACTGGACTTTTTTAACCAATTGAAATAAATGAAAGAGTGAAAAAAAATTGGTAGTTACCAAAAACAAATGAACAACTAAATATGCTAGGTCGTGGATAAATCATATCTTGTATATACTTCATTTAATTATATAAATAGAAGCAAAAAAACAGTAACGACTAAGAAACCAGACCACTATAAACAACAATATTAATATAACAATGAATTCAATTTTCCTACAAATTTTGTACTTTGACATTATCAAGATTCAAAGAAACAATTCTAGATATTTGATAAAAAAATACAAAAATTCCATCAAAGTGTTCATTAAAAATAAGTACAAATTTCACCAAACTTGAACCAAAACAGTAGTGAATTGTCTAATTTTGATTGATAACAAAAAAAAAATTAAAAAACGGATTGAATGATATTCAAGCCATTTACCCAAAAACAAATCTAAAATAAGCCACCAAAGGTTCAAACTAGAAGTGGAAATTTTAGAAACGATGCGGAACGCCCTGAAATTGACACGATGTTTCGTGTTCGAGTCGTGTTTTTTTACATGAAGTCGTGTCATGTTCGTGTTTTAATTATGAGTTGTGTCATGTCATGTTACCATGTTATATAGGCATGAAATTTAAGAAATTCTGATTTTCGTGTCGTGTTATTTTTTATCCGGGTCGTATTAGTCTCAACTAAAAAAAACACGAATTCGTGTCGTGTCGTGTTCGTGTCCGAAAAAACTTGTCGTGTCGGCCCAAAACACAACCCGTTTTTGAATTGCCACCCCTAGTTCAAATACAAATACACTCAAACAATAGCAATTATTTATCAGGAGATTATATCTAAGCATATGATATATATAGATTGATTTGAAACTACCCAAATGCAATTCTTTACAAACTAAACAAAAAATCAATAGAAAACTCACAAAAAAATCTCTAGCTCACACACATATCACTTAAATAATTGTGTATAAAAAAATCTCAAGCTCACACACATATCAATTTATTTGTGTTTTGGATTCATGGTATATATATCTGGCATCAACACAGTTTAATGTTCAAATAATAAAAAATAACAGTATAATCAAAACCAATTGTAGTGACCAAAATAGATAAAAAAAAAAAAAGAACAACAATGATCCAAGAACAGGTCCAACAGATCCAAGATGGGTTTTGATATACCTATACAAAAAAATATACCGAAAAAAAAACGCAGCTAACCTAACAAGAACAAGTCCAAGTCAGGTCTTTGATATACCGAAATAAAAAAATATACCGAAAAACAAGAAAAACGCAACTCACCTACCAAAATAGTTCCAAGTCTTCAAAGAACAAGGTTTTAACTTGGAACGTGGGTATTTTTGGAAAGGATTGAGGATTATTAGGTCAAACTAATTGAGGGGAGAGAGTTTTGAGAAGGATTAGAATTGGTGGAGATTCGTCCGGAGGAAGAGGCGTGGTGGGAGAGATTGTTAGATGTTTTAGCTTGGAACACGGGTGTTTTTTTTTTAACAAAATACAAACACCCGCCAAAAACTAAAGTGGCATTTTTTTCTATAATTTTAGTGGCATTTTGTGACACCCCGCCTAATAAAATACCGGGCGATCACTCCATATTAAATTAACATCAAGGTGGACAGTTGGTTCATTCTTAGCATCACTGTCGCAAATGAAAATATTTTCCAATTTAAACACCCTAATTAATTAAGCTAAGTGTCAAAACCATTTGAAACCCTATTTTCATTTTATTTAAATCAAATAATAAAACCTTTAATCGTCAACATATTTAAGAGTCACACATTAAGGATGAGAATAGAAATGAACATTTAAGAATTTAACCAACAATAAATAATCCCAATATTTACAACACTAAAGGAAAACATCCTGACAGTAATAAATCCCAAAATAAAAATGCTGAAAGTAAAAAGAATTACAGTCTCTGATAATATCAACTAAATAATGGAAAAAGGGCGACACATGCCCCTGCTGGATAAAGCTGAACTAGAAGTAGAGTCAACAATGAGGTCGTCTAAGCAATGTCCTGCAACTCCCACAAAAGCTACAGCGCGTTCCATCTAAAGAATCCTAAGTAAGACGCCCCTGTGGCTGGGCACCTGTAATACATATATATATATATATATATATACACAACAGATAAGAGGTGACAACAAACGGGTCAGAGCCTGAATGTAAAGAAGTTTTAAAAATAGTTTAGCAAGTATTTAAAATGCTACCGGCTAATGCAACAGTCATATTAGTATGCGACACTCTCTTGAGAATTCTCACCTCTCATCTAGTGTGCACATCTATCGTACTAATGAACCCCATCTATCTCTCTAACTTATTCTCCATAAGTTTTTAACACGTGGAATTAAGGTTATGATATTCACATTAGAGAAGTCTATCTCTTCAAAATTTCTTACGTTGTTTTAGAATAATTCCGTATTGTTATAACGTTTCCGAATACTTATAGTGAAGTTGATAAATTTCATACTTTACTTAACTACTATTTTACTCAGTAGAAAGTTCTCATATATTTACACGTATACAAATTAATCACTCGTATAATATATATACAAACAGCACCCCACATAAAATCTATGGTGCTAGACTTCCATATATAAGTATATATATACCAATCACTCATAAATTCTATATATACTAACGGCACCCCACATAAAATCTATGGTGCTGGCATACTCTGCTATCAAGTCCCCGTATCACACAAACTAAGGGAAATACTAGTTCGGAATCACTCTCGAACTGTATTAACACATACACAAACAATATTGAGGCGAAACATAGATTCCAAGTCTCTAAGAGATCAGTACATACCCCCACGCCTCTTAGGACCGTCTAAACTACCGATTCGATAGCCTGTACCAAGGATATCTATCTTCTAGGGTATGAGTCAATATCCCCCATAAAGGTCACATCGAGATAAGACTGTCCCAGCGCGGTAACCTCAGGGATAGCAAGTAGCGCGGGTACGATTTTTACACAAAAATAATATATGCACAATCACACCGTCATATATAAATATGTATTCACATCCACGTTATTAAATTAGGTACTCTCACGACCCAAAGTTATCATTATCCGTTATTACACGTTTTACGCAATTATATCGTATAACGGCCTCAATCTTCTTTATCCTCGTAATTAATTTATTCTAAACTCACTTCTTGTCCCTCGAAGTGTTTTCTTTATCTATATAGAATTTCAGTAGGTCCTCTCTCGCCTTATAATCTAACTTATTAGATGTTTCGATTATTCAATCACCACACGTATAATTTCTTAAGTCTTAAAGTCTCCCCGTTTACCCTTTATTTCCATTCACATTAAAGTTCCACTTTATGGGATTTCTCTTGACCCTACTGCCTCTTTATGTTCCATTATATTCTACCAAACCTAATCAAGGTTTACTATGCATAAAATCGGATTAAGCTAACACGAGCAAAAATGCAGTTTTCCCAGGAGGGTTGATCAATCGAAGAAAGGGGGTCGATCGATCGATGCTCTGGGCTCGATCGATCGATCAAGCAGTTATGGCGAAACTGCAGAAAACCCAGCTACGGAATTGGTACCCCAAACTCCTCCAAACCATCATATTACAGTCCCAAACTTCCAACCAATTATACTATAAGTGTTGTATACCCATATAAACAATTTCTTACGTAACACATGCGAATTTTCATCAAGAATCATGGGTTAAAAGGGCCAAACTCTACATAATTCTTATGAACCCTAATCTTTCTTTTAACTTAATTTCTTTCATTATTTTTCTAGATTTCCTATCTCTAATATCATGAAATTTCGTGGCTCAACCTATACATGTGAAATGGATTTCCAGAAATATGACTTCTATCACTATAACATGCAATTTGTGTCTCCAATTAATGTTTTTCTTCAAGAATACTAATCTAATCAACCTAAGACTAATATAAAAGGATGCATTAACTTGATAAAAGAAAGATAGATACTTTCCTGGAAAATTTAGTCTCTGATTTGTGGACGAATTTGGTGTGGTTGCGTTTCCCCGTCGCGCGATCTACGCGTTGGTGGTGACGGCGGTCTAATCGGAGGTGTTCTTGGCCTAGAAATCCTTGGAGAGCTTCTCCTCTTCCTCTCCAATGGTCGTCATTAGTATTTCATTGTGTTAACCCTAGAAGATGACACTTTGCATCTGATATAACCCTATAAAATTCGTGGGTTTAATTACCCATAATTGGGAAATGTCCAAAATGCCCTCCCGGGGTACTAATTAGGCCTAAAAACGCCCCGAGACCCAAACTAAATCCCCGGGTACACTTTTCTGACTATCTCGACCCTTCTGAACACTTTGGCGCACTCAAAACGACCATACGAGCAACTTATAAAATATTCACTTTTATTTATCAATATTTAGTCCCGACGCGACACGGGCGCGTCCCGACTCAAATTTCCAAAATTGTCATTTTATTCACTCGTGACATTCAATATAACCAATATTATATATTACTTTGCTCAATAGTAATATTCAAAAAACTTCCCATAATTACTAACTCTCATCACATTAATAATTATAACATAATTAATTTCCGGATTTATATTAAATAATTAATTCTCATTAAATTTAATAAATCCCCAAATTAATATAGCATAAAAAATACGGGGGTATTACATACTTCCCCCCTAATAACGGAATTTCGTCCTGAAATTCAAAAAATAAGGCCTACCAGGTAGCACAATTCTGGATATCCTTGCTAGTACGCAAACTATCTACATAGTACGACGCTCGATCACTATATTTTTCCTCACAGCAACTTTGTTTTACATTCTCATTGGAGACACTTCACATTGCGCTTCCAACCGACAACATTCGCATAGGTCATGCTATACATTATAAATTTCCATTATCTCACTATCATTAAGAGGTCGCACCTCACTACATGACAACTACTTGGATTTATTCATATACAAAACTCCCATTCTGAGAAAATCATACGAACATTTGATCACTTGTTCGCCTAAAATAGTTGTGGAATTCCACCATAGTTATCGGATATTCTCTCGACCGATCCAAAAATTCTGATTATCTACTCTCCTCTAAACATACGGAAGGAGAATAGTCGAGGTTATTCCATAACAAAACCTTAATAAGCACCTCGTACGCGACAAATAGGTACGAGTGCTTCTACAGGGCATTCCTGAAATCATCGTACCAAGATTCCAAAATCTCCTTCACGTGACTCCACTAATCTTTAATCACCGTGCGCCTATTCTCTGGCTAAGGGTGATACATCCCACTCAAAACGAAACCTTATCTCTGCTGGTTCCTGAAATCCCATATCAAAGGTGGGATTCACAAATATCATCCTGATTTAGAAGTTTAAACTGCGTCGGACCATGCGTTGGCGTTATCCTTCCTTTCAAAGGAAGTCTGGGCATACTAGTTAATATTATAAATTAGACCAAGGAATATTAATCACCTCCTTCTCGACGACTTAATTCACATGTTCGGGGTGAACCCTTGATCTAGTTTTCAGGATGGCAACCCATCCAAGAACTTTACCGACTTTACCGTCCTCTCCAGATTTCAGGAATTGTCGATAAACACAAAATTCTTTGGTTGATTCTCCTCTTTCAACCAAACCTTACCTATGGGTGGTGCATGTAGAGACTATCACTACGTCCCGCTAAACATCGATTTTTCTTTAAAATGTCTCACATTATGTGACACGTAATACTCCCCTTCCCTCCTTGGTGTATGCCGAAAGTTCCGACTCGTGCTCTTCTCTTCACGAAGCGCACTTCTGGATCTCTTATACCATACTAACATCATCATCCTTTGTATGTGCAAGTCGCTCTCACACTTGACTACTAACAACTCCGCTCCGAGTGCTCCTCATAATAATTTAATTATGCTCCCTTTATGGAATACCCCTTCTTAAATGGCTTCCCACAGCCTTCCAATCAAATTATTCTAATTGCACACTTATGTATGGATTATCGCCCCCGCCCCATGTGACGTTTAATCCACTCGATCACTTTCGCTTCATTACGCTAATCCCATAAACATATATTTCACACGTCTATTACCACGTCCCTTCGATTCAGACGATTTTAACTATAGCTAACTAAGATGCCCACATTTTGCAACACCACGACCGCCCTAGGAGAGCAAGCGGCGTGCTACTCATCAGTGAAACTGACTAAATTCAACGAAATAGAAGGAATAGGGCATTCAACTTCCATGACAATAAAAAGAAATAATAATTCTCAACCTTCCTCAGCTAAGTGAAATAATTTTCCTTAATAGGTATAACAACCAAAATAAATCACTAACGCTCTATTCGTCAAAATAATTACAGGTCATCTCTTTTGTATAATAAAGTTCTTTCCAGATAATCCATGTTAAAAAAAATCATTCCAACTCTTCGTTCACCTCGTGTTTTGAATGCGGTTACGACGTTTGGGTACTCTTAATCACCCTAGAAATCAAAATTTTAAATCCTCCTTACCATCGTTCCACCCCTCAACTCGTGGGGGTAACTTTCAATGCTTTCTTACCACAAAATTCGGCTCCAATGGCTTTAAAACAAAATTCAACTTCCAACTTACATACATAATTACTTGATCCCATTTCGACCGGGGTACCGAACTCATGAAATAGTGACCAAACGTCTTCCTATTTCCAACCTTACGCTAAGTTTCATGCGTGGGATGTCTTGCAAAGAGAAATCCAAACAAGGAACCCCCC
Organism: Sambucus nigra; assembly: GCA_949130495.1. Taxonomy (NCBI): domain Eukaryota; kingdom Viridiplantae; phylum Streptophyta; class Magnoliopsida; order Dipsacales; family Adoxaceae; genus Sambucus; species Sambucus nigra. Next base: position 376,404,115 of record OX422214.1, on the reverse strand, counting down.
CGATACACTACTACCTAGCATTGTCGGTTATCAAAATCCGTTAGGTCCTCCGTTCGTGGCATGTACCCCTTTATTCCGTCTCTTGACAGAAAAGTTACAATTTTTCCCGTAATTATGCTTAACAAAAGCGTTTCGCCAATTTCACCATCGTCCCATATTGGTTGATGGTAATTACATTCTATAAACCTCGGTTACATACGATCGGAATTCTCAAAATTCCCTTCCCTAATAATAGGGGTATAACTCTTAACTCCCACATCTCTAAAGGATAAATATTACAATGCACTCTTCCTATCACTAAGTCCGGAGTGCTAAACATAATACTGAGTCAAATCTTTTCGCCTAACGGTAAATCCCTACACATACTGGATCATATTGGCAAAGTCTATACATACATTGGCATCGAATATCTCGATCCCACTATCTCCTCTGAAGTCTCTAGGATAGATAATATAAGTGCGAGTCCAACCTTCTTATAGGTAAAGCCTCGCCAAAATAAAACATGCTTCACTAATGCAACTACTCCGATAGCCTTTCAATAAATGCCCACTATCGTACTACCCATTTCTATAACGTTTTAACAAAGATAATATCATATTCGTATATCGCATCACTACGACGAGTAACCTCAATAACATACATAACACTGTTAATATACACATTCATCCTCCGTGGATAGCACTAAAGAAAAATCCCGCTACGCTAGGGAAATATATTCACATAATGGTAACGTTTATAATTAAATGCATTAAACTCGTCTCACATGCTAATCTAGCAATGAACAAAATATAGTGACTCGCTCGTGTCACATAAACACACCTCATCCTCTGAGGATACGACTTATACTTCCATCTTGCCAATCGTCTTGACTGCGCAAATGGTTTTCAGACGTAACACATCTACTCGAACCAAACAAAATTACTTTAATTGTTGTCCTTCACTAGGCACCGTATTCTTGTCCTTTTTCTCACTTTGGAACATATTATCGCGAGCGATCTCACTCCCCACAAAAATTTCGACGTATAATCCACTTACTACCTATCCTACTAACCAGGTTAGGGTTGTCCTTCTCTCGGAATTTAGTAAACTCGATTCCTGTTAGCTGTCTCGGTTATAACCTTAGACTTTTAGGCCCTAAAGATTATGTCACTGACTATAATAGCCCTTACTGAATTTACCCTCGCTTGGTAAGAATTTAACTATCCGAATCATTTAAATGGGTCCCCTGATGTATATCCACATCCCTTTGTGGTGCTATACCACCACCATTGTATTCAGTCTTATTCTCGACTAAATTCTTCGATTCCTTTTGGCCTCCCCCATAAAGGAGTGTCATCAACTATATTGACAAAGTACGACGTTGTCAACCTCTAAATCGACCGTCCATCAAAATTTCCCCTTTGAGTGTTATCAACTATTAACACGAGTCAATCTCCCACTTGGAGTCGTTTCCTCCACTTGTATCTACGTCCCCCGATACAAAATTCGTTAACGGTTAAGATTCACATTCACCAATGGACCCCTGTCATGTCCTCCCGCGTTGAGTTCAGAACCACGTTTGCTTATAATCCTGAACAGTTGAGGAAGGAACATACGGTCAACACTGTACCTAAGGTTCTCCTATAGGCATAGCATTCCACTTCTAAAATTGGTGGTTGACTCCAACCATTATAACTTCATCCCAATATCCAAGAAAATTTTCTCTAAATTTTCACTTTCGGTTTGCCACACTCCGTCCTATATCTAAACCTTTGGTTATTTTACCTCCTTTGGTAAACACATACAGTTTCCGCATTTCTAGAATTCTCACTGTTCTCCACATGTTTTGTAACATGTTGGTTGAGTTTACTCTCATACCTCATTTGATCATAACAGCACTTGAAAATCATTGTTGTGCCTTAGTCGCCTTTCTAGTCATGGCTTCTCGTGCCATAATGGAGGTGACCTCGACTACGGTTATCATCCTCGGATATATTTTATAATCTCATCTGAGCCCGACCTCCTGAGGTCCGCTTAACGGTCCTCTCCTAACATCCGTCATCGCTCGGCACACGCACACATCCGAACGGAATTAGAATTCGCTATCGTATACACATTATAGCAGGAGAACGAAATCTAATCAAAGAAATCGACAATTCTAAACATAGGGCTCTATATCAAATAAAGCAACGCTGAAAGAATAATAAGCCACACAGATCCTATGGACACTAGAACCTGATGCTCTGATACCACCTGACCTTCTTGCTCCCATCTCCGAATTTGGGATTTTATATATTGTTGGATTTGTTGTTACCCCTTAAATAGGGTGGATAGTCGAATAAACAAAGGAGACTAAGCCCAATCTTTTTTTTTAAATTGACACTTTGTTTTTTTAAGACACAGGGAATTTGAATGATGAATATTGTATATTTCATTTTATATGTGAATTTATTTGATGAATTTAGACAATTTGGATGTTGGACTAATCTAACATATTCACGTGATTGAATCTACAGGTACGCTAAACACATTCACACATGGAACTGCGTTATCTAATCTAATTGACTATTTTGATGGCGTCGACTTTGATCTCAAATATGACAACCAACTCAGACAGATCGGGACACTCAATCAAGAAACTGAAAAGAAGTCGGTCAAAACGGATGAGATCAAACACATGCTCCTAACCGTTTGTGGTAAGTTTTAGATTTTAGTAAATGTATAAAGATTTTGTCATTCAAGATTTGGTTTAATTTCAGATTTCTCATTCAAGATGTAGTATGATGTTGGTTTCTTTTAGATATCAAATAATATTAGGATGAAAAAAGTTTACGATGAATCTTCTTTTCCTTAGATGAAGCTTAAGATGAAAAAAAGATTACGATCAATCTTCTTTTCCTTAGTTGCATGTAAGATTAGGATGAAAAAAAAACTCATGTATATTACTGATTGTATATTTACTTATGTGATTGCCTCTTTGTTTGAGAAACTGATTAATTATGTTTATTGTTTGTCAAATCGTGTAGAAAATCGAGAGGGAGAGAGTGATAATGGCGAGAGGTGGGAAGAAGGATGGGAAGACAGCAGTAGTAGCACCTAATCCAGAAGCAGATGAGTGCCAAAGAATTAAAAGTATTGCAATTTTCGAAAACATGCTCTCCGATCCTCCTGCAAAGGCTTGCTCAGTTTCTCTCACCCTATCCAAGATGGTGGTCAAACACCACGGCACAAACATTTTGAGGAAGTCCCACAGAAAGAATAAATTCATATTCTCCTTTCCCGGCCTTCTAGCTCCCATCTCCGAATTTGGGATCTTTTTTTTATATTGCTGGATTTGTTGTTACCCCTTAAATAGGGCGGATAGTCCAATAAACAAATGAGACTATGCCCATTTTTTTTTTTAAATTTACACTTTGTTTTTTTGAGATACAGTGAATTTGATTGATGAATATTGTATATTTCATTTTATATGTGAATTTGTTTGATGAATTTAGATAATTTGGATGTTGGATTATTTGTTATTTGTTATGTAGGGTGAATAGTTCCATAAGCAAAGGAGACTACGCCCAATTTTTTAAAAAATTTGACATTTTATTTTTTTTGAGACACAATGTGAATTTGATGGATGAATATTGTATATTTCGTATTATATGTGAATTTATTTGATGAATTTAGACTATTTAAATGTTATTGGACTATTTATTGTTTGTTAAGTATGGTGAATAGTCCTATAAATAACTGATATTATGGTCAATTGTTTTAAAATTAGACTTCGAAATTTTTGCGTTTCGCTATTACGTACTTTGAAAAATTGTCGCCATTTCGCAATTACGTACTTTGAAAATTTTCATCGTGCCTTCAAGCATGGTCATACGCTAGTATATATATATATATATATATATATATATATATATATATATATATATATATACTTGTATCCCAAATTTATGAAGGGGTCTTTTGGGATTCTTTACTTTGTGCTATAAATATGAGTGATACCTTGAGTATTGAGATATCAATGGAATGAAAACTTTCTACCCTCTCTAATATTTTGGCTCTCCTTTTATTTTATAACACACACACACACACGCACACACACACACACACACACACACACACACATATATATATATATATATATATATATATATATATATATATATATTCCATAAAACAGACCCTTTTATAAAAATAGAAAAAAATTAAGTTGATTTTTTGTGTTGGGTATTTTCAAGGGACATGTAAAAAAATTAGTTGTTTTGCTATTCTAAAAAAAAGTGGTCAAATATATTGGAGCACTGTTACTGTTCCTTGTGGTCTTAGAAAGTATGTGTGGCTATGTTTAGTTGATATTAATAATGTAATAAACTTATTTTCCATTAGTTTTATGTACAGGAGGTTTGGAGGTGATTATTTCATAGTGGAACTCAGACTAATAATTATTTGACTGGAGGTATTATTATGATGTTAATTTTAGTGAGAGAGTTTAATAAATTAAGATTAAACAATAATTGAAGTTGTTTAATCAATCAAGATTAAACATATACTATTCATACCTTTAGATATTTATGTTATTGTAATCATATTCGTCGTAGGTTGAATGAATATATTTTTGTCGTACAATTACTAGATTTGTTTAGGATTTTTTTGGTAAGGCTATATACTATATGTGCTTTCTGTAACTATGTCTTTTAAATGGCATTTTTATTGAGTTTCAAAGTTAATTTTTTTTAAGGATTTTCATATACCCGTTAATCTTATTTTTGCAGGTCAGCCTGTCTAACTCACCCCTTATCCTAATTCTTTGCTGCGTCATGTGAAAGGTTTTATGGTTCTTTTAAATTGGTTTAATAACATGTTTTATTATTTTTTAAGGAAATATTGACATTTAATTTGTGAATATTTCAATATTTCAATGTTTAATTACTCAAAGGTTTATAAACCTTATAACCAATTAATTTTCTCTATGTGTTGTAAGACTGAAGATTTAGGTTATGAAATATGATGATTTAACTTCAGTTTTACATTACAAGTACATTGAATACTAAGGTAAGTTTCAAATGTAACTTTTGGTTTTCCTCCTTGGAATAGGTACCTTACCATTCATAGAAATTTCATTTATATATATATTTTTTATTTTTTTAGTGATAAATATGAACTACGTTGATTTAATTAGGTAAACATTTAATTTATATTTGCGGCCTATGGAGACTTGGAGATAGGGGTGGCAATATGGGTCAGTGGGTCGTGTTTTGACCCGACACGACACGACACGACAAGGTTTTTTTCGGACACGAACACGACACGACACGAATTCGTATTTTTTTTAGCTGACACGAACACGACACGAATAAAAAATAACACGGCACGACACGACACGACAACCATAATTTCTTAAATTTTAGGCTTAAAAAACACGATAACACGACACGACACGACTCATAATTAAGACACGAACACGACACGACACGACTTCGTGTAAAAAAAACACGACACGAACACGAAATATCGTGTCAATTTCGGGTCAATTTCGTGTCGTTCCGTGTCGTTTTTTCGTGTCGTTTCTAAAATTGTCACCCCTACTTGGAGAGATGGAGCTCACTATACGTTGAATGTTTTTCTTATATGCTATGTCTTTTTTATTGTTTATATTAGGGGAAATTTCACTTAGCCCCCCTTCAATTATATCGGATTCACGGATTATCCCTAAAAAACCCGACAAACACACCCTGTTAATTATCAATTAGTTGCAATTAAATCAAAAAATCAGATTCCCTGTATTTTTACAGGAAAATTGAGTAAAATGCCCTCACCTAATTTTAAAAAAATAAAATTAAAAAATAAATCACCCAATTAGAAAGAATAAAATCAACACCACCACGTCATAATCGAACTCCACCTCAAATATCACTTCTCACTCGTCTTCCAATCGAACACTTAAAATCTGACCCTATCCAAATGGGCAGTGGAGATCTCTCCCGTTTATCAGAATCCATGATTAAGTTTACTTACTCGAACACCAAACTCTCCATTGTCCTCATTCATCACCCACCTCTCATATCCAAAACACAATCTATAAGCATAGTCACAGAGTGTCTGATTTGGTTACCATTTTCAGTTAAGAGAAATTTGGCACGGGCACTTTTGGAGGGCTTGTTTGGATACAAAAAGTGAATAAAACTCCAAGAATAATGAAAAAAATACAGAAAATGAATAAAAATGCAAAAATAATGGGGAAAAAAATCCAGGAAGTGATTTAAACCCCAGAAATAATGAAAAAAAAAATCCAGAAAGTGAATAAAAACACAAAAATAATGAAAAAAATACAGAAAGTGAATAAAACCCCAAATATGATGAAACAAATCCAAAAAAAGAAAAAAACACCAAAAATATTGGAAAACAATACAAAAAGTGAATAAATTTCCAAAAATAATGAAAAAATACATAAAATGAATAGAAAAACAAAAATAATGAGAAAAATCCAGAACGTGAATAAATCCCTAAAATAATGAAAAAATACATAAAGTGATTAAAAGCCCAAAAATAATGAAAAAAAATAATGAAAAAAATCCAGAAAGTGAGAAAAAACCCAAAAATAATGAAAAAAATACAGAAAGTGAATCAAACCCCCAAAATAATGAAAAAATCCAAAATATGAATAAAAATCCAAAAATGATGAAAAAAATACAAAAAGTAAATAAAACTCCCAAAATAATGAAAAAAAATACATAAAATGAATAAAAATAAAAAAATAATGAAAAAAAATCTAGGAAGTGATTTAAACCCCAGAAATAGTGAAAAAAATTCCAGAAAGTGAATAAAAACCCAAAAATAGTGAAAAAAATTCAGAAAGTGAATAAAACCTCAAAAATAATGAAACAAATCCAAAAAAAGAAAAAAAGCACCAAAAATAATGGAAAACAATAAAAAAAAGTGAATAAAACACCAAAAATAATGAAAAAATACATAAAATAAATAGAAAACCCAAAATAATGATAAAAAACAGAACGTGAGTAAATCCCTAAAATGACGAAAAAATACAGAAAGTGATTAAAACCCAAAAATAATGGAAAAAAACTCAAAAAAGTGAATAAAAATTAAAAAAAAATAATGAAAAAAAATCCAGAATGTGAATAAAAATCCCAAAATAATGAAAAAATTACAGAAAGTGAATAAAACCCCCAAAATAATGAAAAAAATATATATAATGAATAAAAATCCAAAAATAATGAAAAAAAATCCAGAAAGTGATTTAAACCCTAGAAATAATGAAAAATAATTCAGAAAGTGAATAAAAACCCAAAAATAATGAAAAAAATACAAAAAGTGAATAAAACCCAAAAAATAATGAAACAAATCCAAAAAAAAAGAAAAAAACACGGAAAATAATGGAAAACAATACAAAATGTTAATAAAACTCCAAACATAATGAAAAAAATACATAAAATGAATAGAAAACAAAAAATAATGATAAAAATCCAGAACGGGAATAAATCCCTAAAATAATGAAAAAAATACATAAAGTAATTAAAACACCAAAAATAATGAAAAAAATCCAAAAAGTGAATAAAAATAAAAAAATAATGAAAATATCCAGAAAGTGAATAAAAACACAAAAATAATAAAAAAAAATACAGAAAGTGAATAAAAACACCAAAATAATGAAAAAAATACAGAAAATGAAAAATTAAAAAATAATAAAAAATACAGAAAATGAAAAAAAAAATTCACAAAATGAATAAAACCTAAAAATAAAGAAAAAAAAATTCAGAAAATGGATAAAACCCAAAAATAATGAGAAAAAATACAAAAAGTGAATAAAAAACTAAAAAAAATGATAAAAAATACAGAACGTGAATAAAACTCCCAAAATAATGGGAAAAAAATCCCAAAAATGAATAAAAAACCTAAAATAATGAAAAAAGTTCAGAAAATGAATAAAAACCCAAACCCAAAAATAATGAAAGAAATACAGAAAGTGAATAAAACTCCAAAAATAATGGAAAAGATCAAGAAAATGAATAAAAAACTCAAAACTAATGAAAAAAAATCCAGAAATTAAAAAAAAATCCAGAAATAAAGAAGAAAATCCAGAAAATTCTTTATGGGCCGAATATTTATTTTCTGGTTTTTTATTCATTATCTGTATTTTTTATTTTTTTGGATTTTTATTCATTTTTTTTACACTTTTAAATATTATTTTTGGGGTTTTGTTCACTTTCTGTATATTTTTCATTATTTTTGGCTTTGTATTCACTATTTGGATTTTTTTCATTATTTTTTTGTATTTTATTCACTTTCGATATTTTTTTCATTCTTTTTGGATTTTTATTCACTTTCTGGATTTTGTTTTTATTCATCTTTTTCATTATTTTTGGGGTCTTATTCACTTTCAGTATTTTTTTCATTTTTTGGTATTTTTATTCACTTTTTGGATTTTTGGATTTTTATTTTATTTTTTTGTTTTTATTCATGTTCCGGATTTTTATCATTATTTTGGGTTTTTTTTTCACTTTTTGGATTTTTATTCGTCTACTTGATTTTTTTTCCCTATTTTTGGAGTTTTATGCAACTTTTTGTATTTTTTTTATTTATTTTTGGGTTTGGGTTTTTATTCACTTTCTGTATTTTTTTGTCAATATTTATGGGCTTTTATTATTTATTTTTTTTTTTTTTTGCATTATGTTTGGGGTTTTATTCACTTTCTAGAATTTTTTCATTATTTTTGGATTTTTATTCACTTTCTAGATTTTTTTCCAGTATTTTTGGGTTTTTATTCATTTTCTGCATTTTTCCTTATTTTTGGAGTTTTATTCACATTTTGGATTGATTTATTTATTCTTTGGGATTTTTGTTAATTTTTTGGGATTTTTATTATTTTTATATTTTATATATATATATATTTTTACTTTTTTTCCATGAAAAATATTGGGAACCAAACACAAAAGATGAAAAATAGAACATTTTCCACCTGGAAAATAATTACAATCAAACACCACCAACAATTTTTTTCAAATTTTCAATTCCATGGAAATTGACTCTTGGCGCTTATTTTCTATCTTATTTATCAAACACACCCTTGGTGTTTCAGGGGGTATGTTTAATATAATAAGGAAAGTGCCCATGTTTTTGGCGGATCATAATGAACCGGCTAAGATGGTGGGGTTCGGAATGCGACTGGGGGAGGGGTTTGCGATTGGATTTTTGAAATGACGTGGGGATTTTGTTGGCATTTATGACGCATAGGCTTGTGTATGTCAGGAATTTGATGGTGTAGAGGTTTGTGATGGTGGTGGTGGTGTTGTGCGGTGGAGGTGAGGCTTGGTGGTGGAGGTTGGCGTGTGTGCTGATGGAAGTGGAGGGTTTTTTAAAATTGGGTTTGAAAATGGTTGTGTGACACCCCACCAAATTAAACTCCAGGTGATCAGTCCTAAATTAAATTAGAAACGGTTTCTCATATGGTTCATTCTTAGCACCACTATCGAAAATTTTTAATTACTAACCACCTAAGTGAAATTAGACTAGTGCCAAGTTTTTTTTTTTATCTTTCATTATTTCAATGAAATACTCATGTGTAAATAAATCATTATCAATCACAAGCTAATTAAATCCAACCAACACATATAAATAAGAAACTGTCCGAATAAACCATCGACTAAAATCCAACACAAATGTAAATACAGATATTAAAGGATATCAAGTATCTGAAATAAATACTAAATAAAACCATGAGCAACATGCTCGGATATCTGATAGAAACTCCCTACACTAGGAATAGAAGGAATATAGGGGCCTATCCAAATCCTGCAACATCCACATATGCTGCAGCAACGAATCCCTGGAATGAATCAAGCCTGGCATCCCTGTGACTGGACACCTAAAATGTTTTGAAAATATTTTATAGCAAGGGTTAGAACCCAAAACATTTTGAAAACATTTAGCAAATGATTAACTTGCAGTAGTAAAAATATGCATGAATGCGCTTCATATTTTAGTTAGTGTCGCACTCCCTTGAGGACAAACTCCCCCTCAACTAATGTGCACACCTAATGTCTTCTTTATATCCCACCTAGTCATATACCCCGAAACTAGATACTTGATATAACTCTTACCGCCCTACTCAATCCCGAGTATTTTAATGTATGACTTATAAGTTACTTATCGCCTTAACTTAGTTAATCATCTTTCCTTGAAAGCCATATAACATTCACTAGTTATGTAATTATTACACTTTCCTCTATGTATTTAAAGTTCCCGTATATAATTATTCACCCACTATGTACGTACAATTATCTTACAACAATTACACGTGTTGAATGTGAATATAACGCATATATAATTAATACAATTCACTACATGTATTTAATGACCCGTATATAACTATTTATCCCATTATATATGTAGAACCAAATTACAAAATTCACACATATGTTGAATATAAATATAACCCATCCTCCCGAGTAATAACTCACCGAATGTATTCTCTAAAGTGCTATCACACTAGGTGTACTCGCATAACCTAGTTAACCCAAGTCAGGATCGCTCACTAACTTAGCCAAAAACATGAACATAATGGAGGCGGTCATATTCCTTCCCTGAAAGTGAGATAAGCCCCTCACCCATATAACAGACGCTATGACCTGGGGATATACTCACCCTACTCCTCAAGCTAGGGGATTCACCCACATCACGCAACCTCCTCCGATAACACTAGAGTATATATATTAATAATATCTAATCACTGATATTTATATGCACACACCATATATATACTATCGCACACCGTATATATATAATATAAAATATCCCAACTTTACCGTGTACTGAGTCCGTAACACTAGCCTATACTTAGTATCTCGAGTTTATGGTCCAACTCTGATTATTAATTAGTTTGCACATTGATTAATTAAATTATTATTGGTGTCACCCAACCAATATATGCAGACTCGCTCTCATGCTCGAGAATAAAATAATACCCGAGTCTAAATCCCCGAATCCGAATTAATTATCTTTCAATCTTAATTAATTTAATACCTTGACATCGCTCAACTAATATACCCAGAATCGCCCCCTCGATCCGTATTTAATTATTTTGGAATATTTTTCCCAAAAATTAACCATAGTGTGTCACACATAAATCCCTCCCAATCCAAATTACTTTCCTTTATAATTGTTAGGAAATTATGTCCCGTATTTATTTCTCACTAAATAATTTATGGTAATCAAATTTTAAATTAGTTTCTCTTATATAACAAAACTGGTCGACCTGTCAAAATTCTTAGACCATCGATCGATCGATCCCAGTCTTCGATCAATCAATCGAACAGGTCTTCGTCTTCTCTAACGTTGTTTCAGCCATTAACGAATTTCTCCCAACTCCAACCTCTTCTATGGTTCAACCAAGCGTAGAAAACATTTTTAACACATGGGAACATGATTACGACCTCCCCTAAAACCTTAAACATGGCTTAATTCCCACAAATCTCTACTTATTCAAAAAATGAGAAATTTTCGGGCTTTCTTTATTCAGTCCCAATTTCATCCATTTATCCCAATTTCGTTCATCAATCAAAGTTAACTATCTACTTAGAATCATGTAACACGATAAATTCCTACACCAATTCCCCTTTTAGTTTTCCAATTACAAAAAGCCCATTTTTGTACCCGTTTATACCCAAAATGAATTTTTGATTTCCTTACCACACAAATATGATTTGAAAACATAAATAAATGCTACATAAAGTTAACCACTTGACTTATGGTTTTGTAGGGATTGATCTGAGTATGAGATTCGCAAGGTTGATGATGAATCCCCCCAAATTAGTCTGTAGTCTTGTCTCTAAAAGGGTCCCCAATTCACTATAACTGCTCCCTATAGTTTCCTCTCAAAACTTAGGATTTAGATTTGTGTTTTCTGCCATTTCCCTTTTCTCCCAATTAGGTATTAAAGCTAAATCCCATTTTTAGCCTAATAGGCCAAGCCCAAGTGACCCAAATAGCCCCGTGTGGGCCCAGTTATGGTTAAAAATGCCCCGTGAACCGTTTACTACCCCCGGGTACACTTTTTCGACTATCTCAGCTCATCCGGACTCAACCATTCACTCAAAATCGACATCCGAATTAATTTATAAAAATCCTTATCTCACACCCAAATTAGTTTATATCGACGCCCGACTGAGATAAATAAATTTCACGCCACTAATACACGTTATGACATAAATAAATTACTACTATTCACTTAGTAATTAAATTTTCATAAATATTAGCCATTCACTCTTCGATTAATATTTAAATAAACATTACCATAATTAATTCAATTAAATTACGATACACAAGTAATTTAAAATTTCCCGAATCAATTAAATATTACATGCATAGAAATACGGGGTGTTATATACTCCCCCCTTACAAAGAAATTTCGTCCTTGAAATTTGGTCATTACTGCGACGAATAACTCTGGATACTATTCTCACCTATCCTCCTCTCGATCCCACGTATACTCATCAATACTGTGATGACCCCACTTCACTACACTCTAACTGGTGGTAATATCTGGATTGCAGCTTGTGCTTACATAGCTACCAGTCTCCCCTCATTTGAGGTGTCTTATTGCAAGTCATTATCCTCGAGTGGAACGTGCCCAAAAATCTCAATCGTTCCTCTTGTATTCCTCCAGCTATGCCACGTGGAACATATCCCATATCCGCCGAAGATGTTCTGGTAAACCCAGTCGATAAGCTATTGGTCCCACGCTCTCAAAGATAAGGAAAATACCCACATACCTCGATGCTAGATCCCCTTTCTTGCCGAACTACATCACTCTTTTCATAGGAGACACCCGAACCAATACCTGGTCACAAATCTTTAACTCGATGGCCCCTGACAACATAGTGACCCAAAAGATGAGCCTATACTCCGTCGGCTCTACTATCTATCAGTTAGGAAATTCCCCCTATATGGGTGTCAATTTTCTTATTGTTAAAATGCGTGACTATCTTTCGGGTAATTACTCGCATCATCCCTGATTAATTATGCTAGACTTGATCCTTTAACTCACGATGACGTACCCCTCCTTACGTCCCTGAACTATATGAAAGGAACAACTTACTTAATTTCCGCTGATGGACCATAACCCATCTCGGGTCCTAGTTGCCTGTTATTTCCCACCTCTTATCTACCAAAAGTGGATAATGAAATGGTTCCCATAAAGTCTCTTAAGGTGTCACACAGACCAAACCGTTACTAGGCATCACACGTAACTCTACCTGTGGTAAATACTACTCTCGAGTTACCCAAAAATCTAAAATGCACAATCCTCGCTTCCCATCTACCCATCGACTTATGGACGACACGTTCAACCCATTATGTAACTCTGTCCCGATCACCTCCTAACAATTTACCAACCTAAGCATTAATCCCTTCACTGGAACCATAGAAATAAAAATTTCCTGGTTGATACCCTCCAATCAACCTTTTTCCACCCTTAAATGGTCTACCCAGAGGCAAATTCACCATGTCCCATTGAACACCAATTCCCACTCTCAAGAACTCTATTCCTTGTGCGGTTTTCACCAGGCAGTAATTTATACCTTGTCTATGCATAAAACCACTCTAGGTATATGACTAAGTGATACTCTTTTCTATCTTCCCAAAAATGTGGGTTTCTCCCTTGCCTAGGGATATCTTATTACATAGGTCTCCCCCACCTTCCCACTCCCTACGGTGGATGCAGTTATCCTTGATATACATATATTCAAACCATTTCCTTTCTCAAATGGATTTCAATTCACTACACTTTTTCACTTATTCTCTGACTGCCCCGCAGGCGTACATTCACTATGTTTATTTACATATCCCTTTTTTTTAAGACGAATCTAAAATCACACTAACCAGGGCGTCCATACACCCTATATCCCATGCTTAACCGCACAAAAATTACCTTAATTAACCAGGGTGCGCATACAGCCTGTCCCTGTGCTCAACTGCACAAAAGTTACCCGACTGTGCTAGCCGTAACCCGTAGTATAACTTCCAACCCTCAGTCATATCACATACATGAATAATAATCGGGGTACCAAACATCTTCCCACTTCCAACGTTGCGCTAAGTTTCATATGTGGGACGTCTCGCAAAGTGAAATCCAAACAAGGAACCCCCCGATACACTACTATCTAACATTGTTGGTCGTTGAGACCTGTTATACCCTTAGTCCATAGCACGTGCCCCCAAATACTTGCCTCTTAACACAAAAGCATACATGCATACTATTATGCTACAAAAGACAACGTAAAATACCGCACCCTTACTATCACTAGTTCTTGTGCAAAATAAATCCTGAGCTATCTCTCCCCGCTCAAAAAATAATTCTAATCGCCCTGAATTGCTTCAGTGTACATCCCTTCTTAGCGGGAAAAATATAATAATGCAAGACATTCTTACATGTCTATTGAACCATATAATATAAGATATATACACACACACACATGTATATATATATATAGGCTAGTTTACCTCTCATGTGACACCTAGCAGCAATCATTCATAACTTGGTGTCACGAACACCAAAACTTACTATCACCATCCGTAATAGTTCGCACCCATTGCTAACCAATCCATACCCAGGAAAAATCACGCTTCCATAACACTCCTCAAAATGAGTAAATCTCATAAAATATACCCTCCTAGTTTTCACACTTGATCCCCTGTAGATAAGACCAAAGAGAGCCCTGTTACCCCGTGGTAACCATATACTTAATAGTAACACTACAATACACCCACTAAACTCATCCCCCATGTGAATATAGTGCTAACAATAATATTGTGATCACTCGTGTCACGAAATTCAGCCCATCTATCCGAGAATAAAACTCATACTTCCACTCGCCTATCCCCCGGCGACCCAAATGGTTCTTGGACATAATATTCCCATCCGACCGAACCAAAATTTCACAAATATTGTCCCTACTGGGCATTCCACTTCCATCCCCTGCCTCACTATGGACATAATCAATTGTTGTGGTTCCACTTCCACACATAAGACACCTCTCTGTGTCAATCCCCTCCCTCTGGCTCAAATGGTCATGTTAGGGTTATCCTTATCGCTTACTTGGTAGTCTTGACCCTAAGTGCTACCCCCGTTGTTCCTTAGGATTCCCTAGACCTATGGGACTCGTTATTGGCCTCGATGACCCAGATCAAATCCACCGTCAATAGGTAGAAATTTACCTAATTTAAAACGTCAAGATGGGTCCCTTACTAGGTATACCCTTCCGTCATGCTTCACTAAAACCATTAAATATCATTTCATTCTTAGGTTAAACTCTATAAACTTATTGGCTCCTATATCTTAGAAGCGTTAATGTAAGCTGACAAACAAAAGATATTGACGACCTCAAAAATCTAGTCATCCTAGTCGGATTTCCCATCCATTATTGTGTATTCTCACACGGTTCATTATCCATTTACGGGTTCCTTTATCGTTCTCCGTATCCCCTTCATCGGTTATGAAGTTCGCTTATACAATTTATCGTCTCTCTCTCGATCAGTTACAATCTTACCCATCTCATAAGCTTTGAAATTTCACTCGCACCCCTATTTGAATAGAGGATGGACGATCTTATGGTCACACTGTAGCCAAAATTTCTCGTTTGACTCCATATATTCTCCTTCATACGTGGTGATTGACTCTCCTAACACTACAACATCGCCCCACTGAGCCAACAAATTTCACTCAAACTTTAGTCCTGGGTGCCACCGCACACCATCCTACACAATTATCTTTGGGTTATTTCCTCCCATTGACTTATCTCACTACTCTCCTACTCAATGATTATAGATATCCCTTCCAAAAGGGTCCTTCCACACTTTCCCCACCCTTTGCTGACTACGCTGGGTCATACTGAAATTGTACCACCGTTATCTACAACAGTGTTTTGGGAGACTATCGCTCCTGGGTGATTCTATCCCCGCTGGACTGAACAACAATCAAGGTGATTCCTATCACGATCACCATTTCCAGAATACCCTATATCTTCTATTGAGCCTCTCCTAATGCAATTCTCCTATGACCCTCATTGGTCATCCCAAAGAATGTTCGGTATACAAAGCCCTACCGAACTCGTGTATGAACATCCTCACTATACTTGATAGCAGGAGAACATAACTCGCATATGTAGATGAATACAACAATCCTATCATAAGGCTCTACATCGAAGAACGCTAAGCAGAAAGTTAAAAAGCCGCATAGATCCTAAGGACACTAGAACGTGATGCTCTGATACCATCTGTGACACCCCGCCGAATTAAACCCCAGGTGATCAGTCCTAAATTAAATTAGAAACGGTTTCTCATTTGGTTCATTATTAACATCATTGTTGAAACTTTTTAATTACTAACCACCTAAGTGACATTAGACTGGTGCCAAGTTTTTTTTATCTTTAATTAATTCAATGAAATACTCATGCGGAAATAAATCATTAACAATCACAAGCTAATTGAATCCAACCAACACATATAAATAAGAAACTGGACGAATAAACCATCGACTAAAATCCAACACAAATCTACATACAAATAATAAAGGATCTCAACTATCTAAAATAAATACTAAATAAAATCGTGAGCAACATGCTCATATCTGATAGAAACTCTCTACACTAGGAATAGAAGGAATAGAGGCGCATATCCAAATCCTGCAGCATCCACATATGCTGTAGCATCAAATCCTTAGAATGAATCAAGCCTGGTGTCCCCATTGTTGGACACCTGAAATGTTTTGAAAATATTTTATAACAAGGGTTAGAACACAAAACATTTTGAAAACATTTAACAAATGATTAACTTGCAGTAATAAAAATATGCATGAATGCGCTTCATATTTTAGTTAGTGTCGCACTCCCTTGAGGACAGACTCCTCCTCAACTAAGGTGCACACCTAACGTCTTCTTTATATCCCACCTAGTCATATACCTCGAAACTAGATACTTGATATAACTCTTACCGCCCTACTCAATCCCGAGTATTTTAATGTATGACTTATAAGTTACTTATCGCCTTAACTTAGTTAATCATCTTTCCTTGAAAGCCATATAACATTCACTAGTTATGTAATTATTACACTTTGCTCTATGTATTTAAAGTTCCCGTATATAATTATTCACCCACTATGTACGTACAATTATCTTACAACAATTACACGTGTTAAATGTGAATATAACCCATATATAATTAATACAATTCACTACATGTATTTAATGACCCGTATATAACTATTTATCCCATTATATATGTAGAACCAAATTACAACATTCACACATATGTTGAATACAAATATAACCCATCCTCCCGAGTAATAACTCACCGGATGTATTCTCTAAAGTGCTATCACACTAGGTGTATTCGCATAACCTAGTTACCCCAAGTCAGGGTCGCTCACTAACTTGGCAAAAAAATGAACATAATGGAGGCGGTCATATTCCTTCCCTGAAACTAAGATAAGCCCCTCACCCATATAAGGGACACTATGACCTGGGGATATACTCACCCTACTAATCAAGCTAGGGGATTCACCCACATCGCCCAACCTCCTCCGATAACACTAGAGTGAAAACACCATATATATACTATCGCACACCGTATATATATAAATATAAAATATCCCGACTTTATCATTTACTGAGTCCGTAACACTAGCCTATACATAGTATCTCGAGTTTATGGTCCAACTCTGATTATTAATTAATTTGCACATTAGTTAATTAAATTATTATTGGTGTCACCCAACCAATATATTCGGACTCGCTCTCATGCCCGAGAATAAAATAATACTCGAGTCTAAATCCCAGGCTCCTAATTAATTATCTTTCAATCTTAATTAATTTAATACCTTGGCATCACTCAACCAATATACTCGGACTCGCCCCCTCGATCCGTATTTAATTATTTTGGAATATTTTCCCCAAAAATTAACCATAGTGTTTCACACATAAATCCCTCCCAATCCCAATTACTTTCATTTATAATTGTTAGGAAATTATGTTCAGTATTTATTTCTCACTAAATAATGTATGGGAATCAAATTTTAAATTAGTTTCTCTTATATAAAAAATTGGCCGACCTCTCAAAATTCCTGGACCATCGATCTATCGAACATGTCTTGGTCTTCTCCAATGCTGTTTTAGCCATTAAAGAATTTCTCCCAACTCCAACCTCTTCAATGGTTCAACCCATATGTAGACATCATTTTTAACACATGGAACCATGATTAGGACCTCCCCTAAAACCTCAAATTACTTATTCAAAAATTGGGAAATTTTCGGGCTTTCTTTGTTCAGCCCTAATTTCATCCATTTATCCCTATTTCGTTCATCAATCAAAGTTAACTATATAATCAGAATCTTGTAACATGATAAATTCCTACACCAATTCCCCTTTTATTTTTTCAATTACAAAACCCTCATTTTTCTACCCGTTTATACCCAAAACGAATTTTTGATTTTCACATCACACAAATATGATTTGAAAACATAAATAAATGCTACAAAAAGTTAACCACTTGCCTTATGGTTTCATAGGGTCTGATCCGAGTGTGAGATTCTCAAGGTTGATGATGAATCCCTCAAATTTGTCCCTAGTCTTGTCTCCAAAAGGGTCCCCAATGCACTCTAACTGATCCCTATAGTTTCCTCTCAAAACTTAGGATTTAGATTTGTGTTTTCTACCGTTTCCCTTTTCTTCCAATTAGGTATTAAAGCTAAATCCCGTTTTTAGCCTAATGGCCCAAGCCCAAGTGACCCAAATAGCCCCATGTGGGCCCATTTATGCCTAAAAACGCCCTGTGACCTGTTTACAACCCCTGGGTACACTTTTCCGACTATCTCGGCCCATCCGAACTCAACCGTGCTCTTAAAATTGACATCCAAATTAATTTATAAAAATCCTTATCTCACACCCAAATTAGTCTATACTGACTCCCGGCTGAGATAAATAAACGCACGCCACTAATACACGTTATGACGTAAATAAATTATTACTATTCACTTATTAATTAAATTTCCATAAATATTAACGATTCACTCTTCGATTAATATTTAAATAAATATTACCATAATTAATTCAATTAAATTACGACACACAAGTAATTTAAAATTTTTCGAATTAATTAAGTATTACACGCACAGAAATACGGGGTGTTACAGGTTGTTGAAAGAGAGAGAGGTTATAGGTTTCTTTTTTCTTTGTTTTTTCTTTGGGTTTTACTAGATTTTTTTCAATATATTTCTCTTTTTTCCCAGGGCTATTTTTGTCAATTTATCCTTAAAAATTGTGAAACCCAAGTTTTTGGTTTAATTGCAGTTATGTGATGAGTTTTCCGGGTATTAATTTAGGGTAGATCCGTAAACTCGAGATATTTGAAGGGAGCTGTGTGCAATTGTCCATTTATATTATTACTTATTATTACTCCTTATATAAACATCAATTTAATGACATATAGGAACAAATAAGGTCTTCATACAATCAAAGCAACACACACGCGTGCATGCACACACACATATATATATAGTTCATAAATTTTCCTAATAATGCTTTTTGGATATTTTCATTGGAGGAGAAATATTGAGATTCAATAATATATACATTTTAATATTGTCGCATGCATTGTTAGTTTATGGGATTTTAGAACTTATGTATCATTGTGAACATTTGGACCTCAATATTGTTGTTCGAATTAGTTGTGAGGTTTGAGTTATGGTGTATAACTTCCAAACAGAGTGAGCTTAGTGATGATAATAGTTAGTGACATTTGTACACTTAAAAGAATTAAATTGATTTGTGGAGAGATATTTGGTCGCGATTTCAAAAATGTTATTTATGAGTTGTTTTGAGTGATATGCAATTAACTAATACTAAGTTGGCATCCAGATCAAAGAACTAATGAGGAGTTACTGATTTGTCAAGTTTGTTAAGTTGTTATAGGGTTTGTCTATAACTAACTAGAGAGAGAATAAAAACTTGTGTGAACATCTTTTATTTTGAGAAATATAGTTTTTCTATAAATAGAGATAGATAGGAGAGAGGTTCAATAGTTTGGGATTTGTAATATTTGACTTGTACTCAAATAACTTGATAACAAATTTCTTTTCTTTGAACTTGACAAAAGTTGGTTATACCCGTTTTCTTATTTTCTATTTTCTTGATTATGTTTTGATTATCTTTATTAAGAAGATTTATAGTTCTAATAGACATTAGACCTAGGAAATTGGTATCAAAGCATTCCAAGATCCATCAATGGCGTCTACAAAGTTCGAAGTGGATCGTTTTAATGTTGAAAATGATTTCATCTTGGGGCCAATCAAGATGAAGGCGTTATTGGTTCATTATGGTCATACAAATGAGATCACAATATATGGTGAAACACATCATTGTGAGTAAATCATATGAATTTCAATAAAAAGAACACAATGTGATTCTGTTGAGGCTTGGTGATGAAGTGTTAAGAGAGGTGTCTGAAGAAAAAACTGCAATATGCATGTGGAAGATGTTGGATAGTCTATATATGGAGAAATCTTTGGCAAATAAACTTCATCTGAAAAAGAAAATTTACACCGTGCATATGGATGAAGGAAAGGAAATAAGAAAGCATGTAGATGATTTTAATAAGACTATGTCGGATCTCAAGAACATCAATGTCAAGATCGATCATGATAAATAAGTAATCATTATGTTGAGCCCTCGTCCCTCTGTTAATGAACATTTTATGGATACAATGCTATATGTTAAAGAGACATTAACCATGGGCGAAGCCAAGGATGCATGGAATTCTAAAGAACAACAAAAGAAAATGGAGAGAGTAGGGAAGAAGGATTATCTATTTGTGGTTGATCAGAAAAGAGTGAGAAAAAGGGTAGAGGATGACCAAGATGAAAATAAAGAACTATAAGAGAATGATTTACTTGCCATAAGTAGGGACACTTTATAAAGATCAATATTTGATAAGAAGAAGAAGTGTGATGATAATTCAAAAGATAGTGGAGAGGAAGTTATGACTTTAGATGAGTATAACTGTGCAAAAGTTCTTGCAATATCAGATGTGAATTCAGAGAAAGAATAAATAATAAACTCAAGTTATTCACTCCATATGACTCCAAACAAAAGATGGTTTGAATTTTTTTTTTCGAGGGGGGGGGGGGGGTTATTTTAGGAAACAATAAGGCATGCCAAGTTTTAGGTCGTGGAATAGTCAAAATTAATATTCATGATGGCATTGAGAGATTGATTCAAGGGGCTAGGTACATACCAAAACTTAAAAAAAAAACTTACTATCATTGAGAATGTTATATAAAAATGGATGTAGTTTTAAACCAGAGAATGGTAACTTAAAGGTGTTGAAGGGGATTATGTAGTAATGAACGATAATAGATGGAATGTCCGATAGTCTCTAATTGGAAATACTTTGATATGATCTACTTGTACTATCCCTAATTTGAACAAGCATAAAAATAAACTTCGGCACCTCATGCTTGGACATGTAAGTGATAAGGGAATCACTGAGTTAAGCGAGATGGGTCTACTATTTAGGGATAAGATAGATAAATTGTCTTTCTTTGAGAAACGTGCCTATAAAAAATCAAAGAGGGAAAAATTCACAACTGGTATACATAGAACATATGGGATACTATATTACATTCCCTCGAATCTATGGGAACTAGATAGAGTAAGTTCTCATGGTGGCAGAAGGTATTTATCATCAATAGTAAATGATTACTCTAAAAAGGTTTTGGTATACATTCTTAAAAATAAGGACGAAGCATTTGGTTCAAACAACGGAGGGTTCTAATGGAAACTCTAATAAGAAAAAATAAATAAAAGGCTCAGAATGGAAAATGGTTTGGAGTTTTAAGCAAAAGAAAATTTTTACGATCCCCTCCCAAAATTTGTAGTAGGGAACGAGTATCTTGACATGCCACTAAGGCAACAAATTTTCGGTATTAAATTAGTTCCTTAAATAAATGCAGCGAAAATACAATCACATGGTTATGAATCGTAAAATACTAAAATTAAAGGAATTACGTCATCAGAGCTTTCTAAAGGAAACCTCATTTATATTAAAAGTAATGATGAATTAAAACTTAAGACAAAATTTTTATCTTATTACAAGAGAGCCAAACATGCTCTAAATGATAAAACAAACATAATAACAAAAATACCTCTTAAAGCTGAATCTTCAACACAATCCTTTTTCATTCCCTCCGAGAACCTACTTATTCCCTGAAAAATGATTATTTATACAACATTAGCTAAAAGCCGAGTGATATTTAATCTCTAGACATTCCAGGGTTTTTCAGAAATTTGATACCTATTCAATTTCCAACAGAAGGCATATACATATATGGACAGGAATTTGCAATAAAATACATAATGTAAATAAGCAGTATATATTTTCAGAATAATCAGTTCAGAACAGAACAGATAAAATAATTTGAGCAATATGTCAATTATTCAATTTTATTTTGATGGCCATGTACGCTCTAATGCCTAGATAAACAGATAGTGTTACCAAATATTTCCACCCAGCAACAACACACACAGAAAATAGTGATCTCGGGAACAACGCCTTATCTGGGGCACACCAGCGATGAACCAGTTGGGAAGGTACCACCCAAATATTTCCACCTGGTAGTCAAGGCCAACATAGTAAGAGAGTTTCCATATGCCGAATCAATAATTTCATAATTTAAATCAGATGTATATATCGAGAGATATACACATATAACAAACGACGAAATCATCGGTATCAGATGTATTTTGAGGACAAAAAATTTCACAAAATAGATATAGTTTTCATAATATCATATGATCAAAATATGCAAGGAATGTCACCAAGTACTCACTTAGAACAGAAGTTCGAAGCTTCAGATACCGAGTCTTGGATCACTCGTTAATTCTTAAGACGAAACTTCTTCTTAACTTTCCCGTATTTTCTCTCACTATTTCTCTATGATATTTGGAATGAATTTCGTGTAAGAACTGATCCTAAGGCCTGTATTTATAATTTCTCAAGTTTATTTGGGTGTTGACTCGTGTCCTAATGACCAAACGTCCATTTTGGTGAGTCGACATTTGACGTGTCGCGTAACGGGACTATCTTGCAATCTTTATTCACCAAACGATGACTCATATTTTTTATTCTTATAAATGGATGACACGTGTAAGGTGTGGTGGCAAGAATATAACACAAGGTGTCACGTGATTAA
The DNA here is from genome assembly GCA_949130495.1 of Sambucus nigra. NCBI lineage: Eukaryota > Viridiplantae > Streptophyta > Magnoliopsida > Dipsacales > Adoxaceae > Sambucus > Sambucus nigra. Next base: position 376,380,884 of record OX422214.1, on the reverse strand, counting down.
GGGTATAATGGTTATTTTACACATGATGGGTATTTTAGTAATTTTACACAATACATTGTCAATATTTCTTAGAGGTCCTCAATATATTTTCATTTTATTTCCTAAAATGTTCATTATTTCAAAATCAAGTCCCTAAAGTTTCATAAAATTTCAGTTTCTACCCCAAAACTTATCATTTAGCTTAGGATGTGCTATAAGACTTTGATTTAATCCATTTTGATGAATAGGGAGGTTATTTAAAAGTTTTTAAGTTGACCAAACCAGCCTCCCCTTCCAACCAATCAAAATATTACACATGGTGTGGTAATAAGATAAAATACAACTTAAAGGATGGGCATATTTTCCCTTATTTCGTAATTTTGGTATAACTTCTTGCTCGGACCTCTGTTTATCACATCGTTTGTTGTGTTACATACCTAATTCATATATCTACATTTTTTAGTTTTTACCTCGAGTCAATTTTTATATTATAATAGTCAAAACTAGTCTCCAACACGAACATTCCAATCGAAAACTTCAAAATTTTGTGTTTATAACTAATTTGATATTTCATGATTTATTAAGGGAGGATTATACTAAAACTAATAAATTAACATTATCCATATCAAAAATGAAATAATACAACATTTAAAACTATATATGAACATATAAAAGTGGGGTCATTACATCCTACCCTCCTTATAAAAGGTTTGGTCCCCAAACTTTACTTACATTAATTTCCAAACAAGTATGGATATTTCTTCTTTATTTCATCTTCCCACTCCCATGTTGCTTCTTAAATGGAATGATTATGCCATAACACTTTGACCAATGGAATTACCTTGGTTTGTAATATTTGGTCTTTATGGTCCAAAATTTCTATCGGATGCTCTATGTATGAAAAATTTTCTCTAACATGAAGAGGTTTGTGACTTAGGATATGCGTTGGATCTGGGACATATTTTTTCATCATTGACACATGAAACACATTACACACACTAGAGAGTTCAGGACGCAAGGCTATTCTATACGCAACAGCTCCTATCCTTTCAAGGATTTCAAAAGGTCTTATGTATCTTGGACTCAATTTTCCTTTCTTCCCAAATCGGATTACTCCCTTTGCTGGTGATACTCGTAAGAACATATGTAAGGACATAATTTTATAAATGACCGTCATAATTAATTATGTTATATACCGCTACAAGTCATCAAAGAATTGAGAAGATTGTATCTACAAAAGACAGATCCGAATTACAAGTTGTCTTCAACATTCAAGCCTAATAATATGACATTTGGTAAGATAATGTTTACAGTTTCATTTACATTTCATATTAAGAGTGTTGGGATATTTTTTAAAAATCTTTTATATAAAAATGTTTTTATAAATGTTTTCTATAAAAAAGTTTCATTACTGTTATAGACAAAGCTAATTTTTGAAAAGTTTTGAGAAAATTTCTAAGGCAGTAAGCATACCTCAGTTTTGATGCTAAGGTCATTCAAGAGAGATCACCATCTCGTTTGAGCGACATTGAGATGTCGCGCGATGTCGTTTGAATGACACGCATATCTTGTTTTAGCGAGATGGGATTTCATTCGAGCGACGTGACTTTTTGGCTGACATGCTGGTTTACTTTTGTACGTTAATCGACTCAAAAATTTCATATGAAAAGTCATGTCATCCTTGATTTTCACATAGAGAAGATTTTTAAAAACCTTTGAAACTTTTTTTTTATCTGCCATAACTCTCGATAACATTTATTTGGCAGAATGTTTCCTTCTCTCATTTAAGGGTTCAAATAATTTTGTTTTGTTTACAATTCATAAAAATCCCAATTACTTTTGTGTGAGTTGTTTGGTGGAACTCAAGAACATATTTTGCTTTTGTTCATTCTTTGTGGGGAGAACTCTACAACCGACAATTGTATACTATTGTGGAGGGAGTCCTTATGAAGTTCACTCTTGTGGAGAAGCCGTTTATTTTCCATTGCTGACCATCTGGAGTTCTTGTGAGAGATTCCAGCCGACGACATCAGAACCGACACCTGAGGGTATTTCGTATGTCACTTTTATTTTAATTGTAATCCGTGTAAATCGTTCTTTACAAATTATAATAAAAATAAAAGGTTTTACCCTTCGGGGATTTTATCCTGAAATTTTGTGTCTCATGTTTTATTTATGGGTTGACACACACACACACATAGTTGCATATTTAGGGGCTGATTTGGTTTGGTTTAAAAATAGACTCTAATTAAATAAGGTTTAATTAGAAACTCGCGAATTAATTTAAATCAATTATTACACAATCACACATTTTACAACATATAATCTCCTCTTTGGAATTCCAACTCTTGTCGACGATTGTCAACATAACTCTTTTGATGGCTTTGAGCGATTTGAAGTCGGTTTTGTATCAATTTCAATTTCTCTGTTGTGATCTGGATCAATTCTGGTCCTAATAATTTTATTTCTCCAACTTCTACCCAACATGTAGGGGAATAACACCTTCTTACATAGAGTGCCTCATACGGAGCCATTTGAATACTTGCTTGATAACTATTATTATATGAAAATTCTACTAACGGTAAATGATCATCCCAATTCCCCTTCAGATCAAGTACACATGCCCTAAGCATATCCTCTAAGGTTTGAATGGTTCTATCAGATTGTCCATCTGTTTGAGGATGAAAAGCAGTGCTAAAATTCAATTGTGTTCCCGTAGCTACTTGTAGGCTTTTCCAAAAGCGAGACACAAATCTAGGGTCACGATCAGAAACAATTGAAACCGGGGTTCCATGAAGCCTAATAATTTCTCGTACATATAACTTAGATAACTTTTCTAAAGAATGGGTAATCTTAATGGCAAGAAAATGAGAAGATTTAGTTAACCTATCAATAATTACCCAAATAGAATCATTACCATTTGAACTCCTTGGTAAACCTATCACAAAATCCATAATAATATGTTCCCATTTCCACTCAGGTATAAGTAGGGGTTGTAGTAATCCTGATGGTTTTTGATGTTGAGTAGTTGCTTGTGGACAAACCAAAATTTGAGATACAAATTTGACTATCTCCCTTTTCATGTTATTCTACCAAAATACTTCTCGGAGATCCTTATACATCTTTGTACATCCGGGATGAAAGGTGAATCTCGAGTAATGACTTTCCTCCAAAATTTACCTCTTTAGTTGGGCATCACCTGGCATACACACTCTATTTCCAAATCTTAATATATCATCTCGTATCACAAATTAAATCCTCTCCCCTTCAATAACTTCTTCTCTAATCTTCTTCAATTATAGGTCATTTACTTGTGCAATTTCGATCCTTTTCATCAACATGGGTTGTACTTGTAAGTTAGCGATTGTTCCTCCTTTGCTATAAATACGTACATCTATTTCCATACTTCTTAAATCTTTCAACAAAGCTTCCTGGCTTGTAATAAGACATGCTAAATTTGGTGTAGACTTCCTACTTAAAGCATCAACTACGATATTTTCTTTGCTCGGGTCATAATGAATATTCAAATCATAATCCTTCATTAATTCTAACCACCTCCTTTGTCTAATGTTCAATTATTTTTGGGTAAAAATATATTTCAAACTCTTATGATCGGTATAAATCTAACAAGTCTCACCATACAAATAATGTCTCCAAATATTAAGAGAAAAAATTACAGCTGCTAATTCTAGGTCATGGGTTGGATAATTTTGCTCATGTGGTTTTAACTGTTTTAACGCATAAGCTACTAATTTTCCATTTTGCATTAGCACACATCCCAAACCATTTTTAGAAGCATAATTATAAATCATAAATCCCCCTGTCATGGAAGGAATAGTCAAAATTAGTGCAGTTACTAATCGATTCTTAAGATCTTGAAAACAATTATCAACTTCCTCAGACCATTCATATTTAACCTTCTTTTGGGTTAACCTAGATAAAAGTTTGTCAATACTAGAAAATCCTTTGACAAATCGTCGATAATAACCTGCTAATCCAAGAAAACTATGAATCTCCGTCACATTAGTTGGACTAGGCCAATCCCGTATAGCTTTGATATGTTGAGGGTCAACCGACACTCCCTCCTTGGAAATGACATGTCCTATAAAAGAGACGCTAGGAAACCAAAACTCACACTTCTTTAATTTCACATATAATTTCTCCTTCCTAAGGATTTGTAACACCGTCTCTAAATGCTTTTTATGTTCTACAATACTTTTTGAACAAATAAATATGTCATCAATGAAAACAACCACACACTGATCCAAATGCTTCCTAAACACCCTATTCATCCTATTCATAAAAGCGGCTGGTGCGTTAGTTAGTCCAAATGGCAACACAAGAAATTCATAGTGACCATATCTAGTACGAAAAGATGATTTTGAAATATCATCTTCCTTAATCTTCAATTGGTGATAGCATGAACTAAGGTCAATCTTTGAAAATACTTGTGCAGCTTGAAGTTGGTAAAAAAAATAATCTATACGAGGTAATGGGTATTTATTCTTAATCATCACCCTATTTAGTTCATGATAATCTATACATAACCTCATCGTCCCATCCTTCTTTTTAATAAATAACACTGGATAATCCCAAGGGGTTACACTTGGTCTAATAAAAACCTTGTCTAACAGATCTTGTAATTGAACTTTTAATTCCCTCAATTCTAAAGGTGCCATATGATAAGGTGGTTTCGAGATTGGTATAGTTCCAGGAATAAGGTCAATTATAAACTCTATTTCTCTACTAGGAGGAAGACTAGGTAAATCATCTGGAAAAATAATATCTTCTAAACTAGGGTCTTTTGTTTGAAAATCAATAACACTCGCAAGGAATTCTTGACATCCCTTCTTGAAAAAACTACAAACTTGCATTGCAGAGATAATACGAATGGGAGATAGGATGCCTGTTCCTTTAAAACTGAATTCTGTCTGGTTAGGTATGTAGAAAGTTACTCTCTTCTCAAAACAATCTACCTTAGTATGATACGATGATAACCAATCCATCACCAAAATGACTTCAAAGTCTTTTATGTCCAAAACTATCAAATCAGTGAATAGTTTATGACTACTAATATCTATAGGGAAAGATTTATGTACTTATGTTCCCATCAATGACTCACCCAAAGGAGTAGAAATGTGAATGCTATGATTCAAGGGTTCAGGCTTATTAGGAAAGAGATTAACAAAACACACAGAAATAAATGAATGGGTAGAACCAGGGTTAAAAATTGAAAGGGTTGTGCACATATAAAAAGTGTACCCGACATTACTGCATTAAAAGCTTGGGTATCAGAAAGTGAAAAATCTCTAACTTATCTACCTTAATCCTTATTTTCACCTAAAGGATGTATCGGAATCCTTACCGGGGTTGGGCAGTGTTTTATCTAATGTCCTTTCTGTCCACATCTAAAACAAGCTCCTGTATCCTTATAACAAGGTCGTCCTCCATGCATCTTTCCACATTGCGGACATATATTGTTATTATACCGTTTATCATCCCTAGCTCCCCTAACATTAGATATATTCCTAAAATTATTTCTATTATATGGGTTCTTCCCTATTTGTTCCCCAAACTTCCTCTTACCATCTCTAATTCTATTGTACTCCTCGCCATACCTCTCAGCTATCATAGCCCTAGCCACAACGTCACTATACGATGTCAACTTTAGGATGGAAATTCTACTACGAATACTAAACCTTAACCCACGTTCAAACTTTTTGGCTTTTAAAACATCAGTTATCATAACATAAGGTGCAAAACGGGATAACTCAGTAAACTTTGCCTTATGACTAACCGTCATATTGCCTTGCACTAGACTCATGAACTCAGCTGCCATTTCATCTTTCACCGTTTCAGGGAAATATTTCTCATAAAAGATCACTAAAAAGTCATTCCAACCTATGCAAGTATTCCTCTTCTCGTGTATTCTATTAGTTATTCTCCACCAATGTTCGGCTTCACCTTCCAACATAAATGTTGCAAATGAAACCCTTTGTTCATCGGTACACTTGAGAACATTGAGCATCTTTCCATCTGCATCACCCAACTTTCTGCTTCAGTGGGGTCAGGAGGACCTTTAAAATAAGGCGGGTTCAACTTCTTGAAATGTTCAGTGGTACATCTAGTTGGTTTAAGATTCCTTGGTGCTCTATTATTCACTTGATGCTCCACAATCTTTAATAGACTCTCAATCGCCTTATATGCACCTTCCAGGACTTCCATACTTGAACCACTTATTCTCGCAGTTGATCTTGGCTTGGTCATTTACTATAGTCATGGCCAAACATAAGACATATTATACTATCTCAAGATTGTAAATTAGAAGAACAATTATTTATAATCAATTATATAGACCCTAAGTTTCAATACATAGGATATTAGAGTAAATGTCCGACTTATGTGATAACCCTCCATATGTTCTACATTCTATGGCGTTCTAAACTTATGTTCAGTAGTCTACGGGGTCATAACCTATGCTCTGATACCACCTTTGTCACGACCACATCCCAAAATTTTTAGTAGGGAATGAGTGTCTTGACATGTCACCAAGCAACGAATATTTGGTATTAAATTGTTTCCTTAAATAAATGCAGCGAAAATATAATTACATGGTTATGAATCGTAACATAATTAAATCAGAGGAATTACGTCATCAGAGCTTTCTAAAGGAAACCTCATTTATATTAAAAGTAACGATGAATTACAACTTAAGACAAAAATTAAATCTTATTACAAGAGAGCCAAACATGCTGTAAATGATAAAACAAACATAATAACAAAAAGAGCTCTAAAAGCTGAATCTTCAACATAATCCTTTTTTGTTCCCTCTGCAAACCTACTTATTCCCTGAAAAATGGTTATTTATACAACATCAGCTAAAAGCCGATTGAGATTTAATCTCCAGATATTCTAGGGTTTTTTAAAAATTTGATACCTATTCAATTTTGAACATAAAGCATATACATATATAGATAGAAATTTGCAGCAAAATATATAAAGTAAACTGGAAGTATATATTTTCAGAATAATCAGTTCAGAACTAAAGAGATAAAACAATTTGAGCAATATGTCAATTATTCAATTTTATTTTGATGTCCATGTATGCTCTAATACCCAGATAAACAGATAGTTTTACCAAATATTTCCACTCGGCAACAACACAAACAGAAAATCATGATCTCTTGAACAACCTCTTATTTAGGGCACACCAGCGATAAACTAGCTGCGAAAGTACCACCCAAATATTTCCACCCGGTAGTCAAGGCCAGCATAGTAAGAGATCTTCCATAGGCCGAATCAATAATTTTAGAATTTAAATCAGATGTATATATCGAGAGATATATACATATAACAAATGACAGGATCATCGGGAACAGATGTATTTTGAGGAAAAAACATTTCACAAAATCGATATAGTTTGCATAATATCATATGATAAAAATATGCAAGGAATGTCACAAAGTACTCACCTAGAACAAAAGTTCGAAGCTACAGATATCGAGTCTTTGATCACTCGTTAATTGTTAGGACGAAACTTCTTCTTAACTTTCCCGTATTTTTTCTCACTATTTATCTCTGATATTTGTAATGAATTTCGTGTAATAACTGATCATAAGGTCTCTATTTATAATTTCTCAAAGTTATTAGGGCGTTGACACGTGTCCTAATGACTAAGTGTCCGTTTTGGTGAGTCGACATTTGACGTGTCGCATAATGGGACTATCTTGCAATCTTTATTCACCAAATGGCGACATGTGTTTTATCTTATTCTAAATGGATGACATGTGTTTTATCATTATTTATATGGATGACACGTGTAAGGTGTGGTGGCAAGAATAGAGCACGAAGTGTCAAGCACGAGGTGTCAAGTAATTAAGGGTATAAGGGTCATTTTACACATGAAGGGTATTTTAGTAATTTTACACCATACATTTTCGATATTTCTTAGAGGTCCTTGAAAATATTTTATTTACAAAATGGTGCTTTATCTATTTTTATTTTATTCCCTAAAACTTTTATTATTTCAAAATCAAGTCTCTAAAGTTTCATAAAATTTCATTTTCTACCCCAAAACTTATCATTTAGCTTAGGATATGCTATAAGACTTTCATTTAACCCATTTTGATGAATAAGAACGTTATTTCAAAGTATTTAAGTCGTCCAAACCAGCCTCCCCTTCCAACCAATCAAAATATTACACATGGTGTTGTGATAAGATAAACTACAACTTAAAGGATGGACAAATTTGCCCTTATTTCGTAATTTCGGTATAACTTCTTGCTCGGACCTCCGTTTATCACACCGTTTACTGTGTTACATACCTAATTCATATATCTACAACTTTTTAGTTTTTACCTCAAGTCAATTGTTATATTATAATAGTCAAAACTAGTCTCCAACATGAACATTAATACCGAAAACTTCAAAATTTTATGTTAACTAATTTGATATTTCGTGATTTATTAAGAGAGGATTAGACTAAAACTAATAAATTAGAATTATCCATATCACAAATGAAGTAATACAACATTTAAAACTATATATGAACATATAAAAGTGAGGTAATTACAAAATCAATCAATTTTGTGATAATCAAGGTATAACAAGACATAAAATAGTGGCAAGGACCCTTCAACAAAATGGTTTGGAAGAGAGAATGAAGAGGAAAATTCTAGAAAGAGTAAGATACACGTTCTTGAATGTAGGCATTACAAAAACATTATGGGAAGAAAAAGTAATGACTGCTTGATATGTGATCCATAGGTACCCCTTGTAAGCCATTGAGTTTAAGACATCTGAAAAAGTTTGGAGTCATCAGCCACTAGAATAATCTATATTTAGAGTCTTTGGACACATAGCAAATGCAAATATCTGTCAAGGGAAGATAGACCAAAGAGCTAAGAAACGTGTTTTCTTGGGTTATCTTGAAGGACTAAAGGGATATAAGTGGTGGTACACTGAACCTAGTCAGAACAAATTCATCATCAACAAAGATGTGGTCTTGAATGAGAACCAGATGCCCATGAGCTAATCATTAAATGGAAATAATGAATGAACTGGTGTATTGAAGATTAAGGTGGCAACACACATAAAAGAATAACATGTTCACTTGACCAAATCTAGTGGAGATGTTGAAACTGCGGAGGAAGGAAAACAAGAAGAGGATCATTTATTAGCAAGAGTTAGGAAAAGAAGAACTATCGAACCACCAAGTAAGTTTACCTATGCAAATTCAATATCTTTTTCCTTGATGATAAAAAAAGACACTGAAGAAATGAGCCAATATCCTATCAAGAAGTAACAGAAAGTAAGACAAAAAATACAGGCTTGAAGCTATGAAAGAAGAAATGATGTCATTAGAGAAGAACAACACCTGGTTACTAGACCCATCAATCATAGAGTTATGGGTGGCAAGTGGGTGTTCAAAAGAAATGAAGGAATTAATGGACTCAAGAAAGAAGATATAAGGCTAGAATAGAAGCTAAAGGATTCAATCAGAAGGAATGCATGGATTTCAATGAGATTTTCTCACTAGTGGTCAAAGAAACTTAATTAGAGTGTTGTTGGATTTAGTAACTAAATATGATTTAAAACTTGAACAAATGGACTTAAAAATGTCTTTTTTGCACAGTGAATTAGAGGGGAAGATATACATAAAGCAACCTGAGGGATTTATGAAGAATATTGGAGGTGATCAAGTATGTCGGTTAAAGAAATTTCTTTGTAGTTTGAATCCGTCAAATAGGGAATGGTATAAACGTTTTGATGATTTTATGATCAGACATGAATTCTATAGAATAAATTATGACAACTATGTCTAATATAAAAGGTTAAGAGATTCACAAATGATATATCTTTTATTATATGTAGATCTAAAAAAGACTCCCTGGAAAGCTTTGAAGTGGATCATAAGTTATTTAAAAGGTGCTTTGGATATCAGACTGCAATTTGAAAGAAAATGTGATAGAGGAGAGGTAGTGAAAGGTTATTCATAGTTAGATTTTACAAGACACCTAAACACTAGAAAGTCTGATTGGTTATGTTCATGGTATTTTGGAGTCCAATTAGCTAGAAAGAAAGGCTGCAATCAGTGGTGGCATTAGCAAGAACTAAAGCCAGGTATATTTATGTGATCGAAGCTATTAATGAATCTTTGTATCTACAAGGACTATTAAAGGAACTTGGGTATGATCAAGGGAATGTGAAGGTGAATTGTGATAATCAAATTACAATTCATATATGCAAGAACCAAGTGTTTCACGAGAAAACTAAACACGTAGATGTGAAATTACCTTTTGTAAGAGATATAATATTGAGTGGAGCTGTAGAAGTTATGAAGAAAACTACTAAGAGGAATTCTGCAAATATTTTAACAAATACGATCCTTGGAACTAAGTTCAAGTTATCCTCATACCTGGTTAATGTAGTTAAATTCTATAGTTAATTTCTTAGGGGCAGGTGAAGTTCAAAATGGGTAGTATAATTATAGATCAAGGTGGAGATTTGTTAGTTATGGGTTGTTATGAGTGATATGAAATTAATTAACTACTGATTTGGCATCCATATCAAAGAACCAATGAGGTGTTGATATTGTGTCAAGTTTGCTAAGTAGTTATAAGGTTTGTTTATGACTAACTAGAGAGAGAATAAAAACATTTTAAAAGTTTTTAAATTTTGAGATATATTGTTCTTGTATACATAAAGACAAATAGGAGAGAGGTTCAATAATTTTTTATCTGTAATTTCTGACGTGTACTCAAATACCTTGATAATAAATTTCTTCCCTTTGAACTCCATAAAAGATGGCTGTATCCTTGATCTTATTTTCTAGTTTCTTTATTAAGTTTTGATTAGATTTGTTAATTAGATTTCTACTTCTAATGGATATTAAACCTAATAAAAAAAATTGGTCCATAGTAGAAATAAATTGAACCTGTATGTTATCTGGTGCCCCTATTTCCCTAAAAAGGAAAATCAACTCAATGTATTTGGTAGGGGTGGGCGCGGTCCGGTCCGGTCCGGGTTTTGGTCGTTTTTAGTGTCGGACCGCATTATTCGGTCCTTTAATTGGGAAGACCGGATACGGACCGATTGAATCGGTTTAGCCTATATATTCGGTCTAGGCTATTTTCGGTTCGGTTCGGGTAATAATCGGTCCAAATTTAAATTTATTTAGTGATTTTTTCCAATAAAAAATCGTAATTTCTTTTGAAAAAATAGGGGCTGTTTTGAAAAAATTCGTAATTCAGCAACCACAGCAAGCAACATTTTTTCAGCAACAATAACCAAAATCAAGCAATATCACAACAAGCAATTATAAAATAAAAAAAATATCACAACAAGGGCAAGCAATAATTTTTCAGCAACAACAACCGAAATCAACGAGAGATTCAGCAACCACAAACTGATCTCAACCGAAATAGTTGAGATCCAAAATATTATTCCTGAATTAAAGATGATCTCAACTGAAATAGTTCTTACCGGAAATAGTGGCGGTAGTGGATGAAGTGTTCGTTCATGGCTAATCCTAATTCTTACCGGCGGTAGTGGATGATCTGTCATCGCCGCCCAACGGGAGAGTTCTGTCATCGCTGGCATATGTCGTCACCAACGGGAGAGTTCTTACCGGCGGTAATTTTTTACAGTACTTTGATGAGAAGAGGGTTCAAGTAAGCGTGAGAGAGAGAGGAAACTGAGTGAGGTGAGTTTTTGTTTGGGTTGGGTGGGCGGCCGAAGTTATAAAATAAAAGGGAATGAGAATTGTAAGGGTTTCTCTCTTACTAATATATATTTTTATATAAAATTAATATATATTATATAATATTAATATAAACGGTCCGGTCCGGTCCTAAGACCGAATTTAAATTGTTAATTTTAGACCGAACCGAATATATTCGGGTCTCCTAATTTAGGACCGAATTAGGACCGATTTATAAAAAAACCCATAAATGTGGGTCCGGTCCGGTTCGGTCCAATCGGTCCAATCGGGTCGGTCTTTTTTTTGTCCACCCCTAGTATTTGGTGTGGGAATGAAATATTGGATTGGTAGACTGATAGGAGACACATATATTATCTCAAAACACGATGGGAGGTTGGTATTGTGAAAATAAAAGTTCTTGAAGATTAGATTATAGTCACGTTAGTTCATTAGTGGTGAGGGATAACCCTTTGTACTCAAATTCATTTAAGGATCTGAGGCCATTTTTTTATTATTTATGAGTAGACTATGAGACAAGATTAACACCAAGGTAGATGGTAATGTCATTGGTTAATTTGAGATCATCCAAGAAGCCCACGCAACTATAGTATAAGAATGCTTTAAGTGTAGTAGAGGAGGATTTATGGAGTGAGAGACCATAAGTTTGAGTATGCTTCAACTACAGTACCACACATTTTAAAGGGGACAAATTGTCATCTATTGGATCATGTATAAATTGACACGCTTTATTAACGACAAAGGCAATGTCACTGCAGGTCAAAGTTAAGTATTATACACTACCGATAACTTAATGATACTTTTTTGGACTAGTTGAAGGTACCACCCTTTATTTTATACATTTTCATTGTAATAGATACAGGGATGAGAATGGGCTTAGCATCAATTACAACGGTTTTATTAAAAAGATTTGAAATATATTTCGTAGTTATTGTAGAAGTCCAAAGTTTGATAGAGTCCTCAATGCCATGAAAATTATGCGAGGCACTAAGGTATTTAAGAGAAAACCTAAAACCCATCAATTTGATGAAGAACTAAACCTGAATGATGATACTGGAGATATCACCACCTCAAGTCAGTGAGCACCTCAAGATTCTATAACTGTATAAGAAAGGTGGAATTAGAGTAATAATAAAGGGAAAATATAGCTAACATATGAGAAGAGAGATAAATGCATAACTGGTTCCATTGTGAAAATATGTAGTAATTCCACTATGAACAGTGGCCAGAAGCCATTAATGAAGGTTAAAAGCTTTCTCTATCTACAAAGATATTTCAACACTGTAATAGTAGGGGTTTTTGAATCATGATCCTTTATGAAGATGATGAAGTGCCATTTTATAGTGTTGGGAGTGCACAGTATCACCCCCAAGAATGTAGCCTGTGTGCATGAGATAAGTGAGCAAATGAGAGAGTGTCAGTTGTCCTATGCATGTGTAGTTAACGATGAGTAAGTATTCCTCTCATGTGGGACTGATCTGTTATAATAATTTTTCCATATGTCCCTTTGATATTCAGATCACCCATTCCACGCGAGTTACTGATGTCGGCTATGTGAGGTCTCGACTGACTAAGACTGATGGGATGCTCTTCCTTACAGATGAAGCCGAGAGTGATGCCGGTTCTCCAATTCGCTCTGACTTGTCTCAGCTTATGACATTGTATGGGCTAACACATAGTGGGGTCGAGACTTGAAGATGTCTAGTCATGATTACAGTAGTTACCTTTGTGAGCTATAATGGATGTTCTCTGTAGTGGGTCTCGGAGGCTAAGACTTATTGACTTGGCTCGACATGGCATGGGACCAGTTGTGGATGGGTATTAATTAAGTTATGAGGGTGAATGATGTTGGGCCAAGTCTCGTTCAGAAGAGGGCATATTTATGTATATTAATCCCAAACCTTAGCCTTCAATGTATATGGTAGGTTGAGGTATTAAGTCACCTGCCATCCTATAATAAGATGTCCCCTTAGTTTCAGAGAGAATCTCAGTAATGTGAGTGGGATGGAAAAGTTTCAAAGATGTGATTTCAGTGTTTTGGTAGAAGTTTCACTTCGATAACCCTAAGTGGACACCATTCAGTCCATGGGTGGTATGTCATGCTGCCCAAGTAGCGGAGACATCGTGTTCCATAGGGGATGGTGCCCTAATGATTTGACATGGGTGCAAAATCATTTCAAGGTTTAAAAACCCAAAAATCTTATTTTTCTTCTTCTTCTTCCTTACTTTCCCACTTAAGCTAAGCAAGGAAAACTAGAGATTCATTTCTCCTTCTCCTCCATTCTCTAGTTTTAGGCGACCTTCTCTCCTCTTTCTTTGTTCTAAGAACTTTTCTTCCCTAGGCAACCTTCTTTCCTTCGCTTTTAATCTCCAATTTCCCCATTTATATTGTCAATTTTTATTTTTCTTTAATTTCGACAAATTTTGCAGTTTTTAGCCACCCTCTCTAGTGGTATTAGGTTTTTTTTGGAGGTTATTTGGTGGTATTTAGGTTACATGGGGCTATGTGGTTATTATTTTGGATAGAGTCTATTTTTAGGTATTGGATTGTTTTTTCGATGATCTTATCTGATGATATTCATTGTTGTTCTTGACTAGTTTCATAATGAAAACAATTAAGTTCCCTTTCCTAGATATTTGAGTCAACACAAGTCATACACCACTTGTGTTTTTTTTCATGTGCCATAAATTGTATGAGTTATGAGAGCAGCACCCTACCTCAGATAGCGCATACTTAAGGACATTCGTAAGGTTGAGGCCGAGGATGAGGCTAAAGAGAGATCCAAGGCCGATTCTATACTTCCCATCATCCCTATTCCTTTATCTATGATTTGTCCTCCCTTTATCATAACTTATCCAACTCAAGATGAGACTAGAGTTATCACTACCATTGGTGATTCTATGTCAGTAGCTTCTTTTGGGATCATCAGAGGGTTACAACCCTTCACACATAGAGCATTCCCATACTGATTCTAAGAGAGCTGACTCCTTTAAAGAAGCTGTGCATCTCCTCATCTCTTATTTGGATGAGAGTACGACCACTGAGTCTAATAACCAGGGTCACCCCCAAACACCAACCAGTCAGTTGGAAGGCATCGAGCCTGAGGTCCTTGAAATCTTAGATGATGATGAGCCAAGGGTTGATGTAGCATTCCCTCAGCCACCCATGGCTATTCCAATCTAGGCCATGATTGGGACTATGTTTTCGATTTGGGATCCCCATGGTTAATCTCCAATAAATGACAAGGATGGAGATGAACTTGACACCTCATAAGCTTTAACTATCCTAAGTGATGTATGGGAGACAAACGAAATTTTGCTGAGACAGCTTTTTGGTGTTAAATCTTCGATTATGATGAGAGTCCCCACACACGATAAGAGAGCATTCAGCAGCCATGTGGAGAGTGAGGTTGCTATTTATGAGCAAAAGTTCAAGGTCGACTTTCGTTTGCCAATTCATCCTAATGTTTGGGCCATCCTCATAAGTATCGACCTCTCCCCTGTGCAGTTGACCCCTAATGCGTGCAAGTCTTTCCTAGGGGGTATTCAATTATGGAAGTTATCATATAAGGCTGATCTCCCATCTGAAGTCTTCAAGTACTATTACAGTGTTTCCATATAGAAGTGTGCATTGGCTACTTTCATTTTGTGGCTCAGCATGCTGAAAATAATTTCATCCCATCAGGCTTCCTATTATTTATGAAGTTTCGACCGACATCGAGAATGCCAATATCAATAACTAGATCTTATCTCTCCAATGGGCAACCGCCTGTGGTATTTATGCTCCTTTTTGTGGTGTAACTTCGTACTTTAAATAGTCATGTCTTCAAACATTGTTTATTGGTGTACTGTTTTTGTTGTGAACAACTTTAACATCATTTTGTCTGAATTTAATGAATGGACTATTAGATGTTCATTTTTCTTTGTGCTAATTGTCGTTGTGATATGTTTTGTCACCAATTATTGATATTTGGGTATGATATCCAAGTTATTCACTTGTCTATCAAAATTTAACATAATAATGTAACATATGCTATTCAATTTTTGCCTTGAAATTTTTTGCCTTCACCACCAAAGGTGGTGCTCAAGGGGTGATCCCCCCTCTTGGAACCATTAAAGGATATGCGGGGAGTTGATACTCCTCGATCACTCTTGTATCATCAATGGAGAGTTATAAGTCATTTCATTATATTGAATGATGTTACACAACCATAATGAAATGATTTTATATTTTTTCCATCACCACTAAGAGTGATGTTCCAGAGGTGATCCCACCTCTCGGCATCATTGGAGGATATGAGGGATCCTAGACTCCTCCATCACACTCGTATCTCCGAGAGAGAGTTATAAGTCATTTCACCATAATGAATTATGTTACACAACCACAATTAAATGATTTAACATTTTTGTCCTCACCACTAAAAGTGATGTTCTAGACGTGATCCCCCCTCTCGGCTTATTGGGAGGGTATGAGGGAGCCGAGACTCCTCAATAATTCTCGTATTGTCGAGAGAGAGTTATAAGTCAAGTAACCATAATAAATGATGTTACACAACAATAATTAAATAATTTTACATTTTTTCCTTCACCGCTACGAGTGATGTTCCCCAACCATAATTAAATGATTTAAAATTTTTACTCTCACCACTAAGAGTGATGTTCCAAGAGTAATACCCCTTTTCAGCATTATTGGGAGGGTCTGACGGACCCAAGACTCCTAACCAATCTCGTATCGCCAAGGGAGAGTTATAAGTCAATTCACCATAAAAAATGATGTTCTCTAGTTAGGTGTAGTACAAACCATGTAGAAATTGACAATAAAGCATAATAAGTATGAGACAACACTTAGAATTTTTCATTGTATTGTACCATTTTAGTATAACTCCTTGACGCATTATTAAAATTGAGATGAAAATAGTGCACTAAATCAAGCAATACATTGGTCTTTTGCATTAATGACATTAGTAGAACAATTGATAATATTCGATTTTCAAGTATGAATGTCCCTGGCACAACCTATTATGACACTCTATAGGGCTCGTGACAATTTGGGTGTACCTTGTTATGTTTCTACCAAATCTTCTCTAGGACTAGGTCTCTGAAGTCTATAGGCTAAGACTTCATTCTATTGTTATAATATCTTACTGCTCTCTATTGGTTGACCGACTGTCTGACCATAACAACCTCTCATATTTCTTTTATCAGATCTAAATCCAACCTCCTCTCCTCCATGATGGACTTTGGGTCCTAAGTTTGGACTATGTGGCTTGGGACTGCATCAGACCCATAGGCTAACATAAGCCGTATTTCTCCCATTGACATTCTTATCGTAGTCCTATATGCCCATAGGACTCCATTCATCTCATTGGTACACTTACCTTTTGCATCCTCTAGGTTATTCTTTATCCTATCAAGTAAGATCTTATTGGTGACCAGGGTTAGACTATTGGCTTCTGGTCTGCCAGGTGCCGACCTGGTGAAACTGGCTTCCAACGAATTATTTTTAAACTACTTATCATTGGCTGATATTATAGTATGGGGCAGGAAATATCGATAAAAGATATTTATCCATATAAACTTGAATGTCTTCACCTCCGTGATAGTGATCATGGCCTCAACTTACACCCATTTTGAAAAATAATCAATTGCCACAATCAGATATCTGTAGTTTTATTTCGCTTTAGGAAGAGGGCTGACCAAGTTTATTCCCCATACTGCAAATGACCAAGGTGCCGTTATGGACGAGAAAGGTTGATGAGGTTGGTTAATAATACTTGAAAATCTTTGGCATTTGTCGTATTTATTGACGTACTTGGCTGACTATTTGGCAAGGGTCGACTAAAAATATCCCAGAGTGATGATCCTATTTTAGAAAGATTGTCCACTAATATGGATTTCATAAGACCCTTCGTGCACATCTCAAAGGACGCACTCGATCTCCGAGGGATGCATGCAATGGAGTAATTAGAGCAGGAAGCCTCTTTTATAGATAATGTCATCGATGATGGTGAAATTTTCTGCTCAATATCTCATTTTCTTCCATTCTGCCATCGATTCTCGGAGTTTTCCATTCCTAATATATTTGATTATGGGATCCATCCAAGACTCTACAAGATTCAAGTTCAAATAGAAATTCATGGAATTATCATTCTTTTTGACACTTGACCTCTTTGGGATTTTGATAGGTATAGTGCACCTAATGTCAATCCTAGTTGTCGACACCAATCTAGCCAGAGCATCAGCTTGGCTAGAGAGCATCAGCTTGGCTATTCTCTAACATTGGAATTCTTTATACTTTGACTTCATTAAAATTCATTAACATTTTTCTGACTCTAAACAAGTACTTGTCCATTTTCTCATTCTTGGCCTCGTAGACCCCTAATATCTATTTAATAACTAGCTCTGAATCACTATAGGATACCATATGGATAAAATTAAGAGCTTTGGCAAGGGAGAGACCTTCCAGTAGGTCCTCATAATTTGACTCATTCTTTAACACCTTGAAACTGAACGTCAAAGCATATTCAATGTTTTTTCCATTTAGGGCCGATAATATCAATCCTGCAGTGATGCCAATCTCGTAAGATTATCCATCTACAAATAAGCTCCAAAGAGGTCCCCCTTTGATAAGGTACCTTCACTTAAAATTCCATCATTGAAAAAAAAAATCTTTCTCCGTAGTATAGTCTTAGATATTATTTGCCACTACTCTCTTTTGGGCACACATTGGCATTTGGTCTCTTCTTCAATCTCATCATCATTGCTCATCCCCTTAATCACATTTCTTAGATAATAAATGATGTCAAAATCCACCTTTTCTATTGACTAAGCCATTAGCCTACCCGATTTCTCGTGTTTATGAATGACTTGCCTTAATGGAGTGTCGTTGAGTATCCCATTACATGCGCTTAAAAATAGGGCTTTATTTTTCTCGAGGCATATAGAATGCATGCACCAACTTCATCATCTTAGGGTAGTTTAGCTCATCCCCTTAAATGGATTTTTTGTCAAAATAGATTGGATTCTGAACCTCATTATTATCTCGTATGATGGTTGTGCTGACGGCTGACTATGAGACGGCTACGTATAAAAATAATTTTTCTCCTTGAACATTCCAAGAGAGAAGCATCGGTGACTCCAAATACATCTTCAACTCTTGAATTTTTTTTTCACTCCTCTGTACAGACGAAGGCTTTCCTCAATATCTAAAGAAGGGCAAACACTTGTCTATCGCCTATAAGATAAAACGATTCAAGCCTACAACTTGTCCGGTCAACCTCTATACATCTTTGACCGTCTTTCGTGTTTGTATATCAATCAGAGCTTTAATCTTTGTGGGGTCCCTCTGTTTCATAATAAATCGCAAGAATTTCCCAGCGCCAACCCCTAATATGAACTTAGCTTGATTCATCTTTATATTAAACTTATTCATAGTGTCAAAAGTACGTTCAAGGTCAGCTACATGAGTCTCGACTTTCAAGCTCTACGTTACCATGTCATCTACTTACACTTCCATGGCCTTCGCAATCTAATCTTTGAACATCTTATTGAACAACATTTGATAGGTTTCCCCTGCATTTTTCAAGTCAAACGACATTGCCTTGTAGCAGTAGGTTCGTTTATTAGTGATAAAGTAACTCTTCTCAGTGTCCTCTTCGTGCATGAAGATCTGATTGTACTAGAATATGCATCAATAAAACTCATAAGCTCATTCTCGGTTGTGGAATACACCATCTGGTCGATCCGAGGTGGAGGAAAACTATCTTTTAGGCAGGCTTTGTTGAGGTTCGTGAAGTCCACACACATTTTCCACTTCCCATTCTGTTTTGGTACGATTACGACATTAGAGAGCTAGTCGGGATACTAAACCTCTCTAATGAATTCTACTATCTACAGTTTATTAAACTCCTATCTCTAGTATATTTTCTTCTCCTCTGGTTAATTAGATTTACATTGTCATCGATATTTAGCCAGTGGAAGATAATTTTGGGGTCAATACCCGACATATCTCCATTGCTCTAAGCAAAAATACTTTTCCTTTTTGTTTAATTAGCTAGTCTTTCACCTCTACTTTTAGGGTTGAACTGATTTGGATGTTTTTTTTAAGATCATCCTCATTGAGGAAAATGGATTCTACCTCCTCAATAGGTTCACCCTAATCTTCCTCTCGTCCCTTAAGTTGAGTGTGTCAATATTGTATGATGTCGTCTTTATTTTGTAGGATTCCCTTTCCTTGTCCAATGTAAAGTAAAATTCATAAGCTCTCACTTGGTCACCTTGTACTTCCCCTACTCCATAGGGAGTCGGGAATTTCATAATCTGGTGAATGGTCAAAGGTGTGGCTTAAAATTCCTTAAGGGACACTCTACCCAAGATAATATTATAGGCGTAGAGAAAATATGTTTTTATACTAAAAATAAGATAACTTTCTTAGTTAGGCACTCCGTCTAGGTACCCATAAAGACATCCACCTCATATACCCCCAATGGATGGACTTTCTCTCCTCTGAAGCCAATTAGTAGCTAGTGATACGATACGAGACTATCTTTATGTGACACCCCGACTAATTAAACACCGGGTAGCTACTCCTTTATAAAATTAATTCAAAATGCCAAGTTGGCTCAGTTAATAGCATCACTGTCGAAAACGTTTTATTATTACTAACCACCTAGTATTTAAAAAGTAAGTGCCAAATTTTATTAAATCTGATTAACATGCAACAAGAGTAATGAATAACTAAATAACACCATTCACCATACTGAAGTAACAAGAATAACCATCACAATATGTAAATAAAACCTGGAGGAAAAACTCCTCAATACAAATCCCACGACTGATATGTAAACTGAAATAAATAACTAAAACTGAATACTGAGCAATACATGCTAGAGTCTGAAAACTGAAATGTAAAAATGCTCTAAATAGGAATGGGCAACATGCCCTACAACTGATAGATAGTGACTCTGGAATCCAAAAGATAGAAGCGTCTATGAGCAAATCCCTGTAGCTTCCACAACCAGCTACAGCACGTCACCTGAATGAGTACCTATGCTTGGTGTCCTTGTGGCTGGGCACCTAAAAAGGTTTTACAAGAAAATATATTTGAAAGCAAATGGGTCAGAGCCCGAAAGTGGAAATCATTTTAAAAACCTGCAAGTGCTTTAAAAACATTTAAAACATTAAATGCAAAGTACATGTTAGGACGTGCACTCACATTATATTCTCACCTCTCGTCTAACTGTGCACTCCTAACGCAAGTACCCATCTATAACTACCCATACTACTAGCTAACTGACAACATAACTAGCTAGACTACCACGGGTTCTACCCATGTAATCGGTTCCATATAACATAACAACTCTCGTAATCAAGTAGAGGTTTACTGTGAACACAGTTACTAAATATGCCAATGATATAACTATCAGTTAACTCATTATATAACTCGAAACAATACCGTAATATTTTTACAACATTAACATGAGGATTTCCATTAATTTAATGTATATTATTCTCATCATAAATTCCCAGATTTTAATTCGTTAATGCATCACCTAGATATGAAATCTCCGAAATTTAATCTTCCAACAATGTTTCTACATGCAAACCTATCCCAACATTCAATAATAACTTCAAATTTCATGGGTTCATAATTATACGCGCTATAATTCATCCTCACATCGTAGTAGTCACTCACGTCTCAACCCAAATGATTCATTGAATATAATTCTCGTATATGCTTTACTCATCCCAGCAACCCAAAAGTCCCAAATCAATCACTATATCATCAAAGGGATGCTAACTCTACCCTTGAACCATCTCCCGGAACTCCAAAAGTCAAAACAGTCCAAAAAGGGTCAAACTGCCAACTCGTTAGAAGTCTCGTTCGAACGAGGCTTCGAACGAGTTTGGACTGTCAGGTCGTTAGAAGTCTCGTTCGAACGAGGCTGTTCGAACGAGATCCCAGTTCGTTCGAACGAACTGACCCTTCTAACGATATCTCGTTCGAACGAGATATCGAACGAAAATCCTACTCGTTAATAACGACTGGTCAACTCGTTAGAAGCTCGTTCGAACGAGCTCGTTCGAACGAGCTCGTTCGAACGACCTGGGGGTTGCTTCTAACGAGATGCCAGTTTCTGCCCAGAACTTCCCAAAAATCGTTTTTTTCACCATTTTTACTCCTCAAACCTCTTCTAAAATTCGTTCCCACAATATATTGAGTTCTCTAATCATCCTCAAACATGTTAAGGGGCTATACTAACATCATTAAAGGGTTTGATATCATCTAAACATCATTAAATCACAATTTCCACACTAATTCCCAATTTTCTTCAAGAACATAAACCCTAACTTTTTCTCATCATAAATTCCCAGATTTTAATTCGTTAATGCATCACCTAGATATGAAATCTCCGAAATTTAATCTTCCAACAATGTTTCTACATGCAAACCTATCCCAACATTCAATAATAACTTCAAATTTCATGGGTTTTCTTTTAATCTTTCAAGAACAATTAAGATTCTTCAATTTCTAACATGGAAAAGACATTCTCAGTAATTAAATGGAAATAAAGTCACTTGCCTTGGTTTGATTTCTGAATTTGGTGTGGATTCGGTGTAGAATTTCTGCAGAATCTCTCTCTCTCTCTCCTTCTCCAAGCTTTCTTCTCCAAAAGGCTATGGTGGCTAGGGTTTGCTTTGGGGAAACTTATGAAACCTAATTTCAATAAACCTCCGTAGCTTGTTGGGTTAATAAGGGTTGGTTGGGGTCAATCCTTATCAGATTACAACTCTCAATTTTCGTCACTTTTAATTACCCAAAAATACCAAATTACTAAAATACCCTTTAAGTTACCGGTACGGTCTAAAATTACCCCGGGATCCAAACTATACCCCCGGCTAGTGTTTTCTGACTATCTCGACCCTTCCGGACGCGTTGGCGCGCTCAAAACGACCATACGGATTATCGATTTTAAATTCACTTTTTATTAATAAAATATTATACCGTGACGCGGCGGTCCCACGCGTCTCAATAAAATTTCCAAATTGCCGTATATAAATCTCACGACAAATTTTATAATACCAAGTTCATATATAATCATATATGGACATAATCAAATACCAATACGCATCTCATTAGTATTTATAACCCGGATTAATTTCCAATTAATACGCATTTAATTAATTAATCCCAAAAATAAATATAGCCAAAAGTACGGGGTATTACACTTTACTCAACTTCAGACCTTTGAAACACTCCAAAAACATGACGTTGTTCGAGCTTCCCCCATTGACAAGAATATGAGACACATTATAGCAGTGAATTCGCATGCTAATGACTAGGAGCTCGTCATGCAGAGGTAATATTCCTTTAAAGCCAAACCTTGGGAATCCTACCACAAGTTTTTCCATTCCTACCTTTTTCAACTTGCTCGACTTTGCTTCAGTCTCTAAAGAGTTTATGTGTATCCTCTTTGGTGCTGCCTTTTCTTCAACCATGTGATATTTTCTATTTGTCGGTTCAGTGACTCCACCTTCCAAACCACCACATATAATTTTGATGTCAAAACAAATCACGTGCAAATCTCCCTTAGCTTTCAGGATTTGGTCTAGAAGGTGAGGATCATCGTTTCTCCTATAGTCAGACCCTTCTTTATTCTTATCCCTTTTTTGGAATGTTGTACTTTCTTCCATTAAATATATTTCTTCCCTTATCTTAGCCACCACTCGTGTCCACGTACTTTCGGAGCTTCTCTTGTTTCAATAATTTTTCTATCTCGTATTTGAGTGTGATAAATTGACTTTTGCGTGTTTGTCGTTGTTGACGCCAAGTTACTCAAAACCTCAATTACCTACAAAAATATATAACAACTAAAGAATAGAAGCAAGTAAGGGTATCAATCCACATCAAGGGGGTGAAACTAGAGACAAACTTAATTGTAATTCACTTTTCTTTTCTTTTTGGGCAAATATTAAAATAATTTTTGAGATGATGTGAATTTAAACTAAATCAAAGATGTAAATAAAAGTAAGTGAAGATATTAAGTAAATCTAACTAAATAAAAATCTAAAATATGAGAATGGTGAGGAAATAAAAGTGAGGACTAATAAGGGATAGGGTGACACCATATGTTATAGTTAATTAAAATTAATTAATTCATTAAAATTAATTATCCCATGTTAGTATCAAAATCACAAATCAACTCTCATTGCAAATGTAATTTTACAATAAGATTTTAGAAAATTAAATTTAACACTCCTACAATTCTTGAAATGCAGATCCAAACATCATCTAACAAATCACCCGCAAGGATCGATTTATTAAACTAGTTTAAATTATAAAAGTAAGTCTAGAGTTGAAATCAAAGCAATTATACCACACTTGAGAAACACCTATCTTTAGTTCTAATCTAAAATGGGTATTATAACTAGAATTTTGATTTTCTCTCAAAAATCATTTACCCTCTCTCGAGGCATTAATTAAAATGTAAGAGTGCAAAATTAATCATCTAAGGGACATTTAATGTAAATAAACTAATTAAAACGGAATTAACATAAAAAAATGGGTCACCCCACCCCTTGAAAGGGGATTTAGCCTAACACGCTATTAAACATGATGAACAATTAATGAAAGGCATATAAAATAAAAGAGTAGAGAAAGAGAACAAATCTTCAACAAGTCTCCTTGAAAGTGCAATTTGAACTCTATTTTCTTCAATACAATTCAATAACTCACAATTATATCTGACCAATTCTCTAAAAAAAAACTCTTCACAAAAATATTTCCCTAATTTATATTCTACTCTAAACTCTCTCTAGAATTCTATCTACTCTAAAAATTCCTTTCAAAATAGTCTTCTTCTTATTCTTTAAATAGTAGGCATGGATCTAAGGGTAAATTGGGTATGGATAAAATGTGGGTGATCATGGGGTGTGTGCACATAAGGTTTGAGAGGCATGAGGTCACACAAATCTGATTTGGGTGAAGGCAATTTTGGGATTAAAGAAGGTGCATGTCGAAAATGGTTGTTTGAGGGTATAATGGGAATTTCGTTAAAAGGAGTTTTAAACGGGTTTATTAAACATGCGGGGTTTAATGTTTAAGTTGGCTTCTTGGTTTATTTGGCAGGTGACACACGATTTTAGCTTTGGTCTTGAGTTGAGGTTGAAAATGGGGTGAGGTCGGATGGGGTCGGAGGGGTTTTAGGAAAACGAGTTTAGGTAGGTTCTTGGGGGTTCGGGGTTTGGATCGGAGTTCAGGGATGAGTTGGGTTGCAACTGGGTGATGATGGGTTAGTCGCCGAATATAGAGGTGGGTTGAGATGGAGGGTTCGATCGGGTAGCTATTCAGGGTCGGGTTCGCGGGTCTGCAGGTATAGAGATTGGATTTCGGGCTTTGGATTAATTTGTGTTGTTGGTTAATTTGGTGGTGGATGAGAGGATAGAGAAGTGTTGTTGGAGGTGTGTTAATGGAGGGTAGGAGAGAGACATGGGTGGTAGGTTAAAGGTTGAAGAGGGTGAATAGTAAAATGGGTATTGTTTGTATGTGGGTGAGTGTAGGGTAGATAGGATGAGGGCAAGGGAGTGTTTGTGTGTGGTTTAGTGTAGGATAGGTTTTGTGTGAGTGGTGCGTGAGAGTGTGTTTAGTTTGTACCAACTGATAGCGCGCAAGAAGCGTGCACGTGTAAAGTGCACAGTCGTTGTTTTCGTCTCGTCGCGACTATACAAACAAACCTAAATTACTACTATACTTGCGAGGCAAGCACAACGATAAGTCGGGTATCGAAAATCCACAGGGAAGAGTTGTTAGAATTTATATAATTTAATATTCCGAAATAAAAGTGTAAAAGGTGATTACAAACTAAAAAGTAAAAGATGCATAAAAGGAAAATGTTAATCTAGCCAAGGTATTAAAACTAGATTATGAAAACGAGTAAAACTATAGGTTGCGTCGAATGTCCCTCACCCGAGTTAATTTGTATAAAATGGTTACGTGGGTCGATGAATTAATTCAAACGCGTCTCGTTTCGACAATTAATTGAACGAAGGTTTGTTACACCCCTAAATCCGCATAAAAGACTAATATGATATTGGCGTCAACAAATATCCCCGAAATTACGCACAAAATCTCGTAAGCATGGGACATACATGATATGCCCCGTCAAATCTACTAGGCGCAATAACTAGGACAACGCACCCAAAGTAGACTCGTAAACTCCATCACCAAAGCAAAGCAACGTATCAACCCGAGTGAGTTCCATTCAAACACAACCTAATTTAAATTACCTAGAAACATATTAAAAACACGATAAATAAATGCGATAAAGAAATGCGGTAAAACTATACTAGAAAGCGTGTAAAGAAAGCAAGTAAACCTAATTTAGAAAGCATGTAAACTACACTAGAAATCAAGAAATTAATGAAATACAACTATATTAAAGGAAGAGGATGATTAATAGTGTAACTTACAACCCAATTGGGTGTCAAACCAAGAAGAATCCAAGACAAACTCTCTAAAACCCTAAAAACCCTAAGCTAACCTAAGCTAAAATCGTGTATTTACTGAATATCTTCTTATTACAACAAAATTTCTTTATATAGTAAGTTGGAATAAAAAAAAAGAAGAAAGAAAAGAAATGCAAAATATCTGCAGAAAACAGAGGATCGATTGATCGATCAAGTCTAAATTTTGGCATTTCAGAATGGTCGATCGATCGACCAAAATCATCGATCGATTGATCAAGCAAGGGTGAGCCAAGCAGCAGCTTCTGCATTCTTTTCTCCTCCTCTTTTGCTTTCCTTATTTTTCCCTCCGTTGAAATCGCCATAACTTCTTCATACGGACTCAGAATCGCGCAACGTTCGCGGTCATGCGAAGCTAGAGAGGAGGGCTACAACTTCCATGAGATGTCGGTCCAGTTCCCAAGCTATAAAATGACTAAAATGCCCTTAAACATGTAATTACGTACGTAACTTCATCGTAATATGTCCGAACTCCATACTTGGTACCTAAATACCTACAAAGGCCCAATTATACCTCATATAACATGTTAACAATATAAACCGAGGTTTTTTGGTTAACGGGCTTAAATATAGAGATTAAGGCACTCGAGGGGGCTAAAATGCGTAGGTTCGAGAGATGAAATACACAATATTTGCGTATTATCACACCCCCTAACTTACACATTGCTAGTCCCTAGCAATGAAATAGGATGCAACAAGAACTACAAGCAAACCAAAAGCAGGAGATAGTACAAAAGTATGGTATAAAAGCAAAAGAAAGATAAGGCCACTTTCGCGGGCGATTCGATTGCATTTAGCGTATGCAATAAACCGTTAAACCCCTAGGTCACCCTAGCGGAAAACATCATATGGTTTCCTCAAAATATGCCCAAACCAACATGCGACAAGCCCAACAAAAGCGAAAAAGATTTCCTACGCATTATTAGCAAAGTGAATGAATTCAAACAAAAGTCCAAATCATTAACATTATAGAATGCACCTCATAGAATTCAAACCTTAAAATGTGGGAGGGGGACGAGAACATGCAAAGTATGATTTGGCGAAAAACTTATATAAATCGGATAAACATTAAAGCAAGCATATATTCAATCCTCATGGGCATTACACTCATAAATGAAATTCACTCGAAACATAGAGGTAACACACGAGACATGCGAGCTAAAGAGTAAATTTAAATGGAAACTAGGCCGCACCCATGTCAGAGATGAAGAACGCTATATATAAAATGAAAAACTGTAATCTTGAAGAAAGTATACCACACACTAAAAGAGGCGAAATACATTTTCACAGATTATCAAAACTATTTAAACCTTTTGAATTACATATACTTAAGATCACATAGGACTTGTAGGGTTGTAATGTAGGCTAGGCTAGGGTACGGAATTAAGGAATGTATATAAGGATTCAAAGTTTTCGGGATGAAAACTCGGAATAATGGGAAAATGCGGGCAATATCAAAATTGGAAAACAAGTTCCAAAAAGGCATTACATATATCAATTGGAGAGTACTCAAATCTTAATGAACTATATACAACATATACAACTTTATCTTTCTTTTTCTTTTCTTCTTTTTCATGTTTCTTTTGCTTTTTGCTTTCTCTTTTTCTTCACTTTTTTCACATCTTTCTTTTATTTACTTTTCAAACTCTCATATGCCTAAATTGCACCGGACATCATAACGACATCATTCAATCCCAAGTAACATTCAAAACGACGGTATGGAAATGTATGTATGGGATAAAACTCCAATTTAGAGTTGGTTATGGGATTTTGAGTTATGAAACGAATGGCTAATATTTAGGCTCAAAGGGATTAACGAGGGTAAACATATAAGGTGAGGTTAAGGCTAATATGGGTGATATAACAAAGATGGCCTATGATCATTTCCAAAAGTTTACGCAATTCTCGAGTCAAAACAATATATGAAAATCATGCTCAAGTAACACATTTCAAGTATAAACTCAATTAATGAACGATAAAATGAAAGAATAGTGAGATTACCAATGAATTTAACATTTTCAATGAGAAAATAATAGTGTATACACTCAAAAATGATGAAAGGTACAAAGCTTACTCAGTGTAAGTATATAGAATGCAAAAAAAGATTACCGAGTTATAAAAATCTTAAACCAAATCAATAGAACGATAAAAACGCATGTGCTCATGGGATTAAAGTTTAATTCATGAAGTTATTCATAATGTCAATAATGGAGACTAAAGTCTAATAACTTTTAAAATCGAGAACATGCATCATTGGGTTGTCTATTGGATCGGACAATTATTGAAATTTATCATTGGAAAAGGGCAAAATGCCCAAAAAAGGAGAAAAAAGAAAGAAAATCTTTTAAAAATTTTGAATTTTCTAAGAAAAGCATACTAAGTAACTAACATATGAGGAAAAACATCGACACTACCAATGAATGGATAGAATATCCCACACCCCCTAACTTAAAACTTGACATTGTCCTCAATGTTAGTTAAGAAACAAGTTAAGAGAGGAAAAGAGCGATATTACCCAAAAGTGGAGTGATCCCCATAAGAACAAATCCAAAGAATCTACAAAATAAGTTAGTAACGAGCATAGTAAAAAGAAATAACAAAAAGTTAACTAATTACACTAGACTAAATTAAAAAGAAGAGAAAAATAAAAAGAAAGAAAGAATAAAAAGCTAACTATATACAACCTACTATTTAGACTTCACACTAACTGTACACTAGAAGTCTAAATAGCTGAGGGTCCACCGCAAAAACGATTTGACTTTGTAGGATAACCGGTGTACCCTCACATATAAGCATTCCTTCCAAAAAATATGGATTTCGTTTGCACAGCGGAAGGCATGTGTAAGGCGGAAGAAATGAACCATCGCTAATTAAAAGTTTTGGTGGGACGATGGGGGATTCGGATTGCACGAGTGATAAAAACATGTGGGAACCGAGAAAATCCGAATATCCTCCCAATGATTTTGAAATTGGAATGGGAGGCGTCACACACGAAGGCACGAAGGAAATCGTGGAAGGAGACTCGAGCAAGTACTCCTCATCAGCGAAAAGGTTTAAAACCGAATCATCGGGTACTTGTGACAGTGTGATAATTGAGAATGAAAATAGGGATGAAAGAAATTCAAACTCATGAGATGAATCATCATCGCATGAAGATTGAGTTTCGAAGGAAATAATATCATTTTCTGTAAGGACACAAATTTCCAATTGAGTCCATGTATTGTGTTGGCTCAATTCCGGACAAAAACATTTATTCATAGGATAGTATGTCATTATAATACTCTCAAACCTATGAAGTGTTTGTTGAAGACGTAGCGGCAAAGAATATAAAGCTTCATCAAATATGCCGATTTGCGTGCCTCGTTTCTACGTCATCAACTATAGTTCCATGCTCCCAAGGTATGAATGCAATTATATTTATATAGGATCTTGGAACAAAGTTTATTGGGTGTTAGGTTTAATTAAAACTGTGTTTTACTTTCAGAAAAATTTAATTAGAACTTTAAAAATAAAGTATATAAAGTTTCTGGGCCAAAAATCTAATTTTGTAAAAATTCTGGAAGTCGTTCGAAATGTCGTTCGAATTAGTTTTTCGTTCGAACGAGTTTGCCAACGAGTCTAAACTGGTCCGTCGTTCGAAATGTCGTTCGAACGAGATAGTTCGTTCTAACGAGATTTTAAACGAGATTCTAACGAGTCCAAACTGGAGCATCGTTAGAAGTCTCGTTCGAACGAGAGTTCGTTCGAACGAAATGTCGTTCGAACGAACTGCTAGGCGGGAACAATTTTTAGGCAGTTTTTAACCCACTTTCCCACTTGTTTCTTAACTGATTTTTTCAGACTTTATGAAGGACGGGAATCACATTTTCCAAACTAACATTTCCAAAATAATTACATCTCTTAGAGAGTGTTTGAGAGCAAAAATGGTTTAGGAAATTGTTCATGTTTTGAGTGTTATTTTTCAAAGAGAAAATCCTTCACTCTCTAGTTTACACCCAATTGTGTTTAGTCCAAGTTCTTATTTACATATCAAATTGCTTGGAGTTTTGGCACCGGTTTATCTCTACCGAATTCAAGAAGAGAAGTTTTGGTTTGCTTCTACATCCATCAAAGAAGAAGACTTTTTGTTGCGACTCTACCCACTTGGAGAAAGGCTCCATGTACGGGTGACGGTGACCATAGAAAGCCCCATCGGTGGATTCCGAGACCGCGGTGGTGTTCCGAGGTTATCCGCTAGGAAGAGGTGTCTACGAGAAGAAGCGTCGAGGCTTGAGAGGGATCGAGTCAATCGTTGTAAGTCTATCTGTCTTGTAAGTATAATTCCATATCTAGTGGATTTGTGGCTAGGGCCATACGAGGTTTTTTCCCGTCTTGGGTTTTTCCTCGTACATCGCGGCGTAGTGTGATATTGTTTATTTTATCTTGCTTCATAATTTAGAACGCATTCTTAGAATAAATTCAAGATAAAATTCATTTTGAATTATCACACTCAATCTAATATGGGACTAAATTTAATATTGGGTAAAGTTTGTTTAATTCAAGTCAATTGTTAAAATTTGGTTTCGCCTTACTTTGTTGTAATATTGATAATCATGACTTAGGCAAATTCTAGGGCTTGGATTAATGAATTGGTTTAATTTTGTTTATTAAATTAAAATACGGTGTTTAAAAGTTGAACCATCATCCTTACGCTTCCGCATCTCGTGTTTGTTGTTTTACACATAAAAAGGAAATTACGTGCGTTTACAAATTGGTATCAGAGCCAAAAACGATAAATTATTTCGTTAAACGATCTATTAAATAATTTTTGGCTAAAATGGATTTTTCCCCATTTTCAAAATTTCCTATTTTCGACGGTTCAAACTACGCGTATTAGAAAGCGCATATGAGATCGGCACTAAAATCTATCGACGAACGTGTTTGGATGTCTGTTGTTAACGGGTGGTCCCCACCAACTTATTTAGTTGAAAATGAACGTGTTATCAAACCCGCCGATAGATGGACTGAAAATGAGTTTAAACTTGCTAATTTCAATTCCCGTGGTTTAAATGCTTTATTTAGCGCTGTCACACCGGATGAATTCCGTCGTATTATGACGTGTGAAACCGCTAAAGAAGCTTGGGATATTTTACAATTAACTCATGAAGGAACTAGTGTCGTTAAAGCTTCAAAACTCCAAAACCTCACCACTCAATTTGAAACTATCAAAATGAATGAAAAAGAAACTTTTGATGAATTCTATGCTAGACTTTCTGATATTGTTAATTCATCTTTTGACTTGGAAGAGAAAATACCTAACGACCGTGCTGTAAACAAAATTTTAAGGTCCCTACCCGATAGATTTATTCCAAAGGTGACCGTTTTAAATTCTTTACCCACTTTAGCCTCTACGAAATTAGAAGAGCTTGTAGGTGATTTACAAACCTATGAACTAGATATGTTTCCCTCTAAAACTGGAAAGAAATCGAGAAGGGCATTGCTTTAAAAGCCCGAAGAGAGGTCAAACAAGTAGTAGAGAGCGATAGTGATAGTGACTCGGAAGACATGGCTTTATTTGCTCGCAAATTTCGAAAATTTCTTAAATTTAACAAAGATAAATTTCAAAAATGATTTTAAGAAATTTGAATCTTCTAAGCATGACAAGAACGAGAAAATGTCTAAAGCGGAGAAGATTCCTAAAGCCGAAAATATCCCTAAACCTAGTAATGAACATTTAGATAGGGACGAGTCGAATAAGTGTTTTGGTTGTGAAGGTTATAGCCATAGGGCTTATGAGTGTCCCACTAAACTAAGGAAAGATGGTAAGAGACCCATTTCATATAATGCAACCCTTAGTGATAGTGATAAGGAAGAGAAGCCCGATTCCCCCAC
This sequence comes from Sambucus nigra, assembly GCA_949130495.1. Taxonomy (NCBI): domain Eukaryota; kingdom Viridiplantae; phylum Streptophyta; class Magnoliopsida; order Dipsacales; family Adoxaceae; genus Sambucus; species Sambucus nigra. The sequence goes on along the minus strand of OX422214.1, from coordinate 376,348,792 downwards.
AAAGAAAAATTTTGTGGCTTTTATTGCTAGTCATGTGAGTGATAGTGAGAACTCATCGATTGATGAAACGATTGCACATGCCACTTGCAAGGTCATTGTACACGATTCTCTTATTTTTGATGATAGTGAGAGTGAAGAAGAAAGAGAGAGTGAAAATGAAGAAGAGGTTAATGTGAGAGAACTTCAAAATGATTTTCAAGAACTTTATAAAGAATCTATTAAATTGAAAAGAGCTAATTTGAAGTTAGAAGCTAATGTAAGAGAAAATGTCAAGGTCATTGATGAAAATGTTTTAATAGAAGACCTTAGGACACATGTGAGGAATCTTCAAGAGAAGCTTGAATATGTAGAAGGCGAAAGAGATAGCCTTAGGGGTTTAATGGAATTCTTGAAAAAGGATCTTCTTGCTTTTGAAGAGCGAAATGTTTTACTAGAATCTAACATTGTAGAATTGGAAAATAAATTAAAAGATTATAGTAATGTCAAATTTGATTTGGAGTGCCGTTCGAAAAAACTAGATAAAATGTTAGGAACGATCCAAATTAAAAATGACACTTGTGGTTTAGGATTCAATACTTGTAATGAATTTACTCATAATGCCCAAACCAATGTTTTAGGAGAATCTTCTAGGAATACATTTAAAGATCACTCCTTAAGTAAATCTTTTTGACATGTTCTCACATGTACACATTGTGGTCGACAAGGTCATCTTAGGAAATTTTTCTTTGATCTTAAACAAATTCCTAGAAAATCCCATAGTAAAGTAACCACGGTAGTTAAAGTTCCTACACCCCAAGATAGTCATTCTTCATTAATTTGGGTTAGGAAATCCGAATTGGTTGCCTTGCAAAATAGGGTTTTTGATTCTCATTTACTTTCACATGCTTCCTCCCTTGCTAAATCTAAAGTATGAATGTGTTAGTGTTTGCATACTATAGCGTTTGTACTTCATGCTATATTCACATGCTAAATGTATGCTTGTTTAGTCATTTTCTAGTCATTGCCTTATTTCATATCACATGCTAGTAATTATGACTTGTTTATCTTTTTGTATTATATTTTGTGTTTGAATTAATTTAAAAATATAAAAAGATTTTTGTTTATCATTTGTGTTGTATTTATTTCATTTAAACTTAATGAAAAATACAAATGATTTTTGTTTATTCTTTTGAGTATATATATTTATTTTTGTTTAAAAATGTTAAAAACTCAAAAATATGTATTTTGTGTGTATTTTAGTTTGACACACTTTATGTGGCATATATTTGTGTTTGAATCCCATCTTTTACGCTCCCACGTGGCTAGAACTTTTGGTTTAGATTTTCAATCCTTAAAATGTTCTTTACCATGCTTTATATGGAGCAGTTGGATTTTGTATTGTTTAAATGGATTCTATTTTTATATGCCTCTTTTCACACCTGCACGAGCTCTTTTGAAATCTTAAATGTCACATGTTTTATTTGATCTTTTTGAGGTGTTCTCCTACCAATCTAGTCATCTACATATCTATGACCTAGGAGGACTAGTGCATGTCAAAATTCGTTGCATGTTAGATTTGTGTGAAAAATTAAATGTGCACGAGGAAGGGCTCCGAAAGGATGAATTAAATCCTTTGCGATAGTAAGCCACCGTTTATTGGATCTAAAAGAAATACGTGATCCAAAGGCCTAAAAACAGAATATTTGGCATTAAAAAGAAAACAATTTCCAAGGCCTATGTTTGTTTGATATATTCATTCAAAAGCAAAAGAATATATATGCGTATTGAGGGAGAATTGGATGGTATATCAACGGTTTGCACAATGTCCGTTTATCCTAGTTGTCTTAAATGTCATGACTCTATTTGGTTTGTAGAATCATCATCATGCTAGGATTGTATGCATTGTGTATGTTTGTTCATTAAGTTCAATATTTATATTGTCACATGAGGTTATATTTAAATGTGATGAAGTTTGCAATCAAATGAGAACTCCGTGAATGTTTATTAAGTGTTTGGGTCTAAATTTAATTGTTGCTAGTTCACACCCCAACACTTTCGTTTCCATATGACACATTTTTCCCATACGAGTGTGCAAACTTATTGTATTTTGTGTCATGTGTGTGTTTATATCTATCTATATATGGAAGTACTTATTGGTATATTTATAGTATATATATATATATATATATATATATATATATATATATATATATATGATATTTTTTTGTCTTTGCCTTGCGTTTATTTCCCATATGCTTTCATGTCTTATCACTTTAAGCTTCAACATGATTTTATGTTTATTAGTTCTTTATCCTTTGCCTATTCCTGAACAAAAAAAGGGGGAGAATGATAGGGGGAGAAATGGTATGGTATCTAATCCTATTATTATCGTATCTAAGTTTGGGGGAGATTTATCTTAGGGGGAGACGTCTTTCTAAGTAGGTCATGTGTTTGATAATGGGGACAATTAATTTAGGGGGAGTAATTAATTAATTGCATTTAATACTTTGATATTCCCTATGCATTTGATGAGTTTGCTTAAGTGTGCAGGATTTCTACTAAAGCGGCATTGTTTAAACGGCAAAGCATTTGATCCTTGGGTTGAGTCAAGTTTGGGTGGGTTATGTTTTTTAGTCTAGTGAGCTTGACGGCCCTTTAGGAGTTTTGTTTGGTTTTTGTCCCGGAATAGCCAAAGGGGGAGATTTATAAGGACACAAATTTCCAATTGAGTCCATGTATTGTGTTGGCTCAATTTCGGACAAAAACATTTATTCATAGGATAGTATGTCATTGTAATACTCTCAAGCCTATGAAGTGTTTGTTGAAGACGTAGCGGCAAAGAATATAAAGCTTCATCAAATATGCCGGTTTGCGTGCCTCATTTCTACGTCATCAACTATAGTTCCATGCTCCCAAGGTATGAATGCAATTATATTTATATAGGAGCTTATAACAAAGTTTATTAGGTGTTAGGTTTAATTAAAACTGTGTTTTACTTTCAGAAAAATTTAATTAGAACTCTAAAATAAAGTATATAAAGTTTCTGGGCCAAAAATCTAATTTTGTAAAAATTCTGGAAGTCGTTCGAAATGTCGTTCGAACGAGTTTTTCGTTCGAACCAGGTTTCGTTCGAACGAGTTTGCCAACGAGTCTAAACTGGTCCATCGTTCGAAATGTCATTCGAACGAGATAGTTTGTTCTAACGAGATTTCAAACGAGATTCTAACGAGTCCAAACTAGAGCGTCGTTAGAAGTCTCGTTCGAACGAGAGTTCGTTCGAACGAAATGTCGTTCGAACGAACTGCTAGGCGGGAACAGTTTTTAGGCAGTTTTTAACCCACTTTCCCACTTGTTTCTTAACTGATTTTTTCAGACTTTATGAAGGACGGGAATCACATTTTCCAAACTAACATTTCCAAAATAATTCCATCTCTTAGAGAGTGTTTGAGAGAAAAAATGGTTTAGGAAATTGTTCATGTTTTGAGTGTTATTTTTCAAAGAGAAAATCCTTCACTCTCTAGTTTACACCCAATTGTGTTTAGTCCAAGTTCTTATTTACATATCAAATTGCTTGGAGTTTTGGCACCGGTTTATCTCTACCGAATTCAAGAAGAGAAGTTTTGGTTTGCTTCTACATCCATCAAAGAAGAAGACTTTTTGTTGCGACTCTACCCACTTGGAGAAAGGCTCCATGTACGGGTGACGGTGACCATAGAAAGCCCCATCGGTGGATTCCGAGACCGCGGTGGTGTTCCGAGGTTATCCTCTAGGAAGAGGTGTCTATGAGAAGAAGCGTCGAGGCTTGAGAGGGATCGAGTGAGCCGTTGTAAATATATCTGTCTTGTAAGTATAATTCCGTATCTAGTGGATTTGTGGCTAGGGTCGTCCGAGGTTTTTTCCCGTCTTGGGTTTTTCCTCGTACATCGCGGCGTAGTGTGATATTGTTTATTTTATCTTGCTTCATAATTTAGAACGCATGCTTAGAATAAATTCAAGATAAAATTCATTTTGAATTATCACACTCAATCTAATATGGGACTAAATTAAATATTGGGTAAAGTTTGTGTAATTCAAGTCAATTGTTAAAATTTGGTTTCGCCTAACTTTGTTGTAATATTGATAATCATGACTTAGGAAAATTCTAGGACTTGGATTAATGAATTGGTTTAATTTTGTTTATTGAATTAAAATCCGGTGTTTAAAAGTTGAACCATCATCCTTACGCTTCCGCATCTCGTGTTTGTTGTTTTACACATAAAAAGGAAATTACGTGCGTTTACATTTTCAATGAAATGTTCTTCTTGGGAGCCAAAGAAGAAATCATTTCATTACAAATAGATATTACGTCATTTTCATACTCACTTTCAATATCTATTAGGCGATGGGCAAAGTATAGAATGGTTTGTTCCAAAGTAGGCACACGTACCTAATTTGGTTCAAAACATTCCTTGACTTCGAAAGTCTCGGAAGCAAAATCGTCGTCGGACACAAAGAATAAATCCAACTCATGTTCGCAACAACGATTTTCTTCCCGATAGCAATTTTCAATTTTCTCATTTTCATATGTACGCAAACCCTCACCGAATGTCATAGGTTAAGGTGCGGATCCATGAAAATGGGAACTTTGAAAATTACCATCGGACTTAACCGAAAAGTCATTATTATAGGAATTTTGAAAACTATTCGAATTCGCTTCAAAATTTCTATTATAAGGAGATAAGGACCAAAATCATTATCATCATCATCATCATCGAAATTCCAATAATCCAAATTTTGACTTTGGTTATACTCGGCCAAAGTAATATGTGAATTTGCAAATTTTTGGGATTCTAAGTATTGACCGAAAGTTATAGGCTTGCGAGAATTTTGAGAATTATAACAATGATTACCGAAAGAATTGGAATAAGACATGCTTAACCCAAATAGAAATACTAAATCAAATAAATCGAATACTAAATCAAATAAAGTCTAAAACAAACTCATCCCCGGCAACGACGCCATTTTGATAGCGTGCGAGAAGCGTGCACGTGTAAAGTGCACAGTCGTTGTTTTCGTCTCACCGCGACTATACAAACAAACCTAAATTACTATTACACTTGCGAGGCAAGCACAACAGTAAGTCAGGTATCGAAAATCCACATGGACGAGTTGCTAGAATATATATGATTTAATATTCTGAAATAAAAGTGTAAAAGGTGATTACAAACTAAAAAGTAAAAGATGAATAAAAGGAAAATGTTAATCTAGGCAAGGTATTGAAACTAGATTATGAAAGCGAGTAAAACTATAGGTTGCGTCGAATGTCCCTCGCCCGAGTTAATTTGTATAAAATGGTTACATGGGTCGATGAATTATTACAAATGCATCTCGTTTCGACAGTTAATTGAACTAAGAGTTGTTACGCTCCTAAATTCGCATAAAAGCCTAATATGATTTTGGCGTCAACAAATATCCCGAAAATTATGCACAAAAGGTCGTAAGCACGGGACATACATGATATGCCCCGTCAAATCTCCTAGGAACAATAACTAGGATAACGTACCCAAAATAGACCCATAAACTCCATCACTAAAGCAAAGCAACGCATCAACCCGAGTGAGTTCCATTCAAGCACAACCTAATTTAAATTACCTAGAAAGCATATTAAAAATGCAGTAAATAAATGCGATAAAGAAACGCGGTAAAACTATACTAGAAAGCGTGTAAAGAAACCAAGTAAAACTAATTTAGAAAGCATGTAAACTACACTAGAAATCAAGAAATTAATGAAATACAACTATATTAAAGGAAGAGGATGATGAATAGTGTAACTTACAACCCAATTGGGTGTCAAACCAAGAAGAATCTAGGATAAACTCTCCAAAACCCCCAAAATCCTAAGCTAACCTAAGCTAAAATCGAGTATCTACTGAATATTTTCTTATTACAACAAAATTTGTTTATATAGTAAGTTGGAATAAAAGAAAAGAAGAAAGAAAAGGATTGCAAAATATCTGCAGAAAACAGGGGATCGATCGATCGATGATTTTTGTCGATCGACCGATCAAGGCTAGATTTTAGCATTTCAGAATGGTCGATCGATTGGCCAAAATCATCGATCGATTGATCAAAAAGGGGTGAGCCAAGCAGCAACTTCTGCATTCTTTTCCCCTCTTTTCTCCTCCTTTTTTGCTTTCCTTGTTTTTTCTTCCGCTGAAATCGCAGTAACTTCTTCATACGGACTCGAAATCGCGCACCGTTCACGGCCACGCGAAGCTAGCGAGGAGGGCTACAAATTTCGTGAGATGTTGCTCCAGGTGCCCAAGATGTGAAATGACTAAAATTCCCTTAAACATATAATTACGTACGGAACTTCATCGGAATGCGTCCGAACTCCATACTTGGTACCTAAATACCTACAAAACCCCAATTATACCTCATATAGCATGTTAACAATATAAACCGAGGTTTTTTGGTTAACGGGCTTAAATATAGAGATTAAGTCACCCGAGCGGGCTAAAATGCGTAGGTTCGAGAGATGAAGCATGCAATATTTGCATATTATCACCCACTAAAATAAAACTAACTAAAAAAATAAAAGTAATAATATAAAATCTAACTAACTAAATAAATAAAAATAAAAATATTAAAGCTTAAGAAAATAAAATCCTAAGCTATTAAAAACTAAAATAATAAAACAAAAGAAATAAAAACTAAAAATCTAATAAAAATGAAAACTAAAGTCCTAAAATAATGTAAAATCTAATAAAACTAAAAATCAACTCCTAAAAACTAATCTTAATAAAATAAGACAAAATAGAATAAAAGCTAAAGACTAATAAAAATCAAACTCAAAATAAAACTACACTAAATAAAAAGAAATAGAAAAATATGCAAATAAATTCTAAAAATCCAAAATAAATTTAAAATAAATCCTAAAAATAAAACGACGCAAAATAAAAATCTACAAAAATCTAAACAACACAAACTAAACACACACGGGCTCGGGTGAAGGTTTGGGCTAGGTCTGGGTCAGGGTAAGGTTACGGGACAGGGTATTAGCTCCATTCTTGATGCAATTTTCCTTGAAATAACACTTTTGACACCGTAACTGCAATCATGCATGCTCATTAAACATTTAAGCGAATAAGGCCCAAATTGCCGATAATTATCAACTAAAAGACGTCTATTTGGGGTCTAAAATATACACTTTTGGGTGCTTATCACACCACACCCAAACAGAGCGTTGCTAGTCCTCGAGCAATAAGATAGAGAGAAAGAGAAAGATAAGAAGCTAAAAGTGTACCACTTTCATGGGCACTTGCAATTGTACTTAGCATATGCAACAAGACTCTAAACCTATAGGTTGCCCTACCGGACGAGTTGTGTCTCATGAGGGTTTGCAGAAAATATACCCAAAAAATTCTTTACTTGCAAACAACAGTCTATATTTTATTAGACATAGAATAATCGCACAATCCATAACAAGATAGATATTTTCAGAAATACAACCTAGAATGTGTAAAAGGTTTAGCTAAGTAAATACTCAAGTCACATCCTTCCTAGAACTCAGCATGTGCAATGTGAATCAATCAAAACAGGTCGAGCATCATAAGAGTAATTCCAAGATTGCCTCTTTGGAATTAACGCTTCAACTTCAAAATCTCACTGGAATAACTCTCTCAAACGAACTCTCGAGATTAGGGTAAATGTTTCTCTCTTGTGTGTGACGAGGTGAGTAAATGTAATCTAGTTCAAACGTCTCACACACATATAAGAAAGAATGAACATTTAGAAAGAAAATTGATCTCATGAAAGGAATCTAATCACTATAGTGAGAACGTCGAGTTATTCACCAGTTGAATTTCATTTGACCGAACACCTAGGGGAAAACATGGACGACTGGGTGAGGGGAAATGAGATTGGAAGGTTATGATGATATGAGGTAGGATGGAATGTATAATGGATGATTGATAAATGTGTATGTGAGAAGAGTGTTCTACACTTTAGGAACAAATGTCTTTATTACATTAGAAATAAATACAAACTCTCTTTTTCTTTGCTTTTCTCTTTTTTTTGTCTTTTCTCTTTTTTTGCTATTTTTCTCTTTTTGTATACTCTTAATCACTGAAGACATTTTACATTTGGGCAAACACTCTTTTTCTCAAAATGATGGATGATATGGAGATGATATGTGATGGCGTGGGGAAATATATGGGAATATGGAAGAGCATGGGAATGTAATGGATGAATTGAATGCTTAGTGTATGGGTGAAAATCTAGTGATAGGGACAACTTTCAAGACACGTGTTTCTTACAACTCGAAAGTGATGTCGTTCTTAGTGATTGAGTCAAAATTTTTATGAAAAATAATGAGATCATACAACGAATAAGTGCGGACCCAACGAATAAAACACTCTGAAAGATGAAATGCACGAATCTCATAAGTTAAAGTCTCTACTAGTGATCCTTAAGGTTCTCTTGAAAATTGTAATACTCTTCAACTCTAAACCGTAGTGACGTGATAAGTGTGCAGTTTTTGTTGAGTCTAGAAATTCATGGTGCAATATGCCTTGTTATTTATTACATAATCTATTTGAAAAAAAAATCATCTAGCTTGATTCCTAGACTTAAAATATGGATGATAGAAAATTCATGTCAATAAGTGAGATGAAAGAAACGACACGAAATTTCAAAAATCAGGTTTAAGGATTAATTTTTTTCAAAAGAGGCACGATTTTGATAAAATTCCCCACCCCCAAACAAAAAGGAACATCGTCCTCGATGTTAAGTAAAATAATTTTTAAAATTGAGAGCACAAGGGAGGAAAGAGATTACCAGAATCAATCGCTAATGAAGTGGACAGATGAAGCCAAGAATAAACCTGAATAAATAATAAAAGAAAAAATGTGTACAAGTCTATAAATATTGAAAGCATAGGGTGATGTGAAACACCACCCCCCAAAAGGATAAGACTAGTAAAATAACGACATGTTGCCTTCTGGTAGCACTAAGTTTAATGTCTCTAGCTAGACCGATCGATTCTCACCCTAAAGATAAGATCTATGAAAGCACGAGGTGGCAGAAAAATTGAATGATGAGAATCACCCCCAAACAAGACTGAAGCGTCAGTCTTGTTGGATAAAGACTAAAACTGGTCAATGCACTTATATGGAAAAGTGAATCACATGATCCAAATCATCGGTGGACCAAGGGCGGGTGGGTATTAGGGTAAGGGTGAGGGTGAATAGGCACCGGTCACAGGCCTTACTGATCCGAAAGGTGAGGGAAATAAGGGCCCTATAAGAATGGTGCTCTAGTTGGTGAGGGAGGCAGAATGGTGTAGAAAGTGGAATGGGGTGGGCCTAATAGAAATCACACGATCGTTCTATAAAGGAACGGTGATAATGGTCGCGTCGTGACACGCCAGGGAGCTGTCGATAGGAAAAATCAACACCATAAGAGAGTGGCGGGCATAGAATAACAATCTTAGTGTCACGGGGGTGGAAAGTAGAACCATAAATTCTCTCGTGGAAGGTGGATGATGGTTTAGGTCAGGATATAAAAATGTGGTTGGGATCATGAAAGGTTTAAAATCAAGATCAAAACCAGTTGGTGGGGTGGACGGGACAATGGGTGGGTCGGGTGGGTTAAATGGTGGAGTAAGGGGTGGGATAAATGACGGAGTGGGTGGGATAAATGGGAAAGGAAGATGATCAAACTCAAGAGTAGGTGACACATATTCCTCATGAGGCGCGGAGTGATCCTTAAGATCACTCGCATGAGGTAGTGTGGAAATAAATGAGTGAGTGATCAACTTATCCACCATTATGTCTCCGATAAATGGGGTGGTTGTACAATCAAACGAGGCATCCAAATTCGAGAGAGAAGAATCAACATTAAGATATGACTTAAATTTAGTCAAGCGTGGTGGAACGCGATCCATATCCGGAGAGGTAGAAACTTTCTCAGATTGAATCTCAAGATAGGGGTGAGAACTCGTAGCCGGAGCAAAACTAGGATGAAGTGGTTCCTCGAGAACACACACGGTGGGCTAGATAGGTGTAGACTCGGGCATTTTTTGGATTCGATGGGAAAGGGAATGGGAACCTCAAAGCGGGGTTCATTTGGATTTTGCCTGAGCCGATCAATATAATCAACATAAGTGTCAACTTGAGGCCCAAACCATTGGATGGTCTCAACGTCAACATTCTGGGGAGGATAGAGTTGGTCACACCCAAAGTCAATGGCACAAGACGACGAATCATCACTCCACGTGGGGGGAAAATGGGTTGACTTGAGGTGAAGTCCGACTCTCGGTCACACTCAATTTCAGTTAATCTTTGCTCAATCCATTGGAGGGCTTCATTTTGGATTTGAGTGGCTTGCTCTTGTCGAGTATGAACTTTTGCAAGAGGCTTTCGAGATCGAATGTGGATGGTGGTGGTGGTGGTGGATAAGGTGGACAACACTAACTATGATCATGACTATATGGAGAAAACTTTAAGGAAGTGTGGGGAACATGGTCAAGTTGGTCATACACGGGAGAAGCATCTCCGTGAGAGACAAAATATTGAGACGTGGTGGGTGCGTAGTGAGGGAACTGATCGCAGTAGAGTGCCATGATGACTATTGGAATGTGTGAGGATCCAAAACATCGGGTTGGGAATCGTTAGCATAGAAGGGTGATCAGACCTCCAGAATAACGTGGGTGCTCACACAACTCAAACTTGGGTATATCGTGATAATAGGCAGAGGTGGGTTCCTGAACAATGTCATATGGATACACATGTTCCATGGTGGGTTTTGATGGATACGAAGAGTATGGACACGCATGGGGAAAGTGATTAGCATATGAACAATGGGTGCACAACAAAGTATGCAACACGACGACAGTTGACACCGAGGGTGATGTAATAGGAAATGCATGCGTAGAGGGGTAAAGAGTATCAACGGTACTTGTAAGAGAGGTGAGACCACTAAGGATATCATAAAGAGACGGTTCAAGATCACTCTCAAACGTGTCACATGTCCAAGGGAAATGACCAAAGTAGTCTCGTAAGGGATGTTTTAGGCCATGATGAGAAATATATATTTTTCTGAATTTTATCAAAAAGAAAGGAAAAAAATGTTTTTGGATTTTTTTTTGGGAAAATAAGGAAGAAAATATTTTTGGATTTTTATAAAAATAAAGGAAGAAAATATTTTGGATTTCTTTTTGTAAATAAAGGAAGAAAATATTTTTAGATTTTTTTTTGGAAGAAAAGATGGAAAAACGAACTCACTAAAACCAACTACCAAAAAAAGTGAACTGGACACACTCAAATCACTTATAAATCCTAACTAGCACATACACAATTTTTATTTTCAAATTTGGTGAAAGGTCAGTCAAATTTTAATCAAGTCCGCGGGCGATAAAAATCACGGAATTGATCTTTGTGATCTCCGTTGCAAAAATATTCTCCTATTGGGCTAACTAATTGATTTATTTTAAATTTAATGATGGCTAGGGTAGCACACAATGGTAAGCGAGTGAGTCGGGGGATGAAATCCCTTCTCGTGAATGACCGGGTGTAGGTCTTAGTAATTTAAATCATCACACCATTCAAAAAATAAATGCGACAATAAAATCACACAAGATCACGTAGTCACACACAAAAATTGACTCGCTGACAGGAGAGGCACGAGAGTTTAGAAATGTACCTGTCACGGTTATTACGTCGTGGGGTGTTGAAAAATTTGAGTCGACCGGGGGGAGGTCACGCCTACCTCAGTCGGTCCCTGGAGTCCTACCGACCCAAGATAGAGAGGCTTCTAAATCCTCGCCTTTCGACGCCCTCTCTTATCCTATTTCCATATCACGCTTATCTTCTTTTTGTTACAAATTTCAAAATAAATAAATGGTTTCTCTATGCAACGCAATACAAGCCAAATAATAAAGTCCTAATACAAGCCTTCTAAAAAAAATAAAAAATGGTACTAAAATAAAAAAAATACAAATGAATCCCAAAATGGATCCTCTCAAGTGCTTCGAGCTCCAAAAAATGACAACGACACCATTTGATAACCTGACTTTTGCGTGTTTGTCGTTGTTGAAGCCAAGTTAATCAAAACCTCGATTACCTACAAAAATATATAACAACTAAAGAATATAAGTAAGTAAGGGTATCAATCCACAACAAGGGGGTGAAATTAGAGACAAACTCAATTATAATTCACTTTTATTTTATTTTTGGGATTTTTACTTTTACTATTTTTTTAGCTTTTATTCAAATATTAAAACAATTTTTGAGATGATGTGAATTTACACTAAATCAAAGATGTAAATAAAAGAAAGTGAAGATATTAAGTAAATCTAACTAAATAAATATATAAAATATGAGAATGATGAAGAAATAAAAGTGATGACTAACAAGGGATAGGATGACACCATATATTCTAGTTAATTAAAATTTATTAATTCATTAAAATTAATATCCCAAGTTAGTATCAAAATAAAAAATCAACTCTCGTTGCAAATGTAATTTTTACAATAACATTTTAGAAAATTAAATTTAACACTCCTACAACTCTTGAAATGTAGATCCAAATATCATCTAACAAATCACCCTCTAGGATCGATTTATTAAACTAGTTTAAATTATAAAAGTAAGTCTGGAGTTTAAATTAAAGCAATAATACCACACTTGAGAACCACCTATCTCTAGTTCGAATCTAAAATGGGTATTATAAATAATTTTGATTTTCTCTCGAAAATCATTTACCCTCTCTCGAGGCGTAAATTAAAATGTAAGAGTGCAAAATTAATTATCAATGGGACATTTAATGTAAATAAACTAATTAAAATGGAATTAACATCAAATAATGGGTCACCCCACCCCTTGAAAGGGGATTTAGCCTAACACAATATTAAACATGATGAATAAATATTCAAAGGCATATAAAATATATGAGTAGAGAAAGAGAACAAATGTTTAACCAGTCTCCTTGAAATTGGCAATTTTAACTCCATCTTCTTCAATACAATTCAATCATTCACAATTAAATATCACCAATTCTCTAAAAAATTACAAAAAAAAAAACTATATACAAAAATATTTCCCTAATTTAGTTTCTACTCTAGCCTATCTCTCCAACTCTCTCTAGAATTCTCTCTACTTTAAAAATTCCTTTCAAAATGGTCTTCTTCTTCCTTAAATAGTAGGCTTGGAGCTAAGGGTAAATTAGGTATGGATAAAATGTGGGTGATCATGGGGAGTGTGCACATGAGGTTTGAGAGGTGTGAGGCCACATAAATCTGATTTGGGTGAGGGCAATGTTGGGATTAAAGAAGGTGCATGTGGGAAGTGGTTGTTTGGGGGTACAATGGGAATTGGGCTAAAAGGAGTTTTAAATGGGTTTATTAAACATGTGGGTTTTAATGTTTAAGTTGGCTTCTTGGTTCATTTGGTAGGTGACACACGATTTTAGCTTGGGTCTTGTGCTGAGGTTAAAAATTGGCTTTGCTTAGGTTGAAATGGGTTAGAGGTCAGATGGGCTCGAACGGGTTTTGAGAAAACGAGTTTAGGTAGGTTCATGGTGGTTCCGTGTTTGGATCGAAGTTCGGGGTTGGTCATCGGATATGGAGGTGGGTCGAGATGGAGGGTTCGATGGGGCAGCTGTTCAGGCCCGGGTTCGTGGGTCTGCAAGTATAGAGATGGGATTTCGAGCTTTGGATTAATTTGTGTTGTTGGTTAATGTGGTGGTGGATGAGAGGAGAGAGAAGTGTTGTTGGAGGTGTGTTAATGGGGGGTAGGAAAGAGAAATGGGTGGTGGTTTAAAGATTGAAGAAGGTGAATAGTAAAATCGGTATTGTTTGTATATGAGTGAGTGTACGATAGATAGGATGAGGGTGAGGATGTGCTTGTGTGTGGTTTAGTGTATGATAGGTTTTATGTGAGTGTGTTTAGTTTGTACCAACTAAAATAAAACTAACTAAAAAAATAAAACTAATAAAATAAAAATAAAAATATTAAAACTTAAGAAAATAAAATCCTAAGCTATTAAAAGCTAAAATAATAAAACAAAAGAAATAAAAACTAAAATTCTAATAAAAATGAAAACTAAAGTCCTAAAAAATGTAAAATCTATTAAAACTAAAAATCAACTCCTAAAAACTAATCTTAATATAGTAAGAAAAAATAAAATAAAAACTAATAAAAATCAAAATCAAAATAAAACTACACTAAATAAAAAGAAATAGAAAAATATGCAAATAAATTCTAAAAATAATAAATAAATCTAAAATAAATCCTAAAAATAAAACGACGCAAAATAAAAATATAAAAAAATCTAAAAAGCACAAACTAAACACACACGGGCTCGGGTGAAGGTTTGGTTTAGGTCTGAGCTAGGGTAAGGTTACGAGACCGGGTATTAGCTCCATTCTTGATGCAATTTGGCTTGAAATAACATTTTTGACACCGCAACTGCAATCAAGCCTGCACACTAAACATTTACGCGCATAAGACCCGAATTGCCGAGAATTAGCAACTAAAATACGTCTATTCGGGGTATAAAATATACACTTTTGGTTGCTTATCAGAGTGAGAAGCACTTCTCGGTCAAATGGCCGTGGTCTTGGTGGAGTTCATCCCATTTGATTTTATCCCTCTTTTGAGGAGGGGACTTAAGACTTTTAGGCCATTTATGTTTTTAATCATTTTGAATCTCATTTAGGATCAAATATAGGCTTACAACCAATGGAGTATACCTGGTAAACTTGTCATTATTCGACCTTTTATTCCCTTCTTCATCCTTATTTTGGCTGAAATTTCCATTATAGTCTCCTTTGTGTTCCATCTCCTTGCTGCTATGGCCTCCTCCGTATTTATGATTCTCCCGAACATGGACATGAGTTTTGTCATGGTCTTTGGAGGATCCTTAGAGATGTTCAACAAATGTTTCTCTAGTTGCATCCCACTAATGAGGGTTGTCATCCCAATGTTCTCATCATAATCTTCCACCTCCAACTTCTCCTTATTAACACGAGAGAGGTACTCTCTCAGAGGTTCATTCTTACTTTATTTGTCTTACAAGATCCGAGTCACACGCTTTGGAGACTTCATGCTAAAGCATAAATTATTGATGAATTTCTCTCATAACTGCTTAAAATTCTCTATAGAGCCTCTCGACAAGCCGATGTAGCAAACATGCGTTGTGCCTATAAAATTTCTTGATAAGGCTCGACATCTAAAATCATTAGGCGTTGAATAAATGTCAACTGCTAACTAATACATCTAAATGTGATGGTGAGATTTGTGCTCCCATCATACCTCGGTGTTACACTCAACGGTTCGAACTTAGCTGCGGTAGGATAACTAACACTCCTCAGCATAAATGGTGACCCCTCCATGTAGCCTCGATGGTTGGGGTGTTAGCTTTTAATCAAGTTGTTGATATTGTCCTTTAACCTTTGAATATAACTATTTCATGACTTTTCCTCTGCCATTGCGTTGTCTCAACCCCCTTATTTCTCAAGTTCTGTAGGGACTGGTTCTCGATCGACGTATCTCCATTGACTATTGACTTCTCTCTAGCCCTCCCTTTCATGACTCGTTCGGGTCTTTCATTTTCATGACGACTGTTTTCCCTCACACCTCTAATGTTGTGAGAGCAAGAGTTTTTATCTCACCCTTCTTTATCTCTATGGCCAAAATGGTCAAAGGCACCCTGTGTCGAGATGACCAAAGGATGATCCTCTACTCAACCTATAAAATGCCAAAACTTTATGTCATCTCATGGGAGTATGCTGGATGTTATTAGCTTGGTAGGTTTGCGCTAGTATTTCTCTAAGATGCATAGTGTTGCTAAAAATCTCATATCTCTCCCAACAATCTTCCTCATCGCAATCCTGGTCATCTGGGAATTCTTTGACCTGCTTTCCAAGGTAGAAACATCATGGGTTAGTGACGTCCCTCCCCCTGTGGTGGTGTTGTGCCTCTTTGGTTGGGTCTGAGGCTGGCCCCCTCCCACCACGCCCACCACCTTCTTGGATTCCGGCGTTATGATCTCCTCCACTGGATCCCCATGAATTATCCCCATCAAACTTTGTTTGAATGCCATAAATTGCAGTTGCATCTCTTGCTAGCTAACCACCAAGGATCTCAGTGCCTTTGCGACATCATCTATTTTTGATTGAGAAGGTGGTTGGCTGGAGCCAGCTCCATCATTAAATGGTGGGTGAGTCACTATTTCTGGAGCTTTTAATAAAAAATAAAGAGAGAATAAATGGAATAACAAAACTAGAAATTAGTTGATTTATATACAGCTTGACAAACACCACCCTAGCTCTTTCAACAATGATTTAGGACCAGCGATGGTGGCTCTGGATCACTACTAATGGAAAAGAGTAGTCTTCAAGAAAAGAAGAAGAAGGAAAAGATAATCTATTACCATAGACGATGCTAAAAATGATGATAATGTAGATATCACCTCCTCAAGTCAGCGAGCAACTCAAGCTTCTAGAGCTTTGTAATAATGTTAGTATAAGAGTAATAATATAAGGAAAATATAACTAATAGATGATATGAGAGACTGATGTTTTAGTGGTCTATCCTTGGCCGACATCTACTATGTAAACTTGTGGTAACTACATTATGAGTAGTGGATAGAAGCCATTAATGAATTTTAGAAGCTCACTCTCTATAAATATATTTTAATAGAGTAACAATAAGGTTTTTGAATTACGATCCTTTGTGAAGATGATGAGGTAGCCTTTTGATATGTTGTGAAAATAAAGAAGTATATAAGAACATGTATGACATGTGAATGCACCAGATTGTGTGAGATTTCAACCCCACAAAGTTATAAAGAGAAAGAAAATGGGTGTGTTTGAAACCAAGTGCAAGGAGATTATTGTAGGCCGTATATTGATTGATGAATTTCATAAACATGGTGAGGTTATTCTTAGTAGATAAAGCCCAATATTTAAGGCATATAAGCCTCTTCATAAAACATATCATTGAGAAAGGCATTATTTACATTGAATTATCAATAGAAGAAGATGTGAGAATACAAATGAAATCTAAAAAACACAATAATATTCAATCCAAACCCACAAATATTTTTGGATCACTCATCACCGATCAAAATCCACAAAATGGCTAAGAGTGAAGACAAACTAAAATGCTTGTTCTTATAAAATTCATAATAACATGTAAACTTATTTACATTGTTGAATCTTGAGACTTATCTAGGTATCTTAAAACATCTATGAAGTTTTAGAATCATGAATAATAATTGCAAAAGAGACTTTAAATGAGAAACTAATATGAGAATGTTTTCCAATAGTGCTTAGTCAAGGGTGGTCATATAAATAAAAAGTCTATAGGCGGAGATCTAAGCTTATGGTTGATCAAAAGACTAATCTTTCACAAACAAAAGATTAATGAAATGGAAAAAATCGTTTGGAAAAAGGTCATGCGTAGGATGCCTCTCAATCAGATCATGAGATCAAACACCTCAAGAGGAATGTGGTCACTCGAGAGATCTTCAAGAAGAAATAAGTCTGATCGAGGTATCTTGTATGAACATTTGTAATAGGAATAATGGTTTATATATACATTATTTTATCATCAAGATACTTGGAACTATTTTGTAATAATTATGAGGTCAATCAACAGCTTCAAAGGACCATGTCTGGAAGGACATTTGAGAGTTCACATGCTCTATCGAACAACCTCATTTAGGGAGCCACATAAGGAGTTAGTTTAGAGGATTGGGAGAAAGGTAATGTTGGGAGAACCATCCCAACCTCTTTGGCACACTTGGGCAAAACCTCTATTTAATAAGCTCAAAATAGCATTTCGAAGAACCATCAACCAAGGGAACTCACTCGAGGAACCTCACTTCTAACACTTGATCAAAATGCCTTTTGCTTCTCATAAATAACTCTAGGTTATTCGAACAATCACCCTTCGAAAGACCACACTTCATTGACAAAATAACTCATCTTATACTTCACAGTTCACTATATATATGACATCATGATTTTCGATAATTTATGAACTAGAGAAAGGTGGCACTCAAGTGAGTTATGCCTTAGGCCACTATCTCATTTAAAGGGAACCTCCCATCATCCATCACAAAACAAGCCGTTGTATCAACCTATCATGTCCCAATCAATGAAAAGAGACTCTAGACAACATAAACAATGATCGGCTAAAATATAAAATCTCATGCATTTAATGCGCTATCTTTGGTAATAATTGAACAAGACCTCTAGCATTAAATATGGTCAGAATATTTAATGCGAGTAAGGTCTCGCTATTGATCTTGGCCCCAAATAATACTCTCAATAATTTCCTTTAACATGATCGCTTCTTTTCCTAAGTTGCTTCCCAATTTTCTTTAAACACGAGAGCTTATTATGAGTTTTCCATTTAGTGATTATCTTCCACGATCTTTAGAGGTTAATCACTCTTTACCCATAACCATCAATATTAATTACATATAATAGGTTTACTGCATTGCCTTTATTGTTCTAAGGTGCTTGTTCCTTCTTCATCCAATCAAGTTGATTGTGGGGCTCCACTTCATTTATTGTAGTCAAAGAACATTTATGTTGTAACTCATTTAATATAGACTTTTGGTTTTAAAGACTTCTCATTGTAGAAATTATAGTCATAGACACCCTATCCTAAGACCCTCCAAGGCACCTCATTAGGTCCCTAATACTTACCCATCCACCTCAAACCCTAGGTCATACTCCGATTACTGATCTAGAGGCCAACGGGCACTCCCGAGCCCCATTTGACCATGATTAAGTTTCTCATCAAAGCGAAAGCTCAATGAAGCTTTGAAAGGTTCTATATTTCCCTTCGAATGATCTTCTCCTACATGAATCAGCCTCATGGTTCAGCCGAACGATCCATCTCTTGAATGATTCTGACTTATGGTTTAGACGAACAATCCAATTTCCTCCGAAAAATTCCTGTCCAATTACTAACGGGCTTTTTTGGGTCGCGTTTAACCTCGGCCAACTCCCAAACCTCAAAGCGGGTCAATAGATTCTTAAAGGTCTCTATAGACCCTCTCCACCGATCTATCTATGCATAATTTTGGCTTACAATACGCATTTTATTCCTATTTTTTCAAAAACCCGTCTCAAACTACCGAATGCCAACCCAAGGACCCTACCCATCGACAATGTGCCTAGGGTTCTATGCTAATAGGAAGGTCAAGGACCATGTCGATCGATATCTCCCTTGGCCCTATAAAGAGAGGCCATGACCTCTCTTTGAAAGACACACCACAAATCCCCTGAACAACGCTCTCAAAGAGAATTCCCTCGAATTTAAAGTTGTTTTCCCTTTAAGATCCCCTTTTTTATATTCCTTCCATGATTTTCTTAATCTTTTGAGAAAATTCCCACCCACCTACTCAAACCATCATCACCTCACCTTGAGGTTAGCCCATCTACAAGCAAGATCTATTTCAAGTCTTCATAAGGAGGTCCATTTCTTCCCCTTTGTCTTTCATTTCTCTTAATTTGTCATTAGTTACTTGATTTTCCTTTTAGTATTTTGCTTCATTACATCACACATCTCAATTCTAAAGTTTATTATTAGTATTTGCACACACTATATTTTCATTAAAAACCCCCAAAATAAGAAACGAAGGTTCACTTATAAATTCCAAAAGGATATTTCTCATCACACTTTCTCACACTAAAACACCTTTTTCTGTACATAAACATTGATAAAGTCCCCTGTTGGATTTATGGGTTAAACCCCACATCATATTGTCTTTGAACTACATGGACTTTGATGCCACTGGTCTATGTAGGTGTCTTTGGTAAACCCCTCGACTCGATCCTCCCTCGTACATTTGTTATTTTATTCTCGTATATTCATGATATATACATTTATATGCTTGTTTGATTGTGTCCTGTTAAATTTATGGAATAGTTCCTTTATAACGATTTGGAATGGACAAACACTTACATTATATATTTTTTATTACTATTTTGGGAACACTCCTAAGGATGACCTCACTCCACCTTTAGCCATGACACGAGTCGGGTGATTCCATCCTCCATTTATATTATGCACATAAGCACACACATCACGGAGTTCTACATGAGAAGATTAATACGCGCCCATGAGAAATTGGAAGGGCGGGATGAGCACCTAACACCTTTTAATTCCATAACTTAGTCCCCGGACCTTTGAACTACTTGGTTCAGCTAGAATCAATATTTCCCTTGATCCTGTTCTCTCGAGGTGGCAACATTTATTTTTCCTGTTTTGCACAAAATAGGTTGTCAACTCTATATATACATATCACCCCACATCGATGACGGTTGAACGCCCCAATAAAGGACGTAATCTTGCTCTCACGTTGAAAAAGGAGTGGAGGGAAAAGGAAGCGATCAACCTACGGAGACCCTAACCCCACGACTTTGGGATTGCCACAGTGGAAACTCTGCTAGGGACCGCTATAAGAGGTCTAGACTCTATTTTTACATGGATGTTATTCTTTTCTGCATGTGCATGTATGCACCTACCTGTATGTTCCCCTTTCTCCTCTCTTTACCCATTTATATATATCTCACTCTTGTATAGATCACTTCCCACACACTTGTACACTTCCCACACTTGTATATACTCTCCATGTACACTTCACACACTTTCACTTAGCTTCACTTTACACTTACATGCTTCACACATCACCTAGAATATTAACATTTGGGCTTCACTAGCACACAACCTCAATTTCTACAGTTGTATATATGCTCATATGTCACACACCACTTGCAGTTGATCCATGTATATGTTCACCACCACACACACTCGCTTGTATATATTCCCATGTCACATACTCACTGACATGTATCCATAAGTGTTATAGTTTCCATGCTAGATATAGTTGTATATGATCCCTATTACTATAGTTTTCCCTTACTCATCAGATAAAAATAATAAAAAATACACTCTATCCATAATATGTTAATTAAAGACTCATGCATTTTTGCACACTACATCACCAAGGGCATAGCTATTGACCAAAATTTTGTACCATACTGGGGTGTCACTTTGTGATGGGCGCTAGAACTGCGGTTCGTAGTTACCCTAAGCAATATGGCTCTCACCTTCCATTGTCCTCGTACCTTCTACGCATATCGAACGATTACCCTCGTATCGTACCGCTTGATCGAACTCATGGTGGGAAGTATATAACATGGAACTAATTCACATACATCAATTATACTGAATTCACTCTCACACGTACTGTCCCCATGAGGTATGTAGTGAGGAAATTCATATACACTCAGGTATATTAAATGGGTTGTCCACATATATCGATGAATGATTTCCCTTATAGGAAAGAGGTATATCGTGAAAGTCATGCCAAAGAGGGGAACCCTTTTACTTACCCAACTATTTCATAAACCTTATATAGATGCCAAACCTAGGACACTTATATTTAGTTTACAAGCTACCATGTGAAACTTTGCTGAAATTTCTGATTATCACACAACACAAATTTTCACGCGATTTTATCTTTTTCAAAAAAGGACCCCATTCGTGATCTTGGAAACATGTATAACCGTGTTTTATATATTTTATTTTTAAACCCAATTTTCCTAGGCCCGGCCGGGTCTTGTACCGACATTTTATTTGCATTTAGGTAAACCAAATACAAGTGAGACCTTAATAACAACATTAATAATAATGATGCTAAGATTCCTCTACTTTTTCCCTCCTTTCTAGAAATACCCCAAAAAAATTTCTCTTCCTTTCAAAATACCCAAAATCACCTCCCTCATTCTTTCAAAAATAATTTCGAACCATTTCCCTCTGTGGTCGATCGCACACCTTACTTTGTCCTGGATTCGACCATCCATCAAATTGCTCCTAAGCTCAGTCATATGTTCTGATAACTCGTCCTAGTTTGGGATCTACTTTCACGAGCTCTTCATGGAGAACATCGACCAAGCACCAAATGTGTAACCCGGTCTAGTGACCATCTTATCCTAACTTAGTGCCAAGATTGATAATATTCAAAATGAGGTCCATGAGATATATCATCACCGAGCCCAGATTCTGAAAGAACTTGAGGTTCTATTTCTCTTTCCATGGGTCCACCCGCTTCTGAGATATTTTGGTCCCTATAGAAGATATTCGGGAACTACATGGACTACACCCATATGTCTCTCTATCCCAAAGCCAAACTGTTAAAGAAGTTCAAGATGCCAGACATCGAGAAGTTGAGGGAATCAGACGTCTATCACCGAGCCATGACCCTCCTTAGTGCCTCTGAAGATATAATGACCCAGATGTTCCAAAAAACCTTAAAAAAAGCACACTTTAGTTATTTTTGTCCCTTGAAGAATCTATAGTTGGGAGGATGTCACCCAAGAATTCATGTCACAATAAAAGTACAATGAGGAGTTAGAGGTTATAAGCTTAGATCTAGAGCTTCTTAAGTAGAAACCTGGGTAAACAGTTAATAGCTTCATAGGAACATGGAGAGAGAAAGATGCTACCATGATCAACACACCCTTCGATGAGGAGCAAGTCAGTATCGTGAAGAAGAACTTCTTACCGCATATTTGAGCTTCCCTGGTAGGATAGTACTACCCCAACTTTCGAGTCCTCTGAGAAGTTGGTGTAGAAATGAGGAAGGCGTTGCCAAAGTCGAATCTGAGCATAATAAAGTAACTGAACAATTAACTCCCTAAATATATGAAAAGTCTGTCAACGCTACAGTCTCAACCATCATAACTTTTCCTAACCTGTTACTTCATGGCCACTAAAAATCCACCCCAACTATACCAAGAAAGAATACAATGAGCTCCATTCTTCCCTGTCAAAATCTTACCAAGCCTTGATGAGTCGAAAGCTCATCATCGAATCCACTACCCAAAAATTTCTAATCCGATGCTCGTTGTGCTTTTCACCAGTCTGTCGGCCATACTACTGACCAGTGCTTCCATCTTTGAAATATGATCAAATGTTTAATTTACGGGCGTATCATAGCCATATGAGCCATTCTTAAAACTAACAAAACTCATAACTAATTTCCAACTCACACAAATGCCATATTTCTAGAGAGTGATCTAGAATTTGATCCAGCTGCCCAAATTATGCCCAGTAAGAACCCATTATATTTTTAATCTCACCAAAACCAGTCAAAGTTTGCCCATACTTTATCCTACACCCTACCTGTTTCACTAACAAAGCTCTATCACTCCTTACAAAGGATTTCATTATCGTCCGTACCCGATCTGAAGGGAAATATATGGAGTTACCTACTGTATTGAACCAACTCTTGGAATTAAGGATGAAATTACCCACTGAGACGATCGTTGATTCTCATAAATTTAGTGGCTTATTCATGGAAGCCTAAAAATAGGATCGGGGCATAGAGGATTGGGTGGTCCTCACTGATGAAGTCGGTCTAGATGACATGGTGTAGATTGTGGCCAATGTGTTTTGACAAACATGTGAAATTTGCAGGATTAATGAGCTACTCACCACTATAAAGTTGCAAGGATGGTTGGTCCATTCACTCCTGGACCTCCCCGTTGAGTTGGAAGATCTGTACGATAAAGTTGTTGAGGTTATTTAATGCATTGATTTATCTTGGAAAGAAGATATAGTCACCACAGGATGGGGATACGACTTTGACAAATCAGATGACAAGCCCAGTCAGGAAGACACTAGTCTAGTTGATAGTATGTATCGAATAATATCCTTTGAAGATTTATTGGGGAAAATCAATAAGGTTACCATTTAGCTCGAAATAAATTAAGGAACTAGGTTCCTGTTCTTCTCCACCTCAGTAAATCACATAACCAAATCAGGGAGACACTACAAAGATCTGATTCCCCATATGATCGAGACAGATAAGGTAAACTGAGTTCCCATATAACTCCCCATGGTAGAGATCGCCATCGAAAAATTCAAAGTCCTTGACCATATCACGAAAACCCAAGACAACATCACCTTATGAGGGTTTTCTTTATCCTTCCCAGTTTCACCAAAATGCTCTAACAAGGCTCTTCACCAGGCCTATAGTCTCTCTTTACACTATTCCTGAAGAAGGTGTGAACATGGTTGGGTCCTTGACTTATTAAATAATCCTTCCCTTTTCTGAAGCAAACATACTAAAGCTTGGCACTGACCATAATTATGCCCTCAATATCTTCGTTGAAATATTGGAAAAGATAATCCCGCTCACCCTTGTTGATAAGGAATCTTTCCTCAATATTTTCCCTCTAATAACCTTAAATTTATTGGTTTTGAAAGTTGGTGATCTCACTCCCACTCTCTCTGTTGTGCGTAACTATGACAATACCTACCGAGAGGTAATAGGGTCCATAAAACTCATAATAGGGGCTGGCCCTATCAATTCTATCACTTAGTTCTGCGTTATTAACATACCGACATGTTTCAACCTTCTTCTTGGCCATCCATGTCTTCATAGGATTCGAGGGGTATCATCTTCTCTTCATTAGAAAATGAAATTTTTCACTAATGGACAAGTTATCACCATCTTGGGAAATGATAACAATTCAGACACCATCAATACTAGCAACCCGATATGAAATATCCAGTATGGGACTAATGATATGCTCCTCTCTAGCTTTATAGTTGACCAACTTCCCCATCTAGTCGGAGATAATTTTAAAAACTGGTTCTATCAAGAATAAAACCCTCACGACAACGTCAACGTGATTCTGATGTCCAAGAACATGAACTTTATGCCCAGAATGGGGATGGAATGATGACAACAAAGGATACTTGATATCAAAGTTTTGAAGGAGGCCTTACCCCCATGTGGGCTTAGCTACCAACCCTCATCAAAATAACTCAAAGCCCTCCAACGTCCATGGTAAAAAAGAAGCTTTAACGAAGAGATTACTGTTTTGAGAGACTCTTTGAATGGAAGGTTTATCAAGGAATGTGAAGATTTCCCTTTATAAGCATTCCTTGAACCATGGTATTACCACATTGAGAAGAAGATAAAATCAATAATGGAGATCTTCTTTCAAGATAGAAATCCTTAATATGCAGGCTTCCGTCATGAAGTTTAACCTCTTAGTGAGAAAGCTGTGATAGTTTTTGGGGATTTTGAGGAAAGTAATTAAGAAAAATCATTCAACCTATAGACAATGGGGATGAGTCTCTACATTATCCATTAAGATGCTATGCCGTCTGATACGTGTACTTAGATCAGAGCTGTTGACATGCCTCACATCAACTGAATGCCGTGCCTGTCCAACCAGCCCAGATTCAAACCGACACAGTGTGATATCACTGTAACTAAGACCTCTTTTAACGAGGTTCTCAATGTTTTTTTCTTGAAAATGAAATAAATAAAGATTTCGAGTATCTTCTTGTTACTTACATTAATTGTCTTGATTCTAGTCAATCTCTTGATGATGATGATTGTGCATATGAAAAATTCCTAATTGATCTTCATAAGGAGAATAATAAATACGTAACTGCGTTCAAATTAGTGATGATGAAACTATTGTTATTAATCTCGATTATAGTATCCATTAATGTTATATTAGGATAGGGGACACCCTTAACGAGCATGAGCATGCGCAATTTAAAGAACTTCTAAAGGAATTCGCAGACGTCTTTGCATGATCCTATCATGACATGCCTATTATTAACTCTGAATAGCTTAACACGAGATCCCAACATTCCCGGAATGAAAACCAATCAAACATAAGCTACGGAGGCTCCGTACCGAATAAGAAGTGGTCAAGCAACTGAACGCAGGTTTCATTCACGTAGTCTAATATCCTATATAACTCACCAACATAGTTTATGTGCTGATGTTGGGAGGGAAAGTCTGCATCTGTGTCGACTATCGGGATTTAAACAAAGCATCCTCGAGGGATGATTACCCATTACCCAGCATCGACATGATTACGAAGAACACGTCTAGCCACATCATCAAGTTATTTATAGATGGATTTTTCGGATATAAATAGATCAAGATGCACCTTGACCATTAGGAGAAAACCACCTTCATCACCCCTTATGGAACTTTTTGCTACACTGTAATGCTATTCAAACTCAAGAATGCCGGGGCTAAATACTAGAGGAATGCCAAAAATGTCCTGCATGACCTTATCCATAAATAGGTTGAGGTTTATGTAGATGAAATGATCATCAAATCTAATATCCGAGAAGGCCATATTCCCCACCTTCGAAAGTTTTTCGAGAGATTGCATTAATATTAGATGTTGTTGAACCCATAAAAATGCATTTTCAACATAACAAAGGGAAAGATCTTGGGATTAATGGCCAGTGAGAGGTGGATTAAAGAAGAACCTTCCAAGATAAAACCCTTACTCAAGATTCTACCTCCATGGACAGAGAAGTAAGTTCGAGTATTCTTTGGAAAATTATAGTACATCAGCCGCTTCATCAACTAATTAAATTTTATTTGTGTCAAGCTTATCTGGAAAGATTATACCAAAGTCTAGAATGAGTCCTACCATGAAGCCTTTGATCGAATCAAGTGATACCTTACTCGACCTCCAGTGCTTATGTCTTCACAGTTAGGTTTCCGTCTACTCGTGTACTTGACCGTGATAGATATTGCAGTAGGGGCTTTGCTAGACCAATACAACGAAGAATCCTAAAAGGTGTAAGAGGGTACTTTAGATTAGATGGAGGTGTAACCCCTTTTGAGTATAGTAATGATAAGTTAAATAGCAACACTATTGATTAACCATAGGACATACAAACACGACTCATTGACGATAGACTCAGTTTGAACTCACAAATCTCTCGTGTATAACTCAGAAGGTAGTAATGAACTTAGAAGCAACTTTGCTTAGATGGAGAGAGAAAAAGAGCACCTACATACACCTTGGTAGGCAACAAAATACCCCCACCACCCTCAATGATCTCTGTTAAATATTAAAGTTTCGTAATAAATGACAATGGTGGGTGAGTAGACTCTTTGGTTCGTAATAAATCTCTAATAACTTCTGAACTCTTAATAAGAATATGATGCCTCCTTAGAGGTGGTTGGGGTCTTTAAATATCCTCCCATACTACCACCGAGGCAACTCAATCATTAATGCTTGTGAAAGACATCCCTCAAACTTTATGTCACAAGCATTAAATACCAGATGCACTAGTTATCTCCACGCCATAAGTATTAAATGCCAAGACATGCCTTTTGCCTAACCACTGTGTGTCAGGGGTCTGCCATCACAGAGGTGGCTCACTAACTGTCTGACAACCCCATTTACCACGATGGTTTACTCAAGTACAGGTCTAACATTGCCTCACTGGTTAGTGACATCAGATAAAGTGGATGTGACATAAAGTAGAGAAAGAGGGAGAAACCTGTAATGTTTTGTTCGATTTCATGGATAGTGTGGGAGGCGACGGAATTTGCAATGTTTTGTTCCCTGTAATGTAGAAGCGATGAAGATGACGATGATGAGCAACGTGATGAAGATGATGATGATGAGAAGCGAACCAGATAATGACCATCCATGAGGCGCATCTAGTGGAGTGCCGATAGCGTGGAGAGAGAGAGAGAGTTAGGTTAAAATGATTTGGTCCTCTTGAAATTTTGGTCCCTGCTTGAAATTTTGGGGGGTGATTTTTTTAATGAAATGTACTCATATTTAGCACAGTTTAAAATCGTGCCCGATTTTGGCACTATTTTAAACCATGTCAGATTATGATAAAATCGAGCCAGATTATGACATGGTTTTAAACCGTGCTAGAATCTCCTTGCCTCAGTGTACCAGATTAGCATTTTTGGTGTAGTGAAAGTCTTATCCACCTCAATTTGTACCTTATCACAATCCAGCCCTAGTAGATACCGCATGTCTATCGAAGTCATAATCATCTACCCAAAACCAAAGTGAAAGGTGTGGGTTGTGTCCCACCGCCTCTCCCCCAAAGCATAAAGAACAGTTGTAGAATGATGCGTCTCGTCCAGCGCAGATGCCAGTCTCCCAAAATTGGCTAATGACACCATCCAACATGCCAGAGAGTAAGTCACTCCTAAACATCCCTAAGCCCGTCATCCCTCGAGCATGCAGAGTCGAGATAGAAACATATGACTGTCAAAAAAGTAAAAAAGAAAAAACCCTTGTTAAAATGCCAGAAAGAAAGAAATATCACCAAGGAGAAGAAAAGAATACCAAAAGTCATCAATGATTACATAGCCGCCAAGGTTCACTAACCTAGAAGAGCGATGATGCATCGGCTAGCCCGAGAGGGTCCTATCATTCGCCACTGGATCAAATGAGTCAAAAGAGTTTTCCTTGCCCAAAGAAAGGGGCACCCTAGTCCTCCATTCCAAATTTACCCAATCTGCAGAATTGATCCATACCATGTGTGTTGCGCTACTTAAAAAATTAGCCATATCTTGACATTGTAACGTTAGAATGATTTATAGAAAGTAATTATAGAATAAGGCAAGTCAGAAAGCTGTGAAAAATGAGGAAAACCTGACCCCTTTTATACGAGGCTAATGGGCATGCCGATCGACATTTCCCTGCTACCCACCAATTAGAACTGTCCCTACACCTTCTCGAGTTATCCCAAAAGACCATGCCACTGCCATTTGGCACCTTTCAGACTATGTCGGTAGGCACCCTCTCTAAAATTTTATACAAAAATTCCCAAATAATACCAAAACATCTAAAAAAATCCCCAAAAAATTCTTAAAAATACAAAATGAATTTTAGAACCTTTCTCACAAAAAAAATATAGTTTTACCACACTCATGTACCTAGAGGAACTCTTGTATACCCCATGGAATTTCTAAAAATAATGGGATATCTTCCTCATCAACATCTCTAAAGGTCACCACAAAAACCAAAAATTTCCTTATCGAGAAACATCCAACACTTGGATCATTCCCTCTTCCCTAGCGAAACCTAAAATCAAATGCTTCCCCAAAATCCCCAACAGAACTACAAGATATATATCCCCAATGGAAGGTGGTTCATGCTTCCCCCCTCTTAAAGCATGATTTCAAGCCTAAGTGTAGATATTCAAAAATTTGTGTCGTGCTCTCAACTCGTGGGTCCCGTGGCCACACGATCAATTGCTATGAGATACGCGGTCGGTTCTTATGAGCTAAATTGGTCCCATGGGAGGTGTTGGAACCTCTCACGGTACCGTTTGGGGGCTTGTTCATGGTTCCTCCCTCTAACGACATGCTTTCAAGCATAAGTGTAGATATTCTAAAATTTGGACCATTCTCTCAAACCGTGGGTCTCATGGCGATGCGACCAGTTCCTACGAGATAGGTTGGTCCCGTGGGAGGTGCTCGCACCTCTCACGAGGCCATTTGGGGGGTCGTTCAAGGTTCCATCCCCTAACTGCATGTTTTAAAGTGCAAGTGTAGATATTCTAAAATTTGAGTCATGCTCTCAAACAGTGGGTCCTATGGCCACACAGTCGGTACCTATGAGATACGTCGGTCCCGTGGGATATATTAGCACCACTCATGGTGCCATTTGGGTGATGGTTATTGGTTACACCCACTATAAAAATGTGTTCAAGCCTAAGTTTAAACATTTTGAAATTTAGGCCATGCTCCTCAACTGTGGGTCCCATGGCTATGCGATCGGTTCCTAAAAGCTATGTTGGTCCCATGGGAGGTGTTGGCACTACTCATGGGGTCGTTTGGGTGGTGGTTTGATGTTTCTCCCTCTAACGATAAGTTTTTGAGCTTGTGTAGATATTCTAAAATTTGGGTCAACCACCCAAACCATGGGTCCCATAGCCACACGATCAGGTTCCTACGAGATACATTGGTCCTGTAGGAGGTTATGGCGCCGCTCACGGGGCCATTTTGTGGGTAGTTTGTGGTTCTGCGCTCTAACGACATGTTTTTAAGCCTAAGCGTATATATTTTGAAATTTGTGTCATGCTCTCAATTCGTGGGTCCCGTGGCCATGCTATTGGTTCCTACGATATACGTTGGTCCCACGGGACGTGTTAGCATCTCTTATGGGGCCGTTTGGGGGTGGTTTGTGGTTCCTCCCTATATTGGAATGTTTTTAAGTATAAGTGTAGATATTTTTGAAATTTGGTTCGTGATCCCAAAACGTGGGTCCCTTGGCCGCGTGGGGCATTCCTATGAGATACGTTGGTCCCGTGGGAGGTGTTGGTGCCGCTCAAGGGGCTGTTTATGGGTGGTGGCAGTGGTTCATGGTTCCTCCCTTAAATGGAATGTTTTTAAGTGTAAGTGTATATATATTAAGATTTGGGTCGTGCTCTCAAAACATGGGTCCTGTAGCCACGTGATTGGTACGTATTACATATGTTGGTCCCGTGGGAGATGTTGGTGCCACTCACGGGGCCATTTGGGTGGTGGTTCTTAGTTCCACCCTTTAACAGCATGGTTTCAAGGTTAAGTGTAAATATTCTAAAATTTGGGTCGTGATCTCAAACCCTGGGTCTCGTGGCCATGCGATCAGTTCCTAAGAACTAAGTTGGTCCCTGGGAGGTGTTGGTGCTACTCACGAGGCTGTTTGGGGGTTGTTCATTATTTCGCCCTTGAACGACATGTTTTTGAGCCTAAGTGTCGATTTGAAATTTGGGTCGTCCTCTCAAACCATGGATCCTGTGGCCCTATGATTAGTTTCCTACGAGAAATGTTGGTCTCGTGGCAAGTGTTGGCTCCGTTCACGGGGCCGTTGGGTGGTGGTTCGTGGTTTCATCCTCTAACGGCATGTTTTCAAACCTTAGTGTAAATATTCTAAAATTTGTGTCTTTCTCTCAAATCGTGTGTCCCGTGGGCACATGATCGATTCCTACGAGATACGTTGGTCCCGTGGGAGTTTTTGGCACCTCTCACAAGGTCATTTGGGAGGTGGTTTGTGGTTCCTCTCTCTAATGGTATGTTTTCAAGAGTAAGCATAGATATTTTGAAATTTGGTTCGTGCTCTCAAAAAGTTGGTTCCTTGGCCACGCAGTTGGTTCTTATGAGATAAGTTGGTCCTGTGGGAGGGGTTGGCGCCACTCACGGAGACGTTTGGATGGTGGTTCATGGTTTCTCCCTCTAATGGAATGTTTTCAAGCCTAAGTGTAGATATTCAAAATTTGGGTCGTGCTCTCAAACCGCAGGTACTGTGGCCACGCGATCAGTTCCAATGAGATATGTTGGCCTCATGGAAGGTGTTGACACCACTCGTGGGGAAGTTTGTGGTGGTGGTTCTTGGTTATGCCCTCTAATGGCATATTTTCAAGTGTAAGTGTGGATATTCTGAAATTTGGGTCGTGCTCTCAAATCGTGGATCCCATGGCCACGCAATTAGTTCCTATGAGATATGTGGGACTCATGGGAGGTATTGGCACCGCTCACGGGGCCATTTGGGGTGTGATTCATGGGTTCTCCCGCTAACATCATGTTTTCAATCATAAGTGAAGATATTCTGAAATTTGGTCTCTCTCCGACCATTGGTCCTGTGGCTACTCTAGAGGGTCCTGCGAGATATATTGGCCCTCTAGGGATGTTAGCATAACTCACGGGGCCATTTATGTGGTGCTTCATGGTTCCTCCCTCTAACAGCATGTTTTCAAGCCTACGTGTAGATATTCTGAAATTTAGGTCATGCTCTTGATCTGTGGGTCCCATGGCAATGGGTCGGTTCCTACGAGATACGTTAGTAACGTGGGAGGTGTTGGAACCACTCATGGGACTGTTTGATGTGTGGTTCGTGGTTCCTCCCTCTAATGGAATGTTTTCAATCCCGAGTGTAAATATTTTGAAATTGGACCGTGCTCTGAAACCATTGGTCTCGTGGCCATACGGTCGATTCCTATGAGATACGTTAGTCCCATGAGAGGTCTTGGCGGTATTGACAGGGACGTTTCGGGGGTGGTTCGCGGTTCTGCCCTCCGATGGCATATTTTCAAGTCTACGTGTGGATATTTTGATATTTGGACCGTGCTCTCAAATCCTGGATCTCGTGGCCACACAATCGGTTCCTATGAGATATGTTGGTGCCGTAGAAGGTGTTGACATTGCTCACGGTGACATTTGGGGAGTGGTACGTGGTTTGACCCTCTAACGGCATGTTTTCAAGCCTTAGTGTAGATATTCTAAAATTTAGGTCATGCCCTCATACCGTGTGTCCCGTGGCCATGCGATCGGTTCCTACGAGATACGTTGGTCCTGTGGGAGATGTTGGCACTGTTCACAGGGACGCTTGGGGGGTAATTTGTAGTTCCTCCCTCTAACGGCACGTTTTCAATCCTAAGTGTAAATATATTAAAATTTGGACCGTGCTCTCAAACCGTTGGTCCCGTGGCCATGCGATCGGTTCCTACGAGATACGTTGGTTTCTTTGATGGTTTGGTGCCACTCACAGGTCTGTTTGGGGGGTTGTTCATGGTTCCACACCCTAACGACTTGTTTTTAGGCCTAAGTGTAGATATTCAGAAATTTGGGTTGTGCTCTCAAATCGTGTGTCCCGTAGCCATACAGTCGGTTCCTACAAGATAAGTTGGTCCCATAGGAAGTGGTTTCACTAGTCACGAGGCCGTTTGGGGGAGGGGGTGGGGGAGGGTGCTTCATGGTTCCACCCTCTAAGGGAATGTTTTCAAGCATAAGTGTAGACATTTTGAAATTTGGGCGGTGCCCTCAAACCGCTATTCATGTGGCCATGCTGTCAGTTCCTATGAGATATGTTGGTCCCGTGGGAGATGTTGGCAGTGCTCACGGGGATGTTTGGGGGTGGTTCTTAGTTCTTCCCTCCAGTGGAAAGTTATCAAGCCTAAGTGTAGATATTTTAAAATTTGAGTTGGGCTGTCAAACCGTGGTTCAAGTGGACATCTAATCAGTTCCTACGAGATACGTTGGTCCTTTGGGAGGTGTTAGAATAGCTCATGGGGCCGTTTGGGGTGTGGTTTGTGGTTCCTCCCTCTAACCGCATATTTTCAAGCTAAAGTATATATAGTTTCAAAATTTGGGTCATGCTCTCAAGCCATGGTTCCCATGGCCATACGATCGGTTCCTATGAGATACATTGGTCCCGTAAGATGTGTTGGTGCCACTCACGGGGACGTTTCAGGGGTGGTTGTTGGTTCCTCACTCTAATGGCATGTTTTCAAGCCTATGTGTGCATCTTCTGAAATTTAGGAGGCTCTTTCAAACTGTGGGTCCTGTGGCCATGCAATCAGTTGCTACGAGATACGTTGGTCCTATGGGAGATGTTGGCATTACTCACGGGGATATTTGGGGTGTTGTTTAATGGTTCTTCCCTCTATCAGAATGTTTTCAAGTGTTAGTGCAGATATTTTGAAATTTGGGCCATGCCCTCAAACTGTGGGTCTCGTGGCCATATGATCGGTTCATACGAGATACATTGGTCCCATGGGAGGTGTTAGCACTTCTCATGGGGATGTTTTGAGCGTGGTTTGTGGTTCTTCCCTCTAACATCATGTTTTCAAGCCTACTTGTGGATATTTTGAGAATTGGGTCACGCTCTCTAACCGTGGATCTCTTGGCTACACGATCGATTCCTATGAGATACGTTGGGCCCATGGGAGGTGTTGGAGCCGCTCATGGGGCCGTTTGGGGGGTGGTTCGTGTTTGGCCCTCTAACGACATGTTTCCAAGCCTTATTGTCGATATTTCAAAATTTGAGTCGTTACCTCATACCGTGGGTCCCATTTCCATACAGTCGGTTCCTACGAGATACGTTGGTCCTATGGGAGGCATTGGCACTATTGAAGTGGACGCTTGGGGGTAATTTGTGGTTCCTTCCTCTAGCGACATGTTTTCAATCCTAAGTGTAAATATTTTGAAATTTGGGCCATGCTCTTAAACTGTGGGTCCCATGGCCATGCGATCGGCTCCTACAAGATACGTTGGTCCCGTAGCTGGTGTTGGTGGTTCCACCCCCTAACGACATGTTTTCAAGCCTAAGTGTAGACATTCAAAAATTTGGGCTGTGCTCTCAACCCGTGGGTCTCTTGGCCACATGGTCAATTACAACAAGATATGTTGGTCCAGTTGAAAGTGATAGCTCCACTCACGAGGTCATTTTGGGGGTGGTTCGTGGTTCCTCCCACTAAGGGAATGTTTTGAAGAATAAGTGTATATATTTTGAAATTTGTGTCATGCCCTCAAATCGTTGGTCCCGTGGCCATTCTTTTGGTTCTTACAAGATACGTTGGTCCCGTGGGATGTGTTGCCATCGCTCAACGACATGTTCATGGTTCCACCCCCTAATGACATGTTTTTAATCCTAAATGTAGATATTTGAAAATTTTGGTTATGCTCTCAAATAGTGGGTCTCTTGTCCATGCAATCAGTTATAACAAGATATATTGGTCGCGTGGGAAGTGATGGCTCCACTCACAAGGCCGTTTGGGGGGTGGTTCGTGGTTCCTCCCTCTAAGAGAATGCTTTGAAGCGTAAGTGTATATATTTTAAAATTTTGGTCATGCCCTCAAACCGTTGCTCTCGTGGCCATTTTATCGGGTTCTATTAGATACATTGGTCCCGTGGGAGGTGTTGGTGTCACTCACGGGGCATTTGGGGGGTTGTTCATGGTTCTTCCCTCTAGATGCATGTTTTCAAACCTAAGTGTAGATATTTTTAAATTTTAGTCGGGCTCTCAACTTGTGGGTCCCGTAGACATGCAGTCGGTTCCTAAGAGATACTTTGGTCCCTTGGGAGGTGTTGGGAAAACTCACGGGGCCAGTTGGGGTGTGGTTCATGGTTCCTTCCCTCTAACGGCATGTTTTCAAGCCTAAGTGTAAATATTTTGAAATTTGGTCCATGCTCTCAAACCGTGGATCCCGTCGCCATACAATCGGTTCCTATAAGATACATTGGTCCCTTGGGAGGTGTTAGCGCCACTCAAGGTGACTTTTTCGGGGTGGTTCGTGGTTCCTCCCTCTAACTTCATGTTAAAAAGCGTAATTGTGGATATTCTTAATTTAGGTCGTGTTCTCAAACCTAGGGTCCCGTGGACATGCGATCGGTTCCTATGAGATACGTTGGTCCCATGGTAGGTGTTGGCAGCACTCACGGAGCCATTTGGGGAGTGGTTCGTGGTTCATCCCTCTCACAGAATGTTTTCAAATGTAAGTATAGATATTTTGAAATTAGGGGAGACCCTCAAATCGTTGGTCCCTTGGCCATACAATTGATTCCTATGAGATACATTGGTCCCATGGGAGATGTTGGCTCCGCTTACGGAAACATTTTGGGTGTGGTTCGTGCTTCCTCCCTCTAATGACATGTTTTCAAGCTAAAGTGTCGATATTTTGAAATTTGAGCCCTGCTCTTAATTCGTTGGTCCCATGGCCAAGTGGTCAGTTCCTACAAGATATGGGGCCTTTTGTGGGGTGGTTCTTGGTTCCTCCCTCTAAAGGCATGTTTTCAATCATAAGTGTAGATATTCTAAAATTTGGGTCGTGCTCTTGAATCGTGGGTTCTGTGTCCACATGATCAGTTCGTATGAGATTCGTTGGTCTCGTGGGAGGTGTTGGAACCACTTATAGGTCCATTTTGGGGTGTGGTTAATGGTTCCACACCCTAACGACATGTTTTTTAGCATAAGTGTAGATATTCTAAAATTTGGGTCATGCTCTCCAACCGTGGGTCCTGTAGCCATGCGATCGATTCCTTCGAGATATGTTGGCCCCGTGGGGGGGTTTTGGCACCTCTCATAGGGTTGTTTGTGGGGTGGTTCATAGGTTCACCCTCTAACGGTTTATTTAAAGCATAAGTGTGGATATTCTGAAATTTGGGTCATGCTCTTAAACCATGGGTTCCTTGGTTACGCGATCAGTTCTTGGGAGATACGTTGGTCCCGTGAGATGTGTTGTCATTGGTCACGGGGCCATTTGGGGGTGGTTCATGGTTTTGTCCTCAAACGGTAAGTTTTCAAGACAAAGTGTAGATATTCTAAAATTTTAGTTGTGCTCTCAAACCAAGGGTCTCGTGGCCACACGATCGGTTCCTATGAGATACGTTGGTCCCGTGGGAGGTGTTTGCGCTGATCACGGGCTGTTTGGGGGGTGGTTCGAAGTTTGGCCCTCTAACGGCATGTTTTCAAGACTTAGTGTAGATATTCTAAAATTTGAGTCATGCCCTCATACCGTGGGTGCCGTGGCCATATGATCGGTTCCTACGAGATACGTTGGTCCTGTGGGAGGTGTTGGCACCGCTCACGGGGGCGTTTGGGGTATGGTTCGTGGTTCCTCCCTCTAACAACATGTTTTCAATCTTAAGTGTAAATATTTTGAAAGTTGGGACGTGCTCTTAAACTGTGTGTCCTGTGGCCATGCGATCGATTCCCGCAAGATATGTTGGTTCCGTGGCTACTGTTGGCGCCGCTTACGGGGTTGTTTGGGAAATTATTAATGGTTTCATTGCCTAACGACATGTTTTCAAGCCTAAGTGTAGATATTCAAAAATTTGAGTTGTTCTCTCAAACCGTGGGCCTGTTGGCTACGCGATAGGTTCCTAAAATATATGTTGGTCCCGTCGAAAGTGATAGCTCCACTCACGAGGCCGTTTGGGGGGTGGTTCATGGTTCCTACCTCTAAGGGAATGTTTTCAATTATAAGTGTATATATTTTGAAATTTGGGTCGTGCCCTCAAACCGTTGGTCCCGTGGCCATTCTATCGGTTCCTACAAGATACATTGGTCTCGTGGAATGTGTTAGCATCGCTCATAGGGGCGTTTGGGAGGTGGTTCATGGTTCTTCCCTTTAGCGGCAAGTTTTTAAGTCTTAGTGTCGATTTTTTAAAATTTGAGACGAGCTCTCAACTTGTGGGTCCTGTGGCCAAGAAGTTGGTTCCTATGACATACGCTGGTTCCTTGGGAGGTGTTGGGACAGCTCATGGGTTCGGTTGGGGTGTGGTTCGTGGTTCCTCCCTCTAACGGTATCTTTTCAAGCCTAAGTGTAAATATTTTGAAATTTGGGCATTGCTCTGAAACCGTGGATCCCTTGGCCATATAATCGATTCCTACGTGATACATTAGTTGCTTGGGAGGTATTGGCGTCACTCACAAGTCCGTTTGGGGGCTGGTTCATGGTTCCTCCCCTAAGGGAATGCTTTCAAGCATAAGTGTAGATGTTTTGAAATTTTGTCCATTCCTATGAGATACTATTGTACCATGGAAAGTGTTAAGGCCACTCACAAGGATGTTTGAAGGGTGGTTCCTCCCTCTAACGACATATTTTAATCAAAAGTGTAGATAGTTGTGATCTCAAATCGTGGATCCCGTGGACATGTGCTTGGTTACTATGAGATACATTGGTCCCATGGGAGGGGTTGGGGCTGCTCATAGGGATGTTTGTGGGGTGGTTCATGGTTCCACCCTCCAATGACATGTTTTTAAGATTAAGTGTGGATATTATTATGTTTGTGTTATGATCTCAAGACGTGGTTCCCTTTGCCATGCAGTCAATTCCTACGAGATACGTTTGTCCCGTGGGAGGTGTTAGTGCCGGTCACTGGGCTGTTTGGGGGTGGTTGATGGTTCTTCCCTATAACGACATGTTTTCAAGCCTAAGTGTCGATATTATAGAATTTGGTTTGTTCTCTCAAACTGAGGGTCCCATGGAGATGCGATCGGTTGCTAGGAGATTCTTTGGTCCTATGGGAGGTGTTGGCATAACTCACATGGACATTTGGGTGGTGTTTCGTGATTTCGCTGTCTAACGGCATATTTTCAAGCCTAAGTGTAAATATTCTAAAATTTTATGTCCTGCTCTCAAACTGTGGGTCCCGTGGCCACGCGGTTAGTTCCTACGAACTATGTTGGTCATGTAAGAGGAGTTGGTTACACTCACGGGGCCGCTTGAAGGGAGCTTCTTGGTTCCTCCGTCTAACGACATGTTTTCACGACTAAATGTTGATATTCTGAAATTTGGGTTGCTCTCACAAACTGAGGGTCCCATGGCCACGCGATCGGTTCCTACAAGAAACATTGGCACCGCTCACGGGTCCGTTTGGGAGGTGATTCGTTGTTTCTCCCTATAACAACATGTTTTCAAGCTTAAGTATAGAAGTTTTTTGAAATTTTTGTTGTGATCTAAAACTGTCGATCCTGTGGCCATGCGATTGGTTATTACGAGATACGTTGGTCCTGTGGGAGGTGTTACCACTCACGAGGCCATTTTGGTGATGGTTCGTGGTTCTGCACTCTAACAACATATTTTTAAAGCCTAAGTTTAGATATTCTAAAAGTTTGGCCTTTCTCTCAATCCGTTGGTCCCGTGGCCATGTAGTTAGTTCCTACGAGCTACGTTGGTCTCTTGGGAGGTATTGGAACTTCACACGGGCCGTTAGGGGTTTGGTTCATGGTTCCACCCCCTAATGGCTTGTTTTTAAGCAAAAGTGCGAATATTCTGAAATTTGGTTTGTGCTCTCAAATCCTGGATCCCGTGGCCATATAGTCAGTTATTATGAGATATGTTAGTACCATGGGAGGTGTTGGAGCTGCTCACGAGGCTGTTTGGGCTGTGGTTCATGGTTTTGCCTTCTAACAGCACGTTTTGAAGCCTAAGTGTAGATATTATGAAATTTAAGTCGTCCTCTCAAACTGATGATCATGTGTCCATGCGATCGGTTCCTACAAACAACGTTGGTCCCATGGGAGGGGTTGACACTACTTAAGAGGTCGTTTGGGGGGTGGATTGTGGTTCCATCTTCTGATGATACATTTTTAGCTTAAGTGTAGGTATTCAAAAATTGTTTCCATGCTCTCAAACCATGGGTCCCGTCGCCATGCGATCCATTCCTGCGAGATATGTTGATCCCATGGGAGGTGTTAGAGCCGCTCACGGGTCCATTTGGGGGTTGGTCCATGGTTACTCCCTCTAGTGGTATGTTTTCAAGCTAAAGTGTAGATATTCAAAAATTTGGGCCCTGCTTTGAAACCGCGGGCCCTGTGGACATGCGGTTGATTTCAACAAGTTACATTGGTCCCGTAGGATATGTTGGCACTGTCCCCGGGGTCTTTTGTGGGGGTGGTTCTTGGTTTCTCCGTGTAATAGCATATTTTCAAGCCTAAGTGAAGATATTCTGAAATTTGGATTGTGCTATCAAATCGTGGGTCCCGTTGCCACGCAATCGGTTCCTATGAGATACGTTTGTCCCGTGGAAGATATTAGCACCACTTACGAGGTCGTTTGGGGTGTGGTTCATGGTTCCTCCCTCTAACGGCATATTTTGAAACCTAAGTGTAGATATTCTAAAATTTGGATATTCTGAAACTTGGGTCGTGCTCACAAACTGTGGGTCCCGTGGATACGCGATCGTTTCCTATTAGATACGTCAGTCCCGTGGGAGGTGTTAGCGTTGATCATGTGGACATTTTAGGGGTGGTTCATTGTTCCTCCCTCTAACGGCATATTTGCAAGTCTCAGTGTAGATATTCTTAATTTTGAAAAATAGACACCACATTCTAGGACCCCCTAAGTCTCTCCGTAGATCCCTTACGCCTCCCCATATCACTACAAACCCTAGGTCATACTCATAGTACTAATTTAAAGGACATTAGGTGCCCCTAGGACCTATTTGACTATGTTTAATTTTATCGTCTCAGCAAAATCTATTTGAGTCTTTGAAAGGCTCTGAATCCCCTTTCCAATGGTCTGCCCTGTGAGCTAATCAACATAACGGTTCGAATGAATGAATCCATTTACTACTAAGAATCAATTTGGAGGACACCTCGCACTCTCGGGCCTTGATTTGACCCCAATAAACTTCATCATCGGAGTAAAATCTCTTTGAAAATTCGAAGGGTATTGAAACCCCTTTCCAACGATTCTCCACCTGTGTAAAACGGCATAACCATTCCGACGAACAATCAGTTTTCCCCCAAAAATTTATCAGGAGGCCTCGGGCACTCTCGGACTCCATTTTACCAAAATCAACTCTTTAGATCGAATGAGACTTAATATATCTCTGAAGGGAACATAATACCCTTTCCAACAGTCTACCTCGTGTGCAATTCTGACTTACAGTGCAAAGGAACGATCTATTTTACTCCAAGAGGTCCTCGATCACTTTTGAGCCCCGGTTGACAAAAGCAAAATTTTTTAACTGAGTAAATCTATCTGGAATGCCAAATTATATCTCCTAACCTTTCCAATGGTCCACTCCATGTGCGATTTTGAGTTACCATGCAAACAAATGATTTGTTCCCGTCTGACGATCTCTGTCCAAAGGATCGACGTGTGCTTCTGATCCACATTTTACCCAAAGTCTACTCCTAAACACGGGATAGTTCCAAAAGACTTGTAAAGGTCTATGAATTACCTTTCTAATGGGATGACCCGCGCATGATTCAGATGAGCGAATTATGTTCTACGACTTTTTTCCAAAAAAATCTAAACGAGATTTCCAATTGGCAGGTTCAGTTCCCTGCCTATCGATAGTGTGTCTACGGTCACCTGCCAATAGGTAGGACTAGGGCAATACCGATCGGGATCACCCCTGACACTATAAATAGAGGGCATGGCTTCACTCCTAAAGAACATAAAAGATCCATCAGCATCAGTGATCTTAACAACATTCTCTCAAAATCAACAAACTTCCTCCATTAGAAATTCCATTCAAGCTTACATTCCCATCATTTTCATACCTAATTTGGCAAAAACACATTCTCTCTCATCCAACATTCATCTCACAATCAAGGCAGTTCCTCCATGATCAAAGAAGGTCCAAATCCTTCCCCCCCTTTTTAAATTCCTTATTTTTGCATAAATTTCATTTGATTCAAAATCTACTTCTTACTTTAGTTCATACATATCAATATCTACATTTTTAGCAGTATATTGAACATATTGTATTTTCTATAAAAAAATCCAAAATAAACAAAAAGAGGGGTACGCCGATGAATTTCGAACCGGATTATCCATCACACTTTTTTTACAACTAAAAAAAACATTTTCTACACACACACCTATAGTAAAATCCCGTTCGTAAATATGGGATAAACCCCAACTACCATGTTGCATTCGAACTATGTGGACTTTGATGCCTTTATAGGCTATGTTGGCATTTTGTATTAAGACCCGAGACTCGAGTTCAATTTTGAAATTTTCTCAAATTTTGGTTTATCAATTTCTCTAAATCCTCCAATTTTCCTAAATCTCCCATTTTCATATTCCTGCATTAGTACACATATCGTGTTTGTGATTCTTATTAGCATTTCATCCAAAACATATTATCATTTCAGAAAAATGATCAATATCACGATAAACGCATACATCATATTTTCTATATATTATTTTAGTAGCATTCCTATGGATAACCTCACTCTATCTCTTCCATGGTATGACTTGGGTGATTCTGATCTATATTACATATGCACGCACTCAAACTTCATGTAGAAATTATGGAAGACAATAAAACTATCCCATGAGAGCCCAAAAGGGCGGGATGGGTGTCGCACACTTTCCCATTCCATAACTTAGCCCCTGAACCCTTCGAACTATTGGTTTTGTATGCATTAATTTGTCTTTGATGCTCTCTGTCAAGGTGGCAACATGTTCTTTTGTCCGTTTTGTGCAAAATAGGCTTGTGACTCCAAATCTTTACATTTTCCCCACATTAATGATGGATGAGGTGTTCCTAAGTAAGGCATGAGCCTTTTTACTCGCCTTCTTTTTCCATCATCATCCCCGCTATTTTTAGGAGGAAAAAGTGAGAGAAGAGGAAGGGGCGTCTGATCTCGATCGGGATTG
The DNA here is from genome assembly GCA_949130495.1 of Sambucus nigra. Classification (NCBI taxonomy): domain Eukaryota; kingdom Viridiplantae; phylum Streptophyta; class Magnoliopsida; order Dipsacales; family Adoxaceae; genus Sambucus; species Sambucus nigra. The sequence goes on along the minus strand of OX422214.1, from coordinate 376,307,114 downwards.
AAACATGGGTTGTTCTCTCAAATAGTGGGTTCTTTGGCCACCCATTTGGTTCATACGAGGCACGTTGGTCCCATGGGAGGTGTTGGCGCCGTACACGAGGACGTTTGGGGGATGGTTTGTGGTTACTCCATGAAATGGCATATTTTCCAGCCTAAGTGTAGATATTCTGAAATTTGGACCATGCTCTAAAACTATGATTCCCATGGCCACACGATCAGTTCCTATGAGATATGTTGGCCCGTGGGAGGTGTAGGCGCCTCTCACGGGGCCGTTTTGGGGTGGTTCTTACTTCCTCCCTCTAATGTTACATTTTAACCCAAAGTGTATATATTTTGAAATTTGGGTTATCCTTTCAAACTGTGGGTGCCGTGGCCATGGGATCGATTCCTACGAGATATGTTGGTCCCTTGGGAGGTGTTGACGCTGCTCACAAGGACATTTGAGGGGTGGTTCGTTGTTTCGCCCTCCAACGACATCTTTTTGAGTCTAAGTGTAGATATTCTGAAATTTGGGTTGTGATCTCAAACTGGGGGTCCCATGGCCACGCAATCGATTCCTATGACTTATGTGGTCCCTTGGAAGGTGTTGGAGCCACTCACAGGGCTGTTTGGGCAGTTGTTCCTTGTTCCACCCTCTAACGACATGTTTTCTAAAATAAGTGTAGATATTCTAAAATTTGTGTCATGCTCTTAAACTGTGGGTCTCGAGGACACGCGGTTGGTTCCTAGGAGCTACGTTGGTCTCATGCGAGGTGTTAGCACTGCTTATGGGTCCATTTTAGGGAATGTTTGTGGTTACGTCCTCTAACGACATGTTTTCAAGCTTAAGTGTAGATATTATAAAATTTGGGCCCTGCCCTCAAACCGTGGGTCCTTTGGTAACATGGTCATTTCTAACGAGCTATGTTGGTCCCATGGGAGGTGTGGCACCGCTCATGATGCCGTTTTGGGGTTGGTTGGCTGTTCCTCCCTCTAAGGGCATGTTATTTAAGCCTAAGTGTAGATATTCTAAAATTTGGGTCGTTCTCTCAAGTCATGGGTCCCGTGGCCACGTGGTCGGTTCCTAGAAGATAGTTGGTCCCATGAAGGTCCTTGGCACTCCTCACGGGATAGTTGGGGGGTGGTTTCACACTCTAACAGAATGTTTTCAATCCTATGAGTGCATATTCTAAAATTTGGGCGGTGCTCTCAAATCGTGGGTCCCGTGGCCACGCGATTGGTTCTTATGAGATATGTTAGACGTGTGGGAGGTGTTGGTGCCGCTCACGACGTAGTTAGGTGGGTGGTTCATGGTTTCGACTTCTAAGGGTATGTTTTCAAGCCTATGTGTAGATATTCTAAAATTTGGGTGGTGTTCTCAAACGGGGGCTCCCGTGACCATGTGGTCGGTTCCTATGAGTTACGTTGGTCCCATGTGAGGTTTTTGAGCCGCTTAAGGGGCCATTTGGGTGGTGGTTCATGGTTCCATCATATAACAACATATTTTCAAGACTAAGTTTAAATATTCTTAAATTTGGGTCGTTCTCTCAAATCTTGGGTCCCGTGGCCACGCGATCGATTCGTACGAGATACGTTGGTCTCATGGGAGGTTTTATGGCACCTCTCACGAGGCCATTTTTGGGGTGGTTCGTCATTACACCCTCTAATGGCATAGTTTCAAGCCTTAGTTTAGATATTCAGAAATTTGGGTTGTAGACACCATATTCTAGGACCCCTTAAGTCTCTCTTTATGTCCCTAGCGCCTCCCTATTTCCATACAAACCTAGGTCATACTCCAAGTACCAGTCTAAAGGCAAAAGGGTTCCACCGAGCCCCGTTTGACTCCGACCAACTCTATCACCAGAGCAAAATCTCTTTGAATCATCGAAAGGCTCTAAATCCTCTTTCCAACGGTTTGCCTCGTGAGCGATTTGGCATAACGGTTTGGCCGAACGAACCCTTTTACTACTGAGAATCAATTTGGATGCCACCGAGTGCTCCTGGGCCCCGATTTGAACCCAATCAACTTCATCATTAGGGAAAACAATTTTTGAAACTTAAAAGTTCACTGAAACCCCTTTCCAATGGTCCGACCCATGTGAAAACGGTATAATAGTTCAGAAGAACGATCAGTTTTCCCTCGAAAATCGATCCAAAGGCCACTGGTACTCTCGGGACCTATTTGACCAAAGTCATATCCTTAGATCGAATGAGGCTGAGTGACTCCGAAGGGCACATAATACCCTTTCCAACTGTCCACCCCGTGCATAATTCGGACTTACGGTGCGAACGAACGGTCTGTTTTACTCTGAGAGGTCACTGGGCACATTCGATCCTCAGTTTACCAAATTCAACTATCCAAACTGAGCAAAGCTATTTGGATTTTCGAAGAAAATATCCTAATATTTCCAGTGGTCCAACCCTTGCATGATTTTGAGTTACCATGCAAATGAATGATCTGTTTCCGTCTAACGATCTCCGGTCCAAAGGATCGATTTGCGCTTCTGAGCCACATATGACCCAAAGTCAACTCCCAAACCCATGAGAGGTACAAGGTAACTTGATGGTATTTGAATAACCTTTCTATTGGAATGACCCGTGCATGATTCGAATCAATGAATTACGTTTTACAACCATTTTTTGAGAAAAATATGTACAAGAATGCCAATTGGCTGGTCCAGTTTCTTGCCTATCGGCAATATGTCTAGGGTCACCTGGTGATAGGCAGGAGTAGGGAAATGACGATCAACACCACCCCTAAACCTATAAATATAGTGCATGACTTGACTTCTATATAACACCAAAGATCCATTAGCAACATTCTCTCAAAATCAACAAAGTTCCTCCACGTGAAATTCTGTTCAAGCTTACATTCCCATCCTTTTCATACCCAATTTGACGAAATCACATTCTCTCTCATCAAACATTCATCTCACAATCAAGGGAGTTCGTCCAAGATCAAAGATCAATCTTCAGAGAAGATCCAAATCCTTACCTCTCTCTTTAAATTCCTTATTTTGCATAAATTTCATTAGATTCATAATCTAGTTCTTAACCCAAAAAACATAAAGAGAGGGGTATGCCTATGAATTCCATATGGGATTATCCATCGCACTTTTTTCAAAACTAAACAAACCATTTTCTACACACACATTAATAATAAAATCCCGTTTGAAGCTATGGGATAAACCTCACCCCCCATGTCACATTATAACTATGCGGACTTTGATTCCTTTATAAGCTTTGTAGGAGTTTTGGATTAAGACTAGACACTCGAGTACAATTTTCCATTTTTCTCAATTTTCTAGTTTATCAATTTATCTAAATCCTCCAATTTTCATCAATCTCCCATTTTCAAATTCTTGCATTAGTATACATATTATGTTTGTGATTCTTAATATCATTTTATCCAAAATATATTATCGTTTCATCCAAACGATCAATATCGTGATAAATGCATAAATCATATTTTTTATATATTATTTTAGGAACATTCCTATCGATGACCTCACTCTATCTCTTCCATGGTATGAGTTGAGTGATTTTGATCTCCATTATATATACACGCAGAGACCATTCACGGACAAATAAAGGAAAAAAATAACACTAGCCCATGAGAGATCGGAAGGGCGGGATGAGTCCCTAACACTTTCCCATTTCGTATCTTAGCCCGCGAACCCTTCGAACTATTGGTTTCGTATGCATCAGTTTGTCTTTGATGCCGCTCTCTCGAGGAAACATGTTCTTTTGCATGTTTTGTGCAAAATAGTCTAAAGACTCCATCTCTTTACATTTACCCCACACTGATGATGGTTGTAGCATTCCTAAGTAGGACGTGAGACCGTTCGACCCCATTCCTTTTCCATCATCATCCCCCCTTTTCTGGGACGAAGAAGCAAGAAGAGAGTAAGCAGTGCACAATATTGATCGGGATGGCCATAATGGCGACTCCACTAGGGACGTTTTTCATAACATGGATAGACTCTGTTTGCATGGGTGTCTTGTTTTCTTATATGCCTATGCACCTACTTGTATGTTCCCTTATTCTCCTATATTATTTCTTGCACAAATTTACCTCATATTTATGTCACTACTCACTCACACACGTGTAGAAATTCTCCATGTACACTTCACACCACGTGCACCTAGGTTCACTTATATGTACATGTTGCAAACACCATTTAGAAATCCATGCTTATGTGTCACTAACACACACCTCCAAATACCATACTTGTATATTCCCATGCTCACTCACACTTATCACACATGACTTGTAGTTAATATATGTTTAGGTTCACTTCCACACGTCTCTTGTAGATAATTACACATCACTCACTCTCACATATCCATGCTTAGTATAGATTTACTTTTTATACTTGTACCTTACTCCCTACTTATTATGAGTAATAGAGATATTCTCTCCTCAAGATACTAATCAAGAATCAAGCATATTTCATACTAAATCACAAAAGAGCATTGCCTATGACCAAATTTTGTCTCGTAATTGGCAGCTCACTTCGCGATGGGTGGTAGTCCGACAGGTCATAGTTAGACTAAGCGATATGACTCTCACCTTTCATTGGCCAAGTACCTTCGACGTATATCGAATGATTCCCCCCCCACCACACATCACACTACTTGAACGAAGTCATGGCGGGAGGTATATCACAGGGAACTCGTTCACGTACCTCGAGTGTATCGAATTGCTTCTCACACGTAGTATCCCCACGAGTTATATCATGATTCCATTCATGTACATTCAGGTATATCAAATGGCTTGTCCACATGTATCGATTTCCCTCAAAGGCAAGGTGTACATCATGGAACTCATACCAAAGAGTGGTACCCTTCCAATTAACCGAACAATTGTATACCCATATATAGGTGTTAAACCTAGGGCCCTCATATTAAGTTTACCAGTTTCTACCCAAAATCTATCGAAATGATGGGCTGGCAACAAGCCACATTATTGTGTAAATTTTTAAAATGATACCCTGCTCAGGAGCTTGGTAATAAGTCAAACCATAGAATTTACATATTTTTCAAACCTAATTTTTCTAGGCTCGGGTCCTGTTCGACATTTCTTGTTACATTTAGGTAAACCTAATATAAGTAAGAACATAATAAACATAATAATAATCATACTGATACCCCTCTCTCATTTTCCTCTTTCTTTACCCATAAGTGTCAAAAACATTTTTCCTCTTTTATCAAAAACATTTACGTTCCTCCCTTTTTACACCAAAATATTTTGTCCTCGTCTTTTCCAAAAATGTCAAAAACATTTTCCTTTTCTAAAATTAATAGTTTTCCCTTTTAAAAAAAAAATAAATCCCAATTTTCTCCTTCTCAGGTCAATCGCATACCCTTTACCTGACTCCCTATTGTCTTCGGTCTTTAGTCTAACCATCCCGAAGCTCCGTAAGTCCCATCCCTTCCTCTGAGTTCAGAATTCATTTTCTTTCCATGTATAACACAAAACCAGTACCGAATGTGCATCAAGATTTGATGGCAATCCTACCTCAACTTACTTCCAAGACTGACAACCTTGAAACTGAGGTTCAGGAAATGCAACGAGACTGGGTCCCTATTCCTGAAGAGACCAAGGTCCGCTTCCCTCGCGCTATTGGTCATCCCGCACTCGAGCCTATTGGAGTTCCCGAGGAATACCAGAAGTCAATGGACCGCCGCCAGCGCAACTTCTTATGCCGAATCTTTCCCATAATGGGGATAACTTACCCATGACAGTTTATTTGAAGGAGGAAGAACTGAACAAGGTCAAGGAAGACCTCAAGATGTTTACCAAGAAGTTCGACCAAGTCAGACTCTCTCTAAAGTACATGGACTACACCCACATGTATCCTTATACTAAAGCCAGGTTATTAAAAAAGTTTAAGATGGCCAACAATGAGAAGTTTCGGTGGTAGTGGACCTCCAATTGTTCATCTCCATAGCTATCACCGAGTCATGACCCTCCTAGGTTCCTCTAAGGAAATAATGGCCCAAATATTCCAATAGACCTCGAAGGACAGCTCTCTTCGATGGTTCTTATCTCTCAAGGAGTCCACAATCAGGAACTAGGAGGAAGTTGCCCACAAGTTCATGCCAGAGTACAAGTACAACAAAGAGTTAGAGGTTACTAATCATGACTTACAGTATCTCAAGCTGAACCCTAGGGAATCAACTAGTAACTTTATATCAAGGTGGAGAGAGAAATCATCCACCGAGGAGGAGCAAGTCATCATTGTGAATAAGAACTTCTTACCCCATGTCCAAGAAACGATGGGAGGATAATACTTCCCTCATTTTTTAGCCCTCCGAGAAGTAGGAGTGGAGTTCGAAGAAGGTCTTGCCAACACAAAAGTTGAACCAAAGAAAGTATATGAATAGTTCACTCACAGAAAATTTGAGAATCTAGTCAGTACCGCAGTTTCAACCATCAACAACATCTCTCAGCCTGCTACTCCATTGGCACCAGAATATCACCCTAACCTAGTCTGAAAAGAATACACCGAGATTCACGCTCCCCTCTCCAAAGTTTACCAGGACCTCTTAATCCGAAACCTTATCAAACCAATGAACCCTCGTCCATCACAAAAACCGCTACCCAAAAATTTCAAACTAGATTCCGATTGTGACTTTCACCAAACTGTTGGTTATACCATCGACTAGTTTTTCCATATCTAAAATATGATCTAAGGTCTAATCAATCGGGGTGTCATCGCCCTACTAGCCTATCATAAAGAAAACACCACCCATAATCAGTCTCGAATCATACAAATATCGTCTTTCTAGAAGAGGACCTAGAATTTGACCTATTTACCCAAATCATACCCATATATTTTCCCGTACCTCTCCAAGTATGCCCATTTTTCTCCTACACCCTACCAGCTTCCCCGATCAGGCCTTATCACTCCTTACTAGAGCATGCATCGTTGTCTTCACCCGTTTTGGAGGTAAAGATATGGAATTAATAGAAGTGTTAAAACAACTCCTAGAGTTTGGGATGAAATTTCCCTCCCAGCTAACCATTGACTACCAGAGATTTAGCGTGCTGTTCTTTGAAGCTCGAAAATGGGACTGAGAGTCAGACGATTGGATGGTACCGATTGATGAAGTCAGTCGAAATGAGGTGGTCCAAATCATGGTGGATTTATTTCGACAGATAAATAATATTTGCAGTATACCTGAGCTACTTGATGACTTCAAACTACAAGGGCATCTAGTCTCTTCACTTCTATATTTCCCCACTGAATGGAAGGACTTATACAAAGAGGACATTAAAGTTGTGGAGTGTATTGACTTTTTTATGGAAATATAATATTGTCACTACCGGATGGGGGGACAAAATTGATGATTCAGATGAAGAGAAGAGCCCAAAAAAGGTTAGCCTGATAGTCAACATATGTGGGATGATATCATTTGAGGAGCTGATAGGAGAAATCCACAAGGTGGCTGAATAAATCAAGATCGATGAGGAAACATGGTTTCTATTTTTCCCCTCATCTATGAACCATATGACCAAGTCCGAAAGTCACTACCAAGTCCCAAGCCTTCAACCATCAATAAGCGAGAAAGGAAACTTCTGTCGAGAATCTTTCAATTCCAGAAATGACCTTTGAGGAAAGTAAGATCCAAGATCAGTTGACGAAAAATCAAGACAACATAACTCTATGGGGACACTTTATGTCTTTTAAGCTTCATCGTAATGCCTTGATCAAGCTATTCATAGGACCCACAGTTCCTCCTTTTACCACATCAGAAGAATCATTGAATCTGGTTGGATCCCTAACAATTACTAGAATGCTCTCAATCTTCGAAGAAGAAATCCTCGAAATAGGGCCAAATCACAATAATGCTCTAAATATCTCTATCGAAGTCGTAGGAAAGACCGTACCACTTTCACTTATTGATAATGGATCGGCTCTTAATGTCTTCCCATTAAGGAACCTTAATTATTTGGGATTGAAAGTGAGCGACCTGGATCCAACCTCTGTCACGGTACATGCCTACAATAATATCCACTAAGAAGTTATGGGATCCATAAATCTTGTAATAGGGTCTTACCCTATAAATCCGATTGTGGAATTCCAATTCATCAATATGCCAACGTGTTTCAATCTGCTACTTGGATGACCATGGCTACATAGAATCAAGGGTGTGCCATTTTCCCTTCATAAAAAACTAAAGCTCTTCGCTAATGGGTAAGTCATTATTATCTTGGGCGACGATGACAATATCGAGAATGCAAGCACGAGTAATCCACTACTTGAGACACATCAAGGGGCAAATAATATGCTTCTGTCAAGTTTTTGAGTTGAACCACTTCTACTCCCAGCAGGGAACAATTTCATAGATAGGGTTTATCCATAACATCACCCTCATGGAATAGTCAAGGTGATATAGATGTTCAAAAAGATGTACTTCATGCCCTAATTAGGGATGGGATGAAAATAATAAGGGATACTTGAACCCATTATGTTTCCTCCCTGTGTCTTGGGTTATCATCCATCCGTAGATGAACTCAGAATGCTCCGCCAACCTTGACTAAAGAGAAGGCTAGAAAATGCAAAGACTGCCTTAAGAGATTCATTGAATGGAAGATTCATAGAGTGGGTGAAGATTTCTCCTTTTGCGCCATTCCTGGACCATAGTATGATCATGTGGATAATAATATGAAACTCGAAATGGAGATCTTTTTCCAAGATAATGACTCATGGACCAGAAGTTACCAGCATTAAGTGAAAGCACTCATTGAGAAGACCATAGATGATACCAAAGATTTTGAGGGAAGTGACTCTGAGGATTATTTCAACTTACAAACATTGGGGTTGGCACTCTGCATGATCCACTTACGGTCAATATCATTGAATATATCCCACTATGCTTAAAGCTTCTGATGCACCTCTCCTCACTAAAATCATGTACCAGTTACGCCTGCTGATATTCAACCAAACCCTGCTTTATTATAGAATTTCTTCTTCCCTAGTTGTTATTCCTTACTTTGATGTAAGAAAAATCTCCTTTGATGAGGTTTTGAATGCTATTTTTCCTATCAATGAAATAAATAAATATTTTGAGTGACTTGTTCTGCCTTACATTAATTATCTTGATTTTAATCAAAGTCTTGATGATGATGATGATGATGATTTTGCAAATGAAAAAATCTTAACTAATCAAAAAAAGGTTAATAACAAACAACATAACTACGTTTAAGTTATTGAAGATGAAATTATGGTTATTAATCTCTGTTCTAGTAACCAACTGTGCGAGATTAGGATAGGGGGAACCCTTAACGAGCATGAGAAAGGAATTTTTAGACATCTTCGCATGGTCCTACGATGACATTCTTACATTTAATTCGAGATAGCTCAACACAAGATTCCTACTCTCCCCGAATGCAAACTGGTCAAACAGAAACTGTGAAAGCTTTGCACCGAATGGTCTTTCAAAGTTAAGGAAGAAGTGGTCAAACAGTTGAACACGGGTTTCATTCGTGTGATCGAGTATCCCACATGACTATCCAATACCTTACCCGTGCCAAAATCAGGAGGGAAGGTTCGTATGTGTGTTGACTACCGAGACTTGAATAAGGCCTCTCCAAAGGATGATTACCCTCTACTCAACATCAACATGATTGTGGACAATACAGCCAGTCACGCTCTCAAGTCATTTTTTGATGCATTTTTCGGATATAACCAGACCAAAATGCACCTGAATCATCAAGAGAAAACCGCATTCATCAATCCTTGGGGAACCTTTTACTACACCGTTATGTTTTTTAGTTTAAAAAATGCAGGGGCTACCTACTAAAGGGATGCCATAACCATCTTTCATAATCTAAAACACAAAGAAGTTGAGGCCTATGTGGATGATATGATTATCAAGTCTAAGAGTAGGAAGTGTCATGTTTACATGCTCAGGAAATTCTTTGAGTGACTGCAGCAATACCACATGTGACTTAACCTACAAAAATGTGTCTTCAGTGTTATCAAAGGAAAACTCTCATGATTCTTGGATTGTGAGAAAGGTATAGAAGAAGATCCTTCCAAACTGAAAGTCATACTTGATATGCCACTACCCAGAATGGAGAATGATGTCCAGGGATTCCTTGGTAAATTATAGTATATTAACAGTTCATCAGCCAATCGACTTCCATCTGTGAGGCCATATTCAAACTACTCCAAAATAATTCAATTGATGTTTGGAACGAATCTTTCCAGGAAGCATGTGACCGAATAAAGCAATACCTAACCAACCTTCGACACTCATTCCACAACAGCCTGGTCTTCCTCTACTCCTATACTTAACTAAAATAGATACTATAGTTGGGGATTTACTAACCCAATACCTTGAAGAATCTCATAAAGAGATATCCATTTACTACGCTAGTCATAAGTTAGTCGGGTATGAAGTTAACTACACAACTATGGAGAAAGCATGTGTCACTCTTTCTTGGGTCACTAAAAAGTTATGGCAGTACATGTTCACCTTTCCCATCAAACTTGTATCCCAGATGGATCCTATAAAGTATCTACTCAAAAATCTTGCCTTGACCATATAAATAGACCATTGATTAATTCTTCTAGTCAAATTTGATATTTTCTATGTCACGGAGAAAGCCATGAAAGGAAAATCCATCTTTGAATACCTTACTAACTACCCTATGAAAGAAGCCGATGTCAAGATTTTTAAGTTCTCGGATGAGAATATCCTTTATACCACTCAATAAGATCTTCGATGGAAAATGTTCTTTGACAGTGACGTCAATAAGAAAGGGTATGGCATTGTGATACTCCTAATTTCACCTGATGACTCTTATACTCCCATTGACATCAAGCTAGATTTTCCTTACATAAACAATATGATAGAATATGAGGCGAGCACGTTAGGCCTCAAAGTTTCCCTTAAAAAAGAATTCAATACCTAGATGTCTATAGAGATTCAACTCTCATCATTAGTCAAGTGCTCAGAAGATGGAAAGTTAAGGATGGGAAACTTTTACCCTTCCATGCCCACTTAGAAGATCTAGTTTCCTAATTCTAAAAAATCACCTTCCACTATCTACCCAGAGCAAAAAACAACCCATCCAATGCCATTGCTACCTTGGCCTCCGTGACTGACAAGCCCGAAGGAATAACCATGGCTCCTTTCCTTATCCAAAAGTAAGATAAACTAACCCACTATTACCACATTGAGCTTATCACAGAAGATCTCGAGATTACTGACTGATGGTACTATGATATTTAGCGTCTCCTCAACCATGGTAGTTACCCCTAAGGTTCTGATAAGAAACACTGAGCAACCCTCCGCAGACTGGCTACCCAGTACATTGCCTGCGATAAATCACTATTAAATAAAAACTTCGATGGAACCAATTGCATTGTATCGCAGGGGCTGACATTGAAAGGATGATGCAAAAAATCCACAATGGGGAATGCGGATCCCACATGAATGGCTATATGCTTGCCAAGAAAATCATCCAATAAGGTTACTACTAGACTACCATGTTTTAGGATTGCACAACCTACGTTCGAAGATATCTCATATGCCATAAATTTTCTGACCTATAACACCTTCCTCCATGGTAATTGTACATACATGACTTCACCCTGGTTTTTATCTACATGGGGCATTGACATCATAGGGAATGTTACACCCAAAGTGTCTAAAGGGTATGAGTTCATCCTAGTTGCCATTGACTACTTCACTAAATGGGTCTAAGCGTAGTCATACACAGTTTTGAATGCTAAGAAAGTGACCAAGTTCATCAATAAAAACATCATCTGTCGATACGGGGTCTAACATGAGCTGGTGTCAGACAATGGGTTACATTTTTTGGCAAATGTTACCGAGGTTGTAGACAAGTATGGTATTCAAAGACACAAATATTCTCCCTATAGACCTCAAACCAATGGAGAAGTAGAAGTCGCCTATAACAATCTTAAAGCCATCATTAGTAAGATGATCGAGAGTTGTCGATATTGGTCCGATTGGATCCCCTATGCCCTCTAGGGCTAGTTCACTTCAGTTCGAACCCCTACTGGGGCTACCCCTTACTTTATGGTATACAACATGAAAACATTACTACCCATAGTGCTGGAAATCCCTTCACTGCATGTCATGATAGAAAGAAACGTTAGGGAGGAAGATTAGCGTCAAAGCCGTCTCGATGAGTTATCATTATTGGACGAAAGGAGGCGAAAAACTCTATATCACATTCAAGGATACCATCGCTAAATATCTCGATCATTCAATAAGTGAGTCAAGGACCTTTGTGTCCGAGAAGGGGACTTAGCCCTTAAAGAGATAGTAGAGCGCATATGGGACCCCAGAGGGAAATTCAAGCCGAATTGGAGTGGCCCCTAGATCGTAAAGAATATTTGTCACGCATCACCACTATACTCATCGACCTTTATGGGGAGGAAATGCCTCATCCAGTCAACATGGACCATATTAAGAAAATCTACCCCTAGTTCCAAATCTGAGCACGCTACGACCCTTCTATTCTAAAAAAATTCTTTATTTCCTTCTATCCATAACTAAGTGGGACCCGATCCTCTAAAAAACCTTTCAAAAATGAATTTTAGAAAATTTTCAAAACCATCAGAGGTACATAGGCAGCTCATCTACTTTACATGAGTACAACTCCGTTCTTTTCTAATAAATGATATTCTTTTCGTATATCCGAGAACGACAGTTCATTTTAACATATACATGAAAAAAAGGATTATATATGCTTAGCCATTGGTATAGATCATTCAACTGAAACACTCATAAAGAAGCACAAGTTGATACTCAAACACTTTTTTATTTCATTTTTGGGGAATTTTTGTATAGTTACATTATCGTAGAGAGTCAAACAAAATCCCTTGCTAACATACCAATACCTTCCTAAAACAAAATAAAAACAAGCTCCAGTACTTTTAAAATACCCTCAAATATAACCAAGATGACCAAACAAAACCAAACACCCTTTACAAAAGTTTCACAAATTCTACCCACAACTGCCAAAGAAACTAGCCCCATTATCACCCACATCCCGGGGTCCCCAAACTTACCCTGCTTGAAGAGATTGTCGCTGACGCTTGTGACACCACGTCTAATTAAACATTGGGTGATCAGACCATTATCAAATTAAAATAGGTTTCTCATATTGTTCATTCTTAGCTCACTGTCAAAAACCAAATTAATTACTAACCACCTAAGTTAATTAAACTGGGGCCAAAATTTTAACTTTCAATTAACTGGGAAAAAAGAACATTTTTGAAGTCTAAATCATCATACACAGTAGACTATAATCCAAACCATCATAATGTACAAGTGAATCCAATACATGCTAAAATCCAATGGAAAAAATACCCAAAGTCAAATATAACCTGAATCCAAACTGTAGAGTAAATCAAATACAAGACTAAAACTGCAAGTTGTTCACTGACAACAATTTATGTAAGAGATACAAAATGAGATCTTATGCTAGATATGAATAAAAGAATCGTCTACTCAAAATCATGTTAGCATCCACAATGCTACAGCTCTGAGTCCCTCGAATGATATCATCATGCATGGTGTCCCTGTGGCTAGACACCTACAAGGTTTTAAAAATATTTTACTAGCAAGAGTTAGTACTGAAAACATTTTTAAAACATGTAACAAGTAATTTATCGCAATTAAAATCGGTTATTGATTACACATGTTAGGTTCACGCACAGTCTCTTCAATTTCATCACCTCTCATCTAATGTTCACTCCTAATGTTCTATACTTAGCCCACCTAGCTATCATACCCAAGCTATCTCGACTAAAGTATATAACCGATCCTATCACTAATCTACTTTCCCATACCGCCCATACAACACGATTCACTAGTAACATCTCTCACATGCTGTTCATTTCCCATATAGAATTCACATATGTTATGTTTAATCATTATAATTGAGTCTCACTGCTTAATTCATATAGCATTTCACATCTATCATCATTTAACTTCCATAATTAAGTTTCACTACTTACTTAACCATAGATATTCCCAATATATCTTTGATCATGTAATTAAGGCTTCTCTCTACTTAATTTTCCATTTATATATATATATATATATATATATATATATATATATATATATATATATGTCATCTATAAGTCTACTACCGCACACAAGTAGAGTATCACGAGGTATATATTTCACACACAATATATACTATAAGCACATACTTTATAATAACCTCCCCACATCACCTTTTGGAGGTTATTGTCTTGGAATCATACTTTGAGCACCAATAGTGATTTATATCTATTAGTTTGAAATATATATTTCACACACAATATATATTATAAGGATTATTGGTCCGTAAATCCATCGACCCCAATTATCCTAACAATTACATTGGTCTAGAAAGCCATCGACCCCAAGGTAAATGTAATGTACATTTATATTTTCAAAATATCTTTAATCTCGTAATTAAGTTTCTATCTACTTGATTTATCATCTATAAGTATATCATCTAAAAGTCTACCCTTGCACATAAGTAGAGTATCATGATGTACATATTTTTCACACACAATATATACTATAAGGATTATTGGTCGGGAAAGCCATCGACCCCAATTATCCTAACGTTTACATTGGTTCGGAAAGCCATCAACCCCAAGTTAAATGTAATGTACATGCATATTGTCTCAGACCTTCGTCAATACCAATTAATATTTATGCATATGTATATTCGCACAGACCTTCCATCGATACCAATGAATATTATAAAACTTCGATGTTAGTCTGGAATGTACATTGACCCCAACTCGAATTTTAGTGTATTGGTAGGGAAAGTCATCGACCCCAATACTTAATTTAGAAAATAATAGGTCTTCACACAACCTAAGCTTTAATAAAACTATGTATTCACACAACCAAATCATTCATACTTGTACGTAGTATATTTCTCTCAAATACTGATCGTACATTTTATTTTACGATTTATCTCACTATCGTATTAATTTGAGTATTCACACAACTATAAGGGTCCTAGTTACCCCTTTTTATATCAATTAAGTAGTTAACCTTCTTAACCTACTAACCCCACAAATTTCAGCTCGCTCATGCATTTTCGTAATTATATTCTTATCATCTCGATGTAGAATATATCACAATCATGCCTATGAATCTCGACTTTAATTCTCTTAAAAAATTGAAGTCCAACAGTCAATCATAGACCTACTTCCATATAATTATTCCCTAAATATATTTCTTCAAGGTACCAAACACTTACCCGATAAAATTTTAGTCATTTGAGTCTTAAAAAGTAAAATCTCACAATTTCTGGGCAGTCGAACCGAATTATAAATTTTCTGGCAGATTAATCCTCTTCTGGTAAAATTTTGATTTCTCCCTCTACAGAACTACGATTGACCTGATTCCAAGTTCATTGTAAAGCTAAGTGATATAATTTTCCATAAATCTATGATTCACACTCTAATTCCAAGTAAAATTCAAATAGTAGACATTTAAATTACGTCAAAATTATGGCAGATTACTATGCTCGCATATCAAACACCATATAGTAACATGTCGATTACTCCCTCTATAGAACTTCGATTGACCCGATTGCACGTTCATTGGATATATAAGAGATAGACCTTTACATGAATGGATGTTTACCATTCATTCTACATGCAATCCTACCCAAACATGTGGTTAATTCAAGGTTTTTCAATAGAATTAACCAGTTCTTAAAGCTCCCTACACATGGGTATTATAACTTGAATTTGATTTGCAATAAAAACTTGCCTTGAATTGATAATTATGATTTTGTGGTTCTTTATTGAGGGTTGATTGTTTCTTCTCCAATCTCCCCTTCCAATTAACTTTTCACCACCTTTAGAATTTCTCCTTAAGCTTTGAGAATTATCTGTACTTTCTCTGTAATGGTCTCTCTAGTAGTTTTTGTATTATGAACTATAATCCCCAATCTCCAAATATCAACCGACTTTATAAAAATGACCGAAATACCCTCGATAAGTGTCGATTTGGTTCAAGATTGACCCGAGACTCAAACTATACCCCCGGGTACACTATTTTGACACATCTGGAACCATCTGTGACCTATAAATTATCATCCGAGTCACTTAAAATATATTTCTCATTTTTCACCACAAAATATTCTACACGCATGACTCCCGATGAGATAAAGTAAAAATACGCGCATATCACTCGCCATGTCATATCACCATAATTATCAATTATTTACTATTTGGACTTTATTAAATATTATCATGTAATATTAATCCATATTTAACTCCCGATTAATATCCAATTAAACACATTTACCATTTAATCATTGTAAATTACTTCACTCGCGTAATTGAATTAAAAGGTATTTTTCTCAATTAATTTCTCAAATTAATTAAATAAAATACACGAAAATTAGGGATATTATAATGCATCTTTGAATGACATGCCCGGACTAGCCTGGGAAAAACCAAAACACTTCTCTCCATGGTGTCAGATATGGTGAACCACCTTTGCCCAGTCTTAATAGTCATCATCTTGGCAACTACTCTCCTCCATAACCACTTCATGTAGTCCCTTAAAACATGCTAGACTCGCCCAGCAGACTGAGATGGATGGGTCGATGGTCAGAAATTCTCCCACAAAGATCCTTGTCGCATGCGCATACGCTCTGTCAGATCTTCCTCATGAAAGAAGTCCAGTTTCCACGGAGGCACAATTGTGAGGACATCATTTCATTATTCGAATCACATGTGAGTATCTCGTATACTACTACAACTGCAAAAGACTTATTCATGTTCAATCATACATTAAGACGTGTCTAAATATCAATGTTCTTCAACATTCAAGCCTCCAGGAGATTAATTTTGGTAACGGTGTGTTTAAGTACTTTTGCATTTCACTTAGAGCATTAGGATATTTTTTACAAATTATTTTTGCATTTCGTCAAATAATCTTTTCTAAGTTTTGAGGCGTGCTATTTTCTGACGAAATAAAAAATATTATTTTTTAATTTTTCGTTCGAGTGATAGAGTGTCTTCGTTCGAGTGACACTAATAACTCGTTCGATCGACGACCCGCCTTAAATTTTTTATAAATAGCATATTACACCACTCCATTTTTATTAAGAAGACCTGACATTTTAGTTTCCACAAACAATATAGACTAGAATAATTCTTTATCTTCCTCGTTTGGTGTTTAATCCTTTTTGTTTACAATTCACAAAACATCCCGATCTTTATGTGAATTGTTTTGGAAACCAAGAACACAACTTTGTTGAAGTTTCTCTTATAGAAAAGATCTCTACTGCTGATTAGGTACCACTTGAAAGAAGTACTGGGCTAATTAACTGTGTGTTAATTGGGAGTACTCATGAGTGTTCCTGGGCTGACTAAACTGCAGTTCATGTGGAGTTGTTGCGAAATTTCATTACTAATTTAGGTTGCGGGCTATGTGGGTTTTCTGAGGTTAATCCAATGCAGATTTCATTGTAAGTATTATAGTGAAACAAAAGGTTTTACCCGAAAGTTTTTTTTTCCGAAAATCTATGTGTCAACAATTATTTTTGTTTGTTTGATTTATCCATGCATAGTTGCATGTTTTATGGCTGAATACAATTGGAGTAAAAATTCACACCAATTAAATAAGGTTAGCTTGGAAATTTATGAATTCGGTTTAATCGTTATCACACTCCCGTTTCAACAATATGCTCCCAGCCAAATTAGCGCAGAAGCCTCAAGGGAAAGTAGAAAGAGGTCAGCCTGAGGCCAACTAACCGAACATACTGGTATTCTCCGAGTTTCAAAATAGACAATAGCTCCCCCCACTAATGCACTGACCAATGCAAGCCTCGAGCCCCATACTCGACAAACAAATTCTCCTAGCTCTCGATGTTCAGGCCTATGCTGATAAAATAGCGTGAGAAGAAATTTGGCACCACTCGCAAAGGATACTCAGGTGGGACCACCATATGGAATCTCTTTGACAACCAAATGAACAACATTACGGGGATACACCTTAGAAAGTTGGAATGGCCTTCCTGCCAAGCATCCACAACATTTACAGTCTCCACCAGTATCACCATCGTAGTATTGTGATGGTACGACATACAGGAAATAATGACAGGGGGTTGTGGGTCCACTAACATTTCCCCAGTCAATAACAATAGTTTTAAGACTAGACCCGAAATGAATGCTCCAGCAGAGCCAGTATCACCAACATCCTTCAAATGCCCAGAATGCAACATCGCGGGAAGAGAAATAATTCCTTTCATGGCCAACGGCATCGCCTCCGAAGGAGAAATATGGAGAAGTCCCACAAACAACTCCCTAGGGGACCGAGTAAACTCAGGCATAGCTGCAGCAACACTATGATTTATCCCTAACATGGAAGAAAACTCTTCATAAGTTGGAAAAATTTCATCCACCCAAAAGCGATAAACATGATCTTTAGGGTACCAGAACGCAACTGTTGCCATCAGCATATTCCACTCTATGGGTCATTTGCTCCAAATAGAGACTCGCTGCATGATGAAAGCGTCATAGTTAACATTGTAGGAACATATTTCTTCCAAGGTTTCGAGGTAGTTTGCAAACTTAAAACTACTATGGAGAGACATATCTCAAAATAATAAACTAAGTAAGCGAGAAGAATGTAAAAGAGAAGGACTGTGGAGGTGAGAAGAAAATGCTCCACCCACTCCCCTATTTATACTTGAAAACCATCAAACAAAGATAAGGAACCCTACAGAAATTGGAGGAAAGCGTACCCCACCAGGTACTAAGAAATTGAAGAAAGTGCAATCAAAGACTTGGGTTGATTGGAATGGACTGATATTCCGATAGACATGACAGTGGTCATGCCGATCGGTAATCCCCTATTTTGGGGAAAATCACCCTTTTCCTTTTTTATCAATGTGAAAAAACTCAATAAAAATAATTTTTATTTTAAGGGAATTTTGAATTTCCTTAGCCTTATGTTTTTTCTTATCTCATTTAAAAATAAAATCATTCTCCAATCATTTTAATTCTTTTTACGGTCTCAGCAGCAAAGTAAAAAGAGCATAAAAAGAGCATGCTCATTAGTCACTAAAAATGAAGGTTAACAAAAACATCATTTTGTTTGCATAGATTTTTGTTGTGTTATATCAATTTTAAGAGAAAAAAGGAAATACAAATGGACTCAACCCGAAACCAATTTTCTCCCTCTCTCTCTCTCACCCACCTACATCTCTCTCTCTCTATCTCGCCACCTACAACCTCTCTCTCTCTCTCTAGGAACCTCCTTCCCTGTGACATGCTTTCCTCCCCTGGTGATGAGATAACGTACCCACACTAGGCAGACAACACAAGAAAAGAAGGAACTGAATTCGCATATCCCGAATGTGGGTGGTCACTAAAGATATCCAATCCCTAATATCCTTCATCCAGGTGGTGTAAACCTTGACATGCTGTAAGGAATATTGAAAAGAACAAATCATTCAGTCTAAGACAAAGGAAGAAATTAAGAATTCAAAATGATAAAGAAGATATGAAAAGTATACCTCATGTCAGAGGACCTCCTTTGCAAGCCCTGCTCCTACGAATCCATCGCATTAGGACGGTGCACTATATGCATCGATCTTCCATCATCCCATCGAATTTTGTTAGAAGGATGAGCCAACAGCACAAAATGAACCTCTAAGGTTGTCACTGCCACTAATGTCAACACACCACTTGTTTTGTGGGAGGACCCCACTGGCAGACGCAAACCCACATGGGGAAGAGGCATCAGGTCATATATTATAGGAAGCATCAACCAGCTCAACACAAAGTCCACATAGTCATACATCACCACCATGTCGGTATATGACAGATAAGGCTCACCCATAATGGTCGCTACCTACGCATCATCCAACATCTCGTTTACTCGCCTCAGTTATATCGGGGCCTCGTCGATGATCGTAACCTCATCCTCCACAATCACTCGGACTACTCTCTTCCCGAGGTAACAAGAGTACCCAAACTCATGCGCCAGCAAATGCCGCATCTATATATTTCCCCCCATCAACCCTATATGCTTAATGGCTATAACCCAGGGATAAAGGTAACTTGCATATTCCCCAGAAAGAGAAGAAGATCAATATCAAAAAATATCATTCAAGTAAATATAGACTCAAAAGAAAAAAAGGACTTACCAGCTCACTCGTCGGGCCATTCAAGACCTGATGCATCGCCTCCAGAGAAAGGGACTTCTCTGACTGCTAATTGGACTTTCGCCAGTCTTACATTCGAAAGAAGTCCCCAATAAACTCTTCCTTCAAAGATACCAATTAGGTGTGAAACCCAATCACCTCATAGAACCACGTCTATAAATGACAAAAGGTCAACGATCAAGAAAATCAGGAAACACATGAAGAAAAATGCGAATGCATAAAGAAAAATGCAAAAAATAAATATTACCTCAAGAAGATACATATTCCTAGTAAAAATTTTCTAGCTGCATTGGCTGAAAGAATCAAGTGAAGAATAAAAAGTCGCCAAAGTCAGGCTCCCCCAGTCATAAAGAGAGATGTTAAAAAACAGCCTCAGAAATGGAAAAGACCACATGTGGTAGACATCGCCATTCATCACCACCAAGAAACCCCCCCAACACTAGAAGAATAAACAAATGGGATATCATCGCACCTACGGCCCATCACTCTCGTCATTCTTCCTCTGCAGTAATAACTCCCTCAAAAGAGATAGACGAAGAGAGTCCCCAGAAACTACCCTCTCCACATCATCCAATGTATTCGTCACCACCTTCGGTATCACCCTCAAACACTACACCAAAAATAGGAAACTGGCACGGTTTAAAACATTTCCAGATGCAATCTGGCACAGTTAGAAACCGTGCCAGAATTAGGGGTGCCAGATTTTTTAGCGCGGTTTAAAATCGTGCCAGATTTCCCAAATCGGCACACTTTTGGAACGCTTTTAAACTATGCCATATTTTAATCTGGCACGCTTTTGGCACATGATGAAACTGTGCCAAATTGTCTATTTTCTGGCACGCTTTTGGCACGGTTATAAAGCGTACCAGATTGTTTTATAAGCATGCTCATTTTTATAAATTGTTACGGTTGTCATGGTTTTAAACCGTTCCATATTTTTCAATTAATAATATAAATAATAGTAGGAAACAAATCTGGAAAATCTGCAAATTCCAATTCTGGTAGGAAAAATATTTATTATTTGCAAACAAAAAATTAAGAAAATTCACAAATTATGAATATCACAGGTTGTTGATAAACTAATGTGCATACAAACTTCAATAAATTACAAGAGTTAATACCAATATAAAGCCCACACGGCCATAAAAGTCGATAATAACTTCAAAAAATTACAAGAGTTAATAGTTCCCAGATCAAAAAAATTGGGTAGATTTCCTCTATTTTTTTAGCATTCCAAAACCTGCTAATATAAAATCTATCAATATAAATCCCGCACGGCCATAAAAGTTGATACTAAAACTACTATAGCCATCACGGCCATAAAAGTAAACAATAAAACTACTAAAGCCTGCACGGCCATAACACAAAAAATAGAATCCTGAATATTAACGACACCAAATAAATAATCCCATGTTGTAAAGAATTGACTTCTTTGTGTATTCCAAGTGGATAAAATCTAGCTATTGAATGTCATCCTAGAAAAAAATAGGACACAAAAAGATACGATATTAGTAACCAAGTCATTTTAAAAAAAATCGTATTCAAGCAGAAAAATTGCATATACGAGTTACAATTATTATTATATTCTCAAACTAAAAGTCTCGTGAGTACGTGGTTAGTTCATACGAGTTACAATAATCTCATACGATGTGTTAGTACCTCTTACGGGGTCAATTGGGGGCTGGCTTGGATTTTCACCCTTTAACGACTTGTTTTTAAGCCTAATCAAGAAATTTTCAAATTATCGTCATATGCTCAAACTGGGAGACCCGTGACTACGCGGTCAGTTCCTACGAGTTATATTGGTCCCATGTGAGGTGTTAGTGCCTCTTACGGAGATGTTTGGGTTTTCACCCTCTAATGGCTTGTTTTAAGCCTATTCTAGATTTTTTGAAATTATCGTCATATTCAAAAATCGGTAGACCCGTGACTACGCGGTCAGTTCCTACGAGTTACATATGTTGCGTGTGAGGTCTCCATGCCTCTTATGGGGCCGTTTGGCGACTGGTTTAGGTTTTCACCCTTTTATGGCATGTTTAAGCCTAATATAAATATTTTCAAATTATTTTCATATTCTCAAACCGGGAGACCCATTACTATGATGTCAGTTCTTACTAGTTACATTTCTCTTGTGGGAGTCGTTCACGCCTCTTACGGGAGAGTTTGGGGTTTGGTTTGGGTTTTCACCCTTTAACGGCTTATTTTTAAGTTTAATCTAAATATTTTCAAATTATTTTCATATTCTCTAATCGGTGAGACACCCCGCCCAATTAAATATCGAGTGATCAGTCTTTATAAAGTTTATAACAGAATGTTCAGTTGGTTCATTCTTAGCATCACTGTCGAAAACTTAAATCCAATTAATTACCTAACATTTAATTAAGCTAGAGTCAAAATATTTTCCAATTAAACTTGAAGCCAATTAATTCATTTAATACATTTCTGAACATGTAATTATATACCATACACAAGAATTTAATGCTGACTGAATCCATTACTGAATAATTAAGACAGGATAAAAACCTCCAGTTCAAAGTCACAAACTAAACCATAATAAATACTAAATCCAACTGAAAAGAACTACAAAGGAAACTGAGTACAACTCCGCTAATGATAATGGGCAACACATGCCCGAACTGAGATATATGAACTAGGAATTGAATGAATTGAGAGAAGCATATAATCTCAATGACCCACAACTCTCACAACAACTGCAGCTCGACAAACCATCCAAGTATCTAGAACTGGTGTCTTTGTGGCTAGGCACCAGTACTAATATATATATATATATATATATATATATAGAAAAAGAGAGAAAAAATGCAAGAGACGGGTCAGAGCCCGATGTTTTAAAAAGATTTATTAGCAAGTATTTAAAACTGCATTAAAGCAAGTATCATATGCATGTTAGTTCGAACTCTCATACTCTAACCTCTCTACTAGTGTGCACGCCTAACGTACATCTAATCCAACCTAGCCATCTGACACAATCTTACTTAGGAAAAGGCTTATCCTACTCGTTACCCCTCGTAGTAGTACCCTGTATTTGATCTCGACATTTATCATTTTTAAATAAGGGGTATCACACTAAAGTAAGTATTTACTATTTATGTTACTGAAGATTTCACTATCTTAATAATATGATATTATCTCATTTTAGGTATACCAAAAGCATACATATATATCTTTCACTATTATATATGTATTAACCCAATCTTTATATCTTAGAAATATCACATTGTAAGTATAACACAAGTATATATAAATATCCACCACTATTATATATATATATATATATATATATACTAACACAGCACCCTAAGGCTATACCTTTAGTGCAGTGCATACTCTGCTATCATGTCGTGGTACATCTCATACTCAAACAAGGACTATCGGTTCGAAAATCTCCCATGAACCATATAAACAAATCACACATATTGACGGCGAACATAGTCCACATATCTATGGGCACGCACATACCTACGCTCCCATAGTCAGTGACTTATCAACTCACAAATAAGTCTTCACGGTTCTATGTTCTGAGATACAAGTCAAATATCCCCCCGAAGGTTACTTAGGATAAGACCGTCTCTGCACAACCCCCGCGATAGCAAGAAGCTAGGTATGTCATACACATAATGTCAAATATAGGTATACACACAACCCATCAATCAAACGGCATACACACAACCAAATGTCATATTTCATATGTAGTATTTTTTTATCACTAAATACTATCAATGTATTTTTAAATTACGATATTACCTCTCTCGTAATATATATATAAGGATAATATGCCACCCGAAAATCCTTAATACAAAATCATAAGAAGTCCCACAAGTAACCAATAATATTTATTCTTATAAGTTCCATATCTTCAGAACTAATATCGTAAGTATTTCTCACGTAATACTCTCGACACATTTACAATTACGATTATCTCTCCCTCGTAATCTTCAAGGTAAATTAACCGTCCAAAATATTTAAATCATTACACCTAAACAACTCCCAATAATACTGCACTATTTTGGGTTCATCGAACACTAATTTTTCCTCACTCAAATTGACTATTTCCCAAAAAGGGGCGAAATAGGAAAATCTCTAAAAAAATTAGAAATATCGCTCGAACCAGAAAGCCAAGTCGTTTGAACGACTTACACATGTCGCTCGAACCAGTCTTCTCTCAAATTCACGCGACATCTCTATATCGCTCGAACTACTTCTCGTGAGGTACCAATCTCGCTCGAACGATGCCGTTCGCGTGACTTCGCGTGACATCTCGCGACCTGGGCTGTTTCGTCTTAACCTTAGACAATCTCATTTTCGCCATTTTCAACCCTAAAACCTCTAAAGATTAAGCCCAAACTTTGAACGATCAATACCAAATATTGTTCTAACATGTATATGAGATTTCCCATAATCTAATATCATTAAATCGTGACTAGTGATCCATAAAATTCGAATCCCCAATTTTATTGTCAAGAACCCTAGTTCTTACATTGATACGCATAACTTCTGAATTAAACCCAAATTTGTTCATAGAAATCATCATAAATTTGTAGGCATCATCCTATCTACATATGGGATTCAAATTCTTATCAAATCAGCCCTAGATTATAATATAGTTCTCCAATTTCACC
The DNA here is from genome assembly GCA_949130495.1 of Sambucus nigra. Taxonomy (NCBI): domain Eukaryota; kingdom Viridiplantae; phylum Streptophyta; class Magnoliopsida; order Dipsacales; family Adoxaceae; genus Sambucus; species Sambucus nigra. The sequence goes on along the minus strand of OX422214.1, from coordinate 376,282,299 downwards.
CAAATTAGTTTTCATAACATTTATTAACCTAGACTAAGATGAACACAATTATCACTAAAGAAAGCAAGTAATAAACACTTGCCTCGATTTTGAAGGTCTGATTCATTGGTGTTGTTGGTATTGATGAGTTCCTCGCGTTCTGATCTACACGATGGTGGTGGTGGTTGTGGAAGGTGGTGAACATATCTTCTCCTCCTTTGGAATTTGCTCTCCCTCACCCACTATGGATCTCTCTTGATTTTGGTGTAACCTAACCCTAATTGTCCCCAATTATTTGATTCCTCCAAAAATCCGAATTACAAAACTACCCCTACCAGGTGCCGACTTGGCCTAAAAATATCCCGGAGTGCAAATAAAATACACGGGTAGTGTTTTATGACTATCTCGACCCTTCCGAACTCAACGGCGCACTCGAAATCATCATACGAGTTACTTAAAATAATCTATCTTTTTATTCCACTTAATTAGTCCTGACACGACTCACACGCGCATCCCCGACTTAATATACCAAACTGTTGTTTTTCTCTCTCACGACAAGTTATTTAAAATCGTCATTCCATAGAATGTGAATGTGAACAACAATAGACAACAATCTACACATAAGAAAAAAAGAGAAAACAGAGTTATACCTAGTACATGTACTGGTCAAATAAAGAAACTTTTGAATGTGAACAACAATAGGCAATGAGAGATAAAGGTACTTAAACAAGCGATTACAATAGAATGTGAACACTATTGGGATGGAGGATTAAAATATATTAAGACCTTTGAGTTATCGTGGTGAAAATTATTCAATTTGGCATTCTTTCTGTGTACCAAGGCTATGTGTGAAAAACAATTTGTCATAAACCATGCTGGTGTAGTGCCCATTACCACAGCATGGGGAGAGGTGCTAAAACAGTTGATATGAGCTCCTCCTTACATTAAATGTAGTTCATAAATAAAGTAAAATGTGAAGGTAGTAGTTGCTACTGCAATGAAAATTGTGCTCCAGCCATCAAAGCAGACAAAAAAAAAGAGAAAAGACCAAAAGGCATGTTCCGTATTGGCATCAAGAAAAGTCTGGAGAGACATATATTCGTCGAGTACCTAGTCAGTTTGGAAAGAATATACCTAATATTAAAGTGTATGCCATGGAAATTCTTAATACCTCTTGCCAAAGTTCAACTGATATTCTTCCACTTCGAAACATATTTACCAGTGATAAAAAATCAAATAAAAGATTCAAAGCTAGTCTAAAACTAAAGTCATGATACAACTAAGATTTCAGAAAACTTTTAACTTGGCATCAATCATTTAATAATGGTAAGTTTTTTAAGAAGCCCCTATAGGCAACAAACTAGACCAAAAAACATTTAACATTTTACCCCATTTCCTTATCCACAATGCATACCAATTAAAGCTTCCAATAGTCATTTCAAAACCAACTTCTCCACACATGAAATTACATTAAAATATCTGATTATTAATGCAACATTTTTTAAATCAAAATAAAATTTTATACCAAACACAAAAATATATATAAGTTTAAGATATTGAAAAAAAAATCAGCCCCTAAGAATCATTTCAGATTCTTACTTCTACTATAAATAATCTAGTAAAATTGAAGTATGCTCTATGTTTGGCTTGTCTCAGTAGTAGGACTGACAAACTTTCGAAACAATCAAAGTTCGAGTCACATCAACATCATAATCATACGTTTAAAAAACAGTTAAAAAGTGGGTTCCTAATTAGATTTGGAGAGAGTAGATGTATGACAAAGCAAAGGTGTAATCATACAAATAAAAAGGGTCCGAAATGGAAGGAAATATTGAAAAGGAAAAAAAATTGAAAGAGAAGAAAGTCCAAACTAAAATAGTGTGATTAGTATTAGATAATAAACATAACTAACCTTTTGTGGATAGTCCGAGAGTAATCAATTTTAATGAGATAAAAAACTCCTAAAAAGGTAGCTGTCTAGCAAGTCGAATCATGACATGGATAGCAAAAATTATTTTTAGTACGCGTGTCCAAATTATTCAAGTCAACGAAGTTAATACAATAAAAATAATACCATATAAATTAATGAACGCTCTGCTGATATGTATCAACGCTCTGCTGATATGGGAATAGTTATTGGGACTCTGTTCCCTCATTTCATTTAAAATAATTTTATTTTGGGGAATAGTTATTGTAGGTGTTGGCACATTTAAATCCAATGAAAAGAAAAAATTATACATTTAAATCAAATATTTAGTACCTCGATTGGAGCCTCAATTGCAGCAGCAACCTCAATTGATGCAACAACTAGAGTTCTTGATTGAGAAGATCCTGACATTAAAAATGAGTAGTCTACTAACATTAAAAATGCAGGGGCTAAATATTTTCATATGAGAGAAATAGATGGCGGAAACAAAGACATACATGATTTATAAGTCAATAGGATATAATGCGCCAAGAGATTGCAAGAAAAACCACATAAAGTAAAGCAGAACTCTAGTTTTTAATAAATACCAGATGAAATAATGATACACGCAAGCAGTGTTGGACGGAGAAATCTGACCTGCGCCAAGCATTGTTGAACTGAGACATATGTTGGAGAAATGGAATGAATGAGAACCAATGAAAATGAAGTAGGACAATTTTATTGTTCTTTACAAACACAAAATAGAAATCCCGTGTATTAAGGGCCAGTAATTCAATAGTTAGATTCGTTAGATTCAAAACAGTAGCAAGGGACGTAAGTAAATGATAGCTAAGCATAGCAATACAACACATTTGAGTCATAAATGATACTTGGAAACACAACGCATTTGAGCCATAAATGATACTTGTCAACGCAACGATCTCGCATTAAAAATATAAATGCATTACATGATTTTGTCTTTCTTAACAAAGCTTATATGATTTCTTCTCAAATCATAAGGAAATACATCGAAGTTTTCATCAATATGATAGTAAAATTAAGGTATACACCGGGGGATTGGAACTTAGACCGAGAGATATTGTTGTTATTTTATTGATACCATTAAAATATCTATTCCCATAATTAGTTAGTGGAATTATATTAGATAGCAAAAGGATTGTCTAGATAAAATAATGCCCTTTGTAATAAGAATGTCCTTGACTATGTAATCTCATAAGGGACGATCCTTTAGTGATATGACTTATGACATCACACGAATGCTAAAATATTCTCAATATGGCTAAGGTAGTTATCTCAAGATCACCTCCTCTTCCCCTCCTCAATATATTGGTGTACACCCCCATTGAAGAAATCATTCAATTACTACATGATTTACGAAAATGAGAATAAGAGTTAATTAATTCTTCATATTATTAGTTGAGCATGAATTTGAAGGGGTACAATGGGGAATCGGGTTGGGATCCCTGTCACTTTCCCTATACCACTACTTCCGCCACGATGACCACCTACATGGCTTCCTAACCCCTAGTTATAGAATTTTTTTTTATAGAAAGTTAGATACCAAAACAACCCTAGGGTATGGTCGTGCCAATGGCACGTTGTTATACTTGTTACCAATGAAATCACACTTATGGCATCCAACCTCTAGTTCTTATAACTCCAAAAAGTACATCATAACATCCACCCTGTAATTATGCAACCAATCAATTGTTATTTAATAAAAATATTGTAGATATACCAACCATGAATTCACCCAAAACAAATCCCCCACTCGAATTGTCGTCAACATACTTACGAACCAGGGAACAAAAAAAACAATATATCCCAAAATTTAATGAACCATCAAATAATGATCTTTCAGTGGTAGCCAACTACAAAAAAAAATTGAAGAACAACAACCAATGCTTGATGTGTTCTTTATCCACTCAGGGAATTGAATCCGAATAAAGAAATCATATATCATATATCTTAAGAGTTCAAAGCTTTTGGGGTTAGGGTTGTTATGGAAGTAAAAGTAAATCTTCCCCATTAACACAAACATCACTTACTTCTAGGAGACAAACACTTGAAAATAAACTACATAACATATTTAAATGTGAAAAACTAACTTTAGACAACAACTGATAAGACTAAAGAAATATTTGTCCAATATTTCTAGGTCTCTCCCCGTCCATTAATCATTTTAGTATACTGCTAATCACAATCCAACCCCTATAAACCAATAAAACAAAGTAGGTAAAAAACACTAACTTAGGAGTTGTGTCAAACACCTGAGAGTCATAGGCAAAAGGATGAATACTTCAATGATCAACTATGTAGAAGATACTGACTTCACAGTTAAAATGGAAAACAAAATCATAGTAGAACTATATTTGAATAAACTCATTTAACCAAAAGAAAATACTAAGCATACAAAATTGGTGCATATAACATCTTTCCAAAATACATTACAAAATGCAATCATGAATTACAAACCCTAAAAAAACTAAATAAAAAAGAAAAGGCATATACTTGTTTGGGATGTTCAGGTATAATTAGGTCACCTGCAAAATAAAAAATAAATAACAAATCACAAAAAATGATTAGATCCCAAACCACTATCATACGTGTAAACAAATCTAAAACAAATCGAACAAACTCGAAATATATAAAAAACAAACAAACTTGAAAATTAACATCGTGCCTTGTGCTACATAAATCGGTAATGCATATATAGGGACAAATATATTTATATATTTCTATCCCATTTGTAATATTTATATATCTAGGATTGAAACCACAAAATAGGCTTGAAATAGATTGCGTTTTGACAGCAACCTTGAAACCAAAAAATCAACTAAAAAACAAATGAAAATAACTCAAAAAATGCAAGCATGGTGAGAACAAAAAAAATTGTAGTAATGTGGTATACCTAAGAGTGAGTACCTACATCATACATGAGTACCTGTAACATAAAAGAAATTAAAATAGCTCAGATCTAAAAAAATTAAAATACATGAGAACCTGCAACCTAAAAGAAATATTAAAAGATCCTCAAATTAACACAAAGATTGATATAAAATGATTCAGACCTCAAAACCAACTCAAATAAGATGAAGCATCACGTGGGAGCTTCAAACCCCGAGAAATAAGGTTGGAAAATATAAATATAGCTCATCCAAGAAATAAAAATAAAACTAATATCAAAACTAATACCTAAATCGCCATAGAAGTAACATCAAATTTAAAACAAAACAAAAACCTAAACATTACAATGCAAACACCATGAATTTATCTTCTATTTGAAAAATAAAATTGAAACCATATGAAACTTACCTGAGTGGAGTGGTGGCATAGAGAGGAGCGGCGCCAAGGAGTCAGGTGCCGCAACGGCGGAAGCGATGGGGAGACGGTGGAGAGAAGGGTTTGAGGTAGGGTTTTTTGGGGCTTGCTGATGAGATAGGGGAGAATGAGAGGCTTGTATGAGAAATGAGAGAGTGGGAACAAATTAATGACTTGAACTTGACCAAAGTAACCCCAATTTTGAATTGAAGTCCAAATTTCGTAAGTGAAAAAGAGGAGGGAAATCAAATATTTGAAGGGTCAAATTGATAGTACAAGAAAAACATATTTCGATGACATCATCAACTAAGATTAAGTCATACATACGTTTTCTACTTTTTATTATATATATATATATAAGAGAAGGAAATACCTGTAATGTTTTGTTCAATTTCGAGGATAGTGTGGGAGGCGACCGAATCTGCAATGTTTTGTTCGTTGCAATGTAACAGCGATGAAGATGATGATGATGACCAGCGTGATGAAAATGATGATGATGAGAATCGACGAGGCACATGTAGTAGAGTGCCGATAGCATGGAGAGAGATAGAGAGAGATAGGTTAGAATGATTTGGTCCTCTTGAAATTTTGGTTCCCGCTTGAAATTTTTTGGGGTGATTTTTTCAATGAAAGGTACTCATATTTGGCACGATTTAAAATCATGCCAGATTTTGTCCCTATTTTAAACCGTGCCAGATTATGATAAAACCACGCTAGGTTCTGACACGATTTTAAACGGGGCCACATTCTCCTTGCCTCACCGTGCCAGATAACCATTTTTGGTGTAGGGAAAGTCCTATCCACCTCAATCTGTACCTTATCACAATCCAGCCCTAGTAGCTACTGTACGTCTATCGGAGTCACCATCATCTACCCAAAACCAAAGTGAAGGGTGTGGGTGGTGTCCCACCACCTCTCCCCCAAAGCACAAAGAATAGTCATAGAATGAGGTGTCTCGTTGAAACCATCCAACATCCCAGAGGAGGAAGTCGCTCCTAAACATCCCTAAGCCCGTCATCCCTCGAGCATGCAGAGTCGAGATAGAAACATCTAACTGTCAAAAAATTAAAAAAGAAAAAACCCTTGTCAAAATGCCAGAAATAAGGAAATATCACCAAGGAGAAGAAAACAATAACAAAAGTCACCAATGCTTACATAGCCGCCAGGGCTCACTAACCTAAAAGAGCAATGATGCGTCGGATAGACCCAGAGGGTCCTATCATTCGCCACTTTCTCAAATGAGTAAAAAGAGTTTTCCTTGCCCAAAGAAAGGGGAACCCTAACCCTCCATTCAAAATTTACCCAATCTGCAGCATTGAGCCATGCCATGTGTGTTGCGTTACTTAAAAAATTATCCATCTCTTGACATTGTAATGTTAGAACAATTTACAGAAGCTAATTTTACAATAAGGCAAGTCATCAAGTTGTGAAAAATGAGGAAAACCCGACCCCTTTTATATGAGGCTAAAGGGCAAGCCGATCGGCATCTCCCTGCCACCCACCGATTAGAACTGTCCCTCCACCTGCTCGAGTTACCCCAAAAGACTAGACCACTGCCGTTTGGCACCCCTCAGACTATGTCGGTTGGCACCCTCTCTAAAATTTCGTACAAAAATTCCCAAACAATAGTAGAAAATCTTAAAAAATCCCCAAAAAATTCCTAAATATACAAAATGAATTTTATAACCTTTGTCACTAAAAAATACATTTTTACCACACTCATGTACCTAGAGGAACTCTAGTATTCCCCATGGAATTCCCAAAAACAATGGGATATCCTCCTCATCAACATCTCTAAAGGTCACCACAAAAACCAAAAAATCCCTAGTCGAGAAACATCCAACACTTGGATCATTCCCTCTTCCCTAGCGCAACCTAAAACCAAATGATCCCCTAAAATCCCCAGTAGAACTAAAAGATATATATCCCCAATGGAGTCTCCAAATTTCCCCAAAGGAAGTTGCAGCCTCAATCCTCCGAAATGGTTTCGAGCTACAATATTAAATCACCCTCCTTTTTATGTAAAAATTGACCTCGACCCTGGGTCGTCACCTCCTTTAGATCAGAATTGACCTCGGACCTAGGTCGTCGCATCTTTTAGGTTAAAATTGATCTCGGCCCCGGGTCTTCCCCTTTTTTAGGTTAGAATTGACCTTGGCCCTGGATCATCACCTCTTTAGGTCAGAATTGACCCTAACCCTTATTTGTCACCTCTTTTAGGTCAAAATTGACCTCAGCCCATGTCATCACCTTTTTTTAGGTCAGATTTGACCTCATCCACGGTGCCATCAACTCTTTTAGGTCACAGTTGACATCGACCCTCGATGCTCACCTCCTTTAGGTTAGAATTGACCTCGGGCCTGGGTCGTCACCTCTTTTAGGTCAGAATTAACCTCAAACCTCAATCATCATTTCTTTTAGTACATAATTGACCTCGACCCGGGTCGTCATCTTTTTAGGTCAAAATTAACCTCGATCATCACCTTTTTAAGATCTGAATTGACCTCAACCCTAGGAGGTCACCTCTTTTATCATAATTAATCTCAGCCCTCGATCGTCACCTCTTTTAGGCCAGAATTAACCTCAGCCCTCGATCGTCACCTCCTATAGGTTAGAATTGACCTCGGCCCCAGGTCATTACCTCTTTTCAGTTAGAATTAACCTTGGCCCTTGGTCATCACCTTTTTTATGTCATAATTGACCTCATCTCGGGTCATCACCTCTTTTAGGTTACAATTGACCTCGACCCTCGATCGTTACCTATTCTAGGTTAGAATTGACCTCACCATCAGGTCATCACCTCTTTTAGATCAGAATTGAGCTCAACCCCTCGATCATCACCTTTTTAGGTCAAAATTGATCTCATCCCTCGGTCATCACCACTTTTAGGTAAGAATTGACCTCGACCCTCGATCATCTCCTCTTTTAGGTCATAATTGATCTTAGTCCCGGGTTTCCACCTATTTTAGGTTAAAATTGACATTTTCCCTCGGTCTTAACCTATTTTAGGTCATAATTGACCTCGACCAACAAAATTGGCCATCCCTAGCATTCCCTTTATCTCCTCATCGTCGCCTTCGTCCCTCTAAATAGGTCATCCTCATCCCTTAGGTCCACAGAATCGACCTCTTTACAAAAACATCTTGTGGTGTTCATTCGATGTATTTTGCTTGTTCCAATCTCACCCATCGAGGGGCTTTGTAAACACTACATTATAGGACCCCCTAAGTCTCTCCTTAGGTACCTAACGCCTCCCCATTTTACTATAAACCCTAGATCATACTCGAATTACCAATCTAGAGTGAAATCTCTTTGAATCATTGAAGGGATCTAAATCCCCTTTCTAATGATACACCCCGTGCTTGAATTGGTATAATGGTTCGGTCGAATGAAACTTGTTACTACTGAAAATAAATTTGGAGGCCATCGGGTGATCCCGAGCCCCGATTTGGCCCCAATCAACTTCATCGACATAGCGAAAGATCTTCAAAACCTTAATATGTACTAAAATTCCTTTCCAATGGTCTGCCCCGTGCACAAAATGACATATCCATTTGGACAAAATTGATCCGAAGGCCACCGGGCACTCCCAGACCCTATTCGACCAAAGTTAACTCTTTAGCTCAAACGAGACTGAATGATTACCCTTTATAATAGTTCGCCCTGTGTTCGATTATGACTTATGGTGCACATAAATCATCGATTTTACTCCGAAGTTGATCGAGCGCTTTCGGGCCCCAGTTGACCAAAGTCAGCTTTCTGAACCGAGCAAATCTCTTTAAAATATCGAAGTACATCTTTGAAACTTTCTAATGGTCTGCCCCTTTGCGATTCGGACTTATCATGCAGACAAAACATCCATTTTCGTTTGATGATCTCCCATCCAAAGGACCGACGTGCGCTTTCGAGCCATATTTGGCCAAAAGTCAACTCCCGAACTCGAGAGCGGGCCAAAGGACTCTTGAAGGTATTTAAATTACGTTTCTAATTGTATATCCCATGCATAATTAAGATAAATGGATTACATTCTATGACCATTTTTCCCTAAATCTGCACGAGACTCCCAATTGGCAGGTCCAATTCCCTCCCTATCGGTAGAATGTCTAGGGTCACCTGCTGGTAGGCAGGACTAGGGAAGTTTCAACCGACACCACCCCTAACCCTATAAATAGAGGGCATGACCTCAATCCTAAAGCATGCTAGAGATCCATTAGCTTCAGTGATCTCAACAACATTCTCTCGAAATCAACAAAGTGTCGCCATGTGAAATTCCATTCAAGCTCACATTCCATTCCTTTTCATACCCAATTTGGCAAAATCACATTCTATCTCATCAAAAATTCATCTCACATTCAAGGGAGTTCATCCAAGATAAAAGATCAAGATTCAAAGATGGTCCAAATTCTTCCCTCTCAATTTAAATTCCTTGTTTTTGCACAAATTTCATTAGATTCATAATCTAATTCTTACTTCAATTCATACACATAAATATCTACATTTTTAGTAGTATATTTCACATACTTTATTTTCTATTAAATAAAACAAACAAAAGGAGGGGCAAGCCAATGAATTTCGGACGATATTATCCATCACGCTTTTTTCAAAACTAAAAACATGATTTTCTACACGCACACCTATAATAAAATCTCATTCAGAACGATGGGATAAACCCCAAATCTCATGTCTAGTTAGAACTTCATGGCCTTTAATGTCTTTAAAGGCTATGAAGGCATTTTTTGTTAAGACACGAGACTCCAGTTCAATTTTCCAATTTTCCAATTTTTTAATTTTCTCAATTTTCTAATTTATCAATTTCTCTAAATTCCCCAATTTTCCTAAATCCCCTATTTTCATATTCTTGCATTAGTATACATATTGTGTTTGTGATTGTTATTAGCATTTCATCCAAAACAAATTATCATTTCATCAAAATGATCAATATTGCGATAAACGCATAAATCATATTTTGTATATATTATTTTAGGAACACTCCTATGGATCACCTCACTCTATCTCTTCCATGGTATGAGTTGGGTGATTCGGATCTCCATTATATATACACGCACACATGATTCACGAAGAAATAAAGGAAGAAAAGAACACTAGCCCAAGAGATACCAAAAGGGCGGGATGGATTCCTAACTCCTTCCTATTTCATAATTGATCTCTCGAACCCTTTGAACTATTGGTATCGTACGCATTAATTTCTTTTTGATGATGGTCTCTCGAGGTGCAACATGTTCTTTTTCTTATTTTTTTGCAAAATTGTCTAGCGGCTCCATCTTATTACATTTACCCCACACCGATTATGGCTGAAGCGTTCCTAAGTAAGCTATGAGACCATTAGACTCCCTTTCTTTTCCCTCATCATCCCCCCTGTTTTGGGAGTAAGAAGCAAGAGAAGACCAAGAGGCATGCAATCTCGATTGGGATGGACACATGGGTTGTGATTTCAAACCGTGGGTCCCGTGGCCAGTCGGTTAATTCCTATGAGGTACGTTGGTCCCATGGGAGGTTGGCGTCACTCACGGGGTCGTTTTAGGGTGGTTTATGGTTTCACCCTCTAACAACATGTTTTCATTCCTAAGTGTAGATATTCTGAAATTCGAGTAGTTCTCTCAAACCGTGGCTCCCATGGCCACGCGATCGATTCTTACGAGATACGTTGGTCCCGTGGGAGGTGTTGGAACTACTCATGGGGACCTTTGGGAGGTAGTCCGTGGTACCTCCCTCCAAAGGCATGTTTCGAAGCCTAAGTGTAGATATTCTGAAATTTGAGCCATGCTCTAAAACCATGGTGTGACACCCTGCCTAATTAAATACCGGGCGATCAATCATTTATTAAATTAAAATCAAGGTGAACAGTTGGTTCATTCTTAGCATCACTGTCGCAAAATAAGATTTTCCAATTTAAACACCCTAAATAATTAAGCTAAGTGTCAAAACAATTTAAAACTTTATTTCCATTTTTACTAAATTCCAATTTGAAAACCTTTTAAATAACTAACAGTTTAAGAATCACATAAGTGCTATGGATAGCAATCAACACAAAAGAATTAATCCATCTAGATTAATCAAACCAATTTTAAACTACAAATGAAATCATCCTGACAAGAGTTAATACTCAAAGAGTACTGAATACTGAAAATAAATGAACATACATCTTTGACCAATCTATACTGAATGGGAAATGGGCGACACATGCCCTAACTATGAAGGACTATAATAAGAACCGAATCAATGAAGAGGCCGTCTACAACAAGGACCTGCAACTCCCACATAAGTTACAGCACGTCCAATTCAAGAACCTATGCATGATGCCCCTATGGCTGGGCACCTGTAATACATACATATACATACAACAGAGAAGAGATAACAGAAAACGGGTCAGAGCCCGATTGTAAAAAAGTTTTAATATAGTTTAGCAAGTATTTAAAATGCTTACCGTTTAATGCAACAATCATATTAGTGCGGCACTCCCTTGAGAAATTCTCACCTCTATTCTAATGTGCACACCTATCGCACTAATACTCCAAACAGTTTAACTTATCTTAAGTTACTCATAAGATTTCATGCCGGCAATTTCTAATGTTAAGGAAGTTAATTTTATTTAAAAGTAAAGTTCTCACATAACCCTCATTTGATTATAAAGTTTCCCAGTAACGTGTCATTACTTTTCAAACACTTATTACCAAGTTGAAATAATTATTCATTTCTTACTTACCATAGTCACAGTAGATAGTTCCCAAATTCCAAGTTTAAATATATATTTCAAATACTCATATAATATATATATATTCTACGGCACCCCACATAAAATTTATGGTGCGGGCATACTCTACTATCCAGTCCCCGTATCACTCGTACTAAGGGAAATACTAGTTTGGAATCACTCTCGAACTATATTAACAAAAAACACATACAAATTGAGGCGAAGCATAGTTCCAAGTCACTAAGAGGTCAGCACATACCCTCACGTCTCTTAGGACCGTATGACTTTCGATCCGATAGCCTGTACCAAGGATTCCTATGTTCTAGGGTACGAGTCAATATCCCCCATAAAGGTCCCATCGAGATAAGATTGTCCCAGCGCGGTAACCTCATGGATAGCAAGTAGTGCGGGCATGATTTTTACACATATATAGTATATGCATAAACACAGTAATATATGTATACTACTATTCCCATATCAAATTTAGGTACATTCTCACGACCCATAATTATGATATTTATCCCTATTACACATTACCAGGTTGTCAGGTATAACGGTTTGTCTCTAATCCTTAATTATAAAATTATTTTGACTTACTATGTAATACTCGTGAGTTCCTATCTTCCCAAGTGTAATTTCAGTAGGCACTCATTTGTTTTACAACGAAGCTTCTTTACGAGTCTCACCCTTTAACATATGCTCCCATTGTCCCTTATATGTAAAATACCCCCGTGAAATGTTAATCTCGTCTTACACTAATGGTTCCATATATTTCTAAAGTCCTACTAGTCTTCTTTATATCCCAAAATGTTTTAATAGAAATGACCCAAGATTACTATTCGCTTAAATTGAAATTAATTATTCAAAAAGGAAAATATAAGTCTACCTAGAGGGGTCGATCGATCTATGGAAGGTGTTCGATCGATCAATCCATCGATCGATCGATGATCTGGGTTCGATCGATCGATCAAGCAGGTATGACAAATCTGCAAAATTTCCAGTTACGAGTTTCTTCTTCCAAACTCATCCAAACCAATATATTTGATTACCAAACTCCCAATAATTTATACTACCGATGTCATATCCTCAAATAAGTGATATTCTATGTCAAGCATGCAGATTTTCATTATGAAAAATGAATTAAATGGGGCATAATCCATATAAATATCAAGAACCCTAATACTTTCTTTGTTTGGTTTCTTCCCATTATTTCACCAGATTTCGTACTCTTAAATTTACTGTAATTTCGTGGTTCAACCTCTACATGTGGGTTTGATTTCCAGAATACATCTCTAACCTATACATCATCCAAATCCATGTCTCCAAAATAGGTTTTTCTTTCACAAAAACTAGTCCCAATCAATCCTAGACTAATATTAATGAAGCATTAACTGAAATAGAGCAAGATAGATACTTTCCTGGGAATTTTAGGTTCAGATTTTGTGGAGATATTGGTGTGGTGGTGTTCCTCGTTGTGCGATCTAACGTTTGGCGGCGACGGCAGTGCAAACAATGGAGTTCTTGGCCTAGAACTCCTTGGAAAGCTTCTCCTCTTCCTCTCCAATGGTCGTCTTTGGTTTATGTTTGTTATAACCCTAGAATATGACTCCTACTATCTGATATACTCTTAGAATTTTCGTGGGTTTTCTGCCCAAAAATGTAAAATGTCCAAAACACCCTCCCAGGGTGTTAATTAGGCCTAAGAACGCCACGAGACCCAAACTAAACCCCAGGGTACATTATTTTGATTATCTCAGCCCTTTCGGACACATTGACACACTCAAAATGACCATATGGGTGACTTATAATTTATTCACTTTATATTATAATAATTTAGTCCTGACATGACACAGGCGCGTCCTGACTTAAATTTACATAATTGTCATTTTATTCACTCGTGACAATTTTTAACAAAAATAAATTCTATATATTACTTTACTCGATAAGTAATATCTAAACGATCAACAAACTTTCAATAATTACTAACTCTCGTCACGCTAGTAAATATTTAAAACAACTTTCAGGATTAAAATTAAATTAATTTATCTCAATTAAATTTAATAAATCCCTAAATTTAAAAGCCATAAAAGTACGGGGTATTCCTGTTGCCACGCCGCCGATTCTTATAAGCTATGTTGGTCTCATGAGAGGTGTATACACAGCTCATGTGTCCATTTCGGTGGTCATTCATGGTTTCGTCCACTAACAAAATGTTTTAAAGACTAAGTATAGATATTTTGTAATTGGGGTCTTGCTCTACATTCGAGGGTCCCATGGCCATGTGGTTGGTTCGTAGGATCTATTGGTCCCGTGGGACATATTGATGCCTCTCACGACGTCGTTTGGGGTGGTGGTTCGTACTTCAACCATCTAACGACAAATTTTCAAGCCATTGTAGATATTTTAAAATTTGGGTCGTGCACTCATATCTTGGGTAATGTGGCCATGCAGTCAATTCCTACGAGATATATTGGTCCCGTGGAAGCTATTGGCATTGCTCACATGTCCGTTTGGGTGGTGGTTTGTGGTTCTTCCCTCTAACGGCATATTTTCAAGCCTAAGTGTAGATATTCTAAAATTTTGATCATCCTTTCAAACCTAGGGTCCCATGGCAATGCGATTGGTTCCTATGAGATACGTTTGACCCGTGAGAGGTGTTGGCGGTGCTCATGGGGCTGTTTGTGGGTTGGTTCCAAGTTCAACTTTCTAACGAAAAAATTGCAAGCCTAAATGTAGATATTCTGAACTTTTGGTCATGCTCTCAAATCGTGGATCCTGTGGCCAAGTGGTCGGTTCCTATGAGTGACTTTGGTCCCATGGGATGTGTTGGCACCGCTCACGGGGCCGTTTTAGGGGTGGTTCGTGGTTTCTCCCTCTTATGGCATGTTTTAAAGATTAAGTTTAGATACTCAAAATTTTGGGCCATGCTTTCAAACCATGGGTCCATTTCCATGCGGTTGGTTCCTAGAAGATACGTTGGTCTTGTGGGAGGTGTTGGCATCGTTCATGGGGCCGTTTGTATGGTGGCTTATGGTTTCGCCCTATAAAAACATGCTTTAAAGACTAAGTGTAGATATTATTAAATTTGGGTCGTGCTCTCAAAATGTGGGTCCCGTTGCCATGTGGCCGGTTCCTACATGCTTCGTTGGTCCTGTGGGAGGTGTTGGTGAGCTCACGGGGACGTTTGGGGGGTGGTTCATAGTTCCTTTTTCTAATAGTATGTTTTCAAGCCTAAGTGTAGATATTATAAAATTTTAGCGGTGATCTCAAACCATGGGTCATGTGCCCACGAGGTTGGTTCCTACAAGCCACGTTGGTCCCTTGGTAGGTGTTGGCACCGCTCACAATGCCATTTGGGAGATGGTTCATGGTTTTTCCCTTTAACAAAATGTTTCTGAGCCTAAGTGAAGATATTATGAAATTTGGGACGTGCTCACAAATCGGGGGTCCCGTGTCCATGCAGTCGGTTCCTACGAGCAATGTTGGTCCCATGGGAGCTGTTGGCACCGCTCACGGGGCTATTTTAGTGGTGATTCGTGGTTCCACCCTCTAATGACCACTTTTCAAGCTTAAGTGTAGATATTTTGAAATTTGGGTCGTTCTCTCAAACTGTGGATCCCGTGGCCAAGCGATGGGTTCCTACTTGCTACGTTGGTCCCATGGGATGTGTTGGCACTGCTCACGGGTCCATGTCTAGGGTGGTTTGTGGTTCCTCCCTTTAACGGCATGTCTTCAAAACTACACATTCTCAAATTTGGATCGTGCTCTCAAACTATGGAACCATGGCCACGTGATCTATTCCTAAGAGATACGTTGGTCATGTGGGAGGTGTTGGCTCCATTCATGGGGTTGTTTGGGTGGTGGTTCTTGGTTCGACCCTATAACTGCATGTTTTAAAGACTAAGTGTAGATATTATGAAATATAGGTCGTGATCTCAAATCGTGGGTACCGTGGCCATGCGGTCGGTTCCTATGTGCTACATTGGTCCCGTGGGAGGTGTTGGCGCCACTCACTTGGCCGTTTGGGGGGGGGTTTATGGTCCCTTCCTCTAACGGCATGTTTTTAAGCCTGAGTGTAGATATTCTAAAATTTAGGTTGTGTTCTGAAACCGTGGGTCTTGTGGCCACACGGTCGGTTCTTATAAGCTATGTTGGTCCCGTGGTAGGTGTTGGCACCTCTCATGGTGATATATTGGGGTGGTTCGTGGTTTTTCCTTTAACGGCATGATTTTGAGCCTAAGTATAGATAATCTACCACGGGTCCCATTCCTACTGGCTACGTTGGTCATGTGCGACGTCATGGTGCCTCTCACGGGGTCGTTTTAAGGGTTGTTTGCGGCTCCCCCCTCTAATGACATGTTTTCAAGTGTATGTGTAGATATTCTAAAATTTGGTCCATGATCTACTACCCTCGGTTTTGTCACGATGCAGTCGGTTCTGAGAGATACGTTGGCCCCATGGGACGTGCTGGCACCACTCACGATGTCGTTTGGGTGGTGGTTCATGGTTTCTCCCTCTAATGGCATGTTTTCAATCATTAGTATAGATATTGTAAACTTTGGGTCGTGCTATCAAATCGGGGTTCGTGTGGCCATACGGTATCTTCCTTCGAGCTACGTTGGTCTCTTGGGAGGTGTTAGCACCACTCACAGGGCCGATTGAGGGGGTGGATCGTGTTTCTTCCCTCTAACGGAATGTTTTCAATCCTAAGTGCAAATATTATGATATTTGGGCATTCTCTCAAATCGTCAGTCTTGTGGCCAAGTGATCAGTGCCTACGAGATACGTTGGTCCCATGGGCTGTGTTTGCACTTCTCACAGGTCTGTATGGTGGGTGGTTCACGGTTCCTCTCTCAAAAGTCATTTTTTAAAGACCATGTGTTGATTTCCTTAAATTTGGGCCATGCTCTCAAATCGTGGTTCCCGTGGCCACCCGGTCGGTTCCTACAAGATACGTTGGTCCCATGGGAGGTGTTGGCGCCATTCATGGGGCTGTTTGGGGGGTGGATTATGGTTCCTCCCTCTAACGGAATGTTTTCAAGCGTAAGTGTAGATATTATAAAATTTAGGTCGTCCTCTCAAGCCATGGGTCCCTTATCCACACAGTCGGTTCCTACAAGATACGTTGGTGGCATGGGGATGGTTCGTGGTTTCGTCCTTTACCGGCATCTTTTCAAGCCTAAGTGTAGATATTATAAAATTTGGTCTATGATCTCAAAATAAGGGTTGCGTGCCACGCGGTCATTCCTATGAGATACGTTTGTTCTGTGAGAGTGTTGGCATTAGTTACGGGGCCGTTTGAGTGGTTGTTCGTGATTTCGCCCTCTAACGACATGTTTTCAAGCCTAAGTGTAGACATTCTAAAATCTGGGCCTTTCTCTCATATAGTGGGTCTCATGGCCACGAGGTCGGTTCCCCCGAGATACGTTGGTCCCGTGGGAGGTGTTGGCATCGCTCATGGGGCCATTTGTGGTGTGGTTCATGGTTATGCCCTCTAACAGCATGTTTTCAAGCCTGAGTGTATATATTAAGATATTTGGGTCATGCTCTCAAACCGTGGGTCCCATGGCCACATGGTTGGTTCTTATCATATACATTGGTCCCGTGGTAGGTGTTAGCACCACTCGCGGGGCTGTTTGAGTGGTGGTTCATGATTTCACGCTCTAACGACAAGTTTTCAAGCCTAAGTGGAGATATTCTTAAATTCGGGTCATGCTAGAAAACCGTGGGTCCCATGGCCACGCAATCATTTCCAGCAAGGTACGTTGGTCCTATGGGAGGTGTTGGCACATTTCACGTGCCTTTTGTGAGGTGGTTGAAGGTTCTTCCTTCTAACTGCATGTTTTGAAGCCTAAGTGTATATATTTATAAATTTGGGTCATGCTCTCAAACCCTGGGTCTTGTGGACATGCGATCGGTTATTGTGATATATATTGGTCCCGTGGGAGGTGTTAGGGCCACTCACGAGGTCGTTTGAGTGGTTTTCATGGTTTCGACCTCTAATGACATATTTTCAAGTCTAAGTGTAGATATTCTAAAATTAGGGTCGTGCTAGCAGACCCTGGGTCCCGTGGCCACGTGATCATTTCTAATGAGCTACGTTGGCCCCGTGGGAGGTGTTGGCTCCATCAACGTGCCGTTTGCGGGGTGGTTCAAGGTTTCTCCCTCTAACAGCATGTTTTGAAGCCTAAGTGTAGATATTTGGAAACTTGGGTCATGCCCTAAAACCGTGAGTCTTGTGGCCACGCGTTCGATTCCTATGAGTAACTTTGGTCCTGTGGGGTTGTTGGCACCTGATGATGCTGTAAATAGCACCACCATATGAGGTGTTGATACGCTCAAGTTAGTAATAACAATGGCAACACAAGAGTGTATATATATATAGATATATATATATGTGGTAAAAGGTGGTGAGGAGAAGAGTAGAAACACTAATATAGAAGTAGTTCAACCAATCTGGCCTACATCCACTGTGAGTGTGTGAGTAATTTCACTATAATGGTGGCACTAATGGCCTTTAATACAATCTCTCACTTTCTCTCTCTCTACTGTGTATACTAGCAGAGTTTTAGCTAAGGTTACAATTATCGATCCCTTTACAAGGTAGAGGAAGACCTCTATATATACTGGTTGGGGTGTAATATACCCCCCAAGCATGCGATGAGAATGTGTATGAGGATCGAACCAGTATCCCGTTGACACCTGGCTGATCTCATATAGATAATGATAACTAAATTTTCCCTCATGTGAGTGGAATGATTTAGTTATAACTGCCTAGCCCACATGTTCTAAGTCTTTCATGTGTTTGCGTATATTCGGACCTGTACCATTACCTATAGTAACCTCAGCCTGGATGAGTACGAGGTTAGGGAGGTACAATAGTGTTGCTTTTTCCTGTAAATAATCAATTTGACCCCATCCTAAAAGACTGGCCGAGGTTAGATATGAGGTAGGATGCAACGTCGGCTAAGGCAGAGCACGGTGTTGGCGATAACCTAATGTCATAAGGTGATGATGACCTAAGTTGTTGCCCAACCGAGGTTGGTAGTAGAGAGCTAACCTTGTAGAAGACGATCTTCCCAACGACTGCTGTATGCTTGATGTCCGCTCGTCTGTGAGGTAGGACGAGGTTAGTGACCCTGAGTACGAGGGTACACTTTGGGCATATCAATCACCCCTATCCCTTAGTCTCTTATATGAGTAGGTGACTGACGGGTATGTAGGTTAGGCCGAGGCTGAGACTTTTTTCGTACCAGTGATTCCTTAACACATGTCGCTCATTGAAGTGACTAACGTACTCCCCAAGGTATGATAAATCTGATAGGGTCTTTTGGGTTCCATAGGATAATGATGGGTGCATTGATAATTTCTCCCCCATCATTGAGAAGGTCTAAAAACCCATCTCTTTCCTTATTTTCTCTTTCTTCTTCCAATCTATCCTACCTACAACTTTTCTGCCACCACGAATTTCTTCAATCCCTCTATTGTTTGTTGTGGCTCAAGGTTTCCTACTTCTAACCTCTTTCTTCTTCAATTATAATCAGTTAGGTACTGCTCTTAGACCTTTCCTTTTCCATTTCTGGTCATTGCTTTACATATTTGATTTTTCGACGAGATTTTCTTTTTGGGCGAAGCTTTTCATCGTTGATGGGTAGCTATAGGGTTAGGTTTGTAGCGCTTGTGTGACTTTGTGGCCATATTAGGCCGTCTTAGGGTTGTTTCTGCCAATAACACTAGATTTTAGACTTTTTGGCAACCCTTCATTTGTGTTCTCCAGTGACCCAGTTCTTCAATGTTCTTGAAGTTCATGGTGAAAACCTTTTAATCTTTAACTTGAGTAACACAAATTGTTTGCCTGTTTGCCCTCTTTTGGTTTGAACACTTTTGTGTAGTGTCATCATCTGAATGCTTAGACCTTTGCACCAACTTATAGAAAAGTTCCCATATCTGCATGAGAAGACCTTTGAAAAGATAAGGCAAATAGAGTTAGCCCGGGAGGAAGCGCGTAGGGTTGAGGCCTTTCCCCTTAGTCCAATTTTTCCTTCACCCTTAAAGATTATATACCTTGAGCCCACCGAGCCTGCTGAGCCCGCAGAGGTTCCTGAGGATCCTGTACCAATATCTGAGTCATCTTCCTCAGACCCTATGTCAATGTCGGAAGCAAGCGAGTCTATAGACTCTTTTCAAGAGGCTCTGGATTATTTTCCTAAGCAAGGTGAGGTTCCGGAGGAAGACGAGGTTTCAAGTCGTGCCTCGTCCACTAAGGAACTAGCACTTTACGTAGATCTTCCTTCGTTGATATCTTAGGGCCAGTGTGGCAATTACCCCTCCTATTGATTCCATTCCTCTATCGACTGCCAGCGGGGTTGAGTTTGCAAAAGGGTTTCCTGGTGGTACCCCTACCACTACCCATGCCGACTTTGCTATGGATGGTGATTATGGTAACAAGATAGAACTTGATACCTCTAACGCGGCAGAGTATGAGGTCTTTCATGCACCTCTATTCCATAAATTATTCAATTATCCTTAGGAAACCTCTGAAGGGTGAGAGGGCCTTCGACGACCGAGATGGAGAAATATGTGTTTATGAACAAATGTTGGGCTTTTGTCTTCATATCAACCCAGTTATCAAAGATATACTCTCACACATAAATGTTTCCCCTTCCTAATTTTCCCCCAATGCTTGGAGGGTAATGATTGGGGTTGTCTTCCTTTGGAAGGATGTTCACCATTTAGACCTTCCAGTTAAAGTTTTTACGAGTTGTTACGTCCCCCTTCTGCCAAGAAACTTCCCAGCTACTATCACTTCTTAGCTAGAAAATCTAAGAAGAAGATGCTATGGATCACCCAAACTTCAAATCATAATTTGAAAACATGGTAATTTTTTGTTTTGGGGGCATGGGAGTCTGGTTCAGACAAACCTTCAGGAATGTTGATTCCAAGGACCCCCCCCTGAGATGGGGGAAAGTCTCCCTCGTGGCTAAAGTCGACCCTGGCCTTCGCCAGGACAATTACAAGGATGTTGAGGACCTTTACAATCGAGGAGAGAAAGGTCATCTCGTTAAATATGAACATCTGATGACCCCCAATTACCTTTCTCGGACAGGTTTGGTGGGTGGGACCCTGGAAGAGCTTCGTAAGTCTTCAACATTTTTCTCACCCAAGTTATACCTCTTATATTTTTTTTTATCTCTAACTGACTAACTGAGAGACTTGTCTTTTGTAGAGCTTTCACCAGGCATACAAGAAAAGTTTTGGGTGATGTGTTCTCCTAGTCTAATGAAGCTCATGGAAAAGTGAGGTGGTAAGAGTGTACCACCTCTTGCTGTAAAAAAGAACGTTGGCACCTCCAAGGCCGATGCTAGAAAAAAGAAGAAGTCCATGGTTGACCCAGTGCATACGAGGCCGAGTAAGACTCATGCCAAAGATCGTGTCGTACCTATTTCTACAGATAATGCCCTAGTTGCTCGTCTATCTCAGCTTAAAATTAGAGATATCTTGATCGACCACAGTCTGAAGGCTGCCGATGCTCTTGGCTCTATAATGTCTGAGGAAGACAAGCATTTTCTTCGTGCTTTGGACATCCCTTTGCTGGCTGAGTTTGACCTTCATAAGTCAATCCATGTATCATTTATTATCTCTTTATTTCAAGTGTTACCTCGTATTCATGGAAACTATTACTCATATGTCTGATCTTCCTCTACAAGGTGTCTTATCTTTTCATTGCCTTGTTGACGAGACCTTGAAAAGGATGCCCCTTATAGAAAAGGGTAAGGAAGATGGGAAGGTTAAGGCCTCTCTAAATGAAGAGGTTGGAAGGTTTAATGGAGTCATTAAGTAGAGGGACAACGACATGTCTCGGCTGAAGAAGGATCATGACAAATCTCTAAAGGCCAAGGACAACATTCTTCAATCAAAAGTTGATGCGATAGTCAAATTTCCTTTGAAGATGCCCCAGAGAAATCCATTGAGGACTATAAGGTATCTGACGAGTTTGTCATCTTTGGCTTTGAGTACCTAGAGAGGGGTATCAAAGTGATTGGAAAATGGGCAGCCATGAAGGAGAATGTGTCCAGGAGCTTGACTGCAGAGGACTTTGTAGGTCTCGGCTTTAAAGATCCTCGATTTTCTCAAGATTTAAAGGAGGTTGAAGAAAGTGACGTTACTCCAACCGAGATGGCACCCCTTGAAGTCACAGAGATAGAAGATGATGCCCATCATGATGATGGAGTTGAAGTAATAAAGGGATGATGACCATCATGACTTTGATCTAGCCGATATGGCACCCCTTGACCGGTCGACTGAAGCTGTTGGTGGGTCGGCTCATGCCGAGACATAGGCTCTTTTGCTGCTCGCCTTTTCCCTATGAAGCTTTTCAATAGTTGTAATTCTTATGAACTTTTATCTGCAATTCTAGTTTTTACGTTCTCCGATGAAAGCTCTTGATACTCTGTTTTGTAATTTTGAACCCTTTTGATGATATGATCATAAGTATCTTGGCTTTTTCTGATTCAACTGCTTTGTATGATGTTTTATTGTTCTATAATTGTGATACTCCACATTCACAAGTTTCACCACATTAGATAATGATGTTAAAGGTCTGAGGTCACCAAACTATGATGTTTTTACCTCTTAAACTTTCACCAAATAATGATGTTTAAGGTCTGAGGTCGCCACATTATAATGTTTTACCTTTTAAACTTTCACCAAATAATGATATTTAAGGTCTGAGGTCACCAAATTATGATGTTTCACCTCATATTTTCACCAAATAATGATGTTTAAGGTTTGAGGTCATCAAATTATGATGTTTCACCTCATATTTTCACCAACTTAATGATGTTTAAGGTTAGAGGTCACCAAATTATGATGTTTTGCCTCTTAAACTTTCACTAAATAATGATGTTTAAGGTCTGAGGTCACCAAATTATGATGTTTCACCTCATGTTTTCACCAAATAGTGATGTTTATGGTCTAAGATCATCAAATTATGATGTTTCACCTAATATTTTCATCAACTTAATGATGTTTAAGGTATGAGGTCACCACATTATGATATTTCACTTCATATTTTCACTAAATAATGATGTTTAAGGTTTGAGGTCACCAAATTATGATGTTTCACCTCATATTTTCACCAACTTAATGATGTTTTAAGGTCTGAGGTCTCCAAATTATGATATTTCACCTCATATTTTCACCAACTTAATGATGTTAAACACACACACACACATAGGAACAAGAGCATTAACATAATGTTGTTATTTTTTCATTGGAATCCTCCACTGAAGTTGATATATGAATTACAAAGAGAAGAACAATTGCAACATCATAAATAATATTTCATTAAGTGATCGACAATCCAAGGGTTGGAGAAAGATTTTCCTTCCATATTTTCTAGCCGGTAGGTAGCAAGTATAACCTAATAAATTACCCCATAAGGACCATGCCATTTAGGATGGAGATTATTTGTTTTTGCCATGTCTTTTTCAGGACTAGGTCCCCCATAGCTATCGGCCTTGACTTTACCCTTTAATTGTAGAATCTCGTAGTTCTCTGCTGATCGGCTACCTATCTTATCTCTATATCCTCTCTTCTTTCCTCGATAAAATCAAGATTAAGTCTTATTTCTTCACTATTCCTCTGAGGATCGTATATCTAAACTATATGAGTGGGAAGTCCTACCTCTGTTGAGATGATAACCTCTGAGCCGTGGGCTAACATAAATGGAGTTTCCCATGTGGGTGTCCTAATTGTCCTCATGTAAGCCTAAAGAACGTCATATACCTCTTCTATCCATATTCCTTTGGCATCTTCCAACTTCTTCTTTATCCCATTAAGGAATTTTCGATTTGTGACCTTAGTCTGACTATTTGTATGGGGTAATCTAGGGGAAGAGAAGAACTATTTGATCCGTACTATTTCAAAGTAATTTTCTAAAGAAATATTCTTGAATTGGGTTCCGTTGTCCGAGATGAGGGTATTTGGAAGGCCATACCTGCATATGATGTTCTTTCAAATGAACTGGAAGGTCTTCTGCTCAGTGATTGTGATCATTGGCTCAAACTCCACCCATTTGGATAAATAATCAATAACCACTATTAAGAATCGATAGTTATTTATGACTCTTAGAAAGGGTCCTACCAAATCAATGCCAAATACTGCAAACGGCTAAGGGGAACTGATAGAAGTCAGAGGTTAGTGCAGCTGATGGGGGATAGTGGAGAACCTCTGACACTTCTTCACATATGCAGCTGCATCTTCGGACCAGTACCCCTGAGTGATTATCCTCATACCCAACGAACTCCTTCCTATGTGACTTGAATAAGTGCCCTCATGCACATCGTGCAGAATGTGTGGAACCTCTGAAGGGTGGACACATATGAGGAGAGGTAAAAAGAATCCCTTTTTATATAAGACATCACCTACAATAGGGAATTTTTCATCTCTAAACCTTAAATTCCTCATTTCTAGCTTTGATTCTCGTAGTAGTCCCTCTCTGATTTATTTGATAAGAGGGTCCATCCATGAGGCCCCCAAACTCAGATTTAAGCAAGGTTTAGAAACCTCCTCCTCTTCGATTATCGGCTTGAGGAGAATCTCGACTGGCACTTTTCTCCTTATGTCTGTTTTTGTTATTGAGGCCAATGTCGTGACTGTATCAGATCGGTTATTATCTAGCCAATGTATCCTCTTTATCTTTACTTCTTTGAACATTTCTAGCATCATTTTCACTCTCTTCAGGTATTTGGCCATACTTTCATCTTTGGCCTCATACACCCCCATGATTTGGTTCATGACTAATCTTGAGTCATTGTGGACTAGGACCTGGCCGACATTGAAGGCTTTAGAGAAATAAAGACCTGATATTCGTGCCTCATACTCTGACTCATTATTGGAAGATTTAAAGTTAAAACCTCAGTGCATATTCAATATTTGTACCATATGGTGCCGACACTATCAGCATTGCTCCATTTCTTCTATCACAAGATGACCCATTAATGAAGAGGTTCCATATGGTTTCATATTAAGAGAAATTTCCCTCTGATAGAGTCCCTTGCTTGAATAGGTATCTCTCTTCCTCATTCTTAATTGTTCTTTGTGTGAAAGCACTTGTCTCGGCCTCATTCGAAGTTTGGCAGACGTTTTTATCTTCTGGCACAACTACAGCCTCTTGATTCTTCTCAACCTTGCCTCATCCCAGGTAAACTCGACAATAAAATATGCGAGTGATTGTCCTTTTATGGCAACGCTTGGATGATAAATAACATTGTACACCCCCAACTCAATTTCCCAGGTCATTAGCCTACCTGACTTCTCAGGCTGATGGAGCACTTGTCTTAGTGGGGAATCAGTGAGTACAACCATGGAGTGGGACTGGATGTATGCCTTCATTTTCCTAGATGCATGTATCAGAGCATAGGCTAACTTTTCAATTCGAGGGCACTTCTACTTAGACCCTTGAAGTTCTTTGTAATTGACGTACACTGGTCTTTGTACTCCATCCTATTCTCTTACTATTGCAGCACTAATGGCTGACTCTGAGACAGCTAAGTATACATATAGCTTCTCACCCTAATATGGTTAGGATAGTAGTATAGGGAACCAAGGTAAGACTTCAGCTCTTTAAAATCTATGCCACATTCCTAATTCCATTCGAAGGCCCTTCTAAGAACTTTGAAAAAAGGAAAACATTTATCTGTATCTCTATATACGAACCTGTTAAGTGCAGCCACTCGTCCGGCCAACCTTTGAATGTATTTGATGGTTTTGGTTGTCTTCATTTCTAACAAAGATTTAATATTCTCAGGGTTAGCCTCTATTTCCCTTTGATTGACTATGAAGCCCAAAAAATTTCTTTATCCCACCCCGAAGACATATTTGGCCGGGTTAAGATTCATTTAATATTTATCCATGGTGTTAAAAGTTCTTTCATGGTTGGCCACATGGGTTTTAGCCTTCAGAATCTTTGTCAACATGTCATCCACGTAAACTTCCATGGTCTTGCCTATCTGATCTTCGAACATCTTATTTATAAGACGTTGGTAAGTAGCCCCAGCGTTCTTTAGATCTAAGGGCATGACCTCGTAATAATAGGTCCCCTTATCTATAATGAAGGCTGTCATCTCTAAGTCAGTCAAGTCCATAAAGTTCTGATTATATCAGGAGTATGCATCCTTGAAGCTCATGAGCTCATGTTTGGCTGTGGCATCCACCATCTTATCTATACGAGGTAGAGGAAAACTTTCCTTTGGTAAAGACTTGTTTAAATTGGTGAAGTATACACACATCCTCCATTTCCCATTACTCTTGGGTACTATGACAACATTAGATAACCACTCAGGGTATATAACTTCTTTGATAAACTTAGCCTCTTCAAGCTTTCGAAACTCCTCTCTGATGACTTCATACTTCTCTCTTGAGTATATTCTTCTTCTCTTCCTAATGGTCTTGACATCCTCTACAACATTGAGTTTATGACACATTATCTGAGGATCAGTACCTGGTATGTCTGCATGGCTCCAAGCAAAGATAATGCCTCTTCCTTAACATCTTTACTAGATCCTCCTTTATCTCAGGTCTTAGGGATTCAGAGACTTGGATGGTTTTTTCTATCTCATCATTATTGAGTACAATGGATTCTACCTCCTCCACGGCCTCTCCCTTTTTGAGTTTTGTTTCATCTCTAGGGTCAAGGATGTGAATGTTGTACGTGGTTGTAGACTTATTATGAGCCTCTCTCTCTTCTGCAGAATTGAAGTATCATTCACGTGCGCCAGTGTTTGGTCACCTTGCACTTCGCCTACTCCATAGGGAGTCGATAATTTTATCATTTGGGGGACCATTGAAGGCACGACCTCAAACTCCTTAAGGGCTACTCGTCCTATGATGAGGTTGTAGGCTAAGAAGACATTTTCATCCATCATAAAGAAATTTATTTTTCAGGTAAACCTCTTAGGCCATTCATCTCCCATTCTCACTCTATTTCATACATACCTAATGGATGAACCTTTTCATCGCTGAAGCCAATCAAGAGATGATGATAAGGGATAAGACTAGATCTACTGAGGCCCAAGCTCTTAAAACAGGGCCAAAACATAGCGTCTGCAGAACATCCACCATCAACTATGATCCTCTTAACTTCACACCAATCTACCCTCATCGTGATGACTAAAGGGTCATCGTGGGGAGCTAAGATACCCTTGAAATCAAGTCATGAGAAGCTGACCACGAGTATGTCCATATCTACCTTCTTTCTCTTCTCACGTTTAACTTTTGTAGATGCCAAGTTCAAAACCTCTACTTTGGTCACTACTTTGGCTTTCGCCACATGAGCCTTGTGATCATCTTCCTCTGAGCCACCCCTTATAGTCCTCTACAGATAGTGTTCACACCGAAAGAGATCATGCTGACCCTTTTTACTGGGACATTGTCATATTTTAGTGGGAGGTCAGGGTCATTGTCATCATCATCTGAGTCATTAGCTCTTCTGGCACGGGCATCTTCCTAACATCTATCATTTTTTTTCTTTTTAGGGTCGTCTCTTCCCCTATTAGAAGCCCTACCATCAACATACTTTTTGACCTTTCTAGACTTCAACATTTTCTCAATCTCATCCTTCAGGGAGAAAAACTTGTCAGTTAGATGGTCACGATCTTGATGGAACTCGCATAATAGATTCTTATTTCTCTTATGTGGAGGATTCTTCAGCTTCTCTTGCCATATCAGGTATCTATCATTCTTTGTTTCATTGAGGATGTGTTCGCAGCTCACAGTTAAAGGAGTGTAATGTGCAAACTTGTCATATGATGTCCTCTTCTTTACATCCTTTTTCCTTTGAAACTTCCCACTACTTCTACCATTATCGTCCTCATACTTCACAACCATTGCTTCTTCTGTGTTCATGACCTTTCCATTTGTTGCTAACATCTCGACCTTAAACATGGGGGGATCATCGGCTAGTTTCCATAAGAGATTTCCCTTTTGCATACCCCCAATGAGAGTTTTCATGGCTATGCTCTCTTCCGAGGGTTTCATTCTTCCCATGCTTGACATATAGCAGATGGGTTGTCTTTTTCTGAGGTCTTAACCCAAAACAAAAGTTGTGAATGAACCTTTCGTCCAGGCCTTTGAAACTCTCAATTGAATTTTTAGGAAGATAAGTGAACCAGCTATGCGTAGACCCGAACAAAGTGCTTGAGAAAGCTTGACACTTTATTTAATCCGGGATGGAATCAATGTCTGCTGTAGACTGATACATGTCAATATGATGGACAGAGTTGGTACTTACATAGTACTTGGGAGGCACCATTAGAGGTTTATGAAGCACCTTATACCTTTGACTTGCTTAAGTCTACATTGTATAAGTGCTCAACTAATTTGGAAATATTGACAAAATTGGTAGTCCAACCTAGAAACCAAAAAGCCTCAGAACTTATCTCTCTAATCATCTTCAATGATCTATGAAGGTATATAATGAATCACACTACACACAATTAGAAGTGCATATATGTGTTAATATTGCTTAAAATTGAGTGTGTGTTTAATTCCCCTTGAATTGGAGCTTTAATAATTTTTGGGAATTTTTAAATATTTTTCTAAACCTTTTGAAACATTTTTTAATAAATGTTTTTATTAATAAAATATGATAATATAGTTTGTGGGGCTAATATACTATTTTAGAAACTTCATTTTTCACTGAAATGTTTGGTTGGGTATCATCTCAAAGCGCTAGAGACTTCAGGGTGATGTTTTGTAATTAATTTGATGCGCGTGTGAGATCCACTAACAAGCCAACACTTGTCATCCTCCGGGTGAATGTATTTGTGCTTCTTATGTGAGAGGGTTGGATGGATGATTGTTGATCGTTGGATCATTCCTCGTCAAGGGTATGCATGTGTTCTTGGTTAATCCCGGTGGTATCCATATGAACCAATCAGAATCATTTTTAATCACCGCTGTTTTATAACCTTTGGATCAAGTCAAAGCTGGCATGACTTGATCTCAGCCCTTGATTTGCCTCGAGCATCCAGAACCTTCCCTCAGCCCTATATATACCCTTCACTTCTCAGCCTTACAAGACTTTTGGGCATTCGTCTTTCTGAGAGAAAAAAAATAAGAGAGAAGAGAGAAGAGAGAAAATAAAAGAGAGAAGAGAGAGAAAGGGAAACCTGTTAGCCAAACCCTAACCCTAACCCAAAACAGTTCATCTTCTCAGAAACAAACCTTCGTACATTCAACCCCAAACACAACCTGAGTGTTTGAGAGAGAGAGAGAGAGAGAGAGAGAGAGAGAGAGAGAGTGGTTTGTTCACATCGTTGTTGTAACCTCTTGATCTTTAGATCCTGTACACAACTTAAACATTTGTGTGAAGATCTAGTTTCTTTTTCATAGAAACGTTAGATCTACATACTATATGTTACATTTTCACTAGATCTGCATTTTTTATACTTGATTTAAGAAAATCTTACTGATTTGATTTTTAAAATGTTTTCTAGTTTCTTTTCTTATGAAACTTAATCCTGACCTAGTTGGATTCGCACTTGGAGGGTTTTCAATCTCATAAATGTTTTCAAAAGAGATTGATTAAGGTCTTGACCGATTTCTGAAGCAAGATCTCCGTGGAATCTGGGTTATTTTTTAAAGGTCCAAAGGGTTTGAGTTCTGTGAGAAAGAAATAAACTAAAATCACTGCATATAAACTTTATATGTAATTTACTCGGACTGTTTGTAAATCTAAGTGTGTGTGAGTTCAAGCATGTGAATAGGAATCACTACACAAACACTTAACACACTACTACACTGGAAGTGTTGTGTTTAAGATCTGAAATCATTGAGTTGACATAAGGAAGCTAAAGCAAAGGAAGTTAGCAATCTGAAGAACATCATCAACAAATCAGATCTATGAGAAGTTAGAAGGACACCAAGTGGGGTATATTCCTAAACTTAGAATAGGTTGATTTGTGTACTTGCATGTTGCATAGTTTGTAACTAATTTTTGTTATTAGTGTATTTTTGCTTTTGTGACTTAGAACTCACCGTGGATGTTTCCTCTGTTGGGAAAGGTTTTACCACGTTAAAATCATTGTGTTGATTATCTTCATCTACTCATCTCATTCTATAAGTGTGCTGAATTTTTGAAACTGCCTTGGTTTTAAAAACTGATTACACAATCTTAATTACTCTCGTATATAAGTTTCTTTGTAAACACACCTTGTTTATAATTTTTATTTTCACAAGAAAAGGGTTTCTTCAACAAACATTCGGAGTTTCTTATACAGTTTAACCTTGTGTTAAACGACATTAGCGACGTTTTTCAATTGGTATCAGAGCCCTGTTAACTTTTTATTTCTAAAAGATCTTGTGTTTCTAAAATCTTTTTCTGAAAAACCTAACTATGGATGAGAAGAATGAAAGGTTTGGTAATCTGTCCAGACCTCCACTCTTTGATGGAAACAACTTTGCTTACTGGAAAGTAAGAATGGTTGCCTTCATCCAAGGGACTTTAGGAGATGATGTCTGGGACATTATCGAAAATGGATACACTTATCCTACTAAACCATCCACTGAAGGAAGTGATGAGAGGGTAAAGAAAATCTTAAGTGAATTTACCCAAGAAGAAAAAATAATTTCTCGTAATAACAATAAAGGCAAGAATGCCATTTTTATGTCTATTAATGAGTATGAGTTAAAACGAATCTCATCTTGTGCCACTTCTAAGGAAGCTTGGGACACATTAATCACTGCCCATGAAGGAGACTCAAGAGTTAAAGCTGCTAAAACTCAAATGCTTATCCAGCAGTACAACTCTTTGATCATGATTGATTCTGAGTCTTTTGATGATTTTTATATGAACTTAACTGATATAGTCACTAAGTTGCATGCTAATGGTATAACTTATGATAGAAATGAAATTGTCTCTAAAATTCTAAGGTCATTACCACAAAAGTTTGACAGTAAGAGGTATGCTATTGAGGAAATGAATGATCAAAACCTTACCCCTGAGTTACTCAGTAGCAAACTTAGGACTGTGGAAATGGAATTAGACTTGAAGAAACAATTAAATCATTCTCAAAGAAAACAACCCAACTCTAACTTAAGTTTTGCCTCTAAGATATCTAAACTTGAGACCAATTTGAACAACTCTAACTCTGATGAGGATTGCGATATAGACAAACTAGATAATCAGATTGCCTTGATGTCTAAACAATTTAAGAAAATTGTCAAATTTTGAAACAAACAGGCAACTAAACAAGGCAAGCCTAATTATCCTACTCTGTCTAATCCCAAACCTCATGAGAGAGGTCTTGACAAACATTCTAAGGACAACAACTCCAGACCCACTAGAGACCTTAAAAAGATTGAGTGTTTTAGATGTGGGAAACTAGGTCACATTGCTCACGACTGCAGAGTTAATCTGAATAAAGCCAACACACACAATAGAGCCAATGTCTGTAAAACTTGGAATGATTCAAGTGACTCTGATGAAGAGGAACTTGAGTCATCTAATGTACTTGACCCTTGCATGTCCTTTTATGCTAAGATCGTTTACAATGATGATATGCTTGTGTGTGATAATGATGCTCCTACTCTTGCTTGTGTGAATACTCCTTTGATTGGCCTAGATGTTTTATTGTCTGAAAATGTTGCTAGTTCTAGTTCCGTGTGTGTGAGTCAAAGTGATCTCGATAATGACGATGCAAATGGGTGCGTGAGTACTAAAACTGAATCGTTAGGGGCCACTACACACACTTCACTTAGCGACTCAGACACAGATGACCTCCCAGATATCCATACTTTGTATGCTAAAACTCTTAAAAAAGGCACTAGACTGGAGAAAACTGTTAGAGACTTGACTAAGAAATTAGATGATCTAAGTCTTATTGTGAAACTGAATGCCGAAGATTACACTAACCAGTGTCTTTCCCATCAATCTGAAATTGAAACTTTTGATCAAAAATTAAAAGAGTTGACTAAAATTAATGAAACTCTGGAAACGAAATACAAGGGAACATTATTAGAACTGGAGGAAGCAAAAACAAAGACAGCTACTGTTTTCAAAAACTTTTCTAAGTTTGAAAACAATTCAAATTGCTTTACTGACTTTGTTGTTTACTCCAAGACCAATTCTGATGATAGAACCGGTATTGGATTTTTCCCTAAGAACAAATCTCAAACAACAAAACTTTAACCTATTAAGTTTGTATCTGGGGGCAAAAGACCATTTGAAACTTGTCTAGACTTTCATGTTATTAAAAAGTAATTTGATCAAAAATAACAACAGAAAGACATTGGAGAGTCTAGTAACTCTAAGGCTGATACTACACTTAAGACTAAATACGTCTGTCCTTTAATCAGAACGGCTGATTCTACCTATAAGACCATCCCTCCTAGGAATAACACTTCTGAAAAGAATACTGTCAAACCTATCTTTAGAAGTTTTCCTAAGGAAATTTATCCCTCAAGCAATCAATATTGCTCATACTGTGACATTTATGGTCACTCCTTTGAAGGTTGTTATGCTAGGCGTCTAAACACCCATGTGTACAACACTTCTGTCTATAAGAACTTTAACTATTCTAGGCAAAGTCGTAACAATTATGTCCTTCCAAGACAACCTGATAAGAACTCTAACTACAGAAATAGAAAGACCAAAACTAAGAGTTCATTTAAGAGAAAGGCTCCCAGAAAGTTTCCTAAACCAAAAGCTCAACTTTTTCAGAACAATCAGTATGTTGCTCCAAATGTTTTTCGACAAAAAACTGTGTCTCGAAAATTTTATCAAATGAGGGGAAACTTGCGCAAAATTAAAACTAGAGCTATTTGGGTTAGAAAAGATGACATTTTACCTCAAATGAAGTGTAACATTGTCATCATTGCTTTAAAAGCTGAACACACTTCATCTGGTTGGTATTTAGATTCAGGATGCTCCAAACATATGACAGGAGATGAAACCAGACTTTTAAATAAAACCAGATTTGCTGGTGGAAAAGTTGTTTTTGGTGACGGTGTTTCATCTCAGATCATAGGTAAAGGAACCCTAAAAGAAGAAGGAATGCCTATTCTTGAAAATGTACTATTAGTTAAAGGCCTTAAAGCCAACCTCCTAAGTATATCACAATTTTGTGACTCTGACCATACTGTCACCTTTTCAAAGAACAATTGTAAAATTTTAAATGATAAAGGTGAATGCATTATTACAGGATTTAGAACACCTGACAATTGTTATACTGTCAAGACTAGTTCTGATACCTGTAACATTGTCAGAATGGATGACAATGAAATCTTGCATAATCGTATGGGTCACTTAAGTTATGATATCCATGGTAGATTGTCTAGTCAAGAGATAGTTAGAGATATTCCTAAAATTAAACCTATTTCAAGTGTTGTTTGTGGTCATTGCCAGGAAGGAAAAATAGTTAAGACTTCGTATAAAAAGGTTACAGACATCCTCACCTCTAGGCCTTTAGATCTCATCCATATGGACCTCATTGGTCCCTATAGAACTGTTAGTCTTTGTGGACACAGTTATATCCTTTTCATGGTTGATGATTTCACACGATTCACTTGGGTTGCCTTTTTGAAACATAAATCTGACACGTTTCAGAATTTTTTGAAAATTCTATTAAGAATTGAAAATGAGAAGGACACACAAGTCAATCGCATTCGTAGTGATAGAGGGGGAGAGTTCATAGACACAGGAATAGTTGAATATTGTGACTACAACGGTTACAAACATGAATTTAGTGCCCCTAAAACTCCTCAGCAGAATGGAATTGCTGAAAGGAAAAACCGAACTCTTCAAGAGATGGCACGTGTCATGTTGCATGCCAAATCCCTACCTAAATACTTTTGGGTAGAATCTATTAGAACTGCCTGTCACATCACTAATAGGGTCTATCTTAGGAAAAACTCTAAACAAACCCCTTATGAGTTGTGGTACGGTAAGCAGCCTAATCTGCAATACCTAAGAACCTTTGGAAGTCAGTGTTATGTCTGTAAAGATAGAGAACGTCTGTCTAAATTCGAAACTCGTGGTGATAAATCCATCTTCTTAGGATACTCCCCAAACAGTCGTGCTTATCGTATATACAATCTGCGTACTAAGGCTCTTATGGAATCGATAAATGTAATTGTAAGTGACACTATTGTCGAAAATAAGATATCTGAATCACCTATTGTGGTCGAATCTGAAAATGATTTCAAAACTGATTCACCAGAAATAGATGAGTCATTACTTGTTGAGAGTCCTGAAGTACCTGGATGGGTCTCTAAAGATCATCCCATTGACAACGTGGTCGGTAATCTTAATGAGCCAGTTCGTACTAGATCCCAATTAAGAAATTATGCAAATTATGCATGTTTCGTCTCCCTTGTGGAACCGAAAAATGTTAATGAAGCATTGAATGACACACACTGGATTTCTGCTATGCAGGAAGAACTTTTACAATTTGTCATTCACGATGTCTGGTATCTTGTACCTCGGCCTCAAAATAAAAATATTATAAGAACACGTTGGATTTTCAAGAACAAATCTGATGAAAATGGGGTGATTCTTAGAAACAAAGCTAGATTAGTTGCTCAAGGCTACTCTCAAATAGAAGGAATAGATTTCAGCGAGACATTTGCCCCTGTCACTCGTCTTGAATGTGTTCGACTTCTTTTCGCCATAGCTTGTTACTTAAAATTCACACTTTATCAAATGGACGTCAAATCTGCCTTCCTAAATGGAATTCCGTCCGAAGAAACGTATGTAGAACAACCCAAAGGGTTCATTGATCCTAAATACCCTAATCATGTCTTTCGTCTAAAAAAGGCTCTATATGGCTTAAAACAAGCTCCTAGAGCTTGGTATGAACGCCTTTCCAACTTTTTGTTGGATAAGGGTTTTAAGAGAGGAGGAAATGACCAGACTCTCTTTGTCAAACATTTTGACAAAAACATTATTATAGCCCAAGTCTATGTAGCCGACATCATTTTCGGGTCAACTTCAAGCTCTGAAGTTAAATCCTTTTCGGCTAGTATGCATAAGGAATTCCACATGTCCCTTATGGGGGAGCTACAACTTTTCTTAGGATTTCAAGTCAAACAGAATTCTGATGGTCTTTTTGTATCTCAAACCAAGTATGCCTTAGACCTTGTTAAGAAATTTGTTTTAGATAATGCTAAAGTTGCCAAAACACCTATGAGTACTACTGTTAAATTATGTAAAGATGAACATGGAAAGTCAGTTGATTCCAGACTTTATCATAGTATGATTGGTAGCCTACTCTACCTACCTGCCTCACGACCAGACATAATGTATGCTGTATGTCTGTGTGCTCATTACCAGAATAACCCTAAAGAGAGCCATTTATTGAGTGTAAAACGTATAATAAAGTACATAAAAGACACTCTTAATCTTGGGCTTAGGTACACTAAGGATACCTGTAGCAGTATCATAGGGTATACTGATGCTGATCGGGCCGGTTGTACTGATGATAGTAAAAGTCCTTCAGGTGCCTGTTATTATGTCGGCAATAATTTAGTTGGTTGGAGTAGCAAAAAATAGAATTGCACATCCTTATCTACGGCTGAGTCCGAATATATAGCAGCGAGAAGTTGTTGTGCTCAGTTGTTATGGATCAAACAGATGTCAAGTGATTATGGGATTAAAGAAGATCAATTATAATTGTATTGTGACAATCAAAGCGCCATTAACATATCTAAAAACCCGGTTCAACACTCGCGAACTAAACATATTAAAATAAGGCATCATTTTTTACACGAACTTGTTGAAACTAAGGAATTAGAAATTCATTACCTACCTACTGATCTGCAACTTGCAGACATGTTCACTAAACCTTTAGACTATAACAGATTTCTGTATTTGCGAAATTCTATAGGCATGGTATGCGCTGATTAAACTCTCAAGACTTTAAGTTTTACCCTTTGTCCATTTGAGACAAAATGGGGGAGAAATTTGAGTTTTATGAGTTCATTTTTTTCTTCACATTTCATCTAAACTGCTTGATCTTAGTGTGCATATTTGCAGGAATCTCTTCTACTGATTGTCTACCATTACTAGGGTAAAAATTTGTAAATAGTTGAGTTATGTAATTTTTGACTTTCTAGGAATTGGGTAGATAGTATCTTTTGTATAGGACTAGGTTTTATTTCTTTTGGTTCCCCACGAGTTTTAAGCTAACTCAAAGGAGATTTTGTCTCATATTTCCAAAGGGGGAGATTGAAGCACCTTATACCTTTGACTTGCTTAAGTCTACATTGTATAAGTGCTCAACTAATTTGGAAATATTGACAAAATTGGTAGTCCAACCTAGAAACCAAAAAGCCTCAGAACTTATCTCTCTAATCATCTTCAATGATCTATGAAGGTATATAATGAATCACACTACACGCAATTAGAAGTGCATATATGTGTTAATATTGCTTAAAATTGAGTGTGTGTTTAATTCCCCTTGAATTGGAGCGTTAATAATTTTTGGGAATTTTTAAATATTTTTTTAAACCTTTTGAAACATTTTTTAAATATTTTTTAATAAATGTTTTTATTAATAAAATGAGATAATATAGTTTGTGGGGCTAATATACTATTTTAGAAACTTCATTTTTCACTGAAATGTTTGGTTGGGTACAATCTCAAAGCGCTAGAGACTTCAGGGTGATGTTTTGTAATTAATTTGATGCGCGTGTGAGAGCCACTAACAAGCCAACACTTGTCATCCTCCGAGTGAATGTATTTGTGCTTCTTATGTGAGAGGGTTGGATGGATGATTGTTGATCATTGGATCATTCCTCGTCAAGGGTATGCATGTGTTCTTGGTTAATCCCGGTGCTATCCATATGAACCAATCAGAATCATTTTTAATCACCGCTGTTTTATAACCTTTGGATCAAGTCAAAGCTGGCATGACTTGATCTCAGCCCTTGATTTGCCTCGAGCATCCAGAACCTTCCCTCAGCCCTATATATACCCTTCACTTCTCAGCCTTACAAGACTTTTGGGCATTCGTCTTTCTGAGAGAGAAAAAATAAGAGAGAAGAGAGAGAGAGAAGAGAGAGAAAGGGAAACCTGTTAGCCAAACCCTAACCCTAACCCTAAACAGTTCATCTTCTCAGAAACAAACCTTCGTACATTCAACCCCAAACGCAACCTGAGTGTTTGAGAGAGAGCGAGAGAGAGAGAGAGAGTGTGGTTTGTTCATATCGTTGCTGTAACCTCTTGATCTTTAGATCTTGTACACAACTTAAACATTTGTGTGAAGATCTAGTTTCTTTTCATAGAAACGTTAGATCTACATACTATATGTTACATTTTCACTATATCTGCATTTTTTATACTTGATTTAAGAAAATCTTACTGATTTGATTTTTAAAATGTTTTCTGGTTTCTTTTCTTATGAAACTTAATCCCGACCTAGTTGGATTCGCACTTGGAGGGTTTTCAATCTCATAAATGTTTTCAAAAGAGATTGATTAAGGTCTTGACCGATTTCTGAAGCAAGATCTCCGTGGAATCTGGGTTATTTTTTAAAGGTCAAAAAGGTTTGAGTTCTGTGAGAAAGAAATAAACTAAAATCACTGCATATAGACTTTATATGTAATTTACTCGGACTGTTTGTAAATCTAAGTGTGTGTGATTTCATGCATGTGAATAGGAATCACTACACAAACACTTAACACACTACTACACTGGAAGTGTTGTGTTTAAGATCTGAAATCATTGAGTCGACATAAGGAATCTAAAGCAAAGGAAGTTAGCAATCTGAAGAACATCATCAACAAATCAGATCTATGAGAAGTTAGAAGGACACCAAGTGGGGTATATTCCCAAACTTAGAATAGGTTGATTTGTGTGCTTGCATGTTGTATAGTTTGTAACTAATTTTTGTTATTAGTGGATTTTTGCTTTTGTGACTTAGAAGTCACCGTGGATGTTTCCTCAGTTGGGAGAGGTTTTACCACGTTAAAATCATTGTGTTGATTATCTTCATCTACTCATCTCATTCTATAAGTGTGCAAAATTTTTAAAACTGCCTTGGTTTTAAAAACTGATTACACAATCTTAATTACTCTCGTACATAAGTTTCTTTGTAAACACATCTTGTTTATAATTTTTATTTTCAAAAGAAACGGGTTTCTTCAACAAACATTCGGAGTTGCTTATACGGTTTAACCTTGTGTTAAACGGCATTAGCGACGTTTTTCAGTTTAAACTTGGCAGGAGTTGGGAAGTTGACAATCCTTGCAATAAATGGAGAACCCTCCGAGTATCCCCTCTGTAACAGGTCTCGACTTTTCAAGAGATCTCTAATTTTTTTTTTCAAGTATCTTAAAAGAATTGTTCCATGGTTTAGCAATGTCAGCTTGGCCTAGGTTATCCCCAATCACCTCCAAAGGTTGGACTGAGGGTTTCCTAGCTACTGCACAATGTCGACTGTTGACCTCCCCCTGGCCACAGTCTCGGCCATGTGCGGGTCGGCCATAATGAGGACAACAGTCATGTCCTTCTCTTCTAGAGTCGACAAGACTTCATGATCTTAATATTCTCTCCCTCAGATCATTAACTAGGACCATCCTTTCAAAGGCCGACCCTCTACTCAAGAGATCAAAAGTTGATCCTCTTTCATGTGCATCACGGTCTCGTTACTCACACTAACGTCAGCTCTACTGGATAGGACGTAGAGTGTTGTTTGAGACCTTATATGGCTACCAATAGTCTATTGGAGCATCCTTTGCCTCAATGTAATCGTACCTATCCTCAGATCAAGGGTTTCCTTGCATCCCCAAGCATAAACGCCTAGGATCAGTAATATCCCTCCTCCGTTGAGGAGTAGGTAAGTCCTTTTGTGGTTCCTAGGGTGGTCCCTGGCCTCTTGATGTGGCTGAGCAGTGACCAAAGTTATCATCTCCGGTGAGACCCCAGGTGGTCTCATTATTATGTTCTGGCTTATCTCGGTAAATTTTTACTTCATCACTTATTGAGTTGCCACTAAGGACTTCAAGGTTGTTGCCACCTCAACCATTTTGGACTGCGGTGGTGCTTGACTGGAACTAGGACCTCCATCGCTAGATGGTGGAGGTGGTAACTCTAGTGCCATGGAAAATGACTAGAGATCTTGTAAATTAAAACACTAAAGAGCTTGGTACCTTTAAGGAGATCTTTCAATGGTGATACAAATCCACGCGATGTAGAAGGCCTAGTTCACCACCAGAGTCTCCGAAGAGGTTAAGCTGCAAAAAAGGAAGAGATAAAGTCTCTCGTTCCCACAGACGATGCCAAAATGATGATGTTGTAAATAGCACCACCAGATGAGGTGTTGATAAGCTCAAGTTAGAAATAACAATGGCAGCACAAGAGTATATATATGTATGGTTGAAGGTGCTGAGGAGAAGAGGAGAAACACTAGTATATAAGTGGTTCAGCCAATCTGGCCTACATCCACTATAAGTGCGTGAGTAATTTCACTATAATGGTGGAAATATTGGCCTGTGATACAATCTCTCACTTTCTCTCTCTCTCTCTACTATGTATAATAGCAAAGTTTTAGCTAGGGTTACAATTATCTATCCCTTTACAAGGTAGAGGAAGACCTCAATATATAGTGTCTGGGTGTGTAATGTACCCCTAAGTATGCTATGATCATGTGAATGAGGATCGAAACAGTATCCTGTTGACACCTGGATGATCTCATGTAGATAATGATGGCTAAATTTTCCCTCACATGAGGTGAATGATTTAGTTATAACTTCCTAGCCCATCTGTTCCAAGTCTTTCATGTGTTTGCGTATACTCGAACATGTGTCATTACCTGTAGTAACCCCAACCTGGCTAAGTATGAGGTTGGGGAGGTCCGATAGTGTTGCTTTGTCCTGTCAATAATTAGATTGACCTTGACTTGGAAGATCGATCGAAGTTAGGCATGAGGTAGGATGCAACGCCATCCGAGGCAGAGCACGATGTTGGCAATAACCTGATCTCATAAGGTACCGATGACCTCGGCTGCTGCCCAAACGGGGTTGGTAGTAGAGATTTGACCTTGCAGAATATGATCTTCCCGATAGTTGTGGTAGGCCTGTTGTCCACTCGGCTCTGAGGCAGGCCGAGGTTAGTGACCCTTAGTATGAGGGTACACTTTTGGCATATCAGCACCACTCAGCGGGCCATTTGGTGGGTCGTTCATGGTTCCACCACTAACGTCATGTCTTCAAGAATAAGTATAGATATTTTGAAATTTGGGTCATGCTCTTAAACTACGGGTCCCATGGCCACGCGGTTAGTTCCTCCGAGCTACATTTTATCCAGTGGGAGGTGTTGGCATCGATCACGGGGCCGTTTATATGGTGGATCGTGGTTTCAACCCCCAATAACAAGTTTTCACACCTAAGTGTAGATATTCTTAAATTTGGATTGTTCTCTCAAACCGTGGCCATGCTCTCGAGTTATGGGTCCCGTGGCCATGTGATCTGTTCTTATGAGATACATTGGTCCTTTGGAAGGTGTTACATCGTTCATGGGCCGTTTGGGTGGTGGTTCATGGTTTCACCATATAACGACATGTTTTCAATCCTAATAGTAGATATGATGAAAATTGGGTTGTGCTCTCAAACCATGGGTGCGTGGCAAAGAGATCAATTCGTACATGCTACGTTGGTTCTTTGTGAGGTGTTAGCACAACTCACTGGGCCGTTGGGTGGTGGTTCATGGTTCCTCCCTCTAACGGAAGGTTTTTAAGCACAAGTGTAGATATTCTAAAATTTTTCCCGTTATCTCAAATTGTGGGTCATGTTCCCACGCGATCGATTCCTACGAGCTACATTGGTCCCATGGGAGGTATTGGAACCTCTCATTGGGCCATTTGTAGGGTGGTTCGTGGTTTCTCCCTCTGACGGCATGTTTTCAAGACTAAGTGTAAATATTCTAAAATTTGGGCCATGCTCTTAAACCATGGGTCCCATGGTCATGCGATTAGTTCTTATGAGATACCTTGGTCCCATGGGAGGTGTTAGCAGTGCTCACGGGTCCGTTTGTGGGGTGGCTCCTGGTTCCTCCTTCAAAGGGCATGTTTGCAAGCCTGAGTGTAGATATTAACAAATTTGGGCCTAGTCTAAAACTTTGGGTCCCATGGCCACGCGATCAATTCTTACGCGATATGTTGGTCCAGTGCGATTTATTGGCTCCACTTAGGGGGCCGTTCGAGGGGTGGTTCGTGGTTTTGACCTCGGACGACATGTTTCCAAGCCTAAGTGTATATATTCTAAAATTTAGGTTGTGCTCACATATCGTGGATCCCTTGCCAAGTGATTGATTCCTACAAGCTAAGATGCTCTCGTGGGACATGTTGGCGGCTCTCACGGGGCCGTTTGGGAGTTGGTTCATGGTTCCAACCTCTAATGGCATGTTTTCAAGTCTAAGAGTGAATTTTCTAGAAATTTGGGTCGTGCTCTCAAACCGTGGGTCCCATGGCCACATAGTCAGTAACAAAAATATACATTGGTCTCGTGGGAAGTATTGACGCCTCTCACGAGGCAATTTATGTTCTTCCCCTCTAATGACATGGGTTCAAGCGTAAGTGTAGGTATTCTAAAATTTTGTCTATGATCTCTAATCGGGGGTCCCTTGTCCATGCAGTTGGTTCTAACGATCTATGTTGGTCCCGTGGGAGGTGTGGGGCCCTCTCACGGGGATGCTTAGGGGGTAGTTCATGGTTTCGCACTATAACGGCATGTTTACAAGCCTAAGTATAGGTATTCTGAAATTTGAGATGTGCAC
The DNA here is from genome assembly GCA_949130495.1 of Sambucus nigra. Taxonomy (NCBI): domain Eukaryota; kingdom Viridiplantae; phylum Streptophyta; class Magnoliopsida; order Dipsacales; family Adoxaceae; genus Sambucus; species Sambucus nigra. The sequence goes on along the minus strand of OX422214.1, from coordinate 376,240,587 downwards.
TCAAAATGTGGGTCCCGCAGACATGCGGTTAGTTCCTAGAAGATACGTTGGTTAGTGGGAGGTCTTGGCGCTGCTCATTAGACCATTTGGGTGGTGGTTCATGGTTTCACCCTTTAACGACATGTTTTTAAGCCTAAGTGTAGATATTCTGAAATTTAGGTCGCGCACTCAAATTGCTGGTCCCATCGACACGCGGTCGGTTCTTAGAAGATACGTTGGTCTCGTGGGAGGAGTTTGCACTGCTCACGGGGATGTTAGGAGGGTGTTTCATGGTTTCTCCCTCTAAGGACATGATTTCAAGCCTAAGTGTAGATATTCTAAAATATGGGGCATGATCGCAAATGTGGATCTCATGGCCACGCAGTCGGTTCCTATGAGATACTTTGGTCCCGTGGGAGGTGTTGGCAGCAGTAACGGGGCCGTTTGGGGTTTGGTTCATGGTTCCTCCCTCTAACAACATGTTTTCAAGCCGAAGTGTACATATTCTATAATTTGGGTGGTGCTCTTAAATCATGGGTCCCATGGCCACGCGATCAGTTCGAACAAGATCCGTTTGTCTCGTGAGAGGTGTTGGTGCCTTTCACGAGGCCGTTTGCAGAATGGTTCGTGGTTTCTCCCTCTAACGGTATGTTTTTAAGTCTAACCGTAGATATTCTAAAATTTGGTTCGTATTGTCAAATCGGGGCTCCCATGGCCATAACGTTAGTTCCTATTAGCCACGTTGGTCCAGTGGGAGGTGTTGGCACTTTTTAAGGGGCCATTTGTGGGGAAGTTCATGGTTCCACACTCTAACGCTACATTTTCAAGATGAAGTGTAGATACCTAGAAATTTGGACCATGCCCTCAGACAATGGGTCATGTGGACATATAGTTGGTTCCTACGGGATACAATGGTCCCTTGGGAGGTGTTGCCACCACTCATAGGGTTGTTTGTGTGGAGGTTCGTGGTTCCGCCCTCTAATGGAATATTTTCAAGCCTAAGTTAAAATATTCTGAAATTTGGCTCATGATCTCAAATTGTGTGTAACGCGGCCACGCAATCAGTTCCTACGAGATACGTTGGTCCCTTGGGAGGAGTTGGCGCCACTCACGGGGATGTTTGGGGGGTGTCTCATGGTGCCTCCCTTTAACTGCATGTTTTCGAGCCTAAGTGTACATATTCTAAAATTTTTACCGTGCTCTCAAATCGTGGGTCCAGTGTTCAAGCGATTAGTTCCACTAAGCTACGTTGGTCCCTTGGAATGTGTTAGCGCCACTCATCGACCCATTTGGGTTATGGTCGTGGTTCCATCCTCTAACGACATGTTTTCAAGTCTAAGTGTATATATTCTAAAATTTGGGTTGTGCTCTAAAAATGTGGGTCCCGTGGACATGCGATCGATTCTTATATGATACGTTGGCACCATGGGAGGTGTTAGCATTGCTCACGAGGCGTTTGGAGGGTGGTTTGTGGTTTCTTCCTCTTAGGGAATGTTTTCAAGCCTAAGTGTAGATATTCTAAAATTTGGGTCATGCTTATATACCGTGGGTCTGATGGCCACGCGATCGGTTCCTACGAGCTTCGTTGGTCCCGTGGGAGGTGTTGGTGTCACTCACGAGACCTTTTTTGGGTTGGTTAATGGTTCCTCCCTCTAACGGCAAGTTTTCAAGACTTAGTGTAGATATTATGAAATTTGGGTTGGGCTCACATATCGTGGGTCCCGTGGCCATGCATTCAATTCCTACGAGCTATGTTGGTCGCGTGGGAGGTGTTAGCACCTCTCACTAAGACGTTTCGGTGGGAGTTCGTGATTTTACCCTTTAACGGCATGTTTTCAAGCCTAGATGTAGATATTATGAAATTGGGTCGTGCTCTAAAATTGTGTGTCTCGTGACCAGCCAATCAGTTCTTACGAGATACATTGGTCCTGTGGGAGGTGCTGGCTCCACTCATCTGGCCGCTTCGAGGGTGGTTCGAGGTTTCGCCCTCAAACGGCATGTTTTCAAGCCTAAGTGTAGATATTCTAAAATTTGGTCCATGCTCTCAAAATGGGGGTCCCGTGGCCATTCGGTCGGTTACTACAATCTACTATGGTCCCATGGGAGGTTTTGGCGTCGCTCACAAGGACGTTTTAGGGGTGGTTCATGGTCCTGTTTGAGGGGTGGTTCGTGGTTCGTCCCTCTAACGACATGTTCTCAAGATTAAGTGTAGATATTCTAAAATTTGGTTCATGCTCTCAAGACATGGGTCCTTTGGCCATGCGATCAGTTCTTATGATCAACATTGGTCCCTTGGGAGGTCCCGGCACTACTCGCAGGGCTGTTTGGGAGGTGGTTCATGGCTCTTTCCTCTAACAGCATGTTTTGAAGCCTAGGTGTAGATATTATAAAATTTTGGTCGTTCTCTCAAACCGTGGGTCCCACATTGGTCTTCGAAGATACGCTGGTCCCGTGAGAGGTGTTGACACCACTCACGGGTCCATTTGCGGGTGGTTCATGGTTCCATCCTCTAACGACATGTTTTCAAGCATAACTGTAGATATTATTAAATTCGGTCCATGCTCTCAAACAGGGGGTCCCATGGCCATGCGGTCGATTCCAAAGAGCTACTACGGTTCCATGGGAGGTTTTGGCTTCGCTCATAAGATATTTGAGGGGTGGTTCGTGGTTCGGCCCTCTGAGGGCATGTTTTTAAGCCAAAGTGTAGATATTCAAAAATTTGGGTCGGGTACACAAATCGTGGGTCCCATGGCCACGCGATCAGTTTTTACGATATATGTTGGTCCCGTGGGATGTGTTAGCGCCACTCATGGGGACATTGGGTTGGGTTCACGATATCGTCCTCTAAAAAAAGGTTTTCAAGCATTAGCATAGAGATTCTTAAATTTGGATCGTGCTCTCAAACCATGGGTTTTCTGCCCATGCGATCGAATTCCACGAGATACGTTGGACCCGTGGGAGGTGTTGCACTTCTTATAAGTCCGTTTGTGTGGTGGTTCATAGTTCCTCCCTCTAACGGCATGTTTTCGAGCCTAAGTGTAGCTATTATGAAATTTGGGTCATGCACCCAAAATGTGGGTCCCGTGGCCACGCGATCGCTTCCTATGATATATGTTGGTCACGTGGGAGGTGTTGGCGCCACTCACGGGGACGTTTGGGGGGTGGTTGATGGTTCTGACCTCTAATGGAATGTTTGCAAGCCTAAGTGTATATATTCTTAAATTTGGGTCGTGCTCGCAAATGTGGGTCTCGTGGCCTTGCGGTCGATTCCTAAGAGATACGTTTGTCCCGTGGGAGCTTTTGGCACTGCTCACAGGGCCGTTTGTGGGGTGATTCGTGGTTCCTCCTTCTAAAGACATGTTTTGAAGCCTAAGTGTAAGTATTATGATATTTGGGTCGTGCTATCAAACTCTGGGTCTCGTGGCCACGCAGTCAGTTCCTATAGGATACGTTGGGCTCATAGAACGTGTTGGCGCGGTTTACAGGGCCATTTGGGGGGTCGGTGTTTCACCCTCTAATGACATGTTTTCAAGATTTGGTGTAGATATTCAACAATTTGGAATGTTCTCTCAAATCCGATGTCCCATGGACATGCGTTTGGTTCCTACGACCTACGTTGGTCCCGTGGAAGGTATTGGTGCTGCTCACGGGTCTGTTTGCTGGGGTTTCCCCATCAAACGAAATTTTTTCAAGTTGAAGCATTGATACTCAGAAATTTGGAACATGATATCAAACCATGGGTCATGAGGCCACGTGGTCATCTCTTACAAGCTACGTTTGTCCTGTGGGAGGTATTGGAGCCAGTCACAGTACGTTTGGGTGGGGGTTTATGGTTACGCCCTCTTATGGCATGTTTCCAAGCCTAAGTGAAGATATTCTAAAATTTGGATCACGATATCTAAATATGGGTAACGCGTCAGCGCCGTTTGCTCCTACGAGAAACATTGGTCCCATGGGAGGTGTTGGCACATCTCATGGGGCCGTTTGGGGGGGTCGTGGTTTCGCCCCCTAACGGCCTGTTTTTAAGCCCAAATGTAGATATTCTTAAATTTGGGCCATCCTCTCAAATCGGGGGTTCCATGGTAATGCGATCAGTTCCTATGAGCTACGTTGGTCCCGTGGGAGGTGTTAGCACCGTTCACAAGGCCGTTTGGGGGTGGTTCTTGGTTCGTCCCTCTAACAACACATTTTTAAGCTTAAGAGTAGATATTCTGAAATCTGGGCCGTGCACTCAAACCGTGGATCTCGTGGCCAAGATAGAAGTTCCTATGAGATACATTGGTCCTATGGGAGGTGTTGGCGCTGCTCGCGGGGCCGTTTGTAGGGTGGTTCATAGTTCCTCCCTTTAACGGTATGTTTTCAAGCCTACGTGTAGATATTCTGAAATTTGGTCCATGCTCTCAAATTGGGGGTCCCGTGGCCATGCGGTCGGATACTACGATCTATTATGGTCCCATGGGAGGTTTTGGCGTCACTCACAAGGACGTTTTAGAGTTGGTTCATGGTCCTGTTTGAGGGGTGGTTCATGGTCCTATTTGAGGGCTGGTTCATGGTTTGTCCCTCTAATGGCATATTCTTAAGAATAAGTTTAGATATTCTTAAATTTGGCTCGTGCTCTCAAACCGTCGGTCCTTTGTCCATGCGGCTAGTTATTACGATCTAAATTGCTCCCTTGGGAGGTCTTGGCACTACTCGTGGGGCCGTTTGGTGGTGGTTCATGGCACTTCCCTCTAATAGCATGTTTTGAAGCCTAGGTGTAAATATTCTAAAATTTGGGTTGTGCTCTCAAATCGTGGGTCCCGCGTGGTTCCTAGAAGATACGGTGGTGCTGTGGGAGGTGATGACACCGCTCATGGGGCCATTTGCAGGTGGTTCATGGTTCCTCCCACTAACGGCTTGCTTTCAAGCCTAATTGTAGATATTATGAAATTTGATCCATTCTCTCAAACTGGGGGTCTCGTAGCCATGCGGTCGGTTCCTACGAGCTATTATGGTTCCATAGGAGGTTTTGGCTCCGCTCAAATGACATTTTAAGGTTGGATCGTGGTTTAGCTCTCTAAGGGCATGTTTTTAATCAAAAGTGAAGATATTCAAAAATTTGGGTCGGGTACGCAAGCTGTGGGTCCCATGGCCACGCGGTCAGTTTTGGGTTGTGCTCTCAAACCCTCGGTCTCATGGCCATGCGATTGGTTCCTATGAGATACGTTGACCCCATGGGAGGTGTTAGCTGTGCTCACTAGGTCGTTCGGTGGGTGGTTCGTGGTTCCACCCCCTTAGGGCATGTTATTAAGCCTAAGTGTAGATATTCTGAAATTTGATTCATGCTCGCATATCGTGGGTCCCGTGTCCACACGGTCGGTTCCTACGAGCTACGTTGATCCCGTGGAAGGTGTTGGGGCCACTAAAGGGGCCGTTTCGAGTTTGTTAATGGTTTCTCCCTCTAACGACATGTTTTCAAGCCTAAGCGTAGATATTCTAAAATTTGTTCCATGCTCACATATCGTGGTTCCTTGGCCATGCTAGGTTGGTGACGTAGTAGGTGTTGGCCCCTCTCACTAGGTCGTTTCGGGGGTGGTTCCTGATTCTTCCCTACAACAACATGTTTTAAAGTCTAACTTGAAGTATTATAAAATTTGGATGGAGCTCTCAAACCATGTGTCTCGTTTCCACGCGATCGATTCCTATGAGATACGTTGGTCCTGTGGGAGATGTTGGTTTTATTCATGAGGGGTGGTTCATGGTTTTACACTCTAACGACATATTTTCATGCCTAGGTGTAGATAACCTAAAATTTGGGTCATACTTGCATACCGTGGGTCTCGTGTACACGCGGTCGGGTCTTACTACCTACGTTGGTCCCATGGCAGGTGTTGGCGCCACTCACGACACCATTTGTGGGGTGGTTCATGGTTTCTCCCTCATATGGCATGTTATCAAGCCTAAGTGTAGATATTCTAAAATTTGGGCCATGCTCTCAAACCGTGGAACCCATGGTCACACGATCCTTTCCTACGAGATATGTTAGCCCCGTGGGAGGTGTTGGCGCCGCTCACAGGCTCGTTAGTAGGGTGGTTTACGGTTCCTCCCACTAAGGGCATGTTATCAAACCAAAGAATAGATATACCGAATTTGGGGTCGTGCTCTCAAGTCGTGGGTCCTGCGGTCATGTGGTTGATTCTTACAAGATATGTTGGTCCCACAGGAGGTGTTGACACTGCTCACGAGGACGCTTGGGGGTGGCTCCTCGTTCCTCCTTTTAACGACATATTTTATATGATAAGTGTTGATATTCTAAAATTTAGGTCGTGCTCTCAAATCGGGGGTCCTATGGCCACATGGTCAGTTCCTTAAAGATACGTTGGTCCTCTGGAATGTGTTGGCGCTGCTCACGGGGGTGGTTGGTGGTTCCGCCCTCTAACGGCATGTTTTTAAAGCTAAGTGTAGATATTCTAAAATTTGGGTCGTGATATCAAACCCTGGGTCTTTTGGCCATGCAATCAGTTGCTACGAGATACATTGGCCCCGTGGGAGGTGTTAACGGTGCTCACGAGGCTGTTTGATGGGTGGTTCATGGTTCAGCCCTCTTAGGGAATATTTTTAAGCCTAAGTGTAGATATTATGAAATTTGGGCCATGCTCGCATATATTAGATCTCGTCTACCCGAGGTTAGTTCTTACTACCCACGATGGTCCCGTGGTTGGTGTTCGGGATGCTCACAGGGCCGTTGTGGGTTGGTTCATGGTTGCTCCCTATAATGGTGTGTTTTCAAAAGTAAGTGTAGATACTCTGAAATTTGTATTATGCTCTCAAACCATGGGTCATGTGGCCTTACGGCCGGTTCCTACGACATACGTTGGTACCGTGGGAGGTGTTGGTGCCCCTCATGGGGAATTTTGGGTGGTAGTTTGTGGTTTCACCCTCTAACGACATGTTTTCAAGCCTAAGTGAAGATATTCTGAAATTCATATCTTGCTCTCAAATTTTGGGTCACTTAGCCAGGCAATCGGTTCCTAAGAGATGTGTTGGTCCCATAGGAGATATTAGTGCCACTCGTGGGGACCTTTGGGTTGTGGTACGATTCTTGGTTTCGCCCTTTAATGGCATGTTTTGAAGACTAAGTGTAGATATTCTGATATTTGGGCCATTCTCTCAAAGCGGGGGTCCCATGGCCATGCGATCAGTTCCTACGAGCTATGTTGGTCTTGTGGGAGGTGTTGGCACCGCTCATAAGGTCCTTTGGTGGGGTCATGGTTCTTCCCTCTAACATCATGTTTTCAAGCCTAAGTGTAGATATTTGAAAATTTTGGTCGTTCTCTTAAATCATTGGTCTCGTGGCCAAGCGTTCGGTTCCTACAAGATATGTTGGTCCCATAGGAGGTGTTGGTCCTGTTCACGAGACCGTTTGTGTGGTGGTTCATATTTCATCTCTCTAATAACATGTTTTCAATCCTAAGTGTAGATATTCTAAAATTTGTGTCTTCCTCTCAAATCGTGGGCCTTTGGCCACGTGATTTGTTCTTTCGAGCTATGTTGGTCCCGTGGAAGGTTTTGGCGCCCCTCACGGGGCCATTTGGGAGTGGTTTGTGGTTCCTCCGCCAAACGAAATATTTTCAACCCTTATTGTAGATATTCTAAATTTGAGCTTTGATCTAAAATCGTAGGTCCCATGGCCACACGGTAGATTCCTATAAGTTACATTTGTCCAGTGGGAGGTATTGGCACTACTTATGGGGCCATTTGGATGGTGGTTCATGGTTCCTCCCACTAACGACATGTTTTCAATCCTAAGCATAGATATTCTAAAATTTGGGTTGTGCTTGCAAACCGTGGGTCTTGTGGCCATGAGGATGGTTCCTCTGAGCTACTTTGGTCCAGTGGAAGTTGTTGGCATAGCTCATGCATACATTGGGGGGTGGTTCGTGGTTCCACCCTCTAACAGCATGTTTTTAAGATTAAGTGTAGATATTCTGAAATTTGGGTCGTTCTCTCAAACAGTTGGCCCTGTGGCCAAGCAGTTGGTTCCTACGAGCTACGTTGGTTTTGTGAGAGGTGTTGGTGCCTCTCACGGGGTAGTTTGGGGCTTGTTCGTGGTTTTTCCCTCTAACGGCATGTTTTCAAGTCTAAGTCTAGATATTGTAAAATTTCGGCCTTACTCTCAAACCTTTGGTGTCATGGCCACGTGATCGGTTCTTACGAGATACGCTGGTCTCATGGGAGGTGTTGGTAGCTTTCATAGGACCGTTTTGTTGGAGATTTGTGATTTTTCCCTCTAACGGCATATTTTCAATCCTAAGTATAAATATGATAAAATTTGGGTCGTGCTCTCAAACCGGTGGTCCCGGGGCCATGCGATCAGTTCCTACGAGCTACGTTGGTACCATGGGAGGTTTTGACGCTTGGGTCGTGCTCTCAAACCGGTGGTCCCGGGGCCATGTGATCAGTTCCTACGAGCTACATTGGTACCATGGTAGGTCTATTTAGGAGTGATTGATGGTTCCACCCTCTAATCGCTTGTTTTTAAGACTAAGTGTAGATATTTAGAAATTTGGGGAATGCTTCCAAACTAAGGGTCCTGCAGCCACACGATTAGTTCCTATGAGGTAAGATGGTCCCATGGGAGGTGCTGGTCCCTTTTACGGGTCCGTTTGGGTTGTGGTTCGATGTTTCACCCTCTAATGGCATGTTTTCAAGATAAAGAGTATTTATTCTAAAATTTGGGCCATGCTCTTGAACCATGGGTACCATTGTCACTCGATCAGTTCCTACGAGACACCTTAGCCCGGAGGGAGGTGCTGGAACCGCTCACAGGGCCATTTGGTGGCTGGTCAGTAGTTCGACCCTCTAAGGGCATGTGTTTTAAGCCTAAGTGTATTTATTCTGAAATTTGGGTCGTGCTATTGAATCATGGGTCCCGTATCCACACGATCGATTCCTATGAGATACGTTGGTTACGTCTAAGGTGTTTACGCCACTCATGGGGCCATTTGGGGGGTGGTTCATGGTTCCTCTCTCTTAGGGGATACTTTTAAGCCAAATTTTAGATATTCAGAAATTTGAGTCCTTCTCTCAAACTGTGGGTCTCGTGGTTAAGAGATCAGTTCCTATAAGATATCTGGGTCACCAGGCCACTTTGGTTGTGGTTCGTAGTTCCGCACTCTAACATCATGTTTTCAAGGCTAAGTGTAAATATTCTGAAATTTGGGTCGTGCTCTTAAACCCTGGGTCCCGTAGCCATGAAATCAGTTCCTACGAGATATGTTGGCCCCTTGGGAGGTTTTTGTGGTACTCATGATGCCCTTTGGTGGGTGGTTCGTGGCTTCTCCCTCTTAAGGCATGTTTTCCTATGAGATACGTTGGTCCCGTGGGAGGTGTTGGAGCCACTCTAGGGTCCGTTTTGGGTTTGTTAATGGTTTCTCCCCCTAACGACATGTTTTCAAACCTAAATGTAGATATTTTAAACTTTTGTCCGTGCTCGCATACTATGGGTCCCGTGGCTATGCGATCGGTTCCTACGACCTATGTTGGTCATGTAGAAGGTGTTGGCCCCTATCACTTGGTCGTTTCAAGGATGGTTCGATATTCTGCCCTATAACAACAAGTTTTTAATACTAAGTGTAAATATTTAAAATTTGGGTTGTGTTCTCAAACCGTGTGTCTCGTTGCCACGCAGTCGGTTCCTACGAGGTATGTTGGTCTTGTGGGAGGTGTTGGTGCCACTCACGGGATGTTTGAGGGGTGGTTCATGGTTCTACCGTCTAACCACATGTTTTTATGCCTAGTTGTAGATATTTTTAAATTTTGATCTTGCTCACATTTCGTGGGTCCCGTGTACATGAGGTCAGTTCTTACTACCTATGTTGGTTCTATGGGAGGTATTATCACTGATCATGGGGACGTTTGGGGATTGGTTTGTGGTTCCTCCCTGTAATGGCATGTTTTCAAGTGCAAGTATAGATACTCTAAAATTTGGATCGTGCTCTCAAACCATGGGTCATGTGGCCATGCAGTTGGTTCCTACGAGATACGTTAGTACTGTAGGAGGTGTTGGCTCCCCTCATGGGGCCTTTTGGGTGGTAGTTTGTGGTTCCTCCCTCTAATGGCATGTTTTCAAGCCTAAGTGAAGATATTATGAAATTCAGCCCATGCTCTAAAATTTTGGGTCACTTGGCCATGCAGTCGGTTCCTACGAGATGTGTTGGTCCATGACATATATTCGTGCCACTCGTGGGGCCCTTTAGGCGGTGGGGAGGTTCGTGGTTTCTCCATCAAATGGAATTTTTTAAGACTAAGTGTAGATATTCTAAAATTTGGGTCATGCTCTCAAACCTGGGGTCCCATGGACATGCAGTCATTTCTTATGAGCTACTTGGTCTTGTGGGAGGTGTTGGCACCGCTCGTAAGGCCAATTTTTTTTTTTGGGGGGGGGGGGTCGTGGTTCTGCCCTTAAACACAATTTTTTCAAGCCTAAGTGTAGATATTTGAAAATTTGGGTCATGCTCTCAATCTATGGGTCTCGTGTCCAAGCGATTGGTTCCTACAAGATACGTTTGTCCCGGGATAGGTGTTGGCACTGCTCAAGAGGCTGTTTGCATGGTGGTTCATACTTGCTCTCTCTAACAACATATTTTTAAGCCTATGTTTAGATATTCTGACATTTGGGTCGTCCTCTCAAACCATTGGTCTTGTGGCCACGAGGTTTCTTCCTCCGATCTATGTTTGTCTCGTGGAAGGTTTTAGATCCCATTACGGGTCCGTTTGGGAGTGGTTCGTGGTTTCGTCTCCTCAAACATAATGTATTCAATTCTTATTATTGATATTCTAAATTTTGGTCTTTGATCTAAAATCGTAGGTCCTGTGGACACACAGTCGATTCCTATGAGAAACGTTTGTCTAGTCAGAGGACTGGGCACCACTCACGGGGCCGTTTGGATGGTGGTTCATGGTTCCTCCCACTAACGGCATGTTTGCAATCCTAAGTATAGATATTCCAAATTTTGGGCCATGCATGCAAACCATGGGTCCTGTGGCCATGCGGATGGTTCCTCTAAGCTACGTTTGTGCCGTGGGAGGTGTTGTCACATCTCATGGGGGCGTTTGGGGGGTGGTTCATGGTTTCACCCTCTAACAACATGTTTTCAAGCCTAAGTGTAGATATTCTGAAATTTTGGTCAAGCTCTCAAATAGTTGGTCCTATGGACACACAGTTGGTTCCTGGGAGCTACGTTGGTTTCGTGAGAAGTATTGATGCCTCTCATGGGGCGGTTTGGGGGGGGGGGGGGTGGTTGTGGTTTTTCCCTCTGATGGCATGTTTTCAAGTCTAAGTGTAGATATTCTAAAATTTAAACCTTGCTCTCAAACCGTGGGTGTCATGGCCACGTGGCCGGTTCCTAAGAGATACGTTGGTCTCATTGGAGGTGTTAGCAGTCTTCATGGGGCCGTTTGGTTGGGGGTTCGGGGTTTTGCCTTTAAAGGCATGTTTTCAAGTTTAAGTGCAAATATTATGAAATTTGGGTCGTTCTCTCAAACCGGTGGTCCCGGGGCCATGCAATCGGTTCCTATGAATTACGTTGGTCCCGTGGGAGGTGTTGACACCGCTCGTAGGTCCATTTGGGGGTGGTTCATGGTTCCACCCTCTAAACACTTATTTTCAAGCCTAAGTGTAGATATTATGAAATTCGGGAAATTCTCCCAAACTAAGGATCTTGTGGCCATACGGTCGGTTCCTATGAGGTACGATGGTCCATGGGAGGTGTTGGTCCCTCTTACATGTCCGTTTGGGTGGTGGTTCAATGTTTCACACTCTAATGGTGTCACGACCCCGTACCAAGTAGAAATGGGGAACGAGTGTAATAACATACCACTAAGTCGACAAATATTCTGACTTAAATTGTTTCCTTAATTAAATGCAGCGAAAATACAATTTCATGGTTATGAATCGTAAAATACTGAAATTAAAGTAATTACGTCATCAGAGCTTCATAAAAGGAAACTTCATTTATATTACAAGTAACAATGAGTTACAACTTAAAAAGAAATTTAAAACTTATTACAAGAGAGCTAAACATTCTTTATATGATATAACGACTTTTTGCTTAAAATAACCAAAAAGAGCTCTAAGAGCTGAATCTTCCATATAGTCCTTTTTTCGTTCCCTCCAAGCCTACTTATTTCTTGAAAAATGGTTAGTTATACAACATCAGCTAAAAGTCGACTAAAAGACGAGTGAGGTTTAATCTCTAGGCATTCCAGGGTTTTTCAGAAAATTGATACCTATTCAATTTCCAACATAAGGCATATACATATATGGATAGGAATTTACAGTAAAATATATAAAGTAAATTGGCGGTATATATTTTCAGAATAATCAGTTCAAAACAGAACAGATAAAACAATTTGAGCAATATTTCACTTTTTCAATTTATTTTGATGGCCATGTACGCTCTAATACCCAGATAAACAGATAGTGTTACCAAATCTTTCCACCCAGCAACAACATAGACAAAAAATCATGATATCTGAAAAAACGCAGTATTTAGGGCACACCAGTGACAAACCAGCTCGGAAGGTACCACCTTTCTACCCGGTAGTTAAGTGTAAACATAGTAAGAGAGTTTCCATAGGTCGAATCAATAATTTCAGAATTCAAATCAGATGTATATATCAGAGATATACACATAACAAATGACGGAATCATCGGTATCAGATGTCTTTAGGAATAAAACCAATTCACAAAATATATGTACTTTTCATAATATCATATAATCAAAATACACAAGGAATGTCACAGAGTACTCACCTAAATTAGAAGTTCAAAGTTACAGATACAGAGTCTCACATTGCTCGCTAATTCTTAAGACAAAACTTCTTCTCAACTTTTCCCGTACTTTCTATCACTGTTTCTCTCTAATATTTGGAATGAATTTCGTGTAAGAACTGATCCTAAGGCCTCTATTTATAGTTTACCAAAGTTATTTAGGTGTTGACACGTATCTGGGTGATAAGGCTTTCACTTTGGTGAGTCATCGTTCATGTTTCACGCAATGGATCAGCATGCCGTCTTGGTTTACCAAATGGCGACACGTGTTTTGCCTTTTTGTAGAAGATTGACATGAGTTTTATCCTTTCCTATAAAGGCGACATGTGTGCGGTGGATGTGTCCAAACGAAAGCACGAGGTGGAAAGTTATTAAGGGTATTAGGGTCATTTTACACATGAAAGGTATTTTAGTAATTTTACAACCTACATTTTCGATTTTTCTTAAAGGTCCTTGAAAATATTTTATTTACAAAATGGTCCCTTATATATTTTCATTTTAGTCCCTAAAACTTTCATTATTTAAAAATTAAGTCCCTAAAGTTCCATAAAATTTCATTTTCTACCCCAAACCTTATCATTTAGCTTAGGATATTCCATAATACTTTGATTTAATCAATTCTAATGAAAAAGGAGGTTATTTAAAATTGTTTAAGTTGGCATAAGTAGCCTCCCCTTCCAACCAATCAAAATATAACACATGGTGTGGTAATAGGACAAAATACAACTTAAAGGATGGACATATTTGCCCTTATTTCGTAATTTCGGTATAACTTCTTGCTCGGACCTCCGTTTAACACACTGTTTGTTTTGTTACAAACCTAATTCATATATATACAACTTTTTAGTTTTTTACCTCAAGTCGATTGCTATATTATAATGATTAAAACTAGTCTCTAATATGAACATTCCTACCGAAAACTTTAAAATTTTATGTTTGTAACTAATTTGATATTTCATGATTTATGAAGGGAGGATTAGACTAAAATAAATAAATTAAAATTATCCATATCACATATGAAATAATATAATATTTAAAACTATATATGAACATATAAGAATGGGTCATTACATCCTACCCTCCTTATGAAAAGTTTGGTCCCCAAACTTTGCTTACATTAATTTCCAAACAAGTGAGGATATCCCTCCTTTTTTTCATCTTCCCGTTCCCATGTTGATTCTTCAATGGAATGATTACGCCATAACACTTTAACCAGCGGAATTACCTTGGTTCGTAATATTTGATCCTTATGGTCCAAAATTTCTATCGAATGCTCAATGTATGCCAAGTCTTCTCTAACTTGAAGAGGTTTGTGACTTAGGATATGCGTTGGATCTGGGACATAGTTCTTCATCGTTGCCACATGGAACACATTATGCACACTAGAGAGTTTAGGGGGTAATTTTATTCTATATGCAACAGCTCCTATCCGTTCAAGGATTTCAAAAGGTTCGATGTATCTTGGACTCAATTTCACTTTCTTTCCAAATCAGATTACTCCCTTTGCTGGTGATACTCGTAAGAACACATAATCTCCACTTTGGAACTAAAACTCTCTTCGGCGATGGTCAGCATAACTCTTTTGATGGCTTTGAGCGATTTGAAGTCAGTCTTGTATCAATTTCACTTTCTTTATTGTGATCTGGATAAATTCTGGTCCCAATAATTTTCTTTCTCCAACTTCTATCCAACATGTAGGGGTGCGACACCTTCTACCATACAGTGCCTCATACGGAGACATTTGAATACTTGCCTGATAACTATTATTATACGTAAATTCCACTAACGATAAATGATCATCCCAATTACCTTTCAAATCAAGTACACATGCCCTAAGCATATCCTCTAAGGTTTGAATAGTTCTCTCAGATTGTCCATCCGTTTGAGGATTAAAAGCAGTGATGAAATTCAATTTTGTTCCCATGGCTCCTTGTAGGCTTTTCTAGAAGCGAGACACGAATCTAGGGTCACGATTAGAAATAATGGAAACTGGGGTTCCATGAATCCTAATAATTTCCCGCATATATAACTTAGATAACTTTTCTAAAGAATGGGTAATCTTAATGGCAAGAAAATGCGCAAATTTAGTTAACCAATTAATAATTACCCAAATAGAATCATTACCATTTGAACTCCTCGGTAAAACTGCCACAAAATCCATAGTAATATGTTCCCATTTCCACTCAGGGATAGGTAGGGGTTGCAGCAATCCTAATGGTCTTTTATGTTCTTCCTTTACTTGTTGACAAACTAAACACTAAGATATAAATTCTGCTATCTCCCTCTTCATGTTATTCCACCAAAATACTTTTCGAAGATCCCTATACATTTTTGTACATCCGGGATGAAATGTGAATCTTGAGTAATGACTTTCCTCCAAAATTTTCCTCTTTAGTTAGACATCACATGGAACACACACTCTATTTCCAAACCTCAAAATATCATCTCGTATCACAAATTCAGTTCTCTTACCCTCGATGACTTCTTCTCTAATCTTCTTCAGTTGTGGGTCATTTACTTGTCCAATTTTCATCCTTTCCTTCAACATGGGTTGTACTTGTAAGTTTGCAATTATTCCTCCTTTTCTATAGATAATTACATCTATTTCCATACTTCTCAAATCCCTTAATAAAGGTTCTTAATTTGTAATGAGACATGCTAAATTTGTTGTAGACTTCCAACTTAAAGCGTCAGCTACTACATTAGATTTCCCCGGGTGAGAGTGAATATTTACATCATAATCGTTCATTAATTCTAACCACCTCCTTTGTCTCATGTCCAATTCTTTCTGAGTAAATATATACATCAAATTCTTATGATCAGTATAAATCTCACAAGTCTCACCATACAAATAGTGTCTCCAAATCTTTAGAGCAAAAATTGCAGCTGCTAATTCAAGGTCGTGGGTTGGATAATTCTGCTCATGGGTTTTTAACTGTCTTGAGGCATAAGCTACTACTTTTCCACTTTTCATTAGGACACATCCCAAACCATTTTTAAAAGCATCACTGTAAATCACAAATCCCCCCGTCTCGGAAGGAATTGTTAAAATTGGGGCATTTACTAATCGATTCTTAAGTTCTTGAAAACTATTCTCAACTTCCTCATACCATTCATATCTCACCTTCTTTTGGGTTAACCTAAATAGAGGTTTGGCAATACTAGAAAATCCTTCAACAAATCTTCGATAATAACCTACTAATCCAAGAAAACTACGAATCTCCGTCACATTAGTTGGCTAGTCCAATATAGTATAGCTTTGATCTTTTGAGGGTGAACCGACACTCCCTCCTTAGAAATGACATGTCCTAGAAAAGAGACACTAGGCAACCCAAACTCACACTTCTTTAATTTCGCATATAATGTCTCCTTCCTAAGGATTTGTAACATCATCTCTAAATGCTTTTCGTGCTCTTTAATACTCTTGGAATAAATAAGGATGTCATCAATGAAAACGACCACACACTGATCAAAATACTTCCTAAACACCCTATTCATCATATCCATAAAAGCGGATGGTGAATTCGTTAGTCGAAATGGCATCACAAGAAATTCATAGTGACCATATCTAGTACGAAAAGCTGATTTTGAAATACTATATTCCTTAATCTTCAATTGGTGATAGCTCAACCTAAGGTCAATCTTGGAAAATACTTACTCACCTTGATGTTGGTCAAAAAAATCATCTATACGAGGTAAGGGGTATTTATTCTTAATGGTCACCTTATTCAGTTCACGATCATCTATACATAACCGCATCGTCCCATCCTGCTTTTTAATAAATAACACTGGAGAACCCCAAGGGGATACACTTGGTCTAATAAGACCCTTATCAAACAGATCTTGTAATTGAACTTCTAATTCCCTTAATTCTAAAGGTTCCATACGATAAGGTGGTTTTGATATTGGTATAGTTCCAGAAATGAGGTCAATCGTAAACTCTATTTCTCTACTAGGAGGAAGATTGGGTAAATCATCAGGAAAAACATCTGGAAAATGTTTAGCTATAGGAATATCTTCAAAAATAGTATCTCTTGTTTGCAAATCAATGACACTTGCAAGGAATCCTTGACATCCCTTCTTAAGAAAACTACAAGCTTGAATTGTAGAGATAATACGCATTGGTGATAGGATGTCAGTTCCTTCAAAACTGAATTTTGGTTGGTTAGGTATTTGGAAAGTAACTCTATTCTCAAAAAAATCTACCTTATCATGATGCGATGCTAACCAATCCATCCTTAAAATGACTTCAAAGTCTTTTTTGTCTAAAACTATCAAATCAATGAATAGTTTATGACTACTAACATCTATAGGGCAAGACTTATATACTAAGGTTCCCATCAATAAATCACCTGAAGGAGTAGAAACGTGCATGCTATGATTCAAGGGTTTGGGCCTATTAGGAAAGCGATTAACAAAATGCACAGAAACAAATGAATGGGTAGAACTAGGATCTATTAAAACTTGAAAAGGTTATGCACATATAGAAAGTGTATCTGACACTACTGCATTAGAAGCTTGGGCATCAGAAAGTGTAAAAACTCTACCATGTCGGCTTTGATTATTCTTTTCTCCTAAAGGTTGTATTAGAATCCTTGCTGGGGTTGGGCAGTCCTTTATCTGATGTCCCTTTTGTCCACATCTAAAACAAGCCCCCGTAGCCTTGTAACACGGTCGTCCTGCAAGCATATTTCCATATCGCTGACATATATTATTATTCAACTGTTTGTTATCACTGGCTCCCCCAACATTGGATGTGTTCCCAAAATTATTTTCTATTATTTTTGTTCTTACCTATTTGTTTCCCAAAATTTCTCTTACCATCTCTAATTCTATTGTACTCCTCACCATCCCTTTTAGCTATCGTAGCCCTAGCCACAACGTCACTATATGATGTCAACTTCAGGATAGAAATTCGACTACGAATACTCAACCTTAACCCATGTTCAAACTTTTTATCTTTTAAAACATCAGTTATCACAGCATAAGGTGCAAAACGGGATAACTCGGTAAACTTGGCCTCATATTGACTAACCCTTATATTCCCTTGCACTAGATTCATGGACTCACCTTCCATTTCATCCTTCACCGTTTCAGGGAAATATTCTTCATAAAAGATCACCAAGAAGTCCTTATAACCCATACAAGTATTCCTCTCCTCATGTATTCTTTTAGTCATTCTCCACCAATGTTCGGCTTCACCTTCTAACATAAATGTTGCAAATGAAACTCTTTGTTCATCGGTACACTTAAGAACATCAAGCGTCTTTTCCATCTGCATCACCCAACTTTCTACTTCAGTGGGGTTAGGAGTACCTTTAAATGAAGGCGGGTTCAACTTATTGAAATTCTCAATGGTATAAATAGTAAGTTTCATATTACTTGGTGCTCCATTATTCACCTGATGCTCTACAATCTTCGCTAGACTCTCAATCGCCTTGTATACACCTTCCATTCCTTCCATAACTGAACCACTTGTTCTCGCAGTTGATCTTGGCTTGCTCATTTTATACAGTCATGGCCAAACATAAGACGTATTATATTAACTCAACATTGCAATTTAGAAGAAAAATTATATATGGATAATTATATGTAGACCATAAGACATATGGAGGGTTATCACATAAGTCCGATATTTAATCCTATATCATATGTACGTAGACTCAAAATTGATAACGTTTGAAACTTATGTTCAGTAGTCTACGGGTTCATAACCTATGCTCTAATACCACCTCTGTCACGAACCTGTCCCAAATAGTAGCGGGGAACGAGTGTCTTGACATTCCACCAAGGCAAAAAATATTCTGACTTAAATTATTTCCTTAATTAAATGCGTCAAAAATACAATTACATGGTTATGAATCGTAAATTTCTGAAATTAAAGGAATTATGTAATCAGAACTTTCTCAAAGGAAACTTCATTTATATTAAAAGTTACAATGAGTTACAACTTAAAAAGAAATTTAAAACTTATTACAAGAGAGCTAAACATGCTCTATATGATATCACGAGTTTTTTCTTAAAATAACCAAAAAGAGCTCTAAAAGATGAATCTTCCATATAGCCCTTTTTTCGTTCCCTCCAAGCCTACTTATTGCCTAAAAAATGGTTAGTTATACAACATCAGCTAAAAGCCGAGTGAGGTTTAACCTCCAGACATTCCAGGGTTTTTTAGTAAATTGATACCTATTCAATTTCCAACATAAGGCATAGACATATATGGACAGGAATTTACAGTAAAATATACAAAGTAAACTGACAGTATATATTTTTAGAATAATCAGTTCAGAACATAATAGATAAAACAATTTGATAAATATTTTAATTTTTCAATTTATTATGATGGCCATGTACGCGCTAATACCGAGATAAACAGATAGTGTAACCAAATATTTCCACCCGGCAACAACACAGACAGAAAATCATGATATCTGAAACAACGCCTTATTTAGGGCATACCAGGGATAAACCAGTTGGGAAGGTGCCACCCAGATATTTCCACCCGGTATTCAAGGACAACATAGTAAGAGAGTTTCCATAGGCCGAATCAATAATTTCAAATTCAAATCGGATGTATATATCGAGAGATGTACACATAACAAATGATGAAATCATCGGTATCAGATGTATTTGGGAATAAAATCATTTCAAAAAATATATGTACTTTGCATAATATCATATAATCAAAATACACAAGGAATGTCACAGAGTACTCACCTAAATTAGAAGTTCGAAGTTACAGATACAGATTCTCAGATTGCTCGCTAATTCTTAAGACGAAACTTCTTCTTAACTTTTCCCGTACTTTCTCTCATTGTTTCTCTCTAATATTTGGAATGAATTTCGTGTAAGAACTGATCCTAAGGCCTTTATTTATATTTTTCCAATGTTATTTAGGTGTTGACACGTATCTGGGTGATAAGGCTTTCACTTTGGTGAGTCGTCGTTCACGTGTCGCGCAACGGATCAGCCTTGCAGTCTTGGTTTACCAAACGGCGACACGTGTTTTTCCTTTTTCTAGAATATTGGCATGAGTTTTATCCTTTCCTATAAAGGCGACACGTGTGCGGTGGATGTGTCCAAAAGAAAGCACGAGGTGGAAAGTTATTAAGGGTATTAGGGTCATTTTACACATTAAGGGTATTTTAGTAATTTTACACCCTACATTTTTTATATTTCTTAGAGGTCCTTGAAAATATTTTATTTACAAAATGTTTCTTTATATATTTTCATTTCAGTCCCTAAAACTTTTTTTATTTAAAAATTAACTCCCTAAAGTTTCATAAAATTTCATTTTCTACCCCAAACCTTATCATTTAGCTTAGGATATTCCATAATACTTTGATTTAATCAATTTTGATGAAAAAGGAGGTTATTTAAAAGTGTTTAAGTCGGCATAAGTAGCCTCCCCTTCCAACAAATCAAAATATAACACATGGTATGGTAATAGGACAAAATACAACTTAAGGGATGGACATATTTGCCCTTATTTCGTAATTTCGGTATAACTTCTTGCTCGGACCTCCGTTTAACACACCGTTTTTTGTGTTACAAACCTAATTCATATATATAAAACTTTGTAGTTTCTTAACTCAAGTAAATTGCAATATTATAATGATCAAAACTAGTCTCTAATATGAACATTTCTACCGAAAACTTTAAAGTTTTATGTTTGTAACTAATTTGATATTTCATGATTTATGAAGGGAGGATTAGACTAAAATAAATAAATTAACATTATCCATATCACATATGAAATAATATAACATTTAAAACAATATATTAACATATAAGAATGGGTTATTACAAATGGCATGTTTTCAAGCCAAAGATTATTTATTCTAAAATTTAGGCCATGCTCTTGAGCCGTGGGTACTGTTGCCACTCCATCGGTTCCTATGAGAGACGCTGGCCCCATGGGAGGTGTTGGAGTCGCTCACAGGGCCATTTGGTGGGTGGTTCATGGTTTCACCCTCTAAGGGAATGTCTTTTAAGCTTAAGTGTATTTATTTTGAAATTTGGTTTGTGCTCTCAAATCATGGGTCCCATGGCCACACGATCGGTTCCTACGAAATACGTTGGCCCCGTCTAAGGTATTTGTGCCATTCACCGTACCATTTGGGGGGTGGTTCATGTTATTCTCTCTAAGGGTATGTTTTTAAGCTAAAGTTTATATATTCAAAAATTTGAGTCGTGCTCTCAAACTATGGGTCTTGTGGCTAAGCGATCAGTTCCTAAGAGATATCTGGGTCCTGTGGGAAGTGTTGGCACTACTCACCGAGCCACTTTGGTGGTGGTTCATGGTTCCTCCCTCTAACAAAATGTTTTCAAGGCTAAGTGTAGATATTCTAAAACTATTGCCGTGCTCTCAAATCCTAGGTCCCGTGGTCATGCAATCTGTTCCTATGACATATGTTGGCCTCGTAGGAGGCGTTTGTGGTGCTAATAAGTCCCTTTGGTGGGTGGTTCGTGGTTCCTCCCTCTTAAGGAATGTTTTCAAGCCTAAGTGTAGATATTCTGAAATTTTGGTCGTGCTCTCTTACCGTGGGTCCCATGGCAACACGATCTTTTCATACGAGCTACATTGGTCCCGTGGGAGGTGTTGGCGCCACTCAAGGGTTCATTTTGGGTTTGTTAGTGGTTCTTCCCTCTAACGACATGTTTTCAAGCCTAAGTGTAGATATTCTAAAATTCGGTCCATGCTTGCATATTGTGGCTCCCGTGGCCATGCAATCGGTTCCTACCACCTATGTTGGTCGCATAGTTGGATTGTCCCATCTCACTAGGTCGTTTTGGGGATGGTTCGATATTCTGCCCAATAACAGCAAGTTTTCAATCCTAAGTGTAAATATTATAAAATTTGGGTCGTTCTCTCAAATCACGTGTCTCGTTGCCACGCGGTTGGTTCCTATGAGATACGTTGGTCTTGTGGGAGGTGTTGGTGCCACTCACGGGCTCTTTGAGGGGTGGTTTATGGTTCTACCATCTAACGGAATGTTTTCATGCCTAGTTGTAGATATTCTGAAACTTTGGTCGTGCTCGCATACCATGGGTCCCTTGTACAGGAGGTCGGTTCTTACTACCTACGTTGGTACCGTGGGAGGTATTATCATTGTTCATGGGTCCGTTTGGGGATTGGTTCATGGTTCCTCCCTGTAACAATGTGTTTTCAAGTATAAGTGTAGATTCTCTAAGTTTTGGACTATGCTCTCAAACCATGGGCCATGTGGCCATGCGGTAGGTTCCTACAAGATATGTTGGTACCGTGGGAGGTGTTGGCGCACCTCATGGGGACTTTTTGGTGGCAGTTTGTAGTTCCGCCTTCTAACGACATGTTTTCTAGCTAAAGTGAAGATATTCTGAAATTTGACTGCGCTCTTAAATTTTGGGTCACTTGGCTACACAGTCGGTTCCTACGAGATGTGTTGGTCCCATGGGAGATATTCGTGCCACTCGTGGGGCCCTTTTGGCGGTGGGGAGGTTCATGGTTTTACACTCTAATGGCATTTTTTAAGACTACGTGTGAATATTCTGAAATTTGGGTCGTTCTCTCAATCCGGGGGTCCCATGGCCATGCGATCATTTCTTAAGAGCTACGTTGGTCTTGTGGGAGGTGTTGGCACCGCTAGTAAGGCCGTTTGGGGGGGGGGGGGGGTTCTTCCCTCAAACATTATGTTTTCATGCCTACGTATAGATATTTGAAATTTTGGGTCATGCTCTCAAACTACGGGTCTCATGGCCAAGCGATCAGTTTCTACGAGATATGTTGGTCCCATGGGAGATGTGGCGTTGCTCACGAGGCCATTTGCGCAATGGTTCATAGTTCCTCTTTCTAATGGCATGTTTTTAAGCCTAGGTGTAGATATTCTAAAATTTGGGTTATCCTCTCAAACCATTAGTCTTGTGGCCTCCGAGCTGTGTTGGTATCGTGGAAGGTTTTAGCTCCCATCACGGGGACGTTTGGGAGTGGTTAGTGGTTCCTCCCTCAAACATAATGTTTTCAAGTCTTATTGTTGATATTCTAAAATTTGGTTTTTTTCTAAAATCGAAGGTCCTGTGGACACACAATCGATTCCTATGAGATACGTTTGTCCAGTCGGAGATGTTGGCACTACTCATGGGGTCGTTTGGATGGTGGTTCATGGTTTATCCCACTAACGGCATGTTTGCAATCCTAAGTGTATATATTCTAAAATTTGGGCATGCTTGAAAACTATGGGTCCTATGGCCAAGCGAATGGTTCCTCTGAGCTACGTTTGTGCTATGGGAGGTGTTGGCAAACATCATGGGGACGTTTGGGGGGTGGTTCGTCGTTTCACCCTCTAACAATATGTTTTCAAGCCTAAGTGTAGATATTTTGGCATTTGGGTCATGCTCTCAAATAGTTAGTCCTGTGGCGACACAGTTGGTGCCTATGAGCTACGTTGGTTTCGTGAGAGGTGTTGGTGCACCTCATGGGGCCGTTTGGGGGTGGTTCGTGGTTTTCCCCCTAATGGCATGTTTTCAAGTCTAAGTGTAGATATTCTAAAATTTGGTCCTTGCTCTCAAACCGTGGGTGTATGGCCACGTGGTCAGTTCCTCTGAGATACGTTGGTCTCATGGGAGGTGTTGGCAGCATTCGTGGGGCCGTTTGGTTGGTGGTTCATGATTTTGCCCTTTAATGGCATGTTTTCAAGTCTAAGTGTAAATATTTTAAAATTTCGGTCGTGTTCTCAAACTAGTGGTCCCAGGGCCATGCGATCGATTGCTATGAGCTACGTTGGTCCTGTAGGAGCTGTTGACGCTGCTCATAGGTCCATTTGGGGGTGGTTCATGGTTCCACCCTCTAAACGCTTATTTTTAAGCCTAAGTGTAGATATTATGAAGTTTGGGCAATGCTCCCAAGCTAAGGTCGGTTCCGATGAGGTGCGATGGTCCCATGGGAGGTGTTGGTCCCTCTTAGGGGTCCGTTTGGGTGATGGTTCGATGTTTCACCCTCTAACGGCATGTATTCAATCCAAAGATTATTTATTCCAAAATTTGGGCACTGCTCTTGAACTGTGGGTACCGTTTCCCTGCGATCGGTTCCTACGAGATACACTAGCCCCATGGTAGGTGTTGGAGCCGCTCATAGGGAAATTCGGTGGGTGGTCCATAGTTCCACCCTCTAAGGGCATGTGTTTTAAGCCTAAGTGTATTTATTCTGATATTTGGGTTGTGCTCTCTAATCGTGGGTACCGTGGCCACACGATCGTTTCCTACGAGCTACTTTGACCCCGTCTAAGGTGTTTGCGCCGTTCACGGGGCCATTTGTGGGTGGTTTATGGTTTCTCTCTAAGTGGATGTTTTTAAGCCAAAGTGTAGATATTCAAAAATTTTGGTCGTGCTCTTAAACTATGGGTCTCATGGCTAAGAGATCAGTTCCTACAAGATATGTGGGTCTCGTGGAAGGTATTGGCACTGGTCACGGGGCCGTTTACGAGGTTGTTCATGGTTCCTCCCTCTAATGGCTTGTTTTCAAGCCTAAGTGTAGATATTCTAATAATTGAGTCATCCTCCCAAACTGTGGGTCATGTAGCCACGTGATTGGTTCCTCCGAGCTATGTTTGTCCCGTGGAAGATGTTGGCACCCCTCACGGAGTTGTTTGGGGCTGGTTCGTGGTTCTTCCATCTAATGGCATGTTTTCAAGCTTAATTGTATATATTCTAAAATTTGGGCTTTGATCTCAAGTCGTGGGTCCCGTAGCCACGATATCGGTTCCTATAAGATACGTTTGTCCCGTGGGAGGCATTGGCACTGCTCACAGGGCCATTTGTGGGGTGGTTCATGGTTACACCCAATACCTACATGTTTTCAAGCCTAAGTGTAGATATTCTAAAATTTGGGTCCTGCTTAAAAACCGTGGGTCCTGTGACCACATGGTCTGTTCCTCCAAGCTACAATTGTCCCGTGGTAGTTATTGGCAGCACACAAGGGGCTATTTGGCCGGTGGTTCGTGGTTCCACCCTCTAAAGGCATGATTCTAAGCCTAAGTGTAGATATTCAGAAATTTAGGTTATGCTCTCAAGCGGCTGGGCCACTAGATCGATTCCTATAAGATAAGTTGGTCCCGTGGGAGGTGTTGATGCTACTCACAGCAACGTTTGTGGGATATTTAATGGTACCGTCTACTAACGTCATGTTTTTAAGCCTAATTGTAGATATTTTGAAATTTGGATCGTTCTCTCAAACCGTTGGTTCTGTGGCCACGCTATTGATTCCTACGAGCTACATTGGTCCCGTGAGAGGTGTTGGCACCTCTCACGGGGCTGTTTGGGGGTGATTCATGGTTTTGACCACTAATGGAATGTTTTTAGGGATAACTATAAATATTCTCAAATTTGGATCGTGCTCTCAAATTGTGGATATTGTGGACACATGGTCGATTCCTACGAGATATGTTGGTCTCATGGGTAGTTTTGGCATGGTTCATGGGGTCATTTTGGTGGTGGTTTGTGCTTTCTCCCTCTAACGGCATGTTTTCAAGACTAAGTTTAGATATTCTAAACTTTTGGTTGTGATCTCAAACCGAGGGTCCTATGACCATGATGTTGGTTCCTACGTGGTACGTTGGCACCGCTCATAGGTCCATTTGGGGGGAGGCTCATGGTTCCCATCGAACCGCATGTTGTCAAGACTTTGTGTAAATATTTTGAGATTTAGGCCATGCTCTAAAACTAAGGGTCTTTTGTCCACATGATCGGTTCTTACGAGCTATGATGGTCCAGTGGAGGGTGTTGGCACCTCTCACGGGTCCGTTTGGGTGGTGGTTCGATGTTCTGCACTCTACCGGCATGTTTTCAGTCCTAAATGTATTTATTCTGAAATTTGGGTTGTGCTCTCAAACCGTGGGTCCCGTGGCCACACGATTAGTTCCCATGATATACACTCCCCCCGTGGGAGGTGTTGGAGATGCTCACGGGGACATTTTGGGTGTGGTTCATGGTTTCTCTCTCTAATGGCATGTTTTTAAGCCTAAGTGTATTTATTCTAAAATTTGGGTTGTGCTCTCGAACTGTGGATCCTTTAGCCATGCAATCAGTTCCTAAGAGATACTTTGGCACCATGGGAGGTGTTGGCGCCTTTCACGGGGGCCGTTTAGGGGGTGTCTCATGGTTTCGACCTCTAACCATATGTTTTCAAGCTTATGTGTAGATATTCTAAAATTTTGGTTGTGATCTCAAATAGTTGGTCCCATTGCCACATGGTTGGTTCCTCCGAGCTCCACTGGTCCCCTGGGAGGTGTTAGAATTGCTCACAGGTCCGTTTGGGGGGTCGTTCATGGTTTTTCCATCTAATGGAATGTTTTAAAGTCTGAGTCCAGATATTCTAAAATTTGATTTGTGATCTCAAACCCGGGGTCCCGTTGCCATGCAGTCGATTCGTTAGAGCTACGTTGGTCCCGTGGGAGGTGTGAGGACCACTCAAGGGGCCATTTGGGGGCGGTTCGTGGTTTTCCCTTTAACCACACACTTTCAAGTCTAAGTATAGATATTCTGAAATTTGGATTATGCTCTCATACGGTGGGTCTCATGGCCACAAGATCGGTTCCTACGAAATAAGTTGGTCCCATGGGACGTGTTGGAACTTTCACGAGGCTGTTTAGGGGGTGGTTCATGGTTCTTGGTTCCCTCCTCTAACGACATTTTATTCAAGCCTAAGTTTATATATTCTCAAAATTTGGGTCATGCTCTCAAACCGAGGGTCTCGTGACCACACGATTAGTTCCTACGAGTACGTTGGTCTCGTCAAAGGTGTTGGAACCGCTCACGGGGCCATATAGGTGGTTATTGTTTGGTTTTCCCCACTAACGGCTTGTTTTTAAGCCTATGTGTAGACATTCTAAAACTTGGTTTGTGCTCTCAAATCGTGGATCTTGTGTCGCAATCTTTTCCTACGACTTACGTTGGTCCCGTGGGAGGTGTTGCCAATGCTCACTGGTCCATGTCAGGGGTAATTATTTTTTCCACCCTCTAATGGCATTTTTGAAGACTAAGTGTAGATATTCTGATAATTGGGCCGCACTCTCATACTGTGGATCTTGTGGCCATGCGATCGGTTCCTACGAGATACGTTGGTCCCGTGGGAGGTGGTGGAACCGCTCACGAGGCCGTTTGAGAGTGGTTCATAGTTTCTCCTTCTAATAACATTTTTTAAAGCCTAAGTGTAGATACTAGGAAATTTTGGTTGGGCTCTCAAATCGTGGGTCCCCTAGCCATATACGGGAAGGTGTTGGAACCACATTAGAGGCCATATACGGGGTGTTTCATATTTTCTCCCTCCAACAACATGTTTTAAAGTCTATGTGTGGAAATTCTAAAATTTGGGTCTTGCTCTCAAACCGTGGGTCTCGTGGCCACCCGGTCGGTTCCTACAATCTACGTTGATCCCGTGAGAGGTGTTGACACCGTTCACGGGGTTATTTAGAGGGTGCTTTATGGTTTCACCCACTAAGGGATGTTTTTAAGATGAAATATAGATATTCTAAATTTTTATCCATGATCTAAAATCAAGGGTCTCATGGCCATGGGGTCATTGCTTTCAAGATATGCTCGTGGGAGGTGTTGGGGCCACTTAAGGGGCCATTTGGGGGGTGATTTGTGGTTTTGCCCTCTAACGGCATGTTTTTAAGCGTAAGTATAGATATTCTAAAATTTGGGTCGTGTTCTCAAACCGTGGGTTCCGTGGCCACCTAGTCGATTACTACGAGCTACGTTGGTCTAGTGGGAGGTGTTGTCCACTCTCATGGGGCCTTTTGGGGGGGTGGTTCATTGTTTTCCCCCTTAACAACATGTTTTCAGGACTAACTGTAGATATTTTTAAATTTAGGTCGTTCGCTTGAATCGTGGGTCACGTGGCCACATGATCAATTCCTATGAGATGCGTTGGCCCCGTGTGAGGTGTTGGCGCCATTCACGGGGCCGTTTTGGGGGTGTTTAGTAGTTCCTCCCTCCAAGGGCATGTTGTCAAGCCTAAGTGTAGATATTCTGAAAGTTGGGTCATGATCTTAAGCAGTGGGTCCCGTGGCCCCACGGTCTATTCCTATAAGATATATTGTTCTTGTGGGAGGTATTGGCACCTCCCACAGGCCGTTTGGGTGGTGGTTCGTGGTTCCGCCCTCTAACTGTATGTTTTCAAGCCTAAGTCTAGAAATTTTGAAATTTGGACCCTCCTCTCAAATTATGGGTCCCTTCACCACGCAATCGATTTCTATGGGATACGTTGGTCCCGTGGGAGGTGTTGGAACTACTCACGGGGCCATTTGGGGGGTGGTTCGTGGCTTCGCTCTCTAAAAGCTTATTTTCAAGCCTAAGTGTAGATATTGCAAAATACGGGTTGTGCTCCCAAACCGCGGGTCCCATGGCCATGCAATCGGTTCTTACGAGCTACGTTGGTCTAGTGGCGGGTGTTGGCTCCCCTCATAAGGCTGTTTGAGGAATGGTCCATGGTTCCACCCTCAAACAGAATGTTTTCAAGGCTATGAGCAGATATTCTAAAATTTGGACCATGCTCTCAAACCGTGGGTCCTGTGGCGATGCGGTCAGTTCCTATGAGCTATGTTGGCCTGGTGGCGATCACGGGGCCTTTTGGTCATTGGTTCATGGTTTCTCCCACTAACAGCATGGTTTGAAGCTGAAGTGTATATATTCTTAAATTTGGGCCATGCTCTCATAATGTGGGTCTCTTGGCAGCGTGATCGGTTCCGGCAAGAAATGTTGGTCCGTGGGAGGTGTTGGTACCACTCATGGTACCTTTTAGAGTGTGGTTTGTGGTTCCTCCCTCTAATGCCATGTTTTTAATCCTAAGTCTAGATATTCTAAAATTTGGGTTCTTCTCAAAAATCATGTGTCTCATGTCCACGCGGTAGGTTACTATGACTAGCATTGGCCTTAGGGGAGGTGTTGGCGCCACTCACGAGCCCGTTTGGATGGTGGTTCGTGCTTTTCCCTTCTAAGAGCATGTTTTCAAGCCTAAGTGTAGATATTCTAAAATTTGAGTCATGCTCTCAAATTGTGGGTCTCATGCCCATGCTATCGCTTTCTACAAACTTCATTGGTCCCCTGAGAGGTGTTTCCATTACTCACGGGGTCATTTGGGTGGTGGTTCAGGGTGTCTCCCTCTAACAACATGTTTTCAAGTCAGAGTGTAGATATTCTAAATTTGGGTTGTGCTCTCATACGGTGGGTCTCGTGGACACACGATCGGTTCCTACGAGCTAAATTGGTCCCATGGGAGGTGTTGGCGCCTCTCACGGGGATGTTTAGGGGGTGGTTCGTGGTTCCTCCCTCTGACGGCTTGTTTTCAAGCCTAAGTGTAGATATTATAAAATTTGAGCCATGCTCAAAACTGGGGATCCCATGGCCACGCGATCAGTTCGTACAAGCTACGTTGTTGACACAACTCACCTGGCCATTTGCGGGGTTGTTTTATGGTTCCGCCCTCTAACATCATGTCTTCAAGCTGAAGTGTAGATATTTTGAAATTTGGATCATCCTCTCAAACCATGGGTCCTATGGCCATGAGATCATTTTCTATAACTTCCATTGGTCTCGTGGGAGGTGTTAGCACTGCTCACCGGGCCATTTGTGGGGTGGTTTCGGGTTTCCACCTCTAACAGCATTTTTCAAGACTAAGTGTAGATATTCTAAAATTTGAGTCGTGCTCTCGTACTGTGGATCTTGACGCCATGTAATCAATTATTACGAGATACGTTGGTCTAGTGGGAGGTGGTGGTGCCGCTTACGGGCCTGTTTGTGGGTGGTTCGTGATTGCGCCCTCTAATGGCATGTTTTCAAGCCTAGGTGCTGATATTATGAAATTTGAGTCGTCTCTCAAACCATGGGTCCCCTGTCCACGCGATCGATTCCTACGAACTACGTTATTCCCCTGGGAGGTCTTGGCACCGCGCACAGAGCCATATGGGGGTGGTTAGTATTTCTCCCTCTAACGACTTATTTTCAGGCATACGTGTGGAAATTCTAAAAATTGGGTCGTTCTCTCAAATCGTGGGTCCC
Organism: Sambucus nigra; assembly: GCA_949130495.1. Taxonomy (NCBI): domain Eukaryota; kingdom Viridiplantae; phylum Streptophyta; class Magnoliopsida; order Dipsacales; family Adoxaceae; genus Sambucus; species Sambucus nigra. The sequence goes on along the minus strand of OX422214.1, from coordinate 376,210,760 downwards.
GTGGCCACCCAGTCGGTTACTATGATCTACGTTGGTCCCATGGGAGGTGTTGGAACCGCTCATGGGTTCGTTTGGGTGGGTTCATGGTTCCTCCCTCTAAGGGATGTTTTCAAGACAAAATATAGATATTCTAAAAAAAATTCCATGCTCTCAAATTGTGGGTCCTTTGGCCATGCGGTCTTAACCTACAATAGATGTTGGTCTCGTGGGAGGTATTTGCACCAGCATAGGCCATTTGGGGGGTGGTTTGTGTTTTTTCCCTCTAACGGTATGTTTTCAACTCTAAGTATAGATATTCTAAAATTTCGATGGTGTTCTCAAACAGTGGGTCCCTTGGACGCACAGTCGATTGTTACGAGCTTCGTTGGTCCCATGGGAGGTGTTGTCCCCTCTTATGGGGACGTTTGGTTAGTGGTTGATGGTTCCACCATCTAACTGCATGTTTTAGATCCTAACTGTAGAGGTTCTGAAACTTGGGTCGTGCTCTCGAACTGTGGGTCCCGTGACCACGCGATCAATTCCTATGAGATGCATTCTCTCCATGGGAGGTGTTGGTGCCACTCACGGGGCCATTTTTGGGGTGGTTTGTGGTTCCTCCCTCTAAGGGCATGTTTTCAAACCTAAGTGTAGATATTCTGAAATTTGGATCGTGCTCTCAAACCATGGGTCCCGTGGTCATGCGGTCAGTTCCTATAAGATATGTTGGTCTCGTGGGAGCTGTTGGCGTATCTTACAGGGCCATTTGGGTGGAGGTTTTAATGGAATGCCTTCAAGACCAAGTTTAGATTTTTTAAAATATTGTCCGTGGTATCAAATTGGGATTCATGTGGCCACGTGCTCGATTCCTATAAGTTGCGTTGGTACCGTGAGAGGTGATGGTGCCGCTCACAGGGTTGTTTGGGGTATGGATCATGGTTCCTCCCTCTAACGGCATATTTTCAAGCCTAAGTGGTGATATTCTAAAATTTGGACCGTGCTCTCAAACAATCTGCCCCGTGGCTACGTGGTTTATTTCTACGAGCTACGTTGATCCCGTGGGAGGTGTGGGTGCTACTCACGGGCCCGTTTGTGGGGGTGGTTCATGGTTTTTCCCTCTAAAGGCATGTTTTTAAGCCTAAATGTAGATATTCTAAAATTTAATCCGTTCTCTTAAATCGGTGGTGCTGTGGCTATGCGGTGGGTTCCTATGAGCTATATCGGTCCCTTATGAGGTGTTAGCTCCGCTCACGAGGTTGTTTGGTGGGTGGTTCGTGGTTCGTCCCTCCAACGGTAAGTTTTGAAGCCTAAGTGTTGATATTTAGAAATATGGACCCTGCTCTCAAATCATAGGTCTCGTGGCCACGCGACCAGTTTTTATGAGCTACGTTAGTCCAGTGGTAGGTGTTGTCACCTTTCACAGGTATGTTTGAGGAGTGGTTCGTGGTTCCACCCTCTAACGGAATGTTTTCAAGCCTAATAGAATATATTCATAAATTTGTGTTGTGCTCTCAAATCGGGGGTCCCGTGGCCATATGGTTTGTTCCTACGTGCTACTTCGGTCCTTTGGGAGTTGTTAGCTCTGCTCATGGGGTTGTTTTGTGGGTGGTTTGTGGTTCATGCCTCTAATGGAATGTTTTCAAGTATAAGTGTAGATATTCTGAATTTGGACTGTGCTCTCAAATCGTGGGTCCCGTGGCCATGTGAAGTGTCTACGAGCTACGTTGCTACCATGGGAGGTGTTGGTGCCGCTCAAGGGCCATTTGGGGGGTGGTTCATGGTTCTGCCCTCCAATGACATGCTTTAAAGCCTAAGTGTAGATATCCTGAAATTTGGGCTTTCGGTCCCATGACCACGCGATCGGTTCATATGAGATAAATTGGTCCTATGGGAGCTGTTGGCTTTACTCACGGGTATTTTAGGGGGTTGGTTCGTGGTTCCTCCCTCTAAGGGTATGTTTTCAATCCCAAGTGTTGATATTTTGAAATTTGGATCGTGCTCTCAAATCGTGGGTCCCATGGCCACGTGATTAGTTCCAACGAGCTACATTGGTCCCGTGGGAGGTGTTTATGCGGCTCACAGGGCCATTTGTGGAGTGGTTAATGGTTTCGCCCTCTAACGGCATGTTTTGGAGCCTAAGTGTTAATATTGTGAAACTATGGTCGTGCTCTCAAATTGTAAGTCCCGTGGCAATGCGGTTGGGTCCTAGAAGCTACATTTGTCCCATGGGAGGTGTTGGTGCCTCTCACATAACCATTGGTTCCACCCTCTAACATCATATTTTCAATCCTAAGCATAGATATTCTGAAATTTGGGTCGTGTTAGGAAACTGTCGGTCCTATAGTGACGCAGTAGGCTCCTACAGGCTAATTTAGTCCCGCCGGAGATTTTGCCTTGACTCACAGAGCCGTTTGTGGGGTGGTTCGTGGTTTCGCCATCTATTAGAATGTTTTAGAGCCAAGGTGTAGATATTCTAAAATTTGAGCCGTGCTCTAAAATCATGGGTCCCATGGCCATGCAGCCAGTTCCTACAAAATATGTTGGTCTCATGGGTGGTGTTGGCGCTGCTCACGGGGTCGTTTTGTGAGTTGTTCGGGGTTTCTCCCTCTAACGATATATTTTTAAGATTTAGTGTAGATATTCAAAAAATTTGTCTTGCTCTCAAATCGTGTGTCTCGTGACCATTTGATGGATTCCTATGAGCTACATTATCCCTATGGGAAGTGTTGCTGCCACTCACCGAGCCTCTTGGATGGTGGTTCTTGATTTGGTCCTCTTCCAGCTTGTTTTCAATATTTAAGTGTAGATATTCTGAAATTTGGGTCATTCTCTCAAGTCGTGGCCATGCTACGAGTTTCTACGATCTATGTTGGTCCCATGGGACGAGTTGGCACCACTCATGGGTCCAGTCTCAAATGACAGTTTTTCGAGCGTAAGTGTAAATATTCTAAACTTTGGGTTGTACTCTCATACTGTGAGTCCCATTTCCATACGATCGGATCCTACGAGATGGGAGTTGTAGCGTCTCTCACGGGGCCATTTGGGGGGTGGTTCATGCTTCCACCCTCTAACGACATGTTTTCAAGCCTAAGTATAAATATTCTGAAATCTAGGTCAGGCTCTCAAACCAAGGGGCCCATGGCCATACGATTGGTTCCTATCAGCTACGTTGTCCCCGTTGGAGGTGTTAGTTTCTCTCATGGGGACATTTGGGGGACATATTTTCAAGCCTAAGTGTAGATATTCCAAATTTTGGATCATGATATTAAACTGTGAGTCTCGTGGCCACGATGTCAGTTCCTACGAGATACATTGGTCCAGTGGGATGTGTTGGCGCTGCTCATGGGTTTGTTTAGGGGGGTCGTGGATCCGTCATCTACCAGAATGTTTTAAATCCTAAGAGTGGATATTCTAAAATTTAAGTCGTGCTCTCAAACCTTGGGTCACGTGGCCATGCGGTCAATTCCTACGAGCTACATTTTTCCAATGGGAGGTGTTGGTGCCACTCATGGGGCCACTTACGAAGTGGTTCATGGTTTCGCCCTATAACGTTTTATATCCAAGCTTGTTCATGGTTTTTCCCTCTAACACCATGTTTTCAAGCCTAAGTGTGGACATTATAAAAATTGGGTCGTGCTCTCAAACTGTGGGTCCTTTGGCAACGCGTTCGGTTCCTAGCAGCTACGTTGGTCCCATGGAAGGTGTTGACACTTCTCACAGGTCTGTTTGGATGGTGGTTCGTGGTTTCACCGTGTAATGGCATGTTTTCAATCCTAAGTGTATATATTATTAAATTTGGGCCATGTTATCAAACCATAGATCATACGGCTATATTGTCGATTCATATGAGATACGTTTGTCCAGTGCGACGTGTTGGTGCCACTCACAGGGCCATTTGAGGGGTGGTTCATGGTTTTTTCCTCTAAGTTCATGTTTTCAAACCTAACTATAGATATTCTAAAATTTGGGTCCTGCTCACAAACTATCGGTTCCTACGAGCTATGTTGGTCTCGTGGGAGGTGATGTCATCACTCACGAGACTATTTGGGGGGTGATTGGTGGTTTCGCCCTCCAACGGCATGTTTTCAAGTCGAAGTCTAGATATTCCAAAATTTAGGTCGTGATCTCAAATCATGGGTCATGTGGACATGCGGTTAGTTCCTATAAGATATGTTGGTCTCGTAGGCAGTGTTGCCATAGCTCACCAGGCCATTTGGGGGGTGCTCGGAGTTTCGCCCTCTAAGGACATGTTTTCATGCATAAGTTTAGATATTTAAAAATTTGATCTGTACTATCAAATTGGGAGTCCCGTGCCATGCGGTCTATTCCTATGAGATGCATTTGTCTCGTGGGACGTATTGGTGCTGCTGACGATGACATTTGAGTAGTGGTTCAACCCTCTAATAGCATTTATTCTAGTATATCTGTAGAAATTCTAAAATTTAAGCAGTGATCTCAAACTATGGGTCCCGATGCCACAAAGTCGATTCCTACAAGCTACACTGGTCCCATGGGAGGTGTTGGCACCACTCATGGGGTCGTCTAGGAGGTGGTTCCTGGTTCCTCCCTCTAACGACGTGTTTTTAAGCCTAAGTGTAGATATTCAAAAATTTAGGTTGCTCTCTCAAATCGTGGGTCCCGTGGCAATGCGGTCAAGTCCTACAAGCTAACTTGGTCCCGTGGGAGTTGTTGGTGCCTCTCACGGGGCCATTTGGTGGGTGGTTCCATAATCTAATGGAATTTTTTATTCCTATGTGTGGATATTATGAAATTGGGGATATTCTCTTGGACCGTGGGTCCCCTGGCCAAGTTGTTGGTTCCTACGAGATACATTGGTCCCGTGGTAGGTGTTGACATCGCTCATAGGGATGTTTAGGTGGTATTTCATGGTTTTTCCGTCTACGGCATGTTTGCAAACCTAAGGGAAGATATTCAAAATTTGGTCCATGATCTAAAATTGGGGGTCCCATGGCCATGTGGTCGTTTCCTACAAGATAAGTTGGTCCTGTGGGAGGTGTTGGCTCCATTCATGGGGCCATTTGGGCAGTGGTACTTGGTTTTACCCTCTCACGGTATGTTTTCAAGCCTAAGTGTAGATGTTATGAAATTTGGGTTGTGTTTTCAAATCGTGGGTCTCGTGGCCACGCGGTAAGTCACTACGAGCTGCGTTGGTCTCGTGGGAGATGTTGGCATCATCACGAGGCCATTTGTGGGGTGGTTCTTCCCTCTAACAGCATGTATTCAAGCCTATATTTAGAAATTCTAAAATTTGGGATGCACTCTCAAACTATGGGTCCCATGGCCATGCAGTCGGTTCCTAAGAGCTACGTTGATACCATGGGAGGTATCCGCACCAATCACGGGGTCGTTTAGGGGGTCGTTCGTTGTTCCGCCCTCTAACGACATATTGTCAAGACTAAGTGTATATATTCTTAAATTTGGAACGTGCACTCATACTATGGATCTCATGGCCACGCGGTCCATTCCTACGAGATATGTTGGTCCCGTGGGAGGTAGTGGCGCCAGCCATTGGGCCATTTTGGGGTGGTTCGTGGTTTCACCCTCTAATGTAATATTTTTAAGCATAAGTTTAGACATTTTAAAATTTGATCTGTGCTCTCAAATCATGGGTACCGTGGAAATGAGGTCGGTTTATACGAGCTATGTTGGTCTTATGGGAGGTGTTGGCACCACTCACAAGGCCACTTGGGGGTGGTTCGTGGTTCTGCCCTCTAACGGAACATTTTCAAACCTAAATGTAAATATTCTAAAATTTTAGTCATGCTCTCAAACATTGTGTCTCGTGGCCATGCAGGCGATTCCGAAGAACTACATTGGTCCCGTGCTAAGTGTTGGCACCGCTCACAGTGCTGTTTGGGGGTTGGTTCATTCTTAGCCCTTTAATGGGATTCTTTCAAGTCTTGGTGTAGATATTTTGAAATTTGGGTCGTGCTCTCAAAGAGAGCATCTTGTGTCCACGCGGTCGGTTCTTACGAACTACGTTTGTTCCGTGGGAGGTGTTGGAGCCACTCACGGTGTTGTTTGTGGGGTGGTTCCCACTCTAATATCATATATTCAATCCTATGTGTAGAAATTCTAAAATTTAGGCCAAGCTCTCAAACATTGGGTCTCGTGGCCACTCTGTCGATTCCTACAAGCTATGTTGGTCCCTTAGGAGGTGTTGGCGCCACTCACAAGGCCGTCTGGGGGTGGTTCATGGTTCCCCCCTCAAATGACATGTTTTGAAGCCTAAGTGTTGATATTCTAAAATTTGAGTCGTGCTATAAAATAGTGGGATCCGTTGCCACGCGGTTGGTTACTATGAGCTACGTTGTTCGCGTGAGAGTTTTTAGTTTCATTCACGGGGCCATTTGGGTAGTGGTTCGTGGTTTCACCATCTAACGGCATGTTTTTAATCCTAAGTGTAGATATTATAAAATTTAGGTTGTGCTCTCGAACCGTGCGTCCTGTGGCCACGTGGTCTATTACTACGAGATACGTTGGTCCCATGGGAGGAGTTATCACAACTCACGGGGCCGTTTGGGTGGTGGTTTGTGGTTCCGCCCTCTAACGACATGTTTTCAAGCGTAAATGCATATAGTCTGAAGTTTGGTCCATGCTCTAAATTCAGGGGTCCTAGGGCCATGCGATCAGTTCCTATAAGATACGTTGGTCTCGTGGGAGGTGTTGGCGCCACTCATGGGGCCATTTGGGTGATGGTTCAAGGTTCTTTTCTTTAACGACATGTTTTTAAGCCTAAGAATAGATATTCTAAAATTTGGGTCGTGTTTTCAAATCGTGGGTCCTTTGGCCTTGCGGTCGATTATCACGAGCTATGTTGGTCCTATGGGAGGTGTTGGCATCACTCACGGGGCAATTTTCGGGGAGATTCTTCACTCTAACAGCCTATATTCAAGACTATGTGTAGAAACTCTAAAATTTGGGTCATTCTCTCAAATAGTGGGTCATATGTCCACACAATCGGTTCGTAGGAGCTACATTTGTACTGTAGGAGGTGTTGGCGCCACTAACGGGTCCGTTTGGGGGATGGTTCATGGTTACACCCTCTACCAACATGTTTTCAACACTACTAGTAGATATTTTCTAATTTGGAATGTGCACTCATACAGTGGGAATCATGGCCACACGATTGGTTCCTACGAGATACGTTGGTCTCGTGGGAGGTGTCAGCACCTCTTACGGGGCTGTTCGAGCGGTGGTTTGTGGTTTCACCCACTAATGGCATGTTGTTAAGAGTAAGTATAGATATTCTTAAATTTGGTACATGCTCTTATACTGCGGGTCTCATGGTCACACAATGGGTTCCTAAGAGATAAATTGGTCCCGTGGGAGGTGTTGGCACCTCTCACGGGCCGTTTAGGCGGTGGTTCGCGGTTCCACCCACTAATGGCTTATTTTCAAGACTATGTGTATATGTTATTAAAGATGGTTCATGCTCTCATACTGTGGGTCTCTTGGACATGCGATCGGTTCCTACGAGATAAGTCGATCCCGTGGGAGATGCTGGCATCGCTCACGGGTTTGGATGGTGGTTTGTGGTTTCTCCCTCTAACGACATGATTTCATGCCTATGTGTATATATCCTCAAATTTGGGTCGTGCTTTCAAACCGTGTGTCTCGTGGCCACGCGATCGGTTCCTACGAGATACACTAGTCCCATGGGAGGTTTTGTATCTGCACACGGTGCTGTTTGGATGGTTTTTCATGGTTTCTCCCACTAATAGTATGTTTTGAAGCATAAGTGTAAATATTTTGAAATTTGGGTCGTGCTCTCAAACCGTGGGTACCATGGTCATGTTGTAGGTTTCTAAGAGCTACGTTTATCCCATGGGAGGTGTTAGTACCACTCATGGTGCCGTTTGGAGGGTGGTTTGGGGTTCCTCCATCTAATGGCATGTTTTCAAGCCTAAATATAAATATTTTAAAATTTTGGCCATGATCTCAAGCTGTGTGTCTCGTTTCCACATGGTTAGTTCCTATGAGTTATGTTGGCCCCGAGCTAGGTGTTGGCACCTATCATGAGGCCGTTTGGGTGGGTATTAGTGGCTATGTGCACTAATGGCATATTTTGAAGCCTAAGTGTAGATATTCTTAAATTTGAGCCATGCTCTCATACTGTGGGTCTCATGGCCATGCGATCGGTTCCTATGAGATAAGTTGGTCCCATGAGAGCGGTTAGTGCCGTTCACGGGGCCATTTGGATAGTGGTTCATGGTTTCTCCCTCTAACAACATGCTTTCAAGCCTAAGTGTAGATATTCTAAAATTTTCATCATTTTTCAAACTCTGTGTCTCGTGGCCACACGATCAGTTCCTGTGAGCTACATTGGTCCTGTGCGAGGTGTTGCCGCCATTCATGGGGATATTCGGATGGTTTTTCATTGTTTCTCCCTCTAATAGCAACTTTTCAAGACTAAGTGAAGACATTCTAAAATTTGGGCCATGCTCTCAAACTGTGGGTCCCGTGCCCATGCTTTAGGTTTCTAGGATTTACGTTGGTCCCATGGGAGGTGATGGCATCGCTCACGATGCCGTTTGGGGGGTTGGTTTGGGGTTCCTACATCTAACGGCATGTATTTCAAGCCTAAGTGTATATATTCTAAAATTTGGGCAACGCTCTTAAACTGTGTATCTCGTGGCTATGTGGTCGGTTCCTATGAGCTATGTTGGCCTCGTGAAAGGTGTTGTCACCTCTCACGGGGTCATTGGTTGGTGGTTCGTTATTTTTCTTACTAACGACATCTTTTCAAGCCTAAGTGTAGATATTCTTAAATTTATGAAATGCTCCCATATTATGGGTCTCGTGGCCACACGAAAGGTTCCTACGAGATAAGTTGGTCCCGTAGGAGGTGTTGGCACCAGTCACAAGGTCGTTTGGGGGGCATCTATTGGCATGTTTTTAATACTAAGGGTAGATATTAAAAATTTGGGTCATGCTCTTGAACTATGGGTCCTACGGCTACGCGGTCGGTTCCTACCTAATACGTTGGTCCCATGGGAGGTGTTGGCATGGCTCACTGGTCCGTTTACAGGGTGGTTCGTGGTTCCACCCTCTAATGACATATTTTCAATCCTAAATATAGATATTGTGAAATTTGGTCCATGCTCTAAAATCGAGGGTCCCGTGGCCATGCGATCATTTCCTACAAAAAACTTTGGTCTCGTGGGAGGTGTTGGCGCCACTCATGGGGCCATTTGGGTGATCGTTAGTGGTTCTGCCCTCTAACGGCATGTTTTAAAGCCTAAGTATAGAGATTCTAAAATTTGGGTCGTGTTCTCAGTCCGTGGTCCCATGGCCATGCAGTCAATGACTACGAGCTACGTTGGTCCCATGGGAGTTGTTGGCATCGCTCACGGGGACATTTGTGGGGTGGTTATGCCCTCTAACAGCATGTATTCAAGCCTATGTGTAAAAATTGAAAATTTTGGGTTTTGCCCACTCAGTCGGTTCCTAAAAGCTACAATGGTACCGTGGGACTAAGTGTAGATATTCTCTAATTTGGAACGTGCACTCATATTGCGGGTCTCATGGACACGCAATCGGTTCCTACTAGATACGTTGGTCTCATGGGAGGTGGTCGTTCCTCCCATGGCCCCGTTTGGGGGGTGGTTCATTGTTCTATCCTCTAATGTCATATTTTCAAACATAAGTGTAGATATTCCAAAATTTGTGCCATGTTCTCAAATTGAGGGTCCCGTGGTGATGCAGTCAGTCTCTACGAGCTACGTTGGTCCTATGGGAGGTGTTGTCACCCCTCACAAGGACACTTGGGGGTGGTTTGTGGTTCTTCCCTCTAACGAAAGTTTTCAATCCTAAGTGTCGATATTTTGAAATTTGAGTCATGCTCTCAAAATCGTGGGTCTCGGGGCCACGCAATCGGTTCCTACGAGCTACGTTGGTCCCATGTTAGGTGTTGGAATCACTCAAGCTGATGTTTGGGACTGGTTCATTATTTTACCCTCTAATGGCATGTTTTAAATCCCACGTGTAAATATTCTAAAATTTGAGTCGTGCTATCAAACCCAGGGTCCCGTGGTCATGCGATAGGTTCCTATGAGCTATGTTAGTCACGTGGAAGGTGTTGACGCCTCTCACGATGTTTTTTGGGGGGTGGTTCCACCCAGTAACAGCATGTACTCAATCGTATGTGTAGAGATTCTGAAATTTTTATTGTGCTCTCAAACTATGGATCCCGTGGCGAGGCAGTCAGCTCCTACAAGCTATGTTGGTCCCATGGGAGGTGTTGGCACCACTCATGGGGCCGTCTGGGGGTTCATGGTTCCGCCCTCTAACAGCATGTTTTCAAGCCTAAGTGTAGATATTCTAAAATTTGGGCTATGCTTTTAAATAGTTGGTCTCGTGGCCACGCGGTTGGTTCCTACGAGCTATGTTGGTCCCGTGGGAGGTATTGGTGCCACTGATAGGGCCATTTGTGGAGTGGTTCATGGTTCCTCTCTCTAATGGCTTGTTTTCGAGACAAAGTGTAGATATTCAGACATTTTGATCATGCTCTCAACTCGTGGGTCCCGTGGCAACACGATTGGGTACCACAAGCTACGTTGGTCCATCAGGAAGTGTTGGTACATCTCACAGGGCCATTTGGGGGTGGTTTATGGTTCCACTCCCTAACGGCATATTTTCAAGCATAAGTGTAGAATTTCTAAAATTTTGGTTATGCTGTAAAACTGTGGGCCTAATGGTCGTGCGATTGGTTCCTACAAGCTGCGTTGGTCCCGTGGGAGGTGTTGTCACCTCTCACGGGGCCGATTGGGTGATGGTTCATGGTTTCGCCCACTAACGGCATGTTTTCAAAGCTAAGTGTCGATAGTCTTAAATTTGTGCCGTGCTCTCACACTGCGAGTCTCATGTCCACGCGATCGATTCCTATGAAATAAGTTGGTCCCGTGGTAGGTGTTGGTACCTCTAACGGGGCCGTTTGGATGGTGGCTCGTGGTTTTGACCACTAACGACACATTTTTAAGATAGATATTATTAAATTTGGTCCATGATCTCATACTGCGGGTCTCGTGGCCACGGGATCGGTTCCTGTGAGATAAGTTGGTCTCGTGGGAGGTCTTGACACCTCTCACAGGCTGTTTGGGTGGTGGTTCATAGTTCTACCCATTAACGGCATGCTTTTAAGACTAAGTGTATATATTCTTAAATTTCAGCCATGCTCTTAAACTGTGGGTCTCGTGGCCATGCAATCGGTTCCTATGAGATAAGTTGGTCCCATGGGAGGTGTTGGTGCCGCTCACGGGGTCGTAACCGTGGTGGTTTTTAGTTCCCCCCTCTAACAACATGTTTTCAAGCCTAAGTGTCGATATTCTAAAATTTGGGTGGTGCTTTCAAACCACGTGTCTTGTGGTTGCACGATCGGTTCCTATGAGCTACATTGGTCCCGTGGGAGGTGTTGTAGCCACTCACGGGGCCGTGAGGATAGTTTTTCACGGTTCCATCCTCTTATGACATGTTTTGAAGCCTAAGTGTAGATATTTCAAACTTTGGACTTTGCTTTCAAACGATTGGTTCCGTGACCATGCAGTAGGTTTCTACGAGCTACATTGGTCCCGTGGGAGGTGTTAGCACTACTCACAGTGCCATTTGGGGGGTGCTTTAGAGTTCCTCCATCTAATGGCATGTTATCAAACCTAAGTGTAGATATTCTGTAATTTGGGCCATACTCTCATATTGTGGGTCTCATGGCCGCGCGATCGGTTCCAACGAGATAAGTTGGTCCCGTAGGAGGTGTTAGCACCTCTCACGGGCTGTTTAGGCGGTGGTTCAGGGTTTCGCCCACTAATGGCATGTTTTCAAGCCTAAGTGTAGAAATTGTTAAATTTGGGCTATGCTCTTATACTGTGGGTCTCGTGGCTATACGATCGATTCCTACGAAATAAGTTGGCCCTATGGGAGGTGTTGGCACCGCTCATGGGGCCTATTGGATGGTGGTTCGTGGTTTCACCCTCTAACGACATGTTTATAAGCCTAAGTGAAGATATTCTAAAATTTGGGGCGTGCTTTCAAACCGTGTATCTCGTGGCCACATGATCGGTTCCTACGAGCTACATTGGTCCCGTGGTAGGTGTTGTCATCGCTCATGGGGCCATTTGGATGGGTTTTCATGGTTCTTCCCTCTAACAGCATGTTTTGAAGCGTAAGTGTAGATAGTCTAAAATTTGGGTCATGCTCTCAAATCGTGGGTCCCGTGGCTATGCTATAGGTTTCTACAAACTACGTTGGTCCCGTGGGAGGTGTTGGCACCGTTCACGATGCCATTTGGGGGGTGGTTAGGGGTTCCCCCATCTAACGGCATGTTTTCAATCCTAAGTTTAGATATTCTAAAATTTGGATCACGCTCTCAAATCGTGTGTCTTGTGGTCAGGCGGTTGATTCCTACAAGCTATGTTGGCCCTGTGGGAGGTGTTATCACCTCCCACAGGGCCGTGTGGGGGGTGTTTCATCGTTCTACCCACTAATAGCATGTTTTCAAGCCTAAGTGTAGATATTTCAAAATTTAGGAATGCTCTCATATTGTGGGTATCGTGGCCACACGAACAATTTCTACTAGATAAGTTGGTCTTGTTGGAGGTGCTGGCACCTCTCATGGGGCTATTTAGGGGGTGGTTCATGGTTTCTCCCTCTAACGGCTTGTTTTCAAGACTAACTGTAAATACTCTGAAATTTGGGTCGTGCTTTCAAACCCTGTATCTCTTCGCCACACGATCGGTTCCTAAGAGCTACATTAGTCCCTTGGGAAGTGTTGACAATGCTCCCGGGGCTATTTGGGTGGTGGTCGTCATTCCTCCCTTTAACAGCATGCTTTTCAGCTTAAGTGAAGATATTCTAAAATTTGGGTCGTGCTCTCAAACCGTGAGTCCTATGTTAATGCTGTCATTTTTTACGAGCTACGTTAGTCTCGTGGGAGGTTTTAGCACCGCTCACGGGGCTATTTGTGGGGTGGTTCATAGTTTCGCCTTGTAATGGAATATTTTTAAGCCTAAGTGTAGATATTCATAAATTTGGGTCGTGCTCTCATAATGTGGGTCTCGTGGCCACACAATCGGTTCCTACGAGATAGGTTGTCTTGTGGTAGGTGTTGGTGTCGTGTTATCAAACCGTGGGTCCTGTGGACACACAATCGGCTACCACGAGCTACGTTGGTCCTGTGGGAGGTATTGGCGTCGCTCACGGCTCTATGTAGGGGGTGGTTCGTAGTTCGTCCATCTAACGGCATGTTTTCAAGACTAAGTGTCGATATTTCGATGTTTGGGTCATGATCTTATACTATGGGTCGGGTGGCCACACGATCGACTCCTACGATATACGTTGGTCCCGTGGGAGGTGGTGGCGCCGCTCACGGGGATGTTTGGGGGGTGATTCTTGGTTTCTCCCTCTATTGTCAACTTTTCAATCCTAGGTTTATACATTCAAAAAATTTGGTCGTGCTTTGAAACCGTGGGTCCCGTGGCCACGAGGTTGGCTCCTAAAAGATATGTTGATCCCGTGGGAGGTCTTGGTACCTCTCACAGGTCCATTTGGGGGGTGGTTCATTGTTCCGCCCTCTAGTGGCTTGTTTTCAAGCCTAAGTGTAGATATTCTGAAATTTTAGTTCTGCTCTCAAATTGTGAGTCCCCTGGACCCCCGATCGGTTCCTATGAGTTACGCTGGTCCTGTGGGAGGTGTTGCCACCGTTCACAAGGTTGTTTTGGGGTGGTTCATGGTTCCTCCCTCGAATGGATTCTTTTTAAGTCTAAGGGAAATATATTGAAATTTGGGTTGTGCTCTCAATCCATGGGTCCAGTGGCCACGCAAACGGTTCCTACGGGCCACATTGGTCCTGTTGGAGGTATTGGCACCGCTCATGGAACTGTTTGGGGGTGGTTCGAGGTTTTCCCATCTAACGGCATGCTTTCAAGACTAAGTGTAGATATTCTGAAATTTGGGTCATGATCTCATATTGTGGGTCTCAAGGACAAACAGTCAGTTTCCATAATAAACGTTGGTGGCCATTGGTGGGGTGGTTTGTGGTTTCTCCCTCTAATGGATTGTTTTCAATCCCAAGTGTAGATATTCTGAAATTTGGGTCATGCTCTCAAGCCATGGGGACCGTGTCCACGTGGTCGGTTCCTCTGAGATACGTTGGTTCCGAGGGAGGTGTTGGCACCGCTCACGGGGCCTTTTTGATGGTGGTTTGTGGTTCGTGGTTCTGCCATCTAACTACTTATTTTTCAGTGTAAGTTTAGATATTCTCAAATTTGGGTTGAGTTCTCAAACTGTGGGTCCTGTGGACATGTTGTTGATTTCTATGAGCTATGTTGGTCCCATGGGAGGTGTTGGCGTTGCTCACGGGGCCGTTTGGGGGGTGGTTTGTGGTTCCTCCCTCTAACGGCAAGTTTTCAAGCCTAAGTGTAGATATTCTAAAATTTTGGTCGTGCTCTCAAATTGTGGGTTTTGTGGCCAAAAGATCAGTTCCAATAAGATAAGTTGGTCCCGAGGGAGGTGGTGGCGCTGCTCTAGGTGCCGTTGGGGTTGGTTTCGCCCCCTAACGACATGTTTTCAAGACTAAGTGTAGATATTCTGAAAGTAGGGTCCTTCTCTCAAACCGTGGGTCTCGTTGCCATGTTGTTGTTTTCTACCAGCTACGTTGGTCTCATGGGAGGTGTTGGCACCGCTAACGGGGCCGTTCTAGTGGTGGTTCGTGGTTTTTCCCTCAACGGCATGTTTTCAAGCCTAGGTGTAGATACTCTGATATTTGGGATGTGCTCTTAAACTGTGTGTCTCATGGACACGTAATCGATTCCTACGAGCTACGATGGCCCCGTGGTAGGTGTTGGCACCTCTCACGGGGGAATTTGGTATGTGATTCTTTGTTCTTCCCACTAACGGCATGTTTTCTAGCCGAAGTGTGGATATTCTTAAATTTGGGCCATGCTCTCATACTGTGGGTCTCATGACCATGTGATCAGTCCGTACGAGATAAGTTGGTCCCGTGGGAGGTGTTGGCTCCGCTCACAAGGACGTTTTGTGGGTGGTTCATTATTTTGCTTGTTTTCAAGCCTAAGATTACATATTCTAAAATTTGGGTTTTGCTTTCAAACCGTGTGTCTCGTGACCACACTGTAGGTTCCTACGAGCTACATTGGTGCTGTCGGAGGTGTTGGTGCCACTCACAGGGTCATTTAGATGGTGGTTCATGGTTCCACCCTCTAACAACATGTTTTCAAGTCTAAGTGTAGATATTCTATAATTTGGGTCATGCTCTCAAACCCTAGGTCATGTGGCCGTGGAATCGATTCCTAGAAGATATGTTGGTTATGTAGGAGGTGTTGGCATAGCTCACGGGTCCGTTTGGGGGATGGTTCATGGATCCGCCCTCTAGCATCATGTTTTTAAGCCTAACTATTGATATTCTAAAATTTGGGTCATGCTCTCATACTGTCGGTGTTGTGTTCTTACGATTGATTATAATAAGATAAGTTGGTCATGTGGGAGGTGTTAGTGCCTCTCGGGGGTCTAGTTGGGGGGTGGTCTGTGTTTTGTCCCTCTAACAACATGTTTTTAAGCCTAAGTGTAGATATTATAAAATTTGGTACGTACTCTCAAACTGCTGGTCCCGTGGCCAGACGATCGGTTCTTATGATATAAGTTTGTCATGTGGTAGGTGTTGGCACCTCTCACGGGGCCGTTCAGGAGGTGGTTCGTGGTTCTGCCCTCTAACATAATGTTTTCAAGTCTAAGTGTAGATATTATAAAAATTGGTACGTGCTCTCAATCTGAGGGTCCCATGACCACACGGTTGCTTCCTACGAGCCACGTTGATCTCGTGAGAAGTGTTGGCACCGGTCACGAGGCCGTTAGGGGGTCATTTTTTGGTTATTCCCTATAATGGAATGTTTTTAAGCCTCAGTGTAGATATTCTAAAATTTTCTGTGTGCTCTCAAACCGGGGGTCCCGTGTCCATGCGGTTAGTTCTTATGAGCTACGTTGGTCCATGGGAGGTGTTGGCAGTGCTCAGTAGCCCATTTGGGAGGTGGTTCCGCCCTCTAAGACCATGTTTTCAAGCCTACGTGTAGAAATTCTATACTTTTGTTGGTGCTCCCAAATCGTGGGTCCCGTGGCCACACTGTTGGTTCCTACAAGCTACGTTTGTCCCGTGGGAGGTGTTGGAACCACTCTCGGTGCCGTTTGGTGAGTAGTTTATAATTTCTTCCTCTAACGACATGTTTTCAACCGTAAGTGTAGATGTTCTAAAATTTGAGATGTCAAATTATGGGTCCCGTGGCCACACAATCGGTTCCTACGAGATACGTTGGTCCCGTGGGAGGTGTTGGCGCTACTCACAGGATCATTTCTAGGGTGGTTCATCGTTTCTCCCTCTAATGACCTATTTTCAAGCCTAAGTGTAAATATTATGAAATTTGGATCATGCTCTCAAACCGTGGGGCCAATGTCCACGCGGTTGGTTACTACGTACTATGGTTGTCCCGTGGGAGGTGTTGTCGTCGATCACAAGGCTACTTTGAGGTGGTTCGTGGTTCCACCCTCAAACGACATGTTTTAAATCCTAAGTGTAGATTTTTTGAAATTTGGACTATGCTCTCAAACATCGGTCCCTTGTCCACACGATATGTTCCTACGAGATACGTTGGTCCTGTGGGAGGTACTGGCACCACTCACGGGGCCGTTTGGGGGGTGGTTCCTCCCTCTAACGGCATGTTTGCCAGTCTATTTGTAAAAATTCTAAAATTTGGTCCATGCTCTCAAACCGTCTGCAGGGCCACGAGATTGTTTATGGTTGGTTTGTGCCACTCACGGGATTGTTTATGGTTGGTTTGTGATTTTTCCCTCTAACATCATGTTTTTAAAACTAAGTGTAGATATTCTTAAATTTGAGTCGTGATCTCAAATTGTGGGTCCCTCAGCCACGTGATCGGTTCCTGTGATCTACATTAATCCCATGGTACATGGTGGTACCGCTCAAGGGGCCATTTTGGGGGTGGCTGATGGTTCCACCCTCTATAGGCATGTTTTCAAGCATAAGTGTGGATATTCTAAAATTTGGGTTGTGCTCTCAAACCGTGGGTCCCGAGGCCATGCGATCGGTTCCTACGAACTACGTTGGTCCCTTGGGAGGTGTTGGTGCAGCAAACAAGGTTGGTTTGGAAGTGGTTCATGGTTCTTCCCTCTAAGGGCCGGTTTTCAAGCCTAAGTGTAAATATTATGATATTTGGACCGTTCCTTCAAATTATGGGTCCCGTGGCCATGCGATCGGTTCTCACGAGCTACGTTGGTTTCGTGGGAGGTGTTAGCATTGGTCATGGGTCAATTTGGTTGGTGGTTCATGGTTCTTCCCTCTAAGGGCACGTTTTCAATCCTAAGTGTTGATATTCTGAAATTTGGGTCGTGCTCGCAAACTGTGGGTCCCGTGGCCACGTTGTCAGTTCCTAGTATCTACGTTAGTCCTGGCGAAGGTACTGGATCCTCTCATGGGGCCATATCAAGGATGGTTTGTGGTTCCTCCCTTTACGATATATTTTAAAGATTGAGTCTAGATTATCTAAAATTTGAACTGTGCTATCAAACCATGGGTCCAGTGGCCATGCGATAGGTTCCTATGGGCTATGTTGGTCCCACGGAAGGTGTTGGTGACACTCATAGGACTGTTTGGGTGGTGGTTTGTGATTCCTCCCTCTAATGGCATGTTTTCAAGCCTAAGTGTAGATATTTCAAAATCTGGGTCGTGCTTTCAAACCGTGGGTCTCATGGACAGGCAGTCAGTTCCTACGAGCTACGTTGGTTCCGTGGGAGGTGTTGTCGCCACTCACGAGGCCATTTGAGGGGTGGTTGGTGGTTCATCCCACTAACAGTACATTTTCAAGCTAAGTGTAGAAATTCTAAAATTTGGGTGGTGCTCTCAAACTAAAGGTCCCGTGGCCATGCAGTCAGTTCCTACGAGATACGTTGGTCCCGTAGGAGGTCTTGGCGCCTCTCACAGGGCCATTTGGGGTGTGGTTCATGGTTCCTCCCTCTAAGGGCAAGTTTTCAAGCCTAAGTATAAATATTTTGAAATTTGGGTTGTTCTCTCAACTAGGGGTCTCGTGGCCACATGATTGGTTCCTACGGTCTACGTTGATCTAGTGAGTATTATTGGTGTCACTCACATGGCCATTTGGGCGGTTGTTTTGTGGTTTCGCCTTCTAACGACATTTTTAAGCCTAAGTGTCGATATTCTAAAATTTTAGTTGTGTTCTCAAATAGTGGGTCCCTCCCCCACGTACTTGATTCCTATGAGCAACGTTGGTCCCGTGGGAGGTGTTGGCCCTGCTCACCTTGCCTTTTGGGTGGTGGTTCTCGGTTCCACCGTCAACCATAATGTTTTCAAGCCTAGGTGCAGATATACAGTGGGTTGTTTTGTGACCCACAAGTGTAGATAATCTAAAATTTGGGTCATGCTCTCAAACTATGGGTGTCGTAGCCATGCGGTCGATTCCTACGATCTACGTTGGTCCCATGGGAGGTGTTAGTGCCACAAACAAGGTCCGTTTGGGGGGTGGTTTGCGGTTTGTCCCTCTAACGGCCATGTGTTTCAAGCCTAAGTGTATATATTTTGAAATTTGGCCCATTCTCTCAAATCGTGGGTCCCATGGCCATGCGATCGGTTCCTACGAGCTACGTTGGTTTTGTGGGAGGTTTGGTTTTGCCCAGGGGTCGATTTGGGTGGTGGTTCATGATTTTTCCCCCAACAGCATGTTTTCTAGCCAAAGTATAGTTATTCTAAAATTTGGGCCACGCTCTTAAGCTCTGGGTCCCGTAGCCACGCGGTCAGTTCCTAAGAGCTACGATGGTCCCGTAGGAGATGTTGGCACTACTCAATGGGCCATTTGGGTGGTGGTTCATTATTTTTCCCTCTAACGTCATGTTTTTAAGCCTAAGTGTCCATATTCTAAAATTTGGGCCATGCTCTCGAACTGTGAGTCCTGTGGCCACGCGGTCAGTTCCTACGAGATACGTTGGTCCCGTGGGATGTGCTGGTGCCGCTCATGTGGATGTTTGGGTGGTGGTTCATGGTTCCACCCTCTAATGGCGTGTTTTTAAGACTTAGTGTAGATATTCTAAAATTTGGGTTGTGCTCTCATACTGTGGGTCTCGTGGCCACATAGTCTGTTCCTACAATATACGTTGGTCCCATGGGAGGTGGTGGCGCCGCTCATGGGGACGTTTGGGGGGTGATTCATAGTTCCCCCCTTTAATGACATGTTTTCAAGCCTATGTGTAGATATTTTAAAATTTGGGTCGTGCACTCAAACCATGGGTCCTGTGGCCACATGGTCAGTTCTTACGAGCTACGTTTGTTCCATGGGAGGTCTTAGTGCCTCTCACGGGGCCATTTAGAGGATCCTTCGTGGTTTCTCCCTCTAACTATATGTTTTCTTGACTAAGTGCAGCTATTTTAAAATTTGGGTTGTGCTCTCAAAACGTGAGTCCACTGGCCAAGTAAATGTTCCGATAAGCTAATGTTGCTCTCGAGGGAGGTGTTGGCATAGCTCACGGGGCCGCTTTCTTATCAAGCTTAAGTGAAATATTCGAAAATTTGAGTTATGCTATCAATCTGTGGGTCCCGTGGCCATGCAGTCAGTTCCTATGAGATACGTTGGTCCCGTGGAGGAGTTGGCGCCACTCACTAGGGCCATTTGGATGGTGGTTCATGGTTCTTTTGTCGAACGGAATGTTTTCAAGTGTAAGTGTAGATATTTGGAAATTTGGGTGCTCTCAAACCGTGGGTCCTATGGCTATGATGTTGGTTTCTATGAGCTATGTTGGCCCCGTGGGATGTGTTGGCATTGCCCACAGGGTCGTTTAGGGGCTGGTTGGTGATTTTTCCCTCTAACTACATATTTCAAGCCTTAGTGTGGATATTTTGAAATTTTGGTCGTGTTCTCATACTGTTGATCTCATGGTCAAATGATCAGTTCCTACTAGTTAAGTTGGTCCCATGGGAGCTGTTGGCACTGCTCATGGGGCTGTTTGGGGTGTGGTTCGTGGTTTTGCCCTCTCACAGCATGTTTTCAAGCATAAGTATAAATATTCTAAAATTGGGTCATGCTCTCAAATTGGGGGTCCTTTGGCCACGCGATCGGTTCCTATGGGTTATGTTGGTCTCGTGAGAAGTGTTGGCACCACTCACATGGCCGTTTGGGGGGTTGTTTTGTGGTTCTGTCCTCTAACGGAATTTTTTAAGCCTGAGTGTCGATATTCTAAAATTTTGGTCGTGCTCTCAAACAGTGGGTCGCTTGGTCACGCGACATATTCCAACATGCTACGTTGGTCCCGTGGGGGGTGTTGGCGCTGCTCAAAGGTCCGTTTAGGTAGTGGTTCGTGGTTTCACCTTCTAATGGCATGTTTTCAAGCCTATGTGTGGATATTCTAAAATTTGGGTCAGGCTCTCAAACCGTGGGTCCCATGACCATGCAATTGGTTCCTACGAGCTACGTTGGTCCCGTGGGAGGTCTTAACGCCTCTCACGGGCCCATTTGGGGGGTGGTTTGTTGTTCCACCATCAAACGAAATGTTTTCAAGCCTAAATGTAGATATTCTTAAATTTGCGCTATTTACGGGGGAGTTATTAGCATTGTTCATAGGGCCATTTGGGGTGTGGTTAGTGGTTTTGCTCTCTAACAGTATGTTTTTATGCCTAAGTGTAAATATTCTAAAATTTGGGTCGTGCTCTCAAACCGGGGGTCCTGTGGTCGGTTCCTATGAGCTATCTTGGTCTCGAGAGAAGTGTTGGCACCACTCATGCGGTTGTTTGCGGTTGGTTTCTGATTTCGCTAGCTAATGTCATGTTTGTAAGCCTAAATGTAGATATTATGAGATTTGGGTCGTGATGTCAAACCCTCGGCCACGCGATCAATTCCTATAATCTACGTTGGTCCCGTGGGAGGTGTTGGCATCGGCTATGGGGCCGTTTGGGGGGTAGTTCATGGTTTTGGCCTCTAACGGCATATTTTCATGCCTAAGTGTAGATATCTGAAATTTGGATAGTGCTCTCAAATCATGGGCCCTTGGCCATGCAGTCTGTTCCTACGAGCTATGTTGGTCCCCTGAGAGGTGTAGGTGCCTCAAATGAGGCCCGTTTGGGGGCTGGTTCGTAGTCCTGCCCTCTAACTGCATGTTTTCAAGACTAAGTTTAGATGTTTTGAAATTTGGGTCATTCTATCATATTGTGGGTCCCATGTCCATGTGATCGGTTCCTACGAGCTACTTTTGTATCATGGGTAGTGTTGGCATCGCTCATGAGTCAATTTGGATGGTGGTTCATGGTTCCACCCTCTAATGCCATGTTTTCAAGCCTAATCGTAGACATTCTGAAATTTGGGGAAACTCTCAAATTATGGGTTCCATGGCCACGTTTTCGGTTCCCACAAGCTATGATCATCCCATGGGAGGTGTTGAGTCCTCTTAGGGGGACGTTTGGGGGAGTTGTTTGTGGTTCCTCCCTCTACGGCATCTTTTCTAGCCAAAGTGTAGATTTTCTAAATGTGATACCCCGCCTAATTAAATACCGGGCGATCAATCCTTTATCAAATGAAAATCAAGGTGAATAGTTGGTTCATTCTTAGCATCACTGTAGCAAATTAAAATTTTCAAATTTAAACACCCTAATTAATTAAGCTAAGTGTCAAAACCATTTAAAACCTTATTTTCCATTTTATTTAAATCCCAATATACATACTTTGACCATTAACATTTTAAGAGTCACACATTAAGTATGAGATAACAAATGAACATTCAAGAGTTTAACCATCAATAACAAATCCCAACTATAAAACACTAACGGAAAACATCCTGTCAGTAATAAATCCCGAAGTAAAGATACTGAAAATAAAAGAATTACAATCTCTGACAAAACCAACTAAATAATGGAAAAGACGACACAAGACCCACGGGATAAAACTGAACTAGAAGTGGAGTCAACAATGAATTCGTCTAAGCAATTGCCTGCAACTCCCACAAAAGCTACAGCACGTTCCATCCAAAGAATCCTAAGCATGACGCCCCTGTGGCTGGGCACCTGTAATATATATATATATACACACACAAGAGAGCAGAGATAACAGCAAACGGGTCAGAGCCCGATTGTAAAACAGTTTTAAAATAGTTTAGCAAGTATTTAAAATGCTTACCGGCTAATGCAACAGTCATATTAGTATGCGACACTCTCTTGAAAATTGTCACCTCTTATCTAGAGGGCACGTCTACCGTACTAATAAATCTCATATATCTCTCTAACTTATTCTCCATAAGTCTTAACACGTGAAAGTGGGGTTATGATGTTCACTTTAGAAAATCCATCTCTTCAAGATCTCTTACGTTATTTAGAATAATTCCGTATCGTTATAACATTTTCGAATAATTATAGTGAAGTGAAGCATTTATTCATTTCTTCACAACTTATACGGACAGTATAAAGTTCCCATATAGATATACGTATATATATATATTAATTTCACATATAATATATATACAAACTGCACCCCACATAAAATCTATGGTGCAAAGTTTCCATAAATAAGTATATATATATCAATCAATCATATAATATATATATACTAATGGCACCCCACATAAAAACTATGGTGCTGGTATACTCTGCTATCAAGTCCCTATATCACGCATATTTAGGGAAATGCTAGTTCGAAATCACTCTCGAACTGCATTAACACAAACACATACAAATGGAGGAGAAGCATAGTTCCAAGTCGCTAAGAGGTCAGCACATACCCTTACGTCCCTTAGGACCGTCTGACTATCAATCAGATAGCCTGTACCGAGGAATCTTATGTTCTAGGGTACAAGTCATTATCTCCCATAAAGGTCCCATCGAGATAAGATTGTCCCGGCGCGGAAACCCCCGTGATAGCAAGTATCTCGAGTATGATTTTTCAACAGATATAATATATGCACAATCACAGTCATATATATATACACACATCCACATTGTTAAATTAGGTGCGCTCACGACCCATAATTATAATTATCCGTTATTACACATTTTACTCGATTATCTCGTATAACGGACTCGTTCATTTTATTCGCGTAATTAAGTTATTCTAAACTCACTTCTCATCTCTCGAAGTATTATCTTTACCTAAGTACAAATTTCAGTAGGCCCTCCCTTGCCTTCTAATCCAACTTCTTAGACATTTCGATTATTTAATCAACGCACGTATGATTTCTTAAGTATGAATATCTCCCCATTTACCCTTCCTTTCCCTTTCACATTAAAAGCCCACATAACGGGGTTTATTTGGACCCTACTGGTCCTTTTTGTATTTCATTATGTTCTAGCAAATCTAATCAAGATTTACTACGCATAAAATCGGATTTGGCTAACACGAGCAAAATGTAGTTTACCAAGAGGGGTCGATCGATCGATGAAAGGGGGTCGATCGATCGATCTATCGATCGATCGATGCTCTGGGCTCGATCGATCGATCAAGCAGTTATGGCAAAACTGCAGAAATCTCAGCTATGGAAATCTTACCCCAAACTCATCCAAATCATCATATTTGAGTCCCAAACTCCCAACCACTTATACTACAAGTTTTGTATACTCATATAGATAATATCCTACGTAAAACATGCGAGTTTTCATCAACTATAACGAATTAAAAGGGTACAATCTACATAAATCTCAAGAACCCAAATATTTTTCTTTAACTTAGTTTCTTCCATTTCTTTTACAGATTTTCTATCACTAACACCATGGAAATTCATTGTTCAACCTCTACATGTGAAGTGGATTTCCAGAATATAATCTTTACCTCTACAACATGTAATTTTTTATCTCCAATTAAGGGTTTCTTTCAAGAACACTAATCCTAATCAACCCTAGACTAATATAAAAAGGATGCATTAACTTGATTAAAGCAAGATAGATACTTGCCTGAAATTCAAAAATCTGATTTGTATGAGAATTTAGTGTGGTTGAGATCCTCGTCGCGCGATCTACCATTTGACGGTGACGGCGGTGCAACCGGAGGAGTTCTTGGCCTAGAACTCCTTGGAAAGCTTCTCCTCTTCCTCTCCAATGACCGTCAATAGTTTTTGGTTATGCTAACCGTAGAAGACAACACTTACTATCTGATATAACCCTTGAAAATTCGTGGGTTTAACTACCCATAATTACGAAATGTCCAAAACGCCCTCCCGGGGTACTAATTAAGCCTAAAGACGCCCGGAGACCCAAACTAAACCCACCCGGGTACATTATTTTGACTATCTCGACCCTTCTGGACACTTTGCCGCACTCGAAATGACCATACGGGAAACTTATAATTTATTCAATTTATATAATAATAATTTAGTCCTGACACGACACAGGCACGTCCCGACTTAATTTCCATAATTGTCATTTTATTCACACGTGACAATTTTTTTTATAAAATCAATTTCATATATTACTATACTCATCCAGTAACATTCAAGAATCTCATATATTAGTATACTCATCCAGTAACATTCAACAAATTTTCAATAATTACTAACTCTCGTCACGCTAGTAAATATTTAAAATAACTTTCCAGATTAAAATTAAATTAATTTATCTCAATTAAATTTAATAAATCCCTAAGTTTAATAGCCATAAAAATACGGGGTATTACATACTTCCCCCTAATAACGGAATTTCGTCCCGAAATTCAGAAAATAAGGCCTACCTGGTAGAACAATTCTGGATATCTTTTCAGTACGCAAACTATCTACATAGTAAGGCTCTTAATCACTATAGCACCCACCACACAGTAAGCTTGATTAACATTCTCATTGGAGACACTTCACATGGTGCTCCTAACCAACAACATTCGCATAGGTCACGTTTATACATTATAAATTTCCATTATCTCACTACCATTGGGAGGCCTCACCTCACTACACGACAACTACTCGGATTTGTCTATATACAAAACTCCCATTCTGAGAAAAAACCATACGAACATTTGACCCTTCTTGTCCGCCTAAAATAGTCGTGGAATTCCACCATAGTTATCGGATTATTCTCGATCGATCCAAAATTCTTATTATCCGCTCACCTCTAAACATATAGAAGGAGAATAGTTAGGATTCTTCCACACATGAACCCTAATAAGCACCTCGTACGTGACAAACAGGTACGAGTGCTTCTACAGAGTGCTCCTGGAATCACCGTACCAAGATTCCAAAATTTCCTTCACGTGGCTCCTCTAATTATTTAATCACTGTGCGCCTAGTCCCTGGCTAAGGGTGATACATTCTACTCGAAACGAAACCTTATCTTCGCTAGTTCCTGAAATCCCATATCAAAGGTGGGATTCACAAATCTCATCCCGATTCAGAAATTTATACTGTGTCGGACCATGTACTGGAACGATCTTTCCTTTCAAAGGAAGTATGGGGCACACTAGTTAGTATTGTAAACCACCCCAAAGGACTATCAATCACTTCCTTCTTGGGCGATTTAATTCACATGTTCGGATGAACCCTTGATCTTTTTTTGAGGATGGTAACCCACCCAAGAACTTTACCGACTTTACCGACCTCTTCCAATTACAGGAATTATCGATAAACACAAAATTCTCTGGTTGATTCTCCTCTTCCAACCGAACCCTACCTATGGGCAGTGCATGTAGAGACTACTCACTACGTCCCGCTAAACATCGATTTTTCCTTGAAATGTCTCACATTAAGTGACACGTAATACTCCCCTTCCTTCCTTGGTGTATGCCGAAAGTTCCGACCCGTGCTCTTTTCTCCACGATGTGCACTTCTGGATATTTTATACCATACTAACATCATCACTCTTTGTATGTGCAAGTCGCCCTCACACTTGACTAGTAACAACTTCGCTCCGAGTTTTCTTCATAATAATTAAATTCTACTCTATTCAAAGAATACCCCTTCTTAAATGGCTTCCCACAGCCTTCCAATCAAAATTAGGGTGTGTTATTTTAATTACACACTTATGTATGGATTATCGACCCTCATATGACGTTTAATCCACTCTACTACTTTTACTTCGTTATGTTAGTCCCATAAACATATATTCCACACGTTTATTACCACGTCCCTTCAACTCGGATGATTTTAACATCAGCTAACCAAGATGCCCATAATTTATAACACCCCGACCGCCCTGGGAGAGCGAACGGCACGCTACTCATCTGTAGAACAAACTAAATCCAACAAAATATAAGGAATAGGGCATTCAAATTCCATGACAACAAAAGAGGAACAATAAATCTCAAACTTCTTCAGATAAGTACAACAATTTTCCCAAATAGGTACAACAACCCAAAATAAATCACTAACGCTCTATTCATAAAATAAATACGGGTCATCTCTTTCGTATAATAAAAATTCTTTCCAGATAATCCATGCTAAAACTCATCCCAACTCTTTATTTACCTTATGTTCTGAACGCGGTTACAACACTTGGGTACTCTCAATCGCTCTAGAAATTGAAATTTTAAATCCTCCTTATCCTCATTCCACCCTTTAACTCATGGTGATAAAACAAAACTTTCAATGCTTTCTTACCACACAACCGGCTCCACTGGCCCTAAATTAAAATTCGACTTCCAACTTAAAGAGATAATTACTTGAGCCCATTTCGACCGGGGTACCGAACTCATGGACTAATGACCAAACGTCTCCCTATTTCCAACCTTACTCTAAGTTTCATGCTTGGGATGACTCGCAAAGAGAAATCCAAACAAGGAACCCCCCCCCCCCCGATACACTACAGCCTAGCATTGTCATTTATCGAAATCCATTAGGTCCTTCGTCTATTGCATGTACCCCTTTATTTAGTCTCTTGACAGAAAAGTTACATTTCCTCTCGTAATTATACTTAACAAAGAATATTTCATTAATTGCACTATCATTTAGTATTGGTTGGTGGTAATTGCATTCCTTAAACCTCGAACACATACAATTGGAATTCTCGAAATCCCTTTCCCTAATAATGGGGGTATAACTCTCAACTCCCACCTCTCTAGAGGATAGATATAACAATGCACTCTTCCTGTCACCAAGTTCTGAGTGATAAACACAATACTGGGTTAATTATTTTCGCTCAATAATAAACCCGATACATACTAAATCATAATGAAAAAGTCCATAGATACATCGGTATCGAATATCTCGAGCCCATTATCCCCTCTGAAGTCTCTAGGATAGATAATATAAGTGCGAGTCCGACCTTCTTGCAAGTGAAGCCTCGCCAGAACAAAACATGTTGCACTAATGCAACCACTCCGATAGCCTTGCCATAATTGCCCACTATGGTACAAACCATTTCTATAACGTAGTAACAAAGATAATATTATACTCACATATTGCATCACTAAAACGAGTAACCTCAATAAAGTACATAACCTGTTAATATACTCATTCATCCTCCACGGATATCACTAAAGAAAAATCCCGCTACACTAGGGAAAAATATTGACATAATAATAACGTTTATAATTATACACATTAAACTCGTCTCACATGCTAATCTAGCAATGAACAAAATATAGTGACTCGCTCGTGTCACATAAACACGCCTCATCCTCTGTGGATAAAACTTATACTTATACCTTGCCAATCGTCTTGACTGTACAAATGGTCTTCGGACATAACACGTCTGCCCAAACCAAAACAAAACTACTTTAATCATTGTCTTTTACTAGGCACCATATTCTTGTCCCTTTACTCACTTCGGAAAATATTATCGCATGCGATTTCACTCCCCACAAAATACCTCAGCACATAATCAACTTATCACTTGTCCTACTAACCATGTTAGGATTGTCCTTCTCTCGGACATTAGTAGACTCGATTCCTGTTGGCTACCCCGGTTATTCCCTTAGCCTTTTAGGCCCTAAAGAACATGTCACTGTCTATAATAGTCCTTACTGAATTTCCCATCACTTGGTAAGAATTCAACTATCCTAATCATTTAAATGGGACCCATGATGCGTATCCACACCCCTTTGTGGTGCTACACCACCATCGTTGTATTCAGTCTTATTCTTGACTAAATTCCTAAATTCTTTTAGCTTCCCACATAAAGGAGCATTATCATCTTTATTGACAAAATACGACATTATCAAGTGTTGATTAGGTCGTCAATTAGAATTTCCTCTTTGAGTGTTATCAACTATTATTACGAGTCGATCTCCCACTTGGAGTCGTTTACTCCACTTATATCTACATCTTCCGATACAAAATTCGCTAATGGTTAAGATTCATATTCACAAATGGACCTCTGTCACGTCCTCCCGTGATGACTTCAGGACAACATTCATTTCTAATCCTGAGCATCTGATGAGGGAATATACGGTCAACACTGTACTTAAGGTTCTCCTATAGACATAGCATTCCACTTCTAAAATTGGTGGTTGACTCCCATCGTTATAACTCCGTTCTGACAGCCATGAAGATTTTCTCTAACTTTTCACTTTCAGTTAGCCACACTCCGTCCTATATGTAAACCTTTGGATACTTTACCTCCTTTGGTAAACACACACAATTTCTGCGTTTCAAAAATTCCCACTTACAGTTCTCTACACATTTTGTAACACGTTGGGTGAGTTTACTCTTGTACCTCATTTAACTATAGCAGCATTTGGAAATCATGGTTACGCCTTAGTCACCTTTCTAGTCTTGGCTACTCGTTCCATAATGGAGGTGACCTCGACTACGATCATCATCCTCGAATATATTTTACAACCTCAACTGAGCCCTATCTCCCGATGTTCGCTTAACGGTCCTCTTCTGACATCCGTCATCGCTCGGCACACGCACACATCCGAAACGAAATTAGAATTCACAAATGCATATTCGTTATAGCCGGAGAACGAAAAATCATCAAAGAAATCGACAATCCTAAACATAGGGCTCTATATCAAACAAAGCAACGCTGAAAGCATAATAAGCCGCACAGATCCTAAAGGACACTAGAACCCGATTCTCTGATACCACGTGTGAGACCCTGCCTAAATAAATACCGGGCGATCAATCCTTTATTAAATTAAAATCAAGGTGAACAGTTGGTTCATTCTTAGCATCACTGTCGCAAATTAAAATTTTCAAATTTAAACACCCTAATTAATTAAGCTAAGTGTCAAAACCATTTAAAACCTTATTTTCCATTTTATTTAAATCAAAATATACAACCTTTGACCATTAACATTTTAAGAGTCACACATTAAGTATGAGATAACAAATGAACATTAAAGAGTTTAACCATCAATAACAAATCCCAACTGTAAAACACTAAAGGAAAACATCCTGACAGTAATAAATCCCGAAGTAAAGATACTGAAAATAAAAGAATTACAATCTCTGACAAAACCAACAGAATAATGGAAAAGGCGACACATGCCCCACTAGATAAAACTGAACAAGAATTGGAGTCAACAATGAAGTCGTCTAAGCAATGGCCTGCAACTCCCACAACAGCTACAGCACTTTCCATCCAAAGAATCTTAAGCATGACTCCCCTGTGGCTGGGCATCTGTAATATATATATATATATATATATATATATACACACACAAGAGAGCAGAGATAACAGCAAATGGGTCAGAGACCGATTGTAAAATAGTTTTAAAATAGTTTAGCAAGTATTTAAAATGCTTACCGGCTAATGCAACAGTCATATTAGTATGCGACACTCTTGAGAATTCTCACCTCTCATCTAGTGTGCACGTCTACCGTACTAATGAATCTCATATATCTCTCTAACTTATTCTCCATAAGTATTAACACATGAAAGTGGGGTTATGATGTTCACTTTAGAAAATCCATCTCTTCAAGATCTCTTACGTTATTTAGAATAATTCTGTATTGTTATAACGTTTCCGAAATACTTGTAGTGAAGTGCAGCATTTATTCATTTCTTAACTACTTATAAGCACAGTATAAAGTTCCCATATAGATATACGTATATATATATATTAATTTCACATATAATATATATACAAACGGCACCCCACATAAAATATATGGTGCAAAGTTTCCATAAATAAGTATATATATACCAATCACTCATATAATATATATATACTAACAGCACCCCACATAAAAACTATGGTGCTGGCATACTCTTCTATCAAGTCCCTGTATCACACATGTTTAGGGAAATGCTAGTTTGGAATCACTCTCGAACTGCATTAACACAAACACATAGAAATGGAGGCGAAGCATAGTTCCAAGTCGCTAAGAGGTCAGAACATACCCTCAAGTCTCTTAGGACTGTCTGACTATCAATCAGATAGCCTGTACCTAGGAATCTTATGTTCCAGGGTACAAGTCAATATCCCCCATAATGGTCCCATCGAGATAAGACTGTCCCGACGCGAAAACTCCCGTGATACCAAGTAGCCCGAGTATGATTTTTATACAGATATAATATATGCACAATCACAGTCATATATATACACACACACACACACACACACACACACATCCACATTGTTAAATTAGGTGTGCTCATGACCCATAATTATAATTATCCGTTATTACACATTTTACTCTATTATCTCGTATAACGGACTCGTTCATTTTATTCACATAATTAAGTTATTCTAAACTCACTTCTCATCTCTCGAAGTATTATCTTTACCTAAGTACCAATTTTAGCAGGCCCTCCCTTGCCTTCTAATCCAATTTCTTAGACATTTTGATTATTTAATCAACACAAGTATGATTTCTTAAGTATGAATATCTCCCCATTTACCCTTCCTTTCCCTTTCACATTGAAGTCCCACATAACGGGGTTTATCTGGACCCTACTGGTCCTTTTTGTATTTCATTATGTTCTAACAACTCTAATCAAGATTTACAACGCATAAATCGGATTTGGCTAACACGAGCAAAATGCAGTTTACCAGGAGGGGTCGATCGATCAACCAGTTATGGAAAAACTGCAGAAAACCCAGCTACAGGAATCTTACCCCAAACTCACCCAAATCATCATATTTCAGTCCCAAACTCCCAGCCACTTATACTACAAGTGTTGTATACACATATAGATAATATCCTACGTAAAACATGCGAGTTTTCATCAACTATAACAAATTAAAAGGGTACAATCTACATAAATCTCAACAACCCAAATATTTTTCTTTAACTTAGTTTCTTCCATTTCTTTTCCAGATTTTCAATCACTAAAACCATGGAAATTCGTGGTTTAACCTTTACATGTGAAGTGTATTTCCAGAATATAATCTTTACCTCTACAACATGTAATTTGTTGTCTCCAATTAAGTGTTTCTTTCAAGAACACTAATCCTAATCAACCCTAGACTAATATAAAAGGATGCATTAACTTGATTAAAGAAAGATAGATACTTGCCTGAAATTAAAAGTTTTGATTTGTGGGAGAATTTGGTGCGGTTGATATCCTCGTTGCGCAATCTACCATTTGGCGGTGACGGCAGTGCAACCGGAGGAGTTCTTGGCCTAGAACTCCTTGGAAATCTTCTCCTCTTCCTCTCCAATGGCCGTCAATAGTTTTTGGTTATGCTAACCATAGAAGACAACACTTAATATCTGATATAACCCTAGAAAATTCATGGGTTTAATTACCCACATTTACGAAATGTCCAAAAAGCCCTCTCGGGGTACTAATTAAGCCTAAAACTGCCCCGAGACCCAAACTAAACCCACCCGGGTACATTATTTTGACTATCTCGACCCTTCCGGACACTTTTCCGCACTCGAAATGACAATACTGGCAACTTATAATTTATTCAATTTATATAATAATAATTTAGTCCTAACACGACACAGGCACGTCCCGACTTAATTTCCATAATTGTCATTTTATTCACACGTGACAATTTTATTTATAAATCAATCTCATAAATTACTATACTCATCCAGTAACATTCAAAAATCTCATATATTAGTATACTCATCCAGTAACATTCAACAAATTTCCACTAATTACTAACGCTCGTCACGCTAGTAAATATTTAAAATAACTTTTCGGATTGAAATTAAATTATTTTATCTCAATTAAATTTAATAAATCCCTTAGTTTGAAAGCCATAAAAATACGGGGTATTACACTAAAATGTGGTCCGTGCTCTCAAACCGTGAGCAATGTGGCCATGCGGTTATTCCTACAAGCTACATTGGTGCCTTTTGAGGTGTTAGCACCGCTCACGGGGCCGTTTGATTGGTGGTTCATTGTTCCACCCTCTAACGGGATATTTTCAAGCCTAAGTATAGATATTTTGAAATTTGAGCCATGCTCTCAAATTGTGAGTCCCGGGGCCATGTTGTCGATTCCTATGAGATACATTAGTCACATGGGAGATGATGGCACCGCTCATGTGACCGTTTGGGTGGTGGTTCGTGGTTTCGGCCTCTAACGACATGTTTTCAAGCCTAAGTGTAGATATTCTTAAATTGTGTTTGTGCTCTCATACTGCGGGTCTTGTGGCCACATGGTCGAATCCTATGGTATACGTTGGTCCCGTGGGAGGTGGTGGCGCCTCTCAGGGGGACGTTTGGGGCGTAATTTATGGTTCCTCCCTCTAATGGCATGTTTTCAAGCCTAAGTGTAGATATTTCAAAATTTTGCTCATGCTCTGAAATTGTGTCTTGTGTGGCCACGCAGCTGGTTCCTACAAGCTACATTGGTCTTGTGGGGGGTGTTCGTGCCACTCACAGGGCCATTTGGGATATGGTTGGTGGTTCTTCCCTCTAACAACAC
This sequence comes from Sambucus nigra, assembly GCA_949130495.1. Lineage (NCBI taxonomy): Eukaryota > Viridiplantae > Streptophyta > Magnoliopsida > Dipsacales > Adoxaceae > Sambucus > Sambucus nigra. Next base: position 376,178,008 of record OX422214.1, on the reverse strand, counting down.
ATTTTGAAGCCTAAGTGTAGGTATTATAAAATTTGGGTTGTTCTCTCAAAATGTGGGTCCCGTGGTTGTGTAGTCAATTCGAATGAGCTACGTTGGTCCCGTGGGAGGTCTTGGTGCCTCTCACGGGGCCATTTGGGGGGTGGTTTATGGTTTCACCCTCTAACAGCATGTTTTCAAGCCTAACTAAAATATTCTGAAACTTGGGTCGTGCTCTCAAACTGTGTGTCTTAGGGACACACGGTTGATTCCTACGAGCTATATTAGTCCCGTGGGAGGTGGTGGCACCGCTCATGGGGATGTTTGGACTGTGGTTAGTGGTTCCGCCATCTAACGTCATGTTTTAAAGTGTAAGTGTAGATATTCTAAAATTTAGGTCATGCACTCAAACTATGAGTCCCGTGGTCTTGTTGTCCATTCTTACGAGATAAAATGGTCCCATGAGAGGTGTTGGCGTCGCTCACGGGGTTGTTTGTTAGGTGGTTAGTGGTTCCTCCCACTAATGGCTTGTTTTCAAGCCTAAGTGTAGATATTCAAAAATTTGGGTCGTGCTCTCATACTGTGGGTCTCGTGGCCACATGATCGGTTCCTACAAGATAAGTTTATCCTTTGGCAGGTTTTGGTGCCTCTCACTGGGCCATAAGTAGAGAATTTACAGAAAAGAAAAGTCGAAGGTTGGTCTTTTAATAGAAATATTTGTATTGAAAATGAAATGTGCAAAGAAGGAAAGTGAAGAACTCCTAAAAAGTGGGTTGTCGATCAGCATACCCCTTGGACTGCCATCGACATATGGGTCAAGTCTAAATTACTACCTTTGTGTTGATTGCACTTCCTATGTATTTTTGCGTACTTTGGGAGTAGAATTTTTGGTGGAATCCTGAATGGTTTGTCCTTGTATATTTTTATAGTATAAAAGGAGGACTTTGGGCTTGGTTTTCATCATCACATCCAAATTTCTTTCTTTTCCAACTTTGTTGATCTTCTGTAATGGGACTTCTGGTGATCGAGGATTTTTTAACTTACCTCAAGGATTTAGAGGCCATATACCTCTACAATATTAACTATGAAGCTTTCGATCTACGTCGTGTCTCCTTGTGGTGTAATCTTCCCATAGACTCAAATCTCTTAGAAGTAGCACTACAGTTCTAGTATCCTAAGGACCACGTCTTTCAATTTGTCTTAGATGAGGTGTGTCCCACCTATGAAGAATTTTTTGCAATGTTAGGCGTCATCCCTAGTATGGCGGTAACCATATCGAATTTATCCCATAATCCTCGGTGTCATTACTTGAGTTTCTTGAGGTTTACCCTTCAACTACCCGATCGTTAGTGCATGAGGGGATTATCGTTCTATCGGTGGTCATAAACTCTATATGCTCGAGGGATTTCACTGATAAGAGTTTTAATAGTGTTGTAGCCCTGGGCATGACTATTCAACTTCTGCTGGTGATGGGTGAATTAACGGCTAACCCTCATGTAGCCACAATAGCAATGGGGTCTTATAACTGTAGCTGTAGTGATATTAGCTGAGACTTTAAATAGTGTAGATGTATGGAAGTAAGGTTGGTATGTCTTCTTGTGGTGGAGCCCTGTCATGTTATTTATTTTGTTTTCCAAGAGACTATGCCTGGCGACCCCTTCTGAGTACCTTCTATCGGGTGTTCCCAACTTCTTTTCTTAGCCTTTCTTTATCTTCGGACCATTGACGGAGAACTGGGTAAATGGCTTGTAAAGCATTGGGCCTAATGTTTGCATTAGTTTATACCATGGTGGGGGAACTTGCAGCATATTACTCATTTTAGGGAATACTGATACGTATGATTGGTGGGTCTTCATCGGACCTCTTTATACATTCAATGGGACCTTCTATACTAAGTAGGATGGGAAAAAGTTTTTCCTAAGCACATAACCAACTTTTTTTTCTTATAGAGGATGTGACTAAGCCTTTGATGATATTGGGTCCTTCATGGAAGTTCCACCGATCGTCTAGCCATCCATCACAATCTATAGGGGAGATTGGGTTTATATCAGGGAACTACTTAAAGTAGTTGTGAATACGGGTGGTTGAGAAGATTTTGTTTGAGCAGACTGGGCAGGGATTGCTCGTAATGTTCAACACCTTGGAAGAGAGTGTTATGGTTTCATCTAAGATAATAAAGGCTTATAGTCCCATGAAGAGCATTTGGAGCTGCAACAAAGAGTGGGATTCTTGGGGTCCTCCAGAGACAAGCAATAATGACGAAGCGGGTCCATCAGGTAATTAAAGGCAAGGTCTAAGAAATTTGCATAGGTTTTTAAGAGTTTATGGGAAAGTTGTGTTTATTTTTTGGTAGGTATTTGGATTTTTTATGAAAATTTTAATAGTGTGGGTTTAATGTTATATGGGGTTTTGTAGGGGAGTGGGTCGTTAATTCCTATCATTGACACGTCGTGTAATAGCTGTATTCTTAATTTTTAGTAAAGGAACAATTATTTTGGCATATTTTGTTGTGTCTTTTATAATTTTCATATTTGAATCATCTATACCAATCATTAAGGCATACAGAATCCTTTTGTTTTAAATGATGAGAGCCACCATCATTCTTGAAGGGAGAAAAAACAGTTCTTTGTGAGAAACATTGAATGTTCCTATTTGTGTCTTATGGGTTGCATACATACCTTTATGGGCTTGAAAGCTTGTGATTTTTTTAAAAAAAAGGGTATTTATAAGAGTATCGGGTCTTATGTAGTTCTGACTGGAGGGAAACGATGATTTTTTTTTAAAGAATAGAAGGGGGTGAGAAGAGTCATAGTGCAGTAAGAGTTTAGACTAAGGGAAAAACTTTATAACATGGTCCAAGTTGACTTGACATGCCATTTCCTCTCCATCAAGGTCTGTGAGCATCGCCGAGGCCCCGAATAGAATTTTCTTCACAATATAAGGGCCACTCCAAATATGTTTGAACTTTCCTCTAGAGTCCCAGATGGGTTCTATAATTTCCTTGAGGGCAAGATCTTCTTTTTCAACACTGCGCACGGTCCTTAACCTTTCTGCTGAATGAGTGAACAATCTGGCGATGGTACCCTTCTATGTCATATAAATCTTTCAATCTCTTTTCATATAGGAGTGATAGTTCATCCTAGCAACTTTGATGCCACTATTCTTCACTAACCTTACTTTTGAGCATAACCCATAGAGAAGGCATTTCATGTTCGACAGGGAGAACCGCTTTCGTGCCTTATACTACGGAGTAGGGAGTAGCCCTAGTGGGTGTTCTAATGGAGGTACAGTAGCACCAAAGGGTGTATGGGATCCGATCAACCCAGTATCTTTAGCTTTCTATTATCTTACAGACGATGGCCTCGAGGCTTTTGTGACCTCAGCCTCAAAGTGGCGTCCATTATCTGATACCAACTCATGGGGAACTCCATAGAGGCAAATGATTTTTTCCCTGATGAAATTGGTGACCTTCTCCGCATTCATTACCATATATGACTCAACCTTAACCCATTTTGTAAAATAGTCAATGACGACCCATATGAATTAGTGCCCCTTAGAATCTTTGGGAGTGACCTTCCCTATGATGTCTATGCCCCAGGTGGAGAAGGTCCAGAGAGAAATCACATTGTAAAACTCTCAGAGAGGTGAGTGCTGAAGGTTGACGAACTGCTAGCATCTTCGTACATAAGCAGTGCAAACTTGGACCATAGTGGTCTAGTAGTACCCTTAACGAATGACTTTCTTGGAAAGCATGTGACCGTTCATATAAGGACCAAATTCCAATGTGTACTTTCTATGTCATATCTTCAATCCGAGCCCCTAATATGAAATGCAAGTGGGTTCCATCGATGTTTCTCTTAAAAAGATCTTTGTCTCAGATGATACACTAAGTAGTCAGATTTTGAGGGGTTGCATGGTCCTTCTTGTTCTCATAATGTGGATACCTACCATGTTTAAGAATGCTCCAAATGTCATAGTACCATATGCTTGCCATGTTTGGATCTTCTTCTATGACAAGCTAAATGTGGTAGCGGTGAGTGGGTACAACTCATTGCTAGACTAGAAAAGGGTCATTCTTATTACCTTAAGCAGGTCGATCATGAAGACCAAGGTTGTTAGTGCATCGTCTAGGCTGTTTTTTGAGTGAGGAAGGTAATGGAAGGTGATATCATTGAATTAGGAGGAAATTTATTCTAGGTAAGCATGGAAAGGTTGGTGTTTCTCTCTTGGACTTTCCATTTCACGAGAATTTGTACGACACTGAGGACTAAATCTCATTAGATGTCCATGTGTTTGATTCCTTTCTCGAGTGTGATATTGAGTCCTACAGTGAACGCCTCGAATTCTATCATACTACTGGTGCAAGTGAAATTCATCTTAATGGCATGGGGGTATGAGAATCATTGAAAGAGATTAGGAGTATCCCAATGCCATATACTTTCTTGTTGGCAGCTCTATCGAAGAACACCTTCCACCTGAGGTCCTCGTGATAGGTGTAGAGGATTTCTTCATTTGAGAATTTGGAGATCCAAACATCAGTTCCCTCCATGGGATGGTCGATAAGGTAATTGGAGATGTCTATCACTTTCATTGCTTTCTACGTGACATAAATGATGTCAAAAATGGCCACTAGCATCAACTAATAGGCTAGGTGTCTAGACAGATCGGGCTTCTCTAGGAGGTATTTTATGGGATATATTAGGGACACCAGTCTGATGGGGAATGCAAGCATGTAATGTCTTAGTTCTTGCGTGAACTAGGACAAGGTGACACACACAATCGCTAATGTAACTTAGTTTACCTCGTACTGGACTAGATTCTGACTAACATTATTGATGGGTCTTTCCTAAAGATATTCTTCAATGTATTGGTCTAGTAAAGACTTTGTTGCAGTATTGGTGGAAGTTAAGTAGAGGAGGAGGGGAAGACTTAATGCAAAGGAATAAGCACCAAAGGTCGGGTGAGGTATGATTTGGTTTGATCAAAGGCTCCTTAGGATACCCCATTCCACATTTAGTTGAATCCTTATGGAGAGGTTTGGAGATAGGCTCATGGATAGAGGTCAGTTGGTTTATGAACTGACACATGTATTGTAGCTTACCCAATAACCCCCTTATTTCTATCGTTATTCAGGACAGTGGCATCCAGAGTATGTCTTTCTATTTGGTGAGGTCTGCCGTAATCCCTTTTTCACTAATCATGAACCTGGGGAGTTTTATTTTAGTGATGTCGAAGATAAATTTCTGCACGTTGAGTCGGATCTCGAACTGTCACAGCCACTCAAAGAATTTCCTTAGGGCAAGAATGTGGCTTTATTGGACTTTATAATCCCATTGTCGACATAGACTTCGACTTTCTTATGGATAAGGTAATGAAGGATGGTTGTAGAGACTCTTTGGTAGGTATCCTCGACATTCTTGAGACCGAATGACATGATTATGTAACATAAGGTTCTCCATGGGTTGATGATGGTAGTATTCTCTTGGTGCTCAAGATGCATATTAATCTTATTATTCCTAAGAAAATCTTCGACAAATGACTTGAGATCATGACTAGAAGTATTCTCTATGGTTATATCAATATTAGGCATAGGGAAATCATATTTTCAAGATGTATTGTTCAGATCTCGATAGTCACTGCAGACGCAGACTTTTCCTCCCGATTTTGGAATGGGGATGTTGTATTTCAAACCACATAGGTTATTTGACTACGTGAATAAACACTATGTTTAACTGTTTCACCACTTGTTCTTGACTTTGAGGGATAATTCTATTCATAGATTTATCAGTTTCTACTTAATATGATTGATTTGTAGGAAGGTACGAATCTCATGCTATGCTATCTTTGGGTTGGTGTCGGGCATGTCGTCGTAGGACCATGCAAAGACCTATAAGAACTCTTACAAAATCTCTTCGAATGGAAATCACTCATGCTCATCATGGGTGGTCCCAACCCTAATCACGTGCAAATGGCTACTAGAATCAAAGCTAATTCCTAAAGTCACATTATTATTAGTTTAAATGAGGTTATGCTGTTTATTTTATTTCTTATGAGATCAGTTAAGAATTGTTAATTTACTAAGTCAACTTCATCAAGTGTTTGATTAGAATCAAGACAATTAAGTGACACCCCGTCTAATTAAATACCGGGTAGTTACTCCTTTATTCAAATTAATACAAAATGTCAAATTGGTTCAGTTCATAGCATCACTGTTGAAAACATATTTAAACAATTACTAGCCACCTAATATTTAAAAAGTGAGTTGTCAAATTTTATTAAATTAAATTAACATGCAATCCATCAAAAATTTGTTATGTAATTGTAACATAATTACATCACAGTCACACAACATAATATAAATAGAATAATAAATGAGTCTGGAGTAACACTCCTCTGAATAATCCCAAATACAAAATAAAACCAAATACAACGTCTGAATAATAAATGAATTAACTCCCAAACTAAAATGAAACAGAGTATGATAAAACTATCTCTAAAATAAATGGGGCGACATGCCCTAACAACTAAATAAGTCTAAAATGGAATCTATATAGAATGTGGAGGCGTCTTTTATCAAGATCCTGTAACTTCCACAGCAGCTACATCACGTCACTGAAATGGAACTCCTAAGCTTGGCGTCCCTGTGGCTGGGCACCTAAAAGGTTTTTCAAGAAAATAGATTTGAAAGCAAACGGGTCAGAGCCCGATGTCAAAACAGTTTAAAATATAGCAAGTGTTTAATTTCATTCAACAATGAATATTAAGTACATGTTAGTTTTGTGCTATCACATGAGTTCTTAACCTCTCAACTAATGTGCAGGCCTAACGTATATCCATGACCCATCCTAGTTATGCCGCTAACCAAGTAGCCTATATCGCACCCTGTCCTCACATGATAATATAGGGTTTTATTCAAGACATTCCAAACTAACTCATGTGAATATACCTTTTCATTTCTCAAATTAATTTATATTAAATCTTATAGAAATTTCTCATTTCTAACTTTACTCAAAGTGTTGCAAATATTCACACACATTAACAAGGAGTTTGTTATCATCACTAACATATATTAATTTCAACATAACTATACAGTTGGGGCCCCCCTAGGCTAAGCTGCGGTGCACACATACTCTGTTATCGAATCCCAATACATCACGTACAGAAGGACTACGTGTTCCGAATCTCTCAGGAATTGTTGCAATAACCAAAATCACACATATTGGAGGCGAACATAATTCACATACCCATGGGTCATGGACATACCTACGCTCCCATGGTCAGCTGACTTATCAACTCACAAATAAGTCATTCACAACCCTATGTCCTTAAGTTATCAATCTAAATCCCCCCGTAGGCACACAAAGATTAGATGGCCATGTTCCGAAAGACGACCTCCCGTGATAGCATACACATATAAATCCATTTACTAAGCATTCACACAACTTAGATAATTTATAACATTATTAAAGGTATGTTCTCAATCCCTATACCATTAATCCAACTACTAATTTTTTATACTTCCAGATAGTTATATAATATAGTCCACCGACACATCTCACGTTTAAAACCTAACTCATAAAGGTTACTAAGTCTCCTATCATTCCCACACTTTAATCCAATACTCTTAAGGTCCGTATTTCTGCCACTAACCTTATATTATCAACTATATAGATTTCACTCACTTAATCGCAGTCTTTAATAGTACCTCACTCGTCGAACCTTATTAGGTCTAATCTAACTCCCAAATTTAATTCTAATAATAATTCGAGTCTCATATACACGCCTAATGGTCTTCCTTAAATCTAAAAGTGTTCACAAGGTATCCACCAATAATTTCCTAGGATCGAAGTTGCTAAAATTCAACAAGGGGAAAAGCCTCATCGATCGATCGCACCAGATGAGGCTACGGACTGCTTCATTTTTTAGTCCCAGATTTGTCCCAAAACTCCATTATAAGGTATGAAATTCTAAACTAAGGATATAGGATCATTATACTACCTAAGCACGATATTTTTAACGTTCCAAAACCATTAAATCACCAATTATTAACGTTATATGGATCAAATCTTCATAAAAACCCTAGTTTTCTATTTTCTTCAAGAACCATGATATTTCTCTTCTTTAATCCATTTTTAATTCATCAAGGGTCAGATTTTGGTTACTGAATTTCGTCCAGAACTAATCTACATGTAATTCCTATCCAAGATTTAGAGTTCTACACCAAATTTCATGAGTTTTCATCATCCTTCAATGTTAATAACAATTTCTACACTAATCATGGAACAAATATTCTCTGAAACTAATGAAAGAAAACACTTGCCTTATGATTGTTGTTCAGATTCGTTGGTGGTGTCCGAGGGTTGATTCTGCTCTTCTTTTCGGTCACAATTCCGTCGAAAGTGGTGGTGGTGGGTGGTGCCTAAGGATTGGAAATCTCCTGCAACTTCTGCTCTAACTCACGTAGCCCACTATTACCTTGTTGGATGATAATGACCCTAATGGCATTCCCAATAACAATTAAATAAACCATGAAATTCGTGGGTCTTCTTTTCATGAATTTTAAAATGACCAAAATACCCTCTCAGGTTGTCGATTTGGCCTAAAGGTGCCCCGGGACCCAAACTAAACCCCCGGGTAGTGTTTTCTGACTATCTCGGCCCCTCCGGACACGTTGGCGCACTCGAAATGACCATACAATTATAATTTACTTTATAAAATTATTAAATTGATTTCTAACGCGACTGACATGCACGTCCCAACTTAATTTTCTAAATTGTCGTATTTATGACTCGCGACAATTTTAATAATTCCATATTTATATATATTACAATATATACTCAGTAGTACTCAATATTATCATCATAATCAAATTCCAAGTCACGTCTCGCTAGTATTTAAATCCAGATTAATTTTTCAATTAATTATCATTTAATTTAATTAATCTCATTAAATAAAATAAGTAAAATTTCGGGGTATTACATACTTCCCCCTAAAAACAGAATTTCATCCCGAAATTCAATAAATAAAGTTACCTGGCAAGAATAACTCTAGATAACGCTTTCGCATCTCATCCTCGTGCTCCTAGGTGGACTCCTCGGAATTATGATGCCGCCACTGAACACGTACTAACGGTACAATCTACGACCTCAATTTCCTCTCGATGTGGTCAAGAATAGCCATCGGCCCCTCCTCATAGGAACTATCAGGTTGTATATCGATGTCCTCTGAAGCAATGTGGGTATGGGCCAAATCATCCCTAAGATATCTCTTTAGCGAGGAAATATGGAACACGTAATGGATCCTATGCAGGTGTTTCGGTAACCCAAGTCTGTACGCAACTGGCCCAATTCTCTCAATGATTGGAAATGGTCCCATGTATCTAGGTGCCAATTTCCTCTTCTTCCCGAAATGCATAATCCCCTTCATCGGAGACACTCTAAGTAGCACCTGTTCCCCCACCTTAAATTCTCTGAAGAATCTCTTGGCATTAGTATAACTCTTTTGTCGGTCCTTAGCTACTCGAATACGGCTCCGTATCATCTCTATCCTTGATGAAGTATCTTGAATCACCTCCGGCCCAAGTAGTTTGTTATCCCCCACCTCTAGCCAACATGCTAGGGAACGATAAGGACTACCGTATAACGCCTCGAATGGAGCCATGCTAATAGTAAACTGGTAGGAGTTATTATAGGCAAACTCCACTAGTAGAAGATACGTCTCCCAACCACCTCCAAAGTCTAGGATGCACATCTGCAACATGTCTTCCAACATCTGATTTGTTCGCTCGATCTGTCCATCTGTCTGCGGGTGATATATTGTACTCAGCCGCAACTCTGTACCCATGGCTTCCTGGAAACTCTCCCAAAATTTCAAAATAAATATCTTGTCTCGATCAGACACGATATTGAGAGGCACCCCATGGAGTCTTACTATCTCCGTTATGAAAATCTGAGCATACTGTCCCGTAGTGTAGTCTGTCTAGGCTAGCAGAAAATGAGCAACTTTGGTCAACCTATTCACGATTACCCATATGGAGTTGTGACCCCTCTGCAATATCGGTAACCCTGTGATGAAATCCATGGAAATGCTCTCCTATTTCCACATGGGAACCTCTAATGGCTGTAGAAGTCCTGTTGGTCTCTGATGGTCCACCTTTACCAGCTGATAAGTGGCACATTTATAAATGAACTCGGTAATATCTCTCTTCATCCCACTCCATCAGTATTGTCGCCTCATATCCTGGTACATCTTATCCCTATCAGGATGTACCCTGAATCGAGAACCGTGCGACTCTCTCATTATCTCGTGTCGCAAGTCTTCCACATCAGGAATGACCAATCTCCCATTGAAGCATAAGCCCCCGTCTGAACTAACGGTATAGGACTCGGATCCCTCTGCTAGTAATCGAACTATATGCCCTTGACAAAACGAGTCTTTTGCTTGGGCCTGTATCACTCTCATAACGATTTGGGGCGTAACGGTCATCATAGACATAAATGATCGGGCCATTGTATCCTCGTGTCCTAAATCCTTCCACTTTGCTTTACAAACTTCGGCCACCTCGCCCACTGGCCTATGGTTCAACACATTTGCTACCACGTTAGCCTTCCCTGGGTGGTACTGGATATCGATCTGATATTCCTTCATGAACTCCAGCCACCTACGTTGATGCATATTTAATTCCTTATGTGTGAAGAGGTCCTGTAGGGACTTGTGGTCCGTGAATAAATGAAATTTCTACCCTAGGAGATAATATCTCCAAATATGAAGAGCAAATATGATTGCTGCTAACTCCAAGTCATGAGTGATGATGCTAGAATCTAGCACCACCAGTTAAGTGATGATGAGCTCAAACTATAGTAACCATGGCAGCCACAGAGATGTAAGTGTATAAGTGTATAGAAGGAGATAAAGATAAGAGGAATAAGATAATGATGTATAGTGGTTCAGCCAATTAGGCCTACGTCAACTATGAGTGTGTGATCCACTAAGTATGGGCACTAATGGCCTTGGATACAATGCACATAAGCTCACTTTATCTCTCTACTGTGTGTACAACCAGAGTTTCTGTTAGGGTTACAATTATCGATCTCCTCCCTTATAGGGTTGTAGGTGACAAGTATATATAGGTCTTTGGGGGTGTAGTGTACCCCCCAAGTATGCATGGTGCATGTGAATGATGATCTAGCCAATCTCCTGTTGACACCAGTAGATGCCAAATGATGACATAATATTCCCTCACGTGAGGGTATGATTCGGTTGTAACGGTCCTCCACGTGCCATGTGAGCCTCACGCGCACTATTCCACGCGTCTCCCAAACCACGTGCTGTGATGGTGTCACCCTCGGCCTATGATATGAGGCCGAGGGCAAAGTTCCCTCTGGTAGTTAGTCTGGCCCAATTCTGGCCTCGTACTGTCGAACCCTCGTAGGGTCTTCCAAAGCCTGATGAAGGGTCGGCCCCCTGAGGGGTCGTCCGGAGCCTGATGAAGGTTCAGCCCCCTGAGGGGTCATCCGGAGCCTGATGTACTGTCGTACCCTCGTAGGGTCGTCCGGAGCCTGATGAAGGGTCGGCCCCTTGAGGGGTCATCTGGTTGGTGGGTGACCTCGGCCTGGTCGTGGGTACATATGGGTATATCAATCACCCCCAGCCCTTAGCCATAGATGATGCTGAGATGGATGAGGGATAATGTCACTTTTGAGACAAGTGTGTGGTTTGTTGGATGAGTGACACCTGTTAAGTTGATATAACACCTAGACGGATATTCATTGCCATTTCAGTTTCCAAGGCATAGAGGCTTCATACTTTGCATGGGTCTTTGTGCCCTAATGATGTCCTCCTCGTGGGCTGCGCCCTGCCTTGGTCAATGGGACCATTCATTACTAAGTTATTTAAGAGATTTTTGAACTATCTCTCTTATTCTTCTTCTTCGCGCCCAAGTTTTCTCTCTCTCAAGTCTCCAGCCTTCTCGCCATTTCTGCAGCTTTCGAACCTTCGACTTAGCAGCTTTGCCCTTTCTCTTCAGGTAATCTTTCACTACCAATGCCCTCTTCACTTTCATTTCTTTTTTTATTTTCTGTTTTAGGCTTGAAGGGCTTGATTTGGGTTGTTTTATAACTTTTTCGGCGACTGTCTTTTAAGTGTTCTTGAATTTCTTGGGTGATCTTGAGTGAAAACCATCGATTCCCTTTGTTTCAATCCAAAAGTCTAATTTGGTCAACTAGAAACTTGTTTGTAGCTAAGTTCCCCAAATTCCTCTAAGTGTAGGGTCTCCCCCTTTAATGCTTAAGAGGCTTTATAGTTTAGCATCTGAATTCCCATCCTTGAGTGAGAAGCTCTTTGCAGAGATCAGACGAATAGAGGAAGAGGAGGAGAGGAGACGAGGGGCCAACCCAAATTGGGTATGACCCATCTTTCCTATTCCCCTAGCCACAATAAAACCATTTGAGCCATCTGAGTCTTGTGGGTCATCTTATCATCCAACCGAGTGTCAGTCAAGTGAGATGGATGAGAGAGAATCCTCGCCAACTGGCACTGGTTCTTCTAGTAGAGTAGAGACATCTGAACTAAGCTCGAGTCGATAGGACAAGGGTATAGTCCCCTCCGAGGTTGTCCCTGTAACAACCCTATCTCCACATGCCTTCCAGATGGCCTTCCCCTAGGGACCTCTGGCAGATGACGAGGCCAAGGGAGATGATTCAGATGTCCAGGTTGATACCTCCCATGCCTCATCCTATATCTCCTCAGTTAGGGATCGTGACCTCTTATTGTGGAGACATGCCTATGGAGTGTCCCCCAGCATAACTATGAGGCTTCCCTCTGAGGACGAGAGGGTTTTTAAAGGTGAAGAGGGAGAGGTTGATGTGTATGAACAAATGTTCAAGGTAGGTGTCAGACTCCCTTTACATCCGTCCATCGTAGACATTTTATCGGCCCTTGGCGTTGCCCCCTCTCAACTTCCTCCCAACTCCTGGAGGACGATACTAGGTTACATCTCCCTGTGGAAGAACGCTTTCACTGATGAGCCCTCGACTGACATATTCTTGGCCTGCTATAATATCACCTCCTCGTCCAAACAGCCTGGGTAAAATCATCTAGGGGCGAGGAGGTCTGAGAAGAAACTTCTCCACGTGGCGCAAACCTCCAACCACGATTGGAAGAAGAGATTCTTCTTCGTCTCTGGGGAGTGGGAGTTCTCCGTCGAGGCATCCCCTGTTGCCGATGGTCTGAGGGTCCCCAGAAGATGGTCTAACCCGTCAATGAAGGCCACGTCAGACCCCGGACTTAGTCTGGAAGAAAAGGACATCATTGAGTATCTAAAAGGACGAGGGAGAGGGGGTGAGATTGCAAAATTTGAAGATTTGATGACCCCTCGGTTCCTCAAAGAAGCTGGTCTGAGGGTTGTCCCTCTGACAAAACTATGCGAGTTATACTGAACGTTTCCCATTCTTTACTTTTTTCAAGTGTTTCCTCTTTATCTCTGTACTTTTCTCACGTGTCATACCCTTTTCAGCTCGTCCTGCAGGTGTATCAGACTACCTCTAGGAAATGACTGCTACCATCTTACTATCTGTCTTGGCCAAAAAGAAGGGTAAGTAGCCTCAGCAGGCTCCGAGGAAGACGAAGGTCGCGGGGTCGATGATTGTTGAGCCGACTGCCGATAGCCACAAAAGAAAGGAGCCTGAGATTCTTGTTGACCCTCGGCCGGATTCTCGGACGAGGGCCACGGTCGAAGCATCTGAAGGGACTGCTTCTTCATCCAGTATGGGGGCCTTTTGGTCCCAGAACTTGGCACATCTGAGGGCCGAGCCATCATCACTGATCGCAAACTTGAGGGCAGCCCAGGCCCCAATTTTTTCTGCTCCCTCGGCTGCTGATTATGAATTCCTGTCGAAGATGCCTCCATCCAAAGTGTACGACTATGGCCTGCACGCCCTTGCTCAGGTATTGGTCTTGACCCATTTCTTTAATTCCATTCTTTCACCAACTGTTTCCTCAGCCTCTTGACATCTGTTTATTTTTACCGTGCAGTCTATATGCGCCTTTACCTCATCCACCAAGTGGATGGCTAAGAATCAAGAGAAGTTTCATGAGGCCGAGAGGGCCATCCAAAATGAGGCGGATCTTCAATCGGAGCTTGATACTGCAAGGGCCGAGTTGGAGAGTACCAAGACTGAGCATGCAAGGATCTTGGACCAGCTGACGAGGTAGCACGACGAGGACTTGAAGGATAAAGACCTGCTTCTGAAGGAGAAGGATGAAGCCATGACCCATCGGGAGGCCCAGTTTAAGATTGAGCTATCTGAGGCTGTGAAGAAGGCCGAGGCAGACGCTGTGGAGGCCTATAAAATCTCAGATGAGTTCCAAGGCTTCGGCCTTGAGTACTTAGAGAGAGGAATCAGGATGGCCTGTCGATGGGTCGTCCTCAGATTTGGTGATGTCATCTCTTTGGTCCACCCGTCAATTGAAGCAGTCAGACTAGACGACCCTCTGATCGTCGAGGCTCTGACCCAGGTGGAATCCCAATTGCAAGTCGAGGCGTTCGGCACATCTGAGGATTAGCCAGTTGAGATCATCGAGGAAACTCCTCTCGTGGATGTTGAGGCCTTGCCCTCCGATATTGTCCCATAGGGTGGCTGTCTGTAGCCCATACCCTCTTGATGTAATTATCATTTTTGTACTCTACCTTGTATAACACTTGGCATTTCGTTTATACTATCATCTGCTTTACTGTCTTCCATATTTTCCTTTTGTATCGTTTGTGCTGTGAATTTTTTATATGATCATTAACCTCTCCCTCGTCTTTCTTGAGAGTGAATGAGGGATCGTCCCCTCCACTGGCCCTCATTATAGCCGAGGGATAAAATTACCAAACTAATGGTTTTAATCAAGTTTTCCCTCGTCTTTCTTGAGGACAGTGGTGGGGTCGTCGCCTCCACTAGCCCTCATGATAGCCGAGGGATCAAATTACCAAACTAATGGTTTTAATGAAGTTTTCCCTTGTCTTTCTTGAGGACAGTGGTGGGGTCGTCCCCGCCACTGGCCCTCATATAGACGAGGGATCAAATTACCAAACTAATGGTTTAAATGAAGTTTTCCCTCGTCTTTCTTGAGGACAGTGGTGGGGTCGTCCCCTCCACTGGCCCTCATTATAGCCGAGGGTTGACCTTTGAAGATGTTTCCATGCGCACTAGAACTGACAAACACAAGATGAGGGGAAACACTGATATTTCTCATTAATTTTCAATGTGTTCTGTCGAAGCAACACCTATTACAATTACGGTCCATCAAGGCCTTACAACACTACTGATAGTATTTTTTTCAAATGATCTGCATTCCAGGGGTTGGAAAAGGGTTCCCCCTCTAGGTTTTCTAGCCTATAAGTCCCTAGGATGACTTCATCGATGACCCTGTATGGGCCATGCCAATTAGGATGGAGCTTGTTGGGCTTCTGCCAAGTCTTTTTGAGGACCAAGTCCCCCACCGCGATTGGTCTCTGTTTCACCCTCTGATTATAAAACCTTGTAGTCCTCTGCTGGAAGGCGGCTTGCCTTATCTCAGCATCTTCCCTTCTTTCCTCAATTAGGTCCAAGTCAAGTCTCCTCTCTTCTGCATTTCTCTGGGGGTCATACATTTGGACCCTATGAGTAGGAAACCCAATCTCAGTGGGGATGACGGCTTCTGAGCCATAAGCTAGCATAAATGGGGTCTCTCCGGTAGAGGTCCTCACTGTCGTCCTGTAGGCCCACAGCACGGCGTATAACTCCTCGACCCATCTTCCTTTTTCCTCCTCAAGCCTCTTCTTGATTCCATCTAAGATTGTCCTTTTTGTAACTTATGTTTGCCCATTGGCCTGAGGTCGGCCCGAGGTAGAGAAGAATTGTTTGATACTAACCCTTTCACAGTACTTCTGTAGAGAGGTATTTTTGAACTGAGTCCCGTTATCCGAGATGAGGGTGTTGGGGTGACCATATCTGCATATAATATTTTTCCAGAAGAACTGGAAGGTCTTATGCTCTGTAATCATGACCATCGGCTCGGCCTCCACCCATTTTGAGAAATAGTCAATCGCTACGATGAGGAACCGATAGTTATTTACTGCTCTTGGTAAGGGTCCTACCAGGTCAATCCCCCATACTGCAAATGGCCATGGGAATGTAATAAAGGTAAGAGGCTGATGAGGTTTGTGAGGGATAGTAGCAAATCTTTGGCATTTATCACATTTTTTTACATGTGCTGCGGCATCTTTCCCCAAGGTCGGCCACCAGTAGCCTTGGGTGATCACCCTCTTCGCTAAGGATCTACCCCCAATGTGGCTCGAGCACGATCCTTCATGTACATCTTGCAAAATTGAAGGTATTTTTGAGGGGTGCACACACCTAAGTAAAGGGAGAAAAAACCCCTTTTTGTACAAAGTGTCTCCGATGACAGTGAATTTTGCAGCCCTGTATCTCAGCTTCTTCCTTTCTTGCCTTGCTTCTGGCATCTCTACCTCTTTAATGTATCTGATCAAAGGGTCCATCAATGAAGCTTCCTGAGAAACATTCAGGAAATTACTAAGTGTTCCCTCGGCATCTTCAATAGTTGGTCGAAGCAAAATTTCCACTGGGACTGTCCTCCTTATGTCTGTCGTAGTCGCTGCGGCCAACTTAGCAAGGGCGTCGGCTCGACCATTATCGATCCTAGGTATCCTCTTTACCCTTACTTCTTTGAAGCTCTTCAATAATGACCTCACCATCTCAAGATATCTATCCATCCTCTCGTCCTTGGCCTCGTAGGCTCCTAGTATCTGATTCACTACTAGCCTCAAATCACTATGAACCAAAATTTGGCCGACACTAAGAGATTTGGCTAAGGAAAGGCCTGCTATCAAGGCCTTATATTCGGCCTCGTTGTTGGAGGCCTTAAAATTGAACCTCAGGGTGTACTCAATGTCTGTGCCATCGGGTGCTGATACTATTAGTCCAACTCCACTCCCGCTTTAGCAAGAGGACCCATCGACGAAGAGACTACACACGGCATGCTCTTCTGAGATACTTCCCTCAGTGAGTGGCCCCTGTCTGAAGAGATACCTTCCCTCTTCATTTTCCACACCTTTTCTTCTAGCGTTGCTTGTCTCAGCCTTATCTGTAGAGGGGTCGGTGAGTCTACCTTGCTAGGTATCTGTCTTGCTGAGGCCCTCACCCTCGTCTTCATCACTTTCCCAAGTAAGCTCGGCCATAAAATCTGCCAACGCTTGCCCCTTAATGGCCGTCCTAAGCTGATACACAATGTCGAACTCCCCCAGCTCCATAGCCTAGGCCATTAGCCTTCCTATTTTTTAAGTCTTGTACAAGACCTGCCTAAGAGGAGAGTCGGTGAGGATGACCATTGTATGGAACTGGAAGTATGGCTTCATCTTTCTCGATGCATGAATCAAGGCGTAGGCCAACTTCTCCATCCTTGGATATCTTTTCTCTGCCACCTGGAGTGCCTTTCTATTAAAATACACAGGCTTCTGTATCCCGTCTTCTTCTCTCACAATGGCTGCACTGATGGCTGACTCTCAGACGGCGAGGTCCACATAAAGTCGTTCACCTTGTACGGGGCGTGACAGCAGCAAGGGAGACCCGAGATATGATTTTAGCTCCTTGAAAGCCTCATCACACTCTTCACTCCATTCGAAGGCCTTCCAAAGGATCTTGAAGAATGGTAGACACTTGTCTGTGGCCCTGGACACAAATCTGTTCAAATCAGCAACTCTCCCCGTGAGTCTCTGAACGTCTTTAATGGACTTGGGGGTCTTCATCTCATCAAGGGCTTTTATCTTTTCGGGATTGGCCTCGATGAGTCTTTGGTTGACAATGAACCCCAAGAACTTCCTTGCTCTGACCTCGAAGACACACTTGGCCGGGTTGAGCTTCATCTGGTACTTGTCCATCGTGTTAAAGGTCCTCTCCAGGTCTGCTACATGATCCTCCGTCTTTAAACTCTTGGTCAGCATGCCATCTACATAAACCTCCATAGACATTCCAATTTGGTCTTCAAACATTTTATTTACAAGGGGCTGATACGTTGCCCCTGCATTTTTTAGTCCAGAGGGCATGACCCTATAACAGTAAGTCCCTTTGTAAGTAATGAAGGCTGTCTTCTTCGAGTCTTCAGGGTTCATGAAGATATGGTTATACCCTGAATAGGCATCCATAAAGCTCATGAGCTCATGGCCTGCGGTAGCATCTACCATCTGGTCAATGCGTGGGATAGGGAAGTTGTCTTTGGGACAATGTTTGTTGAGGTCTGTGAAGTCCACAAACATCCTCCACTTTCCGTTGGCCTTCGGGACAATGACTGCGTTGGATAGCCATTCAGGGTAGATGACCTCTCTGATAAATTCAGCGTCTTCTAATTTTTTGACCTCCTCCCTTATGACCTCATACTTCTCTCTAAAATAAATTCTCCTCTTTTGCTTTATCAGCTTTACTCCCTCTACCACATTGAGCTTGTGACTCATGATTTCAGGGTCGATCCCCGGCATATCTTCGTGGCTCCATGCGAAGATGCTTCGTCTCATCCTCAACAATCTAATGAGGTCTTTCTTGATATTGGGCTTCAGAGACTTGCCTACTTGGACGATTTTTTCCGAGTCATCCTCATCGAGGATGATGGATTCTACCTCTTCCGCGGCCTCTCCTTTCTTTAACTTCGTCTCATCCCTGGGATCTAGGGTATCAATATTGTAAGTGGTTGTAGCCCTCTTGTGTGCTTCTCTTTCTTCAGCGGAGTTGTAGTAACATTCACGCGCTGTCGTCTGGTCTCCCTGAACCTCCCCCACCCCATAGAGGGTAGGAAATTTAATCATCTGATGGACCGTAGATGGCACAGCTTCAAACCCTTTGAGGCCCACTCACCCCAATATGATGTTGTAGGATGAAAACACATGTTCATCCATCACAAAGAAACTGACCTTCTTGGTAAGCCACCTCGGCCACTCTCCCCCCATCCTGACATCGGCCTCATACACGCCAAGGGGATGAACCTTTTCCCCACTGAACCCAATCAATGTGCGATGGTATGGGACGAGTCTAGCATGGCTGAGACCTAGGGCTTTGAAGCATGGCCAAAACATTACATCTACAGACGAGCCCCCATCTTCCAGGATCCTCAGCACCTCGCACCCATGCACCCTGGTAGTGATGACGAGGGGTCATCATGTGGGGCTAAGAGGCCTTTGAAGTCCATTCTTGAGAACCCTACTATCAAAGTGTCCATATCAACCTTCTTCCTCTTTTCTGACTTGACCTCCAGAGAGGTTGAGTGTACGGTCTTCGTCACTGCCCTGGCTTCAGCCACGTGGGCCTTCCTATCTGCCACCTCAGACCCACCTCCTGCCAGACCCCCGGAGATCATTCCCATTCCAAGTGAGATAATGTTTAGCCTCTTAACGGGGCCTTGGTAATCTCTCGGCGGGAGGTCAGGGTCATCCTCATCATCAGAAGGGTCGTCCCCTCTTATTTGAGGACCTTCTTCGCATGCATCAACTCGCTTTTTTCTGGGGTCGTCCCCTCGGCCCCTCTTAAAGGTGCCCTTGTCAATGTATTTTCTGATCTTCCCTTCTTTCAGCATCCTCTCAATCTCGTCTTTCAGAGCAAAGCATTTGTCTGTCACGTGTCCGTGGTCTTGGTGAAATTCACACCACAGGTTTTTATTCCTCTTGTTGGGGGATGCCCTCAACTTCTCAGGCCACTTTAGGGACTGATCCCTCTTTATCTCATTGAGAATATGTTCACAGCTGACTGTTAGAGGGGTGTATCCAGCGAACTTATCGTCAGTTGACCTCTTCTTCCCCTCTTTATTCTTCTTAGGGTATTTACCCCCACTAGTGCCTCCGTTTTCGTCTTCATACTTCGCAGCCATAGCCTCTTCGGCGTTCATCACCTTTCCTGTTGTTGACAGCAGTTCAGCCATTGTCCTCGGAGGGTCTTCAGCAAACTTCCACAATAGCTTCCTTTTTTGTAGTCCTCCAATCAAGGCTGTCATTGCTATGATTTCCTTATAGTCTTCCGCCTCCAGATTTCTTTGTTGAATCTGGCAATGTAGTCTCTTAGACTCTCATTCTTCCCCTGCTTAACATAGAGCAGGTGGGTGGTCTTCTTCTGCGGCCTCATCCCGAAGCAGAAATTGTGGTAGAACCGGTCTGCCAACTGCTTAAAATTTTCAATGGAGTTTTTAAGGAGAGATGTGTACCAGACATGTGCAGCCCCGGTCAAGGTACCAAATAAGGCACGACACATCATCTCATCTGAGATAGAGTATATGTCTGCTGCCGACTGATACATCTCCACATGGTGGAGACCACTGGTTGCTTAAACTTTGATAGGGTGGGGAAGTTGACTATCTTCGCCACAAAGGGTGAGCCTATGGTGTATCCCCTCTGAAGGGGTTCACGACTCTTCAATATATCGCCAATCTTATCCTCCAATCGCTGGATCGAGTCATTACAGGGCCTCATAGGGTTGGTTTGGCCGATGTTATCCCATGCCGCCTCTTTGAGATGGACGGAGGGTCCTGCCACTGCTGGCCTGCGTCGCCTGTTTACTTCCCCCTGACCGTCATCTCGTCCTATGGGCCGGCCCCTGGGGGGTCGGTTGTCTGGTTGGTGGGTGCCCTCTGCCTGGTCGAGGGTACATATGGGTATATCAATCAATGAGTGGGGTCATTCTTCTCGTGAGGATTAAGCTTACGGGAAGAGTACTTTATAGCCTGACTCTCTTGTTGCAGTACACCCCCAAGTCCTAGTAAGGATGCATCGGTGTAGACTAGATACTCAACTCCCGGTCTAGGCAATGCTAACACTGGTGTTGAGGTCAACTTGTCTTTTAACTTGTCGAATGCCAACTGACAGGCATTGCTCCAAATCAATGGCACACCCTTCCGAGTAAGATGTGTCAAAGGACCCGTTATCTTAAAGAACCCCTGAATAAACCTCTTGTAATATCCTGTTAGACCCAAGAAACAACGTATCTCAGTTGGTGTCGTGGGATGTACCCACTCCCTCACCGCTGATACCTTCCCCGGATCAATAGATATCCCCTTGTCTGAAATGATATGCCCCAAAAATTGTACTTTCTTCAGCCAAAACCCACACTTCTCATATTTTACATATAACTCGTTCAGATGCAATGTATGCAAAACCTGAGGCATATTCCTCCTCTGTCTGGGAGTAAACCAGAATGTCATCAATGAAGACGATGACGAACTGCTCTAGGAACTCTCTAAACACCCTATTCATCAAGTCCATTGATGATGCTAGAAATAACACCACCCTTAAAGGTGTTCGTAAGCTCAAATTATTGATGGAAATGGCAACTCAAGTATATACAAGTATAAGAGATAGAGATGAGGAGAAAAGTACTAACACCGAAATATAAGTGGTTCAGCCAATCTGGTCTACATCCACCGTGAAGGTGTGTCGTTAATATCACTGTATGAGGGCTCTAATGGCCATAGATACAATCTCTCCAGCTTTCTCTCTTTACTGTATAATTGGACAGAGTTTCAGCTAGGGTTGTCATTTTTGGATCCTTTTACAAGGTAGAGGATGACCTCTATATATAGTATGGGGGGTGTAATGCACCCCCTATGCATGCAATGAGCATGTGTATGTTGATCTAGCCAATCTGATGAAGACATATGTCACTATCACATGTAGAGAATGATGATAATATATTCCCCCATGTGAGGGGATTGATTTGTTATAACTGATTGTGTACACGTGTTCCCAGCCACACATATGCGAATAAAGACTCGGCTATCTGTGATTGGTACCAACCTCGGCCTGGAAGAGTATGAGGTTGGTGGAATTAGTTGTAGTTTTTTTTTCTTGTCTCTAATCGTGATGACCTCAACTAGGAGGGCTAGCCGAGGTTAGGTGTGAGGTAGTTGTAACGTGGGATGAGGCCGATGATGACGTTTGTAGTTGATTAATCCTGTGAGACTCTGCTAACCTCGGTCGATGAAGAGACGAGGTTGCTATATGAGGGGCCGACCTTATGAGAGATGACCTTGCTTATGGTTCCCATAAGCTTCTTGTCAACTCGACTATGGCTGAGATGACATTGATGTTGGAGAAGGCCGAGGTCGGGGAACAATGTGATGATCTATGAGGCTGAGGTCGAGGCTGAGTTGTTGTATGAGAGTTATGAGGCTGAGACTGAGGCCAACGTCTTCTGTTCTGACCCTTATCTGGATGACCCGGCTAATGATTAAGCGAAGACCGACCCTATTGATGCCGACCTTGTTGAGGTCGACCCAACTGAGATTGACCCTTATCTGGATGACCCTGTGAGGAATAAGTCGTGGCGGACCCTGTTAAGGCTGACCCTGTTGAGGCCGTCCCTATTGAGGCCTACCCTAGTGAGGCTGACCCTTATCTGGATGACCCTACTAAGGATTAAGTCATGGCCGACCCTATTAAGGCCGACCCTTATCTGGATGACCCTGCTGAGGATATATCAGGCTCTTGTGAGATGTGATGCCCGTCGTCCTAAGAGATGAGGGTACATTTTGTCCATATCAATTACCCCCTAGACCTTTGTCTTCAATGTAGATAGAAGGCTAAGGGATAAAGTATATTTAGGCCGAGAAGTTTATGAGACTTTATTTCATATGGGGGACGAGGTCGAGGGTGCTTGGGTCATAAGACCTCTGATATTTAAATCCTTCTATGTACTTTGCACGAACGGATGGTCCCGCTACTGGTCGACCTTAGCCGAGGGGTCCTTTCTCTGATGAGACTGCGATAATAAGTTAGTCCTTTGGCGGGATGAGGCTTTGTTGGTCCAGGCCGAGATGATGAGTCAGTCTTTTGATGGGATAATTAGTGGTAATGAGATCATTGGATGTAGTGTCATGAACAAGGACAAGGCTTCCTGTGTCGACCCCCAGGTCGAGTAATAATATCTCTATGTCTGGTGATTTATCAAGGTCAGCCTTGACCGAGGGGTCCCAAGCTCGTACAAGGGTATACTTGGGCATATCATTGATGTTTGTCTCTAATTAAGATAAAGGTTTTCAAAGTATGAGATCACCAGGTTAATGATGTTTCAGATATGAGACCACAAAGTTAATGATGTTTCAGATATGAGACCACCAAGTTAATGATGTTTGTCTGAGATATGAGGCCACCAAGTTAATGATGTTAACTCTCATGTCACCAAGGTAATGATGTTTCAGATAAGAGATCACGAAGTGAATGATGATTGTCTCAGATATGAGGCCACCAAGTTAATGATGTTAACTCTCATGTCACCAAGTTAATGATGTTTCAGATATGGGATCACCAAGTTAATTATGTTTGTCTCAGATATAAGTCCACCAAGTTAATGACGTTAACTCTCATGTCACCAAGTTAATGATGTTTCAGATATGAGATCACCAAGTTAATGATGTTTGTTTCAGATATGAGGCCACCAAGTTAATAATGTTAACTCTCATGTCACCAAGTTAATGATGTTTCATATATGAGATCACCAAGTTAATGATGTTTCAGATATAAGGCCACCAAGTTAATGATGTTTACTCTCATGTCACCAAGTTAATGATGTTTTATGTATGAGATCTCCAAGTTAATGATGTTTAAGGTTTGAGGTCATCAAACTAACATGTTTCACCTTAGACCTTGTCACCAAATTATGATGTTTTAAGGTCTGAGGCCATCAAACTATGATGTTACCCCTATAAATTTCACCAAATTAATGATGTTTAAGGTCTGAGGTCATCAAACTAAGATGTTTTACCTCAGGCCTTGTCACCAAACTATGATGTATTAAGGTCCGAGGTCATCAAACTATGATGTTACCCCCATAAATTTCACAAAAATAATGATGTTTATGGTCTTAGGTCATCCAAGTATGATGTCCATCTTAGACCTTGTGACTAAGTTATGATGTTTCAGATATGAGACCACCAAGTTAATGATGTTTGTCTAAGATATGAGGCCACCAAGTTAATGATGTTTACTCTCATGTCACCATGTTAATGTTGTTTTAGATATGAGATCACCAAGTTAATGATGTTTACGGTTTGAGGTCATCCAAGTATAATGTCTCACCTCAGACCTTGTCACCAAATTATGATGTTATAAGGTTTGAGGTCATCACTAAGATGTTATCAGCACAAATAATTTTTTCATCAAATTAATGATGTCTAAGGTCTGAGGTCATCCAATTATGATGTCTCACCTCAGACCTTGTCACCAAATTATGATGTTATAAGGTTTGAGTAAATCAACTAGGATGTTATCCCCATAAATAATGTTTTCATCAAATTAATGATGTCTGAGGTCATCCAAGTATGATGTCTCACCTAAGACCTTGTCACCAAATTATGATGTTATAAGGTCTGAGGAAATCAACTAAGATGTTATCCCCATAAATATTTTTTCACCAAATTAATGATGTCTAAGGTCTAAAGTCATCCAAGTATGATGTCTCGCCTCAGACCTTGTCACCAAATTATGATGTTATAAGGTATGAGAAAATCAACAAAGATGTTATCCCCATAAATAATTTTTTCACCAAATTAATGATGTCTAAGGTCTGAGGTCATCCAAGTATGATGTCTTACCTCAGACCTTGTCACCAGATTATGATGTCATAAGATCTGAGATCATCAACTAAGATGTTATCCTCCTAAATAATTTTTCACCAAATTAATGGTGTCTAAGGTCTGAGGTCATCTAAGTATGATGTCTTACCTCAGACCTTGTCACCCAATTATGATGTTATAAGGTCGGAGGTCATCCAAGTATGATGTCTTACCTCAGACCTTGTCACCAAATTATGATGTCATAAGGTCTGAGATCATCAACTAAGATGTTATCCTCCTAAATAATTTTTGACCAAATTAATGAGGTCTAAGGTCATCCAAGTATGATGTCTTACCTCAGACCTTATCACCAAATTATGATGTTATAAGGTTTGAGGTCATCAACTAAGACGGTATCCCCATAAATAAATTTTCACGAAATTAATGATGTTATCCCTTGTGACATGACTCCGTACGTAAAGAGGTATCGATCTTCCTCATTCTCAGCTATTCCATCTTTGGCTCCCCTGAATACAACCTCTTTCGGGTCCTGGAAGACATTGTCGTTTGGCCCTTCTACAATCTCTAGGTTTTTCTCAACCTCGGCCTCTTCCCAAGTGAACTCAGTAATAAAATCTGTAAGTGCCTGCCCTTTGATGGCCACCCTAGGCTGATAAGAAAGGTCATACTCCCCTAACTCAATGTCCCATTCCATCAATCTACCCGACTTCTCAGGTTTGTGGAGGACCTATCTTAGTGGGGAGTCAGTGAGGATGATCATAGAATGGGATTTAAAGTAGGGCTTCATCTTCCTCGAGGAATGTATCAAAGCGTAGGCCAATTTTTCCATCCGAGGATAGTTCTGTTCTGACCTTTGAAAGGATTTACTGTTGAAGTATAAAGGTCTTTGGATCCCAAAGTCTTCACGTACTATGGCTGCACTTATTGCTGATTCGGAGACTACTAGATAAACATATAACCTCTCTCTTACTACGGGTCGAGATAAGAGTAAGGGAGATCCGAGGTAGGACTTGAGCTAATTAAAAGTCTCGTCACACTCTTTATCCCATTCAAAGGCCTTTCTGAGCACCTTAAAGAACGAAAGATAGTTGTTCGTTGCTCTAGAAATAAATTTGTTGAGTGCAGCTACTCTTCCAGTGAGCCTCTGAACGTCCTTGATACTCCTTGGTGTCTTCATGTCGAGCAAAGCCTTAATTTTCTCAGGGTTCGCCTCTATTCCCCTCTTATTGATAATGAATCCAAGAGATTTCCCAGCTCCTACCCCGAAGACACACTTTGCAGGGTTGAGTTTCATCCTATACAAGTCCATGGTATCGAATGTCTTTTGCAGGTCTGCCACATAGGTGCAGGCCTTTAAGATCTTCGTTAACATATCGTCTATATACACCTCCGTATTCTTGCCTATTTGGTCCTCAAACATCTTATTCACAAGACGTTGGTATGTTGCCCCCGTATTTTCAATCCGAATGTCATAACCTTGTAGTAATAAGTCCCTTTATTAGTGATGAAGGTTGTCTTCTCTAAGTCTTCGTCATCCTTGAAGATCTGGTTGTAGCCTGAATACACGTCCATGAACCTCATGAGCTCAAGCCTTGCGGTGGCATCTACCATTTAGTCGATCCAAGGTAAGAGATAACTGTCTTTTGGGCAAGACTTGTTCAGGTCAGTAAAATCTACGTACATTCTTTATTTTTCGTTGGCTTTGGGCACAATGATTGCATTTGATAGCCACTCCGGATATATGACTTCCTTGATAAACTCAGCCTCTTCCAACTTTCTGGCTTCTTCCCGAATGACGTCGTATTTCTCCCCAGAGTAAATTCTTCGTCTTTGTTTGATTGGACTAGAATCCTTAGTCACGTTGAGTTTATGGCACAAAAACCTCAGGGTTGATGCCAAGCATGTCCTCGTTTCTCCAAGCGAAGACACTCTGCCTCTTCCTGAATAAGTTTATCAGCTCTTCCTTGATCTTTGCTTTTAAGGCTTTACCGACCTAGACTGTTTTTCTGGTTCGTCCTCATTGAAGATGATGGATTCTATCTCTTCCATGACCTCTCCTTTCTTCAACTTTGTTTCATCTCTAGGGTCAAGTGTATCAATGTTATAAGTGGTAGTTGCTCTCTTATAAGCCTCTCTCTCTCTTCAGTTGAGTTGAAGTACCATTCTCGTTCTATGTTCTGGTCACCCTGCACTTCCCCTACCCCATAGGGGGTTGGGAATTTTAGCATCTGGTGGATCGTCGATGGCACAGCCTCAAACTCCTTAAGGGATACTCTTACTATGATGAGGTTATAGGCCGAGAAGATGTTCCCATCCATGATGAAGAAATTGATCTTCCAGGTCAACCTCTTAGGTAACTCATCGCCCATTCGCACGTCCATCTCATACATGCCCAACGGATGGATCTTTTCACCACTGAAGCCCATTAACGGATGATGATATGGTACTAGCCTAGCTCTGCTAAGGCCTAAGATTTTGAAGCAGAGGCAAAATATCACATTTGCTGAACTTCCTTCATCTACAAGAATTCTCTGTACCTCACATCCCTGAACTCTTATTGTGATTACCAAAGGTTCATTATGTGGATCTAGGATGCCTTTGAAGTCGAGTCGGGAAAACCTGACTATTAGAGTGTCCATGTCCACCTTCTTTCTCTTTTGCGTTATCTTGGAAGAAGTCAGATTTTCTACTTCAAGTTTGGCCACTGACTTGGCCTCCGCCACATGAACTTTTCGATCAGCCACTTCAGAACCACCCCTTGCAAGTCCTCCGTATATGGTGTTAACACCAAAGGAGATCATACCAATCCTCTTCACTGGGGTGTTGTCATCTTTTGGTGGGAGCTTTGGATCGTCTTCGTCATCACCATCTGAGTCACCATGTCTTCTTGCTGGGGCATCATCATGAAACCTGTTGTTTCTCTTCTTTTTGAGGTCATATCTTCCCCTTTTGGGAGCCTTGCCATCAACATATTTCCTCAACTTTCCAGACTTCAGCATCTTCTCGATCTCATCCTTCAAGGCGAAGCACTTGTCTGTGACATTACCATGGTCTTGGTGGAATTCACACCTTAAGTTCTTATTCCTCTTATGTGGAGAATCCTTCAACTTCCCTGGCCATCTTAGGGATCGGTCATTCTTGATCTCATTGAGGATGTGTTCGCAGCTTACAGTAATATGGGTATAACATGCAAACTTGTCATCAACTGTCCTTTTCTTTCCATTCTTCTTTCTTTGGAACTTTCCTCTACTACCACCGTTCTCGTCTTCATACTTAGCGTCCATTGCCTCTTCAGCATTCATGACCTTCCCCGCGATTGAAAATAGCTCCGTTATGGATTTGGGAGGGTCTTATACAAGTTTGCACAATAATTTCCCTTTCTGAAGACCTCCTATAAGGGTGGTCATGGCAATATTCTTTTCATAATCTTTAATCTCAAGTTTTTCTTTATTGAACCTGGCGATGTAGTCTCTTAGGCTCTCGTGCTTGCCTTGCTTGACATACAACAGATGGGTGGTCTTCTTTTGAGGTCTTACCCCAAAGAAGAAATTGTGAATGAACCGTTCAGCCAAACCCTTAAAGTTCTCAATTGAGTTCTTCGGAAGAGAAGTAAACCAGATTTGTGTTGCACCCGTTAAGGTCCCGGAGAAGGCCCGACACTTCATCTCATCTGGTATTGAGTAAATGTCCTTGGCTGACTGGTACATCTCAATGTCATGTACAGGATTGGTGCTACTATCATACTTGGGAGTTACTCCAGGTGTCTTGAACTTAACTGGGGTAGGAAAGCTCATTATCTGCCATGAACGGAGAGCCTTATGAGAAACTCCTTTGTAGTGGATCCCGACTTCTGATGAGGACCCCTATCTTGTCCTCAAGACGTTGGATGGAGTCATTCCATGGTTTTTCAACATCGGCTTTACCGAGGTTGTCCGCATCCACCTCCAAGGGGTGAACTGAGGGTTCCCCAACCGCGCCACAATTTCTACTACTGAACTATTCTTGGTCTCTTACTCATCCCGGTTGGGTCCGACGTTGTCTCTCTTCCCTTTGTGAGTCGACTGCACTTCTCGACCTTGACAACCTTTGTCTTAGGTCATTTACTGGGCCGATCCTTTCAAAGGCTGACCCTCTGCTCAGTCGATCAAAAGATGATCCTCGTTGTTGGGCCTCTCCACCTCTTCTGCCCCCACAACCTTGGCTTCGTTAGATAGGATGAACTGTATTGTTCGAAACCTCATATGGCTCCCAACAATCTTCCGGGACATATTCCGCCTCTAGATCATCATACTAGTACCCGGGGTAAGGGTTTCCTTGCCTCCCCAAGCACAAGAACCTAGGGCCAGCAATGTCCCTCCTCTACTGGGGTGTAGGTTAAACTTTTTGCGGTGCCTGGGGCGGTCCCCTGGAGTCAAGATGGGGCTAAACAGCCCTCGGAGTGATCATCTCCGGTGAGACTCCAGGTGGCCTCATCATATTTTGGCTGAGCTGTGTAAATTTCTCCTGCATTGCAACCAAAACCTCAAGGCTGCGGCCACCTCTGCCATTTCGGATTTGGGCGGTGCCTGGTTGGAGCTAGGTCCTCCCGCACCAGGTGGCGGAAGAGGTGGTGGTAATTCCGATGCCATGTGTTAGAGCAAAAGAGTTGGTGTAGTGAATGAGCTTAATACCTTATAGGACCTCTATAATACCCCGTACTTTTAAAGATATTTAAATTACAAAGGTGGGCGTAATTTGGTAAATTGAGGAATTACTGTGAATAGTAATTATGGAATTTATGAGTGAAATTGAATAAATTCAGAATATAAAGTAAATAGTAAATATTAGTTTGTAAGTGACAGATTAATATTTACATGGATTATTTTTAATTACATGTCGCAAGTTGGGTAAAGCGACAAAGAAAATATTTTAAATTGGAAAATACGCATATTGAACATGTTGGGGCAAAATTAATGAATTTTAGTTAAGTACCTCGGATGGAGATTTCGACTGCGCCATTAGGTTCGGAATGGCCGAGATAGTCAAAATAGACTACCCGGGGATAGTATTTGGGTTCCGGACATTTTTGGACTAGTGTGGGCTCGTAAACGGGTACACGAGTCATTTAACAATTGGGCATTTACCCAATTTCGGGTTTAAAGACTTAAGCAGCCCCCTTTCCCTTTCATTTCTGCCCTAAGAGAGAGAAGAGAGTATAGAGAAGGAAGAGAAGAAGAAGAAGAAAGAAAAGAAGAAGAAGAGAAGGAAAATCCGGCCAAATTCGCGGGATTCGACTCGAGAACGTCGGATTTATTCCACAAGGCAAGTGTTTAACTTGCATATTGATTTAGTGTGTTAATTCCTCATATTTTAGTTAGTATAAAACTAAATATTTTTGGGTTGAAATTTCGTGGATCAAAGGGGTTTTCGAAAGATTAAAACGGATATAACTCGATTAATACCCAATTTGAGAAACTTGAAATTAATTGAAATTAATTGTTGGATCTGGGTTCTAGGATGATTGGAACCCTTTGAATGTGTGTATATATGGTTATTTGAGGTTGAATGATGATGAGAGAGGAGATAAAAAGCTTGGATGTGTTTTAATGGAGGTTTGGATTTTTGGAGAAGAAGGCGAATAGTGACCATCCCACTTCCGGGATGTTTCGGATAGGAAGAAAAATGATTCAGCTCTCGGTCAAAACACGAAAGTTGTACATAATTTCGATACGGTCGCGTGGGCGCCAACCGCGTATTTTTCTGATTTTTCTTCGAATTGTTATGATTTTTACAAGATGGCAGTTCCGGGGTGAAATCACCAACTCGTAAATGCACTCGGAAATTGGAAAAATAAAGGCTAGAACTATTTGGAGATAAATATTTGGGGTTCCTAAAAATAGTGTGGGGACTTCTAAATATTTTTTTTAGTAAGGCGTGTACCTTGGGTTATTTGAAAGTAAAATCCAAGATTTACCCAAATAGGGGTGTTCGGGAGGAAAAATACTTAAAGGGGTATTTAAGTGTGATTTGAATGTTAAATAAGGGAACATGTATTGGGGTAGTGTTTTAATTGTGTGACGGCTTGTATTATTGTGAATGAGAATATTCAAGGTTATTGGCTATCATTACGAGAGTTTGGAGATTATAGCCATAAAAGATTTAGAATAGATAAATAATATATATCGGTGTCGTTGGTATTGTCATCGTGCGGTGAGAAAATATCGGAAATGATGTATTGAGGATTAGTTAAAATTGATTAATGCGTAGGATATTCGAGATATAAATATACTACGTGGGAAATTTATTATACGGGTTGTGCGTATGCTCGAATGTTATTATATACATGGGTTAAATAATTACCTATGGGGAATTATGTATAGGTGAGGGAAATACCTATAATTATAATATGGTTGTGTGAATACCAAATAGATGATATATGTATATAGGTGGAATGTGTACCTATATGATTTTTTATTATGTGTATGACATACCTACCATACTTGCTATCACGGGAGGTTGACGTTCGAAAGAGGACGATCTTATCCTGTGTTGCCTTCGGGGGGATTTTAGATTTGGTACCTCAAGAACATAGGGCTGTGAAAGGCTTATTTGTGAGTTGATAAGTCCGCTGCTTATGGGAGCGTAGGTATGTGCGTGACCCGTAGGTACGTGAACTATGTTTGCC
Source organism: Sambucus nigra (assembly GCA_949130495.1). Lineage (NCBI taxonomy): Eukaryota > Viridiplantae > Streptophyta > Magnoliopsida > Dipsacales > Adoxaceae > Sambucus > Sambucus nigra. The sequence goes on along the minus strand of OX422214.1, from coordinate 376,146,783 downwards.
TCCAATACGTGTGATTTGTATTGTTACAGTTCCTGAGTGATGTGGAACGGGTAATCCTTTTTGTACGAGATGTACTTGGATTGGATAGCAGAGTATGAGTGCACCGTAGCTGAGGCTAGGGGTGCTATATATCTATATATGTATTGCGATTAGCATATATGTGTACTTGAGATAATTCACGGATGCTTAGTAAATGAGAATGACTAAGCCACTTATATTATAGTTCGGTGGATGATTAATATACTTGTTGCGTATAGTATACTGTTGATATATATGAGATGAGATATCATATAACCTAACCTTGTATAAAATGAAAAGAATGAATAAAGTGTGATATTACTTCCGGTAGATTTATATCCGGATTTATATGAATGCGAATAATAGGTTCTAATGAGAACTTTTAATAAATACGAGATGGTATAAATCTGTTATGTACTGAAGGCCTAATGGATCCCGGTGATCAACATTGTCACGTAGTAGTGTATCGGGGGGGTTCCTTGTTTGGATTTCGCTTCGCGAGACACCCCACGCACGAACGTAATGTAATGTTGGGAATGGGGAGAAGTTTAGTCCTTAGTACCCGAATCAATGAGGTTTATTAGAAGATGGGTAATTACATTAGTTAGGTAGGGTAGCTTAACTAGGTTGTCTAAAATGGTATGCGCTAGTTGTGCACTGTTAGAAGAGGGGTGAGGTGTATCTCATGTGAGAGCGATACCAGTTTAAAATATGAGAAATAACATATTTTAAAATATGGATTTTATGCACTTGCTAAAATATTTTCAACAATCGGGCTCTGACCCATTTTCTCTACTTCTCCCCTCTCTTGCTATATATATATATATATATATATATATAGGTGTCCAGACACAGGGACGCCTGGATAATAATTCATTCGAGTCAGACGTTTGCTGCAGCAGCTGTGGATGCAAGCACGTTTATTGTAGACGCTTCCATCATTGAGATCTAGATAGGAGGTATTGTAGTCATATTCGGGCTAATGGCCCAACTGTACTCATTTATTCATTTACCGCCTTTTGTGTGGAATTCGATTTGGTTGTATTATTTGGACCGAGTGTTCGGTAATTTTACTTTATTTTATTTCAGTTGTTGCATATAAACTGTTGTCCTTATTTTATTTGGATGGTTTGGTTAAAAAGATTAGTTAATTTAAAATTTTGACGTCGGCCTAATAGGATATTAGTAATTAATTGGTTTTCGACAGTGATGTTAAGAATGAACCACATGAGACTCCTGTTTTAATTTGATATAGGAGTGATCGCCCGGTATTTTATTAGGCGGGGTGTCACAACCTCCTTCAATGGTGAAATAGCTCCACGCAAGGGGTGAGTCCTGGTTCACCACTAGAGTCTCCGGTGAGGTTAAGCGAATAATGAGGAAGAGTTAGCTCCTCGTTCCCACATACGGCGCAAAAATGATGATGCTGGAAACAACGCCACCCTTCAAGGTGTTCGTAAGCTTAAATTAGTGATGACAAAGGTAGGTCAAGTATATACAATTATAAGAGATAGAGATGAGGTGAAAAGGATTAATACCAGAATATAAGTGGTTCAGCCAATCTGGCCTACGTCCACTGTGAAGGTGTGTGGTTAATCTCACTGTATGAGGGCTCTAATGTCCATAAATACAATCTCTCAAGCTTTCTCTCTGTATTGTATAATTGGATAGAGTTTCATCTAGGGTTATCATTTTTGGATACTTTTACAAGGTAGAGGATGACCTCTATATATAGTGTGTGGGGGTGTAATGCACCCCCTATGCATGCAATGAGCATGTGTGTGTTGATCTAGCCAATCTGATGAACACATCTGTCACTGTCACATGTAGAGAATGATGATGAAATAATTCCCCACATGAGGGGATTTATTTGTAATAATTGATTGTGTACAGGTGCTCCCAGCCACACATATGCGAATAAAGACTCGGTTATCTGTGATTGGTACTAGCCTCGGCCTAGAATAGTATGAGGTTGGTGTAATCATCTGTAGTTTCTTTGTCTTGTCACTAATTGTGATGACCTCGGCCAAGAGGGCTGGCCGAGGTTAGGTGTTAGGTAGTTGTAACATCGACTGAGGCCGATAATGATGTTGGCAGTTGATTGAGCCTGTGAGACTCTATTAACCTCGGCCGATGAAGAGACGAGGTTTCTATATGAGGGTCCGACCTTATGAGAGATGACCTTACTTATGGTTGTTATAAGCTTCTTGTCAACTCGGTTGTGGCTGAGATGACATTAAACTGGAGAATGTCGAGGTCGGGGCACAATGTGATGATCTATGAGGCTGAGGTCGAGGTTGAGCTGCTGTATGAGAGTTATGAGGTTGAGGCTGAGGCCAACGTCTTCTGTTCCGACCCTTATCTGGATAACCCTACCAATGATTAAGCCATGGCCAACCCTGTTGAGCCTAACCCTCTTGAGTTCGGCCTTGTTGAGGACAACCTTACTGAGGTCGACCCTTATCTAGATGACTCTGCTGAGGATTAAGCCATGGCCGACCCTGTTGAGGCTGACCTTATTAAGGTCGACCCCGTTGAGGCCGACCCTACTAAGGCCAACCCTTATTTGGATGACCCTGCTGAGGATTAAGTCATGGACAACCCTATTGAGGCCGACCCTACTGAGGCCGACCCTTATCTGGATGACCCTACTGAGGATATGTGAGGCTCTTGTGAGACGTGATGCCCATCATCCTAAGCGACGAGGGTACATTTTGGTCATATCATCCATAAACACGACTGGGCATTGGTTAGGCCAAATGGCATAACTTGGAACACGTAGGAACCATATCTCATCAAGAAAGTAGTCTTCAAAATGTCATGTTCACTAATACTCAACTGATGGTATCCCGATCTCAAGTCAATCTTTGAGAAGAAGGCCGTTTCTCTCAACTGGTCGAATAAGTCATTAATTCGGGGCAACGGATACCTTTTCTGTATCGCGAATTTATTCAACTACCGATAATCTAAACAAAAGCTCAAAGATCCATCCCTCTTCTTAACGAATAGCATAGGATCACCCTATGGTTAAGTACTCATACGGATAAATCCCTGACCCAATAACTGCTCTATCTGATCCCATAGATCCCTCATCTTCGCTGGAGCCATACAGTAAGGTGCGTGGGCTATTGGCCGAGTGCCTTGCATCAAATCAATGACAACGTCTATCTCTCTGCCAGGAGGTAAACCCAAAATATCCAGGAACATGTCAGTGAACTCCCTCATAACTGTAATCGATTCAAGTGGTATCACCACTTCCCTAGAGGTCTCCTCCTCTATATAGTACAAGTGAGTGGACGATCCTCCCTCAGGACGAGGCATCGCCACTAGGAACATCTCATGCCCGAGTATGGAAAAAATAATACTCCTACTGAAACAATCAATTATGGCTCGATATGCAACTAGCCAATCCATAACGATAATCACATCGTACGCGATCATATCGAACACTAACATATCAGCAGGTAAAGTAAACCTCCCGATCTCTACACCCACACCTCTACATATCAGGGAAATCACAGAACCCTTACTCAACGGTGAATCTACGCAAGTAGTAGTGCTCTCCGCGGTATCTAACAACCCTATAGTGCGTGCAAATCTCAAGGCAATAAAATAGTATGGGTGTAGAGATCGGGCTATTGCTATTGCAATTGTGGGGCCCTACCCCTTTCAGGACACTCCTGGCATTTATGGCCAATCTTGCCATAAATAAAATATTTCCCCGCAAAGCTTCCCCCTCTCTGACCCTGCTGCCCACGACCCTGATGGTCGTTACTATTCCTACCTTGACCATATTGGCCCTGCTGAAACTGCTGTTGTTGGTCGTCCTGGCCCTATTGGCCTTGATGGCCATGCTAACCCTGCTGGCCATGACAAAAACCTCCCTGGCCATTTTTGAAACCTCTAGATCTAAATCTTTTAGAATCCCCCTACTGAGAACTCTGATCACCCTGCCTGTACTGACTCTAGGCTGATTGTGCCCCGCTGGCACCATTCCCCCTATCCTGCCCTGATGGATGGACTCTCCTGCTCGCTTACCCTCTGATAAGTGAAAGCGGTGGTCCTGGCAGTGAAGCAGTGATGCGTTAACAAGAGATTACCTAGAAAATTTTGACGAATCCTCCATGTCAACCTATCCATGAACTTTTGGATCTTCTTGTCTTCAGTCGGAATCTCATCGAGAATGATGTTCAGAAGATTTATGAACTCGGCCTCATACTCATCCACTGTCTTGCCCTCCTGCTTAAGGTTCATCAGTTTTCTCCTCATCTCGATTTGAACTGCTGAGGGAAAATACTTATGGTCGAACCGCACCCAGAACTCCTGAATAGTAAGAACATCTCTCTCCCCCGCGATGGTAATAGACTCCGACCACTGCAACGCTTCTCCTACCAGCTTAAAAGTAGCCAGTATCTGCCTCTGTACATCCGTACACTCGTACATCCTCAAGTGTCTTTGGATGTCCTTCTTCCACTAACTGGCCACAACGACGTTGGAGCTACTTACAAACTTCGGAGGGTGTGCCTTCTGAAAGGCATCATGAACACATTCCCAAGTAAATGGGAATGCATGATCCTGGACTGGGGCTACCACCAGTGCCCGAGGTGGTTCCTGCTATACAACTCCTAAAGCGGCATTTACCGCCTGGGCTACAATGGCGGCAAACTCTGCAGCGTTCATGGAACCCTGAACTGGTACAGGCTGTGGCTCGGGTTGGGCATCCCTAGGAACATTCTATGCACATCGTGGAGGAATCTAAAATGAGAGAAAAGTATTATAATTCCACAGTTAATATCTCAAAATAGCTGAAGAGTGCAAGAATTACAAAAGAGTACAACAATCCTAAAATATAGGGCTCTATATCTAATGACGCTATGAGGAAACATAACAAGCCGTATGGATCCTAAGGACACTAGAACCTGATGCTCTGATACCACCTGTGACACCCCGACTAATTTAATACCAGGTATTTAATCCTTTATTAAAATTAATACAAAATGTCAAGTTGGTTCAGTTCATAGCATCACTGTCGAAAACATATTTAAACAATTACTAGCCACCTAATATTTAAAAAGTGAGTTGTCAAATTTTATTAAATTAAATTAACATGCAATCCATCGAAAATTTGTTATCTGATAGTAACACAATTACACCACAGTCACAACAGAATATAAATGGAATAATAAATGAGTCTAGAGTAACACTCCTCTGAATAATCCCAAATACTGAATAAAACCAAAGACAACGTCGGAATAATAAGTGAATTAACTCCAAAACTAAAATGAAACAGAGTATGATAAAACTGTCTCTAAAAGAAATGGGGCAACATGCCCTAACAACTAAATAAGTCAGATTTGGAATCTATATATAATGTGGAGGCGTCTTCTATCAAGATCCTGTAACTTCCACAGTAGCTACATCATGTCACTGAAATGGAACTCCTAATCTTGGCGTCCCTGTGGCTTGGCACCTAAAAGGTTTTTCAAGAAAACAGATTTGAAAGAAAATGGGTCAGAGCCCGATGTGAAAACAGTATAAAATATAGCAAGTGTTTAATTTCATTAAACAATGAATATTAAGTACATGTTAGTTTCGTGCTCTCACGTGAGTCCTTCTCTCAAGTAATGTGCACGCCTAACGTATATCCATGACCCATCCTAGTTATGCCGCTAACCAACTAGCCAATACCGCACCCTGTCCTCACATGATAATATAGGGTTTTATTCAACACATTCCAAACTAACTCATGTGAATCTAACTTTTCATTTATCAGATTAATTTATATTAAATCTTATAGGAATTTCTCATCTCTAACTTTACTCAAAGTGTTGCAAATATTCAGACACATTAACAAGGAGTGTGTTATCATCACTAATATATATTAATTTCAACATAACTATAGAGTTGGGGCACCCCTAGGCTAAGCTGCAGTGCATACATACTCTACTATCGAATCCCGATACATCACGTACATAAGGACTACGTATTCCGAATCACTCAGGAATCATTTCAATAACCAAAATCACACATATTGGTGGCGAACATAGTTCACATACCCATGGGTAACGCACATACCTACTCTCCAATGGTCAGGTGACTTATCAGCTCACAAATAAGTCATTCACAGCCCTATGTCCTTAAGGTACCAATCTAAATCCCTCCCACCCCCGTAGGCACACAAAAATTAGATGGCCATGTTTCGAAAGCCGACCTCCCGTGATAGCAAGTATGGTAGGTATGTCATACACATATAAATCCATTTACTAAGCATTCACACAACTTAAATAATTTATAACATTATTAAAGGTATGTTCTCAATCCCTATACCATTAATCCAACTAGTAAATTTTTATACTTTCGGACAGTTATATAATATAGTCCACCGACACATCTCACGTCGTAGTCTCAAGTATTTAAAACCTAACTCATAAAGGTTACTAAGTCTCCTATTATTCCCACACTTTAATTGAATACTCTTAAGGTCCATTTTTTCTGCCACAGACCTTATATTATCAACTATATAGATTTCACTCTCTTAATCGCAGTCTTTAATTGTACCTCACTCATCGAACCTTATTAGGTCTAATATAATTCCCAAATTTAATTCTAATAATAATCCAAGTCTCATATACACGCCTATTGGTCTTCCTTAAATCTAAAAGTGTTCACAAGGTCTCCACCAATAATTTCCTAGGGTCGAAGTTGCTAAAATTCAACAAGGGGAAAATATCAAAATTTCTGGGAAGGTCAATCGATCGACCTTGAATGTCGATCGATCGATGGTGGTCAATTGATCTACCTATGAATGTCGATTGATCGATCGCACCAGATGAGGCTACGGACTGCTTTGTTTTTCAGTCCCAGATTTGTCCCAAAACTCCCTTACAAGGTATGAAATTCTAAACTAAGGATATAGGATCATTATACTAACTAAACCCAATATTTTTAACGTTCCAAAACCATTAAATCATCAACAATTAACCTTATATGGATCAAATCTTCATAAAAACCCTAGTTTTCTATTTTCTTTAAGAACCATGATATTTCTCTTCTTTAATCCGTTTTTAATTCATCAAGGTTCAGGTTTGGGTTACTGAATTTTGTCCATACCTAATCTACATTCAATTCATATCCCAGATTTAGAGTTCTACACCAAATTTCATGAGTTTTCATCATCCCTCAAGGTTAATACCAATTTCTACACTAATCATGGAAGAAATATTCACTGAAACTAATGAAATCAAGACACTTGCCTTAAGATTGTTGTTCAAAATCATTGGTGGAGTCCGAGGGTTGATTTTTCCCTTCTTTTCGGTCATAATTCCGTCGAAAGTGGTGGTGGTGGGTGGTGGCTAAGGTTTGGAAATCTCCTGCAACTTCTCCTCTAACTCACATAGACCACTATTCCCTTTTTGGCTGATAATGTCCATAATGGCATTCCCAATAACAATTAAAAATTCCCTAAAATTCGTGGATCTTCTTTCCTTGAATTTTAAAATGACCAAAATACCCTCCCGAGTTGCCGGTTTGGCCTAAAAGTGCCCCGAGACCCAAACTAAACCCCCGATTAGTATTTTCTAACAATCTCGACCCCTCCGGACACGTTAACGAACTCGAAATGACCATACGGTTGATAAAATTATAATTTACTTTTTAATCTTATTAAATTTATTTCTGACGCGACTGACATGCGCGTCCCAACTTAATTTTCCAAATTGTCGTATTTATGACTCGCGATAATTTAAATAATTTCCATAATCATATATATTACCATATATACTGAGTAATTCTCAATATTGTCATCATAATTAAATACCAACTCATGTCTCGCTAGTATTTAAATCCGGATTAATTTTCCAATTAATTTTCATTAAATTTAATTAATCCCATTAAATAAAATCAGTAAAATTTTGGGGTATTACAAATTGATGTAAGGCAAAGTAGGATACTCAAAATCCTAGTTTATTTCATTAAAAAGTTTTTCAGAGAATACAGCTGGGAGGACCTCATGAAAAGAGGACACGTTTACAATGATTTAAGATACATGAGGAAAAGTAGTGAGCTGAAGCATCTCTTGGAGAGAATGGATAGAAGGGTCTTGGTTGACTTGAGCGGGTTGAATAGAAATGGGATGCCAGTTCAGGAGGGGTGTTTCAGTGGAAACTATCTTCTCATAGGGGTAAATAGCACGGCTTCCTGGTGGATCATGCAGAGGTCGAGCCCTGGTGTGTGCGGGTCAAACGACTCTTTGGTATTAATGTCGTCAGAATTTTTAGTGCCTTTCATAGCTATGTCAGTCAGAGGCTCCTCCTCATGTTTTTGCCCTTTGTTCTAGGAGATGTCATCCTTGAAAGAAGATTTCTAGCCCCGATTGTATCTTCTTCCATGGGATTATACCATGATTTAGGGAATCCACAAAAAGGAAAATTTTCTCCATCTTTGACCAATCTTCCATTCATGGAGCCTATTGAGATCATATTATTACCTTCTAGAATTATTTTTTGATGTGGCCGGTAGAGTTCTTTGAGCTTGGCTGGTAATGGTTAGTAGCCCTATGTTAAATTTCTAGTACCGAGTTGTTTGTATTAGCGCCATTTGAACTTTTATCCTCCCAAAAGATTGTGATGAATTAACTACTGGCGAAGAATTTTATTTTTTTATGGATGAAGGAAGATACCCCTAGGTCAAGGAGTGGGTTAAAATAAGTAGGTATATAGATGACCTAAAATTCTGTCAAGGGGTGGATAGGGACAACACCTAGTGTGTGCTTTATGTAACCCATTACTTCTCGACGTGTAGTGTCATAGGCACGCACAATAGTGGATGTGGAAGTGGGATCACCAAATTTTATTAATACACAATTAAAAGTCCTGAATGGACATATATTGAGGGTCGACCCGTTGTCTACAAGCATTAACAGAAATGTCTTCCACTTAAATTTGACGAAAATGCTGAGGGTATAGTTCTGATCAGGACCAATTTTTAAAATTTATTCTTCAGAGATGGATATAAGCCTAGTAGATGTTAAAGATCTAACCATATTCATTGTCCATTAAGGAATATTAAAGGGATGAATTGAGGGACTAATCATGAGTTTTATCAAAGTATTTCAGTGAAGCTCGGAGGAAATGAAGAGATCCCATAATGTGATGCTGGTATGATTGTTCTTCCGTTGGTCGAGAACCTTACTTTCTTTAACAGTCATTTCTAGCATTGGGATCCCCTCGGTGACTCCATTTATTTTATTTGTTTCGAGTGAATCAGGTATCATATCATTGTACGATCATTCGGATCGGGATCCAGTTAATGGAGGTAGGAAAGAATAAGAACCATGTGACTTGATCTATGTTGGGTTGAATAGTTATTTTGTTGGCTCCCTTTAAAAATTCTTCAAAAAAGATTATCGTAAACAAAGAGGTAATTGATTTGACTTCGCCATAGTTTAATTCTTCATCTGAGCTATTAAAGTCGGACCCATTCGGTGGTGACGATATCATTTTCCCATGAAAGATCGATGCACTAAACATTTTCCATGACTTTATCATATAGATCTTCCCACTTAGTGGGTATATGATGGAATGAAGGGACCATATGCCTTTAGAGCTTCAGGATTGTAAGAAACTCAAAAACACAACATATATGTAATACCCCACTCTAATATTTCATTTAATTTCCCCAAATAAGTTAAAATGGAGAAAGAACCTTAGGACTTGAACAATTAGGAGTGGAATTGGATTCTCATTTATCTATTTGGAGGCTTGATGATATTTGTGGGGAGTTATGGGTCAAAATTACAGGAAATAATAGAAATTTGAAAGAAGGTAGTTCGAACGACATGAATGTTATTTGAAATAAGAATCAAGGTCACTTAAAATAGGGGATCAAACGAGTTTCGAGTGAGATCCCACTAAGTAAATGATTAGGGGAGCACGAAGGTTGTTCAAAGATAGATATCGAATGAGGCGGGGAAGATCTCGTTCGAACGATGACCTTCGAATTTTTAAATCTGACTTCCCTTGTTTGCTATGACTATTTGGGTTCTTGGATTGATGATTTGTCGAGCTCTGGTGAGCCCAGATTGGAAAGATGGAATTTCTAAGGCTTTTGGGTGTTTTATAAGTGTTTATTTGGATCATTTGGGTTATTGAGAGTTGGAAAAATAGAGAGATATATGGGTTATCTTCATCCATGGTTGTGCACCTCTCTCCACCCCCAAACCACTATTTATCCACCATAAATTGTCTTATTTTTCCAGTCTTCACCATATCCAAGCTTTGGATACCCATTTCCACCATTATTTGGCATAGCTACGAATTTGTAAAGGTGTTGTTTAGAATTTTTTGAGAAGGTGAAAATGGATATTTCATGGAGTTTTAAGGGGGTTTTCTTGGAAGCAAGATGGAGTATGGTTTTGGGTGGGGAAAGGTTGCCATATTCTTTGAGATTCCATGCCTACCATTAATGGAGCTTCATTGAGGTGGGGAAAACTATACACTTAGATTAAGACGTTATTTTATGTGTTTGTAGTCTTGATTATTAGAATATTAAGAGTAGGATGCTTAGGAAATGATGATGGATTTTCTAGAAAAATTAATAATAAACATTTTTATGAAATAAAAATGTTGGAAAAATGCCAATTTATTTAAATAAATGAAGAATACGTATTTCAAACTTTCGTGAAAGAAAGATGGGATTTCTATGTAAATAGTGCATTTCCTGGAGTTTAGGGTGAAATACTTTATGAAATAAAATAGTTAAAAATGATGTTGAATTTTCTAAAACATTTGGTGAAATAATGTTTCAGGTTTCTTGCATAAAAATGTAGATTTTATAAAAAAAAATGGACTTTTTTTGAGGCTGAAGAACTAAAAATGTCTTTTATTTCTTGAAATTGCATTTCTGAGAGTATTATGAATTTCTAGTATGATATGTATGTTTAACCCATATGATAGGATTTTAGGATGTACGGAAAAATTTTCAAATAGTGTCAATTTGATGTATTGGAATTATTCCATTCAAAAACAACTTTGAGTTATAGGATAGATTTTACTTGTCACAATTCCCATTAATCCTATGATGTTATGTTGAAGACGTAGTGGCCAAGCTTTAAAGATAGATCATTCGAGTTTTGGTGCACGTTTCATGTCTTTCCATTTGTTTTTCAAAGTATGTTATATCCTTTAAATATGATTTTAAAATGTTTTTAAAATGATTTTTCTAAGTTATTTAGAGTTTAGAGTCATATGAAATTTCCCTTGTTTTTAAATGGTTTAAACGACCTAAAGGCTCACTCAAACGACATGTTTATGTGGTTCAAATGAAGTGGTCTTATCGTTCTAACGAGATGGTCATTTCATTCAAAGGATAATCTTGTTTCGTTCAAACAATGGGTCGCCTCAAAAATACTTTTTAAGGTGTCTTTTTCTCAGAAAAACGTGTATGTAGAACATACATAACCTATTATCTGAGAAAGTTAACATTTTTAGATATGTTCATTCTAAGTGTGGGGTACTTGCATATTATCTGAGCAAGTTAATGTTTTTATATTTGTCCCTTCTAATTGTGGGTTTCTTACATATTATCTAAGAAAGCTAATATTTTAGAGTTTCCCCCTCTAACTGTGGGGTACTTTTCTATTTTCTGGGCAAGTTAACATTTTAGAGATGCCCCCTCTAACATTAGATTCCTTGTCTAATTTATGACCAAGTTAACATTTTTAGAGCTTCCCCCTCTAACTATGGGATACTTGCATATTTTCTGAGCAAATTAACATTTTTAGATCTATCAACCTCTAACTATTGGGTACTTACATATTATTTGTGGAAGTTAACATTTTTTAGAGATTCCCCCTCTAACTATGGGGGCATGTTATTATGCACATTCATTTCTTAGGGAATAACTGGGAGAAAAGTGTTAGCTCTTCTCCTTCCCTAAAATTTTGATTGTAATTTATAAAACAAAATCAGTATCTTCTATAGAACTATTGCCCCTGGTCTGCGAGGTCTTAATTTCAATCAATTTTTTAGGAACCCTTTTTTCCTCTTAAAAAAATAGAGCAAGGGGGTGTAGGCCCCCTTTTCTCCCTAGTTTTTGTGAACTAATAAAGTAAAGCTTTTCTTTGAGAACGAAGATTAAAACTTGTTCTCTAGGAAATTTTGATGTAAAAAAATATTTATTATATTTTATTATTATTACTACTTGGAGGATGTCCTCCTACTGGTCTGATGACAAGGTTAAAACCATTTATCTATCATGTATGGAGATAATTTGCTCAATATACTTTTTTGCAGGGTGGACGTACCCCCCAAGTGTAATGAGAAAAGTTTTCTTTATCATGGACTCTCTTCTAGGCTAGTGTGGGGTGCTTATAAAGAAATAATATTCTGATGGATCTACCTCATGCAGTAGGTAAACAAACAAAATAAGAATCATCATACAATTATCAAAAGGATTTCTATTCAATTCTCTTCATTTTCTGTACTGTTTACAAAGTTGTGTTACTCTATCATTTTTACAAAAAAAAATTAACTTTTCTAGTGCTAGAGGAAGCTGCTCAAATTCTTTGATAGAAGTGAATTTTCAACAAAACTAGGCATAATACCTCTTCAGCCAGTTGCAGTTGATGGACTAGAGGTTATCACTCTCTGGATCTAAAACCTGTCAGTCCCCCCCTCGCAACAGGAGATAAAGAGGGATATCAGTGTCCCCTAAATGCTTTTTATGCATCTTTGCCAACCTATCTGTAGCTTCTTTTTCTCTAAAACATCTTGCTAAGAACCCTCTAGGGATTTTGATGTAAATGTTTCCTCACAGAAAGTGGTAGTTAGCCAATTCTAACATCTTCATTGTCCCCTCTCTTATTTTTCACTATTTCACAACCACGTGCCTCCAATCTTCCAGCTCATTTCTTAGGGAGAAGGATTTCACTGTGGTATGCATTGTTCTCCATCGTACAATAATTGTTGCTTCTAGGACATCCATGTCCAACTTCTAGGCTATTGTAGCTAGTGCGTCAGGGTACCTATTCATTGTTCCTGCATGCCACTCAACAGTTACTTCTAGGAATTGTCCCAACAACCTCTCAAAGATGTATCTGTAGGGTGACATGTTATCATATTTGAGGGTCAACTCCCCATTAACATGTTTTACTACCAGGTTAGAGTCCCCTCATATGCATAATACCCTGACGCCTCTTAGGAGTTCTTCCAGCATTCCCAACATGAGAGCCTCATTATTTGTGCATTTAAAGTATAGCTTGAAGTAGAGGGTTATATTCTCCTTACTATTTGAAAGTATAATACCATTACCTCCTATTCCTTGAGCACTATAGGCACCAAACACTAAATACGATTTTTCCATCTCTTCTACCATGCATGTTTGGAAATTCTCCTCAGGTAACTCCTTATTGGGGGGCTCAAAATTCCCACTTAGGAAATGTGCCAACAGATCTGCTATTGCTTGACTTTTGATGGATTTCGTCACAATGCACTATAGATCATACTCTGATAAAATTAAGAACCATCTTGATGCTCTACCTACCAGGTCCATTCGTGCCAAGAGGTACTTGATAATGTCACACTTAGAGACTATATGAACTATGAAGGCTAGCAAGCAGTGCCTTAAATTTTTATCCACAAAAATTAGGGCAAGGCAGTGTCTCTCCACATTGGTATATCTGGATTATATACCTTAGATCACCCGTGATAAGTAATACATTGGATTCTCAACTCCTTCCTTCGCTTAAGCCAGCAGTGCTCCTATGGATCTTTTAATTAAAATAAGATAGAGAAGTAGTGGTGCCCCAACTTCCAGCGAAATCATCATGGATGTGAAGGATAAAATTTCGTTGATCTTCTCAAATGACTTCTTCTCATCTCCCCACGTACACTAGGCCTTATTTTTTAATAAGGGTGTGAAGGGGTGGGTTACCTCCACTAGCATAGGTATGAACCTTCTCAGGTAGGAAACCTTCCCCAAGAAGCTCTTGAGATGCCTTTAACTCTTCGAAGGTGGCATAATCATGATGGATTTCTTATTTTCTACATCAACTTGCACCCCCTACCGATTCACAACGAACCCCAAAAACTTTCCCACAGTGACCCCAATGGCACACTTCGAGTTCATCTGCATCTTATACCTACGACATCTTTCAAACACTCTTTAGAGGTCTTGTATGTGCTTGATTTATCTCTTGGACTTCACCACCAGATCGTCCACATATAATTCTAGTATATCATAAAATAGATCATGGAGCATTACCATCATGGTCCTCTAATACATTACCTAATGTTATTCAATCCAAATTGCGTGATTGTATAGTGGAAGTTTTCCAATTAAGTGCAGAATGCAGTCTTCTCGGCGTCTGTTGGGTCCATCTTACTCTGATTATAGTCTATGTACCTATCCATAAAACTATACATCTCATGGCCTACAGTAGCATAAACTAAGTTGTCTATGCTGGGTAAAAGGAACTCATACTTGGGGCATGACCGATTTAAGTCATGAAAATCCATACAAATATAGATTTTCCTCTTGCCCTTCTCTATGGGTATATTACTGGATAGACACACGGGATGTTGAATAGGCTTGATGAACCCTGACGCTAATAGTTTCTCTACTTTTACATTTTTCTTTAGGTCGAGGTCATCTTTTTACATTCGTGTTACCTACCTGATTGGAAGAGCATTGGAAAGAACATTTAATCTGTGGGATCTCACTTTTGGATATTTCCCCAGCCTTTCTGTGTATTTCCAAGCAAATACGTCGTTGAACTCTTTGATCAGGTCAATGAGCCTTTCCTTCTGCTTTGGGTTCAGACTCCTTGAAATTAGCATCCATCTACTTTCACCCCTTTTTACTCCCAAGTTGATTTCCTCTAACTCTTGTACTTGATCCCTAGGTCCATCTTGCATGCACTCTAGAGCTTCTTTTGGTTCCTCATTATGTCAATGATGTGGGATTCATCCACAAAAAAAAACACTAATGTCGGGTCATCCTTCCCATCCCAGAACGCTGCCCGCACAAACCATTATAAATGGTATACGACTTTCCCATCAGGTAGGACCACTTTCTTGCAAGTTGGAGGAGATTTATCTACCTCCCTCTTGCATTTTTCTATGTGAGGGTTCACCCTACCCCCAAACGATTGTAAACGGATTTATTTAGCTAGGCACCTCCTATAACCACTTGCCTCTCCTCTAACTTTATTGTAGAATTCTTCTTTTTTTTTCATCCAGTTCTATGAAGAATGTCGTACCCACCAGATGGGTTTCCTTAATAATAAAGGGATTCTGTGTTGCTTTGATTATGATTTATGTTCCTCGGATGTTGGCTTTTGCACTTTGGTGGTAGGTGGAGGGTATTATTCCATGGGAATGCCTCCATACCCTTACAATGCGCAACTGGTAGCTGGTATTGGCACTGATGACATGGAATTTGATGTGGGAAGTGAAATTCCCAAACTTAATTCCCACATTCACATATCCGATGGATTGTATGTGAACATTGTCAAATCCTTAAATCAC
Source organism: Sambucus nigra (assembly GCA_949130495.1). NCBI lineage: Eukaryota > Viridiplantae > Streptophyta > Magnoliopsida > Dipsacales > Adoxaceae > Sambucus > Sambucus nigra. The sequence goes on along the minus strand of OX422214.1, from coordinate 376,131,241 downwards.
TAGCAATACTGCAACTATCTTGTCTTTACCAATCCTAGTTTCATACAATGTAATGATTGGCATAATGCTAATTGATGCCCCTCCATCCATTAATTCCCTGGGGAAGGAAACTTCATTGATCATCGTTATCACATATAACGAGCGATTTTGGAAGTAAGGCAGTTGCCTGTTTTCTTTAGAAAAGACCACTTCGGAAGTGTATCTTTTGATCAACCTCCCAATTGGTTCCTGCCAATTTAGTGAAGGATCACCACGTTGTTGTACTTCTTCCAAAACGTTTCTTGTCATAACTACTATAGTATCATACTTTACTCCTATTTGGTCAAAGAACCACTTGAACTTAGGACTCCTCGTTGTAGCATCACATTCAGAGTCTAAGTCCACTTTATATGTTTGAGCATTACAAACGTACTCTACCATCAATATCCTCCCCTAATATAGAGCAAGGATGACATCCAATTTTCCTCCTAGGATATTCACTTGCTCGACTTCCTCACCCCTACCCTCTTCTTAGTCAGGAGTGAAGAACCGCTCCTCGTGCTTCCTCTCCATGTTCAGTTCTCTGTTTATTATTTATCACTAGACTTTCTTATTCTTCGCATATTTTCTCACTATCTTCCCACTCCATCAGATCGTGAGCTTCTTCTTCATCATATGATACTACCATATTGGCAGTGGTATAATAATGAGTTGAGAGTGGGTTCTCATTAACATCCATATGAGGTATCAGTAAAGTACCACTAGCCACATGCTCGCCAATCATCTTCCTTAAGTAGTAACATTTTTTTTGGAGTGTTGAACCCTTTGGTGTAACTCACAATACTTAGGATTAGATTTATCAGGTGATGTTGTGATTTCCCCATTCAAGTGAAGTGTACCTGGTACCCCTTCTCGTACCAATGTACGATAACAATCCATAGCTTTCGCTACACTACAAAGCAGAGGTGGTGGAGCATCCTCTCTGAACCTTCTCTTGTTACCTGGGTTATGGTTATTAGATCCATAGCCTCCTTTCTTTCCATTTGGATTTACATCCACATAACTGACTGTTTGCCCCCTCAAGACTTAAAACCTTTGAGAAGTCAATGTCACTTGTGACCTCAATCTTGATGCAGCCCTGGTAAACTCTATAAGAGTTACATCTTTGTTCTCATTAACCAAATAGAGATTTTATTCTTCTAAGCTCCGCTCTTCACATATTTGAAGAAGCCTTGCCTCTGCTACTTTCTTATGGACAGCCAACGCCCGCTGGTGAAAATGCTTGATATATTGCATTAACTCCTCCCCTCGCTTTTTCACCGCATGTGCCAGGTGTCTCAACGTGAACTCGTCCTATGATATAAATAAATTTTGGAGGAATTTCTTATTCATTTCTTCCCATGAGGGGATACTTTTGGGTACCAAGTGGTAATACCACGTGTAGGACTTTCATGTAAGGGTATTAAAGAACTCCCTCAACCTCAAAATTTTGTCATCTCTATGCACTCCCATGTACTCAATGAACCTCTTCACGTGCTCTCTTGGGTTCTCCCATTTACCATTCAACTTGATAAATTTTGGTGGAATATATCCCTTTAGGTATGGCTTCTCATTCACGACCTAAGGGTATGGGTCTTATAGTTCCCCGTATAGATGAGGTTAATCTCTCTAAGAGGAGAAGAGCAACTTCCTCACCTCTCCTATAATAACATCTTTGGAGGGGGATTCCTCCAAACTCATGCCCTTTGCTATCGGAGAACTTTGTGGTACCCCAACTTTCTCTCGAACAACCTTTTATGATGGAGCCGCCTCTGCCAAAATCGTTGCTGGAGTGGTTGCCCCTCTAGAGGTGGCAGCTGCTGGTGATACAAAACCTTGACCCAAACTTCCCAAGTCGACATTGTTTTATTTAAGAAGTAAAAAAATTTTCCCATAAGACTCAAACCTGTCATATGAGCTACTACTGATAAGCTGGTCTGCCATCCCTGAGGAGCAGGTGTCTCAGCTCCGGTCACTACCACAAACTCCTGAGTGGTCTGATCACTTTGAGTTCCATTCCCTAGTGAAATGCCTTCAAAAACTAGCTGCTTAGAAATGTTGCAACCTTCTTTATCCATGGAAGTGAGGATATCTCCCCAGCATAGTTGCCAAATGTAGGAGGGTAGTGTGACTGGGTTTGGTAAGATACTAATACGGTGAGGCATGACCCATATCAATGCACTCTGACTTCAAGGTATTAAAGAATTTCTATATCAGCACCTGGTAAACCTTATCCTCTTGGTAAAAATGGAACCACGGTAATAACTACTTCTATAAGAAGATGAACTTCATAATAATAATAGTAACTTTTATTAAGAGAAACTCTTGAGAATGATGGATTTTACAGTGGAGTAAAGGAACAAAGAAGTTGTCACTTAGAAAGAGAGAAGGAAGACAACATTTGGTATCTGGTGAGATTTTGACAGAATAACGATAAGACTCGAGTTCTGATTGTGACTTGACCTTATCTAAGGGACCTATTTATACTTGGGCACTAGTACTGAGTTGGCACTTTTGGGCGCCAAGACTGTGGGTGTTTGTGAGGGATAAGGTCTGTAATGTACCATTTGTCCCTACCTGTGTTCAGCCGTCTGTCCCTTTTGACAGGTGCCACCCAGTGCAAACTAAAGTCTAAAAGCAAAGATGTTTATGCTTGCAGAAAACATATATTATTTGGTAAATATCTTTTCAAACGGTGACATATTGTACAAAATTTGTAAGATTGAGTAGGGTCTCAAGGACCGTTGCCTTTAAAATCTTTTATAAACTTGAGGGGAGGTCTCGAGGATCATTTCTTATAAAATCTTTTATAAACTTGCAGAGAGGTATCAAGGATCTCCTCCTCTAAAATCACCTTATAAATTATTCATTTCTTATGAGCAACCTCTTGGTTGCTCACTTCAATTATGACTGGGTGTGACTATGTAAGAACTGGATGACTCTTAGCGTATTTATACTAATGTTCTTTCAATGTTAAAGTGCTAAGAATTTGATCTTGCTTAACAAACCTTTTTCTTTAGCCATCGAGTGAAAACTCCCAAGAGATCCCAACTTGCCTAGTTGAGCCCTTCTTGCTCAACCAGGCTACCTATACAAGAAAGTAACATATCAATACTTTAATATATATTTGACTAACAAATATTGGGGAAGAGGTCACTCTAGGTGGACTTCCTCGCCCACTAGTTATTTTTAGTAAATCATTTGAACTTCTAAGGATAAGGAACTCCTAAAGGTGGGACTCCTCGTCCAAATATTGTTTCTGTAATCTTTGTGCATTTGGGGATGAGGAGCCCCTTGTGGTGGGCCTCCTCGTCCAATTTTCACTACTGTGTTTTTTGATCTTTTTTGGGACAAGGATCCCCTCAAGGTGGGCCTCCTCACCAAAATTTCCAAATTCTGTTTTTTGTGAATTTTGGGATGAGGAGCCCCTCATGGTGGGTCTCATCGCCTAAGTTTCCTTTCTGTGATTCTTGGGCATTTGGGATAAGGAACCCTTCTTGGTGGGCCTCCTCACCCAAATTTCACTTTTTTGATTGTATTTTAGGACGAACAGCCCTTCATGGTGGGCCTCCTATCCCAAACTTTAATTCTGTGAGTTTTTATGTTTTTAAGAAGAGGAGCCCCTCGTGGTGGGCCTTCTCGCCCAAGTTCTATTTTAGTGGGTTCTAAGATTTTTGGGACGGGGATCCCCTCATGGTGGTCCTCCACACCCAAATTCTATTTATGTGAATTATGATATTTTTTCTATGAGGAGCCCTTTACGGTAGGCCTCCTCGCCTAAATTCTATTTTTGTGAATTCTGAGCTTTTTGGAACAAAGAGCCCCTCATGTCGACCTCCTTGCCTAAATTTCACTTTTGTCTTGGCCATGGCACTTCTTTATTGGGGTTTGCTCGTAGTGAGGCCTCCTTTGCCAATTGAGAATTCTCGCCCAATTGTTTGGGCAATTGATTGTGTACCCATCTACAATATGTCATAGGGATATTGTCTTTGAACCACTATTTTATTCTTCATCATTCGAAGAACTTGTTTCATGCGATCGACTCTGTACTTACTGATTGACGGTTGTTAAGGTTATATCAGTGGATACTGAGTTACACGTGGACTTGTGTGTCATGGAACTGGCATGGGTGGAATCCTATGTTGCACTATGGAGGAGAGTATGAAGATAAGAAGAGGTGTCAAGACTTTTGGGGATCGAGTCATCGAGTAAGACTATAATTCTTCCTTCGTAATTACCATATCATAGTGATTATCTAGCATGGGCCATGTTTTTCCCTTAGTGGTTTCAACGTACATCGGCGTGTTTTATGAGCTTTCTTTACTTTATCTTTCATAATCTCACCAGATGCATGTTTAGGGTTAAGAAGATAAAATTGGATTAATTAAAATTGGTTCACAAAATTGGTGTACAATTTGGAAAAAGTTCGAAAAAATTTATTTTCACCTAAAGTACACACACATAGAGGGACCTCGTTTTTACAAATTAGTATCAGAGCTAGAAATACTATTTTATTGTGTGAGTGATCCGTGTGTCTTTAGGAATGAATTTCGGTTTGTATGGTGGCTTTAGAATAGATATGTTTGATGAGTCCAATTATGCATATTGGAAGATGCAAATGAAAAGTGCACTTAAGGCCATAAAGGAGTGTGTTTGGTTAGTGGTAGAAAAAGGGTTGACACCACCAATCAAGACAGAGAGTGAGGCCACTCATTTAAAATCTGTTGAGTCATGGAGCGATGCCGAACAAAAATTTCCACTATATTATTCTACAGGTTTAAATGCTATCTTACCGTCTATCACTCCAAAATAGTATAATCGTATTATGATGTGTGAAACATCTAAAGAAGCATGGGATGTCCGTGCACGTACTCACGAGGGAACTAGCACCATTAGGGCGTCTAAACTCCAAAAACTCACCACCTAATTTAAGACTATTAAGATATCAGAGAGTGGGACTTTTGATGATTTTTATGCTACGTTGTCCCATATTGGCAACTCATTGTTTAACTTGGGAGAAAAATAGCCGATAATCAAATCATAAAGAAAATCTTAAGTTCGTTGCCCAGTAGATTTGATAGAAAAGTGACCGATTTGAAATATCTAGGTTTGTTTGACTCAACGAAAGTAGAAGAGCTTGTAGGAGACCTATAATTCTTTTAGCTTGACATATTTACCTCCAAACAAGTGTCAAATAAAGAGAAGGGCAATGTTTTGAATGCCGAGAAGGAGGAAACTACTATTTTGGATTATGAACTTGACACCGATTTCGCAGATGTGTCTTTATTTGCAAATAATTTCAAAAAGTCTCTTAAGTTCCAAAAGCAATTGAAAGATGAAAAAAGACTTGGGAATTTCAACAACAACAAGGTTGATCCGTCTTTGAGAATAGAAGTTAGAATGGTAAGAGTAATGATTCAGATAGGTGTTATGGTTGTGAGGGTTATGGCCCATAGGCTAAAGAAGTTCCCCCACTAGACTTAAGAAGGAGGGAAAGAAACTGATTGCATATAATTCCACCCTTAGTGATAGTTAACCGAAAGGGGGTGAGGATTCCCCCATTGATCTCAACTACAACTCATTCATGGTTTTTCATGTGAGAGACGATGATAAATCATCTAATGAAAATACTCATGTGAATGAAACTTCCAAGGCCATAGCTTGTGAGTCCCAAGTGAGTGAGGGAGAAGAAATTGAGGATGATGATGTTGAAGAAAGATACTTACTAGTTGTGTTTAGTGAATTGTATGATGAAACGGTGAAGGTGAAGAACACAAACTTGAAAGAACTTGCCATAAAAAATAATGATGCATTGATTGAGGATCTTAGGGAAAGAGAGAAGACTCTTTGGGAGAAACTAGAGTATGTTGAGGGAAAAAGTGATAGGCTTCATGGTTTTATAAAGGCTATTAAGAAGGAGATTCAAGAATTTGAGGAGTCAAGGCATTTGCTCAAGTCTAAGATTAGTGATCTTTAGGAGATATTACGAGATTCGAGTATGTTAAGTTTGATTTAGAGGCTAGGTTGGAAAATTTTAATAGGATGTTAAGAACCGTCCAAATCAAAGATGATAGGTGTGATATAGGCTTTGATGATTGTATTGATCCCATTCCTAAATCCAACACAAATCGTGTAAGAGATACAACTAGGAACATTAGGAGAAGTTCACATTTAGGTAAGATTCCTTGTCATTTTTACACTTGAACTCATTACGATAGGAAGGGTCACCTTAGACCGTTTTGCTATGACCTTAACAATGCTCCTAGGAATTTTAAGAATAAAGTTTCTTCGATTCCCAAAAACCACATGCATCGTTACACACCCAATTGGGTTAGGAAATTGGGCTTATAGGCTTTATTAATTAGGCACATGATAATTCTTATGATAGATCTTATGGATAATTATGTTAGCATGTTTTTCATAAGCTAGCTTTGCTTCATGATATATATATATATATATATATATATATATATATATATATATATATATATATTTGCGAGTGTTCTGACATATTTATCTCTTTCTATTATATTTTCTTTTATTTTAGTCTTATTGGAAAATTACAAAAAAAGATTTTTGGTTTTATATATTTTTTAAGACACAAAAAGATTTTGTTTTTAGGTCAAAAATATTTTTTAAAAACACAAAACGATTTTTGGTCTCTATGTCGTTAGTGTCAAGAGTTTACACTTTATATTACATATTGGTGTGCTTAGATCACCTTTTATTCCATACTTCCACATGTCTAGCATATTTGGTCAAGATTTTGGATGCATATATTGATCTTAACCATTTGTTTAATGGGGCTATTTCGAAGTTGATTTACATTTTGATTCGACTATGCATACGCCATCGCATACATGCACGATCTAATGTAAATGTTCGACTTCTCATGCACATTTGAGTTTGGTGAGACATTCCAATCTTAATTTTGTCATCTACGTGCATATTATACTTAGGGTAGTTATCCATGTAAGAATTATTGCCCGTGAGGATTTATATTAAATATTAAAAATGATGAGTGTGCACGGGAATGGGTTGTGAAAGACAAGTGAACTCGTCGTGAAAAACACTATTTAATAATATCCCAAGAAAAAATTAAGGCAGTGAAATGAAAATATGCCTAAATGGGGCCAAATTGTTTAGTTTGTTTGACCATTCAAAAGAAATAACTTCAAAAGAGAAGAAAATGATAGAAAATATGATCATATTTATCTTTTGAAGGAGTTTGGTTGAAGATCATCGGGTTTGCACAATGATACCTAGTTATGCTTATTTTATCATGAAGCTATTGATTTGTAAAATCATCAAAACTCTAGGATTGTGTGCATTGGGCTTATTATGTTCATTAAGTTTAAATTTATTTTTCGCTTGAGTCTAAAGCTTAGTTTGATAAAGGTTTGTAGTCAATTAGAACTTCTTGAACATATTTAAGTGATTAGGTTATAATTTATATTTGTTCAATTCACGCCCATTCATTTCATCCCACACTTTTGGATACATCGATACCATGCTAGTGTGTAAAGATTATGTGTTTTGTGTCATTTTTATGCGTCCGTTTATACATATATATGTGTGGAAAATTTTATTTGATATATTTTGCAGATATTTTTTATGGTATTGTGTTTTGGGTCTTTGCGGTTTACATTTAGCCCATGTTTATCCCATGCTCGATTTTTTTAGATAATTTGCGCTTGATTATCCATGTTGCATGCCTGCTACACTTTACACTCGATAAACCCCTACGTGTGATAAAGATTCGAATAGATGCACAAATTCCATTAACAAACTTATTTAATTAGTGTCAATTTATGAATCAACTCAATTCAGTCCTTAAACTCAAATAGCTATGTGTGTGTAGGTGTCAAACCAGCATAACTAAAATATGTGATACAAAGTTCAGGAAAAACCCCCTCAAGGTAAAACCTTTTTATTTCTAGAACTTTGACAAGAACATTGACTTACAAACAACTTGATAATCGCCCACACGTGTAATGCACAGTGTCGTCATCAAACCTTCAAAGCATCAGCTAGAAATCAGTAATAGTTCACATGAAGCTATACCACACAGACACGCAATCTTAAGTAAAGAATGAACGCGCAGAAGATCATCAATGACACGCAGTCATAAACTTCTTAGCGACTCACTCCACAGTAGCACGCAGCTCTCGATTATAGAGATCTCCCCACAAAGAATGAAACAACCGCAAACTATGTTTTGAGTTCTACAAAACAACTCACACAAACGGAATTGGGATTTGTATTTGTAAAACAAAACTTATGAACCCTCAAATGGTTGGAGAATAGTATCAAAACGTATTCTCTGAAAATCGGTATTTCCCCACATGAAAATTAGTAGTCTGACACCCTTATTTATAATAAAAATCAAGGTGGTGACATATCAGAAAAGACTTATGTCGTTCGAATGAAGGATGACATCGTTCGAACGAAAGTCACTTATCCAAGAGAAACTTTAGTCTTTTAAAAAACTTGGAAACATCAAACTGAAATTGTTCAAGGAATCAAAAACATTTATCCAAACCTTTTATGATTTTAAAAAATCAAAAACTATTTAAAATCATTTCAAAAATCATTTTAACTTGAATAAAAATATCCCAACACTTTTAATGTAAAATGTAAATGGAACTTCAACACATTTTACCAAATTCATCCCTGTTGGGCTTGAAAGTTGAAGTTTTCTTGAAATTCAGATTCGTCTTTGTAGATGCAAGCTTCTGCAACTTGTAGCGGTATATTACATAATTAATTGTGACAGACAATGTCCTTACAAATATCCCCATATGTGTATGCTGGTACAAAATAAAAATATCGGAATTATCAATCACAAATGACCTATACAAATCTACCCTCCCAAAAATTCAAAATGAAAGATAAACTGACAAGTCTTTAAACTTTTCAAACGATGCTTCAACAATCAACTCTTCAAAACCTTCAAGCTTTTATCATCAGGGTGTGCAATCCAAAAATCTTCAATAGTACCTACACACATGACAAATTGCAAAAACCTCGTGACGTATTGAGTTTGAAATGATAAACATAAAACATGTAAGCATAATTAAATCCCCCCCCCCCCCCATACATAAACTCCCCCATAATATCATAATTCGTTCTCCCCCTTTTTATTTGTCCGAAATAGACATGGAAAAGAATAAATCACAAAAAGAAAATTGGGGTGTCACAATAAACCTAGCAAACAAACTATTTTTCAATTTTTGAATTTTTTGTCCAAAAATGCAAAAATTATGTTACAAAAATCACTCACCATGAATTTTCACTAAGACAACAAAACTATGGAAACAAAATGAATGGGTGTGAACACATTTGATAGGAAAATCAACTCAATCATATCATATGTGCAAGATGTATAAGTGTACTCTTAACAAATGGACATAAAAAATATTCCTTGGGTGTAAAGATGTTGAATTTAGATGACATCGCCTTAATCATATCAAAAAATCAAAGTATAAATGATTTCCACACCAATAACGTTCAAAACTATGTAATGCTTTTTCAAGAATTTCAAGGATGTGCAAACCGTTGAAAATTCCATCCAAACACCCTCATTAAAAGATAATGCTTTTTACTTTTCTTATGAGGTAATGAAATTAAAAAAAACTATTGGCCCCATTTTTGGCATAATTTTCTTTTTATTGCCTGGTAATTTTTTTGAGCTCTTTTAAACCTCATTGGACCCCGGATAATTTTCAATTCCTCACTTTTTTAGGTCCATGTAAACGGTGTCTTAATCGCAAAGGATAAATGAGTACCTTTCGTAGCCCTTCCCCGTTTTTCAAAATAAAGAAACACACAATCCCACAAATTATTTATATCATGCACTACTCTTTGTCAAGTTTTATAGCATTTGGTTCGTTATATAGACAAAATTGAGATGGAAACATTCAACCAACATGTGATAGATAGGCTCAAGAGTTAAACAAATCCGTGCATGTGTGCAATATAGTCCAAACTTTGTAAAGCACATGAATGACACAACATATTGTCTCAAAAACACTACCAAATAGTTCATGGATATGGAATGAAGTTGTAACTTGGTCATCCTAAATGTTCATTCATATAAGGTGCAAACAAAAAATAAAACCCTTTTTGGATTTTTCAAATTTTTCTAAATCGAAAATATTTTTGGATTTTTTCAACACTGTTCAGAAACAACCTAGCAGTACCAAATAACTATAACAAGATGAAATAGACGACTACAAATAGAGAATTAATTCTAGGGGTCATTCAAACGAGACTCCTTATCATTTGAACAACAAGTGATCTTGCGAGAAGACTTCGAGCGAGATGGATTCTCGTTAGAACGAGAAAAACAAAATTTTCCAAATTACTCAAAATGTCATGCAGTTTTGTCAAGTGAGAAAATTTCATAAAAACAGTTCCTGGAACGGGGAAACAGATCCAAAATAGTGCTAAAACGGTACCAAAAATAAGAAAAACAAATAATAATGTTAACAAAGAATGTAACAAATGGTACATACTAGCAATAGGCAAAAATGTCATTATGAAAATTACCCTATGCTAGCAAACATGTTGAGACCTCAACCGAAAGGTGCGGTGAAGTTTTTCAAAGATGGTGACATTTTTTGAAACAACTCCATCAACTCATGAGAAGTCTTGACCAAAACAATTACTTTCTCTCGAATATGTGAAAACTCTCTATCATTATATTCAAGAAAATTATCCTGGGTGGGTGCATGTGTGTGAACATGTGTAGAAGTAAAGCGTGACACATAACCCAATTTAAAGCAGAACTCCCTAAGGTGTCCTCTCTTATTGCAATGGGAGCAAACATAAACCGGCCTAAGTACACCTATCTTAAACACTCTAGGACGTGCTCTCCTAATAGGTATGGGATGCCTAGATGGGGCAGGTCGAGAGTCGTGTGAATATAACTCTAAAGTAGGAATCGGCTCGAGTGCAACAAAAAAAGTATACGCACAGTCATTACTTATTCCTAAACTCTCACCACTTCCCAAAACATGATTGATAACCATCTTTATCATCTTCTTAGATGAATTCTCCAAAGTGACTTTAGCCTCCAGGGCGTGCTTAAGAACTGTCTCTAATTCTGACACGTGGGCTATGAGATTACTCTTTTCCCTATTCAAAGTAATCAACTCCTCACTCAAAGAAACCTTCACTTTCTCGAGTTGACTTGTTTTTGCCTCAAACTCCTTGAAACTTTCAATATCTATCTCCAAATTTTTCACCTTGAAACCCAACTTATTATTCAATTTTTTAGTCTTTAAGGTATCGACCTACAACTCTCAAAACACAATCTGGAGCTCCCTCACATCATCACTAGCACTCTCACTCTCAGCCTTGCTTGAAACACTCAAAACCTCTTTGGGGGTATCACGTGCACAAGTATACTCATTGTTGTGAGACAAATTGGGTGTGCTCTTATGACTGGATAAAAAGGCAACACACATACCATGTCCAAAACCTTTACTAGACTCATCGTACTCATCTCCCTCCTCTCCCTCACTATCACTAAGGGTGAGTAGCATGGCAACTTTCTTACTCTCTCTCCCAAGACTAGTGGGACACTCAAACAACTTATACGTAAAACTCATCAAATCACTCAGTCTCTAATATAGTGATTGTCTCAAATTGAGTGGACAAATTTTGAATTTTAGACTCTTTGACCACGTTAGTGCCCTCGTGGTGAGTTACAAATTATCCCACGCTTCTTTAGACGTAGAGCACGTCAAAATACATCGAAACTAGACAGGGGTCACGTGTACGGAAATTTCACTAAGACCTTATGAATTATAAGTTCTCCACCTAAACTCATCCTCAGTCAAGTCTCACACAGGTGTTAAATTCGTGACATTATTCATGGTGATAGTGGGAGGAATCCAGCCTCTTTCACAAATGACCCAAACTCTATCGTCGATTGCTTTTAAATGGGATTTCATTCAGGGTTTCTAGTAATCATAATTATATCCAACAAAATTTTTCAACCGACTATATAAGTTTTCGTTTGGAAACATTGCAACAAACTTTCAAAAATCAGATTTTTTAAAAAAAATCAATATCACACAATTTTGTGGAAAATAGGTATACGCGATAAATCAGCGTAACCTTCTCTGATACGAATTTGAGATACCCCTACATGTGATAAATATTAGAATAGATTCACAAATTCCAATTATAAACTTATTTAATTAGTATCAATTTATGAATCAAATCAATTCATACCTTAAACTCAAATCGCTATGTGCGTGCAAGTGTCAAACCAACATAAGTAAAATATGCGACACAAAGTTCAAGAAAAATCCCCTCAAGGCAAAACCTTTTTATTTCTAGAACTTTGAGAAGGTTACAAGACCATTAACTCACAAACAACCTTATAATCGCCCACAAGTGTAATACACGGTGTCTTCGTCAAACCTTCAAAGCATCGGTTAGAAATCAGTAATGGTTCACAAGAAGCTACACCACATAGACACGCAGTCTTCAACAAAGAATCAACACACAGAAGATCCTCAATGACATGCATTCATAAACTTCATAGCGACTCACTCCACAATAGCACGCAAATCTCGGTTGTAGAGATCTCCCCACAAAGAATGAAACAACAGCAAACTATGTTTTGGGTTCCACAAAACAGCTCACACAAAAGAAATTGGGATTGTGATTTGTAAAACAAAACTTATGAACCCTCAAATGATTGGAGAATAGTATCAAAATGAATTTTGTGAAAACCAGTATTTCTCCACGCTAAATTAAGTAGTCTGAAACCCTTATTTGTAATAAAAATCAAGGTGGTGACGTTGTGGCCATCCCCCGATCCCCGTCGTGGAGGGAGGAAGGGATCCTTCGGGTCCCACGCGTCCCCTCTCCGGAGAGCGCTTCGGCCGGCATCGATTTTGTGAGGTGTGAAAATGTAGAGAGATATAGAGTCGCCTGTCTATTTTACTCAAAAGAGATAAAACAAAAAATTGAGGTCACCCCGAAGGATGGCATCCAAATACATTCTGGTGCGTGCGAAACCAAAATGATTCGAGAAGGGTTCGGAAGCTTAGTTCTTCATATCTCACCTTCGGTGGCTAGGTCATTGGTTGCCAGAGGAATGATCTCCCTCCCGGCGGTGTTGCAGTCCATGCATTTGAGGGAAGTAGGAGATGCTAGCTATGCTGGAGCCATTGTTCTGGTCTTTGTTTCAAAATTGATGTTGGTGACTGGGGAGGTGCGAGTGGACCCACAACGTGCAGTCATTACCTCATGGATGTCATACCATCGCAATCCTATGACGGTGATATTGGCGGAGACTCTGAATGGCCTGGACGCCTAGAGAGAAGGTCGTTCTGACTTTTTAAGGGGTAGCCCTGTGATGCTGTTCATGTGGTTGTCTGAAAGATTCTGCTTGTCGACCCCTCCAGAATATCCTTTGTCGGTTGTACCCAACTTCTTTTCGCGCTACTTCATTCACGTTGGCCTGTATGTTGAGAAATGGGAGAATTGGCTTGTGGAGTATGGGGCTCGTGGGCTGTATTGGTCCGTGCCTTGGTGGGGACAGTTGAAGCCTATTCTGGAGCTAGGAGAGTATTCATATGTGCGACTGATTGGTCTCGGACAGACCTCTTTTTATTTCCCTTGGCGGCTTTTGTGCCATTTTGGCTGGGCGCAGGTCGTGCCCCCTCGGACCTCAAATTTCTTTCCGGTTGAAGATTTGACTGATCGCTTAGGTCTGTTGCTTGGATCTCTCTGGGAAAATCGGCATCCGTCGACCCGTCCCTCTCAGTCTGTCAGGAAGGTTTGGCATGTCCCCAAAGATTATATAAGGTGGTTGTGGAGGAAAGTAGTCAGCAAGATGTTGGCAGTAGAGACTGGTCAAAGGTGGTTTATTTTGTCTGACTCCATAGAAGGGGGTGTTGTGGTCTTTTCCAAGATGTTTAAGGCTCATCGGTCCATGGAGTGTTTGAGGCACTCCATTCAGGCAGGAGAAACTTGGGGTCCTCAGGATGTAGATGATGAGGGTGCAGGCTCTTCGGATAGCTGTGGGTAGGTCTCCTGGGGAGTTTATGTATGTAACAGATGTGGGGGATTTTATCTGGACTTTTATGGTAATATGGGTAAGGGAGTTATCCGTTCCTTTTTCTTTTGTAATCCGTACTGTAATTTCTCATTAATGAAATAAACAAGTTTCTGATCATCCAGCTGTGCCTTTCGATGAATTTTGTATTTTGAATTATCTATACCAATCGCTAAGGCATACATATTCCTTTTGTTCAAGTAGATGTTTAGAATGAACCATCATTCTCGGAGATAAGAAAAGAATATACTTTTGTGAAAAAGAAGGGGTCGTGCTCATGTGGGATGTATGAGCTGCCTACGTACCTCTGGGTTTTTTTTAAATAGTTTTATGTAGAGGATTAGGCCCACATAGTTCTGGGTAGAGGGAAATGAAGAGTTTTTTTTTAGAATAGAAGGGGGATGAGAAGAGTCGTAGCGCGCCGAGATTTCGGACTAGGGGTAGAATTTCTTGAGACGGTCCAGATTGAATGGACGAGCCATCTCTTCCCCATCCAGGTCAGTGAGCATGGCGGCACCGCCAGACAAGATCTTCTTCACAATGTAAGGGCCGCTCCAATTTGGCTTGAACTTTCCTCTGGGGTCCCAGATGGGTTTGATTATCTCCTTGAGGTCTAAATCCCCCTCTCAGACACCGCGGTCCTTGACTTTCTTATTGAACGATCGAGCTATTCGGCGATGGTATCCCTGTATCTGATAAAGAGCTTTTAATCTCCTTTCATCTAGGAGGTCTAGCTCATCAAGACGGATTTGGTACCAATCTTCTTCACTACCTTGCCTTAGAGCATGACACATAGCGAGGGTATTTCTAGCCCCACATGTAGGAATGCTTCCATGCTGTAGACCAAAGATTAAGGGGTAGCCCCAGTAGAGGTTGGGATTGAGGTTCGATAGCCCCATAGGGCGTACAGGATTCGGTCGGCCCAATCCCTATAACTTTCGGTCATCTTGCTGATGATGTATTTGAGGTTTTTATTGGCGGCTTTAACTGCACAATTGGTATGAGGTTGGTAGGGAGAATATTTGTGTCTCTGAATCCCAAACTCGTTGACAACTTCTGTGACTTCTGCCTCAAAGTGAAAACCATTATCTGACACTAGCTCGTGCGGGACTCCATATCGGCAGATGATATTTTTCTTAATGAATTTGGCCACCTTCTTGGCATTTAATACTGCGTATGACTCAGCTTCGACCCATTTGGTGAAGTAGTTGATGGCAACCAGGATGAATTCATGCCCATTTGACGCCTTTGGTGTAACCTTCCCTATGATGTCGATACCCCAAGTGGAGAACGGCCAGGGAGAAGTCCTGTTGTATAATTCCCACGAGGTAGATGTTGGAGATTGGAGAAATGTTGGCATTTTGGGCATCTTCGAAAATAGGCGGTGCAATCCTGGGCCATGGTGGTCCAGTAGTAGCCCTGTCGAATGATCTTCTTGGTAAGCATGTGACAGTTCATGTGGGGACCGCATTCCCCATTGTGGAATTTCTGCATTATCTTTTCAATATCAACCCCTGTGATACAGTGCAAATGAGTTCCATTAAAATTCCTCTTGAGTAGTGCTTTATGACCGATGATGTACTGGGCGTCCAACCTTCGAAGGGTAGCTCGATCATTCTTATTGGAACCCTCGGGATACCTACCATACCGTAGGAGGTACCAAATATCATAGTACCAGTAATTGACTAGCTCGGGATCTTCTGTGGTGACGAGCTCAATGTGGTAGCAATGGGTTGGTTTGTCTTGCCTTTGAACTCGGAATGGGGTCATTGTTATTCCCTCGGGCATGTCGACTATGGAGGCCAAAGTAGCGAGAGCATCAGCTAGGTTATTCTTTGCTCGGGGTAGGTAATGGAAGGTGATATCTCGAAATTGGGAGGCTAACTCTTCTAATTAGGCATGAAAGGGTTGGAGCTTTTCATCCTTGACCTTCCACTTTCTGAGCACTTGATCAATGATGAGGGTAGAATCCCCATATACATCAAGCTATTGAATATCTTTCTTGAGAGCGACCTTGAGGCCCACTGTGCATGCCTCGTATTCTGTCATGTTTTTGGTGCAAGAAAAATCAAATTTAATGGCGATAGGAGTGTGGGAGTTATCTGGGGCGACCAGAAGTACCCCAATGCCATATACCTTTTTGTTGGCAGTGCCATCAAAGAACATTTTCCATTGGAGGTAGTCTTGAGTGGTACAGAGGACATTTTTATCTGGGAATTCAGAGATCCAGACATCTGTTTCTTCTACAGGGTAGTCAGCGACGTAGTCAAAGATGGATCTTCCTTTAATGGCTTTCTATGTGACGTACACGATATCGAACTCAGTTAGCAGCATCAACCATCGAGCCGTTCGGCTGGATAAGGCAGGTTTTTCGAGCAGGTATTTGATGGGATCCATTCGGGATACAAGTTTAATTGGAAAGGCGAGCATGTAGTGTCGTAACTTTTGGGTGACCCAGACAAGTGCGACACATGCCTTTTCTAAAGCAGTGTAGTTGACCTCGTACCCGGCCAATTTACGACTGGCATAATAGATGACTCTTTCTTTGCGAGAGTCTTTAAGGTATTGGGCTAGCAAAGACCCAGCAGTAGTGTCAGTTATGGTTAGGTATAGGAGCAAAGGGAGACCAGGCTTTGGTGGCATGAGAACTGGAGTTGGTTCAGATATTGTTTGATTCGATCAAAAGCTTCTTGGCAGGCCTCGTTCCAAACTTTGGTTGAATCCTTTCGGAGGATCTTAAATATTGGTTCGCAGTTGGAGGTTAGCTGGTTGATGAACCGACTGATATATTGTAATTTTCCAAGAAAATCTCGAACTTCTTTCTCTGTTTGGGGTGGTGGCATCTCAAGTATGGCCTTCAACTTGGCGGGGTTTACTTCTATCCCCTTCTCACTGACCATGAATCCTAAGAGTTTTCCCTTTATAACACCGAAGACGTATTTTTGTGGATTGAATCTCATTTGATATTGTCGCAGTCGTTCGAAGAACTTTCGGAGAGCAGGAGCATGTCCTTCTCTAGTTTTGGACTTGATAATCATATCATCCACGTAAACCTCGACCTCTTTGTGAATCAAATCGTGCAGGATGGTTGTGGCGGCCCTTTGGTAGGTAGCCCCAGAGTTCTTGAGACCGAATGGCATAATGGTGTAGCAAAAGTTTCCCCATGGGGTGATGAATGCGATTTTCTCTTGGTGGTCGGGATGCATCTTTATTTGGTTATATCCGGAAAACCCGTCGACGAATGACTTGAGAGCATGACTGGATGTGTTGTCCACGATCATGTCGATGTTGGGTAGCGAATAATCATCCTTCGGATAGGCTTTGTTTAAATCTCGGTAATCCACACACATTCGAACCTTTCCTCCTATTTTTGGTACAGGTACAATGTTGGCTAGCCACGTGGGATATTAATTACTCGAATGAAACCCACATTTAAGTGTTTTATCACCTCTTCTTTGACCTTAAGTGACCATTCGGTGCGGAGCTTTCTTAACTTTTTTTTAACTGGCTTGGAATCTGGGAGAGTGGGGATCTCATGCTGAGCTCTTTCGGGATCAATAATGGGCATGTCGTCGTAGGACCATGCGAAGACATCCACGAACTCCTTTAGCAATTCTTCGAGTTGTACGCGCTCATGCTCGTCAAGGGTGGCCCCTATCCTAATCTCACGCAGTTGGCTACTAGAACCGAGATTAATAACAATAGTCTCTTCTTCATTAACTTTAACGCGGTTATGTTGTTTATTATTAACCTTATTTAGATCAGTTAAGAATTGTTCATTTTCAAAATCATCATCATCAAAAGATTGATTAGAATCTAAACAATTAATGTATAGCACAGCAAGATATTCATAATCTTCGTTTATTTCATTGATAGGAAAAACAGCATTGAGAACCTCATCAAAAGAGGTCTCTATTACATTTGAGCAAGGGTGGACAACAGTAGAAGAAATAGGTTAAATATTGGGGTTAGGTGAGATTTCAAGAGGTAGAACTGGCGCAGCATGCCAGTTAAGGAGAGGTGTGTCAGCAGTTTTGATCAGATGAGAGGGGTCCAGTCATGTAGTGTCTGAATGAACCATGAAGAGTGCCAGCCCAGTGTTTGCGGGTTGAAGGAATCTTCGGAGTCACTTTCCTCAATTTCTTTGGTATCTTTAATGAGAGGTTGTACGCGATGTGGGAAACTCTCAGCCCATGGGTAGCTATCTTGGAAAAATATCTCCATTCCAAGCTTCATCTTCTTGTCTGTGTGGTCGTACCATGGTTCTGGAAAGACGCAAAAGGGGAAATCCTCGCCTTCTTTAATGAATCATCCATTTAAGGAATCACCTGAGACAGTTCGGACGCAGTCTAACCCTCTCTTTGATCGAGACTGGCATATCATTCTGAGCTCTTGTTCTGATGGTTGATATCCCAAGCCGCAAGGAAGGAAAGCTTTCTTTAGTTCGACGGGCTCCAGTATCCCCTGTTGCCTTTGTCCTAGCCTCAGTTCGGGCATGTAATGCATGTTTCTGAACATCTGAATCACATTGACATTGCCATGAGGGTCGTATTCTGGACAAACCCTTTCTTTAAAACCGTCCCCTGTCGGGAGTAGGAATGGCTTAACTCAGAATCCTAAGAGGAGCATATCATTTGACCCATGCTGTATCTCAAGAATTGGATTGTTGGTGCTTGCACCCTCGGCATTGCCGTCATCACCCAAGATGGTGATGACTCGCCCATTGGCGAAGCACTTCAATTTCTGATGGAATGAGTAAGAGACCCCCTTTATACTGTGGAGCCATGGTGGTTCGAGCAACAGGTTGAAATTGGCCAGGATATCGATGACTTGGAATTCGACGACAGGGTTTATAGGGCCAATCCCTATTTCAAGTTTTATGGATCCCATCACCTCACGACGGGTATTATCGTAGGCACGCGTGGCAGCGGAGTTTGGAGCTAGGTCGCTATCTTTCAGGCCTAGACATTTGAAGGTTCTCAGTGGGCAGACATTCAAAGCGGATCCGTTATCAACGAGAGAAAATGGTACAACCCTCCCTATAACTTTGACGGAGATGTTGAGTGCATGATTGTGATTTGGCCCAATTCTAGGGATTTCTTCTTCAGAAAAGGACAGCATTCGGGTGGAGATTAAGGATCCGACCAAATTTATCGCTTCTTCTGGTATGGTAGAAGGAGGAACTATAGGTCGTGTGAGCAACTTGATTAAACAATTTCTGTGCTGCTGGGAAGACATGAAAAGCCCCCATAGAGTGGTGTTAGCTTGAGTTTTCTTCAGTTGATTGAGGATATTGCTCTCCTCGAGGGTCATTTCTGGCATAAGAAGGTCTTCAATGCCCTTCCCTTTGTCATTTGCTGGTAGTGAGTTTGGAATTTGGTAATGTCTCCCAGATCTGGTCATGTGATTTACTAAAGAAAGGAAAAACTTAAATCCATTTTCCTCATCAATCTCAGGTTGTTCTGCCACCCTATCTTTTTCTTCGAGGAGTTCTTCAAATGATATCATCCCACATATGTCGGCTACTGGGACAGTTCCTACTGAAGCTTGTTCTTCATTTAAATCTTCGAATTCTTCCCCCCATCCGATGGTAGCAATTCTATTTTCTTCCGTAAAATCCATGCATTCCACAACTTCAATGGCTTCCTCATATAGGCCTTCCCATTATGTGGGGATGTGTAAGGGTGAAGGGATCAGGCGCCCTTGTAGCTTCAAAGTGTCGAATAACTCGGTGATACTACAAATGTTTTTGGTTTGCCTGAATGCTTTCGCCATGACCTCGATAACATCATCTAAGCTGACTTCGTCGGTTGGTACCACCCACCTATCTGATTCTCGGGCCTATTTTTGTGCTTCCAAAAATAGCGCGTTGAACCTGTGGCAATCGATAATCATCTATGAGGGCAATATCAGCCCGAACTCTAGGAGTTGATTCAATACCTCTGACAATTCCATACTTCCACTTTCAGAACAGGTCCGGACAGTGATGCACGCTCTGGTAAAGAGTGACAGTGCCTGATCAGCGGGGTTGGTAGGGTGTAGGAGGAAATATGGGCAAAGTTGAAGAGGTTTAGGAGGGTATAAGGGTGTGATTTGGGTTGACGGATCAAAATTCGTGTTTTCTTCCAAGAAGATGGCATTGGTGTGATTTGGGAGTGGGTTACGAGTAGTGTTTGGTTTAGGATTGGATGGCCCGATCAATGACATCTTGGATTATGTTTCGAAGCTGGAAGCATTGGTTGGTGGTATGGTCAGCTGTTTGGTGAAAGGCGCAATGAGCATCGGTCTTGAAATTTTTGGGAAGTGGATTGGGTAATGGACGGGGATCAAAGGGTTTTATAAGGTTTTGGCTTAACAGGACATGGTAAACTTTGGAGAGGGGAGCATGGAGCTCAGTGTATTCCCCTCGGATGGGGGCAGGTCGACTTTATGGTGCCCACGATCTGGTTGGTTGAGAGATGTTGTCGATGGTTGAGACTGTACCATTGGGAAGCTTGTCATACTTTCTAGGAGTGAACCATCCGGACACCTTCTTCGGTTCAACTTCTATTTTGGCAAGACTTTCCTCGATTTCTACTCCTGCTTCTCTGAGATCTCGAAAGTGGGGGTAGTAGTGTCCTCCCATGGTTGTTCGGACATGGGGCAAGAAATTCTTCTTCACTATGTTGACTTGTTCTTCTTCAGATGGCTGATTGGTCATGGTAGCTGCATTTTCCCTCCATCGGGCTATAAAGTTACTGACGGATTCTCCATAGTTTTGTTTGAGCATCTCTAAATCACGGTGGGTGACCTCGAGCTCTTCGTTGTATTTGTACTGCGACATGAATTCTCGGGCTACATCCTCCCAGCTACGAATTCTGGATTCCTCAAGCGATAAAAACCATCGGAGGGTGCTGTCCTTCAAAGTTTGCTGGAATAATTAGGCCATTACTTCTTCAGAAGACCCTAGTAGAGTCATGGAATGATGATAACTGCGAAGATGAACAATCGGGGGACCACTCCCCCTGAACTTCTCGATATTTGGCATCTTGAACTTCTCGGGTAACATTGCTTTAGGATAAGGAGACATATGGGTGTAGTCCATGTAATTCCCAGAGATTCGCACTTGGTCG
This sequence comes from Sambucus nigra, assembly GCA_949130495.1. Lineage (NCBI taxonomy): Eukaryota > Viridiplantae > Streptophyta > Magnoliopsida > Dipsacales > Adoxaceae > Sambucus > Sambucus nigra. Next base: position 376,110,031 of record OX422214.1, on the reverse strand, counting down.
AACTTCTTAGTGAGCATCTTAAGATCTTCTTTGACTTTATTCAACTCCTTCTCCTTTAGATCAGCGACCACAAGCAGGTTAGCCATAGGCTGGGCAATGTCTAGCATTGGAAGCTGGGTAGGCGACGGCCCATTAGCCGGAGGGGCACGTGGAGCTTGCTGATATTCCTCCGGGACCCAAATAGGCTCGGGTGGTCCCATAGCACGAGGGAACAGGGCCTCGGGCTCTTAAGGAATAGGGACTTGGTTTTGTTGCATTTCTCGGACCTCAGCTTGGAGGTTGTCAATCTTGGCCACGAGTTGAGCTAGGACTATCGGCAGATCCGGTTATATGACTGGTGCTTGATCTATATTCTCCATGGAAGATGGATGGATTCTGGACTCAAAAGAAGTAGTAGAGGAGAGGATGAAATTCTGAGGTGATTTGACTGAAGACCGAAGCCAATAAGGAGCCAGGGCAAGGGCGTACGATCGACCTGAGAAGGCGTAGGATGAGATTTATTTTTGAGAAAAAGGGAAGAAAATATTTTTGGATTTTTCACAAAGAAGGGAGAAATGTTTTTGGATTTTTAATAATGAAGGAATAAATGTTTTTGGATTTTTGATAAAGAAGGGAGAAATGTTTTGGGAATTTTGATAAAGAGGGAATAAATGTTTTTGGAGACAAAACTCAGCATGATTATTATGATTATTATGTTCTCACTTATATTTAATTCTCCTAAATGCAATGCCGGACGGGACCCGAACCTGGAAAAGTGGGGGTCTTAATATATGCAAATCTACGTATGGACTTGTAACCAGGCTTGCGGATAGGGTCCCGTTTGAAAGATGCTCAAAAATTGGGCGGTAGATCGACCCGAAATTTCGGCAGAGTTTCGGGTTGAAACCGGCAATCTAAAGTCTGTGTCCTAGGTTTGACACCTATATGCGGGTATGCAGTTGGTTGGGTGAATCGGCATGGGTTCCCCCCTTTGGCGTGACTTCCACGATACACATCTTGCTCTTGCGGGCAATCGATGCGTGTGGACAAGCCATTTGATATACCTGAGTGTACATGAATTACCTCACCATATACCTCGTGGGGACGGTACGTGTGAGAGCAAATTCAATATACTCGGCATACGTGAACGAATTCCCTGCGATATACCTCTCGTCATGACTTCGATCAACCGGTACGATGCAGGGGAACCGTTCGATATTCATCGAAGGTACTTGGCCAATGGAAGGTGAGAGTCATATCACTTAGGCTAACTGCGACTTGCCGGACCAGCGCCCATCATGAAGTGACCCTCCAGTTACTGGGTAAAATTTGGTAAATAGCAATGCCCTTTGGTGATATCGTGTGAATCATGCATGATTCTCTTATTAGTATCTTATTATGAGAATGCCTTTCTTGATTATGCCAAAACAGGGAGCCAAGTACAAGTACCCAAAAGGTACCCCAAGTATGGATGGGTTGAAGCCCTTATACTTTTGACTCATTTGAGTCTAGACTGTATAAGAGATCATCTAGTTTGGAAATTGTGACAAAATTGTGTCCATCCTAGAAACCAAAGTGCCTCAGAGATTGTTTTTCTTCTTCTTCTATTCATCTTGTAATGATCCTGAGACTATAGCCATCACTCACACACTTAGAACTTAATTTTAGCATATCATATTGCACCTTTATGTGTATTAATGTGGTGAGTGTGTTTAAATCCCTTAATTTGATTTTTATTAATTTTTTGGGAATTTTAAACATCTTTTAATTAAGGTTTTATTAAACTAAAACTTGATTTAAAAAGTTTTGGGGTTAATATCTAAATATGTTTTGTTATGGTTTTTGGCCTTAAGTTACTCTGGGTAGAAACCAAAAGAGCCAGAGACTCCAGGGTTGGCTTTGTAATTAGTTTTGGACGCGCGTTTGTATTCGTTCTATGGCCAACACTTGCTGCTCCCTGATTGTCCTGGCTTGTGTTTCTTTACAGAGACATTAGTTGAGAATGTTATCAGCCCTTGGATCAAATGTTATCGATGGCCTACATGTTGTTTTGGTGAATCCCCGTGTAATCCCCTAAGCCAATCACAGCCTGTTTAATCCACCGCCTGTTGTGAGCCCTTGGATTGAAGTCAAAGAAGCTTGACTCAATCACAGTCGTCTGTTTTGATTGAACGTCTGGAACCTTCTCCTCTTGCTATTTAAAGGACTCTCATCTCAGCCTTCGAAAGCTTTTGTCATTTAGAAAATTCTCAGAGAAAGAATAGAGAGAGAGAGAGAAGAAAGAGAAGAGAGAGAGAGAAACCAGAGAGTCAAGTTAGAAACCCTAACTTCGTTTAAAACTTCTCCAACCTAAACCACTTACCTCTCCAAAACACCATAACCAAATAAACACCATCTTTAGTGTTTCTTGAGTTTATGAGAGTTCGAGTTGAGTGATCTTGGGTTGCTGTAACCTTGTGTTCATAAAATCTTATTTCCAACTTAGACACCTACTCAGATCTTGTTTCTGATTCAATAGAAATCATAGATCTGAAGTTTTTCATGTCATAATACACTTAGTTGCATTTTATTTCTCATCTTGAGAAGTACATTGTTGATTGTTTTCTGTTAAAACATTTTATTACTTCAGAATCAACAATAAATGTTTTATAGTTTCTGTTTTTACAAACCTTAACCTGACCTAGTTGGATTCGCACTTGGAGGGTTTTCAATCTCCTAAATATTTTCAAAAGAGATTGAGAAAGGTCTTGACCGATTTCTTAAGCAAGATCTCCGTGGAATCTGGGTTATATTGAAAGGTCAAAAGATTTTTGGTTTTGTAAGAAAGAAAAATAACAAACTCATTGCATATAGACTTTATATGTAATTTGTATAGGACTGTTTGTAAATCTAAGTGTGTGTGAGTTCATGCATGTGAATAGGATTCACTACACAAACATCTTTACACTACATACACTGAAAGTGTTGGCTATAAGATTTGGTGAACATAAGTCGACGTAACGTGCTGAAACAAAGGAAGAGTTGACAAACTGAGAAGACTACATCAACAATCAAGATCTGCAGAAATGTTTAAGGACGCTAAAGGGTACAATCCTGAACTTGTATAGATTTGTTATTGTGTGCATGTTAGTTAAATAGATTGTAACTCACATATTTATTTTAGTGAATTTTTTGTGTTACTCCGTAGAGGGAGTCGTGGATGTTTCCTCAAGGGTGAGGTTTTACCACGTTAAAAATACTAAGTATTGATATTTCTACATCTTCTCATCCCATTCTGATGTGTGCTGAGTTTAAGATATTTTAAACTGTTTACTAAAACTTGTTATCAAATCTTGTCCTAATCTCATACATAATTTTGTTAACACATCTTGTGTTCAAAATCAGTTTGATTTAAGTAAAGAGTTTCTTCAACAAACTTTTCGGAGTTGCTTAAATAGTTTATTTTCAATAAACGGCTTTAGCAATGCTATTTCATGGGTGATGCGTGCAACATGGGGATATACATGTGATCCTAGGTGCACGTGGTGTGAGGTGTACATGGAGAATTTTCTACAAGTGTGTGAATATAAGCATAAGCATGGGATACACATGTGAGAAAAGGGAACATGCAGATATGGGGGGGAACATAAACAAATATAGCATCCATGTAAATAGAGTCAATCTCTCAAAATATAATAAAAATCATCCCCACCAGAGTCGCCACTATGGCCATCCCCCGATCCCCGTCGCGGAGGGGGGAAGGGATCCTTCGGGTCCCGCACGTCCCCTCTCTGAAGAGCAGTTCAACCGGCGTCGATTTTGTGAGGTGTGAAAATGTAGAGATATTTAGAGTCGCCAGTCAATTTTACTTAAAACAGACAAAAGAAAAAGGGGAGGCCACCCCGAAGGATGGCATCCAAAGACATACTGGTGCATGCGAAACCAAAATGATTCGAGAAGGGTTCGGAATCTTAGTCACGAAATGGGAAGGTGTTAGGCACCCATTCCTCCCTTTCGGTCTCTCATGAATATTTGCTATTTTCCGATATATTTTCCCCCATGATATGTGTGCATGTGAGTATATAGCATGGAGGTAGGAATCCTCGACTTGTATCATGGAAAAAATAAAGCGAGTCATCCGTAGGAATGTGCGATTAGTGTAGAAAATAAGATTTACGTGATTACCCCTACGTTGATCGTTATAAGGGAGCGATAACGCATATGGAATAATACGTTAGTAAGAACAAGTATATAGAATATAATGGAAAATGAGATAAAGAGAAGATAGAAAATAAGAGAAAAAGTGGGAAAAGGACTCGAATCTCGAGTTTTACCCCGAGACGCCTACGTAGACTATAAAGGCATCAAAGTCCACATAGTTCGCATGTAAAATGAGGGGTCGGGTTTAACCCATAAATACAAATGGATAAATCTCTTATTTGTGAATGTGTGTGTGTGTAAAAAAGTGTTTTAGTTGTGAGAAGAGTGTAGAAAAAGTGTGAGAATCCTTACTTGGAATTTATGAACAAACCCTATTTTTCTTGTTTTTTGGGTTTTATTTATATGAAAATAGGATATGTGCAATAATACTAGATAAAAAGTGTATTTATGGCATGTGAGATGAGATAGTAAAAGTGATAAGTAAGAAAATAAGTTATTGCAAATTTAAGAGAATTTAGGAGAGAGTTTGAGAAAGTTGGACCTTCTTGGAGACCTTGAGCTTGATCTTAAATGTTGAAAAGCAGCCCTTGCACTTGGATGATGATGGGGAGTGGTTAATTCATCAAGTTTGATGAAAGGGATGATGAAAAGTGGAACTGAAAAAGGGATTTGGAAGTTAAATCACGCTGCCTTCGAGAGAGGTTTCTGGGGGTTTGCTGAGAGTGATTTTGCTTCTCATCTAAGCTCCCCTTTCAAATGAGGCCAAGTCCTCCTTTTATAGGCCCAGGGGGCTGCCGATAAGCACAGAGCCCTTCCTGTCCATTGGCAGGAAGGTGCCGATAGGCAGGTTCTGGAACCTGCCGTTTGGTAGTGTGTTTCAGACTTTTTTGGAAAATTAGCTCCGAGGGAAAACTGTTGGTCAGAATAATGCACGGGGAATATAGTTGGAAAGGTATTTTAGATACCTTCTAAAGTCCTTCAGACTGCTCTCGATTTCAGGAGTTGACTTTGGGTTAAATGTCGCCCGGAAGCATTTGTCGGTCCGTTGGACGGGGAATCGTTCAGACGCAAATGGATCGTTCAGACGCATGGTAAGTCCGAATCGCGCATGGGGCATACCATTAAAAAGGTTAGGAGATGTACTTCTCCATCCCAAAAAGTTTGATCGAGTTTGGAGAGTTGACTTTGGTCAACCGGGCCCGGGAAGCGCTCGATGGCTTCTCGGAGTCAAACAAATCGTTCGTCCGCATGGAATGTCATAATTATGCACGGGATGGATCATTGGAAAGGGTATTTAGTGACCTTAGAAGATTCATTCACCCTTGGTCAATCTAAAGAGTTGACATAGGTCAAATAGATCCCGGGAGGTTCCGGTGGCCTCTAGGTCAAGTTTCGGACCCAAACGGCGCATTCGTCCTCATGGTAAGTCCGAATCACGCACGGGGCATACCATAGAAAGGTTAGGAGATGTACTTCGACATTCCAAAGAGTTTGATCCATTTTGGAGAGTTGACTTTGGTCAATCGGGCCCGAGAAGTGCTCAGTGGCTTCCCGAAGTCAAACGGATCATTCGTCCGCATGGAAAGTCGGCATTGCGCACGAGATGGACCGTTGGAAAGGGTATTCAGTGCCCTTCGAAGATTCATTCAGCCTCGGTCAAGCTGAAGAGTTGACACAGGTCAAACAGAGCCCGGGAGCACCCTATGGCCCTTGGGTCAGGTTTCGGACGCAAATGACGCGTTCGTCCTCATGGTAAGTCAGAACCATGCACGGGGTGGGTCGTTGTAAAGGGTATTCAGTGCCCTTAGAAGATTCATTCAACCTCGGTCGAGACAAAGAGTTTGACTTTTGGTTAAATTGAGCCGAGGGGTGCCTGATGGCCTCCAGGTCAATGCTCGGGACATGACCTGGGTTTGCGGTGATGAGTGGAGGTACTAGGGACCTAAGGTGAGTCAGGGGGTAATAGAATGGGGTGTCTACAGACGTGTCCGAAAAAACCTCTATCCTTCGAACAAAGGACGACGTCGTTCGAGTGAAAGTCCATCTCATTTGAATAAGATAGGGCATCATTTGAACGACAGTGACTTATCCAAGAGAAACTTTAGTCTTTTAGAAAACTTGGAAACCTCAAACAGAAATTGTTCAAGAAATCAAAAACGTATATCCAAACCTTTTATGATTTTGACAAATTAAAAACCATTTAAAATCATTTCAAAAATCATTTTAACCTTTATAAGAATATCCCAACACTTTTAATGTAAAATGTAAATGGAACTTAAACACATTTTACCAAATTCACCCTTCTTGGTCTTGAATGTTGAAGTCCTCTTGAAATTCGGATTCGTCTTTGTAGATATACGCTTCTCAATCCTTCGACGACTTGTAGCAACTTGTAGTGGTATGTGACATAATTAATTATGACGGACAATGTCCTTACAACACTGTTGCATGATTTATTCCCATTTCCCATTTCTTAGTATTGATAACTTATTATCACATATTTAAAGGGAAATTCAGTTTGGGGAAATATTTATTTATGCAATCTTACGTTGTCTATTCCTGAAGAAAAAGAGGGAGAAATGGTATCTTTCTTTTGCATGATTAGGATATCTTTATCTTAAAGGGAGACGTCTTACCTAGGTTGATATTAAGACATTATTAGATGTTTATTCGTTTGTGAATTTATACTTGTTATTCGCTCTTTGCATTTGAAGGGGTGTTTAGGTGTGTAGGATTACAAGTTGAGCTTAAAGCGGGAAAGTTTCTAAGCAAATCAAAGCGCCTCAAGTTTATGTGTATGCGAAGCGTCTGTACTTTTTCATTTTTGGGGTTAGGTAATGAGTCTTTTTAGAGAGCTTGACAACCCATAGGATTTTTGTTTGGGTCTTATTCTCGAATAGGCAAAGGGGGAGATTTATAAGGATAAATATCCAAATAGTGACAATTGTATGTATTAGAATTATTTCGAACACCACTTTGATTCATTGGATAGCTTTTACTTTTCACTATTCCCATTAAGACTATGACGTTGTGTTGAAGACATAGTGGCCAAGCTTCAAAGATAAACCATGCTGAGGTTTGGTGCATCTTTCATATCTTCCCATTGGCTTCCCAAGATTCACTCGGGTATGAATGCATAATGGTTTTATTGATACTCGGAATATTTTTTCTAAGGATGTTATTTTATTTAAATCTTATTTTAAAATTTATTTTAGATGATTTTTCTGAGTTATTTCAAGTTTCGAGTCGTATGAACTTTCCCTTATTTTTATTTGGTTCAAATGATCTAAAGGCTCGTTCAAACGAGTTGGTCTTCTCTTTCTAACGAGATGTACATTTCTTTCAAACAACAATCTTGATTCGTTCGAATGATGCGCTGTCTCAAACGTATTATTTAAGGCATTCTTTGCTCAGAAAAACATGTGTGTAGAACATACAAAAGAGAACAGAACCTATACGTTTTTTGCAATTATTTACCAAATATTTTCAAGAAAAAACATATTTCCTTATTTATAAGATCCGATTTTACATAACTATATGTCATCGAGATCTTATGTTTGCACCATTATTTAATTCTTCATCATTTAAAGAACTTGTTTTGTGCGATGGACTCTATACTTGCGGAGTGACAGTTGCAAAGGTTGTATCGACGGATACCAAGGTACTCGTGGACTTATGTGTTTTGGAGCTGGCATGGGCGGACTCCTATGTGGCACTATGGAGGAGCGGTCAAAGAGAAGAATAGGCGTCGAGACTTGTTGGGATCGAGTCGTTGAGTAAGATTGTAATTCTTCCTTTTAATTTTCTAGCCTGGGTCATTCGAGATTTTTTCCCTTAGTGACTTCCTCGTACATCGGTGTGTTTTTTGAGATTTATTTACTTTATCTTTCTTAATCTCACTAGATGCATGTTTATTGTTAAGAAGAAAAAATATGTTCACAAAATTGATCCACAATAAAATTGGAAAAAGTTTTGAAAAAATTATTTTCACCTAAAGTACAACACACATAGAAGGACCCCGTTTCTACATAGGATTTAAAATCCATATCTTCATGCATATAAACTTGTAGTATTTTAATAATGGACATTAAAAACACGTTTAATGAAGGATTTAATAGGTTTAAACATGGAATGAAGAAATAAAAATATTCAGCCCTTAAAGTATGTGTAATGATTGTTGTGATGTGTTGAAAATGTAAGGTTTCACGACAACAAGTGTTAATAAAGAAATGGTGTTTTTCTTATACAGTAATCTTTTGTGTTAATGATTTTTGAAAATAAAAGTGCCTAAATACAGATGATTCCAATTAAGAAGGATATTACTCCGAGGTTAAAAAGGCGTGAAGGTGTTAAAAACACTTAAGAAGGTACTATGGGTAACTTAATAGTGTTTTAGAAAAGTTAACACTTGTGAAAATGGATTAAAACATGAGTTTGAAAACAAATGGGTAAAATGGTAATTTATGTATAGTGGCAAATTTTTATTTGATAAAAATGTTGGAAAGGGTGTTACACATGATAGTCCTAATGAAAATGATTTCGGGAATAAAATCAAGGTTAAAGTGTAAAGGACATGAAATGATGATTTTCAAAGTGTAACACAATGTTGGGGTGTAACCTGGGTTTTGGCTTCGGCCGAGAAAAACGGAAAGGTGGAATAACGTGGACATTTGTAAAATATTAAAACACAATAAAATGGAACTCGAATGACACCGGGAAAGTTAAGGAGGGCCTAGAGCCCTGGGGTGAAAGACCCAAAATCATTGGACAGAGTATATGGTGGTGTCATTGGCGGTTTGGAGCCCGTTAAAGTACGTGATTATTAAATGATTCCGAGAAATGTTAAAGGAATATGGAACATGTCAATAAATTGATTGTGTAGTGAAAATATGTTAAGACAACCTAACTTGAATGAATTAATAAATGTTCAGGAAAAGGCAAAATGGTGAAATTGATTAACGTCCATATGGAAAAGAAAAAAGGGTAAAGTTAGTGAGTAAATGGGCGGTCAAGCAAACAAAGAGGTTTAACCCATAATTAACACAAAGATGTGTTGTAAAGGGTTTTTCAAAGGCTAAAGGAGTATTCTCTAACAGGTGTTCTCATGTATTAAAAGGGGTTATTTTCAACAAAAATACTAATGTACATTGCCTAAAATGGAAATGATAATCTTGGTAAAGAAATGATTTCAATTAAACAAAGTGTAGCAGTCTCAAGTATTTAGCCGTGTGTGTTAAATAGAGGGATAAATTTCAAGTTAAGAAAGAATAAGTCTTTAAATTAATCAGACTAAACAAATTTTTTGGAAGTAAAATGGTTTCATGCATTAAGTATATATGAGTATTTATACATGTACAAGGTAGTGGCATGTGCACATAGGTATAACTTATAGCGTCTTCTTTCTGTCATTCTTTTTTATACTTCATTTGTATATTTCCACTAGTCATAAGCTCACACGCTCGTCTTTGTTATGGAAGGTTGGGTCTGGTTTCGTACTTTGAGAGATTATATAGGTAGGTATTCTGTTTAATTTCACATTAGTAGTTCTGTATGCTTGGAATTTGGGAATGCTTCCAATGAGTCCCCACGTATTTTGATTTGAAATTGGAATCTCATGCTTAGTTATTCAAATGCTAATTAAAATAAAATTAGATTAGCAACATTATATAAGTTGTTCCATTGCACTTCACACCTATTGCTCGGGTCAGATCGAGTTGACCTCGAGAACCCATAAATCCAGGTCAGTGCATTAGGAATGGTATCATATTTTTAGTTTCAAGGTTCCTTTGGGGAGGGATATGGTAAGGTCAGTAGGTGATCTTTCGACGTCGATTTTGGTTTGGGCCGGTCACAGTAGTTTAAATGGCTTTTAGTTCTTGTCCTTGATGGTGAAGTCAAATAGTTTAGCACGATGGGTGAATTCTTGCCAAGCGGCAAGCTACCTAGTTGGTTGTTGTTAATCGCTTACGCGCTTTTAATTTATATATGCTAGTAAGTTGCGAGCATTTGTGAAAGCCAATAGTGGTGACATAATAAGCTTGTAGACTGAGGTGCTTGTGTGTCAAACCGTAGTGATATGAGAAGCCAATTGAGATGTAGAGATTGATGAATGATGTCCATTGAATTAAAAACATGACTAGTGTAAAGTCAACTATGGAGACTAAGTGGTTAGCACGTCACACCTAAACCGTGTTAAATTTTTCTATGAATGCATTCAATTCTTCAATTAGGTACTGTCGAGTGGTCAGTAACGATGATGTGATTAGGTGAATTTTATCCTTGATATAGTATTCGACTATAAGGCAATTAATGATTTAGTGGGCATGATGAACCATGTTGGTCAACATTTGTGAAGTTTACTCGGTTTGATTTAGTAAAAGAATATTATTCTAAGTGTCCTGGTGATTCTTGATTGAGGGTTGTACCTCGTAGGGTATGATAAGAGTTACGGGAAAATTAAGGTAAGTGTGTTACATGCAAGAGGGATGATTGAAGAGGTTTGGGAGTGGACTCCAGGTAGTCTTCTATGTCTGGATTTTAGAAAATATGATATGATTTCAAGGAATAGGATTTTTAGTGATGTCGATGATGCAAACTTAGAGGTGTACATAGGTTTTAGGTGACATCATGTATCCTACCAGAATTCTTAGTAGTCTTACTTGTGGTTTGGTATGTGGCATAAGGCCACAGCCATTTGGAAGAGAGGTAAGAAGATTATCTAAGTGTCGAGGCTCGATCAGATGCTGAGGTAATATTAGCTAAATGCGACGTAATCCAAGTGTGAGAGTGGTTATAGGGAATCTTGGTGTGTCCTTAGTACTAATTGAGTTTGGTGTCATTGGGGATAGGAATTAACTATTGTGATGCCTTGAGGTGTTTGATGATTATGGTATGCTGTGTGTAGAATTTCGTGGACCAGTGTCCTTGCAAATGCCTAGTAATCATGGTAAGAGTATTAAATGTTTGTGGAGTGCACCTACAATGATTAAGGTTTGGTTGATGAAATCTTGTCGAGTTTGGTACTTTTACATGGAATGTGTTTGTTATCCTTAGGAGACTTGTTAAGTCAGGTAGGAAGAAGAATTGGCATCATAGTAATGATTGTGGCGAGGTTCAAGTGATGATATCAGGTTGCTGGCCAAGGTTTAGAAGATTTGTATAGTGTATGTGGTTGGTGCAGTTTCTCGAATCAGCATAGATGGGTGGTGTCCTCCAAGGAGGATTTAGAAGCTCGTATCGTTTATGGGGAATAGTTCTCAAGTGTCATGGAATGACTAGTAGTAATGATATGAATCCTTATTTTGAGGAGTATTACAAAATTTATTAGAGACTTAGATTGATGAAGCCATTTGGAGACTTAAAATGGAAACAAATGTGGGGTAATATCGAAGCATGATTAAAATGTTGGCGTGTGTAGACGGTGTTCAAGGATTTTATCTTGGAACATCCTACCAAGCCGGTACGGATTAGGAGATGTAACCTTGGGTTGTACTGACTACCCTTAGAATGCCAATGGTGGTCGGTGTGGTTGTCCCAAAAATTTAGTTTGGGTGGAACCTGGAAGTAAGCTTAGTGACAATATCATATAGTCAAAGGAGACAATAAGGTGAATGTCTCTCTTAAACATAATACTACCTCAGGGATTTTGGATTTTTATCATAATATGATAAGGAAGATAGTAATATAAATTTATTAGGTTGGTGACTTCATCATCGGTAAGTGGACTAGGTCAGTATAGATAAGGGTTCAAGGCATTCGCCAATTGGAGTAGTTCATGTGTGCTAAGGATGAGAGGATTAGGGCCTTGCTTCCAAGGAGGGAATTTGGGGATTGATTTCCTAGAGAACTACGGGTTCGTGTGTTGCTTTCATGGTGTGAAAATGAATGGTCATTATTCGATTCATCATGGTTGGTGACCCAAGCCTGGGTGTGGCTATATTAGTACCCGGTGTGAACATTAGGGATTAGTGATATTACTCCAAGCATATTACTTAAGTTCACTTATGTTAAATCATAGTCTGATGGATGCAGGTGGGATTTTTTCTAGACAGTTGTTTATTCCTTCTACTCTCGTGTGTCCCTTGAGATTTAGGTAGTTGGGGATTGATATTCTCACGTATGTGGTAACTCAAATTAGTACCATGTCATGGTACAATGCGGTTGGACCTGGAAGAGCACGGTGGATCGGGTATGGTCGATGCGGCTCGATAATTGGATCTACTTGTCTAAGGTGTTCTTGATATTTCATAAAGTTATGTGTGTGGTGGATGCACTTTTGACCACACAATTTGCTCGTAGTACTGGACTTTATTAGGAATAGAAACCTTTTCGATTGGTCAGCGTGGCGGTAAGTGGGTCTGATGGTAAAAAGAGAGATGATGACTTAAGGATATTTTATAGTTTTTGAAATTAATGCAATTTAGCACAAGGTGTTACTTTGCCACGGTAAGTGGATTAGTGTGAGACTCATGTGAGTGCTTAAAGGTGAGACACCTAGAGTAGTAATATATTCATCAAAGTGACACAGCGGAAGGTATCAACCGAACGCATCGTGATGATTTGGTAGGTATATTACTTGTCACAGTGAGAAATTAACATTTTATGGTTAATGGAAATCTCATGCAAGTTATGTAGTCAAGATAGCCAAAAATATTTACAAGGCGCAGTATGTGCATTCCTAGGATTGGAAATGGTTCTCGATGATGAACATGATGACTGGTTGTAGTATGATTCACTTTTGGATAAGTGTTGATCACTAAAGAATGTTTCTCATGGAGGCGTCAGCTTATTATAGGATACTTGAAAGGGTGGTCCTAGGACTTTTTCGAACATAATCATCAATCAAGTGGAAATTCGAAGTCGGTTGTGTGATGCTCATGGTTAGAGAAGTGGTGAGCATTAGAGTATGTATCATGTTGATCATTTGGTTACCAACCCCGTATGAGGGTGTATAATGTGATTTTAGTATTGAGGACTTCGATGATTTTTTCTTAGAGGATTTTTATGGCTTAGAATAGAAGTTGGTGAACCTCGTAAGCTTAAGGATTGACAAATTGACAATTTTGAGGACGAAATTCCCCACGGAAGGATGTTTGAAATACCCACCCTAATATTTCAATTAATTTTCCCACATAAGTTGAAATGGAGTGACAACCTTGGGACTTGAACAATTATGAGTGGGATTGTATTATCATTTATCTATCTGGAGGCTAGATAATTATTATGGGGAGTTGTGTATAAAAATTAGAAGAAATAAAGGAAATTAGAAAGAGGGTAGTTTGAGTGACATGGATGTCATTTGAAATGAAAAGCAAGGTCATTTGAAACAGGGGATCAAACCAGCTTGGGGCGAGATCCCACTGGGTAACTAATTAGGGTCGCGCGAAGGTCGTTCAAAGCTAGATATCAAATGAGGAACCTTTCTCGTTCGAAAGCAAGGCGGATCCTGTTTGAATGACCGCCTTAGAAATTTTAAATCAAATTACCCTTGTGCGCTATCACGATCTGGGTCATTAGATTGATTAGATGTCGAGCTCTGGTGAACCCAGATTGGGCAAAATAGAATTTCCAAGGCTTTTGGGTGTTTTATAAGGTTTTTTTTGTATCAATTGGGTTATTGAGAGATTAAAAAATAGTGAGACGTGGGGTGCTCTTCCTCCATGGTTGTGAACCTCTCTCCAATCGAAAACCACCATTTCTACACCATAATCCATCATTCTTCTAATCTTCACCATATCCAAGATTTTGTTACCCATTTCCAACATTATTGGGCATAGCTACGTATTTATAAATGTGTTATTGGGAGTTTTTATAGAAGATGAAGAGGAGAATTTATGGAGTTTGAAGTGGGTTTTTGAAGGGGTCTTTCTCGAAAGCTAGATGGAGTATGCGCTTTGGTGGGGCCACCTCCTTGAGGCCACCTTAGGAGGTGTGAGGTTTCCATCTTCTTTGACATTCCATGCCTACCATTTATGGAGCTTCACTGAGGTGGGGAAAATCTACTCTTAGATGAAGACGCTATTTTATGTGATTTTAGTCTTGATTGTTAGAATATTAAGAGTAGGATGCTTAGAATGATGATGGGTTTTCATCAAAATTAATAATAAAACATTTTTATGAAATAAAAATGTTAGAAAAAAGCCATTTTGTTGAAATAAATGAAGAATACATATTTTAAAGCTTCTTGAAAGAAATATTGGATTTCTATGAAAATGTTGCATTTTCTAGAGTTTAATGTTAAATATTTAATGAAATAAAATATTTGAAAATGATGTTGAATTTGCTAAAATATTTAGTGAAATAATGTTTCAAGTTTTTTGCATAAAAATGTAAATTTTATAAAAGATGGACATTTGTTGAGGTTAAAGAACTAAAATTGTGTTTTATGTCTTCAAATTTCACTTTTGAAAGTATTATGAATTTGTAGAATGAATTGTATGATTAACCCATATGATAGGATTTTAGGATTTAAAATCCATCTGCTCATGCATATATTCTTGATGTATTTGAATAATCAACATTAAAAACATGTTTAATGAAGGATTTATTGGGTTGAAACATGGAATGAAGAAAGAAGAACGTTTAGCCCTTAACGTCGATCTAATGGGCGTTGTGATGTACTGAAAATGTAAGGTTTAAACACTATAAGTGTTAATTAAGAAATGGTGTTTTTCTTATAAAGTAGTCTTATGTATTAGTGATTCTTGAAAATAAAAGTGTTGAAATACAGATGTTTCCAATTAATAAAGATGTTACTCCAAGGTTAAAAAGGTGTTAAGGTGTTAAAAATACTTAAGAAGTTAGTATGGGTAACTTAATAGTGTTATGGGATGATTAACACTTTTGAAAATGGGATAAAAGATGAGTTTGGAAACAAATTGGTAAAATGATAATTTTACATAAAATGGAACATTTTTATGAAATAAAAATGTTTGAAAGGATGTTACACATGATAGTCCTAATGAACATGATTTTAGGAATAAAACCAAGGTTAAAATGTAAAGTACATGAAACGATGATGTTCAGCGTGTAACATAAGTTGGGTGTAACCCAGGGTTCTGGCCTCGGTCGGGTGATAAGGAAAGGTGGAATAATATGGACAATTGCAGATTTTTGAAACACATTAAAATGGAACTCGAATGACACCGAGAAAATTAAGGATGGATCAAAGCCCTGGGGTGAGGTGTTGTCGGCAGTGTGGAGCCCGAGAAAGTACGCAATTATTAGAAGATTCTGAGAAAAAGATAAAAGAATATGGAACATGTCAAGAAATGGGTTGTGTAGTGTAAACGTATGAAGATAACCTAACTTGAATGAATTAGTAAATTTTTCGGAAAAAGGTAAAATAGACAAGTAAATGTGAAATTGATTAATGTCCATATGGTAAAGAAAAGGGTAAAGTAAGTGATTAAATGGGTGGTCAAGCAACCTAAGAGGTTTAACCCATAATTAAGATGAGGGTGTGTTCTAAATGGTTTTTCAAGGGCTAAAGAAATATTCTCTAACACAGTGTTCACTTGTGTTGAAAGATATTATTTTCAATGAAAATACCAATGTGCATCGCCTAAAATTGAAAGAGTAACTTCATTAAACAAAGTGTATCAGTCTCAAATATTTAACTGTGTGTATTAAATAGAGGGATAAATGTCAAGTTGAGAAAGAAGAAGTATTTTATGAGGTCAGTGTAAATTAATCGGAATAAATAACATTTTGAAAGTAAAACGATTTCATGCATTAAGTATTTATGAGTATCTATGCATGTACAAGGTAGCGGCATGTGCATATAGGTATAACTTGTAGCATTTTCTTTCTATCATTCATTTTTATACTGCATTTGTATATTCCCACTGGGCATAGGCTCACACCCTCGTCTTTGTTACGGAAGGTTGGGTGCGGGTCCGTACTTTTAGAGCGTCATATAGGTAAGTATTCTATTTAAGTTTACGTTAGTACCTCTGTATGCTTGGACTCTTGAAATTCTTCCCACGAGTCCCTCACATAGTTTGATTTGAAAATGGAATCATATGATAAGTAAGTGAAACACTAATTAAAAGAAAATTTATTTAGGAACATTATATAGGTTGTTTCATTGCATTTCACACCTAACACTTAGGTCAGATCGGGTGGACTATGGGTAACCCATAAATTCGGGTCGGGCCATTATATCTACTCCCTTTTCTAGAGGAACACATCTTTCATGACCTGTACGATGTCATTTAAGCTAAATTCTTCCATAGGCACAACCCATTCATTTGACTCTGGGGGCTATTTTTGGGCTTCCATGAACAATCCGCTAAACTTCTCGCAGTCAAAAGTCATTTTTTTGGGCAATTTATACATGAACTTTCGAAGATGGTCTAGAACCTCTGGCAATTCGATGCCTCCTCCTCCTGAATGGGTATGAATGATAACACATAATAGAATCAGGAGTTATAGAGCTCGATCAATGAAGCGTGTAAGATATAGGAAAAAGGATAGGAAACGTTAAGGGGTATTTGAGAGGCTGTAGGCATTCTGGATGTTTCGATGAGCGTGGTTCTGGTAGAGGGGTGAATTCAGTGTTTCCTTCTTGGAGGTGGTTAATCTTAGCATTGAGTTGGGAAAGGATGGTCATTAGATCTGGTTAAGTATTCACAGCCTTGTCTATATTCTCCATGAATTCCTTTCAGAAGGATATTTTAAACTTGATAGAAGAAGTAGAGGAAGCAGTAGAGCTTCGGGGTGGTTTGATGGAAGATCGGAGCCAATAAGGAGTCAGGCCAAAATTAGAGTACGCGATCACACCTGAGTAATATTTTTATTATTTTGGTTTTCTTTTATAAAGAAGGGGAATTTTTTTCTATTTTTTTTAAATGAGAAAAAAAGGAAAAAACTTGGCATGGTTATTATTATTAGGTTCCGCTTGTATTATGTTTTACTTGAATGCAATAAAATGTTGGATAAGACCAGAGTCTGGGGAAAAAATTGGGTATATGATGTAAAACATGGCTTAACTTGTTTCCAGACATAAGGATAGGGTTCTGTTGTCAAAAACATGCAAAATAGTGCAGAAATTTAGGCGATAAGGTAACCTAAAATTTTGGCAAAGTTTCACATTATAACCGACAAACTAGATATGAGTGTCCTAGTATTGACACCTATATAAGGTTAATGCATTTCGGGGGTTAGTGTAAGGGTTACCCTCTTTGGCATGAATTCCATGATATACCTATTGCCAGTAAGGGCCGACATCCATCGATACGCGTGGACAAGCCATTTGATATACATGAGTGTACGAAAATTACCTCACGATATACCTCATAGCGATGGTATGTGTGAGAGAGAATTAAATATACCTGACATCCGTGAATGAATAACCTGCTATATATATGTCATCATGAGTTAGAACAAATGGTACAATGGGGGAGGAACCGTTCGATATACATCAAAGAGGCGGGGCCAATGGAAGGTGGGAATAATATCTCTTAGGTTAATTGGTCCCTGTAGGACTAACACCCATCATGAAGTCCCACCCCCACCCACCCCGCCCGGTACGGAACAAAATCTTTGATCAATATTTCCATGCTCTGGTGACGTAGTGTGCAAGGATGCATGAGTCTGAGGACCTAAAGAGATGGACATGATCAATTTATCCGATCGAGGTCAATTTTAAGGACTTAAGGTTGTGTTAGGAATTATTAATTCTGAGGGTTGAGAACAACTTCGAGGACCCAAAGTTGGGGCAACCAATTTTGTGGTTCCAAGTCGATTTCAAGGACCTAAAGTTGGAGCGGCCAATTATGTTGCCCGACGTCAATTCTAAGGACCTTTAGTTGGGGTGGCCAATTCTTTCGATTGAGGTGACGTGTGAGGACCTAGAGTTGGGGCGACAAATTTTGAGGGTCGAGGTCAATTCTTAGGACCTAAAGTTGTGACGACCAATTCTAAGGGCCAAGGTCAATTCTGAGAACCTTGAGTTTTGATGACCAATTCTGCGCGTCGAGCTCAATTCTGATGACCTAAAGTTGGGGCGACCAATTTTGTGGGTCGAGGTCAATTCTGAGGACCTAAAGTTATGATGACCAATTATTAGGGCTGCGGTATATTTTGAGGACCATGAGTTATGAAGATCAATTATGTGGGCTGAGGTTAATTTTGACGACCTAAAGTTGTGACAACCGATTTGAACGCCGAGTTTAATCTTGAGTTGTGACAACCAATTATGCAGGTCGAGGATAATTCAAAAGACCTTTGGGGCAACCAATTCTGGGTGTCGAGGTTTATTATGACGACCTACAAATGGGGAGACTAATTCAGTAGGTCGAGGTCAATTCTAAGGACCTTGAGTTATGGTGACCAATCTGTGGGCCAAGGTCAATTGTGAGGACCTGATGTTGGGGTGACCAATTTTACGGGTCTAGGTCAATTTTAAGGTCTTAAATTGTGACGACCAATTCTGAGGGTCGAGGTGAATTTTGAGCACCATGGGTTGTGATGGCTAATTCTGCGGGTCGAGATCAATTTTTAGGACCTAAAGTTAGGGCGATGATTATGGGGGCTAGGTCAAATCTGAGAACCTTAAGTTATGACAACCAATTCAGTGGGTCGAGATCAATTACATGGATCTTGAGTTATGAAGGCCAATTCGATGGGCCGAGGTCATTTCTGGGGACCTAAAGTTGGTGTTACCAATTTTGACAGCCGGGGTCAATTCTAAGGACCTTTATTTCTGGTGTAGGGAATAACTCTCATGGGGAAATTATCTTGGGGGTGTAGGTGTACTTTTGGTTCCGCTGACAATTGTGTTGTCTTAAGACTCCATTGGGGGTGTTTAGTTTTGAGGTTACATTTGGGGAATTATAGTAGACGAAGATGCCGGCGCATCATTGGTTCTGCTATGGAGTAGGCTGCGAACAAGAGTGCAATTTTAATCCAACTAGAGATTTTAAGAGTTTATAAGGGGATTAATGCCCCAAAAATGATTTTCTTGAGGAGAATAATGTTTCGTGTTCTTAAAGGATTTTTTAGGATTTATTTTTTGGCAATTCGAGATTTTTCAAGCATGTTTTGTACAAAATTTAAAAGGGTTTGAGTATATGTAGGATTAGGGGTTCCAATCGACAATGGTACGAACTATTGGGGTTCCTTGGGAAGAGGAATATGCAATTTTTGATCGATATGGGCTGGGGGATTTCGATCTGGAGGCCCTTTAACCTTCTATAAAAATCTAGCAACCCCTTCCCATTTTCACACCTTCAAGTGTTTACATCTTCTGCTTCCTCTATCTAAAAACTGTTCCTAAGTCCTTTTTAATTCAAGACTACAAATGGATGTTTCTTCAAGTGAGTTTTACAACAACGAGTGGTTAGTTGTTGATGACAGGGCCAACCTAGAGTGGCGGTCTATGGTGCCTTATAGTTGTTGATGACTGGACCATCCTTTCATTGGGTGAAGAGAATTCCTTTGATTTGTTTGAGCCCATAGTTGATGAGTGTATCCTGTTACGCAAGCCCGCACATCACCATTCATATGGGGTGAAGAACCCTAGTGGCTACGTAAGTACGGTGACTTTTGGTACTCCAATTTACTTTCCTCTTTATTCTTTGTGAAAATAAAGGTTTTTTTCTTCTTGCATAATAACATAGATCCTTCGTGCATTTGGTCACAAGGGATTGGGTTGAATCCCTGCTATTGTGCGATGAATGGTTTTATATGGTGATTTTAGCCATTTGGCACAGGGTTTGAATGGTACACCTTATTCCAATGCAGTGTTATGTGCTCTGGGGAAGAGGTGGTGGGACTCTACCCATACATTCCATCTTGGATTTAGGGAGATGAATATTACTCCCACATATGTTCAGCAGCTGTTGGGACTTGATTGTAAGGTATTCTAGATAGTAGTGGATCGCACCTTAAGGTTGACACCAAAGACGGCATGGGAGGCTTTGGGGGACGTGGGTAGAATCGTGTTGGGGGATTCTATCCGTATTTTTATTTTAAGGGAGACACTTCGGAGGAGGAGGGTGGACGTAACCAATGGGCAGTAGGTGAGACAAACAACCCGTTCGTTTATTTTTGTTTTTCTTTGGGGTTTCTTGGTGGCGACGAGTGCCAAGGTTGTCAATCTTTGGTTCTTATCGTATTTGAGGACGATTTATAATGTCCAGCTATATGATTAGGGGAGATTGACTTTGGCATCCCTTTCTTCTTCTTTGGATGCTTTTAGTCAGTGTTGTCTACAGACTTCTATGGGAGTTATATACCTTTTGGAGGTAATTTTGGATTTATTTTCCTTCTTATGCATTTCCTTGCATTCTTCTTTTATTCTTTTTGTTGATTTCTATCTTTTGCAGATCTGGTTCTATGAGGTGATTAGGCAAAATGTGGGGTTGATGTCCATGAAGGATGAAAAAATGGGGGACTTCTAATGGATGTTCTGGTGCCGATAGTTTAATTGGCAGTCAAATTTGTCCTTATCTTTGGCAGATATGCAGGGAGTTCTTAATGCCTTAACAACCTACCCTGTTATTTTTCCACTTTTTTGAGTTTTTTTTTTTTTGCATCTTTATTTCTTGAGTAGATACTGATTTCATATTGGGTATTGTAGGTGACCTTATACCCCTAGGGGTAACTCCATAGGTATGGGTTGACTGTCATGCATGAGCAAATCCAGCGGCTGATTGCGCATGAGTTTGTGTACGTCTGGTACCTGGGAGAGAGTGTGATGAGGCATATTACAGAGGAGGTGGTGGTGGTTCCACCGCCCGCGCCCTATGTATATGAGGCGGGTGAGGGAGATGTGTAACAAGTACAGGGTGTCAATGATGATCGACAAGATCTATACCTATTATATGGATACGTTGGTGAGTTAAGATTATTTGAACTTTGTGACGAGGTGGTTAATGCCCTCTTCTATCTATGGCATGGATAACACGCCTCCACCTGCCATAGCTTTGGGTAGGGGTACCAGTGCATCGGTGGGATCGGACCACAGCACAGATGGTGGTACATCGGTGGTGGCGGCGGCAGAGGAGGCTCTGATCATTGAGGTTACTCCCCCTTCCTAAAGTTTTCGACTGAGTCGCGAGGAGTCACTCAGCGTTCTGCACCGTCTTCATGCGTCGGTGTCTAGGTTTCGAAGGCTTACAAATGAGGCCCTTTAGCCTGAGGTATATTTTTTATTTTCATCTTTTCCACTGATTTTTATTGATCTTTATTGACTAATTTGTCTTTTTATTGTTCTTTGCATGCAGTTTGTTCGGGTGCCCACCAGCTGGATGCAGTATATCAAGGACTATATGACCTCCATATATGATTATATAAAGAAGTTGGTTGCTTCTTGATTTATGCCACCTGCCACTTCTGATGAAGGTTCCAATTCTGGGAGTGGATGATCTATCGCTTGTCACCGGGGAATACGTGTCCTCCGCAGAGGTTGAGGTTTCGAGAAAATTCCCATTTGTACTTTTTTTCTTTCTATTTAGAAAATATAATCCTCCGAAGCAATAATATATATGAAAACTGTGCATTTTCTTTTTTTGTATTTTTCTTGGTTTAGTGAATTTTCCAATATGCACTTTTAACTTTCTGAGATTGTTTACTTCATGCAAAGATAGGGATAATTATGGAAATGATAATGAAAGGAAAAATTCTTATTTCTTTTAACAAAGGGGACTAAAAGTGATTAACTAAGGGAAAAAAAATTCAGTAAGAATTTATTTTGAGAATGAAAATGATTTTTGAAGGAGAAAATAGATATGGGGAGTAATTTTAAAAGGAATGACCCGGGGGTTAGTTTATCAAAATGAGGATTTTTTGGAAATTGATTTTCGTAAAAGAGGAAAGATGGAATTTTCCCAAATAAGGGGGTGCCGATTGGCATATCCCTTTATCTGTCTATCGGCATAGGGTTAAGTCAAATCACCCATACATTTTTATTGCACTTTCATGCACTTTTGTGGTATTTGGTAGGGTATGGAGTTAAATGGAATTTTAGAGATTTTGTTTTTTCCACGGATTTTAGGTATAAAAGGAGGGGTATGGGGTGCACTTTTGTCACCAACACCCACATTTATTTTCTTGCTACTCATTACTTATGCCCCAAATGGATTTTCCCATATATGAAGAATTATCCTCTTACCTTGAAGGTCTAGACACCACGTGCCTTTACAATTTTGTTTATGAGGCCTTCATCTTGCTACGTGTTACTCTGTGGAATAATTGAGCCATGGCCTGAAATTTACTAGCAGCGACGGTATAAGTGAAGTACCCTAAGGACCATGTCTTCAATTTTGTCCTGGATAAAGTCTATCCTACTGACGAGGAATTCTCAGTAATGTTGGGGGTCATCCCCAGTATTGCGATGTCCATGCCCATTTTTTCAAATTCTTCGTGGGCCTTTCTAGTGGAGTTGCTCCATATTTCTCCTTTTCCATCTCGACTGTTGGTTACTAGAGGAAATATTTCTCTTCCGGCATTTATCTATTAAGTGCGCCTTAGGGGTTTTGATGATATTGGCTTTTCCAGAGTTATTTCTTTGGGTCTTACTGTGAGGCTTTTACTAGTGACAAGGGACTTAATAGTTGATCCCCAAGTGATTGCGATAGTGACATGGATGTCTTACGACCATAATGTTACGACGGTGGTGTTGGCTGAGACCTTGAACGGTCTTGATTATTAGAAGGATGTCTGTTCCAAATTTCTGAGGGGGAACCTAATAATGTTGTTTATATGGCTTGAAGAGAGGTTTCGTTTGGCTGCCCCTCTTAGGTATCCCTTGGTGGGTGTGCCTAATTTTTTTGTTTAGACTTTCTTCAGTTTTGGCCAATTGGTAGAGAACTGTGTCAACAGACTTGTAGAACATGGAGCCTGGTGTCTTCATTGATCAGTGTCATGGTGGGGAGACTTGTGGCTTGTTTTTCATCCTTGAGAGTATCGATATTTGCGATTGGTTGGCTTTCGTCGGACTTACTTTTTTTCCCTGATGACTTCTACACTAAGTCGGATGGGAAAAATTGTGCCCCCTCGCATAACAAACTTGTTCTCGATGGAGGATATGACTGAATCATTGCGAATGACGGTGCGTTCCTTATGGAAGTTCCTCCGACTGTCTACCCACCCATAAAAATCTATAAGAGGGGTCTAGCATGTGTATGAGTACTACCTGAAGTAGTTGTAGAGGATGGTAATGGAGCAGATCATATAGGAAGAGACTATGCAAAGGTAGCTCGTCGCTTTTGACACCATGGAGGAAGGTGTTGTGGTTTTGTTTAGGCTTGTCAGGGCGTACCATTCCATGAAGAGAATATGGAGTGTTAACTAGGAGTGGGACTCTTGGGGAGCCCCGTTAGCCGGTATTGGTGACAAAGTGGGGTCGGCGGGAAGTTAAAGGCAATGTTTGGGAAGCTTGGTTGATATTTTTTGAAGCTATGATTACTTTGGTGTTTTGTGTTTTGTGTATTTGGAATAATGTTAGTGAAGTTAGGTAAGGATTAGGTTTAAAGATGTTTTAGTCAAGGTAAAGGGGTGGTTTATTTAATTCCTTTCACTGATACTTCTTATAACAGTGATTTATTCCTTAATTAGAAATAAAAAAATGATTTTGATAATATTTTATCGTGCCTTTTGATGAGTTTTGCATTTGAATTATCTATACCAATTTCTAAGGAATATATAATCATTTTTTCATGTAAATGATAAGATGGATCGTCGTTCTCGAGGGTTAGAAGAGAATAACATTTTTTTGAAAAAGAAGGGGACCATTCCCATGTATGGCATATGGGCGGCTTACATACCTCTAGGGTTTTAAAAACATTCATGAGCCTCATTTTGAAAAAAAATTCAAAAAGATTGCGTCCCATGTAGTTTTGGATAGGGGTAAATAAAGAAAAAAATTCAAGAATAGAAGGGGGGTAAGAAGAGTCATAGTGCACCGAGATTTCGAACTAAGGGTAAAAATCTTAAGGCAGTCCAGGTTTACTGGATGCACTATATCTTCTACATCGAGGTTTGTGAGCATAGAGTCACCTCCTGAGATAATTTTATTTACAATGTAAGGGATGATCCAATTCGGTTTGAATTTCCCTCTGGGATCCGAAATAGGTTATATGATCTCTTTGAGGTCAAGGTCTCCTTCTTGGACGTCGTGATCCTTGGCTTTTCAATTGAACGATCACGCTATCCAGCAATGATACCCATGTATATGATATAGAGCCTTAAGCCTTTTTTATCCAAGAATGATAGTTCGTAAAAGTGGCTCTGGTGTCAGTCATCTTTGCTAACTTTGCTTTTGAGCATGACACGCATGGAAATATATTTTTTCTCAACGGGTAGGACTGCTTCCATATCGTATGCTTGAGAATAAGGGTTAGCCCTAGTAGGCATTCTGATTGAGGTGAGGTAGCCCCAAAGGGCATAGGGGATCCGATCGGCCCAATCTCTGCAACTCTAAGTCATTTTCTTAATTATAGTTTTGAGTCTTTTGTTGGCTGCTTCGACAACACTATTGGTTTGAGGTCAGTAAGGAGAAGACTTCTCTGAATCCGATATTCATCGAATAGTTTTGTGACCTCGACATCAAAGTGGGGTCCATTAACTGATACTAATTCATAGGTAGGGATGTGCACGAACACAAATAGACTGATCAAATCGAAAAATCGAACCAGACCGAACCCACTGTTGCATTTTTTATTCGGTCTTAAAATGTAAATGACCTCAATATTCGATTCGATCTCAGTCTTGGGTTGTAAAATGGGGGTTTGGGCCGGACCGGATCGCTTTTATTATATATATATATATATATATATATATATATATATATATATATATATATATATATATATATATATATATATATATATATATATATATATATATATCATAACTCATGCACACCCCTGACCACAACATACCCTAACTAATTCTTATTTTCTCTTCTCTCTCTCTACAAACTACGACCACTCTCCTCTCACTCTTCCATTCTCTCACCTCGTCTCACTCCCATCTCCGGTGCCTAACCGACAGTCCCCTCATCTCGTCTCACTCTCCTCTCCGGTGCATAATCGGTAGTTGTTCCCTCGTGTCATATCACTCGGATCCGATTCAAGCAGAGGCAAGCCAATCAATCTCACGAATAGGTGAATCTCCTCTGGCTCCGATAGAGGCAAACCAAGTATATTTGTTTCTGATTTTTAGATCTACTATTCCAAATGCTATAAACGCTTGTGTATGTTTGTGGGTTTTTAGATCTACTGTTCCAAGTAAAGTACATATGTTTGCGGTTTTTAGACCTATAAATGATGTATGTTCTCCGGTGTTATATATGTTTGTGGGTTTTTTGTTTGTTCCGAATAGTGTATTGCAATTTATAACAATTGTTCGTGGTTTTTGTGTTTTTTCCAAAACATGTATCAGTTTTTTTTATAGAGGGGATTAGTAGGTATTATTAAATTATTTTTTAATGGATAATGTTTAATATAAGGGCTATTTTTTAAATAAATTGTGCTGTTTTTTAAAAAGAGTATTGTTTTAACT
Organism: Sambucus nigra; assembly: GCA_949130495.1. Taxonomy (NCBI): domain Eukaryota; kingdom Viridiplantae; phylum Streptophyta; class Magnoliopsida; order Dipsacales; family Adoxaceae; genus Sambucus; species Sambucus nigra. The sequence continues at coordinate 376,084,402 of OX422214.1, read as the reverse complement.
ACAAAAATTTGTTGTTTTTAGTAAACACTCAATATTTGTTTTACTCTTTTTTATGCAAACCATGATGTTGTTTTATGAAAAATGTGCTATTTTTTTATATTAGTTGCTTTGTATATTAATTATTTATGGACCGAATAGAACCAAGGCTGGACACAGATCACTTGAAAACCGAATAGGACCGATCCCAATTATTCCAGTCCGATCTCGATCGATGATTTTCTAGGACCGATTAATGTAATCCGGTCCAAAAATACCTTCAAATCGGATAGGACCGAACCATGAACACCCCTACTCATAGGGAACTCTATATCGACAGATAATGTTCTTTCTGATGAACTTGGCCATTTTCTTAGCATTTTGCACTACGAATAACTAGGCTTCAACCCATTTGGTGAAGTAATCAATGGCGACTAGGATGAATTTACAACTGTTAAAATCTCGGGGGGGTAACCTTCCATATGATATCAATGCCTCGGGTGGAGAAATCCCAGGGAGAGGTCTTGTTATATGGTTCTCGATGAGGTAAGTGTTGGAGATTAGCGAACTTCTAGCATTTGAGGCATCTTCGAACATAAGCAGTATAATCTTGAACAATAGTGTTCCAATACTATCCCTGACAGATGATCTTCTTGGTGGACATATGACCATTCATGTGGGGCTTGCACTCCTCACTGTTGATATTCTTCATCATTTCTTTAACATCCGCCCTAGTAATGCTGTGCAAACGAGTTCCGTCGAAATTTGTTTTGAAAAATGCTTTGTTGCAAACAATGTACTAGGCAGCTAGTTTGCGAAGAGTCGCACGGTCTTTCATATCTTCGTCTTTGGGATACATACCATGTTTGAGCATGCACCAAATGTTATAGTACCATAACCTAACCATATCATAATCTTACTCAATAATGAGCTCAATGTGGTAGAAGTGGGTGGGCATAACTTATTTCTGAACTCGAAAAGGGGCTATTATTATTCCCTCGGGCATATCGACTATGGAGGCTACGGTAGCAAGGACATCTGTTAGGATGTTATTTTCATGAGGCAGATAATGGAAGGTGACATCATTGAACTTGGATACCATCTCTTCAAGGTGGGCATGGAAGGGTAGGAGTTTCTTATCTTAGACATTCCACTTCCTAAGGATTTGGTTGACGATGAGGGAAGAGTCTCCGTAGACGTCGAGGTACCGGATTCCTTTCTTGAGTGAAATTTTGAGGCCTATAGTGGATGACTCATACTAAATCATGTTGTTGGTGCAAGGAAAATCTAGCTTGATGGAAATAGGGTATAAAAGACATTAAGGGCGATCAGTATTATCCCACTATTGTATCCTTTTTTATTGGCAGATTGATTAAATAACGTTTGACATCTAAGGTCCTCTTTAGAAGTGTAGATAATATCTTCATCTTGGAATTCAAACACCCATACATCAATTCCTTCCATGGGGTAATCATTAAGGTAGTCGAATATGTCTCTCCCTTTCATAACTTTTTGCGTAATGTACACAATATTGAATTCGGCTAGCAACGTCAAACACTGAGACATTTGACTGGACATAGTGGGTTTTTCTAGTAGGTATTTGATAGGATCCATTAGGTATACTAGTCTGATGGGAAAGGCAAGCATGTAGTGTCGTAAATTTTGTGTGACCCAAACGAGGCCTACACATGCTTTCTTCAAAACAGCGTAGTTGACTTCATACACAACCAGTTTATGACTCGCGTAATATATGTGGATCTTTTCTTATGGTATTCTTCAATGTGTTCAGCTAGCAAAGCCCCTACTACAGTGTTTGTGATGGTAAAATAGAAGAGGAGGGGGAGACCCGGCTATGGAGGCATAAGCACCAGAGGTCAGGTGAGGTATCACTTGATTCGATCAAAAGCTTCTTAGCAAGCCTCATTCTAGACTTTAGTTGAATTCTTTTAGAGAAGTTTGAAAATGAGTTTGTTGGTGGAGGTCGATTAGCTAATGAACCGATTGATGTACTGTAGTTTACCCAGGAATTCTCAAACTTCCTTCTCCGTTTGTGGTGGTGGAATCTCAAGTATGGCCTTCATCTTGGTAAGGTCTACTTCGATTCCCTTCTCACGGCCCATGAATCCCAAGAGTTTTCCTTTTGTGACACTAAAAAATAGATTTTTGTGGATTTATCTTCATCTAATATTGTCATTATCTCTTGAAGAACTTTCAAAGGGATGGAATATGACATTCCTAAGTTTTATACTTAATTATCATGTCGTCTACATAAACTTTGACCTTCTTATGAATAAGGTTGTATAGGATGGTTTCGGTAGCCTTTTGGTAAGTAGCCCCAGCATTTTTTAGTTTGAATGGAATAACGTGACACCCCAACTAATTAAATACTTGGTGATCAGTCATTTATTAAATTTAAATCATAATATCCAGTTGATTAGTCTTAGCATCACTGTCGAAAACTTTTTATTAGTTACTAACCACGTAGTATTTGAAAAGTTAGATGTCAAATTTTATCTTTTTAATATAACAAGCAAGCAATTAAATGATTAAATGGACATCCACCAACCAATAACAATCTCATAGGAATTAAAACGACATAATGAAATAAACGGAGTCAAGAGTAAACACATCTAATATAAAACGCAAATACAATAATCTGAAATGAAATAAATCCAAAACACTGAAATATAAATGATCGTCTAAAACAACAATCTCTAAATAACAATGGGCAACATGCCCTGACAGGAATAAATAATTTTGAATGAATCAAGGATAAATATAGAGACGTCTAGTACAGAGGTCCTGTAGCTTCCACAACAGCTACAGCATGTCAACTGAATGGAACTCCTATTCTTGGCGTTCTAGTGGTCGGGCACCTAAAAATATTTTACAAAAAAATGGATTTGAAAGAAAATGGATCAGATCCCAAGTTGAAAACATTTTTCAAATAGCAAGTATTTAAAGGCTTAAATACCAGATAATTGTATACATGTTAGTCAAGTGCTCTCACTTGAGATTCTCACCATAAAACTATTATGTACACCTAACGCATAATTATTACCCTTCCTAGTTACTTTACCCCAGAAAACTAGATTTTAACAATTCTCCATCTATTCGAACTAACCTATTGTGCCCGCCCGTATAATATAAATATATGTTATGTAGTTCCTCATATTTCCTTATTTGATTATAAGTATCGCATAAATCTATTAATTTCTTACACACTTAATATATATTTGCACCATCATTATATTCTACTAAACAACATAGTTGAATAAACACGATGTGTATATATATATATATATATATATATATATATATATATATATATTTCACTTCTATAATATATACTAATATCGTACCGCACAAAGGGGACACTAACGGTGCGTACATACTCTGCTATCAAGTCCTGGTACCTCACGTACATAATAAGGACTATCAATTCCGAATCTATCAAGAACTTTAATAAAACAAATCACACACAAACTGCAGACACCGCATTCTAAAACCCCCTAAGTCTCCTTAGACCCCTAGCACTTCCCCTTTCCACCGTAAACCTAGGTCACACTCCGAGTATCGATCTAGAGGCCATCGAGCTACCCCGAGCCCCATTTGACTCCGATCAACTCTACAGTCAAAGAAAAAACTCTTTGAATCTTTGAAGGGCTATGAATACCCTTTCCAAAGGTCCATCCCCTGTGTGAATTGGCATAACAGTTCGGACGAACGGACCATTTCCCTACTAAAAATTGAGTTAGAGGCCATCGGGCACCCCCGGGCCCCGAGTTGACCCTAATCAACTTCACCATCAGAGCAAAAACTCTTTGAATTTTTACAGGGCACTGAAATCCCTTTCCAACGGTCCACCCCGTGTGCAAAATTGTATAACCGTTCGGACAAACGGTAAGTTTTCCCTAAAAAATCGATCCGGAGGCCACTGGGCGCTTCCGGACTCCATTTTACCAAAGTCAACTCCTCATCTCGAACGATACTGAATGAATCATCGAAGGGCACTGAATACCATTTTGAAAGATCTCCCTATGCACGATTCTGACCTACAGTACGGATGAACGATTCGTTTTACTCCAGGAGGTCACCGTATGCTTTCGGACGCCGGTTGACCAAGGTCAACTTTATAAACTAAGGAAGACACTTTGGAATGTCAAGGTACATCTCCTAAACTTTCCAACAGTCCACCCCGCTCATGATTCTGGCTTACCCTACGAAAGAATAATCCATTTGCGCCAGCAATCTCCCGTCCAAAGGACCGACGTGCGCTTTTAAGCCACATTTGACCCAAAGTAAACTACCGGACATGGGAGAAGTCCAAAGGACTCTCGGAGATGTACGAAATAACTTTCTAACAATATAGTCCGTGCACGATTCAGATCAATAGTTTGTTCTCTACAATCAGTTTTCCTAAAAAGTCAACACGAGACTACCAATCGGCAGGTTCTGAACCCTGTCAATCGGCACATTGTCAGGGGTTACCTGCCGATAGGCACACCCTGGGGTAAGTCGATTGGCACCCTCCTTGGCCCAGTAAATAAGGTCCATGACCTCACTCCCTAAAAAGGGAGAAGAAATACATCAGCATCAGTGGTCTTAACAACATTCTCTCGAAATCAATGAAGTTCCATATGAGAAATTCCATTCAAGCCTAAATCCCAATTATTTTCACACCCAATTTGGCAATTATCATCATTCAAAGGAGTTCATCCAAGATCCAAGGAAGGTCCAATTCCTTTTCCCTCTTTTTTTAATCTCTTGTTTGTGCATAAGTTACATTAGATTCATAATCTAGTTTCACTCTAGTCATACATATTAACATCCACACTTTTATTAGTATATTGCACATACTTTATTTTTCATAAAAAACTCAAAAACAAATAAAAGAGGGTTACACTTGTAATTTCCAAATGGAATTATCCATCATGCTATTTCCAAAACAAAAAACACATTTTCTACACGTACACACATAATAAAATTTCGCTTGAATCTATAGGATAAAGCCCACCCCTATTCTACATTCGAACTACATGGACTTTGATGACTTCATAGGCTACGTAGGCGTCTCAGATTAAAATCGAAGACTCGAGTTCAGTTTTCCAATTTCTCTTATATTCAAAATTTCTTAAAATCCCTCGTTTACATAATTATCATACATATACATATATCATGCTTATTTGCATTTCGTCTGACACATATTATCGTTTCCCAATAAAGATCAATATCACGATGAATGCTCATATTATATCTTCTACATTTGTTATTACATTGGGAATACTCATGTGGATGACTTCACCCTACCTTTTCCATGGTATGGGTTAAACGATTCCAATCTCCATTATATAAACACATAAACACACTTCACGGGGATAAAGAAAAATATTAAAATTTTCCCATCAGAGACCGAAAGGGCGGGATGGGTGCCTAACACCTTCCCATTCCTTAACTTAGCCCCCGGACCTCCGATCTATTGGTTTCGTATGAATCAGTTTATCCTTGATGCGTCTCTCTCGAAGTGGCAACATGTTCTTTTACCTGTTTTGTGCAAAATAGGTTGGCGAATACATCTCTTTACATTCACCACACACCGACAATGTCCGAAGCACCTTTTGAAGAAGGGTGTGAGACCGTGGCGCAGTTCTTTCTCGAGGGATCCTCCTCCCCCCCCCCCCCCCCCCCGAACGCCCCGCGCCTGGGATGACCACAGGGGCAACTCCGCTGGGGACTATTTTTAAGAGGGCTAGACTTTGTTTACAAGGGTGTTTTATTTTCTTGTATATCCCCATGTTTTCTTGTTCCCCTTTATTATTCATATTTACCTCATGCTTATGTTACTATTTAAACACTTGTAGAATACTATCCATGTACACTTGACACCACGTGCACCTAGCATCACGTATATCCATATGTTGAAAACATCACTTAGAAATCCATGCTTAGGTGTCACTAGAACACACCTACACTTATATATATCCATGTTCACTTTATAACACACTAACTTGTAGATAATTACACATCACTTATCCATGCTAAGTATAGATTTTCTATTTGTACTTGTACCTTGCTCTCTGTTTGACATGATCAAGAAAAGATACTCTCTCCATAAGATACTAATATAAGAATCATGCATGATTCACACAACATCATCAAAGAGCATTGCGACTGACCAAATTGTGTCCCGTAACTGGAAAGTCACTTCATGATGGGCGCTGGTCCGGCAGGTCACAGTTAGCCTAAGCGATATGACTCTCAGCTTCCATTGGACAAGTACCTTCGACGTATATTGAATGGTTCCCCCGCATCGTACTGCTTTACCGAAGTCATGATGAGAGGTATATCGCAGGGAACTCGTTTAAGTACGTAGAGTATATCGAATTCTCTCTCACGCATACCATCCCCGTTAGGTATATAGTGAGGCAATTCACGTACACTCAGGTGTCTCAAATGTCTTGTCCACATGTACCAATTGCCCTCAAAGGCAAGATGTATATCGTGGAAGTCACGCCAAAGGGGTGAACACCTTCCAATTAACCCAACCAACTGCATACCCGCATATAGGTGTCAAGCCTATTACACACATGTTAGATTGTCGGTTTCGACCCGAAATTCCGGGTCAACTTGCTGCCCAAAGTTTTGCGCAATTTTTAAAATGGGACCCTACCCGTGAGCCTGGTTACAGGTCCAACCATAGCTCTACATATGTTGCAAACCCAATTTTTCTAGGCTCGGGTCCCATCTAGCATTTCATTCTGAACTTAGGTAAACTTAACACAAGTGAGAACCTAATAAACATAATAATCATGTTGAGATCCGTCTCTCGTCTTTTCCTCTCTTTATCCACAAAAGTGTCCAAAAACATTTATCCCTCTTTTATCAAAAATAGGAAAAATATTTTTCCTCCTTTTCCCTCAAAACAAAAAAAAAAAAAAATTCGTCCTCATCTTTTCCAAAAATGTCAAAAATATTTTCCTCCTTTTCCAAAAATAATAAATGTCCCTTTTCTTTTTCGAAAATAAATTCTAATTTTTCTCCTTCTCAAGTTGATCACATACCTTTAGCCTGGCTCCCTATTGGATTCGGTCTTCAATTGAACCCCTTCGAAGTTCTGTCAGTTCCATTTACTTCCTCCGAGTCCGAAACTCACCCGCCTTCCATGGAGAACACGGATCAAGTGTCGAATGTACAGTCAGATTTATTGACGATTATACCTCAACTCACTGCCAAAAATGACAACCTACAAACCGAGGTTCATGAGATGCAAAGAAATCGGGTCCCTATCCCCAGAGATCCTGAGGTCATGTTCCCTCGTGCCATGGGTCCACCTGCACCCGAGCGTATTTGGGTTCCTAAAGAATACCATCATGCTCCACGTGCTCCTCCTGCTAATGGGACACCACCAGCCGAGCTTCCTATCCAAACCTTGCTCAAACCAGGGCTAATTTACCCATAATTGTTGATCCGATAGAAGAAGAACTGAACAAGGACAAGGAAGACCTTCAGATGTTAACCAAGAAATTCGATCAGGTTAGAACCTCTAGGAACTACATGGACTACACCCACATGTCTCCCTATCCTAAATCCAGGTTTCCAGAAAAATTCAAGATGCCCAATATCGAGAAGTTTGGAGGCAATGGACCCACGATTCTTCATCTCCATAGCTATCACCAAGCCATGACTCTTCTAGGGGCTTTCGAAGAAATAAGGGCTTAGATGTTCCAGCAGACATTGAAAGATAGCTCCCTCCATTGGTTCCTATCCCTTAAAGAATCGAAAATGTGTAGTTGGAAAGACGTTGCCCCTGAGTTCATGTCACGGTACAAGTACAACAAAGAGATAGAGGTTACCCGCCGTGACTTAGAGCTACTTAAATAGAACCCTGGGGAATCGGTCAGAAATTTCATAGAAAGATGGAGAGAAAAAGCAGCTACCATGACAAATCGGCCTTCCAAAGAAGAATAAGCTAGCATTGTGAAGAAGAACTTCCTACCCCATGTTCGAGAAACAATAAGAGGACAGTACTACCCTCACTTTCGAGCCCTCCGAGAAGCAGGAGTAGAAATTGAAGAAGGTCTTTGATAAGTTGCTTTTTGCATGTGGTCGTTATCTTCAAAAGTCAATCTCAAAATCCCTTGAATACCTACAAAACTTTGTTTAAAATAATTTGTAACGTGGTAAGTACGAGTATCAATCCAACTTTCAGGGTGAAACAATTGACGGGAACACTTGCAATTCAATTTTTTTTTTTTTTTTTTTATTTTTCTTATTTAAAACAACTTCAAGGGAAAATTAACTAATAAATGCTAAAAATTATGAAATGACTAGTGTAAAAAATGTGAGAATGTCAAGAGATGGGATTACATCGCATTATTAATTATTTTAATTTCTCAATTTATTAATATAAAATATTTCGAGATAATATTATATCGGTAATCTAACTCTCGTTACAATTATAAATTTAATAATATCTTTTTCAGAAAATTAATTTAAAAATGTCATAGGTTGAAAAATTAAGAACTATACTTTGTTCAAAAAATTACCCGCTAGGATCAATTTAACAAAAATAGTATGAATTCTCAAATTTCAACACAAAATTAATATTCAAATTTCGAAAAAACTTATCTCTAGTTCGATCCCTAAATTCAAACATTAATTTGTATAATTAATTTACTAACTCTCGTTACATAAATTAATTGGTGGCAGTCAAAAATTAATTTTCCTAGAAATATAGCATTAATGAAATTAATTAATTAATTAAATTAATATCCTACATAGTGCATCCCATCCCTTGAACAGGGTGACTAGTTAAGCATAATGAAGAAATTAATCACAGTCAGAAACAAGGAACAATAAATCAAAAAGTAGAGCAAGAATACAATATACAAAAGTCTCCCTTTGAATTGATTCCTTGAATTGCATTCATGCACGTGTGTCCCAATGTTTTCACAAATCTAGAACTTGATTGCATAAAAAAAACTAAACCTAAAAATTATTCTAATGCAAAACAAATTTTTTTGTATTTTTTTGGAATGTTTTTGCTATACCTACTATGTACATAATATACACAGTGTTTCTCTCTTTTGCAGTCTCTCTCATCTCTATCTGTGTGAGTCCTCTTTAAAAATTAGCCTTCCCCTTTTTTTATAGCCCATGATTTGGACTTTTTGAAGATAGATTGTTTTGGGATTCATTTTAGCCAAGTCAAGGACATGTGAGTTTTTTGGTTCCTTTTTTGTGGCATAGGATAAAAAAAGTCTCCTATTTTCATGGAGTTTTAGTCAAAAGGCAGGTGGGGTTTTCGATTTTGGGTTGAAATAGGGTTTCGGGTTGGAGATGGCTTTTGGACTGAGGTGATGATGGGTTTGGTAGGGTCGGAATGGGTGTGGGTGGTTTTGGGTCTGCCCGATTTTTGGCCAGGTTGGAACTCAGCAAGGGGTGGTCTCGGGTTTGTCACGGGTCGAGATGGTTGGAAGGTAGTTCGAAGGTGGGTCGAGATGGGGTAATGGGATCGGGTTGGTTTCGGGTTAAGGGGAAACGGGCCTGGATTGAGGTTCTCGGTTTGGAGAGTTGAGTTAAGGTAGAATACGGGTGGTTATGGATATGGATGTTTGAGTTATTAATGGAGGTGAGTGAATGGATTTAAGGTTTGGGTGTGTTAATGGAGGTAGAAGAGAGAGAAAGGGGTGTTGGGAGGTTGAAGATGGGTTGGGAGGAATGTCGGGTGTGAGTGAAGTGTTTGGTAAGGGTGGTATGTGTGAGTTATTGTTTGGGTGTATGTTAGGGTGTAGGTAAGTTTTGTGTGTGTTTTTGTTTGGACCCTTAAAATTAAAACTAACTAACTAAAAAAAATAAAATTAGTAAAATTAAAATAAAAATAAAAATCTATTAAAAAAATAAAATCCAAATCTATAAATAAAAGACACAAATTAAAAATGAAACTAAAAAGAAATTAAAATAAAATAAAAAACTATTAAAACAAAAAAAAACTAAAATCCCAAAAAAATATAAAATCTAAAAAAAACTAAAAATAAATGAATTCCTAAAAAAAACTAATCCTAATAAAAATAAAAATTAAATTATACTAAATAAAAAGAAATAAAAAATAAATCCTTAAAATTCTAAATAAATATAAAAATAAAAATGACTCAAATAAAAATCTAAAAAAGTAATAAAAGTACAAACTCAACATACACAGGCATTTGGGAAGGCTTGGGTCAGGTCTGGGCTCGGGTTTTGGGTTACGGGACAGGGTATACAGACTTAGCTCCATTTTTGTTACAATTTCCTTGATTTGAGCATTTGAACACCGAAACATGCATTTGACCTATAAAATAAACAAATAAGCATATAAGACCATTTTTATTAAAAACGAGCGACTAAAATGCATCTATTCGGGGCATAAATTATACATTTTTAGGTGCTTATCACACCACTCCCAAACAGAACATCTCGTCCTCGAGCAAAAATAGAAAAGTAACCAAAAGTGTGTCACTTCTACAGGCACTAGCGATTGCACTTCGCATGTGCAATAAGCCGTTAAACCCATAAGTTTTCCTAGAGGACGAGTGGTGTCTCGTGAGGGTTTGTAGTGAATGTACCCACAAAATTTGAAAACTTATTTAAATGCAGTATCTGAGTAGATGATGAAACGCTATACAACCAAACTTAAAAGGACGTCAAGGAACACCGTATTCAACTATCAAAATGAGATATCAAATTACTTAATACCAAAAGCGTAAGCCTTCCTAAAACTTAGCATGTGTTAATGTGAAACAATCTTAAGTGTCATTAGAGTAATTCCTAGATTGCCTTTATAGAATCAAAGCTTTGACTTCAATTCTCACTGGATATATCTCTTTGAATCGAACTCTCTGAGAATTGGGTAAGTGTATCTCTCTAGTATGTGAGGATGTGTGTAAATGTAAATGAGTTCAAACGTCTCACACACTTTATTGAAAATGACGGATACATGAAAAAATTTTGATCACATGAAAGATTGCAAACCACTATATTGAGAATGTCGAGTTATTCACTATATAATCTTCTCATTTGCCCGAACACTTTATCAAGGGTGAAAAATGTCATTTATGAAAGGTATGAAAGGATAATGAAATGAAGAAGATGAATGATAGGGTTTTTTAGAAGAGTGTGACACACTTTGAATAACTAATTTCTTTATTTCTTTTGAATTTTTGATCGCGTGATCCTTTTTCTTTGTTTTTCTTTTTTTTTTACTCATTTTTCTATTTTTTTGCGATGCATATTTCTTTTCATAACGAAAATGAAGACAATTTACATTGATAATTTCAAACTCTTTTTCTCAAAAATGATAGTAATGATGGGAAATGACATATGGATGGTATCTGGGACATATATGGGTCAGGAAAACATGGAATGTTAATAGGTGGAGTGAAGGGTAAAAATGGTAAGTATATGGTAAAATTAGTTTAGTGCTCGGGACAAACTACAAGACACGTGTTTCTTACAACTCAAAAGTGATGTCATTCTCAGTGATTACGCCAAATTTGAAAAATAATGAGACCGTGCAATGACAAAATGTAGTACCCAAAGAAAGTTGAGTCAACTTGTGACTCGGAGATACGTAAAAAACCTCAAAAAGGCAAAAAGCTCAAATCTCACGGGTTTAATTCGCCACTAGTGATCTTTTAAAGCTCTCTTGAGAATATAGTTACTCTTCAACTTTTGATTATAAACGTGATAGTGCAAAGTGCCGAGTTTAGGAATTCATGGTGCAAGTACGCTTTAAGAGGTATTAATTAATTTAAGATTAAAAGCATAATTTTTTGGGTCAAACACATGTATTCCGAGATTTCTGAAAGAGGGTTGATAGACGATTCATGTCATAAAATTTATTTTTAACTGAACAAAAAGTTTAAAATTACTTATTTCGGAAAAATTTCAAAAGAGGTACGATTTTGATAAATTTCCCACCCCCAAACAAAAGAGAAAATCGTCCTCGATGTTTAAAACGATATATAAAAAATGAAAAGCATAAGGGAGGAAAAATATTACCATAATGAACTGCTTATGAAAATGTACTGCATTGTGCAGAGATAAAACCTGAAGAACAGATACGACACAAACACGTACAAGTCTATAAAGCATGTGAAAATCATTAGGTGGTGTGAAACACCACCCCCAAACAGGATAAGGCTCAAACTCAGAAACAACAAATGATGAGCTGCCTTCCAGTAGCGCTAAGTTTAATGTCTTCATTCAGACCAAACCAATCTCACCCTAAAGGTAAGAACTATGAAAGCACGGGGCGACAAAAAATGGGGTGATGAAAATCACCCCTAAACAAGACAGAAGTGTCAGTCTTATTGGATAAAGGCGAAAGCGGGTCAATGCACTTGTATGGCAAAGTGCATCACACAATGCAAAGCATCGGTGGACCATGGGTGGGTGGAAATTAGGATAAAGGTGAGAAAGGCATGGGTGATTAAGCATCGATCACGGGCCTTATTGAGCCGAAAGGTGAGGGCAACAAGGGCCCTATAAGAATGGTGCTCTAATTGGATGGGGAGGAAAAATGGTATGGCAATAGTGAAGGGGTGGACCGCACAGAAAGTGCACGGCCATTCTATAATTCGACGATGATAGTGGTCGCACCGTGACACACCAGGGTGCTCTAAATGGAAAAAATCAACACCATAAGGAAGTGTTGTGCATAAGGTAATAAGCTTGGTGTCACAAAAGAGTAGAGTAGCATTACTACTCTTATAGAAATCGGGGTGGAAGAAAAATGCAAGAATGGGATCGTGGAGCACTAGGGTGGAGGGTGGGTGTAGGTGAGGACCTAAATGCTTAGATGTGAATAGGGAAATTATAATATCAAGGTCCGAATGAAGTGGTGGTGTGGTAGGGACAGTATGTGGGTCGAGTTGGACAAATGGTGGGGGAAGATGATCTAACTCGAGAGTAGGAGAGAGACACTCCTCGTGAGGCTCGGAGTGATCCTCAAGGGAAATCATAGGAGGAGGTGGGAAAGTAAACGATGGAGTGATTAACTTAGACACCCGAAAGTCACCATCCGAAGTGGTGGAAAAACCTAAAGAGGCTCCGAAATTCGAGATAGATGAATCAACATGAATATATGGCTCAACGGGATCCAAGCATGGTGGTACAGGATCCAGATCCAGAGAGGTAGAAACCATCTCGAATTAAATATCGAGAAAATGGTGAGCCCTCATAGCCAGAGCTAACCTAGGATGAAGTGGTTCCTTGGGAACGCACAAAGTGGGCTCAATAGGTGTAGACTCGGGCATTATTTTGGATTCAGCGGGAAAGGGACTGTGAACCTCGAGTGTGGGGTCATTTGGATATGACGGGATCAAATCAGTCTCGCAAATGAAAGGTAAGTCAACACAGTTGTCAACTTGAGTCCCGGACCATGGAATGGTCTCAACATCGGGATTCTCGGGGGGGATAGGGTTGGTCACACTCAAAATCAGTGGTATAAGACAACACATCATCACTCCACATGGGGGCAACAACGGGTTGACTTAAGGTGAAATCCGACTCGTGCACACACTCAAATGCAATAAACATTTGTTCAAGCCGTTGAAGGACTTCATTTTGAGATTGAAGAGTGTGCGCGAACTTTTGTAAGAGGCTCTCGAGAGCGAATGTGCAAGGTGGTGGGGAGATGTCGGTGGGTGGAGGTGGTGGGTGAGGTGGACACAACTTGCTATAGACACTAGGAGGAGGAGAATACTCATATAAAGTGTGTGGAATGGAGCCAAGTACAGCATTCACGGGAGAAGCATTGCCGTGAGAGAAAAAAAGTTGATCAGCATGACGAGCATAGTAAGGAGCCTGATAGGTATGAGGTGCACGAGGTGGCGATGACGACTGATGGAAACCATAAGGATCCACAACATCGTATTGGGATTCATATTGCATGGAAGTGTGATCAGGCCGCCATGAATAGCTCGGGTACTCGTACCCCTCGGCATTGGATATGTCATGAAAATACGTCGAGGGTGGTTCCGAAACAGTGTCATATGGAGACACGTGTTCCATTTTGGGTTCAAATGGAGAGAAAATAAATGGACACGCATGGAACAAGTGCTCGACAAGAAAGCAGTGTGTGCACGGCGAAACATGGGATGTGTTGTCACTCATCACCGGAGGCGATGGAGTAGGATATGTGTACTTGGACGACACACGAGTATCAACGGTGGGAGTTTGAGAGTTAAAGCCGTGAATTAATGAATGGAGGTTTGATTCGGGCTTAACATCAAGCGAACTTTGAGAGAATGGGAAATGGCCACAGTATTCCTGTAAAGGACGTTCTTCGGCCATGACGAGAGGAATATTTTTGGGTTTTTAAATATTTTTTAAAATAAAAGAAAATATTTTGGGGATTTTTGAAAATAAGAAAAAGAAAATCTTTTTGGCATTTGGAATATGGGAAAAAATCTTTTAGGGATTTTTGGAAATATATAAAAAAAAATGAAAATATTTTTGGGATTTTTCGGAGAAGGGGAGAAAATGGTCTCTTGATTTGGTCGAACTAACTAAAACCGACTACCTAAAGAATTGAATTGGACACACACGAGTTAAGGAAAGATCCTAACAAGAACGTAGCCAATTATTATCTTCAAAATTAGTGAAAGGGGTGGTCAAATTTTAATTAAGTCTATGGGAGACAAAAATCACGGAATTTATCTTTGTGATCGCCTGTTGCAAAAATGTGTTCCTGCGGGGCTAGCTAATTGAATTGTTTTAAATTTAATGAAAGCTAGGGTTGCACACAATGGATAAGAGAGTGAGTCAGGTGATGAAATCCCTTCTCGTTTCAAAGACCGGGTCCTGGTCTTAGGTAAAGTAATTCATCAAACCATTCAATTTAAGTGCGATGCAGAAATTAAAAGCACACACGAGCAATTAAGCACACAAAAATTGAACTCGCTTGCAGGAGATTCGCGAGGGATAAAGAAATGTACCTCCCACGGTTATTACACAAGTGGGGTGAAGACCGAGTTGAGTCGACTGGGGCGAAGTTCGCCTACTTCAGTCGTCCCCAAGAGTCCTACCGACCCAAAGTAGAGAGGCTTCAAAATGCTCACCTTTGGACGCCCTCTCTCTACCTTGTCTGATTTTTCTTTTCGCTATTGGATTTTTAGGAATAATTATTACAAATAAATCGGTGTCAAAAAATCACCCAAATAAATACAAAACTTCAAAAATCCTGTACAACCAGTCTAAGGCGGAGGGAGAAGGAAAACTGCAACTAAAAATAAATAAATAAAAGAAACAAATTACAAGTCTTCAACATTGTCTCCACGTCAAGAAAGCGGCAACGGCGCCATTTGATAAGAGACTTTTTGCGTGTGGTCATTGTCTTCAAAAGTCAATCCCAAAATCCCTTGAATACTAACACAAATTTGTTTAAAACAACTCGTAATGCGGTAAGTACGGGTATCATTCCAACTTTCAGGGTGAAATAATTGACGGGAACACTTGCAATTCAATTTTTTATTTAAAATATTTTTTTATTTTTATTTTTTATTTTTTATTTAAAACAACTTCAAGGGAAAATTACTAATAAATGCTAAAAATTATTAAATGCCTAAATAACGATAAATAATGTGCAATCGAGTGTGAAAAATTTGAGAATGCCAAGAGATGGGATTACACTGCATTATTAATTATTTAAATTCCTCAATTTATTAATTTGAAATATTTCGAGATAATATTAAATCGATAATTTAACTCTCATTACATTTATAAATTTAATAATATATTTTTAAGAAAACTAATTTAAAAATGTCACACGATGAAAAATTAAGAACTATAATGTGTTCAAAAAATTACCCGCCAGGATCAATTTAACAAAACTAGTATGAATTCTCAAATTTCAACACAGAATTAATATTCAAATTTCGAAAAAATCTATCTCTAGTACAATCCCTAAATTCAAACATTAATTTGTATAATTAATTTACTAACTCTCGTTACATAAATTAATTAGTGACAGTCAAAAATTATTTTTTCTTGAAATATAGCATTAATTAAAACTCAATTAATTAAATTAATATCCTACGCAGTGCATCCCACCCTTTGAACAAGATGACTAGCCAAGCGTAATGAAATAATAAATCACAGTCATAAACATGGAACAATAAATTAAAGAGTAGAGCAAGAAATACAATACACAAAAGTCTTCATATGAATTGATTCCTTGAATCGCGTTCATGCACATGTGTCCCAATGTTTTCACAAATCCAGCACTTGATTGCATAAAAAATTCTAAACCTAAAAATTATTCTAATGCTACACTAATTTTTTTATATTTTTTGGCATTTTTTTATGTTCCTACTATGTACATAATATACCCAGTGTTTCTCTCTTTTGTAGTCTCTCTCATCTCTGTTTGTGTGAGTTCTCCTTAAAAATGAGCCTTCCCCTTTTTTTAGAGCCCACAATTTGAACTTGTTAAAGAGAGATTGTTTTGGGATTCATTTTGGCCAAGTCAAGGACACGTGAGGTTTTTGGTTCCTTTTTTTTATGGCAGAGGATAAAAAAGGCTCCTATTTTCATGGAATTTTAGTCAAAGGCAAGTGGGGTTTTTGGTTTTGGGTTGAAATCGGGTTTCGGGTTGGAGATGGGTTTTGGTTTGTGTGTTCGTTGGAGAGGGTTGCCATGGATGGATTTTGGACTTAGGTGATGACGGGTTTGGTAGGATCGAAATGGGTGTGGGTGGTTTTAGGTCTGCCGATTTTTGGTCGGGTTGGAACCTAGCAAGGGGTGGTCTCGGGTTTGTCACGATATGAGATGGTTGGGAGGTAGTTCGAATGTGGGTCGAGATGGGGTAATGGGGTCAGATTGGTCTCGGGTTAAGGGGAAATGGGGCTGGATTGAGGTTCTCGGGTTGGAGAGTTGAGTTAAGGTGGAATAAGGGTGGTTATGGATATGGATGTTTGAGTTACTAATGGAGGTGAGTGAATGGGTTTAAGGTTTGGGTGTGTTAATGGACATAGAAAAGAGAGAAAGGGGTGTTAGGAGGTTGAAGATGGGTTGGGGGAATGTAGGGTGTGAGTGAGGTGTATGGTAAGGGTGATGTGTGTAAGTTATTGCTTGGGTGTATGTTAGGTTGTAGGTAAGTTTTGTGTGTGTGTTTTTGTTTGGACCCTTAAAATTAAAACTAACTAACTAAATAAATAAATAAAATTAATAAAATTAAAATCTATTAAAAAAATAAAATTCTTATATATAAATAAAAGACATAAATTAAAAATAAAAATATATTAAAACAAAAAAAAAATCTAAAATCCTAAAAAAATGTAAAATCTAAAAAAACTAAAATAAATGAATTCCTAAAAAAAAGTAATCCTTATAAAATAAAAATAAAATCATACTAAATAAAAAGAAATAGAAAATAATTCCTAAAAATTCTAAATATATCTAAAAATTAAAAAGACTCAAATAAAAATCTAAAAAGGTAATAAAAGTACAAACTCAACACGCATAGGGCTTGGGGAAGCATTGGGCCAGGTCTGGGCTCGGGTTTTGAGTTACGGGACAGGGTGTACAGGCTTAGCTACATTTTTATTGCAATTTCCTTGATTTGAGCATTTGAACACCACAACATGCATTTGACCTATAAAATAAACAAATAAACATATAAGACATTTTTTATTAAAAATGAGCGACTAAAATGCATCTATTCGGGCATAAATTATACACTTTTGAATGCTTATCAGTCTTGCCAAGACAGAAGTTGAATCAAAGAAATCCTGTGGACAGTTTACTCCTAAAAAGTTTGAGAAGACTGATAGTACCACACTTTCTACTATCAATAACATCTCTCAGCGTGTCGCTTTGTGGATATTGAAAATCCACACAAACCCAATCTAGAAGGAATATACTGAGCTTCACGCTCCTCTCTTCAAAGTCTACCAGTCTCTCTTGAACCGAAACTTAATCAAACCCACGGACCCTCGTCCATTACCAAATCCACTTTCGAAAAACTTCAAACCTGATGCCCATTGTGACATTCACCAAACTGCTAGCCATTCCACCGACCAATGTTTGAATCTCCGAAACATAATCCAAAGCCTAATTGATCGGGGTATCATTGCCCCACCAGCTAATCCTAAACTAAACACTACCCATAATCCATTCCCGAATCATGCAAACGCCATCTTTCAAGAAGAAGACTCAGAACTCGACCCATCCACCCAAATCATGCCAGGTAAATCACCAGTCATACCCATATACTCTCCTAAACATCTCCAAACATGCCCATATTTCCTCTTACACCCTACCAGCTTCACCGATTAAACCTTATCACTCCACACCAGAGCATGCATCGTTGTCCATACCCGTTTTGGAGGTAAAGATATGGAATTATTTGAAGTGCTTAACCAACTCCTAGACTTCGGGCTGAAATTGCACTCCTAGATGACCATCGATGCCAGAGATTTAGTGGGTTATTCATAGAAGCTCGAAAATGGGCTCGAGAGTCAGATAACTGGGTGGCGCCAGTAATACACCAAAAATAGGAATCTGGCACGGTTTTGAACTATGCCAGAATCAGGTGTTCCAAAATGACTAGTTTTTTTCTGGCACGGCTCAAAAGTGTGTCAGATTTCACCAAACATGAACACTTTTATCACACACTTTTAAACTGTGCCAGAATTTGATATTTCTGGCACAGTTTTGAGTTGTGCCGGATTCAGCACATTTTGATAAACTTTTGGCACAGTTCAAAACCGTGCCAAAATTTGATACACTTGTGGCACGGTTTTGAACACTGCCAAATTTTTGGAAAAAAGAAAAAAAATATTTGAAAATAAGAAAATTCACAAATTGCTAATCTCGTAAGTTGTTGATAAACTAATGTGCATACAAACTTCAAATATTACAAATAATAATAGTTCACATACCCAAAAAATTGGGCAAAGTTTTCTCTATTTTTTGGACATTCTAACACCTGTTAATATAATACCTGCGTAATGTAAAGCCCGCACGGCCATAAAATATAACAATGAAATGACAAAAGCCTGCACGGACATAAAAGCAAACAATAAAGCTACAAAAGTCCGCACGGACATAACACAAAAAATATAATCCTGAATATTAACGAAATTAAGTAAATAATCTTCTTGTTGTAGACCAATGACTTCATGTGTTCCACGTGGATAAAAGCTAATGGAAAAATTTTATCATGCAAAAAACTAAGACACAAAAGGCAATGATGTTAGTAACCGAGTAATTTAAAAAAAAGTTTTACTCAAGCTGAAAATTGGCATATACGAATTAAAATTATTATTGTATTCACAAATCGATATTGTTGTGACTACGTGATCAGATCCTATAAGATACATTAGTCCCATGCGAGGTGTTAGTGCTTCTTACTAGGCCGTTTGGGGACTAATTTAAGTTTTCACCCTCAAACGGCATGTTTTTAAACCTAATCTAGATAATTTCAAATTATCGTCATATTCTCAAAACGGGATACACATGACTACACGATCAGGTCATTTAAGTTACATTGGTCTCGTGCAAGGTGTCCATGCCTCTTCCGGAGCCATTTGGGAGCAGGTTTGGGTTTTCACCCCAAAGGACATATTTTTTAGCCTAATCTAGATATATTTATATTATCATCATATTCTCAAACCAGAAGAACCGTGACTACGCGAACAGTTCCAACAAGTTATATTGGTCCCATGAGAGGTGTTCGAACCTCCTACGGTGATGTTTGGGGGTTAGTTTAGGTTTTCACCCTTTAACGACTTATTTTTAAGCCTAATCTAGATATTTTTTAATTATCATCATATTCTCAAATCGGGATACCCAGGACTACGCGGTCAGTTCCTATAAATTACATTGGTCCCGTGCGAGGTGTCTCTACCTTTTACGGGACTGTTTAGGTTTTCACCCTCTAAAGGTTTGTTTTTAAGTCTATGTGTTGATTTTTGCAAATTATCATCATATTCTCAAATCGAGAGTCCCGTGACTACGCGATTTGTTACTATAAGTTACATTGGTCCCATGCACGGTGTTCGTGCCTCTTACAGTGACGTCTGGGGGTTGGTTTAGGTCTTCACCCTTTAACGGCTTGTTATTAAGCCTAATCCAGATTTTTCAAATTATTGTCATATTCTCAAATCAGGATACCCATTACTACGCGGTCAGTTACTGTAAGTTACATTGGTCCCATGCGAGGTGTTTATGCCTCTTACGGGGTCGTTTGGGGGTTAGTTTAGGTTTTCACCCTTTAACGGCTTGTTTTTAAGTCTAAGTGTTGGTTTTTGCAAATTATCGTCATATTCTCAAACTAGAAGACCCATGACTACGCGTTTAGTTGTTACAAGTTACATTGGTCCCGTACGAGGTGTTCGTGCAGCTTACGGGATTATTTGAGTGCTGGTTTAGGTTTTCACCCTTTAATGGTTTATTTTTAAGTCTAAGTGTTGGTTTTGCAAATTATCATCATATTCTCAAATCGGGAGTCCCGTGACTACGCGGTCAATTCCTAGAGGTTACATTAGTCCCGCGAGAGGTGTTCGTGCCTCTTATGGTGACGTTTGGGGGATGGTTTAGGTTTTTACGCTTTAACGACTTATTTTTAAGTTTAAATTGTTAAGTCTAAGTGTTGATTTCTACAAATTATGGTCATATTCTCAAATAGGGAGTCTTGTGACTTCGCGGTCAGTTCTTACAAGTTATATTGGTCCCATGTGAGGTGTTCGTGCCTCTTACGGTGATGTTTGGGGGATGGTTTAGGTTTTCACCCTTTAACGGCTTATTTTTAAGCTTAACCTATATATTTTCAAATTATCATCATATTCTCAAATCGGGATACCCCTAACTACGTGATCAGTTCCTACAAGTTACATTAGTCCCGTGCGAGGTGTCCGTGCCTCTTGTAGTGACGTTTGGGGGCCAGTTTAGGTTTTCACTATTTAACGACTGGTTTTTAAGCCTAATCTAGATATTTTCAAATTATCATCATATTCTCAAACCGAGATACCCGTAACTACGCGATCAGTTCCTACAAGATACATTGGTCCTGTGCGAGGTGTTTGTGCCTCTTACGGGGCTATTTGGGAGCTGGTTTAGGTTTTTACCCTTTAATGGTTTATTTTTAGGTCTAAGTGTTATTTTTACAAATTATCGTCATATTCTCAAATCGAGAGTCCCGTGACTATGCGGTCATTTCCTACAAGTTACATTGGTCCCGTGCGAGGTGCTCGTGTCTCTTAGGGTAACTTTTGGGAGTGGATTTACGTTTTCACCCTTAACGGATTTTTTTAAGCCTAATTTTGATTTTTCAAATTATCATCATATTCTCAAATCGGGATACCCATCACTACGCGATCATTTCCTACAAGTTACATTGGTCACGTACGAAGTGTCCGTGCCGCTTATGGGGTTGTTTGGGTGTTGGTTTAGGTTGTTACCCTTTAATGGCTTGTTTTTAAGTCTAAGTGTTGATTTTTGCAAATTATCATCATATTCTCAAACAGGGAGTCCCATGACTTCGCGGTCAGTTTTTACTAGTTACATTGGTCTGGTACGAGGTGTCTGTGCCTCTTACGGTGACGTTTAGGGGTTGGTTCAGGTTTTCACCCTTTAGTGGCTTGTTTTTAATACTATTCTAGATTTTTCAAATTATCATCATATTCTCAAACCAGGAGACATGTGACTATGCGGTCAATTCCTACAAGTTACATTGGTCCAGTGTGAGGTGTTTGTTCCTCTTACAGTGACGTTTGGGGGATACTTTAGGTTTTCACCATTTAACATCTTATTTTTAAGTCTAAGTGTTTATTTTTGCAAATTATTGTCATATTCTTAAATCGGGAGTCCCATGACTATGCAGTCAGTTTTTAAAAGTTACATTGGTCCCGTGCGAGGTGTTCATGCCTCTTACGGTGACGTTTGGGGGCTAGTTTAGGTTTTCCCCTCTAACGGCTTATTTTTATGTCTAACTGTTGATTTTTGAAAATTATCATCATCTTCTTAAACTGCGAGACCCGTGACTATTCGGTCAGTTCCTACAAGTTACATTGTTCTCGTGCGAGGTCTTCGTGCCTCTTACGGTGACGTTTGGGGGCTGGTTTCAGTTTTCACCCTTGAAGAGCTTGTTTTTAAGCCTAATTTAGATATTTTCATATTATCATCCTATTCTCAAACTTGGATACCAGTGACTACACGGTCAGTTACTACAAGTTACATTGGTCCCGTGCGAGGTGTTTGTGCCTCTTACGAGGCCATTTGGTGGCTTGTTTAGGTTTTCACCCTTTAAAGGCTTGTTTTTAAGTCTGTGTTGATTTTTACAAATTATCATCATATTCTCAAATCGGGAGTCCCATGACTATGCGGCCAGTTCCTATAAGTTAAATTTGCCCCGTGAGAGGTGTTCGTGCCTCTTATAGAGACGTTTAGGGGTTGGTTTAGGTTTTCACCCTATAATAGCTTATTTTTAAGCCTAATCTAGATTTTTCAATTTATCGTCACATTCTCAAACCGGGAGACCTGTGACTATGCAGTCAGTTTTTACAAGTTACATTGGTCCTGTGTGAGGTGTTCGTGCCACTTATAGGGCAGTTTGGGGGTTGGTTTAGGTTTTCACCCTTGAACGGCTTGTTTTTAAGTCTAAGTATTGATTTTTTTAAATTATCATCATTTTCTCAAATCAGGAGACCCGTGACTACGCGATCAATTCCTACAAGTTACATTGGTCCCGTGCAAGGTGTTCGTGCCTCTTACGGTGATGTTTAGGGGCTGGTTTAGGTTTTCACCCTTTAATGGCTCGTTCTTAAGCCTAATCTAGATATTTTAAAATTATCATCATATTCTAAAAATTGGGTTACCCGTGACTACGCGCTCAGTTCCTATAAGTAACATTGGTCCCGTGCGAGTTGTATATGCCTCTTACGGGGCCGTTTGGGGGCTGATTTAGGTTTTCACTCTTTAAAGGCTTGTTTTAAAGTCTAAGTGTTGATTTTTGCAAATTATCATCATATTCTCAAATCGGGAGTCCCGTGACTACGCGGTCAGTTTCTAGAAGTTTCATTGATCCCGTGTGAGGTGTTCGCGCCTCTTACGGTGACGTTGGGGGGCTATTTTTGGTTTTCACCCTTTAACGGGTTCTTTTTAAGCCTAATCTAGATGTTTTCAAATTATCATCATATTCTCAAATCAGGATACCCGGGAATGTGCGGTCATTTCCTACAAGATACATTGGTCCTATGCGAGGTTCCTGTGCCTCTTATGGGTCCGTTTGGGGCTGGTTTAGGTTTTCACCCTTTAAAGGGTTATTTTTAAGTCTGTGTTGATTTTTACAAATTATTATCATATTCACAAATCGGGAGTCCCGTGACTACGCGGTCACTTCCTACAAGTTACATTGGTCCCATTAGAGGTGTTCGTGCCTCTCACGGTCACGTTTGGGGGGTGGTTTAGGTTTTCGCGTTTAATGACTTGTTTTTAGGCCTAAGTTTTGATTTTTAAAAATTATCGTCATATTCTCAAATCGGGAGTCCCGTGACTACGTGGTCAGTTCCTACAAGTTACATTGGTCCCATGAGAGGTGTTCGTGCCTCATATAGTGACGTTTGGGGGCTTGTTTGGGTTTTCACCCTTTAACGGCTTGTTTTTAAGTCTAAGTGTTAATTTTTGAGAATTATCATCATATTCTCAAACTGAGAGAACCGTGACTATGCGGCCAGTTCCTACGAGTTACATTGGTCCCGTGTGAGGTGTCTGTTCCTTTTATGGTGACGTTTGGGTGCTATTTTAGGATTTCACCCTTTAATGGCTTGTTTTTAAGTCTAAGTGTCGACTTTTGCAAATTATCATCATATTCTCAAATCGGGAGTCCTGTGACTACGCGGTCAGTTCCTATGTGTTACATTGATCCCGTGTGAGGTGTTCGTGCCTCTTACAGAGCCGTTTGGGGGTTGGTTTAGGTTTTCACCCTTTAACAGCTTATTTTTAAGCCTAATCTAGATATTTTCAAATTATCATCATATTCTCAAATCGAGAGAACCGTGACTATGTGTTCAGTTCCTAAAGGTTACACTGGTCTCGTGCGAGGTGTTCGTGCCTCTTACGGGGCCGTTTGGGTGCAAGTTTAGGTTTTCACCCTTAAACTACTTATTTTTACGCCTAATCTAGATATTTTCAATATATCATCATATTCTCAAATCGGGAGACTCGTGACAATGCGGTCAGTTTCTACAAGGTACATTGGTCCCGTGTGAGGTGTTTGTGCCTCTTACAGGGACGTTTGGGGGCTGGTTTAGGTTTTCACCACTTAAAAGCATGTTT
This sequence comes from Sambucus nigra, assembly GCA_949130495.1. Taxonomy (NCBI): domain Eukaryota; kingdom Viridiplantae; phylum Streptophyta; class Magnoliopsida; order Dipsacales; family Adoxaceae; genus Sambucus; species Sambucus nigra. The sequence continues at coordinate 376,060,108 of OX422214.1, read as the reverse complement.
TTAAACCTAGTCTAGATATTTTCAAATTATCATCATATTCTCAAATCGACAGAACCATGACTTGGCGGTCAATTCCTACATGTTACATTAGTCCCGTGTGAGGTGTTCGTGCCTCTTACGAGGCCGTTTGGGGGCTGGTTTAGGTTTTCACCCTTTAACGACTTGTTTTTAAGTCTAAGTGTTGATTTTTACAAATTATCGGTATATTCTCAAATCGAGAGTCCCGTGACTACGCGGCCAGTTCCTACAAGTTACATTGGTCCCGTGTGAGGTGTTCATACCTCTAACGGTGACGTTTGGGGGCTAGTTTTGATTTTCACCCTTTAACGGCTTGTTTTTACCCCTAATATAGATTTTTCAAATTATCGTCATATTCTCAAATCGGGATACCCGTGACTACACTATCAGTTCCTATAAGTTACATTGGTCCCCTCCGAGATGTATGTGCCTCTTACGGGGCCGTTTGGGACTGGTTTAGGTTTTCACCCTTTAAAGTCTCATTTTTAAGTGTAAGTGTTGATTTTTACAAATTATCATCATATTCTCAAATTTAGAGTCCTGTGACTAAGCGGTCAGTTCCTACAAATTACATTGGTCCCGTGAGAGGTGTTCGTGCCTCTTACGGTGATATTTGGGGGCTAATTTTGGTTTTCACCCTTTAATGGCTTGTTTTTAAGTCTAAGTGTTTATCTTTACCAATTATCATCACATTCTCAAATCAAGAATCCCGTGACTACGTGGTTAGTTCCTACAAGTTTCATTGGCCCCGTGAGAGGTGTTAATGCCTCTTACGGTGACGTTAGGGGGCTTGTTGGGGTTTTAACCTGTAATGGCTTATTTTTAAGTCTAAGTGTTGATTTTTGCAAATTATCATCATATTCTCAAACCAAAAGAACCGCGACTATGCGGTCAGTTCCTACAAGTTACATTGGTCCCGTGCGAGGTGTTCTTGCCTCTTACGGGGCCGTTTGGGGGCTGGTTTAGGTTTTCACCCTTTAACGACTTATTTTTTAGCAAAAGTGTTGATATTGGCAAATTATCATCATATTCTCAAATCGAGAGTCCCGTGACTTCGCGATTAGTTCATACAAGTTACATTGGTCCCGTGAGAGGTGTTCGTGCCTCTTACGGTGACGTTTGTGGGCTGGTTTAGGTTTTCCCCCTTTAATGGCTTGTTTTTACATGTCAGTGTTAATTTTTGCAAATTATCATCATATTCTCAAATCGGGAGTCCCGTGACAACGTGGTCAGTTCCTACAAGTTACATTGGTCCCGTGAGAGGTGTCTCTGCCACTTACAGTGACGTTTGGGGGCTTGTTTGGGTTTTCACCCTTTAACGGCTTGTTTTTAAGTCTAAGTGTTGATTTTTGAAAATTATTGTCATATTCTCAAACTGAGAGAATCGGGACTACGCGACCAGTTCCTACAAGTTACATTGTTCCCGTGTGAGGTGTCAGTTCCTTTTATGGTGACGTTTGGTAGCAAGTTTAGGATTTCACCCTTTAACGGCTTGTTTTTAAGTCTAAGTGTTAATATTTGCAAATTATCATCATATTCTCAAATCGGGAGTCCCGTGACTACACGTTCAGTTCCTAAGTGTTACATTGATCCTGTACGAGGTCTTTGTGCCTCTTACGTAGCCCTTTGGGGGTTGGTTTAGGTTTTCACCCTTTAACGGCTTATTTTTAAGCCTAATCTAGATATTTTAAAATTATCATCATATTCTCAAATCGAGAGAACCGTGACTATGTTGTCAGTTCCTAAAGGTTATATTGATCCCGTGCGAGGTGTTCGTGCCTCTTACAGGGCCGTTTGGGCGCTAGTTTAGGTTTTTACCCTTAAATAGCTTATTTTTAAGCCTAATCTAGATATTTTCAATATATCATCATATTCTCAAACCGAGAGACCCATGACAACACGGTCAGTTCCTACAAGGTACATTGGTCCTATGTGAGGTGTTCGTGCCTCTTACAGGGACGTTTGGGGGCTAGTTTAAGTTTTCACCACTTAACCGCATGTTTTAAGCCTAATCTAGATATTTTCAAATTATCGTCATATTCTTAAACCGAGAGAACCATTACTAGGCGATTAGTTCTAACATGTTACATTAGTCCCGTGTGAGGTGTTCATGCCTCTTATGGGGCCGTTTGAGGGTTGGTTTAGGTTTTCATCCTTTAACAGCCTGTTTTTAAGTCTAAGTGTTGATTTTGGCAAATTATCGCCATATTCTCAAATCGGGAGTCCCGTGACTACGCGGTCAGTTCCCACGAGTTACATTGGTCCCGTGTGAGGTGTTCGTACCTCTAACGGTGACGTTTGGGGGATAGTTTTGGTTTTCACCCTTTAATGGCTTGTTTTTAACCGTAATATAGATTTTTCAAATTATCATCATATTCTCAAATCGGGATACCCGTGACTATGCTGTCAGTTCCTACAAGTTACAGTGGTCCCGTGCGAGGTGTATGTGCCTCTTACGGGGCCGTTTGGGGCTGGTTTAGGTTTTCACCCTTTAAAGGCTTATTTTTAATTATAAGTGTTGATTTTTACCAATTATCATCACATTCTCAAATTGAGAGTCCCGTGACTACGCGGCCAGTTCCTACAAGTTACATTGGTCCCGTGAGAGGTGTTCGTGCCTCTTACGGTGACGTTTGGGGGCTAATTTAGGTTTTCACCCTTTAATAGCTTGTTTTTAAGTCTAAGTGTTTATTTTTACAAATTATCATCCTATTCTCAAATCAGGAGTCCCATGACTACGTGGTCAGTTCCTAGAAGTTACATTGGTCCCGTGAGAGTTTTAATGCCTCTTACCGTGACGTTTGGGGGCTTGTTTGTATTTTCACCCTTTAATGGCTTATTTTTAAGTCTAAGTGTTGATTTTTTGCAAATTATCATCATATTCTCAAACTAAAAGAACCGTGACTACGCGGTTAGTTCCTACAAGTTACATTGGTCCCGTGCGAGGTGTTCTTGGCTCTTACGAGGCCGTTTGGGTGTTAGTTTAGGTTTTCACCCTGTAACGGATTGTTTTTAATCCAAAGTGTTGATATTTACAAATTATCATCATATTCTCAAATCGAGAGTCCCTTGACTTTGCGATTAGTTCATACAAGTTACATTGGTCCCGTGAGAAGGGTCCGTGCCTCTTACGGTGACATTTGTGGGTTGGTTCAGGTTTTCCCCCTTTAACGGCTTGTTTTTAAGTCTAAGTGTTCATTTTTTGTAAATTATCATCATATTCTCAAATCAGGAGTCCCGTGACTACGCGCTCAGTTCTTATAATTTACATTGGTCCCGTGCGAGGTGTTTGTGCCTCTTACGGTGACGTTTGGGGGCTGGTTTAGGTTTTCACCCTTTAACGAATTGTTTTTAAGCCTAATCTAGATATTTTCAAATTATTATCATATTCTCAAACCGATATACCCGTGACTATGCGGTCAGTCCCTACAAGTTACATCAGTCCCGTGCGAGGTGTTTATAGTTCTTACGAGGCCGTTTGGGGGATTGTTTAGGTTTTCACCCTGGAAAGGTTTATTTTTAAGTCTAAGTATTGATTTTTACAAATTATAATCATATTCTCAAATCGGGAGTCCCGTGACTACGCGGTCAGTTTTTATAAGTTACAATCGTCCCGTGAGAGGTGCTCGTGGCTCTCATAGTGACGTTTGGGGGTTGGTTTAGGTTTTCAACCTTTAACGTCTTGTTTTTAAGTCTAAGTGTTGATTTTTGCAAATTATCATCATATTCTCAAATCGGGTGTCCCGTGACTACGCGATCAGTTCGTATAAGTTACATTGGTCCTGTGAGAGCTTTTCGTGCCTCTTACGGAGACGTTTAGGGGTTGGTTTAGGTTTTCACCCTTTAACGGCTTGTTTTTAAGCCTAATCTAGATTTTTCAAATTATCTTCATGTTCTCAAACCGGGGCACCCGTGACTATGAGATCAGTTCCTATAAGTTACATTGGTCCCATGCGAGGTGTTCGTGCCTCTTACGGGGCAATTGTTAGGGTTGTTTCGGTCTTCACCCTTTGACGGCTTATTTTTAAGTCTGAGTGTTGATTTTTGCAAATTATCATCATATTCTCAAATCGAGAGAACCGTGACTACGCGATGAGTTTCGACAAGTTACATTGGTCCTGTGCAAGGCGTTCGGGCCTCTTACGAAGCCGTTTGGGGGTTGGTTTAGGTTTTCACCCTTTAACGGCTTATTTTTAAGCCTAAGTGTTGAGTTTTGCAAATTATCATCATATTCTCAAATCGAGAGTCCCGTGACTTCGCGGTCAGTTCCTACAAGTTACATTGGTCCCGTGAGAGGTGTTCATGCCTCTCACGGTGTCGTTTGGGGGTTGGTTTAGGTTTTCCCCCTCTAACGACTTGTTTTTAAGTCCGAGTGTTGACTTTTGCCAATTATCGTCATATTCTCATACCGGGAGATCCGTGACTACGCGGTCAGTTCCAACAAGTTACATTTCTCCTGTGCGAGGTGTTCGTGCCTCTTACGGTGACGTTTGGGGGCTGGTTTACGTTTTCACCCTTTAACTACTTATTTTTAAGCCTAATCTAGATCTTATCAAACTATCATCATATTCTCAAGCCGGGATACTCGTGACTACGCGGTCACGTCCTATAAGTTACATTGATCCCGTGCGAGGTGTACGTACCTCTTACGGGGCCATTTCAGAGCTGGTTTAGGTTTTCACCCTTTAAAGGCTTATTTTTAACTCTAAGTGTTGATTTTTGAAAATTATCATCATATTCTCAAATCGTGAGTCACATGACCACGCTGTCAGTTGTTATATGTTACATTGGTCCCCTGTGAGGTGTTCGTACCTCTAACGGTGACGTTTGGGGGCTAGTTTTAGGTTTCACCCTTTAACGGCTTGTTTTTACCCCTAATATAGATTTTTCAAATTATCGTCATATTCTCAAATCGGGATACCCGTGACTACACTGTCAGTTCCTATAAGTTACATTGGTCCCGTACGAGGTATCTGTGCCTCTTACGGGGCCGTTTGGGGCTGGTTTAATTTTTCACCCTTTAAAGGCTTATTTTTAAGTCTAAGTGTTTATTTTTACAAATTATTGTCATTTTCTCAAATCGGGAGTCCCATGACTACGATATCAGTATCTACAAGTTACATTGGTCCCGTGAGAGGTGTTCGTGCCTCTTACGGTGGCGTTAAGGGGCTAGTTTCGGTTTTCACCATTTAATGGCTTATTTTTAAGACTAAGTCTTGATTTTTTCAAATTATCATCACATTCTCAAATAAGGAGTCCCATGACTACATGGCCAATTCCTAGAAATTACATTGGTCCCATGAGAGGTATTCGTTCCACTTACGGTAACGTTTGGGGGCTTGTTTAGGTTTCCACCCTTTAATGGCATGTTTTTAAGTCTAAGTGTTGATATTTGCAAATTATCATCATATTCTCAAATCGATAGAACCATGACTACGCGGTGAGTTCCTACAAGTTACATTCGTCCCGTGAGAGGTGTTTGTACCTCTTACGGGGCCGATTGGGGGCTGGTTTTTATTTTCACCCTTTAATGCCTTATTTTTAAGCCTAAGTGTTGATTTTTGCAAATTACGATCATATTCTCAAATCGGGAGTCCCGCGACTTCGCGGTTAGGTCCTACAAGTTACATTGGTCCCGTGAGAGGTGTTCGTGCCTCTTATGGTGATGTTTGGGGGTTGTTTAGGTTTTGTCCCTTTAACAGCTTTTTTTTTAGTCTTAGTGTTGATTTTTACAAATTATCGTCATATTCGCAACTCGGGAGTCCCGTGACTACGCGATCAGTTACTATAAGTTACATTTGTCCCGTGAGAGGTGTTTGTTCCTCTTGCGGTGACGTTTCGGGCTTGGTTTAGGTTTTCACCCTTTAACGGCTTGTTTTTAAATCTAATTGTTGATTTTTGCAAATTATCGACGTATTCTCAAATTGGCGGTCCCGTGACTACGCGATCAGTTCCTACAAGTTACTTTGGTCCAGTGCGAGGTGTTTGCGCCTCTTACGGTGAAGTTTTGGGGTTGGTTTAGAATTTCACCCTTTAACGACTTATTTTTAAGCCTAATCTAGATTTTTCAAATTATCATCATATTCTCAAATCGGGTTACCCATGACTACGCTTTCAGTTCCTACAAGTTACATTGTTCCCATGCGAGGTGTTCGTGCCTCTTACGGGGTCATTTGGGGGTTGGTTTAGGTTTTCACCCTTTAACGGCTTATTTTTAAGTCGAAGTATTGATTTTTGCAAATTATCATCATATTCTCAAATCGGGAGACCCATGACTACGCGGTTAGTTGTTATAAGTTACATTGGTCCCGTTCGAGGTGTTTGTGTTTCTTACAGGGTCATTTGAGGGCTGGTTTAGGTTTCCATCCTTTAACGGCTTGTTTTTAAGTCTAAGTGTTGATTTTTGCAAATTATCATCATATTATCAAATCAAGAGTCCCGTGACTTAGCAGTCTGTTCCTACAAGTTACATTGGCCCCGTGAGAGGTGTTCGTGCCTCTTACGGTGACGTTTGGGGGCAGGTTTAGGTTTTCACACTTTAACGACTTGTTTTTAAGTCTAAGTTTTTAAGTCTAAGTGTTGATTTCTGCAAATTATGATCATATTCTCAAATCGGGAGTCCTGTGACTACGCGGCCAGTTCCTATAAGTTACATTGGCCACGTGTAAGTTGTTCGTTCCTCTTACGGTGACGTTTGGGGGCTGGTTTAGGTTTTCACTCTTGAACGCTTATTTTTAAGCTTAATCTAGATATTTTTAAGTTATCATCATATTCTCAAATCGGGATACCTATTACTACGCGGTCAGTTCCTACAAGTTACATTGGTCTCGTACAAGGTGTTTGTGCATCTTATAGTGACGTTTGGGGCTAGTTTAAGTTTTCACTATTTAATGGCTTATTTTTAAGCCTAATCTAGGAATTTTCAAATTATCATCATATTCTGAAACCGGGATACCCGTGACTACGCGATAAGTTCCTACAAGTTACTTTGGTCCCGTGTGAGGTGTTTGTGCCTCTTACGGGGCCCTTTGGGGTCTGGTTTAGGTTTTCACCTTTTAACGGCTTGTTTTTAAGTCTAAGTGTTGATTTTTGCAAATTATCGTCATATTCTCAAATCGGGAGTCCCGTGACTACGCGATCAGTTACTACAAGTTACATTGATCTCGTGCAAGGTGGTCGTGCCTCTTAAGGTAACGTTTGGGGGTTGGTTTAGGTTTTCACCCTTTAAAGGCTTGTTTTTAAGCCTAATCTAGATTTTTCAAATTATCGTCATATTCTCAAACCGGGATACCCATGACTACGCGGTCAGTTCCTACAAGTTACAATGGTCCTGTGTGAGCTATTCGTGTCTCTTACGGGTCGTTTGGGGGCTAGTTTTTGTTTTCACCCTTTAACGGCTTATTTTTAAGTCTAATTGTTGATTTTTGTAAACTATTATCATATTCTCAAATGGGGAGACCCGTGACTTTGTGGTCAGTTCCTGAAAGTTACATTGGTCCCGTACGAGGTGTTCGTGCATCTTACGGTGACGTTTGGGGGTTGGTTTAGGTTTTCACCCTTTAACGGCTTATTTTAAGCCTAATCTAGATATTTTCAAATTATCATCATATTCTCAAATCCAGAGAACCGTGACTACGTGGTCAGTTCCTAAAAGTTACATTGGTCCCGTGCGAGGAGTTCGTGCCTTTTATGGGGCCGTTTGGGTGCTAGTTTAGGTTTTCACCCTTAAACAGCTTATTTTTTAGCCAAATAAAAATATTTTCAATATATTATCATATTCTCAAATCGGGAGACCCGTGATAATGTGGTCAGTTCCTACAAGGTACATTGGTCCTGTGTGAGGTGTATGTGCCTCTTACAAGGACGTTTGGGGGCTGGTTTAGGTTTTCCCCACTTAAGGGCATGTTTTTAAGCCTAATCTTGATATTTTCTAATTATCGTCATATACTCAAACTGATAGAACCGTGACTTGGTGGTCAGTTCCAACATGTTACATTGGTCTCGTGCGAGGTGTTTGTGCCTCTTACGGGGCCATTTGGGGGCTGGTTTAGGTTTTCACCCTTTAACGGCTTGTTTTTAAGCCTAATCTAGATATTTTCAAACTATTGTCGTATTCTCAAATCGGGATACCCGTGACTATGCGGTCAGTTCCTACGAGTTACATTGGTCCTGTGCGAGGTTTTTGTGCCTCTTACGGGGCCGTTTGGGGTCTGTTTTAGGTTTTCACCCTTTAAAGGCTTATTTTTAAGTCTAAGTGTGGATTTTTACAAACTCTCATCATATTCTCAAATCAAGAGTCCCGTGACTACGCAGTCAGTTACTACAAGTTACATTGATCTCGTGCGAGGTGGTCGTGCCTCTTATGGTAACGTTTGGGGGTTGGTTTAGGTTTTCACCCTTTAAGGGCTTATTTTTAAGCCTAATCTATATTTTTCAAATTATCGTCATATTCTCAAATTGGGATATCCATGACTACGTGGTCAGTTCCTACAAGTTATATTGGTCTTGTGTGAGCTATTCGTGCCTCTTACGGGGTCGTTTGGGGGCTAGTTTTGGTTTTCACCCTTTAACGGCTTGTTTTTAAGTCTAATTGTTGATTTTTGCAAATTATCATCATATTCTCAAATGGGGAGACCCGTGACTTTGTGGTCAGTTCCTGAAAGTTACATTGGTCCCGTACGAGGTGTTCGTGCATCTTACGGTGACGTTGGGGGATTGGTTTAGGTTTTCACCCTTTAACGGCTTATTTTTAAGCCTAATCTAGATATTTTCAAATTATCATCATATTCTCAAACTGAGAGAACCGTGACTACGTGGTTAGTTCCTAAAAGTTACATTGGTCCCGTGCGAGGAGTTCGTGCCTCTTACGGGGCTGTTTGGGTGCTTGTTTAGGTTTTCACCCTTAAACAGCTTATTTTTTAGCCAACTATAGATATTTTCAATATATTATCATATTCTCAAACTGGGAGACCCGTGATAACGCGGTCAGTTCCTACAAGGTACATTGGTCCCGTGTGAGGTGTATGTGCCTCTTACAAAGACGTTTGGGGGTTGGTTTAGGTTTTCAAAACATAGGGCATGTGTTTAAGCCTAATCTTGATATTTTCTAATTATCGTCATATTCTCAAACTAATAGAACCGTGACTTGGTGGTCAGTTCCTACATGTTATATTGGTCTTGTGCGAGGTGTTTGTACCTCTTACGGGGCCGTTTGGGGGCTGGTTTAGGTTTTCACCCTTTAACGGCCTATTTTTAGGTCTAAGTGTTGATTTTTGCAAATTATTAGCATATTCTCAAATCAAGAGTCCCGTGACTATGCGGTCAGGTCCTACAAGTTACATTGGTCCCGTGTGAGGTGTTCGTACCTCTTACGGTGATGTTTGGGGGCTGGTTTAGGGTTTCACCCTTTAACGGATTATTTTTACGCCTAATCCAGATATTTTCAAATTATTGTCATATTCTCAAACCGGGATACCTGTGTTTATGCGGTCAATTTCTACAAGTTACATTGGTCCTGTGCGAGGTATTTGTGCCTCTTACGGGGCAGTTTGGGGGATTGTTTAGTTTTTCACCCTTTAAAGGCTTATTTTTAAGCCTAAGTGTTGATTTAGGTTGTTACCCTTTAACGGCTTGTTTTTAAGTCTAAGTGTTGATTTTTACAAATTATCATCGTATTCTCAAATCGGGAGTCCCGTGACTACGCGATCAGTTCCTATAAGTTACATTGGTCCCGTGCGAGGTGTTCGTGCCTCTTACGAAGACGTTTAGGGGTTGGTTTAGGTTTCACCCTTTAACGGCTTATTTTTAAGCGTAAATTAGATTTTTGAAATTATCGTCATATTCTCAAAACCAGGAGACCTGTGACTATGTGATCAGTTCCTACAAGTTATGTTGGTCCCATGTGAGGTGTCCGTGCCTCTTACGGGGCAGTTTGGGGGTTAGTTTAGGTTTTCACCCTTTAACGGCGTGTTTTTAAATTAAAGGGTTGATTTTCGACAATTATCATCATATTCTCATATCGGGAGTCCCGTGACTACGCAGTTACTTCCAAGAAGTTACATTGGTCCCGTTAGAGGTGTTCGTGCCTCTTACGGTGGCGTTTGGGGACTGGTTTAGGTTTTCACCCTTTAAGGGCTTCTTTTTAAGTCTAACTGTTAATTTTTATAAATTATAGTCATATTCTCAAACCAAGAGAACCATGAATACGCGGTCAGTTCCTACAAGTTACATTGGTCCCGTGCGAGGTGTTCGTGCCTCTTACGGGGTCGTTCGGGGGTCGATTTAGGTTTTCACCCTTTAACGGCTTGTTTTTAAGCCTAAGTGTTGTTTTTTATAAATTATCGTCATAATCTAAAATTGGGCGTCCTGTGACTTCGCCGTCAGTTCCTACAAGTTTCATTAGACCCGTGAGAGGTGTTCGTGCCTCTTACGATGACGTTTTGGGATTGTCTTAAGCTTTCCCCCTCTAAAGGTTTGTTTTTAAGACTAAGTGTTGATTTTTGCAAATTATTGTCATTTTCTCAAATCGGGAGAACCGTGACTACGTGGTCAGCTCCTAGAAGTTACATTGGTCTCGTGCGTGGTGTTCGTGCCTCTTACGGTGACGTTTGGGGGATGGTTTGAGTCTTCACCCTTTAACGGCTGGTTTTTAAACCTAATCTAGATATTTTCAAGTTATCGTCATATTCTCAAATCGGGATACCCGTGACTACGCGATCAGTTCCTATAAGTTACATTGGTCACGTGCGAGGTGTATGTGCCTCTTACAGAGCCGTTTGGGGGTTGGTTTAGGTTTTCACCCTTTAAAGGCTTATTTTTAAGTCTAAGTGTTGATTTTTGCAAATTATCGTCATATTCTCAAATCGTGAGTCACGTGACTATGCGGTCAGTTTCTACATGTTACATTAGTCCCATACGAGGTGTTTGCACCTCTTACAGTGACGTTTGGGGGATCTTTTTGGTTTTCACCCTTTAACGGCTTGTTTTTAAGCCTAATATAGATATTTTTAAATTATCATTATAATTTAAAATTAGGATACTCGTGACTACGCGGTCAGTTCCTACAAGTTACATTGGTCCCGTACAACGTGTCTGTGCCTCTTATATGGCCGTTTCGGGCTAGTTTAGGTTTTTACCTTTTAAAGGCTTGTTTTTAAGTCTAAGTGTTAATTTTTATAAATTATAGTCATATTTTTCAATCGGGAGTCTTGCGACTACGCGGTCAGTTCCTACAAGTTACATTGGTCCCGTGAGAGGTGTTCATGCCTTTTACGGTGACGTTTGGGAGCTGGTTTAGGTTTTCACCATTTAATGGCTTATTTTTAAGTATAAGTGTTGATTCTTGTAAATTATCATCATATTCTCACATCGAGAGTCCCGTGACTACGTGTTCAGTTCCTACAAGTTACGTTGGTCCCATCAGAGGTGTCCGTGCCTCGTACGGTGACGATTGGGGGCTTATTTAGGTTTTCACCCTTTAATGTCTTATTTTTTAGTCTAAGTGTTGATTTTTGTAAATTATCATCATATTCTCAAATCGAGAGAACTGTGACTACACGGTCAGTTCCTTCAAGTTACATTGGTCCCATGCGAGGTGTTTGTGCCTCTTACGGTGACGATTGGGTGCTGGTTTAGGTTTTCCCCCTTTAACAGCTTATTTTTAAGTCTAAGTGTTGATTTTTTCAAATTATCATCAAATTCTCAAATCGGGAGTCCCGTGACTACACAGTCAGTTCCTACAAGTCACATTGGTCCCGTGCAAGGTGTTTGTGCCTCCAACGGTGACGTTTGGGGGATGATTTAGGTTTTCACCCATTAACGGCTTGTATTTAAGCCAAATCTTGATATTTTCAAATTATTTTCGTATTCTCAAACCAGGATACCCGTGATTATGCGGTCATTTCCTACAAGTTACATTGGTCCCGTGCGAGTTTTCTGTGCCTCTTGGGGGCCGTTTGGGGGCTTGTTTAGGTTTTCACCCTTTAAAGGCTTTATTTTAAGTCTAAGTGTGGATTTTTACAAATTATCATCATATTCTCAAATCGGGAGTCCCGTAGCTACGAGGTCAATTGCTATAAGTTACATTGGTCCCGTGAGTGGTGTTCGTGCCTCTTACAATGATGTTTGGAGGTTGGTTTAGGTTTTCACCCTTTAACGTCTTGTTTTTAAGTCAAAGTGTTGATTTTTGCAAATTATCGTCATATTCTAAAATCGGGAGTCACGTGACTAGGCGGTCAGTTTCTACAAGTTACATTAGTCCCGTGCGAGATATTCGCGCCTCTTACGATGACGTTTGGGGGATATTTTTGGTTTTCGCCCTTTAACTGCTTGTTTTTAAGCCTAATTTAGATAATTTCAAATTATCGTCATATTTTAAAATTGGGATACTCGTGACTACGCGATCAGTTCCTACAAGTTACATTGGTCCCGTGCGAGGTGTTTGTACCTTTTATGGGGCCGTTTCGGGTTGGTTTAGGTTTTCACCCTTTAAATGCTTGTTTTTAAGTTGAAGTATTTATTTTTAAAAATTATATCCATAATCTCAAATCGGGAGTCCCGTGACTACGCGGTGAGTTCCTACAAGTTTCATTGGTCCCGTGAGACGTATTCGTGCCTTTTACGGTGACGTTTGGGGGCTAGTTTAGGTTTTCACCATTTAAAGGCTTGTTTTTAATTCTAAGTGTTGATTTATGCAAATTATCATCATATTCTCAAATTGGTAGTCCCGTGACTACGTGGTCAGTTCCTACAAGTTATATTAGTCTCGTGAGAGGTGTTTATGCCTCTTATGGGGCAGTTTGGGAGTTGGTTTAGGTTTTCACCCTTTAATGGCTTGTTTTTAAATCTAAGTGTTAATTTTTGACAATTATCGTCATACTCTAAAATCGAGAGTCCCGTGACTACGCATTCAGTTCCAAGAAGTTATATTGGTCCCGTGGGAGCTGTTCGTGACTCTTACAGTGACGTTTGGGGGTTGCTTTAGGTTTTCACCATTTAATGGCTTATTTTTAAGTCTAAGTGTTGATGTTTGCAAATTATAGTCATATTCTCATACCGAAAGAAATGTGAATACGTGATCAGTTCCTACAAGTTACATTGGTCCCGTGCGAGGTGTTCGTGCCTCTTACGGGGCCGTTTGGGAGCCAGTTTATGTTTTCACCCTTTAACGGCTTGTTTTTAAGCCTAAGTGTTGATTTTTGAAAATTATCGTCATATTCTTAAATCGGGAGTCCCGTGACTTCGTTGTCAGTTCCTACAAGTTACATTGGTCCCGTGAGAGGTGTTCCTGCCTCTTACGGTGGCGTTTAGGGGTTTGCTTAGGCTTTCCCGCTCTAACGGTTTGTTGTCAACTCTAAGTGTTGATTTTTGCAAATTATTGTCATATTCTCAAATTGGGAGACCCGTGACTATGCGATCAGTTCATACAAGTTGCATTGGTCTTGTGCGAGGTGCCCGTGCCTCTTATGGGGCCGTTTCGGGCTGGTTTGGGTTTTCACCCTTTAAAGGCTTATTTTTTAGTTTAAGTATTAATTTTTACAAATTATTGTCATATTCTCAAATCGGGAGTCCCAGCGTAATGATATCAGTTTCTAAAAGTTAAATTGGTCCCGTGAGACGTGTTCGTGGCTCTTACGGTGGCGTTTGGGGGCTAGTTTTGGTTTTCACCATTTAGTGACCTATTTTTAAGTCTAACTGTGGATTTTTACAAATTATCGTCATATTCTCAAACTGAGAGAACCGTGACTACGCGGTTAGTTCCTACAAGTTACATTAGTCCCGTGAGAGGTGTTCGTGCCTCTTACGGTGACGTTTGGGGGCTTGTTTAAGTTTTCACCCTTTAATGGCATGTTTTTAAGCCTAAGTGTTGATTTTGGCAAATTATCCTCATATTCTCAAACCGAGAGAACCGTGACTATGCGGTCAGTTCCTACAAGTTACATTGGTCGTGAGAGAGGTGTTCGTTCCTCTTACGGTGACGTTTGGGGGCTGGTTTAGGTTTCACCCTTTAACGGCTTGTTTTTAAGCCTAATCTAGATAGTTTCAAATTGTAGTTATATTCTCAAACCGGGATACCCGTGACTATGCGGTCAGTTCCTACAAGTTACATTGGTCCCGTGCAAGGTTTTTGTGCCTCTTACAGGGCTGTTTGGGGGCTTATTTAGGTTTTCACCCTTTAAAGGCTTATTTTTAAGCCTAAGTGTGGATTTTTACAAATTATCATCATATTCTCAAATCGGGAGTCCCGTGACAACACGGTCAGTTCTTATAAGTTACATTGGTCCCGTGAGAGGTGTTCGTGCCTCTTACGGTGACGTTTGGGGGTTGGTTTAGGTTTTCACCCTTTAACGTCTTATTTTTAAGTCAAAGTGTTGATTTTTACAAATTGTCATCATATGCAAAAATTGGGAGTCACGTGACTAGGCGGTCAGTTTCTACAAGTTACATCAGTCCCGTGCGAGGTATTCGCGCCTCTTACGGTGAGGTTTAGGGGATATTTTTCGTTTTCACCCTTTAACTACTAGTTTTTAAGCCTAATCTAGATATTTTCAAATAATCGCCATTTTTGAAATTGGGATACTCGTGACTACGCGATGAGTTCTTACAAGTTACATTGGTCACGTGCGAGGTGTCTGTGCCTCTTACGGGGATGTTTCGGGCTGGTTTGGGTTTTCACCCTTTAAAGTCTTATTTTTTAGTTTAAGTATTGATCTTTACAAATTACCATCATATTCTCAAATCGAGAGTCCCGGGATAATGATATCAGTTTCTACAAGTTAAATTGGTCCCGTGAGAGGTGTTCGTGCCTCTTACGGCGGCGTTTGGGGGCTAGTTTTGGTTTTCACCATTTAGTGGATTATTTTTAAGTCTAAGTGTGGATTTTTACAAACTATCGTCATATTCTCAAACTGAGAGAACCGTGACTACACAGTCAGTTCCTACAAGTTACATTAGTCCCGTGAGAGGTGTTCGTGCCTCATACGGTGACGTTTGGGGGCTTGTTTAGGTTTTCACCCTTTAATGGCATGTTTTTAATCCTAAGAGTTTATTTTTGCAAAATATCATCATATTCTCAAACCGAGAGAACCGTGACTATGCGGTCAATTCCTACAAGTTACATTGGTCGTGTGAGAGGTGTTCCTTCCTCTTACGGTGACATATGGGGGTTGGTTTAGGTTTTCACCCTTTAACTGCTTGTTTGTAAGCCTAATCTAAATATTTTCAAATTGTTGCTATATTCTCAAATCGGGATATCCGTGACTATGCGGTCAGCTCCTAAAAGTTACATTGGTCCAGTGCGAGGTGTTAGTGCCTCTTACAGTGATGTTTGGGCGTTGGTTTGGGTTTTCACCCTTTGACGTCTTATTTTTAAGTCAAAGTGTTGATTTTTACAAATTATCATCATATTTTCAAATTGGGAGTCTTGTGACTACGCCACCGGTTTCTATAAGTTACATTGGTCCCGTGAGAGGTGTTCGTGCCTCTTACGGTGACGTTTGGGGGTTGGTTTAGGTTTTCACCCTTTAACGTCTTGTTTTAAAGTCAAAGTGTTGATTTTTACAAATTATCGTCATATTCTAAAATCGAGAGTCACGTGACTAGGCGATCAGTTTCTACAAGTTACATTAGTCCCGTACGAGGTATTCGCGCCTCTTACGGTGAGGTTTAGGTGATATTTTTTATTTTCACCCTTTAACTGCTTGTTTTTAAGACTAATCTAGATATTTTCAAATTGTCATCTTATTTTAAAATTGGGATACTCGTGACCACGCGGTGAGTTCCAACAAGTTACATTGGTCTCGTGCGAGGTGTTTGTGCCTCTTACCGGGCCGTTTCAAACTGGTTTGGGTTTTCACCATTTAAAGGCTTATTTTTTTGTTTAAGTATTGATTTTTACAAATTATCATCATATTCTTAAATCGGGAGTCCCATGACAAGGACATCAGTTTCTACAAGTTAAATTGGTCCCGTGAGAGGTGTTCGTGCCTCTTACGGTGGCTTTTGGGGGCTAGTTTTGGTTTTCACAATTTAGTGGCTTATTTTTAAGTCTAAGTGTTGATTTTTACAAATTATCGTCATATTCTCAAACTGAGAAAAATGTGACTACACGGTCAGTTCCTACAAGTTACTTTAGTCCCGTGAGAGGTGTTCGTGCCTCTTACGGTGACGTTCGGGGGCTTGTTTAGGTTTTCACCCTTTAATGGCATGTTTTTAAGCCTAAGGGTTGGTTTTTTCAAATTATCATCATATTCTCAAACCGAGAGAACCATGACTATGCGGTCAGTTCCTACAAGTTACATTGGTCGTGTGAGAGGTGTTCGTTCCTCTTATGGTGACGTTTGGGGGCTGGTTTAGGTTTTCACCCATTAAGGGCTTGTTTTTAAGCCTAATATAGATATTTTCAAATTGTTGTTATATTCTCAAACCGGCATACCCGTGACTATGCGGTAAGTTCCTACAAGTTGCATTGGTCTCGTGCGAGGTTTTTGTGCCTCTTACGGGGTCGTTTGCGGACTTATTTAGGTTTTCACCCTTTAAACGCTCGGTTTTAAGTCTAAGTGTGGATTTTTACAAATTAACGTCATATTCTCAAATCGGGAGTCCCGTGACTATGCGATCAGTTCCTATAAGTTATATTGGTCCCGTGAGAGGTGTCAGTGCCTCTTACAACGACGTTTGGGGGTTGGTTTGGGTTTTCATTCTTTGACGTCTTATTTTCAAGTCAAAGTGTTGATTTTTGCAAATTATCAACATATTTTCAAATCAAGAGTCCTGTGACTACGCGACCGGTTCCTATAAGTTACATTGGTCCCGTGAGAGGTGTCTGTGCCTCTTACGGTGACGTTTAGGGGTTGGTTTAGATTTTCACGCTTTAACGTCTTGTTTTTAAGTCAAAGTGTTGATTTTTACAAATTATCGTCATATTCTAAAATCGGGAGTCACGTGACTAGGCGGTCAGTTTCTACAAGTTACATTAGTCCCGTGCGACGTATTCGCGCCTCTTACGGTGAGGTTTAGGAGATATTTTTGGTTTTCACCCTTTAACTGCTTGTTTTTAAGCCTAATCTAGATATTTTCAAATTATCGTTATTTTTGAAATTGGGATACTCGTGACTACACGTTGAGTTCCTACAAGTTACATTGGTCACGTGTGAGGTGTCTGTGACTCTTACGAGGCCGTTTCGGGCTGGTTTGGGTTTTCACCCTTTAAAGGCTTATTTTTTAGTTTAAATATTTATTTTTACAAATTATCATCATATTCTGAAATCGAGAGTCCCAGGACAATGATATCAGTTTCTACAAGTTAAATTGGTCCCGTGAGAGGTGTTCGTGCCTCTTACAGTGGCGTTTGGGGGCTTGTTTTGGTTTTCACCATTTAGTGGCTTATTTTATGTCTAAGTGTCGATTTTTACAAATTATCATCATATTCTCAAACTGAGAGAACCGCGACTACGCGGTCAGTTCCAACAAGTTACATTAGTCCCGTGGTGGTGTCCGTGCCTCTTACGGTGACGTTTGGGGGCTTGTTTAGGTTTTCACCCTTTAATGGCATGTTTTTAAGCCTAAGAGTTGATTTTTGCAAATTATCGTCATATTCTCAAATCGAGAGAACCATGGCTATGCGGTCAGTTCCTACAAGTTACATTGGTCGTGTGAGAGGTGTTCATTCCTCTTATGGTGACATTTGGGGGATGGTTTAGGTTTTCACCTTTTAACGGCTTGTTTTTATGCCTAATCTAGATATTTTTAAATTGTTGTTATATTCTCAAATCGGGATACTCGTGACTATGCAGTCAGTTCCTACAAGTTACATTGGTCCCGTGCGAGGTATTTGTGCCTCTTATTGGGCCGTTTGGGAGCTTATTTAGTTTTTCACCCTTTAAAGGCTTGTTTTTAAGTCTAAGTGTGGATTTTTAGAAATTAACGTCATATTCTCAAATCGGGAGTCCCGTGACTATGCGGTCAGTTCCTATAAGTTATATTGGTCCTGTGAGAGGTGGTAGTGCCTCTTATAGTGACGTTTGGGGGTTGGTTTGGGTTTTCACCCTTTGAAGTCTTATTTTTAAGTCAAAGTGTTGATTTTTGCAAATTATCATCATATTTTCAAATCGGGAGTCCTGTGACTACGCAACCGATTCCTATAAGTTACATCGGTCCCGTGAGAGGTGTCCGTGCCTCTTACGATGATGTTTGGGGGTTGGTTTAGGTTTTTACCCTTTAACGTCTTGTTTTAAAGTCAAAGTGTTGATTTTTACAAATTATCATCATATTCTAAAATCGGGAGTCACGTTACTAGGCGATCAGTTTCTACAAGTTACATTAGTCCCGTGCGAGGTATTAACACCTCTTACGGTGAGGTTTAGGGGATATTTTTGGTTTTCACCCTTTAACTGCTTGTTTTTAAGCCTAATTTAGATATTTTCAAATTATCGTCTTATTTTAAAATTCGGATACTCGTGACTACGCGGTGAGTTCCTACAAGTTACATTGGTCCCGTGCGAGGTGTCTGTGCCTCTTACGGGGCCGTTTCGAGCAGGTTTGGGTTTTCACCCTTTAAAGGCTTATTTTTTTGTTTAATTATTGATTTTTTCAAATTATCATCATATTCTCAAATCGGGAGTCCCATGACAAGGATATCAGTTTCTACAAGTTAAATTGGTCCCGTGAGAGGTGTCTGTGCCTCTTACGGTAGCGTTTGGGGGCTAGTTTTCGTTTTCACCATTTAGTGTCTTATTTTTAAGTCTAAGTGTTGATTTTTACAAATTATCGTCATATTCTCAAACTAAGAGAACCGTGACTTCGCGGTCAGTTCCTACAAGTTACATTAGTCCCATGAGAGGTGTTCGTGCCTCTTACGGTGACGTTCGGGGGCTTGTTTAGGTTTTCACCCTTTCATGGCATGTTTTTAAGCCTAAGTGTTGATTTTTGGAAATTATCATCATATTCTCAAACCGAGAGAACCGTGACTATGCGGTCAGTTCCTACAAGTTACATTTGTCGTGTGAGAGGTGTTCGTTCCTCTTAGAGTGACATTTGGGGGCTGGTTTAGGTTTTCACCCTTTAACAGCTTGTTTTTAAGCCTAATCTAGATATTTTCAAATTATTGTTATATTCACAAACCGGGATACCCGTGACTGCGGGGTAAGTTCCTACAAGTTGCATTGGTCCCGTGCGAGTATTTTGTGCCTCTTACGGGGTTGTTTGAGGGCTTATTTAGGTTTTCACCCTTTAAAGGCTTGTTTTTAAGTCTAAGTGTGGATTTTTACAAATTTATATCACATTCTCAAATCGAGAGTCCCGTGACTATGCGGTAAGTTCCTATAAGTTATATTGGTCCTGTGAGAGGTATTAGTGCCTCTTACAGTGACGTTTGGGGGTTGGTTTGGGTTTTCACCCTTTGACGTCTTATTTTTAAGTCAAAGTGTAGAATTTTGCAAATTATCATCATATTTTCAAATCGGGAGTCCTGTGACTACGCGACCGGTTCCTATAAGTTACATTGGTCCCGTGGGAGGTGTTCGTGCCTATTATGGAGACGTTTTGGGGTTGGTTTAGGTTTTCACCCTTTAACGGCTTGTTTTTAAGCCTAATCTAGATTTTTCAAATTATCGTCATATTCTCAAATCGGGAGACCTGTGACTATGCAGTCAGTTCCTACAAGTTACATTGATCCCATGCGAGGTGTTCGTGCCTCTTACGGGCAGTTTGGGGGTTGGTTTAGGTTTACACCGTTTAATGGCTTGTTTTTAAATCTTTGTGTTGATTTTTGTAAATTATCGTCATATTCTCAAATCCCGTGACTACGTGGTCAGTTTCAAGAAGTTATATTGGTCCCGTGAGAGGTGTTCATGCCTTTTACGGTGACATTTGTGGGTTGGTTTAGGTTTTCACCCTTTAATGGCTTCTTTTAAGTCTTAGTGTTGATTTTTGCAAATTATCATCATATTCTCAAATCGGGAGTCACGTGACTACGGGGTCAGTTTTTACAAGTTACATTGGTCCTGTGCGAGGTGTTCCCGCCTCTTACGGTGACGCTTGGGGGATATGTTTGGTTTTCACCCTTTAATAGCTTGTTTTTAAGCCTAATCTAGATATTTTCAAATTATTGTCATATTTTAAAATCGGGATACTCGTGACTACGCGGTCAGTTCCTACAAGTTACATTGGTCCCATGCGAGGTGTCAGCGCCTCTTACGGGGCCGTTTGGAGCTGGTTTCGATTTTCACCCTTTAAAGTCTTATTTTTGAGTCTAAGTGTCAGTTGTTACAAATTACCGTCACATTCTCAAATCGAGAGTTCCGTGACGACGCGGTCAGTTCCTACAAGTTATATTGGTCCCGTGAGAGGTGTTCGTTCCTTTTAAGGTGACGTTTGGGGGATGATTTAGGTTTTCACCATTTAATGACTTGTTTTTAAGTCTCAGTGTTGATTTCTACAAATTATCATCACATTCTCAAATCGGGAGTCCCGTGACTACGTCGTCAGTTCCTACCAGTTACATTGGTCCCATGAGAGGTGTTCGTGCCTCTTACAGTGACGTTTGGGGGCTTGTTTAGGTTTTCACCCTATAAGGGCTTGTTTTTAAGTCTAAGTGTAGATTTTTGCAAATTATCGTCATATTCTAAAATCGGGAGTCACGGGACTAGGCAGTCCGTTTCTACAAGTTACAATAGTCCCGTGCGAGGTATTCGCGCCGCTTACGGTGAGGTTTAGGGGATATTTTTAGTTTTCACCCTTTAACTCCTTGTTTTTAAGCCTAATCTAGATATTTTCAAATTATCATCATATTTTAAAATTGGGATACTCGTGACTACGAGGTGAGTTCCTACAAGTTACATTGGTCCCGTGCGAGGTGTATGTGCCTCTTACGGGGCCGTTTCGGGCTGGTTTGGGTTTTCAACCTTTGAAGGCTTATTTTTTAGTTTGAGTATTAAATTTTACAAATTATTGTCATATTCTCAAATCGGGAGTCCCGGGACAATGATATAAGTTTCTACAAGTTAAATTGGTCCCGTGAGAGGTGTCCGTGCCTCTTACGGGGGCGTTTGGGGGCTAG
Organism: Sambucus nigra; assembly: GCA_949130495.1. Taxonomy (NCBI): domain Eukaryota; kingdom Viridiplantae; phylum Streptophyta; class Magnoliopsida; order Dipsacales; family Adoxaceae; genus Sambucus; species Sambucus nigra. The sequence goes on along the minus strand of OX422214.1, from coordinate 376,039,035 downwards.
TTTTGGTTTTCACCATTTAGTGGCTAATTTTTAAGTCTAAGTGTTGATTTGTACAAATTATCGTCATATTCTTAAACTGAGAGAACCGTGACTACGCGGTCAGTTCCTAGAAGTTACCTTAGTCCCGTGAGTGGTGTTCGTTCCTCTTACGGTGATATTTGGGGGCTTGTTTAGGTTTTCACCCTTTAATGACATGTTTTTAAGCCTAAGTGTTAATTTTTACAAATTATCGTCGTATTCTCAAACCGAGAGAACCGTGACTATGCGATCAGTTCCTACAAGTTACATTGGGCGTGTGAGAGGTGTTCGTTCCTCTAACGGTGACGTTTGGGGGCTGATTTAGGTTTTCACCCTTTAACTGCTTGTTTTTAAGCCGAATCTAGATATTTCCAAATTGTTGTTATATTCTCAAACCGGGATACCCCTGACTATGCGGTCAGTTCCTACAAGTTACACTGGTCCCATGCGAGGTTTTTGTGCCTCTTACGGGGCCGTTTGAGGGCTTAGTTAGGTTTTCACCCTTTAAAGGCTTATTTTTAAGCCTAAGTGTGGATTTTTACAAATTATCGTCATATTCTCAAACCGAGAGTCCCGTGACTACACGGTCAGTTCCTATAAGTTACATTGGTCCCGTGAGAGGTGTTCGTGCCTCTTACGGTGATGTTTGCGGGTTGGTTTAGGTTTTCACCCATTAACGTCTTATTTTTAAGTCAAAGTGTTGATTTTTACAATTTATTGTCATATTCTAAAATCGGGAGTCACGTGACTAGGCGGTCAGTTTCTACAAGTTACATTAGTCCCATGCGAGGTATTCGCCCCTCTTACGGTGGGGTTTAGGGGATATTTTTGGTTTTCACCCTTTAACTGCTTGTTTTTAAGCCAAATCTAGATATTTTCAAATTATCATCATATTTTAAAATTGGGATACTCGTGACTACGCGGTGAGTTCCTACAAGTTACATTGGTTGCGTGCGAGGTGTCTATGCCTCTTACCGGGCCATTTCGGGATGGTTTGGGTTTTCACCCTTTAAAGGCTTATTTTTTAGTTTAATTACTGATTTTTACAAATTATCATCATATTCTCAAATCGAGAGTCCCAGGACAATGATATCAGTTTTTACAAGTTAAATTGGTCCCGTGAGAGGTGTTCGTGCCTCTTACCGTGGCGTTTGGGGGCTAGTTTTCGTTTTCACCATTTAGTGTCTTATTTTTAAGTCTAAGTGTTGATTTTTACAAATTATCGTCATATTTTCAAATTGAGAGAACCGTGACTACGCGGTCAGTTCCTACAAGTTACATTAGTACCGTGAGAGGTGTTCGTGCCTCTTACGGTGACGTTTGGGGGCTTGTTTAGGTCTTCACCCTTTAATGGCATGTTTATTAAGCCTAAGTGTTGATTTTTGCAAATTATCATCATATTCTCAAACCGAGAGAACCGTGACTATGCGGTCAGTTCCTACAAGTTACATTGGTCGTGTGAGAGGTGTTCATTCCTCTTACGATGACGTTTGGGGTCTGGTTTAGGTTTTCACCCTTTAACGACTTGTTTTTAAGCTTAATCTAGATATTTTCAGATTGTTGTTATATTCTCAAACCGATATACCCGTGATTATGTGGTCAATTCCTACAAGTTACATTGGTCCCATGCGAGGTTTTTGTGCCTCTTACGGGGCAGTTTGGGGGCTTATTTAGGTTTTCACCCTTTGAAGGCTTATTTTTAAGTCTAAGTGTGGATTTTTACAAATTAACGTCATATTCTCAAATCGGGAGTCACGTGACTATGCGGTCAGTTCCTATAAGTTATATTCGTCCTGTGAGAGGTATTAGTGCCTGTTACAGTGACGTTTGGGGGTTGGTTTGGATTTTCACACTTTGACGTCTTATTTTTAAGTCAAAGTGTTGATTTTTGCAAATTATCATCATATTTTCAAATCGGCAGTACTGTGACTACGCGACCGGTTCCTATAAGTTACATTGGTGCCGTGAGAGGTGTTCGTGCCTCTTATAGTGACATTTGGGGGTTGGTTTAGGTTTTCACCCTTTAACGTCTTGTCTTTAAGTCAAAGTGTTGATTTTTACAAATTATCATCATATTCTAAAATCAGTAGTCACGTGACTAGGCGGTCAGTTTCTACAAGTTACATTAGTCCCGTGCGAGGTTTTCGCACCTCTTACGGTGAGGTTTAGGTGATATTTTTGGTTTTCTCCCTTTAACTACTTGTTTTTAAGCCTAATCTAGATATTTTCAAATTATCGTCATTTTTAAAATTGGGATACTAGTGACTACGCGGTGAGTTCCTACAAGTTTTATTGGTCCCGTGCGAGGTGTCTGTGCCTCTTACGGGACCGTTTCAGGCTGGTTTGGGTTTTCACCCTTTAAAGGCTTATTTTTTAGTTTAAGTATTAATTTTAAGAAATTATCGTCATATTCTCAAATCGAGAGTCCGAGGACAATGATATCAGTTTCTACAAGTTAAATTGGTCCCGTGATAGGTGTTCGTGCCTCTTACAGTGGCATTTGGGGTCTAGTTTTGGTTTTCACCATTTAGTGGCTTATTTTTAAGTCTAAGTGTTGATTTTTACAAATTATCGTCATATTCTCAAACTGAGAGAACCGTGACCACGCGGTCAGTTCCTACAAGTTACATTAGTCCCGTGAGAGGTGTTCGTGCCTCTTACGGTGACGTTTGGGGGCTTGTTTAGGTTTTCACCCTTTAATGACATGTTTTTAAGCATAAGTGTTGATTTTTGCAAATTATCGTCATATTCTCAAACCGAGAGTACCGTGACTATGCGGTCAGTTCCCTCAAGTTACATTGGTCGTGTGAGTGGTGTTCGTTCCTCTTGCGGTGACGTTTGGGGTCTGGTTTAGGTTTTCACCCTTTAACGGCTTGTTTTTTAGCCTAATCTAGATATTTTCAAATTGTTGTTATATTCTCAAATCGTGATACCCGTGACTATGCGGTCAGTTCCTACAAGTTACATTGGTCCCGTGCGAGGTTTTTGTGCCTCTTACGGGGCCGTTTGGGGGCTTATTTAGGTTTTCACCCTTTAAAGACTTATTTTTAAGTCTAAGTGTGGATTTTTACAAATTAATGTCATATTCTCAAATCGGGAGTCCCGTGACTATGAGATCAGTTCCTATAAGTTATATTGGTCCCGTGAGAGGTGTTAGTGCCTCTTACAGTGACGTTTCGGGGTTTGTATGGGTTTTCACCATTTGACGTCTTATTTTAAGTCAAAGTGTTGATTTTTGCAAAAAATCATCATATTTTCAAATCGGGCGTCCTGTGACTACGCGACCGGTTCCTATAAGTTACATTGGTCTCGTGAGAGGTGTCCGTGCCTCTTATGGTGACGTTTAGGGTTGGTTTAGGTTATCATCCTTTAACGTCTTGTTTTAAAGTCAAAGTGTTGATTTTTACAAATTATTATCATATTCTAAAATCGGGAGTCATGTGACTAGGGGGTCAGCTTCTGCAAGTTACATTAGTCCCGTGCGAGGTATTCGCGCCTCTTATGTTGAGGTTTAGGAGATATTTTTTGTTTTCACCCTTTAACTGCTTATTTTCAAATTATGATCTTATTTTAAAATTGGGATACTCGTGACTACGCGGTGAGTTCCAACAAGTTACATTGGTCCCGTGCGAGGTGGTTGTGCCTCTTACGGAGCTGTTTCGAGCTGGTTTGGGTTTTCACTCTTTAAAGGCTTATTTTTTTGTTTAAGTATTGATTTTTACAAATTATCATCATATTCTCAAATCGGGAGTCCCATGACAAGGATATCAGTTTCTACAAGTTAAATTGCTCCCGTGAGAGGTGTTCGTGCCTCTTACAGTGGCGCTTGGGGATCTATTTTGGTTTTCACCATTTAGTGGCTTATTTTTAAGTCTAAGTGTTGATTTTTACAAATTATCATCATATTCTCAAACTGAGAGAACCGTGACTACGCGGTTAGAAGACTCGTTCGAACGAGATTTCATTTGAACGAAATGTCGTTCGAACGAGATGTCAGGCGGGAACAGTTTTTGACAGTTTTTTGGCAGTTTTTCACCCACTTCCCCACTTAGTTTTTAACCAACTTTTTCAGACTTTAATATGTGCGGGAAGAACATTTTCCAATCTAACTTTTCCAAGACTTTTCCATTCCATTCCATCTCTTAGAGAGAGTTTGAGAGCTAAAATTGTTTAAGGAAAATGTTCAAGTTTTGAGTGCTATTTTTCAAGAGAAAATATTTTATCACTCTAGTTTTACACCCATATTGTTTATCCAAGTTCACATATATACATATCAATTGCTTGGAGTTTGGCACCGGTTTATCTCTTCCGTTTCAAAGAGAAGTTTTGGTTTGCTTCTACATCCATCAAAGAAGAAGACGTTTTGTTACGATTCTACCCACTTGGAGAAAGGCTCCTTGCTCGGGTGACGGTGACCATATAAAGTCCTATCGGTGGATTCCAAGACCGCGGTGGTGTTACAAGGTTATCCGCTAGGAAGAGGTGTCTACAAGAAGAAGCGTCGAGGCTTGAGAGGGATCGAGTCGTGCGTTGTAAGTCTATCTGTCTTGTACTTGTAATTCCGTATCTAGTGGATTTGTGGCTAGGGCCGTCCGAGGTTGTTTCCCATCTTGGGTTTTTCCTCGTACATCGCGGCGTAGTGTGATTGATTTATTTTATCTTGCAAAATAACGTAGAACGCATGTTTAGAATAATTCAAGATAAAATTTGGTTTAAATCATCACATTCATTTAATTTGGTGCTAAATTAAATATTGGGTAAAGTTTATTTAATTCAAGTTATTTTCTAAAATTTGGTTTCGCCTTATTTGCTAATATTGATAAATATGACTTAGGCAAATTCTAGGACTTGGATTAATTAATTGGTTTAAGTGAATATATTAATTGATTAATTTTACTTCACTTGGTGTAATTTTAATTTGTTTAAGAAATTAAAATTTGTTGTTTTAAAGTTGAACCATCACACCGCTTCCGTATCGAGTTTACATAAAAAGGAAATAATAAATTAGAATTGGGGGCCTCGCGCACCAACAAGTGGTATCAGAGCATTGATTCGAGACAAGCTCTACGCTTTCAATTTTACATGTTTAGAAGATAAAGATAGAGTTGTTAATTGATTTCTGGAAAATGGAAATATATAGGAATCAAACTCATGTTGTAGGTAGATAGTAATTCACGAAATAATCATCAATTTGTTGAAGAAATTCTGAGAATCATTGGTTTGTTCTTGAAGATATCGTGTATATAATTTTATGAAAAAATAGGATAAATATATGCTTTAAATTCAAACTCTTGATGATTCTAGGATGTTTAGATCATTAGAAATCATTTACATATGTTTCTATATCATGTAGTAAGGATTATAAGGAATTTGGGTTGTTAATATGAAGATTTGAATGATCAAAAGTTATGAAACCCATAGTATAAGAATTGCAGAATCTAGGCTGATATCTGGGCGATTGATCGATCGACCCCCTACCTTCGATCGATCAACCTCCCCAGAAATGATGATGTTTCTTCTTTTTAATTCTTGTTCTTATCCCAAATCTTTTGTAAATCTTTGGTGATTATTAATTGGATATAATGGGACTTAGGGAAGGTCAGTAGGCCCTAGATAAGAACCGAAATAATGTGATTGGGATTTAATTGATGAGAATTATGATAATTAAATTGGAAGAAATTTCGGTTGCTAGATTCATGTGTTGGATTCTAATCTGTATGGATGAGGATTAAGGATAGGTCCAGTAGGGGAAATTTAATAAATCATCTGGGCAGCCTTAGGTTTACAAGAAGGTTTAATCCTAGGTGATATAAGATGTGTTTATAAGAGATTACGAACTATCGGTTATAACCCTAATTAAAGGAGAGTTTAATTCGTAGTAATTCGGGAGATAAGATAATATAGACCAGTAGGATATTAGTGATTCCTTACTGAATAAATATATATTGAGGAAAACCTATTTAAACCTTGAGTAATGAGTGAGACTCTGGAATAATTAAATTAAAGAAGTAAATTCATAATATTTTAATACGTAGGATTTAAGAGATATAATGCTACGTATGGGAATTATCTTATGGTAGTGTGATTACCTTGTTGATATTATATCTATAGGTAGATGATAATGCCTATTTGATTAATTGATGATTTATATGTATGACATACCTAGCTTACTTGCTATCGACGGGAGGTTTGCGCGTGAGGGCAGTTATATCCTGATGAATCCATGGGATTTTTGATTTGTCGCTCGAGAACATAGGACTATGAAAAACTTATCGGTGAGTTGATATGTCCGCTGACTATGGGAACATAGGTATGTGCGTGACCCGTGGGTATGAGAAATATGTTCGCCTCCAATTTTTGTGTTGATATTTGTGGTTCGAGGAATCCTTACCGAACCTTTAGTCCCCTATTTGGTGACCAACGATACTGGGACGTGATAGTAGAGTAATGCATGCACCGCAACTGTGTCTCAGGGTGACGTATTATATATGTATATATATAATTAATTAAATTAATGTATATATATAGTGGTTAGATCAATATTCTGTGTGATAATTGTAGATGACGGTGAATAGAGAAAAAAAAAGAATTGAATTAAGTTAATGAATATTTATTCTTATAGATTTGAAAAGCTTAATTCATATTAATGAGAAACGTATATGAATGATTATACTACATATGGTATGGGACATACGGGGTTATGATATGGGATAGAATTATATTATGGAAACAAGTTAGGAGGAACCATTAACTAGGAGGTTAATAAGAAACGTTAAGCGTGCACTCTAGATGAGAGGTGAGAATATCAAGTGAGAGTCTGGATATTAACATGTACATAATAAATGCTTTATTGCACTTGTTAAATACTTGCTGTTTTCAAAATTATTTTTATATCGGGCTCTGACCCGTTTCCTTGCATATTCTCTTTTCTATTGTACCTTCTATATCAGGTGTCCAGCATCAGGGACGCCAACCTTAGGGGATTATGACGAGCTATGGAGCTATGGAGTATTGCTTAGACGCCTATCTTCATTTGATTCACATTTTGTAGTGATCTTTTATTTAGGGCATGTCGACGAGAGGAATTCAGTTATCTCCTTTCTATCTGAGTCAAATAGTCATGTACTCGTGTCATTTTAATACATTTTGTTATTGTTGGGATTACTGTATTGGATTTTTATTTGGAATGTTTATTCCAATTGCGCTTAAATTCTTTTGAGTTATCTGTTTAGTTATTATTTTGATAGAATAAAATGTGTAGTGTTATTCGTAAACTAAAAATTAATTTGGTTGAATTAAAATTTGAAAAGTTTTTAACACCAGCTTAATTAGGTATTGGGTGATTTGTAAATGTTTTCGATAGTGATGCTAAGAATGAGCCAACTGTATATTCTGTTTTAATTTGGTATGGGACTTGTCTCCCGGTATTTAATTAGGCGGGGTGTTACAATACATTGCATATCATTTTTAAAATCAATATCATATTAATTTAGGGATCCAAATACATGTTCATGTGAAATTTCATTATAGATACATAATATACACATATAGGTTATTAACTTGCCTTAGATTGTATGGAGATGTTGATAAAGAAGATGAAAACCTTCTTCTTCCCATTCTTCTTCTTCTTCTTTCTTCTTCTTATACTCTCTCTCTCTCTCTCTACCAAACCCTAGCCCTCTTTTGTGAAATGAAAAAATGAAGACTTCTTCTCTTCTTTTCTATTTATACCTAGGATTAGTTTATTTACACAAATGCTATTGCCCCAAATTTAACCCTCTCAATCCTTTTACGCGTTAATTCGCTTCTAATATTTAAGTCGCATATTTCATATCTCAAAGAATTCATTTTAACTTTTCATTTCCAAACATTTCAAATATATATACTGACATAGCTTTTTTTTCTTTTCAATGTCAATTCAATAAAAAATGTGGGGTATTACAATGTCACAGTCAATTGAGCAGGTGGTTGAAGCAGTGGAATGTGATTTGATTGGGGTTAGTGAGGGGGTGAGGTAATAGTGGGAGATAAAGAGGAGGAGAAAGAAAATGAAAAATCACGAGAGGAGGAAAGAGAGTAGGAGAGAGAGGAGGAAAGAGAGGAAGATAGCGAGGAAGCGAGAGATGAAGAAAGAGAAGGTGAAGGAGAAAAAGTAGGAGAGTAAAGGAGAGAAAAAAGTAGATGGGTGCATAGTCGAGTCTTCTTCATCAAAAGATGAAATTTAACTGTCCAAATCTAAAGTGCTCGAGAAGAAATCACATAAAAAGATAAGTTGCTCGGATTCACAACCGCTTGAGGGGGGTGCACGCTAAATAACCCTAAACTCCTAAAACAATTTCATAACCATATCGGTTATTCTATATGGAACAGAGATGAGGAGAGGGGCATAATGAAGTGCATGTACCATTACAAAAAATTTACTGAGTGGGAAATAGAGACGGAGGATGAGCGAGTTATCGAGTTGGTGAAGAACTTCGGTCTATAGGGTCTGATAAAACACTCCTATCGGTACATAGACTATATATCGATATTGGTATTCATCGAATGGTGGTAGGCGGAGACGAATTCATTTCATACGTTATTCGATGATATGACCATCACCCTTAACGATGTGTATCATCTCCTCTATACACCAGCACCAGCACCCCTAGCTCCACAACAACAGCAGGGATAGATTCACTACGAGCGCGTGTATAACGTCCGAGATGTACCCATGCCACCATCACCTTAGGCGCCGCTAGCAGTCGAGGGTATGTTTCCTATTCATGGGCATGAGGGTAGGATTATTTTTTATATGGGGGCACCGCATTCCTTTATTATCACTAGATTTTCACGGACAACCGTCCTTTTAAAGGCATTCGGTACCCACCTTATATGTGTAGAGTCATCGTTGGGTAGTGGGTCATTTATACACATGGTATATAGAGGTGTGGACATTATTATTGGGAGTATGAGCTTAACAACGAACCTTCTTGTGTTAGACATGGAGGGATACGATGTTATCCTAGGTATGGATTGGTTGGCGAGTTACAGGGTGATGGTAAACTGTTACGAGAGGACCATAGTGTTCTCCATTCCGGGTCAGGAGATGTTCTTAGTGGCGATGCCTCTTCCTGAGGGAGGGTCGCTCACCCACTAATACTACATTGAGGATGAGAGATCACAGGAGGTAGTTATACTGATAGAAACGATTCCAATAATGAGAGATTTCAAGGATATATTTCAGGAGATACAAGGGTTACCACCCAGTTGAGAGATTGAGTTTGTTATCGACCTAACACGGGGTATGAGATCAATTTCTCGAGCATCGTATCACATGGCCCATTCAGAAATGCGGGAGTTGAGGGAGCATATTCAACAACTATTAGGGCAGGGTTCCATTTGATGGATTACATCACCGTGGGGTGCACCAGTGTTTATATATGAAGAAGATGGATGGTTCTCTTCGCTTGTGCATAGACTATAGGGAGCTGAATAAGACCACGATACAGAGTAAGTGTCTGTTGTTGAGGATCGATGACCTGTTTGACTAGTTGAGTGGGGTTGCGTACTTCTCCAAGATTGATTTGAGATCGGGGTATTACAAGTTCCACATTCGAGAGGAGGATGTTCCCAATATCACTTTTCTATCACAGTTTGGGTCGTATGAGTTCAGGGTGACGCTGTTTGGGATCCCCAATATGCTAGCAGTGTTCATGGATCTCATGAACATGGTATTCAGGGAGTTTTGGAAAAGTTCATGATCGTGTTTATAGATGACATTCTGGTTTACTGTCACACTGAGGAGGAGCACGCGGAGCATTTGCATCGGGTTTTACAGACACTCCGAGGCCACCAATTGTATGCCAAATTGGGAAGTGTGGATTTTGTCTACGGGAGTTACAATTTCTTGGTCATATCTTGTTCGACATGGGTATTGTTATTGATACGAGTAAGGTATTGGAAGTGAGGGAGTGGGGATAGACCATGACATTGATAGAGATTAACATATTTTTGGGATTGGTCGGGTATTATCGCCATTTCATTAAGGGATTTTTGAAGATTGCAGGTCCGTTGAACCGTTTATGTAGAGTGATCACTGTCAGTTAGCCTTTAATGAGCTGAAGGATAAATTGACATCATCACCTATACTTGCATTGCCTATGAGTGGGGTAGAGTACCAGGTCTATATGGATGCATCCTTGCATGGACTTCGGGGTATATTACAACAGGAGGAGAGGGCTATAGCTTATGCATCTCGAAATCTTAAGCCCCATGAGAATAATTACCCCACACACGACCTTGAGTTGGCAGAAGTTATGTTTGCTTTGAGGATAAGGAGACACTACCTGTTATGGGAGAAATTTACGTTGTTCACGGATGATAAGTAACTTCAATATCTCTTCACACATAAGGATCTAAATATGAGGCAGAGGTGGTGGCTAGAGTTCATGAAGGACTACTAGTTTGATGTACGGTATCATTCTGGTAAGGATAATATGGTGGAAGACGTGTTGACTCGATGACCTATTGGGGAGTTAGCGGAGGTCTGAAAGGCAAAGTGGAGTAAGATTCGACACAACAATGAGATCGCTAGAGCGTGCATGTCAGTTTTAGTTATCACCTCTGAGATTATCATGGGGGTAGTGAAAGCATGGGTGGAGGATCGGTATTGTCAGGACAGAGTGTGCTAATTATTAGCTGAGGGTGCGGAGTCTTACTCGATCAGCTCAAAAGTAGGCCTCCGTTTTAATGGGAGACTGGTTGTGCTAGAGGATGAAGATTTGAGGCATGCGGTTATGACTGAGTCTCACAGATCGAGGTTTGCTGTACATCTCGGTGGGGATAAGATGTACCAGGATATGAGGACGCATTATTGGTGGGTAGGAATGAAGCGAGACATATTAGAGTTTGTCTCTAAGTGTGTTATATGTCATTTAGTTAATATAAACCACCAAAGACCTTCAGGGATGCTATAGCAACTGGATATTCTCGTGTGGAAGTGAGGGATCATTTTGATGGACTTTATTACTGGACTATTGTCATTGCAGAGGGGTCACGATTCCATTTCGGTGATAATGGATCAACTGACCAAGGTGTGACACCCCGCTTAATAAAATACTGGGTGATCAGTCCTAGACCAAATTAAAATAGGAAAACCAGTTGGTTCATCCTTAGCATCATTATCGAAAATCTTTTTAAAACTTACTAACCACCTAGTATTCCAAAAGGCTGGGGCCAAATTTTATCTTTTAATTAAAAAACCAGTAACATGCGAAAATATAATATGAGTCATACACCATGACTGAATTAAATCAACTAAATAAATAATAAACTACATGTCGAATAAACCATCGGTCACCAAAGTAAATAGTCTAATACAAACATCCAACATCTGAATAAATAAATCTAAAAATTGTACTCAAAAGTCTGGGCGACAAGCCCTATGTAAAACTGAAACTGATAAATGATTTCTAATCTAGGAAGGAATGAACGATGCGTCTAATCCAACTTCTGCTAACATCCACATGTGCCGCAACTTTGTGTCCCTGAAATAGAATATCAAGTCTGGTGTCCTTGTGGCTGGACACCTAAAAGGTTTTAAAAATAATTTTATAGCAAGGGTTAGAACTCAAAACATTTTGAAAATATTTAGAAAGTGAATTAACTGCAGTAAATAAAAAATATATGAATGCGCTTCATATTTAAGTTAGTGTTGCACTCCCTTGAGGACATACTTACCCCTCCACTAATGTGCACACCTAACGGCTACTTTAACCCTACCTAGTTATACTACCCCGTCCAACTAGTCCTAGTATGATCTCCCCTTGATATTCTACTCTAAACCGAGTATTATTATTAATGGGTTATAAGTTATTTTACCAGTTAACTTAATAAATTCCTTTTAAATAATAATATATAACTGTGACACACGTTATATAAAATAAATACATCACACACTGTATTATTACCCGCATATAATATTTACTACCATTATATACGCACCTTTACTATGAACATCCACACATATATCGTACGTATATCTATCCCTCCAAGTATACCCTCGTTGGATGATTTCCTCTAAAGTGCTATCTCACTAGGTGTGCTCACATAACCTAGTTACCCAAGTTGGAATCGCTCACCAACCTGGCCCAAAAATATAAACGTAGTGGAGATGGTCATATTCCTTCCCTAAAAGTGAGATAAGCCCATCTCCCATATACCGGACGCTATAACCTGGGGATATACTCACCCTACTCCTCAAGCTAGGGGATTCACCCACAACGTGTAACCTCTCTTGATAGCACTAGAGTATATAACTTAAATAAATATCTAGTCACTGATATTGAATATCACACACAATACACACACACACACACACACACACACACACACACACACACACATATATATATATATATATATATATATACTATCACTACACCGTATATATATAATATGAACTCCAGCTTTACCGTATACTCAAAAACTCGTAACACTAGCCTGAAATTTTTTGAGTCTTTGGCTCGACTCTAATTTATTTAATTCACGCATCAATTAACTTAATATTTTTCCCGAGTCTATGATCCGACTCTAATATAAATAATTTACACATTAATTCATTTATCACCTTGTCACTCAACCATTATACCCGGACTCGCTCACCTGACCCATATCTTAATATTTCTTGAGTCTATATCCTAACTCTAAATTTATTGGTTTCTCTCCATAATTAATTCACTACTGTGGTGTCTCTTAATCAATATACCTGGGCTCGCTTACTCGATCCGTATCTCACCATTTTGGAATTCAAATTCTTAAATTTATCCATAAAGTGCCCCACATAAATCCTCCCTAATCCCAATTAATTTTCCCCATAATTTCTAGGAATAGGTGCCTCAAATTTATTTATCAATAAATAAAGCATAGAAATTAAATTAAATATAATTTCCCCCTTATACATAAAACTGGGCGAACTGTAAAAAATCTGGGACCATTGATCGATTGATCCCCTCCATCGATCGATCGATCGAACAGATACCCTTCTTCTTCGAATTGCTATTTCAGTCATTGTTAACCCAACCAAGATTTTAGTTCCTCTCTTAACATCCTCTGGTCATAATCAACAATATTTTCACATGAAAGAAGGTTCTAATCGTCCTAAAAACCTTAATCCAACAACTAATTTTCCATTAATTCCAACGTTTTCCCGATTTGGGTTTTATCCGGGTTTCGAATCTCCAATAAGATTTTCATTCCTATTAACAAAAATTTACCATCGATTCTTATTGGTCATACCTCCATATTCCAGAATCATAAACATAATAAATTTCATCCTTAATCCCATTAAAGTATAACAATTACTGAAAACCCAATTTTACATGCATACCCACCCCAAAATGAAATTTGGTTTACACCTCCCATAATATGAATTGATTATCATCAATTTAAGAATACAACAGATAACCACTTGCCTGGAATTATTCGTAGAGTCTGATCCGTTGCCGTAGAGAAAGTGTTGATGAAAACACCCAATTAGTCCCTCAATTTGTCCCCAAACAGTCTCCAATTGGCTCTTGATTTCTTTCCTCTATTTCTCACTCAAACCCTATGTTTAGAATTGTGTTAACTACCGTTCAACACTCCCTTAATTAGGTTTAAAATCCCTAATCCCGTTTTTGGTCACATGGGCCTAATTAAAATGGCACAAATCACTCCGTGTGGGCCGGGCGATGCCCAAAAATGCCTCGAGACCCGATTACTACCTCCGGATACTCTTTTCTGACTATCTCGACCCATCCGGACTCAACCGCGCACTCAGAATTGTCATCCAAAATACTTTGTAACATTCTCCAATTTTGACCTCATAATGCGACACACAAAATTTCGAACAATTAAACTTAAAGTCACAAAATATAAATAATTCTTCCCACTCGAATAAATTCTCCAAATTATAAATTTAAGTTTCTCCAATTTAAATATCATAAGTTTAAGTTTCTCCAAGTTAAATATTTTTATATTTTCCAAAAATAATTAAATATTAAATCCTTAAAATTACGGGGTGTTACACAAGGTGGCTCATTTCTAGCCAGTTCGTACTAACTTTGAGATGATGTAGTACGTGCAGCTATTCATAGCATAGATGGTTAAGTTGCGCGGGGTACAGGTCAATATTATATCTGATAGAGACAAGATCTTTGTGTTTCCTTTCTGGTAGAGTTTTCAGGAGGCCATGGGCACTAACTTGTGACTCATTACCGCATACCACCCACAGATAGACAGACAAATTAAGAGGGTAAATCAGATGCTAGATGACATGTTGAGGATGTGCATCCTAGATTTCGGGGGAGGATGGGAGCGATATCTTCCATTAGTAGAGCTTATGCATAACAACTCTTACTAATTTACTATCGGTATGACACCGTTTAAGGCGCTTTATAGGAGACCTTATTGTTCGCCCGCTTGCTGGTTAGAGGTAAGCGATAATAAGTTATTAGGACCAGAGATGATACAGGAGATGACTGCCAAGATCGAGCTAATTTGAGGATGTATTCGAACAGCTTAGGGTCAGCAGAAGAGTTATGACGATCCAGACCTGAGGCACATAGAGTTAGAGGTTGACGATCAGGTCTTAGTACATATATCTCCCATGAAGGGTGTTATGAGATTTGATAAGAAGGGTAAGCTAGTGCTGAGATATGTGGTACCTTTCCTGATTATTGAGAGAGTGGGTCTAGTGGCTTATAGACTGGATTTACCAGAGCATCTTCAGCGGATACACGACGTGTCCCATGTGGCATCGCTGAAGAAGTACAGGAGGAGCAAGAGAGCTTTCTGGAACTTTCCCCTCGATAAGTTGATTTGTAGCCAGATGTCCCGTACGAGAAGAGATCCGTGGCTATTCTGGATCGTAGTGAGTGAAATTTGCGATCTAAGGTGGTAGAAATAATCAGAGTTCAGTGAGGACACTAGAGTGTTGACGAGTCTACATGGGAGCGGGAGGATAACATGCGCGAGCAGTATCCAGAATTATTCGTCGTAGGTATGACTTAATTTTGTGGACGAAATTCCCTATAAGGGGGAAAGTATGTAATACCTCATATTTTTGCGTATTTGGAAATTAATTAATTCGATAAATTATTCGTTTTATTTTAAATTACGCAAGTGAAGTAATTTAATTTAATTAAATAAAAAATGTGGCATGTGTTAAATTTACTTAGTGAATAGTAAACGATTTATATAAATTATTATGCATCATAGCGAGTGAGATTATCGTAATTGAATTTATCTTAATCGGGAGTCACGAGTAGACTAAATTGAGGTCGAGATATGATAATAATTTAGAGTGACTCGGATGACGATTTCGAGGTCACAGATGACTCCGAAAAGGGGGTCGAAATAGTCAAAATAGTATACCCGGGGGTGTTGATTGGGTCTCAAGGCAATTTAAGACTAAATCGACACCGTATGGGGGCATTTTAATCATTTGGTAACCAAGAGTTAAGAGACCTAAGAATTTCCAACATCTTTATCAGAATATAAATGGAATAGGCTATGGTTTAGTAGTTATAAAACTCAGAAAAGCCTTTAGAGAATAAGAGAACCCATTTATGAAACCTACGAGAGAGAGTTTTTGAGAAATTGGTGTGTGATCTTGCACCATTATCAATCTTGGAGTAAGGATTGGAAGAGAAGGTACACCATCCAACATTAAAACCAAAAAATCAAATCATCTAAAATAAGGCAAGTGTTTATTTACAATTTCTTTTGAAGTTATAATGCCCATTTTGTTAAGGTTTTGAAAAATATTGATTAAAACCATGTTCTTAGAAGAAAAGAATAATTAAAACTCAAGTTCTGGTAGTAATTGCATCTAGTTTGATTTAACATGTGTAGAGGATAAAAAATTAGAGGGGATGTGATAATCATCACGAATTTAATTTGGGTATTTGATGAAAAATGGTTGAGGAACACAAAACCTAGGGTTTTTGATGAAAACTTAATGTGATCTATTCTTGGGCAAAAATCATGAGGTTTCATGTTTTGTTTATGTTAGAACCATCCTAATACACGTACATGATTATTGGGAATGTTAAATGTTAAATTGATAAAGAATCACGAAGAAGAGAATAAGAAAAATGGTGAAAACGCACTTGCATATTGAGGAAGAAGATGATCTACGTAATTTCGAATTGATATGGGGGCCCAGAGGCGAATCGATTCGATTTCCTAAAAAATGTCAAATTTCCACTTTTAAGCCTAGAACTCCTATAATTTTGTAGGGGAAACTTTTAGGACTTTGTTAAAATATAATGAGAGATTTGTTATATTACAATAGACTTGTGATGGGATTATGACTTAGTCTTAATGAGGGGATTAAGGCGAGGTTTAATATACTTATATTGAGGCGTAATTAATTTGAGAGAAGGAGAATGAGATATAGGGAATTTAATTGAAAATATGTTATAGACCAGTAGTATATGATATAGCTAGCTACTGAATTTTATTTAAGGGGTAACTGGGACCCTTAGAGTAGAGGAAAATACTTAGATTAATACGATTGTGGGGATAATCGTAATATTATAGTACGGTGAGTATTCGAGAGATAAATACTACGTACAAAGTATAATGATTAGGTTATGTGGATACCTACTGATTTAATGTGTGTGTGGGTATATATATATATATATATATATATATATATAGGTTGTGTGTATACCTATTACATGATTGGTGTTAAATGTGAACATACCTATGTTATCTTATCATGGAGGTTCCCACACAATGGATAATGACACCTTGCCAATTTCAGGAAGGTCTGTATTTGTGCCCCGGAACATAGAACTTAAGGTGGCTCACTATGTGCCGTGTATTAGTGAGACCGATAGGTCATTTAGGTATGTTAGTATGTGCGTAGCCCAAAAGCTTACAACTATGTTCACCTCTATCGTTTGTTATTTGATTTTTGAGTTCGAGGAGACATGCCGAACCAATAGTCCTTATTTTAGTACAAGAGGTACATAGACTGATAACAAAGTATGCCTACTTTCATGATGGTCCTAATGAGCGACACCATAATTATATATATTAGTGAGATAAATATAGGTAACCGTTTGAAGCATTCTACTTATGTGTGATAGTAGACAAATTGATAGTATGAATATAAATAATAAATTAATTAATGAAACTTAATTAAATGATTAAATGATAAGAGATGGAGAATGTTACCTATGATATCAATAACACATGAGAAATGTTAATTCGGATAGCGTATTGTATGACGGGTACGGGGACTTATAGGCGTCAATAGTCCAGATAGATACTTATGTCTAGTTAGCTTGGGTGGTATGGCTAGGTGGGATAAGTAGAAAATATTAGGCCTGCACAATAATTTAGTGATGAGGAAACTCAAGAGAGTGTACGTGAACCTAACATGTGTAATCAATAAATGATTTTTAAATTGGGATAAATGCTTGCAAAATATTTTCAAAATATTTTGGGTTCTAACCCTTGCTATAAATATTTTCCAAAACCTTTTAGATGTCCAAACACAGGGACGCTAGACTTGATGATCTATTATAGGGACGATTTGTTACATCGTTGTGTAGGCTTGCAAGACTTATTTAGATGCTTCCACCTTTCATTTCTAGTGTAGAATTTCATTTCAGTCTCTCAGGTGGGAATGTTGCCCATTTAGACTTCATTTATTTTAGTTATACATTTCAAACTTGTAGTGGGATTTATTTACTATTTATTGGACATGTTATTTTTATTTGGATTTTATAGCCGATGGTTTATTTGGCAAGATAATATTTATTTATTCCTTGTGATGGTTATACCATATTCATTGTGTGAATGTTTTAATTTAATTTTTTGCATTTTATTATCAATTGTTCAATGAAAGATAAAAATTTTAAGACCGGATTAATTAACTAATAGGTGGTTAGTAATTAATATGATTTCGGACAGTTATGCCAAGAATGAACCAAATGAGAACCTCTTATAATTTAATAAAGGACTGATCACCTGGTATTTAATTAGGCAGGATGTCAGATGGTATCAAAGCATCAGGTTCTAGTGTCCATAGGATCTGTAAGACTTACTACGAGTTTAGCTATTGTTCTTTTGATTTAGATCCCTATTATTAGGATTGTTGCTTTAATCTTTACATGGTTGAGATATCGTACTTCTGCTATTAAATTTTGTATAGATTGTGTACTTATACAATTCGAGTTATTTTCAGATGCCACTGAGGAGAGAGCGTGCAACGAGATCAACGACGAAGGAAGAGGTGAGGGAGTCCTAACAGGTGCCACATGTACCGCCGCGACAACCACCATTGGAGATTATCTCCACAATACAGGTTGCCGAGATAGTGGCCCAGGAAGTCAACGCAGTTATGACAGCCATGGCCATTCATTTCCCATAGCCACAGTCCCAGCCATAGTCGCCATTGGAACCAGTGATCCAGGACCATTCAGGGCCATCTACTTAGCAGAAAGCCAAGGAGATGTTCCAGAATGGTCACCAGTTCAAATTTCAAGGTAGCACTGATGTAGTTGCGGCATGTCAATAAAAGAAGAATAGGTGGAGTGTAGTGAGGCTTAAAAACAAATGTTGGTTACTTTGAGACTTGATGGAGTATCATTATAGTGGTGGGATTCAGTTACCACCGTCGAAAAGAGAGATACGATGACGATTGTCGAGTTCTGGATGCAGTTTAATCGCAAGTACTTTTCGCTAACAGAGATGACCGAAATATGGAAGAAATTCAATGAGGTGAATTAGGGTGACCGCTCCGTGGCAAAGTATGAGGAGGAGTGCACCCATTTGGCTAATTTTGTGATAGACGAGGTGACCATTGAGGAACGGAAGAAAGTAAAGTTTATGGGTGGGCTAGCCTCAAGAATCAACAACACTTGATAGGCAACCCCGCATTGGTGATGTATATAAATAACGTCAATGTCTCATTATTACACTACCAGGACCATCGCTTCCACGTGAAGGGAAGCAAGAGAGGAGGTGATCATAGCCAGTTGGGCAAGGCAAGTGGGGGTAGCCCCAGCAGGGACCCGCATCAATAGGCATGTTGGTAGCAGGGGCAGGATTCCCTGTAGGGGGATCAAGCCAAGAGGTTCAGGTCAAGAGGGTACTGACTGGGAGGACAAGGATACAGACAGGGCCCTAATCAACAGCAACTGGTTCCTCAGGGTCATTAGGCCTAACAGAATAATGGAGGGGGCTAGCAGGGCTAAGGTTATCAGGGATAGTGTCAGGGCCAGCCTCGATAGGGCCAAAGGCAGAGATCGTTTTTGGGGTAGTGCTTTATATGTGGCTGGCAGGGTCATAAGAGGAAAGATTTCCCACAACTGTGCAGGGCACGGTAGTAGGGTTCCTAACAGGGGAAGTAGGCTCCATTACCTCTAGCACCAGAACCAACACCCCTAGCCCCACAACAGCAGCAGCAGAGAGATGCACTACGGGCGTGTGTATAACATTCGGGACGTACCCATGCCACCAGCACCTTAGGCGCTGCTAGTAGTCGAGGGTAGGTTTCCTATTCATGGGCATGAGGGTAGGATTCTTTTTGATACAAGACATCACATTCCTTTATTTCCACTAGATTTTCACGGGCAGATGACCTTTTAGAGACAGCCGATACCCTCCTTATGTGTGTAGAGTCACCGTTGGATAGTGGGCCACTTATATACTCGATATGTAGAGGTGTGGACATTATTATTAGGAGTCTGAGCTTAGCAACAAACCTTCTTGTGTTAGACATGGAGGGATATGATGTTATCCTAGGTATGGATTGGTTACGAGAGGACCATTGTGTTCTCCATTCTGGGTCAGGAGATGTTCTTAGTGGTGATGCCTCGTCTTGAGGGAGGGTCACACACCCACCTATACTACATTGAGGAGGGGACCTCACAGGAGGGAGTTTATCCCGATGGAATCGATTCAAGTAGTGAGAAATTTCGAGGATGTATTTAAGGAGATATCAGGGTTACCACCCAACCAAGAGATCGAGTTCTTTATCGACCTAGCATCGAGTATGAGATCGATTGCTAGAGCACCATATCGCATGGCCTCTTCAGAGATGTGATAGTTGAGGGAGTAGATTCAACAACTATTAGGGCATGGTTTCATTCGACAGAGTACATCGCCGTGGGGTGTACGTATATTATTTGTGAAGAAGAGGGATGGTTCGCTTCTTCGGCAATCACATTTTCGCGTTCTGGAAGAACGCTTCCTCTTCTTTTCCAACACCTCGTCTTTTTTGGGTCTATGAAGCTCCTTTCGCTCACAACCAAGTACGACCCTACCCTTGCGAACTATACTGGCCTTGTCGAATTTCAGAATTATCATGATCGCATGAAGCTTGCGTCCAACTTTTTGACACCAATCAATCATCTTGTCCCGGTCATAAAAAATTTGCACATGACAAACATTATTAAATGAAAGGACAGTTTAAATGGAGATTTCAAGTATAATTGTAAAATCATGTCGAGTACAATACCAATAAACAAAACATGCCTCCTCAGTAGTGAATTCGGTTGTATGGTCTTGATTAGTCGCATTAATTTTAAATCATTCTTCTGTTTTCGCATGCTAACATTGCACACAATAACATTATGCCATATTATAATGTCATATATTAAATATCTCTAACTGTTGGAAATTAACTACGTGATATGATTTTTTATCATAGACTTGTGAAATCTGGAAACAAATCACGCAAACATTTGTGCGAGGTTGATGCCGTTACTTGTTCGCTTATACTCGGTTCACGTATATTCACTTTCTCGGTTGAAGCACATTAAGTAGATACACTCGGTACAATGAGATTGTCTATATCTTGCCAAAATAAATCATCTAAATCCGAGTCATCTAACTGAAACGACAATACAATAATTAGTACATGAATGAATGGAAATATAATAACCGTTACATGAATTATATCTATATTGAATATGTATATCCATATTGAATATTATTATCTATATGCAAATTTTATATCAATATTGAAATTTTATATATAAAAATAATACCACGGTCAACTATAACCGTGAATATAAAAGCACGGCCAATGGAGACTGTGGGGTACTTGTCACGGTCAAATTACAACCGTGGGTATAATACCACGACCACATAAGACCATGGTGAACTTATCACAACCAACTGAAACCGTGAATCAACCACGACCCAGTGAACCCGTGAAAATAAAACCCCGACCAATTATAATTATACGGTCAAGTGTAACTGTGTGATATCAGTCTACGGTCAACTGTACCGCGAGGTATCATTACACGACATCTTGTGACCGAAACTCATTGTCACTTACGGTGAGGGGCAACCGTAAGTGCAGTCACTTCAGTTTTTTTTTCCATTTTTTCATCATTTTACATGTTTACAGATTATATAGTGTGTAGAGGTGTTTTAATACCTCAAAATCATCAAACGAGCATTGGATATTTTGAGTTTATGAATCTTGATCATCAACTTTCTTTTCGTCACCCATTGTAATGTAGCCCCATGATCCTTAGTTTATGTATATAAACAATACAACAAAGACCACAACAGCACAATAAACACACGAAAATAGAGATTTTGAAAGAAACGGTAAAGATAATTTTAGCTAGGTTTAATCGTGGGTTTGAGGTTTGAGGTGGGAAGAGCAACCGGTTTGATTTTGGTTGATTGTGGTGTTTTATATAACGTGGTGTTAGTTTGTGTGTAATTTTTTGTTTAGTTTAAGATATATTAGACATTTTAAAGAAAATAAAAAGTACAATACTTTTAGATGTGGTTAGTAAAAATTGAATTTAATTTTTATATGATGTTTTGAAAATATTTTTTAAATGTAAATGTCAGAACTTATAAATATTAGGACCCTTTTGAAACCATAATCCTAAATTTTTTGTGTACAGATTTCAAACCCCACAAAAATTACCACAGATTAAGTATTGGGTCAAACCCAAAAGACCTTTTTGCATTGCCTCTAAGATGATGACAAGTGAGTTTCAAAAGTCTACTTTATTAATTCGTTGGGTGAAGTTAAGAGTTGAGCTTGAGTGAAGGGGGGTTGGGATTTCCTAGATACACCAACGTTCCAAATTACTCTCTTGTCCATTTTCTAATCAATAAAGATACGTGTACTCTCAAAATGTATCCCAAAATGTACCCTCTGTTTTAAATGCTTATACCTTGTTGTTATGGATCTCATAAATTATAAAGTACAATTTGCTATTGCATTGTCTTATTAGAGGTACAAAATGAGGGTACAAAACGGGAGTCACTGTAGTAATACCCTTTTCTAATAGATTCTTTTCCAACAGGACATCAAGTCAAATAAATATACCCGCACAAACTCACTGTCAATCAATCACCTCCACCACCGCAACCAACTTTAATTTGAACTTCAAAGTCTCTCTCTCTCTCTCTCTCTTGTTTCTTTTATCTGTCCACATTTCTCTTATTACAAACAAAAGTGGTTAGTCTTCTACTCAAGACTTTTTAACTCAGATCTCATAACTGAAGCTACTGCTAAAGGGTTTTTGCTGGTGAGATCCATTTCTTTATCATTGTTTCATACTTCTCTCAGTTTTGCATCTTCTAGTCTGTGGCCTTTTTGTTTGCTGTAAAGACGAAAAGTAGGAATATGAAGTAAAATAATCTCTCATACCACCCAAAACTTGAAGCTTTCAAAGCAGTTGCTAGATTTCAAATGCTATCACTCTTCCTTTACAACCAAATGGAAATCATCAAGATCTACCCTTAAGGTTCCAGAGACAGTGGTTTTAGTTCAACTTTTAATTTGTTTTTACCTGTTTAGCATGTGAATGTGTGTTTTGTACTTCATGTAATCATTACTGTAATTTTTTCTTCTTGACTGACAAGAACATGAAGAAAATGTTAGGAGATCAAGGAAGGTATCGTAGCTTATCTTGGAATCAAAAAATTTTAGTATAATAAATAACAAATATTCATTTTTTTTTTTTGGTATGATACCATGAATTATCCGGACCAACTTATGCGCACACCGTCAAGGATCGAATCGGGATCAAACTCATCCCACCACCCTAAGCTGTTCCGGTTGCAGCCAAAGTTATCAAGCGTTAAGAAAATTTCGAGTATTAAATTTTAAGCTAAATTACACTTATATATACCTTAGGTAATGACTATTTACAAGTAGGTCCCTTGTGATTTCATCCATTGCACAGATTTATTCTTAGGGCATCCACGATGGGTATTATAAATCCATTGTTGGTCCTTTAAAACCTTTAAATTGACTTACAGTGGGGAGAGCAGAATCTCTGAAGCAGGGGATCCTTTAAAACTCCCTATTCTTATGGTAAAGATACCGGATTTGTTAAGGGTGGGAACATGGGTTCAGACGGGCAAAATCTCTACGTTTAGCGGCTAAATGTGGGACATTTTCATATCCGAGTTAGACGTGGAAAAATATGTCGCCTAGATTTTCTAAACGTGAAAATGTTACACATTTGAAATTGAGGAAACTTTGCGCCAATTAACCACGGTCTGAAACAGAAACTGAGGAAATGTTCCATATCTAGATGTAGAAATAGAATCGGCAAATGAGCGGTTGTGAGCGGGTTAAAAATGATTGTTAGTAGGATTTGGACAGTTCAAAAATGGGTTGCGGCAGACATGTGGTGATTTCGTCAAAAACACGGTTGGTTTGGATGGACTCTAGCCCTTCTTTCCATCAATTCTTTCTCTAACTATCTCCCTCCCTCTTTGCAACAACTCTGTTTTGGGCATTTCAACGTCCCGTCCCCATAACCCGCCCCAAATCGCGAATAACCCACCTTGAACCGGAAGATCTGACCATTAAGTTCATTTTAATCAGTACAACGATTGAAGGGACCCAACAGTGTTGTATCGGGTGGTTAGCGGGCGTGTTCCTCCTACTTTACTCATGTTGCCCGTCCTACATGGAACATTTCCATGTCTCGCTCAAACGTGGTACCCTTTTTACCAGTTAATCTTCTAATTTAATGAGATCCGTTGTGAATGGCTTTAAAAGGTGTTTCTGAAATATTTAATAAGTAGACCACAATAACATCGTTCCTTGAAAGCTATTTTTTTTAATTTTGACTTTTAGATTTCTTTATGTACTTCTCATCAATGTTATTAGATTTACACAAATATTCAATTGCATCTAATCTCATTACCAAGAGATAGAAATTCAGAAAGAAAATTAACTACATAAATATATAATAAATAATAATTGACTAAAGTTACGAGAAAGGGATATTTGTTTAACACTAAACTTGTAATTTTGTAATAATTTTTTTTCTTTTGATAAAAAAGAATCTGTTGCCAGAAATTTTATTGCAAAAGAAGACAATATAACTATCATTATATTAAAAGCTATATATATAGATTTAATCATCACCCCAAGTATACTATGTCCTAAATTTTAATGTCACCTATGTTTCGTCCATTTGCGATAAACTATATATTTATGCTCTCGGCGAAAGAAAATGCACATCTTTTACTTAAATTGACATGTGCATAGTGAAATGGTGGGCCAAACACTTTTACTCTGATCGAAAAAGCATGCGCACCTGCAGGACGACTTTTATAAGGGTGCAGCTTTTTTTAAAAGACAACATAATATTTTTAAAAGACAACATATTATGGTGCAGGTGAATTTATTCTTACTTTAATAATTTTATTGTTTTAACAAATTTTATTTCTTAGAGCACACATGTATTATAGCAGCCATGTTAAATCAAATAATAATGACCTTTAAAAACTCATATAAGCTGGTTTAATTGCTTATACGCATCGTGACTGCCCCTTCATAATAAAATATTATCTCATGTAAATAATTATGTTAATACCATTTTTCTCTTAATTGGAATTTTGCTCACCCATTCAAACAGAGGGATTAGAATAATTCCTCATGTTCTTGTCTGTTGTTGAGTTGCATAAGAAGGATTAGACAGGATACTTTAGTGGCCTCTGACACTTCATCCCAATTATATTTTTTCTGTGATTGTATATTTTTATTCTCTCTGACTGCAATTATATTTTGAACAATTTAGCAGATCAGCAGCTCTTGAGCAGTTAGTCATTTGTATTGTCGGATTGGACGCTTATAAGTGGCTCAAATGCCAAGACCATCAAGGTTAGTAGCCTAAACATCAAATTTTAAAGGGAAAAGTACTCTTAGGTCCTTCACAAATAAATTTTAAATACTTAGGTTCACTAATTATTTTCTTGTATAAGTCCACGCTAGTGGCAAAACAAGTAGACCTAATACTAAATTGTCCTTAAATGTTTAAAAATTGTTACCAAGGGACCTAATTATAAATTGTCCAATTTTAAATCATCTCGCGTGCGTGATGTAAATTTTAATGTGTGTTCGTAAGTGTCGTGACTCGTGTGTGTGTAT
Organism: Sambucus nigra; assembly: GCA_949130495.1. Lineage (NCBI taxonomy): Eukaryota > Viridiplantae > Streptophyta > Magnoliopsida > Dipsacales > Adoxaceae > Sambucus > Sambucus nigra. The sequence continues at coordinate 376,013,609 of OX422214.1, read as the reverse complement.
TAGCTCAAGCAATTCCAAGAAAATAAATTAGATATTGGGAAACTGTTTATTATGCCGTAATATTTTGGATGGATTATGATTATCGGGAAAGTGATTGGCAGAGGAGGAATCTTTTTACCAGAATTCTAAATCCTTTCGCCCTCTTTGATTAGCCAATGAATTTTTATTGGATATTAAAATTTAGTGTTTGATTAATTCATATATATATATATATATATATATATATGCGGAGATGATTTTCAATTTATCTCAAAGAGTGGAAAAAAAAAGACTTAATTTTTTACAAATAGTAAAAAAATTATATTTTTTTCGGTATTTAAACATTTCAACGAATCTACCAAAAAAAAAAATCAACACAAAATAATTTCTTTTTCTATTTTAAAAAAATCGATCAATGTATTTTAGTTTTTGGACCAAATACCAACAAGTCGTTCAAGTATTTTTTAATACATATTTAATCCAAACCTTTTTATTTGATATATTCCCCTTATTTTTTTAGCAGTTTTTGACATATATTTGACTGATTTTTTTTTTTACGTTTGTTGAAATGTTTAAATACCGTAAAAAAATTGTTCAAAATAATTTTTTTTTTACTATTTTTAAAAAATGAATCTTTTTTTGGGTCCTCCCTTTGTTGTATGTTGGAGATCCTTCCCGTATATATGTGTATATAATCAATCTTATTTGGACATATTATAAAATACAATAATACTGTTCACTGTTTATAAATGTATGAACTCAAATACGTTTTTTGAAAAGATTTTACAACATTTAAGAAATTTAATAATTTATTGTAAATATGTGTGTATTATAGTGTAATTTAATGAAAGGAGGTAATTTGATTCTATTGGGGCGCACATTTTTGTGCAACTTAACCTCGCATGTGCAGTAATCTTACATTTTTTTATGATTGTTCGAAAGGAATCAGATTCTACCCAATTTTACCTCGTATCAAGCGGGGCGTGAGAGTGCGTTTGGAAACCTAAATTCCATCCCTTGGAAATTGGAATCGAAATATTTTCAATTCATAATTTTTTTAAAATCTTAATTGAAAATATTCAAATTTCAAGGCATGAATTGGGATTCCCAAATACAGCCTGAAAGTGAATTTCGTGCAACATAAGTTGGTAATGTGAGTTTTAATACCACTGACCTGTAGCCTCCAGTTAGGAATTATTTGCTAACAAGACTCGCATAAAAAAACATGAGTAATAAGTGTTATTTGCAGTAGGTTTCTCAAGGTTCTCTATATGAAACGATTTTATGTAAATTGCGACAAATTTATTTTGAACAGGGTATCTGAGATGCCTCAAAGGCAATCTACACGAGGCCCACCTCAACTTAGAACTTCAAGCTCAGATTCTGATCCGATACACAATCGGCCTATCACTGACAGGAGCCCGAAAATTGGAGATCGTCGATCTCCAAGAGGTTCCCATTCTGATCCAGTGAATCAAAAGAAACTCGGGACCCGCATTGCAGGTTTGGAGACTCAACTCGATCAAGCGCAAGTGGAGCTCAAGATTCTCAAGGAGCAGTTAGCCTCAGCTGAGGCTGCAAAAAGAGAAGCCCAAGAACAATTGGAAAAGAAAACCACAAAGCCAATTGTCGAGAAGCATTCTCATCCAACTGAAACTGAAGATTTTAACAAAACTAATAGCAATAACGGTCACGAGGGTAATGGTGACAACAACCAGCAGCAGGAAACTGATGTTTTTGAGGTTCCTGTGGAAAAACCCACTGTGGAGCCTAAGGTTGAATTTATCGAACCCACTGACGAAGACGAGGATCTCAATGCAAAGCCAGTGAGCAACATATCAACCGAATCAGCTGAACTACCAGAACCGGAGAAACCAATATTTGACGAATTGGCTTTGAAAAACAATGAGATAAGTATGTTGAAAGCCAAGTTAGAAGAGAAAGAAAAGCAATCAGAAGTGTTTTGCCTGGCAAATGAGACCCTGAAAACAAAGTTGAATGAAGCAACTTTAGAGATATCACGTGCGCGCGAAAAGGAAGAGCAAATGAGTTTAAGGTTGACCGAACTAGGGCAAGAGGTGGAAGCAAGTAAAGGGAATGTGATTGAGTTAAATGAGAAGCTAGAAGAGGTGGAAAAAGCGAAGGAGGCACTTGAGGCTGAAATGAAGAAGCTTAGAGTACAAACGGAGCAATGGAGAAAAGCAGCTGAGGCGGCTGCTTCTGTGCTAGCCGGAGGTGTGGAGATGAATGGGAGAAGAATATCAGAGAGGTGTGGGTCAATGGATAAGCAATTTGGGTGTGTGTTTGAGAGACCTGTTGGTGGGTATGGTGGTTATGTGGGTTCGCCGGGGTTGGGAGATGAGTCGGATGATGGTTATGGAGGTGGAAAGAGGAAAGGTTCTTCTGGTATTAGAATGTTTGGAGACCTGTGGAAGAAAAAGGGTCAGAAATAAAGAGTATTTATCTATGTTATGTGACTTTGAAATCCTCTTTCATTTCTATCTTCTTTTTATTGCCATTTTGTACTTGGTGGAGATGTGTTAAAATTGTTTCAAGTACTTTTGGCTATCTTGGGTCAATTACTTGAAAGTTATGTTGTAGTGGGAGGAATTCAATTTCTCAGGTTGATGTAATTATGTTGCACTTCTTTTTCTCAAAATGCGGGGCTCAATTTGAAGATCTAGTGACACATAAGCAATTGGTTTGGATTTTGTTTAAATAGATTTATTCTATCGCTTCCTGGTTTGATATTTTGATAGTAAAGGCTCAAGGGGCGTGTATTATTTTGTGTTGCGCTGGATACAAGGATGATACGTGTAATGCATAAAAGTGTCAATACTGATTGATAATGTTGTGAGGCCGAGGTGTTTTTCTCTTTTTCCGAACTTCCAAAATTTCTGAAATATGATATAATTTCTGCTTTCTTCTCATTCCTGAATGTGTTTGTTTTACTTTTTTACAAATAAACTAAAACTCATATTGAATGTAGAACATTTTTTTTCCTTAACATGATTTTTGATTAGATGTAATTAAAACTCTTTTTGGTTCTTCCAGTTTCAAATTCATTCCCATTTTGCTCTCTCTCCCTGTACGAAGATACAATTATAAAGAGACGAGTAGCTCACTAGTATCGTTAAATGAATAACTAAGGTACAATACAATTCAAAAGACACAAGTAGTTCACTTCGTATCGTTAAACTAATTAAGTTACCTAGTTTTATGTGGGATACGGCTATCCCATTTCCCGGCAAGTTTTCTCACGCCATTTTTACGTTAATAGAATATAATACCCTTCAACTCATAGATTTTTTTCCATTCATTCAAAATCCGTATTTATATTCAAAACTTATATCCACTTTCTTATCCTAGCTAAGACAAACATTTTATTTATTTATTAAAGTATTTTTATTTATACTAAAAACTGTTGTGATTATAAAAAATCGTTTATTATAGAAAACTGTTTTTAAAAAATAAAAAATATATTTTGGATAACAAAATTGTTTTAACTTTTTATAACTGTTTTACAAAATAAAAAAACATTTCCACTCTTAAAAAAAAATATTTAAATGTTGTGTTTAAAAACTATTTACAATGTTTAAAAACTAATATATATATATCTATATAATAAGGAGTAAATTTTTTGACACTATTTCATAAGTTGACAACTTAATCAGAGGCTAGGATCGAATGGGCCAAAATTGAATCCGAGGGTTGAAAATTCATGGAGAAATTTCCCCCCCTCTACCCTCACTACTATTTCACTTTATTTCAAATTTTGGGGTATTTTGGTAACACCCCCTTTCCACTCAATCAACCCCATTCCCCCTTAATCAACGTCATACCCACTCACAGACTCATACCATACCCACTCGAGTTCTTCACGATCTCTCTCTCTCTCTTTCTCTCTCAAGTTTTTAACGCAATTTTCTTCTTTTTCTTCAGGTGAGGTTTTCCTCTTCTTCTTTAACTTGGTTTGATCTCTATTTTGTGAAGATTTATGGAGTTTATTGTTCAAAACTCTGAGTTATAATTGTGTTTATGATTTTTTACCTTACATTTTAACTCAGTCTCTCTCTTAAACCAATTTGTTGTTTATTGATTTTGGGTATGTTTTTTCATATGAAGATGCTTTCTAGAAATAATTTGAAAATTTGGTTTTGTAGTTATTTGGGGGTCTTATGTTGAATTTTCTATGCCTCCCGTGGCAATTTAGTTTTGCAAGTTCTTAAGGATTATCTTTATAGGCATGAAAGTTTTTTAAGCTTTATATGTTGTATGTTTAGGTAAGAAATTTGTGTTGAGGTAGAAATTTTCCCCAGACTTTATATCCTAGGTCTATTCGTGGATTCTAATATTTGGGTTTGAAACTACTTTATAGATGTTTTATAGTTGTTGTATGCCAAATTAATTTTTAGTCTTAACAACACTCTTATACTATTTTTGGTCATTTCAGGTAACATGAATCCCAAGCGTTCGACAAAATTGTCAAGTGAGTATTTTAACTGTGAACTTATTCATATCCCTTTTTATATTATGAATCTATTTATCTAAATTGTTTTATAGTTGTTTAGATGGTCCATTTCATGATAAACATAAGTTTACATGGTGTATGGAAATACATCTCATACATTTGGACTTTAAAGAAAGTAAAATAGATCTAAGATCAAAGGTTGAGCTACGAAACCTTTCTTGAGCGATTTTGTTTGTTCTATTTTGTTTTGGGGATGCAATGAACATAAAGGTAATATCATATTTAAATATTTTGTTGGTTCTATTAAGTTTTATACAATGAACATAAAGGTAATATCATATTTAAATATTTTCCCCAATATTTCTCTCATCTTTTTGTTTTATTTCATTTAAATTTTAGTCTTGGAACTAGAACTGTACAAACTTTACATACTGAAACATTTTTATTTTTATTTTCAATTTGAGAATTCAAAATTTTAAGTATCGTGAAAGCTCTCTCTTTCTAAGGGGGTAAGTCTTGGACTCACAATATATTAAAAAGAACAAATATCAAATTGAATTCATAAAAAATGTATTATTATTAGAAAAGATTTTCCTTTCTAATAACATGAATTCATCATTGTGATTATTTTAATTTTCATCTTTTCATGGTTTTATCATATCCTATATTGATGCTTTACAACTTTGATAAATTGTGGGAACTGCTCCCTCCGGTACCAACCCTTCCCGATATTGAATATGGCTTCCTAAACATTCTCATGTCATGTATATTACTATAAGAGATGTTTTAAACATGATCATGTTTAAAATATTCCATTACATTCCAATTAGCTTTAAAGCTATATATTTACTTAATGTTGTTAGGTTACTGATGTAGCAGCTGAAATTGGTATTGGAGTAAACTCCAACCCGTTTGGTACTTGGAATGACAAGGTATTGAACATTCAATATGGTATTGAACATTCATATCTGTAGTTTATTTATTTATATATTTTAATATCTAATGCACTTCCACGTATCTTCTTAACAGTGGGGGTGCTCTTTGTCAATGTGTTGATCATAGTGTAGTAGATAATTTTTTGGTTGGATCATAATGTCAAAACATATAGATGTCTATATAGCTCTGTACTCTTACATAACCATCCAGTTCCGGAAATCCGATGTTCTTTCGCAAACCTTTAACTGAATAATATCTAAATCATGACGTGCCAAAATCTCACTGAATCTGTTTCAGCAGAATGTTCCAGACGTTCCCAAGACTTTTACTGGAACTGATGATTCATCTTAAGACTTTTTCTGGAACTGAATAATATATACATCACTGAATCTGTTTTAACTACTTTTCTTCTTTTCATATTTATGTTTTGAGAGTTCGCTGTTTGATTTTGGTGTTGGTGATTTAGGAATTTTCTTGGTGGTCCATTAATTTGGGATTTTGGAAGTACTAATCTATTGGATTGTTCTTCATCATCAAGTGACATTTTTTCGTTTTGAGTTAGGGTTTTTCTACGCATTATGACATTTTAAAAACTTTTTTGATGATTGCGTTTCTGAAATGTTGTTCTGAAAAATCTAAGAACAAGCCAATTGATGAAGTATTATAATCTAACAGGTAAATGAAGATTGAAGGTTCATGTAGCCCATAGTTTGAAGATTGAAGGTTCATGTAGTGTCAGATGTTGGCAGATTATAGAAAGAGACCGTGGGAGAAGAAAATGAATGAAGAAGATTCTGCAGCTAAAAAATTAAGGTTCAACTTTCTATTTCCCTTATTATTCTTATCAGGACCAGTGTCTTTTTTGGTTTGATGGTTATATGCTTGAACATATGTTATTGTTATGTGATGTTTCTCCAAGTGCAGGTTTTTGTGTTTTGTCATTCATTACCTTGATGGTACCACAAGGTTACATATATTGAGAGAAACTTCACAAGTTCTTTACAGGATTTTGGAAGAACACAAAGAAAAATGCCAAGTGAAAAATATCATAAATTGTTGAAAAAATTAATTAAACTAAAATGGCACCCTATTATTTCTTTTTCGTTTGTTTTTTAGTAAAACATTCAGATTGTATTATCTATTATAAGAATAAACTCCTCAAGTAATATGAGTTTAAGATACTGATTTTGGGGCTACAAGTTATTATGCCAATTATTGATTTTGTAGGCTAGGTGTTTGTCTCCGTATCACTCTAATTGACAACATTTATCGATCCAATTTTCAAGAACTGTTTGCGACTGACAACTCTGTTTTGATAATGAGGTTGCATATTTGAGTTTTGAAAATTATGTTTAGTAATTTGTTTATTTAGTACTATTTTTGAAAGACACTAAGAATGTTAGACACCGAAAAATATGATTACTGTGTCCGTTCTAACTACTCCGAAAGACCATTCTTAAGCTGATGTTATGCAGATATGCGGGGACAGTAACTATTTCCATGTTATGCATATTATTCATTTTGGAATCCCTCAAATTCTCTCTTCTTAGGGATCCTAAAACCGTGAAGGTTGGGCTTGGCATTGCAAATGATGCTGTTAACGTTTTCAAGGATCAAAATGTATCTATAGATGCCTTGGACGATCTGTTTGTTATTGCCAATCAAAAGTTTGATGGAGATTTCAAGAAGTGGAGTCTAGGATCGCTAACTAAAATGCTTATTTATTTGCAAACAGTTTCCAAAGCCTTCCAAAATTAAACTAGGCAACTGGGAGACAATTGTCTTATCAAAGGAACTAGAGTATCCGACCACAGATGCTTTTGCCTCTTGGTACATATATGAGGCTTTGAAGAGCCTCCAAGATACCGCTGATAACAAAAGTAAAGAGAGGGAAAGCATTGTACACCACTGATCGAATTTGTTTTAAATTTGAACAATACAAGTTAAATGAGCAGATTGTTATAAATTCTTCTTTGCGAAACTATAACCCTCATGGCTGAGTATACCTGTGCTCTGGGGAAATACCACTTCAGCTGTTGGCGTTGTAATTGTATTTGTTTAGCCTTTCACTGATGAGTTATACGAGTATCTCATTTATCAGATTTTGAAATTCTCTCTCTCTCTCTCTCTAACCTTCTGAGATGTATTATTGGATGCATTTTACAGGGTAAGAATTTATTTGTCTGGCCTGATGTTGCTGTTCCTGTTGTAGCTGCTCATGAGAAGGCCTCGCATATGGTCATTTTCTCAGATTTTTCAGAAGTACAACCAGAAGATGTGCCAGCTACAGTTTAATCTTAAGGTAGATAGGTTTCTTCCAATTTTTGTTTATGTTTGTGCAATGGTCCAATGATACGTTTCGTCCAAAGATTATTTTTCCAATATTTTGACTCAATTTCGTTTTGGGCAAGACAAAAAGAAAGATACATTATGAGGATCATTTTTCTGTAACTCTTCTATATTTTTTACTAATTATTGCAGCCTTCTTTATGTCATTGTATGTATTATTCAAGGAAAAATTGGATAATATAGAAGAGTTACAGAAAAATGATCCTCATAATGTATCTTTCTTTTTGTCTTCCCCAAAACGAAATTGAGTCAAAATATTGGAAAAATAATCTTTGGACGAAACGTATCATTATACCATTGCACAAACATAAACAAAAATTGGAAAAAACCTATCTACCTTAAGATTAAACTGTAGCTGGCACATCTTCTGGTTGTACTTCTGAAAATCTGAGAAAATGACCATATGCGAGGCCTTCTCAAGAGCAGCTACAACAGGAACAGCAGCATCAGGCCAGACAAATAAATTCTTACCCTGCAAAATGCATCCAATAATACATCTCAGAAGGTTAGAGAGAGAGAGAGAGAGAGAGAGAATTTCAAAATTTGATAAATGAGATACTCGTATAACTCATCAGTGAAAGGCTAAACAAATACAATTACAACGCCAACAGCTGAAGTGATATTTCCCCAGAGCACAGGTATACTCAGCCATGAGGGTTATAGTTTCGCAAAGACGAATTTATAACAATCTGCTCATTTAACTTGTATTGTTCAAATTTAAAACAAATTCGATCAGTGGTGTACAATGCTTTCCCTCTCCTTACTTTTGTTATCAGCGGTATCTGGGAGGCTCTTCAAAGCCTCATATATGTACCAAGAGGAAAAAACATCTGTGGTCGGATACTCTAGTTCCTTTGATAAGACAATTGTCTCCCAGTTGCCTAGTTTAATTTTGGAAGGCTTTGGAAACTGTTTGCAAATAAATAAGCATTTCAGTTAGCGATCCTAGACTCCACTTCTTGAAATCTCCATCAAACTATTGATTGGAAATAACAAATAGATCTTCCAAGGCATCTATAGATACATTTTGATCCTTGAAAACGTTAACAGCATCATTTGCAATGCCAAGCCCAACCTTCACGGGTTTAGGATCCCTAAGAAGAGACATTTTGAGGGATTCCAAAATGAATAATATGCATAACATGGCAATAGTTACTGTCCCCGCAAATCTGCATAACATCATCTTAAGAATGGTCTTTCGGAGTAGTTAGAACGGACACAGTAATCATATTTTTCAGTGTCTAACATTCTTAGTGTCTTTCAAAAATAGTACTAAATAAACAAATTACTAAACATAATTTTCAAAACTCAAATATGCAACCTCATTATCAAAACAGAGTTGTCAGTCGCAAACAGTTCTTGAAAATTGGATCGATAAATGTTGTCAATTAGAGTGATACAAAGACAAACACCTAGACGACAAAATCAATAATTGGCATAATAACTTGTAGCCCCAAAATCAGTATCTTAGACTCATATTACTTGAGGAGTTTATTCTTATAATAGATAATACAATCTGAATGTTTTACTAAAAACCAAACGAAAAAGAAATAATAGGGTGCCATTTTAGTTTAATTCATTTTTTCAACAATTTATGATATTTTTCACTTGGCATTTTTCTTTGTGTTCTTCCAAAATCCTGTAAAGAACTTGTGAAGTTTCTCTCAATATATGTAACCTTGTGGTACCATCAAGGTAATGAATGACAAAACACAAAAACCTGCTGTTGATACCAAAATTAATATGCTGATGTGGACGGATAATACGAAGACACGTGCCAATCTACGTGGCACAATAGCAGCGAGGAAGATCATTTCCCGACCAACCATGCTCTTTTCCAAGCAACGAAAATACACCGAGGAACTCTATCACACCGAGGAACTCTAGCACACCGAGGAACTCTACCTCACCGAGGTACTCTAATGTTCCGAGGAACTCCTGATCAGCGAACAGCTATGGCGGTCCGAGCTGCACCTCGGTCGTATCATTAATTGCCAGATAATCAACAGCTCAGATATTCATTGAGTGCTTATATTCTTGGCACGCACTCTGCATTAAATGTATTACCCTTTCACATGTATGTCATTTAATGTATCGAACCTTTCATGTACAGCCTCAAGGCTATAAATACCATGTATCATCCTCATTCAAGGGGACCGGAATTTCTTGAGAGAACTTGTAATTAAGAATTCCACAAACACTCAGCAATAACATAACAGTGGACGTAGGCTTTATTCCTAGCCGAACCACTTTAAAAATCTTTGTCTTATTTATTTATCTGTGATTGGATAATTAGAGCGATCTAGTTTTTTACATCAACAGATTGGCGCCGTCTGTGGGAAACGACTGTTATTATCGTTTTTCATAAAAATCATTTATCACCAATGGCAGATAATCCAAGTTCCAGTAATCGAAATGTTGGAAATACTGGAAATCGTCCAAATCCATTTGCATCCCCAGATCTGGCTGGAATTATGACGAATCTGGCTCAAGGACAAACCGCCATGCAAGAATCTATGAGGCAACTCATTCAAACTCTTCAGGGCGGTGCACCTACCTATTCAGGGCAAAGGAGTGATCATAGGCAATCGCAATCTAGACGTACTGGGTCATATCGCAATGAGGAGTCTAATGATTCTTCTTATCAACCTGGGCGAACTTCATCGATACGGGCTACGGATACAGATCAACGTATCACTCTTTCTCCGGAGAGAACTAGCGCTTTGGAAAGATTAAGCAGGGTGTCTCCTTTCAGTCGGTTAGGACCAAGGAGGAACATGAGTCCACCTAGGGCTCCATCAAGAAGTTTTCGACCACCACCAGGTTTGAGAGAAGGATCTGCACAATCGCGACCAACTACTCGTCGAGATAAATCTCAGGAAGCTACGTCAGAGCAATCAGTTGCTCGGACTAAGCGGCCCGAGGAAGGGAATGAAGCATGGAAAGGTTCCATTCAACGGTTGGAGGATAGACTGGGAGAAATGGCTAAGGCGAGGAACCCCTTACAGAGAACTTTTGTTCAAGGAACACCTTTTGTGCAAGCCATTGTGGATTTCCCTACACCGTCGAAATTCAAAGCACCCGTAGTGACCCCCAAGTACGATGGAAAGACAGATCCCGTACTTCATATAGAACAATACCAAGCTGCTGCAGATATCTACGCTGTCCCCGACGAGATGAGGTGTAGAGCATTCTCGGGAACTCTTACCGGATCTGCACATATATGGTACAATAATCTTCCTCGGGGTAAGATTTCAACTTTTGTTCAGTTAGCCGAGTTGTTTATTGGCAATTTTTGTTTTGGAGCAAAGCCGATAAAGCGAGTAGCACACTTGCTAAGTGTTAGACAAAAATCAGGTGAAAGTACTAGAGATTACATAACTCGTTTCAATAACGAGAAGTTGGAAGTCATAGATTATGAAGAAAAGACAGCAATCACTGCTCTGATGAGTGGTTTGCTGCCTAACAAGCTGTACTACACTTTGGCCAAAGACCCACCTAAAAATATGTCGGAGTTGATGGCAAAGGCGACCAAAATCATGAATGCCGAGGAGGCTATGGCTGCGAAGAAGAATATGGATAAAGAAGTTAAAGTGGAGGTCGACAATTCTAAGAAGAAAGATCAGAAAAGTAATGGTGGTGACAAACATTCCAGGAATAACAGGATGAAGTTGAAAGTACTAAAGAAGTATGATAATTATACTCCATTGAAAATGGGTATTAATCATGTTTTGGAAGAAATCAGGAATAACGAGGAAATCAAGTGGCCAGAGAAACTGAAGACAAATCCCGACCTGAGGAATAAGGACAAATATTGCGAGTTTCACAAAGATCATGGCCATATGACAAAAAATTGTATAGCCCTTCAGAACGAGATTGAAACACTCATCCGAAGAGGAAAATTATCAAAGTATGTAGATCGCAGAGGTGAAAGGAAGAATGATGATAGAACTAGAGAGAGATCTAGATCTCCTCGTCGTGCAGAGGAGAAAAAGAGGAGGGACCATGAAGAGGATCCAGATGATGACCCCGATCTTCCCAAGAAACCAAGGAAACCTGAACGAGAGGCATTTTCCATACGTTTTGGGTCATTTGATTGTAATGTTATTACAGGAGGAGATGCAGGAGGAGGAGACCTTACTGCAGAAAGAAAAGCTTACCTCGGAGAGGCTCAAGCTTGTTCATACATTCAGCGAATAAACTTGGCCGAGGATGATCGTCCGAGGAAGGTAAACAAAGAGAAGCTAGTGATTGGTTTTTCAAAAAATGACCTGGCAGGTGTTCTTTACCCTCATGATGATCCTTTGGTGATCAAAATGAGGATGAAGGATGTGGTCATTTCAAGGGTGTTAGTAGACAATGGTAGTTCGGCAGACATCATGTACTATTCATGCTTTGATAGCTTGAATTTAAAATTATCTCAATTGGAACCTTATCACAGACCCCTTCTGGGTTTTGCTGGCGAGAAAGTTTTTCCACTTGGGACGATCAAGTTGGATATACTCATCGGAACTTGGCCTGCTTGTCGAACAGAAAGAATACGTTTCTTTGTGATGGATAAGAATGTGCAGTCAGCCTACAACATCATCATGGGAAGAGTTGGATTGAAGAAATTCGAAGCAGTTCCATCTACAGTACATCAGTGTTTGAAATTCCCAACGAATTTTGGAGTTGGAATTATGAAAGGTGATCAAAAAGTAGCTCGGGAATGCTATTATTCGTCTGCCGAGCAAGAGGAACTTGAAGAGTCAAAGAAAAAGACTACTACTTACCAAGTGGAGGAAGGCACAGAAATTGAAACTCTTGACCCTAGGGATGAATCTCAACTCGTAAAAGGGCAGGTTGTGGAATCTACAGAAATTGTTATCCTGGACGACGAACATCCTGAACGAGTAACTCAGATAGGATCGTCGTTGGATGTTTCAATAAAACAGGAGTTGATAACTTTCTTGAGAAACAGGAAGAATACTTTTGCTTGGAGTCATGAAGACATGCCAGGAATAGATCCAAACTTCTTATGTCATGAACTCAATGTGAATAAGGAGATCAAGCCTGTGAAGCAAAGAAGAAGAGTGTTTAGTCCCGAGAAGAACCAGGCCATACAAGAGGAGGTCGAGAAACTCCAGAAAGCCCAATTCATTGAAGATGTGAAATATCCAGATTGGTTGGCGAATGTGGTGATGGTAAAGAAGAAGAACAACAAATGGAGAATGTGTGTTGATTTTACTGATCTCAACAAGGCATGTCCAAAAGATCATTTTCCATTACCCAGAATTGATCAACTAGTGGATGCTACCTCGGGACACGAGCTACTCAGCTTCATGGATGCTTATTCTGGCTACAACCAGATCAAAATGAAACCTGAAGACAGGGAAAGTACTTCTTTTATTACCCTAAGGGGAACTTATTGTTATAATGTTATGCCTTTTGGTTTAAAAAATGCAGGTGCAACATATCAGCGGTTGATGAACAAGGTTTTTACCGAACAAATCAGCCGCAATATGGAGGTCTATGTCGACGACATGCTCACCAAAAGCAAGAGAGCTGCAGATCATTTGATTGACTTGAGTCAAACTTTTGATCAACTGGATAAATACCAGATGAAGCTTAACCCGACTAAGTGTACCTTTGGAGTACGAGAAGGAATGTTCCTCGGATACATCGTCAACCAACGAGGTATTGAGGCAAATCCAGAAAAGATCAAGGCTCTTTTAGGGCTGCGATCTCCGACGACGAGGAAAGAAGTGCAGAGTCTTACCGGACGGGTTGCAGCACTCAACAGATTTGTATCCCGAGCAACTGATAAATGCCTCCCATTCTTCAAAACACTGCGAGAAAGTTTTGAGTGGACTGATGAATGTGAGAAAGCCTTTCAAGATTTGAAGAAGTATTTGGGAGCCCCACCATTGTTGTCTAGGCCAATAACTGGAGATAAGCTGTACTTGTATTTGGCAGTATCAGAAAATGCAGTTAGCTCAGCGTTGATCAGATTGGAGAATGGAGTCCAGAAGCCAATTTATTACACAAGCAAGGCCTTCCGAGGTGCGGAAATCAGATACCCAAAGCTGGAAAAATTGGCACTGGCATTAATTGAAGCAAGTAGAAGAATGAGGCCATACTTCCAGGCCCATACCATCATTGTGTATACCGACATGCCGTTAAGACAAGCCCTTCACAAGCCAGAAAAATCAGGAAGATTGATGTACTGGGCAATCGAGCTCGGTGAATATGATATTGTGTATGAACCCAGATCATCGTTGAAGGGGCAAGCCGTGGCAGATTTTATAGCAGAGTTCACATACCCTGATACCCCCGAGGAGCAAAAGGTGCTTGCTGACCTACCTGTGGATGATACAGTATCAACGGACACAGATCCAGACCAACCAAGGTTGGTAAAAGGACTTGTGGATGTAGAAAAATCATCATATTCAAACCCCGACCAACTCCGGTTGGTAGAAGGGCGCGAACAAATGACCGACGAGGAACGAAGGATACCCGGGGATGATGAAAGAAAACAGATGATATTTCACCGAGGAACTCTAACAGATAAGAAATTTGAAGATGAGTTACATACATGGAGATTATATGTAGATGGATCATCTTGCACGGCTGGTTGTGGAGCAGGGATTGTTTTAAACTCTCCAGATGATATTGACATGGAGTATGCCTTGAGATTCCAATTCAAAGCTTCCAATAATGAGGCTGAATATGAGGCTATGATAGCAGGTTTTCATTTGGCGAAAGTTATGGAGGCACGTCAAGTAATTGTTTTCAGTGATTCTCAATTAATTGTGAATCAAATGATGGGAATATATGCAGTGAAGGGAGAGTTAATGGTGAAGTACCATGCAAAAGTGATGGAGTTATTGACAGAATTTGATGCTATTCAATTGGTGAGGATACCGAGAATGGAGAATGCTAGAGCAGACGCATTGGCCCGACTAGCGTCAGCTACGCGCACCGAGCTGCGAAGAACAATACCAATTGAAGTATTAGAAAGTCAGAGCATAGAAGAAGATCTGACGGTGAAGATTATTACCCTTGATTTAGGACCATCTTGGATGGATCCTATCAGAGCATACATTGAAGAAGGAGAATTGCCGGAGGACAAACTAGCTGCCAAGAAATTGAAGTATAAAGTTGCTCGGTATGTATTAACTAATGGTGTTTTGTATAGACGAGGAATTATGGCAGGTTTGCAGAGATGTGTGCATCCATCAGAAGTCAAAGAATTGATTGAAAAAATTCATGAAGGATCTTGTGGAGCTCATGTAGCAGGTCGGACACTTTTGCAAAGGGTAATGACACAGGGATACTACTGGCCAACGATGAGGGCTGATTGTATAGCCTATGCTAAGAAGTGTGACAAGTGCCAACGTTTTTCCTCCATCCGAAGAACTCCACAGGCATTGTTGACACCCATAACATCACCTTGGCCATTTGCCATGTGGGGAATTGATCTGGTTGGACCACTACCGACGACCCGAGGAAGGTTCAAGTATCTCGTCGTGGCAGTAGACTATTTCACTAAGTGGGTGGAAGCTGAACCACTAATTGATATGACGTATGAGAAGGTGTATCAGTTCATATGGAAGAATATCATTTGTCGATATGGTCTCCCCCACGCTTTCATCACAGACCATGGAACACAATTTGATAATGAAGAATTTGCTGCCTATTGTCATCAGTCGAACGTTTTGAAGTTTCATTCAGCACCAGGCCATCCCCAAAGCAATGGACAGACTGAGGTGACGAACAGAACATTACTAAATGGGTTGAAGAAGAGGTTAAGTGAGGCTAAAGCAAATTGGATTAATGAGCTGCAGTCAGTTTTGTGGGCTTACCGAACAACTCCCCGAGCAGCAACAGGAGAATCACCATATATGCTAGCATTTGGAAGTGAGGCTGTAATACCTGCCGAGTTGGGCCTACCAACACACAGGGTGCTAAACTTCAATTCTCCGATCAGTGATTTGATGAGAAGACTGGATTTGGATATGCTCGAAGAAGTCAGAGAAGAGGCAGCCATTAGGAATGCTGCTTATCAATAACGAACAGCTCTGTTTTACAACAAAAGGGTGAAGAAATGTGATCTAAAAGAGGGGGATTATGTGCTAAAGAAGGTCATTCAGAAACAGAATAAACTGGAAGCAAACTGGCATGGACCTTACTGAGTTACAGAGGTTGTTCGACCAGGAACTTACAGAATAGCAACTCTAGAAGGAGAGGAATTTAAGAACGCATGGAATGCTGAACACCTGCGCAAGTATTATCAGTGATGTCAAATGTAAAGAATTTCTTTCATTATGAATAAAACGAGGATGTTTTGCCATTTTCTTTCTGGTTGAAAGTTTTTCGGGGAATACTAGTGTAATACACTACACAGCTCTACGGAGCAAAAGTGCTATAAGTAGCCAACCTCCTTTGGTTAGGAGGACAGCTCTACGGAGCAAAAGTGCTATAAGTAGCCAACCTCCTTTGGTTAGGAGGACAGCTCTACGGAGCAAAAGCGCTCTAAGGAGCCAACCTCCTTTGGTTAGGAGGACAACTCTACGGAGCAAAAGTGCTATAAGTAGCCAACCTCCTTTGGTTAGGAGGACAGCTCTACGGAGCAAAAGCGCTCTAAGGAGCCAACCTCCTTTGGTTAGGAGGACAGTTCTACGGAGCAAAAGTGCTATAAGTAGCCAACCTCCTTTGGTTAGGAGGACAGCTCTAAGGAGCCAAAAATATTCCTTTGGTTAAAAGGTGTACACCAGCTACACCAGCGTGATCAATTACGGTTGGTAAGATAAAAATATACTCTCATATTACAACTTATGTTGGTCGGGAGGTAATATTATTACAAAGAGTTCTTTGAAGAACAAAATATTCAAAAAATACACCAAGTATAGTGTGTCGGGGATAAAAACCCAATAACTGTAGTTGGTCGACGAGGTCAAATTATTGATCTTAGTTGGTCGGACGCGTTTTTATAATGGAACCAAGTATAGCTGGTCGGGGATAAAAACCAATCAACTGTAATTGGTCGACAAACATTATTCAACTACCTTGGTTGGTTGGAAATAGTTTGAACAATTTACTTTATTAAGTGATTGAACAACCTTGATACTTGTAATTTTTTTAAGTTGGTTGCTGGTTAGTACAATATTGTTATTTTTACAGATACATAGATACATATGTACAAATATAAAGGTGTTTGATAAACACAAGACAATAGCAAAATTGGCAAACAGAAAATGAAAATCTTTCATTAAATTTAAAATAAGATTACAGGATACAAGAATGTACTAATTGTTACATTGATATTACTATTCTATTGGTTTCTTGCCTTGTGCTTTAGAAACAGGTTCCTCGCCGGCAGGAGGGTCTTCTAGGCAAAGGGGAGAATTGATGAAATTAACATCTCTGAGCATTCTGACGTTCATAACAGAAGGTGTATCCAAAAGATGCTCAGGACGAGATAATTCAACTTGGGAATGAAGGCTATAATCACCAAGGTATTTTGAAATTAGGCTGCGAGGAATGGAACGAGCTGGGATCCATGCCATATCCAATTTGAAAGGTGGTATAGGCAGGTCTAATAATGATGGAGCATGATAGTCCCATAAGAAATGCCCTTGCTCCAATTTTAACACACCCAGTGCATTTAACCATCCTTGCTTGTAACCTTCATTGTTGGCATGTTCAATACGAGCATCCAGGTGAACAAGGGCTTCATTGTATCCTGCCATCCAGAATTCCCTTGGCTGTTTATGGAATTGGAAGGTTAATCTATCCAATTGTTCATGAAGGCTTTTGGCAAAAAGATCCTTATTATGCAAGGCAGATTTCGTCGATGTAAGCTGATCTTCCAGAGACAGATTTTTATTGGACATTTCAGTCAGAGCACGGTCTTTTACTTTCAACTGGAATGCTTGAGTTTCCAGAGTAGACTGAGTGCGAGCCTCTTCAACATTTTGGCTGAGGATTCTTCCTCGCCCCCGAGAACCTCTTCCTCGTCCCCGAGCAGTTCCAGAAATGGAAGATCTTCTTAAGTCCTCCAACTCTTGCCTTAGTTTGGCATTTTCGACCTCTAAGAACGAGAAGCCTTCATCAGTAACTGGTATTAATGCAGTAGAAGATGAAGCAGCAGATTCATATTGAGCCAATTTTTTCTGCAGATTATTATTTTCTTGTTCCAGGATCTCGGCAATCTGCCTACAAGCTTCAACTTCACCTTTTAGGGTGCTCTCCCTAACGTCGTACCCAGCAATGATCTTCTTATGGCCTGTTTCTGAAGATAGCTGCTGGTATCTATTTTCATAATCCTTATGCAACGAAGCCATTGATTCGTTGTGTTGATTTTGTAGATCCTCTATGGAACCATGAAGCTCTTCAATCAACTCATAGTAAGCGACATTGTTGGCCACTGCTCGGTCAAGTAAAGCTTTCAAGTACTGATAAGCTTCAATTGCCTGCTCTGAGGCACCATGGCCAAGAATATCAGCAATTTCTGATGTACTAAGGATTGTATGACCAGCCTTATAGTATTGGTGACATTGTTGCATCAGCTCGGTATCATGTCAAGAGATCAATTCCATTCTAGCAACAAACTAAAGACGAGAAAAAGACAACAATCAACAAATATAAATCATCAACAACAGAGATGAGCAAAGATATATTTTATTAGATCATCAAAAAGTTACATTGTTCGATTACAAGGAAATATAGAAATGATACCGAACAACTTCACACCTTTTCCTTGTCCCCCAAGACTTTCTCGGGAGGCTGGGACGAGGAGCTCGGTTGCTCGGTGGGAACAACAGCTTGATCGGTAGGAATCTTCTCGGGAGGAGGAGGCATGGAAGAAACGTCCTCGGTGGCAGAGGGTTGAGAGGCAGAAATTTGATCACCCATAGCCATAGAAGACTCATCTGAGGTAGGCTCATCTTCTTCTTCTTCCACAATTGGTGGAGGAGGACCAGGGAGATGCTGTTGGAATAGCTCAGAATCGTCTTGGACCTTTAGCTCTTGTAGAGCAGCTACCCGGCCATCATGGAAGTATTTCAACTCCCCATATTGAACTTGGGATGTCATTGCAGCTATCCCTCTCTCCCATCCTTTCTCCCAACCAACGCTGAAATGTTTCTTGATTGCAACTTTTCTCCTCGACTTCTCCGAGGAGAGCTTCACCTCCAATTCCTCTTTCCTGACCTTGATATCTCGCAGAGTAGATAATTCTTCCTCTGCCTTCTTCAACTTATCATCAGATTCCTGATGTTTAACCTCCAAACCCTTAACTTTCTCCTCCAAATTCTTGGAGGTTTCAGCCATCTTCATCTTATCAGCCTCAGCCACAGCCAACTTTTTCTCCCAAACAGTTTTCTCCTCGATGTACTGTTGGCGAGATTCCTTCACAGATTGGGCTAAACCCAACAAAGCATCATCAACATCGGACGAGGAACTGGAAGCTTTAATAACTTGATCTTTCTTCACGATGGTATTGAAGCAGTTCACCAGCTGAAAGATAAGAAAAACAATAAAGTCAACACAAATACAAGAATTCAAAAAAAAAAAAAAAGAAAGACCAAAGGTATGAGAAATTTACTGAAGAAAGATGACGAGCAGCTAGGGATGTCAGTGTATCCCTAGGAATTTTTTCACCAACCCCGAGAACCTCGGGTATAACTGAGCTCATTGAAGAATTCGGAAGAATGATGTTTGAAACACTACTACCACCAGCGGGTAGAGAAGATGCAGTTCCAGCAAGATTAACTGAGGATGATTTCCTCAATCTCTTCAAAGGAGGGTCAGCAGCATCAACCAAGGAAGAAGTCTTGGTCGGAGAGATTGTAATTACATCAGCAGGAGCATTTTTCTTGCTCGGGGCCACTGGGGGCTTCTCGGCAGCTTTGGAGGACCCAGCATCTACTTTTTTAGTCCCTTCTGGGACATCAGTTTTGCCTTTCTTGGCTCCAACAGCAGAAGAAATTTCATCAAATAGAGCAGGAGGAGCTCTTTTCTTGCCCATTCTTTGAGATAAAGGGATATGAGAATCTGAAGATGAACCTTCTGGAGTTGAAGCTGGTTCAACAGGGCGAGCAGTATAAGAGGTTGTGTAGCTCTTATACTGCAGCAAATATGAAGCAGATCTGATGTGTTCGTCTGCAATGTTCTTATGCAAACTCCAGATAAGTTTCAGATGTTTAATATTCACTTCTGATTCCTTTGGAGTTTTTCTTTTGCTATCAACTGCAAATAAATACATGTTGAGATATCAGTCATACATTTTGTCAAACATGATGAAAGCATAATTTCATAAGTAAAATAAAATGAAAAATAAACCTATCCCATTGCCGTATGGGGGGCATCTGGGACCGTTGTATACTTCATTCCCAGATAAAGGTGCATGTTGCCAATTTTTTATGACCAACCCATGCTCAAAATAATCCCTATTTGAGTCAGGGAGATTAACTACAAGAGCCCTATTCAAATACCTAGTTTTTAAATAATAAATATTATCTAGAGTGGCCCATTTATAACAAAACATAATTTCAGGGATCCCAATACGAGTCCCATGAGTTAGATTTAATTTATGCACCCCGTTAATTATTCTCCACGAATTGGGGGCTATTTTTGCAGGAACAAGATCAAAATATTGACAAAACTCAAGACATAATGGGTTTGGTGGAAAGGAAAAACCGCATTCAGCAACAAAAAGACTGGGGAACCAATGTCCCTCAGCCAATCGAAAGTAATCTAAAGGCTCAGAAAGAACCTCTAGAGTTACCCACAAAGGAATGGAAAAATCAGAACGGAATTTCTCAACAGATTCAATAACATAAACCATAATGAACAAAGGAAGAAGGAAGAAAATCTTACAGAAAGGAAGAAGGTCTGCTGACAACTAACGAAGGAAAAGACGAACGCACAAGAGGGAAGGAGAGAATAGAAAGCTTGAATGCAGAAGATTGGAAAACGTAGAGGACGGTATGGTTACCAAAGAAGTTTAAATACTTTGCATTGGGAAGCGGCGAAAGAAATGATTACCAAAAAGAAAATACTGAACTTCCGGCGGCTAAAAGGACAAAAATTGCACGAAGATCGAAGCGCTTATAAAAAAGGCAGAAAACAGCGAAATAAGAAGGAAATTTGAATACAATGTTCCTGAAACCCAGGAAGATCATTTAATATTGCCATATACCGAGAAAGAATGTTACATACTCCTCAAAATTCGAAATATGAAACATTGGGGGCTTCTGTTGATACCAAAATTAATATGCTGATGTGGACGGATAATACGAAGACACGTGCCAATCTACGTGGCACAATAGCAGCAAGGAAGATCATTTCCCGACCAACCATGCTCTTTTCCAAGCAACGAAAATACACCGAGGAACTCTATCACACCGAGGAACTCTAGCACACCGAGGAACTCTAGCACACCGAGGAACTCTACCTCACCGAGGTACTCTAATGTTCCGAGGAACTCCTGATCAGCGAACAGCTATGGCGGTCCGAGCTGCACCTCGGTCGTATCATTAATTTCCAGATAATCGAAAGCTCAGATATTCATTGAATGCTTATATTCTTGGCACGCACTCTGCATTAAATGTATTACCCTTTCACATGTATGTCATTTAATGTATCGAACCTTTCATGTACAGCCTCAAGGCTATAAATACCATGTATAATCCTCATTCAAGGGGACCGGAATTTCTTGAGAGAACTTGTAATCAAGAATTCCACAAACACTCAGCAATAACATAACAGTGGACGTAGGCTTTATTCCTAGCCGAACCACTTTAAAAATCTTTATCTTATTTATTTATCTGTGATTGAATAATTAGAGCGATCTAGTTTTTTACATCAACACCTGCACTTGGAGAAACATCACATAACAATAACATATGTTCAAGCATATAACCATCAAAACCAAAAAAGACACTGGTCCTGATAAGTCTAATAAGGGAAATAGAAAATTGAACCTTAATTTTTTAGCTGCAGAATCTTTTTCATTCATTTTCTTCTCCCACGGTCTCTTTCTATAATCTGCCAACATCTGACGCTACATGAACCTTCAATCTTCAAACTATGGGCTACATGAACCTTCAATCTTCATTTACCTGTTGGATTATAATACTTCATCAATTGGCTTGTTCTTAGATTTTTCAGAACAACATTTCAGAAACGCAATCATCAAAAAAGTTTTTAAAATGTCATAATACGTAGAAAAACCCTAACTCAAAACGACAAAATGTCACCTGATGATGAAGAACAATCCAATAGATTAGTACTTCCAAAATCCCAAATTAATGGACCACCAAGAAAATTCCTAAATCACCAACACCAAAATCAAACAGCGAACTCTCAAAACATAAATATGAAAAGAAGAAAAGTAGTTAAAACAGATTCAGTGATGTATATATTATTCAGTTCCAGTAAAAGTCTTAAGATGAATCATTAGTTCCAGTAAAAGTCTTGGGAACGTCTGGAACATTCTGCTGAAACAGATTCAGTGAGATTTTGGCACGTCATGATTTAGATATTATTCAGTTAAAGGTTTGCGAAAGAACATCGGATTTCCGGAACTGGATGGTTATGTAAGAGTGCAGAGCTATATAGACATCTATATATTTTGACATTATGATCCAACCAAAAAATTATCTACTACACTATGATCAACACATTGACAAAGAGCACCCCCACTGTTAAGAAGATACGTGGAAGTGCATTAGATATTAAAATATATAAATAAATAAACTACAGATATGAATGTTCAATACCATATTGAATGTTCAATACCTTGTCATTCCAAGTACCAAACGGGTTGGAGTTTACTCCAATACCAATTTCAGCTGCTACATCAGTAACCTAACAACATTAAGTAAATATATAGCTCTAAAGCTAATAGGAATGTAATGGAATATTTTAAACATGATCATGTTTAAAACATCTCTTATAGTAATATACATGACATGAGAATGTTTAGGAAGCCATATTCAATACCGGGAAGGGTTGGTACCGGAGGGAGCAGTTCCCACAATCTATCAAAGTTGTAAAGCATCAATATAGGATATGATAAAACCATGAAAAGATGAAAATTAAAATAATCACAATGATGAATTCATGTTATTATAAAGGAAAATCTTTTCTAATAACAATACATTTTTTATGAATTCAATTTGATATTTGTTCTTTTTAATATATTGTGAGTCCAAGACTTACCCCCTCAGAAAGAGAGAGCTTTCACGATACTTAAAATTTTGAATTCTCAAATTGAAAATAAAAATAAAAATGTTTCAGTATGTAAAGTTTGTACAGTTCTAGTTCCAAGACTAAAATTAAAATGAAATAAAACAAAAAGATCAGAGAAACATTGGGAAAAATATTTAAATATGATATTACCTTTATGTTCATTGTATAAAACTTAATAGAACCAACAAAATATTTAAATATGATATTACCTTTATGTTCATTGCATCCCCAAAACAAAATAGAACAAACAAAATCGCTCAAGAAAGGTTTCGTAGCTCAACCTTTGATCTTAGATCTATTTTACTTTCTTTAAAGTCCAAATGTATGAGATGTATTTCCATACACCATGTAAACTTATGTTTATCATGAAATGGACCATCTAAACAACTATAAAACAATTTAGATAAATAGATTCATAATATAAAAAGGGATATGAATAAGTTCACAGTTAAAATACTCACTTGACAATTTTGTCGAACGCTTGGGATTCATGTTACCTCAAATGACCAAAAATAGTATAAGAGTGTTGTTAAGACTAAAAATTAATTTGGCATACAATAACTATAAAACATCTATAAAGTAGTTTCAAACCCAAATATTAGAATCCACGAATAGACCTAGGATATAAAGTTTGGGGAAAATTTCTACCTCAACACAAATTTCTTACCTAAACATACAACATATAAAGCTTAAAAAACTTTCATGCCTATAAAGATAATCCTTAAGAACTTGCGAAACTAAATTGCCACGGGAGGCATAGAAAATTCAACATAAGACCCCCAAATAACTACAAAACCAAATTTTCAAATTATTTCTAGAAAGCATCTTCATATGAAAAAACATACCCAAAATCAATAAACAACAAATTTGTTTAAGAGAGAGATTGAGTTAAAATGTAAGGTAAAAAATCATAAACACAATTATAACTCAGAGTTTTGAACAATAAACTCCATAAATCTTCACAAAATAGAGATCAAACCAAGTTAAAGAAGAAGTGGAAAACCTCACCTGAAGAAGAAGAAGAAAATTGCGTTAAAAACTTGAGAGAGAAAGAGAGAGAGAGAGATCGTGAAGAACTCGAGTGGGTATGGTATGAGTCTGTGAGTGGGTATGACGTTGATTGAGGGGGAATGGGGTTGATTGAGTGGAAAGGGGGTGTTACCAAAATACCCCAAACTTTGAAATAAAGTGAAATAGTAGTGAGGGTAGAGGGGGGGAAATTTCTCCATGAATTTTCAACCCTCGGATTCAATTTTGGCCCATTCGATCCTAGCCTCTGATTAAGTTGTCAACTTATGAAATAGTGTAAAATTTTTTACTCCTTATTTATATATATATATATATATATACATATATATATATATATAAACTATACATTTTATTTAACAAATTTTTTCTAAAAAAACTTTTTTAACTTTTTTAGTGTTTTATTTATATTTATAGAAAACAATGTTATTATTTAATAAAACAATTTTAAATAAAATATATTATTTTTTTTTATGTAAAAGACAATTTTTGAACAGCTAATACAGTTTTTTATAAACAATTTTATATAATAAATAGTTTTTTTATAATTAAAATAGTTTTAAATATTTTTTATCTTTCAAAAATAGTTTTTTATAATAAACATTTTTTAAAATCAAAATAGTTTTTATTTGCGTATATTTAAAATTGTTTAAATAATTTATACATTTTTTTTATTTTGAAACAATTACATTATATAGAACATTGTTTATATTATATAAATAAACTGTCTTTTATATCATATAGAATTTTTTTTTAGTTTTTAAAAAAACAATTAATTTTTTTTAAAACAGTTATAAAAATTTAAAACTGTTTTTTATACAAAAAATAATTTTGTTTTTTAAAAATAATTTTTATAACAAATATATTTTTTTTAATAATCAAAATAGTTTTTAATATAAATAAAACTTCTTTAATAAATAAATAAAATGTTTGTCTTAATTGGGATAATAAAGTGGTTATAAGTTTTGAGTATAAATGTGAATTTTTTATGAATAAAAAAAAGTTAGTGGGTTTAAGGGTATTATGGTATTTGCACATAAATATGGAGTGGGGGAAGCTTGTGGCGGAGTGGCAATAGCTAAATCCTATCATATGCTATATTTAATTGGAGCATATAACAAATAGTCCCTTCAACTTTTTTTAATACATGTATAGTTCAAGCCTTTTTATTTTGTACCAGAAAGTCTTTCACTACGCAAAAAAGGCTTTACCATACCGCTAGCGCGGATCTTTAAAGATAAGAAAATAAGGAACTTTTTAGTACAAAATAAAAGGTTTGGACTAAATGTGTATTAAATTTTTTTTAAAGGACTTTTTGATATTTGATCCTATTTAATTTGGAACGAACATAGTATATAAAATTAGATGAGATTGCAAAGCTATCTATTTCAGTAGTACCCATGAAACAATGATGTTAAACGATTCATATGCATGAATTGTTGGAAATTAATGTCAAGTAACGAAATTAATTATTTAATTTCAATTTTATTAAATTCCGAATTTCCCATAATTGTGGTCTTGATAAATATCAGATAATTAATTAGGAATCTGATAAATAAAGATATTAAAAGATTTGGGTAAACCTTATCCGTTAGTCACATGATGGTTAGTGACATTAGTGGGAGACTTGGAAAGAGTCCCACCTTTGCTAGGATTCCGGCGCTCTTCCCCTTATAAATAGAGATCTCTACACCATCTAGAGTCATCTCAATACACACTGTTTCTAAGGAGGGAGAGAAAATCTGAAATCCGTTTTTCTCATTCCGGGCTGTTTAAGAAAGGAATTAAAGGAGCATTCAAGTCACTTTAATCCGTTTAACAACGATGGACAAAGGTCAGTTTTTTAAATCATATTTTTAAGGAATTTTCGATTCTGTGATTGCATGAAGATAAACATCCTGGATTCATGTCAAAACTATTTTATTCGTGATGTAACCTTACGATTCATATTCGAATTTGTGATTAACAAAACAGTATGATTTAACATGTGGTATCAGAGCTTTCGATTTATAATCTCATGTTTTTCGTTAATGAAAATTTCTTTATAACATTCTGATTTATGATCTTTTGAAAATCTGGAAATCTAGAATTTTTTTTAATCTGGAAATCTGGAAATTTTGGTAAATCTAGATTTTCTAGAAATTTTGATAAATCTGGAAATCTGGAAATCTGGAAATTTTGATAAATCTGGTAATCATGCATATGATAATACGAATTTATGTCATGTATGATATTAAGAAACACATTGTTGTATACAATCCTTATCCTATAATAACTGTCCCATAATTGTTCAACCCCTTTTCGTGTTATTAAGAACCCTAATGTGCCGTTAGCGTGATTTTATTGTTTCAAGTTGTGTAAGCGTTCTGGAAAACACTTTTACTAATCATGATAAGAAAACAAACTGTTTTTAAGATTAATTGTGTGAAAACTGCGATTTGATGCAAAATAGATTTCGAAAGAATTTTTTTTTTGCGCAGTGAATAGTGTTTTTCGAAAATTTCGGTGTCTGATTGACTTGAAACTGGGTAGGTTGACTGGAAACGGGCCAACGATCGAATTTCACGGCCCTTGGCCATGATGTAATGTGTTTTTCGGCAATCCGAGTCTGTTAAGGCTCTCAAAACCCCGACTCTTTACAGAAAATTGATATTAACGTTCCGCAAAAAGTTTTGATTTTCTGGCATATTTTACTTCAATTCTATGGTGAAAACTCATTTTTGGCAAAATTCATGTATTACGTGTTTTATACCTGGACAATTATGTTTTTGAGGCATTCGAGCTACTATTGGTATCTTTGTAATTACTGATAGATTACATATTATAGTTCATATTAATGCATGATTAACTATATTTAAGTTGAGACATGTAAACAATTATTCATTTGAGTTAAATCAAAGTCCAAACACAGGTTGAGACTGCATGTACGCATAATATACTTACATTCATTAAAGACTTATTCTAATGTTAGTTATAAAATTGGATTGAGGCGTAACACATGCTAATATCTGAATTGAACAACATTAGAACTAGTTTTGTAAAAACAGAATAGTTGACATTAAGTCCATTAATCATGGTATTAAATGAATTAGGCAACAAACACAGAGGCCAAAATTATGGGACCATGATAAATGAATTATAGGGTAATATATCTTTACAATTTGAATATTATGTGATGATTAACACAGATTCCGTGATATTCATAATGTAAATGAAATATGCCAAAATTTTAGTCAACAATTTAATATTCGACCCTTGCAATTTTGTTGTGTGTGAAATTTAAATTTGTGAACATTGTTATTAATTGCAGTTCCCCTTAACCTGTATTCGCAAGCTCAGTCCTATTCCAAATTTGATGGAACTAATTTTTCTGAATGGAATGAGCAAATTGAGTTAAGCCTAGGGGTTCTTGACCTGGACATGGCAATTATGTGTGATGAACCCGCTGCTATTACTGATACCAGTAGCGAGGATGACATTGCTGTCCATGAAGCATGGTCTCGATCCAATAGGTTGGCCCTAATGTTTATGCGAATGTGTGTTTCTGCTAACATTAAGACCTCCCTACCTAAAACTAAGAAATCGAAAGAGTATTTGAACAACATTAAGGAACGCTTTCTCACTGCTGATAAATCCCTTGCTGGGAAACTGATGGCTGACCTGACCACTATGAGGTTCGATGGTACTCGAACCATAAATGAGCACATTATAGAAATGACCAATCTGGATGCTAGACTTAGAGTTTTTGGCATGACAGTGGACGAGTCTTTTCTCGTCCAATTTGTCCTAAACTCCCTACCTCCTGAGTATGGGCCTTTCCAAATCAATTACAACACTATAAAAGATAAGATGAATGTAAATGATTTGCAAAGCATGTTGGTACAGGAGGAAGGAAGGCTTAAGCAACAGAATGACCATGTGACCAAGGGACAGGTGGCAAATCTTACAGTCAAAGGAGCTGGTTTTAAGAAGAAGTTCGGCAAGGGCATTAAGAAAGGTCCTCAAGCTGAACCATCAACTGCTGCTGTGAAGAAGGAAAAGAACGACAAGTGTCACTTCTATAAAGAGAAGGGCCATTTCTAGAGGGATTGTCATAAATGAAAGACCTGGTTCGAGAAAAAGGGTAAATCCTTTATTTATGTTTCTTTCGAATCAAACTTTATTAATGTTCCTTCTAACACTTGGTGGATTGATTCTGGTTCTATGTGTCATGTTTCTAATTCGATGCAGGGCTTCATTTCGATCCACAAAACATATCCAAATGAGCATTTTCTCTACATGGGCAATAAGGCAAAGGCTAAAATAGAAGCTGTTGGAGTCTTTCGCCTGATTTTAAGCACTGGATTTATTTTAGATTTGCAAGAAACTTTTTATGTTCCCACAGTTTCTAGGAATTTAATTTATGTTTCTAAACTCGCTTTAGATGGTTTTCCAATTGAATTTAAGAACAATGGTTTTGGTTTGATTAAAAATTCTAATAATGTTGGTTCTGGATTTTTATTTGATGGTTTATATCGATTGAATTTTGAAAAGAATTTTTCTGAAACCCTTGTGGCCCTACATCCTAATGTTGGTACGAAATGTACACTTGATGATGAAAAATCTGCTTATTTGTGGCATAAAAGATTAGGGCACATATCCAGGCCGAGAATTGAAAGACTCATTAAAGATGGAATACTCCATAACCTGGATTGGGCCAATTATGATGTATGTGTGGACTGTATTAAAGGAAAACAGACCAAACATACAAAAAAAGGAGCCAGAAGAAGCACCCAGCTACTTGAAATAATACATACAGACATATCTGGACCTTTTGATATTCCATCCATTGGTGGAGAGAAATACTTCATCACCTTTATAGATGATTTTTCACGTTATTGCATTTTGTACATGTTGCATGATAAATCTCAGTCTGTGAACATCGTTGAAATATACATTAATGAGGTTGAGAGGCAACTAGGCAAAAAGGTGAAAATTATTAGGTCTGACAGAGGTGGTGAATATTATGGTAGATATGATGAGTCACGGCAACGCCCAGGCCCATTTGCTAAACTCCTTGAGAAATTAGGTATTTGTGCCTAATACACAATGCCAGGATCACCTTGGCAGAATGGTGTAGCTGAAAGGCGTAATCGTACCCTTATAGAAATGGTTAGGAGTATGATAAGTAGGACACAATTGCCTACATTTTTGTGGACACATGCATTAAGGACCGCTGTACACATCTTAAATAGGGTTCCTAGTAAGTCAGTTTTAAAAACCCCTTTTGAGCTACGAAAAGGATGGAAACCCAATTTAAGGTATTTACGTGTGTGGGGCTACCCAGCGGAAGCTAGAATCTATAACCCTCATGAAAAGAAATTGGATCCTCGAACATTATCTTGTCATTTCATCGGGTATCCAGAAAAGTCGAAGGGATATAGATTCTACTCTCCAAATCATACAACTAGAATCATAGAAACTGGAAATGCTAAATTCATTGAAGAAG
The DNA here is from genome assembly GCA_949130495.1 of Sambucus nigra. NCBI lineage: Eukaryota > Viridiplantae > Streptophyta > Magnoliopsida > Dipsacales > Adoxaceae > Sambucus > Sambucus nigra. Next base: position 375,984,123 of record OX422214.1, on the reverse strand, counting down.
GTGAAGTAAGTGGGAGTATAAAACAGAGGGAGGTAATCATTCAAGAAGTCAGGGTACAAATTCCTATACCCAGAGTTCATAACGTACCTGTTGTTCCTAATGCAGTTATTGCATCGGTCATTGACCCAATCAATAACAATGAACAACAAATGAATGATCAACCAACTGAATAACCACATAATGAGATTGTAACCGATGAAACTTTTTAAGCACCATAGGAAGTGCCATTAAGAAGATCTCAAAGAGAAAGGAGATCGGCAATTTCGGATGATTATGTGGTATACCTTCAAGAGATTGAATTTAACATATGGGATATTAATGATCCAGTTTCTTATGAAAAGGCTGTAAATAGTGATGATTCAGATAAATGGGTCAATGCCATGAATGAAGAAATAAAATCTATGAATGACAATGAAGTTTGGGAGTTGGTCGAATTTCCAGAAGGACAAAAATGAGTTGGGTGCAAGTGGATCTTTAAGACCAAACTTGACTCACAAGGCAATATCGAACGACATAAAGCTAGACTTGTTGCCAAAGGTTTTAATCGACGAGAAGGCATTGATTATAATGAGACCTTCTCTCCAGTTTCAAAGAAGGACTCACTAAGAATCATATTAGCGTTGGTGGCTCATTATGATTTGGAGTTACACCAAATGGATGTAAAAACAACTTTTCTAAATGGGAGTTTAGAAGAAGTCTACATGGCACAACCATAAGGCTTCATAAAGGAAGGAAAAGAAAACATGGTCTATATGTTAAAGAAGTCAATATATGGTCTAAAGCAAGCTTCTCGTCAATGGTACATTAAGTTTCACGATACCATTACATCCTTTGGGTTTAAGGAAAACAATGTTGATCGGTGTATATACCTGAAGATCAGTGGGAGTAAGTTTGTGTTTTTAGTACTATATGTTGATGACTTACATATCGCCATCAGTGATCTTGGTTTATTAAGTGAAACCAAGAAGTACCTTTCTAAAAACTTTGAAATGAAAGATTTAGGTGAGGCATCCTTCGTGATAGGGATAGAAATATCTCGGGATAGATCACGAGGAACGTTGGGACTGTCTCATAAAGCTTACATTAACAAACTTTTGGAAAGATTTAGCATGCAAAGTTGCAATCCCGTTAATGTTCCACTTCAAAAAGGGGATAAGTTCAGCTTAAGTCAATTCCCTGGAAGTGATTTAGAAAGGGAGCACATGAAAGGCATGCCTTATGCTTCGCTCGTAGGGAGCTTGTTGTATGCACAAGTCTGCACTAGACCGGACATCAATTTTGTCGTTGGGATGCTAGGCAGATATCAAAGTAATCCGGGGATTTACCATTGGAAAGCTGCAAAGAAAGTGCTGAGGTACCTGCAAGGGACCAAGGATTACATGCTCACATATCGGAAGACTGATCACCTTGAGGTGATTGGTTATTCAGACTCAGATTTTGGGGGATGCCTTGACAGTAGAAAGAGCACTTCGAGTTATGTCTTCCTTATGGCTGGAGGAGCCGTTTCATGGAAAAGTGCTAAGCAAAGTGTCATTGCATCATCTACTATGGAGGCTGAATACGTAGCTTGCTTCGAAGATGCAAATCATGGATTATGGCTGCGAAACTTTATTTCAGGACTTAGAATTATGGAGTCAAAATCTAAGCTGCTGAAAATTCATTGTGATAATGTCGCAGCAGTCTTCTTATCGAAGAACGATAGGTATACTAAGGCTGCTAAGCATATTGAGATGAAATACCTATCAGTTAAAGAAGAAGTTCAGAAACAAAGAGTGTCAATTGATCACATCAGTACGCGTGATAACATAGCAGATCCTCTTACAAAAGGACTATCTCCGAAGACCTTTATGGAACATCTCAAAGAGATGGGTCTCGATTAGTTAGACTATGATTGCTATTTTGGCTTAGTTGTTTGACACCATTACTTGAATTCAATAAAAGTGTTTCTGATTTCTATTATTTCTGTCTTTTGAGAAAGCATGCATATAATTATGAATTATTATTGACAGAAATAGTTCTTATTGAAAAGGACATTATGAGGCCATTATGATACCCAATATTAAAGGCTTAGTTGAATGAAACATTGTTGTTGTGGTACATGGAAGGAACCATGCTCTTGAATAGCATGGAATCGCCATGACTCGCATCGGTGAATCATTTGATTTAGCAAACTGAATTTATCAATAATTGTGCACCTTATGATACCTAATTTAATTATACGAATTATTAAGACCAAGTGGGAGACTGTTGGAAATTAATGTCAAGTAACGAAATTATATATTTAATTTCAATTTTATTAAATTCCGAATTTCCCATAATTGTGGTCTTGATAAATATCAGATAATTAATTAGGAATGTGATAAATAAAGATATTAAAAGATTTGGGTAAACCTTATCCGTTAGTCACATGATGGTTAGTGGCATTAGTGGGAGACTTGGAAAGAGTCCCACCTCTGCTAGGATTCCGAACCTCTTCCCCTTATAAATAGAGACCTCTACACTATCTAGAGTCATCTCAATACACACTGTTTCTAAGGAGGAAGAGAAAATCCAAAATCCGTTTTTCTCATTCCGGGCTGTTTAAGAAAGGAATTAAAGGAGCATTCAAGTCACTTTAATCCGTTTAACAACGATGGACAAAGGTCAGTTTTTTAAATCGTATTTTAAAGGAATTTTCGATTCTGTGATTGCATGAAGATAAACATCCTGGATTCATGTCAAAACTGTTTTATTCGTGATGTAACCTTACGATTCATATTCGAATTTGTGATTAACAAAACAATATGATTTAACATGTATTGCATTTTAAAGATATTCAACATTCTAAGGAAGATAAATATTAAAAGTAAATATTTTCTTAAAATTCAAGTAGGGACTCTTTGGGAAAGTATGCATTCTAAATATTCATAATTCTAATAAAGATAAATTTGCAAAGTAAAAGTTTTCTTAAAATTCAAGTAGGAACTTTTTGGGACGGGGAAGTATTTTCATTCCAAAGATCATATATGATGTGCATTACGTTATGTAGAATTGAGATTTCGATTATAATGCAAAAACTCTTGAGGATGGAAAGAAAGGTACATTTTGTATAAATCATATTTATAAAATCAGAGGTCATATTTATAAAATCTGATATTTTCATATAAAATGTTCTCTATAAGGCTTATGCTTTAGCTGGCAACTACAGTCATAACTACAAGGATGTTGTTCCTTTCAGTAAGAAAGCTCCTCCCTTGCCCAATTGGGGTTGAAGCACATGGATCCACCCTCCCCCAAACTGGTTAAAAGTGAACTGTGATGGTTCTTTTCAAAAAAATTCTAGTCTAGATGGGTTTAATAGTGGATGACTATGTTATAATAGAGTTTAAGGCCACATCAACTCTTTGTATGGAATCTTCCACTATCCACTACACATCAAATGAGTATCAGAGCGATTTTTCTCTTAGTGTGTTCGTGCATTAAGTGTCATACGAAGCCCAATACGAGTTATGATTTCGACTTGAAATAACTGTTCGGTCAAGAGGATGTTGGTAGCTCTCCCCTAATGCTCGAGGATGAGCTTTTTCGAATATGGGGAGAGTGATGTATATCGATGACACGTGGTGCGAAGAGATGAAACAATTTAAAAAAAAAATTAATTGTATTTTACTTTATTTTTATTACTAAAATAAATGAATATTCCCTTAGAATATTCATGGTTAGGGTATTTTAATATTTAAATCATCTTTGGGTTACCTTCCAAGTATAGTTAGGAATTATTTTTGTCTTTTGTTCATTTTATACTTTTTAGTCTTTTAGCTTTTACCTAGCAAGTTAATCTCACCGTATAAAAAAGGACTTTGACCCTCATTTATAATCACAACTTGACTTTTAGGAATGAAGAATTAGAGTGAGAGTCTCCTCTATTGTTATTGTATAGTGTAATTAATAGGTTTCCGGTACCCACTACACGTCAGTTTTCCTCTTTTGTTGACTTGTTACTATCAGAAGAAGGCAGTTTCTTGACAATAGATCCACTAACTAATGCAGAATTCAAAATGAATTTAACACCAACAACTGCCCTAGATTCCCATGCAAATGATAAAATCTCAATATTAGATTGAATTTTACTATGTTTCCATCATGGATAAACAATAACGACAAAAATAGGGTTCTTTGCGTTTTAGATGATATTTGTTCTTGGTTATTATTGGTTGGGTACCAATATTTTTAGTATTATTTGATGGGTGGCAATTCTAGCATAAACTATTAGAAATTTAAATTGGGTCGTTAGTCTCTCTCTCTCTCTTTATCCCCTTACCCTTTATATATATATATATATATATATATACACTAGCGGATGTCCGTGTCTAAAGGCACAACGAAAATTTCTAATGTACGTAATCACGAAATGACGAAATTTTTCAAAGTACATAATTGCAAAACGTCAAAAATTTCGTTCCCCAAAGTATTGAATCTTGTATAATTTAGTGAGAAAATTTATCTTATAACACAAAGTAGTGTAAAAACTTATTTTTTTTGGGTAGAATTTTCTTTATTTATAGAAAGATCCCCCTAATTTAAGTGTAAACAATACTAATTTCATTTCGTCATAATAATGGTAAACTATTATATAAAACAAATATTTGTAAACAAATTAAATTTTTTGGAAAAATACCCTTTATTTATCGGATGATCTACCGTGTTTAACAAATTCAAAATAGTCAACGATAACAATACTAATAGAGTCATGGATCTCACCCAAATAGAATAATACCATCAAATACTTTTAAGTCAGAAATTATTTTTTATAACACAAATGTGTAAACATTTTAAGAAAATTGGCAGAGTTTTTTTGTTTATAGTACTATCCACCAACCTGCTTAAGAAATAAAATAGAGTACAACAATATGAATAGTTCGCAACAATCTGATACACATCTAGAGAATGACCCAATAAAAATTAATGACTCAAATTCCATTAATGGTAAATTCATGTTAATACATATGAAATTCATTTCAATACATGAGGCAATTTAAAAAATCTAAGAATTGTCATCATGAATATGATTAATAATCAAGTACAATGGTGGGTTGTAATTAATTCGCTAAAATGTATTGAAAAGTTCACAAAGCACATTCTCTAGCCTCGAAAAAAAAGATTCGCGACGAAATAACATTTTTTGTACCTTTTTTTTAAATCGCGTTCTTTGTGCCTTTAACATACCCTTGAAACATATATAAATCATGTCACATATGCCACACCATATGGGCGAGTGGTGCATATCTGAAGTTGTGCATCGTGTCACGGATCTGTCTTAGTACCAATAAACATATAAAATCATCAATTCTCTACAAATCATTAATCGAGATATGTATTAGCACTAATAAACAAATTAGACCACATAAAAATCTGCCATATAAGTATAGTACCAATAAGTATAGTCAAATTACATGTTAAGAAATGTTGGGGTAAAAAATTATATTCCGGGGCACATCATTACCACATAATTCTCCAATAAGGCTTTCCTATCGAATTTTCAGTGCTTATATCAAAGTATACTTTGTTGGTTACTTTTGATCATGTAGCAACCTGAATAGAAGCCCTAATCAATCCACAATTTTTCCTCTCAATGGAATGATATTTATCACGTGATATTAATAAATACACATGATATTAATAAATTCAGAAAATAAAAGTTTAAGTACTCCATGTATACATGTTTACCTTTAATAACATCAAAATATTGAATCAGTGTTACTTATACGTCAAGGGCAGCTTAATTTCTCAGGATCTCAGTATTCTGTTATATTAAATAAGTTTGACGAATCGAAAGATTTGAATAAACATAACTAATTGCATCTAATCTGGTTATATTGATCTTATTGTACATTATACCTATGGTTATTTTATAAAGTGCAATTCATCGGGCCATGTATGGAAACACTCAGCAAGGGTTTATCAAAGCCTTAAAATGATCTGCAAATATAACAAAAGTTAGGTACCATTCTATTTGTGAGTGAATATACAGTAATATTACCGGCTTCCCACGCGAGAGATAGAAAGACCTTTTGTTCTTTATTGTGACACCCCGCCTAATTAAATACCGGGCAATCACACCTTTATTAAATTAAAATCAAGGTGAACAGTTGGTTCATTCTTAGCATCACTGTCGTTAAAATACTTTTCCAATTTAAACACCCTAAATAATTAAGCTAAGTGTCAAAACCATTTAAAACCTTATTCTCATTTTATTAAATCCGGTTATAAAACCTTAAACCATTAACATCTAAAGAGTCACACAATAAGTAGAAGAATAAAATGAACATTCAAGAGTTTACCCAACAATGATAAATCCCAACATTAAAATACTAAGGAAAACATCCTAACATTAATAAATCCCGAAATAAAGATACTGAAATATAAAAGAATTACAATCTCTGACAATACCAACTAAATAATGGAAAAGGGTGACACATGCCCCTGCTGGATAAAGCTGAACTAGAAGTAGAGTCAACAATGAGGTCGTCTAAGCAATGGCCTGCAACTCCCACAAAATCTACAGTGTGTTCCATCCAAAGAATCCTAGGTAAGACACCTTTGTGGCTGGGCACCTGTAATACATATATATATATAGACATAAGAGAGAAGAAGTAACAGTAAACGGGTCAGAGCCCAAATGTAGAACCGTTTTAAAAATAGTTTAGCAAGCATTTAAATTGATTACAGGCCAATGCAATAACATATTAGTGCGACACTCTCTTGAGAAATTCTCACCTCTCTTCTAATGAGCACACCTATCGCACTAACCTTCCCAATGGTCTATCTCGTCATATACCACACTATCTTTCCCAATGATTTAACTTATCTTAGGTTATTCGCAGAATTTACAACTGATCAACACAAGTATTTAAAACGTAAGATTTCAATTTGTAACCAAAGTTCTCCTTTTTACTTTATTAATCAATAAAGTTTTTCAGTGTCATATTATACTTTCTCAACATAAGTATTTATAATTTGAGTCATCAACCATGTCCTACATATCAAATCATAGTAGGCAGTTCCAGATTTCAGAATTTCATATATATATTAACTACTCGTATAATATATATATCATAACAGCACCCCACATAAAAACTATGGTGCGGGCATACTCTGCTATCCAATCCCCGTATCAATCACACTAAAGGGAATACAAGTTCGGAATCACTCTCGAACTGTACAAATACATACACAAACAATATTGAGGCGAAGCATAGTATCCAAGTCCAAGAGGTCAGTACATACCCTCACGTCTCTTAGGACCGTCCGACTATCGATCCGATAGACCGTACCTAGGATTTCTATCTTCTAGGGTATGAGTCAATATCCCCCATAAGGCAACACAGGATAAGATCGTCCCAGTGCGGTAACCTCCGGGATAGCAAGTAGCGCGGGCATGATTTTCACAAGTATATAATATATGCATACACAATCATATAAATGTACTACTTTTATTATATCAATTTAGATTTATCTCATAACCCATATTCACAACATTTTATCCTTATTTTCCCATTATTATTTATCACGTATAATGGTTCGTTTCTCACTTTAATTCGAAGGGTTTTTCCAACTTACTACGTAACCCTCATGGACTCTATTCTTCCAAATATACAATTCAGTAGATATCCATTTATGTTCCAACGTAACTCTCTCTTACGTGTCTCTCCCCTTTAATATATACTTACATTATCCCTTATGCAAAATATCCCAAAAATATAGATTTCGCCTTACATTAAAGGATTTTGAATTTTATTTTCAAAGATGAGAATTTCAAATGGTTTCAAAATCGGAATTAAAATGGAGTCTTAATTGATTTTTTTTTTATTATTTAGAAGAGTACTCAAAATATAAAACTCTCTAAGAGTCCTCAAAACATAAAACTCTCTAGTAAAAATAATATTTTTAGAAATCCGACCGTTCGATCAAGCTGAATTTTTGTCAGCAGTCCTGTCTCGCCGTTCGCTACAACATATTAAAATTTCAAGCGATTCCAATGGTCTGATCATTCGGAATAAAAATTTTAGTGTTTGTATCTAATTAGAACTCTTTTCTTAATCAAACTCTTAATCCTTTACATGACAAAGGGTTTCCAGAATATCATTTAAGTCATCACTACATGCAATTTCCTATCTCAAATTGGGTTTTTCTTCCATACAATTCATCCTAATCATTCCTAAACCAATATGAAAGATGCATCAACGAAATAAGAAAGATAAACACTTGCCTGGGATTTTTAGAAGTCTGGTTTGGTGTTGAAATTAGTGTGGTTGCATTTTCCATCGCGCGATCTACGTGTTGGTGGTGACGGCGGTGCAATCGGAGGTGTTCTTGGCCTAGAACTCCTTGGAGAGCTTCTCCTCTTCCTCTCCGATAGCCGTCATTAGTTTTAGGTTGTGTTAACCCTAAAAGATAACACTTAACATCTGATATAACCCTTTCAAATTCGTGGGTTTAATTACCCATAATTACGAAATGTCCAAAACCCCCTCCCGGGGTACTAATTAAGCCTAAAAACACCCCGAGACCCAAACTAAACCCCCGGATACCCTTTTCTGACTATCTCGACCCTTCTGGACACTTTGACGCACTCAAAACGACCATACGAGCAACTTATAATTTATTCATTTTTATAAATCAACATTTAGTCCCGACACGACGCAAGCGTGTCCCGACTTAAATTTCCCTAATTGTCATTTTATTCACACGTGACAATATTATAAAAAATGAATCTCATATATTACTATACTCATCCAGTAACATTCAACAAATACCAAATTTCCAATAATTACTAACTCTCGTCACGCTAGTAAATATTTAAAACAACATTCCGGATTAAAATTAAATTAATTTATCTCAAATTTAATTTAATAAATCCCATAATTTAAAAGCTACAAAAATACGGGGTATTACATGTATGTGTTTCCTGTCGATGTTCTTATATAACATGACAGATATGTTGATGGTAAAGGAAGACAAATATGAAGTTAATAGCGAGTGAGATGAAGATGGTCTATATCTCTAAAAACAGTATGAGTATGAGCTAAACTTTCCAGCCCCTAGAGGAATATATAAAACCATAATCCAAAAACGAAGGCAAAAAATAGGAAATCAAAACCCCAAGAGACTCTTCTGCATAAGATATGTAAACGAGTCAACCATCAAATGCCACAATTTTCATTATCTCTGAAAACATCTAAGGATTCCACCTAAAAACCATCACTAAATCACCATATCAATATCAGTGATGGAGTTTTGTGCGCAATCCAAATATATTAACATAGATAAAAATAATAGATAGTAACAATAAGATTCAGCGCACCTCGGATCTGAAAGATTCTCATAAAAGTCGACACAAGGTTGATCATAGCACGTGTTACTACTGTTCGCAAGAAGTAGTGGGAGTAAATTACCAAATGTAAAATTAGAGAAGCATACATAAAATAACTATGCCTCTTATATTACTGCCTACTTAAAATGGGAATAAAGACGAACTAATCAAGTCGTAAACCTCGGGCTTGTTAATTATAAGCTTATGTGTCGTGTATTTAATGTTCAAAAAGTAGTCAAGAAGACACCATTGTTTTGAAAATTTCTAGCTCAATCTGTTTACTAATTATCTGCTTTCTCTTTTACAGTAATATGAGTAACACAATTAGGATAATAAAATGCAGACATGTGTAAACATATATCGTAAACAACACACTAACTAAAAGATGTACCATCTCTACATGTGCTTGAGCATAGAGAAAAAAAACCGAAACATAAAAATGCAACTCATATAGTTGCGTGAGCAAAACAGAACAACTAAAAGACCACGTAGATAAAAAGAAAAACTACCATTGAATGATATCTATACCTCACTTTTTTATTTAATAATTATTGACGTCGTCGCAGCTATTAATGACAGTGGTCATACATCATTGCATAATATGTGAAGAAATTTATCTAAGAAAATCAAAACATGAGTAAAGTGAGGAATTAGGAGCGCTGCTACTAATTGCAGCAGCAACCTCAATTACAACAACTAGACTTCTTAATTGAGAAGATCCTGACATTATAACTGGGTAGTCTACTGTGACACCCTGACTAATTAAATACCAGGTAACTACTCCTTTATGAAATTAATACAGAATATCAAGTTGGTTCAGTCTTAGCATCACTGTCGAATACTTTTAATTTATTTCTAGCCACCTAATATTTAAAAAGTGAGTTGCCAAATTTTATTAAATTAAATTAACATGCAACCAATTAAATTAAGCTAACCATATAACATCCACATCATAACCACAATAGAATAAAAATGGAATACATAAAATGAGTCTGGAGTAACACTCCCCTGAATAAACCAAATACTGAATAAATCCCAATACAAAAGTCTGAATAAGTAAATAAATCCAAAACTGAGATAAAATTGAAAGTCTGAGAATACTATCTCTAAATGGAAATGGGCGACATGCCCTAATAGATGAGTAACCGTGAGTAGAACCAAGTGTAGAATGTGAAGGCGTCTAATACCGAGATCCTGTAACTTCCACAGCAGCTACAACATGTCAATGTAATGGAGCTCCTATGCTTGGCGTCCCTGTGGCTGAGCACCTAAAAGGTTTTTGCAAAAATAGATTTGGAAGCAAACGGGTCAGAGCCGGAGGTGAAAACAGTTTAAAAATATAGCAAGTGTTTAATTGCCTTAAACAGTAAATATTATATACATGTTAGTTGCGTACTCTCACATGAGTTTCTCACCTCTCAACTAACGCACACACTTGACGTATACCCTTAATCCATCCTAGTTATGCCACTATCTAACTAGTCCGTACTAACCCCTACTATCACATTCTAATATAAGGTGTCTACTCATATTATACAAACAAGTGATATTTATATCTCACATTCACATTCATTAAATTACTTATCACAAGTGTTATTTAAATTCTCATATTCATAGTCCATTCAAATATCTTAGTTATACACATCTACTAAGCAATAGTGAACCAGTCACAAGTATATATATTTATCACTCTCAATACATATATACATATGTGGCACCCCTAGGCTAAGCTGCGGTGCACGCATACTCTGCTATCAAATCCATGTACATCATGTACGTAAGGATCACGCATTCCGAATCACTCAGGAACCGTCTTAATACAAATCACACATATTGGAGGCGAACATAGTTCACATACCCATGGGTCATGTACATACATATTCTCCCATGGTTAGCTGACTTATTAACTCCCAAATAAGTCATTCACAACCCTATGTCCTTAAGGTACGAATCTAAATCCCCCCGTAGGCACACAAAGATCAGATGGTCCTTTTTCGAAAGTAAACCTCCTGTGATAGCAAGTATGGTAGGTATGTCATACACATAAGAAATCCATACACTAGGCATTCACACAACCTAAGTAATCATATATCAATATAGGTATTCACATATTCCATGTTATAAGTCTCATACGTAGTAAGTTTATCCCGAACATCCTACGTAATATATATTTAGCTTGATAACTCTCTCGTCGTATCAATTAGAGTACATAAACCTATCCTAAAAGGTTACTAGGTCTACTATTAGTTTCTAATGTTATCTCAGTAACTTAAAGTCCCTTTGTTACTGTTCCTATCCTCACATCATCATTCATTCCCATTATAGTCTCAATTTGAACGATTTCTAATCGTACCTCACTAAGTAGACCCTCGTAAGTGATAATATTCAATTCCATTAGGTAAACCATACTTTCGGCATCAAATAAGACCCTACTGACCTTAACTAAGTCCCACAATACTATATTAATCACCTTAATAATCATTATAGGTTTGGGATTTATATTAAACTTTAAAGGCGAAAAACTTTCAAAAATCAGGAGGGGTCGATCGACCGAAGGCAAAGGGTCGATCGATCGAAACATTTGATCGATCGACATTCTTGAGTCGATCGATCGATCAAGTAGGTGTTTGCCCAGAAATTCTTTACACAGTTACGGGTTCTCCAAATTTACACCCCAAATCTTCCATTACAACATCCCAAACTCCCAACTAAGTATACTACTCATTACACCAACATGTTTCAACAATCTCTAACATTTTAAAATCATTAAACCATCATGAATTAATAGTTTCTTGGATCAAAAGTCATAAATATTCTTCTAAACCTAGTTTTTCAAACTTTCTTCAAGAACATTGAATTTTTCAACATTAATTCATGGATTTGTTCACATGGATTATAATTTCATTGTCTCTACATACCAGAAGTTCATCTACATGCAAAACCTACCCTTATTCAATGTTTAATTCTCCCAATTTATAAAATTCTCAATTTTCCAAGTCTACTCTCCAATTCTAAACTACATAGATAATATATATTTGCTGAATCATAACAAGTTAAATCACTTGCATGGGAATGAATATTCAGATCCTTTGAAGACGATAAAGGTTGGTTCTCTTTTCGATCAAAAATTCGGCGACAGTGGTGGTGTGTGGTGGTTATGGCCATGGAAACCCTGGGAACTTCTCCTCTCTATTCATGTTGCCCACTCTTTGGTTTTGATAGATAATGGCCCTAGTGGACCTAAGGTTGGCTGATACATAACACCTAATTTTAGTAGGTCACTATTCATTAAAAATTAAAATGACTAAAATACCCTCCCGGGTTGTCGGTTAGGCTAAAAAATGCCCCGGGACCCAAACTAAACCCCCGGCTAGTGTTTTCTGACTATTTCAATCCTTTTGGACGCGTTGGCGCATTCAAAATGACCATACGGATGATACAAATATACTTTACTTTTAAATTCATTCAAATTAATTCCTGACGCAACTGACACACCCATCCAAACTTAATTTCCGAATTGTCGTATTTACAGCTCGCTATAACATTAATAAACTCAATAATAATATATTACCATATTCACTAAGTAATATTCAACATTATTATAATAATCAAATAACAACTCTCATCTCACTAGTATTTAAATCCGTATTAATTTCTAATTAATTATCTAAAATTAATTTAATTAATCCCATAATTAAAATCAATTTTATTTAATTAATCTCATAATTAAAAGCCATAAAAATATGGGGTATTACATCTACTAACATTAAAAATTCAAGGGTTAAATATTTTCAGAGGAGAGAAATAGATGGGGGAATCACAGAAAGTACATGTCATAGAAGTCAATAGATGTAATGCACCAAGTGAATGCAAGTAAAGCCATATGAAATAAAAATCGAACTCTAGTTTGTAATAAATACCAGATGAAGTAATGACACACAATCAAACTGTGCAACGAATATTATAATTTTTTTGACCAATTTTCGTTCAAGAAACATTTCAAGATTTAACCTCACAATCTCCCACCAACAATCCAAAATGCAAATCATATGATAGTTTCATCTGACTCACGGGTATATAGATGTAAGAGCAGGGAAGAATATCTAAACCTTATGTCTTGGTATTCAACCCGGGAGGCAAGAATTCCGCGAGGCTAAAAAAAGTTAGACAATTTTATTGAATGAGAACCAATGAGATTGAATCGGTGTTGGACTAAGAAATCTGACTCACACAAAGCAGTTTCGGACTAAGACATCAGTTGGAAAAGCAGAATGAATGAGAACCAGTGAGAATGAAGTGGGACAATTTTATTGTTCTTTATAAAGACAAAACTCAAATACCATGTATTAGAGGCCATTAAAACAGTAGTTAGCTCTGTTAGATCCAAAACAGTAAGAAAGGCACGTAAATAAATGATAACTAAGCATAGCAATACAATGCTCTCGAGTCATAAATGACACTTGGCAACACAACGTACTTGAGTTAAAAATATAAATACATAATAACTAAGGATATCAACTGAGCATTGTATAATTTTAAACAACTAAAAATATCTAATCAGAAACCATTATATACAACTAAATTCAGATTACGCAAATATGATTCCAACACATTAAATGCAATTTTTTTTTGTAAAACTTGCAGATTTACAAACCATTGAGATTTAAGGTTTATAAAGTTTTGTCCTAACTTAAGAAAAATGTGAGAATACATTTACATTTTTTAAATTCAACACATCATATATGTGATCCAAAGTACGATTTTAACAAATGAAAAAATAGAGATAAAAGATATTACCACGGATGAGTATGAGAGAATATCGGTTTCATGGTTCAATATGTAAAGTAAAGCAAGAAAAGTGAATTAGGTATATAAGTAAATAATGGAGTATGGTAGGGTTATAAATAATGATGCAAGTGTATTTTATACATAGATGAATTTAAATTGAGATGATGTAACATTTTGAACGCATTATTGTTAAAATTATCATCTGATTTGTTAACATAAATAATGACTGATAACAACATATTCGTTTTCACATAACGATTTTAACATAAACACATATAGGTGAAAATAATAATCCTAAAACTCTTGAAACAAATAGTTATGAGAAAAATATCGCATGAACGTCTATTAGAGATAATCCAAAAATATCATAAGTACATCTATTAGAGATAATCTACCATTATGGGTAAATGTAGTAATTATTTAAGAAATTTCATTGGACTTCACTTAATAAAATAATAATTATGAAGAGAGAAAATATCTTATTTATAAAAACACAAACAAAGCAAATATGAACTGTTTATGTGCAATGCGCATTATTATGAAACATTTAGCTAGCAAATAATGAAATAAATGATACACCAATTGTATATATATAATGTGCTACTATAAATTATTTTTTAATCTTCCATTACCACGATCCTTTTTCACTAATGTATATATAATGTACCCCAATAAGGAGAAATTTGAACCCCATCTTACTAACCATTGTTTTTTTTTCAGTTACCATATATAAGCAATTCCATATGTGGACCTTTCCCCTATATCACATTTTGCATATATGAAAGGGCACGTGATCCTTTCTTTGAATACAATATGGGAAACCTCCATAGGTATGCACTGATCCATTTAGGATACCATTATTAAGGACAAACCATGAGTAAATAACACCCATATTGTACTTTAGTAACTGCTAATACCTACCTTAAAGCCAAATTTTAAAATAAATTCTTGAAACTTGTCAAGTTGAATATTTGGCTTTAGCACAACTAATAAAGACAAATTATGCACTTTCTTTAGTCTTTTAATTCTGACAACAACTCCTTTTTGTATATCCACCTTACATTTCGTATCATAAACATAATCACTAGGATTTTGATTGAGTTTTATTTTGAGTAGTCTAAGAATCCTAATGTTTTTCATCACTCACTTTTTTTCCTCTCTTGTTTATTTCTAACTATATTAAATCCTTGGGAGTCATTTTCATTTTGAGATGTTATTTTTCTTGGAGAGATATTAAGGTTGGGACTAATGAATCTTCATCTTTCATCTTCTCTTCATTAAGCTCCTTGTCACTATCATCCTATATACCATCCACTATCGAAAGTTGATACTGATTATTCAACTATTTCCCTCCATTTGACGTGTCATTGATTTGATTTTCCCCATCATCATATTGTATTTCATCTCTCTTTTGTTTCTGTTCAATTTTCTTTGGATTCCCAACTAATTCTTTGTCTTTGGCATTTTTAAAAACACCTTGAGGGACCCTCCCTTCAGATATGCTCTTGTCTAAACATTCTTGATTTCCTTTATATGTTCCGTTATATGATTACACACTTTTACGTTTTTTGAATATATTATTCACCCAATGATTTATAGTTTTGGGTTGAGTGAATGTTAACTCGAGATGTATATTTTTTACCAGGCATAACTGAGAAACTCTCATCCTGTAAAATAGGGGTTTCTCAGTTCTGATTGCCATTAAGAGGTTGAAGGTAAATCCCCCACAAATCTGGTAATTTCAAACTGTCATATAATACAAATATAGGTGAAACTGTTCATCAAGTTGAACTGAAGAAAGGAAAATGAAATAGAGGACCTAAAAGAGGAAAACAAACTATATTGCATAAGTATATAATGTAAAATATCATCAGTTGGTGCATACACACTAACCTGAAAAAAGATAACACGGTCTATATAGTCATAATAAAGGTCGTTAAATTGAAAAAAAAAATAATTGTTGATAATATATCAAAATATGTTTGATAGGAAATCCAATTATATAAAAACACAATGTGAAATGGGGAGAGGGAGGGAAAGACCTGTTGTTTTCTCAGTGATGATTTTAAAGGAGATTTCGATGGGGGTTATGAGTCAGAAGAGAGATTAGCTATGTCCCCTCACACCACCGCCCTACCCCTTAGTGGAAAATGTGATCACTTGGAAATAGAATATAAACGGAGTTATTCCTATTAATCAATTTACAAAGAAAAAGATCACAAATATGAGATAATATATTTTTCCTAATTAAACAAGAAAAACACAATTTACTTATATGTGGATACTTAATGGAGAATTTCATGTCGTTTGATGGGTGAAATCAAGATGAGGTCTTAATACAACAAATAAATTATAACCAAGATAACAAAACAGGGCAATTCTAAAATACTAACATTGCATTAGAATAAAACTAATGAAACAAACGAAAATCAAAGGGTTATTTCTAACATATTAACATTACATTAGATTACAACTCCATGATTTGTGTCCCCAATACTTTCCAAACACCAAATTATAACTTGTGAAGAAAACAATGATCATTAGGTAATTTCATCGAACGCTTTCTATGCCCTATAGAAAATGATGAAAAAAATGAATAGGTATACCTTTGAGTGTGAGTGATAACAAATATATACATTTTTTTGCTAAATAATATGCACAATATATATATATATCCTAACTATTAAACAAACATAATACAGGATTCAATTTTATCCTATCCACAAAAGAGAGAGAAATAAAAATAAAAAAATCGTTAGATATGTAAGTAAAAATAGATCTAGAAAAAATAATTAAACACAATTTTTGAGAATATTAATTAATACAAAAAATTTTCCTCGAAAACAATCAAGTGAAACAACCTCCACAACATCAGCACCAAGAAAAAAAGGATGCGATTTTCCACTACCCATAGAAAAAGAGATAAAATACAAAGAAAAAAGGGTCAAATATGTAATTAAATACAAATCTACAAAAAAACACATCTAGACTAAAATAAAACCACAACCGATTACCTCAAGGTTCTTCAAGCCGAAAGTCATGTCATTAAAAATATGGGGGAAGGTTTTGCTTTGAGGTTATAAAATCGAGAGAGAGAGAGAGAGAGAGAGAGAGAAATGAAGTTTGAAATTTGAGAGGGGAAGCTTTCTTGCATACAACTGCTTATATGCTGCACACACACACACACACATATATATATATATATATATATATATATATATATATATATATATATATACACACACACAACTGTTGTATATATGCTGTTGGATGCATATCTGGATACAGCTGCTGCATATATGCTATTGTATGCATATATGTTGCATATGTGTTATTGGATGAATATATGTTGCATATATACAAGATATATATGCATACAAAAACAAGGCACCTGCATACTTTTCATATGGCATATATAATTTCCAACCGGAAGATTGGGTTCAAATCATTATAATGGTCAACTATTATATAAAATAAACTATTATATAAAATAAATACTTGTAAACAAATTAAAATTTTTAGGCAAAATACCCTTTGTTTATCGGACGATCCGGCTTGTTAAACAAATAAATAATAATCAATGACAACAATACTGATAGAGTCATGGATCTCGCCCAAATGGAATTATACCATCAATTACTTTTAAGTCAGAAATTATTTTTTTTATAAAACAAATGTGTAAACATTTTTAAAAAATTGGGTAGAGTTTCATTTGTTTATAGGACTATCCACCAATCTTTTTAAGAAATAAATAGTAGTACAATAATATAAATAGTTCGCAGTAACACTAATACACATCCAGATAATGACCCAGTAAAATATAACGGCTCAAATTCCATTAATCGTAAATTCATGTCAATACGTATCAAACTTATCTCAATACACGAGGCAATTTGAAAAATTTAAGAATTGTCATCATGAATATGATTTATAATCAAGTACACTAGTGGATTATAATTAATTCGCTAAAATGCGATTTAAAGTTCACAAAGCACATTATCTAGCCTAAAAAAGAAGAAAAAAAAACAGATTCGTGATGAAGTCACATTCTTTGTCCCTTTTTTGAAATCACATTCTTTATGCTTCTAACATACTCTTGAAACATGTATAAATCATGTCATATATGCCACACCATGTGGGCAAGTTGTGCATGTAAGAAGTTGTGCATTGTGTCACGGACGTGTCTTAGTACTAATAAACATATAAAATCACCAATTCTCCACAAATCATTAATCGCGACATGTATTAGTACCAATTAACAAATAAGACCATATAAAAATCTACCATGTAAGTATGGTACCAATAAATATAGTCAAATTACCTGTTAAGAAATGTTGGGGGCAAAAAGTATATTTTTGGGCACATCATTACCATATAATCCAATCATAATTCTCCAAGAAAGCTTTCTTACCGAATTTTCAGTGCATATATCAAAATATACTTTGTTGGTTACTTTTGATCGTGTAGCATCCTGAATAGCAGCCTTAACCAATCCACAATTTTCCTCTCAATGGAATGATATTTATCACCTGATATTAATAAATACACATGATATTAATAAATTCAGAAAATAAAAGTTTAAGTACTCCATGTATTCATTTTTACCTTTAATAGCATCAGAAGATTTAATTAGTGTTACTTATGCGTCAAGGTATCATGCCCCATGAAATTTGAAGGCTGAGAAGTTATTTATTTTGGGAGAATTTAGATATTTATTTTTTGGAGTCTCGAATGATGAATTGGAGTGTACGATTGATCCTGGAAGGGTTGAGATAGTCAAAATGACTACCCAAAAATTTTCCTTGGGTTTCGGAGTATTTTGGACCTAATTTGACTCAATTTGGAGTAAATGAGTCATTTTAAGTGTGTATTATCATTTAACGTTGGGATTTTTGGATTTAAAGAGTGAAGAGGTTCGTGAGTATCCAATATCATTTGCGAAAAAGAAGAGAAAACCCTACAATGAGGAGAGAACTTGAAGCTTTGGAGATTTTTCGACTCAAATACACGGATTCAAGGAAGATTCAACCTCTACAACTTTTAGATAAATGATTAAACTTGCTAAATAATTGTGTGTCAGTTATCTCAAAATTTTTGTTGGTGATTTAGTTGATTTGAGATTTTATAGTTAAAACCTAAATTCTGATGAGTAAATCTTGTATTTAAGGTTATATTTGTGGTTTAGATGATGACAATGATGGGATGTTTGGTTATTGTTAGAGTTAAGTAAAATTGGGTTTTAAAGATGTAGAGTAGATTTTTTTCAAGGTGTAGAAGGATAGTTTTGGGTACAAATCTCGCGGGAATAAAATTATGCAGATCCGGACCGGTTCGGGTAGGAAATTCGGATCGGTTCGTTTTTAAAGAAATCGGACCGGTTCATTTTTAAGGAAATCAGATCGGTCTAGTCTTTAATAATTTCTGTAAAGATTTAAGTAACCGGATCGGTTCATTTTTGAGGACCCCAGATCCGGTCCGATCACTGTAATTTGCCAGATTTTGTTTTACCCATTTTCAGTTGGTTTTATTGCTTAGGGACCCTCCAATAGAGTGTAGTATACATGTTTAAGAGATATTATGCGGGTTCATATTAGTATATAATAGAGGGGTCACTTTGGGGGATATAATGGAGGTATTTTTGGAATAAATTGTGTTGTTTTCTTTTAGTAATCCTCTAAGGAATGAGGATTCTCTTGAGGATGGTTTCAGGTTTTTATGGAGGTATATTTAGAAGTTTAAAATACTGAATCCTTTCATAAATTCTCCGAGTAATAGGAATTTACGTAACGTCGATTATGGACTAAATGAGAGAGAAATATCGAGTGTCCTTAGTGTGGTTAAATTGGGAAATTATTCATATCTTAAGTGTGATGGATTAGTAAATCTCAAGTGAGGGATTGAATGATAGAATGAATTTGGGAAGTTATGCGAGAGGGTAACAATAAGTATAATGAGAGTTGTATACATATAGCCAGATTCATTGCTTTTATACATTCGGATGTGAGATGGTATGTATCTATATATATGGTGTTAACAGTGATGGTTTGTATATATGATGTGATCATGTGTATATATCTTGTGTATATGTTATATACATTATGTGCTTCATACCCCTCTAGTGCTATCATGGGAAGTTGGACGATGTGGGTGAATCACCATGGCTTAAGGAGCAGGGATAGTATAATCCCCAGGTCATAGTGTCCATTATTTTACTGTGTGTGAGGTAGGGGTAAGACATCATGGGTATGATTCGTCTTGCTCTTAGGTTAGGAACTATGGCCACTTCCCATTCGCTGTGATTAGTCTTTTACCCAGTCGGTGTGACAGTCCGATCGTTGGTAACTTCGGGACATGTGAGCGATCCCTTAGAAGATGATAAAATTGCAGAGAATATTAGAGTATACTTATGTTATGTGTGTTATATGTGTGTATTTATTAAGAATGATGAATCATGTATAATATGTGCGTGTAATATTATAACTATAGAAAGTTATAAAGATGTGTATGTTATGTTTCGTCTTTTGTAGCACAAGAATGGATTAGTATACTCTTATGCCTATAGATGGGAAGTAATTTGGGGGTGTACTTTGGACAGAGGGCTTAACGTATTCTCACGACCGAAAATGTTTGGTGGTAGTGTATCAGGGGGGTTCCTTGTTTGGATTTCGCTTTACGAGACATCCCAGGCATGAACTTAGTGTAACGTTGGGCATGGGGAGATGTTTGGCTCTTCGTTCTTTGATATAGGTGAAATAGTGGGGGTACATTACTAGCATTAATGATGATGAGTGATATCTTATGCTAATAACTTGTGAAGTTAATAATTATAAATCGAGAAAATATAATTGAGTGATGTTATCGTGTAAGTTTGGGTGTAAACTTAAGAGATGATAGAAGAAGTAGATGGATGGTTATGTTAGAGATAGTGAGTTACATGAATGAGGCTTAGGATAAGATTTAAGAAAATTTACCTCTAGAATGTGTCAGGTAGCTTATTCGAGGTTCATATGCATACGCTAGGTGGGTGAGGTTATATCTCAAGAGAGTGAGGCACCAATATAATTATGATATCGTGCATTCATACTTGTTATGAATTTTAACTCATTTGCAAAAACTATTTTCAAACCTCGGGCTCTGACCCGTTTACATCTTCTCTCTTTCCATATATATTTATATATTTTAGGTATCCCTCCGCAAGGAAGCCAATGATGCCTATTCTATCCAGGGTTCTTATAGTTGTAGAAGATGCGGGATGTTACAAGATTGTGTTGTAGTCGATTTTTATTTTTGTGCATCTAGTTTAAGATCCATTTTGTATATCGGTCATGTGTATTCTGGGGTTGTATATTTGCAACCCTTTTATATTTTTATCTTGTTGTTGTATTGTCTGTGACCCGACAACATATTCGGGTATATCTTTTATTGTACTCATGTATGTATTATCATGTTTGTAGTCATATTGCATGTTGATTTTTAGTTTCTTGTATGTTTTGAATTTTTTTTTGGCGTCCGCTTACTTTATTATTGGGTGGTTTGTTAAATTTTTAGCCTGTGCGACAATGATGCTAAGAATGATCCACTTGAGATTCATGTTTTATCTTGGCATAGGGTTGGCCACCCGTTATTGATTTAAGAGGGGTGTCACAGGTGGTATCAGAGCATCAGGTATGGTGTCTTAAGATCTGTTTAGGTTTTCTATGTTCTTCCATAAGATTTCTTGGCATAGAGACCTATTATTAGGATTGTTGTGTTCATATTGTGTTTACGATCTTCAGCTATGTGAAATCGTTTGAACTGTGTGCTAATACAGTTCTCTCTTATTTCAGATGCTGCCAAAAAGAGGTCATCCGGCGTGAGTAAATAGGAGGGCAGAGAATGTGGAACCCTAAGTGCCTTAGGGGACTATGACTGTCGGGGAGGTTACCAATATTGTGGCCCAAGCATTCAATGCGCCCATGAATGCCATGGTTTAATAATTTCCTCAGGATCAGTAACAGCCTGCAGCATCGATAGCTCAAGCTTACATGGGTATGTCTGCGTGGGAGAGATCTAGAGAAGCTTTTTAAAAGGTCATCCTCTAGAGTTTTAAGGGGGAGCCGATGTGGTCATAGCAAGTCAGTGGAAGAGGGATATTCAACGTCACCTTCATATGGTGGAATGTAGTGAGGTTCAAAAATAAATACTTGCCACCTTTAAGTTAGTGGGTGCCACTCTTCAGTGGTGGGAGTCGGTCACGATGTTAGAGCAGAGGGATACGATGTCTATATCATATTTTTTGGGTTACATTTGATCGTAAGTATTTACCTTCCACAATTCAAACAGAAATGAGGAAAAAATTGTTAGAAGTGAAGCAAGGGGATAAGACGATGGCAGAGTATGAAGAGGAATTTAATTGGTTGGTGAACTTTGTGCCCGACGAAGTAAATGCGGAGGAGAAACGTATATCAAAGTTCTTGGGAGGTTTAGATTGGAAAATTCGTCAGCATTTGTTGGGGAACCCGACATTACTGACTTTTATCGATGTGATGAATGCAACATTGTTACATTGTCAGGACCACCATCTTTATTTGAAAGGGCATAAGAAATTTGGGGACCCAGACGTAGCAAGTAAGTCGGGATAAGGTAGTGCCAGCGAGGAATAATTATCACAACAATTGAAGAAAAAGCAGAGGGAGCAGGATCGGTATTTAGGGACTACGAGTAAGAGGCAACGTTCAAGAGGTTTTAGATTCGATGGTAGTGGCTCTAGACAGGATTATCAAGGGCTGCAGTAACATTTCATTCCTTAGGGCGGTCATGAAGGATTTACTGGAAAATGTTTCTTTTGTGGGGAGATAGGCCATAGGAAGAGGGATTTTCCTGAGAGAAGCAAGGGAAACTATTTGAAGGGGTTCTGGATGTACAACCCCTATAACAATTTATGGGTGGGTTCGAACAAGAGAACTTTGATCAGGAACCCATTGATGAGGCAAGGCAGTTAGATTATGGAGGTAACATATAAATTATTTCTTCCTATGAGTATAAGGTATGTTTTGAGTGATTTTGGGAGCATTGTATGTAAGATCGTTATCTCTAGAATTTGCGAGTGAGTCGAATTTAGTTAGTGGTTAACTGTTATAACTCGGTTGTGAATATACAATTACCTTGAGGAGGTTAAGTGTAGTACTTAGATGGTATCTTTTGGGAGAATATATTATCTTGTGACGTGCTAATAGAGTTATAATTTTTCTAAAGTGAAACTATGAAGCCGTGTTGAGTAGTAATGGTAAGACTATCGATGTTTTATTTGGCGAGATGCATGTTATTGGTATGTCCTAGTTGTGAACGGGTCTATCTTGAGAATATATTTTGTGATGGTGTAATGGATTTTTATTGATGATATTCAGGGTTTAGCGGGTTCATTGTTGAGCGAAGAGTTTTAGCTCATAGTCATATGTGTGTGGTGAGAACTTAACGTTGATGAGAACATAGTATTGATTGTCAACTTATGTCTTGGGCATATTATTTAAATTGTGTGTTTATGTATTCATAACATTATTTTTTATACTATATACCTTTAGCCTATGGAGCCATATAAATTGTTTAAAAAAAAATATTTTTAAAACTTTAGTCCTAGTCTGACCGATCTCAATCCCTGACAGAGCTGCACAATAGTGTATTGGGAGGGTTTCTTATTTGGATTTCTCTTGCGAGACCTCCCCCGCATGAAAGTAATGAATGTCGGGAATTGAGAAAGGTCAAATCTTTGGTCATTTTTAAAAATAATTTTTTTTAGTATTTATGATTTAATGGATTCATTTATTGAGAATTAGTGTATCCCTGTAGTGATATGGGATTGATATTAGTTCATGGGTTGGTACCTTGGTTATTTCAGGCATATAATTGTAACGGTGAGTGGAAGTTATGTTCCAATTTAAGGCTAGTGTGGAGTCGGGTAATGATTGTGCAATTGAGCATGGTTATAGGGTGTATGGGCCCCCTGGTTGTAAATTGTTAATTATGTATTCACTATTGAGGAAGTGAAGTGATAAGAGTAGCTACTTTGGGTGTAAGATGTGAGCTCTGTACATATGTATTTATCCAAATTTCGAGGATGAAATTTTTATAAGGAGGGGAGAATGTCATACTCCGTAAAATTTAAAGGGTGAGAATTTAATATTTTTTGGGAGAAATAGAGTTATTTGAATTGGGAGAATTTAGATTTTTATTTTTTGGAGTCTCGAATGATGAATTGGAGTAAACGAGTCGTTTTAACTGTGTATTATCATTTAAAGTTGGGATTTATGGATTTAAACACTTAAAAGGCTCGTGAGTAGCCAATCTCATTTGTGATAAAGAAGAGAAAACCCTAGAAAGAGGAGAGAACTTGAAGCTTTGGAGATTTTTCGGCTCAAATACAGAGATTCAAGGAAGATTCAACTTCTACAACTTTGAGGCAAGTGATTAAAGTTGATAAACAATTGTGTGTGTGAGTTATCTCATAATTTTTGTTGGTGATTTAGTTGATTTTGAGCTTTTATGGTTAAACCCTAAAATCTGATGAGTAAATATTGTATCTAGAGTTATATTTGTGGTTTAGATGATGAAAATGATGGGGATAATTTATGGGCTAGGTTTTGGATGTTTGGTTATTGTTGGAGTTAAGTAAAATTGGGTTTTAAAGATGTAAAGTAGATTTTCAAGGTGTAAAATGATGGATTTGGGTAGAAATCTCGTGGGAATAAAATTCTGCAGAACCAGACTGGTCCGTGTAGGAAAGACGGATCGATTCATTTTTAAGGAAATAAGACCGGTTCATTTTTAAGGAAATCGGATCGGTCCGGTCATTAAAGATTTCTCTAAAATTTTTAGGAACCAGAACCGTTCGTTTTTTAGGACCCCCGGTCCGGTCCGGTCTGGTCACTGTAATTTTCCAGCCCTTATTTTACCCATTTTCAATTGGTTTTATTGATTAGGGACCCTCCAATAGAGTGTAGTATACTTGTTTGGGAGATATTATGAGGGTTCATATTAGGATATAATAGTGGGGTCACTTTGGGGGCTATAATGGAGGTATTTATAAGAATAAATTGTGTTGTTTTATTTTAGTAGTCTTCTAAGGAATGAGGATTCTCCATAGGATGGTTTTGGGTTTTTATGGAGCTATATTTGGGAGTTTAAAATAGAGAATACTTTCATAAATTCTCCAAGTAATAAGAATTTACATAACGTTGATTATGGACTGAATGGGAGAGAAATATCATGTGTCCTTAGTGTGGTTAAATTGAGGGATTATTCATATCTTAGGTGTGATGGATTAGTAAATCTCACGTGAGGTATTGAATGATAGAATGGATTTGGGAAGTTATGCGAGAGGGTAACGGTTAGTATAATGAGAGTTATATACATATATCCGGAATCATTACTTTTATATATTCGGACGTGAGATAATATGTATATGTATATGGTGTGAAAGTATATACCTTGGGTGATAGTTTGTATATATGATGTGATCATGTGTATATATCTTGTGTGTTGGTTATATACATTATGTGCTTCATACCCCTCTAGTGCTATCATGGGAAGTTGCGCGATGTGGGTGAATCCACCTGGCTTGAGGAGTAGGGAGAGTATAATCCCCAGGTCATATCATCCATTATTTTACTGTGTGTGAGGTAGGGGTAAGACGTCTTGGGTATGATTCCTCTTGCTCTATGGTTAGGAACTATGTTCACTTCCCATTAATTGTGATTAGGTTTTTACAAAGTCGGTGTGACAGTTCGACCGCTGGTAACCCCGGGACATGTGAGCGATCCCTTGGAAGATGATAGCATTTCAGACACTATTAGAGTATACATATGTTATGTGTGTTATGCATGTGTACTTATTGAGAATGATGAATCATGTATAATATGTGCGTGTAATATTATACAAGCTTTATAGATAGTGGGTGATATTTTAATATTATAACTAGAGAAAGTTATAAAGATGTGTATGTTATGTTTTGTCTTTTGTAGCACGAGAGTGGATGAGTATACTCTTATGCCTATAGACGAGAAGTAATTTAGGGGTGTACTTTGGAGTGAGAGCCTAATGGATTCCCACGACCGACAGTGTTAGGTGGTAGTGTATCAAGGAGGTTCCTTATTTGGATTTCACTTTGCGAGACGTCCTATGCACGTAACTTAGCATAACGTTGGGTGTGGGGAGATGTTTGGTCCTTAGTTCTTTGATATAAGTGAAATACTGGGGGTACATTATAAGCATTAATGATGACGAGTGTTATCTTATGCTAATAACTTGTGAAGTTAATAATTATAAATCGAGAAATATAATTGAGTGATATTATCATGTAAGTTGGGTGTAAACTTAAGAGACGATAGAAGAAGTAGATGGATGGTTATATGAGATATTATGAGTTACATGAATGAGGCTTAGGCATAGATTTAAGAAAATTCACCTCTAGAATGTGTCGGGTATCTTATTCGAGGTTCATATGCATACGCTAGGTGCGCGCTGTAGATGAGGGGTGAGGTTAAATCTCAAGAGAGTGCGGCACCACTATAATTATGATACCGTGCATTCATAATTATTATGCATTTTAACTCACTTGCTAAAACTATTTTCAAATCTCGGGCTCTGATGCGTTTATATCTTCTCTCTTGCCATATATATATTTATATATTTTAGGTGTCCCTCCGCAAGGATGCCAATGATGCCGATTCTATCCAGGGTTCTTGGAGCTGTAGCAGATGCAGGATGTTACAGAATTTTGTGGTAGTCGCTTCCTATTTTTGTACATCTAGTTTAAGATCCATTTTGTATATCGGTCATATGTATTCTGGGGTTGTATATTTGCATTCCTTATATATTTTTATGTGGTTGTTGTATTGTCGGTGACCCGACAACATATTCGGGTATATCTTTTGTTGTACTAATGTAGATATTATCATGTTTCTAGTCATATTGCATGTTGGTCTGTAGTTTCTTGTATGTTTTGACTTTATCATCGGGTGGTTAGTTAAATTTTTAGTCCGTGCGACAGTGATGATGAGAACGATCCACTTGAGATTCCCGTTTTATCTTGGCATAGGGATGGCCACCCATTATTAATTTAAGCGGGGTGTCGCACAAGGGCGGCTTAATTTCACAAGATCTAAGTGTTTCGTTATATTGAATAAGTTTGACGAATCAAAATATATGAATAAACAAAACTAATTGCATCACATCCGATTTTATTAATTTTAATGTACACCATACCTATGGTTAATTTATAAAGTGCACTTCATCGGCCCATGTATGGAATCACTCAGCAAGGGTTTATCAAAACCTCAAAATGATTTTCAAACTGAACAAAATCTAAGTACCATTCTATTTTTGAGTGAATATACAGTAAGATTACTGCCTTCCCACATGAGAGATAGAAAGACCTTTTGTTCTCGATGTCTTTCCTATCGATGTTCTTATATAACATGATAGATATGTTGATGGTAAAGGAAGACAAATCAAAAGTTAATAGCGAGTTAGATGAAGATGATCTATATCTCTAAAAACAGTATGAGTATGAGCTAAACTTTACAACCCCTAGAGGAATATATAAAACCATAATCCAAAAAGGAAGGAAAAAATAGGAAATCAAAACCCCAACGGACTCTTTTGCATAAGAAATGTAAAAGTGTAGACCATCAAATGCCATAATTGTCATTATCTCTGAAAACACCTAAGGATTCCACCTAAAAACAATCATTAAAGCACCATATCAGTATGAGTGATGGAGTTCAGTGCACAATCCAAATATATTAACAAAGATAAAAATAATAGATAGTTATAACAAGATTCAACGCACCTCGGATCTGAAAGATTCTCATAAAAGTTGACACATGGTTGATCATAGCACGTGTTATTACTGTTCTCAAGAAGCAGTGGGAGTAAATTACCAAATGTAGAATTAGAGAAGGATACATAAAATAACTACACCTCCTATGTTACTGCCTACTTAAAATTAGTATAAAGAGTGACTAATCAAGTCGTAAACTTCAGGATTAGGCTTATGTGTCGTGTCTTTAATATTTCAAAGGTAGTCAAGAAGACACCATTGTTTTGAACATTTCTAACTCATTCGTTTTACTAATTGTCTGATTTCTCTTTTGCAGAAATATGGATAACACAATTAGGATAATAAAATGTAGACATGTGTACACATATATTTGTAAACAACACACTAACTAAAAGATGTACCATCTATACATGTGCTTGAGGATAGAGAAAAAAACTGAAACATAAAAATGCAACTCATATAGTTGCGTGAGAAAAACAGAACAAATAAAGACCACGTAGATAAAAAGAAAAGCTATCATTGAATGAGATCGATACCTCAGTTTTTTTATTGAATAATTATTGACATTGTCGTAGCTATCAATGACAATAGTCATACATCATTGCATAAAATGTGAAGAAATGTATCTAAAAAAAATCAGAACATGAATAAAGTGAGGAATTAGGAGCGCCGCTACTGATTGCAACAACAACCTCAATTACAACAACTAGACTTCTTGATTGATAAGATCTTGACATTTTAAATGGGTAGTCTACTAACATTAAAAGTGCAAGGGTTGAATATTTTTAGAGGCGAGAAATAAATGGGGGAATCACAGAAAGTACATGACATAGAAGTCAATAGATATAATGCGCTAAGTTAATGTAAGTAAAGCCACATGAAATCAAAACCGAACTCTAGTTTGTAATAAATACCAGATGAAGTAGTGACACACAATCAAACTATGCAATGAATATTAATTTTTTTTTGACCAATTTACATTCAAGAAACACTTCAAGATTTAACCTCACAATCTCCCACCAACAATCCAAAACTCCAAGCATATGAAAGTTTCATCTGACTCACGGGTATATATATGTAAGAGCAGGGAAGAATATCTAAACCTTATGTCTTGCTATTCAACCCGGGAGGAAAGAATACGCAAGGCCAAAACAAGTTAGACTCATTTATTAAATGAGAACTAATGAGAATGAAGTGGTGTTGTATTGAGAAATCTGACTCATGCCAAACAGTTTTGGACTGAGACATATGCGTGAAAAATAGAATGAATGAGAACCAATGAGAATAAAGTTGGACAATTTTATTGTTCTTTATAAAGACAAAACACAAATCCCATGTATTGGAGGCCATTAAAATAGTAGTTAGCATTGTTAGATCCAAAATAGTATGAAAGGCACATAAATAAATGATAACTAAACATAGCAATACAATGCGCTAGAGTCATAAATGATACTTGGCAACACAACACACTTGAGCTAAAAATATAAATACATAATAACTAAGCATATCAACTAAGCATTATACAATTTTAAACAACTAAACACATCTAATCAAAAACCATCATATAAAACTAAATTCGGATTACGCAAATATGATTCCAACACATTAAATGTAAAAAATAAATAAATTGTAAAACATAAAGATTTACAAACCATTGAGCTTTAAGGTTTATAATGTTTTTTCCTAACTTAAGAAAAATATGAGAAACCATTCAAATTATTTTAATTCAACACATCATATATGTGACTAAAGGTTCGGTTTTAACAAATGAAAAAATAAAGACAAAAGATATTACCACGAATGAGTATGACAGAAAATCGGTTTCATGGTTGAATCTGTAAAGTAAAGCAAGAAAAATGAATTAGATATATAAGTAAATAATGGAGTAGGGTAGGGTTGTAAATAATGGTGCAAGTGTAGTTTATATACAGATGAATTTAAATAGAGCTGATGTAACATATTGAACGCATTGTTGTTAACATTATCATCTCAATTGTTAACATAAAGAGAGACTAGTAACAACATATTCATTTTCACATAACGATTTTAATATAAACACATATAGGTGAAAATAATAATCCTAAAACCCTTGAAACAAATAGTTATGAGAAAAATATCATATCAACATCTATTAGAGATAATCTAAAAATATCACATGAACATCTATTAGAAATAATCTACCATTAGGGGAAAATGTAGTAATTATTTAAGGAATTTTATTTGGAATTCACTTAATAAAATAACAATTATGAAGAGAGAAATTTTCTTATTTATAAAGAAAAAAACAAAGAAAATATGAATAGTTTATGTGCAATGCACATGATTATGAAACATTTAGCTAGCAAATAATGAAATAAATGATACACCAATTGTATATATATAATGTGCTACTATGAATTCCTTTTTAATCTTCCATTTCCACGATCCTTTCTTACTAATATATATATATAATGTATACCAATAAGGAGCAATTTGAATCCCATTTTACTTACCATTGTTTTTTTGTCCATTACCATATATAAGCAATTCCCTTTGTGGACCATTCTCCTCTATCACATTTTGCATATATGAAAGAGCACATGATCCTATCTTTGAATACAATATGGGAAACCTATATAGGTATGAACTGATCCATTTAAGATGCTATTATTAAGGACAAACCATGAGTAAATAACACCCATATTGTACTTTAGTAACTGCTAATACCTACTTCAAAGCCAAATTTCAAAATAAATTCTTGAAATTTGTCAAGTTGAATATTTTGCTTTAGCACAACTAATAAAGACAAATTATGCACTTTCTTTAGTCTTTTAATTCTCCCAACTACTCCTTTTTGTATATCCACTTTACATTTCATATAATAAACATAATCACTAGGATTTTGATTGAGTTTTATTTTGAGTAGTCTAAGAATCCTAATGTCTTTAATTACTCAGCTTTATTTTCCCCTCCCCTTTATTTCTAACTATATTAAATCCTTGGGAGTCATTTTGATTTTGAGATGTTATTCTTCTTGGAGAGATATTATGGTTGGGACTAATGAATCTTCATCTTTCTTCTCCTCTTCATTAATATCCTTGTCACTATCATCCTATGTACCGCCCACTATCGAAATTCGATACTAATTATTCAACTATTTCCCTCCATTTGAAGTAACATTGATATGATTTTCCCCATCATCATATTGTATTTCATCTCTCTTTTCTTGCTTCTCAATATTCTTTAGATTCGCAACTAATTCTTTGTCTTTGGCATTTTCAAAAACAACTTGAGTGACCCTCCCTTCAGTTGTGCTATTGTCTAAAAATTCTAAATTGCCTTTATATGTTCCGTTATATGATTATAAACTTTTATTTTTGTTAATATATTATTCACCCAATGATTTTATAGTTTTGGAATAACTGAATGTTAACTCGGGATGTATTTTTTTACCAACCATAACTGAGAAACTCTCATCCTATAAAATAGGGTTTCTCAGTTCTGATTTACATTCAGAGGTTGAAGGTAAATCTCCCACTAATCTGGTAATTTCAAAATGTCATACAATAAAAATATAAGCTAAACCGTTCATTAAGTTGAACTAAAAAAAGGAAAATGAAATATGGGAACTAAAAGAGGCAAACAAACTACATTGCATAGGCATACAAGGTAAAATATCATCAGTTAGTGTATACACACTAACCTGAAAAAAATAACACGGTCTATATAGTCATAATGAAGATCGTTAAATTGAAAAAAGAATTATTTTTTGATAATCTATCAAAATATGTTTGATAGAAAATCCGAATATATAAAAACACAATGAGAAATGGGCAGAGGGAGGGAAAGGCTTGTTGTTTTCTCGTTGATGATTTTAAAGGAGATTATGGTGGGGGTTATGAGTTAAAAGAGAGATTAGCTATGTCCCCTCACACCAATGCCCCACCCTTTGGTGGAAAATGTGATCACTTGTAAATAGAATATAAACTGAGTTATTCCTATTAATCAATTTACAAAGAAAAAGACCAGAAATATGAAACAATATATTTTTCCTAATTAAAAACAAAAAACAAAATTTACTCATATTTGGATACTTAATGGAGAATTTCATGTCGTGTGATGGGTGAAATCAAGATAAAGCCTTAATATAACAAATAATAATCAAAATAACAAAATAGGCCAATTCTAAAAATACTAACATTGTATTAGAATATGACTAATAAAACAAATGATAATCAAAGGGTTATTTCTAACATACTAACATTACATTATAATACAACTCCCTGATTTGTGTCCCCAATAATTTCCAAACACCATCTTAGAACTCGTGAAGACAACAATGGTCATTAGGTTATTTCATCGAACACTTTCTATGCCCTACAGAAAATGATGAAAAAAAATAAATAGGTATACCTTTGAGCGTGAGTGATAAGAGATATATACATTTTTTGCTAAATGACCTGCACAATATATAAATATATATATATAAATATATATATATATATATATATATATATATATATATATATATATATATATATTTATATATTTATATATATATTACTCCTAACTATTAAACAGACCAAATGCAGGATGCGATTTTCTCCTACCCACTCATAGAGAGAGAAATAAAAATAAAAAAATAGTTAGATATGTAAGTAAAAATAGATCCCAACACAACTTTTGAGAATATTAATTAATACAAAAAATTTTCCTCTAAAACAATCAAGTGAAACAACCTCCACAACGTCCACATCAAGAAAAACAGGATGCGATTTTCTCCTACCCACAGAAAGAGAGATAAAATACAAAGAAAAAAGGGTCAGATATGTAATTAAATACAAATCTATAAAAAAACACATCTAAACTAAAATAAAATAACAACCGATTACCTCAAGGTTCTTCAAGCCGAAAGTCGTGTCATTAAAAATATGGGGGAAGGTTTTTCTTTGAAGTTATAAAATCGATTAAAAATATGGGGGAAGGTTTTTCTTTGAAGTTATAAAATCGAGAGATAGATAGATAGATAGATAGAGAGAT
This sequence comes from Sambucus nigra, assembly GCA_949130495.1. NCBI lineage: Eukaryota > Viridiplantae > Streptophyta > Magnoliopsida > Dipsacales > Adoxaceae > Sambucus > Sambucus nigra. Next base: position 375,951,148 of record OX422214.1, on the reverse strand, counting down.
AGATAGATAGATAGATAGATAGATAGAGTGAGAGAGAGAGAGAGAGAGAGATGAAGTTTGAAGTTTGAGAGGGGGAATATTTCTTGCATACAACTGCATATATATGCATACAATTGCCGTATATATTCTGATGTATGCATATATGTTGCACATATGATATTGTGCATATATGCATACAACTGCTGCATATATGTTGTTGGATGCATATATGTTGCATATATACAGGATATATATGCATACAAAAACATGGAAGCTGCATACTTTTCATATGGCATATATAATTTCCTTTCGAAAGATTGGGTTCGAATCAAACTCGTCTCTGCGAACAAGGTGCCAAGTTGTATCTTCGAGCAATATAGGTCTCCAAAATATATACGTATACATATTCAAAAAGAAAAGAAAAACTCAACTTACTACACCTTCAACCTAAGTAAGTAAAATTCCATGCCATATTTAAAAAATAATATTAGAAACTCATTTTTATGAACCACATTATAAAATAGGTCTCTAATATATCGCAATTATTTATAAAAAAATACGTCTCCAAAATATTCAACAATAAAAAGTGATAAACTATTTAAGACCGTAAAACTTACGAAGGGATCTTAACTTATGGCTTCTAATAAACAATGTAAATTCTTTAACCTAAACATACATACAAAGCATCATAAGCATAAAGTTGGGCAAGAAAGTAATACTTGTAAATGGATGGAGACATATACTTACCTATGCACATAGCATATACCGAACTTATTTGGGAAACTTTGACATAGAAAAAACCATACATTGAATAGTGAAACCACCCTATCAAGTTACATAAATAAAAAAAACATTACCTGCGTTGATCCATAACTTTGTGTTGGCCTAAAAGTGTCTCAACATAAAGATTCAAGCATATGAAAATACAGTTCATCTGAAAATATTATGTGGTTAAGAAATTCATAGCTCATTTCAGTAATTAGCATCTAATAACATGAACGCGAATAATTAAAGATAAATCTAGACACAATGTAAGAGAATCCTTACACTTGAGCATTTTGTCACACAGGTAACATTCTACAAAGAACATATGGTAAATAAACTTGATGAATATTTTCCTAAAAACAAAAATAAGTCATAAAATATTAATCACGAATCCATAACGTTAAGTTCCCAAGGGATCAAAGTGCCTAAAAATTTTACAATGAAAACAAAGAAAATTGAGAGAAAAAATAAACAGAGTGAAGAAAAATATTAATATATATGCCTGCGAAAAAAATAAGTACTCAACTGTTATAAAAAAAAATTTATGAAGACATCATTTTTCTTCATCTTACTTACACTCCAAGCTGATCAGCCCCTGTGAAAAACATAGGCATATGATAACAAAAGAAAACTAAGAATATTTTAACTACGAAAGAAACCAAAATACAAAATAAAAGAAAATTACAACTACCCAACATTCATTCGTAATAAGATAAAAACTATGAAATAGAACAAATAACTCTCAAAACACTCAATCCGTCAGTATCCAAACAACATTCATTTGTACTCCAACGAAGACACAACAACTGAAGCACTAACAATATGCTTAGAGGGAGAGAAGATACATTTGGAAATTGGAACAAATTTAAAGTGAGGGTGGAACATGATTAGATAATTGAGTAAGAAAAAACAATATAAAAAATATTAGATCTAAAAAGAAAAAGAGAAAATATTTTTCATGCTTTTGGTTTCAAACATAGCCTACCACTTCTAATCAAATCGAGCTCCATTTTCGTGACTACTTCAAAAAGAAACCAAAATTAAGAGTTACTAATTTACAAATGCCAAAGCAAAATAACTGAATTGATTTTAGCACCAATATTTAAAGAGCAAAAAAGTCTCCCATTACAAACCTAGGATCATTCATCTATATCAAATACGTGGTGTTCACTATGAAATTTCATCAAACACTTGGTCTTTAAAGTATAAAAACATCTAAAATATAAAACTACTAACAATCTATATACCTACAGGATCATTCATCTATATCAAAGTGTTGGGGAGAACTTCAAATATAAAAAAAGGAGAGAAGTATTTGGAAGCTACAATCAGTGAGGATTAAAACTCCAAGGTTGTAGAATAATAAAACTCCATAAAGACAACTAAAAAAGACTAATTACATAAAACCCCATAAATCGGTACAAAATTAGCGCCTACTTAAGAAATTAACACGAACAAATCAAATTAACACCTACTTAAGCCCAAATTGTTACCTAGAAATCAAATTACTATCTACTTAAGAAATTAACAACTACAAAATTATCCCAGATTAGTACCTAAAAATGAAATCATATATAAACCCATAAGACCATTTGATCTCCCCAAAATCATTTTTATTAAATGATGAAAACGAAAAGGATTTCAAATTCTAGACAAAAAGTTGCGAGATATAAATAAATTCAAACCAAAATTGAAAGAAAAATGGATGATATACCTGAGATTAAGATCATAAAAAATGGAGGGCTGAGGATCGCGAGTGATAAACCATGTGCATGGTGGTTCTGGAACGATCACGGATGATGGGTTTAGTGACTACGCATGAAAAGTAGCGTCGTGTCAGAACACTAATCGTCGTTTTAGTTTCACTGCGATAATAAAAACAAACCTAAATTACGATTACACTCAACTGGCGAGTATAGCGGTAAGTTGGGTATCGAATCCACAGAGAATGTTTGATATATCGTAATAGATTATTAATCCAGGCATAAAAGTGTAAAAAGGTGATGCGTGCTAGGAAATAAAAGAAAAGAATAAGTTAAGTCTAAATAAAAGTAAAGAGAGGATCGGGATATCATCCAACCATACGGCTCGAAATAACTACTAATCAGAATTCCGGCTCGAAAGCTATTTAATCGACCATTATCCATTAATCATTAACATCCCACAATAAGGAATTTAAGCCAAAGTTGGGAGATTAAACATTTAACCGGAAATTGGTCAAACGTGGATTAAACTCGGATTATCTCTTTAAACACTAACGTTGCATGACAAAGAAAGTTAAACGCGTAATAATCCAACTTTAATTCGCGCGGGTTCAATTAAACGCAATTTTGCACGAAACCTAATTTTTTGAGCTCGGGGCCCGTTAATGGCGGAACGACATTCCAGCCCTATTTATCTAAGGTCACATAATGAACTAAACTAATTTATATTAATTAAACTAGGAAAGCAAGAAATAAAGCAATTAAACTAACTACAAAGTATGGAAACTAATTTACAAATCAAGGAAAAATGAAGAACAAAATTATATTAAGGGAGATGATTATGAATAGTCCAATCTTACAAAACCACAAGGATGTCACCCCAAGAAGAGAAGAAGATGAGCTCTCCAAACCAAACCCTAACCTAAAATGTATTCTAAAACTAAGTCTATCTGATATTATAATAAAATTAGATTATTTAGTAAGTTGGAATAAAAGAAAAGAAGAAAGAAAAAAAAGCAATATATATGCAGAAAATAGGGGATCGATCGATCGACCCCTTTGGTCGATCGATCGACCATTGAAATCGTGGCAAAATTATGAAGGATCGATCGACCGATCCTTTTGATCGATTGATCGATCAAGCAGGGCAGAACCTCCTTTCCTCCTGTTTTGGTGTAAATGCTTTCTTCTTCACTAGAATCGCTGTAACTTCTTCATTCTGGATCGGAATCGCACACCGTTCACGGCCACGCGAAGCTTGCGAGGAGGGATAAAACTTTCGTGAAATGTCGGGCTAGGTGCCCAAGCTGTAAATTGACCGAATTGCCCTTGAATGTGCAATTGCGTACATGACTTGAGCGGAATGCGTCCGAACTCCATTCTTAGTACCTAAATACCTACAAAGCCCAATTATATCTCATATAGCATGTTAACAATATAAACCGAGGTTGTCTGGTTAATGGGCTTAAATATAGAGATTAAGTCACCCGAGGGGGCTAAAATGCGTAGGTTCAACGGATGAAATGTGAAATATTTGCGTATTATCACACCCCCAACTTACACATTGCTAGTCCTTAGCAATGAAATAGGATTCCACAAGAACAACAAGTAAACCAAAACAGGAGATAGTACAAAAGTAGGATAAGAAAGCAATAAAAAGATAAGACCACTTTCACGGGCGAACGGTTGCATTTAGCGTATGCAATAAGTCGTTAAAACCTTAGGTTACCCTAGTGGACGAGTGTCGTCTCGTGAGGGTTTTCAGGGATGATACCGACAAACATCATACAGTTTCCTCAAAATATGCCCAATCACATGCGACAAACTCAACAATACGAACAAGATTTCAGCATGTCATTAGCATAGCAAACAAATTCACGTGAAAAGTCCGTAGTTATTAACATTATCGAATGCACCTCAATGAATTGCAACTTTGACATGTGCGAGGGGAGTGAGCACACGCAAAATATGATTTGGAAAAAACATAAATAACTCGGATACTAAATATCAAAGCATGCATAAAAGTCAATCCTCACGGTCATTACACTCATCAAGTGAATTCACTTGAAACAGGGAGGTAACACAAGGGGACATGCGGGAATAAGGAGTAAATGTAAACAGAATCTAGGTCGCGCACATGTCACAATTGAAGAATGCTATATAGGAAATAAAAATTATAATCTCAGTGAAAGGATACCGCACATATAAAAGAGGCGAAATGCATTTTCACATATTATCAAAACTATTTAAACCTTTGAATTACATCTACTTAAGATCACATAGGACTTTATTTGAGTTGTAATGTAGGCTAGGTTAGGGTAAGAAATGAAAAGGATGTATATACGGATTCAAAAGTGTTTGGGGATGAAACTCGGGATAATGGGAAAAAGTGGGTAATTTCAAAATTGAACAAATGATTTCCAAACGAGCATTAGATATAACAATCAAGAGAGTAATAAAATCTTATTGAATCACTATAGACAATATATATAAATGTCTCTTTTTTTTCTTTTTTTTCTTCTTTTTCTCACTTTTTTCTTTTATTTTCTTTTGTTTTCAACTTTCTCTTTTTCTTTTCTTTTTCACTACACTTTCTTCTTTTCTCACTCTTTTCATGCTCAAATTGCAACCACAATACACAACAATATCATTCAATCCCAAAAAACAATCCAAACAAGGGTATGTAAGGTAATATGTATGGTGTATAACTCCAATTTGGAGTTGGATATGGGATTTGGGGTAATGAAATGAAAGGCTAGTATTTAGGCTTAAATTGGTTGACTAGGGAACATATAAAAGGTGAGATCAAGATCGTATGGGTGATATACAAAGATGGCCTATAATCATTTCAAAAATTTTATGCAAATCTCGAGTCAAAACAATATATAAAAATCATGCTCAAGTAATACATTTCATATATGAACTTAATTAATGAACGATCAATGAAAGAATAAAGAGATTACCAACGACTGTAACGTTTTCAAAGAAGAAAGAATAGTGTATACACTCACAGATGAAGATAAGTCTCTAATCTCAATCGGTGTAAGTATATACAATGCAAAAAAAGCTTACCAAGTTATAAAAATCTTAAACCTAATAAATATAACAAAAAAAATGCATGTGCTCATGGGATAAAGTTTAATTCATGAAGTTATTCATAATATTAATGATTTAGGGACTAAAGTCTAATAACTTCTAAAATGATTTAGGAACTAAAGTCTAATAACTTCTAAAATCGAGAACATGCAACGTTCAATTGTATAATGGATCAGGTAATTATTAAAATTTTATCATCGAAAGCAGGGGCAAAATGCCGAACAAAGGAGAAAAAAGAAAGAAAATATTTTTAAAAATTTTCAAGTTTTTAACAAAAACATGTTTTGTAACTAAATTGTAGTCAAATTCAAGGACTAAACAGTGAAATGGATAGAATATCCCACACCCCCTAACTTAAATGTTGCATTGTCCCCAATGAGTCCATTAAAGAACACAACACAAAGATAGGAAAAGAATGATATTACCCACATTTGGAGCGATCTCCATAAGTACAAGTCCAAATGAATCTACAAAAAAAGTTAGTACAAAGTACATGAAGAATATATACCGATGTATTAAGTTAAAAGAATCTATGTCACTTGTCATAACAATATAAAGTGGCTGAAGTGCAAATACTAGATAAATTGATGGTGAACTTTCTGATTTTATAAAATGGAAGGTCACACACATCAAAATCCAATAAACAACCGCAAAATAAATTTTCATTTCTCATTCCATAAGTTCCATACAAAACAACTTAATACATTACAACTAAAATAGAAAGAAATAAAAATAAAATAAAAAATACAACATAATATCCGCCCCCAAAATGCCAAAATGACCCAGTACAATATAGTAGCCTAGTGGCCGGAACCACTAGGATCAAAAGGATCCTGAAAATAAGGAGGTAGCGCTGTGTACGGATCATGCCTCTGTAAGTAAAGGTCTCTCATCATCCTCTGAATCATCCGGTACTAATGTCTCTGCTGCGGTCTGGCCTGCCTCTGCTCGGCCCACTCCTGCTACTGCTCGGCCTGCTGCTGGTCCAGGCGGGACTCACATGTAGCCCACCTGAGCTGGGTCTCCTCCCAGCGCTGGTCCTGTACTGCCTAAAATGCCGCAAAGCAGTCATCATAATCTGTGTGTGGCATATGAGAACCCTCACCCTGCTCCATCCCTCTAATCTCAGCCTCCTCCGCTGCCATGTCAGCCGCCTCTGTCCTGTCAGTCGCATCTGTCCTCTGTCTCTTGTTCCCCGGCTCCCCCCCAAGTATGAGTCAATATCTTCGAGATATTATCCTTTGTGAGAAGCCTAGTGGATCACGCTTGTGATCAGTATCGTACTCTGGGAAACTTGAGAAGCGCAGATCCTCGTGATGAAGGCAGGAAAAGGAAGTGAAAATCTCCAGGCAATCTCCTTTGTGGTCGTGAGCATCGTCTCCAAAAATATTTTGGACAAAATGATATCGCCCAAATCGTGAAGCATGGTGTGGATGAATGCTGCGTGCTTGTGACGAACCTCTTATCGGTTGTTCGTCACCATGAATGAGTGGACATTGATGTTGTGGAGAACTCTCGGTAAGTCTTCCATTGCCACCGAATGTAACACACCCTTCTTCCATACCTCGCCCGGCACAAGGGCCTCTATCAACGTCGCATGCCCGAAATGATCGCTATCCATGTAACTGACAGGATCGGCAGGGTCTGGCACATCCATAAAAGCTGCCAAATCAGAACAAGGGAGAGGTATCCGCACCCCAGGAACCATGGCCTCATAAGTAGTAGGCCCTTGCTCTCTCACCTCTACCAATGTTGCATAAAACATGCGGACAATCTCTTCATTGTTGCGCCCATTGGAAGCGAGAAAGGGCTCCCATCTCTGTCGGCGCAATAAAACCCGCGCCTCCTGCGTTATGTGATCAAGATTCCAGGCAAAATGATAACCAAAGGTCTCTCGGATGTCTGAAAATAGTCCTGGTACCAATATTGCACCTATTCACAGCGAAACCCCTCGACGCCCTGGTGGGGCATGCACCTAGTGAATTTGTATTTTTTTAGCTGTGCCATTTCAACCTACAAAATAGAAATTAAGCAATACAAAAATTGTAAGCACAATTAATGGTTAGTTAGTGTACGAGTTAAAATGGTGGGTGCACGTGTGCAAAATCGATGAAAAAAATCAACATTGCGAAAAAAGTTATCGGAATGCGATCAGGAGTGAAAATCACCCAAGTGTGCGCCAAAAATTGAATTGAAAACTGTTTGTGGTATTTCAGCGAACATTTTGCGTGCGCAATGTGCGACGAGGGTGAAAAATACCATTTTGAACCAACAAATGAGCCCCATTCATGAACAAAACAAGAATGCAACAATACACATGTGTTCATGAATGGATATCAAGCAAGAATCACAAGTAAAAACAGTTGGAACAACCAAAACAGGGATAAAACCAACACACATTCAAACATGTCAAAAATTGGATAAAACAGTGTAAACATGAGAAATTTCAACCAAAATATACAAATACATGAGTTTAGAGGAAGGATTATGTAATACCCCGTACTTTTGGCTATATTTATTTTTGGGATTAATTAATTAAATGCGTATTAATTGGAAATTAATCCGGGTTATAAATACTAACGAGATGCGAGTTGGTATTTGATTATGTGCATATATAAATATATGAATTTGAAATTATGAAATTTGTCGTGAGATTTATATACGACAATTTGGAAATTTTATTGAGACGCATGGGACCGCCGCGTCACGGTGTAATATTTTGATAATAAAAGTGAATTTAAAATCTATAATCCGTATGGTCGTTTTGAGTGTGCCAACGCGTCCGAAAGGGTTGAGATAGTCAGAAAACACTAGCCGGGGTATAGTTTGGGTCCCGGGATATTTTTAGGCCATACCGGTAACTTAAAGGGTATTTTGGTAATTTTACATTTTGAGGAATTAAAAGTGATGAAAATTGGAGATGTAAATCTGATGTGGATTTAACCCACTAAACCCATTAACCAACCCATATTAACCCTTTAAGCTACGGAGGCTAACATTAGGTTTTACAATTTTCCCCAAATCAAACCCTAGCCACCTTAAGCCACCATTGGAGAAGGAGCTTGGAGAGAGGAATTTCTGCAGAAAACTTCATCAAACCTACACCAAAATCAGAAATCAAACCAAGGCAAGTGACTTTATTCCATTTAAATTTGGAGAATGTCTTTTCCATGTTAGAAATTGAAGAATTTTGATTGTTCTTGAAAGATTAAATGAAAACCCATGTAGTTGGAGTTTAGAACTTGAAAATTTTGAAGAGAATTGCATGTAGTATGATAGGTAGATAATTTCTCTCATAATAACTGTGATTAGGAGAAATTAAAACGAATTAAATTCTGGGATTTCATGATGAGATAAAGTTAGGGTTCATGTTCTTGAGATATTGGGAAAAAGTGTAGAAATTTGTAAATTTAATTGATGTTAGGATGGATTGATCCCTTAAAAACATGTAGGATGTGACTATATATGTTTAGTATTGATTATATACCTTTAAACGATTGATTGGGACTTAGTTTAGAAGATTTGAGGTGTTAAAATGGATGAAAAACGAATTGGGGAAAAATCTGGGCCGAAACTGGTCAGTCGTTAGAAGCAGTCCCCAGGTCGTTCGAACGAACTCATTCGAACGAGCTTCTAACGAGTTGACCAGTCGTTGCTAACGAGTAGGGATTTCGTTCGATATCTCGTTCGAACGGGATATCGTTATAAGGGACAGTTCGTTCGAACGAACTGGATCTCGTTCGAACAGCCTCGTTCGATTGAGACTTCTAACGAACTGACAGTCCAAACTCGTTCGAACAGTCTCGTTCGAACGAGACTTCTAACGAGCTGGCAGTTTGGGCCATTTTGGACTGTTTTGATTTTTGGAGTTCCGTAAACTTATTCGAGGATATAGATATCATTCCGTAGGTGTAGTAATGATAGAATTGGGACATTTGGGTATTATGAGAAGGAATTTACATACGAGAGTTGTATTACATGGATGGTTTGGGTTGAGACGTGAGTGTCTACTATGACGTGAGAAATTATGGCGAGTATGATTACAAACCGGTATAGTACAAATTGTAATAATTATAGTTAGTACGAGAGTGCAATATGTACTTCGATTAAACTACGGTATTACTAAGACGTGTGTTTACTTAGTATTAGTATATGAATTGTGTGTATGACATACCTACCATACTTGCTATCACGGGAGGTTTACGTTCGCTTAGGACCTTCTAATCCTTGTGTGCCCGGATTTAGATTGGTACCTAGAGGACATAATTCAAGAGAATGACTTGATTGTGAGTTATTGAGTCAGCTGACTATGGAGCGTAGGTATGTGCGTGACCATGGATATGTTGAATTATGTTCGCCTCCACTATTTGTGATTTGTGTTATCTGGACTATTCCTGAGAGATTCGGAATACGTGCTCCTTATGTACGTGATGTACCGGGATGGATAGCAGAGTATGTGTGCACCGCAGCTTAGTTCTCGGGGTGCTTATATTGTATATTTATGATGTGAATAATATACACTGAATTAATGGGAACCTTCAAGCTAATGTTGTAAATATAATTATGGTATTGATTCGAGAAGTAAAAACGAGTTAACTGATAGTGCTATACATTGCATATTGAGAATCTGAGTTTATGTTAAATCCATATTTATTACGAGCGTTATTATGTTAATAGAATCGAGTAAAATGGGTAGGACCTATGATAGTCTAGCTAGAGATGATGGCACTTAGCTAGTGATTTGTGTCGTTATAGATGGGTACTTACGTTAGGAGTGCACAGTTAGACGAGAGGTGAGAATATCATGTGAGTGCACGTCCTAACATGTACTTTGCATTTAATGTTTTAAATGTTTTTAAAGAACTTGCAGGTTTTTAAAATATAACTCCACATTCGGGCTCTGACCCGTTTGATTTTCAAATCTTTTTCTTGTAAAACCATTTTAGGTGCCCAGCCACAGGGACACCAAGCATAAGATTCTCATTCAGGTGACGAGCTGTAGCTGTTTGTGGAAGCTACAGGGATTTGCTTATAGACGCTTCTATCTTTTGGAATCCAGAGTCACTATCTATCAGTTGTAGGGCATGTTGCCCATTTCTATTTAGAGCATCTTTTACATTACAGTTTTCAGACTTTGATTTGTATTGCTTTAGCATTCAGTTATTTATTTCAGTATGGGATTGTAGTGAGGAGTTTTCCTCCAGACTTTATTTACACTATGTGATGGTTATTCGTTTTACTTCAGTATGGTGAATGGTGTTGTTATTCTTTATTACACTTGTTGCATGTTAATCAGACTTGTATTAAAATTTGGCAACTCACTTTTTAAATACTAGGTGGTTAGTAATAATAAAATGTTTTCGACAGTGATGCTATTAACTGAGCCAACTTGGCATTTTGAATTAATTTAATAAAGGAGTAGCTACCCGGTATTTAATTAGTCGGGGTGTCACGGATTATACCTTTGAATTGTAGATTAGGGCTGAAAAAAATAGGAAATGTGGTGGGGGATTTTTAGGGCACGAAAATGGGAGAAGAGAGGTAATAGAAATGAGGGAAAGTGGGAAAAAAGAACAGATCTTGGCCTTTTACTGGTCGATCGATCGATCAAGCAGTAAAAGGCCTACTGCATTCAGTTTTTTAAATGGGGGGAAATGGAAATTATGGGGGGGGGGGGGGTATGGGGGGTAGAAATATAAAAATAAATATACATAAAGTATATATAAGTATAGGAAAATAAAAATAAAAAGAAAAAAATTAAAAATAAAAATAAATTAAACAAAGAATTGGGCTAAAATATGCACATACATACACATATGGTAACCACACAAAAAAGGGAAAATATATACAACGAGCGACACACACGCATGTTCACAAAAAAATGAAATAAAAAAGCAAAACAAATGCAAATGCGCGAGAATGAGAGTGTGAAAAATTAAGAAAAAAATATTTTTGTGACTTTTTTCATTGTTTTCTTAAGAAGTGTGTGTCGGGGCGCATAGTCTTCGCAAATTCAAGTCCGTTGGACCTACAAAAGAGTTAGAACCAAGCATACAAAAAGAAATAAAAAGAGATTAACTAATTACACTAGGCTAAATTAAGAACAAATAAAAATAAAGAAGTTAGTATATACAACCTACACATAAGATGCTAATTAGCTATATACTAATAGTTGAAAATTTTGATGGTCCATCCAAAACACAATTTGACTTTGACGGATCAACATTGGACCCTCCCGAACATGCATGCCTCCCGAAAAATAGGAATTCCGTTCAAACGACGGAAGGCATGTGTCAGGCGATAAAAGTGAACCAACCCCAATTGAAACTTTGGGAGGGAGGATGGGGGATTTGGATAGGAGGGGCAAAAAATACACGTGTGAGCCTAGAGAAATTGAATCATCTCCCAAGTATTTTAAAGTTGGAATGGGAGGCGACGCACATGAGGGCAAAGATTCCGTCGTGAAAGGTGGCTCGAGTGAGTACTCCTCGTCGGTGAAACGGTTTGGAACTGTAAAGTTTTGAACCGATTCATCGAGTACTAGAATTGGTGTGACAATATAGAATAAAAATGGGGATGAAAGAAATTCAATCTCAGGCGATGAGTGATCATCGCTTGAAAATTGAATTTCGGAAGAAATAGGATCGTTTATAATGAAACTTTCTTCTTTGAAAATCAAAGAAGAAACGAGTTCATTGCAAATGGATACTATGCCCTTTTTATCCTCATTTTTCATTCTCTACTCCACCATGGGTCAAGTCAAGGATGATTTGTTCCAAAGTAGGAGCGAAGTCCTCATTTGGCTCAAAACAGTCCTCGACCTTGTAAGTCTCGAAAGAAAAGTCGTCGTTGGATTCAAATAGTAAATCCAACTTGTGTTCCCAACAACGATTTTCTTCCCGATATCGATTTTCAATCCTCTCATTTTCGAGCATGCGCAATCCCTCACCGAAAATCATAGGGCGAGGAGAAAATTCTTGGAAATAGGGAGGTTGGAAATTGTTCTCGGGACTACAATCAAAATCATTAACATAAGAATTTTGAAAATGATTACAATTTGTTTCAAAATTCTTATCATAAGGATCTTGCGACCCAGAATCAAAATGATCATGCCCCAAATTGATGTAATCCAAACTTTGACATTTGTAATACTCACCTAATGTCATTTTAGATGTTGTAACTTTTTGGGTTTGTAAGTATTGACCAAAAGTCAATGGTTTACCGGAATTTTGAGAGTTATCATTAGGATTCCCAGAAAAGTTAGAATAAGACATGCTTACCCCAACAAAAGCTCGAGAGGGATAATTCCACAAAGCAATGTGCGATGGAAAAATTCAAGCGTTTTTAGGCGCTCAAATGTAGAAGTCCTGCAAAAAAGGTTAAAAGAAAGAATACAAATACAAAATAAAGAATACTACGAACTAATAAGACAATTACAATCTATAACAAAACAGTCTCCGACAACGCCGCCATTTTGACTATGCATGAAAAGTAGTGTCGCGTCAGAACACTAATCGTTGTTTTAGTTTCACCGCGATAATACAAACAAACCTAAATTACGACTACCCTCAACTGGTGAGTATAGCGGTAAGTCAGGTATCGAATCCATAGAGAATGTTTGATAGATCGTAACAGATTATTAATCCAGGAATAAAAGTGTTAAAAGGTGATGCGTGCTAGGAAATAAAAGAAAAGAATAAGTTAAGTCTAAATAAAAGTAAAGCGAGGATCGGGATATCATCCAACCATACGGCTTGAAACAACTACTAATAAGAATTTTGGCTCGAAAGCTATTTAATCGGGCATTATCAACTAATTATAAACATCCCACAATAAGGAATTTAAGCCAACGTTGCGAGATTAAACATTTAACAATAAATTGGTCAAACGTGGATTAAACTCGGATTATCGCATTAAACACTAACGTTGCATGACAAAGAAAGTTAAACGCGTAATAATCGGACTTTAATTCGCGCAGGTTCAATTAAACGCAGTTTTGCACGAAACCTAATTTTCGGAGCTCGGGACCCATTAATGGCAGAACGACATCTCGGCCCTATATATCTAAGGGCACATAATGAAATAAAGTAATTTATATTAATTAAACTAGGAAAGCAAGAAATAAAGAAATTAAACTATCTACAAAGCATGGATACTAATTTACAAAGCAAGGAAAAATGAAGAAAAAAATTATATTAAGGGAGATGATTATGAATAGTCCAATCTTACAAAACCACAAGGTTGTCACCCCAAGAAGAGAAGAAGATGAGCTCTTCAAACCAAACCCTAACCTAAAATGTATTCTAAAACTAAGTCTATCTGATATTACAACAAAATTAGATTATATAGTAAGTTGGAATAAAAGAAAAGAAGAAAGAAAAGAAAGCAAAATATCTACAAAAAACAGGAGATCGATCGATCGACCCCTTTGGTCGATCGATCGACCATTGAAATCGTGGCAAAATTATGAAGGATAGATTGATCAATCCTGTAACACCCCACGACTTTGGAGACTGAGAAATTAAATTTTTGGGAAGATAAAATTTAATTAAATTGGAGAATTTTAGAATTTGGGAAATGAGGTCCAAAAATAGAAAATATTTTAAAATATTCCGGATGATATTTTTGAGTGTGCCATCGATCCCGGAAGGGTCGAGATAGTCAAAATGACTGTCATTGGGTCTTATTTCGGCTCCGGAATGTTTTTAAGTTATTTTGACTTGAATTGGAGTAAACGAGTCATTTAAAGTGTGTATTAACATTTAAAATTGGGTTTATTGTTTTAAGGGATTTAAGGCTTACGGATCAAGCCTCTCTCATTTTGAGAGAAAGAGAGAAAAGCCCTAGAGAGAGAAGAAGAAAGGGAAGAAGAAGAAAAGAAGAGAGAGAGGAAGAAATCTTGGAGATTCCCGGCCCAACCGCGACACCGAGGACGATCCAACCTCTACAAATCTGAGGCAAGTGTTTAATCTTGCTAAATAGCTATTTGTGTATTTTATTTCATAATTTGTGGGGTAAAGAAATGGATTTTTGGGTATTAACATCAAAACCTAGATTTTTAGGTTTAATCTTGAAATCAATGTTTGAATTGAGATTTAATGACATAGAAATGGTTGGGATCAACTTTGAATTGGTTAATGGGCTTAAAATTATGATTTGATGAAGGATTGGGGGTTGGAATGAGAAATTTAGGGTTTAGAATTTGTGGGTTTTGAAGAAGCAGATGAACCCTTCAAAAATTGCAGGTCCGAATCGATTCGCCCCCTCAAGCGAATCGATTCGGTTTGGTAAAATTGGCAGGTCTGCATTGACCGAATCGATTCGGACCCAAGCGGAATCGATTCGGCCTATTGCAGAAGCCCAGGTCTTTGGGCCTGAATCGATTCGCCTTAGAGGCCGAATCGATTCGCTAGGCCGAATCGATTCGGAATAGGGCCGAATCGATTCGGAAACAGGGCATTTTGAGGTATTTTTCTCCATAGTGATTTCAAACCCTTTTTGGTTGGGTTTATTGAATTGGGGGTCTTCTCTTATGAGGTAGGAAATATGTTCTTGGAGACATTTAAGGAGTTTCTCACATATTTGGATTTTGGGGACTCCTTAGGGCAATTTGGGTGAAATGTACCCATGTACGTATTGGAGTTACATATGGATATCGGGGAAACCTCTTTGAGGTTGGAATTACCAATTATAGATAAGGGCACATAATATATATGAATATATGTTTGAGGTTGAGAACTCTTAGAGAGTGAGGGGTCTCCTATCCTTAGAAATATTTAGACTAAGGAACAAATGATAACCCGATAGGAGTAAGGGTTCATAAAATAAATTGAACCAGAGGTAAAAGTGGGAAATGGCTTGGGATCGTACTATCGACTAGAGTAAGCGGTAGCGTAAATTCTAGTTGGGAGAGTTCATACGTAATTGTGGGGTTATGGTCATTGAGATTTCCAATACTTGAAATGAGGTTGGAATAAATCGAGATTTTAGACTATTAAGTCATGCGTATGCCTATGGTTAGATAGTACTAAAGATAATTATGTACTTTCACATTTAGAGGTAAAATGTGTAGTGATGGATTCCTACACAATTTCTTGGGTGATAACCCTAATGTTGAATATATGAATATAGGTGTATAGATATATACATATGGTTTTGGGAGACTACTCATCGTAGGAAAACGTTCGAATATGTTTCAAGTATGGGATTATATTCACATATCGAGGTAAATTAAAGGAATTGTGGTGACGGCTTGTATCACGAGGATTAAGTATACTTATAGCCCGGTATATATATCTTATTCTTATGAACGAGAATCTATATATACATATATAGATATATGGATTATGTGAATATGCGTATATATCTATATAGATATGAATATATGGATATATTTATGTTATGGACATACATGGTATGGATATTTAAACCGTATACGATGGTTTATTATTTGATCATATGATTGGATCATATGGATTATATATATTATGCATGTAAATGATATATATATACTTAATTGGTTAAGCATATCCCGCTCATGCTATCATTGGGAAGTTGCGCGCGTAGAGGGTGAGCATCCTGGCTAGAAAAGCAGGGTATGGATATTCCCCAGGTCATAGTCGTCCCGTGTGTTACTATATGATATATATATTTATTTTGGGATGAGACGTGATGGGTATGTTTTGTCTCATTGCCGGTTTGGAGCTATGACCGCTTCCCGGGATGTCGTGTGCGTGAGTTTACCACGAGATGGGTGTCGTTTAGTCCCACCATGGTGGCCCCAGTTTTTCTACGTGAGCCGGGCACTGGGAAGATGATAGCATTGATGCAGTTTATCGGCGATATATATAGCCGGGTATATTATGTGCATGGCCTTGTACATCATATGTAGTATGTACACTTGGCTATTGGATTGATGATGATATATATACGGTTAGAAATAAATACCTATATATATATTTATATATATATCCTATAGAAGAAAGGATATGGACTTTTATAAAGTACATCTTAGATGATTATGGTGTACTAGATTGATGGGGGTTGATGTATCACACATAAGGTATTATTCGGTTACATCATCCCAAGGATATTATTGGAGGTTCTTTTATTTTATTTTATTTGTTTTCTTTTTTTCTTTTCTTTTTTCTTTCTTTAGTAGTTATAGTTAGTAGTAATGGTAGTATTAACTTGTATGTTGAGGATTATGGATCTCTAGGATTGACATTGCCCAGGAGTAGTGTAACGAGGTGGTTCCTTGTTTGGATTTCGCTTTGCGAGACACCTCACGCACGAAACGCAGTGCCATGTCGAGATTTGAGAGAAGTAATTCCATAGGTGGCATCTCGGATCTCTGGTCTTGACCTTGTCAGGAGTAGTGTAACGGGGCGGTTCCTTGTTTGGATTTTGCTTTGCGAGACTCCCCACGCACGAAACGTAGTACAATTTTGGGATTAGAGAGAAGTCTTGCCAATATTCCATGTGCATGTTATCAAGTATATTAATTCTTACGTTTTTAGCCTATATAGGTGTATATATATATATATATATATATATATATATATATATATATATATATATATATATATATATATATATATATATATATATATATATATGTATATATATATATATATGTATATGTATAGGGGAAATGTTTTAGGAATTATGATGATTATAATTCATAAGATTATTAATCGGAATCCATTAAGCCTATTATGGCAAAATTGTTTGTATTCATAATCTAGTAAGATTAGAAACATGGTGGATTCTTGGGCTAGGTTAGGAAGGCAAATTCTCGGGGGGATAAGCTAGGCCTATAATAAGTTCGGTTGTCCTAATAATGTGGGGGTAATTTAACTAAAACTTGAGGACGCGAATAGGTGCACGCCTTTAGATGAGAGGTGAGTTGGGGTTTCGCGAGAGTGCGGTCTCACTTTAATTATGAAATAAAGTGCACCGATATTTATTATGCACGGTTAACACGCTTGCTAAATATTTTACACATTCGGGGCTTTGACCCGTTTACTTTTCTCTCCTCCTTGTATATATATATGTTACCACAGGTATCCTACCGCATGGATGCCGGATGACCTTCTATCCTGAGTCTTGGGAGCCGTGACAGGTGCGGACTGTTGCGGGATGTTTCATGTAGCCGCTTCCTACTTCTTTAAAATTCTAGGTAGGATTCACGTTGTATATCGGGTTTGTACCCAAGGTATATTTACATACATGTTTATATTTATTCCATTCAGTTATTGTATTGGCGGTGATCCGACAGCTTATTCGGGTCTACTTTTTGTAGTACATTCGGTTGTATTTAATTGGTTCATTTTATTTCTAGCATTTTATTTATTATAGTTCTTTCCTGCATTTCTCCTATTCATTAGTAGTTTTATAGTGATGGGTTGTTGTGTGTTGCAAGTTTTAAATTTTTATAATATCTCGCTTATATGATTTCGAGTAGTTAGTCCTATATTATATAGTACCGTTAGTTGATGTTGAGACTGGACCATCTGGAATTCCTGATTTAATATAGTATAGGGCTGGCCACCCGTTATTATTTTAGGCGGGTTGTTACAAATCCTTTTGATCAATCGATCGATCAAGCAGGGAAAAACCTCCTTTCCTCCTGTTTTGGTGTAAATGCTTTCTTCTCCGCTAGAATCACCGTAACTTCTTCATTCGGGATCGGAATCGCGCATCGTTCATGGCCACACAAAGCTTGCGAGGAGGGATACAACTTCCATGAAATGTCGAGCCAGGTGCCCAAGCTATGAATAGATCGGATTTCCCTTGAACGTGCGATTGCGTACGGGACTTGAGCGGAATGCATCCGAACTCCATTCTCAGTACCTAAATACCTACAAAAGCCCAATTGTACCTCATATAGCATGTTAATAATATAAATCGAGATTGTTTGGTTAATGGGCTTAGATATAGAGATTAAGGCACCCGAGGGGGCTAAAATGCGTAGGTTCGACGGATGAAATACATAATATTTGCGTATTATCATTAAGTCCAAGTGGGGGGTGCATCTGAGAGAGAGAGAGAGAGAGAGAGAGAGAGAGAGAGAGAGAGAGAGAGAGAGTAAGGTTATGTCAAACTTGGTATGTACTTTCAGAATTGGATAGTGTTACCAAAATACCCACTTTTTGAAATAAACTATAAGTTTAATAAGTAGAAAAAGAGGTGGAAACCAAAAATTTGATGGGTAGGTGTGTAAAAGTAAAATATGTGGTATGAGAGTGTGGTGTGCAAATCGGGGGAAATAATATCAACCCTTCATTTTTTTTACTGATGTTGTCAAATCCTCACCTCTAATTATCTTATGTGTTACGAAATAGTAAAATTATTCTACTCCTTATTATATAGACTAGCGAAATGCCCGTGCCTAAAGGCACGACAACAATTTTCAAAGTACGTAATCGTGAACCGATGAAAATTTTCAAAGTATGTAATTTAAAAATGGCAAAAAATTCTTTTCACAAAGTATTGAATTTTGTATAATCAAGTCAGAAAATTTATCTTATAACACAAAATAGTGTAAAAAAATTAAATTATTTAGGTAAAATTTGCTTTATTTATAGAACGATCCACCCTGATTCAAGTGTAAACAATACTTAATTAATTTCATCATAATAATGGTAAACTATTATATGAAATGAATACTTGTAAACAAATTAAAAATTTTGGGCAAAATACACCTTGTTTATCGGACGATCCACCGTGTTATACTATTAGAGTCATGGATCTCGCCCAAATAGAATCATACCATCAAATACTTTTAAGTCAAAAATAATTTTTTATAACACAATTGTGTAAACATTTAAGAAAATTGGTCAGAGTTTCCTTTATTTATAAGACTATCCACTAACCTGTTTAAGAAATAAAAAATAGCACAACAATATAAATAGTCCGCAACAACACTAATACACATCTAGACAATGATCGAATAAAAATTCACGGCTTAAATTCCATTAATGATAAATTCATGTCAATACATTTCAAATTCATCTCAATACATGAGGCAATTTGAAAAATTTAAGAATTGTCATCATGAATATGATTTATAATCAAGTACAATGGTGGGTTGTAATTAATTCTCTAAAATGCGATTAAAAGTTCACAAAGCACATTCTCTTGCCTAAAAAAGAAGGAAAAAAATAGATTCATAATGAAATCACATTCGTTGTCCCATTTTTGAAATCACATTTTTTTTTTCATATTTTGAAATCACATTCTTTGTGAATCTAACATACCCTTATAACATGTATAAATCTTTGACACCCCGCTTAAAATAATAATGGGTGGTCAGCCCTATACTAAGATAATCAGTAATATCAAGTGGATCATTCTCAGCATCTACTGTCGAGAGTAAAAACATAGCTAACTACCCAATACTAAAATAAGCAGATGCCAAAAAAATAAATTAAAATCGTGCAATAAACATCATCCAACCAACAACATAATAACTATTGAACACGATAACATATGCATGATAATGCAAAAATATTGCGTATTTCATCCGTCGAACCTACGCATTTTAGCCTCCTCGGGTGCCTTAATCTCTATATTTAAGCCCGTTAATTAGACAACCTCGGTTTATATTGTTAACATGCTATATGAGGTATAATTGGACTTTTTTAGGTATTTAGGTACTAAGTATGGGATTCAGATGCATTCTGGTGAAGTTTCGTACGCAATTGCACGTTCAAGGGAAATCTGGTCATTTCACAGCTTGGGCACCTGGCTTGACATCTACACAGAAGTTGTATCCCTCCTAGCAATATTCTCGTGGACGTGAACGGTGGGCGATTCCGATCCCAAATGAAGAAGTTACGGCGTTGCTAGCGGAAGGAAAAATAAGGAAAGCAAAAGAGGAGGAGAAGAGAAAACATGGGAAATTGCAGTCTTCCCTGCTTGATCGATCGATCGACCAAAAGGGTCGGTCGATCGACCCTTCAGATTTTTTCCATGATTTCAACTTTCGATCGATCGGCCAAAGGGGTCGATCGATCGATCCCCTGTTTTTCTGCAGATATTTTTTTTTCTTTTCTTTTTTCTTTTCTTTTATTCTAACTTACTATAGAAAGCATTTTTTGTTGTAATAAGAGATATCTTGGATATACTTAGTTTTAGAAGACATTTTAGGTTAAGGTTTGGTTTGGAGAGATCATTTTCTCTTCTTCTTGGGGTGACAACCAATTGGTTTTGTAAGATTGAACTTTCCATCTCATTTACCATTAATATAGCTTTGTTCTTCATTTCTCCTTGCTTTGTAATTTAGTTTCCATGCTTTCTTTCTTAATTAGTTTAATTGCTTTAATTATTGCTTTCCTAGTTTAATTAACATAACTAATTCATGTATTTCCCTTAGATAAATAGGGCCGGGATTTTGTTCCGCCATTTTCGGGCCCCGAGCTCCGAAAATTAGGTTTTGTGCAAAATTGCGTTTAATTAAACCCGCGTGAATTAAAGTCGGATTATTATGCGTTTAACTTACTTTGTCATGCAACGTTAGTGTTTATAGCGATAATCGAGTTTAATCCTCGTGCGACCAATTTTCGGTTAAGTGTTTATTCTCGCAACTTTTGCTTAAATTTTTTATTGTGTGAAGTTTATGTTTAATTGATAATGCTCGATTAAATTGCTTTCGATCCGGAATCTTGATTAGTAGTTGTTTCGATCCGTATGGTTGGACGATATCCCGATCGTCGCTTTACTTTTGCTTAGACTTAACTTATTCTTTTCTTTTATTTACAACCAACCATCACCTTTTTACACTTTTATTCCTGAATTAATAATCTCTTATGATCTATCAAACATTCTATGTGGATTCGATACCCGACTTACCACTTTACTCACCAGTTGAGTGTAGTCGTAATTTAGGTTTCTTTTGTATTATCGCGGAGAGATAGAAAACAACGATTGTGCACTTACATGAGCACACTTCTCGCGCATTGATCAATGCACACGGCTATGATTAAAAGAACAAATTATATATTACATCATAAGTACTCAAAAAGGAAATAGTCAAATATGCTGTCGGGTCACAGACAATACACAACCTGAGGGGAAATATACAAGTACTACATATAAAACTTGGGTATAAACCCGATATACAAACTGAATCCTTAACTAGATTTACAAAAGATAGGAAGCGACTATAACACAAATTCCGTAACAGTCCGCATCTGCCACGTCTCCGAGAACACTGGATAGAAAAGCATCACTGGCGTCCTTTCGGTGGGACACCTAATATATTACAATATATATATAGTAAGAGGGAAATATAAACGGGTCAGATCCCGAGGTGTGAAAACATTTTTAGCAAGTGCATTAAAATGAATAATAATTATAAGTGAACATTTTCATAATTAAAGTGGGGTCTCACTCTCGTGGAACTCAAACTTACCCCTCTACTAAAGCGCGCACCTAATCGTATGCACATGAATCTCAACTAAGCTACCCGACACATTCTAGAGACAATTCCATCTAAATCTACACATAGTCTACACCTGCGTATAACCCACTATCTCAACTAACCAAAACTCTTCTCATTCTAACATATCCAAAGTTTGCACCCCGAGCTTATACGTTAATATATAAATAAAGTTCATTAGTTTCAAATTATTAACTTAAGCAAGTTATTAGCATCAGAATAGTCATACACAAGATTTTTATGCTCACAAAGCATTGATTCGCTATAACACATAAATCCGAGTACTGAGGACTAAACTTCTCCCCACTCCCAATATTGCGCTATGTTTCATGCCCGGGACATCTCGCAAAGCGAAATCCAAACAAGGAACCCCCCAATACACTACTCCTTGACAATGTTGATCGTCGAGATCCATTATTCCCTCGGTAAACAACACATACAACATTATCTACTTATTTTGAATACTACTCTAAGTGCCTAAATAAGATATCATACAGCACCTTTAGGGTCTATATAACATTACTTTACTTATAGAATATGATCATTCAACCCTAACAAGTATGTACACATAACACGCTTAGCGTACATTTAAATATCCATAACATAATCACTTATAGGATATAAAATACTTCACAATGCTATCATCTTTCAGGAATTACTCACTTTATTTGGGTTACCTGCCACCGGACTATTATCACACCGCCCTAGTAATAAAATAAAACACAGCGTATGGGAAGCGATCATAGTTCCGAACCTGAAAGTGAGAGCGAATCATACCCAAGACTTCTCACCCAGAATAAAATCATGCAATAAATAATGGACGACCATAACCAGGGGACTATACATTCCCTGCTCCTCAAGCCAGGGGCCTCACCCACATCGCGCAATTTCCCATGATAGGACTGGAGGGGTATGCTCACACAGTAAGTATATATATCATTCACACTAGATATATATGCAATCACGTTGTATATACAAACCATCACACAAGGTATATACATTCACGCTATACACACACACACACACACACACACACACACACACACACACACACATATATATATATATACTATCTCCCATCCGTAGGTATAAAAGTAATGAATTCGGCTAGAGGTATTTAACTCTCATTATACTAACCGATGCTATAACATATACTTTCCCAATTCTTTTCATAATGCAATCCCTCACTTGAAACTTACTCATCCATCACACCTACTAATATGAATAGTCTCCCAATTCAATCAACGATAAGGATACCATCTATATCCGGATGCACACCGATCTACAATAATTATCCTGACTATAAGTATAAACACAACTTATTCTAGTCGATAATACATTAAGTCGTTTTCAACTTAAATTAAGGTCAGTTACTCATACGAGCCCTTAATCTTACAGTGTTTACAATTAACTCCTTAAATTTAACGTCTCCAAGGGTACACGACCTCTCTCTCATTGGCCCATAATTATCTCCAAATAAAAATCTCGATGCTAAGAGGATTCCCCACTAAGTTGATACGATAACTTCAATTTGTACTCTCTCGTAGTAACTCGATACGACCCCATTATTTCATCATATGTGAAACTCCTTAAAAATCTCCAAAACATACTTCTCATAACATATTTTCATGTTCCTAATCGTTAAACCCAAATAGAATGGAGCGAAAATAACACTAGAAAAACCTCGCAAAACATCCATATTTCCAAATCGATTCATCCCAGTTCAAATCGATTCGGTCCTCAAAGCGAATCGATTCGCTCCTAATGCGAATAAATTCGGTCCAAAGGACCTGTAAGTCTATATCAGGCTGAATCGATTCATCTTTGGGTATGAATCGATTCGGTCACCCAGACCTGTAAGTCTGCTACATTCCAAATCAATTCGGAAAGGGGACGAATTGATTCAGCCTGTTCAGCAAGCTACGAAATAGTTGTTTTTCTACAAAACCCAAATTTCCAAAACCCAATTTTATCATCTTCCAACCATCAATCTTTGACCCAATCATGTTGATAACATTAAAACTCACAATACATATCAACCCAACTAATTATACAACCTCAAATTCATATATACACCTCAAATGCAAGATTTAACCAAAATCTAGGTCTTGACATTTTAATCCAAAATCCACATTTATCCAAAAATCATGAAATAAATGACACACATAGATTATTTAACAAGATTAATCACTTGCCTCAAAGCTGTAGAGTCTGAATCTTCCTCGAAATCGTGGTTTGGCCGAAAATCCCCAAGCTTTTCTACTCTCTTTCTATTTTCCCCCTCTCTCTACGATTTTTTCTTTCTCACAAATGAGATTGTCTTATTTCGTAAGCCTTCTAAGCCTTTAAATCCTAAATATCAACTTTAAATGATAATACACACTTTAAATGAGTCGTTTACTTCAATTCGAGTCAAACTAACTTAAAATATTTTGGAACCGAAATAAAACCCAAGTACAGTCATTTTGACTATCTCGACCTATCCGGGATCAACCGCGCACTCAGAATCGTCATTCGAAATACTTTACAACATCATCAAATTTTGACCTCAATTGCCAAATTTAAAATTTTCTAATTTAAATAAATATTATTTCTCCCCAAAATAATTAAATTCTAAGTCCTCAAAATTATGGGGTGTTACAAAATCATGTCACATATGCCACACCATCTGGGCAAGTGGCGCATATAAGAAGTTGTGCATCGTGTCACGGACCTGTCGTAGTACCAATAAACATATAAAATCACTAATTCTCCAAAAATCATTAATCGAGACATGTATTAGTACCAACAAACAAATAAGACGACATAAAAATCTGCTATATAAGTATCGTTCTAATAAGTATAGTCAAATTACCTGTTTCAAAATGTTGGGTTCAAAAAGTATATTTTGGGGCACATCATCCCCATACAATCCAATCGTAATTCTCCAAGAAAGATTTGCTACCGAATTTCCAGTGCCTATATCAAAATATACTTTGTTGGTTACTTTTAATCCTGTAGTATCGTTAATAGCAACCCTAACTAATCCACTATTTTTCCTCTCGACGGAATGATATTTATCATCTGATATTACTAAATACAGGTGATATTAATAATTTCACAAAATAAAAGTTTAAGTACTCCATGTATACATGTTTACCTTTAATAACATCAGAAGCTTGAATAAGTGTTACTTATGCGTCAAGGGCAACTTAATTTCTCAGGATCTCAGTGTTCCGTTATATTAAATAAGTTTGACGAATCAAAAGATATGAATAAACATAACTAATTGCATCCAATCCGATTTTATTGATCTTACTGTATAACATACCTATGGTTGATTTATAAAATGCATGCTATTAGGCCATGTATTGAAACACTCAGTAAGGGTTTATCAAAACCTGAAAATGATTTGCAAACAGAACAAAATCTAGGTACCATTATATTTGTGAGTGAATATATAGTAAGATTACTGGCTTCCCACGCGGGAGATAGAAATAGCTTTTGTTCTCGATGTGTTTTCTGTCGATGTTCTTATATAACATGACATATATGTTAATGTTAAAGGAAGAAAAATTAGAAGTTAATAGCGTATGAGATGAAGGTGATCTCTATCTCTGAAGACAATATGAGTATGAGCTAAACTTTCCAGCCCCCAGAGGAATATATAAAACCAAAATCCAAAAACGAAGGAAAAAATAGGAAATCAAAACCCTAAAGGACTCTTTTACGTAAGATTTGTAATAGAGTCAACCATCAAATGCCACAACTGTCATTATCTCTAAAAACACATAAGGATTCCACCTAAAAACCATAATGAAAGCACCATATCAGTATCAGTGTTTAAGGCACAATACAAATATATTAACATAGATAGAAATAATACATACTTACTATAAGATTCAGGCTACCTCAGACATGGTTATCATATTGACACATGGTTGATTGTAGCACGTGTTACTATTGTTCTCAAGATGCAGTGGGAGTAAATTACCAAATGTAGAGTTAGATAAGCATACATAAAATAACTATACCTCCTATATGACTGCCTACTTAAAATTAGTATAAATACGGACTAATCATGTCGTAAACCTTAGGATTACATATTATAAGCTTATGTGCCATGTCTCTAATATTCCAATGGTAGTCAAGAAAACACCATTGTTTTTAATATTAATAACTCAATCTATTTACTAAATGCATGATTTTTCTTTTGTAGAAATATGAGCAAAAAAATTCGGATTATAAAATGCAGACATGTGTAAACATATATTTGTAAACAACACACTAACTAAAAGTTGTACTATCTATACATGTGCTTGAGCAAAGAGAAAAAAAGTAGAAACATAAAAATGCAACTCATATAGTTTCGTGAGCAAAACAGAACAACTAAAAGACCACGGAGATAACAAGAAAAACTACCCCTAAATGAGATATATACCTCACTTTTTTTATTGAATAATTATAGATGTATTCGCAGCTATCGATGACAGTAGTCCTACATCATTGCATAAGATGTGAAGAAATTTATCTAAAAAAATCCAAACATGACTAAAGTGAGGAGTTAGGGAGTGTCGCTACCGATTGCAGCAGCTAGACTTCTTGATTGAGAAGATCCTGACATTGAAAATGGGTAGTCAACTAACATTAAAAATGCAAGGGTTGCTTATTTTTAGAGGAGAGAAGTAAATGGGGGAACGACGGAAAGTATATGACATAGAAGTCAATAGATATAATTCATCAAGAGAATGCAAGGAAAGCCACATGAAATAAAAACCGAACTCTAGCTTGTAATAAATACGAGATGAAGTAATGTTACACACAGTTAAACTATGCAATGAATATTAGAAAAATTTAGGATCAATTTGTATTCAATAAACATTTTAAGATTTAACCTCACAATGTCCCATAAATAATGCAAAATGCCAAGCATATGACAGCTTAATCTGACTCATGGGTATATCTATGTAAGAGCATGGAAGACTATCTAAACCTTATTTCTTGCTATTCAACTTGGGAGGCAAGAATTAAACGAGGCAAAAAAAAGTTAAACAATTTTTTTTTAATGAGAACTAATGAGAATGAAGCAATGTCGGACTGAGACACCTGATCACGCCAAGTAATGTTGCAGCGAGACGTTTGCTGGAGAAGCAGAATGACTTAGAACCAATGAGAATGAAGTTGGACAATTCTATTGTTATTTACAAGCACAAATCATAATTCCCATGTATTAGGGGCCACTAATACAGTAGTTAGATTTGTTAAATCCAAAACAATAAGCAAGGCACGTAAATAAATGATAACTTAGCATAGCAAGGCAATGCGCTCAAGTCATAAATGATACTGGGCAATACAACGCACTTGAGTTAAAAATATAAATACATAATAACTAACCATAGAAACTAGGTTTTATACAATTTTAAGCAATTAAAAATATCTAATCCATGACCATAATATACAAATATATTCAGCTTATGCAAATATGATTCCAACACATTAAATGCAAAACAAAAATTGTAAAACATGCAGATTTACAAAGCATTGGGCTTTAAAGTTTATAAAGTTTTGTCCTAATTAAAGAAAATCTGAGAATCCATTCACATTTTTTGAATTGAACACATCCTATATGTGATTAAAAGTAAGGTTTCAACAAATGAAAAATAAAGATTAAAGATATTACTATGGATGAGTATGAGAGAATATTAATTTCATGGTTGAATCTGTAAAAAAAAGCATGAAAAATGAATTAGATATTAAGTAAATAATGGAGTAGGTTAGGGTTATAAATAATGGGGCAAGTGCAGTTTAAACATAGATGAATTTAAATAGATCTCATGTAACATATTGAATGCATTATTGTTAAAATTATCATCTCAATTGTTAACATAAATAGTGACTGGTAACAACATATTCGTTTTTGCATAACGATTTTAAAATAAATACATATTGGTAAAAAAAATAATCCTAAAACCCTTGAAACAAAAATTCATGAGAAAAATATCATATGAGCATCTATTAGAGATAATCTACAATTAAGGGTAAATGTAGCAATTATTTAAGAAATTTCATTTGACTTCACTTAATAAAATGACAATTATGAAAACATAAAATATCTTATTTATAAAGAAATAAGCAAAGCAAATATGAGCAGTTTATGTTTAATGCACATGATTATAAGAAATTTAACATGCAAATAATGAAATAAATGATACACCAATTGTATATATATATGTATATATATATATATATATAATGTTCTACTATAAATTCCTTTTTAATCTTCCATTACCACGTTCCTTTCTTACTAATGTATATATAATGTACACCAATAAGGAGCAGTTTGAATCCCGTTTTACTAACCATTGTTTTTTTGTCAGTTACCATATATAAGAAATTCCATATATGGACCTTTCCCCTCTATCACATTTTGCATATATGAAAGAGCACATGATCCTTTCTTTGAATACAATATGGGAAACCTCTATAGGTATGCACTGATCCATTTAGGATGCCATCATTAAGGACAAACCATGAGTAAATAACACCCATGTTTTACTTTAGTAACTGTTAATACCTACCTCAAAGCCAAATTTCAAAATAAATTCTTGAAATTTGTCAAGTTGAATCTTTGGCTTTAGCACAACTAATGAAGACAAATTATGCATTTTCTTTAGTCTTTTAATTCTCCTAACTGCTCCTTTTTGTATATCAACCTTACATTTTGTATCATAAACATAATCACTAGTATTTTGATTGAGTTTTATTTTGAGTAGTCTAAGAATCCTAATGTTATTAATCACTCACTTCTTTTTCCTCTCCTGTTTATTTCTAACTACATTAAATCCTTTGGAGTCATTTTGATTTTGAGATGTTTTTCCTCTTGGAGAGATATTAAGGTTTGAACTAATGAATCTTCATCTTTCATTTGATCTTCATTAATCTCCGTATCACTATCATCCTATATACTATCCACTATCGAAATTTGATACTGATTATTCAACTATTTCCCTCCATTTGATGTGTTATTGATCTTGTTTTCTCCTCATCATATTGTATTTCATCTCTCTTTTGTTGTTGCTCAATTTTCTTTATATTCATAACTATTTCTTTGTCTTTGGAATTTTCAAAACCCCCTTGAGTGACCCTCCCTTCAGTCATGCTCTTGTCTAAAAATTCTTGATTGCCCTTATATGTTCCGTTATAAGATTGTGCACTTTTACCTTTTGTGAATATATTATTCACCCAATGATTTTATAGTTTTGGGTTGATTGAAGGTTAACTCATGACTTTTTTTTACCAGCTATAACTGAGAAACTCTCACGCTGTAGAATTGAGGTTTCTCCGTTCTAACTACCATTGAGAGCTTGAAGGGAAATTCCCCACTCATCTGGTAATTTCAAAATGTCATATAATACAAAGATAAGGGAAATCATTCATCAAGTTGAAAAAAAAGGAAAATGAAATAGGGGAGCTAAAAGAGGCAAACAAACTACATGGCATAAGCATAAAATGTAAAATATAATCAGTTGGTGTATACACACTAACTTGAAAAAAGATAACACAGTCTATGTAGTCATAATTAAGATCTTTAAATTGAAAAAGAAAACAAATTTTGATCTTCTATCAAAATATGTTTGATACGAAATCCAAATATATAAAAACACAATGCGAAATGAAGAGGGGGGGGGGGGGAGACGTGTTGTTTTATCGGTGATGATTTTAAAGGAGATTCCGTTGGGGGTTATGAGTCAAAAAGAGAGATTAACAACGTCCCCTCACACTATTTCCCTGCCCTACCCCTGGTGGAAAATGTGATCACTTGTAAATATAATATAAACTGAGTTATTCCTATTAATCAATTTACAAAGAAAAAGATCAGAAATATGAAACAATATATTTGTCCTAATTAAACATGGAAAACACAATTTACTCATATGTGGATACTTAATGTTGAATTACTTGTTATTTGATGGGCGAAATCAAGCTATGGCCTTAATATAACAAATAAATTATAATCAAAATAACAAAACATGGCATTTATAAAATACTAACATTGCATTAGAATAAAAATAATAAAACAAGCATAAATCAAAGGGTTATTTCTAACATACTAACATTAAATTAGAATACAACTCTATGATTTGGGTCCCCAACATTTTCCAAACACCATCTTAGAACTCGTGAATATAATAATAGTCATTGGGTTATTTCATCGAACACTTTCTATGCCCTAGAGAAAATGAAGAAAATAAATGGAAAGGTATACCTTTGAGTGTGAGTGATAAGATATTTAGGCATTTTTTTGCTAAATGACCTGCATATATATATATATATATATATATATATATATATTAAATTCTAACTATTAAACAAACCAAATACTTGATGCGATTTTCTCTTACCCACACAAGGAGAGATAAATACAAATAAAAAAT
The DNA here is from genome assembly GCA_949130495.1 of Sambucus nigra. Classification (NCBI taxonomy): domain Eukaryota; kingdom Viridiplantae; phylum Streptophyta; class Magnoliopsida; order Dipsacales; family Adoxaceae; genus Sambucus; species Sambucus nigra. The sequence goes on along the minus strand of OX422214.1, from coordinate 375,920,747 downwards.
CATTAGATATGTAAATAAAATAGATCTAGAAAAATTATTAAAAACAACTTTTGAGAATATAAAGTAATACAAAAATTTATCCTCGAAAACAATCACATGAAATAACCAAGACAACATCAACATCAAGAAAAAGAGGATGCGATTTTCTCCTACCCACATAAAGAGAGATAAAATATAAAGAAAACAAATTCAGATATGTAAATAAAAACAGATCTAGAAAAGAACATATCTGTAAGAAAATAAAACCACAACTAATTACCTCAAGGTTCTTCAAGCCGAAAGTCGGGTCATTAGAAAGATGGGGGAAGGTTCTTCTTTGATGTTATATATATATGTGTGTGTGTGTGTGAGAGAGAGAGAGAGAGAGAGAGAGAGAGAGAGAGAGAAGAAGAAGAAGAAGAAGTTTGAAATTTGAGAGGGGAAACTTTCTTGTATACAACTACATATATGCTGCATATATATGCATATAGCTATTGCATATATGCTGCTATATGCATATATGTTGCATATATACATGATATATATGCATACAAAAATAAGGCAGCTGTGTACTTTTCATAGGGAATATATAATTATCTTCCGGAAGATTGGGTTCGAATCAAACTCGTCTCTGTGAATAAGGTGTCGAGTTGTATCTTCGAGCAACATAGGTCTCCAAAATATATACGTATACAAAAACAGAAAGAAAAGAAAAAACTCAACTTACTTCACCTACAAATGCCCTGCCACATTTAAACAACAATATGAAAAACTCATTTTTATGGACCACATTATAAAATAGGTCTCCAATATATCACAATTATTTTATAAAAAAAATAGGCCTCCAAAATATTCAACAATAGAAAGATATAAACTATTCAAGACCGTAAAATTTGCGAAAAGATCTCAACTTATGGTTTCTAACAACCAATGTAAATTCTTTAACCAAAACATACACACAAAGCTAGAGAACATTATTACTTGAAGGTTGTCATCGACTTAAGCATAAAATTGGGCAAGAAAGTAATAATTGTAAATCGAGGGAGACATATATAGACCTATGCACATAACATATACTGAACTTATTTGGGGAATTTTGACACATAAAAAACCTATAAATAGAACAATGAAACCACCCAATCAAGTTACACACAAAAAAAAATTACCTGCATTGATCCATAATTTTGCGTTGGTCCAAAAGTGTCTCAACATAAAGATTCAAGCATCTGAAAATATTGCTCATCAGAAAATATTACGTGGTTAAGAAATTCATAGGTCATTTCAGTAATTAGCTTCTGATAACATGAAAGAGAATAATTAAGTATAAATCTAGACATAATGTAAAAGAATCCATACACTTGAGCATTTTTTCAAACATGTAACATTCTTCAAAGAACATATGGCAAATAAACTTGATTAACATTTACCTAAAAATAAAAATATGTCATAAAATATTAATCACACATCCATAAAGTTGAGTTCCCAAGGATCAAAGTGCCAAAAAATTTACAATACAAACAAAGAAAACTGAAAGAAAAAAAAGTAAACAGAGGAAGAAAAATATTAATAGTTATGCCTGCTAAAAAAATAAGTACTCAATTGTTACAAAGAACAAATTATGAAGACATCACTTTTCTTCATCTCACTCACACTCCATGCTAATGAGCCCCTACAAAAAACATAGGCATATGATAACAAAATAAAACTAAGAATTTTTCAATTACGAAAGAAACCACAATACAAACAATAAGAAAATTGCAACTACCCAACATTCATTCGTAATATGATAAAAACTATGAAATAGAATAAATAAATCTCAAAGAACTCAATCTGGATGTAAACAAAAAACATTCATTCATATTCCAATGATGACACAACAACTGAAGAACTAACAACATGATTTGAGGGAGAGAGTATAGCTTTGGAAGTTGGAACAAATTTAAAGTGAGAGTGGAACGTGATTAGAGATTTGAGTAAGAAAAAAGAAAAACAAAAACATTAGATCTAAAAAGAAAAAGATAAAATATGTTTCGTTCTTTTGGTTTCAAACATAGCCTACCACTCCTAATCAAATCGATCTCCATTTTCGTGATTACTACAAAAAGAACCAAAAATTAAACGTTACTAATTTATAAAAACCAAAGAAAAATAAGTGAACTGATTTTAACACTAATATTTAAAGAACAAAAAATTCTTCCATTACAAACCCAATACAAAAAATTGCCCCAAAGTAGTGAGTACCATATATGTTTAATACAAACCCACGGTGTCAACTACGACATCTTATCAACTACATGGTGTTCACTATTAAATTTCATCAAACACGTGGTGTTCCAAATATAAGAACATCTAAAATATAAAACTACTAACAATCTGTATACCTGCAGGATAATTCATCTATATCAAAATATTGTGGAGAACTTCAAATACAAAAAAGGGAGAAGTATTTGGAAGCTTCAATCAGTGAGGATTAAAACTCCAAGGTGGTGTAATAATAAAAATGCATAAAGACTAATCCCATAAAACCTCATAAATCGGTACAAAATTAGTACCTACTTAAGAAATTAGCACCAACAAATTAAATTAACACCTACTTAAGCCGAAATTATTACTTGGAAATCAAATTAGTACCTTAAGAAATTAACAACAAAAATTATCCCAAATTAGTACCTATAAATCAAATCATATCTAAACCCATAAAACCATTTGATCTCCCCAAAATCATTTTTAAGAAATGACGAAAATGAAAAGGATTTCAAATCCTAGAAAAAAGTTGTGAGATCTAAATAAATTCAGACCAAAACTGAAAGAAAAATGGATGCTATACCTGAGATTAAGATCATAAAAAACCAAAGGGATGAGGATCGAGAGTGATAGACCATTTGCATGGTGGTTCTGGAATGATCACAAATGGTGGGTTGAGTCCAACCGCGGGTTGCATCGGAGGGAGAGAGAGAGAATCTCGGGTTGCGTTAAAGTTGGTCTGTATAAGTGGTTTTCAGAATTGGAGAGTGTTACCAAAATACCCATTTTTTGAATTAAAGTGTATGTTTAATAAGTAGGAAAAGAGGGGGAAACCAAAAATTTTATGGGTAGGTGTGTAAAAGTAAAAGATGTGGTATGAGAGTGTGGTGTGCAAATGGGGGGAAATAATCTCAACTCTTCATTTTTGAGTGATGTAGTTGAATCCTCACCTCTAATTGTCTTATTTCTTATGGAATAGTAAAATTATTATTATTATGGTTATTTTATATATATATATATATATTAAATATGAGAATAGTTTTAATTTTGAGAAACTTTTTAACATTCGAAAAATTTAAGAAAAAGCGTCAATATTTGGAAAAATAAAAAACATAATTCTCTGGAAATGTAAAAAAATTAATATTTGGAATATAAAAAATCTTTTTAATTTTTTTTATAAAAATATCTATAAAATGTTTTATAAAGAGTTAAATTTCTATTTTTAACAAATATCTTTCATTTATATAAAATATAAAATAAAACTATTTAGGTATAAATATAGTTTTCAAACACACAACACAATAATTATGAACTATGGTTCCTGATGCTTAATAAAGAAAGAATTTGGTGAAGAATATTGGCACGAGATGTGCATAGTTCACTCAGGCTCGACCTACGCCCATGGGTGAAGGGTTGAGGAATTCTTTTATTGCTTTTGGAACTATTGAGGATTACATAGAGTGCATGAACTTACTAACCTCCCTTTTCTACGTGTTTGATGAGGCTTTTTATACTCAACCTTTAAAACATTATTCTTAGTTTTAGGAAGCACATTAGAGAAGATTGAATTGAGAAATACACGTGTTCTTTATTGGCAACTTTTCATGCATCCATATCCTTCGTCCTTTGATATTTCTGACCGCCATAATAGGGAACGTGATAGTCGCTTTGGAGAAAAGACTTTTTAACCAAGTCTCATGAATTTAAATTATCCAACGATCAAATGACCGAGGGTGATGAATATTTTAACTAACAAAGATATGAGTGTTTGCCCTAATCAGGTTGCCCATTCGGCCTCTATACTATTAAGTGATTATTGCGTCCATGATCATGGATTTCCCACTCCCTAGTTTGGATTATGATATCATCCACTCGACACCAATCCAAATTAAAATGCTTCTCATAAGTTACCCCCAGACTCTTTGTGTTCAAGCAGATGAGCCGAAGAGTCACGTGTGTAGACGAATGAGATCTACCCGTGCTTGTATCTTTGTGAAGACTAATGGCGGATGTGACAGATGGATCATTTTTTATTTTGGGTGACCCTGTTAGAATTCTATACTGACATTAGGTCCGGTTAAGAAATCACGATTCAGAGCTAAACAATTCTAATTCGGGATGTTGTTTAGATGATGAGCAATAATCATTGCACGTTTAACGATGCGTATACTCCTATGGTGAAGCGTGGGCATTTGAACCCACCTCACACCCTTGATCGTGTGTCTTACCCACCAACCACTTTCAATCATTTGATCCATTTGTATTCGTCCATTGAATTTGAACGGGCTACTTATGCTTAGTATATAAACCAAAAAACTCACAGTTCTAAATTTTCACATTATGCGTTTTATATATAACCAAAGCTTTCTATTCGCTTTCCCTCTCCAACAGTGCTGCTTCCAATACCTTTTCGCTCTCCAAACTTTTACTGCGTTCCTCCTGTTAACTATTCCTTACTTCGCATTAGGACTTCGAGGTTTTTTATCTCAGACATGATCGTATTAAGTTTTCTTTGTTGTCTCGTTATTATTACTGGTACGCTTTTTCTTTCCACCTCTCTCTCTCAATATTCTGTAGTCCTGGCGTACCATAATTTAGGTTTTTCATTTCATTTTACTAGAATTAGTAATTTTATATCTCGATTTCCAAAGGTCAACTCTCTCATTCCAAAATTTGTTGCTTCTGATTCTCCTCTGTTCTAATACCTTAAGTGGAATTTGTTATTTGGGACATCCCTTAATCTGGCCCAATGAGAGAGGCTTCAATGCAAATTTTCCGTTGTAATAATGGTTGGAATCATTGATGCCTTCGGGTATGAACATAACTAAAGGAGATCTTTACCCAAGGGGACTTTCCATCGAACCCCAACATATCCAACAATCCCCCTAGGGCCTAAGAAATTGTTCAAGGGGTTGGTCCGTCTAATCCCACCTGAGCAAGGTCTGCCAAGGGGAACCCTTTCAGACCATACCAGGCCATAAGTTATATGACCAAATAGGTTACCAATGAGTTGGGTAAACACTCTACTCTCCTCAGGCCTTTGTCTATTCATTTTGCTGACGAAACAGATTAGGCACTGAATGTCCATGACGGGAATTTTGCTTTTACGAACACTACTTTTAATAAGTCCTTGATATTCCCCTTCCAAAGCCTGTCCATGATGTGACTTCTTTCATCAAACTTGATCCTTCCCAAATTATAATGAACGCTTGGAGATTTTTGGTAGGCTCTATGGTGCATTTTTATGACTTGTTCGACATCGACCATCCCCTGACCATATGGGAATTGCTGACTGTCTACAAGCCTATGGACTCACAAGGGATTGGTATATCCTAGCTTGCAGGCATAAACTTGAGGGATTTATTACCTCATTCCCTTCTTCCAACCATGACTGCAAAACCACATCTTCTTCATTAGAGGGGAGGGATGGGAGTGTGGTGATGAAAATGACCTCACAGGTCATCTATTTACAGGTGCCCTCGTTTGGAATAGAGCCAAGTTGGGTGAGTCATATTTTTTTATGTTAAAGCATTTTCTTGCATGATATTCGATTTTACTAACTTCTTTTCATATTAGTGTAATGCAATAATTTTCAAAGATATCCTGAATATTCTTGAAGTCCGAAAGCAGAGGGTTCAAGAGGAAGTAAGAAAGGCTTGGCCCTTCAACGAACTCTGTGATTTGAAGAGGTTAAAAAATCTCGACTTTATTTCTAGAGGATAAGAAGTTTGTGATCTTGATGTTTTTTGTTTTTAGGCTAAAACCAAAGAGGGGCATCTTCTGCTCATCCATTTCCAATGTTCTTGTAACACCCCGTATTTTTGACGATTTAAATAATTATGTGATTAATTATTATTATGGGAATAAATATGCGATTAATTATTGTTGTTGGATTAATTAAATTTAAATGTGAGAAATTAATTTGTAATTAATCCGAATTAAAATAATTATTAACTAGAGTGCCAAGGGTTAATACTTATTGTTGTGAACTGTTAAATATTACTAGGTGATATGTAATATGGAATTATGATATTTGATAAATTGTCGAAAGTGAGAAATACGGCAGTTTGGTAATTTAAGTCTGTCACGTGTGTGAGTCGTGTCAGGACTAATTGAATGGAATAAAAAGAAAATTTATCTTTATTAACTCGTATGGTCATTTCGAGTGCGTCGTTGAGTCCAGGAGGGTCGAGATAGTCAAAATAGTATACCCGGGTGTTTAGTTTGGGTCCCGGGGCGATTTTAGGCTTAACCGACGTCCCGAAAGGGCAATATGATAAATTGTATTTTTGGGTTTAATTAATGGACGAAAATTGGGATTTATTATATCAGCTAAGGAAAGTCCATTAGGGTTAAGAATTGACAGGAAGTTAGAACGGCCATGGAAGGTGTGAGGGAAAACCAAATTCCAAGAGAGAAGACTCATTTGGGATCACCTTGCACAACCGTGACCACCAACGCGTTCTTTTAGCAATAATCATGCTCATGTTAGTATAGGTGGATTTAATCATGATTTATATGTTAATTGGGTGAAAATTGGAGATTGAAATTATGATTAAGGATTGGTTTAATTAGTGGTTGGAATTCTTCATGTATGTAGAGGATTAATCACGGAATTTGATTATATATTGATGAACAAATCTGGGTTGATTATGTTCTTTAATTGAAAATTTGTAAACTAGGGTTCATATGAATTAATTTGGGGATTTTATATATTTATGATGATTTATGACGAATTAATGATCCTAGGAGGTTAGGAATGATTTATAACCTATTAAGTGTTGATGGGTATTGATGATGAGTTGTTGGGAATCGAATATTAGAGATTTTAGGTTTAAAAATGGTGAAAAATGCTGAAGTTTGGTGAAGAAGACGAACAGTGCAATCTCTGTGTGAGTTTTATATATATATGGACTTGTGAATATTGTTACTGTGTGAAATTAGTAGACTTGGTAATAATAATAATCATTACATTGCCCCAAGTCGTCTTAACCTAAGAGTGTAGAATTAGTGTATATATATATAGGGATGATGAGACTATATATATGTATGAGTGTACTTGGGTAACTTTATACTTTGTGAGACTAGTAGATAAAATGAAAATGAGAAGTAAAATGATCTTAGTGAATAAAATATTAACCATTCAAACGTTGAATAATGAAATTCAGTATGTGATATAAACTATCTGAATAGCGTATTGTATGGGTGATACGGGAATACTACTAGTGAGCATAGTTAGTATTAGTATGGTTTCTGACTAGTTAGACTGGGAGGTATAACTAGGGGGAGATTAGATGTACGTTAGGCGTGCACAATAGACGAGAGGTGAGAAACTCACATGAGAGTTCGATAACTAACATGCGTATAAGACTTATTTTAAGAACCAGTTTTAAATACTTGCTAAAATATTTTTACACATCGGGCTCTGATCCGTTTCTTGTATCTCTTCTCTCTTTTGCTATATATATGTATTATATCAAGTGCTCAGCCATAGGAGTATCAGATTTAGAGATTTGAATTGCTTGACGTGCTGCAGCTGTTGTGGAAGCTGTAGGTCCTTGCAGTAGACGCATCTATGTTTTCCATTCAGTTACATCTAGACTTCTTATTTAGGGCATATGTCGCCCACTAATAGTTCTTTCATCAGAGATATTGTATTCAGTTTATTATATGGTTTGGAGTTTTGAACTGAGAGGTTTTATCCAGTCTTATTTATTTCAGTACTTGATTCATGTTCAGTATGTATTTACATTCCTTTGTGTGGTGAATGGTTTATATTTTAACATGGAAAGAAATGGAAGTTAATTGGTTTTAATAAATTGGAAATGTTTTGACACCTAGCTTAATTTTATATTAGGTGATTAATATGTTAAAAAGTTTTCGACAGTGATGTTGAGAATGAACCAACTGAATATCCTGTTTTAAATTGGTAGAGGACTGATCACCCTATATTTAATTGGGCGGGGTGTCACATGTGGTATCAGAGCATCATGTTCTAGTGTCCTTAGGATCTGTGCGGCTTATTACGTTTCAGCATATCGTTCTTTTATGTAAAGCCTTATGATAGGATTGTTGTGTTCCCTTACGTATGCAACTTAAGTTCTCCTGCTACGAATTATAATGGAAGTGACTCATTATACAAAATTCAGTGTGATTCGAACACCGGACATTTTAGCACGACCAGTAAGGGCCGTAAGAAGAACTGCGGAAGAAGAAGCTCAATAGAAGACATAGAGCAATCGGGTAAGAGTGATTGGGACAAAAATCACCATGAGAATTACTTAAGTAAGAGATAGTTAAATCGTCACTCGAAAACTGTGGGTTCCCAGGACACAGTCATAGATAATGGTGGAGTGATTTTAGGACCACCTAACATAGTCGATAAAGGGGAAATCAGAGGGACTCTTTTGAAAACCCATCGGTGAAGATGCGAAAAGGAAAAGGAGAAAGTGTAACAGACCAGCGGAGGTAGAAAATCCAAAGGCAATTGTGTAGAGTGGGGCATGATGACTCAGAATTTAATTTGGAGTTAAAAGCTATAGCTCTTAGGAGCATCGTGTAGTGATTAAAGACAATCACCATACATGAAGAAGTGTGTTTGAAATTTATAGAGAAATTTGGGTACGATTTGACTGTGAGGTCTTCCATTCGATGTGATAACAAAATGTGAGTGAAATTTTGATGTTTAGCACAATGGGTAAGATAGAAACCGATCGTGAGAGAAAGGTTGAATTGCATAATGAACTTCGTACCTGGCAGAGGGGTATAAATTATCCAAAGGGTTTATAGTTGATAAAGGACCCGTGAGTAGAATACCAGTATGGATGAGAAATCCATCTAGGATGACTAATGTTGATGTCATCAAGGTTATATGGTTGCTAGTGATTGCAGTCCTTCTAAGAGAAGGGAGTAAAGAGGGTTAACGAACCTGCTAAAGAGCAGAAACTGAATTTAACGGTGTTGGTGAAACCCCACATGAGAGTATACCCAATAAGGAACTCAACTAGATGATGTTAAGTGATTAACTTCAAGAGGACGATGAAGTCAATCAGGCTGCAGAAGCCAACCATAGTTCCGGATAGCTAGCGTAGCCAAAGGGATAATCGAAGAATAATTATGAATTGAGACTGTCAGTCCGAAAGAAGGACATTCCCAAAATGGTTAGTGGGACCAGTGACGGGAAATAATTCGTGAAGTTTTCCATATCTAAAGGAAACAGAACTACAAGTGTTGAATGTGTCCACAATTGAGAAGTGAGACTGAAGAGATTAGAAATGGTAAACCGTGCCAGTTAGGCATAACGACTGGAGGAGCGAGACTTCCAATGAAAGAATTTGGGGTTAAGGGAATTTGGCCCAAGAAATTTATAACTCGAGAGTGATGGGTAGGCTGGACCAGTAGAGTCCTCGTTAATAGCAGTATTCAATATGTCGGAGTCTTCGGGACCCGAGATGTAAACAGGAGTTTAATAAAGCTATAACTGAGGCCTGGAGAGCTTGGGCCAACGTTTTAATAATGGGCGCGAAATCCACAGTATGGAATAAATTGTCTATGGTGAGAGGGGACAACCATAGGATGAAATCTTAGGATGTATGACGATTACAGATGTTCATGGGTCGTGACGGCAGCCACGTGCTGAGACCCTGTGATTGGGCGAGACTGGTGAGGTTTTGCCTTTTCCTTGTGAGTAAAGGATAGATTCTAGTGACATGGGTGTGCGACAACTTTTATGTAAATTGGAAACCCTAAACTTCGCGTGCGGTTCGAGTTTAGTGGGAACGTTAGTTTTAACAATCTTGTTATAAACGTATTTCTCGTTGTTAGCAGGGCATTTTGATGGTTTCTCGTGAGTGAACTGGGTGGGCCCTAAGAATATGTTTTGTTGTTATAAATTACTACTGCATTGAGTCAGCTTTAGTAGAGTTTATTATGGTAATGTGTAGTGATTAATTACTGTATGGTCAAACGATAGTATAAATATATTGATATGACTGTCGTGCCGGATACTCCGGGAGGAGTGATCCTTATTTTGTGCGGCGCCACCTGAAATAGGGTTGGGCCCAGATATGAGTATATATGAAACTTTTATGGTATTATAGACCTCAGCGAGTATAATGTCTAATTATATGCGATTCCCGAGCATAGGGATTTATTTGTCTGTTAAGACTTAGAATACATTGTGTTCTTATCGAGCGGCGAAATATAACTCGTTATATATCTATAGCGTCAAGCACTTGGGATAGTATGGGCGCCATGCTTCATGTTACATTTTTAGGGACATGAGAGTGGACGGGTAAAATTTTATATCACGATACGTAGATTGTGGGAAAGTACATAGTAGGTACTGAAGACCTTACGGACCTCAACAACCGGCTAGGTTAGATAGTTGTGTATCGGGAGGGTTCCTTGTTTGGATTTCGCTTTGCGAGACATCCAACGCATGAAACTAGTGAACGTTGGGAGTTGGAGGGAAGTTTGGTCGATAGTACATAAGTTTTGTATGTTGGTTATTGTACCTATAGGAGAATATATTTGAGAGTTGATAATTCTTTTATAACTTAAGGCTAATAGAGTAGTCTGGACTTAGTATTTTTTGGAATAGATGAATGATGCCATTGAAGGATGGTTTAAGTCATGACTAGTGGGGTGGTTGAGTGAAACCATACCGAGTGTACAATAATTGAGGTAAGAATATTTTATGCCTTTTGTATAATGATGCATGAGGTATAGGGTGTATGGGCTCCCTAAGGGATTGAATCAGGTAGTGGATTGTGATTAGCACGTGAATTCGATAACATGTAGTCGGGTAAGCCGGAGCTTATTCATGACGTTTTGTCAGAGACTTACGTTTCAAGATAAGTTGAAACTTATTCAAGAGAGTATAAAATATATCAGGATATAAACAACAGTGGTGATCATGGGTTATGATGAAGGTTAATATTACAAGGATAGTCTTGCAGTGGGTCACCTGACGAATTGAAAAATGGTGGACAATTCGAAACCAGTAGGGGATTCTTCCACTAGGGAATGGAAGAGTATCCACAATGATCTTCTCATGTAGATGAGATGGTGAGATTATAAGTACTAAGATGCGATTGAGTACAACCTAATACCCTCAGAGGGATGGGTAAGGACAAGCGGTCTAACCGGATGCGGGAGAGAAAATTTTTATGTGAACCCTGAGATCTTAGGGGAGGACGAGAGTAGCATCTACCACTAGTGGAGTTTGTGTCCAAATAACTCCTATAAGTTCACGTTCGGGCAGAGTGCCAGTAGAAGTATGGCATGGTAAACTTGGTTGTTGTCCTACTTGATAGTTAAAGGTGGGAGACCAGTTATGATTACAAATGTCGGAGGAGAATCGACATTATCGTATATATTGTTTGTGAAATATACATTGCACAATAAATTTACTTGTATGAACGACACGAGACGAAGTCGTATGTATATGAAAAAAGGATAAATTTACTAAGGTGCAAATAGTAGAAGCCTAGATAGTGAATATCTAAAATAAAGTTGAAGTAGTGAAACTTGAGCGGAAAGGCTTGGGCAAGAGCCTATATGACAGGGTAACCTGGAGTTTAAATAAAAAACATGTGAAGTGTTCATTATTAAGGGTATTCGATAGCGTACTATATGGGTGGTACGGAGTAGCTTACTTGTGAGCGCCGGGATGCGATGCGTAATATTTTTACAACGTTGCCTGTTCCTGGTATACTTTCTACGAATTTCGGGACGAAATTCCGTTGTACGGGGGGAAGTATGTAACACCCCGTATTTTTGATGATTTAAATAATTATGTGATTAATTATTATTATGGGAATAAATATGCGATTAATTATTATTGTTGGATTAATTAAATTAAAATGTGAGAAATTAATTTGTTATTAATCCGGATTAAAATAATTATTAACTAGCGTTCCAAGGGTTAATACTTATTATTGTGAATAGTTAAATATTACTGGGTGATATGTAATATGGAATTATGATATTTGATAAATTTTCGGAAGTGAGAAATACGGCAGTTTGGTAATTTAAGTCTGTCACGCGTGTGAGTCGTGTCGGGACTAATTGAATGGAATAAAAAGAGAATTTATTTTTATTAACTCGTATGGTCATTTCGAGTGCTTCGTTGATCCCGGGAGGGTCGAGATAGTCAAAATAGTATACCCGGGTGTTTAGTTTGGGTCCCGAGGCGATTTTAGACCTAACCGGCGTCCCGAAAGGGCATTATGGTAAATTGTATTTTTTGGTTTAATTAATGGACGAAAATTGGGATTTATTAAGTCATCTAAGGAAATTCCATTAGGGTTAAGAAGTGACAGGAAGTTAGAACAGCCATGGAAGGTGTGAGGGAAAACCAAATTCCAAGAGAGAAGACTCATTTGGCATCACCTTGCACAACCGTGACCACCAACGCGTAGATCGCGAAGAGAGGAACGCATATATACCAACATCACCAACGGATCAGACCATCATATTCGAGGCAAGTGTTTATTACTTGCTGTCTTTTATCAATAATCATGCTCATGTTAGTATAGGTGGATTTAATCATGATTTATATGTTAATTGGGTGAAAATTGGAGATTGAAATTGTGATTAAGGATTGGTTTAATTAGTGGTTGGAATTCCTTCATGTATGTAGAGGATTAATCACAGAATTTGATTATATATTGATGAACAAATATGGGTTGATTAGGTTCTTTAATTGAAAATTTAGAAACTAGGGTTCATATGAATTAATTTGGGGATTTTATATATTTATGATGATTTATGACTAATTAATGATCCTAGGAGGTTAGGAATGATTTATAACCTATTAGGTGTTGATGGTTATTGATGATGAGTTGTTGGGAATCGAATCTTAGAGGTTTTTAGGTTTAAAAATGGTGAAAAATGCTAAAGTTTGGTGAAGAAGACGAACAATGCAATCTCGCGTGAAGTCGCGCGAAGTGGTTCAAATGAGATGGGGATCTCGCGCGAAGTGGTTCAAATGACATATCATTCTGGTTCGAATGACATATCAAAGTGGTTCAAATGACATCTCATTCTGGTTCGAACGACATATCTTCTGGTTCGAACGACATGTCATTCTAGTTCAAACCACATGTCATTCTGGTTCAAACCACATGTCATTCTGGTTCAAACCACAGGGTGAATTTGCTTAGAGCCCAGTTTGGAGTTTATTGGTTTATTGGAGTGAGAGAAACTACCAAATAATAAATTCAAATAAGAAGGAATTTTGGCAAAAGTATGTGGGAATTAATACTTTAATTATTTCAGTATAGAGAGAATGTACATTGGAGATTACGAGAGAGATAGTAATCTAATTATTTATACTATACGTAGTAATGAGGTTAAAATACGTATAAAGAGTATATATGTAGGTTGGAGAAATACCTATAAATTATAATAGGATGTGTGTATGCCTATTATGTGATATTATAGTTAAGAACACTAATGAGTGATAACTCGGGGGTGCAGAAACTCTATTATTAAGTGTACTAATGGGTGATAACCCGGGGGTACAAAGATGATTATTATTTGACGCACTAAATGGTGATAACCCGGGGTGCTGGAATAATATTGATAGGTGCATTAATGGGTGCTAACCCGGGGATGCAATATTCTATTGTTAGGCACACTAATGGGTGATAACCTGGGGGTGCTGAATTATTATTGATAGGTGCATTAATGGGTGCTAACCCGGGGATGCATGATTTTCTGGAGATATGCGCTAATGGGGCTTAGCCGGGGGTGAAGGATTAGTGTGTGTGTGTGTATATATATATATATATATATATATATATATATATATGGACTTGTGAATATTGCTACTGTGTGAAATTAATAGACTTGGTAATAATAATAATCATTACGTTGCACCAAGTGGTCTTAACCTAAGAGTGCAGGATTAGTGTGTATATATAGGGATGATGAGACTATATATATGTATGAGTGTACTTGGGTAATTTTATACTTTGTGATACTAGTAGATAAAATGAAAATGAGAAGTAAAATGATCTTAGTGAATAAAATATTAACCATTCAAACGGCGAATAATGAAATTTAGTATGTGATATAAACTATCTGAATAGCGTATTTTATGGGCGATACGGGAATACTACTAGTGAGCATAGTTAGTATTAGTATGGTTTCTGACTAGTTAGACTGGGAGGTATAACTAGGGGGAGATTAGATGTACGTTAGGCGTGCACAATAGACGAGAGGTGAGAAACTCATGTGAGAGTTCGATAACTAATATGCGTATAAGACTTGTTTTAAGAACTAGTTTTAAATACTTGCTAAAATATTTTTACACATCAGGCTCTGACCCGTTTCATGTATCTCTTATCTATTTTGCTATATATATGTATTATATCAGGTGCTCAGCCATAGGAGTATCAGATTTAGAGATTTGGATTGCTTGACGTGCTACAACTGTTGTGGAAGCTGTAGGTCCTTGCAGTAGACGCATCTATCCTTTCCATTCAGTTTCATCTAGACTTCTTGTTTAGGGCATATGTCGCCCACTTCTAGTTCTTTCATTAGAGATATTGTATTCAGTTTATTATATGGTTTGGAGTTTTGAACTGGGAGGTTTTATCCAGTCTTATTTATTTCAGTACTTGATTCATGTTCAGTATGTATTTACATTCCTATGTGTGGTGAATGGTTTATATTTTAACATGGAAAGAAATGGAAGTTAATTGGTTTTAATAAATTGGAAATGTTTTGACACCTAGCTTAATTTTATATTAGGTGATTAATATGTTAAAAAGTTTTCGACAGTGATGCAGAGAATGAACCAACTGAATATCCTGTTTTAAATTGGTAGAGGACCGATCACCCTATATTTAATTGGGTGGGGTGTCACAGTTCTTTCTTTCCTCGTTATTCAGGTATACTTCCTTCGTAGTGGACAACCTTTTATTGACTTAGTTTACTTATCTAATTTTTTCTTTGTTTGATCTCTCCACAACTTTCGAAGAAATATCTCGTTGAGGATACCGTCAAGCACTTCATAGGATGAATCGAGTACTGATCACCCCTCAAATTGCTTGTAATACCCCGTATTTTTTTTGTGTTATTTAATTGTGAAAAATTAATTATGTGTGCTTGCAATTACATATGATGTCCACATTAATTATGTGTGATTGAACTGACATGTGATTTCACTATTTATAATTTATATGTGTTATATAATCCACGTTTGAATATTTGGACTATTTAGACTCGCATAGGATAATACATTGGATTGATTGAAATTTTATTTTGGTTTGGCTTTGGGGAGGTTTAGAATGCTCATTTTAACTTAATACATTGGGGTTTAAGACCATTAAATTGATACATAACTTGTGATGAGTTTTAAACAATTTAGAACGTTATTTAGGCTCATTAGGTTGGGGCTTAGTCTACTTACGGGGAAGGCATACTAACTATGTCAATTAGTCTAACCTAAAATATTTTTGGAGCATGGGGGAAAACCTTTGGAATCTAGAGGGAAGGAGCACTGAGGGGAGAGGAGGAATTGGGGGATTATAGGGATTGATTTCTCAATCAATCCATAAGGCAAGTTTCCATCGTTTAAGAATTTAATTGGAATTGAGTTATAGTAGTAGTAGTAGTAGTAGTAGTCTATTGGATTATAAATCTATTTGAGTCAATTCAATTTCAACACACTTTGGAAGTTAATTATATCGATTAAATTAACCCTTAATCCCTTTATAATTATCTTGAATTATTCGATAAAAATATGTTAAAGGAACCTTGGAAGAGGAATTAAATTTTCATACATTAAATCATATTAACATATCACACAAAATCCCATTATAATCGAATTGAATCTGAATAAAAATTAGTTATATTGATGAACTTAGGGTTTTTAAATCCGTGAACTAATTTTGATGCTTAAAATATATTAATCATCTAAAGTTTGAGTAATTGGGTTAGTACTTTTATTATTGAACCTAAATTTAAAGAAGGTTGGGTGTAGGATGGATTAAAGACTTTGGGGTTAGGCTTTGAGGTTCTTAATGGCGTATTTTGATAGTTGGAAAAGTAGGATCCGCGTTAATCTAGTTTTAACGAGACATGATTCTAGTTTAATGGAGATTCTATAAGTCGTTTGAACCACTATAGAGGTCGTTCACATGACGTTAGTGATCTCGTTTGAATGACATATGCCAGGTCATTCGAACGACTTGGGAAACATGAAATTTTGGTTATTTGAATTACAAAATAGTGAGTGTTGATTATATATTTTTTGATTTTTTATGAAATTCTTATGAATATTTTACCAACGATGCACATGGTTGAAATTTGGATTGATGATTTTTACTTAGTCTTGGGTTGTGTTCGTTTTGTTAGGCTGTATATCCTTTGGGGAGTTTAGGATTAGGTCATAAACCATAGGATGGAGTAGTTATTATATTTAGAGTTTTTCTCTTATAAGTTAGGTGTGAGATGATGCCTAGTTTTGGCAAGCCTTGGGGAGTCAGGTTAGTGCTATCAAAACCCGGTCGTTGTTAACATTCATATTAACTAATATTACTAAGGTAAATTATGTGTAACTCAATTGTGTAGGGTTTTATACTTGTTTTCTTGGCCCGAATGCGTAGGTCATACTTGTTTACTTAACTTATGTGTAGTAGCATACCATGTTTAAGTATTTGTGGGAATTCGTACTAATATAGATATTAGTCCATTTTTTTGTATGTGTTGGGATCGTATTATATGGATATTAGCCTAAATTTCTTGTAAGTGTCGGGATCGTACTTACATGGATATTAGTCCAAATATCTTATAGGTGGATATTAGTCGAAATTCCTTATAGGTGTTGGAATCGTACTAATATGGATATTTGGTCAAAAATCTTGTAGGTGTCAGGATCATGCTTACATAGATATTATACTTGAGATGGTATTATTCTTATTTGATATTTTACTTCAGACAGGTAATGTAGTATAGACATTTTGGAATTTTAATTATGTTCAATTGAGATGAATAATAATTAAATATTGGGCTCACATGGGTTTAGGATTATGCGCATGGGATATCTAGGGTTTTTTGGGTTGGGTAACTTAAATGACTTCATAAAACAAATCACATAAATGGGAGGAAGATGTATTATTACGACCTTAAATTCTTATTCTTTGTAAAAGTATTGTTTACATTATTGTTGAATCTATTTTTATGGGTCTTAAGTCGTTGTTGCTGCAGTAGAGTTGGGTTGACTCTCTTATAGGTGTATCTCCAACAACGTTCTATTTCTCCTTCCTAGGATGTAAAAGTAGTGTAATGTTTCTCTTCTACTTCTTGTTCTATTTGTAAATTTTAGTACAAGAAGTTATATGGTTTTTTATATTGGAGATACAATTTATACCGGAGTTGGTTTAATTTTGTATCGATATTTGGATAGTATCTGAGATAGTTTTATCTTATTCCGTATTTTGTCTCGCATTATATTTACTTGTTCAACTTTTATTTATTTTGTTATGCTAAGAATGCTACCAAATGTTTTTTTCTTTTGATTTTTATATTAGACCTGATTAATCTATTTATGAATTTTATGAGGTATCGCACTACTGTTCCCCACCCAAACCCCCTGTGGTTAATGTGAACCCCTTCAGTCTAATAGATCGGGGCTGCTGAGATCGTTCATCCTCTCAATGTGATTGAGGAAACATCATCTCTTCAGATTGTGTAGGAATAAGTTATTCAAAGGAGAATGGATGAAAAGAGACCCTTTTAGACCGTAATTATTCTGACGTCTGCTCAGTGGAGGCTAAATGTGGATGAAAAGTATGATGAAGAAGGTTAAGAGGTACTCGTGGTCGAGACAAAATTTTGTAGTCCCCCATCTTCGATATAATTCTTCAAATGAGAATTACTTGGATTTTCGAGATGCCCACCCTTCTCGAGATCTTGATCGGATGAGTGGGGGACCAATTGACAGTGCAAAAGAGATGATCCAACTCGGTTCTAGGGTAATTGCATGGTTTCTTCCCGAACTACCATTTATTTGTAATTTTATTTATCTTATTTCGATCATGGTGTCTTATTATAGGTGAGCTTCCCGTGGACCTACATGGCCCAGAAGTGGTTGTAAAGGAAAGATGAGTCGAGGAACATTCCCAAATTGAAGGCAGAGTTAGAGACTATAAAGAAGGTTAACAACGATGCCGATTAAGCCTTCTTGATGGCCCAAAGGGAGAGGAATACAGAGAAGATCGCCAAAAATGATGCCTTAAAGTAGAAAAATAACATTAATGGGGAGAATGATGGACTTCATAATGAAGTAATGAAACTGAAACGACAACTTGGTGAAAAGGATAAGGAGAAAATCGACGCAAACAAGTTTGAAAGGGCCTGGACCCTTTGATCAAGTTCAAGTACCGAAGTATTTTTTGAATTTGGAGTACTGCAAGGTGAGAAAGTATCAATCTTTTAACAATGGCTATCGAGATCTGGTGTATTGGGTAAGGATACCCTAATTAGACCTATCCTCCTTTGATCCTGATGACCGTGAGGAGTCAGAAGAAGAACGAATGCCTTCGCCCTTATTTATGGATCAAGAAGGATTCACTTAGGACCGAGTACTATTGACAACTCCCCTAGACTCTGGTTGATTCTAAAGGTGAAGATATTCATATTTCCATGCGTGAAGAGATGAGTTTGATTCTGGCACACACTCATGCGCCCTCTGCTTCATAAACGTTCTCTCTTTTTTTATTAATAAATATTTGAATTTTTTAAAGTTTATAATATTGTCTTTGCCTGTGGATATTCAATTATGTTGTTGGTATCCTAGACATCACATTTGATTGATGTGGTTGAATGCTGTGATCATGGTGGTATTTTTGAATATATGTTTTGACTTCTTTCATACATGATATGTTTCAATTTTCTTATGTGTAAATTGCCTTCCTGTATTTGATGGAAAACCATGTCAGTTCTTCATACCTGTATGTAGCTGATATCTGGTTTTGAATGTTTTGAGTTTTTTTTGTGGAATATCTTCTGATGAGATTATTGGTGAAAATCGAATTATAGTATAGTCTATATTTGATATAATGCCAAATTTATCCAAATAGATTTTTTATACTCAGTTGACATACCGAATTGTTAATAATCTAAAGGTCAATTGACAAAGGACGATGCAAATGATAATTTATGTTCCGATCGCTAGTTTTGGATAAAAGAAAATTTTATGCGTCTAATAATGTTACACCAACCTTATTACCCCCATATATACAATATTTTGTTCTAAAAATAACTGAGTGATCATAGACATCCCTTCTTATCCCATAGTTAGCCCAATTTATACTCGCGTCGACGACGTCGTGCAAATCGAATCATATCTTAAGGGGTCGGGAGTTAACTCGGTGATGAGTTGAGTGGTTCTTTCAAGACTTATGAGTTTGGAAATACGTACAAGATCTGGCTTGGTGTGACCCTTCTTCTAACCTAGTGGTCGGTTCATAATTTGGTATGACCTGAACGCTCATGTGGGTGTAGGAGAAAACACATCATTGGAGAAAAACATATCATTAGAGAAAAGCATATCATTAGATAAACAACATATCATTGAAGAATCAACATATCACTATAGAAAAGTGTTTCCTTTATTAATAACAATTATGCTACAAAGAGCTACATCGCAAGGAGTTAAAAATAAATATGAAAATGAAATACTGAGATAAAATACTTAAAGTAAAAATAGACGAATAAAAAGTTCTTCACGAATGTTAAAAAGTTCTTAATTTTGCTCGACTTTCCATCTCACTGATAATAGATTTTCAATTTTTCCACATTCCACAGTTAGGGAAAGGCATTCACTTCATGATCCCTCATGCCATAAGATCTAGGTCATGATTCGTGCTATGACCTACGGGTCTTTTTAGCTATCATTTAGCTTACCATGACTTAGGTTCTTCGTTGATTGAATCATCTTCCTATGGACCGAGTCATCAAACTGGAATGTTTGGTTCTTCACCCTCCCATTCTAATATTGAGAAACCTTTTGATGGGTCACTTTGATCTTCAGTGTTGGTTTATCCCTTCGCTCTTCGAGGAGATCCAGATTGACTCTCAACCATTCATCAATAGGGACCACGACTTCGATTCTATAGGTTATAAAAAAAGGTTTTGACCCTGTTGAAACCCTTGTTGTTGTTTTGTATGCCCACAATACTGAGACTAAATTCTCTTCCCATAACTATTTGGAGTTTTATAACTCACTTTTGATTCCACTTCGATATTTCTGTTTCCCACTTCTACCTGACCGTTGCATCTGATGAGCCTTAGGGCTAAGAAATAATGCTTGCTTTTGAATTGTTCACACAACTTATTGATCCGTACACTGTCAAACAATCTTTCGTTGTCTGAAATGATGGCATGGGGAACGCCAAATTGAATGACGATGAACTTCTAAATAAACGAGTGCACCTTTTTATCGGTGATTCTGGCTAGTGGATGAAAACGTAAAACTTTGTATTATTACGTAATTGGCTATATTCTCATGACAAAACATTGAGTTATTGAGTCTATCAAGTCAAATTAACATGATTTTTATTGAGTGAGGTGAGGTATGGATTAGGTTAGATGAACATAGAAGATGAAGATTGAAGTTTATGCACCGCCACTCAATTTGAATAATTCTTAAGCCACACATTCAGTTAAAGATTGAAGATGTATCATTTTACTTGATTGTGTTATTACAAGGCTACACATTTTTCTTAATTTTTTAAAATTTCATTTTCTTTTAAAATGTTTGGGAGTTTGATATAAAAAGCGACTAGACTTACTTTTCTAAAAGTCTTAGAGGTTTTAAATGTTTTATAACAATTTGGAAATTTGGATAAAGTTTTATTTTTGATTTTGAAATTCTTTGAATGGTCTTTGAACACGAACATTTATACGACCACTTTTGGTGGGCATGTGCATGGCTCGGTTCGCACGACTCTCTTTTAATCCCATGAGTATGACCACGGGTCGATGTCCATTTTGGATAACATTGTGTAAATGGTTGGATCTAACCGTTCACACGGAATGACCTTTTTTTTAAAATCTCTATAAATAGTCAATTTCCTTTCTCATTTGATAGAGATCTAGGTATCTCATTTCTAAAACACATCTTTGAGATATTTTTTGAGGTAGAGAGCATTATATTTTGTGTCCAAACCATTTTCACTTGTTCCCTGCTTTTTGGTTAGAGTTAGCTAGATTTTGTTGTAGATCTAGATTTGTTCAGCTAGATTCTCTTAATTAAGGTTTTTGTGTGTTTATATCATTTTGATGAGATTTAATTCAAATCAAGTGTTAGCAATTTTCTCGTTATGGAAATAATTTTAAAATCATGAAACATTGGTCAAGTTTTCTAGCTAACCTATTCACCACCTCTAGGTTAGTTCCTGCGTAATTGTGTTAGCACATGTATATTAATGCTTAGTGGCGCTGCCTTCACCCATTTTGTAAATTAATATATTAATACTAGCCAAAACTTACATTGACACTTCCAGGTCATAAATGGACCGAAGATGTCCATTCCCCATGAGGTGAAAGACAACGGTGAGACGATCACTGATAACTCTTCGATTAAATGATAGTGCTCAACATCTCTGCTCATTGTTGGCTAATAGTATCCCCGAGTTAGCGATCTCTGCGCCAGGATCCTTTTCTATGGGTATCCCCTACAAGTAATCTTGTGGAGATTTTTAAGGACCGTTGTTACTTCAGTGGGATAAACACAATAGAGGATTGTTTAGGCATACCCAATTCGGTATAGAACTTCTTCATAAAGTAGGCACTTCTTCACCTTCACTCACACCTTTTATAGCTTCCACTGAATCCTCTTGAAGGAATCATTCTTTTAAATATTGTTCATACTTGTCCATCTAGTTAGGACTTCACTCTGCAATACTGTTTGTCTTCATTTCCTCCACTGAATGGTGGGTTTGTCCAAAAAATCTATGAGGGGATTTTCCTAATCAGTGGAATTGAGTGTGGCCAAGTGGCTGACCTTTGCATTTTCCTCCCTTGGGATGTGCCTAATACTGAATGCTTAAAATTGTCCTACAACCTCTTAAAACTGCTTCAGATATTCCATCATCTTCTTCTACTTTTCTTTATACCCTCCCATTACTTGTTGGATGACCACATTTGAATAACTGAAGAATTACACTTGGTCTGCTTTAAGAGATATAGCAAGTCTCGCTTTGGCGATCAAGGCCTCATATCAGATTGGATGTTGTGAAATTGAAATAGAGCACGCACTCTACACTCCATCCATTGAGTTTCTCTATAATTTTTTCGGCCCCGAAGCCTTATTTATTGTAAGATCTATCCATATAAACCACACATACGTGCTTCCCTCAATAGTTTAATGAGTATTCTATCTCCTTATGAACTTTTGAACTCAACTATGAAATTGGCGGTTGCCTGCCCCTTGATTGCCACCCTTGGTTTATAGTATAAGTTGAACTCCTCGAGATTAACTAACTACTTCGTCAATCACCCATAAAATTCCTTCTTGTGGAGGACCTACCTGAGTGCATACTCAGTTAGGATGACTATGGTGTGGTATTTGAAACGGGTCCTTAGTTTCCTTGGTGACATAACTAATACAACGACAATTTTTTTCAACATTGAATACCTGGACTCATTCCCCAAAATACTCTCACGAAATAATATACTGGGCGTTGAACTCATCCATTGTCTCTGATTAGGACTGAACTTATCTCTATTGAAGAGAAGGGAAGGTAGTGATACACCTCTTCTCCTGTGGATAGTTTTAAGATTAGTGGGACTTTCTCCAGATAGGTCTTCAAGTCTTAAAATGCTTGTTCAGATTTATCCATCCAGATGAATGATTTCCTCAAGGTTCGAAAGAATATACTTATCAGTTGCCTTGCTTACAAAATGATTTAGGGCTACCACTATCCTTATTAATGACTAAACTTCTTTCACGGTCTTCAGACTTCGCATGTTCAATGTCGCCTGAATATTTTCAAGGTAAGACTCTATTACCTTATGCGTCACCATAAAAGCCAATTTTTTTCTTGAAGCCATATTAAAGGCACATTTTTTTAGGGCCAGCTTCATTCAGTATCGATCGAGGAATTTAAAAGACTCTTGCAAATTATTTATATAATCATCTTCTTTTGGATGTTTCACCATTATATCGTTGATGCATACTTCCATTGTCTTCCTTATCTGTTCTTATAATATTCGGTTGATGAGACTCTAGTAAGTGGCCCTCATGTTCTTTAAATCTAACGACATTACCTGAGAATAATACGTTCCCCTATTTGTCACGAACGAAGTTTTTTCTTCGTTTACTAGGTTCATTAGGATCTAGCTATACCTTGAGTAAGCGCCCTACAGTAGCATCCACTGGTGCATCGATCCTTGGCAGTGGGTAAGATTCCTTCGAGCATGCCTCTTTAATATCTAAATAATCCAAACATAGTCTCTATTTCCCGTTTGACTTTTGGACTACGATGAAATTTAACAACCGATTAGGATACTTGATGTACCGAATAAAACATGCATCAAGTAATTTGCCTACTTCAATGTGGTCATCTTGGTTCCTCTCAGGGGAAATGTCCTCTTTATTTGTCTTATGAATCTGAAAGTTGAATCAACCTTCAGTTGATGGGTTATTATTGAGGTGTCAATCCATGGCATATATTCGTGGCTCCAAGTGAATGTTTTATGATGTCTCATGAGTAATGTGGCCAATTCTTCTCTCTTTAGGGAAGTTATTAATGACCCCACATAAATAACTTTATTAAGTCGATCATCGTACAATGGAATTAGAATTAAGTTCTCAACGAGAGACCCCATGGTCGGATCATCCTTTGGATCGAGCCTATCAATGTTTAAGGTATCTTTTTTCTTCTTTAAAGATGTAAAATAGCAAATACTATCACATGACTGACTTATTGGCACTGTCCTTATCTTGTTAGGTGTTGGGAATTGAAGGGTAAAGGCTTGATTGATAGTACTGCATTGAGATGACTTAGTGTCATTCGTCCGATCAATACATTATAGGCTGACATTGACCTTACCATAAAAAAATCTACCTGAAGTGTGTTTGTCTTCGAATCTCTCCCAATCGTGAATGAGATCTCAATTAACCCGTCGGATTATCTTTGGACCGCTCATTAATTTTAAGCATTCTCCCCCCAACTTCATCTTCTCAAAACATTCAAAATAGATGATGTCCACCGAGCTCTGTGTGCCAATCATAATACTTTCCACAGTCCATTTTGAAATCAAAGATTTAATTAGAAGAGGGTCATCATGCGGAGTGATTAGGCCGCTAAAATCTATGGGTGTGAAGGTAATGCTATCCTATTTATCAATAGGTTTCTCTATCAAAAGCCCCTTCAACTTCCTTTTTCACCCTTATAAGGTTTTTGGGTTGATGTTGTCTCCTCACTAGCTGTAAACCCCATAGAGATCATTTTTACCTTTATCTTATTCTCAACTACAACTGCCTTTCTCCCCTCACATTTCCTTATTCTCCCTCTTTGGATCGACTTCTCTGCCAATCATCCCTTCATTTATTATTTCATCTATATTCCCCTACTTTTTGCACAAATTCTCGCAAATATCCCCTTTACACCAATGCCTTGATGTTACTCTTCAAATTGAGTCAGTTTTTGGTATCATGGCCATAATCTTGATTAAATTGACAATAAAAATTAGATTTTAGCGCAAGTGACATGTTATTCGATTTTATGGGCCATCTAAACATCTTTGAGTTGACCATAATATTCAAAGCTTGCCCTACGATTGTATTAAGGGGTAAACTATTCGGTGTAGGTTTGATTCACCCGTTGGATTACTCTAGGAATAAACTTCTGCTTCCCCTGGTCATCTTAAACACTTCTCTCCCCTAAGTCACCCACTCGATGACTAAATCATCAACTATTAATGGTGTCCTCTATCTAGATATGCTTTTCCACTTTCTTCAATAATTTGATCTTGTTGGTGGGCAAATTCTTCGACAGGGGGTAGATGCTGTTGCTTCTATATAGACCTTTCGAAAAGGTTGATACAACCTTTTTATTGTCTGAATGGTCAATATGTATCATTTCATCATTAAACCTCTTCACGTACCTTATATGATTCCCATCATTAAGTTGAAGAACGTTGAACAAATGCTCAGTAGTCTTTTTGTTAACCTTACTCCCTATGAAGTGTCAAACGAAATGAAATGTTGGGAGAGATCTTTAAAGTATGTTTTTGAGATGGGTGGTAATCAGTTAAATCAGGTCCTTATCGAACCTTTTAACTCCATAGTAAATGCCCAACATCTGATTTGATCCGAACTGATGAGGAAGTCCATATGGGCCTCAAAATGTTTTTTGTGGTCCCTTGGGTTGGTTGTCTCGCCTAATGAATCAATCCTAGGGAGTTTGAGATATAACAAAATTGGGAAGTTCATCACTTCTTGCCAGAACGATGACTCATGTCCAACATCTTCGGTATTTACAATGACTTGTGGAGTATGAATTGGATTGGACACCGATACTCGGTGCCGGGTGGACGAGAGTGCTAGTAGAGGCGAGATAACCTCGTTCTCCAAATTTTCTTCTACCTATGGGTCTTGATTTACTCTTTACTTCGATGACAATAGATGGTTAGGTACTATATGGATTAAGATTTCGGTGAGATGGTATTGGAGAGCTTGTTATTACTTCTTGAGGCTGGTGATGGCCTGTGTTACCTAGTTCTTATTCATGGCTTTGCAAATTGTCGGTCCTATAGAGAGAGCCAATTATGTTGAGGTATAAATATTATTTAACACACATAACATAATGATTATGAACTATAGTTCACAATGCTTAATAAATAATGAATATAATAAAGAAGCTTGACATGAGATATACATGGTTCGGTCGGGATCAACCTACATCCACAGTGTGAAGGGTTTGTGGAATTTATTTTATTGCTTTTGGAACTGTTGAAGATTATAGAGAGTGGATGAACTTTCTCATGTCCTTTTTCTACAGGTTATATGAGGCTTTATATACTCAACCTTTACAACATCATTCCAAAATTGTAGTAAGCACGTTGGAGGAGTATGAATTGAGAAATACACATGCTTGTTATTGACATATTTTCATGCGTCCACCTCCTTCATCCTCTAAGATTTCTGACCGCCTTAATAGGGAACATGATATTAGTTTTGTAGAAATGGATTGATGAAAAAGTCTCATGAGTTCAAAATATCCAACAATCATATAACTTACGATGATGAATAATTTTATTGATGAATATATAGGTGTTCAACCTAGTCAAGTTTCTCATTTGTCCACTAAACAGTTCAGTCATTATTGCATCCATGATCGTAGGTTTCCCACTCCTCGGTTTAGCTTATGATATCATCCACTCGTCCACGAACTAAACTAAAATACTCCTCTAAGGGTTCCTACATATTGATTTAGGGCTCAACAATGTATACAATGTGAGATATAACTAGAAATGATCCAAGTTATGAGTATAAGATTACGGCAATGGGTTGAGAGAGTCTAAAATAAGGAGTAAACATTTATGAATGCTAAAACCCTTAGTTATCTAGAAGTACGATCACTTGAACTTGTCTTTAACTTCCAACTAGACTCGTATTTATATGCAAAATCTAGTAGAGAAAATGAGTAGAATGTAACAACATAGTTGTGGTGCCTTTGAGGTCTGACGGTGTGAGTAAGGTGGCGGAGTGTTGGGAAAAGATTTTGTAGGTGGTGTAAGGTAGTGGATGAGTGCATTCAATGCAGATGGGATCCTTCAATACAAGTGCGCTTGAGTGATGGAGGTAGGTGAAATAATGTTTTTCTTTTCACTACTCACCAGACTGGTTGCAGAATCTTTTCCATAGGTTTGGGATTTCAACATTGTCCCTAAGACTACCATTGATATGGCCAAAGTACACCCTCGTACTCTAAGAAGCGATGTCGTCTCGACTCATGGCTGAATCATTAAATGATCCCCACAAGTCAGTGTCAGGATTGTCCAGATAGGGGTCGACTTACGTGTGCATCTACCTCGGCTACATAAAAAGCCGATATCAGTAATAATTCCATATGCTCAGCTAGGACCCGTATCATACCTAGTTGCGGCCGATAGCATGATTGGGCATGGTCACCTAACCTCGGCTAACCTGATGGGCCGAGGTTCTATCTTTAGTTGTACGCTTGATAGCTCAGTCAGAGCCAACAACCTCATAACCAGGTAGGCCGAGGTTCGAGTGAATGACATCAAGCAGTTTGAGCTTAAGCAAGTATAAAAAATACCTTGAGCACGTGGATGAAACCATTATAACCGAATCATTCCATCACCTGAGGGAATATTTGGTCATCATGTTCCACATGAAGGATCGCCAAGTGTCAATACTAGAATGGCTAAAGAGTAGGTCATTCATGCAAATAACATTCTTGGGGGGTACACTACACCCCATAAGCACTATATATATCATTTGTCTTCTTCATTGTAAAGGGGATGATCACAGAACCTAGCATAAACTCTTTACATTTCTATGCAGTAAAGAGAGAGAGTGTGGAGTAATTATAACACTAAGGCCATTAGAGCCCTTATTTCATAATGAAGATCGCACACACCATCACAGTGGAGTAGGCTTCGTCCGAACGACTTAAATTCATATGTTGCTTCCTCTTCACCTCACCACCTTCTTTTTTGTATTGCCATATTTCCTCCATTAATGCACTAGTTTGAGCTTAAACTATCATACCTATTTACTGGTACATAATCCTATATCATCAAATTAGCGGCGTCTGTGGGAACGAGAATCTTTCTCTCTTCCATTTCATAGCTTGGTGTCGTTAGAATCTTTGGTGGTGAGCCAGTCCTCCCCTTTTGTGTGGAGCTGTTTCACCGTTGACAGAGTTCCTGTTGGGCCCATAATCTTTAAGTCTTCAGATCAAAGCTCAAAGTTACAGGATAAAAAATAGCACCTGAACTACCACTCCCTCCACCACCTAATGGAGGAGGACCCAGATCCATCCACATGCCACCCTTTTTAGAGATGGGTGAGGTGGATGCAGCCTTGAAATCCCCGGTGGTCAGCCAGCAAGTGATGCAGGAGCAATTCGCCACCCTAAGCCAAAATATGATAATGATGCCACCAGGGGTCACGCCGGAGATGATAACTCTGGAAGCGCCAAATGGACATCATAAGGAGGCCAGGGGACCCCCCCAAGCACCACGTAAATATCTATATCCTCTCCAAAGGCGGATGGATGTTGTTTATCCTAGGCATTTATGCCCGGGGAATCAAGGAAACACTTACCCATAGGACAAGTATGATGATGTTAAGGCTGAAGATCCTCCGGAAGACTATCGGGACCCATATGAGGTATCAAATAAAAATATACGGCCTATCCAGGAAAGCCAAGGTCATGGCAAAAGGCAGAACCCATAACCTCATCCAAGGGATTCGTCATTTGACCGATTATGCAGAGGGTCGGCCTTTGAGAGGCTCGACCCAGTCAATGACCTAAAATAGAGGCTATCGAGGTCAAAGAGCATTACTAGATCCAGAAGAGAAAGGGCCGACTATCGACCCCATTAAGGCCGACCCATGCACGAATGAGATGGGGGTCATGGGGAAGTTAACAGCCACTGACGACTAGCAGTTGGTGAACCCTCGGTCCATCCTGTGGAATCAATAGGGGACAACATCGGCCTGGATAAGAAACCTTGGAATGATTCGATTCGAAGGATGGAAAACAAGATTGGCAATATTCTGAAAAGTCGAGACCCCTTGCAGAGGAGATACTCATAGGTTTCTCCATTTATTACGGGGATAATTAACTTCCCAACCCCAGCTAAATTCAATCCGCCTATGTTAACTCTAAGATATGATAGGAGAACCAACCCATTCCATCACATTGAGATGTACCAATTAATAATCGATATCTATTCTATCTCAAATGAGATTAGATGTCGAGCATTCTCAAGCACTCTGACCGGGGCTACTCATGTTTGGTATACTTCACTCTCTAAAAATTCTGTTAACAGCTTCAAACAGTTGGCCGATCACTTCATCCATAATTGTTTTTGGGGGTCAGACCTCAGAAAAATACTACTCATTTGATCTATGTCAAACAAGGAAGAATGAGAGTCTTAGAGACTACATCGCGAGGTTCAACAAGGAGAAGTTGAAAGTCGAAGACTATAAGGAAAGCATAGGTATGAAAACACTCATTGGGGGCCTTCAGAAGGGTAAGTTACTATGTAAGCTTACCAAAGATCCCCCAAAATTAATAGCCGAGTTGTTGTCAATGGCTAGGAAAGTTATGAATGATGAAGAAGTAATGGCTATAAAATATGAAGACGAAAAAGGTGGAGTCAGTGGGAGTAAGTCCCACAAGAAAAACAAAGATGATATAAAGAGGTCGGCTGATGACAAACAATCAGACTACACTCCTCTGACTGTGAGTTACGAGCATATTTTGAATGAGATTAAGAATGAAAAATGTCTACGATGGCTTAAGAAGATAAGGGCTCCACTGCATAATAGGAACAAAGACTTATGGTGTGAGTTTCACCAGGATTACAGCCATTTGATTGATAAGTGCTTTGCTTTGAAAGATGAGATTGAGAAAATGTTAAAAGCTGAGAATTTGAGGAAGTATATGAATAAAGATGCTACGAAAGGTAGCTGAGCCGACCCTAGAAAGAAGAGGAGTGATAAGTGTAGAGAAGAGGCTCCATCCAGGCGAGATGACCCTTCAGAAAGACGAATGTGATGATCCAGATTTTCCACCAAAATACGGCGATGTCCCTGTTAAGAGGCTCAATATGATCTTATTTTGGGTAAACATGATTTGTGGTGGTTTAGCCGGTGGAGGTTTTGAGGTGGCTGATCGAAAAGCGCATGTGGTGTAGGCCAAGGCTGTCACAAAGGCTGAGGTTGTACATTCAACCTCCATGAAAGTGAAATTTGATAAAACGAAGAAGGTGGACTTGAATACCCTCGTAGTCGACTTTTCAAGGCAAGATTTTAAGGGCATCCTAGCTCCACGTGATGAACCTCTTGTCATAACAACCAGAGTACATGGATATGAAGTACCAAGTATATTGGTTGATGGTGGAAGCTCTACAGATGTTATGTTTTGGTCATTTTTGGGACTCAGCCGAGACAAGCTCGTACCATACCATCATCCTCTGATAAGATTTAGTGGAGAGAAGGTTCACCCCTTGGGAGTGTACGAGATGGACGTTAGGATGGGGGAAAAATGGTCGAAGGAGTTGACCATAAAGATTTTTTTTTGTTATGGATGAAAACATCTTCACGGCCTACAACCTCATACTAGGATGAGTAGAACTCAAAGATTTTGAGGTCGGTCCTTTATTAGTCCCCAAATGATAAAATTTCTGACTCTTTATAGAGTAGAGGAAGTTTAGGGTGACCAAACATCATCACGAGAGTGCTACTTTAACTCGAATAAGGAGAGAGAATCCCATAAAAAGGAAACCACCACCTACAATATTGACACCCTTGATCCTAGAAACGAGACAAAGGTCAAGAAAGGGGAAGTCACAGAAGAGGTAGAATCCATCGTCTTCAATAAGGAAGAGCTGGAAAAAACATCCAGGTCGGTAAAGATCTAAGGTAGGAGATTAAAGATGAGCTAATCAAGTTGTTGAGGAGAAGATAGAGTATATTTTCTTGGAGTCATGCATACATGCCAGGCATCGACCCCAAGATAATGTGCCACAAGATCAATGTGGTGGACGATGCCAAGCCAGTTAAACAGAGAAGAAGAATTTATTCTCATGAGAAGTATGAGGTCATAAGGGATAAGGTTAAGAAGCTTCAAGAGGCTGATTTCATCAGAGAGGTCATATACCCTGAATTACTATCCAACGCAGTCATAGTGCCTAAGTCCAATGGGAAGTGGAGAATGTGCGTAGATTTCTCTGATTTGAACAAATCTTTCCCTAAGGATAGCTTCCCTCTTCCTCATATTGGTCAGATGGTGGATGCCACAACAGGTCATGAGCTGATGAGCTTTATGTATGCATACTCCGGACATAATCAAATTTTTATGGACCCGACTGATTCAGAGAAAACGACCTTCATCACAGATAAAGGAACCTACTGTTACAACGTTATACCCTTCGGCCTGCAGAGTGTAGGGGCTACCTATCAATGACTGGTAAATATGATGTTTAGAGACTGGACAGTCCATGGAGGTTTATGTTGATGATATGCTGATAAAGATCCAGAAGGAAGACACCCTCGTGGCCGACCTTGAAAAAACCTTCGATACGATGGATAAGTACAGGATAAAGCTCAATCCATCAAAATGTGTCTTCGACGTCGGAGTTGGTAAATTTATGGGGTTTATTGTTAATCAGAGGGCGATAGAGGCCAACCCAGAGAAGATAATCTAGGACCCCTGAGACTATCAAAGACGTTCAGAGGCTAATAGGATGAGTGGAAGTCTTAAACAAGTTTATTTCTAGAGCCACCGATAAATGCTTTTCATTTTTTAAACTTCTTAGAAAAACTTTTGAATGGGATAATGAATGCAAAAAATCCTTCATGGAGCTAAAGTCTTACCCCAGATCCCCACTCTTATTATCTGGTCCTATTCAAGGAGAGAAACTTTATATATACTTGGCTATATTAGTGTAAGAGGGGAGTTTAATATGGGAAAATACCGTATTTTTGTATGTGTTTGACTTGATCAACTTCAGTTGCGCCTACGTATCCGTCCTAGTCGGAATCAAAGTCAGTGTAGTTCGTGAGTTTGTACTATTCATAAAAAAACTCATTATAGTGGAACTCGATAGATGAAAGGTTGTGAAACTCTTCTCATAGAAATCATCTTAAAACTCTCTCTAAAAACTCGTAAGATAATAAATCACTCTTCTCTCCCAATAATCTATTTCTAAAATGTATGGGGCGAGGCTTATTTATAGCGAAAACCAGCACAAGTGGGTCTCCACATGTCAAATAACCCGTGGTGACACATGTCCTATTTTAAGTGGCATGTGTTCCATACCATATATCAAACCCTCAATACTAGAATATTATCTAGTTAATGCATTAATAATACACAACGCGCGATATATTAGACGCTCATAATAATACCTCAGTCGCATAAACAAATGGACTTTTGTCAATATTAATCATCTCTAACCTCATTTAATAATTAAATAAGTGGCTTATAATTAATTCCCTCCTACATTTTTCCCTCGCACATATAGTTGATATATTGATGCATGCCTGAAATATATCGACTGTATGTGCGAAACACCTTTAGTCGATTTTGATATGTTTGATCAATCTGTGCATCGTGGGTAATGATATCATACCTTATTTCATCCTTATGATGTAATTTTACCTCATATCTCACATTTTATGATATACTGCAATCTCATATTTCAAATCTCAGTTACATGATATACATCAATCTCATATCTTAAATCTCAATTCTTTTTAGGTTTTGATCTCATGGGTTATTCTAAAGGACCTCATTATTATTCTTTTCATATGAATGATAAACTATGAGTGTTATCCCCATTCATATTTACATGAGCGTGTTTCCACGATTTTATTGTGGTTGTTTGTAACTTTGTTTTGGTAAAAAGTATTATCATGGACACACAATAACTACTTTATTATTCTCTTTCATCATTCTCAACAAGCTATTTGGAAGTATATTATGATCCCATAACAACTACTTCATTATTCAGTTTCATCATTCTCAACCAAGCTTGGTGGAAGTATTTTTTTTGGTTTAAATAATAACTACTTCTTCATTCTCTATTATCATTATCAACCAAGCTTAGTGAAAGTATTATTATGGTTTACATAATAACTACTTCATCGTTTCTCGTTTATCTTATAGTGCACGTGTTTTTGGCTCGTCTTAATCATGACGAGACTTCTTGTGCATGTACGTGTTATTGAATTTCCCAAATTACGATGAGGTTTCTTGTGAATGCACGTATTATTAACTCTCCCAAATTACCACTTTTTAATGTTTTTTTGCAAACTCACACCTACGAGGTGACTTAATAATGAAAACCCGCTTGTTAAGGTTTTTCGTAAACTCCACCGTTAGAGGTGACTTAACAATGAAAACACACTTGTTAAGATTTTTGTTAACTCCACCGTTAGAGGTGACTTAACAATGAAAACACACTAGTTAAGATTTTTGTCAACTCCACTATTAAAGGTGACTTAACAATGAAAACACATTTGTTAAGATTTTTGGCAAACCCCAACGTTAGAGGTGACTTAACAATGAAAACATACTTGTTTAAGATTTTTGTCAACTCCATCATTAGAGGTGACTTAACAATGAAAACACACTTGTTAAGTTTTTTAGTAAACTCCACTGTTAGAGGTGACTTAATAATGTAAACACACTTGTTAAGTTTTTTTCTTCCACCTTTAGAGGTGACTTTAACATTGAAAACGCACTTGTTAAATATTTTCTTCCATCGTTAGAGGTGACTTAATAATGAAAACACTTAACGTTTTTTGGTAAACTCCACCGTTAGAGGTGACTTAATAATGAAAACACACTTGTTAAGATTTTTTGTAAACTTTACCGTTAGATGTGACTTAACAATGAAAACACACTAGTTAAGATTTTTCGTAAACTCCACCTATAACAGTGACATAACAATGATAACCACTTGTTAAGATTTTTTTTTAAAACTAATGGTGACACCCATAACGGTGACTTAACAATGACAACCACTTGTTCAGATTTTTTGTCAAACTCCACCAATAACGGTGACTTAACAATGAAAACCACTTGTTAAGATTTTTGTAAAACTCCACCAATAACGGTGACACCCATAACAATGACTTAATAATGATAACCACTTGCTAAGATTTTTCGTAAACTCCACCTATAGCGGTGACTTAACAATGAAAACCACTTGTTAAGATTTTTTGTAAACTCCCCCTATAACGGTGACTTAACAATGAAAACCACTTGTTAAGACTTTTCGTAAACCCCACCTATAACGATGAAACCCATAACAGTGACTTAACAATGACAACCACTTGTTAAGATTTTTCATCAAACTCCACCAGTAATGGTGACTTAACAATGAAAACCACTTGTTAAGATTTTTGTAAAACTCCACCAATAACGGTGACACCCATAACGGTGACTTAATAATGAAAACCACTTGTTAATATTTTTCGTAAACTCCACCAATAACGGTGACTTAACAATGAAAACCATTTGTTAAGATTTTTCGTAAACTCATTCTTCTGTATCACTTTTCAGGACGGGAGCCCATACCGGAGGAATGACAAACTGAGCCTGGTCCTTCGCCTATTTGCATCAATGACCAACTTCTCTGAATGAGTCAAGTCACAACGACCGTGGTTCAACCACTTACTAATTTCATCGGGTTTTTTTGGAATATAATACACTTCTGAAGAAGATTTACCATAAAACTCGCAAAGTTCTTGTAATACGATGTCATATCTGAAGGATGACTACGACTTTGTCAATCTATGAGTGACAACTATTTAATCCGTCTGAACTCTTTGAGAAAGAAGTTGAAGAAGCTTTTGTAATGGTTTACTTGGATGTTACTATACTCTAAAGGTTCATCAATCTAACCTTGTCATGGATGATGTCGAAAAGGCTTCAAACTACAACCTACATTACATCATAATATCCATTTTCCCCGTTTATTTAATCTTTATCTCAAGATAAAATAAAATAAATTACATGTATCATTTACAATGCCCACCCGAAAAAATTAAAGCAGCCTAATTATTACATTTTATGGGGTATATCGCAAAATATCATATCTTTGAAAAATGGCTTTATGTCAGCGTCACTCAATATCTGCTCATTCAGAAGCCTCTGCAAAATAGTATCTTTCTGACACAATGGCATAATATTGCAAACGGTTAGTAAAACTCAGGAAATATCCAAGTACAATTCTCAATATGCCGCCTTTATTTTATTTAATTTTGTCATCAAATAAAATTTAATTAAAGTTCGGGGATATTTTTGTAATGAATCATAACCACCGATTCTCTTAGGTGTCTCGTTCACAATTTAATGTCGTTTAAGGGTGCATGTCATAGTAAATCTAAAGGTGTATATAATCTCAAGATAAATCTTCAGTTCTTAAACATATTCAAATATTTCGTAAATGAATCATAATGTATATTAATACGATGTACAAATAATTATGAATATTTTCGAATGTCAAAATACTCAATCGAAGCTTCATCATATTTCATCCATCTCATTCAAAATAAAGATTTTCAATTCAACAACGTAACTCATGCACCCAACGTAACTCATAAATATTTTCGAATAATTAAACTTTCTATGAGAAATGGACTATTATCTCTATATATTATTTGTCGTAAAAAAATAAAATAAACTCATTATTTCAAAGGTATCACGCTCATATTATCAATTATATAAACATCTGACTATTTTCTTAATTTCTATGGGAAACCATACTTATTAAGTATATTCATAATTGTTTATGACACCAATTTTGATTTGACACGTGTGATAACGAAGGAACCGTCCCAACATGTGCCATACCGAAGGAACAACAAGCTGTAATGGTTAAATCATATATGCATCTCTTAAATTTAAATCATAGTTTGGACAATATTCAACATATCTTTTTTCATTTTTAGGTGCGAGGGACCATAATTGGTGTCATTGACCACACTTACGGTTAACTCATATTTGGACTTTCAGATGGACCTCAAACCCAAAATCAAAGATTTATTCATCGCAAATTCATAAAACGATGAACCTTAAACTTATATACCAGATCTACTCTACCCACGAAGAAGATCGCTCATATGGTGATCCGACTTTGTGTTTCTTCGAATAGGTGTTTCGGTTTGACAACACTGGTTTTCTTTCTAGTCAGAGCCTCATTGGGTAGAGGTTCCTCGTAGCAAGCTCCGCCCGTTTCTAACCGAGGTCTGTCGTATTTCAAGATCCCATGATGGTTCATCAGTTTCAAGCTCCCACGGGGGTTCATCACATTTCAAGATCCCATGGTGTTTCGATTTACATCTACCATTAATAGATTTTAATCTCTCAGCTAAATCACTTACCAATTTTCCATATGTGGGGACTCGGTTCGTAATTTGAGGTTGGCCGCCCAATTAATGTCAAAGATGACTCTTGTCCGTAGATATTTTAGAGTTCAAATAGCGATATGGATACCGGCCGTCCATCTATGGTTGTATGGGATCGTGGAATTCATGGTTTCTATGGTAAAAATAATTTTGGGTTTTGAAATTCTGTTTTGCTGATGGAACTATTTAATGAGTTTAGTCGACCTTTATATGTATCGACGATGAATTCCGATTGAAGTTCCATCAAAACATTGTCTCAATTGAATCGCAATTTGTAAATCTGAGGTGGGTAGATCATGTGGTGAAACGGGGTAGCATCATTGGTTTTCTTTCCAGTCCAAGTTTCGTCGGGTAGAAGTTCCTCAGAGCAAACTACGACCAAGGGAATTTTGGTTTCATCTCATCTCAAGGTGTACTATTGCTGAACACACATGCAATGGAATATTTATAGCCTAAGCTTTCAGCTGTTGTACTAAAGTCATGAAGAGTTGTTCTATTTTTCTGATCAATGTGACAGCTACTCACTACCCACATGGTTTTGATCATAAATATTCACGTAACAG
This sequence comes from Sambucus nigra, assembly GCA_949130495.1. Lineage (NCBI taxonomy): Eukaryota > Viridiplantae > Streptophyta > Magnoliopsida > Dipsacales > Adoxaceae > Sambucus > Sambucus nigra. Next base: position 375,883,817 of record OX422214.1, on the reverse strand, counting down.
CCTGGCTTTTACACAAATTGTTGTATTATCTCAGATACCAAGATATTTATTTAATGGATATATTATTCTGCTGATAAATTTTCTGTCACGAAACAGTCCCATCAATAGGCATGCCTTTATACTATTTTCCAACCAATATAAAAGTTGTAACCAGAAAATCTATTATCCTTTCAGAAATTTTACCCGTACAAATCTTACTTTGTAAGGTTTATTAAATGCACAACTGACAGATGCATATGGTGTCTGATCTATTTAAAAAAATGCACAGTTTCGTAAGCCTGATATTCAAACCTTTTTACTGTGTCACACTTAATAGCCTTTGATAACGTGGGTTTTCTTCCTAACTCATTTGTGCCTTAAAAGTCTTAAATTATATTAAAATAATTTTTCAACTAGCGTCCATACCATTTTCTTAAGAAAATATAAAACATGTAGATTAAAGTGTACCTTGTGGTGTGTTGAAATACCTTAAATCAGTATGACTCATGCCTCGTCAACTCACATGTTTTATTGTAACATAATTTGTTATGATACATTTCTCATCAGATGAACTACTATAAGAATATTTATCTAATCATATCAAGACACTCTATAATCAGAACAAGTTAAAAAATCAATTATGCGAGAGGTATTTAATATCAATGTGAATCAAAGAAACTTTTGAGGAAGCTATGAGTAAAGAATTCTTATCTGATATAACAGGCCTCCTATTTTCCTTCTTATATCTTAGGGAAGAAAGTTTCTTTGTCAACCTCTTTTCACTGTCTCCATCCACTTTTTCGAGCGCGAATGAGGCATTACAAAATAAAAATCGTGAATACCTCCCAGCAGAGTCGCCAAATGTAAGAGGAGAGTTTAATATGGGAAAATATTGGATTTTTGTATGTGTTTGACTTGAGAAACTTCTGTTGCGCCTACGTATCAATCATAATCGAAATTAAAGTCATCGTAGTTCGTGGGTTCGTACTATTCACCGAAAAAATCATTATAGTGGAACTCGAGAGGTGAAAGGTTGTGAAACTCTTCTCAAACAAATCATCTCAAAACTCTTTTCTAAAACTCTCTCTAAAAACTCATAAGACAAGAAATCACTCTTCTCTCCCAATAAGCTCTTTCTAAAATGTATGGGGCGAGGCTTATTTATAGCGAAAACTAACACAAGTGGGTTGCCACATGTCAAATAACCCGTGGTGACACATGTCCTATTTTAAGTGTCATGTGTCCAACAACATATATCAAACCCTCAATACTAGAATATTATCTAGTTAATGTTTGATAATACACAAATACACATGATATGTTAGATGCGCATAACAATACCTCAGTCGTGTAAACACATGGACTTTAGTCAATATTAATCATCTCGAACCTCATTTAATAATTAAGTAAGAGGCTTATCATTAAGAACCTCCTACAATCAGAGTTAGTTATATGTGCAGCTATAGTACAAGATGATGAGGGTGTTCAGATACTGGTATATTTCAACAGCAAGGCCCTTCAAGGGGCTGAGAAGAGGTATCCAAGAATGGAAAAGTTAGACTATGCCTTGATGCACGTCTAAAAAAAAAGAAGCCGTACTTTAAAGCACACACCAGGGTCATCCAAACTGACTCATTCCTCAGGCAAGTCATCTATAAACCTGAGAAATCAGGTAGGTTGGTGCACTGGGCGATTGAGTTAGGAGAATACAACCTTATTAATCAGCCGAGAGTCTCAATTAAGGGGCAAGTTTTGACAAATTTTGTAGAAGAGTTCACTTGGTCTGAAGCAGAGAGTGAAGATGTAAGAAGTTGTGCAACGTTGGCCATGATGGGTACCGAGTTGACAACGGCCTCATCGAATGTAGTGAAGCCTCATACGATTGAGACCTATAGGTTTTTGTTTAGGAACGGAGTGATTGGAGAATATCCATTCTCGGATGGTTCATTGTGGAATTTTTTTGTTGATGGCTTGCCCTGTGAAAATGGCCATATGGTCGGCCTCATTGTGTCAGCCCCTGATGGAACAAACGTAGAGTATGCGCTGAGGTTTAATTTCAAGGCCTCGAATAATGAGGCAGAATATGAGGCACTTATAGCTGGAATATCCATTGCAAGAGCCATAAATTTCGGCCAACTACTAGTCCATAGTGACTCTCAACTGGTGGTAAATCAAGTCCTTGGAGTTTATGAAGCCAAGGTCGATAAAATGCCCAAATACTTAGCGAAGATGAGAATGGTGATAAAGTATTTTCGAGTGACTAAGATCATAAGAATGCCTTGGATGGATAATAGCCGAGCCAATTCTTTAGAAAGGTTAGCTTTGGCCACTCGCACAAAAATCAGGAGGACAGTGCCGATCGATATCTTGACTCGACCGACCATAGAAGACGAATTCTTGAAGCCGATCTTCTGCTTCAATTTGAACCTCGACCCATATTGGATGGATCCACTTGTTCTATACATCAGAGAAGGTAGCTTTCTAGACTCTAAAGCCGAAAGAAGGAAACTTAGGTATAAAGCTGCTAAGTTTTCAATCATAGGAGATATTTTATATAAGAAAGGATTTTTACTCCCCCCACTCAAGTGTGTCCACCCATCTGAGGTAGACCACATCCTCAAAGATGTGCATGAGGGTTCTTAATCAATCCACATAGGAGGAAGATCTCTGGCTAAGAGATTAATAACTCACGAATATTAGTGGCCGACCTTAGCTAAAGATGACGTAGCTTATGTCAAGAGATGTGATAAATGTCAAAGGTTCACCAAAGTCCCTCACCAACCTCATCATCCACTAACCTCAATTACCTCACCATGGCCATTTGCAGTTTGGTGGATTGATTTAGTTGGACCTCTTCCAAGGGCCATAGGAAATTACAGATACTTGATTATTGAAATAGACTAATTTTCAAATGGGTGGAAGCTGAAGCTATCGTCTCCATAACAGAAAAAAGGCATTTGAATTCATATAAAAGAATATCATTTGCAGATACGACCTCCCTAACACCCACATCTCTGATAATGGGACACGGTTCAAGAATGTCTCTTTAGAGAAATATTGTCAGAGGGTCGAAATCAAATAATTCTTCTCCTCGCCCGAACGACCTCAGGCTAATGGACAGACTGAGGTTAAAAATAGAACTATTCTTGATGGGATAAAAAAAGAGGCTAGAAGATGCAAAAGGAAGGTGGGCTGAAGAAGTAAACGCTGTATTATGGGCATACAGGACGACAGTTGAAACTCCTACAAGGGAGACCCCTTTTATGTTGGCTTATAGTTCAGAAGCTTTCATCCCTACTGAGGCTGGATTTCCTACTCATAGAATTAAGATGCACAACCCTCAAGGAACTTTGACTGAGAGAAGACTCGACATTGAGATGATTAAAGAAAGAAAAGAAGATGTCGAGGTGAGGCAGGCCGTCTACCAGCAGAAGACTGCCAAATTCTATAATCAGAGGGTGAAAGAAAGGCCAATAGTTGTAGGAGATGTTGTTCTTAAAAAGACATGAAAAAAACCTAATAAGACCAATTCCAATTGGCATGGTCCCTATAGAGTCATTGATGAAGTTGTTCTGGGCACCTATCGGCTGAAGAACCTTTCTCAAACCCCCGGAATGCTGATCATCTCAAGAAGTATTATCAATGAGTTAGTAGTTTTATTATAATGCATGTGTTTGATTTATAGGAATGAATATCAAAGAGTATCAATGTTCCCCTCATTATGCTTGTTTGTTCAATGATTATCCAAATATTTGTATTAATCAATTTTAGGCTTCAGAACGTCATTCGTAGTGAAGTAAGCATGAGAAATCCTTGGGAAACCCTCCTTCGATAGATATGATATTGCTTGGATGGGATGACCATCCATACACTTATAAAAATACGAGGAGGGATGTAATATGAGATGAAATGTAATTTATTTGGTGATCTCAGACCTTAAACATCATTAATTTTGTGAAATATGAGATGAAGCGTCATTTATTTGGAGATCTCAGACCTTAAACATCATTAATTTGGTGAAATATGAGATGAAAAATCATTTATTTGGTGATCTCAAACCTTAAACATCATTTATTTGGTGGAATATGAAATGAAACATCATTTATTTGGTGATCTTAAACATCATTAATTTGGTGAAATATGACCTTAAACATCATTTATTGGGTGGAATATTAGATGAAACACCATTTATTTGGTGATCTCAGACCTTAAACATCATTAATTTTGTGAAATATGAGATGAAACATCATTTATTTGGTGATCTCAAACCTTAAACATCATTTACTTGGTGGAATATGAAATGAAACATCATTTATTTGGTGATCTCAGACCCTAAACATGAGATGAAGCATAATTTATTTGGTGATCTTAAACATCATTAATTTGGTGAAATATGAAATGAAACATCATTAGATTGGTAGCCTCAGACCTTAACATCATTAATTTGGTGAAATATGTGATTAAACATCACTTATTTGGTGATCTCAGAGATTAAACGTCATTTATTTGGTGCAACATGAGATGAAACGTCGTTTATTTGGTGATCTTAAACCTTAAACATCGTGAAACATCATTAATCTGACCAGATATAATGTCTTGATAAGAAGACATTAATAGACACGAGGCATAATGGAATTAGACTTATATTAATGATGAGTGAGATTACAAAAATCTACCTACAAGAGGTTATAATAGTTCATGAAAATATGGGGTTATAACAGAAAGCTTCACAAAACAAACACATAACAGATGAAAGCCCTCGGAGCTGAACTTGCCCTTCATCTGGGGCCGAATCGTCACCAAGTGGAGTTATTTTTTCAAGTCCATCATCAGTGACTTCAACCCCGTCCTTAAGATTGGCAGCGTCCTCATTCTCAGTAAACTCAAGAGGGCTCGTCTCTGTAGGACCACCACAAGCACTCTCATCCTCTCTCAAAGCCTGCGCAAGACGAGCATCACCAAAGTCGAGGTCTACAAAGTCTTCTGGGGATAAGCTCCCAGATTCACCATGCTTGAGGGCAGCCCATCGACAAGCAGTCCCGATGCCCCTCTCAAGATATTTAAAGCCAAAATCTACAAACTTGTCAGAAGTTTTGTAGTTGGAAATGATATTTTCCTCAGCCTCGACCAATGCAGTTGTAACAGCCTCATCAATCTTAGCCTGGATGATCTCATCTTTGGCTTTCAGAGCCTTATTGTGCTCTTCCTTTACATGCCTAATCTGGTTATCCTTCTCCTTCAAATCCTTCTCGGCCTTTCCAAGATCAGACCTCAACCCAATCTCCACCTTCCCGGCACCCTTACCCTTTTGGATTAGAGGCATCCTCTTCAGGGTACAGTCGGCCAAGCGGTGAAGAGAAACCACTCCCTGCAGAAAAAAAGATCAGATGCATAAGTAATGATGTTTTAAGAAATGTAGAGACAACACTTAAAAAAATTGGTTCATCCGCCTACCTGAACTGACCGGTGTAAAGTAAATTCCACCAGCAGAAGAACATCCAAATATTGGAGAAAATGATTATCCTCCACAGTAAGGATCCCATCGATGGCATTAGCGACTTTCAAACAGTGACCAATCACGTTGTCACTGATCTTCTGATAAGATAGCCGAGCAGCCAAGGCGTCATCCGTAGATATTGGGATGGCACGATTAGAGTGTTGAGTCTTATTTAGGTGAGAGGAAAGGGGTCTGTTGGAGCTTTCCTCTTCTTGGCATCATTATCGACCTTAGTAGTATCGACATTCTTCCTAGTCTGAGCCGGGGGAGGAGTTGTCTTGCTACCTAATCTGTCAAGGAGCTTGCCGAGATTGGGGGTAGACATTTCCCAAAAGTCGTTTGATAGACATTCTGTTCGATCTGCAAAAAGACAAGTCGCATAATTAATACATCAATTATTTACAGATACGAGACATAACATAATGAATTTTTGAAACTTACACAGCTCGGACAAAAGCCCCCCCCAGGTATGTCTGGGTGAGATAATAAGGGGTTATCAAATATTCATACTGGACGAGTCGACCATTCTGGACTTGACTACGAAGATATTTGATGTCCCTAACGTTATCTAGACTTAACCCAGGGTTCGATTTGTCCAAAATAGAGGCTTTAGCCCACCTCAGAGGGGTTCTCGGCTCAGATGTTCCGCAAGCCTGGTTTGGGCCAAACTCCCAGGCACCTGAGACAAAGAAGTATATGGGTTTCCAATTATGATTTGAGGTCTGAGTGACCAAAAGAGGTATATTTTTGGACATGTTGGCTACGAAATGGTAATAGCTCGGATGGTTCTTAGCAGACGAAGGTGTGTAACAACCGATAAATACTCTAACTGGAAGGTCGGTATGATGAATAACTTTCCAGAAAATGATGGCTCCGATCATAACCATCTATGCATTAGGAGATAATTGGGAGGGAGAAAGGTTTATATAAGAGATGATGGCTCGGATCGTAGGATGGATGGGTAGATGAGAACCCAACTTTAAAATCTACTCGTAAACATAGATCTCTCCATCTCGTCCATCAAAGGCCCTCTCATATTTAAGTGTCTTCCTCAGGGAGATTGAAGGACCTATTTCATAAAGGTTTCTAAATGCTAAGAGGTCAAACTCTGTGACAAAATTCTCATACTCAGCGGCTATGGAGGTGTACACATTTCTCCCTTCCTCATAATTATCTTTAGCAACCTCAATTTGCGTTCTTGTAGGGATACCAGTGGGAAACCTCTTGGAAAACTCAGACCCTGTGGAAGCCGATAATGGAATTCCATCCATCACAGGAGGAAATGCAATGCAGGGCCCTAATATTTCTACAAAGTCAGAATTGTGTGAAGTACCAACATCTTTGGAAGACGCAACATGAGAAGAAGCCTCCTCATCATCATAACCTACACTTTGATGAGGGGAACAGTCCATGGACTCTTCATACGAGTCCATGCTTTCGGCTGGAGATGTGGACATAGGGTTTGCTGCAGATGACTCAGACATCGGGTCATAGGCCTCGACACGCTCAGGGTATACAACAACTAAGGGAGGTGGAAAAATTGGATGAAAGGGGAAAGCCTTAACCTTTCGGCTCTCGGATTGGGCCAACTCTATCTGCCTAATTTTTTCAAAACACTTCTCTGTCAGATTTGGAAACTCTTTTGCTAACTTCTATAAGGATCGTATCATTCGAGAGACGAGGTTAAACTTGAATCGAACTTAATTAATGGAAGACAAATAACTTTTAATAGGAGAGTTAAAGGATCAAATTCTAGGAATTTGAAAAGTTTATGTTGAACACTAAGAATAATGGTGATGAAGCTTGCCGGAGATGGTGGCCGAAAGGTCAACTGAAAACCTAAAAATAGCAACCAAGGCCTAACAGCCCCCCAAATCAGCTAAATGAAACCTAAAAACCACCAAGCAACTAGATTCTTTGCCTTAAAATCCCTAACAGTCTTTACGGTTGTCATCGAAAAATATGGAGATCTTTAGAAAAATAAGCAAAAGACTAGAAAACGAGAAATGGAGAAATCAAAGGGAAAAGAAAAATACTTGAGCAAGGTCAAATGATTGGGGTGGAGGGAGAAAGGCATGAAACAACCTAAATTTGTAAGTGATGAAGACAGTTAGCTATGGAGATTTTTGAGTTGCTGCCAAGAAATCACAGAAGCAGGAGAAAGAGAAAGGAAAAGGGAATGAAAGAATTTTTGGGCTTTTAAATACCCAAACAATGATTGTGCGCATTTCCCTAGGCATCTCATCATCATATTTCGAAACCCTAAGCGTGCAGTCACCCAATTTGGCTTGGGGAAGCCGATGACCAATTACAAGGGTGACATGTGTCACTATGCTAGTCCATATGCAACTAATTCATCAAAAAATCCCTTTTATAGCCAAGTACACATACCCCTCAACCTCATATTCACACAGAAGTCTAATGTCTAGGGGTGATTGACATGACCAAAGTACACGCTCGTACTCTGAAAAGAGACGTCGTCTCGACTCATGGCCGATTCATTAAATAATCCCCACAAGTCAGTCGCAGGATAATCCATATAAGGATCGGCCTACGTGTGCATCAACGTCAGCTACATAGGAAGCCGATATCAACAATAGTTCCATATGCTCAACTAGGACCCATATCGTACCCAGTTGTGGTCGATAGCACGAGTGGGCATGGTCACCCAACCTTGGCTAACCCGATGGGATGAGGTTCTATCTATGTTTGTACGCTTGATAGCTCGGTCGGAGCCAACAACCTCATAACCAGGTAGGTCGAGGTTCCAGTGAATGACATCAAGCAGTTCAAGCTCAAGCAAGTACAAAAAAGACCTAGAGCACATGGGTGAAACCGTTATAACTAAATCATTCCCTCATGCGAGGGAATATTTGGTCATCATGTTCCACATAAAGAATCACCAGGTGTCAATAGTGGAATGGCTAAAGAGTAGGTCATTCATGCAAATAACATGCTTGGGGGGGGGGGGGGGGGGTAAACTACACCCCCTAAGAACTATATATATCATTTATCTTCTTTATTGTAAAGGGACTAATCATAAACCCGAGCATAAACTCTGAACATTTCTTTGTAGTAAAGAGAGATAGTGGAGTGATTGTATCACTAAGGCCATTAGAGCCCTTATTTCATAGTGAAGATCACACACACCATCACAGTGGAGTAGGCTCCGACCGAACAACTAAAATTCATGTGTTGATTCCTCTTCACCTCACCACCTTATTTTTTGTATTGCCATATTTCCTCCATTATTGCACTGGTTTGAGCTCATACTATCATACTTATTTGCTGGTATATAATTCAGTATCATCAGCTGTGGATTGATTAAAAGGTGTTTCACAGTGATTCACCTTTGTGCTAAGAGTTGAGTAGCCTTGGCATGTTATTTCTCTTTAAACTGAGGTCTATTCTAGGCGTCATTCATGGAGGAACTATGGTGTTTTGGTATCTGAACTTGGTTGGAGAGACATGTTGGAACGACTGGTCATTCTAGGAGGAGTAAAAGGTGACTGCGGTCTGTTATAGTGTTGTGGCCATTTCTTTTAGGACAACGAAGGTCTTAGGGGGCAAATAATATTTTATATTCCAGAATATTAATATTTTTAAATGTTACATTTTTATTTATAACAAAAGATGTTTTTATTTATAAAAAAATTAATAAAACATCATTAAAAAATTCAAAAATCTATTTTGTAAGAAAGTTATAAAATAACTGTTTTCGAGTATTTTATATCGTGATCTGCCCTTGGCGTGAGACGTGTAGAATTATTAGCCCCGTCTTAAAAAATGTTTAGTTTATGGCCCCTTACACGTGTTTTTAGTACATAATTTGCCAAAAATACCCTTTGCATGATAACCAGTTAATAACAAGTTGCAAAATGCGTGTGATTTCAATGATAAGCCACATACCAATATTGTTTTGTATTCAATGATCAGTTGAATTACGGAATGTAAAAGATTACTTCAATGATTTTTGAAAATTGTTACGTTATATAAGATCTTCTTATATACGTAAATCTTCTTCATTTTCAAATATCATGAGTCTTTTAGAGTTCTTATGAGCATTGAGAATTCAACCTTTCTTAAAAAGTTAATGATGGAAAACTATTATGCTACATGTTTTGTCAAACATGGTAAATTGAGTGCTTCCATAGTGATTTCTACAGTGTCCTCATATGAGGATTTTGTTGAAAAAATATGTGCAAAATGGGAAAATTTGAGATGAACATCATTTTATATAAGTTATGAGGTCTTAGGTGATCCATGTTTTATATTAAATGATGATATTAATATGGAGAACATTTTTGGATATATATATATATATATATATATATATATATCCTACTAGTTTGGATAGGGTTGATATAACATTAAGTCTTGAAGGGCATGACTATGAGTCTTAATCTGATGAAGGTTATACTTCATCTGATGATGGATTACACTATGTTGAAATTGATATAGATATGTAATCCAACATTAATGCATTTCAGAATAGGACATTAATGTCATACATCTGGGCTAATTTAATTATAGGAGTTGTTAAATATTTGACGGTGGTGAAATTCAATTTATAATGGATTTGAGTTTGATTATTTAAAGAATGAACACACTAGATTGAATGCACTGTGTTCAATGAAACCCAACATTGGTTCTAAATGTCAAATTCACAATTCGATTGAACAATGTTATGATTTTTTTATTACAATGACATTCAGTGGAGATCATATGTCTCGATATATTATGCGCACTAGAAAGAATCGTAGGGTAACATCAATCCTAGTTTCATAGTATATTGTGGGTGAAATACTTTAAAAAACCTTTGACTAGACCCTACAATGTAGTTTAAGAGTTAAACTCAAATTGTGGCACACAAATCCCATATCATTATTCTTGGTTGGGTGTTGAAAAGGCAAGGGCACAGTTATATGGTGATGCATGCCTTTCATTTAATCAACTTAGGTGGTACACTGATGTTGTTTGGAAAATAAATCCTGGAAGTGTTGTTGGCTTAAGTTAGACATCATCAACAAAGAGGTTCAAAGGGTTTTTTTGTTTCTTTTGGAGCAGGCATCTGGTGATTTAAATTTTTCCACCTAATGAAATTTCTTGATGGTGCATTTTTTGAAATTAGATACAAAGGAAATTTACTTGATGCTATAACAAAGAATGGAAACTAAGGTATGATATGTATTAGCGGTTGGAATTCATATTTTAGAGTTCCTTTTAATGAAATTTTTCATTGTGATTTCACATTTAGTTTTCGCAGTGAGATTTTGTATTGAGATTTTGCATTGCAAAATGATACATTATGTGAGATTGTAATGTGAAATCTCAATGCGCTAGATTTTTATTTCTAAATTGCACTCAAAAGTTGAAACACAAAATGTTAGATTCGAAATTCAAAGAGGAAAAATAACTACAAAATATAGCATTAATAATATAAAACTTCGGAATGTGAATGTAAATGTGATGGGGAAAATTAATACTATATTACAATATGTATTTAATTTCAATATAAATATAACAAACATTCAAACAAATGTATTACTTGTATTGAAGTCCTCACTGGAGGAATTTTAATAATTTTCAAACGGCGATCCTATTGTATTTCCTAGTAGGATTTCTTATTACCTTCTATCATCAGAGTGGATGTATGTGCATTTTGTTGTTACAATAGATAAGAACCATTTGTGGTTCCTATAGACATATTCGTACGAGACATGATACATCAATTCCATAGTAAACACACGACAATTTTAGAGTCTAAGCATGTGGATTTTTTCAACTCTTTATGTGATTTTTTTAGCATTTCCAATAACAATGATGTTAAGATCGAATATGAATCAAATATCTTCATACAAGTAGTAAAAACCAAACTATTTGTGAGCCGTGTAATTAAGCCGAAGAAGAAATTCAATAGTGTCACCATTGACTTGTTTATTAGTTATTGTAAACGACTTCGTGTTGTTTAGATCATCGTAAAAGCATCCAATTGTTTTGTATTTAAACATTACTAGGGTTTGTACTTTATACGGGTCATTACTTTTGGTGTTTTATGTGACTTTTAACATTCAATTAGAATGTGGAATTGGGGGGAAAACAAATAAATGAATTGAATTTAGACACGGGTGCAAAAAATGTAATAGATATCGAAGATGAGGAAAACTAGAGATGGTTCTTAAACCAACTTCGTCGTGTTGTTGGTTATGACCGAGAGATGAATTTCATTCCTGATCATACTTATGGGTTGAAAGAATATTTGATTAAACTTTTCTCTAGGAGTCACCACTCCTACTGTGTGCAACATCTCAAAGGGAATTTAAGGAATTTTTTTAGTGGTGGTAATTAATACTCTAAAGCTCTACGAGAAACAATTATACGCAGGTTAAAAGATATATCTTATGGTAATACAATGGAGGTATTTGATAAGAGTATGGATGATCTAAGGAATTATAGTGGTGAGAAGATAATTTTTTTTCTGGATGATTGTGATATAAAACACTGGGCACCAGTTCAGTTCACTGGTAAATGGTATGACGAAATTTATTCAAATGTGGCCAAATCTTTCGACTCATGGATTAGGAATTCTTATCATTTACTGGTTACCAGAATGGTTGACCATATAAGAATGAAGATAGTGAACATGATGTTAAAAAGGCACAAAAAATTAAGAACTTAGCCCGATGTGTTATTTCCTGATATGGAAAAAAGGTTGCAACTAAGTATAAAAGACGATAGTACTTAGTGTGCAGCCCAGTCCAAAGATGGAATATTTGAGGTGGTTTTCCCTACTTATTCCATCACGGTCAACATTGATGACGAGGCTTTCTCGTGTGGCGAGTGGAAAATAAAGCGATTTTCGTGTGCTCATGTTGCTACAACGATGCATAAATATGACAAAAACAACTACAAATATGTGGACCGATATTTTTATATTGAAACGTTTAGAAATTCTTATAGGGATCACATTTCACCAATCCATATTATTAAAAAAACCATAGTTCAAGTTAAAGTATGCGCTCATCATATTACTAAATCCAAATAAACTACCAAGTCGTCCAAGAAAGAAGAGATTTCCATCAAAATGAGTGCCTAAAACGTCAACTAAATATGGTAGATGTAAAAAATTTGCATCTCATAATAGTAGGACATGTAAGGAGGAGATAATCGAGTGCATAATAAATGGGTAATAAAAATTATGTTGATTGATTTTAATTAACTACCCACATTTTTAATTTCTCACTGCCAATTAATATATTTCTCATTTCCAGATTAAGTAATATCTCAGTGTGTATATATATATATATATATATATATTACTGATAAAAATTCAAAATTACTTGGAATAAATTTTCTATGTAGTTAGGAGTGTAATTTTGATAAAAACAAATACTATTTTATTTTGACAAAATAAAAACTTCACTTGCTAATGTCGTAATATTTTATGAAATTTTAATTAAAACTTTGTTCACTACCTGAAGTGAGAACCGCTAAAATAATCAACTTATTAAAGAATGATTTTGTTGATTTCCTCTAGTGATGACTACTAAAATGGCAGTCAAACGCATATAGGAATTTATGACCTACGGTTCATATAATGTTACAGTGACAAATATAGTTGTTCGCATTAAGAAAAACTATATTTCACTATGTGAAATATAATACTTCTCTGTGCGAAATACATATTTGATAACTACAACTTGTTACGTGTTTCGATACAATATCTTGCTATGTTTTAGAACATAATCATAACATGTTAAAATTTCCGAATACAACTTGTTGCTATTGTTTGGAACATAAACAACAAATTAGAAATATATTTAATAGGGGTAACTGATGAAATCGTCCTTCTGTGTTCTTCACTATCTCTTGAACAATGCATAAATACCTCTTTACCAACTTCGACACTTTAGAGGTCGATGCTGGTTTCTTGATAGTCGTTTGCTATGATAGGTTGGGGAAGCGCGAAAATAACTACTTGTATTTAATTAAGACGATTTCCTTTTCACTAGTACAATTTCGAATGCATATATTGGTTTCATAATAGTAGTTTGCTTCTATGAATATGTGAGAGTCACAAACCAAAGGTGAAACTAGTATTCTGAAACCAACATATGCACATGATATTGTACTAGTGAAAATGATATTGTGTTGATTTCATACAAAAAGTTCATCCGAGCATCACCACCCTGGTAGAGTCAAAGGAGGAAACTTCTAGGGTAAAACCATTTTAAATCGTCTTCCTAAATGATGAAGTTTCTAAAGTGGTCTTTAGACCGTCTTTGGTCTTCAATCTCTCGTCTCCACCGAATAAAAATAAATTTAGTTTTCTTAAACATCTTTAAAGGACGGTTGAATAAATTCTGAAATGGCCTTTACACCTCCTATTATTTTGGTTTAATACAAGTAGTTCCTTCCGAGCTTCCCCAACCGACATGCCAAAATTTATCAAGTGGTATTTAAGAACTTCCTCAATATCTTTAAGTTATTGTCTCCTCTTCATTTCATATCCAAATAGTCTTGCAAACTTCTGGTAAGGTTAACCATTGACGAGAGAACCAAAGTTACAAAAATATTATAGTTTGTGTTTTGATATTTTGTAGAGAGGATGTATGAAAATATTAGAAAAATAAGATTAATGTATATTTATAGATAGAAACAATGTGTGTATATAAGTGGTAATATAAACACAACGTCATTTCATTATCAGACTTTTCAGATATCGAAACAATCTTTTCAGTATACGCACAAATCATTAATTAACATTTTTGAATGCGTAGCCTTTTATAATTACTCTCTAAAAAGTAGTGTAACATCTCCTCTCAGTGTATCGAATTTAATCCATCACTATGAAGCAGATAATTCCAATTAAGAAGGGATAATTGCAATACATACATAAATAACTTAACATATAAAAATATGATATTTTTGTAGTCCTCGCTAGAGGGAGGGAAAAAGTTTTAATACTTATCAATATATGGTATTTTCAACTACCACCAAATATACATTTTTCATTATTACTTTTCACACAAGCATTTCATTTTCCAAGTGGTGGAAATTCTACAATTTGGTATAAACAAAGTTAATAGATATAAATTTTTTTTTAATAATTATTAATATAAAACATTACATTCCGATTTCCTCTATTGCACACTATAAAAATAACATACATTTGTGTTATTTATGCATAACAAAATAACATTAAAATACTATTAGATTTAATTATAATTAATAAGCAACGTTTCGCACTAAGAGTTCACATTGACATTTCGTAATAAGAAATCATTACCTATATAGAAAAGATTTTCAACTACCGTCATATATACATTTTTCATTATTACTTTTCACACAAGCATTTCATTTTTCAAGGGGATGAAATTTCGAAATTGCATATAAAATGGCACATATTTTTTATCTCAATGATGAATAGCTAATTAAGATATTTTAACTTTTGTCTACTGTTAATATTTTGAAGGCACTTGCTAATTAAGAAAGTCATCATTATTACTTTGTCCTAATTTTGACATTTCACAGTGAGAGTTCGCAATGGCATTTCGTTGTGTGACGGATAAGGTTGAGAGGGATTGTACTTTTTGGGAGGAATCATTCCGGCATTTTGAGGTGGGAGCAAGGAATTTAAGGTTTTATAGCCGATATTCTCGGTATGAGTATGCTTGGGATGTACATAAAGATTTTAAGAGGATTTTCTCTACGGAAGTGTATGAGCAGCTAGATTGTACTGACTGCAAAATTGAAGCAATCCTTAGAAGGACCACTTCTTCAAACATAAGATTGAGATTATGATGCTTAACATATGTTATATTTTTTATTTTCAAAAATGGTTCCCAATACTAAAAATTGTAAAAGTAATGTTCATCTTGCATTGATAAATTAGTATATTTCGCAATGCGAAATATACTAATTTCTCAAAGCATACTCTAATATATATATATATATATATATATATATATATATATATATATATATATATATACAGCACCGCGGAATTAATAAAATAATGAAGTGAGATATTATTATATTCCTATTGCAATTTTTTATTCTTTTTCAATATGAATTGCTCTAGCGAGTACTATTACCATTAAAAGAAAGAGATATTAATGTTTTGTTTTAGCAAAAAAATATTACTAAATAAATATATGATAACAAGGACCCTTAGCAAAAAAGGAAAGATATATATAAATGATGCAATTTCACATATTTTTTTTAAAAATAAAATAAACAATTGTTATTTTCCCTTTATTATATAACAATTACACATGTAATCATATATTTAGACGTAAATTCAACTAAAAATAATAAAATACAAAGAATACAATGGTTGAGCACTTTGTTTGTTATCTGTTTGCAAAAGACCAAACATAGTGCAATTTGTATTTTATGTACTTGATCAAATTCAAAATTAATTTTTTACTTAATGTTTGCATTTTTATTTATTAAGATTTACAAAAAATGACAATGTATAGTAGATGAACACTATTTATATAAAATGATGAATGGACATAAAATATACATTTCAATCTACAAATGGAACAACTCGATATTTGTATAAAAATGCTAATGATAAGAAATTTTTGTTGAAACAAAAATGGAAAACTTTTTCATTTTTTGGAACAATTACTATTTTTGAAAATCTAATAAATATGGAGAATAACCATTTTATTATGGTAACCGGTTATTGTCGGTCAACACTTTATAGTGTCAGTTTGTAAGTCACATGTCATGCATTTTTCAAGGGTATTTTATTAAGCTACGCATGTAATATTTAGGGAAAAGGGACTTAGACTAACTATGTTTTAAGACGGGGCTTCTAGATCCAAACGTTTCTTGCAAAGGGGGGATCGTTGACCGCCTCTATTTTATATTCAAGATATTATCATTTTTTAATTTTCATAAAATTATATTTTTTTCTTCTGAATATTAATGTAACACCTTTTATTTTTAATGACTTTTAAAATGGAATTAATTAGACTTAATTGTGGGATAATTGAAAATTAAATCTGGATTTAAATCTTACTCGAGAATAAAGTAATATGTGATTTATGCTGAATATTAGTTGTGATTACAAGTAATATATATGATTATGATTTTATAAAATTATCACGAGTGATGAATACGACAATTACGGTAATTAAGTCTCCCTGCGCGTGTGAGTTGTGTCGGGACTATAATTAAATGGAATGAAAAGTAAATTGTTTTTATGTCATTCTAATGGTCATTTGGACTGCACCAAAGTGTCTTGAAGGGTTTAAATAGTCGAAAAATTCTACCTGGGGGATTACTTTGGGTCTCAGGGCAATTCGGAACCAAACAGACACCCAGATGAGTATTTTGGTCATTTTCTAGAAATGGTGAATAGTACCCACAAAATTTGAGTATTATTATATAAGCCTAAGAGGTGGTAGAATTCAGATTCATTCACAAAAAATTAGAGGAAAAGACTTAGGGGAGAGTGACAGACTTATGTGGGAAAGGAAGAGACTTCTCTTGGAGACCAAAAGCCAATAGTCATTCTGCACCACCACCACCACGAGAAGTTGGCAGGAAAAAGGAGGAAAACCAATAGAGTTATATTCTCCAACTATTCAGACATACAAATTTAGAGGGAAGTGATTAACTATTGCTAATTTTACCATGTATATTTTCCATGTTAGGCTGTTTAGAAAACTTAGAAAAATGATATGAATTAAGATGATTTTTGATGAATCCTTGAAATGAGAATTGCGTAGGATTGATATCTTTCTGAGTTTAGAATCAACTCCATGAAATATGTGAATTATTTGGTGAAGAAATATGTTGTTTACATGATTGATTGATGATAAAGTCAAAAACTAGAATTCTTGAGATTTAATATGGAATATGGGTAAATTTAAACATGTTGATGATGTTTAATTGATTTGGATACGTTAGAACTTGCCCATATGTGTTAGTATATGATTTGGGTTACATGAATATAAATTTGGAGATGTTTAAATATGATTTTGGTGGTTAAAGAGTATGAAACCCGTAACTGTTAAGGAAAATATGGGCAAATATCTGATCGATCGATCGATCGAACCAAGAATGTCGATCGATCGAATGATCGATTGATCAACCAAAATCTTCGATCGATTGACTCCCCCTAGAAATGTGATTTGTTTCCTTTAAAGTTTTGATTAAATCCCAACTTTTAGAAATCTTTGATGTTGATTAATTGAACATAATGGGACTTGGGGAAAGGCAGTAGAACATACTTAAGACACGAAAAATATTATTATGTTTGGGATTTAATGAGGAAATTAATAAGTGCTAATGGAATAAATTATGGTGGAGAGTTATATAAATTGAGGTTTAACTCGGATAAAGGATAACTTAAGGTTAGTACCAGTATTAAGAGGGTCATTAATTACTGGAATAAGCTTAGGCTTATATGGGATTAACCCTAAGAAATGGAATGAAGAGTTAAGATTGAATAAGAGATTCTCGAGAAATAAACTGTCACACCTCACTTAAAATAATAACGGGTGGCCAGCCCTATACTACATTAAATCAAGAATCTTAGATGGCTCATTCTCAGCATCAATAGACTATACTAAAATAGATAAGGCTAACTACCCAAAACTATAAAAGCAGATGCCAAAATTTAAATAAAAACATACAATGGAAATAAAACCAATAATGAGAATGACTATTAACGTGAATTAAGAATATACATGTTCAACATGAAGAAAGAACATACCCTCAATACATCATAAGTACATACAAAAATATACCCGAATAAGCTGTCGGGTCACAGACAATACAATAACCATAAAGAAGAAATATAAACAACTACATATAACTCTTGGGTATAAACCCGATGCACAACATGAATCCTATCTAGATTTTCAAAGGAATAGAAAGCGACTACAATCTAAATCCCGCAACAGTCCGCATCTGCTACGACTCCCAAGACTCTGGATAGAAAAGCATTCTGTATCCATACGATAGGACACCTGTAGTAATATATGTATATATAGAAAGAGAAATATAAACTGGTCAGAGCCCGAGGTGTAAAATGTTTAGCAAGTGTGTTAACCGTGCATAATAAATATAAATGCACTATTTTAAAATTAAAGTGGAGTCTCACTCTCGTGAAACCCCCAACTCACCTCTTATTCTACAGCGCTCACCTAGGCGTGTCCCGGAGCCTTAATTAAGTTACCCCACCCATATAAGTACAACTTACCTTACAATAGGCACCGCCCATACCAATATGACCTGCCATCCTAGCATAACCCAAGAATCCTTTCCATTCATACTCCCACAAAAATATATACATACATATATGCCTTACTAGGCTCTAGTGGTTCCAATTTATTAACTTAAACCAGTTATGAATCTTAATACGTCACACATTAACATTAGGCTTCAATATAAGAGTTTATTCTCTAACCAACATGCATACAAATATTAAGGAAAAAACTTCTTTCTACTCTCAACATTGCACTACTTTTCGTGCGTGGGGCATCTCGCAAAGCGAAATCCAAATAAGGAACCCCCCGATGCACTACTCCTTGACAATGTCGATCGTAGGGATCCATCATGTCATCTACATTTATCATACTACTACAACTACTTAAATAATGAGTATTATATCTAAGAACATAAATAGAATCTCTATCTAATCTCCTTGAGATCGATATAACCGCAATTGATTCTGAATATGGTCCTCCGACCCTAATAAACTAGTACACCAAAATCACCCAAGATGTACATCATAGAAACTCCATATCCTCTTCACGTATAGGATGGATAAATATATATTTACTCTAAATATATATATAATCAATCATTCAGTCCTATAACCACGTATACATAACACACATAATGTAAACTTTGCAATACACATAACATAAATGGTTATATGATACTAAAATACTGCACCATGCTATCATCTTCCAGGAATTACTCACTTTCACCGGGGGTCACCACCTATTGAATTATTATCACACCGCCATGGCGACAAAATCAATCATAACGTATGGGAAGCGATCATAGTTCCTAACTGGCAAGTGAGAACGACCCATACCCAAGACTTCTCACCCCCAAAAATATAAAATCACACAAATAATAATGGACGACTATGACCTGGGAAATATACACACCCTGCTCCTCATGCTAGGGGCTCACCCTCATCGCGAAACATACCAGGATAGCATGTGCCGAGTATGTTTCACACCATAAGTATATATATAATTCACACACTATAGATATATGCATCCACATGATAACATAATATAATCAAACCATCACACATGGTATAGTTATTCACGCCATAAGTGCACACATATATACATATCTATACATATCTATATATGTACATATATACATACCATCTCTCGTTCGTATGTATGAAACTTATAAACTCGGCTATTAGTATACATGATCCTCAATATACTAGCCGTCACTCCAATCATATTAACTTAATTCGTAATATCAATACGATCCCTCGCTTGAAGGATATTCATTATTTTCCCTTATGATATGAATAGTCTTCTAATATATTTAACCTTAAGGTTATCAACCCAAAGTTTAATGTGTGTAACAATCACTACACATCCCGTCAATATCTGAAAGCACATCGATATATCTAGTAATAATTTCAACTATTGGTATGCACATAACTAATAGTCTACAAACCTCAAGCTCAATCTTAAATTCATTCCGTGATCCCATCACTTATTGGAATCCCCGTTGTTAATCCCACACCGATATATAACAACTATCCCGACTAGATTTTCAACACATTATTCTAGTTGATAGTATGACCCAATCGCTCCCAATTTCGACTACGGTTCAATTATCCCTATGAACCCTTAACATTAACACATTTATGATATATTCCTTGAATTTATCATCACTAAGGATACGCGACCTTTACCTCTCATTGGTCCCAAATCATATCTTGAATAAAATTATATCACTATAAGGATTCGTCACAAATCTCGGCCTATAATTTCACGTCATGCCTTTACCACTCTCCCAAAGAGTCCTAAACCTTAAGCCATATCTAAACTCACTTCTGATCTCTAAATAGAACTCCCATCCTCAATGAGATTCCCCACTATACCTCAAAATATCAGTTATTAATACACACATACACAAAAAGGGACTATCTCCATAATTCACAACTAATTCATGATAGCTCACCACCATCATGTTAATAAAATACGCCTATCATTCAGTCCCATAATCCTTTCCTTCCCAAGGCATCCTACCCTTATAAATTAATTTTGACATAGGCCCAGAAGACCTTATAAATACTAAGGCACAAATATCTTAACATTATATCATAACCCTCCATAACAAGTCCATTAAGAAGGCCCCTAAGAATAAAACCCAAAAGAAAAGGGGTAGAAGAAAATCCCAATATTGGGCTAAAAATAGAGGACCGGTCGACCGCTCCCAGACCCCTAGTCGATCACGGGTCCAAAATTTTCCCTACGAAGAATGCAGTAGGCTTTTCCTTTAAGGCGCGATCGACTGGTCCCCTCGGCTCGATCGACCGTCCATACTAGATATTTGGCCCTTTTTCCATTTTTGAGCAAAGCCAAACTCTCTAAACACCCAATTATTATCATCCAACCCTCTATCTTTAACTCAATCATATTCCTCACATCAAAACCCAACCTAAAACTCATCTCATCAACTTAAATGTCATCAATCCTATATATAAACATCAAATTCAAGTTTTAGTCCCAAAATCTAGGTTTTCACATATAACCCAAAAGTCCATTTCTTTTATCCACAAATTATAAAATGAAATATTTAACAAGATTAAACACTTGCCTCAAAATTGTAGAGGTTGAATCATCCCTGAAATCGCGTATGGGCCGTAAATCTCCAAGATTTCTCATCTCTCTCTCTCTCTCTCCTTCTTTCTATTTTTTTTTCCTCTTCTAGGGTTTCCTTTCTTTCTCACAAATGAGACTGGCCGATCCGTAAGACTCTTAAACCTTTAAAACTTAAGTCCCAGATTTAAATGGTAATACACACTTTAAATGACCCGTTTACTCCAATTCGAGTCAATACTTACTGAAAAATATTCCGGAATCGAAATAAACCCCAAGGA
Source organism: Sambucus nigra (assembly GCA_949130495.1). Lineage (NCBI taxonomy): Eukaryota > Viridiplantae > Streptophyta > Magnoliopsida > Dipsacales > Adoxaceae > Sambucus > Sambucus nigra. The sequence continues at coordinate 375,862,230 of OX422214.1, read as the reverse complement.
TAATCATTTCAACTATCTTGACCCATCCGAAACCAATGGCGCACTTAAAATCGACATCTGGAATACTTTATAATGTCTTAAATTTTTGGACCTTGCTTTCCAAATTTAAAATTCTTCAATTTAAATAAATTTTATTTCTCCTAAAAATTTAATTTCTCAGTCCCAAAGTCACGAGGTATTACATACTTCCCCCTTACAAGAATTTCGTTCGCGAAATTTAAGTTATGCCTAGGACTTCGAATCTCATCTAGTCATTACATCTATCCTCAACATCACTATACCTATCTTTCCCACTTCTCACATCGAATTATTTAGACTTTATAAATCAAACTAGCTACCCAGGGCGCCCATACACCCTGTACCCGAGCTCCACTCGCAAAAACATAACCCGACTCCACTAGCCTCAAATCAAAATATAATTCTCAACAGATATCAATAGCAACATATTACATATATATAAAAGTTTGAAATTCCCAATCGTTGAACTCTTCTTAATTCCTGACATTCGCTACCTTCATGCGGGGGAGGTCTCGCAAGCGAAATCCAAATAAGGAACCCTCCCAATACACTACTGGGTAGCTATGTCGGGGATTGAGATCAGTTGAACCAGGGTTAAGGTTTTATAAAATATTTTCAAATCATAGATATTTCCCAAAGGCGTATATAATAATATAATATAAAATAATTTCATGTCTTTTGACACGCCAAACAAACACTTTATGTTCAAGACACAAGGCCTTAACAAATACAATACTCTCACCAATACCTAGCTCTCAAAACTAGCACAACCATGAGCTAAATTCGCCGCTCAACAATGATCTGCCAAACTCTGAACCTCTCAGTTATACAATTCCTTTACATCACATCAAAGCATTTCCACAAGATAAGTCCTTCCCTCGTTGGAACACTACAATTACATGATGTAGCCTATCTATAAAACAATAACATTATAACCACTACTCAAAAAACCTTAACAATCTGCACTTCCAGAAATCAATAGCACAGCTCTCTACTAGCTCATTGCAAAACGATCTATTATCCCACAAGATTCCATACAAGGACCACATTTGCTCACTCCTTCCTCGAAGGATTTTTTTTTACATCCTATGGTTATAGAAGTTAACCACTCGTTATAAACCCAAAGAAACGTATTCCATCTTATACTTTCATAATCAAATTGTTTCACTTCATCCATGAATCCCTATTCAAAGTCCTCTACTTATTCCAGGACAATCCTTCTTCCTATAGCCTATTTCTCCACAAGATAAATATCTTCCCAAAAATTCTTCTTAACCATCCTGAAAGACAAGGAGCTATTGCGACCCCCTGACAACTCCTTCAGTCCTTCTCAATGGACCCAAGTCTCCAAATTTCTTACTCATTCTTCCAAAAAAAAGATGATACTCCTAACATTGGGACAATTCCATAAACCACCCAAGGGATCCACTATTTGTTTATCCTCAACACTTCCTTCATCGATCACCGAATTCTCCATTCGAGTCAATTCTCATTCTTATCTCCGCTTGAGTCGTGGAAAGAAAAAACCTCCTGCCAAAGCGTACCCAAAATCTATTATGGGTATTGTATCTCTCATCTTGCCCCTTTTTGGACAACTTATTCCTGGAGATGTCTGAGACGAGAGCAACTGCATCAGAACGTCATTCAAAAATTCACATTGCAAAAGAAAATAGGCGTAGTGAACAAAACAATCCTAATTGTAGGGTTCTACATCAAGAACGCTTGCGGAGGAATGCAGAAAACCAACACAGATCCTAAGGACACTAGAACTTGATGCTCGGATGCCATCTGTGACACCCCGCTTAAAATAATAAAGGGTGTCCAACCCTATACTACATTAAATCAGGAATCTCAGATGGCTCATTATCAGCATCAACAGACTATACTAAAATAGATAAGGCTAACTATCCGAAACTATAAAATCGGATGCCAAAATTTAAATAAAAACATACAATGGAAATAAAACCAACAATGAGAATGAATATTAACGTGAATTAAGAATACACATATTCAACATGAAGAAAGAACATACCCTCAATACATCATAAGTACATACAAAAATATACCCGAATAAGCTGTCGGGTCACAGACAATACAATAACCAGAAAGAAGAAATATAAACATCTACATATAACTCTTTGGTATAAACCCGATGCACAACATATATCCTATCTATATTTTTAAAGGAATATAAACCGACTACAATCTAAATCCCACAACAGTCCACATCTGCTATGGCTCCCAAAACTCTGGATAGAAAAGCATCTGGTATCCATACAGTAGGACACCTGTAGTAATCAATATATATATATATATATATATATATATATATATATATATATATATATATATAGCAAAAGAGCGATATAAACGGGTCAGAGCCCGAGGTGTAAAATGTTTAGCAAGTGTGTTAACCGTGCATAATAAATATCAATGCACTATTTCATAATTAAAGTGGAGTCGCACTCTCATTCTAAATCACATAGAGAAGTTATTGGGTCAGGGATTCATCCGAAGGAGTACTTCGCCGTTGGGTGACCCTGTGTTGTTTGTAAAGAAGAGGGATGGATCGTTGAGATTATGTGTATATTACCGGGAGTTGAATAAAGTCACGATACGGAATAAATATCCGTTCCCCCGAATCGATGACTTATTTGACCGGTTGAGGGGAGCTTGCTTCTTCTCAAAGATTAATTTGCGATCGGGATACCATCAGTTATGTATTAAGGAACAGGACGTCTCAAAGATTGCTTTCTTGACGCGATATGGTTTTATGCTTTTTGGCTTGACCAACGCTCCAGCCATGTTTATGGACTTGATGAATAGGGTGTTCAGAGAGTTCCTAGACCAGTTCGTCGTCGTCTTGATTGATGACATTCTGGTTTACTCCTAGACAGAAGAGGAGCACACCGAGCATTTGAGATAGGTTTTGCAAACATTGCGTCAGAATGAGCTTTATGCAAAGTATGAGAAGTGTGGGTTTTGGCAGAAGGAGGTTAAGTTTTTAGGGCATATCATTTCAGACCGGCTGATATATGTTGATCCGGGGAAGGTATCCGCGGTGAGGGAGTGGGGACAACCCACAACACCGACTAAGATCCGTAGTTTCTTGGGCCTAGCAAGATATCACAAGAGGTTTATTCGGGGTTTCTCAAAGATAGCGGATCCTTTGACACATCTGACTCGCGAAGGTGTGCCCTTCATCTGGAGCGATGCCTGTCAGTTGGCATTCGATAAGTTGAAGGACAAGTTGACCTCAACGCCTGTGTTAGCATTGCCCAGACCGGGAGTTGATTATTTTGTTTACACCGATGCGTCCTTATAAGGACTCGGAGGTGTGCTATAATAGGAAATTCAGGCCATAGCTTATGCTTCCTGTAAGCTTAAGCATCACGAGAGGAATTACCCCACCCATGACTTGGAGTTAGCGGCAGTCGTATTCTCTCTTCGAATTTGGAGACACTATCTCCAGGGGGAGAAATTTCGGTTGTTCACAGATCATAAGTCTCTACAATACCTCTTCACGCAGAAGGAGATGAATATGCGTCACCGTCGGTGGCTTGAGTTTGTGAAGGATTATCAGTTCGATATCCAGTATCACCCAGGGAAGGCTAAGGTGGTAGCAGACGCATTGAGCCGTAGGCTAGTAGATGAGATGGCCGAGGTGTGGAAAGCTAAATGAAAGAAGTTGGGACACCAGGATGCAGTGGCCCGATCGTTCATGTTTGTGATGACTATTACACCGCAAATTATTACGAGAGTGATAAAGGCCCAGGCAAATGACTCGTTTTGTCAGGGGCAGATAGTTGGATTACTAGCAGAGGGAGCCGAGTCCTACACTGTTAGTTTAGATGGGGGATTATGCTTCAATGGGAGACTAATCGTTCCGGAAGGGGAAGACTTGCGACACGATGTAATGGCAGAGTCGCACGGCTCTCGGTTCACAGTACACCCTGGGGGGGATAAGATGTACCAAGACATGAGACGATAGTACTGGTGGAGCGGGATAAAGAGAAATATCGCCGTGTTCATTTATAAATGTGCCACTTGTCAGGTAGTAAAGGTGGACCATCGAAAACTGACAGGACCTCTACAGCCATTACAGGTTCCGACGTGGATATGGGAGAGCATATCCATGGACTTTATCACGGGGTTACCTACGTTATAGAGAGGTCATGACTCCATATGGGTAATTGTGGATCGGTTGGCCAAAGTAGCTCAATTTCTACACGTAAGGACAGATTACACAACGGGACAGTATGCCCAGATCTTCATTACAGAGATAGTGAGACATCATGGGGTGCCTCTAAATATCGTGTTTGATTGAGATAAGATATTTGTTTCACGATTTTGGAAGAGTTTCCAGGAGGCCATGGGTATAGAGTTACGACTGAGTACGACATATCATCCATAGACTGATGGGCAAAGAGAGCGAACAAATATGATGTTGGAGGACATGTTGCGTATGTGCATCTTAGACTTTGGAGGTGGTTGGAAGCAGTACCTTCCACTGGTGGAGTTTGCCTATAATAACTCCTACCAGTTCATCATTGGCATGGATCCATTTGAGGCGTTGTATGGTAGACCTTATCGTTCCCCAACATGTTGGTTAGAGGTGTGGGATAACAAACTCCTTGGACTGGAAGTGATCCAGGATACTTCGGCAAGGATAAATATAATACGTAGTCGTATTCGAGTAGCTCAGGACCGGAAGAAGAGCTATGCTGAAGCTAAGAGGATTTTCAGAGAATTCAAGGTGGGAGACCAGGTGTTACCCAGAGTATCTCTGATGAAGGGGATCATGCATTTTGGGAAGAAGGGGAAACTGACATCAAGATACGTGGGGCCATTTCTTATCATCGAGAGGATTGGGCCAATCGCATACAGACTTGGGTTATCGGAGCACTTACATTGGATCCATGATGTGTTCCATATTTCCTCGCTAAGGAAATATCTTAGGGATGATTTGTCCCATACTCACATTTCTTTGGAGGACATTGACCTTCAGCCCTATAGTTCCTATGAGGAGGGGCCAATTGCTATTTTGGACCGAAGCGATCGGAAACTGAGGTCGAAGATAGTACCGCTAGTATGTGTTCAGTGGCGGCATCATAATGCTGAGGAGTCCACATGGGAGCGCGAGGATAAGTTGCGCGAGCGTTATCCAGAGCTATTTTCACTAGGTATTCTTTAGTTCCAAATTTCGGGACGAAATTCTGTTATTAGGGGGGAAGTATGTAATACCCTGTAATTTTATTGATTTTATGTAAGGGATTAATTCAATTAAATGAGAATTAGTTAGAAATTAATCCGGGTATAAATACTAGTGATATGTGAGTTTGTATTTGATTATGATGTTAAAATTGAAAATTTCACGAGTATTGAAAATGTTAAAATTGTCGCGAGGCAGAAATACGACAATTTGAAAATTTAGTTAGGACGCGCGTGTCAGTTACGTCAGGAATGAAATTATTTGAATTAAAAAGTGAATTATATTTTTATCAACCGAATGGTCATTTTGAGTGCGCCAACATGTCCGGAAGGGTCGAAATAGTCATAAAACACTAGTCGGGGGTTTAGTTTGGGTCCCGGGGCATTTTTAGGCCATACCGGCAACCCAGAAGGGTAATTTGATAATTTTAAAAATAGGGGAATTAAAACCCACGAATTTTAGGAGTTAAATTTATATTTGTAATGAACCCATTAAGTCCATTTTCAACATTTATCAAGTAGTGGGTTACGAGAGTTAAAGGGAGAGTCCTAAGAGGTTCCAAAAGAAACCCCTAGCCACCATCACCATCTTTGGGAGAAAATCTGTAGAGAGAAAGAGGAGAATCAACCTTCATCCTTCAACATCAAATCAGAACATCTAAGGCAAGTGGTTTAATTACATAAATTCAAGCGAATGTTTCCTCTATGCTTAGAATTGAATATATGTCTTATATTGAAAGTTTATGAAAACCCATGAAATTGGTGATATAATTCATAATCTCGGATAGGGATTGCATGTAGAATGGTTATGGATGAATTTCAGATCCAAAATATATCTTTTGATGATTTAAAAACAGATTTATAAGGAGTACTTGTAGACATTAAAATTCTGGGTTTATATTTATAGGGTTTGGGACAAGGTTTGGAAATTATGATGATTACATGTTAATTTAGGAAGCGTTGACCCCAAATATATGTTAAAGAGCGACCTACGAGGACTTAGAGTAGTTTAAAAATGTTAAAACTTAATTGGGATGATCTTAGTAGGGATTTAGAGAAGAGAAATTTGAAGAAAAATGAATTTGCAGGTTTCTGAGCGTGTTCTGCCATCTCGTTAGAAGACCTACCCTGGTCGTTCGAACGAGACTTCTAACGAGATGACAGTATCCCTTCTAATGAGTTTGTAGCTCGATCAAAGCCTTTCATTTGAACGAACTTGTTCGAACGACCTCATTCGAACGAGACCTCTAACGAGTTGACAAAATGGCCTTTTTGGCCTAATTTCATTTCAAATGTTCCTGTAGACTTATTTAATGGATTGATAATCCTCCCCTTACTGACCAGTGAGTATAATTGAGAGATTGAAGTACGTGAGATGTAAAAATTAGAATCTTAAAGTAAACCGAATGACATTTGTGGTTTAGGAAACGAGTACCTAATTACGACGTGAGAAGAGTTGACAACGTTAATATACTTCAATCGGGGACTTATAAATGTATAACATTAAATGACGGTATAAGAATGAGAAGCATACCTATATTAATAATTCGAGATATCTAAGATGTGTGAATGCTTAGTATATGTGGTTTTATGTGTAAAACATACCTACCATACTTGCTATCATGGGAGGTTTGTGTTCGATTAGGGCTATCTAATCTTTGCGTGCATACGGGGGGATTTAAATTGGTACCCCGTGGACATAGGTCAGAGAAGGACTTGTTGAGAAGTTAATAAGTCTGCTGATCATGGGAGCGTAGGTATGTGCATGACCCATGTGATGTGAACTATGTTCTCCTCCATTTTGTACGATTGTTGTTATTTGAGAACGATTCCTGAGAGATTCGTAATGCGTGGTCCTTATGTACGTTATGCACCGGGATTGGATAGCAGAGTATGTGTGCACCGCAGCTTAGTCTCGGGGTGCTAGTATTGTACATTTATGATGAGAATAATATACTGTTAATTGCAATGAACTATCATGTATAAATGAGAGTATCTATAATATCAACGTTTTGTAAAAGATAAAATGGAAGATCTCTAGTGATTAGTAGTACTAAAATGGAAAAATGTGTAGAAGAGTAAAACACTTTGTTTAAAATAAGATGTCGGGAATTAAATCGTGAATCGTATAATAACGTTAGATTTTATATTGGACCAGTTAGATACGTGCATAACTAGATTCGATTATGGATACGTTAGGAGTGAACAGATAGTCGAGATGTGAGTATTTCATGTGAGAACACATCCTAACATGTATTTTGAATTCATTGTTTTATGTCATTAAAACGCTTGCTATATTTTAAACTATTTTCACCATCGGGCTTTGATGCGTTTGCTTCTAAATATATTTTCTTGTAAAAACCTTTTATATGCTCAGCCACAAGGACACCAAGCATAGGAGTTCCATTCAGGTGACGTACTGTAGCTGCTTTGGAAGTTACAAGACCTTGACAGTAGATGCCTCCACTTTCGATCTTGATTCTATCTTATCCTATTTTTCTCATCTGTTAGGCATGCCACCCCATTTCTTTTAGAAACTTTATTTATCCAGTCATATCAGATTTTGGGTTGTAATTAATATAGTGATAAAGACTTAGTATTAGTTTATTCCTGTATTTGGATTGTTGTGAGGAGTATTCCTCGAGCCTCATTACTATTTTATGGTTATTCTATTGTCATTATGTTGTGGTGGTTATGTTAACAGTTCATAATCTTCTTATTACATGTTAATCTAATGGAAAATATTTGGAGACACTATCTTCTGGGGGAGAAATTTTGATTGTTCACAGATCACAAGTCCCTACAAAACCTCTTCACGCAGAAGGAGCTGAAAATGCGTCAACGTCGGTGGCTTGAGTTTGTGAAGGATTATAAGTTTGATATCCAGTATTAGCCAGGGAAGGCTAATGTGGTAGCAGACGCATTGAGCCGTAGGCCATTAGATGAGGTGGTCGAGGTGTGGAAAGCTAAATGGAAGGAGTTGGGACCCCAGGATGCAGTGGCTCGATCGTTCATGTCTGTGATGACTGTTACACCGCAGATTGTTACGAGAGTGATAAAGGCCCAGGCAAATGACTCGTTCTGTCAGGAGCAGATACTTCGATTACTAGCAGAGGGAGCCGAGTCCTACACTTTTAGTTCAAATGGGGGATTACGCTTCAATGGGAGACTGGTCATTTCGGAAGGGGAAGACTTGCAACACGAGGTAATGGCAGAGTCGCACGGCTCACGGTTCACGGTACACCCTGGTGGGGATAAGATGTACCAAGACATGAGACGATAGTACTGGTGGAGCGGGATAAAGAGAGATATCGCCGTGTTCATTTATAAATGTGCCACTTGTCAGGTAGTAAAGGTGGACCATCGAAAACTGACAGGACCTCTACAGCCATTACAGGTTCCGACGTGGATATGGGAGAGCATATCCATGGACTTTATCACGGGGTTACCTACGTTATAGAGAGGTCAGGACTCCATATGGGTAATTGTGGATCGGTTGACCAAAGTTGCTCATTTTCTACCCGTAAGGACAGATTACACTTCGGGACAGTATGCCTAGATCTTCATTACAGATATAGTGAGACTTCACGGGGTGCCTCTAAATATCGTGTCTGACCGAGACAAGATATTTATTTCACGAATTTAGGAGAGTTTCTAGGAGGCCATGGGTACAGAGTTTCGGCTGAGTACGGCATATCATCCGTAGACTGATGGGAAAACAGAGAAGATAAATCAGATGTCGGAGGACATGTTGCGTATGTTCATCTTAGACTTTGGAGTTGGTAGGGAGCAGTACCTTCCACTGGTGGAGTTTGCCTATAATAACTCCTACCAGTTCACCATTGGCATGGCTCCATTTGAGGCGTTGTATGGTAGACCTTGTCATTCCCCAGCATGTTGGTTAGAGGTGGGGAATAAAAAACTCCTTGGATCGAAAGTGATTCAGGATACTTCGACAAGGATAGAGATGATATGGAGTCTTATTCGGGTAGCTCAGGACCAGCAGAAGAGATATGCTGATGCCAAGTGGTTCTTTAGAGAATTCAAGGTGGGAGACCAGGTGTTACTCAGAGTATCTCCGATGATGGGGATCATACATTTTGGGAAGAAAGGGAAACTGGCACCAAGATACGTGGGGTCATTTCCTATCATTGAGAGGATTGGGCCAGTCGCATAAAGACTTGTGTTACCGGAGCACTTACATAGGATCCATAATGTGTTCCATATTTCCTCGCTAAGGAAATATCTTAGGGATGATTTGACCCATACTCACATTGCTTTGGAGGACATTGACCTTCAGCCCGATAGTTCCTACGAGGAGGGGCCGATTGCTATTTTGGACCGAAGCAAGCGAAAACTCAGGTCAAAGATAGTATCGTTAGTACGTGTTCAGTGGCGGCATCATAATGCTGAGGAGTCCACATGGGAGCGCGAGGATAATATGAACAAGCGTTATCCGGAGCTATTTTCACCAGGTATTCTTTAGTTTCAAATTTTGGGACGAAATTTTGTTATTAGGGGGGAAGTATGTAATTCCCCGTAATTTTATTGATTTTATTTAAGGGATTAATTGAATTAAATGAGAATTAATTGGAAATTAATCCGGGTATAAGTACTAGCGAGATGTGAGTTGGTATTTGATTATGATGTTAAAATTGAAAATTTCATGAGTATTGAAAATGTTAAAATTGTCGCGAGCCAGAAATACGACAATTTGGAAATTTTGTAGGGACGCGCGTGTCAGTCGCGTCAGGAATGAAATTATATGAATTAAAAAGTGAATTATATTTTTATCAACCGAATGGTCATTTTGAGTCCTCAAACTTGTCCGGAAGGGTCGAAATAGTCTGAAAACCCTAGCCGGGGGTTTTGTTTGGGTCCCGGGGCATTTTTGGGCCATACCAGCAACCCAGAAGGGTAATTTGGTAATTTTAAAAATAGGGGAATTAAAATCCACGAATTTTAGGAGTTAATTTTATATTAGTAATGAACTCACTAAGTCCATTTTTAGCATTTATCAAGTAGTGGGCTACGGGAGTTAAAGGGAGAGTCCTAAGAGGTTCCAAAAGAAACCCCTAGCCCCCCTCACCATCTTTGGGAGAAAATCTTTAGAGAGAAAGAGGAGAATAAACCTTCATCCTTCAACATCAAATCAGAACATCTAAGGCAAGTGGTTTAATTACATAAATTCAAGCGAATGTTTCCTCCATGCTTAGAATTGAATATATGTCTTATATGTAAAGTTGATGAAAATCCATGAAATTGGATATAGAATTCATAATCTTGTATAGGGATTGCATGTAGAATGGTTATGGATGAATTTCAGACCCAAAATATATCTTTTGATGATTTAAAAATGCATTTATAAGGAGTACTTGCAGACATTAAAATTCTGGTTTTATATTTATAGGGTTTGGGACAAGGTTTGGAAATTATGATGGTTACATGTTAATTTGGGAAGAATTGACCCCGAATATATGTTAAAGAGCGACCTAGGAGGACTTATAGTAGTTTAAAAACGTTAATACTTAATTGGGATGATCTTAGTAGGGATTTAAAGAACAAAAATTTGAAGAAAAATGAATTTATAGGTTTCTGGGTGTGTTCTGCCATCTCGTTAGAAGACCTTCCCAGGTCGTTCGACCTCGTTCGAATGAGACTTCTAACGAGATGACAGTATCCCTTCTAACGAGTTGGTAGTTCGTTCGAAGCCATTCGTTCAAACGAACGTGTCCAAAAGACCTTGTTCGAACGACCTCGTTCGGACAAGACTTCTAACGAGTTGACATATGGCCTTTTAGGCCTAATTTCATTTCAAAAGTTCCCGTAGACGTATTTAATGGAATGATAATCCTCCCCTTTCTAACCAGTGAGCATAATTGAGAGATTGAAGTATGTGAGGAGTAAAACTTAGAATCTTGAAGTAAACTGAATGACATTTGTGGATTAGGAAATGAGCACCTAATTACGACGTGAGAAGAGATGACAACATTAATATGCATGAATCGGGGACTTGTAAACGTATAACATTAAATGACGGTATAAGAATGAGAAGCATACCTATATAAATAATTCGAGATATCTAAGATGTGCGAATGCTTAGTATATATGGTTTTATGTGTAAAACATACCTACCATACTTGCTATCATGGGAGGTCTGCGTTCGATTAGAGCCATCTAATCTTTGTGTGCCTACAGGGGGATTTAGATTGGTACCTCGAGGACATAGGTCAGAGAAGGACTTATTGAGAAGTTAATAAGTCTGCTGATCATGGGAGCATAGGAATGTGCGTGACCCATGTGATGTGAAGTATGCTCGCCTCCATTTTGTGTGATTGTTATTATTTGAGAACAATTCCTGAGAGATTCGGAATGTGTGGTCCTTATGTACGTGATGTACTTGGATTGGATAACAGAGTATGTTTGCACCGTAGCTTAGTCTCGGGGTGCTAGTATTGTACATTTATGATGAGAGTAATATACTGTTAATTGAAATGAACTGTCATGTATAAATGTGAGTATCTATAATATCAACATTTTGTAAAAGATAAAATGGAAGATCTCTAGTGATTAGTAGTACTAAAATGGGAAACTGTGTAGAGTTTAAAATAAGATGTCGAGAATTAAATTGTGACTCGTATAGTAACGTTAGATTTTATATTGGACCAGTTAGATACGGGCATAACTACATTCGATTACATATACGTTAGGAGTGCACAGATTGTCAAGAGGTGAGTATTTCATGTGAGAGCACGTCCTAACATGTATTTTGCATTCATTGTTTTATGTCATTAAAACACTTGCAATATTTTAAATTGTTTTCACCATCGGGCTCTGACCCGTTTGCTTCCAAATATATTTTCTTGTAAAAACCTTTTAGGTGCCTAGCTACAAGGACACCAAGCATTGTAGCTCCATTCAGGTGACGTACTGTAGTTGCTGTGGAAGTTACAGGACCTTGACAGTACCGTATGGCTCCAGCGGAGATGAGAGAGCTAAGAGATCAGATACAGCAGTTGTTGGGTTAGGGATTCATCCGAAGGAGTACTTCGTCGTGGGGTGCCCATGTGTTGTTTGTAAAGAAGAGGGATGGATCGTTGAGATTATGTGTAGATTATCGGTAGTTGAATAAAGTCACGATACGGAATAAATATCCGTTGCCCCGAATCGGTGACTTATTTGACCAGTTGAGGGGAGCTTGCTTCTTCTCAATGATTGATTTGCGATCGGGATACCATCAGTTACGTATCAGGGAACAGGACGTCTCGAAGATTCCTTTCTTGACGCGATATGGTTCCTATGAATTTCGGGTTATGCCTTTTGGCTTGACCAACTCTCCAGCCGTGTTTATGGACTTGATGAATAGGGTGTTCAGAGAGTTCCTATACAAGTTCATCATCGTCTTTATTGATGGCATTCTGGTTTACTCCCAAACAGAAGAGGAGCACACCGAGCATTTGAGATAGGTTTTGCAAACGTTGTGTCAGAACGAGCTTTATGCAAAGTATGAGAAGTGTGGGTATTAGCTGAAGGAGGTTCAGTTTTTAGGGCATATCATTTCAGACCGGGGGATATCTGTTGATCCGGGGAAGGTATCCGCGGTGAGGGAGTGGGGAAATCCCCTGACACCGACTGAGATCCGTAGTTTCTTGGGCCTAGCAGGATACTACAGGAGGTTTATTCGGGGTTTCTCAAAGATAGTGGGTCCTTTGACACATCTGACTCGCAAAGGTGTGCCCTTCATCTGGAGCGATGCCTGTCAGTTGACATTCAATGAGTTGAAGGAAAAGTTGACCTCAGCGCCTGTGTTAGCATTGCCCAAACCAGGAGTTAAGTATTTAGTTTACACCGATGCGTCCTTATAAGGACTCGAAGGTGTGCTTCAATGGGAGAGTCAGGCCATAGCTTATGCTTCCCGTAAGCTTAAGCCTCACGAGAGGAATTAACCAACCCATGACTTGGAGTTAGCGACAGTCGTATTCGCTCTTCGAATTTAGAGACACTATCTCCTGGGGGAGAAATTTCGATTGTTCACAGATCATAAGTCCCTACAATACCTCTTCACGCAGAAGGAGATGAATATGCGTCAACGTCAGTGGCTTGAGTTTGTGAAGGATTATCAGTTCGATATCTAGTATCACCTAAGGAAGGCTAAAGTGGTAGCAGACACGTTGAGCCATAGGCCAGTAGATGAGGTGGCCGAGGTGTGGAAAGCTAAATGGAAGGAGTTGGGACACCAGGATGCAGTGGCACGATCGTTCATGTCTGTGATGACTGTTACACCGCAGATTGTTACGAGAGTGATAAAGGTCTAAGCAAATGACTCGTTCTATCAGGAGCAGATAGTTCGATTACTAGCAGAGGGAGCCGATTATTACACTATTCGTTCAGATGGGGGATTACGCTTTAATGGAAGACTGGTCGTTTCGTAAGGGGAAGACTTACGACACGAGGTAATGGCAGAGTCGCACGACTAACGGTTCGTGGTACACCCTGGTGGGGATAAGATGTACCAAGACATGAGATGACAGTACTGGTGGAGAGGGATGAAAAGAGATATCGCCGTGTTCATTTCTAAATGTGCCACTTGTTAGCTAGTAAAGGTGGACCATCAGAAACTGGCAGGACTTCTACAGCCATTAGAGGTTCCGACGTGGATATGGGATAGCATATCCATGGAATTTATGACGGGGTTACCTACGTCACAGAGAGGTCATGACTCCATATGGGTAATTGTGGACCGGTTGACCAAAGTTGTTCATTTTCTACCCGTAAGGACAGATTACACAACGGGACAATATGCCCAGATCTTCACTGCACAGATTGTGAGACTTCACGGGGTGCCTCTAAATATCGTGTCTGACCGAGAGAAGATATTTGTTTCACGATTTTAGGAGAGATTTCAGGAGGCCATGGGTACAGAGTTGCGGCTGAGTACAACATATCATCCGCAGACTGATGGGCAAACAGAGCCGACAAATCAGATGTTGGAGGACATGTTGCGTATGTGCATCTTAGACTTTGGAGGTGGTTGGGAGCAGTACCTTCCACTGGTGGAGTTTGCCTATAATAACTCCTACCAGTTCACCATTGGCATGGATCCATTTGAGGCGTTGTATGGTAGACCTTGTCGTTCCCCAGCATGTTGGTTAGAGGTGGGGGATAACAAAATTCTTGGACCAGAAGTGATTCAGGATACTTCAGCAAGGATAGAGATGACACGGAGTTGTATTCGGGTAGCTCAAGACCGACAGAAGAGCTATGCTGATGCCAAGTGGTTCTTCAGAGAATTCAAGGTGGGAGACCAGGTGTTACTCAGAGTATCTCCGATGAAGGGGATCATGCATTTTGGGAAGAAGGGGAAACTGGCACCAAGATACGTGGGGCCATTTCCTATCATCGAGAAGATTGGCCCAGTCGCATACAGACTTGGGTTACTGGAGCACTTACATAGGATCCATGATGTGTTCCATATTTCCTCGCTATGAAAATATCTTAGGGATAATTTGGCCCATACTCACATTGCTTTGGAGGACATTGACCTTCAGTCCGATAGTTCCTACGAGGAGGGGCCGATTGCAATTTTGGACCGAAGCGAGCAGAAACTGAGGTCGAAGATAGTACCATTAATACGTGTTCAGTGGCGGCATCATAATGCTGAGGAGTCCACATGGGAGCACGAGGATAAGATGCGCGAGCGTTATTCGGACCTATTTTTGCCAGGTATTCTTTAGTTCCAAATTTCGGGACGAAATTCTGTTATTAGGGGGAAGTATGTAATACCCCGTAATTTTATTGATTTTATTTAAGGGATTAATTGAATTAAATGAGAATTAATTAGAAATTAATCCGGGTATAAATACTAGCTAGATGTGAGTTGGTATTTGATTATGATGTTAAAATTGAAAATTTCATGAGTATTGAAAATGTTAAAATTATCGCGAGGCAAAAATACGACAATTTGGAAATTTAGTAGGGACGCGCATATCAGTCGCGTCAGGAATGAAATTATTTGTATTAAAAAATGAATTAAATTTTTATCAACCGAATGGTCATTTTGAGTGTGCCAACATGTCCAGAAGGGCAGAAATAGTCAGAAAACACTAGCCGAGGGTTTAGTTTGGGTCCCGGCAACCCTGAAGGCTAATTTGGTAATTTTAGAAAATAGGGGAATTAAAACCCACGAATTTTAGGAGTTAATTTTATATTAGTAATGAATCCATTAAGTCCATTTTCAGCATTTATCAAATACTGGGCTACGGGAGTTAAAGGGAGAGTCCTAAGAGGTTCCAAAAGAAACCCCTAGCCACCATCACCATCTTTGGGAGAAAATATGTAGAGAGAAAGAGGAGAATAAACATTCATCCTTCAACATCAAATCAGAACATCTAAGGCAAGTGGTTTAATTACATAAATTCAAGTGAATGTTTCCTCCATGCTTAGAATTGAATATATGTCTTATATTGAAAGTTGATGAAAACCCATGAAATTGGAGATAGAATTCATAATCTCGGATAGGGATTGAATGTAGAGTGGTTATGGATGAATTTCAGATCCAAAATATATCTTTTGATGATTTAAAAACGGATTTATAAGCTGTACTTGTAGACATTAAAATTTTGGGTTTATATTTATAGGGTTTGGGACAAGGTTTGGAAATTATGATGATTACATGTTAATTTAGGAAACGTTGACCCCAAATATATGTTAAAGAGCGACCTAGGAGGACTTAGAGTAGTTTAAAAACGTTAAAACTTAATTGGGATGATCTTAGTAGGGATTTGGAGAAGAGAAATTTGAAGAAAAACGAATTTGCAGGTTTCTGGGCGTGTTCTGCCATCTCGTTAGAAGACCTGCCTTGGTCATTCGAACGACCTCATTCGAACGAGACTTCTAACAAGATGACAGTATCCCTTCTAACGAGTTGGTAGTTCGTTCGAAGCCATTCATTCGAACGAACTCGTTCAAACGAGATTTCTAACGAGTTGATAGAATGGCCTTTTAGACCTAATTTCATTTCAAATGTTCTCGTAGACTTATTTAATGGAATGGTAATCCTCCCCTTACTGACAAGTGAGTATAATTGAGAGATTGAAGTACGTGAGGAGTTAAACTTAGAATCTTGAAGTAAACTGAATGACATTTGTGGATTTGGAAACGAGTACCTAATTACGACGTGAGAAGAGTTGACAACCTTAATATACATGAATCAGGGACATCTAATGTATAACATTAAATGACGGTATAAGAACGAGAAGCATACCTATATTAATAATTCGAGATATCTAAAATGTGCAAATGCTTAGTATATGTGGTTTTATGTGTAAAACGTACCTACCATTATTTCTATCATGGGAGGTCTACGTTCGATTAGGGCCATCTAATCTTTGTGTGCCTACGGGGGGATTTAGATTGTTACCTCGAGGACATAGGTCAGAGAAGGACTTGTTGAGAAGTTAATAAGTCTGCTGATCATGGGAGCGTAGGTATGTGCGTGACCCATGTGATGTGAAGTATGTTCGCCTCCATTTTGTGTGATTGTTGTTATTTGAGAACAATTCCTGAGAGATTCGGAATGCGTGGTCTTTATATACGTGATGTACTTGGATTGGATAACAGAGTATGTGTGCACCGCAACTTAGTCTCGGGGTGCTAGTATTGTACTTTTATGATGAGAATAATATATTGTTAATTGAAATGAACTGTCATGTATAAATGTGAGTATTTATAATATCAACGTTTTGTAAAAGATAAAATGGAAGATCTCTAGTGATTAGTAGTACTAAAATGGGAAACTGTGTAGAAGAGTAAAACACTCTGTTTAAAATTAGATTTCGGGAATTAAATCGTGAATCGTATAGTACCGTTAGATTTTATATGGGACCAGTTAGATACGGGCATAACTAGATTCAATTATGGATACGTTTGGAGCGCACCTATAGTCGAGAGGTGAGTATTTCATGTTAGAGCACGTCCTAACATGTATTTTGCATTCATTGTTTTATGTCATTAAAACACTTGCTATATTTTAAACAATTTTCACCATCGGGCTTTGACCCGTTTGCTTCCAAATATATTTTCTTGTAAAAACCTTTTAGGTGCCCAGCCACAAGGACACCAAGCATAGGAGTTCCATTCAGGTGACGTACTGTAGCTGCTGTGGAAGTTACAGGACCTTGACAGTAGACGCCTCCACTTTCTATCTTGATTCTATGTTATCCGATTTTTCTCATTTGTTGGGCATGTCGCCCCATTTCTTTTAGACACTTTATTTATCCAGTCATATCAGATTTTGGGTTGTAATTAATATAGTGATGCAGACTTAGTATTGGTTTATTCCTGTATTTGGATTGTTGTGAGGAGTATTCCTCCAGACTCATTACTATTGTATGGTTATTCTATTGTCATTATGTTGTGGTGGTTATGTTAGCAGTTCATAATCTTCTTATTGAATGTTAATCAGATTTAATTAAAATTGACAACTCACTTTTTAAATATTAGGTGGCGAGTAATTGTTAAAACGTTTTTCGACAGTGATGCTATGAACTGAACCAACTTGGAATTTTGTATTAATTTAATAAAGGAGTATCTACTCGGTATTTAATGACAGCCCGCCTAATGAAATACCGGGCGATCACTCCTATATCCAATTAAAACAAGAGTCTCATATGGTTCATTCTTAGCATCACTGTCGAAAACCAATTTAATTACTAATATCCTATTAGGCCGGAGCCAAATTTTTAATTAACTAATATTTTTAACCAAACCATTCAAATAAAATTTACAACAGTTTATATGCTGCAACTAAAATGAAATAAAAGAAAATAACCGAACACTAGGTACAATAATACAACTAAATTGAATGCCGCACTAAAAGGCGATAAAAGAATAAATGAGTACAGTTGGGCCATAAGCCCGAATGTTTCTACAATACCTCCTATCTAGATCTCAATGATAGAAGCGTCTAATATAAACCTGCTTGCATCCACAGCTGCTGCAGCAAACGTCTGACTCGAAAGAATCATCATCCAGGCGTCCCTGTGTCTGGACACCTATATATATGTATATATATATATATATATATATATATATATATAGATATAGCAAGAGGGAAAAAATATAGAAACGGATCAGAGCCCAAGTTGTGAAAATATTTTGCAAGTGCATAAATACCCTGCCTACTAAGGTATTTCCCTTATCTTGCAAAATCCCCAAAAATCTGAGTACTAAGGACTAAGCTTCTCCCCATTCCCAACATTACGTTACGTTCGTGCGTGGGGTGTCTCGCGAAGCAAAATCCAAACAAAGAACCCCCCCAATACACTACTACGTGACAATGTTGATCATCGCGATCCATTAAGCCTTAAGTACATACCACATTTATACCATCCCATATATATTAATAGTTCTCATTAACTTATGATCCATATTCATATAAATCCGGATATAAATCTACCGGAAGGAGTATATCACTTTATTCATTATTTTCCCCTTTATACAGGGTAACGTTATATGATATCTCATCTCATATATATAAATAATACACTATACGCAACAAGTATATTAATCATCCACCGAGCTATAATATTAAGCAACCGTGGATTATCTCAAGTACATATATTTTAATCTCAATACATATATCCATATACGGCACCCATATGCTTAACAGCGGTGCCCACATACTCTGCTATCCAAATCCAAGTACATCTCGTACAAAAAGGATTACCCGTTCCACATCACTCAGGAACTGCAACAATACAAATCACATGTATTGGAGGTGAACATAGTTCACGTACCTATGGGTCACGCACATACCTACGCTCTCATAAGCAGCAGACTTATCGACTCGCAAATAAGCTTTTCAGAGCCCTATGTTCTTGAGGTACCAAATCTAAAATCTCCCCGAAGGCAACAAAGGATAAGATTGTCCTCTTCCGAACGCCAACCTCCCATGATAGCAAGTATGGTAGGTATGTCATACACATAATAAACAATTATATAGGTACACATTCCACCTATATAAATATACCATCAATTAGGTATTCACACAACCATATTATAATTATAGGTATTTCTCTCACCTATACATAATTCCCCATAGGTAATTATTTAACCCACGTATATAATAACATTCGGGCATACGCACAACCCGTATAATAAATTTCCCACGTAGTATATTTATATCTCGAATATCCTACATGTTTATTGATTTTAAATCATTCCTCAATATTTTGTATTCCGAACTTTTCTCACCGCACGATGATAATACCAACAACACCGATATATTTATCCGTCCCATAAATAACAGTAGGCATTCCTCTCACCTATAATAATTGTCATAAATAGACGTATCGGATAACTGCTCAATTCTCTTTAGCCCGTATCCTAAATTTCATCCTAATCACCTCGTAGGATTTTAGTCAACCAAAATCGGCATATAAGTGTGTTTTCTACGCGCACAATTACATATATAAAATTTTTCCCATCGAAACATCACTCCGAGTGTTACTCCTCCCAAACACCCCTATTTGGGTAAATCATGGGGTTTACTTTCATCTAACCCAAGATACACATATTACTAAAAAGAATATTTAGAAGTCCCCACACTATTTTTAGGAACCCCAAATATTTATCTCCAAAGAATTCTAGATTTTTTTTTCCAATTTCCGAGTGCATTTTCGAGTTGGCGATTTCACCCCGGAACTTCCATCTTGTAAAAATCATAATAATTCGAAGAAAATTCAGACAAATACACGGTTAGCGCCCACACAACCGTATAAAAAAGATCTATAACTTTTATGTTTTGACCGAGAGAAGAATCTGCCCTCTTCCTATTCGAATTTACCCCACATACTACGGAGTTACTATTCATCATCTTATCCAAAATCCCAACCTCCATTTTTCTCCATTTTTGTTGTTTCTAATCTCATACAACAACTCCATAAACATCTAATCTATGTTTTACAAATAACACATCAATTAATTTGGGGTATTAAACCATTTTCCTTAGATTTATACCTTAAAAGCATAAAAACCCCAACTTATGATTTCAACCCATTTTAATCCATTTCTTCACTCTATTTACATGGATTTAACACTAGAAATCATTAAGAATTTACATTACATCAATATGTAAACTCATATTCAAATTTCCCCAAATTTATTTTAAGGGTTTACCAACCATAATATGAAATAAATGCACAAAATGAAATAAATCAAGTACACACTTGCCTGGAGGATGAAATCCGATGACCTCGAGTCGAATCTGGCGAAGTTTGGCCCGGAAATATCTTCATCTTCCTTGTTCTCTTCTTCTTCTTCTTCTTCTTCTTCTTCTTCTCTCGCTCTTTCTCTCTCTTAAATCTGATTTTGGGACAAATATGAGGGTTTTCTCTTATTAAACCCGAAATTGGGTGTATACCCAATTATTAAATGACTCATGTACTCATTTACGAGTCCCTATTAGTCCGAAAATGTCCGGAACCCAAATACTACCCCCAGGTACACTATTTTGACTATCTCGGCCATTCCGAACCCAATGGCGGAGTCGAAATCTCCATCCGAGTCACTTAACTAAAATTCACTAATTTGACCCAACACGTTCAATACGAACGTTCTCCAATTGAAAATATTTTTCTTTGTCGTTTTACCCAACTGCGACATGTAATAAAAATAATCCACTCATATACTTAATCTCGAAATATAATCCACGTAAATATTAATCTGTCACTCGAAAACTAATATTTACTATTCACTTTATAATATCGAATTTATGTAATTTCACTCATTAATCCCAGAATTACTATTCATAATAATTCCTCAAATTACCAAATTACATCCACAGTGTAATTTAAATACCTTTAAAAGTACGAGGTATTACATACTTCCCCCCTTACAACAGAATTTCGTCCTCGAAATTTAGATATAGCCTGTACCACTACTCTAGGATCGGTATATATAGTACGTCCTAGCTTAACCAAATTTAGATATAACTTAACACAATGGTCTCCCACTATATTCCATCCACCTCAAGGCGTATACTCATATATATATATATTCTCATCATCGCTATGAATATATATACTAATCCTGCACCCCCTGTTGAACACCCATTAGTGCTCTTAATAATCATATCACATAATAGGCATACACACCTCCTATTAAAATTTATAGGTATTCTCCCAACCTATTTGCATAGTTACTATACGTATTTTTATTCTCATCACTACGTATTGTATAAATATTCGGATTACTATCCCTCTCGTAATCTCTAAGGTACATTCCCTATACCAAATAATTAAAGTATTAACTCTCATATACTCTTTCGGAATTTGGTACTACATACACTCCTTTCCTTGGAGTATTCTAACAATACAATCATGTGCAAGTCACTCTTCAACACTCGTTCGAGTCAGCTTCTGCTCTACTTTCTCACATTATTTGGTATCCTTTTCATTAAGAGGTACCTTTTAAATGGCTTTACACAGCCTTCCAACCCATGTCAGGTGTGCTAGCTCTTGTTGCACATAAATTCTTGAATTATCATCATTCTCACACGACATTCAATTCTTCATACCATATTAACCTTGTTTATATATGCTCCTTAGGAATATATTCTACACATTCATTTTTACGTCCTTCTATCTCAGATATATTTTTTTTAAATTAACTAACCAGGGTACTCGTGCCCCCTATTATTCGTGTATATCTGCACAACCATTGTAAACATTTTGGTACCTTACACTCACTCTAAATAATGGGCATCATTTCCTCGGCCCGGTACTAACACCTGGGTATCCCTTAACCCGAATAATTTGAAATTTAATTCTCCCAATACCTGGAAATTCAATCCTTCTCAATATTATCTCATCGATCTTTTCGTGGTTAGCTCACAATAGCCTTCCTATATCAGTGTCGATAGTCTTATTGCCCTTACTTCATAGTAGTCCTAAGATTAAGGTGTTTCTAACACACGTAATATGAGTACTATTCTAACTATATCCCTAGTGCCCAAGACCTCTCTCGACTTCCGACATTTTCTTGGTTTTGTGCGTGGGACATCTCGCAAAGCGAAATCCAAACAAGGAACCTTCCTGATACACTACTCCCTCGCTTCGTCGGTCATCGAGATATAGCGGTCTAAGGGACACCAACAGGACATTCTAAATCCTACCTCGTTAACCTACTAATGTACTTCTACCACTATATCCTTCCATCTTGTACAAATGGAAAGTCCAACTAATTAGGGCACCTACTCTCTGCAAAAAAATATTATGAACATCATACCCAAAATGTATTTCCTCTGAATTTTCCTTATATTCAAAGACTGGCTATAAGTCTCAAATTAATTTCATTTATCTTACCTCACCCACATACTTGCGGTGATAGGAAAATTTCAGTGCTTCTTCATAGCACTTATATCTCTATACAATTATATAGTCATCAAATGGCTCTCACTCTATAGTGTTTCCTCTACACTAGATGACTTATCGTCAAAACTCACATTCTTGCATTTTCTAACATTTGTCCACTCCCTACGTCATTAAGGTTCACATATGGAGTGTCTTGTTATCTTCAAATATATAACTGGGATAATCCCATCCCATCTACCAATACAATATGGTCAGAACTCTCAATTCTGTCAAGGAGCTATACCACAAGCGCTTGCACTAACACTAAGTCCTTCGCACGAACACCAACAAGCTTAAACTCCCCGCTTAACTATAAATCCTGCATACCTTAAATTATATCCATAAGGTCCCCATGCACTCAAATCATGCTAATGAAACATCTTCTCATCGAAGTTCCTTCTAAATATATAATCAAGGCGAGCTCATCCATAATTTATCTCGCATTTCATTCTTTAATATGTCCGTATATATATCTTTCACATCTCATATAAATATATATACAATATACTATACACATCAAGTATATCCATACTTATATATCATACAATATATAAGTATAATAACCATCCCTCAGCGCTATAACTCAATGGATGCAGTCTCTCAATGCTATCATCTTCCAGAGAATTAATTACACAACATCCTGGGTACCAGTGGTCGGACTATCACACCGACTCGGTAAAAACCATATCATATAAGTATAACAATCACTCACATATATACTTAACATATCTCAAATATACGTCTGAATATGCCCGTATATATATATTTTCGGCTAATCGTGAATATTCTTCGCTCACTTATAAATTTTAAGTTACTCAACATTCGTACATGCTTAACACTCATTTAAATAAGCCTACGAGAAGTTCGAAACAAAAATCAGGCCTTAAGAGTCATTCTGGAATCTCGTTGGAAGACCCAAAATTCTCGTTTGAATGAGCTCGTTTGAATGACATTTCGTTTGAATGACATTTCCAACATTGAACGAACTACCTACTGGAACCCCGTTAGAATTCTCGTTAGAAGTCTCGTTCGAACGAAGTCTCGTTCAAACAATCTAGGCAAACTTCTAACGATATTTCTGCAGATGCATTGTTCATCTTCCAAAATTTGTTCTTCCCATTTTTCCTTCTTCCAATTCAATCCAAAACTCATTCCAACCCAAACACAAGGTTCCCAAACCACTCTAAATCATCCTAAAACACTTCTTAGCATAGTTTAGGGATTAAATCCTTTCAATCTTCAAGTAAATCCAACAAATCCAAAAAAATTCCCATGAGTTATATTAACATAAACCCAAAATTTTTATTTAGTGATTAACATCTAATTCACCAAATTTCACATTCTTATTAAGGGAAAAAAATCCATCTATAAGATTAATTTATGAGCAATACGTCATGCTTCCCCGAATATGGTGATTATCGTCCCCAGCATTTCAACATTGCTCTCACAAGTGAAAAAAATTTCCTTAAATTTTCACATATGGGTAATTCCATACCAAACTCTAAGCAAGAGCTTATGAGTCTTTTACTTGTTAATTCAAGTTTAGCACCATTCTCGAGTAAATGATTCCTGATAGTTTTAACTACTATATTTTAGTAGTCGTTGCAGTAATCCGACAATGCCATAAGGAAACTAACCTTTACCGCGGTCCTCATTTCCAATATCAACTTATAGCTCTAACTAAGCCTCACCTCCTGCTGCCCACACAACGAACTTCCTTAGTCCCCCTTCGTCGACCAGCACACGAATCCCGAATGAGTGCGCACAAGATTTATAATAATTTTACATAATGGCAGGAGAATGAAATCTCACATGAGGATATCAACAATCCTAATCATAAGGCTCTATATCAAATTAAAAGTAACGCTGAAAGCGTAGTACGTCCTCACAGATTCCTAAGGACACTAGAACCTGATGCTCTGATACCACCTGTGACACCCCGCCTAATGAAATACCGGGCGATCACTTCTATATCAAATTAAAACAGGAGTCTCATATGGTTCATTCTTAGCATCACTGTCGAAAACCAATTTAATTACTAATATCCTATTAGGCCGGCGCCAAATTTTTAATTTACTAATATTTTTAACCAAACCATTCAAATAAAAATTACAACAGTTTATATGCAGCAACTAAAATGAAATAAAAGAAAATAACCGAACACTCGGTACAATAATACAACCAAATCGAATGCCGCACTAAAAGGCGATAAAAGAATAAATGAGTATAGTTGGGCCATAAGCCCGAATGTTTCTACAATACCTCCTATCTAGATCTCAATGATAGAAGCGTCTAATATAAACCTGCTTGAATCCACAGCTACTGCAACAAACGTTTGACTTGAAAGAATCATCATCCAGGCGTCCCTGTGTCTGGACACCTATATATACATATATAGATATAGAAAGAGGGGAAAAATATAGAACCGGGTCAGAGCCCGAGTTGTGAAAATATTTTGCAAGTGCATAAATAATTTATTTAGGAAATTATGTCTTATCTCATATTTAAATTGGTATCGCACTCCTATGAGATACCCCTCACCCCTTTTCTAATAGTGCACAACTATCGCATACCGTTTTAAACAACCTAGTTAAGCTACCCTGCCTACTAAGGTATTTCCCTTATCCTCTAAAATCCCCAAAAATCCGAGTACTAAGGACTAAGATTCTCCTCATTCCTAACATTACGTTACGTTCATGCATGGGGTGTCTCGCGAAGCGAAATCCAAACAAGGAACCCCCCTGATACACTACTATGTGACAATGTTGATCATCGGGATCCATTAAGCCTTAAGTGCATACCACATTTATACCATCCCATATATATTAATATTTCTCGTTAACTTATGATCCATATTCATATAAATCCGAATATAAATCTACCGGAAGGAGTATATCACTTTATTCATTATTTTCCCCTTTATACAGGGTAACGTTATATGATATCTCATCTCATATATATAAATAATACACTATACGCAACAAGTATATTAATCATCCACCGAGCTATAATATTAAGCAACCGTGGATTATCTCAAGTACATATATTTTAATCTCAATACATATATCCATATACGGCACCCATATGCTTAACAGCGGTGCCCACATACTCTGCTATCCAAATCCAAGTACATCTCGTACAAAAAGGATTACCCGTTCCACATCACTCAGGAACTGCAACAATACAAATCACATGTATTGGAGGTGAACATAGTTCACGTACCTATGGGTCACGCACATACCTACGCTCTCATAAGCAGCAGACTTATCGACTCGCAAATAAGCCTTTCACAACCTTATGTTCTTGAGGTACCAAATCTAAAATCCCCCCGAAGGCAACATAGGATAAGATTGTCCTCTTCCGAACGCCAACCTCCCGTGATAGCAAGTATGGTAGGTATGTCATACACATAATAAACAATCATATAGGTACACATTCCACCTATATAAATATACCATCAATTAGGTATTCACACAACCATATTATAATTATAGGTATTTCTCTCACCTATACATAATTCCCCATATGTAATTATTTAACCCACGTATATAATAACATTCGGGCATACGCACAACCCGTATAATAAATTTCCCACGTAGTATATTTATATCTCGAATATCCTACACGTTTATTGATTTTAAATTATTCCTCAATATTTTATATTCCGAACTTTTCTCACCGCACGATGATAATACCAACAACACCGATATATTTATCCGTCCCATAAATAACAGTAGGCATTCCTCTCACCTATAATAATTGTCATAAATAGACGCATCGGATAACTGCTCAATTCTCCTTAGTTCGTATCCTAAATTTCATCCTAATCACCTCGTAGGATTTTAGTCAACCAAAATCGGCATATAAGTGTATTTTCTACGCACACAATAGCATATATAAAATTTTGCCCATTGAAACATCACTCCGAGTGTTACTCCTCCCAAACACCCCTATTTGGGTAAATCTTGAGGTTTACTTTCATCAAACCCTAGATACACATCTTACTAAAAAAAAAATATTTAGAAGTCCGCACACTATTTTTAGGAACCCCAAATATTTATCTCCAAATAATTCTAGCCTTTTTTTTTTCCAATTTCCGAGTGCATTTCTGAGTTGGTGATTTCACCCCGGAACTGCCATCTTGTAAAAATCATAACAATTCGAAGAAAAATCCGGAAAATACACGGTTGACGCCCACGCAACCGTATAAAAAAGATCTACAACTTTTGTGTTTTGACCAAGAGAAGAATCTTCTTTCTTCCTTCTTCCTGTTCTAATTTACCCCGCATACAAAGTTACTATTCATCATCTTCTCCAAAATCCCAACCTCCATTTTCTCCATTTTTGTTGTTTCTAATCTCATCCAACAACTCCATAAACATCTAATCTATATTTTACAACTAATATATCAATTAATTTTGGGTATTAAACCATTTACCTTAGATTTAAACACTAAAAGCATAAAAACCCCAACTTATTAAATTAATACAAAATGCCAAGTTAGTTCAGTTTATAGCATCACTGTCGAAAAATGTTTTAACAATTACTAGCCACCTAATATTTAAAAAGTGAGTTGTCAATTTTAATTAAATCTGATTAACATGAAATAAGAATATTATGAACTGCTAACATAACCACCACAACATAATGACAATAGAATAACCATAAAATAGTAATGAGTCTGGAGGAATACTCCTCACAACAATCCAAATACAGGAATAAACCAATACTAAGTCTGCATCACTATATTAATTACAACCCAAAATCTGATATGAATGGATAAATACTAGCGAGATGTGAGTTGATATTTGATTATGATGTTAAAATTAAAAATTTCATGAGTATTTAAAATGTTAAATTTGTCGCGAGGCAGAAATACGATAATTTGGAAATTTAGTAGGGACGCGCGTGTTAGTCGCGTCAAGAATGAAATTATTTGAATTAAAAAGTCAATTATATTTTTATCAACCGAATGGTCATTTTGAGCGCGCCAACATGTCCGGAAGGGTCGAAATAGTCAAAACACACTAGCCGGGGGTTTAGTTTGGGTCCCGGGGCATTTTTGGGCCATTCCGACAACCCAGAAGGGTAATTTGGTAATTTTAAAAATTGGGGAATTAAAACCCACGAATTTTAGGAGTTAATTTTATATTAGTAATGAACCCATTAAGTCCATTTTCAACATTTATCGAGTAGTGGGCTACGGGAGTTAAAGGGAGAGTCCTAAGAGGTTCCAAAAGAAACCCCTAGCCACCATCACCATCTTTGGGAGAAAATCTGTAAAGAGAAAGAGGATAATCAACCTTCATCCTTCAACATCAAATCTGAACGTCTAAGGCAAGTGGTTTAATTACTGAAATTCAAGCGAATGTTTCCTCCATGCTTAGAATTGAATATATGTCTTATATGAAAGTTGATTAAAACCCATGAAATTGGAGATATAATTGATAATCTAGGATATGGATTGCATGTAGAATGGTTATGGATGAATTTCAGATCCAAAATATATCTTTTGATGATTTATACCTGGATTAATTTCCAATTAATTCTCATTTAATTCAATTAATCCCTTAAATAAAATCAATAAAATTACGGGGTATTACAGTTGAATCATTCCGGAAATCGCGTACAGGCCGAAAATCTCCAAAGTTTCTCCGCTCTCTCTCTTCCTTTCTTTAATTTTCTCTCTTCTCTCTTTCTCACAAATGAGATTGGCTGATCCGTAAGCCTCTTAAACCTTTAAAACATAAGTCCCAGTTTTAAATGGTAATACACACTTTAAATGACTCATTTGCTCCAATTCGAGTCAATACTTACTTAAAAATATTCTGGAATTGAAATAAACCCCAATGACAGTCATTTCAACTATCTCGACCCATCCGGAACCAATGACTCACTTAAAATCGACATCTCGAATACTTTATAACGTCTTAAATTTTTGGACCTCGCTTTCCAAATTTAAAATTCTTCAATTTAAATAAATTTTATTTCTCCCACAAATTTAATTTCTCAGTCCCAAAGTCACGGGGTATTATATAAACCTAATTGAAGATAATTTTATTTCATAGAAATTCGGGAGTTGTGATTACATGGACTAGTAGGGTGTGGATGTTTACCTAATTAATTTATATGAGAAATAAATTATTACCCTTCGAGTGATGAGAGAAGATCGTGAATATAATTTGAGAAGTAAAGTCATAATCTGTAAATACGCAGGAGATTAGAGATAAATATGCTACGTATGGAAATATCTATATGGGTTGTGCGTGTCCCCTATTGTTATTACATATAAGTGAGGTGCATACCTATATTATTTTTTATTGTGTGTATGACATACCTACGCTGCTTGTTATTGAGGTGGAGGTTTTATGTTGTGGACGGTCTTATCCTGATGAGCCCATTTGGGGGGATTTTAGATTCGTACCTCGAGCATAGGACCTTGAACACGTTCTATCGGTGAGAATGATAGTTTCGACGGTTGGATGGTAACGTAGGTATGTGCGTGACCCATTTGGCTGGGAAGTATGCTCGCATCCAATATGTGTGTTATGTTATTTATGGTTTGCGAGCGAGGTCGAACCAATAGTCCTTTAAACAGCGAGAGATGTAGCATGACGTGATAGCAAAGTATGCATGCACTGCATCTGTGTCTGGGAGGTTCCATATTAGTATATATAATAATGTGATATATATATATATATATATATATATATATATATATATTATGATGTAATCTACTGTGTGATATTTTTAGATTTAACTATATATACTATGATGTAATCTACTGTGTGAAATTATTAGATTAGCATATATACTATGAGATAATCTACTATGTGAAATTGTAGATAAAAATGAATAATGAGATTTGATTTAATTAAGTAAGTGAATACTTAATCTTAAAGCTGTGAAAGCCTAGTTCATAATAAAGAGAAGTGAACATGTTTAATTATCATACGTATTTTGTGGAAAATACGGGGAAATGATATGGGATATAATCAAAATTTAAAACCTCAATTCGGGAGATGATAAGGTACGTTAGGCGTGCACACTAGATGAGACGTGAGAATTCTCAAGCGAGAGACTAAGAAGATAACATGTGTATAATAATTACTTAATTGGAGTTGTTAAGCACTTGCTATTTTAAAAGTCTTTTACAATCAGAATCTGACTTGTTTCCTTGCATATTCTCTTATCTATTGTATCATGTACATCAGGTGTCTAGTATCAGGGATGTCGTCATAGATTATGGATGTCTCGACGGTTTATAGCTGTTACTGGGGATTCAGACTTTGTTTAGACGCTTCCAATCTATTGATTCACACATTTGTAGTATTTACTTTCATTTAGGGCATATCACCCAGCATAGAGGTTGTAATTATTTATGTCAGTACTGTGGATATAAGTTTTCTTTGATGGTAATGATAGATTTTAACTGGAGAGTTATTCCAGTCACATTTATTCTTGATATATGTAGTTCAGTTGTGATGTGATGTCGATTATTATTATTATTTTGTATTGTGGAATGATTTTAATTAAATTACAAATGGAAAAGTTTTGGCACTAGCTTAATTAATTATTAGGCGAATTAATAAAGAAATTATTTTTCAACAGTGATGCCGAGAATTTACCAACTAGATAATCTAATTAATTTAATAAAGGACTGATCACTCGAGATTTAATTAGGCTCAGTGTCATAGGTGGTATCAGAGCATTAGGTTCTAGCGTCCTTTGGATCTATATGGATTTCTACATTTCAGCGTAAGGTTCTTTGATATAAAGCCCAATTATTAGGATATTATATTCCTCCGCATATTACGACGTACGTGATGTAATTCTTATATGAGTTCGATCGGGCATCGCTGACTAGCGAGGGTCATTTGAAGGACAGTAAGAGGATGACTCAGCCGTAGATATGGAGTGTTTAGGAAATGGTGTTTGAGATAGAACCCGCCAAAATTATTGTTCAGGCTGAGGAAAAAAAAGACGTTCGGTAGTTGTAGTTTCCCAAGCACCGTCATGGATGACGTTTGTGCCATTCCAAACTTACCTAGCACTGTCAGTGATGGGTGAGGTAGTTAGAAGGACTTTTGGGGAGGCAGGAATCTAAAGGCAATTATGTAAGGTGAAGTGTAGTAACACCAGGACTTGAAAATTTCTAGTGAACTTTCTTGCTCAGGGGAGCAATATAAACTTATGAGAGTTAGACATCACATATAAATAAGCATACATGAAGCTAAAACGAGAAATTTAGGTATGGTTTGATCGTGAAATCATCCATCTTCATTTTTAATAAGGATGTGAAAGAATCTTGAAACTTATCTCATATAGGCAAGGTAAAAAGCCCAATGCAAGATAAAACTAAACTAGCTTAACAAAATCTTTACCCAACGAAGGAGGGGTATATCAAAGATAAGAAGAGTTCATTGTTATGAGAAGACTCATGAGTTAAATACTCAAGTGCAGATGGAAATCTGACAAAGATTACTAGGTTCAATGTCGCCAAGAAATTTGTAACCGCTTCCAGAAGAAGGGGAGCCCGAAGAATTGGGACATCTAGTCGAAGGTCAAGATTGAATTAAATAGTGTTAGTGAAACATTACTAGAATGTATACCCACTAGGGGACCTATTTAAATTTTTAATAAGCGACGATGAATTCAGCCAAGACCAGCGAGGCCGACCATGTGTTTCATAGGACTAGTAGAGCCAAAGGAACAATGAAAATAGAAATTGGGAGCTAAAATTGCTCGATTCGAGATAAGGACATTCCAAAATGGTCAGTGGGACTAGTGATGGAGAAATGGCTTGAGAAATTTCCTTATGTGTAGAGAGTGGGACTACCAGTGTTGAATGTGTCCACATTTAGAAGTGAAACCGATAATATGGGAAATAGTAAACCATGCCAGTTAGGCATGACAACTAGAGGAGTAAGATTTTTAATTGAAGGAATTGGGTCAAGAGAATTATGCCCAGGAATTTACAACCCAAGAGTGGTGGGTTTAGGCAAGACCGCTGGAGTCCTCGATAACAGTAGCATACTGTATTTCAGGGTTGACGAGGCCCAGGAAGTAAAAGGGATGCCAGGTTAGCCTTAAGTGAGGCCTAGAGACTTTGGTCCAATTCCCACTATATGAAGGGGGAAACTATTGGATGAAATCTTATATGTATAACGATTGCAAATGCTCATGGGTCATGTTGGCAGCTACGTACTGGGACCCTACGATTAGGCAAAACTGGTGAAGTTGTGTTTCCTCCTTGTGAGTAAAGGATTAATTCAAGTGAGAAGGGTGTGTCACAATATATATATATATATATATATATATATATACATGAATTGCAAACACTAAAATTCATGTGCGAGTCGAGTTTAGTGGGTCCGTTTATTTTAACAGTCGGATTACAAACGTATCTATCGTTGATAATAGAGCTTTTTGATGTAGCCCGTGAGGGAGCCGAGAGAGAACTACGAGAATATTTTATCATTATAATTTACTACTGCTTTAATTTAGTAAGTAAATCTTATTATGGTAATGAGTAGTGATTGATTACTGAATCTTTAAACGATAGCAGATTGAGTGATAAGACTATCGTGCTGGATACTCCGGGGGAGAAAAAAATTACTTTTGTGAGGCGCCACTTGAAAAGGGGATGGGCCTATATATATGTATATATGAAAATTTCATGGTATACCTCTGTGATTATATTGTCTAGTTATATGTGATCCCGATGCGTAGGGATTTATTTACTAATATGACTAAGGATACATTATGTTGTTTATCGAGCAGTGAGATATAGCTCGTTATATATATAGCGTCGACAACTTGGGATAGTGAGAGTGCCATGTTTTATGTTATTTTTAAGGGACATAAGTAGATTTATATGTCAACATACGGATATTTTGTGAAGGCATATATTATGGATTGAGGGCCTTACGGATCTCGACAGCCGACTATGCAGGGTAGTAGTGTATCGGGGGGTCCTTATTTGGATTTTGCTTTGCGATACATCCCACACATGAAACTAGCAAACATCGGGAGTTGGAGAGAAGTTAGTCGATAGTACTTGGGTTTCGTACTTTGGTCATCATACATTTTGTAAGGACATATTTCTCATGTCCGTTATCTTACATATGTATATGTCTTACGCCACTACAAAAGGCACGTCACTTCACGATCTCACATGACGAACTCTATTCAAATTTTGGAAATCAAGCATTCATCATCTCCATCATGTGTCCCACATCTGCCTCAACGACTTCACGTTCCACAATTTTAGGGAATCACTGCAAGTGCTACGCTAGAGAAGTCAAAACAGTGAAAGAAGGCAAGATATGAAAGTTCAAGGGCATTTTGGTAATTTTATATTCATAGTCCAGACGTCTGGTCAACTGTAAAGTTGAATATCTCGATGCCATGAAGATACTAGAAGAAACGGCACCTCAATCCGAGCTATGGTGAAGGAGTTATGACCTTTTGAAGAAGGAGAAAATTCTTTAAAGAATGTTGTTTTCTTTTAACCCCAAACCAGCAAGGTACCGCGAACCTCATAGTGAACCGGTTTGGGGGGGAACCTATTTGGGGTAAACCAAAATCGGTTCGGGGTACACGCACAAAAGCAATCCCACTGACTCAAAACTCTTTTTGGTTTTCTTATAAAAGCCAACTTCGGGGGAGTTATTTTTCAAGACTTGGAGAGACGATTTTTTAGAGTTCTATTAGCTCAAGTCTTCATATTTTTGAGTTCCAAAAGTCATGTTTTGATTCACACATCATTCTCATACTTTTTTGAATCCTTTTGAAACCCAATATCACTGCTTTTCTTTTGTTAATACTTGTGGAGAAGCCGCTATCTTCTTCATTGTTGCCCTCCTGGAAAGGGGAAATTCCAGTCGACGAATTTGTGGAGAAGCCGTTCTCTTCTTTATTGATGCTCACCTGGAGTTCTAGTCAGAGATTCCAGCCGACGACATCAGAATCGATGCCTGGGGGTATTTCTGTGTCACACTTATTTTCATTGTGATCCATGTAATCGTATCTTACAAATTATAGTTAAAATAAAAAGGTTTTGCCCCTTTGGGGGATTTTTCCTGAAATTGTTTATTTTATCCTGCATGCTTTATTTTATTTGATAAATACTCTAGATGCATGTTTTAGGGTTTAACAAAAATTTGGGATTAATTAAAATTATATCTTATTTGAGAAGTCACAATATTTCCGTTGTAGCGATTCTATAAATTGGTATCAGAGTAGGTTACGCTAACTTATCGCGTATTTCTATTTTCAGCAAAAATTGTGTGATATCGATTTTTTTGAAAAATCAGTTTTGTGAAAAATCGCAATTTTTTCGATGGAGCACTTATGTAATCGAATGCCTCCCTTTAATGATACGAGTTAGAGTTTTGATGATATAAATAGTTTAAATTTGATGTTTGCTAAAAGAATTAAATTTTTGGAAAAACAAAATTCTCGTTTTAAATCCGCGTTAGATCTTTTACAAACGGTTCAAAATCAAAGAGATTTTTATCGTGAGAAAGTTGTTTCCTTGGACCATGACTTTGTTTCTTTAAAATTGTCTAATGAGAGTGATGAGAGGGTCCTATTTTTAGAAAAGGAATTGGAGGACCTTAAAAATTCGATGGTATGTGTTTGTGATAAAGAGGACAAAAATATTTTAGTCAATGAGTTTGTGGCACGTGAAGATACTTTTAGGGAAGAGTTTGCTTTGATTGAGGGAGAGAGAGATACACTTTTAGGAATTGTGGAAAATTTGAAAAATGTGTCCCTTAAATTGGAAGAGTCTAATTCTTTTCTTGAGTAAAAAATTTTGAAGTTAAAAAATGATTTGACAGACTCGAGTAGGTTTGATAGTGATGGTAATGGCTCATCTTGTTCTCATGCTTCTAGTGCTAAAGCCAAAACCATTATTTGTTTTAGAGGATCAATAATTTCAAGGATGTTAGAAAAGATCAACCTATAGGTGTCGTTCCACCCGTTTACACATGTTCATATTGTGGTAGGAAAGGTCACCTTAGGCAGTTTTGTTTTGATCTTAGAAAATGTCCTAGGAAGTTTACGACTAGTGTTCCCTTGGTTCCTTAATCCCCTACACGACGTTTCACATTTATTTGGGTTAGGAAATCACTTTTAGAGGCACTAGATTTTAGACAAGTTGATTCCCAATTGCTTGCACATGATTCTTCTCTTGCCACATCATATAGATGATTGTGTTTGCATGTTTGTCATACGCTAGTCTTTTATTTCATTATATTTATGTTTGCTAGCGTTGTGACATGTACTTTTTGTATAAATTTTTTCTTTTGAAAAATACACAAAGATTTTATTTTGATAAAATTTTTAGAAAAGCGCAAAAAGATTTTTGTATTTTTTGCACCTTTTATCGATGAGCATTTAAGATAGCCACCTGTGACACCCTGCCTAATTAAATACCGAGTGATCAATCATTTATTAAATTATAAACAAGGTGAACAGTTAATTCATTCTTAGCATCACTGTCACAAAAATAAACTTTTCAATTTAAAAACCCTAAATAATTAAGCTAAGTGTCAAAACCATTTAAGTCCAATAATAAAATCTTTCATAATTCACTGTTTAAGAGTCACACAAATAACTAAACTGGAAAAGATCATCCAAGCAATTTAAGTATTCAATTAACTAATTCCAACTTTAAAACCACAAAGGAAAACATACTGACAGTAACAAATCCCAAAGTAAAAAATACTAAAAGTAAATGAATCACAATCTTTGACAAAACCCACCAAATAAGGAAAAAGGGCGACACATGCCCAACTGAATAAAATAGAACTAAGAGGGGAGTCAATAATGAGATCGTCTAAGAAAAAGGGCTGCAACTCCCACCTAAGCTGCAACACGTTCCTACTAAAGAATCCTAAGCATGACGCCCATGTGGCTGAGCACCTGTAGTATATATATATATATATATATATATATATATATATATATATATATATATATACAAGGGATAAGAGATACCAGAAACGGGTCAGAGCCCGATTGTAAAATAGCTTAAAAATTAGTTTAGCAAGTATTTAAAATGCTTACCGGCTAATGAAACAATAATATTAGTATGCGGCACTCTCTTGACAAATTTTTCACATCTGTTATAATGTGCACACCTACCGCACTATTAATCCCCACAAGTTTAGCTTATCTTAAATTTCTCATAAGGTTTCATGCCGACAATTAATAGGGCTAAGATAATTAATTTCTGAAAGCAAAGTTTTCACATAAATCTCATTTTATTATAAAGTCTTTCAGTATTGCCTCAAACATTGCAAACACTTATAAATTTGGAATATTTATTCATTACTTAACTACTTTTAGTCACAGTAGAAAGTTCCCAATTTCAAGTATATATATATATATATATATATATATATATTAATCACTCATATAATATATATATACAAACGACACCCCACGTAAAATTTATGGTGCTAGCATACTCCGCTATCAAGTCCCCGTCACTCGTACTAAGGGAAATACTAGTTCGGAATCACTCTCGAACTGTATTAATACAAAACACATACAAATTGAGGTGAAGCATAGTTCCAAGTCACTAAGAGGTCAGCACATACCCTCACGTTTCCTAGGACCTTCTGAAAATCGATCAGATAGTCTGTACCAAGTATTCCTACGTTCTAAAGTACATGTCAATATCCCCCATAAAGGTCCCATCGAGATAAGACTGTTCTGACGCGGTAACCTCAGTGATAGCAAGTAGCACGGGCATGATTTTTACACGCATATATTATATACACAAACACAGTCACACACACACACACACACACACACACACACACACACACACACACATATATATATATATATATATATATATACATATACTACCATTCCCATTTCAAAATTAGGTACACCCGCGACTCCCATTTCAAAATTAGGTACGCCCACGACTCATACTATGATATTCGTTCTTAGTACATATTACTAGATTATCCCGTATAACGGTTCATCTCTTTTATTATTAATTATAGGTTATTCCATACATTCCTCATTTCACTCATAATATTCTATTCCCCAATCTATAAATTCGGTAGGTACTCTGTTATTTTCTAACGTAGCTTTCTTACGGGTCTTACTCCTTTAATTACACGTTTCCATAATTTCTTACGAATAAATTGCTCCCCGTTAACTTTAAATTTGCCATACTTTAAATGCCCCCTTTTTACTAAGTCCCACTGATCCTCTTTATGTCCCCAAATGTTCAATTACTAAGGTCCAAAGGTTACTACTCATTTTAATCGAAATAACTATTTATAGGAGGAATATGAATTTTTCAGGAGGGGTCGATCGATCGATGGAATGGGGTCGATCGATCGATGCTCTTTGGTCGATCGATCGATCAAGCAGTTATGGAAAAACTGCAAAAAATCCAGTTACGGGAATCCTATTCCAAACTCATCCAAATCGTCATTTTCCCCTCCCAAACTCCCAACAAATGATACTACCAGTGTTATATACCCAAATAAATAATTTTCTACATAAAACATGTGAGTTTTCATCAAGTATAACAATTGACAAGGGAAAAATCCATATAAACCTCAAGAACCCTAATCTTTTCTTTAACTTAGTTCTTCCCATTCTTTTTCCATATTTTCTACTCCTAAATCAATGAAAATTCGTGGTTTAACCTCTACATGTGAAATAGATTTCCAGAACATAATTATTACCTCTATAACATGTGAATTCTAGTCTCCAATATATGATTTCTTTCATGGAATTTGTTCTAATCAACCCTAGACTAATATAATTGAAGCATTAACTAAAATAAAGCAAGATAGATATTTGCCTGTAAATCTTTATTTCTGATTTGTGGAAGAAATTGGTGTGATTGTGTTCCTCGTTTTTGCGATCTACAATTTGGCGGTGACGACGGTGCAAACGGTGGAGTTCTTGGCCTATAACTCCTTGGAAAGCTTCTCCTCTTCCTCTCCAATGTTCGTTCTTGGTTTTTGGTTATGACAACCCTAGAATATAACCCCTAACATCTGATATAACCTTAGAATATTCGTGGATTTCCATGACCAAAAATACAAAATGTCTAAAACGCCCTCCCGGGATGCTCATTAGGCCTAAAAATGCCCCGAGACCCAAACTACACCACCGGGTACATTATTTTGACTATCTCGACCCTTTTGGACACACGGATGATCTCAAAATGACCATACAGATGACTTATAATTTATTCACTTTTAATAATAATAATTTAGTCCCAACACGACACAGGCGCGTCCTGACTTAATTTTCATAATTGTTATATTATTCCTTCGTGAATTTTTTAATGAATTCAACACTACATATTACTCTACTCAATAAGTAATATTTAACAAATCAACAATTTTCCAATAATTACTAACTTTCGTCACGCTCGTAACAGTTAAAAAAAATCCAGATTAATATTAAATTAATTTATCTCAATTAAATTTAATAAATCCCTAAATTTGAAAGCCCTTAAAATACGGGGTATCACATACTTCCCCCCTAATAACGGAATTTCGTCCCGATAGCGTAAATGTAGGGGTGTGATCAAATTCAAAAGGAAAATCAATGCATACAAACCTGACATATGTGCATGATGAATATTGGATAATCCTAACGAATGAACTCAACATCTTCCTTAGGTGTAAAAATTGGTGAATTTAGATGACATCGTCATATGCAAATCAATAAATCAAATTCAAAGTGATTTCCACACCAATAACGTCCAAAACGATTTCATGCTTTTTTTGGACTTTCAAGGAAGTGCAAACCCGTTTAAATTCTCCAACCAAATTCCCTCAGATTTATATTTTGAATAGAGGTAATCTAAATTCTCAAACTTTGGAGAATTGATGATGAAACCTAATGGACCATATTTGGCATGAATTTATTTTTATTTCTTTAAATGTTTTCAGGCTCTTTTAAACCTCTTTGGACATCTTATAATAAAATTCCTTAATTTTCTAGGTCCAACTTAAACGACGGCTTAATCGCAAAGGATAGATAACCTTTCGTAGCCTTTCACCATTTTCAAATAAACACACAGTCTCACCAATCGGTTTTAACATGAATTCTAATCTTATCAAGTTTTATCGCATATTGTATGTTGTATACACAGAATTGAGATGGAAACACTCAAGCCAATATGTGATAAACAAGTACAATAATCAAATATAGGCGTGCATGTATGCAATAAAGGAGATAGGAGTCAAACATGTAGAAAGTTATCACTAATCACATCTCCAAGACTCCAAACAATGTAAAGCACATGGATGCAATGATGTAGCGTCTCAAATCCCTATCAAACAGTCACATGGATAAATGGAATGAAATTTGCACCTGTGACACCCCGCCTAATGAAATACCGGGTGATCAATCATTTATTAAATTATAACCAAGGTGAACGGTTGGTTCATTCTTAGCATAACTGTCGTAAAATAAACTATTCAATTTAAACACCCTAAATAATTAAGCTAAGTGTCAAAACCATTTAAGACTTTATTTTTAATTTTAATTTAAGTCCAATAATAAAATCTTTCATAATTCACTGTTTAAGAGTCACACAAATAACTAAACTAGAAAAGATCATCCAAGCAATTTAAGCATTTAATTAACTAATTCTAACTTTAAAACCACGAAGGAAAACATACTGACAGTAACAAATCCCAATGTAAAAATACTAGAAGTAAATGAATCACAATCTCTGACAAAACCCACTGAATGAGGAAAAAGGGCGACACATGCCCAATTGAAAAAAACAGAACTAAGAGTGGAGTCAATAATGAGGTCATCTAAGCAAAAGGCATGCAACTCTCACCTAAGATGCATCACGTTCCTTCCAAAGAATCCTAAGCATGACGCCCCTATGGCTGGGCACCTGTAGTGTATATATATATATATATGTACAGGGAGAAGAGATAACATGAAACAGGTCAGAGCCCGATTGTAAAACAGTTTAAAATTTAGTTTAGCAAGTATTTAAAATGCTTAACAGCTAATGAAACAATCATATTAGTATGCGGCACTCTCTTGAGAAATTTCTCACATCTCTTCTAATGTGTACACCTACCGCACTATTAATCCCCACAAGTTTAGCTTATCTTAAATTTCTCATAAGGTTTCATGCCGACAATTAATAGGGCTAAGATAATTAATTTCTGAAAGAAAAGTTTTCACATAAATCTCATTTTATTATAAAGTCTTTTAGTATTGCCTCAAACATTGCAAACACTTATAAATTTGAAATATTTATTCATTACTTAACTACTTTTAGTCACAGTAGAAAGTTCCCAATTTCAAGTCTACATATATATTAATCACTCATATATATATATATATATATATATATATATATATATATATATATATATATATATATATATATATATATATATATATATATATATATATATATACTAATGGATCCCCACATAAAATTTATGGTGCTGGCATACTCTGCTATCAAATCCCCGTCACTCGTACTAAGGGAAATACTAGTTCAGCATCACCCTCGAACTGTATTAATACGAAACACATACACATTGAGGCGAAGCATACTTCCAAGTCACTAAGAGTTCAGCACATACCCTCACGTCTCTTAGGACCGCCTGAATATCGATCAGGTAGCCTGTACAAAGGATTCCTATGTTCTAGGGTACAAGTCAATATCCCCCATAAAGTTCCCATCGAGATAAGACTGTCCTGGCGCGGTAACCTCAATGATATCAAGTAGCGCGGGCATGATTTTTACATGTATATAGTATATACACAAACACAGTCATATATATATACTACCATTCTCATTTCTAAATTAGGTACGCCCACGACCAATACTATGATATTCGTTCTTAGTACATGTTACTAGATTATCCCATAAAATGGCTCATCTCTTTTATTCTTAATTATAGGTTATTCCATACATTCCTCATTTCACTCGTAATATTCTATTCCCCAATGTATAAATTCAGTAGGTACTCTCTTATTTTCTAACATAGCTTTCTTACGGGTCTTACTCCTTCAATTACACGTTTCCATAATTTCCTATGAATAAATTACTTCTCGTTAACTTTAAATTCGTCATACTTTAAATGCCCCCTTTTACTGATCCTCTTTATGTCCCAAAATGTTCTATTAATAAGGTCCAAAGGTTACTACTCATTTTAATCGAAATAACTGTTTAAAGGAGGAATATGAATTTTCAAGGAGGGGTCGATCGATCGATGGAATGGGTTCAATCGATCGATCATCGATCGATCGATGCTCTTTGGTCAATCAATCGATCAAGCAGTTATGACAAAATTGCAAAAAATCCAGTTAAGGGAATCCTATTCCAAACTCATCCAAATCATCATGTTCCACTCCCAAACTCCCAACAAATGATACTACCAGTGTTATATACCCAAATAAATAATTTTCTACGTAAAACATGTGAGTTTACATCAAGTATAACAATTGACAAGGGAAAAATCCATATAAACCTCAAGAACCCTAATCTTTTCTTTAACTTAGTTCTTCCCATTCTTTTTCCAGATTTTCTACTCCTAACTCAATGAAAATTCTTGGTTTAACCTCTACATGTGAAATAGATTTCCAGAACATGATTATTACCACTATAACATGTAAATTCTAGTCTCCAATATATGCTTTCTTTCATGGAATTAGTTCTAATCAACCCTGGGCTAATATAATTGAAGCATTAACTAAAATAAATCAAGATAGATACTCGCCTGTAAATCTTTGTTTCTGATTTGTGGAAGAAATTGGTGTGATTGTGTTCCTCGTCGCGCAATCTACAATTTGGCTGTGACGGCGGTGCAAACGGTGGAGTTCTTGGCCTAGGAATCCTTGGAAAGCTTCTCCTCTTCCTCTCCAATGATCGTTCTTGGTTTTTGGTTATGCTAAACCTATAAGACAACCCCTAACACCTGATATAACCTTAGAAAAGTCATGGGTTTCCATGCCCAAAAAAAAATATCTAAAACGCCCTCCCGGGATGCTCATTAGGCGTAAAAATTCCCCGAGACCCAAACTACACCCCCAGGTACATTATTTTGACTATCTCGACCCTTCCGTACACATTGACGATCTCAAAATGACCATACATGTGGCTTATAATTTATTCACTTTTATTAATAATAATTTAGTCCCAACATGACACAGGCGCGCCCTGACTTAATTTTCATAATTATCATATTATTCCCTCGTGACAATTTTAATAAATTCAATAATACATATTACTCTACTCAATAAGTAATATTTAACAAATCAATAATTTTCCAATAATTACTAACTCTCATCACGCTAGTAACAGTTAAAAAAAATTTCCAAATTAATATTAAATTAATTTATCTCAATTAAATTTAATAAATCCCTAAATTTAAAAGCCATAAAAATACGCGGTATCGCATACTTCCCCCCTAATAACAGAATTTCGTCTTGAAATTCAGAAAATAAGGCCTATCTTGTATCATCTGTAACAAGGTATAAAGCATCTAATTCTC
Organism: Sambucus nigra; assembly: GCA_949130495.1. Taxonomy (NCBI): domain Eukaryota; kingdom Viridiplantae; phylum Streptophyta; class Magnoliopsida; order Dipsacales; family Adoxaceae; genus Sambucus; species Sambucus nigra. Next base: position 375,820,055 of record OX422214.1, on the reverse strand, counting down.
ACAACATCGAAAGAGGACTACAAATCTCAACCTCATGAATTTAGTACAACAAAATTCTCTTGAATAAATATAACTAAAGTAAATTTCCAATGTTCTATACAACAAAATAAATACATAAATACAAGTCGTCCCATCTTGTATTAAAAATTCGGGATACCTTGTCAGTACACAAATTTCTACATAGCAAGGCGCTCAATCACTATAGCCCCCGCCCCACAGCAATCTTGTTTTACCCTCTCATTAAATACACTTCTCATTGTGCTTTTAACCAACAACATTCGCATAAGACATACCTATACATTATTAATTCCTTATTATTCAATATCATTGGGAGGCCGCACCTGACTACCTGAGAACCACTCAGATTTATCTAAACACAAAACTCCCATTCTGAGAGAAACTATACGAACATCTGACCACTCTTGTTCGCCCAAAACAGTCATGGAATTCCACCATAGTCGTCAGGCTCTAACTCACCCAATCCAAAAATTTTATTATCCGCCCATCTCTTAATATTCAGAGTAAGAAAAGTTAAGGTTTTTCCCCACACCAAATCCTCAGTAAGCATCTGTTCACAATAAACAGGTACGAGTGCTCCCACATAACCCTACCCTTAGGTAATATCCTCCCCCAATTACCGTACTATATTCCACTTGCTAGCTATAATCGTTGTGGAAAAGAAATGATAATAATGAACCCAAAATTACTTTCGCACTGCTCCACTAATGGTTAATCACCGCTCGCGTACTCCCTGAATTATGGGTGATACAATTTGATCAAAACGAAACGATATCCTCGCTGCTTCCTGAAGTCCCGTATTTAAGGTGGGATTCAAAAATCTTATCTTAATTCAGAAAAATACGGTGAAGAACCACATACCGAAGCGATTCTCCCTTATAAAGGAAGACCGGGGCACATTAGCTAATATTGTAACTCAACTTAAAGGAATGTCAATCACTTCCTTCTTGGGCATCTTTTTCCACACGTTCGAAGGAACTCGTGATCTTACCTTGAGGTGGTCAACCCATCCAAGAAACTTTATCGACTTTATCGGCCTCTTCCATTATAGGAATTGTTGGTAGCCCCAAAATTCTTGGGTTGTTCCTCTTGTTCGAATCGACTTCTATTTATGAGTGGTGCCCGTGGAGACTACTCAATATGTCCCGCTCGATATCGACTTCTACTTGTTATGTCTCACATTAGGTGACACTTAATACTCCCCTTTTTTCCTTTGCGTATACTGAAAATTCCGACCCATGCACTTTTCTCCACGATGTGCACTTCTGGACCTTTTTATACCAAACTAACATCTTCACTCTTTGCACGCGTCAGTCGCTCTCAACATTGGACTAATTCCAACTCCGCTCCGAGTGTTCTCCATCATAACTTGAATTCTACCCTTCTCAAGGAACACCCCTTTTTAAATGGCTTCCCACAACCTTCCAACCATATTCGGTGTGCTACTCTGAATACAAATATATGGATTTATCATTTTTCACACGACTGTCAATTCTCCCTACCACTTCCACTTTGTTATGTTAATCCCACCAATATTTATTCCACACGTCTATTCCCACATACCTACCACTCGGACGATTCTAACATCAGCTAACCAGGATGCCCACACACCCTATAAACCGTGCATAATAGCGTAAGCATCACCTACGCTTCACATATAACACCCAATTATTTCTTTTCCTTGTGCTCACAACGTGCTTACAACACTCGGGTACTCTCAATTACCCTAGAAATTGAAATTTCAAATCCTCTTTATTATCGTTCCACCCCTCAACTCGTGGTGATTAGATAAAACTTTCAATGCTTTCTTACTACCCAACCGATTCCACAAACCTTAATTCATAATTCAACTTTTAATTTACAGATATAATTACCCGCTCCTATTACGAGTCATAGACTAATGATCAAACATCTTCCTACTTCTAACCTTACGCTATGTTTCATGCGTGGGATGTCTCGTAATGTGAAATCGAAACAAGGAACCCCCCTATACACTACTACCTAGCATTGTCGGTTATCAAAATCTGTTAGGCCATTTGTCCATAGTATGTACCCCATTATTCTGTCCCTTGACAGAAAAGTTACGTCTCTTCCCGTAATTACACTTAACAAAGAACATTCCGTCAATTGCACTATTGTTTAGCATTGGTGGTAATCACATTCCATACACCTCGAATACCTACCAACGGGATTCTCGAAATCCTATCCACAAATATATGGGTATAACTCTTAACTCTCACATCTCTAAAGGATAGATATATCAATGCGCTCTTCCTATCACCAAGGTTTATGTTTAGCGCTCAGGACTTATATATTGCAAAAAAATTGAAAGCATACGATTCCCAATGTACGCATCCACGTGATTTTTCTAAAAACTAGGATACGATAAGCTAAGATACGTATACTATATAATATATATTTAAATATATATGAAATAAATCAAATAGATTTTTTTTCATAAAATGCATTATTAGAGCATTCTTGACATAAATTAAGAAAATTGACCATACAAAACAATAAAAACACAGGGCAAGATTAAAATTTAAAAAATGGAACAAAAGACGGCGGCATAGCTAGTTCTTTACTTGTTTTTTGCTGTTTCTAATCGTATTTTTTGTGCTGTTGTTGCATAAAATAAAGAGGGGAAAAGAAAAAAGAAAAAAGGAAAGAAAAAAAATCAAAGTATGAAAAGGAAAGAGCAAATAGGTGTATTTCGTAAACATCAAGAAACGTTTTCGCATTCTTGAAAAAACCAAGCCAGAGATTGTGTACTGAAAAATTATCACTCAATGAATAAATGAATACTAAAACAGAATAATCCGAATAACAATAATTAATTCAATACTTATCAAACAATATTTTGACCTAGACTCTACTGTTTTAATATTTTTATTGACTGCTATCACGATATGATCAATCGATACAAAGAAGAACAGCATACAAAATCTGTAAGGACACAAATTTCCAATTGAGTCCTCTTATAGTTTTGGCTCAATTCCGGACAAAAACATTTATTCATAGGATTTTATTTAATTGTAATATTCAAGACCTATGAAGTGTTTGTTGAAGACATAGCGGCAAAGAGTATAAAGCATCATCAACATGCCGTAGTTTATGTGCCTCGTTTGTACGTCATCAACTTAGGTTCCATGCTCCCAAGGTATGAATGTATTTATATGTATATAGGAGCTTGGAACAATTTGTATTGGGTGTTAGGTGAATTAAAACTGCATTTTATTTTTCAGAAAGAATCGATTAGAAACTTAAAAAATAAGTATATAAACGTTTCTGGGCCAAAATCGAATTTTTCAATCTTTCTGTTCGTTCGTTAGAAATGTCGTTCGAACGAGTTTTTTTCGTTCGAACCAGATTTCGTTCGAACGAGTTTTGTCGTTCGAACCAGGTTCGTTCGAACGAGTTTTGCCAACGACCCTAACTGGTCAGTCGTTCGATATGTCGTTCGATATGTCGTTCGAACGAATGCTCGTTCTAACGAGGTATCTAACGAACCTCTAACGAGCCCAGGCTGGTCACTCGTTAGAAGTCTCGTTCGAACGAGAATCATGTTCGTTCGAACGAACTTCCAGCGGGAACAGTTATTTGGCAGTTTTTTGCAGTTTTTCCCCACTCTTCCACTTGGTTTTCAACCAACATTTTTCATGCAATATTATGTGCGGGAAACACATTTTCCAAGACAACTTTTCCATTCCATATCCATCTCTTAGAGAGAGTTTGAGAGCAAATTTATTTAAGGAAAATGTTCAAGTTTTGAGTGTTATTTTTTAATGAAAAATTCATACACACTCTAGTTTACACCCATTGTTGTTTATTCCAAGTTCTATATATCCATATCCTTACTTGGAGTTTTTGGCACCGGTTTTCTCTACCGAATTCAAGAGACGTTTCGGGTTTGCTTCTACACCCCATCACAAAGAAGACCTTTGTTGAGATTCTACCCGTTTGGAGAAAGGCTCCATGTTCGGGTGACGGTGACCGTTTAAAGTCCTATCGGTGTATTCCGAGACCACGGTGGAGCTCCGTTGGTTATCCGCTAATTGGAGGTTAATACAATAAGGAGCATCACGGCTTGAGAGGGTTCGAGTTTAGGAAGTAAGTCTTTTGTCTTGTATTTTGTAATACCGTTTTTAGTGGATTTGAGGCTAGGGCCGTCCCGAGGTTTTTTCCCGTTAGTGGGTTTTTCCTCGTATATCGCGGTGTAGTGTGACCTTGTTTATTTTATCTTGCACAATAATTTAGAACGCATGCTTAGGATAATTTCAAGATAAAATTTGGTTTTACATTCACACTAATTTAAATTGGGACTTTAATTTAATATTGGATTAAATTTGGTTTATTCAAGTCTCTTGCATTAATATGGTTTCGCCTAACTTTGAATAATTGTTAATGATGACTTAGGCAAATTCTAGGACTTGAATTATGTTGTTTTAATTTGTTTCTCATGATATGAAAACCCGGCCTTGTGTTGTTTTGTTGAACCATCACTTGTATTTAACGCTTCCGCATTCATTGATTTAAAAAGGAAATTAAATATTTTATAATTGGTATTATTATTTTAAAACCCGGGGATCCAACTCCCGCCTTTTTCAAATTGGTATCAGAGCCAAAAACGATAAATTATTTCGTTAAAGATCCTTTACTTTTTGGTTAAATATGGATTTTTCCCCATTTTCAAAATTTCCTATTTTTGATGGTTCTAACTACGCGTAGTGGAAAGCGCGAATGAAATCGGCACTTAAATCCATCGATGAACGTGTTTGGATGTCTGTTGTTAACGGTTGGTCCCCACCAACACATTTAATTGATAATGTACATGTTCCCAAACCCGTTGATAGATGGACTGAAAATGAGTTTAAGCTAGCAAACTTTAATTCCCGAGGTTTAAATGTCTTGTTTAGCGCTGTCGCACCGGATGAATTCCGACGTATTATGACGTGTGAAACCTCTAAAGAAGCTTGGGATATTTTACAATTAACTCATGAAGGAACGAGTGTCGTTAAAGCTTCTAAAGTCCAAAACCTCACTACTCAATTTGAAACTATCAAAATGGATGAAAAAGAAACTTTTGATAAATTCTATGCTAGACTGTCTGATATTGTTAATTCATCCTTTAACTTGGGAGAGAAAATACCTGACGACCGTGTTGTAAAGAAAATTTTGAGGTCACTACCCGATAGATTTATTCCAAAGGTGACCGTTTTAAATTCTTTACCCACTTTAGCCTCTACGAAATTAGAAGAGCTTGTAGGTGATTTACAAACCTATGAACTAGATATGTTTCCCTCTAAAACTGAAAAGAAAATTGAAAAGGGCGTTGCTTTAAAAGCCCGAAAAGAGGTCAAACAAGTAGTAGAGAGCGATAGTGATAGTGACTCAGAAGATATGGCTTTGTTTGCTCGTAAATTTAGAAAATTTCTTAAATTTAACAAAGATAAAGTTAAAAATGATTTTAAGAAATTTGAATCTTCTAAACTTGATAAAAACGAGAAGATTTCTAAAGCCGATAAGATCCCTAAACCTAGTCATGAAAATATTGATAGGGACGAGTCTAATAAATGTTTTGGTTGTGAAGGTTATGGCCATAGGGCTTTTGAGTGCCCCACTAAACTAAGGAAAGAGGGTAAACGACCCATTTCATATAATGCGACCCTTAGTGATAGTGATAAGGAAGAGAAGCCCGAATCCCCCACTAAGAAAAATTTTGTGGCTTTTATGGCACATGTGAGTGATAATGAGAACTCATCGGATGATGAAATTATAGCACATGCCACTTCCAAGGTCATTGTACATGATTCTCTTATTTTTTATGATAGTGAGAGTGAAAAAGAAGAAGAGAGTGAAAATGAAGATGAGGTCGATATGAGTGAACTTCAAAATGCTTTTCATGAATTATATAAAGAATCTATTAAATTGAAAAGGTCTAATTTGAAGTTAGAAGCGAGTTTAAGAGAGAGTGTCAAGATCATTGATGAAAGTGCCTTAATAGAAAACCTTAGGACACATGAGAGAACTCTTCAAGAGAAGCTTAACTATGTAGAAGGCGAGAGAGATAGCCTTAGGGGTTTAATGGAATCCTTGAAAAAGGAGCTTCTTGCTTTTGAAGAGCGTAATTCTTTACTAGAATCTAACATTGTAGAATTGGAAAATAAATTAAAAGATTCTAGTAATGTCAAATTTGATTTGGAGTGTCGTTCGGAAAAACTAGATAAAATGTTAGGAACGGTCCAAATTAAAAATGACACTTTTGGTCTAGGCTTCAATTCTTGTAATGATCTTAACCCTAAAGTCAAAACCAATGTTTTAGGAGAATCTTCTAGGAATGCATTTAATGATCACTCCTTAGATAAATCTTTTCGACATTCTCTTACTTGTACACATTGTGGTCGACAAGGTCATCTTAGGAAATTTTGTTTAGATCTTAAACGAATTCCTAGAAAATCCCATAGTAAAGTAACCACGATAGCTAACGTTCCTACACCCCAAGATAGTAATTCTTCATTAATTTGGGTTAGGAAATCCGACTTGGTTGCCTTACAAAATAGGGATTTTGATTCTCATTTACTTACACATGACTCCTCCCTTGCTAAATCTAAAGGATAATTGTGTTAGTGTTTGCATACTTTAGCGTTTGTACTTCATGCTATATTCATATGCTAAATGTATGCTTGTTTAGTCATTTTCTAGTCATTGCCTTATTTCATATCACATGCTAGAAACTATGACTTGTTTATCTTTTTGTATTATATTTTGTGTTTAAAATTGACTGCATAATATAAAAAGATTTTTGTTTATCATTTGTGTTTTATTTATTTCATTTAAGCTTAATGAAAAATACAAATGATTTTTGTTTAGTCTTTTGAGTATATATCTTTATTTTTGATTAAAATGTTAAAAACTCAAAAAGATTTTGTTTTGTGTGTATTTTTGTTTGACACACTTTATGTGGCATATATTTGTGTTTGAATCCTATCTTTTACGCTCCCATGTGGCTAGAACTTTTGGTTTAGATTTTCAATCCTTAAAATGTTCTTTACCATGTTTTATATGGAGTAGTTGGATTTTGTATTGTTTAAATGGATTCTATTTCTATATGCCTCTATTCACACATGCACGAGCTCTTTTGAAATCTTAATGTCACATGTTATATTTGAGCTTTTTGAGATGTTCTCCTATCAATCTAGTCATCTACATATCTATGACCTAGGAGGACTAGTGCATGTCAAAATCCGTTGCATGTGAGATTTGTGCGAAAAATGAAAACATGATAAATAAATATATGCACGGGGAAGGGCTCCGAAGGGATGAATTAAATCCTTTGCGATTGTAAGCCACCGTTGATTGGATCTAAAAGAAATACGTGATCCAAAGGCCTAAAAACAGAATATCTGGCATTTAAAAGAAAGCAATTGCCAAGGCCTATGTTTGTTTGATATATTCATTCACAAACAATAGAATATATATGCTCATTGAGGGAGAATTGGATGGTATATCAACGGTTTGCACAATGTCCGTTTATCCTAGTTGTCTTTAATGTCATGACTCTATTTGGTTTGTAGAATCATCATCATGCTAGGCTTGTATGCATTGTGTATGTTTGTTCATTGAGTTCAATCTTTATATTGTCACATGAGGTTATATTTAAGTGTGATGAAGTTTGCAATCAAATGAGAACTCCGTGAACGTTTCTTAAGTGTTTGGGTCTAAATTTAATTGTTGCTAGTTCACACCCCTACACTTCCGTTTCCATATGACACATTTTTGCCATACGAGTGTGCAAACTTATTGTATTTTGTGTCATGTGTGTGTTTATATCTATATATATATGCAAGTGGTCCATTGATATATTTCTAGTATATATATATATATATATGATATTTGTTTGTCTTTGCCTTGTTTTTAATTGCCCATATGCTTTCATGTCTTATCACTTTAAGCCTTCACTTGTTGTTTCTTAGTTCTTTATCCTTTGCCTATTCCCGAACAAAAAGGGGGAGAATGATGATAGGGGTAGAAATGGTATCTAATCCTATTATTATCGTATCTTCGTTTGGGGGAGATTTATCTTAGGGGGAGACGTCTTTCTACGTAGGTCATGTGTTTAAAGGGAGAATTAATTTAGGGGGAGTAATTAATTAATTGCATTTAATACTTTGATATTCCCTATGCATTTGATGAGTTTGCTTAAGTGTGCAGGAACTATTCTATAGCGGCATCTTTCTATGGCAAAGCATTTGATCCTTGGGTTGAGTCAAGATTGGGCGGGGTATGTTTTAAGTCTAGTAGAGCTTGACGGCCCTTTAGGATTTTTGTTTGGTTTTTGTCCCGGAATAGCCAAAGGGGGAGATTTGTAAGGACACAAATTTCCAATTGAGTCCTCTTATAGTTTTGGCTCAATTCCGGACAAAAACATTTTTTCATAGGATTTTATTTAATTGTAATATTCAAGACCTATGAAGTGTTTGTTGAAGACGTAGCGGCAAAGAGTATAAAGCATCATCAACATGTCGTAGTTTATGTGCCTCGTTTGTACGTCATCAACTTAGGTTCCATGCTCCCAAGGTATGAATGTATTTATATGTATATAGGAGCTTGGAACAATTTGTATTGGGTGTTAGGTGAATTAAAACTGCATTTTATTTTTCAGAAAGAATCAATTAGAAACTTAAAAAATAAGTATATAAAAGTTTATAAAAGTTTCTGGGCAAAAATCGAATTTTTCAATCTTTCTGTTCGTTCGTTAGAAATGTCGTTCGAACGAGTTTTTTTCGTTCGAACCAGATTTCGTTCGAACGAGTTTTGTCGTTCGAACCAGGTTCGTTCGAACGAGTTTTGCCAACGACCCTAACTGGACAGTCGTTCGATATGTCGTTCGATATGTCGTTCAAACGAATGCTCGTTCTAACGAGGTATCTAACGAACCTCTAACGAGCCCAGGCTGGTCACTCGTTAGAAGTCTCGTTCGAACGAGAATCACGTTCGTTCGAACGAACTTCCAGCGGGAACATTTATTTGGCAGTTTTTTGCAGTTTTTCCCCACTCTTCCACTTGGTTTTCAACCAACATTTTTCATGCAATATTATGTGCGGGAAACACATTTTCCAAGACAACTTTTCCATTCCATATCCATCTCTTAGAGAGAGTTTGAGAGCAAATTTATTCAAGGAAAATGTTCAAGTTTTGAGTGTTATTTTTTAATGAAAAATTCATACACACTCTAGTTTACACCCATTGTTGTTTATTCCAAGTTCTATATATCCATATCCTTACTTGGAGTTTTTGGCACCGGTTTTCTCTACCGAATTCAAGAGACGTTTCGGGTTTGCTTCTACACCCCATCACAAAGAAGACCTTTGTTGAGATTCTACCCGTTTGGAGAAAGGCTCCATGTTCGGGTGACGGTGACCGTTTAAAGTCCTATCGGTGTATTCCGAGACCACGGTGGAGCTCCGTTGGTTATCCGCTAATTGGAGGTTGATACAAGAAGGAGCATCACGACTTGAGAGGGTTCGAGTTTAGGAAGTAAGTCTTTTGTCTTGTATTTTGTAATACCGTTTTTAGTGGATTTGAGGCTAGGGCCGTCCCGAGGTTTTTTCCCGTTAGTGGGTTTTTCCTCGTATATCGCGGTGTAGTGTGACCTAGTTTATTTTATCTTGCACAATAATTTAGAACGCATGATTAGGATAATTTCAAGATAAAATTTGGTTTTACATTCACACTAATTTAAATTGGGGCTTTAATTTAATATTGGATTAAATTTGGTTTATTCAAGTCTCTTGCATTAATATGGTTTCGCCTAACTTTGAATAATTGTTAATGATGACTTAGGCAAATTCTAGGACTTGAATTATGTTGTTTTAATTTGTTTCTCATGATATTAAAACCCGGTCTTGTGTTGTTTTGTTGAACCATCACTTGTATTTAACGCTTCCGCATTCATTGATTTAAAAAGGAAATTAAATATTTTATAATTGGTATTATTATTTTAAAACCCGGGGATCCAACTCCCGCCTTTTTCAAAATCAATATCAACAAGTTAACAAATCATGACAATGCAATAAATTCTTATGAAATTGATTAACTTTGAAAAAAAAGTTTAAAAGAAATTTGAAAAAAGACCAAATGTACTTACACATGAAAGGGATTACCTGAGAAAATTGCTCTACTCCAAGAAAGTGTTGATTTCGGCTCCAAGAAAGACACAAAAGGGTTCCCTTGATTTTGACAAAAACAAAATCAAATCTAGCTTTAAATAAGGAATGAAATGGGGGATAAGAAGTAAATGTAGATAAGGAGAAGAGAAAAAGAGATGACATTGATTTTGGAGAAGAGCTGAAAACAAGCCGTGGGCATCTCCAATCAAAACGGTAAAGGGAGTTTTCATAACCCATGACTCTATCTTGTAAACCCACATTTTTTCCTGGATGCTTATTGCGATGAATGTAGTGCATCACCAAAAGGATAAAAAGAAGTAATTGTTTTAACCCGTGCGGGAAAATGAGGTGGGAAAATAATTTCGATTGCACAAATGTTTTGCACCTGCAATTTGCGATGAACAAAATAATTCCTCGCAACATATATATCATCAACGATGAAGAGTTATTCGTTACAAAAACTTTTGTCATAAATTTAAGACTTTTGCAATAAAATTAAAATACTTGCAAAATATTTTGCATAAGTACCAACAATTTGTGATGAGGTCTCTCTCATACATACCACATATGAGGTCCACCAATGCAAACCTTTTTTTAAAAAATAGTACAAAAAAAATTTGGAGCTGATTTTTTTTTTGTATTTGAACATTTCAATGGACTCCAAAAAAAATCAATTCAGAATAAACAAAATTCATATTTTAAAAAAATCATTCAAAATATGTCAGTTTTTAAGGGGTTAAAAACTCGCATAGTTAGTACCGATTTTTTATCAGTTATTTTATAATAGCAAAAAAATTATTTTGAGATTATTTTTTTTTGTGAGTTTGCGTGAAATCTTTAAATACCACAAAACAAATTCAAAAAATATTTTTTTACAGTTTAAAAAAAAACATTTGGATAAATTGATTATAATACTCGCAAATTTAAGTATTTTGTAATTAAATTAAAATACTCGCAAAATGTTTTCTAGAAGTACCTGAAGTTTGTGATGAAAAGCACAATTCACCGCAACATATATATCTTCAGCGATGAAAATTATTCGTCGCAAAACACTTTTGTCGCAAATTTAAGGCTTTTGCGATGAAATTCAAATACTCGCAAAACATTTTGCAGAAATACCGGCAATATTCGATGAAAACAACAAATCGTCCCAATCTATTTATGTTCAGCAATGAAACTTATTCGTCGCAAACACATTTGGTGCAAATGTAAGGCTTTTGAGATGAAATTAAAATACTCGCAAAACGTTTTGCAAAAGAACGAGTAATTTGCGACGAAGACAACAAGTCGTCGCAAAATCTCTTTTCTTATAGTGTTTGGGGTATTATCACAAATTTACCCATATATATATATATATATATATATATATATATATATATATATATATATATATATATATATATATATATATATATATATATATATACACACACACACACATATGTAGTTGTGTTTCTTAGAACCCTTCAAAACCCAAATAATATTTTCTCAGAGTTTTTAAATTTTTTATAGGGATCTTAAGTATTTAGTCCTATTTATTATGATTTGTTTGTCACCACTCCCATGTTTTTATTTTTTTTAATTGTTGGTCCTATATGTGACAAGTGTCATTGTCTACAAAAAGAAGGATGAGTAGTTACAGGGAAGTTATAGGTAGTTTTGGGTGGTTATGGGACTTTTTACAATTTTAAAAAGACATGGGAGTGGAGCCTAAATACATCTTTGTCGATGGGACTAAAGCCAAAAAACTTATTTTTTATATTAATAAAATACATGTGTGATCAACCCATACTAAAATAAATTGCTCAAGTTATGGTCACCTAAAATCTCTCCCCTATCCTCCTCTGTCCCCTTACCCAACTGCCTACACCTCTACCTCCATTTATCAACATCTATATATCTATATAAAAACCGTAGACCCAAATCCTCTAAGATTGACATGTGACAAATAATAAAGACTCTGAAACTGACACATGGCAAGTAATAAAGACTTACTAAATAAATTTCTCTTTTCACTATTCTTCGTAGAGCGTCCAAATTCCAATGGACTTTTGATATTCTCCATGCCCAATGAATTGCAGTTCCCAATGATTCCTCCACGACTCTTAAATATCTATATTTGTTGATCTTTTTTGTTCCCAATGACTTGACACACACAGAGAAGAGAAAGAAAAAAAAATCCAAGTTCATCTCCCCAAATCCATGAAAAAACCTAGAAAACTCAAATCTCAAACCCAACCTTCTTCAACGTCCATATTCTCTCTTCGAAAGCGAGACTCACCATGGAAGATCAAGTGGGTAAGCTTTTTTTTTTTTGGTTTCTCCCCTATTTTTAGTTATACCTGTTGTACACACACCCCCCCCCCCCCCCCCACATATATATATATATATATATATATATATATATATATACACGACGAGAGAGAGAGAGAGAGAGTAGCAGTTGGGTTTTTCTTCCTTGAAGCTTTAATGGGAAATTATGATTTTTTTATATTTTAGTTGGGTGTGTGTAAGGGTGCGTGTGTGTTGCTGTATATATGTGTGTGGGATGGCGTGTTTGAGAGAGAGTAGCAGTTGGGTTTTTCTTCCTTGAAGCTTTAATGGGAAATTATGGTCTTTTTATATTTTAGTCACCCCCACCCCCCCACATATATATATATATATATATATATATATATATACACGACGAGAGAGAGAGAGAGAGAGTAGCAGTTGGGTTTTTCTTCCTTGAAGCTTTAATGGGAAATTATGATTTTTTTATATTTTAGTTAGGTGTGTGTATGGGTGCGTGTGTGTTGCTGTATATATGTGTGTGGATTGGCGTGTTTGAGAGAGAGTATCAGTTGGGTTTTTCTTCCTTGAAGCTTTAATGGGAAATTATGGTCTTTTTATATTTTAGTTGGGTGTGCATATGGGTGCGTGTGTGTTGCTGTATATATGTGTGTGGGCTGGTGTGTTTGAGTTAGAACATGTGGTTGTGACACCCCGACTAATTAAATACCGGGTAGCTACTCCTTTATTAAATTAATACAAAATGCCAAGTTGGTTCAGTTCATAGCATCACTGTCGAAAACTTTTTATTAATTACTAACCACCTAATATTTAAAAAGTGAGTTGTCAATTTTAATTAAATCCGATTTACATGCAATAATTAAATTATGAAATGTTAACATAGCCACCACAATATAATGACAATGGAATAACCATAAAATAGTAATGAGTCTGGAGGGATACTTCTCACAACAATCCAAATATAGAAATAAACAAATACCAAGTCTGCATCACTAAATTAATTACAACCCAAAATTCTGATATAACTGAATAAATAAAGTGTCTAAAAGAAATGGGGCGACATGCCGAACAGCTGAAGAAAATCTAGTAACATAGAGTCAAGATCGAAAGTGGAGGCGTCTACTGTCAAAATCCTGTAACTTCCACGGAAGCTACAGTCCGTCACCTGAATGGAACTCCTATGCATGGTGTCCTTGTGGCTGGGCACCTAAAAGGTTTTTAAAAAAATATATTTGAAAGCAAATGGGTCAGAGCCCGATTGTAGAAAAATAGTTTAAAATATAGCAAGTGTTTTAATGACATAAAACAATGAATGCAAAATACATGTTAGGACGTATTCTCACATGAAATGCTCACCTCTCGACTATCTGTGCACTCCTAACGTATCCGTAATCGAATCTAGTTATGCCCGTATCTAACTAGTTCAATATAAAATCTAACGTTACTACACGATTAACGATTTAATTCCCGACATCTTACTTTAAACAGAGTGTTTTGCTCTTCCACACAGTTTCCCATTTTAGTACTACTAATCACTAGAGACCTTCCATTTTATCTTGTACAAAACGTTGATATTATAAATACTCACATTTATACATTACAGTTCATTTCAATTTACATTATATTATTCTCATCATAAATATACAATACTATCAACCCGAGACTAAGATGCGGTGCACACATACTCTACTATCCAATCCCGGTACATCACATACATAAGGATCACGCATTCCGAACCTCTCAGGAATCGTTCTCAAATAACAACAATCACACAAAATGGAGGCGAACATAGTTCACATCACATGGGTCACGCACATACCTACGCTCCCATGATTAGAAGACTTATTAACTTCTCAATAAGTCCTTCTCTGACCTATGTCCTCGAGATACCAATCTAAATCCCCCCGTAGGCACACAAAGATTAGATGGCCCTAATCGAACGCAGACCTCCCGTTATAGCAAGTATGGTAGGTATGTTTTACACATAAAACCACATATACTAAGCATTCACACATCTTAGATATCTATAATTATTAGTATAAGTATGCTTCTCGTTCTTATACCGTCATTTAATGTTATATGTTTATAAGTCCCCGATTTGTACCTTAACGTTGTCAACCCTTCTCACATCGAAACTAGGTATTCGTTTCCTATTCCACAAATGTCATCCGGATTACTATAAGGTTCTAAGTTCTACTCCTCAACGTACCCCAATTATCACAATTATACCCACTAGTCAATAAGGGAAGGTGAATTCTCAATTGCTTAAGTCTACGGGACATTTGAAGTAAAATCAGGCCTAAAAGGCCATTCTGTCAACTCGTTAGAAGTCTCGTTCGAACGAGTTCGTTCGAACGAAAGGCTTCGAATGAACTACCAACTCATTAGAAGGGATACTGTCATCTCGTTAGAAGATCGTTCGAACGACCTGGGCAGGTCTTCTAACGAGATGGCAGAACTCACCCAGAAATCTGCAAATTTGTTTTTCTTCCTTTTTCTCTTTTCTAAATCCATCTTATGATCATCCAAACTAAGTCTTAATGTGGTTATACTACACTAAGTCCTCCTAGGTCACTTTCTAACATATATATGGGGTCAATTACTCCAAATCAACATACAATTTACATAAATTCCCAATTATTGTCCCAAACCCTATAAACATGAACCCAGAATTTAATGTCTACAACTATTCCTTATAAATCCATTTTTAAATCATCAATAGGTATATTTTGGATCTGAAATTCGTCATTAACTATTCTACATGCGATTTTGATATAATATTTCGATTTTCTATCTCCAATTTCATGGGTTTTCATCAAACTTTCAATACGAGACATATATTCAAATCTAAGCATGGAAGAAACATTCGCTGGAATTTATGTAATTAAACCACTTGCCTTAGATTTTGGGATTTGATGTTAAAGGATGAAGGCTAATTCTCCTCTCTCTCTACAGATTTCTCCCAAAGATGGTGATGGTGGCTAGGGGTTTCTTTTGGAACCTCTTAAGACTCTCCCTATAACTCCCGTAGCCCACTTCTTATTAAATGCTGAATTATGGACTTAGTGGGTTTATTTCTAATATAAAATTAACCTCTAAAATTCGTGGGTTTTAATTCCCCTATTTTCAAAATTATCAAAATACCCTTCTAGGTTGACGGTATGGCCCAAAAATGCCCCGGGAAAAAAACTAAACCACCGGCTAGTGTTTTCTGACTATTTCGACCTTTCCGGACACGTTGGCGCACTCAAAATGACCATTCGATTGATAAAAATATAATTCACTTTTTAATTCCAATAATTACATTCCTGACGCGGCTGACACGCGCGTCCCAATTAAATTTCCAAATTGTCGTATTTCTGTCTCGCGACAATTTTAACATCATAATCAAATACCAACTCACATCTCGCTAGTATTTGTACCCGGATTAATTCCCAATTAATTCTCATTTAATTTTTTTAATCCTTTAAATAAAAATCAATAAAATTACGGGGTATTACAGTGGTGTTTTTTATAGTGTGGATTAGTGTGTAATTATTTAAAAATATATATATATATATATATATATATATATATATATATATATATATATATATATATATATATATATATACTGAATCATTTTTTTTCTGATTTCACGAATAATTTTTTTTAGTTTTAGTGTATATTATTATTAGATAAGTTTTTGTAATTATATTAATACTTCATTTTTCATATTTTATGAAGAGGCAAAAAATCTACAGATGCTTATATTTTGGTTGTCAATATTTCAAAATTGAGAAATATAATATGACATACCGAGTGAACTATACATCTATCGATTGATTTGTTGGTATTCGGCCACGCATCGCGTGAGCTTTAGTAGAAAACATTTTTTCCCTATCTTAAACCGGATTTTTAAAGTCCACGCTTGAATGGCGGTGCCTTTTATTGTTGCCTATAAAATTCCAAGAAAATCCACCGTCCATCATCTATAGTGTCCTTCACCAAAATCCAAGCCTCATCCAAGTTTCGGTGTTCGATGGATACAATGACATCATATGTACACCAGTCGTCATTTCTTCATTGTAAAAATCCTCTCTTGAGCTTCCACTATGCAAGTATGAGACGAGGTACAAATTTGAGAGAGAACATCCAAATCATATAGATAAGGGTAGATCGGAGTTAAAAATACATATTGGAGAGGAAAAACTCAGATCGATGATAACCTGTCTATTTCTTTTTTTAAAGGTATAATGAAAGAAACCAGTGCTGGGACTATATAGAAAATAGTATATCAAGGGGTATTTTCAAGAATATGTGATTTCTAGATGAATGTTTAATTGTTTACTTTTTTATATAAATTTTGATGATATATGTTGAATTTATTTTTTGTCTCTATGTTTTCAAGATATAAATAGTAGTTCTTTGTTGGTAGTGTGTTATTTTGCGATCAGGGTTTGATGCTACTCTGCTTTTTGTCCGTACAGAATAAATTTTCACCCTTTAAAGGGTTGTAATAGAGGTATGCATTTTCATTTTTGTCTACTGAAGCTTCATACTCTTAGGTGTTGTTTGTTTTTACCTCTTAAGTCTGAATCTGAATCATTCAGACTTAAGAGGTATCAAAAAGTGTTTGTTTTTTAAATGATTAAGAGGTTAACGACTATATTTGACTCTAAATGGTTAAGAGGTAGAATTACGCCTGAAATTTGAATCTGAAGTCTGAATGACTCTAAATACACTCATCCAGAGGTATATTCAGACATAAAAACAAACATATTTTTCAGATTCAGATTTCAGATTCAGTCTTAAGATTTCAGATTCAGACTTCAGATTCAGATAAAAAAACAAACGCAACCTTAGAATGAGTGGAAATAGATAACAAATACATACACTAAATATGCTTCTAGAAAACCCACATATGAATTAGTTTCCTTTACTGCTTTATGTTCCCAATTTGACAATTTCAAAGCACAAATATGAAATCAGCGGCTTCTACATATCATTTTCCCTCAAACAAGATGTATATATACCATCTTAGTTTCAAACTTACCAACATTCTCTGATTTCCAGTTTTAACAACCATTACCAAATGTTAATAAGAAATTTTTCATCATGGATGAAGACCACTACCAGAATTTTCCTTCCACCAATATTTCTTCGATGTTAAATTGCAATTGGAAAAACTGCTTTTTTCTCCACCATATTCAAGCCTCTATTTAGATCCCTACGTTGTGCGAGTTTGGTTGAGATCGGTTTTGAGTTTGTTTTTTAATTTTGATTTTCAATTTCTTATTCATTTCGGTCAAATGCAGGTACCCAAACGTTCCATATACAAGTTAAAATCTTTCTTCTACCCTTATTATTCCTATTTTTCACCAATGGTCGTCTAATTATATTCTGTTTGTATCAAACATGTTGAATTTATTTTTATTCGTATCTCAGCAATTGTCATAGATTTTTTTTATTTTACTAAGGGCCCTCTATTTGCACTATTTGGTTGCTAAGAAAATGGAAAAGAAAAAGAAAATTATGATTTGGTTGCTGAGAAAATGGAAAAGAAAAATAAAATTATGTGCTTGAGTGTGTACATGTGTGCATTGATTGGTTGCCGAGAAAATAAAATTAAGTGAGAAATGATAACTCAGATGATGACCGTGAGAAAAGGGTGGGTTTAGTAGGTTTCAAAAGGGTTGGTTTACTCCTACATTTATGTACACTATTCTCACTTTTATGAATAGTTGGTTGATGGGATAGGTATCTTTGCACCACATTGAAATTTTCCCCTTCTATGAAATACCTGTATATATGTAACTATGGGTGGTGTTTGATTTTTATTAAAAAGAAAATCATATATGTTATGTTTTTGGATATGAATTATTGCGTATGTTTTCTTCTTTTTATATATGTAGAGAGAATTGTGTTGTGTTGTGCACTTTGGTGTTACTGGGCTTGATTGCGTGTGTGAGAATAACAAAACTAACAAGAGAGGGAGATTATGTTGGTGGGTGGATGTTGAGCAGAATATATGTGTTGTTAACTTTGGGTGTGTTGGGTTTGGATTTTTCTTTGTTTATTTTGGTTTT
This sequence comes from Sambucus nigra, assembly GCA_949130495.1. Classification (NCBI taxonomy): domain Eukaryota; kingdom Viridiplantae; phylum Streptophyta; class Magnoliopsida; order Dipsacales; family Adoxaceae; genus Sambucus; species Sambucus nigra. Next base: position 375,801,508 of record OX422214.1, on the reverse strand, counting down.
TTGACATTTTTTGTTTTTTGAATCATTTTTTCTTTTGGTTATACTTTCTCTAATGGAGTTGTTTGGTTATCTTTTGTAAATCACTGTGTCCTTATTATCGTCTCTTTATTTACTATATTATCTTTTGCAAATGTTAATTATCTTCTTCAACGATAAATGCAAATATTAATTATCTTCTTCATCTGGCATCACCGTGATAATTGTAAATGATCTTCTAAGATACGATGTTGCATAGAGGTTTTGGGTGTTGCGTGTTAACATGTACATAAATAATCTGACACTGGGCAAGTTCTAAGCTTATTGAAATTGAAAAACATTGTGCATATGTGGACAAGAGTGAAAATTTAGTTTTCAAACACTATATTCAAATTTGCTTAGTTTGGCAGATCCAAACAATGCTATTTGGTAATTAACATCAATTTTTTTTTCTTTTATGTTTTTGGAAAGTTCTGATAAGCAAACCGCTCACATGTGTTCAATAAGTGCACATGAATTGAAGTGCAAAGTGAAGGGTTCTTATATATGTTAAGAATCAAGAGTGCAATTCTTAACGTATTTTATTTTTAATTTTATACAATACATTTTTTCCTATTTTACGAAAAGTTTTTCATATTCTATAACTTTTTTTTGTTCCTATCAATTTTTATAACTCTTTTACTCCACTTCCAGTTGCTCTAAATCAAGTTCCTCTCTCACCTTTTATTCACTCTCCTGTCATGAATAAAACACATTCAAAATCGTACCCATAACAAAAAGCAATGTGCATACAAAATACCATTATGACTCTACTTTCTTACTCATACCAAAGAGCAATGTACACACTAATTAAATGTCTAACGTATTGGTGCACTGTCAACATTACAATATTGCAGTGATTATTTTATAGATTTGTGTGGTACTACGAAAAAAAGTAATTGTGAATATATATTCATGCTTATTTAGTATTGTGATGTGATATATTGTTTTCGGATGTTAGAGCTTTAGGATTTATTCGTAGATAAAGGCCACCTAAAAATCAGAGGTCTCCAAATAGAGATTGGAACAATGGTCGAGAAAAATCATGAAAGATCATTATAGACAGTACCATATCTTCTAAATCAAGATAAAGTATGTAACCAAATTGGTTACATGAACTCAACAATTTAATAATGCTTTGTGGTTTGTACAAAACATAAGAAAATATTTTTTTAATATAACTGAGTTATTAATATTCGATTGATTAAGTATTTAAAAGTGGTAAAAAATTTAATTAATGGATGTACTTTATTTATTCATTTTGAAATTTATTATAATCTTTAATATTACAAAAAAATACATGGGTGCTATTTTAACATGATTTCACCTTAGACAATCCTAAAAATCAATAGTTTTGTGAAAATTTTGAAAATATTTTGAGTTTTAATCAATAATTTTGCTAAACGGACCCAAAAAGTTGACAGAAAAATGGAAAACAATATTTGTCTCAACTTTTCATCGTGCCATCGACACAATCACACCCTAGTATATATATATATATATATATATATATATATATAAGGATGTTTAGTTTTTTTTTTGTTCATCTGCCTCACTTGTCTCTCTCTCCACCCTCCCACCTCCCACTCATCTCTCGTGTCTCTCTTTACCCTCTCGTCGCTCACTCGTCTCTCTCTCTACCCGCCGCTCCTGCCCTTCGACAACTATAAAATATTCTCACTCATCATTAGTTTACAGGGGAGGTGTAAGTTTTGTAACGCTCTTCCTATTTTTTGTTCTACTCTGCTCATATTTTTGCTCACTCACCGAAGATGTACAAACTAATGTTAAATCCTGTATTGACTAAAGTCTAGAGAGTGAAAGTACAGTTTCCTGGATTTCCACAAGAGTTTATGAGGAAAATGAAAGAGAAAGACGTGGATTTTGCAGCTTATCCAATGGAAATGAATATGGCTACTGCAATTCTTGACTTGTTGGGGAATTTAGCTTTTTCTCTTATATTGCTTGGTCGTTTTCTTTTAACAAGTTCATCTGCAAATACACTTGGAGGGCCAAATTTGCCATTTGGACTGGAAGGTATGATAAATACAAAATTCTGTATGTGTGTGTATAAATTAGGATAATTTTATTTTTGGTTTGAGTTGGTGGTTATGATTGAATAAATCTTGTTTAACTAAGGGGTAATAAATTAATGACAATAATTGAAAATAGTTAATTTAAGAGAATGCATAAAAAAATGTTTTGGATGGGTTTGGGGCGGGTTCGAGGGCCCTGCGGGGTTTTTAAACAGGGTGAAGGCAAGGACGAGGGTGGGGTAAAATCGAGCACATTGAAGGAGGGAGACTATATGCTAAAAAAGGTCATCCAAAATGGGAACAAATTTGAGCCAAATTGGCATGGTCCATACAAAATGACTAGAGTTGTTTAACCAGAGACTTATAGAATTGAAATGCTAGAAGGCGAATAAATCAATAACCCTTGGAATGCCGAACACTTAAGAAAGTATTACTAGTAATGAAGAACATGTAATACCCTTTCATTTCTTATAACAAATTTCGTGGTGATGAATAAAAATCTATTAAGTTAACATTTTTATTTCTTTTAAGTTTTTCTTTTCGATATAAGGAGATATGCTATCATATTTCTCCCACAACATAACCACATAACTTCATGTATGATCAGGTCAAAAGGTCATGAACATGAAGTTCACCACATTACCTGCATGTATGACCACGTCTAGAGGTCACGAATAAGAAGTTCACCACATTACTTTATGTATGATCTCTCCTTAAGAAGTTCACCAAATTTGGAAAATCCATTGCAGTCATATGGACAAAAAGATCTGATAGTAATTGGATAAATGCAAGGATAGTTCTTAACATATTTTATCATCTCACGTAACTAACGCCGATATTTGGTTAGGGTAACAAGATCCATCCATACGACTAACAAAAAGGACAATAGTAAAGCCTAAGACTGGACAACTCAGGTTCGTCCAACCTTAGTAACTAGTAAGGAAGATCATCTAGAAAATATCAAACCATGGTATTGTAAGACTAAACTACTAATAGATATATTTTTCGACATACAAATTTTAGCAAGATGATATGGCTTAAAATTATAAAATTTGATTACATCTACTTGTGGAAAAGACAAATAGGAAAGGAGGCATGAATATAACATTTCATTATAACTTGAAGAATATTACAATAATTTCAAATTATTACAAGACATCTTAAAAATAGACTATAACAGAAGCTTTAGTCACGAGAAGAGGTTTTCTTAATTGTTGAACCTTTACAACAAGCATGAGGAATGTCTAAGGAATATAAAGTAATGGTCGCCCATAGGTCGCTAGTCCTAGGCTGAACACAAGAACTGGACCTATCTACCAGATGAAGAGGTTGACTTAGACATTCATCTCCATCAAGGCCATAATCCCAAAGGTATATTCTTATTAAACTCATTAAAATGACATCCGTGGGAATCATAAGACATGAAGCTTGAATGGAGGATTGGGGATATCCAAATAGCCTGGGTCATGCTAGTACCATAGCTCGTTCTCTTTTGGAATCTTCATTACTACTAAAGTATTGAATTAATCATACTTATAGCCTACCTTCTTAGCCTGATCAAGCTCTACCTCCATATTTACAAGGGCCTCATCACAGCCTTTCATCCAAATAGTACGAGTTTACTTATGAAATAAATACATCATGTGATCAACCTTATCGCTAAACCACTTGATGGTGGACAACTGGTTCTTAATACTGCTGTATGGTATAATAGAGTTTTCTTAGTCCTTTACTCTTCAACTGACCATAAAATACTCCCTTGATGCTGAGAGGATTGCCCTTTTTTCTTTATTTATTCTAACTCTTTTGTTAGACGAGCATTTTCCTCCTCCATAAATGAGGCACCTTCATTCTGGTTAGAGGGCCTGGACTTCTTCAAACCTTCGAGCTCAACTCAAAGAGCATTATTCTCCTGTTCAAGCATGGAAGCGGCTTACATAACACCAGTCAACTCAGTATTAATTAAAAAAGCCTTTTTGGAATACATTGATGCTAAAGAAAGAAGTTTCTTATTAAACCCACTGGTATTTTGTAGGTTGACCAACTTTTTCTCATTTTTGGCATGAATGATTGCCATTAATTCTTTGTAATTCTGCTTCACAACGAAATCATGTCGTGGTAGGAAACATTATTTGTGACCACCTGGTGAAAAAGACGATGCAAATTTAGTTATGACTGTGTGGCCAAAGGAGAAGAATCCTGACCAAGTAACTCTTCAAGATCCTCCTCATCAACTTCACTATAACTGACGTCGAACAACCGATTATGCCTTTCTTAAAAGTCATTCTGAGTGGCAACCAAAGCTTCCAACCTGGCATTGAACTGCATAGTAAGTGGTCAAGTATAAGTATTTATTGAGAAGAAAGAACTTATTAAAAATTAAAGTGAAGTAGTAGTATATGAAAAGATAACTTTATTTCATCATCAAAAGGAGTTACATTGAGGAAAGCCCCATACATTGAAGTAAAATAAAAAAGACATAAAAAAAGTCCTTAAGCCAAATATTGGGACTACTTCCCCACATTCTCCTTATCCACTACAACTTCACTTAGCCCAACGAGCACCTAATGCTCATTGCTCACTACCGCGCCATCCTCCTCCTCAACACCTTCATCGATTTCCTCATCTATTTGGGGACGAGTTCCAAGAAGATATAGCTAGAAAAACTCATACCCTTTAGAAGTTACCACTTTGATAAGCGTTGCATCCCCTCCATTTTTGAAGAACACCTTCTTCAGTTAATAATTTTTCATGGAGGCATTATCGAAAGACTTGTCATAGCCCTTAGTAAATTCCTATTCCTTGTCCATGATAGTAGAGGTCAAATCCTTCTCGAAAGGACGAGCATATTTATCCTTCTTCTTGGACTTCTCACCAACGATAATGGCATTGTCTAGAACCAACCTCTCCCCTTTCAGTTCATGAACCCTCTTCTTCAGCTTCTTTTTGTCCTTAACCTGAGCCTCATTATCCCAGTGAGCATCCTCCAATGATTTTTACAGTTCACCAAAGGTGATCTTTGCATGACAAGTTGAATCCCTCATCTTATTATCTCTTGCCAATAACTTCTCATAATCTACTAGGAACTGCGATGTTAAAGGGAGGAAGGAGACATTAACAAAATAATGGAATAAATTTGAAGAATAAACATATAAATAACCAACTTACAAGGGACAAGTTGTGATTGGCTCATTTCAGCCACTTGGTGTGAGGGATAAAAGAGGCAATCACCCGATCGATAGGAAGGAACCCAACGCTAATCAAGCTGCGAGAAAGTCCAGGACCAGAAGTTATAGATTGGGTATCACTTTTTCCTTTGTCAGAAGTACTCCTCCCCATGATATCAGACGGGGGAGGGAGATCCATCTCTATCCTCTTTGATAGGGTCTCATTATTCACATGAGAAATATTCAAAATTTGGATATGACTTGAAGCTTTAGCGTCAGATTTCTTGCTCGATACACGAGCAAAAGGAGTTGACCAGGACCTAGCATGGGTGGCGATCAGATTTTTAATCTTTTGCTCTACCATCACATTGTTCGTGACTAATGTAACGTCTAGAGGCTCAAAGAAATAGGATGTGCTTTCTGCAAGAAAATTATCCCTTTCTCTAAGAGAGGAATTAGAATCAGAGTCTAAGGGAGGTATTTCCTCGATAAGTCTATCTACAAAGATGGTGTTACTCCTATATCCGAGCAAAAAATAGGCCGACCTAGGATGATCCGCAGTGCCAAGCCTTTTCTGCATTAATTAGACACTTTTCAAAACATCAAAATTCACCTCGCAGTCACAAGTGTGTTTTTTCTTACTCTTCACTGCAAAGCAGAAAGAAGGAATACACAATCAACAATAAAAAGAATGCATAAAATCTTACATAAACATTTTAAGTCATTTTCTAACCTATTCCTCGGCCTTCATGAGGGCATCTGGCCCCTCGTATACTATACCGTCAGGAAAAGGGGCAAATTACCAATTTTTCACAATCAAATCGTGATCCAAATAATCATTATGACTGATTTCTTGGGAGATTTTATTGTATCATAAATATGGAATATGATGTGGACTAATTATATTGTGACACCTTTTATCATAAGATGCTTAGCTTACTCACTAAACGAGGTCGACACTTCATCTCTTCGTCACCCCTGAGCTACTCTTGGTTGGTTGGTCAATCGACCACAATGAACTGATGTTATTAGTTTGAATCACCAAACTCATGAGTGGGTCACACTTAGGAATATGTATAGTTCTAATTACATACACGTGAGTTTGTCCCTTCAGTTGATTATAATTAAATCTTCATTAACCGTTCTTAGAATGTAAAGGGGTGTAATTTCTTGACTTGTAAAGGCATTCCACCCATCTACCTAATCTCTCTCTCTCTCTCTCTCTCTCTCTCTCTCTCTCTCTCTCTCTCTCTCTCTCTCTCTCTCTCTCTCGCTCGCTCGCTCTTATAAATAGCACACACTCCCACCCGAGGGGGATAATGAGATCTACACGCTTCCAGAAAGAGCTTTGACAGTTTGTACCCACTTCTGTTGATGACAGAATAATAAAATCATCCACAACACGTGTGGGCATTGGATCCATTAACCGAATCACGTTAATTCCATGTCTCCATCTCAATATTTCATCTCTCTCTTTAATCTAATCCATTAATCTCTTTATCTGTCAGTGATTATCATTGGTATTCGTCCAGCTAAGACTCATAAATCCACATGCCAATTTTAGACGGTAACACCATATAACAAATTTTCATTTGTTTTCAAACACCAAATTTTCATTTGATTTCTTAACCACAAATGGTTGTAAATGAATTTTGTAAAAATGTAGGCAATTTAATTTTTGACAATAACATCTTATGTGAAATAACATTTTACATTCATAACCTGAAAATAGTATTCACCTATTTAAGAGTTTTTCATAAAGGGGTTCATTATTGTTCAAATTCTAATTTCTCACAAAATTATTGATCGACTCCGGATAGGCATTAATACTGAAATTTATTTTGTACTTCTTAAAATATAACATTTTGAATGTCTGGGGCTAAACTATAATTTTTAGTGGTACAAGGTCAAAACATATATTTTTCATAAACTAATAGGAAAAATTGAGAAGTAAACTCAAGCAAATAATCCAAGCTCCCTCATTAAATTAGAAATATCACTCGTAGCATATGATATTTTTTTTATCTCAGTGGTAGAGATAAATCGTCTCAAAATTATTGGTACAATTTAGATATTGTGATAAAAAAGCACACTAGAGAGATAAATGGAGAAATTGTATACTCAAAATAATATGTTTGGTTTACAACTATAATTCTTTTCTTGGTGTTTAAATATAATTTTGATATAAATTTGCATTTGGCAACCTAGTTTTAAACACTTTATTATAATATTTCTGTGTTATAATCAAGTTTTTCAGAAAATAGCAAAAGTGTGTTTTGTAACTTCTGTTTTTTATTTTTCAACTCATAATTCTTCATTATTATATTTAGACGCATTTATACCTTAATATATAATATACATATGCAATACATTAATATGTGTGTAATTCTTATAAATAAAAAATATATGTACATAAAATTACGTAAATTTAAATTATTAAATTATATAATATACTAAGACCCATATGTTGAATAATATTATCAATAGATACATGATACTTACATATAATTTTATACATGTATTATTAATGTATGTATTAATATAAAATATACGTATAGTACATATGTATTAGAAATATTATCAATTCATATATGTATATAATTTTGTTGTGAATTATACTTGCAATACTATTATATAGACATATATACATGCATGTATGTACGTATATATATATATATATATATATATATATATATATATATATATATATATATATATATATATATATATATATATATATATATATATATATATATAGAGAGAGAGAGAGAGAGAGAGAGAGAGAGAGAGAGAGAGAGAGAGAGAGATGTTTGCCAATTTTTCAAATTTTGAACAAACTGTATTTAAAAACAAGTTTAACAAGCGCTCACTAATAATTACAGACACAAAAATTTGAATATCAAAACTGCATGTAAAAACAAAGTTTAAATTGAGTTTTCTGAATATAGAACTAATCGGGCCTTTGCCACATACGATTATCGCAATTATAAACCACATCGTATTGAATCTAAATATATTATGCATAATAAATTAAAACATATTACCTCAATTGCTTATAAATATGTGGTAGACGATTCTTGAGTTGAGTCGCACACAAGGTCGCTCTTTTAAAGATGTTTCACAGTTCCATCCTCTCTGTGCAGGTAGTATTCAGTTATGTCGTCCCCATGATAAAATAATAATAAGAATATATTATGTCTCAGATAACTATGCACTGTAGTTATTTAGCATAGTAATACCCATTTAAAATTAATTGATCAGTATCATGATATAAATTTTCAGAAATGAAGAAAATATTATGCTAAAAAATATTTGTGGATGTTGAATTTTGTTGGGAGACTTGTGTGAATTTTTTTTCGAATTAGATATATACTATAAATATGTATTTTGATTTGTATCTTGTACATTTTCCATGACCAAAATGGGTCTTTAATGGGAGTGGAAGACTACTACTTTTCAAGTGTTAGTAAAATTGCACTAAGATAATTCTTGATTACAATATGTGTACTTTTTAAAGGCAGCATATTGTACTTTCAATGGTTTCTTTTGTGTGAGTAATTGAGAGATGTGTTTATAAGAAATAAAAATAATATTTTTATATAACTAAAAATATTAAATATTTTGTAATAACCAATTGTAATACTTTGGAGTTAATATTTTAATAAGTAAAATTATAAATACCTTGAAATAAATATTGAAAACATAGAGTATATGATTTACATATAATTAAATATATAAAATAAATAATACTACATGTATTAGAGAGTAATCGTATCTACCTTTTAAAATAATCGTGTATCTCATTTTTCAAATCGTGTCATATCCCGTATAATGTCGAGTGCATGCTTTATAGATTTCATATTTGTCTAAGGATAAATATAATGAATTAATCTTCTCAACTTGGGTGCCACTATGGTAGCTAAAATGAGTACCTACTTGGACCGGAGATATGCTTGATCTATACGAGAAAAATATGCAATATGTAATACCCCGTGATTTTTAATGACTTTTAAAATGGGTTATATTTTAAATTAATGGATTAATTGGATTTTATTATTAATTAATTCATTTGGGTTTTATCCGAATTGTGGATATTAAAATGGATGATTTTGAATATTACTTAAAGATATTTAGGTAATATATGAATGTGATGTCATTGATATGACGTTATGATATAAATTCGGTAATTTGAATTTTTAGTCAGACGCGGTATGGGACGTGTCGGGACTAATTTATTAAATTAAAAAGGAAATTTATTTTCTATCGACCTTATAGTCATTTTGACTGCGTCGTTGTGTCCGGAAGGTTCGAAATCGTCAGAAAAGTCTATTTGGATGTTAATTTTGAGTCTCGGATCATTTGGAAATGAAAAGACAACCCAAAAGGGCATTTTGCTTATTTTTACAAGGGGGATGAATAGTGATTTCGAGTTTTGTCTTATTATAAGTATTTGGAGATTAGTGTATGTAGGTTCATTTCATCTCTTCTACACAAAATTTAAAAGTCATCTTCTTAGAGATTGCTTGGAAAGAAAAAGAAGTTTGCTTGGGAAGGAGGAAAACCAAAGGTCAAAGGTCACCACCACCATCACCACCTGTGTTATTCAACTCCAAAGGATCAGATCTTCATTAGAGGCAAGTGTTTGATATTTGCAATTTAAGTTCGTATATTGTTCATGTTAGGATAGTTATAAAAAGAGATGATTTTCATGCTTGGAAGATGAAAGGATATAGTTGTTAATGGATTTTTGGAATCTAAAAATATATAGGAATTAAACTCATGTTGTAGGTAGTTAGTAATCCAATAAATATTCATCAATTTGTGGAAGAAATTCTGAAAATAATTTAGTGTTCTTGAAGATAATATGTTGACAATTTTCTGGAAAAAGAGGCAAGAACGAGTGGAATGAGAAGAGCCAATTTGGAATGTTTAGATCTTCTTTTTGAGTGCATTTGGATGAGATTTAAGAAAAACTCAAAACACATACCTGACTCAATTTTTCATGTAGAATCCAAATCTGAAGTCGGATTCATGATTTGAATAATTTTTGGATCTGATTTTTCTGAGTATTTAAAATATGAGAATTCATGATGTTGTTTCTTTTTAATGTTGGTTCTTATCCCAAAAATTTTGTAGATCTTCGGTGATTATTAATTGGATATTATGGGACTTAGAGAAGATCAGTAATCCCTAGTTAAGATTTGAATTAATTTGATTGGGATTTAATTGATTAGAATTATGATAATTAAAGTTAAAGAGATTTCGGTGTTGGATTCTAATCTGTTTGTATGAGGATTAAGGATAGTTCAAGTAGGGGAGATTTAATATAACACCTGGGTAGCCTTAGGGTTACAATTTAAACATCAATGACCGAGTTTAAGCTCATTATTGATTTCGCAAGGGCTGAGTGTAGTACAAGAGCGTAGTGGTATGGCTCCAGGATAGAGATGGGAGTTTAGAACACATTTGGTTGAAAAAGGGGATGAAGTTATTCCGATCGCATATTTGAAGTTGACGAACCTCCTCGATAGACAAAGTTAAGTAGTAGTGTATTGGAGGGGTTCCTTGTTTGGATTTCGCTTTGCGAGACGCTCCGCGCATGAACCTTAACGACGTCAGGAGTGGAGAGATGTTATAGGATGCGAGGATAATTAAATTATGAAGTAAAGATATGACATTTTAATACGTGGGATTTAAAGAGATATAATGCTACGTAAGGGAATAATCTAAGGTTAATGTGAGTACCTTGTTGTTAGTATACTGTAGGTATGATAATACCTATTTGATTGATTGATGATTTATGTGTATGACATACCTAGCTTACTTGCTATCGGTGGGAGGTTTGCGCGTGAGGTCAGTCATATCCTGATGAATCCATGGGATCTTTGATTTGTCGCTCGAGAACATAGGTCTATGAAAGACTTATCGGGGAGTTGATAAGTCCACTGACTATGGGTACGTAGGTATGTGCGTGACCCATGGGTATGAGAACTATGTTCGCCTCCAATGATTGTGTTGTTGTTTGTGTTTCGAGGAATCTTAACGAACCTTTAGTCCCTTATTCGGCGACAAGCGATATTGGGACATGATAGCAGAGTAATGCATTGCACCGCAGCTGTGACTTGGGGTGCCGTATTATATATGAATATATATATATATAATGGATTAAATGAATGATTGGATTTATTGTGGTTAAATAATCTACTATGTGATAATTGTAGATAACGGTGAATAAAGAAAGATAATGGAATTAAGTTAATGAATGTTTATTCTTAAAGAATTGAAAAGCTTAACTCATATTAATGAGAAATGATTCATGTTAATGAGAAACTAATCATATAAATGAGAAATGTAAATGAATAATAATGTGACGTATGGTATGGGACATACGGGGATTATGATATGGGAATGGAATTATAATATGGAGACTAGAATAGAGGAACCATTAACTAGGAGGTTAATAGGAAACGTTAAGTGTGCACTCTAGTTGAGAGGTGAGAATAGCAAGTGAGAGTTGGATCTAACATGTACATAATAAATTATTTATTGCACTTGTTAAATACTTGCTATTTTAAAAATCATTTACACATTCGGGCTCTGACCCGTTTCCTTGCATATTTTCTTTTCTATTCTATCTTCTATATCAGGTGTCTAGCAACAGGGATGCCAACCTTAGTGGATTATGACAGGCTATGGATTTATGGAGTTTTTCTTAGACGCCTATCTTCATTTGATTCTCAGTATTCTCTTAGTTGGGGCATGTCGCCCAAAGGATTCAGTTATCATTTTCTATCGGAGTCAAATACTATTGTATTCGTGTCTTTTTAATACAGTTGTTATTGATGGGATTACTGTAATGGATTAATACTATTTGGGAATGTTTATTCCAACTGCATTTAAATTCTTTTGTGTTATCTATTCAGTTAAGTGTTGTAGAATAAAATGTATTGTGTTATTCTTAAACTGGAAATGGATTTCGTTGAATTAAAATTTGGAAAGTTTTTTTAACACTAACTTAATTGAGTATTGGGTGAGTTGTAAATGTTTTCAACAGTGATGCTAAGAATGATCCAACTGTATATTCTGTTTTAATTTGGTATGGGGCTAGCTACCCGGTATTTAATTAGGCGGGGTGTTACACAATACATCTGGTCTTTGTCTAAAAATTTCACCGAGCAACCTCACTAGAAAAATTGAGAGACTTCTCGCTAAGAAAATCGTGGACTATTAGCGGGCTTCCACTTGATTTGTGGGTCACAAATTTATATGACCGACTCAATGTAACACCCCGTATTTTTGATTATTTAGAATTTAATTAATTCGGTTGTTTTTAAATTACACGTGTACCGTAATTTAATTGAATTAAATATTATATGTTTATTAAATATTGATCAGGAGAGTTACATTAAAATTTATAGAATAAATTTACTAAGTGTGTAGTAAATAACTTGTAATAATTATTATACGTCGTAGCGAGAAATATCGACGGGACTATGTTATATCTCAATCAGGAGTCGCGTGTAGGCTATATTAAGGTTGAGATTGGAAATTTATATAAAGTGACTCGGATGGAAATTTAAAGGTTACGATTGATTCTGAATGGGCCAAAATAGGCGAAATAGAGTACCTGGGTGTATCGATTGGGTATCTGGGTGATTTTAGACCAATCCGGCACCACGTAAGGGCGTTTAGATCATTAAGAGTCTAGGGTAGGAAGAACACCGAATTTGAGAGTGTTATATCAACGAATTTGATTTAGATGGTAGGTTTGCAACACTTGGGAAAGAGGAGAGTCCATAGGAGAGGAACCCTAGGCTATTTCACACCATTTTGCATCACCGACGTTACCATAATTGAGATCGGAGCAAGGGAAGATCTACCCCATCATCTAATAACGAAAATTAGACCTGTATTACAAGGCAAGTGTTTATCTTGCAATTGTTTTAAGCATGTTATAATACACATGGTAGAGAAGACTTAAAATTGCATAATTCGGCGGAATTCTTGGGATTTATATGGGTGTGATTCATGATTTGGTGTAGGATTCATATTAGAATTAATCCCTCTATACAGATAATACAAAATCTTAGATTACATGATGATAAACTTAAAAAAAAAAATAGGAAATCTTGATGAACATGGATAAAGAACATCAAAACTAGGGTTTTATGATTTACAAAGATTAAATCTGTTTATGGTTAGATTTCTTAAAGATTTGATGTTATAATTACGTTACAAATTGTCGTTATATGTATCCTTGATGATTTGGTATGTTGTATGGGAGTTTGGTAAGGTTTCATGGAGGTTTGATAGGTTATAAATGGTGCAAACTCGTAACAACAACGAATAAGATGAACTGCCAGGTGCGAATCGATTCGGCTCCATGATCTAATCGTATAAGGACATGATTTTATAAATGTCTGAGTTAGAATCTAGTAATTCTCTGTCAGTCCTTGATCATCGTTAGTATGTCTGATACCGCTACATTCAGCACATCAACACGATCATCCACGACGACCTTAATATGAATCCACGCATCAATCATCTTCATATGTATATCATGCAACATGCAACGTACTTTTCAACCGTTCCCACTACTCCCCTCACGGTTATGGTAAAATAATTTATTTGGAGTGTTTATTATTTACATAAATATTTGGAATTTTTTTATAAAATATTTTTAAAGGGCTGGATCGTTTTTATTTCGAAATATGATTTTTTTCTAAGTGGAGAGGCGAAAGGAAAAATCTTGCTGACGTCGTAAGAGAGAGATTGGATGGTCATTTGTGGGACATTGCCATCTCACGCAAAGTCATTCGAGCGACGTGGCCTAACGTTCGAACGCACCTGTACTTAGTTCGAGCGACGCACTGCCTCAATTTTTGTATTTAAAGTAGTGTCATTTTACACGTTTTTCAAGTCTTTTGGAACTGACGTTTCTGCAAAGATTCTGCCCAGAAACAGACTTCGTTTTTTCAAGGTTTAATGCCTTTTTGGTTCACAAATCCTTCCCAAACATTTGTGTGAATCTTTAAATCCTAGATACAATTGTTATACTCATCTTGGAGTATCCTTGTGGAGAAGAAGGGTCTTTATCCACTACTAATATTGGAGTTCTTGCGGGACCTCTTGCTAACAAACGCCGATGATGATGAACCGACGCCTGCGGGTATTTGTGCGTTAAAATTGTATTTTGTTGTGATTGTAAGTCGTTACATATTATTGTGAAATAAATGGTTTTGACCCTTTGAGGATTTTTCCACGTATTGTGATTGACTTTGCATGCTTGGTTTGATTTATTTAGTCTGTCACAATTTGGTTGCAATAGTTAGAATTTTTGGGACTAAAAAGTGGAATTTAATTAAACAAGTTAAAGATTGATTGCTGGCGCACTCTCAAATTGGTATCAGAGCCTATTACATAATTATACCATGTAATCTTTTTCGTAACATTTTTCTAGATATCAATTTTTGTTTAAGAATTGATTTTTGAAAAAGCGCAATTTCAATGGAAAACTTGTATAATCGAGTGCCAATTTTTGACAGGTCAAATTACGCATATTGGAAAGCCTGTATGAGATGCCACTTAAAAGCCATTAATGAACGTGTTTAGGTTATGTGTCAAAGAGTGTGGATGCCTCCCACTGTCACTGTAGATAACGTAACTACTTTAACATATGTGACTGCTTGGACCGAGGAAGAATTGAAATGATCATTTTTAACTCACGTGGGCTTACTGCAATTTTCAAAAACGTCACCCCTGACGAGTCCCGACGCATCATGACGTGTACCACATCTAAAGAAGCATGATATGTTCTTCAATTTACCCATGAAGGCACTAATGCCGTTAAAGAATAAAAATTTCAAAACTTAACTACACACTTTGAGACAATCACCATGCTTGAATCTGAGTGTTTTAATGAATTCTATGCACGCTTATCTGATATTGTTAACACTAGTTTCAATTTGGGTGAACACATTCCTAATGCTAGAGTAATTAAAAATATTTTGAGATCACTGCTTAATCATTTTATCCCTAAAGTCACTATGCAAAATTCATTAGGGAATTTGAGTAGTTTGAAATTAGAAAAATTAGTAGGAGACCTCCAGACTTATGAAATTGACATGTTTCCTAATGTGATAAAATCAAAAGATGAAGGTGTAGCACTTAAAGCCCATGCTAGGAAGAGTGAGGGGTTAACAAGAAAGAGAGGTGAGCAATTTAGAAAAAGAGAGGAAGAGTTGTCTGATTCAGAGTTTGATGTTAACTTTTAGACGATTTGGCCTTATTTGCAAAAAAAAAAATCAAGAAATTTGTAAAATTAAAGAAAAATGGTAATTTCAAAGATAAAAAGAATTTTGAGAAAAATAAGTTTGAAAAGAAAAATGAGAAGGATAATAAGGACGTGCCTAATAAAGATGAGGAGATATTTTATGAGTGTGACGGTAGATGTCATAAGGCATTTGAGTGTCCTACTAGGTTGTGACGTCAAGGCAAAGGAATATATGCTCTTAATGCCTCACTTTATGACGATAGTGAGGTCGAGTCGGTGGATTATGGAGACGAGTCACTGCATGAATGTAACTTCATTGCATTTATGGCTAGTCATGTGTGTATTGAGAATGCACCTAACGACGATGAGTATGCTACTTCATAGGGTCACCTCGATAGTGAAAGCGATGTGAGTGAGGGGGAGGATGATGCAAGTGATAGTGAGAGTGATGCAAGTGAGAGCGAGAGTGATGCAAGTGAGAGCGCGAGAGTGAGGGCGGATTGATAAAGGCTATCATGGATGCCTTGGTGGTGATGAGAGAAAAGAAGGAGGGAATCCTCTTTTTTTTCAAGGGAGCACGATCGCATGTCATGCTTCAATTATTGATGAAAAGAAGAGGCAAGGTCGAATTCCACTGGGCTTTGACATATGCGTTTGGAACATGACGGAGAGAAGTCCATGACAATGTTGTGTAAGAAATGGTTGATAAAGGGTGTGAAGATTTGCAAGTTAGGATTACATAATTGGGAAGTAAACACAAGTTAAGTTTGGCAAGAAGATTACTTGTATAAAGGGCATACTTGATTACGTTCAGACAGATGTTTAGGGTCATTCAAAAAGAGAATATTTGAGATGTATTCACTACATTGTGATGTTAATTGATGACTACTTATACTGAACTTGGGTCTACACCAGGAAACACAAAGATGAGGTCTTTGATGTGTTTTTTAAATGGAAGAATGTGGTGGAGAAGCAAACTAGAAAGAATATCAAGATTCTTAGGTAGAATAATGGTGGGGAGTACCAATATGATCCTTAAAGTATAGTGAGGAGGAGGGTATTCTTTAACTCTTTTAAGTCCTAAAAATGCCAGAATTAATTAGAGTGATGGAAAGGATGAGTCGAACCTTACTTGAAAAGGTGAGGTGTATGTTGTCTAATATGGGCTTCTCAAAGTGGATTTGTATGGAGGCTTTATCCTATGCATTCTTCATTGTCAATTGTTTGTTATCTATTTCAATTGACTATAGGACTCCAATAAAGTCTTGGTCTGGTTCACATACTACTTATGATCCGGTCCATGTATTTAAGTGATTGACATATTTTCATGTTAGTGAGTGAAATATGGATCCAAGGGATTAAAAAGTAATTTTCATGGGTTCAAGTAGTGAGGTCAAGGGATACTCGTTATGGTGTCCAGAAGACAAGAAAAAGGTGGTGAGTAGGGACTTGATGTTTGATTAGATGTCTATGATCAAGATGACAAATATATAGACAAATGTTTATATGGTGGAGAATGAGAGCGAAATGGTGCAATTGTAATTGAATACTCCAATTAACTCTTGAAGTGAAGAGGTGGATCTTTCAGAAGAGGGACCTAGTCAACAATGTGAAAAATAACCACCTTTGGCTAGCGAAAGAGAACCTAGGGTCTGAATGCCTACGATGAGATATGACTTTGATGACGAGATGATTACTTATTCATTATTAGTTTATGGTATGACAGGACTAAGTATTGTGAGGAAATGCATGATACTTACTGTAACGAGTAGAAGGTTTCCATGGGTGAGGAGATTGATTATATTCACAAGAAATAAACTTGGGAGCTTATGAAGTTACCCATAGGGAAGAATTCTATCGGGTTTAAATGGGTGTATGCTAAGAAGGATGGCGCTACAGATTTTGATGTTCATTACAAGGTAAGATTGGTAGCTAAAGGATTTTTAAAAATTAAAGGTGTTGATTACAATGAAGTGTTATCTTCGATGGTGAAACACATGTCGATTTGGGTGCTATTGGTTATAGTGTCACATTTTGACTTACAGGTTAAATAACTCGATGTCAAAATGATGTTCTTTAATGGGTATCTAGAGGAGGAGATATACATGTCTCAATCTAAGAGTTTCAAGGTTGTTTGTAAGGAAGACAAGATGTAAAAATTATGAAAGGCTTTGTATGGGTTGACACAATCTCCTCGATAGTGGTATAAGTGTTTCAATATTTTTATGGTGGGATATAAATTCATAGAGAGTGATTTTGATCATTGTGTTCATTTCAATCGACTCAAGAAAGATCATTTCATCTATTTACTCTTATAATTTGATGCCATGCTTATTACTCGTTCAATTATGGTGGAAATTGATAAGATGAAGGCTCAATTGAGCTCAGAGTTTGAATAAATCTAAGAAGATTCTTGGCATGGATATTCGTAAAGAGAGAAATAAGGTAAGGTTGAGCTTCACTCACTAGAAATACTTAGAGACGTTTGTGGCATGGTTTGGTTGGCATGAAGAAAAGCATATTAATACTCCCATTCACTTCACACTTAAGATTTTTTTTTATTACGATAGCTCTGAAGACAAATGATGAGCTAGAGTTTATGGATTAAATTTCTTATATGAGTGCGATGGGTAGCTTGATGTACGCCATGATTTGTACTCGACCTGATATAACTCAAGTAGTGATCGCTATGAGTAGGTACATGGAAAATCCATGAAAAGAGCATTAAAATGCGATAAAGTTAATTTATGGAATCTACATAAATCATTTGATGTAGAATTTATGTACTAATAGGTGGATAAGTCACATGCATGTGGTTATGTGGATTAGGACTATGTGGGTTATTTGGGCAAGCATTGGTCAACTACATGATATGCTTTTACATTAGCTAGTGGTCTTTTAAGTTGGAGATCTGTGTTACAGGTCGCAGTTCCTTTGTTTACTATGAAGGCTGAGTATATGGAGGAAACATCAGCCGTAAAAGAGGACATATGACTTCAAGGTCTTATTGGTGATTTGAGGATTACACAATATTGTGTGGAGGTGCATTGTGATAGCTGAAGTGCTATCCACTTGGATAAGAACTAAGTTAATCATGGGAGATCCAAGCATGTCGATGTCCGATTTAATTTCATATGGGAGGTTATCAATAAGGATTTTATTATTCTGAAAAAAATTAGCACTAATGATAATCTAACCGACAAGTTGACAAAGGTGGCAACGGTGTTCAAGTTTGATCATTGTTTAAACTTAATTAGTGTTCTACATTGTTGAGTTCCTTGGTAGTTTTTTTGATGGTGGTGTTCCTTGATGATTGAGTTGATGTATTGGGTTGTGGCATTCTTTAGCAAAGGTGTAGATTTTTAGGAATTAGCTCATAATTGTAGAAGCAAAAGCACTCATAGTAGCGAAGAAAAGCATTTCCAAAAATAAATGGGTTCACCAAACGCTTCTTCTTCTAGGGATTTTATCGTTTTCTCAGGAAGGCGTGACCAGTGACGTATATGGTTTTCCACAATGAATTGGCCCAGATTTGTAAAATTGGCTTATTAGTTAGGGATATGTCCGCATTTTCCCCACAAATGTATTTCACATATAAAAGAACGTTTTAGGGATTTTAGCCTTGCTTTTAAAAAAACCATTAATTAGCATTGATTTCTCTTTCTCTTATATATACATGGGGATAATTATTGAGCTTGTGTGATTTGTAACTCTTGTTTATTGAATCAAATAAAGGAATCCATCATCCCTGAACGTAGCCTTATTGGTGATCCACATAACCCTTGTTTATTAAATCGAATAAAGGAAGCCATCATTCGTAGACGTAACCATATTGGTGAACCATGTACATCTTGTATTTTCTTATTGGTGTTTGTTCTCTCTTTACTTTCTCATGAGTTTGCATTTTAGGTTGTTTTTTCTTTTTATCTCTTGGGTTGTTACCATCTTGGGTCTTGGGCGTGAATGAATCAATATATCAAGTGAGTATCCCCACAACTCCCTCTTTAAATACTAGAGACAAATAAGGTATTTACACCAATAATAGATCATATAGAGGGGCACAAATCATGGGACCACTTTTGAAATCTATAGTCCCATCTAGAATGACAAGGGTAGAAAGCTTGAAATAATATGAAGGGTCTTCCCCTCTCTTGTAACAACCACTTGGCTCACAAAATATATGAAGGAATAACCAAACACCCCTAGATGTAGGCGTTTCCAAGCCATGTAAACCCTTTGTTATGTGTATGTTTCTCACTGCCTCTCTGTTACCCCTTATTATCTATATTTCACCCGTCTCTCTCGTTATCATCTGGGATCTCACTATCTATTAGGGAGGTTAGTATCCATAACCATTACCCCTTTAAACACCATAGTTAGACTCGTCATCTCAGATCTTTACATATTAGCAAACCGACATTGAGACTACTTAACTCTTATAGTGTATATGTGCACCGATGGATATGGCAAAACATAGTCCATGATTCACACATTCCTAACTATAACACTTTCATACTGAAAATGATATTTTGTCCTTATAATTTTGGGGAGAGCCTTCATGGGTAGATGTCAATCAAGCCTAGGGTCCCTTATGAAGTCAAATTATGGAAATTCATAGCTGGGGATTGTTCCGAGTTCAGCAAGTTCATGACATTCATGGTGTTAGATGCTAGGAACGTGAAGTTTTGTCAAGAGGATTTATGGTGTTGAGATTTTTGATTGAAGGATATTTTTCGTAACCTATTCCTCATTGCCAAAAGGTGATATTGTTGTGCACAATGTCGAGGTGGTGGAGAGGGAAGCAGATGTGGAATCCATGTTTAGTATTACGGTTTATAGGAGAGGCCAAGAAATGGGGGACTCGTTACATTGAAAAAGATATAATGAAATGGGGGATCTACAATAAGTTCGTTCAAATATTTATTGGTTGGTGATCATTGTCATTAGGTGTGGCAAAGCGAGAATGTAAAAGGTGGAATTTTTTTGCATGGACAACTGCTAAGAGGAGCTATTCATTGAAGAAGTTTTTTGGTTCACTAGTGTTGTATGTGTAAAAAAGGGTGCTGAGTCAATAAATCATATTCTTATGAACTATAAGGCAACTAGAAGTTTGTGGGACTTGCTTTGTGCGCTTTCGATGTTAGTTGGGTGATGTCAAGAGATAGTTATAAGTTCAGTTAGTTGTTAGTTCTGTTATTAGTTTGTTAGAAAATCTGTTTGTTTGTTAGATAATTTGTTATCATAGATTAGTGTGTGTGTGTGTGTGTATATATTATTTGTAATCAGTAGTAATATATATTGAGTTCATTCTTCAATTAATCTTTTCTATGAATATTTACACGGTATTAGTGCTGTCATCATGGCAGAGAACCATTCCTCACCATCTTCTTTTGAAAATTCTTTTGCGATAAATAAATTAGCTCCAGCTATTTTTTCTCAAGTTTTGTTTGTAAAACTTGATGATAATAACTATCTGTTCTGGAAGTAATAAGTGAATGATGCGATTCAAGGTCATAAACTCTAGAAATTCATCTCAGAGAAAAATAAACTCCAGCTAAGTTTCTTTCCGAAGTAGATGTCGCTCAAGATCAAATCAATCAAGATTTTGTTGATTGAGAACAACAGGATCAACTTTTATTCACTTGGATTTTTTCATCAATGGTTGAGTCAATGCTTAGGAGGATAGTCGGTTGTGATACTTCAGCTCAAGTATGGAAGACTCTTGAGACCTAATTTGGGTCTCAAACAAATGCCAAGATATCTCAGTTTAATATTTGATTGCAGAATACTAAGAAAGGTGATTCTTCCATTAATGAATTTCTATTTAAGATCAAGTCCTTCACTGATCAATTGGCTTCTATTGTATATGTTCTGACTATAAAAGATCATATTGATGCTATTTTTGATGGACTTCCCTCTCAGTATGATACTTTCATTGTGTCTATAAGTTCAAGGTCTGACTCATATTCTGCAGTAGAGATTGAATCTCTCTTACTTGCCTAAGAAAGTATGATTGAAAAACTTCTTAAGGAATTTGATTAATCTAATTCAAATGTTGGAAATATTGATACTCAGAGTCCAAATCAATTTCATAAGAAGAGATTCAGTGGTTTTTATGGCCAAGGTTTCTTTTAACCTAATTTTTTTTATACAGATATTTCAGAGGACAAAATATTGAAAGTTTTAATAGTAATCCAAGTGCTGGTAGAGGTTTTAATGGTGGTTAAGGTTTTAATAGTCAAGGAGATAGATATAACTGGTCTCAGAATAGGCCACAATGTTAGTTGTATGGCAAACTAGAACATGTTTCATTCAAATGCTATGAGAGGTTTAATTCCTCATTTTTGGGACCAATACCATTTCAATCTTATGGGAATAATAATCACCTATCTCAATTGTCTACTCTAATGGATACAATGCTAGCTTTACGAGAATCAGTTTCTGATAACAAGTGGTATTCAGACTCTGATGCTATAAATCATTCCACACCTAAACTAAACAATCTGGTGGATCAAAAACCTTGTGATGGTACTGAAAGGATTCATATGGGAGATGGCACTGTGCTATAAATTCAACATATTGGTCAGACAACTTTCTTATCTCCTTTCAATTCTAAATCATTTTCCTTAAATCAGTAACTTCACGTTCCTTCCATCACTAAAAATCTTTTCAGT
The DNA here is from genome assembly GCA_949130495.1 of Sambucus nigra. Classification (NCBI taxonomy): domain Eukaryota; kingdom Viridiplantae; phylum Streptophyta; class Magnoliopsida; order Dipsacales; family Adoxaceae; genus Sambucus; species Sambucus nigra. Next base: position 375,779,343 of record OX422214.1, on the reverse strand, counting down.
GTCTCTAAATTTGCTCGTGATAATCATGTATTTTTTGAATTCCATCCCGACCTTTGTTTTGTCAAATATCAAGTCACCAAGGCTATCCTCATAGAGGGAAAATTTGAAAAAGGTATCTACGCTTTTAACTCATCAAGTTTGAAGATCAAGTCTCCATGAGGGTCAAGATTCAAAGCTTCATCTCCCTCAATATCAAGATTCAAAGTTTCTTTTCTTATTTGTCAACCAGTTTCTTTTATATCTAATACATCTGAGTCTTGTAATGTTTCTGATGAGGAATTCAATTCAATTACTCAATTTTTGTACAATATGTTGGGCCATCCCACTGCTAAGATTATTACTCATGCAGTCTCTCTTTGTAATGTTCCCCAAACTAATAATAGAATTCCTAATTTTTGTAATGCTTATTGCTTATCTAAAATTCATAAATTCCCATTTCTAAATTCTAACATTACATATACCAAGCCACTAGAATTAATTCATTTGATCTATGGGGGCCCTCACCTGCTCTGTCATCTTGTGGATACAAATACTACGTTCACTGGATTTTCTATAAAATCTATTCAAACTGACTGGGGAGGAGAATATAGGGCATTCACTGATTTTCTCAACTCTAATGGCATCATTCACAGGTTGTCTTTTCCACAGTCATGAGAAAATTGGCATTGCAGAAAGAAAACATAGGCAGCTTATAGATATTGGTTTAACTCTTGTCTCATGTCTCTCTTCGTTTAAAATTTTGGGATGAAGTTGTTTGTACTTATGTATACCTCATTAATAGGCTACCATCGACTGTTTTAGATGGTAAAATTCTTTTACAAGTACTTTTTCATCAAAGCGTGATTACACTAAGCTTAAATTCTTTGGATGTTCAAGTTTTCCAAATTTATGGCCTTAAAATCAATATAAATTCCAACTTAGGTCTGTAGAATGTACTTATCTTGGCTATATTTTGAATCACAAAGAGTTTCCTAATGGTCGTATATACATATGTCATTTTCAATGAAATTTCTTTTCCATTTCAGAAACAAATGATTCAACCAATCACTTCTTTACCACCTGACATTTCTTCGTCTTATTCTTCTTCTTTTATTTCTTACTCTTTCATTCCTTTGTCTATCCCCAAACCTAAGTCTTTATATATTCCTTGTCAAACTGAAATACAACCTTCAACCAATCAATAACCTCTCTACTTTTCTAGTCATGTGTCCTCTAGTGTTCTTATGTAGTTTTCTGATGTTGCAGCATTACTAGAACCTGTCATCACTAGTATTTAAACTTCTACTTAAAACACTCATAGAATGTGTACCAGATCAAAGTTTGGCATCTACAAACCTAAAGTGTTTATTGTATATGAAGAGCCTTACTCAGTTACTGAAGCTCTTCATTATCACCAATGGAAGGATGCTATGACCGATGAATACTTACCACTCCTAAAAAATAAAACTTGGTCTCTTGTTCAATTACCTGCTGGAAGAAAGGCCATAGGGTGTAAGTGGGTGTACAAAGTAAACGAAGATCCAGATGGCAGCATACTTATCTATATAAAGCCATACTTATTGCTCAAGGCTTTCATCAATTAGCATGATTTGACCTTAATAAAACCTTTAACCCGGTTGTCAAACCAACTATTATTGGAGTAATTCTTACTATTGCCTTGTCAAGAGGCTGGAGTATTAAACAGATTGATGTAAACAACGCTTTTTCTGAATGGAGATTTTCAAGAAGAGGATTTATATGCAGCAACCACTTAGGTTTGAGGACCATAAAACTCTTCATCTGGTTTGTTATCTTCACAACACTCAACAAGACCCAAGAGCATGGTTTGAAAAGTTAAGGAATGCTTTTGTCAATTTTGGTTTTGGTTGTACCAAATCTGACCAATGACTATATTTTAGACATACCTCTCATCATTCTACCTTTGTGTTTGTGTATGTTGATGGCATACTCATCACAGTTAATGACACCTCGGAGGTTTCATAACTTATCAATAATTAAATGTTGCATTTGCTATTAAAGAACTTGGGGACATTAAATACTTCTTGGGAATTCAAATAGAACAAACTATAAATGGAATGGTTCTCACACAGACAAAATAATTGACAGATCTTCTATACAAGGCCAATATGAAGTATGCTAAAATTCTTCCTACACCCACATCCAATGGTGAAAAGTTATCAGCAACTGGGAGTGATCGAGTTAAAAATTTTCAACTTTAGGGAAGTGTGGTAGGGGACTATAATATGATATAATTACTAGACTAGAGTTCGCATACTTAGTCAATAGAGTGTGTCAATTTATGCAAAATCCATTGGAATCTCATTGCAAGAGAGTAAAACGGATCCTAAGATACATGAAAGGGACTCTAAACTATGGTTTATATCTGAGGAAATCTTTTGATTTGGATATCACAGGATTTTGTGATGCTGACTAGGCCTCTGATCCTAATGACAACAGGTCTATAATAAGATTATATGTGATCTTGGCTCTACTCTAGTGTTATTGAATTCAAAAAAACAAAGCAGTCCCCAGAAGTGTTGGTTTTGGCTCTCCTATTTTTTTCAGTTTTGGTTTATTTACAAATTTGCCATTTTGGCTCGAATCTATAAATACAAGTGTTATTTCTAGGTTTTGGGAGAGGACAAGAGTAGGCATATTTGAGAGATAATCAAAGGCAAAGAGAGATAGAGAGCTAATTTGAGGGGTTAGTTCTTGTGAGGTTGTGAGTGACTTTCTAAGAGAGATAAATTGTGTGTGTGTATAACCTTTGGGTTCTTCCATTTATCTATAGAAAGAAGAAATCCTCCTTGGTGGATGTAGCCCAAATTTGGGTGAACCATGGTATATCGTTGTTTTTTTTCTTTGATGAGTGCTTGCATGTTCTTATTGTCTCTTCATTGATGCTTGGTTGAATTGATTGGGAGTTTGCACACTAGTTCATTTTTGGGAACAAGGTCTTGGGTGTTTTTCGCACACCAAGTGTTTGATAAAATTCTCGAGTGAGTTTTATCGTCTTGGTCGCTAGAGATAGTCGTTCTTTAGCGCAACAAGTGGTATCATAGATTTAGTTGCATTGTTTGCCCGGTATTTTGGTTCGAGGTTGAATCAATTTTGGCAATTTTGGCATAGCTTTTGTTTTTGTTCCAAATGACGGAAAATGTGAAGAGTACTCGAGAATCAACCTCTATGAGCGGAGGCTCTAAGAGATGGGATCCGAGTTATGGATCGAGTGGCTCAATGAAGACGGACATGAAGGCTTTTGATGAGAAGATCAATTTCGGGTTATGGCAAAGACGAATGTGAGGCGTTCTTGTCCAACTGAGTTTACAATTAGCATTATTGGGGGTAGAGGGAAGACCGGTAGGCATGACCGATGCCGAGTGGATTGACATTGATCAAAGAGCGACTTCGTGTATTGAAATGCTTATCACGGATGATGTATTGAATAACGTGATAGCGGAGACCACGACTTAAGGCATATGGGATAAGCTAGAAGAGATTTATTTGGGAAAGTCATCAAATAAATTGTTCCTCAAGAAGAAACTCTTCAAGATTGAGATGAAGGAGGGTGAGGATATGATGAAGCATATCAACGTTTTTAATGCCTTGATTAATGACTTGAATCGGATAGATGTTCAATTCATTGATGAGGATTGAGCATTGTTGTTTCTTGCATCATTACCCAATTCATATGAGCATTTTGTGACCACTCTCATGTTTGGGAAGTCTACGCTCCGGTGCATTGAGGTTGTGCAGGATATTCAATCTCATGTCACGATGAGAAAAAAGGAAGGGGAGCTGATGGGTATTCCCATAATGAAGGCCCTACGGCGAGAGGCAGAGGTGGGCAAAATGGGGGGAGGAACTCCAACCGAGGATTTAATGATGATAGTCGGTATAGATCGAGAGGTGTTGGTGGTAAAGGGCCGAAATGCTACAAGTATCGGGAATGGGGTCATATGATCCGAGAATGTCCTTTGTGGAACGACAAGGTTAAGGGCAAGGTTGATTCAGAGAGGGCAACTGTAGCGAGTGCGAATTATGAAGATGAACTTGGAGAACTTCTCACAATCTCCAAGGTTAAATCTCTTTTCCAAGATGACTGGATATTAGATTCGAGATCATCGGATCACGTTTGCTCCAAAAGGGAATATTTTGAGACTTTCACGGAAAATGGAAAATGTTCCATGTCTTTGGATAACGGAGAGAATGTTGCCGTTGAAGGTGCCGGTATGGTGAAACTCAAGATGTTCGATGGAGCGGAACGCACTTTGGGTGGTGTGGCTTATGTCCCAAAGTTACGAAAGAATTTGATATTCATTATCCGTTTGGATGCCAAGGGTTGTCGGGTGTCGGTGTCGGGTGGAGTATTAAAAGTCACACGCGGTTGTATGGTCCACGCGAGGGGAGATGAGAGAGAGGGGTTGTATCATATAAATCACACTTCGAGGAGGACGGGGAAGCAGTGTGCACAAGTGATCGAACGTTTGAGGCATGCCTCGTTTGTGAACAAAACGGAGACATTGGGTGCTAGCTTTTGGAGAGTAGACGGTAGTGATGGGAGAATACCTACTAGTGGAGGAGATTGATCGAAGTCCCCCTCCGGGGCCAACTTGTGATGTTGACTCGGTTTAGTTACACACATGCATTGGCTGATTGGAATCGAGGAGGTGTAGGACCGTGATAAATTCGAGGTGTGTGTAGATAGTTCAAGGAGGGCCGATGAGTTATTGTTTACGAGCATTGGCAAACGGGAGTTTTTCATGACAAAGACTTGGTACATCTTTCGAGAGTGAGATTTGGAGGGTATGAGAGGTGAAGAATTCTCCCTCTCATCTGTGGTTATTTCTCATGGTGGAAGATGGTGTTGATGTGTGTGAATATTTCTTGTAAATAGGGTGTATGCTATATATATTGTGTGGGGGTGTACTCACTGGGTTACATGAGGAGAGAGATTCACCAAATGATTACATGGGAAGCATTCAGATGCATGATATGGAGAGTTCTTAGTTTAGAACTTGGTTCCTCGACGGGTGGAGTCATTTGGAGTCTTGGTTTGGAGACTTGCGGTATCTCGCTTCATGGTTGATGTTTAAGGTGGCTTAGCGTTAGGTGGAGCGTATTGGCTTGTTAGACGTCGGGATGATCTTTGAGCGGATTCAATGTTTGTATTTCGAGTTTGGTTGGATCGTGAGGATCGCCTAGGGGAATCGCATTAGCTTGGTAGATGGTGGGAGGGTCTTCCAACAGGTTCAATTTCAGCATTCTAAAGATTGGTTGGATCGTCAGGATCCCCAAGGTGGAGTTTGTTGGTTTTGGCTCTCCTATTTTTTTCAGCTTTGGTTTATTTACAAATTTGTCATTTTGGCTGAAATCTATAAATACAAGTGTTATTTCTAGGTTTTGGGAGAGGACAAGAGTAGGCATATTTGAGAGCTAATCAAAGGCAAAGAGAGATAGAGAGCTAATTTGAGGGGTGAGTTCTTGTGAGGTTGTGAGTGACTTTCTAAGAGAGATAAATTGTGTGTGTGCATAACCTTTGGGTTCCTCCATTTATCTATAGAAAGAAGAAATCCTCATTGGTGGATGTAGCCCAAATTTGGGTGAACCACGGTAAATCGTAGTTGTTTTGCTTTGATGATTGCTTGTATGTTCTTATTGTCTCTTCATTGATGCTTGGTTGAATTGATTGGGAGTTTGCACACTAGTTCATTTACGGAACAAGGTATTGGGTGTTTTTATCACACCAAGTGTTTGATAAAATTCTCTAGTGAGTTTTATCGTCTTGGTCGCTAGAGATAGTCTTGCTTTAGCGCAACAAGAAGTAGCATACAAGCAGTATATAGAAGCTTAGCGACTCTAACAGCTGAAATAACTTGGGTTGAATCACTGCGATCAAAACTCAGTTTCTGAAAATAGGTATCCAATTTTGTGGTGTGATAATCTTAGTACTGTCCTAATGTCATTAAATCCAACGCTACATGAAAGGAAGAAGAACAATAAATTAGATTTGTATTTTGTGAGAGAGAAAGTAATGCAAAAGAGTGTTGAAGTTATACATGATCCTTCATTTGATCTAGCAGCAGATGTTCTAACAAAGGCAGTCATAAGTTCAATATTTCTTATGCTGAGCGACATAGAGCAGAACAATCATCCACTATAAGTTTGAGGGGGAATGTCAAGATATGGTTAGTTGTTAGATCTGTTAGTTGTTAGTTCTGTTAATAGTTGGTTATTAGTTTGTTATTATATCTGTTATTAGCTTATTAGACAGTCTGTTAGTTTGTTAGACAATCTATTATCACAAATTAGTGTGTATATATATATATATATATATATATATATATATATATATATATATATAGAGAGAGAGAGAGAGAGAGAGAGAGAGATTGTTTGTAATTAGCAATAATATACAATGAGTTCATTCTTCAATTACTCTTTTCTCTAAATATTTACAGGTGATATTAGATTAGATATGTCATCATGTGAAGGGAATGTTATAGAAGATTCTTTGAGAATAAAATACCATGCTTTATAAAGTGAAATCTTCTATGTTGTATATGTTGTTTTCTTGGCTTATGGAGTGTTATCCTACCTTTTCAAACTCTTTTGTAGATTTTTTTAAAGAATTTAGTTTGGGAGGGAGGGGGTAATGTTTTTGGCGAGCGGCCCTTTATTTTTTTATTGGTTCCTTAATGAGCTATATTTCTTTACATGGTTGTGACCCCTTTGGTGAAATATTGTTAAATGAAACGGTACCAACTCAAAAAATAATGAACTAATGAGAATGTACATTAGAGGAAGGTTCGTATAATAAAAAAGTAAGATAAATAATGTTATATTCGAGGAGTGGACGTGCATGGGAGGAGAGAACTCATCATCATCATCATGTGCCCATAATTGTGCATATAAATGGTTTTTTGTGAATTGTGAATATATAAATATGCATATCATCATACTTTCACATATATTCATTCATATATGTTAGGCTGGCATTGTTTCTTTATATATCCAATATTCACATGTTTCTTTGGTTATCCAAAATTGATGATGATTCAATGCATATTACATTCGACTTATCCTTATGGGGTGTCCATGACTTAAAATATAAATAATTTTTTTTTATTTAACAATAAATTTACTGGTGCCATGTCCCTATCATGATTTGTAGCACATAAAGATAATTCCCATGTCATAGTATTATATAAATTCATTAGAAATATCAATTTGATGAATTTAATTAAAATGCATCATTTATTCGGACTATTTTATTCAATCAGGCAAACAACCCGGTATGTTTCACAAACAAGTTTGGTACAAATAAGTCATGAAATATTTTTGCCATTTTGCATGCTGTGAAAGAAGTAATGACGTACAAAAAAAAATGAAATGAGAATTGGACATAACTCACTACAAGGAATACAAAATATTTTAGAATGCACAACACTAAGAAGCCCAAGGAGTTTTATTTAAATTTGAATTAAATATTTAAAATCAACGCAGAGAAACAACCACTTTATATTCTCATTCAAAAACCATAGATCATGGAACAAACAAAATGATACCTTAAAGTATCGATTGACGTTTCATTAATAAATAAATCTTCATCGTAGATCCTTCAAAACACCTCTCTTAATCCCCGAGTTAAATTTAAACCATATAAGCCTTACGATAAATGACCTATCAAAAAGCAAAAAATACAATGAAGCTTGACAATTATGTGCTATACTGAAATATTATTCTCTAATAGCATCCTTTTCTTCCAACCTCTCCTCATGGTGGTATAAAAATCCAAGTCAATGATGCAGATGAATAACTTGTCTTTATGCGAGCAAGTACTGTAAAAACCCTATTCCATCACCCCACATTCCTCTATAGAGTCCAAATAAAGTCCCTGCAAGTCTTAGACCCCCCTGTCCTCCTCCAAACCCTAACTCAAAACTAACCCTTCGAGCCTTGTTTGACTTGGGTAAACTCTTGAACCTATAAGTATCTTAACTTTCATAGATCTTTGAATCCTCTCTGTAATACCCTGCACAATTATTTCATTTAAATTATGTATAATTTATAATGAAGTGAGGTTTGATCATAATTATTGAAAACTATGGGCAAAATTGGAATTTGGAGGATTCGAACGAAAGCAAGATCGTTCAAATGAGATTTAGGTCTCATTAGAAGCTGGTGATCGAACGAGCTCTGAACAACATCCCATTATACAACATTTTAGGGTCGTTTGAAGGTAGTTATGAGCAATGGATCGAACAAGACTCCATTCTTGTTCGAACAAGGTTAAATTTTGTTCGAATAAGGCCTTCGAAATTTTGTTAATTAAATTATCCTTGTACGTTGTCACATTTTGGACCATTGGATTGATGAGTTGTCGAGCTCTGCTGAGCCCAGATTGGCAAAACAAGATTTTTGGTGTTTAATGGTTTCTATAAGGGTTTATTTGGGGCTCATTAGTTGGAAGAAAAGAGAGAGAGAGGGAGAGAGAGAGAGAGAGAGAGAGAGAGAGAGAGAGAGAAAGAGAGAGTTGGTCTTCAACCATGTTTGCGCACCTCTCCCACTATTCCACCAGCATAAACCACCTTGTTGTTATTATATCCCACAATATTTAAGCATACTACACTCATTTGCTCCATTTTTGAGTGAAACTACTAATTTGTGGAGCTTTGTTAGGGTTTTTTAAAGATGGGTGTTGATGTAAAAAACTAGATTTGATCTAATTAATTAATCACAGATGAATGCGAAAAAAGAAATAAGGCAGATAATTTTTAAAGTGGTTCAGCCTTATGAAAATGGCCTACGTCCACTGTTTTGTATTGTCGGATATTTTTTCCTTAATCTCGATCACAATTGCCATTGATCAATTACCCCATTATGGAGGGTTTTACAATGTATTTATAGCCTTGGGGTTGTCAGTATGAATAGATGATATGTCGTTATTTAAGAAACATACATCTGTACAATAAGAATGTTCATTAAATATGATGTTCATTGAATGTGTAATTGACCGCGACACGACCGTGACAAAAAAAAAGTTGTCTCGCCTCGAAATGTCACGGTCACTGAAAATTCTAATGGCAGCATGAAGGGCGCGTCTCGACTGTTTTGATGAAATGGGATTAGGAAAGCCTCTTGAGGTAATGGATCTTTTACTTAAAATTATACTATATCTTCAACAATTTCTATGTTATTCTGCATGATACTTTCCATAAGATTATTACCTTGTCACTTTTTACGGTGATCAAGGATGGGAAATGAGGTCAACTATATTATTATTATACTTTCTATAAGCTCACTAAACATGTTAATTTGAAATTGCATTTTTGCTAATTTATCCATTTGGCAACGAACTTGTACGTTCTTTTATTCTGCTTACTGTTATGATTCCAAATGTAGAGAAACTTCATATTCATCATATTTAGATACATAATGATTGTGATAGTTTCTGACACTAGTGGTGAAGCTTGGGTTTCTATTTTCAATGATCAAGAAGATGGACTAATTCGATGCCTAATAGATGAGCTTGATAAGAAGAAATCAGAAGTCAACCATACATCCATTTAAAACTCACATCCTTTGTCTATTATGATTACATACATATTCATCATGTTATTCAGTATTCTAGTTCTGTAATATGTTTCTCTTATAGTAACTAGTTTTTAATTTTCTTTTTCTGTCTCAGGATTCTGGTAGTTTGGATGGAAAATCAATTCATGAGCACAAAAGGTACATGCTGTTCTTTTACTTTCTCAGATTTTTTATATAACAATGATGTCTTCTATTGGATAGGTCCTAAAAAATGTTTCCCTTGATGTTGTAGCATTAGGAAGGAATTAAGAACAAGGGCAGTCATTGAATCTCAATCTTCGATAATGGAGAAGTTTGTTTCTAGGGCACGTCAAACTACAAATAGGTTTGAATACATGATAAACCGTGCTTTTATCTCAAATTTCAGATCTGAATCGATTATTATCCCTTTGTTTATATTTTCAGTATTTCACAAAATTGGAGGAAAAAATTCATGCTAAGAAGGTTGAGATGAGTCAAATCCACGAGAAAACACAAGTAATTCATGTCGTTCTATATATCCCTTGCTTTCTTTAATTATTGGTGTTGAGCAAATGTTATGTTACTTGCTTTAAACAAACAATAGCAACTTTATTGGTGTTGAGCAAATTTTTCATCCGCAAGTTCCAAATTAGATTTTGTGTCTACAAAATCGTAAATATCCTCCTTATATTTATGGTTGATAGGTCGTTTTTGGGACCTACTTAAGGCAAAGGAATCGAGATAATCATTTTCATAATCATAAAAGTCGATTCCATGAGATTCGAAGAAGTTATTGCCACTATTATAAAACTTGTTTTCATCTATCACAATAACCAAATCAGGAGTTGAATTTGAAGTAGCTGCGTAGTTTCCATGGCTACTGTAATTTGTGTCATCCTAGGCATATTTTGCTAGTCTCGAGAAGGAAAGATAGCCCTCAACCTGCTGGTGCATATCTCACCAAGTGAAGGGCTAGGAGTTGTAATAGACCTACTTGTTGAAGCAGGAGTCAGACCAACCTTGGAGGCATAAGCAAAGTCACGTGAAGCCTAGTCATTTAAAGACATAAAGTTAGATCCTTCTCTTTATGTTGCTATCTCGGGAGCACATCAGTGCATTGCTGTTGCCTCAGTCTACGCAGTCCACAGCACAGCCATGGAAACCCCCGCAGCTGCTACCATAGGGTGCTGAAATAGGCCGACAACCCCCTAAAACATTTTAGCTCCATTTTCGAACCTTCTAGCCATATTATACCATACACCAAGATTTATTTCCTAGGCAGTATGTACCTTCTAAATGAAGCCGTGTGCCCAGAATTTCTATACCTTTCAATACCCGATCTCCTGTCATGTCTTGCTTAATGGTGAATATGTAATATGACGTCATTTACTTGTACTGTTATTGCTTGGTAAAGGTGTTCTGGTAGTATTTGCATGTGAGGATTGCATTTTGAGTTTTTTTTAGAGCCATGATGTGGAAAATCAGTGTCGGGGCTTGAGCCTTAGGTCCTTGTTTTAGTTTTTTTTAGATGCTTCCACCTCACTTAGTCGAGGCTATCTACCTCAGTGCATATGAGGATTTAGCCTTGGTATTTATCGACATCTGACCTTATGTAAGCATTTGAATAGCTCCCCCATGACTATTATTAAATACGATCAGAATATTGAAAGAATTATGATGATACATGATTACTTTCCTAATGAATAACTTATATTTGTAGGTTAGTTGTTGAGTCATATAAAATCTCTGATTCCCAAATCTTTAAATGAGGATGATGTGCAGCTCCTAAGGTGATTAAGCTTAAACCATGCAGTCATCCACTTCTTGTATCTATATTTTCCTTGTAATTTATTTTCATTTATTGACATTACTTCGATGATTTGTGAACTATCTTTCCAAAGATCAATATAGGATTGTTGCTAGTGTGGCCAGATGATAAATGGATTCCTAAGTATTAAGATATATAAGAAAATATACAACTAGGATTGCAGCAAAGTTTCAAGTTAAGCCCAACAACCATAACAAAACAAATAGATCCTAACAATTTTTACCACTCCACTCCTTTATTCACTTCAGTTAATTTTTCATTTCCTTCTCATGTCTACATTGGTAAATGCATATCTCCACATATAAGGCATTCTCGTCCCGGTCATGCATCACCAACTGTTGTACAACATCTAATCAATAAGTTTCATCTTCTGTTAGAGGGTGAAAACTCAAAACAACTCCCAAACAGCCCCTTAAGAGGCACGAACACCACGCACGGGACCAATATAACTCGTAGAAACTCATTGCATTGTACCAGGACTTCTAGTTTGAGAATATGATGAGAATTTTCTAATATGTAGACTTAGGTTTAAAAACACGTCGTTAGAGTGCAAAAACTCCAAACAACCCCCAAACGACCCTACAAGAGGCACGAACACATCATACGGGACCTATAAAACTCATAAGAACTGATCGCGTAGTCTCGAGACTTCTGGTTTGAGAATATGATAAGATTTTGCAAACATGTGGACTTAGGTTTAAAAACACACCGTTAGAGGGTGAAAACTCAAAACAACTCCTAAATGGCCTAGTAAGAGGCACGAACACCTCACACGGGACCAATGTAACTTGTAGGAACTAACCGCGTAGTCCCGGGTCTCCCAGTTTGAGAATATGATGATAATTTCAAAATATATAGATTAGGCTTGAAAACAAGTCGTTCGAGGGTGAAAACCCAAACCAGCACCCAAACGGCCCCTTAAGAGGTACGGACACCTCGTACGGGACCAATGTAACTCGTACGAACTGACCGCATAGTCCTGGGTCTCCCGGTTTAAGAATATGACGTTAATTTCAAAATACGTATATTAGGCTTGAAAACAAGTCATTCGAGGGTGAAAACCCAAACCAGCCCCCAAACGGCCCCGTAGGAGGCACGGAGACCTCGCACGGGATGAATGTAACTCATACGAATTGACCGCGTAGTCCTGGGTCTCTCGATTTGAGAATATGACGGTATTTTTAAAATACGTAGATTAGGCTTGAAAACAAGCCGTTCTAGGGTGAAAATCCAAACCAACCCCCAAACGGCCCCGTAAGATGCACAAACACCTCACACGGGACCAATGTAACTCGTACGAACTGACCGCATAATTTCGGGTCTCCCGATTTGAGAATATAATGATAATTTCAAAATACGTAGATTAGGCTTAAAAACAAGTCGTTCGAGGGTAAAAACCCAAACTAGCCCCCAAACGACCCCTTAAGAGGCACGCACACCTCACACGGGACCAATGTAACTCGTACGAACTGATCGCGTAGTCCCAGGTCTCCCGGTTTGAGAATATGATGATAATTTCAAAATATATATATTAGGCTTGAAAATAAGTCGTTCGAGGATGAAAACCCAAACTAGCCAACAAACGGCCCCGTAAGAGGCACGAACACCTCGCACGGGACAAATATAACTCATACGAACTGATCAGGGAGTCATAACTTGCGTAAGATTTTCAATTTTAGAATATAATAATAATTGCAACTCCTATATGTTATTTTTTTAAGCTTGAGTAAGCTTTTTTTTGTCAATTATTGGGTTACTAATATCTTCTCTTTTTTGTATTCTATTTTTTTTGCACGATAACATTTTATCATTGGCATTTATTCACGTGGAACACACAGAGAACTCAATGGTTTACAACAAAAGGGGTTTATTCATGATTCTATTTTTTGTGTTATGGCCGTGTGGGCTTTTGTAGTTTTATTGTTAACTTTTATGGCCTTGCAGGCTTTTGTAGTTTTATTGTTAACTTTTATGGCCGTGCGGGCTTTTGTAAGTTAATTGTTATATTTTATGGCCATGCGGGCTTTATGTTACGCATATTTTGTATTAGCGGGTTTTGGAATGTCGAGAAAATAGAGGAAATTCTGCCCATTTTTTTTTGTCTGTGAACTATTAAAGACTTGTAATATTTTGAAGTTTGTATGTATATTAGTTTATCAACAACGTGCAATATTTTTAATTTGTGAATTTTCGTGCTTTCAAATAAATAATTTTTTTTTCTTTTTATAAAAAAATTTCCACAGTTCAAAATCGTGCCAAAAGTGTATCAAATTTTTGCATGATTTTGAACTGTGCCAATTTTTTTTAAACTCTGCTCAATCTGGCACAGTTAAAAAATGTGCCAAAAGTGTGCCAGAAATATCAAATTTTGGCACTATTTAAAAGTGTACCAGAAGTATTCCTGTTTGGCCAAATCTGGCACACTTTTAAACCGTGCCAGAAAAAATGGCCATTTTGGAACACCTGATTCTGGCACAGTTCAAAACCGTGCCAGATTTGATCTGCCATAGTTTTAAACCGTGCTCGATTCCTATTTTTGGTGTTGTTTTAGACATGCATATTAACTCTTTATAGTGAATCATGATTGGGCGCATCACTCAGATTTTAGTATTACACACACACACACACGCATATATAAAAAAAGGGATATATATATATATATATATATATATATATATATATATATATATATATATATCCCTTTTTTTCAGTGGTTCTCCTTTGAATGATTCGTTCCTATCTTTCCCAAGATGTGTACACAATGATTTCACTCCTTACGCACTTTTTGTGCATATATACACTTTTCACACCACGTGTACTCTAACACATTTCATGAGAAAAATGAGAATATTTTTATAGCCCATGATATACTGAGAGAAAGGAATGAGTGCTTAATACCTTTCCATTCCGTAACCTAGTCCCTAGACCCGTGATCTATTGGGTTTCGTATGCATCCATTAGTCTTTTGATGCCCTTTCCCTAAGGATGGCTATGTATTTTTCCTATTTTAAGTAAAATAGGACGGGGACATTATTTCCTACATTTCACCCCCTTTGGAAAATGACTGCTTTATGTATGTGGGAGCCTGCGAACATTGGACGAGTGGAGGAAAGGGAATTCTCTTCCTTGACCCCATCTTCACGCAAGTCTTCCGGGAACATCTTGTAAACCTGGATGGACGTAAAAGTTTTATCATATTCTTAGTTATTTTTCTTCATTTTGTCATTCTTACCTTTTTATTATATATAGTCCTATGCCTAGTTTTATAAATTAAAAATTCCAAAAAGGGTTTATAGCTTAGTTTTGAATTTAAGGTTAGCTCATTTTCTTATCATAATTTCACCATACTTTGCACACATTTTCATAAAAATAACAGATATACTTTAAATTCAAACTATAGGTTAGACCCTACCTCATTTTCCCGATGAACTACATGGAGTTTTATGTCACTTTCAGCTACATAAGCGTCCCACAATCACTTTTGGGATTCGATCTTGCTTTAAACATTTTATTGTTTATTCATGTTCATTTATTTGTATTTGACTCGTATGTTTAGTTTACCCTACTCATATATTTAGTTTCTTCACATTTACCATTTCTTAGCGGACTGGTGGCATGCATACTCACTTTTTTGTACTGACACTACGATCCGATGTACCACTCATGTTTGTGTTGTTTTCAGACACTTTTAGTTAGTTTATATCCCTCGAATGAATCGCTCATATCTTTTTCATGGCATGGATGCGATAATTTCACTACTCGTAACACACTCTCACACTTACACATTCATGCACGTTTTTACTTTGTAAACATGGAACACATAACACCTTTCATATATTATACATATGTTTACACATTTTTGGATAAGGATAATATTTGTTTCCCATAAGATACCGAAATGGCGGAATGGGTGTCTAACACTTTCAGATCCAATTACATAATCTCATAGCCCACATGTTGTTCGGTTTCGTACACACTAGGATTTTTTTATGATGTCTTCCTGGCGATGGCTACTTTTTTTGTCGTTTATGAGTAAAATAGACTGACAACTTTGATCTTTATCGATTCACATACCTAATATTACTGACGACGAGCATTTTTATGTCACTTAAATCCTGCGACCCATGAGAGCGGGTAGATTTTACTTTCTCAAGGTTTTAGATGGTCACAATGGCGAGTTCGCTAGGGATGTTTTTTCAAGGTCTTGATATATTTACATTGGTTTTACTTTCCTATTCCTACATCACTTTCTACATGTCCATATATTCTCTCACTTGTATATTCTTCTTTTTCTCTCATACTCACATGTTTTATATGGAATATTCATGTTACACTACGCATGTATATTTGTATCCATCTCATGTACATAGTTAATTCTTTATCACATGTACCTCTGATTTTTTTTTCTATCCCATGCTCCATGGCACTTGTATATATCCATGCTTAATCATTTGTACATATATCCATGCTTTATGCACTTGAACATACATCAATGCTTTATCCCATTTTTGTATGTCACGTGTTTCACATTACTTGGACATGACCTCCATGTTCTTCCTCACTTGTACATTTTATCCATGCTAATCGTATATATTCACATGCATCACTTGTGCAGTTACTCTTTATCACATGATTCTTTTGTATATTTTCTTTTCTATGCTTAATAGTTGTAAATATCCTAATTAGAATACATAATAATTTTCATAAATACTAATTAAAATCCATGAATTTTCATAATACATCGAATGGACATTAAGTATTGTCCTTATATTTGTCCCTTACTAGGAAGACACTTTGTGATGGGTTGCTAGTTTTATGGGGCGTAGTTAACCTAAGCAATAAGCTCCCACCTTCCATTTGGCCAAGTATAGTCAACGTATATCAAATAGTTCCACCGCATTTTACCTGTTGACAGAACACATTATAGGATTTATATAGAAGGAATTCGTTCATGTACCTTGTGTATATTGAATTCTCTCTCACATGTACCATCACTGCGAGGTATATCAAGAGGCAATTCAAGTATACTCAAATATATCAAATGGATTCTCCACAAGTACAAATGAATACTTTTCCTAATAGTCAAGAGGCATATCGTGGAAGTCATTCTAAAGGGAGAACCCTGATACTAACCTCTTATGCATAACCCTTATATAGACTTCTGCCTTAGGACACACATACCTAAATTGCCAAATTTAACGCATCTGCCAAACTTTCGAGTCATCTTATCTCCCTATTTATGCTATTTTGGCCATTTTTTAAACAAAAACCTAATTGTGTGCGTTTGAAAACAAGTTAAACCATATTATGTATTACGCACTTTATTCTCTTTTAGACTCGGGTCCTATCTGGGATTTTACTTGCACCCTAGGCAGAACATAATAAAAGTGGAACCTAATAATAATAGCTACAGTGAGGGGATTTTCCTCTCTTTTCCCCTTTTTATTAAAAATAAAAAAATATTCTTTTTCTAAAAACTAAACAACCTTCCCCTCTCAGGTGAGCCATCATTACCCTAGTCTAGTGTTTCTCGCTATTAGCTAAGATGCTCTATCGGATAACCTTGGAATTACACTTTATATTCACCCACTATAGAAATAACATAATTCTCTTATCTCATGGAGAATACTAATCATGATGTTAATGCTCAACTCAATTTGATAAACATGCTTCCTCAACATATCGCCAAGATTAATTACTTCAAGTCATATGTTCATGAGTTGCAGAAAAATAGGGATCGGGTCCTATAAAAGCCTAAAATAAAGATCATTCCTAATCTAAATGTCACCTCCCCTCATGTCATAGAGCCATTGATGCCCGAACCTATATGACTCCCAGAAGAATAAAAATATAATCTGCACATCGAAATGCTTCCAGGTATCCCACCCATAAATGGCTACTTCTTGTTCATCTTCCTACGCTAAATCTCCCTCAGGTAGGAGATAACTTTCCGATGCATGTTCCTGGAGACCTTAACAAAGAAGAACTTAATAAAGTGAAAGAAGAACTAAGGATGATCTCCCGAAAATTTGACCAAGTGAAGCTTTGGGGAAATTATGTAGACTACACCCACATATGTCCCTATCCAAAATCTTGATTGTCTGAGAAATATAAAATGTATGACATTGAGAAATTTGGAAGGAGTGGTCCTCACATTAAGCATCTCTGGAACTATTAAACAATTTGGAAGGAGCGGTCCTCACATTAAGCATCTCTGGAACTATCACTGTACCATGAGTCTTATAGGGGTATGAAAGAAATTATGGCCCAAATGTTCTAGAAAACCCTCAAAGAAAGTTCATTATTTTTTATCACCAGAATAGTCCCGAATCTGATCTTGGGAAGATGTCTCTAGAGAATTCATGGCTTATTACAAGTAGAATGAATAATTGGAAGTAACCCTCAATGACCTTGTGCTACTTAAATAAGGACCCGAGGAATTTGTTAATACTTTTATAACCATGTGGAGGGAGAAAATTGCGTTATGACCAACCTCCCGTCCGAGAAAGAACAAGTATAGTACATAAGAATTTTCTACCACATATCCAAATGACAATTGGTAGCCAGTATTACGCCCACTTAAAATCCCTTCGGAAGGCTGGCGTAGAGATTGAAGAGAATACTGTTTGTTAGAATGTGAAGATAGAGTCCAAAGCGAAGAAGTTGGTTAGTCAATTTTGTAAAGTGCGACAGTGTGATAATTGATTTAAATCAAATTTGCAAGTTTCCAAGAACCCTTATTTAATTAGAGTCTACTTTTAAATCAAACAAATACAGCCCTTAAACATGCATCTAAATCAACCCATCAAATATATAAAGCATGTGACACACAAATATGCTGAGACACAGATTTCAGGAAAAAAAACCCTTTCTGGTAAAATCTTTATTTCACTAAGAATATATAAATTGCAACTTACAATTACATAGAGAAATCTGTAATGGATCAACACGCAGCCAACCCATAAAGACACGCAGTCTTGAACTCAACAAGAGAATACACGTAGCACCCTCCAAGGACTCGCAGCCCAAATAACAAAGGAAGAACCGCAGCTCTCGTCAGTGACACACAGTCATAAAACTTTGTAGAGACTCCCTCAGCAATGACACGCAGCCCTTGGTTGCAAAGATCTCTACACAAAGATGAACAGTAGTAAAGCTTGTGTCCTAGGATTAAAAAAGATTCATAAAAGTAATTGGGATTTTTGTGTG
Organism: Sambucus nigra; assembly: GCA_949130495.1. Taxonomy (NCBI): domain Eukaryota; kingdom Viridiplantae; phylum Streptophyta; class Magnoliopsida; order Dipsacales; family Adoxaceae; genus Sambucus; species Sambucus nigra. The sequence goes on along the minus strand of OX422214.1, from coordinate 375,760,748 downwards.
TGAATCAAAAAGATGTTTGGCACATAAAAAAATGAAGTCTTCTTGTGTTTGAACTCTTAAAAACGTTTTCTCAAAGACTTAAAAAATACTCCACCGAAATAGGTATATTTATAGGAAATATGAGTCGGTGGAAAAACATCATACGGAACTGTTCGAATTTATCTCATGCAGATCGGTTCGTTTTTCAAAAGGGTCTCTTCGGTTCGGTTTTGATCCGGGGTTTACTAGTGCAAAGAAGATCAGTTCTTTTGTAAAATAGGCGGACCGATCCGGTTTACCAGAAAATAAAAAAACCTTTTAAAAGCCTCATTTTGCTTGAAAAAACTTACTTCTTATTTTTATAAAAAACATTTCATCAAAATTTTCCAATACTAAGTATGAAACTTTAAGGGACTTAGAAATAAAACTTTACCAAGTTCATTCTCGCAGAGGTTATGATGTTGAAGACGCTTTGATATTCGGATCCATTGATGTAGATGCGATCTTGAATTTCTTCAACGCTGTAACGGCGTACGACATACATATTGACAATGGAAAAAAATGTCCTTACAAATCTCCCCCTATGTCTATGCTGGTACATACATAAAAAATCCAAATTATTAACTAATGACCTATAAAAATCTACCCTCCAATGAACCCTAAAGATGGAAAGATACAAATGTTTAAATCTTCATTGTTTGTTCTTCAATCTTCAACAATCATCAAATCTCAAAGCTTTCTCATCGGGGTGTGCAACATATTGATCTTCAATCTTGATACCTACACACATGAGACAAAGCAAATACCACGTGACATATCGAGTTTGAAATGAGATAAACATAGATACCAATTTATGATAAAAGCATAAGCTAAATCTCAAAAACTCCCCCAAAATTCAAACTCCCCCATAATATGATAATTATTTCTCCCCCTTTTTATGATGTCCCCAAATAGACAAATGAGAAGAATGAATCAAATAAGAAAAATCTGGGTGCCACGATAAAATGCATAGAAAAACCAGAATCAAGCTACGCGCATGCAAAGGAGTATCTCAAAAACATTCACAAACTATTTTTGGATTTTTCAATTTTTCATTCAAAAATAAGATACATTTGAAAAAAAATATGCTACAAAAATCACACCACTGATTTAGACTCAAACAACCAAGTCATGGAAATGGAATGAATGGGTGTGAACACATTCGATAGTTAAATCAACTCAATCAATCATATGTGCACGATGCATATGTGTACTCCTAACGAATGAACATCAAGAGTATCCTTAGGTGTAAAGATTGCTGAATTTAGATGACATCGTCTTATGCAAATCATTAAATCAAAGTCAAAATGATTTCCACCCCAATAACATCCAAAACTATGTAGCGCATTTTTGAGCAATTCAAGGACGTGCAAACCCGTTTTAAATTCTCCAACCAAACTCCCTCATAGATATTTTCTTATAGATGTAATCTAAATTCTCAAACTTTGGAGAATTGGTGCAAAAACCTAAATGGCCCATAAATGGATGAATTTCTTTTTATTGCCTTTAAATTTTTCGGGCTCTTTTAAACCTCTTTGGACCCCGGATAATAAAATTCCTCCATTTTTTAGGTCCAATTTAACAGTGGCTTGGTATTCGCAAAGGCAAAATGAACCTTTCGCAGCCCTTCCCCGTTTTCAAACAAAACACACAAATTCACAAAACGGTTTTTATATGCACAATTTTCTTATCAAAATTTATCGCGCTTGGTTTATTTTAAGGACATGATTGAAGTGAAAACACCCAACCAACATGTGATAAGACAAGCACGATAATCAAACAAATCCGTGCAAGTGTGCAATAAAGGAAAACATGAGTCAAACATGTTGGAAGTAACACCGAATTACATCTTAATGACTCCAAACATTATAAAGCACATGGATGAATTGACATATTGTCTCAAAACATGAAAAAAATGGAATGATGTTGTGAACCGATCATCAAAAGTGTTCATCCATAAACGGTGCAAACAAAATACAAATTTTTTTTTTGATTTTCTCAATATTTTATCAAAAAAAATACTTCTTATTTTTATAAAAAAACATTTCATAAAAAATTCCCAATAATAAGTACGAAACTTTAAGGGACTTAGAAACAAAACTTTACCTAGTTCATTCTCGTAGAGTTTATGATGTTGAATACGCTTTGATATTCGGATCCGTTGATGTAGATGCGATCTTGAATTTCTTCAACAGTGTAACGGCGTACGACATACATATTGACAAGGATAAAAATGTCCTTACAAATTTCCTCTTTGAAATAATGAGATATCTTTTGTTTCTTCCATAAATAACATTTACTTTCAACTTATCACCTTATGTTCACCAGAAGCCTGCCTTGTTGCCATCAGAAAAGAGTACACTGAACTCCATGTTCCTCTCTCTAAAGATTATCAAGTTATTTTGTTATTTGACCTTATCAAATTCCTAGACCCTAAAACTGTACTTAACCCTCTTCCCAGATATTTCAAATCATAGGCCCATTATGACTTTCACTAAAATACTGAGCATACCACCGGCCAATGTCACCATATTAAAATAATTGTACAAGGATCATTGATAAAGCCATCATTTCTCTCATACATGAACAAAACCAAACAATACCCAAATTCCTATGCCAATGCATCAAGTTAGTTTGAATGCTATACTCATTGATGAAGATTCAGATTTTGAACCCTCGACTAGAATAAAACCCATAAATAATACCATTTCATCCATCAACCTAAATAAATCTATCTCCAAATTTTCCAAATTTTATCTGTTGCACCTTAAAACTGCTCATGACCAAGCTATCTCCTTGATGATAAGAGCTTGTATAGCTTCATGTACCAAATCAAAATTGTAGAGCATGGACCTACCCTCTGTCCTTAACCAATTGAGAGATACTGGGTTAAAATTCCCATCAAATCTAACCCTCAAGAAAGAAGAATGTGCAAGAATTCGTGATCTTCGCCTGGAAGCCCATAAGTGAGCCCGCTAATCCCACAATTGGTTTGTACTACCCCCCCCCCCCCAATAATTCAGTTTGGATACAATTGTTCAAATCATGATACAATAATCATGAAGAGGGAAAAATATATGAAACTCTTGATTTACTCATTGTCATGAAGATAAATGGGTATTAGGTTCCTTTTCACAACTATTTTTCTGGAGCATCGAAATATCTATACTTTGAAGCACTTGAAGTAGTTTAATGCCTTGACTTTTCCTAGAATAATTGGATAATTGATGTTGGATGAGGTGATGGCTCCAACCCATCAAATGAATTAGATAATTAAGCTCCGAGTGTACTTGAATCCTTTTATGGTGTAAGTTCTTTCCAAGAGCTTCTATTAGAGATCAATGAAGTTTCTGCTTCCCTTTATATAGATGAATAAATTGGATTTCTCTTATTCCCATAACTAGTAAACCACATGAAAAGGTCGGGCCACTACGAAAAGGATCCAATACGTCGAAGAAAATCATTCATGTAGATAAAGGGAAAAGAATTATTGAAGAACTATCAATACCTAAAATGACCATCGAAGAAAGTAAGATTCTCGAATAGTTGAACATTTCCCAAGACAATATCCCCCATGGGGACTTCTCAATTCCTCGCAGTTTCACAACAGTTCCCTCATTATGTTGCTCATGTAATCTATAGTTCCTCTTTCTACTTTCCTTAATGAGTCCATTCATTTAGTCAAAAATACAATCACTAAGAGCCTCATCTTTTTTGGTGATGAGGAAATCCCTTAGTTCGGCCCTGATCACAACTATGATCTCAACATCTCAGTCAAGATTCTATAGAAAATGGTACTATTGGTACTTGTTAATATTGGTTCCTCCCTAAATGTATGACTACTCCGAGTTCTCTAATGCTTAGGGATACAAGTAAATAATTTCACCCCTACATTAGCTACTGCTTATGCTTATGATAACATGTGTCGAGAAGTTATGGGGTTAAATCTCCTCACACTAGGGTTTGGTACAGTAGGACCTTACGTAGAATTCCAAGTTTTTTCTTCTCTTCACTAAAAATTAAGTTTCTTTGCAGATAATCAAATCACTACTATCATAGGAAATTATAACAATTCAGATGGTGTCGAAACTAAAAACCCAATTCTGGAAATTCAGAACACCATTAATGATAAGTTTCTCTCAGGCTTCAATATTTATTCGCTCCTTCTCCCAATCGAAGAAAATTTCAAAAAAAGGGTGAGTCCTGAGTACAACCTGTATGGGAATGTTAATGTAATTGTAATATCTAGACCAAATTCCCTATATTGTAACTAATTAAAAAAATAAATTACAAGTGTTCAGAACACTAACAAATTTTTCAATGGTTTTAATCACTTAAAGAATTTGTAAGTGTTCAAAATAGGTTTAAAATGAAAAACTTAACACATAATGAAGAACACATTATTGGCCCATGATTATCACCTTCATACTCCAAAAAGTGTTAAAACATATCATTTCTCCTCCACTTCATTTTCATCTTTCGCGCTTCGACTCTTTTTTCAGTTCTCTCTCCTCAAACTCAAATACTAATGACACCATGAATCATAAAACTCTTAGCTCACTTCCACTCATCGTACCCTACTTTTTCATTTTCCCTATTTGAAACCCTATTATGAATTTTGGAGGTTTTTTGATGGTTTGTTGGCAAATGTGTGCACCATTACATGGATTTTTGGATCTTTAGTTCCACCGAGTCTTCATTTGGATATCCTCTTCATCTAGAAGATTTTTTCTGTTCACTAACCAGTTATAAGTTATTTCTCACTAAATACGTGTTATATTTTAACCCTCTTTTTTATTCACATGTAATGAACTTCATTTCATTCAAATTTGTCTAAAAAATATTAGATTTATAAATCTCACATTTGTAATGAAATTTATTTGGTATTATTTTTTAAGTTTTTTTATCTGAATAACTCATCTCATGCTCCTTTGATTTAGTTATATTTCTCTACAAAGTAAATTAGTTTATTTTGAATAGACCGTATTTTCTTTATTTGGTTATACCGTTATACTATGAGTATGTATTCGAAATTCCCAAGTAATCATTTTGATTACTTTGGTTACTTTTGGTTTGTATCTTTTGTAGTCTGTAGATGTATACTTCTTATTTTAGATGTGATTCTATTTGTATAGTTTAATTTTTTTATGGGTATCTATTTAGTGTTGAATTTGTGTTCTACGTGGATGAAAAAATTTCCAAGAAACATTTTCATAATTTTGATGACTTTTGTGTGGTAAACTTACAGGAAAAACACTTCTTGCAGATGATATAAGAGTTGTTATGGCATGTGGTTTTTTACATTGTGGATCTTTAACATTACGGGAGGATAAGAGGTAAAGCATCGTCTTATCTTTTGCGAAGTGCTACACTGCTACTCTTTATTTTTTATCGATGATACTAAGAGGAAAACTATAAATGTTGTCTGCAATAGTTCATGTGGTCAACTATTTAATACACAAACTTATAAACATGATACCAAGAGTTATTATGAAGTAGATAAAGTAATACATGGGAATCACATGTTGTTCTTCGAAAATAAAGTAGACGAGTCAACTATAATATATATAAATAATGGAATCCATTCATAGACACATTTATTTTTGGGGTGGGTGGGGTGGGTGGTTTGGGAATGGGGGGTTTAGTAGTGTCCCCTAATGTTCACACACTCCTCACTATAAATAACATCCGAGTTTCCACATGCATATCAAGGCACCAATTAGATAGTAATCCATGACAGTGGAAATGTTATAACATTCTAATGATGAATACCTTACTTTGGTTGGTTAGTCACTTCACTTTATATCTTTGAGTGAAAGATATCTAAATCAGTCTCCTTTGCTTATTGAAATGCATATAGCAAAGCATAAACTTATGAGTGTGCTGGTTTACAATATCAGATTTCCTAACTACCTCTCTAACTATGAAAAGTACCCTCGTTCGGAACATGTTCAAGACAAAAAAGTGGAATTCCTCATAATGATTGCTTGAGCTACTTTAAAATAATTTTCAGGGGTTATATTTGATGAATTTATTATTTAGTTAGATTAAGAAGAGTATTTTAGTAACTTTAATACTATTTTACTATTGGTCATCTTCGGTTCCATGAGTTTTTTCTTTTGAAGTCCTAGTCTTATTGTTAACATATTATCACTTCATCAAAGATAATTAAAAAATGGCATCTATTGATATAAATGGTTGTTTTTGTAAGCTCATGTTTTTTTTTTCTAATATTGAAGGTTATTTTGTGGAAAAGATTTGTTCCCAGGGATGATGAATAACATGTTTGCGCTATTTAGATGACATGGTCTATCAAAAGCGATCAATGAGACTATGTTTTTCATATAAGAATATAGTGTGCTTCATGATCAGCCCCCTACCCAGCTGATCAGGTTAGTAAGGATATGGAAGGAAGCTTTGTTTTTGTTGTCTATGATATTAGAGATTGAAATGTGTTTGCATCACTTGAGATTGAGTTAATTACATTTAATATTGGTACATAGACTATGCTGTAATGAAATCAATTTTAGATATTTACCAAAAATTAGTTATTTTTATTTTGTAAGAAGACATTGCTGATCAATTTCTACTACGTAAAAAATAGTCTACTTAAATGACTGCAATTGTATTGCCTATGATTGAAGTTTTTTCTTTGTTGAAATGAGCTTAACAAATCAGGAAATGAAACAGGAAAAGAAAAAGGGGAGAAATATTTTGTGAATGTAAGAAATTTGAGAGTGAAGTATTTTTTTTTCTTAACTAAACCTCTCATATTATATAGATATAAAAAAGTTATAGAAGCTTTCTTCAATATGAAACTAGTTAGAATAAGTCTATGTTTGTGCCACTATAAAAATTATGCATTCATGGTAATTTCAGGTAAACATATATAGTTGTATTGAAGTTATTTACCAATTGAAATTATTGGATATTGGTTTCCAATCAATTAGTAATTGAGAATCCATTTTTTTTTCACTCTTTCATAGTTCATGATTTTTTTCCTTACTTAATCAAAGGAATTTCATTTTAATGTAATCCAAATATTGATTTTTGAGTTAAATACACTTTGCGCATATGAAATTTCACCGTTTGAAACTTAGGAAGGTATCTTTTTCATGGAAAATAGAACCAAGACATTGCAAATTGATTTTGTCTTGCGTGAGATTATTCCTGGATATATCGATTAGTCCATTTTGACACTTCACCAATTCTTTTAGTTTGATTTCAATCCATAAGGTCTTAAATCTTTTGATAAAATTAACCTATGTATGCTTGAAATTTTGTCTAACGCATTCTAAGAAATTTTCAGGGATAATGGAAATTTTCAGGGATAAAATTAACCTATGTATGCTTGAAGGTCACATCCCTGATTTGAGGAAACTCTTTGAACAACTATAATAATACAAGTTGCACCTCAATTCGTAAAAATATATCTTTGGTATCATGAAAGGTAAAACCCTAGGATTTATGTTCAGGGATAATGGAAGAAATCAAATCCTGCCAAGGTCAAGGAAATCCTCGAAATGTCAACTCCTCGGATTGAGAAAGAAGTATGCAGTTTCTTAGAAAACCTCCAATTCATTAATAGGTTAATTATCTAGCTTACATCCATCTGCAAAACTATCTTCAAGCTCCTTTGGAAGGATTAAAATAAAGTATGGAATAAGTCTAGCCAATAATCATTTGATAAAATCAAATAGTATCTTACTCAACCATCGATGCTCATGCCACCGCAACCTCGTCTACTCCTCCTGTTGTATCTAACTGTCACCGATACTGTTACTGGGGTTATGCTACCCAATACATTGATGAGGGATTCGCTACTATGTGAGTCAAAAGATGTCAGGGTATGAGGTGAACCAGATGTATCACCTTAATTTGGGTCACTCAAAACTCCAATATTACATGTTTGGCTTCCCTATCAAGTTAGTGTCCCTAATTGTTCCCATAAAGTACTTACTAGATAAACCTGTTTTGTCAAGCCTCATAGCCCGAAGGTTATTCTTACTAGTAAAAGGCCACAAAAGGGATCTCCATCTCAAATTACTTAACTAACCACCGCATATAAGAATACGATGCGTGGATATCGAAATTCCTAAACGACTAAATTCTTTTTGAAACATATGAAACACTTTTATGGAAAACGTTGTTTGATAGGTCTATAAAAAGAAGGTATATGGTTGTGGGATACTCCTAATAGCACCCGATGAATCTTATACTCCCATATCCATCAAGCTAGACTTAAATTTCACTAAAAATGATAGAATATGAGGCATGCACCATGGGACATAAGATCTCTCTCGAGAATGGAATCTATTACCTTGTATATATAGAGACTCGACCCTCATCATAGTCAAAGTTCTATTGAATGGAAAGTCAAGGAAGAGAAACTCGGGCACTTCCACGCTCATCTTGGAGATCTCACTTCCAATTCAAGGATGTTACTTTCCACCACCTCTCTTTCTTAAGGAATAACTTTACTGTTGTATTAGCAACCTTGGCCTTTATGACTGATATATCCGATGGAATAAGAATCTCTCCTTTGTAAGTCCAAAAATAATCCACACCAACTCAATGCTACCACATCGATCTCGCCAATATACTGATACATGGTATAACTATGGTATTATTATATTTTGTGCCTCCTTAAACATGTCGACTACCCTTACGGGGATGATAAGAAAGATAGTGTGAACCTCCAAAAACTCACAACCCAATATATCATTTGTGACAAGAATTTGTCCAAAATAAACTTCGATAGGACTAATTTTAAATCTATAGTAGCAGTGATACTAAACATATCATGAAGAAAATCCATAGTGGGGAGTGTGAACCCGCATGAACGACCATAGAATTACTAAGAAAATTGTTCAAAAAGGATATTATTGGACTAATATGGTCTAGGACATCACAACATAAGTCAACAGGTGCCTCAAATGCTAGCAATTAGCCAATCTTCAACACTTACCTCCCCGATAGTCGTACAACATGACTTCTCGATGACCTTTCTCAACTTAGGGTATAGATATCATTGCTAATGTTGACCCTAAAGAATTTAATGAGAATGATTTATTCTTGGTTTCCATTGATTATTTTACTAAATTGGTTAAAGTCGAATCATACGCATTGTTAAATGCTAAGAAAGTTGCCAAGTTTATTTGAAAGAATTTCATTTGTCACTACGAGGTCCTCACCAAATCATATTAGATAATGGTGTCCATTTTAAATAAGGAGTTGCAGAAGTGATCAAAGAGTATGTAATTCACAGGCACAAGTCTTCATGTTACAAACCACAAACCAGCGAGGCTATTGAAGCTATGAATAAGAGATTCAAGCACATAATTAGTAAGATGAAGGAAATTTGTAGAGTTTGGGAAGACATGATCACTTACATCCTCTGGGCCTACCGCGCCTCTATTAGAACGCCCACTAAGGCTACCCTTACTCCTTTGTATAAGGAATTAAAGTAGCCTTCCATTTCTAAATAGAGATACCTGTAACATCCTTTAATTTTGAGTAATTATATTTTAATATTTAAATTAAACGTGTGCACGTAATTTAAATAAATTGAGAAAAAATAAGAATTTGAGTAAATAATAGCTAGCGAGAAAAGAATTAATATTTATGTGAATATATATTTACTAGTATGATAAAGTAAATAAAATTATGTCAAATGGTATTATGTCGCAAGTAGGTAAAAGCGATGGGATTTGATGGTATCTCAACCGGGATGCACACGTGGGATCGTGTTAGGTAAGACGGGAAATTCATGATGGATGACTTGGATGAGGATTTTGAGTGTGAAATTTATCCAGAATGGGTCGAAGTAGTCAAAATTAAGTACCCGAGGGTAGTAATTGGGATCTAGGGACTTTTTAAATATGTCGAGGCCCGCATAAGGGTATATGGGTCATTTTATAGTTGTATTATTACCTAATTTCGGGTTAGAGGTTTTAAAATGAGATGGGCTCTAAGAGAGAAATAGATAGAAAAGAGTAGGAAAATCAAAGGGAATCTCAAGAGGAAACAATTGGGAAGGTTTTTAGGGACTTTTCTAGGCTTGATTCATCAAATAAGAAGGATTCAAAATCTTCTATCAATTTAAGGGAAGTAATTAAATTGCTTAATATTATATGTAGTATTTTTAATTCATATTATAGTTAGTGAGATTCAAATTGATTTTTGGGTGGGAAATTCACATGTCAAATGGGTTTTGAGAAAAGACTTTCATAGAATTCAATTGGTGTTTATTTCATATGAAATTGGTGAAATGAATCCCACATGATAATTAGATTGTTGATAAAGAGATATAAGGTTGATACAATTATAGTCATGTTCTTGAAGTGGAAATCTATAATTTGGATATGTTAATCATTGAATTTAAAAATGTAGATAAATTCTAAATAGTTTATAATTAAATCCTAAGAATTTGAATGAGTTTTGAGTGTAGAGAATCCTTAAACGATGTTCCCTTATGATTTACATTGACAGGGTAGTATGAATTAATGGTGGGATGGTGATTGGGAATGAGTTTGGTTGATGAAAATGGGTCAAACTTCATAACAATTGAAAAAGAATCGTCTTGGAAAATTCTCAGGGGCGAACCGGTTCGCCCCTAAGATGAACTGGTTCGGCTACCCTGTCTTCCCCCGCTTGGTCAATTAGGTGGGATTTCTGATCGGGTTGATTCCGGGTTTGTTTAGGAAATCCTTAAGGGAGGTTAGGACTTCTAGAATTTTTTTTTGGAATATTATAAATTACCTTAGGATAGTGGGGATAAATTCAAGGTGTAATTAAGGGTGTTTAGGATGAGTAAGACTCTGAAAATAAAGTACTAAATTTGTGTTGAAAGTTCCGTTAGGCTTGGATAAGGTCTAATTGGGAATGGCTTAGTGTCTAGAATTATAATTATACAGGTGAATTAATTAAATAAGTGATTATTTAAATATTTGGGAGTCGTGATTGGACTCGAGAATTATAGGTTAGTGCTAAGAGCGACATGCACAGTTAGTCGGGTTTATGTGTATATATTTGCTGGTATATATATATATATATATACGATAGCATCCCCCTAAGAGTATGTATGTTTCACATATTTCGTCGAAATATGTGAAACATACATACTCTTAGGGGGATGCTATACGTAGAGATTGCACGTAGTGGGCGGGGATGCTATACGTAGAGATTTCACGTAGTGGGCGGTCTACTCTAGCGAATCCTAGTAGTTGTAGTATCGAAAATCGGGCCATAGGTCTGTGCACGACCACCTTATGTGAGTATAGAGTCATGTGGAGTAATGTTGTATTGTTACGACCCATGGACTTAAGAGTATGATCACCTTCGATTTTACGTTTACGCTTTGGATTATGTGGTGTGATTTTGACCCGATGGCCTAAGTTGAGGTGTGTATCCCTGGAGTCTAATAGCATACTAGATATTCGCATCCAACAAGGAAATACTCGGAGGGAATGTAGTTATACGTAGATAGCGAGTTATATATATGTATGAATACTTGATTTGATATGAATATACATATATAAGTGTAGAGAAAATATATACGGGTATGACACTAAGGTGTATACATTGAATTAACAACTAGAGTGAAGTTATGTGAAATGAATTGATAAATTATAACTGAGAATTATAATTATAAAGAGGATGTGAAAACTAATTGAGAAATGATATATGTGGGACATAGGGTATCATATGGGACTAAGATATACTTTGGGGATAGTTGGGAAGGGTAGCATAACCAGGGTGTTAAAATGCATACGTTAGGTGCACACTATAGTTGGTGGGTGAGGATTATCTCATGGGAGTGCGATGTGACACCCGACTAATAAATTACCGGGTGATCAATCCTATACCATATTAAAACAGGAATCTCATATGGTTCATTCTTAGCATCACTGTCGTAAACCAAAATAATTACTAATAACCTATTAGGCTAGCATCAAAATTTTATCTTAACTAATCTTTTTAATCAAACCATTCAAATAAAACATTCACACAGTTTATAAGCAATAATTTAAATGAAATAAAATAACCGAACACTCGATTTAACATAATACAACCAAATCGAATGCTGCATTAAAAGGCAGTAAAAGAATAAATGAATACAATTAGGCTATCAGCCTGAATGTTACTACAATGCTTCCTATCTATATTAAAAGAAAAAGATCATCTAAAAATAAACCTACATGCATCCATAGCTGCTGTAGCGAATGTCTAACTCCAATGGATCATCATCCAGGCGTCCTTGTGTCTGGACACCTAATATATACATAGATATATAGCAAGAGATGGAAAAATAAAGAAACGGGTCAGAGCCCGAGTTTCAAAATAATTTTACAAGTGCATAAATTTTAAAATATGAAATATCTCATATTTAAATTGGTATCGCACTCTCATGAGCTACACCTCACCTCTCTTCTAACAGTGCACACCTATCGCATACCTTTTTAAACCTACTAGTTAAGCTACACTGCCTAACTAATCACTATCACCATCATTTATTTCCTCATAGCCATCACTTACCTTACAAGATATAATATATTACACCGTAACCTATCACATACACTTTTAGTTTATATAATCATTCATGATATATATAGTCCTTGATTGTATATAAAATTATACCGCTCATATACCATAACTTCCACTAGATTTAAATACCGTTTTCACTTCAACATATAATATCCCTTTATTATAGGTATAGTTCTCACTAGAACCTACAATTTACATTCGTATTAACGTGGATATAATTCTACTGGAAGAAGAATAACATCTTATTTATCTTACACTTTACACCAATTAAAAGTTATATGAAATCACAACTTCATATACAAGCAACAAGTATATTTATACCTATTACCATCATAAGTATAATAACCATCCCACCGAGCTACAACTCGAGGATGAAATCTCATAGTGCCTATCTGCATCCGAGTTAACTCAATCAACTAGGGTACTAAGCCAGACTCACTCATTGTCATGGTGAAAATACTAAACGGTGGAGGTGGTCATATTCCCTCCTGAAAGTGGAATAAAGATGTCGCACTCGTATGAGAGATGATATGACCTGGGGATATACTCTCCCTGATCCTCAAGCCAGGGGATTCACCCACATCGCGCAACCTCCCTGGATCTCACTAGAGAAAATATATAACCTGGCTGTCCATACCTATGCCCGGGGAAGCCTGTGGAACCAGCCTCTAAAGTACAAATATACCAATCACATATAGATATATTTATCCGTATCATGCCATATATACTATAACAATAACGCATATATATAATCTATATCACTCCACAATATAATGTGGCTATAATTGCCAAACTCCCATAGTGATAGCCAATAACCCGAATATACTAATTCGTATTAATTAAATAAGTATACTAACTACTTATCTTAATTCGATAGGTATCGCATCACTTATACTAGTAGTCGTCAATAAACATATATGACAACTGCTCAATTCTCTTTAGCCCATATCCTAAATTCCATCCTGATCGCGTCCTAGGATTTACTCAATTACAATCGGTCCATATTTATCCTAACCGCATAAATCTATTTACATATGCTTGCCGAATAATTTTCTCAAATGTCTCTCGTTCTAAACATTCATTAGGTCCACACGCCGGATTGTACCTTTAACTAACTCAAGGTTAATATACAACTACTCGGGTCCTTTAGGTCGTAACCGTTTATAATACATTAATTAAGAAAGCTCCTAAGCTTTAAAATCGAAGAGAAAAAGGAATAAAAAATCCAACTCTTGGGCAAAAAATAGAGTACCGGTCGACCGGTCCCTGACCCCCGGTCGACCGCGATATGGGAATTTGACTAGCGAGCCAACCAGTAGCCCTTTTTCCTTGACCTGGTCGATCGATCATAGGGTCACGATTGACCGATCACACCAGATATGTCGGCCAATCCTCCAAGTCTTAAGAAACCTAAACCTCCAAAACCCCAAATATCAACCCAACCTCCATTTTTATGGTTTCTAATCTCAACCAATAACACTACAACCATTTAAACATTGATTTATAACTAACACATCAATTATTTGGGGAATTAAACCAGTTTTCTTAGATTTAAACCCTAAAACCATTTAATCCCCCATAGTTTTATCATTTCTCCCATTTCTAACCATTTCTACATTCCATTATCATAGATTTAACACTAGAAGTCATTAAGAGTTTACAATACATCAATTTGTAAACTTAAACTCAAATTTTCCCAAATTTATTTTAAGGGTTTCAAACCAAAATTATGTAGTTTACCAACTAGAATATGAGATATACACACTCAACTGAATAAAGCAAGTAAACACTTGCCTTGTGAATAAAATCCGATGACCTCGAGTTGAATCCCGCGGAGTTTGGGCCGAAATCCCCTTTCTTCTTCCTATTTTTTCTTCTTTCTTCTTTCTCTCTTTTCTCTTCCTTTCTCTCACTCTCTCGTGCCTTTATAAGAGAGAATAAGGGTTTATCCCTTATAAACCCAAAAATGACTTGTTTACTAAATTGCAAGTCCCTACCAATCCAAAAATTCTCGAAACCTAAACACTACCCCGGATACTCTATTTTGACTATCTCGTCCATTCTGAACCCAACCACGCACTCGAAATCTCCATCCAAGTCACTTAACTAAAAGTCACTAATTAAACCCAACACATCTCAATATTGGTTTTCCAATAAAATATTATCATTTGTCTCTTTACCCAACTGCGACATGTAATTAAAATAATTCAACTCATTTACTTAGTCCCAAAAGTAAATGTAACACACATAGAAAATAAAGAATTGTATGATATTTCTATGTCTAAAGATGAGATTAACTTCCTTTTTCAAATAAAGAATTTTGTGGGTGTATTCCCTGCAAATCCTCACGAGACAACACTCTTCCTCTAGAGAAACCTAAAGGTTTAACGGCTTGCTTCACATGCTAAGTTAAATCGCTTGTACCCGCGAAAGTGGCACACTTTTGGTTTCTTATCTTTTTTTTCTATTTTCTATTTTTGCTCGAGGACTAGAAGTGTTCTGTTTGGGGTGGTGTGATAATCACCCAAAATTGTTATATTTATACATTAAATAGACACATTTTACTTGCTAGTTCTCAATAAAATCATACATATATTGGTATTTGTTTATTTTGTACGTCAATAAGCATTTGCGGTGTCAAACATGCTTAATTCGAGGCAATTGTTATAAATAAGTGGTCAAGTATATCAATTGTGGTAGTGATGCGGTTAAAAGAGCCTAACCCAGTCCTAACAAATTACCCAAACTCAAACCTAAGCCTAAACCAAGTCCATACTAGTCCCGAGCCACGCGTGTGTTTAGTTCATACTTTTTAGATTTTTTATTTGTGTTATTTATATTTTTATAATTTACATTTTATTTTGAGTCATGTATATTTTTAGGATTTATTTATGCATGTATATGTATATATTAGAACCCGTTATCGTACGCCGGGTATATTTATGTAAATATAACATATGTTAGTTTCATTTTTATTTATTTTTAGTTTTAATTATTAGTTTAGTTTTATTAATATTTTTTTATTAGATTATATTTATTAGTTTTATTTTATTTTTAGATTAGGATTTTAATCTTTTAGTTTTTATGGATTTTATATTTTCTTTTGTTTTATTTTATTTTAGACAAGATTTTTCAACATGGTGTTTGTCTCTCCCCATTTCCCTTCCATATAGGAGCACAGGTTAACAAGTCCTTTTTTAGATTTCAGAATCATCTGATTGTAGAAAAGTGATGTGAATAGTGGCAACAGTAAAACCGATTTTTTCTGATATTTAATTAACTATTATTGGTAGTATCTTTTATTAGGGAACCTTATGTCTATTCTAGAGATGTGATTTCTTTTTTCCTAAGAAAAAAATATAAAGACTTCACCCTTCCCCTTGTAATTAGACTATTTTGAGATGAATGTTCATGTGAATGAGCTCGATAAAGATTGCAACCCAAATTTATTCAATGTGTATCAAGACTTCCACTGTTTAGACAAGTAAGTTTTATTTGGTTAAAACTAAGACCAATTACTTATTGGGTGTTATTTCACGAGGAGCTAGTTAAGTAATATGAGATTATAATAAGACGTAAATAGTAATGGGATCATTCTGGTTATCGAATCTGACTTACTTTTATGCCCTTGTTCATTTATTGAAGAGAGTATCTGGTCAATATAAAGTTGGATGTCATATTATTAACAAGTTTAGATGTAAAGTAGAAGGTTCTATTAAATTTTAAGTTCTTTTTTTTTTCATGAGAAATATTTTGTTGTTTATTGAAAATAAATGCCTTATGTTATTTTCAGATCATAAGTGAAATTAACTCAATCAATCGATCTAAGCAAGAGATTCTGCATTGTAGTGGAACTAAAGGATTTCTTCAAGCGGAGTATGGGATGTTACCATTAATTTCTTAAAAACGTTATGTTATGTAATTATTTATTTTTTCCTTGTTATTGGTTATAATACTTTATTTACATTAAAATTTGTATAGCGTAACAAGGAAACTGCAGATCCCACTTCTATGACAAAAGGTGTGGTATGCGACTAATTGGAGAAAATGAAATGATAATTGAGTTACTCTAAAGGATAAAGTTGTATATGTGAGATGTTTTCAATTTTTTTTACTACAATTTGTTTTATAATAACATTATATCAAATTATACATTGTTTACAACTGTTATAGGATGAGGTGCAAGAAATACTTGCATCACAACCTGAAGATGGTGTGGAATTGGATGATGTATAAGCATTTCAAGATGTTTTAGGGTATCGCTCTGGCTATGTACGTGGATGAGGGGTTGGTTATAAGACAAAATAACTTGAATCTATGCAAGGGTAAAAAGATATTGAGAGGGATAGAAAAGTTGTTGAGGCCATGAGAGAAGATAATAAGGTGGTAAGTGAAGTTAATGAGGCGAGGAGAGAAGCAAAGGCAGCTCCAATGGAGAATGCTACAATGAAAGAATGAATGGATGAACTTTTTGAAAAATTTGAGGAGCTTTTTAATCGCATTACCTGTAACAATACATGAGTAGCAGACGGGATGCATAATAAATAAAGGATGAATCATATTGTATTTATTTTCTTTGTACTTATTTTTTTGTTATTTTTGTGAATGGTGAAATTATTTATGTAATCAGTGTATTTGATTTTATTTTGATGTGGAATAGTTCATGATATGCCCTCGAGGTGTACCCTCAAACTCTGAGCAACAACATTATCCAACCTAACAGTCGAGTCATCAGGAGCTTAACAATAGCCATCAGAGAGGTCGTCCTTCCCAAGGTCGGCTCCACATTGATCATCCTCAACTTTAATCAGCCGACACCATAGCTATGACTAATACCTAACCTCGGCCAGTTAATTTGGCTGAGGTCATACTTATAATTAGCAGACTCACCAACATCGTACTAGGCTGAGCAGAGGTTACAGTCAATGATGTCATAGGTTCAAGCATATACAAGCACATGGAAGACTTGGAACATGTGGACAAAATTTTATAATCGAATCATTCCCCTCACGTGAGGGAATATTCGGCTAGCATTATCTACATGTGGCATAGCCAGGTGTCCGCATGAGTTTGGCTAAAATCATCACCCTCATTCTCATTACATGCTTAGGGGAACACTACACCCCCAAGCATTATATATATTTATCTCCCCCTACCTTGTAAAAGTATGAAGATGGAAACCCTAGCAGAAGCTTTGGTAAACTATATAGTAGAGAGAGAAAGAGAGTGAATTATAACACATAGGCCATTAGAGCCCCTCTTGTATAGTGAAGATCACTCACTTGCACAGTGGACGTAGGCTTAGATAGGCTAAACCACTTATATTGGTGTGTCTCTCGTCTTCTCATCATCTCCTTCTATATCTAAATTGCTTACTTGCTGCCATTATTATACTTGTTTGAGCTCAACAACACCTTGTTATGGTGGTGCTATTTCCAATATCATCAGTTTGGTGTCATCTGTGGGAACAAGAAGCTATATCTCTTCCTTCTTGAAGATTGGCCTCACCGGAGACTCTAGTGGTGAACCAATCCTCCCCCTTTGTGTGGAGATGTTTCACCATTAAAAGAGATCCATTAAGGTTTTCAAGCTCACCAGTATCTTAATCAGATCTCAAACATATGGAACAAGAGTTACCACAAAATCCTCCTCTAGTTGGTGGTGGACGGCCCAGTTCCATCCAAGCACCTCCATAGTTTGAGATGGCTAAGGTGGTTGCTTCCTTAAAGTCCTTGGTGGCTAGTCAACAAGCTTTGAAGGAGAAATTTGCCCAGTTTAGCCAAAACATGATGATGAGGCTACCAGGAATATCTCCGGAGATGATCACCCTGACAGCTATACAAGAACAACACCAGGAGCCCAAAGGACCACCCTAGGCACCGTGCAAAGATCTTCATCCTCCCCAACGACGGAGGGACGTTGCTGACCCTAGGCATTTACGCCTGGGAAGGCAAGGACACCATTGCCCTGAGGACCAGTATGATGATGTGGATGCTGATGATGCTCTAGTGTAATGCTAGGAACCATATCAAATTTCCAATAATACAGTGTTCATCACAGTCAAGGTCAGTATGGTAGACGAGATTCTGATGCTCACCCAAGAGGCTCAGCATTTGTTCGATTAAGCAGATGGTCGACATTTGAAAGGCTCGGCCTAGTTAATGACCCGAGGGAGAGGTTATGAAGGTAAAAAAGTCTTACTGGATCGATAAGAGAAGATGATTGTCGGTCCTATCATGGAAGACACCCATGTGTCCGAGATGGAGGCCAAGGGGATGTCAACAGCCGATGTCGCACTATAGTGGGGGAATCCCCAATTGAACCCTTGGAAATGGCAGGAGACAACCTCGGTCAGGCTGATGTTTCTAAGCCATGGAATGACTCAATTCAAAGGCTTGAAGATAATATTGGGGATATCCTAAAACGTGGAGACCCCTTACATAGGGGGTACTCAGAGGGTTCACCCTTTGTAGCAAAAATCATTATCTTTCCTACCCCGGTCAAATTCAAACCTCCTATAGTGTCTCCTAAATACGATGGAAGCACTAACCCTATCTATCATATTGAAATGTACTGATAAACAGTAGATATCCACTCCATCTCTGATAAGATAAGGTTTCGATCTTTCTCAAGCACTTTAACTGGGGCTACACATGTATGGTTTACATCTCTTCCAAAGAATTCCATGTAAAACTTCAAAATGTTGGCCGAGCAATTTATCCACAACTTTTATTTTAGGGTGAGACCTTAGAAAAAGATGACCCATCTGCTTTATGTCAAGCAAAGTAAAAACAAGAGTTTAAGAAACTACATCGCGAGGTTCAATAAGGAAAAGTTAGAAGTGGAAGACTATGAAGAAAGCATAGTTATGACAACCCTCATCGGAAGTGTCTAAAAGGGAAAACTATTATGGAAGCTTGCTGAGGACCCTCCCAAGTCAATGGATGAGTTGCTGGAAGCAGCTGGGAAGGTCATGAATGCTGAGGAAGCAATGGATGTTAAGTATGGGGATGAGAAAGGAAACAACAGTGGAAGCATGTTCCAGAAAAAGAAAGATGGGAAGAAAAGGTCGGCCAACGATAAGTTTGCAGACTACACTCCGTTAACTGTAAGTTGTGTACACATCCTCAATGAGATCAAGAGCGATCGATCTTTAAGGTGTCCAGAGAAGCTAAGGGCTCTTCCTCACAAGAGGAACAAAAATTTGTGGTGTGAATTCTATTAAGACCACGGCCATCTGACTGAAAAATGCTTCACATTAAAAGGCGAGATTGAGAAAATACTAAAGGCAGAAAAGCTGAGGAAGTATGTAGATAAAGGTGCCTCACAGGGTGGCTGAGCCAACCCATGGAAGATAAAGAATGACAAGTGTCGAGAAGACGCCCCTGCCCGACATGATGATCCCTCAAACGATGGTGATGATGACCCAGACCTCCCACCAAAGGATGACATTATCCCAGTAAAGAGGTTAAACATGATCTCCTTTGGTGTTGGTATGATTTATGGGTGGCTAGCAAGAGGAGGATCTGAGATAGCCGTCAGAAAATCTCATGTCGCAGAGGAAAAGGCAGTTACAAAGTCCAAGGTTGTGTATTCAACTTCAATTTCTGTGAAGTCTGAGAAGATGAAGAATGTGGACATGGACATCCTAATAGCCGACTTCTCAAGACTATATTTTAAGGGTATCCTAGCTCCACATGATGACCATCTCGTGATCATAACCAGAGTGCATGGATGTGAGGTGTCGAGGATCTTAGCTAACGAGGGAAGCTCGACAAATGAATGTTCTAGCCTTATTTTAAGGCGTTGGGGGCTTAGCCGGACAAGGCTCGTCCCATATTACCATCCAATGATAAGTTTTAGCAGAGATAAAGTTCACCCATTGGGGATGTATGAGATGAATATAAGAATGGGGGATGAGTGGCCAAAATAGCGAACTAGAAAAATCAACTTCTTGGTCGTGGATGCGAATGTCTTCTCATCATACCACATCATACGTGGAATAGTGGCCCTCAAAGAGTTTGAGGCCGTGCCTTCAACTGTCCACTAAATGATAAAATTCCTGACTCCTTATGGAGTAGGGGAAGTTCAGGGTGATCAAACATCAAAACATTAATGCTACTTCAACTCTGCTTAGGAAATAGAGGCATACAAAAGAGCAACCATTACTTACAACATTAACAATCTTGATATGAGAGATGAGATAAATCTCAAAAAGGGGGAGGCCGCGAAAGAGGTAGAATCCATCGTCCTCAATGAGGATGAGCCGCAAAAAACCGTCCAGGTCAGAAAAGCCTTAAAGCCTAAGGTAAAAGACGAGTTAATTAAGTTGCTAAAGAGAAGACAAAGCATCTTTGCCTGGAGTCATGAAGACATGCCAGTTATTGACCCCAGGATCATGGGCCACAAGCTTAATGTAGTGGAAGATGACAAGCCAGTTAAGCAGAGGAGAAGGAACTACTCTCGTGAAAAGTATGACATTATTAGAGACGAGGTGAAGAAGCTTGAAGAAAGAGAGTTCATTTGAGAAGTCATCTACCCAGAATGGCTGTCTAATGCTGTCATAGTGCCAAAAGCCAATGGAAAGTGGAGGGTGTGTGTGTACTTCACCGATCTGAACAAGTATTGTCCAAAAGATGACTTTCTTCTCCCCTATATTGATCAGATGGTTGATGCCACAACAGGTCATGAGCTGATGAGCTTTATGAATGCATATTCTGGATACAATCAAATATTTATGGACCCGGTTGACTCAGAGAAGTAAGCCTTCATTACAGATAAAGGGACTTATTGCAATAAGGACATGCATTTTGGAATGAAGAATACAGAATTATATATCAGCATCTGGTAAATAAGATGTTTGTTCATCATATTGGAAAGTCTATGGAGGTTTATGTGGACGACATGGTGACGAAGAGTCTAAAGGTCGACACTCATGTGGCCGACCTTGAAAAAACCTTTGATACCATGGATACATACATGATGAAGCTCAACCCTACCAAATGCTTATTTGGGGTCAGAGCTGGAAATTTTTTAGGCTTCATTTTCAGCCAAAAGGGAATAGAGGCTAATCCAGAGAAGATAAAATCTTTGCTGGAAATGAAGACACCTGAGACTATCAAAGATGTTCAGAGACTTACTAGATGAGTGGTTGCCCTCAACAGGTTTGTTTATAGAGATACTAACAAATGTCTTCCATTTTTTTAAAATCCTCAGAAAAACTTTTAAATGGAATGAGGAATGTGATAAAGCTTTTAAAGAGCTTAAGTCCTACATCGGTTCTCCTTTACTTTTATGACGGCCAGCATAAGGAGAAAAGTTGTATGTGTACTTAGCCGTCTCAGAGTCGGCAATTAGAACTGCTATAGTATGAGAAGAGGATGGGATATGGAAACTAGTGTATTTCAATAGCAAAGCCCTCCAAGGATCTAAGCAGAGATATGCTAGGATGGAGAAGTTAGCTTATGCTTTGATTCAAGCTTCTAGAAAGATGAAACCGTACTTCCAAGCCCACTTAATGGTCATCCTCACTAACTCACCGTTCAGACAGGTCATCCACAAACCTGAGAATCAGGGAGACTAATGGCTTGGGCAATTGAGCTAGGAGAATTTGACATTGTCTACTAGCTGAGGGTGGCACTTAAAGGGTAGGCACTAGCTGACTTTTTGGCCGAGTTAACTTTCGACAAGGCCGAGGTTGAAAAATAAAATGGTGGGATTACAGACAGCTAACCAGAAAGAAGTGTCGACCCTTCCATTGATGAGGACGAGACAAGAACAGTTAGAAGAAACATAAACAATAATGAAGAGGGAAGGTATCTCTTCAAACAATGATCCTTGACAGAGGGAAACATTTCTGAGGCCGATGATGTATGGAGCCTCTTCGTTAATGGGTCGTCCTGCAAAAATGGAAGTGGTTCCGGAGTAATAATGTCAGCACAAGACCACACAGATATAGAGTACGCTTTGAGGTTTAATTTTAATGCCTCCAACAATGAGTCTGAATACGAAGCTTTATTAGAAGGTATCTCTTTGGCCTGAGCTCTTAATATGGGCCAACTCCTAGTCCATAGTGACTCAAGACTTGTGGTAAATCAAATTTAGGGAGTGTATGAGGCGAAGGATGAGAGAATGGCTAAATATTTGAAAAGAGTAACATCAATGTTGGAAAGCTTTAAAGAGGTAAAGTTGAAGAGAATACCTTGGCTAGATAAAGACCGAGCCGACATGCTCGTGAGGTTAGCCTCAACTACAAGAACCGACATCAGAAGGATAGTGTCGAAAGAGGTCTTGCTTCGGCCATCAATTGAAGAGGGAGATAACACATTCAAGTCTTGCCTGAATCTAAGCATGGAAGCTTCATTAATGGATCCTCTTATCAGATACATCACAGAGGGGGAGATCCCCTCATCAAAAGCCGAGAGAAGAAAGCTGAGGTACAAAACTGCCAAATTCTGCGGTATAGGACACTTTGTACAAAAAAAGGTTTTTGCTCCCTTTGCTCAGATGTGTCCATCCATCTGAGGTACCGAATATCCTAAAAGATATACATGAGGGTTCCTGCTCTAGCCATGTTGTGGAAAGATCATTAGACAAAAGGATTATAACTTAGGGGTACTGGTGGCCAACCCTAGCAAAAGACGCAACAACATATGTGAAGAATTGTGACAAGTGATAAAGGTTTACTACCATTCCCCATCAATTTCATCAACCTCTGACCTCCATCACATCTCCCTGTATATTTGAAGTATGGGGAATCAATTAGGTAGGACTCTTACCAAGAGCCATGAATAACTATTGGTACTTGATTGTAGCGATAACTTACTTTTCTAAGTCAGTAGGGGCCGAGTTGATGATCACTATCACAGAAAAGAAGACATTCCAGTTCATTTGGAAAAACACCATCTATAGGTATGGCATCCTAAATACCCTAATCTCAGACAATGGAATGCAGTTTAAGAATCTCTTTGGAGAAATATTGTGAAAGAGTTGGAGTCAAACAAATATTCTCCTCCCCCAACTAACCCGCCACAAATGGGCTGACATAAGTGACAAATCGGATGATCCTTAATGGGATTAAAAAGAAGCAAGAAGAGGCAAAGGGAAGATGAATTGAAAAATTATATGTTGTGCTATGGGCCTACAAGGTGAAAGTAAAGACTCCTACAGGGGAAACCCCATTCAAGTTAGCTTATGGCTCAGAGGCTATAATCCCTTCCGAGATTGTCCTTACTACTCATAAAGTTCAAATGTATGACCCTCAGGGAAATGCAACAGAGAGAAGACTTGACCTTAATTTGATTGATAGAGAAGATAAGATGCCGAGGTGAGCAAGCAGCCTACCAGCAAAGGACTGCCAAATTTTATAATCAAAGGGTGAAAGAGAGGCCAATAATTGTAGGAGACCTGGTTTTGAAGAAGACATGGGAAAAGTCCAACAAGCTCCATCCAAATTGGCATGGCCCTTACAGGGTTACAGATGAAATAGTCCCAGGCACATACCGATTGGAAAATCTATAAGGACAACCCTTCTCAAACCCTTGGAATGCCAACCATTTGAACAAAATATTACTTATGATGTTGTAGTTGTCTTATTTTCTTGTAATTCAGGCATCAAATTATGAAGAAGAAAATATCAATGAGAAAGTATTAGTGTTTTGTTAACACATCTGTACTACTGTATGTATTTTAACATCATTAATATGGTGACCTCAGACCTAAACATAATTAATTTGGTGAAAATATGAGGATAAACATCATTAATGTGGTGACCTAACACCCTTAACATCATTAATTTGGTAACCTCGGACCCTTAATATCATTAATTTGGTGACCTCGGATCCTTAACATCATTAATTTAGTGAAGATATGAGGACAAACATCATTAATATGGTGACCTTAGACTTAACATCATTAATTTGGTGAAACTATGAGGATAAAAATCATTAATTTGGTGAAAATATGAGGATAAACATCATTAATTTGGTGACCTCAGAACCTTAACATCATTAATTTGGTGAAGATATGAGGATAAACATCATTAATATGGTGACCTTAGACCTTAACATCATTAATTTGATAAAAAATTTAAAGATAAACATCATTAATTTGGTGACCTCTGACCCTTAACATTAATAATTTGGTGAAATTGTGAGGATAAACATCATTAATTTGGTGACCTCAGACCTCCAACATCATTAATTTGGTGAAATCAAGGGGATAAACATCATTTTGGTGACCTTAGACCTTTAACATCATTTATTTGGTCATGTTATGAGGATAAAGATCATTATTAGAGCAACAAAACATAAGGGGGAAAGGGAAATAGAAACAATGACATGGAATCTCATTACACTCATAATAAGAAGATGTTGCAGAGTTTACATTAAGCTTAACCAAAAAAGTTACAACCATGAGTTCACAAAAAGAAGGATAAAAAAAATCTTCACAAAAAATTAATGATGAACAGGGGAGGCCCTTAGAGCTCGATTTGTCCCTTGGCAGGAGCCGACCCATCAACAACTGGATTTGTTTGGTTGAGGCCGATGTTTGTAACCTCAACCTCGTCTTCATGTTGAGCATCATCTTCAGTCTTCGTGGCCTCCAAGGGACTGGTCTCTGCCGAACCACCTTCTTCCACTTCCTTTAAAGCCTAAAAAAATCAAGGGTCGGCAAAGTCGAGACCAACAAAGTCCTCTGAAGTCAATCTCCTAGACTCACCCTGCTTCATAGATGACCATCGACTGGTCACCCTCTTTCCAAATAATCAAAACTAAAGCCTAAAAATTCATCAGAGACTTTGTAGTCTTCAATGATGTTCTCAGAAACATTGGCCAACGCGGCCTTGACAACAACATCAACCTTTGAATGAACACTCTGATCCTTTGCCTTCAGAGCCTTGTTATGATCCTCCTTAAGCTGAGTGATCTAGTTATCCCTCTCCTTTAAATCCCCTTGCAACCTCTCCACCTCAACCTTCAGATTAGCCTCAGTTTTCTTAGCATCCTTGCCCTTTTGTATAGGGGCAACTTCTTAAAGGTCCAGTCAACGGTGAAAGGACACCTCACTCTGTAGAAGAAGGTCAAAAATATGAATAATAACTTTTAAAGAGAAGAGCAAACACTTGGGAAAAAAAATTTGATACCTGAACTTCCCTATGAAGAGAAAACTTGGCCAACAGAGGGACATCTATTGTTTGGATAAAACGGTTGTCTTCCTCAGTTATGATGGTGCCAATAGTATCGATAGCTTGCAGGCTATGGACGATGATTTTGTTCCCTATTTTGAGCTGCAATAAATGAGCAGCCAAAGCATCATCGCTAGAAATGGGGATGACACGATCCTTAGCAGAAGCCTTTCTTGGCTGGGTATGAGTAGGATCAGTAGGAGCTTTCCTTTTCTTGGTTTCATCGACCTTTGAAGTGCCGATGCTATTTTTTGTTTGGGCAGGAGAGGATACATTCTTACCACCATATTTTTCCATAAGCTTTGTAAGGCCGGGGGTCGAAATCTTATAAAAGTCGTCAGAAATGCCTTCTGGTCGCTCTATAAAAAGAGAAGTGTCGAAGTTAGCAAGTAAGACAGACGAAAAAATGAAACATAACTTGTTAAGGAAATTTTTTTAAACTTATGAAGCTTGTCTAAAGGACCAACCCCCAAACCTGTCTAAGAAAGGTAATAGGGGTCATCAGATGTTCATATTTGATGAGACGACCTTTCTCGACTTGAATACAAAGGTCCTAAATATTCTTATTATTATCCTGTATTAAACTAGGGTTGGCTTTTGCTGAAACGGAAACTTGGCTCCACATCAGAGGTGTGCGTGGATCAGATGTCCCACAAGCCTTATTTAGGCCAAACTCCAAAGCTCCCGATACAAAGAAATATCGAGGCTTCCAGTTATGATTGGAAGTTTGGGTAACTATAAGCATTTTCTTCTCAGATTTCCTCACTACGAAGTGGTAGTAGCATGGATGATTTTTGGCAGATGAGGAGTATAACACCCAATAAAAAACCTAACTAGAAGGTCGGTGTGGTGAACGGCCTTCAAGAGGACGATAACCCTAATCATGACCCTCCAGGCATTTGGTGATAGTTAGGAGGGGGCAAGGTTTATATAAGAGAGTATGTCTCTGATATTTGGGTGAAAGGGAAGATGAAAACCTAACTTGAACATCTGTTTATAAACACATATTTCACCCTCTCGGCCATCAAAGGCCCTCTCTTCCTAAAGAGGTTTCCTCACGATGATGGAGGAATCAATTGAATAAAGGTATCTGAAGGCTAGAAGGCCGTACTCATTTACAGTACTCTCATACTTTGCAGCTACTGAGGTATCAAGTTCACTCCCTTCATCATCATCACCATCCTTGGGATCCTCGGCCTAAGCCCCCGTGAGGGGACCACTGGGAAACTGCTATGAAAACTCAACGCCAGTGGCAACCGATAGGGGAATGGCATCAATGGGAGGAGGAGTTGTGACATTGGGATCTAAAATCTCTATGGAGAGAGATCTACGTGAAGGCCCAGCACCTTGGTGAGACGAGGCATGTTCTGAAACCTCCTCATCCTCAGAAACTCCACTTCGCTTGGGGGAGTAATCTATAGCCTCTTCAAAAAAGTATGCCCTCTCAGCAACCTCAGATGTTGACATGGGTTCTGAAGAAGACGACTCAGACATTGGATCAGAGACCTCAGTAGGCTCAGGGTGTATGACAACTATTGGTGGAGGGAAAATTGGTTGTGAGGGAAAATCCTCTGCCTCATGAGCCTCGGCTTAGGCTAGCTCTATATGTCTGATTTTTTGGAAACACTCCTCGTGCAGAGTTGGAAACTCTTTAGGGAGTTTATGCAATGGTCGTAGCATCCGTTATATGACACTACACTTGGGGTTTCACCCAAAAAGACAAATAAGTTAATTACTTCTAACACCTAGGCAAAAAATTAAAGCTTGGAATTTGGATGATTCCCACTAAGAACACCAAGTACATTCAAAGTTATGTCCATCGGAGATGGTGACCGGAGTACAACCGAAAAACCCAAAAGTGGGGATTTTGACCTAGGACAGCCTCAGAACAGCCGCACAAGGACTAAAAGGTGCCTAGAAAATACAATCTCGACCTTAAAACCACCAAGCAATGGCCAAAAAGCTCGTCAAAAACCAAGGAGGTCACCGAAAAAGCCAAACAATGAATTGAAAATAACAATGGAAAAACAAAGTTTGGAGAACAATACGTGGAGGAGGTTAGAAAATAAAGGAATATTAATAAGAATAGAACCTAGTGCGCATAAAATCTAGGGAGGATTTTGTGGGTTTTATTACATAGAACATAAAACGGGAAACCAAATGTAGAAGAAAGAGAGAGCAAAGAGAAAAATGGTATTTAATTCATTATGATGATTAGGCGTGAAAACCAAGACACTCATGATTGCACCTCGAAACCCTAAAGGGCGTCGTCGCATCAGTTGTTGTCTTGGAACATACGCAAGACAATTCAAAGTATGACATGTGTCCCAAAGGTCATTCACACATCCCAACATACAGAAGTGTCTTTTCATCGCCTGAGCACATATAACCCTCAACTATCTACCCACATAGAAGGCTAAGGGCTAAGGGGTGATTGATATGCCCAAAGTGTACCCTCATACTCTCAGCAGCAACATCAGCAAACCTAACGACCGAGTCATCTGGAGGTTCTCAATATCCATCAGAGACGTCGTCCTTCACAAGGTCGTCTCCATATTGGTCAGCCTCGGCTTATCATCAGTCGAGTTTAGCAATAACTTTTATGGGCTTTAACTATGGCCACTGCATCGTCGTACTCTACTTCGACCAACACCAGAGCTATGACTAGTACCTAATCTTGGCCAGTAAATTTGGCCGAGTTCATACTTATGATTGGAAGACTAGAACAGATATTGGACTCACCAATATCGTACTCGGTTGAGCCGATGTTACAGTCAATGACATCAAAGGTCCGAGCATACACAAGCACATGGAATACGTGGAATACATGGAAAAAACTATTATAACCGAATCATTCCCCTCACGTGAGGGAATATTCGGTCATCATTATCTACATGTGGCACCGCCAGGTGTCTGCATGAGATTGGCTAAATCATCACCCTCATGCTCATTGCATGCTTTGGGGTACATTACACCCCTAAGCACTATATATACTTGTCCTCCCCTACCTTGTAAAAGGATGAACATTGTAACCCCTAGCGGAAGCTCTGGTTAATTATATAGTAGAGAGAGAAAGTGAGTGCATTGTAACACAAAGGCCATTAGAGTCTCTCTTTCATAGTGAAGATCACTCACTTGCACAGTGGACATAGGCCTAGATAGGCTGAACCACTTATGTTGGTGTGTCTCTCCTCTTGTCCTCGTCTCATTCTATATCTAAATTTCTTACTTTCTACCATTGTTATACTTTATTTGAGCTCAACAACACCTTGATCTGGTGGTGCTATTTCCAATATCATCAGTTCAAATATTGATTGTCACAATGAATGTTCAATATTATAAATATTTTTTGATTATTTTGTGAAGAAATGAAGATTACAAGTTCTTTCTAGATTGTCTTAATTATATTAAATATAAAATATGAAAATTTAATGCTTTTAGCATTGTTGGTTAATTATTTTATGCACAAAATATCAATATTTAAATCAATAGATATTAGTAAATGCTACAATTTTCTAGAAAAAAATATTTTTAGTGGAAAATATGAATTGTCACATAACTATCTTGAACTCAAGCAAAAAAAAAAATTGTTTTGGTAGCATTTCTTATATTTTCTACAAATAGAACCTTTTAGTGGCAAATAATGTACCTTTTAGTGACAATTTTGATCTTTTTTTGTAGCAAATACTTTTCCACTAAAAGTACAACATTTTGTAGCAAAATCTGAGTGTCACTAAATTTGTAACATTTCTTAGCAAACGCCAAAAAATTGCTACTAAAGGTATTAGCAGCTGGTCTTTAGTAGCAAAGTAGTGAAATTTTTTTCCCACTAAATGATTTAGTTGCAAATTTTTAATGATTAGTCACAATTTTATTTTGCAACTAAAAGTCTTTTTTATTGTAGTCAATAAAACCCTTGGTTGAAAATTAAAGTGGATGTAGAATAAGACAATAAATTAAGATAATTAAAATAAAAGGCATCATTTTATATATTTTATTTTCAATTTTTTTAGGTACATCACAAAAGAAAAAAAGAACAAAAAGAAATAAAATTATCGGGGCACAATCAGGAAAATTTGTCCTGAAAACCTGAACTGCCAGCAACATCAGTGACCGCAATGAGGGAGCTTCCTATGATGAAGGGAGGTAAATTCCCCATTACAAGATCTCAAAGACGAAACTTAATCCTTTGTCGCCGAAGGAGAAATGCAGAAATGGGGCATCCCTCGAATATGATCAGTTACTGAAGCAATCGAGTCAGGTACATCTCATAACCATGAAGTCCGCATAAGATAGAATCTATAAAAAAAACGAAGAATATAAAAATTAGTGATAAGAAAAAAAATACAAAATGAATAAAGGATGTAAGAATACTCGCCCTGAACCAGAAGTCATCTGCGAGCATAGGAGGAAGATTGTCTAACAATAATAACAATAAAGGGACCGATGCGATATCTCTACAGCATCTCCCTTACGAGTGCACATAATAGGAAGGAAACCCATACAAAGTCGAGGAGGCTCCGTTGTTGCTACACAACTCCCCAAAGCTTGAACTAATGGACCCGTGTTGGATATTATGAATGCAAATACAGAAATAGAACTCTTTATATATCTCAAAAATGTCAACTTCAATACAACAATGTAATTTCTGAATAGTCACTATAAAACTTCAAGGCGTGATGTCACTTTCCTAAATACAGTATTTTCCCCACACGAAGAATTTCGGTATACAAACGGGAATCAGCAAATCCGTACTCAAGATACAATGAAGCAATTGCACTGTCTGCAACTTGTATATTTGAAGACAGCCCTTGGATGTAGCAGCGAAGAACAGTCAATCAAGTTCTCATTCTGTTTATGTGCACAAAACAGAATAAGAGAATTTGTATATCCTGAAAATTGTAAGAGAGTAATAGCAGGGTCTGGAAATCTGAAACTGGTTTTTGTTATCAATGTAATTCCGTTTTTAGGCAGCCTTTATTTATAGATAATGAAAGGCTTTGTCTTCAAGAGTCATGACTGTTGAATTAAGTCAGTTCCGAACAGGTATGACTGTTAATTACCAACAGTCTTAAGTCCTTTCCGAACAGGTATAATAATACCGAATCGGTTTTGCACGGGTCAACCAAAAAGTGACCGCGCCCGAGCTACCGCGATCCGACCTGGACGAACCCCGGCAACCCGCTACCACTGCGTGCAAAGTGCGCCACTAGCGCCTCTACAGCCCACTGCCCCGCACCCGCACGCGCGCGTGCGCGCGCGCGTGTGCGTGTGCGTACGGTGCTTCGCACCGTATTGAGGTCTCTTGAATAGCCTCTTAAATGCTAGATGAATTAACTCTTCATCTTCCATTTGTACTTATTAAGTGTACAAATTCTTAACATTTTTCCAATGTGGGACTCAAAGGTTGCCCACCCCTTTTATAGCTTAGTGGTGACACTTAGCTTTGTACATTTTTCAATGTGGGACACTATCCCCTTTTATATTTGGGTTAGCTTCCCACCTCTTTCTCACACTTCCAATGTGGGACAAGCTCTTAAGGCTTTTACACCCAAAAAACTCTTACTCTCTTATTTTAAAAATCTCCAACATTCCTCCACCATTTTCAAAATAAGTTTTGTAAATCTTTGATTGTCTGTAAGACTGTGTATAAGCATTGGTGTCTCACGACTTGAACCAATACCCTGTGAAGGTTCGTCAAGGTTAACCATGAAAGTATAGTAGACTTGTCTTTGAACTATCAATCTATATTGATTATCCGGATTTGTCTTCACACACAAATCTTTTAGTCACTGATTATCCATATAAGCCGACACATGAATTAGGCCTTGTGTCTGTACCTTGATTTTATGAGTGCTTTAGAGTCAAGCCCAATACTCATAGGAAGCGGCACCACTTCCACACTCATATAGGTAGATTATCATAGGTGTCCATGTAACTTAAAACACCATAAATCTATTAAGGTTAAACCCATCCTCTTTCATTATTCATTACATGTTCTAAGCACTTATCCTTGGGATGTTAAATTTCATAGTGCTTACAATCACGTCGTATGATGTACTTTAATCATTGAACTTGAGACTTGAATATATCAAGTTTCAAGTTGAGTTTCCATCAAGAGTGATTATTATTAATGGGCTTTAGTTCGATCCCTATTGATGTCTTAGACACCAGTCCTCTTGCAAGACCTTTTGTAAAAGGATCAGCTAAATTTTGACTTGATTTTACATAATCCACTATGATTACACTATCTGTAATCATTTGTCTGACATAACTATGTCTCAGGCCAATATGTCTAGACTTTCCATTATACACTTTACTATAAGCTCTGGAAAGTGTAGACTCACTATCACAATGTATAGATATTGGTAGCATTGGTTTTGGCCAAACTGGAATTTCAATTAATGAATTCCTTATCCATTCTGCCTCTTTACTAGTTGCAGCTAATGCTACAAACTCAGCTGCCATAGTAGAGTCAGCTATACAAGTTTGTTTCTTTGATCCCCAAGAAACAGCTCCTCCACCAAGAGTGAAAATCCATCCACTTGTTGAGGAATGATCCTCCCGCTCAGTTATCCAACTGGCATCAGAAAACCCTTCTAATACTGAAGGATATCCACTATAGTATATACCATAGTCCATAGTTCCTTTCAAATATTTTAATATTCTATTGACAGCATGCCAATGCAATAAACTTGGATTACTAGTATATCTACTTAATTTACCAACAGCATAAGCAATATCAGGTCGAGTACATGTCATGGCATACATTAAACTACCAATTACTCGTGCATATTCCAATTGTGAAATAGCTCTACCATTATTAGGGATCATCTTTAGCTGTGGTTCAAAAGGTGTACTAACAGGTGTGCAATCAAACTGATTAAATTTCTTTAAAATTTTCTCAACATAATGAGATTGAGTGAGAATTATATTTTTATCTTTCCTTATTATTCTCATTCCTAATATGACATCAGCTACACCCATATCTTTCATATCAAATTTAGAAGACAAAAAACTCTTAGTATTATTAATGCTTTCTAAATCAGTACCAAGAATTAACATGTCATCTACATATAAACAAATGATCACACCTTTACCATTAGCAAATTTACTATAAACACACTTATCAGATTCATGAATTTTAAGACCATAAGAAATAATGACTTTATCAAATTTTTCATGCCATTGTTTAGGTGCTTGTTTTAGTCCATATAAGGACTTAATAAGTTTACATACTTTGTTTTCTTGTCCAGGCATAACAAACCCTTCAGGTTGTTCCATGTAAATTTCTTCTTCTAAGTCACCATTTAAAAAGGCAGTTTTCACATCCATTTGATGAATCTCAAAATTATATATAGATGCTAATGCAATTAAAATTCTAATAGTGGCGGTTCTAGCAACAGGTGCATAGGTATCAAAATAATCAATTCCTTCTTTTTGTGTAAAACCTTTAGCAACCAATCTAGCCTTGAATTTATCAATTGTTCCATCTATTTTCATTTTCTTTTTAAAAATCCATCTACACTTAATGGGTTTAGATCCTGGAGGTAAGTCTACTAATTTCCAAGTTTTATTTCCCAAAATTGAATCCATTTAATCATTTATAGCTTCTTTCCAAAATGCTGAATCTACAGACTTAATTGCCTCATTATAAGTTTGTGGGTCTGTTTCAACGCTAAGAGTCAAAGCATATTGATTACAAGATGTGTTTCTAGTTCCTTCAACAAGATAGACTACAAAGTCGGGACCAAAGCTTTTTTCTTTCCTAGGTCTTTTACTTTTTCTAATCTCTTCTTGTTCTACTAGTGGAGTTTCAGGTAACTGTGAAGGAGTGCTTACTTCTTTTTCATTATTAATTCTAGAAATAGAAAAAAAACCTTTGTTCATAAAAAATTGCATCTCTCGATTCAATTATTGTATTTACCTCAACAGAATCATTAGGTTCACTAACCAAAAATCTATAGGCTTTACTATGTTGTGCATACCCTATGAAAATACACTCAACACCTTTGCTTCCTAATTTCTTTCTCTTAGTTTCAGGTAGTCTTACAATAGCTCTACAACCCCAAACTTTAAGATAACCTAAATTAGGTTTTATATTCTTCCATAATTCGTAAGGAGTTTTCTTATTATCTTTAACAGGTATTCTATTCAGAATATGACATGCAGTTAAAAGTGCTTCTCCCCAAAACCCTTTACTTAAACCAGAATAAGAAAGCATAGCATTAACCATTTCAGTTAGTGTCCTATTTTTTCTTTCTACTACTCCATTTTGTTGTGGTGTATAAGGTGCAGTAACTTCATGTATAATTCCCATATCTTCACAAAATTGAGGAAAGTGATATTCACCACCTCTATCAGATCTAAGACATTTTATTTTAGAATCACATTGATTTTCAACTTCATTTTTATATGTCTTGAATCTATTAAGCACATCATCCTTAGAGTTTAAAAGATATACGTAACAATATTTTGAAAAGTCATCAATAAATGTAGCAAAATATTTACTACCACCTCTAGTAGGCGTTCCATGCAAATCACAAACATCACTATGTACTAATTGCAACAAAGATGTAGTTTTTTCTATTTTTGGAAAAGGCAATCTTGTTATTTTAGTTTGCATGCATATTTTACACTTTTCATTCATATCATTCTCATATTTAGGAATTAAATTTAAATTAACCATGAAATGCATTTTCTTTGTATTAACATGTCCTAAACGACTATGCCATAATGAAAGACAATCAACGATATAAGCAGAAGAATCCTTTTCATTGATATTGAGCTTAAACATGCCCTCATATAAATATCCTTTGCCTACAAAGGTACCATTCTTAGTCAGAATAAATTTGTCTGACTCAAATACAAGCTTAAAGCCAAATTTGTTAAGAAGACTTCCAGAAACTAAATTTTTCCTAACATCAGGAACATGAAAAACATTGGTGAGGCTAAGGATTTTCCCGGAAGTGAATTCGAGATCCACTGTCCCTTTGACTTTAACCGCAGATGTAGATGAATTTCCCATATAGAGAACATCTCCTTCCACTGTTTCATAGGCAGAGAACAAGTTCTTTTCCTTACAAACATGCCTTGTGGCACCAGAATCAACCCACCAAGAGTTGTCTTCTCCAAGCATATTAGCCTCGGATATCATAGCAGCAAATTTTTGCTTTGTGTCTAATGTCCCTCCTTTTTCCTTTAGTTTCTTGAACTCACGACAATCCTTCTTGAAGTGACCTGGTTTGTTGCAATGAAAACAATTTCCTTTCTTCTTTTTGTTTGCTTTAGAATTATTTGAAAAATTCTTCCGCTTGTTATTTTTTCCATGATTGCCATATTTTTGCTCCTTTCCTTCCTCCACCACATGGACCTTAGAAACAGAATTTTCTTGTTCCTCTTTACCATGTAGAATTCGAGAATCTTGTTCAATTCTTAAATGAGTCTCTAATTCTTCAAGTGAAAGATCCTCCTTTTTGTGTTTGAGTTCTTTCTTATAGTCTTTCCAAGAAGGAGGAAGTTTTTCAATTATGGCAACAACAATTACATTATCATCCATATTTAATTTTTTCAGTTTGCAATGATTTATGATGCGTTGGATGTCATGAAATTGTTCTAGCACAGGCCTATTATCATGCATTTTAAAGCTTAGAAACTGACCGATAAGGAACTTCTTACTTGTAGCGTCTTCCGTTAGATATTTGGTCTCCAATGTTTCCCACAAAGTTTTTGCTGTCCCAACATTTTGGTACAAGTCGAACAAATTATCAGCAAGTGCATTGAGAATGTGACCACGACACAAATAATCATCAGTCTCCCATTTTGTGCGTTGCCTAGTCTGTTCCACGGTTTCATCTTCATCTTCATTTGGTTTCGGTTGTGACAAGACATATACAATCTTCAATGTTGTTAGAAGAAAATGAACCTTTTTCTGCCAACGCAGAAAATTACCACCATCAAAACGGTCCAACTTGACAAAGCTTTCTGTTATTTGTCGAAGTGACTTGGAAGAGTCGGCCATTTCTGAATACTATATTTAGATTGTTGGATATTATGAATGCAAATACAGAAACGGAACTCTTTATATATCTCAAAAATGTCAACTTCAATACAACAATGTAATTTCTGAATAGTCACTATAAAACTTCAAGGCGTGATGTCACTTTCCTAAATACAGTATTTGCCCCACACGAAGAATTTCGGTATACAAACGGGAATCAGCAAATCCGTACTCAAGATACAATGAAGCAATTGCACTGTCTGCAACTTGTATATTTGAAGACAGCTCTTGGATGTAGCAGCGAAGAACAGTCAATCAAGTTCTTATTCTGTTTATGTGCACAAAACAGAATAAGAGAATTTGTATCTCCTGAAAATTGTAAGAGAGTAATAGCAGGGTCTGGAAATCTGAAACTGGTTTTTGTTATCAATGTAATTCCGTTTTTAGGCAGCCTTTATTTATAGATAATGAAAGGCTTTGTCTTCAAGAGTCATGACTGTTGAATTAAGTCAGTTCCGAACAGGTATGACTGTTAATTACCAACAGTCTTAAGTCCTTTCCGAACAGGTATAATAATACCGAATCGGTTTTGCACGGGTCAACCAAAAAGTGACCGCGCCCGAGCTACCGCGATCCGACCCGAACGAATCCCGGCAACCCGCTACCACTGCGGACACGCGGCATGCGAAGTGCAAAGTGCGCCACTAGCGCCTCTACAGCCCACTGCCCCGCACCCGCACGCGCGCGCGCGCGCGCGTGTGCGTGTGCGTACGGTGCTTCGCACCGTATTGAGGTCTCTTGAATAGCCTCTTAAATGCTAGATGAATTAACTCTTCATCTTCCATTTGTACTTATTAAGTGTACAAATTCTTAACATTTTTCCAATGTGGGACTCAAAGGTTGCCCACCCCTTTTATAGCTTAGTGGTGACACTTAGCTTTGTACATTTTCCAATGTGGGACACTATCCCCTTTTATATTTGGGTTAGCTTCCCACCTCTTCCTCACACTTCCAATGTGGGACAAGCTCTTAAGGCTTTTACACCCAAAAAACTCTTACTCTCTTATTTTAAAAATCTCCAACATTCGGTGCCTTTTGTCCTCGCCGACGGAGGTGGAGCTCCCTCCATATCATGGTTACAAACCAAAAAAAACTTGGTCATAAAGTATAGGTATTAGTGCATCGCTGTCATATCTATAGAGGTATATTAGTGCTCCCCTATCATATCCATGACCCTATCCCCCTTCGACATGTTCTTGTGGTATTGTTTAAAAAACATTGGGTGCATTGGTAGGAATCATTGCCTCTCCCTTCATAACCTTAAGCACCACGTGCTCCCGTAGGTACTTGTTATACCCAAACACGCACGACAACAATCGCCACATTTGAGCAGCCCCACATACTCTAATTTCTTACTCCAATCTACTAAAATCAATTCCAAAAGCGAGTAAAAAATACCAAAATAATAAAAATATAGGCTAACTTGGTTGCTCGTCAGGGCGTTTCTTGGAGACCTAGTTCATTTTCATCCTTTTCCTCAGCCTAGGCCATATGTTGGCCTCCTATTGATTGAGTTGCATTAATTAGGTGTTATACCAGTCACCTCATGAACCATAACTAGAAAAAAAAAATATTCCAAAAAAATTATCACAAAAGAAGGCAAAAATTAAACCAGGAAAACATAAAATTAATATTACCTCCAAAAGTACGATCCTCCCATAAAACTTAATCGAAAGCAGTAGCTGAAAACATCCATCTAAGTGTATAATGATTCCAATGTCAAAATTCTAGACTCGTAAGTACTTATATGCATGAAATCCCTCAAAAAAGGGAGGGACCATAGATGAACATCATGGCTGCTCTTCGCTACTAGCATATTCCCCAACAGAAAAAAAATATAAAGAAGTGAATCACCTACCTCACCTATTGACCATCAACCACATTTATCACCCTCACTTATAAGGTGTCCTTCAGTAAGGCCACCATCACCGACTGTCCTGATCCTACACTCTCTATTAGCCCTAGAGACTCCTGAATCACTGCATTCGTCAAGCGAAGATATCGGTCCACCATAATATGTGCCCCCTCTCACGACAATACCAGAATATGGTACACATCCACCGACGTCACCATCATCTCACCCACACCTAAGTGGAAGGTTTGGGTGGTGTCCCACCATCTCTCACCAAGAGCACACAACACCGCCAAAGATCACAATGTACCATCAAAATCACCTGCCAAATTGCCAAAGCCTTCAATCAACATGAGGATCCTCACTTCACTAGGGCAGTGGTCCAAAATGGTCTTTACCCCAATCAGTTCTCGAGCACAAATACTCGCTAAACATACACCTGTCTACAAGATGCCCACACCAAATAAGTACAATTTTTTTCTAAAAAATTCTAGAAAAAAATAGATAGTAAATTCAATTCAAATACAAAACAAAATGATAAAATAAAGAATAATAAAATTAAAAAAAAATACTTACATAATCGCTCACACTCTTTACCGTAATCGAATGATTTACCTTAGGCTCCCTTGTGGGAATCCGCTCATTCGCCACTAGTTTAGTACCGTGGTAAACATTCTTTATTCTTGCAGGCCTTCCCTAGTGATGCACCCACTCCATATTGGCATATGCATTGAAATTCATAACATTCACCATTTATTTACAGAGAGTCACAAAAATATACTCACAAGAACATTTTTTAAGAGAAAATTAAATTTTGAGTTGATAAATGAGGGTTTCCCTAAACCCCTTTATATAGGGGGTTAAGGGCCTACCGATCAGAAGCCCCATGTCTGACTATCAACAATTATCCCTTAGGAACTCACATGTCTTCTCTAAATCCACACCTTACTAATAGGAACATGCCTCCCCCTTCCGGAAGGCACCCCCTCAAAACTTTATTAAGACAATTCCAAAAAATATCAAAAAATTTACAAAAAAATCATAAAAGCTCCAGATTCACAAAAATGCACATCATTCACAAAATTTCATCACAATTCAAAATTAGATAAATATACAAAAATCAACAAAAATAATGAATTCCCAAAAAAAATCCAAAACATTTCACAAAAATTCATACATCATCATATATCCTTTCGAAGATATCATAGATTCTTTAGGTCCTCATAATCAGACCTACGCCAAAAGAATTTGGCCGCTATCCTCGTATTTGTCGCATACACCCTTAAAATCCTCATATTCAGATATAGACCCTCAGAATCGGTCCACGATCCCTATATTGGTCGTATACATCCTTTAGGTCCTTGGATTCTTTACGTCCTCAGAGTCATACTTAGGCCTTTAAAATTAGGCTGTGATCGCCATATTGGTTGCATACACTCTTATGCCTTCAAACTCAGACCTAAGCCCTCAAATTAGGATGAAAATCCCATATTGGTTGCATACACTCTTTAGGACATCGAAATTAAATAAGGTCCCTCAAAATCTGCTCGCGATTCCCTTATTGATCTCACACACTCTTTATGTCCTCAGAATGACCTTAACCCTCATAACAAGGATTCGTACACATGTAAACCTAATAAATAGGCTAAAACCCTAATAAATAACATCTAGATTCATGTAATCAAGCCTCCAATCTCCCTAATGTTTTGACACATAGTAACTTAACACTCATATCCTCTAACCGGGTGTCTATCTTTTAATATCCCATCGCTTATCCAAATATGGACCATCGAGGTATGTATACACATCCCTTTCCAACACCCATGATCCTTTACAGGGTTCCAACAATGTCATTTAAGGTCCCAGAACCCCGGTCCTGCTCCAAAACCTCACCAATAAATAATTACATGGTATGAAATCCTATTTGACTTTGGTCAACTCTCGAGACTTAAAATATCTCAGTAAAATTTTATGGAGCTCTAAATACTCTCTCCAACATTTTAGGTCATGCACGAATCAGATCTAGGGTTTTCACTTTGTGACTAAACAACTAATTCTAACCACCACTTCTTATCCTCTAAAATCAGGCTACAGAAGTCCCATAAAATATAATTCAAAGAAATTTTAAGGTCTAAACCCTTTTTCATCCCATTTTTTGTATGAATTCCCTTTTGGTACTTTTAGCATATTCTTAGTTAGTTTAGCTTCATTTTGTCATTAATCTTACCATTTTTTAAATATAACCTCAAGCTTATTTTTAGAAATAAAAAAACCCAAAAAAGAGGGTTTATATCATAGTTCCAAATTTAATATTATCTCACTTTTTATTGCACTTTCGCCACACTTTGCACATTTGTTCTAAAAAATAAAGAATACTTTAAATTAGGAATATGGGTTAGACCCCACCTCATTTTTCCTACGAACAACATGACTTTGATGTCGTTTTTGGCTATGTAGGTGCCCCTAAATAACTATTGGGATTTGATTCCTCCTTTATCTATGTCATTATTTATTCATGTTCATGTATTATTATTTCACTCAGATGTTTAGTGTACACTTATCATATATCTTGTTTATTCACATTTATCATTTCTTAGTGAACCTATGACATGAATACTTACTTTTGTATAATGACGCTATGATTTGGTGTACTACTCACATTTTAGTTATTTTTGTACAATTTTAGTTAGTTTATCTAATTAGAATGAATCATTTTTATCTTTTCCATTATAAAGATATGACAATTTCACTCCTCACATAAGAAGCCAACGAGAAACCATGTCTCATTCACACAAACCATCACCTTCCATCTTATAAATACATCAGAGTGATTGAAACATACCTAAATCGCCAAGGGTTAGGTATGGGGACCATCCTAACACGAGTCGTAACACTCCTAACTCACATTATTGGGCCAAATCGGAATAAACTATAGATATAAGTAAGCTTCCATGATCCAACCAAATTTTATTGCTTGTGATACTTATAAATGGAAATTTCGTCAACTGGAGGAGACCACAAGCCTCCAATAAGAGGAGAATGCTGATTTCAACCATCTCCTGGAAAAAATGGATCAAGGGATCCACAGGGATAAACATAAATGTCATGCTCGCACCCCTTTATCATAAGCAAGGTGAACATGTTGCTAAGGAAGGAATTCGTGGAGCGATTTTGATCACTCCAAAATTAGGTGCTCACTAGATAGAAGAAACCATGAAAGTGATCGCCATAACAAGAATAAACTTTAGAATCTCATCTAGCGGGAGATGGATGGATACCCTACTCATCAAGGGGCAGATAAACTATGGAACTGACTAGGAGGTCCTTCATCAGCAAAATGAAGTCACCTTTCTCGATATCGATTGAGGACTCTAAATCGCCAATGAAGTTCATATTCCCTCGATTTAAAATCTATGATGTTAAACTAACCATGTTCGTAAATATTGACCAGCAAGGACCCTATGAAGCAACAATGAAGCCCTCGTGTATCGCATCCTTCCTTCCAGTTTGGGAGATATTTCTAAGAAGTGGTTTAAAAAGTTACCACCCATGTTGATCCCTAGTTTCAAGAAGCTCACGAAATCCTTCACTTTCTGAATAATTACCAATAATTCATATCCAAAAAGGATGAACTCACTCCTCACTATGAAGAAGAAGCCCCACAATAACTTGTTCGAGTATTCTCGATGATATTAGGAAACCTAAAATAAAGTGGACGATTTCTTAGAGTAAGTGGGTGTTTCCTCATTAAATATCGGGCTTTCGAAAATATCCATGCTACACCAGCCCTTTAGTAATAAGGAGACCATCATCATCAATGACCTTATGTCAATCATTAGGAAGTATTCCAAAGTTGATGATATGGTGGCTAGCGCACAATAGGGTAATGGTCTTTTGAAGACAAGCAAGAACTGAGATAAAGGGAATGATCCCAAAAAGTGGGGGCAAATGGAAGAATGGAAGATCCAAGGGAGATGACAAGGTGAACCGCTCTAAGGCCCACCATGATAAAAACATTGTATATAAAGAGCCAATCTATAAAATCTTAAACAAGATTAAGGATCAACAATATTTGAAGTGGCCGAGGATGATGACAGGGGGC
Organism: Sambucus nigra; assembly: GCA_949130495.1. Lineage (NCBI taxonomy): Eukaryota > Viridiplantae > Streptophyta > Magnoliopsida > Dipsacales > Adoxaceae > Sambucus > Sambucus nigra. Next base: position 375,718,984 of record OX422214.1, on the reverse strand, counting down.
CTATTGAAGAGAAACACCACCCTGATATGTTTCAATCATAAGGAGCACGAGCACTAGAGGAAAACTTCAAGGCCCCAATGTCACTAGATGGAACTACAAGGCACTAAAATCATACCTAGAAGACCTTTCCCACGGAGGACATCTAGACGACTATGTAAAAATAATAACAAAAAAGCTCATGTGGAACACGACTCGAAATGAGATAATATCCTAGACATTGATGATATGGGACATGAGTTTGTGGCTATCCATGGTGTTTTACATCCAACCATATTAAGGCAATGATATGTTGATGGAGTTAAAGCAAGTTACTGCAGTCATGATGGCTTTCCAGATTGACCCTACTAAAATTTTATCCGTCAAATATCAATTAACAAATGATGTTGACTATAATAATAATATTGTTTTTACCAAGGAAGACATGGTTGGATTTAGAACCCCACATCATGATTGCATAAGTGGGATAGGGGAGTTTCTCGGAGGTCGTGTATATGAAACTGTTCAAGAAACTTGACCTCAAGGTCGAGAGGATCAAAATAAAGCGACCATCCTTTTTATCAATTTCTCTGGAAAGATTACCATGGCCTATGGAAGGTATATTCCAGTGAGAACATGAAATATATTAATACTGATCGAGTTTCTAGTAATGGACATTAAATCTCCCTATAAAGTAATTCAGGGAAAATGATGGCTCCATGCCAATATGGCTATCCCTTCCACCTATAATCGGAAGTTCAAATTCATCACCGACCGAGGGATAATGGAGATACAGGGAAATCAAGTCACTTCTCAATAATACTTTATCATTGCTAATAGGCCAAAGAAAGATAAAAAAGGAAAAGGCTAACAAGGCAGCAACGATTATGGAAGGTATTTTACCCCATAAATAGAAGTTAAAGTAGGGAAAATTAGGGTAGAATAAACGAGGTTGTCCCCCAAACATCGAGTTATGGACCCACTGCAAAAAGTTATGTTAACCCAAAGAAGAAATTTCTGATTGGTATCTCACTCACTCATGAAAAAAAAGAAGAATATATATATATTCTCAAGGAGAATCAAGATATATTCATCTGGCATCCATATTATATGTCCGTGATTGATCCTGAGGTCATGTGCCATCGACTTTAAATGAATCAAATGTTCCCATTTATCACGTAGAAGGAACGATGAACAACCTATAAAATGGAAAAATCAGTAGAAGAGGAAGTTTGAAAACTTATGGAGGCAAGGTCAATCAAAGAAGTTAAATTTCGCAAATGGCTCCTGAACCAAGTTATGGTCAAGAAAAATAATGGGGAGAAGAGAATATGTATAGTCTTCAACATCCTATATAAACCCTATCCTAGAGACAAATTTATTTTATCGAAGATCGACATGTTTGTTGACGCCACAACTATATATGAGCGAATGAGTGTTTTTAATGCATACTCAATGTATAATCAAATCCTTTTTTTTGGGCCTACTGAAGAGAATACTTCTTTCATCACTACCCTTAGACAATACTATTACATAGTCATGCCATTTGGACTTGAAAATGCAAGAACGACCTACAATGGTTGGTCGCCAAGATGATCAATCATCAGTTGGGTGACACCATGGAAGTATACATAGACGATATGCTCATGATGAATAGTTTTAAAAGGGACCATTGGAAAATCTAGTGAAGATATTTGTGTTGCTTTGATATTACTGAATAAATCTTTACACATCCAAATGCTCTTTTTGAGTCGAATCTAGGATGTTCTTAGGTTACCTCGTAAGTCAAATGGTAATTGAAGAAACTTTTTTCCGTATTGAGGTGATAAACAATGTTTAGTCACATAAAGTAGTTCGAGATGTTTAAAATCCAATAAGAATTTTAGAAGATTTCAATCTCTTCATCTCTAAGTTCCCCAAAAAGTGTCGATCTTTATTTCACCTCTTGAAGAAGGAGAAAGTCCAGGCTTGGAATGAAAAATCTTCAAAGGTACTTGAAGTAATCAAGATATGCCCAAGTTAACCTCGTCTACTAGAGGTCTAAAATTTAGGTGATCTAGTATACCTATATCTCGTGGCGTCCGACCACACAGTTATCTCAGCTCAGTATGCAAGATGGATGGGCCCAATCCCCACTTTATTATGATAGAAAAATATTTCTCGACTTTAAAAAATGATATGTTTCTCGGTATAAGTTGGCTTACTTATTGGTAATTCCCATGCGTAAGTTAAATTATTGCCTTGAGTCTTACTGCATCATCGTTATCACTTATTTTCCACAAAAGGTAGTCCTTAACCTAGAACTACAATCAAGGTGATTCCTATCACGATCACCATTTCCAGAATACCATATGTCTTTTGTTGAGCCTCTCCTTCTATAATTCTCCTATGGCCCTCGTTGGTCGTCCCAAAGAATGTTCGGTATACAAAGCACAACCAACGTAGTGTATGAATCACCTCACTATAATTGATAGCAGGAGAACGTAACTCGCATACGTAGAGGAATACAACATTCCTATCATAAGGCTCTACATCAAAGAACGCTAAGCCGAAACATGAAAATCCACACAGATCCTAAGGACACTAGAACCTGATGCTCTGATACCATCTGTGACACCTCGCTCAATGAAATACCGGGTGATCAGTCCTATATCAAATTAAAACAGGAATCTCATCTGGTTCATTCTTAGCATCACTGTCGAAAACTTTTTTTAAAACTTACTAACCACCTAGTATTCAAAATCTAATGTAAAAATTTTAATCTTTTTATTTAACAACAACAACCATATAAATATCAATACGAACCATTCACGCAAACCAGGAATCTAAAACAATACTGAATAAATCAATAAATGACCGGCCGAATAAACCATCGGCAGAAAACCAACATCCACTAATATAATCCAACAAAGAATAGTAACCAGTACAAAGTTCGACTGAAATGAAAATAGCTGGGGCCCCGAAAGAAATACCAAACGGCATCCTACTCTAGGAATAAAATGACTGAAGCATCTATGTCTAAATCTTGCAACATCCACACCTGTTATAGCTACACATCCCTGGAATAAATCTTCAAGTTTGGCATCCCTATGACTAGATAACTAAAAGGTTTTGAAAATATTTTGCAAGTATGAGTTAGAGCCTGTTGATACCAAAATTAATCTGCTGACATGGACCAATCATATGAAGACACGTGGCTATCTACATGGCAACAACAAACACTTCCGAGGAACCCACTCGCTCCGAGGAACAAGAAAACAATGAGGAAGACTGGTTCCCCGAGGAACTCACAAGCTCCGAGGAACAATGCCTCTCCAAGAAACTCTTGAATACCGAGAAGCTTAGGCGGTCCGAGCAACTCAGGCGGTCCAAATTGCACCTCGAAGCAGGATACCAACGGTTCAAATGATTCATTAAATGCTTATCATTTAGACGTACATGCAAAGAGGGAATTAAATGTATTACCCTTTCATATGTGTATCATTTAATGTATTACCCTTTCACATGACAGCCTCATGGCTATAAATACGTTGTACAATCCTCATTGTAAAGGGGGACCTGGACCTGAAATCTAGAGCGGAAGATCTTAATAGAATTCACAAATCGAGAATTCCCAAACACTCAGCAATAAAGCAATTGTGGATGTAGGCCATTCTTATAAGGCTGAACCACTTTAAAATTATTTGTCTCATTTAATTATCTGTGATTGAATTATTAGAGTGATCTAATTTTTTACATCAAAAGATTGGCGCCGTCTGTGGGAAACGACTGATAATATCATTTTTCATCAAAAACAATCCCTTACCAATGGCGGATATTCCAGAATCCAGCAATCGAAACGCTGGAACCCCTCCAAATCCATCTGCTCCACCAATTATTCCAGATCTGACTAGAATAATGGCAAATCTGGCTCAGGGCTAGACCGTCATCCAAGAAATAATGCGATAACTCATCCAAACCCTCCATGGCGGTGCATCAGCCCATTCCGGACCACGAAGCATTCAAAGAAATACCCGTGCTCCTTCTTCTAGTACTAGGCATACTAACTCACGTCGCAATGATGAATCTGATGATTTCTCTTATCAACCTGGGTGAACTTCATCGGTGCAAGCCACGAATACTGAACAACGTGTCACCCTCTCCCCAGAAAGGACAAGAGCGTTGGAAAGATTAAGTAAAGGTTCTCCTTTCGACCGATTAGGCCCTAGGAGGAACAAAAGTCCTCTTAATGCAGTGTCAAGGAGCTTTCGACGACCATTAGATTTAAGGGAAGGATCTGCCCAGTCGCAACCAGCTTCTCGTCAAGATAGATCCTATGACCGACCAGCTGCTCGTCAAGATAAATCCCAGGAAGACACTTCAACGCGATCAGTTGCTCGAACCAATAGGCCCGAGGAAGGAAATGATGCATGGAAAGGATCTATTCAGAGGCTGGAGGATAGATTAGGGGAAATGGTTAAAGCCAAGAACCCTCTACAACAAACCTTTGCTCGAGGAACGCCTTTAGTCCGGGACATTATTGATTTTCCAACACCATCAAAGTTCAAAGCACCTATTGTGACTCCCAAGTATGATGGAAAGACTGACCCTGTCCTTCATATAGAACAATACCAATCTGCAGCTGACATCTATGCTGTCCCAGATGAGATGAGATGTAGAGAATTCTCGGGAACACTTACCGAATCTGCTCAAATATGGTATAATAGTCTTCCTCGGGGTAAGATTTCAACTTTTCTTCAACTGGCCGAGCTATTCATTGGGAATTTTTGCTTTGGAGCAAAACCAGTTAAACGAGTAGCACATTTGTTAAGTGTTAGACAAAAAGATGGTGAGAGTACCAGAGATTATATAACTCGTTTTAATAACGAGAAACTCGAATTCATTGATTACGAAGAGAAGACAGCGATTACTGCTTTGATGAGTGGACTATTGCCAAACAAGTTGTACTACACTTTGGCCAAAGATCCACCTAGAACCATGTCGGATCTGATGGGAAAAGCGTCCAAGATTATGAATGCCGAGGAGGCTATGTCTGCGAAGAAGAATACGGACGCCAAAAAAACCAAGGTGGAAGGTGATAAAGCTAAGAAGAAAGAACATAAGAACAATGGTGGTGATAAACAATCCAAAAATAGGTCGTCATGGGAGGTCTTGAGGAAATTTGATAATTACACACCTTTGAAGGTAAATATCAACCACGTCCTGGAAGAAATTAAGAACAACGAGGAGTTAAACTGGCCAAAGAAAATGAAGGCAGACCCTGATACGAGAAATAGGAAAAAATATTACGAGTTCCACAAGGATCATGGCCATATGACCAAAAATTCTATAGATCTTCCAAATGAGATTGAAACACTCATCCGACGAGGAAAGCTAGAAAAATACGTTGATCGGGGAGGCGAAAGAAGAAACAATGACCGAACTAGAGAGAGATCTAGGTCTCCTCGTCGAGCAGAGGAGAACAAGAAGAGAACCCATGAAGCTGATCCAGAGGATGACCCCGATCTTCCCAAGAAACCAAGGCAGCCAGAACGAGAGGTATTTTCAATACGCTTTGGGTCATTTGATTGTAATGTTATTACAGGAGGAGATACAGGAGCAAGAGACCTTACTGCAGAGAGAAAAGCTTACCTCGGCGAGGCTCAATCTTGCTCATACATTCAGTGAATAAATCTAGCTGAGGAAGATCGTCCGAGAAAGGCGAACAAGGAGAAATTAGTTATCAGTTTTTTAAAAAATGACCTTGCAGGTGTTTTATATCCTCATGATGACCCGCTGGTGATCAAAATAAGAATGAAGGAAGTCATGATTTCAAGAGTGCTGGTCGACAATGGTAGCTTGGTAGACATCATGTTCTACTCGTGTTTCGATAGTTTAAATCTAAAGCTATCTCAACTGGAGCCTTACCACATACCCCTCATCGGTTTTGCTGGAGAGAAAGTATTTCCACTTGGGACGATCAAGTTGGATATATTCATTGGTACGTGGACTGCTTGTCGGGAAAAAAGAATACGCTTCTTCGTAATGGATAAGAACGTCCAATCATCATACAATATCATCATGGGAAGAGTAGGATTGAAGAAGTTCGAGGCTATACCATCTACAGTGCATCAGTGCATAAAATTTCCAACAAACTTTGGAGTAGGAGTTGTGAAAGTGATCAGAGAGTAGCTCGGGAATGCTATTATTCATCCATTGAGTAAGAAGAACTGGAAGAATCAAAGAAAAAGACCACTACTTATCAAGTGGATGAAGCTGCAGAGATTAAAACATTGGATCCTTGAGATGAGTCGTAACTCGTGAAGGGTCAAGTGGTGGAAGCTACTGAAAATATCATTCTGGACGACGAGCACCCTGAGCGAACTACTCAAATAGGTTCATCGTTGGAAACCTCATTAAAACATGAATTGATAACTTTCCTTAGAAGCAGAAGACAAACTTTTACATGGAGTCATGAAGATATGCCTGGGATAGACCCAAACTTCTTATGTCACGAGCTCAATGTGAATAAGGAGATCAAGCCTGTGAAGCAGAGGAGTAGAGTATTCAGTCCCGAGAAGAATCAAGCTATACAGGAGGAAGTCGAGAAGCTCCAGAAAGCTTGTTTCATTGAAGATGTTAAATATCCAGATTGGTTAGCTAATGTGGTGATGGTAAAGAAGAAAAACAACAAGTGGAGGATGTGTGTAGACTTCACCGACCTCAACAAAGCATGTCCAAAGGATCACTTTCCACTGCCCCGAATTGATCAACTGGTGGATGCTACCTCGGGACGTGAGTTGCTGAGCTTCATGGATGCTTATTCTGGCTACAATCAGATCAAAATGAAACCTGAAGACAGGGAGAGTACTTCTTTCATTACCCCTAGGGGGACTTATTCTTATAATGTTATGCCTTTTGGTTTGAAAAATGCAGGTGCGACATATCAGCGGCTGATGAACAAAGTCGTTGCTGAACAAATCAGTTGCAATATGGAAGTCTATGTTGACAACATGCTGACGAAAAGCAAGAAAGCTGTCGATCATCTAGTTGACTTAAGTCAGACTTTTGATCAACTAGATAAATATCAAATGAAGTTGAACCCGACGAAGTGCATCTTTGGAGTACGAGAAGGCATGTTTCTCGGATACATTGTCAATCAATGAGGCATTGAAGCAAATCTTGAAAAGATCAAAGCCTATTAGGGCTGCGATCTCCAACGACGAAGAAGGAAGTACAGAGTCTCACAGGACGAGTATCGGCACTCAACAGATTTATGTCACGAGCAACTGCTAGATGTCTCCCATTCTTGAAGACACTCAAAAAGACTTTTGAGTGGAATGATGAATGCGAGAAGGCTTTTTAAGACTTGAAGAGATACTTGGGAGCACCTCCACTATTGTCCAGGCCAGTGATGGGAGAAAAATTATACTTGTACCTTACTGTGTCTGAAAAAGCAGTTAGCTCGGCGTTGATCAGAGTGGAGAATGGAGTACAAAAGCCAATTTACTACACAAGTAAAGCCTTCTGAGGAGAAGAAATCAGATATCCAAGGCTGGAGAAATTGGCATTGGCACTGATAGAGGCGAGTAGGAGAATGAGGCCATACTTCCAGGCTCATACTATAGTAGTATATACTGATATGCCATTGAGGCAAGCCCTGCATAAGCTAGAAAAATCAGGAAGATTGATGTACTGGGCAATAGAGCTCGGTGAATATGATATAGTCTATAAACCCAGATCATCACTTAGAGGGCAGGATGTAGCAGATTTTATAGCGGAGTTCACCTATCCTGATATCTTCGAGGAACAAAAGTTGCTCGTTGATCAACCTGTGGATGTTACAAGATCAACAAACACAGGCGCAGACCAATTTTGATTGGTAAAAGGGTGTGTGGATGTTAGAGGATGTGACGCAGAGATAGTTGTGAGGACTCCGGACGAGAAACAAAAGTTGCTCACTGATCAACCTGTGGATGTTACAAGATCAATAAACACTATCTCATACCAACTTCGGTTGGTAAAAGGGCAAGTGGATGTTACAAGATCATTGACTTCGGGCTCAGACCAACTCCGGTTGGTAAAAGGACAAGAAGAAATAATCGACGAAGAGCAAGAAAAATCCGAGGAGGAAAGGAAGGAACAAATATTTCACCGAGGAACTCTAACTGATCAGAAATTTGAAGACGAGTTACCTATATGGAGACTATATGTAGATGGCTCATCTTGCACTACAGGATGTGGCGCGGGGATAGTTCTGAGTACTCCGGATGAGCTCGATATGGAATACGCCTTGCGTTTCCAATTCAAAGCTTCTAACAATGAGGTTGAGTATGAGGCCATGATTGCAGGACTTGGTTTAGCAAAAATTATGGAGGCACAATCGGTCATTGTTTTTAGTGATTCTCAATTGATCATAAACCAAATGATGGGAATATATGCAGTTAGAGGAGAATTAATGATCAGATATCATGCAAAGGAAAAGGAGCTGGTGTCTGAATTTGCCGCTATTCAGCTGGTCAGAATACCAAGAATGGAGAATGAGAGAGAAGAGGCCCTAGCTCGACTAGCATCAGCTACTCGCATCGAGCTACGACGAATAATCCTAATTGAAGTGTTAGCTGGTCAGAGCATAGATGAAGATCTGACGATGAACTTTATCTCCCTTAATTTAGGACCATCTTGGATGGATTCCATCAGGGCGTATATTGAGGAGGGAGAATCGCCAATTGACAACCTCACTGGTAAAAAATTGAAGTTTAAAGCTGCTCGGTATGTATTAACTAATGGTATTTTATATAGATGAGGAATTATGGCAGGTTTGCAGAGATGTGTACACCCCTCCGACGTGAAAGAATTAATTGAAGAGATCCCCGAAGGGTCTTGTGGAGCACATGTAGCAGGTCAGACGCTTCTACAAAGAGTAATGACGTAAGGATACTACTGGCCGACGATGAGCGCTGATTGTATAGCCTACGCCAAGAAGTGTGACAAGTGCCAGCGCTTTTCCTCCATCCGAAGAACTCCACAAGCATTTTTGACACCCATAACTTCCCCTTGGCCATTTTCTATGTGGGGAATTGACTTGGTTGGGCCACTGCCAATGACCCGAGGAAGGTTCAAGTACCTCGTCGTTGCAGTGGATTATTTTACTAAATGGGTAGAAGCTGAGCCACTTATTGACATGACGTACGAGAAGGTGTACTAATTTGTTTGGAAGAACATTATTTGTCGATATGGACTACCTCATGCCTTCATCACAGACCATGGAATACAATTTGATAACAAGGAGTTTACCGCCTATTGTCATCAATCAAATATTTTGAAGGTCCACTCAGCACCAGGCCATCCTCAAAGCAATGGACAAACTGAGGTGACAAACCGAACGCTGCTAAATGGCTTGAAGAAAAGATTGGATGATGCAAAAGAGAACTGGATCAACGAGTTATAATCAGTACTTTGGGCTTACCGAACTACACCCCGAGTAGCAACTGGAGAATCACCATACATGCTGGTGTTTGGAAGTGAAGCTGTCATACCTGCCGAGTTGGGCCTTCCAACACACAGGGTACTGAATTTCAATTCCCCTATCATCGACTTAATGAGAAGACTGGATTTAGATATGCTCGAGGAAGTCAGAGAAGAAGCAGCCATTAGAAATGCTTCTTACTAGCAGCGAACAACTTTGTTCTACAACAAAAGGGTGAAGAAGTGCGACCTGAAAGAAGGAGACTATGTGCTGAAGAAAGCAATTCAAAAGCACAATAAGCTGGAAGCAAACTAGCACGGACCATACCGAGTTACAGAAGTTGTTCGACCAGGAACTTATCGAATAGCAACTCTAGAGGGGGAGGAGTTCAAGAATGCATGGAACGCAGAGCACCTACGCAAGTATTATCAGTGATGTATATGTAACACAGTTCCATCAGTATGAATAAAATGAAGATGTTCTGCTAAAGTCTTTACTTTTATTAAGAATTTTTCGGGGAATACTAGTGCTACACACTACTCGACAAAACTCGATAAAGCTCAGACTGATCAGCAGCAAAATATTCCTAAAAATGCCAACCTCGGTTGGTTAGGAAACAAAATATTCCTAAAAATGCCAACTTCAGTTGGTTAGGAAACAAAATATTCCTAAAAATGCCAACTTCAATTGGTTAGGAAACGAAATATTCCTAAAAATGCCAACCTGTTTGGCTAGGAAACGAAATATTCCTAAAAATGCCAACCTGTTTGGCTAGGAAACGAAATATTCCAAAAAATGCCAACCTGTTTGGCTAGGAAACGAAATATTCCTAAAAATGCCAACTTGTTTAGCTAGGAAACAAAATGTTCTCGCAAATGCCAACTTATGTTGGTCGGGAGATAAGATTATTCCAGAAACTATGGTTGGTCGGGGATAAAAACCCACCAACTGTAGTTGGTCGACAAAGAAAATTTACCGACCTTGGTTGGTCGAAAACATTTTATGGATAAAATTATTTCAAAAAGACTAACTATAGCTGGTCCGGGATAAAAACCCACTAACTGTAGTTGGTCAACATGGAGAATCTAACAACCTTGGTTGGTTGGAAACATTTTAAACAACATTTTTATACTCATTACTTTATTATTAAGTGACCGAGCAACAATATTGGTACTTATAAATTTTTAATTATTACTGAGTTAGTCGACAAACAACACAATATTGTTATTTTTTAACAAATATGCATAAATATAAAAGTGTTTGATAATTACAAGACAGTAGCAATCAAGATTTGCAAACAAAAATGAAAGTATTTCATTAAATTTAAAATAAATTACATTGATAAGGAAATTACAATTACATTAACATGTATACTAACTATTACATAAAAAATTCCTATTCTACTGGTCTCTCCCCTCTGCTTTTGACACAGGTTCCTCGCCAACAGACGGATCATTTAAAGACAGAGGAGAATTGATGAAATTGAGATCCTTCAACATACTGACATTCATCACGGATGGTCGATCTAAGAGATGCTCGGGACGAGATACCTCAATTTGAGAATATAAATTGTAGTCACCGAGATACTTTGAAATTAAGCTCCGAGGAATGGCCCGAGCAGGGATCCAATCCATGTCCAAATTGTATGGTGGCACAGGAAAGTCAAGCAACCCGGGATCATGATAGTCCCACAGATAATGACCTTGCTCGAGCTTCAACACACCTAAGGCATTCAGCCATCCTTGGTTGTAGCCCTCATTGTTGGCATTCTGGATACAATCGTCCAAGTGGAATAGTGCTTCATTGTATCCAGCCATCCAGAACTCCCTAGGCTGTTTGTGGAATTGATATGTTAGCCTTTCTAGCTGCTCGTGGAGATACTTGATGAAAAACTCCTTATTCTCCAAGACTGACTTCTGCGCAGAGAGATGTTTTTCCAGGTCCCTAATCTTCTTTGACATATCAGACAAAGTCTGGTTCTTATCCATTAATTGGAAAGCCTGGTTCTCTAACGCAGATTGAGTTCTCTGTTCCTCGACAAGAACCCGAGCTGCTCTTGCTCATCCCCGAGGAGCTCTTTCTCGACCGCGAGAAGATGTAGAGGTGACAGAACTCCTCAAAGTCTCTAACTCTTCCCTCAACTTGGCGTTCTCAACCTCTAAGAATGAAAATCCCTCATCGGTCACTGGGATCAAGGCACTAGAAGTGGAAGCAGCAGACTTCAATTGTGACATCTCCTTCTGCAGGTTGTTATTTTCCTTTTACAGCAACTCAACAATCTGTCTGCATTCTTTGACTTCACCTCTCAAGGTTCTCTTCCTTACATCATACACATCGAAGATCTTCTCATAGCCCTTATCGGTGATGATCTGCTGGTACTTCTTCTCGTACCCCTCATGCAACAAAGCAGTGGATTCTTTATATTGGATCTGAAGGTCCTTGAGGGTGCTTTGAAGATCCTCGATCATTTCGTAATAGGTGTTGTCTACATCCCTATCAAGAATACACTTCAGATATTGATACGCTTCCACAGCCTGTTCTGAAGCATCATGACCAAGTATGTCGACAACTTGTGCAGCACTTAGGTCTGTGTGACCAGCCTTGAAGTACTCATTACATTGTCGCAATAACATTGTATCATGGGCAGAGAGCAATTCCATCCTGGCCAGAAACTAACAGAGAAAGAAGAGCAATCATCAATAAGAAGAATAAGCAGAGTATGAATGAAAGATAGACAACAATATGCAAAAAAGTTCAAATTTTATTAGATCATAATTCCGAGTTACATGTTCTGAGTTACATTTGATAAAGAGAAACAAAATAAAGAGAAATCCGAACAACACTAAACCTTTTCCTTATCTCCCCAAACCTTCTCGGGAGGCTGGGATGAAGAGGTAGGTTTCTCGGAGGGATGAGATAGTTGCTCGGGGAGAATAGGCAGTTGCTCGGAGGAAGAAATGATTTGTTGATTTTCCTCATCAGCAGGCTGGATGGCTAGGGCATGATCTCCCATCACCATCGAAGATTCTTCAGAGGTAGCTTCGTCCTCTTCTAACTCTTCTGGAGTTGGAGGGGGGCCAGGGATATGTCTCTCGGAGAGCTCGGAAGACTCATCGACCTTCATATCTTGAAGGGCGGCAACCCATCCATCCCTAAAATATTTGAGACCGTCATAGTCCACTTGCGAAACCATGGCGGCCAACCCCTTGTTCCAACCCTTGTCCCAGCCAGAGCTGAAGGACTTCTTCACAGCAGCTTTCCTCTTCAGCTTCTCCGAGGAAAGTTTCTCAGACAGCAGGTTCTCAGCAGATTTCAATTTATTTTCTGCTTCCTCCTTTTACCGACCTACTTCTTGAAGCTGGCCCAACCTTTCCTCAGCAACCCTGAGCTTATCTTCAAGCTCTCCAGTAGTTTTGAGCTTCTTTGTGAGCTCTTTATTTGCCTTCTCCAAGGCATTATTTTTCTTCTCCAACTCTTTGGAGGCTTCAACAGCTCGAGATTTATCCTGCTCGGTGGAGGCAAGCTTCTTTTCCCAAACAGCTTTGTCATCAGCATATTTCGGATGAGAATCTGCCAGAGACTTGGTAGCTTCTTCCAGAGCTCCCTCCACACTGAATGAGGAGCAAGAAGCCTTAATTGCTTCATCCTTCTTCAGGATTATATTGAAGCAGCTCGTCAACTGTGAACAGAAAAAGAAAACAAGTTAGAAACAGAAATGATAAAGGAAATATGAAAAATTGAAAGTAAGAAGACTTACAGAAGAAATGTGACGAGCAGCTAGTGAGGTGACCATGTCCTGAGTAAGGTTTTCTTCAGTACCTTGTACCTTGGGAATAATCGAGGACTTTACCGAGCACATTGCAGAGATCGGGGGAACAAAAGTTGGAGCCACAGTTCCAACAACTGGGGGCTGAGCAATGGTATCAGCCAAATGGACCGAGGAGCGCTTCTTCAGCCTCCTTGGGGGAATAGGTACAAATTCAACCAAGGAAGAATCCTTGGTCGGTGATATCATAATCACCTCTCCAGGAGTAGCAGACCTGCTCGGAGCCACTATGGGCTTCTCAGCAACCTTCTCGGCAACTTTAGCAGAAGCAACCGGAGGAGCTGCAGCATTCTTTTTCGTCCCCTCCCTTGGGACATCAATCCTACTCCTTTTTACCTCCCCAGAACCGGAGGCAGTTTTATCAAACAAAGCAGGAGGTCTTCTCTTCTTCATCCTTTCACTTAAAGGAATATGGGATTCAGGTGATGAGCTTGTGGAAGCAGGAACTGGTTCTGATTCACTTATCACTAAACGAGCAGTGAAGGAAGTGGTGTAGCTCTTGTACTGGAGTAGATACGAGGCCGACCTATTGTGTTCATCGGCAACACTCTGATGCAAACTCCAGATAAGTTTCAGATGTCTAACATTAACATCTGCTTCCTTTGGTCACTTTCTTTTGTTGTCAACTGCAAATAAATAAACATTGTTATCAGTGTCATATTTTATCAAACACAAAAGAAACATGATTTCAAAATAAATAAAATAAAATAAAAATAACCTATCCCATTGCCATAAGGAGGGCATCTAGGACCCTGATAAACCTCATCTCAAGCTAATGGAGGGTGTTGCCAATTTTTTATGACAACCCCATGCTCAAAATAATCCCTATTGGCATCAGGGAGATTGACTACTAAGGCTATATTTAAATATCTAGTTTTTAAATAAAATATATTATCATTAACTACCCATCTATAGCAGTACATGATTTCTGGAATTCCTATGCGAGTTCCATGGACTTGATTTAATTTATGCACCCCATTAACTATTCTCCATGTGTTGGGGGCTATTCTCACAGGAACGACGTCAAAATAGTGACAGAATTCCAGACACAAGGGATTTGGTGGAAAAGAAAATCCACATTCAGCAATAAAAAGGCTGGGGAACCAATGTCCCTCAGCCAAATTGAAATAATCATAAGGCTCAGAAAGGTCTTCCAAGACAACCCAAGAAGGAATGGAAAAATCAGAGCGAAACTTTTCAATAGACTCAATAGAGTAAACCATGATGATGAATAAAAGAAATGAAGAAGAAAGAAGAAGATCTTACAGAAAAAGAGTGGAGCTGTTGACAACGAACGACGGAAAAGATGAACGCACAAGAGAGTAGGAAGAGACGACGTAAAACTCGAAGATAAAAATTTGAAAGTTAGAAGATGATGGGAGAGTCTATGAAGTTTAAATACCTTGCCTTGGGAAATGGTCAAGTAATGATTACAAAAAAGGATGATTACGTTATCGGCGGCTAAAAAGATGAAAAGTAGCGCGGGAATCAAAGCGGACAATAGCAGCTAAAAACAGGAAAAGTGGCACGGGAATCGAAGCGGACAATAGCGGCTAAGAAGACGAAAAGTAACGCGGGAATCGAAGCACGCAAAAAAGTCCAAAAAAGCATGATTCTACGAATTGGGAAGGAGAAATAAATACAAGGGAAACGCTCCCAAAAATTAGCAAGACTATTTAAAGCTACCATATTCCAAGAAAGAATGTTCCATACTCCTCAAATTTCAAACTATGAAACATTGGGGGCTTCTGTTGATACCAAAATTAATCTGCTGACATGGACCAATCATATGAAGACACGTGGCTATCTACATGGCAACAACAAACACTTCCGAAGAACCCACTCGCTCCGAGGAACAAGACTACAACGAGGAAGACTAGTTCCCCGAGGAACTCACAAGCTCTGAGGAACAATACCTCTCCGAGGAACTCTTGAATGCCGATAAGCTTAGGCAGTCCGAGCAACTCAGGCGGTCTGAACTGCACCTCGAAGCAGGATACCAACAGTTCAACTGATTCATTAAATGCTTATCATTCAGACGCACAAGCAAAGAGGGCATTAAATGTATTACCCTTTCATATGTATATCATTTAATCTATTACCCTTTCACATGACAGCCTCATGGCTATAAATGCATTGTACAATCCTCATTGTAAAGGGGGACTTGGACCTGAAATCCAGAGCGGAATATCTTGATATTGCAATAGTGGATGTAGGCCATTCTTATAAGGCTGAACCACTTTAAAATTCTTTGTCTCATTTATTTATATGTGATTGAATTATTAGAGTGATCTAATTTTTTACATCAATAGAGCCCAAAATCCATTTGAAAATATTTTGCAAGTGAATTAAAATGTATGAATGCTCTTCATATTTAGGTTAGTGTCACACTCCCTTGAGATACACCTCACCCCTCCTCTAAAGTGCACACCTAACGCTTTCTTCCTGACCCTCCAAGTTACACCACCCCGTCTAACTAGCCTTTACATGAAACTCCTTGAACTATACTCTAACCCGAGTAATTTGTATCTTTACTTCGTAAGTTATTAATCACATTAACTTAATTAATCATTTCTTAAAAATCATATAAGATTCACTAGTAATATAAGCAATACAAATTATCTTCATTTATTTAATTACCTATATATAATTATCTACTCCGTTTTATACGAAGAGCTATATTCCACAATACAAATAAAATCGCTCTTAAAAGCCATATAACATTCACTAGTTATATAAGTAATACAAATTCTTTTTATGTATTTAATTACCCGTATATAATTATCTACTACATTATATACGTAGAACTATATTCCACAATCACATATATGTTGAATATAATTAAAATCATCCTTCTGAGTAATACCTCATCGGATGAATTCTCTAAAGTGCTATGTTCTGAGGTTTACTCCGTCCCACATGGATTTCTGAGATAGATAGCCACTGCCGAATCAGAACATAGAAATATAAACGTATTGGAGACGGACATATTCCCTTGAGTGTGAAGACAATCATCTCAATGCCCACCTTTATTTGGACGCTATGACCTGAGGATATACTCGCCCTACTCCTCAAGCTAGCGGATTTACCCACATCGCACAACTTCTTCGATAGCACTAAAGCATATAATTCTAAATAAATACCTAGCCACCGGTATTTATGAGCACACTACCGTATATATATATACACACACACACACAATACTTCTCTTGTGCATACTAGTATGTATTTTAAGAGCGCGGACTGGACATGTGTCACCTGGCGGTGAACCCAGAAAAAAGAGGTAAAATTATAGGCACACTCTCTCACTTTTCTGGACTCACCGTCAAGTGACACGTGTCTGGTCCGCACTCTTAAAATACATACTGGTGTAAGAGCATTTTTGTATATATATATATATATATATATATATATATAATAAAGTAGGAAATTTATGTATGTCATAAGTTTGAATGATGATGTAATCAATTTAAAATTTTCCAATAATACCTCTTTTGCCCTTCAAATCTTTAGTTTCCCCCTCTTTTTTTACTTACTAAATTGACACTTCAATTCAAATTTGAGGGTAATTTGGTCAAAATCACTTGATTTGTTCACTATCTCATTTCTCACACACCCCGCTTCTCACCCGTTCTCTTATCATCAACCCTCCAAAACCCGCTCCACATTATGTTCCTCTCAATTATCTATCCCCTTTTCAACACAAACCCTCTCGAAAGAAACCCTAGCCGCTGCCACCTCTTCCGCCGCCGTCCCACTGCCCTAAACCCTAGCCATCGTCTCACTACCTCTACCTCCCTCTTTAATTCGACTACAATCAATCATAGACCTCTTTTTGTTATAAGTTTTTGGTTTGCAGATCTAATTTAGGTAATTCAGATCTAATGCGTTTTACCCGAAGCTATCAGGTACAATATCTCATGTTCTTTCTTAAGATCTAATACATACTTCAGATCTAATGTTTTTGGTTCTCAAGTGTTTGTTGATTTAGAAAGTGTGTGATTTAATTTTAGTTGGGGGATTAATACTCTCTGCATTGATATTTTTTTTTTGCTTTAGATTTATTTCTCTTGGGTATTTTGGACTGTATAGATTTGTGGTTTTTACTTTCAAGTCTTTGGATGTTTGTTTATTTATGCCGCCCCGTCCTCCCCTTCACGTTCCCCCTTCCTCCTTTTCAGCGCATCCGTAGAGGTAATCTCCACCTCTCTTACTTTCGTATTTAGGGTTTCATTTTGGTATTTTCACTTTTTCATTTTTAACAAGGTATTTTGGGTTTTCAATTTGTTTTTTTTCTACTTCTGCTTATTATTGTTAGATTTAACTTTTAGGTGTATTGATGTATGTACCGTGAATTCTTTTAGAATGTGTATTGATGTATGTCCTATTTTGATTTGTTGGGTTTAATACTTTGTGCAGAGGTTACTCTTATACCCATCATTAGAAGCTACCTCACTGATTCCCTATCAAGGTGAATTCAATTTGTTATACTTTTTATTCTACTATTTTTGTAGATTTATCATTTGTCAATTTGTTATACTGGTGTGTAAATTTGTCATTTCTTAATAATATATGTGGTTATTTCCGATTAAGTGATTTGAATTATTGCTTTCACAGGACAAAAAAGGTTTTCTCAAGAGATGGGTGCTTTATACGACTTTGGATTCAAAACATTATTATGCTCTTTATTGAACATCCACTGTTTGATAAAATGGGAGTGATTATTTTATTTTCTTTCCCAGTAGTGTTGTTTGTTGGAATTTACTAATTTTTTTTCCTGTTGTAACACTTTTTAGTCATCTCCATTACTTTGCAGGTTTGAACAATACCCGCCATTTAGATTTAGTCTCTTAATCTCTCTCTATTTTTTGGGTTCTTTGCTTCAATGCTTTACTATTAGAAATATTTTCCTACCTTTGATGTGAAAAGTGACACATTATCATAATATGTTTAAACCAACACTGATATTTAATACAAATTTTGTGTAATTTTCTGATAGTAGCCTTTATAATGATTGATATCCAACTATTAAATTGTGTTGTTGATATATTTTTTTTCTTACTTTGATGTTGGATACTTAAGGCGTTCACTATGCAAAAAGGGTTGAATGGAAACAATGAGAATATATAATATATATATGCTTTGGTCTGTTTTTTTTTTTATAGAATATATGATATATATATATGCTTTGATCTTCATATAAATTATTATGAAGATCGAAAATAATAAACTGTATTGACATATACGGTTATTGTAGTTTATTTATAAACTTACCATTTTAATGTTATGTGTTTATAATTTAGTGAACTTTGAAATTTATTATTTTTTGTGGTGAAAATTTCTTGAAATTTTCTCAGATTGACCATTATGTTTACAAGAAATAGTTGTCTACATCACGTCTCTGTAGTATCTTCATTAATGCCTCTTTGGTTTGTGGTGTTTCCTTCATTGGGAGTGCATTTGTTGCAAAATATTATATAGTATGTATCTTTTGGATTCTTATTTATCTGATTTGATTCTTCATGGATATGAATGATACATGTATTCTGATGCATGGCGTCATTGGCATATCCGAAAATTGGATTTATAAGTATTTTGTAAAAAACGTAAATTTAATACTAAAATTTACACTTCATGCTCCTGCGCGTAACTTGAAAATATTCTTAGTTGAAGCTCTACAAATGACATTCAAAATGTAACTGATGTTGCTGCTCTCAAGTTGTCTCTCTCTCTCTCTCTCACCCTCTTACACACGTAGACACTCATACACTCCCACACACGAACACTGATATATTGATGTTTTGGGTTTTCATTCTTTTATGTTTATGAACTTACATACATCATTTGAACATATTTTAAGACACTCAGTTATTTCAGTTAATCATAAAAATCTCATGAACAGGTAATAGAACTCAATGAGGAATCTCATTTGAATATATTATTTGTATTCAGTTGAGTATTTTGAATCGTTTGTGCTTACTCAACAGGAGTTCTACAAGTGTGATTAAATACAATATTGGATACAAATAATTGTAGGGGACAAATTTAAAATTCCATTCTTGAATGCCATATTTGAATCATTTTCAGTTTTTGTTTTAATATTTTATTTATCTATGTCATGATTTTGTCTCAATATTGTATTTATCTAAGCCTTGATGGTCCCAGTCAAAGAAATGCTAAATAGAGCACCATTTTTTCCAAATCTCGCCTATGTCTAAGACTTCATGTTGGTAAATCTGACGTGTTCTCTGCCATCATATTTAATGTGTGTGTGTGTGATCTGTGTGATCTCTGCCTCAGTTATTTATGCATAGTACCTTTGGTATATGCTGTCTCAACTAGCATATTTTTAACAAAACAAAACTCACTGTCTTTTTCGAAAATAAATGTTATAGATATGTATATTTATCTGTTCAATTCATTATTTTTATTTTATTTGTTTCTTGGATTATTACAGTAGTTTGGTTACTTTATTAACGTGCTCTCTCCATATCCATTTAATGTCCGATCTATAAAATGCTCAACTTAAAATAAAGTGGTGATGGGGGATATATTTGGTCATCCGAGGAAGGTATTTTTTGAAATAATTTGAATATATATTTTCACTTTTGCAGGCATTTTTTCTGTTTGAGGGCTTTGTATTTTAGGCGGATACAAATGCCGATTATTTTCTTGAACATGTAGGATCAGTGTTTGCACTACGAATTCAACTGAAGGCATCCAGTTGGCTTCTTGAAGTTCAAGATCATCAATCGTGATATGAGTTGATATGGGCTTCAACATTCCAGGTGAGGAAAAATTTTGACTTTTCAAAAGCCACATTGTGAGCATGCCTGAAAGCTATAATCAAGGGTTCCTCCTTAACTTCTCTTATAGCTCCAGTAAAGATCTCATCTGAGTCAAGAATGAAACCGGTTGGAAACTTCAAAAGCTTAAGGCCCCTCTTTGGAAGGTCCTGCTTTTAACTAAAAATTCGAAGGATATAAACGCTAAAGGCCCTGCTTCTGCCTCATTATCGAACCCATGCGAGACAAAATCGAACAGGTACAACGAGACAAAATCGAACCCCAAGTGTTCGATTAGCGGATCAAAGACGTAATCGAACCACAACAGTAGTCAACTAGACCAAAATATCATAGTGTGAAAAATAATTAGCTTCCCCATTGTCCAATTAAGATATTGGAAACTTTCGACCAAAGAAATCCCATTAGAAACTGAGATTCAACAAATAGGATCCAACATGAAGCTACAGGAGCAACATGAAGCTGCAGCATCAGAGTTTCTCCGTCATTTCATTTACATGAGGTGCGTGTTTTTTTATTCTTGATCTTAGTGTTGTGATGGCATCTTATCTTTTTTGCATTACAAAGGTTCAAAATCGACCTTTTGTCATTTTTCATTTCTGATGGATTTTGTATGATGTTTGGATTGACAAAGGTTTAAAGATGAAAAGTTAATTGCTGAGGTGGTGCGATCAATCAAAAGTAATTCTTATCTTCCTATATCTGCAGCTAATGTCACATTGTGCTTCACATGGAGTAGAGGGTAAGGGAGAATGTGGGAATAATTCTTCGGATATGGAAGTTATGAAGTTAACACCATGAATAGAATGTAACTAATAGCTGAGGTGACAAGTGAGTTGTTGATGTTAGTACGCGTTTCTAATTTATACACAACATGTGTTCATACACTTTATTTGTGGACTATTTTTATAATAAGTTGGTTATAGCAACTTAGGGAGACCCCATTTGATCCGTTAAGTTGGTTTCATTTTGCAAGCAAAGAATGCTCATGAAAATGGAGATGAAATTATAAATTAACTCATTGTCATCTAGATGACAATGATTGAAATTTCAAACTCTGTAATTTTGGCTATGCTTGATCTAAAACCATGGCAGCTACACTTGGAATTTTTACAGTACAGTTGTATAGTATAGTACAATTCAGTTGAAATGTGTACAGTACACTGCCATTTTCACCCTTTAATTCATTTGTGGACTCACTCCTACTATCTCTCTCTCTCTCTCTCTCATTTACAACAACTCCTCCAGATGTTGAGAGACCACAAATTATTTGCTAGATAGTCCAAATGTTCATTTGGTCAAGAGAGTATTGAATACCTTGCCCATATTATTTCAGTAAATGGGGTGTGAACTAGCACTGAAAAGATTAAAGATATGTTAATTTGGCATGTTTCAAACTCTGTCAAAGAAGTCAGGATTTTTAGGCCTCATTGGTTTCTATAAGTGGCCTCATTGGTTTCTATAATAGGTTTATCAAAGGATATGGAAACATAGCAAGACCTATAATTAACATATTAAAAAAAGATCAGTTTAAGTGGGATCAATCCACTATTGCTGTATTTTTTTACCTTAAAACATCAATGACTACAACACCTGTGTTAGCCCTACCAAATTTTGATTATCCATTTACTGTGGCCTTTTATAAAGAGGGAACATCAGTACATCAGTATTTCTTCTGGCATTTTATAAAGAACCATCTTACAGACCATGTTACTAGTTGTGATGTTTTGTAGATACACAAAATTAAACATATTCATCCCCAGGCCTGCTACAACCACTGCTCATTCCCTACTAACCTAGGATACGTATTTCCATGATTTAATTGAGGGACTCTTAGGGTCTGACATCAAAGATATGATAATGGTGGTTGTAGATAGATCTCAAAGTATAGTCACTTCATGGGTCTTAAACATCCTTACACAGTTTGGTGAAGTTGCTAAAGTGTTCGTAGATAACATATATCGCTGATGTGTTTTTATTGTAATGTATTGAATGCTATTAACTCCGTGATTTATTATATTGAGGTCTGTTTCAAATTTAAATGTTGTTGTTATTGATGTGATAAATTTGCTTCTTGAAATATTATATAATTTCACTTCTAATGTGTTCTATTGATCCTTTTGTAGGACTTTGTGACTAGGAAGCTTTGTCCCCTTTTCGTGACAGTTTGGGAGAATCAATTGGCATCAATATTTTCTAGGTTATTAAAGGCCAATGTACTGAGAAAAATAATTAACAACCACATTTTTTTACTGTTTTAATGAACAGTTTTAAAACTTCTTTTGACATTACGTGAAGTATTCATGAATGATGCATTTTTGGTTTGTGAGGATGTTGAAACTAATATCTGATTTCATTCGATGTAGTAGCTTGATAGAGTGTCCAGTGACAAATTCTTCGCAGATGGCTTCCATCTTACCTGTACCGCTCCCACCCCTCCTCTTTAAGACAAGTTAGATAGCTCCAAACACATGTTAGTGAAGTCAACAAAATGAAATTCCATTAAGTGAATTACGTTCAATTTTTTTTTTAAGTTTATTGGTTTGGTGACATTGATATACTATGAGGATACCATACATTCAGGGCACATGTGAATTCTTAAAAAGTGAATAAAATGTAAGTGGCATGTATGTGTTTTACAAATTCCATGGTACTATGTGTATTGTTGGTAACATTATGATATTATGTTTGATGCGAACAAAGAGAACAATGTTGGACTATCAATTTCTCCTGTCATGACTACATTTTTTATTCAATGCTGATTGGAATCCTGATTTAAATTTTCATTCAATATAAATGATGTTTCTTGGGCATGATATACGGTGTTTACTACACACACTAGTAGGCGTGATACATGAGCATGTTCTAGGCATGGTATACCTTAATAGGTTATTTCAAAAATTATTTATCTATTGCAAACTAAATACAATGTATGGTTCTATCAACGACGTAAACTTATGGAGATCTCTTCTTTTGCCATATGTATCTGCCATACTTCTCTTACTTTTATCACTTCTCACTTTCTTCTCACCCCCTACAAACTCCACCCTTTAAATGTCTTAAAAATCAATGCATCAACTTCCCTCATGAGCATTTTTTTGTTTCCAAACAGGGTCTCGATTTTTCAAGTCCTTTATTTGGGTTTGAAATCATGGATTTGAGTTATTTGGTTAAATTATTCTTTTACTCATTCACTCTATTTTGCATTTAATTGAGTTTTTCTTACAAAATTCATTATTTAGACTTTAAATCTTATAAGCTTCAGGTACCTAATTGGTGAAGACTTTAAATTACATTTTGTTTTCTTAGCAATGAAATATTTGTCTTCTTGCAATTACGTACTTAGAAATATTTTGCCACTTTGCGATTATCAGCGTGCCTTCAGGCACGGGCATACCCTAGTATATATATATATATATACATATATATATAATTTAATCCCGGATTTACCGTGTACAAAGTCCGTAACACTAGACAACATATTCCCGAGTCTATGGTCCCACTCTAATTTAATTGATTTACCCATTAATGAAGTTAATATCTCCCCGAGGCTGTGGTCCGACTCAAATTTAATTAATATGCCCATTAATTAACTTAATATCTCCCCGAGTCTATGGTCCAACTCTAATTTAATTATTATGCCCATTAATTAACTTATTATCTCCCCGAGTCTATGGTCCGACTCTAATTTAATTAATATGCTCATTAATCAACTTATTATCTCCCCGAGTCTATGATTCGACTCTAATATAATTAATATGTCCATTAACTAACTTATTATCTTCTCGAGTCTATGGTCCGACTCTTATTCAATTAATATACTCATTAATTAATTTAATATCTCTCTCGTTTCACACAACCAATGCACCCAAACTTGCTCACCTGGACCAAATTTCCATCTCTTAGAACGCACTCCTCAAAATTCCATTATAAAGAGAGCGCTCCTAATTAAATAATATTTAACAATTTATTATATCATCCTATAACAAATTATACCAGCTATAAGCTTTAATTAATTAATCCAACATTAATTAATCTATTATCATGGCATCACTGAACCTAAATATCTGGACACCCCCTTGTTCCATAATAAAATATCCTCAAATATGAGGTTTTCAATTTACTCAATCTGTCCAGATTTTTAAAATGCCGTTTTGGGAAATTTTGGGACCGTTTTGGAAAAAGAGTATTAGATAACAAAAGTTAGAAAATGCCATTTTCTAGAGGGCCAAGCTGACAGAATTTCCATTAACAACTTCTGTAAATTTTTTACCCAGATTATCCACTAAAATCCTTACGAATCAAAACCAGTCCCATTAACTTGATTCGCAACTTCCCTAAATCAAAACCCAATTTGTATTAACCCAATCCAAAAATCACTTGTATAACACCTATTATGATATTAACTGAATATCACCAATTTACATTTAAGCAATTAAACCACTTGCCTTATAAATTCGTAGTGTCAGATTATCCTTTGGTGTAGAGATCGTTGTGTGATGAAGAATACCTTCATTGTTCTTCCTCTTTGGCTCTCAAGAGTCCTCCCTCTTTGTCCCTTATGTTCTCAACTTTTTCCCAAATGAGTTATGACTTCCCACAACTCCAAAACATAGGTTTTTATCTCCAAATTCCGTTTTTAATCATATAGGCCTAATTAAAATGGCCCAAATACCCCCGACTGGGCTCAGTTATGCCCAAAAATATCACATGACCCATTTACCACCATCGGGTACACTTTTTTGACTATCTCGGCCCATTTGGACTCCACCGTGCACTCAGAATTGACATCTGAATTAATTTATAAAAAGTTCCTATATCAAACCCAACTTAGTCTATATCCGACTTCCGGCTGAGATAAAATAATGCCACGTCGCTTATACACGTTGTGACGTAAATAAATTATTATTATTCACTTAGTAATTTACTTTCCTTAAATATTAATCATTTTCTCTTTGATTAATATTTAAATAAATATTAACATAACTAATTCAATTAAATTACGACACACAAGTAATTTAAAAAAATTTCGAACTAATTAAATATTAAATGTACAAAAATACGGGGTGTTATAGTAGCGTTAATATCACAATAGTGTGCATATATTGAGCTCAAGTTAGCGGGGGCCTCTTCAGTTCCATTTGCGGGGGAGCAAGTGTGTACACTGAGATGATATATATTTTATGAGGATAACTCATTTTGAGAGGTGACACTCGAGTTATTGTTTTATCCTTGGTACGGACTCTTGTGCGATTATGGGAGGTTATATTAAGACTACCGTGTTCTTAGTTTCGAGGGCATGAGGTACATTTTTGTGATGTCTCACTTGAAAAAGGGTCAAACTAGCGGTGATATTTTAGGGTCAAATTAGTGGATCCCGGTACGTAGGCTTCAGAGAGTACAGTTGTCTAGTTTAGTGGATCCCGGTGCGTAGGCACTTTATTTGATGTTATTCAGGGTATATCGGGTTCACCTTTGAGCAGAGAGTTCTTAGCTCATTATTCTTTACGTTCTGAAAACTTAGTGATGGTGAGAGCATCATATCGCGTGACGCCTTGAGAGACATGGTCATAGACGATTTGATTTATGTATTGGGAGACAAAATTTGTGATATATACTTATGTGCTTTGGACCCACAAATATTGATGATCGACAATTCTAGGGAATAGTGCATTGGATAAATTCTCTTGAGACTTTTTACCGGATGTTACACGCATGGACATTAATAAGCGTTAAGAGTAGCAATATATGGTTAGATGCTAGTTTATTGGTTCTAAATGTTATATTATTGAGCCAGGAGAGCTGGGTAGTGCTGCGAAGGAAGCACTAAGAGAACTTTTGCACTACAAATTAATGGGTGGGGCAGTATCGAGAGGAATTAACTTACAAATTATGAGCTAATCGAGAATACCTGTATGATAGCCATGTCAGGACAATGTGGAGATGAACTTAAGATAAGTAGGTTACGTACGAGATGTTAGTGATATTTATGTTGGGATGTTTGGGCTAGAATATATAGTATGGTAAGACTTTGTGATCAGTGTTCTGAGGTATGATTTACTTGTGCTAGTTATCACTTGAAAAAGGGTTTAGTCTATATATAATTGTATGCGTGTTGTTGTGTTGCATAATAAACTTATGATAAAATGTTGGTATTGTTATATTTGATTTCAGGGAGTAGGGATGTTTACTGATGTGATTCATCATAGAGAGGCTTATTATCGAGCGGGGAGATATAACTAGTGATTAATTTGCACTAAGAAACTAGTGATAGTAAAGAGCGCAGTATTGTATGATGTCTTTTGTAACATGATAGTGGACGAGTATATATTTATGTTGGGAGATGGGAATTTGTGGGTACGTGATATGGACCGAGGGCCTAGCAGATCTCAATGACCGATAATGTTAGGTAATAGTGTAACGGGGGGTTCCTGTTTGGGTTTTTCTTTGCGAGACATACCACACATGAAACTTAGCTCAACATTGGAAGTGGGGAGATGTGTGGTCATTAGTACATGTGTTTGGTACCTTGGTTATTATATACATATATGTGGTTATAACTGTGAGTTGAAAGTTGTATTACGATTTAAGGCTTGTAGAGCCGGGTGACTTTCATGTAGATGAGCATGGATACAAGGTGAAAGGGCGCCCTCAGTAAATAATTTAATTCTAACATAATTCGTGATTACAAGGGGTAGAGATAGGGGTAGAGATCTTAAGGGCATGTGAGTAGGGAAGCATTCGAGGCTTTGAGTACTAGACTCATCTAAATTTCAAGGATGAAATTCCTTTGTAAGGGGGAAGTATGTAACGCCCCATATTTTTTAGGATAAGTTATTTATTTAATTTGTTGAATTATAATTTAAACTAAATTGATGATTTGGAGAAATTATTTAATTTGGAAGATTCAATTTATTTGGAGAATTAAGATTTAAATTAATTCGGTTTATTTCTTTTCATAATACATGTGTCGTAATATGAGGCTGAAATTTGAAATCTTATTTAAGTAACTCAGATGACAATTGTGAGTGCATGATTGATTCCGGATAGGTCAAGATAGTCGAAAAAATGTACCCGAGGGTAGTAATTGGGTCTCGGAGCATTTTTAAGCACAACCGGGGCCACATGGGGGTGTTTAGGCCATTTTCATTTAGTCCACAAGCTTAATTTCTGGATTCACGTAATAAAACCTAACTGAGAAAGGTTGTGACAGTCAAAACTCAAATAAGAAAAACCTAGAACAGAGGAGAAAAGAGGGATCAAGTGGGAGAGATTTTGGGAGCCAACCTAAGAAGGTGTTCTTCATCACATATTGTCTACAACAAAGGAATCAGATACTATGAAATTATTGAGGCAAGTGGTTAAACTTGCTTTCACTTAAAGTCCAGTGGTGCAATTCATATCATGGTGTGTGTAAATCATGTTCGTTTTTAGTTCGGTTATTATATATAATATAGGTTTTGAGTATTTGACATGATGTGTAGATTAATCTTTAAATTGTGGACATTAGTACTCATGGTTGTATAATTATAGACGGTGTTAGAAACCTAGATATTTATCTTATGATATTGGTGTTAGAAAAATCACATGTGGGTAGAAATTAATAACCTCTGTATAAAATCCGTCTGCGAACTTGGTGGGAAATTTTATTGAGGATGATTGAGGATGAAAGACATAATGTAATCCGAATAAGGGGATAATAGCTGCTGGCAAGTATTTGATTGAAGTTAGGACTTAAAAACATGAAGTGGGATTCGTTAATGGTAGAAGTCCCCCAAACCATAAGAACACATCTTGGATTTAGGTAACCATTATTGATAGGATAAA
Source organism: Sambucus nigra (assembly GCA_949130495.1). Taxonomy (NCBI): domain Eukaryota; kingdom Viridiplantae; phylum Streptophyta; class Magnoliopsida; order Dipsacales; family Adoxaceae; genus Sambucus; species Sambucus nigra. The sequence goes on along the minus strand of OX422214.1, from coordinate 375,691,104 downwards.
ACCATAAGTGGAATATGTTTAAAGAATAAATCTTATGGGTATTGCCGAATAGAATTTTATGGGTAAAAGTTTAAAGATGGAAGGAGACCACCCATGGATGCATCGTGTAAAAGGGGAGACGAAGGTGTGCACAACCCAGCAGGTCGTTTGAATGACCTGGGCATCGTTCGAATGACGCTACCTAATTCCGGATCTTTCTCTTCGATAATTTGGGTTGAGGTGTTGAGGGTTGGAAGTATTTTTTTTAAAGTTACAATCTATGACTTGGATCAGTTCGCCCGTGTTGGAAAATTCTGTAGGTGAACATGATAAAAATTTCTGTCTCCCATGCTTAGGGACTTAAATAGTGAATACTTGTTAGGAAGGAAATATAAGAGTGAAGATTATTTATGGAATTGAAATGAGGAATTATATTTAAATTTTGGGCCGTGTAAATGTGTTTGAGTATTAAATTTTAGTGGAACTAACGTAATAAGATTATGGAGGTGTATTTTATTAAATTGAGTGTCGGGGTTTTGACTCAAATTATTTTCAGGCTAGTGCATTGGGAGTTAGGCATGGGGTAGCTAATTTAATTTATTATAGAGTACATAATAAATTATTGAATATTAAACTTAACAAGGGGTGTTAAACTAGATCATGGGATGTTGTGTAATAAATTTTAAGAGATGAAGATATTGAACCAAATGAGTGAGTTTGGGTACTGTAATTGGGTGATACAACTTGAATTGAAAACAATTAATGTGTGATTAATTAAATATCAAGTCGGGATATGGGGATTTGGATATATATTTCGGGCTAGTGCTATGGGTGCTAGGCATGGGTTAGTCAGACTTCCTTTAACAAATGTATACGATTAGGCGAGATAGTATATACCTATATTGGCGTGCTCTATAGATATCGAAGATAATAATATTTATAGGTTGAGGGTATACCTATATTGATATTATACGTATGTATACATAGGTTGCTTGATTACCTATTGGTTGAAAAATTATGTGTAAACCTAACTAGGCTACTTGCTATCACGGGAGGTTTCGTGTCGTGGATAGTCCTATCCCGATGAGCCCATTTGTAAGGATATTGACATGTACCTCACAATATAGAACTTTGGGATTGAGCACCACTTGTCTGGAAAAGGTTGTGATCGATCATTTGGGAACGTAGCCCAAAGGCTTAGGACTATGTTTGCCTCCAATATGTGCTGTTTGATTTTTGGTTTGAGGAATATATCCGAACAAATGTCCTTATTTAGTACATGATATACCAGGACTTCATAGCAGAGTATGCCCGCATCGCAGGTCTCCACCTCGAGATGTCGTATACGTATATATTATAACAGTGATGTGAATATATGTACGTGTGGTTTATTCTACTTCGGGTGCTTTAGTAGACATTATAAATAGTGATATCTAAATTTATTTCGGCATGTGAAAACTTTATAATCAATTGGTGACACTAAATAAGTAATAAAGGAGTGAAAATTTGGTATCATATTATATGGTCAATACGTGTGGACACAACAAAATATTAGGTGGGGAAAAAGCCTTAACTCTGAGAAAATTATGGAGGATTAATTAAAGATAGTTAATTAAGTTAATAAGATAAATGACGTATGGATCAACTATAGAATTACTCGAGATAGAGTAGTGTGTCAAGAAGTGATCATAATAAGACTAGTTCGATGGGTTAGCATAACCAGGAAGATAGGTAGAGGAGTTAGGTGTGCACTTTAGATGAGAGGTCAAAATTGTGTCAAGGGAATACGACAGTAACTTAAATATGAAGAGTGTGCATGCATATTTAATTATTGCAAGTTAAGTTCCTTCTTAATATTTTCAAAAAAGTTTTACTTGGGCTTTGATCCATGTCAAAAAAATTTCCAAAGCCTCTAAGGAGTCCGGCCACAGGGACGCCCAGTTTGAGGGTTCTATCCAGGGATGCACAACTACAGCTCATGTGGAAGTGGTAGGACTTTGCTATAGATGCTTCGGTAATTTATTCCTAGTGTAGGATCTGCATTTCATTATTGGTATTCAGTTATTTATTTGACCTTGTATATCAAGGTTATGGTTTCATTTTACTATTGTATTCTATTATTGAACTGATAGTTGATTCGTTCACCTTTGTATATATTATTCATCTGTGTTGGATTCAGTTATCAGTTTGTGTTGATGTTTAATTATTATTTACTTCAAAATGTTGTTAATTAATGAAAGATAAAATTTGGCACGAGTCTAATTAAATTACTAGGTGGTTAGTAAATTTAAAAAGTTTTTCGACAGTGATGCTAAGAATGAGCCATATGAGACCAACATTTTATTTTATCACGGGCTGGGCACCTGGTATTTTAATTGGCGAGGTGTCACAAGAGGTTACTTGTGTTTCCAAAATTTTTTCAAATAAGAAAGAACTTCATGCGTTTTGTTGGGCTATTTCTTCGTATTACTTTCTGCACAGAAAATCGAACAACATCAGAAAGAATCAAGGAAGTTATGGATGAATAACAAAAAAAAATAAAAATTAATGCTAAATTTATCTCATAACCTCTTTATGGTCACCTACGGCCCCTATAGGGTTCACCACCCTCTAGGATGAGTACATGATCCGATTCCTCTGCTACTAAGCCTTACGACTACTAGTCCTTGTTGGAATCTGGTAGGTTCACGATGACGACACTCTTAACCTTCCTTTCTTTAAGATAATAAATATTCTCATTTGATCTAACCCACATGTAACAATAGTATATTTATGGGATTCCAAGGATCCTCCCATTTATTTTGTTGATCCCATTTATAATCCTCCATGTGTTCGGATAATATGGGATCAGACCATACTAAAAAAGTCATAATATTATAAAAAAAATTATTTTAAGGGAAAAGTGTTGTTTGACTCTGCTACGAATAGGAAAAACATCCAATGACCCGACTCAATGTTATAATAGTCCTTTGGGATAATCTTCTATTTCAACAACTACTCACTCTGGGATATAATGACTCCATAAGTCCTTTGTTATGTTATCATTGATCGACTAAATCATCTTTTAAACGATAGAGAATTAAGGTAAATGTCATTTTCCTTCCTATATTTGGATTTTTAGGATAATGCTTTTCAAGTTTATAAATCTAGACCCTGTGGTACAATAGCATTTATAAATCTAGTCCCTATGGTACAATACCTTTATTTTTTTGCTCCGCGCCAGCGGCACTATTTTTCACCATTTTTCATGGTATTTTTAGTACAGGGACTAAATTTATAAAATTATATGGAGTGTCCTATTTTTATACACTTTGAGCACTATGAGGACCTTTTCCCAAAACCCCCTTTAAACAATGTAATGGATACACCAAGGTAATACAAATGGTTTTTAAAAGAGAAAATTGCAGACAATAAAAGATGGGAAATAAGTGAACTTACAATCAATAGAGATGCATGTAAGAAAAAATCTCCAATTAAACCTATTTGTATGCATTGGCTTAATTCCAAATAAAACATTTAGATTTAAAGGTCAGTTTGATTTGTTGACCATTCAATCCTATAACGTCTTTGATTAAAGCCGTAGAAGAAAAGCTTCGGAGATTACATATCATGTCATGTTTAATGCCACATTTTATCTTCGTGTTTCTGAGGATCTCTCAGGAATAAATGCTAATGAATTTGATCTTTGGAATTTATTTATTTCTGTGTGTTTGTTTTTATAAAAATTATTTTGTTATGCCCCGACCCAGATTCATGGGCTATCCATAGTCAACCCAGACTAACTTAAGCGTTAGGTGTGAAGTGCATTGAAATAACCTACATAATGTTTCTAGTCCAATATTTTTTTTATTGACATTTTACTTGTTTAGCATGTGATTACAATTTCAAATTTCAATATATGAGGGACTCGTGGGGAGCACCCCGAAGTCCAATCATATAGAGATGCTAATGTAATAATAAAAAAATTACTTACCTGTATAACACTCTCAAAATATGAAACCGCTCCCAACCTTCCCAACAAAGCGAGGGAGTGATCCAAATGCTCATTGGAAAATGCAGAAATGAAGTATAGAATCAAACGACAAAAAGAATACTCAAGCACGCTATACCTACGTGTAGATGCAACAACCTTGTATACATATATAAACACACATATACATATACTTAATGCATGAAATAGTTTACTTCGGAAAATCTTATTTATCTAGATTAATTCAACTTAATCGTGGAAAAGAATTTCTTTTTCTCATTTTAGCATTTCTCACTTTATTTAACACACATGGTTAAATACTTGAAACTGTTACACTTGGTCCGACTGAAAATCATTCTTTACCAAAATTACCCTTTTCATTTTAACCATTCCACATTAGTATTTTCATTGAAAACCACCCTTTCAACACACGCGAGCATCATGTTAAAAAATACTTATTTAGTCTTTGAAAACCTTTTACAATACATTTTTGTGCAAATTATGGGTTTAACCCTTTAGGTTACCCACCCATTTACCCATTTATTATACCTTTCCTTTGCATTATGGACATTAGTCAATTCACACATTTACTTGTTCATTTTAGCCTTTATCGCAACATTTTGTTAATTCATTCAAGTTAGATTGTATTAACACATTTCACAACAGAATCCTTTTCTTGACATGTTCCTTATTCCTTTATCTTTTCTCAAAATCTTCTAATAATCGCATACATCAATGGGTCCACACTACCAGCTTTGAGCACCAAATGATCTGGCAAGTAGTTTTAGGCCTTTCACCAGAGGGCTCTAGGACCTCCTTAACTTTTACGGTGTCATTCGAGTTCCTTTACTTGTGTTTTTAACATTTTTCTAATGTCCACATGGTTTGAGCGTTCTTTTTACCTGACAAAAGCCAAAACCCGGGGTTTCACCCCAACTTGTGTTATATTACCAATTAATGTCTAATATGCCCATATGTTCTCTCAGCTAGGCCGATGGCGTCCTCCACCCGGACGAGGCCAAGATGATCTCTCAGCCAATATCAGACGACCCTTAAGTGGGCCTCCCCTCATCAAGCCTGGATGACCCTACGAGGGTACGACCCCTTATCGGGCCTAGACGACCCTTCAGTGGGCTGACCCCCTCATCATGTATTGAATGACCCTACGAGGGTACGACCCCTCATCAGGCCCAGACGACCCTTCAGTGGTCCGACCCCTCATCATATCTCGGATGACCCTACGAGGGTATGACCCATCATTAGGCATAGACAACCCTTCAATGGGCTGATCCCTCATCACATCTCGGATGACCCTATGAGGGTACGATAGTACGAGGCCCGGAGTAGGCTTGGTTCACTGCCAGCAGGAAATTTTCCCTTGGCCTCGCATTATAGGCTGAGGGTGACATCATCACAGCGCGTGATTCGGTAGACGCGCGGAACAGTGGGTGTGGAACTCATATGGCACGTGGAAGACTGTTATAACAATATTAACCCCTCACGTGAGGGAATATTATGTCATCATTAATCACAGGTGGCACCCCCAAGTGTCAATAGGGGATTGGCTAGATCATAGCTGACATGCACCATGCATGGTTGGGGGGTGAACTACTCCCCCGAAGACTTATATATACCTGTCACCTATAACCCTGAAGGGACGAATAATTATAACCCTAGCTAAAACTCTTCTTCTACACACAGTAGAGAGAGTGAGTGAGCATATGTGCATTGTATCCAAGGCCAATAATGCCTATACTTAGTGGATCACACACTCACAGTGGATGTAGGCCTAATTGGCTGAACCACTATGTGGCACCCCGCCTAATGAATTACCGGGTGATCAGTCCTTTATTAAATTATAATCAAGGTGAACGGTTGGTTCATTCTTAGCATCACTGTCGCAAAAATAAATTTTACAATTAAACACCCTAAATAATAAAGCTAAGTGACAAAACCATTTTTAAGACATCAATAACTAAGTTCATTTAAAAACCAACATTTGAACTTTACATAAATCATAGTTTAAGAAACACCCAACAACTATACTGGAACATATGATCTAAATAATTTAAACATCCAACTAATTAATTCCAACATTAAAACTTAAAGGAATACATCCTGACAGTAATAAATCCCAAAGTATGAATACTGGAAATTAACGAATCACAATCTCTGATAAAAACAATTGAATAATGGAAAAAGGGCGACACATGCCCAACTGGATAAAATAGTGCCAGGAGTGGAATCAACAATGACGTCATCTAAGCAAGAGGCCTGCAACTCCCACCTAAGCTACATCGCGTTCCTTCCAAAGGATCCTATGCAAGACACCCCTGTGGCTGGGCACCTGTAATATATAGATATATATATACAAGAGAGAGAGGAAATAGGAAACGGGTTTGAGCCCGATTGTAAAACAGTTTAAACAATTTAGTTTAGCAAGTATTTAAAATGCTTACCAGCTAATGCAACCAACATGTTAGTGCGGCACTCCCTTGAAAAATTCTCACCTCTCTTCTAATGTGCACACCTATCGCACTAATACTTCCAACAGTTTAACTTATCTTATCTTAAGTTACTCATAAGATTTCATGCCGACAATTTCAAATTTTAAGGAGGTTAATTTTATTTAACAGCAAAGTTCTCACATAAGCCTCATTTGATTATAAAGTTTCTCAGTAATATAACATACTTTTCAAGCATTTATTCCCAAGTTGAAATAATTATTCATTTCTTACGTACCATAGTCATAGTAGGTAGTTCCCAATTTTCCAGATTTAAATATATATATATATATATATATATATATATATATATATATATATATATATATATATATATATATATTAAATACTCATATAATATATATATTCTAACGGCACCCCACATAAGAAGTATGGTGCGGGCATACTCTGCTATCCAGTCCCCGTATCTCTCGTACTAAGAGAAATACAAGTTCAGAATCACTCTCGAACTGTATTAACACAAAACACATACAAATTGAGTCGAAGCATAGTTCCAAGTCACTAAGAGGTCAGCACATACCCTCACGTCTCTTAGGACCGTCTGACTATCGATCCGATAGCCTGTACCAAGGATTCCTATGTTCTAGGGCACGAGTCAATATCCCCCATAAAGGTCCCATCGAGATAAGACTGTCCCAATGCGGTAACCTCAGGGATAACAAGTAGCGCGGGCATGATTTTTACATGTATATACCATATACACAATCACAGTCATATATGTATACTATTATTCCCATATCAAATTTAGGTACACTCTCACGACCCATAATCATGATATTTATTCTTATTACTCATTATTTGGTTATCACGTATAACGGTTTGACTCTTATTCTAATTTGTGGGATTATTCCAACTTACTACATAACACTCATGGATTTCTATCTTCCCAAGTGAAATTTTAGTAGGTACTTATTCATTTTACAATGTAACTTCCTTATGAGCCTCACCCTTTAACATGTGTTCCCATTGTCCCTTATATGTAAAACACCCCCGTGAAATGTTAATCTCGTCTTACATCAACGGTTCCATATATTTCTAAAGTCCTACTGGTCTTATTTATATCCCCAAAATTTTCTAACATTAATATCCAAGAATGTCTAATCATTTAAGTTGGAACGACCTATTAAAAAGGGAATATGAGTTATATAGGAGGGGTCGATCGATCGATGGCAGGTGTTCGATCGATCGATGCTCTAGGGTCGATCGATCGATCAAGCAGGTATGGCAAATCTGCAGAATTTCCAGTTACGTGTTTCCTCTTCCAAAATCATCCAAAACGATATATTTGACTACCAAACGCCTAATAATTTATACTACAAGTATTATAACCTCAAATAAGTGATTTCCTACGTTAAGCATGCGAATTTTCATCATGAATAATTAATTAAAAGGGCATAATCCATAAAAACATCAAGAACCCTAATATTTATTTTGTTTAGTTTCTTCCCATTATTTTACCAGATTTCATACTCTTTATTTACTGTAATTTCGTGGTTCAATCTCTACATATGAATTGGGTTTCAAAAATACATCTATTACTCATACAACATGCGAATTTACATCTCCAAAATAGGTTTTTCTTTCACAAAAACTAGTCCTAATAAATCCTAGGATAATATAATTGGAGCATTAACTGAAATAGAGAAAGATAGATACTTGCCTGAGAATTCTTGGTTCAGATTTGTGGAGAGATTGGTGTGGTTGTGATCCTCATTGCACGATCTATCGTTTGGCGGCGACGGTGGTGCAAACGGTGGATTTCTTGGCCTAGAACTCCTTGGAAAGCCTCTCCTCTTCCTCTCCTATAGCCGTCTTTGGTTTATGGTGATTATAACCCTAGAAGATGACTCTTACTATCTGATATACCCTTAGAATTTTCGTGGGTTTTCATGCCCAAAAATGTAAAATATCCAAAACGCCCTCCCAGAGTGTTAATTAGGCCTAAAAACGCCCCGAGACCCAAACTAAACCCCCGGGTATATTTTTTTGACTATCTCGACCCTTCCGGACACATTGACGCACTCAAAATGACCATACGAGTGACTTATAATTTATTTACTTTTAATAGTCCAAAATTTAATCCCGACACGACACAAGCGCGTCCCGATATATTTCCTAAATTATCAAATTAGATTCTCGTGATAATATTACTAATCATAATTAAACCAATTACTTTACCCATAAAGTAACTTATAACAAAATAATTACTAACTCTCATCACGCTAGTAAGTGTTTAAATGATTTTTTGGATTAATATTAATTTAATATCTCTAATTAAATTTAATAAATCCCCCAAAATTAAAAGTTATAAAAATACGGGGTATTACACACTATATATCGTTATCTTATTCCTCTTATACTCATCCCCTTCTATACACTTATACACATATATATCGCCATGGCTGCCATTGTTATCACTGTTTGAACTCATCATCACTTACCTGGTGGTGCTAAATCTTTGCATCATCTGTTTGGCGCTGTCTGTTGGAATGAGAAGACATCTCTTCTTTTATACATCTTGACTTCACCTGACACTCTGGTGGTGAACCAGATCTCCCCCTTTGTGGAGCCGTTTCACCACTGAAAGAGATCCATTAGGGTTTCCATGCTCTTCAGTCTTTTGATCATTCAGCTCTCTATAGCTCAAACACATGGCACCGGAGATGCAACCACCACCTCTTTCTCCACCGGATAGTGGAGTAGGACCTAGTTCCAGTCTACCACCACCTCAACCTGAGATGGCTGATGTGGCGGCAGCCTTGAAGTCTCTGGCAACAAGCCAGTGGATTATGCAGGAGCAGTTCACAGCTCTTAGCCAAAACATACTAAGACCACCGGGAGTCTCACCGAAGATGATTACTCGAATGGTAGCTCCGGGGCAGCATGAGGCCAGGGGACCACCCCAGGCACCATGCAAAGACTTGCCGCCTCCTGAATGGCGAAGGGATATTGCTGACCCCCGACGTCTATGCTTGGGGAGGCAAGGAAACCCTTGCCCAGAAAATAGGTATGATGATCTAGAGGGGGAGGAGACCCTCATAGAATGCTGGGAGCCGTATGAGGTCACCAATAATATTGTGTGACCTCTCCAGGAGAGCAGAGGGAAGTGTGGAAGGAAAAATCCTGACAATCGCCCGAGGGGCTCTGCTTTTGATCGCCTGAGCAGGGGGTAATCCTTTGAAAGGCTGGGTCCAGTAAATGACCAGTGGGAAAAATTGTCTCGAACGAGGAGTATTGCGAGGTCCCGAAGGGAGATAGCATATGGCCGACCCCACGGGGTCGACCCCACGGACGGGACAATGTTCAAGGAATATTAAATAGCCGACATAGACCTTCTGCAACAGAACTTTTCGTTCACCTGAAAGAGGCAGCAGGGGATAACATCAGCCAGGCCGACCCTACGAGGCCCTGGAATGACTTGATCCAAAGGTTAGAAGTTAAGATTGGTGATATTCTGTAGAGACGGGATCCTCTTCAGAGAGGATACCATATGCCCACCCTTTGTGGCGAAGATAGTCAACTTACCCACGACATCAAAGTTCAAGCCACCAATGGTCACCTTACGGTATGACGGGAGTACCAAACCTATCCATCATATTGAGATGTAATAATCAGTGACATATATATACTCTATCTCAGATAAGATGAGGTGTCCTGCCTTTTTTGGCACTCTGATTGGGGCTGTACATGTCTAGTATACGTCTCTCCATAAGAACTCCATTAAAAACTTTAAGCAGTTACCAGACCGGTTTATCCATAACTTTTTGTTTGGAGTGAGGCCATAGAAGAAGACCACACACCTGCTCTATGTTAAGCAAGGGAAGAATGAGAGCCTAAGAGACTACATATCCAGATTCAACAAAGAAAAGTTAGAGGTTGAAGACTATGAGGAGAGCATAGCCATGACCGCTCTTATTGGAGGACTCCAGAAGGGGAAGCTGCTATGGAAGCTTGCTGAAGACCCTCCAAGGATAATGGCTGAATTGTTGTCGATAGCAGGAAAGGTGATGAACGCCGAAGAGGCGATGGCCGCAAAATATGAGGATGAAAAAGGAGTGACTAGTGGGGGTAAGAACCATAAAAATAACAAAGAGGGGAAAAACAAGTCTACAGATGGCAAGTTCGTTGATTACACCCCCTTGACGGTCAGTTGCAAACATATTCTCAATGAGTTAAAGAGTGACCGGTCCCTAAAGTGGCCTGAGAAGCTGAGGGTAGACCCCTGCAAGAGGAATAAAAACCTGTGGTGTGAATTTCACCAAGACCATAGCCATGTGACAGAAAAATGCTTTCCTCTGAAAGATGAGATTGAAAAAATGTTAAAAGAAGGGAAGCTCAGGAAGTACGTTGACAAAGGTGCCTTCAAGAGGGGCCGAGGGGATTACCCTAGAAAGAAGAGAGGTGATACATGTAGAGAAGATCCTCCAAAAAGAAGGGACGACCCTTCGGATGATGAGGACGACCCTGAACTCCCTCCAAGAGACGACCACGCCCTGTCAAGAGATTTAATATGATCTCGCTTGGTGTTATAATGATCTCTGGGGGTCTAGCAGTAAGAGGGTCAGAGGTCGCCGACCGGAAGGCCCATGTAGCTGAGGCCAAGGCAGTGACAAAAATTATGCACTCAACCTCTTTGGAAATAAAGTCAGAGAAGAGAAAGAAAGCTGACATGGACACCCTGATAGTGGGATTCTCAAGAATGAACTTCAAAGGCCTCTTAGACCCATATGACAACCCTCTCATCATCACTACTAGGGTACACGAGTGCGAGGTGCCAAGGATCCTAGTCGACGGGGGTAGTTCTACAGATGTAATGTTTTGGCCGTGCTTCAAAGCCTTGGGTCTCAGCCGTGCCAGGCTCATCCCATACAACCACCCCTTGATTGGTTTCAGTGGGGAAAGAGTTCATCCCCTATTAATGTATGAGGATGATGTTAGGATGGGGGGCGAGTGGCCGAGATGGCTCACAAATAAGCTTAACTTTTTCGTGATGGATGAACAAGTCTTCTCTGCCTACAACATTATACTGGGGCGAGGCAACCTCAAGGAATTCGAGGCCATGCCATCCACGGTTCATCAGATGATAAAATTACCAACCCCTTACGAGGTAGGGGAAGTCCAGGGAGACCAGATGACGGTAAGAGAATGCTACTTCAATTCCGCCAAAGAAAGAGAGGCGCACAACAAGGCTACAACCACCTATAATATTGACACCCTCGACCCCAGGTATGAAACAAAGTTAAAGAAAGGATAAGCCTTGGAAGAGGTAGAATCCATCATCCTCAATGAGGATGAGTCGAAAAAACCCGTCCAAATAGGCAAGGCTCTAAAGGCAGATATCAAAGAAGACCTCATCAAGCTGTTAAGGAGAAGACAAAACATCTTCGCATGGAGTCATGCAAATATGCCGGGGATCGACCCCGAAATCATGTGCCACAATTTGGTAGAGGGTGCAAAGACAGTAAAGCAGAAGAGGATAATTTATTCTAAAAAAAATATGAGTTCACAAGGGACGAGGTCAAGAAGATGGAAGATGCTAAGTTTATCAGAGAGGTCATCTATCCCGAATGGCTGTCCAACGCGGTCATAGTCCCAAAATCCAATGGGAAGTGGAGGATGTGCATAGACTTCACAGACCTCAATAAACATTATCCCAAAGATAGCTTCCCTCTTCCCCGTATTGATCAGATGGTAGACACTACCGCAGGCCACGAGCTCATGAGCTTCATGGATGCCTATTCAGGGTAGAACCAAATCTTTATGGACCCTGAAGACTCAGATTAATGGCTTTTATATCGATAAGGGGACATACTGTTATAGGGACATTCCACTTGGCCTAAAGAACATTGGGGCAATGTACCAATGCCTCATGAATAAAATGTTTGAAGACCAAATTGGGAAGTCCATGGAGGTCTATGTAGATGACATGCTGACCAAGAGTTTGAAGGCAGAGGATCATGTGGCCGACCTTGAGAGGAACTTTAACACAATGGAAAAGTACCAAATGAAGCTCAACCCAACCAAATGTGTCTTCGGGGTCAGAGCAGGGAAGTTCTTGGGATTTATTGTCGACCAAAGGGGCATCGAGACCAACCCTGAAAAGATAAAGGCCCTCATAGAAATGAAGACCCCCAAGAAAATTAAAGACGTTCAGAGGCTCACGGGGAGAGTTGCTTCTTTGAATAGGTTCGTACCTAGGGTCTCCCCTGCTGTTGTCACGACTAGTGCAGGGCGAATGACTACATGTATACTTAGCCATCTCAGAATTAGCCATCAGCGTAGCCATTATTAGAGAAGAGGATGGAGTACAAAAGCCGGTGTATTTCAACAGTAAGGCACTCCAGGGGCAGAGCAAAGGTACCCAAGGATGGAGAAGTTAGACTCTGCCTTGATCTATGCATCAAGAAAGATGAAGCTGTACTTCTAGTCCCATATAATGGCCATCCTCACTGACTCTCCTCTTAGGCAGGTCTTACACAAGCCAAAAAAATCGGGGAGGCTAATATCCTGGGCTATAGAGTTGGGAGAGTTTTACATTGTATATCAACCAAGTATGGCCATTAAGGTGCAAGTGTTAGCTGATTTCGTGGCTGAATTTACTTGGGAAGATGATGAGGCTAAAGAGGAAGGCCTCGATAAGACAGATACCTGACGAGGCAGAGTCATTGATCCATCCACAGACAAGGCTGAGACAAGCACATCTAGAGAAAATGTGGCTGAAAATGATGAGGGAAGATATCTATTTAGACAGGGGTCCCTCACTGAGAGAAATTTCTCAGAAAAATAGACAGTGTGGAGCCTCTTCGTTGATGGGTTCTCCTACGACAACAGAAGTGGGGCTGGATTAATAGTATCAGCACTTGATGGCACATATATTGAGTACACCATGAGGTTCAACTTTAAATCCTCTAACAACGACTCTGAATATGAGGCCCTCATAGCAGGCCTCTCCTTGGATAAGTATCTTAGTGTTGGATAGATCTTGGTCTATAGTGATTCAAGGCTAGTAGTGAATCAGATATTAGGAACCTACGAGGCTAGGGATGAGGGAATGGCCAAATACCTTGAAAGAGTGAAGTCACTATTGAAGAGATTCAGAGAAGTGAAATTGAAGAGGATACCTAGGCTCGATAATGGCTGAGCCGATGCACTTGCTAGGATGGCCTCGGCAACTAGGACATATATCAGGAGGACAGTCCCAGTGGAAATTTTACTTCGACCAACTATTGAAGATGCTGAGGGAACACTTGGCACTTGATTAAATATTTACAGGGAAGCTTCATGGATGGACCCTCTAATCAAATACATTAAAGAGGGGGAGATGCCAGAAGCAAGGTAATAAAGGAAGAAGTTGAGATACAGATTTGCGAAATTCACTCTCATCGGAAACACCTTGTGCAAAAAGGGGTTTTTGCTCCCCTTACTTAGGTGTGTGCACCCGTCCAAAGTCCCACACATCTTGCGAGATATGGACGAGGGGTCATGTTCAAGCCACATTGGGGGCAGGTCTTTGGTGAAGAGGGTAGTAACCCATGGGTACTAGTGGCCGACCTTGGGGAAAGATGCCATGTCATATGTAAAAAAGTGTGATAAATGTCAAAGATTTGCCACCATCCCTCACCAGCCCCATTATCCTCTTACCTCCATTACATCCCCATGGCCATTTGCAGTGTGAGGGATCGACCTGGTAGGACCCTTGCCTATGGCCTTCAATAACTATCGGTTCCTCATCGTAGCAATTGACTATTTTTTAAAATGGTTGGAGGCGGAGTCGATGGTCACAATTATTGAGAAAAATACCTTCCAGTTCATCTGGAAAAACATTATATGCAGATATGGTCTCCCCAATACCCTCATCTCAGATAACGGGACTCAATTCAAGAATACATATCTGGAGAAGTACTATGAAAGGGTGAGTATTAAACAATTCTTCTCTACCCCAGGCAAACCTGAAGCCAACGGGAAAATGGAAGTTATAAACATAACAATCCTAGATGGGATCAAGAAAAAACTCGAGGAGGTAAAAGGAAGATGGGTTAAGGAGTTGTACGCTGTACTGTGGGCCTACAGGACGACGACAAAGACACCGACTGGAGAAACCCCGTTCATGCTGGCGTATGGCTTAGAAGCCATCATCCCCACTGAGATTGGGTTTCCTACTCATAGGGTCCAAATATATGACCCCCAGAGAAATATGGAAGAGAGGAGACTTGACTTAGACCTGACCGAGGAAAGGAGGGAAGACGCTGATATAAGGCAAACTTCCTACCAGCAGAGGACTACCAGGTTTTACAACCAGAGGGTGAAGCAAAGGCCAATCGTAGTGGGGGACTTAGTCCTGAAAAAGACTTGGCAAAATCCTAACAAACTCCACCCAAATTGGCATGGCCATACAGGGTATTGATGAAGTTGTCCCTGGAACGTATAGACTAGATAACCTTGAGGGGGAACCCTTTTCCAACCCCTCAAATGCAGATCATTTGAAGAAATACTATCAGTAGTGTTTTAATGTTCTATCAGAAAACAATTATAATGGGTGTTGCTCCAAAAGAACACTTGGAATGCTAATGAGAATATCATATTGGCCCCTTATCTTGTATTTGTCAATTCTAGTATAATTGGGATCATCTTCGCAAAACCACCCTCGGCTATGATGAGGGCAAATAGTGGGGACGACCCCTCATTTACACTCAAGAAAGACGAGGGTGGACTTAAAATATAAAACCATTATGTTGGTGAAAAACCACCCTCGGCTATGATGAGTGTCAATGGTGGGGACGACCCCTCATTCACCCTCAAGAAATACGAGAGGGGAGCTGAAATATAAAACCATTAAGTTGGTGGAAAACCACCCTCGGCTATGATGAGGGTCAATGGTGGGGATAACCCCTCATTCACCCTCAAGAAAGACGAGGGGGGACTTGAAATATAAAACCATTATGTTGGTGAAAAACCACCCTCGGCTATGAAGAGGGTCAATGGTGGGGACGACCCCTCATTCACCCTCAAGAAAAACGAGGGGGGACTTGAAATTTAAAACCATTAAGTTGGTGGGAAACCACCCTCGGCTATGATGAGGGTCAATGGTGGAGACGACCCCTCATTCAACCTCAAGAAAGACGAGGGGGGACTTCAAATATTAAACCATTAAGTTGGTGGGAAATAACCCTCGGCTATGATGAGGGTCAATGGTGGGGACGACCCCTCATTCATCCTCAAGAAAGACGAGGGGGGACTTGAAATATAAAACCATTAAGTTGGTGGGAAACCACTCTCGGCTACGATGAGGGTCAATGGTGGGGACGACCCCTCATTAACCCTCAAGAAAGACGAGGGGGGACTTGAAATATAAAAACCATTAAGTTGGTGGGAAACCACCCTCGGCTATGATAAGGGTCAATGGTGGGGACGACCCCTCACTCACCCTCAAGAAAGACGAGGGGGACTTGAAATATAAAAACCATTAAGTTGGTGGGAAATCACCCTCGGCTATGATGAGGGTCAATGGTGGGGACGACCCCTCATTCACCGTTAAGAAAGACGAGGGAGGAGTTATAAACAACGTCACAAGATAAATCATACAAGAGACAAGCATAGAAGAGAGAAAGAGACATGATATTATAAACAAAGTGTTACAAATGCTTGTTAAACAGAAATAGAGTACAAGAATATTGGTTACATGAAGAGGGTATGGGCTACAGACAGCCACCCTATTGAGCAACATCGGAGGGCAATGTTTTAACGTTAATTAAAGGAGTTTCTTCAACGACCAATACAGGGTGATCCTCAGATGTGTCGATAACTTTGACGTGAACTTGGGACTCCACATGGGCTAAGGTCTTAGCAATAAGAGGGTCATCCAACTGAGCTACCTCAAGAGAGGGGCAAACATACGATACATCATCAATAAACTTAAGGATGACCCATCGACAGGCCGTCTTGATTCCCCTCTCTAAATATTCAAGACCAAAGCCTTAAAACTTATTTGAGAGTTTGTAGGCCTCCACAGCATCGGCCTCAGACTTCTTCACTGCCTCGTCTAGCTCGCGCTTGAACTGGGCGTTCAGGGATTCTTCTTTCTCCTTAAAGAGGTCATCCCTCGCCTTCAAATCTGCATCTTGCTGCGTCATCAGCTCATCAAGGACCCTTACTTGTTCGGTCCTTGCACTCTCCAACTCGGCCTTTGTAGTCTCAAGCTTGGTCTTTAGATCAGCCTCGCACTGAGTAGCCCTCTCGGCCTCATATAACTTTTATTGGTTCTCGACCATCCATTTGTTAGCTGACGTAAAGGCACAAACAAACTGCACAAAAGAAGGCACATATTAAGGGGCTGACGAAATAATTATTGAAAATTTGACTGAGGAAATGAAGTAAAAACAAATATCTAGGCCAGAGTATGTAGACCGTAATCATACACCTTAGCCGGGGGCATCTTTGACAAAAATTCATAGTCAACGGTCGAGGGAGTGGAAAACATCGAGGCCTTGGTTTCCCTCAGGTTGGCTATGAGGGAAGACAGTTCATCCTTCAAAAATGTCAAGGTTTTGGACCAAAAGGCCCCCATGCTGGAAGAGGATCCGGTCCCCTCAGACGCCTCCACCCTCGCCCTCATCTTAGAATCTGGTCGAGGGTCGATAGGAACTTCTGCCCCCATTCTTTTATGGTTGTCGGCGGTTGGTTCAACAGGTATCGGCCCCACGGCCTTTGTCTTCCTCGAAGCGTGCTGAGGATCTTTGCCTTTTTTCTTGCCCAAACTAGATAGTAAACTTGGCATAGTCATCTCCCAGAGCTGATCAGATATATTGACAGGACGACTGGAAAGGGAGACGATACATCAGAAAGATACGGTGGCAAAGAGGAAGCACTTGGAGAAAATTAAAAATTGAACAAAAATCTACTCACATAATTTTATCAGGGGGCCAACCCTCAGGTCAGCTTCTTTGAGGAAGCAAGGGGTCATCAAGTCTTCAAATTTGGTAAGCTCTCCCTCTTTCACTCGCTCCCTCAAATAATAAACTATGTCCTTTTTATCCAAACTAAGTACAGGGTCTGACCTAGCCTTCATAGAAGGGTTAGACCATCTCCTTGGGACTCTCGAATCGTCTTCCAAAGGCTGAACCCTAGTGAAGAATTCCCAATCTTCAAAAATGAAGAAAAACCTCTTCTTGCAGTTATGGTTAGAGGTTTGTGCCACGTAGAGAACTTTTTTATCGAACTTCCTCGCCCCCAGATGATAATACCCAGGCTGTTTAGATGAGGAAGTGATATTATAACAGGCTAAGAAAACATCGGTCGAAGGCTCATCGGTGAAGGTATTTTTACACAGAGAGACATAACCAAGGATAATCCTCCAGGAGTTGGGAGGAATTTGAGAGGGGGAAACGTCGAGGGAGGACAATATATCCACTATAGAAGGGTGCAGAGGGAACCTCACACCCACCCTGAGCATCTGCTCATAAATGGAAAATTCCCCCTAGTCCCCTTGGAAGACCCTCTCATCTCAGTTGGGGATCCTCATAGTTACATTGGGCTACACACCAAATGTATGCCTCCACAGCAAGAGGTCACGATCCTTAACAGTGGAAACGAAATTTGAGGCATGGGAAGTCTCAACTGGATCAGCATCAGAATTCTCGCCATCATCCTCGACCCCCTCTCCCTCAGATCCCTCGGCCTCATCAACAATCGGAGGCCCTCACAGAAAGGCCATCTAGAAGGCATAAGAGGATAATATTTTCACGGGAACAACCTCAAAAGGGAACACTCCCTCGGCCTATCTGCATGGGCTAAGATCAGACGTCTCTCTCCTCCCAGAGGGCCTAGCACCTGTTCGTGGCGACGCTCTCTCATCCATCTCTCCTTCGTATGTATGACTCTCGGTTGGACGACAAGACGATCCACATGACTCATATGGTATTATTGTGGCTAAAGGAATGGGGAAAATGGGTCATACCCAATTAGGGTTGGCCCCTCGTCTCCTCTCAGGATGGGAATTCCTCTATTCACCTAATATCTACGAAGAACTTCTCTCTCAGGATGGGAATTCCTCGGCTAAATCATAAAGCCTCCTAAACATTAAGGGGAAGACCCTACACTTGAAGGAATTTGGCTAACCTAATTACAAACAAGTTTGCAGTTGACTAAGTTATACTTTTGGATTAAAACCAAAGAAATAAAGGGTTTCGATCAAGAACATTCAAGAAAAGGAAGAACTCAGCTCGCCGGAGAAGAGGCTGAAAAACATAAGGAAACCCTAATAACACCACAAGGGGGAATCAACCCCAACGCAAGAAATGAAATTGAAGATTAAAAACGGAATATATGGCAAAGAAAATTACCTGATGATGAAAACACTGACTGAATGAAGCTTGATACAGAAAGGTTGAAGAAATGGCTGTTGAGAATCTAGAGAGAGAGTTAAGGCACGAAGAAGAAAGAAAATGACTTAAGAAAATCATTTAAATATCTCTCTAATGAGTGGGCCCATTAACCAAGGCAAAACAAGGCCCATGAGGAGGGTATCATTAGGGCATAAAGTACCAAGTTAAGTGTGCATCCGCCACATCTGGGAAACTGGAATGATGATGGGTGCCTGGCTAGGTGTCAAATAATCTTGGAAAGTGTCACTCATCAAACTGATCATACACTTGTCTCAAAAGTAGCACTATCCCTCAGCCATCTCAATAACTTCGATGGCTAAGACCTGGAGGGTGATTGATATGCCCATATGTACTCTCGGCCAGGCCGAGGGTGTCCACCTGGATGAGGCCAAGATGATCTCTTAGCCAATATCAGACGACCCCTCAGTGGGTCGACCCCTCATCAGGTTCGGACGACCCTATGAGGGTTCGACCCCTCATCAGGCCCAAACGACCCTTCAGTGGGATGACCCCCTCCTCATGTATCAGACAACACTATGAGGGTACGACCCCTGATCAGGCCCAAATGACCCTTCAGTGGGCCGACCCCTCATCATATTTCGGACGACCCTATGAGGGTACGACCCCTCATCAAGACCAGATGACCCTTCAGTGGGCTGACCCCTCATCTCATCTCGGACGACCCTATGAGGGTACGACAGTAGGAGGTACAAAGTAGGCCTGGTTTGCTGCCAGCAGGAACTTTGCCCTCGGCCTCGCATTATTAGCCGAGGGTGACATCATCACAGCACGTGATTTGGGAGACGCGTGGAATAGTGCACATGGGACTCATATGGCACATGGAAGACTGTAATAACAATATCAACCCCTCACGTTAGGGAATATTATGTCATCATTTAATCACAGGTGGCACCACCAGGTGTCAGCAGGGGATTGGCTAAATCATAGCTCACATGCACCATGCATGCTTGGGTGGTGTACTACTTCCCCCAATACCTATCTATACTTGTCACCTAGAACCCTGGAAAGGGACAAATAATTGTAACCCTAGCTAAACTCTTCTTCTACACACAGTAGAGAGAGATAGAGAGAGAGTGTGAGCTTATGTGCATTGTATCCAAGGCCATTAGTGCCCATACCTAGTGGATCACACACTCATAGTGGATGTAGGCCTAATTGGCTGAACCGCTATACATCGTTATCTTATTCCTCTTATACTCATCCCCTTTTATACACTTATACACATATATATCTCCATGGCTGCCATTTTTATCACTGTTTGAGCTCATAATCACTTACATGCTGGTGTTAAATCTTAGAATCATCAATGTCCTTTACACTTTAACCTTGATTTTATTCCTAAAATCGTATTCATTTAGGACCACTTTGTGTAACACTTTTTTGCAACATTTTTATGTAAGTAAAATTACCATTTTACCCATTTGCTTCCAAACTCGCCTTCTACTCCATTTTTGCAAGTGTTAATTTTTCCAAAACACTATCAAGTTACCAACACTAAATTCTTATGTTTTTTAACTCAGTAACACCCTTTTAACCTTGGAGTAATATTCTTTTTAATTGGAAACATCTTTTATCTCAGTATTTCCTTTTCAATTTCATAAGTATTATTCTTTTACAATATTATTAAGTCACACACAATAACTTCCCAATGTTTACCGATTAAAACTTATTCAAGACCTTTATTAACCAATTTTCAAACATACATTTCTTTATTTTCTTTATTAAAGAAGTCTAATTACACTTATTGCACATTTAACCATTTTATCACATACTTTGAAGAAAAAAATTTATACTTTTCTCATTTCTTGTTTAAACCCATAAAAAACTTTTTTAAACTTGTTCACATATGTATTATCAAAACACTAGAGGTTTATATTCCTGAGAAAAAGGATTTTAAATCCTAAAATCCTACTAATGGGTTAAACATATAATTCTTTTGGAAATTCACCATACTTGCAAAAATATACTTTTAAAAGCATAAAAGTGTTTTAATTTCTTCAAACTCAACAAATGTCCATTTTAATAAATTTTACATTTTTGCAAGAAACTTCAAAACAATAATTTGCCATTGTTTAGCAAAATAAATCATTAATTTAAAACATTTTATTTCATAATTTTTTTATCAACCTTTCTAGAAAATATACCATTTTCATAAAATATCAAGTTTTAATATTTCAAAAACTTGAAATATTTATACATTCTTTATTTCCAGCAAAATATTATTTTATTAACATTTATATTACATAAAAATGTTTATTATTTACTATACATTAATTTCATCAGTTAATAAAATGAACCTTACTCATATAATCTAATGAAAGACTACAAATATACAAAATGTTGTCTTAATACTGTGAGTAAGGTTTCCCACCTCGAAGACTCCAAATGGTGTTAACAATATTCTGTATGAGGAACAACTCCCACATCCGAATGTGGCTTCAAAGGGATACCAAATGCACCCTCCAAAATGCTTCATTTTTTCTCCATTCAAGCATCCAAACAAAAACCCTTCAAAATCCACTTCAAAGTCAATGAAAGTTCCATCTCCATCTTCCCGAGAAACTCCTAACAACACCTCACAAATTCATAGCTCTTCTTCAACAATGGTGAATATGGGTGTATAATGTTCAAATATGGGGGAATATGAGAAGAAAATGGTGGTTTATGGTGGTAGAATGGTGGAGGAGTGGTGGTTTGTGGTGGAAGAATAACCCAACAATGGTGGAAGGCCATCATTCTTCCTCTCTTTCTCTTCTTGCTTTTTTCTCCCACAAATGAGCCTAAATCATCAATTTAGAAACCCTCCAAAGACCTAAATTCCCATTTTGCCCAATCTGGGATTGACAGCACGCCAAATCAAGGGCAAAAAATATGACAGCGCACAAGGGCTATCTGATAAAATATTTTTGATTCGTTCGAACGACATGCCTATCTCGTTCGAGCGATATCTACATCTCTTTCAAAATTTGGCTTTGCACGACCTTCACATAAAATGGGAGTGTAATGCTGTGGGATCTCATTTAAAGGTATGATTCATGCAACCATTGCGCGATAACCCCATATCTCTTCTAAAGACATCCTTTTTGTCGATAGAACAACCCCTTGTTCTTATCCTTTTATTTTTTCAATTTGACACACAATTTTTCTATAATTATCATCAACCCCACTTCACTATATTTTACACAAGGATTTAAATGAAAGATTATAGTAGGATATTACAAACTTTCCTCCTTAGGGAATTACTTCCCCGAAATTCTCGATCTGTTAATCTTTAGGCTTATGGGGTTCACCAACATCTATTATTACCCATAGAAATCCTTCTAGACGAAGTCATCAAAGTTCTCAACACTAAGGTCACCCTACATGTACCGCATGGGATTTGTCACCCAAATTAACATGTGACATGTTCTAATGCTCGCCATCTGACTAACCATGAATGTCACATAATTAACTCCAAGTCTTTACTCACTTGATGGTCATATCCAAATAATTTCTAGCACCACCTACGCTAGTACCCAAGGCATACTGACGCCTCCATTGGTAATTAATTTTTAGTGGTTAACACTCACTCAATGTGAACCACAATACTACTAATCATTGTATGTATCGTCAAAATCAATTTTATTTAGGACCATACATCCTGTCGCCCATATTCTTGAAGTTTTCTCCCTCTAATGTCTCAATTATGTAAGTTTCAGGTCGGACAACTGCTAAAATACGATATGGCCCATGAAAATTAGCCTCAAGTTTGTTATTCTTCTGGTTACCTTCTTTAGCACATAGTCTCCTTCCTTCAAGTTGGTCCGCTTTATTCTTTTGTTATAGAAATGGTATGTTCTCTTCTGGTACACTGCATTTCTTAAAGCAACATCCTCACGTACCTCCTCCAGCATATCCAAATCCAATCTTCGCATGAAATCACTTACAAGAGAGTTAAAGTTCAATAGTCTATGGGGTGGGAGGCCCAATTCAGCAGGTACTACTGCCTCAATCGCAAATGACAGTATGTATGGAGATTCTCCAGTCGCAATCCTTAGAGTTATTCGGTATGCCCACATAACAGAGTGCAACTCATTAATCCAGTTTCCCTTAGCACCATCAAGTCTTCTGTTTAACCTATTATGCAGAATTCTATTTTTAACTTCAGTTTTCCCATTGCTCTGAGGATGACCTAGAGCAGAATACAACTTTTAGATATTGGACTGAGCACAATAAGCGATAAATTATTCATTATCGAACTGCGTGCCATGGTCGATAATGAAGGCATAAGGAAACCCATATCTACGAACGATATATTTCCAAATGAATTGGTATACCTTATCATATGTCATGTCCACCAAGGCGTATGCCTTAACCAATCTTGTAAAGTAGTCCACAACAACGATTAAGTACTCGAATCTTCCTCGAGTGTTCGGTAATGGGCTGACTAAGTCTATTCCCCAAATTACAAATGGACAAGGTGAAGTGATTGGAGTGAGAGAAGCTTGTGGAGTTTTGCGAATGATGGAATATCTTTGGCACTTGTCATATTTCTTAGCAAAGGCTGCATAATCCGCTCGCATAGTGGGCCAATAGTATCCCTATGTACTAATTCACTACAGTAGTATCTTTCCTGCTATATGAGCTCCACAAGATCCTTCATGCACCTTCTGGATCAGGTCTTGAACCTCTGTTGGATGAATACAATGATGTAAGCCACTTGTCAATCCTGTCCTATATAACTCTCCTTTGTCCAGCACATATCTTGTTGCTTTGTACTTTAAATTTTTGGCCTTAATTATATTTACTGGCAAGGTTCCTTCTTTAATGTATACACTAATGAGGTCTATTCAAGATGGCCCCATATCTACTGTGATAAAATTAATTATCAGGTCTTCATCTATACTCCTATTTGCTATAATCTCGATGGGAATAGTTCTTCAGAGCCAATTCTTATTGCTGAAGCTAGTCGAGAAAGTGCATCTGCTCAGGCATTCTCTAATCTTGGTACTCTGCTCATCTGAATAGTTAGTAATTTGTCTATCACCTCCAATACTTTAGACAAGTATCTAGTAATCATCTTTCCTTTAGCTCCATACAAGTTCAATATTTGGTTCACCACCAATTGAGAATCACTGTGTGCCACAACTTGCTCAGCGTTAACTGATTGGGACAAAATCAAACCCAGAATGAGAGCTTCATGCTCTGCTTCATTACTTGAGGCCTGGGACTGGACTTGCATAGCATGTTCAATATCTATCCCATTAGGAGTATTAAGTATTATACCTTCTCCACTACCGGTTGCTCAAGATGATCCATCCACATATAAGTTTTATATCGGTAGATTATCATCAAACGTTTGGTCTGTCAGAATCCCATAATGGAATATTTTTCACCTTGCTTCTTCATACTTCCCCAACATTTCCTGAGCTCTAGCAGAGGAATCCTGTAGGTCGACAGTTATTTCTTCTGACCTTTCTTCTGATAAGGGTTTCTTGGATGGTTGGTCGTTGATAACCTTAGTTGGAATATCCCTTGGTATTCCTTGTTCTGCCTATACTCCCTCTTTCTCGGGGGTCTCAGTATATGTGAATTCAACAATGAAATATTCCACGACTTAGTTTAATAAAGACATTGGTTCATACAAAATATCATACTTTCCCAATTCTACTCACTAGTACATTAATCTGCCAAGTCGGAGAAGGATTTTTACTGATGAATCGGTAGTCAAAATCATTCCATTCGGGATCCTTTATTCTATCAAAGCGTCCGATTCTTCGGTTTATACAAGGCTTACCTAAGAGTCATATCAGTGTACACCATAATTGTATGGGCTTGTAAGTATGGCTTCATCCATCTGGATGCCTCAATCAATGCCAATGCGAACTTTTCCAAGTGTGGGTATCTGATTTTTGCTCCTCGAAAAGCTTTACTGGTGTAGTAGAATAGTTTTTGAACTCAATTTTCTTCTCGGATCAAGGCATAACTTGTAGCTGCTTCAGAGACAGCTAAGTACAAATACAACATTTCTCTCGAAATTGATCGAGAGATCATTGGAGGTAATCCTATGTACTTCTTCAATTCAAGAAATTCCTTTTCACATTCGTCATTCCATTTAAATCTCTTTCTGAGAAATTTAAATAATGGTGGGCACCTATAAGTAGCTCAGGACACAAATCTGTTCCAGGTTGCTACTCGCCTAGGTAGACTTTGTAAATCTTTTTTGCAAGTAAAGGACTGCATTTTAATCAACGCCTTGATTTTTGTCAGATTTTCTTCAATTCCCCTCTAATTAACTATATACCCGAGGAATATTGCTTCTTGCATACTAAATACGCACTTGGTCGAATTCAACCTCATTTGGTGTTTCTTCAATTGGTCAAAAGTATGGCTGAGGTCGACAATGTGATCGAATATTTTCTTGTTCTTCGTCTACATGCCGTCTACGTACGCTTCCATATTCTTGCCTATTTTATCCTCAAAAACTTTTTTCACCAATCTTTGCTAAGTAGCACCTGCATTTTTCAAACCAAATGGCATGACATTATAGCAATAAGTTCCTCGGGGAGTAATAAAAAAAAATTATCCCTGTCTTTAGGTTTTATCTTGACCTGGTTATAACCAGAGTATGCATCCATGAAACTGAGCAGTTCATGTACTGAAGTGCTGACAACAAGACGATCAATTCGTGGTAAAGGAAAGTGATCCTTTAGGCACGCTTTGTTTAAATACGTTAAGTCTATGTACATTCTCCACTTTTTATTCTTTTTCTTGACCATTAGTATATTGGCCAACCAATCTCGATGCTTCATGTCATCAATGAAAGCAGCTTTTTGAAGCTTTTCAACTTCCTCCTGAATTGCTTGATTCTTCCCGGGGCTAAGAGCACTTTGCCTTTGGTTCACAGGATTGACATCCTTATTAACATTGAGCTCATGGAAAAGAAATTTGGGAGCAATCACGGGCATATCTTCATGACTCCAGGTGAACACATGCTTCCTTTGTCTAAGGAAATTCACTAGTTCCTGTTTAAGAATAGGATCCAACATTGTTCATATTTGAGTGGTACGTTATGGCTTGTCGTCATCCATCCCGAT
Source organism: Sambucus nigra (assembly GCA_949130495.1). NCBI lineage: Eukaryota > Viridiplantae > Streptophyta > Magnoliopsida > Dipsacales > Adoxaceae > Sambucus > Sambucus nigra. Next base: position 375,665,153 of record OX422214.1, on the reverse strand, counting down.
ACTCTCTATTTCCTTAACTATCTATCACTTCACCAATTATGTGTCTTCCCTTAGGTCTAAGGTTTGAACCTCAGATTCATCACGGGGTTCAGAGGTATCCACTTGGTAAGTGGTGGTTATTTTTTTTTATGTCTGCTAAATATTCTTCCTCGACAAATGAGTAGTAGCATTCTCGAGCTACTTCTTCAACCCCACTCTTCCTATTATCATGTTATAAGAAGAATGGACATTTTTGTCCTTTACAAAGAAACAAATCTTCTCTATTAAGCTGGCTAGATGGTCGTGTGCCGATCAACACCTCTACCTTAATTATTCCCAAAGGGAATACTTTTTCGCTAGAAAAATATTTTTTAAAGTCTGTGGTAGGGCTCCAACTGGTTGAGATTGAAGTCTAAACTTTTAAAATAAGGGTAAAACATAATATCTATTGAGCTGCCATTATCAACTAGTACTCTGGAAAAAAATATATTCTCCTTTCTGAATTTAATTATGAGAGGATCATCATGGGGGTACAGTACCCCTGAAAGGTAATTTTTAGAGAAGTTGATCATTAGCTTGTCTTTTTTGACCATCCTTGGGCAATCTTCTTCAGCTAGATTAATCATATATATATAGGAATGATCTTGTGCCTCGTTGAGGTAAATCTTCCTTTCAAAGGTATGGTCTCCTCCTCCTACGTCTCCACTTATAATCATTTGACGATCAAAAGAACCAAACCTGAGCCTGAATACCTCACATTCTAGTTGCCTGGGTTTCTTGTGTAGGTCAGGATTATACTCCTAATCATCTTCATGAGTCCTCTTTTTCTCATCTTTGGGCTTACAAGGAGACTTTGACCTTCGCAAAGCTCCATCTTTATTCTTCTGATCAACAAAGATGTCTAATTTTACTCATCGGGTGAGAGTTTCAATTTCATTTTGAAGGGAAATGTAACGATCTATTGTATGGCCATGGTCTCTATGAAATTCACAATATTTGGATCTTTCCTCTTAGTGGGGGAACTACTGAGATTCTAAGGCCAATGTACATCCTTGTTATGCTTGATTTCCTCAAAAACATGGGGGATGCCCATTATTAATGGAGTGTAATTTTTGTACATCTTGATTCGGTCAATAATACCTTTTTGATTTGATTCCTTGCTCTTTTTGGAATCGGTGTGCTCTTTTTTGTTAGCTTTACCTTCAACTTTTTCCTCTGAGCTCTGTTTGGCATCCATTGCCTTCTCGACATTCATAATCTTGATTGCCTTTGCCATTAATTCTGTCATTCTCTTTGGAGGATCTTTAGCAAGCGTGTAGTAGAGTTTCTCGGGGATCAGTCCACTCATAAGGGCTATAATGGTTGTCTTTTACTCATAGTCAACAACATCCGATTTTTCATTATTGAACCGAATGATGTATTCTTTGGTACTTTCTCCCACCATTTGCCTTACACTGAGTAAATAAGCAGTTCATTTCACTAGTTTAACTTCAAAGCAAAAGTTACCAATGAATAGCTCGGTAAGATGATGGAAACTAGAAATTTTCTCTCGAGGAAAACTCTTATACCAGATCTGAGGAGATCCTGTAATTGTTCCTGAGAATGCCTTGCATCTCATTTTGCAGGGGACGAAATAAATGTCAGTTGTTGCCTTATACTTCTCTATGTAAAGGATGGGATCATTTTTTCCATCATATTTGGGAGTAACTGCATGAGCTCTAAACTTTGAAGGTGTGGGAAAATCCACAATAGCTTGTATGAAAGGATATCCCTTCACAAAGCTTCTCTGCAAAGGGTTCTTAGCCTTAGCCATTTCTCCCAATCTATCTTCCAATCGTTGGATAGAACCCTTCCATGCATTGTTACTAGCGTCAGATCTGTGTGTAGTAGCTTTTTCATTCTGACCAGCTACTTGTATTGAACTCTCCTCCTGGGAATGTCTCTCGGTACGAGCAGTTTTTTGGGCATTTGATCTAGATTGGGCTGAGCCTTCATGTTGATCGGTTGGTCGTCGAGTATTTCTCGATAATGCCTTCGGAACATTTCTATTACCCCTAGGTCCCAAATGATCAAAGGGAGATGCTAAACTTAGCATTTCTAAGGCACTCAATCTTTCAGGAGTAAAAGACTGATCTTCAAAGGGATCCTATGTTCTGAGTGAAGAACTTGCTCCTGGAAGATAGTAAATATCTCTAATAGTCCTGGATTGGCAATGTCTACCGCTTCTTGGAGGTGGTGGTGGCATATTTCCACGAACAGATAAGGAAGGTGGCCTATATTGTAGGGTTTGCTCTAACTGCGTTATGGTATCTTGTATAGACTCTTGTCCTCTGGTGAGACTAGCCAAGATTCTAGTCAAATCATTATGAGTTGGTGGAGTAGAAGGAATAGGCAGGATTCCATTATCCCTAGTACTTGACTCAGGAGTATCAGTCATGTCTGGTAAATCGATGAGTGAAAACTCTTAGAAATATGCTCTTATAGAGGATGCCAATTTGTTGATGCAAAAAACTAGAATATAGATCGCTATTTGATCACAGATAAAATAAGTTAATAAGAGAGACACGGAAGATTTTTAAAGTTGTTCGGCTAAAGGAAAAAGCCTACGCCCACTGTTGTGCATTGCCTTGCCTTTGTTCAGGTGTGTCCTTCTCTCATGGATTTAGGGATTACAATGTATTTATATCCCATGAGGGAGTACAAGAGTTGGAATATAAAATGATGGAATGACTTTATAATTTCAACATTTACATATGTACAACGTTCATAATGTATACAACTGATGGTGATTTACTAACCAGGTTGGTCAGTCTTCCTGCTGTTGGTCGGGTTTATTAATATGTTGGTCGAAATTCCTGGACTTGGTTGAGGGATTACACCTTACTGACTAGGACTGATGCCACGTTGGATAACACATGTTCATTTATGATTGGTCCACGTAATAAGGCAATTTTTTACTTCAACAATCATATTTACACTTTACTACACATTATTTTCCTTTACATAGGGTTGACCCCCAAAATGGATGGATGAAAGTTGTCCAATTTTTCTTTTCATAATTAAATGAGGTCATATTATTTATAAAAACATGATTATTTTCCTTACAACATATATGAATAATCCACACACACACACACACACACACACATATATATATATATATATATATATATACACACACACACACATGGATACAAATTAAAAATAACATAAATATATTACCAATATATATACATACATATGTATCAAAATGTATTCCTTAAAAAGTTGTAAACCAATAGGGCTAGCCGAATGACCCGAGATCTCACCCACATATAGACGGTTAGGAGTTAGACCGCCCTCCCAAAACACAAAATTTAAAAAATATACAAAAAAGTTTTTTTTTAATTTTGTTTCATTTCTCCTAAAACATTTGTTAAAATTGCATTTATCTTTTCCTTTTTTTTTTTTAAGAAAAAATGTCTTATATGAAAATACATATAATTTTATCCTTAAATCTAATTATTTAACTATGTTCATAAAAATTAATCTTAACTATACATGTCCTATTTTTTCTCTTGCTTATGTGTATCATTTTAAACCTAGATAAACATGTGTTATTGTGGAGTTAATTATTTTACTGAACATTTGCCCAGCACGTGTTGGATGTATATTGTAACAACTCCCATTTTCTCAAGTAAAGGTTGGTCAGATATGATACGCTGAATATGGGGCTTGTTTGTCCATTAGAACCATTATCAGCGTCAATATTATATAAAGCATGTATTAATAGATCATAATTGAGTTTAAATCAATACTTCAATAACAATGAGAATTCAATCAAGCATCAATCGTATGATAAATCCAACATAAAAATATATATCTGAAACCGACATGAAATAAATAAATCTCAAGCTTATGCCCACAAAAATATATCAAATGAAGTAAATAAACTGACGTTGAATAGAACCCAAACTAGAATCAGCATGTCTAAAAAATCGTATGAGCAAAGGAGATCGCAAGGCTGATTCGTCAATAGTCCTATTATCCCTCTCTAGGACCTCCCCCCAGGGCCTAAGGGAGAAAAAATTTAAATTTGGGTCAGTACCCTAGAGTTGCAAAAACAAACATATTCAGTTTAAAGTGCAATAAATACAATCGATTCAAAGTAAATATCTCCCATCATCACTCACATGCGATTAACATCTCACCCCTCATTTAAGTGTGATATTACCCGCATCCAACCAAGTCCTGAAATAATATCTGACAACCATGCCAATTAATACCGAATGCATTAACTTATAGTCAACTTGATAAAACATAATCCTTTACATTCATATTATCAATACCCAAGGTATCCCGATCTTATATAACTTGTGAAGGTGATATAAATATCGATTATGCACAATATAGTATGGGTCTGTAGTCAACACTCTACATTCTTAGACAAATTAATTTATTTAGGTAATTTATATATGTCCTTTCATATATGTGAGATGTAAAGGCATCTACTAGTGGTGTCTCATTCGTGCACTATCAGTAAGTCCAAAGGAAATCTCTATCCAAGTTAGACATCACAAAGCAGACATAAGTGGGGCGCTCCCTACACAGTAAACTAGTTCATGGACCATACCCAACGATGACAAAGGATCCCAACATCTACACTTACCACTCATAGATGGCGCTGCTACGTAGTACCTAAAAATTACCTACCCAATGTCTATCTCACCAGTGCCGGTATGTGCTACGGTCTCCAATGTGAGAAACAACAAGCTGATAGAACCGTCCATGAACATTGGTATCTCCACAACAATAAGTATAAATGCACATTATTATTTCTATATAATATGTGCAAGTAATTACTCTATAATTACCTAAAGTATCCCACATGATGTCCACAAATATTCATCCATTAGTAATTGACCATCTAGTTAATTATTAATTCCTTTTTCTTTAAAAGATTATTCAACTATCTAGTTAAATATAATTTTTCAATTGATATGTGTGACACATTTGCATATTTAATAAATTCATCGTTGACCCAAATATCGTCCCACTAACTCGTATGGACTTTTAAAAATACCCCAGAACTAACCCCGATCCCAATTCATTCTGCCCCTAGAACCAAATCGATCCAATTCCCCGATCGAATCGATTCGCTTCCAGACGAATCTATTCATATCAAGCACGAATCGATTAGAAATGGGACAATAGCCTGAATCTGATACTTTTCCTTATTAAGGGATTTCTTAATTCTTCCCCAAGATCCATTATAATCGTAATTTCCTTTTTATAAACATATGAACAAGGACCTACTACTTAGTTACACATCTTAGGATGATTAATTTCTTATAATAACATGAATCTCTTTCCCCAAATCTCATAATTTATATACATAAATCAAGATCCTTAGCCCAGATTTTCTACCAAAACATTAACTATGTATAAATCCGATTTTGCAGCATATAACATGGGTTCAAAGTCACCAATTTCCAGATCATAAACATGCATTAAAAATGTCTACATATGAATCAAAATCTTATAATTTGTTACAAGAATCCTAAGGCATCTATCCTCAATTTGAAAATGTTGATTATCCTAGATTTCTGGGTTAACAACCTATGTTCTAATTAATCCTCTACGTGCATAAGATTAATACCTAACATCAAGTCATCAAATTACAAACTAAAACCTAGATATCATATGGGTTTTACTATGATAATCAAGAATAACATTGAACGTTAAATTAAGCAAGAAAATTCTTGTCTAAATATGTGGTTGATGAATTCCTCTTTGAATCTCCCTCTTCAATTCCTTGTTGTGGATACTTACGTACTCTCTCTCTCTCTCTCTCTCTCTCTCTCTCAGTGGTGTAGGCTAGGGTTCTTATATGTAACCTCCAACGAGTTATTAAATCTCTTAATATAGGTAATTATCTTACTCATCGCGAATTGGGTTTATTTTTCAAGTTTGGAACCCCCAAGTGGACCTGAATCCACAATTAAACAAGCCCAAAAGTACCCCAACATATATACTTATACCTCCGGGATCATTTCTAAAGGTTTAAAACACCTAAATGAGCCCATATGACTCTTAGAATGCATCCCAATTATGTTTATCCACAATTACATTTATAATCGAGTCACGCATTATGCATTAATTATTTACTACACATGCAACTATTTTCTGTTATAACTATTAACATAACATAAAAATCAACCACGCATGATTCTGAAGTAATAATAAATTACTCGTTCACAATTAATAAATTAAATTCATCGATTTAATTCAATTTCCACGAATTTTTATTTTATTCCAAAAATATTATTTTATTTATTCTATAAAAATATGGGGTATTACATTCTCCCCCCTTAGTAATGGGATTCTATCCTCGGAATCTAAAAGAGTACGTACCTAGCTAGAAGAGTTCAGGATATTTTACTCATGTCTTTCTCCCTCTCCCAGGTAGACTCGTCCTTCCGATGGTGTCCCCATTACACCCAAACTAAAGGAATAACCTTATTTCGAAATCGGCGTTCTCAATGGTCCAAAATGCCTACATGTATCTCCTCGTAAGTACCATCACGATGGAGGTCTATCTCATCAATGTTGATGTGCTAGCGTGCTATCTCATCTCGAAGGAACCTTCACAATGTATATACATTGAAAATGGTGTGCATCCATTGCAAGTGATCCGGTACACCCAATCGATATGCCACAGGCCCAATCCTCTCAAGGATAGGAAATGGTCCTACATATCGGTATCAAACTTCCATTTCTTTAAAAACCTCATCACTTCGTTCATGTGAGAAAATTTAATCAACACGTGATCCCCAACAAGAGGATCTAAGTTTCACTAACTCATATCCACGTAGCTATTTTGCCTATCCTGGACAATCTGTATCCTGACCCGAATTGACTATACATTATCTGAGGTGTCCTGAATGAAATCTAGCCCAAGTAACTTGTTCTCCCCCACCTCCAACCAGCATGAGGGTGAACGACAAGGTCTCTCGTTAATCGCCTCAAATGGTTCCATCCCAATAGTGAACAAGTACTAATTGTTGTATGCAAACTTCGCCAAAGGAAAATACTTCTCCAACCTCCCTTTAAAATCTAAAATTCAAATTCGTAACATGTTCTCAAACATCAAGTTCACCCTCTCCATCTACCCGTCAGTCTAAGGATGATATGAGGTGCTCAATCTCCACTCTATCCCAAAAGCCAGCTGAAAGCTCCTCCAAAAATGGGACACAAACATCCTATGCTTGTCCGATACAATGTTGAACGGTACACCATCCAACTTTACAATCTCTACGAGGAAAGTCTATCTTAATTCTCAGAGATTTATTCTTTTCTGACCGATAAAAATTCAACCACTTTCGTCAATCTGTCGACAATCACCCAAATGTAAGTGTGCCCCCTCTATGATATTGGTAGACCAGTGTTGAAGTCCATGTATATGCTCTCTCATTTCCACATCGGGATCTCCAAAGGTAATAACACTCCTGCAGGATGCTGATGGTCCACCTTCACCGACTCACACATCACATACTTGGACATAAAATTTATTATATCGCTCTTCATCCCAGCCCACCAATACTGATACCACATGTCATGGTACATCTTATCCCCTCCAGGATACACCGTAAAGTGTAAACAATGTGCCATAGACATAATGACTCATCTCAACTCCTCGTCATCTCGGATAACTAATCTACCCTAGAACCTTAATCCACTATCTGACCTGATAGAATAATGCACTGCTCCCTCGGCTAAAAACTTTATAACTCGTTCCTGGAAAAGCTGATCTCCTTCATGTTCCATTACTACTCGAATAATAATCTCGGGTGTGATGGTGAGTAATGCCAAAAATTCACAGGTTATGTCATCATCCCCACGAAGTAATTTCCACTTCGCCTTTCATACTGTCGCTAACTCCAACATCGTCTTGCGGCTCAAAGCATACTCTATGATATCTGCCTTTCTCGAGTGGTAATGAATGTCAAATTCGTAGTCTTTCACAAATTGTATCCACCTTATCAATCTTATGTTCAATTCTCCTTACGTGAACAAATACTGTAGTCTCTTATGGTCTGTGAATAGCTGGAACTTCTCTCCTATGAGATAATTCATCCATACTCGCAGTGCAAATACCACGTATCCTAGCTTCAAGTTGTGTGTGGGATTATGTCCCTTGTGAGGCTTAAGATTTCGTGAAGAATAATCTATTGGACTCTCCTCCAGCATCAAACTCCTCCAAGTAAGGATACATCTATGAAGACCTTATATTTTATCACTACCCGAGGTAATACCAGAACCGGTGTTGTAGTCAATATAGTCTTTAGCTCATCAAATGTCTCCTGGCACACGTTATCCTATACAAACGACACTCCCTTCCTTATCAAATTTGTTAGGGGCCCGACTATCTTAGAGAACCCAGAATTAATCAACGGTAGTACTCAGCTAGTCCCAAAAAGCTGCATACCTCGATGGGTGTAGTGGGTGGTCCCCATTCCATCACTACAAAAACTGTCCTCGAGTCCACCAATATACCCCTTTTGGATGCAACGTGTCCCAAGAACTGCACCTCTCTCAACCAAAAACCGCATTACTCAAACTTAGCATATAACTGGTGGTCTCGTAGTGTCTGTAAGACTACTCGTGAATGTTTTGCATGCTCCTCCGCAGTTTGAGAATAAATCAGGATGTTATCAATGAACACTGTGATGAACTGATCCAAATAATCTCTTAATACTCAATTCATCAAATTTATAAACACAGCTAGTTCATTGGTTAGGTCAAAAGGCATAACTAAACACTCATAGGACCCATTTCTCGTAAGAAATGTCGTCTTCGAGATGTCCTGCTCCCGTACTCTCAATTGATGATTACCTAATCTCAAGTCAATCTTAGAGAACTATTTAGCACCCCTCAACTGGTCAAACAAATCATCAATGTGGGAAAATAGATATTTATTCCGTATGGTGACCTTGTTCAACTCCCTATAGCCGATATAAAGTGGCAATGATCCATCCTTCTTCTTTACGAATAAAACTAGAGCACCCCATGGTGAAGTAATCCTCCTAATGAACCCTTATCCCAATAAATGCTCAATCTGATCCCGAAGCTCCCTGGTCTCCAGAGGAGCCATCCGGTATGGTGTACGTGCAATTGGTCTTGTGTCCGAAACCAAATTAATCACGATGTCTATCTCCCGCCTAGGTGGTAACCTTGGTATCTACCCAAACAAATTAAAAAACTCACTAACTATCGGGATGGAATCTAGCAAAACGAAAACCTCCGAAGAAGTATCCTCCTCGATATAGTATAAGTGCGTGCTCGACCCACCCAGGGTGCGGAATCACAACTAGATACATCTTCTACGCCAGAATGGCCAAGAAGATGGACCTCTCGTAATAGTCAACACATGCTTTATATGTAGTTAGCCAGTCCGTCTCTAAGTTAACACCGTACTCATGCATATCAAGTACAAGTAAGTCGGCTACAGAACTTAGCCACCATATATTAATCCCTATACCTTGACATACCGAACATATGGGTGCCCCTCTACCCACACTACCCCAAAAACAGTAATGTGACACGGTTTAAAACTATACCATATTAAATCTGGAACGGTATTGAACTGTGCCAGAATCAGGTGTTCCAAAATGGTCGGTTTAAAAGTGTGCCAGATTTGGACAAATAGGAACACTTTTGGCACATTTTTAAATTATGCCAAATATTTGGATCAAAGAAGAAAAAATTAATTATAAATAATAGTACCCACAAAAATCAACAACATTTTCACTATTTTTCGCACGTGTTTTACTAAAAAAAATATTCAATAATAATACAATGTCCGCACGGAAAAAATAGTACAACAACAATACAAATAGTGCGAAATAACATAAATATACATCCAGACAGTAAGGCTAATTAAAATTAATGGCTCAAATTCCATTAATAGAGAATTCATCTTAATACATATGAAATTCATCTCAATACATGATGCAATTTTGGAAATCTCTAATAATACAAATCAAATACAACAAGCATGTTCAAATACATCAATTAAATGGTCATTGATTAGGTATGCGGTCTGCATGAAGTGTATGACGGTGGTTCCCACAAGGCTTTCGATTTACGAATTCCTATATATATTTATCGAATGATTCAAATTTGCTCTGAATCTGCACATGAAAGTAGATAATGGCGAAGATCATCATGAATGCAACCTAGTTGGAATCTTTGCTATAAAACTCCATAAATATACAGAATATTACTTAAATTTTATTGAATGAAATTTCATATATAATGATCCAAAAAGATTTAGATGACCATGAGAGGGAAATACCAGTCAAATATACACCAGTTGTAATAAAAAAGGGCCTCGATACATGTGATCAAACATGTAATAAAAATTAAGAACAATATGGCTAAATCTACCACATAAATGACATTATGGCTCATTGAAATTGAAACTGGGATTCTTTACTCAACCTCTGCCTCTAGCATTGTCATAAATTTTTACAACAAACGTGTCATTTATTTAGAATAACCAACAGAATTACAAAGCTCAAACAAATATGCTAGGAAAAATTATGAAAATAGTTTTTAAGAAAATCTACTTATAGGCCAGAAGCCATCTTTACTAGTGAGTAATGTGTTAATCTGTTTATATAACTTTTATATAAACTGTTATATGAAAGTTATATAAACTTTTGTATAAAGTTTATATAACTTTTATATATTTGTTGTATAAACGTTTATATAAAAGTAATATAAACTTTGTATAACAATTTATATAACTGTTTATATAACAGTTATATAAATTGTTATATAAAGTTTACAACAGTTATATAAATTGTTTATATAAAAGACAGTCATATAAAGTTTATATAACTTCAATTTAATTTTTTATCAGCATCCAAAAAAACATAAAATGAAATAATCACGTTACACATAGTAAAGTTGAGAATAAAATAATAATCAAATGATACGTGGACATTACGTACATTTTATCATCTTCCCGATTACTCTGTGACATAATTTCTTTGAAACCAAAAGTCAATCACTTAACCCTTACGAAAGTAAAAAAAATCCCAAAACATCAAAATTTAATATGTAAATCAAGATCACACAATTAAACTCACCCCATACCAATTCAGTAGATCAACGGCAGCATTGCTCATTCAATAAAAACCTCCGAGTCACAAACCTTATTTCACACTAACAACAAAGCCAAAATTCAACCAATCAAAACATGATCTTCACTAAATTAATCATTATAAACCAAACGTTTAGTCTGACTATACTAATATCGACACTCGATATCAATGAAACCTTATAATTAATGAATTTTGTGCAAAATTGAAGTAGCACATATTAAATTAATAAAATATCAGAATTGGTATAGTGATCACGATCTGAAAACAAACACAAATATGTATGAATTATATAACCGATTATATACATGCATATCAAATTAATAAAATAATGTTTAGTATTTATTTATTCAGATTATGTTGTTTTGATAGAGTACTAAACTCTTTTGATTCTGCATAATTCATAATCTGTTTATGCCCTTTACTTATTTATGAAGATTATGTTGAGTGTTTATTCTGTAATGAAATGGTTTGATTATGCTTACAGATTTTATTGTAATGATATCATAAATAGCTTCATTATGTTTATGCCCATTACTATAATGATATTAGAAAATGGTTTGTAACTAATGTGTTTAATTATGTTTATGCCTTATGTTGCAATGATATCGTAAATGGTTTGCAAATGAAGTGTTTGCAATTCAGATTCATGAGGACTAAATGACTATGAAACCAAATCCACAAGTATTAACTATGTATGAAATACTAATTATTAACTGGGTATAAATTAAGATTATTAAGTATTAAATGTGGATTAACTCAATATGATTATGCAAATTGCTAAGAATTACCTTGGATGACCATTAATCTATATAACCATAGTTCTGATTAAGGTCAGTTAGTCTAGGAAGTTCATCAAACTTCCATTATTGAATACTTCTAGCTGCAGAACATTCACCAGAAGATAACTTGTTCGGTGAAAACTCACCAACTTTTATAGGAAATACTTTATTGGCTTGACCAACGAATGATACAGGGGCACCCTTTGTAGAGAAGGGACATTATAGCTCATGACAAATGAATTCCAATGAGATTAAAAATATGGTCTTTACAATGGATGCTTCTAGTTCATTAGGTTAACTAGGTATTCTACAAATCGTGTTAGGATACCATTCAAGTTCTTATCTAATCGTCTAAGTGTAATACCCCTATTTTTATGCTATATTAATTTGGGGATTTATTAAATTTAATGTGAGTGAATTATTTAATAAAAATCCGGAATTTAATTATGTTATAATTATTAACGTGACGAGAGTTAGTAATTATGGGAAATTTGTTGAATATTACTAATGAGCAAAGTAATATATTATATTGGTTATATTGAATGTCATGAGTGAGTTAAATGACAATTTCGGAAATTTAAGTCGGAACGTGCTCGTGTCGCGTCGGGACTAAATTTTGATAAATAAAAAGTGAATATTTTATAAGTTGCCCGTATGGTCATTTTGAGTGTGTCAACGCGTTCGGAAGGGTCGATATAGTCAGAAAAGTGTACCCGGGGGTGTAGTTTGGGTCTCGGGGAATTTTTAGGCCTAATTAGTAACCCGGGAGGGCATTTTGGTCATTTTACCTTTTTAGGTAATTAAACCCACGAAAATACCAAGGGTTATATCAGATATCTGGATTGTCATCTAGATTTAGAAACTCTAAACACAAGTGACGGCCATAGGAGAGGGAGGAAGAAAGCTCCATGGCAATCCAAGGCCCCAAAAGTCATCCGTTTGCACCACAACCACCACCACCGCGTAGATCGCGCAACGGACTACACAACCATACCAAAATCAGCCATATATCAGAATACTAGAAATCCCAGGAAAGTTTTTATCTTGCTATTTTCGTTGGTGCAATCTCCATATTAGTTTAGGAATGATTAGGGATGAAATATGTAGAAGAAAACCCAATTTGTGATAGGAAAATCCATGTAGTATTGGTGGATATGATAATTCTGGAAACCCTTGCCATGTAGAGGAAATTAACCATGAAATTTTGATGATTATAAGAAAGAAATTCTGGAGAAAGATTTGTTAGAAAACTATTTAAGAAAATTTTAGGGTTCTTGATAATTAGATATAATTTGGGGTTGAAAATCCATGTTTAAATGATGAATATGTACATGCCTTACGTTAGGAACATCTGGTATATTGTTATAAAGTTAGTAGTAAAATTCTTGGAGGTTTGGGGTTGGAAAACATATATTTGGATGAAGAAAATTGGTAGAACCCGTAACTACAATTCTGCACAAAATCGAAATACCTGCTTGATCGATCGATCGAGCATAGAGCTTCGATCGATCGAAGGTTCGATCGATCGACCCCTCCTGGCAGACTCCTATTTCCCTTCTTTAATTAGTTAAGCTAAATTTATCGTGAAATAATTCTTGGGTATTCTTAATAAAATGTTCAGGGAGATAGGAAAGACCAGTAGGACACATGAATAAGTGTTGGGAACTTTATTATAAGACGAGAAGTTTACTTTTGGGGTAATTATATAATGAACGATGAAACTACGTATTTCAAGTGAGAGATTACGGCGAATATCTACGATAGTGAATAGAGGTATACCTACTGAATTTTCTACTTGGAAGGATAGAGTCCACGAGTGTCACGTAATAAGTGAGAAAATTCTTCGAGTTAAGGTTAGAGATGAAACCTTATACGTAATACTAATAATGAGAAATTAAGGATAAATGTTGTAATTATGGGTGACGAGAGGAACCTATATTAATATGATAAAAGTGGTATATTTATATGATTGTGTGTACATATATTATATACATGTGAAAAACATACCGCGCTACTTGCTATCCTTGAGGTTACCGCACTGGGACAGTCTTATCTCGATGGGACCTTTATGGGGGATATTGACTTGTACCCTAAAAGATAGATATCCTTGGTACAGGCTATCGAATTGATAGTTCAGACGGTCCTAAGAGACGCGAGTATGTGCCATCCTCTTAGAGACTTGGAATCTATGCTTCGCCTCGATATTGTTGGTGTATGTGTTAATACAATTCGAGAGTGATTCTTAATTTGAATTCCCCTTGATAGGAGTGGTATGGGGTTTGGATAGTAGAAGTATGCACGCACCATAGTTTTATTTGGGGTGCTGTTATTATATATATATTATACGAGTAGTTAATATATATATGAGATTTGGAAACTTGAAACTGCCTACTGTGATTTGATAAGTAGGACATGGTTGATGACTCAAATAGTAAATACTTGTTTTGTGAAAGTATAATATGACACTGGGAAACGTTTTAAATTAATAAAGCTAAAACGAGAGTTGTATTACTAATTGGAAGTATCTTTTTAAACAATGATATCGTTCGGTTTTGAATTCTTATGAGTAAGTTAAGATAAGCAAAATTATTGGGAAGGTTAGTATGATAAAATGATAAGATAACCCATTGGGAAGGTTAGTACGATAGGCGTGCACATTAGCAGAGAGGTGAGAATTTCTCAAGAGAGTGTCGCTCTAATATGTTGTTGCGTTGGCCTGTATCAATTTAAATACTTGCTAAACGTATTTTAAATCAAACACACTTTCGGGCTCTGACCCGTTTCTCTCTCTCTCTCTCTCTCTCTCTCTCTCTCTCTCTCTTTCTCTCTCTCTCTCTTGTATATATATGTATGTATTACAGGTGCCCAGCCACAGGGGCGTCTTGCTTAGGATCTCTTGGAAGGAACGCGCTGCAGCTTAGGTGGGAGTTGCAGGTCTCTTGATTAGACGACTTCGTTCATTCGGATCCACTCTTAGTACCTTCATTTAGTTGAGCATGTGTATCTCTTTCCATTATTCCGTTGTTATTGGACATTTGTATTTCAGTTATTTCCAGTATTGTAACTATGGGTTTTATTCAGTTTGATTGTGTTAATTTATATTTCGCATGTTGACATTCGATTGACGAATGTATGAAATTAATAGGACTATGTTGCAGATAATTAATGTGGTGTGATTCTTACTTATTGAATGTTGTTAATAAAGTAAAAATTATTTTCTTTAAATAAAATTTGGAAAGTATGTATGAAAATGGTTTTGACACATAGCTTAATTATTTAGGGTGTTAAATTGGAAAATTTATTTTTATCGACAGTGATGCTGAGAATGAACCAACTGTTTACCTTGATTTAATTTAATAAAGGAGTGATCGCCTGGTATTTAATTAGGAGGGGTGTCACAGGTGGTATCAGAGCATCAGGTTCTAGTGTCCATAGGATCTGTACGGCTTATTTTCGCTTTCAGCTTAACGTTATTACTATAGAGCCCTATTTTTAGGATTGTTGTACTCTTGTTTTACGTTTAAGTCTTCATCTATTTGAGATTGGATAATAACTGTAGACTAATAAACTTCTCCACGTTTCAGATGCCTCCGAGACGTGCTCCGAAGGATAGGCGTGCCCAAGCCGAACAGCCAGCAGGCTCGGCTCAAGGCACGATGAATGCAAATGAAGTAGCCGCCATTGTTGCTCAGGCGGTGAATGACGCACTAGCGGTGGTTCAGCAGGCTCCACCCCAGGTTCAGGCAGTGGCGCCAGTACCAGCACAGCTTCCATATGCATGGGAGAGATTTCGGGATGATTTTCATAAACCGCATCCCCCTGAGTTCTCTGGTAGCTCCGATATTGTCACAGTTAGCCAATGGAAGAAAGACATCCAACGACACCTCCGTATGTATGAGTGAACTGATGTGCAAAATCAGTTATTGGCTTCCTTTAAGTTGGTGGGAGCCGCATTGAAGTGGTGGGAATCCACTACCACTTTGGAGGAGAGGGACACGATCCCTATTCAGTTGTTCTGGGAGCGGTTTGACCGCAAGTATTTTCCACCCGCAGTGCAGACTGAGATGAGGCGGAGATTACTCAATCTGAAGAAGGAGAGTCTTACCATAGCAGAGTATGAGGAGGATTTCACGAGACTACTAACCATTATGCCAGATGAGGCACCTACTGAGAGTAAGAGGATTATGTTGTTTGTAGACGTGTTAGCTTGGAGGATCCGTCAGCACCTTTTTGGGAATTTATCCCTGAGTACTTTCACTGATGTACTCAATGCCGCATTGCTACATTGCCAGGATCACCGCTTCCATCTACTGGGAAGCAAGAGAGCAGGAGAGTCCAGCCAACAGGGCCGGGTCGGGGGTAATAGTGCCAGTGGGGCACCATCGCAAGGACAGACTCGTCAGCATGAGCAGAGTTCCCATCAGGGGGACCCTACTAAGCGATTCCGTTCAGGTGATCCTAGGTAGGGATTCGGGGGTTTTAGGCAGGGCCATCAGGGCCAGCCTAATCAGCAGGGCCAGCAGGGCCAACACCGACAGCAGCAGGGCCAGTAGCGTGCTAATCAGGGCCAACAGGGCCAGTGGCGTGGAGGTAACGGCCAACATGGCCGTGGACAGCAGGGTCAGAAGGGAGGAAACTTCAAAGGCCGATGTTTTGGGTGCGGTAAACATGGCCATAGGCGTTAGGATTGCCCAGAGGGAGATAGGGCCCCACAGCAGCAGGGAGCCCGTAATGAGCCACAGAGATCACTTTTTCCACCTACCCTCCCAGCTCTAGCCCAGGTGCCAGCCCTACCAGCCATTCCAGCAGCTCTAGTGTAGCAGGGGCAGTTACAGTATGGACGTGTCTAAAATGTCCACCAGGCAGCAGCTCCACAGGCACCACCCGCGATTGAGGGTATGTTTCCTATCCATGGTACTATGGGTCGGGTTTTGTTTGATACGGGGGCAACGCATTGTTTTATAGCTACGCATTTTGCGAAGGCCTTAGGGTTGTTAGCCACAGCTGAGAGCATAGTGACGTGTGTGGACTCACCACTGGGGAGTGGGTCACTTATTTTTGTTATATGCCGGGGAGTGGGGGTAGATATCGGTAGTTTGGTATTACCTGCGGACATGTTAGAAGTAGACATGCACGAGCATGACGTGATTATTGGTATGGATTGGTTCGCAGCTTATAGAGCCATGATTGATTGCTTCGGTGGGAGCATTATTTTTGCCATTCCGGGGCAAGAGATGTTTGTAGTGGCGATGCCTCGCCCAGAGGGAGGCTCGACCGCTCATTTGTATTACATAGAGGAGGATACCTCTAAGGAGGTTGTGATTCCCTTAGATTCGATCCCAGTTGTCAGGGAGTATTCTGATGTGTTTCAGGAAATACCAGGCCTACCCCCCAGTCGAGAGATAGACTTTGTTATAGATTTATTTCCAGATACGAGACCTATAGCACGCGCACCGTACCGTATGGCTCCGGCAGAGATGCGAGAGCTACGAGATCAGATAGAGAAGCTGTTAGGTCAGGGCTTCATTCGCAGGAGTACCTCAACTTGGGGCGCTCCAGTTTTGTTTGTAAAGAAGAGAGATAGTTCACTGAGATTGTGTGTGGACTACCGGGAGCTGAACAAGGTCACGATACGGAATAAGTATCCGTTGCCTCGAATCGATGACCTGTTCGACCAGTTGAGGGGAGCAACTTTATTTTCGAAGATAGATCTGAGGTCGGGGTACCATCAGCTACGTATTAGGGAGAAGGATGTTTCGAAGACTGTTTTCTTGACGAGATATGGGTCCTATGAGTTCAGGGTGATGCCGTTCGGACTCACAAATGCTCCAGCCATTTTCATGGACTTGATGAACCGAGTATTCAGAGAGTTCTTGGATCAGTTTGTCATCATTTTCATAGATGACATTTTCATATATTCACACTCCGAGGAGGAGCATGCTGAGCATTTGAGGCAGGTTCTTCAGACTCTACGAGAGCATCAGTTGTATGCTAAGTACGAGAAGTGCGGATTCTGGTTGCCAGAGGTACAGTTCTTGGGGCATGTTGTTTCTGAGAAGGGGATAGCAGTTGACCCGAGTAAAGTATCAGCGGTGAGGGAGTGGGGACAACCCACGACACCGATGGAAGTGCGTAGTTTCCTGGGGTTAGCTGGTTACTACAGGAGATTCATTCAGGGATTCTCCAAAATAGTGGTTACATTGACTAATCTGACTCATAAGGGAGTACCATATGTTTGGGATGACGCTTGTCAGTTGGATTTTGATGATCTAAAGGACAAGCTTACTTCAGCGCCAGTCCTTGCGTTACTGCAGCCGGGTATGGAGTACCTTGTTTACACCGATGCGTCCTTACGGGGACCCTGGGGAGTACTTCAGCAAGAAGAGAAGGCTATAGCTTTTACCTCCTGCAAGCTTAAGCCACATGAGAAGAATTACCCCACCCACTACCTGGATTTAGCAGCGGTCGTCTTTGCATTGAGGATATGGAGGCACTATTTGTTGGGAGAGAAATTTCGTTTGTTCACAAACCACAAGTCGTTGCAGTACCTGTTCACTCAACGAGAGCTGAATATGCGTCAGCACAGATGGCTAGAGTTTATGAAGGACTAACAGTTAGACATACAGTATCATCTGGGAAAGACCAACGTAGTTGCTGATGCATTGAGTCGTAGACCAGTAGATGAAGTAGCAGACGTCTGCAAAGCGAAGTGGAAGGAGTTAGGCCACCAGGACGCAGTAGCCCGTTCTTTTATATCCGTGATGTCAGTCACACCCGAGATTGTTATGAGGGTGATACAGGCGCAAACCATAGACCCATTTTGCCGGGAGAAGATTGTGCGACTTCTAGCCGAGGGTGCTGAGTCCTATTCTGTTAGTTCTGATGGAGGTTTGCGGTTTAATGGGAGATTGGTGGTTCCAGAAGGAGAAGAATTACGTCATGCAGTGATGACTCATTCTCATGGGTCCCGATTTGCAGTACATCCGGGAGGCGATAAGATGTACCAGGATATGAGGAGGCAATACTGGTGGAGTGGGATGAAGAAGGACATTGCTGAGTTCGTGTCCAAGTGTTCTACCTGCCAGCTGGTGAAGGTGGACCATCAGAAACCGTCAGGATTCCTTCAGCCATTGGAAGTACCCGCGTGTAAGTGGGAGAGTATTTCCATGGATTTTATTACAGGGTTGCCTACATCACAGCGGGGCCACGATTCTATCTGGGTGATTATAGACCGTTTGACCAAGGTGGCTCATTTTCTGCCGGTGCATACAGATTACACCACGGGTCAGTATGCTCAGTTGTTCATCGCTGAGATTGTCAGATTACACGAGGTGCACCTGAATATTGTGTCAGATAGAGACAAGATTTTCATGTCACGTTTCTGGGAAAGCTTTCAGGAGGCTATGGGTACTGAATTTAGGTTGAGTTCAGCTTACCACCCACAGAAAGATGGACAGATAGAGCGTACTAATCAGATGTTAGAGGATATGCTACGCATGTGTGTTCTCGATTTTGGAGGAGGTTGGGAGCCACATCTTCCACTGGTAGAGTTTGCCTATAATAACTCTTATCAAATCAGGATTGGCATGGCTCCATTTGAGGCTTTGTATGGCAGGCCTTGTCGTTCCCCAGCTTGTTGGCTCGAAGTGGGGTATAACAAGTTTCTAGGACCAGAGGTGATTCAGGAGACCTCCGCGAGGATTGAGATGATCAGGAGTCGCATTCGGATAGCCCAGGACAGGCAGAAGAGCTACGCCAATGCCAAACGGTTCTTCCGAGAGTTTAGTGTGGGGGACCAAGTGTTATTGCGTGTATCTCCTATGAAGGGAGTTATGAGGTTCGAGAAAAAGGGGAAGTTGTCTCCGAGGTACGTGGGACCATTTCCCATCATCGAGAGGATTGGACCGGTTGCGTACAGGTTGGGACTGCCAGAACATTTACATCGCATCCACGATATATTCCACATCTCATCATTGAGACGATATCTTAGGGATGATATGGCCCATACCCACATTACGATAGATGAGATCGACTTACAGCCTGATAGCTCTTACGAGGAGAGACCGATGGCTATCCTAGACTATAGTGAGAGGAGATTGAGGTCGAAGACAGTTCCACTTGTGCGGGTCCAGTGGGAGCATCATAACGTGGAGGAATCCACTTGGGAGCGCGAGGCAGATATACGCGAGAGATATCCAGAGTTGTTTTTACCAGGTATGCCTTATTTTCCGAATTTCGGGATGAAATTCCGTTATTAGGGGGGAAGTATGTAATACCCCGTATTTTTATGCTATATTAATTTGGGGATTTATTAAATTTAATGTGAGTGAATTATTTAATAAAAATCCAAAAATTAATTATGTTATAATTATTAACGTGACGAGAGTTAGTAATTATGGGAAATTTGTTGAATATTACTAATGAGCAAAATAATATATTATATTGGTTATATTGAATGTCATGAGTGAGTTAAATGACAATTTTGGAAATTTAAGTCGGAACGTGCTCATGTCGCGTCAGGACTAAATTTTGATAAATAAAAAGTGAATATTTTATAAGTTGCCCGTATGGCCGTTTTGAGTGCGCCAATGCGTCCGGAAGGGTTGAGATAGTCAGAAAAGTGTACCCGGTGGTGTAGTTTGGGTCTCGGGCCGTTTTTAGACCTAATTAGTAACCCGGGAGGGCATTTTGGTCATTTTACCTTTTTGGGTAATTAAACCCACGAAAATACCAAGGGTTATATCAGATATATGGATTGTCATCTTGGTTTAGAAACTCTAAACACAAGTGACGTCCATAGGAGAGGGAAGAAGAAAGCTCCAAGGCAATCCAAGGCCCCAAAAGTCATCTGTTTGCACCACAACCACCACCACCGCGTAGATCGCGCAACGGGATACGCAACCATACCAAAATCAGCCGTAAATCAGAATACTAGAAATCCCAAGAAAGTGTTTATCTTGCTATTTTCGTTGGTGAAATCTCCATATTAGTTTAGGAATGATTAGGGATGAAATATGTAGAAGAAAACCCAATTTGTGATAGGAAAATCCATGTAGTATTGGTGGATATGATAATTCTGGAAACCCTTTCCATGTAGAGGAAATTAACCACGAAATTTTGATGATTATAAGAAAGAAATTCTGGAGAAAGATTTGTTAGAAAACTGTTTAAGAAAATTTTAGGGTTCTTGATAATTAGATATAATTTTGGGTTGAAAATCCATGTTTAAATGATGAATATGTACATGCCTTACGTTAGGAACATCTAGTATATTGTTATAATGTTAGTAGTAGAATTCTTGTTGGTTTGGGGTTGGAAAACATGTATTTGGATGAAGAAAATTGGTAGAACCCGTAACTACAATTCTGCACAAAATCGAAATACCTGCTTGATCGATCGATCGAAGCTCTATGCTCGATCGATCGAAGGTTCGATCGATCGACCCCTCCTGACAGACTCCTATTTCCCTTCTTTAATTAGTTAAGCTAAATTTATCGTGAAATAATTCTTGGGTATACTTAATAAAATGTTTAGGGAGATAGGAAAGACCAGTAGGACACATGAATAAGTGTTGGGAACTTTATTATAAGACGAGAAGTTTACTTTTGGGGTAATTATTTAATGAACTATCAAACTACGTATTTCAAGTGACAGATTACGGCGAATAGCTACGATGGTGAATAGAGGTATACCTACTGAATTTTCTACTTGGAAGGATAGAGTCCACGAGTGTCACGTAATAAGTGAGAAAACTCTTCGAGTAAAGGTTAGAGGTGAAACCTTATACGTAATACTAATAATGAGAAATTAAGGATAAATGTTGTAATTATGGGTGATGAGAGGAACCTATATTAATATAACGAAAGTGGTACATTTATATGATTGTGTGTACATATATTATATACATGTGAAAAGCATACCGCGCTACTTGCTATCCTTGAGGTTACCGCACTGGGACAGTCTTATCTCGATGGAACCTTTATGGGGGATATTGACTTGTACCCTAAAAGATAGATATCCTTGGTACAGGCTATCGAATTGATAGTTCAGACGGTCCTAAGAGACACGAGTATGTGCCATCCTCTTAGAGACTTGGAATCTATCCTTCGCCTCGATATTGTTTCTGTATGTGTTAATACAATTCGAGAGTTATTCCGAATTTGTATTCCCCTTGATATGAGTGGTATGGGGTTTGGATAGTAGAAGTATGCACGCACCATAGTTTTATTTGGGGTACTGTTATTATATATATATATATATATTATACGAGTAGTTAATATGTATATATGAGCTTTGGAAACTTGAAACTGCCTACTGTGATTTGATAAGTAGGACATGGTTGATGACTCAAATAGTAAATACTTGTTTTGTGAAAGTATAATATGACACTGGGAAACGTTTTAAATTAATAAAGCTAAAACGAGAGTTGTGTTGCTAATTGGAAGTATCTTTTTAAACAATGATATTGTTCGATTTTGAAATCTTATGAGTAAGTTAAGATAAGCTAAATTATTGGGAAGGTTAGTATGATAAAATGATAAGATAACCCATTGGGAAGGTTAGTACGATAGGCGTGCACATTAGCAGAGAGGTGAGAATTTCTCAAGAGAGTGTCGCTCTAATATGTTGTTGCGTTGGCCTGTATCAATTTAAATACTTGCTAAACGTATTTTAAATCAAACACACTTTCGGGCTCTGACCCGTTTCTCTCTCTCTCTCTCTCTCTCTCTCTCTCTCTCTCTTGTATATATATGTATGTATTACAGGTGCCCAGCCACAGGGGCGTGTTGCTTAGGATCTCTTGGAAGGAACGCGCTGCAGCTTAGGTGGGAGTTGCAGGCCTCTTGATTTGACGACTTCGTTCATTCGGATCCACTCTTAGTACCTTCATTTAGTTGAGCATGTGTATCTCTTTCCATTATTCCGTTGTTATTGGACATTTGTATTTCAGTTATTTCCAGTATTGTAACTATGGGTTTTATTCAGTTTGATTGTGTTAATTTATATTTCGCATGTTGACATTCGATTGACGAATGTATGAAATTAATTGGACTATGTTGCAGATAATTAATGTGGTGTGATTCTTACTTATTGAATTTTGTTAATAAAATAAAAATGATTTTCTTTAAATAAAATTTGGAAAGTATGTATGAAAATGGTTTTTGACACATAGCTTAATTATTTAGGGTGTTAAATTGGAAATTTTATTTTTATCGACAGTGATGCTGAGAATGAACCAACTGTTTACCTTGATTTAATTTAATACAGGAGTGTTCGCCCGGTATTTAATTAGGCGAGGTGTCACACTAAGCTCCATCCTTCCTAAGTGTATGCGTAATTTCTATGAGATCCCTTTTGCCCTGCTCTGTTTGTTATTGCAACAGAAGTGTTTAATAAAGGTAATTGTACTTTGATGTATGGGGGAGCTTTTAATCACTTTTCCATACCCCCTAAGATTCCTATCATTAGTTGCCTCTCCTTTGTAGATGATATTCAATCTTTTACTAATTGTCCCATACTTATTAACTTCAATTCGTGAATGAATTGAAGCCAATGACCGTGGATTGAAAACTTTACAAAATCATCACACATAATTTAAAAGATCAGTGTCTTCATCTATACAGTATTATAGAAGTGAACCCACCAAAATTGTGTTTTTTTCCAGAAATTGATCTTTCGTGTATTTGAACCATTTAGAGGATTTAGAGAACTATGTTCATAATAGTAACTAAGCACACATAATGATCACCTGTGTTTCCAACTTACATTGACTATTTATGACAATAAATTTTTCATCACACATGCACTGTAGAATGAGTTCTCTAAATTATGGAAAGGAACTGTGAACGAAGGGGAAATGCATACAATTCCTTTGCTGCCACACATAGATACCAGTTCATGACAGAATTGGTTGACCATATCTGTCCTTGCCCACCGTACCACCCTCAGTCATATTCTGCATGGTCATAAATAATAAAACAAGTCATATAGAAGTATTACAACTACACAAGTAACAAAACTGCACATATTTCGTCCTCATTATAATTCCATATAACAAACACAAATAAATGAATTCTCCCAAGTCTTGTGCTCTAACAAGGTTGTCTTTTGTCATACAAAAAAACAAGGTCCAAAGCATGATATAGGAACATACAAACAGATATGAGAACCACACACATTGACTTCTTCATCAATAATACCACGACATCCAATCATATAAAACTTCCCACATTGTGATCCCTAGTAAAGAAATCACTCTCGCTGCTCTATTTTGTTTGGATTAAGTGTATATCCCTTTAAGATAAATCTAAAAGTGAGAATGACTTTCCCCTATGTCAAAATAAGTACTCCCCTTATACGATTGTTGCACGAAAGACTCATCTAGTATTTTGCATATCCCATTAACACTCATATCATCGATCTGATTACACTTGTAGGTTACAAGAGGTCTCTCTCTAACTTCAGACTCCTCACCATTAAATTGTGCATTTAGGGAGCTCATACATAAGAACATTAATTACCCAAACATAATCCAAATATGAGTAGCCAGAGAGATAATCTTTATTACTCTAAATCTCATGTCTTAACCCCATTTTTCAAGAAATCTTAATAACCCACAAATTAAATGAGAAAAAATTGAACAACCATCTGCTCTTTACACGATTAGGTATCTGAACTATCAAGTTTAAGTGTTCACCCATAAGACATCAACATGCATTTCTTACATGAAAAAGACTAAAAACTGGGTCGTACTTTGTTTCTCTCTAAAGCTAAATCTAAGATCATTTTGTTAAGCAAGGATGGAACAAACAAAATGAGGTGAAATATAATACATATAGTTGTATTACCTTAAAATTCAAGCCAAATGTTTCCATCCGAGGTTAAATATATTGCACCAACTCTCATAAAAGAAAACCAAAAACTTTACCACATGAATTAAAGTGGATTCTCTCCTATTGAGTAGTGATCAAACAAGGTATAATCTATGTCCAAAATAAGCAGATTCTTCCTTTTACAACATGGATTACGAAATCCAATCTTTAATTAATAACCCAACAAACATCATCAAATGAGGTGCAAAATATCATCATATGGACCCAAACTGACCTTTTATCTATGTCTATATTGTTTCAATCCATGTAATCATTTTAAATAAAAATGTTATGCGGGACTACTTTATCATTCATATCTTGTGGGAACTACATAATGATTATGATCTATACACATCCGAACATAATACCAATACTCACAAATGGTCTTAAGAACATTACTCTCTCGTTCTCTATACAATTTTGACATTACACACAATAACCATAAGCAACAAGTTGGGTATCTCCACTACAATAGGAATTATAGAGAAGTTAAGAAAAACTATCAAACTGCATTCCCAAAACAAAACCTAATTCCATTATATTATCCCCCAAAACCTAATTACAATATATTATTAATAGTAACCAAAACATACATACAAATTGTTACACAGAGCTTTTCATAGGGAATTTCTATTTTAGAGCTTTTCATAAGGAATTTCTATTTTAGAGCAAAACCAGTTAAACCAGTTAAACGAGTTTTTCATAGGGAATTTCTATTTTAGAGCAAAACATACATACTTTCCTTCAACTGACAGAGCTTTTCATAGGAAATTTCTATTTTAGAGCAAAACCAGTTAAATGAGTAGCACACTTACTGAGTGTTACACAGAAGCCAGAAGAAAGTACCAGGGACTACATTACTCGTTTCAATAACGAGAAACTTGAGGTAATAGATTAAGAGAAAAAAATAGCAATTACTCCTCTGTTGATTGGATTGTTACCAGATAAGATATATTACACTTTGGCCGAAGATCCGCCTAGGACCATGGTAGAACTGATGGAAAACTAATATCATGAACGCTGAGGAAGCTATGGCTTCGAAGAAGAATACAGACGCTAAGGAGACCAAGGTTTAGGATGGTAAAATCGAGAAGAGGGATCGGAAGAACAATGGTGGTAACAGGCAGTCAAAAGGTAAATAAGCGCTGGAGTAGATGAGGATGTATGGAAATTATACTCCCTTGAAGGTAGATATAAATCACATTTTGGAGGAGATCAAGAACAACGAGGAGTTAGCTTGGCCAGAGAAAATAACGGCAGATCCTGATAAAAGGGACAAGTCCAAATATTACGAATTCCATAAAGATCATAGTCATACGACCAAAATTCGCATAGCTCTCCAGAATGAAATTGAAGCACTCATCAGGCGAGGAAAATTGGCTAAATATGTTAATCGCCAAAATGGTGGAAAGACCAACGACCGAGGAAAGCAAAGATCTAAGTCTCCTCATCGAGCAAAAGAAGATAAGAAGAGAGATCATGAAGATGATCCAGAAGATGATCCCGACCTCCCCAAAAGGCCAAGATAGCCAGAACGCGAGGTATTTTCCACCCATTTTGGATCATTTGAATGTAATGTCATTACAGGTGGAGATGCAGGAGGTGGAGATGTAACCGCGGAGAAAAAAACTTACCTTAATGATACCCAAGCTTGCTCGTACATACAACGAATAAACTTGGCTTAAGATGATCGCTCGAGGAAGGTGAATAGGGACAAATTGATCATCGGTTTCTCTAAGAATGACCTGGCGGGTGTACTATATCCTCATGATGACCCATTGGTGATCAAGATGAGAATGAAGGAAGTGGTGATTTCACGGGTACTGGTGGATAATGGTAGCTCTACAGACATCATGTTCTACCCATACTTCGACAGTTTGAATTTGAAGTTAGCCTAATTGGAGCCCTATCATAGGCCCCTCCTCAATTTTACTAGCGAAAAGGTTTTTCCACTTGGGACAATCAAGTTGGATATGCTTATGGTACATGGCCTTCTTGTCGAACAGAAAGAGTACGCTTTTTCCTAATGGATAAAAATGTCCAATCAGCTTATAATATCATAATGGGAAAGGTAGGTCTGAAGAAGTTCAAAGTAGTACCATCTACTGTACATCAATGTTTAAAATTCCCAACCAATTTTGGAGTGGGAATGGTGAAATGCGACCAGAAAGTAGCTCGGGAATGCTACTATTCATCTACAGAGCAGGAGGAACGCGAAGAATCCAGGAAGAAGTCTACTACTTATCAAGTGGATGAAATAGAAGATGCAGAGATTGTAACATTAGACCCTAGAGACGAGTCTCAACTCGTGAAGGGTCAGGTCATGGAAGCTTCCTAAAATATCGTTATGGACGATGAACACCCAGAATGAATAACCCAAATTGGTGCATCATTGGATGAATCGACAAAAAACAAACTGATAGCATTTCTAAGGCATAAAAAATAGACTTCTGCATGGAGTCATGAAGACATGCCAGGAATAGACCGAAGTTTCTTGTGTCATGAGGTCAACGTGAATAAGGAAATTAAGCTAGTGAAGCAGCGAAGAAGGGTGTTCAGCCCTGAAAAGAACCGAGCTATATAGGAAGAAATAGAGAAACTACAAAAAGCCTTTTTTATTGAGGACGTCAAATATCCTGATTGGCTAGGAAATGTGGAAATGGTGAAGAAGAAAAATAATAAGTGGAGGATGTGTGTGGAATTCACTGATCTTAATAAAGCATGCCCAGAGGATCATTTTCCTTTGCCTCGAATCGATTAATTGCTGGATGTTACCTCGGGGCATGAATTGTTGAGTTTCATGGATGCTTACTCTGGATACAACCAGATTAAAATAAAGCCTAAGGACAGGGAAAATACCTCTTTTATCACCCCAAGTGGAACTTATTTCTATAATTTTATGCCTTTCGAACTTAAAAATGCAGGGACAACATATCAGCGGCTGGTGAATAAGGTGTTTGCGGAGAAAATCAGTCATAACATGGAGGTTTATGTCGACGATATGCTGACGAAGAGCAAGAAAGTTATTGATCATCTAGTTGACCTAGGTCAGACCTTTGATCAACTAGAGAAATATCAAATGAAGTTGAATCCCACCAAATGCATATTCGGAGTACGAGAAGGTATGTTTCTCAGATATATTATTAACCAACGCGGTATTGAGGTGAACCCTGAAAATATCAAAGCCCTATTGGAAATATGATCTCCTACTACGAAGAAGGAAGTGCAAAGTCTCACAGGGCGAGTTGCAGCACTTAACAGGTTTGTGTCACGAGCAACAGACAGATGCCTCCATTCTTCAAGGCCCTTCAAAAAACTTTTGAGTGCAATGATGAATGCGAGGAGGCATTTTAAGAATTGAAGAAATATCCAGGGACACCTCCATTATTATCTAGACCAGTGATGGGAGAAAGATTATACTTGTACCTAGAAGTTTCAGAGAATGCAGTTAGCTCGGCGTTGATAAGAGTGGAAGACGGAGTCCAAAAACTTGTCTATTACACCAGTAAGGCTTTACGAGGAGTAGAGATCATATATCCAAGGTTGGAGAAGTTTTCACTAGAACTGATCGAAGCAAGCAGAAGGATGAGGCAATACTTCCAAGCCCATACTATAGTGGTGTATACTGATATGCCATTGAGACAAGCTCTACATAAAATGGAGAAATCAGGAAGATTGATGAACTGGGCAGTAGAACTTGGTGAATATGACATAGTTTATGAACCTAGGTCATCAGTTAAGGGGCAGGCAGTAGAGGATTTTATCGCAAAGTATACTCACTCTGATACCTCCGAAGATCATAAGTTTAATACAGACCAACCCGTGGATGTTACGGGATCATCAAATTTAACACCTAACCAACTTCCATCAATGGACGATCAAGAGAGGATAATCAACGAGCAGCGAGAAGTGTCAGTGGAAGACAAAAGGAAGCATCAAATATTCTATTCAGGAACTCTGTTTGATCAAGAGTTTGATAATTAAGTACCTGTGTGGAACCTGTATGTGGATGGCTCTTCGTGTGCCATAGGCAGTGGAGCAGGAATTATTTTAAACAGTCCTGATGAGATTGATATAGAATATGCTCTACGCTTTCAGTTTAAAGCCTCTAATAACGAAGTTGAATTTGAGGTTATGATCGTAGGTCAAAGTTTGGCCAAAACCATGAAGGCAGAGTAGGTCGTTGTGTTCAGTGATTCACGGTTAATCGTAAATCAAATTATCGAATTATATGCAACAAAGGGAGAACTAATGGTCAAGTATCATGCAAAGGTTATGGAGATTATGTCGACTTTTACCGCAGTTCAGTTGATCAGAATACCGAGATTAGGGAATGCAAGAGCTGACGCCCTAGCTCGACTGGCATCAGCAACATGCACCGAGCTACGAAGAACAATCCCAATAGAAATCTTGGTTATTTGGAGCGTAGATAAAGATTTGATAATGAACTTCATTACCCTCGATTTGGGACCATCTTGGATGGACCCCATCAGGGCCTATATCGAAGAGGGGGCTTTGCCAACTGATAAACTCACGACCAAGAAACTGAAGTTCAAAGATGCTCGTTATGTATTGACCAGTGGAATTTTGTATAGACAAGGAGTTATGCCCATCCCTACGAAATGAAAGAATTGATAGAAGAGGTTCACGCAGGGTCCTGTGGGGCCCATGTAGCAGGTTAGACACTTTTGCAGAGGATAACAATGCAGGGGTATTACTGACCAACAATGAGAGCTGATTGTGCAGCTTACGCTAAGAAGTGCGATAAATGCCAACATTTCACTTCCATCCAAAGAACTCCCCAGGCATTGTTAACACCCATTACGTCCCCTTGGCCATTTTCCATGTTGGGGATAGACTTGGTTGAGCCACTTCCAATAACCAAAGGAAGATTCAAATACCTTGTGGTTGCTGTGGATTATTTTACTAGATGGGTGGAAGCTGAACCCCTCATTGATATGACATATGATAAGGTCTATCAGTTTATTTGGAAGAGTATTATTTGCAGATATGGTCTCCCACATGCATTAATTACTACCCATGGAACCCAACTTGAAAACGAGGAATTCGCTGCATATTGTCACCAATCCAATGTACAGAAGATCCACTCCGCGCTAGGCCATCCCCAGAGCAATAGGCAAACTGAAGTAACGAATAAAAACCTATTGAATGGTTTGAAAAAATGGCTAGATGATGCAAAGGGAAATTAGATCAATGAGCTACATTCGGTGTTGTGGTCTTATCGCACTACACCACGAAAAGTAATTGGGGAGTCTCCATACATGTTGACATTTGGGAGTGAGGTTGTCATACCGGCGGAATTGGGTTTACCTACACATAGTACGCTTAATTTCAATTCTCCCATAAGCAATTTGATGAGGTGTCTAGATCTGGATATGCTCAAAGAAGTTAGGGAAGAAGAAGCAATCAGGAATGCTGCATACCAACAACGAACAACCTTATTTTACAACAAAAGGGTGAAGTAGTTCGATTTGAAAGAAGGGGATTATGTGGTGAAGAAAGTGATCCAAAAACATAACAAACTGGAGGCCAACTGGCATGGACCTTACAGAGTAACTGAAGTTGTTCGTCCTAGGACATACAGAATTGAAACCTTAGAAGGAGAAGAGTTCAAGAACGCATGAAATGTAGAACATCTGCGCAAATACTATCAGTAATTAAAGTCCACATGTAATATAGTTTCTTTCAATATGAATAAAAGTATGTTTCCCCCATATGTTCCTCTTTTGTTGAATTTTTTTTCAAAATATTGGTGCTATGCACTGAACAAGCATACATCCAGAGCAACAACCACCAACTCCGGTTGGTAGGCAACTCACTGACCACCAACTCCGGTTGGTCGGAAAACAATAACCACCAACTCCAGTTGGTCGGTAACTCATTAACCACCAACTCCGATTGGTCGGCAAATCATAACCAACAACTTCGGTTGGTCGGCTATTTAATAACCACCAACTTCGATTTGTCAGTAATTCATTAACCTACCAACTCCGGTTGGTTGGTACCAAACTAGGTAAGAAAATGGATGACCTCCCGGGGTATCCACTGTCTAGGCAACAAGGTAATCTTGACGAGATTACTACAACTAAGCAGGAACATAGGATGAAAATTATTCCATTGCTTAGGCCCAAAGAGTGACAAGTCACTATAATCAAACAACAAATGGGATAAATTCCATTGTCTAAAAACAAAACAGTATATATATATATATATATATATATATATATATATATATATATATATATATATATATATATATTCATCAACGAATAAAAAGAACATTATCTACAAATTATTTCGAAGGAAATGAAATGGCAAAAGACTAAATCTCTTTATTAAAACCAAGCAAATTACATATGATATGAAGTTTGATTCATTACATAAAAATATACTATTCTATGGGTTTCTTTCCCTCTGCTTTTGAAACAGGTTCCCCCCCAGCTAGAGGATCATCTATTGCAAAAGGAGAATTTATAAGGTTAAGATCTCGCTGCATTCTGATATTCATTATGGATAGTCGATCAACCAAGTGCTCTGGACGAGATATCTCAAAGTTTGAATGGAGGATGTAATCACCAAGATACTTAGAGATCAAAATCCAAGGAATAGCATGGGATGGAATCCAATTAAGGTCAAGTTTCAAGTGAGGAACAAGAAAATCAAGAACTCCAGGATCATAATAATCCCATAAGAAATGACCTTGATCCATTTTCAGAACACATAAGGCATTCAACCACCCTTGCTTATATCCTTCATTATTCGACTACTACAAACGAGCATTAAGGTAATACAAAGATTCATTATACCCTGCCATCCAAAATTCCCTAGGTTGCTTGTGAAACTGATAAATTAATCTCTCAAGTTGCTCTGGAGCTTCTTCACTAGAATTTCTTTACTTTTTAGAGCAGAACTCTGACTAGAGAGTTGGTCGGTGCACCTCAGAATCTTCTTAGACATGTCTGCCAAAGCTTGATTCTTTGCCATCAATTGAACGACTTGATTCTCTAAGGCCAATTGAGTTCTCGTTTATTTAATAGTAACCCGACCAACCCTTGCTCGTCCACGAGAAGAAGATATTTCTCTGCTACGAGCAGGTGTGGAAGATCCTGCTCGTTTCAAAGGTTTTAACTCATCCCTTAAGTTAGCATTTTCTACTTCTAAAAATGAAAAACCATCTTCATTTATGGGGACCAAGGCCCCCAAAAAAGAAGAAGTAGCAGATTTGAGCTATTTTATTTCCTCCTACAAAGCGATGTTCCCCTTCTCTAGAAGCTTGGCAATATCCCTTTTTCAAGCTTTAACACACTCTCTCTTTTTCATGAGCTAAAATGTATTTGTCATATCCCTTATCAGCACTCAATTTTTGGTACCTTTTCTCATAGCCTTGATGCAAAATTATAATAGATTCTTTATACTGATGCTGAAGTTCCTCGATCATTCCTTAAAGATCTTCAATCATTTTGTAGTAGGCCATATTGTTGGCTACATCAGGATTAAGTAGGCACTTTAAGTAGTGGTAAACATCAATTGCTCGTTTAGAGGCATCTGACCCGAGAATGTTAATTATTTTCCTCAATAAAGTCTACATGACCAGCTTTGAAATAGTCATTGCATTTCTTCATCAACTCTATATCATGAGCTGATAAGACTTCCATCCTGGCCATAAACTAGTAAAGAGAAAATGAAAAACAAAATCAACAATGATGCGAATAGAGCATGTAAGAGAGAAATTCTAGACGAACAACAAAAGTTCAAATTTTTATTCATCATGATAAAGGAAAACAAAGATCATGGTTACATCCAGGAAAACAAAGAAATAAAAGACCCAAATAAATTTAAACTTTCTCCTTATTTCCTATGACTTCTTCGAACGGTTTTAATGAAGGGGTGGTTTGCTTGGAGAGCAATGACAGTAGCTTGACAGATGTGCTAGCTTGTTGGACTTTCTCAGAAGGTTGAACAATAGTAACAACATGGAACTTCTCTCCTGTAATCATGGAGGATTCATTTGAAGCATCTTCATCTTCTTCTTCTCCAGGAGAGGGAGGAGGGCTATGAGTATGCTCTTGGAACAACTCAGAATTTTTAGCAACCTTCAATTTCCTCAAGGCTGCTACCCATCCGTCCCTAAAATATTTAACACTGGCATACTCTATTTGAGAAGGCATAACAGCTAGGCCTTTCTTCCAACCCTTGTCACAACCAGCATTAAATGATTTTTAACAGCAACTTTACTCTTTGCTCTCTCCGAGGAAGTCTTTTCCCTAAGGAGCTCTTAGGAAGCCTTCAGTTTTTCTTCTAAATATGTCTTATGTCATTCATCATCTTGAATCTTAACAACATTTTTCTCAACAGATTTAAGCTTGATCTCAAGCTCCTCTTTACCTTGTTCAGCTTCTTTTAATTTCTTCTCCAACTCTTTGGAGGCAGCCACAACTTGATCTTTGTTTAATTCAATAGATTTGAATTACTTTTCCCAAGCATCTTTGTCTTCCTCATACTTCTAATGAGAGTCCTTCAAAGATTGGATTATTCGAGAAGAAGCTTATTCTACCCCACACGAGGAGGTGGAAGCCCTACTGGCTTCAACTTTTTTCAAAATACTATTAAAACACATCACGAGCTGAAAAAAGGAAGAATTTCGAGTCAATATATGCACATAGTACTAGAGGATAAAAAGTACTAGGCGAACGGTACTTACTGACGTAATGTGTTGAACAACTAATGTAGTAAGTCTCTCGCGAGAACAGGTGTCTTCAAGACCTTGGAATTCTGGGACAGTCCAAGACTTGATCAAGCCCATAGCAGTGCTCAGGAGAATATAAGCCAAAACATTACCTTCAACATTTGAAGGATGACAGATAGGGTCAATAGGTCTCTCAGTAGAACTTATTTTCAATCTCCTCCGAGGAGTGGAAGCAATTTCAAGTAAAGGTGATGTATCTATTGGTGAGATGACAACAGTCTCACTCGAATGTGATGTCTCTTTTGGAAGAACATGGGGATTCTTTCCAGCTTCCTTGGAAGTAGTAGAAGGGGGTACACCTATATTATTTGCCCCTTCATCTGGGACATCTTGTTTATTCTTCTTTGCCTCTTCAGTGGCAAACGCAGACTTGTCAAAAAATGCAGGAGCTTTCCTCTTCTTCATCAGATTAGTAATAGGAATGCTTAAGTCAGAAGAAGAACCTCCCACACTGGTTTCAGAGGTTGGTATCTGATCAATATCAACCACCAAAGGAAGATCAATGAAAGATGAAGTGTAACTTCTATTTTGCAACAAATAAGAAGCAGATCTAATATGCTCCCCAGCAACAGATTGATGTAAGCCCCAGATAAGTTTTGAATGTTTTATATTAACATCGTTTTCTTTTAGAGGTTTCCTTTTACTGTCAAATGTAACAAACAAAATTAATGCCATTGATGCATTTCATCGAATACAAAGAAAATAAGATTTCAAAAATAAAAACAACCTATCCCATTGTCATAAAGCGGACACCTAGGACCTTGGTACACGTTATCTCCATTTAATGGAGGGTGTTGCCAATTTTTCATCACAACACCATAATCAAAATAATCCCTATTGGCGTCGGGAAGATTGACAACTAAAGCTTTATTCGAAAACCTAGTTTTTAAATATAAAGTATTATCACTGGTAACCCATCTAAAGCAATACATAATTTCTGGAATCCACAAACGAGATCTATGAAGTTGGTTCAACCTATGTATGCCATTAACTACCCTCCATGTATTTCGAGCTACTCTTGCAGATATAATATCAAAATATTGGGAAAACTCCAAACATAGGGGATTTGGCGGGAAAGAAAAATCACACTCAGCTACAAAAAGACTTGAGAACCAGTGTCCCTCCGCCAATGAAAATAAATCAGAAGGACAAGAAAATTCTTCTAAAGTGACCCACGAAGGGATTGAAAACTCAGAAAAAAATTTATCCCACGATTTAACAAGATAATCCATGGCAAATAAAGTAAATATACAAGAGGAAAGAAAATCTTACAGAAGAAAGAGAGATCAATTGACAATGAATGATGGAAAGAACGAAGGCACAAGATAGAGAGAAAATGAAGAGTTAAGAGATACAGATTTGAAAAGTGAAAGATGATAGGATTTTTTTCGCACTTAAATACTTTAACTCGGTAATAGAGAAAGAAAATGATTATAATGGAAGACGTTTGCATTTTTGGTTGCTAAAAGAAGAAAAGGGCACAAATATTGAAGTGATCGTGAAAATTCAAAATATTTATGAATCTTGATATTATACGCTCAAAAAGGAATTATATACAAGGAAAACCTTCCTAAAATTCATGAAGACAAGTAATCCAAGAAATTTTCTAGCAAAATATTCCACACTCTCCTTCAACCTCAATCGTGAAACATTGGGGGCTTCTGTTGATACCAAATTTAGTCTGCTGACGTGGACTAATCACTTGGAGACACGTGTCAACCTACGTCACAAATACCAATACTTCTAACGAACAACTTAAGTATACCTTGTAACTTAGCGTGCTGAGCAACTTAAACGGTCTGAGCTACTTAGCATGCATAGCATCCAAATCAAGAGAGTCAAAAGACAACTACGCATTAAATGCTCATTATTATCGTACATATGTATATGTCTACTAGATAACGGTCTATTATCCTATCATATGTACAACCGCAAGGCTATAAATACATTGTAACCTCCTCATAAGAAGAGGACTTTGGACCTCTTGGTAAAGCTATTATCGAGATTCAAGGCTAACAGTAAGCAATACAAAATAGTGGACGTAGACCATTTTCATAAGGCTGAACAATTTTAAAGTTTATTCATTTTTTATCGATGATTAATTAATTAGATATAAACATTTTTTTTACATCAACACAAATAATAAAATTAACCAAACTTTAATTCGTTTAACCCAAATAAACCACACCCTAAATCCAAGACATTCATACACATAATCAAATCCAATCTATACATAAACATATACATGTTTCAATTAAGATTATCACTTAAATCTTCTAATTACAATTCAATTGATTCGCGAGTTTTTTGAAGGTTACCTAAGTAGAAGAAGATGGTTTTGATGATAGAATCCAAAAGAAACTGCAGGCGTGAGTAGAACTAGGTTAGATACTGAATCACATACACATTATCATGTTTACCCAACACAATCAAATTTTATTTATACAACACTCACCCCATGTCATTTGATGATTATTGGATAAGAATCTCAAACATTTACCTAAATAAAAAATGGAATTCACTATGAAATTCCAAAAGTATGTATAACCGGTGATACATTTCTAAATATGATATACACTAAATATATATGGCACATACCTATACACATACACACTAAGTATAATTATAACATATATCTATGAACTGTATCTATGAACCAAATTAAAACGGCATACCCACATGTCAATCCAAGTTAACCTCGTTTACAACACAACTTCCCATTTTTTTGTAAACAAGCGGCACATTCTTCTGACGCATATGTTATTAATTTGGATTTGGTTATAGTTTTTGGTACGAGTAGAGTTATTCATAACACATATGTGTAAAGAAATAAAGCATAGCACCATGAAATTACTTTTATGAATCTCAAACTCCACCGGCACCAAAACGCAACTCAAATCAATCTAATTAGAAACTCTAATTGAAACCCAAATTGAAAAAAATGGAAACCATAAATAATCCTAATAGAAACCCTAATTTAAACCAAAATTGACTAAAGTCAAAACCCTCATTGCACCCGCTCAAGTATTCCATATTGCAATCACATAAGTAAAGTATAACCCTTCAGTTCACACACACCTAAAATTATGAACATATTAGACCTTAAAGCATGAAACTCATACAAAATGTAAACAAAAATTTACCTGAAGCACTTATTCAAATCGAACATATATATATATATATATATATACATACTAGCGTACGCCCGTTCCTGAAGGCACGCCGAAAATTTTCCAAAGTACGTAATCACAAAACTGCAAAAAAAATTCAAAGTGCATAATTACAAAACAATTTTTTTTGTTCCCCAACATAAAATTGTAATTTAAATAAACAATAGGCATAATCTCTTCTGTTTATAGGACTATCCATCATATTAAATAGATAACAAATAGTTCAATAATATTCAAAAGCATACGTTGTTAATAGGAAATATGTCATATATAGTTCACAACAAATAATTTTTTTTAGAGTTATATGATGTTATACGACGTCGTGTTCATATAGTATTATTATACAAAAGGTCACCACGCAAATTTTTGAAATTGTCCGTCATTGATAGGACCATACACCGTATTTAGTGCAAAATAGATAAATGTTCTTTATTTGTTGTATAGTGTGTCACGGATAGGGGAAAGCAAAGGTAAAACATTTTCATTAATCAGTGTAAAGAATAGTACATTGAAAATAATTGCAGATAATATGACAAACTGAAACGTAATATACTAAAAAATTTGATGTACTAATCATCAATAATATTTTCACCAAAATCCCAATCTCAATGCAAATTTAATTTCCATAATGTCTATTACAAAATTTTCTTCTTTTAACAATCTAAATATGTACCATAATAAAATAATATCCACTATCCACTATTTTTAGCATCAAGATGCTTGGAACCTTTGAAAAACCAGCAAATTTCGTCACTCTCAGGAATATCCAAACCACCGTCCAATTTAGAGGATAATTCTTCATCGAACACTAAATTTTAGTGTAGAGTTCCATCAATATCGGCAACACATTTATCAGAATCTTCATTGATCATCAATAATCTTTTGTAGATTGAGGAGCCTGAAGAGACTATGTAAGATTTATACTTGTTCCAAAAAAATTTAGCCTATAAACTGCCTTGGGATCTGAGGTGCCACCAAATCTCCATGCTAGTAATACTACATATGTTTGGAATTAATTTTGAACCTAGACCTCACTCTGCTACAGGTAAACATAGGTTTTCCTTACTCAACCACTGATGTTTCTTCCTAAATTCCTTAGTATTGCCCCATAGAAAATTTCTCAGCTACAAAAAATGAGGATGATAGCTTTAGATGGAGGTTTAAGGATTGATAAGATATGCATAAATATAAATAATAGGACATATTGGATAAGGGTTTCTCTACTAGAAAATGAGAGAATTTTTTATTGCCATCCTGCTTAGCTCTGCAATAAAAGATAGGGAAACCAAGGTATTTCCATGGGACATATTTATGCTTGAGGTTTAGAGTTTTAACAATGGCTCTTTTCTTAATTCTATTCATTTAATCGTGAATTAAGAAGCTACTTTTATCAAAATAAATTACCTGGCCAGAAGATTTTTCATACCTCTTAAGGAATTTGAGAAGGATTTTTAAATTTTTGATTGCCTAACTTCAAAAGATAATGTCATCATTGGTAAAACTCAAATTGTTGATAATAGGACTGCCATGAAGATGAGAACATGATTTAAGGAATCCATTAATCATCATCTTTTAAATACCTTTGTTAAGAACTTATGCAACAATCACAAAGAGTCCTATCAATTCTTGACAAATCAAAATGTTTTCATGGATCATTTTTCCTTTAATGAAACCTATTTGGGATTGATCAATGATATTTTGAAGAAAATAATAAGCAATTCTTTGACCTAAAATGCTTAGAACTGAAATTTGGGGGATGTGGTTCTTACCCGAATCTGCCATGGGTTTTTAGAATGGGTCAAGGTCCAAATGGTCTAACGATATCTGGTATTACTTACCGGTACAGTGCGACTCAAATTCAAATATTTTGTGCTTCCATGGTCCCCACATGTCCCCCATTGAGTTTTTTCAGCACGCCGGTGAAGATCAAACTAATCCAGATGCCTCCTCGGGTTTAGTGTCATTTTCAGGTAGCAACACTGCTACTTCATCTCAAAGCTTCCTTCATCCTCTATGATCCCCACATCATCAAAACAACCTTCAGAGGGATCTTTTATCCGAATTGAAAAATAAAACACCCAAGTAAATAAGTCTCAAGGTAAACCAAGCGAATAATTCTCAAGATAAATCACTTTTAAGATAAATCAAAACACCCAATTGACATTTTTGTCAAGCACGTCTCATATGCTAAATAATTAGTGATGGTAATCATAATTAGCATACCCAAAAATCGGTAAATCAAATGATAAACAATTATTATTCCTATTAGTAGCTTATAAGTGTCGCATTTGATTAGTATTGAACTATTGTGTATCCAAGAACTATTAATCGAATGAATTTGACATTAAGTATGGGGGAAATGAGTAATAAACCAACAATAACAGTGTTGCACTCAAAAGGCACTCTAACTAATGACATAAATTTCTAACTTTACCATACTACATGTAATAACCTAAATTATCTTCTAGTGTCAAGAACATGTACCCAATAAGCAATGAACTGGTAGCAGTCCATTTTCTCTGTGAACCTGTAAAAATTAGCAAGAATAATTAAAAAAAATAAACACATGAAGCACCAGATTTTGAATCGATGTTATAGCGAATTTTGAATGCTCGAATTATGTAACCGATTCAGATGTTACTGTCATGTTGACAACATCATCATATATTGACATGAATCTGTCAAGAGTGGGTAAAGGACTTCTAGCCACGGATGTGCAATAGAGATGACGAAACACATGAAGCACCTGCTTCTCTAGGATTGATTACAAACATTAATCACATAATCACACAAATTAGATTCATACCTAACTCAAGTTTTCATAATGAGACTTGGTTTGATTACCAATAACCATACGCCTGATGATAAGGATTTAAATGAAGATAAATAAAGATAATAAATGAAAATAAACGTTAATCATATAAGAAACACACTGATTTAACTTTCTTCTGTGCGTCAGCCCGTTGACAGAAAATAGACTTTCTTCCGGTGATGAAGTAAAATCGCGTCTGAGGAGAAAAATCATATTAGATATGCAAAGAAAAAATGAAAATGGAAAAACAAAAATAGAAACAAAAATCATGGGTCTGAGGAGAAGCAACAAGGTTCGGCGCCGTTTAGTTGCCGATGTGATGCGTCATGCAACTCGAGCAGTAGGTTCAGAGAAAGAAAGGCGAAGCTAGAAATGGGAGTTCATAGAGAGACGATGCCGATGAGAGAGAGGGGCGGAAGAGGGAGAGGGAGAGGCCAAAATGAGGGGTGAGATAAAATAGGGTTTGTGAACTGAATGGGGGGTGAATAAGTAGAGTTTTAAGAGAATGTCTCGGGGTTAAAGAGAGAAAGTGGGGCTAGGTGTAGTATGGAAGAAAATACCATTATACCCTTCTGTTTGAATTTTGAAAAAAAAGGGGAAACAAATTGGAGTGTGTTAAAAGAGGGGGAATCCAAATTTATAAAGGACAAAATAGATAATGCAAAAAAAATTATAAAGATGACATCATGAGCCAAACTTGTGACATACATAAGTTTTATACTTTGATATATGTATATATATATATATGGAGAGAGAGAGAGAGAGAGAGAGAGAGAGACCGCCCCTAGTTCAGGTCGGGTAGATAGATACAATGCGCAACGTGGTGGAGAAGCTGTGACGAAAAATGGTCGGTGAGAGAGAGAGGTGGGAAGAGATAGAGCATACGTGAGTGTGAGGGGAGAAGAGATGGTAGGCACGAGAGGGAATTAGAGCGGGAATGGGTTAATGGGTTGTAAACAATTTAGAGGAATAGTATTTTTGAATATATTTATATTTTAGTTAAGTGTGCTCAATTTTGGCCTAATTTTAAACAGTGCCAAATTTTGGCACGGTTTTAAAGTGGATCTGATTGTCATTAAATTGTGATAGAATTTGGTACAGTTTTAAGCTGCTCCAGAATTTTAATAGCAAGGTGTGCCAAATTACTATTTTTGGTGTAGTGCCACCGACGAATCTACGTGTAATATGATATCAAAAGAAAAGTCTATTATCCCAGTCTCCTGTGATAACAAAAGAGTGATATCCCCCATGTTAAATAAAACACCTATGTGTCCAAAGATAGGGAGCATACCCTCAACTGCCTGAGTTGGCGTTGTACCCTCTACGGGTGTCATGTCATAATCTCATCTGTATTATAGAGGTGACTATCCCGAAGGAGAGATGATGGGTGCTGGAGAAGCTAGTGTAGTAACGCTCGGAGTTGGTAACGGTTATGGAGTCTAGTGTCCCTCTGACCTCCCTACTCATGAGCTTCTTGATTACCCCAAGGGCACCGCCTCGATGTATGGCCCCTCTCTCCGTAAGTGAAACAATTCTCATGAAATGGGTACCGCTCAGCCTGTCGACTTTGCTGGCCTCGACCCTATTGACCTGTATGCTTTTGGCCCTGCTGGCCTTTTCCAGACTGCATCTGGATCTTATTCTGATCTGTAAACGAAGTACCCCTGAACTGTTGGATCCCAAATTTTCTATTACCACTTATCTTGCCATGCTGGCTCGATGACTCGTGTCCCTATTGCTTCTCTCCTTTATTCTTCTAAAAGATACTGTGATCCTGAAAGTGGAGAAGTGGGGCGTTCACCATTTTGATTATATGTGGCAAAGGCCGAGTTCCCTAAAAGATCCTTAATAATGTACCAAGTTGACCCCACAAAGAATCTATCCATCTTCCTTTGTTCAGTATTCACATCTTCCTTTGAAAAGTACGAAAGGTTAGTAAACTCCTCCTTGTACTTGACCATAGTACGTCCTTCCTGCTTGAGCTCCATAAATTGGCTCGTCATCTCAGACTGCATAGCTTGGGGAAAATACTTCCCCTCAAATCTCTTTCAGAACTCATCGATCATTAAGTTGTCCCTATCTGCAACTGACATAATCGACTCCTACCACTAGAGTGTTTCCCGCACTAATTATAATGAAGCTAACATCTTCTTTTGCACTGGCATGCACTCTACTATTCCTAAGTGTCTTTGTATATATTTCTTATACCTACTCGCCACTAGAATATCTGGACTACTCGAGAACTCTTGTGGTCGGCCATTCCCAAAGGCCTCTCTTGCTATATCCCAAACTAACCCCGGTGTATGGGCTAGGACGGTCACCTTCTGTGGTGCTGGTGGTGGCTGCTATTGAGACTGTGCCAATAGGAAATGCTGGAGCATGGCCTCCATGGAAGTGGAAATTACCCGGGTCACAATAATGGTGATCTTTGTTGGTGTAATAAAGTGTGGGGATGGTGGGACCTATGGTTGCTTCCACGGCTCTGGTCGAGCCTCCTACTCGAGAGTAGGTGTGACTTCACATA
Organism: Sambucus nigra; assembly: GCA_949130495.1. NCBI lineage: Eukaryota > Viridiplantae > Streptophyta > Magnoliopsida > Dipsacales > Adoxaceae > Sambucus > Sambucus nigra. The sequence goes on along the minus strand of OX422214.1, from coordinate 375,623,100 downwards.
TATGTCTACCTCTACATCCGTTTTTCATCTAAAAGAAAATAAGGTTCGAGTTAGTACAAGTCATAAGAATACAATGAACTCTAAGCATAGGCTTAACATGTCAAAGGATGCAAGATAGAACATAATGAAAGTAACATAGATCCCAAGAACACTAGAACCCGGATGCTCTCATACCAACTATACCAACCCTCATTTTCTCACGTAAAGGTTGGCTACACATGATACGCCAAAGATGGGGCTTATTTGTCAATTAGAACAATTATCCGTATCAATATCATCTAAATCATATATTAATAGACATTAATTTAGTTGAAAGTTACTTCAGAGACCTTCAAAAGTCTTTTGGACGACTCCCGGGTTCGAGAGTTGACTTTGGGCCAAATGTGGCTCAGAAGCATTCGTCGGTCCTTTGGATGGGGAATTATCGGATGCAAACGGATCATTCATTCGCATGGTAAGTTAGAATCGCACACGGCGAAGACCATTGGAAAGGTTAGGAGATCTACTTCGACATTACAAAGAGTTTGACTCGGTTTGGGGAGTTGAATTCGATCAATCAGGGCCTGGAAGCGCTTGGTGACCTTCCGGAGTAAAACAAATCGTTCGTTTGTACCGTAAGTCAGAATTGCTCATAGGGAAGACCATTGGAAAGCGGTTTCAGTGCCCTTCAAAGATTCATTCAGTCTCGGTTGAGATAAAGAGTTGAATTTGGTTAAACAGAGCCTGAGAGCGTCCGATGACCTCCTGATCGAGTTTCAAGGGAAAACAAATCATTTGTTCGTATCGTAAGTCAGAATCGCGCATGGGATGGACCATTGGAAAGGGGTTTTAGTGACCTTTGAAGATTCATTTAGTATCCTTCGAGTTGAAGAGTTTAACTTTTGGTCAAACGGAGCCTGGGATTGCCTAATAGCCTTTAGGTTGGTTTAAAATGATGAAGGGAGGGGTTAGGGACCTTAGGAGAAGTTAATGGGTATTAGAATGCGGTGTTTATAGATCCCCTCGATGGGTGAGTTTGGAACATACGATAACCTTCAAATAGAAACCCCATGATGCCTTTGAAAGAGTATGACCAGAGGGTCGAGGTCGATTCTGAGGACCTAAGGCTGAGGATGACCGATTTTACGGGTTGAAGACAATTCTAAGGCTTGATGAGGGTGATTGATTTTGTGAGTCGAAGCCAATTCTAAGGGCTTAAAATGAGGGTGACCTATTATGACAATTGAAGCAAATTCTGAGGGCTTAAGTTGAAAGTGACCGATTGTGCGGGTCAAAGCCAATTTTGAGGGCTTAGGGATGAGGGTGATCGATTTTACAGGCTTAAGTTTGGATGACCAATTCTGCAAGTCGAAGCCAATTCTGAAGGCTTAAGATAAGGTTGATTGATTCTGCGGGTCGAATCTAATTCTATGGGCTTAAGTTTAAGGGTGATCGATTCTGCGAGTCGAAGCCAATTCCACGGGCTTAAGGTTGAGGGTGACCAATTCTGTGGGTCGAATCTAATTCTGCGGGGTTAAGTTTCAAATGACCAATTCTACGGGTCGAAGCCAATTTTACGGGATTAAGTTTGAAATGACCAATTATGCAGAACGAAGCTAATTTTATGGGCTTAAGTTGAGATGATAATTTCTACGGGTCAAAGACAATTTTGTGGGCTTAAGTTTGAGATAATCGATTATGCGGGTCGAAGCCAATTCTGCGAGCTTAAGTTTAGATGACCAATTCTATGTGTCGAAGCCAATTATGCGGGCTTAAGTTGAGATGACCAATTATGTGGGTTTTGAGATGATCGATTCTGTGGGCTTAAGTTTGACGGTGATCGATTCTGCGGGTCTAAGATAATTCTACGGGCTTAAGTTTGAAATGACCAATTCTGTGGGTCAAAGTCAATTCTGCAGGCTTAAGTTTGAAATGACCAATTCTGCGGGTTGAAGCGAGTTCTGTGGGCTTAAGTGTGATGTTCTCGGGGAACTCTGCCAGGGGAATTACCTCGTGATTTTGATTTGAGCTGGGGAGCCTATTATTGGGGAAATCCTCGTATCTTTTGAATACTTTGTGGGGTAATTACCAATTTGATGCTGGGGAAGTGATTAGGTGGTCCAGGGTTTAGACGTATTGCTTGGGAAAATTTGAGACCTTTGGGGAATAGGAGATGATCCTAAAGTTTGGGATGCTTTAGGGGTCCTCCGGGGACGCTGCCGGGAGGAGATTCACTCGGCGTTTGAGTGTTTCGCTCGGAAATAAGGGTTCCACTTGAGGGAGTGCAAAATTTTCTTGGTGAAAATGTTTTAAATCCTTTTCGGGATTTTTAGGAATTTTTTAAAGATTTTTCAGTATTTTTTGGGAAATTCTGAACGGAAAAAGAAGGGGGATGCCACTCAGCATGGTGTGGAGGGTGCCATTCGGCAGTGGCATGGACTTTTGAGTTTCCTCAAGAAGGAAAAGGGTCAGTGCTGATCGGTATATGGGGGAAGTGGACCTTGGAATACTATATAAAGGGGCGGGATCCCCTCATTTTTCACAGCTTCTTGCCTTCTCTCTTTCTATAATTTTTTTCGGCGAATCGTTCTAGCATTCCGTAATCTAAAAAATAGCCGCTTTTATGAGCACCGCAGTACATCGGGAGTGGTTTGCGATTGATGACTGGGCGAATGTGGAGTGGAGGGCCAAGGACCCTCTTGATTTGGGGAGTGAGAACTCTTTTGACAACATTTGAGCCGATTGTGGATGAGCGGACTTTGCTGCGGGACCCATCGCGGTTATGTAAGAAAAATGACTTTTAGCATTCTTTTTTATGGTTTTCCTTTTTCTTGGATTTTGACAAGGTTTTTCTCTTTTGGTAGTCTGATGTTTCTTTGTCGACTATGCATGCCCGCGAGACGACGGAGCTTAAGGATATCTGGGAACATCTTCCATATGTGGTACGTTGGGTGGTATCCTCAGTAGGCTTTGAGAGGATGGCGTCTGTGCTAGATGAGATGCCTCGTTCGAAGGCGGTCTTATGCGCTCTGGGGGAGAGGTGGTGGGATACTACCCACACCTTTCATCTTGGTTTCGGGGAGATGACTATGACTCCCATAAATGTGCAATAACTGCCAGGGCTGGATTGCGATGGGGAGCAGATAAAAGTGGATCGCTCTTTGCGGGTGAGGCTGGAAGAACTGCATGCATTTCTTGGTGATGTGGGGAGGATAGTGTTCGGGGATTCCATCCATCTCTCGCTGCTGAAGGATGTTTTATTAGGCAGGGTGATTGATGTGTATGACGGGTTGTAGGTGAGACAGATGGCCCGGTTGTTTATTTTGCGACTGCTAGGGGGATTTTGGGTGGCGTCGAGCGACGACATTGTCCACTTATGTTTTTTACCATATTTGAGGATGTTTTTGAACATCCCTCTCTATGATTGGGGGAGCCTGACTTTGGTGACCCTTTATTTTTCTCTGGATGCATTCAGTCGGTGCTACCGGCAGTTTTTCACTGGATCCATGTATCTTCTTAAGGTATTCTTTAATTTGCGCATTTTCCTTATGCATCTCTTTTTAATTGCAGATTTTTATCTTTGAAAGACGTGGTTCTATGGGGTAATTGGGTGAAATACCCAGTTGATTGCTTTAAAGGATGAGATTGTTGGGGATTTTCGTCGATTGTATCGGTGGCAAAAGGCCAATCGACAATCGAGGAGGTCTCTCTCTCTGGAGGCGATGCGTCAGGTCTTGAATGGCCTGACTAGTGATAGGGTAAGATTTTTTTCTTCTTCAATCTAAGACCTTTGTGTTCTCTGATTCCATATTTACTTATATTTTGCTATGGATTTTTCAGGTGACCTTTTACCCTTGGGGGATGAGTGTTCAAGACATGGGGTTAACTGGGGTGAATGCGCAGATGAGGCATTTGTTGGTGCATGAGTTTGGCAACTCTTGGTATCTCGGGGAGATGGTGGTCCGACAAGTTACTGAGGAGGAGGTGGTGGTGCCACCTGTGAGGCCCCCTATGTCTGTGAGGCGGGAGCGGCTGCTGCCAGAGGATGCGAGGACCGTGATGACGATTGGCAAGTCCTATCTACTGTATACTGATACGGCTGTGCCATATGGTTATATGGACTTTATGATGAGCTGGATGATGGCACCCAGCATATATGATGCACTACCTTTCCCTTCTACGGGTTTGAGTCGGCTAGTGGGGTCCTCCCACAGCGGTGGCAGTCCATCGACATCTGCGATGGCGGTGACTTCGGAGGTCCCCTTTGTGAGGTTGCACACCCCTTCATACAACATTTGGCGGGCTGATGGAGGGATGGTGCATATGCTGAATCGTCCTCATGCGATGGACCCAGAGGAGTTTGGCTTGACAGAGGTAGTTCTTTGTCCTTTGGTATATCTTTCTGTTCTTCTCTTAGTTTCATTTTTATTTCTTTTGATCTTTTCTGGTTGATACTGATTTTGCCTTTTCATACAGCAAGTTTGGGTGTCCACCACTTGGCCGAGGGACATTAGGGACTGGACATCATCGGTGACTACTCATATTCGGAACGCGATTCCTGTTCCTTCTTGCTTGGTTCCATCGGCCTCATCTGGGGTGGAGTTTGGTTCGAGTAGCGGTTGTGGGTCATCTCGCTGTAGGGTAAAGAGAGCGCGTTGTAGGGGTGGAAGATCTTAGGAAATAGAGGGGAAAGGGTAAGTGAGAGAGAGAGAATGAGAGAATGAATGTGGGTTCGGGTTGAGTCCCGTTATTTTTTCTTTTTTTTAATTTCCTGAAAAAATGATGTAACATATAAATATATCTATGTAATGTAATGAGGTTTTTATATTATCTTCTATTAATGATGAATGAATGAATGAATGCATGCACATGTGCTTTTTACTTTGCTGCTGAGACTGTAAAAAGAAATATTTTTGGGATTTTGAAGGAAAGTTTTACCCATAATGAGGATTTATATAAAGATGAAAAGGGGATTTCTGACATTCTGTTGAGAATATCAATTTATTTTTATTTGGTTTTCGAATTTTGACAAAAGAGGAAAAAGGAAAATTTCCAAAAATAGGGGGTTGTCGATCAGCAAACACCTTGTCTTGCCTATCGGCAGGTCAGTTCAGTCACATCAATTCAAAGCTTTGATTGCTACCCTCTTCAGCCTTAAGTACCTTGTGGGGCATGATTTCCTCTGATTTCTATAGGGGTTATGTCTTTTGTGGGGGTTTTCAAGTATAAAAAGTGGTAAGGGTGGAGTGTTTTCATCACACCTTCACATCCTAACTTCTTATTATGTGCGATGGCTCTCCCTGGTAGCGTTGAGTTTTCAAACTACCTCAAGACTTTGGAGGCGATGTGCTCCTATAACATCAACTACGGTGCTTACAACATGCGTCGAGTTTTTTTATGGCACAATCGAACCATATAATGGAATATGCTGATGGCGGCTGTCGAGTTTTGGTATCCCGAGGATCATGTCTTCCGCTTCGGGTTGGATGAGATTTGTCCTACCTACGAGGAATTTTTTTCCATGTTGGGGATAAATCCCAGTGTTATTGCGGCTCTACCTGAGTCTTTTCGTTCTCCCAGGGATTTATTGGTCGAGTTTCTTTGTATTTCATCCTTAGCGAACAGATCACTAGTGGCTGGAGGTATGATATCCCTTCCGGTGGTGCTGCGGTATGTGCATTTACAGGAGGATGGTGGCACTGGATATGCTGAAGCCACCATTCTGGGCTTGGTTTCAAAATTGCTGCTGGTGATCGGGGAGCTGGTGGTGGACCCACAACTTGCATCTATTACTTAATGGATGTTCTAACATCGTAATCCTACGACGGTGATACTGGCAGAGACTCTAAATGGCATGGATGCCTTGGGATAAAGTCGTTCTGACTTTCTGAGGGGTAGCCCTGTGATGTTGTTCATGTGGTTGTCTAAAAGATTCCGTCTGGTGACTCCTTTGGAATACCCTTTATCGACAGTACCCAACTTCTTTTCTCTCCATTTCATCAGTGTGGGTTTGAATATTGAGAGCTGGGAGAACTGGTTCATGGAGCATGGGGCTCTAAATTTGTACTGGTCAGTGCCTTGGTGGGGACAACTGCTAACTATTCTGAAACAGGGAGAATACCCGTATGTCCAACTGGTTTCTCTCAGACATACCTGTTTTTATTTCCCTTGGAAACTTCTGTGCCAATTTGGCTGGGAGCAGATCGTAGCACCTAAAACACTAGACTTCTTTTCGGTAGAAGATTTGGCGGAGCGTCTTCGTATACGACTTGGCTCTTTATGGGAGAGTCGACGTCCGTCGATCCATCCCTCTCAGTCTGCTGGGAGTGTTTGGCACATCCCTGGGGATTATATGAAGTGGTTGTGGCGAAGAGTAGTCAGCAAGATGTTAGTAGTGGAGAATGGATAGAGGTGGCTTGTATTATCTGATACTATGGAGGGGGTGTGGTAGTTTTTTAGAGACTGGTTCGAGCTTATCGATCTATGGAGCTTCTGCGGCACTCCATTCAGGCAGGGGAAGCTTGGGGGCCCCAGGATGTAGATGACGATGATGGAGCGGGCTCCTCTCGTAGTTGTGGGTAGGGCTCTTGGAGAGTTTGTTTTTGTAATGGGGAATAAATTTGGGAATTTATTTGGCTTTTTTAGGAAGGTAGGGGGAAGGGAGCTATTCGTTCCTTTATGTAATTGCACCGTAATTTCTTATTAGTGAAATAAATAAGTTTTTGATCATCTAGTTGTGCCTTTTAATGAATTTTTTATTTTGAATTATATATACAGATTGCTAAGGCATACAAAATTATTTTGTTCAAGTATATATTAGAATAAACTGTTGTTCTCGGAGATAAGAAAAGAATGGTTTTTTGTGAAAAATAAATGGTCGTGCTCATGTACGATGTATGAGCTGCCTACGTACCTCTGAGTTTTTTTGTAAAAAAATTTAAATTTTTCCAAGAATGATTTTTGCAGAGGATCAGGACTACGTACTTCTGGGTAGAGGGAAATAAAGAGATTTTTTTTAAGAATAGAAGGAAGGTGTGAACAGTCGTAGCGAGCCGAGATTTTGAACTAGGGGTAAATTTTTTTGTGATGGTCCAGGTTGACTGGATGATTCATCTCTTCTCCATGTAGGTCGGTGAGCATGGCGGCACCACTGGACAAGATTTTCTTAACAATGTATGGGCCTCTCCAATTGGGCTTGAATTTCCCTTTGGGGTCCCAGATGGGATCTACTATTTATTTGATGAATAAATCCCCTTCTCGGACACCGCGATCTTTGACTCTCTTATTAAATGAACGCGTTATTCGGCGATGGTATCCTTGTATGTAATATAATACATTTAATCTCATCTCATCCAAGAGTGATAGCTCGTCGAGACGAATTTGTTGCCAGTCCTCCTCACTAACTTTGCCTTCGAGCATGACATGAAGTGAAAGGATTTCATGCTCTACGGGTAGGAATGCTTCCATACCATAGACTAGAGAGTAAGGGGTATCCCTAGTAGAGGTTTAGATTGAGGTTCGGTATCCTCAAAAGGCGTATGGGATTCGATCGACGCAATCTCGACAACTTTCGCTCGTCTTACTAATGATGTCTTTGAGGTTTTTATTGGTTGCTTCGACTACACCGTTGGTTTGAGGTCGGTAGGGTGAAGATTCGTGTCTCTAAATCCCATAGTCGTTGACCACTTCTATGACTTCTGCCTCAAAATGCAACCCGTTATCTAATACTAGCTCGTGAAGGACCCCATATTGGCAGATGATGCTTTTCTTGATGAATTGGGCCACTTTCTTGGCATTCATAACTACGTATGACTCAGTTTCGACCCATTTGGTGAAGTAATCAATGGAAACTAAAATGAACTCATGACCATTGGAGGCCTTGGGTGTAACTTTCCCTATGATGTCGATACCCCAGGTGGAGAACGACCAGGGAGAAGTCAGGTTGTATAATTCTCGCGGAGGCAAGTTTTGAAGGTTAGAAAACTGTTAGCATTTGAGGCATCTCCGTACAAAGGAGGTACAATCCTGGATCATGGTGGTCTAGTAGTACCCTTGTCACATAATCTTCTTGGCAAGCATGTGACCGCTCATGTGGGGCTCGCATTCCCTGCTATGGATTTTCTACATTACCTCTTCAATGTCAGCCCCTACGATGCAGTGTAGATGGGTTCCATCGAAGTTTCTCTTAAACAATTCTTTGTAACATATGATGTACTGGGCGGCCAGTCTTCAAAGGGTTGACTGATCTTTCTTGTTGGAACCCTCGGGATACCTACCATGCTTAAGGAGGTTCTAGATATCATAATACTAGCAATTGGCTAGCTTAAGATCTTCTTTAGTGATGAGCTCAATGTGGTAGTAGTGGGTTGGATTGTTTTGCTTTTGAACTAGGAAGGGGGTCATTATTATTCCTTCGGGTATGTCGACCATGGAATCCAAGGTAGCAAGGGCACCGGCTAGGTTATTCTTTTCTCTAAGTAGGTAGTGGAAGGTAATGTCTTGGAATTGGGAGGCTAGTTCTTCTAGGTGGGCATGTAATGGTTGGAGTTTCTCGTCTTTGGCTTTCCATTTCCTGAGCGCTTGACCAATGATGAGGGAAGAATCCCCATAGACATCTAGGCATTGAATACCTTTCTTGAGAGAAACTTTTAGGCCTACCATACACGCCTCGTATTTATTCATGTTGTTGGTGCAGGGGAAATCCAACTTGATGATGATGGGAATATGGGAGTCATCTAGGGAGATCAGAAGTATCCAATTGCCATATCCCTTTTTGTTGGTCATGCCATTAAATTACATTTTCCATCGGAGATCATCTTGAGAGGTGTAGAGGATGTTTTCATCTGGGAATTTAGAGATGAAGGCATCAGCTTTTTCCATGTGGTAGTCAGCAAGGTAGTCAGAGATGACTCTTCATTTTACGGCTTTTTGTGTGACGTACATGATATCAAACTCGGCTAGGAGCATCAACCATCGATCAATTCGGCTAGATAAGTAGGGTTTCTCAACTAGGTACTTATGGGGTCCATTTGGGATACAGCCTTAATGGGGAAGGCGAGCATGTAGTGTCGTAACTTTTGGGTGACCCAAACAAACGCAACACATGCTTTTCCAAAATACTATAGTTGATTTTGTGCCCAGCTTGTTTGTGACTGGCATAATAGATGGCTCCTTATTTACGGGAATCCTCAAGGTATTGGGTTAGTAAAGCCCCAGCTACAGTGTCAGTTATGGTTAGGTATCAGAGAAATGGGAGACTAGGCTGTGGTGGAATGAGTACCGGAGGTTGAGTCAGGTACTGTTTGATTTGGTCAAAAGCTTCTTGGAAATCCTCATTCCAATCTTTGGTTGAATCCTTTCGAAGGAGTTTGAAAATAGGTTCGTAGGTGGAGGTTAGCTAGCTGATGAACTATTTGATGTATTGTAATTTCCCAAGGAAACCATGAACTTCTTTCTCCATTCGTGGAGGTGGCATCTTAAGTATGGCTTTTAGCTTTAAAGGATCATCTTTTATCCCTTTCTCACTGACCATGAATCTCAGAGTTTTCCCTCTGTAACACCGAAGACACATTTATGTGGATTGAGTCTCATCTGATATCGTCGCAGTCGTTCGAAGAACTTTTGAAGAGCGGGAACCTGACCATCTCTAGTTTTAGACCTCAATTTTTTTGTGAATCAGATCGTGCAGGACGGATTGGCAACCCTCTGGTAGGTAGCCCCAGTATTCTTGAGACCAAGCAGCATAACATTGTAGCAAAAGGTTCCCCATGGGGTGATGAACATGGTTTTTCTTGATGATGTAGGTGTATTTTTATTTGGGTGTATCCAGCAAACCTGTCGACGAATGACTTGAGAGCATGACTGGTTGTATTGTCCACGATCATGTCGATATTAGGTAGCGGGTAGTCATCCTGTGGAAAAGCTTTGTACAAGTCCCGATAGTCTACACACATCCGAAATTTCCCTCATTATTTTGGCACAAGAACTATATTGGCTAGCCATGTGGGATATTCAATCACACGAATGAAGCCCACTTTTAACTATTTGACCACCTCTTCTTTGACTTTGAGCGACCATTCAGTGAGGAGCTTTCTCAGCTTTTATTTATCTGGCTTGTAATCTGGAAGAGTGGGAATCTCATGTTGAGCTATTTCAGGATCAATGTCGGGCATATCATCGTACGACCATGCGAAGACATTCACAAACTATTTCAATAATTCTTCGAGTTGTGCGTGCTCATGATCATCAAGGGTAGCCCATATCCTAATCTCACGCGGTTGGATACTAGAACTGAGGTTAACAATAATAGTCCCTTCTTCATTAACTTTGTAAGAGGGTACTTTAGATTATAGATGGAGGCGTAACCCCTGTTTGAGTATGGTAATGATAAGATAATTGGCCAAAGCTTTGGATATATGATATGACATACAAACACAGTCCCTAGTGAAGGTAAGACCTCGTTTTAAACTCACAAATCTCTTGTGTATAACTCAGAAGGTTGTAATGGACTTAGGAGTAACTCATCTAGAGGGAGATAGAAGTAAGCACCCTAGATGCACCTTGGTAGGGAGGTCTAAACACACAAGAAAACCCTCAAGAATCTCTGTCAAGCATTAAAAGCCTCATAATAAATAACAATGGTGAGTAAGTAAACCCCCCTGGCTCGCAATAACTCTCTCGGAATGTATATTCTCTCTAGTAATAAATTCTAAGCTCTCAGACAACGATCCCCCCCTCAAGGGTGGTTGTGGTCCTTAAATAACCCCCCCCCCCCCCCCCCCCCACACACACACACACCATCCCCGAGGCAACTCGGTCAATAAATAATATTAAAGACATGCCTCATACTTTATGTCAAAACATTAAATGCCTGATACACTAGTTGTCTCCACATCATAAACATTAAATGCCAAGACATGCCTTTTGCCTAACCACTGTGTGTCAGGAGGCTGTTATCACAGAGGTGACTCGCCAACTACCTGAAAACCCAAAATACCACGGTGGGTTACTCAAGTGCAAGTCTGACATTGTTTAGCTGGCTAGTGACATCACCTACAGTAGATGTGACATTAAGTAGAGGGTTTTTTGTTTCTCAACTCAACGCACGATGGAAATCCAAGCTATTCCGCCCGAGGTTCCACAGTCAGGGTCCTTCGGTATTTTTATCAGGTGTATCTAAGATGGCCAGGACAAGCCCCCAACGGTGCCTCACTCTCTCTTCAACGGGCTAAGTGGTTTGGTGAGTTCACTCTCTCCAAGAATAATGTTGCTCTTCCTATCCCGGTGTCTCGCTGGAACGTTACCACTCATACGTTCATTATTGCATGGGGCGAGTTCTCGATAACGTTAGAAGACGTGTGTGAGATCTTAGGACTTGAAGCAAAAGGCCATGAGCCCTATGTTGATGAGTCTCTAGATGCCCAAGAGACTGCTAATCGTTTGGAGATGGACCGCATATGCCGAAGTTGCATTGGTTCATCGAACAAGGCCACTTTCTCTCCACTCATCAATTATTTCTTCAAAGATTCTTCTACAGGTAGTTCTTCTACAGAGGCGCCTGGATAAGGTACACCGTTGGAACTTCCTGCCTATTTTCTTGTTTCTTTCTAATGGGGAAGCCCAAAGATCAGCCCCGAAGGGACCTTATCAATATATCTCTTCGTTTGGCCCGAGGTATCAAGCTTACCCTTGCTGCAATTGCATTGGGATCCCTTTACACATGGCTTGATAGGGTTCTGTTTGACATGGAACGATCTCTAGGTCGTTATAACTTGGCCAATTTTGCCAACTGTGTCCTCCTAACAAGCTTCCTCTATGTCCGTTTTCCTGTCGTAGCAGCCAAGGTCAACCGCCCCCCTTCGGGGGAAATAATTCTACCTCCATGCTCCTTTGTCTATCATAAGAAACAAAGAAGAAATGAGTTGATATCTATTATTGATCATCCTGAAAACTTTTTAATAAGGCCCTACGAGGAGGATATCTTCGTCCATACTTGTGGATTTTTCCAGCATGAAGCAAGGATGGTGGATATATGCGTAGATATTGAAAACCCCTTGCTGGTTGTGGTCCTTCTATTTTCCCCAGGGTACCTTCCTTCTTACACCTAGTGGGGGTATACCAGTAAGCACTATAATCCCAATTGATGCAGCCGCTATTTTAGTTTTGATCAGGGGGATCCTCGCCCAGTTTTCCAATCATCAAACCCCAAGGTTTCCTTTAGCCAGGCATGTTCTCTGTTTTCTTCAACTGCGGCTTGGGGAATATGTTCTGCAATGGCTTGGAGAGTCACCATTCCCAGCATTACTAGGTGAGGGGATGACCCCTCTGCTTGCCACAAGGAACTGGCCAAAACAACTGTCGGAAATTTTTTAGTTCATCGAGGAAGATCACGTGTATCCTCCAGTTCTTTCCTTTTTTGCGTTGGCGCTGGGGTTAAAGGACAACTTCGTTCTTTGGATTGAGTTACCTCTAACTAAAACCCCCAAGGTACATCCCACTAAGCTTCCCCCACTTTTTTCCATGATCCCTACTGTCACAGCCAAACCCAAAACCGTTGCAGCCCCAAAAAAAACTACCCCTTCGACCGAAGCTGCTACTGGTGAAGGGTCTTCTCAATTGCCTTTCAAGAAAGAAAAAATGGCCAAAAGCGGGATGTACTCAATAGCAAAACCAAAATCTAAGTCCCAGACTCCCATGGCAACCACTTATAGCCTCTGTCCCCCCCATGTTCGTAAAAGTGGCTGAGAGGTTAAGGAAGGAAGTTCATACTGAGCTAGATCGAATAAATGCTGAGTTTCAATGGCGTGCTGTCGTCGTTCCTCCTTCGGTTGCCTTTCCCATGGTCGTGGTTGATCCTACCGAGCCAACGGTAAAAAAAAGACAAAGTTCAGGGGCTCTTCGAGGTACTAGTACTGGTGTATCGGGGACAAGGAAGAAAACCGTGGGTACCAAGTCCCAAAGGAAACAGACTCTCAATATTCACCTCTCTCCAGCCCCAACTGTTGCTGATACGACGCAAATATTGCGTATTTCACCCGTTACCCTACGCGTTATTAGCTCCCTCGGGTATCTTAATCCCTATATTTATGCTCGTTAACCAGAAAACCTCGGATTTCTATGTTAACATGTTTTGCAGGGGTTAATTGAGCTTTTGTAGGTATTTGGATGCTTAGTATGAAGTTCAGATGCATTTCGGCGAAGTTCCAGATGCAATCGCACGTTCAAGGGCATTTTAGTCTTTTCATAGCTTGGGTACCAGGCCTGACATCTCACGGAAGTTGTAGCCCTCCTCGCTAGCTTCGCGTGACCGTAAACGGTGTGCGATTCCGATTCATAACGAAGAAGTTACGGCGTTTCTTGCGGAGGAAATACAAGGAAGCAAAAGAGGAGAAGGAGAATAGAAGAAGAGGAATGCAGTAGGCTGCTGCATTCTGCCCTGCTTGATCGATCGATCGACCCATTTGGTCGATCGATCGACCATTCTAATTTGCCAAAGTTTTGGCTAGGTCGATCGATCGACCAAAGGGGTCGATCGATCGATGCTCTGTTTTCTGCAGATATTTTGCCTTCTTTTCTTTCTTCTTTATTTTTATTCCAACTTACTATATAAGCCAAATTTTGTTGTGATAGAAGAGATATCAGTTTAGGAATGTTTTTAGGTTACATTTAGATAGGGTTTTGGGGTTTTGGATGGTTCTCCTTCATTTCTCTTTGGATTGACAACCCAATTGGTTTGTATGTTAACTATTCATCTTCCCTACCTTTAATATAGATTGTTTTACGTTATTTCTTGCTTTCTAGATAATTTACATGCTTTGTTAATTAGTTTATTGTGTTTATTTATTGCTTTCTTAGTTAATTAGTTTAATTTAGTTTAATTCATTATGCGTCCCTAGATAAATAGGGTCGGGATTGCATTTCCACCATTTTCGGGCCATGAGCTCCGAAAACTAGGTTTCGTGTAAAATCACATTTAATTGAAACCTCACGTATTAAAGTCGGATTATTATGCGTTTAACTTTCTTTGCCACGCAACGTTAGTGTTTATAGCGATAATCCAAATTTAATCCGCGTCTGACCATTTTCTGTTAAATGTTTAATCTCGCAACTTTGGCTTTAATTCCTTATTGCGTGATGTTTATGCTTAATTGAAAATGATCGATTAAATGTTTTCGAACCAAAATTCTAATTAGTAGTTGTTTAGCCTGTGAATGCGTGTATGCGATCCCGATCCTCGCTTTCCTTTAATTTAGTGTTAACTTCTTCCTTTTTCTCTTTTGTCACCACAACCAACCATCACCTTTTCTTATTATTTTACACCATTTTTATTCTTGAAGTTTTAAAACAATTAAAATCTAAAATTTAATCACTCCCTGTGGATTTCTTACGATACCCGACTTACCGATGTGCTTGCTTGTCAAGTGTGGTAGTAGCTTAGGTTCTTTTGTATCGCGGCGGCGAAACACACGACGACTGTGTCCTCACACGAACACACTTTTTCCGCCCGGTCACAAAATGGCGTCGTTGTCGGGGAGTTTGTTTTAGATAGTAATTGTTTTATTATTTCGTAGTATTTTTCCTTTTGTATTTGTATTCTTTGTTTTAACATTTTTTGCAGGATAGCATATTTGAGCGCTAAGAAACTTTGATTCGCAGTTGCTCACTTTTTTGCTCGGATTCTCCATCTACAAACAACGAGGTAATCATGTCCTACTATTATAGTTATTACGGTCATTCTAATGATTCTTACTTTGGGGATAGTTTTCAAGTTTTTCATTTTCAAGATTTTCTTGAAAATGAAAGACTTGAAAACATTTATCCGAATGAAAATCGTTATTGGGAGCTTGTGTTGGATTCATTATTTGAATCCAATGACGATTCTTATTTCATTACTTTCGAAGACGAGTTTCAACCAAATGAGGAGTCCGAGGCTCTTGAGCCGAGGAAGCCTACTTTGGAAGAAACTTTGCTTCTTTACTCCCAAGGTTTGGAAATCTTATACGATGCTGTAATGAGACTCGGTGCACTTTGCGATGAGATGAACTCTTTTGCACAAAACAACGAGGAGGTGGAAACTTGTGTTTCACCTAAATTTTTCGAAAAATTTCTCATCGAGTGTGCATATTTCTCCCTCGAAATTCAATCTCCTTCCGACGATGAGTCGATTGAGATTGAATTTGTTTCATCACCATATTCGTTTTCCGTCATCGAACCGTTAGAATTACCGATTGATTCCTATGAGTCGGTAGAAATTAAAACTTCTACACTTTTTGTCGATGAGGACTCTTTACCGGACTTGTTTTCGATGGAGGTTATCCCGATGTGTGCACCATCTCCCATTCCATTTGAAAAATCTTTGGGAGATGAGTCAATTTTTCTTGGACGTCAAGTGTACCTTTCCCCCTTATTATCCAAATCCCCCATCGTCCGCCCAAAATTTCAAATTGGCGATGGTTCACTTTTTTCACCACCCACATGCCTTCCGTTGTTCAAATGGAATTCATATCTTTCAGGAGGCATGTTCGCTTTGGAGGGTCCACCATTGATCTTTCAAAGTCAAATCCCTTTTTGGGTGGAACCTCAACTATTTAGACTTCTAGTGTATAGTTTGTGTGAAGCCGAAATAGTAGATTGTAAATAGTTAGCTTTTTAATTTTCTTTCTTTCCTATTTTTTCTTTCCTTTTTAATTTAGTCTAGTGTAATTAGTTAACTTTTTGTTATTTGTTTTTGCTATGCTCGGTACTAAATTGTTTTGTAGATTCCTTTGGACTCGCGCTTATGGAGATCGCTCCAATTTTGGGTAATATCGTTCTTTTCCTCTCTTTGTGTTGTGTTCTTAATGCGCATTGAGGACAATGCAACATTTAAGTTAGGGGGTGTAGGATATTCTATCCATTTCTTTGTTTTGTCCATGGATTTGCTCACATTTAGTTACTAAGTATGCCTTTTTGTGAAAAATTTGAAAATTTTCAAAAATATTTTTTCTTTCTTTTTTCTCCTTTGTTGGGCATTTTGCCTTGTTTTCGATGATAAATTTCAATAATTGCCCGATCCAATAGACAACTCAATGATGCATGTTCTCTATTTTAGAAGTTATTGGACTTTAGTCCTCAAATCATTGATATTGTGAATAACTTCATGAATTAAACTTTATCCCATGAGCATATGCACTTTCCTTGTTATATTGATTTGGTTTAAGATTTTAATAACTCGGTAATATTTTGTTGCATTGTATATACTTACACCAAGTAAGCTTCGTACCTTTTGTCATTTGTGAGTGTTATACACTATTCTTTCCTCTTTGAAAACGTTGAATTCGTTGGTAATCTCTCTATTCTTTCATTTGATCGTTCATTAATTGAGTTCATACTTGAAATGTGTTACTTGATCATGATTTTCATATATTGTTTTGACTCGAGAATTGTGTAAACTTCGTGAAATAATCATAGGCCATCTTTGTTATATCACCCATATTATCCTTGACCTCACCATATATGTTTCCCTAGTCAACCCCTTTGAGCCTAAATACTAGCCTTTCGTTTCATTACCCAAAATCCCATAACCAACTCCAAATTGGAGTTTTAAGCCATACATACACCTTACATACCTTTGTTTGGAATGTTACTTGGGATTGAATGATGTTGTTATGATGTCGGTTGCAATTTAGGCATATGAGAGTTTGAAAAGTAAAGAAAAGACAGTAGTAAAAAAAGTGAAGAAAAAGAGAACGCAAAAAGCAAAAGAAAACAAAAGAGAAAATGAGAAAAAGAAGAAAAGAAAAAGAAAGAGAAAGTTGTAAATGTTGTGTATAGTGTTCAATAAGCTTTGATTACTCTCCCCGATGATATATCTAATGCTTGTTTTGGAACTTGTTTTCCAATTTTTGATATTGCCCGCATTATCCCATTATTCCAAGTTTTCATTTCCGAACACTATGAATTCGTACATATATTCCTTTGTTTCGTACCTTATCCTAACCTACATTACAACCCTATTAAAGTCCTATGTGATCTTAGGGTGCATTTAATTTAAAAGTCATAATAGTTTTGATAATCTGTGAAAATACATTTCGCCTCTTTTAGTGTGCGGTATCTTTCATTGAGATTACAATTTTTCATTTTTTATATAGCGGTCTTCTTTTGTGACATGTGTGCGGCCTAGTTTCCATTTACATTTACTCTTTATGCCCGCATGTCCCGTGTGTTACCTCCCTTTTCATAGTGAATTCATTTGTTGAGCGTAATGCCCGTGAGGATTGAATATATGCATGCCTTTATGTTTAGCCGGTTTATTTAAGTTTTTACCAAATCTTATTGTGCATTTTCTCTCCCCCTCCCACTTTTAAAGTTTCAATTCTATGAGGTGCATTCAACCTGTTAATAACAACGGACTTTTGTTTGAATTCGTTCAATGTGCTAATTACATGTTTGAAATCTTTTTTGTTGTTCTTGAGTTTGTCGCATGTTGGGTTGGGCATATTTTGAGGAAACCATATGATGTTTGTGGGTTTCATCCCTGAAAACGCTCACGAGACGACACTCGTCCACTAGGGTAACCTAGGTGTTTAACGGCTTATTTCATATTCTAAATGCAATCGTGCGCCCGCGAAAGTGGCCTTATCTTTTTATTGCTTTTATACCATACTTTTGTTCTTTCTCCTGCTTTTGGTTTGCTTGTAGTTCTTGTTGTTTCCTATTTCATTGCTAGGGACTAGCAATGTGTAAGTTAGGGGGTGTGATACGACGCAAATATTGTGTATTTCACCCGTTAACCTACGCGTTATTAGCCCCCTCGAGTATCTTAATCCCTATATTTATGCTCGTTAACCAGACAACCTCAAATTTCTATGTTAACATGTTTTGCAGGGGTTAATTGAGCTTTTGTAGGTATTTGGATGCTTAGTATGAAGTTCGGATGCATTCCGGCGAAGTTTCGTACGCAACCGCACGTTCGAGGGCATTTTAGTCTTTTCACAGGTTGGGTACCTGGCCCAACATCTCACGGAAGTTGTACCCCTCCTCGCTAGCTTCGCGTGGCCATGAACGGTGCGCAATTCCGATTCATAACGAAGAAGTTACGGCTTTTCTTGCGGAGGAAATACAAGGAAGCAAAAGAGGAGAAGGAGAAGAGAAGAAGAGGAATGCAGTAGGCTGCTGCATTCTGCCCTGCTTGATCGATCGATCGACCCATTTTGTCGATCAATCGACCATTCTGATTTGCCGAAGTTTTTCCTAGGTCGATCGATCGCTACTCTGTTTTCTGCAGATATTTTGCCTTCTTTTCTTTCTTCTTTTCTTTTATTCAAACTTACTATATAAGCCAAATTTTGTTGTGATAGAAGAGATATCAGTTTAGGAACGTTTTTATGTTAGTTTTAGTTAGGGTTTTGGGGTTTTGGATGGTTCTCCTTCATTTCTCTTTGGATTGACAACCCAATTGGTTTGTATGTTAACTATTCATCTTCCCTACCTTTAATATAGATTGTTTTCCATTATTTCTTGCTTTCTAGATAATTTACATGCTTTGTTAATTAGTTTATTGTGTTTATTTATTGCTTTCTTAGTTAATTAGTTTAATTTAGTTTAATTCATTATGCGTCCCTAGATAAATAGGGTCGGGATTGCATTTACACCATTTTCGGGCCCCGAGCTCCGAAAACTAGGTTTCGTGTAAAATCACATTTAATTGTAACCTCGCGTATTAAAGTCGGATTATTATGCGTTTAACTTTCTTTGTCACGCAACGTTAGTGTTTATAGCGATAATCCGAATTTAATCCGCGTGTGACCATTTTCCGTTAAATGTTTAATCTCGCAACTTTGGCTTAAATTCCTTATTGCGTGATGTTTATGCTTAATTGAAAATGATCGATTAAATGTTTTCGAACCGAAATTCTAATTAGTAGTTGTTTAGCCCGTGAATGCGTGTATGCGATCCCGATCCTCGCTTTCCTTTAATTTAGTGTTAACTTCTTCCTTTTTCTCTTTTGTCACCACAACCAACCATCACCTTTTCTTATTTCTTTTACACCATTTTTATTCTTGAAGTTTTAAAATAATTAAAATATAAAATTTAATCACTCCCTGTAGATTTCTTACGATACCCGACTTACCGCTGTGCTTGCTTGTCAAGTGTGGTAGTAGCTTAGGTTCTTTTTTATCGCGGCGACGAAACACACGACGACTGTGCCCCTCGTTCTTCTTCCAGATCTGAGGTATGTATACTTATTTTATTCTCATTTCCCCTTTGCTTAAGTCAAGCTGCATTTGCTTATTTTTTCTTGATAACTTTGGTGCAAGGGGTTGAAGAGGAAAGGCCCAATCCCCCTAGTCCTCTCGTGAGCCCTTTCATGGGGGGATGTTTCGGTATTTCCCGAACCGATGTGACTCCTCCCCGTTCCCCCATGACCGGGCTTACCTATTCCCGTCGTTCGGCCTCACAATGTGCGAGGGATATTACCATGGGTGGTGATGTTATTGAGTCTCTGGGCATCTCTTTGCAACCAAAGACAACTCCTGCAGCTTCTTCTGACTTATCTCCTCCACCCGAGCTTCTTCTGCCCATTGTTCTTGCTGTAGAAAGTGACCCCGAGGTAAGATTTCATCCATAACTTTCTTTGGTCTGACATCCTTCGCCCCATTTTTCGTTTGTCATTCTGAACTTTGGGATGTTGGGTGCTCTAGGTTGAAGTGTCCTTATTTTTAGCCAGCATTCTTCTTCCAATGGTGCTGACGAGACCTCTGGCCTCCAATACCCTTTTTAGTGCCATAACTAAGGTAAGTAGCGCCTAGAGGTATTTCTCCCCCTTTTTTTGTACCTATTCTTCCTTTCTAACACTTAGCTTCATTGTTGCAGCTTTCTCCCGGTCTGGCTCCATGCTCTTCTCTTGGTGGTCTACTCGCCAATAAGGCCAAGGTCGATGCTTCTGCCCAGCGTGGTAGTTCTTTTGTACCCATCTATGTTGGGGCCTCACTTGAGAGTCCATCATCTTATCTCAGTGGATCGCCCATGCTGGCTTTGGTACCTTATGTTGGTGGGGGAGTTTTGCCAACCATTGAGACTTCTTCGGTCAAGGGTCCCATTGTGGCTTCTGAGGTTATGAGCCCACCTCCAATGTTTTCTTCCCCTATGGGCACCACGATGATTCCTATTCTTTCTCTTGCCATGACTGAGGTATTTTGTTAATTCTCTGCATTTATGTTAAACAATTTTCACAAACTCCGCTTATATGGTGACTTAAGAACGAAAGCGATTCTTAAGATTTTCATGAACTCCACCTATATCGGTGACTTAACAATGAAAACACTTGTAAATATTTTTTATAAACTCCACCTATAACGGTGATTTAACAACAAAAATGCTTGTTAAGATTTTTCATAA
Organism: Sambucus nigra; assembly: GCA_949130495.1. Taxonomy (NCBI): domain Eukaryota; kingdom Viridiplantae; phylum Streptophyta; class Magnoliopsida; order Dipsacales; family Adoxaceae; genus Sambucus; species Sambucus nigra. The sequence goes on along the minus strand of OX422214.1, from coordinate 375,602,742 downwards.
ACTCCACCTATAACGGTGACTTAACAACGAAAACGCTTGTTAAGATTTTTCATAAACTCCATCTATAATGGTGACTTAACAACAAAAATGCTTGTTAAGATTTTTCATAAACTCCCCTATAACGGTGAGTTAACAACGAAAACGCTTGTTAAAAATTTCTCATGAACTCCACCAATAACGATGACTTAACAACGAAAATGCTTGTTAAGATTTTTCATAAACTCCACCTATCATGGTGACTTAACAAAGAAAATGCTTCTTAAGATTTTCCATAAACTCCACCTATATTGGTGACTTAACAACGAAAACGCTTGTTAAGAATTTCTCATAAACTCCGCCTATAATGGTGACTTAACAATGAAAACACTTGTTAATAATTTCTCATAATGTCTTCTACCATTCTTCAGGTTGCACGGGGGGGTTCTCCACCAGTTCTTTTGCCTATTGGCTCACCCCATCGGGAACCTGCCATCTCGGGGGATTCTGGCCATGATGATCAAGGTTCCATGACCGGAGATGCGATAAAGAGTGAATTTGGGTGTGAGATTCCTCTATCAGACCTGGCTCCTCCCGTGTTTTGCCTTATGGTGCTTCAATGTTCTCCCTAAATGCCTGTCACCCACCGTTTAGTGATTGAGCAACTCGTGAATCATCATCTTGAAACTTTCATGGTAGATTTCCTGCGTTCGAACAATTCTATCATGAGTTATAGGCTTCAAGGCATGGATACCGTTGTTGTTGAGATTGCTAGTACTATGACTGGAAACATTACTAAACCCCTTATTAATAAATTCTTGGGCTATCTGAGAGAGTTGGGTGGTGACAATTTCCGGTTTGACTGGCTTATGACGTATTTGAAGAATTTAAAGAGCCAACAACGGATCAACCAGAGGGAAATATTGCGAAAACATCAGGAGGAGGAGTGGGCTGAGGAAGCTAGGTTGGTCGAACTAGCACCTCTCTTAGAAGCCGTGGATAAGGAGATAGAAGATGCCAGAAAAGCTTTGTGCCTGGTCAAGCTGAAACGAGAAAAACTCCTCATCGAACGTATACACGTGCAAACCAGATTGGAGGTTTCTATAAGTGCCCAACAGTCCTGCACAACAGCTTCTTCGGGCCTTCCTAAAAAAATTTCCCTTCTTCGGATCTATGGTTACTCTTAGGCTAACGAACCCTTGTATATATCTTGCTTCTACTTCTTTCTATGTAATTCCTGGGCAGCAGCTCCCATTTTTATAATAGCCCTATGTTTTTGTTAATGAGAAAAAATATATATGTTTTCTGATTCATCTCTTTATGTTATGACTGCTTGCCTATGTTGTAAATTTCTACCTTTATACAATTCTTTCATTCTGTTCAAGTTACAAATAAAACTTGTATATTAATAACAACATCTGGTTACCACAGTGGCTCAAACTTGATTGCTTACACATGGTAAACTTTCAACCATTTGTTGTTAATCTTGAATGGCTTATCTTCCTCCATCCTAGAAATTAAGCAATAACCTGAGTCATGGGCTTCCTTTACAATGAAAGGTCCCTCCCAGTTTGCTGCAAACTTTGGTAGAGGAAGTCCCTGATGTGCTTTACTGCTGCCTCAAAATGAGGTCTCCCTCTACGAACTTCCTCGGTCTCACCAGGTTATCATATGCCCTGGAGAGCTGCTTCGTATACATTTAAAAGTGTTGCATTGCATTATCTCTGTGTTCATCCAAAGATTCCAACTGCATATGTCTATTATAAGGTAGCATGCTACTTCGCAAGTTATATCGAGCATAGGGAATTTCTAACTCTACTGGAAGGATTTCCTCAGCCCCATAAACAAGAGAGAACAGAGTGTATCCTGTGGGCTTCCGCTTGGTAATTCGATAGGCCCACAGTACAGCTGGTATCTTTTCATCCCATGATCCTGGGAAGTCCTCCATCATCTTAGCCAAAATATTAACTAACGTTGTGTTAGTCGCTTCAGCTTGACCGTTTCCCTTCGGGTACATCACCATTGAAGTATATGATGAACAATGGAGTACTTGTCTGTGAGCATTGTTACTTCTGAATTGATGAAGGGAGTCCCGTTATCTAAGTTAATGACTTTTGGGATCCCAAAACGGCAAATGATATATTCTCCGATGAAGTTACTCACCACCCCAGCAGTTGCTCTCTTGAGTGGTATCGCTTCAGCCCACTTTGTAAAGAAATCTCTTGCTACCAGTATCCATATCTTTCCATTCGAAGAAGGATGTATTTCCCCTACCAGGTCGAACGCCCAAGTGTGAAACGGATAGGGTGTTGCCAGCGAGTGTAAGTGTGCCGATGGGGCATGGATCATATTTCCATGAAGTTAGCAAGGTTCTCATTTTGAACGAACTCAACAGAGTCTTTCTCCATTGTTGGCCAATAATATCCCAACGTCGTCAGCTGATCATATAACTTGACCCCTCCTATGTGAGCTAGATTATGCGCTAGTTTAAGAACCTCAGTTGCTTTTTCCTTCGTGATGCAATGCAGTGGCCTATTGAAGTACCCCCTTCGATAAAGCTTCGCCTTCTATACGTAGAACCTTGGGGCCCTTCGCTTTAGTCCCATCGCATCCAGTTTCTCCGTTGGGACAACTCCATCTTGAATGAAGTCAATATAGGGCTCCTTCCAGTCTTCCTGAGCTTCAATGAAATGATATTCAGCAGCTTTGAAAAATAGTTGACACTTATTGCATTTTCGTTGTAGCTCTGCCACCTCCTGCTTCATACTAGGCCCAAAATATCCCTCTCTTTGCATTCTCCTACAGAGAGGTATATCAGCTGTTTCGTAGTGCTCCTCATGTGTCTTATTTAAACTTCGCTCTGCTTTTTCTGGGTCGATACATCTTGACAACCATTGTTGATACCATGTTTAGTCTGCTGACATGGACCACTCACTTACAGATATGTGTCTGCCAGTGTGGCAATTATGTATACTTCTATCGAGCAACTCAAGACCACTGAGCAACTAATAAGCCACGAGGAACTTAGGGGCCCCTAGAAGCTCGAGCATGTCGAGACACTTCGGCGGTCCGGGCAGCTTAAGCGGTCCGAGCTACTTAAGTGGTCCGAGCAACATAACATTCTAATCAGGATAATCAAGGAGACGACTGCGCATTAAATGCTCATTTATTATCATACAGATGTACATGTCTACTAGATAACACCGCATTGTCATTTCATTTGTATAGCCTCAAGGCTATAAATACATTGTAACCTCCTCATTGGGGAGGGAGCCGAATTTCGTAAGCAAATCATTCCTCGAGAATTCCAAACAAACAATCAGCAATAACAAAGACAGTGGACGTAGGCCATTCTTGCAAGGCTGAACCACTTTAAAAATCTATTGTCTATTATTTATTTATTCCTTTTATCTATTATTAAAATAATTAGGACAAATCAAATTTTTTACATCAACAGCTTGGCGTCGTCTGTGGGAAATCGACTGTCATTATCGTTTTTCACCAAAATAATTCATCATCGATTGCTGATCATCCTGAATCCAGCAATCGAAATGATGGGTTCCCTCTAGATCCTCCATATACTCCTCCAAATGTTCAAGATCTAGCTGGTATAATGGCTAATTTGGCCCAAGGGAAAATGGCCATGCAAGAAACCATACGTTAACTCATACAAAATGTTCAAGTCAGAGTGCCAGCCCAATCAGGGTAACGAAGCATTCAGCGAAATACACGTTTACTCTCTTCGTGAACTAGGCGAATGATATTCCCAGAGGAATCTCAATCCAGATGTACCGATTCATATTTTACTGAGAGATCCAATGATCCTTCTTATCAGCCTCGATGGACTTCCTCGGTGCGAGCTACAGACACTCAACAAAACATGACACTATCCTCAGAAAGGACAAGTGCTCTTGAAAGATTGAGTAGAGTCTCTCCTTTTGATCGTTTGGGTCCTAAGAGGAATAAAAGTCCCCCTAGGATTATGTCGAGGAACTTTCAACGACCATCTGATTTAAAGGAAGGCTCTACCCAATCATGACCAGCAACTCATCATGAAAGGTCCCAAGAGGCAAATTCAACGCGATCAGTTGCTCGAAACAATAGGATCGAGGAAGAAAATGATGCATGGAAGGGCTCAATTCAAAGGTTGGAGGATAGATTAGGGGAGATGGCTAAAACCAAAAATCCTCTACAAAGGAATTTTGTCCCAGGAACACCATTCATACAAGAGATTGTGGACTTTCCCACACCGTCAAAATTCAAAGCCCCGGTAGTAACACCAAAATACGATGGAAAAACTAATCTCGTTCTCCATATAGAGCAATACCAGGAAGTTGCTGATATATATGTTGTTCCAGACGAGATGCGATGCGGGGCATTTTCAGGAACCCTTACCGGATCTGCTCAGATGTCGTACAATAACCTTCCTCGGGGGAAAATTGCGACCTTCTTTCAGCTAGCAGAACTCTTTATTGGAAATTTTTGTTTTGGAGCAAAGCCAGTCAAACGAGTAGCACACTTGCTAAGTGTTAGACAGAAGGCATGTGAGAGCACCAGGGATTATATTACTCATTTCAATAATGAGAAGCTTGAGGTAATTGATTACGAAGAGAAGACAACAATTACTGCTCTGATGAGTGGACTGTTGCCAGATAAATTATACTACACTCTAGCCCAATATCCGCCTAGAACCATGGCAGAACTAATGGCAAAGGCAGCCAAGATTATGAACGCTGAGGAAGATATGGTTGCGAAGAAGAATATGGACACCAAAGAGACCAAGGTTGAGGTTGATAAGGCTGAGAAGAAGGAGCAGAAGAACAATGGTGGTAACAGGAAGTCAAAAGCAAAGCAAGCATTGGAATAATTGAAGAAATTTGGAAATTATACTCCTTTGAAAGTAGATATAAAACACATTCTAGAAGAGATCAAGAACAGCGAGGAGCTGAACTGGCCAGAGAAAATAAAGACAGATCTTGACAAAAGGAATAAGTCCAAATATTACGAGTTCCATAAAGACCATGGTCACATGACCAAAAATTACAAAGCTCTTCAGAATGAAATTGAAGCACTCATCAGACGTGGAAAGCTGGCCAAGTATGTTGATCATCGAAATGGTGGAAAGAGCAACGACGGATCAAGGCAGAGGTCTAGATCTCCTCATCGAGCAAAAGGAGATAAGAAGAGAAGTCATGAAGAAGACCCGGATGATGACCAAGACGACCCCGATCTGCCTAAAAGACCGAAACAGCTAGAACATGAGGTATTTTCTATTCATTTTGGATCATTTGAATGTAATGTCATTACAGGTGGAGATGCAGGAGGCAGAGATATGACTGCCGAGAGAAAATCTTACCTTAATGAGGCTCAAGCCTGCTCATACATTCAACGAATAAATCTGGCTGAAGATGATCGCCCGAGGAAGGTGAATAAGGATTAACTGGTCATTGGATTCTCTAAAAATGACTTGGCAGGTGTACTATATCCTCATGATGACCCATTGGTGATCAAGATGAGAATGAAGGAAGTGGTGATTTCACGAGTATTGGTGGATAATGGTAGCTCGACAGATATCATGTTCTATCCATGCTTTGACAATTTGAATTTGAAGTTATCCCAGTTGGGGCCATATCATAGACCCCTCCTTGGTTTTACTGGCGAAAAGGTTTTTCCACTTAGGACGATCAAGTTGGATATGCTTATTAGTATATGGCCTTCTTATCGAACAGAAAGAGTACGCTTCTTCGCATTGGATAAAAATATCCAATCAGCTTACAACATCATCATGGGAAGGGTAGGACTAAAAAAATTTGAAGCAGTGCCATCTAATGTACATTAATGTTTAAAATTTCCAACCAATTTTAGAGTAGGAGTGGTGAAAGGCGACCAAAAAGTAGCTCGGGAATGCTACTATTCATCTACCGAGCAGGAGGAGCATGACGAATCCAGAAAGATGACTACTGCCTACCAAATAAAATATGCGGAGATTGAAACATTAGACCCTAGAGACGAGTCCCATCTCATGAAAGGGCAGGTCATGGAGGCTACAGAGAATGTCATTCTAGATGACGAGCATCCAGAACGAACAACTCAAATTGGTGCATCCTTGGATGAATCAATAAAACAAGAATTGATAGCATTCCTAAGGCGAAGAAAGCATACTTTTGTGTGGAGTCATGAAGACATGCCAGGTATAGAACCGAATTTTTCGTGTCACGAGCTTAATTTGAATAAGGAAATCAAGCCAGTAAAGCAGCGAAGAAGAGTGTTCAGCCCTGAGAAAAATCAAGCTATATAGGAGGAAGTAGAGAACCTACAAAAAGCCTCTTTCATTAAGGATGTCAAATATCCTGACTGGCTAGAAAATTTGGTGATGGTAAAGAAGAAAAATAACAAGTGGAGGATGTGTGTAGACTTCACCGACCTTAACAGGGCATGCCCAAAGGATCATTTTCCTTTGCCTCGAATTGATCAACTGGTGGATGCTACCTCGGGGCACGAATTGTTAAGTATCGTGGATGCTTATTCTGGTTACAACCAGATAAAAATGAAGCCTGAGGACAGGAACCCAATGGGAACTTATTGTTATAATGGTATGCCTTTGGACTTAAAAATGCAGGTGCTACCTATCAGGGACCGATGAACAAGGTGTTTGCAGAGCAAATTAGTCATAACATGGAGGTTTATGTTGACGACATGCTGATGAAGAGCAAGAAAGATGTTGATCATCTAGTTGACTTAGGTCAGACCTTTGATCAACTAGAGAAACATCAAATGAAGCTGAATCCCACCAAACGCATATTTGGAGTATTAGAAGGCATGTTTCTCTGATATATTGTTAACCAACGAGAAATTGAGGCAAATCCTGAAAAGATCAAGGCTCTATTGGGGATGCAATCTCCAACAATGAAGAAGGAAATACAAAACCTCACAGGGCGAGTTATAGCACTCAACAGGTTTGTGTCATGAGCAACTTATAGATGCCTTCCTTTCTTCAAAATACTTCGAAAGACTTTTGAGTGGAATGATGAATGCGAGAAGGGCTTTCAAGAACTGAAAAATACTTGGGAGCACCTCCATTATTATCCAGACCAGTGATGTGAGAAAGACTATACTTGTATCTGGCAGTTTCGGAAAACGCAGTGAGCTCGGCATTAATAAGAGTGGAAGATGGAGTATAAAACCTATATATTACACTAGCAAGGACTTTCGAGGAGCAGAGATCAGATATCCAAGGCTGGAAAAGTTAGCACTAACGTTGATCGAAGAAAGAATAAGGATGAGGCCATACTTCCAAGCTCATACTATAATTGTGTATACACACATACCATTGGGGCAAGCTCTTCACAAACCAGAGAAATCAGGAAGATTGATGTATTGGGCTATAAAATTGGGTGAATAAGATATAATTTATGAGCCTAGGTCATCACTCAAAGGGAAAGAAGTGGTAGATTTTATCGCAGAGTTCACCTATCTAGACACCTCCAAAGGCAGAAGTTGAATATCGACCAGCCTGTGGATGTTACAGGATCATCAAATTTTAACACTGATCAACTGAAGTCGGTAAACGAGCAAGAGAGGATGATCAACGAGAAGTGACAAGAATTGGAGGAGGATAAAAGAAAGCATCAAATATTCCATCGAGGAACTCTGTCTGACCAAGAAATTGACAATGAGATACCTGTGTGGAATTTATATGTAGATGACTCTTCTTGCACTACAGACAGTGGAGCAGGGATTGTTTTAAATAACCCGGATGAGATAGATATGGAGTATGCTCTATGCTTTCAATTTAAAGCTTCTAATAATGAAGCTGAATATGAAGCTATGATTGTTGGTCTCACTTTGGCAAAAACCATGAAAGCAGAGCAGATCATTGTATTAAGTGACTCGCAGTTGATTGTAAATCAAATATTGGGAGTGTATGCAGCTAAAGGAGAATTAATTATCCAATATCATGTGAAAGAAATGGAGATCGTATCGAGCTTTAGCACAGTACAGTTAATTAGAATACCAAGATTAGAGAATGCAAGAGCAGATGACTTAGTTCGACTAGCCTCAGCCACATGCACCGAGCTACGAAGAACCATCCCAATAGAAATCCTGGCTAGTCGGAGCATTGACAAAGATCTGATGTTGAACTTCATTACCCTGGATTTAGGACCATCTAAGATGGATCCCATCAGGGCCTATATTGAGGACGAGGATTTACCAACTGATAAACTCGCAGCCAAGAAACTAAAGTTTAAAGTTGCTCGTTATGTATTACCTAATGGAATTTTATATAGACAAGGAATTATAGCGGGTTTACGAAGATGTGTCCACCCCTTCGAGGTGAAAACTTTGATTGAAGAGTTCCATGAAGGGTCTTGTGGAGCCCATGTAGCTGGTCATACACTTTTATAAAGAATGACAACGCAAGGGTATTACTGGCCGACGATGAGAGCTGATTGTGTATCTTATGCCAAGAAATGTGATAAATGTCAACGTTTCTCCTCTATCTGAAGAACTCCCCAAGAATTATTAACACCCATCACGTCCCCTTGGCCATTTGCTATATGGGGAATAGACTTAGTTGGGCCACTTCCAACGACCAGGGGAAGATTTAAATACCTCGTAGTCGTTCTGGATTACTTTACTAAATGGGTGGAAGTTGAGCCTCTTATTGATATGACGTATAACAAGGTGTATCAATTTATTGGGAAGAATATCATTTGTAGATATGGTCTTCCCCATGCATTCATTACAGACCATGGAACTCAGTTTGACAACTAGGAGTTTGTTGCATATCGTCATCAGTCCAACATATTGAAGACCCACTTTGCACCAGGCCATCCCCAGAGCAATGGACAAACTAAGGTGATGAACTGAACGTTGTTGAATGGTTTGAAAAAATGACTGGATGATTCAAAGGCAAATTGGATTAACGAGATACATTATGTGCTGTGGGCTTATCGTATTACACCGCGAGCAGCAACTGGAGAATCTCCGTACATGTTGGCATTTAGAAGTGAAGCTGTTATAGCTACAGAGTTGGGCCTACACACACAGAGTGCTGGATTTCAATTCTCCTACCAGTGATTTGATGTGACAATTAAATCTAGATATGCTCGAAGAATTTAGAGAAGAAGCAACCATCAGGAATGATGCATACCAACAACGAACAACTCTGTTTTACAACAAAAGGGTAAAGAAGTGTGATTTGAAGGAAGGAGACTATGTGCTGAAGAAAGTAATTCAAAAGCACAAAAAACTGGAAGCTAACTGGCATGGACCCTACAGAGTAACAAAAGTTGTTCGACCAGGGACATATAGGATTGAAACCTTGGAGGGAGAAGAATTTAAGAATGCATAGAATGCAGAGCATCTACGCAAGTATTATCAGTAGTTGGGATCTCTATGTAAATGCAGTTTTCTTCAGTATGAATAAAGTGTTGAATGTTTTACCCAGTTCTCTCTTTTTGTTAAAATTTTTTCAGAGTATTAGTGCTACACACTATGCATCATGTTCAGAATACTTCCAACTCCGGTTGGTAGGGAACAAATCTCTTCCAACTCCGGTTGGTCGGGAATCAATTACCTCCAACTCTGGTTGATCGACAAATAAATCTCTTCCAACTCCGATTGGTCGGGAACAAATCTCTTCCAACTCCGGTTGGTCGGTAATCAATTACCTCCAACTCCGGTTGGTCAGCAAATAAAACTCTTCCAACTCCGATTGGTCGGGAACCAATCTCTTCCAACTCCGGTTGGTCGGGAATCAATTACCTCCAACTACGGTTGGTCGGCAAATAAATCTCTTCCAGCTCCGATTGGTCGATAACAAATCTCTTCCAACTCTGGTTAGTCGGGAATCAATTAGCTCCAACTCCGGTTGGTCGGTAAATAAATCTCTTCCAACTTCCGTTGGTCGGGAACGAATCTCTTCCAACTCCGGTTGGTCGGGAATCAATTACCTCGAACTCCGGTTGGTCGGAAAATAAATCTCTTCCAACTTTGGTTGTTCGGGAACCAATCTCTTCCAACTCCGATTGGTCGGGAATCAATTACCTACAACTCCGATTGGTCGGTAAATCATATACAATAAACTCCGGTTGGTTAAACTAAGAAGGATCATGGGATGTAAGTTGTTTCATTGTTTAGGATTAAAGAGTGATAAGTCACTATAATCAAAAAATAAAACATAATGGACATATCACAATGTGCATATATTCACAAATAAAGACATTCTGCAAAATACTTAGAAGAAAATAAAATAGTGAAAGACTAAAACTTTTCATTCAAATTGAGAAGGATTATATATACTATGGAAAGTACAAGTCATTACATAAAAATCCTATTCTATTGGTTTTTTCCCTTCTGCCTTTGATACAGAGTCTACCCCAGCTAGAGGATCATCAAGACTATAAGGGGAATTTATGAAGTTCAGATCTTGTAGCATTCTGACGTTCATTATAGATGGACGATCAAGCAGGTGTTCTGGGCGAGATATTTCAAAATCTGAATGAAGACTATAATCATCAAGATACTTGGAGATCAGAACACGAGGAATTGCTCGAGCTGGAATCCAACTAAGGTCAAGCTTGAAAGCAGGAATGGGTAATTCAAGAACTCCAAGATTATAGTAATCCCACAAGAAATGACCTCTCTCCAATTTTAAAACATGGATGGCATTCAACCAACCCTGTTTATACCCTTCGTTGTTCGACTGTTCTAAACGAGCATCAAGATGACAAAGTGCTTCATTATAACCAGCCATCCAACACTCTCTAGGCTGTTTATGGAATTGGTAAGTTAACCTCTCCAGTTGCTGGTGAAGATTCTTCACCAGAAGTTCTTTATTTTCCAAAGCAGAATTCTGGGTAGAAAGTTGCTCGCTAAGGTTCAGAATCTTCTTAGACATCTCCGCCAGAGCTTGAATTTTTTCCATCAATTGAACTGCCCAATTTTCTAAAGCTGCTTGAGTTCTTGCATCTTCAATAGAGATCCGACCAACCCTTGCTCGTCCCATAGAATAAGATCCATGAGTAGAAGTGGAAGGTCCAATTCTTTTTAAAGTTTCCAACTCATCTCTTAAGTTGGAATTTTTGACCTCCAAGAAAGAGAAACCTTCATCGTTAACCGGAACTAAGGCTCCCGAGGAAGATGCAACAAATTTCAATTGTTTATTCTCTTCTTGTAAGGCAATGTTTTCCTGTTCTAGCAATTTGGAGATATGCCCATGCTCCTCGAATTCAAGCTTCAGAACACTTTCTCTTTTCTCGTAAGCAGATATAAATTTATCATACCCTTTATCAGCACTCATTTGTTGATATTTCTTCTCGTACCCCTGGTGCAAGAGTGTTGAGGACTCTTTGTACTACTGCTGGAGTTCCTCGATAGTTCCTTAGAGGTCCTCAATCATCTCGTAGTAAGCCATATTATTGGCTACTACACGAACGAGCAAACATTTCAGATACTGGTAAGCTTCAATTGCTCATTCAGAAGAATTTGAACCCGGGATATCAATGATTTGAGCATCATTCAGATCTGCACGACTAGCCTTAAAATAGTTATTGCATTTTTTCATCAGTTTGGTGCCATGAGCTGACAAGAGCTCCATCCTAGCCATAAACTACTAAAGAGAAGAGATAGAAAGAATCAATAAGAATGTAGACAGAGCAAATAGAAGAAAAAGTCAAGACAAACAACCAAAAGTTCGAATTTTCATTTCATCATAAAGGAAAATACAAAAGTCGAGGTTAGATTCAATAAAATGACAAAATGAACACCCAAACTACTCTACACCTTCTCTTTATTTCCTATAACTTCCTCAGGAGGTTTTGAGGAAGATAATGGTTGCTCGATGGACAAGAGTAGTTGCACGGCAATAGTAATGATTGGTTGGGGTTACTCAGAGCACGATTGAATAGCTGGAATATTAAGGGCCTGATCTCCAATCATCATGGAAAACTCATCTGAGATAGCTTCATCTTCTTCTTCTTCTTCTCCGGAGGAGGGAGGAGGGCCATGAATGTATTACTGGAGTAATTTAGAATCCTCATCAACTTTCAACTCTTGTAAGGATGCCACCCATCCATCCCCAAAATATTTAAGACTAGCGTATTCCATCTGAGAGGACATAGCAGCCAGACACTTATTCCAGCCTTTATCCTAACTAGTACTGAAGGTTTTTTTACTGCTTTCTTTCTTTTTTCCTTCTCCGAGGAAGCCCTTTCCCTAAGGAGTTCCTCGACAACCTTCAATTTCTTCTCCACCTCCACCTTTTGACGTTTAACATCCTGAAGTTTAACAACTTCCTCCTTAGCCGATTTGAGCTTAACTGCCAGCTACTTGTTGCTTTGCTCAAAAACCTTATTGCTCTAATCAGAATCTTTCAACTTTTTATCTAATTCCTTGGAGGCATTCGCAGCTTGATCTCTATCTGACTCAATAGACTTAAGTTGCTTCTCCCAAGCAACCTTATCCTCCTCATACTTTTGACGAGAATCTTTTAAGGATTGAGTCAAACCAACAAAAGCCTCCTCTATACCTCTCGAGGAGACTGAAGCCTTCATATCTTCATCCTTCTTCAGAATAGTGTTTAAACACGTTACCAGCTGAAAAAAGAAATAATTTTGAGTCAGTACAGGGACACAGGAATGAAAAGTGAAAAATTAGACTAATAATACTTACTGAGGCAATATGTTGAGCAGCCAAGGAAGTGACTCTATCACGAGAAAGAGTATCTTCAATACCTTGGACTTCTGGGATAATCAAAGACTTCACCGAGCCCATAGCAGAGCTCGGAGGAAAAAAAGTGGGAATACCACCTTCAATATTTAAAGACTGAGAGACAGGTTCAACAGGTCTCTCAGAAGAACTTTTCTTTAACTTCCTCGTAGGAGCAGGAACATTCTCAACCAAATATGTTGTCTTGGTTGGTGAAATAACAATAACCTCACTTGGAGGAGAAACAGCAAAAACCTTGCTCGGGGCCACTGGGGGCTTCTCAATAATTTTCTTGGCAGCAGTAGGAAGGGGTGCATCAATATTCCTTGTCCCTTGTTCTGGAACATTTTTCTTACTTTTCTTTGCTTCTGCAGCAGTAGAGGCAGACTTATTGAAGAAAGCAAGAACTTTTCTTTTCTTCATTAAATCACTAACAGGAATATTTGATTCAGAGGAAGAACCTTCTACACCAATTTCAGAAGCTAGTACTTGGCCAATGTCAACCACCACTAGACGAGCAGTAAAAGATGAAATATAGCTCTTGTACTGCAACAAATAAGAAGTAGATCTAATGTGTTCCTCGGCCATAGACTGGTGCAAACTCTAGATAAGTTTCAAATGCTTTAAATTAACATCAGTTTCTTTGGGAGACTTTCTTTTGCTGTCAGCTGCAAATAATCAAAAATTAAATATTAGTGATACATTTTATCAAACATCAAGAAAACAAGATTTCAAAAAATAAAAAATAACCTATTCCATTGCCATAAGGGGGACACCTGGGACCCTGATATACGTCATCTCCATTTAATGGAGCATGTTGACAATTTTTCATAACAACCCCATGTTCAAAATAATCCCTATTGGCATCTGGAAGATTGACAACTAAAGCCCTATTCAAAAACCTAGTTTTTAAATAAAAAGTACTATCGCTAACAACCCATATGTAGCAAAACATAATCTCTGGAATCCCTAAACGGGTTCCATGAAGTTGGTTCAACCTATGAACTCCATTAACTATTCTCCAGGCATTTAGGGCTATTTTGCAGGAACAACGTCAAAATATTGACAGAACTCCAAACATAAAGGATTTGGAGGAAAAGAAAAGTCACATTCGGCTACAAAGAGACTTGGGAACCAATGTCCCTCATCCAAAGAAAAATAGTCAGAAGGTTCAGAAAGTTCTTCTAATATGACACATGAAGGAATTGAAAATTCAGAACGAAATTTGTCCAAAGATTCAACAGGGTAAACCATGATGAACAAAATAAGTAAAAGAGAAGGAAGAAGATCTTACAAGAGAAGAGTGAACCAGTTGACAACGAACAATGGAAGAAACGAATGCACAAGATAGAGAAGAAATGAAAAGTTCGAAGACACAGATTTGAAAAGTGAAAGATGATAGGATTTATGTTGTGTTTAAATACTTTACCTCGGGAATAGAGAAAAGCAATGATTACCAAGACGGACGTTTGCGTATTCGGTGGCTAAAAATAAGAAAAAGGGGCACAAAAATTGAAGCGGTTATGGAAATTCAAAATACTTTAAAAGCCTGATACTATGCACTCAAAAAAGGAGTTATATACAATGAATGTTTGCCTAAAATCCATACAAACTGAAAATCTAAGCAGCATAATATTCCTTACTTTTCTTTATCATCAAACTACGAAACATTGGGGGCTTCTGTTGATACCAAATTTAGTCTGCTGCCATGGACCACTCACTTACAGACACATGTCTGCCAGCGTGGCAATTATGTATACTTCTATCGAGAAACTCAAGATCACCGAGAAACTAAGAAGCCACGAGGAACTTAGGGCCCCGAGTAGCTCGAGCATGTCGAGCAACTTTGTTGGTCCATTGGTGGTCCGAGAAACATAGCATTCTAATCAGGATAATCAAGGAGACGACTGCGCATTAAGTGCTCATTTATTATCATACTGATGTACATGTCTACTAGATAACAGCACATTGTCCTTTTATTTGTTCATCCTCAAGGCTATAAATACATTGTAACCTCCTCATTAGGGAGGGACCGAAATTTCTTGAGCAAATCGTTCCTCTAGAATTCCAAACAAACAATCAGCAATAACAAAGACAGTGGACGTAGGCCATTCTTCCAAGGCTGAACCACTTTAATAATGTATTGTCTATTATTTCTTTATTCCTTTTATTTGTGATTAAAATAATTAGGACAAATCTAATTTTTTACATCAACAACCATCCCCCTTCATTTCTGAAGTAAAGATTTCCCTGGTTTGTGAAGTATTGGGATAATTCTCTTCGCCCCATCGTTCCTTCACCAGACTCCAATTGCTTCCTGATTTCTCCCCTCCAGTTTGCGTCTTCCACCATTAGTAGAATTGACTGCACCATCGAAGGAGCTGTTCTTCGTTGAATCATGACAGTAGTTGTATCGCTCCTCATGATCATCTTCTGGGGAACGGTGGCATAGGCGTCTGGATGACGGTTCATTGTCCTAGTTTGCCTTTTGATCTTGGTCCCATAGAACTGGACAAGGAGACTCTGAATGATCATTCTGTATGGTGCTAGGCTCATGTGTTTCAATTCGTATTCTCCATTCACTTGCTGAACCACTAAGTTCGAATCCCCTTTGATGCAAAGTGAACGGATCCCTCTTCGAAGTGCCTCTAGCAATCCTAGTACTAATGCTTTATATTCTGCCTCATTGTTAGAGCAAGGGAAATCTAATTTGTAAGAAAGGCAAATCTCCTCTACTCCCTTCGAAAGGATAACCCATGCTCCTCCTTTCTTTTCTGCTGATGAGCCATCGAACTGCATTGTCCATTCTTCATCTGTTGCATCTAGGTGATTGGCCTGCAAGTCGTCTCCTAGAATGCTCTCTTTGGGAGGCCCATACGTTCCTGAAGGAAAAATAGCTAATAAATCAGCGTACACTTGGCTTTTGATTGCGCGAGGAACCATGCACATTAAGTCATATTCAGAGAGGATAAGGAACCATCTAGACCGCCCTGCCAATCAATATAGTTATTGCAAGAAAATATTTAATAGGATCACATCTCGTTACAATATGAATCGTAAAAGACAGCATATAATGTCTAAGTTTTTGTGCTACAAATACTAAGGCTAAATAATGCCTTTCTAGGCTACTATATCTGGTTTCTGGCCCATTGATGATCCCTCTGAGGTAATAAACTGACCGTTCTTGCCCCTCGGCCTCTTATGCCAGCAAATCTCCCACAGACCTCGTGGTGGATGTGAGATACAGTTGCAACGGTATTCCTACCTTTGGTGGAACCATAGTCTGTGGTGAAATGAGCATCTTTTTTAGTCCGTCAAGAAACTCCTGCTGAATTACCTCCCATTTGAACTTCCTGTTCCTTCGCAATAGCTTCATCAATGGATTTGTTATTTCATCTAAGCCAGACACAAATCTCCTAAGGTAGGGGACTTTACCGACGAAAATCTTCAACTCTTTCGCTATTTGTGGACATGGCATTTTCAATATCGCCCACTGTTTGTCTCGGTCCATCTGCACCCCTTGTCGATCAACCACGAAGCCTAGGAATTTCCCACTTGTTACCCTCAAAATGCACTTCAGTGGGTTCATCTGTAATTTAAACTTCCTGTAACGGGAATACACCTTCCTCAAATCACTCAGATGGGACTCCTCCTTCCTCGACTTGATGACCAAATAATCCACATAGAATTCCACAAACTTGTGAAAGAAGTCATGGAAAATGGCCATCATTGCTCTCTAGTAAGTCGCCCCGATATTCTTCAGTCGAAACGGCATTACCCTGTATATGAAATTGCCCAACGGAGTTCTGAATGTTGTCTTTTCTGCATCCAAAGGGTCCATCTTGATCTGGTTGTACCCTACATACCCATCCATGAATCTATACATCTCATGACCTGCCGTTGTATCTATCAGGGTATCGATGGAGGGTGGGGGGAACTAGTCTTTGGGGAAGGCTCTATTAAAATCTTTGAATTCCACACAGATCCATATCTAGTTCTTGCCTTTCTTCCCCACTAGGACAACGCTAGATAACCAGAGTGGGTGTTCTATCGGTGTAATGAACCCTTCCGTTAGTTAGCATTGAACTTATTTTTTGATCTTCAACTCCATCTCAGGCATGTACATTCTCGTTACTTGTTTTATCGGAATGGCCAAAGGCATCACGTTCAATTTATGATAACTTACTTCTTCATCTAGCCCCTCCATCTCTGTGTACTTCCACGCAAAGACATCTATAAATTCTAAAATCAGCTCGACCAAAGAAAGGGGACGGTTTCAAAGAAAGGGTTTGTCCAGAATATGACCCTCATAGTAATGTCAATGTGATTCAGATGATCAGAAACATGCACTTCATGCCTCGACTGGGGCTAGGGCAAAGGCAGCAAGGGATACTTGAGCCCATCGAACTGAAGAAAACTTTCCCTCCTTGTGGCTTGGGGTATCAACCATCAGAACAAGAGCTCAGAATGATCCGTCAGTCTCGACCAAAGAGAAGATAAGAATGTATCCGAACTATCTCAGGAGACTCCTTAAATGGACGATTCATCAAAGAAGGTGAGGACTTCCCCTTTTGCGATTTTCCAGAACCATGGTATGGCCACACATACAAGAAGATGAAGCCTGGAATGGAGATCTTTTTCCAAGACAGCTACCCATGGGTCGAAAGTTTCCCACAACAAGTGCAACCGCTTATCAAAGATGCTGAAGAGACTGAGGAAGGAGATTTCGAAGATTTATTGAACTTACAGATATTGGGGCTGGCACTCTGCATGGTTTATTCAGGCACTACATCAATGGACCCATCCCGTCTGATAAAAGTTGTTGATACTCCTCTCCTCAACTGGCATGCTGCACCAGTTCTACCTCGTGAAATCTCCCCTGACCCCAATGTTTACCCTATTTCTTCTTCTGTTGTATATCCTTGATTAAATGTAATCGAGACCTCTTTTGATGAGGTTCTCAATGCTGTCTTTCCTATCAATGAAATAAATGAAGATTTTGAGTATCTTCATGTGCCTTACATTAACTACTTGAATTCTACTAAAACTTTTGATGATGATGATTTTGCAAATGAACAATTCTTAACTGGTCTAAGTAAGGTTAATAATAAACAACATAACTGCGTTCAAGTTAATAAAGAAGATATTGTTGTTATTAATCTCTGTTCTAGTATCCAACTGCGCGAGATTAGTATACGGGCCACCCTTAACAAGCATGAGCGTGCACAACTCGAAGAATTACTGAAAGAGTTCGTAGATGTCTTCGCATGGTCCTATAATGATATGCCCGGCATCGATCCTAAAATAGCTCAGCACGAGATCCCCACTCTCCCAGTTTACAAGCCAGTTAAAAAAAATTGAGAAAACTCCACACCGAATGGTCGCTCAAGGTCAAAGAAGAGGTGGTCAAACAGTTAAACATGGCTTTCATTCGGGTGATCGAATATCTCACATGGCTAGCCAACATTGTACATGTGCCTAAATTAGCAAGGAAGGTTCGAATACATGTGTAGATTATAGAGATTTAAACAAAGCTTCTCCAAAGGATAATTATCCGCTACCTAATATTGACATGATCATGGACAACACAGCCAGTCATGCTCTCAAGTCATTTGTCGACGGGTTTGCCGGATACAACCAAATCAAGATGCACCCTGACCACCAATAAAAAACCGCATTCATCACCCAATGGGGAACTTTTTGCTACACCGTTATGCCATTCGGTCTCAAGAATGCTGGGGCTACCTACCAAAGGGCTGCCACTACCATCCTGCATGATCTGATCCATAAGGAGGTCAAGGTTTATGTGGATGATATGATTATTAAGTCCAAAATTAGAGAAGGTCATGTTCCCGCTCTCCGAAAGTTCTTCGAACAATTGTGACATTATCAGATGTGACTTAATCCACAAAAGTGTGTCTTCGGTGTTATAAAGGGAAAACTCTTGGGATTCATGGTCAGCGAAAAGGGGACAGAAGCAGATCCTGTCAAGCTGAAGGCCATACGTGATATGCCACCACCCTAAACAGAGAAAGAAGTCTGAGGTTTTCTTGGGAAATTGCAATATATCAGCCAGTTTATCAGCCAGCTGACCTCCATCTATGAATCGATCTTCAAGCTCCTCCGAAAAGATTCGACTAAGGTTTGGAATGAGGCCTGTCAAGAAGCTTTTGACCAAATCAAACAATATCTAACCCAACCTCCACTGCTCATGCCACCACAGTCTGGTTTCCCTTTTCTCCTATACCTAACCATAACCGACACTACAGCTGGGGATTTGCTAGCCCAATACATTGAGGACTCCCGTAAAGAAAGATCTATCTATTATGCTAGTTGCAAATTAGCCAGGTACGAGGTCAACTACACTGCTTTAGAAAAGGCATGTGTCGCACTTATCTAGGTCACCCAAAAGTTACGACACTACATGCTCGCCTTCCCCATCAAACTTGTATCCCGAATGGATCCCATTAAATACTTGCTTGAGAAAATCTCCTTATCCAACCGAATGGCCCGATGGTTGATGCTCCTAATCGAGTTAGATATCATGTACGTCATACAGAAAGCTATTAAAGGAAGAGACATCTCTGACTACCTCCCAGATTACCCTGTAGAAGAAGCAGATGTCTGGATCTCCGAATTCCCAGATGAAAATATCCTCTGCACCGCTCAAGACCGCCTTCGATGGAAAATGTTCTTTGACGGCGCTGCTAACAAAAAAGGATATGGCTTTGGGATACTTCTGATTGCCCCAGATGACTCCTGTGGCCATCCCCGCCGATCCCCGCCACGGAGGGAGGAGGAATCCTTCAGGTTCCGCGCATCCCCTCTCGGAAGAGCGCTTCGGCCGGCATCGATTTTGTGAGGTATGAAAAATGTAGAGAGATTTATAGTCGCCAGTCTATTTTACTCAAAACAGACAAAGGAAAAATGGGAAGCCACCCCGAAAGATGGCATCCAAAGACATACTGGTGCGTGCGAAACCAAAATGATTCGAAAAGGGTTCGGAGGCTTAGTTACGAAATGGGAAGGTGTTAGGCACCAATTACGCCCTTTCGGTCTCTCATGGATATTTGATATTTTCCTTTATGTTTCCCCCCGTGAGATGTGTGCATGTAATTTTCAAAAGGAACTATAAGGCAACATTTGGATTTTACTCTCTCTCTCTCTCTCTCTCGTAAACCCTAATTCCATAGGGTTTGCATGGCTACGGCTACTTCCACCACGTTGAATCCAAAACCTCCTGATCCACAAGTTTCATGGAGTAAATCCTTTGCAAGTGTGGTGAAAGAATCCACAATTTCTGATATACCTCTCATTCAAGTTACCTCTTACAAAGGAGAACCTGCTATTAAGTTTTCTTCTCAAGATATCAATCTATTGGCTGCCCCATTTAAGTTTTCTATTGTTGGGAAGTTTTCCCATGGCAGGCCTCCCCTCGATGATATTCGTAAGACCCTACACACAATGAATCTTAAAGCTTCCTTTTCTGTAGGGTTATTGGATCATAAACATATTCTCATTCGTTTGTTCCATGAAGAAGATTTCACAAGGTTATGGTTACGTAATCAATGGTTCATTGGTAGGAGCCCTATGAGGACATTTAAATGGTCTCCCAATTTTCTACCTGAGAAAGAAAGTTCTATAGTCCCAATATGGATATCTTTTCCATCCTTACCTATCCATTTTTTCTCCAAATCTTCTTTATTTTCTATTACTCAAGTTGTGGGAAAGCCATTAAAACTGGACAATTCCACTGCTTCCATCAATCGACCTACTATAGCTAGGGTCTGCATTGAGATTGATTTGCTGGATACCCAACCTGATCGGCTTTGGATTGGTTGTGGTGAAGATGGGTTTTGGCAAAACATTTTGTTTAAAGATGTCCTTGAATATTGCATCGACTGCTTCAAAGTAGGCCATGATAGGAAGAACTGTCTGCTAAATTCCACAAGAGATGCTGCAATAAATCCTCCCAAAAACTTTAAACCCTATAATACCAAAACTCAAAAAACCCATGGCCCCACCAGAAATGTTGAACTTTTAAAACCTAACCAACAATTTACCATTAAAAAAATCCCTATACCCAAACCCTTGAATCCCCTCATTACCAATGGTCAATCCTCCAAAAATTTATCCCCAAGTCAAACCAACCTTCATCATAGCAATCAATCTCCATCAAAAACTGATCATAACACCAATAACCTCTCTATTGAACCAATCCCTTCTCCTCAAAATATCCAAGACCCTACCCCAAAACCTATTCAAGACCTTTATGCCCAAACAATTCCATCAAATGTTCCCAACCAAAATCTGATCAAGACCATTAATCCAAACAAAATTTACCCATTCATCCAAAAATTTATCAATAAAATCCAAGATGAAGATCTAGACAGTTCTGACATGATGATTCTGGACAACCTTATGCTTTCTCCCAAAGGAACTATCCTTCCAGCTAAAAGGCAAGATGCCTTGATGAAACCCATTGTCTTATCTGATACTGAAGTGGATCATTCAATTAGCCCCCCTTTCATAGAGGAATTTATTTGTTTCTCTAAAGAGATTGATAAGAAATTAACTTTTCAAAATTTTACTGTGGTTGGTACTGAAGCAGACTTGATTAAAAAAGCTCCTCCAAAATGCAGGCCTCCTGATCCAATGTTTAAGAGATTAACTAGAGCTGCTTCCAAGTTCTCAAAAGGTATTTCACCTACTGTCTCTCAATGATAAATTTCCTATGTTGGAATATTAGAGGGTTGTCTAACAAGCCCTCTAAAAGGAGACTCAAAAAACTTTGCAAAATTCATTCTCTTCCATTTATGGCCATATTAGAACCTAAATCCAAATTGGATCAGCTTGATCAGTTGCGTAGAACCATTAATTTTGATGGAGGATTGACTAATTCCAATAATAAAATCTGGTTTCTTTGGAGGTTTGGAACTACCTGTGTTGAATTATTGAATGATGACCAGTCCATTTTAGTCAAAATCACTCATCCTCATATCCAGTGTGAAGTTTTCATCTCCATTGTTTATGCAAAATGCACCAGACAGGAAAGAACTGATTTGTGGGCTAGCTTGTTGCAGCAAAAAAAATATCTCAAATAACCAGCCTTGGTTGATTACTGGAGATTTCAATATTGTTACTAAGAGTGATGAAAAGTTGGGTGGTCAGGAGATTGACTTTAGAGCTGTAGAAGATTTCAACAATTTCATCTCTACAGCTGCTCTTTTAGAAGTTAAATTCTCTGGTTCTAAGTTCACATGGCACAATAATAAAGAGAGTGATAGAATTTGGTCTAGACTTGATAGAGGCCTAGCATCAATTGAGTGGGGTGGTACTTTTCCTAACTTTTCTTTATCTCATTTAAATAAGACCTGTTCTGATCATTGTCCTCTTCTTTTCTTTATTCTTTCCCAATCTGATTTAATAAAAAAGCCTTTCAAATTCTTAAATCTTTGGTGCCAGCATAGGGACATTAAATCTGTTATTGAAAATTCTTGGAATGTTGAGGCTATTGGGAACCCTCTCAGAATATTCTCTACCAAGCTTCAAAGACTTAAATCTTCTCTAATGTCTTGGAATAAAAGTTCATACAAGAATGTTTTTGAAGAAATTTCCAGATTTGAAGATGAGGTGTTGTCTAAGGAAATTATTTTTGAAAACTCCCCAACTTCTGCTAATAGGGACCAACTAGATCTTTCTAAAGCAAATCTTCTCAAAGCTCTTAGCAAGGAAGAAAGATTTTGGAGGCAAAAAATGAGAGGTAAATGGCTTTTGGAAGGAGACACTAACTCCAAACTTTTCCATACCTCTGTCAAAGCCAAGAGATTGAAGCAAATGATCCACAAAGTTAAAAATAAAGATGGGTTTTGGATTGAAAATCTTGAAGGGGTGCAAAAAACTTTTGTAGATTACTTTGAAGACAGTTTTAAAGCTAATTCAATTGATGGGGAAGATGACATCATTCAAGATATTGAGCCCTCTTTATCCACTGAGCAAATCTTCATGCTAGATGCTGTTCCAAAAGCAGGGGAGGTTTGGAGTGCCATCCAAGACCTTAATGAAAATGGCTGCCTTGGCCCTGATGGCTACCATGGAATATTTTACAAAACCTTTTGGCAAATCATCAAAATTGGCCTTATAAATGCTGTTTGTTATTTCTTTTCAGGTAGTGAACTTCATAAAAGCTGGACTAGCACCAACATTATCCTCATTCCAAAGACCTCTAATCCATCAGTTTGCACAGATTTTAGGCCTATTAGCCTTTGTAATTTCTGCTTCAAGATAATTACAAAAATCTTGGCTTCAAGACTTTCTCAAGTTCTGCCTTCCATTATTGGCCTATCTCAAGCTGGCTTCATCAAAGGTAGAAGAGTGACTGATAATATTCTTCTTGCTCAAGAGCTTATGCAGAACATTGGTAAGAAGACCTTTGGTTCTAATGTTGTCATCAAATTAGACCTATCAAAAGCGTATGATAGAGTTTCATGGTTATTCCTCATTAAAACCCTTAGAAAATTTGGGTTCTCTGAAATATAGATTGATAGAATTTGGAGGGTTATTTCAAATAACTGGTTTTAAACTATTATCAATGGTCAAAGCGCTGGTTTTTTCAAGTCTTTTAGAGGTCTCAAGCAGGGGGATCCCCTCTCTCCTGGTCTTTTTGTTTTGGTAGCTGAAACTTTTAATAAAGGCTTGCATAAACTTGTTTCTAATGGCCTTATTAAACCTTATTCTCTCCCTAAAAACAGTCCCCTCATAAGTAACTTAAGTTTTGCTGATGACACTATTCTTTTCTGCAATGGAGGTACTCATAGCATCAAGAACTTGATCAAATTCCTAAAAAAATTTGAAATTGCTTCTGGGCAATTAATAAATTTTTCTAAAAGCAGTTTCACTGTTCATCACTCCATCTCGTCCAATAGAATTAAAACCATTGACAAAATTTCTAAACTTCTTTCAAAAAACCTCCCATTAGATACCTTGGTTGTCCCATTTATTATGGGAGAAGTAAGCATTCCTATTTCGAAGACCTGGTCCTTAAAATCAGAGCTAGACTCGATTCTTGGCATTCTAAATTTCTTTCTCTCCCAGGAAGAAGAACTCTAATATCTTCTGTCCTATCATCTATCCCAGTTCATACTATTGCAGCTCTAAACCCTACAAAAAAGACCATTTCAATTATCCATAATATTTTCAGTAATTTTTTATGGGGGCATACTAAGGATTTTGGTACTAAATTTCACTGGAAAAAATGGTCTGACCTCTGTTTTCCTATTGAAGAAGGTGGTTTGGGGTTCAGAAATATGGAAGATGTTTGTAATTCAGCCAGTTTGAAGCTCAATTGGTACATGAAAACCAGTCCTAGCCTTTGGTCTGATCTATACAGGGCTAAATACAAGGGAGGTGTTACTCAAATCGGCTCAGCCTCTCATCGTAGAATTCAAAATTTTAAAAGCATCTCTGATAAATATTCAACTGTCATCAATGGAAACACATATTGGACTCCCAATCAAGATGGTTTGTTCTCATCTAAATCTGCTTGGCAGATTCTCAGATCTGCTAAACCTGTTTCTGCCGTGTTTAAATTCATTTGGAATCCAGGTATCCCAGAAAAATATCTATATTT
Source organism: Sambucus nigra (assembly GCA_949130495.1). Lineage (NCBI taxonomy): Eukaryota > Viridiplantae > Streptophyta > Magnoliopsida > Dipsacales > Adoxaceae > Sambucus > Sambucus nigra. The sequence goes on along the minus strand of OX422214.1, from coordinate 375,578,426 downwards.
ATTTGGAAATGTCTACACAATATTGTCCCTTTAGATGCAACTATTCAAGGAATGGGGATACGTCTAGCGTCCAGATGCCGTTGTTGCTATAAATCTTCTGAAACTATGCACCATTTGTTTCTTAATGGCCCTATTGCGCACTCAGTATGGAAACACTTTGCTCAACTGCTTGGTGTTCATATTTCTTATTCTTCTCTCCACATGACGCTTATGTCCTGGTGGTTAAGGTGTCCCACTCAATATTATCTCAAATTCATCTTTAGCATTGTTCCTGCTGCTATAATTTGGGAAATATGGATTTCCATAAATTTATGTGTTTTTAATGGTGCTAAAATGATAGCCAAGAATATTATTCATCAAGTTTATGATCTTATCCAATCTTGTGCTTATCATAAAACCTTCAAGTCCTCTACCAGAAACTTTGATTTCATCATCCAGTCTTTCAAGTTAAATGTTGCCTCATATGTCCCAAATTCCTTTCTCATTTTCCATTGGATCAAACCCCCGGATGGTTTTGTTAAAATGAATTGTGATGGAGCTTCCAAAGGGAATCTAGGTTTGTCCGGATCAGGTGGTATAATCAGAGATCACAGTGGTCGGCTTATCAAAGCTTTCTCCTCTTTTGAAGGTTTTATTTCCAACAACAAAGCTGAGATTTTGGCCATCTTTAGGGCATTAAATCTTTGTATATCTTTAAATCTGCACAATATCATTGTAGAATCTGATTCGAAATTGGTGATTGACATGCTTAATGGTATTACGAAGTTGATTCCCTGGTCCATTATTGAAGTATTTTTTGATATCAAGCTCTTACAAGACAAGATTGAAGTCACATTTCAGCATACTTGGAGGGAAAATAACAAGGTTGCAGACAGTCTAGCCAATCATGGAGTGGATTCTAAAGGATACTCTTCTTTCAGTCAAGCCAGTGATCTTCCTTTCTCAGCTAGAGGCCACTACAAAATGGATCTGCAAGGTTTTCAACCCATCAAAATTTTCAAATAATGCGTTTTCTTATATGTTTTTTTTATTATTCCTTTTCTATAGCTTGTATAAGCCTTGGTAGGGCATTTCTACCTTAGTTAATAAATTTGTGGTTTGTTTAAAAAAAAAAAAAAGATGTGTGCATGTGTATATATATGGAATGGAGGTAGGAATCCTCGACTTGTATCATGGAAAAGATAAAGCGAGTCATCCATAGGAAGATTAAAAAAGTAATATTAGAATAATAAGCTTTACGCGGTTACCCCTACGTTAATCGCTATAAGGGAACGATAACGCACATGGAGTAATGCGTCACTAAGAATAAGCGTATACATAATATAAGAAAATTGGATTTAGAGAAAATAGATTATAAGAGAAAAAGTGAGAGAAAGGACTCGAGTCTCGGTTTTACCCCGATACGGCTACGTAGCCTATAAAGGCATAAAAGTCCACGTAGTTTGCATACAAAGCAAGGGGGTGGGGTTTATCTCATAAATCCAAATGTGGGATCTCTTATTTGTAAGTGTGTGTGTGTGTGTGTGTGTGTGTGTGTGTGTGTGTGTGTAGAAAAAGTGCTTTAGTTGTGAGAAAAGTGTGGAAAAAGTGTGAGAATCCCTTATTTGGAATTTATGAGTAAACCCTCTTTTCTTGTTTTTTGGGTTTTATGAAGATAAAAGATGAGCAATAATACTAAATAAAAAGGATATTAGGATGTGTGAGATGAGATAATAAAAGTGCTAAGTAAGAAAACAAGTTATTGGGAATTCAAGAGAATTTAAGAGAGAGTTTGAGAAAGTTGGACCTTCTTGAAGATATTGAGCTTGATCTTGAATGTTGGAGAGAAGCCCTTGAGCTTGGATGATGATGGAGAGTGGTTAATTCACCAAGTTTGGTGAAAAGGATGATGAAAAGGGAAGGTAAAAGAGGGATTTGGAAGTTGAAATCACGCTGCCTTCGAGAGAGGTTTCTGGGATTCGTTCAGAGAGATTTCTATCAGATCTGGGCTCCTCTTGCAAATTAGTCAAAAGCCTCCTTTTATAACCCCAGGGGACTGCCGATTGGCCCTTTCATGGCACTGCCTATCGGCAGGTGCCGATAGGCAGGATCTGGGACCTGCCATTTGGCAGTGCTTCTCAGGCTTTTTGGGAAAATTAGCCACCGAGGGCAAACCGTTGATCAGAATCGTGCACGGGGCATACCATTGGAAAGGTATTTTTGATACCTTCGAAAGTCCTTTGGATCGCTCCCGAGTTAGGGAGTTGACTTTGGGTCAAATGTGGCTCGGAAGCGTTTGTCGGTCCATTGGGTGGGGAGTCGCGTGGACGCAAACGGTGCGTTCGTTCGCATGGTAAGTCCGAATTACGCACGGGGCATACCGTTGGAAAGGTTAGGAGATGTATTTCAACATTACAAAGAGTTTGACCCAGTTTGGAGAGTTGACTTTGGTCAACCAGGCCCGAGAAATGCTCGGTGGCTTCCCAGAGTCAAATGGATCGTTCGTCCGCATGGAAATCCGTTTTAACTTCCAACTCTTCATTTCTTTGCCTTATTTAAAGGAGTCTTTTGGATTCCAACTCTTCATTTCTTTGCATTATAAAAGGAAGTCGTGGGCAACCCTTTTAACATACTTTTGGCACAAATTTTGACAGCAAATATATTTTATATTCCTCTTCTTTTTAATATACACATTGGCCCTCGAGATTTGTGAGTTCCAACCTTAGATTAGAGGTGTTCTTGGGGCTATTTTGTTGGAGGTTCTTGGAGGAGATTTTGTAGATCTTTTGTGTTGATCTTGAGGATGTGATCGTTGGTTTCTCATCATGGTTTGAGGTATGCGCACGGGATGGATCGTTGGAAAGGGTATTCAGTGACCTTCGAAGATTTATTCAACCTCGGTCGAGCGGAAGAGTTGACATAGGTCAAATAGAGCCCGAGAGCACCCAGTGGCCTCTGGGTCAGGTTTCAGAGCCAAATAGCGCGTTTGTCCGTATGGTAAGTTGGAATCGTGCACGGGGTGGACCGTTGCAAAGGGTATTCAGTGCCCTTTGAAGATTCATTGAGTCTCGATCGAGACGAGGAGTTTGACTTTTGGGTCAAACTGAGCCGGGGGGTGCTCGATGGCTTTTAGGTCAGTACTCGGGACGTGACCTGGGTTTATAGTGATGAAGGGAGGTACTAGGGACCTAGGGATAGTTAAGGGGTAACATAATGGGGTGTCTACAGAGCCCCTCGACGGGTGAGTTTAGAACAAATGATAGCCGTCGATTAGACACCGCTTGATGCTTTTGAGGGAGTATGACCGATTCAGAGGGTCGAGGTCGATTCTGAAGACGTAAGAAGTATGCTGGGGATGATCAATTCAGAGGATCGAGGTCAGTTCTAAGGACCTAAGAAGATGAGGATGACCAATTCAGAGGGTCAAGGTCAGTTCTGACCTAAGAGTGATGACGATCGAGGATCGAGGTCAATTCTGACCTAATTCAGGTGACGATTCAAGACCGGGGTCAATTCTGACCCAAGAGTGGTGACGACCGAGGACTGAGGTCAATTCTGGCCTAATTAAGGTGACGATCCAAGACCGGGGCCAATCCTGACCCAAGAGTGGTGACGACCGAGGACCGAGGTAATTCTGAACTAACTAAGGTGACGATCCAAGATAGGGGCCAATTTTGACCCAAGAGTGGTGACGATCGAAGAACAAGGTCAATTCTGACCTAACTAAGGTGACGATCCAAGACCGGGGCCAATTCTGACCCAAGAGTGGTGACGACCGAGGACCGAGATCAATTCTAACCTAACTAAGGTGACGATCCAAGAGTGGTGATCACCGAGGATCGAGGTTAATTCTGACCTAACTAAGGTGACGATCCAAGACCGGGGCCAATTCTGACACAAGAGTGGTTACAACCGAGGATCGAGGTCAATTCTGACCTAACTAAGGTGACGATCTAAGACCGGAGCCAATTCTGACCCAAGAGTGGTGACGACCGAGGACTGAGGTCAATCCTGACCTAACTAAGGTGACGATCCAAGACCGGGGCCAATTAGGACCCAAGAGTGGTGACGACCGAGGACCGAGGTCAATTCTGACCTAACTAAGGTGACGATCCAAGATCAGGGTCAATTCTGACCCAAGAGTGGTGACGACCAAGGACCGAGGTCAATTATGATCTAACTAAGGTGACGATCCAAGACCGGGGCCAATTCTGACCCAAGAGTGGTGACGACTGAGGACCGAGGTCAATTCTGACCTAACTAAGGTGACGATCCAAGACCGGGGCCAATGCTGACCCAAGAGTAGATAAAGATTGTATTTTGATTCTGCTGGAGAAAGAGCTTTGTGATTCCGATTTGAGCTGGGGAGCTGCTAGCTGGGGGAAGCTTTTTAGGAGACCTCGCAGGGGAGAACAACCTATTTTGGGTGCTATAAGAGAATTCCACTGGGGAAGTGATCATGTGATCCTTAGGGATTTTTCGGAGCTTTACCGGGAGGAGTTTTCACTTAGTTTTTGAGGATTCCGCTGGGGAAGAGGGGTTTCGCTGGGAATAAGAATTTGGATCTGAGATTCCGCTGGGGAATGATGAATGGGCCGGGGAAAATTTGGATTGTCCTTTGGGAGAGATTGTGCGAGGTGAGTGGTTCTTCGGATTTCTACTGGGAAAAATACCATGTGATATTATACCGCACCGGATAGCCGATGGTTGTAAAGTCTGATGAGGAGGTGATTCGATGATCTAGGCGCCTTGCCCGAGAGGTCAATCGCTTGGATTTCGAGGGATCCTTTGGGGAAAATGGTGTGTCGCCTGAAGGAGTGCGAAATTTCCTTGATGAAAACGTTCTAAATCCTTCCTTGGATTTTTATGAATTTTCTGGTGATTTTTCGAGGCTTTCTGGTATTTTTTGGGAATTTTTGCACGAAATTTTAAGGGGGTGCTGGTTGGCATAGACTGAGAGGTGCCATTCGGCAGTGGTATGGACTTTTGGGCTGCCTCGGGAAGGTGAGGAGACAGTGCCGATTGGTATGGTGAGGCGGGTTGCCGATCGGCATGGCATTTGGCCTCCTATATAAAGGGGGTGAATTCCCCCCATTTTCGCAGCTTCCTGCTTTCTCTCTTTCTGCGATTCCTCTCTGTGAATTGTTCTAGCATTCCGATCTTCAAGAAATGGCCCCTTTTGTGAGCACCGCTGTCCACCGGGAGCGGTCGATCGTTGATGACTGGGTGAATGTGGATTGGAGGGACATGGTGCCCCTTTCTTTGGGGAATGAGAATGCCATTGATGCATTCAATCCGGTTGCGGATGAGCGGACCTTGCTGCGGGAGCCATCGCATCATCGCTCTTCGAGAGTGATTCCCGGTGGTTATGTAAGTAACCTGACCTTTGGCATTCTTTCCTTTTTGGGTGATTTTTCTTTTTATTGACCTTTGACTAAATTTTTCCTTTCGCCAATCGGATATTTCTTTGAAGAACATGCGTGCCCGCGGGACGATGAGGCTTAGGTATGTTTGGGAGCATCTTCCACCCGTGGTGTGCTGGATGGTATCATCAGCGGGTTTTGGGAGGTTGGTTGCTGCGCTGGATGAGACGCCTCGTTCGACAGCAACTTTTGTGTGCCTTGGGGGAGAGGTGGTGGGACACTACCCACACTTTTCATTTTGGCTTCGTGGAGATGATGGTGACTCCCATAGATGTGCAGTAACTGCTGGGGTTGGATTATGATGGGGAGCAGATAGAGGTGGACCTCTCTTTGCGGTTGAGGCCGGAGGCGATGTATGCGGCACTCGATGATGTGAGGAGGATAGTCTCTGGAGATTTTACCCGGCTGTCCTTGCTGAAGGATGTTTTGCTGAGCAGGGTGGTTGATGTGGAGGACGGACTGCAAGTGAGGCAGATGTCTCGATTTTTCATTTTGTTGGTGCTAGGAGGTTTCATGGTGGCGTCGAGCAGCGACGTTGTCCATTTGTGGTTTCTGCCATACTTGAGGATGTTTTTGAACATCCCTTTCTATAATTGGGAGAGTCTGACCTTGGCGACCTTTTACTCTTCTCTGGATGCGTTCAGCCGGTGCTGTCGGCAGACTTTTACTGGAGCCACATATCTCCTTGAGGTATTCTTTACTTTGCACATTTCCATTTCATGCATTCGCATTTTCCTTTTATGCATTCGCATTTTCCTTATGCATCTCTTTTTGCTCGTGAATTCAGACGTGGTTTTATGAGGTGATTGAGTGCAACACCCCACTGATTGCTCTGAAAGACGACACCGTCGGGGACTTCTGTCGCTTGTATCAATGGTGTAAGGCTAAACGGCAGTCGAAGGGATCTCTCTCCCTGGAGGCAGTGCGTCAGGTCTTGAATGACCTGACCAGTGGTAGGGTAAGACTCTTTCCTCTTCAGCCTTAGTTTTTTCGCCTCTTCTGATTTTGTATTGACTTATGTCTGCTTGGGGATTTTTAGGTGACCTTTTATCCTTGGGGGACCGCCATTCAGGATACGGAGGTGACAAGGGTGAACGCGCAGATGAGGCGTTTGTTGGTGCATGAGTTCGTCCATTCCTGGTACCTCAGGGAGAAGGTGATTCGTCAGATCGCTGAGGAGGAGTTGGTTGTACCTCCCGCGCAGCCTCCTACTTCTATGAGGCGGGAGCGATAATTGTTGGAGGATAAAAGGATCGCGGCGATGATTGGTGAGTCCTATGCCTTGTGTACTGATACGGTTGCGCCGTATGACTATATGGACTTTATGACAAGCTAGTTGATGGCACCCAGCATACATGATGCCTTGCCTCTCCTTCCTGCTGGTTCGAGTCGGGCGGTGGGGTCTTCCCACAGTGGCGGTGGTCCGTCGGCACCTGCGGCGGTGGCAACCTCGGAGGTCCCTTTTTTCGGCAGCACAGTCCTTCGTACAACATCCGATGGGCTGATGGAGGGATGGTGCCAATTCTACACCGTCCTCTTGCGATGGATCCGGAGGAGCTGGGCTTGACAGAGGACGTCCTTCATCCTGTGGTAAAACTTTCGGTCCTTTTCCTCTCTTTTTTGATTTCTTTTACTTGATACTGATTCTGGCTTTCCTTTGCAGCAAATCCAGGTGTCGACCACTTGGCTCAGGGACATCAGGGATTGGATATCATCGGCGACTGTCCACATTCGGGAGGTTGTCCCTGTTCCTTATTGCTTGGTGCCGTCAGCCTCGTCCGGGGGAGACTCTGGCTCGGGTAGTGGGGGCGTGTCATCTCGCCGTAGGGGAAAGAGAGCGCGTCGCTGGGATGGAAATTCTTGAGAGAGAGAGAGAGAGAGAGGGAGTGAAATGTGGGTTTGGGCTGAGTCCCGTTGTTTTTGGCTTTTCTTTTATTCCAGTAAAAATGATGTAACACAGAAAACATATATATGCAATGAAATACGATTTTTTGACTATCTTTTATTTTAATGATGAAATGAATGCATGCACTTTTTAATTTGCTGCTGAGACCGTAAAAAAAGGAATATTTTTAGAAATCTTTCAAAGGAAAGTTATCTTATTCAAAACGGGGAATCCCATAAGGAGGGAACAGGATTCTTGAAATTATTTTGAGAATATTAATTTATTTTTATGGAGTTTTCTGATTTGACAAAGAAGGAATGGAGGAAATTTAAAAAAGGGAATTATATAAGGAGGAAAAGGGATTTTGGAATTCTATTGAGAATATCCATTTTTATTTTCCTGATTTTGACAAAAGAGGAAAAAGGGAGATTTCCAAAAATGGGGGGATACCGATTGACAATCACCCTGGCCTGCCTATCGTATGTTCAGTCCAGTCCCATCAATTGAAAGCTTTGATTGGTACCCTCTTCAGCCTTTAGTACCTTGTGGGGTAGGATTCCTTTCGATTTCTGCAGGGATTATGTCCCTTGTGAGGATTTTTAAGTATAAAAAGGGACAAGGGTGGAGTGTTTTCCTCACACCTTTTACATTCTTCATACCCACCCATCATCTTTTAGTCTTGCAAGATGGCTCTCCCTGGTAGCATTGAGTTTGTCAACTACCTCGAAGCCTTGGAAGTCATGTGCTCTTATAATGTCGACTATGATGCTTTCAACATGCGTCGAGTCTCCTTGTGGCGTAATCGACCTTTTGAGTGGAATATGCTGATAGCGGCAGTACAATTTTGGTACCCCGAAGACCATGTATTCCGCTTTGGGTTGGAAGAAGTTTGTCCTACCTACGAGGAGTTTTCTGCCATACTGAGCGTGAATCCTAGTGTTGCCGCGGCTTTAACTGAATTTTCCCGTTCTCCTAAGGATTTGTTGGCTGGGCTTCTTCATATCTCGCCTTCGGTGGCCAGGTCATTGGTTGCTAGAGGGATGATCTCCCTCCCGGCGGTGTTGCAGTCCGTGCGTTCGCGGGAAGTAAGCGATGCTGGCTATGCTGGAGCCATCGTTCTGAGCCTAGTTTCAAAATTACTATTGGTGAATGGGGAATTGCAGGTGGACCCACAACTTGCAGCCATTACCTCATGGATGTCATACCGTAACAATCCTGCGGCGGTGATATTGGCAAAGACTCTGAATAGCCTGGATGCTTGGAGAGAAGGTCTTTCATACTTTTTTAGGGGTAGCCCTGTGATGCTGTTCATGTGGTTGTCTGAAAGATTTCGCTTGTCGACTCCTCCAGAATATCCTTTGTCGACTGTACCTAACTTCTTTTTGCGCTACTTCATCCGCATGGGCCTGTATATTGAGAACTGGGAGAATTGGCTTGTCGAGCATGGGGCTTGTGGGATGTATTGGTCAGTACCTTGGTGGGGACAGTTGCAGCCTATTCTGGAGCTAGAAGAATATTCATATGTGCGGCTGGTTGGTCTCAGACAGACCTCTTTTTATTTCCCTTACCGTCTTTTACGCCAATTTGGTTGGGCGCAGGTCGTGCCCCCTCGGACCTTAAATTTCTTTCTAGTAGAAAATTTGACTGAGCGCTTGCGTCTGTTGCTAGGATCTCTGTGGGAAAATCGGCGTCCGTCGACCCGTCCCTCTCAGTCTGTTTGGAAGGTTTGCTATGTCCCCAAATATTATATGAAGTGGTTGTGGAGGGAAGTAGTCAGCAAGATGTTGGTATTAGAGATCGGTCGGAGGTGGTTTATTTTATCTTACTCTATGGAAGGAAGTGTTGTGGTCTTTTCGAAGATGGTTAAGGCTCATCGGTCCATGGAGTGTTTGTGGCACTCCATTTAAGCAGGAGAAAATTGGGGCCCTCAGGAAGTGGATGATGAGGGTGCAGGCTCTTCGGGTAGCTGTGGGTAGGACTCCTAGGGAGTTTATTTATGTAACAGATGTGGGGGATTTTGTCTGGTTTTTATGGTAGTAGGGGGGAAGGGAGTTATCCGTTCCTTTTTCTTTATGCAATATGTACTATAGTTTCTTATTAATGAAATAAATAAGTTTCTAATCATCCAGCTGTGCCTTTCGATGAATTTTATATTTTGAATTATTTATACCAATCGCTAAGGCATGCATAATCCTTTTGATCAAGCAGATGTTTAGAATGAACTGTCGTTCTCGGAGATAAGAAAAGAATATATTTTTTTGAGAAAGAAGGGGTCGTGTTCATGTGAGGAGTATGAGCTTCTTACGTACCTCTGGGGGTTTTGAAAAAGTTCTTATCTAGTTGAAAATTGTTTTTGCAGAGGATCAGGCCCACGTAGTTCTTGGTAGAGGGAAATGGAGAGAGTTTTTTTTTTTTTAAATAGAAGGGGGATGAGAAGAGTCGTAGCGCGTCGAGTTTTGGACTAGGGGTAGAACTTATTAAGACGGTCCAGATTGACTGGACGAGCCATCTCTTCCCCATCTAGGTCAGTGGCATGGCGGCACCGCCGGATAAGATTTTCTTCACAATGTACGGGCCACTCCAATTGGGTTTGAACTTTCCTCTGGTGTCCCAGATGGGTTTGATTATCTCTTTGAGGGCTAAATCCCCCACTCGGACACTGCGGTCCTTGACTCTCTTGTTGAATGATCGCGCTATTCGGAGATGGTATCCTTGTATGTGGTAAAGAGCTTTTAATCTCCATTCATCTGGGAGGGTCATCTCATCAAGACGGCCTTGGCACAAATCTTCTTCACTAACCTTGCTTTCGAGCATGACACGTAACGAGGGTATTTCCAGCTTCACAGGTACGACTGCCTCCATGCCGTACACCAGGGAGTAAGGGGTAGCCCCAGTAGAGGTTCGAATTGAGGTTGGATAGCCCCAGAGGGTGTAGGGGATTCGGTCGCCCCAATCCCTACAACTTTCAGGCATCTTACTGATGATGGGTTTGAGGTTTTTGTTTGCGGCCTCAACTGCACCATTGGTCTGAGGTCGGTAGGGAGAAGATTTGTGTCTCTGAATCCCGTATTCGCTGACTATTTCTATGACTTCTGCCTCAAAGTGCAAACCATTATCTGACATTAGCTCGTGCGGGACCCCATATCTGCAGATGATATTCTTCTTGATGAATTTGACCACCTTCTTGGCATTTAATACTGCGTATGACTCAGCTTCGACACATTTGGTGAAGTAATCGATGGTAACCAGGATGAACTCATGCCCGTTTGACGCTTTTGGTGTAACATTTCCTATGATGTCGATACCCCAGGTGGAGAACGGACAGGGAGAAGTCATGTTGTTTAATTCCCGCAGAGTTAGATGGTGGAGATTGGAGATCTGTTGGAATTTAGGGCACCTCCGAACATAGGCGGTGAAATCATGGGCCATGGTGGTCCAGTAGTAGCCTTGTCAGATGATCTATTTTCCAAGCATGTGACCGTTCATGTGAGATCCGCATTCCCCGCTGTGGATTTTCTACATTATCTTTTCAATGTCAGCCCCTGCAATACAGTGCAAATGAGTTCCATCGAAATTCCTCTTGAGTAGTGCGTTATGGCAAATGATGTACTGAGCGGCCAGCCTTCGGAGGGTAGTTCGATCGTTCTTGTTAGAACCCTTGGGATATCTACCGTGTTTCAGGAGGCACCAAATATCATAGTACCAGCAATCGGCTAGTTCGAGATCTTCAGTGGAGACAAGCTCAATATGGTAGCAATGGGTCGGTCTGTCTTGTTTTTAAACTAGGAAGGGGGTCATTGTTATTCCCTCGGGCATGTCGACTATGGAAGCCAAAGTAGCGAGAGCATCGGCTAGGTTGTTCTTTGCTCGGGGTAGGTAATGGAAGGTGATATCTCGGAATTGGGAGGCCAACTCTTCTAATTTGGCATGAAAGGGTTGAAGCTTTTCGTCCTTGACCTTCCACTTTCTGAGCACTTGATCGATGATAAGGGCAGAATTCCCGTATACATCAAGGAATTGAATACCTTTCTCGAGAGCGACCTGGAGGCCCACTGTGCATGCCTCGTATTCTGTCATGTTGTTAGTGCAAGGGAAATCCAATTTAATGGCGATGGGAGTGTGGGAGTCATCTGGGCCACCAAAAGTATCCCAATGCCATATCCCTTTTTGGTTAGCAGCACCGTCGAAGAACATTTTCCGTTGGAGGTGGTCTTGAGTTGTGCAGAGGATGTTTTCATCTGGGAATTCAGAGATCCAGACATCTTCATCTTCTATAGGGTAGTCAGTGAGGTAGTCAGAGATGGCTCTTCCTTTAACGGCTTTCCGTGTGCCGTATACGATATCAAACTCGGCTAGGAGAATCAACCATCGGGCTATTCAGCTGGACAAGGCGAGTTTTTCGAGCAGGTATTTGATGGGATCCATTCGGGATACTAGTTTAATGGGGAAGGCGAGCATGTAATGTCGCAACTTTTGGGTGACCCAGATAAGTGCGACACATGCTTTTTCCAAAGCAGTGTAGTTAACCTCGTACCCGTCCAACTTGCGACTGGCATAATAGATGGCTCTTTCTTTGTGGGAGTCCTCGAGGTACTGGGCTAGCAAAGACCCGGCTGCAGTGTCTGTTATGGTTAGGTATAAGAGCAAAGGGAGACCAGGCTGTGGTGGCATGAGAACTGGAGGTTGGGTTAGGTATTATTTGATTCGATCAAAAGCTTCTTGGCAGGCCTCGTTCCAAACCTTGGTTGAATCCTTTCGGAGGAGCTTAAAGATTGGTTCACAGATGGAGGTTAGTTGGCTGATGAACCGGCTGATATATTGTAATTTCCCCAGGAAGCCTCGGACTTCCTTCTCTATTCGGGGAGGTGGCATCTCAAGTATGGACTTCAGCTTGGCGGGATCTTCTTCTATCCCCTTCTCACTGATCATGAATCCTAAGAGTTTTCCCTTCGTAACGCCGAAGACGCACATCTGTGGATTAAGTCTCATGTGATACTGCCACGGTCATTCGAAGAACTTTCGGATAGCGGGAACATGACCTTCTATAGTTTTGGACTTGATAATCATATCATCCACATAAACCTCGAACTCTTTGTGGATCAGATCGTGCAGGATGGTTGTGGCAGCCCTTTGGTAGGTAGCCCCAGCATTCTTGAGACCGAATGGCATAATGGTGTAGCAAAAAGTTCTCCATGGGGTGATGAATGCGGTTTTCTCTTGGCGGTCAGGATGCATCTTAAGTTCGTTGTATCTAGAAAATCCATCGATAAATGACTTGAGAGCATGATTGGCTGTGTTGTCCACGATCATGTCGATGTTGGGTAGAGAATAATCATCCTTTGGAGAAGCTTTGTTTAAATCTCAGTAATCCACACACATTCGAACCTTTCCTCCTAATTTTGGTACAGGTACAATGTTGGCCAGCCACGTGGGATATTCGATTACTCGAATGAAACCCATCTTCAACTATTTGATCACCTCTTCTTTGACCTTAAGTGACCATTCGGTGCGGAGCTTTCTCAACTTTTGTTTAACTGTCTTCGCATCTGGGAGAATGGGGATCTCGTGCTGAGCTATTTCGGGATCAATACCGAGCATGTCGTCATAGAACCATGCGAAGACATCCAGGAACTCCTTTAGCAATTCTTTGAGTTGGGCGCGCTCATGCTCGTCAAGGGTGGACCCTATCCTAATCTCGCGTAGTTAGCTACTAGAACCGAGGTTAATAACGACAGTCTCTTCTTCATTAACTTGAATGTTGTTTATTATTAACCTTATTTACATCTGTTAAGAATTGTTCATTTGAAAAATCATCATCATCAAAAGTTTGATTAAAATCCACACAATTTGTGTAAGGCACAGCAAGATACTCAAAATCTTCGTTTATTTTATTGATAGGAAAAATAGCATTAAGAACCTCATTAAAAGAGGTCTCAATTACATTTTAGCAAGGATGGACAATAGTACATAAAATAGGGTAAACATTGGGGTTTAGGGAGATTTCAAGAGGTAGAACTAGCGCAGCATGCCAGTTGAGGAGAGGTGTATCAGCAACTTTAATCAGACGGGATGGGTCCCTTGATGTAGTGCCTAAATGAACCATGCAGAGTGTCATCCCCAGTGTCTGCAGGTTGAAGGAATCTTCGGAGTTACATTCCTCAGTTTCTTCCGTATCTTTGATAACCGGTGGCACCTGGTATTGGTAACTTTGGGCCCATAGGTAGCTATCTTCGAAGAAGATCTCCATTCCAGGCTTCATCTTCTTATCTGTATGGTCATACCACGGTTATGAAAAATCGGAAAAGGGGAAATCCTAGCCTTCCTTGATGAAACGTCTATTTAAATAATCTCCCGATATAGTTCGGACAAAGTTTAACCCTATTTTATCGAGTCTGGCGGATCATTCTGAGTTCTGGTTCTGATGGTTGATATCCCAAGCCGCAAGGAGGGAAAGATTTCTTCAGTTCGATGGGCTCAAGTATCCCTTGCTGCCTTTGTCCCAGCCGCAGTCCGGGCATGAAGTGCATGTTTCTGAACGTATGAATAACATTGACATTGACGTGAGGTTCATATTCTGGACAAACCCTTTCTTTGAAACCGTCCCCTGCCGGGAGTAGGGATGGTTCAACTCGGAAACCAGATAGGAGCATATCATTTGACCTGTATTGTATCTCAAGAATTGGACTGCTGGTGTTTGCACCCTCGGCGTTACCGTCGTCACCCAAGATGGTGATGACTCGCCCATCGACGAAGAACTTCAGTTTCTGATAGAATGAGGAAGAGACACCCTTTATACTGTGGAGCCATAGTCGTCCGAGCAACAGGCCGGGATATCGATGACTTGGAATTCGATGACAGGGTTTATAGGTCCAACCTCTATTACAAGTTTTATGGATCCCATCACCTCACGACGGGTATTATCGTAGGCACGCACGACAGCGGAGGTCGGAGCGAGGTCACTTTCTTTCAGACCTAAACATTTGAAGGTTCTTAGTGAGCAGACATTCAAAGCGGATCCGTTATCAATGAGAGAGAGTGGTACAACCTTCCCCATAACTTCGACGGAGATGTTGAGTGCATGATTGTGATTTGACCAAATTTTGGTGATTTCTTCTTCAGAAAAGGACAGAATTCGGGTAGAGGTCAAGGATCCGACTAGGTTCACCGCTTCTTTTGGTGTGGTAGAAGAAGGAACTATGGGTCCAGTGAGTAATTTGATTAAATCGTTTCTGTGTAGCTGGAAAGACATGAAAAGCCCCCATAGAGTGATGTTAGTTTGAGTTTTCTTCAATTGATAGAGGATCTTGCTCTCCTATAGGGTCATTTCTGGCATAGGAAGGTCTTCAACGCCCTTCCCCTTGTCATTCGCTGGTAGTGAGTTTGGAATTTGGTAGTGTCTCCCAGATCTGGTCATGTGATTTACTGAAGAAGGTAAAAACTTAAATCCAGTTTCCTCATCAATCTCAGGTTGTTCTGCCACCTTGTCTATTTCTCCGAGGAGTTCCTCAAATGATATCATCCCACATAAGTCAGTTATTGGGCCATTTCCTCCTGAAGCTTGTTCTTCATTTGAAACTTTGAATTCTTCCCCCCATCCGGTGGCAACAATTATGTTTTCCCTTATGAAGTCAATGCATATCATAACCTCAACGCCTTCTTCATATAGGTCTTCCCATTCTGTGGGGATGTGTAAGGGTGAAGGGACCAGGTGCCCCTGAAGCTTCAAAGTGTCAAGTAACTCGGTGATACTGCAAATGTTGTTGGTTTGCCTGAATGCTTCCGTCATGATCTGGACAACATCATCTAAGCAGATTTTGTCGGTTAGTACCATCCACCTATCTGATTCTCGATCCCATTTCCGTGCTTCTAAAAATAACGTACTGAACCTCTGGAGGTCGATAATCATCTGTGAGGGCAATTTCGGCCCGAACTCTAGGAGTTGGTTTAATACCTCTGACAATTCCACACCTCCACTTTCAGAACAGGTCAAGACAGTGATGCACGCTCTGGTAAGGAGTGACAAAACCTGATCAGCAGGGCTAGCAGGGTGTAGGAGGATATATGGGCAAAGTTGAAGGGGTTTAGGAGGGTATAAGGGTGTGATTTGAGTTGATGGATCGAAATCTGGGTTTCCTTCCAAGAAGATGGCATTGGTATGATTTGGGAGTGGGTTATGAGTAGTGTTTAGTTTAGGATTGGCTGGTGGGGCGATGGTACCCCGATCAATGAGATCTTGGATTATGTTTCGAAGGTGGAAGCATTGGTCGGTGGTATGGCCAGCTGTTTGGTGAAATGCGCAATGAGCATCGGTCTTGAAATTTCTGGGAAGTGGATTGGGTAATGGACGTGGATCCAGGGGCTTTATAAGGTTTTATCTTAACAGGGCTTGGTAAACTTTGGAGAGGGGAGCATAGAGCTCAGTGTATTCCCTTCGGACGGGATTAGGGCAGCTTTCTGGTTCACATGATGTGGTTGGTTGAGAGATGTTGTTGATGGTTGAGACTGCGGCACTGACAGGCTTGTCATATTTTCTGGGGGTGAACTGTCCGGACACCTTCTTTGGTTCAACTTCTGTTTTGGCAAGACCCTCTTCGATTTCTACTCCTGCTTCTTTGAGAGCTCGAAAATGGGGGTAGTACTGTCCTCCCATGGTTGCTCGGATTGTTCTTCTTTAGACGACCGATTGGTCATGGTAGCCGCTTTTTCCCTCCATCGGGCTACAAAGTTACTGACTGATTCTCCGTAGTTCTGTTTGAGCAACTCTAAATCACGGCGGGTGACCTCAAGCTCTTAGTTGTATTTGTACTGTGACATGAATTCTAGGGCTACATCCTCCCAGCTACGGATTCTGGATTCCTCAAGAGATAAAAACCATCGGAGAGCACTGTCTTTCAAAGTTTGCTGAAACAATTGGGACATCACTTCTTCCGAAGGCCCTAGTAGAGTCATGGAACGATGATAACTGCGAAGTTGAACAATCGGGGGACCACTCCCTCCAAATTTCTCGATATTTGGCATTTTGAACTTCTCGGGTAACCTTGCTTTATGATAAGGAGACATATGGGTGTGGTCCATGTAATTCCCAGAGATCTTGACTTGGTCAAACTTCTTATTTAGCATATTGAGATCCTCTTTGAATTTGTTCAACTCCTCCTCCTTTGGATCAGCAACCAGAGGCAAGTTAGCCATAGGCTGGGCAATGTTTGGCATTGGAAGCTGGGAAGGCGGCGGCCCATTAGCAGGAGGGGCACGCGGAGCATGCTGATATTCTTCCAGGACCCAGATGGGCTCGGGTGGACCCATAGCACGAGGGAACAGGGCATCGGGCTCTTGAAGAATAGGTCATTGGTTTCGTTACATTTCTCAAACCTCAGCTTGGAGGTTGTCAATCTTGGCCACGAGCTGAGCTAGGACTGTCGGCAGATCTAGTTGTATGACTGGTGCTTGATCCACATTCTCCATGGAAGATGGGTGGATTCCGGACTCGGAAGAAGTAGTAGAGGAACGGACGAAACTCCGGGGTGATTTACTGAAGACCTAAGCCAATAGGGAGCCAGGCCAAGGGCGTGCGGTCAACCTGAGAAGGCGTAGGATGAGATTTATTTTTTAGAAAAGAGAAGGAACTATTTTTGGATTTTTTATCAAAAGGGAGAAATGTTTTGGGATTTTTGATAAGAATGGGAGAAATGTTTTTGGAGACGGAACTCAGCATGATTATTATGATTATTATGTTCTCACTTGTATTTAATTCTCCTAAATGCAATGTCGGACGAGACCTGAGCCTGGAAAAGTGGGGTTTTAATATATGCAAAGCTACGGTTTGGGACTTGTAACCAGGCTCGCGAATAGAGTCGCGTTTTAAAAATCCCAAAAATTGGGTGGGAGATCGACCCAGAATTTCAGCAGAGTTTCGGGTCGAAACCGGCAATCTAAAGTGCGTTACCTAGGTTTGACACCTATATACAGGTATGCAGTTGGTTGGGTGAATCGGCATCGGTTCCCCCCTTTGGCGTGACTTCCACGATATACATCTCGCTTTTGCGGGCCATCGGTACGTGTGGACAAGCCATTTGATATACCTGAGTGTACGTGAATTGCCTCACCATATACCTCGTGAGGACGATACGTGTGAGAGAGAATTCGATATACTCGGCGTACGTGAACGAATTCCCTACGATATACCTCCCGTCATAACTTCGGTCAAGCGGTACGATGTGGGGGAACCGTTCAATATACGTCGAAGGTACTTGGCCAATGGAAGGTGAGAGTCATATCGCTTAGTCTAACTGCGACCTGTCGGACCAGCGCCCATCACGAAGTGACCCTCCATTTACTGGGTAAAATTTGGTAAATATCAATGAACTTTGGTGATGTCGTGTGAATCATGCATGATTCTCTTATTGGTAGCTTATGATGAGAATGCCTTTCTTTGATTATGCCAAGCCGGGAACAAAGTACAAGTACCCCAAAAGGTACCCCAAGTATGGATAGGTGATGCGTGCAACATGGGGATATACGTGATCCTAAGTGCACGTGGTGTGAGGTGTACATGGAGAATTTTCTACAAGTGTGTGAACATAAGCATAAGCATGGGATATACATGTGAGAAAGGGGAACATGCAGATATGGGGGGGGGGGGGGGGGGGGAAGCATAAACAAATATAGCATCCATGTAAATAGAGTCAAGCCCTCAATATAAATAAAATTCCCCAGCGGAGTGTCCACTGTGGCCATCCCCGTCGATCCCCGTCACGGAGGGAGGAGGAATCCTTCGGGTCCCGCGCGTCCCCTCTCGGGAGAGCGCTTCGGCCGGCGTCAATTTTGTGAGGTGTGAAAAATGTAGAGAGATTCAGAGTCGCCAGTCTATTTTACTCAAAACAGACAAAAGAAAAAGAGGAAGCCACCCCGAAAGATGGCATCCAAAGACATACTGGTGCGTGCGAAACCAAAATGATTCGAAAAGGGTTCAGAGGCTTAGTTACGAAATGGGAAGGTGTTAGGCACCCATTCCGCCCTTTCGGTCTCTCATGGATATTTGTTATTTTCCTTTATGCTTCCCCCCGTGAGATGT
This sequence comes from Sambucus nigra, assembly GCA_949130495.1. Lineage (NCBI taxonomy): Eukaryota > Viridiplantae > Streptophyta > Magnoliopsida > Dipsacales > Adoxaceae > Sambucus > Sambucus nigra. Next base: position 375,560,068 of record OX422214.1, on the reverse strand, counting down.
GTGCATGTGTATATATATAAAATGGAGGTAGGAATCCTCGGCTTGTATCATGGAAAAGATAAAGTGAGTCATCCATAGGAAGATTATAAAAGTAATAATAGAAAAATAAGATTTACGCGGTTACCTCGACGTTGATCGCTATAAGGGAACGATAACGCACATGGAGTAATGCGTCACTAAGAATAAGCGTATACATAATATAAGAAAATTGGATTTAGAGAAAATAGATAATAAGAGAAAAAGTGAGAGAAAGGACTCGAGTCTCGGGTTTTACCCCGAGATGCCTACGTAGCCTATAAAGGCATCAAAGTCCACGTAGTTCGCATACAAAGCAAGGGGGTGGGGTTTATCCCGTAAATCCAAATGTGGGATCTCTTATTTGTAAGAGTGTGTGTGTGTGTGTGTAGAAAAAGTACTTTAGTTGTGAGAAAAGTGTGGAAAAAGTGTGAGAATCCCTTATTTGAAATTTATGAGTAAACCCTCTTTTATTGTTTTTTGGATTTTATGAAGATAAAAGATGTGCAATGATACTAAATAAAAAGGATATTAGGATGTGTGAGATGAGATAATAAAAGTGCTAAGTAAGAAAACAAGTTATTTGGAATTCAAGAGAATTTAAGAGAGAGTTTGAGAAAGTTGGACCTTCTTGAAGATATTGATCTTGATCTTGAATGTTGGAGAGAAGCCCTTGAGCTTGGATGATGATGGAGAGTGGTTAATTCACCAAGTTTGATGAAAAGGATGATGAAAAGTGAAGGTAAAAGAGGGATTTGGAAGTTGAAATCACGCTGCCTTCGAGAGAGGTTTCTGGGATTCGTTCAGAGAGATTTCTATCAGATATGGGCTCCAATTTCAAATGAGGCCAAGGCCTCCTTTAATTACCCCAGGGGACTGCCGATCGAACCTATCATGGCACTGCCTATCGGCAGGTGCCGATAGGCAGGATCTGGGACCCCCATTTGGCAGTGTGCCTCAGGCATTTTTAGAAAATTGGCCACCGAGGGAAAATCGTTGGTCAGAATCGAGCACGGGGCATACCGTTGGAAAGGTATTTAAGAGACCTTTGAAAGTCCTTTGGACCGCTCCAAAGTTTGGGAGTTGACTTTGGGTCAAATGTGGCTCGAAAACATTTGTCGATCCATTAGACGGGGAATCGCGCGGACGCAAATGGCGCGTTCGTCCGCATGGTAAGTCCGAATTACGCACGGGGCATACCGTTGGAAAGGTTAGGAGATGTATTTCGACATTACAAAGAGTTTGACCCAGTTTAGAGAGTTAACTTTGGTCAACTGGGCCCGAGAAATGCTCGGTGGCTTCCCGGAGTCAAACGGATCGTTCGTCCGCATGGAAAGTCAGAATTGCACACGGGACGGACCATTAGAAACGGTATTCAGTGCTCTTCGAAGATTCATTCAACCATGATCAAGCTGAATAGTTGACATAGGTCAAATACAGCCCGGGAGCACCCGGTGGCCTCTCGGTCAGGTTTCGGACGCAAATGGCGCGTTCGTCCGTATGGTAAGTCGGAATCGCGCACGGGGCGGACGGTTGGAAAGGGTATTCAGTGCCCTTCGAAGATTCATTGAGGCTCGGTCGAGACGAGGAGTTTGACTTTGGGGTCAAACTGAGTCGGGGGTGCCCGATGGCTTCCAGGTCAGTACTCGGGACGTGACCTGGGTTTATAGTGATGAAGGGAGGTACTAGGGACCTAAGGATAGTTAAGGGGTAACAGAATGTGGTGTCTACAACTCCCACACTCCCATTGCCATTAAAGTGGATTTCTCTTGCACCAACAACATGAAGAAATACGAGGCAGGCACTGTAGGCCTCAATGTTGCTCTCAAGAAAGGTATTCAATACCTTGATGTCTACGGGGATTCTACCCTTATCATCGGTCAAGTTCTTAGAAAGTGGAAAGTCAAGGACGAAAAGCTCCAACCCTTCCATGACCACTTAGAAGATTTAGCCTCTTGATTCTGAGATATCACCTTCCATTACCTATCCCGAGCAAAGAATAACCTAGTCGATGTTGTTGCCACCTTGGCCTCCATAGTCAACATGCTCGAGGGAATAATAATGACCCCCTTCCTAGTTTAAAATCAAGACAAACCGACCCATTACTACCACATTGAGCTTGTCTCCACCGAAGATCCCGAACTAACCAATTGCTGGTATTATGGCATCTAACACCTTCTCAAACATGGTAGGTATCATAAGGGTTACAAAAAGAAAGATCGAACGACCATACGAAGATTGGCTTCCCAGTATATCATCTTTCATTAAGCTCTACTCAAGAGGAACTTCGATGAAATTCATCTAAATTGTATCGCATGGGCTGAGATTGAGAAAATAATGCAGAAAATACACAGTGGGGAATGCGAACCCCACATGAATGGTCACATGCTGTCCAAGAAGATCATCCGACCGGGCTACCACTGGACCACCATGATCCAGGACTGCGCCACCTATGTATGGAGGTGCCTCAAATGGCAATAATTCTCCAACCTTCAACACTTGCCTCCGCAAGAATTATACAACATGACCTCTCCCTGGCCGTTCTCCACCTAGGGTGTCGACATCATAGGGAAGGTTACACCAAAGGCTTCAAACGGACATGAGTTCATCCTGGTTGCCATCGATTATTTCACCAAATGGGTCGAGGCTGAGTTATACGCAGTATTGAACACCAAGAAAGTGGCCAAATTCCTCAAGAAAAATATCATCTGCCGATATGAGGTCCCGCACAAGCTGGTATCAGATAACGGGTTGCATTTCGAAGCAGAAGTCAAAGAAGTAGTCAACGAGTACGGGATTCAGAGACACAAATCTTCTCCCTACCGACCTCAGACCAATGGTGCAATTGAAGTCGCCAATAAGAACCTCAAAGCCATTATCAGCAAGTTGATCGAAAGCTGTAGAGATTGGGCCGACCGAATCCCATACGCCATTTGGGGCTATAGAACCTCAATCCTAACCTCTACTGGGGCTACCCTTACTCCCTGGTCTATGGAATGGAAGCAGTCCTACCTGTAGAACTGGAAATACCTTGCTACACGTCATGCTCGAAAGCAAGGTTAGTGAAGAAGACTGGTGCCAAAGCCGTCTTGATGAGCTATCCCTCCTAGATGAAAGAATATTAAAGGCTCTTCACCACATATAGGGGTACCATCGCCGAATAGCGCAAACATTCAACAAGAAAGTCAAGGACCGCGGTGTCCAGGAGGGGGATTTAGCCCTCAAAGAGATAATAGAACCCATCTGGGACCCCAGAGGGAAATTCAAGCCCAATTGGAGCGGCCCCTACATTGTGAAGAAAATCTTATCCAGCGATGCCTCCATGCTCACTGACCTAGATGGGGAAGATATGGCTCGTCTAGTCAATCTGGACTATCTCAAGAAATTCTACCCCTAGTCAAAAATCTCGGTGCGCTACGACTCTTCTCACCCCCTTCTATTCTTAAAAAAAAACTCTTAATTTCCCTCTACCTAGAACTACGTGGGCATGATCCTCTACAAAAACTATTTTAAAACTTTTCAAAAAACCCTAGAGGTACGTAGGCAGCTCAGACTCCTCACATGAGCGCGTACCTTTCTTTTTCACAAAATACTATTCTTTTCTTACCTCTGAGAACGACGATTCATTCTGAAAATACTTGAACAAAAGGATTATGTATGCCTTAGCGATCAGTATAGATAATTCAAAATACAAAACTCATCAAAAGGCACAGCTGGGGTGATCAGAAACTTGTTTATTTCATTAATAAGAAATTACAGTACGGATTACATAAGAAAAAGGAGTGGATACCCCCCCTTCCCCCTACTACCATAAAAAAGCCATATAAAATCCCCACATACATTCCCTATTACATAAATAAACTCTCCAAGAGTCCTACCCATAGCTACCAGAGGAGCCTGCACTCTCATCATCTACATCCTGAGGTCCCCAAGTTTCCTTTGCCTGGATAGAGTGCCGTAAACATTCCATGGATCGATCAGCCTTAACCATCTTCGAAAAGACCACAACACCCCCTTCCATGGTGTAAGATAAAATAAACCATCTTTGTCCAGTCTCCACTGCCAACATCTTGCTGACTACTCTCCTCCACAACCACTTCATATAATCTTTGGGGACATGCCAAACCTTCCAGATAGACTGATAGGGACGGGTCGACAGACGCCGATTTTCCCACAGAGATCCAAGCAACAGACGAAGGTGCTCAGTAAAATCTTCTACTGGAATGAAATTTGAGGTTCAAGGGGGCACGACCTGCGCCCAGCCAAATTGGCACAAAAGCCGCCAAGGGAAATAAAAAGAGGTCTATCTAAGACAAACCAGCCGCACATATGAATACTCTCCTAGCTCCAGAATAGGATGAAACTGTCCCCACCAAGGCACTGACCAAAACAGACCACAAGCACCATGCTCCATAAGCCAATTCTCCCAGTTCTCAACATGCAGGCCAACGCGGATAAAGTAGCGCGAAAAGAAGTTGGGTGCGACTGAAAAGGGATATTCTAGAGGAGTCTACAATCGGAATCTTTCAGACAACCACATGAACAGCATCACAGGGCTACCCCTCAAAAAGTCAGAATAGCCTTCTCTCCAGGCATCCAGGCCATTCAGGGTCTCCGCCAGTCTCACCACCGCAGGATTGCGACGATATGACATCCATGAGGTAATGGCTGTAAGTTGTGGGTTCACTTGCACCTCCCCAGTCACCAACAGTAATTTGGAAATCAGACCCAGAACCATGGCTCCATCATAGCCAGCATCACCTACTTCTCGCAAGTGCACGGACCGCAGTACCATCGGGGGGGGGGGGGGGAGATGATTTCTCTAGGAACCAATGATCTAACCATCAAAAGCGAAATGTGAAGAAGCCCGGCCAATAAATCCCTAGGATAACGGGAAAATTCGGGCAAAGTCGCAGCAACACTGGGATTTACACCCAGTATGGTAGAAAATTCCTCGTAGGTAGGACAAACTTCTTCCAACCCAAAGCGGAATACACGGTCTTCGGGGTACCAGAATTGTACCGCCGCCATCAGCATATTCCACTCAATAGGCCAATTGTGCCACAAGGAGACTTGACGCATGTTGAAAGCATCATAGTCGATATTATAGGATCACATTGCTTCCAAGACTTCGAGGTAGCTGACAAACTCAATGCTACCAGGGAGATCCATCTTGCAAGACTAAGAGATAGTGGGCAACTAGATAAGAATGGAAAGGTGTGATGAAAACACTCCACCCTTCCCCCTTTTTATACTTGAAAACCCTCACAAGGGACATAATCCCTGTAGAAATTAGAGGGAATCCTACCCGTTAAGGTACCAAAGGCTGAAGAGAGCACCAATCAAAGCTTTGAACTGATGGGACTGGACTGAACTGCCGATAAGCAGGTCAGGGTGCTTGCCGATCGACACCCCCCTCCCTTCCCGCATTTTTAAAAATTTCCCTTTTTTCCTCTTTTGTCAAATCAGAAAACTCAATAAAAATAAGTTGACATTCTCAACAAAATTTCAAAATCCCTTTAATTGCCCTTTTTAATCAAAAACCTTCCTTAAAAAAAAATCCAAAAATATTCCTTTTTTATGGTCTCAGTAGTAAAGTAAAAAGCGCATATGCATGCATTTATTCATCATTAAATAAAAGATAATAAAAAAAAACCCATTGCATTGCATATATCTATTTTCTATGTTACATCATCTTTGCAGGAAATAAAAAGAAAAAGAAAAAACAACGGGACTTAGCCCGAACCCACATTCTTTCTCTCTCTCTCTCAAGATCTTCCACCCCTGTGGCGTGCTCTCTTCCCCCTACGGCGAGACGATGCGCCACCACTACCCGAGACCTAGTCCTCTCCAGATGAGGCAGACGGTACCAAGCAAGAAGGAACGGGAACTGCATTCAGAATATGGACAGTCGTTGAAGATATCCAGTCTCTAATGTCCCTGTGCCAAGTGGTCGACACCCGGACTTGCTGAAAGAAAAGTTGAAATCAGTGTCAAAAGACGGATGACCAAAACAAAAAAGAAAGAAAGAAAGGAACAGAAAGGTATACCGCAGGTCAAAGGACCTCATCTGTCAAACCCAACTCCTACGGATCCATCGCATGAGGACGGTGCAACATAGTCACCATCCCTCCATTGGCCCGTCGAATGTTGTATGAAGGGGTATACAGCAGTATAAAAGGGACCTCCGAGGTCACCACCGCCGCAGATGCCGAAGGACCACCACAACTATGGGAAGATCCCACTGCCGGACTTGAACCCGCCGGAGGGAAGGGCATTGCATCATATATGTTTGGAGCCATCAACCATATTGTCACGAAATCCATATAGTCATACGGCGCAGCCGTATCGGTGTATAGTAAGTAGGACTTGCCGATCATCACCGCGATCCTCTTATCCTTCGACATCAGTCGCTCCTTCCTCATAGACGTAGGAGGATACGCGGGTGGCACCACCACCTCCTCCTTAGAAATCTGATGAACAACCCTCTCCCCAAGGTACCAGGAATGGCCGAACTCATGCGCCAACAAATGCCTCATCCGTGCGTTCACCCCGGTCGCCCCCGCATCCTGAATGGCTATCCCCCACGGGTAAAAGGTCACCTGAAAATCTCCGAGCGAGCATAAATCAATACAAGATCAGAAGGAGCAAAAACCAAGAAAGAGTCTTACCCTACCACTGGTCAGGTCATTCAAGACCTGACGCACCGCCTCTAGGGAAAGAGATCGCTTCGATTGTCGATTGGCCTTACGTCATCGATACAATCGATAGAAGTCCCCAATAGTGTCTTCCTTCAAAGCAATCAATGGGGTATCGCACCCAATCACCTCATAGAACCATGTCTGAATTCGCAAGCAAAAAGAGACGCATAAGGAAAATGCGAATGCATGAAAGGAAAATGCGAATGCATGAAAAGAAATACGCAAACTAAAGAATACCTTAAGAAGGTGCATGGCCCCAGTAAAGGTCTGCCGGTAGCATCAGCTAAATGCATCTAGACAAAAGTAAAGGGTCACCAAGGTCAAACTCCCCCAATCATAGAAGGGGATGTTCGAAAGCATCCTCAAGTACAGTAGACTCCATAAATGGACAACGTCGCCGCTCGACGCCACCATGAAACCTCCCAGCACCAGAAGAATGAATAACCGAGCCATCTGCCTCACTTACAGCCCATCGTCCACATCAATATCCCTACCCAACAGAACATCCTTCAGCAGGGACAACCAAATAGAATCCCCAGAGACTATCCTCCCTACATCACTAAGTGTCGAGTGCACTGCCTCCGGCCTCACCCGTAAAGAGCGATCCACCTCTATCTGCTCTCCATACCGATCGACACTGACCCCTTACCTTCCCGAGGTAGCCCAAAAGTCTCTGCCACTGCCGAATGGCGCCCTTCATACTATGACGACCGGCACCCCCCTTAAATTTCGTACAGAAATTCCCAGAAAAATACCAGAAGACCTCAAAAAATCCCCGAAAAATTCCAAAAAATCCCAGGAAGGATTTAAAGCCTTTTTACCAAGAAAATTTTGAATTACCTCAAGCGGAACCCCTCTTCCCCAGTGGAATCCTCAAAAAACCAAGTGAAAACTCCTCCCGGAAAAGCTCCGGAGGATCCCGAAGGATCACCTAATCACTTCCCCAGCGGAATTCTTTTAGAGCACCCAAAATAGGTTATCCCCCCCCCCCTGCGAGGTCTCCTAAAAGATTCCCCAGCTATCATCTCCCCAGATCAGATCAAAATCACAAAGCTCTTTCTCCAGAAAAATCAAAATCCAATCTTTATCCACTCTTGGGTCAGAATTGGCCCCGATCTTGGATCGTCACCTGAGTTAAGTCAGAATTGACCTCGGTCCTCGGTCGTCACCACTCTTGGGTTAGAATTGGCCCCAAACTTGGATCGTCACTTGAGTTAGGTCAGAATTGACCTCGGTCCTCGGTCGTCACCACTCTTGGGTCAGAATTGGCCCCGATCTTGGATCGTCACCTGAGTTAGGTCAGAATTGACCTCAGTCCTGGGTCGTCACCACTCTTGGGTCAGATTTGGCTCCGGTCTTGGATCGTCACCTGAGTTAGGTCAGAATTGACCTCGGTCCTTGGTCGTCACCACTCTTGGGTCAGAATTGGCCTCGGTCTTTGATCGTCGCCTGAGTTAGGTCAAAACTGACCTCAATCCTCGGTCTTCACCACTCTTGGGTCAGAATAGGCCCTGATCTTGGCTCGTCACCTAAGTTAGGTCAGAATTGAACTTGGTCCTCGATCATCACCACTCTTGGGTTAGAATGGGCCTCGGTCTTGGATCCTCACCTGAGTTAGCTCAGAATTGACCTCGGTTCTCGGTCGTCACCACTCTTGGGTCAGAATTCGCCCCGGTCTTGAATCATCACCTGAGTTATGTCAGAATTGACCTCGGTCCTCGGCCGTCACCACTCTTGCGTCAGAATTGGCCCCGATCTTGGATCGTCGCCTGAGTTAGGTCAGAATTGACCTCGGTCCTCGGTCGTCAACACTCTTAGGTCAAAATTGGCCTCGATCTTGGCTCTCCACCTGAGTTAGGTTCGAATTGACCTTGGTCCTTGATCGTCACCACTATTGGGTCAAAATTGGCCCCGGTCTTGGATCATCACCTGAGTTAGGTCAGAATTGACCTCGGTCCTTGGTCGTCACCACTCTTGGGTCAGAATTGGCCCTGGTCTTGGATTGTCACCTGAGTTAGGTCAGAATTGACCTCGATCCTCGGTCATTAACAGTCTTGGGTCAGAATTGGCCCTGGTCTTGGATCGTCACCTGAGTTAGGTCATAATTGACCTCGGTCCTCGGTCCTCGGTCGCCTACACTCTTGGGTCAAAATTGACCCCGATCTTAGCTCGCCACCTGAGTTAGGTTAAAATTGACCTTGGTCCTTGATCGTCACCACTCTTGGGTCAGAATTGGCCCCGATCTTGGATCGTCACCTTAGTTAGGCTAGAATTGACCTCGGTCCTCGATCGTCACAACGTTTTAGGTTAGAATTGGCCCCGGTCTTGGATCGTCACCTGAGTTGGGTCAGAATTGACCTCGGTCCTCGGTCGTCACCACTCTTAGGTCAATATTGTCCCCAATCTTGGATCGTCAGCTGAGTTAGGTCAAAATTGACCTCGGTCCTCGATCGTCACCACTCTTGGGTCATAATTGGCCCCGATCTTGGATCGTCACCTGAGTTAGGTCAGAATTGACCTCGATCCTCGGTCATCACCACTCTTGGGTCAGAATTGGCACCGATCTTGGATCGTCACCTGAGTTAGGTTAGAATTGACCTCGATCCTCGGTCGTCACCACTCTTGGGTCAGAATTGGCCCCGGTCTTCGATCGTCACCTGAGTTAGGTCAGAATTGACCTTGGTCCTCGATCGTCACCACTCTTGGGTCAGAATTGGCCCCAGTCTTGGATCTTCACCTGAGTTAGGTCAGAATTGACCTTGGTCCTCGTTCGTCACCACTCTTGGGTCAGAATTGGCCCCGATCATGGATTGTCACCTGAGTTAGGTCAAAATTGACCTCGGTCCTCAGTCGTCACCACTCTTGGGTTAAAATTGGCCCCGATCTTGGATCGTCACCTGAGTTAGGTTAGAATTGACCTCGGTCCTCGATCATCATCACTTTTTAGGTCAGAATTGACCCCGGTCTTGGATCGTCACCTGAGTTGGATTAGAATTGACCCCGGTCCTCGGTCGTCACCACTCTTAGGTCAGAATTGACATCGGTTATTAAATCTTCACCCTAATCCCATGGAATTTTCTTTGACCCGCATTGTCGGTCACCCTCATCACTTAAGCACGCAGATTTGGCTTTGACCCGCAGAATTGGTCACCCTCCCCAAAACTACTTCAGGTCCTCAGAATTGACCTAAACCTTCGATCTCCATTCTTCACCAGCACACTCGTTAGGTCCTCAGAATTGGCCTCGACCCTCTGAATCGGTCATACTCCCTCCATAGCATCATGTGGTGTCTATTCGACGGTCATCATTTATTCCAAACTCACCCATCGAGGGGATCTATAGACACCCCATTCTATTACCCCCCACCCTAAGTCTCCTTAGGTCCCTAGTACCTCCCTTCATCATCGTAAACCCAGGTCATGTCCCGAGTACTGACCTAGAGGCCATCGGGCACTCTCCGGCTAAATTTGACCCAAAAGTCAAACTCCTTGTCTCGACCGAGACTGAATGAATCTTCAAAGGGAACTGAATGCCCTTTCTAACGGTCCACCCCATGCACAATTCTGACTTACCATGCGGACGAACGATCCTTTTGTGTCCAAAACCTGACCTAGAGGCCACCGGGCGCTCTCGGGATCTATTTGACCTATGTCAACTCTTCAGCTCGATCGAGGCTAATGGATATTCAAAGGGCACTAAATAACCTTTCCAACAGTCCATCATGTGCGCAATTTTGACTTTCCATACGGATGAATGATCCGTTTGACCCGAGAGGTCACCGAATTCTTCCCGGGCCCGGTTGACCAAAGTCAACTCCCTAAATTGGGTCAAACTCTTTGGAATGTCAAAGTACATCTCCTAACCTTTCCAACGGTCAGCCCTGTGCACGATTCGGACTTACCATGCGGACGAACGATCTGTTTGCGTCCGAACGATTCCCCTATTCAATGGACTGACAAATACTTCCAAGCAATATTTGACCCGAAGTTAGCTCCCGAACCCGGGAGTGGTCCAAAGTACTTTCAAAGGTCTCTGAATTACCTTTCCAAAAGTATGCCCCATGCATGATTCTAAGTAACGATTTACCCTCGGTGACCGATTTTCTTAAAAATCATGAAGCGCACTGCCAAATGGCAGGTTCCAGACCCTGCCTATCGGCACCTGCCAAGAGGCAGGAACTAGTCTATGTCGATCGACACTCACCTAGGACTATAAAATGAGGCCTTCACCTCATTTTCAAGGGGAGCCCAGATCTGATAAAAATATCTCTGAACGAATCCCGGAAACCTCTCTCGAAGGCAGCGTGATTTCAACACCCAAATTCCCTTTTTACTTCCGCTTTCCATCATCCTTTTCATCAAACTTGGTGAATTAGCCACTCCCCGTCATCATCCAAGTGCAAGGGCTGCTCTCCAACATTCAAGATCAAGCTCAAGATCTTCAAGAACGTCCAACTTTCTCAAACTCTCTCTTAAATTCTCTTAAATTCCCAATAACTTGTTTTCTTATTTAGCACTTTTATTATCTCATCTCACACATCCTAATATACTTTTTATTTAGTATTATTTTACACCTTTTATTTTCATAAAACCCAAAAAATAAGAAAAAGAGGGTTTACTTTTAAATTCCAAATAGGGATTCTCACACTTTTTCCACACTTTTCTCACAATGAAAAAACTTTTTCTACACACACACACACACACACACTTACAAATAAGAGATTCCCCATTTGGATATATGGGATAAACCCCACCCCTCGTTTTGTATGCGAACTACGTGGACTTTGATGCCTTTATAGGCTACGTAGGCGTCTCAGGGTAAAACTCGAGACTCGAGTCCTTTTTCGCACCTTTTCTCGCATTTTCTATCTTCTCTAAATCCATCTTCCTTATATTCTATATACTTGCCCTTAGTGACGCATTACTCCATATGCATTATCGTTCCATTATAACGATCAACGTAGGAATAATCGCGTAAATCTTCTTTTTTTAATATTATTCTTATATTTTTCTACGGATGACTCGCTTTATCTTTTTCATGATAAAAGTCGAGGATTCCTACCTCCATTCTATATATACACATGTACACATATCACGGGGGGAAACAAAAGGAAAATAACAAATATTCATGAGAGACCGAAAGGGTGGAATGGGTGCCTAACACCTTCCCATTTCGTAATAAAGCCTCCGAACCCTTCTCGAATCATCTTGGTTTCGCACGCACCAGTATGTCTTTGGATGCTATCCTTCGGGGTGGCTTCCCCTTTTTTTCTTTTGTTTGTTTTGAGTAAAATAGACTCGAAACTCTGAATCTCTGTACATTTTTACACAACAAACGACGTCGGTCGAAGAGCTCCCGAGAGGGACGCGCGGGACCTAACGGATCCTTTCATCCATGATACCCGCCTGCGCGGTGAGGATCGGGGATGGCCATACTCTGCCTTCACATATTTGTCAATAATTCTTCTTAGTGTGAAGGAACAATCTGTCGGATGTTGGATCCTCCGATGATCCTGGCAATACTTTGGATCCACCTTTGTTGCTGCATCGGGCTCCTCGGTGGGGACATCCTTTGGCTTATAGACTATCCCCCTTGGACCATCGCGTTGTAATAGCTGACAGCTTCTTCCATTGTACAAGGTAATGGTGGTGGATCTTCCCTGCCTCTTCCAAATTTCCTCTTGTTGTCCCTCTTCGATGCTTTGCCCCTATCTTCCCCCTCGGTGTATCCTACCCGCGGGGGCTGAGACCTCCCCCCCGCGGGTTGCATCGGCTGCCTAAACATCATGGGCGCCACCACTGGATTGGGTCGCATCACTAAAGAGATGTTTCTTGCCGCCTTTAAGAATGCTGCAAAATTTCCCTCGCGCGTCTCATTGATGGGATGGTAGATGTACTCAGGATGTAGTGCCTCGGAACAGATTTGTAATAACTTGGACTCTTTGGCCTCGTCCCTTACATCGAGCGACCTTTCCCTGAACCTTCGAACATAGGCCACCACTTCTTCCCCAGGTCTTTGCTTCTCCCTACCAAGTTAGGTCATGGTGAATTCATCTTCTGCCAAAAATAACTTCTGGACAAACAATACATGCATCTCCTCCCATGTAGAAACGATGTTAGGAGTCAAGTGGGAGTATCAGCTGTATGCCTTATTGGTTAGGGATTTGGAAAACTCCCTCAACCTAAGATTCTTATTATTATAATGCGCTCCCAAGTGTTCAACAAAATGCTTAATGTGCTCCTTCTGGTTCCCACCTTTCCCTGTATATTTTTTGAAGATAGGGGGAATATAGTCCTTTGGGTAGAGTTCCTCATTGTACTCCTGAGGATAAGGTGTTTGAAAGCCATCATAAACCAAAGCTACCTCTCCAGTAGATTGCGAGGAAGCTTTCATAATCTCCAACATCTCTTTCTGCATCTCTTTTCTCATTTCCTCCATGAGCGATGCCACTGGAGCAACCAACAGCGTGGCAACGGGTTGAGTGCCCGTTGTAACTGGAACGAACATTATAGGTGGTGCCATTAAAACTCCTGAGGTTCCCACCGCTGGATTCACAACAGAGGGTACGCTTGCCAGGATCGTTCCCGCAACACCCGCACCTGATGGGGCCGTTGGAGCTACCTCTGGTGTTATGAAAGCATTAGCCTCCAATCCTCCAAGCATAGTTGAAGCTACTGGAGTTTGCAAAAACTAGTAAAACTTTCTCATGAGGAGCGCGATCTGAGTGGGTCCCAACCCCATACTCGTGGAAGGTTGTGTCATCCCCAGAACGCCTGACGTCGTCGGAACCGAAGGTACCTCTACTCGAGGAGCCCCATCCTTTAGGGCCTTTTGTTCCCTCGCATCTTGTTCTTCATTATGTTGGATATCATTAAAGTTGAGCCTTTCAATAGCATTATCTTTTGCCATACTCCTTTCTTAAAAGAATGCCTCCCCAGCAGAGTCGCCAAATGTAAGAGGGTACTTTAGATTATAGATGGAGGTGTAACCCCTATTTGAGTATAGTAATGATAAGCTAATTGGCCAAATCTTTGGATTAATGATAGGACATACAAACACAGTCCCTAGTGAAGGTAAGACCTCGGTTTAAACTCACAAATCTCTCGTGTATAACTCAAAAGGTAGTATTGGACTTAGGAGTAACTTAGCTAGAGGGAGAGAGAAGTAAGAACCCTAGATGCACCTTCGTAGGCAGGTATAAACAAACAAGAAAACCCTCAAGAATCTCTATCAAGCATTAAAAGCCTCGTAATAAATAACAATAGTGAGTAAGTAAACCCCCATGGCTCGCAATAACTCTCTCTGAATGTATATTCTCTCTAGTAATAACATCTAAGCTCTCAGACAATGATCCCCTCCTCAAGGGGAGTTGGGGTTCTTAAATATCCTCCTACACCATCCCCGAGAAAACTCAGTCATTAAATAATATGAAAGACATCTCTCACACTTTACGTCACAACATTAAATGCCTGATGCACTAGTTGTCTCCACGTCATAAATATTAAATGCCAAGACATGCCTTTTGCCTAACCACTATGTGTTCGAAGGATATTATCGCAGAGGTGGCTCACCAAATGCCTGACAGACCCAAATAATACGGTGGTTTACTCAAGTGCAGGTCTGACATTGTTTAGCTGGCTAGTAACATCACCTACAGTAGATGTGACATTAAGTAGAGGGTTGTTTGGTTCTCAACTCAACGCCCGATGGAACTCCAAGCTACTCCGCCCGAGGTTCTATGGTCAGGGTCCTTCGGTATTTTTACCAGGTGTATCTAAGATGGTCAGGACAAGCCCCCAACGGTGCCTCACTTCTCAATCCCCCAAACCAAGTTCCTCTAAAGTTCCCACTGTGAGGTCATCCGGTAGAGAATGACAGCTCTCCCAGGCCCTGCCAAGTCTGGTCCCTCGCGAGTACCGTTTGACCTCGCACTAAAACTCATTATTATTCTTGTTACAACATTACAACCGTTATAGATTTCAGTCAATAAAAACAAAGATATAGTATGACTAACACAACAAGCTAAAGTATAAGTTGCCATGCAAAGCTGCCTCGCTGAGTTGCTACGCTTGAGCTACCTCGGTTGCTTAATCTCAAATACTATTGCCAATTAGGGAATTATCCCCGATCTCAGAATTACCTTCAATCCCCATCTACAAACTTGAATGCGGTTATGTTATTTATTATTAACCTTATTTAGATTAGTTAAGAATTATTCCTTTGCAAAATCATCATCATCAAGAGTTTTATTAGAATATAAACAATTAATGTAAGGCGCAACAAGATACTCAAAATCTTCGTTTATTTTTTTAAAAACCTGGGTGGTCCATAAATGCGTGTGTTTTAAATCAAAACAATTTTTATAAAAAATTATCCAACTTTTAATTTGCACCAAACCAAGTTGTGAAAACCCAATTCTTACTTTAAAACAATGTTATCTTGATTAATCCTAAACATGCATCTAGTGATTAAAGCATGTAAAGTAATGTAAAGAATACTCACAACACCGGATGTATGAGGAAAAAACACAAAATGGGAAAACAATCTCGGAGGGCCCAAGCCAGACAATCTCTATGAACAAAGGTTTTACAAAGACAAATTAGCCTTACTCAATGACTCAATCCCCACGGGTCTAAATGCTCCTTATGATCTTCTACCATTCTTTAATAGTGCTCACGCAAAAATTTCATCTTCCACGATACCTGTCCACAACACACGTGTCCACGTATGACTCGGTGTCCACCGATTGGGTTTGATTCGTCTACGATGTCGAACAAGAAGTCCTTCTCCTTTTTTCACCCAAAATCCTGATGCTCAATGATAGAACAAACTTCTAGGTGTAGCAAGATCACGTAAGCATATAAGAATGATAACTCGGATCTTTGCAAACTCTAATGATATGTTTATGTTTTTTAAACCTTAGAAAACATGTGCAAACACGTACTGGATGGTAAACTATTTTTTCCAGATGCACACTTACGAAACTCTTATAAAAACACGTTTTAAATAAGATTCAAATGCCACCTCGAAAACCATGTCATTTGAACGAAAATGCCACGTCATTCGCGTAACATACCTATCTCGTTTGAATGAGTCAGGTTGTCATTTGAACAAGCTGGTGTGTCAGTTTGACTTTTTTACTTTTAGTTCAAAACGTATATTCCAAAAGAGATCCAAATAATTCAAACCATATTTGAAGTTTATCAGAATAAAACATAGTGTAAACTATTTAAAACACTTTAAAACATTTTTCTTTATAAAAATTACATCCTTATCTTTTAGAAAAACAATTATGAGCACCATTAATTATACGCATTCATACCTGAGTGATCTCGGAATGCAATTAACTTGAAGATGAATAAACTTGCAGCAACTAAACTTCGGCATGATTATTTATTTGAAGCTTTTTTGCAACGTCTTCAATTTTCTTTAATACGTCATTGACCAAGTGGGATCGTGACAAAATAAAATCTCCCTATGATATATTACAAACACAATTTTGTTCACAAAATTATGTCGAAACAATACAGGGACTCAATTGGAAATTTATTTCCTAAAAATTTCATTGATAGGAAAAAAAGCATTGAGAACCTCATCAAAGGAGGTCTCGATTACATTTGAGCAAGGATATAAAACAGAAGAAAAATGGGGTAAACATTGGGGTTAGGTGGGATTTCAACTTGTAGAACCAACGCAGCATGCCAGTTGAGGAGAGATGTATCAGCATCTTTAATCACGTGGGATGGATCCAGTGATGTGGTGCTTGAATGAACCATGCAGAGTGTCAGCCCAAGTGTCTGCAAATTGAATATTCCTCGGAGTCACTTTCCTTAGAATCTTCAGTATCTCTGGTCAGTAGTTGTACATAATGTTGAGAACTTTCGGCCCATAGGTAGCTGTCTTGGAAAATGATCTCCATTCTAGGCTTCATATTCTTATATGTATGGTCATACCATGGTTCCGAAAAGCCACAAAAGGGGTAGTCCCTGCCATCTTTGATGAATAGTCCATTCAAGGAGTCACATGGGATAGTCTGGATGCAGTCTAGTCTTCTCTTTAGTCGAGATTAACGGATCATTCATAGTTCTTGTTCTAATGGTCAATACCCCAAACCACAAGGAGGGAAAAAAAATTCAGTTCCATGGGCTTAATTATCCCTTGATGTATTTTCCCTAGCCCCAGCCCATGCATGAAGTGCATGTTTCTGAACATCTGAATCACATGGACGTTGCCATGGGGGTCGTATTCTGGATGAACCCTTTCTTTGAAATCGTCCCCTGTCGGGAGTAGAAGTGGTTAAACTCAGAATTCTGATAGGAGCATATTATATGACCCGTGTTGTATCTTAAGGATTGGGTTGCTTGTACTTGCACCCTCAATATTGTCGTCGTCGCCCAAAATGGTGAAGATGCATCTGTCAATGAAGAACTTCAATTTCTGATGGAGTGAGGAAGATACACCCTCAATACTGTGGAGCTAAGGTCGTGTGAGTAACAGGTAAAAACAAGTTAGGATGTCGATAACTTGGAATTCAACGACATGGTTTATAGGGCCAACCCCTATTATGAGTTTTATGGATCCCATTACCTCCCGACGGGTATTATCATAGGCGAGTACAGCAGCGGAGGTTAGAGAGAGATCACTTTCCTTCAGTCCTAAGTATTTGAAGGTCCTTAATGGGCAAACATTCATGGTGGATCCATTATCAATAAGAGAGAGTGGTACGATCTTCCCCATAACTTCGACGGAGATGTTGAGTGCACGGTTGTGGTTTAGACCAATTCTGGGTATTTCTTCTTCGGAAAAGGATAGCATTTGGGTAGAGGTCAAGGATCCGACTAAATTTATCGCTTCTTCTGGTGTGGTAGAAAGAGGAACTATTGGCCCAGTGAGAAATTTGATCAAAGCATTTATGTATAGCTAGGAAGATATGAAAATCCCCCATAGAGTGATGTTATCTTGAGTTTTCTTCAGTTGATTGAGGATCTTGCTTTCTTCGAGGGTCATATCTAGCATAGGAAGGTTTTTAATGTCCTTCCCTTTTTCATTGGCTGGTAGTGCGCTTGGGATCTGGTAATTCCTCCCTGATCTGGTCATGTGATTTACTGAAGAATGGAAGAATATGAACCCAATTTCTTCTTCAATCTCGAGTTATTTTTCCATCTTATTTATTTCTCTGAGGATCTCCTCAAATGATATCATCTCACACATGTCGGCTATTAGGCCAGTTTTCTCTTAAGCTTGCCCTTTATTTAAATCTTCAAATTATTCCTCCCATCCGGTGGCAACAATTATGTCTTTCCATGTAAAGTTAATGCATTCCATAACTTCAATGGCTTATTCATAAAAGTCTTCCCATTCTATGGGGATAAGTAAGGGTGAAGGGACTAGGCTCCCTTGAAACTTCAGAGTATCAAGTAACTCGGCCATATTGCAAATATCGTTGGTTTTCCTGAATGATTCTGCCATGATCTGGACAACGTCATCTAGGCTGACTTCATCAGTTGGCACCACCCAACTGTCTGACTTTCAAGCCCATTTTCGTACTTTCAAGAACAGCTTATTGAACCTATGGCAATCAATGATCATCTATGAGGGCAATTTCAGCCCGAACTCTAGGAGTTGGTTTAACACTTCTGATAATTCCATACTTCCATCTTTAAAACGGGTAAGGACAACGATGCATGCTCTAGTGAGGAGTGACAGTGCCCGATCAGCGAGGCTAACAGGGTGTAGGAGGAAATATGGGCAAATTTGGAGAGGCTTGGGAGAGTGTATGGGTGTGATTTGAGTTGAGGGATCAAACTCTGGGTCCATTTCTAGGAAGATAGCATTGATATGATTTGGGAGTGGGTTATGAGTAGTGCTTAGCTTAAGATTGGCTAGTAGGATAATGGTACCCAGTCAATTAGACCTTGGATTATGTTTCGAAGGTGAAATCATTGGTCGGTGGTATGGCCAACAGTTTGGTGAAAGGAACAATAGGAATCTTCCTTGAAGTTTCTTGGAAGTGGATTTGGCAATGGACGGGGGTCCAATAGTTTGACGAGGTTTCGGCTTAATAGGGCTTGATAAACTTTAGAGAGGGGAGCATAGATCTCGGTGTACTCTTTTCAGACTGGGACAGGGAGACTTTCTAGTGCCCATAAAGTGGTTGGTTGAGAGATGTTGATGGTTGAGACTGTATCACCGACAGGTTTGTCATATTTTTTGGGGGTGAACTGTTCGAACACCTTCTTTGTTTCAACCTCTGTCTTAGCAAGACCTTCCTCAATTTCTACTCCTGCTTATCTGAGAGCTCGTAAGTGGGGATATTATTAGCATCCCATGGTTTCTTAGACATGGGGCAAGAAGCTCTTCTTCACTATGTTAACTTGTTGTTCCTCGGATGGCTGATTGGTTATAGTGACCACCTTTTCCCTCCATCGGGCTATGAAGTTACTGACTGATTCCCCAAAGTTCTATTTGAGTAGTTCTAAATCATGGCGGGTGATCTCAAGATCTTCGTTGTATTTGTACTCCGATATGAATTCACGAGCTACATCCTCCTAACTACGAATTTTGGACTCCTCAAGAGACAAAAACCATCGGAGGGCTCTATCCTTCAAAGTTTGCTGAAATAATTGGGCCATCACTTATTAAGAAGCCCCTAGGAGAGTCATAAAATGGTGATAACTACGAAGATGAATAATTGGGAGTCCACTTCCTCCGAATTTCTCGATATTTGGCATCTTGAACTTCTCGGGTAACCTTGCCTTAGGATGAAGAGACATGTAGGTGTAGTCCATGTAATTTCTAGAGATTCGAACTTAGTCAAACTTCTTAGTCAGCATCTTGAGATCTTATTTGACCTTGTTAAATTCTTCCTCTTTCGGATCAACGATCATAGGCAAGTTAGCCCCAGGCTAGGCAAGGTTCGAAATAGGAAGCTAGGCAGGCGGGACGCATTATCAGGAGGGGCATGTGGAGCATTTTGATACCCTTCAGGAATCCAGATAGGCTCGGGTGGACCTATAGCACGAGGAAATAGGGCCTCGGGATCTTGAGGAATAGGAACCTGGTTTCGTTGCATCTTTCGAACCTCAGTCTGGTTGTCAATCTTGGACACGAGCTGAGCTAAAACTACCGTCAGATCTGGCTACACAACTGGTACTTAATCTGGGTTTTCCATGGAAAATGGATGGATACCGAACTCGGAATAAGTAGAAGGATAACGAACAGAGCTCCAGAGTGATTTGACTGAAGACCGTAGCTAATAAGGAGCTAGGCCAAGGGCGTGCGATCGATCTAAGAAGGCGTAAAATGGGATTTATTTTTTAAAAGAATGAAGGAAAATATTTTTAACATTTTTTTTCTCTTTGAGATTGAAAGACAAAATATTTTTGAATTTTTGATAAAGAAAAGAGAAATATTTTTCGATTTTATATAAAGAAGGGAGAAGTATTTTTGGATTTTTTTTATAAAGAAGGGAGAAATGTTTTTGGATTTTTGATAAAGGAATGAGAAATATTTGGGAGACATGTCTCAGTATGATTAATATTATTATGTTTTCACTTGTATGAAATTATCCTAAATGCAAAATGAAATTTCGGATGACACCCGATCCTGGAAAAGTTGGGTTTGTAACATATGCAAAGCTATGGCTGGACTTGTGACCAGGCTCACGGGTAGGTTCCCATTTTAAAAGTGCGCGAAAATTTGAGTGGCAGGCCGATCCGGAATTTCGGTAGAGTTTCCGGTTGAAATCGACAATCTAACATGTGTGTCCTAGGCTTGACACCAATATGCGGGTATGTAGTTAGTCGGGTGAATTGGAAAGGGTTCCCCCCTTTAGTGTGGCTTCCACGATACACGTCTTGCTTTTGAGGGCAATCGGTACGTGTGGACAAACCATTTGATATACCTGAGTGTACGTGAATTTCCTCACTATATACTGTGACACCCCACCTAATTAATTATCGGGTGATCAGTCCTTAATTAATTAATTTTAGAATATCAAGTTGGTTCAGATAATGCATCACTGTCAAAAAACTCAAATTTTATTTTAATAAAACTAACATCCTAATATTTAAAAAGGTTGGTGTCAAAATTTTATCTTGTTATTAACCATCAACATCAAAGTGAATATATAAATCCATCATCATACATCACAATACCATAAAGAAAACTAACTGAATATAAATAAGGAACTGGAGTAACACATCCAGTCAAATCCCATACAATAATCCAATGACATGAAATTAAAGACTAATGATGAAACAAAACAACTATAAATCTCTGAATGTAAAGAGGAGGTACGACATGTCCAACTAAAATAGATGACAGATAAATAAGGAGCAATAGACATAGAAATGTCTACTAGCAATATCCTGTAACTTCCACAGCAGCTACATATCGACAAATGAATGGAAACCACCTAAAATAATAGAACAAGAGAAGCGATTTGTAGAAAAACGGGTCAGATCCTGAGTATAAAATAGTTTAAATATAACAAGTTCTAAAATTGACTTAATTAGTACATATATTATCCATTTTAACTTAGCGTACTCACTTGAGATATTCACCTCTCATCTAATGTGCACACCTACCGAGTCTAACTAGCCATACTAGACTCGTCACTCTACCTGACTTTATGTTGGATAATCGTTATGCCTGATACAATAACTAATAACATGCAACCAATATATTATTAATTATTTAGGAATAGGTTTAAGGATGTTATAACTCATTCTTATAGCATTCTATTCCCAACTGGTGACCCAATAAGTATATACTTTAATAAAGTATCAAACAAGAAACAAAGAATGGAACTTAGTCTACATATATAAAATCTCACAATGTATACATACAAACATATCAATACAACACCCATGGTTAAGAAACCTCTGGTGCTAGACATACTCGGCTATCTAGTCCCATTGTAACGCTCACGCATAAAGGAAAATAGGTTCGATCTATCAAGATCCAATGAAACATATACACATATTGGAGGCGAACATAATCCCAAGCCAATGGGTTACGCGTATACCTATGCACCCATACGATCGTCATCACTATCATTCTCATAGATAGCCCGTACTGAGGTTCCATGCTCTAGTGGTACGACTCAAAATCTCCTGAAGGCACACAAGATATGGTCATCCACAATGCATTAACTCCCGTTCGATAGCTAGTATCTAGGTATGGCATAAACACGATATTCCAAGTAATAGGCATGCACACAACTTATATACATTAATAGGTAATCACATAACCCAAATATTATAATCCGTAAGTACTATTAACGCCATTACTCTCCACGATACCCGTATATATATAGCCGCTCTAGGACTTACATCCCCTCCTAGGTTTCCACACAAATTCAATACCCCAAGTACTATTCCCCTTAATTCCTTAACACTTTTTAAATTTAAGCCACCCACTACTCACGAAGCTTAATACACTTATATTGATAACCTTCGAAAGATTTCCAACCCAAACAAACCTTAAAAACCCATTCTGGAATTTCGTTAGATGTTCAAGGATTCTTGTTCAAACAAGGTCGTTCAAACGAGTTCGTTAGAACTAGGTCGTTCGAACGAACTTCCCACTTCAAACGAACTCATCATCTCGTTAGAAAGGTCGTTGGAAATCTCATTAGAAGTCTCGTTCAAATGACCTGGGCAGGTGTGACAACCCGAATATAATTATGATAAATCATGTTTAAATCATGATTGGCTTATGTGATATGGATAATATGTTATTAGTATATATATAATGTTAATTCATTATGTTTACTTTAATACTACCATCATAAATCTTGAGGTATCGAATTAGTTACAAATGTGAAATTTTAAAGTTTTCGGTAGGAATGTTCATGTTAGACGTTATTTTTCACCTTTATGACATAACAATGAACTTGAGGTGTAAACTAGATAATTGTAGATATATGAGTTAGGTTTATAACAAAACAAACAGTTCATCGAACGTACATCCGAGTGGGAAGATATTGTCTTTTTTCGAACAGGGGGTAAAGTAGTGATTTAGCCTTAAATGATATTTTGTTTTATAAAATACCACATGTTATATTTTGATTGGACTAAGGGGGTGACCTTATGCCGACTTATAACCCTTTAATTAAGCTCTTCCTTCAGCATATTTCAGCCATGGAAGAGTTTTAACCTAAGGAAAGAGAGTTTTGAAGTTTCGAAAGAAAGTGTTTGGAGAAATTGAAGAAAAATTTATAGAAACATTACGTAAAAGCCCCTAAGGTATTTCCATCCATAAATCTTGCTTATTTTTTTGTATTACTTATTTAAATGATTGAAATAATCATTTTTTTACTGAAATTACATATCTTGATGTGTACTTATGGATCGATGCAAGTTTAAGTAACTTGAATGTGTAAACCCTTGAGATTGTTTTGTTTTGGAACATTGTTTATTCAAACCTTCATATGTTTCTGTATACCTACTGGAATTGATTTATTCCAATTGTAGATTAACCTGGACTCATATATGTATGACATATCCGAAAATCATGTGAAAATACAAAGAAATGAGTCTTTGCTGAGAGTTTGAAGTTCGGGTATGAAATATGCCCCAAGGGTGAAAGTATGCATACCATATGTTTGATGTCTTACTTAACATAGAAAATGAACTCTGAAAATTTTGAAATTTTAATCTTGAATTTTTCAATATG
Source organism: Sambucus nigra (assembly GCA_949130495.1). Lineage (NCBI taxonomy): Eukaryota > Viridiplantae > Streptophyta > Magnoliopsida > Dipsacales > Adoxaceae > Sambucus > Sambucus nigra. The sequence continues at coordinate 375,536,672 of OX422214.1, read as the reverse complement.
TTTAATGATGTTGGGTTAAGTATCATATAAATTTAAAATATAGAAAAATTATGAAAATTCCTGGAAGTTGAATGAACGATAAAAGAGCCTATAGGGCAGATTTGCTATGTGGTAAAGAAATGGGCATATCTTGCTCTAGGAGACTTGAAATGATGTACCGTATTTTGTAATTGAATACTAATAATACAAGGGTTGAATTATCAAGAATAAATGAATTTATATTTGTTTTATGATTTGGATATGTTAAATATATTAACATGGATTTGGGTGGAACTTTACTTGTGATAAATGATTTGAATGGAATCATGTGATTCTTATGGATTAAATTATGTTTAAATCATTCTTTGGATTATTGATATTCTTATGAAGATACTAATATTTTAATAATGATAGGAAGGGAAGAAGAGCTGATTGAACAAATACCGTATAAATGCAACGGAAAAGCGAGTTAAACTGTCAAGGTGAGTATCCTTATGATTGTTTCATATATACAGATATATGAATATAACTCTAAGAGCTGGATTTGTTTGAATACTTCGGTATTCAGGATTTGTTTGGATATTAAAATATCTAGGATTGTTTGGGTCTTATGATCTAGGATTTGTTATTGCCAATGGGCAGAATTATTTGGGTCTTATGATCCAGTATTTGTTATTGCCAACGGGCAGAATTATTTGGGTCTTAAGATCCAGGATTTTTTTATTGCCAATGGGCAGCATTATTTGGATCGTATGATCCAGGATTTGCTATTGCCAATGCGAATAATTATTTGGATCTTATGATCCATGATTTGCTATTGCCAATGGGCAGGATTGTTCGGATTTTATATCCACGTATTCGATATAGAATTGTTATTCCATTGCAGGGAAGGAGTACCTCACTAAGCTTAATGCTTATAGTTTATATTTTAACAATTTCGGGTTCGTACACTGCCAGCTAGGATACCATATGACCGGTAACTTTGAGAGTTGCACCGTTGGAGAGAGCTGGGGTTTAAAAATGGGGATTTTATCGTTTTCACACTCAAGATTTTAATATACTCACACATTGTATATATTGATTTAGTATGGATTGAGTTGATCATAGTTAATCACAGTATTGTATGTCCGCTTAATTATGACTCTGATATTGATTTTTATGGTATAAGAATAATATTATGTTCATTATGCACATTATGCAGGAAAATATTGATGAATGAATCATATTTCCAATGGGCTCAAGATTATGATCAAATTATTCCAATAGCAAATGATTAGTATGGATATTGGGTTTGGGGTGTGACAATTAGTGGTATCAGAGCGTGGTTATTAATTTTGGACGTGTGTGACGATTAGATGGAAGTATTGAGTTGATTTTATATTTATGAATTGTTTATGTACTAACCAATAGTTTAGTATTATAAAATGTTTATATTGGTTGTTAGAACTTTGTTGTATTACAGATAATTCAAGATGAAACCTGGGAATGGACAACATAGAGAAGAGGGAGTAACTTCTCGTACAGACAACACTGAAGTAGAGCAGAGCGTTGCTAGAAGGTCTAGAGAGCAGGAGCAGCCTACAGAGATGAAAATAATGGCACAGGCAATATTGAGGATGGCAGAACAACAGGAAATAAATATGGTATTAATGGAAGAGCAACATGCTAGCTATCTAGAATCAAAGACTGTGGCCAGAATTGAGAAAGAGGCAAGGAAGGAAATGAAAGATTCCATGCATGGGAAGTTTTTAAAGTTGAATCCTCTAGAATATTCAGGGTCAGTTGAACCTACAGAAGATGAGATGTGGGTCAGGGATATAGAAATTATATTTGCAGTTATGAGGGTTCCAGATAATCAGAAAGTGAATCTAGTTGTGTTTAAGCTGAAAGGAGAGGCGAAATATTGGTGGGAAGCTAGCAACCATTTGGTGCCCAGATGGAAGGTACTGATATTATTACTTGGGATAAATTTATTAAAGCATTGTATGTTAAGTATTTTCCTAATGTTTATAGGAGGGAGAAGTTGAGGGAATTTATAAATTTGACGCAAGGAAAAATGTATGTGAGGGAGTGTGAGGCTAAATTTACTGCTTTGTCTAGATTTGCTACTAAGTATGTGGAGAATGAAGAAGATAAATGTAGTAAGTTAAAAGATGGACTGATTTGGCCTATTTAAAATAGAGTGGAGACTTATGAGTTAGAAGATTATGCTTCTCTTGTAAACAAAGCCACGATAGCCGAAAGGCAAATAAACCAAGGGGTGGCGAGTAGAGAGAGTTTTAAGAAAAGTAGATTTGATGCCTTTCAGTCTAAGGGAGGTGAGGGTGGAAGTGTTAAGATGGAACCTCATAAATTTTAGAGAGGAGGTGGAGATAGTGGTAGAGGTCATGGGAGATTTGGCAGAGATACTAGGGGTGGAGAATCTTCTAGTCTGGTTAGGAGGTCAGGAAAAGGTGAGACACCGATGTGAGTTATTACGTATTTCTTTTGTAAAGAGGAGGGGCATTATAAATCCGATTGTCCTAATATTAAAGGAGTGGAATGCTACCATTGTCATGAAGTAGGGCATGTTAAGAAGAATTGTCCGCAATTGGCAGAGACTCCAGCAGCACATAGTGAAGTAGAAAGCATAATGTTATCTCCACGCAGTGTAGTGAAAAGTAAGGGCAGAGGACAAGCTAGTAGTTCCAGGCCAGGTGGACGAGTTTTTACAATGAAAGAAGCTCAGATTACTCCAGATGTGGTGACAGGTACACTTTCTGTTACTCATACAAGTGCTTATGTTCTGATTGATCCTGGCTCCACACATTCTTTTATGTCATATGCATTTTCCATATATCTGAATAGACCATGTACTCATTTAGAGGTGGGGTTGGGTATTTCCATGCCTATGGGGGATATGATTGTAGTTGAATATGTTTTCGTGATTGTGTTTTGACTATGGGGGTTAGATATATAGTTATAGGCTTACTTCCATTGGGTATCTCTGATTTTGACATAATTTTGGGAATGGATTGGTTATCCCAATATCATGCATCCATGGATTGTTTTCGTAAGGAAGTTATTTTTAAATTACCTGGTGAGTCTGAATTTAAATATGTGGGGGAAAGGAAAATTGTTCCTAGTTGCATTATTTCTACTATTTAGGCAAGGAAATTATTGATTAAGGGTTGTGAGGGTTTTATTGCATATGTTCTTGACACAGCGAAGGGGGCTTTACAATTAGTTGATGTTCCTATAGTACGAGATTTTCCATAAGTGTTTCCTAGCGAATTTCTTGGATTACCGCCAGAGAGAGAAGTTGAATTTAGTATTGAATTAGCATCGGGAACAACCCCTATTTCTATGGAACCTGTTGAATTGAAAGAACTTAAGATCCAGTTGCAGGATTTACTTGATAGAGGGTTCATACAGCCAAGTGTATCTCCATGGGGTGCACCAGTTTTATTTGTGAAAAAGAAAGATGGCACTATGCGTTTGTGTGTTGACTATAGGCAACTGAATAAAGATACAATTAAGAACAAATATCCTTTACCTCGTACGGATGATTTATTTGATCTGTTACAAGATGATAAAGTTTTTTCAAAGATAGACTTGCGATCAGGGTATCATCAGTTGAGGGTGAAGGAGAGTGATATTTCTAAAACTGCTTTTCTCACTCGGTATGGTCATTTTGAGTTTTTGGTGATGCCTTTTGGGGTGACTAATGCTCAAGCTGTATTTATGGATCTTATGAACCGGGTATTTCATCCTGTCGTTGATTTATTTGTGATAGTTTTTATTGATGATATTATTATTTATTCACGTGATATGGTTGAACATGAAAAGCATCTCTGAACTATTTTGAATGTGTTGAAAGATAAGAAATTGTATGCTAAGTTTAGCAAATGTGAATTTTGGCTATCAAAAGTTGTATTTTTAGGCCATGTTATTTCTGGAGATGGTATATGTGTTGATCCCAAGAAGGTGGAAGCTATTATAAAATGGGAGAGGCCCAATAATGTCACTGAGGTGAGAAGTTTTCTGGGTTTAGCTGGGTATTATAGAAGGTTTATTAAGGGACTTTATTCAATTACCTTGCCAATGACTAAATTGACCCAGAAAGATATTAAGTTTGAATGGAATTCTGATTGTGAAAATGGTTTTGAAGAATTGAAGAAGAGATTGGTAACTGCACCGGTTCTTACTATTCCCCACGGTGGAGATGGTTTTGTTATTTATACCGATGCTTCACATCAGGGGTTGGGTTGTGTTTTTATGCAGCATGGTAAAGTTATTGCTTATGCTTCTAGGAAGTTGAGTACACATGAACTTAATTATCTTACACATGATTTGGAACTTGCAGCTATTTTGTTTGCTTTGAAATTATGGCGTCATTATCTATATGGTGAAGTATGTGAAATTTTTACTGACCATCAAAGCCTTAAGTATTTATTTACTCAAAAGGAGTTGAATTTGAGGCAGAGGCGATGGATGGAGTTAATTAAAGACTATGATTGTACAATTCACTATCACCCAGGGAAGGCAAATGTAGTTGGAGATGTTCTAAATACAAAGGCTTCGGGCAAGTTATCTTGTATTCGGTGTGCTAGAGTTTCCCACATCATGGAGTTGAGATTAATGGGAGTAGAATTGAAGCTAGCCGGTGGGGACTGGTTCTTTGCTCATGTAAGCGTGAGGCCTTTGCTAGCTACCCGTATTCATGATTTGAAAACTCAAGATCCTTTTCTTGAGAAGAAACGACAAGATGTCCGAGATGGTAAGTCTGAAGATTTTTGTATTGTGAATGATTGCAGTTTATTATATAAGCAACGATTATATGTGCCTAATGTGTGTGGATTGAAAGAAGAAATTTTAGATGAGGCTCATAATTCCATTTATACTATGCATCCTGGTAGTACTAAAATGTATAGGGATTTAAAGGAGAATTATTGGTGGAATAATATGAAAAAGAAAATAGCTTATTTTGTTGCTAGGTGCCTTATATATCAGCAAGTGAAAGTGGAGCATCAGAAACCTACTCGTCTGCTTCAGCCATTGCCAATACCGGAATGGAAATGGGATCATGTAACGATGGATTTTGTAGTCGGGCTTCCTCGATCTCAGAAAGGGTTAGATTCGATTTAGGTAGTGGTGGACAGATTGACCAAGTCCGCTCATTTTCTAGTAGTCAAGACTACATACACGGTTGATAGGTATGCTAGATTATATGTTAATAAGATTATTCGATTGCATGGAGCACCCATATCTATTGTCTCAGATAGGGACCCTACTTTTACATCCAGATTTTGGAATAGATTACAGTATGCTATGGGTACTAACTTAAAGTTTAGTACGGATTTTCATCCTCAAACAGATGGGCAGTCTGAAAGAACAATACAAATTTTGGAAGATATGCTTAGAGCTTGCGTGCTTGATTTTAAAGGAAATTGGGATGAATATTTGTCTTCGATAGAATTTGAATATAACAATAGTAATCAATATACTATTGGTATGGCACCATATGAAGCGTTATATAGTAGACGGTTTCGTACACCCATATGCTGGGATGAAGTCTGTGAAAGGAAGATAGAGGTTCCAGCGTTGATTGAAGTCACCACTGAAAAAGTGAAGATTATTCAAGATAGAATGAGAACGGCTCAAAGTATACAGAAGAGTTACGCAGATAAACGGCGAAAAGATTTGAAATTCCACAAAGTGGATTATGTGTTTCTTCAGATATCATCATGGAAAGGAGTTATGAGATTTGGAAAGAAAGGGAAATTGAGTCCACGCTACATTGGACCGTATGAAATTCTTGAGAAAGTCGGGATGGTTGCCTACAAATTAGTGTTACCACCTGAGTTAGCTCGGTTACATGATGTTTTCCATGTTTCTATGTTAAGAATGTATGTATATGATCCTTCACATGTGTTGGTGGAATAGCCTATTGAGTTAAAGGAAGACTTGAGTTATGTGGAAGAACCACTTGCTATCGTGGATAGGAAGGAACAAATACTGAGATCAAAAGTGATCCCACTTGTCAAAATTGTGTGGAGAAGGCATTCCATGTAAGAGGATACATTGTAGATTAAGAATACCATGAATATTAATTATCCGTAATTGTTTGATTCGGACAACCAAGGTATGTCAATGTCGAGGACGAAATTTCCTAAGAGGGGGAGAATTGTGACTACCCGAATATAATTATGATAAATCATGTGTAAGTCATGATTAGCTTATGTGATATGGATAATATGTTATTAGTATATATATAATGTTAAGTCATTATGTTTAGTTTAATCCTACCTTCGTAAAGCTTGAGGTATCGAATTAGTTACAAATGTGAAATTTTAAATTTTTCTGTAGGAATGTTCCTGTTGCAGGCTAGTTTTGACCTTTATGACATAACAATGAACTTGAGGTGTAAACGAGATAATTATAGATATATGAATTAGGTTTATAACAAAACAAATGGTTCATTGAACGGACATCCGAGTGGGAAGATATTGTCTTTTTACGAACAGGGGGAAAAGTAGTCATTTAGCCTTAAATGATATTTTTTTATATAATGCCACATGTTATATTTTGATTGGACCAAGGGAGGGGTGAACTTATGTCGACTTATAACCCTTTAATTAATTTCTTCCTTCAGCATATTTCATCCATGGAAGATTTTTAACCTAAGGAAAGAGAGTTTTGAAGTTTAGGAAGAATGTGTTTGGAGAAATTGAAGAAAAATTCATAGAAAAATTACGTAAAAGCCTCTAAGGTATTTCCATCCATAAATCTTGTTTATTTTTTTGTATTACTGATTTAAATGATTTAAATAATCATTTTTTTACTGAAATTCCATGTCTTGATGTGTACTTAGGAATAGATGTAAGTTTAAGCAAACTTGAATGTGTAAACCCTTGAAATTGTTTTGTTTAGGAACCTTGCTTATTCAAACATTCATATATTTCTGTATAATTACTGGAATTGATTTTATTCCAATTGGAGAATAACCTGGACTCAAATATGTAAGACATATCCGAAAATCTTGTGAAAGTACCAAGAAATGAGTCTATGTTAAGTGTTTGAAATTCGGGTATGAAATCTTCCCCAAGGGTGAAAGTATGCATACCATATGTTTGATGTCTTGACATAGCAAATGAACTCTGAAAATTTTGAAATTTTAATTTTACATTTTTTGATATGTTTACTGATGTTGGGTTAAATATCATATAAATTTATGATATAGAAAAATTATTAAAATTCCTGGAAGTTGAATGAACTATAAAAGAGCCTGTAGGGCAGATTTGCTATGTGGTAAAGAAATGGACATATCTTGCTCTAGGAGACTTGAAATAATGTGCCGTATTTTGTATTGGAATACTAATAAGACAAAGGTTGAATTACCAAGAATAAATGAATTTATATTTGGTCTATGATTTGGATATGTTAAATATATTAACATGGAGTTGGGTGGAACTTCACTTGTGATAAATGATTTGAATGGAATCATGCGATGCTTATGGATTGAATTATGTTAAATCATTCTTTGGATTATTGATATTCTTATGATGATACTAATATTGTAACAATGATAGGAAGGGAAGAAGAGATGATTGAACAAATACCGGATAAAGGCAACGGAAAAGCCAGTTAAACTGTCGAGGTGAGTGTACTTATGATTGTTTCATATATACAGATATATGTATATAGCTCTAAGAGCAGGATTTGTTTGAATACTTCGGTATTCAGGGTTTGTTTGGATATTAAAATATCTAGGATTGTTTGGGTCTTATGATCCAGGATTTTTTATTGCCAATGGGCATAATTATTTGGGTCTTATGATCCAGGATTTGTTATTTCCAACGGGAAGAATTATTTGGATCTTATGATCCTAGACTTGTTATTGCCAATGGGACGAATTATTTGGATCTTATGATCCATGATTTGTTATTTCCAATGGACAGTGTTGATGCAAAAAACTGGACCGAATCCCATTTTTATGATCACGGATAAATAGATGAAAGCAATCCAATCAAGCACATGAGAGACAAAGATTTTTAAAGTGGTTCGGTTATGAATAAAGCCTACGTTCACTGTTATTTTTTTCCCAGGGGTTTACAATAGCACCATAGGGTGTAGAGAGAGAAAGGATGTGTATCTTGTGTATGGGGTTTCTAGGTTCTCTTGGATCTCTTTTGGATCTCTCTTTTGGCTAAGGGGATACATGTATTTATAGTGATGGGAGATAAAGAGATTCATTGTATGTAGACATTTATGTCTACATTCAACGAATCTAATTGTTGAATTGCTTGGTATGCTATGTGTTGTCACCTATTAATACAGTATAAATGTACATTAAGGCTCATTAAATGCGCTGCCATCTTCATTAATGCACATTAAATGCGTAGTTATCCTTTGATCTTCCAGGTTGATATGCCGACCAACTCTCCTCGGGTGCCGACTAACACTCCTCGGGTGCCGACCAACTCTCCTCTGGTGACGACTAATTCTCCTCGGGTACTGACCAAATCTCCTCGGGTGCCGACCAACTCTCCTCGGATGCCGACCAACTCTCCTCAGGTGTCGAATATTGCCACGTAGGATGACATGTGTTCTTTTCTGATTGGTCCTCGTAGATGGAGAATTTTTGCGTTAACAGAAGCCCCCAATGCTCTATGCTTGATGGTTTACTTGAAAGGATGGAGTATTTATTCTGCAGTGTTGCTCGGTGCTCGTGAAATACTTGATCTACATTTTTTATTTGTTCAACATAAAGTGCATTATCTCCTGGACGACATATGATGCAGGCTGATCGATGGTTGCTAATTTTTCTTTTGAGGAACTCCGTGTGCTATGTATCACCCCTGGGAATTTGGATGCAGCCATGCCATAGTATGAAACTTGTAGCTTGTCATAATCTTCAAGTATGTTGATTGGTTTGCTAGCCGACCAACTGCCTACTGTGCCGAGCAACTGAGTGATAACTTCACGTGCTTGATTCTTATGATTTATAATTCTCTGAATACTTTGTCGAGTAACATACTTGCTTTTAAACCCAACTCTTCAATCTGATTAGTACCAAACTAGTGGTGGACTTCGAAAAATTTTCATGCAACTTCTTCTTCAATGTTGGTCGGGACAGTAATAGTAAAGATCTCAGTGCTGTAGATGTTGAATTTAACTTCTGAACTTCAATAGCATGTGCATAATAACTCCTGAATATGCTTCCTGAACTTCTGAATACACCTCCTGAACTTCAATATCAAAAATAATTCCTGAGCAAGAAAAAACAACTCCTGAATGATATTTAGTCGGGTGGAGTTGAATTTGATGCTCGACTGCATGATGTTATAAGAATGTGCCACCGAATGAACAACTGAATTTTTAATAGAAGCCCCCAAGTGTGGAATGTGAACTTTGAATGCTTTTTGCTTGATCGCTTTCACATACTCATAAAATGTTTCCGACCAACTATAGTTGACAGCTTCTTATTTTTGACCAACTTGAGTTGACATTTTTGGGAATAGATTTACTTCCTAACCAACATAAGTTGGCATTTTTAGGAATATATAGTTTTACTTCCCGTAGGAATACATTTACTTCCTAACTAACATAAGTTGGCATTTTTAGGAATACATAGTTTTACTTCCCGTAGGAATATATTTACTTCCTAACCAACATAAGTTGGCATTTTTAGTAATACATTTCCTAACCATCATAAGTTGGTATTTTTAGGAATAGTTTTACTTCCCGTAGGAATATATTTACTTCCTAACCAACATAAGTTGGCATTTTTAGGAATACATAGTTTTACTTCCCGTAGGAATACATTTACTTCCTAACCAACATAAGTTGGCATTTTTAGGAATACATAGTTTTACTTCCCGTAGGAATACATTTACTTCCTAACCAACATAAGTCGGCATTTTTAGGAATACATTTTTGATAATAAATGATAGAGACTTCCTCGGAGCTGACCAACGGATAGTTGGGAATAAGATATAATAAATGTAGGAGACTTCCTCGGAGCTGAATATATATAGAGAGAAGAAATTTTCCGAGCTCCATGCTGAGATAAATATAAAATATGCATAGACATAAGCAATGGTTTAGAATAATAAACTGTCTTGCTGATTTGTCGAGGCAAAATTTCATAATGCCGAATAAGGATAATATTTTCCACAATATAAGAATATGGATGATAACTTTGTTGAGCCTGAATATAAATAAGAATTACCCCGACCAACTATCCATTGGGGGTGAAATATAATAAATGTTGCAGATCTCTTTGGAGCTGAATATATATCTCGTCGAGATCCATGCTGAGGTGAATATAGAATATGAATCCATATGGATAAATAGAATAATTCGTGCCTGAGAAGATATCCGAGCAATAATACAATATATAATGCCTCGCTGAGGTGAAATAATAATAGTTTCCAGATTGTTTCCGAGCATTCGTCGGCGTTGATTCTTGTACCTGTAAAAATTAATATCTTGCTCTACCATTTGTGTAGGCGGAATTGATTAGTCATGATAATAATTTACTCATCCAATCAATATATGATATGTGTATGCTTGAGAAATGAAAATATTAATTTCAAAAAATAAAATAATATATGTTGTCTGATATGTCAAGGTAAAAGTGCCTGATGTCGAGCAATAATAGTTTCCAGAGGTTTAAGATTGTGGCTGAGCTTTCGTCAGGATTGAATCTCATCCCTATGAAATTTTAATAAGCTGCCCGAGCACGTGTCGAGACTAGATCAAATAATTATTATCATGAGAATAATTATTCAGCCAAACAATGTGTGATGTGTATCAGCATAAGGCAATAAAAATTTCAAAATATGAAATAATATGTTTTGTGCCAAATGTGTGTGAGATGGAGAAATTTTTATTAGATATGCGCCATAAATAAGACATAAAGTTTTTTGTAAATTTATTTAATCTCCAACAACTAATCAGGTATAAGTTAATGTTTGAAAATTATTTATCACTTGGTTTTAAAAATATTTTTGGGGTGATCACAAGTTAAAAAAGACTTAAGCCCTGTTTGTCCCCGAGCTGAACTCGTGTTTAAAGAAATATCTTGGGTGCTTCGCATTTTTTAATACCCCAAGATTCTGCTGCTGCCGACAAACGGTATGGATGTTGCCGACCAACATTTAAGGATATCTCAAGTTATAGAATATATGGTGCCGACCAAGAAGCAAATGGTCCTCGACCAGCTGAGCAATTTTGTCGATCAACAAAAATGGTGCATTGACAGCACTGAACAACATTTGATGTCACTGACCAAAAAGTGGATGGTTGGATAGTTGCCGACCAGTAAATTGAACCCTCTGAACAAGACTGAAATTTCGCAGATCAAGAAATAGATAATCATCGACCTGAAATTGGTTCGATCGAGCTACAATAAGAGTCTCTGGCCAACAATAAGATACCTCGTAGTTGGATAAAATTATTTCAACATTGCTGATGGATCTTCACATCTTTTCTTCGACAAACAAAAATGGTTTGGTTAAGCATCCCTTTAATAAAAGATGGCCCAAGATGATACCGACCAACAATATGGATGGATGACCAGAATATCTCGAATCCTTAGATCAGAAAAATAACATTCGATGCAAAATTTATTTTTAAGATTGCAAATTAAATAATCCATTCTCTAATCCACTATATCGTGTGATTCCGACAAAGAACCCCTGTGATGTGATGAACGACGAGCCAACATCTCAAATTTGTGCCTAGAGTCTTGATATGGTCATGATTGTTTAATTGATCCTTTTTTACAAGAGGTGGGTAATGATTTTTCAGGTGAGAGAAAATTATTTTTTATATTGATCCTCTCCTATTCCCTATTTGGAGAGATTAAAATATGGTGAATGATCGAAGTTATTACCAAATTTATATCAAAAATTAATCAATTTGACTTTATTGACATATATGGAAGATGAACCAAATTAAGTATATAGTTCATAAAAATGTATGCAAAGAGACTCAACTTGAAGAGAGAGAAAATAGATCTGGGTCATGATTTACATGAGAAAACTTTTTATTGTCTTTAACCTTTTCACATTCTCTAATTAAAAATATGATGGGAATTTGAATAGACATTAAAGATCTTACAAAATTTATAATGAAAATTATCAAATCTTACCACCGTCATATATATTGGTATATGTAATCATTTAAAATATTTATTCCATGATATAAAATTGAAACTTGAGAATCAAGCAAAAAGTTGTGATTTATGAAATTCATTATTTTTCAGATTTCTAAATAAGAATTAATCTAACAGTTATGATTTTAAAATCATGATATGCAATATTTTACAGATAAAAATTGGACAATTAATTTATGTATATAAACATAAAAATCATGATTGAATCAAAAGATGTATGTATAATTGATTATACGTAGAGAAAATAAAAACTTAGCTTTTGATGCAGAACAACGCTTGTAACACGATTCCCACAGACGGCGCCAATCTGTTGATGCAAAAAACTGGACCGAATCCCATTTTTATGATCACAGATAAATAGATGAAAGCAATCCAATCAAGCACATGAGAGACAAATATTTTTAAAGTGGTTCGGCTATGAATAAAGCCTACGTCCACTGTTATTTTATTCCCAGGGGTTTACAATAGCACCATAGGGTGTAGAGAGAGAAAGGATGTGTATCTTGTGTATGGGGTTTCTAGGTTCTCTTGGATCTCTTTTGGATCTGTCTTTTGGCTAAGGGGATACATGTATTTATAGTGATGGGAAATAAAGAGATTCATTGTATGTAGACATTTATGTCTACATTCAACGAATCTAATTGTTGAATTGCTTGGTATGCTATGTGTTGTCATCTATTAATATAGTATAAATGTACATTAAGGCTCATTAAATGCGCTGCCATCTTCATTAATGCACATTAAATGTGTAGTTATCCTTTGATCTTCCTGGTTGATATGCCGACCAACTCTCCTCGGGTGCCGACTAACACTCCTCGGGTGCTAACTAACACTCCTCGGGTGCCGACCAACTCTCCTCGGATGTCGACCAACTCTCCTCGGGTATCGAATATTGCCACGTAGAATAACATGTGTCCTTTTCTTATTGGTCCTCGTAGATGGAGAATTTTTGCGTTAACAGGCAGGACTGTTCGGATTTTATATCCACATATTCGATATAGAATTGTTATTCCATTACAGGGAAGGAGTACCTCACTAAGCTTAATGCTTACGGTTTATATGTTACCAATTTCAGGTTCGTACGCTGCCAGCTAGGATACCATATGACCGATAACTTTGAGAGTTGCACCGTTGGAGAGAGCTGCAGTTTAAAAATGGAGATTTTATCATTGTCACACTGAAGATTTTAATATACGCACACATTGTATATATTGATTTAGTATGGATTGAGTTGATCATAGTTAATCACAGTATTGTATGTCCGCTTAATTATGACTCTTATATTGATTTTTATGGTATAAGAATAATATTACGTTCATTATGCACATTATATAGGAAAATATTGATGAATGAATCGTATTTCCAATGGGCTCAATATTATGATCAAATTATTTCAATAACAAATGATTCGTATGGATATTGGGTTTGGGGTGTGACAGCACGTCTTCTAACGAAAATTCTGGACAGACCCAGTTCTTCCCCAACTTCGATTTTTCTCAACTTTTAATCCTAAAAAACATGTGAATACTCAACCCAATCCAAATCAAATCTTCCTACACTAATCCCAATCAGCTTAAGACACTTTTTAACATGAATTAAAGGTTAAATCCTTATAAAATCAATCGGAATTAAGAAATCTCTTAAACTTCCATTAATTCTCTTAAATATGAACCCAGAATTTTAATTGCCCAAAACTCTTATTATAATTCGTGAATATGACCAAAAATTTCCAGATTTTATTAGTCTAATCAAGAGCAAGACCTCTACATGTATACCCATATCCAATTCATAAGTTTTTTTCATCATTTAGTCTAATTAAACCTAAGTTTTCATTGTTCCAAATTTATATCTTGAAACCTAAATTAACAGGAACAATATATGCTAAAACAGGAGCAAGATAAACACTTGCCTCAAAATGAAATTCTGATTCGGACTAAAATTGGTATGGGGATGATCCTCTTGACCCGATCTACGTGCCGGTGTAATTTTTAGAGTGTACGCTTGAGTTCTTGGCTTAGGGATCCAATGGAGTCTTCTTCTTCCTTAGGTCTCTCTCTCTTTTCTCTCTTCCTCTTGCAAGTTGAAACTGATAGACCACTAACCCTCAATGCTTTTAATTAAACTCAATTTTCGTCCATTTAATTACCCAAAAATGCCAAAAGACCAAAATACACCTCCAGAGTGTCGTTTAGGGCTAAAATGTCCCGGACTCAATTTTAAATACTCGAGTAGTATTTCCTGACTATTTCGATCCTTTCGAACACTCTGTCGCAATCAAAATAGTCATCCGTGTTATATAAAAATAATTTACCTTTTAAACCCCCAAATACATACTAATGACACGACTCATACGCGTCCCAAATATTTATAACATTACTGCCGTGTATCTTATCCCCGGCCATAATATTATTTCAATAACGACCAACTCTCATCACGCTAGTAATTATTACCATAAAAATTGGATTAATTACAATTCAAATTTTTTTCCTTTAATTTAATTAATCCCCATTTTCCATAAATTCATAAAAATAAATATGCGTAAAAATACGGGGTATTGCATACTTCCCCCCTAATAACAGAATTTTATCCTGAAATTCGAAAAAAGAATATATACCTGGCATGAATAACTCTGGATAATGTTCACACATGTCATCCTCGCGCTCCCAGGTTGATTCCTCAACATTATGGTGCCACTACTGAACACGTACTAGTGGTACTATTTTCGACATCAACTTCCTCTCTCTACGGTCTAAAATAGCTATTGGCCCCTCTTCTTAGGAGCTATCAGACTGTAAGTATATCTCCTCCGATGAAATGTCGTGTGTGCGAAATCATAGAGAAGAAATCTCTTCAACGAAGAGATATGGAACACATCATGAACTCTATGCAAGTGTTCCGGTAACCCAAGCCTATACAACTGGCCCAATCCTCTCGATAATAGGGAATGGCCCTACATACCTAGACATCAACTTTACCTTCTTCCCAAAATGCATAACTCCTTTCATAGGAGATACCCGAAGTAACACCTGATCTCCAATGTTAAACTCTCGAAAATACTGTTTCTGTCGATCTTGAGCAACCCGAATATAGCTCCATATCAACTCCATCCTCGATGAAGTATCTTGAATAACTTTCGGACCAAGTAACTTGTTATCCCCCACCTCTATCCAACACACCAGGGAACGACAAAGTCTGTCGTATAGTGCCTCAAATGGATCCATACTAATAGTAAACTAGTAGGAGTCATTATAGGCAAACTTCACCAGTGGAAGGTACCGCTCTCAGCGTCCGTAAAAATCAATGATACATATACGTAACATGTCCTCCAATATCTGATTCATCCGCTCGGTCGGACCATCTGTTTGCGGGTGATAGGTTGTGTTCAATCGCAACTCCATACCGAATGCATCCTGAAAACTATCCCAAAATCGAGACATGATATTGAGAGGCACTCTGTGGAGTCTCACTATTTCTGCTATGAATATTTGGGCGTACTATCCCGTGGTATAGTCTGTCCTGGCTGGTAGAAAGTGGATTACCTTGGTCAGCCGATCCACTAACACCCATACCGAATCGTGACCCCTCTGCAATGTGGGTAATCCCATGACGAAGTCCATAGAAATGATCTCCCACTTCCACATAGCAATCTCAAATAGTTTTAGAAGTACCGCTGATCTCTGATGATCCACCTTTACTAGGTGACAAGTGGCACATTTCGAAACAAACTCAGCAATATCCTTCTTTATCCCGCTCCACTAGTACTATCTTCTCATATATTGGTACATCTTATCCCCATCGGGATGTACCACAAATCGAGAACCTTGTGACTCTGTCATCACCTTGTGTCGCAAATCTTCACCCTCAGGAACAACCAATCTCCCATTGAAATGTAGACCCCCGTCTGAACCCATGGTATAAGACCCAGCCCCCTTGGCTAGAAGCTTCACTATATGACTTTGGCTGAATGAATCATCTACCTGAGCATGTACTACTCCTGTAATAATCTGGGGCGTAACCGTCATCACAAACATAAATGATTGAGCCACCGTATCCTGGTTCCCTAACTCCTTCCATTTCGCTTTCCACACCTCGGCCACCTCACCGACTGGCCTACGGCTCAATGCATCTGCTACCACGTTAGCCTTCCCCAGGTGGTATTAGATATAAAATTGATAATCCTTCACAAACTCAAGCCATCGGCGTTGATGAATATTTAACTCCTTCTACGTGAAGAGGTACTGTAATGACTTGTGGTCCATGAATAAATGAAATTTCTCCCCTAGGAGGTAATGTATCCAAATTCGAAGTGCAAACACCACCGCCGCCAACTCTAAATCGTGGGTGGGGTAATTCTTCTTGTGAGGCTTAAGATTATGGGAAGCATAAGCTATAGCCTGATCCTCCTACTTCAGTACACCTCCAAGTATTAACAAAGATGCATCAGTGTAGACTAGATACTCTACTCTCGGCTTGGTTAATGCTAACACTGGTGCTGAGGTTAACTTATCTTTCAACTCATTAAAGGCTAACTGACACGCGTCACTCCAAATAAATGACACCCCTTTACGAGTTAAATGCGTTAGCGAACCCTCTATCTTTGAAAACCCTCGAATGAACCTCCTGTAGTATTCGGCCAAACCCAAGAAATTGCGTATCTTGGTTGGTGTCGTGGGCTGTCCCCACCCCCTTACCGATGACACCTTCCCTGGATCCACTGATATCCCTTTACCAGAGATGATATGCCCCAAAAACTGAACCTCTTTCAGCCAAAACCTATATTTCTCATATTTTGTGTATAACTCATGCTAACGCAAAGTTTGCAAAACCTGCCTCAAGTGCTGGGCATGCTCTTCCTGGATCTGTGAGTAAATTACAATGTCATCTATAAAGACGATAACGAGCTAGTCCAGGAACTATCTGAACACCCTGTTCATCAAGTCCATAAACACGGCTGGGGCATTGGTTAGCCTAAAAGGCATAACCCTGAATTCATAGGAACCATATCTCGTCAAGAAGGTAGTCTTGGACACTTCCTGTTCCGTTATACATAATGGTATCCCGATCTCAAATCAATCTTCGAGAAGAAAGCTGCTCTTCTCAACTTGTCGAATAAGTCATCGATTCGAGGTAACGGATATTGGTTCCGTATCGTGACTTTATTCAACTCCAGATAATCAACACATAACCTCAATGATCCATCCCTCTTTTTAACAAATAGTACGGGAGCACCCCAAGGTGAAATACTCCTACAAATAAATATCTTCCCCAACAACTGCTCAATCTGATCACGTAACTCCCTCATATCTATTGGAGCCATACGATAAGGTGCGCGAGCTATCGGTCAAGTATCTGGTGCTAAATCAATGAAGAAGTCTATCTCTATACTCGGTGGTAACCCTGGAATCCTCTGCAACACATCGGCAAACTCTCAAACTACAGGAATCGAATCAAGCAGTACCACAACCACCGTAGATGTCTCCTCCTCTATATAGTATAAATGAGTGGATGATCCTCCCTCAGAACGAGGCATCGCTACCAGGAACATCTCTTGCTCGGGTATGGAAAAACTATACTCTTACTAAAACAATCAATCATGGCCCAATACCTAACAAGCCAATCCATACCCACAATCACGTCATACTAGGACATGTCTAATATGAGCATGTCAGCAGGTAAGATAAACCTCTCAATCTCTATACCCACTACCCGATAAATATAATAAATAACGGAAACCCTACTCAATAGTGAATCCACAAAAGTGATCGTACCCTCTTCTGTATCAAATAACCTCGTAGTATGTGTAAACCCCATAGAAATGAAATAGTGTGTGGATCCCATATAAAATAAAATGCGTCCCAAAGTCCCCTGGATAGAAAATATACCCTCAATCACTGGCGGGTTCTGCGAGACTGCGGCCTAGTGAAGAATATAGACTCATCCAAACTGAAGATGACCTTGCTGAATTGGGGTGGCTGGAATGAGTGGTAGTGCTGCCATTTGCGGAGGTAATGGAAGAGTTGCGAGAAATAAAGGTCTTTGGGGATCCTAACAAGCACCCTGATGCTGCTACTGGTGTCCTATACCCTTATAAGGGAAGTCCTGGCATTTGTGTCTAGTGTTTCCACACGTGAAGTATCTCCCTGGAAGGGTCCTCCCCTCTGTCCTTGCTCTCCCCGACCCTGATGGCCGTTACCGCTCTTCCCTTGGCCATTCTCTCCCTGTTGAACCTGTTGCTGGCCCTGATGACCGTGTTGACCCCGTTGGCCAAGTCGAAAGCCTCCTTGCCTATGTTTAAAACCTCTTGATCTGAACCTCTTAGGATCCCCCTGCTGGGAACCCTGGTCATTGTGCCTATACTGACCCTAAACTGCCTGTGCCCCATTGGCACCATTCCCTCCTGTCCTACCTGTTGGTTGGACTCTCCTACTCGCTTAATCTCTATCAGATGAAAATGGTGGTCCTGGCAGTGGAGTAGTGTTGTATTAACCACGTCTAAATAGGTGGCAAAAGAAAGATTACCTATCAAATATTGGAGGATTATCCATGTCAACCCATCCATAAAATGCTTAATCTTCTTATCATCAGTCGGGATTTCATCCGGTATAATATTTAGAAGATTGATAAACTCCGCCTTATATTCCTCCACTGTCTTTCCCTCCTGCTTCAAGTTTTCCAATTTTTGTCTCATCTCTGTCTGGACGACCGATGGAAAATACTTGTGGTTGAATTGCACCCAAAAGTCTCGAATAGTAAGTGTGTCTCTCTCCTCAGTAGTGGTAATAGACTCCCACCACTGCAACGCTACTCCGACTAATTTGAACGTGGCCAGTATCTAACTCTTCACCTCCGTGCACTCATGCATCCTCAAATGCCTTTGGATATCCTTCTTCTATTGTCTTGCTACTATCACATTGGAACTCCCTGTAAACTCCGGAGGATGCGCCTTATGGAAGGCATCCCTAACATGTTCCCAAGCAGATGGGAAGGCATGGGCCTGAACTGGAGCCACCACCGATGCCTGAGGTGGTGCCTGCTGCACAACTGTCAATGACGCATTTACTGCCTGAGCTATAATGGCGGCAACTTCAGTGGCATTCATCATGACCTGAGCTTGTGTAGGCTGAGGTTTGGTTTGGGCATCCCTGGGAACTCTCTGTGAACGTATAGGAGGCATCTGGAAGAAGAGAAAAAGTTTCATAAGTCTACAATTATTATCTCAAAGTAGCTGAAGAACGTAATATGCATAAATAGTACAACAATCCTAAAATATAGTGCTTTATATCAAAGGATGATAAACGGAAACACAATAAGTCATACAGATCCTTTGGACACTAGAACCTGATGCTCTGATACCACCTGTGACACCCTGCCTAATTAATTACCGGGTGATCAGTCCATAATTAATTGATTTCAGAATATCAAGTTGGTTTAGATAATGCATCACTGTCGAAAAACTCAAATTTTATTTTAATAAAACTAACCACCTAATATTTAAAAAGGTTGGTGTCAAAATTTTATCTTGTTATTAACCATAAACATCAAAGTGAATATATAAAGCCAGGATCATACATCATAATAGCATAAAGAAAACTAACTGAATATAAATAAGGAACTAGAGCAACACATCCAGTCAAATCCCATACAATAATTTAATGACATGAAATTAAAGTCTAATGATGAAATAAAACAACTATAAATCTCTGATTGTAAATAGGAGGGACGACATATCCAACTGAAATAGAAGACTGGTAGATAAGGAGCAATAGACTTAGAAACATCTACTAGAAATATCATTTAGCTTCCACAGCAGCTACATCTCGACAGATGAATGGAAACCTCTAAGTCTGGTGTCCCTATGGCTGAGCACCTAAAATAATAGAACAAGAAAAGAGATTTGCATAAAAACTGGTCAGAGCCCGAGTAAAAAACAGTTTAAATATAGCAAGTGCTTATATTGATTTAATTAGCACATATATTATCTGTTGATGTAAAAAACTAGATTGCTCTAATTATTCAATCACAGATAAATAAATAAGACAAAGATTTTTAAAGTGGTTCGGCTAGGAATAAAGCCTACGTCCACTGTTATGTTATTGCAGAGTGTTTGCAGAATTCTTGATTACAAATTCTCTCAAGAAATTCCCCTCTCTTGAATGGGTTTGATACAAGGTATTTATAGCCTTGAGGTTGTACATGAAAGGTTCGATACATTAAATGGTATACATGTGAAAGGGTAATACATTTAATGCAGCGTGCGCGTCAAGAATATAAGCATTCAATGAATATTTGAGCTGTTGATTATCTGGCAATTAATGATACGACCGAGGTGCAGCTCGGACCGCCATAGTTGCTCGTTGATCAGGAGTTCCTCAGAGTATTAGAGTAGCTCGGAGCGCTAGAGTTCCTCGGTGCGCTAGACTTCCTCGGTGCACTAGAGTTCCTCGGTGTATCCTCGTTGCTCGGAAAGAAGCATGGTTGGTTGGGAAATGAACTTCCTCGCTGCTATCGTGCCACGTAGATTGACACGTGTCTTCGTATTATTCGTCCACATCAGCATATTAATTTTGGTATCAACAGAAGCCCCCAATGTTTCATATTTCGAACTTTGAGGAGTATGGAATATTCTTTCTCGGTATATGGCAATATTAAATGACTTTTCCTGGGTTTCAGGAACATTGTGTTCAAATTTCCTTCTCATTTCGCAGCTTCCGCCCTTTTTTTGAATTTTTTATAAGCATTTCGATCTCCGTGCAGTTTTTGTCCTTTTTGCCGTCAGAAGTTCAGTAGTTTCTTTTTGGTAATCATTTCTTTCGCCGCTTCCCAATGCAAAGTATTTAAACTTCTTGGGTAATCATTTCGTCTTCTACGTTTTCCAATTTTCTGCATTCAAGCTTTCTATTCTCTCCTTCTCTCTTGTACGTTCTTCCTTGTTTTCGTTCGTTGACAACATTCCTCCTTTCTTCCTGTAAGATCTTCTTCCTTTCTTCTGTATCTCTTTTATTCAATATGGTTTATATTGTAGAATCTGTTGAAAAATTTCGTTCTGATTTTTCCATTCCTTCGTGGGTAAATCTAGAGATTCTTTCTGAGCCTTTAGATTACTTCCGATTGCCTGAGGGACATTGGTTCCCCAGTCTTTTTATCGCTGAATGTGGTTTTTCCTTTCCACCAAATCCATTGTGTCTTGAGTTTTGTCAGTATTTCGATCTTGTCCCTGCAAAAATAGCCCCCAATTCATGGAGAATAATTAATGGGGTACACAAATTAAATCTAACTCATGGAACTCGTATTGGGATCCCTGAGATTATGTATTGCTATAAGTGGGCCACTCTAGATAATATTTATTACTTAAAAACTAGGTTTTTAAATAGATCCCTTGTAGTTAACCTCCCTGACTCAAATAGAGATTATTTTGAACATGGGTTGGTTATAAAAAATTGGCAATATGCCCCTTTAGCTGGAAATGAAGTATACGACGGTCCCAGATGTCCCCCATATGGCAATGGGATAGGTTTATTTTTCATTTTATTTTACATATGAAATTATGCTTTCATCATGTTTGACAAAATGTATGACTGATATTTCATTATGTATTTATTTGCAGTTGATAGCAAAAGAAGAACTCCAAAAGAATCAGAGGTTAATATCAAACATCTGAAACTTATCTGGGGTTTGCACAAGAATATTGCAGACGAACACATCAGGTCTGCCTCATATCTGCTATAGTATAAGAGTTACACAACCTCTTATACTGCTCGCCCTGTTGAACCAGCTTCAACTCCAGAAGGTTCATCTTCAGATTCTCATCTTCCTTTAAGTCAAAGGATGGGTAAGAAAAGAGCTCCTCCTGCTCTCTTTGATGATGTTACTTCTGCTGCTGGGGCCAAAAAAAACAAAGCCGATGTCCCAGAGGGGACTAAGAAAGTGGATGTTGGGTCTTCTAAGGCTACCGAGAAGCCTCCAGTAGTTCCGAGCAAGAAAAATGCTCCTGCAGATGTAATTACGATCTCTCCGACCAAGACCCCTTTGGTTGAAGGTTCTGACCGCCCGTTGAAGAGATTGAGGAAATCATCCTTAGTTAATCCGGCTGAAACTGCCTCCTCCCTACCTGCTGGTGGTACTGATGTTCCAAACATCATTCTTCCAAGTTCTGCAATGAACTCGGTTGTACCCGAGGTCCATGGTATTGATGAAAGAATTCCTAGGGATATGCTGACATCCTTAGATGCTCGTCACCTTGCTTCAGTAAATTTCTTATACTTCTGGTTTTTCTTTCTTTCTCTGAAAGCTTGCATTTTGTATTGACTTTGCTATTTTTCTCATCTTTCAGTTGGTGAACTGCTTTAATAATATTGTGAAGAAGGATGAAGCTATTAAAGCTTCAAGCTCCTCGTCAGGTGTAGAGGATGCTCTGTTGGGTTTGACCCAGTCTTTAAAGGAATCCCGTCAACAGTATGTTGACGAAAAAGCTGTTTGGGAGAAGAAATTAGCTGAGGCTGAAGCTGAGAAGGTGAAAATGGCCGAAACCTCCAAGAATTTGGAGGAGAAAGTAAAAGGTTTAGAGGTTAAACATCAAGAATATGATGGTCAGCTGAAAAAGGCAGAGGAAGAGTTATCTACCCTGCGAGATATCAAGGTCAAAAAAGAAGAATTGGATGTGAAGATCTCCTCGGAGAAGTTGAGGAGAAAGGTCGCAATCAAGAAACATTTCAGTGCTGGTTGGGAGAAAGGATGGGAGAGAGGGATAGCTGCAATGACATCCCAAGTCCAATATGGGAAGTTAAAATACTTCCACGATGGCTGGGTAGCTGCTCTACAAGAGTTGAAGGTCCAAAACGATTCTGAGCTATTCCAACAACATCTCCCTGGTCCTCCTCCACCAATCGTGGAAGAAGAAGAAGATGAGCCTGCCTCAGATGAGTCTTCTATGGCTATGGGTGACCCAGTCTCTGCTTCTCAACCCTCGGTAGTTGAGGACGTTTCTTCTATGCCTCCTCCTGCCGAGAAGATTCCTGCTGATCAACCCGTTGATTCCACCGAGCAACCGAGCTCCTCGTCCCAGCCTCCCGAGAAAGTCTTGGGGGATAAGGAAAAGGTGTGAAGTTGTTCGGTATCATTTCTATATTTCAATTCTTGTAATCGAACAATGTAATCTTTTGATGATCTAATAAAACACATATTTGCTTCTCTTCATTGTTGATCCTCTGTTTGCTTTTATTTAAATGCTGCTTTCTCTTCGTTATTAGTTTTTGGCCAGAATGGAATTGATATCTGCTCCTGATACTGAGTTGATGCGACAATCCAATGGCTATTATAAAGTTGGTCATACAGACCTAAGTGTATCAGAGATTGTTGACATTCTTGGTCACGATGCCTCAGAACAAGCAGTTGAGGCTTACCGGTACTTGAAAGATTTACTTGATAGATCTGTGGCCAACAATGTGGCATACTACGAATTGATCGAGGAACTTCATGGTTCCATAGAGGATCTCCAAGGTCAGCACAATGAATCAATGGCTTTGTTACACAAAGATTATGAAAATAGATACCAACAACTTTCTTCTGAAACAGGCCATAAGAAGATCATTGCTGGATATGATATTAGGGAAAGGACCCTAAAAGGTGAAGTTGAAGCTTGCAGGCAGATTGCCGAGATCCTGGAGCAAGAAAATAATAATTTACAGAAAAAGTTGGCTCAATATGAATCTGCAGCGTCATCTTCCGCTGCTTTAGTGCCCGTTACTGATGAAGGTTTCTCTTTCTTAGAGGTCGAAAATGCCAAATTAAGGCAAGAACTGGATGATTTAAGAAGATCTACTGTTTCTGGGACTGCTCGTGGACGAGGAAGAGGTTCTCGGGGGTGAGGAAGAGCTGCTCAAAATATTGTCGAGGAGCAAAGTTCTCCAGTCGCTTCTCGGAGCCGATCAAGAGTTCTTAGTCGCAATGTTGAAGAGGCTCGTACCCAATCTACTTTGGAAACTCAAGAATTCCAATTAAACGTCAAATATCGGGCCCTATCAGAAATGTCCAAGAAGAATCTATCCTTGGAAGATCAACTTACAGCGACGAAATCTGCTCTGCATAATAAGGATCTTTTTGCCAAAAGCCTTCATGAACAATTGGATAGATTAACCTTCCAATTCCATAAACAGCCAAGGGAATTCTGGATGGCAGGATATAATGAAGCTCTTGTTCATTTGGATGCTCGTATTGAACATGCCAACAATGAAGGTTACAAGCAAGGATGGTTGAACGCACTGGGTGTGTTAAAATTGGAGCAAGGGCATTATTTATGGGATTATCATGCCCCATCATTATTAGACTTGCCTGTACCACCTTTCAAATTGGACATGGCATGGATCCCAGCTCGTTCCATTCCTCGTAGCTTGATTTCAAAGTACCTTGGTGATTATAGCCTTCATTCTCAGGTTGAATTGTCTCGTCCTGAGCATCTCTTGGATACACCTTCTGTGATGAACGTCAGAATGCTCAGGGATGTTAATTTCATTAATTCTCCTCTTTGCCTAGAGGATCCTCCTGCTGGCGAGGAGCCTGTTTCAAAAAATAAATGAAAGAAACCAATAGAATAGGTTTTCAATGTAACAGTTAGTACATTCATGTAACTTGTAATTTATTTTGAATTTTTAATGAAAGACTTCATTTTTGTTTGTAAATCTGTATTGGTATTATCTCGTGCTTATCAAAACACTTTACACTTATGCATATGTATCTGTTAAAAAGATAACAATAATATTGTTCATTGAGCAACTTAACAAAAAGTTACAAGTATCGGTTATTCAATAAAGTAATGAGTATAAATTGTTCCAACTATTTCCAACCAACCAAGGTGGATAAATAATGTTTGTTGACCAACTACAGTTGATGGATTTTTATCCCCGACCAGCCATACTTGGTTCAATTTCAAATATTTTCATAAAATGTGTCCGACCAACTAAAGTCAATAATTTGTCCTTGTCGACCAACTATAGTTAGTGGGTCTTTATCCCCGACCAACTATACTTGGTGTATTTTGGAATATTTTGTTTTTCCTAACAAAAGGAGTATTTTTTGGCTCCTTAGAGCTTTTGTCTCCTTAGAGCGCGTTTTGGCTCCTTAGAGCACTTTTTGCTCCTTAGAGCGCCTCCTAACCAAAGGAGTTTTGGCTCCTTAGAGCTTTTGGCTCCTTAGAGCACTTTTTGCTCCTTAGAGCGCCTCCTAACCAAAGGAGTTTTGGCTCCTTAGAGATTTTGGCTCTTTAGAGCACTTTTTGGCTCCTTAGAGCTTTTGGCTCCTTAGAGCACTTTTTGGCTCCTTAGAGCACTTTTTGTGTTGGTAGTGTATTACACTAGTATTCCCCGAAAAACGTTTAACAGAAAGAAAATGGTGAAAATGTCCTCGTTTTATTCATACTGAAGGAAAAGCTTTACATTTTACATTACTGATAATACTTGCGTAGGTGTTCAGCATTCCACGCATTCTTAAATTCTTCTCCTTCTAGAGTTGCTATTCTGTAAGTTCCTGGACGAACAACCTCTGTAACTCGGTAAGGTCCATGCCAGTTTGCTTCCAACTTATTTTGCTTCTGAATAACTTTCTTTAGCACATAATCCCCTTCTTTTAAGTCACATTTCTTCACCTTTTTGTTGTAGAACAGAGTTGTACGTTGTTGATAAGCAGCATTCCTAATGGCTGCCTCTTCTCTAACCTCCTCGAGCATATCCAAATCCAGTCTTCTCATCAAATCGCTGACTGGGGAGTTGAAATTCAGCACTCTATGAGTTGGGAGACCCAATTCGGCAGGTATCACGGCTTCACTTCCAAATGCTAACATATATGGTGATTCTCCAGTTGTTGCTCGGGGCGTTGTTCGGCAAGCCCATAGTACTGATTGGAGCTCATTGATCCAATTTGCTTTAGCTTCACTTAACCTCTTCTTCAAACCATTTAGTAATGTTCTGTTTGTCACCTCAGTCTGTCCATTTCTTTGGGGATGGCCTGGTGCTGAATGATACTTCAAAATGTTCGACTGATGACAATAGGCAGCAAATTCTTCATTATCGAATTGTGTTCCATGGTCTGTGATGAAAGCATGGGGGAGACCATATCGACAAATGATGTTCTTCCAAATGAACTGATATACCTTCTCATACGTCATATCAATTAGTGGTTCAGCTTCCACCCACTTAGTAAAATAATCTACTGCCACGACGAGATACTTGAACCTTCCTCGGGGCAGTGGTCCAACCAGATCAACCCCCCACATGGCAAATGGCCAAGGTGAAGTTATGGGTGTCAACAATGCTTGTGGATTTCTTCGGATGGATGAAAAACGTTGGCATTTGTCACACTTCTTAGCATAGGCTATACAATCAGCCCTCATCGTCGGCCAGTAATATCCCTGTGTCATTACCCTTTGCAAAAGTGTCCGACCTGCTACATGAGCTACACAAGATCCTTCATGGATTTCCTCAATCAATTCTTTGACTTCTGATGGATGCACAATTCTCTGTAAACCTGCCATAATTCCTCGTCTATACAAACCACCGTTAGTTAACACATATCGAGCAACTTTATACTTCAATTTCTTGGCAGCTTGTTTGTCCTCCGGTAATGCTCCTTCTTCAATGTATGCCCTGATAGGATCCATCCAAGATGGTCCCAAATCAAGGGTAATTATATTTACCATCAGATCTTCCTCTATACTCCGATTTTCTAATACTTCAATTGGTATCGTTCTTCGCATCTCGGTGCGCATAGCTGACGCTAATCGGGGCCAATGTGTCTGCTCTAGCATTCTCCATCCTCGGTATTCTCACCAATTGAATAGCATCAAATTCTACCAATAACTTCATCGCCTTTGCATGGTATTTCACCATTAATTCTCCCTTAACTGCATATACTCCCATCATTTGATTCACAATTAATTGAGAATCACTGAAAACAATTATTTGTCGTGCCTCCATAACTTTTGCCAAATGAAAACCTGCTATCATGGCCTCATACTCAGCTTCATTATTGGAAGGTTTGAATTGGAATCTCAAGGCATACTCCATGTCAATATCGTCTGGAGTGTTTAAAATAATCCCTGCTCCACATCCAGCTGTGCATGATGATCCATCTACATATAATCTCCATGTAGGTACGTCGTCTTCAAATTTCTTATTTATCAGAGTTCCTCGGTAAAATATCTGTTGTTTTCTTCCATCATCCCCTGGTATCTTTCGCTCCTCATCGGTCATCTGTTCGCACCCTTTTACCAACCTTAGTTGGTCTGGGTTTGAATATGATGATTTTTCTACATCCACAAGTCCTTTTACCAACCTTAGTTGGTTTGGATTTGTGTTTGTTGATACTATATCGTCCACAGGTAGGTCAGCAAGTACCTTTTGTTCCTCGGGGGTATCAGGGTATGTGAACTCTGCTATAAAATCTGCTACAGCTTGCCCCTTCAATGATGATCTAGGTTCATACACAATGTCATATTCACCGAGTTCTATTGCCCAATACATCAATCTTCCTGACTTTTCTGGCTTGTGAAGGGCTTGTCTTAATGGCATGTCGGTATACACAATGATTGTATGGGCTTGGAAGTATGGCCTCATTCTTCTACTTGCTTTAATTAGTGCCAGTGCCAATTTTTCTAGCTTTGGGTACCTGATTTCTGCACCTTGGAAAGCTTTACTTGTGTAATAGATAGGTTTCTGGACTCCATTCTCCAATCTGATCAATGCTGAACTAACTGCATTTTCTGATACTGCCAAATACAAGTACAGCTTATCTCCAGTTATTGGCCTAGACAACAATGGTGGGGCTCCCAAATACTTCTTCAAATCTTGAAAAGCCTTCTCACATTCATCAGTCCACTCAAAACTTTTTCGCAGTGTTTTGAAGAATGGGAGGCATTTATCAGTTGCTCGGGATACAAATCTATTGAGCGCTGCAACTCGTCCGGTAAGACTCTGTACTTCTTTCCTCGTCGTTGGGGATCTCAGCCCTAAAAGAGCTTTGATCTTTTCTGGATTTGCCTCAATACCTCGTTGATTGACGATGTATCCGAGGAACATTCCTTCTCGTACTCCAAAGGTACACTTCGTCAGGTTGAGCTTCATTTGGTATTTATCCAGTTGATCAAAGGTCTGGCCTAAGTCAACTAGATGATCAGTAGCTCTCTTGCTTTTGGTGAGCATGTCGTCGACATAGACTTCCATATTGCAACTGATTTGTTCGGCAAAAACCTTGTTCATCAGCCGCTGATATGTTGCACCTGCATTTTTTAAACCAAAAGGCATAACATTATAACAATAAGTTCCCCTTGGGGTAATAAAAGAAGTACTTTCCCTGTCTGCAGGCTTCATTTTGATCTGATTGTAGCCAGAATATGCATCCATAAAGCTGAGTAGCTCATGTCCCGAGGTAGCATCCACTAGTTGATCAATTCTGGGCAATGGAAAATGATCTTTTGGGCATGCCTTGTTAAGATCAGTGAAATCAACACACATTCTCCATTTGTTGTTCTTCTTCTTTACCATCACCACATTCGCCAACCAATCTGGATATTTCACATCATCAATGAATTGGGCTTTCTGGAGTTTCTCGACCTCCTCTTGTATGGCCTGGTTCTTCTCGGGACTAAACACCCTTCTTCTCTGCTTCACAGACTTGATCTCCTTATTCACATTGAGCTCATGACATAAGAAGTTTGGATCTATTCCTGGCATGTCTTCATGACTCCAAGCAAAAGTATTTTTCCTATTTCTCAAGAAAGTTATCAACTCTTGTTTTATTGAAACATCCAACGACGATCCTATCTGGGTTACTCGTTCAGGATGCTCGTCGTCCAGAATAACATTTTCTGTAGTTTCCACCACCTGCCCTTTTACGAGTTGAGATTCATCTCTAGGGTCTAGAGTTTCAATTTCTGTACCTTCCTCCACTTGGTAAGTAGTAGTCTTTTTCCTTGATTCTTCAAGTTCTTCTTGCTCGGCAGATGAATAATATCATTCCCGAGCTACTTTTTGATCACCTTTCATAATTCCAACTCCAAAATTCGTTGGGAATTTCAAACACTGATGTACTGTAGATGGAACTTCCTCGAACTTCTTCAATCCAACTTTTCCCATGATGATGTTGTAGGCTGACTGCACATTCTTATCCATCACAAAGAAGCGTATTCTTTCTGTTCGACAAGCAGGCCAAGTTCCAATGAGTATATCCAACTTGATCGTCCCAAGTGGAAAAACTTTCTCGCCAGCAAAACCCAGAAGGGGTCTGTGATAAGGTTCCAATTGAGATAATTTTAAATTCAAGCTATCAAAGCATGAATAGTACATGATGTCTGCCGAGCTACCATTGTCTACTAACACCCTTGAAATGACCACATCCTTCATCCTCATTTTGATCACCAAAGGATCATCATGGGGGTAAAGAACACCTGCCAGGTCGTTTTTTGAAAAACCAATCACTAGTTTTTCTTTGTTTACCTTCCTCGGACGATCATCCTCGGCCAGATTTATTCGCTGAATATATGAACAAGCTTGAGCCTCTCCGAGGTAAGCTTTTCTTTCTACAGTAAGGTCTCCTCCTCCTGCATCTCCTCCTGTAATAACATTACAATCAAATGACCCAAAACGAATGGAAAATACCTCTCGTTCAGGTTGCCTTGGCTTCTTGGGAAGATCAGGGTCATCATCTGGATCATCTTCATGATCCCTCTTCTTTTTCTCCTCTGCACGACGAGGAGATCTAGATCTCTCTCTAGTTCTGTCATCATTCTTCCTTTCACCTCTACGATCTACATACTTTGACAACTTTCCTCTTCGTATGAGTGTTTCAATCTTGTTCTGAAGGGCTATGCAGTTTTTAGTCATGTGGCCGTGGTCTTTGTGAAACTCGCAATATTTGGCCTTATTCCTTAGATCGGGATTTGTCTTCAGTTTCTCTGGCCACTTGATTTCCTCGTTGTTCTTGATTTCTTCCAAAACATGATTAATACCCATTTTTAATGGGGTATAATTATCGTACTTCTTTAGGACTTCCAACGTTGTCCTATTATTCCTGTAATTCTTGTCACCACCATTACCTTTCTGATCTTTCTTCTTAGACTTGTCGACCTCCACTTTTACTTCTTTATCCATATTCTTCTTCGCAGTCATAGCCTCCTCGGCATTCATAATTTTGGCTGCTTTTTGCCATCAACTCGGACATAGTTTTAGGTGGATCTTTGGCCAAGGTGTAGTACAGCTTATTAGGCAGCAAACCACTCATCATAGCAGTGATTGCTGTCTTTTCTTCGTAATCTACGACTTCCAACTTCTCGTTATTAAAACGAGTTATGTAGTCTCTAGTACTTTCACCTGATTTTTGTCTAACACTTAATAAATGTGCTACTCGCTTTATCGGCTTCGCCCCAAAACAAAAATTCCCAATGAACAACTTTGCTAATTTAATAAAAGTTGAAATCTTACCCCGAGGAAGATTGTTATACCATATATGTGCAGATCCGATAAGAGTTCCCGAGAATGCTCTACACCTCATCTCGTTGGGGACGGCATATATGTCGGCGGCAGCTTGGTATTGTTCTATATGGAGTACAGGATCTGTCTTTCCATCATACTTGGGGGTCACCACAGGTGCTTTGAATTTCGATGGTGTAGGAAACTCCACAATGGCTTGCACAAAAGGTGTACCTTGAACAAAAGTTCTCTGTAAGGGGTTTCTTGCCTTAGCCATTTCGCCCAGTCTATCCTCCAACCGCTGAATGGAACCTTTCCATGCCTCATTTCCTTCCTCAGGCCGCTTAGTCCGAGCAACTGATTGTGCTGACGTAGCTTCCTGAGATTTATCTCGACGAGTAGCTGGTCGTGATTGTGCTGATCCTTCTCTCAAACCTGATGGTGGCCGAAAACTTCTCGATGGAGCTCTAGGTGGACTCATATTCCTCCTTGGTCCTAATCGACTGAAAGGAGACGCCCTGCTTAATCTTTCCAAAGCGCTGATTCTCTCCGGAGAGAGAGATATAGGTTGATTTCTATCCGTAGCCCGTATCGATGAAGTTCGCCCAGGTTGATAAGAAGAATCATTAGATTCCCCATTGCGATATGACGCAGTACGCCTGGATCTTGATTGCCCATGATCACTCCGTTGTCCTGAATAGGTAGGTGCACCGCCTTGAAGAGTTTGAATGAGTTTCCTCATAGATTCTTGCATGGCGGTTTGTCCTTGAGCCAGATTTGTCATAATTCCAGCCAGATCTGGAGTTGCAGATGGACTTGGAAGATTTCTGGCATTTCCAGCATTTCGATTACTGGATTCTGGATTATCTGCCATTGATAACAAATGATTTTTGGTGAAAAACGATTGCAACAGTCGTTTCCCACAGACGGCGCCAATCTGTTGATGTAAAAAACTAGATTGCTCTAATTATTCAATCACAGATAAATAAATAAGACAAAGATTTTTAAAGTGGTTCGGCTAGGAATAAAGCCTACGTCCACTGTTATGTTCTAATTATTCAATCACAGATTAATAAATAAGACAAAGATTTTTAAAGTGGTTCGGCTAGGAATAAAGCCTACGTCCACTGATATGTTATTGCAGAGTATTTGCAGAATTCTTGATTACAAATTCTCTCAAGAAATTCCCCTCTCTTGAATGGGTTTGATACAAGGTATTTATAGCCTTGAGGTTGTACATGAAAGGTTCGATACATTAAATGGTATACATGTGAAAGGGTAATACATTTAATGCAGCGTGCGCGTCAAGAATATAAGCATTCAATGAATATTTGAGCTGTTGATTATCTGGCAATTAATGATACGACCGAGGTGCAGCTCGGACCGCCATAGTTGCTCGTTGATCAGGAGTTCCTCAGAGTATTAGAGTACCTCGAAGCGCTAGAGTTCCTCGGTGCGCTAGACTTCCTCGGTGCACTAGAGTTCCTCGGTGTATCCTCGTTGCTCGGAAAGAAGCATGGTTGGTTGGGAAATGAACTTCCTCGCTGCTATCGTGCCACGTAGATTGACACGTGTCTTCGTATTATTCGTCCACATCAGCATATTAATTTTGGTATCAACATTATCCATGTTAACTTAGCGTACTCACTTGATATGTTTACCTCTCATCTAATGTGCACACCTAGCGAGTCTAACTACCCATACTAGTCTCGTTACTCTACCTGACATTATATAGGATAATCGCCCTGATACAATAACTAATAACCCGCAACCAATATATTATTAATTATTTAGGAATAGGTTTAAGGATGTTATAACTCATTCTTATAGCATTCTATTCCCAACTGGTGACCCAATAAGTATATACTTTAATAAAGTATCCAACAAGAAACAAATAATGGAACTTAGTATACATATATAAAATCTCACGATGTATAGATACAAACATATCTATACAACACCCATGGTTAAGAAACCTCAGGTGCTAGACATACTCGGCTATCTAGTCCCATTGTAACGCTCACGCATAAAGGACAACAGTTTCGATCTCTCAAGAATCAATGAAACATATACACATATTGGAGGTGGACATAGTCCCAAGCTGATGGGCTACGCACATACCTACGCACCCATACGACCGTCATCAGTATCATTCTCATAGATAGCCCGTACCTAGGTTCCATGCTCTAGTGGTACGACTCAAAATCCCCCAAAGGCACACAAGATATGGTCCTCCACAACGCATTTACTCCCGTTCGATAGCCAGCAGCTAGGTATGTCATACACATGATATTCCAAGTAATAAGCATGCACACAACTTATATAGATTAATAAGTAATCACATAACCCAAATACTATAATTCATTAGTACTATTAACGTCATTACTCTCCTCGATACTCGTATATATATAGCCTATCTAGGACTTACATCCCCTCCTAGGCTTCCACACAAATTCAATACCCCAAGTACTATATCCTCTTAATTCCTTAACACTTTTGAAATTTAAGCCACCCATTACTCACGAAGCTTAATACACTTATATAGATAACCCTAGGAAGACTTCTAACCCAAACAAACCTTAAAAATCCATTTTGGAATTCGTTAGAAGTTCCGGGATTCTCGATCGAACGAGGTTGTCCAAACGAACTTCCCTCTTCGAACGAACTCAACATCTCGTTAGGAAGGTCGCTGGAAATATCGTTAGAAGTCTTATTCGAACAAGGTCGTTCGAACGACCTGGGCAGGTCTTTTAACGAAATTCCGAACAGACCCAGTTCTTCCACAACTTTGATTTTTCTCAACGTTTAATCCTCAAAAACTTGTTAATACTCAACCCAATCCAAATCAAATATTCCTACATTAATCCCAATCACGTTTAGACACTTTTTAACATGAATTAAAGGTCAAATCGTTATAAAATCAATCGGAATTAAGCAATCTCGTAAACTTCCATTAATTCTCTTAAATATGAACCCAAAATTTTAATTGCCCAAAAATCTTATTATAATTCGTGAATAAGACCTAAAATTTCTAGATTTTATTAGTCTAATCAAGGTCAAGACCTCTACATGAATACCCATCTCCAATTCATAAGTTTTCTTCATCATTTAGTCTAATTAAACCTAAGTTTCAATTGTTCCAAATTTATATCATTAAACCTAAATTACTAGGAACGATATATGCTAAAAGAGGAGTAAGATAAACACTTGCCTCGAAATGAACTTCTGATTCTCGGACTAAAATTGGTACGGGGACGATCCTCTTGACCCGATCTACGCGCCAGTGTAATTTTTGGAGTGTAAGCTTGAGTTCTTGGCTTAGGGCTCCAATGGAGTCTTCTTCTTCCTTGGGCCTCTCTCTCTTTTCTCTCTTCCTCACGCAAGTTGAAACTGACTGGCCACTGACCCTCAATGCTATTAATTAAACTCAATTTAGTCCATTTAATTACCTAAAAATCCTAAAAGATGAAAATACCCCTCTCGGTTGTCGTTTTGGGATAAAATGTGTCGGATTCCAATTTAAATACCCGAGTAGTGTTTTCTGACTATTTTGACCCTTCCGAACACTCTGACACACTCAAAATAGTGATCCGAGTTATATAAAAATAATTTACCTTTTAAACCCCCAAATACATACTAGTGACGCGACTCATACGCGCCCCAAATATTTTTAACATAACTATTGTGTATCTCATCCCCGACCATAATATTATTTTAATAACTACCAACTCTGATCATGCTAATAATTATTACCATAAAAATCGAATTAATTACAATTTAAATTTTCTCCCTTTAATCTAATTAATCCATATTTTCCATAATTTCATTAAAAATAAATATGCATAAAAATACGGGGCATTACATATACCTCGTGGGGATAGTACGCGTGAGAGCGAATTTGATATACTCGGCGTACGTGAATGAGTTCCCTACGATATACCTCCCTTCATGACTTCGATCAAGCGGTACGATGCGGGGGAACCGTTCGATATACATCGAAGGTACTTGGCAAATGGAAGGTGAGACTCATATCACTTAGGCTAACAGCACCTTGTAGGACCAGCGACCATCATGAAGTGACCCTTTAGTTACTGGATAAAATTTGGTCAATCACAATGCTCTTTGGTGATATCGTATGAATCATGCATGATTCTCTTATTAGTATCTTATGAGAATATCTTTCTTGATCATGCCCAATGGGGAGCAAAGTACGAGTACCAATGGTATACCAAGTATGGATGGGTGATGCGTGAAATATGGGGATATATGTGATCCTAGGTGCACGTGGTGTGAAGTGTAGATGGAGAATTTTCTACAAGTGTGTGAATAGAGGCATAAGCATGAGGTACACATTAATAGTAAAGGGGAACATGCAAAATATGGGAAAATATAAACAAATATAACACCCATGTAAATAGAGTCTAGCCCTCAAAATAAAAGTCCCCAATAGGGTCGCCACTATGGCCATCCCTTCTGATCCTCGCAGTGGGAGAGATGAAGAAGAGGGGGTGTCCCCTTCGTCTCTAGAGGATCGTGGTTCCGCGCATTCCTCTCGGGAACGCTTCGGCCGGCGTCGGTGATGAGGTGAAAAATATAAAGAGATAGAGTCTCCAGTCTATTTTACTCAAAACACACAAAAGAAAAGGGAGCCATCCTGAAGAACATCATCCAAAGACATACTAATACATACAAAATGAAAAATGATTCGAAAAGGGTTCGAAGCCTAAGTTACGAAATGAGAAGGTGTTAGGCACCCGTTCCACCCTTACGGTCTCTCATGGGTTATTGTTATTTTCCCATGATATGTGTGCATGTGTATATGTAGTGGAGATAGGAATCATCGACTTGTATCATAGAAGAGAAAAAGGAGTCATCCGTAGGAATGTTCTTAAAAGTAATATTAGAAAAATAGGATTTAAGCGATTATCCTATCATTGATCGTTATAACGGAATGATAACACATATGGAATACTATGCCACTAAGCACAAATATACGTATATGTAAATATATAGCATCTAAGAGAGTTAAGTTTAAAGAATATAGAAAAAATAGGAAAAAGTAGAAAAAGGACTTGAGTCTCGGGTTTTATCCCGAGATGCCTATCAAAGTTCACGTAAATGAGGGGTGGGATTTATCCCATAAATTCAATCGGGTTCTTCTCTTATGTGTGTGTGTGTGTGTGTAAAAAAAAAGTGTTTTAGTTGTGAGAAAAGCGTGAGAATTCCTATTTGGAATTTATGAGCAGACCCTATTTTTCTTGTTTTTTTGGTTTTATTTATATGAAAATAAAAGATGTGCAATAATAATAAATAAAAAGTATATTAGGATATGTGAGATGAGAGAATAAACGTGCTAAGTAATAAAAAAAATTAATGCGAATTTAGAGGAATTTAAAGAGAGAGTTGAGAAAGTCGGACCTTCTTGAAGATCTTGATCTTGGATGTTGGAGAGTAGCCCTTGTACTTGGGTGATGATGGAGGGTATTTAATTCACCAAGTTTGATAAAAAGGATGGTGAAAAGTGAAGATTTAAAAGGGATTTGGCTGTGGAATTCACGCTGACTTCGAGAGGGGTTTTTTGAGCTTGCCGAGAGTGATAGGTTTTTAGCTCTTTTCCTTTTTTGAAATGAGGTAAGGCCCTCCATTTTATAGACCCAGGGTACTACCGATCGGCATAGGCCTAGTCCTGCCAATCGGCAGGTGTGCTTAGGCACACTACCGATAGGCAGGGTTTGGAACCTACCGTTTGGCAGTCTCTTTCATGTTCCTTCGAAAAATCGATCATAGAGAGCGAACCGTTGATCCGAATAGCGTATGGGGTGAACCGTTGTAAAGTTACTTCATAGACCTTTGAAAGTATTTGGACTTATCTCGGGTCTGGGTGTTAACTTTGGGTCAAATGTGGTTCGGAAGCGTTCGTCAATCCTTTGGACGGGAAATTATCGGACGCAAACGGATCGTTCGTCCATATGGTAAGTCAGATTCGGGCACGGGGCAGACCGTTGGAAAGGTTAGGTAATATACTTCGATATTCCAAAGAGTTTGACTCGGTTTGGGTAGTTGACTTCGATCAATCGGGGCCTAGAAGCTCTCGGTGACCTTTCGGAGTAAAACGAATCGTTTGTCCGTACCGTAAGTCAGAATCGCTCACGGGGCAGACCGTTGGAAAGTGGTTTCAGTGCCCTTCGACGATTCATTTAGTCTCAGTTGAGCTAAAGAGTTGACTTTGGTCAAACGGAGCCTGAGAGCATCCGGTGACCTCCTGATCGAGTTTTGGGGGAAAATAGATCGTTCGTCCGTACCGTAAGTCAGAATCGTGCACAGGATGGACCGTTGGAAAGGGGTTTCAGTTCCCTTTGAAGATTCATTCAGTCTCGTTCGAGCTGAAGAGTTTGACTTTTGGTCAAACGGAGCCTGGAAGTGCTTAATGGCCTTTAGGTCGGTTTGAAATGATGAAGTGAGGTGTTAGGGACCTTAGGAGAAGTTAGGGGGGTATTAGAATGGGGTGTCTACATCTCCCATAACCGAATTGATTCGATTCCCTGGCCAAATCGATTCACTTCCAGCTGAATCGATTAATATCAAGGACGAACAGATTCGAAATGGGATAGTAGCCTGGATCTAATAGTTTACGGGATTTCTTAATTCATTCCCAAGATCCATTATAATCGTGATTTCTTTTTTATAAACATATGAATAGGTTCCTAATACTTAGTTACACATCTTAAGATGATTAATTTCATATAAAAACATCAATTTCTTTTCCTAAATCCCAAAATTTATATGCATAAATCAAGATCTTTAGCCTGTATTTTCTACCACGACGTCAACTTTGTATAAATCAGATTTTTGGGCATATAACATGGGTTCAAAATCACTAATTTCTAGATCATCAACATGCATTAAAAATCTCTACATGTGAATCAAATATTCATAATTTTTTCCAAGAACCTTAAGGCATCTATCCTCAATTTCAAGATGTCGATTATCTTAGATTTATGGGTTAACAACCTATGTTTCAATTAATCCTCTACATGCGTAAGATTAATCCTTAACATCAAGTTGTCAAATTATAAACTAAAATCCATGACTTATATAGGGCTTACTATGATGAATCAAGAAACACATTGAACGTTGAATTAAGCAAGAAAATTCTTGCCTGGATATGTAGCTGATGGATTTCTCTTTGAGTCTCCCTCTTCAATTCCTTGTTATGTCTTCTTGCCTTCTCTATCTCTTTCTCAGTAGTGTAGGCTAGGGTTCTTAGATGTAACCTCGAGGGAGTTATTGAATCTCTTAATATAGGTATCTTACTAATTCCGAGTTGGGTTCATTTCTCATATTTTGGACCCCCAAATGGGCCCGAACCCATACTTTGACTAGCCCAAAAGTCTCTCAACTTATATACCTAAACCCCGGGACCATTTCTAAAGGTTTAAAACACCTAAACAAGCCCATGTGACTTTTCGAAAAGCATCCCAATTATGTTTATCTACAATTACATTTATAATTGAGTTGCACATTATGCATTATTTATTTACTACACTTGCAATTATTTTCCGTTATAATTATTAACATAACATAAAAATCAACCGCACATGATTATGAAATAATAACAAATTACTCGTTCGCAATTAATAAATTAAATTCAACGATTTAATTCAATTTTCATGAATTTTTATTTTACTCCAAAAATATCGTTTTATTTTTCCTAAAAAAATAAGGGGTATTTCATATACACCCATGATTAATGAAGTCTTTCGGTCAAAGATGGATTATTTGAACTCTATCACATCTAATGGCCGATCATGATCAAAAGATAAGTCTGAACTCTCAGGGTAGTGGTTCACGGGGTATACGACTCTCCTAAGATGCCTTATAAATGTAAACTAACCCCATGGGTATGGAAATTTTATTTTTGTAATGTCGAGCATTACTATAACTCTAATAACGTGAGTGCCTAATCAATAGAGAATAAACTCTAGAACTCCATGAATGTAGATAAATTGTCGAACCACGTACATCTTGTGTTATATGTGTGACATCTTTCTATTTCTCAACTATTATTATTCCTTGTCTTATGTGCATTGAATATCTTAACTTGTAAAAAATGACCAACTACAGTTAGTTTGTAAAGTGAGTTCAAATTTATTTATCCACTTTAAAAATGAGTTATGTTGACTCTCTCACATAATTTGTTGAAAGATTAAAAAGTATAATATTCATTGCAACTATTTCATTATCATTTTATGCTTAAAAAATCATTATGTTCATAAAGAAATTTTAATCGGCCTAAAATTATCATTCATACCTCAAATTTTACTTTAAGGTATCATATATTTATAAGGTCAATAGTAAAGTTTACTCACTGTGCCATACATGATGTATCACCACATTTTTCGGGGCAATTAAAAAATCAACAATAGTTTGATTTGAGTATGATATATTTGATAAGACGGTACCCTAAAAATGTGTATATTATAACATATCCCGTAACTACTTACATGCATTAATATGGCACATATGATTTTATACATAGACACTACAAATACTCTAATACGTTACAAGTTTACAATGAAAGGATAGGTATATTATGACACCATACACTTGAAATAGAGTGATATTAGGTATACTTTTAAATTGGATCGTCAAATAGATCCTAATGAGTTATAAGAAATATATTGGTTGGTGTGTGGGACTCACATGCGCTCTATTTAAAATACTAATCAATGTATCACCGGCCACACACCAACCAATATATTCCTCACAACTCATTTGAGTTTAATTTGAGGATATACCTAGTATTATTGTTTGAATATATATATATATATATATATATATATATATATATATATATATATATATATATATACACACACACACACTAGGGTATACCCGTGCCTGAAGGCACGCTGATAATTTTGAAAATCATAAAGTCGTGCCTTGATGCGATGGCAAGTGCCCTCGCCAAAGTTACGACTGGTCTCGAGTTCGAAACACAGGAGCAGCTTCTTCATATATTCCCTTGTCGAATGACAGGACAAAAATTACAAAGTACGTAATTGCAAAACGGTGAAAATTTTGTTGACAATTATGTTGAGAATTAACGATGTCAAATATTATAAACTAATTAATATTTGACAATAAAAAAATAAAGAAAGATTTAGATCTTAATGAAGGCATTGGGGTCGTGAGGGAACTCGTTGACTACTTGAATAGCGTAAAACTGGTTCCAATGGGAGCTTGATCTGAAGGTGGTCCGCATGTTTGATGAAATGCTCAAGAGAGAGATCATGGATGCAATTAAAAGTACCAAAATTGTCATTGGGATTTTTCTGTAAGTGAGAGCTGAAGACATGGAATGGTGTTGTGACTTGGATCTCTTATTTGGATTTTTTCTTAAGGATCCACTTGCCATCAACTCATGGGATTACTTATAAAACCACAACAACCTCTCACAAATCGTACAGCCCTAATAAAATCCCAACCCCACGAACCCATAAAACCACCCTAGCCTCTCCCAATATGTACAGCCCCACCCATTAATATCCATAAGATAAACATTAAATAAAAATGATGATATATTGAGGAGTAATTTTACATTCGCCCAACAATTAAGAGAAATCATTTGGCATTTGTATAAACTCTGAATGCCAAAAGAGCAGAACATTATGCACTGAAAATGAAATTTCAGATATGGAGCAAAATTACGCTGCTACACTGAAAATTATGTACAGGTGCTGCATATATCCCTTGAATGATTTATAAGGGTATCCAATCAAGAAAGTTGTTTTGCGGGCTCACCTTAGTATCATGATAACGAAGAAAACTGCTCTGCGGGCCAAGTTTATTTCTTTTCAAGACACATTTATTCCCATATATAATATACTTTATTTTGGTTTAATAAGATACTAAACAAAATTATAATAGTTATATATAATAGTTATAGTCAGATATCTATTATAATCTGTTTAATAAGACATTAAACAGAGTTATAAATAGAGTTATAATAACTGTTTTGAATAACTATTATAATAGTTATATTATTATCCATTTGAAGTGAAGACGACTTATTCCAGTTGAGCAGATTCCAGGGCTAATTTTAAGTGTAAAGAGTGGTTGTCACGTGTCTTCTCCCATTGTTAAATGCCTGGGTTATTGAGCTGCCATTGTCTCATATTTTTAATCGTGCATATGGTTGTGATGGCACTGAGCTCTTGAAGGAAAAATGATATTATGGAACCTGCTGGAATTGGACCTTACTTGGTGTTCCAAGTCCTTGGCAAGAAAGCGTCTTTCAACACCTGTGCCACCACTGTTGCACCTCTCGCTTTCATACATAGCAAGACAAACTTATGGTAAATGCATAAACTGGTGCCAGTTGGTTTTACAGTTTACCATATTTTCCCCCTTATGTTGTTCTTTTAATATCATGTTAATTGCGATCATCCCAATCAGCATTTACTTAAATGTTACAACTAATGGTGGGTAGCTTTTTACAAATACTGTAAACATTTCTTATTTTGGACAAACTCTACTTAATACCTCATACCTCATGTTATGATCAGTAAACATTATTTATGTGCACATTGATACATGTTCCTCAAACCACTGTGCTTATGGCACTCCACGGATTTAATCAAGTAGAGCATTATCAACCATTAGAGTCTTTTTAAAAAAATACAAAATAATAGTTATAGTATGATATCTAGTATATTATGTTTAGTCTAATATCTACTATACTCTATTTAGTATTTGGAATAGTTATAGTCTGATAAGAGAAAATAAGGGAGTGTGTCCATGTCCCACCATGAATTTAATGAACATATACACATTAGTGAAAGAATAGGAAACTTTATTAAATCATGAGTGGAATACAAAAGAGTTCCTTATTATAAAGTTACATAGAGATCATACAGTAAAAAGAAGAATATCCGTACTGAGTACAGTATAAGAAAAAGCATTTACTCCCTCTTAAATAGAACCTTGAACAGTACATCAGTGAAAGCCAAATGCCTCCTTCCATTCTGCGCAATTTCAAGGCCAATGTTTCCACAAATAGGTCTGCAAAAGGAGCACACCCCGGGGCAGGAAAAAAAACTTGTTATCAAGCAGAGTACAAGGGTAAAGGTATTGAGATATGCCAATTCTAAAAGCTATTATCAAGTAGAGTAAAAAGGTAAACACCATAGTAATCAAGATATAAAGGTATTGTAAGAGAAGAAAGGTATTCTAAAATCGATTATCAAGCAGAGCACCTGCCTCATATTCGAGTTTGGAGCATTCTCGTGTATCCCCCTGCTCTATTTTTGTATCGATAAGCCACTTCTGAAAATAAATATATTTTTTGTGTCTAATAAATATATTCTTGATACAAATCTTTTGTGTCTAATAAATATATTCTTGATACAAATCTTAGTATAATAAGCAGAGAAAAAAACAAAGAACAAACCTATATATTTTGAAATTGCAAGAGCTAAAACATATAGTGCATATACCAATTAATTCGAATCAATTGCATTTAATCCAATCCACCATATATAAACTGCAAAAAGGACGTAAAAACAAAGTTAAAACATAATTAGGACCAGCTATTGTTAAACGAAACCTTTAATCCAACTAAATTTATACATCACTTATGAAACCCATCAAACCTGCTCATCAAATAATGGTTATGGAAAACCTGCTCATCAAACCTGCTCATCAGACAATGATTAGTGTGTAGTTCATATACATATATGTTTAAGTTTTAGTTTTAGTGAAATTGTGGTGTAGTTCATATACATATATGTATATATGAGGAAATAAGTATAGCTAACCTCCGTAAAACCTTCCACTAAGATTCTGTGCATTTTAAGTGTCCTTCCTCCTGAAACTGATGTAAACACTCCCCACCTAGTTTACAAATTGGAAAAGTGTGAAACTAAGAAAATTAGAACATGGGTGAGGTGTTGATTTTAAACCCAAAAATCCAAAAAATATAAAATATTAGATAACAGTTGACCTGTTAGGGCTTTCATGACTGCATCTCTTCGAGTGTACATCTGCTCGATTTTTTTTTCCAAAGCTTTTATTTGGAATTCACTTTAGATACAAAAAAAAATCTATGCAATCCATCTCAATCTCACCTTTTATTGGATCAATCACTAAAACCTTAAAATTTTCCTCTCTTGAGAAGGTGGTTCCGAGGTCCTTCGATTCCACATCCTTTCCCAGAGCATGGAAATACCATGCAATTTGTTCAATACTTACAGTTGTTTAAAAATAATTCTATAATATAATAATATATACAATGTTATCAAAATTGAAGAAACTCACTTGTCTGAGTGCTAATCCAGTCTTCCTTAAATTTTGAGCACTGAAAATAGGGACACCATCAACTTTTTTCTTTCGACCGCTATGTAGCATTGTCTTAAGAAGTTTATTTGCTTCCTTGACCTATTTTTCATTTGGAACAAATTGTAATAAGTGAGGTTTTTCCAGTAATAAATCATCTCTATAATTCAACAAAAATAGTAGGCTCTATAAGTTGTACAGAAACAATAAGCTAGATGACCATCATATGCTTGGAGCAGTAGAATGTGAAAATGATTTAAATGGAAAGTATACTTCGTAATATAAACAAAGAACACTAATATATCATTGACGATAAAAAGAACAATCAACAATACTAATAAGTTAGTAAGAAGAAACATAGAGTTAAATAACTCTAATTATCTCACTAATATCATCTTAGAAAAAGGAAATAGGAAGAAAATAAAATGTAGTGTACCTGTAAGGTCTAATTATCCCACTAATATCATCCAGAATTGTCAACTTTCTGTGGTTGCCTTGGTATAGCCTCAACTTCCTTTAGAAAGCCTTGATTAGATTTAGAAATTAGGGGAACATCGGCAATACAACAATGTCATTGTTTGGTACAGAATGAGATTGAGTTGCTGCCTCACCATACATTCAACACCTCAACACATGTGTCTAATAATACAATGAAAATCACTTTTAAGATTACATCACATGGTCCAATATTTAAATTACATCAACATAGCCTTTAAATGGCATCTAAGATAAGAGTTTATATATTTTCAAGCTCAAATATACCCAATATAAACCCAATACAAATTGGAATACACTCATATTTGAAATGTCGGAACTTACACTTAGTGGCGTTGTCGGGTTCCCTCGAAATGCTTTGGATGCTTTGCCACACGCAAGCTTTGGATGCTTTAAATGAAAAAAATATCAAAAAAGGAAATTTAATTTAACATGGAGTAAAATTATACTTGGAAATGAGTCTACATCAGAGCATAAAAAAATTATTTTTCCCCAACATCACCGTTTACCATGACTAAGCATCTACAAAAGGCAGTTGCACCGTAGATAAACTAACAAAAACAAAATTGACATTTACCTATTTTCTTATAGCCTTCACCAGACCTCTAGTATCAAACTGAATATAGTGTTGGAGTAACTAAATAATTAAAGAAAGGATGCAC
Organism: Sambucus nigra; assembly: GCA_949130495.1. NCBI lineage: Eukaryota > Viridiplantae > Streptophyta > Magnoliopsida > Dipsacales > Adoxaceae > Sambucus > Sambucus nigra. Next base: position 375,492,585 of record OX422214.1, on the reverse strand, counting down.
ATTGAAAAAAGTAATTAAATAATTAAAGTGGACTATTAATTTTGGACATCCCAAAATAAAAGAAATGATACAATATTTGAATAGGGCCTAGGTCACTACTACACCTCATATATAACATATAAAAACCAAAATTAGAGTCCAAACTTATACTGATGAAATCTTAACTTCTCAAACTCAGCGCATGAACGATGTAGGAAAACAATCACACATTGTTAAATTTTCGTCTTAATAGGAAAAAAACTTTAATTAGAACATATGAAAAGTAATTAGAACATAAAATAGCATGCTGAACAAAGAAGTAACATGCTGATCAGGAAAAACTTCAAATAGAACATATAATAACTTGCTACAGAATTAAAATGTGACTTGAATACATACACTGTCTTCTCTTCAAAGTAAATTTTTTGACATTGAATAAAGTAATGGTTCATCCATTAGTTTTTTATCTGATGTTCATTAGTCAACTGTGAGAATAGCAACAATATGCAAAATAATTAAGTTCATACTTACCTGTGACAATCCAGTTGGGTGCTTTGTTGTGTGTTATGTGTGATAGAGAAAATCAACCGTTGAAACTCCATAGGATCGCACTACAACCATCATTATAAAAAAAATTCAAGCTCTGTAAGACTTAAGAGTATCATAATCATTCCTACGGATAATAAAAATGTATAGTTAAACTATAGATTAAACAACCTACAATATTATTGACAACAAAAGGGATTATTGGGGAAGTAACCTGTATAACATATAACCACTTACAAAGTGAAGTAAAAATGAAAATATAATGAGAATAACCAAAATTGGAGTATTTCAAATACATAAACTGAGTTGAATACAAATGAAAAAACTATTAGAGAAGTAAAACAAAACTAAAGCATATATACAAATAGCACAAAATTTGGACGTAAATTGATACCTCAAATGAAAGGAAGAAATGATACCATAAATGAAAATGATAGATTTATATATATTCCAACAACTTGAAACATTAACAATCATTACTTGTACACTAACTTGACCACCTACGTAATGGGGGAATGTTTCCCTAAAACTTTGTGTATAACATTAATGATTCCCTGAAATTTTGTGTATGTGCTTATGTAAGTATTAACTTGGCGAGTGTTGTTTCACCCCTGATAAGAAAAATGAATTATACTACTCCTGTAGACGAAAGATGTGCCAAACACCTCCTCCAATTTCAACCTCAGAACTACCATTACTGTTGAGATTGGCGAGTGTTGTTTCACCCCTGATAACCAAAAAATACAGAAGTTTAACGCAAATCATAAACCCATAAAAACACATAAATCATAAATCCATAAAACCAAAAATAAAAAATTAACGCAATAAATAAATACATAAAGAAAGGAGATTTGTGTTGGATCTTTGAGTATCTTGAAGCTAGGGATTTGCGTCATTGGGAGAGAGCCCGAGTGCCTTTGATGGAGATGGATCTTAACAACATAGGCAAAAGGCAACCCAGATCTAGAACGTTAAGTTTGGTACATATGAAACCCAGATCTAAAACGAATACAAAAATTATATAGATCGAAATTATTGTCTTGAAACGTTAAGTTTAAAACCCAGATCTAGAACCCTCCTCGACGAAAACCCTGCTTTTTTCCAAATCAAAACCCAAAAAAGAAGATATATATAGAACCCTCCTTTTTTGAAAACCCGAAAATGGAGATAGGGAATCATAGAATCCATAGTAGAGAGACTGAGTACCTTTGATGGAGATAGTAACGTGAGATATCATCGAGTGAGAGGAGATAAAATGAATGCCATATAGGTAGGGAAAGGATGGCTAATTTTTTAGAGAGAGAGAGAGACTCGTGGGGTGAGAGTGAAGAGATGAAAAATTTGTGTATAGTGTGAAATTGTGCGTATGATTGTGTGTCATGTGTGGTGGAAAGTGTATAATTTCCTATTTTACCAAATTAGCCCTTATATTTGAATTAAAGTGGAGGAAAGACAATTAATTAGTGAGTAATAAAAGGGGGGAAATCAAATATTTGAGGGGTAAAAGAGGTAGTGTAATCTCATGACATCATCCTTGAAGCTTATGACATACACAACTTTCATACTTTATTATATATATATATATATGAGACATTAGTTAATAAATTTTTTAAAAGTCTATTTATATATGATCACCCAAAATAGTAATCTTGTTGGTATCTTAAACCCATAAAATTTTCAATTAACTAGTGATAAGTTCAAACGATATAACAAATAGTTACAAATGTATATGTCATACATATACACTTGTAAATGTATCTTTATTAATAAGTGTAATTGTAATTACATATGAACTTATTAACAAAATTATTTTTAGCTTGTCGTTATCGTTAATTTGTAAAAGTTTAGGGACTTATCAATATATATATATATATATATATATATATATATATATACTATAAGGACTCCACATGGTGAAGACTTTGGTACATACCATTTTTTTAAAATAGTAAAACATAATATTTTTGATGAAACTTCATGAATATGATCTCCGCATTGAGAAGATCATCTCCAATTTTTTTCATAAAAAAATGAATCAAAAAATGGGTGAGATCAGGTGATATGCAAAAAATAGTATAAATATGTATTTTCGCCCGTTGAAATTTTGGTATAAATATGCATTTTCGTCCGTTGAAATTTTGGCAATCATCTCACCCACTTTTTGATTGACTGGCAATCATCTCACCCACTTTTTGATTGACTGGCAATCATCTCACCCACTTTTTGATTGACTTTTTTTATGAAACTTTATGAATATGATCTCGACAGTGAGAATATCGTATCCATGAAATTTCATCAAAAAATTCAATCAAAAAGTGGGTGAGATGATAGCCAAAATTTCAACGGCAAAAATTGCATATTTATATCATATCATTTTTTTGCCTATCACATCGTCTCACCCACTGTTTGATTGAATTTTTTGATGAAAAATATTGGAGAGAATCTTCTCACCGCGGAGATCATATCCATGAAGTTTTATCAAAAAAATTATTTTTTTATTATTTTAAAAAATAGTATTTATCGAACTTTACACTACAAGTAATCCTTACAGGAGACTCTGTCTGTGTGTGTGTGTGTGTGTGTATATATATATATATACATATGTAGTACATCTCTTATAACTCTCAAAACTATGAATCCTAATTTTACAGATTTTTGATTTTTTTTTAAAAATATATTAAACATGTGTCACGATTTAACATCTCCGTACAACGGTTATTCCACCCCCACTATTTCACACAACTCCCACTCCCTCCAAACTTCCTTTTACAGTTACTATTTCATATTTAAACACATTTCCTTCTACAACTACTATTTCCATCTACGGATGTTATTATTCTTCCCTCCCACCCACGGTGTTAAACAGATCTCTCTCCATCACCGGTCATCGACTGACTGTTTATACTGAGAAGACGTTTTGTTTTTCCTGGAGTATCAACTCAATATGTGAGTTCTCCAACTCTATCAAAGTTGATTTTTTTAATTTTGTTTTTTATTAAACTAAGTCCTTCTTTGATATTTGAAACCTCTCGCCACTCATTATTTAAAGTCTTCTGCGAAGGTGACGGCTTACACACACTATTTAAAGCTGCCGCTAAGGTGACGGCTTACACAAAGCCATTTTTGTGAGTAGCAACCCATGACCCACCAACCATATACCTCTCATACCCCCCTCCCCCTCCCCCTCCCCACACACCGAAACCACCTCCCTACATGCCAACAACCCGTGAACTGTCAGGAGCCTCGCATCCCATGACCCACCACCCGCGAAAACCACTTCCCTACATGCCTTCAACCCGTGAACTGCTAAGAACCCCTCTACTCGGCATCCTTCCAAACTCCGAATCCTAACCATCTACAACCTCAACCCACTTCCAAACCCATTCAATTAAACCTCCGTACTCGAATTCCACTGACCCATCTCCACCACCGGAACCTGCCAAACCTAACCTCAACCCACCACTGCCTTACCTCCATAACAATGATAGATTTATTTTATTGCATTTTCATGCATCTGTTGTATGTATGTTATATATATAGCAAAACCTTAAGTGATTAAAAAATCATAAGACATAGCAGAATAGCATAACTCCTGCTTTTTTCATGCATCTGTTATATATATATATATATATATGTCGATATATACAACAAAACCATAACTGATATGCATCTTTTTATTCATATTTATATATATATATATTAAAGTGTGTTGTTTATAAGCCATAAGTGATTAAAAACATTGTACGGGTTTGCATGAAATATATAAAAATGCAGAATTTGTTTTTTTCCTCTTAAAAAAACATAGCGGAATAACTTATGGCATATAAAAAGAAAACACTTCTTCGAATGGGGGCCCTTATTCTTCACCGTGCCATACATAATACACACGCATAGTAAAGTTAGATAGAATTACGCATTCAATAATTAACTTTTATAAAAAAAAATTAACGTAACAAATTACACACATTAACTATATTCATAACTGTTTATCCTCATTTTTCAACTGTTTACACATTTATATTACGAAATTCAAGATGGCTTTGTTTGGTTGTACAGTTCAACGTCCCACCAGTCACCCCCTTCATCTGCTCAGTTTTTTCCTGTTTGTCGAATTCACACCTCGCGAAACTAACAGGTACATCATACTGTATATTTGCATCCTTAATGTATTTGTGTTAGTATCCTGTTTTTTAATGATTTATTATATATGTAGCTGAAAATACTATTGAAATTAGTATCCTGATTTTCAATACTATTGAAATTGATTTTTTTGTTTTGCTGAAAATCATATTTTTTTGGCTGAAAATAATTGTTACTATTGAAAATCATTTTTTTTTGCTGAAAATACCTTTATATTGCTGATTTTTTTATTCATTAAAATATTTTAAGAGCTAGAAAAAAATTATTAAAATTATTGTTTTTCACTTTGCTATTTGTTTTTTATAATTTTTGTTTTGCTGAAACTCTTATGGTTTCACAACTACCCCTTTTTTCACTTTGCTATTTGTTTTTTATTTGCTGAAAATTAATTTTTTTCCTAAAATTATTAATATGGCATACCAATGTTTTTACTTACATTTCTTTTATATTTTTTACTTTATTCAGGTGTCATCTTCTTTTCTATTGCATTGTACGTCACATATTTCGTATAATCTCTCTCGACACGGGTATGTTACTCACTCCTCGAACATATGTAGATAAATATTGTATCATTTATAGGTTATCTGCCTACATTGTAATAATTTTTTCTACACATATATAGTTATCGGCCTACATTGTATTATTTTTTTTTTTGAAAAAATTTGTGTTGATTTATTCTATATTGAATTTCACACATTTGTTTTGCTTTCACTCCTAGAATTTTTTTTTTAATTCCTAGAAATAATTCTTATTACTGAAAAAATTATTGTAGTTGAAAAATATTTATTACCTGCTGAAAATTATATTTATTTCGTATAGTCTCTCCCGACGCGAGCAAAATAAATACGTTCTATACACCTTTTTCATGTATTGTATTACTTTTTTTTTTCTGAAAACAAATTGTTTTGATTTATTCAGCTTTTATTTTCACACACCTGTTTTGATTTCATTTACGGTTCATGAGATTTTGTTATTTTTTTTCACATGCATTGTCCCATGCCTTTAATTTTTATTCAGATTATAAAGTGTGTCAATAACATAATGAAAGTACCATAATTATTTATATTAAAATAAAATTCATGTAATTAAATAATTCAAGTACAAAAACATTAAAAAATACATAAAAATAAATAATAAAAATAATCTTTATAAATAAAAACTAATAAGAAGAATAGTTACATACACAAAGTTTGAACTGTACGATGTATAAAATATAAGATCAAAATGCTTAACACATGCCCGTGCACATAATACCCTTTTTGATTGGTTACTTATAATGTCTCAGGACAACTAATTTATAATCAAATAATAAAGTGCATCACTGGTGCAAATAAAATACCATACTCATTTATAGTACAATAAAAATTACGATCAAATAAATTAAAAATATAAATATTAAACGGTAATACTGGTCAATTAGTTATAATGACTCATCCACTTAAATTCTAATCAAATAATAAATTGCGTCAATGACATTTAAATTACCACTTTTTAATTTCCTAATATTCCTGAAAATATTTTTTTCTTTAAATAATTTATTACTTTCAAAAAATATTTTTTATTCACTTGAAATCATTTTTCTATTCCTAAAACTAATTTTTATTTGTTTATAATTATTTATTACTGATGTCATTGGTGCAAATCATTTTTAAATGCTACTAATAATTTCTACATTTACTGAAAACTTATTTTTAAACTCCAACAATTATTTTTTATTTGCTGGAAAAAATTATTACTATTGAAATTCATTTTTTACTTGATTCAAATTATATTTACATGCTTAATCTACTGAAATTCATTTTTTATTTGTTGGAAATTATTTTTATAGTCTGAAAATATTTTATATTGCTGTAAAATCATTTCTCATTTCCTAGAAATATTTTTATATCCTGGAAAAAAAATATTATTATCGAAATTAATTCTTTAATCGCTGAAAAATAAATTAATATGCTTGACATAGTTTCATATTGCTGACAATCATTTTATAAGTGCTTGAACCATATTTTATTATAGTCCAATAGAAATAATAATAAAATATATTAAGAATCAAAATATTAAACGGTAATACTAATTTATTAGTTATAACGCCTCATGCCATGAACTTTTAATCAAATAATAAAGTGCATCAATGACATAAATGAGTTACCACATTCTAAATTTTTATAACCATTACTATTCACAAATTGAGAATTGTACATGTTCTAAAATAAATTCCAATCAGGATGGAGAATTTTACAAGCATACGCTCAAACGAACAGTGGCATGCTCGCTTATCTACGAGGCGACGACTTCTCATTTCACGCAATTCAAATCGTACTAATCCATATTTGGAGTGACCCAAATAAAATGAATATCGCTGTCATTTCTGCAAAAAGTAGTTATTGCAAGTTTTAACGACTACTTCATATTAAAATTCACTTTCTAATGTTTTTTTTTTTCAAACTTGGATTTTTTTACTATGGTTTGTTCTAAGAGATTATTGTTCTTACCATTCATTTCCACTTACTCATTTTAAGTTGTACTCTCTATTCACCACATTACTTATATATACATGCTCATGCCTATGACTACGATCTTCATCTAAAATACCGATAATAATAACATTTTAATTTATATATTTGAATGAAATATCTCAAAATGCGTTACACCCGCCCGTACATCGCACGAGTCACCACTTGTATATATATGTGTGTATGTGTGTGTGTGTGTGCGTGTGCGCGTGTGAGAGAGAGAGCGCTAGAAACCAAACCGATTGTAAAGTGGGAATTTTAAAAGAAAAGGTAAACAAATAATTTATTGAATGTATTATTTTTAATCTTTTTTATTTTCTCTCTCTCTCTCTTTTTTTTTTTGTAAATCATAACAAACTAATAAAAATGTATGAGAAAATATAATATTATCGATCTGTTTTTTATACTTAAATATTTCCCACCATTTCCGTCTCTTCATCCTTGGTTCTAATTGGAATCAAATAATTATTTTACTTGTTAGGCAGTTCGGATCATAGCAAGAAATTTTAAATGCACAACTAGATAACGATTGATGATGAATTCTCTTTTTGACCAAATATGGCAGATCATTGATGGGTCCATCCTATTACAACAACTCGAGATGGAGTCCCTTTCTACGTCAACTATATTTCAACATCATATATTATTACGTGGCACAAGAACAACTCATTAATTATATATCCTTTTTAGGTTGCTTTTAGTTGGCGGCCAAATCATCTGTTTTCTCATCTCACCACTTTTAGTCGAAATTGAGGGACATTCGAACTACTTTGGTTCACTTATTAGAGGCATCTTTTCTTTCGTTATGGTACAGTTTTGTATAGGATTCTTTCGTTATCTGTCATTACATTTATTCTCTCTCTCTCTCTCTCTCTCTCTAAAGTACCTACTAATCAGACTTTAAACTAATTGATAGTTAACTGAAAACATAGTATTCTTCCTGTTTTCTACAAAAAAAAAAAAAATAGTTAACCGAAAACATAGTATTCCACATTTAGGTCCGGAGTCATGACATTAATTACTTGGGGCGATGATTGTGACATGAGTCATCACCTTAATTTAACTGAGGTTGTTTAGCTAAGTTTAAACTTTTTTATTCATAACTATCTAGTTTATGTAAGAAGGTTTTAAACTTTTATTTTACCCCATTGCTCTTTCCCCCTTTAATTTTACTCTATAAATCAATTTTATTCACAGTCAGGCTGCTCAAAACTCTAATTCCCTTTGGAAGAACTCTTCCTAAGAACACCAACAAAATTTTATGAATTTTGTGAAGAACTTCCAATTCCGCTGGTGTCGTGCTTAACTTTTGTATCTTATTTTAGACATTGTCTTTTCCAAACCCAGATAAAGGAGTATGGTTGCGTTAAATAGCTGGCACTCATGGTAAAACTTTGTCAGATGCTTACGAACATGAATCATATTTATAAGATGGACTTATTTATAAAACTCCCTATTAGAGATAAGCTATTTCTTTAAGGAAAATGTTAGTTCATTCGATGTTATATGAAATAGGTTAATCAGAACACTCGAAAGACTAAGTTTTGCAGAACCGATGAAGCTCAATACACCATCGATTGACCTGGCTGGGAAGGTTCCCAAAGAAACTACTTCTGAAAAAATAGAGATCGGAACAAATCTATACTATCAGGCATGTTGCGAAACAGCTCACCCGATTAAATATCTTGCGAGTAACTATTAGCTTGCTTAATTGAAGTATTAATAAGATGTAAAAAAGGTTCTGACGTATTGAGCATTGTCAGACATAAATAAATATTCCTTTTGCACATAACCCTATGCATATAGACTTTATATAATGTATTTGGTAATGTGCTTATCACTTTTCACTAAAGTAATACTTTCGTCCATGTTTTAAGACAACTTTAAATCATGCTTAACGGATTTGTCCTCCGTTACATAATTGATAGTGGTTTACCAGGAGAAGCGTCCAAAAGAGAAAAAGGCATTTGAGGTCCCACGAGATTGAAGCCGAGACTATATATGCTACATTGTTCCATTGAAGAAGGGACGAGACTCGAAAAAAGGAAAGACACACACAAAATATACAACACATAAGATAGATAGACAGATAGATAGATAGATAGATAGATAGATAGATAGATAGATAGAGAGAGAGATAGAGAGAGAGAGAGAGAGAGAGAGAGATGTAATACCCCGTAATTTTATTGATTTTATTTAATGGGATTAATTTAATTAAATGGAAATTAATTAGAAATTAATCCGAATTTAAATACTAGCGAGACGTGAGTTGGTATTTGGTTATGATAATAAATGATGAATGTTACTGGATATATTTGGTAACATATGATTGTTAAATTTATTAAAATTGTCGCGAGTCATAAATACGACAATTCGGGAAATTTAGTTGGGACGTGCGTGTAAGTCGCGTCAGAAATTAATTTAATGAGATTTAAAACTAAATTAAAATTCTATCACCTGTATGGTCATTTTGAGAGCGCTAACGTGTCCGGAGAGGCTGAAATAGTCAGAAAACACTAGTCGGGAGTTTAGTTTGGGTCCCGGGGAATTTCTAGGTCAAACCGACAACCCGAGAGGGTATTTTAATGATTTTAAATTTTATGGAATTTAGACCCACGAATTTTAGGATTTATTTAGCAGCTTTTATGAGGGCAATTAGGGCCATTATCAGACACAAAGCAAGAGTGGGCAACGTGAGTTAGAGGAGAGGTCACAAAAAGGGCTTTCAAAGCCATAACCATAATTCACTACCACAATCCACCGGATTTGTCACCGTAGAGAGAGGAAAATCATCCATCTTCGTCACCAGCGGATCATAACACTATTTTTAAGGTAAGTGATTTGATTTCCATTAGTTTTAGGGAATATGTCATCCATGCTAGTATAGGATTTAATGATAATCGTGTATATTGATGAACACTGATGGAAATTGGAGAAGAAACCTAAATTTTGAATAGGACTTGGATGTAGATTTGTTCTGAAAATCATTCAGTAGCATAACCATAACCTTAGATGAATTAAAAACGGATTTAGAAGAGAAGCATGATGATTCTTGATGAAATAGAAGAAAATAGAATTTTTATGATAAAATGAAGATTTAATCCAAGAAAGGTTGATTGTTGATGATTTAGAGGTTTTGGAATGTTAGGAATCATCTAATTAGGTTGTTTAATGATCCTTAATACTTACATTAGAATTTCTTATCATGTAATACGTTTTGGGAAAAATCTGGGACTGAAAAACAAGGAAACCCGTAACCTGTAACTACATTGTCGATCGATCGACGGCATCGATCGATTGACATTCATGATCGATCGATCGACCTCCCCAGAAATTATGATATTTTTCCCCCTTTTGAATTTAAATAATTCCGACCCTTGAAAATTATTGGTAAGGACCTTGTGAATACATTTAGCTTTAAGGAGGACCAGTAGGGGAGTATATAGGAAGCAGATCATATTAGAATTGAATTGGGACTTTATGTTAGACTTAATAGGGTCAAACGAGTGAAATGCTATTGGAGATGTCGGGAAAAGGAATTAAATCTATATAGTTGATAATTTAAGGTTAGAGATAGAAATATGGACCTTAAGATTTACGAATTTAAAATGTGGGAATAATAGGAGACTTAGTAGCCTTCTTGTTTAGGTTTTATGTACTTAAACTATACGATGCGAGACGTATCGACCGCATATATGATATACCATCTAATAATATGAAAGCGTACGAAATTGAATAACAGTATAGGTTTGAGAACGTACCTTTAATAATATTATAAATTATCTAAGTTGTGTGAATGCTTAGTGTAGTAACTTTTATGTGTATAACATACCTACCATACTTGCTACCACGGGAGGTTGGCTTTCGAAACAGGGCCGTCTAATCTTTGTGTGCCTACGGGGGGATTTAGATTGGTACCTTAAGGACATAGAATTGTGAATGGTTTATTTGTGAGTTAATAAGTCAGTTGACAATGAGAGAGTAGGTATGTGCATGACCCATGGGCATGTGGACTATGTTCGCCTCCATTATATGTGATTTTTCTTCTTGAAATGGTTCCTGAGAGATTCGGAATACGTAGTCCTTATGTACGTGATGTCCCGGGATTCGATAGCAGAGTATGTGTGCACCGTTGCTTAGCCTACGAGTGCCCTATTTTGTATAATTGTGCTGAAAATAATATGCTTGTGATTTTAATAAATTCATATGTTAAAGTGTGGACATAAATTATTGGGACATTTTTGAATGGAATTTAATACTGAGAATTCCCTATCACAACTGTCACACATTCAAATGATTAATGAAAAGTGAGGTTTACGTTGGATACATTAGAATGTTATAAATAAAATCCCATATTAATGTGAGAATAAAATGATAGACAAACTTGTTATTTAGTGGCATAACTAGGACGGGTTAAGGATACACGTTAGGCGTGCACAATAGTTGATGGGTGAGGAACTCATGCGAGGTCACGCAACTAACATGTATTTAATATTTACTGTTTAATGCAATTAAACACTTGCTATATATTTAAACTGTTTTCACCTCGGGCTCTGACCCGTTTTCTTTCAAATATATTTTCTTGTAAAAACCTTTTAGGTTCCCAGCCACAGGGACGCCAATCTTAGGAGTTCCATTCATTTGACGTGTTGTAGCTGCTGTGGAAGTTACATGACCTCGATAGTAGACACCTCCACATTCTACCTTGATTCTAATTCTGATTTATTCATCAGTTAGGGCATGTCGCCCCTTTTTTTAGAGACAACTTTATTGTATTTTCAGTTTTCATTTCAGTTTTGGAGTTGATTAATAAATTTTCAGACATTATATTTGGTTTTATTCAATATTTGGATTATTCAAAGGAGTGTTACTCAATACTCATTTATTATTCCATTTGTATTCGGTTGTGATTGGGGTGATACTAGTTAATAATTTAATTAGTTGCATGTTAATCTCATTTAAATAAAATTTGACAACGCTCTTTTTAAATATTAGGTGGCTAGAAATTTCTTAAAAATTTTTTCGACAGTAATGTTATGAACTGAACTAACTTGACATTTTGCATTAATTTGAATAAAGGAGTAGCTACACGGTATTTAATTAGTCGGGGTGTCACTGGTGGTATCGGAGCATCAGGTTCTAGTGTCCTTAGGATCTGTACGGTTTTTTATGTTTCCGCATAGCGTCCTTTGATACAGTGCCCTATATTTTAGTATCATTGTACTCTTTTGTATATCTTACACTCTTCAGATATTTTGAGATATTAACTGTGGACTTAAAAGAGTTTTCTGTCATTTCAGAGGCCTCCACGACGTGCACAGAAAGTTCCCAGGGATGCCCAGCCCGAGCCACAGCCTGAACTAGTTTAGGGTTCCATGAACGCTGCAGAGGTTGTCGTCATTGTAGCCCAGACCGTAAATGCCGTTTTAGCAGTTGTACCGCAGGCACCACCTCAGGCACCAGTGGTAGCCCCAGTCTAGGATCATGCATTCCCGTCTGCTTGGGAACGTGTTCGTGATGCCTTTCAGAAGGCACACCCTCCGAATTTTGCAGGTAGCTCCGACGTCGTTGTGTCCAACCAGTGGAAGAAGGACATCCAAAGGCACTTGAGGATGTACGAGTGTACAGATGTAGAGAGAGAAATACTGGATACTTTTAAGATGGTAGGAGAAACGTTGTAGTGTTGGGAGTCTATTACCACCGCGAGGGAGAGAGATGTTCTTACTATTTAGGAGTTCTGGGTGCGGTTCAACTGCAAGTATTTTCCATCAACAGTTCAGACCGAGATGAGGAGAAGACTGATGAACCGTAATTTTATTGATTTTATTTAATGGGATTAATTAAATTAAATGGGAATTAATTAGAAATTAATCCGGATTTAAATACTAGCGAGACGTGAGTTGGTATTTTGTTATGATAATAAATGATGAATATTACTGGATATATGTGGTAACATATCATTGTTAAATTTATTAAAATTATCACGAGTCATAAATACGACAATTCGGAAAATTTAGTTGGGACGCGCATGTCAGTCGTGTCAAAAATTAATTTAATGAGATTTAAAAGTAAATTATAATTATATCCCCCATATGGTCATTTCGAGTGCGCTAACGTGTCCGGAGAGGCCGAAATAGTCAGAAAACACTAGTCGGGAGTTTAGTTTGGGTCCCGGGGCATTTCTAGGCCAAACCGGCAACTCGGGAGGGTATTTTAGTGATTTTAAATTTTATGGAATTTAGACCCACGAATTTTATGGTTTATTTAGCAGCTTTTATAAGGGCCATTAGGGCCATTATCATCCATAAAGCAAGAGTGGGCAACGTGAGTTAAATGAGAGGTTACAAAAAGGGATTTCAAAGCCATAACCACCATTCACCAACATAATCCACCGGATTTGTCACCGTAGAGAGAGGGAAAACCAGCCATCTTCATCACCAACGGATTAGAACACTATTTTTAAGGCAATTGATTTGATTTCCATTAGTTTCAATGAATCTATCATCCATGCTAGTAGATGATTTAATGATAATCTTGTATATTGATGAACACTCATAGAAATTAGAGAAGAAACCAAAATTTTCAATAGGACTTGCATGTAGATTTGTTCTGGAAATCATTAAGTAGCAAAACCATAACCTTAGATGAATTAAAAACGGATTTAGAAGAGAAGCATGATACTTCTTGATGAAATAGAAGAAAATAGGGTTTTTATGATAAAATGAAGATTTAATCTAAGAAAGGTTGATTGTTGATGATTTTGAGGTTTTGGAAAGTTAGGAATAATGTAATTAGGTTGTTTAATGATCCATTATATTTACATTAGAATTTCTTATCATGTAATGGCATTTGGGGACAAATATGGGACTGAAAAACATGGAAACCCATAACCTGTAACTGCTTGATCGATTGATTAACATTCATAGTCGATCGATCGATAGCATCGATGAATCGACATTCATGATCGATCGATCGACCTCCCCAGAAATTGTGATATTTTTCCCTCTTTTGAATTTAAATAATTCTGGCCCTTGAAAATTATTGGTAAGGACCTTGTGAATACATTTAGGTTTAAGGAGGACCAGTAGGGGTGTATATAGGAACCATATTATATTAGAATTGAATTGCGACTTTATGTTAGACTTAATAGGGTTAAACGAGTTAAATGCTATTGGAGATGTCGGGAAAAGGAATAAATCTATATAGTTGATAATTTAAGGTTAGAGACAAAAATATGGACCTTAAGATTTACGAATTTAAAATGTAGGAATAGTAGGAGAATTAGTAGCCTTCTTGTTTAGGTTTTAAGTACTTAAACTATACGACGCGAGACATATTGGACGAATATATGATATACCATCTAATAATATGAAAGCGTACGAAATTGAATAACGGTATAGGGTTGAGAACGTACCTTTAGTAATATTATAAATTATCTAAGTTGTGTGAATGCTTAGTGTAATAACTATTATATGTATAACATACCTACCATACTTGCTATTATGATAGGTCAGATTTCGGAACAGGGCCGTCTAATCTTTGTGTACATATGGGGGGATTTAGATTGGTACCTTAAGGACATAGGACTGTGAATGGCTTATTTGTGAGTTAATAAGTCAGCTAACCATAGGAGCGTAGGTATGTGCATAGCCCATGGGTATGTGGACTATGTTCACCTCCATTATGTGTGATTTTACTTTTTGAAACGGTTCTTGAGAGATTCGGAATACGTAGTCCTTATGTACGCGATGTACCTGGATTTGATAGCAGAGTACTTGTGCACCGCATCTTAGCCTAGGGGTGCCCTATTTTGTATAATTGTGCTGGAAATAATATACTTGTGATTTTAATAAATTCATATGTTAAAGTGTGGATATAAATTATTGGGACATTTTTCAATGGAATTTAATACTGAGAATTCCCTATCGTAACTGTCACACATTCAAATGATTAATGAAAAGTGAGGTTTACGTAGGTTACATTAAAATGTTATAAATAAAATCCCGTATTAATGTGAGGATAAAATGGTAGATAGACTAGTTATTTAGTGTCATAACTAGGATGAGTTAAGGATACACGTTAGGCGTGCGTAATAGTTGAGGGGTGAGGAACTCATGCGAGGGCACGTAACTAACATGTATTTAATATTTACTGTTTAATGCAATTAAAAACTTGCTATATTTTAAACTGTTTTCACCTCGGGCTCTGACCTGTTTGATTTCAAATATATTTTTTTATAAAAACCTTTTAGGTGCCCAGCCACAGGGACACCAAGCTTAGGAGTTCCATGCCTTTGACGTGCTATAGCTGCTGTGGAAGTTACAGGACCTCGATAGTAGGCTCCTACACATTCTACCTTGATTCTGATTCTGATTTATTCATCAGTTAGGGCATGTCGCCCCTTTTTTTAGAGACAACTTTATTTTACTTTTAGTTTTCATTTCAGTTTTGGAGTTGATTAATAAATTTTCAGACATTGTATTTGGTTTTATTCAATATTTGGATTATTCAGAGGATCGTTACTCCAGACTCATTTATTATTCCATTTGTATTCAGTTGTGATTGTGTGTGATTGGGGTGATATTAGTTAATAATTTAATTGGTTGCATGTTAATGGCATTTAAATAAAACTTGACAACTCACTTTTTAAATATTAGGTGGCTAGAAATTGTTTAAAAATGTTTTCGACAGTGATGCTATGAACTGAACCAACTTGACATTTTGTATTAATTTGAATAAAGGAGTAGCTACCCGGTATTTAATTAGTCGGGGTGTCACAATATATATATATATATATATATATATATAGAGAGAGAGAGAGAGAGAGAGAGAGAGAGAGATTTGGATAGACTTTAATAGACTTGAAGAGATTTTAAGAAAGTTTAAACACTGTGTACACTTGATATGAGAAGTTTTACTATTGAGAATGAGTGAATGTAAGCATTGGTTTCTATTCTCTAAGTGAAATAAAACTCGAGCTCTTGTGGACGTAGCCTAAGTTGAGTAAACTATGTTATTTGTCGTGTTCTTAAAATATAATTTCTCTTTCGTTTATAGTTTCCCTCACTATTAATCTCAGTTATCATCATCCTTGCTAAGAATATTTTCCCATCACCATTAATACGGGTTATGCCTCAGTTTTATCATAAACACCCCAATAACAAGAGAAATTACTACTTATTACTATAACACAGGAAAAAAGGTATTACGTTATATTTGGTGACTCCGCTGGGGAGGTATTCTCTTAGAGATGGTGAATGAAAAAAGAAATCACACTTTTGCGTTTGATGATGCTGAGTATGTGGAGCAGGTTGTCATTACACCTACTACTAAGGTTCCTCAAGTTACTAATTCCACAGATAATATTCAGGGGAAACATTCCACGATATCTATTGTGGGGCCCAACCAAATGACCAACACTACACCAAAAACAGTAATTTGGCACACCCTGATATCAAAAATCTGGCACAGTTTAAAACTGTGCCAAATTCTGGCACGGTTTAATGACAATCTGGCACACTTTAAAACAGTGCCAAAATTGAGTACACTTGACTAAAATATAAAATACTCTAAAAAAATCATTATAATAATTTTTTTTGCCTAGATTTAGTTTCCCTCTTCTCTCTCCTCTCTCATCTTCAATCTCCCGCTCCCTCCAATATCTCTCTCTCGACCAAAAAACTCTCTCTCTCTTGGCTAAACATCGTATCTCTCTTCGAAGGTTAGGACCAAAAACTTTCTCTCTCGTGCGAATAAACATTCTATCAATTAGGATTTTTTTAAGGTCCATATTTGTTTGTTTTTAAGTGTTAATTTCCCATACCATTTCTGAAATCTTATTTTAATTTATAGCAGGTGACTCGTTGGAGCTCACAGGTACATTTCTTTTCATTGTTGAGAAATTTTGTATAACATAGTTAGTTGGCTTCAATTTGAGCGGGACTTTAATTTTTTTAGTTTGATAACACCGAACATACCCACATGTTTTTTTTAATTAATTATTGTATCTTTATTTTATCAATGTGTGTATTGATGTGGTTATGTGCATTTTAAGGGTTCTAAATGATCTAGTGCTTCGTATATTTTATTGTATGGAGATTTAATTTCACTCATCATGGATGATTTGTAAGTTGTGTAAAGGTAAATCAATGGATTTGTAGAAGAATGTTAAGACTAGGTTGGCTGAGTTTTTTAAACAGACTCGTAAGGAGAATTGACAGAAGGCTGGGGGTCATTTGGGGATTTTTGTATCGTCGTGTGCGTCCAAGGCGTTAGTGATGTTGTACATGTCGTCGGTGAGTTGGAATTAGGATACATGTCGGTTTGGTTATTGACAAAACGTGGAGTTATATGACACATGTTTTATTATTTCACTTCATATATCTTTGTTTTTTTGTTAATCTATGTATTTATACCAATGTTTTATAGTTAATTTGTTTCTATATCTATCAATCTTTATATTGAGTGGTAGTTTTATTTGTAATTCTACTTTTACTGTAATTTATCCAATATTCTTTGTCATTTCAGCTATGATTTTCGTCATTAAGTAGATTTTAAACATTAAAAGTATACAAAAATATTGATGATAGTCTTTGTTGAGGAAATGACATTGATTATGCTGGATAAAGACCAGTGGGTGACGTGTTGATGGTGGCTATGGTGGTTAAGGATACCATGGATGTAACAGTCAACACTGATCTATGGTTATTTTTAGGTATGTAAAGAAGCCAAATGATGTATATTTTGGTTTGGGTTGGTTCGAATTTGTTACAGGTTTATGTAATTGTTTGGGTTGGGCTTTGGTTGTAGAGTTTTTAGTCTGTTATTCCCTATATCTTTTCGAAATTACTCTAAAGTCAAAAAGGGAATAGTGATGTTTGGTTCCACGATGGATCCAAGTTCCTTTGTAACATCAGTGGCTCAACCTATCTTTCCTTTAATTAGAATGCCCATTACACCTCCCATTCCTACTATTCCAATTTTGGTCAATCTTTGTCTTGCTATAACGACAACCATTGAGGCTCTAGTTACTATTTCTCCTTCACATGTAGTCACTCTACTGTAGGCCAAGATAATGGAAGCAGCTGTTACGCCTTCTTTTAATAATGAAAAGGTAAAGAGGGAAATGATGAAGATGTTGGCATCATCCTCACATACATTTAGTAAGGCAACATCTATTTATGATTATTTTCTAACTACTTACTCAGTGGAGTACAATAATGAATGTTATTCTGAGGGGTATATTCCTCTAACTTTTAGAAGTTTAATGGAAATGGAGGAAACCTAAAGGAATACATGAAGTGATTTATTATGCATCTTGATGCTCATTGCAACAACAAATGGACACGTTGAAGGGAGTTTTCAAAATCCCTCATTAACAAAGCTTACACATCGTATGCTCACTTATCCCTAACGAGTGTTGCTAAATGGAAATATATGCATCTGATTTTCCGTCAGAAATTACTTATGCCATATAATAAGTTTACTTTGGCTTATCTCTCTCAAAAGAAGTAAAGGCCATGTGAGGTGTTAATGGCTTACATTAAGAAGTTTCGAGAGAGATGTAGATGTACGTGAAGCTATAACGGAGAGAGAGATGCTTCAACTTTGTGCCGAAGGACTGTTGCCAGAATTCATTTGTCACTTAATAAATGAGACTAAAGAACACAAATTCTAATACTTTATAAGAGAAACTCAAAATATTGCACTGGTCATATGACCTCTTCCTATCATGACCAACGTTACTTGAAAACAATTGGCTGGCCAAGCATTTAGAGGAGCTCAGTTTTCACAAGTCAACTATGATGAGGAAGGTGAAGAAGCAAGTAAAAATATGAAAAAGAAAAATCATAAAAGGAAGCTCGATTGCGAGGATCCACCTCCATTGCCTTATATTGTTGAAAAGGCACTAAATTGCTACAACGCCATCTTTGGTGGTGGATTAGTTTTTCCTCCTCGAAACTCTTCACCTTATGCTTTAAGGGGAAGACGTTCAAGTCGATCCAAATTACTGTCAGATCCATTGGCGCATTAGTCATCCCATGATTTAAGGTTTTACCTTGGGCAAAATTATCAATAAAAACATATTAACAGGTACTTTGCAGAACCCTTAACACAATGTTAATAACAATCCATTGTTAACTCATGGGTCACTTATGGTCATTGCATTTGATGATGAAGAAGAAGGTCAAACGAAAGAAGATGAGGATTTTTAAAATATATATGATAGTTATTTACATGTCGTGGATGATATGGTTATCGCCTATGATGAACGAAGTGGTAGATATAGTGAACCAGAATGTCATGCAAAAGAATATAATGTGGATCCAAGATTGGAGTACCAAGATGTATACAAGTCACCAAAGTTTTCTTGGTTCTTCAATAAGGTTGGGATGCCAAAAGAAATAAGGTTAGAAATTACTTAGTCTATTTTGAACATAGTAAATAAAAATGTTGTTCCATCATTAAGGTGGAAGGGACTATGTCCAGGATTATATGAAATTTTATGTCTAAGATCACTTTCTTAAGTGAAGATATATTAATAAGGTTTGCAAACAATTAATCTTTACGGGTGACATATGCCATCAATGGAACAAGATTTTTTAGAGCTTTTCTAGATAGAGGTCCTTCGATAAATATTATGCCCATTGAGTCATTGATGTTACCAACATCATAGAGATAAGGTTGGTGGCAATACCTCTTTCCATGTCAGGTTATAATAACCAAACTTCCAAGTCACATTGGTTATGTGAATGTTGGAATCATAATGGGAAATTTCATATCACACATTAAATCCTATGTGATTGAGCTAGCTACCTGATACTACCTGTTAATTGAGAGGTTTTGGAAGCACATCCATGACTTGGTTCCATTAACATACCATTAATGTGCAAAATCCAATGTCAAAGGAACATAGATTACGATACGAGCTGCAAAAAAGCCTTTTACAAATGAGGAAGCACATTAAGAGGATACTTTCTTTTATACCGAGTTAAACTAGTAAGCACATATCCTTATAAGGCATATCAAAGGGGTGCGAGTGCAAATTGTGAAAGATAAAGAGGGAGAGTTCGAAGAAGCTTTACAAGTTAAATTGGAAAGGTAGATTATTCCTAAAGCTCATTGTATATTTCAACAACTTAGAGATAAAATAAAGCCAAGGATAGACCCGATCGAGAAAGAGGTGAAATGACATAGTGCATTGGGAACTACAAGGAAAGGAAGGCATCATCGAATTTTGAGCAATAATGCAAAAATTGGTTCTCAATGATGGAAGGGTGACATATCACCTTTGAAGGTGTGTGCGATTAGACGAAGATCCTGAAGAAGCTGATTCGAAGTGTGGAACTTTGTGATAGATAATAAAGAATAATGTCTTGTTATTGATAACTTAAATATCCAAGAGTTTGTGGAAGAGGATAAAGGTGAGACTGAATGTATGCAAAATCATCCTAAATCACAAGTTCAAGAGTTGGAAAATATTAATTTAGATGAGAATGGTGATGAACCAAGGTCAATCTTCATTCCGAAAGACATGGAAGACACAAAGGAGCTGTAGCTATTCTAGCTCATTAGGGAGTTCAAAGATGTTTGTGCATGGAAATACACTGATATGATAGCGATAGATCAAGAAGTAAGTTTCCACAAGTTGATTTTTTTTCCTTCATTAATATCAATCAAGAAATCAACCACAATGTAAAAGACTAAGTTGGAACTCAAAATTAAGGATGAGGTCGAATGATTGCTAGCAACTAGATTTATCAAGCCAGTTTAACATCCAATTTGGCTTTTTAGTTTTGTGCAAGTTGGAAAGAAAGATCTAACACAAATTTGCATTTGTGTTGATTTTATAGATCTTAATATAGCTTTCCCCAAAGATGAGTTACCTCTACCTTGGATTGATAGACTGATCGATTTAATTGCTGGTCACGATATGTATATCTCCATGGATGGTTATATTGGTTATAACCATATCAAGATGGGTCTAGATTATGCAAAAATACAACTTTTAGGACTCCTTTAGGAAATTTCATGTACAATGTAATGCCTTTCGGTCTGAAAAAAATGTGGGGGAAACCTGCAGGAGAACGACAATGGATATTTATCACGACTTTTGTCATTACATTGTGGAATTTTATGTGGATTATTGAGACATTAAATAAAAAAGCAGGATTCTCACCTAGCTAGCCTGAGAAGAGTTTCGATAGATGCAGAAAGTATAAGAAGAAGGTGAACCCACTTAAGTTTTTCTTTTAGTATAACAAGTGGAAAATTCTTGGGTTTGTGGTTCATCGACAAGGAGTGCAGATGGACCAAAGAAACAACAATCCATTCATGACATGCCTTTTTTAAAGACACATATTGAACTGAAGATTTTTCTCAAAAAGATTTCTTACTTGAGGAGATTTGTTTCATGATTATCAGAGATAACTAACCCCATTAATGGAGTTTTTGAAAAAGACCATGAAGTTTAGATATGAGGAACCACATCGAGAAGATTTTGACAAGCTTAAGAGATTGTTCGACTCTCCTCAAATGGTGATTCCACCTAAGGCGAGAGTACTTTTTTTTCTTTATCTAACCTGCACTATAAGTTCCATTGGTTCCTTGTTGCCACTGGATGTTGATGGATAAGAGAGACATGTCTACTACTGAAGTATAATTATTCATAGTTTTGAGGTATGATACATAAGAATAGAAAGACATTATTTGGATTTAGTCTTTGTATCTTAAAAACTCAAACATTATATGCTATGTTTTACTAGAACATAGTGCAAGATGTGATCTAATTAAGTTTTTTCACGCACGAACAATTTTAATAGGTAAACGTCAAGGTGGTTCCACATTCTTTCAGAGTATGACTTATAGCGTGTGCATCTGTATGACTTGAAGTGTGTGTTTTGTCGCATAATCAAAAGTCAAGACTATGCAAATTGATTGGCTATCTTTCCATTATGTTTATTTGAACCACATCATGAAGGTATGCTTAGTGATGAGTTAAAAGACAATATTTTGTAGGCAAACTTGGAGAATGGTTATCGAGTTTCATGGTACATCGACTAAGGAAAAAGAGGAACTAGAGTAATTTTATCTAGAGAAAATGATAAGATTTCTCTATCCTTTAAATTATTCTTTCTTTGTTCAAATTACAAAGTAGTGTACGAAGATTTGATTATAGGATTACTTGAGGCCCTTTGAAGAGGCATTCATTCACTCTGCATCAAAGGAGATTACAACTTGATGGTCAAATAATAAAATGGTAAATAATCTCATCCTAGCTCCTTATCGAATAGTCATATAAATATTGATCGATCAGTTTTATGAAGTCAAAGTAAATAGACATCCAAGAATAATGAATTGACATGCTGATGCCTATGCCACGATTTCACCAAAGATAGCTATGAAAGGTGAGTCAATAAGTGTGTTAATCATTTATAAGACAACTCCATCTTTTGTTCTCTAGCTCTTTC
Organism: Sambucus nigra; assembly: GCA_949130495.1. NCBI lineage: Eukaryota > Viridiplantae > Streptophyta > Magnoliopsida > Dipsacales > Adoxaceae > Sambucus > Sambucus nigra. Next base: position 375,469,940 of record OX422214.1, on the reverse strand, counting down.
CAACAGAAGATACCTCAGATTGGAGAGGGAAAATAAGAAAGATATTAGAAATGATACATGGTTCGATGAAGTATACCTCGCTAGTATAATTCTTCCTCCTTTCAGGAAGATTATATTATGAAAATCCTGGTAAATGGTTGGCCAGTGCCTTTGCCCCGAGGAAGCTCAAACATAATAAAAATAAATTTATAAGAAGCATTGTGAGTCCACTAGGATTTTTCCGTATAGAAAAATCCAAAAAGAAAGGTATTTTTAGTCTTTGATGAAGCAAAACACATTATCAGAATAAAGAGATTGTCATAAATGCCAAATATATTTTTAGACAGTTGAGTGCAACTTCTTGGAAAATCATATAGACGGAAGGAAACCTTACATTAATTTTATCCAAGATGAAATTATTTTAGTAGATAAAGTGGACGTTATAACAGTTAGAAGAAGAAGAGACCTAAGGTTTCACTTACTTGATGAGAATCTCTATCGACGAGGATATTTCAATAGGCATTTATGATGCACCACCACAGAGGAAGCATAATGGGTTATCAAATAAGTCCACGATCAAACTCACATCGGGGGATCCAAATTCCATAACCAACTTATAACACTTGACTATTATTAGTGAACAATGGAGAAAGATTTAGCTGAGTATATTCGAAAGTGAAAATATGGCCAACTTCATGATAATCTAGTTTATGATTTATCAATTGATCTGGACTTATTAGCAACACCTTATCCCTTCCATACTTAGGCATTTGAACTCCTATGGGAAATTAAACCTCAATTTAGGAGCAATATATTGATCCTTGTAGCAACAGAGTGCTTTACAAAGTGGGAAGAAGCAGTTCCCTATAACAGAGTAATAACAAGAATGGGGGAATAGTTCATTAAAGAATATATCATTTATCATTTTTGTATTCCCAAGGTTATTCTGTTAGATAATAGAAATCTATATATCAATAAAAATTGACAATGTTAATTGATAAATATTCAACTATTCAATAAAGTTCAACAGTGGCTTATCCTAAAGGTAACGGTCAAGTAGAAGCTACAAACAAGATTTTTTTAATATTTTAGCCAAAATGATGGAAGATTTTCTTGGTATGTGGGATGACAAGCTTCCTATAGTCCATTGTCATATTGAATATCTAAGAGGAAACCAATAGGTTACACAACTTTCTCCTTGGTTTATGGAGCTTAAGCAATCTTTATTGTGGTGTTAGAATTTTCATATGCCAAATATGCCTTACGAAGCAACATTCATCTCCAAAGTAGGCATGTTCAAGTAGAAGCACTAGATTAATATAGAGACAATGCAAGGAAGCACTTTCAAGTTTACACTAAGTAAATCTCCAAAGCTTATGAGAACCTCATGAGATTAAGAAAGTTTGTAGAAGGCAATTTAGTATTGAAGGCGTATGTTAATCACATTAGAGGAATTCTTTTGCCAAAATTTGCAGCAGATTGGGAAGGATCATATTTTATCAGAGAAGCACATGAATCATGTTATTATTTGATTTCCAAATTTGAAGATGATAAACCTTTCAATGTTAATAATAAGTATTTGAAAATTTATCATGTTTTATAAAGACACTTGTAATTTTATTTTGCTTCGAAAAATGCGAAGAAGCATATCAATTTGTAATATTTGTTAGATCAATATTGCGATAAAGAATTAAATGTACACCTGAAATAAATATTTTCTTTGTATTTGAAATTGGGATAATTACAAATCGAAATAGGAATATTTCCCAAAAGTACCAAATAATTATCTTATCCTAACAAGAATCCTAAACTAGAAGTAGTGAATAAGATCTCTCCAATGGAGGTAGCTATATCTTCAGCAACCTTTCATTCATGCTTAGACATAACATAATATGTATTTTGACTAATGCCTTCCGTTTAATCATGAGTTCACTCTTTCTTTTGGCATATGCCCAATCTCTCCCTGCAACAACTACTGCTTATAATATTCCTCAAGATGAGGTACAAGCTCTCTTAGCATATTTTATTCAGCCTTTAAATCTTATACAACCTTAAGATAACTAGAATGATATAATGCTCGCTGAGGATCCTTTCGATTCCTTGACTTCTTGATTAGCGATGTAAAATTGAAACCATTTTTCTCAGTGCTTTAAGATTCCCCATGTAGTGATTCAACACAAATTTGTGCAATAGGTCTCATTCATTCAATAGTAATAGTCTCCATGTGATATTTAAGAAGTCGATCAAGCATAGAATAAAGTGATCTTTGAATGATAGTGATATTGGTAAGTACATATCAACAATATTGAGTTGGTGCCATATTTGGAAATTGATATTAAAAGCTAGACCCACTCTCATCAGTTTGCACATTAGTCGTAGAACCTTTATCATCATAAGAGGAAGAGTGAAGTTTAGGTGCCTTGAGAGGGTTGATTTCCATAACAGGCTATAAAGATAGATGAAAGATAAAGGAAAGCCAAAATCTTAGCAACATTTATGCTAAGTCACTAAGCAATGGTAAATTATGAGAAAACCTTATGCTACACCACAAACTGAAAATGATCATGAATTTTGGCCATGACCAGGCCTCTGGCTCATAAATGAGTTACATTAGTCATGTGTGAGGTGTCCGTTCCCCTTGCGGGGCCGTTTACGGGCTAGTTTGGGTTCCCTCTTTGGGACATATTTTTAAGTAAAAGTTTTCTTATTTGAAAATTTTAGACCTATTCTCAAACCAAAAGTCCCGTGACTATATGGTCAGCTCCTATGAGTTACATTGGTCCCGTGTGAGGTGTGCGTGCCCCTTGCTGGGCCGTTTGAGGGTTGTTTTGGGTTTCCCTCATTAGGGCACATTTTTAAGGCTTACTCGAATTATTTGTAAATTTAGTCATATTCTGAAATCGAGAGTCTTGTGACTATGAGGTCAGTTCCTCAAAGTTACGTTAGTCCCGCGAGGTGTTCGTACCCCTTTCGGGATTGTTTTAAGTTTTCTCCCTAGGGGTACATTTTTAAGCCCAAGTCTGTTTATTTGAAAATTGTAGTTATATTGTCAAGTCGATAGTCTCGTGACTACGCGATCAATTCCTACCAGTTGCATTGCTCCCATGCTAGGTGTTTGTTCCCTTTGCGGAGCCGTTTGTGGTTTGTTTTAGGTTTTCCCGTACGGGCACGGTTTCAAGACTAAGCCTGATTATTTACTAATTTTATTCCTATTCTCAAACCGGGAGTCTCGTGACTATGAGACTAGTTCTTCTGAGCTACATTGGTCCCATGCAAGGTGTCCGTGCCATTTGTAGGGACGTTTGGGGCCTGTTTTGGATTTTCCTCCTAGAGGCACGTTTTTAAGCCAAATTCAGCTTATTTCCAAATTCTAGTCCTATTCTCAAATCAGGAATCCTGTGACTATGCAGTTAGTTCATCCCAGTTACGTTGGTCCTCTGCGAGCTGTTCGATCCCCTTATGGAGTGGTTTTGATTTTTTCCTCTAGGGGCATCTTTTCAAACCTAAGTCTGCTTATTTGCAAATTGTAGTCCTATTCTCAAATTGTGAGTCCCATAACTACATGATTAGTTCCTACGTGTTACATTGCGGGTTATATTATAAAAAATGAGCACATAATTAACTACTATATAGGACTAAAACATTTAAAAAGTTATTCATATCAATTATGTAAAATGTGAGTTAAATTAAAGAATACCTAGTTCCTGCGATCCAATAAGGCCATGAAATAAAGTCTCCTAAGTTTGTGGTTGGATCAAATTGGTCTTGACACCCCCATGTTTACCTCCTTTGAATCTGCACTGGTCAATGTATCCACATCTCATTCCAAGCATAAAACGCGAGGCACCAGATCTTTGAATTTTTTCTTTCAGACTTCAACCTCATCCTCAACTCTAGTTTTGGCACGCTTCAATTGGACAACATTGTCTTTTTCTAGTATTCTATCATATTTCTCGTAAGCCCTATTTTCTCACATGACATTCAGTTTGTTTTCCTCGTTAACGCGGGTGACTTGCTCTCTCTGGTGTTTGACCTAAACTTGCATCGTTTCAAATCAAATTCCACCTCTAGCTTTTCCAACATAATTTTCACGTGTTCCTTTTTCATGACATCATATTTGCATTCCATGATTGATTCTCAATTCATCCAAATTTTTTGATATGGTCGAACACAGACATGTGAAAGGCTGATCTAAGCCCCCAAAAATGGTATATTATGGACAAAACCATCTATTACCTACCCATATATTTAGTGTGGGCTCCATGTGATTTGTTATTGGGTTTAAATGATTTAAGCTAAAAATTTGAGTTGGGTCTGAGCGGGTTTAGTGTTGGTCCCAAACGGTTTAAACTACTTTCATTCAACCCAAGCATTTAACCCGAATGATTTAGCTTAATCATATGTCTCACTATTGGGTGGCACCTAAATATAATCTAATTATGAAAGCAAAATATTTTGCCTCAAATTTTTGCACAAACAGATACTATTCCCATAAAACAAATGCTATTATCATAAAGATCATATAAATGTATTTGTGGCCCACTAAAATAGGTGCTCGAACAGATGCAATCTGAATCACCGTTATGAGAAGGATGATGCAAAGGCGGAATTGGAAGTGGAAACAACTGTATGCTTTCATCTTATAATTGTGGTTGTTTAAAGTGGAAAATGTAGTTTTTTAAAGAGTTATTTACGAAAAGAAGGAGGAGAGCAAAAAGTTGAGAAGATAGATGATTAAAGTGGGTTTGCTTGTTGAAATAATAAAAGACCCTTATATATTTTTATTTGATCTCTTAATTTTCCATCATTTGTTACAAAATTTATCGCATTTTTTTTTCCAAAACTGCTAACGGGTTTTAATTGTTTGTATATTATTTTTCTCAAAATTTCAATTAGGTTCTTGTTATTTGTATATTTAATGCTATTTGTGTATTTTTTTCCAAAATTTTAGCATATATATATATCGTATAATGGTTAATAGGTTTCTTGATATTTGTTATTTTTTTCAAAATTAACAAATATTTAGAATTTTCATTAATATGTCGATATTGCTTATATATAAATTAAATTTAAATAATTAAATTAATGGGTCATTGTTCTAATGCAATAGATGATAGAAAATAATGTACACAACTAAACCGCTACTTCTAGGGGTAAACAATGCACTTCTATAGCGTGCGATACTTTTGAAAAATTTCTTCTTAGTGAAGATGGTAAACAATGGGCAAAATGTAGGAAGTGTGATGTATTTTATCTCTCTATAAAAGAAAATCTATTACAAGCAATATGTTATGTCGCATTTCTTTTCATGAAAATGAGGAGCCCCAAAGTTTGGAATGCCCTATCTTAGATCAAGGCGAGTATTGTGAGAAGCTTGCAGTGGCATTTATTAAGCATAACTTACCATTCTCTTTTGTGGAATATGAAGGAATCCGTTACCTCTTTATCTTATTTCACCCAAATGCAAAACTAATCACAAGGAACACATCAAAATCTGATGTGTTGAGGATTTATAACAGAGAGAAAGAGATTTTTAAACATTCACAAGAATTTGTTTCGTGTAGAATATGTTTGACCTCAGACTTATGACCCTCCATTACCACTGATGGATATTTGGCGCACACAACCCATTATATAGATGAGAATTGGGTTTCTCAAAGGAAGATACTAAATTTTAGGCATATGCCCCCACCACATAATGGACCTTTTTTAACAAAAAGAGTTATTCAACTTTTTTCAGATTAGGGTATTAAGAAGAAAGTGTTTTCTATTACTTTGGATAACACCTCATATAATGATGGTTTTATTGATGTATTAGTGCAACATATGCCTTGGACCGATCCATTAGTGTGTGATGGGGAGTTTTTCCACGTTCATTGTGGCACGCATATGTGACACCCCGCCTAATTAAATACCGTGTGATCAGTACTTTATTAAATTAAAATCAAGGTGAACGGTTGGTTCATTCTTAGCATCACTGTCGCAAAATAAATATTTCCAATTTAAACACCCTAAATAATTAAGCTAAGTGTCAAAACAATTTACAATCTTATTTAAATTTTAAATTCCAACGTGAAAACCTTTTTAAATAATTAACAATTTAAGAATCACATAAATGTTAAGGATGGCAATCAGCACAAGATAATTAAGCCGTCTAGATTAACCAAACCAAGTTAAAGAACCATAAATGAAATCATCCTGGCAAGAGTTAACTCCCAATGAGTACTGAATACTGGAAATATAAATAAATACAAATCTCTCACAAATCCAAACGGAATAGGAAATCGGGCGACACATGCCCTAATTATGAAGAACTAAAATAAGAGCTGAATCAATGAAGAGGTCGTCTAAAGCAAGGGCCTGCAACTCCCACATAAGTTGCAGCAGGTCCAATCCAGAGAACCTATGCCTGACGCCCCTGTGGCTAGGTACCTGTAATACATAAATATATATATAAGGGAGAGAGAAATCACAGAAGACGGGTCAGATCCCGAGTGTAAAATAGTTTTAAAATAGTTTAACTAGTATTTAAAATGCTTACCAGCTAATGTGACAACCATGTTAGTATGAGACACTCTCTTGAGAATTCTCACCTCATATGTCGTGTGCACGCCTACCGTACTACTAAATTTCATAAGTCCATCTAACTTATTCTCTATAGAGTTTTGTCTCGAGAAGGAATAAGGCTAATGATATTTTAGTTTAGAAAATCAATCTCTTCATGATTACTTACGTTACTTAGAATATCCCAGTACCATTACAAAGTTCCCGAACACTTATTGTAAAGTTTGGATCACTTATTCAATACTTAACTACTTATACACATAGTAGAAAGTTTCTATATATAAGTATATATAATAATCACTCATGTAATATATATACTATCGGCACCCCACATAAAATCTATGGTTCTGGCATACTCTGCTATCAAGTCTGCGTATCTCTCGTACTAAGGGAAATACTCGTTCCGAATCACTCTCGAACTCTATTAACACAATACACATAAAAATGGAGGTGAAGCATAGTTCTAAGTCACTAAGAGGTCAGCACATAGCCCTCACATCTCTTAGGACCGTCTGACTATCATTCTCAGATAACCTATACCAAGGAATCCTATGTTGTAGGGTACAAGTGAATATCCCTCATAAAGGTCCCATCCAGATAAGACTGTCTCGACGCGACAACCTCTGTGATATCAAGTAGCACGGGTATTATTATTCACAAATCTAGTATTTAATATACGTACACAGTCACACGGCCATATATATATATATATATATATACACATTTTCCAATTAGGTTCGCCCACAATCCATAATTTTTATTAACCAAATTTAGTACAATTTTACCCAATTATCTCGCATAAAGGATTCATCTCTTTTATTCTCAATTATTATAATTTCATATTTACTTCTCATCTGTCGAAGTATTCTCTCTTACTAAATATAATTTCAGTAGTTACACCCTCTTTACAATATTGGTCTAAGTCTTTCACGAGTCTCTCAATTCTTTAGTGAACATACGCACAATTTCCAATGTGTGATAAAACCCCTCGTTAACCCACAATTTCACCCCATATAAAATTTAACTCAACGAAGGTTACTTAGAACCTACTGGTCCTCTTCATGACCCATTATACTCTTTAAATGATATTCAAGGGTTCCTACGTATTTTATCCGGATTAAACAAAAAGGGAAAAAATATGAAGTTTTCCAAGAGGTGTCGATCGATCGAGAAAAGGGGTGATCGATCGACACTCTTGGGTCGATTGATTGATCAAACAGGTATTCTGAATTTGCAATTGTTAACTACGGGTTTTCTTCTCAAACTCAACTAAAAATACATTAATGACCCACAAACTCCCAAACAAATTTACTATTGGTTTCATATACCTATATACATGATTTCCTACGTGAAGCATGTACAAATTCATCAACAGTATTGAATTAAAGGGGTAATTTATCGAAATTATCAAGAACCCAAATTTTACATTAAACTTCCATTGTTCTCATTCTTTTTCCAGATTTCTCACTTCTAAACCAATATAATTTCATGGGTAATCCTCTACATATGTTGAAATTTCCAGAATATGTCTAATTCCTCTAAAACTTGTGATTTAAATTCCCTAACATATGTTTAACAATCATATTCAAACATGGGTGAAATACTAACTAAAACAATAGCAAGATAGATAATTTCCTGGGATTCGAATGTATGATTTTTTGTTAATAAGGATATGGTTACGTTCCTCATTTTATGATCTATGTTTTGGTGGTGGTGGTGGGGCAATCGAATTGGCTATTGGCCTTGGATTTCTTGGAAAGATTTTCCTTCCTTCCTCCCACCGTCGTTCTATATTTTTGAGAGTGTTAACCCTAGAAGACTCTTTTAATATTTGATAATAATGTCCCAATTTTCATCATTTAATTAAGGCCAAATTTGGAAATAACTAAATTGCCCCTCTGGGCTGCCGATTAGGCCTAAAAATGCTCCGAGACCCAAACTAAACCCCCGGGTACACTTTTTTGACTATTTCGACCATTCGAACATGTTGGCACATTCAAAATGACGATACGGGTGAATTATAATTTATTTAATTTTATAATAATAATTTAGTCCCGACACGACACAAGTGCGTCCCAACTTAAATTTCCATAATTGTCATGTTATTCACTCGTGACCTTTTAATAAATTCAATTTCATATATTACTTTACTCATCTAGTAATATTAAACAAATTCCTAATAATTACTAACTCTCGTCACGCTAGTAAATATTTTTAAATAAAATTTGGGATTAATATTAAATTAATAACTCAATTAAGTTTAATAAATCCCCAATATTAAAAGCCATAAAAAATACGGGGTATTACACCATACACTAAATCAGATAGTAAAAAATGGCTAAAAAGTTATCGACTCATCTATTCATAAGGCTCGTGAGTCGGTGAAGTATGTAAGGGGTATAGAAAGAAGAAAGATTAGGTTTGCGAGTTGTATATCAAATCTTTATATCGATTGTAATAAGAAAGTTCGATAAGATGTGCAGATAAGATGGAATTTGACATATCTTATGCATGATAGTGCATTATCATATCGTCGTTCATTCAACCAGCTTCAAGTCATTAATCCACATTATAAAAGTTTCCTAATAGACAAGGAATGGATTAAAGTTGGACAAATATCTATGATTTTGAAGCCTTTCATGATATCACGACTCTTTCCGTCAGAATCCAATACCCAACAAAAAAATTATATTTACGGGGAATTGGAAGATCCAGTGGCTTATAAATGAGGAGATGGATAATTTATATTTTGTTATAAGTACTATGTCTCGAGAAATGAAAGTGAAATTTGATAAATATTGGGAGTATCATAGCATGGTTTTATCATTTGCAATAATCTTGGATCCACGATATAAAATTCAATACGTGGAGTTTTGTTTCAATAAACTATGTTTAGAGACAATGGGAAAAAAATGAGAGAAGTTCGTGATAAGTTGAATTTACTCTTTGAATATTACATGCTCCTCTCTCATTTGTCTTCCTTGTACAACCCGTCATTAATTTCACACGTGACTAGTGGAGGCATATGTGATGGGATGGATGTAAGATCCGATGCAATTTATTCCATGTTTAACTTATTCTTTACTCGATTTATTTATTCTATTGTTAATGATGTCAAGTTCATGTAAGAGTTTGATGTTTCTGAGATCCAGCATTATAGTGCAAGAAATAAATCCCAACTATATACTTATTTAGGGGAAACCATAGTTGATCCAAGGAAGAATCCTAATTTAGAGTTTCTTAATACTGGAAAATAACAAAATTCATTATCCAGAAGTTTCACTACTGGTGCATGATATTCTTAGTATTCCTACCGTGACAGTAGCTTCTAAGTATCCATTTAATGTTTGAGGGAATATAATTACTAAATATCGAAGCTCCATCTTTCTTGATAATGCTAAGAACTATTATGCACTAGGGATTGGGTATTTGGCGTACCAGGTAAATGCTACACTAAATGGATAATATTACTACGGATTCTGTAACTATATAATTACTACTTAATGTGTAGATATATAATATTATATTTTGTTTTATTGCTAATATACATTGAATGTAGCCCCCCCAAAAGACACTGATGAGGTGGAAGGACTACTTGAGGATTTTTCTCTAATAGTTTCTAATTTACTTGTTAATCGCGATCAAGTAAGTGCATGTCAACTTCTTTTAAAAATATAAATATATTTTTATCTATTTATATATACTTACAATACAATTTTATTGCAGGGTGATCACTCGTATTCACAGCATTTGAAGACCATTGATTTATATTGTGGGAGTTTTGGATGTTGGACTTATTATTTATTTTATGAGAGTTTTTGATGTTGGGAGTTTTAGTTTAATTTCACTTTATTGTAGTATCAGTTTTAATTTCAATTTTTTTAAGATGGATTCTAATTGTGCTCTTGCTACGAAATTGATAGAAGATTCTATCTCAGCTTGTAGTTTGCATATTTTTAAAAATTGTTTACGGTTTAGGTTTAAATTTTTTACTATTTAGGTTTAACAATTGTTTATTATTTAGTTTAAAAGCATAATATTTTAAAATTTTATAAATTTTAAACTAGATAGTAAACAATATCTTCACATAACATAGATCCTAATGTTATGAAGATATGGTTTACTATTTAATTTAAAAGTTATAAACTTTTAAAAGTTTATAACTGTTGTGTTTAGAATATTCACATAGCATAGTTCCTAATGTTATGTTATGTCAAGATATTATTTACCATTTGGTATAACTTTTTCAAGTTTATAACTGTTGTGTTTAGACTCTTAACATATTATAGTTCTTAATGTTATGTAAAGATTCTGCAGAATAATTTTGCAAACATCATTTATTATGACTTGATTAGACCTGCCAAAAAAGGGGGTCAACCAGGCCTGACCCGAGTTTGGCTCGGACCGACCTACCTAAATTATTCTGACTGACATTATCTTAATCTTCTTGGATTCATTTGTATCCATTTTGACCTTCCCATAACTACCCATGATCGCCCATTTGCCACCACTAGGTTGATTGGATCAGAGAAATGAGCTCCAAGATAGTGCTCATCGAGGTGACTATTCAATCAGCCTTTTAGCATGTCCAAGTTCAAAAATGTCTAAAATATTCATATGAATCAAGAATCAATCATGAATACCAAATACGATGCCAGGGAAAAGGAAAATGGGGAAATTTTTTCTCGAAAAGGTCGAGATGGAAGTTGATTTGAAATGGTACAAGATAGAGGCCGAACACTTGAGAGACCAACTCAACTGCTTAAACGAGGACAACCAACTATACCTCGTATGAGAATGTAGGGCTCAAAAGAAATACAATAGGATGGTAGAGGAAGACAATGTTATGTAGTTAAAGAGTGTTAAAACAAGAGCTGAGTATGAGGCTGAATCCTGGATGAAAAAATTTGAAGAGTTGGCACCTCATTTTTTATGCTTAAAATGAAACATCGATAAATTGACTAGTGAAGAGTCAAAGTAGACATGTGGGGGGTGCCAGGGCCAATTTTGTCCAACCACAAACTTAGGAGTCTTTATTCTCATACTAGGGATACCGTGCGAGGTGTTCGTGCCCTTAAACATTCATAATTCACAAGTAAGATTCATAAGTCAATTTAAACATTCGTAAATGACAATATAAATTCAAAAATAGAACTAAAGAACGAAAATAGTGTCAATATCATGATACGATACAAATTGGATTGTCAAGGGACAATATAATAATAAGATATGAATAGGATTGCCAATGGTAAAATAATGTTTTGATACTCAATCTTCCTCTAAATCAACTAAAAGATCCTTAAAATTAGGGTTATCATCAAGTGCATCTTAGAACTCTTTAGGAACCTTTAATGGATCTGTTTGAGTTGTCATGCCCTTTGGTGCATTCAGAATAACAGACCAATTGCAAGCGTTTATGCAATTAAAGTAGAATACCTTCTTTACATTCTGAAAAGTACAAATAAAAGTCTCGTTGACTATACGATCATTACTCATCATTTTTGATAAATCTATCATGGTAAGTTTGGAGTCAGAATTAACTTTGCGAGCATTCATAGTATTCTCCACCTTTACTCGATCATAATTCAATACGATTTCAGTGAAATCTAAATAATCGAGTTTTCAATTTTATTGGACAATCTCATAATAGGTTAGCACTGTATTGTTTGGATTTTATCGCTTTTCCCAGCGACATGGTTAGTCAAGAAAGAAATTAAAATTTCATTGTTTTGCATCAAAATCATTTCCTCTAATGGATATGAAACGAAAGCAAAACTATTGCTATGGAATTTCTTAAAATCTTTCGCAAAAAATTTGGGACCTTTTCCTATGCGTGAAAGCCTTGAAGAGACATCACGTCTTTTTAGAAGATGCATTTATTAATGAATTTGAATTAGGGAATGTTTTTACCACACATGAATGAATAGCCTCACACATAAGACGTGTAAATTTCCTCTACTGATACTCATTCCCTAAAATCACACCTCATGCCATTTCTCCTTTGATTTCAGAAAATTTTATTCTCGTACTTCCTAGAGGTAAATTATAGAGTTTAGATCATAATATATAGAATACATATAATCAAACAAGAATAATTCAGTAGATACTTACTCTCTCCAACCTTTAAATTCATCTTCTAATTTAATGACATAACGAGCTGCTTGCTCATATTTTAAATTTGTTGGTATCACCCCTTTAGGGTTCCCAAAAGGGAGTTCATCCTCAAACTCGTCAAGCTCCTCGATCACTCATTCTCCATGAGGATTAAACCTCCAAATCTCTTATTTTGGCATATGTCCCTGAGCGTATAACGTTGATTCTATAACTACGTATTCTCTAGCAATTAACCCTATAATATACCATGTATTCTCTACGTAATCTTTGAAGATTTTCATAAGGTTATCGAAAGGATACCTCGAACGATACCTAATGGGATCACACAACAAAACCTCATCACATAAATGCAAAAGTAAGTGGATACTAATATCGAAGAACGACGAAGGAAAATATTTCTCTAACAAACAAATTACCTCGGCTAAATTTTATTTTGTACCTTTAATGTGCCTTCTGTTTGCCACTTTTTCATAAATTAAGGTAAAGTAAAAAGTGGTTTTCATGATTTCCTAACATAGATCATTGTTTTCAGAGAAATAATGCCTAAATAGCACAAAGTAAGGTAAAGCAAAAAGTGATTTTCATGACGTGTTAGTCGTGAGACTTCCATTGTTTTAGGTCATTTCTTTGGTAGCTTACTACACTACGTAAATTACCAAAATAACCGGCTGGAGTCTTCAAGTTGAACTATGTGTCTATGAGGATATTTTTTTCCCTAGTAGTCAAAGTGGAAAGAGCTGGGGGATAGAAATTATTTATACTGTAAGATAATTTTTTAACCATAATTTATTCTTTACTTTCATCTTCTGTAGATTGCAGTGAGATCACTCTCTATATTTTGAATGATATCCACCTAGGTATATTCTTATCATATGTTCTGAATAATTCTTCTCTATGTGAATAGCATTAATTACATTCCTTACATGCTGATCTTTCCAATAAATAAAGTAAAGAAATATTGACTGTCTTGACCATGCCTTTATTTTACTAAAGTCACTCGAATCCTCCCTAACTTTACACTTTAGGTTTACATCCTGAGGGCATCTGCACACATATGTATTCCCTATAGTCATACCTTTTGCCCTCTCCTCAATGTGCTGACCATAAAGTTGAGCATTTTTCATCCTATACTCATGATCGATAGGTAATAAGTTAGATTTGTCATTCCTAAAAGGGAGCCTGGTCGGTAGAAATCTATGATGACCCGCATAACTCATCTTACCATTATAATGTAGACAAGTGGATTCGGTTTCCTCCACACATATTAGACATCCATAATAACCATGAACATTGGAACTAAATAAGGTCCCATAAGAATAAAGGTCATGGATCTCCCACATCACCATTACTTTAAGTGTGAACTCCTCAACCATATCAGAGTTAAATGTCTTCATGCCTTTATCCTATAAATCTTTAAGTTCTTCGTTTAATGGGGCTAAAAGTATATCAATATCATCGTCGGGAGACTTCGGCTCGAGTATTAATAAAGACAATAATGTGAACTCCTTTCTCATGCACAGTGTTGGAGGAAAACTTAAAGGCGCAATGAGAATTGAAAAATAACTCTTATTTGTACTTAAATTACTAAAAGGGTTAAACCCATCGATTAATAAAGCATGAAGAACATTGTGCGATTCTTTTGAAAATTATTGTTTCCAGATGAGTTAATCAAATGTTTGATGCATGAGATTCCCACCCACCTCACATCGAGCATGCCATGTCATGCCCTCTTCTATCCATGGTATAGTGAAAAGTCGTTTTAACTATGGACCAAGTGGAAAATACTTCAAAACCTTTTTTGGAACTTGTGAGCACTTGTGATATTTTACAGTTTTGTCCCTTCCATTATCACAAGTCGCATATTTGTAATATCCTTCATCAGTATTTGAATTAGAGTTTAATATGGATTATAAATGAGGAGGAATTAATTAAAATTACAGGAAGAATTGTGGATAAGAAATGGAGAAAAAATGATGAAACATGGTGATTCTATCGACATTGAGAAGTCATCTGAATGATAATAGGTTGTCGTATGTAATGAGATATAGATCGCAAAATAAAGGCTTATAATGATGTGCTAGTGACTTATAATAGCAGGTTGTGTGAAGGGTCGCTCAATTCAGGGACAGAACGACATAGTAGAAGTCATTCGAATGACATAGTGGAAGTCGTTCGAACGACGTTGGTCGAGATTTTTATCTCAGTTTCCCTTGTGCGTTGTCATAATTTGGAGGGTAGGATCTTTGAGCTGTCAAGCTCAGATCAAACCAAAAGGGGAAAAGTAGGGTGTAATACCCCGTATTTTTTATGGCTTTTAAAATTGGGGATTTATTGAATTTAATTAAGATATTAATTTAATATTAATCCGACATTTTATTTTAAATATTTACTAGCGTGACGAGTGTTAATAATTATTGGGAATTTTTTGAATATTACTGGATGAGAAGAGTAATATATGAGATTGATTTTATTAAAATTGTCACGAGTGAATAAAATGGCAATTATGGAAATTTAATTCGGGACGCGCCTGTGTCGTGTCTGGACTAAATTAAATAGATTATAAGTCATCTGTATAGTTATTTTGAGTGCCCCAAAGTATCCAGAAGGGTCGAGATAGTCAGAAAAGTGTACGCGGGGGTTTAGTTTGGGTCTCGGGGCATTTTTAGGCCTAATTGACATTCTAGGAGGGTATTTTAGACATTTGGTATTTTTTCGTAATTAAACCCACGAATTTTCTTAGTATTTATTAGCCATATAGAGTTGTATCTTGGGGTTAATGAACACAAAACCTAAGCCAGCCATTTGAGAAGAAGGTGAAGAGATTAGAGAAGAAAGTGAAGAGATTAGAGACGAAGGTGAAGAGTTTCCAAGGAATCCAAGGCCTAGAACTCACCCGATTTCATCGCCGCCACCACCACCAAAACGTAGAACACATGACGAGGAACACAACCATTTATTTTTCATCAACAAATCAGACCCTTGAATCAGAGGCAAGTATCTATCTTGCTAAATTCCAAGTTAATATACCTTCCATGTTAGTATAGTAATGAAAATCATATGTTTTAATGGAAAAATTATATATTTTGGAAGAGAATTTATATGTGTTTTAGGGAGAACCCATGTAGTCTAAAGCCTTGATCATATGTAGAGGATTACCCATTAATTTATTATGGTTTTTGGGAAGAAAATCATGATTAAAATAGAGGCTGGTGATTATTCATGCAAAATTTGGTTTTATAAAGAGATTTGAGATTAAACCCCTTTTTGATTGATTCGTTGAGGATTTATTGATGTCGTTACGTTAGAACTTGTTTAGGTACATTGCTTATACACTTGGATTACTTTGATGGGAGTTTGGGATGAAATTAGGGAGGTTTGGAGGGGTTAAAATGGTTGAACACGTAGGTTGAATATTGCAGAAAACTGGGCAAGAACTGCTTGATCGATCGATCGACCCCTTTCCTCGATCGATCGACCCCTCCTGGAAAATTGCATATTTTTCTCCTTTTTGTTTAATCTGGTTAAGATACGTAGGAACCCTTGATTATTATTTTTGAAGTATAATGGGTTATGAAAAGGACCAGTAGGGTCTAAGTAGACTCCATTGAGTGAAATTAATATGAGATGAAATTTTGGGTTAACGGGGAGTTATTTATACATTAGGAATTGTGTGTACGTTTACTAAAATATTGAGACTCATGAAAGATTTAGACTAGAAGGTAAGTGAGGGTATACCTACTGAAATTTATACTTAGTGAGAAAGAATACTTTGAGAGATGATAATTAAATAATAAATGAGAATAAAAGAGACGAATCCGTTATGAGAAATAATTGAGTAAAATTTGTGTTGAGAACGGATAATAACAATTATGGGTCGTGGACAAACCTAATTTGGAAAATATGAATATTTATATGTATGACTTTGTGAATGTGCAAATATTATGTATCTGTGTATGACATACCTAGCTTACTTGCTATCGACGGGAGGTTTGCACGTGAGGGAAGTCATATCCTGATGAATCCATGGTATTTTTTATTTGTCACTCGAGAACATAGGACTATGAAAGACTTATCGGTAAAGTTGATAAGTCCGCTGACTATGGGAACGTAGGTATGTGTGTGACCCGTGGGTATGAGGACTATGTTCGCCTCCAATTTTTATGTTGATATTTGTGGTTCGAGGAATCTTTACCGAATCTATAGTCCCCTATACAGTGACGTGATGTATTGGGACATGATAGCAGAGTAATGCAGCACCGTAGCTGTGTCTCGAGGTGCATTATAGTATATATATAATATAGTGAATATATATATACATGTGATGATATTTACTATGTGGCTAAAGTATAAATGTAAGATAGTTATGTATGAAAACACTTAGTTGAATTAAATTAATAAGGGACTTATCCATGTTGAATCTAAATGTATATATATATATATATATGTTTATAACATCTCTATATGTATTATAAGGTTAATATGTGGGAATAATTTGGGCTATAAAGAATGGATACATGTGGTTAATCTATTTAGCGTGGGAACTATAACTAGGATGCCCTAGAGGTATGTTAGGGGTGCACACTAGATGAGAGGTGAAGATTCTCAAGAGAGTGTTGCATACTAACATGGTTGTGATATTAGCTGGTAAGACTTTTAAATACTTGCTAAAATATTTTTAAAATTGTTTTACACTCGGGCTCTGACCCATTTTCTGTCATTTCTTTCTCTTTTGTATATATATGTATGTATTACAGGTGCCCAGCCACAGGGGCGTCATGCTTAGGTTCTTTGGATTGGACGTGTTGTAACTTATGTGGGTGTTATAGGCCCTTGCTTTAGATGACTTCGTCATTGAATCAGTTCCTACTTTAGATCTTCATAGTTTGGGCATGTGTATCCCGATTTCCTATTACAGTTGGATTTGTAAGAGATTTAGGATATTTCTAGTATTCGGTACTCCTCGGGAGTTAACTATTGTCAGGATGATTTCATTTATGGTTCTTACACTTGGTTTGGATTATATAGATGGTTTAATTCTTGTGTATTAATTTCCATCCTTAGTATTTATGTAATTCTTAACTGTTAATATTAAAAAGGTTTTCATATTGGTATTTAATAATGGAAAAATGAGGTTTTAAATGGTTTTGACACTTGGCTTAATTATTTCGGGTGTTCAAATTGGAAATATTATTTGTGATAGTGATGCTGAGAATGAACCAACTGGTCACTTGGTTTTAATTTAATAAAGGACTGATCACCTGGCATTTAATTAGGCGGGGTGTTACAGGTGGTATCAGAGCATCAAGTTGTAGTGTCGTTTAGGGTATGTACGACTTACTATACTTTCAACTGAGCGTTACTTTGTTTGATATAGAGCCCTATTATTAGGATTGTTGATTTCTATGGTAAGATTCAGTTCCCCTGCTATAACGTAAATTTTAGTGAATCTTATTTGCGTTCGGACGTGTTCGTATAAGAAGTATGGCAGATGAGGGCCATTGAATGGATAACGGAGGTCGTACTTAGGAGGTTATGAAATATGTTCGAGGATGATGACCGTAGTCGAGGTCACCCCTAGTATGGCACGAGAGGCTAGGACTGTAAAGACGATTATAACGCAACCTACAAATTCCAAGTGCTGCTATAGTCGAAGGTGATGCCAAATTAGAGTCACCCAACGTAGTACGCTTGGGAGAGGGTCAAATGGAGAATTAAGAAGAGTCATCAGTAGAAGTTCTAGAAATGTGGGAATTGGGTGTGTTACCCAATGAAGGCAATATATTCAAAGGCTTGGACATATAATGGAGTGTGGTTAACTAGAACGTAAAATTTGGGGTAAATTTTTCTTAACTCATCGGAGCAAAGTTATAATAGTGGGAGTCAACAACCACAGCCCATGAATGAGGGTACGTTTTCTATCTATGGAGTTATGGGGGAATAATGATTGTCATTAGGACCTCACATTCATTTGTAGCTATTAGAATTGCATGGACCATAGGGTTACTAGACTTGTCCATTGGCACTCTTATTTATGTAGAATCACCGATGGGTAGTGGGACGCGTATTATTTTCTTGTATATATCAAAATGCGAGTTTAATTTTATCGGGGATTTACTTGTTATAGACATATCTGAGTAGGATGTGATTATCGGCATGGATTGACTTGTTGTATTTGAGACTAAGAATGGTCATTGTAGCCAACATATTGTCTTTGACAAGAGAGTGAATAAATAGACTTTTATATAAATAGATAAAACTTTTTGGGATGTTATATACTATATACTAAGGACCTGAGGAGTTTCGATGACCAACTATTTTAGGGAGTAGTGTATCGGGGGGGTTCCTTGTTTGGATTTCGCTCTACGAGACACCCCATGCATGAAACTAGAGAACGTTGGGAGTCGATGTAAGTTACGCCTTTAGAATACGAGTTTATAACCTTTGCCATTATATGTATATATTTATATTAATCAGAGAGTTATGAGTTGTAGCATGATTTGAGGCAAATGAAATCGCCAAATGAGAATGTGGAAATCATAGAAATACGTATTATAGACTAAGTAGTGAGTTAATTAAGGGTAACCTTAGAGAGGAATCACATTCATTTAGAACTTATGATGGAATGTACACACATTGGGTGTATGGGCGCCCTGGATGGTTTGATTGTAGTATTTTCCATGTTTGTGTCACAGTAAGTATTCTTGAGGTTAATGAAAGTAGAAGTTGTGACTTCCAGATTTAGTTGTTTGATGACTTAGGATCGTTACTCCCCATAATTTTTCCATGAGGATGGTATAGTACGGATTGGGTAAAGTTTAACTCAAGATAATTTAAACTAAATGGTAAGGCTTGGATTATAACATTAGTGGGGGTATTCGGTAATGTACTATATGGGTGGTACGACGAAAATTACATGAGATGTGAGATTAATACCAGGAGTTGTCCTTACTAGTTACGCTTTATTTTTCCGAATTTTGGGACGAAATTTCATTATTAGGGGAAAGTATGTAATACCCCGTACTTTTTATGGCTTTTAAAATTGGGGATTTATTGAATTTAATTGAGATATTAATTTAATATTAATTCGATATTTTATTTTAAATATTTACTAGCGTGACGAGAGTTAGTAATTATTGGCAATTTTTTGAATATTACTGGATGATAAGAGTAATATATGAGATTGATTTTATTAAAATTCTCACGAGTGGATAAAATGGCAATTATGGAAATTTGATTCGGGACGCGCCTGTGTCATATCAGGACTAAATTATAATTATTAAAGTGAATAGATTATAAGTCATTCGTATGGTTATTTTGAGTGCGTCAAACTGTCCGGAAGGGTCGAGATAGTCAGTAAAGTGTACCCGGGGGTTTAGTTTGTGTCTCGGGACGTTTTTAGGCCTAATTGACATCCTGGGAGGGTATTTTAGACATTTGGTAATTTTGGGTAATTAAACCCATGAGTTTTCTTAGTATTTATTAGCCATTTAGAGTTGTATCTTGGGGTTAACAAACACAAAACCTAATCCAGCCATTAGAGAAGAAGCTGAGGAGATTAGAGATCAAAGTGAAGAGATTAGAGAAGAAGGTGAAGAGTTTCCAAGCAATCGAAGGCCTAGAAGTCACATGATTTCATCACCACCACCACCACCAAAATGTAGATCGCATGATGAGGAATACAACCATATATTTTTCATCAATAAATCAGACCCTTGAATCCGAGGCAAGTATCTATCTTGCTAAATTCCAAGTTAATATACATTCCATGTTAGTCTAGTAATGAAAATCATATGTTTTAATGGAAAAATTATATATTTTGGAAGAGAATTTATATGTGTTGTAGGGAGAACCCATGTAGTCTAAAACCTTGATCATATGTAGAGGATTACCCATGAATTTATTATGATATTTGGGAAGAAAATATTGATTAAAATTGAGGGTGGTAATTATTCATGCAAAATTTGGTTTTATAAAGAGATTTGAGATTAAACCCCTTTTTGATTGATTCGTTGAGGATTTCTTGATGTCGTTACGTTAGAACTAGTTTATGTACATTGCTTATACACTTGGATTACTTTGATGGGAGTTTGGGATGAAATTATAGAGATTTGGAGGGGTTAAAATGGTTGAACCCGTAGGTTCAATATTGCAGAAAACTGGGCCAGAACTGCTTGATCGATCGACCCCTCCTGGAAAACTGCATATTTTTCTCCTTTTTGTTTAATCCGGTTAAGATACGTAGGAACCCTTGATTATTATTTATGGATTATAATGGGTTATGAAAAGGACCAGTAGGGTCTAAGTAGACTCCGTTGAGTGAAATTAATATGAGATGAAATTTTGGGTTAACGGGGAGTTATTTATACATTGGAAATTGTGCGTACGTTTACTAAAATATTGAGACTCGTGAAAGATATAGACTAGAAGGTAAGTGAGGGTATACCTACTGAAATTTATACTTAGTGAGAAATAATACTTTGAGAGATGAGAAGTAAATAATAAATGAGAATAAAATAGACGAATCCATTATGATAAATAATTGAGTAAAATTTGTGTTGAGAATGGATAACAACAATTACGGGTGGTGGGCGAACCTAATTTGGAAAATATGAATATTTATATGTATGACTTTGTGAATGTGCATATATTATGCATCTGTGTATGACATACCTAGCTTACTTGCTATCGACGGGAGGTTTTCGCGTGAGGGCAGTCATATCGTGATGAATCCATGGGATTTTTAATTTGTCGCTCGAGAACATAAGAGTATGAAAGACTTATCGGTAAGTTGATAAGTGCACTGACTATGGGAATGTAGGTATGTGTGTGACCCGTGGGTATGAGAACTGTGTTCACCTCCAATTTTTATGTTGATATTTGTGGTTCAAGGAATCTTTACTGAACCTATAGTCCCCTATACAACGACGTGATGTATTGGGACAAGATAGCAGAGTAATGCAGCACCGCAACTGTGGCTCGAGGTGCAGTATAGTATATATATATAATATAGTGAATATATATATATATATATATATATATATATACATGTGATGATATCTACTATGTGGCTAAAGTATAAATGTAAGATAGTTATGTATGAAAACACTTAGTTGAATTGAATTAATAAGGGACATATCCATGTTGAATCTAAATGGATATATATATAAGTTTATAACATCATTATATGTATTATAAAGTTAACACGTGGGAATAATTTGGGCTGTAAAGAATGGATACATATTGTTAATCTAGTTAGCTTGGGAACTATAACTAGCATGTCCTAGAGGTAAGTTAGGGGTGCACACTAGATGAGAGATGAAGATTCTCAAGAGAGTGTCGCATACTAACATGGTTGTGATATTAGCCGGTAAGCATTTTAAATACTTGCTAAACTATTTTTAAAACTGTTTTACACTCGGGCTCTGACCCATTTTCTGTCATTTCTTTCTCTTTTGTATATATATGCATGTATTACAGGTGTCCAACCACAGGGGCGTCATGCTTAGGTTCTTTGGATTGGACGTGCTGCAACTTATGTGTGAGTTGCAGGCCCTTGCTTTAGACGACTTCGTCATTGAATAAGTTCTTACTTTAGATCTTCATAGTTAGGGCATGTGTCGCCCGATTTCCTATTACAATTGGATTTCTAAGAGATTTAGGATATTTCTAGTATTCGGTACTCCTCGGGAGTTAACTATTGTCAAGATGATTTCATTTATGGTTCTTACACTTGGTTTGGATTATATAGATGGTTTAATTCTTATGTGTTAATTTCCATCCTTAATATTTATGTAATTCTTAACTATTATTATTAAAAAGGTTTTTATATTGGTATTTAATAAAGGAAAAATATGGTTTTAAATAGTTTTGACTAATGATTTAGGGTGTTCAAATTGGAAATATTACTTTGTGGCAGTGATGTTGAGAATGAACCAACCATTCACCTGGTTATAATTTAGTAAAGGACTGATCACCCGGTATTTAATTAGGAGGGGTGTTACACAGGGTTTTTGACCTCAGGTAGAGTTTTATAAGGGTTTGTTTGGTGTATTTGGGGTTATTTGTTATTGGGGGAAAATGGTATACGGATAGAGAGTGAGAGAGATAGGTGGGTGGTCTTCCACCTCCATCCACCACAAAGTCACCACCATTTATTTAATGTTCCACCATATCCAAACCTAAAATTCCCATTTCCACCATTGATAAAGGAGATTTACGAATTTTGGAGGATCTTTTGGAGAAGATGAAGGTGGGTTTTAATGGAGTAGAAGTAGGTATTCCTTGGAAACTTGAAAGAAGAACATTTTGGAGCATTTGGGATGATGCTTTTGGTAACCCTTTGAGGCCACCTTTGGAGGTGGGGGTTGCTACTCCTACACAAACATTTCTACCACTATTGGAGCCACTGGAAGCGGGAAAAACCTTACTCTTAGTGTAAGATGTTACTTTGCATTTGTAATCTGGTAGTTAGACTATTGGAGTAGGGAGCATTTAGTTAAATGGTGTAATTAATGTTTAGAAAAAAAAATTATGGAATAAAAATATTGAAAAATGTTATTTTGTTGAAAATAAAGAAAGGATAATTATTTCATCGTTTTGAAATATTAGAAGTTGGTATTTTATGAAAATGGTGTGTCTAGAAAGATTGATGTTAAACATTTTATGAAATAAAAGGTTTGGAAATAATGATTTATTTTGGTAAACATCGGTGAATTAATGTTTCAAATTTTCTTGGAAAAATGAAGATTTTGTGAAAATTGGACATTTATTGAGTTTGAAGAAATTTAATGTCTTTTGTGTATCAAAAATATATTTTTGCAATTACGGTGAGTTTATAGGATAAAAAGTATGTTTAAACCTCGTAGTAGGATTTTTGGGTTTCAAATCCATGTTCTCGTGCATATAAACAAGTTTAAAGAAGATGATGTTGGTTTAAATATGAAATCAGAAAAGTAGATATTCTTTCTTTTATAGTGTATGAAAAGGGGGTTAAAAAAATTAACAAGAATAATGTATGAGAGTACATGTAAAATGAAAGAAATGATATTTTCTTATGAAAGAATTCTTAAGTATAAGTGTATTTTTTGAATAAAAAAAGTAAAGAAATGTGTGGTTTGATAAATTATTGATAAAGTTATTGAACAAACGTTAATGGGTAAACATGGAAAAATTAGTAGAAAAATATTAACACTTATGATGTTGAAAAGAACTAACTGGGTAAAGGAGTTTCCAAATAAAAAGAATATTACTCCAAGGCTAAAAAGGGTGTTTAAGTGTTAAAACACAAAACAGGTTAGTGTGGATGACTAAATAGTGTTTTTGGGAAATTAATACTTATGAAAATGGGGTAAAGGGTGATTTTGGAAACAAATTGGTAAAATGATAATTTTGCTTAAAGTTGAACATTTTCATGAAATAAAAATTTTCAAAAGGTATTACACAAAGTGATTCTAAATGAATACGATTTCGGAATAAGATCAAGGTTAAAGTGTAAAGGACATGAAATGTCGATTTTCAAAGTGTAAAACAAGATGGGGCGGTTTGGCTTCAGTCGGGTAAAAAGAAAAAGTCGGTAATATGGACACTTGTAAATTATTAAAACACAATAAAAGGAACTCAAATGACAACGAAAAAAGAAAGAAGGGACCGGAACCCTTGGGTGAAAATTCCAAAACACTGGTCAAAGTATATGGTGCGCATAGCCATCGGTGTAGATCGCGTTGAAGTATACGGTACTAAAAGATTTCGAGAAATGATAAAGGAAATATGTAACATGTCAAGAAATCGGTTATGTGATAAAACGTATTAATACAACCTAACTTGAATGAATAAAGAATTTTTCCGATAAAGGTTAAAATGGACAAGTAAAAGTATAGTTTATAAATGTCCATAACATAAGTAAAAATGTAAAGTGAGTGGGTAAATGGGTGATTAAGAAATTGAAGCGGTTAAATCCATAATTAACACAAAAATATATTGTAAAAAAGTTAAATAAGTATTTCTTACACAATTTTTGCATGTGTTGGAAGGGTGAGTTTCAACAAAAATACTTAAGTGTATTGAAATAAATAAAAAGGGTGATTTCGGTAAAGGAACGTTCTTTGATAAAGCAATTGTAGTATTTCAATTATTGAACCGGGTGTGATACATACAATGAGAAAATGATAAGGGTGAGTAAAGGAAATCCCTATAAGATTAAGGAAAATTAATTAGGATAAATAAGGTTTTGGAAGTAAAATGGTTTCATGCATTAAGTATATGTATGTGCATCTATATAAATACGTATACTATATGGTTGCATGCACACGCATGCATAATGTCTCGAGTTTCATTTTTGTCATTCGATTCTATATTTCGTTTGTATATTTTCCACTGGGCATAGGCTCACACCCTCACTTTGTTACGTAAGGTTGGGAGCAGTTTCGTATTTTGAGGGCGTTATACAAGTAAGTACTTTATTTATTTTTATGGTAGTAGCTCTGTTTACTTGGACTTTAAGGTGCTCCTCATGGGTCCCTAATGTATCAATTTTGACATTGGAATGTCATGCTAAAGAAGTGCATAAGAGGGTAGTGAGACTGGGGTCTACGAATAACATGAAAGGGTGAGGCGTGAACCACTTAATGTCTACAAGGATCTCAAGAACTTCAGGAGGAGTATATGATAAAACCTCTCCTTTTGGTAAAAAATAGAACTCAAGCTGGAACTCCCTCCCTACAAGAAGATGAACTTCCACAATAATAATAGTAACTTTTCTTAAGAGGAACTCCTAAGAGTGATGGATGTCAGTGGGGACTGAAAGAACAAGGCACTCAGCACTTAGAGAGAGAGAAGGGATAGATGTAATACCCCATAATTTTATAGATATTTATTTAAGGGATTAATTAAATTAAATGTGAATTAATTGAGAATTAATCCGGATATTGATACTAACGATATGTGAGTTGGTATTTGATTATGTTGTGTATATATGGCAATATATGAATATTGGAAATATTAAAATTGTCACGAGACTGAAATACGATAATTTGGAAAATTTAGTTGGGACACGCGTGTCAGTCACGTCAGAAATATAATTTATTTGAATTAAAAAGTAAATTTTATTTTTATCAACCGAATGGTCATTTTGAGTTCTCCAACAAGTCCGTAAGGGTCGAAATAGTCAGAAAACACTAGCCGGTGGTTTAGTTTGGGTCCCGGGGCATTTTTGGGCCATACCGGCAACTTACAAGGGTATTTTAGTAATTTTGAAATTTTGGGAATTAAAGCCTACGAATTTTAAGATTTAATTATACATCATTAGTAACCCACTAAGCCCATTACCAGCATTTGACAAGTTAGAGGGCTACGGGAGTTATAGGAAGAGTTGGAAGAGGTTCCCAAAAAGAAAACCCATAACCACCATCTTCAACCTTGGGAGAAAATCTGTAGAGAAAGTGGAGAGATCAACCCTCAACCTTCAACATCAAATTCTGAAGAACAATCTAAGTCAAGTGATTTAATATTTTTAATGCATTAAATATGTCTTCCATGCTTAGTATAGGAATTATCTTTTATTGAAAGTTTTGGAAGAAAACCCATGAAAATTGTTGGAGAAACTTTGAATTTGGGTTAGGATTTGCATGTAGTATGATAATGGAATGATCTAATGCTTGAATAGTTACATATGATGATTTAAAAATGGATTTATGATGAGTAATTAGACATAAGAAAATTAGGAGTTCATGTTCATAGGGTTTGGAGATATATTTGAAGATTCATAGTAATTCCATGATTTTTGTAAAGATTTAACACCTTAAATATGTTAAGGAATGATCT
Organism: Sambucus nigra; assembly: GCA_949130495.1. Taxonomy (NCBI): domain Eukaryota; kingdom Viridiplantae; phylum Streptophyta; class Magnoliopsida; order Dipsacales; family Adoxaceae; genus Sambucus; species Sambucus nigra. The sequence goes on along the minus strand of OX422214.1, from coordinate 375,443,465 downwards.
AGGGTGATTAGAAATGGTTTATATACGTTAAAAATAATTTGGATGGTCTTAGGGTGGATTTGGAGGGGAGAAGAATTGAGAAAAATGGAATTGGGATTTTCTGGGCTGAAACTGCCATCTCGTTAGAAGACTTGCCCAGGTCGTTCGAACGACCTCGTTCGAACGAACTTCTAACGAGATGAAAGTATGACTTCTAACGAGTTGGTATTTCATTTTAAGTCCTTCGTTCGAACAAACTCGTTCGAACGAGATTTCTAACGAGTTGACAGAATGGGCTTTTTGGCCTGAATTGATTTCTAGTATCCCGTAGACTTATTTAAATGGTGAGATAACCCTTCCTTATTAACTAGTGGGTATAGTTGGGAGATTGGGGTACATTGAGGATTAAAACTTATAATAAAGTCTTAAACTGGATGTCATTTGTGGATTGGGAAGCGAGTAACTAATCACGAAGTGAGATTAATCGATAAATTAAACACATATAAACCGGGGACATGTGATTTGTATAATACAAAGTGTGGGTATAAGAACGATAAGTATACAACTAACAATATATTTTAATATCTAAGATGTGAGAATGCTTAGTATATGTAGTTATATGTGTATGAAATACCTACCATATTTGCTATCATGGGAGGTTAGCATTCGTTTAGGGCCATCTAATCTTTATGTGCCTACGGGGAGATTTAAATTGGTACCTTAAGGACATAGGTCAGAGAAGGGCTTATTGAGAAGTTAATAAGTCTGCTGATCATGGGAGCGTAGGTATGTGTGTGCCCCATGTGATGTGAACTATGTTTGCCTCCACTATTTGTGATTGTTGTTAATGAAACGTTTCCTGAGAGATTCAAAATATGAGATCCTCATGTACGTGATGTACCGGGATTTGATAGCAGAGTATGTAAGCACCGTAACTTAGCCTCGGGGTGCTAGTATTGTATATTTATGGTGAGAATAATATACTGTTGATTGAAATGAATAGTCGTGAATAATTATGGGTATAAGTAATAGTAACGGTTTGTAAAGTGAAAATGTAAGATTTATAATATTGAAATACTAAAGTGGGGAAACTGTGTAATAAGGTACAATACTCTATTAAATAGAAGATGTTGGGATTTGAGTTGGATATCATATAGAAATGTTAGATTTAGCATTGGACTAGATAGATATGGGAGCAACTAGAAATGGGTACGGGTACGATAGGAGTGCACAATTAGTTGAGAGGTGAGGAACTCATGTGAGTGCACACACTATCATGTACTTTATATTCACTATTTAATGATATTAAACACTTGCATTTTTAAAATTTATTTTCACATTCGGGCTCTGACCCGTTTGCTTTCAAATCTATTTTTATAAAAACCTTTTTAGGTGCCCAGCCACAAGGTCACCATGCATAGGAGTTTTATTCATGTGACGTGCTGTAGCTGCTGTGGAAGTTACAGGACCTTGAAAATAGACGCCTCCAATTATGATCTTGATTCCATTATCAGTTTTTATCATTTGTTGGGCATGTTGCCCATTCCTTTTAGAGACATTTTACTTATTCAGTTATTTCAAACTTTGGGTTGTAATTAATTTTAGTGATGCGAACTTTTTATTTAATTATTTCGAAATTCGGATTGTTGTGAGGAGTTTTCCTCCAGACTCGTTATTTAATGGATGGTTATTCTCTTGTGACTAATTTGTTGGTTATGTTAACTTTTCGTAATTCATTTATTGCATGTTAATCGGTTTTAATTAAAATGGACAACCTACTTTTTAAATACTAGGTGGCTAGTAATATTAAAATGTTTTCGACAGTGATGCTATGAACGGAACTAACTTGGCATTTTGTATTAATTTAATAAAGGAGTATCTACCCGATATTTAATTAGTCGGGGTGTCACAATAGAATACTAGGAGGTTCTGGTATGATTTTGACAGAGTAACAGTGCTATTGATTTTTTTTATCTATCTCCTCTTGACCTTTCCTGGGGGTCATATTTATACTCGGGTACTAGGGTTGAGTTGGCACTTTTGGGTGTCGACACTTAGAGGATTTGCATGGGAAAAGGTCCGTAGTGTACCATTTGTCCCTACTTGTGTGTAGCAGCTTTTCCCCTCATACAGGTGCCACCTGATGCAAGCCAAAGTCAGAAAGAAAATATGTCTACGCTAGATGACAAAATATTTGATTTGGTAAATATCTTTTGAAATTGTAACTTGTGCTACAAACTTTGTTAACTTGAGAGAGGAGGCCTCGAGGACCAATTGATCTAAAAATATCAATCTTGAAGGGGGGGGGGGGGGGGGGGGGGCATGGGGATCCCTCTCCTCTAAAATAATTTTTCTTGAGAGGGGCTTTGAGGACCCTTTCTTCTAAGAAAATCTTTTTTGTAAAACTTGATCTTGTGAGTATCCCTTTGACTTCTCACTTCACTTCTGACTAAGTGTGAGTTGTGTGTGGTCTTGAGTGACTCCTAAGGTCTTCCTACTAGTATTCTTTCAATCCTAAAGTTCTAAGTGTTCGGGCTTGCCCAACAAAACTTGTTCCTTAGCCGCCAAGCCAAAACTCATTAAAGATATCAACTAGGCTACCTGTATAAGAAAGTAAGTGTTAGTACTTTTGTTCTTTTAAAGAATGTCTTTTCATAATGATGGGTTTCTCATGGTAGCCACTCCCTCATCCTGGCTTATTTTCTAGAAGATGAGGTGGAGGACCTTGAGGGTTCCTCACCCAAGATTTTCTGGTGGTTGAGGGACCCTCAGGGTTTCTCAGGCATATGTTTTTCTATCGTTGAGGGGCACTGGGGGTTATGCATCCCATATACATTTTATACCATTAAGGGACCCTGGGGTTTATGTGACCCATATATATTTTCTACCATTGAGGGACCTTGAGGGTTACGCTACCCATATATATTTTTTATCGTTAAGGGACCTTGGGGTTTCCACGATCCATATATATTTCCTACCATTGGCGGACCCTAGGGGTTCCGCCACCAATATACATTTAATGCCGTTGAGGAACCTTGGGGGTTCCGCGACCTATATATATTTTTTTCCGTTGAGGGACCCTGGGGGTTCCGCAACCTATATATATTTTATACCATTAAGGGGGTTACGCGACCCATATTTATTTTTTGTCGTTGAGGGGACCTAGGGGTTCTGCGACCCATATATATTTTCTACTGTTGAGGGACCTTGGGGGTTCCGCTACCCATATACATTTTTTGACATCGAGGGACCCTGGGGGTTCTGCGACCATTATATATTTTCTGTCGTTGAGGGACCCTGGGGGATCCGCATTTTAATTTTTTTTGGGAAGCTGAAAGGGGGGGTCTTTGAGGGACCCTCACCCTAAAATATAGTGGTCAATCTTGAAACAACCTTTTACATTAGCCCTTTGTGCAAAGTCTTTGTGTTGGGCAAACCAAATGGCTTTGTATGCCTTAAATTCGATTTTTTATTTTGAGGGACCCTAGGGTTTCTTCATCATTCCCCCTAGTGTTATTAAATGATTTGTTATTTCATCCCATGTTTTGTAGATGAGGCTCCTTATGATGGACCTCCTTACCCGAGTATCAACTTGGGTAGGAGGTTGATTACGGTGAGCCCCTCGTCCTTGGCCTTCTTCTATGGACTTCTATCCTCTTTAGAGGGGTTGATCATGGTGAGCCCCTCGTCCTTGGCCTTTTTTCTCTGGCCTTTTATCATATTCAAAGGGGTTGCTCACAGTGAGCCCCCTCATCCCTGGCCTTTTTTGTGGCCTTCTATCTTGGGTAGAGGGGTTACTAAAAGTGAGGCCCCTTATCCTTTGACTTTAATCTTTGGCTTCAATCTTATTTAGAGGGGTTGGTCACAGTGAGCCCCCTCATCCTTGGCCTTTGTTATGTGGCCTTTTATCTTGTTTAGAGGGGTTTCTCGCGGTGAGCCCCTCGTCTAGGTATTACACCTCTTCATAAGGCCATTCAATGTGGACCTCCTTGCTCTAAATATTTTCTTCTTAACTTGGGTAGTGGTATCCCCTCCAAGTGAGCTCACTCGCCCTTGGCTATTTTAGAATAGCAGATGGACACCCTTCTACATTAGTCCCCTCATACAAAAATCTTTGTGTTTGGTAGACCAAAGGGTTTTGTATGAAATGATCACTTCGTCTTGGAATATGAAAAGTTTCATGCCATCACATCATTACATTGTTCGATTTAGGATGGATGAGAGTTCCCTAGTGGCGGACTTCCTAATCTTTAGTCATTCTCTTCTCTTCATTTCTTTTTGACAGAAGGGCCACTCGAGGTGATTCCCCTCGCCCTAAATCATTTTACCTTGTTCTAGTTTATGTAGTGAGGGGGGAACCATTGGGGGTAGACCCTCTCATTTTTATGTCCGTCTTTAGCAGATGGGCCACTTATCTTGGACTTCCTTGCCCTGGGTTTTCCTCTTTATATTTACCTTTGTCAAAGGGGTCACTTGAAATCAACTCCCTCGCCATAAACTATTTGTGCCTTCGATTGTAGATGAGGGGCCACTCATGGTGGACTCCCCCACCATAAACTATTTCTTATTTTAATCTTGGCTGAGGGGGTCACTTGTGGTGGACTACCTCATCCTCAACTGTTACTTGTGTTTGTATTGAAAGATGGGCCACTCAAAGTGGACTTCCTCACCCAAATCGTAGCTTTATTGTGTTATTGCAGAGAGGTCTCTCATAGTGTACTCCCTTTCCATCATTCACCCCTTTGGTTGTGGTCTTAGCTGAGGGGTCCCTCGTAGTGGACTCCCTCGCCACGAATTACTTTTTGCTGTAGATCATTACACCTCTACAATAATCCCCTCGTGCAAAGTCTTTTGTGTTGGGCAGACTAAAAGGCTTTGTATGGTTAACGGTGACCTCTTCTATTTACTGTGAGCATTTAGTCAATTAGCATTGCCCCGTATTCGGTGCGTACTTTCATGAGATATGAGAAAATTATCATTTCTGAAGCTACCTCTCTAACTACGGGGTACTTTCATATGAGGTGAGCGAGTCATTATTTCTGAAGTTACCCCTCTAAATGTGGGGATACTAGCATCAGATCTGAGCAAGTTATTGTTTCTGAATCTGCCCCTCTAACTGTGGGGTACTTTAATATAAGGTGGAAAAGTTAAAATTTTGAACCTGTCCCTATAACTATGGGGTACTTTTATATAAGTTGGGCAAGTTAAAATTTTGAAGCTGCCCCTCTAACTATGGGGTACTTGCATATAAGCTGGGCAAGTTAAAATTTTGAAGTTGCCCCTCTAATTGTGGGGTACTTTCATATAAGTTGGGTAAGTTAAAATTTTGAAGATGCCCCTAAAACTATGGGGTACTTGCATATAAGATGGGCAAGTTAAAATTTTGAAGATGCCCCACTAAATGTGGGGTACTTGCATATAATTGCACAAGTTAAAATTTTGAAGCTTCCCCTCTAACTGTGGGGTACTTTCATATAACTGTGCAAGTTAAAATTTTGAAACTGCCCCTCTAACTATGGAGTACTTACATATAACTGAGGAAGTTAAACTTTTGAAACTGCCCCTCTAATTGTGGAGTACTTACATATAACTGAGGAAGTTAAAATTTTGAAGCTACCCCTCTAACTGTGGGGTACTTGCATATGAGTTGAGCAAGTTATTATTTCTGAAGTTGCCCCTCTAACTATGGGTTACTTGCATATAACTAAGCAAGTTAAATTTTGAAGCTACCCCTCTAACTGCGGGGTACTTGCATATGAGCTGAGCAATTTATTATTTCTAAACCCGCCCCTCTAAGTGCGGGGTACTTGCATATAACTGAGAAAGTTAAATTTTGAAGCTACCCCTCTAATTGCTGGGTACTTGCATATGAGCTGCGCACATTATTATTTCTGAAGATTCCCCTCTAACTGCGGGGTACTTGATATATAACTGAGCAAGTTATTTTTTTTCTTGAGAACAGAGGTTAGGACTTGTTCTCTAGGCTATAAATTTGTGTGAAATAATTAAAAAATAATATACATATTTTTTATTATCACTTACTCGGAAGATAACCTCTTGCTGGTCTGGTGCCAAAAAAATATTTGTTGTATCTATAAGGACTTTGCTCAATATAATTTTCCCTTGGGATGGCTATTCTTCAAATTATAATGAGGAATGACCTTCATGTCATGTACCCTCTTCTAATCTAGAAGAGGGTCTACTATTCTCTTAAGAAAGAGAAAACGCTAGTACGGTGTACATTTTTTTTATCCTTGGTACGTTCTCAATACTGTGAGCACTCCTATGCCTTTGAAGACTGAGGTACTAAACTAATTTACCTTATATATATATATATATATATATATATATATATATATATATATATATATATATATATATATATATATATATACTTGGAACTTGCTTCAAACTATGAGCGCTCCTATGCCCTTGGAGCCTGAGATATTAAACTGTTATACCTTTTATTTATACTTGGCACTTACTCAATATTGTGAGCGCTCCTATGACCTTGGAGCCTGACGTACTGAAATGTCGTACCTTATATTTATACTTGGAACTTGTTTAATACTGTGAGATCTTCGATGCCCTTGGAGCCTTAGGTACTAAACTATCGTACCTTATATTTATACTCGGCACTTATTCACTACTGTGAGTGCTCCGGTTCCCTTGGAGCCTTTAGGTGCTAAACTGTTGTGCCTTTTTATATTACTATTTTATTCAAACTTGGCACTTGCTCGACTACTCAACCTATTTCTTTGTTTTCATGTTGATACTACGAGCGCTCCGGTGCCCTTGGAGCCTTAGGTACTAAAACTATCGTAACTTTTTATATATTTTAATTTATACTTTTGGAAATACTTTTTGTGTTCTCACACCTGTTGTCCTATTTTATATAGTGGAGAAATAATAACAAATAAAAATGCACTAGGAGGTACAATGGCCTATATAAAATAATTTTACATTTTATAAGCATTAAACTTTGCTAAGAAGGTATAGTTGATACCTCATAGTTTAGTGGAAACATCTGGAGGGTTAGATTTGGGGACGATGACCCCTATGGAGTCCTCGTCACTTCTTGAGACGGGGGAGGGATCCTGGCACAGAGGCCCCATGTCACAATCTGATTCCATAGGAGATTCCTCATTGGAAGTTCTATCAGCTCAAGGTTCCTCAACCTTGATCTTGAATGTGAAGAGTTCCTCATTGGGTACCTCCATAGCCTTGGGTTCCTCATTTGAGGCTTTGATTTTGAGGGGTCCCTCGCACCTTATAAGGATGACCACGGGTTTCTCGCCTACTTTGGCTGTTGAGGATGGTTCACATTTTGGGGTGAGGATTCACCTGCCCCTTTGAATTCGAGGGGTTCCTCGACTGGGCGGGCTATGGCTAAATTGTTTTTATCTGATGATTTGAACTTCGGGGGTGCCTCATCTTCTGCCTTCATTTCTAAGAGTCTTTCGCGCTTTGTGTGGATAACCATGAATTCTTTGCCTGTTGTCAAAGCAGCGAAGGGTTACTCAAACATAAGGGGTTCCTCGCTTATCTCTCTAGCTAGCAAGGGTTTCTTGACCGCAATGGTTTCCTTGCCTATTTCTTCATTCAAAGGGGGTTTCTTGACCACACAGGATTCATCACCTGTTTCTTTCACAATTGAAGGTTCCTCGATTGATTCTTCTATGGTCTAAGGTTCCTCGCCCGTTCCTACCCTTCCATTTTCAACTGCCAACATTTCTATGTCCTCCTCACCATTGGAGGTATTTCCATTCGATGGGTTGTTATTTCAGTTGGAGGGAGGGTGTATGTCTATTGGCGATTTGACATATAGGACGAGGACTCCTAAGGGTTCCTCGCCGCTTGTTGGATGGGGAGTGACTCCTTGTATAGTGGTCCTTTATCTGGGTCCAATTTTGTTGTGGGCGCCTCAACATTTAAAAAAAAATGGCCAAGGTTACTCGTTAGAGGTTTTAGAACAAAAAAGATCCTCGTTTTTGCAGATTTAGTCACCTGATGTGTTTATGGCAGTGGGTTCCTCGATCACTGATCCAGATGCGAGGGGTTCTTTATTTAATGTTCTCCTAGCGGCGGGTTCCTCATTTGTTACTTTTACAACCAAGGGTTCCTTGATTAATTTTTTCTTGCTTTTGGGTTCCTCATTAAGGGTTGATAATATGAGGGGTTCCTCGTCCGGGTTCCACTCGACAGCAAGGGGTTCCTCGACTGACTTTTCACATATGGGTTCCTCAAACGCCGGTTTAGTTACGGAAGGTTCCTCATTATAGGTTTTGGCCGCTTTGGGTTCCTCGACAACATTTTCTCCCACGAGGGGTTCCTCAACCAAACGGATTTCCTCGCCTACTGTCATGGCCTTGAGGGGTTCCTCGAACACCGAGGGTTCCTCGCAATCACCATTGGTCGAGGTGGGTTCCTAGACCCCAAAGGGGGTCCTCGCCTACTATTCCAACATTTGAGAGTTCTTCGACTACCATTCTAATATTGGTGAGTTACTTTGTCTTTTATCGATGCGCACACTTTTTTTCTTGCTTATACTGTGCAAGTGCTCTCTTGAGTTTTCTCCTTTGCCGCTGAACTTGATAAATTTTGATGGGATATACCCCTATGGGTATGGATTCTCATTTACTTCCCGTGGGTATGGGTCTTGCAACCCCTCATATATATGAGTACCATACATTTGATAGGAGGACAACATCTTCCTGACCTCCTCCATGGTAAAAGCCTTGGAGGGTGATTCCTCCAAACTCATGCTCTTGGTTGTTGGTGAGCCTGATGGTGTCATGACCTGCTTCGGCACCACCTTTCGTGGAGGACTCATCTCTACTAAAATTTTAACTGGGGTGGCTACCCCTCCAGAGGGGGTAACTTTTAGTGTTACACAACCTTGACCCAAACTAGTTAGGTCTACATTGTTTTTCTTCAAGAGGTAAAAAATATGGTCATGAGACTCATACCTATCATCAAAGCTACTGCCGGTGAGCTGGTATACCCTGCCTGAGGACCAAGTGTCTATACTCTGGTGACCACCACAACCTCCTGAGTGGTTTGGTCACTTTATGTTCCATTACCAGGTGGAATAAAATAAAAAACTAGCTTCTTAAAAATTTTGAAACCTTCTTTGTCAGCGAAAGTGAGGATACTTCCCTAGCAGAGTCGCCAAATGTAGGAGGGTAGTGGGACTAGGGTCTATGAATAACTAGAAAGGGTGAGGCGTGACCCCCTCCAATGGATGTTGTCTACAAGGTTCTCAAGAACTTCTGGAAAACGTCAGATAAAACCTTCTCCTTTTGGTAAAAAATGGAACTCAATGTAACTCCCTCCTTGCAAGAAGATGAACGTCCACAACAATAATAGTAACTTTTCTCAAGAGGAACTCCTGAGAGTGATGGCCGTCAGTGGGGAGTGAAAGAATAAGGCACTCATCACTTAGAGAGAGAGTAGGGAGAGAATACTAGGAGGTTTTGGTATGATTTTGATAGAGTAATGGTGCTATTGAGTTTTTCTATCTATCGCGTCATGACCTTGCCAAGGTCCCTATTTATACTTGGGCACTAGGGATGAGTTGGCACTTTTGGACTCCAAAACTCATAGGGTTGGTGAGGGACAAGGTCTGGAGTGTACCATTTATACCTACTTGTGTGCAGTAACTTGTCCCCTCAGACAGGTGCCACCTGGTGCAGACCAAAGTCAAAAAGAAAATATCTTTATGCTCAATGACAAAATATTTGATTTGGTAAATATCATTTGAAATGGTAACTTGTGGTACAAACTTTGTAAACTTGAGAGATGAGGCCTCGAGGACCACCTCCTCTAAAACTATCAATCTTTAAGGGGGGGGGGGGGGGGGGGGGCTTGAGGACCCTCTCTTCTAAGAAAATCATTTTTATAAAAGTTCATTTCTTATGAGCATCCCTTTGGCTGCTCACTTCACTTGTGACAACGTGTGAGCTGTGTGTGGTATTGAGTGACTCCTAGGGTATTCTTACTAGTAATTCTATCAATTCTACGGTGCTAAGTGATTGAGGTTGCCCAACAAATCATGTTCCTCAGCCGCGAAGCCAAAACTCCCAAGACATCCCAACTGGATTATTTGACCCATGCTTTCTCAACTAGGCTACATATATAAGAAAGTGACTGTTATTAATTTTGTTCTTTTAAAGAATGACTTTTCATGATGATGAGTTGCTCGTGGTAGCCACTTCCTCATCCTATCTTATTTTCTAGAAGCTGGGGGGGGGGGGGGGGGGGAGGACCTTGAGGTTTCCTCACCCAAGATTTTCTGGAGGTTGAGGGACCTTGAGGGTTTCTCATCCAAATATTTTTCTTCCTTTGAGAGACCCTGGGGATTCCTCATCCCATATACACTTTTGGTCGTTTAGGGACCCTGGGGTTTTGGGACCCATATATATTTTGGACCATTAAGGGACCCTGGGGGTTCTGTGAACAATATGTATTTTTTGCTATTGAGGGACACTGGGGTTCCGCGACCCCTATATATTTTCTCCCGTTGAGGAACCCTGGTGATTTCGCAACCCATATATATTTTTTTGGCATTAAGGGACCTTGGGGGTTCCGCAACCCATATATATTTTCTGTCGTTAACGCACTCTGGGGGTTCCACGCCCTATATATATTTTATGCCGTTTAGGGACCCTGGGGTTTCCGCAACCCATATATATTTTTTACTGTTGAGGGACCCTGGGGGTTCGTCGATCCATATATATTTTTGGCCGTTGAGGGACCCTAGGGGTTCTGCGGAACATATATATTTTCTACCATTGAGGGACCCTAGGGGTTTCGCGACCCATATGCATTTTCTGCCATTGAGGGACCCTGGATTACCGCGAGCCATATCTATTTTCAGCCGTTATGGGACCTCGGGTGTTCCGCATCCCAAATATTTTCTAGAAGTTGGGGAGGTCTATGAGGGAGCCTCACCCCAAAATATAGTGGTCAAGCTTGAAACACCCTTCTAGAAAGTTAAATGCTAATTAAAATAAACTAGATTAGCAACATTATTTAGGTTGTTTCATTGCACTTCGCACCTAATGCTCGGGTCGGACCGGTTTGACTCACGAGTAACCTATAAATCTAGGTTAGGGCGTTACATATCTAGTCTCACTTCATATAGGACACAACCTTCTCTTCGTGATCATTACGGTACAATATGTAATCATACTTGCATGAATTCATAAATTTGTAGTTCAAACTCATACCCTTCAAGCTTTACTTCAAGCTTGGATAATTGTCCGGTAATGTGTTCTCTTTTAGGAGAATGTATTTAACTCATTTAAGAATTTCATTTGCATTACTACCCAATAATAAAAATTGACTCTTCTAATTATGCCAACCAATCATTGCCTATAATACCGAGTGCTCTTCATTGTAATTTTTATACAACAGTCTAGCCGCATCAACTTTCAACCATATACATTCCCAATCAACTTGTAATTCAAAATCAACTTGTTCATTGACATTGTCATAATGCACATTATTTGTGTCCATAGGTTGGTGGTTTTGATGGTAATGGACTCCGTAATCATCATCAATTAGGTCGATTAAAGGACGAAGTGTTAGTGAATCATGTACCACTTCCACTTGGTGGGGTTCCATTATGCGGACGGGTACCAATAATTCTTTCAAAAAATATGATACATTTTTTACCATGGTATCTCCAAATCTTATAATCTTGAAAAATTATCCACTTTAGTAAATGCATCTCAACGTCTTCTAAAGACCTATATTTTTCGTTCATATAACAAGTGCACAAACATGAAATCTCGTCACCTTTAAGATTTCTATATGAATATTTGATAAATTCTTGAATGATCTTTAGATGATGGTTTGATATTAGGTTACTCTCCCCCATCCACTCTTTGTATTGTGGCAAATTCATTTAATAATCTTCAAATTTCAATTATCACGTATTAATATGTTAAAGCAAAGGTCATGTAGCATAAAAGAACACACAAAATCATATTCAACACAACCTAAACTCAAATTAAAGTAATTTAGATAAATAAATATTATTACAAATTTTTCTCAAATATTACAAATTATCAAACATTGTTCATGTCCTCGTCTTAAACAAACAAAAAAAAAAAACTGGTCATGTGATAAAATAATTTGCGTACTATTACAATTCTTTCCCTTATTCGTTGTTAACATGCACAAGCATATCTTCAGAACTATTATATATTTGATCAACCATAATATGAGTCTCACCAATCTAGAAAGGTCTTTTATGTACTTTAGTTCTAATAATTACGGAGTTGAGTGTGCACATGCCTATAACCCTAATATTGTTCAGGTCCTCTGCGAGTGGATGACAAAGATCCACAAACTATGACTGGTGGAGGCACTGAGAAGGGGAATATTGAATGCGGAAGGATTTGTGATGGGAATGTTGAAGGAGGTAGCATTTATGAGGGCAAACCTGGAGTGGAGGGATAAGGAAGGCCTTAGGAAAGAGGGTAGGAGAAACCTTGAGGAGGGGTCAAAACCCTTGAGTAACAAAGGATATAAGGCACTCGATTTCACACGTAAAGAATCACAAGTAACTTTTTATCTCATGGACATCCCCATCTATTTTGGAATGACATTCCTATTGGCTCGTGATACGATTCTTGATCTAAGAAAGATCATCCACGAGAGGTGAATTATGTTTTAATTTGGTTTTCGGCGTATGTTATCCAATACCTCTCGTCCTCACACTTTTGTCAGCTCCAAAGGTTTGGGTCAATGCATCATTTTCAATGCCTTTGTAAGGGCTCAAATTATACTGGATATTAATGTCCTCGATCGATTCCAGAGTCTCATCCATGTGCGGTGGGAATTTAATATCTTTGCCATTTCGAGCATGCACGTATAAGTTGGTACGATTAGTTTTTTTGCAAGCATCTGGATAGTCCTTTGTCTTATCTGACCATTTACTCTTCAAATCATCATAAGATTTGGAGACCAAACTATGGATATCAATTTTTTTCTCCCTAATTTTCTTACTCTTATCCCTTCGGACCAGCTTCTTGTCCATCGCCTAGTTTTTGAGAAACCTATTCCATTGATCAATATGAATTTTAACATTTGGAGGCACTCTGTCTCTCAGAGCCAAAATGCAAATCTTGATTCCCCCTTCGAGTAATGTCTCTGCGGAAGGTTTCATCGATATGTTCTTAGTGGTTCAACAACCTGAGAAAGAACCTTTTGCTTTAAACGATCAAGAAATAAAAAAAACTTGCAATTGATGGCTTGATCAATTTTGTTCCAGTTATCTGAACCCCAGACTTATACATTCATTTTCCTAAGCGACAAACACTGGGATTTAAAGATCTAGATGTCCTTTTTATTGTCACTAAGATTATTCCCGAGACGGGAGAACCCAATGAACTTCTTCTCATTTAACTAGGAGGTATCGGGAGCATTAGGTGTAGGCATGGGAGTAATAAGGGTCTATTTCCTACTCATAGTTGGAGTAGTGGACTGAACCAATGGTAGAGTAGAGAATTTCTCACCATATGTTAATGATAATTCTCATTGGGGTATATGAGATGAGAATCCTGGGTGGGGTGTCACCTCATCACTTGGTACATTTTTTCCATTTCCACTCGACATTATCTAAAGATGGAATAAAATAATAAGAGATGAAATCATTATAATAATATGCAATTATAACAAACTAATCAAGTTTATAACTATATATATGTATCCACCTTCTCATAATAAGACTTTAAAATTTGTTCAACATGTCTGATCTCTATCCATTCAGTATTAGTTTTTAAAAACCTATGGATTTTACCACATGGACAACTAGGAGGAAGCATATATATCATTAAGATATAGATGCCCGTGACATGAGTGCAGAATCTTATCTTCTTCAACTTATTGTCAAGATTCAATTTAATCTGAATATATCGCGAGACATCACAGTCTTAGTCAAATGCTCTCTGTACGTAGTTTTACACACAATGGGTGGACATTTTTTTGCCTTCTCTGATAGCATAAGTAGGGTTAGGGACACATCCGGAATATGTTCGCAAATTATATTCTTTATATCCACATCCTAGCTTTTTGTCATGAACAATAGAATACGATCGAATAGGTAATCTTGTTGGAGATATTCTCCGTGATTTGTAAGGTAGTTAAAGGTTCGATCTTCTTATTCCCATACTTGTAAATGTGAGTACCTTCTAAATGGTGAGCACTAATAAAAGAGGTATATGTGTAGTCCAATTGCAACCTCTCATACTCTTAATTCTAGTATTTATCACCGTGCCTCAATTTTCTTGAGAAAATATATGAGGGTGTGAATATGAGTCATACAAGTGATGGCTTTAATTAATCATTAGCTAGTTATTATTTTTCAACCGATTCAAATTAAGTTTACCTTATTTTAACATATGAGTCCTATGAAAATGGATATAAATTGGAACCATGCATTCAAGTAAGCGTATATTAGTTTCATTAATGATTTGAGTGATCACAAGTACTCTTCTCTAAACCCCATGCATGTGAAGTCTCACCGAAGTCAAATCCAAACAAGGAAACCCCCGATACACTTACATTTAGATATGGTAATCGTTAAGAAACATTTTGTTTGGGTTTATTATGAGGGAGTATGGTAAGAGTTTGAAAGTATATGTGTACTGTCAATCCAAGCAATCCACCATAAATATCCAACAACCAACTAACAACCAATAATTATCCCATACTCATTCTATCATCCATATGATAAAACACAAGACAAAAATAACAATCTCTTAAGTAAGGGCTTATATATGTTCTTGCATAAAAGAGACATGTAATTAACACAAGTGTGTTACATCATAAGGGATCATATGTGTTCTTGCATAAAAGAGACATGTAATTAACTTAACTGTGTTACATCATAAGGGCTCATATATGTATCAAGTGTCCCAAGTCATTAATAATGCATTCACGTTAATTTTTATAACATGAATGGTATTCTTATAGTAAATCTCATCAATTTGGTTCGTAAATACCAAAATCACTACTATCAAAGCATATTGTACAATCCCACTAAGCATGCATAATTTTTGAATTCACTAACTCTAAATTTAAGTCTATATCTAACACTATCTCATCTTAATCGTCAAATTCTATAAATGGGGTCCAAATCTTAAATATTAATTTTTCCACGTTTTGGGTTTTAGAATTTAGGCTTTAGGGCTTGTAGTTTTCAATATACAATTTAGGGTATATGATATAGGTACTAGGGTTTAGGTTTTATTTTTTAGGTACTAGGGTTTAGGTTTTAGGGTTTAGGTATTTGGGTTTAGTCATTAGGGTATATTGAATTGGGCTGAAGTTTTAGGCTTTAGTAAATAGGGTTTAGGGTAACTAGGGTATTTTAAGAATTAGGTACTTTAAGAATTGGGGATTTTTCATTAATTAGGGTATTTTCCACTAATTTTTAAACTGGGTCAAATTTTCCACTAATTTGGGTTTAATAATTGGAAATTTTAAATTAGTTAAAATACATACACATAAAAACACATACATATATATATTCACACCCGCATACATACAAGTATATAATACACATACATACATACACATTATTTAATACACACACATATACATATACATACACAATATATAATATATACATACACACACACACACACACACACACACATATATATATATATATATATATATATATATATATATATATATATATATATATATATAGAGAGAGAGAGAGAGAGAGAGAGAGAGAAAGAGAGAGAGAGAGAGAGAGAGAGATAGAGAGAGAGCCCTGATAATGTAGAGAGAGAGAGAGAGGTCGGCACCGAAGAGATAGCGCATAGAGAGAGATTTCCGCAGGAGAGAATGTAGAGAGAGAGTGAGTTCGAGTGTGAGAAGTGAATAGTGAAAATGATGCAGAGTGTGGTGGGTTTTATCAAAAGGCGGTAGTCATGGCCCTAGACTATGACCAATTAATTTTCCACGTCATCAATAGGGTCATAGACGAAGACCATGACCATGCTGATGATGTGGGAAAAATTAATTGGTCACACCTTTTGGTCAGGGTCTAAGGTCACGACCAAAAACCATGAACTATTGATAATAGTCATGGCCTAAAGTTGTGACCCATGAACTGAAAACCTTGACTTAGTCATGGTTTTAGTCATGGCCATGGGCATGACCCCTGTTAGTGCGAATTTTAGCAAACTTTTGGTGCCACAATGGCCACGGTATTATCATGGACTAGGGTAGTGACCACGGTGGTCACGGTCTATGGCCATGACCATATCTACTTTATATCATGCTGATAAGTGGTCATGGACCTGGTCATAAGTTCATTGACTCCGGTCACGGTCGTTGGCTGTGATGATCGGGTAACAGTCTAGGTGCTAAGTTGACATACAAAGCCTAAATTTTTGGAGAAACAGTTAAGCTACTAAGTTGACTTAAAAAATGTAATTTTTTCTCAGAAACCTTAGTAGCAAGCTACCAAGGTGACTTACAAAGTGTAATTTTTTTGGAAACCTTAGTAGTAAGCTACTAAATTGACTTACAAAGTGTTAGTGTTTTTAGAAACCTTAGTACTAAGAAACTAAGTTGAATTACAAAGTGCAAATTTTTAGAGAAATCTTAGTAGTAAGCTACTAAGTTGACTTACAAAGCATAATTTCGTGGCCCGGATTTATGGATCACCCATGGTCAACCCGATCCGACCTGAGCGTTAGGTGTGAACTTCAATGAGATAACGTATGTAAAGTTTCCGGTGCATTTTTATCCAATCAACATTTCACTTTTTTAGCACCTAATTTCCATTTAAATCGAACTAGGTGAGGGACCCGTGGGAAGTATTCCTGGGATCTAAGCATACAGAGGCACTAGCTCAAAAAAGAAAAGGTTACCTACCTATATAACGCTTTCAAAATGCGGAACCACACCTAACCTACCACAACAAAGATGATGGAATGAGCGGAATGCCTAGTGGTGAAATACAAAGATGCAAAATAGAATTGAAGGAAAGAAATGAGACTCTAACACATTATCCCTACGTGCACATGCAACTACCTTACCTATATACACATATATAGTTTAATGCATGAAACTGTTTTTATTCCATAAACGTTACTTATCATGGTTAATCCACCTTAATAGTATAAAATAACTTCCTTATTACTTGAATTGACATTTATTTCTTTATTTAACATAACCGGTCAAATATTTTAATTAATACCTCTTGTTAAACGAAAATCATTTCTTTTTCCGAAATTTCCTCACTACTCATGCCAAATTTACCTTAGAATTTTCATTGAAAATCATCCCTTGAACACACGCAAGCACCGAGTTAGAAAATACTTATTTTTCTTTGAAAACCATTTATAAACACATTATTATGTTATGTATGGGTTAAACATCTTAGGTTGCTTAACTTACCATTTCATGACTTCACTTTACCATTCCTTTAATTTATGTACATTAACTAGTTCTCACATTACTTGAGCATTTTATCCTTTATCGGAACATTTATTAATTATTTCATGATCGGTTGAATTTTCACATATTCATCACACAACCCATTTATTGACATGGTCCCCTTTTCAATATCTTTTTCTCGGAATGTTCCAATATCTGTAGAGTTTAACGAGCTCCACACAGCCGGCTATGATACCATATTCACTCCCAACGATTTTGGGTCTTCCCCCTAGGACTTCGGGCCCACCTTAATTATTTCGGTATCATTCGAGTCCATATTAATGTGTTTTAACATTTTTCATATGTCCACATTAATCCACTTTCCTTTTGCCGATCGAAGTTAAAACCCGTGGTTTCACCCCGGCTTGTGTTACACATTAAAATCATGAATTCTTGTCTTTTATAACCTTTCATTGATTTTATCTTAAAAACCAATGTTCATTTAGGACCATTTTGTGAAACAAATTTTTCATCATTTTTATTTCATAAAAATGTTCCACTTTACATAAAATTACCATTCTACCTATTTGTTTTCGAACTTGTCCGTTTCTCCACTTCACAAGTATTATTTTTTAGAACATTAATAAGTTATCCACACTAAATTCTTAAACGTTTTTAATCCATTAACACTTTGGAGTAACATACTCCTCAAGTTTTAAATCTCTTTTGTTTCATTACTTTCTTTTTTCTAAGAAATCATTGAACATTTAAAGATTACTTTATAAGAAAAAACATTTTCCTTTTATTAACACTTATAGTCTTGAAACCATACACTCATCACACTTTTAACACCTTTCAAACCTTAAGGGAAGAAATCTCTATTTTCCTTATTTCATGTTTAAACCCAATAAAACCTTCATCAAACTTGTTTATATACTCATCATCAAAATACTACAAGTTTAAATGCATGAGAAGATGGATTTTAAGTCAAAAAATCGTATTAAATGCGTCTAACATATTATATATTCTAGAAAATTTCATAATTTTTGCACAAACATACATTTGAAGACAACACATTTTTTGTTTCTTTAAAACTTGGTTAAATGTCCATTTACATGAAAACGCATTTTTATCCCATAAAATCTTTAAACACGAAGTTTTCTTGAAATATTTGATTTTGCTCAAAACCATTGAAACCCTTTTGTAAAATCATTTTCACAAGTCATAAGAAATATCATTCTTAATTCATATATGCAGCATACTCTTACAAACTTTATCTACAAGACCAATGCAATGGGAAAATAGAGTTTTAAAACTAAATAGTAGAGTTTCCCCACCTCAAATTGGGGTCCAAAAAAGGTAAGATGAAGGTAGAAGAAGATGGAAACCTCCAACCATCTAAGGTGGACTTAAAGAGGTTTCCTATCTCTATAAAGCTTGTCTCCAAGAAATATAAGAAAAACCCTCTTCAATACTCCATGACTCTTCCACTTTCTTCTTCTTCTTCTTCTTCTTCTTCTTCTTCTTCTTCTTCTTCTTCTTCTTCTTCTTCTTCTTCTTATTATTATTATTATTATTATTATTATTATTATTATTATTATTATTATTATTATTATTATTATTATTATTATTATTATTATTATTATTATTATTATTATTATTATTATTATTATTATTATTATTATTATTATTATTCTTCTTCTTCTTCTTCTTCTTCTTCTTCTTCTTCTTCTTCTTCTTCTTCTTCTTCCTAACCCCCCTCCCCCCCCCCCCCCCCCCCAACAACATCTCCAAATTTCGTAGTATATAAGGCTTAAATATGATGGAATACTTGTGAAATACAATGTCACAATGTGGAGGGATGGTGGTTGAAAGGTGGGAGAGATATCAAGGCTAGAGAGAGAGAGAAGCAAAATCTGATGCAAAAATGCCTTAGAATGGGCAACTCAGACTTAAATAACCCCCAAACCCATAAGGTACATATTTCTCAAATGCCCCGACACTTAATCCTTTGAGCTGAAGGTAATCTAGTCTCTAGCCCCACGTTTTATACGGTCCACTGAGAAGTTGACACATCATTAAATTAGACAACCCATGTTGTGAGATCACATTAAAATAATAAGATTTTCAAAGTCGGCTATGATCATTCGAAGGACCCTGAGCTTTATTCGAACGAAGTTGGTCGCTCTTTCGAACGACCCTTCCAACGAAGCATTCTAATGAGATGTCAGCACATACAAAGAATAGATTGAACCTAGTCTCGTTCAAACGACCTTTATATCCCTCGATACGAACTTTGTGACTTAAAAATTCCAGTTCGACAAGAAAAAATTTCCCCAAATTGTATTATGGTACCACTCAGTAAGTCCAAAGCCTCATTCGGCTATACCGAGTCACTATATTATACGAGCATGACCAAGTGTCAGGAAGGTGTTTTATTCTTACCCCTATAGGAATTTTTTTCCACAAATATTTTAATTGATCAAGGATCTTTTAGGACTAAGTCATTGAAGTCGTCAATCGTCAAAAGCCATCATATGCCGTTCCAAAGGGGCTATCACTAAATAACTTGACATGCAACATTTTCTAATGCTCACTAATGAGGTTAGCCATTAAACTTTACAAAATAGTCCTTGAGTCTCCATTTACTCAATGATCGAGTTCAATCAATCCCTAAGGCTTCTCTGCTAACAACCGAGCATACCGACGCCTTTATTGGGCAACACTATTTAAGGGTCAACATGCACCCAAGTGCATATGACATATAACTAACCACGCATTTCAGTGCCATAAATTGTTTCAATTCTTAGGACTACCTCTTTTGAGCCTCCTCAAATTCTCGACTCTTCCTGACCAAGAAAAATCACTTAGCCTCGATAGAAACCTCGCATCATAATCCCCTCTTAATAGGGGAGACATGCCACTAAATTCCAAATCATATATACAACCAACACCATTCCATATGACCCTTTGATAAACCTAGGTCATATGTACTAATATGGATCTCTCTCCAAAGTGTTAAACCAATCCACCTACCATGACAAATACTAGTTAGTGCAATTTTTACCCAAGTTTTGGCACTAAAAGATGACCTTAAGTCATTATCCTTCTCTTTTTAACTAGAGCCACTGACTTCTATGTGGACCAATCATAAGATCATAATTTCTAAGGTGAATGGATAGTATAAGAAAACCGTGTGGCTGAAATATACACAAAACTATGTGTAATAGAAAGGATACCTCAGATAACGGTGCACCTAGGTACTGAGCTGCATTGAACATTCCATGTCCAAAGGGACTCTATTGGGATAAAATGCATCGTGTTATAACATGGTAAAAATATGGTCTACCATAATCGTGGGAACATAATCCTCAATCACCGGAATAAAAAAGGACGCAAGGAATCAGAAAGAATGAATAACTGTCTTGGAAAAAGTCCTCTTCGCATGCAATGAACTATGTTATATGAAAATCAAACTTATACCACAAGATTAAAGTCTATTACTCCTCCTAAATTTGGTACTAACCTAACCACACACTTGGGCTCCATTCATCAATCACGATGAATAGAATCACAAACCATTCATCCTCATAAAATGAAAGAAATATCAGGATATATTATTCTTCAAAAATTCAAATGCCAAACTTCCCTCCTTACGGGTATAACTTCCCCCTTTAAATACCTAACATACATGAAAAACTCCATTTGAAGAATGCCTAACGCCTCTGTCAAAGTCGACCTTGTCCATATCTCTACCTACATCATGACCAACCTAATACACTTAGGTCATTTTCATTATGATACCATGATTGTATCCCACGCATCTTCTTAAGAGGTACCCCACTAAGCGAAACATTCAACTTATAATTAACCTTTACCTATACAAGGTCGTCGCTGAGTTCATCTTCAGATTATACCCCAACTGAATTTATGTGACGGTTACACCGATCTCCATTAAAATTCTAAGGGTAGTAAGTGTTACATAAGGATACATCTCCTAGTCCATATTGGTTTGGGAAGACATGACAAGAACTAACCCCTTCCTTGTTAGGGCTATTCTAACTTATGCCGTTGACAAATGCCGATACACCAATCATACTTCGATATCCCTCTTGGGGTTCCATTTTCAAGTCTCCAATATGACATCATCAATTTAAGTCCCGAATTTATCTCTTAGTACTCTTCGAAATCAATTATTACATTGCCTACAATAGTCATCACAGACACCCAAGAATTACGCCCAATCGAGATGAAAGATTCTAATTTCTCTTAAAATGTTACATCACCCATTTGTGCCAATTAGAATGATAGTACCATACACTTACGCTATCTGACTTCCTTAAAATTTTACTAATAACCTAAGATCATCACATGACTCTCAACACTACTACCATTGGAACACTACCATTCCATGAGACTGAATTTGATTCATTTTCTAAGGAAGCCAAGGATAACCCACACAAAAGTCATTAAAACCTAACAAGATCGCATCATCTATGACTCTCTTACCGTAGATATGCTCTACAAATTTTTCAACATCCACGTTGCGACCATCAAACCTTCAAAAGGACACTAGTCTACAAGCCTCTACACTTGGTGAACTTTAACCTTTGCGCACCTCAAAGCATCACAACAAGTTGACTATTTCCCTTTTTGAATGAGATACCGACATAGGTATAACCTATGACTCTCTCATTGATATCCCAAAAGAATTCGAAAAACTTCTTCCAGATGATTGGTATTCTCAATCACGTGTCAAATCCTGGACTGACATTACTAAGGATTTTAGAAAGATACACAACATCGTATACAACCTATGGGCCTCTAGATCTACATCACTGACATCACTAGGCATCTTATTCCTTAAGTTACACCGTATTTTCTAAACTCTGTCATGGAAGAGTATCTAGATCTCACTCCTAAGTCACTTTAACCATCATTGTTTCTTATGTAACATACTTACCATAACTTGCCCATAACTCTCATCATACCTTGTGAGGTATAACTTTCAATCAACAACCATCAAGGCACTCATTTACGATAATAGTATCTTATCGACTCAGACTGAGTACATGCCACTAAGTGTTTACCGATATGATTACTCATATCTATTGAATCACCAACTATCTATAATATGACACTGCCCCAAGGATCCAGTTCGCGTAGTCACATCATCTTTACTAACTACCCAAAAGTACCTGACCACAAAACTTAAGGCATTCCTATCACAATCAACACCACTTAGGCATGACATTCTAGTCACCCAATCTCTAAAATTGAGTTTACAAATCCATGTCCCTAACTACATGGACGTCATTTAATTCTATTAACATCTTAGTGGACCTCTCACATCATTAAGGGTTAACACATAAGCACCTCACACTAAAAACTGCGGTGTTGCCGCTACTAGCTCACACAAACACTCTCCAATCAATAACATATCTACATTTGACTTGTTTAGTATGTGATTTCCTATGTAAATTTACTAGTCCATTTTCACCTAAATAAAATTTGACTTGTTTAGTATGTGATTTCCATTTAAATGAAACGACATGAGGGACTTATATGATGCATCCCTAGGATCCAAGCATACAGATATACTAACGTAAAAATAAAAAGGTTACTTACCTTTACAACACTCTCAAAATTTGGAACTGCACCCAACCTGCTATCACAAAGACGACAGAATGAATCGAATGCCTATTGGGAAAATAAAATGATGCAATATAGAATCCAATGACATTAAAGTATGTATGTGTATATATATATATATATATATATATATATATATATATATATATATACTTTAATGCATGAAACCATTTTAGTTCCTAAAACATTAATTATCCCGATTAATCCACCCTAATTTTATAAAAGAACTTCCTTTTTACTTTACTTAACATTTATTTCCTGATTTGACATATTTGGTCAAATATTTTTAGCAATAACCCTTGTTTAAGGAAAATCATTTCTTTTTCCAAAATTTCCTCATTATTCATGCCAAATTTACGTTAGTATTTTCATTGAAAATCACCCCTTCAATACACGCAAGCACCATGTTGGAAAATAATTAATTTTATTTGAAAACCTTTTATAATCACATGCTCATGTTACGTATGGGTGAAAATTCTTAGGTTGCTTAACTAATCACTTTATGACTTCATTTTACCGTTCCTTTACTTTATGGACATTAATAAATTCTCACATTATATGACCACTTTATCCTTTATCGGAATGTTTATTAATTAATCCAAGTTAGGTTGCGTTTTAACATATTCATCACACAACCTATTTTTTGACATGTTCTAGTTTTCACTATCTTTTTCTCAGAATCATCCAATATCCGCAGACTTTAAGGGGTTCCACACTTCCGACTGTGCTACCAATTTCTCTGGCCCCAGATTTTGGGTCTTTCACCCAAGGGTTCGAGCCCTCTTTAATTATTTTGGTATCATCTGAGTCCATATTAATGTGTTTTAATAATTTTAAGATGTATGTATTATTCCACTTTATTTTTTGTTGGTTGAATCCAAAACTCGGGGTTTCACCCCAACTTGTGTTACACTTTAAAATCATCATCTCTTGTCCTTTACACTCTTGCATTAATTTTATCTAAAAAATCATGTTCATTTATGACCATTATTCAACATTTTTTTCTATAAAAATGTTCCACTATACGTGTAATTACCATTTTACCCATTTGTGTCAAAAGTTGTCCTCTTCTCCATTTCATAAGTGTTATTTTCCAAAATATTTTGAGTTTACAATAGTAGTATCTTAAATGTGTTTAATTAATTAACACTTATTTAATATTTAATACTTTGGCGTAACATACACCTCAAGTTGAAAATATCTTTATTTCAATACTTTCTTTTTCTAAGAAATCATTGAACATTTAAAGACTACTCTGTAAGAAATATACCGTTTGCCTTTTATTACCACATGTTGTCTTGATAGCATACACTTATCACACTTTGTCACACACTTTAAGGATGGAAATTTCTATTTTCCTTATTTCGTGTTTAATCCCAAGAAAATATTCATCAAACTTGTTTATATACTCATCATCAAAATACTACATCTTTATATGCATGAAAAAATGAATTTTAAGTCCAAAAATTCTATTAAATGGGTCTAAGATATGATGCATTCTATAAATTTCATAATGTTTGCACAAACCTACATTTCAAGACAAGAAACATTTTTGTTTCTTCAAAACTTGAATGAATGTCCATTTACATAAAAATACTGAATTTTCCCAATACATCTTTGAAACATTTATTCATAAAATAGTCCCCAAAATAAACATTCAACCAATATTTTTATTCCATAACATGTTTAAACACTAAGTTTTCTTGAAAAATAATTTTTTTCTCAAAACCATTGAAACCCTTTTGCAAATCCATTTCACAAGACATAAGAAATATTATTCTTAAATCATAAATACGCCCTACTCTTACAAACTCTAACTACAAGGCCAACACTATGTAAAAAAGAGTTTTCCCATCTCAAATGAACCTCAAAACATTGAAGGGTGAAGGTAAAAGAATATCTAAACCTCCCACATCCTAAGGTGGCCATAAAGAGGTTGCCTTGCTCCATAAAGCATGTCTCCCAGAAAGCTCCAAGAAAAACCACATTAAATAACCCATGATTTTTTCCACCTTTTTTTCTTAAAAAACAAATCCCATCAATATCTCCAAATTTTGTAGCTTTACTCAACAGTGGTGGAGATGGGCGTATAAGGCTTAAATATGATGGAATACTTGTGAAATATGGTGAAACAATGTGGAAGGATGGTGGTGTAGGCTGGTTTGTTGTGGTTGAAGGGTGGGAGAGCTCTTAAAGATAGAGAGATAGAGAATAACATTTTGTTTAATGGCAATACCTCAACAATGGTTTTATGAGAACGAGGAAACATATCCAGAAGAAGCACAGTTGTGGCCATTATGTCCACCTGTAGTTACGACAGTAACCTAAGTATTGATAATCCAACATAAGATGTAATAACAACCTTAATAAAGATCTTATTCAACCTACCTTAACATAATTGGCTGGAGGGACCACAGTCAACGACAACAACTCCACTGAAGTTAAAGGATTCAAGGGAAGGTAAGATTCAACAGTTTCATTTAGAACCACTAATTGTTCTTTGGCCATAGGTAATTTTTGTGCCAAAGAAGCAGCACGCGTAGAGGGGGACCTCGATGAATACGTAAGCTCAGTCGTTAAAGAGTGGAACAATGGAGAAAGAGCAACGTGGGTGTCTTCATTAACTACAATTAAGGGTTCTTTAGATAGAAGGTCGTCATAAATAATTACAATACCTAATGGAGATGAAAGAACATCATGTAAAAAGAAAATCAAGGAAAATGTTATAGAAGATATTTTTGAATAAATAAAAAGTTCCACACTTAGTGAAGATTTATCGAGTGAGCTTACTGAGGTTTCTCGGACTAAGCATCATTCATGAAACAATCCTCCAAAACACCATTTAGTTTATCTATTAAAGTTTTCCTAGAGGAACCTTGTGGAGAAAGTAATATGAGTTATGATCAAACGTGCTTGACTTTGTTTCTTCATCAAATATTTCTTTCATTGAGGAGGTACATAAGTTGGAGATCCTTTATCCATTGGAATTTCTAGAGAAGCATGTTTTTAATGAATGCGAGAAATAATAAAATCATCAATTGTGTGACATCTCTCTATACAACCTAAATCATCACTTGTACTAACAGGAATGTTATTCATTTTAGATAGAACGTCCTCTACATTAAATTCACCTTTTCAATAAGATATAGTTGGAGAAGGGGAAACAGACTCTAGTTGTATGACAACCACCACAGAGGAACATCGAGTTGCTTTGGACTTCTTGGGAGTTTTGGATTTTATGGGACCTGTATTTGATGGATCTTTTCTTTTTGCACCAATGTCTCCTTTCTTGGCTTTCTTTCCCCCTTGAGCAATCTCACTAACTAGGGGAAAAAAAGGGAACTCTGTAGGTGGATCAATTTTGGTGGTTCTTAGATCAAACTCCTAACCATGAATGGAGTTATTTTTAATGCCAAGTTCTTTGGGCCCAAAACATTCCACAATGGGATAAATCAGCTGAGTTATCACGAAAGATCTAAACAGACTTAGTTGGACTAGTCAAAATTAACAGAGCTAGGTTATTGAAACATCTCAATGCCTTCTATTTTTAGGAATGAGCAATCTTTTATTAAAATAATTATAAAGAGAAAAGACACTACGATGATTGAAATGAAGAAATTCAACATTAAACAAATCATTGATTTTGTTATTTTGGAAAATGGGTAGAGGGGGACACCTTTGTCGAAAAAAAATTGTTTGGAATAATGATGGGAGTTGTAATCTTGAATTTGTTTCCCCCACTCAATAAATTAAGGAAGAAGGATGGGTGTAAGTAGAAATACCGCAACTAATGAAGTATCTTCAACCACATACACTTAAAAAAAATTCAAATGAAATGTGTAAGCTTCGTCTTTAAAGAATGACCATATATTAGCATGAGTTTTCATAGAGTAAGGTTTATCGACAAAATCACTTTAAACATCAATCAAAGGAAGTAAATTCTTCTTATTTTGTTTATGGTTCCAATGCAAAAATCTTGGGCGCCTAGCTAGAAATTTGTTATTTTTTATTTTAACTAATTAAAGATTGGGAAACCTATTATAGGGGAGACCCATCAATAGAGTTGTGTTTTCAAAGTTGGAGACATCATATGTACCAACATTTCTATCCATGAACTTTATATAATCAAGTATACAAAGATCCCAACATTATAACAACCAAATGAATGCTGACTCCATGAGCCACTGACTGAGCAATTTACTAATTCTCTACATGGATGATCATTAGGATTTCTAGGTAAGAAGAAGCGATAAAGCATGCATAAAAGGTAGGAAACTAGATATAGAAGATGATACTTTCTAGGACCAAATGGTATATTAGTTATTATACCCTTTTCCTTTATTTACTTCATCAACTTCAAAGGAACTTGATAAAACTATTTGATTAGCTTACCAACAGAGGCCATTGAAGAATCACAAATTCACTCACAGCAAAGTATATCAAACTTCATTTTATCTTTAACCTCCTTCCTATCCAAAGGTTCCTTTTTATAAGGAACAACACCACATCACCCTATTCCCATCAGTTCACACACATCTTCTAATGTGACTATGAACTCACCCCAAGATGTCACAGAAGTGTGAGACAAATAATTCCACCAAAAAACTAACAGCTGGATCACAGAGTTTTTCTTGAGAGGTTAAAATCTCCAAACTAATAAGAAACATTAAATAGACTAACTTGGAGAAGAGTGTCCTTATGCTTCTTATAAATGTAAGTTTTCCATGTAGAAAAACCCTCAGGTGAATCATCTGGTGCCTTAAAGTCAATATTGGAATATGAAAAGTCTCCCATGTCCAATCGAAGTCTTAAGATACTATTAGGGGAAAGATTACCTCCCTAGAAATGATTCTTAGGTTGATCGACTACCGATAAAGGATCTTTGAATCCTTCAAAATTTATTAAAAAGGCCCTTCCTACTTCCCAAATTTTTTATCTCCCCAAACTATGGAGCATGATGATAACGCTTAAATAAAGCTTCCTTCTCTGTTCATTTAGATGATGGAGTCCCATGTAATGCCCTGTGTTGATGTCTAAAATTGGTATTGATTTATATGAAGACAATGTCATAATCATAGATAAAAAAATAAGAGAAAAATAAGTGAGACACGAGAATTTTTAAGTGGTTAAGCTATAAAGATAGTCTACGTCCACTATGATTGTATTGTCATCGACGAGTACATAAAATTAGGTATTATTATTAGAATAATGACCTTGTACTTTTTTCTCCTGCCTTTTGTGAAAGGAATACATTGTATTTATAGTGACCCGAAGATCAATGGTTGGGATGCTTTTAAATATTTAGGAATTTACACCCATACATAATGAATGTGACTGTTGATAGTATTCGACACATGTTAAATGACTCTAGGCTACTTTCCACGTGATGAATGTTTATATGTAGTGATGGTTTGTATTTTTTAGGTTGGTTGGCCTGCTAGCCAGTCAACTATTTTCTGAGTCGATCAAGTAATTGATGACTAAGACTATTTCCACACAAAGGGATAGGTGTCCATTCCTAATTTATCCATGCAGATGGATAATTTACAACATAAATAAAGCCCCCAATGCTTCATTATTGATATTTTGTTGACAGGATGAAGCATAACTCAAATAGGGTTGCTCGATAATCTTTTATGGTTTTTATCAACTACCAACTTATAGGACTTGTAAAGTTTTTCATCATTTGATTATGTGATGGTAATTTCGTGAATAATTAAAATTTTAGAAAATTGCCAAAGGGCGTATCAGTAATTTCTCACCTTTGGAGCTATGAATCCATGAGAATGTCAATCGTCTATAGTTAATCATTACTTACACTATTTTCTATGGAAGATATAAGAGATGAGATTTTGGCTAAATTTTGTACCATAAATTTTAAAATCATCAAACTCTCTTTCATCCTCAATCTTTTCATCTCCAAACTTTCATTTTGTGCCCATTCTCACTTGTGCTTCTGCCATTACTTTCTCTGTAAGCTTTCTTATTCCCTTTCCTTTGGTTTCTTTCTTTGTTGTAATCATGGTGTATATTGTTCGTGAGGAATCTTTAGATGAATTTATGAGGGAAAGAAATATCCCTGATTGGGTAGAATTAGAAACGCATGTTCCTCAAATTAATATTTATTCATTACCTGAGGGTCATTAGATCCCCTTGATATTTATACATG
Source organism: Sambucus nigra (assembly GCA_949130495.1). Lineage (NCBI taxonomy): Eukaryota > Viridiplantae > Streptophyta > Magnoliopsida > Dipsacales > Adoxaceae > Sambucus > Sambucus nigra. The sequence goes on along the minus strand of OX422214.1, from coordinate 375,414,256 downwards.
AGTGTGGTATTACCTTTCCCCCCAATCATTTCATTATGGAGTTTTGTCAATATTTTAACATTGCCCAGGCTAGGGTAGCCCCCAAAATATGGAGAATAGTAAATGGGATTCATAGACTTAACCAAATTTACAGAACCTATGTCGGTATCCCTGAGCTGTTATTTTTCTACAAGTGGGTTACTAGTGACAATAGTTATTACCAGAAAACTAGGTTTGTTAATAGGTCCTTAGTAGTCAACTTACCAGATTCCAATAAGGACTACTTCGGTTATGAAGTAATAACGAAGAACTGGCAACATGATCCTCTTCAAAGAGGAAAAGTGTATAGTGGGCCCAGACACCCTTTGGAAGGACATGGCATAGGATACTGAACTTGATATTATATATATTTCTTTCCTACTGACCAACTGTTTGATGATATGTTGACTAATATTTCTCGTCTTATTTTATATAGTGGGGAGCAAGAAAAAATGTCCAAAGGAGGGGGAAATCAACCTTCTAGAGCTTAAATTTATGAGGAGCATTCATCAAAGAATTGGGGAGGAGCATTCCAGAGAAGCCTCTTATTTATTATAATTCAGAAGATCCATTGCTTATTTTATTTCTAGGACAACTGTTGTAGCAGATTCAATACTAATTAATTTAAAAGAGGAACCAATTCCTACTTCTTCGGTTGAGGAGTCTGTTGGAGTTGAGAAGGACCTTGGAAATCTTCTTCGTTTCAATCCTTAGATATTTCTGCAATCCTTAGTTCCCTAATAGCTAGTATGGGTAAGAGAAACCTCCCCAATGTGATGGAGGGACCTTTGTTTCCTACGTCCAAGACTACCAAAGTTGCTAATACCTAGAAGTCCAAACTGACAGAAAAAGGGTATAAAATTGCTGAGAAAATCCCTCAGGTTAGCAATACTAAGGAGGGTGAGGATAGTAGGGGTTAATAGGGGTCACTTAAAGAGAATCAAGAGACGAATCCCTAGTAAATTAACCAAGACTACTTTGGTCCTGTGACACCCCGACTAATTAAATACCGGGTAGCTACTCCTTTATTAAATTAATTCAAAATGCCAAGTTGGTCCAGTTAATAGCATCACTGTCGAAAACATTTTAATGATTACTAACACCTAGTATTTAAAAAGTAAGTGCCAAATTTTAATTTAAGTCTGATTAACATGCAACAAGTATAATGAAGAATAATAACACCATTCACCATAAAGAAGTAAATAGAGTAACCATCACATAATGTAAATAAAGTCTGGAGGAAAACTCCTCACTACAATTCCCACAACTGAAATAAATAAAGGAATACTGAATCAATACATGACAAAGTCTGAAAACTGAAATGGAAAGATGTCTCTAAAAGAAATGGGCAACATGCCCTACAACTGATAAATACTGAATCAGGAATCCAAACGGTAGAAGCATCTAAAAGAAATTCCCTGTAACTTCCACAAACAGCTACAGCTCGTCACCTGAATGAGTATCCTATGCTTGGTGTCCTTGTGGCTGGGCACCTAAAATGGTTTTACAAAGAAAATAGATTTGAAAGAAAACGGGTCAGAGCCCGAATGTGGAGAAATTTTAAAAACTTGCAAGTGCTTTAAAAACATCTAAAACATTAAATGCAAAGTACATGTTAGGACGTGCACTCACATGATATTCTCACCTCTCGTCTAACTGTGCACTCCTAACGTAAGTACCCATCTACAACGACACAAACCACTAGCTAAGTGACATCATATCTAGCTAGACTGTCATAGGTCCTACCCTTATTACTCAGTTCTATTAACATTATAACGCTCGTAATTAAATAGGGGTTTAACGTAAACTCAGATGCTCAATATGCAATATATTTCACTATCAGCTAACACGTTATGTTTCTCGAAACAATACCGTAATTATTTTCACAACATTAACATGAAGGTTCCCATTAATTAAGTGTATATTATTCACATCATAAATATACAATACAAGCACCCCGAGAACTAAGCTGTGGTGCACACATACTCTGCTATCCATCCCGGTACATCACGTACATAAGTATTACATATTCCGAATCTCTCAGGAAGAGTTCACAAATAACAACATCACAAATAATGGAGGCGAACACAGTCACATCACATGGGTCACGCACATACCTACGCTCCCACGATCAGCGGACTTATTCATATCCCAATAAGTCTTTCTATGACCTATGTTCATCAAGGTAACCAGTCTAAGTCCAGGAAACACAAGGATTAGAGGGCCCTAAGTGAACGCAAACCTCCCGTGATAGCAAGTATGGTAGGTATGTCATACACACAATTCATATACCAATACTAAGTAAACACACGTCTTAGTAATCCCGTAGTTTAATCGTAGTACTATTCTCATTCTAGTACCAATATATAATTTACACACTTTATACGATTCCGGTTTATAATCATACGCGCCATAATTTATTCTCACGTCGTAGTAGACACTCACGTCTCAACCCAATCGGTTCATTGATTTAAATCACTCGTATATAATTTACTCCTCATAATAACCCAAAAGTCCCAAATCTATCAATACATCATCAAAGGAGTGTTATCTCTACCCTCGAACAAGTTTACGGGACTCCCAAAATCAAAACAGGCCAAAAAGGCCCAAACTTCCAGCTCGTTAGAAGTCTCGTTCGAACGAGGCTGTTCGAACGAGATCAAACTGTCAGCTCGTTAGAAGTCTCGTTCGAACGAGACTGTTCGAACGAGATCCAGTTCGTTCGAACGAACTGTACCTTCTAACGAGATCTCGTTCGAACGAAGTATCGAACGAAATTCCTTTTCGTTAGAAGTGACTGGTCAACTCGTTAGAAGCTCGTTGTTCGAACGAGGCTCGTTCGAACGACCTGGGGAGGCTCTTCTAACGAACGACCAGTTCGAGCCCAGATTTTTCCTTCTTCGTTTTTCATCAATTTTACTCCTCAAATCTCCTCTAAAATTAGTCCCAATGATTGTTTTAAGGTCTCTAATCAATCCTAAACATATTATAGTCACCTCCTAACACGTTTTAAAGGATTAAATCACCCTAACATCAATCAATATACAAATCTCTACACTTTTTCTCCAATTATTCAAGAACATAAACCCTAGAATTTGTAATCATCAATTAGTCCATTCTAGATCCGTTTTTGTTACATCCCACGTATACTAATACCAGAATAATCATCTCTATATGGTTCTACATGCAATTTGTCCTCAATATTCAAGTTCTATATCCAATTAATATGGGTTTTCATTCATCTTTCAAGAACAATTGGAATTCTTCAATTTTCTAACATGGAAAGGACATTCTCTGAATTTAAATGTAATTAAATCACTTGCCTTGATTGTCTCTGAATTTGGTGTTGATTTTTGTAAACATTTATGCAGAATTCCTTCTCTTTCTCTCCCTCTCCAAGCTTTCTTATCCAAAGGTGGCTATGGTGGCTAGGGTTTTCATTGGGCAAGTTGGAAACCTAATTTGATAACCTCCGTAGCTTATTGGGTCATTAAGGGTTGGTTAGTGGGTTTAGTGGGTCTATTCCCAATCAGATTTACTTCTCTAATTTTCGTCATTTTTAATTCCTAAAAATACGAAATTACCAAAATACCCTTTATATTGCCGGTATGGCCTAAAAATACCCCGAGACCCAAACTACACCCCCGGCTAGTGTTTTCTGACTATCTCGACCCTTTCGGACGCGTTGGCGCACTCAAAACGACCATACGGTTTAAAGAATTTAAATTCACTTTTATAATCAAAATATTACACCGTGACGCGACGGTCACACGCGTCTCAACTAAATTTCCAAAATGCCGTATATCAATCTCACGACAAATTTATCATAATTCAATATTAATATAAAAACATGTATGCACATAATCAAATACCAACTCGCATCTCGTTAGTAGTTTTAATCCGGATTAATTTCCAATTAATACGCATTTAATTAATTAATCCCAAAAATAAATATAGCCAAAAATACGGGGTATTACATACTTCCCTCCTAATAACTGAATTTTTTCCCGAAATTCGAAACTAGAAAGTACCTGCTAAAAACAACTCTGGATAATGTTCGCGCATCTCATCCTCACGCTCCCATGTGGACTCCTCGACATTGTGATGTCGCCACTGAACACGCACTAACGGGACTATCTTTGACCGCAGCTTCCTCTCGCTTCGGTCCAAAATGGCAATCGGCCCCTCCTCGTAGGAGCTATCCGGCTGGAGATCGATGTCCTCCACAGCAATGTGAGAATGAGCCAAATTATCTCTAAGGTATTTCCTTAGCGAGGAAATATGGAACACATCGTGAATCCGATGAAAATGCTCCGGTAACCCAAGTCTATACGCAACCGGTCCGATCCGCTCAATAATAGGAAACGGCCCCACATACCTTGGTGCCAACTTCCCCTTCTTCTCGAATCGCATAATCCCCTTCATAGGAGATACCCTGAGCAAAACCTGCTCCCCCACTTGGAACTCTCTGAAAAACCTCTTCGCATCAGCATAACTCTTCTGCCTGTCTTGATCTACCCGAATGCGACTCCGAATCAACTCAATCCTTGCCGAAGTATCCTGAATCACTTCCGGCACAAGTAGTTTGTTGTCCACCACCTCTAACCAACATGATGGGGAACGACAAGGCCTACCGTACAATGCCTCGAACGGAGCCATGCCAATAGTGAACTGATAGGGGTTGTTGTAAGCAAACTCTACCAGTGGAAGATACTGCTCCCATCCACCCCCGAAGTCAATAATGCACATGCGTAGCATGTCCTCCAACATTTGATTTGTGCGATCGGTCTGTCCATCAGTCTGCAGATGATAAGCCATACTAAACCGCAATTTCGTGCCCATGGCCTCCTGGAAACTCTCCCAAAACCTCGAAACAAATATCTTGTCTCTGTCAGACATGATATTTAGGGGTACACCGTGAAGTCTCACAACCTCTGAGATGAAGAGCTGGGCATACTGTCCCGTAGTGTAGTCAGTCCTTACGGGTAAAAAGTGAGCGACTTTGGACAATCTGTCCACAATTACCCAAACGGAGTCGTGACCCCTCTGCGACGTAGGCAACCCCGTGATAAAATCCATGGATATCCTCTCCCACATACACATCGGGACCTCCAACGGCTGTAAAAGTCCTGTCGGTTTCTGATGATCCACTTTTACAAGCTGACAAGTGGCGTATTTCGAAACAAACTCAGCGATATCTCTCTTCATACCGCTCCACCAATACTGGCGTCTCATGTCTTGGTACATTTTGTCCCCTCCGGGATGTACCACGAACCGTGATCCGTGCGACTCTGGCATCACCTCGTGTTGCAGTTTCTCCCCTTCCGGAACTACCAATCTCCCATTGAAGCATAATCCCTCGTTTGAGCTAACGGTATAGGACTCGGCTCCCTCTGCTAGTAATCGAACTATCTTCTCCTGACAGAACGAGTCATTAGCCTGTGCCCGTACTACCTTCGTGACATTCTGCGGTGTAACAGTCATCACAGACATGAATGATCGGGCCACTGCATCCTGTTGTTCCAATTCCTTCCACTTTGCCTTCCACACCTCTGCCACCTCATCTGCTGGTCTACGGCTCAACGCGTCTGCTACCACGTTTGCCTTGCCTGGGTGATACTGGATATCGAATTGGTAGTCCTTCACAAACTCAAGCCACCTACGCTGCCGCATATTCAACTCCTTCTGCGTGAACAGGTACTGTAGGGACTTGTGGTCCGTGATCAATTGGAACTTCTCCCCCAAAAGATAGTGCCTCCAAATCCGTAAGGCAAATACCACTGCCGCCAACTCCAAATCATGCATGGGGTAATTCTTCTCATGAGTCTTAAGCTTACGGGAAGCATAAGCTATGGCCTACCTCTCCTGCTGCAATACACCTCCAAGTCCTTGCAAAGACGCGTCGGTGTAAACCAAATACTCAACTCCCAGTCTCGACAATGCTAACACAGGTGCTGAGGTCAATTTGTCCTTTAACTCATCAAATGCCAACTGACAGACATCACTCCAGATGAATGGCACACCCTTACGAGTCAGATGTGTCAAAGGACCCGCTACCTTCGAAAATCCTTGAATGAACCTCCTGTAGTATCCTGCTAGGCCCAAGAAACTACGAATTTCAGTCGGTGTCGTGGGCTGTCCCCACTCCCTCATCGCGGATACCTTCCCCGGATCAACAGATATTCCCAGGTCAGAAATAATGTGTCCCAAAAATTGGACCTCCTTCAGCCAAAACCCGCATTTCTCATATTTCACATACAGCTCGTTTTGACGCAGCGTCTGCAAAACCTGCCTCAAATGCTCGGCGTGCTCTTCCTCTGTCTGGGAGTAAACCAGAATATCATCAATGAAGACAATGACAAACTGGTCTAGGAAATCCCTGAACACTCTGTTCATCAAGTCCATAAACACTGCTGGAGCGTTGGTCAAACCAAAAGGCATAACCCGAAACTCGTAAGAACCATATCTCGACAAGAACGCAGTCTTCGAGACATCCTCCTCCCTGATACGCAACTGATGGTATCCTGATCTCAAATCAATCTTTGAGAAGAAAGAAGCTCCTCTCAACTGGTTGAATAAGTCATCGATTCGAGGCAATGAATACTTATTCCGTATCGTGACCTTATTCAACTCCCGGTAGTCCACAAACAATCTCAGTGAACCGTACCTCTTCTTCACAAACAAAACTGGAGCGCCCCAAGGTGAGGTACTCCTGCGAATAAAGCCCTGACCTAACAGCTTCTCTATCTGATCTCGTAGCTCTCGCATCTCTGCCGGAGCCATACGATACGGTGCGCGTGCTATAGGCCTCGTACCTGGTAACATGTCTATAACAAAGTTTATCTCTCGACTGGGGGGTAAGCCTAGTATCTCCTGAAACACATCCGAATACTCCCTGACAACCGGGATTGAATCTAAAGGAATCACAACCTCCTTAGAGGTATCCTCCTCTATGTAATACAGATGAGCGGTCGATCCTCCCTCTGGGCGAGGCATCGCCACTACAAACATCTCTTGCCCCGGAATGGCAAAAATAATGCTTTCGCTGAAGCAATCAATCATGGCCCTATAAGCTACGAGCCAATCCATACCGATAATCACATCGTGAACATGCATATCTAATACCAACATATCTGCAGGTAATACCAGACTACCAATTCCTACTCCCACTCCCCGGCATATAAAGAAGATAAATGGCCCACTCCCCAATGGTGAGTCGACACACGTCACTGTGCTCTCTGCCGTAGCTAACAATCCTAAAGCTTTCGCGAAGTGTGTAGCTATAAAACAATGTGTAGCCCCCGTATCAAATAATACCCGACCTATAGTGCCATGGATAGGAAACGTACCCTCAATCGCGGGCAGTGCCTGTGGAACTGCAGCTTGGTGGACGTTGTAGATACGTCCATACTGTAGCTGCCCCTGCTGAACTGGGACTGCTGGAATGGGTGGCAATGCTGCCATCTGCGGCGGTGCGGGGAGAGCGGCGAGAAACATAGGCCTCTGCGGCTCCTGGCGAGCACCCTGCTGCTGCTGCTGTTGGGCCCTGCCCCTATCAGGACAATCCTGTCACTTATGGCCAGTCTTGCCACAAATAAAACACTTCCCTGGGAAGTTCCCTCCTCTCTGCCCCTGTGGTCCCCGTCCCTGGTGGCCGTTACCGTTCCTCCCTTGGCCCTGGTGAAACTGCTGCCCATTCTGCCCCTGTTGGCCCTGATGGCCATTTGGGCCCTGATGGCTGTTTGGACCCTGATGGCCCTGACGGAAACCTCACTGTACTTGTCTGTAGTTCCCTGATCAGAACCTCTTCTGATCCCCCTGCTGGGTACCCTGCTCACCCTGTCTCTGCCCCTGAACAGATTATGCCCCACCGGCACCATGTCCTCCAGTCCTGCCCTGATGGCTAGACTCTCCCGACCTCTTGCCCTCAGCCATATGAAAGCGGTGGTCCTGGCAGTGTAACAAAGTAGCGTTAACCACATCAGAATACGTGGCCAACGAAAGGTTCCCTAACAGATGCTGACGGATCCTCCATGTCAATCCGTCCGTGAACTTCTCAATCTTCTTCTTCTCTGTTGGTATCTCATCTGGAACGATATTCAACAGATTCGTGAACTCGACCTCATACTCGGCCACGGTCTTACCCTCTTGCCTCAGATTCATCAGTTTCCTCCTCATTTCCGTGTGAACAGCCAACGGAAAGTACTTGTGGTCAAACCGCACCCAGAAGTACTGAATAGTGAGAGTATCCCTCTCCTCCACGGTGGTAATAGACTCCCACCACTGTAGCACAGATCCAACTAGCTTGAAAGTAGCTAGCACCTGCTTCTGGACGTCCGTGCACTCATACATCCTTAAGTGCCTCTGCATATCCTTCCTCCACTGCCTCGAGACTACTACATCTGAGCTACCTGCAAACTCTGGCGGATGCGCTTTCTGAACAGCGTCACGTACACGTTCCCAAGCAGACATGAATGCATTTGCCTGTACTGGCGCGGCAACCGGCGCCTGAGGTGGTGCCTGCTGAACAAAGGCAATTGCGGCATTTACCACTTGGGCTACTATAGCTGCAACCTCAGCGGCGTTCATCATGCCCTGAACTGGAGCGGGCTGGGGTTCGGGCGTTGCATCCCTGGGAACTCATCGTGCACATCGTGGAGGCATCTGAAATAAGAACGAAGTTTATAAGTTCGATGTTATAACCTTAAAATAGCTGAAGAACGAAGCATACACAAAAAGAGTACAACAGTCCTAAAATATAGGGCTCTATGTCAAAGAAACTTAGCGGAAACATAATAAGCCGTCAGATCCTAAAGGACACTGGAACCTGATGCTCTGATACCACCTGTGACACCCCGACTAATTAAATACCGGGTAGCTACTTCTTTATTAAATTAATTCAAAATGCCAAGTTGGTCCAGTTAATAGCATCACTGTCGAAAACATTTTAATGATTACTAACCACCTAGTATTTAAAAAGTAAGTGCCAAATTTTAATTTAAGTCTGATTAACATACAACAAGTATAATGAAGAATAATAACACCATTCACCATAAAGAATTAAATAGAGCAACCATCACATAATGTAAATAAAGTCTGGAGGAAAACTCCTCATTACAATTCCCACAACTGAAATAAATAAAGGAATACTGAATCAATACATGACAAAGTCTGAAAACTGAAATGGAAAGATGTCTCTAAAAGAAATGGGCAACATTCCCTACAACTGATAAATACTGAATCAGGAATCCAAACGGTAGAAGCGTCTAAAAGAAATTCCCTGTAGCTTCCACAAACAGCTACAACTCGTCACCTGAATGAGTATCCTATGCTTGGTGTCCTTGTGGCTGGGCACCTAAAATGGTTTTAAAAAGAAAATAGATTTGAAAGCAAACGGGTCAGAGCCCGAATGTGGAGATATTTTACAAACTTGCAAGTGCTTTAAAAACATCTAAAACATTAAATGCAAAGTACATGTTAGTACGTGCACTCACATGATATTCTCACCTATCGTCTAACTGTGCACTCCTAACGTAAGTACCCATCTACAACGACACAAACCACTAGCTAAGTGACATCATATCTAGCTAGACTGTCATAGGTCCTACCGATATTACTCGGTTCTATTAACATTATAACGCTCGTAATTCAATAGGGGTTTAACGTAAACTCAGATGCTTAATATGCAATATATTTCACTATCAGCTAACTCGTTATGTTTCTCGAAACAATACCGTAATTATTTTCACAACATTAACATGAAGGTTCCCATTAATTAAGTGTAAATTATTCACATCATAAATATACAATACAAGCACCCCGAGAACTAAGCTTTGGTGCACACATACTCTGCTATCCATCCCGGTACATCACGTACATAAGGATTACATATTCCGAATCTCTCAGGAATAGTTCACAAATAACTACATCACAAATAATGGAGGCGAACACAGTCACATCACATGGGTCACGCACATACCTACGCTCCCACGATCATCGGACTTATTAATATCCCAATAAGTCTTTCTATGACCTATGTTCATCAAGGTAACCAGTCTAAGTCCAGGAAACACAAGGATTAGAGGGCCCTAAGCGAACGCAAACCTCCCGTGATAGCAAGTATGGTAGGTATGTCATACACACAATTCATATACCAATACTAAGTAAACACACGTCTTAGTAATCCCGTAGTTTAATCGTAGTACTATTCTCATTCTAGTACCAATATATAATTTACACACTTTATACGATTCCGGTTTATAATCATACGCGCCATAATTTATTCTCACGTCATAGTAGACACTCACGTCTCAACCCAATCGGTTCATTGATTTAAATCAGTCGTATATAATTTACTCCTCATAATAACCCAAAAGTCCCAAATCTATCAATACATCATCAAAGGAGTGTTATCTCTACCCTCGAACAAGTTTACAGGACTCCCAAAATCAAAACAGGCCAAAAAGGCCCAAACTGCCATCTCGTTAGAAGTCTCGTTCGAACGAGGCTGTTCGAACGAGATCAAACTATCAGCTCGTTAGAAGTCTCGTTCGAACGAGACTGTTCGAATGAGATCCAGTTCGTTCGAACGAACTGTACCTTCTAACGAGATCTCGTTCGAACGAAGTATCGAACGAAATTCCTTTTCGTTAGAAGCGACTGGTCAACTCGTTAGAAGCTCGTCGTTCGAACGACCTGGGGAGGCTCTTCTAACAAACGACCAGTTCGAGCCCAGATTTTTCCTTCTTCGTTTTTCATCAATTTTACTCCTCAAATCTCCTCTAAAATTAGTCCCAATGATTGTTTTAAGGTCTCTAATCAATCCTAAACATATTATAGACACCTCCTAACACATTTTAATGGATTAGGCCACCCTAACATCAATCAATATACAAATCTCTACACTTTTTCCCCGATTATTCAAGAACATAAACCCTAGAATTTGTAATCATCAATTATTCCATTCTAGATCCGTTTTTATTACATCCCACGTATACTAATACCAGAATAATCATCTCTATATGGTTCTACATGCAATTTGTCCTCAATATTCAAGTTCTAAATCCAATTAACATGGGTTTTCATTCATCTTTCAAGAACAATTGGAATTCTTCAATTTTCTAACATGGAAAGGACATTCTCTGAATTTAAATGTAATTAAATCACTTGCCTTGATTGTCTCTGAATTTGGTGTTGATTTTTGTAAAGATTTATGCAGAATTCCTTCTCTTTCTCTCCCTCTCCAAGCTTTCTTCTCCAAAGGGTGCTATGGTGGCTAGGGTTTTCTTTGGGCAAGTTGGAAACCTAATTTGATAACCTCCGTAGCTTATTGGGTCATTAAGGGTTGGTTAGTGGGTTTAGTGGGTCTATTCCCAATCAGATTTACTTCTCTAATTTTCGTCATTTTTAATTCCTAAAAATACGAAATTACCAAAATACCCTTTATATTGCCGGTATGGCCTAAAAATACCCCGGGACCCAAACTACACCCCCGGCTAGTGTTTTCTGACTATCTCGACCCTTCCGGATGCGTTGTCGCACTCAAAACGACCATACGGTTTAAAGAATTTAAATTCACTTTTATAATCAAAATATTACACCGTGACGCGGCGGTTACACGCGTCTCAACTAAATTTCCAAAATGCCGTATATCAATCTCACGACAAATTTTTCGTAATTCAATAATAATATAAAAACATGTATGCACATAATCAAATACCAATTCGCATCTCATTAGTATTTTTAACCCGTATTAATTTCCAATTTATACTCATTTAATTAATTAATCCCAAAAATAAATATAGCTAAAAATACGGGGTATTACATACTTCCCTCCTAATAACTGAATTTTGTCCCGAAATTCGAAACTAGAAAGTACCTGCTAAAAACAACTCTGGATAACGTTCGCGCATCTCATCCTCACTCTCCCATGTGGACTCCACGAGATTGTGATGTCGCCACTAAACACGCACTAACGGGACTATCTTTGACCGCAGCTTCCTCTCGCTTCGGTCCAAAATGGCAATCGGCCCCTCCTCGTAGGAGCTATCCGGCTGGAGATCGATGTCCTCCACAGCAATGTGAGAATGAGCCAAATTATCTCTAAGGTATTTCCTTAGCGAGGAAATATGGAACACATCGTGAATCCGATGCAAATGCTCCGGTAACCCAAGTCTATACGCAACCGGTCCGATCCGCTCAATAATAGGAAATGGCCCCACATACCTTGGTGCCAACTTTCCCTTCTTCCCAAATCGCATAATCCCCTTCATAGGAGATACCCTGAGAAAAACCTGGTCCCCCACTTGGAACTCTCTGAAAAACCTCTTCGCATCAGCATAACTCTTCTGCCTGTCTTGAGCTACCCGAATGAGACTCCGAATCAACTCAATCCTTGCCGAAGTATCCTGAATCAATTCCGGCCCAAGTAGTTTGTTGTCCCCCACCTCTAACCAACATGCTGGGGAACGACAAGGCCTACCGTACAATGCCTCGAACGGAGCCATGCCAATAGTGAACTGATAGGAGTTGTTGTAAGCAAACTCTACCAGTGGAAGATACTGCTCCCATCCACCCCCGAAGTCAATAATGCACATGCGTAGCATGTCCTCCAACATTTGATTTGTGCGCTCGGTCTGTCCATCAGTTTGCGGATGATAAGCCGTACTCAACCGTAATTCCGTGCCCATGGCCTCCTGGAAACTCTCCCAAAACCTCGAAACAAATATCTTGTCTCTGTCAGACATGATATTTAGGGGTACACCGTGAAGTCTCACAACCTCTGAGATGAAGAGATGGGCATACTGTCCCGTAGTGTAGTCAGTCCTTACGGGTAAAAAGTGAGAGACTTTGGACAATCTGTCCACAATTACCCAAACGGAGTTGTGACCCCTCTACGACGTAGGCAACCCCGTGATAAAATCCATGGATATCCTCTCCCACATCCACATCGGGACCTCCAACGGCTGTAAAAGTCCTGTCGGTTTCTGATGATCCACTTTTACAAGCTGACAAGTGGCGCATTTCGAAACAAACTCAGCGATATCTCTCTTCATACCGCTCCACCAATACTGGCGTCTCATGTCTTGGTACATTTGTCCCCTCCGGGATGTACCGCGAACCGTGAGCCGTGTGACTCTGCCATCACCTCGTGTTGCAGTTTCTCCCCTTCCGGAACTACCAATCTCCCATTGAAGCATAATCCCCCGTCTGAGCTAACGGTATAGGACTCGGCTCCCTCTCCTAGTAATCGAACTATCTTCTCATGACATAACGAGTCATTAGCCTGTGCCCGTACTACCTTCATGACAATATGCGGTGTAACAGTCATCACAGACATGAATGATCGGGCCACTGCATCCTGGTGTCCTAATTCCTTCCACTTTGCCTTCCACACCTCTACCACCTCATCTGCTGGTCTACGGCTCAACGCGTCTGCTACCACGTTAGCCTTGCCTGGGTGATACTAGATATCGAACTGGTAGTCCTTCACAAACTCAAGCCACCTACGCTGCCGCATATTCAACTCCTTCTGCGTGAATAGGTACTGTAGGGACTTGTGGTCCGTGATCAATTGGAACTTCTCCCCCAAAAGATAGTGCCTCCAAATCCGTAGGGAAAATACCACTGCCACCAACTCCAAATCATGCGTGGGGTAATTCTTCTCATGAGTCTTAAGCTTACGGGAAGCATAAGCTATGGCCTGTCTCTCCTGCTGCAATACACCTCCAAGTCCTTACAAAGACGCGTCGGTGTAAACCAAATACTCAACTCCCGGTCTCGGCAATGCTAACACAGGTGCTGAGGTCAATTTGTCCTTTAACTCATCAAATGCCAACTGACAGGCATCACTCCAGATGAATGGCACACCCTTACGAGTCAGATGTGTCAAAGGACCCGCTACCTTCGAAAATCCCCGAATGAACCTCCTGTAGTATCCTGCTAGGCCCAAGAAACTACGAATTTCAGTCGGTGTCGTGGGATGTCCCCACTCCCTCATCGCGGATAACTTCCCCGGATCAATAGATATTCCCTGGTCGGAAATAATGTGTCCCAAAAACTGGACCTCCTTCAGCCAAAACCCGCATTTCTCATATTTCGCATACAGCTCGTTTTGACGCAGCGTCGGCAAAACCTGCCTCAAATGCTCGGCGTGCTCCTCCTCTGTCTGGGAGTAAACCAGAATATCATCAATGAAGATAATGACAAACTGGTCTAGGAAATCCCTGAACACTCTGTTCATCAAGTCCATAAACGCTGCTGGAGCGTTGGTCAAACCAAAAGGCATAACCCAAAACTCGTAAGAACCATATCTCGACAAGAACGCAGTCTTCGAGACATCCTCCTCCCTGATATGCAACTGATGGTATCCCGATCTCAAATCAATATTTGAGAAGAAATAAGCTCCTCTCAACTGGTCGAATAAGTCATCGATTCGAGGCATCGAATACTTATTCCGTATCGTGACCATATTCAACTCCCGGTAGTCCACACACAATCTCAGTGAACCGTCCCTCTTCTTCACAAACAAAACTGGAGTGCCCCAAGGTGAGGTACTCCTGCGAATAAAGCCCTGACCTAACAGCTTCTCTATCTGATCTCGTAGCTCTCGCATCTCTGCCGGAGCCATACGATACGGTGCGCGTGCTATAGGCCTCGTACCTGGTAACAGGTCTATAACAAAGTTTATCTATCGACTGGGGGGTAAGCCTAGTATCTCCTGAAACACATCCGAATACTCCCTGACAACCGGGATCGAATCTAAATGAATCACAACCTCCTTAGAGGTATCCTCCTCTATGTAATACAGATGAGCGGTCGATCCTCCCTCTGGGCGAGGCATCACCACTACAAATATCTCTTGCCCCGGAATGGCAAAAATAATGCTTTCGCTGAAGCAATCAATCATGGCCCTATAAGCTACGAGCCAATCCATACCGATAATCACATCGTGAACATTCATATCTAATACCAACATATCTGCAGGTAATACCAGACTACCAATTCCTACTCCCACTCCCCGGCATATAAAGAAGATAAGTGGCCCACTCCCCAATGGTGAGTCGACACACGTCACTGTGCTCTCTGCCGTAGATATCAATCCTAAAGCTTTCGCGAAGTGTGTAGCTATAAAACAATGTGTAGCCCCCGTATCAAATAATACCCGAACCATAGTGCCATGGATAGGAAACGTACCCTCAATCGCGGGCGGTGACTGTGGAACTGCAGCTTGGTGGACATTGTAGATACGTCCATACTGTAGCTGCCCCTGCTGAACTGGGACTGCTGGAATGGGTGGCAATGCTGCCATCTGCGGCGGTGCGGGGAGAGCGGCGGGAAACATAGGCCTCTGCGGCTCTTGGCGAGCACCCTGCTGCTGCTGCTGTGGGGACCTGCCCCTATTAGGACAATCCTGTCGCTTATGGCCAGTCTTGCCACAAATAAAACACTTCCCTGGGAAGTTCCCTCCTCTCTGCCCCTGCAGTCCTCGTCCCTGGTGGCCGTTACCGTTCCTCCCTTGGCCCTGGTGAAACTGCTGCCCATTCTGCCCCTGTTGGCCTGAATGGACATTTGGACCTTGATGGCCCTGACGAAAACCTCCCCGTCCTTGTCTGTAGTTCCCTGATTAGAACCTCTTCTGATCCCCCTGCTGGGTACCCTGCTCACCCTGTTTCTGCCCCTGAACAGATTGTACCCCACCGGCACCATGTCCTCCAGTCCTGCCCTGATGGGTAGACTCTCCCGACCTCTTGCCCTCAGCCATATGAAAGCGGTGGTCCTGGCAGTGTAACAAAGCAGCGTTAACCACATCAGAATACGTGGCCAACGAAAGGTTCCCTAACATATGCTGACGGATCCTCCATGTCAATCCGTTCGTGAACTTCTCAATCTTCTTCTTCTCTGTTGGTATCTCATCTGGAACGATATTCAACAGATTCGTGAACTCGGCCTCATACTCGGCCACGGTCTTACCCTCTTGCCTCAGATTCATCAGTTTCCTCCTCATTTTCGTGTGAACAGCCAACGGAAAGTACTTGCGGTCAAACCGCACCTAGAAGTCCTGAATAGTGAGAATATCCCTCTCCTCCACGGTGGTAATAGACTCCCACCACTGTAGCGCAGATCCAACTAGCTTGAAAGTAGCTAGCACCTGCTTATGGACGTCCTTGCACTCATACATCCTTAAGTGCCTCTGCATATCCTTCCTCCACTGGCTCGATACTACTACATCTGAGCTACCTACAAACTCTGGCGAATGCGCTTTCTGAAAAGCGTCACGTACACGTTTCCAAGAAGACGGGAATGCATTTGCCTGTACTGGTGCAGCAACCGGCGCCTGAGGTGGTGCCTGCTGAACAACGAAAATTGCGGCATTTATCGCTTGGGCTACTATAGCTGCAACCTCAACGGCGTTCATCATGCCCTGAACTGGAGCGGGCTGGGGTTCGGGCGTTGCATCCCTGGGAACTCATCGTTCACATCGTGGAGGCATCTGAAATAAGAACGAAGTTTATAAGTTCGCTGTTATAAACTTAAAATAGCTGAAGAACGAAGCATACACAAAAAGAGTACAACAGTCCTAAAATATAGGGCTCTATGTCAAAGAAACTTAGCGGAAACATAATAAGCCGTCAAATCCTAAAGGACACTAGAACCTGATGCTCTGATACCACCTGTGACACCCCGACTAATTAAATACCGGGTAGCTACTCCTTTATTAAATTAATTCAAAATGCCAAGTTGGTCCAGTTAATAGCATCACTGTCGAAAACATTTTAATGATTACTAACCACCTAGTATTTAAAAAGTAAGTGCCAAATTTTAATTTAAGTCTGATTAACATGCAACAAGTATAATGAAGAATAATAACACCATTCACCATAAATAAGTAAATAGAGTAACCATCACATAATGTAAATAAATTCTGGAGGAAAACTCCTCACTACAATTCCCACAACTGAAATAAATAAAGGAACACTGAATGAATACATGACGAAGTCTGAAAACGGAAATGGAAAGATGTCTCTAAAAGAAATGGGCAACATTCCCTACAACTGATAAATACTGAATCAGGAATCCAAACGGTAGAAGCGTCTAAAAGCAATTCCCTGTAGCTTCCACAAACAGCTACAACTCGTCACCCGAATGAGTATCCTATGCTTGGTGTCCTTGTGGCTGGGCACCTAAAATGGTTTTACAAAGAAAATAGATTTGAAAGCAAACGGGTCAGAGCCCGAATGTGGAGATATTTTAAAAACTTGCAAGTGCTTTAAAAACATATAAAACATTAAATGCAAAGTACATGTTAGTACGTGCACTCACATGATATTCTCACCTATCGTCTAACTGTGCACTCCTAACGTAAGTACCCATCTACAACGACACAAACCACTAGCTAAGTGACATCATATCTAGCTAGACTGTCATAGGTCCTACCCTTATTACTCGGTTCTATTAACATTATAACGCTCGTAATTAAATAGGGGTTTAACGTAAACTCAGATGCTCAATATGCAATATATTTCACTATCAGCTAACTCGTTATGTTTCTCGAAACAATACCGTAATTATTTTCACAACATTAACATGAAGGTTCCCATTAATTAAGTGTATATTATTTACATCATAAATATACAATACAAGCACCCCGAGAACTAAGTTGTGGTGCACACATACTCTGCTATCCATCCCGGTACATCACGTACATAAGGATTACATATTTCGAATCTCTCAGGAATAGTTCAAAAATAACAACATCACAAATAATGGAGGCGAACACAGTCACATCACATGGGTCACGCAAATACCTACGTTCCCACGATCAGCGGACTTATTACTATCCCAATAAGTCTTTCTATGACCTATGTTCATCAAGGTAACCAGTCTAAGTCCGGGAAGCACAAGGATTAGAGGGCCCTAAGCGAACGCAAAACTCCCGTGATAGCAAGTATGGTAGGTATGTCATACACACAATTCATATACCAATACTAAGTAAACACACGTCTTAGTAATCCCGTAGTTTAATAGTAGTACTATTCTCATTCTAGTACCAATATATAATTTACACACTTTATACGATTCCGGTTTATAATCATACGCGCCATAATTTATTCTCACGTCGTAGTAGACACTCACGTCTCAACCCAATCGGTTCATTGATTTAAATCACTCGTATATAATTTACTCCTCATAATAACCCAAAAGTCCCAAATCTATCAATACATCATCAAAGGAGTGTTATCTCTACCCTCGAACAAGTTTACGGGACTCCCAAAATCAAAACAGGCCAAAAAGGCCCAAACTGCCAGCTTGTTAGAAGTCTCGTTTGAACGAGGCTGTTCGAACGAGATCAAACTGTCAGCTCGTTAGAAGTCTCGTTCGAACGAGACTGTTCGAACGAGATCCAGTTCGTTCGAACGAACTATACCTTCTAACGAGATATCGTTCGAACGAAATTCCTTTTCGTTAGAAGCGACTGGTCAACTCGTTAGAAGCTCGTTCGAACGAGGCTCGTTCGAACGAGGCTCGTTCGAACGACCTGGGGAGGCTCTTCTAACGAACGACCAGTTCGAGCCCAGATTTTTCCTTCTTCGTTTTTCATCAATTTTACGCCTCAAATCTCCTCTAAAATTAGTCCCAATGATTGTTTTAAGGTCTCTAATCAATCCTAAACATATTATAGTCACCTCCTAACACGTTTTAAATGATTAAATCACCCTAACATCAATCAGTATACAAATCCCTAGAATTTGTAATCATCAATTAGTCCATTCTAGATCCGTTTTTGTTACATCCCACGTATACTAATACCAGAATAATCATCTCTATATGGTTCTACATGCAATTTGTCCTCAATATTCAAGTTCTAAATCCAATTAACATGGGTTTTCATTCATCTTTCAAGAACAATTGGAATTCTTCAATTTTCTAACATGGAAAGGACATTCTCTGAATTTAAATGTAATTAAATCACTTGCCTTGATTGTCTCTGAATTTGGTGTTGATTTTTGTAAAGATTTATGCAAAATTCCTTCTTTTTCTCTCCCTCTCCAAGCTTTCTTCTCCAAAGGTGTCTATGGTGGCTAGGGTTTTCTTTGGGCAAGTTGTAAACCTAATTTGATAACCTCCGTAGCTTATTGGGTCATTAAGGGTTGGTTAGTGGGTTTAGTGGGTCAATTCCCAATCAGATTTACTTCTCTAATTTTCGTCATTTTTAATTCCTAACAATACGAAATTACCAAAATACCCTTTATATTGCCGGTATGGCCTAAAAATACCCCGGGACCCAAACTACACCCCCGGCTAGTGTTTTCTGACTATCTCGACCCTTCCGGATGCGTTGGCGCACTCAAAATGACCATACAGTTTAAAGAATTTAAATTCACTTTTATAATCAAAATATTACACCGTGACGCGGCGGTCACACGCGTCTCAACAAAATTTGCAAAATGCCGTATATCAATCTCACGACAAATTTTTCATAATTCAATATTAATATAAAAACATGTATGCACATAATCAAATACCAACTCGCATCTCGTTAGTATTTTTAACCCGAATTAATTTCCAATTAATACGCATTTAATTAATTAATCCCAAAAATAAATATTGCCAAAAATACGGTGTATTACAGGTCCCTTGGTAAAAAATATTCAATCTAACTTGGAAGTTGATGGGTCATCCTCTGTGGTTGTTACTCCTGGTTTGGCCAGGAAGTTGATTAATTCTGGAACTCTTCTTACTAAAAGGATAGCTGCAGTTCCTATGTCCCATTCTAAGATTATAGAGAGAGCTTGCCAAACTTTAGCTTTGGTAACCATGATTCATCTCTTGCTCACAGTTTACAGCCTTATTCTTTTTTCATGATCTACGAAATTTTCATTTTGGCAATTTTTGTTGGACTTTAATCAAATGATGGAGAAGGACGATCAACTGTGTTATTCTTTAGGAGAGTTTGGAGAGGAATTTGAAGGTTTGAGGAAGTCTTTGGCAGCTAGCTGATGAGATTTGGAGACTAAGTAAAATGATTGGGAAGAAGATCTAAAGAAAGCCAATAATAAGGCGACAAATGCTGAAGGAAAATTAAAGACTATTGAGGGCAATCTAACTGCTATTGAGAATAGGGATAGAGTGACCAAGGACAAGATATTGGAAAATTAGACTCTTATTTCCTCCACCGAGGAGAAGGTTAAAGGTCTAACTGCTGATCTTATGGCATAAAAGGTCAAGAATAAAAGCATTAAAGACACTACTTATGATAATGGCTAGGAGAGGGCACTACTGACATCTTCATCCCATATTGAGGATGCTAAGAAAAAATATTTTAAGGATGGTTGGTCGAAGGCACTCAAGGAAGTTGGTATTGATGATAACCCTGAATTGTTCCAAAGATATGACCTAGGCACTCCTCCGAATTTGGAAGAAGAATTTAATGATGAAGAAGGATATGGGGAGTCTTCCCTGAAACTTGTAGAGTCTATGGTGGAACTAGCTGGTGGAGTTGTCCTTGCTACCGAGATGCCTTCAGAAGTTAATGTCTTAGATAAGGAGAAGGTATAGCTCCTTATTGTCTTTTTATTTTTATTTTTAAGTATCATTTTTTTATTGTACAGGAATCATCATTATGTAAAACCCCTTTGCTTATTAATGAAAAAGTTTTACTTCAATTCATCTTTTGTATTTTTCCTTCATGTATTGCTTGGATGTTGTGAAGTTATATTTCCTAAAAGTTTTTAATTGATCATCATCTTGGTAGTCATTAGATTCTTACTCTTGTTAATTGCAGTATGATGCGAGGAAGAGGCTTTTGATAAATCTAACCTACTCAAGCGTAGTAGAAACCTTCTAGAAATTGGACATGTTCCCCTATTAGAAGAGAATTTGGTTAGATTTATAGATAATTATTTATCAGAGCAAGTCAAAGAGTCTTATACTCATCTTCATTATTTACGGAACTCGGATGTAGGAAACGATGCTTCCTATTATGAAATAATAGATCAACTTCAGGAAAATCATAGTAAGTCCAAAGCATTGCTGCATGCTAATTATGAATCTAAGTATAAAGCTTTGAGTGAAGGATAGGCTTTGAGAATAGGCTTGACAGTATGCCTCCATGTATAGAGGAAAAGGATTTTTATTGAACTGAGAAATTATGCAAACTTAGGAGGTAGGAAAGTTTATTGAGACGGAAACCAATCGCCTTAGAAATGAGTTAGATGGATTAAATAAGTAGCCTAATACTGGTCATAAATAGGGTTCTTCTTTTTTGGAAACTAAGAATGCAAGGTTGGTGGAAGAACTGGAAGCGTTGCAAAAGAGCATACCTGGACAAACTTCCAGGAAAAAAGTGGCTATCCAACCAAAAGTGGATGAGGAAAGAATGAGAAAAGTCTAGCCGACCAAGTTTCATAGTTAAAAGAAAAAGTCAGGACATTGCTAACTTTTATGTCCAGCAGGATGCTAAATATAAAGTATTACCGACCAATCACCTCAATTAAAAGTCACGAATAATGTTCTGAAGAAACTAAAACATCAGGTACAAAGGTTGACCTTTCAATTTCACAAGTAGCCAAGAGAAATTTGGATGGAAGGTTATAATGAGGCCTTAAGCCATATGTATAAGCATATTGCACAAAGTCATTGTGAGGGTTATAAGTGGGGATGGACCAACTTGTTTAACTTACTGAAATATGACCAAAGAAATGAGTTATGGTATTTGAATGATCCTAGTTTCCTAGATTGCAATAAACCTCCATTTAAGTTGAACATATCATGGATCCCTCCTGATGTCATTCCCTAATGTTTAATCACTAAATATCTGGGAGATTACGGCCTTCACGATGTGTATGAGATAATTCGTCCTCCTCATCTGATAAACAGGTCGAGCAATAGTAATAGGCAAATACTGAGAGATTTAAATTATATTAATTCCTCCTATACCCCGGATGATCCTCCTGTTGGGATAGAGAGAGTGTAACAAACATCTTTTGAAATGACTAAAGCGCAAGGGAAACATCCAGCTAAATAATTCTTTTATTTTTTGTACTTTCTTGATCATGAATGTACTAATTTTAGCAGTTGAAAAATTATATGTTTTTGTTGCCAACTTATGATTAGTAAATTAGTTAGTCGACTAAATTATTTGCTTGATGATGAGTTATTAAACCGTGAGTCTAGGGCCTTAGATTCTACTAATGCACTTAGGTAAAGTTGTAAATAGTTTTCTTGACCTAAGTTGTAGCATTAGTTATCATTGGAGACCAAGTGTATCAGGAGTATATGTATGTATTCCTTTGTTTAGGAATTTATACCCAATCGGGTAAAACTTCTTATATGTATATATGAAGTCTTACAAGGCTTCTTGTTCCTGACTTATTAAAGATGAAGTCATACATGAAGTAATTCTCATTGGTGACCAAGTGTGTTAGGAATGCATATATTCATGTGTTCAACTTGGTCGAGTAAAGTTTCTTGTGTTGATGAAGCTTTACTGGCTTCTTATTCGTCACTTATTAATACAAAGTCATACATGAAGTAATAACTTAGTCGGGTAAGACACGACTGTTTGTTAAACTATTGGTGTATCTCAAATTTGATAAGTTCAACCTCATTAAGTATTTGAGTTATATAATTATTATTGTCTGATTGTTTCTGAGATGTATATCGCCATACTCCAAAAAAATTGAAAAAAATAGAAACTAAAACCAAGATATTTTATTCAACTTGAAATGAAATTTTTTGGAATATAAAGTGAAAGGAAATACAAAATTCCTTAATTCACTAATAGTATTTTCGGAGATGCTCAATGATCCAAGGGTTCTTGAATGCTTCCCCATCAAGTGTCTCCATTCAAAAAGTTCCCGATCTTTCGACTTTTTAAATACGGTATGTACCATTCCAGTTTGCCGAAAGCTTGTTACCTTTCTAGATGAATGTTTTGAGGATGTAGTCTTCTTCTTTTAAGTTAGTCAGCTTGACCCTTTTGTTGTAAAAGCGAGAAGTTCTTTGTTTATATGCTGCATATTTGAGGGAATAATCTTCTTGAACTTATTCCACCATATACAAGTCTAATTGTATCATTAAGTCACTTTTGGGAGAATCAAAGTGTGACACCCCGCCTAATAAAATAACGGGCGATCACTCCTATATCAAATCATAACAGGAGTCTCATATGGATCATTCTTAGCATCACTGTTGAAAGTCCATTTAATTACTAATAACCTATTAGGCCGGTGTCAAAATTTTACTTAACTAATCTTTTTAAACGAATAAAATAAAAACATTTACACAGTATATGCGTAAATGAAACTGAAATAAAATGAAATAACCAAACACTCGGTCAAAATATACAACCATATCGAATAATGCTCTAAAAGAATAAATAAATACAATTGGAACATTGGCCCGAATATTTATACAGTACCTCTTATCTAGAGTACTAGAATGGAAGCGGCTATCAAAAACCTGCACGCATCCACAGCTGCTGCAGCTGACGTCTGACTCGAAAGAAGTGCCATCTAGGCGTCCCTGTGTCTGGACAGCTATATATATAATATATATATAGCAAGAAAGGAAAGTAGATAAACGGGTCAGAGCTCGAGTTTGAAAATATTTTACAAGTGCATAAATGCTTTATTATTATTTTTTTTAGAAGAATATTTTTATATCATATTTAAGTTTGCTATCGTACTCCCATGAGATACCCCTCACCTCTCTTCTAATAGTTGACTCCTAGCGCATCCCTCTAAACATCCTAGTCAAGCTACCCTGATAAACTAGTCTATCACCCCACTACTATCAACCCTAGATAGTCCAAGTACAAAGGGCTAAGCTTCTCCCTAGTCTCGATACTGTGCCAAGTTCGTGCGTGGGGTTCCTCGCAAAGAGAAATCCAAACAAGGAACCCCCCGATACACTACTGCGCGATAAGTTAGATCATCGATATCCATTAGACCCTCAGCACATAACATATATATATACATAAACCATATAAGAAATACGAAATATTAGAGCACTAAGGATTAAACTTCTCCCCAGTCTCAACACAATGTCATATTCATGCGTGGGGTGTCTCGCAAAGAAATCCAAACAAGGAACCCCCCCGATATACTACTATGCAGCAAGGTCGATCATCGGGATCCATTAGACCCTCGGCACCCAATTTATCCATATATATATTCATATTTCAATACACATCCGGATCTATCTCCCGGAATGAGAATTCACTTACTCATATAATACAACTATATAATACACATCCGAATCTATCTCCTGGACTGAGGTGTATTCTATACTCATATCAAACCCTTCTATTTACCTTCTTATATGCAGGAAATATATTTAAAAGCCAATTCATTATCATGAATTGCTTTAACAAAACATATAACTTTTTAAAAGCCAGTTTTATTATCATAGAAATGCTTTTCCGTTTTATAACATCCCATTCCCCTTCTCATATCCAGGCAATGTACTCAAAGCCATTTTTATCATCATAAAAATTCTTTGATCATATCACATGCTTCCATTTCCCTTCTAATATCCAGGAAATGTATATAAAGAGAATCCATTATCATGAATTTCTTTAACAAATCTAAGACCGTCCCTCCGAGTTTCCCCACTGGACGCTCCCCTAAATGGCTATCATCTTCCAGGGCTCATCAAACAAGACAACCTGGGAACCTACCAACATCGGGAAGCGGCCATATGCCTGCGGGAGAGTCATGAACACACCCAGAATCACCTCACCAGCGCAGTAACATATATAATCGCCATATGGCCTACGACTATATCCACCCTGCATTCATTAGCCAGGGGGTATCACCATATGCACGCAACTTCCCTTATGATAGCGATTTAGGGAGGTGTGTAACCATAATTTATTAATTATGAAAATCATTTCTTTTCCATTTTGAAAACATTCATTTTTATATTTTCAAAATCATTTACATCATATCATATATATAATTTAATCATATAGTATATACATATATACCACATATTCCTCCACGAATATATATATATATATATATATATATATATATATATATATATATGTATGGCCATAATTGCCAATCACATCTAGCGATGACCAATAATCCCAAATATATAAATCCCTAGAGATCACTTCCTAGGTTTCACCAAGATGTATTCAACTCACATACATTCAATTACATAAATACCTAGGCTCGATGGTATCCGAACTCCCTCTCAAATTTTGTTCGTCCCGAACGTTAACTATGTTCATTCCCCGGATTATGCCCTACACCAATCCAAGGCCTTCTCTTTCATCTAAAGGTTTACTAACCCTCAAAACCATCATATAGGAGTCCCGATATCATAACTAAGATCCCCTAATTTAACTCCCCATACTCTTAAGGGGAGAAAACTAGCAAATCTGACCAAAGAGAATCAATTCACCCCAATTGCGAATGAATTTGGGTGGGCGAATCGATTCGGTCTAAATCCGAATCGATTCGGCACACTGCAGAATCACAGATCCCCTTAGGTGAATCGATTCTGCTTAGAACCAAATCGATTCGGCCTGTTCGAGGGGCAGTGTTTGGGCAATTTTTCAATCTCCAAAATACCCCAAAATTCAATCCAATCTCCATTTAAATCACAACTTGAATTTATTCCTACAAACCCAAAGTTTTTTATATCTCCTCAAATTCTTTAGAGGTCCTAACACTCCATTTAAGAACCCCTAGTATTTATCTACAAAGTTTTATCCTTAATTTCTAACTAACAATTTTGATCTCGGACAGCTTTCCGTAGAAAAATCACTATAAATAAAAAAAATTCAGAAAAATATGTGGTTAGCGCCCACACGACTGCATCGAAAAGATCTACAATTTTTTTTTTGACCAGGAGCCGACTCAATTCTGAAAGACGCAGGTCAACTATTCATCATTTTCTCCGAGACGGTTTCGGCCACTAAAGCCAACCAACTACAAATACACATATATTAAGGGTTCTAAACATCCTAGAACTCGAAACCAACAAAAATTTTAGATTAAATCCTAAATTCCTCAAATTGAAATATTATAGGGGTTTAATGGTTTTAACTCTCAAAAAGCCGTTTTATCCACGAAAACCCAACCCAAAATCGTTAGACTTTGTTTA
The DNA here is from genome assembly GCA_949130495.1 of Sambucus nigra. NCBI lineage: Eukaryota > Viridiplantae > Streptophyta > Magnoliopsida > Dipsacales > Adoxaceae > Sambucus > Sambucus nigra. The sequence continues at coordinate 375,388,117 of OX422214.1, read as the reverse complement.
TACCAAACTACGGTATGAGATATTTATGAAAAAAATTAAATAAAGCAAGTAAACACTTGCCTCGTGGATAAAATTCGACGACCTCGAGTCGAATCCCGCGGAGGTAGGCCGGAATCTCCCCTTTTCTTCCTCCTCTCTCTCTTCCCTCTCTTCTCTCTTCTTTCTTTCTCTTTTTCTCCCTCTCTCCCTCTTTATATAGAGGGAAAAGGGTTTTGACCCTTAAAACCCCCAAAAACGACTCGTTTACTCAATTACGAGCTCATTTAACTCCAAAATTACCCGGAAGTCAATTTTGACAATCGGACACTCTTTTCCAACTATCTCGAACATTCCGAGACTCGCGACGCAGTCAAAATTCCCATCTGAGGTACTTGACCGCAAATCACTATTTCAACTGAAATAAATAAATGCGGTATTCCCATTAAAATATTTTCTTCTGTCGCTTTATCCAACGGCGACATATTATTAAAATACTCAAATTCATTTACTTAATCCCAAAAATAATCACAACATCCATCAAAAATCATTTAATCCTTGAAAATCCCAAAAATTACTAGTCCGAAAAAATCTCCAAATTCCAATTTATTCTCAATAATGGAATTTAATTGTCTCCAAAAAGGACGGGTTGTTACACAAAGTTCAACACTCGATGAGTTGGTAGACCTATCTCGGTTGGTACCATGGCTTCTTCCAAATGCAATCATATAAGGTGTTTCTTCGGTGGTTGTTCTCGGTGTGGATTTATAGCCCAAATAACGAAGTGTAATTCATTAATCCAATTGACCTTAGCAACATTAAGCCTCTTCTTGAGTCCATTAAGCAACGTTCTATTTGTCACTTCGGTCTGGCCTTTTCTTTATTGATGTCATTGGGTATAATGAAGGTTTTGGATATTGGATTGAACACGGTATGCTTTAAATTCATCATTGTCGAACTGCATGCCATGGTCTGTAATAAAGGCATAAGGCATGCCATACCTGCATATGATGTTCTTCCATATGAACTGATATACCTTCTCATAGGGCATCTCTATCAACGACTCTACTTCTACCCTCTTTGTGAAGTAATAAATGGTTACCACCAGGTATTTGAACATGCCTTTAGTGGTCTACAATGGACTGACCAAGTCAATTCCCCAAATGGCAAATGGCCATAGAGAAGTGATGGGCATCAAAGCAGTGCCTGGTGCTTTGTGAACTGGAGTAAACCTCTCACACTTATCACATTTTCTTGTGAAGGACCTACAATCCTCTTTCATAGTTGTCCAGTAATACCGTTGTGTTGTAATTCTATGGGCTAATGATTAACCCGCTGAATGAGCTCCACAATAACCTTCATGCACCCCTTTGATTAAGTAGACCACTTCTAGTGGATGGACACAACATAGTAAGAAAATAGTTTATCCCCTTTTGTATAGGACCACTTTCTCCAAAAAATATCTATCTCCTTTGTATTGAATCTTTTTTACTTCTTTTGGATCAGTTATTAAGGTTTGTTCTTCGATATAAGCTCTAATTGGATCCATCTACGATGGGACTAAATCTATAGTAACGAAACTGATCATTGGATCCACCTCTATGCTCCTGGATACCAATATTTCTATTGGAATGCTCCTCTTGAGTTCTATTCTTATTGATGAAGCCAACCAAGAAAGTGCATCAGTTCGTGCATTTTTTATCCTTGGTATTCTACTTATTCGTACAACAAAAATTTTGGAAATGACTTTCAGTACCTTACATAAATATCTCACCAACAAATCCCCTTTGACTCCAAATATATAAAGTAATTAGTTTAAAATCAACTTGGAATCACTATGTGCCACTACTTACTCGATAGCTAATGATTGGACTAACTCAAGTCTGATGATTAAAGCCTCGTACACGGCTTTATTATTTAAATATTGAAATTAAAACTTGAGGCAATATTCCACATCAATATTATCTGAAGTGTTAAGTATGATACCATCTCTGCTACCAGTTATGCATGATGATCCTTCCACATATAAATTCCATGATGGAATTTTGCTCTTAAAACTTTTTGTCGATAGATTTCCATGGAGGAATACCTTCTTACTTTATTTTGCATACTTCTCAACCATTTCTTGAGAAATAAATGATTTTGATTGATCGACTGCGACTTTGGCTTGCTTTTGAGATCAGCTCTCTTCCTTAGAAGTCTGCTCGACAGGCAAGTTGGGTTGTTCAATAACCTCTGGATAAATAAATTTTGTAATAAAATTTGCAAAAGCTTGCCCTTTTAATGATGATCTTGGCTCATAGATGATGTCGTACTCTCAGAGCTCTATTGCCCAATACATCAACCTGCAGGATTGTTTAGTTCGTGAAGTGCTTGGCTAAGAGGTATATCAGTGTATACAACTATGGTGCATGCTTGAAAATATGGCTTCATTCGCCTAGGGGCTTCAATGAGATCTAAGGATAGTTTTACCAAACATGGATACCTGATATGTCACACCCCAAACCCAATATCCATACTAATCATTTGTTATTAAAATAATTGGATCATAATCTCGAGTCCATTGGAAAATATACTTCATTTATCAATATTTTTTTGCACAATGTGCATAATGAACATAATATTATTCTTATACCATAGAATTCCATATCCGAGTCATAATTAAGCGGACATACGATACTGTGATTAACCATGATCAACTCAATCCATACTAAATCAATATATACAATGTGTGAGTATAATAAAATCTTCAGTGTGACAACGATAAAATCCCCATTTTTAAACCCCAGCTCTCTCCAACGGTGCAACTCTCAAAGTTATCGGTCATATGGTATCCTAGCTGACAGCGTACGAACCTGAAATTGTTAAAATATAAACCGTAAGAATGAAGCTTAGTGAGGTACTCCTTCTCTACAACAGAATAACAATTCTATATCGAATATGTGGATATAAAATCCGAACAATCCTACCCATTGGCAATAACAAATCATGGATCATAAGATCCAAATAATTCTGCCCATTGGCAATAACAAATCATGGATCATAAGACCCAAACAAATCCTGGATATTTTAATATCCAAACAAATCCTGAGTACCGAAGTATTCAAAACAATCCTGGATCATGATACCCAAACAAATCCTGGATATTTTAATATCCCAACAAATCTTGAATACCTAAGTATTCAAACCAATCCTGGATCATGTGACCCAAACAAATCCTGGATATTTTAATATCCAAACAAATCCTGAATACCGAAGTATTCAAACCAATCCTAGATCATGAGACCCAAACAAATCCTGGATATTTTAATATACAAACAAATCCCGCTCTTAGAGCTATATTCAAATCCTGGATATTTTAATATACAAACAAATCTTGCTCTTAGATCTATATTCATATTTATATATGAAACAAATCATAAGTACACTCACCTCGACAATTTAACTGGCTTTCCCCTTGCCTTTATCCAGTATTTGTTCAATCATCTCTTCTTCCCTTCCTATCATTCTCAAAATATTAGTATCATCATAATAATATCAATAATCCAAAGAATAATTTAAATATAATTCAATCCATAAGTATCACATGATTCCATTGAAATCATTTATCACAAGTGAAGTTCCACCCAAATCCATGTTAATATATTTAACATATCCAAATCATAGGCCAAATGTAAATTCATTTATTCTTGGTAATTCAATCCTTGTATTATTAGTATTACAATACAAAAGACGGTACATCATTTCAAGTCTCCTAGAGCAAGATATGCCCATTTCTTTACCACATAGAAAATCTACCCTATAGGCTCTTTTATCGTTCATTCAACTTCCAGGAATTTCCATAATTTTTCTACATCATAAATTTATATGAAATTTAAACCAACATCAGTAAACATATTTAAAAATACAAGATTAAAATTTCATAATTTTCAGAGTTCATTTTCTATGTCAAGAAAAAAATCGAACACATGGCGGGCATACTTTCACCCTTAGGGCAGATTTCATACCCGAACTTCAAACTCTCACCAAAGACTCATTTATTGGTATTATCCCATGATTTTAGGATATGTCATACATATATGAGTCCAGGTTAATCTAAAATTGGAATCAATCAATTCTAGTAAGTATCCAAAAATGTATGGAAGTTTGAATAAACAAGGCTCCTAAACAAAACAATCTCAAGGGTTTACACATTCAAGTTTACTTAAACTTGCATCTATCCATAAGTACATATCAAGAAATGGAATTTCAGTAAAAAAAATCATTATTTCAATCATTTAAATAAGTAATACAAAAAAATAAACAAGATTTATGGATTGAAATACCTTAGGGGCTTTTACGTAATTTTTCTTCAATTTCTCCTCACACTTTCTTCCTAAACTTCAAAACTCTCTTTCCTTAGGTTAAAACTCTTCCATTGCTGAAATATGCTGAAGGAAGAGATTAATTAAATGGTTTTAAGTCGACAAAAGGCCACCCCCTCTTGGTCCAATCAAAATATAACATGTGGCATTACATAAAACAAAATATTAATTAAGACTAAATGACTACTTTACCCCCTGTTCGTAAAAAGACAATATTTTCCCACTCGGATGTCCATTCGATGAACTGTTTATTTTGTTATAAACCTAACTCATATATCTACAAATATATAGTTTACACATCAAGTTCATTGTTACGTCATAAAGTTCAAAACTAGCCTCCAACAGGAACATTCCTACCGAAAACTTTAAAATTTCACATTTGTAACTAATTCGATATTTAAGGATTTATGAAGGTGGGATTAACTAAACATAATTACTCACATTATATATACTAATAACATATTATTCATATCACATAAGCTAATCATGATTTAAACATGATTTATCATAATTATATTCGGTTGTCACATGATATGTGCACCCCTGAATGCCTTATTGATGTAGTGCACTAGTTTCTTAATTCCATTTTCGAGCCGAACTAATGTCAAGCTAATTGCGAATTCAGAAAGAACTAAATATGAGTACAATTTTTCTCCCCACATTAGTCAGGGAAACAATGGCAAAGACCCCAAATACTTCTTCAATTCTTGAAATTCTTTTTCTCACTCCTCATTCCACCTAAAGGTATTTTTTAGCACCATAAAGAATGATAAACACCAATCTGTTGCTAGAGAAATAAATCAGTTTAAGGCAACCACCCTACCAGTAAGTTTTTGAGCATTTTTTAACAGGTTGGTGATTGCATTTCCATCAGAGCTTTGATTTTAGCAGGGTTTGCCTCTATTCGTCTATAGTTTACTATAAAGCCGAGGAACATTCCTTCTTGCGCACTAAATACGCACTTGGTCGGATTCAGTTTCATCTGATGCTTTTCTAATTTTTTGAAAGTCTGACTGAGATCCTTGATATGATCAAAAGCTTTCTTTGTTTTAGTCAGCATATTATCTACATACACTTCCATATTTCTCCTAACCTGTTCTTCAAACACCTTATTAATTAGTCTCTAGTATATGACTCCATCATTTTTAAGCCCCAAAGTCATCACATTATAGATATAAGTACCTTGGTTGGTAATGAAAGAAGTTCTTTATCTATCCCCTGGTTTCATTTTTATCTGGTTATATCTAGAATAGGCATCCATGAAACTCAACAACTCATGTCTTGTTGTTGCATCTACTAATTGATCAATTCAGGGAAAAGGAAAATGATCCTTTGGACAAGCTTTATTAAGATCAGTAAAATCTACACACATTCGCCACTTATCATTTTTCTTCTTGACCATCACAACATTTTCCAACCATGTTGGATATTTGACATCTTTAATGAATTGGGGTTTTTGTAGCTTTTCTACCTCCTCCTGAATAGCCTGGTTCTTATGAAGACTAAACACCATGTGCCTTTGCTTGATCTACTTGGCATCCTTGTTAATGTTGAACTCATGAGATAGGAAATTGGGATCAATACCAGGCATATCTTCAAGCCTCCAAGCGAATACATTTTTTCTCTGTCTTAGAAATGTAACTAGCTCCTGTTTGAGGAGTGGGGAAAATGTGGACACAACTTCGTGGGTTATTCTTTGTGATTTTTCATCATGCAAGATTATGTTTTCATTACCTTCTACTATTTACCATTTGACTAGCTCCATCTCCTTTATATGATCTAGTGTATCAACCTCTGATTTGCGATTAGGCTCTATAGTATCAACCTTCTAAGTGGTGGTATTTTTGCTCACATCGACCAAGTCTTCTTGCTAGGATGAGGAGTAATAGAATTCTCTAGCCACCTTATGATCACCCTTTACGATGCCAACACCAAAGTGGGTAGGGAACTTTAAACATTTGTGGACTATGGCTGGTACAACTACAAATTTCTTTAGTCCTACCCTGTCGAGGATCACATTGTAAGTAGACTAAAAATTTTTATCCATAAAAAAGAAATATATCTTTTTAGTGCAGCTTATTGTCCAAGTGTCGAATAACACTTCCAACCCGACTCTTCCTTGGAGATATACTTTTTCCCTCAAAATCCAATCAAGGGTCTGTTGTATGGTTCAAATTTTCTAAACTTTAATCCCAAGCTCTAGAAACAGGGATTGAACATGTTATTAGACAAACTTCCATTATTTATTAGAACCCTAAAAATGATGGCTTCGTGGATTCTAAACTTGACTACTAGCGAGTCGTCATGAGGATACAATACTCTGGAGACATCATTATTTAAAAAGCTAATGACGAGTTTGTCTTTGTTTTCTTTTTTGGGATAATCATCATCGTTCAAATTGACTCATTTTATGTAGAAGTTGGCTTGTGCTTCATTTAATTAGCTTTCCTCTAAGTAGTTTGATCTCCTCCTCCTGCATCTCCAGTTGTGATGACATGGCAGTTAAAACAACCAAAACTTATCATAGTTACCTCAATTTATGGTTACTTAGGATTCTTTAGCAGGTCTGGAACGTTTCCATACCCATCCTCATGTCCTCGCTTCTTATCATCTCTAGGTTTGCAGGGAGAATTGGACCTTCCTCGTGTTCCTCAGCTTTCATGTTGATTAACAAATTTGCTCAGCTTACCTTGACGAATGAGGGACTCAATTTTGTTCTTTCAAGCAATATAATTATCGATCATGTGGCCATCATCCTTATGGAATTCACAATATTTAGATTTATCCCTCCTCTTGGGGGGTGCCCTCAGCTTCTCAAGACATTTCAAATCATTATTATGATTAATTTCCTCAAGGATACGGTGAATACTAATCTTCAATGGGGTATATGCCTCATACTTTTTGGGCTTATCCTCATTCTTCTATTTTCTCTCCTTCTTTTTAGGCTTCGCAACCCTTACTTCCTCGAAATTCATGATTTTTCCACCCTTAGCCATAAGCCCCATCATGGTTTTGGGAGTATATTATTCCAATGCATAATACAACTTCTTTGTAAGTAATCCACTCATTAAAGCGGTGATGGCTATTTTTTCTTCATAGTCAACCATTTGTAGCTTCTCGTTATTAAAATGAGTAATTTATTCTCTAGTGGTCTCCACCAATCACTATCTAACATTTAAAAGATGAGCTACTTATTTAATTGGATTACCCAAAAATCGAAGTTGCCGGTGAACATCTCTACAACTTGATTGAAGCTAGAAATTTTTCCTCGAGGCAAGTTATTTTACCATATATAGGCTGAAACAGTGATGGGGATCTACATCGCATTTCCTCAGGAATAGAGTATATATCAGCAGCTGGATGAGATTTCTCAATATGGACAATAGGATTAGTCTTACCATCTTATTTAGGGGTAACCACTAGTGTCTTAAACTTAGATGGGGTAGGAGATCAATAATCGTTTGGATGAAAGGAGACCCTTTAATAAAATTGTGCTGTAATATAGATTCTTCGCCTTATCTGTCTCCCCTAACTGATATTTTGATCATTTAATCGACACTTTCCATGAAGGATTTTCATCTTTAGACCTATTAAAAGAATGTCGGCTATAACTTCCATGCGTCCGTGCTGAGATCTCTTCCCAAGAAGTCTGCTCGAAATGCACAGATCATCTGACACTTATTCTCGACCTAACTGATCTTTCATGACATTCGGTATGTCATTCTCTTGATTGGGAGGGTTCTTACTAATTCTCTCTATTTACTTGAGGTACTAAATGATCAAAGGTTGATGTGCTCCTTAACCACTCTGAAGCCCTTGGATGATCAGGAGCAATAGAGAAACCATCATAATAATATGTCGATGAACTGAACCCTAGGAGATAAGACCTATCATGTGATGAATTAGAATAACTATTATGAAGCCTCCGAGGAGAAGGAAGGGGCATTTCCCTTCTGGAAGATGGATCATTTGTATGTTGAGATGGAGCTGCTGGCCAAGCTCACATGGATTGAGCCAATTGATTAATAGTTTCCCGGATCGCTTCTTGCCCTTTGGCAAGGTTGAAAAGAACTCCATTTAAGTCAGTTGCGGTAGGTGGAGCAGATGGGATGGCAGTACAACCTTCATTTCTGGTGCTACTCCCAGGGTTATTAATTTTCCCTGACGTTAATGATCTAACAAAGATGTATAAGATAGAGAAAAATAATAAATTCACGTTCCCATAAACGACGCCAATCTGTTAATGTATAAAATGGGTAATGATTTACATGAAGCCAATTTTATATTCACAGATAAAATAATGAGAGAAAAATCAATGAGACACGATAATTTTTAAGTGGTTCACTTATAAGGAAAGCCTACGTCCACTGTGATTGTATTGTTGTTGCTCAGTACAGAAAACTAGGTATTCTTGTTAGAAGAATGACCTTATAATTTTTTCTCCTGCCTTTTGTGTAAGGAATACATTGTTTTTATAGTGACCCGAAGATCAAGGATCGTAACGATTTTATAAATTTAAACATTTACACACGTACATAATGAATGTGACTGTTGAAAGTATTAGGCACGAGTGGAATGATTCTTGGCTTCTTTTCACGTGATGACTGTTTATATGTAGTGATGGTTTGTATTATTCAAGTTTGTCGGTCTACTAGATGATCAACTATCTTCTAATCCGATCAAGTAATTGATGACTAAGACTATTACCACGCAAAGGGATAGGTGTCCATTTCTAATTGGTCCACGTTAATGGAAAATTTATGACATCAACACCCCGTATTTTTATATTATTTAAATTGGTGAAATTAAAATAAATAAATTGCGTGAATACATTTGTTGAATACGGCTATTCATGACCAAGTGACTTGATTATACCTAATGTGTGCATTGGTTGAACAATTAATTTGCATGTTATGTGAGTTATTTTTATTTAACGACTAGTGTAACTAAAATGTGTAATTTGGGGTGGACATTGTTTCAGTTCATTCCAAACATATTTAGTAACCCATTTAGGCATTTTAAACATCTTGAGTTGGGTTCACGCGATTGGTATACCCTGAGGTTAGATTTTGGACCAATCTGAGTGTGGGCCCAAAATATGGTATTGAGAGGAGATATGGGATTAAGGTCTTTAAGGAGATAATAAACCAACTTAATTTCACATTCCATCAATTTCTAATATATCCTAATGGCAATACACCTTCTGGGGAATGTTATAAAAGTTTAGAAGAATAAAAGAAAAAATACTCAAAAGAAGAGGCTTATATTGTATCTGAAGGAAATAATTTTCCAGTAAAACCTTTAATAATATATTTCTAAATTGATATGCATGTCTCTCATACCAATTCCGGGTTATAAAATTAATTCGAGATTGAATTATAAATCGATTTGGATCTAGGGATGTTTATAATTAATTGATATGAATTATGTTTTGAGAATTAAAGACCTTTGTGGCAAACCCAAAATTGATATCGTATAATTGGAGAAATTTCTGTTATAATCCATGTGATAGGATTGAATTATATTGTTGAATTTTAATCATGTATTTATCATACTATGCTAAAAATCTTAAGATGAGAATTCTGAAATTATTGGGTTTTGACAACTTGTGACTTTGAGATCCAATAACTTGAGTTATAGGGGACTATCATGTGTAGATTGGTTATAGACAAATGTAGTCAGGTTTTATTAATTATGATATAGTCGTGGTTATCGAAATTGAGTTGTATAAAATCTGAACAATGATTATGGAATTTTAGGGAAGAAATCCATTTTGAAAATTAATAAATCTGGGCTCAATGCCAGAAGTGAATCGATTCGGCTACCAGGGTGAATCGATTCATCCCCAAGCGAATCGATTCGGCTCCAAAGACGAATCGATTCGACTCCTGGGACTTGGGTCAGGATTAGACAATGGTAACGTTCGGGGAATTTTTACGAGTTCAAGTGAGTATATAGGAGGTTGTCCAAGTGGGAAGGGATATTTAATGACAATTGAATTTGTCTTGTTAGCTAATTAATGGTGCATTTAATAATTAAGTAGAGTGTTAATATTCAAAACACGTATTTATATTTTGATAATTATGAAATCAAGTTACTGTAGTTATGAGGATAATTACCTATATATATATTATATTCTATATGTATGTATTTATTTCTTGTGTGGACATACCCGTGTTCGTGGAAAGCCTATCGATTGGGGTTACGTTCATCGTCGAACCATGTTCCATACGCCGGTTGAGATGTGCTTGGCGTAGTGTAGGTCATTCTTTTAGATCATGCACTCAGTGGCAATGCTTCATGATGAGAGAAGTGATGTGGACGGATCCATCTACATAGCCGGGGTATGGGCATGAGATGGTGTATTTGGTGACGGACTTATGTGTCTTTTGCGTACGTCTATTTGGTGAGGGACTTATCCGGACTTATCGATAGATCATGAGCTACATACCAAAGTTAGATGCCTTCATGTGTTATATATATAATGATTAAGAATTAAATCAATGTAGTCTAATGATGTATATAACTACACAATCCTATGTAAAAACATAATGTGATGTGATTGTATTTCTATGGGGTAGTATTATGGGGTTATTCTTTGGGACCTTAATCATATGTGTAGACATTTACCTATCAGTTATATGTGGCTGAGTTTCCATTAATGTTGTTATGTTATAATAGAGACCGGATTACATATTTGGGCTTGGGTTGGAGATGGAATAGTATTATACTTAGATGACGGGTGAGATACTTACTACATGTGGGAGATGATGGGGGTACGTAATATGAATTAACTTCATTATTATCTATGGGTTTCTAAGTTAATTCTTGAAATTTTAGGGCACTGGCCTAGATCATCAAAATTATTTTCCAGGTTATCCTAAATAGGATCAGCGTGGCTCACAACTCGTAGTTGCATTTGGTTTGCGGATCTAGCTCATGGATTCTAGCATAGGTTCTTAGTCTTTATTTTATTTTAATTTCCATATTCCAGATATTATATGGGTATAAGTCCGAGGCTTATTTATTTTAGTCAGTTATTTCTAGTTATGTTAGGACATATGTTTTATAATTTATGAGAGTTGGGACATACACCATACAGTTTAGTGTTTCATATTGTTTATTGCGTATAGATGCTTTAAATTTGAAACTGTAGCTTTACGGTTTGATACTAAGAATGGTATGTATAAACACTCCATTCTAGGACCCTCCTAAGCATCTCCTTACGTCCTTAGCACTTCCTCCTTCACCACAAACCCTTAGTCATACTCCGAGTACCGATTAGGAGTCCATCAGGCATGCTTAGGCCATGTTTGACTCCAGTAAACTTTAACGTCAGGGAGAAAGCTTAGTGAATCTTCAAAGGGATCTAAATCCTCTTTGCAACGGTCCGCCATGTGTGAAAATTAGCCTTACGGTTGGGACAAACAGTTTGTTTTACTATCAAAAATCAATTTGGGGGTCACTAGGCGCTCCGGAGCCCCATTTTGGCCCCAATCAACTTTTTCTATCGAGCAGAAGCTCAACGAATCTTTTAAGGGCTCTCAGTACCCTTTCCATTGGTCTACCCCATGTGCTGATTGGTCTTATAATTCAGACAAATGATCTGTTCTCCCTGAAATTTGAATTAGAGGCCATTCGGCGCTCCCTAACTTATTTTGACTTCTGTTAACTCTTCATCTCAATTAACACTGAATGAATATTCTAATGGATCTAAAAACTCTTTCCAATGGTCTGCCCTGTGCACGAATCAGCCTTACGGTATGGATGAACGACCCATTTTACTCATAACGGTCATGGGGCAGTTTCGAGCCCTGTTTGACTTAGGTCAACTCTCCAAACTGAACGATACTGAATGAATCTTCAAAGGCCTTTAAATACCATTTCCAATGATCCACCTCATTCACTAATTGGACTTATGGTTCGAACGAACGATCCATTTTCCTTTGGAACTCTCTTTTCCAAAAGACCGTAGGGTGTTTCGAGCCATGCTTGACCACAGCTAACTCCTAAACCTGGGAGTGGACCATGGATTCTTTAAGAGCTCTGAATACCCTTTCCAACGGTATGCCCCATGCGTGATTCGAACTTACGAATTGAGTTTTATGACCATTTTTTGAAAAATTAGCATGAGAATGTCGATGGCAAACCCATTTCCTTGCAAGCGGCAGTGTGTCTGGGGTAGCCTGCCGATAGGTAGGGCAAGTATAATGACGATCGACACTACCTTTGACCCTATATAAGGAGGTCATGAGCTAACTTCGAAAGGCACCTTAGAAACATCCCTCTTAGTGATCTCAGCAACATTCTCTCGAAGTCAGCGTGGTTTCCCTATCAAAAGCTCTCCTCCACTTTCCATTTCCATCCATTTCAGACCCAATTTAGCAAAATCATTTCCCTCTCCTTTTACCATCTTCACCGACTTTCAAGGGCAACAAAGAAGGTCCAAATCTTTCACTCTCTCTTTAATTTTTCTTATTTTTGAAATAGTTATTCAAATCTTACTTTAGAATTTCATCTTTATTAGTTCACACACATTAATATCCCATTTTTATTAGTAGTATTGCACATACTATATTCTCTATAAAAAACAAAAACCAAGAAAAATAGGGTTTGCTCATAAATTCCAAATGGGATTTCTCACCACATTTTCTCAAACCAAAAACATCCTTTTTCTACACACACACATTTAATAAAATCCCCGGTTGGATTTATGGGATAAACCCCACCTTAGGGTTACATGACAACTACGTGGACTTTGATGATTTTTAGGCTATGTAGGCATCTTCGATTAAAACCCAAGACTCAAGCCCTCTTTTCCCATTCTAATTCATATATTATTTTCACATATTTTATTTATGATTCAAGCTAGCATTTTCTCCAATTTACACTGTCGTCTTTCTATAAACAATCGGTGACCTGACAAACCCACACATTATATTTTTTTATTATTATTTTCAAAACTCTTCTATGTATTACTTCACTATGCCTTACCCATGACATGAGTCGAAAAATTTCCTTCTCCATTTATATATACTCGTGCACACACTTCAAGGAGTTATTAAGGAGAATAATAATATATTCCCATGAGAGACCGAAAGGGCTGGATGGGTGCCTAATAACTTCCCATTTCGTAAATTAGCCCCCGAATCCTTGAACTAATCGATTTCGAAAGCATAAGTATGTCTTTGATGCCAGTCTCTCGAGCGACAACAATTTTTTGCCTCTTTAGTGCAAAATAGGTGGGCGACTTTATCTCTTTACATCATCCCAAATTGACAACGATCGAAGCGCCTCGAGGAAGGTCTACTCTCCCTCTCCACTACGTGTGTGAGTGTCGAGCCCAAGGAGTAGAACGTAATGTCCATAGCGGCGAATCCGAAGGGGACTTAGTTTTCATAAGAGGGATGGACTCTGTTTGCATGGGTGTTATTATTCTCCGCATGTGTGAGTATGGACCTACCTGTCTGTTCCCGTTTTCCTCTATTACTTCTTGTATATATTTACTTACTGCTTATATCACCTACCATTCACTTTTTAATTTCACTCACTTGTAAATAATCTCTATATACACCTCACACTACTTACACTTGTACGTAGGATCACTTAGATCCATATGTTTCATACACCACTTAAACTATTCATGCTTAGGTCTCACTAGCTCACACCTCCACTTATCACACTTGTTTATACCCATGCTTAGTCTCACTACCACACACTTTCTTGTATATATTCATATATTATGCTCTCACACATATCCACGCTTAGTGTAGTCTTTATGCTCACGCTATATTTACTTTTCATGGTACTTGTACATTCTTCCCTATTAGTATAGTGCTCCTTTTACTAAACATGACAAATAAAAGAATCTCCATAATATGCTAATCAAGAATCATGCATTTTGCACACTACATCATTAAGAGCATGGCTATTGACGAAAATTTTGTCCCGAACTGGGGGATCACTTTGTGATGGGCACTGGTTCGGTAGGTCCCAGTTAGCCTAATACCTTCAAGCATTATGAAACGGTTCCGCCTGCATCGTACTGCTTGACCGAACTCAGGACGAGAGGTATATAGCAAGGAACTCGTTTACATACATCGATTATATCGAATTCAATCTCACAAGTATTGTCTCCATGAGGTATATAGTGAGGCAATTCACGTACACTCAGGTATATCAAATGGCTTGTCCACACGTACCGATTGCCCTCAAAAGCAAGAAGTATATCGTGGAATTCATGCCAAAAGGGGAACCTTTCCACTAATCGAACAACTTCATAAACCTCATATAGGCATCAAACCTAGGTCACTCATATATAGTTCTCCAGTTGCCACACGAAACTCTGTCGAAATTCCAAGTCGGCATACCGCCTAAATGTTTTCACGATTTCTTCGTTTTCTTAAAAACATGACCCGATCCATGAGCCTAGAAACAAGTCAAACCCTAACTTACCTATTTTTCCAACCCAAATTTCCCAGGCTCGTGTCCTGCCCGACATTTCTTTTGCATTTAGGTAAACCTAATACAAGTGAAAACACAAACATAATAATAATCATGATAAGACTTTTCTCTCGTTTTTCCTTTTTTTTTAAAAAAAATACCAAAATATTTTTCCTCCTTTTTTTAACAAAAATGTCGAAAAGATCTACCTCTACTTTTCAAAAATACAAAAAAAAAATAATCCTTTCCTCCCTTTGTTAAAAATAAATTCCCTTCCCGGGTCGATCACATACGCAATTCTTGGCCTAGATCCCTATCGACTTTGGGTTTTTGTCAAATCGCCATGAAGCTCTGCTAGTTTCCCTACTTCTTCATCCAAGTTCGAAATGTACCTTCGCCAGTCCCTCATGGAAAATTCATACAAAGTATCGAATATGAATCCAGATCTGATGGTAGTCCTAGTTCAACTCAGTGTCGAGATTGATAACATTCAAATCGAGGTTCATGAGATGCAGCGAAACCAAGATGAAGTTCTAAAAAAACTAAGGTTCTCTTTCCTCGAGCCATGGGTCCACCTTTTCACGATCCTGTTTGGGTCCTAGAAGAATATCAGCATGCTTTGCATGCCCCCACCAGCTAATGGGCCACCGCCAACTCAACTCCCTACGCCAAACATTTTCCATACAAAAGCTAACTTACGAGTACACATTGATCCCACAAAGAGGAAGAACTTAACCAGACCAAGGAAGACCACAAGATATTTTCGAAGTTGTTTGACCAAGTTAAGATTTCTGGGAACTACTTGAACTACAGCCACATGTCTCCCCACACTAAAGCAAGATTTTCGGAGAAATTCAAGATGCCAGCCATTGAAAAATTAGTGGGCAGTGAACCCTCAATTATTCACCTTCACAACTATCTCCAAGCTATGAATCTCCTTGGTGCATCTGAAGAGATAATGGCCCAGATGTTCCAAGAGACTTTGAAGGACAATGATCCCCACTAGTTCCTATCCATGGAAGAATTCTAGATCTGCAGTTGGGAGGATGTTGCGAGTGAATTCATGTCACCGTACAAGTACAACGAAGAACTTGAGGTTACACACCGTAATCTAGAGCTCCTCAAAAAGAATCCTGGAGAAATTTTAAGCAACTTCATAGCAAGGAGGAGGGAGAAAGTTGCTACTATGACTAACTGGCCCTCCGAAGAAGAACAAGTCAGCGTAACAAAGAAGAATTTCCTTCCCCATATAAAAAAATATATAGGAGGTCAATATTATCTGCATTTATTACCACTCCATGATGCAGGTGTAGAGATTAAAAAAAGTTTTACCAATACAGAAGAGGAGTCGAAGAAAGTATCTGGACAGTTCACCCCTAGAAAGTATGAGAATCCTACCAATGTTATAGTCTCAACCATTGATAACATCTCTTATCCTATTACCTTTTGGGCATTAGAAAGTCATGCTAATCCCATTAGAAAAGAATATATCGAGCTCCATGCTCCCTCTCTAAAGTATATCAGGCTTTGTTGGGTTGAAGCATCATCAAACCTTTAAACCCTCAATCCTTACCAAACCCATTTCCCAAAAACTTCAAAATCGACACCTATTGTGATTTTTACCAGTTTGTCGGCCATACTACTGATCAGTGCTCCCATCTCTAAAATGTAATCCAAGGTTTAATTAACCGGGGTATCATCGACACACCAGCCAATCCTAAATCCAACACCACTCATAACCCACTTCCAACCCATACAACTTCCATCTTCCTAGAGAATAACCCAAAATTCGATCCATCTACCCAGATTGTGCCCAGCAAAACACCCATCATACCTGTATTTTCACCCAAACACCTAAAATTTTCACATAGTTTATCATACACCCTACCTGTTTCACTGAACAAGTTTTATCTCTCCTCATAAGGGCTTTTACTGTCGTTCTTACCCATCCGAAGGAAAAGATATGGAGTTATCAATAGTACTGAACCAAGTTGAATTACTCTATGAAATGACCATCGACTATCAGAAGTTTAGAATCATGTTCATGAAAGCTCAAAAATGGGCATAGGAGTGAGATAATTTTGTGGTATCCGTTGCTGAAATCATTTTGGACGATGTAGTTCAGATTATGGCAGACATGTTACCATAGACCAGCAAAATCTACAACGCTTTCGATCTACTCACCACTTTAAATCAACAAGGGAAGTTGGTCCTTTCACTTTTGCATATCCCCGTTGAGTGGGAAGATTTATATGAAGAAGCCATTGAGGTTATGGAATTAATTGACTTCTCTTGGCAAGAAGACATCATTTCCACTGGATGAGGGACGAGTTTGACAGCTTTGATGATGAACCGAGTTAATAAAAGGTAAGTCCAATAATCAATCTATGCGAGATGATATCCATTGAAGATCTTCTAGGGGAAATCAATAAATTATCCATTCAGACCAAAATTGATGAAGAAACAAGGCTCTTATTCTTTCTCACCTCTAAAAAATACATGAACAGATCAGGAAGATACTATTAGAATCCAAATTATCGACTAGTAGGAACATATAAAGGAAAGGGAGTTGTCGAAGAACTCCCCATGCCAAAAATAACCGTCGAGGAAAGTAAGATCCTCGACCAGCTCAAGAAGACTCAAACCAACATTTCCTTGTCGGGACTCTTCTTGTCTTCCTAATTACACTAAAATGCTCTGATAAAGTTTCTCATTAATACCACAGTCCCTCCTTCCACCACTCCAGAAGATGTTGTAAACCTGGTCAGATCCTTGACCATTATTAGACTCCTTTTCTTCTTTGAAAAGGAAATTTTGAAGGTCAACCCTGACCATATCTATGCCCTCAACATCTCCACCAAAGTGATGGGAAAGTCAGTCCCCCTCTCACTCATTAATAACGAATCTTTTCTTATTGTTTGCCCACTAAGAACCTTCAATTTCTTGGAGTTGAAAGTAAGTGATATGACTCCTACTTCCATTGTAGTGTGTGTCTATGATAATACTCGTCGAGATGTGATAGGATCCATAACACTCACAGTAGGGGCTGGGCTTATCAGTTCTATTACTGAGTTTCAAGTTATTGACATAACCGCATGCTTCAACTAGCTAGTTGGTCGATCGTGGCTTCATAGCATTCAAAGGTCATCCTCCTCCTTTTATTAAAAGTTAAAATTCCACACCGAGCAAGTCATCACCCAAACTAAAAATGTCAGCACCATCAATCCTATACTAGAAATATAGCATGGGATGAATGAAATGCTTATCTCTAGTTTTAGGGTTGATCCACTTCCCCTTCCGGCTTTAAAGACGGAGTTTGTCCAGAGCACATCCTCCACGATAATGTTAACATGATAGAAATGTTCAAGAATTTGCACTTTATGCCCGGACTGGGGCTGAGACGACGTCAACAAAGGAAACTAGAGCCCATAGTCCTGAAAGAGGGCTTCCCCAAAGTGGCCTAGGTTATCAACGTTCACCAGAAGAACTTAGAATCATCTGCTAACCATAGATGAAAAGAAGTTTAGAAGATGTGAAGACTATTTCTATGGATTCTCTGAATGGAAGATTCATCAAGGAGGGTGAAGACTTCCTCTTCTATGGCTTTCCTGGGCATGGTACGGTAATGTGGATAAGAATATGAAGCTAGGGATGGAAATATTCTTTCAAGACAACTAATCCTGGGATAAATACTACGAACATAAAGTGCAACCTCTCACTTAGAAAGACATAGCCATTGCATAGGTCTCCGAGGAAAGTTATTTCAAAGACTCATTCAAATTCAAGACACCGACACTGACCCTATGTAAGATCCATTTAGATGTTGTACCGTTAGACCCATCCACTATGATCAAGGTTGTTGATGAGCCTCTCCTCAACTCGAATGCTATACCAGTCCCACCTGCTAAGATGAAACCCAACCCTACTCTTTACCCTACATCTTCATTTATTCTTGTTCCTTATTTTTCTGATAATAATTTAATCCAGACCTCCTTTGACAAGGTTCTGAATACTATATTTACCAAAAGTGAAATAAGCGAGGATTTTGAATATCATATTGTGCCCTACATTAATTGTCTTCATTATAATCAAACTATTGATGATGATGATTTTGCAAATGAATAATTCTTAACCGATCTTAATAAGGTTAATAACAAATAACAAAACCGTGTTATAATTAATGAGGATGAAACTACTGTTATCAATCTCGATTCTAATAGCCAATAGAGCGAGATTAGGATGGGGTCCACCCTTAACGAGCATGGGAGCGCCCAATTCGAAGAGATGATAGAGGAATTTATGGGAATTTTTGCATGGTCCTACGATGACATGCATGGCATCGATCCCGAAATAGTTCATTACAAAACTCCAACTCTCCCATAATGCAAACCGGTTAAGCAGAAATTGCAAAATCTCCAAACCAAGAGATCTCTCATGGTCAAATAAGGATGGAAACGGGTCGGTTCTGGGTCAGTGAAAGCATCTCAATCCGCGTACAAATAAAAAATTTGAATCCCCGTTCCCCATTATAACGGATTTGGGGATCCCCGCCCCCATTTAAAATGGGTATCAGTTTCCCTACGGGGAACCCGTTTCT
The DNA here is from genome assembly GCA_949130495.1 of Sambucus nigra. Lineage (NCBI taxonomy): Eukaryota > Viridiplantae > Streptophyta > Magnoliopsida > Dipsacales > Adoxaceae > Sambucus > Sambucus nigra. The sequence continues at coordinate 375,368,737 of OX422214.1, read as the reverse complement.
TTTTTTTAATATAAAAAAATTTATTTCATCATTGCAGGAAAAACATTGTAATTAAATTGAAAATTACAGAAAAATCCTTAAAAGCTAGATATTAGAAAAAAAGAGATATTATAAAAAAAAAAAGGAAAAAATACAAAAAATTATTGAAAATTTATAAATGAATATTACCGAAAATCCAAAACTGAGAATTATAAAATGAAATTTATATAAAATTAGAAAACAAAGATTTAAAAAAATATACTCCAAAGCAACACCTCAAAAAATTTCCTCAACAAAAAAAAATTCAACACCTCAAAAAATTTACTCCAAATCCTTATATTCTCCACCCGACCACCAAAAAAACCCCAAGTCCAAATCAAAGATAACCTCAAGATCATATATATAACCTCCAAATAAGGGAACCTCCAACTATTTTCGTCCATATTTACAGAACTTCAAAATATATTTATAGATCTTGAAACCTCAAAATCTTTTTAAAATAAAAACTTCAAAAAATGGGTTTTTCTTAGATTGGAGTGTTGTGTGATTCCTTTAGGTTGGAGTCTTAATCTGACTTAGGGATTATTTGAGGCATGGAAACTAGGGCGGGCTCCGATGAGGGTGTGTGTGTGTTCATATGCGTGAAAGAGAAAAAGATGAAGCTCCATAGGAGGGACAGGTGAGCAGTTGGTATGTGAATGAAGTGTATGAGGATTATTTATTCTTACATGTTTAATATAATATCTACGTACATATTTTATTACATATTTATAATTCGGATATCCCCGTGGGGACCCAAGGCTATACCCGAAACCGACACAATTTTTTTTAAGGTTTCTTTACTCCTCGAACGCGCCCCGATCCTTGAAACCTAATTCTTATACCCTACCTAACAGGGTTAGGTATCCGCGGGGACCCGAATTTTTTGGGAAAATTATTATCCCTAAGGTCAAAGAAGAAGTAATCAAACAGTTGAATGTGGGCTTCATTGGGGTGATCCAATATCTCACATGGCTCACCAATATTGTACCTATTCCGAAATTAGGAGGAAACGTTTGCATGTCCATCGACCATCGAGATTTGAAAAAAGCATCTCCGAAGGATGATTACCCATTACCCAACATCGACTTGATTGAGACAACATAATAAGTAACGCTCTCAAGTCATTCGTCGATGGCTTCATCGAATACAATCAGGTCAAAATGAACCCTGACCATCATGAAAAAATTGCATTGATCAACCCTTGGGGAACCTTCTTGTCACACCCCAAAACCCAATATCCATACTAATCATTTGTTATTAAAATAATTCAATCATAATCATGAGCCCATTGGAAAATATACTTCATTTATCAATATTTTTCTTCACACTGTGCATAATGAACATAATATTATTATTATACCATAATGCAATCAATATCAGAGTCATAATTAACCGAACATACAATACTATGATTAACTATGATAAAATTTCACAATCTTCAACTCAATCCATACTAACACAACATATATAATGTGTGAGTATATTAAAATCTTCAGTGTGCAGTGATAAAATCCCCATATTTAAACCATAGCTCTTTCCAACGGTGCAACTCTCAAAGTTACCGGTCATATGGTATCCCACCTGGCAGCATACAAATCTGAAATTGTTAAGATATAAACCGTAAGCATTAAGCTTAGTGAGGTATTCCTTCCCTACAATGAAATAACAATTCTATATCAAATATGTGGATATAAAATTCGAACAATCTTGCCCATTTGCATTAACAAATCCTGAATCATAAGATCCAAATAATTTTGCCCATTGGCAATAACAAATCTTGCATCATAAGATCCAAATAATTCTACCCATTGGCAATAACAAATCCTGGAACATTAGTTCCAAAAAATCCTTATCATAAGACAAATCAAATCATTGGATCTTTGTCCAATTCCAATCCTGGATCATAAGATCCAAACAAATCATGGATATTTGAATATCCAACCAAATTATGAATACCGAAGTATTCAAACAAATCCTACTCTTAGAGCTATATTCATATATCTGTATATATGAAACAATCATAAGTACACTCACTTTGACAGTTTAACTGGCTCTTCCCTTGCCGTTATCCAGTACTTGTTCAATCAGCTCTTCTTCCCTTCCTATCATTCTTACAATATTAGTATCATCATAAGAATATTAATAGTGCAAAGAATAAATTCAACATAACTCAATTCATAAGCATCATATGATTCAATTCAAATCATTCATTATAAATGAAGTCCCATCTAGACTCAGGTTCTGATATCTAACATATTCAAATTGCAGCCCAAACCTTCTTTAATTCTTCTTGGTAATCCAATACTTATCATATTAGGTTTCCAACACATAAGGTGACACATCATTCTGAGTTTCCTAGAGCACGATATGTCCATTTCTTTACCACATATCAAATTTGCCCTAAAGGCTCATCTATTGTTTTGTTATATTCCAAGAATTTTCATAATTTTTATACATCATAACTTTCTATGATATTTCACCCAATTTCAGAAAAAGTATTTAATAACAAAACATTAAAATTTCATAATTTTTAGGGTTCTTTTGCTATGTCAAGAAAAACATCAAACCCATGGTATGCATATGTACTCTTTTGGGGTAGATTTCATACCCGAACTTCAAACCATCACCCAAGATTCAATTCTTGGTATTTTTACTTGATTTTCAAATGTCATATACATATATGAGTCTATTATAATCTCTAATTGGAATAAATCAATTTCAGTAAGTATACAAAAAGATATGATAGTTTGAATACACAAGGTTTCTAAACAAAGAAATTTCAAGGGATTACACATTCAAGTTTGCTTAAACATGCATCAATCCATGAGTACACATCAAGACATGGAATTTCAGTAAAAAAAATGCTGATTTATATCATTTAAATCAGTAATACAAAAAAATCAAACAAGATTTATTGATGGAATTACCTTAGGGGCTTTTACGTAATTTTCTATGAGTTTTTCTGAACGTATATCCTCACTTTCTTCTTCCTAACCCTCACAATTTTTTTTCCTAAACCTAAAACTCTCCCAAACTGAATTTACTGAAGAAAAGATGGTATATCAAGGGTTTAAGTCGTCCAAACCAACCTCCACCTCCAACCAATCAAAATATAACATGTGGCATTATAAAAAACAAAATATCATTTAAGGCTAAATGACTTCTTTACCCCCTGATCGTAAAAAGACAATATCTTCCCACTCGAATGTCCGTTCGATGAACCGTTTATTGTGTTACGAACCTAACTCATATATCTACAAATATCAAGTTTATAACTCAAGTCAGTTGTTATGTCATAAAGGTAAAAACTAGTCTTAAACATGAGCATTCCTACCGAAAACTTCAAAATTTCACATTTGTAACTAATTCAATATTTCATGATTTATGAAGGTAGGATTAGACTAAACATAATTACCTAACATTATATATACTAATAACATATTATCCATATCACATAAGTTAATCATGATTTAAACATAATTTATCATAATTATATTTGGGTTGTCACAATTCTCCCCCGTCAGGAAATTTCGTCCCCGAAATTGACATACCTTGGTTATCTGAATCAAACAAATACAGATAATGCATCTTCATGATATCCTCACTCTCCCATGTAGCTTCTTCCATGGAATTCCTTCTCCACACAACTTTCACGAGTGGGATCACTTTTGATCACAATATTTGTTCTTTCCTATCGACGATTACAAGTGGTTCTTCCACATAGCTCAAATCTTCTTTCAATGCAATAGGTTGTTCCACCAATACGTGTGAAGGATCTGCTACATAATTTCTTAACCTAGAAATATGAAAAACATCATGTAACCGAGCTAACTCTGGTGATAACGCTAACTTGTAGGCAACCATCCCGACTTTTTCAAGAATTTCATAAGGTCCAATTAAGCGTGGACTTAATTTCCCTTTCTTTCGAAACCTGATAACTCATTTCCATGGCGATATCCGAAGAAACACATAATACCCTTTCTGGAATTCCAAATCTTTCCGTCGTTTATCCGCATAACTTTTTTGTCTGCTTTGAGATGTTCTCATTCTATTTTTAATAATCTTCACGTTCTCAGTGGTAACTTTAATCAATTATGGACCCTCTATCTTCCTTTCACCAACTTCACCCCCAACATATCGGTGTATGACATCGTCTATCGTATAATGCTTCATATGGAGCCATACCAATAATAGACTAAAAACTATTGTTATATGCAAATTCAATCAAAGGCAAATATTCATCCCAATTACCTTTGAAATCAAGAACACAAGCTCTAAACATATATTCCAAAATCTGTATTGTCCTTTAAGACTTCCCATCTGTCTGAGGATGAAAAGCCGTACTAAACTTCAATTTAGTACCCATAGTATATTGCAAGCTACCCCAAAATTTGGATGTAAAAGTAGGGTCCCTATCTGAAATAATCGATATCGGTGCTCCATGCAATCGAATAATTTCATTAACATACAATCGAGCATACCTATCAACTATATACATAGTCTTGACTGCAAGAAAAGGAGCAGACTTGGTCAATCTATTCACCACTACCCAAATCTAATCTAACCCCTTCTGAGATAGAGGAAGCCCAACCACAAAATCCATCGTTACATGATACCATTTCCATTCTGATATTGGCAATAGCTGAAGCAGACTAGTGGGTTTCTGACGCTCCACTTTCACTTGCTGACATATAAGGCCCTTAGCAACAAAATCAGTTATTTTCTTCTTCATATTATTCCACAAATAATGCTCCTTTAAAACCCTATACATTTTAGTACTACCAGGATGCATAGTATAAATGGAATTATGAGCCTCATCTAAAATTTCCTCTTTCAATCCACACACATTAGGCACACATAATCGCTGCTTATACAATAAAGTTCCATCATTCACAATACAAAAATCTTCAGACTTACCATCTCGTACATCTTGTCGTTTCTTCTCAAGAAAAGGATCTTGACTTTGCAAATCACGAATACGGGTATCTAACAAAGGCCTCACGTTTACATGAGCAAAGAACTTGTCCCCATCTGCTAGCTTCAACTCTACTCCCAATAATCTCAACTTCATAACATGGGTAACTCTAGCACACCGAATACAAGATAACCTGCCCGATGTCTTTCTACTCAGAGCATCTGCAACTACATTTTCCTTCCCTGGGTGGTAGTGAATTGTACAATCATAATCTTTAATCAACTCCATCCACCACCTCTGCCTCAAATTCAACTCCTTCTGAGTAAATAAATACTTAAGGCTTTGATGGTCGGTAAAAATTTCACATACCTCACCATATAGATAATGACGCCATAATTTTAAAGAAAACACAATAGCAGCAAGTTCCAAATCATGTGTACGATAAGTACATTCATGTGTACACAACTGCCCAGAAGCATAAGCAATAACTCTACCATGCTGTATAAAAACACAACCTAACCCCTGGTGTGAAGCATCAGTATAAATAACAAAACCATCTCCACCATGTGGAATAATAAGAACAGGTGTAGTTACCAACCTCTTTTTTAATTCATCAAAACTATTTTCGCAATCAGAATTCCATTCAAACTTAACATCTTTTCGGGTTAGTTTAGTCATCGGCAAGGCAATTGAATAAAATCCCTTAATAAAACATCTATAATACCCAGCTAAACCCAGAAAACTCATCACTTCAGTCACGTTATTGGGCCTCTCCCATTTTACAATAGCTTCTACCTTCTTAGGATCAACACATATACCATCTTTAGAAACAACATGGCCTAAAAATACAACTTCTGATAGCCAAAATTCACACTTGCTAAACTTGGCATACAACTTCTTATCTTTCAATAGATTCAAATAGTTGTGAGATGCTTTTCATGTTCAACCATATTACATGAATAATTCAAAATATCATCAATAAAAACTATCACAAATGAATCAACAAAAGGATGAAGTACTCGATTCATAAGATCCATAAATACTGCTGGAGCATTAGTCACCCCAAAAGGCATCACCAAAAATTCAAAATGACCATACCGAGTACAAAAAGCAGTTTTAGAAATATCACTTTCCTTGACCCTCAACTGATGATAACCCGATCGTAAGTCTATTTTTGAAAACAATTTATCACCCTATAACTGATCAAACAAATCATCTATACGATGTAAATGCTATTTCTTCTTAATTGTAGCTTTATTCAATTGCCTATAATCAATACACAAACGCATGGTACCATCTTTTTTCATGACAAATAAAACTGGTGCACCCCATGGAGATACATTAGGCTGTATGAACCCCCTATTAAGTAATTCCTGCAACTGAATCTTGAGTTCTTTCAACTCATCAGGTGACATTCTATACGGTTCCATACAAATAGGGGTTGTCCCCGGTGATAATTCAATACTAAATTCAACTTCTCTTTCTGGAGGTAACCCTGGCAACTCAGTAGAAAACACTTCTGGAAAATCTCGTACAATAGGAACATCGACTAATTATAAAGCCCCCTTCCAAGTGTCAAGAACATTTGCGATAAAACCCTCACAACCCTTGCTCAATAATTTCCTCGCCTGAATAGCAGAAATGATGCGACTGGGGACAATTTGCCTTTCCCCCACAAATTGAAATTCAGGCTCACCAGGCATATTAAAAACAACTTCCTTAGCGAAACAATCCATAGATGCATGATATTTAGATAACCAATCCATTCCCATAATTATATCAAAATCAGAAATATCCAATGGAAGTAGATCTATAACTGTATCTCTAGACCCCACAGTCAAAACACAACACGAAAAGCATATTCATCTACAACTATATTCCCCATAGGCATATAAATACCCAACCCCACATCTAAATGAGTACATGGTCTATTCAGGTATACAACAAAAGCATAGGGCACAAAAGAATGTGTGGAACCAGGATCAATAAAAACATAAGCACTTTTATCAGTAACAGAAAGTGTACATGTCACCACATCTGGAGTAATCTGAGTTTGTTTCATTGTAAAGACTCGTCCACCTGGCCTGGAACTACTAGCTTATCCTCTGCCCATACTTTTCACTGCACTTCATGGAGATAACACCATGCTTGCTGCTTCACTAGGTGCTGCTGGAGTCTCTGCCAACTGTAGACAATTCTTCTTAATATGCCCCACTTGATGACAATGATAGAATTCCAATCCCTTAAGATTAGGACACTCGGATTTATAATGCCCTTCCTCTTTACAAAAGAAACATGTAACAACTCTCGTTGATGCCTCACCCTTTTCTGACCTCCTAACCAGACTAGAAGATTCTCCACCCCTAGTATCTCTACCAAATCTCCCCAAACCTCTACCACTATCTCCACCACCTCTCTGAAATTGATGAGGTTCTATCTTAACACTTACACCCTTACCACCCTTAGACTGAAATGCATCCAGTTTACTTTTCTTAAAACTCTCTCTACTCGCCAACCCTTGGTCTATTTGCCTTTCGGCTATCGTGGCTTTGTTTACCAGAGAAGCATAATCTTTTAACTCATAAGTGGCCACTCTATTTTGAATAGGCCAAATCAGCCCATCTTGAAAGTTACTACATTTATCTTCTTCATTGTCCACATACTTAGTAGCAAATCAAGACAAAGCAGAAAATTTAGCCTCATACTTCCTCACAGACATTTTCCCTTTGGTCAAATTTATAAATTCGCTCAGCTTCTCCCTCCTATAAACTTTAGGGAAATACTTAACATACAAAGCTTTAATAAATTCAGCACAAGTAATGATATCAGTGCCTTCCATCCTGGGCACCAAATGGTTACTGGCTTCCCACCAATATTTCGCCTCTCCTTTGAGCTTAAACACAACTAGATTCACTTTCTGGTTATCTGTAACCTTTATAACTGCAAAGATAGTTTCTAGATCTCTGACCCACATCTCATCTTCTATAGGTTCAACTGACCCTGAATATTCTGGATGATTCAACTTTAAAAACTTCTCATGCATGGAATCTTTCATTTCCTTCCCTGCCTCTTTCTCAATCATGGCCACGGTCTTTGATTCTAGGTATCTAGCCTGTTGTTCTGCCATTTGCGCCATATTTCTTTCTTGTTTGTCTGCCATCCTCATCATTGATTGTGCCATTATTTGCATCTATGTAGGCTATTCTTGCTCTCTAGCCCTTCTAGCAACACTCTGCTCTACTTCAGTATTATCTGTACGAGAAGCCCTCTTCTCTATGTTGTCAATTCCCAGGTTCCATTTGGAATTATCTGTAATACAACAAAGTTCTAACATCCAATATAAACTGTTTATAATACTAAACCATTGGTTAGTACATAAACAATTAATAAATATCAAATCAACGCAATACTGCCATCTAACCATCACACACGTCTAAAATTAATAACCACGCTCTGATACCACTAATTGTCACACCCCAAAACCCAAAACCCAATATCCATACAAATCATTTTTTATTAAAATAACTGGATCATAATCTTAAGCCCATTGGAAAATATACTTCATTTATCAATATTTTTCTTCACACTGTGCATAATGAACATAATATTATTATTATACCATAAAGAAATCAATATGAGAGTCATAATTAACCGGACATACAATACTATGATTAACTATGATAAAATTTCACAATCATCAACTCAATCCATACTAACGCAATATATACAATGTGTGAGTATATTAAAATCTTCAGTGTAACAATGATAAAATCCCCATATTTAAACTCCAGCTCTTTCCAACAGTGCAACTCTCAAAGTTACCGGTCATATGGTATCCTACCTGGCAGCATACAAACTTGAAATTATTAAAATATAAATCGGAAGCATTAAGCTTAGTGAGGTACTCCTTCCCTACAATGAAACAACAATTCTATATCAAATATGTGGATATAAAATCCGAACAATCCTACCTATGGGCATTAACAAATCTTGGATCATAAGATCCATTTAATTCTGCCAATTGGCAATAACAAATCTTAGATCATAAGATCCAAATAATTCTTCCCATTGGCAATAACAAATCCTGGAACATTAGTTCTAACAAATCATTGTCATAAGACAAATCAAATCATTGGATCTTTGTCCAATTCCAATCCTAGATCATAAGATCCAAACAAATCCTGGATATTTGGATATCCAAAAAAATCCTGAATACCAAAGTATTCAAACAAATCCTGCTTTTAGAGCTATATTCATATATTTGTATATATGAAACAATCATAAGTACACTCACTTTGACAGTTTAACTGGCTTTTCCCTTGCCTTTATCCAGTACTTGTTCAATCAACTCTTCTTCCCTTCCTATCATTCTTAAAATATTAGTTTCATCATAAAAATATTAATAGTCCAAACAATAACTTCAACACAACTCAATTCATAAGCATCATATGATTCAATTCAAATCATTCATTATATATATAGTCCCATCTAGACTCATGTACTGATATTCAACATATTCAAATTACAGCCCAAACCTTCTTTACTTATTCTTGGTAATCCAATCCTTATCATATTAGGTTACCAACAGAAAAGACGACACATCATTCTGAGTTTCCTAGAGCAAGATATGCCCATTTCTTTACCACATAGCAAATCCTCCCTAAAGGCTCATCTATTGTTTAGTCATTTTCCAAGAATTTTCATAATTTTTATACATCATAACTTTCTATGATATTTCACCCAATTTTGGTAAACATATTTAATAACACAATATTAAAATTTCATAATTTTCAGGGTTCATTTGCTATGTCAAGCAAAACATCAAACCTATGGTATGCATATTTAGTTTTTTGGGGAAGATTTCATACCCGAACTTCAAACCATCACCAAAGATTCAATTATTTGTATTTTTACTTGATTTTCAGATATAATATATATATATATGAGTCTATTATAAGTTCCAATTAGAATCAGTCAATTTCAGTGAGTATACAAAAAGATATGATAGTTTGAATACTCAAGGTTTCTAAACAAAGCAATTTCAAGGGATTACACATTCAAGTTTGCTTAAACATGCATCAATCCATGAGTACACATCAAGACATGGAATTTCAGTAAACAAATGATGATTTATATCATTTAAATCAGTAATAAAAAAAATCAACCAAGATTTATAGATGGAATTACCTTAGGGGCTTTTATGTAATTTTCTTTGAATTTTTCTGAATGTTTCTCCTGACTTTCTTCTTCCTAACCCTCACAATTTTTTTTCCTCAACCTAAAACTATACCAAAATAAATTTTCTAAAGAAAAGAGGATATCTCAAGGGTTTAAGTCGTCCAAACCAACCTCCACCTCCAACCAATCAAAATATAACATGTGGCATTATATTAAACAAAATATCATTTAAGGCTAAATGACTGCTTTACCCCTGTTCGTAAAAAGATAATATCTTCCCACTCGGATGTCCGTTCGATGAACCGTTTGTTGTGTTACAAACCTAACTCATACATCTACAAATATGTAGTTTATACCTCAAGTCAATTGTTATGTCATAAAGGTAAAAACTAGTCTTAAATATGAGCATTCCTACCGAAAACTTCAAAATTTCACATTTGTAACCAATTCGATATTTCATGCCTTATGAAGGTAGGATTAGACTAAACATAATGAATTAACATTATATATACTAATAACATATCGTCCATGTCACATAAGCTAATCATGATTTAAACATAATTTATCATAATTATATTTGGGTTGTCACACTTCTGTTACACGGTTATGCCATCTGGGCTAAAAAACATAGGGGCTACCTACCAAAGGGCTGCCACAACCATCTTGCATGATTTGATCCTCATGTAGTCCGAAGTCTTAGATGACATGATTATTTAGTCTAAGACTCAAGAAGGTCACGTTCCTTCCATTCGAAAGTTCTTCGAACTACTACGGCAATACCAAATGAGGTTAAACCCAGATAAATTCATTTTCGGTGTTACAAAAGGAATTTTTTTTGGATGTATGGTTAGTGAAAAGGGAATCGAAGTAGACTTTGATACCCCACTTATTAAAATAATGGGTGGCCAACCCTCTACAAAAAAATCAGGAATCTCAAATGGTTCATTCTTAGCACCACAGTCGTACAGATAAAAAATACAACTAACCACCCAAAATTAAAATAAATAGGATGCCAAAAGTTCCAATAATATAACATATTTAAATCCATTAACGGGAACTACCAAACATGAACATGTTTACATGTAAAAATAATTGCACAACAAAAATAACCGAATAAGCTGTCAATTAAAAGACCCATACAATATATCAAATATATGAAATATAAAGTATATACATCAATACAACACTTGGGAAACACACGCTTGATTAACATTGATGATCCTTAACCAGATTAGCGAAAATGAGATGCGACTATATCGAAAATCTTGTAATATCCCACATATGTTGCAACTCCATAGAATCAGGAAGGGATGCTCATACAAGGCGTACTTGTGGTGGGACACCTAAAGATACAACAAAGGAAAATAAAAAGAAATCATAGACACGAGTCATCGAAGGGTTATAAAAATATTTTTTCAAGTGAATTAAAATGTATAATAATTATGAAAGTGAAATTCCATAATTATGTTTGTGTCTCCCTCTCTTGAGACTCATACTCACCCCTCAACTAGAGCGCGTACCTAAACGTATGCATTTTAAATCTTAGTTGAGCTACTGAATTTATCTTTGGATAACCCACACTCGTGTATCTCGTTTACACCATAACATAACCGTTTTTAAATATCATTCTATATGATCATTTAGAAATTCAATACTAATAACTTTATCTAGCTATAAGCTTAATGTTTCACAAATTAATCTTTGAAGTCTATATAAAATTACTCTCGTTATTATATATGATTAATCATTTCATAACAAGTACACGTGCATATCAGTCATTATATATATACAAACCATCTCTCAAAGCATTAGCTCACAAGATGCAGTCTCTAAGTGCTACCATCTTCCAAGGAATACTCACACCATCCTATGTACCAACCATCAGACTCTCATACCGACTTGGTAAAACAAACCACAAACGTAAGTGAAGCGGCCACAGTTCCTCACCTTAAAGCGAGATGAATCATACCCAAGATGTCTCACCCATGATAAAAGTCACACTGTATAAATACTAGACGCTATGACATGGGGATTATACTCTCCCTGCATTCGCTAGCTAGGGGATTCACCCACATCTCGCAACTTCCCATGATACCACTAGAGGGATATGTTCCACATAATATATCATACACACAACATATATATACATATACATACATATATCAATAAACACAACTACCTGTATATAACACTCATTACACTAGCCGATACTTCCCCACATATATTTGAAATTTGATTTATTAATAAATCACTCACTTAAGCTTTGATAATCAATCACACATTTGATTAATCACCAAGTTTGATATAACTCAGGACACATGACTTCTCCCAACTAACTCATACCTAATATCTTAAATAAGGAAGTAGAGTATTAATCTACCTAATATACTTCCACAATCGTCCCGATGTCTCCCTACCATTGTGTAGCATCATTATCTCACTTATTACATCATAAACATTACTATCACTTCATATTAGAGGGTTCTCAATCACTAAGATTAATTATACAGGAGTTAAAGAAGAGTTAGAAATCTATAATGTGGGAACCGAACTGATGGTTTCATAAACGAACCGATCCGAGGAACCACTAATTGAACCGGTCCAACCTGATCAGTTTATGTTCCTGACGAGAATTACCTAATTCTCTATAACCCATTTCTAACTTATCCCCACCAATATTTCCACCATCCAAATCAAATATCTAACATCAAATTCAATAATTTATCAACAAAATCAAGATTTAACCCTGAATACCCAAAACATAATATCCCACCAATTAATTATGGAATAATTCACACATAAGAACCATTTAGAAAGTTTAATCACTTGCCTTAAAGTTGTAGAATCCGAATCCTCTTCGTAGTTGTGGATATGGCCGGAAAATTCCAAGGTTTCTCTTCTCTTTCTCTTCTTTCTTAGGTTTCTCTCGAGTGGGTTTTCTCACAAATGAGATTAGCCAATCCTCTCATAAGCCTAATAACCCATTTCTCTATTAATCCAAACTTTAAATGATAATACACATGTAAAATGATTCGTATACCCCTATCCGAGTCCAACTAGCCAAAAAGACCCTAGAACCCAAATACAACCCTCGGGCACTCATTTTTACTAACTCGACCCATCTAGGATCCGCCGTGCACTCCAAATTTCCATCCAAGATTCCAATAATAAAAATTCCTATCCCAACCTCATATATCTCACACATATATGCCCCGGTTGAGAAATAATCAATTCCCGCCGCTTACACTCAGATTCAATAACATTTAATATGATTCTATTTACTTTATCACACTAGTAAATATACAATTCACATAAATATTAACTCTCCTACACAAATTAAAATTTATTTTGAATTTACATTTTAATTTTCAATTATATTAAATCACACCCACGCACAAGGTAATTTAATAGTGAAAATAAATGCTCAAAAGTAAGGGGTGTTACATAGTCCCCCCTTAGGGAGGAATTTCGTCCTCAAAATTGAAGTGTACCTGGTAAAAAGACGTAAGGCTACTTTTCTTGCATATCTTCCTCTCGTTCTCACGTCGACTCATCGGCGTTGTCGCTCCCCCAGTGTACAAGAACCAAGGGCACTACCTTCGATCGTATCTTTCACTCACTATGATCTAAAATGGAAACTGGTTACTCCTCATATGCTATATCAGGTTGTAAATCAATTTCTTCCAATGGAATATGACAATAAGCCATCTCACTTCTTTTATACTTGTTCAACGACGAGACGTGAAGTGGAATATGAATTCTCTGTAAATGTTTCGGTAAAGAAAGCCTATATGCCACAGGCCTTATCCTCTCAATTTATGGAAAAGGTCGTGTATACCTTGGTGCAAATTTTCCTTTCTTCCCGAATATTACCATGCCTTTCATATGGGATACCCTTAACAACACTTGGTCTCCTATTTCCACCTTCGCATGCCTACGATCCGCATTGGCATAACTATTATGTCGATCTTGCGCAACTCGTATGTGATTCCGTATAAGCTCAATTTTAGTAGAAGTATCTTGGATTATCTAAGGTCCAAGAATTTTATTATCACCCAATTCCAACCAATAAGAGGTTAAACGACATGGTCGACCATATAATTCCTCATAAGGTGCCATACCTATAGTGAACTGGTAAGAATTATTATAGGTGAATTCTATGAGTGGAAGGTATTGCTCCCAACCTCTTCTAAAATCAACTATACACATTATAAGCATATCTTCCAACATTTGATTTTCTCGCTCAGTCTGTCCATCAGTGTGTGGGTGATATGTCGTATTCAACGGCAACTCAGTCCCCATGGCCTCTTAGAAACTCTATCAAATACGGGATACAAATATATTATCGCAATCGGACATAATATTAATCGGCACCCCATGTAACCTCACAATCTCGGCTATAAAAAGATGGCCATACTGTGTCATCATGAAATCCATCCGTATTGGTAAAAAGTGTGTTGCCTTTGTTAAACGATCCACAATAACCCAAATAGAATCATAACTTCGCTGTGACATCGATAATCCCATGATAAAATACATTGATATACTTTCCCATTTTAATACCAGAATTTCTAACGACTGCAGCATTCTAGTAGGTCGCTGATGGTCCACTTTCACTAACTGAAAAGTGGCACATTTGGAGACAAACTAAGCTATGTCCCTTTTCTTGCCTGCCCACCAATATTGTATGTGCATATCCTGGTATATCTTATCCCCATGGGACTCCATCATAACAGCATACCTCAAATCCCCATTATCTGGGACTACAAGTCTCTCGTTGAAGCGTAACCCTCATAACTAATAGAGTAGGATTCCCCTCCCTCAGTCAATAATTGTTGCACCCTGTCTTTTCAATCTTTATCCACGACTTGTGCTTTCCCCACCCATATTACAATATCGTGTGCAACTGTAAACACTTCCATGCATGCCTTGGCAACTAAATCATCGTGGCGAGTTAAGATACAAAATTTCATAAATAAAGTGTGTATTTCAAATGTTTAGAAAATCGGACTTTAATGTGTAAAATGGTGTGATTTTGCATATTTAATATGCTAATGTAGCAAGTAAGAAGTGGGGTAATTGTATAATTGAACAAGTTTTAAAATGGTTAAAAGGTGTTTAAAATGTTAAGTTGGAAACTTAATAACCATTTTTGGGAAAATAACACTCATTAACGGATTAAATTGCAAATTTGGCACAAAATGGGTAAATTTGGTAATGTACTTAAAGTGGGACATTTTTATGGAATAAAAATGTTAATGAATATTTTTATATTGGTATGGTTGAAATTGAATTAAGTCCTAAAAAGCATATATTATTTTGGCATAAAATCGACGTGTGGGTGAATAAAGGACTTAAAGGAGAAAGAAATTACTTTCCAAGTGTTAATGAAAAAACGGATGGTTAAGTCCGGGCTTTTGCCTTCGGCCGATAAAAATGAAATAGTGTGGATATTTGTTGAATGTTACGACACATAAAAGGAACTCAAATGACACCGGGATAAAGCAAGAAGGGCCCATAGCCCTTGGTGAATTGCCCTAAATCACTGGCCAGAGCATATGGCACGTATAGCCATTGGTGTGGAGCCCGTGTTTGTATGCAATAAAGGATGATTTCAAGAAAAGATAAAAGGAATATGTAAAATGTCATGAAATGGGTTGCATGGTAAAATGTGTTAATAGAGCCTAACTTGAATAAATGAAATAAATGATCCAGTAAAATGTGAAATGGATAAGTGAATGTGTAAATCTATTAACGTCTATAAGTTAAGCCAAAAAGGGTAAAGTAAGGTGGGAAAATGGGTGGTTAAGTAACCTAAGTTGTGGAGCCCATAATTTACATAAGTATGTATTGAAAAGTTTTCAAATGATAAACAAGTATTTTCTAAAGCGGTGAATGCGTGTGTTGAAATGGTATTTTTCAATAAAAATACTAAAGTATGTTTTAACAGAATAAAAAGGGGGGATTCCGGTAAAAGAATGGATATGAATAAATCAAGTTTAGTAGCTTTAAGCGTTGACCAGGTGTGTTAAGTTAAGTGAAAATGCTAAGTATGAATAAAGGAAGTCTTTATAATATTAAGATGAATTAATTTGGATAAGCAAGGTTTTCGAAAGTAAAACGGTTAATGCATTGAATATATATTTTTTAAAGGTATATTTATATATATGTAGATACATATATATGTTTGTATGCATGAGATTGTAGCGAGTCAGTATTCTTTTCTCCCATTCGTTTCTATATTCTTTGTATATTCCCATTGGGAATGGGCTCACGTTCCCACTTTGTTACGGCGGGTTTGGAGCGATTTTGTAATTTGAAGGCGTTCTACAGGTAAGCATAATTTATTTATGTTTATGTTAGTATCTCTGTTTACTTGGACTTCGGGGTACTCGCTATGGGTCCCATGCGTAGTTTACCTTGAAAATTGAATCGCATGCTAACAAGTGAAATGTATTTAAAATAAAACTTGATTAGAAACATTATGTACGTTGTTTCATTTCACCTCACACATAACGCTCGAGCCGAACCGGATCATCTCATGGGTAACCGATAAATCCAGGTCAGGTCATTATAGATTTAGAGACACAAATTTTCTCCCTATAGACCACAAACCAATGGTACAGTCGAAGACTCCAATAAAAACCTCAAAGCCATCATTAGAAAAATGATCGAGAGTTGTAGAGAATTGGCTGACCGAATCCCTTACGCCCTCTGGGGTTACCACACTTTTGTTAGAACATCTACTAGGGCTACCTCTTATTCTCTTGTAAACGTTCTACAAGTATTCCGATCCGTTAAGCTAGGAATACCTTCTTTGTGCATCATGCTCGAGAGAAGAGTTAGTGAAGAAGGCTGGCATCAAAGCTAGTTGGAAGAAGTGTCACTTTTGGATGAGAAGAGATTGAAGGATCTATACCACATTCAACGGTACCATCGCCAGAAAACGCGATCATTCAACCTAAGAGTCAAGGATTTGGGTGTTAAAAAAGAAAACTAATCCCTCAAAGAAATCATAGAATCCGTTTGGGACCCCAGAGGGAAATTAAAGCAAAACAGGAGTGGCCCTACATAGTAAAGAAGATCCTATTAGGTGACGCCGCTATACTCACTGACCTTAACAGAGAAGAGATGGAACATCTAGTCAACCCAGACCGTCTCAAAAGGTTCTATCCTTAGTCCGAAATCTCGGCGCGCTATGACTCCTCTCATCCCCCTTCTATTCTAAAAAAATCTTCATTTCCCTCTACCCAAAACTACGTGGGGCTTGATCCTCTAAAAAACATTTTTCCTTCAAAATGGAACTCATTAAATTTTCAAAACCCCAGAGTTACAAAGGCATCTCATACACTTTATATGGGCCCAGTCCTATTTTTTTCACAAAATGCTATTCTTTTCTAATCTCCGAGAATGACGGTTTATATTATCATTTACATGAACAAATGGATTATGTATGACTACGGGATTGGTATAGATAATTTAAATGTAAAACTCATCAAGAGGAACAACAATATGATCAAAATCTTTTTTTTTCAAATAAGGGAGTTCAGTACTATTACATGAAATATTAGCGAAGGGAGTCAAACCAACACCCCCTCTCCGCTGACCAAACTATTCCTAAACAAACCCAAAAAAAACTTCATAAAATTATTCCCCAATCCCTGAAACAAAAAACTAAAATCATACAAAAACATCCCAGTCACACAAAATAATCCCATCTTCACAGACGTCCTATAGAAAATTATCGAAAGACACAGCCCCATCACCATGCGATTCTTGACATCCAAAAAATTCCTTTGCTTAGTTGGTATTCTGAATACTCTACGTAGAGAGGTATGCCTTGACCCATCGGGAGAAAACCACTACTCCCCCTCTAGGATGTCAAAAAGAAAAAATCACCTTTTGTCAGTCTCCTCCCCTAAGATCTTTGCCACTACTCTCTTCCACAATCATTTTAGATAGTCTTCGAACACATGCCAGACCCTATATATGGATTGAGATGGAAGGGTTAACAAAAACTGATTCTCCCATAAAGAACCTAACCTCATATGCAAGGATTCTGTAAAGTCCTTTACTATAAAGAAGTCTAGTGTTCGAGGAGGCACTATTTGCTCCCAACCAACTTAACGCAAGAGCCTCCAAGGGAAATAGAGTGAAGTCTTCCATAGTCCAACTAACCGAACATACCGGTATTCTCCTAGCTCTGTAACAAGCTACAACTCTCCCTACCATGGCACCGATTTGCGAAGGCACCAGGCTCCATGCTCCATGAACCAATTAACCCAGTTCTATATGGATGGAAATCTCTCAACCAACTACATGAACATCATCAACGGGCTTCGTCTTTAAAAATCATAGAGACCTTCTTAAAAAGCATCAAGGCCATTCAGGATCTCTGCCAGTATCATCTTCGTCGAACTGCGATGGTAGGACATCCATGCTATCATTGCAGCCATCTAAGGTTCCACCATTAGGTCCCTCGTCACTAGCAAAAGACTCAAAATTAATCCCATGGTAAGAGGTTGGGCATAGCCCGCATCATTAAAATCCATCAAACACACAAAATACATGACAACTGAAAGAGAGATCATCCTCCAAGTGACTAGTGGTCGAGATATCCAGGGGGAAGTGTGGAGCAACTCCGCTAATAGCGATCAGGGAGAACAAGAAAATTTGGGCATAGTTGCCACGATATTGGGATTTATTCCTAACATGCATGAGAACTCTTCGTATGTCAAACTGAGCTGATTTAAACCAAAGAGAAAAACATACTATTCGAGGTACCAGAATTTCCTGTAGCCACCAATATGTTCCAATAAATGGTTCGATTACGCCACAAAGAGACTCGATACAAGTTGAAAGCTTCATAGTCCACGTTATACAGCCACATGGATTCTAGATTTTTGAGGTCGGAAGAGAATTATGTGTGCATCGGAAGATCAAGTGATAATGGATAATAAACTACACCCCCTTACCCCCTTTTTATACATAAGAGTCTTGGCTAAAGACATGAGACCTGAGGAGTTATAATGAATTCCAACCTTACAAAGTACTCTGAGATGCAGGAAAGTGCAATAAAAGCCTTAGAGTAATTTGACTTGGCCTATATGCGGGGTATGCCGATCGATAAGCCCCTTATTTTAAAAAATTATATCTTTCTTTTTTTAACAAAATTTAAAACTTAAAAAAAATCCTTAGTTTAAGACCCCGAGGTTATTTCTTCAAAACTTATCCATTTTTCCCCATCATTTCCAATCATAAGTCTTTTTCTCGAGTTATTTAATCTCTTTTCTAAATAAATATCGCATCATTTTTACAGTCTCAACAACAAAGTAAAAAATACATGTAGAATAAGTCATTAAAACAATAATGAGTTATAAAAATCTTCTTCATATATATGCTGTCACTACATGATTTCATTTTCAAGAAAAAGAAAAAGAAAAACAACGGGACTTATCCCGAACCCACAATATCTCTCTCTCTATGAAACCTCAAACCTTGTGGCAAACACGCTTACCCCGACGAATAGTTTGTAGAACCTCCACTTCCCGAGCTCGATCCCTCGTCTGAGGTAGCAGGAAGAACCAGATAAGAAGGAACATATTCCTTTATATAAGTCGTCATGGAGTCTACCCTATCCCTGATATCCTTTAGCTAAGTGTTCGGCACCCAAACATGCTGCAAGCTAAGCAACAAAAACAAAAGGCAATTCAATTAGTAAAGATTAAAAAATGAAGCAGAAGGAACAAAAGAGAAAAATATACCTCAGGATGAAGGACATCCTTCGTAAATACCATAAACCCTAGATATGGTGAATTAGGGAAGTGCGGCAGGCTTAGTGATCCCCCTCTAGTCAACCACAAATTATGAGGGCGGAGTGACTTGAATAAGTGGAGCCTCCTCTATCGCTACCGCTACCGCTACCGCCACTGACGATGTACCACATGCGCTATGGGCGAATCCCACCTACTTACTGGTAACCCTACCCGAAGCCCTAGGAGAAGAAGTCATGTTCAGGGCATCATAAATGTAGGAAGGCATCCGCCAACTCGTTATAAAATTCAGGTAGTTTTAGGTCATTGATTTGTCCGTGTCGAGCGAATAAGCCTTGCCAACCATTATCACCGCCCTATCCTCGAAGTAAATCTCCCTCACCAGGCTCGTATAAATCGGAGGCACTATCGATGGGACCTCCACCTCATACTCCACTATCTATCATACAACCCTCTCTCTCAGGTACTAGTAGTACCCAATCTCATGAGCCATCAACCTCTTCATCTACGCATGCATAGCTATCACCCCCATATGCTGGGGAGACATTTTTAGGGGTAAAACGACAACTGGAATTCCTAAAAAAGACCAATATTCATGGAAACAAAGAAACTGCCAAAAAAGAATTCAAAAGAAAAAGGAATAACCGGATCGCTCGTCAATATGTTCATAGCTTGTCGAACCTTCGCTAGAGACAAAGGCTAGTTTGACCTCCTGTTAGACTTCCACCACCTATAAATCCGGCAGAAGTCCCCCAAATACTCATATTTAAGGGCTATCAACCACATATTGATCCCGATCACCTCATACAATCACCAATGCAGAAAGGAGAGGAATTAACAAAGAAGAAACTAAAGGAAACTACATTAAAATACATAAATCGAAAATGAGATAATAACCTCCAAAAGGTACATGGCCTCCATAAAAGTCTAACAGTAGCATCGAATGAATGCATCCAAAGAGGAGCAAAGGGTCGCCAAAGTCAGGCTTCCCCAGTCATAGAGAGCGACATCAGAAAATATCATCAAAAATGGAAAAAATCGAAGATGGATGATGTTGGCACTCGTCGTCACTAGAAAACCACCCAACATAAGAAAAATTAATAACCCGGTTGTCTGCCTCACCTACTACCTGTTAGTCTCACCAATCCTCATTGTCAAGAGAACCTCCCTAAGAGAGGAAATGCGGATAGAATCTGCAGAAACTATCGTACCTATATCCCCCAACGCCACATGAATTGCCTCCGATGTCACCCTCGCAGTACGGTCCATCTCTATCTGCACACCCTCGCAATATATCCCATGTATCTGATAAACATTGATGGGAGTCACAGTCATCTCCCCAAATCCCAAGTGAATGGTTTGGGTAGTGTCCCACCACCTCTCCCCTAAGGCGCATAAAATCGTAGTAGAATGCAGCATCTCATCCAAAGCCTGCGCCAGGTGGACAAAATCCCTCTCCCACTTAGAATGCGTGCTCATAAGAGAGATGTCAGTCTGCCAAAAACCAAAAAAAAAAGATAAATCTTTTCATCAGCACAAGAAAAAAAAGAAAAAATAATTCCCAAGGTCACTATACTTACTTAGATACTAGGGTTCCTCACCCTAGACTAACGGTGGTGTGAGGGCTCACGCAGAAGAAAGGGATCCTTAACTATTGGCTCAAACAAGTCAAAAGCATTTTCATTGCCCAAAGCAAGGGGTACCCTATCTCACCACTCCAAATTTTCCTAGTCAACAACACTCAACCACTCCATGTTGTATTCCTCGCTAGAAGAACCCGCCATTTGAAGTCTTGAAGAAAAAGGACTTAGAAATGGATTTTAGAGAGAAGAAGCAAAAGATTTAGATGCATGAAGATGTGAAAAATGAGGAAGGATTGCCCACTTTTTATAGGAGTTTGAATAGATTTATGATCGACAGACCCCTGCTAATACCGATCGACACCTTCATATTCCACTTCCCAAGAAAGCCCATGATTCCATGCCATTGCCAAATGGAAACTCCTACAACATGTCGAATGGAATACCCCTTAATGTTTTGCACATAAATTCCAAAAAAGTCTAAAAAAATTTTGAAAAGTTCCTAAAAATGCCATATAAGGGTTAGAACATTTCTTCACTAAGAAAATCATTTTATAACTACCAAAATCCCAAGTCAGAGTAATATTCCACTCTTATCCCTAGTATAAAACCTTAAACATATTCCGAAAAATGGTGCATCCCAAAAGTCCACTATAATTCCCTAACAGAATCCCAAAATCTCAAGTCTTCCCCAACAGAACCCAAACCTCAAATCGAATGCTTCCCTAGAAGGATTACAAAATAATACTCTCCCAAATCCCCAATGGGATTTCCTGACTAAACTTTCTCCCAATCCATCCACCATAAGAATTTCAACTCCCCCAGTAAAGCTACCTCCTCTAAAAAAGATATAATCCCTAGACAGATGTCTTTCCCCAGTAAAGTCTTAAAACAACACAATCATTAATAAAACCACAAGTACAAAAGTAAAGTAAAGACTCCCCGGAGGGAAAATGCACCCGCATTACAACTATAGGTACTCAGAATTGGCCCCAACTTGTATAATCGGTCGTCATCATTTTAGGTCCTCATAATTGACCTCGACTCGCAAAATCGATCGTCACCACTTTAGGTCCTCAGTATTGACCTCATCCCTCGGAATCGATCGTGACTACTTTAGGTACTCAGAATTGACTTTAGCCCTCAAAATAAGTATTCATAACTAAAGGTCCTCGAACATGAACTTGGGTCCTCATAATTAACCTCGACCCTTAGAATTTATCGTCACCACTATAGGTTCTCAAAATTGACCACGACCTGTAGAGTCGCTTATCCTAACTTTAGGTCCTCAAAATTGACCTCGACCTTCAAAATCGCCCCTTCCGACTTTAGGCCCTCATAATTGACCTCAACCCTTAGAATCGATCGTCCCAACTTTAGGTCTTCATAATTAATCTGAGCCTCCAGAATCGATCGTCCCAACTATAGGTCCTGAGCATTAACCTCGGCCTACAGAATCCGCCTCCTCAACAATAGGGTCCTTATAAGTGACCTCAGCCTCCAGAATCGGTCTCCTCAACTTTAGGTGCTCAAAATTGACCTTGACTCACAAAATCGTTCGTCAAAACTATACGTCCTTAGAATTCACCTCGCCTCGCCGAATTGGTCTTCTCAACTTTAGGTCCTCAGATAAACCTCGACCCATAGAATTGGTCATCCGGACCACACAACCTAAAGTCCTCAAAATTGAGCTTAACCCTCTGAATCGATCATCCTCATCCCTTTAGTCTAAAAAATTGACCTCTTTGCCAAAGATCCATGTGGTATTTATTTAATACCTTTTACTTGTACCAAGATCACCCATCAAAGTGATCTGTAGACACCATATTCTAGGACCTTTATAAGAATCTCCTTAGGTCCTTAGCACCTCTTCCTTCACTATAAACCTAAGGTCATTCTTCGAGTATCGTTCTAGGGGCCAATGGGCACTCTCGTGCCTCGTTTGACTCTGGTGAACTTTCTTGTCGGAGTGAAAGATCAATAAATCTTTGAAGGATTATGAATCCCATTTCCAATGGTCCACCCCATGCACAAATCAACCACATGGTTTAGACAAATGATCCGTTTTATTATTAAAATTAATTTAGAGGCCATCGAGCATTCTCGGGCCTCGTGTTGACCCCAATCAACTTTCGAGTGAAAGATCATTGAAACGTTGAAGGTCTCTGAATCCTCTTTCCATAAATCTACCCCATGCATGAAACGGCCTTATAATTTGGATAAATGCTCCATTCTCCCCACAAAAACTGAACCAGAGGCCACCGTTGCTCTCAAGCTCCGTTTAACTCTCATGAGCTCTTAAGATCAAATGAGACATAATGAATCTTTAAAGGGATCAAAAAACCCTTTTCAACGGTCCACCTCGTGTTCTAATCAGCCTTACGGTATGGACGAATGACCCATTTTACTCGGAAGGGTTAATGGGCTCTTTTGGGCCCCATTTGACCAAGGTCAGCTCTTCGAAGTGAATGAGACTAAATGAATCTTCAAAGGCTCTGGATACCCTTTCCAACGGTACATCTCGTTCCCTAATCGACCTTACGATTCAGATAAATGATTTATTTTTATCAAGAAATCTCTTGTCCAAAAGACTGTCAAGCTCTTTCGAGCCCCATTTGATCATAGTTAACTCCCGAATTCGGGAGCAAACCAATGGACTCTTAAAGTTCTCTTAATACCCTTTCTAATGATATGACCCATGCATGATTTAGACTTACAAATTACGTTCTAGGGCCATTTTTAAAAAAAATCTACATGAGACTTCCAAATGGCAAACCCATTTCTCGGCCTATCAGTAATGTGTATGGGGTTACTTGCCGATAGGCAGGTCAAGTAAAATGTTGATGAGAACCCCCTTGAACCTATATAACAGTGTCATTATCTCACTTCGAAAGTTACCTCGGAAATATCCCTCTTAGTGATATCAGCAACATTCTCTCGAAGTCAGTGTGGTTTCCCTATTGAAACCTCTCCTACACTTTCCATTTCCATCCCTTTCACACCCAATTTAGAAAAATCACTCCCTCTCCTCCTCCCATCTTCACCCACTTGCAAGGACAGCCTTTTAACAATCAAGACCAAGATTCATATCTCCAAAGAAGGTCCAAATCTTTCACTCTCTTTTCAAATTTCCTTATTTTCGCATAAGTTATTCAATTCTTACTTTAGCATTTCATATTTGTTATTTCACACCCATTAATTTCCCACTTTTTATTAGTATTATTGCACATACTTTATTTTCTATAAAAAAAGTAAAAATAAGAAAAAGAGGGTTTGCTCAATATTTTTAGTGCTTATTATACTTGTAAAACTAATATTCGACAAAAATGTAATCAATATTGTTTGTTCTTATGCACACCAAGTAGGATTAGATGAACATACTAAAATATAATTTTGGGAACAAATGGACGTTTTAATTCAAGAAATACTAACAGGTGAGAAAATCTATATAGGGGGGAGATTTTTATGTCCATGTTGGAAAAGGCAGTATAGAATTTGAGTTGGTGCATGGAAGATATTATTTTGGCGATAAGAATGATGATGGAGAGTGTATATTAGATTTAAAAAAAGGCTTGAGAAATTGATAACATTTTAAAATGGAACAAATATTAGTCAAATAGAATTTTTCATTTCTAGGAAAGGAGATCGATTAATTTGTAAAGATTGTAAATTTATCACGGGAGAGAGTCAAACCTCACAACATAGGATAATGGCTTTGGGTTTAGATTTTAAAAATCAAGAAAAAGATATAAACTAGAGGATTAACTCATGAACTGGGTGGTGGAAATTAAAAGGAGAAAAATTAGAATTAATTAAAGATAAAATATTAAAATAAGCATTATTGAATGTCTAAGGTGAGATTAACCGAATGCGAGATAAGATGCCCACATGCATTAGGAGAATATCTAAAGAGATTCTTAAAGAATGAAAAGGTATGGGGCCATAATCTAAAAGGACTTGGGATGCAACGAAGAAGTTCAAAATATAGTAAAAATAAACACTGAGTTCCTTAAACCTTGGAAAATAACAATAAACGAACAAAATTTTGAGAAATATAAATTTGCTAAGAAATAAGTTAAGAAAATGGAAAGAGATGATAAGTTTAAAACATGTGATGATATTTATACAATACTAGGAATGCACCAATGATAAAGAAGCATATAAGTTGGTTAAACCTTAGGATAGAAAAATGAAAAACTTTAATAATGTTAATCGTATTAAAAGTGAGGATTCGAGAGTTTTATTCAAGGATGATGATATGAAGGAAAAGTGGAATAATTATTTTGACAAAATGTTGAATGAAGATAATGGAAGTAGATCGGATATGGACGAATTTATGGAGACTCGAGAAAATATATTTTTCCATAGAATTAGAACAACGAATGTTAGGATTTTTATCAATAAGATTAAAATAAGGAGGCTTTAGGACCAGATGGTATCCCTATTGAGGTTTGGAAGTGTTTGGGGGAGAAAGGAGTGTCTTGGTTGAAATAGTTATTTAATACAACTATAATGGATAATATGATGCCTAATGAATGGAGAAGGAGTGTTTTCGTACCTATTTATAAAAAATAAAGGTGATATACAATGTTGTTCAAATTATCGTGGTATTAAGTTAATAAGTCGTACAATAAAACTTTGGTAGAAAATGATTGCACATATATGGATATTGGAAACATCAGTATCTAAGAATGAACTTGGGTTTATGCTTTTGAGGGTAACAATGGATGATATTTATTAATGAATAGACTAATGGAGATGTATAGGTATAAAAAGAAAAATTTGCATATGTTTTTATAGATTTAGAAAAGGTGTATGATACTATACTTAGAGATATAATATGCCAAGTTTTACATAAAAATGAGTGACTCATAGATATCTCGACATGATTAAGAATATGTATGATGGGTCCAAGACTATAGTAAGGACAACGACTATAGAATATAGTAAAGTCACAACTACTACAAGTTTGCACCAAGGTTCAACATTAAATACTTATATTTTTTCTCTTGTTATGGATATATTAACCATACAAATACAAGATGAGGTGTCACGTTGTATGTTATTTTTCGAATATATAATTTTAATGGATGAAACTAAAACATGGATCAATGTCAGATTGGATTTATGGAGAGAAACTGTCGCGCCCCGACTTGATTTTGTTAAACTCATCCTTTTAATTAGAGATAAATTGGCTTAAACAATGCTTTTATTTAAATCTCTAAGGAAAATAGCATAAGATTTTTTTTCCAAAGGTATGTGTAGATGAAAACATAACTGCCTTTACTTATAACTAATAAGTACTACATAACTTTACATAACCAAGATCCTTAGTTTAATAATTACACAAAATAAATCCTGATATTCAAACCATACTAATATCCGACACTCCCCCGTTTTAAGGTCCTAACTTGGCAGTGAACTCCAAATTATAAGCATACCTGAAACAAAACATTATAGGAGTGTAAGCTATAAAGGCTTAGTGAATGACCACATAGAACACATATAACCAATTTGAATAACCATTTTTATTTTGTTCTAATGCTATAACCCAACAGGAATTGTGAAACTCTCGCAAGTCTAGACCCGCCACAGTCCAATTAACCCACCATAGTTATTAAGGACCACCACATCCCTTTATTATGCTCGAGTACACAAACCTTTAAGTTGGATTAACAGGACCACCACATCCCGTAGGACCCACCACAGTCCTTAGCATTAGATAAAGGACTCACTAGTCCATATCATTATGTAACATCGCTTAACATTTTTAATCATATGCATATGTTTCATAAATACAACATCACTCCCATAAACATTTTCACACATGTGTTTAACTACACATTTACATATGAAATTATAAGCATTTATATTTCATAAGGAAGGTCACTCACCTTGGATTTGGTGCTAAGATTAATACCAACTACTTCCTTGGTATGGTAGTATTAGCTGCTTCCCCACCTAACAAGTCAACATCGTTAGTATTCGAATACACCGGTTAACATGAAACCCAGTAACACATCACATCATTTGGTCAATCAGAAATAACTAAGGAGGAATTACATATGACACTTCATATTTATATAACACCCAATTAATTAGGGTTCTAACACAATTTACAGAATTAAATTACGAATTTTCTAGACAAAGTTATGCCCATTTTATTACAGCCTTTTCCAATTCGTTTCTCAAGAAAAACAACAACGCAACTTCAACTTCCTGGAATTCTCATAATTTTTGTACAACAGAACTTTTCATGATATTCCACCCAATATCAGTAAACACATTGAATAATACAAATTTAATGTTTCATAATTTTTAAGGCTCATTTTCTATGTCGAGCAAAACGTCAAACACATGGTATGCATTCTTGCTCCTTTAGGGCAGATTTTAAACCAAGACTTAAAACTATCACCAAAGGTTCATTCCTTGGTATTTTTACACAATTTTCGGATATGTTATACATGTATGAGTGAATGTTACTCTGCAACTTGAATCACTCAATTACAATAAGTATTCCATGATTTATGCCATTTTTAGCATAACTAAGTCAAAATACAACATTAAGCCATAACTTAACATTTTTAAGCATACATAACCTTGACCTTGAGCATAATTCATGTAAACATATAATAAACATGTTTTAGCAGAAATATACATCATAATCATGAATTTTCTAAATCAAAATTCTTTACGAAAAGATGATGTAAATTTAGGACTTTAAAGTATGCATTCACGATCCTAGCTCTGGGTCTAACTTATGTTCTTAACTCATCCTTGTTCCAACACAATTCAGTAATATGGGTATCATTAAAATATATATCCAAATCATAAATAAAATCATGCCAAGTATATAACTCATCCATGTGACAAACTTTAATAAAGATGTAATTACCTCACGAGAATTCCTCGATTTATGGTGAATTTTCAAAGAAATTCTTCCTTAACTTTGTTTCTCTCTCTCCATAAGCATATTTTTCTCAAGCTTGTAATAGGAAATGAAAAATATGATAATTTATGCCTTATAAACTTAAAAATGTGGCTATGTGACCACTTTAAGGTGGTATTACGTGATTCGTTGGGCAAGGGGTCCAATAGGACAATTCCGTTAATGACAGATTTGTCCTGCCTCGTAAAATCACCATAACTCACTATTTCGGGCCCCGATTCACTCTCACTTTGTGTCTATGAGTATATAACTTAAACATATACAACTTTCATGTTTTGTGTTTTCCCAAAATCATAAAACTAGTACACCTAATTTGGGCTCGAACAGAAGAGTAATTATTTACTCAAAATTTCATAACTTTCACATTTGGCGACCAAACATCGCCACTTTCGCACCAACACTCTAGCTTACTTTTTATAAACATAATGATGCATTTAGAAAAATATTTTCATGATTCATTTAAACACATAACAAATTTATAACTTATAACTCATAACTTATACTTAATCGTATAATTAACCTTACTAATCGTGTTTTAGGGCCTTACAGAAACTCTATAAATAAGAGCATTTAAAATAAGTAGAACTAACATAATATATGTTGAGTGAAATTTTAGTAATAGTAGGAGGACAAATGGGGATGTGGTAAATTTTGATGGCCAAGAAATACCTAAAAGTGACCATTTTCGCTATTTAGGCTTGATTGTCCATATAGATGAATATATTACTGATGATTTTATTCATAGAACTAAAAACAGGTTGGGTTAAGTGGAGGTGCTACTGGCATATTATGTGATCCGAGTATACCTTTAAAGTTAATGGAGGAGTTATATTATTGGGCATAAATTATTCACATATTTCCCGTAATTTAGATGCTTTTATCCCCTCATGTAGTGGAATTGAAGTGGATTTATCTAATATCTTTGGTATTGAGATCTTTTAACAAGTACACCGAGTTTTGTGTATTTATCTTAGATTTTTCAGGTAATTCATGCACAAAAGGATAATAAAGAAACTGAAATGAAGATCAAAAAGAAAATAAGAAAGGTCGAGGATAGTTAAGTAATTGTGCAATAGGAATTCGAATGCGGAACCTAAAGAGAAGTCGAAGGCCTCAATACCACGAGCACATAGGAAGAAACGACACCCAAATTCGTGACCGATTGAGAATATATGAACATATGAAAATGAGAAGAAATCAAGGAATAAAAGATAGTTTTTTCCAGGTCCGAACCGATTTCATTTTCAGCTAACTGGTTTGCTGTTGATTGTAAATTTTACCTCGCTACTTGAATTCCAAACCGGTTTTCCCTTCTCCTAAGGGACAGACCAAACCGGTTCGATGGCATCTAATTGAATTAATCTTTTCCACTTAAAAAAAATAAGAGTTGTACAAGGGTGAAACACTTGTAAAAATATGAGTTATTATTCTTTTAGTGTTCTAGGTATCTGTAAGCTAATTTTGTTACCTTGGAATTAGGGAGAGAAGAAGGCAAGAACCCTAGTTTTCATTCATGCACGGAAATTTCTCTATTGTTTATCAAATTCATAAGATTTTTAGTATTGAGTTTGTCTTCTCTTTCTTGTTCTTTCATTTTATTCATCTTTGCATGTTTTATTTATTTTTCTAGGATTTTAAAACTTATATGTAAGTTTATTAATGGTTTCATCATGATTTCCAATGCAAGCAATGTTAGATTTTTGGTTATTTTTGACATAGATATGTCTAGCTAAGTTTTTAGCGGGTTGGGGTACATGAACCCAACCTAGGTGTTACGAATGCGTTTAAAAGTAAATAAAATGTAATTCACCATTCAAAGGTTGTAAGGACATAAATTTCTAATTGAGTCCATGTATTGTTTTGACTTAATTTTGTGAATAAAAATGTGTTTGTTATATGTCATAGGGAGATTTCATTTTGTCACGATCCCACTTGGTCTATGACGTATTGAAGAAATTGAAGATGTCGCGAAAAAGCTTCAAAGAAATAATCATGCCGAAGTTTAATTGGTGCAAGTTTATTCATGTTTAAGTTAATTGCATTTCTAGATCACATAGTTATGAATGCATATAATTAATGGTGCTCAGAATTATTTTTATAAATGATAAGGATGTAATTTTATAAGGAAAAATATTTTAAAATGTTTTAAAAGTTTTTGAAGTGTTTTACACTACGTTTCATTCCGATAAGCTCGAAAAAGAGTTTGACTTATTTGGATCTCTTTTGGAAGAAACGTTTTAAAGAAAAAGTCAAAAAGTCAAACTGACATGCGGCGTTGTTCAAATGACCAGCTATCTCATTCAAACGAGATGGCTATGTCACGCGAACGATAGGCCAATATCGTTCGAGCGACACTATTTTCGAGACGGCCAACTTTTGGTATTAAATGCATGGTTTAGTCAGAATTATTAAGTGTGCATTCTGGAAAAACTGTTTACGGTCCACAAACGTGTTTGCACATGTTTTTCTAACGTTTCAAAGCATAAACACATCCTTAGAGTTTGGAAAGATCCGAGTTACCATTATTATATGTTTATGTGATCTCGCTGCACCAAGAAGGTTTGTTCTACAATTGAACATCAGGGTTTCCCGATGAAGAAAAGAGAAGGACTTCTTGTTCGACATTGTAGACATATCAAAGCCATTCGGTGGACACCGAGATATATGTGGACGCATGTGTTGTGGACAGGTATCATGGAAGAAGGACTTTCTACATGGGCACTGTGAGAGGAGTAGTTGAAGATCAGAAGAGCATTAAGACCCGTGGGGATCGACTCGTTGAGTGAGTATTTTGTCTGTTTGTTATAATTCCACATTCATAGTGATTGTCTGGCTTGGGTCGTCCCAGGTTTTTTCCCGTTTTGGGTTTTTTCATCGTACATCCGATGTTGTGAGTATTCATTACTTTACTTTACTTGCTTTAATCACTAGATGCATGTTTATGATTAATCAAGATAAAATTGTTTTAAAGTAAGAATTGTTTTTTCACAACTAGGTCTAGTGAACATTAAAAGTTGGATAATTTTTGGTGAAAATTGTTTTGATTTGAAACACACATAGGGCCCACCCGCCTTTTACAAATTTCTATCAGACCTAGAAAACATAATTTATTTATTTTGTGACCCTGTGTTTTCAAAGATGAATTTTGGAAATAATGAAGTTTTCGAACTCCTATTTTTTATGGCAATAATTACACCAATTTGAAGATGAGAATGAAAATTGCTTTAAAATATTTTGATCAGCGTGTGTGGCTACCAGTTGAGAAAGATTGGACACCCCCTGTCACTATTTTAGGTGAGGTCACTAATTTAAATCCTATCGAGTTATGGACCGAAACTGAACGTAAACTGTCATAATATAATTCTAAGGGTTTGCACGCTATTTATTCACATGTCACACAGGAAGAATATAATAGAATTATGACTTGTGAAACATTAAAAGAGGCTTGGTATATTTTGGCACTCACTCACGAGGGCACTAGCACGGGTAGGGCGTCAAAACTTCAAAATCTCACTACAGAGTTTGAGACCATTAGGATGTTAGAGAGTTAGACTTTTGATGAGTTATATGCTAGGTTGTCCAATATTATCGACTCGTCGTTTAACCTAGGTGAGAAAATTCCTGACAACCGCGTCATTAAATCTTAGGTCATTGCCTAGTAGGTTTGATGTGAAAGTGACTATTTTAAACTTCTTGGGTAAGTTAGAGTCAACGACACTAGAAGAGATTGTAGGTGACTTACAAACCTATGAAATCGACATGATTACCTCCAAGAAAGTGCCTAAGAAAGAAAAGGGTATTGCATTGAAAACCAAGAAGAAGGATATTAAAGTTTTGGATTTCGATTCTGATTCCGATTTGGAGGATGTCGCTTTGTTGTCAAAGAAATCTAATTTTTTTATTAAGTTTCAAAAGCAATCGAAAGATGCCGAGAAATTTGAAAAATTCAAGAACAACAAAGTTGACCCCACTTCTAAGGAGAAGTTTGATAAGCCTAAGAGAGATGGGTCGAATAAGTGTTTTGGGTGTGAGGGGTATGTTCACAAAGTTAAGGAGTGTCCCACTAAACTTAAGAAACTGGGCAAGCAACCCATTGTTTATAGTGCCACCTTAAGTGATAGTGATCCGAATGAGGGAGAGAGTTCCCCCATTGATCGTAACTTTCTTGCATTTATGGCATGTCATATGAGCGACGGAGATTCTCATGTGAATGACACTTTCGAGGAGGTTTTGAGTAAATCCTATGTTAGTGAGGGAGAAGAAAGTGACGAAGAGGATATAGATATGGAAGAATTGAAAGTTGCATTTAATGAGTTGTATACCAAGATAGATAATGTGAAAAAGGCAAATGAAAAATTGCAAGCTACGTTGAATGAGCGTTCCATATAAAATAATGATAGTTTGATTGAGGATCTTAGGGCACGATATAAGACTCTTAGGGAGAAATTAGAGTATGTCGAGGGTGGGAGAGATAATCTCCGTGGTTTGATGGAGTCTTTGAAAATGGAGATTTTAGAGTTTGAGGAGTCTAGGCATTTCCTCGAGTCTAGGATTAATGAGTTGAAGGAGAGATTGAGAGACTCATCTAGAGTTAAGTCTGATTTGGAGGCTAGGTCGGAGAAGTTAGATAAGATCTTAGGAACCGTCCAAATTAAGGGACGTAGGGGACGTATTGGTTTTAATGATAGAATTGTTCACATTCCCCCCGCACGTGTGAGAAACACTAGGAAGGTTAAAAAAGGTCCACATATAGGTAATCATTCCCATCGTCGCTACAATTGCACGTTTTGTTGTAGGAAAGGTCACCTTAGGCGTTGTTGTTACGACCTTAGATAAGCTCCTAGGAAGTTGAGGAATAAAGTTTCCCCTCATTCCCCAAACCCCCATGCATCATTTTATACCTATTTGGGTTAGGAAATCGGATTTAGTGGCTTTAGGAATAAAACTTCATGATTCTCATTTGGGTGCACTTGATTCTTCCCATGCTAAATCTAAAGGATGATAGTGTTGCCATGTTTGTCATATGTTAATTCGCTTTATGATATATTCATTGCTAGTATTATGACATGTGTATCATTTTGTATTATAGTTTTCATTTCTTTGAGTCCTATTGAAAAATATTTAAAAAATTGTTTTTGAGAAAAAATTTGAAAAAACAAAAATATTTTTTCTTTTATTTGAGTCAAAATATGTTTGAAAATCAAAAAAGATTTTTTGATTTTTGTTTTTCAGTTTACGTGTTTGATGTGGCATATTCGTGTGCATGGACCCCCCTCTCCATCGTTTCATTATTCATGTGGCTAGGAAATTTGGTCATTATTATTGATATTTAGAATGATCTTAACCATTGTTTATATGGTGTAGTTTCGAAGTTGATATGTATTTTTATTCGACTTTCTATATATGCAAATATCGCACGCATGCACGAGTTTATATGGACGTTTGACTTCTCTTGCATATTCGAATTTGGTGAGGAATTCTTACCTCAATCTTATCATTTATGCATAAGTAGACTTAAGGAGAAGTGAGCATGTAAGAATCGTTTACCGTGAGGATTTGAATTGATATCAAAATTAAAAAATCATGAGTGATTCATGAGAAAGGGCTACGAGAGTTCAAAATTAACTCGTCGCGAAAGCCACAGTTTAAAAGAGCCCAAAAGAAAAAAGGCAATATGCTAAGAAAAGGGACAATAAGATTTTTTCTAAGTTGATAAATCTTGTAACCACAAAACAATTTTAAAAAATATATGTTTATGAGGGAGTTTGGTTGGGGAAAATTTAAACGGGTTTGCACAACTAATCCTAATGTTGAAACATTGCAATTTGATGTTGTTGTTTGTAGAATCGTCAAAAAATTTGGATTTGTGTGCAGGTAGTATGTTTAGTTCATTAAGCTCACTCTTCATTTGTCATATGGCTATGATAAAGTTTGATTATTTATTGCTATCAATTAGAGCTTCTTGTTCGTTTCGATGTGTTGGAATTATGACTCATTTGTTATAGTTTCATGACCATACATTCCATATCCATGTTTGAGCACATCGGTACTAGGTTTGCATGTAACTCCCATTATTAATTTTTATGAGTTTTTGCATTTTGTGTTAAAAGCATACTGTTTTAGCACTGTTTTGATGCTGTCAGACCCTTCCTGGAATTTTTTTCTGGAAATTTTTTCACTGGGCAAAAATATATAATATTTCTAGGAAACTACGAAAATTTGGCCTGTCGCAAGAAGTCATTCTAACGACATCTCCATGGCGCGAGAAGTCTCATTCGAGCAACGTCCTCATCTCATTTGAGCAACGTCCCTGGCTCGTTCAAAGGACCGCCTAAATTTGTGCTTCTGATTTGTTTGCAGTCCACTAGTTTATTTTGTTATATTTTTTGTACCGCTGGAAGCTCTCTAGACTAACTGTTTCATATGGAGGTTTTATTGTTTCATATTGATAATTTGCATATGATTCCGTTTATCACACCTGATTAGATTGCTATATTCTTTGTGTGATTCCTTGGTTTACTAGCTACTGATTTGTCATCTTTTGATCATATTTAACTGGTTGTTTCATGATTATCTAGCGATTTCAAATTAGTATCAAATTGGTATATTCTCATTCTAGATACTTGTTGATTGGTTTATCTTTTTATCGGATTGTCTATTCAAGACAAAAAGGGGGAGAGATATATGTGATGTTGGGGGAGATATGAGATTTGTTGAGCATGCTTTTAAGTACATATTTTACAAATTGGTAGAATAAATTTGGTGTTAGTTTGTTGCTCAATTGTTTAGCAAATGATTTTTTATAGTTTATTCATGCAGGTATATATTGTAAAATTGGTATCATTTGGATATATATATTGATTTCATTTGTTACTCCATACTTCATTAGGTATTTGTTTGTCTGTTTCATGTGTGTAGGTATGCTTTCGAGATTCAAGATTTCAAGTCTACATCACATTCAGATAGTTCATGCTTATCGATGCTACATATACTAGTCTGTGTCCTGTAATTTTTGACTTTGGGTTTTTCAGATGGGATTTAGTCGTCATACGGATTGACAGCCCGTCTTAGACATTTCACTGGTTTAGTTTTGTCCCGGAATAGTCAAAGGGGGAGATTTGTAAGGACATTAATTTCCAATTGAGTCCATGTATTATTTTGACTTAATTCCGTGAACAAAATAGTGTTTGTAATATTTCATAGGGAGATTTTATTTTGTCACGATCCCGCTTGGTCTATGATGTATTGAAGAAATTGAAGACATTGCGTAAAAGCTTCAACGAATTAATCATGCCGAAGTTTAATTGGTGCAAGTTTATTCGTCTTCAAGTTAATTTCATTCCGAGATCACACAGGTATGAATGCGTATAATTAATGGTGCTCGAAATTGTTTTTATAAAAGATAAGGATGTTATTTTATAAGCAAAAATGTTTTAAAATGTTTTAAAATGTTTTAAAAGTGTTTTAAGTTTTTTAGACTATGTTTTATTCTGATAAGCTCGAAAAAGAGTTTAACTTATTTGGATCTCTTTTGGAAGAGACGTTTTAAAGAAAAAGTTGAAAAGTCAAACTGACACGCGACGTCGTTCAAACGATAAGTTGTCTCGTTCAAACGAGATGGCTATGTCGCGAGAACGATAGGCCAATATCATTCGAGCAACACTGTTTTCGAGGTGGTCATCTTTGGTATTTTAAGCGTGGTTTTGTCAAAATTATTAAGTGTGCATTCTGGAAAAACTGTTTACGATCCAGAAACGTGTTTGCATATGTTTTTCTAACGTTTCAAAGCATAAACTCATCCTTAGGGTTTGTAAAGATCCAAGTTATCATTATTATATGTTTATTTGATCTTACTGCACCAAGTCGGTTTGTTCTACAATTAAACATCATGGTTTTGCATTGAAGAAAAGAGAAGGACTTCTTGTTCAACATCGTAGACATATCAAAGCCATTCGGTAGACATCGAGAATTACGGGGACGTGTGTGTTGTGTACAGGTATCTTAGAAGGACTTTCTACCTGGGCACTGTGAAGGTAGTGGTTAAATATCAGAAGAGCATCAAGACCCATGGGGATCGAGTCGTTGACTGAGTATTTTGTATGTTCGTTGTAATTCCACATTCATAGTGATTGTCTGGCTTGGGCCGTCCCAGGTTTTTTTTCGTTTCTGATTTTTTCCTCGTACGTTCGCGTTGTGACTATTCTTTACTTTACTTTATTTGCTTTAATTACTATATTCATGTTTAGGATTTATCAAGATAAAATTGGTTCAAAGTAAGAATTGGTTTTTCACAACTTGGTTTGGTGCACATAAAAAGTTGGATAATTTTTGGTGAAAATTTATTTGATTTGAAACACACATAGGGACCACCTCCTTTTACAAATTGGTATCAGATCTAGAATACATAATTTATTTGTTTTGTGATCCCGTGTGTTTTCAAAGATAAATTTGGGAAATAAAGAACCTTTTTGAACTCCTATTTTTTATGGCACTAATTACACCTGTTGGAAAATGAAATGAAAAAGTTCTTTAAAATCTATTGATGAGTGTGTGTGGCTTGCAGTTGAGAAAGGTTGGACACCCCCTATCACTATTTTAGGTGAGGTCACTAATTTAAAGTCTGTCGAGTCATGGATGGAAACTGAACATAAACAGTCACAATATAATTCTAGGGGTTTGAACGTTATTTCTTCACAGTCCACACCGAAAGAATATAATAGAATTATGACTTTTGAAACATCAAAAGAGGCTTGGGATATTTTGGCACTCACTCACAAGGGAACTTGCACGGTTAGGGTGTCAAAACTTCAAAATCTAACTACATAGTTTGAGATCATTACGATGTTAGAGAGTCAGACTTCTGATGAGTTTTATGCTAGATTGTCAAATATTGTCAACTCGTCGTTTAACCTAGGCGAGAAAATTCCTGACAATCGTGTCTTTAAGAAAATCCTTAGGTCGTTGCCTAGTAAGTTTTATGTAAAAATGACTATTTTAAACTCCTTGGGTAAGTTAGAGTCGACGTAAATAAAAGAGATTGTAGTTGACTTACAAACATATGAAATCGACATGATTACCTCCAAACAAGTGCCTATGAAAGAAAAGGGTATTGCTTTGAAAACCCAGAAGAAGGAAATTAAAGTTTCGGATTCTGATTCCGATTTCGATTTGGAGGATGTTGCTTTGTGGGCAAAGAAATTTAAAAAATTTATTAAGTTTCAAAAGCAATCGAAAGATGCCAAGAAATTTAAAAAATTCAAGAACAACAAAGTTGACCCCACCTCTAAGGATAAGTTTGATAAGCCTAAGAGAGATGAGTCAAATAAGTGTTTTGGGTGTGAGGGGTACGGTCACAAAGCTAAGGAGTGTACCACTAGACTTGATAAAGACGACAAGAAACCCATTGTTTATAGTGCCACCTCAAGTGATAGCGATCCGGAAGAGGGAGAGAATTCCCCCATTGATCGTAACTTTGTTGCATTTATGGCATATCATGTGAGCGACGATGATTCTAATGTGAATTACACTTTCGAGGAGGTTTTGAGTAAATCCCATGTTAGCGAGGGAGAAGAGAGTGACGAAGAGGAGATAGATATGAAAGAATTGCAAGTTTCATTTAATGAGTTGTACGTCGAGATGATTAAGGTGAAAAAGGAAAATGCAAAATTGCAAACTAAGTTAAATGAGCGTGCCATAGAAAATAATGATAGTTTGATTGAGGATCTGAGGGCACGAGAGAAGACTCTTAGGGAGAAATTAGAGTATGTCGAAGGTGAGAGATATAATCTCCGTGGTTTGAGTAGTCTAGGCATTTTCTGGAGTCTAGGATTCATGAGTTGAATGAGAGATTGAGAGACTCGCCTAGAGTTATGTTTTATTTGGAGGCTAGGTTGGAGAAGTTAGATAAGATCTTGGGAACCGTCCAAATTAAGGGACATAGGGGAGGTATAGGTTTTGATGAGAGAGTTGTTCTCATTCCCCGCACGTGTGAGAAACACTAGGAAGGTTAGAAAAGTTCCACATAGAGGTAATCATTCCCAACGTTACTACACTTGCACGTTTTGTGATAGGAAAGCTAATCTTAGGCGTTATTGTTACGACCATAGACAAGCTCCTAGGAAGTTTAGGAATAAATTTTCCCTTGGTTCCCCGAACCCCCATGCATCATTTTACACCTACTTGGGTTAGGAAATCAGATTTAGTGGCTTTAGGAATAAAACTTCATGATTCTCATTTGGGTGCACTTTATTCTTCCCACGCTAAATCTGAAGGATGATAGTGTTGACATATTTGTCATATGATAGTTTGGTTTATGATATATTCATTGCTATTATTATGACATGTGTATCAATTTGTATTATAGTTTTAATTTGTTTGAGTCGTATTGAAAAACACAAAAATACCTTGTTTTTTAGAAAACTTTTGAAAAACCAAAAAGATTTTTTCTTTTATTTGAGTCAAAATATGTTTGAAAAGACGAAAAGATTTTTTGATTTTTGTTTTTGAGTTTACATGTTTGATGTGACATATTGATGCTTGGACCCCCCCCCCCATCATTTTATTATCCACGGGGATAGGAAATTTGGACATTATTATCGATACATAGTATGATCTTAACCATTGTTTATATGGTATAGTTTCGAAGTAGATATGCATTTTGAGTCGACTTTGTATATATGCCAACATCACACACATGCACGAGTTTATATGTATGTTTGACTTCTCTTGCATATTTGAATTTGGTGAGACATTCTTATCTCAATCTTGTCATCTATGCGTTAGTAGACTTAAGGAGAAGTGTGCATGTAAGAATCATTTACCGTGAGAATTTGAATTGATATCAAAATTAAAAAATCATGAGTGATTCACGGGAAAGGGCTGCGAGAGTTCAAAATTAACTCATCGTGCAAGCCACCGCTTAAAAGAGCCCAAAAGAAAAAAGGTAATATGCTGAGAAAAGGGCCAATAAAATTTCTCTAAGTTGAGAATGCAAGAAACCTTAGAGGAACTTGAAAAATTATATTTTTATGAGATATTTTGGATGGGAAAAATTTAAACGGGTTTGCACAACTCATCCTAATATTGAAACATTGCAATTTGACGCTATTGTTTGTAGAATCATCAAAAAAATTGGATTTGTGTGCATGTAGTTTGTTTAGCTCATTAAGCTCACTCTTTAATTGTCATATGGTTATGATAAAGTTTGATGATTTATCGCTATCAATTAGAGCTTCTTGTTCATTTCGATGTGGTGGAATTGTGACTCATTTTTTGTATTTTCACGACCATACATTCCATGTCCATGTTTCATCACATCAGTACTATGTTTGCATGTAACTCGGTTTGTTAATTTTTATGAGTTTTTGCATTTTGGGTCAAATGCATACTGTTTTAGCACTGTTTTGCTTCTGTCAAACCCTTCCTGAAAATTTTTTCACTCGGCAAAAATATATAATATTTCTGGGAAACTGGGAAAATTTGCACTGTCGCGAGAAGTCTCGTTCGAGCGGCGTCCTCATCTAGTTTGAGTGACGTCCCGGCCTCATTCGAATGATAGCCTAGATTTTTTCTTCTAATTTGTTTGCACTCCACTAGTTTATTTAGTGACATTTTTGGTACTGCTGGAAGGTTTCTGGACCAACTATTTTATATGCAGATTTTATTGTTTCATATTGATAATTTGCCTATAATTCTGTTTATCACACCTGATTAGATTGATATATTCTTTGTGTGATTCCTTGGTTTAGTAGCTACTGATTTTTCATCTTTTGATCATATTTATCTAGTTGTTACATGATTATCCAGCGATTTCAAATTGGTATCAAATTGGTATATTCTCATGCTAGATACTTATTGATTGGTTTAACTTTTCACCGGATTGTCTATTCAAGACAAAAAAAGGGGAGAGATGTATGTGATGTAGGGGGAGATTTGAGATTTGTTGAGCATTTTTTAATTACAAATTTTACAAATTGGTATTACAAATTGATAGTATAAATTTAGTTTAAATTTGGTATCAGTTTGTTGCTCAATTATTTAGCAAATGATTTTTCAGAGTTTATTCATATTTGTATCTATTGTAAAATTGGTATCATTTGAATATATATATATTGGCTTCATTTGTTCCTCCATACTTCACTGGGTATTTGTTTGTCCGTTTCATGTTTGTAGGTATGCTTGAGAGATTCGAGATTTCAAGTATACATCACATTCAGACAGTTCGTGCTTGCCGGTGCTACATATACTAGTCCGTGTCTTGTAATTTTTTACTTTGGTTTTATGGGATGGGATTTAGGTGTCATACCGCTTGACTTCCCAGCTTAGGCATTTCACTGGTTTAGTTTTATCTCAAAATAGTCAAAGGGGGAGATTTATAAGGACATAAATTTCCAATTGAGTCCTTGTATTGTTTTGATTTAATTTCGTGAACAAAACCGTGTTTCTAATATGTCATAGGGAGATTTATTTTGTCACGATCCCACTTGGTCTATGACGTATTGAAGAAATTGAAGACGTTGTGGCAAAGATTCAAAGAATTAATCATGTCAAAGTTTAATTGGTGCAAGTTTATTCGTCTTCAAGTTAATTGCATTTCGACATAACACATGTATGAATGCATAAAATTAATGGTGCTCGGAGTTTTCTTTATAAAAGATAAGGATGTAATTTTATATGGAAAAATGTTTCAAAATGTTCTAAAATGTTTTAAAAGTGTTTTAAGTGTTTTACACTACATTTTATTCTGATAATCTCGAAAAAGAGTTTGACTTATTTGGATCTCTTTTGGAAGAAATGTTTTAAAGAAAAAGTCAAACTGACATGCGGCATCGTTGAAACGACAAGTTGTTTCGTTCAAATAAGATGTTTATGTCGCGCGAACGACATGCCAATATCGTTCGAGCGACACTGTTTTTGAGGCGGTCAACTTTTTGTATTTAAAGCGTGGTTTTGTCAGAATTATTAAGTGTGCATTCTGAAAAACGATTTATGATCCAGATACTTGTTTGCACATGTTTTTATAAGGTTTCAAAGCATAAACACATACTTAGAGTTCGCAAAGATCCGATTTATCATTATTATATGTTTATGTGATCTTGCTGCACCAAGAAGGTTTGTTCTACAATTGAACATCAGGGTTTTTCGGTGAATAAAAGAGAAGGACTTCTTGTTCGACATCGTAGACGTATCAAAGCCATTTGGTGGACACCGAGACATATGTGGACGCGTGTATTGTGAACAAATATCGTGGAATAAGGACTTTCTGCGTGGGTACTGTGAGAGGAGTTGTTGAAGATCAGAAGAGCATCAAGACCCGTGGGGATCGACTCGCTGAGTGAGTCTTTTGTATGTTCGTTATAATTCCACATTCATAGTGATTATCTGGCTTGGGCCCTCCGAGGCTTTTTCCCGTTTTGGGTCTTTTCCTCATACATCCGGCGTTATGAGTATTCTTTACTTTATATCACTTTCTTTAATCACTAGATGCATGTTTAGGATTAATCAAGATAAAATTTGTTTAAAGTAAGAATTGGTTTTTCACAACTTGGTTTGGCTCACATTAAAATTTAGATAATTTTTGGTGAAAATTGGTTCGATTTGAAACACACATAGGGACCCCCCCCCCCCCCCCCCTTTACAAAGGTTTGAAGTTTATCAAAATAAAAGTTGTAAGTCTTTTAATTTTGTTTCCCCTTGAGAATCAGAATGTTTAAGGGTGCAATTGGTGTTTTGATAATTTATCATTCTCATCAAATACAATTTTTGATTTGATATTGTAAGGAGTAAAATCCAACTATGTCGAATGCTTAAAGAGTATTTGATGTTTTTTGTGAAATAATTGTGACACCTTGCCTAATAAAATACTGGATGATCAATCCTATATAAGATTAAAATAGGAAACGCATATGGTTCATTCTTAGCATCACTGTTGAAAACCAATTTAATTACTAATAACTTATTAGGCTAGCGTCAAATTTTATTTAACAAATCTTTTTAACAAAACCAACCAAGTAAAAAATCACAATAGTTTATATATATAACAACTGAGATGAAATAAAATAATCGAACTCTCGGTACAACATAATACAACCAAATCGAATGCCGAACCAAAAGGATGTAAAAGAATAAATTAATACAATTGGGTTATCGGCCCAAATGTTTCTACAATGACTCTGATCTATATCACAAGGATAGAAGCGTCTAAAACAAATCTGATTGCATCCACAGATGTTGACACAAACGTCTGACTTAAAGGAATCATCATCTATGCGTCCTTGTGTCTGGACACCAGTATATATGCATATATCAAGAGAGGGTAAAATAGAGAAACGGGTTAGAGCCCGAGTTTTCGAAAATATTTAGCAAGTGCCTAAAGGCTATATTTTAAAATACGAAACCTCTCATATTTAAACTGGTATCTCACTCTCATGAGATACACCTCACCCCTCTTCTAATAGTGAACACCTACTATATACCTTTTAAACAACCTAGTTAAGCTACCCCGCCTAACTAATCTCTTTAAGCCATCTTCTAAGTCCTCATAACTACCACCTACCTTGAGTGATAAAATATGATATACCTTAATCTATTACATAATCTTTTAGTTGATAAAATCATCCATGTGATATATATGTATAGTCCTTGTCTCTATATAAAACTCTACCG
Source organism: Sambucus nigra (assembly GCA_949130495.1). NCBI lineage: Eukaryota > Viridiplantae > Streptophyta > Magnoliopsida > Dipsacales > Adoxaceae > Sambucus > Sambucus nigra. The sequence goes on along the minus strand of OX422214.1, from coordinate 375,325,657 downwards.
TTTATATACCATAACTTTCACTAGCTTTAAATTCCATTTTCACTTAAACATATAATAACCCTTATATAAATGGTTCTCACTTGAACCTACAGATTGCCTTTGTATTATTCCGGATAAAAAAACTACTGGAAGAAGATTAACATCTTATTCATTTTACACTTGACACTATTTAAGGTTATATGAAACCTCATAACTATAATCTCGCAATATACTATAGATAACAAGTATATTTATATCTATCTTACAATCATAAGTATAATAACAATACCACCAAGTTATAACTCGAGAATGCAGTCTCAAAGTGCCAATCCATATCCGTGTTTGCTCAAATTAACATCAGTACCAAGTCAGACTTTCTCATGATCCTGGTAGAAACACAAAATGGTGGAGGCGGTCAAATTCCCTCATGAAAGTGGGATAAAAATATCGCACCCATATACGGGACGATATGACCTGGGGATATACTATCCCTGCTCTGTAAGCCGGGGGATTCACCCACATCGCACAACCTCCCTGGATAGCATTAGAGATATAAACATACGTAAATATATCATTTTCATACCAATATATTTATAAACAAATCGTATATACATATATAGTAACAATACCCATATATATATATATAACATTCCTCAATATGCACTGGCTATAATTGTCGAACTCTTATAGCGATAGCCAATAACTCGAATGTTCCCATTCGTAAAAATATATAACTATTCATATACATAAAATACTAATCATATAAGTATTATCTCACTTTAAAATATAACTCGCACCTTAACATTTTTAAAGATTTACATATAATCTCGAATATACCAATTCGTAATAATTAAATAAGTATACTATCAACTTATCTTAATTCCATAGGTATCGCATGACCTAATAATAATCGTCAATAGATGTACCAGATAACCGCCCAAACACCTTTATCCTATATCCTAAATTCCATCCTAATCGCACCCTAGGATTTACTCAAACATATAGTCGACATATAAATACAAAATTATATATATAATCGCCCATCGGAATGCCACCCCGAGTGTTACTCCTCCTAAACACCCCTATTTTAGTATGTCATAGATTTTACTTTCAACTAACCCAAGGTATACGCCTCACTGAAGTAATTATTTAGATGTCCCCTCATAATTTTTAGGAACCCAAATGTCTACCTCCATAATTTGTTTTCCTCAAAACAAAACATTAAGTGCCACACAATTTTTCACCCTCCTAGTCCTAATTAATTTCCCTTAAATAGATTAATATGCATTTCCCTTAGTTGGATATTTATCTCCTCAAAAATCCTAAAGGGTGGATCGATCAAACAGGGCAGCTTCTTATCCGTGACTCTGTTTCGGCCATTAAAAACACCCCAAAATTTTATTTCTTCTCCAAACCTCATTTAATAACAACCAACTATATATACTAAAGTAAAATAGGTTCTAATCATCCTATAACCAAGAATCAACAACTAATTTCTAAGTTTCTTAAATCGAATATTATCCGTGGTTTACTCGTTTAACTTCCAAAAAACCCGTCTTGATTCACAAAAATCATATAGTTTATTAACACCAACTATAATATGAGATACACACTTGAAAGAATAAAGAAAATAAACAATTGCCTCGTGGATAAAATCCGACGACCTCGAGTCGAATCCCGCGAAGTTTGGCTAGAAATCCCCTTTTCTCTCCTCTTTTCTCTCTTCCTTTCTTCCTTTCTTCTTTTCTCTCTTTTCTTTCCTTTTTCTCACTCTCTCGTGTCTTATACGGTAGGAAAAGGGGTTTATCCCTATTAAACCCAATAATAACTCGTTTAATCAATTTTGAGTCCCTACTAGTCCAAAAGTCACTGAAACCTAAATAATACTCCCAGATACTCTATTCTAACTATCTCGGCCATTCTAAACCCAACTGCGCACTCGAAATATCCATCTGAGTCACTTAACCAAAATTCACTAATTAAACCCCAACACATTCCAATACGCATGTTCTCCAATAAAATATTATCCTTTGTGGCTTTACCTAACTGCGACATTTGATTAAAGTAATCCAACTCATATACTTAGTCCCATAAGAAAATATAATCCATGTAAATATTAATTCGACACTTGCAAACTAATATTTACTATTCACTTTATATTCTAAATTTATTTAATTACACTCATAGATTCCAAAATTACTATTCACAATAATTTCCTCTAATTACCAAATTACGCCACTTATGCAATTTAAATATCTATAAAAGTGTGGGGGATTATAATAAGAATTAGGTTTTTGAAACTTTTATGTTTTACGTAATCACCGGCAGTTGGGGTAGTGTACCCCAACTCCATATTTTTATATTTATTTAAAACTCGTTTAGTTCTTCTTGCATACATAATATAGTTACTTGTTCAATTAAATTGCAATAGTTGATAGGAAAGTTATAAAATCATTATCTTTTCCCTTTTCCTTTGAGTTAGTTATAGGGTTAATCGTTCTTCCTATTCGTCATTATGTCCAGCGTCCTATTCCCTGAGTTTGACACCTGTTTACCAAATTATTACTTGAGCGACTAGTTCGCACTTGAGTTGTACACACATGCATTAAAAACACTTTTTAAGTCGCGTCTAGTTTTTAGGGCCATTTTTTGGGATTAGGTACACATTTAGGTTAGGTTGAGTTAATCCGAAATTTGACTCTAATTCTAAAAAAAATCAAAAAATCAATAATCCAAAAAAAATTCAAAGAAAAAAGAAATAAAATATCTCAAGTCCTTACATGCAAAATCCTCAACCAACTCCTTAATCCACTCCAACACAAATTCATGAAAATCCTCTAGTTGAGTACAATACCGATAGTCCACACATATCTAACCCTCCTAAGTTTTAGGTTCCACCTCCTACACCACCTAATTTCATCACGAGTCACACTTCTAGGATATCGAGTGAGGGTATTGAATCTTTAAGAGAGGGTGATATGTCAGACAACTCTAATTTTGGTACGGGTGAGTTGTTGTATCACCCCATAAGAGACCTCTTATATCCTGAGAGAACCATCACTCTAGGATGCATTATATTCCCGTATAATGCGGCGCATTTTTTTCCGCAATGGGATGATTTAAATTTTTACCTGCCTTCCACGACCTGGAGTCAAAAAAACCATACCACCTCATCCTCCAGTTCGAAGAGGAGCGTTAAACATATAGCGATCAAGTATGTACTCAAGATGTCATACGCCTAAAGGTTTTTCCCTTCTCCTTGAAAGATAAAGCCAAGACTTGGTTAGGGTGTTTGTCACCAAACTCGATTGGATCTTGAAGAGATATGAAAGCCAAGTTTCAATTGAAGTTCTTTACTCAACATAGAACAAATTCCTTCGAGACTCAAATTCAATCATTTAAACAACATGGCAATGAGCCTTTCGATAGACGTTGGGAGTGGTTTAATGAGTTACTTAATATGTGCCCACATCACGGATTTGAGAAGTGGAGACTTATCTCCTTCATTAATGGTGGGCTAAACTTAAGATCCAAATAACTTGTAGAAACTATGTGCCAAGGGTAATTCCTAGAGTTTGATGTGGACGATGCTGAGGATCACCTGAAGTATGTCGCTGAGACTACTCAAGCATGGGACACATCCGATCCAAATGCCCGACCTTGACAAATGTTCACACCTCTTTCTGCGCTAGAACTTTATCAGTTGGATAAAGAAGACGAGTTAAAACTTCAAATCAACCAACTTGGCCAAAGATTGGAGGACTTGGTTGAGGCAATAGGAAGAGAAATAACTAGCTACACTCGATCATTGAGAGAGAATATGTGTGCTTTTTGCGAGGCGGGATATTCAACTGAGGAATGCCTGATTATACCCGCTTGCAAAGTCATGGTTCAAAAGCAAGTGGAAGAGGTAGGAACATTTAAGGGTAATTTTAATGGCCCTCACGGGAATTTGTACAACCCTTGATGGAGGAACTATCAAGGTTTTAGCTATGGACAAAAACATGTTGCGTTGAATTCAAATTCACACGTTACCCCTCCTCCACCATCGCCTCTGCATTTTCAATAAGCCCGGCACATGAAATCACCACCTCCTGCACCTTATGTCACCCCACTACAATGAAATCTTGAGGATACTTTGCACTAATTCATGAAATATAAATCGTCAAGCAATGCTAAAAATAATCGAATGTTTGTCGAACTAAATGGGAATATGTCAAAATTGCAAGTTGCTTTAAGTATCCAAGAGAAGGGCAACTTTCCAGTTAAAGGATAAAGGCCTCCCTAAGGTCAACCTAGTGTTATCTCCACGTTCGATGATCATCAAGAGAAATGTCAAGTAGTTACCACTCTACATAGTGGGAGACTTGTTGATTTATCACCTCCCCTATATGATGAACCTAAAGAAAAGAAGGTTTCGCTCAACATGAAAGAAGCCGAAGATGCCCCTTAAATGAGAGTGACAATGAAGACACAATTAGTCCAAAAATCATTGTAAAACTAACCATTATTGTGTCTTTCCCACAATGGTTGGTTCCTCCTCCTAAAAGAGCCTCCCGTAAGGATGTGATATATGTACTTAAGCAAATAAAGATGAATTTACCTTTTCTTAAGGCCATAAAGAATATTCCCGTCTATGATAAATTACTTAAGGATTTATTCATGGTAGAATGTAGACTAAAAGTGAAAAAGAACATTTATCCTAGCACAAAATGTGAGCTCCATTCTATTAAATGACCTCCGCCAAAGTTTAATAATTCGGGTGCACCGACCATTTCGTGCTTCATTGGAGAGAATCACATTGAGAAAGCCTTACTAGATTTATGGGCGAGTGTTAACTAGTGATACCAAAAATGGTGCCACCAAGTCACAGTGATAATGAGCTCAAAGAGGTACGATAATGGTAGTAAGTAAACAATACAATAGTAAGAGAGATAATAAGATGAGGTAAGGAGGTGTTGAGCACCAAAATTAAGTGGTTTTTCCAAATGATGGCCTACATCCATTGTAGTGTGTGTGTAATACAATATAATGCAGTGCTTGACTTTGTTCTGGGAATTGGCAAGTGTGATCTCGCTTGAAGGGCTCAGGCCGAGGTGACCTAAATAGGTCATTTCATGATGTCGGCTAAATAAAGGACGATAGACATCCTTGATGTTGAAATGCTTTCTTGGGGTCTCATCCTATTGATGGTCGAGGTTACGAATATGAGGTCGACCCTGGTTCTAGACGAATCTTTGAAATAACCTATGAACTCCTTGTTTAAGCTCGACTACTGGATACTAGGGACCTATTCCTAAGACGAGATCACACTTGGTCATATCAGTTACCCCTATCCCTTAGTCACCTATATGAAGAAGTGGCTGGGGGATACGAGTCTCTTCAGTCCTCTGATGAGACATTTCTGACGTGTCGACTGGGTACAACTTGAGGCATAAAATAGTGACACAAGTCATAGTTCAAGTTGGGTAGCATCAATCCCAAGTCTGACTTGATGTCTAAGTGCTTTGGACTTTGCGCCTCAAATGATGATATACCTTGGGAAATTCGTTTAATCATTTCTTTGGTATTTAAAGTCAAAATATTTTCTCTCTCCTTCTTATGTTCACAAGTTCCCTCATATTTCTCTCTCTATAACCATGTGCATTTCCTTTGATCACAACTTATTTCCTTCTCTTGCTTTGGTCGCTAATCTTTTTAGGTAATCATCCTTACCTTCTTCTATATTTCTTTCAATTAGAATATTTGGGTCAGGTTGTTTATAATTTTTTTGATGAGGGTTTGAGTTTTTCAATGAGAACCAGAGGGTATTTGGATCGATTTGGGGCTTTCTAGGGTGTTTTTAGGTGGTTGGTGGTGGTTATTCAAAGGTTGGAGAGATTCTTAAGGTTTTTCCGACCTTATTAATTTTTTCGGTGACTTCTGATCATCTTCAAAGCTATATTCTTCGAGTTCTTTCTTCAGAATGTTTTGAATTCCTATTTGATCTTTGGTCAACTTAGGTCAAATTTGTAAGTTATTTATTCAAATTTTTATCCAAGTTGAGTCTCGTCCCTCGATGTTAAGACGGATGTATTACTAGACAAGGTGTTTCCCATCCTTAAAAAAAAGTGCTTTGAGTAAATTAGTAGAATAGAATTTAAGGAAGTCGAGAATTGTAAGGCTGAGGCCTTTCCCATTCGTCCAATCTATCCACCTCCCCTAGCTATCATGTACCCCCAACTTCCTGAACCTTGTGATCCAATGTCTAAGTCGTCCTCATCAACTGACGACCCTATGTCCACCTCTCAACCGATCGATAGTGTTGATTTGTATGAGGAGGCCATGGACTGTGGTTCATCCCAAGCTGAAGGGTTGAATATGGATAAGGCTTCTTCGGGCATCTCATCCTACAAAAGAGCCGATTCGTCTAACCAATCTGACTCTGTTCAGATACTTAAACCTAATATGGCAATTCATTCTCCTCTAGATGCAATTCCACTCTCAACAGCAATTGAGGACAAGTTTGCAAAGAGGTACCCTAGTGGTGGCCCATATAATCCTTAGACCTAGGGTACAAAAGGAAGTAGTGAGGAGAGTCATGTTGATACTTCTGTGGCTTAGGAATACGAGAGTACTGTGTCAAAAGTTTATCTCTTGATGTGGAGACATCTATAAGGAATAGATTCTTCTATCTCTATGAGAAAGTCTCTTAAGGAAGAGATAGCCTTTCATGGCCGAGAGGGAAAAGTCTATGTCTATGAGCGAATGTTTATGCTTGGTTTCCTCTTACCCATTCTCCTTATAATTCGAGCCATTCTGGCTCATCTAAAACCTGCACATTCTTAGCTTTTGACGAATTCCTGGAGAGTTATCCTTGGCTTTATTATTCTATGGAAGACAGTTTATCAAACTGACCTTCCAATTAAATTATTTCTTGCTCGTTACACCCCTTCATCCCCCAAGACTCAGCCTGGTTACTACCTTCTCGTAGCCAGGAAGTTTGAGAAGAATATTATATTAAACACCCAAACTTCGAACCACAACGGGAAACCCCATTATTTTTTATCTTTGGGGCCTGAGAGTTTGGTCCAAACCAAGCATGTGGGACCTCTGAGCCTAGGACCCTTCTAAAATGGGGCAAAGTCTCTGCAGGGCAAACTCTATCCAGGGATGAACCCTGAGGCCTTTAAAAAGTTTTAAAATCTTCGTTCACAAAGAGATAAAGGTCATCTCATGAAGTTTGAACATCTGATGACTCCGTAATATTTAGCTCAGATAGGTATGGGGTCTGGCCCCCTTATCGAGCTATTTAAGTAATTAACTTTTCAAAATTTTGTCTCGTAATTCATAATTGTCGATAACTAATCTATGAGGTTATCTTTTATAGGTCATCTCGAAGGCATTTCAGATGAGCTTTGCAATATGGTGGTCTCTAATTTGATCAAGCTTGCCAATAACCATGGCTAAAGGACTAAACCCATGGCTTCTTAGATAAAAAGTTCTACTGCAAGTGGCACCATACGAGCTGAAGACACTAGGAAGAAAAGGAAGAGACAAGTTGACGACACCGCAACCACTCGTCCCCCAAAGAAAAATCATCCTACACAAGCCATCATAATCTCGTCCGACGATGCACTAGTTGCTCGATTATTGCAGCTAAAAATTACTGATGAGAGCGTCATCGACCATAGAAGACAAGACATAAATGGTATCGACTCTCTTATATATGAGACCAACAAACATTTCCTTTAGTCAATGGATATCTCTCTGTTGACTGAGTTTACCCTTCACAAGGTTCTTCAGGTATTTTTTTAAAAACTTTCTGAAAGTGTAGTCTCTTCCTTGCTTATATCAGTACTGACTTGTCTCCCCACTATTTTACACGGCACGATCTCTCTTCATCATATGGGATATTGGATTATAAATAAATTTCCCTTGATTCCAAAAGATAGGGATGCCGTTACTATAGAGAATAATCTGAGGAACGAGCTTCAGACTGCAAACATGGCCTTATATGAGGCCACAAACCCAATATCAACTCTGAAGGCTAACCATTAGAAAGCTCTGAAGACCTTGGGTGATAACAAGCAGACCGAGATTAATACTGTTGTTGAGGATACCTTTGGTAAGGCCAAAACGCAAGTCATGGATGAGTTCAAGGATTCTGAGGAATTTAGAGACTATGCCTTTGAGTATTTGAAGAGAGGCATCAAGATAGTCGGTCGATGTCCTACCATCAAACACGTCGAGGTTAGGAGCCTCTCCCTAAATGACTTTATTGGCCTTGACTTGAATGATACACGTCTCCAAACTGCATTGGCTAATGTTGAGAAATCACCGAGACCAATCCCTTGGAAATCATCGAGACCAATGAGAACATGGTCGACCTGGGCCTCGATGACGATAGGGATGAGATCACAAATGCTGGGGTTAATGGGGAAACATAGGAAAGTGGCAATATGTCAGCCCCAGCTGGTGACGATTTCATTCTTCAACTTTAATCTTGTGTAGCTCTTGATTTTTTCTTTTTTGTAATGACAATCGGCCTTTCATAGCCTTATACATTTGTAATCTTCAAACTCAGCGCAATGAAAAATTCATTTGTTATCTCTGCTTTCTCTTATTTTTTTTTATCATTGGTAGCATTATTTGAGTTGAAATAAGTCATGTCTCTTCCTTCACCAATTTAATGATGTCTAAGGGATATGAATTTAAATTTGAATCCACCAAATTATGGTGCTTGACTCTCGCGTCATTTTGAGAGTGTATGGAGAGTGTCGTCTCGTCCATGCACTGTCGTCTCGATCAAGAGAGTGTAACCACCAAGTCAATGATGTTTAATAAATGAACCACAACTAAGTAATTTTTTAATTTGAATCCACCAGATTATAGTGTTTAATCATACCTCCTCTCTCGTCCTTTTGAGAGTGTATGGAGACTATCGTCTCTTCCATGCATTGTCATCTCAACCTAGAGAGTGTAATCACCAAGTCAATGATGTTTAATAAATGAACCACAACTAAGTGATTTTTTAATTTGAATCAACTAGATTATAGTGTTTGGTCATAAGTCCTCTCTCATTGTTTTGAGAGTGTATGGAGAGGGTCATCTCGTCCATGCACTGTCATCTCAGCTAAGGGAGTGTAACCACCAAATTAGTGATGTTTAATAAATTAACCAAAACTAAGTGATTTTTTAATTTGAATACAACAAATTATGGTGTTAAATCGTAAGTCCTATCACGTTGTTTTAAGAGTGTATTGATAGTATCGTCTCTTCCATGCACCGTTGTCTCGGACAAGGGAGTGTAACCACAAAGTCAACTATGTTTACTAATAAAAATCCCCTCAGTATTATAGCCAGTCCATGGACAAGGTCAACCCCATTTCGAATGTCGTATCATCGAGGGCAACTTAAGGCTACTTCACCATGTATGATTTTTTATATCTTAACACGAGTTGATATATGCAACCATGAATACTCAAATAAATATACAAAACATGAGAGAACACCGTAGATTTCTATTGAATTTAATCCATCATCTGAACCCCGTATACATGTATCACGATTAAAGGAAAAGAAAAAAGTGAAACTAATATCTTACTAGTAATACTTTTTGAGGTGGTCGGCGTTCAAAGGGTTGGAGAATGACTCTCTATCCAAGTTTTCCAATTGATACGTCCCTGACACAACCTATTCAATCACTTTGTATGGTCCATTCCAATTCGGATGAAGTTTGTTAGGCTTCTACCATGTCTTTTTCACCGCTAGGTCTCCTACCTTCAATGGGCATGACTTTACTCTCTAATTATAGAAGTTAGTTATCCTTTGCTGGTAGGAAACTTGTCTAACCTTATCATCTTCTATCCTTTCTTCTACAAGGTCCAAATCAAGTATCCGTTGAGTAATGTTTACCTACCTCTGTTAGCACTACTTCCTCTAAACCATAAGCCAACATAAATGGAGTTTCACTGGTAGGAGTCCTCTTCTTCATCTTATAAGCTCAAAGTACAACATATACTTCTTCAACCCATGTGCCTTTAGCATCCTCCAATATTTTTTTGATCCCATCAAGTATCATCCTATTTGTTACTTTTATCTACCCATTAGCTTGGAGTCAGCCAAGAACAGAGAAGAGTTGCTTGATACCAACTCGTTCATAATATTTCTCTAGGGGGAGATTCTTTAACTGCGTTTCATTATAAAAAATTAGAGTATTGGGTAGGCCATACCTATAGATAATATTTTTCTGGATAAACTAAAAGGCTTTCTTCTCTGTGATTGTAATCATTGGCTCTACCTCTACTCACTTTAAAAAGTAATCGATTTTTACGATCAAGTAACGATAGTTGTTCATAGCTCTTGGTAGTTCTCCAACCAAGTTAATCCCCAAATTACAAAAGGACAAGAAGATGTAATGGAGGTAAGAGCCTGATGAGGTTGATGGGGTTTGGTGGCAAACCTCTGGCACTTGTCGCATTTCTTAACGTATACAACTTTATCTTTGGCAAACGTCGACCACCAATAACCCTATGTAATGGTCCTCTTAGCCAACGGTTGACCTCTAATGTGGATGAACACGACCATTCATTCACATCTTTTAAAATAAACTGTACCTCATATGAATGTACACATCTGAGGAGAGGAAACATAAACCTTTTCTTATACAAGATGTCTCCTATGAGGGAGAACTTATCAGCTTTGTACCTCAATTTATTTTTCTCGGCCTTGAACTCAGGCATATCCCCATCTTTAATGTAAAGGACGATAGGATCCATCCAAGAAGCTCCCATACTCATACTAAAACAAAATTCCATGGTACTCTCTTCTCCTTCAATCGTTGGTCGGTCAAGAATTTCTATTAGGACTGTTCTTCTAATTTCAATTCTAGTGGCTAAGGATAACGTTGCTAGAGCATCAGCTCGACCATTGTCCAGCTAAGGTATCCTCTTAAATTTTACTTCAGCTAAATTCTTCAATGATGTCCTGACCCTTCCCAGGTACCTTGCCATTTTATCATCTTTTGCCTCGTATGCCCCCAAAATTTGATTGACAGCCTACCTGGAATCACTATGAAGAAGGAGTTGGCCAACATTCAGTGTCCGGGCAAGGGAGAGACCTGCGAGGGGAGACTCATACTCAGATTAGATCCCATGAGAACATAGGAAGAAATTACACCCAAATTCGAGCCCCGGTTGAGAAGATATGAAGATAAGAAAATGACAAGAAGTCAAGGAAGAAAATATAGTTTTTCGAGGTCCAACCCGGTTTGGGTTTCACCGAACAAGTTTACTACTGATTGTATTTTTTTTCCTCACTACTGGACTTTCGCACCGGTCCGCCCTTCTCTTAAGGGCCAAATCGAACTGGTTCGACGGCATCGGATCGAATTAATCTTTTCCACTTAAAATAAATAAAGTTTTACGAGGTTGAAACACTTGTAAAAACGTGGTTTTATTATTTTTTTTGTATTCTATATATTTGTAAGTTAATTTTATTAAGTTGTACAAGGTTGAAACACTTGTAAAAATGTGATGTTATTATTCTTCTAGTATTTTAGGTATCTTTAATCTAATTTTTTTACCTAAGAATTAGAGAGGTAAGAAGTCAAGAGCCCTTGTTTTCATTAAGGCACTAAAATTTCTCCATTAACAGATTCTCTAGATTTTTAATATCAAGTTTGTCTTATCTTTTTTATTCTTGCATGTTCTTCATATTTTCATGTTTTATTTATTTTTCTGGGATTCTAAGACTTCCATGCATGTTTATTAATAGTTTCATCAGGATTTCCAATGCATGAAATGTTAAATTTTTGATTATTTTCCACATAGATATGTCCGCCTAAGTTTTTAACGGGTTGAGGTACATGAACCCAACCTAGGTTTTATGAAGGAATTTAAAAGTGAATCAAGTATAATTAACAATTCAAAGGTTCGAAATTTATCAAAATAAAAGTTATAGGTCTTTTAATTCTATTTGCCCTGGGTGACCGGAATGTTCAAGGGTGCAATTGGCATTTTGATAATTTGTCATTCTCGTTGAATATAATTTTTGATTTTATATTATGAGTAGTAAAATTCGCATATGTCGAATGCTTAGAGAGTATTTGGTGTTTCTTTGAATTGAGAATTAGGTTTTTAAAACTTTTATGTCCTACGTAATCAACCGACGGTTCGGGGGAGTGTAGCCTAACTCCATATTAGCATATTTATGTAAAACTCGTTTAGTTATTCTTGCATACGTAGTTTAGTTACTGGTTTAATTAAATTGCATTTGTTGATGGGAAAGTCACAAAATCATCATCTCTTCCCTTTTTGTCTGAGTCAATCATAGGTTTAATAGTTCTTCATATATATATATATATATGTTCAATCATGTATGAGAGATGCAATAAAATAGCTAAAAATTGAAGCATGTAGTAATGAAGTTAACACCTACAACTTTCTCACAACAAAAATGACACAAACTCTTAAGCAGTAATGGTTGAGTACATTCATATGTATCCATAATGGATGAGTCTTACTGTTGTGGATAATTATTCATTATCATCATGGAACAATCTAATGTTAGAATAATTTAAGTTATAGTAATTCCATAATGTGGTCCAAAATTAAATAATATCATTACCCAAATTGGTTAATGAAAGGATACTTCAAATACCAGAGTCAATGTTATTTATGACAGTTAATCAATGGGAATCTTTGATTAAGTAAGGATTTAGGGACGATTAGGTATCTACCTCGATAGATGGTTCAGACTAAGCAATATGTTAAAGTATAGTAATAAAAAATTCTTATTGAGTGATTTAATTTTGTTGAAGAAAATTTCAAGGAGCTAGGATTCAAGTCCTACTCAATCTCTCACCCACTCTCGAGAACATTATTTCCATTGATCAAGGTAAGTGTGATTGATCTTTTAGGTAGATTAAAATGTGTTTTACATGGTGATTCAAGGTCCTATAATATAAAGAACAATTACATGATTAATTAACCAATACATTAATGTTTAAATTAATTAAATCAATGTTAACAGTTGTGTTCTTTAATTAGCATATTTTACATGGGTATTAGAGCGTTATGTTGAAATCACATGATTATCCATTATATTTTGCCTACAAGACGTCCAAGGTCATTGATTTGTACATGGATCATGTAAGATGTGTGTATGTACATGACATGAAAGTTTTTTTTATGCAAACCCTATTAATTAAATGTTTAAAGAGTATTTGTTAAGAATGAACAAAATAACGATTCGATGTGCATGAAACTTAATGAAATACATGGTATATCACAATATATCATAAGATGAGATTGTTGGTTTCTCAGTGATTAAAAAATTTGTATGGCCAAATTAAAAATGAATTTGTCCTCTTTCAGTGATTCTCTTTGTGATGATATAATTTTGTCTTTAAATCTTCCTGGAAAATGATAATGAATATTTAAATTTTTTGTAATGCCTTATACGACTTTTTTTATGTCATTAAATTTGCTTATTTTACTGAATATAGAATCGGGAACATTTTGGGACATTTTCAGTGGTAGTTTTCTTATGCCCTAATAAGATTTAAGAGATATCCAAATTGTCGACTAGCTCAGAATTTAATGAAATTTCTTATGACAATCTGAAACAGCCGAATGATCAAAACTCATCATTTTTAGTGGTGTTCCACGTTGTTTTTCGGCTATCCGAGTATGATTATATCTACAAAACCTTAAAACTATAGGTTTTGGTAATAAAATTGACAATTATTTCTCTCTTTAATTTTTTTAAAGTTCTGTTAATTGGTTATTTATCTTACAGTATATCTTAAAGAATTTGTAATGATTTTTCAAATTTTCGCTTTTCTTAGAATTTTTAGATTTCTCCCTATTATGTGTTTTGATAACTACATAAGTCATCCTACCTTATTGTCTATTAAAATATTCACGTTATGTGGTGTTTTTTTGGTATATTCCAAATATTGTTATGAACATTTGATTTATGATTAAGTTTTTTATACTAATATTTATATTATGATATATTAGGTATTCACCAAACTGCCATAGTCTATAGTTTCAAATATTAAATTATAGGGCATGGTGGTTTGGAGCTTAATATTTACATCATCTTATATTATGTGCATATCAAATTGAACTAGTCTATAGTTGTAAATTCAAAAGTATAGTATCCTCGATGTGCTCGATATGATAGATTTTCTGAATTCCTTGACCAAAACATATTTGAGTCTTCATCCAAGAGGTCATCAAAAAGCTTCATCAACGAGACATATTCAATCAATACGGAACCTCAATCATACCACTTAGGAAAATCTATAAGATTTAGCACACTTAGATACACCTTAGTTAATCAGTTTTATCAAATGGAAAAAATCTTTTTAATTAGCCTTGTTTTTTTAATGTTGTCAAATACATATGCGAGCATATCATTTCATATAGAAAAATCTATGTTATAAACAATTACACTTCTTTGTGTATAGTATGTATGTTTATGGGAGAAGCAAACATACTTAGAGTTTGCCTCAAAACATATTTTCGAAAAAAATCTTCTAAAGGAAAACTAGATAAAATCTTGACACATGCCCGACCTACTTTTCCTAAGCGTAGTCGCAGTGATGGCTTGTCTCGCTACAATGAAACTTGTCACTGAAAATTTTAGTTAACATTTCAAAATATATTAACAAATTCATGACTTTCTCTGCGCGTTTCCATCACAGTAATGGTCTCCTCGGTGCATCGATATCTCGCTGGCCACTTGTGTCCCCGCACAAAAAGTCAGAATATGTGCATGACCTGGATCTTTTTGGGTTCTTCACAATGATGAAATTTCCCGTTGTAGCGACCTGACGGAAAAATGAGTCTAATTGACATCGAAATTCACGTTTGCACAAGATCGTTCATTAAGAGATTCTTAGCTAGTGTGTTAAGGATAATGTTTTGGGTGACATAGACCCTGATGTGACTACTTGACACCTTAGGAGCATGACACCTAGGGCTGGACATTTAAACATTTTTAAAATATAAAGGCTATAATTTAAGGTGTTGTATTCTATTTCAAACCGAGACTGAGATCTTTGAAAATATATTTCAGCTGATCAAAATATTTGATATACTTAAGAGAACTTTTTTCGATCCATTTCTTTGAATTCTAACAAGCCATTTTTTCTAATAGAGTTATATTTACACATCTTGAATTCAAATCCAATAATTCATTGATGAGTAAATATTTTCTCTACCTTGTCTTTGAAAAACTCATTTTTAGATTTAAAGAACTGCACACTTTGCAAACAGCCCAACATACTTATCTATAGCAATCCCTGAAAAATCCTAGTTATACCATTTTGGTTTCTTGGAGGCTATGCCCTATTAAAAAGTTTTTATTCAAACTTTAAATGACAAAAGTAGATTCTACTTTGAAGAATATTAATTTCCCAAAGGATTTAAAGATATTAGTTGCGGACCAAAATCGATCGCGAATGAGTAGCGCACTCCAGTTGTTGGCACTATCTTTGAAGAATATAGTGGGAAAAAGTGTTTAGTCGATTGTAGCATCATGAGGTTGTAAGTTTATTGCTTCTAGTTATAAAACTCTATCATAGTGCATTTGTCGTTCTTATCGGCCCGAGATTTTTCTCGTTAGTGTTATTTCCCTTATACATCAGGTCTTGTACTTATTTTACTCTTTTGACATTTTTGGAAACATTATCTTAATTAAGAAGATAAAACTTGAAAGATTTTAAAATTTAGTAAAATACTATGTCACATCGACCTTTGGTTTGTTAAACCCTTTTGTGATAATAAATTAACAAACCATTTTCTTGAATTGGGTGAATTAGTTTTTATTTGGATAGCTATCATCGAAAGGCACACTTTCAAATGGTATCAAAGTGGGTCTCCAAGTTTTATGTGTAAAAAATTGGGTATAATTTTATTTTGTGTGTAATGGGTGGAAGTTCGACCCTCCGACCTCCTCCATTTGATGGTAGTAGTTATTACATTGCAAAGATCGTATAATATGATACTTAATTTCTATAGACAAATGCATTTGGAATAGCATGCTTGTGCGATAAGCTTGTCCCAAAACTAGTGTTGATGACATCCAAGTTGATAAGATTAGATGTAGTTGGGACAGCAACAATTTAAATGAGAGTGAGTGGAACATGAAGGGACTTAATATTTTTGTGTTGTGTATCCCAGAGTGAGTTTAAATGTATTCCCATATGTACAATGTCTAAGGAGGCGTGTGATGTTTTATAAATGAACTAGGAAGGAACCTCCAACATGAATCATTCTAAGCTTCAACAACTTACTATGAGTTTTGAAACTTTGACCATAAAGAGGAAAATTTTGATGAGTTTTATATTGAGCTGAACGACACAATTAACTCTACCTTTACTTTGGAGAAGACTGTAAGAGAGAATAAAATTATTAATTAAATCTTCTGATCTCTTCCCCCCAGATTCCGTGGAAAAGTGGATGTCATTGAAGATGTTAGGATCTTTATTCTAAAACTAATGCATGTAGACAAATTGGTTATCTCTATCCAAACCTATGAGGTGAATTTTTTTAATCACCAAGGAGTGCCTCTAAAATGATCAATATGGTCTCCTGCCACGGCCCCTACTGACGGGCAAATGCCATAAAGCTTGTGGGTTGTGGCCTATTATTATCTGGCTCCTCATGAAGAGGTCGTTGCCTTGTACATATAGGATGTGGCACCCACAACATGTACGCATAACAGGTCGCAGCTCTCTACCCACAGTTGTTATCCCATAACAAAGATTACTCTCCAAAATTTTTATGTCTCATGTGCTCAGGGCATATGACACAGCTTACATACCTCTTATAAATTGAGGTCCACACCTCAAGATAGGGGGATCCGAGACAGTCATTCTTGGCAAAGCCCTACCAAAATCTATACACAACCCCAATATAGCTTGGGGGCTATTCACCTACCTCGTAGTCACCTCTTCGGTCACTTGAAATCATTATAGACATGTATTCTTCTCTATTACCTCTCTTGCAAGCTCTAATGGCATTGCAAAATTGTACTATAACGTATATAGAATGAGAGTAGGGAAATAAAGTCGATGTAGGATAATTTTAATGGCCTAACCATTATATATCTTGTGTTTTGTCTATTTACTTACTTTATATCTATTCTAAACTTGACTTTCTAGTATGAGAATGACATGAGTCTGATTTCTCGTATCAACAATCTGGCACCATATGTGGGAAACGACGTATTTCTATCTTGTTCCTCTATATTTTGGGTTCTTAACACCTTATTTCATTTATGGAGACCTATTGGGTGATCATCCCACCGATGAGGTTTGTTTATTGGGCTCTTGTTTTTCACACACCTATAATTGGGTACTGCATATTTTTATATCTACTCACTGGCCTCCCTTTTTATGGCCTTTGATCTGTTTTAATTAACCATATGATTCTACTTTACCTAGAAAGTGTTGAAAATCGCAAAAAGGCTATAGCCTTACAAAGGTGGGTAGCTGGGGATCGGATTCTACTCATTCACCGCTTTCTTAGCCTATCATCTAGGATTTTCTACCATAATTTTGCCATTTTTGGAGCGCTTGGATATTGTTCTATCCTTGGTAGACCCGTAGTAGGCTTATTTTTCATCTTGACATATGGATTGAACTTAGATTGTGGGTCCTTGGAATCGCACCACGCTATAATAAGAAGGATACGGCCTAGCAGGCAAATTGCTGGAGAGTCACAACCCTTATAGAGGATGTTATATAGCTTCATTTCATCACCTGGGAGAAGCCATGGTAAACTGTTCTCGGATTTAACTCTTGTGCTCTCCCTTATAGAGTCCTCGGCAGTAACTCCATGTGTTCAGCATGTCGTGTCCATGGCAGTATAGATTGGCAAAATACCAAAGATTACATTCTTGTTATTATACTTGGTTATTTTCTCAACTATAATATGACAACCATAAATGGAAGTTTATTTTCCCAAATATAGTATACTTGGTTATTTTCTTTCATCATTCACTCTTACAAGTTTTGTCATAGAATATATATATATATATATATATATATATATATATATATATATATATATATTGAAGACTAACAAATCATAAATGGAAGGAGAATTCAGCCAAAGTGCAGAGATGAAATTTTAGATTGCTCAGATGTACAACCATCTCAACTATAATATGACAACCATACCTCATTCTAGACTCAGGTCAACTTTCTGACCCAGAGGGTTCTTATTTTGGAGGCTTCATCACTAAAGTTTATTTTCCCAACCATCATGACCATAGCTGAGCCACAGCCTCAAAGGCCGCAAACAAGAACCCAAAGAGGAAGATGGAGAAGACTGATAAAGGCTTTGAGTCCTATGCCCTATTGACATGTCATATTAAAGATATCTTTGAGTCCATCAAAGGAGACATATTACTCAGATGGCCTAAGACGATGAAGGCTCCTTCCCATAAGAGGGATCGAGCCAAGTAGTGTAGTTTCCACATTGACCATAGCCATGACACGAATAATTTCCATGCCCCGAAGGATGAGATTTAAAGGCTTGTGAGGTAGGGGATGCTCCAGCGATTCACAAAGGGTGAAATATTCAATTGATAATTGCATCCCTAACCTTTCTTTAGAATATTCTCGTCTTATTTCTATTGCAAGAGAAAAACAATGTTCATCTTTCTCACATGTTTTTGTATTTCCATTGCAAAATTATATATAAATACAACAATGACAGATTTAGTTATACTTTGCTTACTGATTTATCTTATTTCTAATCTCACAAAAGACCTTCATTTTAAATTGATTTCATAGAATGAATAATGAATCATCTCAGAAGGTTATTACTTTCAGTAGAAGTCTATGAAGAGTATGAGATAGTAGCCTCAATTGGCCTACAATACCACTTATGGAAAAGCGGGGAATGCTTATGTTCATAAGGCCGACCATCTTTTGGCATACTTATATCAACATTAAGGGCTCAGAGTGCCCACACCTAGCTTTTGAAATGCTTCAATTAGACACGGGGGCTAATAATGCCCGTTCATAGCTCTCGAGATGCATGATTGCTTTTGAAAGCCCCATAATACCCAGAATGGGAAGGCTTTGTATATATCCAATTATATCTTGGGGAAGCTTCATAATACCTTGCCCAGGGAGGCCTAATAATGACCCAAAGTGTCCAAAGACTTAGTTGTCTATGAATAATCCTATATTTACTAAAATGTGTCAATGACTTAATTATCAACGGATAATCCTATATTTACTCAAAGGGGCCAAAGACTTAATTGTCTACTGATAATCAAGTTATAGCTTGGGGGAGATTCATAATACCTACCCTATGGAGGCCTAATAATAACCCATTTAAAGTGACTAAAAGAAGTCGTGGAAGATGTTCCATGCGGTTAAAGCGACTAAACAGAAGTCGTGGAAGAAGTTCCACGCAAATAACGCGACTAAAGGATGTTGTGGAAATGGCATCAACCATGTTAAAGCTACAAAGAATAGATGGTCGTAGTCCAGTATAGAGTCTACCAGAATGTCACCTTAGATGATGCGATAGGCATGCAACCTAGCCACAACCCCATAGTTATTGACATGAAAAATCAAGAAACGGGGCAAAAAAGTTAAACCACAAACCCAAAGTCATTTTACTTTAGCACCATGACTTGGGGGCTCATAAGTGCACAAGTGTGAAATCAAATATCATAAGAAGATAAAAACAAGTGGCCGCAACCCTATTCAAGAGACTATTTATAAGAAGTTGCCACGGCCCCATGTCCCATACATTCATTATTGAAGAGAGGGCTAATTTTTATTAGAAATAATTGTGCATTCAAGCAGTCAAAATATATATAGACGAAGCAAAACAAAGCATTCATTCAAGTATTGATATAAGACAAAATGGAGGAATAAGAAAATGGAGAAATATTATCAACTTCCAAAATAGGTCGCAACTATGTGTACATTATATAAAAAATTACAAGCATAAAAAATTCCAAGCCTAAGAGGCCGCATTATCATCTTCATCTCCTTCTTTGCCATCTCTGGTAGTCTTAGTTTCATCCTCTTCTACCGCGTCCTCCTCCATATGCTTCTTTGCCCTTGCCTCAGCCAGACCTCTTATATCCTCAATGTAAGAAATATGCTCATCGTCCCCCAACATTTAAGACATGATAATCTCCTTGGAGTTAGGTAAATTCTTAACCACTCTGTGTTTGAGATCTTAAAAGAAGCGGAGATAAGTATTGTTATTTGTACGATAGAAATCCTTGAACTTCTTATACGCATCCATGACAGTATCTGCAGCTTGAGTGAGGGTTTCATCATGAGACTCTTCCATCTACTTTATAGTTGCGACATGTTCACTTTCCCTCTGGTCGTACTTTTTCTTGAAGTTGCTTCAATTGGCCCTCAAAGTAGAGGCTTGTTTGGCAGCCTCCGCAACCTTAGCTTCAGAGGATTGAAGAAGTGCTACAGCCATTATATGTTTCCACTCAACTTCATCCTTGTCCTTGATGGAGACATTGAAGTCCATCTGTGCAGATTCGAGTGCCATAGCAGAATATTGCTTGCCAACCTTAAGGGATGAAGTCCTGGCATTTTCTAAGTCAGCCACATGAACTCTATCCGTATACTCCTTCAGCTTATACAGACCTTCATATTCAACCTATGGGAAATTACCACATCCACGGCCTTTAGAAGAATTAAAAATGTTAGAAAAATATATTGTAGAAAAGTTAAATTAAGGAAAAAAAATGGCCTACCCGTAGCAGGCTGTGGAAGGCCTACTCCTCCAAGTGCTTGTGGTCCTCATCCACCAGGCGGTCCAAGTCAATATTGTCTGGTAACCTTCGCATCTTATAGACCGCTGTGGCATTCGGATCCAAGGAAGACTGAGGGTTTGGAGTCCTCAACTGAGGCCACGGAAGGCCATCAGGGCCAACACCTTAGTGACTTTGGGGTGGTGGCAAGTTGGCACTCACAACCCTAATAGTTTACAGAGAGGGAAGTTGTAGGTGGTAGTATATGAAAGTCCGCATCCATCTTGGATATTATACTCAGTTGGAAATAACCCTTCCACGTCCAGATGATCACCAATATCATCATCAAATTGGTCCCTTGGCCTCTCAGGGGTTGCGTCATCTTCCGCCTGTACAGTTTCTGTTTCAGTATCTAACTGTATATCTTCATTGGATGTGAGAGGAACCTTCTTGGCCACAACTTGTTTACCCTTGTCTCTCTTCCTCTTATTTCCCTTCCTAGTTACATTATTGAGGGCAGCGGCATCCTTATCCATCTAAGTCAACTGGGTGACCAAGAGATCCTTGTCCATCTCATTACCTAAAAAAATAGCAAAGGATTGGATAAAGGTACCTTCCGCGGAATAATTAAGGAATATGGATTGTTACCTTTCTCATCCATTCATTTTGGCAAAAAATTACTGGGAAAGTATCCTCTATAAAGAATAGATGCAGAGGTCACCAAAGTATTAAAGTTCTTTTCTTCAGCGCTATAGGCCCTGACCTTCCTTACTCTCCTCTTTTGCCTCTCGTTGAGGGGTAAATGATCAAGAGATGAATAAAAGATTAATATTAGTAACTTAGAATAAATCTATAAAATGGGAAACTACAGAATGGTATGCAGCATGATGTAAAGGTTGCAGCACTACAAACCTAGCATGGATGGTCATCCTCACTATTGCGACATCCAATGAGATTTCTCTATACATGATTCCTCTGGATGAGTCTCCCATCCTTCTCTGAAGATATAAAAGTGTTTTCCCTTCCAGTTATTTACACTGGAAGGTCAACTAGTATGCAAAACCTCTTCATTGTCTCAAGGAGACATTTAATAGTACCAGGTAAACTCAACAGAGTTCTCCTTTGGCGGGTAAAAATGGAAGGACTCCGTGGGAGTGATGTCTCTATTAAACTTGTCTTCCCAAAGCTCTAAAGAGGAAAGAATTTTCCTCCAATTTTTGGGATCCAATTGGACTAGGGCCAAATTTGTAGTGCTAAAAATCTTCCTCACAGGGATGGGCATAGGCAGCCGCAACTCTAATACGATAGCGTGAAGTGGGAAGTAAATTCCATCATTAGGGACCGCGGAACACGGTCCGCGACCACTTGATTGACCCATTCTTCAGTTATAATGCAATGGAAATTTAAAGCTACATGAGCCCTTTCAGCCCTATTGGATGGACGAGTTGGAACATCTCTGGCTTCAGAACGCCTAACTTTCGTAGCCCTAACTTCAGGAGAGTGGCTGCTATCCTCCTACATTACTGTAGACTCACAAGAATCCCTATAATTAGTGGATTACGCGGAGTCAGAATCAAGAATGACATAATTGGGGAAGTTTCTGAGTAAGCAAGGTCCAACAGTCTGCAAAAGACGCACATATGTAATTTTAGGAGGAGAAATGCCAAAGTGTGTGTTCCAAAAGTCCTTCAAAAAGTCATAAGCATTCCAACTCATATGTCCATATCAAGACCTGAAAAGAAGAAAGACTCTGATATTAGGTGTCACAGCCAGTATGGTAAGAGAAGCCTCTTAGAGGCTACGGCAGGGACGACATAAAGCAAGTCTTAAAAATTAGGACTACAAAGCAAGTTCTATTTCCTAATTTAAGGTTGCAGCCTAAAGTAATTCGTCCCTCAACCTAAGCAAATACTACATTCGTCGCACCGGGTTTATTGAACAGTTAGAGGCTACAGCAGCAACATGTACAAGTGTTGGAAGGAAGCCACAGAAAAATTAAGAAGGTAGCCGCGACCCAATACAAAAACAAATATGTTCGAATCTCACAAGTATTATGGATTAAAAACCTAGAATTCCAGGATTTTGGCCAAGAACATCAACGTGGCCAAAAATCAAGATCACAATAGGACCAAGGTGTAGTTTAATCCAAATGATGGTATATCCCTATTCCCCATTCAGTTCAAACACCTAAATTACCCAAAAAACCCAAATCGACTCAAACAATTTATTGATTAGGGATTTAAAGCAGTAACATTATATGTGGATTTGGGTTAATGTCAAAGAAATTATAGGAACTCATAAATATGTTGCAAGCATGGATACAGGTGATTACCTGGGAATCGAGAAATAAGGTTGCATAACTCAGAATCGCCTTGTTCCATCTCAACGCCACGTCATAAAGTCGCTAGAAAACTCAAAGGGACAACTGACAGAGTTTGACTTTCAATTTTCTCTCAAAAGTTTGAAAAATTAATGAAGGCCATGGCTAAGACCCATTTATATAAGAGGGCGCGGGAAGACGAAACGTTGTTTTGGAAATGGTTGCACTATAGAGATTGCACGCCGTGACAGACACGACATCAAACTGCAGTACCAAATCACCCCTTAGCACTACGACTTAGGGACTTATTGATATGGACAATATGGTCTCTTATCGCGGCCCCTACTGGCGGGATCAATTCCCCAAAGCTTATGGGTCATGGCCTATGCTTATCTCGCTCCTCATGAATAGGCCGCTACCTTGTACATATAGGATGTGACACCCATAGCATGTCTGCCTAACAGGCCGCAGCTCCCTACCCATAACTGCTATACCATCACAAGGATTAATCTTCAGACTTGTTATATGTCACGTGCTCAGGGCATGTGACACAACTTACATACCTCCTATAAATAGAGTTCCACACCTAGAGATAGGGGATATGAGATAATCATTCTTGGTAAAGCCCTGCCAAACTCTCTACATAACCCCAATACAACTTGAGGGCTACTCACTTACCTCATAATCACCTCTTCGTCTCATCCGAAACCACTATAGTAATGTATTTTGTCTCTTACCTCTTTTGTACACCTCTAATGGCATTGAAACTTGTACTACAATGTATATATAATGAGAGTAGGGCAACAAAATGGACGTAGGCTCATTTTAATGGTTGAACCACTCTATATCTTGTGTTTTGTCTCTTTACTTGCTTTATATCTATTCTATACTTGACTTTCTAGTATGAGAACGACATGTGTCCGCTTTCTCGTATCAATAGCCTCGTAGAGAAAAGGACAAAAATATAGCTTTTAAGGCTAATAAGACATCTACTAATTTTAGTTCTCATGATGTTAGTGGGGATGATATGGCATTTCTCATCAAATTTTCTAAGAAGTGGAAAAAATAATTTCAGCCTAGAGGCGCAGCTAAACACAATCTGCCTATACTTGAGAGTGGTCATAGAAGTGGATAAAAGAAAGATGAATCTCCAGGTAGCCTCACGTGCTTTACATGTGGTGATCAAATGAATGTGTCGGAGCAATATCCTTCAGCTATGAGTCATTATAGTTGAAAAAATACTTATCAGGCCGCTTTTAATTATGATACTTCGAAGTCCAAATATGACTATCATGAATGAAACTATGTCGTATTTATGGAGAGAGATAAATTTGATGAGTAAGATAATTTAGAGCATTTTGATGTTCCTCTTATGCCTACTAAAACAATGATGCTTCCTAGATCCTCCTTGAGCACTAATGATAAAGAATAGGAAGATAATCTTCAAGTAGACTATGTTAGGATTTACGAGGAATCCATTGACCTCGAAAGGCATAATATGGAACTTTCCACCATGTTAGACAATGTCGATAAACGAACGCTATGGTGAGTGAAAGTTATGTGGGTAATTTTTTTACTCCATACTTGGTGAGTAGTGCACCACATTTTGAGGTAGGTTCCATTGACTTTCTTCACAAGGAGATTGGGTTCATTAGGATTTCCTTACACGAAGGTAAAAACTCGATAATGCTCCTAGAGAACAAAATCTCTTTGCTTGAGACCAAACTACAATATGTAACTACTTTTGAGATGAATATGGAGGATAGGTCGTAAAAGTTTGATCAAATGATTTTTGGTGCCATGTTGTCCACTACGGATAAATGAGGACTCTATTTTGGAAGTAATGGTAATACATCAAACCTAGATTTCATATCATCCCAATATATTATTCCATCTCCCATTGGTGAATCTTAAACTCATTATATGCCTAAAAAAGCCAAAGGAAAGTGACTTTTATATGTTCCTATTATATAAATAAAGGACACTTGAAGGGGTTTTCTTTTAGACTTAGTAAGCAATAACTCATGCACCTCATCGACCCATACCCCTTTAGGTGCATGCATTGTCATAAATCATTGTCATCTAGTTGATTTTAATAAGGGTAGAAAGGTCGAAATGAAAGGGAATAAGAAGGTGAAATCCCCTCAAAAGGCTTGCTCCAAAGGAAAAGGGGTAAGGAAAATTATTTGATGTGACACCCCGCCTATCTAACCACGGGTGATTTGTCCTTCATTAAAATAAATAGTAATCCCATATGGTTCATTCTTAGCATCAATATTGAAAAACTTTTAGATTACTAGTCACCTATGTTAAATTAATTCGGAGTCAAATTTTATCTTTCACTACATAACAACATACGGAAATAAAATAAATTATCCAAACCATCCACATAAATATAATCTGAGCAATCACGCGACAGATACATAAATAAATGAGACCAAATAAACCATTGATTCCCAAACAATCCAAATATAAATCTAACATAATAAAGCTGAATCAAAATACATTCTGATAAATAAACTAAATAAATTAATAGTATGAAGGGAAACACCCTCATATGAGATACTGAAGAATACCTATCTAGAAATGGATGAGGTGAATCATCTAAAGAAACTACTTCAATCCTCCACAAATGTTGCAGCTACGCATCCCTAGATAGAACCATCAAGCTGGGCATACATGTGGCTGGACACCTAAAAGGTTTTGAACGTATTTTGGCACAGGTCAGGGCCCAAGAAACCTATTTGAAAATGTTTTGCAAGTGTTTAAATCACAATATAAATCGGTAATTAGATACACATGTTAGTTCCACGTATAGTTCCTTGAGTTCCTCACCTCTCAACTAATGCTCATGCCTAACGTATCCTACCTAGCTAATTAATTCCATGATTTACGAGATTAAATTCTCTAATTAATTCATGCAAACCCTAGTTTCATATTTCAAACAAGTTCTTCAAAAACCCAGATTTCATTATCTTATATTATCCCAACAAATCTGATTTAGAAAAGCTAATTCTAGAATTAAAACCCCTAACATGTTTTCTCACCATTAACATTAATATAGTCCAATATTTCTTCTAAAAATCATGAATCGTGCTAAATATCACAACTCCTAATAAGGGTATGATAACTAATTGAAAATAAGCAAGATAAACACTTACCTTATATGGGAGTGATATGATTTCATTTTTTTTATGATGATGTGTTTGCCTTCCCTTCTTATCCACACTTCAAAGATGATGATGATGCAAAAAGAATGTTGAAAGCTTTAGGACTTATCTCTAAGCTTAAATAATGCTCTCCTTTTCTTCTCTAATGGTATCTAAGGGTTTTATATTCCTCTAACCCTAGCCGCTCCCAGTTATAAGTTGATATAACCCTTGGAAATTCATAGCTCCCATAACCCTAAGCTATCAAATCACTAAAATGTCCTCTAACGAAGCCGTTAGGTCTAAAAATGCCCTGGAACCTAAACATCACACTCGAGTATACTATTTTGACCCTTTCGGAGTCAACGTGACCTCAAAATCACCATCTGAGTCTCTCTAAAATAATTTCCCATCTCGACCACAAATAGTCCACACACGACACCCAACTGAGATATATCACCATCACATCACTACCACTATTTTTGACGTAAAATAACCATTTACAATTCATGTGGTAATTATATTCAATAAACATTAATCATTCTATCTCGATTAATATTTAATTTGTACATAGCATTTTATTTTCATCAAATTATGTCACACGTGTAATTTAAAATTTTACCTAATTAATTAAATTTTAAACACTCAAGAAATACGGGGTGTTAAATACTTCCCCCCTTATAAAATAATTTTTCCCTCGAAATTGGGACGTACTTGCGGCATGTCATCCTCCCGCTCCCACATCGACTCATCAACATTGTGGTTTCCCTAATGAACTCTAACTAAGGGTACCACCTTAGACTGCTGCTTATGCTCACTACGATCTAGTATTACCATCAGTTTCTCCTCATACGACATATATGGCTGCAAGTCGATCTTTTTGAATGAAACATGTCAAAAGGCCAGCTCACTCCTCTCATAATTCTTAAGCGGTGACATTGCGGAACACATTATGGATCCACTATAGTTTCTCCGGTAGACCGAGCCTAGAAGCAACTGGTCCTACCCTATCGATAATCGGGAAGAGTCCCACACTAATTATAATCATGAAGGGTCCCACATATCTCGGTAGATTCTCTTTCTTGTCGAATATCATCACCCCTTTCATGGGAGACACCCGCAACAACACTTAATCACCAAACTCAAGCTCTATGTGCCTCCTGTCTGCATTGGCATAACTCTTCTGCCTGTTTTGATCTAACGGATGCGCCCTCGAGTTAGCTTAATCTTAGCGGTGGTATCCTCAATCATATTTATCCCCAATAACTTGTTTTAACCCACCTCTAACCAGCAAGTGGGCGAACGACAATGATATGCCCTAAATGTACCCCCTCGGCTCAGAGAGATCAACCTCGGCCATAGAGATAGCCGATGTTAGAAGGGCCTTAGATCAACAACCATCAGTCTCATCCTAAGTAAGGTCGTCCATGGCCGGCGTTACTGGCTACCTCGACAGGTGAGGTCTCCATAATTCACAGGGGCGGTTATCCATCTGGTTATCCAAGGCTTGCAACCTCATCTTAGTTCAGGCTGAGGTTGCCATCCCATCATCATAACCAATCCCGGTTGGGGATCAGCCAACGTTCCTTCTACACCACCATTACCTCGGCCCAGGCCGACGCCACAGCTCAACATTCCTTACCTCAGCTATCCCACTGAGCCAAGGTCACCACCTCATCCTCTTCCAGGCCGAGGTTGGGACCATTCATAGATGGCCGAGTCCTTATCAACATATGTATTATTGGGAACATGTGTACATAATCAGTTATAATCGAAACATTCCCCTCATGTGAGGGAATATTGAGGTCATCGTTAACTACATGAGATCAGCCAAGTGTCATTCTCATACTGGTTCGATCCTCATGCACATATTCATTACATGATTGGGTGGTACATTACACCCCCAAGGCACTATATATAGAGGTCATCCTCTACCTTGTAAAGGATCCAAAATGAAGAATCCTAGCTGAAACTCTGTCCAAATACACAGTAGAGAGAGAAAGCTTGAGAGATTGTATCCATGGCTATTAGTGCCCTCATCAAGTGATATTAATCACACACTTGCACAGTGGACGTAGGCCTAATTAGATGATCCACTTATATTCCGGTATTAATCCTCTTTTCCTCACCACAATCTCTTATATATATAGTATACTCATATGTTGCCATTGTTATCACTAGTTTGAGCATACAAACACCTTGACTGGTGGTGCTATTTCCAGCATCATCATTTTGGCGTCGTCTATGGGAACGGAAATATGTCTCTTCCTATTTATTTGCTTAACCTCACCGGAGACTCTAGTGGTGAACCAAGCCTCACCCCTTATGTGGAGCTATTTCACCATTGAAAGAGGTCTTGAAAGGTATTAAGCTAATCTACTACACCAGCTATTTAGTTCTAACACATGGCATCGAAATTACCACCACCTCTTCTGTCACCGAGGGCTGGTGGACCTAGCTCCATCAAGGTATCGCCATAATCCGAAATAGCAAAGGTGGTTGCAGCCTTAAGACCTTTGTCTGCAACGCAACAAGCAATGCAAGAGCAATTTGCATAGCTCAGCCAAAATATGATGAGGCCACCTGGAGTCTCATCGGAGATGATTACTCCGAAGACTGTCCAAGCGCACCCAGAAGCCAGGGGACCACCTCAGGCACAGCGAAAGGATCACCTTACGCCCCAGCGGAGGAGGGACGTTACTGACCCTAGGTGCTTGCGCCTGGGGAGGCAAGGAACCCCTTGCCCTAAGGACATGTATGATGATCTGGAGGCGAAAGATGTCCCAAAAGATTGTTGGGAGCCGTATGAGGTTTCGAACAATATAATTCGTCCTATCCAACGGAGCCAAGGTTATGGAGGCAGAAGAGGTGGAGATGACCAACGACGAGGATCAGCTTTTGATTGACTGAGCAGAAGGTCAGCCTTTGAAAGGCTTGGCCCTATGAACGACCTAAGACAAAGGTTGTCAAGGTCGAGAAGTGCAGTCGACTCACAAAGGGAAGAGAGACAACATCGGCCTCAACCGGTACAAGGAAGAGACTAAGAGGAGGTCAATAGTAGAAGGCGTGCTGCAGTTGGGGAATCCTCAGTCCACCCCTTGGAGGTGGATGGGGACAACCTCGGCCAAGCCAACGTTGCAAGACCATGGAATGACTCCCTCCAACGTCTTGAGGATAAGATAGGAGACCTCATCAAAAGTCGGGATCCACTGCAAAGAGGTTTCTCAAAAGGCTCTCCATTCGTGGCTAAGATAGTAAGCTTCCCTACCCTAGTCAAGTTCAAGCCACCTACAGTGACTCCCAAGTATGACGGTAGCACCAATCCTTTACATCATATTGAGATGTGCCAGCCAGTGGTAGACATTTACTCAATACCAGATGAGATGAAATGCCGGACCTTCTCTGGGACTTTGAGGGGAGCTGCGCACATCTGGTTTACTCCTCTTTCGAAGAATTCGATTGAGAACTTTAAGGGCTTGGATGAACGATTCATTCATAATTTCTACTTCGGGGTAAGACCTCGAAAGAAGACCACCCATCTGTTGTATATCAAGCAAGGCAAGCACGAGATCCTAAGAGACTACATCGCTAGGTTCAATAAAAAAAAACTTGAGGTTGAAGATTACGAAGAGAACATTGCCATGACCGCCCTCATAGGAGGTCTTCAGAAGGGAAAATTATTGTGGAAACTTATGGAACACCCTCTAACGTCCATGGCGGAGCTATTGGCAACTGCGAGGAAGGTCATGAACGCTGAAGAGGCCATGGACGTTAAGTATGAAGACGAGAATGGCGGTAGCAGTGGAAAGTTCTAAAGAAAGAAAGATGGAAAGAAGAGGTCAGTTGACGATAAGTTTGCACGTTATACCCCTCTTACTGTATGCTGTGAACACATCCTAAATGAAATCAAGAATGATCGATCCCTAGGATGGCCAGAGAATTGGAAGGCTCCCCCACATAAGAGGAACCAGAACTTATGGTATGACTTCCACCAAGACCATGGCCATGTCACAAAAAAGTGCTTCACCTTAAAGGATGAGATCGAGAAGATGTTAAAATCAGGAAAGTTCAGAAAGTACATTGATAGCAAGGCTCCCAAAAGGGGAAGAGATGACCCTAAAAAGAGGAGAAGTGATAGGTGTCGTGATGGTACCCTAGCAAAAAGAGGCGATGACTTGGATGGCAATAATGAAGACGGTCCGGACCTTCCATCAAAAGATGATAACACCCCCGTGAAGAGGGTTGGTATGATCTCCTTAGGTGTTAACACCATATGTGGAGGACTTGTGAGGGTGGTTCTGAAGTGGCTGACCGAAAAGCTCATATTGCAGAGGCCAAGTCAGTGGCCAAACTTAAAATAAATCTAACGTCTTTCGAGACAATAAAGAAGAGAAAGAAGGTGGACATGGACACTCTCATAGTCGGTTTCTATCGACTCGACTTCAAGGGTATCCTACCTCCACATGATGACCCTTTAGTAATCACAATAAGAGTTCATGGATGTGAGGTAAAAAGAATTCTTGTAGATGGAGAAAGTTCAGCAGATGTGATGTTTTGGCCCTGCTTCAAAAGCCTAGGCCTTAGCAGAGCTAGGCTAGTACCCTATTATCATCCGTTAATGGGGTTCAGCGGTGAAAAGGTCCATCCGTTGGGCATGTATGAGATTGACGGGTGAATGGGTGATGAGTGGACTAAGAGGTTAACCTGGAAGATTAATTTTTTCGTTATGGACGAAAATGTCTTCTCAGCCTATAACCTCATCGTAGGAAGAGTAGCCCTTAAGGAGTCTGAGGCGGTGTCATCGACGGTCCACTAGATGTTGAAATTCCTAACCCCTATGGGGTAGGGGATGTGCAGGGTGACCAGACCATAGCACGAGAATGCTACTTCAACTCGGTTGATGAGAGAGAGGAACATAAGAGAGATACTACCACTTATAACATCGATACACTTGACCTTAGATATGAAATAAAGTTGAAGAAAGGATAGGTCGCGAAAGAGGTAGAATCCATTGCCCTTAATGAGGATGAACTAAAAAAAACCGTCTAGGTTGGCAAAGCCTTAAAAGCGGGGATTAAGGAAGAGCTGATAAACTTCCTGAAGAAGAGGCAGAGTGTCTTCGCTTGGAGTCACGCAGACATGCCTAGCATCAACCCCGAGGTCATGTGCCATAAACTCAACGTATCTAAGGATGCAAAACCAATCAAGCAAAGACGAAGAGGCTACTCTAGGGAAAAGTATGACGTCATCCGGGAAGAAGTCAGAAAGTTGGAACAGGATGAATTCATCAGGGAAGTGATATATCCAGAGTGGCTATCAAATGCAATCATTGTGCCCAAAGCCTATGAAAAGTGGAGAATGTGCGTAGATTTTACTGACCTGAACAAGTCTTGTCCAAAGGATAGGTATCCCTTACCTCGAATCAATCAGATGGTAGATGCAACGGCAGGAGATGAGCTCATGAGCTTCATGGACGTGTATTCAGACTATAACCAGATCTTCATGGATGCCAAAGACTTGGAGAAGACAACCTTCATCATGGACAAAGGGACGTATTGCTACAAGGTTATGCCCTTCTGATTGAAAAATGCAAGGGCAATATACCAATGTCTTGTGAATAAGACGTTTGAAGACCAAATAGGCAAGACTATGGAGGTGTGTGTAGATGATATGTTAACGAAGATCTTAAAATCTTGCACCCATGTGGCAGACCTAGAAAAGTCATTCGATACCATGGACTTGTACAGAATGAAACTCAACCCTGCGAAGTGCGTCTTCGGGGTAGGAGCTGGGAAATTTCTTAGATTCATTATTAATCAGAGGGAATAGAGGCAAACCCTGAGAAAATCAAGGCTTTGCTAGACATGAAGACACCAAGAAGTATCAAGGACGTTCAGAGGCTCACTGAAAGAGTAGCTGCACTCAACAGATTTGTTTCCAGGGCGACGGATAAGTGCCTTATGTTCTTTAAGGCGATTAGAAAGACCTTCGAATGGGAAAAAGAGTGTGACTAGGCTTTTAATCAACTCAAGTCCTACCTCGAATATCCCTTGCTCATATCTCGGTCAATAGCGGGAAAGAGACTATTTATTTATCTAGAAGTCTCTGAATCGGCTATAAGTGCGGCCATTATACGAGAGGACGTTGGGGCTCAAAGGCCTGTATACTTTAACAGTAAGGCCCTTCAGGGATCCGAACAGAAGTACCCTCAGATGGAAAAGTTAGCCTACGCCTTGATACATGCTTCTAGGAAGATGAAGTCCTACTTTGAAGCCCATTTTATGGTCATCCTCACTGACTCCCCACTAAGACAGGTCCTCCAAAAACCTGAGAAGTTGGGAAGATTGATGGCATGGGCCATTGAACTAGGAGAGTATGACCTTACTTATCATCCTAGGATGGCCATCAAAGGGAAGGCACTGGAAGATTTTGTCGCAGAGTTCACATGGGAGGAGGTCGAGGTTGAGAATAACCTAGAGACTGCTGAAAGGTCAAACAGCAATGTCTTCCGAGACC
Organism: Sambucus nigra; assembly: GCA_949130495.1. Classification (NCBI taxonomy): domain Eukaryota; kingdom Viridiplantae; phylum Streptophyta; class Magnoliopsida; order Dipsacales; family Adoxaceae; genus Sambucus; species Sambucus nigra. Next base: position 375,292,948 of record OX422214.1, on the reverse strand, counting down.
CGAAAGAGGTTATATCCAAGGGAGTCAGAGATGGAATAGCTGAGAATGAGGAAGACCGGTACCTCTTCAGGAAGGGAATCATGTTAAAAGAGGGTTTCTCAACAGATAAAGACATCTGGAACCTCTTCATCGATGGGTCTTCTTACGAAAGTGGAAGTGGTGCGGGGATGATACTCTCAGCCCCGGATGGTACCAACATCGAATACGCCCTAAAATTTAACTTCCAGGCATCAAATAACGAGTCAAAATTCGAGGCCATGATAGCAGGCCTCTCCTTCTCAAGGACCTTTGTGGTAGACGACTCCTGCTTCATAGTGACTCAAGGGTGGTTGTTAATCAAGTACTGGGGGTTTATGAGGCCAAAGATAAAAGGATGGAAAAATACATGAAGAGGGTGAGAACGATACTCAAAGGCTTCTAAGAGGTAAAGATGAAGATAATACCTCGACAAAATAATAGTCATGTAGATGCATTAGGAAGGCTAGCTTCGACAACGAGGATAGATATCAGAAGGACAGTCCCTGTTAAGATCTTGCCTAGAGCGACCATCGAAGAAGAAGAGGTCAGTAACCCTTGCCTTAATTTAAACCTAGGGGACTCATGGATGGATCCCCTTATCAGATATATCAGAGAGGGGGTGATACCAGAAACAAAGTTAGAGAGGAGGAAACTGAGGCACAGATATGCAATGTTTTCAATAGTATGAGATGTCCTATATAAGAAGGGATTCCTATTACCTCTCCTCAGATGCTTTCATCCCACAAAAGCTCCTCATATCCTATAAGATGTGCACGAGGGTTCTAGCTCAAGTCACATAGGAGGAAGACCTTTAGCGAAGAGGATTATTACGCAAGGGTATTGGTGGCTGACCTTGGCCAAGGATGCAGCAGCATACGTAAAGAGGTGCGACAAATGTCAAAGATTCTCTATTATCCCCCATCAACCTCATCAGCCTATGACATCAATCAGTTCCCCTTGGCCATTCGCAGTATGGGGAATTAACTTAGTGGGTCCCCTATAAAGGGCTGTAAATAATTACCGATTTCTGATAGTTTCCATATATTATTTCTCTAAGTGGGTAGAGGAAGAGCCGATGATCATGATTACAGAGCAGAAGACCTTCCAATTTATTTGGAAAAACATCATATGCAGACATGGCCTCCAAAATACCCTCATTTCGGATAATGGGACCTAGTTCAAGAATTCTTCCTTGGAAAAATACTGTGAAAGAGTTGGGATAAAGTAATTTTTCTCTTCTCCTGGCCGACCCCAAGCAAACGGTCAAACCAAAGTCACAAACAGAACGATCCTGGAAGGGATCAAGAAGAGGTTAGAAGAAGCTAAGGGAAGATGGACTGAACAGGTTTATGTTGTGCTATGGGCCTATAGAATGACGGCTAGGACACCAATGGGGGAGACCCTGTTTATGTTGTTACATGGCTCAGAGGTCATCATACCAACATAGGTAAGGATACCTACTCATAGGGTTCAGACCTATAACCCTGAGAAGAATGAGGAGGAGAGAAGACTCGACCTAGACTTGATTGAAGAGAGAATGGAAGACGCTGAAGTTAGGCATGCAGTTTACCAGCAGAGAACAATAAAATTCTATAATCAAAGGGTAAAATCAAGACCCATAACTATAGGAGACCTGGTGTTAAAGAAGAGATTGCAAAAGGCGAACAAACTTCACCCAAATTGGCATGGTCCTTACAAAGTAATTGAGGAGGTTGTACCCGGGACCTATAAGCTAAAAAACCTCAAAGGGGAACCTTTCTCTAACCCTTGGAATGCTGATCATTTAAAAAAGTATTACATATAATGTTACCATGGATTTCATGTAAATATATCATCTTATGAAGAGATAATTAATGAGAAGATCAGTTCCTGTGTCAATACTTGGTTCATTGTGCTCGAATGGAAAAATTTATGGGGATAACATCTTAGTTGATGACCTCGGACCTTATAACATCATAAGTTAGTGACAAGGTCTGAGGTCAGACATCATACTTGGATGATCTCAGACCCTTAACATCATTCATTTAGTGAAAAGTTATTTATGGGGATAATATCTTAGTTTATGACCTCAGACCTTATAACGTCATGATTTGGTGACAAGGTCTGAGGTCAGATATCATACTTGGATGACCTTAGACCTTATAACATCATGAAGTGGTGACAAGGTCTGAGGTCAGACATCATACTTGGATCACCTCAGACCCTTTAACATCATTAGTTTGGTGAAAAGTTATTTACAGGGATAACATCTTAGTTGATGACCTCAGACCTTATAACATCATGAAGTGGTGATAAGGTCTGATGTCAAACATCATACTTGGAAGACCTCGGACCCTTAACATCATTAATTTGGTGACAAGTTATTTATGGGGATAACATCTTAGTTGGTGACCTCAGACCTTATAATATCATAAGTTGGTGGCAAGGTCTGAGGTCAGACATCATACTTGGATGACCTCAGACCCTTAACCTCATTAATTTGGTGGCAAGGTCTAAGGTTAGACATCATAATTTGATGACCTCAGACCCTTAACATCATTAATTTGGTGAAAGTTATTTATGGGGATAACATCTTAGTTGATGACCTCAGACCTTATAACATCATAAGTTGGTGACAACGTCTGAGGTCAGACATCATACTTGGATGACCTCAGACCCTTAACATCATTAATTTGGTGAAAGTTATTTATGGGGATAACATCTTAGTTGATGACCTCAGACCGTATATCATCATAAGTTGGTGATAAGTTCTGAGGTCAGACTTCATACTTGGATAACCTCAGACCCTTTAACATTATTAGTTTGGTGAAAAGCTATTTATGGGTATAAAATCTCAGTTGATGACCTCAGACTTATAACATCATAATTTGCTGACAAGGTCTGAGGCCAGACATCATACTTTGATGACCTCAGACCCTTAACATCATTAATTTGGTGAAAGTTATTTATGGGGATAACATCTTAGTTAATGACCTCATACCTTATAACATCATGATTTGGTGACAAGGTCTGAGGTCAGACATCATACTTGGATGATCTCAGACCCTTAACATCATTACTTTGGTGAAAATTGTATTGAGACTTCAGAACTAAACACACATCGCATGGCAAAGAGAATCATTCAGAGAACATTCGGTAAATAAAGAAATAAAGACCTCATCAGAGGTGGATATAGATTAAAGTTAGATTTACAAGCTACAAGATAGTCGGGTTTGTCATCAGAGGTTATAGTTTAAATGCATAATAAAAAAAAGGTATAAAAGGCTTCATAAAAATGGCCTAAGGGTCTGTAGCTACAATGTTGGCATCCTCGGCTTCATTCCCTTGGCCGACGTTGGTCACCTTGGCCCCATCATCTTTGAGGTTGGCACCCTCTATCTCAGTAACATCCAGTGGAGAAGTCTCTACAGGGGCAGTATCTTCCTCTTCAACCTCTTGAAGGGCCTTGGCAAATTGAGGATTGCAAAAACCCAGACCAAAGAAGTTAGAGGCTTTCAAGCTCCCTAACTCCTTCTCCTTTGCACCCGCCCATTTACCAGCGGACTCAATACCTCTTTTGAGGTATTCAAAGCCAAAGCTGATGAATTCGTCAGAGACTTTGTAATCAGCTAGGATCCCCTCAGAAGCATCCTCAAGGGCTGTCTTCACTACAGCATCAACTTTCCACTGGAGAACGTCATCCTTGGCCTTCAGAGCAATGGCGTGGTCCTTTTGAAGCTTGGATATCTCTTTCTCCAACTCCTTAACCTTCTTATCAGACCCCTCAAAGGTATACTTTAGACGATCTACCTCGGCATTCAGAGAGTCCTGCACCTTCTTGGCCTCTTGGCCTTTCTCTATGAGAGACAGCCTCTTTAGATTCCAGTTGGCGAAATAATACATGGCCATGATGCCCTGCAAGATAAGGGTCAGATGTATAAGTCCAATTTCAAAGCAGAGGTTGCACTTCGGAATAAAATTTAATTTTATTCTTACCTGGATAGTCATCTAAAGGCCAAACTCAACCAGTAGAGGAGTATCCATGGAACGATAGAATCGTTTGTCAGCATCGGTCATAGAAGAGTTGATGGCATCTAACACATGAAGGCTATGGCCTATAATACTATCATTAATTTTTAGCTGCTCTAGACGAGCAGTCAGTGCATCGTCAGAGGATATAGGGATGGCCTTGTGGGACTTACCTTTCCTTAGATCCTCAGAGGAAGTGGTTGTGGTTTTCCTCTTTCTCATAGAATCGGCCTTGGACATACCAACACTCTTCTTCAGTGGAAGAGGAGGGGGTTCATTCAGGCCTGCCTTCTTTACCAGCTTCGTGAGACTTGGGGAAGACATTTCCTAAATATCGTATGAGATTCCTTCAGGGCGTTCTACAAATGGAAAGGTCTGAGTTAAAAGATCAGAGACATAAAAAGTCAGAGGTTTAACTTGCTAAAATAATAAAATAAGCACTTACGGAGCTCTGTCAGAGGACTACCCCCAAGCCCAGTCTTAGAGAGATAGTAGGGGGTCATCAGGTGTTCGGACCTGACCAACAGACCATGCTCCCCCTGATCTTGAAGGTCTTTACTTTTTGAAGATTATTTTGGCTTAGCCCAGGGTCGGCCCTGGCAGACATTGACAACTTGTACCATCTCAAGGGTATCCCCAGCTCTAAGTTCGAAGAGGGGACACAAGAGCCAAATTCCCATGCTCCTGAGGCAAAGAAATACCGCGGCTTCCAATTATGGTTACTAGTTTGGGTGACCTGTAACATTTTCTTAGTTGACTTTCGAGATAAGAAATGGTAATATCTCGGATGATTCCTAGCAGAGGAAGGGATATAGCATCCGGTGAAGACCTAGATAGGAAGGTCTGAATGGTGGATTGCCTTCCATAGAACTATAGCTCCAATTATCACCCTCCAGGCATTGGGGGATAACTGGGAAGGTGCTAAGTTGATTTAGGAAAGTATGGCTCTAATGATGGGATGAATGGGGAGACAAAATCCTAACTTGAACATGTGCTCATACAGGCAGATCTCACCATCTCGGCCGCTGAAATCTCTCTCTTCCCTCAGAGGTCTCCTGAGTTTAATGGAGGGGCTAATGGAATATAGATTCTTGAAGGCAGGAAAGTCAAGCTCGGAGAGAGTACTTCTGATCTCGGCTGCCTACGAGGTGTCAACATCACTCCTATTAGCCTCGTCCTCTCCAACGTCGACCGGAGTAGATAAGGGATTTCCATCAGGAAACCTCTGAGCGAACTCAGCCCTATGGTAGTCACAAGTGGGACAACATTAATAGGAGGAGGAAAAGCCCCACTTAGTTTGACAACTTCAACATCTGAGGAAGTCTCAGATGTGCTAAACTAGTTATGAGATGAGACACGACTCGAAACCTCGTCTTGATTAGGGACCTGATCCCGCCGAATGGAAAAGTCCATGGCCTCTTGAAAAGAATCCACAGACATAGGGTCTGAGGTAGACGACTCAGACTCAGACATAGGAGTAGGTTCAACTGGGACCTCTACTTGGGTTACTGGCTCGGTTGGCTCAGGGTATATGACCTTCAGAGGGGGTGCCCTACGAGCTTCCTCTTGGGCTCTTTCTATTTGACTAATTTTATCTAAGGTCTTCTCCCTAAGAGAGGGGAATTCCTATAAAAGTTGGTAAAGGGGCCTGAGCCTATGAGGCAGACCCTACACTTGTGACTTTCCTAAATAAACAGGATTGGCAATTAAAATTAAAGATCAAACTATTAACTTTGAGCAAAAAGCAACCAAGAACAAAAAGAACCAGGGCCACCAGAAAACACAAGCGATGACCGAAAAACTCAAAGAACTTGCCGAAAAATGCAAAAAATAGGAACAAGGCGGGATGAAGCTGAGAATAAGGGATGATAAACGGTACCTGATGGAGAATGATGAGAAGAGAGGACGAGTTGGCAAGGAAAAGTCCACCCAATGCACTTCTAACTGGAGCTCTTGTAGAGAGAGCGAGAGCGGCAGAAAATTTCAGGCGAGAAAATGAAGAAGTGGGGAAAAAAGAGAAAGGAAATGAGGGTTTAACCCTCAAATATCCCCACACGCATCCCATGTCCCATCATCGCCTTCGGTGTCCAAAAGACTGCAATCATTACACTTACCAGGCACACTAGCCACTTCAGTAGCTGACACTTGTCAAAAAGGTATTAACACCTAAGGAAGTCCAACCTTGGGAAAATATACCCCTTAGGCACCTGATCACATAGGTAACTAAGGGATAGGGGGTGACTGATATGCCCTAAATGTACCCCCTCGGCTCAAAGACATCAACCTCAACCATGGAGATGGCTTGTGTTAGAAGGGCCTTAGATCAACAACCAGCGTTCTCTTCCTAAGCAAGGTCATCCATGGCCGACGTTACTAGCTACCTCGATAGGTGAGGTAATCCACAGGGGCAGTTATCCATCTGTTCATCCAAGGCTTGCAACCTCGGCTTGGTTCAGGCCGAGGTTTCCATCCCATCATCATACCCAATCTCGGATGGGGATCAACCGATGTTCCTGCTATGCCACCATTACCTCGACCTAGGCCGACATCACAGCTCAACATGCCTTACCTCATCTCTCCCACTGAGCCAAGGTCACCACCTCGTCCTCTTCCAGGCCAAGGTTGGGACCATTCACAGATGGCCGAGTCCTTATCATCATATGTATTATTAGGAACACGTGTACACAATCAGTTATAACTGAATCATTCCCCTCACGTGAGGGAATATTGAGGTCATCATTAACTACATGAGATCAGCCAGGTGTCATTCCCATACTGGTTCGATCCTCATGTAAATATTCATTGCATGCTTGGGGGTACATTACACCCCCCAAGCACTATATATAGAGGTCATCCTCTACCCTGTAAAGGATCCAAAATGAAGAATCCGAGCTGAAACTCTGTCCAAATACATAGTAGAGAGAAATCTTGAGAGATTGTATCCATCGCCATTAGTGCCCTCATACAGTGATATTAATCACACACTTTCACAGTGGACGTAGGCCTAATTGGCTGAACCACTTATATTTCGGTGTTAATCCTCTTCTCCTCATCACAATCTCTTATATATATAGTATACTAATATGCTGCCATTGTTATCACTAGTTTGAGCATACAAATACCTTGACTGGTGGTGCTATTTCCAGCATCATCAGACAAGTCTGATATTATAATGAATCAAATGGTGCCAGGTTGATAGTGAACTAGTAGGAGTTGTTATATGAAAACTACACCAAAGGAAGGTACTGCTACCATCCTCCACGGAAGTCAAGTATGCACATTCATAACATATCCTCATGCATTTTTTAACCCTCTCTATCTTCCCATCTGTCTATGGGTGATACGCTATAATCAACTGCAAATCCATCCAAATAGCCTCCTAAAATCTCTGCTAGAAATGGGACACAAAGCTCTTATCCCGATCAGATGCAATATTGATTGCTACCTCCATGTAGCCATACTATCTCTATAATAAACAACTATGCATACTATCTCATCTCAAAATTTATGTGAATCGAAAGAAAATGGGCCACCTTAGTTAATCGATCCACTATCACCCATATGGAGTCTTGACCTCATTGTGATGTCGATATCCCAATAATAAAATCCATGGAGATAATTTCCCAGTTCCACACGAGAATATCGAGTGGATGTAACATCCTTTTTGGTCTGTGTTAGTCAACCTTCATTAGCTGTCAAGTATCACACTTCGACATAAACTCTACTATGTCCTGCTTCATCCCCGACCACCAATACTGCCTGCGTATATCTGGATACAACTCATCGCCTTCAAGATGTATCGTAAATCTATACCCGTGAGACTCTGACATCACTTTATGTCTTAAATACTCATCATATGGCATTACGAGTCTCCCATTAAAATTCAAACCACTCTCCGAACTGATCGAGTAAGACTCTGCACCATCAGCTAATAACTTGGGAATACTGTCTTGGAAATATTGATCCTCTTCCTGTGCTTTCACCACCCTCAACACAATCTCAGGTGTGACATCTAATACAAGCATATACGCTCTGGAAACCTCATCATCATGTTGGAGCAGTCTCCACTTTGTCTTCCATACATCTGTTATCTCCCCCACGGGTCGTCGGCTCAACGCATCTGCTACTATGTTAGCCTTCCCATGATGATACTGAATATTAAATTGGTAATCCTTTATGAACTCCAACCAACTTCTATGCCTCATATTTAGATCTTTTGGCGTGAAAAGAAACTGAAGGAAATTATGATCCATGAACAAAGTGAACTTCTCCCCTAACAGATAATTCCTTTGAATTCTCAAGGTAAATATAATTTTGGCCAACTCCAAGTCATGCTTGGGGTACTTCCTCTCGTGGGGATTAATCTTGTGAGTTGCATAAGCTATAGCCCTATCCTCCTGCTATAATATACCCACAAGTCCCTGCAAGGATGCATCAGCATAAACACGGTACTCCACTCCTCCCCTAGGTAGTGCAAGTACGGGTGATGAGGTCAATTTGTCATTTAGCTCATCAAAAGCTAACTCACAATGGTCGTCCCAAATATATGGCACCCCTTGTGACTCAGATTTGTCAGCGGACCCATAATCTTTGACAAAACCTGAATGAATTATCTATAATATCCGGCCAACCCTAAAAAACTACGAACCTCGATCGGTATCGTGGGTTGTCCCCACTCCTTCACCATCGATACCTTACTCGGATCAATTGCTATTCATCTATTAGACACAATGTGTTTTAGAAACTACACCTCTTTAAGCCAAAACCCACACTTCACAAATTTAGCATACAATCAGTGCTCCCATATTATTTGTAAAACCTTTCGCGAATGCTGGGCATGATCATCCTTTGAGTGAGAGTAAACCAAAATATCATCAATGAACACAATCACAAAATGATCAAGGAAAACTCTAAATACCCGGTTCATCAAGTCCATGAATACTGCTAGTGCATTGGTGAGCCGAATAGAATCACCCTAAACTCGTACAATCCATATCGAGTAGAAAACAATCTTAGGAACGTCCTCCTCTCTGATGCCCAGCTGATGATAATCGAACCTCGGATCAATCTCAGATTAGTAAGTTTCTCCCCTAAGCTGTTCGAACAGGTCATCAATCCAAGGTAGTGGGTACTTATTCTAGATCGTAACCTTGTTTAACTCTTTGTAATCGATACACAGGCGAAGCGATACATCCATCTTCTTGACAAACAACACAGGTGCACCCCATGATAAAGTACTTCGTTTGATAAAACCCAGCTCCCAGAGCTCCTGAATCTTCTCCCTCAACTCCCTCATCTCAGATGGGGCCATGTGATAAGGTGCTTGGGCTATAGGCCTCGTACCCCGTGCTAGGCTAATCACAAACTTTATTTCCCAGCTAGGCGGCAATTTGAGTATCTCCTCGAATATATCCTCAAACTTTCTCACTATTGGAAATGATTCTAACAAAACAACCACCTCCTGTGAGGTATCCTCATCAATGTAGTATAGATGTGTGCTTGACCCTCCCTTGGGACGAGGCGTCGCCCCTAAAAACATCTCCTTCCCTAGAATTGAGAACATAATAGTCCTGTTGAAACAATCCACCATCACCCGGTATCCAGCTAACCAGTCCATATCTAATATAATGTCATACCCCTCCATAACTAGGCATAATATACGCACGTCTATGTCAACACCCCTACAGATCGAATGTATAAGAGACCCACTATAGATTGGTGACCCCACACACATAAGGAGAATATCGACTGCCTCTAATAGGTCGACAGCTCGTGAAAATCTGGTCGCTATGAAAGAATTTGATGTTCGAGTGTCAAATAGTATCTTACCCTCATGCCCATGAATAGAAAAATACCCTATAATGTCGGCAGTACCTCTAGGGCCTACTATGAGAAAGCATCTCGGACGTTATAAACACGTTCGTACTGCAACTGTCCCTTTTGCGGTGGGGTGGGTGGGGATGGTGCTGCAGGTGCCTTTGTGCCTGCAGCTCCTATGGATCACCTTACTGCTGCGGTTATCTACCCTACTAAGGGAAATCTCTCCTATTGTGGCATGTATGACCACAGATAAAGCACTGGCCTGGAAACTATCTCTGCCTCTGGCCCTGACGGTGCTGATCCTACTATTGGCCCTACTGGCCTCCCCCATTATTCCATTGGACCTGATGTCCATGAGGAAATTACTACTACTGAGGACCCTATTATCCCTTCTTATAACATCCCTCGGGTCAATATCCCCCATATCTGAACCTCTTGGCTTGATCCCCGTACCGGGAATCCTACCCATGTTGGCTTTCTGACTCCTGTTGCTACTGATGTGGTGCTCCACTAGTATCGCTACCTCCTACTTTGCCCTACTTGCTAGGCTCACCTCCTCTCTTGATCCCCTTCACATGAAAGCGATGGTCCTAGAAGTGTAACAATGATGCATTAATGACATCTGTATAAGTCACTAATGCAAGGTTGCTAATCAAATGATGCCTAATCCTCCATGTTAAACTATCCATAAACTTCACATTCCTTATTTTTTCAAAATTCACCTTATTTGGAACGAAATTAGCCAAACGAGTGAATTCCTCCTCGTACTCGGCCACCGATCTAACTCTTTATGTCACCTGATTGAACCTCCTCTACATCTCTATCTCAACTACTGGCAGAAAGTATTTACAATCAAACCGCACCAAGAACTCTACAATAGACATTATGTCCCTCTACTAAATGGTGGTAACCGAATCCCACCACTATAACGCTAACCCAACCATCCTAAAAGTGGATAGCATCTTTTTTTACACCTCTCTACACTCTACCGTGCATAGGTGGCATCGTATATCCTTCTTCCACTAGCATGACTCAATCATGTCCGAACTCTAGTAAAAACTATGGTGGGTGGCCATTCTGAAAAGCCTCCCTAACCCTCTACCACTCTGACGGCCCCAGGTGGGTCTGGACCATTGGCTCCACTGGTTGTGGTAGCTTCTAGGCCTGTGTAAAATGGACAGCCATCGTAATCATCGTTGTATTAACTGCATGTGCCACTATCATTGCCATCTCTACTCTTGACACTGTCCCGTGTGGTAGCTGTGGCTGCGGTGCCTGTGGTTCTTGCTGAGCCTCCCTTATATTGTCCCTAGTCACTGCTCTCCCCGCTCACTCTCCCCTAGGTGGCATCTGAAAAAAGATCGGATTGTATGAGTGCATAGTCAATATAAATATAATAGCAGAATAACGAAATCTCAAATGTGTAATCATGAATGCAACAGTCCTAGAAATAGGGCTCTATGTCAAAGAACGTTATGCTAAAATCGTAGGAAACTGTACTGATCATATGGACACTAGAACCTCATGCTATGATACCATTTGTGACACCATGCCTATTCTAACCAAGGGCGATCCGTCCTTTATTAAAATATAGAGGAATCCCATCTGGTTCATTCTTAGCTTCACTGTCGAAAAACTTTTTAATTACTAATCACCTATGTTAAATTAAGCCGGTGTCAAATTTTATCTTTCGTTATATAAAAACCTCCAGAAATAAAAAAAAAATAACGAAACCATCCACAAAAATATAATCTGAGCAATCACACGACAAATACATAAATAAATGAGACCAAATAAACCATCGATACCCAAACAATCCAAATATAAGTCGGATAAAATAAAGTTGAATCTAAATACAGTCTGATAAATAATCTATAGGAATAAAGAGTCTGAAGGGATACATGCCCAACTAAGATACTAAAGAATCCCTATCTAGAAATTGATGAGGTTAAGCGTCTAAAGAAACTCCTGTAAACCTCCACAAATGATGCAGCTGGATAGAATCATTAAGCTAGGCATCCTGGACAGCAATAGGTTTTGAAAATATTTAGACACGGGTCATAGCCCAAGAATATAGTTTGAAAATATTTTGCAAGTGTTTAAATCACAGTATAAATCGGTATTTAAATATACATGTTAGTTCAATGTACACTCCCTTGAGTTCCTCACCTCTCAACTAATGTGCACACATAACATATCCTATTGCTATGCTACTTACACCAACTAGATAAAGTATCTAACTAACCGCCAAAGGTCTAACTCCCTCGTATGACATATACGACTCGCTACCACAGTATCAATAATTAATAATTCCAACGTATTATTTTCGAATCAATTATTTAAGTTTATCTACTTAAATTACTTTTAGATACACATAGTATATCAGTTCTACTATCACACACAAGTAGATATAATCCACCTGTATATATTTATCACCCATACAATATATACAACTATAGCATCCTCGAAATGGGCCCTCGTGACGCTGGCATATTCTACTATCAAGTCCATGTACCTCTCATACTAAATCAAGGACTATTGGTTCTGCATGTCTCCTCGAACCCAAAATCAATCAACGAACAATGGAGGCGAATATGGTTCGAAACCTTTGTCATACGCACATACCTAACATATCCAAATAACACGTCGGTCCCACTAACACACACACACACACATAGTGACCTGCCCTAAGTTCCATGTTCTGGGGCACAAATCGAGACCCCATTAGAATCGTCAAGGTCGGATCGCCCTTTGCACGAAAATTTCTGGATAGCAGGCAGCATAGGTATGTTCATGCACATAAAAAAATCATAATCATAGGTATTCACACAACCTATATACATATTTATTCAGTAGGTATACACACAACCCAATTATGTCAACCCGTACATAGTATTTATCTCTCGCATATTCAACATACCCATAATTACCATTATAACCTCAAATAGTATATTTTCGAGTACCGCTCACTACATTAAGGGTCCTAGTTACCCCTTAATTAATATCAGTAGTTATTTCACTCCTACTCTAATATTCGAAGTCATAGGTTCACAAACCCGGTATGATCAATAATTACGTATATGTTCCCGACTCTCCCTAGCCTTATCTCATCTCAATTTATGTAAACCTAATCCCCACCATAGGCCTACTGACATTCAATATAATCCACTTTGTCATTTAAGGATGTCCCAAAAGTCTCCATCTTAATTATTCAAACATTCAAGGTTCAAAAGGCAAAAATTTCATAAATGTGGGCAAATCGAATCGATTCCCCCGAAGTCCGAATAGATTCGCTTTTCGAACTGATTCACTCTTAGGCCGAATCCATTCGAAAAGTGTTAGGTCATCTTCTCCAATACGCTGTTACATTTTTCACCATTTTTCTCCAACACAACTTTCATCATTCATGCTAAAACTCTCATATAATTTAATGCAACATCTAATATGAGTATAAAAATGATCCCAACGAATTTTCATCATCAAAACATCATTTAATTACACGATTCGGACTTTTATTCTCTAATTAATTCATGCAAACCCTAGTTTCATATTTTAAACAAGTTCTTCCAAAAATCATATTTCATTCTCTTATATTATCCAAAAAAATTTGATTTCTAAAAAACTAATTCCATAATCAAAACCTCTAACATGTTTTCTCATCATTAACATGAATATGGTCCAATATTTTTTTCTAAAAATCATGAAATAATGCTATATATCTCAACTCCTAACATGGGTATTATAACTAATTAAAAATAAGAAGGATAAACACTTGCCTTATATGGGAGTGTTTTGATTTCATTTTTCTGATGATGATGTGTTTGTCTTCCCTTCCAATCCACACTCCAAAGATGATGGTGATGCAAGAACAAGGTTGAAAGCATCAAGAATCCTCTCCTACGCTCCAAGAATGCTCTCCCTTTATTCTCCAATGTTTTTCTATTCCTCCAACCCTAGCCTCTCCCAACTACAAGCTGATATAACCCTTCGAAATTTGGAGTTGCCTTAACCCTAAGCTACCAAATGACTAAAATGACCTCTAACTGAGCCGATTGGGTCTAAAAATTCCCCGATAACCAAACATCACACCCAATTATACTATTTTTACCCTTTCGGAGTCAACCATGACCTAGAAATCCCCATCTGAGTTGCTCTAAAATAATTTACCTTCTCGACCTCAAATTGTCCACACACGTTACCCGGTAGAGATATATCACCATCACGCCATTGCCACTCGTTCGGACGTAAAATAACTGTTTACTATTGACGGAGTAATTATATCCAATAAACATTAATCATTCTCTTTTCGATTAATAGATAATCAACACATAATATTTTATTTTCATTAAATTACATCACATGTAATTTAAAAATTTATCAAATTAATTAAATTTTAAATACTAAAAAATACGGAGTGTTACACTTACCCCCCCCCCCCCAACTTCCCGTTTTAGTTTCTAGATTCAACAATTTAAGAATTGATCTTGATAGGATTCCAGAATAAGATATTGATAGAGGAGAAATAGAATCCTTAGAAAAACGTGCCAAGACTTGGTCTTTGTTAAAAAAGAAATAGGATTCTTTTAGTATAAGTGTCTTGGAGTGTTTGGTTTACTATGTTTGGATAGGAATATTGATTTATCTCCATCATTACTTTTATTTATTTAGTTATGATATTTGATTTATTCATATCTTTATTTTTTTGTCCTCATATAATAGTGGTCTTCTATGCTTGCTAGGTATTATTTTATCCCAAGAAACCAACTGAAAACCTACATGTTTAGTTATTGTACTAATGGTTCTATTTATGGCTTTTAATATTCTTTTCTTAAAGTTTATGACTTGAATTGTCTTAGTAAATTGATCTTCCTTTTAGAGTATTCATCATAACTCATGCACTTTTACACTACACAATAAACTTGAGCATTTCCATAAAAATTATAATTAAGGTATTTTTTCTACTTCCACCAAAAATTAAATATTTTATGTGATGTTTTGATGAAAAGGTGTCATTCTTGATCTGTTTGTATGAGAGTTTTATCATTATGATTTGAGTTGAAAATATATATGTTAAAGATCATGATTGATGATGTGGTAAGGGCTACAACTTTAGGTTGAGAGAATTACCTTTAAAAAATAATAATTAGTACCCCACCCTTTATAATGAATAAGTGAAAGTCGACACATGCAAAATTTTATGAAAAGTGATCTCTCAAAGACTTTTAGCTATCCAAAAATTGAATAACATCAAGGATATGATACTTAAAGATATTTTAATCATAAATCACTATTCGATGAAGAAAAATGTAATAGTTAAAAATTTTATTTGTTTTCAAGGAAAAATGAGGCTTTGTCTTTATTGTATAAAGTCAACAAAAATTTCAAAAGTGAGTTCAAACATTGATCTTCATTATTGGAGATTTTATTCACTTTCTATCACGGGTTATGTCTTTGGAATCACTTTATATTTTATGGATTTAATTTGAAATTAGGCTATTTAATGCTAAAACTATTCTTTTTATAAATTTTGGCATAACTAGGACCATTATATGATCGTTTGAAGCATATTTGATCATTGAAATGGTTTTTTATGGATTAAAATGTACATGTATTATAACTAAGAATCCATTTGTTCTTCCTCTTTTTGAGTGGCCGGTGTATTTGCCCAGTTTTTGTTCGCTAAAAGCCAATATGACCTATGTGACCGAAACTTCACTGCAATAATGCTGACACAACTTATAAGAACCTTCTCGATGTAGCATTGATCTCTGGGAATGGAAAACCCCCAAATAGGTGTGTTTTAATCACTTTCCCATTTTTCTCTTAAAACCCCTTACTCCCTTTGAAGAAACGCTTTAGCTTCCTTAATTTTTTAAGAGTCTTTTCGGTTGTCTTTAACTCTCTCTAGTGGATTAATCGTCATCTTGGTAAGTTGTTATTCCTTAGATTTTCTAATTTAATTCCTTTTAGCGTTAGGGCCTTGTGAGATTTGTTTTGATGGATTTTGATGAGATATTTTCTAAGATTGATGATTTCATTTATATGATTGATGAGTTTCAACTTGTCTTAAGTTTAGATTGAGTCTCTTGCATTGCTTTTAGTGTTAACAACCTATGCTTTACATTTTTCTATTTTTTAACTCAGTTTAGCATAGGATTATGGACTTTACTTCCATATCTTATAGTATTTTTGTGCTTGTGTCTTGTTATGTGATTTCAGGCTACCTTATGGCTCCTAAATCAAGCTCATGTTCCTGAACTCCACCAGACTCTCCGTATTTGATGAACTCTTTACCATACGTTTCGTGCATTGGCAGAGTTAAATTAATTTGGAATCTTTTTTTGACACACGTCTTGATGATTTTTTGGATAAAAGAGATTGGTTTGGTATTATCTCTCGAACCTAAGTCTATTACCCTAACATGGTGATTGAATTTTATTCTACTCCTGTGGATGTTAGGAATCAGAAAGGAAAAAGGATTCTTTATGCCAAAATAAGTGGAATTCAAGTAAAACTTTCCTCTAAGTTGATAAACAAACACTTTAAAGTTACACATGAAGTTTATGAGTGAACCTAACCATCGAGATGTTATTGATGATACTGAAATCTAGCACCACCACATAAGTGATGATGAGCTCAAACAATAGTAACCATGGCATCCATAGAGATGTAAGTGTATAAATATGTAGAAGGAGATGATTATAAGAGGAATAAGACAATGATGTATAGTGGTTCAGCCAATTTGGCTTACATCCACTGTGAGTGTGTGTTCCACTAAGTATGGGCACTAATGGCCTTGGATACAATACACATAAGCTCACTTTCTCTTTCTACTGTGTGTACAAGTATAGTTTTTTCTAGGATTACAATTATCAATCGATCATCCCCCTTGTAGGGTTGTAGGTGACAAGTACATATAGGTCTTGGGGGGTGTATTGTACCCCCCAAGTATGCACGGTGCATGTGAATGATGATCTACCCAATCCCCTATTGACACATGTAGATGCCACTTGTAAATAATGAAGACATAATATTCCCTCACGTGAGGGGGTGATATTGTTATAACGGTCTTCTACGTGCCATGTGAGCCTCACGCTCACTGTTCCACGCGTCTCCCAAACCACGCGCTATGATGATGTCACCCTCGGCCTATGAGGCCAAGGGAAAAGTTCCCTCTCGCAGTATGTTTGGCCCAATTTAGGCCTCGTACTGTCGTACCCTCAGAGGGTCGTCTGGGCCTGATGAGGGGTCGGCCCCCTGGAGGGTCATCTGGGCCTGATGAGGGGTCGGCCTCCTGGAGGGTCGTCTGGGATCTATGGAGGGTCGGCCCCTTGGAGGGTCGTCTGGGCCTGATGAGGGGTCAGCTCCCTGAGGGGTCGTTTGGAGCCTGATGAAGGGTCGACCCCCTGGAGGGTCGTCTGGGCCTGATGAGGGGTCGGTCCTCTGGAGGGTCATCTGGGCCTGATGAGGGGTCGAACCCCTGGAGGGTCGTCTGGGCTCGATGGAGGGTCAGCCCCCTGGAGAGTCGTCTGGAGCCTGATGAAGGGTCGGCCCCCTGAGGGGTTGGATGGAGTCGGATGGTGGGACAATCTTGGACTCGTCTTGTTGGAGGGCGCCCTCGGCCTGGCCGAGGATATATATGGGCATATCAATCACCCCCCATCCCTTAGCCATTGATGTTGTTGAGGTGCCTGAGGGATAGTGTTGTAATTAAGATAGGTGTATGATCAGTTAGGTGAGTGACACATGTTAAGCTGATATGACACCTAGGCAGGTACTCATTGTCGTTTCAGTTTCCAAAGCGTGGCGGTTGCACACTTTGCTTGGGGCTTTGTTCCCTAATGATGCCCTCCTTGTGGGATATGCTCTGCATTGGTTAGTGGGCCCACTCATTGGCAAGGTATTTAAATAATTTTTTGAAGTTTCTCTTTCTTCTTCTTCTTCGCGCCTGAGCTCTCTCTCTCTAGTTTCCAGCCTTATTTCCATTTCTGCAGTTTCGACATTTCGAGTTTGGCAGCTTTGCTAGTTCTTCTCAGGTAACCCCCTTACCCTAGTGCCCTATTTATTCTCATTTCTGTTTTTTTCTTGTTTTAAGCTCGTAGGGTAAGATTTTTTCCTTAGGTTGTTCCATAGCTTTTCCGGTGTAACCTCCGGTAAGCTGTTCTTGAATTGTTCTTGATAGAAAACCCTTCAATTCCTTGGTTTTGATCGAAAAGTCCATCCTAGTCAATTGTGAGATTGGTTTGTAGTTAGGTTACCCAAATTCTTCCAAGTGTAGTGTCTCCCCCTTAATGCTTAGGAGGCTTTACAGCTTAGCTGAGTAATTCCCTTCCCTGAGAGAGAAGTTATTTGTTGAGATCAGACGGGTAGAGGAAGAGGAGGAGAGGAGACGAGGGGCCGACCCTAATTGGGTACGACCCATTTTTCCCATTCCTTTTGCCATAATAAAGCCATTTGAGCCGTCTGAGTCTTGTGGGCCGTCCCATCGTCCAGCCGAGAGTTATTCAGGAGAGATGGATGAGAAAGCATCGTCGCCAACTGGTGCTAGACCTTCAAGGAGAAGAGAGGCGTCCGATCTAAGCCCAGGCCGACAGGCTGAGGGTATGGTTACTTTCGAGGTCATCCCTATGACTACTCTATCCCCACATGCCTTCCATATGGCTTTTACACAGAGGTCTCTGACAGGTGATGAGGCCGAGGGAGAGGGGACTGAGGACGAGGGTGAGGACTCAGATGTTGACCTAGTTGACACCTCCCATGCCTTGTCCTATATCTCCTTAGTTAGGGATCGTGACCTCTTGCTGTGGAGGCATGCCTATGGAGTTTCCCCCAATATAACTATGAGGGTTCCCTCCGAGTCTGAGAGGGTTTTCGAGGGTGAAGAGGGAGAGGTTGCAGTATACGAACAAATGTTTAAGGTTGGTGTCAGATTCCCTCTGCATCCTACTGTCGTATATATCTTGTCAGCCCTCGGCATTTCCCCCTCTCAGCTTCATCCCAACTCCTAGAGGAAAATCCTTGACTACATCTCTTTGTGGAAGAATGCTTTCACTGATGAGCCCTCGGCCGATGTATTTTTGGCCTGTTACAATATCACCTCCTCGTCTAAACAACCTGGGTACTATCACCTGGGGGCGAGGAGGTCTGACAAAAAACTTATCCGAGTGGCACAAACCTCCAACCACGATTGGAAGAAGAGACTCTTCTTTGTCTCTAGAGAATGGGAGTTCTCCGCTGAGGCGCAACCTGTAGACGATTGTCCGAGGGTCCTCAGAAGATGGTATAACCCTTCAATGAAGGCCAGATCAGACCCCGGACTTAGTCTGAAAGAGAAAGACATAGTTGAATATTTGAGAGGACGAGGGAGAGGGGGTGAAATTTCAAAGTTCGAAGATCTGATAACCCCCAAGTTCCTCAAGGAAGCTGGTCTCAGGTTTGGCCCCCTGACAGAGCTATGTGAGTTACATTATTATTTATTAAACCTATGCCTTTTTCAAGTGTTTCATCTTTGCCTCTGTATTATTCTGACGTGTCATCCTCCTTTCAGGTCGTCCCTCTAGTATATCAGAACAACTTTGGGAAATGATTGCTCCCAGTTTTCTATCAAGTCTAGGCAAGAAGAAAGGCAAGGAGCCTCAGCAAGCTCCGAGGAAGACGAGGGCCATGGGGTCGACGCTTGTTGAGCCGACCGCTGACAGTCATAAAAGTAAAGAACCTGAAGCTCCTGCATGCCCTCGGCCGGATTTAAGGACGAGGGCGAGGGTAGAGTCGTCTGAGGGGACTGGCTCCTCTTCCAGCATGGGGGCCTTCTAGTCCCAGAACTTGGCGCTTCTGAAGGCCGAGCCATCTTCCCTTATCGCGAACCTCAGGGCAGCCAATGCGTCCATGTTTTCTGCCCCCTCGGCTGTTGATTATGAATTTCTTTTAAAGATGCCTCCAGCAAAAGTGTATGACTATGGTCTGCATGCCCTAGCTCAGGTATTTGTTCTCCTTTCATTCCCTTAGTTGCATTCTTTCACTATCAGTTTTCTCGGCCTCTTGACAACTGTTTATTATTTTTGTGCAATCTGTGTACGCCTTTACCTCGGCCACTAAGTGGATGGCTAAAAACTAACAAAAATTCCATGAAGCGGAGAGAGCCATCCAGCACGAGGCCGATTTTCAGACGGAGCTGGAGACTGCAAGGGTTGAGCTAGAGAGTGCCAGAATTGAACATGCAAGGGTTTTGGACGAGCTGACGAGGCAGCATGATGCAGACATGGCGGCCAAGGATTTTCTTATAAAGGAGAGGGACAAGGCCTTGACCAACATGGGGGCTCAGCACAAAACTGAGCTATCTGAGGCAGTGAAGAAGGTAGAGGCCGATGCTGTGGAGGCCTACAAACTCTCAGACGAGTTCCAAGGCTTCGGTCTTAAGTAATTAGAGAGGGGGATTAGGACGGCCTGTCGGTGGGTCGTCCTTAAGTTTGCTTACGCAGTATCGTCCATCCGCCCCTCTCTTGAGGAAGTTCAGCTGGACGATCCACTTATTGATGAATCCCTAGCCCAAGTTGAATCTCAGCATGTAGAAGGCACGGGAACGTCTGAGGCTCGACCTGTACTGGTCATAGAAGAATCTCCAATAGATGTTGAGGCCTTGCCCTCTAACATTGATCAATAGGGTGGTTGTCTGTAGCCCATACCCTCTTCGTGTAATTAATATTTTTGTACTCTTTTATCAGACGAACATCTTCATTTTGTAATGTAATAAAATGCCTCTCTTCGTCTTCTACATTTGTCTCTCGTGTGATTTGTATTGTGAATCTTTATGTTAATATTACTAACCCTTCCCTCGTCTTTCTTGCGGGTAAACGAGGGGTCGTCCCCTGTGTTGGCCCTCATTATAGCCCAGGGTTTTTAACCAATTTTAATTGATGCTCAAGTCCTCCCTCGTCTTTCTTGAGGGCAATGGAGGGGGGGGGGGGGGGGTTGTCCCCACCCTTGACCCTCGTCATAGCCTAGGGTTCTAATTACTAAATTAATGGTTTTTAATCAAGTCTTCCCCGTCTTTCTTGAGGACAATGGTGGGGTCGTCCCCTCCATTAACCCTCATTATAGCCGAGGGTTATAATTACCAAATTAGTGATTTTTAATCAAGTCTTCCCTCGTCTTTCTTGAAGGCAATGGTGGGGTCATCCCCACCATTGACCCTCATTATAGCCAAGGGTTCCAATTTCCAAATTAATGATTTTTAAAGTCTTCCCTCGTCTTTCTTGAGGACAATGGTTGGGTCATCCCCTCCATGGACCCTCATTATAGCCGAGGGTTATAATTACCAAATTAATGGTTTTAAATTCTTCCCTCGTCTTTCTTGAGGACAATGGTGGGGTCGTCCCCTCCATTTACCCTCATTATAGCTGAGGGTTGTAATTATCAAATTAATGGTTTTAAAGTCTTCCCTCGTCTTTCTTGAGGACAATGGTGGGGTCATCCCCTCCATTGACCCTCAGTATAGCCGAGGGTTATAATTACCAAATTAATGGTTTTAAAGTCTTCCCTCGTCTTTCTTGAGGACATTGGTGGGATCGTCCCCTCCATTGACCCTCATTATAGCCGAGGGTTATAATTACAAAATTAATGGTTTTAAAGTCTTCCCTCGTCTTTCTTGAGGATAATGGTGGGGTCGTCCCCTCCATTGACCCTCATTATAGCCGAGGGTTATAATTACCAATTTAATGGTTTAAAGTCTTCCCCCGTCTTTCTTGAGGGAAATGGGGGGGTTGTCCCCACCCTTGACCCTTGTCATAGCCGAGGGTTCTAATTACCAAAATTAATGGTTATAAAGTCTTCCCTCGTCTTTCTTGAGGACAATGGTGGGGTCGTCCCCTCCATTGACCCTCATTATAGCCGAGGGTTATAATTACCAAATTAATGGTTTTAAAGTCTTCCCTCGTCTGTCTTGAGGACAATGGTGGGGTCGTCCCCTTCATTGACCCTCATTATAGCCGAGGGTTATAATTACCAAATTAATGGTTTTAAAGTCTTCCCTCGTCTTTCTTGAGGACAATGGTGGGGTCGTCCCCTCGATTGACCCTCATTAGATCCGAGAGTTATAATTACCAATTTAATGGTTTAAAGTCTTACCCTGTCTTTCTTGAGGACAATGGTGGGGTCGTCCCCTCCATTGACCCTCATTATAGCCGAGGGTCGTTCTCCGAAGATGTTTCCACGCGTACTAGAACTGATAAACACAAGATGAGAGGAAACACTGATATTTCTCATTAATTTTCCAAGTGTTCTACTGGAGAAACACCCATTACAACTGTTGTCCGATAAGACTTTACAAAATTACGAATAGTATTTCTTCAAATGATCTGCATTCCAGGGGTTGAAAAAGGGTTCCCCCTCTAGGTTTTCTATTCTATAGTTCCCACGGACGACTTCATCGATGACACTATATGGGCCATGCCAATTAGGATGGAGCTTGTTGGGCTTCTGCCAAGTCTTTTTGAGGACCAAGTCCCCCACCGCAATCGGTCTCTATTTCACCCTCTGATTATAAAACCTTGCAGTCCTTTACTGGTAGGCGGCCTACCTTGTCTCGGCATCTTCCCTCCTTTTCTCAATCAGTTCTAAGTCGAGTCTCCTCTCTTCTGTATTTCTCTGGGGGTCATACATTTGGACCCTATGAGTAGAAAACCCAATCTCGGTGGGGATGACGGCTTCTGAGCCATAAGCTAGCATGAATGGGATCTCTCTGGTAGAGGTCCTCGATGTCGTCCTATAGGCCCACAGCACGACATATAATTCTTCATCCCATCTTCCTTTTGCCTCCTCAAGTCTCTTCTTGATCCCGTCTAAGATCGTCCTGTTTGTGACTTCCGTTTTCCCATTAGCCTGAGGTCGGCCTGGGGTAAAGAAGAATTGTTTAATACTCACCCTTTCACAGTACTTCTGTAGAGATGTAATCTTGAATTGAGTACCATTATCCGAGATGAGGCTGTTTGGGAGACCACATCTGCATATAATGTTTTTCCATATAAACTGGAAGGTCTTCTACTCTGTGATCGTTATCATCGGCTCCGCCTCCACCCATTTTGAAAAATAGTGAATGGCCACGATGAGGAATCGATAGTTATTGATGGCCCTAGGTAAGGGTCCTATTAGGTCAATCCCCCATACTGCAAATGGACATGGGGATGTAATGGAGGTAAGAGGCTGATGGGTTTTGTGAGGGATGGTGGAAAATCTCTGGCATTTATCGCACTTTTTTACATATGCCGTGGCATTTGTCCCCAAGGTCGGCCACCAGTACTCTTGGGTGATCACCCTCTTCGTTAAGGATCGGCCCCTAATGTGGCTTGAACATGATCCTTCGTGAACATCTTGAAAAATGGATGGGACTTCAGATGGGTGTACACACCTAAGTAAGGGGAGTAAAAATCCCTTTTTATACAAGGTGTCCCCAATGACAGTGAACTTTGCCGCCCGGTATCTCAACTTCTTCCTTTCTTACCTTGCTTCTGGAATCTCCCCCTCTTTAATGTATCTGATCAAAGGGTCCATCCATGAAGCTTCCTTAGCAATATTCAGGCAAGTGCCAAGTGTTACCTCAGCCTCTTCAATAGTTTATCAAAGAAAAATTTCCACTGGGACTGTCCTCCTGATGTTTGTCCTAGTCGTCGAGGCCAACCTAGTAAGGGCATCTGCACGACCATTGTCGAGCCTAGGCATCCTCTTTAATTTCACTTCTCTGAAGCTCTTCAGTAATGATCTCACATTCTCGAGGTACTTGCCCATCCGCTCATCCTTATCCTCATAGGCTCCTAGTATCTGATTCACTACTAGCTTTGAATCACTATGGAAAAAAATATGGCCAATACTAAGGGACTTGGCCAAGGAGAGTCCTGCTATCAGGGCCTCATATTCGGATTCATTGTTGGAAGCTTTGAAGTTGAACCTTAGGGCGTACTCAATGTCTGTGCCATCGGGTGCTGATATTATCAGTCCAGCCCCACTTTCGCTATCGCAGGAGGACCCGCCAACGAAGAGGCTCCACACAGTCTACTCTTCTGAGAAACTCCCTCGGTGAGGGTCCCCTATCTAAAGAGATATCTTCCCTCTTCATTTTTGGACACTTTTCTTCTAGCGTTTCTGGTCTCAACCTTATCTGCGGGTGTGTCGACGAGCCTTCCCTGTAGGGTATCTGTCTTCTTGAGGCTCTCGTATTCAACTTCATCATCTTCCCAAGTAAATTCAGCCATGAAATCTGCCAATGCTTGCCCCTTGATGGCCTTCTTAGGCTGATACCCTATGTCAAACTCTCCCAGCTCTATAGCCCAGGCCATTAGCCTCCCTAATTTTTTAGGCTTATGCAAAACCTGCCTAAGGGGAGAGTCAGTGAGGATGACCATTTTATAGGACTGGAAGTATGGCTTCATCTTTCTCGATGCATGGATAAAGGCATAGTTCAACTTCTCCATCCTTGGATATCTTTTCTCTGCCCCCTGGAGTGCATTGCTGTTAAAATACACGGGCTTCTGTACCCCATTTTCGTATCTCACAATGGTTGCACTGATGGCTGACTCTGAGACGGTGAGGTACACATAAAGTTGTTCACCCTGCACGGGCCGTGACAACAGCAAGGGATACCCTAGGTAAGATTTTAACTCCTTAAAATCATCATCACACTCTTCACTCCATTCGAAGGATTTTCTCAGAATTTTGAAGAATGGTAGACACCTGTCTCTGGCCCTAGACACGAACGTGTTTAAGGTAGCTACTCTCTCTGTGAGTCTCTGAATGTCTTTAATGGACTTAGGGGTCTTCATCTCAACAAGGGCCTTTATCTTTTTAGGATTGGCCTCGATGCCTCTTTGGTTGACAATGAACCCCAAGAACTTCCCTACTCCAACCCCGAAGACACACTTGGCCGGGTTGAGCTTCATCTGGTATTTGTCCATCGTATTAAAGGTCCTTTCCAGGTCTGCCACATGATCCTCTACCTTCAAACTCTTATTCATCATGTCATCTACATAGACCTCTATAGACTTCCCAATTTGGTCTTCAAACATTTTATTTACAAGGCGTTGGTACGTCGCCCCCGCATTTTTTAGGCCAACGGGCATGACCCTATAACAGTATGTCCCCTTGTCAGTAATGAAGGTTGTCTTCTCCGAGTCTTCAGGGTTCATAAAGATCTGGTTGTACCCTGAATAGGCATCCATAAAGCTCATGAGCTCATGGCCTGCGATAGCGTCTACCATATGGTCAATGCAGGGGAGAGGGAAGCTGTCTTTGGGATAATGTTTGTTGAGGTCGGTGAAGTCCACAGACATTCTCCACTTCCCGTTGGCCTTTGGGACAATGATTGCATTGGACAGCCATTCAGGGTAGATGACCTCTCTGATAAATTCAGCATCTTCTAATTTTTTTACCTCATCCCTTATGACCTCATACTTTTCTCTAGATAAAATTCTCCTCTTCTGCTTTACCGTCTTTGATCCCTCTACCACATTGAGCTTGTGGCACATGATTTCAGGTTCAATCCTCGGCATATCTACATGACTCCACGCAAAGGCGCTTCGTCTTCTCCTCAACAGTTTAATGATGTCTTCCTTGATATTGGGCTTCAGAGACTTGCTGACTTGGACGATTTTTTTTTGGGTCATCCTCATCGAGGATGATGGATTCTACCTCTTCCGCAGCCTCTCCTTTCTTTAGCTTCGTCTCATCCCTGGGGTCTAGGGTATCAATATTGTAAGTCATTGTAGCCCTCTTGTGTGCCGCTCTTTCTTCAGAAGAGTTGTAGTAACATTCTCGCACTGTCGTCTGGTCTCCCTGAACTTCCCCTACCCCGTAAGGGGTAGGAAATTTAATCATCTGATGGACCGTAGACGGCACAGCTTCAAACCCCTTGAGGGCCACACGCCCCAGTATGATGTTGTAGGCCGAAAACACATGTTCATCCATCACAAAGAAACTGACCTTCTTGGTAAGCCATCTCGGCCACTCGTCCCCCATCCTGACGTCGACCTCATACACTCAAAGGGGATGAACCTTTTCCCCACTGAACACAATCAATGGATGATGGTATGGGACGAGTCTAGCATGGCTGAGACCTAAGGCTTTGAAGCACGTCCAAAACATCATGTCTGCAGATGAGCCCCCATCTATTAGGATCCTCGGCACCTCGCACCCGTGCACCCTAGTAGTGATGACGAGAGGGTCATCATGTGGGGCTAAGAGGCCTTTGAAGTCCATTCTTGAGAATCCCACTATCAGAGTGTCCATGTCGACCTTCTTCCTCTTTTCTGACTTCGCGTCCAGAGAGGTTGAGTGTACTGTCTTCGTCATTGCCTTGGCCTCAGCCACATGGGCCTTCCTGTCAGCGACCTCAGACCCTCCTCCTGCTAGACCCTTGGAGATCATTCCCACTCCAAGAGAGATTATATTAAGTCTCTTGTTAGGTCCATGATCGTCTCTCGGTGGGAGGTCAGGGTCGTCCTCATCATCAGAAGGGTAGTCCCCTCTTTTTTGAAGACCTTCTTTACATGTATCACCTCACTTTTTTCTGGGGTCATCCCCTCGGCCCCTCTTGAAGGCACCTCCGTCGATGTATTTTTTGAGCTTCCCTTCTTTCAGCATCTTCTCAATCTCATCTTTCAAAGAGAAATATTTGTCTGTTATGTGGCCATGGTCTTGGTGAAATTCGCACCATAGATTTTTATTCCTCTTGTTGGGGGCTGCCCACAACTTCTCAGGCCACTTCAGAGACTAGTCACTCTTTATCTCATTGAGAATATGTTCACAGCTGACCGTTAGAGGGGTGTAACCAGCAAACTTGTCGTTCGCAGACCTCTTCTTCCCCTCTTTATTCTTCTTAGGGTATTTACCCCCACTAGCGACTCCATTTTTGTCTTCGTATTTTGCGTCCATCGCCTCTTCGGGGTTCATCACCTTTCCTGCTGTTGACAGCAATTCAACCATCATCCTCGGAGGGTCCTTAGCAAGCTTCCATAACAGCTTCCCCTTTTGGAATCCTCCGATCAGGGCTGTCATAGCTATGCTCTCCTCATAGTCTTCCACCTCTAACTTTTCTTCGTTGAATCTGGCTATGTAGTCTCTTAGACTCTCATTCTTCCCCTGCTTAACATAGAGCAGGTGGTTGGTCTTCTTCTGTGGCCTCATCCCAAAGAAAAAGTTATGGATGAACCGGTCTGCCAACTACTTAAAGTTTTCAATGATGTTTTTTGGGAGAGACGTGTACCATACATGTGCAGCCCCAGTCAGGGTACTAGAGAAGGCACGACACCTCATCTCATCTGAGGTAGAGTATATGTCTGTTGTTGATTGATACATTTCAACATGGTGGACAGGGTTGGTGCTCCCGTCATATCTTGGTGTGACCACATGTGGCTTGAACTTTGATGGCGTAGGGAAGTTGACTATCTTTGCCACAAAGGGTGAGCCCATGGTGTATCTCCTCTGAAGAGGGTCCTAGCTTTTCAGTACATTACCAATATTATCCTCCAATCGTTGGATCGAGTCGTTCCATGGCCTCGTAGGGTCGTCCTGACTAATGTTATCCCCTTCCGCCTCTTTGAGATGGCCGGAGGGTCCTGCCGCGGCTGGCCTGTGTCGGCTGTTTACTTCCCCCTGGCCGTCGTCCCGTCCTATGGGCCGGCCCCTGCGGGGTCGGTTATCTGCTACCTCCCTTCTGGACCTCGCGGCACTCCTTGACCTGGATATTTTTTCCCATAGGTCATTTACTGGGCCCAGCCTTTCAAAGACCGACCCCCTGCTCAAGCGATCAAAAGCAGAGCCTCTTGGGAGATCGTCAGGATTTTGCCTTCCACACTTCCCTCTTCTCTCCTGGAGAGGTCATACAGTATTGTTGGAGACCTCATACGGTTCCCAGCATTCTGTGGGGGCCTCCTCCCCCTCCAGATCATCATACATGTCCTCAGGGCAAGGGTTTCCTTGCTTTCCTAGGCGTAGACGCCGGGGGTCAGCAACATCCCTATGCCACTGAGGGGGTGGTAGGTCTTTGCGTGGTGCCTAGAGTGGTCCCCTGGCCTCATGCTGTCCTGGAACTGCTTCGGGAGTAATCATATCAGGTGAGACCCCTGGTGTTCTTAGTATGTTCTGGCTTAGAGCTGTGAACTGCTCCAGCATGATCCACTGGCTTGCTTCCAGAGACTTCAAGGCAGCCGCCACATCAGCCATCTCAGACTGAGGTGGCAGCTGACTGGAGTTAGGTCCTACTCCACTATCCGGTGGCGGTGGTGGAATCTCAGGTGCCTTGTGTTTGAGATATGAATAGCTAAACTGGAAAAAAAGACTGGTGAGCTTGAGAACCTTAGTGGGTCTCTTTCAATGGTGAAACATCTCCTCTCAGGGGGAGAACTGGCTCACCACCAGAGTGCCCAGTGAGGTCAAGCTGTATTCAAGGAAGAGACGTCTTCTCGTTCCCATAGACGGCGCCAAATTGATGATGCTGAAATCTAGCACCACCAGATAAGTGATGATGAGCTCAAATAATAGTAACCATGGCAGCCATAGAGATGTAAGTGTATAAGTATGTAGAAGGAGATGAGTATAAGAGGATAAGACAATGATGTATAGTAGTTCAGCCAATTTGGCCTACATCCACTATGAGTGTGTGTTCCACTAAGTATGGGCACTAATGGCCTTGGATACAATGCGTATAAGCTCACTTTCTCTCTCTAATGTGTGTACAAGCAGAGTTTTTACTAGGGTTACAATTATCGATCGACCATCCCCCTTGTAGGGTTGTAGGTGACAAGTACATATAGGTCTTGGGGGGTGTATTGTACCCCCCCCCCCCCCCCCCAAGTATGCATGGTGCATATAAATGATGATCTAGACAATCCCCTGTAGATGCCACTTGTGAATAATGAAGATATATAATTCCCTCACGTGAGGGGGTGATATTATTATAACGGTCTTCCACGTGCCATATGAGCCTCACGCGCACTGTTCCACGCGTCTCCCAAACCACGCGATGTGATGAAGTCACCCTCGGCCTATGAGGCCGAGGGCCAAGTTCCCTCTGGCAGCGAGTCTGGCCCAATTTAGGCCTCGTACTGTCGTACCCTCGGAGGGTCATCTGTGCCTGATGAGGGGTCCTTGGAGGGTCGTCTGGGCCTGATGAGGGGTCGGCTCCCTAAGGGGTGGTCTAGAGCCTGATGAGGGGTCGGCCCCCTGGATAGTCGTCTGGGCCTGATGAGGGGTCGGCCCCCTGGAGGGTCTTCTGTAGCCTGATGAAGGGTCGGCCCCCTAAGGGGTCGTCTGGAGTCATATGGTGGGATAATCTTGGACTCGTCTTGTTGGAGGGCGCCCTCGGCCTGGCCAAGGATATATATGGGCATATCAGTTATCACTCTTTTAAGAAACAACTATTTACCGAAATGGAATGGTAGGATGTTTTGCGTGTTTATCTTGCTAAATACTTTTACATCTTAAATATGGTGGTGTTCTCTTATAATTATCCCACATACCACCTTTAGAATGTAACTGCCAACTGTTCATGATTGTTGTACGCCCTTAGTTTTGGTGTTGATATGTGTTTATGTGACTTAATCTTAGACGGGAGTTTTATCACACCAAGGATAGTTTTAAATCTCACGAGTTGCCTTACAATCATTTGATCGTTCATTTTCCTTCGGAGTGTGGAGTTTCATTGCTTTCGAGTGAAGTTAAGGAAAAGACAATGTTTACATTGACTATTCATTCTTATTTTACGTCAATTTCTTAGCTTAGAGACCTTGATGACCCCACTATACCACTATATGTCACTCCTCTACCACCCCCTCTTCTTACATAACGAGCATCTAGTTCACACCATGTAATTGAAAATAAGTTGGATTCCACCATCTCTTGTATATCTACTCAATTTTCTTTTAGTTTGCTTTTGTCATTTGGTTTATGAACTCTTCCTTCTATGATGACACTCAACAACTATTTGATACGCATGCACAAAATATAAGGGATTCCTATGCAAATTGCGAGATTATTAATTTGTGTGTCTTTGGGATGATAAAAAGGAAGAGGAAGTGGTGTAATTTATCGGCTTCCAACCTCAATAAAAAAAAAACTAAACTTGCAAATGCACTTCTTAAGAAGTATAGTGGTGAGTCTGGGTATCGAATCTACAAGGAATGGTTGATAGAATTTAATTGATTTATTACTTCTAAAGAAAAAGTGAAAAAGATGATGATGGTTGAAAAGGGAAAAAATAGGTAAATAAAGAAATTAAATTAATTAAGATTAATGAGAAAATAGGATGGAGTACAATCCCTCAAACCTTAACGAATTACCGTAGAGAATCCTAGACTTGTAAATTGATATTTTGACTAAATCCAATCTTTATAGATCCTAAGCATTACATATATGAGGGAACTAGCCCACATCATATGAAATCAAAGGTAATTACAAAGCAGTGAATGGACAAATTACACTTTACATAGCGTTCTTAAACATCTCAAGTACCTAGGGCAAGAGAGATTAAAAGATTGGCCATGTTCATTATAATTTCCCTCCACGATTCGGTCAATATTTAATTTACCCTCTATTTTCTACATGGGTAATTCACCTCGGAATGAATTCATGTACCCCAGCCCTTGAGAATTTAGCTGGACGTGATTTTTCTAGAAAACAAATTCATACCAATACATGGAATTATGGATCTAGAAAACATTGGTAACAAATTGCAAAACAATTGAGAATTGGATTGAAAATAAAATGAAGAATAAATAAGACAATGAAAAATTGATACTTGTATTCAGCAATAGGGAAAAGAGATGAACTTGAATCCAGAAAAATTCTTCTTCTTCAAACTTACAAAAATACTCTCTAAAATCTAATTCTCTCTCTAAAATTCTATTCTACTCTCTAGAATTCGACTCCCTTGGAAGGATGTAGGGCTTGGCCTTTTATACACCTAAAACTGACTCTTCTCATGCCTTTCCATGTTTTTCCCTTTTAATATACCTAAATGAGACTCTTCCCATGCCTCTCCACGTTTTACAACTAATAAAAACGGATTAAACAAGAAATTTCAAGAGTTGTCTCTTCAGCTTCCATAATTAATTTCAACTTTTGACTTTTTATCTCCAACTTCAAATGGGCATAACTTCTTCATCGTAGTTCGGATTGGGGTGCCGTTTTTTCCAATGTTATTCTAATTTAGATATTTTCAACTTTATAGCTTTCCCCACCACCAGAATATAGATGTAAAATTACGAAAATTCCCTTGAACTTCCCATTTCTTGCTTTCTTTTACTATTTTGGGTTCTCTTTCGCACTAATTTGCATGAAATACCTGTAAAACATATGAAAAATACACAAAACATGAAATACTTTCCAAAAGAGGTTAGTAGCATAAATACGAGACAAATCCAAGCTATTTAAACTACACGGGATCATAAAAATACCCAAATTAAGGGGATAAATGTGAAGAATATGTGCCTAATCACACACCCTAACTTAGAACTTTGCGCATCCCGAGCAATGTAAAAGAAATTATTTTAACGCTAAACTCTTGAAAATTCTTTTATTGGGATAAAATACCTTTTTCGCGGGCAAGCGATTGCATTTAGCGTACGCAACAAGTCTTTAAACCCCTAGGTTACCCTAATAGGATGAGGTTTGTCTCGTGAGGGTTTGCAGTGAATACACCCACAAAATTCTTTATTGACTGAAATAAATATCAAAATACTTAAAAATTGTTCAATTTAAACTTTTCGAAAAATAATCACCATAAATTCATATTCAAATGTCTCAAACCATAATGTGTGTGTGTGTGTGTGTGTGCAAAGCCAGAAATTAAATCTCAAATTTCCACCGATTGAGCATTACGTTACTTTCCGAAAATTTGTTTTGATTCCAATTCTTACGGATGCACTCACAAATGAATCACTCGGATTGTGGTTGTTTTCTCTCGGTATGCATGAAATAAAGAGTAAATATAATGGACACAAATTCACACATACAAAATTGAAAAGAAGGAAATATATGGTGAAAATATCTCATCATCGGAATAGAGTTATTAGGAAACGAGAACATCACCTCTTAATCACACCATTTTAATCTCTTGTAATATCTTTTCATGTCTTAGCTCTCCATGCAGTAATTAATTTCGCCATTCAGACTCGGTTAGGACTTTTCTTGGGGCTAAGGTGTAAAGGGTAAAAATGGGAATGGAAGGAATGTTCGGAATTGGAAAATGTCCTTATGACGTCCATTAGTGCTTTTTCGGGCATTTGCTCATTTTTCTCTTTCTTTTTCAATTTTCTTTTTTTTTCTCACTATATTATTTTTTTTTGAACTTTTTTTTTCTATTTTTCTCTTGCCCCTTTGTGTTGCACAATTTGGACTTACTTGATGAATTTTCTCAATTTTCATAATTCTGGGCTATTTGGGTTTTTTGGGTTATCAAACGAAAGGAAAATATTTTATTAGGCTCAACTTGGGTTGCAAAGGGATAATTTTGTTTTTCACAACTTTTTATGGCTAATATTTTTGGGTAACAAACGAGGGCCTACTTCATTGTCCAAATTGCTAATCACCTTACCATATGCATCTCCAGATTAATTAAGTTTAGAGATATATTTAGCACGAATTTCGAGACAACATTTCACACATTTCCCATAACCGATCAAAACAAAGGATTGAGATCATCAACAACTTATTAAAACGCTGAAAAGAACTTTGAGTTAATCATAAACTCGGATTGATTTAAAAACTCATAAAAAATTTAAAGGCTTGAAATATCACTGGGTTTGATCAATCTCCACACTTATTCGTTAAGTCGTCAATTTTCTTTCAATTTCCATCTTCGGTCAATTTTGACTTAGTGCATTTTGATTGTTAACAATTTGAGACTTTAAATAGAATAAAGGTGACATTTTTGAAAATTTTAAATTCCAATTTTTATTTATTTTGATCAATAATATTTTTGGCTTTTTTTTCAATTTTTTTTATATATATATACATATATGCGAAGTTTTATGAATACGCACTTGTCATCTCCCCAAACTTAGTGATTTGCATTGTCCTCAATCAAATGGACGAGAGATAAAGAAGACGACATTAGGAGCGCGATAAATAAAACATGCAAATATCATACTAAAACTGTATATTACAACACAACTGTGGAAGCAAAGGATCACAAACATAATTAATAGAACATAAAGGGGTAGCGGGGCATCCTAAGGGGCGGGTGGGGGACGGGAAGTTCCAGGTGCAGCAGGATCATAAGGATTATAATAGTAGGGAGGAAGGGGGGCCTCGGGACCCAACTGGAGACAGTACAAGTCAGCCTGCATACGCAAGATCAAACTCATGTCCCTCTCGTATGAAGTCATAAACCCGTCGAAACTCATTTCAAGAGAAAGAACGCGCTCAGTCAAACCTGTACCAACCGGAACATAATCCGGATCAGCGATTTTATCATATTCTTCCTCCTCCCTTTCTTCCATCTCAACGTCCTCATCAGCAACGTCCTCTTCCGCATCAGTCTCCTCATCACTCGAATCGCCGCCGCGTCATGCATGGATTAGCTGGATATGACTTTAACTTCGAGTGCGGGATTCTTGCCCTAATGGCTTGGCCAAGTTGATAAGATCTTGTGGTGGCACAATCCCAGCATCCTTGGGTAAGGATGTAATGAGACAGCCATAAGGAATAGGGGCCCGACCCTTTTTGTCGTAGGCCACAAAGAAAATATCATTGTAAAATGTGCGGGCCAAATTGATAACAGTCATGGTCAAACAAATGATACATCATTGTAGCTTGACGTGGGCGCATTGCCGAATCATTGGAGGTTTGCAAAATGTTGGCACAAACAATGTGAAAAGTGAATCGTGCCTTGTCGGATAACCGACCAACAGTAAAGGTTTCGATAATCCAAATCGCACCCGGCTCGATTCTTGAGATGCAAACTGCTTTGGATAGAACGGGATCGGTACTAGGATAATCAAATTGAGTTGGAGTGATCACACCTCTAGACTCGAGTTTCTGGGCCAGAAGTTCAAGTGAGAACGGTATTGGTGAGGAATCCACAAAATCTTGGGATTCGAATTCATCGGTATGGACAAGCGTACCATAAAATTGGTGCACTTCATTCTCCCAAATTGCTTTAAATGGTTCATTAAAAAATCTGCACCAGCCTCGTGACATGAACATGCCTGTGACAGAATTCGGCAGCTGATCCCAAAGTACTTGACGCTCAATGTGGATTTTTCGCATCGAACTGAAAAACTGTCGGCACCAATTTGCCTCACGGCGAGAACGATATTCACCATTACCGTCGGGCAGGACTTCAATGGAGGTATATTTCTGGGGATCAGCCATGGGTATGAGAGAATTATACAGAAAGTGAGATAGAAGAATGGAAATGGAGGTGTGAAGAAATAGGAATAGGAGGTGTGGGTATTTATAGGAGGGATAAGGAAATAGGATGGAATGGATGGGGGAAATAGAGGAGACGAAATTTTTGGGGAAAGGAAGTGATTGGGGGAATGAATGTGATTTGGATTGAAGAGGTGTGAACCTCGGGAAGTAGCACCTGTAGATTATCGGACCGATCCGATTTTTAGAACCGGACCGATCCGACTTAACCGGATCGGTTTTTTTTTCAGGACCGGCCCGATCTGGTCTGGTGAATTTCTAAAATTTCCCCTTTTTCTGGTCTTCTCACTATTAAATTGCTTTTCTCCATTCCAATGATTCCTTTACAACTCCTCACACTTCAAAACTTCCGCAATGCTCATCGAAACCTTAACACCCCTCAAAACATTGGATTCCCTACCCCGGGCCTAACACCTATTTACGACTCCTAACATCTTCAGACTATTATGTACAACCTTCACCCCATACACGTCGAGGGTGCGATGACCTCACCTCGTTTTTTTTTCAGTCAGTCCCCATAATGGGGTCTGATAACCAGATTGTGTCGGTTTCCTTGACGATCGCTTCCAAATACGGCTTGAGACGATGCCCGTTGACCTTAAATGTGTTTCCCCCTTTTTCATCTTCGAGTTCAACAGCTCCATGGGGATATACTTCTTTCACAATGAATGGACCTGACCACCTTGACCGCAATTTTTTGGGAAACAAGTGCAACCTGGAGTTGTAGAGAAGTACTTTTTGTCCCGAATGAAACTCTTTCCGTCGAATGATTTTTGTCGTGATCTCGTTTCATTCGATCTTTGGATATTTTAGCACTTTCATACGCATCATTGCGTATTTCTTCCAACTCATTCAACTGAAGCTTACGTGTTTCACCGGCTTTATCCATGTTAAACTTCACCCTTTTGATAGCCCAATACGCTTTGTGTTCGATTTCAACCGAAAGATGACAAGGCTTGCCATACACAAATCGAAATGGGGACATCCCAAGGGGATTCTTGTATGCAGTTCTATATGCCCAGAGCGGATCATTCAATCTGAGAGACAAGTCTTTCCTATTAGGTTCGACTGTCTTTTCCAAGATATTTTTGATTTCCCGATTGGCGAGCTCGGCTTGGCCATTCGATTGAGGGTGATAAGTTGTTCCAACTTTATGGACAACTCCATACTTTCACATTAGCTTCTCCATAGGTCTGTTGCAAAAATGGGTTCCATTATCACTGATTATAGCCTTAGGCATTCCGAAACGAGAAAGTATGTTTTCTTGAATGAATTTTATTACCACCTTATTATCATTCGTCTTTGTAGCTATGGCCTCTACCCATTTTGAGACATAGTCTACAGCGACGAGGATGTATAGAAAACCAAAAGAAGGTGGAAAGGGCCCCATGAAGTCAATATCCCAACAATCAAACAACTCCAAGACTATAATTGGGGTCAATGGCATCATGTCACGGCGAGTAATGACTCCCATTCTTTGGCATCTATCGCATGATTTGCAAAAAGTATTCACATCCCTAAAGATTGTGGGCCAGTAGAGACCGCTTTGAAGGATTTTCGCAGCAGTTTTATTTTTAAAAAAAATGACCTCCACATGCTTCCGTATGACACAATCGAATTACCCCTTGGATTTATTCATCAGGGACACATCTCCGGATGATTTGATGAGTACAATACTGAAACAAGTATGGATCATCATAAAAGAACATACGTGACCATGTGATGAACTTCCTTCTCTCTTGCGGAGTCCAATTAGAGGTAACAATTCTAGAGACAAGGTAATTGATTATATCTGCAAACCAGGGGAGAGAAGAAGTAGCAAATAGATTTTCATCCGGAAAATATTTGTCTATGGGAATAGGATCAATAGGTACGTCGGACGAGAGGCATGACAAATGGTCAGCAACGACGTTTTCTACTCATTTCTTATCTTGAATCTAGAGATTAAACTCTTGTAAGAGTAAGATCCACCTGATTAGACGGGGTTTGGCGTCTTTCTTGCTCAAGAGATATTTGAGAGCCGAGTGATCAGTGAAGCAAATGATGGGCGACCCAACAATGTAAGAGTGGAATTTATCGAGAGTAAAAACGACTGCTAGTAACTTTTTCTCTATAGTAGAGTAATTAAGTTGAGGGCCAGATAATGTTCTGCTAGCATAGTAAATAACATGAGCTTTCTTGTCTTTTCTTTGTCCAAGAACGGCCCCAATCGCGTAATCACTTGCATCACACATAAGCTCAAATAGGAGTGACCAGTCAGGAGCTTGCATGATAGGAGCGGAAATTAGCATGCTTTTAAGTTTATCAAAAGCTACTTGACATTCTTTATTCCATTCAAATGGAGTGTCCTTCATGAGAAGATTACTTAAAGGTCTAGCGATGGCGCTAAAATCTTTGATAAATCTTCTATAAAATCCAGCATGGCCTAGAAAGGACCTCACATCTTTAAGCAATTTTGGCGGGGGTAACTCAGCTATTACTTCAATTTTTGCTCGATCAACTTCAATCCCCTGAGATGAGACTATGTGGCCTAAAACTACACCCTCGGTAACCATAAAATGGAATTTTTCCCAATTGAGGACTAAGTCTTTTTCCACACACCGGAATAGAACTCTTTCAAGATTAGCTAAACATTGGTCGAAAGATGGATCGAAAACACTGAAATCGTCCATGAACACCTCAAGACCTTTTTCAATCATGTCGCTAAAGAGACTTAGCATGCACCTTTGAAAAGTTGCTGGTGCATTACATAACCCAAATAGCATACGTTTATAGGCAAACGTACCAAATGGACATGTAAAAGTCATCTTTTTCTTGATCAAGTACATCCACTTCAATCTGATTATAGCCAAAATACCCATCTAGGAAATAGTAGTAAGGATGGACCGCCACTCATTCAATCACTTGATCGATGAACGGTAAGGGAAAACGGTCTTTTCTGGTTCCGGCATTGATCTTTCGGTAGTCAATGCATACACGCCACCCGGTGGTGGTGCGTTGAGGTATTAGTTCTCCCTTGGCATTTTCAACCACGGTCATAACCGATTTTTTTGGAACGACCTGAATTGGGCTCACCCATTTACTATCAGAAATGGGATAGATAATCCCAGCATCTAGAAATTTGATGATTTCCGCTCTTACTACATCTTTCATGGTTGGGTTTAATCGCCTTTGCATCTCTCGCGAGGGCTTCACCTCTTCCTCAAGATGGATTTTATGGGTACAAATCAATGGACTTATACCTTTCAAATCTGCTATAGTAAAAAAAAAAAGCACTTCTATGCTTTCGTAACACATCAAACAACATGCCCTCTTGATCTTTTTTTAAACTAGAAGAAACAACAACAGGAAATGTATCATTATCTCCCAGAAAATCATATTTGGCATGCGAGGGTAGTTTCTTCAACTCAAGACTAGGAAATCTATTTTCAGAGGGAATCATGGTTGTCTCCCTCGGAGGTAATTCTTCAAACCGAGAAATCCAGTCAACATCTCTTCATTTCTCAAAATTCACTTCTTCTAGTAACCCAGTTTCCAACTCTTCCACCTCACTCTCAAACTCAGTATAAAGGCTCTTTTTCTCACCACTTTGCACTAAACACACTTCCAGTGCATCTCCTCCTATGATCTTCTCGATATTCTCATCCACCACTTCTTCAATAAGATCAACCTCCAGAATTTCATCCTCATCACCCATTTGGTTAGCGACATTGAAAATATTGGTCTCGAGAGTCATGTTTCCAAAAGTGAGTTGCATTTGGCCATTCCGTTTATTGATCAAAACATTAGCAGTGGCTAAAAATGGACGGCCCAATATTATTGGAACATGATTTCTCGCATGGGGAGCAGGCTCAGTGTCCCAAATGACGAAATCAACAGGGAAATAAAACGTGTCCACTTGAACTATCACGTCCTCCACAACCCCATGAAGCACTTTCACTGTTCGATCAGCTAACTGTAGAGTGATTCGGGTAGGTTTTAAATCACCTAAATCAAGATGCTTATAGATGGAGTATGGAAGGATGTTCACACTCACACCTAAGTCAAGCAATTATTTTTCCACTCTTTTTTCTCCTATAACACACGAAATTGTAGGTGCACCAGGATCCTTGAATTTTGGTGGTAGATCATTGAGAAGGACCTAGCTCACATTTTGTGCTAAGAAAACGTTCTTCTTCACCTTGAGCCGTCGTTTGACAGTCAAAAGATATTTGATGACCTTGGCATATGCTGGAATTTATTGAATAGTATCAAGAAATGGCAAGTTCAATTTTACTTGCTTCAAAACATCCAACACTTCTGTACGCGAAGCCTCTTTTTTAGGTGTTGCTAAGCGTTGAGGAAATGGAGCAGCAGTGGGCAGTTTGACTTTAATTTCAGTTTCAACTCCCTCATCTTTGTCTTTCGTATCCAATGGAGTCTCAGCAGACTCGGAAGTTTTAGATTCCTTGTGAATTTCAAGTTCAACTCCCTCATCTTTGTCTTTAGATTCCTTGGGAAGTTTTGGCGCTAGATCAATTATGCGACCACTACGAAGAGTAGTAACAGCTTGACATTGTTCTGGCAAATCCAATGATTTGGAGCTAACCGTGGGTTGTCCTTGAAAAGGAGGTCTTTGGCCTTGAGCTGGGAATTTACCCTTCTCCTGAATATTCACTGCAGATTGCAACCTAGAGATGCTAGTATGAATTTCAGTGAACATGCGATCATATTTAGCATTGATCTCTTTTTTAGATTGGATGAATTGATTCAGATTATCTTCAAGAGATCGCCTAGGTGGAGCAACATACGGACCAGGAGGTGGTACCTATATAGGAGGATGCATCTGAGGATTCACTTGATGAAATTGAGGGGGTGGTGGTAGAGTCACCTGTGGGTTAGGAGCCATCCCCCCTTGCGGTTGTCCATAGTTGAAACCAGGGTTATTCCTCCATGATTGATTGTATGCATTCCCTTGCTGTGCATTATAATTTCCGCGAAAACCCCCTATTGCCTCAACTTGTTCAGTGTATAATGCCTTGTATGCAGGGATGGTAGGACATCCTTTAGTAGAATGACCAGCATCACAAATGGCACACACTTTCTCTTTCCCAGCTTCCACGGGTCCAGCTACTTCTCTCAATCACACTTCAAGCATGTCTCTGAAATTCTTTTCCAATTGGTCAAATTTTTTATCTAACAAAGTGTCCTGGTCCAAGTGATAGATACCGGACGCAGCAGGCAAATTGGACCCTTGTCGATTTCTATTTTGACTATTAGGATCAAAAATATCCCATGCTTGGGTAGTCTCTGCTACAAATTTCAGATGAGCCTCCGCATCTCTTGAGTCTAACTCCTAAAAAGGTCTTTCGCACATGCTTTGAACAAGTTATTTATATGCTAAAGTAAGTCCTTGATGAAAAAATGAAATCAAATGATGTTTTTCGAATCCATGATGTGGGAAAGCACTAACTAACTCCTGAAATCTCTCCCAACACTTGTCGAAGGCCTCATTCTCATTTATCGAAAAGCTTGTATTTGTGCCTTGACAGAATTGGTTTTGTGTTGTGGAAAGAACTTGGAGAGAAACTTGGTTTGCATATCTCTCCAGGATAATACGGAATTCGGGGGTAGCGTCCATAACCAAGTTTTAGCTTTATCCTTTAAGGAAAAAGGGAAAAGCTTTAACCGGATAACATCTTGTGGGCAAGCTTGGTCACCAAACATCTCACACGCTTCCTAAAACTCTCTAAGATGGAGATATGGTTTTTTCGAATCCATCCCGTGAAATGTGGTAAGAATTTGAATCATACCATTTTGAAAGTGGAACTGACCAGCATTATACTGGAGTAAAATGCAACCAGGGGTAACAGTTCTCTCTGGAAATAAAAGATCTTTCATGGGAAGATATGGCATATCTTCCTCTCCAGCACCAATACCAACACTACCGTGCACCGACATATTGCTACCGAAAGATTCAGAATTCACACTTAGTGTTTGACTTAATGAGCGACTTGCGATTTAATTGTTAGGCGAAGGAGGAGGAACCCAAAAATGAGGAGAGTCAGTGGTATGGGAATTTTCAGAATTTGCTTCGGCAATAGGATTTTCGTGAACTTAGGTGGAAGATGAATTATGCATGAAGGCGCATAAGAGATGAGATGTAAAAAAAAAAATCTTTTTTTTTTGGAAATCACTTGTAGATTAAAATCACTTTCCTAATTTATACCAATTGGTAATTCCCGGCAACGGAGCCAAAAACTTGACGCGACTAAGAATCTGTCACAAAAGTGCGTTTTCTATAGGCTCAAGTGCAAGCCTGTCGTGTTAGTAATAATCCGACAAGTCGGGATCGTATCCACAGGGATCAAAAATTGGCACTTTTGTAGGAAATGTTACTAAATCTAGAAATGATTCCTCCAAAGAAATATAAAGATGATTGATGATGAGAAATTGCAATTGGAATAAAATATAATCAAAGAAAAGAAAAGCCTAAAAAAATTGTGGAGAAATTAGATTGAAAAATAAGAGAAAATAGGGTAGGGTACAATCCCTCAAACCTTAGCGATTTACCGTAGAGAATCCTAGACTTGTAAATTAAAATTCTTGCTAAATCCAATCTTTATAGATCCTAAGCATTACATATACGAGGGAACTAGCCCTCACCATATGAAATCAAAGGAAAATATAAAGCGGTGAATGGACAATTACACTTGCAAAACGTTCTTAAACATCTCAAGTACCTAGGGCAAGAGAGATTAAAAGATTGGCATGTTCATGTAATT
The DNA here is from genome assembly GCA_949130495.1 of Sambucus nigra. Taxonomy (NCBI): domain Eukaryota; kingdom Viridiplantae; phylum Streptophyta; class Magnoliopsida; order Dipsacales; family Adoxaceae; genus Sambucus; species Sambucus nigra. The sequence goes on along the minus strand of OX422214.1, from coordinate 375,251,924 downwards.
TTCCTCCACGATTCGGTCAATATTTAATTTACCCTCTATTTTCTACATGGATAATTCACCTCAGAATGAATTCATGTACCCCAACCCTTGAGAATTTATCTGGACATGATTATTCTATAAAACAAATTCATACCAATACATGGAATTATGGATCTAGCAAACATTGGTAACAAATTGCAAAACAATTGAGAATTGAATTGAAAATATAATAGAGAATCAAAAATTGATACTTGTATTCAGCAATAGGGAAAAGAGATGAACTTGAATCAAGAAATATTCTTCTTCTTCAAACTTACAAAAAGACTCTCTAAAATCTAATTCTCTCTCTAAAATTCTATTCTACTCTCTAGAATTCAACTCCATTGGAATGATGTAGGGCTTGGCCTTTTATACACCTAAAAATGACTCTTCTCATGCCTCTTCACGTTTTTCCCTTTTAATATACCTAAATGAGACTCTTCCCATGCTTCTTCACATTTTACAACTAATAAAAACGAAATAAACAAGAAATTTCAAGAGTTGTCTCTTCAGCTTCCAGAATTAATTTCAACTTTTGACTTTCTGTCTCCAACTTTAAATGGGCATAACTTCTTCATCGTAGCTCGGATTGGAGTGACGTTTTTTCCATTGTTCTTTTAATTTAGAGATTTTCAACTTTCTAGCTTTCACCACCACCAGAATATAGATGTAAAATTACGAAAATTCCCTTGAACTCCCCATTTCTTGCTTTCTTTCACTGTTTTGGGTTCTCTTTCGCACTAATTTGCATGAAATACCTGTAAAACACATGAGAAATATACAAAACATGAAATACTTGCCAAAAGAGGTTAGTGGCATAAATACGAAACAAATCCAAGCTATTTACACTACACGGGATCATAAAAATACTGAAATTAAAGGGATAAATGTGAAGAATATGTGCCTAATCACTTTCTGCCAGAGACTTCAAGGTTGCCGCCACATCAGCCATCTCAGACTGAGGTGGCGGCTGACTGGAGCTAGCCCCTACTCCACTATCCGGTGGAGGGAGTGGCGGTGGTGGCATCTCAGGTGCCATGTGTTTGAGCAATGAACAGCTGAACTAGAAAAAAGACTGGTGAGCTTGAGAACCTTAGTGGGTCTCTTTCAATGGTGAAACATCTACTATCAGGGGGAGAAATGGCTCACCACCAAAGTACCCAGTGAGGTCAAGTTGTATTCAAGGAAGAGACGTCTTCTCGTTTCCACAGGCGGCACCAAACTGATGATGCTGAAATCTAGCACCACCAGATAAGTGATGATGAGCTCAAACAATAGTAACCATGGCATCCATAGAGATGTAAGTGTATAAGTATGTAAAAGGAGATGAGTATAAAAGGAATAATACAATGATGTATAGTGGTTCAGCCAATTTGGCCTACATCCACTGTGAGTGTGTGCTCCACTAAGTATGGGCACTAATGGCCTTGGATACAATGCACATAAGCTCACTGTCTCTCTCTACTGTGTGTACAAGCAGAGTTTTTGCTAGGACTAAAATTATTGATCGATCATCCCCCTTGTAGGGTTATAGGTGACAAGTACATATAGGTCTTGGGGGGTGTATTGTACCCCCAAGTATGCATGGTGCATGTGAATAATGATCTAGACAATCCACTGTTGACACCTGTAGATGCCACTTGTGAATAATGAAGACATAATATTCCCTCACGTGAGGGGGTGATATTGTTATAACGGTCTTCCACGTGCCATATGAGCCTCACGTGCATTGTTCCACGCGTCTCCCAAACCACGCGCTGTGATGATGTCACCCTCGGCCTATGAGGTCGAGGGCCGAGTTCCCTCTGGCAGCGAGTCTGGCCCAATTTAGGCCTCGTACTGTCGTACCCTTGGAGGGTCGTCTGGGCCTGATGAGGGGTCGGCCACCTGGAGGGTCGTCTGGCCCGATGGAGGGTCGTCTAGGCCCGATGGAGGGTCGGCCCCTTGGAGGGTCGTGTGGGCCCGATGGAGGGTCGGCCCCTTGGAGGGTCGTCTGGGCCTGATGAGGGGTCGGCTCCCTGAGGGGTCGTCTGGAGCCTGATGAGGGGTCGGCCCCCTAGAGGGTCGTCTAGGCCTGCTGAGGGGTCGGCCCCTACAGGGTCGTCTGGGCCTGATGAGGGGTCGTCCCCCGGGAGGGTCGTATGGGCCCGATGGAGGGTCGGCCCCCTAGAGGGTCGTCTGGAGCCTGATGAAGGGTCGTCCCCCTAAGGGGTCGTCTAGAGTCGGATGGTGGGATAATCTTGGACTCGTCTTGTTGGAGGGCACCCTCATCCTGGCCGAGGATATATATGGGCATATCAGTTATCACTCTTTTAAGAAACAACTATTTACCGAAATGGAACGGTAAGATGTTTTGCGTGTTTATCTTGCTAAATACTTTTACATGTTACATATGGTGGTGTTTTCTTATAATTTTCCCACATACCACCTTTAGAATGTAACTGCCAACTGTGCATGATTGTTGTACGCCATTAGTTTTAGTGTTGATATGTGTTTGTGTGACTTAATCTTAGACGGGATTTTTATCACACCAAGGATAGTTTTAAATCTCACGTCTTGCCTTACAATCATTTGATCGTTTATTTTCCTTTGGAGTGTGGAGTTTCATTGCTTTCGAGTGAAGTTAAGGAAAAGACAATGTCTACATTGACTATTCATTCTTATTTTACGTTAATTTCTTAGCTTAGAGACCTCGATGACCCCACTATACCACTATATGTCACTCCTCTACCACCCCCTCTTCTTACATAACGAGCATCTAGTTCACACCATGTAATTGAAAATAAGTTGGATTCTACCATCTCTTGTATATCTAATCAATTTTCTTTTAGTCTGCTTTTGTCATTTGGTTGATGAACTCTTCCTTCTATGACGACACTCAACAACTACTTGATACGCATGCACAAAATATAAGGGATTCCTTATAAAATGCAAATTGCAAGATTATTGATTTGTGTGTCTTTGGGATGATAAAAAGGAAGAGGAAGTGGTGTAATTTGTTTTGGGTTTAGTTTATAGTTATTTCTATTTTATTTCTTATTGATCATATTCATTGTCAATCCTCGCAAACTCTGAAACTTTTTAAAATGCTTATCATATTTTAGCGTTTCGTATATCTTTGTGTGATATATTTTATCTTCTCATGTGTAGTTCAACTTGATTATCTTAGGCATTTACTCTCATGATTATATCTTGCCTAGACTAACTTGTTGATTATTCACTCACAACATGATTCTTATCTATTTGTTGGTTTGATTAGAATGCTTTACTCTCTTCAGATGCTTTGAGAACTCAATCCCATTGTGTTCTTAGTTCTTTCCTTTGTCACTTTTTGAGACAAAAGGGGAGAAGTTTATAGATATGGGGAGTATATTTATATTGGCATATTAAGTTCCTTGGAGTCATTTATTGCTATATCGGGTTGAGAGGAATTATATAATTAAGGGGTCATTATTTTAGATAAATATGATGTTCATGTTCACAATACTTTATTCACATGTTAATATCTATCACATTTCCTTGTCATATTTTTTTCATATTGGTACCTTGATAATTTTTCTAGTGTGTTACTGGAAAGTTTAAACAAGAGCTCCTTGAAGATGGATTGTGTCTCTTGTAGCGATTAGTTACTTGCAATAAATGTAATTTTCAATTTTTGTATTTTCACTTGTCCAAGAGAGTCGTAAAATGGTACGATTTCCTTTATTTGCTTGTAATTTTTATTTTTTATGTTTAATCTTGGAATTCGAAAAAGGGTGAAATTGTAATGCCACAATATACTCGATGTGCTCCATATGATAGATCGTGTGAATTCCTTGCCCAAAACAAGTTTGAGTATTCATCAAGAGGTCATCGAAAAGTCTCATCAACGAACCAGATTCACTAAATACCTAACCTCAAGCATACCACTTAAGAAAAATGATAAGACTTAGTGGACTTAGTTTCACCTTGGTTAATCTATTTTAATAAAATGTAAGAACTCTTTTTAACTAACCTTGGTTTTGTAATTTTGTCAAATACACATGAAAATATACCTTTCATACAGAAAAATCTATTTTTTACAGAATTCCATTTCTTTGTGTATTTCAAGTATGTATGTTCATGCGAGAAATAAGTGTACTTTATATTTACCCCAAAATGTATTTTTGAAAAAAAAATCTTTTAACGGCAAACTAAATTAACTCTGAACACAATACAAGAAAAATGGTCATTTATGTTAGTCAAAAACTGACATAAATGGTCATTTATGTCAGTTTTAGAATTTTTCAAAACTGACATATTAAGCCCTGACATAAATGTTCATAAATTTGAAAAAAATAAGATCACATTTATCTCAGTTTTTAAGAACACACATAAAAAGTATTCTCCATGTTTTTAATCACATTTTCATTAAATATTGACATAAATAACATCCATTTATCTCAGTTTTAGCAATTTTATGATAGTTTTTTCAAAACTAACATAAATGTTAATGTAAAAATAAAAAATAAAAATTATTGCTCTATCAATAAACAACTACTATTCGAGGTTAAATCCACCCTTGTAAATAGATAGTAATCAAGGTTATAAATATCACAAACTTGATATGCATCAATATACTTACAATCAAAAAATATTGATGTGAGCTACATCATATCCAAAAACTAGCTAATATCTAGTTATCTATGTGATAATATCCTAAAAATAGTGATGATATATCACAATATCAAAAAACTAACATTGCTAACTACATCATAAGATCTACAGTCCAAAATAATATTCAAGCTAGGCCGTGTCGAACGTAATACTTGATCAAGTTTATTCTCACGCTATCCAACCCCGAATGAATAACTCTGCAATCGAATATAATCAACATAATTTTCATCATAACACATTCATCTCAATAAATTGTCATTAAGACATAATATAATATAGTTATTCGGAAGTACCTAATATATATAATCCCTAATGAATTTCATTTGAACTTCATTAGCTCATTCAACATGTACATCACTTTATCGAGCAATTTTCTCATCTAAAAAAATGAAGATAGAATTGAGTTTATTATCGAGGTGTATAATAGTTAATAACTAAACATTATTTTATATAATAAGAGAAAAAGAGAAAACAGTGGTAATATAACTTTGTTTCAAAAGGTATGGAAGCATCCTCCATGAAGTACTTCATGAACTTCAACACAAAATATCTACAATGAAGATTATCATTTCCTTGCATTGGGCACTAGTTAACACAAAATATTATTACTGAACAAATAATAAAAGAGTACAAGTCAAAAAGATTTTTAATACAATACAAACAATTATAAAAACTTTTAAAAAATTCCCAGAGTTTTCTTTATTATAAGACTATACACCCTATTTAATATATATTAGGTAGTAAGCATCAGGAAAACATAATATATATTAGGTAGTAAGCATCCATGATCATCAACTGTAATTCAGTCAGAGTTTGGAGTATTATTATTATGCTAGTGTATATAACTGTTGGACAATGTGTTAAGGATTCATTATCAATGATTGTTAAACTTACTTGTTTAGAAATACAATACTAAATAGTAAATGCTTCAAAATTTCAACACAAAGTGTTAAAACATACTCGTTGAACTAACATACTCTATTGAACTAACAAGCTCGTCAAAAGGCTCCTAAAAATTATAACACACACTTTTAGAAAGAGAAATAAACTTCTATTCAAAATTCAAGTCTACCTCAACTAAGGCTATAAGGGGGTATTTAAAGGGAGGAGTAGCTTAGGCTCCAAGCTAAGGCATTAATTACAAAAATGCCGTTACTACTCCTAGCCTCTAAATACTAAGGGAAAATGCTTTAATAAAAATAAAGAAATACAACAAAAGAAAGTACAATATTATTATGCCCAAAAATAATCTAAAAATGGCAATTTTGCCCTCGATTCACATCAATATCCCCTGCCTGAAAAAGAATTCATCCTTGAACTCAAAGGGTAAGAAAAATTGAATCACCCTCTAAAACTGTAATCAAGGCATGTTGGGGAAGCTTCCCGAATGCATCCAAATAGGTAAGTGGGTGATCCATCGCCAATAATGCACGGCATCGCGGGAGAGATCAATCAGAAGCTCGGTGTCCAATATTGTCATAATTGAAGCATCGAAAGGCAGGAGGTCCTGTGGGAGGGGCAGTGGGAGTAGCTGAAATGGGAGATGGATATTTCACTACAAGAAGAGATGACGCAAAAATCGAACTAGGTAGAGTCCAAGAGGGCAGAAGAGCTACGGGTGCTGCGTAGTAAGCTTCGACCTTGGACGCATACTCGACCGCCTTCAGAAAGTTGGTATCTCTCTCAGACCAAGGTCGTCCTGAATGTGTGGCTGCAACCCCAATATATAGAGGCTGATCCGCTGATCCTCCATCTCAGGAAGACAAGCCTTGGTCCATAAAATCTAAAATTGCTCTGTGTACTCCACTACTGATAAGGTGTCCTGTCTGGGAGACTGAACACGAGCAAAGAGATTGCGTTCATAGGTAGGAGGTATAAACAATGCCTGGAGAGCAACCTTCAAATCCATCCAAGTCTGAATAGGAGGCAATCCGACTGACGTGTGGTGATAGCAGAGGTCGTTCCACCAAAGCTGGGCAAAACCCTAGAACTTGGTGGATGCAAGGAGAACACGGGAGTGGCCTTGGACCCGCTTGTACTCAAAAACTGTCTCCATCAAAGATAACCAATCAATCATGGCATCTAGAGAAAATTACCTATCAAATATGGGCACATCTATGATGATATCCCCGTGGAAGCTCTGTGAAAGCAGATGAAGGAACATAAAGAGGGTACCCTCTTCCTGATGAGCATCAAGACCCATCACATTACTTGTCACAGGGGGAACAACACCAACAGGAGGGTGAGGTATCTGTGAAGGCGGTGGATGAAGAGGCTGACCATACTGGGGATAGTGTGGGCACGTACCGACCAAATGCCCAAGCTCACCATAATAGAAACAGTGTCGATCTTGCGGCAGAGCGTGTCGGGGAGCACCAAGTAGGAGTGGGGTTATCCAATCCAAAAAATAGGGGTTGTTATCCACAAACTCGGAGGTGGATGAGGAGGAACCCGAATGTAGTAGTGGGAGGGTGTGGTGGGAGGGTGCATGGTGTGAAGGTGGGGGTAAGGGGTGATTAGGAGTCAGAGGGTGCAAATAGGTTGTTGGATGGGGATATAGGGTAGGCAAGAGACCCAAAAAGTGATGAGGGTAATGACGTGGGTCGGGTGGGTGTGAGAATGGCCTGGGAAGGGCTTCGAAATTGTGGTGGGGGAACAATAGGCTAGTGGGAGTCAATCGGGTTTGGTAGAAGGCAGACAGATCTAAGGTTTGTGGTGGATGAAGACTGGAGTGGTGTAAGGGGTGTTCGGGTTACTGACTAGGGAGGCAAAGGGGTCCGTGGTGATCGGTGATGGGAGGGTAAGGGTCTGTTGGGTCTGGGTGGGTATAGCGGCGAGGGTTTGGCACGAAAATGGGTTGGGAGGGCAGGGGCTAGCATGCGGGGTGCAGGGGAGTAGAGGCGAGTTGTTTCAGGGCGAATAGGGTCGGGGCAGGGGGTTTTGGGGTCGAAAGGATTGGTGGTAGAGTTTGGAGAGGGGTTTAGGGTGGGAGGATTGTTGGGGTCGGGAATGTTGGAGGGAGGGGCGGAGGTGGTTGTCCAGGGCGGTTGCATCAACAGGGGGTGGTGCCAAGTAGGGGCTTTTTAGGGTTTGTAGTAGGGCTTCAAACTTTTGGTTGAGGTCTTGGGTAACTAGGGATTATTGTTCAACCATGTGCCTCAATTCTTGCATTTTTTTCATTATATTGGTTGGATTTTTTGGGAGCCAACGAAGGTAGTGTGCGATTTTTATAAAAAAAAAACACCAATGTAGAGCTTCACCCGCTCTGATACCTATTTGACATAACCACCTGTCAAAAGGCTCCTAAAAGTTATAACACACACATTTAGAAAGAGGAATACTCTTCTTCTATTCAAAATTCAAGCCTACCATAAATGAGGCTGCAATGGGGTATTTAAAGGGAGAAGTGGCTTAGGCTCCAAGCTAAGGCACTAATTACAAAAATTCCATTACTACTCCTAGCCTCTAAATACTAAGGAAAATTGTTTTAATAAAATTAAAGATAAATAACAAAAGAAATCCCAATACTATTATACCCAAAAATGATTCGAAAAATGATAATTTTGCCCTCGATTCACATCAAAATCACACCATAAAGGAAAAAGAAACAAAATATCATTATGGATACTCAACAAAAGTACCTTGTGTAAGAAAAAGAAACAAAGGAGAAGAACTCAATAAACTAAATTATTTTAACAAAGATTGTTGTAGATATTCAACATAGATATAAATTAAAGAAAAATAACAAACTACAACAAACAATTGAACAATTATAGTGAGACTAACAAACATGTTGCAATTTGCAAGTTCCCAAGGTGTATACATGTTGCAAGTTCAAGTATACCTATTGCAGGTGCATAAAAAATATATTTTCAATAATTATGTTTATCCTCGAATAAAACCAAGTCAAAATTTTAAAAATCCCTAAAAATCAACTATCTTTATAACTCAAAAGAACATAAAGGAACATAAAAACGTAACCCCAAAAGAAAAGAACCCAAATCAAAATTTCAAAATCCCTAGAAATCAACTAAATGTGCATAAAAATGCAACCCCAAAACAAAATTATCATATCTAAAAAAGCATTGAACCTAAACATAATTGACAAATCTACAAAATGAAACCAAAATTAGTTGATAGATCTGAAAACAAAATTGAATCAACAAATGACAAGGTATCAAGGCACACACAAACACATATATACAAATCGAATCAGCAAATCGCAATCTAGACAAAACAAATTCTCGCAAATCCATATATATAGACAAATTTGGCCAATCCATATATCTACATAAATTCAAATCGAAAAATAATAACAAAATTAAGAAAAAATCAAACATAAATTAGAACTCAATATGGAAAACCCTATAAATTTAAGACAAGTCTTGTACCTACGTGACGGAGCAGTGCCGAGATGGTGGTGGAACTCTATAAAGGGAAGAGAGAGAGAGAGAGAGACTTGTGCACACGAGAGCTAAAGAGAGAGAGTTGGACCAGCTATAGAGATCTACATGTGAGAGAGCCAGGAAAGAATATTGAAGATCAAATTTTGGAGCGAGAATGGAAAAAAAAGACACCACTTATTTTTTCCATTTATCTCAGTTTTTACTTAAACGCTAAAATAATTACCACTATATTTATGTCATTTATATATAAATGTCAGATAAATTATTTGTTTTAATTTAAATTTTACTTAAATTGAAATAAAAATTTACGTTCAAAGTCAAATTGACATAAATAAATGTCATTTATGTCAATTTACATTTGTTTGACATAATGTCAATTTTTAAACGGACATAAATGATGTTTTTTCTTGTAGTGACACATGTGTGACCTGCTTTACCTCAGCTTTGCCGTAACCACGAATTTTCTCAACTCATTAAAACTTGTGGCTACCAAGTTTTGTTCACATTTAAAAATCTTTGAACAAAGGCATGGCATAATCCGCCACAGTTCTGCCGCAATGATGGTCTCCTCTCTATAGCAACAATGTCTCACTGGCTGTTTGTGTCTCCTATAAAACGTCTGAATAAGTGCGCGACCTAGATCGTCGTAGGTTTGTCACAGCGATGCAATTTCCCGCTGCATTGACCTTGTGGAGAAATGAGTCCTATTGGCATCAAAAGTCAATATTGTATAAGATCTTTCTTTAAGGTATTTTTGGCTAGTGTATTAAGGATAACTTTTCAGTTACTTAGACCTTGATGTGATTACTTGACACCTTAAGAGCATGACACCTAGCATTTGGACCTTCAAACATTTTCAAAATCAAAAGGCTATAAGTTAAGGTATTGTCTTCTATTTCAAATTAAAAATGAGATCTTCGAAAAAATATTTTTTCTCATCAAAACATTTGATATATTTGAGAGCACATTTTTCTCACTCCTCTTATTTAGTACTTATAAGCCATTGTTTCTAATAGAGTTAACTTTACTCATCTTGAATTCAAATCCAATATTCATTAGTGAGTAAATATTTTCCCTTCTTTGTCTTGGGAAAACTCATTTTTGAGATTTAAATAACCACACCCTTTGTAAACACCCCAACATATATATTTATAGGATTCCTTAAAAAATTCTAGTTTTTGCATTTTAGTTGATTGAAGGTTCCATCTTAGAGCAAAGTTATTTCTGAAACTTTAAATAAGTAAAGTTTCTACTTTCAACAATATTGATTTGGATGGAGGATTCGAAGATATTAATTGCGGATCAAAACCGATCACGGTTGTGCAACATACTCCAGATATTAGCTATCTCTACGGAAAATATGGTGGGAAAGGGTGTCTAGTTGGTTATAGTTCCATAAGGTTGTCACATGATTTCTTCTAGTTATAAAACTCTACCATAGTGCATTTGTCTTTCTTATCGGTCCGATGTTTTTTCTGTTAGTGATTTTTTTCGTCTTATATCTGTGCTTATTTTACTTTTCCACATATTTTATAATCATTGTCTTAATTAAGAATATAAAACTTGAGAGATTCTTAAATTTAGTAAAATACTTTATCACATAGACTTTTGGATTGTTAACCCCTTTGTAACAATAAATTAACAGACATTTTTTTCTTAAATTAGGTGAATTAATTTTTATTTGCTTAGCTACCATCGAGAGGCACAATAATATCAATAAATATTAAATTACTGTGTATAAATTTGGTTGGCCAAAGGTCGAAATATAATTATGAATGTTATATTTTTGATGCTATAATGATGTGAAGTGTTCATATAACCATTATAACTCGGTTGCCTAAAGGTACAATTAGGATAATTAAATGAACGTTAATGAATAATATAGTTTTTGCATCAATTTAACCATAACGCATTTTAAGTGTTTTATCCTGAGAACTAATGTTTACCTTAAGTTTGATTAGGTTCTCAAATAATTACTCCAATCGTAAGTTATAAATATTATATTATCTCATCCACATTCATAGCATTCATATTTTGGTTGCCCAAAGGTCAATATAGAATAATAAATATTGATTTTTATATAATCATTGTGATTAGGTGACCCAAAAGTCTAATTATAATGAATAGCCTAATGATCATTTAGTTCCCTAGTTTATTTTACATTCATATTACGACAAGCTAAAAAAATTTATGAATACCAAAATAAGTAATCTACATTAATGTAAATTATTCATGTATTACGGGTGTTTATAAACATGTTAAACATGAAAATTTTAGTTTATTATTCATGTGATATTTAATGATCACCTAAAGGTGGGTCAACTATTTTTTTTAATTAATTAACATACAAAACAATTTTACATATGTTACCGATGAAAATCGTCAATTAATATAATAGTCCTATAATGAATGGTTTGGTAGTCAACAAAGTGACCCAACTAGAATGCTTGTGAATATTAAATTTAAAGATAGAATTGGTAGTAATAATTCACGATGCTTATAAATGTAAAGATATTAATCGAGTTTATTTGGTTTTTTCTTAAAGCAAGACAATTTCACAAAGAAAATTAATTTTGAGTAATTGAAATAAACATTAAAGAATTATATAATTAGGTGAGAAAAGATTATCCATAGATAATGTATCTATCTAATTAAATAACATAATACCTAATAAAGTAATATATACATTCAAATTCCAATAAGCATAATAATTGATTTTTTACGGTTATTACAAAAGGAAGCCCACGTTTTTGCATTGTTATTAATGTATATATATGTTATTAACACACAACATTATTGTAGTCAAATATTTATCTTATTAATTCTATATCTTTTTACTTCTCTAAAATTTCATATTTTATCTATTTTAATGCTCTCGAGACCGACTTCTTATAATAAAGTGAAAAAGTTAAGTTTCACATAAATGTGTTAAATTCTTATAAGTCCTTTTTAATTAATGAACCCATTGTTAATGATAAAATTAGTGTGGGAAACTCCTTATATATTTTGGGTAATGTATAAAAATATTATGATTCGGGTTAATGCAAATGACTATAGTACACTCATTCTATCTTATAGAGTAAGAGAATAAAATATGAATTATTATTTTCATATGGGCACACATTATGCAAAATATATGGTTTAAGCTATATTGTGTGAATTATAATATGTCATTCGAAAGGAATGACAATCATTTGATTCATTCAAAACTAGAATACTACGAAAAATAGTTCCAATTAGATATAGGGATGCTTACAAGGAAACCTATAAATTATTGTATTCCCCTTCTAATGCCCTTTCAGAATCAGTTCATCTTTTAAATCTTCAAAAAATCCTATATGACCTTTAAATGTATTTTTCTAAACTCGATTGTGAGGGATTTATTTTGAGGTGAACAAAAGATCTTTATTTTTATATGAGAACATATTTTTCATGATTAAGGTATTCTCATTGGGGGTCTGTAGAATTACATTGTTAAAAAACCTTTCACACGGAAAACTGTTTTGACCATATATCATAATGTTGAATTTAAACATGTAGTTATTATTAAAACTCTTCTATCTTTTGACATAATTTAATATAATACTCTTTTAAAGCCATACATCCTTTTGATGACTTAAAAGACTAAATTGTCTCAGGATTATCATTCATGAATCTTAACGGTCAAATTTGAGCTCTTAAGGGTTTATAATTTTATGATAATTTATGTGGTCAAAGTGGGAGATTGTAGTAATTTTTTTAGGATAGTGAAACTGCATATATCATGTCATTATATTTAGAAAACAACAAGCCAAATGTATCGAGGATGTATCCACAATAGATAAATAGTTTTTTAAATTATTGTCCCATATATTTACCAATTTTTTTATTCCAAACTTTGGTTAGGAAAAATACTGAATGTGTATCATTAAAAATGTGTAATATAAATTTCACTTTACTCAATATGAAACCTCGCATGATTGGAGATATCTAACCGAGGCAAGGACTTAGGATCCATTAAAAGAATTGAGTTTTATAATTATGTATATACACTTTGAAAGGGGTACATTATTTATTATTGAAACTAAATATGTGAAATTATTGAAAAAATGGTTAAATTAGTGGGAGTACCGAATAACTTAATGTGGTTTTAAAGGAAGTCAAGGTACTCATACCATTCACCTAACATCCCAAATAATTATTCTTTTAGTTGATCGAGTATTTTACAATAAAGAATAAATAATTGATCAACCACCAAATAATGGGATTATAATCATGAAGCAAACACAGATAAAATCATAAGGAATAATTTTATGAAGCTCCTAAAAGGAGTTTTCTATCCGGAATGGTTATGTGATTTAATTACGAGAATGTGAATTTGAAATTGGAGTAATAAAATATACAATTTGGTTTTCATGAGTTTTAAGAAATTATAATTTGGTGAAATTTCATTAATTAGCCAAAATGAAGTTTAAAACTTAGATGAATTGCTTAATTGACACACTAGAGTCAACTGTAAACGGGTTATTAAGACTAAAAAGACCCTACTGCTAATCAACAATATAAATTTAGACTTATGGACAAAAAATTTCACCTATATCTTATGATGTTAAATTTTCATGGCTTTAATATTTGATGCTTAATTATTTAGCACTATATTTGATATCAATTAAATCGATTCTGGACATTTAAATGGTTGTCTTGCAATGTAAGTTTACATGCATGTGAATTGACAAATGTGATAGAAATAGTATTTTATAAGAGAATTATTGGACCGTAACCTTATTTGTGACACTGTTGAATAAACTGTTAATTTGTAGTACACGGATGAGTGACCATTTAAGGATGACTCAAAGTTTATTGAATTCATTATGATAATTAAGTACCAAGGGGAAGACTATTAGAATTATTTAGGTTATACTAATTCCTTAATGTGGTCCATAATTAAATAATACCAAGAGTTAATTTGAATAATGAAAATGTACTCCATATCCCAAGAGTCAGCAATATTTAAGATGGTTAATCAAAGAACATCTTTGATTGATTGAGAATTTAATGACTCTTTGATTATCTACTATGATGGACGGTTCAGATTAAGGGATTGCTTGAGATTTGAGTCCTCTTTCTTGCTCATAAATAAGTGACTTATTTTTATCATTAAAACACTCTGAAAAATAACATAACGAATCTATAGGCTGGGGGAAAGAAATCTAAAATTGTCACATAGTGTTTGAATTGTGTTGAAGAACATAGTAATGAATAATTTTAAGACACCAAGATTTAAAGCTTATTGAATCTCTGAGCCACTCTCAATGTTGTCATTATCATGGATCAAGGTAAGTGTTCTTCATCTCTTATATACGATGAAATGTGATTTTCATAATGATTCAAGATCCTATAATATAAAGAACAATTACAGGATTAATTAATTAATCAGTTAATGTCTTGATTAATTAAATCATGTTTAACACTCTGTCTTATTTAATTATGGTATATTTTACATAAACATTTCGATGTGTGTTTGGGGGGAGGAGGTTAATCACCCTAAATCTTTTACAAAATTATATATATGTATATATATAATTATTCCTCTCATTTTCCAATGTTTTTCTCTTAATTTCTACTTAATTTTTAAATAAATACATATCTTTTCTTTATGTTATTTATTTTAAGTGTGATAGGGGTATCACTATTGGATAATGAGTTTTTTTATCCTTAGTATATAACGTTAACTCCATATTGAGTTTTTTTATCCTTAGTATATAACGTTAACCCCATGTTGAGTTTATTGAAGCCCAAGGAGGATCCACTTTTTCTCAGGTCTCGCCATGGCTTCAAAGCGGATCTTGAAGGAACTCAAGGATCTCCAAAAGGATCCTCCTACATCTTGCAGCGCTGGTCCTGTTGCAGAAGACATGTTCCACTGGAGAGCAACAATTATGGGTCCTCCAGATAGTCCTTATGCTGGTGGAGTTTTTCTAGTTACCATCCATTTTTCTCCTGATTATTCGTTCAAGCCACCTAAGGTGGCATTCAGGATAAAAATTTTCCACCGGAATATAAACAGCAATGGAAGCATATGCCTTGACATTTTGAAGGAGCAGTGGAGCCCTGCCCTAACCATTTCCATGGTTTTGCTTTCGATCTGTTCTTTATTGACGGAACCAAATTCGGATAATCCTTTGGTACCGGAGATTGCTCACATGTATAAGACGGACAGGAACAATTATGAGACAACTGCAAGGAGATGGACCCAGAAGTATGCCATGGGCTAAATCATGCAAATGCAGGGGAGGGGGGAAGGAGAAGCCTTTTTTCTTTCAAATACTTTGTTGTTTTCATTTTGTGTATGAATTAGTTTATCTGTCTCTTGATTGTTGGAATGGACAAAAGAGAGGTCTACACACTCCACTGGAAGAAGGAAAACAAGAATCAGATATAGCTTTCAAAAAAAAAACTCCATGTTCATCTTGTGGTAAGGGCCCTATATGATGATATAGGGGCAATCCTATATATTTGTTGATAAATAACCTCTATTTAAGTCATGTGATATATATATATATATATATATATATATATATATATAAGTTATTAATTTAAAAAAATATATGTATAATTTATTGCAGTAATCATGAATGTGTAAGATTCAAAAATGTTAAATAAATCAAATCTTGTGATCAACTTCTATGAGTCTCGTTTTTACAACATATATGCATCTGATGAACAAATACTTTAAATGTTGAATGATGCACTTTTCTATGTAGTTTTTTGTAATTAACTCGCTCCACTAAGTGGGTTATGTACAAGTATTTTGTAAAAATAGTATGGCGATTAGCGAGTTTCCTACCGTATGGATGAGTTAAAAAAAATTAAAGGGTTCATTCAGCACTGTGGTTAAATCAATCATTAGAACAATCTAGTCAAATCCTATATATACGCTTAAAGACGTCATGCATAGTACAAACAAAGAGCGCTCACGTGTTATCTTGAACTAAGTGATGAAGTAGTGAAATAACGCTCACATGTCATTAGTAGGGTTGTAAATCGGGTCGGATGAGTTGGGCTTGGAGTTGCCCAGGTTCGACCCGAATTCACTTACCCATGATCAAGTCCGAGCTCGGTCCGAATTATTTTTTCTCACCTTGGTCCAAACTTGACTCATATATATTACGGGCTTTGAGCCTGATTTCGGGCAGACCCGATTTAAATTCTTTTATTAAAAAAGTTTGAATTAATTTTTTTTCCTTGTATTTTCATCATGGGCGAAATTACACATTAAAATCTAATTGATATTTAATGAAATAAAATATATAATTAGTAACTGTATTAAGTTAAAATAAGGGAAATAAGAGTGAAAACCTACAAATGCCTATCAAATTTCATACATTTAGCAAAATTTGATCATTAACAAAGGCCTATTCTGACTTGAGCAATTATTAAATCAAATACCCATAATGAGATTAACAATAAAATCACAAAATTGAAAATCACATGTAATCTAATGTATTATAACAAATGAATTTATTTATAAAAAAAAGTAGTAAATGAAATAAAAGAACGAAACAAAATTAAACAATGTCAACATAAATATGTTATATTATATAAATTATTTATTCATTTATTTATAAATATGAAGTTCGGGCTTCGGGCCTAATTAGGGCTTGGCAAGGTTCGGCTCAAGCTCAGCCTGAAATTCCTTCGGGCTTGAAATTTTGGCTCAGGCTCGGCTCGATTCAAACTCAAATAAAGCTCGGCCCGAAAATAGCGGGCCGAACGAGCGGGCTTCGGTCCTCAGCTGCTCAATTTACAGGCCTAGTCATTAGTGTTAAACTCTATGACAACCATAATGTATAAGTTATATTAGCATGCTGTAAAATATTTGACAATGACATTAACCGTGCGACTAAGTAACCACCCATGAAGTAACTATAAATAACACATCATGATTTAAGATATTCACTAAAACCCAGCATTGATTATGTTTTCTCACTCCCCTCTCTTGTGCATCGAAATACCTATCAAACATTGATTCGGCTCCTCTAAAACTTCCTTTTTAATTAAAGTAAATTCTTGTTTTATCAGGGAAAAATCCTCAACATATGATACCTTTGAAGTTCCTAAGCTTCCATCTCTTGAGAAAAAGATCTGCTCAATCTAAAGTGCACATTCAAAGGCACCCTCAACCAAAGATCTACTCCACAATCCAGAATAAAGTTATAGGTTTTTTGGCTTTAGTCCCATCTACAAAGATGTATTTAATCTCCACTCTCATGTATTTTTAAAATTGTAAAAAGTCCCATAACTACCTAAAACCGCCTATAACTTCCCTGTAACCCCCCATCCTTCTTTTTGTAGACAATGACACTTGTCCCATATAGGACCAACAACTAAAAAAATAAAAATATGAGAGTGATGACAAATAAATCATTATAAATAGGACTAAATACTCAAGATCCCATAAAGTTACTTCATATTTTCTCTTAAATTAAAGTAGACTAAGAACTAGTTTCATAGTTTAGATTGAACTATTATCCCGACTCCACCAAGAGATATAGTGTTTATCATGTAAAAAATCCCAATTCCTCGTAACTAATCTTTCACACTCATTTAAGCGCATTAGTATTCACACGCACACAAATTGTAATAATCATGCCAGGCTTGCACAGATGGGTATACGTGATTGCATTGCATGTGGAGGGAATAATAAAAAATTCCATGCACCCTTTAGAAAAATAATTGCTAACAATCACGAGGAGCATTCCAATCAGCATTATCCACGTGGGTTGGGGTGCACATCACCACAAGCCACCTATAAATATAATTGTACTATCTAACTTATTTCATAAGTTAAGTTATTATTAAAAATTACCCTTACTCTATCAAAACACTCCGTAGAGAGAGAAAATACACCTCCAACTTGTTAAAAACAATTTATATAGTGAGAAATCAGTTACACCAAAGTGGATGTAGGCCAATTGGTTGAGCCACTCTAAATTTTTAGTGTTGATCTTATTTTCTACACTTATTTACTGCATTTATAATTCATCATCATACCTATAAACCATTTAGTTAATGGCTCACTAAGTTCTTATTTTTTTATCTGAGTTATTATCATTTCGTGTAATGTCAAATTGGCAGTGCATGTGGAAATCGATTGTTCACTCGGTTGTTTTTTACATGTGAACTCGCTCACAACCTGATTATAAGAACAAATTTGAGTTAATTCAGATTCGGATCCACAGTCTTCGGGTTTGCATTAAGGCTTTACCCATAATTCTCATCTTCAACTCATTTTTTAGGTATGGTATGAACTTGATCCTAGTATAAGTACAATTCATAATGAAAATAACCATTCACCATCATATTTCTTGGCATTTTGATCCAAAAATCACCACCATTTCATCCTTAAATATGTTTTTTCTATAGTTACAAAAATTCTTGGTAGAGACGTTGTCTTGGATCTATACATGTTGTGTTTACAGTTTACTCTCTTACTCAGAGATTTCTGGGTCAAATTCCTTGCATAACATACAAAATTTACTGATAAACAAAATTTCATCATGTCTACCACCACCACTACCACATGAAAAAATGCAAGCTTCAAATAATGCACCACTATCAGATATGGACGACAGTGTCGGTGCACTAAAAATGATAATAGCAAATTAAGAGAAAATATAGTCACATATGTTGGCTCTTACTCAGGCATTGGTAAGAAGACCATGAGAGGGGGGTGCGGACCCTAATACTCCAATTTTCAAGGCTATCCAAAACCCACCAGTATAAGTCCTCTATGCTTTGAGGAAAGCTAGACTATCGGATGCTAGACGCCAAAATGTTTAAGGATCGCACCAACTCAAATTGGGATATGAGGAGAACCCTAATGATGAAGTTCTAGAAGAAGAGGATAAAGAAGTTGAATCACATCCAAGAATATGAAACTACTCTTATTAGCCAGAAAACATGGAAAAAATATCACTCATAGTAGAGGGACAGTGCCATCACTAGGCTCACAAAGCAATCGTCTTTTGATAGGCTAGGACCTAAACATTGTGCCCCACTTACTGCTCGTAGCCAATGTGACATGAGGGAGTATTTTGAGGAATGCAAGGGAACACCAACCCTTAGGGGTTATTCCTATATTAAACCTTGAAACCTGTCTCATACTCTGACTAACAAGATTAAAAGGGGATCAAGGAAAGAATGATCTAAGGATAACCATCCTGAAATTGAAAGGCCTGGGAAAGTTCCATTAATAGGATAGAAACTAAGTTGGGGATCTGATGAAGAGTAAGAACACCTTTGAAAGTGCATACACGATAGGGTTTCCCTTTATCTCGAATACTATTAATTAATAAACTCCTATAAAGTTCAAGCCTCCACAGGTTACATTGAGATATGATAGGAGCACAAATCTCATTCATCATGTAGTGATGTACGAATCGTCTGTCAATATTTACTCAGTACCAGATGAAATGATATGTAGCTTGTTTCCAGGCACCTTTATAGAGGAAGTACAAGTGTGGTACACAAGTTTGCCTACAGATCATATTAGAAATTTCAAATAACTTGTTAATTTGTCCATTCAAAACATTTGCTTCGGCCTAAAACCAGCTAGGAGGGTAACCCTCCTTCTAAATGTTAGATTGAAGAACATGGAAACACTCAGATACTTCATCTCCAGATTCAACAAAGAGAATCTTAAAGATTTTTACTATGATGAAAAGATTTCAATGACAGCCCTCATTAATGGGCTCTTACCTGGAGAACAATATTGGGCACTTTCTAAAGACCCTCTTACCACTATTAATGAAATTTTAGCAGAGGCTAAGAAGGTCATGGAAGCCGAAGAAGTAATGGCAGGGAAAAATGAGGAGTTCCAAGAAGATGGGTTAGTAAAGTGTTCTACGAGTAAAGATAAAGATAAAGGAGGAAAAAAAGTCTCAAGAAAACTTTGCTAGTTATACAACCCTCACTATGGAAGTTTATCCTGGATAAAATTAAGGATAAAAATCTAACAATAGGAACAAAAACAAGTATTGTGAGTTTTAAATATACCATGACCATGATACCGATAATTGTTATGCTCTTAAAGACAAGATTTAAAATCTTATCAAGAGGGGTCAGTTGGAAAGGTCATGGATCAAAACGATCTTTCTCTAAAAGAAAAGGAAACAGTTAGTGATCTTTTACAGGAGACAAAATAAAATAAGAAATAAGGTAAAAATTTAAAGGATGTGGAATCAAATGACGGATCTGGTGATGATTTTCAATTGGATGATAAGCCCAAAGGTCCCAAGATAGATCTACACTTAATTTCATTCGACACGTACTTGATTTCAAGAGGAGTCACTACTCGAGGAGTTAAACCAGCTGATAAGAAAAATACAATGGAAAATCAAGATCCAGCACTCGGAAAATGGATATGCATCATGCAATGAAAAAGGAAGAAGAAAATTATCCAAGAGACGTGAACATGGATCAGCTAATTATTTGATTTTCTGGGATGGATTTTAAGAACATATGATACTAACATGATGACGTATTAGTCATGAGACTTATGGTTTGTCAATACAATGTCTCTCGGATCCACATTGACAAATGATGCTCTACAAATGTAATCTTTTAGGAAATTTTTAAAGTTTTTAATCTAAATTTGAAGAAACTCAAAACTTACCACCAACCCCTTATCGGTTTCAGTGGGCCGAAAGTCTTCATGCTTAGTATAGTGGAGTTGAATGTGTGTATGCGTAAGTGGATGACCTGTTTAATGAAGAGAGTAATTTTTTTTATCATGGATCAACATGTGATATCGGCCTATAACATTTTTCTAGGACGAGTTTCCCTAAAGAAGTTTAAAGTTGTTCCTTCTATTAAGCATCACATAATGAGATTTCCCACTCATGTAGGGGTAGGATAAGTATGCATAGATCAATTTGAATCAAGATAATTATACTTCACATCCGTTGAACAAATGGAATATTGAAAAAATACGACTACTTCATATAACATTGACATTGTTGACCCCGGGGACGGGAAGAAACTAATGAAAGGTAAGGTAGCCAAGTAGGTAGAATCATTGGTCCTCTATGAATGGGACCCTAAAAAAACTATGAAAATTGGCTCAACATTAAAACCTAATGTCAAAGTTAATCTAATTAAGCTCTTAAAAGAACGAAAGAACATCTTCGCATGGTCATATAAGGATATGTCGGGGACAGACCCCCAAACACTATGCCACCACTTAGATGTGGATCCCTTAGACGAGAAGGTTAAGCAAAAGAGAATGAAATTTTCCCCAGATTAGTACAAGATTATCAAAGAAGAAGTGAAGAATCTCTTAGACAATGGGTTCATAGAGGATGCTAAGTATCCCTTGGAGATTTCCAATATGCTGCTCGTACACAAGAAAAATGGCAAATGACGTATGTGCATTAACTTGAAAAATATGAATAAGGTTGGGTCGAAATACTATTTTCCTTTACCGAGAATAGATCGAATGGTTGATTCCACTATCATCCATGAACTCATGAGTTTGATGGATTCCTACAGCGATTATAAGCAAATATCTATGAATGAGGATGATGCGGAGAAAACCTCTTTCATAACCGACAAAGGCACCTATTATTACAAAGTGATGCCTTTCGAATTGAAGAACACCAAAGTCGCGTATCAATGATTGGTGAATAAGATTTTCAAAGACTAGATAGGCCGGAGCTTGGAAATTTATGTCGATGATATTCTAACAATGAGTTTTCAAGGCAAAGATCGTGTAAAAGATTTGAAAAAAATTCCTTTGACACGATGGACAAGTGTCAAATGAAGTTAAACCAAGTTAAATGTGTTTTTGAAGTTGGATCAGGAAAGTTTCTTGATTTCATCTTTAATAAAAAAGGATTAGAAACTAACCCACAAAAAATCAAGGACTTGATTGACATGAAGTCATCGAGAACCTGAAAGGAAGTTCAGAGGCTCACTAAGTGCATAGCATTATTAGACAGATTTATCTCCAAAGCAGCTAATAAATACTTACCGTTTTTCAAAGTCTTGAGGAATACTCTTCCTTCATAATTAAATGGAATGAAATATGCAAGAAATAATTTTAATAGATGAAGGTATACCTGGGATCTATTCCTTCATTATCGTAACCACTGTATGATGAGAAGTTGTACTTGTATTTAGTAGTTTAGGCATTAGCAGTAAAATCAGCAATGGTTTAGTTATATCAATGGATTTAGAAGCTAGTACACTACACAAGTAAATATTTTCAGGGGGCGATAATCAATATCCCGGGATGGAGAAATTAGGATTTATGCTTATTCACACTAAGAGGAAGATGCAGTCGTACTTCAAATCTCACACAATTGTGGTGTTAACAAATCAGTCACATAGGAAAATCATGCATAAAAAAGATAAATTTGTTCAACTTATGTCATGATTCATTGAACTAGGGTCATATAACATAGATTATTAACCTTTCATAATGATCAAAGTCCATTTATTGGAACATTTTGTTATATAATTCACACGGGAGGATCCAAGTTTGGCAGAATAATGATCATCCTCTGAGCCATACCCTTTACTTCAAGCCTCGGATCTTATAATAGAAGAACCTTCAGAAGCCCTTGCCTCTAGAGAGTTGGTTCCATGACTTGAATTACCATCATAGGCCTAGTCCTTTAGGGTCTCGACTCCATCATGTGATCCACCCTCGTAGGCATCATATCCACTATTTGAGGCACTTTCATAAGAAATAGCCTCGACTACCACTGCTCCATCTTCAGATAAAAAAAAGGAAGTTATGGTATATACCAAGTTATCCTTTAATAATCAGCACCAAGGGAACAAAGACTCATTTTCTTTATAAATACCTATTTAGAAACTGCACATGGATGGCTCGTCGTGCAGAGTAGAAAATGGTACAAGCGTCATACTATCGACGTCGGATGAGACTAATATCGAATATGCACTCCATTTTAACTTATATGCCTCCAGTAATGAAGTAGAGAATGAGGCATTAATATCTTGATGCAACCTTAATTTTTTAATTGGATTAGATATAATTCAGGACCATAGCGATTCCCAGTTGATGGTAAGACAAATATCAGGGGAATATAAGGTTAAAGACGAGAAAATGGCTCAGTATCTAGCCAAGGTGAAGACACTCGTGTCACGGTTTATTAAAGTTAATATGCATAGAGTTTTGAGAGTAGAAAATTATAGAGTTGAAGCTTTAGCAAAGTTATCTTCGTCCACAAGAATAGAATCCATAAGGGTAGTGTTTATATAGGTACTCATCAAACCTACCATTGAACGAGAAGACCAAGAGACAAAAATATTCAATCTTAACCTCAACCCTTCCTAAATGGATCTGATCATAGACTTTCTGAGAGATGAGAAGATACCTAAAGAAAAATGAGAGGAGAGGAAAATAAGGTTCAAAGTGACCAATTTCACTATATTTGGAGATATGTTGTACAAGAGGGTCTTATTCCTCTCCTCTTATGATGTGTTCATCCCTCAGAGGTGTAAGAAGGTTCCAGCAACACTCATATACCAGGGCGATCACTGGCTAAGATAATTGTTATGTAGGGGTATAATGGGCCGACTTTGGAAAAACATGCCTATGCCTATGCAAATAAATGTTATGTCTGCCAAAGTCATGCGAAGATAAGCCTTCATCCTCATCAACCCTTCATACCAATCACTTCCTCAATTCCATTCTCTGAATGTGGCATGGATATTATCTACCCTCTACCCCTATCTCCAGGATGATTCAATTATCTTATAGTCGCAGTTGATTATTTCAGAAGATGCGTAGAATTCGGGCCTTTGATTGCGATCATCAATAAAAAAAATGTTTCTAGATTATGTCGTAAAGCATCATGTGAAGATATAGGACTTCTTATGCATTCATCACCGATAATAGGAAGCACTTTGATAACGATGAATTGGAAAAGTGTTATGAAAAGTATGAGATAAACGATTTATATCAATCCCTTGCTTGTCTCCAGACTAATGGTCAGACCAAAGATACAAACCAAACGTTTCTTTAGCACATCGAAGCAGGGCTTGAAAAAGTAAAGGGGAAATGGATGTAAGAATTATACAGCATGTTGTGGTCATATTTGATGACTCCTAGGAGTTTTATATGGGAAACCCAATTTATGTTAGCATATAAATCAGACGTTGTCATCCCTACAAAAATTGTTTTGCCAATCCACCCAGTACAATGCATCAGCAAACAGAGAACAATGATGAAGAAAAAATATTGGACCTAGACTTGGTCGAAAAAATTAGAGAATATGCAAATATGCAATAGGTAGCATATCAACAACGAGCTTACAGATATTACAAAAAAAGGGTTAAGAGTCGATCATTAAAGGTGGGGGATTACTTTCTTAAGACAGTTATTCAAAAGAAGAATAAACCACACCACAACTATCATTGACCTTATAAGATCACTGAAGAAGTCTCTCCAGGGACCTATGGGTTTAAAAACCTTAAAGGAGAACCCTTTGCAAACCCTTAGAATGCAAAAACTCTAAAGAAGTATTACCAATAGGGTTAGGAAGAAGGATTATGTAAGTAAGAGCTTCTTACATGACACAAAATTTCCCCTATATTTGATGAATTGAAATACAAGATCCATTTTATCCCACTTGATTGATTTATTATGTCTACTTCTTCTTATTAAAACCCCATCTATGAGATAAAAGGGAAATGCTTTAGGATTTAAACTCCGAAGTATTTCTCAGACATTGACATAGATGAACATCGGCTCCTGAAAAATATGAACCCAGCAAAGGTTCATCTCATCCTTGGGACAATACTATGAAGGTAAACATGGGTAATCTAAAAATATCAAGGTTAAGACCCACAAAGATAATATACGACCTGATAAGTCTTATTTAACTTTATTAATGGTAGAAAACATTTAGAATAAGGTTGGCATAAATTCCCATAGTAAATGTTTGAAATCATAACTCAAAAGCGATGATCCAAAGCTCAAATAAAAAATGCTTTTTCAAAGTTACCCCCAGAGTAATGTAAAACTTGGATAAGATCCAGGATGAATATAAGAGGGAAACATTAATTAGTTCATCCAATTTACACAGATTTGTTCAAGGGTGAGGGTTGATTAATATTTTCTACTTGGTCGACTAATTTAAGATAAATTGGTTTGAGGAAAAAATGATTATTTCATTTATATCAATATCACTCCTGTCCTAATGCAAAAATAAATTTATGACCTAGATAACGCATAAGAGGAAAAGAAAACTCGGAGTATTACGTGAAGAAAATTAACAATCAGTTTGGCTAATCTCAACAAAAGATAAGCTTAAGGATGAACTAACACTTCATTAATTAGTTTGGATAATTTAAGAAGAACTAGTTGAAAGAAAAATTATTTAAGGTTCGGCCTGTTAATGTTCGGCCTTGTATTCGTAACGAAAATTGAGTAATAAGGCTAAGCATATAGGCGATACTAATAGGGAAACCTGCAAATATGACATGATTAGACAATATACTCATAAAAAGAATTGCATAAATTAGATACATGAAAATGGAATATCAAGAACTTTTAGCATAACAAAAATAAAACTCCTAGGAGTTAAACGTAACATCCCTCGAAATGGGAGAAATGTTAAGGGTTACAAATAAAATATTCCAAAAATATATTCACCAAAGACCATGTAGGGCTAGGCAAATGTTCAATGAAAAAGATAAGGAATTTTAACATTCTCTATCCTCAAGGGTGAAGGCATTGAGGGTGGGGTCAGAAGAAATATAGAGTTCCCCCTCAGGATTTTACCCAACAATCAAAATGGTATTGACTACAACATAAGGATTAGCCTCGTCCACTTACCTTTCATCCTTTTGAGCATCAAACTCCAAGTAAATGGCCTTTCCCATGTAATCATTAACCAGCTACGTACCCACATCCTCAAAAATATTTGGATACTCTCAATTGCACCTCACTTTCATCTATTCATATCATTGGTGTATATAATTGAAACCTGGGTCATGAAACTGAATCGAACAATGATATTCATAGATGGCATCTTATTTAATCTTATTAGCAGCAATGACAACATCTTTATCCATTTTTTCAACCTTCATTTATCTCTATAAAGGTTAACCTTAACATCATCTCTCTCTTTGGTCATAGTAGTGATCCCAATCTCTTTGGCCTTCTTATAGTCCTCTAAATACTTTTTTATCTTCCCAAAGATGTCTTAATATTTGCTTTTGTAGTCAACCAAGGCTTTTTTGGTGTTATGATCACTCTGTAGGGAATCATTATTATTCTTTGTCCACTGTTGAAGGTCTACCATCAGTATTAGGTTTTGTGAACAAAAAATAGGCAAAATATTTATTGAACGAGGAAAACTTGAAGTTAAGAACTTAATAACTCAGTGAAGGGAGCTAACCTATAAAACCTTATTAATAGTGACGTAAGCTTCTTATCCCCTATTAAGATTAGCAAAATACCCCTTGTCTCATTCGGTTCAGTTCTTAACCAGAAAGTCACGATTCCTTATAGAATTACCATAAAGGGTATTAGGATCACTTTAAAGAACCTTTAAAATATCACTAGACAATGGGAGTGTTTTCTACAACACTGGCCAAGTCGGACTCATGGTGCCTCCAACCCTATAGGAAGGACCGGTTTCCTTCCTAAACTTCTTAGGGAGTTTTCAGTAATAGATTCCTTCCTCTTCCTTTTTGATATATCCTTATCCTTCGGCTCACCTAGTCTCCCTTCACCCTTAATTACAAGATCTCTTATAAGACTACTAATCCTCATGTCTCATTCTTCAACAGATAGATAGGCAGGTTATCTACACAAAGTATGAATTAGAGTTAGATAATGTTTTAAAATATTTAAAAATAGACAAATGGTTAGGGAGAAGGATTACGAATCTCTTCTAAGGAATGAGGATCTGATATGATGTCGAACTCCTCAATATTTTGAAGGGAAGATACCTCCCCAAAGGTTTTAATCCCAATATTGATAACTTCGTTCACCAACTGCTAATGAGTAGCGTTCAGGCATAGAGATATATTGTCTGCAAAAGAAAAGAGACAACAAGAAGTTTAGTATTATCAGTAAAATGCATAATTACTATGATACCAAATTAAAGACAAAGAAAATTTATTGCTCAAATGCAGCTTTCCTCAATCATGATGGACCCCGATAGGTATTTCTTTTATGTATCCATCCAAAAATTCACAACCTTCACTAACATATAAGAAACTATCCTTCCAATTATGATTTAATATTTGGGATACCGTAACAAGCCTACTCTTTGTGTTACGAGGACTCAAAAAATAGTAATCGATAAATTTTTTAGTGGATACGAGGGTATAAACACTCCTAAAAATTTCCCTCGTAATATTATCAGTATGACCACACCGCCAGGCTATGAGGGAACCAAGTATGATCCTCCAATAATTAGGGGGAAGTTATGTGGGAGAAATCCCAATGTGATATCAGATGTCTAATATGTAAGTATGGAAATGGGGGAGAAACCCTAAAAGAGCATAAATTCATAAAGCGCTACCTTATTGGTATTCTTCACATCATAGACTCTATCATCTTGATGGTTTTATATCAAATAAGTGTCTAAGCCTACAAGCCTTCATCCTATCAATGATTTCCTATAAAGGCAAGCTCTCAAGAAGTATATGGTATAAACCTCGCCATCATCAATAGTCTCTTCTTGTATATCATGATTCAGAGGGGGATAACTATTTCAAGATATAGAATTTAAGTATGCTCCAAGTTCCCATCGAAGTCAATTAACCCATGAGAACCAGGCTCTCTTCAGAAGCAATAGCCTCAAAAGCAGAAGAAGATGAGGCCCTACAACTTAAAAAGGATGATGCTCCAGAGGCAGGGGCAAATAACCAGACGGAAAAGATGAAGATATGTTCTCAATGTTCATATTAGTTTTGTTTAAAGAGGCTAAAGTCATAATACGTGCCAAGAGGTGAAATCGCACATCGGAAGGAATATTATTCGTACATGTCTCAAAGGAGTTGTCATCTTGACTTACTGTATTGATGTGGTTAGAGCAATCGCCAGGACAATGATACACATTCGTTCGAGTTCTAATTATAATATCAGAATACCCTAACATATGGGGGGATGTAGTTCTAGGAGATTGGGATGAATGATCAACAAGGGGGTTTGGTAAGAAATTACCAGAGGCTAGTCTTTTAGCATGTAAAGTTCTTCTAGATAAATTTTTCCCAAACTCTTGGAAAAAGATTTTAAATGGATCAGGCATTCACAATCTTAAAAAAACTACTCTACGTGTCTAAAGATCAAACAATGCTAAAGTTGAAGAACATAAAAAGGAATAGTGATAAATAAAGTCCTAAATGTGCTTAATGATTCTAATGGTGTGTAATAATCATTTATAAACAAAAATCATTGTCAAAAAAAGATCTGGAGATGACAAATCTTATCATCATACAATGAATGGAAGATAAACTCAAAGAATAAATTCAAGGAAGTTGCAATCCTGGAAAGAGAATTTTTACCTAAAGTGTGAAAATTTGAAATGGTGAAAAGTCAATTAAAGTTTCTCCTTATATATGGAAAATATAGACTCGACCACATGTGCCAAAGACTAATATTGGGAAGTATAAAAGTCGTAAGGCATAAGTGAATGTCTAAAGAAGACCCATCCTCAAGTCACTCTTGTGACACCCCGCCTAATAAAATACCGGGTGATTAGTCCTATACCAAATTAAAACAGGAATCCCAGTTGGTTCATCCTTAGCATCACTATCGAAAACCTTTTTAAAACTTACTAACCACCTAGTATTCAAAAAGCTGGTGCCAAATTTTATCTTTAATTAAACAACCAATAACATGCGAAAAGATAATACGAGTAATACACCACGAATGAATTAAATCAATTGAATAAATAATAAACTACATGCCAAATAAACCATTGGTCACCATAGTAAATAGTCCAATACAAACATCCAAAACCTGAATAAATAAAACTGAAAACTACAACTCAAACGTCTGGGAGAGATGCTCTAAGTAAACTAAAACTGATAAATGATTCCTGCTTTAGGAATGAATGAACGATGCATCTAATCCAAACTCCTGCTAGCATCCACATATGTCGCAGCTCCGTGTCCCTATAATAGAATATCAATCCTGGCGTTCGTGTGGCTGGACACCTAAAAGGTTTTGAAAATAATTTTAAAGCAATGGTTAGAACCCAAAACATCTTGAAAATATTTAGCAAGTGAATTAACTGCAGTAATTAAAAATATATGAATGCGCTCCATATTTAAGTTAGTGCCGCACTCTCTTGAGGACATTCTCACCCCTCCACTATTGTGCACACCTAACGGTTACCTTAACCCCACCTAGTTGTACTACCCCGTCCAACTTGTCCTTGTATAATATCCCCTTGCCATGCTAACCCGAGTATAATAATTCCTGTATTATAATTTATCTCATCAATTAACTTAATTAATTTCTTTTAAATCATAACATATAACTGTAACACACGTTATATAAAATAAGTACATCACACACTATATTATTACCCGCATATAATATTTTATAACATTATATATGTGCCTTTACTAAAATATTCACACATATATCATACGTATATCCATCCCTCCGAGTATACCCTCACCGGATGATTTACTCTAAAGTGTTATCTCACTAGGTGTGCTCACATAACCTAGTTACCCAAGTTGGAATCGCTCACTAACTTGGCCCAAAATATAAACGTAATGGAGGCGGTCATATTCCTTCCCTGAAAGTGAGATAAATCTCTCACCCATATACCAGACGCTATGACCTGGGGATATACTCATCCTACTCCTCAAGCTAGGGGATTCACCCACATCATGAAACCTCCCTTGATATCACTAGAGTATATAAATTAAATAAATATCTAGTCACTGATATTTAATAGGACACACCATATATACACACATATATATACTATCACTACACCGTATATATAAAATATAAACCTTGGATTTATCGTGTACTCAAAACCCGTAACAACTAGCTTGAAATTTCCCGTGTCTCTAGCCCGACTCAACTTTATTAATTTTCTCACTAATTAATTTATCATCTTCCTGAGTCTATGGTCCGACTCCAATTTATTTAATTTATCGTCTTCCCGAGTCTATGTTTCGACTCTAATATAAATGCTTCACACATTAATTAATATAATATTTGCCCGAGTCTATGATTTGACTCTAATTTAATTAATTTACACATTAATTAACTTTATTATCTAGTGGCACTCTGCCAACATACCCGGACTCGCTCACTTGGCCCACATCTTAATATTTTCCGAGTCTATCTTCCAACTCCAATTTAATAAATTTATTACTCCTTAATTCATTTAATAACGTAGCGTCGCTCAACTACAATTCCCCAAACATTTTCCTCAGTCTGAAATTAACAATAAAATTTATTTCTCAACATTTATCCATTTTGTGACATACAATTATCACCCTCCTTAAACCCAAATTTAATTACTTAAAATTACTACAAGGTATTCCTTGTATTTATTTGTCTCTAAATAAATAAACCTCAAAAAGGAAAAAAACTAATTTACTCCATAAAAGAAAGGAGAAAACTGTCAGAAATCCTCGACTGTCGATCGATTGACCAATTCCATCGATCGATCGATCGATTAGGTCAGCCTTCTCCTTCGCCTCTGTATTCCACCATTGAAGAAAACCCAAGGTTTGTAAAACTTAATTTAAACCTCTAATCAAGTCACCCCACCACGTAAACATGTTTAACCTACATCCTACACATCATATGGACCTTAAGATAAACAATTTCTCCACTTATTTCATAATTTCCGAAATGGGTTTTTTCATAAAAATTCAATTAACTTTGTTCTACAATCCCAATTTCAGATCCAAATTCCACCATTTTATATTTTAGGTTTCTCATTCAATTCATATATCTATACTCAGAGATCTATAACACACTTAATTCTTACTTGAATCTCATTCATGTGTTCCATTAACAAAAACTCCATCTTGTACCCATTTATACCCGAAAATGAATTTTAATTTGCACATCACGAAAATATGAATTGAATATCACAAATTTAACATTACAGCAAGTCAACAACTTGCTTGAAATCGTTCGTCGGGTCTGATCTATTGTAAGGAATGGTTTGATGATGAACCCTCACTTTTGGCTCCAAAAGATCCCCAATTCGCTTCTAGATTTGTTTTCTCTGTATCTCTCTCAAACCCTAGGTTTAGAGTTGTTAATTGTTGTTCAATCAGTCCCTCAATTAGGTTAGAAACCCTCAATCCCATTTTTGGCCACATGGGCCTAATTAAAATGCCCCAAAACGCCCCGTGTGGATCCGGTTATGCCCAAAAATGCCCCGAGACCCGATTACTACTATCGAGTACTCTTTTCTGACTATCTCGACCCATTCGGATCATAATGGTTTCTTTATCTATGATTCAACTCCAACTTTTATCATCCCCAACCAATATTATTGGTCTTGTCCGAGGTTCGTCTAGAATTAGACTTGGTTGTAACTTTTTAATTGACTGATATGAGGTTCTGCCGAAAGGTCCTTGGCTATCATCTTCAATAAGGTTAAGCAGGGCTTGACATAGGGTGGGACAAAAGTGGTTCAGTGTCATCAAATCATTAAAGATTCGTTCGGTAATGGATCGACTTCCACTTTTAATGAACTTGTTCGAGGTTCGACGAGTAATAGTCTCGTCTTCAACCATGAACCATCTCAATAGAGGTTCATCTAATAATGGTTTTGGTAATAACAAATTATGAACTAACATGATATGTGAAGATCGGCTATATAAAGGGTCAACCACCTTTTTTTCCTCTTTAAAAATAATGGTTCCGCTAAAATAATTCATATGGCATCGTTTGGCTCTCAAAAGATAATGGTTCGACTGAAATCGGCCTCTCTTAGAAGATAATAGTTTGACTGAAGTCATTCATATGGCATCATTTAGTTCTCAGTAAAAAAAGGGTTCGGTGGTAGACATTTAAAAGGCCTCATTTTCCCTTGACTAATATAGGCTCGACTAAAGCAATCAGGCTACATATTTTACCCTTGGCCAGCATGGGCTCGGCCTAAGCATTTGGATGGCCAATTTTTACCTCAGTCCTCTTGGACTCAGCCTAAGGAAAATTAAAGCCTGGTTTTTTTCTTGCCATTATTGGTTTACTCAAGGCATTTAGATAGCACATTCAACCGTTGGCTTAAGTGTGGCTCAGCCATATGATTTAATGTCCTCTTCTTACCCTCGATCAGTATTGCTTCAAACTAAGAAAAATCAAATCCATGTTTGACTCTTGGATACTATTGGTTCGGCCTATATGAGGTCATCTAATTAACTCGGTGAAATTTCAAATCCCTAGGCCTAAGAATTTGGAGGACCTGATTAACTCTTGACAATTATTAGTTTGACGAAAGTATTTAAAGAACCAATTCAACTCTAGGATATAGGTAGGTTTGTCTGGGCATTTGAAGAATTCACCTGACCCTAGGACATATTTAGTTCGGACAAAATACCTCTAAGGGCTCATAACATCCAATCTCATAATAGTCAAAACAACTCAAAAGATTAAAGCCTAAGGGGTAATTCATGATCTAAGAAATGGTCTTCTATACATAATAGACATTTTAGGCCCCTCTACCTAAATGGGAAACGTCTCATACTCACTCAGGTTCGGCCTCACACAGTCGACAAAGAGCTAAGAATGCATATAAATCACCAGAAAAGGTATTAAATCATATCAGGTCCGTGCTTATTAGTGCACGTGATTGCATTGCACATGGAGGGAATAATCAAATATTTCAAGCAGCTTCTTTAGGAACAAGTGTCAATAATCAGGAGGATAATTTCAATCAGAACTCTTCATATGGCTTGGGGTTCACATTACACCCCAAGCCACCTATACATAAGTTAAGTCGTTGTAAAAAATTAATGTTACTCTATCAAAACACTCTCTAGAAAGAGAAAGTATACCTCTAACTTATAAAAAATTGTTTATTTAGTGAGAAATGTGTTTTACTAAAGTGGATGTAGGCCAATTATCTAAATCACTCTAAATCCCTTGTGTTGATCTTATTTTCAGCACTCATTTAGTTCATTTATAGTTTAGCATCATACCCATTAATTGTTTACTTAATGACTAACAAAGTTCTTCTTATTTTATCTAGGTTTCTACCATTATGTGTAACATCATACCTCAAAAGGAAGTTAAGATGAAAGATGTGAAGTTTGTTTGTCCCATTAGCCCAGGGGATGGAACACCCAACGTTATCTAGATGAATAGTTTGCTAGGATGACTAAGTTCTTGTAGGATTTAATTCTTAGTTAATTATTGATTTTGGGGGGAAAAAAATCTTTATGGGTGAGATAATTTCATTTTTTTTATCACAATTTATTGTTTGGTGAGGGTTTCATTCATATGTGCAGTTCTCGTTATTTGATCTATTATCTGCTAAACATGATTTTATAAATACAAGCATCATTACTATTCAAAAATTCTAAAAATATTTTATGTTTATTCTTTTTGTGATATTTGGTTAAGTTTTATACTCTTACTAATTTAACTTTAATGATGATTAAAGTGAACTTTAAGCCATTTGATTAAAAAAAACTATTGATTTAATTGTTAGGTTAGAATTCATTTGAAAAATCAATATTGACAAAGTAGTTGAAATCTATGGTATTGATTTCACACTACTTGAGACCATGCATACCATTTGTATATGATTAAACTTACGTGATTATTACTTTTAGTGCTTAATTTGGTCATGATCCAGTCCCAAGATCTTACTGGTGTTTCTATGGCCCACGTGTGAGACTTTTGAGTGTTTCATACTATGAAGGAGTTAAAAAAGGACTATTTTCAAAAGCATTGATAAGGGATACCATCACCCAATTTGGAATTTCACATATTTTGGGGTATGTGTCATCTAGGTTGTGAAAACCTAATCAACGGAAAAAGAAAAATATGTTGAGAAAAAACCATAAGCTAAAACCTTGAACTATCATAAAAAACAAGATACTAAATATCTTTTCAAAAATGAACATTGTTATTTAATTAGCATTCAAAATAAAGTGAGCAACATATGTTTTAGAGAGTAAATGGCAAGAAATTATCCTTTTTTGATCAAATGTTATTTTATGGAATGGTCGTCTTTTAAGAATTATGTGTAATTCTTTCATGGTTTAATTATGTGTATTCATGTTGGTTTTGTATTCTTACTTATCACATGAATAATATCTTGATTGATATTACAAAGTTGTAAAATATTTACTTGATAAGAATTTTGAGCCTTGAATGTTAAATTGATTGTGTTTTGAATTATATGTGTTTCCAATTCATGTGTTAATCAAGATTTAAATAAAATCTGTGTCAAATCATATTATCATATTTTTCCTAATTATTATCCCACTTTACATGCTTCGTGTTTGCATTTATTTATATGTGTGTGAGAGTTAATCATTTTATACTTCTTTTTTTTCCCTTTTTTATGCAATCTAAAATGATTGATTTCTCATGCCTTTTCATTCATTTGTACTACTAAAGTTGAGAGTTTTAGGATTCAAGAGTTGATCTTAGAGTTTTTGGATTTATTGAACACTAAATGGAGATTCCCTTATTTCGTTCAAACGGTTGAAAAATCATCCCAATCGCACGATAATTTTCTGCATGACTCTGATTCCTACCGTGTGCACGGATTCTCAGTTCTGGTACTTTTTGTTGTTCTTGGTAGTTGTTATGATTTGTTGGTATTCATGCTTCTTCTTATTTATCAACATGTTTATTTCACTTTTTGTCTTGGATGTATTACCTTGATTGCATTCTCCTCAAAAAGCTTGTGTGGTCATATGATTGGTATTTATATGTTTTTAGAGTTTCGTATTTTCTGTAGGACTGTTTTCAGGTAGAGATTTATGTTCTTTTTATGCCCCTAGATTCAAGTGAGTGATGAGACCTTGTTCATTGTCTGGATTCAATCTCTATGATATTCATTTGAGTTTGTGAGTTGAGACTGTGTTTGTCATGTTATCTTGCTAGTTCGTCTTAGACGCCATGTTTCTTGTAGCTTTTCATATCTCTATCGACTTTTTGGTGTTTGCCTTGACTACTATTCGATAATATGTCTTATTGATTATCTCTTATGGGCTTATATGATTTGAGATATCTCTTTTCGACATAACATTTTTCTTGATTGTGGTAAATATATGGTTGTTGTCATTGTCTAACACATTACTTCACTTGTTCCATGATCACATGTTTGGATCACATACTTTCATGATATCTTATTACGATACTCCTATTCTTACACTGTTTCAGATGCTTCTTATGCTTTGCTTTGTCATGTATAGCTTTAAAGGGAGTGATGTTTTCTTTACAAGGAGTTGTATCTCTTTTATTGAGATGTCACTTGATTGTGGATGTATTGCCATTGTTGTACTACTTATTCATTATTTCTAGCATGTTGTTGTCTAGAGATTCTCTACGTTGTCTCTATGCTTATTGGATAATTGTACCTTATTCTTTGGTACTTGAAATTTTGATACTTATTGGATGGTTATATGGATGTTTTTGTTGGATTTATGGATGTTTTTGTTGGATTTATGGATTATTTGACTTTATCCGTATTCTTATCTTCAATTGGTATTCATATTCTTATGCTCATATTGATTTATCCATTCTTTTCATATGATCCCATTCTAGTTGGATTGTTTGTATATCACATCTCCTCCTTGTATGCTTATTGATTCATATCTTGCATTTGTTAGTTCTTGTTTTAATATTCATATGTCGATATAGTTGTGTATGCTCATTGTCTATTCCCATTATAGCTTTGGTAATTCACATGTTAAACTAGCTATTGCTTAACTAATTCTATTTATCATTGTGATATTTCTCTAGCACTATGCTATATCCATTATCTATGACTTATTTCTTCACTTTGATTTTTCGTGAGAAAAAAGGGGAGAATAATTTTTCTTCGTGTCAAAAAAGGGAGAAATATCTAAAATAGGGGGAGATGACTTCTTTTATCTCATGTATTTAAATTATTTATATTATCTATAAAAAAAATCGAAGGATTACAAAGAAAGGGGGATTTTTTCTTTGTGAATGTTGTTGCATGCAAGATTCTCTTTGTTGTTTTGTGATTTCAGGCAAATCTATGTTAATTCAAACTCCGATGCATGTTCGGACTCGACTATTGATTTTTTTTCTATTGGATAGTTTTTTGCATTAATTCCTACTAATATCATTATATGGCCAATGTGGAGTGGTCTTAATAGGGGTAATCAAGAATATTTTGGGGTTTGGGGGTTTTTCCATAGAATAGCCAAAATGGGGATATTGAAAATTTAATTTTGTAATATATATTAGTTGGATTATTCTCGTGTAAAAATAATTGAGTGGTTGAGTCATTCATTTCATATAGACTTGATACGTTTGAGTAAGGCATGGTCATTTGTTTAAATGGACCTTTGATGATTGAAGATCATGCAAGCCTCTCAACAAATTGAAAGACTTTTGTTTCTACATATGTTGAAGATTATATCCTTTTGGAATTTTTTGTGAATTGACTTAGGGCTTCACACACATTTTCCAAAATGAGTGTGTTTTGGTTCCCTCGAAAGTTGAGAAAACTTAGATCTATACTTGATAAATTCTTTTGAGTTAATTTAGAGTGTTTTGTTTCATGTTCATATAAAATATTCAATTCATAATCTATTTTTGAATATCTATGATCAAATACTCCTAGATTTAAAAGAGGAAGAACTTTGATCATTGGAGGAATTGAAGTGTGGCATTGATTCCAAGTAGGAGAGTGTAGTTCCTCATTCGCATTGTGAAGCTTAGTGTGGATTTTCATCATCAAGGGGGTGAATTTGCAAGGTCCATCAGTAACTACACGAGAAAGCTTATATGAGAGGTATCTTCCTTCCTTATGTAAAATATCTTTTCAAGTAGAAATAAAAGTTTGAGTGCATCGAGGTTTTTTTACCACTTGGGGGGGGGGGGGGGGGGGTTTCCTTAAAAAAATTATCTTATTGATGTTTTTATTGTTTTGTATACAATTTCACATTTCGAATCACACACATAACTTGGATGACACTTAAATATAGTGAATTAGCTCAGAATTGACTTAGGTTATGATTTCTAGTTATTTTTTATATATCTACCTAAATAAACATGTTATGTAGTTAAATCAAGACATTGAACAATCAATTTGGTAAAACTTGTGTTATGTGATTGGAATTTGCAAACAAAATCATTGAATTCGAAAAATTGACCACGGGATGTGATCAGACCTAGTCACCCCCCCCCCCCCCCTCCCCCAGGTTTGTTGTAGGTTAAACACTTGCAGTAACAACACATATCCTCGAGCTTAGCTTTGTTTTTTGGTTCTGTACCGAAATAGACAAAGAAGGATATTTGTAATGGAAAATTTTGTAATGAATATTAAAAATGTATGTTGGGCATTATTCTGTTGGAAAAACTATTTTGCGTGACAGGTTAGGATTTTTTTATGTATGTACCTTAAGCCGATGAACTGAAGACTTAAATAGGCCTTTGAAAAGTGACAACAACGTCATGCCATTTTCACACCTATTCATTTTAGGATCTTGTAAAGAAATCAACGAATTAATATATTGATCCTTGGAATTTTAAGTGTTTTTATAAAAAAAATTCTAAATTAAGTTTGCAAAAAAAATAAGGTTTCGTTATAATTATAGATTCCAATCTTGTTTGATTGAAAATCAATTCTGATTCGAATGAATTTCAAATGAGGTTTAAAGAAGAAATTTTTGTCCAAACTTTACTTCTACAATTACAAGTTCGTTCCTAGCAAATTCTAATGACTTTGTGCTAGTTGTTTAAATGATATCATCTTGTTCGAATGAGAAACCACATGTCGTTTGAACGAGAAGCCAAATTCGTTCGAACGAGAAACAATAATCGTTCAAACAAAATCCCATTTTGTCTCATTTTGTGTGTTGTCTTTTTTTATGTTTCGAAATTTATAAATAAATGGTACTTTTATAATTTAGGTCTCTTTTTTTTAGATCAAAACATAAGCCTTAAACACCATTTCAAACTAGGTTTGAGATCCAAGAATCAATATATTAATCTTGTTCATAAATCTCATGTTTTGTGTTATACCCCGAATTTTTAATGGATAAACTAAATGATTCATTAATTACTATTTATTCTTAAGAAGATATATATAGCTGGTAAATTTTAATGAAAGAAGTTTGATTAAGCACATAAAGTTGAATTTATATAATTTTTTGTAATTTTATATGAATTTTTTGGTTAAATTATCAATTTTTAATAATTAAAATACATTACGGGAATTAAGTTAGAAGCTTGTGGGCAAGGGAGTCCTTTGCAAAGTTTTGTTGGCCATGTTAGGGTTTAAGAAAGATTTAATTCCATGTATTATGTTGTGTGCCAATTTTGTATATTAGTGGGTTCATTTAGAAGAGGGGGAGAAGGAAACCGATTTGTGGCAAGGGCAGGGACCCGTGACTATAGGTATCTCAATCGTGACCAAAGCTCAAGAACCCCCGATTGCAGCTATTAAGGGTACGTCCAGGTCGAGGCTCATTCCATGGAAGTTTAGCTTGGATTTTTATATATTACTCTATGCACGAAAATTGAGTTGTTAACACTCCTTCCTCTTAACATAAACACACAAGAACCTACTTTCTCCCACAACCCCTCATTGCAAACCCTAAACCACCATTGAAATACATTTTTCAGGCTTGGATTAGGGGCTTTAATAAGAGAAATTTGAAGAAGAATTAAGAAAGGAAATTGTAGATCTCAAAGAGAGGAATCATAATTCCAATCGAAAATTTTGAATTAAATTAAAGTCAAGAATACTTTACTTTTCTCCTTTAATACCCAAATGATTTAAATATTGTATAAATCTAATTGTTATTCTATTTTTAAGAAATGTAGAAATTTAATTAGGGCGAGATTAACCTAAATATCCCTATGTTGTCAGTTATTGACATGAAAATTATGAAATCATTAGAGATTATGAATGCCTAGAATGGAATTGTGAAAATCAAAATGTATGTTTTTTATAAGTTGAAAAGGTTAAATCATTAGTGACCAAATGTTAAAATATGTTCCTATTGAACTTTTGGAATTGAAATGTGAACCATATATATGAATGATCCCGTAGAATTTCGAATAATAATTTTTAGGGTTTCTTGTGCGATAGTTTTAGTTGTTAGGAAATTCATACGAATCCCATTTGAATACAGGTAGAATAATTTATTATGGAATTATAATTGAAACTTTGGAAAAATGGCTAAGACGCCTATAATTGGAAATCATAAATATCATTAATAAAATAATATATTCTTCGAGACTACAATCTTTTATGTAGAAATTATTGGTTCTAGACATATGTGCTTAGAGTTGGAAGTTGTATGTTGGGTGCTTGTTATTATTCAGAAGATTATGTTTAACAATTCTAATTTCATTTCGTTGGAGTTAAAAGTTGTATATTGAGAAATGTCTACTATTGAGGATATTGTGTTATACATTATTAATATTTATTGTAAATTATTATAATTCTTAGTTATTTGGTGTCGTTGAATGTTAAAGAAATATGGGTTGTGCCATATGAGGAAATTGTTGTTAGGTAAATGGTTACATATACAATTTATGGGATTGTCCTAAATGTTTATTATCAATGGGACTTAAGATGTTTAATGACAATGTGTGAGTAGGATTGTATTCAAAAAATCGAAGATGTTGTGATAGTAGGTATATTGTATTGATGGTGAGACTTGTTTCTCTAAATAATAAGAATTATAGGTATGTTTTACACCAGAAACCATATATATTTGTAAGAAGTGATGAATGATTGTGGTTTATGGATTTTATCCTTAGGAGTTATAATACTTAGGATTGTATTGTATTAAGTTGAAATTTTAATAAATGGGATATGTACATGCAAGGTTGGAGTAAATGAAATAGTGCATTCAGGATAATTGTATTATCATAAGGAATTGAATTAAGGTTTTCAAGATTAGTTATTATATAGAAACATTGTTTGAACAATTTTTATTAAGGGGATTATAATATTATAGTAAATTGGAACCTTAAGAAATGTTTGGGAGAAAGAGAAAATGGTAAAAATGGATTATAATAGGATGTGTTTTGTTAATAATAAAGTAAGTTATAGGTTCCATATAGGTATAGTGTGTTTTGTTATAGTATGATCTGTTTTGTTAATAATAAAGTAAGTTATAAGTTCCATACAGGTATAGGGTGTTGGACTAATTAGTTTTAAAGTAAAGGATATGTAAGAGGATTGGTTTTTGTCTAAACAACTAGTTAATCTAGGCATAAGTGTATTGAGGGGAGGGGTTTTCCTTTCTTGGACTTGTTTTATGAGACATCCCATGCATAGAGTCTAGAGAAGGTTGGGAGTTAGGAGTTTAGGAGTTATAAGTTGAGTAGGGGTTCTTAAGAGGTATGAAGTTAATGCATAATTGTTAAAGAGTCTTAAAAACCATATGATCTAGAACCAGGTCTACTCGGGGGTTCCTTGTTTGGATTTGATTTATAAGACTTCCCACACATGGAGTCTAAAGAAAATTGGAACTTAAGAGTTTAGGATATTTAAATTCCTATATATAGTTATCTTATGCGTCAATGATAGTGCGGGGTATAGTGTCGATTGAGTATGCTATAATCGTATGTGCAGGGACTATATTGGTTGACTACTTAAACAGTTATTAACGGTTATGGTGTGGGTCTAGTGTCAACTAACTATGGATATATTGTATGTGTATGACCTAGACCGTCCATCAATAATGATGGTGTATTTTACCTTAGGTTACAAGGTGGTTTGGTGGGGATATAGGCCAAGATTTACATCAATATAAATGAAAATGTGAAGCATATTATATGCCAGTTGGGACGGGCTATAGGTCGGAGATTTAAATTATTACAAAAGATAAATATGAGGCATACTATTTTCGTGTTGGGCCAAGATATTGTCCGGTAGATTATATTTTTATGAATATAACTGTGTCGCATGCTACATGTCAGCTTGGAGCTGGGGAATAAGTAGGGAAACTATATTATTACTTAGATGTGGCTCATACCATGGGATATTTGGAGTCATACAATAGGAATATTAATCAGACTAGTATTACCAAAATAAAGGTGACATAAAAGGAATAAGAAAAATGTAATTAGTCAACATATCGTTAACAAGGTTCATAAAAGGTCGATTGGCTGGATTAGAAAGAAATCTCAAAATGGTATAATTAAATGAAAGTGAAGTGATATAATTAACTAAATATGGAAAATGCAAAGTGGGAAGAATGCCTTTTAATCATAATTCTAAATTTTATGAAAATAAGGATTCAATGGATTAATCCGTGATTACTAAGATCCTAATAAAAAATAGATGGTGTTGGTACTGAATAATGCGAAGATTATGAAAAGTGATTTAATATTATGTGATTAGTTGTTAGACTTTATTAGAAGCTATGTATTCCTTTATACTCTCGTTATGTTTTGAAATAATGACATAACCTACTGTTATTTGAATGGTTAAATATATAGCTTATGAAATTTTATAAATCCTATTGTTATTGAAATTAATAACCCTATATATTATCTGGTAAACATTGATAATGTTTCTAAATCTAAAGGTTATCATTATATAAAAGACTATACTTTGGTGTTTATTTCATTCCGTACTTCTGATTGGGTTATTATACCTTATTTAAGAAACATATCTAGTATTCTTACAGTGGATCCTGACCCATTTCATTGACTAACCCCTATGGTTGGTTCAAATCTTAGGAGTAATTAGATCTTGGAAGAATGGGGTGATGCTTTAGATATTGGATTTTATGTTCTAGTTTAGTTTTCCTTTGCGTTATATTTTATATGAGACAATTATTGGATTTTATGTGTCGCTTGTGATTCCACCATGTGTATTTAGGAATTTTGTGTTTAAACTATTTTATGATGACGGAGATATTAGAGGGATTTTCATTCAAATATTATTATTGGAATTTTATTCAATGTTATCTCTCATATCTTTTGTTGAATTGATTTTTTTTTAATTTATCTCATTTTTTTATGTTATATGCTAAGAATAATGTTTTTAAATTATATAACCTTTGCACTCTTTAATATTCATGCTTGATGAAATATAATATTAAAAATTTGGGGTGATACATTTTGACCCCTACAAAGATTTATTCTTCACTCATGGAGAGTTTTGGCAGGGTGGACTTTCGTGTTGCTGATTAACGAGCCAAGTTAAGATCGATGGATACCGAGGCGCGATTGAACTACGATTTGAGTTATTGGTGAATTTATGTGGTTTTTTTGATAAAGTTCTAGGGGTAAATGTTGCATCAAGTTTGAGGGCATTTAGTCAGTCAGTAATCCTATATAAATTCTCATATATTGGTGGACTTTTGTAGGGTATGTATTTGAGTCTTTTCCCTTGTGGGTTTCGTCGTACATCGTGGTATTATGTGATTATTTCTTTAGTTTACTTTAATTAAATTTGGTATGCACGTATAGTAATTCTTAGGCAAGATAAGATGGGTAAAGATCACACAAATTGAATTTAAGTCTTGTCGATTTGAAATTGTATTAAATTTTCACTTAGTAATTGTTTAAAATTTTGAATTGCCATTAACGTTAAATCATGAATCGTTTCACTCTTTAAGTTCACAGTTATAAAGACCTTTGGAACGAACAAGGGGTTCATCCATCTGGGTATTGTTTGTTGGGTTTGTTTGTGGGTATTGTGTGTGTAAGAGAATGTGTTTTGCGGGGGTGTAGTAGAAATTATATCTGTGTGTGTGTGTGCGCGCGAGTGCGTGTTTGTGTGTGTATATATATAATGCAGATTATTTAGTAAACTCACATATTTTTAAAAGTTATTTTTGTACTTTCATTAGTTTTTTAAATGGAACTTGATGAAAGGTTAAACCATATCAGTACTTTAAGGGGTCAATTGATACAGATGAAAGTTTAGGGTGTAGGTCGAGATTTGAAAATAGTTTAGGAGCATAGTTATAATATACCCTTAAGAAATATATGTGAAAGACAAAAAAATCACACACCATGCATAAATAATTTAGAGTGGAAGCCCTATCTTGAAAAAAGACTATCAATGGTATAAATTTTAGAGATCTTATTAGCACACTCCCCTCTTATGCATATTATAACTTTTAGATATCTTATTATCATAATGGTTTATAAAGCTTTGGATGTGAGACTCATAGATGTTGTGACCCCTTATGTATTATGGGATGTAGACCTGAACATTTGTTTGAAAATCCAAGAAGGATTTGCTTGCCTAAACCAAAGGGAAGGAGTACGTACATAATTCGATTAAGACTGTAATCATATGGTTAAAGAAATATGGAATAATGCATGCCTTACATTGCTAATGTTTCTTATTTTGGATTTACTCTGTAAAAAAATCAAGGTGTTGTTTTGACACATCTTTTCAGCAACAAGTGAAGAATTTAAGAAAAATTAAAAGAACCTTAACATTATATATTGAACTGGATAACTTCATCACGATCAGAGGTTAAGCTTTTCGAGTTTGTAACACCTCGTATTTTTGACGATTTAAATAATTATGTGATTAATTATTATTATGGGAATAAGTATGCGATTAATTATTGTTGTTGGATCATTTAAATTAAAATGTGAGAAATTAATTTGTTATTAATCCGGAATAAAATAATTATTAACTAGCGTGCCAAGGATTAATACTTATTGTTGAGAATTATTGAATATTACTGTGTGATATGTAATATGGAATTATAATATTTGATAAATTATCGAAAGTGAGAAATACGACAGTTTAATAATTTAAGTCTGACAAGCGTGTGAGTCATGTCGGGACTAATTGAATAGAATAAAAAGAGAATTTATTTTTATTAACTCGTATGGTCATTTCGAGTGCGCCGTTGAGTTTGGAAGGATCGAGATAGTCAAAATAGTATACTCGGGTGTTTAGTTTGGGTCCCGGGGTGATTTTAGGCCTAACCGGCACCCCGAGAGGGCATTATGGTAAATTGTATTTTTGGGCTAAATTAATGGACGAAAATTAAGAGTAATTATATCAGCTAAGGAGAGTCCATTAAGTTTAAAAAGTTACAGGAAGTTAAGAACGGCTATAGGAGGTGTGAGGGAGAGCTAATTCCAAGAGAAAAACGTGAGGATAACACCACCTTGCACAATCACCACCACCACCGTGTAGATCGGGACAATGGGAACACACCCATACCAATATCACCAACGGATCAGACCATCATATTCGAGGCAGGTGTTTATTACTTGTTTTGTATTAGCAATAATAATGCTCATGTTAGTGTATGTGAAATTAATCATGATTTACATATGAGTTGGGTGAAAATTGGAGATTTAAATTATGATTAAGGATTGGTTTAATTAGTATTTGAAATTCCTTCATGTATGTAGAGTATTAATCACGGAATTTGATTATATATTGATGAACAAATCTGGGTTGATGAGGTTCTTTAAATGAAAATTTGAAAACTAAGGTTCATATGAATTAATTTGGGGATTTAAAATAATTATGATGTTTAATGATGAATTAATGATCCTAGGATGTTGGGAATGATTTATAATCCATAAGGTG
Organism: Sambucus nigra; assembly: GCA_949130495.1. Lineage (NCBI taxonomy): Eukaryota > Viridiplantae > Streptophyta > Magnoliopsida > Dipsacales > Adoxaceae > Sambucus > Sambucus nigra. Next base: position 375,207,148 of record OX422214.1, on the reverse strand, counting down.
TTGATGGGTATTGATGATGAGGCGTTGGGTGTTGAATCTTAGAGGTTTTTAGGTCCAAAAATGGTAGAAAATGCTTAAATTTGGTGAAGAAAACGAAACAGTGGGTCTCACACGAAGTCGCTCGCAGTGGTTCAAACGAGATGGGGATCTCGCACGAAGTGGTTCAAAAGACATGTGGAAGTGGTTCAAATGAGATGGGGATCTCGCGCGAAGTGGTTCTAACGACATGTGGAAGTGGTTCAAATGACATGTCATCTGGTTCGAGCGACATAAGGAATTTTTGGGGATTTTCTTAATGTCCAGTTTTGAGTTTATCGATTTATTGGAGTGAGAGAAATTGCTAAATAGTAAATTCAAATAGGATAGAATTTCGAGAAAAGTATGAGAGAATTAATACTTTAATTATTTCGGTATAGAGAGAATGTACCTTGGAGATTACGAGAGAGATAGTAATCTAAATATTTATACTATACGTAGTGATGAGGTTAAAATATGTATGAGGAGTATGTATGTAGGTTGGACAAATACCTATAAATTATAATAGGATGTGTGTATGCCTATTATGTGATATTATTGTTAAGAGCACTAATGGGTGATAACCCGGGGGTGCAAGAACCATATAATTAAGCGCACTAATAAGTGATAACTCGGGGGTGCAGAAATTCGATTGTTAAGTGTACTAATGGGTGATAACCGAGGGGTACAAGGATGACTATTGTTAGGCAAACTAATGGGTGAAAGCCCGGGGGTGCTGAATTGTTAGTGATAGGTGCATTAATGGGTGCTAACCCGGGGATGCAGGATGTTCTGGATAGGTGCACTAATGGGTCTTAGCCCGGGGGTGCAGGATTAGTACATATATATATATATATATATATATATATATATATATATATGAACTTGTGAATATTGCTACTGTGTGAAATTAGTAAACTTGGTAATAATAATAATCATTACATTGCACCTAGTGGTATTAACCTCAGAGTGCAGGATTAGTGTATATATATAGGGGTGATGAGACTATATATATGTATAAGTGTACTTGGGTAACTTTCTACTTTATGAAACTAGTAGATAAAATGGAAATGAGAAATAAAATAATCTTAGTGGATAAAAGATTAATCATTCAAACGGTGAATAATGAAACTTAGTATGTGAAATAAACTATTTTATTAGTGTATTCTATGGGCGATACGGGAATAATACTAGTGAGTATAGTTATTATTAGTATGGTTTCTGACTAGTTAGACTGGGAAGTATAACTAGGGGGAAGATTAGATGTACGTTAGGAGTGCACAATAGACGAGAGGTGAGAAACTCATGTCAGAGTTCGATAACTAACATGCGTATAAGACTTGTTTTAAGAACCAATTTTAAATACTTGCTAAATCATTTTTACACATCGGGCTATGACCCGTTTCTTGTATCTCTTCTCTCTTTTTCTATATATATCTATTATATCAGATGCTCACCCACAGGAGTATCAGATCTAGAGATTTGGATTGCTTGACGTGCTGCAACTGTTGTGGAAGCTGTAGGTCCTTATAGTAGATGCATATATCTTTCCATTCAGTTTCATCTTGACTTCTTATTTAGGGCATATGTCGCCCACTTCTGGTTCCTTCATCGGAGATATTGTATTCAATTTAGTTTATGGTTTGGAGTTTTGAACTGGGAGTTTGACCCAGTCTTATTTAGTTCAGTATTTGATTCTTGTTCAGTACTTATTATATTCCTATGTATGTTGACGGTTTATAATTTATTCTTGGATTGTTAAGGAGTTAAATGGTTTATATTTTATGATTTTATAAAAATGGAATTTACTTGGTTTTACTAAATGGGAAATGTTTTGACACCTAGCTTAATTTTATATTAGGTGATTAATATGTTAAAAAGTTTTTCGACAGTGATGTTAAGAATGACCCAACTGAATATCCTGTGTTAAATTGTTAGAGGACTGATCACCCTATATTTAATTGGGCGGGGTGTCACAGGTGGTATCAGAGCATCAGGTTCTAGTGTCCTTAGGATTTGTGCGGCTTATTACGTTTCATCGCATCGTTCTTTGATATAGAGCCTTATGATAGGATTGTTGTGTTCCCTTACGTATGCGACTTGCGTTCTCCTGCTACGAATTATAATAGATGTGACTCATTATACGAAATTCTGTGTGATTCAAACACCGAACAGTTTTGGACGACTAGCGAGGGTCGTAAGAAGAACTGCGGGAGATGAAGCTCAACAGAAGACATAAGAGAAATCGGGAAAGAGTGATCGGGACAAAAATCACCATGAGGATTACTTAAGCTAGAGATAGTAAAATTGTCACTCGGGAACTATGGGTTCCCAGGACACAGTCATAGATAACGGTGAAGTGATTTCAGGACCACCTAGCATAGTTGATAAAGTGGAAATCAGAGGGACTCTTTTGAAAACCATCGACGAAAATGCGGAGAAGAAAACGAGAAAATGTAACAGACCAGCGAAAGTAGAAAATCCAAAGGCAATGGTGTAGAGTGGGGTGTAATGACACTCATAATTAAATTTGGAGTAAAAAGCTATAGCTCTTAGGATCATCATGTAGTAATTAGAGACAATCACCATACATGAAGAAATGTGTTTGAAATTTAGAGAGAAATTTGGGTACGATTTGACCGTGAGGTCTTCCATTCGATGTGGTAACAAAATGCGAGTGAAATTTTAATGTTTAGCACAATGGGTAAGATAGAAATCGATCGTGAGAGAAAGGTTAAATTACATAATGAACTTCATACCTGGCATAGGGGCATAAATTATCCAAAGGGTCCATAGTTGATAAAGGACCCGTGAGTAGAATACAAGCATGGATGAGAAATCTAGCTAGGATCACTAATGTTGATGTCATCAAAGTTATATGGTTATTAGTGATTACAGTCTTACCAGAAGAAGTGAGAAAATAGGGTTAGAAAATCCGTCTGAAGGGCATAACTGAATATAACGGTGTTAGTGAAACACCACCTGAGAGTGTGCCCAATAGGGAACTCATTTAGGTGATTTTTATTGATTACCTTCCTACAAAGAGATGATGAAGTCAGTCCGGTCCGCGAAGGCCAACCATAGTTTCGAAAGGCCAGCGTAGCCAGTAAGTTAAGACTACTCATTCCGAGAGAAAGACATTTCAAAATGGTCAGTGGGACCAGTGATGGGGAAATGGTTCGTGAAGGTTTCCTCATGTGAAGGAAGTAGAACTACAGGTGTTGAAGGTGTCTAAAATTGAGAAGTGAGACCGAAAATATTATAAATGGTAAATCTTGCCAGTTAGGCATAACAACTGGAGGAGTGAGACTTACAGTGAAGGAATTTGGGGTCAAGAGAGTTAGGCCCAGGAAATTTATAACCCGAGAGTGATGGGTTCAGGTTGGACCTGTAGAGTCCCCGTTAATAGTACAAACAATATGTCAGGGTCTATGGATCCAGGATGTAAACAGGAGTTTAATAAAGCTATAACTAAGGCCTATAGAGTTTTTGAAGAACGTTTCAATAATGGACGTGAAACTCACATAATGGAATAAATTGTCCATGATGATAGAGGATAACTATAGGATGAAATCCTAGGATGTATGACGATTGTAGATGTTCATGGGTCGTGATGGCAACCACGTGCTAAGACTCTGCAATTTGGCGATACCGGTGAGGTTTTGCTTCTTCCTTGTGAATAAAGGATAGATTCTAGTGACATGGGTGTGGCACAACTTTTATGTAAATTGGAAACCCTAAACTTCGCGTGCGGGTCGAGTTTAGTGGGAATGTTAGTTTTAACAGTCTTGTTACAAACATATTTCTCGTTGTTAGCAGGGCATTTTGATGATTGCCCATGAGTGAACCAGGTGGGCCCTAAGAATATGTTTTGTTGTTATAATTTACTACTGCATTGAGTCAGATTTAGTAGAGTTTATTAAGGTAATGTGTAATGATTAATTATCGTATGGTTAAATGATAATAAAAATGTAATGTTATGACTATCGTGCCGGATACTCCAGGAGGAGTGATCTTAGTTTTGTGCTGCCCCACCTAAAATAGGGTTGGGCCCAGATATATGTATATATGAAACTTTCATGGTATTATAGACCTAGTATAGTGTCTAATTATATGTGATTCCCGAGCATAGGAATTTATTTGTCTGTTAAGACTTAGAATACATTGTGTTCTTATCAAGCGGTGAAATATAGCTCGTTATATATTTATAGCGCCAAGTATATGGGATAGTGAGGGCGTCATGCTTCATGTTACATTTTTAGGGACATGAGAGTGGACGAGTAAACTTTTATGTCACAATACGTAGATTGTGGGAAAGTACATAGTATGTACTGAAGGCCTTACGAACCTCGACAACCGGCTAGGTTAGATAGTAATGTATCGGGGGGGTTCCTTGTTTGGATTTCGCTTGGCGAGACATCCCACGCATGAAACTAGAAAATGTCGAGAGAAATTTGGTCGATAGTACATAAGTTTTGTATGTGGATTATTATACCTATAAAGGAATATAACTGAGAGTTAATAATTCTTTTATAACTTAAGGCCAATTGAGTCGCCTAGCCTTAGTATTATTCGAAATGGATCAATGATACCAGTGAAGGATTGATTAAGTTTTGACTAGTGGGGTGGTTGAGTGTACCCCTACCACATCAGCATACCAAGTGTGCAAGAATTAAGGTAAGAAAATTTTATGTCATTTGTATAATAGTGCACGAGGCATGGGGTGTATGGGCTCCCTGGGTGATTGAATCGGTGGATTATGATTATCTTGTGAATTCGATAACATGTAGTCGGGTAAGCCAAAGATTACTTCGTAAGATTTAATAGAGACTTACGTTTCAAAATGAACTGATATTTTTGGAGCGGGAAAAGAGACTTGTGTCACACGTTACGACAAAGTCACACGTATCACGATTAGAAGTACATTCAAGAGAGTATAAAATGTATCAGGATACAAATAACAGTGTTAATGGGTTTAATGTAGAGTAACCTTCAAAGTTAGTCTTGTTGTGGGTCAACTGACTGTTAGAAAAAGGGAGGACAATTCAAAACAAGTAGGGGATCCTTCCACTAGAGAATGGAAAAGTATCCCCAAGGATCTTCTCATGTAGCTTAGATAGTAAGATTATAGGTACTAAGATGCGATTGAGTACGGCCTAATACCCACAGAAGGATGGTCAGGACAAGCGGTCTAATCGGATGCGGGTGTGACAACCCGCACTCCAAAATAAGGGGTGGCCAGCCCGATACTCCGACATATACGGTAATCATGGACATAAATCATTCTCAGCACCACAAATATAGTAAGAGTAACCGAGAAAACCACCTAATAAATTCAGAAAACGGGTTGTCAAAACAATTTATGTGATAAAAAAAATTTAAGTTAAGAAAACAATTTAAATAACCCATTCTAGAACAATAGTGGAATTCAAAGAAACATAATTAACATACGTCTAAAACCACTATATACAAAGAGAAGAACCGAATATGCTGTCGGTTCACAGCTACACAAAAGTAATCACAACAGTTAGATGTTATACTTTACATTCATTATACAATTACAAGATTGGGCCACTCGCCCGAGTGACAGACCCGATCATAACTAGATATCAAAAGAATGACGGCGTCTAACAAAACATCCTGTAATATCCGCAATTTCATACAGCTCCTTAAAAGCAAAAGAGTAGGAATATCAACACGGGCGTCCTTACGGAGGAGCACCTGGGCGGATACAATAACAAGCACAACATAGAGGAAAAAGAACGTGTCAGGACCCGGTTTATATATAGTTCCCAGATGAACAAAAAGCATGCTAGATATGAATAGAAAAACATGGGTATAGAAATCAACACTCTAACAACCTAAGCATGGATCATAAGAAAACAAGTAAAAATGACATGATTAAAAGAGACTATGCATGAAGATGAAATTATGCAAAATTAAATTAAAACTAAATTAAAAGCTTGTATTCACCAATTTCCACTTTAATCCGGTTTCAATTCCTTAACAGGAATATACAAACATTATTTTCTCATTTCATCCCAATTCCCATTCCTTAGCGGGAATGTAATTGTCATAACAAAATTTAGTGGAATTATACAACCCTCAAGTCCCACTTGAGTTTTAGAAAAGCTATATTCTTATACATATAACGATTCTAAGACCGCCCCTCCGAGTTTCCCCACTGGGCGCGCCACTAAATGACTATCATCTTCCAGGGGCCCATCAAACAAGGCAGCCTGGGTACCTAACGCACGTCGGGAAGTGGCCATATGCCTGCGAGTGAGTCATAACCACACCCGAAATTACTTCATTAGCGCAGAAAAATACATATAATAAACCCGCATATGGCCGAGGACTATAGTCTCCCTGCATTCACTAGTCAAGGAACATCACCTCATGCGCGAGCTTCCCTTATGATAGCATTTAGAGAGGTGTGTTTAAGTAAATTAGCATTTACTATAAAAACCATACTTTTCATTTTCATTTACATTTACATGTTTCATTTGTTTGAAACCGTTATCATAGGATATTTCATTACTTTTAATCCTAGGTTATGCCTCGAATAAATCTCCAAGGAGGTTATTTTCGTTTCCCAAGCTTAAGGTCTTATGCCTCATTCCAAGCCCCTAAAGTCTCCAAGTATGGGCCTACAATTACCATCCATATTTATTAGTATGCACAAAGAAAAGCGATGCCTTAACATCACTAGGACAACCTCTCCCCCGGACTTAACCCCAAGTGAAACCCATTCAATTCTAGGGTGACAACCAACTCAACTAGGACTCTAAAAGCCAAGGTTTACTTCATTCAAGAAGAGTCCTAAGTTCCTAGGGGAAGAAAAGGATTAAAAACAAAAGTGGGAAGTTGGGTAAGAAAACAGGGGACCGGTCGACCGAGGTCGACCGCGTCTCAAATTTTAGCTTTTGAAAGAAAGCAGAAAGTTCATTTCGGACGGACCGGTCGACCTGGGATAGAACCGCGGTCGACCCCGCCCTTATTTTCATTCCTTTGAAAGAAAGCAGTGTGCCCTCCGAAAGCCCGGTCGACCGGTCTGAGATACGCGGTCGACCGGCCATAGCAGACCTAGACCTATCTCTCATATTATCTTCTAAACCCAAAATCAATAACCAACCCAAAATCATCCAACTACATTTAGTGATACCAAAAGATCATAAATGCTCCTAACAACATTTTTCTACCTCAATCAACAATCTATCTCTACCAAAGATGTTGATACCCATAAATCCAACCAAAAACCACAATTATATTACATCAAAACTATACATATCTACCCATACTAATTATTCATCTTAAACCATATAATAGCAAGTAGAAAACTTGCCTTGGGGCTTCAACTTCAGACTTGGTTGAGGAAGAATGCAAGATCAAACCACCAATCCTCAAGATTTCTCTCTTTTTCTCCAATCTTCCACTCTCACTCTCTCTCACTCAAGGGCTAGAGAACTTAGGGCAAATAAGAGGAAATGAAAGACTTGGGGAAAGACTAAAACGTGGCTTAAGATTAAAAGTCTCCAACCTTTAAGTAATAATACTGCAATAGTTAATTTTTAATACGCAATATGCCAAAACCAGTCAAAAGTGCCCAAAATCCCAAAATACAATGTGGCGCACATTTTGACTGTCTCGCACCTCCCGGAGCTAACTACACCCTGCAAATTATCATTTGGAGATCTTATAAGCCATTTCAAGTTCCGGTTCCATTTTAATTCAAATTGCCATTTTAATTTTCATGACAATAAAGAACACTACATGGTAATAATCACTTACCCGCATGGTAATTATACAACTTAATTGTAAATATTAACTTATTTCATCAAATTAATACTTACCCACATGCAGCATTTTATATATGCAACTACTCAACATAGTAAATAATTGTAAAATGGGCTCCCAAAAGCGAGGGTTGTTACATACTCCCCCCCTTATGAGGGAATTTTGCCCCCAAAATTCAAGCGTACCTTGGATAAAAAGATGCGGATACTTTTCCCGCATATCATCCTCACGCTCCCAAGTAGATTCATCGACACTGTGACGACTCCATTGTACTCTAACCAAGGGCACCACACGAGATCTCAATCTACGTTTGCCATGCTCCAAAATGGCCACGGGTTGCTCTTCATAAGAAATATCAGGTTGTAAATCTATATCCTCGAAAGGGATGTGCCAAAGGGCACCATCACACCTCTTATACTTCTTCAAAGAGGAGATGTGGAAAACATTGTGAATCTGTTACAACGGTTCCGGTAGGGCAATTTGATACGCCACGAGGCCTACTTTAGCAAGTACAGGAAAAGGCCTAACGAAACGTGGTGCAAGTTTCCCCTTCTTTCCGAAACGCTTAACGCCTTTCATTGGCGACACCCGTACCAACACTTGGTCTCCAACTTCTAACTCCACATGCCTTCTCCCCGCATCGGCATAGCTCTTTTATCTATCTTGGGCTGTCCGAATACGATCTCGAATAACCTCGATCTTAGAAGAAGTATCCCGAATCATTTCAGGTCCGAGAAACTTGTTATCTCCCACTTCTAACCAACACGTGGGGGATCTGCAAGGCCTACCATACAAGGCTTCATAGGGTGCCATCCCAATAGTGAACTAGTATGAGTTATTATAAGCAAATTCAACCAAAGGGAGATATTTTTCCCAACTACCCTTGAAATCAAGCATGCACATACGAAGCATATCCTCCAACATTTGGTTAACCCTTTCGGTCTGGCCATCTGTTTGAGGATGATAAGAAGTACTTAATTTTAATTCGGTTCCCATGGCCTCTTGGACACTTTGCCAAAAGTGGGAAACAAAGATCTTGTCTCTGTCGGAAACAACATTCAAGGGCACCCCATGCAATCTACCAATCTCTTCAATGAACAACCGAGCGTAACGAGCGGTATTATAATCAGTACGGACGGGAAGGAAGTGCACCGACTTTGTCAAGTGATCCACGATAACCCAAAAAGAATCGTGACCCTTTTGTGACGTTGGCAAACCGGTGATAAAATGCATTGAGATGCTCTCCCATTTCCATACAGGAATTTTCAACGGTTGCAACAAACCTGACGGTAGCTGACGATCAACCTTAACTAACTGACAGGTAGTGCATCGAGATACAAACTCCGAAATATCTCATTTCATACCCGGCCACCAATATTGACGGCGCATATCTTGATACATTTTATCATTTCTCGGATGTACTGAAAATTTAGATCCGTGAGATTCCTCCATCACAACCCGTCGCAAATCTCCATCCTCCGAAACAAAAATCCTTCCATGAAAGTGCAATCCACCCTCAGAACTTACCGAGTAGGACTCCGCTCCCCCGGTAAATAACTGGCGAATGTGGTATTGACATTCTTTATCTCTGCCTTGGGCTTCCACAACCCTTGCCACAATCGTCGGAGTAACGGTCATCACGGACATAAACGCCCTAGCAACCGCATCCTCATGACTGAGTTCCTTCCATTTAGCTTTCCACACCTCAGCTAACTCTCTCTCGGGCTTCCTACTCAGGGCATCCGCTACCACGTTCGCCTTGCCCGGATGATAATGAATATCAAATTGGTAATCTTTCACGAACTCCAACCATCTTCGCTGCCGCATATTCAAATCTTTCTGAGAAAATAAATATTGCAATGACTTATTGTCCGTGAAAAGACTAAACTTCTCCCCGAGAAGATAGTACCTCCAAATCTTTAAGGCAAAGACAACGGCGACTAATTCCATGTCATGCACCGGATAATTTCTTTCATGAGGCTTGAGTTTTCTAGAAGCATATGCAATAGCTTGTCGCTCCTGCTGAAGCACACCTCCCAAACCTTGTAGAGATGCATCGGTGAAGACTAAATATTCCAACCCTAGCTTGGGTAAAGCGAGGACTGGAGCCGAAGTCAATCTATCTTTAAGCTCATCGAACGCAGCTTGACAGGCGTCATCCCACACTAATCTAACCCCTTTCCGGGTTAAATTTATCAAAGTACTAGCAATTTTAGAAAATCCCTTAATAAATCGGCGGTAATAGCCCGCCAAACCCAGAAAACTGCGTATCTCGGTAGGCGTCGTTGGCTGACCCCACTCCCTCACCGCAACAACTTTAGTTGGGTCCACCGATATACCTTGCGAAGAAACAACGTGACCCAAAAATTGCACTTCCCGCAACCAAAAACCACACTTCTCAAACTTAGCGTACAATTGGTGATCCCTCAACCTTTGCAGGACCAACCCCAAATGAGTAGCATGGTCATCTTCCGTTTGAGAATACACAAGGATGTCATCAATAAACACAATGACAAATTGGTCCAGGAAGTCCCGAAATACTCTATTCATAAGATCCATGAATACTGCAAGGGCATTGGTTAGCCCAAAAGGCATAACCAAAAACTCATAAGACCCGTACCTTGTCAGAAAAGCAGTTTTGGATACATCTTGCTCTCGTATCCTCAACTAATGATACCCCGTTCTCAAATCTATCTTAGAGAAGTAGGTCGCTCCCCTGAGCTGATCAAACAAGTCATCTATTTGAGTCAAAGGGTATTTATTTCGGATGGTGACCTTATTCAACTCTCTATAGTCAACACACAACCGGAGAGAACCATCTCTTTTCTTTACGAATAACACAGGAGCACCCCACGGCGATGTGCTACGCCTGATAAACCCCTGTTCCAACAACTGCTGAATCTGATCTCTTAGCTTCCTCATTTTCACAGGAGCCATCCGATAAGGAGTTCGTGCAATCGGTCGAGTTCTCGGCGCTAAGTCTATCACAAATTCAATCTCTCTACTAGGAGGCAAACCCGGTATCTCCCGAAAAACGTCCTCAAAATCTCGAACAACAGGAATAGAATCTAAGGGAACAACTACATCCCGAGAATTCTCTTCCGCAATACAATATAAATAAGTACCAGAATCTCCCTCTAAACGAGGCATAACTAACGGGAACATATCTTGTCCCGGAACGGCGAAGACTATACTCTTCCCGTAACAATTAACTATAGCATGATACTTAACAAGCCAAACCATGCCCAAAATAACATCATACCCGACCATGTCTAGGACGAGTAAGTCAGCCTCAAAACACAAATTACCAAGGGTGATCCTTACGCGTTTACAAACAAAGAAAATAAGGGAACCGTCACCAATAGAGGACTCCACACTAGTAAAGGTACTTTCCGCAGATTTTATCAACTCTGTGGACTGAGCAAAACTTCTGGAAATAAAAGAATGCATCGTACCCGTATCAAACAGAACGCGACCCATGTGTCCCTGAATAAGGAACTTACCCTCTATAGCTGGCGGCTCTGGCTGAATAGGAGGAAGCATAGCATCCTGAATGTGGTAGACTCTCCCATACTGTAGTTGACCCTGCTGCAGAGGGACAACTGGATTCGGTGCTTGTGGAGGGAACTGCACATAAGGCTGCTGAGGAACTCGTGGAGGTTGTCCCCCAATCACCTGAGGACAATCTCTCTTAAAATGACCAGCTTCTCCACATTGGAAACATTTCCCCACCATATTCTCCTGACCTCGACCTCTGTTATTTCTGAACTACCCAATACCTTGGCCCGGTTGGCCCCTACCTCCCTGGCCACCTCAACCCGCTTGTTGTGGTATGGCACCCTGACCTTGCCTGTTAGCATTGCCACTAACATTAAACCCGCCAGAGCGTTGTCTTTTCGACCCATCCCCTTACTGGGGATCCCTATCTCGTTGCTTATTACCCGCTGGTTAGGACGAAGGAAAGGCTCCTCCTCCATTCCCACTCACCCCGGTCTTCCCTACTTGCCCAAATCCTGAAGCTTTCTTGCTATTCTGAATAAACAACCGATTCTCCTGACAATGAAGCAATGCAGCATTCATCACTTCACCAAAAGTTTGTAAACCCGGATTACCCAAAAAATGCTACCGAATTCTCCAGTTTAGACCTCCCATGAATTTTGAGACTTTCCTTTCCTCCGGGGTTACCTCTTCCGACACAAAACTAGCTAGCCGGGTAAACTCCTCCTCATATTCGGCAACCGATCGTTCTCACTGAACTAGATCTTGAAGTTTTCTCCTCATCTCCCTCTGAATCGCGGGAGGAAAATATTTCCGGTCGTACAAGACCCAGAAATCATTAATGGACATAGTATCCCTCTGTTCTGGCGTAGTCATCGACTCCCACCAATGTAACGCTGCCCCAACCAACTTGAAAGTATCAAGGACTTGCTTCTTTTCCTCACTACAGTCCACCATTCGTAAATGGCGTTGCATATCCTTCTTCCATTGATTTGCTCGAACAATATCAGAACCTCCATCAAATTCTGGGGGATGGCCCTTTAAAAAGGACTCCCTTACTCTTTCCCACGGAGAGGGTCCCGTAGGTGCTTGAGCATCCTGTGCCCGTTGTTGAGTTGTTGGCATCTGTTGAGTTACTGCGGTCATGGCGGCATTAACTGCATGAGCCACGATATTGGCTACGTCCGCAGCATTAAAAGTTCCTTGGGGCGGTGGAGGACCAACATCCTCTTCTAAAACTCTATTGCATCTCGCAGGGCGACCTCTCTTAGGCGGCATCTGCGATGAAGGGACAATAGTGTTAGAATACAATTCACAACAATCTATTTCACAGAAGATCGCAATTATAAGCACCAACGCAATCTTATCATTATGCTCTATATCAAAGAACGCTACGGTAGATCGTGACAAGTCCACATAGATCCTAGTACTCTAGAACCCAGTGCTCTGATTCCATCTGTGACAACCGGCACTCCGAAATAAGGGGTGGCCAGCCCGATACTCCGACATATACGGTAATCATGGACGGAAATCATTCTCAGCACCACAAATATAGTAAGAGTAACCGAGAAAACCACCCAATAAATTCAGAAAACGGGTTGTCAAAACAATTTATGTGATAAAAAAAATTTAAGTTAAGAAAACAATTTAAACAACCCATTCTAGAACAATAGTGGAATTTAAAGAAACATAATTAACATACGTCTAAAACCACTATATACAAAGAGAAGAACCGAATATGCTGTCGGTTCACAGCTACACAAAAGTAATCACAACAGTTAGATGTTATGCTTTACATTCATTATACAATTACAAGATTGGGCCACTCGCCCGAGTGACAGACCCGATCATAACTAGATATCAAAAGAATGACGGCGTCTAACAAAACATCCTGTAATATCCACAATTTCATACAGCTCCTTAAAATCAAAAGAGTAGGAATATCAACACGGGCGTCCTTGCGGAGGAGAACCTGGGTGGATACAATAACAAGCACAACATAGAGGAAAACGAACAGGTCAGGACCCGGTTTATATATAGTTCCCAGATGAACAAAAAACATGCTAGATATGAATAGCAAAACATGGGTAGAGAAATCAACACTCTAACAACCTAAGCATGGATCATAAGAAAACAAGTGAAAATGACATGATTAAAAGAGACTATGCATGAAGATGAAATTATGCAAAATTAAATTAAAACTAAATTAAAAGCTTGTATTCACCGATTTCCACTTTAATCCGGTTTCAATTCCTTAACAGGAATATACTAACATTATTTTATCATTTCATCCAAATTCCCATTCCTTAGCAGGAATGTAATTGTCATAACAACATTTAGTGGAATTATACAACCCTCAAGTCCCACTTGAGTTTTAGAAAAGCTATATTCTTATACATATAACGATTCTAAGACCGCCCCTCCGATTTTCCCCACTGGGCAAGCCCCTAAGTGACTATCAACTTCTAGGGGCCCATCAAACAAGGCAGCCTGGGTACCTAACGCACGACGGGAAGTGGCCATATGCATGCGAGTGAGTCATAACCACACCCAAAATTACTTCACTAGCGCAGAAAAATACATATAATAAACCCGCATATGGCCGAGGACTATAGTCTCCCTGCATTCACTAGTCAAGGAACATCACCTCATGCGCGAGCTTCCCTTATGATAGCATTTAGAGAGGTGTGTTTAAGTAAATTAGCATTTACTATAAAAACCATACTTTTCATTTTCATTTACATTTACATGTTTCATTTGTTTGAAACCGTTATCATAGGATATTTCATTACTTTTCATCCTAGGTTATGCCTCTAATAAATCTCCAAGGAGGTTATTTTCTTTTCCCAAGATTAAGGTCTTATGACTCATTCCAAGCCCCTAAAGTCTCCAAGTATGGGCCTACAATTCCCATCCATATTTATTAGGATGCACAAAGAAAAGTGATGCCTTAACATCACTAGGACAACCTCTCCCCCGGACTTAACCCCAAGTGAAACCCATTCAATTCTAGGTTGACAACCAATTCAACTAGGACTCTAAAAGCCAAGGTTTACTTCATTCAAGAAGAGTCCTAAGTTCCTAGGGGAAGAAAAGGATTAAAAACAAAAGTGGGAAGTTGGGTAAGAAAACAGGGGACCGGTCGACCGGTCCCAAGACCGAGGTCGACCGCGTCTAAAATTTTAGCTTTTGAAAGAAAGCAGAAAGTTCATTTCGGACAAACCGGTCGACCTGTGGTAGAACCGCGGTCGACCGCGCCCTTATTTTCATGCCTTTGAAAGAAAGCAGTGTGCCCTCTTCCGAAGGCTCGGTCGACCGGTCTGAGATACGCGATCGACCGACCATAGCAGACCTAGACCTATCTCTCCTATTATCTTCTAAACCCAAAATCAATAACCGACCCAAAATCATCCAACTACATTTAATGATACCAAAAGATCATAAATGCTCCTAACAACATTTTTCTACCTCAATCAACAATCTATCTCTACCAAAGATGTTGATACCCATAAATCCAACCAAAAACCACAATTATATTACATCAAAACTATACATATCTACCCATACTAATTATTCATCTTAAACCATATAATAGCAAGTAGAAAACTTGCCTTGGGGCTTCAACTTCAGACTTGGTTGAGGAAGAATGCAAGATCAAACCACCAATCCTCAAGATTTCTCTCTTTTTCTCCAATCTTCCACTCTCACTCTCTCTCACTCAAGGGCTAGAGAACTTAGGGCAAATAAGAGGAAATGAAAGACTTGGGGAAAGACTAAAACGTGGCTTAAGATTAAAAGTCTCCAACCTTTAAGTAATAATACTGCAATAGTTAATTTCTAATACGCAATATGCCAAAACCAGTCAAAAGTGCCCAAAATCCCAAAATACAATGTGGCACACATTTTGACCGTCTCGCACCTCCCGGAGCTAACTACACCCTCCAAATTATCATTTGGAGATCTTATAAGCCATTTCATGTTCCGGTTCCATTTTAATTCAAATTGCCATTTTAATTTTCATGACAAAAAAGAACACTACATGGTAATAATCACTTACCCACATGGTAATTATACAACTTAATTGTAAATATTAACTTATTTCATCAAATTAATACTTACCCACATGCATCATTTTATATATGCAACTACTCAACGTAGTAAATAATTGTAAAATTGGCTCCCAAAAGAGAGGGTTGTTACAGCGGGAGAGAAAATTTTATGTGGACACTGAGATATTAGGGGAAGACTGGATGCAATACCTTCCACTAGTGGAGTTTGTGTCCAAATAACTCCTATAAGTTCACGTTCGGGAAGAGTTCCAGTAGAAGTATGGCATAGTAAACTTTGTTATTATCCTACTTGAGAGTTAAAGGTGGGGGACTAGTTATGATTTCAAATGTCGGAGAATGATCGATATTATCGTATATATTGTGTGTGAAATATATATATTGCATAGCCAATTTACTTGTATGAACGAGATGAGACGAAGTCGTATGTATCTGAAAGGAGGATAAATCTACTAAGGTGCAAATAGTAGAAGGCTAGATAGTGAATAGCTAAAATAAAGTTGAAGTAGTGAAACTTAAGCAGAAAGGCTTGGGCAAGAGCCTATATGACAGGGTAACCAGGAGTTTAAAGCAAACGCATGTGAAGTGTTCATTATTAAGGTTATTCGATAGCGTACTATATGGGTGGTACGGAGTAGCTTACTTGTGAGCACCGGGATGCGAGGCGCAATACTTTTTCGGCGTTGTCTGTACCTGGTATACTTTTTTCAAATTTCGGGACGAAATTCCGTTGTAAGGGGTGAAGTATGTAACACCCCGTATTTTTGATGATTTAAATAATTATGTGATTAATTATTATTATTATGGGAATAAGTATGCGATTAATTACTGTTGTTGGATTAATTAAATTAAAATGTGAGAAATTAATTTGTTATTAATACGGATTAAAATAATTATTAACTAGCGTGCCAAGGGTTAATACTTATTGTTGAGAATTATTGAATATTACTGTGTGATATGTAATATGGAATTATAACATTTGATAAATTGTTGAAAGTGAAAAATACGACAGTTTGGTAATTTAAGTCTGACACGCGTGTGAGTCGTGTCGGGACTAATTGAATAGAATAAAAAGAGAATTTTTTATTAACTCGTATGGTCATTTCGAGTGTGTCGTTGAGTCCGAAAGGGTCAAGACAGTCAAAATAGTATACCCGGGTGTTTTGTTTGGGTCCCAAGGCGATTTTAGCCCTAACCGGCACCCCGAGAGGGCATTATGGTAAATTGTATTTTTGGGCTAAATTAATGGACGAAAATTAAGAGTAATTATATCAGCTAAGGAGAGTCCATTAGGGTTAAAAAGTTACAGGAATTTAAGAATGGCTATAGGAGGTGTGATGGAGAGCTAATTCCAAGAGAAAAGGGTCAGGATAACATCACCTTGCACAATCACCGCCACCACCGTGTAGATCGGGACAAGGGGAACACACCCATACCAATATCACCAACGGATCAGACCGTCATATTCGAGGCAAGTGTTTATTACTTGTTTTCTTTTAGCAATAATCATGCTCATCTTAGTGTAGGTGAAATTAATCATGATTTACATATGAATAGGGTGAAAATTGGAGACTTAAATTATGATTAAGGAATGGTTTAATTAGTGTTTGAAATTCTTTCATATATGTAGAGGATTAATCACAAAATTTGATTATATATTGATGAACGAATCTATGTTGATTAGGTTCTTTAAATGAAAATTTGGAAACTAGGGTTGATATGAATTAATTTGGGGATTTTAAATAATTATAATGTTTAATGACGAATTAATGATCCTAGGATGTTGAGAATGATTTATAATCCATTAGGTGTTGATGGGTATTGATGATGAGGCGTTGGGTGTTGAATATTAGAGGTTTTTAGGTCCAAAAATGGTAGAAAACGGTGAAATTTGGTGAATAAGACGAAACAGTGGGTCTCGTGCGAAGTCGTGCGAAGTGGTTCAAACGAGATGGGTATCTCGCATGAAATGGTTCGAACGACATGTGGAAATTGTTCAAACGAGATGGGAATCTCGCGTGAAGTGGTTCGAATGACATGTGGAAGTAGTTCGAACGACATGTCATCTAGTTCGAGCGACAGAAGGAATTTTTTGGGATTTTCTCAAAGTCCACTTTTGAGTTTATCGGTGTATTGGAGTGAGAGAAATTGCCAAATAGTAAATTCAAATAGGACAGAATTTCGGGGGAAAAGTATGGGAGAATTAATACTTTAATTATTTCGATATAGAGAGAATGTACCTTGGACATTACGAGAGAGATAGTAATCTAAATATTTATACTATATATAGAGATGAGGTTAAAATACGTATGAGGAGTATGTATGTAGGTTAGAGAAATACCTATAAATTATAATAGGATGTGTGTATGCCTATTATGTGATATTATTATTAAGAGCACTAATGGGTGATAATCCGGGGGTGCAAGAACCTAATAATTAAGCGCACTAATGAGTGATAACTCGAGGATGCAGAAATTCTATTGTTAAGTGTACTTATGGGTGATAACCCGGGGGTACAAGGATGACTATTGTTAGGCACACTAATGGGTGATAACCCGGGGGTGCTGAATTATTAATGATAGGTGCATTAATGGGTGCTAATCCGGGGATGCGGGATGTTCTGGATAGGTGCACTAATGGGTCTTAGCCCGGGGGTGCAGGATATATATATATATATATATATATATATATAAACTTGTGAATATTGCTACTGTGTGAAATTAGTAGACTTGGTAATAATAATAATCATTACATTGCACCCAGAGGCCTTAACCTCAGAGTGCAGGATTAGTGTATATATATAGGGGTGATGAGACTATATATATGTATAAGTGTACTTGGGTAACTTTCTACTTTGTGAAACTAGTAGATAAAATGGAAATGAGAAATAAAATAATCTTAGTGGATAAAAGATTAACCATTCAAACGGTGAATAATAAAACTTAGTATGTGAGATAAACTATTTGATTAACGTATTGTATGGGTGATACGGGAATACTACTAGTGAGCATAGTTAGTATTAGTACGGTTTCTAAATAGTTAGACTGGGAAGTATAACTAGGGGAAGATTATATGTACATTAGGCCTACAAAATAGACGAGAGGTGAGAAACTCATGTCAGAGTTCGATAACTAACATGTGTATAAGACTTGTTTTAAGAACCAATTTTAAATACTTGCTAAATCATTTTTACATATCGGGCTCTGACCCATTTCTTGTATCTCTTCTCTCTTTTGCTATATGTATGTATTATATCAGGTGCTCAGCCACATGAGTATCAGATCTAGAGATTTGGATTGCTTGATATGTTGCAGTTGTTGTGGAAGTTGTAGGTCCTTGTAGTAGACGCATCTACCTTTCCATTCAGTTTCATCTAGACTTCTTGTTTAGGGCATATTTCTCCCACTTCTGGTTCCTTCATCGGAGATATTTTATTCAGTTTAGTTTATGGTTTGGAGTTTTGAACTAGGAGTTTGACCCAGTCTTATTTAGTTCAGTATTTGATTCTTGTTCATTACTTATTATATGCCTATGTATGTTGTGGTTTATAATTTATTCTTGGATTGTTATGGAGTTAAATGGTTTATATTTTAAGATTTAATGAAAACGAAATTTACTTGGTTTTACTAAATGGGAAATGTTTTGACACCTAGCTTAATTTTATATTAGGTGATTAATATGTTAAAAAGTTTTTCGACAGTGATGCTAAGAATGAACCAAATGAATATCATGTTTTGAATTGGTAGAGGACTTATCACCTTATATTTAATTGGGCGGGATGTCACAGGGTTTTGTAATTCCTTAAGTTTAATTTTTTAAGTAAGGAAGTGAAAAGATAAAACCATTTTCATAAAAAGGAAAATATTTGTTTTGAAATTGAATTTTGTATAATGGGTTTGAGATTTTGAATTTTCGTTCAAGTGATAGCACCCTCATACAAAGTCCACTTCACATAAGAGGCTATTATAGTAAATAATGGACTCGTATGATATTTAACTTCTTATGAAAGACTCCGGTTAAAAGTAAACTTCGAACAAAGACCTTTATGAAATTCTATAACCCATTGGAAGAAAATAACTATTTCACGGGGATTCCTCATATGAAAATATCATTAGAACGAGGTCTCCTTTGTTCAAATGAGGAAATGTCTTTCTTAAGAATTATGTTGTAGTAACCCTAACACTTATGTGTATAAAGAGTTATGAAAACATGATTCTATCATGAAGAAAACTTATTTGTACAAAACCCTTATTAAAGGCTTTGAGATTACTTTTTGATAGACTACTGATCATGTCCAATCCATGCTTTATAAGTAAACTTTTGATTTATAAATCCCCTAAAATATTTTGCCTGAATATTTTAGCACGAGTGATCGTGTGGGTTCATAGAACTTTCATATAAGTGGGTTGATCACGTACTAGTTAAAGATCGATAAATAACGAGACTTGAGGGTTGTGCAATGTGTGCTTGTTAAAAGAAGTCGATTGTTAGTAGGTATAGAGGCATCGAAGCATAATGCCAGGGCTAGCACTTTGTAGCGGTTACCATAGTATTGTATGTAAGTCATTCATGTGTCTCTGTTAGACCTTAAGTGTGGGACTTAGGATATATAATAACTTATAATATCCTATAGATATGGAACTAAATTAGGATAATTTTTCCAATTCAAAAATCTAATACCTTAAGTTTTGAAAAACAAGTAGAAAACCCAATTTAACCCATTAGAATGCAATAGAAAATATGTTAAAGGATTTTTAATTCTTAAAAATAGATTTAATTGAATTAAATAAAGACTCACACATAAATTTAATTATGGATTAGATATATTGGATCCTTTTAAATTCAATTAGACCTACCAAATTATGGAGTGGCCCTAGATCTAGGTGAACAAATGTGTGATTGGAAATTAAATATGAGAAAATCAACAACATCAATCACATAACATCAAAATTACGAGGAAAAACCACTCCGATAGGAAAAATCTTGAATGCATGACTATCTCACATTCAATTTTAAAATGAAACTTTTACAAGATGAAAAAAATGCCTCTCATTTTTCCTTCACAAGTATTTACTAATGCACATCTTAACTTTTCCCCATCATAATGATAAACCACCTCAAAGCTCCATCAAGGTGGTGAGAAAGTCGCATTATCCTCCTAAATATCACCTCTTGAGCCAAATCCCCAATTATTTTCACAATTGAATAGATCTATCTTTAGATATAATTTTGATCTAAATTATTATGTAAATTGAAGTTGAATCTAAGAATTTGTGGATTTGTAGAGCATTTAACTCATAAAACCCCTCCATAGACATAGATTAAGTATGGATTTTACTGTTCATATTTGTTCAAGGCGAGATGTACATTCCATTGATATTTTGATGGTATTTGCTCGAGACACATTGTTGACGATAAGTCTATTTTATACACCTTTAGGATCACAAGGATGTAAAGGCCACGTTTGGTAATGGGAATCAATCTAACATATTGGGTTAGGGAATAATAGATATTTATGGGTTTCCTAAGGTAAAATGTTTTGTATATACAGATGGTCTCAAGGCTAATTTAATTAGCATAATCTAATTTGTGACAAAATTTTATAGGTAAATTTATCTCAAAGGTGCTTTAAAGTGTTTGATGAGAAAGGGAAGATGATACTATATGGTGTGGGGATGTCTGATAACTATTATAAGCTTGTTATTATCTCCTCCTTTATTTTTCATAATGCCAAAGTAACTCCAAATTATTTTTAGCATCAACAACTTGGTCATTCAAACCATAGAGAACTTGATTGCCTTGTCAAGAAGGACCTAGTTCTTGGCTTACAAGCATTAGGAAATCCTTCCTCAAGTGTGTGTTGAAAGAGATCAAAAGTTAACACGTGAAGATTGGTATCATTAATACATCTCTTGTCCTCGAGTTGATCCACATGGATCTCATGGGACCTATGAGTATAGAGAGTATTAGTGGTAAGAAGTACATTATAGTTATGATGACTTCTCGAGGTACTCAATAATAGGATTCCATAATGGGAAGTCTGAGACTCCAAAATATATGGAATTTTCATGCCAATTGCTTTCAAAATCATCACGATAGATAAATTGTTCATATGAGGAGTAATAATGGTACGAAGTTTATGGAATAGTGAGTAAACTATTCTAATTAGAATGACATAAACATTATATTTTTGTCATTAGTACTCCTCTACAAAATGGAATCATATAAAGGAAAAATGTAATGATTTAGGAAATGACCTAGTACATGCTCCAGTGGAGGAATGTGTCATTGATATTTTACGTGGAAGCTTATATACCACAAACCATACAGTGAATATAGGGTTTATCATCATCCTGGTACAAACATGACATATAATGATGATTGGATTAGATGTAAACCCAACCTGCATCATTTTTTAGTATTTAAGAGTCACTGGTATATCCTATGAGATAGATAACATTTAGGTAAGTTTGATTCTTGAATCAATAAAGGAATATTTTTGGTATATTCATAGAATAGTAAATCTTCCATGGTGTATAACCTCAAGAGATCCAAGGTCATGGAATTATATAATGTGGTGGTTATGGATGACTCTCTCACCTTGTTTGTTGATGCAGATAATCTAATCCCCTAGAGTGATGAACCTATCAATGTTGATCATATTACGTATCAAAGAGACCAAATTGAATTTGGCTCATTCTTGGATAAGGAATATCCACCATATTGGGTTAAGAAAAATCATGATTCCTATGACATCATTATAGATCCTAAGAAAGGTGTCTTAGCACATGATAAATCTAAGTAATCATATAGTTTCCCGGTCTTTAGATAAAGAAAAAGATTCGCATCGTTCAAAAGAGGACGATGCAAAAATATTGAGTCAAGAAGTACCATTTTCAAACGTTATGAAATTTTACAAATCTAATCAAATCAGAACGTAGACTTAAATCTCACTTTTGTCTTATTTAATAAACTCCTAATGTACCACTACGATCCCCTTTGAGATATCAGAGACCGCTTCTCATAGTCAAGATAAACTAATAACATCTTACTCCTAACTTTACTGATAGGATGTCAAATCCCTATATAGGTTGTGAACTGATCAATTAAAATACAATCAGAATATAAATTATAACGTTAATGTTTGAAAATAGGACGTTGGAAGCTAAAATCATTATTTAATAATGAAAGTATCTAAAAAGAGGCATGAATGCATCACACAGGACCAAACTAACTTATAAAAACAACCCATGTAGTTATGTGACTCATTAGTTGAGACTTGGGTCAAAACTTGAATATTTTAAGGTTTATGCTTGAAAATAGGGCATTAAAGGGTGAAAATATAATTTTATAGCAAAACAACTTGAAAAGAGGCATGAACATGTCGAACAGGACCAATCTAACTTTTAGAATCAACCCATGCATTCATGTGACTCACGGGTTGAGACATGGCTCAAAATTTAAAAACTTGAAGGTTTAAGCCTTGCAATATGGCGTTGGAGGGTGAAAACATAATTTAACATTGGAACGCCCCAAAAAGAGGCATAAACACAACACCCGTGAATAAATTAACTTATAGAATAACCATTACAATCATGTGACTCATGAATTGAGACTTGGGTCAAAACTTAAAAATTACAAGATTTTAGCCTGAAATAGGGCGTTAGAGGGTGAAAATGTAATTTAACAACAAAAAAACCCAAAAATAGGCACGAAAACATAACACCGGACCAAACTAATTATAGAAATAACTCTTGTAGTCATGTGACTCACAGGTTGAGATTTAGATAAAAGCTTGAAAATTCTAAGATTTAAGCTTTAAAATTGGGCATTAGCAGGAGAAAACGTAATTTCACAACCAAATTGTTCGAAAAAGGCACAAACACATCATGTGAGACCAAACTAAATTATAGAAACAATATGTCCAGTCACATGATTCGTGGGTTTATTTGGGATTGAACTAATAAAAACTTTATTTCCCCTTACTCTTTGATTGTGGAGTTCTTATCTAGAGATCGTATCACAATACCCTTGCGAACCGTGTAGGTTATCTAAAAAGGAATATGTATATTGATAAAGAGGTCGAATTTTCTTCTCTTCCTTGGCATCCAAAACCCTTCCGTAAATGCACCAAAAAACTCATATATTTTAGTATACGATGCCCTAGTGTTGAACTTGTGCGTGCACAATTTTGAATATGAATACTTGATAATTTTATACAGATATCACCTTCTTTATCGACCCAAATGACACCCCATAAAATTTAAGGTCGATTAATCAGGTCTAAAGTAAATAAAACAAGATTCTAATCAATTTAATATCATTCAAATCATAACTATAATAAATTAAGACATCACATAAATGACTGAAACAAAAATAGGTGAACCCCGATTGACTCTAATAACAAAACCAATATAAAGTAATAGAATCCTAGTAAATCATCATTGTCTCATACTACATGTCATTTGATGCGATCATAAATGTGTATCTAGTGTGCATGCTATATAGGCTCAAGTGCAAGCCTGTCGCATTAGTAATATTTCGATAAGTCGAGATCATCTCCACAGGGAACTAGGACGAAAGATCATAATGACGTTGGAATAGAAGACTAACCCTAAATTGTTTCTCGCAAAGAAATGAAAAGATGATTAATTGTGAACTAAATTACTACTACTAAATGTAAGGAAATTTAAACTACTAACTAACTAAGTGAATAGAAATAAACTACATCAGTGAATTAAATATGAATAAGAGAAAGATAGGTCAGGATACAATCCCCCAAACCCTAGTACATTTAGTGGATAGAATACTAGCGTTTGAATTACAAAGTTGATTGAACCCAATCTTTATTAATCCTAATCATTACATATATGAAGGTACTAGCCCGCATCATACGTAATCAAAGGTAAGATAAAGTGGTGAAGAATAGCTAACACGCGCATTGCACCCTTAAACACCTCGATTACCTAGGGCAAACGAGGTTAAAAGGTCTACGACGATTGTTCTTACTACACAACACAATTTATTCAAATTTCAATTCAAACCCTATTTTCTACATAGGTAAATAACAACGGGTTGGGTTCATGCATCCCAACCCTTAAAAATCTAGCTACACATGGTGTTCTTAAGGAAAAACTTATAAACTATGGTGCATGTAATCATAATCATAGTGAAAGCAAACCTAAACATGTAAACACTAATTGCAGTCTCGAAAAATATGGAAAACATACGAAGAAAAGTTAACCTTGAAGAGTAAAGATGAAGAACACAAACTTTAGAAAAGAAAACCTTGAATTCTTGCATAAAACTTGAGTATTGTTGAAGAACATAAAACCCTAGGGTTCTTCGGTGCAAGAACCCTCTAAACTATGAAAAAGAGAACTCCCTAATGTCTAGTATCACCAAATAATAAATACATCACGTTATTTTAAGTCATTTATCCATGCACAACTCTATTTTTGAAATAAAAAAATTGCAATTTTTGCCCGCCGAACCGGTTCTGTTTTGTTCTATACTAGGCCGAACCGGTTCGATTTTCTAGTGCTGATGCGAAACTCTGAGTTGAAAATTTTCTAAGTCTTTTTGTTCTACTTTCCTTCTTTTTCCAGGACTTCTTCCCAAGTTTGAACTTTCATAACATTTCACTCGTGACTCGGATTTGGATGTTGTTTCTTCCTACGGTCTCGTGGACCCACGAACTTCAACTTCTGCTTGGGAGTTCATCTCTGAATTCTAGGTGTAAAATTATGAAATTGCCCCTTGACTATCCTTCTCTTGCATTTTGTCTTTCTCTCTTGAATTTGAGTTTTCTCTTTTCTTCTCTGAACGAATTTCCTGCAAATTGTAAGAGAAATACACAAAACTTTATGCACTGCATAGAAAAGGTTAGTAGCAATAATGTGGAAGAAATCAACGCATTTTACAGTGCACAAGGTGATAAAAACCTCTAAATTAAGGGAATAAATACGAAGAATTTAGACCTAATCATTCATACTGAATAAAAGAGTCACTAATTCAAATCTAAATCCGATATAAATGATTAAATGAATATAAAACAATAGAATGAAGACTCGACACCTACATTCTATAGATTAACAATGATAGGAGATCAAGACCGGATTAGGAGTGAGGTTTCACTGGTAGCCTATATACTGAAAACTATTAATTGAAAACATTAATAGTAAGTCTATGTAGTATAATAATGTAATTGATTTTGGGCTAAAATGTAACTATAAATCTTCTTCCAGACTTTTAGTTTCTTTTAAGGAAACCTAGCCCAAAACAACCCTAGTTATCACATGTTATCACACCCAACCCCATATATTCCCTATGATTATGTCTTAATTATCACTATAGACTTTTATGTACCAATTCTATTTTTATTCGTTTATGCATCATAATTGTATAATATCATAGGGGAATGTATTTTATATGACTACATGAACATAATACAAGTTCAGTCCCATACATGTACCTCATAAAAGGGCCCCATCTCAGGCCCTCACATAACGAAGGTTTATCTTACCACTTTCAGAGATTGCTCGCGCTTACTAAGCCTAATTATAGGTTGTCCTATAACTATAACCACTCAAGTATATACTATGGATAATCATTACTCCTTCACACCATTCATAAATACCCATAACCAAAGCTATATAAAAGGATCAGCTCGTGAACCTTACACAAATACAATGAGAATTTCAGCACGTATTGTCCAAGATCATCATAACCAATTCAAACCCATCATCATCTCATTAGAGGTACCGGCCTCCGTCGCTCTTACCCCATAAGGATATCTTTTCTAGTATGTATCCCATTAGTACACCGCCTGGTGTGTTGCACATAATACACAAAATAAGTAATTCAACGCAATTAAAGGCTATAAGTTTTAATTCCAGTTTAAATACCATAATTAAGATATTTTAAATAATAATTAAAATTAATTCGATCTCCTCGTTCGAATGAGAATATAAAGGTCCTTCGAATGAGCAACCAATTTTGATCGAGCGAGCATGTGGTTCTTTTGAATGACTTCCATTTATCATTCGAACGAGATTCATCCAGAACCCTACTTTTTCGAACAAAAATCCACAATTATTGACCTTAAATTATCATTTCAAGTCCCCTAAACATCCCCAAACTTCACTTCGTAGATGTATAACTATCCCAATGTCAATACTAGTAATTCTCTACAGATTTAAGATTGTTCTTACATGATTTTTTGATGTAAATCCCAATAGTTATCTCACAAAAACCTAACATGTGATTTAATCCTAATTTAATTCTATTCTAGTTTAATCCACAAGATTAACTAAAGGTCTCTAATACTTCAACATGTAATATTATAACCATATCATCAATTTAACAAAATTCTACTCTAAATCATGATAAATCATCCAAATTTCATAATTTAATAAGAACATGGATTGTAATCTAATTACTCAATTAACATAATTCTAATAATTGTTATATAAATTTTCTAATTCCTATTATTTTAATAGTTGGTTGATAATCAAATGGATAATCATACTCTAACACAACCTCAATTGTAAAATTCTACTAAATAGATTTACCTTGAATAAAGATATGAGATTCCAATCCAATTAGCCCAATTCATTCTTCTCCAAGTCCACTTGCCTCTATTTTTTTTCTTCTCCAAGTATTTCTCTCTATCTCTTTAGACTTAGGGTTTTCTCTCTAAAGTGTTAAGAATGAACTAAGCTAACCTTAATCATCTTTTATATTCTTTGTAACGATATTAGGATTGGACCCCTTATTAACCTTGACCCATTAAGCCCAAAATCATATCTAAATAGTCTAAAGTCTAGCCCAAATCATATACTAAAATATGGGCCTAAAACCTAACTTTTAAGGTGTAGTAGAACATTTTACATGTCTCTAAAGTCACTCGAATAATTCCATCAACATGATTATTTTTATTAGTTTTCGTTACCCTATTTTAAATTCAATTCAATTTGAAATGAAAAACTAATTTTTTGACTGATGTCACCAGTCACAAAAGATAAGTACATACATATGTACATAGAAATAATTTAATCAATTTTCATTAAATTACAGTGTATTACATTCTTATCCCTGAAAATAAGAAATTTTGTCCTCGAAATTCAAATTTTATACATAACTACAATAACTGTGGATATCTAGCCCACATATCATCATCTCGCTTATATGTCGACTAGACCTTGCTATGATGTCCCCACTATGATCAAACTAATGTTAATATCTTTGATCACAAAGTCTGATTTATCTAATCCAGTATGCATTATGATTTATCCTCGTAACTCACATCAGGCTAGAACTCCATCCTATCGAGGTCGATGCATTCGTAGGCATCCTCATCCCTCAGTAATAGTAATATCCTGAATATCAATATATGAAAAATGTAACAACACACCCCAAATAGACCTTTAGTACCTCTATAATCCAATAATTGTAAAAAAAACTAAACTTTTGAAAAATTACAAAAATACCCCTAAAGGAAAAATCATATTAACTACACTATCTTATAACAATAAAAACCCAACGTTTACTCAAAGTTTGAATAAATGACTTATATTTGATTGGAATATCATCAATCAATCCATTAAGCTCAATAAATTGCACATGAGCCCCTAAAATTTTACAAAGTTACTTTAAATCCCAAAACTATAAATAAAAACTATCCAAGGACCCAATCGAAAATCTAAACCTATTTATACTTTCTCCCCTACTGAAGTGGGACTAGCTCGACTGTCAACATGGCATGTACCATGTGGATTACCAATGGTACCCATTTTTCATCCACGTGTACCATGGTGAAACTTGTGAAAACTAAGTTGGACTTCACCTCCCAAACCCACCAATAAACTCCTCCCCACGAACCCTATAAAAGGCCCCCTTCACCTTTGTAAAATCTCACTTCAATTGAAAGATATTCCAACGTACAATTTTGAGAGTTTTTGCATTTTTGCCATTTTATGTATGAATGCTTGTTTCTTCAATTTAGGTATGTTTCAACACTTATATAGAGTAGAATTATGTGTTTGCATATGAATGTTAACTTGTGGAAACACTGAAATAGCTCAAAAATAAGAAAACTCCATTGAACCTTGTGCTTCAATGGTGGATTCTGCTTTATTGAAAATTAACTAGTTGCAAAGTGATGTAGGTTGAGCTTAGGTTCCCTGGAACCTAGGTGCAATCTTTAATTGAACCGAAAATGAGTTTTGATACCCCAAATCGAAGCTTGAAGTTTCTCGGCTTGGAATTTTTAGAACTCGAATTCACGAATTTTACTCCTCTAAAATCCCTTAAACCAAGGTTGTTTTACTGCATTTTCAATATAGAAGATGACTATTACTATGTCGGAATAAGAATCAAAACTTTTAGTCACTTAAGCTCTAGTTAAAATTTCACCATTTTTGCTGGGAAAAAAAGTCAAACTATACCACCAAAATCCTTGAAACGAATATGATTGGATTTCTCTTCAAAAATTATACAATTTTCATTCAGGAACCAACTTGAAAGGATTTTTAAAATGTATCAAATATGAGGTCAAAGTTTCAAAACCCAAAAGTCAAATTGTTGAAGGTTGGAGGTGATGTGGGTTACACGCATGCGAGTGAGAATCAAACAAGACGCGTGTAATGTTTTACCCAGAGCGTGAGGGAGCATCTCCAATAAGAAAATTCTATTTTTTTTTTCAAAATTTTATTTTTAAATTCAGAACAAAATAGTATATTACATCACCTGTTCGGATCCCCGAATAGAATTTTCTCAAGAACACCAGTTTTAAAGTTTAAAATCAAGTTCTCATTTGACAAATAACTACTTGACTAATTTTTCGAGTATTTCAAAACACTCCAAACTTTTTTTCACAAGTTCTTTAGTTCAAATAACACCATTTTTGTTTCTTTTTACTAAATCCGGATCGAAATAGAAATGAAGAAAAATATTATTTTAAAATCTTTTTAAAATTATATATTATACCCTCTTAGTTATTCTTACACTAAAATTTATCAAAATTTACCATCCTACTGCATCACATAAGCATTTTTTAGTCCTATACTACCTACTTATACTCTCCGTGATTTTAGACTATCCAGTCATCCCCAGTGAATTAGATGCATAAATCCAAAATGCGTAATTTCAAAGTAGGTGATTGTATTTTTAGTATTAAACAATTGAGCTTATGCCTTTAAAAATAGTGATTGTTATATCACTTTGTGATAACATTGAACTCATATTTAAATAACAAAATCTTTTTTGTAGTTCATATTTATCCCACAGATTGATTCTGTTGATATTTCAGTTATCCTTAAATCCGATAAACCACTATGAACTTTAATTTCAATAAAAGCCACTGAATGCCTTGCTACCCTTAATTGTGGTAGAGACTTGCAACTCATTACAACTAATTTCATTTGCCCTAGAATTTGTACCATTCTCAGTGAAACCCCTAGTAACATATCTTACGATCACTACACCAAAATGATCAAATTGTCATCTTTCAGTCGGCCACCCTTGTCAAGGTCATTGACCGTGACAAAAAACAAGCGTTTTATGTCACGGTCATTGACCTTGACACGACCATGACAAAGAATTGTCACGGTCAATGACCGTGACAAGGCCGTGATAAATTTACTTGTCACGGTCAATGACCGTGACAATTCTTTAAGTAATTGTCACGGTCAATGACCTTGACACGACCGTGACAATGTTTCCAGTAAAAATCCTTTCCCCCTTCTTTTTTCCCTCCCATCGTTCCCTCCCCCTCTCTCTCTCTCTCGACGCTGCTTTCTCTCTCTCTCTCTCTCTCTCTCTCTCTTCCATTTATATATATGTTTGTGTGTATATATATGTGTGTATGTGTGTATATATGTGCATGTGTGTATGCGTGTGTGGGGGGTGGGCCAGGGTGGGGGTAAGGGGTGGGGCAGGGTGGGGGTAGGGGGTAGGGGTTAAAAATGTAAATAAATAAGTAATTTTCTATAAATTTTCAAAAATAATATCCAAAAATGTAAATGTAAATAATATCCAAAAATAATATCCAAAAATGTAAATGTAAATAATATCCAAAAATATTGGATAACAATTTATTTTCATTCAAAATAAATAAGTAATTTTCTATAAATTTAATAAAAAAATGAAAGCCGGCTTAATATGTGATTTACGTGTGAATTAATCGCTATATACTTATACTAATGGAGAAAAAACCCATATATGGTGTTTTTTGTTGACTTTATATGGTGAAATAATCACATGACTTTATATCCATCAAATAAAAGCATGAAAACTAAAAAACTACAATAAGGGTTAAAATGGCATCCGAAGTTGCTAAAAGCATGAAAAATAAAATATTTTTTAAGATTTGTGGTGAATAACTAAAGTTAAAAAAAAGTATTACTTTAGTCATTAAATTACTTTTTGAATTCAGGCGATGCGCATAAATTTGTAGTAATTGTCTTGTAATAAAGATCAATTAGTCTATGTTGTTGAAAATTTTGATCAAATTGGTGAGCCCTTCATATTTTAAAAATGTTGTTTTTATTCCTATTTAACTTTTTTTTCTATACACCCCTAATTATATTTAAAGTTTAATAAAATAGGAGTTATAGAAAGAAAAGTGGGGTTTCCATAATCTTACTTTGTCACAATTAATTTATATGCCTCAAAGTTATTTTATCACTCTTAGTTTATATTTTTTATAATACTTTATTAAAGATTTTTAAGGGAACTTGTTATACTAGAACTTAGATGAACACTAAGTGATGAAAATAGTCCTTAAAATTAAAAATTAAATAAAGTTTATAAAAGTAAAGATGCTGGTAATACATCAAAGATAAATTAATAAGGACTAAATAACAAAACGTGTTGAAGTGTATAACAAGAAAGAAAATGTGGTATTTAGATTGGGTAAAATTATTAAAGTAATGTTAAGGGACTAAAAGACCCAAGACAACTGGCCAGTAAGTCACGGACCGAAAAATTTACGACGAGTGATGAAAGCCCGTAAACATGTTGGGGTGGGGGTGGGGGTGGGGTATGATTTATAAAAAGCACAAAACAATAGTAGAAATTCAATACCTGAAATTAACATTGAGATTATTTTAAATAGACAGTCACTATTGTGTGTGTGTTTAAATTGAAAGAAGATATGAGAATTGTATTAAAGATTTTTATGGGAACTTGTTATACTAGAACTTAGATGAACACTAAGTGATGAAAATAGTCCTTAAAATTGAAAATTAAATAAAGTTTATAAAAGTAAAGATGCTGGTAATACATCAAAGATAAATTAATAAGGACTAAATAACAAAACGTGTTCAAGTGTATAACAAGAAAGAAAATGTGGTATTTAGATTGGGTAAAATTCTTAAAGTAATGTTAAGGGACTAAAAGACCCAAGACAACTGGCCAGTAAGTCACGGACAGAAAAATTTATGACGGGTGATGAAAGCCCGTAAACATGTTGGGGTGGGGGTGGGGGTGGGGGTGGGTGGGGTATGATTTATAAAAAGCACAAAACAATAGTAAAAATTCAATACCTGAAATTAACATTGAGATTATTTTAAATAGACAGTCACTACTGTGTGTGTGTTTAAAATGAAAGAAGATATGAGAATTTTATTAAAGATTTTTATGTGTGTGTGTGTAATTCTCACTTTATTAATGCCAAACCCGACTCTCTTATAAGATATGCATATTGTGATAATATTATATCTGTACTAATAACATTTTTTTACAGCAAATGTCTCCTTCAGATATTAAGGCGAAGATGATGATGTTGTTTATGATGATGTCGCCTCGGGTCGGTAGTAGTGGAGGCGACGAGGGCTCTTCCGCCCCTAGGCTCCCCAAATATGGGAAATATGGGATTACCGTCGAGAACAAATCGAAGATATTAGCGAGATCCCTCGTTCTGCTAAAGACGGTCATCGGCCCGGGGTTTATGAGTTGGAAGGAGATGTCATATGAGCTTAAGTTAGCTGTTTGGGCGGCACTACAGGTAATATATTTATATTTATATGAATATGAATATTTCAATTTCAATTTCAATTTCAATTTCAATTTCAATTTCAATTTCAATTTTGATTTCATATTTATATTTATATTTATATTTATATTTATATTTATATTTATATTTATATTTATATTTATATTTATATTTATATTTATTCGCAACTAACATTGAATTTGTTGGACAGGAACAATTCAACTTGGATCCAAAGCTACGCGATCCCATGTTGGAGCAGATTAGGGAGCAACTCAAGTCGTGGAAAAAAAATATGCGGGCACAGTACTTTGGGAAAACACGGAGTCGATTATCCAATGGCGTGAATACGTCCCCCCCCCCCCAAGGAGCCGATCTCATTGGCACAATGGCAGAAGTTCATTGACAATGAGATCGAGGATCGACAATTGGCATCTCGCCAATCGGGGAGGGAAAATCGGGCAAAAAAGACGGACGTGCACTACTCCGGCCGGACCTCTTACGCCGAGGTGGAGCATAGGATGCAGGTAAGATTTAATTTTTCTATAACTACAGAAATATATTATTCTTGATTATTTTACTTTGCGGGGAAAATACTAATTTTACTTTACTTTATTTTATTTCAGGGGGTAGGGAGTGGGCCAGGGGGTAAGCCACATAGGCTCGATACTTATGTGGCTCTTTGGACGAAGAAGGGGAAGGACAAGGAGGTGTCCCCGAGCGTCGCGGCCACGATTGTAAGTAATCGGACGGTTTAATTTTTGTTAATTACGTTATAATTTTTTAGTCTACTTATTTTACTAATTATGTGCTTTTTGTCGTTTCAGGCAAAGCTTAAGGAAGTTCATGAGTCGCAGTCTGATGCCGACAAGGCATCTTTGTCCACAGATGCACTCAGCCAAGTTCTTGGCTCTGATTGCAAGGGGAGGAAAATGGGGTGAGCTCGCGGGTGGACAAATCTAGGATCATCGGATTGGAGACGAGCGACACCGGGTTGGCTCGAACGGTGGATTGACATGATGCAAAGTTGTCCCGTTTGGAGGCGACGGTCCAAGATATGTATGCATTCATGAAGCGTACGTTGGGCAGAGACCGTAAAGGGAAAGGGAAAGGGAAGGAGAAGGCGGTGGAGGAGGAGGTGCGGGAGGACGAGGCGCAGGATGAAGAGGATGTGGACCTCGCTGCTTCATCACCGACACGTTCGTACTTTGATGATCCACTTCCCTATTTGGCGCCCTTCAACAGACCAATGTCGACACTTGGTTGGCCGAGCGTGTTCATACTGGACGTATTTGATTGCCAGCGGATAGGGCGGGGGTTGAGGGACCCGAATATCGTTCAGGGTGGAATAGTTCATGGACGTGCGCTTTAAGAGATGGAGTCCAGGGTGCTCGTCACGCATGTCATACCCGGGAAGGAGAACTCCCTATTGTGGTTGCGCGAAAAATGTGGCACGACGAATATTAGTGGGTGCATCAATTCGTATGTCGTGTGGCCTACTCACCTCCTCAGTTTTAACAATACACCAGACATGTAGTGACATTGTTTTAAGTTTGAATTGAATTGTTTTAAGTTTGAATTGAATTGTTTTAAGTTGTTACATTTGAATTATATCGTGATGCATATTGTCTCTATTTGAATATATATTTGCATTATCATTAGTTTATTTGGATATATGATGTTTGTAACAGGTACAACGTTGCTATAACAGGTACAAATATACCGCTGGGCAGTGGCAGTGGCCATACTGCCCAGCAAATTTTTTTTAAATTATGCCCAGAATTGTCATGGTAATTGACCGTGACACGTCCGTGACAAAAAGTTGTCACTGACGTGTCACGGCCAATGACCGTGACAATTTTTTTTAAAAGGGTCGCGGCTTTGTCACGGTTATAAACCGTGACAAACGTGTCACGATCATTGACCGCGACACGATCGTGACACAAAACGCGAGTTTTATGTCAAGGTCAACGACCGTGACACGACCGTGACAAAAAAAGTTGTCTCGCCTCGAAATGTCATGGTCATTGACCTTGACAAGTTGGATTTGTCAAGGTCAATGACCTTGACAATTCGGTAGATTTGGTGTAGTGGATTCAGGGATTAAACTCCAGTATATCACGACAGTTCTAATTGGCATGTAAAACTCAGATGTTGAGTGTTTACTATTTATTTTATACATACGTATAAGTGTCACTCTTGCTAAGTTTTCCAAGATTTTTATTATTCCCCAATTATTTAGGATTGCCTATTTATAAGTACAATATACTCTAGACGATATTGTAATTGTATGTCTATGGTATTGAAACCCTATAACCGATAATTTATGGGTTATCTTTTTATAGTCTGGACCCTTATCTATTACTCGATAAACAACATATCCAGATATAATCACATATTATTCTTTTTCATATCATTAGACCTCAGTGTACCCCGGACAGCTTTGTGGTACTTCAGCTCGCTTCCAAACTCTGATAATATCAATATTAACTCCAATTATTCCCTGACATGACATTTTCTCTCATACCTTGTATAGAAATAAAATTATCTACTTGGCATGTCTTCTTAATTGTTTTCCTTCCAGATGGACGATGAACCAAATAAAGATGAAGTACCACCTTCACATTTGGAATTTTATTCTATATTACCCCAAAAACTGATTTCGGTTACGTATGTATGGGCAACAGAAGATAAGGATGGTAGCCCCGACATAATATTTACATGACAACTTATCATAATCAACAAGTTTCCCCGCTATGTATGGCATGATTGAATAATAATGTATTTTCGTTTATTTTAGACTCATCTATGTAATAGGATGCTAGGCATCCCCATAATAAAAATCATTTAAGTTTCGCCGCTTTTAATTTATTTATTGTATTTACTTTTACTCCTTGTTTACCATTAATCGTGTAAAATTTGCGGATGCGATAGCTTAGTATCAAAGAATCATCGAGATTTATGCACATACGCGACCACGTATAAGAATCTTTCATCTATGACTTATACAATTAGTATTATAAATATTTGCTTTATCATATTTTGTTACTCATACGGTTGTGCAGTAATGAGTATTTGGGACGATATCTTCCTTGATATTCATGATTCGACGCATGAAAGGTTTGAACGAGCAATCAAAGATGTAGTCTAGGCAAAGCTTTGCCAGCACATATAAAGCATCGATCTTGATTGGACAATCTCTACTCTGGAGATCAAGCACAACTTGCTTATTGGTTGCATTATTAGAGAAGCTCAAGCAATCCGACAGGCCAAGAGATTCTCTGAAGACCCTAACACTCTTCAACAAGCAATCCATCTCTCATGGGATGTCGTGCCACCTAATAAACTCGCAGTTACTCCGCATAACTCTCTGGTTGACTATGGTTGACTTTCTCTCTCCATTACTCTCTTTACCCCACAACTATCAGTACTTACTATAATGATTCCGATCCTTAAAAAACTAACCCAAACCTAGAGTTTGACCAAGTGGTTCCTCAGATGACTTAAAAACTTTTGTTGGAATATGGCTATAGATAAATAAAATCTGTAGGTGCGGGTGTGCAAGTGGATGAAACCCATATTCCAGAATAACGCCAATAGTTAAAACTAATAGTTCTTTTGTAATAGTTAAATTTTCCCTTAAAATAAGATATGACGGTTATGTTGTTTATTTTATTTTTTACTAACTGTGTCATATTATGTACCCCAATATGATATAATGTAACAAGTTTGTTTGATGTACCTCTACTTAAAATTTTATCCATCAATCAATTATTTATATATGATGGTTAATACTCACACAACTACCAGTGGAACCCAAGAGGAACGGTTTGTTCCACAGATACCTAATCTAACTACCACTAATGAAGGAATCATGTGTTGTCTATAAGAATTAACTATACTATCCCAGTAATAACAACACATGCCACCATAACTACTAGTTAATAATAACATACCAGAAGAAACTTGAAGGATGAATTCCCTTAAGGAATTTCTGAAGAAAAAACCTGCAGCATTCTTTAGGAAGCCTAGTGCAGTTGAAGAAAAAAATGGATCCGTCAAATACTCAAAGTGCTTAATGGAGTGACATTAACCCTGAACTTAGGGTAAGCTTGGTTTCATACCTATTCAAAGGATAATCAAACTTCTAATTAAAGTCTATTTTACATTCTCAAAATGTGAACGAACTAACCTGGGATCAGTTTTAAGGAATTTTCTTCAACAAATACTTTTTAGAGTCCGCAAGGGATCAAATGACCTAGATTTGCTAAGACTACAACAACAACAAATTATTATATCCTAGTATGAGGCTAAGTTCACTGAATTTTTTCACTACATTGACACTGAACCCAAAAAAGCAAGCATTTTGAATGAGAATTATGCTAGAACATCAAATCCTCCATCATTCCATTGCAGGTCTGAGTGTTTAATCGAATAGTCAAAATAGCATCCCTTATAAAAAAAAGGAACTCCGTAGCCAATAACACAACCTGAATCTCTACTCCTTCCTAAAATCCCTATGTCATTAGGAATTAGCCCAACCAATGAGATCACCCTTATAACATGCCTAAAGATGGTCGAGTATTCAGTAAAATTCAACACAACCACAGTAGACCTTTGGTGCATTATCACAAATGCAACCAAGTAGGACACCTTAGGCCCCAATGCACTATCTTACACATTCCACCTCCTTCTACTTCCCTTAACTTTATCAAACCTTCCTTTAATAATTCAACCAATAACTCTAACTTCCCACTATAATAAAACCTTTAAAAGAAGCAAGAACCCCTCAATAGGAACCAAGGTCATAATTTATGTTCTCTCCCAGAGAAAAATCCAAATTACCATGGTGTTATCAAAGGTAATATTCCTTTTTGTAATATCTTAGCACATATACTTATTGATTCCGGATCCACACATTCTTTCATTAGTCATTCATTTATGACTCGTATGCAATTATGTTCTAGTCTATTAGCTCATTCTTTTACTATAGGAATGCCAACAGGAAATATGGCCATTACTAGTAATATTTGTAAACATAATCCTTTACATTTTGGAAATAAGACATTAACCATAGATTTGATAGTTCTCGACTTAACATAATTCGATTTGATAATAAGAATAGACCTTTTGCCCCGCATTTTTCTCATATTAGTTGTCATGAAAAAAAATGACATTCAAACCACCCTATCACTTTTATTTTATTTCCAAGGAAGAAATCCCCACCAACCTCTACTTTTTTTTATTTATGAAAAGGAAACCTCTTCTCTTTCTACCGTCTTGGCCACACATAAAGATGTGTTTCCTAACGACCAAGAATACCCCCACCTTAGTAAATTGATTTTTTATCAACATGTTGCCAAACATCTCTTCTATATCAATACCCCTTAGTAAATGGCTCCTTTAGAATTGAGAGAACATCAAACGCAACTAGATGACCAACTCAATAAAGTATTTATACGCCCCAGTACCTCACCTTGGGGAGATCCGATTTTATTCATGTGAAAGAAAGATGGATCTTTTGGGTTATGTAGATATTATCGAAATTTAACCAAGTGCCTAGGGTAGGTGATCTGTTTTTATGAGGGTCAAAGATATTTTTGAAAACGTATTTAAGATTTGGAAATCACTAACTTCACGTTAGGGAAGAAGAAATATCCAAAATTGCTTTTCGAACATAATATGGTCATTTTGCATTCTTAACCATGTCTTTTGGTTTAACAAATGCTCAGTTGCTTTTATGGGCTTAATGCATAGAATATTTTTCCATTTCCTGGATCAATTTGTGATCGTCTTTATAGATGATATATTAATTTATTCCAAGACCATGGCCGAACATGAAGAGAACCAATGCTAGGCAATGTAAGCCCTGTGAACATCATCTTTACACAAAACAAAGTAAATGCGATTTCCTTATGAAAGTGGTAAAATTCCTTGTACATGTAGTCATTGAAATAGGTATACAAGTAGATCCAATAAAAACCACTACAATACTTGAATTTCCTCAACCCACCAACCTCATAGAACTACGTATCTTTCTAGGACTCATCGGATATTATCTACTCTTTAGATGAGGATTTTTTCGAATCACCATACCTTTTATGAAGATGACCAGAAAGGATGTACGGTTTTTATGGACTTTTTAATACAAGCAAGCCTATTATACCATAAAGGAAAAGTTAACCACCACCCCTATCCTGACCATTCCTTCCAGTAACAGCAGCTATGATGTTTATACCGATGCCTCCCTATAAGGACTCGATTATGTATTAATGCAATAAGGGAAAGTGATCGAATACGAGTCACGACAATTGAATATTCACGAACGTAACTACCCATTACACAACTTGGAATTAGGAGCGGCAGCCTTTGCCCTGAAAATCTGGAGATGTTCTCTCTATGGAGAAGAATTTTAGGTATTTTCTAGTCATATAAGTCTTAAGTAAATCTTCATGCAAAAGAATCTAAATGTCCAAAAAAGGCAATGAATAAATTTTTTTAGAGGACTACAAGTTTAACTTACTCTACCATCCTAAAAAATGTAATGTGGTTGTTGATGCCTTGCACTGTAAAGCCCGAGGAAGCCTCCATAGTACGTTTCTATTCTTAGAAACAATTGGAGATTGCAATCTACAATGAGACTCCTCTGAAACCTAAAGTATCCTACACAAAATTATATCTCTCCCCATTTTACATAAGAAATCATTGACCTCCATGACCAAGATGAATTTTTTCATTCCCAAAAGCAAAAACTCCAAAACAACCTCATCGAGAAAGATTGGACTTTGGACCCCGAGCATGGGTTAAAATTTAGAAATTGAGTATGTGTTCATCTCATATCCTCATTACAAGAAGAAATTCTATAAGAAGCACACCATTATAAATTCATGATTCACCCCAGAAGCACCAAAATGTATCAAAACCTCAAGCAACATTATTGGTGATCAGGTATAAAAAAGGACATTGGTTATTTTATAGCAAAGTGTTTACCTTGAGAACAAGTGAAGATTGAACATCAGCATCCCGGCGGTCTACTCCAACCACTCTCCATCTAAAAATGGAAATGGGATCATATAACCATGGATATTATCAGCGAATTACCCTAAAATTTTCAAGGATACAATACGATATGGGTCATCGTAGATTGCCTTACGAAATCTACCCATTTTCTACCAACTACATCCACTGATTCTTTCCAACGATTAAGCAAACTTTACATCAAGGAAATTGTTAGAGTCCATGGTTTACCTATCTCCATCATGTTCGATCAAGACCCCATATTTATAGAAAGATTTTGGAAAGTCTTACAAACCTCTTAGGAACCAAACTCTACCTAAGCACTGTTTTTCATCCTCGGATCGATGGACAATCTGAACGGGTAATCCAAACTCTGGAAGATATGCAACGATCCTATACATTAAATTATCCTGATTTAACGAATAATCATCCCACCTTAATCAAATTCTCCTATAATAACAACTACCAGACCAGCATTTAGACCACCCCTTATAAATCCCTCTATGGACGACCCTACTATTCGCCTTTATGCTGAATGAATCAGGAGAAAATAGTATGCTTAGACCCGTGATTATTACCAACACCACATAAATGATACACCTTATTCGAGAAAAATCGCATTCATCCCAGAGCTGCCAAAAGAGTTACGCCAACATCCATCAAAAACCCTTAAAATTTCAAATAAATAATCATGTTTTCTTATGAGTATACCCAAGGAACGTGATAATTGAATTTAGAATAAGGAAAGCTAACACCACGCTATGGGCAATAGTAGATAAGAATGGTAGCCCCACTGGAATATCTGTATAGCAACTTATCAGTTTCTAGGATTTTCGAATGTTTTCTACATGTTTTTTCATTTAGATATGGCATGATCGAATAATAATGTATTTTCGTTTATTTTAGACTCATCAAGGTAATAGGATGATAGGCATCCCCATAGTAAAAATCATTTAAGTTCCACCACTTTTAATTTATCTATTGTATTTACTTTTTGTTTACCAATAAACACATAAAATTTGCAGATGCGATAGAAAACATCATGTACTTGTTGAATGTGGTTTGGTAAAGCTTATTGATAATCCATCGAGTCAACTCTAACCAAATTCCTAAAGCGACAGGTGTAGCAGGGTGCCAACTTCCCCTTAGACCTAAATCTGACTACCCCTTTCATGGGGGAGACTCATAGAAGTACCTAATTTCCCACCTAAAATTCTAATTTTCTCCATCTCTTATCGGTGTAACTCTTCTGATGATATTATGTTCTCTTAATTCGTGCTCGTATGAGTGCCACCTTCTCTAAGTTACCTTAAATGATATCTGGCCCAAACATCCCAAACTCCCCTAACTACAACCAAAAGTTAAGCAAATGACATGATATCCCATATAGTTACTCGTAAGGTGCCATGCTAATAGCATACTGATGACTATTGTTGTAAGTAAACTCGATGAGAGGTAGATGCTTATCCCAACCGCCTTTCTTATCAAACGCACACGCCCAATGATATCCTCTAAAATCATATTAATTCACTCTATTTGACCATCCGATAGAGGGTGAAATGTCGTACTCAAATTCAAATGAACTCCCATAGCCTCCTGAAAACCTCTCCATAACTAAGGTATAAAATTTTTTGTCCCGGTCGGACACAATATCATGTGGCAGACCATGAAGTCGTATAATCTATGTTATAAACAATTTGCCATATTATTTGGATGTGAAATCCATTTGTACTAGAAGGAAATGATCCACCATTGTCAACCTATGAACTATTACCCAAATAAAATCATGACCTCTATGGAAACTCGACAATCCCACTACCAAGTCCATGTAAATGCTCTCCTACTTCCACTTAGCGATCTCCAAAGGCTATAAATCTCCCACCAGTCTTTGTGCTCTACCTTTACTAGTTGAGAGGTGGGACACTTAGACACAAAGTTTGAAATATCTTTATTCATGTCGATTAGCAAATATATTTTACGCAATAATTGATACATCGTATCCCCTCCGGGATGTACCATGAATCGTGAGTCATGGGCCTCAGTTAAAACTTCCATCCTTAAGTAAGAATTATCTGAAACTACCAATCGTCCCTGAAATATCAACCCACCACCTGAACTGATAGAGAACAAAGGGACTCCACCTAAAACCATCTATCACACCTTCTCCTTATATAAGGAGTCTAAAACTAGGATTGTATCACATGTGTCACCATGTCGGGTATAACGGTCACTACCCCTAAAAAGGCCTCTGATAAATCTAATACTCGGGAGAAACTCCACGGTTCTACCCATATATTAAACAAATCCTTCGCATACCCTGTTCATAATGCTGTCAAAGTGACTATCAGTCAATAACTCAATGAATTTACCACCGTATTCTCTTTTCCTGAGTGGTACTCAATCGAGAAATGATAGTCCTTTACAAACTCAAACCATCGCCTTTGTCTCATATTCGTCTCCATATACTTAACAAATATTGGAGACTCATGTGATCGAAATATAATGTAAAGCTCTCACCCAATAGATAGTGCCTCCAAATATAAAGGGCAAAGATTACTTCTGCCAACTCTAAATTATGAGGGGGTTACTTACCCTCGTGAGGCTTAAGCTTTCGAGACACATAACTAATAGTCCTCTCCTCCTGCATTAGTAACCCTCCTAATCCTGGAAGCCATGCATCTATATATACCAAATACTACATGATGGTATGTGGTAACATAAGTATTGGCATGATGCTAAGCTTCTATTTGAACTCCTCAAAAAATCTCTGTGGCAGTTTGCAATCCAAGCAAAAGGTATCCCTTTAGGGGTGAGGTGTGTAAGGACACAAATTTCCAATTGAGTCCATATATAGTTTTGGCTCAATTACGGACAAAAACATTTATTCATAGGATTGTATTTAATTGTAATATTCTCAAACCTATGAAGAGTTTGTTGAAGACGTAGCGGCAAAGAGTATAAAGCTTCATAATCATACCGGTTTCGTGCCTCGTTTATACGTCATCAACCATAGTTCCATGCTCCCAAGGTATGAATGCAATCATATAGATATAAGAGCTTGGATCTTGTTTATTGGGTGTTAGGTTTAATTAAAACTGTGTTTTATTTTCAGAAAGAATTAATTAAAACTTTAAAATAAGTTTACAAAGTTTTCTGGGCTAAAAACGAATTTTCCAAACTTTATGGAAGTTCGTTCGATATGTCGTTCGAACCAAATGTCGTTCGAACGAGATTGCCAACGACTTCCCATTATGGCATACTGTAACTTCGTTCGAAATGTCGTTCGAACGAGATGGTCATTCTAACGAGATTTTTAATGAGCTTCTAACGAGTTCATACTGGAACTTCGTTAGAAGACTCGTTCGAACGAGAATGTCGTTCGAACGAAATGTCGATCGAACGAGATGACAGGCGTGAACAGTTTTTGGCAGTTTTAAGCAGCTTTTCTCCCACTTCCCCACTTGTTTCTTAACCAAATTTTCTCAGAATTTATTATGTGCGGGAATAACATTTTCTAATCCATCTTTTTAATATCCTACTAACTCCTAGAGAGTGTTTTGAGAATAAAATCAAAGAGGGAAAAAGATCATGTTTTGAGTGTATTTTATTAAAGAGAAAAATATACACGACTTTAGTTTACACCAAAATTTGTTTCTTCCAAGTTCCCATATTCATATATCTTTCTTGGTGTTTGGCACCGGGTTTATCTCTTCCATTCAAAGAGAAGTTTCGAGTTTTCTTCTACATCCCATAAAGAAAGAAGAAGAGTTTTGTTGCGGCATTACCCACTTGGAGAAAGGCTCCTTGCTCGGGTGACGGTGACCATATAAAGTTCGATCGGTGGATTCTAAGACTGCGGTGGAGCACCAAGGTTATCCGTTAGGAAGAGGTATCTACAAGAAGAAGCATCGGGGATTGAGAGGGATCGAGTCGTGTGTTGTAAGCCTTTTTGTCTTGTATTTGTAAATTCCGTACTTAGTGGATTTGTGGCTAGGGCCGTCCGAGGTTGTTTCCCGTTGTGGGTTTTTCCTCATACATCTCGGCGTAGTGTGATTAATTTATTTTTATCTTGCATAATGAATTAGAACTCATGCTTAGGGTAATTCAAGATAAAAATGGTTTTAATTGTCACACTTAATTTAATTGGGTGCTAATTAAATTTGGATAATTGTTTATTTAATTCAAGTCATTTGCTAAAATTGGTTTGGCCAAACTTTGGAATATTGATAATTATGACTTAGGCAAATTCTAGGACTTGAATGAACTGGTTTAAGTGAAATTTAATATTTGTGTGTGTTTAAATCATTTTCACTTGGGTTTAATTTTAATTTGAATTTGAAATTAAAATTTTGTTTTAACTGAACCATCACCTTTTATGCTTCCGCATAGTATCTACAAGAAAAGTAAATATAACATTAAAAGGTTTTTTTTTAAAGGATTTAAAATCGGGGGATTTGATTTTACAAATTGGTATCAGAGCCAAAGCGATAAATTATTTCGTTAAAGATCCTTTAAATAATTTTTGGCTAAAATGAAATTTTCCCCATTTTCTAAATTTTCTATTTCGATGGTTCTAACTACGCGTATTGAAAAGCACGAATGAAATCGGCACTAAAATCTATCAACGAGAGAGTTTGGATGTCTGTTGTTAATGGGTGGTCCCCACCAACTCACTTAGTTGAAAATGAACGTGTTCCCAAACTGGACGATAGATGGACTGAGAATGAGTTTAAACTTTTTAATTTTAATCTCTGTGGTTTGAATGCCTTGTTTAGCGTTGTCACACCAGATGAATTCGGACGTATTATGACGTGTGAAACTGCTAAAGAAGATTGGGATATTTTATAGCTAACTAATGAAGGAACTAGTGTCGTTAAAGCTTCGAAACTCTAAAACCTCACCACTCAATTTGAAACTATCAAAATGAACGATAATGAAACTTTTGATGAATTTCATGCTAGACTTTTCGATATTGTCAATTCATCTTTTAATTTGGGAGAGAAAATACCCGACAACCGAGTTGTAAAGAAAATTTTAAGGTCCCTACCCGATAGATTTATTCCAAAAGTGACCGTTTTAAATTCTTTACCAACTTTAGCCTCTACGAAATTAAAAGAGCTTGTAGGTGATTTACAAACCTATGAACTAGATATGTTTCCCTCTAAAACTGAAAAGAAAATAGAAAAGGGTGTTG
This sequence comes from Sambucus nigra, assembly GCA_949130495.1. NCBI lineage: Eukaryota > Viridiplantae > Streptophyta > Magnoliopsida > Dipsacales > Adoxaceae > Sambucus > Sambucus nigra. Next base: position 375,162,567 of record OX422214.1, on the reverse strand, counting down.
CTTTAAAAGCCGGAAAAGAGGTCAAACAAGTAGTAGAGAGCGAGAGTGATAGTGACTCGGAAGACATGGCTTTGTTTGCTCGAAAATTTAGAAAATTTCTTAAATTTAACAAAGATAAATTTAAAAATGATTTCAAGAAATTTGAAACTTCTAATCATGACAAAGTCAAGAAGATCCCTAAACCTATTAATGAACAATTAAATAGGGACGAGTCTAATAGGTGTTTTGGTTGTGAGGGTTATGGCCATAGGGCTTCTGAATGCCCCACTAAGCTAAGGAAAGAGGGTAAACGACCCATTGCATATAATGCGACCCTTAGTGATAGTGATAAGGAAGTGGGACCCGATTGCCCCACTAAGCCTAATTTTGTGGCTTTTATGGCTAGTCATGTGAGTGATAGTGAGAACTCATCGATTGATGAAACGTTAACACATGACACTTCCAAGGTCATAGTTTATGATTCTCTTGTTTTTGATGATAGTGAGAGTGGAGAAGAAAGAGAGAGTGAAAATGAAGAAGAGGTTAATGTGAGTGAACTTCAAAATGATTTTCAAGAACTTTATAAAGAATCTATTAAATTGAAAAGAGCTAATTTGAAGTTAGAAGCTAGTTTAAGAGAAAGTGTCAAGGTCGTTGATGATAATATGTTGGTTGAAGACCTTAGGACACGAGAGAAAGCTCTTCTAGAGAAGCTTGAATATATAGAAGGCGAGAGAGATAGCCTTAGGGGTTTAATGGAATCGTTGAATAAGGAGCTTCTTGCTTTTGAAGAGCGAAATGTTTTATTAGAGTCTAACATTTTAGAATTGCAAAATAAATTAAAAGACTCTAGTAATGTCAAATTTGAATTGTAATGTCGTTCGGAAAAATTAGATAAAATCTTAGGAAGGGTCCAAATTAAAAATGAAATGTGTGGTTTAGGCTTCAATACTTGTAATGAATCTGATCATAAAGCCAAGACCAACGTTTTAGGAGAATCTACTAGGAAAGCATTTAGAGATCACTCCTTAGGTAAATATTTTTGACATGTTTTTACCTGTACACATTGTGGTCGAAAAGGTCATCTTAGGAAATTTTGTTTTGATCTTAAACGAATTCCTAGAAAATCTCAACATAAAGCAACCAAAGTATTTAAAACTCCTACACCCCTAGATAGTTACTCTTCATTAATTTGGGTTAGGAAATCCGACTTGGTTTCCTTGCATAATAGGGTTTTTGATTATCATTTACTATCACATGCTTCCTCCCTTACTAAATCTAAAGGATGAATGTTCTAGTCTTTTGCATACTTTAGCGTTTGTACTTCATGCTATATTCACATGCTAAATGTATGCTTGTTTAATCATTTTCTAGTCCTTACTTTATATCATATCACATGCTAGAGTAATTATTTTTGTTTATCATTTGAAGTTTTTATCTCTTATTAATTTAAGGTTAAAGAAAACATTCAAATGATTTTGGTTTGTCTTTTGAGTATATATTTTTCTTTTTGGTTATAAATGTCAAAAACTCAAAAGATTTTATTTTGTGTGTATTTTTTTTGTTTGACACACTTTAAGTGGCATATACTTGTGTTTGAATCCCTCCTTTAACGCTCCCATGTGGCTAGAACTTTTGGTTTAAATTGTCAATCCTTAAAATGTTCTTTACCATATTTTTATGGAGTAGTTGGATTTTGTGTTAGTTAAATGGATTCTATTTTTATATGCCTCTATTCACACATGCACGATCTCTTTTAAAATTTTAACTTCATATGTATATTTGAGCTATGTGAGGTGTTCTCCTACCAATCTTGTCATCTACATATTTGTGACCTAGGAGGACTAGTGCATGTCAAAATCCGTTGCACATGAGATTTGTGTGAAAAATGAAAACATGATAAATATAAATGTGCACGGGGAAGGGCTCCTAAAGGACTTAGTGATCCTTTGCGATTGTAAGCCACCGTTTGAAATGGACCTAAAATAAATACGTGGTCTAAAGGCCTACAAACAGAAAAATGGCATTAAAAAAAGGAAAAATAATTTGCCAAGGCCTATGTTTGATTGATATATTCATTCAAATTTAATAGAAATGCATATTGAGGGAGATTGGATGGTATATCAACGGTTTGCACAATGTTCGTTTATCCTAGTTTCATATCTCATGTCATGACTCTATTGGTTTGTAGAATCATCAATATGCTAGGCTTGTATGCATTGTGTATGTTTGTTCATTGAGTTCAATCTATATTGTCACATGAGGTTATAGTTAAATGTGATAAAGTTTGCAATCAAATGCGAACTCCGAGAACATGTTTTTAAGTGATTGGGTCTAAATTTAATTGTTACTAGTTCACACCCCAATACTTTCGTTTCCATATGACACATTTTTGCCATACGAGTGTGCAAACTTATTGTATTTTGTGTCATGTGTGTGTTTATATCTATATATATATATATATGTGTGTGTGTGTGTGTGTGTGTGTGTGTGTGTGTGTGTGTGCGTGTGCATTATTGATATATTTCTAGTACATAAATATATGGTATTTTGTTTTGCCTTTGCCTTGCTGTCTAGTCCTTCTATGCGTATACTTTAGTTTTGGTATCTCCCTTGGATTAGTTATGCTTTTGTTGCCCATATGCTTTCATGTCTTATCACTTTAAGCTTCAACATGCTTTTATATTTGTTCTTTATCCTTTGCATATTCCTGAACAAAAATGGGGAGAATGATAGGGGAGAAATGGTATCTTATCCTATTATAATCTTATCTAAGTTTAGGAGATTTAACTTAGGAGGAGTAGCTAACTTCTTGGGTTGATCATTTTGATAAAGGGGAGAATTAATTTTGGGGGAGTATTTATTTTAATTGCTTTAAATACTTTGATATTCCCTATGCATTTGATAAGTTTGCTTAAGTGTGCAGGAATTCTTCTAAAGTGGCATCTTTCAATGGCAAAGCGTTTGGTCCTTGGTTTGGGTCAAGTTTGGGTGGGTTATGTTTTGAGTCTAGTGAGCTTGACGGCCCTTTAGGATTTTTGTTTAGTTTTTGTCCCGGAATAGCCAATGGGGGAGATTTGTAAACACACAAATTTCCAATTGAGTCTATATCTAGTTTTGGCTCAATTCCGGACAACAACAATTATTCATAGGATTGTATTTAATTTTAATATTCTCAAACCTATGAAGTGTTTGTTGAAGACGTAGAGGCAAAGAGTATAAAGCTTCATAATCATGCCGGTTTCGTGCCTCGTTTATACGTCATCAACCATAGTTCCATGCTCCCAAGGTATGAATGCAATCATATATATATAGGAGCTTGGAGCTTGTTTATTTGGTGTCAGGTTTAATTAAAACTGTGTTTTATTTTCAGAAAGAATTAATTAAAACTTTAAAATAAGTTTATAAATTTTTCTGGGCTAAAAATGAATTTTCCAAACTTTCGGGAAGTTCGTTCGATATGTCGTTAGAAACGAGATTGTCGTTCAAACCAGATGTCGTTCGAACGATATTTCCAACGACTTCCCATTATGGCATACTGTAACTTCGTTCGAAATGTCGTTCAAACGAGATGGTCGTTCTAACGAGATTTCTAACGAGCTTCTAACGAGTTCATACTGGAACTTCGTTAGAAGACTCGTTCGAACAAGAATGTCGTTCGAACGAAATGTCGTTCGAACGAGATGACAGGCATGAACAGTTTTTGACAGTTTTAAGCAGTTTTTCTCTCACTTCCCCACTTGTTTCTTAACCAACTTTTCTCAGACTTTATTATGTACGGGAATAACATTTTCTAATCCATCTTTTTCATATCCTACTAACTCCTAGAGAGTGTTTTGAGAGTAAAATCAAAGAGGGAAAAAGATCATGTTTTGAGTGTGTTTTTATCAAAGAGAAAAATATACACGACTCTAGTTTACACCAAAATTTGTTTCTTCCAAGTTCCCATATTCATATATCTTGCTTGGAGTTTGGCACCGGGTTCATCTCTTTCGTTCAAAGAGAAGTTTCGGGTTTTCTTCTACATCCCATAAAGAAAGAAGAAGAGTTTTGCTGAGGCATTACCCACTTGGAGAAAGTCTCCTTGCTCGGGTGACGGTGAACATATAAAGTCCGATCGGTGGATTCCGGGACCGCGGTGGAGCTCCAAGGTTATCCGCTAGGAAGAGGTATCTACAAGAAGAAGCGTCGGGGCTTGAGAGGGATCGAGTCGTGTGTTGTAAACCTTTCTGTCTTGTATTTGTAAATTCCGTACTTAGTGGATTTGTGGCTAGGTCCGTCCGAGGTTGTTTCCCGTTGTGGGTTTTTCCTCGTACATCTCGGCATAGTGTGAATAATTTATTTTTATCTTACATAATGAATTAGAACTCATGCTTAGGATAATTCTAGATAAAAATGGTTTTAATTGTCACACTTAATTTAATTGGGTGCTAATTAAATTTGGATAATTGTTTATTCAATTCAAGTCATTTGCTAAAATTGGTTTGGCCTAACTATGGAATATTGATAATTATGATTTAGGCAAATTCTAGGACTTGAATTAATTGGTTTAAGTAAAATTTAATATTTGTGTGTGTTTAAATAATTTTCACTTGGGTTTAATTTTAATTTTAATTTTAATTTGAAATTAAAATTTTGTTTTAACTGAACCATCACCTTTTACGCTTCCGCATAGTATCTACAAGAAAAGGAAATATAACATTAAATGGTTTTTTTTAAAGGATTTAAAATCAGGGGATTTGATTTTACAAGGTGAGTCAATGGTCCCATAATATTTGAGAACCCTTGAATGAACCTCTTGTAGTATCCCTCTAAACCCAAGAAACTCTTAACCTCGATGGAATCGTGGGTTGTCCCCACTCTACAACAGCAGTAATTTTCATAGGATCCACTGAAATCCCAGCTGAGGATACACCATGGCCCAAGAAGTGTACCTCTTGTAGCTAAAACCACACTTAAATAACACTGTGTATAACTTATGTTCCCTTAGCAGTTGCAAAACCAACCGTAATTTTTTTTCATGTTCCCCTTTAGATCGCGGGTATTTCAAATGTCATTGATAAACACAATGACGAACTGATCCATAAATGGTCAAAATACCCGATTCATCATATCCATGAACATTACGGTGCATTGGTCAACCTAAATAACATGACTCGAAACTCACGTGTACCATATTGCATTAGAAAATCTGTCTTTTGAATGTCCTCCTTCGGCATACATAATTTGTGATACCCTGAGTGCAAGTCAATCTTAAAAAAGAATAACTCTCCCATCAATTGGTCGAATAAATCATCGATACACGATAATGGATACTTATTTTGTATTGTAACTTTATTCAACTCATGATAATCTATACATAAGCAAAGTAACCATTTATCTTCTTTACACATAAGAGTGGAGCTTCCTACGAATACATACTCCTCTGTATGAACCCCTAGATCAATAACTGTTCGATCCTCTCATGTAGCTCCCTCATCTCTAATGGACCATCTGGTATGGTGCCCTCTCTATGGGACTGGTGCCCGACATTAAATCTATGGAAAACTCTATATCCCTCGCTGGTCGTAATCTTGGCACCTCATCACATACGTCCATAAAATCCTGAATAATCGGTCTCGAGTCTAATAATATAGTGACCTCCTCAAACAAAGTAGCATCAATGTAATATAAGTGTGAGCTAGACCCTCCCTCGAGTCTAAGTATAGCAACAAAGAACATATATGAGCAGGGAATAGTAAACACAATCTCTTTCCCACTGCAATCTATCTGTGCATGATACTAAGATAACAAATCCATGCCCAAAATGATACCATATGTCCACATATCCAATAATAAAAGTCGACAGAAAAACACAATCAATTGGTCTCTACTTCCATTCCTCTACAAATGTGGCATAAAGTAGAACCCCTACATACTGGGGTATCCACGTGTGAAAGCACATCCTCGGCTATATCTACCAATCTCAACGTAAATAAAAATACATAACTAGAAAATGAGTGTGACATGCCCATAACAAACAAAATACATACATAACTACTATAAATGTAAAACATACCCTCAATTGCCTGAAGCTGAACTATATGGCATGCTTGATGGACGTTGTATACACGTACGTAGTGAAGTTATGGGCATCCATGTGCTTGAGGCAAAGACGGATGCAGTGATGGAAAGGCCTAGTACTGTGGGGAGGCTAGAAGAGCTTGTTACTACCCTTGATATCCTGCATGGTTTCCCTTAATAAAATTGTGGAAAGAATAACCCCACTCCTAATAATTATAGCATTGTCCCCTAATGGGATGATCCTAACCACTACTCGGCTATCCCTACCCTTGGGACCTAATTTTACGTCTCAGATATTAGCCATGTTTCTCCTATCCCCACTGACCCTGTTGGATATACTAACCCTGGCCTGAGTGGCCTTATCCCTGGTCACCCTGACGACATAAATCATCTTCTCTAAATTCTTTCGGGGGATGCTCCCCCTGAATTTTCCCTCGTTGGAGCTCTGAGCCTTCATTCCTTTTGGACAACTCACTTGACTCGACAGCCTTCGATGTTTGTTCGTCCCCCACTTTCTGCTCCTTTAGTTTTTTCTTGCTAACAAACCCCCTAAAATCCTAGCACTATAGTAATGCAACATCCACTATCTAAGTGTACGTAGAATATGCTGAATTACCCATCAATGTTCATCTAATCCCCGATGATAGGTCTCTGAGAAACCATCATATCTTCTTCACCACTAATCCCCTATCTCGGGAGAAAAGTGTATCAGATGACTAAATTCCTTCTCATATTTCATAATTGTGTGGTGTTCTTTCTTCAGTCAATCAAACATTTCCCTTAAGGCTTGTCGTTATGATGGAGGGAAATATTTGCCTTCAAATCTCTCCTAGAACTGCAGAATAGTCATCTGTGCCCGATCCTCTACGGCGGTAAAAACTCCCATCACTATAGGGAATCCCCTACAAGTCTAAAATTAGTGGTGCTAGATATCGGTGCATTATAGTAGGCGTAAATGTCTCTCAATGCCATGCCTCCATTACAATGCAATAATAAGTCCTATAGATATTAAGAACTCTAGAGGGAGCCTTTTCTCGAAGGCAATGACAACTCTCTCCCAAACTTATACAGCAGGTTGGGTAGGCTCAGGTTCTACCACGGGTGGTGGTGGATAATATTGTTGCGTGGCTGCCATCATTGTAACTATTGTATATACGATAATAGCAGCTAAGTTGGCCTAAGATATAATGGGTGTCTATCCCTATTGAGGTGGTGGAATTGGATGCGACTACTGTTGGGGTGTCTTTGCATCTGACTAAGCACTAGCAACTGGCCGTGGTCTAATAACTCGTCAGCATCGTGTGTGTACCATCTAAAAGATAGTAAAAAAAGCATATAAGTACACGTACAGAGATAGAGTAAAAATTCTAAATGATAAGAGATAAAGTATTATTGAAGTCTATGCATAAAGTGATAGATGCACTCAAGATCCTAGGACACTTGGAATGCTCTAATACCAATTATGACACCACATAAAATTTAATCTAGATTGATCAGGTCTAAAGTAAATAAAATGGGAGTCTAATCAATTTAGTATCATTATAACCATAACTATAATAAATTAAGACATCACATAAATGACTGAAAAATAAATATGCTAAGCACAAGTGACTCTGATACAAAAACCAACATAAAGTAATGGAATCCTCGCAAACTATAATTGTCTCATACTACATGTCCATACTGAATAAAAGAGTCACTAACTCAAATCTAAATTTGACATAAATGATAAATGGAATATAAAGAATGAGGACGTAGACTCAACACCAACATCCTATAGATCAACAACAGAGAGGAGATCATCGGATCAGAGGTGAGTTGCACTAGTGGCCTATCTCTTTAAAAACCTTAATAGGAGATGCTAACAGAAAGTCTAGGTATTATAATAACGTAATTGATTTTAGTTCACAATATAACTAATAAATCCGGTTATATGATATAAGATTAACTTCATTAAATTTACCCCAAATTGCAAACACTTAAAGCAAGCAAATATTATTTTAGGCAGGAGGTCTCGTTTCTTTCTAATTTTAATCTTCTTAATCCTAATTAATATGTGAGCATGCAAGATTCAATTGTAAAGATAAAGAGATAATCCACAACATGCCAATGTACGAGAAAAAATAAATGGGAAAAACCTCGGACGACCAGGCTTAGACAAATTCATAACAGATATAGCTTTATAAGAAGACTCAAATGACTAACAAAACTTGACTCCATAAGTGTCCGCATATGCAATCTTCAAAATTTCCTTTCATGGATCCGTGAAATGCAACACGACTTCACAACAAATCCTTGCCTCGGTATCCCCTAATTTCCTTTACCGTGTCCAACAGTGTAGAATCCACCGCATAACTAAGAACATATGATGGGAGAATTTATGTTGGTTTAGTTTAAGAAAATTTAATAAAAAAGCATTAAACATATTTGGATAGGCTTTTTCAAAGTGTATTAGACCTAAAGATTGATGAAAAAGGCATCTTGAAAATTGCCACCATGCAATTCTATCAAAATATTTTTTTCGAAAATGTGGATTAGTGGAAAAAACTAAACAAAAACTAATTTTCTTGAAAAATGCATTAGGACATTCGAATGACGTGGTACCTTATTCGAATGATGTACCTGGTCTCAATCGAATGTGAATCAAATGAAGTATCAACTAGACTCAAGAGAATGTAGAAAATGGATCGTTGGAACTCATTTAAATTTCATTTGAACGAGGGTCCCGATCTCGTTAGAACGAGCTTCGAACAAATCTGCTGTTAAGATTCTAGCGAAGGCAAAGCTTTCAAAATATCTTCTCATTGGATCTCTCACTTGAATGATACATATATTAAAAATCAATTTTATAAATCAAAATTATTTTTTAAAACAATCCTATTTTTATAAAGGTATAAATATAAAATCATTTTTTTATAAAACTAAAGTCTTAACACTTTTTTTATAATTTGTCTATAAAATTTGTACATTAACATTACTTTATAAAAATTATTTTTTCTTAAAAAATAAAATATTTATATTTATAAGAACAACCTCTTAAAACACAATATATATTAAGAAAAGAAGTTAAAGACTCCTATGTTTATAAATTTACTTTATAAATATACATTTTTTTATATATAATAAAAATAATTCATACTTGTCTTCATAAAATCAAGTTTTATAAAAAAAAAAAAAAGATTTTTTTAAAAGAAAAAAAGAGTTAAAACTATAATTTTTATAAAAAAATTATTTTATAATCATATTTTTATAAAAACAGTATTGTTTTAAAAAAAGAATTAATAAAAAAATTATATATATATATATATATATATATATATATATATATATATATATATATATATATATATATATATATAATAAAATAATTTATACATACGTTTATAAAACCAAGTTTTATAAAAAAAAACATTTTTTATAGATAAAAGGAGTTAAAACCATAGTTTTTATTAAAAAAAATAATTTTATATTTTTATTTTTATAAAAACAGTGTTGTTTTAAAAAATAATTTATATTTATAAAATAATTTTTTAAAAAGATTATTTATATGTGTGTGTGTGTGTGTGTGTTTTATATTTTTTAAGAAAGAGCAAACAAACTTTTTTAGTAAAAATTATCCAATGTGATCCGAATACATGGGTTTAGGCAATGGTGAAGTTTTTGTTTTGGGAAGGAGAAAAATAGGGTGACTTTTGGTTAGCCTTTCGATTAAATCCAAAGTATTTTTTTTTTTTTTTGTAAAGCCAAAGAGAGTGAAGAGTATGTGCCAAAGTTGAGAGTAACTCTAGAATTTATTAGCGTTAAAATGTCAAAATAATATGTCGAGACACCATATATATATATATATATATATATATATATATATACTGTTCTAAAAAATCCGCCTATGCTTAAGGCTTGGGAGAAATGCCCCGCCTTAAGTTTTTTACGCCTTATTCTTGGTAAAACCCTTAAGTCGCACTTTTTTCTAAAAATAATAATGCTTTAGTGAAACGATGTCGCATATTAAAGAATTTTTTACTAACCGGACCATTATCTCATCCAAAATAATCAAATAGTATTTTAATTTGCATATATTTAGACATATTTTTACGATATATACAATTTTAGTATTTTAATAGCCTTGTTATAGTTCAAAAATATTAAAAAATATTAAGAAAGCCCGAACGCCTTTTCACACCTTTTTACGCCAAGCTCCGCCTAGGCTTCTAAGGCTTAAGGCTTGGCCTCCACGCCTCGACCACGCCCCGCGTTTTTTAGAACCTTGATATATACACACACACACACTAGTGAAATGCCTATGCGTGAAGGCACGGCGAAAATTTGAAAAGTACATAATCGCGAAACGGCAAAAATATCATTTTTCGACAAAACAAAGCGTAATTTTTAAAAAATTGGTCATAATCTCCTTTGTATATAGTACTATTCACCCTGCTTAACAGATAACAAATTGTCAAACATTCTTCAAATAATCTAAATTCATCAAACAAATTCATATATAACATAAAATATATAATATTCATTAACTGAATTCACATTGTGCCTCAAATAAACAAAGTGTTCATTTAAAAAAATTGACATAGTCTCCTTTATTTATTGGACTATCCACCTTCTTAAGGGATAACAACCAATCCAATAATATTCAATGATTTCAAATCATCTAACAAATACTACAGTGAAACAAACGTCGTAAAAAAAATCACATATATATCAAAAGTCATCTAACAAATACTTCAACAAAATAAACTTCGGAAAAAAAATCACATATATATCAACTGAAATCATCCTGCATTATGCATTATAATAGTTATCGGTAGTTTTCAAAATATGACTTGATACAAAACAAAAAATATGGTTAGTCAATTAAAATAGCTAGTCACATATTATATAAGGTAAAGTTATTCCCACTCCAACAAAATCATGTAACACTCCATTTTATTTCAAATAAAAGTTGAAAGACTCCTATACACTTACGATTAATCCTTTCCATTATCTCACTCACACAAAAGAGCAAGGATTATATATTTAACTGTTATTCATTGGACGTTATATAATACATATAAATATTTAATTGTTATTTATAGCGTTGTTATTATAATATATAACAGTTTTTACTATTTTTAACAGTTTTATATTAAAAAAATAATTGTTTACATATATATTATTATTTTATATTAAATAACTTTTTATATTAAAAATAACTGTTTTATATTACTGTTATTTAACTATTAACTATAGATATCTATATAACTGTTATTTAACTGTTTATATATATATATATATATATATATATATATATATATATATTTGTTATTTAACTGTTAAATATATATTATATATCTAACAGATTTATATTTAAAAAATAACTATTATAACAGTTTTTAACATTTCAAACTGTTATTATAATATATAAATGTTTTCATAACTGTTTTTATATGTTCTAACATTTTAAATATTTTTAACTGTTATTTATAGGCCTGCTATTATAATATATTTAACAATTTTTATATTTTACTATTATTATAATATATTTAACAACATGTATACGTATTAAATATATGTTAATATTTATAATAAAAGACAGCCCTATTAATGTTATTTATAAATAACAGTTTTTACTAATTTAATAGGTATGGATCAAATTGGTTGTTGGATTACATGAGCTACGTTCATTTGGATCAGTGTAACGGTGTTAGTTAAAATGAATGCTAGTAATTCTATAAGTTTTGAGGATTTAAACCTCTATGATAGCTTGAAGTACATTTCAATAATTGTGCCTTGATAGAGTCATTACATTAATTTGGGAATGTTGAAAATTTTCATCAAATTTCATGTAATGACATAAAAGTAAAAGACCTTAAATTCCTAGTTCAAATCATAGGAAGTTAAAAGTAAAAATAAAAGGTTGAATTGGTAGGTAATGTAGAGAGGAAGCAAGAAATTATCTCGACAAAATAAGTGGCGAAAGCGTTGCTTAGGAAGGTTTTGGCAAAGGAGATCTCCGACTCGGGGGTGAGTTGACTGCTTAGTGGTGGGGTTTGTATTATATAGAGTGACACACATTGAAATGAATTATTGTAGCGTGCGTAGTCTACTATAAATGTCAAAGCACAATGAAAATTCATATTGAATACAAATTACCCAAATCTGTTGAAACTAAAAAACTAACATTTAAGCACTAACCGAGAATAAACGAAATCGTTAAAAAAATGAAAGGAAGAATGATATCATAATTTAAAGACATGCAAATGCAGACCCAATCAAAGTAAATCCTCTTTTTAGAAGATTAACCTTAATACAAAATAAAAACTAATTTTCAAAACCATAAACTAAAATAACAGATTGGAGAGGAGGAATAAAGAATAGAAAAAAGAACAAATTGGCGTGAAATCTATAATCCTAACTTTGATATGAGATTGGGCATAGTATTAGGAGTTTCAAAAATAGTACTGACCACTATAAACTCCCTAAACAGGATAACAATAGTGTCAAATATGCTCAAAAGGTAAAAAAAATATCAGATCTTGATCCTGTACGACATCACCTGCATAATCAAAAAAATTCATTTTTTTTTGGTTGCTAGGAAAAGAAAAACCAACAAAACGATCACCGACTCCTTTCAAATACCAAACCCGACGCGTCTTCCCTGAGGAACTGAAGGATTTTGTCCGGGGCATCTTCAATTTCAACAAAGCGGTCATGTTGCTTCCTTGCCTTTTTTGCAAGCCAATCCGCTCATCTGTTGCCTTCTCTGTGGATATGTCCAACTCTAGCATTTAAAGTTTTCTTGAGTTCCATGCAATCTTCAATGATACTGGCAAGTGGGTGATGACTGTCTTCTTCATTGTTGATGAGATCCACCGCCTCCTTAGAGTCCGACTCAATGAGGGCACGATTCCAACCTTTCTCGTGAGCCATATTGAGTCCGGAAAGGATACCTTCAAGCTCGGTATTAAGGGTACTCACACATCCATGAATTTTTTCGTAGCATCCCACGATCCATCTCCCGAATTCATCCCTAGCCAGGCAACCATACGAACCAGTCATTGTTGTTTCATCCCAACTGCCATCCGTGTTGATTTTGATAGAACCTGTAGGGGGAGGCAACCAAGAAATTAGTACAGTGTGGCCCACCCGTTTTTGATTTGCATTATGGCCAAATGCTTGTTTAATGTCCATCGCAAGCGTTTGACTAAGATGCACAATCAAAAACGGGGGAGTCACAATATTATCAAAAATGAATTTATTTCTCGCTTTACAAATATTCCATAAATAAGAGATAAAGAGGACATACCATTCTTTGTACTCTTGATTCCATATGTTCTCTACAATCCAATTAATAAAGTTAGGGAACGTACCTGTGGGCCTGAAATGGATAGGAGAATAGGTTCCCCAAACTTCACGCGCAACGTGACATTCTCTCAAAATATGCTCCATATCTTCCACACTATGACATCTAGTACATCTACTGTCATCGGATAAGCCCCTTATGACCCTTTGCTGGTTAGTGAGAAGTTTGCCATGGAAGATGATCCACAAAAAGTTTTTGAATTTCTGGGGGATTTTAAGTTTCCAGATTTTGTTCCAATAGCCATTGGGTGGGGGGGTTAAGGACTCGGTATTAAGGAGCGAATGGTAGCAAGACTTTATGGTAAATTTTTCATTTGATTTATTTCCCCAGCTCGGTCTGTCCGTTCTGGTAGTAACATGAGGTAGAGGGATATTGGCAATAGTATCAACAGTGTTACTAGGAAAACGTCTCTCAATTTCGGGGGTGTTTCAACTTTTTTTACTATTAATGAGGGTGCTGACCAACTCGTTTCCTTCACAATTCGACTCATCCGGGGGTTTCAGTGTTTCTTTCCCACACCACCAGTCCTCGAAAATGTGAATATCATCACCATTTCCGATGGTCCATTTGGTGTTATCATGGAGTGTCTTTCTGCACTTATAAATGCCTCTCCAAATGTGAGAGGCGTTCACTTTTTTAGGCCATTTTCTGGGATTTATATCATGGGTGTATTTGTTTTTTAGAACTTGAATCCATAGGGGGTCTTTTTCAGTCATCAAAAATATTCATTGATGAGTTCTTTACAAACCTCCCTCACCCAATGTCGTATCTGAGAGACTGCCTAACTCTGATGGACCTATTTCACGTGATATATACCTCTCCATGTTGCTGCACCTGAACACTAACCTACCTATATCACTTAGTCAAGTCTTTACTCGCCTTTACACTCTATTCAAAATACTCCCGACCCGTACCCTCTAAACAACAGCAGTTACCTGCTTATCCTGTACCGAAGTCCTCAGTCCTCCGTCCTTCATCAGCCAACACTTTTGATACAATACATGTTCCTACTTCGTCTTACTCACCTTATTTTTCTCCACGCTACATTACTCAACCAAATAAATCCTCTACTATATTTGATCCTAACGGCCTTCATTTAACCATACATTTAGACTTTGTCTCATCACGCACCTCTACTAACCAAAATACCCATCCCATGCTCACACGCTCTAAAGCCAAATAACTTGTTTGCACCCACTCTACTCCTTCTCCCACGGACTTTCCAAACCTCCCTTACCACATCTCCTACACCAAATGAACCTCCTAATCTTTATGTCGTCCTCTCTGACAACAAATGAAAGACAACAATGCATAAGAGTTAACAACAAAGCGAAATGCTCGTGCCTGAAGACACGATGAAATTTTTGAAAGTATGTAATCACGAAACGGCAAATATTTTCAAAGTATGTAATTGCAAATTCATCTAAAAATACATCAAACGAAACAACCATCGGACAAAATATTCAAGGTGATGTTAAATGTAACAATATACAATCAAATTTTTCATTATATTTGATCAGGAGTAGAAACGAATAACTCAACCATCAAATAATGCTATATACAATGATTTTCCATTTGGATCATCCACACTTTTGGGTAAAATGTAGTCATATAAGATGATTTCCGTCAAGCTATTCAAGCATTCTAGTATCGCAATGCGAAGATCTTGAAAACTTCACGATTTTGATAAATGATGAAATATTTTTTAGCGCACTTGAAAACTCCACTATCTTGAAAATTCCACGATCAGTTGTACCAAGTACCTCTTACTTCCCAAACATTGAGTCAATTAAATTAAACAAAAAAAACAATTGAGCAATAATCTAAATATACTTCATAATATGTACCAAATCAAGATAAATTGATATGTTGTGAAGAAGTGTTTGATTTTATCGGATCTAGTATGTATGCATACTATAGCTACTTTCATTCAGATCAGTACCTCCGGCATAAGATGACATTTATTTACCTGGTTAAAAGTAAGTCATAAGAAAAGAAAAACATGAAAACAAACCCATTACAGCTCAGATAAGATCAGTACCTCCCGCATAAGATGACAAAGGTGCCACCATGGTATTGTCCTTCAAGATAGTCCCGAGAAAAAAAGTCATACCCAAAGAAGTCAAGAGATCGAGAGAATTAGTATATAACCTTCCCTCTCCATTAACCCCCAAAAAGTCATACCCAAAGAAGTCATACCTAAGAAAATGAAAAATGATAAATACCTGTTTGTGAACTGAGAGGGGAACAAATTGGGAATTGTCCACTGATATTACTTATAACCATCTCTCTCCATTAACCTCCTACCTGCTGTTGCTGCTCCACCTAAATGAAAAATGGGTAAATAGACATTAACCCCCTACCTGTTGCTGCCCCCACGCCAGCCCGTCACCACTTTACCCCCACTCATCACCCATCTACCTGCTACTGCCCCCCACACCCATCACCCTTACCTGCTGCTCCCCCCCCCCCCCCCCCCCACACACACACACTTAATGCTGTTGCTGCTGAAAAAACAAATAGCAAATAGAAAATAGAAAATTAGTACCTTGATCATCAAAATGAATATAAAATATATACACCGCTATAAGGGACTTGAATTCCAAATATCTGAGACCCAAATTCCAAAAAGTTGAAGAGATATGAGATAAAAACTCATGTACATACTCTATTCATGTACATTTCTTTGTTAGTGCTTGTACATGATTTGCAATGAAACCAATATAGGTAATAATCGAAATGAACATAATAATAAAACCAATATAAGTAAATCACTTCCAAAATATTTGTGAAAAGGGGGAATCCAATAAAAACACACAAAAAGGTACTTGTAGTTACATCCAATTTTTCATCGAAACCGGCCTAAAAAAACATTAGTTCATAGCTTTCTACAACCCGAACAACATTTGTCACCGGAAACAATAGCCAAAAAAGTTGTAAATGTGGGGTTTACAGTATAGCATGCGCACATCCTTAAAAATTTAAGACTTTGAATCAAATATCAGTTTTCAATAATATTTCAAGGCAACATGTAAAAGTAACACAAACCGTAGAGTCTTTTAGAGGTCTCTATAGGTTGAGCAAAACATTACGCTAATGTCTAAACCAATACAAAACTATGTAAATATAATCAACTTGTAAACTAATGTCTACACTTTACAATACCCAAACAGGGGGTAATAGAACAAAATCTGTAGAAAATAATAGAAAAAAAGGAGAAACATACCTCAAATGAATTCCAATACAGTGTAGGATAATAATTAAAGAATGGTAAAGAAGTCAACATTACAATTAAAAGAAGTGGAATATTTAACTCTCTTCTCAAACCATAATACACTAATTCAATTACTACATTTAAATTGCAGTTATTCTCGTCTTCGAAACATTAACGTATTGCAATTGTATTCAAAGTTAGGAACAAAATCTTATGCCTATAAAGATTTTTAGGACCACTCAAGCTTAAAGAACAAAACTTCAAAAACTCATTTTAGATATCAAATCATTCAAAATCGATGGTATATGTTGTGAAATTGAAAAAATAGAATTTATCACTATAATCTCAATAACTCCAAAGTTAAAGGAATCTATGAAATACACATTGTATTAGGCCCTACTACTAATAATAGTAGATCCTACAGATAAGCAGGGTACCCACAATACTGGTGATGCTGGAAATAGCACCACCCTTCAAGGTGTTTGTAAGCTCAAATCAGTGATAACAATGGCAGCTCAAGTACATACAAAATATAAGAGAATGAGATAAGGAGAAGAGGATGAACACCAATATATAAGTGGTTCATCCAATTATCCCTACATCCACTGTGCAAGTGAGTGAATAAGATCACTAAAATAAGGCACTAATGGCCATGGATACAATCTCTCAAGCTTTCTCTCTCCACTGTGTAATTTGACAGAGTTTTAGTTAGGGTTGTAATTTTGGATCCCTTATCAAGGTAGGAAAAGACAACTATGTATAGTGTTTGGGGGGTGTAATATACCCCCATGCATGCAATGAGCATGTGTGTGTTGATCTAGACAATCTAATGAACACATCTATCACTGTCACATGTAGAGAATGATGATGAAATATTCTCCCACGTGAGGGAATTGATTTAGTTACAACTGATTTTATCCACCTGTTCTTATCCTTGCATATGCTTATAAATGCTTGGCCTCACCCTTGACTGGTACAACCTCAGCCTGAAAGAGTACGAGGTTAATAAAGTCTGACTATTGCCTCATCCGAGGTTATTCATGATGACCTCGGACAGGTAAACTGGTCGAGGTTAAGTCGGGAGAGTTGTAACGTCGGCCTGGGCCGATGATAGGGCTTCCATATGGTTCCCCCATATAACATTATCGATTTCGATCATTGACTGTGACGTCAGCTGAGGTCGATACCACTGTTGGAGGGTGGCTGAGTCCACGAGTCCTTGCAGACCTCGACTGATGACCAGCCGAGGTTGATGTATGAGGTAGATGTAATGTCAGTTGTGGCCGACCTAATGGATAACTGACCACATGAGTTATGAAGACCTCAGTTGTTACATGATTGTGGGGTAACTAGTAACGTCGGCTGTAGCCGACCTTATATTAGACGAGATCACTAATTGTCAGTCTTGAGCCCTTATTACCTCAGCCATCGTGCTGGCCGAGGTTGGTGCCTCCGAGCTGTCCGGTACACTTTGGGCATATCAATCACTTCCTAGCCCTTAGTTACCTATGTAAATAGGTGACTAAGGGGTATACAACTCCGAGGCTGTTCTTCCTTTTATGCCAACCTTTCTTTGACAAGTGTTAACTACTGGAGTGGATTGCGTGCTAGGCAAGTACAATGATAATGGAATTTTGGGATCCTAAGGCAATGATGGGCCTTGGGATTTGTGTCAATGTGTTTAGGGTGTTTAAACCCCTTTTCGTTCTCTTTCCTCCTCATTTCTTTCCATTTTCCCGCCTTGGTTATCTCTACAACTCTCTCTCTCTACAAGAGCTTGGCTATTGCTTTTCAGAGGTTTCCTTATTTCCATTCCTCTTCTCCTTCATTTTGCACTTCGATAGGTACTGTCTCCACTCTACTTTGCCATTTTCAGCCTTTAATTCTTATTTCTTCATTTTTCGGCGAGTTTTTTAGGTTTTCCGACCACTGTTTTGGATTTTCGATGACTTTTGTTCTTGACTATTCTTGATTGTTCTTGCTTAAAATCCCAGTTTGATCCTTAGTTAGGTTGAGTCAAGTTGTTTGTTTTTGGTTTTGGGTCCAAGTGTAAGGTCGCCTTCCTATACTCAGACCTCTTTATAAACTTATTGAGGATTCCCCTTCTCTTAAAGAGATGACTTTCGTAAAAATTAGACAGATAGAGATAGCTCGAGAGGAATCTCATAGGGCTAAGGCCTTTTCCCTCAGACCTATCTTCCTCCCACCTCTGAAGGTGGTATACCCTAAACCAGCCAAGACTGCTGTGCCAACAGAGGATCCAATTGATCCCTCTCCCATGTTTGAGTCTGAGTCATCCACCTCAGACCCTATGTCTGTAGATTCATTCCAAGAGGAAATAGATTTCTCCATTAGGCAAGATCAGGTCCCTGATCCGATCGAGGTCCAAAGTCGTGCCTCATCCCATAATAGTTCCAGCACTTCACGGACCTCTTCTGATATTGAAGTTATGGGGTCGAGTGTGACTGTCCCACCACCTATTAATGTTATTCCTCTATCGGCAGCCACAAGGGTTGAGTTCGCTTAGAGGTTCCCTGATGGTGTTCCTACACCTGCCCAAGCCGACGCTACCAGGGATGAGGATGATGGTCATGAGAGTGATGTTGATATCTCAGAGGCAACTGATATAGAGAGCACTATCAACAAGTTTGACCTCTTAGCCTTTAGGAACCTTTATTCCATATGTCCTTCTATCAAACTTAGGAGACCTTTGAGGGATGAGAGGGCCTTTGGTGGCCGAGATGGGGAAATCTGCGTATATGAGCAGATGTTTAAGTTAGGATTAAATCTCCCCATCCATCCAATAATTAGGGCCATATTATCCCATATTAACCTGGACCCTTCCCAATTATCCCCCAATGCTTGGAGGGTGATGATTGGAGCTATCGTCCTATGGAGGGCAGTCCATCACTCAGACCTTCCAGTCAGGGTCTTCACATGGTGCTACGTGACCTCCTCTGCCAGAATCCTTCCGAGCTACTACCACTTACTAGCTAGGAAGTCTGATAAGAAGATGTTATTGGTTTCTCAGACCTCAAATCATAATTGGAAACCACGATACATCTTCATCTCTAGGGAACGGAAATTTGGTACTTATGCCCCCTCTTCATCGCTAGAGCTGAAGACCCCTCTAAGGTGGGGAAAAATATCACTGGCTGCCAAAGTCGACCCTGTGTTAAGCTTGGATAACCTATAAAAGGTCAACGACCTTCAAGATCAGGAGGGGCTTGATTATATGGTCAAGTACGAGCATCTGATGACCCCCTACTACCTCTCTGAGACTGGCCTGGAGGGAAGTCCTTTAGTCGAGCTTCGTAAGTGCTTATTTTGCAAAGTTATACCTCTGATATTAATGTCTCTGATTTACTAACTCATATATATTTTTTGCAAAATGTCCAGAAGGTATATCAGACGACCTGTGGGAGATGTCTGCACTAAGCCTGATAAAGTTGGTGAAGATAGCTGGGCTCAATGCTCCTCCTCCTCTCCCGTCTAAGCAGA
Organism: Sambucus nigra; assembly: GCA_949130495.1. Taxonomy (NCBI): domain Eukaryota; kingdom Viridiplantae; phylum Streptophyta; class Magnoliopsida; order Dipsacales; family Adoxaceae; genus Sambucus; species Sambucus nigra. The sequence continues at coordinate 375,142,459 of OX422214.1, read as the reverse complement.
ATGTTGGCAATCCTAAGGTTGACGCTACAAAAAATAGGAAATCCTCCACCATTGCCTGAGAGGATCAGAGGCAAAGCAAAGACCAAAAGGGTGATCGTGTCATCCCCATCTCGTCTGATTACGCGTTAATTGCTCGTCTAGAGTAGTTGAAGATCAGTAACAACCTGATTGGTCATGGTCTCAAGCCGATGGATGCCATCGGCTCTGCGATGACCGATGCTGATAAGCGCTTTTTATGCTCTATAGATACTCCTCTGTTGGCTGAGTTTTGCCTTCACATGTCCATCTAGGTAGAGATTTTATCTTTTTTGGTAATAAGTGTAACCTCATCCTTGATCTTGGTTATCTTGATCTGATACATCTGACTTTGTGTTGTAGGGTATCCTATCTATGCACCAGTTTATTGACTGAGCCCTGAGGAATCTGCCCCTTATTGAAAAGGGAAGAGAGGCCCAGAAGGTGGAGGCTTCTCTAAATGTTGAGGTTGAATGTCTGAAGATAGTCTTGGCTAAATCTGAGAATAAAGTTAAGTAGAGGAACACGGACATTGCTAAGCTCCAGAAGGACCACACATCTGCCCTGAAGGCCAATGATGACTTTCTTCAATAAAAGGTTGATGCTATAGTGAAAGCTACCCTTGAAGATATCTCAGAGAAGATCTTGGTCGACTACAAGGTCTCTGATGAATTTATAAGCTTCGGCTTTGAATACCTTGAAAGTGGTGTTAAAGCTACTAGTAGATGGGCGACCATCAAAGAAAAAGAGCCAGGGAGTTTGACAGCCTCGGACTTTATTGGTCTCGACTATGGTAACCCTCAGATTGCTCAGGCCTTGCAAGAGGTTGAGGAGGAAGTTATTGCTCCTACAGAGACTACCCAGCCAGAAGCTACAGAGACTTAGGATGTCAACCCTCAAAATGATGGGGTTGAGGTTACTAACCCTGTGGCTGCAGACACCTAGACCATAATTTGTGAAGCTTTACTTGTATTTTTTTATTTTCATCTGTAATTATTTGTAACCTCTGATAATATTCTCTTGCACAATTTGACTTGTAATTCTAGCTTCATGTTATATCATCCTCTTTAGAGGATTTTGTTTCTTTTAATGAATGCACCTTTAGATAGTTTTTATATATCATACAATGGTGTTTGTATTAAGGTATGAAGTCTCAATATAATGGTGTCTTCATCACTAAGCTATGATGTTAGGTCTGAGGTCATCAAACTAAGATGTTACCCTTATAAATTTCACAAAATTAATGATGTTTAAGGTCTGAGGTCATCTAATTAAGATGTTTCACCTCAGACCTTATCACCAAATTAATGATGTTTTAAGGTCTGAGGTCATTTAACTAAGATGTTACCCTCATAAATTTCACCAAATTAATGATGTTTAAGGTTTGAGGTCATCAAACTAAGATGTTTCACCTCAGACCCTATCACCAAATTATGATGTTTAAGGTTTGAGGTCATCCCACTACGATGTTACCCTTATAAATTTCACCACTATTAATGATGTTTAAGGTCTGAGGTCATCCCACTATAATGTTACCCTCATAAATTTCATCAAATTAATTATGCTTAAGGTCTGAGGTCATCCAAATATGATGTTTCACCTTAGACCTTATCACCAAATTATGATGTTTTAAGGTCTGAGATCATCAAATTAAGATGTTACCCTCATAAATTTCACCAAATTAATGATGTTTAAGGTCTGAGGTTATCCAAATACGATGTTTCGCCTCAGACCTTGTCACCAAATTATGATATTTTAAGGTCTGAGGTCATCCAAATATAATGTTTCAACTCAGACCTTATCACCAAATTATGATGTTTTAAGGTCTGAAGTCATTAGACTAAGATGTTTCACCTCATAAATTTCCCCAAATTAATGATGTTTAAATGTGAGGTCATCCAAATATGATGTTTCACCTCAGACCTTGTCACCAAATTATGATGTTTTAAGCTCTGAGGTCATCAAACTAAGATGTTACCATCATAAATTTCACCAAATTAATAATGTTTAAGGTTTGAGGTCATCTAACTAAGATGTTACCCTCATAAATTTTACCAAATTAATGATGTTTAAGGTTTGAGGTCATCTAACTAAGATATTTCACCTCAGACCCTATCACCAAATTAATGATGTTTAAGGTCTGAGGTCATCAAACTAAGATGTTACTCTCATAAATTTTACCAAATTAATGATGTTTAAGGTCTGAGGCCATCTAACTAAGATGTTACCCTCATAAATTTCACCAAATTAATGATGTTTAAGGTCTGAGGTCATCTAACTAAGATGTTTCACCTCAGACCCTGTCACCAAATTAATGATGTTTAAGGTTTGAGGTCATCAAACTAAGATGTTACCCTCATAAATTTCACCAAATTAATGATGTTTAAGGTCTGAGGTCATCTAAATATGATGTTTCGCCTCAGACATTGTCACAAAATTATGATGTTTTAAGGTCTGAGGTCATCAAACTAAGATATTTCACCTCATAAATTTCACCATTAAAGCAATCTAAACAAATTATTGATACATGAACTGCTCTTCTCATTAATATTCTCATCATAACATGATATATTTACATAGAAACAATTGCAATCATCATATGTAGTACTTCTTCAGGTGATCAGCATTCCATGGATTGGAGAAAGGTTCCCCTTCGAGATTGTCTAGCCGGTAGGTACCGGGTATAACCTCATAGATAAATTTATAGGGACCATGCCAATTCGAGTGAAGATTATTTGTCTTTTGTAACGTCTTTTTCAGCACTAGGTCTCCTACAGCTATAGGTCTTGATTTCACCCTTTGATTGTAGAACTTTGTTGTTCTCTGCTGGTAGGCTGCCTGTCTAATCTTAGTGTCTTCCCTTATCTCCTCGATCAAATCTAGGTTACGCCTTCTCTCTTCCCCATTCTTCTCAGGATCGTAGGCCTGAACTCTGTGAGTGGGGAGTCCTAATTTTATAAGTATGACACCTTCTAATCCATGTGCTAATATAAATGGGGTATCCCCTGTTGGTGTCCTTGCCATTATTATATAGGCCCATAATAATGCATAAACCTCTTCCGTCCATCTCCCCTTGGCCTCTTCTAACCTTTTCTTAATCTCGTCGAGGATTGTTCGGTTCGTGACTTCGGTCTTCCCATTCGCTTGGGGTCGACCCGGAGAAGAGAAAAATTACTTGATCTTAACTCTCTCGCAATATTTCTCCAAGGAAGAATTCTTGAACTGGGTTCCATTTTCTGAGATGAGGGTGTTCAGAAGACCATGCCTGCATATGATACTCTTTCAGATAAACTGGAAGGTCTTCTGCTCTGTAATCGTGATCATCGACTCAGCCTCTACCCCCTTGGAGAAGTAATCAATTGCTACTATCAGAAATCGGTAATTATTCGCAGCCCTTGGCAATGGTCTCACCAAGTCAATCCCCCATACCACAAATGGCCAAGGGGAACTAATCTATGTTATAGGTTGATGAGGTTGATGAGGGATAGTAGAGAATCTTTGGCACTTGTCATACCTCTTCACGTAGGCTGTAGCGTCTTTAGCCAAGGTCGTCCATCGGTATCCCTGCGTAATTATCCTCTTAGCTACAGGTCTTCCTCCTATATGACTAGAGCAAGAAACCTCATGTATATCTTGTAAACGTGAGGGACCTCTGTAGGATGGACACATCTGAGGAGAAGCAGTAAAAATCCTTTCTTATATAGGACATCTCTTATTATTGAGAACTTTACAACTCTATACCTCAATTTCCTCCTTTCAAACTTTAATTCCGATAACTTTCCCTCTCTGGTATATTTGATGAGGGGGTCTATCCATGAGTCTCCTAGGTTCAAGTTGAGGAAAGAGCGGCAACCTCTTCATCCTCAATGGTCTATTTGGACTGGATTTCAACTGGTATTATCCTTCTGATGCCTGTCCTTATTGCTGAAGCCAGTCTTGCCAATGCATCTACATGACTGTTATCTTATCAAGGGACCCTCTTCATATTTACCTCTTCGAAGCCTTCTAGTATCATTCTTACCCTCTTCAGGTATTTCTTCATCCTATTATCCTTGGCCTCATACACTCCAAGTATCTCGTTGACCACCAACCTCGAGTCGCTGTGAAGTAAGAGTCGGCCAACTCTAAAGGTTTTTGCTAAGGAGAGGTCTGCTATCAAGGTCTCATATTCTGACTCGTTGTTCGATGCTTTAAAGTTGAACCTTAGTGCATATTCAATATTGGTACCATCTGGGGTTAACAGTATCAGCCCTGCACCGCTTCCACTTTTGCAAGAAGACTCGTCAACGAAGAGGTTCCAAACATCTTCATCTGAAGAGAAGTGACCCTCTAATAGGTCTCTTTGCTTGAAAAGGTACCTGTCTTCCTTATTCTCATCTATTCGTCTTCTGGCTCTACCGGACACAACCTCTTCCAGGTCTCAGAGGACATTATTGTTTGATTCATCTACGATCTTTGGATTTTTCTCAACCTCGGCCTCTTCCCATGTGAACTTAGCAACAAAGTCTGCGAGTGCCTGCCCTTTGTTGGCCAACCTGGGTTGATAAATAAGGTCATACTCTCCCAACTCAATGGCCTAGGTCATCAATCTGCCTAACTTCTCAGGCTTGTGGAGGACTTGCCTTAGTGGGAGTCAGTGAGGATGACCATAGAGTGGGCTTGGAAATAGGGTTTTATTTTCCTGGAAGCGTGTATCAAGGCGTAAGCCAACTTCTCCATTCGAGGATATTTATGTTCATTCCCTTGAAGGGCCTTACTATTAAATTTTACAGGCCTCTTTATCCCATCATCTTCCCGTACTATGGTTGTGCTTATAGCTGACTCTAAAACTGCTAGATAGACATACAACTTCTCTCCCACAATGGGCTGAGATAAGAGTAATGGGGATTCGAGGTAGAACTTTATCTGTCTAAAGGCCTTATCACACTCCTCGAACCATTTGAAGGCCTTTCTAAGCACCTTGAAAAACGGAAGACACTTGTCTGTAGCTCTAAAAACAAATCTGTTGAGTGCTGCGACTCTTCTAGTAAGCCTCTGAACGTCTTTTATACTTCTTGGTGTCTTCATATCAAGCAAATCCTTGATTTTCTCGGGGTTGGCCTCTATTCCCCTCTAATTGACTATAAATCCAAGAAACTTTCTAGCTCCTACCCCGAAGACACACTTGGCAGGATTGAGCTTCATCTTGTATAAGTCCAGGGTGTCAAAAGTTCTCTCTAGGTCTGCTGTGTGGGTGCGTGCCTTCAAGATCTTAGTTAACATATCATCTACATATACCTCTATAGTGTAATACCCCGTATTTTTGTGATATTTATTTATGGGATTAATTAAATTAAATGCGTATTAATTGGAAATTAATCCGAATTAAAATACTAGCGAGATGAGAGTTGGTATTTGAATATAATGTGCATATATGATTATATATGAATATTGAAGTATCAAATTTGTCGTGAGATTGAAATACGGCAATTTGGAAATTTTATTGAGACGCGTGTGACAGTCGCGTCAGGAAAATATTTATTTTAATTAAAAAGTGAATTTTAGTTCTATTAACCGTATGGTCATTTTGAGTGCGCCAACGCGTCCGGAAGGGTCGAAACAGTCAGAAAACACTAGCCGGGGGTTTAGTTTGGGTCCCGGGCATTTTTAGGCCATACCGGCAACGTATAAGGGTAGTTTGGTAATTTTGGATTTTGGGGAATTAAAACCTACGAAAATTGGGAATTAAAAAGCTGACTTGGTAATTCCCCACTAAACCCACTAACCACATCTTAAGACTTATTGGACTATGGGGCTTATTAGAGTTGTTTAAAAAATTCCTAAGGCAAACCCTAGCCACCTTTAGTACTTTGGAGAAGAAGGCTTGTAGAGAGAGAGATAGAAGGATTCTGCAGAGAGAGAGAGTATACTCCATCAAATCGACATCAAAAATCAGAGATTCAAATAAGGCAAGTGGTTTAATTTCAATTAATTGCAGAGAATGCTTCTTCCATGCGTAGAAATTTGTTATAATCGTATTTGTTTGGGAGTTAGATGAGAAACACATTAAATTTGGAACTAGAATCTTGCATATTGATGAGGAATTGCATGTAGAATTATATGTAGGCGATTATTCTGATGTTAATAATATCTTGGATGAAACAAAAACGGATGTTATTAGGCTCATTGATGATTTATAAATGTTAGGGTTCATGTTCATATAATTTGGGGATAAATAAAGGGATTTAAAGATTTGATGATGTTTAAGATGAGTTGGCCCTATATAAACGTTTGATTATGACCTATGAATGTTTAGTACGAATTAGGAACCTTAAAATGATGTTGGGACGATTTTTATGTGGGATTAGGAGTGAAGAAAATTGGAAAAACGAAAAAAGGGAAATCTGGGCTCGAATCTGGCCACTCGTTAGAAGACCTGCCCAGGTCATTCGAACGAGCTCGTTCGAACGAGCTTCTAACGAGTTGACCTTTGACTTCTAATGAGGGTGAAGTTCATTCGATGATTTCGTTCGAACGAGACTTCGTTAGAAATCCCACTTCGTTCGAACGAACTCTCGTTCGAACAGACTCGTTCGAACGAGACTTCGAACGAGTTGACAATTTAGGCTTTTTAGCCTGTTTCGATCCCGAGTGTCCCGTAACCTTGTGTATATGTAGAGATAACCTTCCCTTGATGATTAATTGATATATTTGGGATGTTTGGGGTATAATGATGAGTCAAACCTAGAAGTGTAGTTTGAACCTAAGGGAAAATGTGAAGTAGGACGTGAGTGTCGATTACGATGCGAGAACTATTGACGGCCTAATTTATTATATTAACCGAGAACATATAAATTGTGTAGTATTATATGTCGGTACGAAAATGAGAAGTGTACCACAAATATATTATGGTGATTATTAAGTTGTGTGAATACTTAGTATATGTATTGATTTTATGTGTATGACATACCTACCATACTTTCTATCATGGGAGGTTTACGTTCGCTTAGGGCCTTCTAATCCTTGTGTTGCCCGGATATAGATTGGTTACCTCGATGAACATAGGTCAGAGAAGGGCTTATTGGGATATTAATAAGTCTGCTGATCGTGGGAGCGCAGGTATGTGCGTGACCCATGTGATGTGACTGTGTTCGCCTCCATTATTTGTGATGTTGTTATCTGAGAACTATTCCTGAGAGATTCGGAATGCGTGATCCTTATGTACGTGATGTACCGGGATGGATAGCAGAGTATGTGTGCACCGCAGCTAGTCTCAGGGTGCTTGTATTGTATATTTATGACGTGAATAATATACACTTAATTAATGGGAACTTTCATGATTGGTATTGTGAATAATATTATGGTAATGTTTTGGGAAATACATAACGGGTTAACTGTTAGTGAATGGTATTACTAATCGAGAATCTGAGTTTAAATAAAACCCTCTATTTATTTGATAACGCTAGAATGTAATATGGGAATCTATTAGTAAGGGGTAGAACTTATTATAGTCTGGTTAAATATGTATGTCATGTAGATGGGTACTGTACGTTAGGAGTGCACATGTAGTCGAGAGGTGAGAATTTCATGTGAGTGCACGTCCTAACATGTATTTTGCATTTAATGTTTTAATGTTATTAAAACACTTGCTGTTTTTAAAATGATTTCCACTTTTGGGCTCTGGCCCATTTGCTTTCAAATCTATTTTTGTAAAAACCATTTTAGGTGCCAACCACAAGGACACCATGCTTAGGATCCTCATTCAGGTGACGAGCTGTAGCTGTTTGTGGAAGTTACAGGACCTTGCTTGTAGACGCTTCAGCTATATTGACTCTATATTCAGTATTTATCAGTTGTAGGGCATGTCGCCCATTTCTTTTAGAGGAATTTCATTTATTTCAGTTATTCAGATTTCGGGCATGTAATTAATTCAGGATTCAGACTTATGTTATTATTTTCATTCGTGGGATTGTTGTGAGGAGTTTTCCTCCGGGCTTATATTTATTTGTTGGTTATTTCATTACTTCATTATGGTGAATGGATTATGTTGTTCTTCCGTTATTCTTTTATTGCATGTTAATCAGACTTAAATTAAAATTTGGCAACTTACTTTTTAAATACTAGGTGGTTCGTAATTATTAAAATGTTTTCGACAGTGATGCTATTAACTGAACCAACTTGGCATTTTGTATTGATTTAATAAAGGAGTAGCTACCCGGTATTTAATTAGTCAGGGTGTCACAGGTGGTATCAGAGCATCAGGTTCTAGTGTCTTTTAGAATCTGTACGGCTTATTATGTTTCCGCTCAGCTTTCTTTGATGTAGAGCCCTATATTTTATGACTGTTGTATTCTTTTGTATATGCTACGTTCTTCAGCTATTTTGAGTTTATAACTACGAACTTATAAACTTCATTCTTATTTCATATGGCTCCACGACGTGCACAACGGATCCCCAGGAATGCAACGCCAGAACCACAGTCCGCACCAGTTCAGGGCACGATGAATGCCGCCGAGGTTGCAGCCATTGTGGCCCAGGCGGTAAATGACGCACTAGCAGTAGTTCAGCAGGCACCACCTCAGGCGCCAGTAGCCGCGCCAGTTCAGGCACATGCATTCCCGTCTGCTTGGGAATGTGTACGTGATGCTTTTCAGAAAGCACACCCACCGGAGTTCGCAGGTAGCTCCGATGTCATAGTTTCGAGTCAGTGGAGGAAGGATATTCAGCGGCACTTAAGGATGTACGATTGCACTGAGGTTCAGAAGCAAATACTAGCTACCTTTAAGCTAGTGGGGTCTGCACTGCAGTGGTGGGAGTCTATTACCACCGTGGAGGAGAGAGACACTCTCACTATTCAGGAGTTCTGAGTGCGGTTCGACCGCAAGTACTTTCCGTCAGCTGTTTATACGGAAATGAGGAGGAAGTTGATGAGCCTTCGACAGGAGGGTAAGACTGTGGCCGAGTATGAGGCCGAATTCACTAATCTTCTAAACATTGTCCCAGATGAGATACCGACAGAGGAGAAGAAGATACAGAAATTTACAGACGGGTTGACTTGGAGGATCCGTCAGCATTTGTTGGGTAACCTATCGTTGGCCACTTATTCTGATGTGGTTAACGCTGCATTGCTCCATTGTCAGGATCACCGCTTTCACATGGCTGAGGGCAAGAGATCTGGAGAGTCCAGCCATCAGGGCAGGACTGGAGGGAATGGTGCCAGTGGGGCACAATCTGTTCAGGGGCAGAGACAGGGCGACCAGGGTTCCCAGCAGGGGGATAACAAGACGTTCAGGTCTGGAAATTTTAGGCAAGGACAGGGAGGTTTCCGGGAGGGCCATCAGGGTCCGAACGGCCATCAGAACCAACAGGGTCAGAATGGTCAACAACAGTTTCAGCAGGGCCAGTGGAGGAACGGTAACGGTCACCAGGGCCGGGGATAGCAGGGACAGAGAGGGGGAAACTTCCCAGGGAAGTGTTTCGTTTGTGGCAAGACTGGCCATAAATGCCAGGACTGTCCTGATAAGGGCAGGGCCCCGCAGCAGCAGTAGGGTGCTCGACATGAACCACAGAGGCCACTTTTTCCACCAGCCCTCCCAGCTCCAGCCCAGGTGCCAGCTCTTCCAGCCATTCCAGCAGTTCCTGTGCAGCAGGGACAGTTACAGTATGGACGTGTCTATAACGTCCACCAGGCAGCAGCTCCGCAGGCACCACCCGCGATTGAGGGTATGTTTCCTATCCATGGTACTATGGGTCGGGCTTTGTTTGATACGGGGGCAACGCACTGTTTTATAGCTACACATTTTGCGAAAGCCTTAGGGTTGTTAGCCACAACAGATAGCACAGTGACGTGTGTAGACTCACCATTGGGGAGTGGGTCGCTTATTTTCTTTATATGCCGGAGAGTGGGGGTAGAGATTGGTAGTCTGGTATTACCTGTAGACATGTTGGTATTAGATATGCATGTGAACGATGTGATTATCGGTATGGATTGGCTCGCTGATTATAGAGACATGATTGATTACTTCGGGGGGAGCATTATTTTTGCCATTCCGGGGCAAGAGATGTTTGTAGTGGCGATGCCTCGCCCAGAGGGAGGTACGATCGCTCATTTGTACTACATAGAGGAGGATACCTCTAAGGAGGTTGTGATTCCTTTAGATTCGATCCCAGTTGTCAGGGGGTACTCAGATGTGTTTCAGGAGATACCAAGCCTACCCCCCAGTCGAGAGATAGACTTTGTCATAAACTTATTACCAGATACGAGACCTATAGCACGCGCACAGTACCGTATGGCTCCAGCTGAGATGAGGGAGTTACGGGATCAGATTGAGCAGCTGTTGGGTCAGGGGTTTATACGGAGGAGTACTTCGTCGTGGGGTGCCCCTGTGTTATTCGTGAAGAAGAGAGATGGTTCACTGAGATTGTGTGTGGATTACCGAGAGTTGAATAAGGTCACGATACGGAATAAGTATCCGTTGCCTCGAATCGATGACTTATTCGACCAGCTGAGAGGAGCTTCTTTCTTCTCGAAGATTGATTTACGATCGGTATACCATCAGTTGCGTATCAGGGAAGAGGATGTCTCGAAGACTGTGTTCTTATCGAGATATGGATCTTACGAGTTTCGGGTTATGCCTTTTGGTTTGACCAACGCTCCAGCAGTGTTTATGGACTTGATGAATAGGGTGTTCAGGGATTTCCTAGATCAGTTTGTCATTGTCTTCATCGATCATATTCTGGTTTACTCCCAGACAGAGGAGGAGCACGCCGAGCATTTGAGGCAAGTTTTGCAGACACTACGTCAAAACGAGTTGTACGCAAAATATGAGAAATGCGGGTTTTGGCTGAAGGAGGTCCAGTTTTTGGGACATATTATCTCCGACCAGGGATATCTGTTGATCCGGGGAAAGTATCCGCGGTGAGGGAGTGGGGACAGCCCACGACACCGACGGAGATCCGTAGTTTCTTGGGATTAGCAGGATACTACAGGAGGTTCATTCGGGGATTTTCAAAGATAGCAGGTCCTTTGACACATCTGACTCGTAAGGGTGTGCCGTTCATCTGGAGTGATGCATGTCAGTTGGGATTCGATGAGTTAAAGGATAAGTTGACCTTAGCACCTCTGTTAGCATTGCCGAGACCGGGAGTTGAGTATCTAGTCTACACCGATGCGTCCTTGCAAGGACTTGAAGGTGTATTACAGCAGGAGAGTCAGGCCATTGCTTATGCATCCCGTAAGCGAAAGCCTCACGAGAAGAATTACCCCACTCACGACTTGGAGTTAGCGGCAGTGGTATTTGCCCTTCGTATTTGGAGACATTACCTTTTAGGGGAAAAGTTTCGATTGTTCACGGACCACAAGTCCCTACAGTACCTATTCACACAAAAGGAGTTGAATATGCGACAGCGAAGGTAGCTTGAGTTTGTGAAGGATTATCAGTTCGATATCCAGTATCACCCGGGGAAGGCTAACGTGGTAGCAGACGCGTTGAGCCATAGGCCAGTAGATGAGGTGGCAGGGGTGTGGAAGGCAAAGTGGAAAGAATTGGGACACCAAGATGCAGTGGCCCGATCATTCATGTCGGTAATAACTGTTACGCCGCAGATTGTCACGAGAGTGGTAAAGGCACAAGAAGATGACTCGTTCTGTCAGGAGCTGATAGTTCGATTACTAGCAGAGGGAGCCGAATTCTATACCATTAGCTCAGACGGGGGATTGCGCTTCAAGGAGAGATTGGTAGTTTCGGAAGGGGAGGAATTGCGGTACGAGGTGATGGCAGAGTCGCACGGCTCACGATTCGCGGTACATCCCGGCGGGGACAAAATGTACCAAGATATGAGACGTCAGTATTGGTGGAGCGGGATGAAGAGAGATATTGCCGTGTTTGTCTCTAAATGCGCCACTTGTCAGCTTATAAAAGTGGATCATCAGAGACCGGCAGGACTTCTACAGCCATTGGAGGTCCCGATGTGGATGTGGGAGAGCATATCCATGGACTTTATCACGGGGTTGCCTACGTCACAGAGAGGTCACGACTCCATTTGGGTAATTGTGGACAGGCTGACCAAAGTCGCTCATTTCCTACCCGTAAGGACAGACTACACTACGGGACAGTATGCCCAGCTCTTTATTTCAGAGATAGTGAGACTTCACGGTGTGCCCTTAAATATCGTGTCTGATCGAGATAAGATATTTGTTTCACGGTTTTGGGAGAGTTTTCAGGAGGCCATGGGCACGGAATTGCGGTTGAGTACGGCGTATCACCCGCAAACCGATGGGCAGACCGAGCGTACAAACCAGATGTTGGAGGACATGCTACGTATGTGCATCATTGATTTCGGGGGTGGATGGGAGCAGTATCTTCCACTGGTAGAGTTGGCTTACAACAACTCCTACCAGTTCACCATTGGCGTGGCTCCATTTGAGGCGTTGTACGGTAGACCTTGTCATTCCCCATCATGTTGGTTGGAGGTGGGGGACAACAAACTACTTGGGCCGGAGGTGATTCAGGATACTTCGGCAAGGATAGAACTGATACGGAGTCGCATTCAGGTAGCTCAGGACAAGCAGAAGAGCTATGCTGATGCGAAGAGGTTCTTCAGAGAGTTCCAAGTGGGGGACCAGGTTTTGCTCAGAGTATCTCCTATGAAGGGGATTATGCGTTTCGGGAAGAAAGGGAAGTTGGCACCGAGATATGTGGGGCCATTTCCTATTATTGAGCGGATTGGACCGGTTGCGTATAGACTTGGATTACCGGAGCATTTGCATCGGATCCACGATGTGTTTTATATTTCCTCGCTAAGGAAATATCTTAGAGACGATTTGGATAATTCTCACATTGCTTTGGAGGACATCGATCTCCAGCCGGATAGCTCCTACGAGGAGGGACCGATTGCTATTTTGGATCGAAGTGAGCGGAAACTGCGGTCAAAGATAGTTCCGTTAGTGCGTTTTCAGTGGCGACATCATAATGTCGAGGAGTCCACATGGGAGCGCGAGGATGAGATGCGTGAATGTTATCCAGAGTTGTTCTTACCAGGTACTTTCTAGTTCCGAATTTCGGGACGAAATTTAGTTATTAGGGGGGAAGTATGTAATACCCCGTATTTTTGTGATATTTATTTATGGGATTAATTAAATTAAATGCGTATTAATTGGAAATTAATCCGGATTAAAATACTAGCGAGATGCGAGTTGGTATTTGAATATAATCTGCATATATGATTATATATGAATATTGAAGTATGAAATTTGTCGTGAGATTGAAATACGGCAATTTGGAAATTTTATTGAGATGCGTGTGACAGTCGCGTCAGGGAAATATTTATTTTAATTAAAAAGTGAATTTTAGTTCTATTAACTGTATGGTCATTTTGAGTGCGCCAACGTGTCCGGAAGGGTCGAAATAGTCAGAAAACACTAGCCGGGGGTTTAGTTTGGGTCCCGGGCATTTTTAGGCCATACCAGCAACGTATAAGGGTAGTTTGGTAATTTTGGATTTTTGGGAATTAAAACCTACGAAAATTGGGAATTAAAAAGATGACTTGGTAATTCCCCACTAAACCAACTAACCACATCTTAAGACTTATTGGACTACGGGGCTTATTAGAGTTGTTTCAAAAATTCCTAAGGCAAACCCTAGCCACCTTTAGCACTTTGGAGAAGAAGGCTTGTAGAGAGAGAGATAGAAGGATTCTGCAGAGAGAAAGAGAGATTATACTCCATCAAATCGACATCAAAAATCAGAGATTCAAATAAGGCAAGTGGTTTAATTTCAATTAATTGCAGAGAATGCTTCTTACATGCGTAGAAATTTGTTATAATCGTATTTGTTTGGGAGTTAGATGAGAAACCCATTAAATTTGGAACTAGAATCTTGCATATTGATGAGGAATTGCATGTAGAATTATATGTAGGCGATTATTCTGATGTTAATAATATCTTGGATGAAACAAAAACGGATGTTATTAGGCTCATTGATGATTTATAAATGCTAGGGTTCATGTTCATATAATTTGGGGATAAATAAAGGGATTTGAAGATTTGATGATGTTTAAGATGAGTTGGCCCTATATAAACGTTTGATTATGACCTATGAATGTTTAGTACGAATTAGGAACCTTAAAATGATGTTGGGATGATTTTTATGTGGGATTAGGAGTGAAGAAAATTGGAAAAACGAAAAAAGGGAAATCTGGGCTCTAATCTGGCCACTCGTTAGAAGACCTGCCCAGGTCATTTGAACGAGCTCGTTCGAACGAGCTTCTAACGAGTTGACCTTTGACTTCTAACGAGGGTGAAGTTCGTTCGATGATTTCGTTCGAACGAGACTTCGTTAGAAAGCCCACTTCGTTCGAACGAACTCTCGTTCGAACAGACTCGTTCGAACGAGTTGACAGTTTAGGCTTTTTAGCCTGTTTCGATCCCGAGTGTCCTGTAACCTTGTGTATATGTAGAGATAACCTTCCCTTGATGATTAATTGATATATTTTGGATGTTTGGGGTATAATGAGGAGTCAAACCTAGAAGTGTAGTTTGAACCTAAGGGAAAATGTGAAGTAGGACGTGAGTGTCGATTACGATGCGAGAACTATTGACGGCCTAATTTATTATATTAACCGAGAACATATAAATTGTGTAGTATTATATGTCGGTATGAAAATGAGAAGTGTACCTCTAATATATTATGGTGATTACTAAGATGTGTGAATACTTATTATATGTATTGATTTTATGTGTATGACATACCTATCATACTTGCTATCACGGGAGGTTTACGTTCGCTTAGGGCCTTCTAATCCTTGTGTTGCCCGGATTTAGATTGGTTATCTCGATGAACATAGGTCAGAGAAGGGCTTATTGGGATATTAATAAGTCTGCTGATCGTGGGAGCGCAGGTATGTGCGTGACCCATGTGATGTGACTGTGTTCGCCTCCATTATTTGTGATGTTGTTATCTGAGAACTATTCCTGAGAGATTCGGAATGGCGTGATCCTTATGTACGTGATGTACCGGGATGGATAGCAGAGTATGTGTGCACCGCAGCTAGTCTCAGGGTGCTTATATTGTATATTTATGACGTGAATAATATACACTTAATTAATGGGAACTTTCATGATTGGTATTGTGAATAATATTATGGTAATGTTTTGGGAAATACATAACGGGTTAACTGTTAGTTAATGGTATTACTAATCGGGAATCTGAGTTTAAATAAAACCCTCTATTTATTTGATAACGCTAGAATGTAACATGGGAATCGATTAGTAAGGGGTAGAACTTATTACGGTCTGGTTAAATATGTATGTCATGTAGATGGGTACGGTACGTTAGGAGTGCACATGTAGTCGAGAGGTGAGAATTTCATGTGAGTGCACGTCCTAACATGTATTTTGCATTTAATGTTTTAATGTTATTAAAACACTTGCTGTTTTTAAAATGATTTCCACTTTCGGGCTCTGGCCCATTTGCTTTCAAATTTATTTTTGTAAAAACCATTTTAGGTGCCCAGCCACAAGGACACCATGCTTAGGATCCTCATTCAGGTGACGAGTTGTAGCTGTTTGTGGAAGTTACAGGACCTTGCTTGTAGACGCTTCAGCTATATTGACTCTATATTCAGTATTTATCAGTTGTAAGGCATGTCGCCCATTTCTTTTAGAGGCATTTCATTTATTTCAGTTATTCAGACTTCGGGTATGTAATTAATTCAGGATTCAGACTTATGTTATTATTTTCATTCGTGGGATTGTTGTGAGGAGTTTTCCTCCGGGCTTATATTTATTTGTTGGTTATTTCATTACTTCATTATGGCGAATGGATTATTTTATTCTTCCATTATTCTTTTATTGCATGTTAATCAGACTTAAATTAAAATTTGGCAACTTACTTTTTAAATACTAGGTGGTTAGTAATTATTAAAATGTTTTCGACAGTGATGCTATTAACTGAACCAACTTGGCATTTTGTATTGATTTAATAAAGGAGTAGCTACCCGGTATTTAATTAGTCGAGGTGTCACATATAGTCTTGCCAATTTGATCTTCAAACATCTTATTTACAAGAAGTTAATATGTGGCCCCTGTATTTTTCAATCCAAAGGGCATGACCTTATAGCAATAGGTCCCCTTATCTGTGATGAAGGTTATCTTCTCTGAGTCTTCAGAATCCATGAAGATCTGATTGTAGCCTGAATACGCGTCCATAAAGCTCATAAGTTCATGTCTTGTGGTGGCATCTACCATCTGATCAATCCGAGGTAATGGATAGCTATCTTTTGGGTAATACTTGTTCAGGTCAGTGAAGTTTACGCACATCCTCCATTTCCCATTGGCCTTGGGCACAATGACGGCATTTGATAACCACTCTGGGTATATAACCTCCCTTATGAATTTTGCCTCTTCCATCTTTCTGACCTCTTCCTTGATGACATCATACTTTCCCCTGGAGTAAACTCTTCGTCTTTATTTGATTGGCTTAGCATCCTCTGCCACCTTGAGTTTGTGGCACATAACCTTCGGGTTGATGCCTAGCATATGTACGTGGCTCCAAGGGAAGACACTTTGCCTCTTCTTCAAAAATCGTATCAGCTCTTTCTTGATCCCTGGTTTTAAAGCCTTTTCAATTTGGACGACTTTTTCTGGTTCGTCCTCACAAAGGACGATGGATTCTACCTCTGTCGTGGCCTCTCTTTTCTTTAATTTTGTTTTATCCCTAGGATCAAGTGTATCAATGTTATATGTTGTTGTTTCCCTCTTATGTGCCTCCCTATTTTCCGCCGAGTTAAAGTAAAATTCTCGTGCTATGGTCTGGTCACCCTACACTTCTCTTACCCCATAGAGCGTCAATAATTTTAGCATTTGGTGGACCGTCGATGGCACGGCCTCAAACTCCTTATAGAATACTCTTCCTATGATGAGGTTATAGGTCGAGAAGACGTTTTCATCCATAACGAAAAAACTGATCTTCTTTGTCAACCTCTTAGGCCATTTATCTCCCATTCGTACATCCATCTCATACATTCCCAATTGATGGACCTTTTCACCACTGAAGCCCATCAAAGGATTATGATAGGGTACAAGCCTTGCTTTGCTGAGGCATAGGATCTTAAAGCAAGGCCAGAACATAACATCTGTGGAGCTTCCTTCATCTACGAGGATTCTCTATACCTCACATCCATGCACTCTTATTGTAATTACCAAAGGGTCATCATGCGGAGCGAAGATACCTTTGAAGTCGAGTCGGGAGAACCCAACTATAAGTGTATCCATATCTAACTTCTTCCTCTTCTGCTTAGCCTCTGAAGATGCCAGATTCATAACCTCCACCTTGGTCACTGCCTTAGCCTCTGTTAAATGAGCTTTACGGTCGGCTACCTCAGAGCCACCCCTGCTAGTCCCCCACATATGGTGTTAATACCGAAGGAGATCATTCCAACCCTCTTCACAGGGGCATTGTCATCCTTTGGTGGGAGGTCTGGATCGTCCTCATCCTCGACGTCGGAGTTCTCGTCTCTTCTCGCTGGTGTTTCATCTCGACACCTATCATTTATCTTCTTTTTAGGATTATAACTTCCCCTTTTAGGAGACTTACAATCGACATACTTCCTCAACTTTTTGAACTTTAACATCTTCTCGATTTCATCCCTCAAAGCGAAGCACTTGTCTGTCACGTTCCTTGATTGTAAGCTCGTAATGCAAGTGAAACGCAAGAGAAGTCAAATCAGTGAAACAAGGCATGATAGGGATGTTCAAGGGCAAATTGGTAATTTTACATCCACCGTCGAGAGGACCGGTCAACTGGAAAGTTGAAGAGCTTGCCGCAACAAAGATACTGGAAGAAACGGCACCTCAATCCGAGCTACGGTGAACAAGTTATGGCCCGTTGAAAATGGAGATATGTTCATTGAAAATTCTGGGAATTTTTCTAAGTGTTTAAGCACCTGTTCCCAGCACACTTTCCCGAACCCAGCTTGGAACCGGTTCGCAGGGGTACCCGAACCGGTTCGGGGTACCTGTACGCTGGATAGAATTTCAGTGTTTTTATTTTGCAAAACTCTTCATCTGTTTTGCTATTTAAACCACCTTCGGAGGAGCAGTTTTGCAAGACTTTAGGAGACGAATTTGAGAGTCCAAATACATCTAGTCTTCATATTTTTGAGTCCCAAGACTCATGTTTTGATTCACACATCCTTGCCAAATATTTGTGAATCCGTTTGCAACCCAAGAACACAACTTTGGTTTATTCAACCCTTGTGGAGGAGACCGTTCTTCTTCTTCATTGCAGCCCTACTGGAAAGGGATAATTCCAGCCGCGACTACAGAATCCGATACCCGAGGGTAATTCTTAGTCAACTTGTATTTTCATTGTAATCCGATTGTAAGCCGTTTTCTTACAAATTATAGTGAAAATAAATGGTTTTGCCCCTGAGGGGGATTTTTCCTTAATTGCATGTGTTTGAATGTTCTTGCGTAGATTATCAATTTATTCAATCACATACTGCTGCATGTTTAGGATTTGTTTGTGTTAAAAGGGTTTTATATATAATTTGATCATTTGAACGCGAGCACACACGTTCTTCAATTTGTTTTATCCTGCATGCTATATTTTATTTGATAAATCATCTAGATGCATGTCTTAGGGTTTAACTAAAATTTGGGATTAATTAAAATTGGTTTTTATTTGAGAAGTCGCAATATTTCCGCTGCAGAAGCTCTCACAAAGTGGTATCAGAGCGGGTTACGCTAATTTATCGCGTGATCCTGATTTTTTTTCAAGGGTTCACTTTCTGATACAATTTGTCTACTCACGTTTTCAAATTTGTATCAGAGCCGGTTACGCTAATTTATTGCGTGATCCTGATTTTTAAAGGATTTTTTTTATACAATTTGACCTCTCACGTCGTCAAATTGGTATCAGAGCCTGTTGCACTAAGTTATTGTGATTTGATTCTGATTTTGCACAACAATGGCTTTTGATGGTTTTGATGATCTTCGATGTCAAATTTTTGAAAAAATTAATTGGAAAATTCACACGAACTCTTGCTTTAAATCTTCTGTTGAAAATGAATCTGAGAGGTGTCCTTGTTGTGAGGGTGTTGGTCACACGTTACATGAGTATACCACAAATTTAAAGAAGAAATTGAATAAACCGATTTCTCATGTTTCTACCCTTAGTGATTGTGATTCGGAAGAAGAAGATTTTTATGCTTCTAGGAGAGAGTTTCCCATCCATGTGATTAGTGATGATAGTGAAGGTGATGGGAGTGTGGATGAAAGTGAGGAGGAAAGTGTAGATGAGCATGACTTGCAAACTGCTTTCAATGAACTTTATGCTGAAACTTTGAAAACAAAGAAAGAAAATTTGAAATTGAAAGCTCAATTGAAAGAGTGTTCCATAAAAAATAATGATTTTTTAATTAAAGAACTTAGGGCACATGAGAAAATTTTGAAAGAGAAGCTTGAGTTCGTCGAGGGTGAGAGAGATAGTCTTAGAGGGTTGATGGAGACAATGAAAAAGGAGCTTTTAGAGTTTGAGGATTCTAAACGACTACTTGAATCTAGGATAGGTGAACTTGAGGTGAAATTGAAAGATTCAAGTAAAGTGAAATTTGGTTTGGAGTCTAGGTCTGAAAAATTTGATAAGATTTTAGGCACAGTCGAGATCAAAACGGATAGGGGTGGGATTGGTCTTGAAAAATATGTTGCACCCATTCCCACACGTGTGAGAGAGCCTCCTAGGTTTGTTAAGAAAGAGGCACCTAAAGTTGTTAGGAAAGCACCCCTTAAGAACATTGTGAGAGAACCTTCTAGGATCATTAGGAGAGACCCACCTAGGCAAATTCGGAAAGAGCAACCGATAAATTTGAGGAGAGGGCCTCCTTTAGGTAACACACACCGCCCGATTTACACTTGCACACATTGCGGTAGGCAAGGTCATCTTAGGAGATGTTGTTACAAGCTTTTAAATGGACCTAAGAAGATTAATGAAAGAATAAATTCGATTCTCAAAACCCCCACACTTCGTTACACATCAATTTGGGTTAGAAAATCGAATTTAGAGGCTTATGGTTTATTTGTCCACGATTCCCGTTTGCTTGCACATAATTCACCCCATGTGAAATCTTTTGGTTGATTGTGATTGCATGTTTGTCATACACTAGTTGTGGTTTCATGATATATTTTTACTAGTGTGATGACTTGTACCTTTTGTATATATTTTTTGAAGAATTTTGAAAAATACAAAAAGATTTTATTTTGATAAAATTTTGAAAAAAAAAATCCAAAAAGATTTTTGTATTGCACCGTTTATGGATGAACACTTTGGATGACCAAGTCACAACATCATTCCATTTTTTTCATGTGACTATTTGATTGTGTTTTGAGATAATAGGTCAATTCATCCTTGTGCTTTATAATGTTTGGAGTCATTAAGATGTAATTAAGTGTTACTTCCTACATGTTTGACTCATGTTTCCTTTATTGCACACATGCACGGATTTGTTTGATTATTGTGCTTGTCTTATCACATGTTGGTTGGGTGTTTTCATCTCAATCCTGTCTTTAAAACAAACCAAGCGCGATAATTTTTTATAAGGAAATTGTGCATATAAAAACCGTGTTGTGAGTTTGTGTGCTTTGTTTGAATAATGGGGAGGGGCTGCGAAAGGTAATTATCTATCCTTTGCGCAAAAGCCACCGTTAAAAAGGACCTAAAAATTGAGGAATTTTATTATCTGAGGTCCAAAGAGGTTAAAAGAGCCCGAAAAAATTGAAAGGCAATAAAAAGATATTCATGCCAAAAAGGGGCCATTTAGGTTGTTGCACCAATTCTCCAATGTTTGAGAATTTAGATTACCTCTAAAAGAACATATATATGAGGGAGTTTGGTTAGAGAATTAAAACGGGTTTGCACGTCCTTGAAATTTTTGAAAATGCGCTATATAGTTTTGGACGTTATTGGTGTGAAAATCATTTGACTTTGATTTGTTGATTTGCATAAAACGATGTCATCTAAATTCAACAAATGTTTACACTTAAGGATACCTTTGATGTTCATTCGTTAGGAGTACACGTATGCATCGTGCACATATGATTGATTGAGTTGATTTACCTATCGAATGTGTTCACACCCATTCATTCCATTTCCATGACTTGGTTGTTTGAGTCTAAATCCATGGTGTGATTTTTGTGTCATATTTGTTCATATTGGTATCTTATTTTTGTATGAAAAAGTTGAAAAATTCAAAAATAGTTTGAGAATATTTGTTTGAGCATCTCCTTGCAAGAGCACGATTACCATATTATTTGATGCACTGTTTTGTATACCGTGACACCCCGATTTTTCTTATTTGATTCATTCTTCTCATCTATCTATTTGGGGACATCATAAAAAGGGGGAGAAAGAATTATCATATTATGGGGGACTTTGAATTTTGGGGGAGTTTTTGAGATGTTGCTTATGTTTTTATCATATATTGATATCCATGTTATCTCATTTCAAACTCGATATGTCACGTGGTATTTGCTTTGTCTCATGTGTGTAGGTTTGAAGATTGCAGATCTATATGTTGCACACCCTGATGAGAAAAGTTTTGAGATTCCTGAAGAATTGAAGAACAAACGATGAAGACTATTCATTTGTACCTTTTCCAGTTTTGGGTTCATGGGAGGGTAGATTTGTATAGGCAATTTCGTATTTGATAATTCGAATTTTTTATGTATGTACCGTCATAGACATAGGGGGAGATTCGTAAGGACATTTTTCTCATGTCCGAAATGTTTCATTTATTTATGTCGTACGCCGCTACATTTGGCACGTCACCTTCACCTCATGATCTCACATGACGGCCTCTATCCAAATTTCGGGAATCAAGCATGCATTATCTCCACTAATATGTTCCTCGTCTGCATCAACGACTTCACGTTCCTTGATTGTAGGCTCGTAATGCAAGTGAAACGCAAGAGAAGTCAAATCAGTGAAACAAGGCATGATAGGGATGTTCAAGGGCAAATTGGTAATTTTACAGCCACCGTCCGGAGGACCGGTCAACTGGAAAGTTGAAGATCTTGCCGTAACAAAGATACTAGAAGAAACGACTCCTCAATCCGAGCTACAGTGAACAAGTTATGGCCCGTTGAAATTGGAGATATGTTCATTGAAAATTCTGGGAATTTTTCTAAGTGTTTAAGCACCTGTTCCCAGCACACTTTCCCGAACCCAGCTTGGAACCGGTTCGGGGGGCGAACCGGTTCGCAGGGGTACCCGAACCGGTTCGGGGTACCTGTACGCTGGATAGAATTTCAGTGTTTTTATTTTGCAAAACTCTTCATCTGTTTTGCTATTTAAACCACCTTCGGGGGAGCAGTTTTGCAAGACTTTAGGAGACTAATTTGAGAGTCCAAATACATCTAGTCTTCATATTTTTGAGTCCCAAGACTCATGTTTTGATTCACACATCCTTGCCAAATATTTGTGAATCCGTTTGCAACCCAAGAACACAACTTTGGTTTGTTCAACCCTTGTGGAGGAGACTGTTCTTCTTCTTCATTGCAGCCCTACTGGAAAGGGATAATTCCATCCGCGACTACAGAATCCGATACCCGAGGGTAATTCTTAGTCAACTTGTATTTTCATTGTAATCCGATTGTAAGCCGTTTTCTTACAAATTATAGTGAAAATAAATGGTTTTGCCCCTCAGGGGGATTTTTCCTTAATTGCATGTGTTTGAATGTTCTTGCGTAGATTATCAATTTATTCAATCACATACTGCTGCATGTTTAGGGTTTGTTTGTGTTAAAAGGGTTTTATATATAATTTGATCATTTGAACGCGAGCACACACGTTCTTCAATTTGTTTTATCCTGCATGCTATATTTTATTTGATAAATCATCTAGATGCATGTCTTAGGGTTTAACTAAAATTTGGGAAGTCGCAATATTTCCGTTGCAAAAGCTCTCTCATGTATGAGGAAGATGTGATGTCGGTTGTGGACGACCTGATGGATAACTGACCCCATGAGTTATGAATACCTCGGTTGTTGCCTGATTGTGGGGTAACTAGTAATGTCGGCTGTAGCCGACCTTATGTTGGACGAGATCACTGATCGTCAGTCTTGAGCCCTTGTTACCTCGGTCTTCGTGCTGGCCGAGGTTTATGCCTCTGAGCTGTCAGGTACACTTTGGGCATATCAAATACAATAAAATTTTCCACCTTTTTTCCTCTAAATGATGGAGCTAGGGGTTTAAACCTATCAAATCAATCAAGTAATAAACAATAATTAATGAAAAAAGTGTGTTATCGAAGATGCTATTTAATTGGAGAAATTGAACCTCAAGTTGACTATTAAAATTCACTATTTTGTAAACAAAAAATTATTGTTGAAATGAATAGAAATAATTAAAAAAAATCTAAACCAATGAGAGCTATCATCCAACAAAAATAAAGACCACATCAATGCTTGCATCCAAATTGAATTTCTTGATAGAATAATTTGATAACACTCTTCGAGGGGGCATATTAAGACAAAGAAAACAGGAAATAATAAAGACAAAGAAAAAAAAGGTGCAAAACATGTAGTCTACTAAAGTCCTCACAATTAACTACCGTAACTATTAGACATACTAACAAACATGTAGTATGATAAATAAGTAAATTTTAGGCTAAATCATATTTAAAAAGTGGTACACATAATGCAAGTTTTCATTGATAGACTTTTTTCTTCTCAATAAAGGCAGTGTTCATTGGCTTGCTTTGGGAATAGAACAAAATAATACACACTATTTAAAAGGTGGTACACATATGCATATAGTGCTTCATATCCATAAACTAATACACATTATCTAAAATCGAGCATTTCAATAAAACAAAATAATATATGAAATTGTGCATGCAAAACTTGACATTTATAGATGACATTTAACATCAATCACATACATTACAAAAATAATGACTCAAATAAAACTAAACTCATATACCTCTTTGGGAAATAATGATTCAAATCAGGTCACCTGCAAACGAAATAATAAATAACAAAATGCAAAAATTAATTACATCCCAAATCAGAAGCATACATGTAAACATATCTAAAATTCGAAATAGATCTTAACCAAAATCAAAATGAAGCCCTAAATCATCCTACATTTTCAGATCAATAGGAAGATTGTGTAAAATAAAAAATGAAGCCCTAATTTTCAGATCAACAAAGAAAAAATAGGAGTAATCGATGATGAACTATGAAAATCGAACTATGTAGACCTAAGAATTTGATGATTTCGTACCTGATGTTAATATAAATAGTTAGCATCTCAAACATCAGGCGTGTGGAATTTCGGAGTGTGGGATTTCATACCTGGTGGTGACCGGTGCAAATCCGGTGGAGATCTGACGATTTCTGAGTGGGAGGAAGCGTTGGAGGAAGCCTTGGATTTTGTAGAGCAGAAGGAAACGGTAGCAACTGGAGAGGGAGGTAGCGTGGGATTTTGAAGTGTGGGAGGGTGAGGGAGGCAGGATTTCTAATTTGGGAGGGGTAGAGAAGTCGGAGACCCTGAGTGAGATGAAGATGGGGGGACGGTAGGGTTTGTCTTTGAGATCAAGCGCGTTTTGTCCAAGTTGCCATGTCACAATGTGTAAATGGTGACATGGCATAATCAGAGACTCTTAGATCGCCCAAAAAAAATTCTCTCCCAACCGTTGATATTTTGGGACAGTAAAACATCCTCCACTCATATTATATATATATATAGGGAGAGGTTCAGAAGTGAAGATAAAAGATGAACATTTTAATGAACCTTAACAAAAAACCTAATACCCAATTAATTTTAATTCATATGCTATAACTGATCCGCGCCAGCGACAACGGATATGGGTGTGACACGCGCTAGTGTCAACAGACACACGTGTAGCACACAAGTCACACGCGTGTCACATGCATGTTCGTTGCCGCTGACGCGGACCAATTACAACATAGGAATTAAAATTGATTGGGTGTTAGGTATTTTTTGTTAAGGTTCATTAAAATGTCCATCTTTTATGTTCACTTCTGAACACACACACACACACACACACACACACACACACACATATATATATATATATATATATATATATATATATTGGATAACGGATGACCTCTCACACAATAGATAAAGGATGACCTTTGATTATTGGTTGACTAATTAATAAGAACTTTTCTCTCATTCAATATTCATTCTACCATGTTTTATTACAATAACTCTTATTTATTAAAAATAATACTTGGGATCATGTGAATCTATATAATATTATAAAATGCTTTACAACATTTAATTGTCATTTGTTATTAGAGTGTTCACGAGGCACTCTATTTGCACACATTTGAAAGAATCTTAAATACTCATTTATTAACTCACGCATAGTTTATCATTTCCCCAATTTCCATGAAAAAGTTCAATCGTCATTCTGATATTATATCTCTCCCACTCTCTCATAAATAAAGATTTATGTGACTAGAACGAACCAACTCACTCACTTCCTCTCCTCCTCTCCATTTCTATAGTGATTTCTTTTCTCACCTTCAGAACGAAAATATCAAATCTTTATTTCATAACATTCACCACAATAATTCTCTCTTTAGTAATGATATTTCTCCTTTTTTGTCACTGACAAAACTATTTCTTTGTGTGAGAGGTAAGGAAAGTGGTTTCTAGGTGTTTATATTTTTGGGTTTCTTTTATTTTTGAGTTTAACAACAAACCTTGTTAAGGGAAATTATTATATTAGGTTAGCATGGGTTTTCATCTTTCTCTGTTTCTATGTATAGTTAACTTATATGCTACATCTAAACATACGCATGTAGGC
This sequence comes from Sambucus nigra, assembly GCA_949130495.1. Taxonomy (NCBI): domain Eukaryota; kingdom Viridiplantae; phylum Streptophyta; class Magnoliopsida; order Dipsacales; family Adoxaceae; genus Sambucus; species Sambucus nigra. The sequence continues at coordinate 375,116,626 of OX422214.1, read as the reverse complement.
TTTAATTTTTAGTACAGATGATCATGTAAAAAAAATCAAATGGGTCATTTGATTTGGTTACCACATTGGTTTTGATATGTTCTTAAGTAATATTTTACTGTAAACATGTTGCCATTTAAATGTATTAATCCAATTTTTTTAGGAACTATTACGAAATATCGACATTCGGTTATAAAAAAAAAAAGGCATATCAGTCAGATTTTTTATAAAAAGGTATGAAAGTCTAAATACACTAATTAGGAAGTGTTTACATTGTGTTTCACCTGTGAAAGGTATACTACTTTGTTTTTAATATATTAGGAAGATATTATGTTTATGTTTTTTTTTGCTTATTGTGCTTTAGACCTTCATTTATTTTTTTATTTGTTGTTTGTTCTTTGTTTTACTTATTGATGTTAAAATATTATCATGAATTTAATGGCTGAACTATATAATTATATTGATTTTTTCATTTTATTTTTTGAAGTCAAAATTTTCTTATAAAACACTATTTATACCTTTCTTTCTTACGTTTAGATCGGAAGAAAAGGAGAATGACAAATTGTTTTACGGTTTTAATATTAAGGATAAGTTTTCATCAGTCAGGTCACTTTTTTATCTTTCATTTTTTTTATTGTTCACGCATGTTTGTTTTATGTTTGGGTGGGATTGTAAATTTTAATTAGAGTATTTATTGATATATTTAGTTTTTATAACAGTGATACACATATTTTTTTTATATACCTTGAGCTCTGTTATGTATCGTCATTTTTTTCGTTAGTAATTTATGATGCTTTGAAAAATGTTTTGTTAGCAAAGGTTTTAACTAAATAAAAACAAAAGGATATGTAAACCGCATCCTCTTTTTTATTTTCATATTATTCATGTATTTTTCGAATAATATTTGAAAGATGATAGTAAAAAAATATTTAATTAATTTAAATTTTATATTTGTACTTTTCTTTTATTATTTATATTCTGCACGTTACGCTTCACTCGCACCTCGCACGAATTTGCTTGCAACTAGTTTCAGTACAAATATCGCAAGTCAAGTCATTGTTTTCAACATTTGGTGCAAATAATAAGTGTACCTACCATTTTTCATTTTATAATAATTGCCGAGTGATAATGTTAAAATACCCCAAAATGAATTCTGCTCACGGCGGCACTAATATGCGTGTGCATGTATATAGCACCGACATGGAACCTGCGTATAAAAAGAAGCCACGGTATGTAGGAGGAGATGGTGTCCCCATAGGCCACACGTCAAAACCAGATACTAAGAAACGGTGCAGGCTAGCCATGTCCCACGTGTGCTAATTACCCACCAAGAATTAAATAATATATAACCCCATCAAAAAATCTGAAGACTTTAGTACGAAACAGGCCCACACATCTCTAAAAGTTGGTTTTGCTACCCCACTACTAGTCAGCTTTTCGTTAGGCCTCCCCCAAATCCCGTATGATTGTTACGCCTGGATATTTTTACGCAATTATTATTATTCTATTTTATGATACGAATTATTTTATTTTATTTTTGAAGGAGGATGGGTTCTATTTTGTTCAGAGCCATTGATTTTATGATACGAATAATTGCAACGCTCTTTTTCTCCTTTTTTTATAGAACAATTGAGATGCTCTTTTAACGGCTATTATACCTTTACTACTACTATGCAAAATTACAATTTTTATATGTGAATAGGAAAATGACATACACATTTATGCGAACAAATATATTTATATACATGCGGAAATTGATCTCTAACATGCTTCAAAGAGATAATAAAAAAAATGAGAAAGTACGCTTAGGTTCCTCATAAATAAATTTTAAATACTAAAAGAATTTTGACAAAATTTTAAATACTTAGGTCCACTAATTCTCTTCTTATAAAAGTCAACGCTAGTGGCATAACAAGTGGACCTAATTGTAAATTGTCCTTAAATGTTTAAAAATTGTTACCAAGGGACCTAATTGTAAATTGCCACAAATAATATTATTTTTTAAAAGCGCAAATATTAAATAGTTATTCAACTTTTTTTTAATACATGTTTAGTCCAAGCGTTTTTATTTTGCACCAAAAAGTCCTTCACCATACCAAAAAAACTTTACCATGTCGCTGGCGCGGATCTTTAAAGATAAGAGAATAAAAGATTTTAGGTAAAGCTATTCCCACTCCAACCAAATCCTAAGGCATTCCAAAATTTTGTAAAATGACAAAACAATCATTTAATACTTACATACTCCTATTAATATGCTAAAAGTAAAACATAATTAATAAATCTTTATGAAAAACAATTTATTTTAAGAAAAAAAATTGTTTTTTTTAACTTTTAAAATAGTTTTGAACTATTTTAAAAGTTATGATTTTTATTATATTTAATGTAGGCTCTCGTTTTATCATTGTCGTTAAAAAATATGTTTGCTATGTGCTCTTTTTTACATATGTTTTTTTTTGGAAAATTTGATTTTTTAGTGACGCGATTGTTTTTTTTTTATTTCGATGTTTTAGAGACGCGATGATTGATGTCGCTGGTGCGGACCCACATCATTTAATGGATATGGGTCAGCGTCAGCGGCACTAACAAATCGCATCTCCAAAACATCAAATAATAAAAAAAATATATGTAAAAAAAAGAGCACATAGTAAACATATTTTTTAACAACAAAAATAAAAACGAGAGCCAACACTAAAAAAACTAAGTTCTCTTTTAAAAAAATTCCGTGTTTTTTTATTAATAAAGGGACAAAAAAACTGTCTTTTTTGTCAAATTATATATCACCCATTTGATTGTTTTTTAATAAAGAAAATGAAAGATGAATTTAAAAAAATCCGAGAATAAATATTTTTATCATTTTTCTTTACTTTAATTAATAAAAAAAATCAGTGTTTTCTTAATTAATAAAGGAACAAAAAAATATCTTTTTTGTCAAATTTTATAACACCAGTTCGATTGTTTTTTAATAAAGAAAATGAAAGAAGAATTTAAAAAAATTCAAGAATAAGTAAAGGAAAAACGATATTCTTGGATTTTTTTAAATTCTTCTTTCATCTTCTTTATTAGAAAACAATCGAACTGGTGTTATAAAATTTGACAAAAAGACACTTTTTTTGTCCCTCTATTGATTAAAAAAACACTGATTTTTTTTAAAAGAGAACTTAGTTTTTTTAATGTAGGCTCTCGTTTTTATTTCTGTCATTAAAAAATATTTTTACTATGTGCTCTTTTTTTTACATATGTTTTTTTTTAATTTGATGTTTTAGAGATGCGATTGGTTAATGCCGCTAGCGCATACCCATATCCATTAAATGATGTGGGTCTGCGCCAGTGGTATTAACCATCGTGTCTCTAAGACATAAAAAATATTCAAAAAAAAAAAACAATCGTGTGACTAAGAAATCAAATTTTCAAGAAAAAGACATATAAAACAAAGAGCACATAGCAAACATTTTTTTTAACGACAATGATAAAAACGCGAGCCTACATTAAATATAATAAAAATCATAAATTTTAAAATAGTTCAAAATTGTTTTAAAAGTTAAAAAAAAATCTATAAAAATTATTTTTCATGAAGATTTATTAATTATGTTTTACTTTTAGCATGTTAATGGGAGTGTGTAAGTATTAAAGGGTTGTTTTGTCATTTTACAAGATTTTGGAGTGCCTTAAGAATTTATTGGAGTGGGAATAGCTCTACCCAAGATTTTTTGATACAAAATAAAATACTTGGACTAAATGTATATTACAAAATATTTGAGGGACTTTTTGGTATTTGATCATTTTTAAAAGTAATAAAAAAATAATTTTAACATTATTTTTTTTAGTGTACATATGCATTTCAACGAACCTACAAAAATCAGTTTAAAATAATTTTTTTATCATTTGAAAAAAATAGGTCAATATTTATCAGTTAATATATATTTGATTGATTTTTTTAAAATAGTAAAAAAAATTACTTCGAATTGATTTTTTTATAAGTTCATTAAAATATTTAAATAGCGTAACTCAAAATATATATTTTAATATTTTTTTTTAAATAATTCGTTTTTTTTTTATCTCTTTCAAATATGTTGGAGATTCTCCATTGTTAGAAATCTAAGGGGTTTGAAGCCCTAAAACAATTATATTTTTTTAACATTAAGGTTGGACTTTTGGGTTAGAAAAATGATGTATACACCGAAACTGTGCACCGAAAATTTACCGAATGTGCTTTAACAGTATTGTACTATGATGTGGGTCCCGCCAAGGTACAATCACTTAAAGCACAATTTCAGTAATTTTGGGGTAATGTGTGTGTGTGTGTGTGTATCATTACTCTTTGGGTTAACGCCATTACCATTTAATTCTCATAATAATTGAAAGAGAGATAGAGAGGGAGATGTCAGGGTGAAAAAGTCTGTTGTGGTTCAAGTACGACCTATGCTCAGCACGTCAAACCTAAATATTTTATCAAATGGATATCTGATTTGAGTTGAAAATAGGTAAATAGTATTTTAACTGGTTTGTCTGGATTTACTTGAATGGGGCAAACCATATTGTCCCCTACGCTTGGAAATGGAATGATTTTACTTACGGGATGAATATACTTTATGTGATGATGTTGTTTTATGTACATGTCATTTTTATGACATTAAGATTTCATTAAATGTGTAAAATGGGAGGTATTTATATAAGGAGTTTAATAAATACATTAAAAATTTTATTTTAAAATATCACAAAATAATTAAATTCAAATTTTACTAATCACACTCAAAAGTTTTTACCTTTTTTTTCTCAAAATAAACAAAAAATTACATACATACTAACACCACAAACCTAACATCACATAATATAAAATCTTAAAACTCTTCAAAACTAAAAAAGAACCTAACTATTTTACCTATTCATTTGTCTCCTAAATCTCAAAAATACATTACAATAGTCCACAAAACACATTTATAAAGTACATAATACCTAAAACTATTTATAAAACAAATATGAGATTAAAAAAAAAAAAACTAAATTTGTTGTATTTGCAGCCCCCCTGTCGTCGTAAGTGATGAATAGTTTCGGTTGGAAATGACCGTAAAAACAATGTTATAGTAGCAAGTGACCGTGGTAAGTGGATTACGGTGAAAATCAAATGAAACAAATAATATCACGGTGGGATGCAACCGAAATGAACTCACATACGGTTAACTTGAAAAACAAAAATAAGATTAAAAAAAATTGACATTACTGTACTTACGGTCTCCTGTCACCGTAAGTGACGAGTAGTTTCGGCCAATTATAACCGTAATCTATTTATTCACGGTTGGAAGTAGCCATAAAAATAGTTGTTACGGTGGCAAGTGGTCGTGGTGAGTGGATTACGGTAAAATGCAACCGAAATGAACCCACATACAGTCAACTTTGGCCGTGAAAACAGTTGTTATGGTGGGAAGTGACCGTGGTTTCGGGGTTCGCAGATTTTTATTTTTATTTTTTGTTTTAAAACCCTAGTTTGTCTATTTTCTTTTTTATGTAATATGTGGTGACAATTATGTTCAACGCAAATAAATGAGAGAAGCGCAATCACCAAGGAAAATAAAGAAGATAAAATGCCAAGCACACAACACAATATGTACGTGGTTCAGCAAGAATGCCTACGTCCACGGTGGTGCAGTCAGTATTATTTCTATATACTCTGGGGAGCGTTTACAGAGAATACAGTGCGTGTCTTTTGTCCCAAACTTAGGGTTTATTATATACATGTCTGTCATCGGGGAGTGGGGGTGTTGGACTCCCCCACGTTTACCATCTTCTCCTGGAACATCTCTACACGAGAACATGGGAGGAGACTAAGTCGTAATTCTATTCAGTTAAGACGAGGGGTCGGGATTTTGGGTCGTTTTTATTAGGCTACTCGTTCGGGCCCATAATGCTAAATTCGGGTTCCCACAATTTCCCCTAAAGTTATTGGGCCACAAGTTGGACTCAATAAATTTAAATGATTTTCCTTAATGACACTTTTGTGAATCGTGTAACTCTTCCCAAAGTCAAGAACTGATTTAGGCGGCAGTTGCTTCGTGTCCTGTGCGCGATGATTGGGAGCATTTAAAAACTATTTGGAGCAGCGTTCCACAGTTGTCGTTTCAAATTTCTTTGCGTTTATTCACCTTCTGCGAGTTTCAGTTGTTTTGTCTTCTTCTCTGGGCCTTCATTTTCTTCACTTTCACTCTCTCTCGTGATCTTTTCATCTCGTAAGTCCTCTTTGCTCTTTCTTTATGCTTCTTTTGCTGAGTTTTCTCTGAATTTTCTATTTTTAGGGTTTACAAATGTCGAAAATAGGTAATAGGTCATTGTCTGAGTTCAAGAAGTTCTATAATATCCCAGAATGGGTAGAGATTGAGTGCGCCTCTCTCCCTAAGAATGTTAGAGAGATAGAGGGTGCTCATTGGATTCATGTCCTGTTACTTTCTCAATGGGGGCTTTCTTTTCCCCCAAACAATTTGTTTCTTCATTTCTTTGGTTATTTCAACATTGTCCCTGCATAGTGTTCGCCCAATGTATAGAAGATAATTAATGGTGTCCATAGAATAAATCAACTTTATGGAACTAAATTAGGGCTCGTCGAAGTTTGCTTTTGTTATTCCTTCTCTCGAACTAGCTCTAGTCTTCTTTACCTCAAGGCCAGGAGTCCTGACAAGGTGTTGGTAGTAAATTTACCTGATTCCCACAAGGACTACTGGCAAGATGGCTTTCTTACTAGGAATTGGTAGTTCTCCCCCCATACTGAGGGGTCGAGGTCTGATAGATTCACTGTCCCCTTTTATGGAGAAGAGTACATAGTTAGTCTTTGCTCTGCCCTTCTGATTTCTTTGTTAATGTCTGATTTTCTTGATATTTTCCTGTTTTCTTTTTAGCGAGGACTAAGAACTTGGAGCATGCCCTCAGCGAGGTTCGAACCTCCGAGTTGATTAAAGCTTGGAATATTAGGGAACCCTTGGCTGACAGTGAACATCCCCGGTCTGATGCTCTCCTGCTTGAGTACAAGAACATTGGGTCCAGTTTTATTGCAAGGCCCGTGGATAGCATTCCTGAGTTTGATTCTTTTGAAGAAGCTACTGCTGATCCCATTCAATTGGATGAGGAATAGAGCAATTCTGAGAGTGATACCAGAGGAGGTGTTGAAGGTGGTTCCGACGAGGAGAGCTCCAACAATGATAGTTCTTCTAGCTCAGAGGAGGTTTCTGAAGTCCAAGAACCTTCAAGTACATCCAGCAGCTCTAGTGAGGAAATGGTTCCCCCAAGAAAAAACTTGATCCGTGATGATAATGATGATGATGATGTGCTATTTGTTCAAAGGTCGAAGAAGCAGAAGTCCAGCAGTGGGGCTGTTGCTACTGGTTCTCGATCTGCTGCTCAGGAGAAGGAGAAGAAGAGAAAGGAAGAAGAGCAGGTGAGAAAGAGAGAGAGAGAGAGGAAGAGGGAAGAGGAGAAGAAGAAGGTTGAGGAAAAGAAGAAGGTTGAGGAGAAGAAGAGGGTAGAGAAGGAGAAGGAAAGGGAGGAGGAGAGGAGAAAAATGAAAGAGAGGACAAAGGTTGGGCAGGCCATAATGCTTGTCTCCGCATTGCCAGAGGGGGTATCGGTTGCCACTTCTCCTCAACTGTCCCCTGTGCTGCTTGAGAGAGCAGTCCTTCCTGCTGATCGCCAAAGGGCGATGGGGACTGACCAGTTAGCCTTGTAAGCGAGTCAGAGGCTAGCCTTGGTAAGTCTGTTTCTCTTTTCTGATGCTCGTAAATTCTGTCTGATTCTTCCTTCTAATATCTTCTTTTACTTACAGTTTGTGACTGATTTTGTTGTGCTCTATCGTTCTCGCGACGAACTGATCAATAAGAATGGCGAGATGGATAAGCAGAATGCTGCTTTGAGAGTGAAGAGTGTCGAGATTGACGCTGGCTTGAAGGCTGTTGATACTGCACGTACGTCCTCTGACCTGACCCTTGCCAAAGCCAATCGAAAAAGGGAGGCGATGGACAAGGAACTGAGCGAGCTGCGACAGGCCTACGATTTGGTCTGCGCGAGCAAGCTGGCGATCGTGGAGGAGAACAAGGTGTTGAACGAGAAGCTGAAGGAGAAGGAGTTAAAGGCAACCACCATTAAGGAAGACTCTTATAACTCTGGGTGGGCTACCGCATACGAAGATGCTGAGGTTCAGATAGGCTACCTTAGTCGTTTGAACTTTAAGAAAGGATAGAATAAAGCCCTCTTGGCTGTCGGGGAGGATGTTGCCTCTCCCTTGTTCGATGAGAACGATCCAGGCCCAAAGCTAATTATGGATGAATCCCCTGCCCCAGTCGTCGAAGGTGTTAACCCTGCCTCCCAGTTAGTTCCTACCGATTCCCTTCCTGTTCGGGAGGAAGAATTTGTCCCTGCTGAGGGAGGTACACCTACTGCTGTTGACAAGGGGAAGAAGCCAACTTCTTCTGAGCAACTCGAGGTCGCCAGCTGATTTATACTTAGGGTTCCTTTTGTATTTTTGTTTGTAATGCTCCTTTCTGTTTTTAGATGTACTCTGACCCTTTAAAGTATTAATGAAATGAGAAGGTTTCTTCCCTCGGTGTACTGATTCATTTTATCCTTTACTGCTCTTTTATGGCCTGTAGTTGGTTGATGTAGATGACTATATACCAACCACTTCTCAATTGGGAAGAATGATTGGTCCTGATGTGAGTCCCGAAGTTCGTCATACCTTCGTGAGAATTTGCAAATTGTTGCGAATGAGGAACAAGCATTTCATAGAGCAGACTGAAAGACACGCTCCAGGAGATGGAAGAGGTTGGAGCTTCTGTTTAAGAGAAGGTGAATACTCTGAGAGAAAGACTCCTTGATGCTACCGAGATTAACCAAGTTGGAGAAATCCCGCAACAGGAAAATGAGTCTTTGAGGAGGGAAGTGTTGCTTCTCAGGGAGCATGCGCCGAGCACTGCGCCTCATGTTTTAAGGGGTTCCTCCTCATCGTGAGATGCCGCAGGATTGAGTGACATTCCTCCGGTAATACGAGGCTCTACCCCCATCGACTGTTTCGCGAGCTAGTACAAATGCAAGAAGATCAACTAGGGAAATGGATGAGCTTCGTAAAGATGTTCGTCGGGCTTACTTTATTACTGATGGGCTTCAAAGGGACGTCACACGGTTGAGGCATCTGTTTAAGAGGGGGCCTCGGCGAGTATGGGCTGATGGTTACAACCAAGGTTGGTTGGATGCTCCGACGAGGCTGACAGAGTTTGAAGAGCTCGCTTTTATCAGGGGATGGTTGAGTGCCCTAAAGGAGCTACAAGTTCCAAGGAACTCAATACTCTAGTACCGTCATGAGATCTCCCCTTCCACTATAAGGCCTAATCCCTTCAGGAGGGATGATCAGTGGATCCCCATCGATGCCATCCCTCGGCAGCTGTTGGAGTCAGATACGAATGAGGTCGAGGAGGGACTAGCTCCTCATCCAAACGACGATCGAATAGCACAAGTTGTCGATTATCTTGTATAGAGGCCTCAACCTCATTAAGATTTTCCCAGTTGTAACTCTGTACATATATGTAATGAAGCAATGTAGTATTGATGCTTGGGGCGGTTTTGCCGATTATACATAGGTTGTTTATTTTTGTTGTGACGAAGTAATATAAAATTTATGTTTTGGGCGAACTTACCGACTAAACAAGTGTTCTATATTTATTGCATCATTTATTCTTTTAATAATCTTGGGCCTCTCTTGGACGACTAGATTGGTAAGTTTGCATTGTCGAGTAAGTGTCCCTCCAGTCCAGTATGCCTATGGGATACCATTTTTCCACACTTTACCTTTTAGGTCATGTCGTCACACTCCCTTAGGCCTAAGTGTGGCACTTGGCGAGGACACACCTAGTGTTGGATCCGATCAGGGTTTTGCTGACCAAACATTGTTTGGCGACCAATTTGACTTGCCGAATTACCTAAGGATCTCCTGTAGGGATTCATTTATTGCCAGGGGAAATGCTAAGAGGTTGTTCGTGTTTCATAACGAATACCTGAGGAGGGTGTCTTCCCTGCTATAGCGTGCTGAGTAGTGTGCCTGTCACTTGGAAAGGGTGTGTAAGTTATAAAGCTCATATATTAGTTAACTAACACCTCATAGAATGCAACTGCCAAATAACTTTTGTTAATCATAAGCAAATGAGTTGCCAAAATCTAGTAACAAAGCGAAAGAAAAAACTAGAAATAAAATTTCTTAAGATTTGCTGCATTCCATGCTCGGGGTATCTATCTGCCCTCCAGCGTTTCTAAGTGATAGGCTCCTTACAAGTCATATCTTGTTATCTTGAATGGTCCTTCGCAGTTTGGCCCTAACTTGCCATCTGATGGTTTTACTGCGCTGCCAAGGACTTCCCTTAGGACATAGTCACCAACTTGGAATGCCTTTGGAATGACCTTCTTGTTATAGTGTTTTGCGAGCTGTTGCTGATAGCTCGTTAATTTCACTAAGGCAAGTTCTCTTTGTTCGTCGGCTAGGTCGAGTTCAGCGAGTAATGTTGCATCATTCTGGCCCTGGTTGACAAGGGTGGACCTCATATTTAGTAGGCCTTCTTCTAATGGGATGATCGCTTCCATTCTATATGTTAGTGAGAATGGGGTTTCCCCCGTTGCCCGACGTGGGGTAGTGCGGTGAGCCCACAGAATATGTGGCAGTTCGTTTACCTATGCGCCTTTGGCTCGCTCTAATCTTTTCTTTAACCCATCGATCACTATTTTGTTGGAGGCCTCGATTTGACCGTTGCTCTGAGGATACGCCACCGAGATGAAATAGTGCCTAATCCCGTGCTCATTGCAGAAGCCTTGGAAAGGGCCACTTTCGAACTGTGTTCCGTTGTCAGTGATGATGGTTATGGGGATTCCAAAATGGGTAATTATGTTTTTCCATATGAATCTCATCATATCTTCATCTCGGATGTTTGCCAGTGGCTCTGCCTCGATCCATTTGGTGAAGTAATCTGTTGCGACCAACAGATACTCGCGATTGCCGGTGGCGGTAGGAAGCGGTCCTATAATGTCCATTCCCCATTGGGCGAAGGGCCAGGGGATGGTGAGTGATCTTAGGTCGCTAGCAGGTTGGTGAACCATATGGGCATGTAGTTGGCATTTCTTGCACTTGCGAGCGTACACTGCTGAATCTTTTTGCATATACGGCCACCAGTATCCCTCCTTCATAGCTCGAAAATCTAGTGATCTTCCTCCAATATGGCTCCCACAGATTCCTTCATGGAGCTCGTGTAGAATCTTCTCGACATCCCCCGGGTGAACATATTGAAGGTAAGGGCCGGAGAATGATCTCTTATATAGCTTGTCCTCAAGAGATAAGTGAAAGCGAGCGACTTTGACTCTTATCTGATGAGTGGTCTTCCTATCACTTGGAAGTGCACCATCCCTCAAATAGTTCTTTAAAGGGTCCATCCAACTGGGTGCTAACTCAATCTGGAGAACATGTTCCCCACCTGACAGTTCATCGCTCTGGTTGATGCTTGGATGAGTAAGGAAGTCGATGGGGATCGTTCTTTTCAAATCGAAATTGATTGCCGAACTCAGGGCTGCCAGGGCGTCAGTATGGTTGTTCTGTCCTCTGGGAAATTACTGGACATTGACTTCTTCGAAGCTGGCCATTAGCCTCTTGGCTAAGGCGAGATAAGCTGCCATTCTTTCATCTCTTGAATTATAGTCCCCACTTATCTGAGTGGAGACTAATTGTGAGTCGCCAAATACCTGTAACTGCTTTGCTCCCAAAGTGTGTGCTTTCTGGAGGCCGGCTATCAAAGCTTCATATTTTGCCTCATTATTGGAGGCTTCAAATCCAAGCCTGATTCCCTATTCGAGGGTTATTCCTTCTGGAGTAACAAGCACAATGCCCACTCCTGTCCCCTTTGAATTGGAGGCTCCATCAACAAATAATTTCCAAACTCCCTCTGTTGCGTGGTTTTCTCCTTGCTTCATGGGTTGAAGTTGGTCTAGAGGATGCTCGCCTATGAATTCAGTTATGAAATCAGGAAGGACTTGTCCCTTGATTGCATTCCTTGGTTGAAATTGGATGTCAAATCGTCCGAGCTTGACTGACCATTTAGTTAGTCTGCCTGACAGATTCGCATTCCTCAGGATTGCTTTAAGGGGGTGCGATGTAAGAACAATAATGGTATGAGCTTTAAAATAGTTCTTCAACTTCCTTGAAGCTACTACAAGTGCAAAGGCGAGCTTCGCCAGTGGTAGGTACCGCTGTTCAGCTTCTAATAGAATCTTGCTCGCGTAACAAATGGGGTGCTGAATTCCTGCTTTCTCGCATACCAGCGCAGAACTCACGGCGCGATTGGAAAACGGCGAGGTATAAGTACAAAGAATCTCTTTCCTGAGGTATAACGAGAAGGGGTAGTGAGCTGAGGTAGTCCTTGAGCTCGTTCAATGCTTGCGAGCAATCTGGATTCCATTCTACTGTCTTGTTTCCATTTAAGAGCTGAAAGAATGGTTTGCGTTTCTCGAAGGATTTTGAGATGAAACGGTTCGAGGCAGCGAGCATTCCAGTGAGCTTTTGTATGTCTTGTATTGTGCGAGGGGGATGTACTCTGTTGATTGCATCGATCCGGTCCGGGTTAGACTCGATGCCTCTCTTACTGACCAAGTAACCAAGAAATTTTCCTAACTGGACACTAAAAGAATACTTGCTTGCGTTGAGCTTCATTCTGTATTTCCTGAGGATCTCGAAGGCACTCAATAGGTCTGAGAGGTGGTCTTCTTTTCTTCTGCTCTTGACGAGCATATCGTCGATGTAGACCTCCATGGTTTCTCCCATTTGGTCTTTGAACATCTTGGTGACCTGTCGCTGGTAGGTTTCCCCTGCGTTTTTAAGTCCGAAGGGCATGACTTTGTAACAGTATAATCTGACGATGGTGATGAATGCTGGCTTGTCCTAGTCCGGTGCATACATAGGGATCTGATGATACCCCGAATATGCATCCAGAAAACTCATTTTTTCGTGTGCTGCTGTGGAGTCCACCAATTGGTCAATTTTTGGGAGGGGAAACTGTCCTTAGGGCTATCCCTGTTAAGGTCAGTGAAGTCGATGCAGACTCTCCATTTCCCGTTATTCTTTGGAACTACTACTGGGTTGGATAACCATTTGGGGAATTGGACCTCCCGTATGGATCCTGCATCCAGTAATTTTTCTACTTCTTTCTCTATGACTTTTGCCTTCTCGGGCGCAGTTCACCATGCCTTTTGGGTGATAGGTTTGAATGTGGGATCGACATGCAACCGATGACAAACCACATTGGGGTCAATTCCAGGCAGCTTGTATGGTTCCCATGCGAAAATGTCTACGTTGCTTCTCAATAAAATCGTCAATTCCTTTTTTTCTTGATCTGTGAGGGAAGCTCCAATTAAAAATACCCTGTCCTTTTCTCAATCACCAGCTGTAACTTCCACCAGGTTTTCCACGACCCGCTCAGAAGGGAGGAGCCTGGTCTCCTCCACTCCGGGTCTTTCATACCTTAACTGCTATTTTGAAGGTATCATACCTTCATATTCCTCGACCTACTCATTGGGCCTCTCAGCCTTCTTCTCAGGTCTAGGGCGGATGGCTGCTATGAAGTGTGACACCCCGACTAATTAAATACCGGGTAGCTACTCCTTTATTAAATTAATACAAAATGCCAAGTTGGTTCAGTTCATAGCATCATTGTCGAAAAAAACGTTTTAACAATTACTAGCCACCTAATATTTAAAAAGTGAGTTGTCAATTTTAATTAAATCCGATTAACATGCAATAATTAAATTATGAAATTCTAACATAACCACCACAACATAATGACAATGGAATAACCATAAAATAGTAATGAGTCTGGAGGGATATTCCTCACAATAATCCAAATACAGGAATAAACAAATACTAAGTCTGCATCACTAAATTAATTACAACCCAAAATCTGATATAACTGGATAAATAAAGTGTCTAAACGAAATGGGGCGACATGCCCAACAGATGAGAAAAATCTGATAACATAGAGTCAAGATCGAAAGTGGAGGCGTCTACTGTCAAGGTCCTGTAACTTCCACAATAGCTACAGTACGTCACCTGAATGGAACTCCTATGCTTGGTGTCCTTGTGGCTGGGCACCTAAAAGGTTTTTACAAGAAAATATATTTGGAAGCAAACGGGTCAGAGACCGAGTGTAAAAATAGTTTAAAATATAGCAAGTGTTTTAACGACATTAAACAATGAATGCAAAATACATGTTAGGACGTGCTCTCACATGAAATACTCACCTCTCGACTATCTGTGCACTCCTAACGTATTCGTAACCAAATCTAGTTATTCTACTATCAAACTAGTCCGCTTCAATATTTGGTATTTACTAAACTAATCAGGGTTTAATTCTCGACGCCTTTATATAAGCTGGGAGTTTTACTTTCATTTAATTCTCGGAATTAATCATAACAATTTCTAAGCATTTTACCATTTATAATTCTATAGGATGTAACATTAATTCACACTTGCACTTATATAGACAGTTCGCATCAATATTTCATTGCATCAATCTTCTCAGAATTATACAATACTGGCACCCCTAGACTAAGCTGCGGTGCGCACATACTCTGCTATCCAATCCCGGTACATCACGTACATAAGGATCACGTGTTTCGAATCGCTCAGGAACTGTTTTGACAAGTAATAAACACACATAGTGGAGGCGAACATAGTTCACATCACATGGGTCACGCACATACCTACGCTCCCATGATCAGCAGACTTATTAACTTCAAAATAAGTCCTTCTCTGACCTATGTCCTCGAGGTACCAATCTAAATCCCCCCCGTAGGCACACAAAGATTAGATGGCCCTGAATCGAACGCCGACCTCCCGTGATAGCAAGCATGGTAGGTATGTTATACACAGATAACCACATATACTAAGCATTCACACTTCTTAGATATCTCAGTATATTAATATAGGTATACGTCTCGTTCTTATCCCATTATTTACTGTTATACATTTATAAGTTCCCGTTTTAAATGTATTAGAGTTGCCAACTCTTCTCACGTCGTAATTAGGTACTCGTTTCCAAATCCACAATTGTCATTCGATCTACTATAAGATTCTAAGTTTTACTCCTCAACGTACCCCAAATCCTCACAATTATACCCACTAGTCAATAAGGGAAGTTTAATTCTTCGTTAATTAAGTCTACGGAACATTTGAAATAAAATCAGGCCTAAAAGGCCATTCTGTCAACTCGTTAGAAGTCTCGTTCGAACGAGTGTCGTTCGAACAAAAGGCTTCGAATGAACTACCAACTCGTTAGAAGGGATACTTTTATCTCGTTCGAACGAGGTCGTTCGAACGACCTGGGCAGGTCTTCTAACGAGATGGCAGAACACGCCCAGAAATCTGCAAAATCTGATTTTATTCCTTTTTCTCCTTTCTAAATCCATCCTATGATCATACAAACTAAGTTTTAAATGTGTTTAAGCTACACTATGTCCTCCTAGATCACTCTTTAACATACATATGGGGTCAATACCTCCTAGATCAACATGTAATCATCATAATTCCCAAATCTTGTCCCAATCCCTATAAACATGAACACGGAATTTAATGTCTACAACTATTTCTTATAAATTCGTTTTTTAAGTCATCAATAGATATATTTTGGATATGAAATTCGTCCATAACTTATTCTACATGCGGTCCTCATATAGGAATACGATTTGTATCTCCAATTTCATGGGTTTTCATCAAACTTTCAATACAAGATATATATTCAATTCTAAGCATGGAGGAAACATTCATTTGAATTTATGTAATTAAACCACTTGACTTAGATGTTCTGATTTGATGTTGAAGGATGAAGGTGATTCTCCTCTTTCTCTCTAGAGATTGTTTTTCTCCGAAGGATGGTGATGGTGGCTAAGGTTTCTTTTGGAACCTCTTAGGACTCTCCCTTTAACTCCCATAGCCCACTACTTGATAAATGCTGAATAATGGACTTAGTGGGTTCATTACTAATATAAAATTAACCTCTAAAATTCGTGGGTTTTAATTCCCATATTTTTAAAATTACCAAACTACCCTTTTGGGTTGCCGGTATGGCCTAAAAATGCCCCAGGATCCAAACTAAGCCTCCGGCTAGTGTTTTCTGACTATTTTGACTCTTCTGAACACGTTGGCGCACTCAAAATGACCATTCGGTTGATAAAAATATAATTCACTTTTTAATTTAAATAATTTCGTTCCTGACGCGACTGACACGCGCGTCCCAACTAAATTTCCAAATTGTCTTATTTCAGTCTCGCGACAACTTTAATATTTACAATGCTCATGTATTACCATACATACTCAGAGATATTAAATTTTAATATCATAATCAAATGCCAACTCACACCTCGCTAGTATTTATACCCGGATTAATTCTCATTTAATTTAATTAATCCCTTAAATAAAAATCAATAAAATTACGGGGTATTACATACTTCCCCCTAATAACAGAATTTTGTCATGAAATTCGAAACTAAAGAGTACCTGGTAAGAATAACTCTGGATTGCACGTACTAACGGTACTATCTTCGACCTCAGTTTCCTCTCGCTTCGGTCCAAAATATCAATCGGCCCCTCCTCGTAGGAACTATCGGGCTGAAGATCGATGTCCTCCAAAGCAATGTGAGTATGGGCCAAATCATCCCTAAGATATTTCCTTAGCGAGGAAATATGGAACAAATTATGAATCCTATGCAAGCGCTCCGATAACCCAAGTCTGTATGCGACTGGCCCAATCCTCTCGATGATAGGAAATGGCCCCACGTATCTTGGTGCCAGTTTCTCCTTCTTCCCAAAACGCATGACCCCTTCATCGGAGATACTCTGAGTAACACCTGGTTCCCCACTTTGAATTCTCTGAAGAACCTCTTGGCATCAGCATAGCTCTTCTACCGGTCCTGAGATACTCAAATACGACTCCGTATCTTCTCTATCCTTGTCGAAGTATCCTGAATCACTTTCGGCCCAAGGAGTTTGTTATCCCCCACCTCTAACCAACATGCTGGGGAACGACAAGGTTTACATACAATGCCTCAAATGGAGCCATGCCAATGGTGAACTAGTAGGAGTTATTATAGGTAAACTCCACCAGTGGAAGGTATTGCTCCCAACCACCTCCAAAGTCTAGGATGCACATACGCAACATGTCCTCCAACATCTGATTTGTTCACTCTATTTGCCCATCAGTCTGCGGGTGATAAGCCGTACTCAACCGCAACTCCGTACCCATGGCCTCCTGGAAACTCTCCCAAAATTGTGAAACAAATATCTTATCTCGGTCAGACACGATATTTAGAGGCACCCCGCGAAGTCTCACTATCTCTGCAATGAAAATCTGGGCATACTGTCCTGTAGTGTAATCTGTTCTTACGGGTAGAAAATGAGAAACTTTGGTCAACCGGTCCATAATTACCCATATGGAGTCGTGACCCCTTTGTGACGTAGGTAACCCCGTGATAAAATCCATGGATATGCTCTCCCATATCCACATCGGAACCTCTAACGGCTGTAGAAGTCCTGCCGGTTTCTAATGGTCCACCTTTACTAGCTGACAAGTGGCACATTTAGAAATAAACACGGTAATATCTCTCTTCATCCCGCTCCACCAGTACTGTCGTCTCATGTCTTGGTACATTTTATCCCCACCAGGGTGTACCGCGAACCGAGAGCCGTGAGACTCCGTCATTACCTTGTGTCGCAAGTCTTCCCCTTTCGGAACAACCAGTCTCCCATTGAAGCGTAATCTCCCGTCTGAGCTAACGGTATAGGACTCGGCTCCGTCTGCTAGTAATCGAACTATCTGCTCCTGACAGAAGGAGTCATTTTCCTGGGCCTTTACCACTCTCGTAACAATCTGAGGTGTAATAGTCATCACAGACATGAACGATCGGGCCACGGCATCCTGGTGTCCCAACTCCTTCCACTTAGCTTTCCACACCTCGGCCACCTCATATACTGGCCTACGGCTCAACGCGTCTGCTACCACGTTAGCCTTTCCTGGGTGGTACTAGATATTGAACTGATAATCCTTCACAAACTCAAGCCACCAACGTTGACGAATATTCAGCTCCTTTTGCGTGAAGAGGTATTGTAGGGACTTGTGGTTTGTGAACAACCAAAATTTCTCCCCCAGGAGATAGTGTCTCCAAATCCGGAGAGCGAATACGACTGCCATTAACTCCAAGTCGTGGGTGGGGTAATTCCTCTCATGAGGCTTAAGCTTACGGGAAGCATAAGCTATGGCCTGACTCTCCTGTTGTAGCACACCTCCAAGTCCTTGTAAGGACGCATCGGTGTAAACTAAATACTCAACTCCCGGTCTGGGCAATGCTAACACAGGTGCTAAGGTCAACTTGTCCTTTATCTCATCGAATGCTAATTGACAGACATCGCTCCAGATGAATGGCGCACCCTTGCGAGTCAGATGTGTCAAAGGACCGGCTATCTTTGAGAAACCCCGAATAAACCTCCTGTAGTATCCTTCTAGGCCCAAGAAACTACGGATCTCAGTCGGTGTCGTGGGCTGTCCCCACTCCCTCACCGCGGATACCTTCCCCGGATCAATAGATATCCCCCAGTCTGAAATGATATTCCCCAAAAACTGAACCTCCTTCAGCCAAAATCCACATTTATCATACTTTGCATAAAGCTCGTTCTGACGTAGCGTCTGCAAAACCTGTCTCAAATGCTCGGCGTGCTCCTCTTCTATCTAGGAGTAAACCAGACTTTCATCAATAAAGACAATGACGGACTGGTCTAGGAACTCTCTGAACACCCTATTCATTAAGTCCATAAACACGGCTGGAGCATTGGTCAAGCCAAAAGGCATAACCCGAAATTCATAGGAACCATATTACGCCAAGAAAGCAGTCTTCGAGACGTCCTGCTCCCTGATACGCAACTGATGGTATCCCGATCGCAAATCAATCTTTGAGAAGAAGCAAGCTCCCCTCAACTGGTCAAATAAGTCATCGATTCGGGGTAACGGATATTTATTCCGTATCTTGACTTTATTCAACTCCCGATAATCTACACATAATCTCAACGATCCATCCCTCTTATTTACAAACAACACAGGGGTACTCCACGGGGAAGTACTCCTTCGGATAAACCCCTGACCCAACAACTGCTCTATCTGATCCCTTAACTCTCTCATCTCTGCTGGAGCCATACGATAAGGTGCGCGAGCAATTGGCCGAGTGTCCGGTGTCAAATCGATCACGAAATCTATCTCTCTACTCGAAGGTAGTCCAGGTATATCCTGAAATACATCAGCAAACTCCCTAATAACTGGAATCGAATCGAGTGGTATCACCACTTCCTTAGAGGTCTCCTCCTCTATATAGTACAAATGGGTGGACGATCCTCCCTCAGGGCGAGGCATTGTCACTAAAAACATCTCCTGCCCGGGAATGGCAAAAATGATACTCCTAATGAAACAATCAATCATGGCTCGGTACGCAACTAGCCAATCCATACCAACAATCGCATCGTACTCAGTCATCTCTAATACTAACATATCAGTAGGTAAAGTAAATCTCTCGATCTCTATACCCACACCTCTACAAATAAGGGAAATCATAGAACCCCTACTCAACGGTGAATCTACACAAGTAATCGTGCTCTCTGCAGTGTCTAACAACCCTAAAGTGCGTGAAAATCTCGTGGAAATGTAACAATGTGTGGCCCCCGTATCAAATAAAATACGCCCCATAGTCCCCTGAATAGATAACATACCCTCGATAGCAGGTGGATCCTGTGGGACTGTGGCATGCTGGAGCTGATACACTCTCCCATACTGAAGCTGTCCCTACTGGACTGGAACCGATGGGATGGGTGGTAATGCTTCCATCTGTGGTGGTGCTGGGAGGGCGGCGGGAAACATAGGCCTCTATGGCTCGTGTCGAGAACCCTGCTGCTGCTGCTGTGGGGCCCTGCCCCTATCAGGACAATCTTGGCATTTGTGGCCAATCTTACCACAAACGAAGCACTTCCCCGGGAAGTTTCTCCCTCGCTACCCTGCTTCCCTCGGCCCTGATGGCCGTTATCATTCCTACCTTGACCATGATGGCCCTGTTGAAACTGCTGCTGCTAACCATGCTGGCCCTGATGGACGTTTTGACCCTGATGGCCATGTCTGAAACCTCCCTGACCATTCCTTAAACCCCCAGATCCGAATCTCTTAGGATCCCCCTATTGGGAACCCTGATCACCCTGCCTGTGCTGACCCTGAGCAGATTGTGCCCCGCTGGCACCATTTCCCCGTGTTTTGCCCTGATGGCTGGACTCTCCTGATCTCTTACTCTCAGACATGTGAAAGCAGTGATCCTGGCAGTGAAGTAGTGTTGCATTAAACACGTCAAAGTAAGTGGTTAACGAAAGGTTTCCCAACAAGTGCTGTCGAATCCTCGAAGTCAATCCGTCCATGAACTTTTGAATCTTTTTCTCCTCAGTTGGAATCTCATCGGGAACAATGTTCAAGAGATTAGTTAATTCGGCCTCATACTCGGCCACGGTTCTCCCCTCCTACTTGAGTTTCATTAACTTCCTCCTCATTTCAGTGTGAACGGCTGACGAAAAATATTTACGGTCGAACCGCACCCACAACTCCTGTATGGAAGGGGAGTCTCTTTCCTCCGGGGTGGTAATGGACTCCCATTACTGCAGCGCTGATCCTACTAGCTTAAAAGTAGCCAGTATCTTCTTCTGAACATCCGTGCACTCGTACATCCTTAAGTGCCTTTGAATGTCCTTCCTCCACTGACTAGACACAACAACATCGGAGCTACCTGCAAACTCCGGAGCTCTCATCACCATTGACTGGACTTTTTTACGATGGGTTTGAGAGCGGTGTGATGATTAATTGGTTTTAAAGAGAGGGAATGGGAAAGATCGAAAGAGAAAGGGATCAAGGAAACGGAAGGATAGAGAGTCGAATAGTTGAGAAACGGAAGAGAAATGGATTAAAGAGTAAAATGTATTTTGGAAGATATAAAATAAATATAAACAAATTTGCTGAGTTTATGTGCATTAAATGATATTAAAACCTCTAATACTATCGTATTAAAGGTACAATATAGATATGAAGAGGTTTTATCCTTGATCCCACATGACTTGTTTGTTGTGCACAATAATAAAGGAAAATGGGTAAGATTGTTATTATTGTATTGAAACTTTTTGGTGCAGTTGTTTATCTTTGTGAATAATTGAATATAAAATGATGAATGTATATTAATAATAGGAAAACCTAACATAATAACATGTGTGGGTGATATTTATGATTTACTTAGTAATACTATAATTTCACATCTTTTTGTACTTTTTGGGCTACCAAATTTCAGGGATTCATTTTTTTTTGTGTGTTATAGTTACAATTAGGGGCGTGCATTAGAACCGATCAACTCGAAGAACAAAATCAAATAAACTTTCGTGGGTTGCGTTGGTTCGATTTTTTTTCTCCATCGGCTGGTTCTGGTTCTCAAAATTTGAGAATCGAAGTGTTCGATTTTGTTCTCAATTATATACCTGAATCAAACTGAACCGAACCCATGGAACCGAACCAAAGAACCAAATTGGAGAATAAACCCTAAGAACCAACCCGAGAACTGATGAGAATAGTTTCTTGGATACTGTATAATTTATGTTCGATATCTATAGTGCTACTTAAAAAATGCTTCTATTTTTATTTATATTTGATATTTTAGTTATGATGTAATGAAATTAGATAACTAATTTTTTTTTCCAAACTATGTGTGTGCGTGATATTTTTTTTAAATAAATTATTTGAGTGAAACATATTAGTTGGGAAAAATAAAGTAGGTTGATATTTGATGATTTGGTCAAGACGCAATGGCCATGGATAATTAGTATTTGCTAAGTTTTATGTTTTTTTTATTTATTAGAAAATCATCTGAGTGAAGTATTATTAATTGCAAAAATAATGCCAAATCGTGAACTAGAAATGTGAACCAGAACCACGAATCAACACGAACCAAATCGAGAGCCAAAGGTTCGGTTCGATTATGGTATGATATTGGTTCGGTTCGGGTTCCAAACCTATAGGATCGACCAACTTCGATTTTGGTTCTGGTTCTTGTTCAGCAGTGGAAACAAACCAACCCGACCCATGTGTACTCCTAATTAGAGTCATATCATTGTTTAAAGATAGGAAAATGTAAATAGATTATTAAATTTTTAACCATTGATTTTGTGTATGTGACACGAAGTAAGCGAAATGACTATCATAATTGTCTAGCTCGAGTATTGCATGAATTTATACCAACTGAGCATTATAACGAAGGACTTAACATTATTTAATCATTCTCTTAAGTCTTCGTAGGAACAATTTTGTTCAATAAGTATTATAAATTACTCAAAGCACACGTTTGATAGGCCAATAAGGTGGGCATGGGATAATTTGATCTCATTATATGTTTGATGTTAAATAAGATGAAATTTTAGTGAGGATAGAGTATTTTAAGAAAGTCTCTTATCTCACTCCTTAGGAGATAAAATCATCCCACCAAGAAAGTTAAATTCACTTATTATGTTAGGATTAGATAAATGGAAAATGGTAACTTGTGCTCTTAGGGCACATGTTATGAACTTCAAAATAGTAAGTATTAAAGTTTCATATGAGTATCTGTACCCTATTAAATGTATGTCGAAACTCTGTCCCTACTATTTTTAAATTCTTAAAATGTATCCTTAGAACACATATTATTGGTACCTAGATAAATATATATTATCACACCCTTTTTGTAGTAGCATCAAATTCACCCAGAAATTACATATTAAAAGAGATATTGGTAATTACATCACACGTCAAAAGTTGGAAGTCTAGATTTTTCCTTTACCTCCTCGAAAATTTTCAAGATTCTCAAAATTGTACATTACCAACTTGTACCATAAGGGGAATGTAAAGGGAAATGACATTGTCCTAAATAATCTCTGGAATGACTTTTCCACGCAATCTCATGCATGACCCTACATTCAACTTCGAAATTATCTTTATAAATAACTAACAGAACCCTCCATGCTTCTCCCTTCACACAAAACCATCTCACCCATTTGCTCACTCCAACGACATTCATTGATCAGCCCCATACCCATCTCTCTAACCAAAAAAAGCATTTCATCTTCTCAAGCCATGGTGGTCTTACCCAAGCTACCACCAAGACAGCTCTGCTCAATCAAAACCTGCAACAACCCCACCTCATTCTACCCTAGTGGTATCCCCCTCATTGACCTCTCCAAACCGGACTCCAAAAACCTCCTTGTTAAGGCCTGCAAAGAATTTGGATTCTTTAAGGTCATCAATCATGGGGTCCCAGTTGAATTCATAAACAAATTGGAATCACAAGCCATTAATTTCTTCTCTTTGCCTCTCTCTGAAAAAGAAAAAGCAGGGCCTCCTAACCCATTTGGGTATGGCAACAAAAGCCTCGGAAGAAATGGAGATATTGGTTGGGTTGAATATCTTCTCTTAAACCCAGAATTTAATTATCAAGAACTCGCTTCAATTTTTGGCCATAATCCAGATAATTTTAGGTACATATCTCGTCTTCTTTTTAAGCCGTACAAATTTAATACTTTTGTTTCTAAAATAATACATATAACAACTTGAGATTACATAGTTACTCATAATAACAAGGGGATTTGTAAATTTAGGACCTATTATAATATGTATTTTGAAAATAGGACAACAAACATTTTATTTTTGGTTTTAGTCCCTATTTTTGAATAAAGCCGCTGGCGCGGACCCATATTCATAAAACGTCAACCAATCACAGCATGCCACGTGTCTCTTTAATTTGAAAATAGGGACTAAAAATGGAAACGAAATGTTTGTTGTCCTATATCCATAATCAATATTATTTTAAGTCCTAAAATTACATAATCTATAATAACAATACCCATAAAAAAATAATGATTCATGCAACTGCAATTTTTTATTTATTAATATAAATTGATATGTTCTTATATGATATGTTTTTTTTTTCTTCAGGTGTTGTGTGACTGATTATGTGTCATCTGTGAAGGATATGGCTTGTGAGATACTTGAATTATTGGCTGATGGGTTGAAAATTAAAGAAAGAGATGTGTTCAGTAAACTTTTAATGGATGAAGAGAGTGACTCTGTTTTTAGGCTGAATCACTACCCTCCATATCCTGAGGGATTTAAGGGTGGGAATATGATTGGATTTGGAGAGCACACTGACCCACAAATCATTTCAGTATTGAGATCCAATAATACTTGTGGGCTTCAAATCTCATTAAGAGATGGCAATTGGATTTCAGTTCCACCGGACCAGAACTCTTTCTTCATCAACGTTGGTGACTCCTTGCAGGTACGACTATTCTCTTAGTTTAATAAATAAAAAATAGATAAATAATGCGTATTGTGTATATATAAATATAAAGAGATAATATATGATTTTAAATCATTATTTTTGTTTCTTGTAAGACTTTTCTATATATACATTTCAATATGAAAGATACTATTCAACCTCTCACATTCTCAAGTGGTTGCAATTTGCATGAAGAAAGATTTTAATGTTGATGTCTGACATGAGCTCTAATAGCTTTGCATATGAGTTTTCACTTGGCTTTACATTACTGGACTTCGCCCTTTCTTTTTTCCCTTCATATTTTTGTTTTGCAATAAATGAATTGACTTTTGTTAATATGAAGCAAATCTACAAAATTTAAATAAAATGTCAGTATGTATTAAGAAAATTGCTTTCCAAGTCACTGTCAACTGTTTATATTTGATGCGTGCACTTGCATCGGATATTCTATGTGTACCTGTATTGCATGTTTCAGACAATTGATGAACCCGAAAATTAAAAGAGGGGAGGGGGCTCTAAGTATATTGTAATTTTTCTAATTTCTTAATGATCTTTGAGTTACTTATTCACCTCATTATTATAACTGGAAGTTAAAATTATATATATATATATATATATATATATATATATATATATATATATATATATAAGGAGCGGATCACAAGTGAACCTAAAAAACGAATTTTTTAATGGACCTTAACAAAAAACACCTAACAACCCATTAATTTTAATTCCTATGTTGTAATTGGTCCGCGCCAGCGGATACGGGTGTGACAAGAGACCCCTTTACCCCCCCACCCCAACCCCAACCCCCACCATGGCAGACCTAATTTGGCATCCATTGCCGCTGGCGCGGACCAATTACAACATAAAAATTAAAATTAATGGATTCTTAGGTGTTTATTATTAAGGTCCATTAAAAATTCCGCTTTTTAGGTTCACTTGTGATTCTTTCCATATATATATATATATATATATATATATATATATATATACAGAAAGTCTCCTGTAAGGACTCCTTATGTTGCAGACCCCGGTACATACCATTTTTTTAAAATAGTAAAAAAATGAATTTTTTGATGAAACTTCATGGATATGATCTTCATGGTGAGAAGATCATCTCCAATTTTTTTCGTCGAAAAATTCAATAAAAAAACCGTTGAGATGAGGTGATATGTAAAAAAATAGTATAAATACGCATTTTCAACCGTTGAAATGTTGGGTCGGCGCCAGCCACTTTATTGATTGAATTTTTTGGTGAAACTTCATGGATATGATCTTCTCACTATCGAGATCATATCCATGAAGTTTCATCAAAAAATTCAATCAAAAAGTGGGTGAGATGATCGCCAACATTTCAACGGTTGAAAATGCGTATTTATACTATTTTTTTACATATCACCTCATCTCAACGGTTTTTTTATTGAATTTTTCGACGAAAAAAATTGGAGATGATCTTCTCACCATGAAGATCATATCCATGAAGTTTCATCAAAAAATTCATTTTTTTACTATTTTAAAAAAATGGTATGTACCGGGGTCTGCACCATAAGGAGTCCTTACAGGAGAGGGCCTCTATATATATATATATATATATATATAGGTGAGACTCTTCAATGTACCAGTAACAACATAGTTATTTAAAAAGGATAAAATACAAAAAAGTTCTATAAACATTTTTTAATACACATTTAGTTCAAGCCTTTTATTTTGTATCAAAAAGTCTCTTATTCTCTTATTTTTAAAAGTCCGCGCCAGCGACATAGTAAAACCTTTTTGGCATGGTGAAGGATTTTTTGGTGAAAAATGAAAACACTTGGACTATTCATGTATTAAAAAAAGTTCAAGGGACTATTTGATATATGCCCCTTAAAAAAATAATATTTTTTAATCAAATTTGGTATTCATAATTTTCGTAATGAGAAAATTATATACAAAAAAGAAATCATCCAAAAATATAACTTGAAAGTAGGTGAGTTGAAATTTTTGCACTTTAAAAATTGTTATAAAATGTGTGGGACTACATTTTTAATGTTACACTCTCTTTCTTTTCTCCCTATCATAATCACATCATTTTATATAATTTCTTAGTAAATAGCAGAATTAAACTTCCTTGAAAATTGTTAGCACAAAGATATTTGTTTTGAATGTTTTTTTTGTTTTGCAGGTTATGACTAATGGGAGGTTTAAAAGTGTGAGACATAGGGTTTTGGCAAACGGCTACAAATCAAGGGTTTCAATGATATATTTTGGAGGGCCACCATTGAGTGAAAAGATAGCTCCGTTGCCTTCACTCATGGAAGGAGAGGAGGACAGCTTGTACACGGAGTTTACGTGGTTTGAATACAAAAAATCTGCATACAATTCAAGATTGGCTGATAATAGGTTGGGCCTGTTTGAGAAAATCACAGCCTCATAATGTTCCCAAAGTCCCCACCCTGTTAGGAGGGTGGGTTATCTAAAGAATCAAAAATAGGTCTTAGCATAGTTGATTAAATTTCCCATTCGTAGAATTAATTGTATTCTCCCTCTTTCTCTCCCCCTCGCGTCACAAAATTCATGTAAAGCAGCTCCCCTTTTTTAATTAAAGGTTCTTTTTTCTTCTTCATCATAATAAGAAATAATCGACATACAAAGTTATAAGTTTTAGGCAATAATGGTATTTTTTAGCCTTCCCTTAAATAAAAAATATTTTCCTTTTTGTCACATTCAAAATCCCAAAAGTCTTACCCATAGATTGACAACTAGTCCAATTGTACTATTTATTTATATAAAAAAAAAGCACAATTGCCCCATGCATAAATAGTAGACCCTTAGGGAGCTCGTTTGGTTCGAGGTTTGAAAAGAGAATGGGAATTCATAATTCCAGAAATTCTAAGTTCCTAGAATCTTGAATTCCATACCATTGTTTGGATCAAATAGGAATTCTTTTTTCACGACATATTAAATTACTTTCCCATATTAAGAATAAATATTATTTAACTAAAATACCATTCTACTTGATTTGAGTGTGTGCGCGTGAGTGTGTGGTTGTGTGTCTGTGTAAGTGTATGTGAGAGTGTGCGTGTGTGTGTGTGTGTGTGTGTGTGTGTGAGAGAGAGAGAGAGAGAGAGAGAGAGAGAGAGAGAGAGAGAGTATGTGTGTATGTGAGAGAGAGTGTGTATGCGTGTGTGTGTGTGAGAGAGAGTGAGAGAATGTGTATGTGTGTGTGAGAGAGTGTGCATGAGAGAGAGAGAGAGTGTATGTGTGTGTGTGAGAGAGTGTACGTGTGAGTTTATGTGAGATGATATTTTTGTCTCACCACAAAAGTAAGGTAGAATGAGTGAAAATATAGAATTCCCTCCATTTTTAAGGGGAAAGGAGAATTCTAATTTTGTGTGAATTCTAAATTCCAGGAATTCAAGTTTCCCTTAAATCTCCAACCAAACATTGTAATTCTAGACGAGGAGAATTCTAAATTTCAGAAATCCTAAATTTCATTTTCAAACCTCGAACCAAATGAGCCCTTAATGCTTATCGAATTCTTTAGTAGAAAATTAATTTGAAATATAAAGTAAACGGGAATCCCTTTATTTGTTAATGATGTGCCCCGAGACTCAATTTTTTGGGGTAACCTCCAGTCAACCAGGACCCTGGATATACCTAAGATAAAATGACAATAATGACAAACGCATAAAGATGTAAATAAGAGAGACAACAACGAGATATACGTAGTTCACCAATTTAACTACATCTACAGAGAGGCCCGATTTCACTATATTTGAAGATATTACAAATACAATAGAGAATATACACAGATAAACTACATACTCTCTACTCTCTTACCCAAATCTAGGATAACCATTATACACCAACTTTCCACCCAAGTGAATTCAGTTTTTAATACTAGAACCCTCACAATCTCTTTCCCTCGAGTGTTTCCCAAGTGTTTTTCATGTACCCAATCCGGTGTATTCCGATCCCATGTGACCCGATGAAAAATTCCTCTTTCAATACATCTTGAGCATACCTACCCTACATGAAACACTCACATTCACACCCTTCTTCCACCTTCGCACAACATTCATGTGTGAGAGGGAAATCCCTCACCTCTCACCTCAAGCCCTCACCTTTGGAAGAAGGCCCCCCTCTCTTTCTCTACATCTCACGAGAGAAGCCAAAGATTTAGTGTTTTAACCATTATAAGGTTCCTTTTATATGTGAAACATATTTGTGGTAAAACTCAGAAAATACGCCCAACTAACAACCCATTTTTCGTAGATCTAGGCTCGTTCGCCGGCCGCCCACTCCCAAAACAGTCTACACCAAGACCCCCCGAAAGAATTTGCATCCTGCAAAACTCCCCCTTCGCTGCAACGGAGCTTCCCTTCGTGCAATACCCCGTATTTTTATGGATATTTAAATTGGGTTAATTAAATTTAAATTGAAAAATTCATTTGGAATAAATTAAATATCAATTAGTGTGACTTGAGTTAATATTTAGTATTATTAATTAAAATGTATATTACTGAGAGAATAAGTAATATAAATTATGGAATATGTTACAGTGGGTCGTAAGTGAGAAAAATAACAATTATTAATTACTTAGCCGGGATACGCATTTGAGGTATACTGGGACTTAATATGAACATTGTGAAGTAAGTATAATATGTTGAACCCAAATATCCATTTCGACTGCGTAGAAGTTTCCGGAAGGGTCGAAATAGTCCAAAAAAATTGACCTTTGATTTCCAACCCATGAAAAGATACGGGATTAGATACTTTAAAACTAATTCTTTGGTTAATCAAACGGGAAATTGAAAAATTAAAAGTGAGGAAACCAAAGGAGAGAAAATGTGAGAGCTTTTACAAAAAAGTGAAGAGTTTCTCAAGAAGGTGAAGGGTCTTAGAGGAGGATTAACACCTAGAGCCACCTTGCACCACCACTATATACTGCCACATAATTTAGGAAGAACGAGGAAGAGGAACTCACATCATCTTCTTCAAAGGAAATTTAGAATCATCCTAAGAGACAAGTTGTTCAAACTTGCTTAATTATGAGTTTGTAGAAACACATGCTAGATTATATAATTTTTTTTGGATAAAAATCCATGTTTAGGAAGTTTTGATTTGAGATAATATCAATTGGGATTCTAGAACTCATGATTAGGATTATATATTTTATTGATGATTTCAAAATTTGAGAAAAGAATGTTATTGAATTGGAGATTAAACTATCTAACTAGAAACATAGTAAACTCATACGAATCCAAAATCCAATACAAGTGAAATCGTTTTAGAAAATAGCGAACAATGTATGTTGATTTTACGTCTGTTTTAAAATGAAAATTGGTAGTGTGCCCACGTGTACCTATATAAAATCATGTTCTGAACAACTTTGTAGTTTTAAGTTTCTTCAAAATTGGATCAAAAAAACCTCAAATCGACATTTTATATTTCTAGGCAGAATGTAACTTTATCGAGAAAAATGATTATTGAGAATTAAATTATAATTCGGGATTATGATAATGATTCCGGGTTTCAGACCAGTAAGTACAAGCTGAGCGTAGCTACTGAAATAATTAATCGCATTATTTAAATCCCCTTAGTTAACAAGAGATGTTAGGAAAAATGGGAAATGAGAATAAAATGTGAATTATTAGTTTACGGGATAAACTTGAAGTATAGTCAATGTATGTATAGGATGAGTGCATGCCTATATTATGTTGATTGTGATATTATGTGTAATGACATAACTAGCTACTTGCTATCACGGGAGGTTACATGTAGTGGGTAATCCTATCTTTATGTCCCCATTAGGGACGATTTAGATTCGTGCCCCAGAACATAGCACTTACGTTGTCATTACCTTGTGGTAGTGTATTATGGTCATTTGGATACGTTAGGTATGGATGTTTTCCTTATGGCGTTAAGGATTATGTTCGCCTCCAATATGTGTTATCATTTTATAGGTTGAGGTGCCACACCTAGCCTTAGTCCTTAATTTGGTACGTGAGGTATGTAGGGACTCGATAGCAAAGTATGCATGCATCGCGAGTTTGATCGTTTAGATGACGTATTCTTATATGTATATGTTAGATAGTGTAATCTGTACATATACATATACTTGTGATAGTCTACTCTGTTGTGTATTGTAGAAGTGATTATTGTGAATGTTTAAAATGTACTTTAAGTATATGAACCTAAGCGGTTAAAATAATGAGAATAAAATGATTAAGAAAGTAAGATAATATTAACGTATCGTATGGGAGATATGGATGTGTTAAGATATTTATATAAATCAATAAGAACTGATCGAGTGGTCTATAGTTAGTTAGGCATGTAGGTTAACTAGGAAGGAATATTAGAGTACGTTAGGTGTGCACATTAAGTAAGAGGTGAGGACTCAGGTGAGAGTACGCACACCTAACATGGATATTTACATTACTCATAATATAACATTTTAAACACTTGTTAAATATTTTTAAAACTTTTCCTGGTTCTGACCCGAATCAAATATGTTTTTGCAAAACCTTTTAGGTGTCCAGCTACAGGTACACCAGGGTTAGGAGATTCATTCCAGAGTTGACGTGCTGCAGTGTCGTGGATGCTATAGGATCTCGAGCTTAGATGCATCTATCATTCTTATCATCTAGCTTATGATTTAGTGTTTCCCTTCGAGCGTATTTTCTCATTGTCTAAACGTTTATATTTGGTTTTTAGTATTACCTTTATACTAGCCGATTCGTCTCAGTATTTTACTTGGCTTGTATGGAGATTTGGATTTGTATGTGTTATTCGATTATTATTCTATTTAGTTTATTGTGGTCATTATTATTATGGTCGTTGTGTTATTAATTATTTAATTATTATTATTCTCTATTAAAATAAATATAATAATTAAAATTGACATCCATCTTATTTGGATATTTAGTGATTTAAAAAAAATATTTTTTCGACAGTGATGTTAAGAATGGACCATTTATGAATCATTTTTAATTGAATAGTATAATGATCACCTTATATTTTAAATAACGGGGTTTCAGAGATGGTATCAAATCATCAGGTTCTAGTGTCTTTTGAAATCTGTGCGGACTCTTATTACATTTTAGCATAGCGTCCTTTGATATAAAGCCTTATATTAGGATTGTTGTTGTCATGATGAGGAATTTACGTCTTTAGCTTTAGTGATAAAAATAGGTAATAGATTTATGAAATTAAATGTCTTTGTAGATGCCTCCAAGATGTGCACCATGGTATGGGGAATCGTATCTAGGGCCGCAGCAGGCTCAAGCACAGGGAAATCTTATAGCCACAGACATTGTCGCCATTGTTTCCCAAGCAGTAAATGCAACAATGAATGCGCATGCTCAGTAGGAACCTCTAGCACCACTTCAGCAGTAGGTGGTGTCACCTGGCCAGGGATAGTAATTCCCAACTACAAGGGGGAGAGTTTGTGATGTCTTTATGAAAGGTCACCCTGCGGAGTTTCAGGGGAGTTATGATGTAGTAACAACTTAACAATTGATGAAAGATATTCAAAGGCATTTCCTTATGTTCGAATGTAGTGATACACAGAAGAAGATACATGCTACCTTCAAGCTAGTAGGAGTAATAGTGCAATGGTGGGAATTTGTCACCACTATACGGGAGCGAGATGCTATGACTATCTAAGAGATCTCGGCGCGGTTTGATCACACGTACTTTCCTCATACCGTTCAAACTAAAGTGAGGTAGAAATTTCTTTACATTTCCCAGGGATGGAAAACTATGGCAGAATACGAAGATGAATTCATGCCCTTGGCAGACTTTGTGACTAATGATTTTAATACAGCGGCTAAGAAAGAGGAGCATTTTGTAGAGGGGTTGACTTGGAAAATCCAACAACATTTGTTGGGTAATCCATCCTTGTTGAATTACTCAGATGTCGTCAATGCAGTCATATTGCATTATGATGATCATCATTTGCACATGAAGGGGAATAAGAAGAATGGTGAATCTATCCAGTCGAGCAAGACTGGGGGTAATAACACTAATGGGAGTCCTCAGAATCACCAAAAGCAAGGTGAGCAAAATTCTCAGCCAGGGGATTACTCTAAGAGACTTCGTTATGGAGGATTCAGACTTGGAGAGTATGGCTTCAAAAAATGGCCATCAGGGCTAAGGGAATGGTGGTAAGGTCCAACAAGGTCTAGGTCACCAGGGCCAAAAAGGAGGCTAATTCTATAGTAAGTGCTTTATTTGTGTCAAGTATGTCCACAAGCGTTAGGATTGTCCTGATAAGGGTAAGTTTTCTCAGCAGCGAGGTGTTCTTCTAGAATCATATTCGCCTATTTTTCCCTTTACCCTCTCAGTGCCTCGGGCAGTTCCAGCTTTACCTACCATTCCAGCAGCTCAATGGCAGCAGGATAAGCTTCAGTATAGGTACGTGTATAATGTTCATCAGACCGTAGTCCCATTAGCACCACCTATAGTTGAGGGTATGTTTCTTATTCATGGGACCACAGGAGGTATTTTATATGAATTTGGGGCATCACATTCATTTATTTCTACTAGATTTGTTCGGGCCGCAAGGCTCTTAGATACATCCTCTAGTAAAATTACTTGTGTAGACTGGCCTTTGGGTAGTGGGTCACTTATTTACTTTATATGCCGGAATGTGAGCATAGAGATTTGGGCAAGTGATCTTACCTACCGATATTCTTGTGTTAGATATGTTAGAGTATGACGCTATTATTGTCATGGACTGGTTATTATCATATAGAGAAATGATTAATTGTTTCAGTAGGAGTATTATTTTTGCTATTCCAGGCCAGGAGATGTTTCTAGTGGTGATGCCTCACCCCAAGGGAGGATTGTCTACTCATTTATATTATACAGAGGAGGAAAACTCTACGGGAGTTATAATATACCTTGATTCGATACCGATAGTCTATGAGTTTGCTGATGTATTTTAGGAAATTCCAAGGTTGCTGCCTAGTCGAGAGATTGATTTTGTTATTGACTTAACACTAGACACTCAACCGATAGATCGTGCATCGTACCGTATGTCTCCAACCGAGATAAGAGATCTTAGAGATCATATTGACCAACTTTTAGGGAAGGGTTTTATTCGTAGGAGTACCTCTATTGGGGTTATTCCATTCTGTTTATCGAGAAGAAGGATGGATCTCTTTGGTTGTGCATCGGCTATAGGGAGTTAAATAAGGTAACGATATGGAATAAATATCCGTTGCCATGTATCAATGATTTATATGATCAACTTAGGGGGCCTCTTACTTCTCTAAGATCCATTTGCGATTTGAATATCACCAGTTGCGCATCAGGGATAAAGATGTTCCTAAGACTGCATTTTTGTCGCGATATGGGTCTTATGAGTTTAGGGTTATTCCTTTTGAGCTAACCAATGCTCTAGCACTTTTTATAAACTTGATTAATCGCGTATTCAGGAAATTTTTAGACCAATTTTTCGTTGTCTTCATTGATGATATTTTGGTTTGTTCTTGGACTAAGGAGGATCATGCAAAACATTTACATATGGTTCTGTAGACACTACGTGAACACCAATTGTATGCAAAGTTCTAAAAATGTTAGTTTTGGATTTAAGAGGTACATTTCTTGGGTCACATTGTCACTGATAAAGGAATATCAATGGATTCGAATAAGGTATCTACGGTGAGGGAGTGGGGACAACCCATGACACCGGTCGAGGTTCGTAGTTTCTTAGGGTTAGTTAATTATTACCATCAATTTATTCGAGGATTTTCAAAGATTATGAGTCCGTTGACAAATTTGACACGCAAAGGGTACCATTCAGATGGGATGACTCTTGTCAGTTAGGTTTTAAC
This sequence comes from Sambucus nigra, assembly GCA_949130495.1. Taxonomy (NCBI): domain Eukaryota; kingdom Viridiplantae; phylum Streptophyta; class Magnoliopsida; order Dipsacales; family Adoxaceae; genus Sambucus; species Sambucus nigra. The sequence goes on along the minus strand of OX422214.1, from coordinate 375,082,403 downwards.
GAGCAAAAGGTTAAATTGATTTTCAGCACCCGTACTTGTATTACCTAGGCCAAGGGTAGAATATCATATTTTTATAGATGCATCCTTACAAGGACTTGGGGGTGTACTTGAGCAAGAGGAAAAGGCTATAGCGTATGCTTCCAACAAGCTTTAGCCTCATGAGAAGAATTATCCTACTCATGGATTGGAGTTAGCAGCGGTTGTGTTTGCATTGTGGGGATGGAGACATTATCTTTTGGGGAATAAATTTTATCTTTTCACAGTTCATAATTCATTACAGTATTTGTTCATTCATAAAGATTCGAATATGCGACAATAATGATGGCTTGAATTTATTAAAGACTATGAGTTTGAGATAGAATACCATCTAGGAAAGGCTAACGTAGTGGCAGATGCATTGAGCCAGAGGCCGGTTGAAGATATATCTAAAATGTGGAATGAAAAATGAAAATAGATGGGACAATAGGATTCAATTGCTAGATCTCATATGTCTACTATGACCATCACTCCCCAGATTATTACTAGAGGTGTGAAGGATCAGGCAACTGACTCGTTCTATTAGGAGAAATTACTCCAGCTTTTGGTTGAAGGAGCTGAATCTTATTCTATGGGATACGAAGGAGGTTTGCTCTTCAATGGTTGACTCATTGTTCCTGAAGGTGTAAAGTTAGGTCATACAATAATGACATATTCACATGGTTCACGCTTTATAGTGCATCTTGGAGGAGATAAATGTACCAAGATATGCGCCGATAATATTAGTGGAGCGGGATGAAAAGGGACATTGATGAATTTGTCTCTAAGTGTGCACATGTTAGTTATTGAAGGTGGAACACCAGAAGCAAGCCGAACTTTTACAACCGCTAGAGATTCCTATTTGGAAATAAGAGAGAATTTATATAGATTTTATCATTAGGTTACTTACTTCTCAATGAGGTCATAATTCCATATGGGTCATCATGGATCGATTGCCTAAAGTATCCCATTTTTTTCCAATGAGGAAAAATTATATGACAATGCAGTATGCTCAGTTGTATTGACAAGATAGTACGACTACATGAAGTTTCGATCGATATCGTGTCTGACAGGGAAAAGATTTTCGTGTCTCACTTTTGGGAAAGTTTTCAGGATGCTATGGGTATGAAATTGCAATTGAGTACAACCTATTATCTATTGACAGAGGGGAAGATCGAGTGGGCCAATCAAATGCTGGAAGACATGTTGAGGATATTTATACTAGATTTTGTAGGAGGATGGGAACAAAATCTTCCATTGGTGGAGTTTGCATATAACAACTCCTATCAGTTCACTATAGGCATGGAAGATTTTGAAGTATTGTATGGGAGACCTTTTCGTTCGCCTACTTTTTGGTTAGAGGTGGGGGACAACAAATTCCTCAAGCCAGAGGTCGTTTAAGAGACTTATTCCAAGATTGAGTTGATCCAGATTCATATACGGATAGCTCAAGATGGATAAAAACGTTATAAAGATGACAATAAGACGTTGAAGGAGTTAAACTTGGGAGATCATGTATTGATTCGATTATCTTCTATGAAAGAGGTTTGAGGTTCGGTAAGAAGGGGAAATTAACGCCAAGGTATGTTGGGCCATTTCCTATAATTGAGAGAATTAGACTATTGGATTATAGACTTGGGTTTTCGGATCATTTACATCATATTCATAATGTGTTTCATGTTTCTTCATTGCAACAATATAATCGGGATAAATTGTCATAAAACCATATTGCACTTGAGGAGATTGATCTACAACTACATATTTCTTTTGAGGAGATACCAGTTCCAATCTTAGATCGTAGTGAGAGACATTTGAGGTGAAAGTCGTACCTTTAGTCCGCGTTCAGTGGGGTCATCATAATGCAGACGATTCGACGTGGGAACATGAGAATGATATGCGTGAGAAGTATTGAGAATTATTTTGCCAGGTATTTTTCTTTTTTAGAATTTCGGGATGAAATCCCATTATTTGGGAGAAGTATGTAATACCCCACATTTTTATGGATATTTTAATTAGGTTTATTAAATTTAAATTGAAAAATTTATTTGGAGTAAATAAAATATTAATTAGTGTGATTTGAGTTAATATTTAATATTATAAATTAAAATGTATATTACTGAGAGAATAAGTTATATAAATTATGGAATATGTTATAGTGGGTCGTAAGTGAGAAAATGGTAATTATCAATTACTTAGTTAGGATGCACATTTGAGATATGCTAGGGCTTAATATGAGCATTATAAAGTAAGTATGATATGTTGAAGTCAAATAGTCATTTTGACTGCATAGAAGTGTTCGGAAGGGTCGAAATAATTAGAAAATTTGACCTTTGGATATCCAACCCATGAAGAGATACGGGATTGACTACTTTAAAATAAACTCTTTGGATAATCAAATGGTAAATTGAAAAATTAAAGAGAGAGGAAACCAAAGGAGATAAAGTGTGAGAGTGTTTAGAAGAAAGTGAAGAGTTTCTCATGGAGGTGAAGGGTCTTAGAGGAGGAGCAATACCTAGATCCCCCTTGCACCACCACCATACACTACCGGAATTTAGGAAGAATGAGGAGGAGAAACTCACATCATATTCTTCAATGGAAATTCAGAATCATCCTAAGAGGTAAGTTTTTTAAACTTGCTTAATTATAAGTTTGTATAAACAAATGCTAGATTATAGGATTTTGGGATAAAAGCCCATATTTTGGAAGTTTTAATTTGAGCTAATATCAATTGGGATTATAGAACTCATGATTAGAATTACATATTTTATTGATGATTATGAAATTTGAGAAAAGCATGTGATTTAATTGGAGATTAAACTATCTAACTAGAAATGAAGTGAACTCATACAAATTCGAAAATCAAACGCATGTGAAATCATTTTAGAAAATGGCGAACATTGTATGTTGATTTTAGGTCTATTTGAAGTGAAAATTGGAGTTTTCTCGAGTGTTCTTGTATAAAATCATGTTCTGAACAACTTTTTAGTTTTAAGTTTCTTTAAATTCGGATCAGAAAAGCCTCAAATCAACATTTTATATGTCTGGGAAGAATGTAACTTTATTGAAAAAAGGATTTTGGGGAATTAAATTATAATTTGGTCTTATGATAATGATTCTGGGTTTTATACTAGTAGGTATGGGTTGAAGGTAGATACTGAAATAATTAATCAAATTATTTAAATCCCTTCGATTTATAAGAGATGTTAGGAATAAGGGGAAATGAGAATAAAATTTGAATTATTAGTTTATAGGATAAACTTGAAATATACTCTTTGTATGTATATAATGAGTGCATGCCTATATTATGTTGATTGTGATATTATGTGTACTGTCATACCTAGATACTTGCTATCACAAGAGGTTATGCATTGTCGGTAATCCTATTTTTGTGTGCCTATTAGGGAGGATTTGGATTCGTGCTCCAGAACGTTGCACTTACGTTATCATTACCTTAAGAGATGGTAGTGTGTTAACGATAATTTGGATATGTTAGGTATGGACGTCATCCTTATCGCGTTAAGGATTATGTTCGCCTCCATTATGTGTTATCGTTTTATAGGTTTGGGTGTCACATCTAGTATTAGTCCTTAATTTGGTACGCGAGGTACGTAGGGACTAGATAGTAAAGTATGCATGCATCGTGAGTTTGATTGTTTATATGTCTTATTTATATATGTATATATTATATAGTGTAAGCTATACATATACATACACTTTTGATGCTCTACTATGTTGTATATTGTAGAAGTGATTATTGTGAATGTTTAAAATGCGCTTTAAGTATGTGAACCTAAATGATTAAAATAATGAGAATAAAATGATTAATGAAAGTAAGATAACATTAACGTACAGTATGGGAGATATGGATGAGTTTAGATATTTATATAAATTAATAAGGATTAATCGAGTGTTCTATAGTTGGTTAGGTTGATAGCTTAGCTAGGAAGGAATATTAAAGTACGTTAGGTATGCACATTAAGTGAGAGGTGAGGACTCATGTGAGAGCATGCACACATAACATGGATATTTACATTACTCATAATATATCATTTTAAATGGGTTTTAAATATTTTTAAAACATTTTTAAGGGGCTCTGACCTGAATCAAATCTATTTTTGCAAAACCTTTTAGGTGTCTAGCCACAGGTACACCAGGGTTAGGAGATTCATTTCAGAGTTGATGTACTGCAGTGCTGTGGATACTGAAGGAACTCAATCTTAGACGTATCTATCATTTTTGTCATATAGCTTATGATTCAGCATTTTCATTCGAGCGTATTTGCTCATTGTCTAGACTTTACATTTGATTTTTGGTATTAACTTTATACCAACCGATTTTCTTGGTATTGTACTTCGCTTGTATAAATATTTAGATTTGCATGTGTTGTCCGATTATTATTCTATTCGGTCTATTGTGGTCATCATTATTATGGTGGTTGTGTTATTCATTATTCTATTGTTTAATTATTATTATTATTATTATTATTATTATTATTATTATTATTATTATTATTATTATTATTATTATTATTATTATTATTATTATTATTATTATTATTATTATTATTATTATTATTATTATTATTATTATTATCTGTTAAAATAAAAAAAATAATTAAAATTGGCATCCGACTTATTAGGATATTTAGTGATTAAAAAAAATATTTTTTCGACAATGATGCTAAGAATGAGCCATTTATGAATCCTGTTTAATTGAATAGTAGACTGATCACCTAATATTTTAATTAGAGGGGAGTCATACTTCGCTGGAGCAAACCTAATGTCATAGGTATTTTGAGCAAAGCTCCACAAATATCCACCTTGGCAATACATACCGCAAATTTCAACTGAAACTCCACCCGATGAGAATTACCTCCTGTGCCAAACCTCCCCATTTGCAATGCCACCCAAAGAACCTGCCATTGATCTTCATTGTACCCGTTACACCTATTCGTATACCGTTTAATTCCTCTTCAAAGATCCAATTAATTAATGAAAATTTTTCCTCAGAGTATATGCTCCTCTTACAAATATACCCATTGCACCTTGCAAGTTTCAACTATTATTCTTTGACATATTTTGAAGTTGAACACACGGGTCAATTCTTAAATGTAGTGGCAACTAGTCTAATATACGCATCGACTCTGAAAAAAGACCTCGACCCCACCCCTTAATTAGTGTTATTCCTCCGACCATCATTTGTCGGAACATAGACCCTGCCTATCGGATGTGAATGAGAGCATTTGAAAGTCCTTTCGTACTTGTTCACATTGTTCCCCATATATACCATCGAGATCAATCTAGACGACATAAAAAAATCACATAAAATCCATACAACACAGTGTGATTTATAAATTTCACGTAGAACCGATTGTCGTTGTACTTAAAATTCATCACTTTTGGAGATTGTAGGAATATCCTCAAAAGTCTAACATATGCCACTAATCGTTTTGCAGTACTTACTGAGTCACCACTATCCTTGTTTCAAATACTGAACCAAGAAATGACTCATTTCCATATACACATAGCAATAATCATTGTCCTTGGATGTAGGTGAAGATCAAAGTGTAATTAATAGACCTTATGAGTGGCTATCACACCGTTCCAAGTGCATTTTGGGATATAAATCATATCCCCATGTCACTCCATCTTTCATTCTTCCATTAACCCCCAAGCACGAATCATGTTAATAATAATAACCTTCACTTTACATTGCCAGGAGTGAAGCACCCATTACCATTAAATCTATACACCAAAACTTGTGAAGTAATATCCCCTTTCATCGTTGAATATATACACCTAAAAAATCAAAGCACTCGTGGTTTGACACCAAAATCTCATTTTGTATTCTTTTAACAATCACCTTATTCGCACTAAGAGCTCTGATACCAATTATTGTGCCCTGATACCCAATTTATTAGGGAAACCTTTAATCAACCATGACCCCGGATGTAATCAAGATAAAATGGAAATAATGACTAACACGTAAATATGCAAATAATAGAGATAATCACAAGATATACTTAGTTCACCAATTTTGTTATATCTACGGAGAGACCCGATCCATTATATTTGAAGAAATTTCAAGCATAATATATAATATAAAAGGATAAATAACATACCCTCTACTGTTCAACCCAAATCCCAAATAACCATTGTACACCAACTCTCTACCCAAGTGAATCAAAGTTTTAAGCATAGAAATTTCTCAATCGATCTCCCTCAAATGTCTCCTAAGTGTTTTTCATGTACCCAATCTAGTATATTCCACTCCCACATAATCCGATGAGAAATCCACCATTCAATACATCTTGATCACATATACCATACATAAAACACTCAAACTCATACCCTTCTTCCACCTTTGGGCAACACTCATGGATGAGAGGGAAAATCCCTCACCTTTCACCTCAAGCCCTCACCTTTAGAAGAAGACCCCCTCCTTTAGATCTCAAGAGAGAAGGCAAAGACTTGGGATTTTAACCCTTATAAGGTTTCTTTTATAGTTGAAACACATTTGTAGTAAAACTACGAAAGTACTGCCAACTAACAAACCCATTTTTTGTAGATCTGGGCCATTGACTAAGAAGCTTTGACAGCCACATCGACTTTATGCTGAAGAGAATCAACCTGAGTCTTCATGGCAGTATTCTGATCTTCCCTATGCTTGTCCATATCCTTTTGCAATCCCTTCACCTTGTTCTCAACCTTCTTTAGAGCAGCCTTCAGACGTTCCACTTCGGCGTTCAAGGTGGCTTCAGTCTTCTCGACCTCTTGGCCCTTCTCAATCAGAGGAAGTTTTCCCAAGGTCTAGTTGACATAATGATGCATGGTGAGAAGACCCTGCAGAACATATGCAAAGATGTTAGTCTAAGGTCTGATATAGTCCAAATGACAATGACACACATTCAGAGGCAAATAGTTAAAGGCCATACCTGAATGGTACGGTGAAGAGAGAATTCAACCAGCAGGGGCTTATTTAGGGACCGGTAAAAGCGCTTGTCAGACTCGATCATGACACCACCGATAGCATCCAAAGCCTTCAAACTTTGGCCAATGACACTATCACCAATCTTTAATTTCTCAAGACGAGCAATCAAGGCATCCTCAGAAGAAATAGGGATGGCATGATCCCCCCTTTTTTCTTCTTCCTCTGATCCTTAGGGGCAGGGTCGATAACCTTCCTCCTTTTGGTGGCCTCAGCCCTCGAGGTAGAAGGAGGGGGAGGAGGAGAATTCAAACCTGCTTTTTTGACGAGCTTCCTTAGATTTGGAGCTTCCATCTCCCACAACTTGTCAGATATTCCTTTTGGGCACTCTGCAGGATGGAAAGTTCTGAGTTAGAGAATCAGATATACATAAATTCAGAGGTATAACTTGTTGAAATAAAAGGTACTTACCAAGCTATGTCAAGGACTTCCCCCTAGACCAGTCTCAGAGAGGTAGTAGGGGGTCATCAGGTGCTCAAATTTGACAAGAAGACCATGCTCCCCCTGATCTTTATGGTGTTCGACCTTCTGAAGATTGTGTTGGCTTAGCCCAGGGTCAGCCCTAGCAACCATTGTAACCTTTCCCCATCTTAGGGGTATTCTCGGCTCTAATGAGGAAGAGGGGGCACATGGACCAAATTCCCATGGCCCTGATGCAAATAAGTAACATGGCTTCCAGTTATAGTTTGAGGTTTGGGTAATCTGAAGCATCTTTTTATTTGACTTCTGAGCTAAGAAATGATAATAGCTCAGATGGTTTCTGGAAGATGAAGGGACATATCACCCTGTAAAGACTTGGACAAGAAGGTCTGAGTGAAGGACAAGCCTCCATAGGACAATGGCTCCAATTATCACCCTCCAAGCATTGGGTAACAACTGGGAAGGAGCCAAGTTGATGAAGGCCAATATAGCCCTGATGATGGGATGGATGGGCAGAAGAAATCCCAATTTGAACATCTGCTCATATAGGAAGATCTCAGTATCTCGGCCGTCATAAGCCCTATCTTCCCTCAGAGGTCTCCTGAGTTTTATAGAGGGACTTATGGAATATAGATGTCCGAAGGCTAGAAGGTCGCCCTCACTGACTGTACTCTTAATCTCGGCCACCTCAGAGGTGTCAACATCACTCTTAACACTATCATCATCATCTAGGTCAACGTCGGCCCGAGCAGACGATAGGGCACCACCTGGAAACCTCTGAGCGAACTCAGCCCTTGTGACTACCGATAGAGGAATGGCTTTAAGAATCGATGGAACAGCCACACTTGGTCCAATAATTTTAACCTCTGAGGAAGAGGTTGATGTGCTTGAACTTTTGTGAGACGAGGCCCGACTGGAAACCTCTTCCTGATTAGGGACCTGATATTGTTGATTTGAGAAGTCCATGGCTTCTTGGAAGGAGTCCACAGATATAGGGTCTGAGGTGGATGACTCAGACTCTGACATTGGAGAGGGTTCAGCTGGGACCTCTTCTTGGGTAACTGGTTCGGTTGGTTCAGGGTATATGACCTTCAGAGGTAGTGGAAAGATAGGTCTGAGGAGGAATTCCTCTGCCCTACGAGCTTCCTCTTGCTCTCTTTCTATTTGCCTAATTTTCTCTAAGGTCTTCTCTATAAGAGAGGGGAATTCCTCTAAGAGTTGGTAAAGGGGTCTGAGCATATGAGGCAAACCCTACACTTACAACTCTCCTAAATAACAAACAAGATTGGCAAATGGGATTAAAGATCAAACTATCAAACTTTGAACAAAAACTACCAAGAACAATAAGAACAGTGCCGCCGAAAAACTAATAATCTCACCGGAAACCTCTTGAAGCTCACCGAAAAATGCAAAAATAAGAATAAGGCAAGAAAAATGAAGAAGAAAGGATGGTAAAAGATACTTGAAGAAAAGTGGTAAGGAGAAAGGAAGAGATTGCAAGGAATGACCACCCAATGCTACTTCAAACCAGAGATCTTCTAGAGGGAGAGAGTTGCAAAAGTTCCAAACGAAGAAATGAAGAAGTGGGAAGAAAGAGAGAGGAAATGAGGGTTTAACCCTCAAATAGCCCCGCACGCTTCCCAAGGCCCATTATTGCTTTGGGAGCCCAAAAGTCTACAATCATTACACCTGCCAGGCACGCTAGCCACTTCAGCTGCTGACACTTGTCAAAAAGTATCAACACCTATAGAAATTCAACCTCGGATAAACATAGCCCTTAGGCACCTGATCACACAGATAACTAAGGGCTAGGGGGTGATAGATATGCCCTGAATGTACCCCCTCGGCTCAGAGACATCAACCTCGGCCATGGAGATGGCCGATGTTGGAGGGACCTTGGATTCATCAACTAGCAGTCTCGTCCTAGGCAAGATCGGCCACGGACGACGTTGCTAGATACCTCGGTAGGTGAGGTCACCATGATCCAGAGGCGGTTATTCACCTGGTCTTCCAAGAATTGCAACCTCGGCTCGGAAGATGAAGAGGTTACCATCATCAAAATCAACCTCGGCTAGGGATCGACCGACGTTCCTTCTTTGCCACCACTACCTCGGCCCAGGCCGACGTTATGGCTCAACATGCCTTACCTTGGCTCTCCCGCTGAGCCAAGGTCACCACCTCATCCTCATCCAGGCCGAGGTTGCGACCAGTCATAAGTGGTCGAACTCTTATGAGCATATGTGGGTCTAGGAACACGTGTACACAATCAGTTATAACCAAATCATTCCCCTCACGTGAGGGATTATTTCGTCATCATTCTCTACATATGACAGTGACAGATGTCTTCATCCGATTGGATTGATCAACACACACATGGTCATTCCATGCATGGGGGGGTGCATTACACCCCCAGGTAATATATATAGTTGTATTATCCTTCTTAGAGAGGGATTCTAAATTGTCAACCCTAGCTAAAACTCTATCTAAATACACAATAGAGAGAGAAAGCTTGAGAGATTATATTTATGACCATTAGAGCCCTCATATAGTGATACATATCATACACTTGCACAGTGGACGTAGGACTAATTGGATGAACCACTTATATTCCGGTGTGAATCCTCTGCTCCTCACCTCCCTCTACTATATGTGTATGTATCCTTATGCTGCCATTGTTAACATTGAATTGAGCTCAGAAACACCTTGAAGGGTGGTGCTGTTTCCAGCATCATCAATGGCCATCCCCAATTTGCCCCATTTGGGGAGCCTAGGGGCCAAGGATCCCTCGTCGCATCCGCTACCACCGAGCCCAGACGACATCATCATAATTAGCATCATCATCCTCGCCTTAATACCCGAAGGAGATATTTTTTGTAAAAAATGTTGTTATTAGTACAAATCCAAATGAATTAGACGAAGACATGCAAAAACTTATAATGACTACAATTCTGAATTCCAAAACAACAACATCTAACTCATAATATGTACAATTACTAAAAATCCGAAACATCCCCACCCCTACCCCTACTGGCCACACACACACACACTACACACACATTGCCCCCTCCCCCCAACACACACACGCACACTACACACATATTGCCCCCCCAACTCACACACATACATATACAAAGGAAAGAGAAAAAGATAAAAAGAGTGAAAATGATAAAGTTCAAATCAATTAAAAGCATTAAAAATGGATTGATAAAGTACAAATTGGAATAGTTATCACAAATTGAAAAATTATTTCAAATTCAGGTTATCATAAAAAATGGATTGATATTCAGTAGGAGCGACCAAGTCATCCACACTACTGTTTAGACGCTCTGGGGCATTTAGGACAATTAACCACGGCTCGTTGTTGATATACTCCGAGTAAAAAACTTGGTTAACCTTTTGAAATGCACAGACAAATGGCTCATCGCTCACGTGGTCTTTGCTCTTCAACTTGGACAAGTCAACCATGATCAAATTGGTGCCATGATCAACTTTATAAGAATTTTTATCCTCAACTCTAACCCAGGCACAGTAAAATACAACCTCTTTGAAGCTTATATAATCCAATTCAAATATATTTCGAATTACAAAATAGTAAGTCATTTCAGCTTCAACGAGGTTTTTATCTTTTGCAATCACTCGAAAGAAAGTAAGAGCCTTGTATGAAATGCTCGAGTTCTGTACATTTGCATTTTCATCATACACTTTTGCGCTGAATACATGACCATTCAATCGATACTTTTTGTAATCTTATGCCATGAACAAGGGTCCAGTGGCTAGATGAGCAAGCTTTGATGTCGCATCACCCGTCTTTAAGAGCTGAGAATATAGATAAATTAATTAGGTTAGTTGTAAAGTTTGAGTGTAATGTAGCATTATATAATGACCATTTTCATTATAATTACCTCTTGTGACAACCACAACCTAAATTCGTTGTCTGATTGTACAACTGTTTTTCATCTTTTATTGTTCTCACAGGCTTCATATTTTCTTCATATTAGAAAATTAATCATGTATAAAATAATCTAAAATATTCTAAAATAATTTAAACTTACCTTTTCCATTATTCGACATCTTCATGTGTGTCAAATAGATAACGAGCTACTTGTGCATGTTGCAAACTCGTTAATTTCACTCATTTTTTTATCACATGACCATCATCATCGATGAACTCATCAGTGTCATCAACGTTGGTCGAGTCAGGCATATATTCCCAGTATAGATTGATGACTCCACGGTGATGTATTCCTCTGCAATTGATCCTGCAATATATCGCGTATTCTTGACGTAATCTTTAAAAACTTTCATCAATCTTTCAAACGGATACATCCACCGATATCTAACTGGACCACAAAGAAGTGCCTCGTCGCATAGGTATACTAACAAGTGAACACTTATTTCAAAGAATGCTGGGGGAAAGTACTTCTCTAACACACAAATTGCTTCAGTCACTGCCAATTTTACAGCCATTATGTGTTCTCGATTGACTACCTTCTCACACAAAAGTGAGAAGGTAATATTAATTTGCATAATAGCCCTTCGCAAATCCTTGTGCTAGGAGAAATAATGCTTAAACAATAGAGGAGCCAATTGCATCGTGGGACTTACACTTATGTAAATCATGAGTAGTATAATTCACAATCCTTTGCAAGTTGGACGAAAAATTAGATGGACCCTTTAAATTATATATTGTGTCTAAAAGGATCTTCCTTTCCCCACTCGTCAAAGTAAACGCACCAGGGGGAATTATTGTCCTTCCCCTACTATCTTCTTTCAACCATAGTTGTGGCTTAAGTTTCAACGATTTAAGGTCTTTTCGTTCATTTTCTACATCCTTCGAATGATTCCCCCAAGTCAGAGCCCATAATATGTTCAGCGAGGTTCTTCTCTGCATGCATCACATCCAATACATGGCGCACCGGGTTATTCTTCCAATAAGGCAAGTCAAATAAAATTGACCTCCTAGACCATGACTTTCTTATCTCAGTTGTATTCCAGGTTGGGGTCTTCTTATGCTTGACATTCTTAAATTTAGGATTTTTACCTAGAATATTAGGGCCACATTCAGAAGATTTACTTTCAATTTCTGAACCTGAAAGTTGTCTCGGTGGTAGCCTATGTTCAGCTCCATCCGATAAAAAATTGGAACCTTTCTCAAATATGAAACTATAAGCCGGGGGTAAAAACCTCCTACGGTAATTGTATACTTTTTTTGAGCTAGAGGATAGACAAAGAAATTCAGTCTCCTCTCCACAAATAGGATACCCCAAATAACAATGTACTACACAACCGGATAATATCCCATAAGCTAGAAAATCATGAATTCTCCACATCAACATAGCTTTAAGCGTAAACTCTTATTTTTTAAAGAGTTAAATGATTGCACACCCTCTTTCCATAAATCATTTAATTCTTCTATCAAAGGATCCAGGTAGACGTCGATGTGATCACTTGGTGCCTTTGGCCCAAGTATCAACAAAGACAGTATCGAAAATTCAGGTCTCATAAACTGTGAAGGAGGGAGGTTGAGTGGGGCTAGGATCACTGGCCATACACTCTGATTGGTGCTTCGATTTCCGAATGGATTGACACCATCTGTTGATATAGCCAAATGAATGTTGCGCTATTCTCGACCAAAATTAGGATACTCATAATTCATCCTCCTCCAAGCTGTAGAATCAATAGGATGACGCATAAGATTACCCCCTACTTCTGCCCTAGCGTGCCAAGTTATTGCCTTCGCTATCCATGATACTATGAAAAATCACTTTAATCTAGGCCCAACGGGAGAATATTTCAACACTTTTGAGGCACTTTTAAGCTTGTGCCTTCCTTACTAGTAGATTGGACATATCTAGGTTCATTGCATACTAGACAACGATCGAGATTTTCATACTCCTTTAGGTATAGTTTGCCGTCATATATACAAGCATGAATCGATTTATACTCCATTCCCAAACCTTTCAAACTTTTCTTCATAACAGGATAGCTATTTGGAAGCGTATTCTCCTTGGGTAGTAAGCCCTTCACCCAATTCAGAATTCCTGTCACACTATTTCCAAACAAACCGTATTGCGTCTTCAAACTGTGCAAACCAATCATGGCATGTAAAGTAGTTCTATCTTTCTCACAGCCAGAGTATAATGGTTGGGTCGCCTTAATTTTAAACTTTTGTAGTCATCGTCAAGGTTTATCATGATATCTTCACGAGAACCTGAACCTTATACATCATCAGTAACCTTATTCTCCTCTGCTTCATAAACTCCGTACGCATCATCAACTAAATCCTCTAACATATTATGATCTACTGTCCCCTTCTACATCTATCCTTCTTGTTGAAGGTTATTCGAGGACAAAAGGAACTTTTAATTCACTGTGAAAACTCCAAAATCGATAAATATCTTGCATACCCCATCTTAGCAAATGTAGTTCAACTATTTTCCACTCAAACACCTTACCATTCTTACACGTAGCACACGGACACGGAAACTCTTCATCATTATGGCATCTTTTAACGTATTTCACAAATTCATTAGCACCTCTGCGAAACGCATCCCCCATTCTATTTGTCTCACTCATCCACTCTTTGTATTTAGGATATCCCATCACAACTACCACAACTAATCACCTATTAAAGGTAAGAAGCGTATATTCCTAGATTAGTATAAACAAAACTTAGATTTATAATATGTTTCTTTTAATTATGTCTTATTTATATTCGATTTTTAAATTTCAATTTCAAATTCAATTTGTAATAGAAATTCCTATTTTCTCCATCTCCTCTCCCATTCAAGACCTCATATTTCTGTAATATACTTAACAGCTCATGCACATTGTTACGATTTGAGAAAAATTCGACAGCATATCCCTATATAGTTCTCCAAGTACACGACGTAGATTGGAAAGTGTGAGTGTTATTTTAATTGATCAATTGAAATAACACTCACACTTGCCAATCTAGTATGTACCCAGAGAACATTAGGATACGAGTGCAGAACTTCCTCCAAAAGTAACAACTTTAAGCCACTAAGAATACTATTATACAGAAATTATGCAGTCCCAAACTGTCCAAACGGGACAATTCGAGAGATCTCATTACAGGGGTAATGACTCTTGAACAGGTATAAGGGCTATTGAATGCGTATTCATAAGAACTAGAAGGCTAGTATCTATGCGCACTATATATAATATCAAGTGTGTTTCATTTAATTATCATACTATATAGATAGTTTTCGTGATACAAAGTAATTTTAAAAAAAAGTTCAAAAATCCCACCCCCATATGGACAATAATCCAGTGATCATGCCACTTCTAAAATTAATCAAACCAAACATCAATCCACTATAATCCAGCCGCAATAGCAACAACAAATGTGTGTCCCACACTCCTTCTAATTTATCTACTCAATTAATTCTTTTCATCAATTAAACTAACCATTAAAGTATACAATTATTAATTTACTAATTTACAACGAGGGGCAATCCTACTTGCATATAAAAGGGGAATAATTATTAATTTACCAAAAAAATTAACAACCAATCAATATTTAATCAATCAATTCTTTTACAAGGGGCACTACTTGCATATGAGGGGAAATATCTAATAAATTAAAAAAAATTAACAAGCCCCACCTCGCGCCCCCTTCCCCCCCACCCACACAGAAGCACACACACACGCACATATACACACAGACACACGCACAACCCCCCACCCCCTGCCCCCCCCACCTCCCAGCCCTTCCCACCACACACGCGCACACAAACACACATATACCCACACACATACACACACATGCACATATACACACACAAACACATATATACACACACACACACACACACACGCACATATAGACTCCCCCCCTGCCCCCTCCCCCCTCCCCCCCCACACGCATATATATACCACATACACACACACACATTTACACACACATATATATATACACACACACACACACATATATATATATATATACACACACACATAGACACAAATGGAAGAGAAATAGAGAGAGAAAACGTACCAAAATCATAGAGAGAAAGAGTGCAGTCGCTTAGAGAGAGAGAGAAAAATGGAGGGAATAGAAATCGGTGGGAAAAAAGAAGAGGAAAGATTTTTTTTACTGATAGAATTATCACGGACATGTCACGGTCATTGACCGTGATAAGTTTATAAACTTATCACGATCAACAACCGTGACAAGTCCGTGACAAGTGCAGTTGTCACGAACTTTTCACGGTCATTGACCGTGACAAGACTTGTCGCGACCTTATCACGGTCATTGACTGTGAAAAAAAATGCATATTTTTTTGTCATAGGTAATGACCGTGACAAGGCTGGCCGGTTAAAGGGTGTCAATTTGACCATTTTGTTGTAGGGATTTTTAAGATTTTTCAAAATAAAAGCATATAAATAAATAGGAATATAATTTAGATATAAGGAAAAATGATATGAACATGATAATCTCCCTATACTAGAAAAAGTCATAAACATAATCATGAGTTCAAGAGGAGTTCTCAAAAGTAGTGAACATCCTTTGAAATTCCTCGATCATACTTTGATAAGTCTTGACTAAAAATTCAACTTGTTTTAAAAAATTCTCAAAATCTCTACTCTTGTGTGTGGGAGCATGGGTAAGAACATGTGTGGAAGTGCGTTCAGGAACATATCGAGGAGCACGTACATGAGAGACTCTCCCTATCTTAAAATAAAACTCCCTAAGGTGACCTCTTTGTTTGCAATGGGAACAAACATGAATAGGCTTGGGTCTACCTTGATTAAAATGCCTAGGACATGCTCTCCTTTATGGGTTCGATTTCCTAGGTGGGTCAGGACGATGGCCACAAGGATCAGTCATAAAATTGAGAACTAACTTGGGTGCAAATTTTGAAGTGGATGCACCAGTAACACCCTGTATTTATGAGTATTTAGAATTTAATTAATTCATTGATTTTCAAATTTACACGTGGGCCCAAATTTAGATGAATTAATGATTATGGGTTGATTAAAATATTAATCGGGAAAAATAAATATTTAATTATGGAATATAATTACTAAGTGAATAGCAAATAATTATTTTACGTCATAGTGAGTGATAGTGACGTGACAGTGTTATACCTCAATCGAGAGTCGAGTGTAGGCTATATGAGGTCAAGATAGGAAATTTTTTAGGTGACTCAAATGATGATTTTGAGGTCACGGCTGATTCCGAATGATTCAAAATAGTCAAAATAGTATACCCGGGTGTACAGATTGGGTCCCGAAGCAATTTTAGATCAAACCGACACTAAATAACGGTGTTTCGATCATTAAAGAATCTAGGGTAGATGGAGATCCTAAAATTTAAGAAGTTTATCATCCCATTCGATTGGGATACTAGGGTTAGAACACTTAAGAGAGAGAGGATGCCATAAGAGAGGAATGAGAGAAGGAAACTAGGCCTTCCCATACCGTTTTGCACCACAGACATCACCGAAATCAAGATCGGAGCAAGGGAAGATAAAAAAATCCGTCACTGATTAACAAAAATTAGACCTACTGAACCAAGGCAAGTGTTTATTTTGCAATTTATTTAAGCATGTTATAAAACCCATGTAGTGTCGGGTTTAAATTATATCTTTTGCAAGAATGAATGGAAATTGGGTAGCTTTAATCCATGATTTGAAGTAAGAATGCATGTAGAAATAATTCTTTTAGATTAATATGACAAAATCTGGAATTTATAGTGAATAACCTTGAAGAAATTTGGAAATCTTGTAGTACATGCATAAATAATTTTATAAACTAGGGTTTTGAGAATAATTAGGTTTAATCGGTTCTTGGATAGAATTATTATAGATTTAATGTATTGCTTACATTAGAAATTATCCACACACATATATTTGATGTTTAGTTATGTTGAATGGAAGTTTGGGATTGTTGTATAGAGGTTTGAGGATTTGAATATGTAGAAAACTCATAACATCGAATTAGAGAAGTCGTTCTATGAGCGAACAAATTCGGCTCCTTGACAGGATAAATTTGGATGGCGAATCGATTCGATTTTCCCTGATTTCTCCAATTTCTTTATTTTATGACCTGAATTCGCAAATAACTTATGGGGAGACTTTTGGGAAAATTTTAAACTAAAGTGAGGGATATAGTAAATTCCAGTAGGCCTATGGCAGAGTTGAGGTTTACCCAAATGAGGAGAATTAAGGTTAGGAATTATCGGGCATGTTTTGATATTTAATGAATTCGCGAGACTTAGAATGTGTTACGAAAAGTATGCGTGAAGTTATGATTTAGACCAGTAGGGTATGGGAGTATTATCTACTGATATTAATTAAGGGGTAACTCGGATCCTTCGGGTAGTAAGCGATACTAAAAAAAATACAATCAGAGGACATAATGGTAAATTGATAGTACGTTAGGTATTCAAGAGATATATACTACGTACGGGATATAGTATGGGTTGTTTGCATAACTTCGAGGTTCCGCATAGAGGGTGATCCCACCTTGGTGATTCCAGCGAGGTCTGGATTTGTGCCCCAGAATATAGAATTTAGGGCGCCTCACTATGTGCTGTGCATTAGTGGACTATCGTGTCATTTGGGTATTTTAGGTATGTGCGTAGCCCAAAGGCTTAGAACTATGTTCGCCTCCATTATGTGTTATTTGGTTTAAGGTTCGAGGAGACATTTCGAACCAATAGTCCATGATTGGTACGAGAGGTGCATGGACTTGGTAGTAGAGTACGCATGCATCTCGGTGGTCATTCTGGGGGTTGCTATACTTGTATACATTATAGTGTGATAAATATATACAAGTGTGATTATTCAACTTGTGTGTGATGGTAGAAATGATAGATAGTGTATATCTAAAAATAACTTAATTGGGAAGAACTTAATAAATGGTGTTATAATAGAGTGTGATTATTCTATTTCTATGTGATTGTAGAAAAGATAGATAGTGTATATCTAAAAGTGATTTAAGTATGGAAAACTTAATTAAAAGGATGGAATAATAATATACAGGTGATATTAGTTATTAGAAGTAGAGGTAGCATAGTGTATGGGCAGTATGAGGGAGTTTAACCTTATGTGGATAGTTAGATACATAGGTCTAGTTAGGCTGGGTAACAAAGCGAGGTAGGAAACGTTAAGTGTGCACTATAGTTTAGAGATGAGGAAACCCAAGGGAGTGTACGTGGGACTAACGTGTGTATAAAATAAATATTTCTAAATTGCAATTTAAATACTTGCTAACTATTTTTAAAAGGTTTTCTTAGGCTTTGACCTGTGTCATATATATTTTTATACTTTTCCAAAACATTTTAGGTGTCCAGTCACAGGGATGCCAAGCTTGGTGACTCATTCTAGGGATGCGTAGCTACAACACTTGTGGAGGTTTGCAGGACTTTATGTAGACACTTAAGTTATTCATTCCTAGATAGAACTTCATTTCAGTATTTCATTTGGGCAAGTTGCCCCTTTGGATTTTTCAGTATTTCTATTATTCAGTATTTATCAGACTTGGTTTTATTTACTTTAGACTTGTAGATGGATTTTGTTTTGGGAACCGACAGTTTATTCGGTATTGTTTTATTCAGTTATTTATCATGTGATGTTTTAGGTGCAATTATTGTGTGTATGGCTTAGATTATCTTATTTTTCTTATTATTTTATGATTAATGAAAGATAAAATTTTGACACCGTCTTAATTTAATATAGTTGGTTAGTAATTTAAAAGGTTTTTCGACAATGATGCTAAGAATGAACCAATTGATATTCTTGATTATTTTGATAAATCACTGATTACCCGTGATTAAAATAGGTGGGGTATCACATATGGTATCAGAGCCTCAGTATCTAGTGTCCATAGGAATTTCAACATTGCATTCTTTGACATAGAGTCTGTAAGAGGGTAGTTTAGATAAGATGGAGGCGTAACCCCTTTTAAGTATGGTGATGACAAGGTTAATCAGTAAACACTAGTGATTTAGCCACAAGACACAAAGAACAGTTTGGAACGTATGAAACCCAGCTTAAACCCACAAATCTCTCATGTATAACTCACAATATAATAAAGAACTCAGAAATAACTTAGCTAAAGGGAGAGAGAAGTAAGCATCCTAGATACACCTTAGTAGGCAGGTAAAAACACACACACCGAAAATGTCTTCTTCAAGGATCTCTGTCAAGTTATTAAAGCTCCCTAATAAATGACAAAATGGTGGGTGGAAGAACTCTCTGGTTTTTTAATAACTCTTTCTCTAGTAATAATTTCTCAAAATCTTAGAAGAATATCTCCAAAAGAACTCTTTTAGAACTTTTTGATCGATCCCCTTCCTTGGAGGTGGTTGGGGCCTTAAATAGCCCCCACACCACCCCCGAGGCAGCTAAGTCATTAATGCCTGTGAAAGACCTCCCTCATACCTTATGTCACCAGCATTAAATACCTGATGCACTAGTTGTCTTTACGTCATAAACATTAAATGCCAAGACATGCCTTTTGCCTAACCACTGTGTGTCAGGGGGCTGTTGCCACAGAGGTTTCTTACCAACCGTCTGACAGCCCCAAATACCACGGTGGTTTACTCAAGTGCAGACTTGACGTTGTCTAGCTGGCTAGTGACATCACCTACAGTAGATGGGGCATAAAGTAGAGGGCTGTTTGGTTCACAGCAAAGCTCCCGATGGAACTCGAAGCTACTTTGCTCTAGGTTCCACGGTGAAGATCTTTCGGTGTTTTACCAGGTGTATCTAAGATGGTCAGGACAAGCCCCAACGGTGCCCCACTTCTCAATCCTCCAAACCAAGTCCCTCTAAAGTTCCCACGGTGAGGTTGTTCGATAGAGCATGAAATCTCTCCCAGGCCCTGCCAAGCTTGGTCTCTCGCGAGTACCGTTCGACCTCACACCCATTCATTATTCTCGTTGCAACATTACAGTCGTTACAACTCGTAGTCAATATAAACAAAGCTATAATATGACAAAGTAATAATAAGCTAAAGTACGAGTTGCCACGCTGAGCTGCCTCACTGAGCTTATCCTCAGAACACTGTTGCTAATTGGTGGATTATCCCTAATCCCAGGATTACCTTCAGGCCCCCTCTACAGAGTCCTATTACTAGGATTGTTGCATTCATGATTACGGATGTGAAACTTTGTTACTATGCGATTATATTTGTATTAACTATGAACTTATACAACTCGATCTGGTTTCATATGCTACCTAAGAGAGGAAGAGCGACTAGAGCAATGACATGAGCAGATGAGAGAGAGGATCAGTAAGAGCCACTTGTAGCGCAACCGCAACCACAATATGGAGACATTTTGGCAACAAAGGTGGCTGAAATCGTGCCACAAGTAGTTAACGCAACAATAACTCCAATGGCACAAAATTTCCAACAAATTTAGCCACAACCACGAGTAGTACCGATTTTTCAAACCCACCTGGGGCCATCCGATTGGCAGAGAGTGAGGGAAGCATTTTAGAAGGGCCATCCTTAGAGTTTGCAAAGATCCGAGATATCATTCTTATATGTTTACGTGATCTTACGGCACCAAAGAAGTTTGTTCTACACATTGAACATCAAAGGGTTTTGCGGTGAAGAAACGAGAAGGAATTTTTATTCGATATCATAGACGAATCAAGGCCAATCGGTGGACACCGAGACATACGTGGATGCGTGTGTTGTGGACATGTATCGTAGAAGACGGAATTTCTGCGTGGTCACTATTTAAGAACGATTGAAGATCAGAAGGAGCATCAAGACCCGTGGGGATCGAGTCATTGAGTAAGGCAAATCTGTCTTTGTAAAACCATTATTTATAGTGATTGTCTGGCTTGGGCCGTCCGAGGTTATTTTTCCGTTTTGGGATTTTTCCTCTTACATCCGGCGTTATGACTATTCTTTACTTTATTTTACTTGCTTTAATCACTAGATGCATGTTTAGGATTAATCAAGATAAAATTGGTTTAAAGTAAGAATTGGGTTTTTCACAACTTGGTTTGGTCCATAATTTAAAAGTTGAACATTTTTGGAGAAATTTTTTATTTTATTTAAAACACACATATTGGGCACTCTTCAAATTGGTATCAGAGCTAGAAAATATAATTTATTTGTTTTGTGATCCTGTGTGTTTATCTCTCCTGTGTTTGTTTTCTCTCCATGGCTTCTCTAAGCGTTGACGATCTAAATCGTTTGAATTTAAAGTTTGCAACTCTAATTGAAGTTTTGGAGAAAGAAAATTATGGTTTCAAAAAAAGGATTGAATATTTGCAAAATTTTCAAATTCAAAGAGATACTTGTCCTGAGCACTTTAGTTCCTTGTTTAAAAATTTTAATATATTAAAGTTGGCCAAAAGGAGAGTGATGATTGAGTCCTCGTTTTAGGAAAAGAGTTAGAGGATTTAAAAAATTATAAAGTTTGTGCCGTTGAGGAAAATAATTCGATTAATGATTTTGTGGCACGAGAAAAGGCTCTTAGGGATAAGTTTGCTCACATTGAGGGGGAGCGAGATAACCTTCTAGGGGTAATTGAAAATTTAAAGAAGGAGTCCCGAAAGTTTGAGGAGTTTAATCGTTTGCTTGAGTCGAAAGTTTTGATGTTAAAAAATGATTTAAATGACTCGAGTAGTAATGGTAGCGACTTATCTTATTCTAGTGGTTCGATTGTAAAAGTCAAAGCCATAGTTTGTTTTCAAACGTCAATCTCATTCGAGGGTACTAGGAAAGGTCAACCTAAAGGTCCCGTTCCTCGTCGTGTTTTCACATGCTCGCATTCGGGTAGGAAAGGTCACCTTAGAAGTTGTTGTTTTGACCTTAGAAAAGACACTAGGAAGATTAAACGTAGTGTCCCATTGGTTCCCAAAACCCATTTTGTTAGGTATACACCTATTTAGGAAATCCGATTTGGAGATGCTAAATGCTTCGTTGGTTGATTCTCACATGCATGCACATGATTCATCTCTTTCTATTTCTTATGGATAGTAGCTTGGATCTTTTGTCATATGCTATTCCTTGCATCATGTTTATAATTTTCTAGTGTTATGACATGTTTATCTCTTTGTATTTGATTTTTCACCTACTTGATTCATATTTGAAAAATACAAAAAGATTTTGTTTCTGAGAAAAATTTTTAAAAGCCAAAAAGATTATAGGTTTTTGTTTTTGACTTTACATGTTTGACGTGGCATATTGGTGTGCTTGGACCCCCCTCCATCGTTTCATATCCACGTGGCTTGGACATTTGGTCATTATTATCGATGCTTAGAATAATCTTAACCGTTGTTTATATGGGGTTGTTTCGAAGTTGATATGCATTTTGATTCGACTTTGTATATATTCCAACATTGAACACATGCACGAGTTTATATGGATGTTTAACTTCTCTTGCATATTTGAATTTGGTGAGGCGTTCTTATCTCAATCTTGTCATCTCTGCTTAAATATACTTAAGGAGAAGTGTGCATGTAAGAACCTTTTACCGTGGGAATTTGAATTGAAAAAATGATGAGTGATTCACGTGAAAGGGCTGCGAGAGTTCAAAATTAACTCGTCGTGAAAGCCACCGTTTAAAAAAAGCCCAAAAGAAAATGCAATATGCTAAGAAAAGGGCCAAATTAGTTTAGTTCATTCCAAAGAAAATATGATATTATTGAGGGAGTTTGGATGGATTAGAAATTTAAACGGGTTTGCACAACTAATCCTAATGTTGAAACATTGCAATTTGATGCTATTGTTTGTAGAATCGTCAAAATTCTAGATTTGTGTGCATGTAGTATGTTTAGTTCATTAAGCCCACACTCTTATTGTCATATGACTATGATAACGTTTGACAATTTATCCCTATCAATTAGAGCTTCTTTATCGTTTCTATGTGTTGGAATTGTGTCTCATTTGTTTTTGTTTCACACTTATACACATTCCATATCCATGTTTGAGCACATCGGTACTATGTTTGCATGTAACTCACATTGTTAGTTTTTATGAGTTTTTATGTTGTGTTAAAAGCCTACTGTTTTAACACTGTTTTTCTTCTATCAGGCCCTTCCTGTAATTTTTTTGTGGAAATTTTTTCACTAGGCAATATTATATCATATTTCTGGGAATTTGGGAAATTTTGGCAGGTCGCGTGAAGTCGTTCAAGAGACATATCCATCTCGCGCGAACAACAGTTGTACTTCATTCGAGCGACATCCCTAGCTCGTTCGAACGACAGGCTGAATTGTGGCTTCTGATTGGTTTCAGTCCACTGGTTTAATTTGGAATTTTTTTTGGTACTGCTAGAAGTTTTTCTGGACTGATTGGTTTATATGCAGGATTTATTGATTCTAAATTGGATTTTTGCATATAGTCCGTATATCACACCTGATTAGTTGGTTATATTCTTTGTGTGATTCCTAGTTTACTAGCTACTGATTTGTCATCTCTTGATCATATTTAGCTGGTTGTTTCATGACTGTCTAGAAATTTCACATTGATTCAAATTGGTGTATACTCTTATGCTAGATACTTGCATTGGTTTATCTTTTCACCGGATTGTCTATTCGAGACAAAAGGGGGAGAGATGTATGTGATGTAGGGGGAGATTTGAGCATGTTTTGGTTTACATATGTTTACAAATTGGTATCTCAAATTGGTAGTACACATTGGTATCATTTTGTTGTTGGTATCAGTTGCTCAAATTGTTTAACAAATGATTTTTCAGAGACTATTCATATTGGTATCAATTATTGTTTAGTATCATTTGGATAAATATATTAGTTTCATTTGTTCCTCCATACTTCACTTGGTATTTGTTCGTCTGTTTCATGTGTGTAGGTACGCTTCAGCGATTCGAGGTTTCAAGTCTACATCACATTCAGACAGTTTATGCTTGCCGATGCTACATATACTACTCCGTGTCCTGTATTTTTAATTTTGGGTTTATGGGATGGGATTTAGGCGTCATACGGCTTAACGGCCTGGCTTAGGCATTTCACTAGTTTAGTTTTGTCCCAGAATAGTCAAAGGGGGAGATTTGTAAGGACATAAATTTCCAATTGAGTCCCTGTATTGTTTTGACTTAATTCTGTGAACAAAACTGTGTTTGTAATATGTCATAGGGAGATTTTTATTTGTGTCACGATCCCACTTGGTCTATGACGTATTGAAGAAAATTAAAGACGTTTCGACAAAGCTTCGAAGATTTAATCATGCCGAAGTTTAATTGGTGCAAGTTTACTCGTCTTCAAAGTTAATTGCATTCTGAGATCACTCATGTATGAATGCGTATAATTAATTGTGCTCGGAATTGTTTTTATAAAAGACAAGGACGTAATTTTATAAAGAAAAATGTTTTGGAATGTTTTTAAAGGTATTTTATAGTGTTTACACTACGTTTTATTCTGATATACTCGAAATAGAGTTTGACTTCTTTGGATCTCTTTTAAAAGAGACGTTTTGAACTAAAAGTTAAAAAGTCAAACTGACACGTCAACTCGTTTAAACGACATAAGGATCACGCTCGAACGAAATGCCTAAATCACGCGAACGACGTGGCATTATCGTTCGAACAACACGTTTTTCGAGGCCGCGCTTATTTATTATTTAAAGTGTGTTTCTATCAGAGTTTCGTAAGTGTGCATTCTGGAAAATAGTATTCGAACCAGAAACTTGTTTGAACATGTTTTCTAAGGTTTACAAAGCATAAACACATCCTTAGAGTTTGCAAATATCGAGATATCATTCTTATATGTTTACGTGATCTTTCGGCACCAACGAAGTTTGTTCTACACATTTAACATCAAAGGGTTTTGTGGTGAAGAAAAGAGAAGGACTTCTTGTTCGACATCGTAGACGAATCAAAGTCAATCGGTGGACACCGAGACATATGTGGACGCGTGTGTTATGGACAGGTATCGTAGAAGATGGAATTTCTACGTGGGCACTATTGAAGAATGATTGAATATCAGAAGGAGCATCAATACCCGTGGGGATCGAGTCATTGAGCAAGGCTAATCTGTCTTTGTAAAACCATTATTCATAGTGATTGTCTGGCTTGGGCTGTCCGAGGTTATTTTCCCATTTTGGGTTTTTTCCTCGTACATCCGGCGTTGTGAGTATTATTTACTTTATTTTACTTGCTTTAATCACTCGATGCATGTTTAGGATTAATCAAGATAAAATTGGTTTAAAGTAAGAATTGGGTTTTCATAACTTGGTTTGGTGCATAATTAAATGTTGGATAATTTTCGAAATAAAATTTGGTTTTGTTTAAAATGCAGATATTGGGCACTCTTCAACATTCAAGTTAGTGGGTGCAACTTTGCAATGGTGGGAGTCGGTGACCACAACAGAGGAGATAGACGTGGTGATCATTTGGGCGTTTTGGTTACGATTTGGCCATAAGTATATTTTGTCTGCTATTCAAATATATATGAGAAGAAATTTTCTCGATGTTTCTTCGGGGATCGGATTGTAGCAGAACATGAAGAGGAGTTCACTCTTTTAGCTAATTTTTTGAAGGATGAGGTGAACAATTAAGGGAAAAAGATGCAAAAATTCATGGATGGACTTAATTGGAAAATTTGACCGCACTTGTTGGGTAATCCGACATTGGAGACGTTAACGGAGGTTGTTAATGCCGCCCTACTCCATTGTCAAGATCATCGCTTCCACGTGAAGGGGAGTAAGCGAGATCAGTAAGACTGGAAATATAGGTGGGAACAGTGTCAATGGGGCACCACAACAACATGGATATGATTTTTGATGGTAGAATAAGGCCAAGAGATTTAGATCTTGGGTTTTTGGACCTGATGGAGGTTTCAAGCAGGGCTAATAGGGTCCTCAATAGTGGAAGCATCATTTTGTTCCTCAAGGCCGCCAGGGCCAAGGGAATAGAGGGGGAGGCCAAAAGGGTCAGGGCTAGAGATAGAGAGTTTTTTATGGCATTTGTTTTGGTTGTGGAGAGACAAGACACATGAAGAGGGATTTCCCAAAGCTTGACAGGGGGAAATATAGGATGAGGTCCTGGATCATTACAGTAAATCTTGGGTCAGTTTCGATCCGAGAATTACGTTCAGGAACCCGTCGACCATGCAAGGCAGATAGTAAATGGTGGTAAATTTTTTGAATTTTATCCTTATGAGTATAAGGAAGGTTTTGGGTGACATAGGTGCATCACAATATAAATAGTAAAATTAAAATTTATGGGTAAGTCGGGTTTAGTCGGTGCTTTGGCAGTATCAAACTTATACTTACGAATGTATTTAGCGTTGGGTAGCATGATTCTTTGATGTTTATCTTATGTGGTAGTTTTTTTCGCTTTTTGAGAGTTATGAGAGTCGAGCATGTTATTATCTTGTGTAGTGACTGGTTAACAAGGGTTCGAGCGATAGTGGATGGTTATGGTAAGACTATCGTACTCGCTATTCCAGGATGATATATATTGTTTTGCAAGGCATCACCTGTAACATGGTCGAGCCCGTGTATATTGTATTTTATAGTAGACTTTGTAGAGTATAGTTGTCATGTTACTTCTAATCCCCGTGCTTGGGGACTTTTACTGATGTGATTTAGAGTATACCAGGTTTACCGTCGGGCGAAGAGATTTAGCTCGTATTGAATTAGTGCTAAGAAATTAGTGATAGAGATATCACAATGTTGTATTACTCCTTGAGTGATGGGGAGTGAAAGATTTGACTTATGTGTCGGGTGATAGGATTTGTGGTATCTTAGTCATGTTCTTAAGACCCATGAATCTTGTTGATCGATAATGTTAGGTAGTAGTGTATCGAGGGGTTCCTTATTTGGATTTTGCTTACGAGACATCCCACGCATGAACCTTAGCGAACGTTGGATGTTGGGAGATGTGTAGACTTTACGACATGGATCTAGTACACTAGTTGTTGCACATATATGTGGTTAAAATCGTGAGTTCAAAGTTATTTTATGATTTAAGTCAGGTAGGAGCCTGGTAGTATTTTTGCAATTATGCGCGCTATATAAGGTGTATGGGTGCCCTATTTAGTTGGATTTTAGTATAGTCTGTAGCCAAAATATGTGGAAATGTATGTGTAATATAAGAGTAAATAACCAAGGAGTTAGCACATGGGGATGTTGGAACTTTCCCTAGTAAAGGAAATACATTAGCCGTTAGTAGATAGGCTTATCGTAGTGGTAAACGTTGGACAAAATTTTAATGCATACTATAGTCACCAAGGAGAAATGGTATATAGAATTAATGGAGTATTTCGATATAAGGTGACTAAAAAGGATTGGTCACTAGATTGAACAGTAGTGTGTAGACCGCCAGACTGAAGGGTACCGTTAAGAGAGATAGTGGGGAAAAAAAATGATTTCAACTTTAGGTAGAGATAGATGTTGTGCGAGGAAGTATCCAAAGCTAATAGTGACAGACTTATACTAATTTCGAGGATGAAATTACTTTGTAAGGTGGGAAGTACGTAACACCCCGTACCTTTTATTATTTAGAATTTAATCAATTCGGTGATTTTTAAATTTACGCATGGACCAAAATTTAGATAAATTAATGATTATGGGTTGATTAAAATATTAATCGAGAGAAATAAAGATTTATATTTATGGAATTTAATTACTAAGTGAATAGTACATAATTATTTTACGCCATAGTGAGTGGTAGTGACGTGATAGTGTTATACCTTAACCAGGAGTCGAGTGTTGAGTATATGAGGTCGAGATAAGAAATTATTGTAGAGTGATTCGAATGGTGATTTCGAGGTCATGGTTAATTTTAAATGGGTGAAAATAGTCAAAATAGTATATCCGGGTGTATAGATTGGGTCCCTGGGTGATTTTGGACCAACCTGACACCAAATAAGGGCATTTCGACAATTAAAGAGTTTAGAGTAGATGGATTTCTAAAAATTTAAGAAGTAAATCGGACCATTGGATTGGGATGCTAGGGTTAGAAAACTTTAGAGAGATAGGAGGCCATAAGAGAGGAAGATGAGAAGGAAACTAGAACTTCCCACACCGTTTTGCACCACAGACATCACCAGAATCAAGATAAGAGCAAGGGAAGATCAACACCATCACCAATTCATGAAAATCAGACCTAGTGGACCAATTCAAGTTCCTATCTTGAGATTTATTTAAGCATGTTATAATACCCAGGTAGTGTGGGGTTTTAACTTATATGTTTTGGAGGAATTAATTAGAATTGGGAGGTATAATCCATGATTTGAAGTAGGAATGCATGTAG
Source organism: Sambucus nigra (assembly GCA_949130495.1). Taxonomy (NCBI): domain Eukaryota; kingdom Viridiplantae; phylum Streptophyta; class Magnoliopsida; order Dipsacales; family Adoxaceae; genus Sambucus; species Sambucus nigra. Next base: position 375,053,770 of record OX422214.1, on the reverse strand, counting down.
AAATAATTCCTTTAGATTAATATGACAAAATCTGGGATTTACAATGAATAACCTTGGAGAAATCTTGAAATCTTTAAGTACATGCATGAAGAAATTTATGAACTAGGGTTTTGGGAATTATTGGGTTTAATTGGTTCTTGGATAGAATTCTTACAGATTTAATGTATTATTTACGTTAGAAATTATCCATATATGTTTATTTGATTTTTGGTTATGTTAGAAATTATCCATGATTTTGTTATGTTTGATTTTTGGTCAACCCGAGCCTATTTGGGTCCCGAAAAAATATCAGCACACTCCGCGTGCCCCTCCTGCTATTGGGCCACCGCCTGCCCAGCTTCTAATGCCAAACATTGCCCAGCCTATGGTTAACTTGCCTCTGGTTGCTGATCCAAAGGAGGAGGAGTTGAACAAAGTCAAAGAGGATCTCAAGATGCTCACTAAGAAGTTTGACCAAGTCAGGATCTCTGGAAATTACATGGACTACACCCATATGTCTCTTTATCCTAAAGCAAGGTTACCCGAGAAGTTCAAAATGCCAAATATCGAGAAATTTGGAGGGAGTGGTCCCCCGATTATTCATCTTCGCAGTTATCATCGTTCCATGACACTACTAGGGGCTTCGGAATAAGTGATTGCCCAGTTGTTTCAACAAACTTTGAAAGACAGTGCTCTCTGATTGTTTTTATCTCTTGAGGAATCCAGAATCCGTAGTTGGGAGGATGTAGCCCGAGAATTCATGTCGCAATACAAAGAGCTTGAGGTCACCTGCCGTGATTTAGAGTTTCTCAAATAGAACTCCGAAGAATCAATCAGTAACTTTATAGACCGATGGAGGGAAAAAGAGGCTACCATGACCAATCGGCCGTCTGAAGAAGAACAACTCAGCATAGTGAAGAAGAATTTATTGCCCCATGTCCGAGCAACCATGGGAGGACAGTATTACCCCCATTTTCGAGCTCTCAAAGAAGCAGGAGTAGAAATTGAAAAGGGTCTTGCCAAAACAGAAGTTGAACCAAAGAAGGTGTCCGGACAGTTCACCCCCAAAAAATATGACAAGCCTGTCAGTGCCGGAGTCTTAACCATTAACAACATCTCTCAACCAACCACATCGTGGGCACCGGAAAGCCTCCCTGCTCCCGTCTGAAGGGAATACACTGAGCTCTATGCTCCCCTCTCCAAAGTTTACCAAGCCCTGTTAAGATGAAACCTTATAAAGCCCCTAGATTCACGTCCATTACCCAATCCACTTCCCAGAAATTTCAAGACCGATGCTCATTGCGCCTTTCACCAAACAGCTGGCCATACCACCGACCAATGCTTCCACCTTTGAAACATAATCCAAGATCTCATTGACCGGGGTACCATCGCCCCACCAACCAATCCTAAACCAAACACTACTCATAACCCACTCCCAAATCATACCAATGCCATCTTCTTAGGAAACCCAGATTTCGATCCATTAACTCAAATCACACCCTTATACCCTCCTAAACCCCTTTAACTTTGCCCATATTTCCTCCTACACCCTGCTAGCCCCGCTGATCAGGCTTTGTCACTCCTTACCAGAGCATGCATTACTGTCCGGACTTGTTCTGAAAGTGGAGGTATGAAATTGTCAGAGGTGTTAAACCAACTCCTAGAGTTCGGGCTAAAATTGCCCTCACAGATGATTATCGACTGCCAGAGGTTCAGTACGTTGTTTTTGGAAGCACGAAAATGGGCTCAAGAATCAGATAGGTGGATGGTACCAACCGACGAAATCTTCTTAGATGATGTTGTCCGGATCATGACGGGAGCATTCAGGCAAACCAACAACATTTGCAGTATCACCGAGTTACTTGACACTTTGAAGCTGCAGGGGCACCTGGTACCTTCAACCTTACACATCCCCATAAAATGGGAAGACCTATATGAAGAAGCCATTGAGGTTATGGAATGCATTGACTTCACAAGGGAAAACATAATTGTTGCCACCGGATGGGGGGAAGAATTCGAAGTTTCAAATGAAGAACAAGCTTCAGGAGGAAATGGCCCAATAGCTGACTTTTATGGGATGATATCATTTGAGGAACTCCTCGGAGAAATAGACAAGGTGGAAGAACAACCTGAGATTGATGAGGAAACTGGATTTAAGTTTTTCCCTTCTTCAGTAAATCACATAACCAGATCTGGGAGACATTACTAAATTCTAAACTCGCTACCAACCAATGATAAGGGGAAGGGCGTTGAAAACCTTCCTATGCCATAAATGACCCTCGAGGAGAGCAAGATCCTCGATCAATTGAACAAAACTCAAGCTAACATCACTCTATGGGAGCTTTTCATGTCTTCCCAGCTACACGGAAATGCTTTGATCAAATTGCTCACTGGACCCATAGTTCCTTCCTCTACCACACCAGAAGAAGCGGTGAACCTGGTCGGATCCTTGACCTCTACCCGAATGCTGTCCTTTTCTGAAGAAGAAATCCCTAAAATTGGGCCAAATCACAATCATGCACTCAACATCTCCGTCGAAGTTATGAGGAAGGTTGTACCACTCTCTCTCATTGACAAAGGATTCGCTTTGAATGTCTGCCCGCTAAGAACCTTCAAATGTTTAGGTCTAAAAGAAAGTGACCTCGCTCTAACATCCGCTACCGTGCATGCCTACGATAATAACCGCCGTGAGGTGATGGGATCCATAAAACTTGTAATAGGGGTTGGACCTATAAACCCTGTCGTCGAATTATAAGTCATCGATATCCCGACCTATTTTAACCTGTTGCTCGGACGACCCTGGCTCCACAGTATAAAGGGTGTTTCTTCCACATTCCATCAGAAACTAAAATTCTTCGCCGATGGGTGAGTCATCACCATCTTGGTTGACGACGGTAACGCCGAGGGTGCAAGCACCAACAGTCCAATCCTTGAGATACAGCACGGGTCAAATGATATGCTCCTATCAGGTTTCTGAGTTGAACCATCCCTACTCCCGGCAGGGGACGGTTTCAAAGAAAGGGTTTGTCCAGAGTATGACCCTTATGGCAATGTCAATGTGATTCAGATGTTCAGAAATATGCACTTCATGCCCGGACTGGGGCTGGGACAAAGGCAGCAAGGGATACTTGAGCCCATCAAATTGAAGAAAGATTTCCCTCCTTGCGGCTCGGGATATCAACCATCAGAACCAGAGCTCAGAATGATCCGCCAGACTCGATCAAAGAGAGGTTTAGACTTCGTTCGAACTATCTCGGGAGATTCTTTAAATGGACGATTCATCAAAGAGGGCGAGGATTTCCCCTTTTGCAGTTTTCCAGAACCATGGTATGACCATACAGATAACAAGATGAAGCCTGGAATGGAGATCTTCTTCTAAGATAGCTACCCATGGGCCAAAAGTTACCAATACCAAGTGCCACCGATTATCAAAGATACTCAAGAAACTGAGGAAAATGACTCTGAAGATTCCTTCAACCTACAGATACTGGGGCTGACACTCTGCATGGTTCATTCAGGCACTACATCAATGGACCCATCCCGTCTAATTAAAGCTGCTGATACACCTCTCCTCAACTGGCATGCTGCGCCAGTTCTACCTCTTGAAATCTCCCTCAACCCCAATGTTTACCCTGTTTTATCTACTGTTGTCCGTCCTTGCTCAGATGTAATCGAGACCTCTTTTGATGAGGTTCTCAATGTTGTTTTTCCTATCAATGAAATAAACGAAGATTTTGAGTATCTTGCTGTGCCTTACATTAATTGTGTGGATTTTAATCAAACTTTTGATGATGATGATTTTGCAAATGAACAATTCTTAACTGATCTAAATAAGGTTAATAATAAACAACATAACCGCGTTCAAGTTAATGAAGAAGATACTGTTGTTATTAATCTCGGTTCTAGTAGCCAACTGCGCGAGATTAGGATAGGGGCCACCCTCGACGAGCATGAGCGCGCACAACTCAAAGAATTGCTGAAGGAGTTCATGGATGTCTTTGCATGGTCCTACGACGACATACCCGCTATTGATCCCGAAATAGCTCAGCACGAGATCCCCATTCTCCCAGATGCCAAGCCAGTTAAACAAAAGTTGAGAAAGCTCCGCACCGAATGGTCGCTTAAGGTCAAAGAAGAGGTGATCAAACAGTTGAACGTGGGTTTCATTCGAGTAATCGAATATCCCACGTGGCTGGCCAATATTGTACCTGTACGAAAATCAGGAAGAAAGGTTCGAATGTGTGTGGATTACCGAGATTTAAACAAAGATTCTCCGAAGGATGATTATCCATTACCCAACATCGATATGATCGTGGACAACACAGCATGTCATGCTCTCAAGTCATTTGTCGATGGATTTGACAGATACAACCAAATTAAGATGCATCCCGACCATCAAGAGAAAATCGCATTCACCACCCCATGGGGAAATTTTTACTACACCGTTATGCCATCCGGTCTCAAGAATGCTGGGGATACCTACCAAAGGGCTGCCACAACCTTCCTGCATGATCTGATCCATAAAGAGGTCGAGGTTTACGTGGATGATATGATTATCAAGTCCAAAATTAGAGAAGGTCATGTTCCCGATCTTCGAAAGTTCTTCGAACGACTGCGGCAATATCAGATGAGACTTAATCTACAGAAGTGCATCTTCGGCGTTAGGAAGGGAAAACTCTTAGGATTCATGATCAATGAGAAGGGGATAGAAGCAGATCCCGCCAACCTGAAGGCCATACTTGAGATGCCACCTCCCCGAATAGAGAAGGAAGTTCGAGGCTTCCTGGGGAAATTATAATATATCAGTCGGTTCATCAGCCAGCTAACCTCCATCTGTGAACTAATCTTTAAGCTCCTCCGAAAGGATTCAACAAAGGTTTGGAATGAGGCCTACCAAGAAGCTTTTGATCGAATCAAACAATACCTAACCCAACCTCCAGTTCTCATGCCACCACAGCCTAGTCTCCCTTTGCTCTTATACCTAACCATAACAGACACTGCAGCCGGGGCTTTGCTAGCCTAGTACCTCGAGGACTCCCATAAAGAAAGAGCCATCTATTACGCCAGTCGCAAGTTGGCCGAATACGAGGTCAACTACACTGCTTTGGAAAATGCATGTGTCGCACTTGTCTGGGTCACCCAAAAGTTGCGGCACTACATGCTCGCCTTCCCCATTAAACTTATATCCCGGATGGATCCCATCAAATACCTGCTAAAAACTCACCTTATCCAGCTGAATGGCCCTATGGTTGATGCTCCTAACTGAGTTTGATATTGTGTACGTCACACAGAAAGACGTTAAAGGAAGAGCCATCTCTGACTACCTCGCTGACTACCCTATAAAAGAAGCAGATGTCTGGATCTCCGAATTCCCAGATGAAAACATCCTCTGCACCACTCAAGACTGCCCCCGATGGAAAATGTTCTTCGATGGATCTGCCAACAAAATGGGATATGGTATTGGGATACTTCTGGTCGCCCCAAATGACTCTCATACTCCCATTGCCATAAAATTGGATTCCCTTGCGCCAACAACATGACGGAATACGAGGCATGCACAGTGGGCCTCAAAGTTTCTCTCGAAAAGGGTATTCAACACCTTTATGTCTACAGGGATTCTTCCCTCATCATCGGTCAAGTGCTCACAAAATGGAAGGTCAAGGACAAAAAGCTTCAACCCTTTCATTCCCAATTAGAAGAGTTGGCCTCCCAATTCCGAGATATCACCTTCCATTACCTACCCCGAGAAAAGAACAACCTAGCCAATGCTCTCACTACTTTGGCTTCCATGGTCGACATGCCCGACGGAATAACAATGCCCCCCTTCCTAGTTCAAAAACAAGACAGACCGACCCATTGCTACCATATTGAGCTTGTCTCCACTGAAGCTCCTGAACTAGCCGATTTCTGGTACTATGATATTTGGTGCCTCCTCTAACACGGTAGGTATCCCGAGGGTTCCAACAAGAACGACCGAGCTACCCTCCGAAGGCTGGCCGCTCATTACATCATTTGCCATAAAGCACTACTCAAGAGGAATTTCGATTGAACTCATTTGCACTGTATTACAGGGACTGACATTGAAAAGATAATGCAGAAAATCCACAGCGGGGAATGTGGACCTCATATGAACGGTCACATGCTTGCCAAAAAGATCATCCTACAAGGCTACTACTGGACCACCATGGCCCAGGATTGCACCGCCTATGTTCGGAGGTGCCCTAAATGCCAACAGTTCACCAATCTCCAACATCTACCTTCGCGGGAATTATATAGCATGACTTCTACCTGGCCGTTCTCCACCTGGGGTATCGACATCATAGGGAAGGTTACACTAAAAGCGTCAAACGGGCATGAGTTCATCCTGGTTGCCATCGATTACTTCACCAAATGGGTCGAAGATGAGTCATATGCAGTATTAAATGCCAAGAAGGTGGCCAAATTCATCAAGAAGAATATCATCTATAGATATGGGGTCCCGCACGAGCTAGTGTCAGATAATTGTTTGTACTTTGAGGCAGAAGTCATAGAAATAGTCAATGAATACGGGATTCAGAGACACAAATATTCTCCCTACCGACCTCAGACCAATGGTGCAGTTGAGGCTGCAAACAAAAACCTCAAAGCCATCTTCAGGAAGATGACCGAAAGTTATAGGGATTGGGCCAACTGGATCCCCTACCCCCTCTGGGGCTATCGAACCTCAATTCGAACCTCTACTGGGGCTACCCCTTACTCCCTGGTTTACGGCATGGAGGCAGTCCTACCTGTGGAGATGGAAATACCCTCATTGCGTGTCATGCTCGAAAGCAAGGTTAGTGAAGAAGACTACTGCCAAGGCCGTCTTGATGAGCTGACCCTCATAGATGATCGGAGATTAAAAGCTCTTTACCACATACAAGGATACCATCGCCGAATAGCGCGATCATTCAACAAGAGAGTCAAGGACCGCGGTGTCCGAGAGGGGGATTTAGCCCTCAAAGAGATAATCGAACCCATCTGGGACCCTAGAGGAAAGTTCAAACCCAATTTGAGCGGCCCTTACATTGTGAAGAAAATATTTTTCGGCGGTGCCGCCATGCTTACTGACCTAGATGGGGAAGAGATGGCTCGTCCAGTCAATCTGGACCGTCTCAAGAAGTTCTACCCCTAGTCCAAAATCTCGGCGCGCTACGACTCTTCTCATCCCCCTTTTATTCTAAAAAAAAAAACTCTCTCCATTTCCCTCTACCCAGAACTACGTGGGTCTGATCCTCTGCAAAAACTATTTTCAAACAGACAAGAATTTTTTTCAAAAACCCCAGAGGTACGTAGGCAGCTCATACTCCTCACGTGAGAATGGCCCCTTCTTTTTCACTAAATACCATTCTTTTCTTACCTCCGAGAATGACAGTTCATTCTAAACATCTACTTGAACAAAAGGATTATGTATGTCTGAGCGATTAGTATAGATAATTCAAAATACAAATTTCATCGAAAGGCACAACTGGATGATCAGAAAGTTGTTTATTTCATTAATAAGAAATTACAGTACGGATTACATAAGAAAAAGGAACGAATAACTTCCTTCCCCTTACTACCATAAAAACCAGACAAAATCCCCCACATCTGTTACATAAATAAACTCCCCAGGAGTCCTACCCACAACTATCCGAAGAGCCTGCACCCTCATCATCCACATCCTGAGGACCCCAAGTTTCTCCTGCCTGAATGGAGTGCCGCAAACACTCCATGGATCGATGAGACTTAACCATCTTCGAAAAGACCACAACACCCCCTTCCATGGAGTCAGTTAAAACAAACCACCTCCGACCGGTCTCTACTTCCAACATCTTGCTGACTACTTCCCTCCATAACCAGTTCATATAATATTTGGGTACATGGCAAACTGATACGACGTAAATATTGCGTATTTCACCCGTTAACCTACGCGTTATTAGCCCCCTCGGGTATCTTAATCCCTATACTTATGCTCGTTAACCAGACAACCTCGGATTTCTATGTTAACATGTTTTGCAGGGGTTAATTGAGCTTTTGTAGGTATTTAGGTACTAAGTATGAAGTTCGGACGCGTTCCGCTCAATTTCCGTACACAACCGCACGTTCAAGGGCATTTTAGTCATTTTACAAATTGGGCACCTGGTCCAACATCTTCATGGAAGTTGTAGCCCTCCTCGCAAGCTTCGCGTGGCCGCAAACGGTGCGCGATTCCGATTCATAACGAAGAAGTTACGGCGTTTTTAGCGGAGAAGAAATGCAAGCCAAAACAGGGGAAAATGCAGTCTGCCCTTGCTTGGTCGATCGATCGACCAAAATGGTAGATCGATCGACCCTTCTTATTTTTGCCACGAATTACACTGTCGATCGATCGACCAAAGGGGTCGATCGATCGACCCCCTGTTTTTCTGCAGATATTTTCTTTTCTTTTCTTTCTTCTTTTCTTTTATTCTAACTTACTATATAAGCCAAATTTTGGTTTTGTAATAGAGGGAGCAGCCATATAAACGATTTTAGCTTAGTTTTTAGTTAGGGTTTGGGGTTTTGATTGGTTCTTCTTCTTCCTCTCTTGGATTGACACACTAATTGGTTGTAAGATTAACTATTCATCTTCCCTCTCCATCAATCTAGTTGTTTTCCATTCTTTCTTTGCTTTCTAGATAGATTTACATGCTTTCTAATTAGGTTTATTGTGTTTATTTATTTCTTTTCTAGTTTAATTAGTTTAATTTAGTTAATTTACCATGCGTCCCTAGATAAATAGGGTCGGGATTGCATTTCCGCCATTTTCGGGTTCGGACCTCAAAATTTAGGGTTTCGTGTAAAATTGCATTTAATTGAAACCTCGCGTATTAAAGTCGGATTATTATGCGTTTAACTTTCTTTGTCATGCAACGTTAGTGTTTATAGCGATTATCCGAATTTAATCCGCGTGTGATCATTTTTCAGTTAAATGTTTTATCTCGCAACTTTGGATTAAATTCCTTCTTGCGTGATGTTTATGCTTAGTTGAAAATGCTCGATTAAATTGCTTTCGAGCCTTAATTCTAATTAGTAGTTGTTTCGATCCGTTTGGTGGAATGCGATCCCGATCCTCGCTTTACTTTATTTTAGCATAACTTATTCTTTTCTTTATTCACGATAACCACCCTTTCACCTTTTCTTTTATTTATTTTACACTTTTATTCCTGAAGTAATTAAAACAATTAACATCTAAAATTCAATCGCTCCCTGTGGATTTTCGATACCCGACTTACCACTGTACTTGCTTGTCAAGTGTAGCTGTAGTTTAGGTTCTTTTGCATGTTGAGCGGGAGCCGAAATCAACGATAGTGTCCCTACACGAACACTCGGTTTCCCTTGCATCAAAATGGCGCCGTTGCCGGGGAGTGTGTTTTAGATTGTAATTGCTTTATTATTTCGTAGTATATTTCCTTTTGTATTTGTATTCTTTGTTTTAACCTTTTTTGCAGGATAGCATATTTGAGCGCTAAGAAACTTTGATTCGCGGTTGCTCACTTTCTTGCTCGGATTCTCCATCTACAAACAATTCGGTAATCATGTCATACTATTATAGTTATAGCGGTCATTATAATGATTCTTACTTTGGGGATAGTTTTCAAGTTTTCCATTTTCAAGATTTTCTTGAAAATGAAAGACTTGAAAACATTTATCGAAATGAAAATCGTTATTGGGAGCTTGAGTTGGATTCATTATTCGAATCCAACGACGATTCTCATTTCATTACTTTCGAAGACGAGTTTCAACCAAATGAGGAGTCCGAAGCTCTTGAGCCGAGGAAGCCTACTTTGGAAGAAACTTTGCTTCTTTACTCCCAAGGTTTGGAAAGCTTAAATGATGCTGGAATGAGACTAGGCGCACTTTGCGATGAGATGAATTCTTTTGCACAAAACAACGAGGAGGTGGAAACTAGTGTTTCACCTCACTTTTTCAGAGAATTTCTCATCGAGTGTGAATCTCTCTCCCTCGAAATTCAATCTCCTTCCGACGATATGTCGATTGAGATTGAATTTGTTTTATCACCATATTCGTTTTCCGTCATTGAACCATTAGAATTACCGGTTGATTCCTATGAGTCGGTAGAAACTTTTACAACTTCTACACTTTTTGCCGACGAGGACTCTTTACCGGACTTGTTTTCGATGGATGTTATCCCGACGTGTGCACCATCTCCCATTCCATTTGAAAAACCTTTGGGAGATGAGTCGACTTTTCTTGGATCTCTAGTGTACCTTTCCCCCTTATTATCCAAATCCCCCATCGTCCGACCAAAATTTCAAATTGGCGATGGTTCACTTTTTTCACCACCCACATGCCTTCCGTTGTTCAAACGGAATTCATATCTTTCGGGAGGCATGTTCACTTTGGAGGGTCCACTATTGATCTTTCAAAGTCAAATACCTTTTTGGGTGGACCCTCAACTATTTAGACTTCTAGTGTATAGTTAGTGTGAAGCCTAAATAGTAGGTTGTAAATAGTTAGCTTTTTAATTTTCTTTCTTTCCTATTTTTCTTTCCTTTTAATTTAGTCTAGTGTAATTAGTTAACTTTTTGTTATTTGTTTTTGCTATGCTCGGTACTAACTTGTTTTGTAGATTCCTTTGGACTCGAGCTTATGGAGATCGCTCCAATTTTGGGTAATATCATTCTTTTCCTCTCTTTGTGTTGTGTTCTTAATGCGCATTGAGGACAATGCAACATTTAAGTTAGGGGGTGTAGGATATTCTATCCATTTCATGTGTAGTCCATGGATTTGCTCACAATTAGTTATTGAGTATGCCTTTTTGTGAAAAATTTGAAAAATTTCAAAAATATTTTCTTTCTTTTTTCTCCTTTGTTGGGCATTTTGCCTTGTTTTCGATGATAAATTTCAATAATTGCCCGATCCAATAGACAACTCAATGATGCATGTTCTCAATTTTAGAAGTATTAGACTTTAGTCCTCAAATCATTGATACTGTGAATAACTTCATGAATTAAACTTTATCCCATGAGCATATGCACTTTCCTTGTTCTATTGATTTGGTTTAAGATTTTTATAACTCGGGAATCTTTTGTTGCATTGTATATACTTACACCGAGTAAGCTTTGTACCTTTAGTCGTTTGTGAGTGTTATACACTATTCTTTTCTCATTGAAAACGTTGAATTCGTTGGTAATCTCTCTATTCTTTCATTTGACCGTTCATTAATTGAGTTCATACTTGAAATGTGTTACTTGAGCATGATTTTCATATATTGTTTTGATTCGAGAATTGCGTAAACTTTTGGAAATGATCATAGGCCATCTTTGATATATCACCCATATTAGCCTTGACCTCACCCTTATATGTTTACCCTCGTTAACCCCTTTGAGCCTAAATATAGCCTTTCTTTTCATTATCCAAAATCCCATAACCAACTCTAAATTGGAGTTATAAACCATACATACACTTTCCATACCTTTGTTTGGAATGTTACTTGGGATTGAATGCTGTTGTTGTATTGTGGTTGCAATTTTAGGCATATGAGAGTTTGATAAGCAAAGAAAAGAAAGTAGTGAAAAAAGTGAAGAAAAAGAGAAAGCAAAAAGCAAAAGAAAACAAAAGAGAAAAATGAGAAAAAGAAGAAAAGAAAAGAAAGAGAAAGTTGTATATGTTGTGTATAGTTCAATAAGCTTTGATTACTCTCCAAATGATACATTTAATGCTTGTTTTGGAACTTGTTTTTTTCCAATTTTGTTATTGCACGCATTCTCCCATTATCCCGAGTTTTCATTCCGAACACTTTGAATTCGTACATACATTCCTTCGTTTCGCACCCTAGTCATACCTACATCATAACCCTATTAAAGTCCTATGTGATCTTAGGTTGATGTAATTCAAAAGTCATAATAGTTTTGATAATCTGTGAAAATGCATTTCGCCTCTTTTAGTGTGCGGTATCCTTTCATTGAGATTACAGTTTTTCATTTTATATATTGCGTTCTTCTTTTGTGACATGTGTGCGGCCTAGTTTCCACTTACATTTACTCCTATGCCCGCATGTCCCGTGTATTACCTCCCTTTTCATAGTGAATTCATTTGTTGAGCGTAATGCCCGTGAGGATTGAATGTATGCATGCTTTGATTTTTAGTATCCGAGTTATTTAAGTTTTTCGCCAAATCATACTTTGCATATGCTCACTCCCCTACCACATGTTAGAGTTTCAATTCATTGAGGTGCATTCGATAATGTTAATGATTTGGACTTTAGCTTGAATTCGTTCAATATTCTAATAACATGTTTGAAATCTTTTTCGCCATTATTGGGCTTGTCGCATGTTTGATTGGGCATATTTTGAGGAAACTTTATGATGTTTGTGGGTATCATCCCTGAAAACCCTCACGAGACGACACTCGTCCACTAGGGTAACCTAGGGGTTTAACGGCTTATTGCATATGCTAAATGCAATCGAATCGCCCGCGAAAGTGGCCTTATGCTTTTATACCATACTTTTGTACTTCTCTTGCTTTTGGTTTACTTTTTTTTCTTGTTGCATCCTATTTCATTGCTAGGGACTAGCAATGTGTAAGTTAGGGGGTGTGATACGACGTAAATATTGCGTATTTCACCCGTTAACCTACGCGTTATTAGCCCCCTCGGGTATCTTAATCCCTATACTTATGCTCGTTAACCAGACAACCTCGGATTTCTATGTTAACATGTTTTGCAGGGGTTAATTGAGCTTTTGTAGGTATTTAGGTACTAAGTATGAAGTTCGGACGCGTTCCGCTCAATTTCCGTACACAACCGCACGTTCAAGGGCATTTTAGTCATTTTACAAATTGGGCACCTGGTCCAACATCTTCATGGAAGTTGTATCCCTCCTCGCAAGCTTCGCGTGGCCGCAAACGGTGCGCGATTCCGATTCATAACGAAGAAGTTATGGCGTTTTTAGCGGAGAAGAAATGCAAGCCAAAACAGGGGAAAATGCAGTCTGCCCCTGCTTGGTCGATCGATCGACCAAAATGGTAGATCGATCGACCCTTCTTATTTTTGCCACGAATTACACTGTCGATCGATCGACCAAAGGGGTCGATCGATCGACCCCCTATGTTTCTGCAGATATTTTCTTTTCTTTTCTTTCTTCTTTTCTTTTATTCTAACTTACTATATAAGCCAAATTTTGGTTTTGTAATAGAGGGAGCAGCCATATAAACGATTTTAGCTTAGTTTTTAGTTAGGGTTTGGGGTTTTGATTGGTTCTTTTTCTTCCTCTCTTGGATTGACACACTAATTGGTTGTAAGATTAACTATTCATCTTCCCTCTCCATCAATCTAGTTGTTTTCCATTCTTTCTTTGCTTTCTAGATAGATTTACATGCTTTCTAATTAGGTTTATTGTGTTTATTTATTTCTTTTCTAGTTTAATTAGTTTAATTTAGTTAATTTACCATGCGTCCCTAGATAAATAGGGTCGGGATTGCATTTCCGCCATTTTCGGGTTCGGACCTCAAAATTTAGGGTTTCGTGTAAAATTGCATTTAATTGAAACCTCGCGTATTAAAGTCGGATTATTATGCGTTTAACTTTCTTTGTCATGCAACGTTAGTGTTTATAGCGATTATCCGAATTTAATCCGCGTGTGATCATTTTTCAGTTAAATGTTTTATCTCGCAACTTTGGATTAAATTCCTTCTTGCGTGATGTTTATGCTTAGTTGAAAATGCTCGATTAAATTGCTTTCGAGCCTTAATTCTAATTAGTAGTTGTTTCGATCCGTTTGGTGGAATGCGATCCCAATCCTCGCTTTACTTTATTTTAGCATAACTTATTCTTTTCTTTATTCACGATAACCACCCTTTCACCTTTTCTTTTATTTATTTTACACTTTTATTCCTGAAGTAATTAAAACAATTAACATCTAAAATTCAATCGCTCCCTGTGGATTTTCGATACCCGACTTACCACTGTACTTGCTTGTCAAGTGTAGCTGTAGTTTAGGTTCTTTTGCATGTTGAGCGGGAGCCGAAATCAACGATAGTGTCCCTACACGAACACTCGGTTTCCCTTGCATCACAAACCTTCCCAACAGACTGAGAGGGACGGGTCGATGGACGCCGATTTTCCCACAGAGATCCTAACAACAGACGCAAGCGCTCAGTTAAATCTTCTACCGAAAAGAAATTTGAGGTCCGAGGGGGCACGACTTGCGCCCAGCCAAATTGGCGCAAAAGCCGCCAAGGGAAATAAAAAGAAGTCTGCCTGAGACCTACCAGCCGCACATATGAATATTCTCCTAGATCCAGAATTGGCTGCAACTGTCCCCACCAAGGCACGGACCAATACAGTCCATGAGCCCCGTACTCCATAAGCCAATTCTCCCAGTTCTCAACATAAAGGCCCATGCGGATGAAGTAGCGCGAAAATAAGTTGGGTACAGCCGACAAAGGATATTCTGGAGGGGTTGAAAAGAGGAATCTTTCAGACAACCACATGAACAGCATCACAGGGCTACCCCTCAAAAATTCTGAACGACCTTCTCTCCAAGCATCCAGGCCATTCAGAGTCTCCGCCAATATCACCATCGTAGGATTGCGACGGTATGATATCCATGAGGTAATGGCTGCAAGTTGTGGGTCCACGCGCACCTCCCCAGTCACCAACAGTAATTTTGAAACCAGGCTCAGAACAACGGCTCCAGCATAGCCAACATCACTTACTTCCCGCGAACGCATGGACTGCAACACCGTTGGGAGGGAGATCATCCCTCTAGAAACTAGTGACCTGGCCGTCGAAGGAGAGATATGAAGAAGCCCGGCCAATAAATCCCTAGGAGAACGGTAAAATTCTGGTAAAGCCGTGGCAACACTAGGATTCATGCCCAGTATGGCAGAAAACTCCTGGTAGGTAGGACAAACTTCTTCCAACCCAAAGCGGAATACATGGTCTTCGGGGTACCAAAATTGTACTGCCACCATCAGCATATTCCACTCAAAGGTCGATTACGCCATAAGGAGACTCGACGCATGTTGAAAGCATCATAGTCGACATTATAAGAGCACATGGCTTCAAAGGCTTCGAGGTAGTTGACAAACTCAATGCTACCAGGGAGATCCATCTCGCAAGACTAAAAGATGGGTGGGTATGTAAGGATGCAAAAGGTGTGAGGAAAACACTCCACCCTTCTCCCTTTTTATACTTAAAAATCCTCACAAGGGACATAATCCCTGCAAAAATCGAAAGGAACCCTACCCCACAAGGTACTAAAGGCTGAAGAGGGTACCAATCAAAGCTTTCAATTGATGGGACTGGACTGAACTGCCCATTTTTGGAAATCTCCCTTTTTCCTCTTTTGTCAAAATCAGAAAAATAAAAATTGATATTCTCGATAGAATTTCAAAATCCCTTTTCGTCCTTATATAATTCCCTTTTTTAAATTTCCTCCATTCCTTTTTTGTCAAATCAGAAAACTCCATAAAAATAAATTGATATTCTCAAAAGAATTTCAAGAATCTTGTTCCCTCCTTATGGGATTCCCCGTTTTGAATAAAATAACTTTCCTTTGAAAGATTTCTAAAAATATTCCTTTTTTTACGCTCTCAGCAACAAATTAAAAAGCGCATGCATTCATTCATTCATCATTAAGATAAAAGATAGTCAAAAAACTGCATTGCATTGCATATATATGTTTTCTGTGTTACATCATTTTTGCAGAAAATAAAGAAAAGACAAAAACAATGGGACTCAGCCTGAACCCACATTTCACTCCCTCTCTCTCTCTCTCTCTCTCTCTCTCTCAAGAATTTCCATCCCGGCGATGCGCTCTCTTTCCCCTACGGCGAGATAACACGCCCCCACTACTTGAGCCAGAGTCTCCCCCGGACGAGGCTGATGGCACCAAGAAAGAAGGAACAGGGACAACCTCCTGAATGTGGGCAGTCACCGATGATATCCAATCCCTGATGTCCCTGAGCCAAGTGGTCGACACCCGGATTTGCTGCAAGGGAAAGGCAGAATCAGTATCAAGCAAAAGAAATCAAAAAAGAGAGGAAAAGGACCGAAAGGTTTACCGCATGACGAAGGATGTCCTCTGTCAAGCCCAGCTCCTCCGGATCCATCGCAAGAGGACGATACAGCATCGACACTGTCCCTCCATTAGCCCGTCGGATGTTGTACGAAGGAGTGTGCAGCCGAATAAAAGGGACCTCCGAGGTCACCGCCACCGCAGGTGCCGATGGACCACCACCACTGTGGGAAGACCCCATCGTCCAACTCGAACCAGCAGGAGGGAAAGGCAAGCCATCATGTATGCTGGGCGCCATCAACCAGCTCGTCACAAAGTCCATATAATCATACGGCGTGGCCGTATCAATATACAACGCATAGGTCTCGCCAATCATCGCCGCGATCCTTTCATCCTCTAACAATTGTCTCTCCTGCCTCATAAAAGTAGGAGGCTGCGCGGGAGGTACCACCACCTCCTCCTCAATAATCTGACGGATCACCCTCTCCCCTAGGTACCAGAAATGGCCGAACTCATGCGCCAACAAATACCTCATTTGTGCGTTCACCCCAGTCACCCCCGTATCCTGAATGGCGATCCCCCAAGGATAAAAGGTAACCTAAAAATCCCCAAGTAGGCATAAGTCAATACAAAATCAGAAAAGGCAAAAAACTAAGGCTGAAATGGAAAGAGTCTTACCCTACCACTAGTCAGGTCATTCAAGACCTGACGCACCGCCTCCAGGGAGAGAGATCCCTTTGACTGTCGGTTAGCCTTACGCCATCGATACAAGCGATAGAAGTCCCCGACGGTGTCGTCCTTCAGAGAAATCAGCGGGGTGTTGCACCCAATCACCTCATAGAACCACGTCTGAATTCACAAGCAATAAGAGACGCATAAGGAAAATGCGAATGCATAAAAGGAAAATGCGAATGCATGAAATGGAAATGCGCAAAGTAAAGAATACCTCAAGGAGATACGTGGCTCCAGTAAAAGTCTGCCGGCAGCATCGGCTGAACGCATCCAGAGAAGAGTAAAGGGTCGCCAAGGTCAGACTCCCCTAATCATAGAAAGGTATGTTCGAAAACATCCTCAAGTATGGCAGAAACCACAAATGGACGACGTCGCCGCTCGATGCCACCATGAAACCTCACAACACCAACCAAATGAACAACCGAGCCATCTGCCTCACTTGCAGCCCGTCCTCGACATCAACTACCCTGCTCAGCAAAACA
The DNA here is from genome assembly GCA_949130495.1 of Sambucus nigra. Taxonomy (NCBI): domain Eukaryota; kingdom Viridiplantae; phylum Streptophyta; class Magnoliopsida; order Dipsacales; family Adoxaceae; genus Sambucus; species Sambucus nigra. The sequence continues at coordinate 375,036,573 of OX422214.1, read as the reverse complement.
TCCTTCAGGAGGGACAGCCGAATAGAATCTCCAGAGACTATCCTTCTCACATCACCGAGTGCCGCATACACCGCCTCCGGCCTCACTCGCAAAGAGCGGTACACCTCTATCTGCTGCCCGTCTCAATCCAGCCCTAGCAGTTGCTGCACATCTATGGGAGTCACCGTCATCTCCCTGAAGCCAAAATGAAAAGTGTGGGTAGTGTCCCACCACCTCTCCACCAAGGCACACAAAACTGCTATCGAACGAGGCGTCTCATCCAGCGCAGCCGCCAACCTCCCAAAACCCGCTGATGATACCATCCAGCACACCACGGGTGGAAGATGCTCCCAAACTTCCCTAAGCCCCGTTGTCCCGCGGGCACGCATGTTCTTCAAATAAATATCCGACTGACGAAAGGAAAAATTCAGTCAAAGGTCAAGAAAAGGAAAAATCACAAAAAAAGGAAAAAATGCCAAAGGTCAGGTTACTTACATAACCACCGGGAATCACTCTCGAAGAGCGATGATGCGACGGCTCCTGCAGCAAGGTTCGCTCATCCGCAACTGGCTCGCAAAGCAAGGGGCACCCTATCCCTCCGATCCACATTCGCCCAGTCATCAATGATCAACCACTCCCGATGGACAGCGGTACTCACAAAAGGGGCCATTTATTGAAGATCGGAATGCTAGAACGATTCACAGAGAGAAATTGCAGAAAGAGAGAAGGCAGGAAGCTGTGAAAAATGAGAGGAATTCGCCCCCTTTATATAGGAGGCCAAACGCCATGCCGATCGGTAACCCACCTCAACATACCGATCGGCACTATCTCCTCACCTTCCTGAGGCAGCCCAAAATTCCGTTCCACTGTCGAATGGCACCTCTCAGTCTATGCCGACCGGCACCCCCCTTAAAATTTCGTACAAAAATTCCCAGAAAATAACAGAAAGCCTCGAAAAATCCCCGAAAAATTCCTAAACATCCCAAGAAGGATTTAGAACATTTTCATCAAGGAAATTTCCCACTCCTTCGGGCGACACACCGTTTTCCCCAACGGAGCCCTCAAAATCCAAGCGATTGACCTCTCGGGCAAGGTGCCCGGACCACCTAATCACCTCCTCATCAGACTTTACAACCATCGGCTATCCGGTGCGGTATAATATCACATGGTATTTTCCCTAAAAGCTATCAGAAGAACCACTCGCCCTGAGCAATCTCTCCCAAAGAACAATCCAAATTTTCCCCGGCCCATTCATCATTCCCTAGCAGAATCTCAGATCCAAATTCTTATTCCCAGCGGAACCCCTCTTCCCCAGCGGAATTCTCTTACAGCACCCAAAATAGGTTGTTCCTTATGAGGCCTCCTATAAATCTTCCCCCAGCTAGAAGCTCCCCATCTCAAAGCGTAATCACAAATCTCTTTATCCAGCAGAATCAAAATACAATCTTTATCTACTCTTGGGTCAGAATTGGCCCCCATCTTGGATCGTCACCTTAGTTAGCTCAGAATTGACCTCGGTCCTCGATTGTCACCACTCTTGGGTCATAATTGGCCCCGGTCTTGGATCGTCATCTTAGTTAGGTCAGAATTGACCTCGGTCCTCGGTCATCACCACTCTTGGGTCAGAATTGGCCCCAGTTTTGGATCGTCACCTTAGTTAGGTCAGAATTGACCTCGATCCTTGGTCGTCACCACTCTTGGGTCAGAATTGGCCCCGGTCTTGGATCATCACCTTAGTTAGGTCAGAATTGAGCTTGGTCCTCGGTCGTCACCACTCTCGGGTCAAAATTGACCCCGGTCTTGGATCGTCACCTTAGTTAGGTCAGCATTGACCTCGGTCCTCGGTCGTCACCACTCTTGGGTCAGAATTGGCCCCGGTCTTGGATCGTCACCTTAGTTAGGTCAGAATTGACCTCAGTCCTCGGTCGTCACCACTCTTAGGTCAGAATTGACCCCGATCTTGGATCGTTACCTGAATTAGGTCAGAATTGACCTTGGTCCTCGGTCGTCACCACTCTTAGGTCAGAACTGACCTCGACCCTCTGAATTGGTCATCCTCATCTCCTTAGGTCCTCAGAACTGACTTCAATCCTCCAAATTGATCATCCCCAACATTCTTCTTAGGTCCTCAGAATCGACCTCGACCCTCTGAATCGGTCATACGCCCTCAAAAGCATCATGCGGTGTCTAATCGACGGCTATCATTTGTTCCAAACTCACCTGTCGAGGGGCTCTACAGACACCCCATTCTGTTACCCCTTAACTCTCCTTAGGTCCCTAGTACCTCCCTTCATCACTATAAACCCAGGTCACGTCCCGAGTACTGACCTTGAAGCCATCGGGCACCCCCCGGCTCAGTTTGACCCAAAAGTCAAACTCCTCATCTCGACCAAGACTTAATGAATCTTCAAAGGGCACTAAATACCCTTTCCAACGGTCTGCCCCGAGCACAATTCTGACTTACTATGCGGACGAACGTGCCATTTGCGTTCGAAACCTGACCGAGAGGCCACCGAGCGCTCTCGGGCTCTATTTGACCTATGTCAACTCTTCAGCTCGACTGAGGCTGAATGAATCTTTGAAGGTCACTGAATACCCTTTCCAACGGTCCATCCCGTGCGTAATTCTGACTTTCCATGCGGACGAACGATCTATTTGACTCCGAGAAGCCACCGAGCGTTTCTCGGGCCCAGTTGACCAAAGTCATCTCTCCAAACCGGGTCAAACTCATTGGAATGTTGAAGTACATCTCCTAAACTTTCCAATTGTATTCCCCGTGTGCGATTCGGACTTACCATGGGACGAACACGCCGTTTACGTCCGCACGATTCCCCGTCCAATGGACTGACAAATGCTTCCGAGCCATATTTGACCCAAAGTTAACTCCCGAACTCAGGAGAGGTCCAAAGGACTTTCTAAGGTCTGTTAAATACCTTTCCAATGGTATGCCCCATGCATGATTCTGACCAACGGTTTGCCCTCGGTGGCCAATTTTCAAAAAAAGCCTGAGGCGCACTACCAAATGGCAGGTCCCAGATCCTACCTATTGGCACTTGCTGATAGGCAGTGCCATGATAGGGCCGATCAGCAGTCCCCTGGGGTTATAAAAGGAGTCCTTGGCCTCATTTGTAAGGGGCCCAAATCTGATAGAAATATCTCTGAACGAATCCCAGAAACCTCTCTCGAAGGCAACGTGATTTCAACTTCCAAATCCATCTTTTACCTTAACTTTTCATCATCCTTTTCATCAAACTTGGTGAATTAACCACTCTCCATCATCATCCAAGCTCAAGTGCTACTCTCCAACATTCAAGATCAAGCTCAAGATCTTCACTAAGGTCCAACTTTCTCAAACTCTCTCTCTTAAATTCTCTTGAATTCCCAATAACTTGTTTTCTTACTTAGCACTTTTATAATCTCATCTCACACATCCTAATATATATATTTTTATTTAGTATTATTGCACATCTCTTATTTTCATATAAATAAAAACCCTAAAACAAGAAAAAGAGGGTTTGCTCCTAAATTCCAAGTAGGGATTCTCACACTTTTTCCACATTTTTCTCACAACTAAAACACCTTTTCTACACACACACACACACTTACAAATAAGAGATCCCACATTTGGATTTATGGGATAAACCCCACCCCTTTGCTTTGTATGCGAACTACGTGGACTTTGATGCCTTTATAGGCTACGTAGGCATCTCGGGGTAAAACCCGAGACTCGGGTCCTTTCTCTCACTTTTTCTCTCATTTCCTATTTTCTCTAAATCCATTTTTCTTATATTATATATATCCTTAGTCTTAGTGACACATTACTCCATGTGCGTTATCGTTCCTTTATAGCGATCAACGTAGGGGTAACCGCGTAAATCTTATTTTTCTAATATTACTTTTATAATCTTCCTATGGATGACTCGCTTTATCTTTTCCATGATACAAGACAATGATTCCTACCTCCATTCTATATATATATACACATGCACACATCTCACGGGGGGAAACATAAAGGAAAATAACAAATATCCATGAGAAACCGAAATGGCGGAATGGGTGCCTAACACCTTCCCATTTCGTAACTAAGCCTCCGAACCCTTTTCGAATCATTTTGGTTTCGCACGCACCAGTATGTCTTTGGATGCCATCCTTCGGGGTGGCTTCCCCTTTTTCTTTTGTCTCTTTTGAGTAAAATAGACCGGCGACTCTGAATCTCTCTACATTTTTCACACCTCACAAAATCGACGCCGGCCGAAGTGCTCTCCCAAGAGGGGACGCACGGGACCCGAAGGATTCCTCCTCCCTCCGCGGCGGGGATCGGTGGGGATGGCCACAGTTATATCTGATGGGAATTAGAGTCATCGAGGGTTAGAAACACTAGAGTTGTAGAGAGGCTAAGGAAGAGATAAGAAAGAAGGCGTCCAAGGAGGAACCACCAACCCTACACCATTCTCATCAATTGCACCACCGACGCGTAGATCGCGGAACGAGGAGCGAGATCATACCCATCATATTCTACAATTTAGACTCTCATTCCTGAGGCAAGTATCTAACTTACTGTTCTTTAGTTGATAACACATCCATGCTTGTGTAGAATATAATAATTTTATGTTTCCATGAAAGAAAAATGACATTTGTGAGATTTATATTGAAAGTAGAAACCATGTTAGGACAACCCTATTGTTATATGTAGATGATTAAATACGAAATTGATGTCCAGTAGAGGTTAATCCTGGAAGAATTAGGAAGATATTGATCACGATGATAAAAATAGGGTTCTTGATGAATTAGCTTGAATTCACCCCTTAAATTGATGGCCCTTCATGAATTTCTATATGTTTTACATTAGAAATCATATTTTTAGTAGGATAATATAACTTGTGGTTTGATTGGTTGGGAGTTTAGGAGGAATTAATAGAGGTTTTGAGGATTTATGTTAATGAAACCCGTAGGTAAAGAATTGCAGAAACTGGGCTAAGAACTGCTCGATCGATCGACCCTTTTCATTGATCGATCGACTCCTCCTGGTAATTGAAACTTTTTCCTCTTTTTAATGTTAACCCGATCCCAATGTTTAAGGACCCCTGTACATAATTTAAATATTATAATAATGGGACTTGGGAAGGACCAGTAGGGTATAGGCAGGGTCCAGGTAATACAACTTTATATGAGATTTAACCATGGGATTTCGGGGGTATAAATTGGAGAGGAAATCGGGCGTAAGTTAAATTAGTTCTTGGGAGAATTGAGAAGGACTTACAGTAGTAGGGCATTGAGTGTACACCTGCGGATTTTATATTTAATAAGATGATAGACTTCGAGAATCGAGAAGTACTTATGGTTTAGCGGTAATTGAGAAAATAATAGAATGATTTAATTATACGTAGAACTCGGGCAATATGGGCCACTCATGGTCCGAATGTATTATGGGTCGTGGGCGTACTTAGCTGAATAATGTGAATATATATTTGGGTCCATATATATATATATATATATATATATATATATATATATATAATAAGATAACATAGTTTTTGAATTTGGAAAATATAAAAGCACAATAACGACTATAATTCTCCTAGAATAAATAAGGGGCTATGATAAACTCTTAGATTTCAATATCCCGCCTAAAAGGATCGCTCCAATTTATCATCCCGCCCAAGCTCACTACCAATTTTACCTTACCCATCACCACTCATAATCATCATTTCTTTTCTATCACGCCCATTGAAGAACTGTTATTCTCTCTCATTATTTATCTAATATAACTCACACCTCTCAAACTCGCATGCCACTACGATGTAACAACCCGAGTTTTTGAGCGACTATTTATATTATTTTGCCCGATGGGCTAATTTTATAAAATAGGGGAAGTTGGAGTAAATAATATTTCCCGTGAGATTTAGGGATAATATTTACTATGTTTTGTCTATTTACCGTTATGAGAAGGTAAATAGCATTATATTGTGACATATTGCGTCGTTATATGTAAAACGACGATTATGACTCATATTTAAATTGGAGTATAAGTAATGAAATAAAATAAAATTGGAAGATAAAATTTGTTCACACTTTCCCGAATGCCATAATAGGGGGTGCGGTTGTTTTTAGAATAGTTGAGATAGTCGAAATAACTGCCAAGTTATATTTTGGAGTTTCGGGCACTTTTAACGCGTTATGACTCAATTAAGTAGATACGAGTCATTTTAATGGTGTATTAGCAATTAAAAGAGGGCATTTTTGTTTTAAGACCCGTTTAAGTTCCCACACCCCTTTTTCTTTCTTCATTTGTGATAAAAGCCAAAGGAGAGAGAGAGAGAGAGAGAGAGAGAGAGAGAGAGAGAGAAGAGAGTTGGGAGAAAATGGAGAAAAGAGAGAGAAATGAAGATTTGAGGTCGGAAATCATTCCCACCTGAAGAGAATCCAAGACTATGAACCTTGAGGCAAGTTTCTTACTTGCTAGATGTGATTTAATGTGATAAATTGCATGTGTAGTTAAGTTTTGGAGATTTAAACCCTAAATGGGTTCTTTGTTGATTTTGAGGATTTAACCCTTAAATCTTAGTTTTGATTTGATTTGAGGATAAATCATGTGTTATAAATTTTGTAGAAATAATTTGGGAGAATTAGTTGTTGTTGATGTTGATGTTGATTTAAATAAAGTATTTAAGGTTTTGGGAATTTTAGGGTTCTTAAACCCGTAGCCCAAACTAGGAAATTTCCAGGGCCGAATCAATTCGGCTCCGAGGCGAATCGATTCGGTTAAGGGGAAGGTTCGAGGTTTGGGAGACCGAATCGATTCAGGTTAAGACCGAATCGATTCGGCTATTGAAAAATGTCAAGTTTTACTCACCGAATCGATTCGGCCCTAGGGGCGAATCGATTCGGTTCCCCTATTTTTGTGAGATTTTTCTTGGTTTGTTTTTAGCCCTTTTTCTTTCTAGGTCCAAGGTTTAGGGACCTTCCTTTGGGAAGTAATGGGGTGTCCTAGAGGGATGTTTTGGGTAGACTAATGTCCTAGGATTAAACGGGATGATTAGGATTACCCCGAGGGCTAGTTTGTGTAGGTTAATGTCCGTATGATATAGGAGATTAACCGAAAGATAAAGTGGAGATAAAATGTGTCTATTAAGACATTTGGGAAATAATCCTTGAGGGAGACTCACTTTGATGGTTCATGTAATTGTATGAACTTTTGGAGACGAGTTTGAAGTTTATGGCTCTTCGGGTCTTCGATCATTAATAAAATATGACACTAAGAATAAGAAAGACATATGCTAATATGTAGTACTAAATGAATAAGTACAAATAATTTTGAGAATTGTAAAAGCGGTTGTTTTCAAAATGGAAAAAGTAAATGATTTTCATAAATGATAATTTATGATTACACACCTCCCTAAATCGCTATCATAAGGGAAGTTGCGCGCGCGTGGTGAAGCCCCCTGACTAATGAATGTAGGGTGCATATAGTCCTTAGGCCATATGGTGTTTATTGTACTGCGATGGTTAGGAGATTCTGGGTTTGGTCTTGACTTTCCCGTAAGCATATGGACGCTTCCCGATGGTTGTTAGGTTCCCAGGTTGTCTTGTTTGATGGGCCCTGGAAGATGATAGCCATTTAGGGGCGCGTCCAGTGGGGAAACTCGGAGGGACGGTCTTAGATTTTGTTAAAGCAATCCATGATAATGAATTGTCTTTAATTACATTTCCCAGATGGAAGAAGGGAAATGGGATATATGGTTTGGCTTCGGATACATTTCCCGGATGGAAGAAGGGAGATGGAAGAACATGGTATACAAAAGTATTTTTATGATAATAAAAATGACTTTTGGTTACACTTCCTGGATGGAAGAAGGGAAGTGGGATTTTATGAAAAAGGACAAAGCATTTTTTTGATAATAAAACTTTCTTTAAAATGTATTTTCGTGGATGGAAGAAAGGAAATAAAATTGGTAAAGAAATTATTGAAATGAGATTAATTGGTAAACATTTGATAAAATGTTGTACCATTTATATATATTCCTAATGAAAGAAATAAGAAATATGCTTTCAGATGGCTTTCCATTTATATATATATTAATTCTCTGCTGAGGGTCTAATGGATCTCGATGATCGACCTTGCCTAAGTAGTAGTGTATCCTGGGGGTTCCTTGTTTTGGATTTCGTTTTGCGAGACACCCCACGCATGAATAGGGCATAGTGTTGAGATTGGGGAGAAGTTTATCCCTTAGCGCTATGTTAAAGGAAATTAAATTAGATGACTATATATATGTTAATATTGTAATTAAGGTCTAATGGATCTCGATGATCAACCTTGCCTAAGTAGTAATGTATCGGGGGGGGGGGGGGGGGGGGGGGAGGGGAGGGTTCCTTATTTGGATTTCACCTTGTGAGACACCCCACGCACGAATAGGGCATAGTGTTGTGACTGGGGAGAAGTTAGCCTTTAGTACTTGAATTAATTAGGACAGGGCATAATGTATCTCGACGATCAACCTTGCATAGTAGTAGTGTATCGGGGGGTTCCTTGTTTGGATTTCTCTTTGCGAGACACCCCACGCACGAATAAGGGCATAGTGTTGAGACTGGTGAGAAGTTTGCCTTCTGTTCTTTGTTTAACTAGAGCATTCATTAATATTGCGCTAGGTTGCTTTTAGATTTGAGAGGTGAGAAATATATTGTTAATTGCGAGAGATTTACGCACTTAACTGTCATGAATTTTAGTCACATGGGAATCCTATCAAACCGGGCCCTGACCCGTCTATATTTCTTTGTTTCTGCATATACCCTTTGCCGTACAGGTGCTCTACCACATGGACACCCGTATTTACATTTCCATTCTAGTTGGAGCTACGACATATTGCGGATGTTGTAGGTTATTTGTATTAGACGCTTCTTTCCATTATACTCTAGTTATGTTCAGTTTATTTATTCGGGTGTGTGGCCCAAAGCATTGCACACATTTATTATACTGTAATATTTAATGTGTAATAATCGGTGTAATTATTGGTATTGGTCTGTTCACCGACAACTTATTCAGTGATTATTTATATATTGTCGTTCTTTATTTATCGATTTTTGATACCCACCATTTTTGCAAATGGGATTGTCTAAATGTTGTTGTTTTACTTTCAAAATTTTAAATTTGACAGTCCGTTTTCTAAAATGATTGGTGGTTATCTCAGGCTATTATTTTAATCGACAGTAATGCTGAGAATGGACCATCTATGATTCATGTGATTATTAGAGTATTGGGCTGGCCACCTATTATTTTAGTAGGCGGGTTATCACATACGACACCTTCAAATGTCCAAAAAGTTTCAGGTATTCTCTCTCTACATTTTTCATTCCTAGGTTTCTCTTTAGGGTTTTTCGTCCGAAATTTTATGTGAAAATGGATTTTTTTTAGGATTAGGGATTTTGGAGATTCAACTATAAGGATGACCAATTTTTTTTAGGTATTCTCTCTCTACATTTCTCATTCGTAGGTCTCTCTCGATCTGAAATGTTTAGGGTTTTCCGTTCAAAATTTTGTTCGAAAATGGATTATTTTTAGGATTAGGGCTTTTGAGGATTCAACTGTTAGGATTTTTTCCGAATAAATTTTTTATGGGTTTAATTTATAGATTTTGTAACAGGGTTCATAGTTTCAGTTCGGTTAGGGCTACAAATTTGTATTTGATTTGGATAACAACCGAAAAGTTGGAATTGGTTTCAATCGATGGTTCTATTGAGGTGAGTTTTATTTCTCCTTTTGAAGTCTTATTTTCCATATTTCTAACTCTTTCTATTTCTTATGTAACATTTTTGTATATATCTTAATAGGGTTGTTTTGTTTTTTGAGCATTTGTGGGTTTTGGATTTACGATTCGTGTGTATTATGTTGCAGATGATTATGGGATAAGGCATTCAAGTTTTGTTTCCAATTTGAAGATCGAAGGGTATTCTCTCTCTCTCTCTCTTTCTCTCTCACACACACACACACACACACACACACACAATATATATATATATATGATAAGATTTCTTTTGAATTGTGTTAACAAATGCAGTGCACTATGTGCTCATCTTTTGTCTCTTCTTACATTTGTATGCTCTTAACCAATTTGAGTTTGTGCCATTAAAGTAAGGCTTATAGTGTTAAATAATAGTACAAATTGGAATTAGGAAGTTTTCTTGGTGAGTTTGATTCTTTGGACTGTTTGGAGTTTTTATGTCTCGGACGGGATTGGAACTAAATCACGGCCCGAATTGCATATTTTTTAGGATATCGGTGAGGGAAACTTTTAGAATTAGTATGTGAATCTTTTTTAAGACATTATTTTTGTTATTGTTCATAACTAAAAATGGTGTGATGCAACACATAAAGTTTTCTTTAATTAGTAACATGGATAGGTTTTGATGAACTCAAACATGCACTGAATCCAATAAACTGAGCTAATTGCTTTATGATACATAGGATAATAATAAGTTTAACGTTTTTTATCCTTCTTAGTTAAATTTCACAATATGAATGCTTATAATATGTTGGAAAATTTCTTCCTGAATTATATGTTCATTTATCATTTTGTTGTTTGACTTTAATGACAAAGCACCAAGATATTTTTATTACCTTTAGTGATTGTGGCTTTAGCTTTAGATATTAAAGGATCGAGTTACTACACTATTAGAGTTTTAAATATCTTATTATCATATCCACTTATAAGAATCGCTAAAGAAAACTAAAATGGGCTTGATTAAATTCATTACTGTTTTATCTAAACTAGATTTTGAATGCAGTTGTCACATTTATTCTTATTAGAATTTTTCTCTTTGTTTTGAAATGCAAGCGTTTTGAGGCAATGTCTATCTTTTTTTTTTTGGTATTGCACTTAATGGTAATCAATCCTAGAGAGAATTCATAATTCAAAATTGTCAAATGGGAAGGAAAAGTAACGTTTCAATGTTTGATATCCATTTTTGTGGAAATGAAGCAAATGTCCTATTAACATGTTGACTCCATTTTAATATTCTTTACCCATTTTTTTTCTTGGTTGATTAGAAAGTAAATGAAACACCTGGATATTGAAAATATAGGGTATTTATAGTTTTTGCTAAATTTGGAAGCCCACGATACGTGCAAATTTAGTTCGTGATGATTATTACTTTTGTAAGATATAATGTTTTTAATCTTTTTTCCCTGGACATTCCCAACAATGAAATAGTATTATAATAGTTTTTGGTGAAAGTTGCCTCTTCTTAACTATAATGCACTGTCATTATTGGTTTGTGCTATTCCAACCAAGTAGTATCTCTAGTAGAAAAGTGGTGTAAATTTGTAGGTCGTGGTTGTTGATTAGTTTATCCTTTTACTTATGGTATAACATTGATTAGGATATTTGTGTTAGTTTCATTTATCTGTAAACTAATGAGGGTTATGTTAACTTTATTTCACTTAATTAAGAGGCAAGAACGATGGAGGTGCTTACAAGAGTTCTGTCAATAGTAGAACGTTGGAGGTGCAATTTTTTTCCATCAAACTATTTTTCATCACAATGTGAGATTAGAATTTTTTTTAGACTATATATTATACTCTGTCTCAAATTATGAACACGGACTTGGTTGCGTAACTTTGTTATCAAACATAATTGCATATACAATTTAAAGAAACACGAGTATTCATTTGGGGTGGACAAAAAAGAAAAGAACTAAATTTGGGTTGGTGTATGTTTCTAAATATATCATGCACACCTCTCTCCCAGTCCCTCTCTGTTTCCTCCATTTTTTAATAGCTTGAAAGCTCTTTGCATATATCTACCCTTGTCTCTCCACCACCTATCTCTGAGAATATGTACTCTCTTGATTTTTGGTTGCTTTAGTTTTAGTTTTTTGCTTAGTTAGTTCTTTTGGAATGTTAAATGCGCATAAAACATAATCTATTGATGTTTTGTAATATTACTTTGGTATATTATGGGATTTTAAAGTTACTATTGTCAATTTTTTTTTCAATCCTTCTAATAATGGTACCAATAATAGTTTGTTATCCACATCAAGGGGTTATAAGCATTAAATAGTTTGTTGGGGGGGGGGGGGGGGGGTATCTTGATGAATGCATTTCATTAAGTTAATAACTAACTCTGATTGTGTTAGGCTATGCTACTCCTATTTTATAAAGAACTTTGGTGAAACATATTAAAAGTTCTTGCATTATTCGATTGATTATATGTTTTCTATTATTTAGCATTGAATAGTATCAATTGCCACTTTTGGTGTATTATTTGTTGAGTGATTTGTATTTTGTGATTAAACTTTGTCTTATTAGATATTGGGCAATGTGGTCATAAGTTTTTAACAAATCCTTTTATAATATGTTTTTTTAAATATCATCTCCATTTGATATGTAGTTTTAATTTGCTCTGCTAACTTATGTTTTTTTAGGCAGAAACAATATATTTATTTAAAACTACTAGAATATATATATATATCCCATGTAAAACTGCTTCAATTCACACCTTATTTGAATATGTATATCCTATGTGTGAATGCTTAATAATAAAGATGAAAAAATATGCATCCTATCATATGTAGTCTTGGAGATGGTTGTAGTTATGATTTTGTATTCAGTTGTGATTAATTATACATCGTTTGTGTTTAATGATGATTATATATGATTTTTTGTTTAAATTATGGTTGTGAATTGTAACTTATAGATATTAATAAGGTTCTACATATGTACCTGAAGAAATTCACCCTGAAAGCTTAACAGCTGCTGAAAAAACTGTTAAGTCGCGAAAAAATGTGATTGTTCAGTTGTGGGAAGTGTGGGCAGTGTCGTCCTGATTTGAAAGTAATATCTTAGGATATTTAGTTGTCTGATTGTCCTTTCTTTTGAATATTTATCTAATAACCCAAACAGTGCATCATCAATTTTATGTTCTAACAACTCAAACAGTTGTATGGTTGTCCTATCATTCGAATAATCAGGTTTATGTTCTTATAATATTCATTTATCAAATCTTAATTATGTTTGATGTGTAATATCTACTCTTTTTGCTAATTATGTTTGGTATGACCCCAGCTGATGATTGTAGATTGACAACGACCAATTATTTTTGGCGTGACTTGAGCTTATGAGATTTGCAAGTCAGCAAGTGAACTTTCATTAACACTAAAATAATTTCTTTCAATAAGGAATATAAATTGGGGATCCAAATTTATGCACTAAATCACAGATTGCTTAAACTGCCTGAGAATTCCCCAGACCACGCAAATTTGTACTTACGCAACTCACATCAATAGTGAAGACTGGTATCCAATCACTGCAATTGAGTTAAGGGTATGAAGCAAAATAATCTCCATTCTTTTACCAATGCCACATTGATTTTTGGGTTAGTGAATACTAAGTGCCAAATCAACAATAACTCTTTTAAAAAAATATTTTTATATGTTTGGGTGTCTCTCTCCTATGTAGTTGTTAAAGTTGCTTAATGTTTCAGAAGTAAATTATCTGAAGTACAAACTTCAAACTTGACTCCTAATTAAGTACTGATAATTTTTTAAGAACTTCAGAATTTTAGGGGATGAAGTAACTATTTCGGTTATAATGTTTTCCATTATAGATCTGTATGATTCAAAATGGATGCATATGATCTATAGCTTCCCAACATGAGTACACATCCCAACATTTGCCACTTCTTTACTCCGTGTTTTTATTTAGGCGTGGTGTTAAATAGTAGTGTGTTTTTCAGTTAATGAAGCCATGATAACAACAATGCTCGCTATAGGTTTCCTTTTGGTAAGTTCTGTGGCCCCTCAACATGTCTTCATATTTACTATGTTGGGTGGTTCATTGTTTTTATTTTCAACTTTATTGGAGGAAATACATAGAATTGGAGGTAAATTTATGTTTTGTTTATTGTGATTTCACAGTTAATATTACTAATCTGTTATATTTTTCATATTTGATTAAGGGAATTTTGTGTTATATTTGGTGATTTTTGTGACTGATTTTTCAAAAACAATTTCATTACTTTTGAATCTTTTGCTCTGGAACTAAAATATTAATGGCTCTCCTTCTCTTTTTTTTTTACAGAAGTGGTGTTCTTTCATTAAAGAGTTAACATAGGCCTTTCGCGGTTAACTAGGTTTTAAGGGCACCTACAAGTTACTTTCGGTGATGTGCAACATTGGAAATTGATCTATAAGTGCAGGCAACTAAAATCATAAGACTTAGGTTGTTAACTTTTTGTTTTTTAATTAATTTCATGCATTTGATTGTAGGTACATATAGCAGCTGTCAGATACTCAAAAATTAAAATGGCGTCTGCAAAAAAAGTGCCACAATGTACAAAGAATTAAGGCATATGCCTAATCAAAATGGCTTTTATTAGTTACCATAATGTGTTTTTGAAACCATCTTATATTCCCTTTGTTATCTGTTGTATTTGGTGCAATAAGTATGGAAGGACCTATTAAGAGGATCATTAGGTGAGGTGCCTTCAAGAAACATAAATCCCAACTAACATAATCATGTGTCAATGAAAGTTTATTTAGATTGAGTTCATTTAGGCATTTAATTTTTATTTTTATTGTGTTAATTTTATGATGTTGGATGTACCCATGTAACCTAGGTAGATTAATGACTAATACAACTATGAATATCTCCCCAATCATACAATGGTAAGACTTTTATGAACCAAATATGCATTTAACTTTCCAAAAGAAAACTTCAGTTATTCCAAACTTGGAATTTGTTTTGTTGATACATATGTTCATATTCATAATATAATCAACTCATTATTCCATTCCTTTTATGTGCAGGAGGTTTGGAGTGGAAGATGAAGCTAATGTAGAGTAACTTGGACTAATTTTGTGTATTTGAGTCTAGGTATTACAACTGATGAAGTTTTCTACCATATTATTGTTGGCGTATTTGGAGACTAAGAGAATTGTTTTATACTCATTTTAATTTCAATACACATCTTCAATTTATCCGGTATAGGCATATTATTTTTTAACCCGAAAGTCTAATCCAACCATTTGAGTAATTTTGGATGTTTCGTCATTTGTGTGATGAATTTAGTGTGAGGTTTTGTCATTTATTTCCTCACTATTTCATCAATGCAACCAAGGAAGGAAACAGGGAGTTTTCCCACTTTCTCATTTTACTTTCAATCCTTCTGTGCCTTTCAATATAGTATTTGATCAACTACTATGTGTCCTTAAGAAATGGTATGTAACATCCACTTTGTAGGTGTAGTACAACTCCTTTTGTTAACGAGGTCGTAAAACAGTTTAAGGTGAATTAAATCTTTTAAATTATTTTAACTCTTAATGACTAATGCCAATTTGTCAAATATATAAACATGAATTTATAAATTTTGTAAAATGTACTCCGTAAAAGATTGTGCGCCGTGACTTTAGGCACAGGCATTCGCTAGTATGTATATATATATATATATATATTATATATCTGTGTGTAATCATACCCACGCTACTTGTTATCACGGAGGTTTTCGCGCCGGGACAGTTTTATCTCGATTGGACCTTTATGGGGTATATTGACTTATACCCTAGAACATAGCATCCTTGGTACAGGCTATCCGAGAATGGTAGTCAGACAGTCCTCAGAGACGTAAGTGTATGTACTGACCTCTTAGAAACATGGAACTATGCTTCGCCTCCATTATGTGTGTTATGTGTTAATACAGTTCTAGAGTGATTTCGAACTAGTATTTCCCTTTGTACACGAGATACGGGGACTTAATAGCAGAGTATGCCAGCACCACAGATTTTACGTCGGGTGCCGATTGGTATATATATTATGTGAGTGATAAATATATATACATATACCTGTAATTGCTCTAACGTGCTTGTAATTAGACAAAATGGGATAATTGATATTAAATAAATTAAGTATCTAAAAAGCTATATTTTGATGTACATAGCCGACTCGTTAAATTTTTAACAAACGTTATCAAAAATAAATGTTAGTGATGCGATCACACGAATTAGGATTGTTAAGGGAATATTTGGTTAGAATATTTAACTGGGTTAGATTTTTTCTAGATTAACTCGGTAGTACGTTAGGCGTGCACACTAGTTGAGAGGTGAGAATTCTCAAGTGAGTGCCGAGGTGCTAAAATGTATGTAATATCAACTGCTAAGCATTTTATATACTTGCTAAACAATTTTAAAAGCTATTTTACACTCGGTCTCTGACCTGTTTCCTACTATCTTTTCTTTCTCATGTATATATATATATATATATATATATATTATAGGTGCCCAGCTACAGGGGCGTCAGGCTTCGATTGTTAGACTATTGACGTGCTGCATCTAGTGTGGGAGCTGCAGGTCCTTGCAGTAGACGACTTCATCCTTGTCTTCTCAGTCTCCTGTTTAATCATTATTAGTTAGGGCATGTGTCGCCAATTTACATTTTTCATTTAGCTCAGAGAGATTTATACTCTTTATTTAATTTGGTATTCTATTTTAGTTGGGACTGCTTTTGATTATTACATTGTCCATCGATATGTGATTTTTTCTTTGGATGATTAATCGAGCATGTTTATTCCACTTGGAGGGTTTGGTAATCCATTTTATTATCTATTTTCATTTAAATGTTTTCATATATTAAATTATAACTATGAAACTAAATCTTTAAAATTAAATGTTTTGACACTTAGCTTAAATAGTTATTAGGTGATAAATAAAGAAAATGATTTTTTGACAGTAATGCTAAGAATGAACCAACCAGAAACTTTGATTTAATTCAATAAATGACTGTTCACCCGGTATTTAATTAGGCGGGGTGTCACAGGTGGTATCAAAGCATCAGGTTCTAGTGTCCTTAGTATCTGTATGGATTTTTACGTTTTACCGTAGCGTTATTTGATGTAGAGCCTTACTATATGATTGTTGTATTCCCTTACATATGCAACTTACGTTCTTCTGCTATGAATTATAATGGAAGTGACTCATTATACGAAATCGTGTGTTCTTCGATCACCGAGCATTATAGGACGACCATCGAGGGCCATAAAAAGGACTGCAGGAGAAGAAGCCCAACAGAAGACGTAGAATATTCTGTGAATGGTGATCATGACAAAAGTCATTGTGAGTTATATTTAATCAAGTGATAATATAATTGTCACTTGGGAAAAGTGGGCCTCTAGGCACAGGTGTAGGTAAAGGTGGAGCGATGTCAGGATCACCTAGCGTAGTCGATGAATGAGAAATCAGAGGGACTCTTTTGAAAGGTCATCGACTAGGATGCAGAGGAGAAAGAGAGAAGTGCAACAACTAATGGAAGTAGAAAATCCGTAAGAAATTGTGTAGAGTGGAGTGCAACGACACTCATAATTAAAGTTGGAGTTAAATTTGTAGCTCTTAGCAGCGACATAAAGTGATTGGAGTCAATCACCGCATATAAAGAAGCGTGTTAAATTTATAGAGAATTTTGGGTACTGTTTGATCCATTCGATGTTATAATAGAGAGGCAAGTGAAATTATAAAACTCGACACAATGGGTAAGCTAGAGACCGATCGTGAGGGAAAGGTTGAATTGCATAATGAACATCATACCTGGAAAAGGGGAATAGAACAAAAAGGGGGTTTATAGTTGATAAAGGATCGTGTGTAAAATGCGAGGATGGATGAGAAATCCATATAGGATAACTAATGTTGAAGTTAACAAGGTTATATGTTTGCAAGTTATTTCAGCACTTCCAAAAGAAGTGAGCCAGGAGAATTAGAGATTTTGGCCGAAAAGTAAAACTGAACTTAACGGTGTTAGTGAAACACCACATGAGAGTATGCCCAATAGGGAACTCACCTAGATTATTTTGATTGATTAACTTCCTACAAAGTGACGATGAAGTCAATCAGGACTGCATAGGCCAATAATATTTTCGAAAGGCCCGCATAGCCAAAGGGACAACAGAAGAATAATTGGGAGCTAAGACTGCCAGTCCGAGGGAAGGACATTCCAAAATGGTCAGTGGGACAAGTGATGGAAAATGAGTCAGAAAGTTTCCCCTATGTGTATAGAATGGTACCACCAATGTTACAGGTACCCACATTGAGAAGTGCAATCAATAAGTTTGGAGAATAGTAAAACATACCAGGTAGGCATGACAACTGGAGGGGTGAGATTTTAGAGGAAGAATTGGGCACAAGAAACTACAACCCGAGAGTGGTGGGTTTAGTCATGACCAGTGTAGTCCTCGCTAACAATAGCATATTAAATCCTTATGGTCATTTGGGCCTATGAAGAAATTGGGTGGCATGTAAAGCCATAAGTGAGGCCTAGAGATGTTAGGCCAACATTTCAATAATGGGTGTGTAAGTCGCAGAACGGGATTATTTGACCACAACGAGGAGGGGAAAACTATTGGATGAAATCCTAGATGTATAAATATTGCGGATGCTCATGGGTCGTGTTGGCATCTTAGGACCCTATAATTAAGTGAGCCTGATGAAGTTTTGTTTCATCATTGTGAGAAAAGGATTAGTCCCAATGACATGGGTGTCCTAATACATATATTAATTTCTAACACTAAAAGTCGAGCGTGAGTCGAGTTTAGTAGGTACCTTGGTTTTAACAGTCTAGTTATAAATGTATTCATCATGGGTAACGAAGCTTTTGGATGTCACCCATAAATGAAGCGGGTGGGCACTAAAGGAATATTTTATCATTATATATTATTATTGCATTGAGTTAGCAAAGTCGAGATTATTATAGTAATGTGTAGTGATAATTACTGAAAGTTTGAACAATAGTAGATTGAGTGATAAGACTATCATGTTGGATACTCCAAGTGAGTAATATTACTTTGGTGAGGTGACTCCTGAAATAGGGTTGGGCCTATATATATATATATGAAAATTTCGTGATATCGTAGACTTCAGGGAGTAATTTATCTAGTTATATGTAATCCTAGTGCGTAGGGATGTTTTTATATGTAACCCAAGATATATCATGTTCTATATCGAGCAAGTGATGTAACTTGTTATATACTGTCGAGAACTTGGGATAGTCAGAGCACCATGTTTCATCTTATTTTAGGGACATAAGCGTGGATGTTTAGGCTTGTGTGTTAACATACGGAGATTGTGGGAAGGTACATGTTACGGACTGAGGAAATTATGGATCCCAATTAAAAAACTGTGTTAGGTAGTAGTGTATCGGAGGTTCCTTTTTTGGATTTCGCTTTGCGAGACACCCCACGCATGAAACTAGTGAACGTCGACAATTGAAGAGAAGTTTAGATAATAGTACATGGGTTTCGTACCTTGTTTAATGTACATATATAAAATATAATCAGAATTGAAAATTATATTTGTGACTTAAGGCTAGTAGAGTCGCCTAATCTTGATGTGAAGATTGACTGTTGATTATTTTTTATTGTGCATTAAAGCTTGAGACATAGGTTGTATGTGAACCCTAAGTGACTAAATCTTAATTTTGTCCACCTTTGGAAATTTTGGGGTAAGGTATATGTTGATACCAAATTTAGTCTGCTAACATGGCCCAATTGAATGAAGACACGTGGCAATCTACGTGGCAACAATGGACACTTCCGAGGAACTCAGACTCTTCGAGGAACCATACTACAATGAGGAACACTACTTCTCTGAGGAACTCAGACGCTCCGAGGAACAAGAACTCTACGAGGAACTCTTGAGTACCGAGCAACTTAGGCGGTCCAAGATGCACCTCAAACAAAGCATTAATAGCAGGATAACCAACAGTTCGACTGTTCATTAAATGCTTATCATTCAGATGTATACGCTTAAAGGGCATTGAATGTATTACCCTTTCACATGTATAGCATTAAATGTATTACCCTTTCACATTACAGCCTCAAGGATATAAATACATTGTACAATCCCCATTGTGGGGGGACCGAAATTTCTTGATAGAACTTGTAATCGAGAATTCCCAAATAGTCAGCAATAACATAACAATGGATGTACGCCATTCTTATAAGGCTGAACCACTTTAAAAACACTTTGTTTCATTTATTTTATCTGTGATTAAATAATTAGATATGATCTAATTTTTTTACGTCAACAGATTGGCGCCGTCTGTGGGAAACGACTGGTAATATCATTTTTCATCGAAAACAATTTATCAAAAAATGGCTGATATTCCAGAATCCAGCAATTGAAACGCTGGAAACCCTCCAAATCCATTTGCTCCCCCAAATATTCCAGATTTGGCTGGAATAATGACAAATCTGGCTCAGGGCCAGACCGTCATGCAAAAAACTATGCGACAACTCATACAAACCATCCATGGCGGTGCACCAACCCATTCAAGACTGCGAAGTATTCAAAGAAATACCCGTTTACCTTCTTCGCGTACTAGGCGTACTGATTTATATCGTACTGAGGAATTTGAAGATTTTTCTTATCAACCTGGACGAACTTCGTCAGTGCGGGCCACAGATACTGAACAACGTATCACTCTCTCTCCAGAAAGGACTAGTGCGCTAGAGAGGTTAAGCAGGGTATCACCTTTTGATCGATTAGGACCTAGGAGGAACAAAAGTCCTCCTAGAGCCGCATCGAGGAGCTTTCGACGACTATCAGATTTAAGGGAAGGATCTGCCCACTCGCGACCAGCTGCTCGTCAAGATAGATCCCAGGAAGCCACATCAACGCGATCAGTTGCTCGAACCACCCGGCTCGAGGAAGGAAATGATGCATGGAAAGGTTCTATTCAGAGGCTGGAGGATAGATTAGGGGAAATGGCTAAAGCTAAGAACCCTCTATAATGAACTTTTGTTCGAGGAACACCTTTTGTCCAGGCCATTGTAGATTTTTCAACACCATCAAAGTTCAAAGCACCTGTTGTGACACCCAAGTATGATGGGAAGACTGACCCTGTCCTTTATATAGAACAATACCAAGCTACAGCCGACATCTATGCTGTTCCAAATGAGATGAGATGCAGGGCATTCTCGAGAACTCTTACCGGATCTGCTCAAATATGGTATAATAATCTTCCTCGGGGTAAGATCTCAACTTTTCTTCAACTGGCCGAGTTATTCATTGGGAATTTCCATTTTGGGGCAAAGCCAGTTAAACGAGTAGCACATTTGTTAAGTGTTAGACAAAAAGCTGGTGAAAGTACCGGAGATTATATAACTCTTTTTAATAACGAGAAACTCGAAGTCATTGATTATGAGGAAAAAATAGAGATTACCGCCTTAATGAGTGGACTACTGACCAATAAGTTGTACTACACTTTGGCCAAAGATCCACCTAGAACCATGTCAGACCTGATGGGAAAAGCATCCAAGATTATGAATGCCGAGGAGGCTATGGCTGCGAAGAAGAATATGGATGCCAAAGAAACCAAGGTGGAAGGTGATAAAGCTAAGAAGAAAGAGCATAAGAACAATGGTAATGACAAACATTCAAAAACTAGGTCGGTATGGGAAGTAATGAAGAAATTCAATAATTAAACTCCTTTGAAGAAGGACATCAACCATGTTCTAGAAGAAATCAAGAACAACGAGGAATTAAACTGGCCGAAGAAAATGAAGGCAGACCCTACAGGAGGAATAAGGCAAAATATTGTGAGTTTCATAAAGATCATGGCTATATGACCAAAAATTGCATAGCTCTTCAGAATGAGATTGAAACACTCATCAGATGAGGAAAACTGGCAAAGTATGTTGATCGTGGAAACGAAAGAAGAAATAAAGACCAAACAAGAGAGAGGTCTAGATCTCCTCGTCGAGCAGAGGAGAACAAGAAAATAAACCACGAAGTTGATCCAGAAGACGACCCCGATCTTCCCAAGAAACCAAGGCAGCCATAATGAGAAGTATTTTCAATACGCTTTGGGTCATTTGATTGTAATGTTATTATAGGTGGAGATGCAGGAGGAGGAGACGCTACTGCAGAGAGAAAAGATTACCTCTGTGAGGCTCAAGCTTGCTCGTACATTCAGCGAATAAATCTAGCTGAGGAGGATCGCCCGAGAAAGGTGAACAAAGAGAAATTAGTCATTAGTTTCTCAAAGAATCACCTCACATGTGTTCTATATCCTTATGATGACCCATTGGTGATCAAAATGAGGATGAATGAGGTAATGATTTCAAGAGTACTGGTAGACAATGGTAGCTCGGCAAACATCATGTTCTACTCGTGCTTCGACAGTTTAAATTTAAAGCTATCTCAACTAGAGCCTTATCATAGACACCTCCTCAGTTTTGCTGGCGAGAAAGTATTTCCACTTGGGACGATCAAATTGGATATATTCATTGGTACGTGGCCTGCTTGTCGAACAGAAAGAATACGCTTCTTCGTGATGGATAAGAATGTTGAATCAGCATATAATATCATCATGGGAAGAGTAGGATTGAAGAAATTCGAGGCTCTACCATCTACGGTACATCAATGCCTAAAATTTCCAACAAATTTTGGAGTAGGAGTTGTGAAAGGTGATCAGAAAGTAGCTCAGGAATGCTATTATTCATATGCCGAGCAAGAGGAAATGGAGGAATCAAGGAAAAAGACCACTACCTATCAAGTGGATGAAGGTGTAGAAATTGAGACACTGGATCCTAGAGATGAGTCACAACTCATGAAGGGTCAAGTGATGGAAGCCACAAAAAACATCATTCTGGATGACGAGCACCCTGAATGAACTACTCAAGTAGGTTCGTCATTGGAAGACTCATTAAAATAGGAATTGATAACTTTCCTAAGAAACAGAAAGAAAACTATTGCGTGGAGTCTTGAGGATATGCCTGGGATAGACCCAAATTTCTTATGTCACGAGCTCAATGTGAATAAGGAGATCAAGCCTGTGAAATAGAGAAGTAGAGTATTCAGTCCCGAGAAGAATCAAGCTATACAGGAGAAAGTCGAGAAACTCCAGAAGGGTTGCTTCATTGAAGATGTTAAATATCCAGACTGGTTAGCAAATGTGGTGATGGTGAAAAAGAAGAACAACAAATGGAGGATGTGTGTAGACTTCACCAAACTCAACAAAGCATTGCCCCGAATTGATCAACTGGTGGATGCTACCTCGGGACACGAGCTGCTGAGCTTCATGGATGCTTATTCTGGTTACAACTAGATTAAGATGAAACCTGAAGACAGGGAAAGTACTTCTTTTATTACCCATAGGGGAACTTATTGTTATAATGTTATGCCTTTTGGTTTGAAAAATGCAGGTGCAACATATCAACGGCTGATGAACAAGGTCTTTGCTGAACAAATCAGTTGCAATATGGAAGTCTATATTGGCGACATGCTGACAAAGTGCAAGAAAGTTGTCGATCATCTAGTTGACTTAAGTCAGACTTTTGATCAACTGGATAAATATCAAATGAAACTAAACCCGACGAAGTGCATATTTGGAGTACGAGAAGGAATGTTTCTCGGGTACATTATCAATCAACGAGGCATTGAGGCAAATCCTGAAAAGATCAAAGCTCTATTAGGGCTGCGATCTCTAATGACGAAGAAAGAGGTGCAAAGTCTTACAGGACGAGTAGCAGCACTCAACAGATTTGTATCGCGAGAAACTAATCGATGTCTCCCATTTTTCATGACACTCCGAAAGACTTTTGAGTGGAATGATGAATGTGAGAAGGCTTTTCAAGACTTGAAGAAATACTTGGGAGCACCTCCATTGCTATCCAGGCCAGTGATGGGAGAAAAATTATACTTATATCTGGCAGTGTCCGAGAATGCAGTTAGTTCGGCATTGATAAGAGTGGAGAATGGAGTATAAAAACCAATCTACTACACAAGTAAGGATTTCCGAGGAGCAGAGATCAGATATCCAAGGCTGAAAAAGTTAGCACTGGCGCTGATTGAGGCGAGTAGGAGAATAAGGCCATACTTTCAGGCTTATACCATAGTAGTATATCCTGATATGCCATTGAGGCAAGCCCTTCATAAATTAGAAAAATCAGGGAGATTGATGTACTAGGCAATAAACTTGGTGAATATGGTATAATTTACGAACCCTGATCATCGCTAAAAGGGCAAGCTATAGCAGATTTTATAGCAGAGTTCACCTATCCTGATACCCCCGAGGAGAAAATGTTGCTCGCTGATCAACCTGTGGATGTTACAAGATCATCAAACACAAGCTCAGACCAACTTAGGTTGGTAAAAGGGAAAGTGGATGTTATAAGATCATAAAATTCGAGTCCAGAGCAACTTAGGTTGGTAAAAGGGCGAGAAAAGATGATCAACGAAGAGCAAGAAATATCAGGTGAGGATGAAAGGAAGCAACAAATATTTCATCGAGGAACTCTGTCAGATCAGAAATTTGAAGACGAGTTACCTATATGGAGGCTATGTGTAGATGGCTCATCTTGCATAACAAGCAGTGGGGCAAGGATTGTTTTGAACAACCCGGACGAGGTCAACATGGAATATGCCCTATGATTCCAATTCAAAGCTTCCAATAATGAGGCTGAGTATGAGGCCATGATTGCAGGTCTTAATTTGGCAAAAATTATGGAGGCGCAGCAGGTTATTGTCTTTAGTGATTCTCAATTGATCATAAATAAAATGTTGGGAATATATGCTGCCAAAGGAGAATTAATGATCAAGTATCATGCAAAGGTGATGGAGTTGGTATCAGAATTTGCTGCTATTCAGCTGGTCAGAAAACTAAGAATGGAAAATGCAAAAGCAGACGCCTTAGCTCGATTAGCATCAGCTACTCGTACCGAGCTACGAAGAATAATCCCAATTGAAGTGTTGGCTAGTCGAAGCATAGACGAAGATCTGATGACGAATTTCATTACTCTTGATTTAGGACCATCTTGGATGGATCCCATCAGGGCATTTATTGTGGAGGGAGAATTACCAATTGACAAGCTCGCAGCCAAGAAATTGAAGTTCAAGGCTACTCGTTATGTACTGACTAATGGCATCCTATACAAACGAGGAATGATAGCAGGTCTGCAAAGATTTGTGATTCCCTCCGAGGTGAAAGAATTGATTGAAGAGATCCATGAAGGGTCCTGCGGAGCCCATGTAGCAGGTCGGACACTTTTGCAAAGGATGATGATGCAGGGATACTACTGGCCAATGATGAGAGCTGATTGTATAGCCTATGCCAAGAAATGTGACAAGTGTCAGCGTTTCTCCTCCATCCGAAGAACTCCCCAAGCATTATTAACACCCATTACTTCTCCTTGGCCATTTTCCATGTGGGGAATAAACTTGGTCGAACCACTACCAACGACCAGAGGAAGGTTCAAATACCTCGTCGTCGCTGTGGATTATTCTACTAAATGGGTTGAAGATGATCCTCTCATTGATATGACGTACGACACGGTGTACCAATTTATTTAGAAGAACATCATTTGTCGATATGGTCTTCCTCATGCCTTCATCACAGACCATGGAACACAATTTGACAACGAGGAGTTCGCTGCCTATTGTCATCAGTCAAATATTTTTGAAGATCCACTCAGCACCAGTCCATCCTCAAAGAAATGGACAAACTGAAGTGACAAACAGAACGCTGCTGAATGGCCTAAAGAAAAGAATGGACAATGCGAAAGCAAATTGGATCAACGAGTTACAGTCAGTACTGTGGGCTTATCGTACTACTCCCTGAGCAGCAACTGGAGAATCACCATATATGCTGGCGTTTGGAAGTGAAGCTGTAATACCTGCTGAGTTGGGACTCCCAACACACAGGGTGCTAAATTTCAATTCCCCTATCAGCGACTTAATGAGAAGATTGGATTTAGACATGCTCGAGGAAGTTAGAGAAGAAGCATCCATCAGGAATGCTGCATACCAACAACGAACAGCTTTGTTCTACAATAAGAGGGTGAAGAAGTGCGACCTGAAAGAAGGAGATTATGTGCTAAAGAAAGTGATTCAAAAGAACAACAAACTGGAGGCAAACTGGCGTGGACCATACCGAGTTACATAAGTTGTTCGACCAGGAACTTACCGAATAGAAACTTTAGAGGGGGAGGAGTTTAAGAATGCATGGAACACAGAGCACCTGTGCAAGTATTATCAGTGATGTATATTCTCATGTAATGCAGTTCCGCCAACATGAATAAAATGAAGATATTCTGTCAAATTCTTTCCTTTTTTTGAAAGTTTTTTGGGGAATACTAGTGCTACACACTACTCTGCAAATACTCAAATTTATTCTCGAAAACGCCAACTAAGGTTGGTCGAGAAACAAATGTATTCCTCCGGGAAGTAAAACTTGTATTCCTCCGGGAAGTAAAACTCGTATTCCTCGGGGAAGTAAAACTTGTATTCCTCCGGGAAGTAAAACTATGTGTTCCTCAGGAAGTAAAAGTGTTCCTAAAAATGCCAACTTATGTTGGTTAGGAAGTAAATATATTCTCGAAAACGCCAACTAAAGTTGGTCTGGAGGTAAAATTATTCCAAAAAGTGCCAAAGTTACTCGTTAAGAAAAAATCCACTAATTGTAGTTAGTCGAAAAGGAAAATTTACCGACCTTGGTTGGTCGGAAACATTTTATGAAGACGGGAAAGTGATCGAGCAACATTTTTGATACTCGTAACTTTTTACTAAGTTGGTGGAGAAACAAAACATCATTTTTGCCAAATGACTACCACAAATTCAAACTACTCGACAATAAGTTGGTCGACAAATAACACAATATTGTTATCTCTTTAACAGATACACATGCACAGATGTAAAGTGTTTTATAATTACAAGACAATGACAATTAAGATTGCGAACAAAAATGAAAGTCTTTCATTAAATCCAAAAACAAATTACATTGAGAATGAAATGTATACAAATTTATTAGACCAATATTCCTATTCTATTGGTTTTTTCCCCTCTGCTTTTGAAATAGGTTCCTCGCCAGCAGGAGGATCATTTAAAGCAAGAGGAGAATTTGTAAAGTTAAGATCTTTTAACATCATGATATTCATCATGGATGGTCGATCTAGGAGGTGCTCGGGACGAGATATCTCGACACTTGAATGGAGATTGTAGTCGTCGAGATATTTGGAAATTAAGCATCGAGGAATGGCCTGAGCAGGGATCCAACTCATGTCAAGTTTGAATGGTGGCACGGGTAGGTAGAGCAGGCCAGGATCATGGTAGTCCCACAGGTAATGACCTTGTTCGAGTTGCAACACACCTAAGGCATTCATCCGTCCCTGTTTGTAACCCTCATTATTTGCATTCTGGATACGATCGTCCAAGTGGTAGAGAGCCTCGTTGTAGCCAGCTATCCACCACTCCTTGGGCTATTTGTGGAATTGATATGTCAATCTTTCCAGCTGCTCGTGGAGATTTTTGATAAAAAGTTCTTTATTCTCCAAGACAGACTTCTGCACAGAAAGCTGCTCTTCCAGGTCCCTGATTTTCTTAGACATCTCAGCCAATGCCTGGTTCTTCGCCATCAGCTGGAAGGCCTGGTTCTCTAAAGCATATTGAGTCCTCTGTTCCTCGACAGGAATCTGAGCAGCTCTTGCTCATCCCCGAGGATCTCTTGATCGTCCAAGAGAAGATGTAGAAGGGCCAGATCTTTTCAAGGTTTCCAAATCATCCCTCAAGTTGGCGTTCTCGACCTCCAAGAACGAGAATCCCACATCAGTCACTGGGATCAAGGCTTTTGAAGTGGAAGCTGCAGACTTCAACTGCGACAACTCTCTTTGCAGGTTGTTACTCTCTTGCTATAATAATTTAGCTATTTGTCTGCACTCTTCGACCTCAGCCCGCAGAGTTCTCTCCCTTACATCGTAGCCAGCGAAAAGTTTATCGTATCCCTTGTCGACAACGATTTACTGATATTTCTTCTCATACCCCTCGTGCAAGAGGGCAGTGGATTCCTTATATTATTGCTGAAGGTCTTCAAGAGTGCCTTGGAGATCCTCAATCATATCATAATAAGCTATATTATTGGCCACCGCACGATGAAGCAGACACTTCAAATATTGGTAAGCTTCAATTGCCTGTTCCGAACCATCTTGGCCGAGGATGTCGACGATTTGTGCTGCACTCAGATCTGTGTGACCAGCCTTAAAATATTCATTGCATTGCCACAACATCTTTGTATCACGAGCAGACAGTAATTCCATCCTGTCCAGAAACTAGTAGAGAAAGAAAAAGCAATAATCAAAACAGAGCATGAAGAAGAGACAACAGTATGCGAAAACAAAAGTTCAAGTTTTATTATATCACAAAGTTCAGAGTTACATGTTCATGGTTACATTTGACAAAGGAAAAATAAAATAGAGATAAACCCGAACAACTCTAAACCTTTTCTTTGTCTCCCAAAACTTTCTCGGGAGGCTGGGACGAGGAGGTAGGTTGCTCGGAGGGAACAGAAAGTTGCTCGGGGAGCGATGGCAGTTGCTCGGATGAAGTAGCGAGCTGCTGAAGTTCCTCATCAGCAGGATGGATGGATGGGGGATGAGGAACTTGATCTCCCATCACCATGGAAGACTCTTCGGAGGCAGCTTTGTCCTCTTCTTCGTCTTCAGGAGTTGGAGGGGGACCAGGGATGTGTCGTTGGAAGAGTTTTGAAGTTTCATCAACCTTCATCTCCTAAAGAGCTGCGACCCACCCATCTCTAAAGTATTTTAGGCTGCCATATTCGACTTGCGATATCATGGGCGCCAAGCCTTTGTTCCACCCCTTATTCCAGCCAGCGCTGAAGGATTTCTTCACAGCAAATTTCTTCTTTAACTTCTTCGAGGAAAGCTTCTCGGACAGAAGATTTTTAGCAGCCTTTAGTTTATTCACAACTTCCTCCTTCTGCCAAATTACTTCCTGAAGCTGACCCAACTAGTCCTCAGCAACCTTGAGCTTATTTTCAAGCTCCCCAGCACTTTTGAGCTTCTCTTTGAGCTCTTTATTCTTCTTCTCCAAATCAGTTACTTTTTTCTCCAACCCCTTGGAGACTTCAACAACCTGAGCTTTCTCCTGCTCGGTTGAGGTAAGTTTTTTCTCCCAAACAGCCTTATCAGCATCGTACTTCTGACGAGAATCTTCCAAAGACTGTCTTAGGACTACCAGAGCTTCCTCCACACTAGATGAGGAGCTTGAAGCTTTAATAGCTTCATATTTATTCAAAATTGTGTTAAAGCAGCTCACCAATTGTGAAAAGAAAATGAAAGCAAGTCAGAGACAGATATAACAAGGGAAAGATGAAAAATTCAAAACAACATGACTTACAGAAGCAATATGGCGAGCAGTCAATGATGTAACCATGTCCCGAGAAAGGTTCTCTTCAATACCTTGGATCTCTGGAATGATCCAAGTCTTCACCGAGCTCATAGCAGAGCTCGGGGGAACAAAAGTAGGAACACCGGTTCCAGTAGTTGGGGGCTGAGAGATGGTTTTAGCCAAATTGACCGAGGAGCTCTTCTTCAGCTTCCTCGGGGGTACAGGAATAGTTTTGACCAAGGAGGAACTCTTGGTCGGTGATATGACAATCACCTTACCTGGAGCAGCAGCCTTGCTCGGGGCCACTGGGAGATTCTCGACAACCTTCACAGGAGCAGCCGAAGAAGGTGCATCAATTTTCTTTGTCCCTTCTGGGACATCATGTTTACTTCTTTTTGCCTCTCCAGCAGCAGAGGCAGGTTTCTCGAAAAGGGTGGGAGCTCTTATTTTCTTCATCCTTTCACTTAAAGGAACGTGTGACTCAAGCAAAGAACTGGTAGAAGCTGGTACTGGTTCTACTTCGCTTATCACCGGACGAGCAGTGAAAGAGGAAGTGTAACTCTTGTACTGAGCAGATATGAAGCTGACCTAATGTGCTCGTCAGCAACAGTTTGATGCAAACTCCAGATAAGTTTTAAGTGCCTTATATTAACGTCTGCTTCTTTTGGACACTTTCTTTTACTGTCAACTGCAAATAAATTAAAATTAAAATATCAGTGGCACATTTTGTCAAACACAGAAGAAGCATGATTTCAAAATAAGTAAAATGAAATAAAAATAACCTATCCCATTGCCATAGGGAGGGCATCTGGGACCCTGATAAACTTCATCTCCAGATAGAGGAGCATGTCGCCAATTTTTTATAACAACCCCGTGCTCAAAATAGTCCCTATTGGCATCCGGGAGATTGACCACTAAAGCACTATTTAAAAATCTAGTTTTTAAAAAAAAAGTGTTATCACCAACAACCCATCTATAACAAAACATGATTTCTGGGATTCCTATGCGAGTTCCATGAATTTGATTTAGTCTATGAATCCCATTAACTATTCTCCATGTATTGGGGGCGATTCTTGCTGGAACCACGTCAAAGTATTGACAGAATTCCAGACATAGAGGGTTGGGAGGAAAAGAAAATCCACACTCAGCAACAAAGAGACTGGGGTATTAATGCCCCTCAGCCAAACGGAAATAGTCTGAAGGCTCAGAAAGCTCTTCCAAAATAACCCAGGAGGGAATAGAGAAATCAGAGAAAAATTTATCAAGAGATTCTACAGGATAAACCATGATGAAAGAAGGAAATGAAAAAGAAGGAAGAAGATCTTACAGAAAAAGAGTGGATCTGTTGACAACGAACGATGGAAAGGATGAACGCACAAGAGAGTAAGACAATGGAAAATTCGAAGATACAAATTTGAAAAAGTAGAAGACGATGGGATTGTCTGTGATGCTTAAATACTTTGCCTTGGGAAATGGTAAAGTTAATGATTACAAAAAGAAACGATTACGCTGCCGGCGGCTAGAAGGACAAAAAGTACGTGGAGATCGAGGCGATTATAAAAATTCAAAAAATCCTGATTCTACGAAGGAAAAATAAATACAAAGGAAACACTCCTCAAAATCAGGAGGACCATTTAAAACTACCATATTCCGAGAAAGAATGTTCCACACTCCTCAAATTTCGAACTATGAAACATTGGGGGCTTCTGTTGATACCAAATTTAGTCTGCTAACATGGCCCAATTGAATGAAGACATGTGGCAATCTACATGGCAACAACGGACACTTTCGAGGAACTCAGACGCTCCAAGGAACCATACTACAACGAGGAACACTACTTCTCCGAGGTACTCAGACACTCCGAGGAACAAGAACTCTACGAGGAACTCTTGAGTACCGAGCAACTTAGGCGGTCCGAGCTGCACCTCGAACAAAGCATTAATAGTAGGATAACCAATAGTTCGACTGTTCATTAAATGCTTATCATTTAAATGTATACGCTTAAAGGGGATTGAATGTATTACCCTTTCACATGTACATCATTTAATGTATTACCCTTTCACATTACCACCTCAAGGCTATAAATACATTGTACAATCCCCATTGTGGGGGGACCGAAATTTCTTGATAGAACTTGTAATCGAGAATTCCTAAACAGTTAGCAATAACATAACAGTGGATGTAGGCCATTCTTATAAGGTTGAAACACTTTAAAAACTCTTTGTTTCATTTATTTTATCTCTGATTAAATAATTAGATATGATCTAATTTTTTACATCAACAGATTGGCGCCGTCTGTGGGAAACGACTGGTAATATCATTTTTCATCGAAAACAATTTATCACAAAATGGCTGATATTCCAGAATCCAGCAATCGAAAAGCTGGAAACCCTCCAAATCCATTTGCTCGGCCAAATATTCCAGATTTGGCTGGAATAATGACAAATTTGGCTCTGGGCCAGACCGTCATGCAAGAAACTATGCGACAACTCATACAAACCCTCCATGGCGGTGCACCAACCCATTCAGGACTGCGAAGTATTCAAAGAAATACCCGTTTACCTTTTTCGCGTACTAGGCGTACTGATTCATATCGTACTGAGGAATCTGAAGATTTTTCTTATCAACCTGGACGAACTTCATCAGTGCGCTAGAGAGGTTAAGCAGGGTATCACCTTTTGATTGATTAGGACCTAGGAGCTTTAGACGACCATCAGATTTAAGGGAAGGATCTTCCCAGTCGTGACCTGCTGCTCGTCAAGATAGATCCCCGGAAGCCACATCAACGCGATTAGTTGCTCGAACCACCCAGCCCGAGGAAGAAAAAGATGCATGGAAAGGTTCTATTCAGAGGCTGGAGGATAGATTAGGGGAAATGGATAAAGCTAAGAACCCTCTACAACGAACTTTTATTCGAGGAACACCTTTTGTCCAGGCCATTGTAGATTTTTCAACACCATCAAAGTTCAAAGCACCTGTTGTGACCCCCAAATATGATGGAAAGACTGACCCTGTCCTTCATATAGAACAATACCAAGCTGCAACCGTCATCTATGCTATTCCAGATGAGATGAGATGCAAGGCATTCTCGGGAACTCTTACCGGATCTGCTCAAATATGGTATAATAATCTTCCTCGGGGTAAGATATCAACTTTTCTTCAACTGGCCGAGTTATTCATTGGGAATTTCGGTATTCGGGCAAAGCCAGTTAAATGAGTAGCACATTTGTTAAGTGTTAGACTTAAAGATGGTGAAAGTACCAGAGATTATATAACTCGTTTTAATAATGAGAAACTCGAAGTCATTGATTATGAGGAAAAAATAGCGATTACCGCCTTAATGAGTGGACTACTGCCCAACAAGTTGTACTACACTTTGGCCAAAGATCCACCTAGAACCATGTCAGACCTGATGGGAAAAGCTTCCAAGATTATGAATGCCGAGGAGGCTATGGCTGCGAAGAAGAATATGGATGCCAAAGAAACCAAGGTGGAAGGTGATAAAGCTAAGAAGAAAGATCATAAGAACAATGGTAATGACAAACATTCAAAAACTAGGTCGGTATGGGACGTAATGAAGAAATTTGATAATTATACTCCTTTGAAGAAGGACATCAACCATGTTCTAGAAGAAATCAAGAACAACGAGGAATTAAACTGGCCGGAGAAAATAAAGGCAGACCCTGACAGGAGGAATAAGACAAAGTATTGCGAGTTTCATAAAGATCATGACCATATGACCAAAAATTGCATAACTCTTCAGAATGAGATTGAAACACTCATTAGACGAGGAAAACTGGCAAAGTATGTTGATCGTGGAAACGAAAGAAGAAATAAAGACCGAACAAGAGAGAGGTGTAGATCTCCTCGTCGAGCAAAGGAGAATAAGAAAAGAAACCATGAAGTTGATCCAGAAGACGACCCCGATCTTCCCAAGAGACCAAGGCAGCCAGAACGAGAAGTAGTTTCAATACTCTTTGGGTCATTTGATTGTAATGTTATTACAGGTGGAGATGCAGGAGGAGGAGACGTTACTGCAGAGAGAAAAGCTTACCTCTGTAAGGCTCAAGCTTGCTCGTACATTCAGCGAATAAATCTAGCTAAGGAGGATCGCCCGAGAAAGGTGAACAAAGAGAAATTAGTCATTGGTTTCTCAAAGAATGACCTCACAGGTGTTCTATATCCTCATGATGACCCATTGGTGATCAAAATGAGGATGAATGAGGTAATGATTTCAAAAGTACTGGTAGATAATGGTAGCTCGACAAACATCCTGTTCTACTCGTGCTTCGACAATTTAAATATAAAGCTATCTCAACTGGAGCCTTATCATAGAACCCTCCTCGATTTTGCTGGCAAGAAAGTTTTTCCACTTGTGACGATCAAGTTGGATATATTCATTGATACGTGGCTTGCTTGTCGAACAGAAAGAATACGCTTCTTCGTGATGGATAAGAACGTTCAATCATCATACAATATCATCATGGGAAGAGTAGGATTGAAGAATGTTCCACACTCCTCAAATTTTGAGATAGGAAACATTGGGGGCTTCTGTTGATACCAAATTTAGTCTGCTAACATGGCCTAATTGAATGAAGACACGTGGCAATCTACGTGGCAACAACGAACACTTTCTAGGAACTCAGACGCTCCGAGGAACCATACTACAATGAGGAACACTTCTTCTCCGAGGAACTCAGACGCTCCGAGGAACAAGAACTCTACGAGGAACTCTTGAGTACCACGCAACTTAGGCGGTCCGAGCTGCACCTCGAACAAAGCATTAATAGCAGGATAACCAACAGTTCGACTGTTCATTAAATGCTTATCTTTCAGATGTATACGCTTAAAGGGCATTGAATGTGTTACCCTTTCACATTACATCCTCAAGTCTATAAATACATTGTACATTCCTCATTGTGGGGGGACTGGAATTTCTTGATAGAACTTGTAATCGAGAATTCCTAAACAGTCAGCAATAACATAACAGTGGATGTAGGCCATTCTTATAAGTCTGAACCAGTTTAAAAACTCTTTGTTTCATTTATTTTATCTGTGATTAAATAATTAGATATGGTCTAATTTTTTACATCAACAGTATATATAGAGGTTGAGAATTAAATTGATATAATGCTTGAGTTATGCATTTGATTTGTACTGCGATTCGTATTGTTGCGTTTTATTCATCATGCTAATTATCTTTGAGCATCTATTCTTACTATATTGTGTACTTCCCCGTATTTTCTTGTAAGGGGCATATTAGTGTGGATTGGGACACTATGGACTATTTTGGATAATTATTTTAGAGCATGGATTTGGCAGATATTTTGATGTATGACTTAGTGGTGTGATTTTAGCTGGAGAATTCTATTTTTCAGAGAAACTTTAGTGTAATCACTATTGTGGTAATTTAGATGCTCTATACTCATTCTTGATGATTTTTGTTTAGTTTAATCGCAGTGGCACCACGTGTCTCTTTTTGGGTGTGCAGGTAGATGATAATCATAGTGTGAGTTTGACGACATTTAGCTAGTGAAGTTATAGATTATTCCGTAATGAATTGTCAGACGGTTACGTTTCATAAGAAAACTATTTTTAGAGCAAGGGGATTTGTGGCACGCGATGAGGCAAAGTCAAATGGTCAAGGTCTGAGGTAAAATTGAGAGAATATAAGATGTATTATGTTAAAATGATAGCGGTGATGGGATTTAATGTTGAGAAATATTTCTAAATTTGTTTTTCAATGGTCACATGTCTGTTGGAAAAAGTGCGGACCACCTGAAACTAGTGGGGGGGGGGGGGGGGGTTCTTCAACCGTTTGGGATTTCAGCGCAGTAATGGGAGAGTATTCCTAAGGATTTTATCATGAAGTGGGTTACGATCCCATATAGGTGATAATGGATCGGTTGAACGAAGTAGCTCACGTTATGCAAAATTAGGACTGGTCTATTACGGGACCCTATGCGCAGATCCTTACAATCGAGAAAGTGATATTATATGGGTGTCGATTGATATTGTGTCTTATTGGGATAAGATCTTTGTTCTTCGATTTTGGAAGAATGTTCACGAGGCCATGGGTACCGAGTTGTGATGGAGTACGACCTATCATGCGTAGATGAATGGGAAGAAGAAACGAACTAGTCAGATGTTGGAGAATAAATTATATGTGTACCCTTGAATCTCAGGGGACGACAAGAGCAGTCCCTTCGACTAGAGGAGTTTGTGCACAATAACTCATATAAGTCCACTCTTGGGTGTAGTGTGAGTTAAGGTACGACACGGTATGCCTCGTTATTTTCCTTCTTGTTAGCTAAATGTGGGAGACCAAGTCCTATTGCGAAAATTAGAGATGGGTTGATACTTAGAGTATATTATGTGTGTGAAATATATGCTACACAAATGACATACTTGTGTGCAATTGTTGCAAGACGAGATTGTCTGTATCTAAAGAATGATTAATCTACTAAGGTGTGAATAGTAGAAGGCTAGATACTGAATATCTAAATCAGTTTAAGTAGTGTAACTTAAATCATAAGGCTTGGACAGGACCCTACGTGACAGGGTAACCTGGAATTTAAAACGAACATACGTGAGGTGTTCATTATTAAGGGTATTTGATAGCGTAATGTATGAGCGGTACAGAGTAGTTTACTCATGAGCGTGAGGGTGCGATGCGAGACATATAATCGGGTTGTTCTTATCTAGTATACTTTTTTCGAATTTCGGGATGAAATTCCATTGTAAGGGGGGAAGTATGTAATACCCCATATTTTTATGGCCTTTAATTATGGAATTAATTAAATTAAATTGGAATACGTTAATTTAATATTAATCCAGACTTTAAATTGAATATTTATTGGCGTGACGAGAATCAGTAATTATTGGTGAGAATTATGTTGAATATTACTTAATGAGTAAAGTAATATATGAGATTTAATTTATTGAAATTATCGCGAGTGAATAATACGACAATTATAGAAATTAAGTCGGAACGCGCGCGTCAGTGGTGTCTGGACTAATTTAAGAATATAAAAAGTAAATTAATTATAAGTTTTCCGTATGATCATTTCGAGTATGCCGATGTGTCCGTAAGGGTCGAGATAGTCAGAAAAGTTTATTGAACAATTTATTTTGGGTCTCGGGACGTTTTTAGGCCTAACCGGTAACCCATGAGGGTATTTCGGTAATTTCCAATTTTAGGCCGTAATTATGGACGAAAATTAAAGGGTTATATTTGATGGGAATTAGATTGCTCGAGGGATAGAAACATTAGAGTTGCAGAGAGGCTAAGGAAGAGAGAAGAGAGAAGACTTCCAAGGAGGAACCACCAACCCTACACATTCTCATCAATTCCACCCCAACGCGTAGATCGGGGAACGAGGAGCGAGATCATACCCATCAACTTCAACAATTCAGAATCTTATCCCTGAGGCAAGTATCTAACTTGTTGTTCTTTAATTTATAACACATCCATGCTAGTGTAGGAGATAATAATTTTATGTTTCCATGAAAGATAAATGATATTTGGGGGATTTATATTGAAATTATCAGTAGAAACCATGTTAGGACAACCATATTGTTATATGTAGATGATTAAATATGAAATTGATGCCCAATAGAGGTTAAATTCTAGAAGAAATAGGAAGATATTGATCATGATGATAAAAATAGGGTTCTTGATGAATTGGCTTAAATTCACACCTTTAATTGATGGCCCTAGATGAATTTGTATATGTTTTACGTTAGAAATCATGTATGTAGGTTAATAAAACTTGTGGTTTGATTGGTTTGGAGTTTGGGATGACTTAATAGAGCTTTTGAGGATTTATGTTAATGAAACCCGTAGGTAAAGAATTGCAGAAACTGGTCCAACAACTGCTCGATCGATCGATCGACTCAAGAATGTCGATCGATCGACCAACCCTTTTCATCTATCGATCGACTACTTTCGGAAATTGAAACTTTTTACCCTTTTTAATGTTAACTCGATACCAATGTTTAAGGACCCTTGGACATAATTTAAATATCATAATGGGACTTGTAAAGGACTAGTAGGGTATAGGCAGGGTCCAGGTAATACGACTTTATATGAGATTTAGCCGTGGGATTTCGAGGGTATAAATTGGAGTGGAAATCATGCGTACTTTAAATCAGGTCTTGTGAGAATTGAGAAGGAGTTAGACTAGTAGGGTTGTGAGTGTACACCTGCAGATTTTATATTTAACAAGATGATACACTTCGAGAGTCGAGAATTACTTAAGGACTTACGGTAATTGAGGAAATAAAAGAATGATGTAATTATACGTATTACTTGGGCGTTATGTGCCATACATGGTTCGAATGTATTATGGGTCGTGGGCATACTTATATGAATCATGTGAATATATATATATTGGTACATGTATATATATATATATATATATATATATAATATTGTATATATCTGTGTGTAATCATACCCGCGCTACTTGCTATCACAGAGGTTTTCGTGTCGGGACAGTCTTATCTCGATTAGAGTTCTATGGGGGATATTGACTTGTACCTTAGAACATAGCATCCTTGGTATAGGTTATCTGAGAATGGTAATCAGACGGTCCTAAGAGATATGAGGGCATGTGCTGACCTCTTAGAGACTTGGAACTATGCTTCGCCTCCATTATGTGTGTGTTGTGTTAATACAGTTCGACAGTGATTTCAAACTAGTATTTCCCTTTGTACGAGAGATACGGGAACTTGATAACAGAGTATGCCAGCACCACAGATTTTACGTCGGGTGCCGATTGGTATATATATTATATGAGTGATAAATATATATACATATACCTGTGATTCCTCCACTGTGCTTGTATGTAGATAAAATGGGATAATTAATATTAAATAAATTAAGTATCTAAAGCTATATTGTGATGTACATAGCCGAATCGGTAAATTCGTAAGAAAATTTATTATATATAAATGTTAGTGATGTGATCACACGAATTGGGATTGTTAAGGGAATACTTGGTTAGAATAGTTAACTGGGTTAGCTTTACCTAGATTAATTTGGTAGTACGTTAGGCATGCACACTAGTTGAGAGGTGAGAATTCTCAAGTGAGTGTCGAGGTGCTAACATGTATGTAATATCAACTGGTAAGCATTTTATATACTTGCTAAACAATTTTAGAAGCTATTTTACACTCAGGCTCTGACCCGTTTCCTGTTATCATTTCTTTCTCTTGTATATATATATATATAT
Organism: Sambucus nigra; assembly: GCA_949130495.1. Lineage (NCBI taxonomy): Eukaryota > Viridiplantae > Streptophyta > Magnoliopsida > Dipsacales > Adoxaceae > Sambucus > Sambucus nigra. The sequence continues at coordinate 374,998,207 of OX422214.1, read as the reverse complement.
ATATATATATATATTTATTATAGGTGCCCAGCCACAGGGGCGTCAGGATTAAATCCTTGGATTATTGGCATGCTTCATCTAGTGTGGGAGTTGCAGGTCCTTGCAGTAGACGACTTCATCCTTGTCTTCTCAGTCTTCTGTTTAGTCCTTACTAGTACATGTGTCGCCCATTTTCAGTTTTCATTTAGCTCAGAGAGATTTGTACTATTTATTTAATTCAATATTCATTTTTAGTTGGGAGTGCTTTTGATTATTACATTGTCCTTCGATTTGGGATATTTTATTTGAATGATTAATCAAACATGTTTATTCCACTTAGATGGTTTGGTAATCCATTCTATTATCTATGTTCATGAAAATGTTTTCGTATATTAAATTATAACTATCAAACTAAATCTTTATAATGAAATGTTTTGGCACTTAGGTTAATTACTTATTAGGTGATAAATAAAGAAAATGATTTTTCGATAGTGAATGTAAGATTGAACCAACCGAACAATTTTATTTAATTAAATAAAGTAATGATCATCCGGTATTTAATTAGTTGGGGTGTCACAGATTGAAGATCTATCGTAAGAGTCACCACAATGCTGGTCAAATTGGTCTTATCCTTCCCAACCACAATCAATTTTGCACACAATGAAATATTCAACTTATCGAGTTGACTCACCTATACCTCACACTTTCTCAAAACATTCACCTCCTTCTCTAAATAAAAAAACTAAGAGTCAAACTTCTATTTTTCTTTTTGTTTCTCAAATACTCTTTGTAAAGTTTGGCATAGGCCCATTGGAGTTACTTTCACTCTGTCCAGAATGATTTAAAAAAGTATCGAGGCTATCAATATTAGAAATGTCCTCACAGTGTGGGATGAACTCCAATTACTAACCTGACTGGCCATGAATGTAAAGCATGCAGTGATTCATCCCCATAATGTACTGACTCGACGTCACTATTGTTAAGAGTGTCTTTGTATGTTTCTTTGTCTTCCCTCATCTTTTTAGCTTCTCATGGGCTTTGTGTACTTTAACCCCACATTTAAAACATCTCACTTGATCATTCTCACAAACATTCTTGCCCTCAATGCCACTTTTAATTTTTCAAACTTTTGTTTTATTTTAAAGAATTTACTTTGTTAAATTTGATAAATTTTTTTGCAAACAAGGCAATATCATCAAGCTCAAAATCAAACTCAGTGTCAAAATCTAAAACCTCTTCTTTCTTCTTAAAATGAACTTTTAAAGCAATCCTTATTTTCTTTTTCTTTTTAAATTTGGGGAGCATATCGATTTTGTAAGTTTGAAGGTCTCCAATGAGTTCTTCTAACCTAAGAGTATCTAAATTCTCAACGAATTGAGAACCCTGGCTTTAGGGATAAAATGGGACAATAGGGATCTTAAAATATTTTTCACGACTCTAGTCTCAAGAATTCTCTATCCTAAATTAAAACTAAAATTATTATATCAGATAAACGTGTGTAAAGCTCATCAAAACTCTCAGATTTTAGCAGACTGATAGTTTCAAATTGTGTGGAGATTTTTTTTAGTTTAAAAGATTTCACAGCGTTGATACCCTTGTGAGGGAGTTGGAAAGTATCCCAGGATTCCTTAGACGTGGTGCACATCATGCGACATAACTAGTCCAGGGTGATGGCTCCAAAAATTGTACTTAAGCCGCGGGAGTTAAAATTACTCCATTTAAAATCACCCTCAGAACATGAAGTGATATGTTTAATAATTTGGACATTATTGTTAGTCATAATGGATGGTGTCCGCCCTCTTTCACGCATAAGACAAACCCTCTCGTCAATTGATTTTAAACCATACCACATTCTTGCTTTCCAATATGCATATTTAGACCCATAAAAAGTATCCTATTATATAAATTATCCAGATAATCCCAAATTTAAAAGATCATACAATAAACTAGTGTAACCGGCTCTGATACCAATTTGAAAAACTTAGTGTTATATGGATTTACTTGTATCTTATCCCAAACACAAAAATGCACTTTTTTTTATCAAATTTTATCTTGATTTAGTTTAATGAATCATGAAATAAAATTATGCAGATAAATTCCAAACCAAATACATAGAAGAATTTGAGGAAAATTCCAAACTATTAGAGAAGAAGAATTTCAGCACTGGTAAAGAATTTGATAGACATGTAATGAATTACAAACTACTTAGAGATCCAGTAAGTTTAGTGCATAAGAATCTTCAAATATTCCATAGAAAATGATGATATCCAACACCAACCACATCAAGAACATATTGACTCTGTAGCCACCGATCAACCTCAGGAATATTCAATTTTTCTTCTTCTTCAGTAGTTGAGCCCCGACTCTACAATTCAACACTAAATAAAATCACTATAAGGATTTTTGAACTTTGAATGTGTTCTTCTTGATTTGGAAAAATGATCTTCTTGGATCCAAGGGGTTTGGATGAAAAAAGAATAGAGTTTGATCACAAAAAGAATTCTAAAATGGCTTGAAAAAAAGTCTAATCCGACATCTGTATTTGTAGGGAATGTTATTGCAAAGAGATAGGGATTAAAGATTAGAAAATATTTGTTTTAAAAAAAAATGTGCACTCGTTCGAACGAACTACCAACTCATTCAAATGATGTACCCTTTCTCGTTCGATCGTACTTCCAACAAAACTTCGAACGAAATTCAAGAGTGTACCCAAAAGGAGACATTCTAGAACTCGATCAAACAAATAAACCTCATTCTAATGACCCTACACAACTCGTTCGAACGACATGCCAGTCTCCTTGTAATGAGTCTGCGAGTTTTTTAAAAATTCTTTAAAAAATCATTTTAAAAATATTTAAAAAACGTTTAAATGTAAACTCCTTTAAAATAACCCCTAGATAAAGTCCTTACCAAACCACCTCATAACTCTTCTAAATTATGTTGTCACGGATGATCTTCAATCTTCCAAATGTCATTAACTTCTTCTCATTGAATACGTGAAAGTAGTCATGACGGTACAATGGGGTATAACAAGATACGCTAAAAATAAATTGAGCAATGATAAAAGTTGATCTTACACAACCCTAAATATAAAATGTGGTTATAATCCCAAGCCTAAATTAAGCCAATGATTAATTATAATTCTTTTCAATTGAATATTATTAAGTGGTTCCATAACTAAAGTCGATGTATACATCTCAAATATAATTTTAATAAAGGAAAGACAGTATCGAAGTCTAACTTCCACATAAATATGGTTCCCAACACATATAAGTAAATGGGCTACACAGAAATCCGCACATATATACGAAGGCCTATCCTTATCAGCTTAGAGGATCACTCATGTGTACTAGGTATAGTTATAGGCCATCCCATACCTATAACCTCAAAGCATCAACATAGGATAAGTAACTACACCTTCCCGTTATTCGCATGGATGTCCATACCTAAGACTATATAAAGATCACCCCCATTTATTCCTCCTCGAAATACAGGTACGTAAGTAGTAGGACCATGGGTTAAATAACCAAGGCAATCCCGCCTCTAAAATCGGACCACCAACTTGGTCAACGTCATATCTGACCCATAAGGAAATCCCTCCTAGTATGTCCCTCATGAGTACTTACACATGGTATTCTTTCACATGATTCCAAAGAAAAACAATCCACTTCACTCATAGATTATTAAAATAATGTTTTAATTCTTAAATTAATTATTCTAAATTAATAAATAATTAAAGTGTTATTCTGACCCAAACTCGTTCTAACGAGGCCCTAACACATTCTTACAAAATACCATAATTAATTCGAACAACTTCCCATCTCATTCGAATGAGAACCCAAAAGTAGTGTTGACGACATCTATACTCGTTTTAACGAGAATCTATATCTCATTCTAATGAGACACACTTAATGTCATCTTCTCCAAAGTATAAAAATAACATTAAAAAAAAATTAAACCTACCTCATAAGACTCTAAACAACACCAAACCCATCCTCCTTCAGATATAATTTATAATACAACAATACTAACACATATATACAAGTTTTAATCAATCAAAATGTGTATTCAAGTGTTAATTTTAAATTTCATGTCCTAGACTCAGATCTAATTAAATTCTCAGATTAAATAAGGGGTTATTGTGAGATTTATTAACATAATTGAATATATAATTATATCATTCATATTCTAAGGAAGAAATCAAAGTATTCAACCCCAATTTATTCTATGTCATTACCATGTGATTAAGGCTTAATTTATCAATTAAAATAATTTTTAAATTAAGATTTTAATTAGCGAAATCAGATTTATAAACATGTTAATACATATTCCAATGAATGATATTTACTCTAACACAAACTCAGATTAAATTCCTAATCGAAGTAAACATGCCTTAGACAATAGGTTGAATCCAAGCCTTCAATCCTCCCAATCTCTTCCTTTCCTGTTGTACCTCTTCTCTTAGCCTCTTAGGGTTTGTCTCAAAGCATCTAATGTGTTTAAGGTTATGATTAAGGACATACTTAAGTATTTTCCCAAGAAATTAACATTAGGCTCCATATGGCCCCTAACACAATTAGGCCAAACAACACTCCAAATGGGCTAAAACTCTACCAACGATAGATACTAACCCACTAGACTTAAAACCCACTATTTTAAGTAAAAAATGGACATTCTAAATGTACCAAATACCAACTCATAATATGACATATTCGTATATATTAATTATCTCTATAAAATAATATACTATTCGCTATGAGTCAAAAATCAATTATTTAATTATTAGTTACTGAAGTGAAACATGGCATTGTAAGAAACTATTTCATGATTGGTGGGACTCAACATCGATGGGATAATCCAAATAAGAAAACCTTCGACGCCTAGTCCCCGACCATTTCGTAGTCGCCCATAATACTCAGTTACTTCAAAATATTTATTTAATGAATTATCGCCTATTAATTCCTTTTTCACATATGAATTATATTACAAATATAAAATATAATAAGTGACATCACATGTCATAATAGGAAAATATAACTAATTTCATAATTGAATAATGCATAGAAAAATATGGGGTAATACACCCTTCTCCCTTAAAGATGGAATTTTGTCCTCAAAATTTAAAATATATACCTAACTCGAAGATCTATGGATATCTTGCACGCATGTAATCATTTCTCTCCTAGGTGGACTCAATATCGATGTGGTGTCCCCATTGGACTCTTACTAAAATTATGACCTTCAATCGTAGAATATGCTCTCTTCGGTTAAGAATACACTATTTTTGCACCTCATATCTTGCATCTAGCTGTAACTAGATCCTGGCGAGGTCGATGTGATAATAGGCTAACTCATCCCTCAAAAAATTCCTCAACATAGGCACGTGGAAGACATCATGTACCCTCTAAATATTATCCATTAAGGCAAAACGTTAATCCACCAGGAACACCCTATCCAATATCATAAAGGACCTTACATATCGGGGTCTAAATTTCCCTTAGATTTAAATCTCACAAATTTTTTCATAGAGGAGACATTAAGTGACACCTGATCCCCCACATGAAACTCCAATTTATGCTTCCTCTTATTGCAGTAACTCTTCTTCCAATCCCGTGTCATCTTCATTCGCACATGAATGAGTGCCACTTTCTCTGAGGGATCCCAAATGATGTCCAACCCAAACATTATGTGCTCGCCTGACTCTAACCATAATTTTGATTTACTAGATGATCGCCCTGATAATGCCTTATAGGGTGGCATGCCAATAGTCTATTGATGACTATTATTGTAAGAAAATTCCACGAGTGGTAAGTGTTAATACCAACTCCCCTTGAGTTCCCACGTGCAGTACCAAATAATATCCGCTAGAATCTGATTAATCGACTTAGTGTGACCATCTGAGTGAGGGTAAAACTACCCAAGTTCTACTGTACTCCTATAGCATCCTGAAATCCCTTCTAAAATTAGGATACGAACGTAATATCCCCGTCGAACACTATATCGAGAGGTACCCTATGAATATGCACAATATCCACACTGAAAAGTTTGGGGTACTTCTCTATAGTGTAGTCTATCCGCACTTAAAGGAAATGAGACACATACATCAATCTATAGATGATGATCGAAATAGAATCATGGCCTATCTAATACCTTGATAACCACACAATGAATTCCACGAGGGAATATCCAATGGATGTATCTCCCCTACCGTTCTCTGGTGCTTCTCCTTCACTAGATGACATGTAGGACACATAGATACATATTTGACTATATCCCTATTCATCGCGGCCCACCAATACAATCTCATAGTATCTTGGCACATTTTATACCCTTAAAGAATGACCATGAACTGTGAACCATGTGCCTCGATAAAAACTTCTCTCCATAACTCAAGATGTTCTGGCACCAACAAACGTCTTTAAAACCTCAATCCTCCATCTTAGTCAATCTAGAAAAGGGTAACACCTATGGATACAAGCTCAATCACTTTCCCTTGATAACAGGAGTCCAAATTCTGAGCATGTACCAACCGCGATACAATAGCAGGCGTAACGACCACAACTCCTAAAAATGTGTCTGATAAGTTCATATCACGCAAGGTACTCGAACTCTCTACCCAAAAATTGGGTAACTCATCCCCATGCTATACCCACAAAGATTGGGTAACTCATCACCATGCTATACCCACAAAGCTTTCTAAGTGATGTTGGTCTTTGACTCAAAGCTTCTACTATCACATTTACTTTCCTCGAATGATACTGAATTGATAAATGGTAATTCTTCACAAACTCCAACCATCTCCTCTATCTCATGTTTAAATCCCTCTGAGTGAATAAGTATTGAAGAATCTTTTTCTCGAAAACATCGTAAACCGCTCACCTAATAAGTAGCGACTCTAGATAAGAGAAAAAACTACTTCTGCTAACTCCAAATTATCGGTGGGATAGTTACCTTTGTCATGCTAAATTATACGAGAAGCATAAGCTATGGGTCTCTCTTCCTGCATAAATACTCCTCCTAACCCTTTTACTAATGCATCTATGTAAAATACGTACTCCACTCTACCCCATGGTGAAGAAAGAATGGGTGCGGTCACGAGTCTCGCCTTAAGCTTCTTATAAATATAGAGTAAGAACTACTCCTTGGAAAATATGAATGACTCTTACCTCTCCAATAGTAATGGTTGATTTCTCTATTATAAGCATGTTATTTCTATTTATTTAATACTAAACATAATGGCTGGATGCATGCACGACTTTTTATTTTCCATATTATTTAACCCATATTTTATGCATTAATTTAGTAGTTGTATATATATATATATATATATATTTGTCATAGTATTTAATTATTGTAAGAATTCAGTGGAGGTTTTATAGGAAATCACAGGCTCAATTATATGGTGGCTTAATAGATGGTTTGGCTATTGGTATAATGATAATTTTTTTTAAATGTCCATTATTTCCATCAATCTGTTGTAGTCTAGTTAGTCAAGATACTTGGTTCTGACCCGAGAGACTCGGGTTCAAGTCCCGATAATGGAATTTTTTGCTTTAAACCAAGTCATTTTCCCCAAATTATTTTTCTTCCCATTTGCCTTTTTGTCCGTTTATTTTTCTCTTAAGAACAAAAAGAGAAACAAAGTAAAAATAAAAATAAAGGTTAATAATTTTTACTACAATACAAAATTAGGTAGTTAGGTTGGCTTACAAAACATGAAACATATATTTTATAACTTTTATGTGCGTACTTGATTGTTTTATAACTACCAATTACAATGTACAACTCGTTAGAGGATATTGGTAAAAAAAGAAAATAACTTGTTAAAGGATATATATATATTTTTTTATTTTTACATTCTTACCCCCACCCACCTAAAAAAATGAGTCTAAAATAATTTTTTATTGGTTTATCCTAAATAACCCAAATCTCAATATTTTTACATATAAAAAATCAAATAACTTCGAATTTTTTTTCTTCATCTTTTTTTTTTATCAAATACACCCTGAGGGTTAATCTTTATTTATGTGACAACCATATATATATATATATATATATATTAAATGGGTTTGTTAAGTGTCAAACATTAATACTAAAAAATGACATGAATAAATACTTTTACAAATGATATTGCACGAATATAAAATAAAATCGATTTTATATCTTAATTACTTATAATCGTTAAATTAAATCATAAATTACTTATTCAGTATTTGTTTTTCAATTGTTAACGTTTAAAATTAGTATATGGATCAGAGTCTTAGCAAGAATAGGCTAATCTTATAACATAACAGATAAAGACATCCAAAGCGCAAATTTATTGATCTAGAGCAAGTATAAAGGGAGATGAGATAAGGGGATGGAAATCGGATTTACGTGGTTTTGACCAAGGCGGAGCCTACATCCCCAAATTTAGTATCGATTATATTGATTTCAATAGGCAAAAGTCATGGATGAGTGGTGGTTACAAGATCTCACAGTTCACTCTATAATTTGGCAGCATAACAGTAGGAAAATTATATCTCGATCTCATATAATGAGGGATTGTCCACTATTTTATAGGTTGTTATAAAGAGAGTGTAGTGGGTTAGGTGTTGTGCCTTTATATGATAAGGAGTTACACCTTCCTTTTTAAAAACAATAAGAGTTTATTGAGAATAGACAGAATAGCCCTCTCTAGGTGGCTCACACAAGGAAGTTACATCAACCTGTAATACAATCTACTTTGAGAAGAAGAATCTAATCTAATAGTTTTCTTAATGTCAGTAGGAACATTTACGAAATTAGAAAATCTCGAAGAAACCCTAATATCTACACCATGTCTAGCTAACATGAAAGCCACCTTCTTCACTTCTCTTAGACAATGAATAATGGAAAATTGAGAATTCTTCAAAAGATATTCAATATCTATTATAAAATCTTTAATTATCCATGGGATCAAGTTGTAGATTGAAGAAAGGAAGTTAAATGTTCACATGCATGTGGAAGAATATTTTCATACCTCCAACCACACATACGTGTGGTGTGATTACCACTAACATCATCCTTATCACATGGTAGATTCCTTCTCTAATGGTTTCAAGTAATAGTGTGGACTGTCGTGAGTTAACTAGGCTAAGTTGTTCGCATGTGACGTTCTGGCCGACTAGGATTGCACAGGCCAACCAGAATAATAGCTAAGCCGACCTCCTTTTGGGAATGGATTAGTCCAGTTGTGTCACTATGAATGGTCCATGGGTTTCACCATATTCATGGTATAACAAAATCCCCCATAACTTTGCTCGTAATTGAAGAATGGGGTGGATTCTTTGAGTTATTAAGCCTTCTAAGTGTGTGCTGATCAGATTGAGTGGGGGAAGTGTTAACCGGTGAGAGTTATCAGTGTTGACAATTTTAATCATCTCAATTTATTCTCGTTGTGCACTGAGATGAAAGACTAATCAAAGTTTCATTTGGGATTGAACTTGAAACATTTTAAGTGATGGGATTTGGAATCAGGTGTAATCATTATGCGCGTCTGGGAAGTGCGCATCTAAGTCTCACTACTCCTGTATGTTTTTCCAGGCATGATGTCATGTGTCACAATTGGGGGCTATTATTGTCGCCAAAAGATTATAATATCTAAAAAATCAAAACATCTCAACTTTCTGCACTTTTCCACATTTTCTTTATCTTTTTAGAAAGAGAAAAAGCCCACCCGTCTTCAAAACCCATTTCCTTCTTCGGAGAACCTTTCTCTAGCGGCTATCATCTCCACCTAATTTCTTCTTAGAAAATCCCAATTCGACAAGCTTCCTTAGGTTTTCTCCATTTTTAGACAAATATTATGTGCTGTTTTCATCCCTCTTCAAATCATTTAGGATTTCAGGTACGCCATTTTTTCCCTAGGGATCCGATTTAACTTTTTCTTCCATTTCTTCTATTTTATGCATGATTTGTAGTTGTATGCTGTTCTGGTGGGTTGATTTGACTGTTGATTTAGAGTTAATTCATCTTAGGTGTCCATTGAGATGGTTGTCTTAAGGTTTTGCCATTTTAGGGATTTTTAGGCTTTATTGGGTTTAGTTTTGCCTAATATTTTGGTTTCTAACCCTGAATTGTGCCAAGCCTCGGTATACCCAAAATTATATTTTTCCTTAATGAGCTACGAACCCTATGTTCAGAGGTGGATAAAATATTTAACTGAGTTAGAATCGTCGTACCCAAGTATTATTTCCAAGAGGTTTTGAAAACCCCTCTAGGTTGTTCGTCCTAAATATGAGCCTAGACATCCAAAATACACTCCCATTGTAGCTTCCTCTGATGTTTTTTCGCCTCTGCCTGCTGGTGTGGAGTTTAACGGTTGAGAATTTGTAGTTCCTGAAGTGATTGACCAAGCATAACACTAACCTGGTGTTAAACATTTTGTGAACTCTGTGTCGGATATATCTATTATTTACTGCGAAGCATCGACCTACAGAGCTTTGTTCGAGAGACCTGTACCCTCCCCTTCTCCTATCGAGGTGCCATCTAATCAGGAGAGTTCATCTGGAAGATCTAATGATACCTAGAACCCCTTTAAAACCTATGCCAAACGGAATTCATATGGTGTACTAGATAACGACTTGGATGCTTTAAGAGAGAAATATAGCATCCCCATTAACATTTCAATTAGGATGCCAGGTTGTGATGAGAAAGTTTATGATACTTTGTACTTGGAAGAGGTTTGCCTTCCCCTGTGGGCACTACAAGTGGGACTTCGTCTATCCCTACATCCTATTATTATATCCATTTTAAAGTAGGATATGACATTACTCTTATCCAATTTATCCTAATGCCTCGGATGATTCTTGGGGCAATGATGTTCTGGAAAAACTGAACTGGCTAAAGAAAAATGCTATAGCCCCAGATTATTATTAGTTTCCCCTTAAAAGTACCATTTGAGAATATTTAAGGTCACCCATACCAAGTAACATAATTGGAAGAACAAGTTCATGAAGTGTGATTGGGAATTCCAATTATACGAGAAGTATAGGTCGTGTAATGTTCCTCACGAATGGGTTAGGCCCAACATAGTTGGTAAACCTTGTCCTTTATTTTCTTTATAGTTTCACCTTTGATTTATGTTTTACTGATATGTTTGTTTAAATTTTCAGTGAAGAAGTCTCCCAAGCTTCCTATCGTGCTGTTAGATTTGGTTGAGACTTAGTGCATCCCCAAAACCCAAAAGTTTGAAGACCATTTATCAGTATCCAAATTCGTTCACACTGGGTATTACACTCCCCCTCGTCCGTACCCCCCATAGAGACATTGGTTCTACTGGTAATGGACGGATATTGAGGTCGATTAGGGTGCTAAAACAAAAGTTGAAGCAGGTAATAATATTTTTCCATTTTTGTTCATCTCTTACTTGTGCCTTGTGATATTACTAACTGTTTGACTTTTTGTGCAGCTTCCACTTCTACTACATCAGACTTCATTACTTAATATACATATGAAATAGAGCCTCAAACTCTTAATCGCACTACTATGGATGTATCCCGTCAAAAAAATATAGAGGCTGAGAAAAAGAGGAAGGCCGGAGCTAAGGCCAAGTCTAAGAAGAATATTGATGCCCAAAAGAGGGCTGATGTTGAAGATACAAAGAAAGCCAAGATAAATACTGAGAAGAAAACTAAAGCTGAGGCCACTACTCGGGGAAAATTAAAGGAGAAAGACCCTATATACGCTGTTTCTATTGGTGTGGGGGATAAAAGGCTCCTTTAAAACCCCAAGACTCTGGGAAATCCCATGGTCCCACTAGAGATTGATTCTAAGATGACCAGGGCCACTACTAAGAGGATCCAAATTGAATGGAAACGATATTGTTATCCATTTATGTCTAGGGGTTTGCCTCATGTTATAGCGAGTATAAGGACTTTAAGTTTGACCCTGACAACGTCATAACGACCAAGGATTTAAGGAATGCTCCTAATTCCATTGTCCAACACATGACGAATGCCACTACTATCTGTGGCTATTATGGGAACAATAAAGACTTTAACTTCTTGAGAGGTCATGACTGTGATGCATTGTAGAGATTGGCGTAGCATCTCCTGGCTATGGTAATAGTGCTGAGACCATGTTTGTCTTTATTTTTATAAACTTTGTCATCTTCTGGCCCTTTTTATTTTTTGTTACCAAATTTCGATGGCTTCCACTATCTTAAGGGAGAAGGTCGTGACCAACCATGTTGTCTATGAGGATAATAAGAGTACCACTACCACCCCTACCAAAGACCATACTTGGAATAAGAATAACATATAGATAAGGACTGAGCTTAGAGAGAAGGACGGCGAAGCGGTCGTAAAGACAACATCTCTCAGTCAAGAAGAGGGGGAGGTTCGTCAGTTGAAGGATTCGCTAACAAAGATTCCATGAAATTCAAAAGCATTTAAAAGTCCCAGAAAAAGGAAAATGATGAGATGATAGTGTCCAAAAAAGATCTCAATACAAACAACCAAAATCTAACCAAGGTGAACTAGGAGCATGCACAGGGTAACGAAGCTTTAGCCAAGGCCGAGGAGACCATAATGGAGAAATTGAAGTCGTTTACTAACTATAATGTTGAAAATGTGTCTTCTTTCTTGAAGTCTATGAGGAGCTAAAGAAAAGGGTCATGAAACACCACCCAGATATATTAGACATAATGAATAAGTGGGAGGGTGATAATGAGGAGGCCACGACTTTGGCCACTGAGCAGCTGGTGGATGCTAGTGAGTTATGATGCTAAGGATGATCATGTCAATGAAACTGACTAGACCTTTGCTCAGGAGACTCTCCTTCTTGATACTGAAGAGCTTGCCATGGCTGTTGTACCCATCACTCCTACTCCCTTAGGGGGTCCAAAAGCTTGACAAGCTCCTGAAATTTCTCGTGAAGTTGGAGATGCTCTTGAAGCTCGAGATGATCCTTTGGCTTAATCCCAAACAACCCTTAATTTTTTTGAAGATTTGTATTGATATTATTTTTGTGCCAAACATTTGTCTTATTTTATGAATATTCATTACACCTATAATTCTTCTTGTTTGTATATAGGCGTATGTTTTGATTTTTCCAATTACATTTGATCGACTAAATTCTTAGCCTCCACTTGTATTTAAGTATTCTCTGTAAAAATAAATTTCAGTAAACGCGGTTAGATTTCACCAACCTTATATTTAGTTTTAGCCATATAGACTCATTAATTGCTAGGTGTTGGGGTAGGCCTGCTAGTAGTTTAAACTTATGATCGTTTGGTTGGATCTTGTCAACTTGATTTTCCTTACTAGCTGCTAATTTTAGATGAACTTAAGTTATCTAGACTTAGGATTTACTAACGCTTATGCAAGTTTACTAGTTATTTGGATGAAGATTGTTGTTCCGACCATATATCAACATTGGTTACAATAATCTATCAATTGTACTAGGATTTATTCTTGCGTTAGTTAATTATGGTTGGCTCTTATAATCCATATGAATTCACTATATTTCCTATGTGTAATGTGTTTTTAGCTTTGAAATGTATTCATCCTAGGCTTTTTGTACATCCCTCATATGGATGAAGCAGACAATCAATGTAGGAAAAACTTTAAATGATAACATACGTAAAGGATGAAGTTCAAATTCTCATTCATTACTTGAAGATGTGTTACATGGAAATAAAAAACTATTTACATGGTGTTTTATCCTTACACTATAATATGCTCATCACTAGTAGTACTTTCTTAGGTGGTCGGTATGGAATGGGTTTTTAAATTTCTCACCCTCAAGATCTTGATTCTGTAGGCTCTAGGTAATAGGATAATGAATACTCTGCATGAGTCATACTAGTTAAGTTCCAATTTTTTCCCTTTTTGAATGACCTTCTTGAGCACGTAGTCCCCTTCCTTTAGAGTGATCATTTTTACCCTTTTATAGTAAACCCGAGAAGTTCTCTTCTAGTAGGCTTCCACCCATAGGGTTGAGCTCTCCTTTACTTCTTCTATGAGGTCCAGGTCGAGCCTTCTCATCAAGTCGCTCCTTATTGAGTTGAAATTAAGTACCCGATGGCTAGGCAAGTTGATCTCAACGGCAACTACTGCCTTCATTCCACATGAATGGGGTCTTGCCAATTGCCGTTCTTGGTGTCATCTTGTATGCCCAAAGAACATTCTGTCGTTCATTTATCTAGTTCCACTTGGTTTCATTCAACCTTTTTTTCATTCCATCCAATAAAGTTTTATTTGTCACATGAGTCTGTCCGTTGCACTGTGGGTGGCCAGGCACTAATTGAGTTTCTAGATTTTTGAATGTATACAGTAGTATTTAAAATCTTTGTTGTCAAATTTGGTGCCGTGAATAGTGATAAGGGCATAAGGAATCCCATAATGGTAAATAATATTTTTCCATATAAAATGGAAAACTTTTTCATATGGAATATACACCAGGGGCTCAACCTCCACCCTTTTGGTAAAGTAGTCCACTGCTATGACCCAATACTTGAACCCACCTCTTGTGTTTGAAAGTGGGCCGACCAAGTCAATCACCCACATGGTGAAGTTCTAAGGCGATGTGAACAACATTAATGAGGTTTCAGACTCTTTTGGATCACAACATACTTCTTACACTTGTCGTATTTTCTTGCATAATTTGCACAATCTTCTTTTATAGTGGGCTAGTAATATCCATGAGTGACCACTCATGTCACCAATAATCTACCTGCTAAGTTATCTTTACATGAGCCCTCATGCACTTCTTTTATCAAATAATTAACACTAGATGGATGAAAACATCTTAGAAGTGACATCATGAACTCCCTTATGAACATAATTATGCTTTCCAGCATGTACCTCGCTGCATTGTAGAGGAATTCATGTGCTTCCGTTGGAAATGTTAAAACTACATCGATCTCCAAATATGTAATGATGGGTTCCATCTATGATGGACCCAAATCTATCCCCATCATAAAGACGCATTCTTCCTCTGTACTTTATCGCATTAAGACCTCTATGGATACTGTTCTTCTCAAATCAGTCATAGTGGATGATGCCAAGTAAGCAAGTCTATTCGCTCGTACAAATATAACCCTTGGTATTATGATCATCTGCACAGAAGATAATCTTGATAATAATGCTTTCATTTTGACCAAGTACTTCATCATTGACACTTTTTTGCGTCGTACACCCCGATGGGTTAGTTGAGTACAAGTTGGGAGTCATTTTGCATCAATAGCTGTTTAATTCCCAGTGATGAAGCCGATACCAAACGTTCTATAAGGGACTCTTATTCTACCTCATTGTTTGAGGCTTCAAAATGGAACCTGAGGGCGTACTCCACATCTACCCCATTAGGTGTCATTATTATTAACCCCGCACCGTTGTCATTGGTGCACGATGATCCATCTATATATGGCTGCTACATGATAGGTTCTTTTTGAAAACTTCCTTTAATCAAACTTCTATTCGTGAATAGTTTCTTTATCCACTATAGGTCTATGCACTTTTCTTTATACTGAGCCGATGAATCTGTTAAATCAATAATTTGGTAAGCTAGATTTTTTGATCTCTCTCTATGAGGGATCTTCTTCGTCTTCTTAGTAGATGAGCTATCGTTCAGAGAATTATGATTGGATATCTTCATAGCTAAACTCTCTTTCAAAAAAGTCTTCTTTGTTGTTCCTGCTATTGAACTCTATTCTAATTAAGTCTCCTCAGTAGTCTTCTCCTTGTAAGTAAACTTGGATATAATATTATCCATCACTTGCCCCTAAGTTGCAATTCTTATCTCGTACTGAATGTCATAGTCTCTTAATTCTTTTACCCAATGTTGGAGCCAAAGTCCAAGGTTCTATTAAAAATGCGTATTGATTGAACCATAAAAAATTACACATACATGAAATCCTACAAGGCAGAATTGTGATTTGTCTTTCGAGATATATTTGATTTGATCTAATTTTTATTTTAACAAAATATGTGATGATAGTCAATCAAGAACACAAGCTCGATGCACCTCACGATATTCTACTGTATTCCTGATATGAACAGTCACGAGTATTGGGTGGGATCTTACTTCATTACCACTTTATTTTCTCCTCTTTCCTCTTTGTTGATTCTCTTTCTCAGAAGTTCGAATTTGGGTATTTTGACTATCAAGTAGTGGCAAGTAGGTTAAGAAAGAATGAACCTTAGGTGCATATGTATAGGATACAGTAAGGACCCTAGCTCCTAATGGGCATGCGAAAATCTAATCCTTCCCTGATCCTATTGTAGTTCCTTAATTATAATTAATACCACTGAATAATAATAATTGTAACTCCACTCCTTAACTCAAAATTATATTTTGATCTCCTCATTTTTAATTAATTAATTCTCCCCATGTCAAGCTTACAGATACCCGTTAATAAAATATATTACTGATAAATTATTTGATTAACCTCTTTAAGTCCTTGAGCGATCCAACTTAACTTATTTGTAGTGCCAGATTAACTTAATCCACCAGCAGGGTTTGACACATACACAACTTATAAGTATGTCAAGGGGGTATCACCAGTATCTATAATAAGATGGGAATTCCATCCATAAAAGACTTTCACCATAGAATAATCACCATTACCCAATCTATCAAGATTATTAATCCAGTAATGATTCTCACCCGAAAGGTCAAAGCAATAAGTAACTAGTCCATGTGTCCATCAATCATACCCGGATTTAGAGCCTTAAGTAAACCAAATAATCACGAGGTTCACATTGTCTTATAAAACTAGTATAAAGACAATGACCTTAAGGTGTTCTCAGTCAATACACATAAAGTGTACTAACACAATAAGGTGAAACTATACAATTTCCCATAATCAAAATAGACCTACCAAAATATTATGCTACAACCCTACTGATGGTGTGTCCAATTCCATTTAAGATTGTGAATGATAAAACTTATATTCTACCAGAATTGGTGATCTGATCCTCTGTGTGTAAGCCGTAATCTGCACACCAGAACACCTATTGAGCAAAATAAAAGACATAGGCAATATATAAAATAATGCAAACATTATATCCATACATGATTCTCATTAAAATAGGAAAAACTGATTTTATTTTAAAAATAAATCTATAACTAAACCATTTACATAAAGCATGATTTTAGTCTAATTCTATAACAATATCCCATTTAGACTAAAAGCAGTGTTTCAATGCATCTCACTCCTATCCCCTCTACGTGACTATAAAAAGTCTTGACTGGTAAGCTCTTCGTGAAAGGGTCTGCCAGGTTGTTCTCCGATGCAATCTTCATAACTGTGACATCACCTCACTGCACAAATTATGGAATGAGATAATACTTACTCTCGATGTGTTTACCTATCTTATGGCTCATGGGTTCCTTTAAGTTAGAAATTGTACCACTATTGTAAAAATAAAGTGCAATAGTTGATTGAACTAAAGGTACCACTCCTAGATCCATTAGGAAGTTTCTAAGACATACTACTTCATTTACTGGCTCGGAGGCTGCCACATATTCAGCTTCCATGGTGGAATCTGTAATGCGATATTTCTTGATATTTCTCCAACTAATGGCTCCACCTCTGTCACACCCCATAATTTTAGGCATTTAATATATAATTAATTCAGTAAATTTTAAATTACTTGCGTGTCATAATTTTAATTGAATTAATTATGGTAATATTTATTTAAATATTAATCGGAGAGTGAATGGTTAATATTTAGGGAAATTTAATTACTATGTGAATAGTAATAATTTATTTACGTCATTATGGATATTAGTGACTGGGCATTTATTTATCTCAGTCGGGAGTCGGTATAGACTAATTTGGGTGTGAGATAAGGATTTTTATAAATTAATTCGAATGCCAATTTTGAGTGTACGGTTGGAGTCTGAATGGCACGAGATAGTGGAAAAAGTGTACCCGGGGTAGTAAACGGGTCACGGGACGTTTTTAGTCGTAGCCGGGCCCACACGGGGGTATTTAGGTCACTTGTGCTTGGCCCATTGGGCTAAAAATGGGATTAAACCTTAACTCAACTCAACTCAACAAAGCCTTTTCCCAATTATTTGGGGTCAGATGCATGAATCCTATTTTTCCATTCCATTCTGTCCAGTGCAATATCTTCGGTTAAACAACATGACATCATGTCATTTTTTATAATATCCCACCAAGTCAATTTAGGCCTACCTCTACCCCTTGTGTTACCATCAATACTAACTAAATCACTCTTCCTTACAGGAGCATCCATTGGTCTACGCTTGACGTGTCCAAACCATCTAGGTCGATTTTCTCTCAATTTATCTTCTATAGGAGCTACTTTTACCGTTTCATGAATTTGTTCATTTTTAATTTTATCCTTTCGAGTTTTACCACAAATCCATCTTAGCATTCTCATCTCCGCCACACTCATTTTATGCACATTTTGTTTCTTGGTTGCCCAATACTCTGTCCCATATAACATGGTGGGCCTAATGGCCGTTCTATAATATTTACTTTTTAACTTCAAAGGTATACGCCTATCACACAAAATGGCGGTAGCACTTCTCCACTTAACCCAGCCTGCTCTAATCCTATGATTAACATCATCACTAATATCTCCATCTTTTTGGATAATCGATCCTAAATAACGAAAATGATCGTTTCTAGGTATCTCTTGACCCTCCAATTTCACCACATCTCCATTTGTCCCGCTATTACTACTAAAATTGCACTCCACCTATTCTGTTTTAGTTCTGCTTATTTTAAATCCTCTTATTTCTAAAGTTTCTCTCCACAATTCCAACCTAGCATTAATCCCTGTCTTAGTCTCATCCACTAAAACAATATCATCTGCAAATAGCATACACCATGGCACCTCATCTTGTATTTGTCTAGTCAACTCAACTATAACAAGCACAGAGAGATAAGGACTTAATGCTGAACCTTGGTGTAGACCTACCGTAATTGAAAATTCACTACTTTCTCCAGTTGATGTTCTTACTATTGTCATCGCACCATCATACATATCCTTGATCACATCAATATATCTATGAATCACTCCTATTTTATGTAGAACCCACCATATTATATATCTGGGTATCCTGTCATACGCCTTCTCCAAATCTATAAAAATCATATGAAGATCCTTCTTTTTCTCCCTATACCTCTCCATTAATCTCCTCAATAAATAGATTGCTTCCATTATTGACCTCCCAGGCATAAACCCAAATTGATTCTCATATACTGTTGTCTTTAATCTCAATCTATATTCAATCACTCTCTCCCAAAGTTTCATTGTATGACTCATCAACTTAATACCACGATAATTTGAACAACTTTGTATGTCCCCTTTGTTTTTATAAATAGGTACTAAAACACTTTTTCTCCTTTCATCGGGCATCCTATTAGTCATTAAATTTCTATTGAATAATTTTGTAAGCCATGATACTCCATCCTCCCCTAAGAACTTCCAAACCTCCATAGGGATACCATCTGGTCCTAAAGCCTTCCATGTTTTCATCTTTTTTAGAGCAATCCTGACCTCTGTTGTCCTAATTATACGAAAAAATATATTTTCTCGAGTCTCCCTAAGCTCCTCTATATATAATCTACTCCCATTATCTCCATTTAATAACCTCTAAAAGTAGTTTTTCCATCTTTCCATAATTTCATCATCTTTGACTAGGACTCTTGAATCATCACTTTTGATACACTTAACGTTATTAAAATCTTTTGTTTTCTTGTCCCTAACTTTAGCAAGCCTATAAATACTTTTTTGCCCTTCTTGTGTACCTAATTTTTTATAAAGATCATCATACGCTTTTAACTTAGCATCTCTTACCACTTTCTTAACTTCCATTTTAGCCCATTTATATTTCTCAAAATTTTCTTCATTTTTATTTATTTGCCATGTTTTAAAGAACTCCCTTTTAATTTTTACTATATTTTCTACTTCTTAATTCCACTACCAAGTTTCTTTAGACTATGGCCCCTTGACTTTTGATTCCCCAAGAATTTCTTTTGATATTATCCTAATGCATGTGGCCATCTTATTCCACATTATGTTAGTCTCTTCTTCAGTATTCCATGTTGCTTCATTTAATAATTTATCTTTAAATAGTTCTAATTTCTCCCCTTTTAAGTTCCACCACCTAGTTCGTGGGTTAATCTTCACTTTTCGGACTCGTGATTGATTTTTAATATTTATATCCAACACCATTATCCTATGTTGTGAGGTTAAGCTCTCTCCTGAAATAACCTTACAATGTTTACACGTTAATCGGTCTCCTTTTCTAGTAATGAAAAAATCTATTTGGCTCTTATGCGTTCCACTTTTATAAGTTATTAAGTGTTCAAGCCTCTTTTTAAAACATGTATTTACTAGTACAAAATCATATGCCATCGAAAAATCTAAGATAGACTCTCCCCTTTCATTCCTATCTCCAAAACCATATCCTCCATGCACTATCTCATATCCTACACGATCTTCTCCTGCATGGCCACTAAAATCTCCCCCTATATAAGTTTTCTCACCTACGGGTATTTCTTGAATTATTTCATCCATTTGTTCCCAAAATTGTACTTTAGTGTGCTCATCTATTCCTACTTGAGGTGCATAAGCACTAACAATATTAATTATGTTTTCACCTAATACCAATTTTACAAGTATAAGTCTATCAGCTTTCCTAATAACGGTTACGATATCGTCCTTAAAGTTCACATCTACTATTATTCCAACTCCGTTCTTATTTCTATGTTTTCCTATATAACAAAATTTAAATCCTGTATTTTCTATTTCTCTAGCTTTCTCACTGAGTCATTTAGTTTCTTGTAAACAAGCTATGTTAACTTTTCTTCTTATCATGGTATCTACTAACTCCATCCCTTTTCCTGTCATAGTCCCTATGTTTCATGTCGCTAACCTAAGTCTAATATCTTGGACTAGCTTCTTTACCCGCACACATCTAGCTTGTTGCAGGACCCATTGCGTATTTATCGTTGCATCCGGGCACCGATGCGACACCCCTTGCCTATTTTTCGAGACACCCGGTGGCAGGCGCAACGCCCCTTGCCTATTTTTTGAGACACCCGGTGGCGCATCGCTTAAGGGGAATGCCCTAGCATTAGCACGTATATTTATTGGATTCATGTTCATAAGGATCTGACAAAGTTTTACGCTGGCTGCCAGCTACCTAACGCAACCCTCTTCCTTTATCCGGGCTTGGGACCGACAGTGTAAAAAAATATAAGAAGTTGAGCACGACACAGGCGGAGTTAAAAATGGGATTATGCCTAATTACTTAATTAAAAGGAAAACGTGAATGGATGATTTGAGATTAGAAAATGCATAGTAGGAGAGAAAACCCTAAGGAACAATTAAAGGCACTAGGAACCAATTTGGTAGATAAAGGAAAGAGCCAAAGGGTGGATTTCATCATCAACCTTGAGAATCACAACTCCGAATCAGACCCTAGAAACAATAAGGCAAGTGGTTAACTTGTTGTAGCATTTAATTGTATTTTCAATTCATATTTTTGTGATGTGAGTACCTAAAATTCATTTTGGGGATAAACGGGTACAAAAATGGGGTTTTTGTAATTGGAACATAAAATGGTAATTGGTTTAGGAATTTATGGTGTTACGTGATTCTGAATAGATATTCACCTTAGTTGTGATAAAGCCAGATGAATTATGAATGAAATTGAGTTGGAAATCTGGTGTTGTGGCTCATTTACGAATAACATGGGTTTTCGCCCCAATTAGAAAAATAGTAGAGAATGGAAATTGAACGGGGTTTGGGGACTTTATCGGGGTTCCTTATGATCTTATGGGGGTGATATATTGATGAGAGTACTTGAGCTAGGCTGAAGAAGGAGTTGGGATTTTAAGGTTTTCGTCCATGGAGAAACAGACCTGCGGAGAAGAAGAAGACCTATTCGATCGATGGCTGGGATCGATCGATCGATTGTCCAGGATTTTTTACAGTCCCTCCAGTTGTAATATATAAGGGAAATTAATTTAAAATTCTCCCCCATACTTTAGTTAGTGAGAAATAAGTATGGAACATTAATTCCTAACAATTATGAAGGAAAGTAATTGGGGTTGGGAGGAACTTATGTGTGACACGCTATGGTAAATTTTGGAGAGAAATATTCCAAAATAATTAAATACGAATCGAGTGGGTGAGTACGGGTATGTTGGTTGAGAGATACCAAGGTGTTAAATTAATTTAGATGTAAAACTAATTAATTTAGAGTCGGGAATTTAGACTCGGGTCTTATTTTATTTTGGGCCACGCGAGCGAGTCCGAACATATTGGCTGGTCGACACCAAAAGTAATGTAATTAATTAACGTGCAAATCAATTAATAATCAGAGCTGGACCATAAACTCATGATAATTTGTATAGGCTTGTGTTACGGACTTAGTACACGGGATAGCCGGGGTATTTTATTTCTCTCTCTCTCTCTCTCTCTCTATATATATATATATATACGGTGTGCGATAGTATATATATATGGAGTTTGCATTAAGATCAGTGGCTAGATATCATTATTATACATACTCTAGTACTATCAGGGGGGTTGC
The DNA here is from genome assembly GCA_949130495.1 of Sambucus nigra. NCBI lineage: Eukaryota > Viridiplantae > Streptophyta > Magnoliopsida > Dipsacales > Adoxaceae > Sambucus > Sambucus nigra. The sequence goes on along the minus strand of OX422214.1, from coordinate 374,975,683 downwards.
GCGTAGAGGGTGAATCCCCTAGCTCGAGGAGTAGGACTAGTATATCCCCAGGTTATAGCATCCATTATATGGGTGAGGGCCATTTCACTTTCAGGCAAGGAATATGGCCGCCTCCAATATTTATGTTATTAACCAAGTTAGTGAGCGATTCTGACCTGGGGTAACTAGGTTATGTGAATACACCTAGTGGGCTATCACTTTAGAGAATTTACATCCGGTGAATTATTACCCGGGAGGCTGTTCAATATTAATTACTATTTCAACATATGTGTGATTGCTGTAATAAGACTCGACGTATATAATGGGATAAATAATTATATTCGAGTAATTTAATACTGGGTGGGAATTGTATTATATGTGTAACGGGTGTGAAAGTTATATGAATTTAAAAAGGGGAATGATTAATTCAGTTAATGTTGATAATAACATAGAAATCATAATTATTTTATACTCGGTTAGAGTAGGGTGGTTGCAAGGGATTATATCGTCTATCTAGTTTTGGGATAAATAACTAGGGAAATTAATTAAGGCGTTAGTAGTGCACATATTAGAGGAGAGGTGAGGATATCCTCAAGGGAGTGCGACACTAATTAAAATATGAAGAGCATGCATACATATTTATTACAGCAAGATAATCATTTGCTAAATATTTTCCAAATGTTTTGGGTTCTCACCCCTGCTATAAATATTTTTAAAAATCTTTTAGGTGTCCAGCCGTAGGGTTGCCAGACTTAACTCATTCTGGGGATTCGTTGCTGCAGCATATATGGATGTTGTGGGAGTTTGATAGGTGCCACATTATTTTATGCCCTTGTGTAGAAATTTCTATCAGTTACTCGAGTATGTCGCTCACAACTTTATTTAGCATTTATGTCACACTTGTGGAGATTTTTATTATCTGTCTTTACATTTGTTGGATTTGAGCTGATGGTTTATTCGATCAGTTTATTTAGATGTGATTGGTTGTTTTCAATTAATTGCGATTGTTTAAATTATTATGTTTTCCCATGAGTTTCTTCCTTGAGGTAAAGTAAGATTAAATTTGGCAGAAGTCTAATTTTCTCACTTAGGTGGTTATTAATTAAAAATGTGACATTGATGCTAAGAATGAACCAACTGAGAAACCTGTTCTAATTTAATTTAGGACTGATCACCCGGGGTTAATTAGGCGGGGTGCACTACACCAAAAACAAGAATCTGGCACGATTTAAAATTGCGCCAGATCAATTCTGGCACTGTTTTGAACTGTGCCAGAATCTGGTGTTCCAAAATGGCAATTTTTTTCTGGCACGGCTCAAAAGTGTGCCAAATTCAGCCAAATAGGAACACTTCTGGCACACTTTTAAACCGTGCCAGAATTTGATATTTCTGGCACACTTTTGGCACAGTTTTAAACTGTGCTAGATTCACCCAAATAGGAACACTTCAGGCATACTTTTAAACCGTGCCATAATTTTGGTATTTCTCGCACACTTTTGGCACAGTTTTTCACTGTGCCAGATTCAGCACAGTTTAAAAAAATTTGGTACAGTTCAAAATGGTGCCAAATATGATACACTTTTGCCACGGTTTTGAACTATGCCAATTTTTTTTTATAAAAAAAAAGAATTATTTGAAAGCACAAAATTCACAAATTAATAATATTGCGCGTTGTTAATAAACTAATGTGTATACGAACTTTAAAATATTACAAGTCTTTAACAGTTCACAGACCCAAAAAAAATTGGAAAGAGTTTTCACTATTTTCTGGACATTCCAAAACCTGTTAATACAAAACCTGCCTAACACAAAACCCGCACACCCACAAAATATAATAATTAACTTACAGAAGCCCGCACGTCCATAAAAGTCAGTAATAAAACAACAAAAGACCGCACGACCATGAAACAAAAAAATGAAATCATGAATAAACCCCTTGTTGTAAACCAATGAGTTCTCTGTGCGTTCCACGTGAATAAATGCAAACGATAAACTGTTATCCTGAAAAAAAGGATACAAAAAAGATACGATATTAGTAATCCAAAAATTTTCTATTTTTTTTTACTCAAACTAGAAAATTACATATATTAGTGCAAATTATCGTCATATTCTCAAACCGAGAGATCCAAAAATTATGCGCTCAGTTCCTACAAGTTACATTGTTCCCGTGCGAGGTGTTCGTGCCTCCTACGGGGTAATTTGGGGGCTGGTTTGGGTTTTCACCCTTTAACGGCTTATTTTTAAGTCTAAGTGTGATTTTGACAAATTATCGTCATACTCTCAAACCGAAAGACCTGGGACTACGCAATCAGTTCCTACAAGATACGTTGGTCCAGTTGCGAGGTGTTCGTGCCTCCGACGAGGTTGTTTGGGGGATGGTTTGGGTTTTCACACTTTAACGGCTTGTTTATAAATCTAAGTGTGATTTTTGCAAATTATCATCATACTCTCAAACCTAGAGACCCGGGACAATGCGGTCGATTCCTGCAAGTTACATTGGTCCCGTGTGAGGTGTTCATACCTCCTACGGGGTCGTTTGGGGGCTAATTTGGGTTTTCACCCTTTAACGGCTTGCTTTTAAGTCTAAGTGTGATTTTTAAAAATTATCATCATACTCTCAAACTGGGAGACCCGAGATAACGTGGTCAGTTCTTGCAAGTTACATTGGTCCCCTGTGAGGTGTTCGTGCCTCCTACGGGGTCGTTTGGGGGATGGTTTGGGTTTTCACCCTTTAACGACTTGTTTTTAAGTCTAAGTGTGATTTTTACAAATTATCGTCATACTCTCAAACCGGGAGACCCGAGACTACGCGGTTAGTTCCTGCAAGTTACATTGGTCCCGTTTGAGGTGTTCGTGCCTCAAACGGGGTCGTTTGGGGGCTAGTTTGGGTTTTCACCCTTTAACGGCTTGTTTTTAAGTCTAAGTGTGATTTTTTCTAATTATCGTCATACTCTCAAATCGGGAGTCCTGTGACTACGCAGTCAGTTCCTACTAGTTACATTAGTCCCGTGCGAGGTGTTCATGCCTCCTACGGGTTCGTTTGGGGGCTAGTTCGGGTTTTCACCCTTTAACGGCTTGTTTTTAAGTCTAAGTGTGATTTTTCAAAATTATCGTCATACTCTCCAACCGGGAGACCCGGGACTAAACGGTCAGTTCTTAAAAGTTACATTGGTCCCGTGCGAGGTGTCCGTGCCTCCTACGAGGTCGTTTGGGGGCTGGTTTGGGTTTTCACCCTTTAACGACTTATTTTTAAGTCTAAGTGTGATTTTTGGAAATTATCATCATACTCTCAAATCGGGAGACCCGAGACTACGTGGTTAGTTCCTAAAAGTTATATTGGTCCTGTGCGAGGTGTTCGTGTCTCCTACGAGGTCGTTTGGGGGCTGCTTTGGGTTTTCACCCTTTAACGGTTTATTTTTAAGTCTAAGTGTGATTTTTGCAAATTATCATCATACGCTCAAACCGGGAGACCCGAGACTACACGGTCAGTTCCTACAAGTTACATTGGTCCCGTACGAGGTGTTTGTGCCTTCTACGGGGTCGTTTGGGGGTTGGTTTTGGTTTTCACCCTTTAACGACTTATTTTTAAGTCCAAGTGTGATTTTTTCAAATTATCGTCATACTCTCAAACCGAGTGTCCCGGGACTACGCGATCAGTTCCTACTAGTTACATTGGTCCCGTGCGAGGAGTTCGTGCCTCCCACGGGGTCATTTGGGCGCTGGTTTAGGTTTTCACCCTTTAACGGCTTGTTTTTAAGTCTAAGTGTGATTTTTGTAAATTAATGTCATACTCACAAATCGGGAGATCCGGGACTACACGGTCAGTTCTTAAAAGTTACATTGGCCATGTGCGAGGTGTTCGTGCCTCCTACGGGGTCATTTGGTGGCTTGTTTGAGTTTTCACCCTTTAACGGTTTGTTTTTAAGTCTAAGTGTGATTTTTGTAAATTATCATCATACTCTCAAATTGGGAGACCCGGGACTGCACGGTCAGTTACTACAAGTTACATTGGTCCCGTGCGAGGTGTTCGTGCCTCCTACGGGGTCGTTTGGCGGCTAATTTGGGTTTTCACCCTTTAATGGCTTGTTTTTAAGTCAAAGTGTGATTTTTGCACATTATCGTCATACTCTCAAACCGGGAGACCCGCAAATACCCGGTCCGTTCTTACAAGTTACATTGGTCCCGTGCGAGGTGTTCGTGCCTCCTACGGGGTCATTTGGGGGCTGTTTTAGGTTTTCACACTTTAACGGCTTGTTTTTAAGTCTAAGTGTCATTTTTCCAAATTATCGTCATACTCTCAAACTAGGAGACCTGGGACTACGCGGTCAGTTCCTACAAGTTACATTGGTCCCGTGCGAGGTGTTCGTGCCTCCTATAGGGTCGTTTGGGGGCTAGTTCAGATTTTCACCCTTTAACGACTTATTTTTAAGTCTAAGTGTTGATTTTTGCAAATTATCATCATATTCTCAAACCGGGAGACCCGGGACTACGCGGTCAGTTCGTATAAGTTAGATTGTTCCCGTGCGAGGTGTTCGTCCCTCTTACGGGGTCGTTTGGGGTTTGGTTTGGGTTTTCACCCTTTAACGGCTTGTTTTTAAGTCTAAGTGTGATTTTTTCAAATTATCGTCATATTCTCAAACCAGGAGACCCGAGACTACGCGGTTAGTTCCAATAAGTTACATTGGTCCCGTGTGAGGTGTTCATGCCTCCTACAGGGTCGTTTGGGGGCTGGTTTGCATTTTCACCGTTTAACGGCTTATTTTTAAGTCTAAGTGTTGATTTTTGCAAATTATCATCATATTCTCAAACCGAGAGACCCGAGACTACGCGGTCAGTTTCTACAAGTTACATTGGTCCCGTGCGAGGTGTTCGTGCCTTCTATGGGGTCGTTTGGGGGCTGGTTTGGGTTTTCACCCTTTAACGGCTTGTTTTTAAGTCTAAGTATTGATTTTTGTAAATTATCATCATATTCTCAAATCGAGAGACCCGAGACTATGCGGCCAGTGTCTACAAGTTACATTGGTCCCATGCGAGGTGTTCGGGCCTCCTACGGGGTCGTTTGGGGGCAAGTTTGGGTTTTCACACTTTATCGGCTTGTTTTTAAGTTTAAGTGTTGATTTTTGCAAATTATCTTCATATTCTCAAACTGGGAGACCCGGGACTATGTGGTCAATTCCAACAAGTTACATTGGTCCCGTGCGAGGTGTTCATGCCTCTTACGGTGACGTTTGGAGGCTAGTTTAGGCTTTAACGGCTTGTTTTTAAGCGTAATCTAGATATTTTCAAATTTTCATCATATTCTAAAATTGGGAGACCCGTGATTACGCGGTCAGTTCCTACAAGTTACATTGTGTAATACCCCGTACTTTTGACTATAATTATTTTTGGGATTAATTAATTAAATTGCGTATTAATTGGAAATTAATCCGGGTTAAAAAAAAATACTAATGTGATGCGAGTTGGTATTTGATTATGTGCATATATGATTATGTATGGATTTGGTATTATAAAATTTGTCGTGGGATTTATATACGGCATTTTAGAAATTTTGTTGAGACGCGTGGGACCGCCGCGTCACGGTATATTATTTTGTTAATAAAAGTGAATTTAAAATCTATAATCCGTATGGTCGTTTTGAGTGCGCCAACGCGTCCGGAAGGGTCGAGATAGTCAGAAAACACTAGCCGGGGGTATAGTTTGGGTCCCGGGGTATTTTTAGGCCATACCGGCAACTTAAAGGGTATTTTAGTAATTTGGTATTTTTGGGTAATTAAAAGTGACGAAAATTTGGTTAATTAAATCTGATGAGGATAAGACCCACTAAGCCCATAACCAACCTTTATTAACCAATAAGCTACGTAGGTTACCATTTAGTCTTCCAACTCTCCCAAAGGAAACCCTAGCCACCATAGCCACCATTGGAGAAGGAGCTTGGAGAAGGAGAGAGAGAGGAAAATTCTGCAGAGATTCTTCACCAAATCAACACCAAATCCGAAATCAAACCAAGGCAAGTGACTTTATTCCATTTAATTTCAGAAAATGTTTCCTCCATGTTAGAAATTCGGATTTATGGTGTGTTATTGATAAAAGTATGAAAACCCATGTAGTTTAGATCATAGAACTTGAGAAGACTGAGAAGGATTGCATGTAGTATGATAGGTAGATGTTTTATTGATGATATACATGATGGAACAGAAATTAAAACGGATTTTGTTGGGTTAAATTCATGATTCAAACTGTTAGGGTTCATGTTCTTGAGAAAAAAAAAATCTGGAAACTAGGTTTTTGATGAACTTTGATCCATAGATAACCTTTAGTTGTTGAAATATTGATTTATGGACGTTAGTAACATTGTAGGATGGTTATATGACATTACCATAACGTTATATTTGAGAATCATACGTTAGAAATAATTTTTGGGATATTTTCAATTCTACAAAACGAAGCAGTCCGTAGCCATACCTGTTCGATCGATAGATCGACATTCATCAGTCGATCGATCGACTAATCGATCGATCGATATTCATAGGTCGATCGATCGACCTTCCCAGACTGAGTAAAATTTTCCTTAATTTGATTCTAATGGCAGAAACTCTCGGAGAATATGTTTGGAGAACTTATGAATACCCTCACCCTTAAGGAAGACCAGTAGGTGTGATTATTATAGTGGACTTTAATTAGAATGCAATTCAGGGAATTATTCTAGGTTATTGAAATTCGTTAGAGTGGTAACGTTTGGGTTCATAGTGCAAAATTGTGTAATTCGATGAAATAAGGTTTAGAGCAGAAGTAAAGACCTTAGGAATAAAGATGTTATATTTGGGAATAATCGAAACCTAATAATCAATTATAGATAGGTTTTAAGGTTAAGGGATTACGACGTGAGATGTGTTGGTAATTTAACTTTTTATTAACGGGAGACTTGAATAAAATAAGTTTGGAAATGGTATAATGATGTAGAGTATTACAATTATACTACGGTGATTACTAAGATGCGTATATACTTAGTATCGATATAGTATTTGTGTGTATGACATACCTACCATACTTGCTATCACGGGAGGTTTGCGTTCGCTTAGGACCCTCTAATCCTTGTGTGCCTACGGGGGGGGGGGGGATTTAGACTGGTACCTTGATGAACATAGGTCATTGAAAGACTTATTGTGATATTAATAAGTCCGCTGATCATGGGAGCGTAGGTATGTGCGTGACCCATGTGATGGTGACTGTGTTCTCCTCCATTATTTGTGATGTTGTTATCGGTAAACTATTCCTGAGAGATTCGGAATATGTAATCCTTATGTACGTGATGTACCGGGACGGATAGCAGAGTATGTGTGCACTACAACTTAGATTGCAGGGTGCTTGTATTGTATATTTATGAGATGAATAATATACATTATATTAATGGGAATCCTCATGTTAATGTTGTAAATATATTACGGTGTTGTTTCGAGTTATCTAAAGAGTTAACTAATAGTGATATATGTAGCACTTATTGAGTATCTGAGTTACATTAAACCTCTATTTAATTACGAGCATTGTTATAATAAATGAACCGAGTAAAATGGATAGAACCTTTGGCAGTCTAGCTAGTTATATTGTCACTTAGCTAGTAGTATGGGTAGTTATAGATGGACATTTGCGTTAGGAGTGCACAGTTAGACGAGAGGTGAGAATATAATGTGAGTGCACGTCCTAACATGTACTTTGCATTTAATGTTTTAAATGTTTTTAAAGCACTTGCAGGTTTTTAAAATATAACACATTCGGGCTCTGACCCGTTTGCTTTTCAAATCTCTTTTTCTTGTAAAACCTTTTTAGGTGCCCAGCCACAAGGACACCAAGCATAGGATTCTCATTTAGGTGACGAGCTGTAGCTGTTTGTGGAAGCTACAGGGATTTGCATGTAGACGCTTCTCTCATTTGGATTCCAGTCTCAGCATCTATCAGTTGTAGGGCATGTTGCCCAATTCTATTAGACATTTTTACGTTTCAGTTTTCAGACTCTAGCATGTATTGCTCAGTTCAGTTTTAGTTATTTATCCAGTTTACTTATCAGTTGTGGGATTTGTATTGAGGAGTTTTTCCTCCAGAGTTTATTTACATTTTGTGATGGTTATTCGTTTCATTTCATGATGGTGAATGGTGTTATTTAGTTATTCATTACTCTTGTTGCATGTTAATCAGATTTAATAAAATTTGGCACTTACTTTTTAAATACTAGGTGGTTAGTAATAATAAAACGTTTTCGACAGTGATGCTATTAACTGAGCCAACTTGGCATTTTGAATTAATTTTATAAAGGAGTAGCTACCCGGTGTTTAATTAGTCGGGGTGTCACAGGTGGTATCAGAGCATCAGGTTCTAGTGTCCTTTAGGATCTGTACGGCTATTATGTTTCCGCTACGTTTTCTTTGATATAGAGCCCTATATTTTAGGACTGTTGTACTCTTATTGTGTATGCTTCGTTCTTCAGCTATTTTAAGTTTATAAACCGTGAACTTATAAACTTTGTTCTTATTTCAGATGCCTCCACGACGTGCACGACGAGTTCCCAGGAATGCAATGCCCGAACCCCAGCCCGCTCCAGTTCAGGGCATGTTGAACGCCACTGAGGTTGCAGCTATAGTAGCTCAAGCGGTGAATGCCGCGATTGCCGTTATTCAGCAGGCACCGCCTCAGGCGCCGGTTGCCGCGCCAGCACAGGTTAATGCATTCCCGTCTGCTTGGGAGCGTGTACGTGACGCTTTTCAGAAAGCGCATCCGCCAGAGTTTGCAGGTAGCTCAGACGTGGTAGTCTCGAGCCAATGGAGGAAGGACATACAGAGGCATTTGAGGATGCATGAGTGCACAGATGTTCAGAAGCAGGTGCTAGCTACTTTCAAGCTAGTTGGATCTGCGCTGCAGTGGTGGGAGTCCATTACCACCACGAAGGAGAGGGATACACTCACCATTCAGGAGTTCTGGGTGCGGTTTGACCGCAAGTACTTTCCATCCGCAGTTCATACAGAGATGAGGAGGAAACTTATGAGTCTGAGGCAGGAGAGCAAGACAGTGGCCGAGTATGAGGCCGAGTTCACTAACCTGTTGAATATCGTTCCAGACGAGATTCCAACAGAGAAGAAGAAGATAGAGAAGTTCACTGATGGGTTGAATTGGAGGATCCGTCAGCATCTGCTAGGGAACCTATCGTTGGCCACGTATTCTGATGTGGTTAACGCTGCACTATAGCACTGCCAGGACCACCGTTTTCATATGGCCGAGGACAAGCGGTCGGGGGAGTCTAGCCATCAGGGCAGGACTGGAGGACACGGTGCCAGCGGGGCACAATCTGGTCAGGGGCAGAGACAGACTGAGCAGGGTACCCAGCAGGGGGATAATAAGAGGTTCCGGTCAGGGAACTACAGGCAGGGACAGGGAGGTTTCCGTCAGGGCCATCAGGGTCCAAACGGCCATCAGGGCCAACAGGGGCAGAACGGGAATCAGGGCCAGCAGGGCCAAGGCAGGAATGGTAACGGCCACCAGGGCCGGGGACAGCAGGGACAGAGGGGAGGGAACTTCCCAGGGAAGTGCTTCGTCTGTGGTAAGATTGACCACAAGCGACAGGATTGTCCTGATAGGGGCAGGGCCCCACAGCAGCAGCAGCAGGGTGCTCGCCAGGAGCCGCAGAGGCCTATATTTCCCGCCGCTCTTCCCGCACCGCCACAGATCATTCCAGCACCTCAGCAGGGGCAGCTACAGTATGGACGTGTCTACAACGTTCACCAGGCTGCAGTTCCACAGGCACCGCCCGCGATCGAGGGTACGTTTCCTATCCATGGCACTATGGGTCGGGTGTTATTTGATACGGGTGCTACACATTGCTTTATTGCTACACACATCGCGAAAGCTTTAGGATTGTTAGCTACGGCAGAGAGCATAGTGACTTGTGTTGACTCACCATTAGGGAGTGGGTCACTTATTTTCTTTATATGCCGGGGAGTGGGGGTAGAGGTTGGTGGTTTGGTATTACCTGCAGATATGTTTGTGTTAGACATGCATGTTCACGATGTGATCATCGGTATGGATTGGCTCGTAGCATATAGGGCCATGATTGATTGCTTCAGCGGGAGCATTGTTTTTGGCATTCCGGGGCAAGAGATGTTTATAGTAGCGATGCCTCGCCCAGAGGGAGGGTCGACCGCTCATCTGTATTACATAGAGGAGGATACCTTTAAGTAGGTTGTTATTCCTTTAGATTCGATCCCGGTTGTCAGGGAGTATTCGGATGTGTTTCAGGAGATACCAGACTTACCACCCAGTCGAGAGATAGATTTCGTTATTGATTTGCTACCGGGTACGAGACCTATAGCACGTGCACCGTACCGTATGGCTCCGGCTGAGATGCGAGAGCTACGGGATCAGATTGAGCAGTTGTTGGGTCAGGGGTTTATTCGGAGGAGTACTTCACCGTGGGGTGCCCCTGTGTTGTTCGTGAAGAAGAGGGATGGTTCACTGAGGTTGTGTGTGGACTACCGAGAGTTGAATAAGGTCACGATACGGAATAAGTATCCATTGCCTCGAATCGATGACTTATTCGACCAGTTGAGAGGAGCTTCTTTCTTATCGAAGATTGATTTGAGATCGGGATACCATCAGTTGCGTATCAGGGAGGAGGATGTCTCGAAGACTGCGTTCTTGTCGAGATATGGTTCTTACGAGTTTCGGGTTATGCCTTTCGGCTTGACCAACGCTCCAGCAGTGTTTATGGACTTGATGAACAGGGTGTTCAGAGATTTTCTCGATCAGTTTGTCATTGTCTTCATTGATGACATTCTGGTCTACTCTCAGACAGAGGAGGAGCACGCCGAGCATTTGAGGCAGGTTTTGCAGACACTTCGTCAGAACGAGCTGTATACAAAATATGAAAAGTGCGGGTTTTGGCTGAAGGAGGTCCAGTTCTTGGGTCACATTATTTCCGACCAGGGAATATCTGTCGATCCGGGGAAGGTGTCAGCGGTGAGGGAGTGGGGACAGCCCACGACACCAACAGAGATTCGTAGTTTCTTGGGCTTAGCAGGATACTACAGGAGGTTTATTCGGGGTTTCTCGGAGATAGCGGGTCCTTTGACACATCTTACTCGTAAAGGTGTGCCATATCTCTGGAGTGATGCCTGTCAGTTGGCATTCGATGAATTGAAGGACAAATTGACCTCAGCACCTGTGTTAGCATTGCCGAGACCGGGAGTTGAGTATTTGGTTTACACCGATGCGTCTTTGCAAGGGCTTGGAGGTGTTTTGCAGCAGGAGAGACAGGCCATAGCTTATGCTTCCCGTAAGCTTAAGCCTCATGAGAAGAATTACCCCACACATGATTTGGAGTTGGCGGCAGTGGTATTTTCCTTACGGATTTGGAGGCACTATCTTTTGGGGGAGAAGTTTCAGCTGTTCACGGACCACAAGTCCCTACAGTATCTGTTCACGCAGAAAGAGTTAAACATGCGGCAGCGTAGGTGGCTTGAGTTTGTGAAGGACTACCAGTTCGACATCCAGTACCACCCGGGTAAGGCTAACGTGGTAGCAGACGCGTTGAGCCGCAGGCCAGCAGATGAGGTGGCAGAGGTGTGGAAAGCCAAGTGGATGGAATTGGGACACCAGGATGCAGTGGCCCGATCTTTCATGTCTGTGATGACCGTTACACCGCAGATTGTCACGAAGGTAGTACGGGCACAGGCCGATGACTCGTTCTGTCAGGAGCAGATAGTTCGATTACTTGCAGAGGGAGCCGAGTCCTATACCGTTAGCTCAGACGAGGGATTGCGCTTCAATGGGAGATTGGTAGTTTCGAAAGGGGTAGAATTGCGGCACGATGTGATGGCAGAGTCGCACGGCTCACGGTTCGCGGTACATCCCAGAGGGGACAAAATATACCAAGACATGAGGCAGCAATATTGGTGGAGCGGTATGAAGAGCGATATCGCTGAGTTTGTCTCGAAATGCGCCACTTGTCAGCTCGTAAAAGTGGATCATCAGAGACCAGCAGGTTTGCTACAGCCGTTGGAGGTTCCGGTGTGGATGTGGGAGAGCATATCCATGGATTTTATCACGGGGTTGCCTACGTCGCAGAGGGGTCACGACTCCGTTTGGGTAATTGTGGACAGGTTGTCCAAGGTCGCTCACTTCTTACCCGTAAGGACTGACTACACTACGGGACAGTATGCCCAGCTTTTCATTTCAGAGATTGTGAGACTTCACGGTATGCCCCTGAATATCGTGTCTGACAGAGACAAGATATTTGTTTCGAGGTTTTGGGAGAGTTTCCAGGAGGCCATGGGCACAGAATTGCGGTTGAGTACGGCTTATCACCCACAGACCGATGGGCAGACAGAGCGCACCAACCAGATGTTGGAGGACATGCTACGCATGTGCATTATTGACTTCGGGGGTGGATGGGAGCAGTACCTTCCACTGGTGGAGTTTGCTTACAACAACTCCTATCAGTTCACGAATGGCATGGCTCCGTTTGAGGCATTGTACGGCAGGCCTTGTCGTTCCCCAGCATGTTGGTTGGAGGTGGGGGACAACAAACTACTTGGGCCAGAAGTGATCCAGGATACTTCGGCAAGGATTGAGTTGATTCGGAGTCGCATTCGGGTAGCTCAAGACAGGCAGAAGAGTTATGCTGATGCGAAGAGATTTTTCAGGGAGTTCCAAGTGGGGAACCAGGTTTTACTCAGGGTATCTCCTATGAAGGGGATTATGCATTTCGGGAAGAAGGGGAAGTTGGCACCGAGGTATGTGGGGCCGTTTCCTATTATTGAGCGGATTGGACCGGTTGCGTATAGACTCGGGTTACCGGAGCATTTGCATCGGATTCACGATGTGTTCCATATTTCCTCGCTGAGGAAATACCTTAGAGATGATTTGGCTCATTCTCACATTGCTGTGGAGGACATCGATCTCCAGCCGGATAGCTCCTACGAGGAGGGGCCAATTGCTATTTTGGACCGAAGCGAGAGGAAACTGCGGTCAAAGATACGTGTTCAGTGGCGACATCACAATGTCGAGGAGTCCACATGGGAGCGCGAGGATGAGATGAGCGAACGTTATCCAGAGCTGTTTTTAGCAGGTACTTTCTAGTTTCAAATTTCGGGACGAAATTCAGTTATTAGGGGGGAAGTATGTAATACCCCGTACTTTTGACTATAATTATTTTTGGGATTAATTAATTAAATTGCGTATTAATTGGAAATTAATCCGGGTTAAAAAAAATACTAATGTGATGCGAGTTGGTATTTGATTATGTGCATATATGATTATATATGGACTTGGTATTATAAAATTTGTCGTGGGATTTATATACGGCATTTTAGAAATTTTGTTGAGACGCGTGGGACCGTCGCGTCACGGTATATTATTTTGTTAATAAAAGTGAATTTAAAATCTATAATCCGTATGGTCGTTTTGAGTGCGCCAACCCGTCCGGAAGGGTCGAGATAGTCAGAAAACACTAGCCGGGGGTATAGTTTGGGTCCCGGGGTATTTTTAGGCCATACCGGCAACTTAAAGGGTATTTTAGTAATTTGGTATTTTTGGGTAATTAAAAGTGACGAAAATTTGGTTAATTAAATCTGATGAGGATAAGACCCACTAAGCCCATAACCAACCTTTATTAACCAATAAGCTACGTAGGTTACCATTTAGTCTTCCAACTCTCCCAAAGGAAACCCTAGCCACCATAGCCACCATTGGAGAAGGAGCTTGGAGAAGGAGAGAGAGAGGAAAATTCTGCAGAGATTCTTCACCAAATCAACACCAAATCCGAAATCAAACCAAGGCAAGTGACTTTATTCCATTTAATTTCAGAAAATGTTTCCTCCATGTTAGAAATTCGGATTTATGGTGTGTTATTGATAAAAATATGAAAACCCATGTAGTTTAGATCATAGAACTTGAGAAGACTGAGAAGGATTGCATGTAGTATGATAGGTAGATGTTTTATTGATGATATACATGATGGAACAGAAATTAAAACGGATTTTGTTGGGTTAAATTCATGATTCAAACTGTTAGGGTTCATGTTCTTGAGAAAAAAAAAATCTGGAAACTAGGTTTTTGATGAACTTTGATCCATAGATAACCTTTAGTTGTTGAAATATTGATTTATGGACGTTAGTAACATTGTAGGATGGTTATATGACATTACCATAACGTTATATTTGAGAATCATACGTTAGAAATAATTTTTGGGATGTTTTCAATTCTGCAAAACGAAGCAGTCCGTAGCCATACCTGTTCGATCGATCGATCGACATTCATCAGTCGATCGATCGACTAATCGATCGATCGATATTCATAGGTCGATCGATCGACCTTCCCAGAATGAGTAAAATTTTCCTTAATTTGATTCTAATGGCAGAAACTCTCGGAGAATATGTTTGGAGAACTTATGAATACCCTCACCCTTAAGGAAGACCAGTAGGTGTGATTATTATAGTGGACTTTAATTAGAATGCAATTCAGGGAATTATTCTAGGTTATTGAAATTCGTTAGAGTGGTAACGTTTGGGTTCATAGTGCAAAATTGTGTAATTCGATGAAATAAGGTTTAGAGCAGAAGTAAAGACCTTAGGAATAAAGATGTTATATTTGGGAATAATCGAAACCTAATAATCTATTATAGATAGGTTTTAAGGTTAAGGGATTACGACGTGAGACATGTTGGTAATTTAACTTTATATTAACGGGAGACTTGAATAAAATAAGTTTGGAAATGGTATAATGATGTAGAGTATTACAATTATACTACGGTGATTACTAAGATGCGTATATACTTAGTATTGATATAGTATTTGTGTGTATGACATACCTACCATACTTGCTATCACGGGAGGTTTGCGTTCGCTTAGGACCCTCTAATCCTTGTGTGCCTACGGGGGGGGGGGGGGGGGGATTTAGACTGGTACCTTGATGAACATAGGTCATTGAAAGACTTATTGTGATATTAATAAGTCCGCTGATCATGGGAGCGTAGGTATGTGCGTGACCCATGTGATGGTGACTGTGTTCGCCTCCATTATTTGTGATGTTGTTATCGGTAAACTATTCCTGAGAGATTCGGAATATGTAATCCTTATGTACGTGATGTACCGGGACGGATAGCAGAGTATGTGTGCACTACAGCTTAGATTGCAGGGTGCTTGTATTGTATATTTATGAGATGAATAATATACATTATATTAATGGGAATCCTCATGTTAATGTTGTAAATATATTACGGTGTTGTTTCGAGTTATCTAAAGAGTTAACTAATAGTGATATATGTAGCACTTATTGAGTATCTGAGTTACATTAAACCTCTATTTAATTACGAGCATTGTTATAATAAATGAACCGAGTAAAATGGATAGAACCTTTGGCAGTCTAGCTAGTTATATTGTCACTTAGCTAGTAGTATGGGTAGTTATAGATGGAAATTTGCGTTAGGAGTGCACAGTTAGACGAGAGGTGAGAATATAATGTGAGTGCACGTCCTAACATGTACTTTGCATTTAATGTTTTAAATGTTTTTAAAGCACTTGCAGGTTTTTAAAATATAACACATTCGGGCTCTGACCCGTTTTCTTTTCAAATCTCTTTTTCTTGTAAAACCTTTTTAGGTGCCCAGCCACAAGGACACCAAGCATAGGATTCTCATTTAGGTGACGAGCTGTAGCTGTTTGTGGAAGCTACAGGGATTTGCATGTAGACGCTTCTCTCATTTGGATTCCAGTCTCAGCATCTATCAGTTGTAGGGCATGTTGCCCAATTCTATTAGACATTTTTACGTTTCAGTTTTCAGACTCTAGCATGTATTGCTCAGTTCAGTTTTAGTTATTTATCCAGTTTACTTATCAGTTGTGGGATTTGTATTGAGGAGTTTTTCCTCCAGAGTTTATTTACATTTTGTGATGGTTATTCGTTTCATTTCATGATGGTGAATGGTGTTATTTAGTTATTCATTACTCTTGTTGCATGTTAATCAGATTTAATAAAATTTGGCACTTACTTTTTAAATACTAGGTGGTTAGTAATAATAAAACGTTTTCGACAGTGATGCTATTAACTGAGCCAACTTGGCATTTTGAATTAATTTTATAAAGGAGTAGCTACCCGGTGTTTAATTAGTCGGGGTGTCACACATTGGTCCCGTATGATGTGTTTGTACCTCTTACGGGGTCGTTTGGGGGCTGGTTTAGGATTTCACCCTCTAACGACTTGTTTTTAGTCAATTTAGAACGTTTATTGATTTTTGAAAATTTTAACATTGTTTCATTTGTTTATTCATTAAATCCAACATGTTTTAACATTTGAAATAAACTCAACAGTAGCAGAGAAAATTCCAAAACCAAACCACCAGCAAATCCCTTCCACCAATTTAACTAAATAAGCTCATAAAGTAAGCCATTTTACGCTTGTTGCCACAATTTCAGACCATTTTTTATTTAATGTTGCAACATTTAAAGAGAATTTGAGAATTTGAAATTAACCAAATTTCATTTGTATTTTGATAGCCACCCGATGAACTCTTCGCGCCATAACTTCTCGAAAGAAATTTACAAACTTGTAGAACCGGTGTCTCGATTTCAATAAAGCCTACAAATTCGATCGTCTAGGGTATCTCTGGTACAATCTACATAAGGAAAACATTAATCAACATATGAATAATTTTTTAACTTTCACCCTCAATAACATTTGAACTTTCGTATTACACCCTCATTTATACAATAATTTAAGACACACTCACAAAAGCATCGAAAAATTGGTTAGTTGAATAAAGTATGTGTATCTCCATTATACCTGCTTGAATAAAATATGGGAAACATCCATAGTTATTCAATGATCCATTTAGGATGCCACATTTAAGGGCAAATCATGAGTCATATTTGTTTTATAAGCACGACATATCATATTTATATAACAATTTATATAACCCCTATTTATAAACAGGGGCATATCTTAAATTCTCAAAGGTGAAACATGTTCATAAAAAACCCCTGCAAAAACTATTTGCGAAAACTATTTATGAACTATTTAGAGTGTATCCTAGTCTTGAAACATGGATTTTGTATGCAACACAAAGAATACCATAACCCCGTGTTTCATACAAAACCGTATTCACCTTGCATTTAAACAAAACTTTAACTCCATTAAGCATTTAAACAAACATAGTGTAAATAAATAATTAACTCGAAAAATCTCATATTCACCCAACTCATAAGAAAGCGTCGCCAAACCCCCAAGCTCCAACCCCGTTTGCCGCATTACCTTTAATAACCAAACCACCTATTTCTCTATCTGTATATAACTCTCTCTCTCTCTCTCTCTCTCTCACACACACACACACACACACACACACACACACACACACACACACACACACACACACACACATGTGCACAAAGACACACATTGCTCATATTCAATTTATTAAACTGGCTACTTTGGAACAAATCCAATAAGCTGATGTTTAACTAAAAAATAACCTAAACTCAACTAAACCTAATGAAGTACAAGTACTAATAACACAAATAGGAAGTAAGGTTTGCAATTTGCAATGCCACTTTTGCACTGATCCCTCACCTTCGGCAATGCTCCTCCCCTATATATAAGAAAATTACACAATAAAGTTACACAAGTGGCAATGCAATAATAAAATTCTACGAGTATTGTACACTATCACGAGATGAGTCATGAAATTAGTGATCTACAATTCTTCATTTAAATGACACATCAGCTTGTGTAACTACTCATAGCATTACTCATAAATTATTATAGACAAGAAAAGGGAGGACTCACTCAATCCAATAGGACTGCAGAATCAACAGAAGCGTCCTGAAGCCCCTTTCTCCTGAGATACTGATGCAAAATTTTAAGCCTAGCCGTCTCAAATGCAAAGTAACCCAAAACCGAAAAACAAGCACTATGAAGCACCCTAGGCCTCATCCCCATACTAAACCCCACCCACCCTTCCTCCTTCATAATATGCTTCACAATCTCGCCCACGCTATTCATCCCATCCCATGAACCTGAGTCATCAACCTCGTCTTCACTACATCCAACGACGTCCTCATGGAAGCCGATATTGCACCCGCTAGCGCCCCACAATAAACACTTTGAAAGGGCTCCAAATTAGCCTTTTTTGTCCTATCCAAAATAGCAGCCTTTAAATACTCAGAAGAGGAATAACTCAAAACCCCAGCAGGAAAATTCCTTAACAATGTAGCTGAGTAACTAGCATAAAGACCCAAAAATCCATCTTTCTCCAAAATCCTCAACAAAACCTCCCAACAATTTTATTTCCTGATAAAACAAATTTTCCAAGTTCTAGATGCTTGATTAAGTCCATCAATGGAATTATTAAGCTTATATAATTTATGCTCTTGGCCTTGGGCAATAAAACCACCTGGCTGCACCAAATAGATACACCTGTCAAGGTTTCCATTAAGAAATGCAGTCTGAATGTACCGTTTGCCAAATTTCATAATAGAAATGAACCTCAATTGATAATATAATTTGAATGGGATTGATATGCCCAAGCATAACCTCGGCCCAGGGATACTTACCTCGACAGAGATAATGACCGAGACATGGATCGAACCAGTGAGGGGTAAGGGCCCACGATATCATCCCTCGGCTAGGCCTACCTCGGCCCAGGCCGACACTACTACATACACCTCTCCAAGGACACTATGCGCATTGCAGGCATCAATAACATCCTCAAGTACCTAAGAATAGCAACCTCGGCCATCAGTAGGCCGAGGTGACAAGGAGTCACTGATCATCTTCAATATGGAACCAGAGGTATTAATAATCATCAGTAGTCCTACCTCGGCTTGGGCCGAGGTTACCAGAGGTATTAATAATCATCAGCATGCAGCATATCCCTACCTCGGCTAAGGCCGACTCAGCATAATGTCTCGGCTGAGATCAGGCCGAGACTCCTCATGACATTTCAGATTGAACGGACATCAAGCTTTTACAGCTCGGCCTCTCCCAGACCGAGGTCATTCACCAACATGACTGCCGAGTATCTGTTGACATTTGGATAAGGACACCTGGGCACAAATCAGTTGTAACAAGATTATTCTCCACATGTGGGAGAATATTTCACCATCATTGCTTACATGTGACAGTGACAGGTGGCACTCCCCCATTGGTGAGGATACCACACACATGCACATTACATGCATAGGGGGTACACTACACCCCCTAGGCACTATATAAAGGGATCATCCCCTACCTTGCAAGAGGATCCTGCTATTGAAACCCTAGCTAAAACTCTGTCTAAAGATACAGTAGAGAGAGAGAGAGCTTGAGTGAATTGTACCCATGGCCATTAGTGCCATTGTTCAGTGATACTACTCACGCACTCACAGTGGACGTAGGCCAGATTGGCTGAACCACTCATATTCCGGTGTTGGTTCCTCATATCCTCATATCCTCACCTCCTTCTCTTATCTCTATATATATAGCTGTGCCACCATTGTTACTAATATATTGAGCTTGCAAACACCTCACCTGGTGGTGCTGATTCATAGCATCATCAGGGATTCAACATCGCTACAAGCGAGAAGGTTTCCTCATAATCTACGCCCTCTTCTTAAGTAAATCCTTTCGCAACAATTGTGCCTTAAAGGTCTTAGCCTTCCCATCCACCCCTTTTTTCCTCTTATGGACCCACTTCCATCCTACGTGTTTGATTACTTTGGGTGGATCTATAAGACTCTAGACATGATTAGAATACATAGATTCCATTTCAAAATTCATATCTTAAAGACAAAGTTCTGCATCTTTATCTTAGATAGCCTCATTATAGTTATATGGATCGACTTAAGTTCATCAGAGACCTTTTAATAAGACTCTCCCAAGAACATAAACCGTGAGGTTGACATGTAACCCTCCCACTACGATGAGGTAGTCCCTATGCTAGTGTACTAGTGTCAACAAGTTGTGTTATTTCATCCTTTATTGGTGATATTGAAGAATCTTGTTGGTTCCCTCACAAATTTTCAAAAATACCTTTTCTTCTCGGTTTATGATCCATTATATATTTTTGTTCCAAGAATCGGGCATTGGTGATAACAGTAACCTTCTGATCCTTAGGATCATATAATAAATAACCCTTAGTTTTCTTAGGATATCCTACAAAGAAACAAACTTCTGATCTTGATTCTAACTTACTAGCATCTCTCTTGAGCACATGTGCTGGACTACCTCATATCCGAATATGTTTCATAGTAGGCTTGAGCCCAATCCATAATTCCTTCGATATAGTAGAGACCACTGATAATACGGAAATATTACGTATTTCATTCGTCAAACCTGCGCATTTTAGCCCATTCGGGTGCCTTAATCTCTATATTTAATCCCGTTAACAAGACAACCTCGGTTTATATTGTTAACATGCTATATGAGGTATAATTGGGCTTTTGTAGGTATTTAGGTACTAAGAATGGAGTTCAGATGCATTCTGCTCAAGTCCCGTACGCAATCACACGTTCAAGGGAAATCCGATCAATTCACAATTTGGGCACCTGGTCCAAAATTTGACGTAAGTTGTAGCTTTCCTCGCAAGCTTCGCGTGGCCACGAATTTTGCGCGATGCTGATCCCGAATGAAGAAGTTATGGCGATTCTAGCGGAGAGGAAAACATTTACACCAAAACTAGAGGAAATGAGGTTCTGCCCTGCTTGATTAATCGATCGATCAAAATTATCCCTTTTTCTCTTTTCTTTTACTTCTTCCTTTCTCTTTCTCTTCTTACTCTCTTTTCTTTCTTTCTCTTTCTCTCTCTCTTGGCTTTATAATAGATAAATAAGGGGCTGT
The DNA here is from genome assembly GCA_949130495.1 of Sambucus nigra. NCBI lineage: Eukaryota > Viridiplantae > Streptophyta > Magnoliopsida > Dipsacales > Adoxaceae > Sambucus > Sambucus nigra. Next base: position 374,954,854 of record OX422214.1, on the reverse strand, counting down.
CTCTTATAAAACCCAAAAATGACTCGTTTACTCAAATGAGAGTCCCTACTAGTCCAAAAGTCCCCAAAACCTAAATACTGCCCTAGGATACTCTATTCTGACAATCTTAGCCATTCCAAAACCAACCGTGCACTCGAAATCTCCATCCGAGTCACGTAACAAAAATTCACTAATTAAACCCATCATATCTCAATACGCGCGTTTCCAATTAAAATATTATCCTTTATCGCTTTATCCAACTGCGACATGTAATAAAATGATCAAACTCATTTACTTAGTCCCGTAAGAAAATATAACCCATGTAAATATTAATCTTACACTTGCAAACTAATATTTACTAATCACTTTAAATTCTCAATTTATCAAATTATACACATAAATTACAAAATTACTAATCCCATAAATTTCCTCTAATTACCAAATTATACCCACATATGTAATTAAAATATCTATAAAATTATGGGGTATTACAACTGAGAAATAATAAAAACCACAAATCCAACGGCTTGAAAATTCGTAAACAATGTTCAATCACTGGCAAGTCTTCAAAAATCATAGAGGCAAATGCAAGTTTAATGTTTTGTTTGTAGCAACGGTTTTCAATGGGATATGCTAAAATAACTAATGTATGACCAATTATAAAATCTTGGTCTTATAGAGAGTGAGAGAAATAATCTTTTGGGAATGATTGATAATATGAAGAAGGAGCCCCTAAAATTTGACGAGTCTAAACATTTGATTGACTCTAGAATTTTGGATTAGAAGATGTATTAAGAGACTCATGTCATATCAAATTTGATTTTGAATCTAGGTTGCAAAAGTTTGGATAAAATTTCATCCAAATCAAAAATACAAGATAGGTGTAGGATACAATGATCCAAAAGATTTTCCTCCTAAATTAAAGACTGAAATTATGAGAGACTTAATCGTTGCTAAGGACATTCCCAAAGGGGAATTCGAGAGTGTCCTTCTTTATCTTTACATGTGTACACACTATGATAGAAAAGATCACATTAAATGGTTTTTCTTTGTTCTTATAAGAGGTTTTAGGAAGTCTACGTCCTATGTCACTATGGTTCCAAAGACCTGAGGTGTTAAATTATCATCTATTTTGTTAAGGAGATCTTATTTGGTGGAACTTAATGTTAAACTTATCGATTCTCTCATCCTTTCACATGATTCTTCACATTCTATATCTCATGAGTGATTTTGTTTGCATATTTTTCGTACACTAGTATTATGCTTCATGTTATATGTTACGACTAGTGTTATGATGTTTATGGATTTTATATTTTGATTATTCATTTTTTGAGTCCATGCAACAAAATTTAAAAAAGATTTTGTTTTCTTTTAAAAAATTTATAAAAACTCAAAAATATATTTGTTTCTTTTGTGTAGTTAGTTTTACACATTTTAGGTAGAATATTAGCGTGTTTGAATCCCATTCATTCCATATTCTCCATGCGTTTACAACATTTGACCATGGTTTAAAATCCTTTGGATTCTTTATTAATTATTCCTTGTCAAGGAGTTATTCTTATTTGTTTTTCTTAATGGATTCATGTAAATATATGTCTATGCACACACTTTCACAAGCTCTTTAGGAATTTAATATCCATTTATACATGAGATAAGTGAGGTGTTCTCCTATCAATCTTATCAAATACATATCTTCATATCTAGGGAATTTTTGTATGTAGGAACCATTGCGCGTGAGGATTCTATTAGGTTAAAAAATAAGAGTGTGAAATGAAAAAGGATATGAAGGGAGTAAATATCCTTTGCATGTTAGGCCACCATTGACAAGAGTCTAAAAAAAGTAAAAGAAAAATATATGCTAATGCCAAAAGTTAGATATTGATCCTTAAAAAAATGAGACAAAATAGAATATTTATATTTTTGAGGGTGTTATAAGTTCGAAGTTAGTGGATTTGCACAATTTGTCCGAGTTCATCCTTAATATTTGACACTATTGGTTTGAGAGTCATCAATATTTTCTAATCTTGTGTGCATTTAGTCCGTTTGTCCATGTAAGCTTAACTTTATTTGTCACATGGGGCTAAAACTATGGTTGATAAATTTAGATAATATAATTTGAGCTCCTTGGACTATCTTGAGTATTTGGGATATATTTATATTATTTCTATTTCACACCCAACACTTCATACCACTTTTGTTTAGATACACATTTATGCCATACTAATGTGGAAAAACTTATTTTGTGTGTCATTTGTGGTCATATGTGTGCGTGTGTGTGTGTATATATATATATATATATATATATATATATATATATATATATATATATATATATATATATATATATATGTGTGTGTGTGTGTGTGTGTGTGTGTGTGTGTGTGTGTGTGTGTGTGTGTGTGTGTTTATGTGTGTGTGTGTGTAACGGCATATGTGTCTTTATATATGTATATTTAGTATTTGTCCAACTCTTTGCTGCATGAATTTAATCCATGCTCATAGTTCACTCATTGTTTTTATATTGTTTGTAATTGTGTTCCTATGTGTTTGTATCGTGTTGTGGGCCCCAAGCAGTGGTGCAATAGTGGGAGATTATTCATGGTCCGTCGCATCCCCGGAGGTCAAGTTTTCGGTTCGACGTAGGTCGAAGGACTTTTCTCCGAGAAGATGTTGGACTCCATATCCAATTTGACTCGCACTCCCCTGATTTTAGTCTTAGGGCCTAAATGTGATTTAGTGTCATAAAGGGGTTTTTCAGTTGTTTAAAATCACCAAGTTGAATAAAAAAAATAAAAAGGTTTGAATTTTCCTTTCTAGGATAATTCTAAGGAAGGTTTAAGTTTTTGCTCGGTCTATATTTTCTTGTTGTAGAGGTTCGAGAAGTACGTTACTAGGGAGAAGGCATTATGAACCCTCCTTACGCTTTCTGCTTCCATAATTAGTTTCTTATTATTACTCTTTACATTTTTTGATTAGTTTTTAATTTTTCTTAGAATTGGTTAAGAGAACTTAGTTTGAGAATCCCTTAAAACATGGGTAGGTGCTTAGGTGGGATAACAATATCAGTGAGACGTGTAGGAACGCCACTTAACTGATGTTAGTATACATGGTTTCTTGTGTATGACTTCGTGCATGTTTAATGGGTGGCAGTTAGTACATATGTAAGTGTGCGAGAAGGCTTATCTTAGGGGATGGAAGGCTATCGATGTGTATATAATGTGAAAGAAAGGTCATCTTGAGATAGTTTGATATCTCACTCGAGAGTTGAGGAGAGATAAAAAAGGTAATGTGTGGGATAATTGCATCTCTATTTTGACAACATATTGATAGAGATAATGTTGATGATCATTCTCACTAAAAGGAATCTGTATTGTGCCTATGCACCCAAGAAGTCTTGTTATCAAAGCTGACATAGTTAGATTGTGTATAGTATATGTACCTACTTGGACGTTTACATGGGTGTGCACGAGAGGTCACAATTTTGAGATAATTTGATATCTCATTTGGGTTTGGAAGGGGTTATTAATGAGAGAAGGGATATGGGTGCATCTCTGTGGGTGACAATATATTGTGTGACATATTATCAAGGCTTGTGCTAGTGAGAAGGAGTTGGTATTGCGCCTACATACTCGTGTAGCCATAAGATCAAATCCTATGTAGTTCAATTGTGTATGTGTATACGTATTTTCATGTTTGTTTGGGGTGCATGAAAGGTTGTAGCTTTGAGATAGTTTTATATCTTGTTTATAGTATGTACGAGATAGGGTACTAGAGAGATGAGAGATTGATGCATCTCTGTGGTGTAATATATTATGAGACATTGTCGAGGCTTGTTCTCATGAGAAGGATTCAATGTTGCGCCTATGTACTCGTATATCCACGAGATCAAATATTACGTAGTTCAGTTGTTCACGTGTTCCAAAGTTATATGTGTGAAAGTGTAGGACTTATCTTAGAAAGGTAGAGATGCAATCTATAGGACATATGTTAGCTTTGATGGAGAGTAAGCATGCAAGTGGAACCGAAGATTGTCGGTAGGGGCATATTACATTATGATAGTTGGGTGATCACTAGTGGGAAGATATTGTCCTTCAAACTATTTGGAGATATCGTTTCCATGGATGTCATGTTGTAGACATCATTTTCTATAAAGGGAGTGGGTTTGGAATAGAAATGGAGGCATTCCTAAAAAATAATATGTTAAGAGACGTATTTTGAGGCTTGGGCTTCACAAGTTTAGTATGGCATAGTCCCTATGTAACCAAGGTGTCACGGGATCAAAGACAATGTAGTTTAAACAAATCTGACATATTTGAGGTTAAAGGTGACTGGATACCGAGTATATAATATACATCATTACAATATTTATGGAACTAGTCCTTAATGTAGCATTTCTGTTGTGTTGGATTGATATATTTATATTTTAAAATTATTTGTTCATCAAATACTGAAGTTTGACAAGTATTTATATGAAAACACATATTCAAGAATACTATCGTGAAGATGGACTTTGTTCGCTCGGAGAAATGGTGCGAGTAGTTTAATTTTAGACTTTTTCATGTTCGCTCGAATCACTTACACTTTCTTAACAACAATTTTAAAAAGTATATTTTCATGTTCCTTTTTAGTCCTTGTTGCATTTAATAATCATTTATTTAACCTAAGAACATGTCGATTAAATTAACAGAGGTACCGGGTTAAAAACTAGGCTTTAAGATATAAATGTTGTAAAGTTCATACTCCGTCCCCTAAATAGGGGTCGACCTAAAATAGATCAGTATATATGGACATTTTATCATAATATATATGGGGTGTTTGACTTGAAGTTCAATCACAGTTTCCATATTATATGAATCGAATTTTTCCTTGGAGAGTGTCCCCACTTGAGGTGCCTAAGGTGGGCAAAGCTCCATTTAGTCGAAAAAACCATAGATGCATTGACTTTTGCGGAATGTGCATTGAGGTTTACCTCGATTTTCCTCGGTGACAACTTTTCAAAAGTAAAAACCTCATTCGGGACTACGATGGAAGAGTTTTTTTCGAAGTAAAAACTTCTTTTAAGGAGAAGAGACTCTTTTTAAGTATTAATTTCTTTCTAAAATTTCAGATAAAGATCAAGTATCTCAACCACTCGGGATTAAGAAAGTTAGAAAACCAAATCATTGCTGGGTTTTGGGGTCTTTGAAAGGTTGGTTGGAACCTCCTTTTATAGGGGTCTAGTTAGGGGCTTTTATAACACGGTTAAAGGACATGACACGTGTAGGGTGGAATAAGGAGTGGAGGCACATATGGGGATGAGCAAAGATATCAAAAGGTTTGGTAATGATGTCAAAGGAAAGGGATGACCTCATGGTCAATGTCCTTAAATCACACGATTAAAGAATCCCCAATGTTTTTTTTCCTTTAATTTGCATTTTGATCCCCAGAGTTTTGTTTTTGTGGGTTTTAGGGTTTTTCGTAGGTTGTGGTTTTAATAGTATTTTTACAAATGGGGTGAACAGGATCCACATCCCTATTGCAAATCGTGGAGTCCACGATATATTATTGTTGTTTAACTTACCATTGCATTACATGAGATTTTTTCGATATGATCATTTGTTTTATATTATGCACTTTCTCCATTGTCTATTCCGGAACAAAACGGGGGATACGTTTTATTAGGGAGAGGGTTTTTCATATGTGGAGAATTTTTGGCTAAGAATGTTATATATTTTATATTCTCCTGGGATTCAAAAGGTGTGTTAAGTGTGCAAGTTTAAGCTTCATTGTGAGAGACTTTCACAGGAGAAAAGCTTCTTTTGATATAGACTCAGTCAAATGCATGTTTTGGGATTAGGCCTTAGAGTATGACGGACTGGTTATTTTATTTTCCCCAGAATAGACAAAGGGGGAGATTTCTAAGGATAAATTTTTTCATTATTTTATGTTTAGATATTTTATTTAAAATTTATAATATTGGATTTATTCCATTTGATGTTTGTACCTTCAAGCCTATGTAATAAAGGCACGAAGCGTCCAGAGTAAAGCGACATAAAATTCATGTTGCGTTTCATTTTCAAGTTTAGGATCTCAAAATAGGTATAAAGCTTTATTATGTTAATCCTTTGGTTTCTTATTTAAATGTTTTTATTTTTATAAAGCATTTTTTGAAAGATATTTTTTTGTTTAAATTTGTCCTAACGAGTTTTTGTTTTCCTTATAATGAGCTTTGTAATCTCATTCGAACTAGTTTTGGTGCTAGTTCTAACAAGGTTGCGGTTTTGGTCGAAAGAGACTCTAACAACCTTGAAATGAAATTGTTTTGCCTAAACTTTCCAATTGCGATTAGAAGCTCTCTCAGAGCTCGTTCTAACAAGTTTTGGCAAATTGTTTGAACGAGTTTGTTTTTTCTGTAACAAGAAGGCCAAAGTCGTTCGAATGAGTTACTATTTTTTCTCAAATGACTTGCCTCATTTTGTGTGATGTCATTTTTTCATGTTTTTTAACTTTATGTAGTGCAAAACTGTTCAGTTGTATTTAAGGGGGTTTAAAACAAAGAAAACAAGTACCTCATTTACACCCATTTACACCCTAGTTTATGGATCCTTGAATCAATATAATATGATGCGTTGAGATCATATATTTTGAGCCTCGAGACTGTTTACTCTTCATTATTCGAGCGTCATTTAGCAAGATGGATTCTAAATTTTATTATATGATGAATTCTTATCAACAAATGGTGGATACCAAGATGCATAAGGATTGTTGTAATACCTCGTAATTCTGCTTAATTAGGAAAATACATTTTATTTAAATCACGTGAGTAGAGTAATTTAATGTGAGATACATTTTATTTAAATTACGCGAGTAGAGTAATTTAATGTGATTAAATACATTTTATTTAAATTATGTGAAAAGAATAATTTAATGAGATAATATGTTAATAAAGATGAATATGACGATTAAAAATTTACTAAATAAGAGTAGTAAATTTTTAATGTTGATATGTACGGTCTAGTGACTATATGGATGTACCAGAGTTATCTCAACCGAGTGTCGCACGTAGGACAAAAATTAAGGATGAGAGTAGAAAAATATTTAAGAGACTCAAACGGTAATTCAGAGTCCACAGTTGATTCTGAAAGGGTCGAATTAGTCAGAATAATGTACTCGGGGGTACTACTTGAGTGCCGGGTCATTTTTGGGCTAAACCGGGACCATTCGGGGGCATTTTGGTCTCTTTACAATTATGGGTAAGTAGACCTACGAATTTTGAAACCCTAGATCAGATTATAAAAGTTTGAGGCTAGGGTTAGAAAGAAAGAAAATACACCATAGCCATTAGAGAAGAGAGAGAGACAATTTCTTAAGGCAAAAGAAGGAAGGAAGGGAAATTCTAAGGAGATTTCACCATAAAGTTGTTGGGAAGGAGGATTGAACGATCAAAATCATCAACCATCATCAACAACCACGAAATCAGACCCTACAAATCATAAGGCAAGTTGTTATTTGCAAAATAAATTGAGTTATAATACCCATATTCAAGCTTTATGAAGAACATAGTTTTTATGATATTTTTGGGAGAAAAACAATTGATTATGATCCATGATTGGTAGGGATTACATGTAGGACGTGTTTGGATCTCCAAATATTATGTTATTACAGAAAAATAGATGATTAAATCTAACTAAAAATCTGGAATTATGATGAAAGATGTAAAGAATGTATTTTTAGGGTTCTTGAATACTAGAAAGATTTTTAGTAAATTTGCCCAAGATTTATAATGATTTTGTTGTTTTAAATCGTTAGTAATCATCCCAGAATATGTAGGAATGATTAGAAATTGTTGGTTGCAAATATGGTGAATTATATCATGAAAGATAGATAGATAAAAATGGTGAAACCCGCATGAAGAAGATGAACTGGGTCTGCCACTACTTGATCGATCGATCGACCCTTGAATGTCGATCGATCGACCATATCCCCTCGATCGATCGACCCTGGCTGGACTTTAGAGAATTTTGTGAATAAGTTTCTTTTAATTACCGTCGCTTAATGGCAACCTTAGTAATGATATTCTACCTATGAGGGGACCTTATAATAGCCAGTAGGTGTACCATTAGATTCCTTCATAAATGATTGAGTGGGATTTTTGGAGAAATGGACCAATGGGAGAACGATCGATTAAGCGGTATGTTGAGATTGTGAGAATTTAATTAAGGAAAGAGTGAGATTTAAATTCCAAAAAAAAATACTAGTAGGTTAAAGTTAACTTAACTACTGAATTAAGGGAGGGGTAACTAGGGCCCTTAGAGTTGCGTGCATACTCGAATAAATATAATAGTGAAATAAATTATAAATTAATGAGTACTGTGAATATAAGAAAAATATATTACGTACGGGAATGATTTGATAGGTTGGGTGTGTACCTACTAAATCATATAAAGTTTGGGTTAATAGAATCTTACCTAAATTAATTATGTTAGGGTTGATGTGACATTCCGAACTAACATAAGTTATTATATGTTTGGGGTCGATGAAAAATGTCGAACCAAACTTGAAACTGGTGTCGCGATGAAAGAGTCCCGAACCAGAATATGTGTATATATTTTTATTTTTAAATAGTTGGGGTTGATGGATTATTCCGAACCAACTTTTACTTGGGGTCGATGAATTATTCCGAACCGAGACCTTTATGTCTAATAAAAAGGATATGTTAGTGATAACTGATAATAAATACATTATTGTGTGATAAAGTGTATTCTACGTGTATAATCTACTGATTTAGAATAGTAGACAATGAAATGAATTATAAATGTCCTAGTGATAATTTATAGCGTGATGTAATTATTACAAGAATAAGAACAACAACAGTAAATAAGTTACCTACGGTTATGGGTAGTATAACTAGGTAGACTAAGTATTCTCAATAGTTACGTACTATAAGAGAGAGGTGTGGGAGTCCAAGGGAGTTCTGAGAAACTTTAATATGTGTAATCAATAACTCAATTATGATAACTTCTTGCAAAATATTTTCAAATGTTTTAAGCACTAACTCTTGCTATGTAAAAATTTTAAAAAACCTTTTAGGTGCCCAGCCACAGGGACACCCATCATGATTTCATTCCAGAGAATTGGGAGCTGCAACACGTGTGGATGTTGCAGGGATTGTTTAGACGCTTCCTCTTTTTCAGTTCTAGTGCAGGATCTCAGTTTTAATATTCTTAGTTGGGACATGTTGTCCTATATTTACTTTTACAGTTTATTCTAGTTATGGATTTTTAGTTGTCTTTTATTGGCCGTGGTTTTCGGAAACACTTTACCTGCATTCAGTTATTTATGCAAACTGTTTTAGTATTACTAGAATTGTAATGTGTTGGTATGGATTATTTATTCTGCTTAGGAAAGATAAATTTTAGCACTCGTTTAATTTCACTTAGGTGGTTAGTAAATTAAAAAGCCTTCGGCAGTGATGCTAAGAATGGACCATTTAAGAAACCTGTTTTAATTGAATTAAGGCTTGATCACCCAAGGTTTAATTAGGCGGGGTGTCACAATTGTGTGATAATACCGTTGTGGATTACTGTAGTTATTGTGAATAAGGTTCAAGAAGAAAAGTGCACCAGGCATAAAGGGAGTCGAGTCCATGAGTAGGTCATATGTTCTCCTTATATAAACCCTGTATTATAGTGGATTTGTGTAGGCCATGTCGTTCGAGGTTTTTCCCATTGTGGGTTTTCCTCGTATGTCGTGGCGTTGTATGATTTCTCATTTTATTCCCACATGCTCACTTAGATGAATGTTTAAGCAAGAAAAATTGGGCTTAAGTTTACACAATATTTGTTTAATCTTTAATTGAATTAAAATTTGGGTAACTACTCACTCGATTAATTAATTGAATTAAAATTTAAAATTTGGTGATCTTATAAACATGCACCTCACTATCCTGAATCCATTTGGTTATCTAGGGAGGGATCCTATATATGTGACACGTATGGATGATCATGGATTACAAATGGAGAGAAGTATCAGAGTGCCACTATGAGCACCATGATTTATTAATGCATCATTCCGAGTCCCAGGTCAGAGTAATAGAGGTGTTGCTGAGGTCTTGTTGCTGGCTGACCAAGGTAATGTTCGACATGTTGACGGTGTGGTGGGGTCATTTATTGGTTGACCAACTTTTCTCCTTAGTCATTATTGAGGTTTTGTATTTTGATACTTATGATTTATAATTAAAGTGCTATTTTGATATAATTAAACTTATATTTGAGGTAATTTGGTTTCATTTGTTTAATTATGTCTTTGGTTTGATTACTTTTAATTTCATATTATATTGTGGTTGAAAAAAAACATTTTTTTCGAGTTATAGTTTTGTTACGACCTTGACTATGAGAATCCCCTAACAAATTGGTCACAGTCAAGGACCGTGATATAAACTGAGTATTATATTGGTCTTTGACTATGACAAGGATTGTTTTATCATGATCATTGATCATGACAATCCATGTGTTGTCATGATCCTTGACCATGACTAAACATAGGACACCCTTACGCTTCACCAAATTTTCAAACTTAAAAGAACCGTTCCAAGGGGATTTGTCGCCCCTAGAATTGTCACACTACTTGACTATGATAATCTGTCTGATTTTGTGGAGTACAAGCACCATATTTATCGCCTTTCAATCACCGTATCTATCACCTCATGAATGAAAGAGAGAGAATGATCTACCACCGCATTCCAATTTGAACAACTGACCCAAAATATGGTAAACGTCTCTCGGCATCAACTTTATCCCATCTATGACGAAGTGGAAAGTATGGGTGGTATCCCACCACCTCTCTCCTAGAGCACGCATGACCGTTGAAGATAATGACGACTCATCCAAGGAACCCACCAAATTCCTAAAGGTTGCTCGATGCACCAAGTTTTGAACTAGCTAGGGAGGTTCTCGCATATACTCTTCACTCTAGTTGACCTGCGAGCATAGATGGACGAATAAGACATCGCCACCTGCAAATCACGCACCCCTAATAAGTCTAAAATATTCTCCAAAATACAAATAATAATAACAAACTTATTCTAGGCAACTAAAAATAAAAAAATCAAATAAAACATAAAAAATACTAACATAGCCGCTAGGGTTCTGCACAAAAGCCGAAGGATGAGTCAAGGTATCCCTTATAAGAACTCGTTTATCCTTTATCGGCCTAGCGTTGTGGTACAAATTCTTTATCCCCGTCAGCCTTACTCGATGACTGACTTGGCCTTGTCATCATCATGTGAAGCATTTGCAATGACCATTTCTTCAAAAAAAAAAAAAAACTCACACAAACACGTAGAACGACTATTTTCTAGACATAAGGAGTTAGATTAAAAAGTTTGGTGTGAGAATGAGGGTTTTCCTTGCTATTTTTTATATAAGGCTAAGAGGCATCTCAATTAACACCCTTAAGCCAACTTGTCGATAGGTACACCTTACCAATTTGTGTAACCTCTCGTATCCTGTGCTTATGTCGAGAGACAGATGTTCGACCCCTCCTTAGATTTTATTACAAAAAACCTCAAAAATTCTAAAACATTCTCCAAGAAAATAAAGTTTCCAAAAATCACAATATATCCAAAAAACGTAGAAACTCAAAATAGATAAAATAAAATACTCCTTTACCATAAAATTCACAAAGATTCGAGATTACATAATCATAAATAATGTCCAAGCCTCTCAGGAAAATTGAAAACCTGTAAAAAATTATCATATCACCATACTTTCTTTTCAAAGATGACACACACTCTTTAGGTCCTCGAAATAGATGTTGTCCCTCATAACATGGATGAGATACCCATATTAGTTGCATACACTCCTCATGTCCTCAGAATTAGAGATTGTCCCTTATATTTAGACCGAAATCCCCGTATTGTCACATACACTAGGTAGATTCTCAGAATTAGACCTTGGCCCTCCGAATTAGGCCATGAAAATCGTATTGATCACATACACTCCGTAAGTCCTCGTAATAGACCTTGTCCATTCGATCTAAGCCACAATCCCTATATTGGACTCATAAACTCCTTAGTTCTCAGAACATACCTTAGACATAAAAAATTGTCCTCGATCCTCCTATTCATCACATACACTATTTAGGTCCATAAAATGAATTCAAATCCCTATATTGGTCTGATACACTCATTAGGTCCTAACAATGAGACTTTGGACCTTCGAGTTAGGTCGAGATACCTGTATTAACTGCATATCATCTTAGGTCGTTGGAAGTAGTATTTGATCCCCTTATTGGTCCCATATACTCTTTACTTCTTTAGAATATACCTTGTCCATTAGAATTAGTCCATGACCCCCATCATGGTCAGAACACACCTAGGACCTCAGAATCAGGCCTTCACCCTTGTCTCACGCATCAGAGTCCGAACACAATTCCCATAACACATTCTTTAGCCCTCTAAAGGAGGTCACATTCATCCTGTACATACCCTTTAGGTCTACTGAACAAGTCCATAATCCTTACCCCACATTCTCCAGGCCCTTTTAATCAAGCCACAATCCTAATCACTATTTGAATCACGTCACACCACCTAAGTCCTCAAAATAAGACCCCATCCTTCTAAATCGGGCCTTACCCTCATTGGGGTCATAAATCTCTTCAGTCTCTCAGCAAAGCCACAATACTCTTCCTTGTTTCCAATTCCCTCTAGGATTCTAACATATCAAAACTTGATTCTAATAAACTCTATTGGTTGTCTATTTTTCATGAAATTTCGCTTATTTTAAGATCTCCCATTGAAGGACTATATAGACATCGTATTCTATAACCCATACACTCTATCATAGGGTATACACAAAGCTCTTTCAATTCCAAAGCCTTAGTCTTTCTTCAAATTGTAATGTGGAACAAAAGTGCTCTCCCTGATCCCCTTTTGACTTTATTGGACCCTAAAACATGCTATTCCCAAATCATAAAATCATAAATCTTTGAATTCTCTTTTTAATGGACCTGACCGTGCATGAATCAAACTTATGATTCAAAAATTATGGCTAAAAACTATTTATTCTTGCCTATAGGCAAGCCACCTATCCCCTCTATAGGCAAGTTGGGCTTACTTTATCAACAAGTTAGGCCGCCCTAATGGTCGAAAAATTTGTGGGGCTAGAATTTTCCTTTCTTCGCTTAGGTCTTTCCTATATAAATGAACCCTAACACCATTACATAGGACCAAGATTTTAGTTTGAAGCCGCTCCGAATTTGCTTACATCACATTCATAGCATTTTCTCATACATTCCATTACATTGCCTTGCCTAACCTTAAACCACCACTCCACCACCATCATCAACACACTTGAAAGCATCAAACAAAGAGCTCAAAATAGAATTGAAAATTGCTTGAAAGTCCAGAAACGTTTATATTTTATTAGTCACATAAATGTTATTCTCTATATTTTAGTGTTCTTACTTCATTTCTAGTTGTTAAATTCTATATCAATCATTAATATTACACTTTTTATTATATATATATATATATATATATATATATATAATTCTATTTTCATTAATGAAAAAAACATAACAAATGGAGTTTAAACCACAATTCCCAATTTAGAGTGTTCTCACATTTTTCTATACTTTCGTCACACTTCACTTATTTTCTTACAAGTAAAAAGACATCTTAGGTTTTGGATTGTGGGTTATACTTAAACCTTGTTTGCATTGCAAACTACATGGAGTTTGATGTCATTTTTGGCTATGTAGGCATCCTAAAGTAATTCTTGGATTCAAGTCCTTCCTTACTTGCTTTTATCTGGTCTAAATTCATATATTAGCATCCTATTCATGTAGTTAGTACATTTTACTCATGTGGTTAATGTTCTTGCTTTTATTATCTCTTTAGTGGTCCCATACATGCACATTTACTTTTTCATAAATAGGAAAGACGTCGACCCGACTTTATATTGAAGTATGATTGGGAGTCTGTTATACCTTACTGCCTCTAGATCGTACATTTCCTTTACTGTGTGTATCTGTGCAAGATACCAGTGTAATCCTAGGGTGTCACTCATATTTGATCCATTTTTATAAATTTCTCATAGCATATAACTCATTTCCCTCTTTACGAGGATTTATTCATATCCTTCCCTTGATGTGTATATGATGATTCCACTCCTCACACTCATGCACACATTTCCACATTCATGCTTAAATTTACTTTCTCCACCTTATACATATGACACATTTTAGCAATATAAATACGTATATGCATTTAGGAGAAGGAGAACAAATTATATAGCCCATGAGAGACCTAAAGGGTGGAGTGGGTCTTAACACCTTCCTACTTCTTAACATAGTCTTAGAGCCCATGTCTCGTTTGATTTTTCGTGAACTAGTTGTCTTTTATGATTTCTCTACAAACATGGCTACCTGTTTTGTCCATTTTAGGTAAAATAGGTTGGAGACTCTGATATCTACACATTCACACACCTCACATCACTGATTGCCATAATTTGTATCTTTTTTCTCACATAGAGCCTGCACGGGAGCACCGCTTTCGCGTCAGAGGACGCTCTAGCCACCGTACGGGGGTCGGGATATCCATAGGGGAAGCCCCAAATAACCTTTTTAAAATATGGGTATTTTGAGTATGTTTTACATGGATTGTCTTGGGAATGAATAGATGACTATGATTTATTTTCTCCAACTTCCTTAGTGTTCATATGACTATGACTTGGAGTTTGTAATCCATATTAAAAAGCATGATTAACAAAATCCATTATTACCATTTTTGTGCAATCAATTAGTTAAGCCTTGTACATATTTTCTCATAATTATACGTGTTGTATTTTCTTTCATATATTTTTATTTACTTTATGTTTGTATTATTTTTTTCTAGTTACCACTTGATTTTTACATTTATTTGTGTTTAATTCTAATGATGGAAAATACGTTGTTAATATTGAGTTAATATTACATAAAAGGTAAACATTTCCTACTTGGTTTGTGTAAGACCCTGTATTTTTAAGGAAATAATTAAAATAGTTATAATGAGAAAAGAATAAAATAAATAATGAAATCGTTAATAAATGAATTATTATAAACATTTCATGTATAACTACATAATGGTAGTGGGAGTATTATTGATAATCATATATTGGATAGCTAGTGGATATGCGTTGTAGTGGGCACATCACGAGACATCCAAACATGTTAGTGTTTTGGGTAAATACTTTGGTGAGATCACAAATGAAAACAAACCGGGCCCCGTGAATACTAGGATAAATTAGATTCATTCGAATAAGGGTTTATGAACTTGTGTGTTATCTTTGTGTGTTTGAGTATTCTTATTTATTTATAGTTACTTCTCTGTCTTGTGTAATTTAATTATTTTTACCCATGAGTTTTGATCGTTTATAAAGAATATAATCAAATTTCTACTATTCCATTAATTAGAATTAACCCCACAAAATAAATGCAATTGCTACTAAATTTTATTATTTCAAAGTTAAAAGTTATTAATTAAGAATCCAATTCTATGGAGTTCAATTTCAAGTATAATATGATTCCTCACTTTGAATTACAAATAACCTCCTAATGAATTTTAATTAAAGAAAAATAATTTTACTAATTATTAAGACCATAACATAATGCTTAATATATTTAATACTTTAGCAGATTATTAAATAATCTAATTATGAAAATTGGTATAGTCAAAACATATAACGTCACCAATGAGGTATTGAAGTTCAAGACTAATAATCGTGAACATGGTCTCATAAATATAATAATTATAATGTCAAAATAATAATTACCCACCTTATAGGATTTATTGACTCAATATTTTGTATTTCACCAATAATCATATTAAAGCTATAATTATTTGACGATTTCATCACTCAATATTCGTTGGGATTGCGCTCCAATACTCCTCGAGTTCTCCATCCTCCATAAGAGGAAATAATCATGTCAATCTACACATCACCGAGAGTTATGAGAATGGAATCTTATGAAAAGATCTCGAACTATTAAACAATATTTAACGAAAATGAATAGGTTCATATATACACCCCATGGCTATAGGGTGATAAGTCCTAAATAACTAATTTACGAGAGTCAAACCATTAATAACATTCTAAGCATCTGCAATAACATAAGAGAGCAACTAAATTTGGATAATCTAAAACCCTGTGAAATTGCCAATGAATAAAAACTTGAATATCCACATGTGTAAAATTTCAAATTGGATATGAATAAATTGATACATTTTAATTATCTTAAATCTTCGTACTATAATTGAGAAACTATACAATATACAAAATCCTTGATTATGAAATGTATCTATGAAATTGAATATACCCACCATAATAAAACTAAAATACACAAAACTCCACACTATAAATATCATTAGTTGTATCCCATGATAAAAAATCAACCTTGACAAGTACACTCTTTGGTTCCCACATCAGAACCTAAACATGGTATTCAATCAATGTGGCATAAATCCATTACAAGAAAAGTTATTTTAAACCCCATAGAGATACGAATAAAGTATATCAAAACCATGTGATCCTCAATATTCACATGGTAGAAGTTTCTAAATGAATAAGCAACGACCTTAAAAAATATCTCAATATTTCTCAAGTAGAAATTAGCATTGTTTAAATATATTAAGTATCGAGACAATGGAAACATAAAATCTTAATCCAATAAACAAATAAAAGATAGCTTTAACTGTAAGTAACTCTCTTATATTAAGAAAGTCATTTGGACTACCATAGTCTATCTCATACTCTAAAAATAACCACTAAACCTACACCCAATTTTAGATATCTATCTCTATAAACCACTACTAAGATCCCTTCAAAATTAAGCATCATAACATTAGAACCTCTTTAAACTCCCAACCAACACTAGACTTGAAAAACGTCTAGAGGGGTCCGCTTGTATGGTCAAATGTAGAAATCATATACTAGGTAAAAAACAAGCCATATTCAATCAAATCTAATTTTATCTTGATTAATTAGGTGAAAATAAACATTCAAGATTGAATCAAACAAACCACAACATAAGATGTGATGGAAAAACCCTTTCGCGGAAGATCTTTTTTCATCACTATTACAACAAAGGTCTTATAGAATGACATAAATAGACTTTCAAACGTAGAATCCACTTAGTATTGCAGTTATATATCCTTCCTTATTTATAAGAGAAAGTGGTACAAATTCAACAATATCCCACAAAAATCTCCACATGCCTTAGTTTCCACCAATATGCCTAAAAAAAACTCTTTTCTTATCTTCTGTAGTGAAGGATCAACTCTACAGGGATATGAACATTTGATATGTTCTTCAAAGTTTTATAAAGTGATCATAAAATATCCAAGGGTTTCGAATTTGAGAAATCAAAGTGTTTGAAAACAAAAGATGTGTAAAAAAGTCTTACAGAGGTGTGCCAGTTCGTACTTCTTAAATAGGGAAGAAAATCTCCAATAGATAGATTTGAAAGGATTGTGTTTGAAAACAAGTAAAAAATATTTTTTTCGCGGGATCGTCCGAACGCACTGGGTCTCATTCTAACATCATATGCTAAGTCATTTGAATGAACATCAAATGAGATACCTAATGACATTCTAGAGCGATTAGGAAATTTGATCGTTTGAAATTTTGATCGAATAACTGATATTGGACGAGTGTAAGAACCTCATTTGAACTACCCTTCGTACCTCATTATAACGAGCTACCTTAAACTGATTTTTTTGATTACAAAACTTTTAAAAAAGTATTTATGTTTTCAAACACTTTTAAATTACCCCTAAATATATTGATTACACAAAATTAGACTCATATACATTCTTCAATAATTTAGTGACGTTCTGAAGTACTTGATATTCAATTGTCACATTCAATCACTAACTTCTCTATGATTGAAGCTATTGAGAGTGTATATGATGATTTAGGGGTGTAACAGAATACGAAAAACATAAAATACATAATGAAAAATTATAAATCTTTCTCTTACAAGACTCCGTGTGTGGCATAACAAAATCAAAACAAAGACCCCCTCACATAATGCACTTTTGCCTAGACCAGTTGGTTGTCGAAATCTAAACAATTCTAAACCTCTATCACTTAGTTCTAATTATTTCACCTAAATTACATCCATATTCATAGATACTTGTCTTAGGAGAGACTATAACAAATACAACCACTTAAATCTTTGAGAGTGTAATTGTAACAATTGTTAATCTTAAAAATAATAAAATAATAAAATAATAATTTGTAAAAAATTTCACATTTTAGATGAAAATCATGTTTAAAACAATCGAGTGGAGGAAGATAAAATAACAATTTATAAATAATGAAAACCCTTTTTCCCATTAATTTCCAAATCCTTTATTTTACAATTAAATGAAAAAAAAACTTTATTTTCAATTTAAATAAAATAGAATAGATACCTAACTAAACGTCCTAGTGTATGTTAAACAACAATATAGCTATAATCAATCTAAACTCATAAAATAAAACCTTAAATACATATGTAATGTTTGGGGGTGTGGGCAAAAAACTATGTAGTCTCATATAAATGCTTCCAACAGACTACACATACTCGCGCGTGAGCGGACATATATAAAATTGTATTCATATGCCTCCTATATTAAAATCCCAAGATAATCACAATTAAATCCTAGGATCTTACCATGCATCCCTACAATTAAAAATAAATTATATATAGAAAATCTGTGTCACATCCCCTATGTACATTGTTGACTCTTTTTATACTTTCCTGGAATTTGTCCTATGAATAATCCATGACCCTAAAATATATAAGATAATGTAATTATAACAAAGGTTAAAAGCATCAATGAATCCATGACCTCATTCATCCGACCCCAAAACATACCATATACTGTGGGTGGTTTGATTATAGGATGACTATTCATCGTTTGACAAAATTAACAATTAAATTATTTTACTAATTGATTCATTTTTCACAATTAGGCATAAATTATCTACCTAAATTCCTATATGAGAATATGTTAAGCAAATTAAATCTAATTATTTTATACCAATACACGACATGAAAATAAGGGCATATATCATGTCCGCAACAAATATGGTATTTATATATATTTATAAATATATAAAACTTACATATAATGTAGTACATATAGAATCACAGCTTGTAGCACATAAAAAATGGGAGGACAAACAGCTAATTCAAATAGCATAAAATACAATCAGCGAATCAAAATACCGAAATCCTTAAAAATATTGAATTGAAACTATTAGTAATCGTCATCTTATAATAAAACATATTCTATATATGCCTCAAACTTTATCTCAATTTTATCTTATTTTCTTAGATTTTCTATCTTATTTCTCTAGAATTATCTCCATAAAAGGTCTCTGAAATCCACAAACCTTAAGGCACTTTTATATATTAGGTGGTAGATTGAAAATAACCTTAAAACCTATAAAGAAACATGATAATACTAGGAACCCATTCTTCCTCACTTTATTTTCCCATTTAACACTTGATTCCCCATCATAAATACCCCGTTAAACGAGACTTAAACTATCATAATGTTAATTTAACAACTAACTAGGTGTAAACCCGCAGTTTGGCCGAGCTAGGAGATTTGTACACATGTTTAAAAATAAGCATGCTTCTTTAAAAAAATGTTGACTTTACATATGCGAGGTAGCATACTATTAATTATAACAATTTTGTTACATACATATTCAATTTCAAGGTGAATTATTATTAAAAAAAAATGTCAAAGGAAAATAAGGACTGGAATTTTGGATTGACTGTCAAAATATCGCCCATGAGTGGGCGGTTTTTAAAATGTAAAAGCAAATACATAAAGAGACAAATGTTTCCAACTTGTGCATAACATTTAGTGAAGTAGAGTGATTCTTAAAAAAATGACAAAAGAATGATAATAAGTACAAAAATTGTTTTACATGTAGTAATAAAAAAAATCAATTATGACCAACAAAAGATAAATCATTCGATTTGAGAATTCATCATATTGAATAATTTCATATTTACGGGTAACCTTATTTTAAAAATCCGATTACAAACCCCTTGAAATATTGATCCACCATAACAAACACAATACCTTTAAAAAATGTGATTAAACCATTAACTTAAGGGAATAAATATTAAACTACCCTCCATTCAACATGCTATTTTTATATTATCAAGAAAACACCAATTTTTAAAAAAATCCTAAATTATAAATGATTAAAAAGAAAACGATTTGACTAAGCATTGTCTACCACCCATAATCTTTAACCAACATCTAAGCTTCATAAAAACACACCGCTATGTAACATTGTATAGTACATCAATTAAAAAGACGATAGTAAACTAAAGAGGGGAGGTACAACCCGCAAAGTATGAAAATAAAAATGTTACACACCCTTAAGCCAAGCTTGTATGTGTATATACATATACAAACCCAAACATCCATATCACACCCACACATCCACAATCATCAATCCGTTCATAATTCGGCATACAACCAACATAAATTATTTAGAAAAAATGCTAAACATACAAAAAGGTTTGAAAGAAAAAATCAAAATTATAAACCTTATTATCGTGCCGAAAAACCAATGAAACGAAATGAAAACTTATAAACGCACGAACAATCAACCTATTATACATATACGTTCAGAGAGAATGTTAATAATAACAAAAGGTTGAAAAAATAACAAAACCATAATTCTTATGTCGGTAACTCGTTGAACCGAAATCAGAACTAAAAACGCCGTAGAATTGCAAATTTTAAGATTTTAATTTTTCTTTGATCCACTCCTATATCATTTTATAATTAGTTGGAGGTACTTTTTTTTAAATTATCGATGCCATTTTACTAATTATAGAGACATTTTATCAACAATACAGAGATATATTAACTAGTTTGGGACTTAAAGCAAAATATAAAATGACATAGGATTGAGTAAATTCAAAAAAATAGTACTATCAACTAAATATGCAACCAAAAATATGCAACTGAAACCAACCAAAAATATGCATCCCAACTAATCCATATACATTAAAACAGACCCGTAAGAGAAACGATCATGAAGATGAAGATAGTTTGTGTATTGGGGATGGCCTCTCAAGTGTTTTGAAATATAAAACAAAAATAATTTGACATTTTAATACCATCAGACCCAAGAGATTACAGGACATCTGTACCAAACTTATCTGAATAAGACCATTTTTGGAGTATGCTTACAGACTATTTTTTGTGTATACAAGCCAGATTTAAGACATTATAAACCCATGAAGAAAGAGCCGTAATTTGAACATAAAGAAAAAGAATAAAAATCAAATAGAGTGGGATTTACATACAAAATCCACGCAATGATTAGAATTAAAAATTCAAACACCTGGTTTTTTTAACATATACACACAATGATTAGAATTAAAAAAGACCAAATAGGACTGTTAAATGGTACTGATAAAACAGAGGTATCAGTATTTGGTGCACCTGATTTTTGCCCCGTGTTTGGAGTCACTAAAATCGTTGTTAGAGGAAAATAACATCTTCAATTTGTCGATGGATGATTTGGATCTTGATATGTGGAGATTTAGGTTACCTGATGGGCTTTGTCGGGGCTTGCTAGTGGGGACGATGAGTTCTGGTGATATGGACAGCAAGTTTTTGGTGAAGCAGTGCCAAAAATTGTTGGGAACGGTGAACATGATGACCATCAATCCAATATGAATGATTTGGATAAAATGAAGGGGAAAGGTTGGACGCTAATGGGTTCTGATTATGTATATAAAGAGAGAGAATGGGAAAGGTTGGAAGAAATAGAGGTTTAAGGAAATAAAAGGGATAGAAGAAAGGAACGATGCATCTGACGTGGCAATGTTACGTGAGAGAAAATAAAGAAAGATAATACTGTCCACGTGGACACTCTAAGAAGAGAGGAATCATTAACTCCCTTGTATAGCATTTTAAGGTATATAAAGATAAAGATAAAGATTCCAAATTTGATTTTTATTATTTTCAATCATAATATTTATTATATATCTAAAATTAGATATTTTCTTTATATTTGTATATGTGGCACCCCAATGAAACCATCATTCATATTTTATTCTCACTCTATAAATGTATCTTTCACGTTCTCAAAGACACTTGCACCACCACTCCCTCCCCTGTTTTAACTTTATCTACCTTTTTATCTTCCCTCTATTAGTCTCTACCTTTTCCTCCTTCATAGTTAACCTCTTGGAAACCACCCATTTTTATCTTCCTCCCTTTCCTCTTCCTACTTCATACCTATGAACCCACCTCTAAAAAACATTGTAAGACTTACATATCAATCATCTTCACAAATAGCCACATCCCTTCCTATTCCTCTTCCCAACCCTCTTTTTTTTCTTTATATAGTTATAATATTGATATTTAAATATCACACCTTAGCCTTGGTCTCATGCTCCCATGACACAGACATATAAAACCCTAAGAAATATATAGGTTTCTAGCAAAAGAGATCAAGAGGAAGAGAATTTCTTAAAATTATTTTCCATGGATGGAATTTTATAATTGATAATAAAATTAATGGGAGAGAAATATTTCATCCACACCCTCCTAGATGATATTTCTAACAACAAAAACCAAGTGCAGCCTCTTTTTAGAAGCCATACTCAATCTTATCGATTTCTTTACATACAATTTATGGCATATTTTCAACGATCACAATTGAGAAGATTGTTTGAAGTAGCTTTACGGTCCTTACATATTACTTAAACTTCTTCCTCTTAGGATGCTTCCTCCTTAAGGGGGGAGGCTTTCCCCTTTTTGGATATATGAATTTGTAGTATCTTGATAAATGACAAGTTATCATTATTGATTTCTCTTTTAAGTATATAATGTTCTTCAAATGCCAAAAAAACGGAGAAGATTATTTTTGCATCATTTTAAGTACTTATATGATTTTCATATGGATTTTTGATAAAGTTTCATTAACAAACCTCTTTCTATATATTAATCCTAAATGTTTATTTATGTTTTTTTTGTTAGATACATTGTTGTTTAAATTTAGTGTTGACCGTGGATTATTTTGAGTTAAAGGCCTTTATTTTATTTAAGTTTGAGTACACAATTAGAACATGCAGAATATTAATATTCCATTTATTTATATGTATAAAACTAATATTCTTGAGTTCATCTAAACCAATCATAGTGTAAAACGCTACGATATTAGTACTGAAGAGTCAAATCACGAGCTATAAATAATATACAACATAACAAGTTAGTTCCCTTACTTTCTCAAGTAGTTATATAATTGCAAACTTTATTATGTGGATATCACCGCTAATGGTCATAACTCTGCCTGTCTTAGAAATCTTGCAATTATTTCCGTAAAAATAAATAAATTTTAGGATCAAATATAAAAAAATCCCTCAAATATTTTTTAATACACACTTAGTCCAAGCCTTTTAATGTTTTCTTAGTGTCAATTTTGTTTAATGTTTTATCATTATTTGTCATTATATCTTTCAAAATCTAAAATAAAATATGAATAATGTTTGTGATGCTCTAAAATAAAATGTGAATAAAGTTTTTGATCCTCCTATAAGAACGATCCCCTTATCTTCTGATATCAATAAACCTACAGGAAGTTAAATTACACGTGAATTTTTAACTCAGATTTATAATTGAAGTACGTCTCTCTCTCTCTCTCACCCTTCTTAATTATGTATCTTCTTATTCAACATGGAATTATTATCCAAGAATAGCTTTTCTGAGGGTGAAGAGTCCTTACTTGCTTATCGTTAACTGATGAGTGTTTATCGTCGATGGGTACTAATATAATTTAATATGTATTTATAGGTTTCAATGATGGGACGTTCTTCTTATACATAAGAACCTTTATGATATTATATATTTATGAAATTGATTTAATGTCATACCAATTTGGGTTTATTAAGTTGATTTCAAAGGTTAGTATTCAAAAGTTAATAAATGGGTTGTCCTAGTTATTTGTTTCATTTGATGCTCCATGTGGGTATTTATGTACTTGTTTTCACCATATGAGAAACATTGAACACAAAACTTCTAAAAAGATGTTTGGAAGTACCTTTAAAGAGTTTGATGACATGGGTAGTATATTTTATATAATAGACTTAATTTTCATCATCACTTTTATTATACTATAACATCCTGTATTTCCATAACAATTAATTGTTAAATTGATTGTACTTGCATGTGACATTTGGTATGTCACTTAATATATCAGTTGAATGTTTGTATGTGACTCTTATATGTAATCGTGTTCGTGTTTTATGAAGTAACACTATAATATACGGTAATGAATTAATGAAATATTGACAGTGACTTAGTATTATGTGTGACAATGGAATAGTCAGGGACTAGGTGGCAAGGGTTTCATTGTTTTGATTATCTCCTCGTTACCAAAATCTACAAATTGTGAAGTAGTTTCTTATAGTATCGAGTCACGCAAAATTAATTAGTAATTAGATTTTAGTTAATTCGACTTATACCGACTTATTACTTAAATTAATAAGATATTTAATTTAATGGAATTTAGTATATTTTCGGTTGACCTTTGGGACGTTGCGATTGTCTATTTTTGACTTAAAAATATTAGGGTTTAAATCCATTGGTTTAGTACATGACTTAGGAATAGCTTTGCACTATTTGAAAGGTTATTTGGGTTTTTTAGGTTAGGTATTATGTGAGGACCAAGCCTAATTTCATGGGAAGATTACTACTTATGTTAATTAGTGTAACCTACAATATATTCAGGCTTAGAGGCTACGGATAAATGATTCTCTCAATGGGAAGGATATTTGTGGATTTTAGGCTTGAATTATCACAATGGGCCTAGGAAAAGTTTTCATCGTTTAAGAATTTAATAGTAGTAGTAGTAGTAGTAGTAGTAGTAGTAGTAGTAGTAGTAGTAGTAGTAGTCAATGGATTCTAGACTAAAACATATATACATGTGAATTTTAATCATCTAATGCATCATTAGTATTATTTAGCTTAATTTGGATGTTGATCCTTTATCCTATAAATAAATTGAGCAGTTTAAAGACAAAACTCTTAGTTTAGGGCATGAAATGGTATATATTGTTTTAATTAGTGTAAATCTGAACCATAGTTGATAATTTCCAAAACCCTCATGTTAATTCCATTAATTTAAATGAAATTTGAAATAAATTATGAATGTATGAAATTAAGAAGTTAAGGTTTTATCTACAAGGGTTTAGATCTCATATAAAGTCATTTTTGACGTGTTAGGAACATTGGTTGATTTATTATTCGTGGATTAGGGTTTTAGGTTTGTACTTTAGGTTTTGAGGTTGAAGAAACCGTATAATTTATAAATCTAGAATATGGCTTCCGTGTGCACGACTTAAAAGTGCCCCAAGCACACGACTAGGAATATGGCTCATGAGCACATTTATGGAAGA
Source organism: Sambucus nigra (assembly GCA_949130495.1). Lineage (NCBI taxonomy): Eukaryota > Viridiplantae > Streptophyta > Magnoliopsida > Dipsacales > Adoxaceae > Sambucus > Sambucus nigra. The sequence continues at coordinate 374,929,426 of OX422214.1, read as the reverse complement.
AGGTTTAGTTTGGTTGAATTTTCAACAGGCAATGTTCGTAAAGGACATGGTCATAGTCAGAGGAGAGGCCTTTGGATTCTGTTTGGAAATAATATATGAAATTTTATGTTCGGTCGATGTATATAAAGTTAGATTATATTTCTTAATTTATTGGGAGATAGTTAATTTAGAATTATGCTTCTTTAGTAATCCTTGAGTATATTTGTCACACCTTTCTTTTTGGTATGAATTTACAAGAATGTATATATATAAAGAAATGAATTAAAGCTAAGGCGAAAAATAGAACTTTATTCATTATTAAAATGGTACATAGTGTATTACCACCGCAGGGGTGAATTACATTTTATTATCAACTCGAACTGCAAAATAAAAAATATAAAAGTGCCACTCCTTGCTCCCATATGGGTTAGTCTCCACCCAAACAGTCACAAACGCAAACAGGTGACTGGTTTGTGTCACAAAAGGGGAAACAATACTATTCTCTTTCTCATGGGCCATTTGGAGGAAAAAGGAATTAGAACACATGGGCTAAGAAGCTTTGAAAATTTTAGAGAAAATATTTGTATAAATGAGAGGTCGAGTATATGTAGAATTCAGTGTTTATCAAATGAAGCGAACCTAAATGTTTCTCATAATCACATTGTAATACCCCGTAATTTTAATGATTTTTAATTTTGGGATTAATTAACCTAAATGGGGAATTTATTTACAATAACTCTGGATTTAATTAAATAATTACTAGCGCGATGAGAGTTAGTATGTATTGATGTGAATTATGTTGAATATTACTTGGGTGAGTAAAGTAATATGTAATTATGAATTAATTGTCATGAGCGAATAATATGACAATTATGGAAATTAAGTGGGGATGCGTGTGTCAGTCATGTCGGGACACAAGTTAATAAAATAAAAATTAATTCCTTTATTAACCACCCATATGATCATTTTCGAGTGCGCCAAAGTGTCCAAAAGGGTCAAGATAGTCAGAAAAGCCTACCCGGGGGTTCCGTTTGGGTCCTAGGGCATTTTTATGCCAAATCGGCACCCCTAAAGGGTATTTTAGTCATTTGTATTTGTGGGGTAATTAAACCCACGAAATTTCTAAGTCTATATCCGGTTCTAGGGTTAGACTTTGTAAAGGTATCAAACACAAATGCATGGGAAGCCATAGTAGCAAGAGAGGAAGGGTTTTCTAAGGCTTAAACCACCATTGGAGAACCATTTGCACCACCACAACAGCCAACGTATATATCAGAGAGAGAGGATTAACCCCATACCTTTCATCACCAATGGACCAGACCTGCTACATAAGGCAAGTATTATCTTGTGTAAATTTATGGTAGATATATGATCCTTGTTAGATTAGGAAAACCTTTTTATGAAAATCTCATGTTTTAGAGGAATTTAGATAGTGTAAATCAAAATTCTTGGGTGAATATTCGAATGGAATAGGATCATTTATGGATATAGAACCAAACCCACATTATTAAAATCAAATGTATTAAAGAAATCTGGAAATTTCACGTTGAAGTGAAAACTAGGGTTCTTGAGACTAAAGATGGAAATTGGGCGAATTTATGCATGTTGATGTTGTTTAAATGATTTTGATACGTTTGGAATTGTTCATACATGTTAGTATAAGTTATGGATTTCATATATATCAACTTGGAGAAGTGTAAAGATGAATTTGTTTGTTAAAAATCTTTAAACCCATAACTATTAAGAAAATCTAGGCAAATAACTATTCGATCGATCGATCAACTCAAGAATGTCGATCGATCGACCCATTTCATCGATCGATCGACTCCCCTGGGAAATGTGCCTTGTTTTCTTTTTAATATTTGATTGAATACCAACATTTAGAAATATTTGGTGTGGATTAATTAATCATAATGAGACTTAGGAAAGGGATATAGGATATACTTAAGACCCGAAAAATATTATGTATGCATGGGATTGAATGGGGAAATTACGAGTGTTAATCGAATGAGTTACGATTAGAAATTATGTAAATTTGGGTTTAAATTGGATAAACGATAATTTAAGGTTAATACCCCTAGTGGGGGTATATTTTAGTTACAACAATAACCCAAGGAAGAGAAGTTAACTTAGTAACCGGTTTGGGATAAGGTAATTATAGTTATGCGATGTAAGTTACCGCGTTAAATAAAATACTGCATAGGATATTAGAGATATAAATATACTTCGAATGAGACATGTAAAATGGGACATGCTTATACCTACATGGATTTTATATATATACCTAGGTTGTATGATTACCTATAGTGTGGATTATTATTTGAAATGCATCATACCGCACTACTTGTTATCACATAAGTTTTTGCGCTAGGAAAGTCCTATTCTTATGAGCCCATCGGGGGAATACGGACTTGTACCTTAGAACCATAGAACCATAGAACCTTGGTCTAGCCTATCAGTGAGTGATAGTGCAGACAGTCATAGGGGTGAGTGGGTATGTGCATCTCCCTTATGACTTGGAACAATGATTCACCTCCATTATTTGTGATGTGTGCTTTATATGGTTCTTGAGTGATTATGAACCTATAGTACTTCATATAGTATGTGATATACTGGGACTTGATAATAGAGTATGAAGGCACCATAGCTAAGTCTCGGGGTGCTTTATAAGTATATATCTATTATGATAGTGATGACTATGTATGTATTGGTGATTATTCTACCATGTTGCCTAGTAGATGAGAAGCGTATGGTATATAAAATATGTTAGAATTACGGGAACTTATGCGAGTAAAGAAATAATTGAATCGATTAATAATTATTGGAAATGCAAAAATGTAATATTCGGGTAATATGAGTGGACATAATGACTTAGTCACCATAATGAGAGGCTTAAATCAAACCAGCTAGGTGGGACTGTATAACTAGGATGGGTTAGGAGTATATGTTAGGCGTGCACAATAGTTGAGAGGTGAGGATTTCAAGTGAGAGCACGTGACTAACATGTATACAATATCTGGTATTTATGCAATTTAAATACTTGCTGGTTTAAAAATATTTTTAACCTGGGCTCTGACCCATTTTCTGTCAAATCTATTTTGTTTTTGTAACAATCTTTTAGGTGCCGAGCCACAGGGACGCCAGGTGTAGGATTTCCATTTAGTTGACGTGTTGTAGCTGCTGTGGAAGTTACATGACCTCGGTATTAGACGCCTCTACATTTATCCTTGATTCATTCAGAGACATTCTTTTCAGTCAGGACATGTTGACCATTCTTATATAGATATAGTAGTTTACAGACAATCATTTACTTGTGAGTTGTTGAATTTACTTCATTCAGATTATTTTATTTGGGATTTTTACTTGAAGTGTTTACTCCATAATCAGTTTATTTTATTATGTCATTTTAATTCCGATGAGTTGATATTGGATGGTGAATGTTTAGTTAATCTTTTAATTGCTTATATGTCTTAATTAAATAAAATTAATAAAATTTGGCATCTGTTTTTAAATAGTAGGTGGTTAGTAATTAATAAAAGTTTTCATTAGTAATGCTAACACTGATTCCAACTGGATATTCTGATTGAAATTTAATAAAGGACTTATCACTCGATATTTAATTAAGCAGGGTGCCACACACATTAGAAAAATCAAGGATATTTGAATTGATAATCCCATACTTACTAGCTCACTAAGGGGAATATAAATAAGTAAGCCATTAGTATAACCAAATAAAATCAACTGAAAACCTTCTGGGAAAATGAATCCTCTAGGCACACAATTAAAGGGGCACTCATATGTATATACCTAAACTCCGAGCTCTCAATCATCTAAGACCATAAGCCAAGTAGAAAAATCCTATAGGATAACACGACAGTCTACTCCTTAGTTATTACTGATGCTTTTATATTAAGTAATAATGCTCAAAAGTGCAAGGTGAACTAAATAGTCACAATGAATTGTTATGATATCAATTAATATATGGGAAGTGTTCAACTTGATCTGAATGATCATAATTAAAACAATGGGTGATATAATAACATATGATTATGGTAATTTCTACACATAATTGGAATAAAATAGGGCTCTCAAGGAATAATATCAATATCAATTAAACAAGTACGCAAAAATTATTATCAAACAGGTAAAATGACCCACTTGATCGGTAGTTTTGAATTTTTGACGGATCAAAAAAGGATATTGGAAGGAGTTTTCTCGATTATCTGTATACAAATGTTTGAGTGAATAAGTATTTGAGGCTAGTTTTGGTCAATTTATAAAAAAAACTATGTATTTAAAGTTTCAAGGGTTTAATTATAAATAAATTGGGAATCTAAAATCTTAGGCTTAGGGTTAAATTTGATCTTTGGCGCACAAGACTTTTTGACTTAATATATTTTAAATTACTTGTAGACAAAGTTTAGCGTAGAAATTCATAAGTTGAAAAAGTTATGAGGGGTAAAGCATTTCAAACTTAAAACCTCATTTTTCCATAACTTTAGCTAGGCTTGGCCAAACACTAAGTTCCCTTATACCATTTGATCCAAAAAAATAAAAGAAAATACCAGAAAAATAAAATAAATATATTGGAAAAAAATTCGAAATATTTTGATGGGCTACGCGCCCTCATTCATGTGGTAAAGGTTTTGTGGTCAAATAATTCACGTTCAACCTCTTGATTTTTGACCTTAGGGTCTGAAATCTTTGACCTGATATATCTCCTTTATTTTTAAACGAATCCTTATTATTTATAACAAACTCAACCTAAAATTTCATAAGTAATCCAAATATATAAGTTTTATGGATCGAGGTGAAGTATATATCGAGTTCCATAACCGTGTGTTTTTCAGAAATTTAGACTTAACAGTCTAAGCATTTAAAAGGATGCAGGGACTCTTATGAACATGGTTTGGTTTCTACTATATTAAGGATGAGTTTGGTTTTTATTTCAAGGCTTAAGGTTATTCGTGTGAGGAGAATTCACAATTTTGAAGAAGAAAACACTTTCGATAAATTGAAGCTTATTGTTTAAATTTATGGGTTTTGATCATTGCTCTAGAGTTTCTAAAGTCCTAATGAACGAGGTCATATCATCAAACCCGAGTTATAATCATTATATCAAAGTTCACCATTAAATATCAAGCTTTAATGGAAGATTTTTCCTATTTCTTCACCTTGGGGTTGTTTTACGTGTAAATTTTCTACTGTTTTGATGGATATAGGCATAATAAATCAATTGGAGTTGAAATAATTGAATTTAATGCATAAAAAGATATGTTACCCGATTTGAGAGAAAATTTGAGTTTTTGAAATTGAAGAGGCGAATTCTAATGGCTTAGCTCGTGGGATATTTATAATGTATGAGAAGGGAGTTTGATTAGTTCGAATGGGAGGTGATTTTTTCTAGGTCTTTGAAGAATAAATGCATATTTACTTGAACCTCACATGTCTGCATGGTTCAAACATGTTATTTTTTAACTTATCTGCTTATGTGGAGGCTAAGGTTGATTGTAAATATTAAATAATTGGGTTTTAGACCTTGGCTGTTAAGGTATATACTTATATAGACTTAAAAATGTTTTTTGGGTAAAGTTTAGGGGTATATTTGTAATTTTAAAAGTTATGGGGAACTAATTTTTATTTCTAGTTAGTTGAAGTCTAAACGGTCAATTTGATATAAAGTTGGGATCTAGGGGTTTAGTGTAAGTCAAGTTATGGTACTTTGAAATATTCAGGGTCGAATTTTTAATTATTGAAACTTTACGGATACTTAGTTAATTTAATCATTTTACAGGTTTTGTAAAGTAGTTTAATCCTTCTTTTGAATATGCTTGAGTTTATACATTCTAGGAGGGCTTAAATTGATATTATGGTATGTTTATTCATGTATGTATATTACAATATACCTACCTAAAAAATATTTGTCCTTGAATTTACCATAGAAGAGATCAGGATACTGGTCTTTCATAGCCTGTTATGATTCCCATATAGCTTGTTGTTGTTTTTTGTTTTCCCAAAGTACTTTGACTATGAGGATTTCCTTATTCCTGAGACGTTTCACTTCACGATCCAAAATTTGAATAGGATTTTCAAATTCATGATTTGGTTGAACAAAAATTTCTTTCCACGTAATAGTACGAGAGGGATAAAAAATATTATGACATAATTGGGACACACAAATACATTATGAATATTGGAAAATTCCACTGGTAATTCTAATTGGTAGGATACAGGGCTAATACGATTAAAAATAGTGAAAGGTATAATATATCTTTGGGCTGATTTTCCTTTCCTTCCAAAGTGCAAATTTTTTTTTGATAATCACCCAAAAGTGTTATATTTATACCACGAATAAATGCATTTTAGTCGTTTATTTGTAATAAAAATGGTCTTATGTGCGTTAATATTTATTGTATAGGTCAATTGTGCGTTGCGGGGTTCAAGCACATATATTAAGGCAAATGCGCATAAATGGAGCGAATTCCCCATTTTCGTACCTTAACCAATACCTAATCCTGTAACCTTAGCCTAGCCCTGACCTTCCCAAATCTTCACCCGAGCCCGTATGTTGAATTTGTGCTTTTTACATTTTTCTTAGATTTTTAGTTTGACTCGTTTTATTCTTACGATTTATTTTTTATTTATTTAGAATTTTCTAAATTTTCATTTTCATTTTCATTTCTATTTTTATATTTCTTTTTAATTAGTGTTATTTTATTTTGATTTTGATTTTTATTAGTTTTTAGTTCTTAGTCTTATTTTATTAGGATTATTTTTTGTAGGAATTCATTTATTTTTTGTTTTATTTGATTTTACATTTTCTTTTTAGGATTTTAGTTTTAGTTTTAATAGATTTTTATTTTTATTTCTTTTTAGTTTCATTTTTTATTTGAGTCTTTACTTTATTTTTAGAGTAAGATTTTATTTTTATATTTATATTTTTATTGTTTTTTTTAGTTAGTTAGTTTTTATTCAAAGGTGCAAATTAAACACACACATAAACTTACCTACACACTATCCTTCACCTAAACTAAACCCTCCAACAACACACCGATTCCCCTACACCTTCACAAACACTAACTTCCCTTACCATCTTCTCCACCCAACACTCTATCTCCTCTCTATCCTCCATTACCAACCATAAACCCCAAATCAACCACACACCCATTTCTTCCCTCCATAACCCAAACTTCTCACCTCTCACCTAAAATCTCCAAGACCTAATACCCGCCACCCAGCCTCACCTACGAGGCTGGGTGGGAGTTTGATACACCCGCTGGTATCAAACTCCCAACCTGACCTACCTGCGCAAAATAACTCGACCCCTACACCTGAGCCATAACCTCCGTCAACCCGAAGCCCTATACAGTCCGTCCAACCCAAAACCCGCCTCTTATACCCAGCTACAACCTGAATTAAAACCGCCCCTCCCTCCGAACCTACACCTGCTGCCCCGGATTGTAACATCCAACAGATCGAAACCTGTCAGACATCAACAAACCAGCAACCCGACGCCCCCACCTCCTGCCGACGACTTAACCTCCACGTTTCTTAAACCAGATGGAACCCATTCGAATCCACGGCCCGACCTCTGCTTAACCAACCGAAACCAACAAGTCCCAATCACATTTGCCGCTTTACTTGTGACCCATTTCCCATTCTTCCTAAGCCACGATTTCCTTCTCCACCTATTAAGAAACCAAAAACAAAGACCAAATAAATGCCCACATGTATTTAAAATCCATTTAACCCCTTTTACCCATTATACCCCCAACACATGTTTTGTAACCCACTTATCTCATTTTCCCATCTTGCCCTCATAATAGATCTGATTTTTCTCCCACCTCATACACCCCATAACCACATGCTCACCCCTAGCCAATTTCCACATATACCCCTAGATTCATGTGCACTATTTAAGGAAGACTTGAAGACCCAATTTGGGAGGCTTTTGTAGAGAGAATTCTAGAGAGAGTTAGAGTAGAAGATAAATTAGGGAAATATTTTGTAAATAGTTTTTATTTTTATTTTGAGAGATTTGTGAGGATAAATTGTAAGTAATTCAATTGAGTATTATATTGAATTGATTATTATTGGATACTCAAAGTGAATGGATGATGTGCAAATTCAAGGATTGGAGTTCAATTTCACTCAAAGAGATTTGATTTGATTGTTCTATTCTCTACCTTTATTTTAATTGCCTAGTGTGGTGACAATTATTACGCGACACAAGTAGATAGGAGAAAGGCAATCACCAAGCAAGAGTAAGGACTATAAAATGACAATCACACAACAAAGGATGTACATGGTTTAGCGAATAAGTGCCTACGTCCACGGTGGTGCAGTCGGTGTTATTTCTATATACTCCGGAGAGTGGTTACATAGAATATATCTTGTCCTTTACCCCGAATCTAGGGTTTAATATATACACGTTCATTTGAATAAGTGGGGGAGTTGGACTCCCCCACGTCCTCCATCTATCCCTTGAACCTCCCTTAATGGGAACATGGGAAGAGAATGGATCATAATCAAAATAAGAAATGGGGGGTCTAGACTTTGGGCCGCCAGAATTGGGATACTCGTCTAGGCCCATCATATTAATTTCGGGTACCCACAATTGCCCCTAAGTTTATTGGGCCATATTTTGGGGATCAAGAAATTTAAATGATTTGCCATAATGGTTGCTTCGTATCTCGTGCAACTCTTTGAAAGTTGGAGAACCGATTTTGGCGGCATCCGCTTCGAGGTCTGTGAATTATGATTAGCAACATTTAAAGGTTTTCTAGAACAGTTACCTTTTGTCCGTTGTTTCAACCTTCCCAGCATTCTTCCCTTCCCTGTGAGCTCTAGCGATTCGTATTTTATTCTCTCAGTCTCCATTCTCATTGCTTCCATATTATTTGAGCTCATGATTCTTCATCGTTCGAGTCGAACTTCCATATTATAAGTCTCCTGTGCCTTTTCTCCATACTTTCTCTTTAAATTTGTAGTTTTCTAGGGTTTTCCGATGGCGAAGATTGGGAATAGGTCGGTCTCTGAATTTAGGAAGTTTTATAACATCCCAGAGTGGGCAGATATTGAGTGCCGCGCTTCCCCCTTAGAAACGTTAGAGATATAGAGGAAGCCCTTTGGCTCCATGTTTTGTTGCTTTCCCAAGGGGGACTCACTTTTCCTCCCAACAATCTGTTCTTGCACTTCTTTGGATATTTCAATATTATTCCTGCACAGTGCTCACACAATGTGTGGAAGATAATTAATGGCATCCATAGAATAAATCAATTATATGGTACCAAGTTAGGGCTTGCTGAGGTCTGCTTTTTCTATTCTTTTTCTCGAACCAGTTCTAGTGTCCTCTACCTCAAAACCAGGAGTCCTGATAGGGTATTGGCAGTAAACCTACCTGATTCCCATAAGGACTATCGGCAAGAGGGCTTACTTGCTAGAACTTTGAAGTTTTCTCCCTAGTTTGAAGGGTCGAGGTATGATAGGTTCTTTGTTACCTTTTATGGCGAAGAATACATAGGTAGACTTTGCTCTGCTCTTTTAATTTTTGTTGACTTGTGATCTTTTTGACTTTTCTCTGTTTTGCCTTCAGCGAAATCAAAAAATTAGGAACCTGCTCTCAGCGAGGTTCGTATCTCCGAATTGGTAAAGGCCTAGAATATTAGGGAGCCTTTAGTTGACGACGAGCATCCTCAGTCTGCTACTTTTTTGCTCGAATACAAGAACGTTGGCTCCAATTTTATAGCGAGGCCGGTGGACAGTATCACTGAGTTTGATACTTCTGAAGATACTGCTGCAGATCCTATCCAGTTGGACGAGGAGGAGAGCAGCTCTAAAAGAGATATCGCGGGTGGTACTGGAGGTAATTTGGGTGAAGGCAGCTCTAGTAGTAGCAGTTCCTCTGAGTGTGGGGAAGTTTATGAAGTTCGAGGGTCGTCGATCACATCTAGAAGTTCGAGTGAGGAGATGGCTCCTCCAAGGAAGAACTTAATTCGGGATGATGATGATGAAGATCATGTGCTCCTCACCCACAGGTCGAAGAAGGAGAAGTCTAGCTCTGGGGCCGTGGCTACTGGTTCTCGATCTTCTGCTCTGGAGCAGGAGAAGAAGAGGAAAGAAGAAGAGCAAGTAAGGGAGAGAGAGAGAAAAAGGGAGGAGGAGAGGAAGAAGGTGGAGGAGAAGAAGAGGATAGAGGAGAGGAGAAGAATGGAGAGGGAGAAAGAGGAAGAGAGGAGGAATATGGAGGCGAGGACAAAGGCTGGGCAAGCCTTAGTCCCAGTGTCTGCCCTGCCTGAGGGGGCTTCAGTTGTAATTTCTCCTCAGTTGGCCCCCGCACTGCTCGAGAGAGAAGTTCTTCCTGATGATCGCCAAAGGGCGTTGGGGTCTGATCAACTGTCCCTACAGGCTAGCCAGAGGCTAGCTTTGGTAAGACTATTCCCTTTTCCCCAATGTTTTAATGAATTCCATTATTTCTTTCTTCTAATATTTATTTCTTCCTGCAGTTTGTGACCGACTTCACTGTGCTTTATCGTTCTCGCGATGAGCTGGTGAAGAAAAATAGTGAACTGGATAGAGAGAATACTACCTTGAGGTTGAAGGGTATAGAGCTCAAAGCTGGTTTCAAAGACGTTGATGCTACTCGGATATCATCCGATCTGGCTCTTGCTACAGCCAATCGGTAGAATGATGTGGCAGTTAAAGAGCTGCGAGAAGCCTACGACCTGGTTTGCTCAAGAAAGCTGGCTGTCACAGAGGAGAATAAGGTTCTGACCAAGCAGTTAAAGGAGAAGGAGTCCCCACCATCAAGGAGGATTCATACAAATCCGGGTGGACTTCTGCATATAAAAATGCTAAGGTTCAGATAGGCTTTATCAGCCGTTTGAACTTCAAGAAGGGTTGGAACAAGGCCCTTTTAGCTGCTAGGGTTGATATCGGCTCTCCTCTGTTCGACGAGCACGACTCGGGTCCAAAGATGACTGTGGATGAAAATTCTCCTTCCCCTACTCTTGAGGGTGTTGATCCTGTCTCCAAGTCCCTTGTTGTGGCAATTGAGGTTACCCCTGCTAAAGGCGGTGCTCTTACTGATGCTGATAAAGGGAAGCAACCATCACCCTCTAAGCAACCCGAGGTTGCTAACTAGTTGTCTTCTAGGATTACTTTGTATTTTCGCTTTTTTTTGTCTGTAAATTTTATTTTTGCTGCTCGATGTACTTTTAATCTTTATCAATGAAAAAGTTTCTTTTTCCCAGTGTACTGATTCTATCTTTTTTTTCAATGTCTTCTTATGTCTTGTAGTTGGTTAATGTAGAAGAGTATATTCCTGCCACATCTCAATTGGGTAGGACCCTTTGTCCTAATGCGATTCCTCAGGTTCGCAAGGCCTTTGTTAAGCTTTGCAAATCCCTTAGGTCTAGGAATCAAAAGTATAAGGATCAGTCTGAGCTTGTGGACAAGTTGAAGGACATGATCCAAGAGATGGAAGAGGTTGGTGCTTCAGTGCAAGAAGAGGTGAATGCATTGAGAGCAAAGCTTCTCGATGCTTCTAAGATCAACCAGGTTGGTGAGATGATTTAGCAAGAAAATGAAGCTTTAAGGAAAGAGGTCTCGCGTCTTAGGGAGCACGCGCTGAGCACCGCTCCTTCAGGGTTGCGAGGCTCTTCATCAATGCAAGCTAGGGATGGCTCGAGTGTTGTTCCCCCTTTACTGCGAGGTTATTCATCGACACGAGCTAGGGCTGGATCGAGCGATGTTCCCCCTGTACTGCGAGGTTCTTCATCGACGCGAGCTAGCAGGAGCACCAGGAGCTGAGATAGGGAAATTGAAGAGCTTCGAGAGAGGGAAATGGAAGAGCTTCGCGGTGATGTCCAGCGAGCATATGTGATCGTTGCTTGGCTTCAAAGGGATGTTACTCGGCTGCTGCACCTATTTAAAAAAGGACCTCGGCGGGTATGGGCCGCTGGTTACGATCAGGGTTGGCAAGATGCTCCGACCAGGCTGAAAGAGTTTAAGAAGATCTCCTTCATCAGGGGGTGGTTGAGTGCATTGAGGGAGATACAATTTCTAAGGAATTCAATGCTCTTGTATCGCCATGAAATCTCCCCTTTCTCTCATATGCCCAATCCCTTTCAGAGAGATGATCAATGGATACCCATTGATGCCATCCCTCGGCAGCTGCTGGAGTCGGATGCTAATGATATTGAGGAGGGGTTATCCCCTCATCCTGATGACGGCCGAAGGCCCCAAGTGGATGATTACCTTTCTCAGAGGCCTCATCCTCATTAGGATTTCACTAGTAGCTTCTCTGTATATTTTTGTTGTGTAAATTCTTTGGGCGAGCTCGCCGACTAAACATATATCACCATTGTTGTAAATATGATTAATATAATTTATGTTTTAGGGTAATTTAGCCGACTAAAGAAGTGCATTATATTCTCCAAGTTCTTACTCCTTTGTGATCTTCTAAGTTTTTATTATCACGCAAGTGTCCTCCCAGTCCAGTATAACATCAAGATAGAATTGTGCACCACTTTACCTTTTAGGTCATGTTGTCACACTCCCTTAGGACTAAGTGTGGCAATTGGCGAGGACACACCTGGTGTTGGATATTCCATCCAATCAGGATTTTATTTAGGCAAAGAAGGTTTGGTGACCAGTTTAGATTTTGCCATTTTGCCTAAGGATCTCCTGTAGGGCTTCATATATTTCCAGGGGCAATGTCAAGAGGTCTTTCGTGTTTCATAACGACAACTTGAGGAGGGACAATTCCTTGCTATGATGTGATGATCAATGCGTCTGTTATTTGGACAAGATGTGAGATAAAGCTCGTATATCTGTTACTCATTAGAATGCAACCGTTTTAAATACCTTTGATTAACGACAAGGAAAACAAACTTCTAGTTCCATAACAAAGAATAAAAGAAAGAGCTAAAAATCGAATCTCTTGAGATTGGCTGCATTCCATGCTCGTTGTATTTCTTTGCCTTCCATCATTTCTAAGTGATAGGCGCCCTGCAGATCGTCTCTTGTTATCTTGAAGGGTTCTTCCCAGTTTGTTCCTAGCTTGCCATCTGATGGTTTTACTGCACTGCCCAGGACTTTTCTCAGGACGTAGTCCCCAACTCAGAATGTCCTTAGGTTGACCCTTTTGTTGTAATGTCTTACGAGCTGTTGCTAATAGTTTTCTAGTTTTACTAGGGCTAACTCTCGACGCTCATCGACTAGGTCTAGCTCAGCGAGTAATGCTGTATCATTATGGCACTGGTCGACAAGGTTGGATCTCATTATTAGAAAATCGGCTTCTAGTGGGATGACTGCTTTCATCCCATATGTCAGTGAAAATAGGGTTTCTCCTGTTGCTCTCCGTGGAGTGGTTCGGTAAGCCCATAGAATGTGTGGTAATTCATTTACCCATGCGCCTTTGGCTTGCTCCAATCGCTTCTTTAATCCGTCGATCACAGTTCTGTTGGAAGCCTCAGCTTGGCCATTGCTCTAAGGGTAGGCCACCGAATTGAAGTGGTATCTGATACCGTGTTCATTATAGAAACTCTGAAAAGAGCCACTTTTGAAATGTGTTCCAATGTCGGTGATGATGGTTCTGGGGATGCCAAAACGAGTGATTATGTTTCTCCATATGAATCTTATCATATCTGTATCTCAGATGTTCTCCAGGGGTTCCGCCTCGATCCATTTGGTGAAGTAATCGGTTGTAACCAATAGATATTTGCGATTGTCGATGGCGGTGCGCAGTGGTCCCACGATGTCAATTCCCCATTGGGCAAATGGCCATGGGCAGGTTAGTGATTTTAGGTCGCTAGCTGGTTGGTGGACCATAGGAGCATGAAGTTGGCATTTCAGGCACTTGTGGACATATATCGCAGAGTCCCTTTGCATAAATGGCCACAATAGCCCTCCTACATTGCTCGAAAAGCTAGAGACCTTCCTCCTTCATGAAGCTCATATAGCACTTTCTCGATATTCCCTGGGTGAACGCATTGGAGGTAGGGTCCAAAGAAGGATTTCTTATACAAGTTGCCCTCTGGGGATAAGTGAAAGCGAACAACTTTGACTCTTATCTGGTGGGCGGTCTTCTTGTCATCCGGGAGCGTTCCATCCTTCAAATAATCCCTTAAGGGGTCCATCCAGCTGGGAGATGATCCCACCTGGAGTACCTGTTCCACGTCTAGTGGCTTGCTGCCTGGTTTATGCTCGGATGAGTGAGGAAATCAATGGCGATGGTTCTTTTTAGGTCGGAGTCGACTGCCGACCCCAGGGCTGCTAGGGCTTTACCATGGCTATTTTGCCCTCTAGGAAACTGCTGGACATTGATCTCTTCGAAGCTCGCCATTAGTTTTTTCACTAAGGCGAGGTAAGCTGCCATACTTTCATCTTTTGCATTTTAGTCTCCACTTATCTGATTGGAGACTAATTGGGAATTGCCGAACACCTGTAAATTCTTTGCCCCCAAAGTGTGCGCCTTGTGGAGGCCGACTATTAGGGCTTCATATTCTTCTTCATTGTTGGAGGCTGCAAATCCAAGCCTGATTCCTTGTTCAAGGATTGTATTCTCTGGAGTAATGAGGACAATGCCTATCCCTGCCCCCTTTGAGTTGGAGGCTCCATCAACAAATAGTTTCCAGGTTTCCTCTGTCATTTGGTTCTCCTTTTGCCTTGTTGGTTGAGGTTGGTTGGAAGGTTCCTCGCCCTTGAATTCGGTTATGAAATCAGCAAGGATCTGCCCCTTGATTACGTTCCTTGGTTGAAATTGGATGTCAAATCGCTCGAGCTCGACTAACCATTTAGACAGTCTTCCCGACAAATCCGCTTTCCTTAGGATTGCCTTAAGGGGGTACGATGTTAGGATGATGATATTATGGGCTTCGAAATAGTGCTTCAGCTTCCTCGAAGCCACTACTAGTGCAAAGGCGAGCTTCTCCAGTGGTAGGTGCATCTGCTCGGCGTCTAGTAGGGTCTTGCTCATGTAATAAACAGGGTGCTGAATACCTGCAACCTCTCATAGTAACGCAGAGCTGAGGATGTGGTTAGAAACGGAGAGGTACAGGTACAAAGAATCTGTTTGCCGAGGTATAATGAGCAGTGGTGGAGAGCTTAAGTACGCTTTGAGCTCGTTCAATGCTCTCGAGCAATCTGGGATCCACTCTACCGTTTTGTTCCACTTTAGAAGCTAGAAGAAAGGCTTGCATTTCTCGAACGATTTAGATATGAAGCGATTTAAGGAAGCGAGCATTCCAGTGAGCTTCTGTACGTCCTGGATTGTTCGAGGAGGTTTGACCCTATTAACTGCATCAATCTGGTCTGGGTTAGCCTCTATGCCTCTCTTGCTGACCAAGTACCCAAGAAATTTTCCTGACTGGACACCAAAAGAACACTTGCTCGCATTAAGTTTCATTTGGTATTTCCTGAGGATTTTGAAGGTTTTTGACAGGTCTGAGAGGTGGTTTTCTTTCTTCTTGCTTTTAACGAGCATGTCATCGATGTAGACCTCCATTGTGTTTCCCATTTGGACCTTGAACATCTTGGTGACTAGCCGCTGATAGGTTGCCCCTGCATTCTTGAGCCCAAAGGGCATGACCTTGTAGCAGTATAATCCGACTGTCGTGATGAACGTCGTTTTGTCCTGGTCTGGGGCATATAAGGGGATCTGATGATACCCTGAGTATGCGTCCTGAAAACTCATTCACTCGTTAGCTGCAGTGGCGTCTACTAGTTGGTCTATTTTTGGGAGGGGGAAACTATCCTTAGGGCACGATCTATTGAGGTCAGTGAAGTCGATGCAAACTTTCCACTTCCCGTTGCTTTTTGGAGCCACTACTGGGTTGGATAACCACTTGGGGAATTGTACTTCCCATATGGATCCTGCTTCCAGCAGTTTTTCAACTTCTTTTTCTACCGCTTTTACCTTCTCGGGTGCGGTTTGCCATGCCTTCTGGGTGATTGGTTTGAAGGTGGGGTCGACATGCAACTGATGACAGACCATACTAGGATCGATTCCAGGTAGCTCGTATGGTTCCCATGCGAAAACATCTACGTTGCGTCTCAGCAGAGTTGTCAATTCCTTCTGTTCCTGGTCAGTGAGAGATGCTCCAATCAAGAAGACTCTATTACTTTCGCCATCTCCAGCCGTAACTTCTACTAGGTCCTCGATGACCCGTTCAGAGGGGAGGAGCCTGGTTTCCTCTATTCCAGGTCTTCCATACTTTAATTGTTATTTAGAAGGTGTCAGACCTTCTTCAACTTTCTCGCTGGGCTTTGGTCGTAAGGATGCTATGAAGCATCTTCTTGCCATCGCTTGATCGCCGTGGATATCCATCACTCCTCGCTCAATTATGTAGTTGAGTTTTTGATGGTAGGTCAAGGAGACTGCTTTCATTTCGTGGAGCCATCCCCTGCCGAGGTGGCTTGGTATGGTGAGTCGATGTACACCACCAAAAACTCAATCATCTTAGAGACGTTTCCCGCGTGAACTGGCAGTACAATTTTTCCCAGGGGCATAGTTATTTTTCCAGCGAAGCCAACTAAATGGACAATAGCTTCCTTTAGGTCGGAGACACTTAACCTCAATTTTCTGAATAGGTCGAGATACATTACCTCAGATTAGCTTCCTTGGTCGACGAGCAACTTGTCGACGTCAAAGTTAGCTATTATGAGGG
Organism: Sambucus nigra; assembly: GCA_949130495.1. NCBI lineage: Eukaryota > Viridiplantae > Streptophyta > Magnoliopsida > Dipsacales > Adoxaceae > Sambucus > Sambucus nigra. The sequence continues at coordinate 374,912,777 of OX422214.1, read as the reverse complement.
TAATGATCAAATCATCGTGATGTGGGGTTCTTACTCCCACCAGATCTTCATCTGTGAAAATAATATGCTTGTTATAGTTGACGTCATCTGCTCGTCGATACTTTCCAGACTGTGACTTTGCTGGATCGATCTGAAAAGCTTGCATTACCGATGTAAGTTTCTTCACCTCCATCCGAGATGAATTTCCTTGGATCTGCTTGTCATCAGATGCCTCATGAATCACCGCGAACTCATTTCCAACATCATCTTCAAGCACGTTGTCAGGTCTCGCCTCTCTATTGGAAGCCACTTTCTCTGCCTTTTTCTCCACAAACTCGTTCAAATGCCCGGATTGGGCTAGCTCTTCGAGGTGGGAATTAAGAGCTTTGCAATGCTCAGTCTTATATCCCCCTCTTTGTGAAAGGCGCATCTCAGCGCATTATTCCTTTTTATGGGATCTCCTCCCATCTTCCTGGTGCACTTGATGAATGGCTCGTCCTTGATTTTTGTGAGAATTTTGTAAATCGGTTCCTTGAAGACGGTGTTGACTACCTGAAATGCTTTCGACACATCATTGTTTCTTCCATTCTTAAAGCCATTTTTTCCCCCGTTCTTTCCTCCCTTCTTCTGGTTCTCAATTTTGTCATTGCCCTTGGCAGTGAGTTTAGCTCGACCGTTTTCCCCTGTACTGAGGCGGGTGACATCTTCCACCTTAGCGTACTTCTCAATGCGAGACATTAGGTCCTCAACACTCATAGCCTCCTTCTTCGTCAGTGACTGGTACAGAAGGGAAGAGCTGGGTAACCTAATTTTGAAAGAGGCCACTGCCACTTGCTCCGAGAAATCCTTGACCTCGTTGAATAACTCCCAGTACCTCTTTGCGTAGTCTTGGAGGGTCTCTTGAGGTGTTTTCTTCATCTTCAGCAAAGCATCCATCCTCTTGGGATGGGAGCTACTGGTAATGAATCGAGATGTAAAGATCTCGACCAGGGATTTAAAACTCCTGATGGATCGGTGGGGAAGCCTCTAGAACCATTTATGCACTACGTCATGTAGGCTCGAGGGAAAAGTTTTGTACATTAGTGCATCCTGGTGGTTCCAGATGGTCATGGCCTGCCGGTACTGCCTGACATGATCAATGGGATTAGTCTTACCGTCATAAATCTTGAACCTAGGAATGGAAAATTTCTTGGGGGCTTCTTCTTCTTCGATTTCCCTCGTGAAAGGTGACTTCATCGGGGTTTTAAGAGCTCACCTAGTGAGTTCTCGGGTCGATCTGGTACCGTGGTGGGAAGGATGTTGGTCCATCTCCCTGTGGACCAGATCTCGTATGTTCTCGTTACTGCGAGTAGGGCTCTGGTAACGACGAGCTTTTCGCAGCTGCTCGCGTAGGTCGTCGTCTGATTCGTCTCCCTTCACCTTCTGGGATCCTCCCCTAGGGCTCCTCCCTCGACTGCGAGACTTGCTCTCCCGAGGGTTAGGAGTGCGGCATGGACGTCTCCTAGTGTCATGATGAAGTTCTCTCTCCAGTCTTTCTAGTCTTCTTTTCAAGCGAGCATTCTGAGCCTCATATTTACGAGAAGACTCTTTCTGCTTGTGCAGCCTTGCCTCGTATGCATCAATCAGTCTGGATATCTGTGTGGACCTCGTTGGTCCTTGGCTTTCTTCTGAGGTTGGCCTTTCTAAGCGAGCCCTCTGATCTGAACGTCGAACTTTAGATCTAATTCTACGAGGAACAGGTGGTTCTTGAATATCCCCTTCCTGGGAAGCATTGTTACTGTGACCAAATATTTTAAACTCCTTTCTTGGTGTGGGCTTTTCTCAGGGAAAATGAACGATTCCCACAGACGGCGCCAATTGTGGTGACAATTATTATGCAACACAAGTAGATAGGAGAAAGTCAATGAACAAGCAAGAGTAAGGACTATAAAATGACAATCACACAACAAAGGATGTACATGGTTCAGCGAATAAGTGTCTACGTCCACGATGGTGCAGTCGGTGTTATTTCTATATACTCCGGAGAGTGGTTACATAGAATACAGCTTGTCCTTTTCCCCGAACCTAGGGTTTAATATATATATGTTCATTTGAGTAAGCGGGGGAGTTAGACTCCCCCACGCCCTCCATCTATCCCTTGAACCTCCCTTAATGGGAACGTGGGAAGAGAATGGATCATAATCAAAATAAGAAATGGGGGGTCTAGACTTTGGGCCACCAGAATTGGGCTACTCGTCTAGGCCCATAATCTTAATTTCGGGTACCCACACCTAAATTATTTATTCATCATGTTTAATATCACGTTAGGCTAAAACCCCTTTCAAGGGGTGGGGTAACCCACTATTTGATGTTGATACATTTTAAATAGTTTATACTTTTACTTTTTATTTACCCCTTGAGAGAGGGTAAATGATTTTCGAGATAAAATCAAAATTATATTTATAATACCCATTTTAGGTTCGAACTAGAGATAGGGGTGTCTCAAGTGTGGTATTATTCCTTTAATTTCAACTCTAGGCTTAATTTTATGATTCAAACTAGTTTAATCGATCGATCCTAGCGGGTGATTTATTAGATGATGTTGGATCTACATTTCAAGAGTTGTAGGAATGTTAAATTTAATTTTCTAAAATATTATTGTCAAAATTACATTTGCAAAGAGTGTTGATTTGTGATTTTGATACTAACTTGGGATAATTAATTTTAATTAACTAGAATATATGGTGTCATCCTATCCTTTGTTAGTCCTCACTTTTATTTCCTCACCATTCTCATATTCTAGATTTAGATTTTGTTTATATATTTTTAGTCACTTTTTAGTTAGATCTTTACATCGTTGATTTTAGTTAGTCTTATTTCACTTCATCTCACCCAAAATTATTTTAATATTTGAAAAGCTAAAAAAAGTAGAAAACGTAAAAAACCCTAAAAGAAAATAAAAGTGAATTACAATTGTTTTCTCCTCGCTTTACCCCCTTGATATGAATTGATACCCTTACTTACCACTCTACACTAGTTCTATTATCATTTTTATAGGTAATTGAGGTTTTGATTAACTTGGCTTCAACAACGACATTCACACAAAAGTCAAGTTACCACTTTCCAAGGAGAAACTTTCAAAAATACCCCGTCATTAACTTGAAATTCTAAGGGCTTTTGGCGCTAGTCTGCATAAATTTTTTGACAATCTTGGGTTGTCTTCAATCTTTCTTGAATCTTGTGTATCTTCTCAGTTGTTTATTGGATTATCTCGGGACCAAATTGTTGACTACTTACTCATTTTATCCAACATGTAGGTGAATGATAAGGTCTTCCATATAAAGCTTCAAACATGGCAACTTTGATACTTGCTTGACAACTGTTGTTCTAAGAAAACTCAGTAAAGGGTAAATGTCCATTACAATTATCAGGCATATCTAACGTAGAAGCTCGTAACATATATTGTAATTTTTGAACTGTATGTTGTAATTTTTTTCCCGTTTGTAGGTAATTTGCAGCACTCAAATGGAGTTTAATACCCACTGCGGTTTTAAATGCTTTCCAAAACTTTCCTAAAAAATGGGAATATCTATGTGACATGATGGATAAAGGAATTCCATGTAATCGTATAATTTCTAAAATGTAGAGTTTACTGAGTTTTTAAAATGAATCAATGGTCTTTACTTGCAGAAAAATGGATAGATTTGGTAAGTTAATCTACTATTACCCAAATGGAATTATATCTTTGAAACATACGAGGTAGTCCACTGACAAAATCCTTATAAATATGATCCCGTTTTCACTCAGGAATGGGTAAGGATTGAAAAATTCCACTAGGATGTTAGTGTTCTATATTTACTTGTTGAAAAGAAAGACATTTACAAAAATTTTAACACCCTATCTCATATTTTGTCACCAATACTGCTTCTTTAGGGCATGGTACATTTTGGAGCTTCCGGGGTGAATCGTAAACTTTAAATAATGGGCTTCTTGCAATACTTCTTCTCGAAGAGATAAATAATTAGGTACATACAATCTATTTTTAAATCATAAGCCTTTTTCCTTATCATATGAGAAGTCGTGCTTTTTATACTAAATGGATTGCACAAAAGCGTCTTGGGACTTTTGGACTAAGATTTTCTCTTTCAATTTCAGATATGCAATGATGTTGGAAATTTTTGAAAAAAGGGTACTAGATGAAGATCATATTTCTTTCGGGAAGAATTAATATCATCATAAATTAAAGAATATAGTTTTCCCATTGGATTACGACATAAATCATCGGCTACCACAATTTATTTTCTTGGATGGTAGTTTAATTTAAATCAGTATATTTCAACAATTCCATCCAGCAACGTTGTCTTAAATTTAAGTCTTTATGAGTGAAGATGTATTTTAAACTCTTTTAATACGAAAAGACTTGAAAATTTTCAGCACTAAGGTAATAACGACAAATTTTCAAGACAAAAACTAGAGCTGCCAACTCAAGATCATGGACAGGGAAATTATGTTCATGAGTTTCGAGTTGTCGGGGCCCATACTCTATAACTTTCTCATCTTGCATTGAAACACATCTTAAACCTTGCAACGAGGTATCGATATATACTTCATAGCTTACAATACTAGAAGATACAGTGAGGACAGGAGTAGTAGTTAATTTTTCCTTCAAAATTTGGAATGCATGAGTACATTCACCAGTCCATACAAATGACACTTCCTTCCTAGTTAGCTTTAAGAGGGGAAGAGTGATGCGAGAAAATCCTTCCACAAAATGATGATAATAGATAACTAATCCTACAAAATTCTTTATCTCTCTAATATTGGTAGGTTTTTTCCATTCAAGAATGGCTGAAATTTTGGCCGGATCAGTTTTCAAGAATCACATGTCCTAGAAATTTTATTTCCTTTATTTGAAAACCACACTTTCTCTTCTTAGTATATAAATGATGGTGTACTAGAGTTCCTAATACCGTTTCAAGATGTTAGGCACACTTTACTGAATTTTGGAAATAAATAAGAATATCGTAAATGAAAATGATAACAAATTGGTCCAAAAAAGGTTTAAAGATTCTATGCATAAGATCTATAAAAGTTACGGGTGCATTAGTTAATCCAAAAGACATTGAGGTAAACTCGATATGTCTATAAGGAGTTGAAAAAGAAGTTTTTGGAATATCTTCTTATCTTACTCTCAATTGATGGTAACCACATCATAAGTTTATTTTAGAAAAAGGGCATTTCTCCTCAAATTTGATCCAATAGAGCTCCGATTCGTGGAAGAGGATACTTATTCTTAATAGTTACTGAATTCCGATTATAATAATCTATGCATAATCCAAATATTCCATCATGTTTTTTGATAAATAATATAGGAGCTCCCCAAGGGGATAAGTTTAAGTGAATAAAGCCTTTTTCAAGAATATCATCTAATTGCTTACAGAGTTCTCGAAGTTCTAAAGGAGACATTCAATATGAATGTATCAAACTTGGAAGAGTATTCGGATAAAGATTTATGCTAAAGTCTATTTTTAGGGAAGTGGGTAATCCTAGTAATTCTTTGAGGAAAACATCTTCGAATTGTTCCAAAATTCTTAAAATTAAAGAAGAATTTTGAATTTGAAAACTTGATGGTTCAGATAAACCTGATCCTAGAGGACTAATTTTCTTCATTTCAAAAATAAATTTTCTTAGCATGACAATGAATAAAGTCATGATGTCTTGACAGAACATCCATCACGATAATAATATCGAAACCGCAAATATATAAGATTATCAAGTTAATAAAGAGTGTACCTTAACCAAGCAAAATTTTATAATCTTTATAGCATTGTGTCAGTGTATTAATTTCACCTGTTGGTAATTCAATATCCAAAATAACACTTAAATATGTAGGTAGTAATTGTACTAATTTAGCTAGTTTAAAATTGATAAATGAATTTTTTGAATCAAATAAAATACGTGTAGGAAGATGATGAAAAAATATTTTACCTTCTATCACATCATGGCAGTTTTGTGTAGGAAATATAGCACAATTCTTTCCATGACTAGGAACTGGCACAATTTTCTTAGCAGGATTTGGCTTAGGTTTGTTTTGGATAAGAAGAGAATTTGGATTTCGTAATGGATTATCAAACGAATGATGGATTGGAAGGGATATTAATTTAGGACATTATGGCCAAATATTTCTTAGTTCTTGACATTCATGACAACGAATCAATGAACGGGTTGTGTTATGGATAATCTCGAAATAATCTTGTCCACTTGAATTTGGATAAGGTTCAGGTCGCGATCAAGGTAAAGTCTTGGTCATATGGTTTCTTCTAGTAATGGGGGTGAAGATCATACTACGACTGAAGAACTTTGTTCCATAATTATCGCAACGTCGATATGTCAGGAATAATCTCGGATTTGTAATGGAGCGATATAATTCTTAATCCTCGGGTGTGGTCCTCTTTCAAACTTCTTGCATTTATTTATCTCAATATCCACATACTCAATGTCGCAATGAGATAGCTCGATCAATTTGGCTTCATACTGGGCTACCAATAGATTTTCTTGTGGTAATCTTAAGAGATCGACACTTTTTTGATCTTGTTCGGTTTTGGGAAAGTACTTTTTGATGAAGATTTCCTAAAATATCTCCTAAGTAAAATTATCAATATATAGGTTACATAACACCTCTTTCCACCAGATATCAGTTTCATTTTCAAATATATAATCTGCTAGAGTTACTAGAAGATTGACAGTTGTACCTACTCCATTCAAAATTTTCACAATCTGACGCAACCATTTCTCAGCTTCACTGGAACTTGGCTTCCAAGGAATGAAGGAGGACGCTGTCTAAAACATTATTTGAGGGCATTCATCCTATGAAGTTCTTCTGAGATTTCATCTGGAGTAGGAAGAGAATATGTTATTGTTGGTCTAAAGATGTTAATTCCTGAAGACATCACATGATTCCTTCAATGCGAGTCTATTCAGTTTGAGTTCTAATGGAGGGAATTTGATTATTGACCTTCCAAAAATATAATTTGAGTTGTCAAAATATAAAATAAGAACATAAAATATGAATATATCACAAGCCTAATTTATTATACAAGGATAGAGTTCTATGGTACCATAGAGATATATGTCATACTAGTAGTTACTTTACATCAGTCAAAAGTTAGTAAATATCCTAAATATTAGTACGACAAACTATATAAAGTACTTTATTTTACTACATCACATTAGGAGAGACAAATTTCTTGATTTTAGATTTTGCTTAAGGAAGACGGTAGCATCATTGTTAGAAGAAATGGAATCTGGAATATCAAAGTACTCATCGAGTTTGGGTGGATTGTCATCTTTCAAGTCACTAGTATACAAAGATACACCAATTATAAGTCCACCATTGGATGCCGCATAAGGATATAGTGGTGGACTATGTGGTAAATCAGCTAAAGCAAGATTTATGGCCTCCTGGAGTATGAGTTGATCATTAACATAATCATCCACTTTCCTCATTACTTGAACTTTGCCTAAAACTCGAATGGTCAATACTAGTCCCTTTATGTCACTACTTGAACGTACCCAGTCTTCATCTATTGTATGGATCGTTGCTCTGGGCATTGTAAGTGCCTCTTCTCTAACTGTATTCACCAAGCAATTTCTTGGTCCAATGTACACATCAAATAGAAATGAATGCGATGTATCCATGTTGTAAAATTGAATTTCTATATAATAGTGATAAAATAAGTTATGAAAAGATAAAATAACTAATATCTTATAAACATTTCCCATATAAAATGCTAGCCCATCGATATGTTTAAATTTAAAACAAGCTTTGATACTAACTTGTCTCACCCTGCTTTTTGTTATGACTGTAAAAGAGAGTATATCTAAAGCAATGAAATAAAAATAAGGCAAAAACAAAACTTTATTCATTATTAAAATGGTACACATAGTGTATTGCAACCGTAGTGGTGAATTACATTTTATTTTCAACTAGAACTATAAATTAGAAAATAGAAAAGTGACACCCCTTGCTCCCATCCGTCTTAGTCTCCGCCCAAATAGTAACATAAAAAAACATGTAACTAGTGTGTGTCTCAAAAGGGGAATAGATATTATCCTCTTTCTTCTGGGCCATCTGGAGGAAAAAAGAATTAGCACAAATATGTTAAGTAGGTTGTACCAATTTTATAACAAATATCTGTATAGATGAGAGGTGGAGTGTATATATAATTCATTGTTTATCAAATGAAGAAGACATAAATGTTTCTCAGAATCACATTAAAGAAAATCAATAATCTTTGAACTGATCGTCCCATACTTACCAGCTCACTATGGGGTATAGAAATAAGTAAGTCATCAGTATAACCAAGTAAAATAAACCTAAATTATTTGGGGAAAAGTGATCGACTAGGCAGACAATTAAAGTTGCACACATATGTATATAACTAAACTCTGCGTTGTCACTTATCTGAGACCATATGCCGAGTAGAAAAATTCCGTGGGATAACACGATAGTATACTCCCTAGTTATTACTGATGCTTTTACAATAAATATTAATTCTCAAAAGTGCAAGGTGAACTAAATCATTACAACGAATTTTTATGATATTAGTTATTAGATGAGAATAGTTCAACTTGATCCAAATGATCATAATTAAAACAAGAAGTGATATAATAACATATGAGTATGATAATTTCTACACATACTTAGAATTAAATAGGGCTATCAAGGAATGATAGTAATAGTAGTTAAACAAGTACATAAAATTTACTATCAAAGAAGTAAAATGACCTACCTGATCGGTAATTTAGAATTTCTTATAGATCAAAAGAGGATATCGGGAGGAGCTGGTAATTGATTATCTGTATATAAATGTTTGGGTGAACAAGTATTTGAGGTTGGTTTTGCTTAACTTTTACCAAAAACTATGTATTTTAAAGTTTTAGAGGGTTATTGTAAATAACTTGGGGCTTTAAAATTTTGAGCTTAGGGTTAAATTTTAACTTTTGTATAAAGACTTCTTGACTTAAAATATTTTAAAGTACTTATAAACAAAGTTTGGATTAAAAATTCATAAGTTGAAAAGGTCAAGAGGGGTCAATTTGTAATTTAGGAAAAGTATTTCAAAATTGAAACCTCATTTTTCCATAACTTTAGATAGATTTGGCCAAACAATGCCTTACCTTATACCATTTTGACCAGAAAATTAAAATAAAAATATTGGAAAGAATTTTAGAAAATTTTGATTGGCCACGTGCCTTCACGGGCATGGTCAAGGTTTCTGGTCAAATAGTTCATCTTCAGCCTCTCAAATTTTTACTTTCAGGTTTGAAATCTTTCACCTGAGATATCTCCTTCCTTTTTAAACCATTTCATACGATTTTTGAACAAACCCAACCTAAAATTTCTTAAGGAATACAAATGTATGTGTTTTAGGGACTGAGGTGCAATATGTATTGAGTTCCATAACTTTGTGTTTTTCATAAATTTTGATTAACATTCGAAGCTCTTAGTAGTATGGCAAGGATTCTTATGAACATGGTTTGGTTTACGCTATGTTAAGGAGGAGTTTGGTTTTGATTTCAAGGCTTAAGGTGGTTTGTGTGAGGAAAATTCAAAATTTTTATTTTTCTGAATCAGAAAACACTTTTGATAAAGTGAAGCATGTTGTTTGAATCATGGATTTTGATGATTGCACTAGAGTTCCTAAAGTCCTAATGAATAAGTTCATAGCTTCAAACCTGAGTTATAAGCATTATATCGATGTTCACCATTAAACTCAAGCTTTAATGGTGGAATTTTCCTATTTCGTCACGTAGGGGCTTCTTTAAACATAAAGTTTCTACTATTTTGATGGATATAAGCATAATAAAAACGTGAAAATAATTTGTAATTGAAATAATTGAATGTAATGCATAAAATTATTGGTTACTGATTTGAGAGAATATTCAAGTTTTCGAATGCATTGAAGCAGTGAGTTTTAATAGCTTAGCTCGTGGGCTTTTTATAGTGTATGAGGAGGGAATTTGATTGGTTTGAATGGGAGATGATTTTTTGCAGGTTTTGGAAGTATAATTGCATGTTTACTTGAACCTCACATATTTTCATGGTTCAAACATGTGATTTTTGGCATTATCTGGTTAGGTGGAGGCTGAGGTGGACAGTGGGTTTTGTATAAATGTAAAATAATTGGGCTTTAGTCCTTGGTTGTTAAGGTATATACTTACATAACCTTAAAAGTGTATTTTGGTAAAGTTTGGGTTTATATGTAGAATTTTAGAAAGTTATGGGGGATAAAATTATAATTTCTGGTTAGTTAAACTCTAGAAGATCGATTTGATATAAAGTTGGGGTATAGGGGTTAAGGATAAGTCAAGTTATGGTATTTTGAAATATTCATGGTCTAATTTGGAGTTATTGAAACTTTAGGGATGCTTGGTTAATTTAGGCATTTTGTAGGTTTTGTAAAGTAGTTTAATCCTTGTTTTGAATATTCTTGAGTTTATATATTCTAGGAGGGATTAAATGGAGATTAGGGTATCTTAATTCAAGTACGAATATTAGAAGATTTGATTCACGTAGCTTGTGGAACTTAAGTATATGGAAGAGGATTGAGATGTTTTATGAGAATGATTGATGTTTAGTGATTGCGTAAATCACTCATTACTTTAGAATGTATTATACCATCTGACTTAGATGGACGTGTATCCGGGGGGGGGGGGGTGGATTTCATTTATGAGACGTTCCACGCATGGATTACAGGGAAGGTCGAGAGTGTTTATTGTCTATATATGTAATCCGTTAAGTAGAATGTGTGTATATCCCATTGAGTATAATAGTGATTAAATGAAGATATTCCTTTTCAAGGTTAGGTGTGAGATGACACCTATATTTGGAGAGCCTTAGGAGATCGAGAAAATTTTATATATGATCAATTATCATTTACATAAGTATTAACTAATTATAAAAGAGAGTTTATGTGTAACCCATTTACGTAGTGTTGTATGTATTTGTTTAAATCCGGTTGCTAAAGGTTATGATTAGTTGTGTCTTTCGTGCAAACATACCACGTGTGATTACTTGTGGTAATACATACTAAGGATATACTTATGGGGAATGTAAGACATCAACCATAATAGTACAAATGTTGCACCACATGCCGCGGACCATTAACCTCAGTGTTATCATCTATATGCCGTAACCCTAATCCCTATTGGATACACAAATGCCTTACATACGGGCTGCGACCTCCTATTTGATACATGCTTCAACCCTCAGCCTCATCAACTAACTAGCACAGCCTCTCTAGCACAGGATGCGGCCCCAAATATTGTAGGGAACGATCCTAGCTCATTCATATAACGGGATGCAACCCCTCTTCATTCATAGAAGTAATACGATATCTACACCTATAAATAGAGAACCACACCTCAAAATAGAGAGAGATTTTTTTATTCCCCTCACTCAGGTTCAGATTTTACGATACCTAGCAAATCCTTGCTAAATTCTCTCTACACAACCTGAACACAACTTAGGGGCTACTCTACATCGTAGTCATATCTCCGGCACTCCCGAAACCTCTACAGTCATGTATTCTTCTCTCTCATCTATCTTGTACGTCCATTTTAGCATTATAAACTTGTACAACAACGATATGAATATAATGCGAAGGAGGCACCAAAGTGGGCGTAGGCTCTTTTATAGTCGAACCACTCTATATCTTGTCTTTTATCTCTCTTTACTTGCTCTATTTTCTTATTATGCACTTTATACTTCATTTGCTGGTACGACAAAGAAAAGTGGACAATTTCTCATATCATCAATTTGGTACCGTCTATGGGAACCGAGATATTTCAATCTTGTTTCTCTATATTTTGAGTTCTCAAACACCTTATTCTATTCATGGGGATCCTTTGGATCATCATCCCATGAATAAATTTTGGTTATTGAGCTCTATTTTATATTTTCACCCTTGAATGGGTATATCGTATATTCAGATCTATATGTGGGTCTCTCTTTTATGACCTTAGATCAATTTTAAATACCCCTATAATATCATTTCATCTAGATAATGCTGAAAACCTGATGGGATTTACCCCCATAAAGATGAGTGATTAGGGAAGAATTATATTTACTCCCTTTTTGCTATTCTTGACCTATGATCTAGGGTTTATCATTAGAATTGTGCCATTTTGTGCATTGAGCGGTCATTTCTCTCATGGATAGACCCTATTAGGTATGCTCTCAACGAGTTTTGGGAGAGAAACCCAGTTTATATGTTCCAATTTTTGGATTGTTCCCTTTACTGCCTAGATAGGGATGCGGCCTGGAAGTTCAATTCTCTTTCTTGTCGAGGCCTCTACTGGTTTAGTTGCATCAGAAAATCATTAAAACATTAAGGAACAGACTCAGGTTGTCTCGAGATCAACCTTGATGAATGTCATACAAAGGACACGATAATACACTTATGTACTTCACTGGTCGCGGCCTCAACAATAATGTCATGCAGCAGTATAAGTGCTGCATCCCAACTTCCTACTTGGTTAATTCAATATTTATGTGATTACTCACTTTTTCTAGTTTTGTCTCAGATTATATATTTTGTACAGACATACAAAGCAAAAAATGGAAGGAGAATCCATCCAGTGAGCGGAAGTCAAAGATGAGATTGTACAGTTGTACAATCACCTCAACCATATCCATAGCAGTCATGCTTCACTCCAAAACCAGGTCAACTATTTAACCCAAAGGGTCTTCATGATAGAGGCCTCATCCTCATCCAATGGGGGTGCAGTACCCAAGATCATTGTATCCTCAGCCTTCATTGCTGTGATAATACTAGAAGCTCCATCCGTAGAAGTAGCCAACAAGATCCAAAAAAGGAGAGCGAAGAAGGCATAGAGGAGATATGTGGCCTACACTCCATTGGTCTTCCCAGTTGGAGACATATTTGAGTTCATCAAAGAGGACAAACTACTGAGGTGGCCAGAAAAGCTGAGGGCTCCAACCCACAAGAGGAACAAAGTTATTTGGTGCAGATTCCATCAGGATAATGGGCATGACACCGAGGAATGCTATTCTCTGAAGGATGAAATTGAAAGGATGATTGGGAAAGTAATGCTGCAGAGGTTCCTTCGAGATTCTTACGGGATGCAACCTAGCTTGATGGGACATACTTCCCTTGTCTTTATGATTTAGTTTATATCTCCTTTTGTTTCTGTTCATAGCGAACACTATCTTTTATTTCATTCTGACCTTCTATGTCAATGCTTATGAGAATTAGTGAATAAAATATTTTAATTTCTGGATTAAATTAAATGATATCTTATGAAAGTCTTCTTGTATTAAACAAATTCTATATGGAGACATTGAATTATATTGGGAATGATTATTTTCAAATGGCTAATGACGCTTGATTATATAAAGTCAAATGATAATTGAAAGTGACGAAAGGAACTATTGAGAGAAGCTATCTAAATTGACCTGCAACATCACCCATAAAGTCTATATCCCAACATATTATGGCTACATTCTCAAAAGCAGTTACCAGAAAGCGTTACTAGCCACAGGGGCTTCAAGTTCCCATTCTAAGCTTTCGGGATGCGTCATTAGCCATGAGGGCTTACAATACCCGTTCTTTGCTATCGGGATGCGTCATTAGCCTAGGGAGGTTACTCCCCCAACAAACATCATTAACTTAGTGGATATAAGACTAAACATCATTAACTTGGGGCTCTCGCACTAGCTTGGGGAAGCTTTATAATACCTAGCCCGGGAAAGCCTGAAAATAATCCGCAGGGGACAAAGACTTAATTGTGTGCGGATAATCCTATTATATCCTGGGAAGGCTTTATATATATTCACATAAGCTTGGGGAAACTTTATAATACCTAGACCCCCCCCCCCCCCGGGGGGGGGGGGGTTAATAATAACCCAATCGAAGTGACTGAAGGAAATCTATAAAAGGCAATCGAAGCGACTAAAGGAAATCCATGAAAGGAAATCGAAGCGAATAAAGGAAAGCCATAAAAGGAAATTAAAGCGATTAATGGAAAGCCATGAAAGGCAAATAAAGAGACTAATGTAAAGCCATAAAAAGCAATTGAAGTGACTAAAGGATGATGTGCTGCTGTCATCAAGAAGCATGTCAAAGCTACAAAGAGAGGAGGACCTTAGACCAGCATGCTGTCATCAGTATGGCTGCAACTGTTAAGTTCATTCATTCAAAAGATGCGGCAGATAAGGTAGGCTTAATGGCAACATGTTGACAGTTGGATTTGGGTCGCATTACAAAGCTACCAGAGGGCATTCAAACACTCAAAGGTTTCGCAGCCCTGTTCAAGAAGAGTGCAACCACCATCAATCATTTATGTGGCAACAATCTACAAGAATTAAAATGAAAGTCCAAGGTGAGGAAAAGTGGCCACATCATGTGTGAAGAAATCATTTGTACTTAGATGTCGCGTCCTTAATCTATTAAACCACATTCAATCAAGCAAGAATTTAAGTTTTGAAGCATTGGAAGTATAAATCATGCAAATGAAATACATAAACCATTTATTTTCAAAAGTGACCGCAACCTTAATAATAGACATCACAGAAGTTTAAAAGTTATAAGACAAAAATCTTAGCAAACATTAGTGTTAGATTTTATAGACAAAGGGTCCTAGCCTTATATATATCAAGATGTTTAAAAAGGGGGATGCAACTCAATGCAATGAAAAAAGACTAGTTGGCTACATCAACTTCAATATCTCCGTCCTTTCCTTCAGCAGCGGTCTCAGTCTCCTGCTCTAATTCTGCAGCCTCTACCTCTTTTCTTAATCTGGCTCTTTCTTTTATTGCAGCCTTGATCTCGAACACACACTGCTGATGCTCGACATCACATGGTCCCCAGGCAAGTATTGTCTCTTTAGAGTCTGGGAAGTTTTTTATGACTCTATACCTGAGTTCTTGGTATCCGCGGAGGTAGGTTCTATTGTTGATGAGGTAGAAGTCCTTGGAGCCCTTGAATGACTCCACAGTGTTGTCAATCTCCAATTGAAGGGCTGCAGCATGATCTTATCCCATTTTCTGGACCTCTACGGCATGGACTTTAGCATCGTTGGCAGCCTTGGCTGCCAGTTCCTCATATGTCTTCTACAAAGGCTCAAGCTTGATGTTAGAAAACTCCGCGACCTTGGCAGCTTCCAAAGCCTGAGCTTGGGAAACCTTCAGAGACTCAATGGACTGCCTGAAGTTCTCTTTCGCGTCTCACTTGTCCTCTTCCACAACCTTAATAGTGGCATCCGCATTCATCTTGCATAGATCAAGGGCCACAACAGAAGACTTCTTTCCAGATTAAAAAGATGATGTCTGGGCGTTCTCTAAGTCAGTGGAATGAACTCTATCCGTGACCTCTTTCAGCTTGTATAGGGCCTCATACTTCCTCTTCTAAGAAACCATAACATCCAGGACTGCAAGGAGATTTAAAGTTAGAAATAAATATGGAATTTGAAAATAAATCTTTGAAGGTACTTTCACTTACCCTCAGCAGACTGTGGAGACCATAATCTTCCAAGTTATCATGGTCTTCATCCATGAGTCGATCAAGGTCCGATGCGTCTAGTACCCTCCTCATCCTGCTAACAACCTTCGCAGTTGTGTCCCAAGAAGATTCACGGTTGGGTTGCCTATGCTGGGGCTACAGACGTCCATCAAGACCAACATTAGCGCGACACTGAGGAGGCGCTAGGTTGGCATTAATTATGATTGGTGGTGGTGGGGGAGAATTTGAATGGATAGGGGCATCAGATGCTGACATCATCCCCTCTACGACTAGTTTGGCCCTAATGTCATCATCAAAAGTACCTTCAGGCCTCTCATGAGAACCCTCCTCAACTTAGAGTTAGGGAACGATAAGGATCATTTGTTTCGCAACCTGATTTTGATCACTTAAAGGGACCGCGACAGGGGCCTTGATCTTGGACCTTTTCCTCTTCTTTTGCCCTGTAGTATTGTTGAGGACAGTTGCATCCTCATCCATTTCTGCTAGTTGGGCAGCCAAGAGCTCCCTATCAACTTCCTCACTTGAAAAGAAGAAATGCAACCGAAATAATCTAGTTTAAAGTTAATTGATATGGTATTAATAAGTGATTGATTTATTACCTTCTACGGCCATTTCTTTGGGAATAGATTTGTTGGGGAAGTAGCCCACTTAAAAAATAGAGGCAAAATTTAAAAGTGTGTTGAACTTCTTCTCCTCAGTAGGAACTACCATGGCCTTGACGACTCTCTTCTTTTGCCGCTTACTCAGCAGAAAATTGTCAAGAACTACATAAAAATACAAAGGTTAGTACAAAAGCAAAGTGGAGAATAATATGAAACTATAAAGAGGGGACGCGTCTATAATTGAAAAAGTGCCTAGTTCATAGGGACACCCCCATTGATGCGGCATCCTAAATGATCTCTCCCTCTCACTCTCTTCAGGGTGGATCTCCCACCCTTCTCGAGATATGTAGAAGTATTTTCCCTTTCAGTTCTTTACACCGATAGGCCTTCCTGAGTAAAATGATCTCATCCTTGCCACAGACTGAGAAGTAGTAGTACCGTGTAAATTTTACGGAGTTTTCTTTTGGGCGGTAGAACTGGAAAAACTCTACGGGAGTAATGTGTCTCTTGAATTGATTCTCCCATAGTACAACAACTGCAAGAATGGCCCTCCAGCCATTGGGATCTAATTGGGCTGGGGCTAACCTCATTATTTGGAAAATTCTTCTGATGGGAACAGGGACTGGCAGCCGCAGTCCGTAAATGAAAGCGTGTAGGGGGAAGTAGACCTTATAGTCAACAAGTGATGTGCATGGCCATTGTTCTACAACAGGTGCTGAGTACATCAAGTTCTCTAGAAATTCAAAGGCCTCAGCTACCTAATCAACCCATTCTTGGGTCATAGTGCTTTGGATACTAAGTGCATCAAATGGTCTCTCAACCCTACCAGATGTGCTAGCGAGTTCATCCCAAACATTAAATGCACCCATGACGCGACATTATCATCTACGTCCATTGGCTGATTGCTAGAATTGGCCTCTTCCTCCATAATTGCAGAATCTGAATCTGAACTTAGTACCATACAGTTGGGGCAATCCTTCAGTTGGCAAGGCCCTACTGACTTCAAAAGAGGCACTGAAGGAAGTTCAAGAGGAGAGGCTCCAAAATATTTTTCCCAAAAGCCTCTTAAAAATTCATCTCGGTCAAAGTTCATATGGATGCAGTAGTACCTGAAAATCAGTGTTCGCAGTTAGGTGTCGCAGCCAGTATGATATTAAGGCCTCTGAGAGGCCGGGATAGGAGAAAATGAGCTAAGTAGAAATTCTTTTAAATTTGTCTGAGTACAAGTTTTGGGTTCAAAAAACTCTAGAAGTTAGCACATTCATTTGATAGGTGTCATTTTCTTACATGCCGTAGTCGCTAAGGGCTAAAATGCCATGGACTCTAATCTGAGAACATAAGGGGAGGAATATTCTATTAAACTAGTTTCTACAGGACGTAGTCATTAAAATATGGGATAAAATGCCACGGACTCTAATTTGAGAACCTAAGGGGTTACCCTATCAAAAATGGCTACGAGCCGCAACCATCACGTACCACAGACCACAGATACTTTTTAAAGCAATATTAGAATGTTGCATGGATTCAGGGCAACCCTAAATTTCTAAAGGGGCATTTCATCATGTCACGACCTCTCACTCAAACAGGTCAGTATCTAATGTTGATTAATTCAAATATTGAAGACCCAAATGTGAAGGGTTTGTTTAAGAGCATCAATAATAGTTATATGATTTCAATGCGAACCAACACAAGTACATTTCATATGATCTAAGCCTAACCAATATCATTTGCCCCTTTGATCAATAATGGAAGATTATGGGTTAATTTCATCATATGAAGATTGATTCAAAGAATAATTTGACAACAGTTTCAATTATTTATCATTCAGATATGTGTTCAATTCTTGGAAATTAGCAATTATTCAATCAAACCCTAAGTTTCTATCAAGAAGTTGGGGTTTTTTCTAAAAAAAGATATATATTATCACAAATCCTAAATTCTAGGCACACATATAAAGTAGATATATAGAAACAAGAAAAATGGGGTAAAATTGTCTAGAAATTGACAAATGAGTAATGCTCTGCCTCAGACCGTCTCAGAAGCACCACACACAACATTGAAAAGTCATCGGAAAGATCAAGGGAATGAACGAGCAAGGGTTCGCTGTCGATATGCTCTCAAAGATTTGGGAAAAGTAATGAAGTCCACAGCCAGTACAATTTATATAAGAGGGCACAGGAAGATGAAGCGTCTCTTTGGAAATACCGCGACACATGGAGAAGACGATTACTCAGCCATAGCCTCAATTGCAATCTCTTGGCACTACGACTTGGGGGCTTATCGATAGTAAAAATATTGCACCTCATGGCGTGGATATTAACCTCAGTGTTATCATCTATATGCCACGACCTTAATCCCTATTAGATATATAAATGCCTTACATACGGGTTGCGACCACCTATTTGTTACATGCCGCGGCCCTCAGCCTCATCAACAAACTGCTGCAGCCTCTCTAGCATAGGATGCGACCCCACATATTTTTGGTCCCGGCCCTAGATTATTCATCTAACGGGCTGCAGCCCCTCTTCATTCACAGCATCAATACGACATCTATACCTATAAATAGAGGACCTCACCTCGAAATAGAGAGAGATTTTTTTATTCCCCTCACTAAGGTTCAGATTTTTTTATACCTAGCAAAGCCTTTCCAAATTCTATCTACAAAACCTCAACACAACTTGGGGGCTACTGACCTACATCATAGTCATATCCCCGACACTCTCAAAACCTCTACAGTCATTTATTCATCTCTCTCATCTATCTTATATGCCCATTGTAGCATTGTAAACTTGTACAATAATGATATGAATATAATGAGAAGGAGGAACCAAAGTGGACGTAGGCTCTTTTATTGCCGAACCACCCTATATATTGTCTTTTATCACTTTACTTGTTCTATTTTCTTATTATGAACTTTATACTTGATTTGCTCGTACGAGAATGACAAGTGGACAATTATTCGTATCATCGGACCACATTGGTACACTGGTTTTAGATTTAGGTTTTACCTTTGTTATATTTACATCGGACACTGCGTGCTGAAAGTACCCATTGTATCTTAGGGGATCATTAGGGGGATCATCTTATATATCATGGGTATGGGGTCAATTGATTGGTGTAAAGGAATAATGAGTATCCTTTATTGATTCTTTAAGGTTATATGTGTGGGACGAAATATAACTATACCTAGTATGCTCGAGTGATCACCAAAGGCCATAGGTATAGGCCTTCATTATGTGCGGGCTAGACCCTAGTCCATTTGTGATGTACGTGACTCCGATTGTACATATGTTGAGTTTAGATGCATATATTGTCTTTTCTCTAGTTTATTTGATTCGATGTTTCGGCACTTGAGATGGTATTACCTGTTTATATCTTATACTAGAGATGCATATGATTTATATGAGATATGTATAACTATAAACTTATAACTTGGGAATTATGTAACAAATATACAGACACGTATATAGGACATAAATGGCACGATCTTTCTCTGGACTTATATACATGAGATGTCGGTTTAGTATCGTATCGAAAGATTGTTAACGATACTTTCATTGCTAGCAATATATGTTCAAGATAAGATATTATTTTAAAATAAATTATTCTTAACATAAGAGATTTCTTTAAGGTTGCGAAATTAAAGAGTATTAAAATAAGAGATGAACTTTATTCACAAGGGTCACATATGGGTTTAGGATTATAACTGCATGTTTATTTTAGGTTGTTTAGGTTAGGTAACTTAAATTAATCAAATTCCCTTTAAATTTTGAGGAAGATGTGTTATTATTGTGGCCTAACTTTAGTTAAATTCTTATTCTTGATAAATTTGATGTTTATGTTATTGTTTAATTTTTTTAGATGTTGGGCTATTGTTGTTGTCGTATACTAGAAATGATTCATTAGAGGAGAATCTCTAATGAAAATATAATCATCATTTCTAGGATGTAGAAGTGAAGTACTGTAGTTCATGTACTTCCTCATAATTATTTTTTGTGTAGTTGTATTTTATGATTTATCTCGGATCAGAGATTGTATATGTTGTAAATTTATTTAGAGATGAATTTTGTATTATTGAAATTTTATTCCAGAGTAATTTTTATTACTCATGGAAAAGATTTCTATCAAAGTTTTTTTATTTTGATTTAGTAGTTATTATCTTGTTGTGCATTTATTATTTTCTTTTATTCAGTTTCTTTACACTAAGAATGTTACCAAAACTTTTTTATATTCCCATGATTTTTATTTAGACCTGATCAATCTAGTTATGGATTTTACGGGCTGTCCCGATTGGTATAAGAGCATTCCAATTTTTACCATCCCAGGCCCTTAAGGATGTCCATAGAATTTCCATGTTGCGTTATATGATTACTCTATAGCTCTACCGTTTAGGATTTTTACTATGTATAATGACCACCACTTCTGGGGTTTCACTCCATTGTCTTAAATGAATGATTCGAATAACATTGAAGTGTATCAAGTCGTTTCCTCGCATGGACTTTTTTGTGAGATGTCTCACGCATGAGGTTGATTTTGATCGGGAGTTAAGGACTATTGGGCGTGCCATCTTTAGTAAGTGGTTGGCATATGGTTCAAGGGGAAGTGTTTTCCACTCATTGTCTGAAATTGCATAAGGAGAAAATTTTCAAGACCTCGCTTGGGCGATTATGTGGTAGCCATTATGAGGGGGGATTTAACTAAATTTCTCTATTTTCACCTAGAGAGATTGGTATAGAAGCATATAAACACTTGCTCATTATTTATAACCAATTGTATAGAAAAGTGGTGTTAACACATCTTGCTTAAGAGATTGAGTTGGTGTTATTGGACGACCTCCCTTCACCATTTTTGTCTAATTGGTGGAAGTTGTCCATCAGTAGCACGACAATCATTGCAATCATCTGACCAATAAAATTCCTAAGATTGGGTATATTAGGGTAGGATTAGGTCCGAAACCCGAGAGATGATGTGGTGTAATCCCAAACCAAGGAGGACCTCACCTATTTAAGGAACCACTAGGGGATTAAGCCCAAAAATGGTCCAGGATCATTCAAGTAAAGATATCACGATCATTCGATAAAAGGGTATTATGGCTAAGGGAGTCACAATCAATGAGAATAAGGCATAAACGTCCAACTTTAGTAGAATCGTCTATGGAGATAGGGTCCGTAGGGTCGTAAGGAGGACCTCCGTTCCAATACTTTTATTGGTGAGAAATTCCACTTATCTAGTAGATCCTTTGGGGGAAACTATTTTTGTTTAAGGTAACACTGAGGAATATTTATGATCATGTTTACATCTCACTTGTATGAGTCTTATTTTAGTACCGAGGAGTTGTCGTTCTTTATTATTAGTATGTTACTACAATTTTGTATATAGAGTTTGCTATCACTTAGTTTAAATTATATGTGGATACCCAACAATTAGGGGCTCCTATATGCCATGCTTGTGAAGATGTAGCATTTACAATTGAGCGACTTAGTTTTCACTTGCCTAATTTATTTTTGACACGTGGTCTTATGAGTATATTACAATGATTTGAGTATTAGTTATATTTAACTTTTATATCAATTAACGCGAGTAGGCTTTTATATTTTTATTTTTCGGCATTGGTTTTTTTTTATAATTGTGCTTAGGATAGGTTGAGAGTGTATCAGACACTTATTTATGTATAGATGTGATGAAATTATAGGGTTTTTTGTTTTCGCATAGATATTACATATACTCCAAACTTTTGTTTTATTATTACAAGTACCGAGTTAGAACCTACATCACATAATAGCTTTGGCCTTATTTTTAACATTAGTGTTAGACCCGTCACGAGGGTATTTTTTTGTTGGTGTAAGTTTGTTATTTAGGATAGAGTTCCATGGGAGGCATCACATTTTTTTTCCAACAAGTTATAGTGAGTACTATCTTACTTTGGAAAAATTCTATCTCTCATCATTTGAAGATGGATGATTCTCTTAGTCGTCTATGTAAGAGTACAGTATACTCGATGTACTCCATAGAATATATTGTCTAAATCCTTTGAGAATGATATCTTTAAGTCTTTGTCCAATTGGTCACCGAAAAACTTCATCAATGTACCAGATTTATTCTATGTTGATCCTCAAGTACATTACTTGGGGGTAGGTATAAGACTTAACAGACTTAGATTCACCTTGATTAATATGTTTTTATAATTAACTATTTTTAATTAACCTTGGTTATGTAATTTTGTCAAATACACATATAAATATACTCTTCATATGATAAAATATATTTACAAAACATTTATTCTTTTTGTGTATTTTAAGTATGTGTGTTCACGCGAGAAATAAAGCATAGTTGGAGTTTGCCTAAAAACATATTTTGAAAAATCTATTGAGGAAAATGAACAAAACTTTGTTGATGCATGTTCGACCTTCCTCACCTCAACTTTGCCACAACTACAACTTCTCTTGCTGTAGCAAAATATTTTCGCTGCAATTTTTTTCCATGACAAAAAAATCTTGGCAATGGCGTGACTTGCTTCTCAGTATTTCCTCCAAAGCGATGGCCTTTGTCATTGCAGTGACACCGCCTCACTGATTGCTTGTGTCCCCGCAAAAAATGTCTAGGATTTGGTGCAAGATGGATATCTTTTATTGTATCACAACAAAGTAATGGATCATTGAAGTGGCCTTACGGCTATACATGTCTAACAGCAGCAAAAGTCACTTTTGCACAATATCTTATTTAAAGATGTTCTTGATTAGTGTGTTTTCTATAAATTTTGGGGTGACTTAGACCCCGATGTAACTATTTGACACCTTAAGGGTGTGCCACCTAGCATTTAGAACAACATAAGTTATTCTACTTTGAAGAAGAAAGTTTTATCTAGAGGATTCGAATGAATTAGTTGCGGACCAAAACTGGTCATAGTTGTGTAGCATACTCCATCTATTGGCACTCTTTATGGAGAATATGGTGGGAAAGAGTGTCAAGTTGGTTGTAACATCATGATGCTATAAGTGTCTTTCTCGTAGTTGTAAGACTTTACTAGAGTGCATTTTTTGTTCTTATTAGCCCGAGGTTTTTCTATTAATGGTTTCTTCCCTCATACATCTGGTCTTGTGCTTATTTTAATCTTTCACATTTTAGAATCATTATCATAAATAAAAAGAGAAAATTTCCAAATTCTAAAATTCAGTAAAATATTTTGTCACATAGATGTTTGGATTGTTAAGATCATTTATAATAATAAATTAACAAAAAAATTTCTTTAACTAGGGGAATTAATTTTTTATTTGAGTAACTATCATTGAGAGGCACACTCTCAACTAGTATCATAGCGGGTCACCAAGTTTTTGGCATAAAAACCTAGGTTTAGATCCTTTTTATGTGCAATCGATATAAATTCATTTTTTTATATGCCCTATGCTTTTGATAGTTTGCTTAAGTGTGAAGGAATTCTTCTAAATGGGAACTTTCATCGTCGGCAAAGATATTGATCCTTGGGTTTTTGAGTCAAGCTATGTATTTTTTATTTTGTGTGGGATTTGTTTTAAGTCTAGTAGAGCTTGGCGGCCCTTTAGGATTTTTGTTTGGTTTTTGTCCCGGAATAGCCAAAGGGGGAGATTTGTAAGGACACAAGTCTCCGATTGAGTCTTAATGTTGTAGTGGCTTAATTTCGGACAAAAAACATTTGAGTCAAAGGATAGTGTTCAAGTTTATCCATTGAATCCTATGACGTGTTTGTTGAAGACGTAGTGGCCAAGAATAAAGCTTCATCAAATGCCGAGTTTGTTGTCCCTCATTTCTACGTCAAAAACATGTGTTCCATTTACTCCTAAGGTATGAATGCATTATATATTTATATACGAGCTTGGAACAAGTTTAATTGGGTGAATTTTTATTTTAAACTGATGTTTATTTTCAGAAGGTTTCTTTAATACTTTAAAATAATGTTTCTAGGCTAAAATCAATTTTTTAAGCTTTCAGTATTTTTGTTAGAAATTTTAGTTTGAATGAGAATTTTGTTAGAACGATTTTTCCAATGATACTTCCCAACAGTCCATTGGAACTTCGTTAGAAGGGTCGTTGGAACGAGACTTCGTTTGAACAAAAATCTCGTTCGAACAAGATTTTCCGCGGGAAATTTATTTGGCAGTTTTGAACCTCTATCCCATTACTTTTCCCCACTATCTTTTGACAGACTTATCTACTGCAGGAACCAACTTTTTCAAAGTAACTTTTTCACATATTACAATCTCCAAGAGAGAGTTTGAGAGAAAATTTTTAAAAATAAAGAGTTCATGTTTTGAGTGTTTATTTTTCAAGGAAAAATCTTTAAACACTTTTGTTTACACCCATAGTTTGTTTATTCCAAGTTTCCCTATAAATATCTTTCTTGGAGTGTTTGGCACCGGGTTTACTCTATCGAGTTGAAGAGTTCATTTGGGTTTTCTTCTACGTCCCTCAAAGAATAAGTCTCATTATTTTGCTGCGGCCTTCTCACATGGTGAAAGGCACCATGTGTGGTTGACAGTGTTCCTAAAGTCTCATCGGTGAATTCCGAGGTTGCGGTGGAGTTTCGGGGTTGTCGACTAGGCTAAGGTGTTTACAAGAAGATGCATCAAGTCTTGAAATGAGTCGAGTCGATGAAGTAAGTCATCTGTCTTGTAATTGTAAAACCATAATTAGTGGACTTGAGGCTAGGGTCGTCCGAGGTTTTTCCCAATGAGGATTTTTCATCCTACATCGTGTCGTAGTGATTTATTTGTTTATTTTTTCTTTTCCAAAATTCACCTTAGATGCATGCTTAGGTAAAAAGATAAAATTTTGTTTAAATCTCTACTTACTTAATTTGGTGCAAAATTAATTTGGGTAATGTTTAATGAATTTAGTTCAAGTCATTTACTTTAATTTGAAAAAAATTGGTTTGGCCTAATTTAAAAATTGAATTAATATTGTTAGGAAAATTTCTTGGACTTGGGTTAAATTAATTTGGTTTAAGTGAAAATATATTTGCTTATTAATTTAATTTCACTTTGTGTTTATGTTTTATTTTAATTAAAATATATTAAAATTTGTTGTGTACTTGTTTTTTTTAACCATCTCGCTCACATCTTTAAAAGGAAATTGAAATGAATTCTTTTGGCAAGATTTTTAAAATTGGGGGTGTATACACCCCATTCTGTTACCCCCTAAACTCTCCTTAGGTCCCTAGCACCTCCCTTCATCACTATAAACCCAGGTCATACCCCGAGTACTGACCTAGAAGCCATCGGGCACTCCCAGGCTCCGTTTGACCAAAAGTTAAAGTCTTCAGATCGACCAATGCTAAATGCATCTTCAAAGGGAACTAAAACCCCTTTCCAACGGTCTGTCCCGTGCGCGATTCCGACTTACCATGCAGACGAACGACCAATTTTCCCCCGATACCCAATCAGGAGGCCACCGGGCGCTCCCGAGCTCCATTTGACCAAAGTCAACTATTCAACTCGACCGGGACTAAATGAATCTTCAAAGGTCACAGAAACCCCTTTCCAACGGTCTGCTCCGTGCGTGATTTTGACTTACGATACGGATGAATGATCCATTTTACTCCCTGAGGTCACTGAATGCTTCCAGGGCCCGATTGACCAAAGTGATCTCCCTGAACTAGATAAAACTCTATGGAATGTCTAAGTACATCTCCTAAACTTTCTAACGGTCCACCCCGTGCGCGATTCTAATGTACCATGAGGACGAACGATCCGTTTGCGTCCGACGATTCCTCGTCCAATGGACTGATGAATTCTTCTGAGACATATTTGACCCAAAGTGAACTCCCGAACCCGAGAGCAGTCTAAAGGACTTTCAAAGGTATGTAACACCCCGTATTTTTATGCATTTAATATTTAATTAATTCGGGAATTTTAAATTACTTGTGTGTTGTAATTTTAATTGAATTAATTATGACAATATATATATTTAAATATTATTCGAGGAGTAAATGGTTAATGTTTAGGGAAATTTATTTACTAAGTGAATAGTAATAATTTAATTACGTCATTTCAGGTATTAATAACGGGGTATGCACTTATTCCAGTCGGGAGTCGGTATAGACTTAATGGGGTGTGAGATAAGGCTTTTTATAAATTAATTCGAATGTCAATTCTGACTGCGCGGTTGAGTCCGGATGGGTCGAGATAGTCATAAAAGAGTACCCGGGGGTAGTAATTGTGTCTCAGGGTATTTTTGGGCATAGCCGGGCCCACATGGGGTGAGTTGGGACACTTTAATTAAGCCCATTAGGTGAAAAACGGGATTGAGGGTTTTTAACCTAATGGGGAGATCAGGAAATCAGCAGCCATCAAATCTAAGCTTAGGGCTTGAGAGGGAAATTGGGGGAAAGCTTAGCAAAGCCAATTTGGGGATTTTGGAGCCAAATCGAGGGACTACGCCAACGGAATCAGACACTACGAACACTTTCAGGCAAGTGGTTAACTGTTTTGATTCTTAAAGCATGATAATCAATCCATATCATAGTGATGTGTAAACCAAAATTCGTCTTTGGGTGTAAATGGGTAGAAAATGGGGTTTTTGTTTTTGAAACACTTGAATGAGATTCAAAGTAAGATTTAGATGGGTGATTGATATCTGAATATGTATATATGATTTGAACGAAAATTTCAGAACATAAAAGAGTGGAAATCGAATCTGGAATTTGGGATTTAAAACAGATAATTGAATTTTATGGAGAAAGACCCATTTCGAAAATTATGAGATAAGTAGAGAGGTTGATTATCTTAAGGTCTCTATGATGAATGGGATGTGGATTAACCATGTGTAGATGATGGGATGTTATAATTAGAGGTTTAAATTCTGGTTTAGAAACCTTGAGGTTCGTTAATGGTGGAAAACAGGGGGGGAGGCAGAGCTGTAACGAAGGGGTCGATCGATCGATCGGGGGGATCGATCGATCGATGGTGGGAAATTCTGGCCAGTTCGGCCTGGGTGAGATATAAGGGGGAATTAATTATAAATTAAATTTCCATACATTTATTAGTGATAAATAATTGTGAAACAAATATTCCTAGCAATTATGGGAGAAAGTAATTGGGATTAGGATGAATTTATGTGGGACATTAAATGGATGAAATTGAGAAATTTTATCCCAAAATAGTGAGGTACGGATCAAGTGAGTGAATCCGGGTATATTGGACATGCGACCCCAAGGTAGTGAATTAAGTTTGGAGATAAACTAAATAATTTTGAGTCGGAATATATACTCGGGAAATATTAAGTTACATGCCAATTAAGTGAGTCCGGGGACAATGATTGAGTGACACCAAGTTATTAAATTAATAAATGCGATAATTAATTTAATTAGAGTCGGATTGTAGACTCGGGTAGGATTAAATTAATAAAGGTGTTAATTAATTTAATTAAAGTCGGTTTGTAGACTCGGGTATGATTAAATTAATGGGTTGGATAATTAGTTTAATCAGGATCGGATTGTAGACTCGTGAAGGGTACTTATTAATTAATGTGATAATTAATTATATTAGAGTCGGACCACAGACTCGGAATTCGGGTTGATTAATTAATTTGTTAATTAATTTAATTAGAGTCCGGCGATAGACTCGGGGAGGCATTAAATTAAAATGTGTGTTAATTAATTTAAGGAGAGTCGGACCATAAACTCGGGGAAAGTATTATATTAATTGAGGTGTGAGTTAAATATTAGAGTAGGACCATAGACTCGGGAAGACGATAAATTATTAAGTGAGTAAATTAGCTACATTGAGTCGGGCCACAGACTCAGGAAATTTCAGGCAGTGTACGGGACTTGGAGTACACGGTAGAGCCGGGGTTTATATTATATATATATGGTGTAGTGATAGTATATATATATATACATGTATATATTGTGTGTGATATTAAATTACAAGCAGTGTACGGGATTTTGAGTACACGGTAAAGCCGGGGTTTATATTATATATATACGGTGTCGTGATAGTATATATATACGTGTATTTATTGTGCGTGATACTAAATATTAGTGATTAGATATTTATTAAATTTATATACTATAATGCTATCAAGGGAGGTTGCGCGATGTGGGTGAATCCCCTAGCTTGAGGAGTAGGGCGAGTATATCCCCAGGTCATAGCGTCCGGTATATATGGGCGACGGATTTATCTCACTTTCAGGGAAGGAATATGACCGCCTCCACTTCGTTTATATTTTGGTCCAAGTTGGTGAGCGATTCCAACTCGGGGAAACTAGGTTTTGTGAGCACACCTAGTGAGATAGCATTTTAGAGGAAATCATCCGGTGAGGGTAAACTCGGAAGGATGGATACACGTATGATATATGTGTGGATGTTTGTAAAGGTACTTATAATATGGTAGTAAATATTACATGTAGGTGATAATACAGTGTGTGATGTATCTACTTTATATAACTCGGGTTACAGTTATATGCAGTTAATTAATGAGAAATTAATTAAGTTAATCATTGGTGGAAATAATACAGTGTGTGATGTATGTATTTTTATAGAACTTGTGACACGGTTATATGCTATTATTTTAAGAGGAATTAATTAAGTTAATTGTGAAATAACTTATAATTCAAGAATCATTATACTCGGGTTAGAGTAGTATGGCAAGGGAAGGTTATACCAGGACTAGTTGGACGGGGTAGTACAACTAGGTGGGGTTAAGGTAACCGGTAGGTGTGCACAATAGTGGAGGGGTGAGAATGTCCTCAAGGGAGTGCGACACTAACTTAAATATGAAGCGCATTCATGCATTTTAAATTACTGCAGTTAATTCACTTGCTAAATATTTTCAAAATGTTTTGGGTTCTAACCCTTGCTATAAAAACTATTTTCAAAACTTTTAGGTGTCCAGCCACAGGAACGCTAGGACTGATAATCTATTCCGGGGACACGGAGCTGTGGCATATGTGGATGCTAGCAGGAGTTTGAATTAGACGCATGATTCATTCATTCCTAGAGTAGGAATCTTGTATCAGTTTATGTTTTATTTAGGGCTTGTCGCCCAGACTTCTCGGTACAGTTTTCAGATGTTGAATATTTGCATTGGATTATTTATTTGGTGGCCGGTGATTTATTCGTCAAGTTGTGTAATTACTATTCTGTTTACTTTCATTCAGTTGTGTGAATGGTTTATATTTTAATTCCGCATGTACTGTTTTGTTTATTTAAAAAGTTAAAATTGGCACCAGTTTTTGGAATACTAGGTGGTTAGTAAGTTTTAAAAAGTTTTCGACAGTGATGCTAAGGATGATCCAACTGGGATTCCTGTTTTAATTTGTTATAGGACTGATCACCCAGTATTTTATTAGGCGGGGTGTCACAGATGGTATCAGAGCATCAGGTTCTAGTGTCCTTAGGATCTGTGCTGCTTTTCACGTTTCGGCTTAGCAATATTTGATATAGAGCCCTATCATAGGATTGTTGTATTCTCATACTTATGCGCATATACGTTCTTCTGCGAAATTTATATTTGAGAGTAAACTCATACCAATTCGGTTCTCATCCCAGATGACACCCAGGAGAGAGAAGCTAGGGCAACAGGGGGAGATGAGGCGAGGGAGGCTCGTCAGGAGCAATAGTTACCGCAACAACGGTCAGGGATGATTTTGGCATCTTAGGTAACTGAAGTAGTGGCACAGGAAGTTGGAGCAACGGTGGTCACAACGGCAGGATACTTTCCACGGGATCAGCCACAAGTGTTAGTGGCGTCGGATGTTCAGACTCACGCGGAGTCGTCAGGGTGGAAGCAAGAAAGAGAGGTTATTTTAGCAGGAACCCACCAGAGTTGCGAGGGGGTTCAGGTGTAGTACTAGCATGTCAAGGAAGGGAGGTAGCCAGCGTCACCTACGCATGGGAGATTGCGATGAGGTACGAAAGTAAATGCTAACCACTTTTAGTTAGTGGGAGCGGTGCTACAGTGGTGGGAGTCGATCACCACAGTTGAGGAAATGGACACACTAGCTACTGCAGAGTTTTGGGTGCGGTTCGACCGCAAGTATTTTTCCTTCAACGGTCGAGATCGAAATGAGGAGAAAATTTTGTGAGGGGACTCAAAGGGAGACCGTTCAGTGGTCGATTACGAGGAAGATTTCACTCGTTGGCAAATTTTATACCGGATGAGGTAAGCGAGGAAAAGAGAAAGGAAGTAAAGTTTATGGATGAGTTAATCTGGAGAATCATACAACGTTTAATTGATAATTCCGCATTAGTAAGTTATACTGATGTCATTAACGCAACACTCCGACACTGTTGGGAATATCGCTTCCACGCGAAAGGAAACGGGAAGGGAGTGGGGATTAACCAGTCGGATGAGGCAGAAGGGGACAATACAAGTGGGGTATCCCAGCAGCAGACTGGGAGAGATCAGGGGCAGGATTTCCAGCAGGGAAATCATGCCAAACGATCTAGAACTGGAGGCTATCGGCGGGATGGCCAGGAATTCCAACAAGGTTGGCATGGAAGGGATCAGTGGCAGGGTGAACATGTTAGAAAGTGTTTGTTTGTGGGAAAAGCGAGACACATGAAGAGATATTACCTTAAGCGAGGCAGGGGTCAACTACAGGACGAGGTCCTGGATGTACAGACACTAAAGCAAGACGCGGGTGCATTCGGGCAGGGAGAAACTCCTCCGGAACCCGAGAACCAACCGTTGCAGCTGGGGTATAGAGGTATGTACTTTTACCCTAGAGGCATAGGGTATATTTTTGAGTGACAAAGAGAATGTCATAATAAGACTTATTTTTTTTCACTAGAGTTCGCAGGCGAGTCGAACTTAGTGGGTGCGTTGGCGGTAGCAGCCATAACATGTGGGTAAACTTTCCGTAGGGTAGCGGAGTTCCTTAGTGTTCTTCACGGGAGAGTGGAGGTGTACACTGAGTGATTGGTTGAATTATGCGAGGAATGACTACTTTCGTGAATAATGGGAGTATGGTTGATAATACTTTTTAAACGTCGGCTGGATAGCGATGGAATTTAACTATTGTGGATAGTGGAGTTAAAATTTTGGTGTCCGCGACACCAGGGTATGGTTGGTGTTAGGTATCATCGAAGAGGGCGTATAGATTATATATATGTGGATATATATGTTGTATTGCGTGGTGTGATGGCACCTAGTGAGGTTTTGTGTTCTCACATTTTATCCCGGTAAGTGGGGATGTTTACTGAAGTGAATCAGGGTGGTTAAATTGATTTTCGAGCAAAGAGAGATAGCTCGGGGCTTGTTTTGCGCAAGGACTAGTGGTAGTAAGGGCGCGGTATTATGTTGTCTTTGGTAGCATAAGGGTAAGCGTATATTCTTTTGTGTTGAGAGATAAGTAGTTATGGGGAGATGGTTTGATGTAGCATGGGTTGAGTACCCGGGCAGTAACTATATATCTATATATACATATATAGGTAATATGATTATGGGTTTGAAGTTATATTACGGGTTACGACTAGCACAGTCGGGTAACTTTTGTGCGTTAGAGAGCGGGGATAGGGTGTATGGGCACCCGGGTTAATTAAGGCAAAATTTTGTGCGGTTAAGCACGGGTATAAGGTGTATGGGCGCCCTGGTAAAGTTAAATGCATACTTGTGTAACAAATGGTTAGAATCGGATGGGATAGATATAGCGGGCTTGGAGGCACTTGACTAGTGAGTAATATGTGAATACTGGAACAGTAGGTTTATCTTAATTTCGAGGACGAAATTCCTTTGTAAGGGGGGAAGTATGTAATACCCCGTATTTTTTTGCATTTAATATTTAATTAATTCGGGAATTTTAAATTACTTGTGTGTTGTAATTTTAATTGAATTAATTATGACAATATATATATATATATATTTAAATATTAATCGAGGAGTAAATGGTTAATGTTTAGGGAAATTTATTTACTAAGTGAATAGTAATAATTTAATTACGTCATTTCGGGTATTAATAACAGGGTATGCACTTATTCCAGCCGGGAGTCGGTATAGACTTAATGGGGTGTGAGATAAGGATTTTTATAAATTAATTCGGATGTCAATTCTGACTGCACGGTTGAGTCCGGATGGGTCGAGATAGTCAGAAAAGAGTACCCGGGGGTAGTAATTGGGTCTCGGGGTATTTTTGGGCATAGCCGGGCCCACACGGGGTGAGTTGGGCCACTTTAATTAAGCCCATTAGGTGAAAAACGGGATTAAATGTTTTTAACCTAATGGGGAGATTAGGAAATCAGCAGCCATCAAATCTAAGCCTAGGGCTTGAGAGGGAAATTGGGGGAAAGCTTAGCAAAAGCCAATTTGGGGATTTTGGAGCCAAATCGAGGGACTACGCCAACAGAATCAGACACTACGAACACTTTCAGGCAAGTGGTTAACTGTTTTGATTCTTAAAGCATGATAATCAATCCATATCATAGTGATGTGTAAACCAAAATTCGTCTTTGGGTGTAAATGGGTACAAAATGAGGTTTTTGTTTTTGAAACACTTGAATGAGATTCAAAGTAAGATTTAGATGGGTGATTGATATCTGAATATGTATATATGATTTGAAAGAAAATTTCAGAACATAAAAGAGTGGAAATCGAATCTGGAATTTCCGATTTAAAATAGATAATTGAATTTTATGGAGAAAGACCCATTTCGAAAATTATGAGATAAGTATAGAGGTTGATTATCTTAAGGTCTCTATGATGAATGGGATGTGGATTAACCATGTGTAGATGATGGGATGATGTAATTAGAGGTTTAAATTCTGGTTTAGAAACCTTGAGGTTCGTTAATGGTGGAAAGCAAGGGGGAGGCAGAGCTGTAACGAAGGGGTCGATCGATCGATCGGGGGGATCGATCGATCGATGGTGGGAAATTCTGGCCAGTTCGGCCTGGGTGAGATATAAGGGGGAATTAATTATAAATTAAATTTCCATACATTTATTAGTGATTAATAATTGTGAAACAAATATTCCTAGCAATTATGTGAGAAAGTAATTGGGAGTAGGATGAATTTATGTGGGACATTAAATGGATGAAATTGAGAAATTTTATCCCAAAATAGTGAGGTACGGATCAAGTGAGTGAATCCGGGTATATTGGACATGCGACCCCAAGGTAGTGAATTAAGTTTGGAGATAAACTAAATAATTTTGAGTCAGAATATAGACTCGGGAAATATTAAGTTATAGGCCAATTAAGTGAGTCCGGGGACAATGATTGAGTGACACCAAGTTATTAAATTAATAAATGCAATAATTAATTTAATTAGAGTCGGATTGTATACTCGGGTAGGATTAAATTAATAAAGGTGTTAATTAATTTAATTAAAGTTGGTTTGTAGACTCAGGTATGATTAAATTAATGGGTGGGATAATTAGTTTAATCAGGATCGGATTGTAGACTCGTGAAGGGTACATATTAATTAATGTGATAATTAATTATATTAGAGTCGGACCACAGACTCGGAATTCGGGTTGATTAATTAATTTGTTAATTAATTTAATTAGAGTCGGGCGATAGACTCGAGGAGGCATTAAATTAAAATGTGTGTTAATTAATTTAAGGAGAGTTGGACCATAAACCCGGGGAAAGTATTATATTAATTGAGGTGTGAGTTAAATATTAGAGTCGGACCATAGACTCGTGAAGATGATAAATTATTAAGTGAGTAAATTAGCTACATTGAGTCGGGCCACAGACTCAGGAAATTTTAGGCAGTGTACGGGACTTGGAGTACACGGTAGAGCTGGGGTTTATATTATATATATACGGTGTAGTGATAGTATATATATATATACATGCATATATTGTGTGTGATATTAAATTACAGGCAGTGTACGGGATTTTGAGTACACGGTAAAGCCGGGGTTTATATTATATATATACGGTGTCGCGATAGTATATATATACGTGTATTTATTGTGAGTGATACTAAATATCAGTGATTAGATATTTATTAAATTTATATACTATAATGCTATCAAGGGAGGTTGCGCGATGTGGGTGAATCCCCTAGCTTGAGGAGTAGGGCGAGTATATCCCCAGGTCATAGCGTCCGGTATATATGGGTGAGGGATTTATCTCACTTTCAGGGAAGGAATATGACCGCCTCCACTTCGTTTATATTTTGGTCCAAGTTGGTGAGCGATTCTAACTCGGGGAAACTAGGTTTTGTGAGCACACCTAGTGAGATAGCATTTTAGAGGAAATCATCCGGTGAGGGTAAACTCGGAAGGATGGATACACGTATGATATATGTGTGGATGTTTGTAAAGGTACGTATAATATGGTAGTAAATATTACATGTAGGTGATAATACAGTGTGTGATGTATCTACTTTATATAACTCAGGTTACAGTTATATCCAGTTAATTAATGAGAAATTAATTAAGTTAATCATTGGTGGAAATAATACAGTGTGTGATGTATGTATTTTTATAGAACTTGTGACACGGTTATATGCTATTATTTTAAGAGGAATTAATTAAGTTAATTGTGAAATAACTTATAATTCAAGAATCATTATACTCGGGTTAGAGTAGTATGGCAAGGGAAGGTTATACCAGGACTAGTTGGACGGGGTAGTACAACTAGGTGGGGTTAAGGTAACCGGTAGGTGTGTACAATAGTGGAGGGGTGAGAATGTCCTCAAGGGAGTGCGACACTAACTTAAATATGAAGAGCATTCATGCATTTTAAATTACTGCAGTTAATTCACTTGCTAAATATTTTTAAAATGTTTTGGGTTCTAACCCTTGCTATAAAAACTATTTTCAAAACTTTTAGGTGTCCAGCCACAGGAACGCTAGGATTGATAATCTATTCCAGGGACACAGAGCTGCGGCATATGTGGATGCTAGCAGGAGTTTGAATTAGACGCATCATCCATTCATTCCTTGAGTAGGAATCTTGTATCAGTTTCAGTTTTATTTAGGGCTTGTCGCCCAGACTTCTCGGTACAGTTTTCAGATGTTGAATATTTGCATTGGATTATTTATTTGGTGGCCGGTGATTTATTCGACAAGTTGTGTAATTACTATTCTGTTTACTTTCATTCAGTTATGTGAATGGTTTATATTTTAATTCCGCATGTACTGTTTTGTTTATATAAAAAGTTAAAATTGGCACCAGTTTTTGGAATACTAGGTGGTTAGCAAGTTTTAAAAAGTTTTC
Organism: Sambucus nigra; assembly: GCA_949130495.1. Lineage (NCBI taxonomy): Eukaryota > Viridiplantae > Streptophyta > Magnoliopsida > Dipsacales > Adoxaceae > Sambucus > Sambucus nigra. The sequence goes on along the minus strand of OX422214.1, from coordinate 374,877,529 downwards.
GACAGTGATGCTAAGGATGATCCAACTGGGATTCCTGTTTTAATTTGGTATAGGACTTATCACCCGGTATTTTATTAGGCGGGGTGTTACAAAAGGTTTGCGTTGTGCGATCAATTTTCTGAAAAGGCTTGGAAGACACTACCAAACGGCAGGTCCCAGACCCTGCTTATCGGTATTGTGCGTAAACGTACCTGCCGATTGGCAGGAATATCACTAGCAAGGGGAGCCCAGATCTGATTGATATCACTCTCAGCAAATCAAGAAAACCTCTCTCTAAGTGAGCGTGATTTCCACACCCAAATCCCTTTCGAACCTTCATTTTTCATCATCCTTTTCATCAAACTTACTGAATTCACTACCCTCCATCATCATCTAAGTCTAAGGGTTACTCTCAAACATTCAAGATCAAGCTTAAGATCTTCAACAAGGTCCAATTTCCTCAACTCTCTCCTTCAATTCTCATAAATACGCAATAACTTGTTTTATTACTTAGCACTTTTATTATCTCATGTCATACATCTTAATATACTTTTTATTTAGTATTATTGCACATCTCTTATTTCCATATAAATAAAAACACAAAAAATAAGAAAAAATAGGGTTTGCTCATAAATTCCAAACGAGAATTATCATACTTTTCTCACACTTTTCTCACAACTCAAACACTTTTTCTACACACACACACAAATAAGAATCCCCCAGTTGGATTTATGGGATAAACCCCACCCCTAGTTTTGGATGCGAACTATGTAGACTTTGATTCCTCTATAGGCCGCGTAGGCCTCTCGGGGTAAAACCCGAGACTCGAGTCCTATTTTTATTTTTTTCTATCATTTTCTATTTTTCTCTAAACTCCACTTTATTATATTATATATATACATATATTTGTTCTTAATGGCGCATCATTCCGCATGCGTTATCGTTCCATCATAACGGTCAACATAAGGATAATCGCATAAATTCTATTTTCTAATATTATTTTTATACCTTCCTATTGATAACTCGCTTTATCTCTTCCATGATACAAGTCGAGGATTACTATCTCCACTATATATACACATGGACACATATCACGGGGAAAATAAAGGAAAATAACAAACACCCAAGAGAGACCGAAAGGGCAGAATGGGTGCCTAGCACCTTCCCATTTCGTAACTTAGCCTCCGTCTTTTTGAATCATTTTTGGTTTCGTATGCATCAATATATCTTGGGATGATTTCCTTCGGGACGATTCCAATTTGTTTTGTCTGTTTTGAGTAAAATAGATTGGCGACTCTAATCTATCTATATTTTTACACCTCACCCAAATGACGCTGGCCGAAGCGCTCCCAAAAGGGACGCGCGGGACCTAGGGATCCTCCATCGCGCACCCAACCACCGCGAGGATCCGGGGGGGAGGGATGGCCACAGTGGAGACTCTACAGGGGATTTCCTTTTGAGGGATAGACTCTATTTACATGGGTGTTATGTTTGTTTATATCTTCCCCATTTTTTGCCTGTTCCCCTTTTCCATGTATCTCCCATACTTATGCTTCTATTCACACAATGGTAGAAAGTAATCCATGTACACTTCGCACCACGTTCACCTAGGATCACATATATCCACATGTTGCACGCATCATCCATCCATACTTGGTGAACCATTGGTACTTGTACTTTGCTCCCTGTTTGGCATAATCGGAAAAGACATTCTCATAAGATACTAATAAGAGGATCATGCATGATTCACACGACATCACCAAAGGGCATTGTTATTGACCAAATTTTACCCAGTAATTGGAAGGTCACTTCGTGATGGGCGCTGGTCCGGCAAAGCGCATTTAGCCTAAGCGATATGACTCTCACCTTCCATTGGCCAAGTACCTTCGACGTATATCGAACAGTTCCCCCGGAGTCATGATGGGAGGTATATCATAGGGAACTCGTTCACGTACACCGAGTATATAGAATTCTCTCTCACACGTACAATCCCCATGAGGTATATGGTGAGGTAATTCATGTACACTCAGGTATATCAAATGTCTTGTCCACACGTACCGATTGCCCGCAAGAGCAAGTCGTATATCGTGGAAGTCACGCTAAAGGGGGTAACCCTTTCCGATTCACCCAACCAACTGCATACCCGCATATAGGTATCAAGCCTAGGACACACATGTTAGATTGTTGGTTTCTACCTAAAACTCTACCGAAATTCCGGGTCGGGCCACCACCCGAATTTTTGCACATTTTTAAAACGGGACCTTGTCCGTGAGCCTGGTCATAAGTCCATCCATAGCTTTGCATATATTACAAACCCAATTTTTACACGCTCGAGTCCCATCCTAAATTTCATTTAGCATTTAGGAGAATTAATACAAGTGAAAACATAATTATAATAATCATGCTGAGACTGTCTCCAAAAGGAAAATTCTCCTTTTTCTTTATCCAAAATCCAAAAACATTTTTTCCGTTCCTTATCAAAAATCCAAAAAAAATTCTCCTTGTAACACCCCGTAATTCTGCTTAATTCTAAATTACGTAAGTAGAGTAATTTAATGGGATTAAATACGCTTTAATTAAATTACGTGAGTAGAGTAATTTAATGTGATTAAATATGTTTGATTTAAATTACGTGAGTAGAGTAATTTAAATATATATTATGTTAATAAAGATGAATATGTGTTATAGAAAATTTACTAATGTGAATATAAATTTTCAATGTTAATATGTACGGTCTAGTGACTATATGGACGTACCGGATGTAACTCGGCAAAATTAAGGATGAGAGTAGAAAAATATTTACGAGACTCAAATGATAATTTAGAGTCCACGATTGATTCCGAAAGGGTCGAATTAGTCAAAATAGTGTACCCGGGGGTACTAGTTGAGAGCCGGGTCATTTTAGGGCTAAACCGGGACCATTCGGTGGCATTTTGGTCTCTTTACAATTATGGGAAAGAAGACCTACGAATTTTGGTAACCTTAAATCTGATTATAGGAGTGGTGGCTAGGGTTAGACAATGAGAGAGTTACACCATATCCCTTAGAGAGAGAGAAAGAGAGGCAAATTCCTTAGGCAAGAAGGAAGGAGGGATCATCTTAGGAAGATTTCACCTCAAAGATTGTTGGGAAGAAGGATTGAGGCACCAACATCATCAATCATCATCAACAACCACGAAATCAGACCCTACAAATCTTAAGGCAAGTGGTTAATTGCAAAATAATTGAGTTATAATACCCATATTTAAGCTTGAGGAAGAACATGATTTTTATGATATTCTTGGGAACAAACAATTGATAATAATCCATGTTTGATTAGGATTTGCATGTAGGACGTTTTTGAATTGCCAAGTATGTTTATATCATAGAAAAATTGATGAGAAATTCGTATGAAAATCTGGAAGTTTGATGAAAAATATAAAGAATGCAGTTTTAGGGTTCTTAAATATTAGAGAGATTTTCAGTGAATTTGGCCAAGATTTATAATGATTTTGTTGTTTTAAATCGTTAGTAATCATCCCAGAACATGTAAGAATGATTAGAAATTGTTGGTTGTGAATAAGATGGTTTATCATGAAAGTTAGAGATGTAACAATGGTGAAACTCGTAGGAAGAAGATGAACTGGGTCTGTCACTACTCGATCGATCGATCGACCCTTGAGTGTCGATCGATCGAAGCAGTCGATCGATCGACCATCTTCCTTCGATCGATCAACCCTGTCTGAACTATAGAAAATTTGTGTAGAAATTTCTTTAAATGCCGTTACTTAATGGGAACCTTAGAATTGATATTTTTCCTATTAGGGGACTTGAAATTTACCAATAGATGTACCATTAGGTTCCTCCATTAATGATTGATTAGGAATGTTGGAGAAATGGAATGACGATAGAACGATTGACTTAGCCATGAGTTGAAATGGTTAATTTAATTACGGAAAGAGTGAGACTTAATTCCGGAAAGAAAATACCAGTAGGTTAAAATTAACTTAACTACTGAATTAAGGGAGGGGTAACTAGGACCCTTAGAGTTACGCGAATACTCGAATAAATACAATAATGAGAAATTGTAATTAATAAGTACGGAGAATATAAGTAAAATATATTACGTACGGGTATGATTTATTAGGTCGAGTGTGTACTTACTATATCTATATAAATAGGTTTGGGTTAAGAGAATATTACCTAAACTAATTATGTTAGGGTCGATGTGACATTCCGAACTAACATAAAGTTATTATATATTTGGGGTCGATGTTAATGTCGAACCAAACTTTGAACTGGTGCCGCGATGAAAGAGTCCCGAACCAGAATATGTGTATATATTTATATTTGTAGATAGTTGGGGTCGATGGATCATTCCGAACCAACTCTCACTTGGAGTCGATGAATTATTCCGAGGCAAGGGTCCTTTGTGTGTAATAAAAGGATATATTAGAGGTAACTAATATTAAATACATTGTTGTGGGACAAAATGTTTCTATATGCATAATCTACAAATTGAGAATAGTTGACAATGAAATAATATGTGAATGTCTTAGTAATAATTTTGGGCATAATGAAATTATTACAAGATTAAGGAAAACGAACGGTTAATGAGTTAACTACGATTATGGGAAGTATAACTAGGTAGACTAAGTACCCTTGATAGTTACGTATCACGTAAGAGAGTTGAGGAAGTTCATGGGAGCGTACAAAACCTTAATATGTGTAATCAATAACTTAATTGTGATAACCACTTGCAAAATATTTTCAAATGTTTTGAGTACTAACTCTTGCTATGTAAAATTTTAAAAACCTTTTAGGTGCCCAGCCACAAGGACATCCATCTTGATTCATGTCAGAGATTTGGGAGCTGCAGCCAGTGTGGAGGTTGCAGGGATTGTTTAGATGCTTCCTCTTTTTCAGTTCTAGTGCAGGATCTCGGTTTTATTATTCTTGTTGGAACATGTCGTTCCACCGTTTCTATTACAGTTTATTCTAGTTATGGATTTGTAGTTGTCTTTTTGGGCCGTGGTTTACGGCAAGACTTTAAATTCTTTTAGATTATTTTTATACTGCGTATTCATATCTAGTTTTGGTTATGTGTGGTTTGGATTATTTTGTTGTTTAAGAAAGATAAAATTTGGCACTCGTTTAATTTTCATTTAGGTGGTTAGTATTTTTTTAAAAAGGCTTTCGACAGTGATGCTAAGAATGAACCATTTAAGAAACCTGTTTATATTAAAATAAGTCTTGATCACCCAAGGTTTAATTAGGCGGGGTGTCACACTCCTCTCTTTATCAAAAATACGAAAATATTTTGTCTTTCAATCTCGAAAAAAAAATTCATCCCTTTTTCTAAAAAATAAATCCTATTTTATGCCTTCTCAGGACGATCGCAAGCCCTTAGACTGGCTCCTTATTGGATTCGGTCTTAAGTCAAGTCACCCCGGAGTTCAGTCCGTTCCCCTATTACTTATTTTGAGTCCGGAGTCCATTCGCCTTCCATGGAGAACACATATCAAGTACTCGTTGTGTAGCTGAATCTGACGATAATTCTAGTTTAGCTTGTGTCCAAGATTGACAACTTCCAAATTGAGGTCTGAGAGATGCAATAAAACCAGTTTCCATTCCTCCAAGAACCCGAGGCCGTATATTCCCTCGCGTTATGGATCCACCCAAGCCCATTTGGGTTCCCGAAGAGTATCATCACGCTCCACGTGTCCCTCCTGTTAATGGGTCATCGCCTGCCCAGCTTCCTATGTTGAACCTTGCCCAGCATGGGGCTAACTTGCTATAATCATTGATCCGAAGGAAGAAGAGCTGAACAAAGTCAAAGAGGACCTCAAGATGCTCACCAAGAAGTTCGACCAAGCTATAATCTCGGGTAATTACATGAACTGCACCCACATGTATCCTTATCCTAAAGAGAGGTTACTTGAGAAGTTCAAGATGCTAAATATCAAGAAATTTGGAGGAAGTGGACCCCCAATTGTTCATCTCTAAAGTTATCACCGTTCCATGACTCTACTAGGGTCTTCTGAAGAAGTGATGGCCAAATTATTTCAGCAAACTTTGAAGGATAGAGCCCTTCGATAGTTTTTGTCTCTTGAGGAGTCCAGAATTCGCAGCTGGGAGGATGTAGCCAGGGAATTCATGTCACAGTATAAATATAATGAAGATATGGAGGTCACCCATCGTGATTTAGAGATGCTCAAACAGAACCCTGGAGAATCAATCAGTAACTTCATCGCCCGATGGAGGCAAAAAGAACCAACCATGACTAATTGGCCTTCTGAAGAAGAACAAATAAGCATCATGAAGAAGAACTTCTTACCCCATGTCCGAGAAACGATGGGAGGACAATACTATCCCCACTTCCTAGCTCTTAGAAAAGCAGGAGCAGAAATCGAGGAAGGTCTTTCCAAAACATAAATTGACCCAAAGAAGGTGTCCAGACAGTTCACCCCCAAAAAATATGACAAGCCTGCCAGTGCTACAGTCTCAACCATCAACAACATCTCTCAACCAACCACCTCATGGGCACCAGAAATCCTCCCTGTCCCAGTCCGAAAGGAATACACCGAGCTTCATGCTCCTGTCTCCAAAGTTTATCAAGCCTTGTTAATGCAAAACCTTATCAAACCTTTGGATCCCCGTCCATTGTCAAATCCACTCCCAAGAAACTTCAAGGCAGATGCCCATTGCGCCTTTCACTAAAGTGCTAGCCATACCACCGAACAATGCCTTCACCTCTGAAACATAATCCATGGTCTAATTGACCCAAGTACTATCACCCCACCAGCTAATCCTAAGCCAAACACTACTCACAACCCACTTACAAATCACGCCAATTCTATCTTTCTAGAAGAGAACCCATAATTTGATCCCTCAACTCAAATCACACCCATATACTCTCCTTAACCTCTCCAAATTTGCCCATATTTCCTCCTACACCCTATTAGCGTCGCTGATCAGGCACTGTCACTCCTTACCAGAGAATGAATCGTTGTCCGTACCCATTTTGAAAAAGGAAGTATTTAATTATCAAAAGTCTTAAACCATCTCCTAGAGTTCGGGCTGAAATTGCCCTCACAAATGATCTTTGATTGCCAAAGATTCAGTATGTTGTTCTTGGAGGCACGAAAATGTGCTCGAGAGTCAGATAATTGGGTAGTACCAACCGATGAAGTAAGCCTGGATGATGTCGCCCGGATTATGGCAGAATTATTCAGGCCAACCAACAATATTTGCAGTATGACCGAATTACTTGATGCTCTGAAGCTACAGGTGGCTTGGTCCCTTCACCCTTACACATCCCCGTAAAATGGGATGACCTGTATGAAGAAGCCATTGAAGTTATGGAATGCATTGACTTTATATGGAAAGACAAAATTATTGCCATCGAATGGGGGAAAAATTTGGAGATTCGAATGAAGAATAACCTTTTGAGAAAACTGGCCCGGTAGCCGATATGTGTGGAATGATATAATTTGAAGAACACCTCAGAGAAATAAACAAGGTGGTAAAACAACCTGAGATCGACGAGAAAATAGGGTTCATGTTGTTCCCTTCTTCAGTAAATCACATGACCAGATCAGGGAGGCATTACCAGATTCCAAGCTCACTTCCAGCAAATGACAAAGGGAAGTGTGTTGAAAACCTTTCTATGCCAAAGATGACCCTCGTGGAGAGAAAGATCCTCGATCAACTAAAGAAAACTCAAGCTGACATCACTCTATGGGGGCTTTTCATGTCTTCTGAGCTACACATAAATGCTTTGATCAAGTTGCTCACTAGACCCATTATTCATCCTTCTACCACACCAGAAGAAGCAATAAATTTGGTCGGATCCTTGACCTCTACCCAAATTCTATCCTTTTCCAAAGAATAAATCCCCAAGAATGGGCCAAACCACAATTATGCACTCAACATCTCTGTTGAAGTTATGGGGAAGGTCGTGTCACTCTCTCTTGTCGATAATGGATCCTCCTTGAATGTCTACCCACTGAGAACCTTAAAATGCTTAGGACTGGAGGAAAGTGACCTCGGTCCAACCTCCGTTGCTGTGCATGCCTACGATAAGACCCGTCGGGAGGTAATGGGATCCATAAATCTTATAATATGGGCTGAACCTATAAACCCTGTCGTTGAATTCTAAGTTATTGACATCACAACTTGTTTCAACCTATTGTTAGGACGACCTTGGCTCCACAGTATCAAGGGTGTGTCTTCCTCACTCCATTAAAAATTAAAGTTCTTCACTGACTGATGGGTCCTTACCATCTTGGGCAATGATGACAATGCCGATGGTGCAAGTACCAACAGTCCAATTCTTAAGATACAGAACGGGTAAAATGATATGCTCCTATCAGGATTTCGAGTTGAGACACTTCCACTCCTAGAAGGGGACGACTTCTAGGAAATGGTTTGTCCAGAATACGACCCTCATGGAAACATCAATGTGATTCAGATATTCAAAAATATGCACTTCATGCCTGGACTGGGGCTAGGACAAAGAAAATAAGAGATACTTGAGCCAATTGAACTGAAGAAGGATTTCCCTCCTTATGGTTTGGGGTATCAACCGTCAGAACGGGATCTCAGAATGATTCGCCTGTCTCTACTAAAGAGAAGAGTAGACTGCATCCAGCCTATCCCAGGTGACTTATTGAATGGACGATTCATTAAAGAGGGCAAAGACTACCCCCTTTACGGATTTTTGGAACAATGGTATGACCATATAGACAAAAAGATGAAGCCTATAATGGATATCTTATTCCAAGATATCTACCCATGGGCCGAGAGTTCCCAATACCATGCACAATCGCTCATCAAAGATACTGAAGAGTCTGAGGAAAGTAAATCCGAAGATTCCTTCAACTTATAAACACTGGGGCTGACACTCTGGATGGTTCACTTGGGCACTACATCACCGGATTCGTCCCAACTGATTAAAGTTACTGATACACCACTCCACAACTAGCATGCTGCGCCAGTTCTACCTGGTGAAATCTCCCCTAATCCCAATGTTTACCTCATTTCTTCTTCTGTTGTCTATCCTTGTTCAAATGTAACCAAGTCCTCTTTTTACGAGGTTCTCAATGCTATTTTTCCTATCAATGAAATAAACGAAGATTTTGAGTATCTTGTTGTGCCTTACTGTAAGGACACAAATTTCCAATTGAGTCCATATATAGTTTTGGCTCAATTCCGGACAAAAACATTTATTCATAGGAATGTATTTGATTGTAATATTCTCAAGCATATGAAGTGTGTGTTGAAGACATAGTGGCAAAGAATATAAAGCTTCATCAAAATGCCGGTTTGCGTGCCTCGTTTCTACGTCATCAACTAAGGTTCCATGCTCCCAATGTATGAATGCAATTATATTTATATAGGAGTTTGGAACAATATTTATTGGGTGTTAGGTCTAATAAAAAACTGCCTTTTATTTTCAGAAAGAATCAATTAGAACTTTAAAATAAGTATATAAAAGTTTATGGGCCAAAATTGAATTTTACAAACTTTCTGGTCGTTCGTTAGAAATTTCGTTCGAACGAGTTTTTTCGTTCGAACCAGGTTTCGTTCGAACGAGTTTTTTCGTTCGAACCACGTTTTGTTCGAACCAGTTTGCCAATGACCCTAAACTGGTCAGTCGTTCGATGTGTCATTTGAACGAGTTTGTTCGTTCTAACGAGGTATCTAACGAGTTTCTAACGAGCCCAGTCTGGTCGCTTGTTAGAAGTCTCGTTCGAACGAGAGTCAAGTTCGTTCGAACGAGATGCCAGGGCGGGAACAGTTTGGAGCAGTTTTTGGCAGTTTTCACCCACTTTCCCCACTTGGTTTTTAACCAACTTTTTCAAGACTTATTAAGGACGGGAAACACATTTTTCTAATTAACTTTTCCAACCTTGTTTATCTCCTAGAGAGAGTTTGAGAGCAAAAATAGTTTAGGAAAATGTTCAAGTTTTGAGTGTTGTTTTTCAAAGAAAAATTCATATACCACTCTAGTGTTTACAACCAATAGTTGTGTTTATCCAAGTTCTATATACAGATCTTTACTTGGAGTTTTTGGCACCGGTTTTCTCTACCGAATTCAAGAAGAGACGTTTCGGGTTCGCTTCTACACCCCATCACAAAGAAGACTTTTTGTTGAGATTCTACCCACACGGAGAAAGGCTCCATGCTTGGGTGACGGTGACCATACAAAGTCCCATCGGTGGATTCCGAGACCGAGGTGGTGTTCCGAGGTTGTTCGCTAGGAAGAGGTTTCTACGAGAAGAAGCGTCGAGGCCTTAGAGGGATCGAGTCAGTCGTTGTAAGTCTATCTGTCTTGTAATTGTAATTCCATATCTAGTGGACTTGTGGCTAGGGACGTCCGAGGTTGTTTCCCGTCTTGGGTTTTTCCTCGTACATCTCGGCGTAGTGTGATATTGTTTATTTTATCTTGCACAATAATTTAGAATCCATGCTTAGGATAATTTCAAGATAAAATTTGGTTTAATTATCACACTCATTTAATTTGGGACTAAATTAAATATTGGGTAAATTTGGTTTATTCAAGTCATTTGATAAAATTGGTTTCGCCTAACTTTGGAATTATGACTTAGGCAAATTCTAGGACTTGAATTGGATTAATGAATTGGTTTAATTTTGTTTTATTAAACTAAAATCTGTTTTGTTTAATTGTTGAACCATCATCTATTCTCAACGCTTCCGCAAAAGGAAATTAACTCTGATTTTAATTGAGAAAATCACATTCCGGGGTTCTTGGTCTTTCAAATTGGTATCAGAGCCAAAGCGATAAATTATTTGGTTAATGATCTTTTAAATAATTTTTGGCTAAAATGGATTTTTCCCCATTTTCAAAATTTCCTATTTTCGATGGTTCAAACTACGCGTATTGGAAAGCGCGAATGAGATCGGCACTAAAATCTATCGACGAGAGAGTTTGGATGTCTGTTGTTACCCGGTATTCCCCACCAACTTACTTAGTTGAAAATGAACGTGTTATCAAACCCGCCGATAGATGGACTGAAAATGAGTTTAAACTTGCTAACTTTAATTCCCGAGGTTTAAATGCCTTATTTAGCGCTGTCGCACCGGATGAATTCCGACGTATTATGACGTGTGAAACCGCTAAAGAAGCTTGGGATATTTTACAATTAACTCATGAAGGAACTAGTGTCGTTAAATCTTCAAAACTCCAAAACCTCACCACTCAATTTGAAACTATCAAAATGGATGAAAAAGAAACTTTTGATAAATTTTATGCTAGACTTTCTGATATTATTAATTCATCTTTTAACTTGGGAGAGAAAATACCTGACGACCGTGTTGTAAAGAAAATTTTAAGGTCCCTACCCGATAGATTTATTCTAAAGGTGACCGTTTTAAATTCTTTACCCACTTTAGCCTCTACGAAATTAGAAGAGCTTGTAGGTGATTTACAAACCTTTGAACTAGATACGTTTCCCTCTAAAATTGAAAAGAAAATTGAAAAGGGGGTTGCTTTAAAAGCCCGAAAAGAGGTCAAACAAGTAGTAGAGAGCGATAGTGATAGTGACTCGGAAGATATGGCTTTATTTGCTCGTAAATTTAGAAAATTTCTTAAATTAACAAAGATAAATTTAAAAATGATTTTAAGAAATTTGATACTTCTAAACATGATAAAAGCGAGAAGATTTCTAAAGCCGAGAGGATCCCTAAACCTAGTAATAACAATTTAGATAGGGACGAGTCTAATAAATGTTTTGGTTGTGAAGGTTATGGCCATCGAGCTTATGAGTGCCCCACTAAACTAAGGAAATAGTGTAAGCGACCCACTGCATATAGTGCAACCCTTAGTGATAGTGATAAGGAAGAAAAGCCCGATTCCCCCACTAAGAAAAATTTTGTGGCTTTTATGGCTAGTCATGTGAGTGATAGTGAGAACTCATCGATTGATGACACGATAGCGCATGCCACTTCCAAGGTCATTGTTTATGATTCCCTTGTTTTTAATGATAGTGAGAGTGGAGAATAAAGAGAGAGTGAAAATGAAGAAGAGGTTGATGTGAGTGTACTTCAAAATGCTTTTCATGAATTATATAAAGAATCTATTAATTTGAAAAGAACTAATTTGAAGTTAGAAGCTTGTTTAAGAAAGAGTTTCAAGGTCATTGATGAAAATGTTTTAATAGAAGACCTTAGGACACATGTGAGGACTCTTCAAGAGAAGCTTGAATATGTAGAAGGAGAAAGAGATAGCCTTAGGGGTTTAATGGAATCCTTGAAAAAGGAGCTTCTTGCTTTTGAAGAGCGAAATGTTTTACTAGAATCTAACATTGTAGAATTGGAAAATAAATTAAAAGATTCTAGTAATGTCAAATTTGATTTGTAATGTCGTTCAGAAAAACTAGATAAAATGTTAGGAACGATCCAAATTAAAAATGACACTTGTGGTTTAGGCTTCAATCCTTGTAATGAATTTACTCATAATGCCCAAACCAATGTTTTAGGAGAATCAACTAGGAATACTTTTAAAGATCACTCCTTAAGTAAATCTTTTCGACATGTTCTCACTTGTACACATTATGGTCGACAAGGTCATCTTAGAAAATTTTGTTTTGATCTTAAACGAATTCCTAGAAAATCCCATTGTAAAGTAACCATGGTAGCTAATGTTCCTACACCCCAAGATTGTCATTCTTCATTAATTTGGGTTAGGAAATCCGATTTGGTTGCCTTACAAAATAGGGATTTTGATTCTCATTTACTTTCACATGCTTCCTCCCTTGCTAAATCTAAAGAAAGAATGTGTTAGTGTTTGCATACTTTAGCGTTTGTACTTCATGCTATATTCACATGCTAAATGTATGCTTGTTTAGTCATTTTCTTGTCATAGCCTTATTTCATATCCCATGCTAGAAATTTTGACTTGTTTATCTTTTTGTATTATATTTTGTGTTTGAATTAACTGAAAAATATAAAAAGATGTTTTGTTTATAATTTGTGTTTTATTTATTTCATTTAAGCTTAATGAAAAATACAAATGATTTTTTGTTTTTGAATAAAAATGTTAAAAACTCAAAAAGATTTTATTTTGTGTGTATTTTAGTTTGACACACTTTATGTGGCATATATTTGTGTTTGAATCCCTCCTTTTACGCTCCCATGTGGCTAGAACTTTGGGTTTAGATTGACAATCCTTAAAATGTTCTTTACCATGCTTTATATGGAGTAGTTGGATTTTGTGTTGTTTAAATGGATTCTATTTTTATATGCCTCTTTTCACACATGCACGAGCTCTTTTGAAATCTTAATGTCACATGTTATATTTGAGCTTTTTGAGGTGTTCTCCTATCAATCTAGTCATCTACATATCTATGACCTAGGAGGAATAGTGCATGTCAAAATCCGTTGCATGTGAGATTTGTGTGAAAATGAAAACATGATAAATATAAGTGTGCACGGGGAAGGGCTCCGAAAGGATGAATTAAATCCTTTGCTATAGTAAGCCACCGTTTATTGGATCTAAAAGAAATACGTGATCCAAAGGCCTAAAAACAGAATATTTGGCACTAAAATGAAAAACAATTGCCAAGGACTATGTTTGTTTGATATATTCATTCAAAAATAAAAGAATATATATGCTTATTGAGGAAGAATTGGATGGTATATCAACGGTTTGCACAATGTCCGTTTATCCTAGTTATCTTTAATGTCATGACTCTATTTGCTTTGTAGAATCATCATCATGCTAGGCTTGTATGCATTGTGTATGTTTGTTCATTGAGTTCAATCTTTATATTGTCACATGAGGTTATATTTCGATGTGATGAAGTTTGCAATCAAATGAGAGCTCCGTGAACGTTTATTAAGTGTTTGGGTCTAAATTTAATTGTTGCTAGTACACACCCCTGCACTTCCGTTTTCATATGACTCATTTTTGCCATACGAGTGTGAAAACTTATTGTATTTTGTGTCATGTGTGTGTTTATATCTATCTATATATGATCGTACTTCTTGGTATATTTATAGTATATATATATATGATATTTGTTTATCTTTGCCTTGCTTTTATTGCCCATATGCTTTAATGTCTTAACACTTTATGCTTTATTAGCTCTTTATCCTTTGCCTATTCCTGAACAAAAAGGGGGAGAATGATGATAGGGGGAGATATGGTATCTAATCCTATTATTATCGCATCTTAGTTTGGGGGAGATTTATCTTAGGCGGAGACATCTTTCTAAGTAAATGTCATGTGTTTGATAAAGGGGAGAATTAATTTAGGGGGAATACTTTGATTAATTGCATTTTATCTTTTGATATTCCCTATGCATTTGATGAGTTTGCTTAAGTGTGCAGGTATTCTACTAAAGAGGCATTATTTAAAGGCAAAGTGTTTAATCCTTGGGTTAAGTCAAGTTTGGGCGGGTTATGTTTAGAGTCTAGTAGAGCTTGACGGCCCTTTAGTATTTTTGTTTTGTTTTTGTCCCGGAATAGACAAAGGGGGAGATTTGTAAGGACAAAAATTTCCAATTGAGTCCATATATAGTTTTGGCTCAATTCCGGACAAAAACATTTATTCATAGGAATGTATTTGATTGTAATATTCTCAAGCATATGAAGTGTGTGTTGAAGACGTAGCGGCAAAGAATATAAAGCTTCATCAAAATGCCGGTTTGCGTGCCTCGTTTCTACGTCATCAACTAAGGTTCCATGCTCCCAAGGTATGAATGCAATTATATTTATATAGGAGCTTGGAACAATATTTATTGGGTGTTAGGTCTAATAAAAAACTGCATTTTATTTTCAGAAAGAATCAATTAGAACTTTAAAATAAGTATATAAAAGTTTCTGGGCCAAAATTGAATTTTACAAACTTTCTGGTCGTTCATTAGAAATGTCGTTCGAACGAGTTTTTTCATTCGAATCAGGTTTCGTTCGAACGAGTTTTTTCGTTCGAACCAGGTTTCGTTCGAACCAGTTTGCCAACGACCCTAAACTGGTCAGTCGTTCGATGTGTCGTTCGAACGAGTTTGTTCGTTTTAACGAGGTATCTAACGAGTTTCTAACGAGCCCAGTCTGGTCGCTCGTTAGAAGTCTCGTTCGAACGAGAGTCAAGTTCGTTCGAACGAGATGCCAGAGCGGGAACAGTTTTGAGCAGTTTTTGGCAGTTTTCACCCACTTTCCCCACTTGGTTTTTAACCAACTTTTTCAAGACTTATTAAGGACGGGAAACACATTTTTCTAATTAACTTTTCCAACCTTGTTTATCTCCTAGAGAGAGTTTGAGAGAAAAAATAGTTTAGGAAAATGTTCAAGTTTTGAGTGTTGTTTTTCAAAGAAAAATTCATATACCACTCTAGTGTTTACACCCAATAGTTGTGTTTATCCAAGTTCTATATACATATCTTTACTTGGAGTTTTTGGCACCGGTTTTCTCTACCGAATTCAAGAAGAGACATTTCGGGTTTGCTTCTACACCCCATCACAAAGAAGACTTTTTGTTGAGATTCTACCCACATGGAGAAAGGCTCCATGCTTGGGTGACGGTGACCATACAAAGTCCCATCGGTGGATTCCGAGACAGCGGTGGTGTTCCGAGGTTGTTCGCTAGGAAGAGGTTTATACGAGAAGAAGCATCGAGGCTTAAGAGGGATCGAGTCAGTCGTTGTAAGTCTATCTGTCTTGTAATTGTAATTCCATATCTAGTGGACTTGTGGCTAGGGCAGTCCGAGGTTGTTTCCCGTCTTGGATTTTTCCTCGTACATCTCGGCGTAGCGTGATATTGTTTATTTTATCTTGCACAATAATTTAGAATCCATGCTTAGGATAATTTCAAGATAAAATTTGGTTTAATTATCACACTCATTTAATTTGGGACTAAATTAAATATTGGGTAAATTTGGTTTATTCAAGTCATTTGCTAAAATTGGTTACGCCTAACTTTGGAATTATGACTTAGGCAAATTCTAGGACTTGAATTGGATTAATGAATTGGTTTAATTTTGTTTTATTAAACTAAAATCTGTTTTGTTTAATTGTTGAACCATCATCTATTCTCAACGCTTCCGCAAAAGGAAATTAACTTTGATTTTAATTGAGAAAATCACATTCCGGGGTTCTTGGTCTTTCACTTACATTAACTATTTTGATTCTAATCAAACTTTTGATGATGATGATTTTGCAAATGAATAATTCTTAACTGATCTAAATAAGGTTAATAATAAATAACATAAACGCGTTTAAGTCAATGAAGAAGAGACTGTTGTTATTAACCTCGGTTCTAGTAGCCAAGTGCGCGAGATTAGGATAGGGGCTACCCTTAACGAGCATGAACGTGAACAAATCGAAGAATTGCTAAAGGAATTCGTGGATATCTTTGCATGGTCCTACGATGATATGCCCGACATTGATCCTGAAATATCTTAGCACGAGATCCCCAATCTCCGAGATTACAAGCCGGTTAAAAAAAAGATTAGAAAACACTGCACCGAATGGTCGCTCAAAGTCAAAGAAGAGGTGGTCAAATAATTGAACGTATGCTTCATTCGTGTGATCGAATATCCCACATGGATAGCCAACATAGTGCCTATAACGAAATCAAGAGGAAAAGTTCGGATGTATGTAGACTATCGGGATTTGAACAAAGCCTCTCCAAAGGATGATTATCCGCTAACCAACATCGACATGATCGTGGACAACATAACCAGTCATGCTCTCAAGTCATTCGTCGACGGGTTTTCCGGATACAAACAAATCAAAATCCACCCAGACCACCATGAAAAAATTGCATTCATCACCCCATAGGGAACCTTTTGCTACACCGTTAGGCCATTTGGTCTCAAGAACACTGGGGCTACCTACTAGAGGGCTCCCATATCCAGCTTGCACGATCTGATTCACAAAGAGGTTGAAGTCTATGTGGATGATATGATTATCAAATCCAAGACTAGGGAAGGTCATGTTCCTGTTCTTCGAACGATTATGAAAGCATCAGATGAGACTCAATCCGCAGAAATACGTCTTCGGCGTTACAAAGGGAAAACTCTTGGGATTCATGGTTAGTAAGAAGGGTATAGAAGCAGATCCCACCAAGCTGAAAGCTATACTTGAGATGCTACCTCCCGGAACAGAGAAAGAAGTCTGAGGTTTCCTTGGGAAATTGCAATACATTAGCCGGTTCATCAGCCAGTTAACCTCCATCTGCGAACCTATCTTCAAACTCCTCTGAAAGGATTCAACTAAAATTTGGAACGAGGCATGACAAGAAGATTTTGACCGAATTAAAGAATACCTAACCCAAACCCCGGTACTCATTACACCACAGCCTGATCTCCCCTTGCTCCTATACCTGACCATAACCGACACTGCAGCTGGGGCTTTGCTAATCCAATACCTTGAAGATTCCTGCAGAGAAAAAGCCATCAATTATGCCAGTTGCAAATTGTCCGGGTATAAGGCTAACTACAACGCTTTGGAAAAGGCACGTGTCGCACTTATCTGGGTCACCCAAAAGCTGCAGCACTACATGCTAGCCTTCCCCATCAAACTTATATCCCAAATAGACCCCATAAAATACTTGCTTGAGAAACCCGCTTTATCCAGCCGAATGGCCCGATGGTTGATGCTCCTAGACGAGTTCGATATCGTGTACGTCACACAGAAAGCCATGAAAGGAAGAGCCATCTGTGACTACCTCACTGATTACCCCATGGATGAGGCTGATGTCTGGATCTCCAATTTCCAAGGTAAAAACATCCTCTGCACTACAAAAGACTTCCTTCGATGGAAAATGTTCTTTCGCGGCGCTGCCAACAAAAAGGGATATGGCATTGGGATACTTCTGATCACCCCGGATGACTCTCACACTCCCATCGCCATCAAATTGGATTTCCCCTACACCAATAACCTGACTGAATATGAGGCATGCACAATAGGCATCAAGGTTTCTCTTGAGAAAGGTATTCAATGCCTAGACGTATACGAGGATTCCACCCTCATCATCGGTCAAGTGCTCAGAAAGTGGAAAGTCAAGGACGATAAACTCCAACCCTTCCATGCCCACTTAGAATAACTAGCCTCCAAATCCCATCCATTACCTACATCGAGCAAAGAATAACCTAGCCGATGCTCTCTCTACCTTGGCCTCCATGGTCGACATGTCCGAAGGAATAACTATGACCCCCTTACTAGTTTAAAAGCAAGACAAACCAACCCACTGCTACCACATTGAGCTCGCCACCACAGAAGATCTCGAGATAGCCAATTATTGGTACTATGATATCTGGAACCTCCTTAAGCATGGTAGGTATCCCGAGGGTTCGAACAAGAAAGATCGAGCAACCCTTCGAAGACTCGCCGCCTAGTATATCATTTGTCATAAGGCACTGCTCAAAAGGAACTTTGATGGAACTCATCTACACTGCATCGCAGGGGCTGACATTGTAAAGATAATGCAGAAGATCCACAACGGGGAATGCGGACCCCATATGAATAGTCATATTCTTGCCAAAAAGATCATCCGACAGGGCTACTACTGGACTACCATGACCCATGATTGCACCTCCCATGTCCAGAGATGCCTCAAATCCCAATAATTCTCCAACCTTTAGCATCTGCCTGCACGTGAATTATATAACATGACCTCTCCCTGGACGTTCTCCACCTGGGGCATCGACATTATAGGGAAGGTTACACCGAAAGCTTCCAATGGGCATGAGTTCATCCTAGTTTCTATTGATTACTTCACCTAATGGGTCGAAGTGGAGTTAGACGAAGTACTGAACGCCAAAAAAGTGGTCAAATTCATCAAGAAAATTATCATCTACCGATATGGGGTCCCACAAGAGCTAGTATTAAACAATGGGTTGCATTTTGAGGCAAAAGTCACAGTGGTGGCCAACGAGTATGGTATTCAGAGACACAAATCTTCTCCCTACCGACGTTAGACCAATGCTGCAGTTGAAGCCGCCAATAAGAACCTCAAAGCCATCATAAGCAAAATGACCGAAAGCTATTATGATTGGGCTGATCGGATCTCGTACGCCCTCTGGGGCTACCGAAACTCCATTCGAACCTCTACTGGGGATACCCCTTACTATCTAGTCTACTACATGGAAGTAGTCCTACCAATAGAGCTAAAAATACCCTCATTATGCATCATGCTTGAAAGCAAGGTCAGTAAAGAAGATTGGTGCCAAAGCTGTTGTTGATGTAAAAAATTAGATTACTCTAATAATTCAATCACAGATAAATAAATGAGACAAAATATTTTTAAAGTGGTTCAGCCTTATATGAATGGCCTACGTCCACTGTTATGTTATTGCTGAGTGTTTGGAAATTCTCGATTATAAGTTCTATCAAGAAATTTCGGTTCCCTTGAATGAGGGTGATACAAGGTATTTATAGCCCTTAGGTTGTACCTGAAAGGGTGATACATTAAATGATATACATATGAAAGGGTAATTCATTTAATGCTCCTCAAGCGTGTGCGTCAAGATGGTTAGCATTCAATGAATAGTTGAACTGTTGATTATCTGGCAATCGTCGAGATGTAGCTCGAAGCGCCTTTAGTTGCTCGTCGTTCAAGAGTTCCTCAGAGAGCTGGAGTTCCTCGGAGCGTTGGAGTTCCTCGGAGTGAGTCTGACTTGGTCGGGGAAGTATATTTCCTCGTTGCTATTATGCCACGTAGATCGACACGTGTCTTCTTGTGATTCGTCTATATCAGCATACTAATTTTTGTATCAACAGAAGCCCCTAATGTTTCATATTTCGAACTTTGAGGAGTATGGAACATTCTTTCTCGGTATATGGCAATATTAAATGACCTTCCTGGGTTTTAGGAGCATTTTCTTCATATTTGAATTTCCTTCCAAATTCGCAGAATCCGCCATTTTGCATTTTTATAAGCGCTTCGATCTTCGTGCACTTTTTGTCCTTTTAGCCGCTGGTGGCGTAATAACTTCCTTTTTGTAATCATTTCTTTCGCCGTTTCCCAATAAAAAGTATTTAAACTTCATAGACAATATCACCGTCTTCTACCTTTTTCCAATATTTGCTTTCGAGTTTTCCATAGTCTTTCTTTCTCTTGTGCGTTCATCCTTGTCTTCGTTCGTTGTCAACAGATCTCCCTTTTTCCTGTAAGATCTTCTTCCTTCTTCTTCATTTCTTTTATTCACCATGGTTTATATTATCTAATCTCTCGAGAAATTCTGTTCTGATTTTTCCATTCGATCTTGGGTAACTCTGGAGGATCTTTCTGAGCCTTTAGATTACTTTCGTTTGGCTGAGGGACACTGGTTCCCCAGCCTCTTTATTGCTGAATGTGGATTTTCTTTTCCACCAAACCCTTTATACTTAGAGTTCTGTTAATATTTCGATGTTGTCCTTGCAAAAATAGCCCCCAACACATGGAGGATAGTTAATGGAGTACATAGGTTAAATCAAACTTATGGAACTCGTATAGGAATTCCTGAGATTATGTACTGTTATAGATGGGCTATTCTAGACAATGTTTATTATTTAAAAACTAGATTTTTGAATAGAGCTTTAGTAGTCAATCTCCCTGATGCTAATAGGGATTATTTTGAACATGGGGTAGTTATAAAAAATTGGCAACATGTCCCTTGGGTTAGAGACGAAGTATATGAAGGTCCCAAATGCCCTCTATATGGAAATGGGATAGGTTATTTTCATCTTATTTTATTTTTGAAATTATGATTTCATTATGTTTGATAAAATGCATGATTGGCATTTCAATATGTTTTTGTTTGCAGTTGACAGCAAGAGAAAAACTCCCAAAGAATCAGAAGTTAATATAAAGCATTTGAAACATATCTGGAGTTTGCATCAGAAAGTTGCAGACGAGCACGTCAGGTCTTCTTCATACTTGTTACAGTATAGGAGCTATACATCATCCTTTACTGCTCGTCCTATGGTCAGCATTAGTGAACCATTGCCAGCTTCTGAGGATTCTTCACCAGAATCTCACATTCCTCTAAGTCAGAAAATAGGCAAAAGAAGAGTTCCTTTTATCTTTGAGGAGACTTCCTCTGCTGGAGATGGAAAGAGAAGCAAGAATGATGTCCCAAAGGGGACAAAGAAAGTAGATGATGCCCCTTCTGCTGCTCTTCAGAAGGCTGCTGAGAAGCCCCTAGTGGCTCCTAGTAAGAAGGATGCACTTGTGGAAGTGATCACCATTTCCCCAACCAAAAGCTCTTCTTTGGTTGAAACTGTTGAAGTGCCACCGAGGAGACTGAAGAAATCCTCCTCGGTCAGTTTTTCTAAAACCATTCCCCAGCTCCAAGCTAGTGGAGCTGGAGTTGCAACTATTATTCCCCCGAGTTCTGCAATGAGCTCGGTAAAGACTTGGACTATTCCTGAAGTCCAAGGAATTGAAGAAAATATGTCTAGGGATATGTTGACATCCCTAGCTACTCGTCACATTGCTTCAGTAAGTTTCTCTTATCCTGAATTTTTCTTTCTTTAAGTCAATATATGTATCTCGGCACTGACTTATCATTACCTTCTTTTTTAGCTGGTGAGTTGCTTTAACACCATAGTGAAAAAAGATGAAGCGATCAAGGCTTCTAGCTCCTCGTCTGGAGTAGAGGATGCTTTTTAGGGTTTAGCCCAATCTTTGAAGGATTCTCGTCAAAAGTATGACGAGGATAGGGGCGAATGGGAGAAGAAGTTGGCTGCATCTGAGGCACAGAAGGTGCAGTTGAGAAATAAGGTGAAAGACTTGGAGAGAGAGAATAAAAAATATGCCGAGAAGCTCACAAACTTTGGAGATCTTGAAAATAAGTTGAAGTCGGCTGAGGAAGAGCTAACCCTTCTGCGAGAAGTAAATTTCCAGAAGGAGGACGTGGAGGCCAAGTTGAAAGCCTCCGAGGATCTTCTATCCGAGAAACTCTCCTCGGAGAAAATGAAGAGAAAATTGGCTGTGAAAAAATCTTTCCGCACAGGTTGGGATAAAGGATGGGACAGGGGGTATCAGCCAAGATGACCCAGGTGCAGTATGGGAGTTTGAAATACTTCCGAGATGGTTGGGTTGCTGCCCTGCAAGAATTGAAGGTGAACGAGGACTCTGAGCTATTTCAACAACATCTTCCCAGTCCTCCTCCTAGAATCGAAGATGAGGATGAAGACGAAGCTGTATCCGAGGAGTCTTCAATGACAGTGGGTGATCAAGTCCTTGCTCCCCAGCCCAATCAGACGGCCACCAAGGAGATTTCGTCTTTGCTTGCTCCTCCTAAACAAGTCCCAACTTCTGCCAACCAACTCATTGTTCCCACCGAGCAACCAAGCTCCTCGTCCCAAACTCTCAAGAAAGTCTTGAGAGACAAGGAAAAGGTGTGAAGTTGTTCGGTATTCTCTTTCTGTTTTTCTTTTACTTGTACTCTGTATTCTGAACATTGTACTCATTTTGATGATGTAATAAAATTACCTTTTTTGTTCCTCTACATTGTTGATGCTCTGTCTGCTTTTTTACTAACTCTTGCCTTCTCTTCTTTATTAGTTTATGGCTAGAATGGAATTGATGTCTGCCAATGATACAAAACTGATGCAGCAATGCCATGAATATTTTAATGCTGGCCATATTGACTTGAGTGCATCAGAAATTGCTTATATCCTTGGTCATGATGCTTCAGACCAAGCAGTGGAGGCATATCAATACTTGAAATGTCTTCTTGATCGTGCAGTAGCCAACAATATGGCTTATTACGAAATGATTGAAGATTTGCAAGGTACTCTCGATGAACTTCAGCAGCAGTATAAAGAGTCTTCATTTCTTTTGCATGAAGGGTATGAGAAGAAACTCAAACAACTTAGTGCTGAAACAGGTTATGACAAGATGCTTGCTGGCTATGAAGTGAGAGAGAGAACCCTAAAGGGTGAAGTCGAAGCATGCAGACAGATCGCCGAGCTGCTGGAGCAAGAGAATAACAGTTTGCAAAAAGAGTTGGCACAGTATAAGTCTGCAGCTTCATCTTCCACTGCCTTGGTACCGCTCACCGATGAAGGATTCTCATTTTTAGAGGTTGAGAATGCCAAATTGAGGTAAGAATTAGAGGCTTTGAGAAGTGTTGGGCCTTCCACTGCTATTCGGGGACGAGGAAGAGTTGCTCAGAATGTTGACGCGGAACAAAGTATTCAACCTGCTCGGGGACGACCAAGAGGTCTTCGTCGTACTGTTGAAGAAGCTCGTACTCAATCAACATTGGAGATTCAGGCGTTCCAATTGAATGCAAAAGAACGGACTTTGTCTGAAATGTCCAAGAAAATCCAAACTCTAGAAGATCAACTTGCTTTGACAAAGTCTGCTCTGGATAATAAGGATGTTTTTGCCAGAAAGCTTCACGAGCAGTTAGAGAGAATAACTTTCCAATTCCACAAACAACCTCGTGAGTTCTGGATGGCAGGCTACAATGAGGCCCTTTGTCACTTGGATGCTCGCATTGAAAACGCCAATAATGAAGGTTATAAATAGGGATGGATGAACGCCCTAGGTGTATTAAAACTAGAGCAGGGCCGTTATTTATGGGATTATCATGCTCATGGGTTGCTCGATCTACCAAATCCACCATTCAAGCTTGATATGAGTTGGATCCCTGCTCGGGCCATCTCTCGTTGTTTGATCTCCCAGTATCTTGGTGACTATGCCCTTCATTCGCAGGTTGAAATATCTCGTCTGGAGCATTTACTGGATACACCTTCAATAGTAAATGTCAGAATGCTGTGAGATCTTAACTTCATTAATTCTCCCCTTTTCCCGGAAGATCCTCCTGCTGGCGAGGAGCCTATATCGAAAGTTGAAGGAAAAAAGCCAATAGAATATGAAATTCTGATGTAATAATTAGTACACAATTTAATATCAATGTAATAAACTTGTGTAATTCATTTTGACTTTAATGAAAGAATTTCATTTTCGTTTGCAAATTTGTATTGCTCTTGTATTTGTTAAACACTTTATATTTGTACTTGCATAACAATATTGTGTGGTTCATCGACTAACTTAATAACAAAAAGTTACAAGTATTTGAAATGTTGCTCGATCACTTAATAATAAATTAATGAGTATAAAAATGTTTAAAAATTTCTTCTAACCAACCAAGGTTGTTAAATTGTGCTCGTCGACCAATTATAGTTAATGGGTTTTTATCCCCGACTAGCTATACTTGGTACTGTTTAAAATATTTTCTCCTCGTCGACCAACTATAGTTAGTGGATTTTTATCTCCGACCAACCATACTTGATTCAGTTTGGAATATTTTGTTCTTCGAGGAACTTTTATGTAATAGACTTACCTCCCGATCAACATAAGTTGGCATTTGAGAGCATATCTTGTTTCCTAACCAAAGATGTTGGCATTTTTAGGAGTCTCGTGTTCTCGCTCTTTTACCAACCGGAGTTGGTCTGAGTTCGAACTATCGTCTTCTCGCTCTTTTACCAACCGGAGTTGGTCTGAGTTTGAACTATCATATCTTCGCTCTTTTACCAACCGGAGTTGGTCTGAGTTCGAAATATCATGTCTACTAACTCTTTTACCAACCAGAGTTGGTCTGAGCTAATGTATGCCTCCTAACCAAAGGAGTATGGGGTGTTCTCGCTCTTTTACCAACCGGAGTTGGTCTGAGTTCGAACTATCGGGTTCTCGTTCTTTTACCAACCGGAGTTGGTCTGAGTTCGAACTATCATGTGCACTAACTCTTTTACCAATAGGAGTTGGTCTGAGCTAGTGTACGCCTCCTAACCAAAGGAGTATAGTTTGTTCTCGTCCTTTTACCAACCGGAGTTGATCTGGGTTTGAACTATCGGTGTTGCTTTTCTCGCTGAACAGCGTAGTGTTGCACACTAGTATTCCCCGAAAAATTTCAATAAAAGAAAGAGGATGTCAAAACATCATCGTTTTATTCATATTGATGGAACTGCTTTACATTTTACATCACTGATAATACTTTCGTAGGTGTTCAGCATTCCATGCATTCTTAAATTCCTCTCCTTCTAGAGTTTCTATGCGATAAGTTCCTGGTCGAATAACTTCTGTAACTCGGTATGGTCCATGCCAGTTTGCTTCCAATTTATTGTGCTTCTGAATGACCTTCTTTAGCACGTAATCTCCTTCTTTTAAGTCTCATTTCTTCACCCTCTTGTTGTAGAATAGAGCTGTTCTTTGTTGGTAAGCAGCATTCCTAATGGCTGCCTCTACTCTAACCTCCTAGAGCATATCCAAATCCAATCTTCTCATTCAATTGCTGACTGGTGAATTGAAATTCAGCACTCTGTGTGTTGGAAGGCCCAACTCGGCAGGTATTACAGCCTCACTTCCAAATGCCAGCATGTATGGTGATTCTCCAGTTGCTGCTTGGGGAGTTGTTCGGTAAGCCCACAATACTGACCGTAGCTCATTAATCCAATTAGCCTTAGCCTCACTTAGCCTCTTCTTCAAACCATTTAGTAATATTCTATTCGTCACTTCAGTTTGTCCACTGCTTTGAGGGTGGCCTGGTGCTGAATGAATCTTCAAAATGTTTGACTGGTGACAATAGGCGGCAAACTCCTCGTTATCAAATTGCGTTCCATGGTCTGTGATGAAGGCACGAGGGAGACCATATCGACAGATTATGTTCTTCCAAACGAACTGGTATACCTTCTCGTATGTCATATCAATAAGTGGCTCAGCTTCTACCCACTTAGTAAAATAATCCACTGCAATGACGAGGTACTTGAATCTTCCTCGGGTTGTTGGCAGTGGTCCAACCAAATCAATTCCCCACGTGTAAAATGGCCAAGGAGATGTTATAGGTGTCAACAATGCTTGTGGAGTTTGTCGGATGGAGGAAAAACGTTGGCACTTATCACATTTCTTGGCATAGGCTATACAATCAGCCCTCATCGTTGGCCAGTAATACCCCTGCGTCATCACTCTTTGCAAAAGTATCAGACCTGCTACATGGGCTCCACATAACCCTTCATGGATCTCTTCAATCAATTCTTTCACCTCGGAGGGATGTACACATCTTTGCAAACCTGCCATAATTCCTCGTCTATACAAATAACCATTAATTAGTACATACCGAGCAACTTTATACTTCAATTTCTTGGCAGCGAGCTTATCCTCCGATAATTCTCCTTCCTCAATATATGCCCTGATGGGATCCATCCAAGATGGTCCTAAATCAAGAGTAATAATATTCATCGTCAGGTCTTCATCTATGTTTCGACTTTCTAACACTTCAATTGGTATTGTTCTTCGCAGCTCGGTACGAGTAGCTGATGCTAGTCGGGCCAGTGCGTCTGCTTGTTCATTTTCCATTCTTGGTATTCTGATCAACTGAATGGCATCAAATTCTGCCAACAACTCCATCACCTTTGCATGATACTTGACCATTAATTCTCCTTTAACTGCATATATTCCCATCATCTAATTCACAATTAATTGAGAATCACTGAATACCATCACTTGTTGCGCTTTCATAATCTTTGCTGAATTAAGACCTGTTATCATGGCCTCATACTCAGCCTCATTATTGGAGGCTTTGAATTGGAATCGCAGGGCATATTCCACGTCCATCTCGTCTGGGGTTTTCAAAGCAATCCCTGCCCCACAACCTGTTGTGCAAGATGACCCATCTACATATAATCTCCATGTAGGTAACTCGTCTTCAAATTTCTTATCTGACAGAGTTCCTCGATGAAATATCTGTTGTTTCCTTTCATCCTCCTCTGGTATTTTTCGCTCTTCATCGACCATCTCTTCTCGCCCTTTTACCAACCGGAGTTGGTCTGAGTTTGAATTTAATGATCTTTCTACATCCACGAGCCCTTTTACCAACCAGAGTTGATCGAGACTTATGTCTGTTGATCCTGTAACATCCACAGGTTGGTCAGCGAGCAACCTTTGTTCCTCAGGGGTATCAGGATATGTAAACTCTGCTATAAAATCTGCTACAGCCTGCCCTTTTAATGATGATCTGGGTTCATACACAATATCACATTCACCGAGCTCTATTGCCCAATACATCAGACTCCCTGATTTTTCTGGCTTATGAAGGGCTTGTCTCAATGGCATGTCGGTATACACGAAGATGGTATGGGCCTGGAGATATGGCCTTATTCTTCTACTTGCTTCAATTAATGCCAATGCCAATTTTTCCAGCTTTGGGTACCTGATCTCTGCACCTCGGAAAGCCTTACTTGTGTAATAAACTGGCTTCTGGACTTCATTGTCCAATCTGATCAATGTCGAGCTGACTGCATTCTCTGATACTGCCAGGTACAAGTACAAATTTTCTCCCGTTACTGGTCTGGACAACAGTGGAGGTGCTCCCAAATATTTTTTCAAGTCTTGAAAGGACTTTTCACATTCATCATTCCACTCAAAATTTTTTCGAAGTGTTTTGAAGAATGGAAGGCATATATCCGTTGCTCGGGATACAAATCTGTTGAGCGCTGCAACTCGTCCTGTAAGACTCTGCACCACTTTCTTCGTCGTTGGAGATCGCAACCCTAAAAGAGCTTTGATCTTTTCTGGATTCGCCTCAATGCCTCATTGGTTGACGATGTACCCGAGGAACATTCCTTCTCGTACTCCAAATGTGCACTTCGTCGGGTTGAGTTTCATTTGATATTTATCTAGTTCATCAAAGGTCTGGCCTAAGTCAACTAGATGATCAACAGCTTTCTTGCTCTTTGTTAGCATATCATCGACATAGACTTCCATATTGCAACTGATTTGTTCGGCAAAAACCTTGTTCATCAGCCGCTGGTATGTCACTCCTGCATTTTTCAAACCAAAAGGCATAACATTATAACAATAAGTTCCCCTAGGGGTAATTAAAGAAGTACTTTCCCTGTCTTTAGGTATCATTTTGATCTAGTTGTAACCAGAATAAGCGTCCATGAAGCTTAGCAGCTCGTGTCCCAAGGTAGCATCCACTAGTTGATCAATTCTAGGCAATGGAAAGTGATCCTTTGGGCATGCCTTGTTGAGATCGGTGAAATCAACACACATTCTCCATTTATTGTTTTTCTTCTTTACCATCACCACGTTTGCTAACCAGTCTGGATATTTCACATCTTCAATGAATTGGGCCTTCTAGAGCTTCTCGACCTCCTCTTGTATAGCTTGATTCTTCTCGGGACTAAATACTCTTCTTCTCTGTTTTACAGGTTTAATCTCCTTATTCACATTGAGCTCATGACATAATAAGTTTGGATCTATTCCTGGCATGTCTTCATGACTCCATGCAAAAGTTTTCTTCCTATTTCTCAAGAAAGTTATCAACTCCTGTTTTATTGAAGCATCCAACGACGAACCTATCTGGGTTACTCGTTCAGGATGCTCGTCGTCCAGAATAACATTTTCTATAAACTCCACCACCTGTCCTTTTACATGTTGGGATTCATCTCTAGGATCGAGTGTTTCAATTTCTGTACCCTCCTCCACCTGGTAGGTAGTAGTCTTTTTCCTTGACTCTTCAAGTTCCTCTTGCTCGGCAAATGAATAATAGCATTCCCGAGCTACTTTTTGATCACCTTTCACAACTCCCACTCCGAAATTTGTTTGGAATTTTAAGCATTGATATACTGTAGATGGAACTGCTTCGAACTTGTTCAAACCAACTCTTCCCATGATCATGTTGTAAGCTGACTGCATATTCTTATCCATGACAAAGAAGCGTATTCTCTCTGTTCGACAAGTAGGCCAAGTTCCAATGAATATATCCAACTTGATCGTCCCAAGTGGAAAAACTTTCTCGCCAGCAAAACCCAGAAGGGGTCTGTGATAAGGTTCCAATTGAGATAATTTCAAATTTAAACTGTCAAAGCATGAGTAGTATATGATGTCTGCCGAACTACCATTATCTACCAGAACCCTTGAAATCACTAATTCTATCATCCTCATTTTGATTACCAAAGGGTCGTCGTGAGGGTAAAGAACACCTGTCAGGTCGTTTTTTGAAAAACCGATGACCAGCTTCTCTTTGTTTACCTTCCTCGGGCGATCCTCTTCAGCCAAATTTATCCGCTGAATATATGAGCAAGCTTGAGCCTCTCCAAGGTAAGCCTTTCTTTCTGCAGTAAGGTCTCCTCCCCCTGCATCTCCTCCTGTAATAACATTACAATCAAATGATCCAAAACGTATGGAAAATACCTCTCGTTATGGCTGCCTTGGTTTCTTGGGAAGGTCGGGATCATCATATGCACCATCTTCATGATTCCTCTTATTCTTCTCCTCTGCTCGATGAGGAGATCTAGACCTCTCTGTAGTTCGGTCATTATTTCTTCTTTCACCTCCCCGATCAACATACTTTACTAGTTTACCTCTTCGGATGAGTGTTTCAATCTCGTTCTGAAGAGCTATGCAATTTTTGGTCATATGGCTACGATCCTTATGGAACTCGCAATATTTATCTCTATTCCTCGTATCAGGGTCTGACCTCACTTTCTTCGGCCACTTTACCTCCTCGCTATTCTTGATTTCTTCCAAGACATGATTAATACCCATTTTCAAAGGAGTATAATTATCGAATTTCTTCAGGACTTCCCATGACGTCTTATTATTCTTGGAATGCTTGTCACCACCATTGCCCTTATGCTCTTTCTTCTTAGATTGGTCGACTTCCACCTTGGTCTCTTTATCCATATTTTTCTTCACAGCCATAGCCTCCTCGGCATTCATGATTTTGGCCGCTTTTGCCATCAACTCTAACATAGTTGTAGGTGGATCTTTAATGTTAAAGTGTAATACAACTTGTTAGGCAACAACCCACTCATAAAGGCGGTGATTTTTGTCTTTTCTTCATAATCTATGACCTCCAGCTTCTCGTTATTAAAGAGATTTATGTAATCTCTAGTACTCTCACCAGATTTTTGCCTAACACTTAACAGGTGTGCTACTCTTTTTGCTGGCTTTGCTCCAAAATAGAAATTGCCGATGAACAACTCGGCTAACTGAAAGAAAGTTGAAATCTTACCCCGATGAAGATTGTTGTACCATATCTGGGCAGATCCAGTAAGAGTTCTGAGAACGCTCTGCATCTCATCTCATCGGGGATGGCATAGATGTCGGCAACAGCTTGATATTGCTCTATGTGAAGAACAGGATCTGTCTTTCCATCATATTTGGGGGTTACCACATGGGCTTTAAACTTTGACGGGGTAGGAAAATCCACAATGGCCTGGACAAAAGGTGTCCCTTGAACGAAAGTTCGTTGTAGGGTGTTCTTTGCATTAGCCATTTCTCCCAATCTATCCTCCAACCGCTGAATGGAACCTTTCCACGCATCATTTCCTTCCTCGGGTTTATTGGTTCGAGTAATCGATTGTTCTGAAGTGGCCTCCTGGGATCTATCCTGACGAGCAACTGGTCGTGATTGTGCTGATCCTTCCAGTAGATCTGATGGTTGTCGAAAACTCCTCGACATGGTCTTAGGTGGACTCCTATTCCTCCTAGGACCTAATCGACTGAAAGGAGACACCCTACTCAGTCTTTCCAAAGCACTGGGTATCTCTGGAGAGATAGTGATACATTGCTCAGTATCTGTAATGCGTATTGATGAAGTTCACCCAGGTTGATAAGAGAAATCATCAGATTCTTCATTACGATACACATCTGTACGCCTGGATCGTGAAGAAAGTAAATAGGTTTGCCTTTGACCACTTCGTTGTCCCGAATGTGCAAATGCACCGCCATGAAGGGTTTGTATGAGTTGTCGCATCGTCTCTTGCATGGAGATTTGTCCTTGAGCCAAATTAGTCATAATTCCATCCAGATCTGGAGGTGCGGAGGGATTTGGAGAATTTCCAGCATTTCCAGCGTTTCTATTGCTAGATTTCGGATTATCTGCCATTGATGATGAATGATTTTTGGTAAAAAATCATAATAACAATCGTTTCCCACAGACGGCGCCAATCTGTTGATGTAAAAAATTAGATTACTCTAATAATTCAATCACAGATAAATAAATGAGACAAAATATTTTTAAAGTGGTTCAGCCTTATATGAATAGCCTACGTCCACTGTTATGTTATTGCTGAGTGTTTGGAAATTCTTGATTATAAGTTCTATCAAGAAATTTCGGTCCCCTTGAATGAGGGTGATACAAGGTATTTATAGCCCTTAGGCTGTACATGAAAGTGTGATACATTAAATGATATACATATGAAAGGGAAATTCATTTAATGCTCCTCAAGCGTGTGCGTCAAGATGATTAACATTCAATGAATAGTTGAACTGCTGATTATCTGGCAATCGTCGAGATGCAGCTCGAAGCGCCTTTAGTTGCTCGTCATTCAAGAGTTCCTCGGAGAGCGGTAGTTCCTCGGAGCGTTGGAGTTCCTCGGAGTGAGTCTGACTTGGTCGGGGAAGTATATTTCCTCGTTGCTATTATGCCACGTAGATCGGCACGTGTCTTCTTGTGATTCGTCTATATCAGCATACTAATTTTGGTATCAACAGCCGTCTTGACGAGCTGACCCTCCTAGACGAAAGGAGATTAAAAGCACTATACCACATATAAGGGTACCATCACCGAATAACGCGTTCATTCAAAAAGAGGGTCAAGGACCACGGTGTTCGAGAAGGGGACCTAGCCCTAAAAGAAATCATAGAACCCATCTGGGACCCCAGAAGGAAATTCAAGCCTAATTGGAGCGGTCCCTACATTGTCAAAAATATCTTATTCGACGGTGCCGCCATGCTTACTGACTTAAATGGGGAAGAGATGGCTCGTTTAGTCAACCTGGACCGTCTCAACAAATTCCATCCCTAGTCCAAAATCTCAGCATGCTATAACTCTTCTCGTCTCCCTTCTATTTAAAAAAAAAACACTGCATTTCCTTCTACCCATAACTACGTGGGACTAATCCTCTACAAAAAACATTTTTCAAACAAATTAAAACTTTTTAAAAACCCCAGAGGTACGTAGGCAGCTCATACACCTTACATGAGCACGACCCTTTCTTTTTCACAAGATACTATTCTTCTCTTATCTCTGAGAACAACAGTGAATCCCAATATATACTTGAACAAAAGGGTTATGTATGCCTTAGCGATCGGTGTAGATAATTCACATAACACAAAATTCATCAAAGGGCGCAGCTGGATGATCAGAAACTTATTTATTTCACTAATAAGAAATTATGGTACATATTACATAAGAAAAGGAACGGATAACTCCCTTTACCCCTACCTTCCTAAAAATGCCAAAATAAAATCCCCACATTTATCCCCCCATTACACAATAAACTCTCCATCATCATCTGCATCCTGGGGTCCCCAAGTTTCCCCTTCCTGAAGAGAGTGTCGCAGACACTCCATGAACCCATAAGCTCGAACTAGCTTCGAAAAAACCACAACACCTCCTTCCTTGGTTTCAAAAGAGACAAGCCACTTTTGTCCAGTCTCCACTCCCAACATCTTTCTAACCACTTTCCCCTACATCCACTTCATATAATCCATAGGGATATACCAAACTCTCCCAACAAACTGAGAGGGATGGGTCGACGGACACCGACTCTCCCATAGAGAGCCAAGCCGCAGGCGCAGACTATCTATCAAATCCTCTACCGAAAAGAAATTTAGTGTCCGAGGTGGCACGACCTGTGCCCAGCTAAATTGGCACAGAAGCCACCAAGGGAAATAAAAAGAGGTCTAGCTGTGGCCAACCAGCCGCACATACGAGTATTCTCCTAGCCCCAGAACAAACATCAACTGTCCCCACTAAGGCACTGAATAGTACTGATTTCGAGCCCCATACTCCACAAGACAATTCTCCCAGCTCTCATTATCCAGGACAACGCTGAAGAAGTGACCCGAAAAGAAGTTTGTTACAACCGACAAATGATATTATGGAAGTGTCACCAAGCGGAGTCTTTCAGATAACCACATGAACAGCATCACGGGGATACCCGGCAGGAAGTCAGAACGACCTTCTTGCCAAGCATCTAGACTTTTCAGGGTATCCGCCAATATCACCGCCACATGATTGCCACGGTATGACATCCATGAAGTAATGGCTTTAAGTTTCGGATCCACCAGCAGTTCCCCAGTCATCAGCAGCAATTTTGAAACCAGGCACACGGCAATGGCTCCAACATAACCAACATCCCCTACTTCCCGCAAATGCACGGACTGTAACACCGCCATGAGGGAAAATTCTAAGAAGCCTAGCCTGCAAATCCCTGGGAGAATGGGAAAATTAGGGTAAAGTCGCAGCAACACTGGGATTTATCCCCAACATGGCAGAAAATTCCTCGTAGGTAAGACAAACTTCATCCAACGCAAAGCGGAATACATGGTCTTTGGGGTACCAAAATTGTACCTTCGCCATCAGCATGTTCCACTCAATAGATCGATTGCGCCACAAAGACAGTCGATGCATGTTGAAAGCATCATAGTCGACATTATAAGAGCACAAAGCTTCCAAGGCTTCGAGGTAGTTAGAAAACTCAATGCTACCAGGGAGACCCATCTTGCAAGACTAAGATATAGTAGGCATGTAAGTAAGAATGTGAAGGTGTGATGAAAACACTCCATCCCTATCCCTTTTTATGCTTGAGAACCCTCACAAAAGACATAACCCCTGCAGAAATCGGAGGGAATCCTACCCCACAATGTACAAGAAGCTGAAGAGGGAAATAATCGAAGCTTTGAATTAATAGGACTGAACTTAACCGCCGATAGGCAGGACAAGGGTCTTGTCGATCAACAACCCCTATTTTGGAAGTTTTCCTTTTATCCTCAATTGTCAAAATAAGAAGCGCAATAAAAATAAATTAATATTCTCAATAGAATTTCAAAAATCCTTTTCCATCCCTATATAATTTCCCATTCTTAAAACATTCCTCAAAATCCCCCCCCCCCCCCCCCAAAAAAAAAATCTCTTTTTGCGATATCAGTGGCAAAGTAAAAAGCGTATGTGCATGCATTCACTCATTCATCATTAACAAAGGATAATAAAAAATCCCATTGCATTGAACATATATATTCTTCTGTGTTACATCAAATTTTACAGGAAATAAAAGAAAAGAAAAAAATAAGGGGACTCAGCCCGAACCCACATTTTCTCTCACCTACCCTTCCCCATCTCTTTAAGAGCTTCCACCCTTGCAACGCGCTCTCTTTCCCCTACGGTGAGACAGTTCACCACAACTACCCGAGCCATAATCTTCCCCGGATGAAGCAGATGGCACCAAATAAGAAGGAACCGAGACCGCATCCCGAATATAGGCAGTCGCCGAAAATATCCAGTCTCTAATATCCCTCAACCAAGTGGTCGACACCTGGACTTTCTGTAAGAAGAAGGCAAAATCAGTATCGAAAGAGGATCGAAATAGAAAAGGAACCAAAAAGAGGAAAAGAACAGAAAGTTATACCGCAGGACAAAGAACCTCCTCTTTCAAACCCAACTGCTGCGGATCCATCGCATGAGGACGATGCAACATGGGGACCATCCTTCCATCAACCCGCCAGATGTTATACGAAGGGGTATGCAACCGCACAAAGGGAACCTCTGAAGTCATCGCCGCTGTAGACGCCGACGGACCACCGCCGCTGTGGGAAGACCCCACCACCCGACTCAAACCCGCAGGAGGGAAAGACAAGGCATCATATATGCTGGGCGCCATCAACCAACTTGTCACAAAGTCCATATAGTCATACGGTGTGACCGTATCAGTATACAACAAGTAGGACTCATCGATCATCGCCACGATCCTCGCATCCTCCAGCAGTAGCCGCTCCCACCTCATAGACATAAGAGACTGCGTAGGTGGCACCACCACCTCCTCCTCAGCAATCCACCAAACCACACATTCGTCCAGATATCAGGAATGGCGGAACTCATGTGCCAACAAATGCCTCATCTGCACAATCACCCCAGTCGCCCCCGTGTCCTGAATGGCTGTCCCCCAAGAGCAAAAGGTCACCTGAAAATCCCCGACAAGCATAAGTTAATACAAAATCAGAACATGCTAAAAATCAAGACTAAAAAGAAAGAGTCTTACCCTACCACAGGTCAGGCCATTCAAGACCTGACGCACCACCTCCAGAGAAAGGGATCCTTTCGACTACCGATTGGCCTTCCGCAATCGATGTAGTTGGTAAAAGTTCCCAATTGTCTCATCCTTTAAGGTAATCATCTGGGTATTGCACCCAATCACCTCATAGGACCACGTCTGCCAAAGACAGGGATTGACAATAAAAAAGATACGCATAAGGAAAATGAGAATGCATGAAAGTAAAATGAGCAAAATTAAAGAAATACCTCAAGAAGATACGTGGCTCTAGTAAAAGTTTACAGGCAGCACTAGATGAATGCATCCAAAGAAAAATAGAGGGTTACCAAATCCAGGCTCCCCCAATCATAGAGAGGGATGTTTGAAAACATCCTCAAGTACGGCAAGAACCACAAATGGACGACGTCGCCACTCGACGCCAACATGAAACCTCCCAACACCAGCAAAATAAACAACCGGGCCATCTGGATCACCTGCAGCCCGTCCTCCACACCAACCACCATACTCAGCAGAACATTATTCATCAAGTACAGTCGGATGGAATCCATAGAGACTATCCTCCATACGTCCCCAAGGGCCTCCCTCACCGCCTCCGTCCTCACCCTCAGATAGCGATCCACCTCTATCTGCTCCTCATCGCAATCCAGCCCCAGCGGCTGTTGTACGTCAAAAGGAGTCACAGTCATCTCCCCAAAACCTAAATGGAAGGTGTGGGTGGTATCCCACCATATCTCTCCCAGAGCGCATAAGACCACTGTCGATCCAGGCGTCTCATCCAGTGCAGACGCCAACCTCCCAAAACCCGCTGATGATACCACCCAATACACAACAGGTGGAAGATGCTCCCAGACATCCTTAAGCCCCGTCATCCCATGGGCATGCATGTTCTTCAAAGAGAT
Source organism: Sambucus nigra (assembly GCA_949130495.1). Classification (NCBI taxonomy): domain Eukaryota; kingdom Viridiplantae; phylum Streptophyta; class Magnoliopsida; order Dipsacales; family Adoxaceae; genus Sambucus; species Sambucus nigra. The sequence continues at coordinate 374,841,650 of OX422214.1, read as the reverse complement.
ATCAGACTGTCAAAAGAAGAAACTGTGTCAAAATTGAAGAAGAAAGGAAAAATCATCAAAAAGAGAAGAATGCCAAAAGTCCGATTACTTACATAATCGCCAGGGCTCACCACCCTCAAGGAGCGATGACGCGATGGCCCTCACAGCAAGGTCCGCTCATCCGGAATCGGCTCGAACGCATCAAAGTAGTTCTCACTCCCCAAAGCAAGAGGCACCCTCACCCTCCACTCCACGTTTGCCCAGTCATCAACAGTCAACCATTCCCTATGCACTGCAGTGCTCACAAAGGAAGCCATTTCTTAGAGATCGAAATGCTAGAAGGATTTGTAGAAGAAACTCGCCGAAAGAAAGGAAGCAAGAACCTGTGAAAAATGAGGGGAATTTGCCCCCTTTATATAGGATGCCAAGGCTCATGCCAATCATCATTGAACCCCACCCACCGATCGACACTGACCCCTTACCTTCCCGAGGCAGTCCAAAAGTCCGTGCCAGCACCCTTTGAACCATTCCGACTGGCACCCCCTAAAAATTTCGTACAAAAATTCCCAGAAAATACTAGAAAGCCTTGAAAACTTCTCATAAAATTCCTAAAAATCGCAGGAAGAATTTAGAACATTTCACAAAGAAAATTTCACACTCCCTCAAGTGGAACCCCCATGTCCCCAATAGAACTCTCAAAAAACAAGTAAAATTCCTCTCGACAATGTCCCCGGAGGATCTCTAAAGATCACCCACTATGCCCCAAAGGTCTCAAGAAATACATCCAAACCTTGGACCCCCTAATCACTTCACCAATGGAGTTTACAGCATCAAACATGCCTTTCCTCTGTAAAATCCCCAAAATCACAAGGATTTTCCCAGCGGAACTCCGAGGGACACAAAATTTTCCCCAACTCATTCGTTATTCCCCAGCGGAATCCAAAGTCTAATATTTAACCCCCAGTAGAATCCCTGATTGTCCTAAAGGAAATATAGGTCAGAATTGACCTCGGTCTTGGATCGTTGCCTTAGTTAGGTTAGAATTGACCTCGGTCCTCGATCGTCACCTCTCTTAGGTCAAAATTGACTTCAGTCTTGGATCGTCACCTTAGTTAGGTCAGAATTGACCTCGATCCTCGGTCATCAACTTAGTTAGGTCAGAATTGACCTTGGTCTTGGATCGTCACCTTAGTTAGGTCAAAATTGACCTCGGCCCTCGATCGTCGCCTCTCTTAGGTCAGAATTGACCTCGGTCTTGGATCGTCACCGTACTTAGGTTAGAATTGACCTCGGTCCTCATTCATCAACTTAGTTAGGTCATAATTGACCTTGGTCTTGGATCGTCACCTTAGTTAGGTCAAAATTGACCTCGGTCCTCGGTCGTCACCTCTCTTAGGTCAGAATTGACCTCGATTTTAGATTGTTACCTTAGTTAGGTCAGAATTGACCTCATTCCTCGGTCGTCGTCGCTCTTAAGTTAGAATTGACCTCGATCTTGGATCGTCACCTTAGTTAGGTCAGAATTGGTCATCTCTACATAAGTCTGTAGAATTGGATTCAACCCACAGAATTGGTTATCTCACCTTAAGCCCGCAAAATTATCTTTTACCCTTATAATTGTTCATCTCTCCTTAAGCCCACAGAATTGTCTTCGACTCGCAGAATTGGTCATCTCAACTTAAGCCTTCAGAATCGGCTTCTACCCACAAAATTGGTTATCCCCAGCACACTCTGTATGTCCTCAGAATCGACCTCGACCCTCAAAATTGGTCATCCTCGCTCCCTCAGGTCCTCAAAAACGTCCTCGACCATCTGAATTGGTCATCCTCCCTCAAAAACATCATGCGGTGTCTATTCGACGGTTATCATTTATTCCAAACTCACCCGTCGAGGGGCTCTATAGACAACCCATTCTATTACCCCCTAAACTCTCCTTAGGTCCCTAGCACCTCCCTTCATCACTACAAACCCATGTCATACCCCGAGTACTGACCTAAAAGCCATCAAGCACTACCAGGCTCCTTTGACCAAAAATCAAAGTCTTCATCTTGATCGAGACTGAATGAATCTTCTAAAGGCACTGAAACCCCTTTCCAACGGTCCATCTTGTGTGCGATTCCGACTTACCATACGGACTGATGACCTATTTTCCCCCGAACTCAATCAGAAGGGCACTGGGTATTCCCGGGCTTCATTTGACCAAAGTCAACTCTTCAACTCGACAGAGATTGAATGAATCTTCAAAGATCACTAAAACCCCTTTCCAACGGCCCGCTCCGTGCGCGATTCCGAATTAGGGTAAGGACGAACGATCCATTTTACTCAAAGAGGTCAACGAATGCTTCCAGGTCCCGATTGACCAAAGTCAACTCCCCGAACCAGGTCAAACTCTTTGTAATGTCGAAGTACATCTCCTAACCTTTCTAACGATCCAACCCGTGCATGATTCTGATGTACCATGCAGACGAACGATCCGTTTGCATCCAACCATTCCCCGTCCAATGGAATGATGAATGCTTCCATCCATATTTGACCCAAAGTCAACTCTTGAACTCGGGAGTAGTCCAATAGAATTTCAAAGGTATCTGAATTACCTTTCCAACGGTCTACCCCTTGCGCGATTCTGATCAACGGTTTGCATTATGCTGCCAATTTTCCGAAAATGCTTGAAAGACACTACCAAACAACAGGTCCCAGACCTTGCCTATCAGCAGTGTTCCTAAATGCACCTACCGATTAGCAGGCACAACACTATGACGATCCAAAATTCCCCGGTACTATAAAAAGGATGCTTGAACTCACTTGCAATGGGAGCCCAGATCTGATAGATATGACTCTCAGCAAATCGAGAAAACCTCTCTCGAAATCAACGTGGTTTCCACAGCCAAATCCCTTTCCAACCTTTACTTTTCATCATCCTTTTCATCAAACTTGGTGAATTCACTACCCATCATCATCATCCAAGTCTAAGGGTTGCTCTCCAACATTCAAGATCAAGCTCAAGATCTTCAAGAAGGTCCAATTTTCTCAACTCTCTCCTTAAATTCTCATAAATACGCAATAACTTGTTTTATTACTTAGCATTTTTATTATCTCATCTCATACATCCTAATATACTTTTCATTTAGTATTATGTCACATCTCTTATTTTCATATAAATAAAAATCGAAAAAACAAGAAAAAATAGGGTTTGCTCATAAATTCCAAACGAGAATTCTCATACTTTTCTTACACTTTTCTCACAACTCAAACACTTTTTCTACACACACACACACAGACAAATAGGAGAATCCCCCGATTGAATTTATGGGATAAATCCCACCCCTCGTTTTGCATGTGAACTACGTGAACTTTGATGCCTCTATAGGCTACGTAGTCGTCTCGGTGTAAAACCCGAGACTCGAGTCCTATTTTTATTTTTTCTGTCATTTTATATTTTTCTCTAAACTCCACTCTCTTATATTATATATATACATATATTTTTTCTTAGTGGCGTATTATTTCGCATGCGTTATCGTTCCATCATAACAGTCAACGTAAGGATAATCGCGTAAATCCTATTTTTTAATATTATTTTTATACCTTCCTATGGATAACTCACTTTATCTCTTCCATGATACAAGTCAAGGATTCCTATCTCCATTATATAGACACATGCACACATATCACAGGGAAAATAAAGGAAAATAACAAAAACCCATGAGAGACCGAAAGGGCGGAATGGGTGCCTAACACCTTCCCATTTCGTAACATAGCCTCCGGACCCTTTTCGAATCATCTTTGGTTTCGTATGCATCAATATATCTTGGGATACTTTCCTTCGGGACGTCTCCCTCTCTTTTGTTTGTTTTGAGTAAAATAGACTGGCGACTCTAATCTCTCTATATTTTTACACCTCACCCAAATGACCCCGGCCAAAGCGCTCCCGAGAGGGATGCGCGGGACCTATGGATCTTGCATCGCGCACCCTCCCGTCACGAGGATCCGAGGGGGATGGCCACAGGGGGTCCTACAGTTCCAACACAGCTCTAGACTTTCATGGAGAATTTAACCATCTTCCAAGTTCTCTACCATCGCGTCGATCAACAAATTTATTGAGTTTTCCTTGGTCGATGAGGGATTCTATCTCGTTTTATAAAGTGATGAAATTATCCGTTTTATGACCATGATCCTTCTGAAATTCATAATATTTGGATCTATCCCTCTTATTAAGAGGCGCCCTTTAGTTCTCAGGCCTTCGCAAATCCTTATTGTTCTTGATTTTTTCTAGGATATGGTGAAAGCTAATACTCAATGGAGTGTAGGTTCCATACTTTTTGAGCTTGTCTTATTTCTTCAGCTTCTGCTCCTTTTTCTCCTTCTTTTCAGGCTTCATGTCACGCTTCGTGGTTGGACTCTATTTCCTGACCATAACTTCCTCAACATTCATTATTTTTGCTGACTTTGCCATGAGTTAAGCCATACTTTTGGGAGGATGTTTACCCAGATTATAATATAGTTTCTTGGGAAGCAAGCCACTCATAAGAGTAGTGATGGTTGTTTTGTCCTCATATTTAATCACCTCCAACTTTTCATTATTAACATGCATAATGTATTCCCTGGTACTTTCCCCCACTTGATGCCTTACACTTAGAATATGAGCTACTCTTTTCACTAGATTAGCTCCAAAACAAAAGTTTCTAATGAATAACTCGACAATTTAATTAAAGGTGGCAATTTTTCCTCAGGGCAAGTTATTATACCATATTTGGGTTGAACCCATAATGGGACTTAAAAAAGCTAAGCACCTCATTTTGTCGTGGTTTGAATAAATATCATCTTTTGCTTAATATTGCTCGATATGGAGAGCTGAACCAATTTTACTATCATATTTGGGAGTGACCATAGGATCTTTAAATATTGATGGTCTATGAAAGTCAAAATTGCATGAATAAAAAGGGATCCTTTAACAAAATTCCATTGCAGAGGATTCGTTACTTTTTCCATTTCACCCAACCGATCTTCCAACCTCTGAATTGATATTTTCCACGATGGATTGACTGCCTCAGATTTATGCAAAGAAACTCGATTGTTTTGTCCAGGTGTCTGCACTGAAGACTCCTCGTGAGAGGTCTGCTCGGCACGTACAAATTGTCGAACACTTGATCTTGATTTTACTGAGGCCTTATATTCGTTACCTAGATGTTAAGTGTTCTAGGATAACTCCCTAGGAGGAATTCTAATCGCTCGGGGTCATAAATGATCAAAGGGCAAAACTCTATTTAGGATTTCCAAGACACTTGGCCTTTGAGGAGAAAGAGATTGGATATCATAGGGTTATGTGGACCCGAGCGATGAACTTTCTCCTGGACGATAAGAGGTGTCTCGTGAAGACAGTGATAACTATGTCTGATGGATCTTGGAGGTGGAGGCGATATTTCTCTTCAGAACGAGGGATCCACTGGTAGTGACTGAGCCAATTGCTCACCATTTCTTGCATGGCTTCTCGTCCTTTGGTAATACTCTCCAGGATTCCAGTTAGATCTGTTTTTATAGGCGGAGCAGACAGAACAGGCGGGTTGCCTTTATTTCTAAGACTGGACTCAAGGTCACTCACCGTGCTTCGAACAAGAGTATATAAGAGTGAGAACGATAATTAGAAACACGTTCCCATAGACCATGCCAATATATTGATGTAAACAACTAGACCTTATATAATTTTTATGATCACAAATAAATTGCAAATGAAAGCAAGAAAGTAAGAGAGTTTCTAAAGTGTTTGGACTATGTATGAAATCCCACATCCATTGTTCGTGTATTTATTTCAGAGACTACATAAAACTAAATATCTTGCCCTAGAACCCACTCTACCTTACCCTTGATGAAAGGGATACAATGTATTTATAGTGACCAATAGGTCAAGGGTTGGAAAGTCAAGGGATGGAATGCTTTTATATAATTAAGCATTTACATCCTTACATAATAAATGTTATGGTTGGTTATATAGACCACGTGCAGTATGACCCTTGGTATGATGACACTTCGTTATCTTATTGGTCGGCCTTCTTTGTGTTGGTCCACATTCCTTATGTTGGTCAGCATTCCTTGTTAGGCTATTATCAGTTGACTAGGATTAAGGGCACTTAAGAGGACAAGTGTTCATTTATGATTATTCCACGTGAGTAGATAATTTTTAGCATTAATAAGCGGTGAAACTTCAACAGAATAACAAACTATTTCTGAATTTTTTTAGTATAAAAATATGCATATGAATACAAACAATCAAAACGTGGAGTATGACAAAAATATCTGAATCATGGATATGGAATTAATGAGGGTGAAATTAATGCACCGAAAAGTCAACATAAGCTTGTGCAGACAGTGCATGAAGTCAAGGTGACATTCTTAAAAAATGATTATAATTCAACATTTTATAAAAAAAATAAACAAAATGAAAATGTGTAAGGACACAAATTTCCAATTGACTCCTTTGTAGTTTTGGCTCAATTCTGGACAAACATATTTGAGTCATAGGATAGAGTTCAAGTTTGTCCATTCAAGCCTATGATGTGTTTGTTGAAGACATAGCGGCCAAGATATTAAAGCTTCATCAAATGCCGAGTTTAATGTGCCTAGTTTCTACATCAACAACATCGGTTCCATTGCTCCTAAGGTATGAATGCATTTTGAATATATATATAGGATCTTGGAACATTTTATATTATGTGAATTTTATTTTAAACTGTTGTTTATTTTAAGAAAGTTTCATTAAAACTTTAAAATAAAGTATATAAAGTTTCAAGCCTAAAAATAGAAATTTACACTTTCTGGAAGTTCGTTCGAATTGTCGTTTGAACGAGTTTTTCGTTTGAACGAGAATGTCGTTCGAATGAGGTCTGCCAACGAGTTCCCATACTGACCACTGGAATGTCGTTCGAAGTGTCATTGGAACGAGAATGATGTTCGAACAAGATTTCCAACGACATAGCTAACGAGTTCACACAGGAACTTCGTTACTTCATTTGAACGAAAATCTTGTTCGAACGAGTTTTGACGGGAACAGTTGCTTAGCAGTTTTTGAACAGTTTTTCCCACTCTCCCACTTCTTTTCCCATGAACTTTTTACCTGATTAATTAAGTGCGGAGACAAACTTTTTCTTTTCAACTTTTTCACTATCCTCCATCTCCTAGAGAGAGTTTTGAGAGTTCAATCTTCCAAGAAAAAGTTCATGTTTATGAGTGTCTATTTTTCAAGAAAAATTTATCACACACTCTTGGTTACAACCGAAGTTTGTTTATCCAAGTTCCTCTCTATATATACTTTTCTTGGAGTTTAGCACCGACTTGATCTCTACCATTTGAAGAGAAGTTTGGGTTTTCTTTTAAATCCCACAAAGAAGATGAAGGTGTTTTTGTTGCGGCATTTTCATATGGTGAAAGGCACCATATGTGGTTGACGGTTGCTTCCTAGTTCCTCATTGGTGAATTCTAAGGTTCCGGTGGAGTCCGGGATTGTCAACTAAGTGGAGGTCGGTATAAGAAGGAGCATCGGGGCTTGAAAGGAGTCGAGTCGAGTGTTGTAAGTCTTTTGTGTCTTGTACTTGTAAAATACAATACTTAGTCGACTTATGGCTAGGGTCGTCCGAGGTTGTTTCACGTTTGTGGGTTTTTCCTTGTACATCGCGGCGTAGTGATTTATTGTTTATTTTATCTTTTTCAAATTCACCTAGAACGCATGCTTAGGTAATTCAAGATCAAATTTGGTTTTAATAACTACTTAATTAAATTGGTGAAAATTTAATTTGGGTAATGTTTTCTTAATTTAATTCAAGTCGTCGCTTAATTTGATAAAATTGGTTTGGCCTAATTTGGTAATATTGAAAATATGACTTAGGCAAATTTCTAGGACTTGGGGTTAAATTTTGATAAATAAATAAAAAATTACCTCTAATGTAGATTTTTGTCATTGTTGAAACTTCTCTATCCATCAAAATTCCCTTGAACCTACAAAATTATAACAAAACTAGTGTAGAGGGTAAGTAAGGGAGTCAATCCAAACCTAAGGGTGAAACACAAAATTGGAGAGGACATATATATAGATTCATTTGCATTTTATTATATTTTTCTATTTTTACTTTTTCTATTTTATTATGAATTTTTCAAGGGAATATTAATTAACTAACTATATACTAATCTTTAAACTACTAATTAAGATGTAAAAGCTAATAAAAAATGAGGTAAATAAAATTGTGCTAAAACGTAAACTAACTAAATTGGATTCATGTGGGCTTCAAAATTTAATCCCATGAATGGGATATTATCCCTCAATAATCATCATCCACAAATATAAGATAAAAAAATAAAAGTATGAGAAGATTAAACTAAAAGTAATCAAGAGGAGGATATCAAACCCATTTAAGCCTTGAATTGACATGAAATTTTCAATTACATCATCAATCTCTCAATTACAATTCCTCACTCATGTATTTATTGAATCTAAACTAAAAATTAAAAAATAAAAATGAAAAGGATAGTGGATGAATTCATAATGGAAAATTAAATAATAAAAGAGATTTGGTAAAAATGCAAATCCTAAAATTATAAAATTATACATTAGAATTCACCCAAAGAAATAAATTCTAGATCATTACTTTATATTGATATAATTGCTAAAAATGCAAAATCTCAACATGAAGGAATGGATTAGAATTTACCTCCCATAAGGGATAAATTCAACTACATCAATCTAAAATGAATTAATGGCTAAAAATGCAAAGATTCATTATAGATGGATGGGGTGGAATTCATCCTAGAGATAATTTTCACTATACACCTCTATATTGAGATATTTGCTAACAATGCAAATACTCAACATTGAGGGGTGGAGAGAATTTTATCACACTAATCTTAAAACTAAATTTGAGATGTTTTTGAAAATGGCCCAAGTCTTCAATTTATATGGTGCATATGGAGGCTAGGGGTATTTAGGATAATTGGTATAAGTGTGCATGGAATTGGGGTGTGAAGTCATGTGGGAAGTGGGGGAATGAGGTAATGGGTTAAAACATATTAGATTTGTTGAAAGGGTATTTTTGGGTAAGAGGTTTTAGTGATATGGTTGGGGGGACATTTTGGGAAAATGTGTTTAAATGGGGAATAAGTGGCACATGGGTTTTATTTTGTATTTGGTTTGTTTGTCATTTGGAATGGCAGGCCTTGTGGGGGTTTGGAAATGGGACAAAATGGGTTTGGGTTCATGGATAAGGGGAAAGTGGAAATGGGTAAAGGTGGGTTTCCAAAGGAGATGGGTTCATTGCTTGGTTTTGGGAGTTTCATGGGTGTGGATTGCAATGGTGGGTTGGGATTGATCGAGTATAGGAGTTCAAGGGGTCGGAACGCTGGAGTGAGGCGACCGGAGTGGTCGCTGGCTGGAGGTTGGCTGGGTGGTGGCGAGCGCCGCCGGTAGGTGACGAGTTGTGTCGTAGAAAGTTGCGCCAAAAAAGCTCCGGTAGGGGGTATGGAAGGATGGCCAGCGTCGGAGGTGGGCGGGCAGGGGAGTTCGCCGGCGGTGGGGGTAGATCGTTGGTGAGGGCTTGAGGTTATGAGGCAGATGGGGATGAGAGTTTAAGGGGTTGGTATAAGGTTTGTTGGGTGATTATGGTGTTTTAGGAGAGAGAGTGTGGGGGTTTTTAGTTTGAATAGCTACGGAGGTTTTGTTGTTGAGGCTAGAGAAGGGAGTGGTGAGGAAGATCAAGTGGGTAGATTTAGGTGTAGTGGGGTGTAGGGGATATGGTGTAGATGAGGGTAGTTTTGTGTGTGAGTGGGGTGTAGGGTAATTAGGTGGGGTGTGTTTGGTATGTGTGTTACGATTTGAACACCTAAAAATAATAAAATAAGACTAAAATAAAAATAAAACTACTATAACTAAAAATCTAAAAATTAAATTCCTACTCTAAAAAATAAAATAAAGACTCAATAAAAATAAAACTAAAAAGAAATAAAATAAAAAATAAAAATAAAAATAAAATTTAATAAAACTTAAAATTTAAATCCTAAAAAGAAAATGCAAAATCTAATAAAACTAAAAATACATGAAATCCTAAAAATTCTAATCCTAATAGGATAAAATAAATTAAAACTAAAACTAAAACTAAAAATCAAAATTAAATTAAAAATAAAGAAATAGAAAATAAATCCTAGAAATTCTAAATAACTCTAAAATAAATCCTATAAAAATAAAAATGACTCAAACTAAAATCTAAAAAATAATAAAAAGGGATAAACAAAACACACACGGGATTTGGGGAAGGTTTAGGGTCGGGTTTGGTTACGGAAGAGGGAATAAGCTCCAATTAAAATGCACAATTGCCTTGATTTAATCGTTTGAACTCTGCAATGCACAATTTGACCTACAAAATAAATATTTAAGCACATAAGACCCATATTGTCGAGAATTAGCAACTAAAGTACGTCTATTCGGGGTATAAATCATACAGTTTTGGGTGCTTATCACACCACCCCCAAACAGAGCGGTGCTAGTCCTCGAGCAATAAGATAGAGAGAAAGAGAAAGATAAATAACCAAAAGTGTACCTTTTTTGCGAGCACTTGCGATTGCACTTAGCATGTGCAAGAAGACTTTAAACCTATAGGTTGCCCTACAGGACGAGTTGTGTCTCGTGAGGGTTTGTAGGGAATATACCCACAAAATTATTTATTTGAAAAAATTTATTGAAAGGCAGTCAATCTCTTATTAGACGTAGAATAATCGCAGAATCCATATCATGAGAAATATTTTCAAAAATACAAGCTAGAAGTGTAAAAATTTTATCTAAGTAAATACCCAAGGCACATCCTTCCTAGAACTCAACGTGTGTAGTCTGAATCAGTCAAAACGGGCCGAGTATCATCAAAGTAATTCCTATATTGCCTTGTCGGTATCAATGCTTCAACTTCAAATCTCATGGCTATAACTCTCTCAAACGAACTCTCGAGATTAGGGTAGTGTATCGCTCTTGTGTCCGAGGAGGTGAGTAAATGTAAGCAAGTTAAAACGTCTCACACACACATAAAAAAGAACGGACAAATTGAAAGAAAAGTGATCTCATGAAAGAATGCTAATCACTATAGTGAGAATGTCGAGTTATTCATCACGTCAACTTTCATTTGCCCGAACACCTAGGGGAAATAATGTTGCTTATGGGTGAGGGGGAAATGAAATGGGATATGTGGGATGAGGTGAGGTAGGATAAGATGGGATGATGATATGATGGATGGATGGTGGATATTTGAGAAGAGTGTATCACTCATAGACGAACAATTGTCTTTATTTCTTGACTGCAACTTCCTCGCTTTCTTCTTTTCCAAATACACATCAATATATGAGATAAATCTTCTTAAAATAAAAATAACCCCAACATAGATTTGTATTTAATTTTTCTCTATCTGAATCGACTTTGGGAGAGATATCCGCTAAAAATGCAAAAACTCTCTATGATAGATCATCTCCCTTTTTTACTTTTTTTTTCTAATTTTTTTTCCCAAATACGCATCAATGTATGAGATAAATCTGCTAAAAATACAAATAACCCCAACATAAACTTGTATCAAATTTTTCTCCATCTGAATCGGCTTTGGGAGAGATATTCGCTAAAAATGCAAACACTCTCTATGACGGATCATCTCCTTTTACTTTCAACACTATTCTCTATGGATATGGAAATGGGCGGTATGGTATATGGTGATGATATGGAGAATGGAAGGTGTATGAATGTATGATAAATGGAATTTGGTTGGTGTATGAGTGAAGGTGTTGTGAAAACCTAGTGATCAGGACAAATTTCAAGACACGTGTTTCTTACAACTCGAAAGTGATGTCGTTCTTGGTGATCAAGCCAAAATTTTATGAAAGATAATGAGATCATACAACAATTAAAGTGCGGACCCAAACGAAGTTGAATCAAATTGTGACACCAAGATTGCGTAAAACACTTTGAAAGGGTGAAAGGCACAAATCTCACGGGCTAAAGTCTCCACTAGTGATCCTTAAGGTTCTCTTTAGAATTGTAGTACTCCTAAACTCTAGACGTAATGACGTAATAAGTGCGCAAATTTTGTTCAGTCTAGAAATTCATGGTGCAAAATGCCTTGTTATGTATTAAATAAGCTATTTAGAAAAAATATTCTCTAGCTTGATTCCTGGACTTTAAAAGATGGATAATTGAAAATTCACATCAATGAGTGAGATGAAAGAAACTGCACGAAATTTAAAAAATCAGGTTTAAAAATCAAAATTTTTCAAAGAGGTACGATTTTGATAAAATCCCCCCCCCCCCCCCCCCCCCCCACACACACAAACAAAAAGGAACACCATCCTCGATGTTAAGTGAAATGAGTTTTAAAATTGAGAGCATAAGGTAGGAAAGAGATTACCAGAATGAACCGCTAATGAAGTGGACAGAGGTAGCCAAGAATAAACCTAAATAAAGGATAAGAGAAAAATGTGTACAAGTACATAACATGGCAAAACATAGGGTGATGTGAAACACCACCCCCAAACAGGATGAGACTAGTACCAGAAACGCGGGCTGCCTTCCGGTAGCGCTAAGTTTATCGTCTTCAGCTAGACCGATGGAATCTCGCCCTATGGATAAGAACTAGGAAAGCACTGGGTGACAAAAAAATTGGGTGATGAGAATCACCCCAAATAAGACTGAACCGTCAGTCTTGCTGGATAATTTGACAAAGGTGAGGGTGAAGAAACAACGATCACGACCTTATTTTTTATTTTCAAGATTTTCTCTTTTTTTTGTTTTTGAATAATTTGAAAAAGAAAGGAAATTTTTTTGTGATTTTTAGAGAATGAAAGGAAGAAAATATTTTTGGATTTTTTGGAAGAAAATAGTGGGAAAAAAATATTTTTGGATTTTTTTTTTCAAAAGGAAAGAAAATATTTTTGGATTTTTCTGAAAAAAATAAAGGAAGAAATATTTTTGGGGTTTTGTGAAAAATAAAGGAAGAAAATATTTTTGGATATTTTTTTTTTTGGGAAGAAAAGGTGGGGAAAAAAATATGGACTCTTTGAATGGACGAACTCATTAAAATTCGACTACCGAAAAATGAATTGGACCCACACACAAGTCAAGAAATTTTCCTAACTAGCACATAACCAATTTTTATCTTTTAATTTAGTGAAAGGGGTAGTCAAATTTTAATTAAGTCCGCGGGTGATAAAAATTCATGGAGATATTCTTAGTGATCTCCTTTGCAAAATAATTTCTCCTAGTGGGCTACCTAGTTGATTGATTTTAAATTTAGTGATGGCTAGGGTAGCACACAATGGTAAGCGAGTGAGTCTGGTGATGAAATCCCTTCTCGTGAGTGACCGGGTGTAGGTCTTAGTCAATTAATTCATCAGACCATTCGAAAATAAATGCGAGAATAAAATCAAATAAGAGCACACAACAATGGACTCGCTAAGAGGGGCGAGAATGTAAGAAATGTACCTCCCACGGTTTTTACGCCGTGGGGTGCCGAAAAATTTGAGTCGACCGGGGGGAGATCACGCCTATCTCAGTCATCCCCGGGAGTCCTACCGACCCATGGTAGAGAGGCTTCTTTTATTCTCCTTTGGAAGCCCTTTCTCTACCTTGTCCGGTTTCCCTATCACGCTTGTCGTCGATTATTACAAATTTAAATAAAAAATAAATGGTGTCCTATGCACCGCAATACAAGCCAAGATAATAAAGTCCTAATACAAGCCTTCTAAAAAAATGGTACTAAAAATGAAAAAAATGCAAAATAAGTGAATCACAAAATTGAATCCGCTCCGATCATCACAATCCCAAAAATGGCAACGACACCATTTGATAAATAAAAAAAATTGCCTCTAATGTAGATTTTTGTCATTGTTGCAACTTCTCTATCCATCAAAAATTCCCTTGAACCTTCAAAATTATAAGAAAACTAGTGTAGAGGGTAAGTAAGGGAGTCAATCCAAATCTAAGGGTGAAATACAAAATTGGAGAGAACATATATATAGATTCATTTGAATTTTATTATATTTTTCTATTTTTACTTTTTCTATTTTTTATGATTTTTTCAACGTTATATTAATTAACTAACTATATACAAAACTACTAATTAAGATGTAAAAGCTAATAAAAAATAAGGTAAATAAAATTTTGCTAAAAAGTACACTAACTAAATTGGATTCATGATGGCTTCAAAATTTCATCCCATGAATGGGATATTAGCCCTCAATAATAATCATCCATAAATATAAGATAAACAAATAAAAGTATGAGAAGATTAAAAAATTCCCTTGAACCTAAATAATTATAACAAAACTAGTGTAGAGGGTAAGTAAGGGAGTCAATCCAAATCTAAGGGTGAAACACAAAATGTGAGAGAACATATATATATATATATATATATATATATATATATTCATTTCCATTTTATTATATTTTTCTATTTTTACTTTTTCTATTTTCTTATTAATTTTTGAAGGGAATATTAATTAACTAACTATATACTAATTTTTAAGCTACTAATTAAGATGTAAAAGCTAATAAAAAATGAGGTGAATAAAATTGTGCTAAAAAGTAAACTAACTTAATTGGATTCATGAGGGCTTCATAATTTCCGATGAATGGGATATTAGCCCTCAATAATCATCATCCACAAATATAAGATAAACAGATAAAAGTATGAGAAGATTAAACTAAAAGTAATCAAGAGGAGGAGATCAAACCCATTTAAGCCTTGAATTGACATGAAATGTTCAATTACATCATCAATCTCTCAATTACAATTCCTCACTCATGTATTTATTGAATCTAAACTAAAAATTAAAAAATAAAAATGAAAAGGATAGTGGATGAATTCATAATGGAAAATTAAATAATAAAAGAGATTTGCTAACAATGAAAATCCTAAAATTATAAAATTATACATTAGAATTCACCCAAAGAAATAAATTCTAGATCATTACTTTATATTGAGATAATTGCTAAAAATGCAAAATCTCAACATAAAGGAATGGATTAGAATTTACCTCCCATAAGGGATGAATTCAACTACATCAATCTATAATGAATTAATGGCTAAAAATGCCAAGACTCATTATAGATTGGCGGGGTGGAATTCATCATAGAGATAATTTTCACTACACACCTCTATATTGAGGTATTTACTAAAAATGCAAATACTCAACATGGAGGGGTGGAGAGAATTTTATAACACTAAGCTTAAAACTAAATTTGAGATCTTTTTGCAAATGGCCCAAGTCTTCAATTTATATGGTGCAGATGGAGGCTAGGGGTATATAGGATAATTGGTATAAGCATGCACGGAATTGGGGTGTGAAGTCATGTGGGGAGTGGTGGAATGAGGTAATGGGTTAAAACATATCAGATTTGTTGAAAGGGTATTTTTGGGTAAGAGGTTTTAGTGATATGGTTGGGGGGATTTTGGGAAAATGGGTTTAAATGGGGAATAAGTGGCACATGGGTTTTATTTTGTATTTGGTTTGTTTGGCATTTGGAATGGCAGGTGGTGTGGCGGTTTGGAAATGGGACAAAATGGGTTTGGGTTCTTGGATAAGGGGAAAGTGGAAATGGGTAAAGGTGGGTTTCCAAAGGAGATGGGTTCATGGCTTGGTTTTGGGAGTTTCATGGGTGTGGATTGCAATGGTGGGTTGTGGTTGATGGGGTATAGGAGTTCAAGGAGTCAGAACAATGGAGTGAGGAGACCGAAGTGGTCGCCGGCAGGAGGTCGGATGGGCGGTGGCGAGCGCCGCCGGCAAGTGACGAGTTGTGTCGCAGAAAGTTGAGCCGGAAAAGCTCCGACAGGGGGTATGGCTGGATGGCCGGCGTTGGAGGTGGTCGGGCAGGGGAGTTCGCCGGCGGTGGGGGTAGATCTCCGGAGAGGGCTTGAGGTTATGAGGCAGATGGGGATGAGAGTTTAAGGGATTGGTATAAGGTTTGTTGGGTGATTATGGTGTTTTAGGAGAGAGAGTGTGGGGTTTTTTAGTTTGAATAACTATGGAGGTTTTGTTGGTGAGAAGAGAGAAGGGAGTGGTGAGGAAGATGAAGTGGGTAGATTTAGGTGTAGTGGGGTGTAGGGGATATGGTGTAGATGAGGGTAGTTTTGTGTGTGAGTGGGGTGTAGAGTAATTAGGTGGGGCGTGTTTGGTATGTGTGTTATGATTTGAACACCTAAAAATAATAAAATAAGACTAAAATAAAAATAAAACTACTATAACTAAGAATCTAAAAATTAAATTCCTACTCTAAAAAATAAAATAAAGACTCAATAAAAATAAAACTAAAAAGAAATAAAAATAAAAATAAAATTTAATAAAACTTAAATTAAAATCCAAAAAAGAAAATGCAAAATCTAATAAAACTAAAAATACATGAAATCCTAAAAATTCTAATCCTAATAAGATAAACTAAAACTAAAACTAAAAATGAAAATCAAAATTAAACTAAATAAAAAGAAATAGAAAATAAATCCTAGAAATTCTAAATAACTCTAAAATAAATCCTAAAAAAAATGAAAATGACTCTAACTAAAATCTAAAAAATAATAAAAGGGGACAAACAAAAAACACACGGTTTTTGGGGTAGGTTTAGGGTCGGGTTTGGTTACGAAAGAGGGAATGAGCTCCAATTAAAACGCACAATTGCCTTGATTTAATCGTTTGAACTCTGGAATGCACAATTTGACCTACAAAATAAATAAAATAAGAACATAAGACCCATATTGTCGAGAATTAGCAACTAAAGTACGTCTATTCGGGGTATAAATCGTACAGTTTTGGGTGCTTATCAAATTTTGTTGGTTTAAGTGAAATTAAAATTGTGTGTGTGTTTCATCCTATTTCACTTGGTTTTAATTTTAATTTGAAAAGAAATTAAAATTTGTGACTTTGTTTTTTAATTGAACCATCATCTCCATCTTCCGCATATCTATTTAAAAAGGAAATTACTTTTTATTAGATTTTTTTATTCTCATTTGTTTTAACATGAAACCTCCCTTGCTAAGTTTAAGGATTGAATGTGTTAGTTGTTTGCATACTCTAGCTTTTGTGCTTCATATTATATATCATTGCTAGTTGTATGCATGTCTAGTTATTTTCTAGTCATTGCTTTATTTCATATCTTATGCTAGAAATCATGATTTGTTTATCTTTTGTATTTTATTCTTTCATTTTAATTTGCATTAAATGAAAAATAGAAAAAGATTGTTGTTTATCATTTGTGTTTTACCTTGTTAGTTATTTGAACTTAACGAAAAATACAAATGATTTTTGTTTGTCTTTTGAGTATATATTTTTATTTTTGGTTAAAAATTTGAAAAACTCAAAAAGATTTTATTTTGTCTGTATTTTGGTTTTTCACACATTTTGTGGCATATGCTTGTGTTTGAATCCTCATTCCGCTTCCATGTGACTAGAACTTTTGGTTAGAATTTTAATCCTTAAAGTGTTCTTTATCATGCTTATATGGAGTAGCTTAAGTTTGACTTTCTTAATGGATTCACTTTTATATGCCTTTACACACATGCACGAGCTTTTTGAACCTTAACGTCACATGTTATATTTGAGCTTTGTGAGGTGTTCTCCTACCAATCTAGTCATCTACATATTTGTGAGCTAGGAGGACTAGTGCATGTCAAAATCCGTTGCACGTGAGATTTGTGAGAAATAGAAATATTATATATAAATGTGCACGGGGAAGGGCTCCAAAAGGATTTATTATCCTTTGCGAATAGTAAGCCATCGTTGTTTGGACCTAAAATAAATACGTGGTCCAAAGGACTAAAAGAAATTATGGCATTAAAAGAAAAATAATTTGCCAATGCCTAATTTGTTTAGTTGATTCATTTATTCAAAAAAATAATATATATGCTTATTGAGGGAGTTTGGATGATATATCAACAGTTTGCACAATGTTCATTTAACCTAGTTGCGCTTCCAATGTCATTACTCTATTGGTTCGTAGAATCATCAACATGCTAGGCTTATATGCATTGTGTTTGTTTGTTCATTAGTTCACTTTATCCTGTCACATAAAGGCTAAATTCTAGTTCATAAATTTTTGCAATCAAATGCGAACTATGTGAACACGTTTAAGTGATTGGGTTTTAATTCATCGGTATCTTGTTCACACCCCAACACTTCCATTTCCATATGACACATTTATGCTATAAGAGCGTGGAAAATCTTATGTTATTTATTTTTGTGTCATTTTGGTGTTTATATCTATATATGTGTACTTATGCTTAGTTTGAATCTATTGTGTATACATCTATATGATATTTTCGCTTAGTCTTTGCCTTGTTTTCTAGTCCATTTGTGCTTTAATTGATTTTTGGTATCTATCTTATTGAGAATTTTGTTTCGATATCACATGCTTAGATTACTACAATTAATTGATATCTTTTGTTATCGCATCATAGTTGATATTCATATCTTTATGGGGATTAGTTGAATTTTAGTTGCCCATGTGCTTTAATGTTATCTTCACTTTATGCACTACTGCATGTTTAGCTTGTTATCCCATTTTATTCATCCCTTGTTTAGTTTAGGGGGAGCATATGTTTTGATTCGTTAGACTTTGTCTATTCCTGAACAAAAAGGGGGAGAATGATAGAGGGAGAAATGGTATCTAATCCTATTGTAATCGTATCTTAGTTTGAGAGATTTAACTTAGGGGCAGAGCGCTATCTTCTTAGGTTGATCATAGTTGATCAATGGGAGAATTAATTAAGGTGGATTCTTTATTTATATTACATTTAATATTCTTGATATTCCATATGCGTTTGATAGTTTGCTTAAGTGTGCAGGAATTCTTCCTAATGGCAATGTTCATTGTCGGCAAAGATATTGATCCTTGGGTCTTGAGTCAAGCTTGGGTGGGATGTTTGTGTCTAGTAGATCTTGATGGTCCTTTAGGATTTTTGTTTAGTTTTTGTCCCGGAATATTCAAAGGGGAGAGATTTGTAAGGACATAAATTTCCAAATGAGTCCTTTCTAGTTTTGTCTCAATTCTGGACATAAATATTTGAGTCATAGGATAGAGTTCAAGTTTATCCATTCAAGCCTATGACGTGTTTGTTGAAGACATAGAGGCCAAGATATTAAATCTTCATAAAATGCCGAGTTTAATGTGCCTAGTTTCTATGTCAACAATATTGGTTCCATTGCTCTTAAGGTATGAATGCATTTTGAATATATATATATATATATGTATGTATGTATATAGGAGCTTAGAACATTTTATATTGGGTGAAATTTTATTTCAGACAGTTGTTTATTTTCAAAAAGTTTCATTAAATCCTTAAAATAAAGTATATAAAGTTTCTTGGCTAAAAATAGAAATTTAGACTTTCTGTATGTTCGTTCGAACGAGTTTTTTGTTCGAGCGAGAATGTCGTTCTAACGAGGTCTGCCAACGAGTTCCCATACTGGCCACTGGAATGTCGTTCGAAGTGTCGTTGGAACGAGAATGATGTTCGAACGAGATTTCCAATGAGATATCTAACGAGTTCACACTGGAACTTTGTTAGAAGGCTTGTTCGAACGAGACTTCGTTCGAACGAAAATCTTGTTCGAACGAGTTTTGGCGGGAACAGTTACTTGGCAGTTTTTAAACAGTTTTTCCCACTTTCCCACTTCTTTTCCCACGAACTTTTTACCTTAGTAATTAAGTGAGGAAACTAACTTTTTCTTTTAAACTTTTTCACTATCCTCCATCTCCCAGAGAGAGTTTTGAGAGTTCAATCTTCCAAGAAAAAGTTCATGTTTATGAGTGTCTATTTTTCATGAAAAATTTATTAAACACTCTTGTTTACAGCCAAAGTTTGTTTATCCAAGTTCCTCTCTATATATACTTTTCTTGGAGTATGGAACCGGTTTGATCTCTACCATTTGAAGAGAAGTTTGGGTTTTCTTCTAAATCGCACAAAGAAGAAGAAGTTTTTACTGTCGCATTCTCATATGGTAAAAGTCACCATACGTGGTTGACGGCTGCTTCCTAGTTCCTCATTGGTAAATTCCAAGGTTCCGGTGGAGTCCAGGATTGTCAACTAAGCGGAGGTCGGTACAAGAAGGAGCATCTGGGATTGAAAGGAGTCGAGTCGAGTGTTGTAAGTCTTTCGTGTCTTTTACTTGTAAAATACCATACTTAGTGGACTTATGGCTAGGGTCGTCCGAGGTTGTTTCCCGTTTGTGGGTTTTTCCTAGAACATCGCGGCGTAGTGATTTATTGTTTATTTTATCTTTTGAAAATTCACCTAGAATGCATGCTTGGGTAATTCAAGATAAAGTTTGGTTTTAATATCTACTTAATTAAATTGGTGGAAATTTAATTTGGGTAATGTTTTGTTAATTTAATTCCAGTCCTCACTTAATTTGATAAAATTAGTTTCGACTAATATGATAATATTGAAAAAATGACTTAGGCAAATTTCTAGGACTTGGGTTGAGTTTAGTTGGTTTAAGTGAAATTAAAATTGTGTGTGTGTTTCATCCTATTTCACTTGGTTTTAATTTTAATTTGAAAAGAAATTAAAATTTATGACTTTGTTTTTTTAATTGAACCATCATCTCTCGCTTCCGCATATCTATTTAAAAAGGAAATTACTTTTTATTAGTGAAGAATTTTCAAAAATTAGGGCCCTCGCATTTTCAAATTGACTCTGCTCAGACAAAATGTCACAAATTGCAATGCTTCTCAAATCAATAATGCTAGACTATTTAATGTTTTTGAAGGATTTTTATTGTGCAAACCCATTGATCTTTAACTTATAACACACTCCAAATATCACATATAAATCATACATTCTCAAAATTTTTGTAGGAGTAATATTTCTCATTTTTAAAGAAGCATGAATAAGACAAATTTGGTCTAGACACTTTTGTTTTATGTATTGAAATTATCTTTTAGGCTCTTGCAAATGGTGTCTTTTAACTGAAAGAAGATTGCTTCTTTTGTAGACCCTTTCCATTGCTTAAACATATATATCAATCAAATTTTTGGTAAAAAAATATGGGACATGGTTTTTTCATGCATAATTAGTTACTAGTACATTTGGTTTGCTATTAAGCACGACTCAGATGGGAACATACTATCCAACATATGACAAGAAATTAAATGTAATTTTTTTTTCATGCATGCAATCAAGGAGATATTATGAGTCTAGAATGAAGGAAGTAGTAAATAATGAATGATTAAATGCTAAACATGTATAAATAAGCACAAAAAAAGAAGCCAAGTATCACGACACCATGATAAAGTCACATGAATGGATGAAATAAAATCATGAGTCAAAAATCTTAAATCCGCGTCCATATATGGTGTAAAACAAAATACAAAAAGCATTTTGAATTTTTAAAAAATTTATCAGAATGAAATCTTTTCAAAAATTTCTGAAAATTTTCTAAAAGAAAAGAAAATATTTTTGAATTTTTTCAAATATAAACATAAGAATACAATTTTGTAGTCAGAATAAATGATATCAATGTGAAAATCACCCTAGAAATAATACCTGGACTCAATTAATAATACAAATACCCAAAGATTTAATAAGATCCTCCAATCTAAGTCTAATGGTTTAGTGAAAATATGGGCCAATTGACATCCAGTACTCACGTTACTCAAGAAAATGATCTTATCCTCAACTAGATCATGAATAAAATTCTCAGGAATCCTAATGTGCTTAGTAAGAGAATATTGGACCGAATTACAAGAAATGTGAATTGCACTCATATTATCATAAGAAATAATCGTTTTTCCTTGAATAATCCCATAATCTTACAATATTTTCTTCATCCATTAGAGTTGTGTGCAACAACTCCGGAAGGCTATGTACTCAACCTCTGTCGCGGACAAAAACAAAATGGAATTTAGCATCTTCTCAACAATGATACAAGATCACTCCCAAAGTAAAAGCATCCACCAGATGTGCTTTTACAACCATTAACATCCCTGACCCAATCGACATTTGAATAAGATGACAAATGGTCATCAGTACCAAAGGAATATAAAATGCCTTAAGAAAGGGATTCAATCACATATTTGATGATACGTTAAAGTACAACATGTAGACACCCCATTTTGTTACCCCCTAACTCTCCTTTGGTCCTTAGTACCTCCCTTCATCACCACGAACCCAGGCCATTCCCCAAGTACTGACCTAGAAGCCATCGGGAACGCCTAGGCGTCATTTGACCACAAGGTCAATCTCTTCTACTTGACCAAGGCTGAATGAATTTTCGAAGGGCACTAAAATCCCTTTCCAATGGTTCATCCCATGCACGATTCTGAGTTACAATGCGAACGAACGATCCATTTGCGTCCAAAACTTGATCTAGAGGCCACCGGGTGCTCTCGGGCTCTGTTTGACCTAAGTCAACTCTTCAGATCGTCTGAGACTGAATGAATCTTCGAAGGGTACTGAAACCCCTTTCCAATGGTACGCTTCGTGCTCAATTCTAACTTACTATGCTGACGAACGATCCATTTGACTCCAAGAGGTCACCGAATGCTTCCAGGGCCCGATTGACCAAAGTCAACTCCCCAAACTGGGTCAAACTCTTTGGAATGTCGAAGTACATCTCCTAACCTTTCCAACGGTCTGCCCTGTGAGCGATTCAGACTTACCATACTGACGAACGATCCATTTGCGTCCGAATGATTCCCCATCCAATGGACCGACAAACGCTTCCATGCCATATTTGACCGAAAGTCAACTCCCGAACCCAGGAGTGGTCCAAATGACTTTCAAAGGTCTCTGAATTACCTTTCCAACAGTTTTCCCATTGCGCAATTCTGAACAACAGTTTGCCCTCGGCAGACAATTTTTCGAAAAGGCCTGAAAGACACTGCCAAATGGCAAGTTCCAGACCCTGCCTATCGGCAGGTTCCGATAGGCAGGACCAGGTCTATGTCGATCAGCAGTGACCTAGGCCTATAAAAGGTGGCCTTCACCTCATTTTCAAAGAGAGAGAAATCTGATAAAAATCTCTCTCAGCGAATCCCAAAAACCTCTCTCGAAGACAGTGCGATTTCAAAATCAAAATCCCTTTCTAACTTCCACTTTTCATCATCCTTTTCATCAAAATTGATGAATTAGCCACTCTCCATCATCATCCAAGTGCAAGGGATGCTCTTCAAGATCAAGCTCAAGATCTTTAAGAACGTCCAACTTTCTAAACTTTCTCTTCAAATTCCCTTTAATTCGCAATAACTTGTTTTATTACTTAGCACTTTTATTATCTCATATCACACATCCTAATATACATTTTATTTAGTATTATTGCACATCTCTTATTTTCATATAAATAAAACCCAAAAAATAAGAAAAAGAGGGCTTGCTCATAAATTCCAAATAAGGATTCTCATACTTTTCTCACACTTTTCTCACAACTAAAGCACTTTTTCTACACACACCCACAAATAAGAGATCCCCCATTTGGATTTATGGGATAAACCCCACCCCTCATTTTGTATGTGAACTACGTGAACTTTGATGCCTTTATAGGCTACGTAGGCGTCTCGGGGTAAAACCCGAGACTCGAGTCCTATTCTCACTTTCTCTCTCATTCTCTATCTTCTCTAAATCCAATTTTCTTATATTCTATACACTTGTTCTTAGTGAAGTATTACTCCATATGCGTTATCGTTCCTTTATAACGATCAACACAAGGGTAATCGCGTAAATCTTATTTTCATACGGATGAAAAAATTCTAGGATTCCTATCTCCACTATATATATACACATGCACACATATCATGTGGGAAATAAAAAGGGAAAATATAAAACATCCGTGAGAGACCGAAAGGACGGAATGGGTGCCTAACACCTTCCTATTTCATAACTTAGCCTCCGAACCCTTCTCGAATCATTTTAGTTTCGTATGCACCAGTCCGTCTTTGGATGTCGTCCTTCGGGATGGCTTCCCCTTTTTCTTTTGTTTGTTTTGAGGAAAATAGACTGGAGACTTAAAACCACTCTACATTTTTACACCTCATCTCAAATGACGCCGGCCGAAGCGCTCCCGAGAGGGATGCGCGGGACCCGAGATCCTTCCTTCATGAGCCCACCCGCGGCGAGGATCGGGGATGGCCACAGTGGCGACTCTGCTGGGGATACGTATGTTTTGAGGGCTTGACTCTATTTACATGGATGTTATAGTTGTTTATATTTCCCCTATATTTGCATGTTCCCCTTTTCCATGTGTATCCCATGCCTATGCTTCTGTTCACACACTTGTAGAAAATTTTCCATGTACAGTTCACACCACGTGCACCTAGGATCACATATATCCACATGTTGCACACATCACCCATCCATACTTGGTGTACCTTTGGTATTTGTACTTTTCTCCCTATTTGGCATAATCAAGAAAAGCATTATCATCATAAGATACTAATAAGAGAATCATTCATGATTCACACAACATCACCAAAGACCATTGTTATTGACCAAATTTTAACCAGTAATTGGATGGTCACTTCGTGATCGGCGCTGGTCCGGCAAGGCACAGTTAGCCTAAGAGATATGACTCTCACCTTCCATTGGCCAACTACCTTCGACGTATATCGAACGGTTCCCCCCGCATCGTACTTCTTGACCGAAGTCATGACGGGAGGTATATCATAGGGAATTCATTCACGTACGCCGAGTATATCAAATTCGCTCTCACGCGTACCATCCCCACGAGGTATATAGTGAAGCAATTCACGTACACTCGGGTATATCAAATGGATTGTCCACAGGTACCGATTTCCCGCAAGAGCAAGACGTATATCGTGGAAGTCACACCAAAGGGGGGAACCCATGACGATTCACCCAACCAAGTGCATACCCTCATATAGGTGTTAAACCTTGGACACGCACTTCAGATTGCCGATTTTAACCCGAAACTCTGCCGAAATTTCAGGTCGACCTGCCGCCCAAATTTTGGCATCTTTTAAAACGGGACCCTGCCCGTGAGCCTGGTTACAAGTCCAGTCGTAGCTTCGCATATATTAAAAACCCCATTTTTCCAGGCTCGAGTCCCGTCCGACATTGCATTTAGGATAATAAATATAAGTGAGAACATAATAATCGTAATAATCATGCTGAGTTCTGTCTGCAAAAACATTTCTCCTTTCTTTATCAAAAATCCAAAAATAGTTTTTTCTCTTTTTCTCAAAAATAAATCCCATTCTATGCCTTCTCAAGTCAATCGCAAGCCCTTGGCCTAGCTCCCTATTGGCTTCGGTCTTCAGTCAAATCCCCCCAGAGTTTCATCCATTCCTCTACAACTTCTTATGAGTCCGGAATCCATCCACTTTACATGGAGAATACAGATCAAATACCAGTCATACAATCGGATATGACGGTAGTACTAGATCAACTCGTGTCCAAGATTGACAACCTCAAAACTGAGGCCCGAGAGATGCAATGAAACCAGATACCTATTCCTCAATAGCCTAAGGCCTTATTCCCTCATGCTATGGGGCTTCCAGAGCCTATATGGGTTCCCGAAGAATATCAACACGCTCCATGTTCCCCTCCTGTCAATGGGCTGTCGCTTGCTGAGCTTCCGATGCCAAATATTAACTAGCCTGTGGCTAACCTAACTATGGGGGTTGATCCAAAAGAGGAGCAGTTGAATAAAGTCAAAGCGGATCTCAAGATGCTCACCAAGAAGTTTGACCAAGTCACAATTGAAGCACCTTATACTCTTGACTCACTTGAGTCAATATTGTATAAGTGCTCATCTAGTTTGGAAATTGTGACAAAATTATGTCGATCCTAGAAACCAAAGAACCTCAAAGCTTGCATTTCAATTTCATCTTTGATTGAAGTGATCTAGACCTAATTACCAACATTCACACATAGTAGAATGAATCATTTACATGTCATATTGCATATTAGTGTGTGTACATATGTTGAGTGTGTTTAAATCCCCAATATTGCTTTTTAAATATTTTTTAGGATTTTTTAAAACATTTTAAAAATAAGGTTTTATTAATAAAACTTGGTTTTAAAAGGTTATGGGGTAAATATGCTATTTTAGAATGTTGGTTTTATTGTCTAAAGTTGGTTTGGGTAGAAACCAAAAGCGGCAGAGGCTTCAGGGTTTACTTTGTAATTATTTTAGACGCGCGTTTTATCTCACCTCATATGCCAACATGTGTTAGCTTCTAATTGGTGAGAAGTGTGTTTCCTTGTTGAGACAATTCGAGTGATCATTTTCATCCCTTTGATCATTCTTATCAACGATCTGCATGTCTTCCATCATAATCCCTGTGATCACCTTTTGAACCAATCAGGAGAGCTTTAACCACCGTATATCGTATGTCCTTGGATCTAAGTCCATTGAACTTGACTAAATCTGGTCCCTTAATTTCAATCCTTATTCTCGAACCTTCCCAGCCTCTTATAAAAAGGCTCTTAGTCTCAGCATTAGAGGACTTTTGCCATTTCGTCTTTTGAGAAAAAAGAAAGAGAGAGTAGACAAAGAAGAGAGAGAAGAGAGAAACCAGAGAGAGAAAGAGTTAGAAACCCTAACCCTAACCCTAAATCATCTAAACAGTTCAAACCAAATACAAACCTTCGAACCTATATACTTTACCAAACACAACCTTGAGTGTTTGAGTGTTTTAAAAGATGATTTGAGAGTTGGTTTGTTGCTGTAACCTCTTCTTCTTTGGATCTTGTTTCTAACTTAATCATTTTCTTAGATCTGTTTTTCTTGTATATAGAAATTTTCAGATCTGATTTTTTCATGATATATTACACTTAGTTTGCATGTTTGTTTCTCAGCTTGAGAAATATTTTGTTGATTCATTTTCTGGAAATGTTTTAACTTTGAAATCGACAAAAATGTTTTCTGTTTCTAGTTATCTTAAAACTAAATCTTTGACCTAGTTTGGAATCACACTTGGAGGTTTTCAATCTCAAAAATCTTTTCAAAACTCTGAGATTGATTAAGATCTTGACTGTCTTCTAAGCAAGATATCCGTGGATTCTGGGATTGATTTAAAGGTCAAAACAGGTTCAAAGTTTTGTGAGAAGAGAGATAAAGAAAAATCACAGCATATAGATTTATATGTAATTTGCTAGGACTGTTTGTACTTAATAAGTGTGAGTGTGTGCATGCATGTGTTAGAGAGCACCTCCACAAACACTGTCACACTACAACACGAAAAGTGTTGGTAATAAGATCTTAAGAAAAAGAGTCGACGTAAAGAGCTTGAACAAATTGGAGTTAACAAACTCAGAGGACAACATCAACAATCAGAACTGTAGAGAAGTTATAAGGACACCATAGGGTACATTCTAAACTTATATAGGTCTGAGTTGTAAGCATGTTTGCTATATAGTTTGTAACTGTTAAATTTGTTTATAGTGGATTTTTGTTTTACTCCGTAGAGGGAGTCTTGGATGTTTCCTCAATTGGTGAGGTTTTACCACGTAAAAATCTTGTACTTAATCTTCCTACATCTTCTCATCTCATTCTTGGTTGTGATGGGTTTTAAAGTTTCTTTAAAACTGTTTATAAACCTGTTAGTAAAATCTTGAATAGATCTCGTACATACTGTTTTGTTAAAAACATCTTGTGTTTAAATAGTTTTGGTTTTTCAAGAAAAGAGTTTCCTCAAAAAACATCTCGGAGTTACTTAAATAGTTTATTTTTAATAAACGGCTTTAGTAACAGAATTTCAATTGGTATCAGAGCTTGTTAAACTTCTTTTAAAGAGATCCAGTGTTTCTGAAATTGTTTTCTAGAAAATCAAATATGGACGAGAAAAATGAAAGATTTGGTAACTTGACCAGACCTCCTATGTTTGATGGAACCAATTTTGGTTACTGGAAAGTAAGAATGATTGCTTTCATTCAAGGAAATCTGGGAGATGATGTCTTGGACATTGTTGAAAATGGTTACATTTTTCCTACAAAACCAGCCACTGAAGGAAGTAATGAGAGGGTTAAGAAAGTTTTAAGTGAGTTCACACAAGAAGAGAAACAAGTTTCTTGCAACAATAATAAAGGAAAGAATGCCATATTTATGTCTATAAATGAACATGAGTTCAAAATAATCTCATCATGTACCACTTCTAAGGAAGCTTGGGACACTTTAGTTACCGCTCATGAAGGTGACACTAGAGTTAAGGATGCTAAAACTCAAATGCTCATACAACAGTATAATTCTTTAATTATGTCTGAGACTGAGTCATTTGATGACTTCTATATGAACCTGACTGATATTGTTACCAAACTACATGCTAATGGGATAACATATGACACACAAGAAATTGTGTCTAAAATTCTAAGATCATTACCACAGAAATTTGATAACAAAAGGTATGCTATTGAGGAAATTTGTGATATCAATCTCACTCCTGAACTACTCAGTAGTAAATTAAGAACTGTGGAAATGGAACTGGAATTTAAGAAACAATTAACCCAATACCATAGGAAACAGACTAGTTCCAATCTAAGCTTCTCTTCTAAATTGATTAAGCCTGAGTTTAATACTTCCAATGATGATTCTGATGAGGAATGCGATATAGAGAGTTTGGACAATCAGATTGCCTTAATGTCAAAATAGTTTAAGAAAATCATTAAATTTAGAAACAACATGGCAAATAAACAAGGAAAGTCCAATTATCCAACTCCTTTCAATCACAGACCTCATGAGAAAGCCATGCCAAAAATCACAAGGACTCTCACACTATACCTAACAGAGACCTTAAGAAGACTGAATGCTATAGATGTGATAAACTAGGACACATTGCACAAGACTGTAGAGTTAACTTGAACACTCAACACAAACACGCTAGAGCCAACATTTACAAGACATGGGATGATTCAAGTGAATCTGAAAATGAGGAACCTGTGTCATCTGATGTTTTTATTCCTTGCATGTCTTTCCTTGCCAAGATTATCTATAATGATGATATGCATGTGTTTGTTAATGAGGATGAATATAGTAATTCTACTTCTGATGTTTCGAATACTGCTGTTACTGGTTTAGATGCTTTGATTACTGAGAATATTGTTGTCTGTTCCTCGGGGTGTGTGAGTCAAAGGGAAAGCGATAATGACGATGTCAATTGGTGTGTGAGTACAAATAATGAAGCCCTAGGGGTCACTTCACACACTACACTTAGTGACTCGGACAATGAAGACCTCCCAGATATTCACACTCTCTATGCTAAAACTCTCAAGAAAAGCACTAGACTAGAAAACATTGTGAAAGATCTCACTAAGAAGTTAGAAGATCTAAGCCTAATGGTTAAACTGAATGCTAAAGAGTATACTACCCAATGTTTGACTCATGAAAGCGAAATCAAAATGTTTGATCAAAAACTCAGAAATTTAAATGAAACAAATGAAACTCTGGAGAAAAAATACAAAAGGACATTGTTAGAATTGGAACAAACTAAAGAAAAGACAGGAACTGTTTTCAAAAAATTTACAAAATTTGAAAATAATTCAAACTATTTTGATGAATTTGTTGCTGAATCAAAAACCAATTCTGACGATCGAACTGGAATAGGATTTTACCCCAATTTGAAGGCACAAACAAAATCTTTTGAACCTATCAAGTTTGTGTCAGGAGGCAAAAGGCCTATTGAAACATGCCCAGACTTTCATTCTCGAAAAACTGAGTTTGATTCAAAACATCAAAATTTTAACATTGGGGAATCAAGTTGCTCTAAACATGAAAGTTCACCTAAGGCTAAATATGTCTGCCCCTCTATTAGTAAGAGTGAGTCTGCATTCAAGACTGTCACACCTAGGAATAGAGTTCAACCTCAAAACTTCTCAAAACCTTTGTTTAGAGACTTTCCTAAGGAGACCCCAATTTCGAGAAATCTTTATTGCTCTTACTGTGATATATACGGTCACTCTTTTGATAGTTGCTAAGCTAGGAGACTAGTTACACCTGTCTATAGTTCTCCTATTTATCAGAACTTTAACTATTCTAGAAGAAGCCGGAACAATTATGTACTTCCTAGATAACCTGACAGAAAATCTAATTATAGGAAGAGAAAGACCAAACCTACAAGAAAATTTCCTAGAAGGATTCGTAAGCACTTTCCTAAACCAAATGCTCAAGTCTTTCATAAAATTCAAAATCATGCGCAAAACATTTTTCAGCAAAAATCTAAAGCTCGCAAATTTTATCAATTGAGAGCTAATAAGCGCAAAATGAAAACTAGAGCAATTTGTGTTAGAAAAGATGATCTATTACCTCAGATGAAGTGTAACATAGTTATTACTGCTTTAAAAGCTGAACACACATCATCTGGTTGGTATTTAGACTCTGGATGTTCTAAGCACATGACTGGGGATGAAACTAAACTTTTAAACAAAACCAGCTTTGCTGGAGGTAAAGACATTTTTGGTGATGGAGTTTCATCTCAAATCATAGGCAAAGGAACTCTCCAAGAAGATGGACTTCCTGTTCTTGAAAATGTCCTTCTAGTTAAAGGTCTTAAGGCAAATCTACTTAGCATATCGCAATTTTGTGACTCAGATCATCCTGTTACCTTTTCAAAGAACAATTGCAAAATTTTAAATGAGAAAGGTGAATGCATAATTACAGGATTCAGAACTCCTGACAATTGTTATACTGTCATGAATAATTCTGAAATCTGTAATTTTGCCAGAATGGATGACAATGAGATATGGCATAACAGAATGGGTCATATTAATTACGACAATCTGAGTAGACTGACCTCTCAGGAAATAGTTAGAGTAGTTCCTAAAATCAAACCCATTCCTAACATTGTCTGTGGTTCCTGTCAGGAAGGTAAAATTGTTAAGGCACCTCATAAGAAAGTTAATGATATTCCTACCTCTAATCCCTTGGAGCTCATCCATATGGACCTAATGGGTCCCTCCCAAAATTTTAGTCTTTGTGGACACAGTTATATTTTAGTTATGGTTGATGACTTCACCCGATTTACTTGGGTAGCCTTTTTAAAACAAAAGTCTGACACTTTTCAAACTTTCTTAAAAATTCTTCTTCGGATTGAAAATAAAAAGGGCACTCAAGTAAATAGAATTCGTAGTGATAGAGGTGGTGAATTCAAAGACACTGGTATTATTGAATACTGTGACTATAATGGTTACAAACATGAATTCGGTGCTCCTAAGACTCCTCAACAACATGGGATTGCCGAAAGAAATAATCTTAATCTTCAAGAGATGGCACGTGTTATGTTACATGCCAAGAATTTGCCTAAGTACATTTGGGTAGAATCTATTCGTACTGCCTGTCACATCATATATAGGGTCTATCTTAGAAAGAATTCCAAACAAACCCCTTATGAACTTTGGTACAAGAAAAAGCCCAATCTTAAGTACCTTAGAACTTTTGGTTGTACTTGTTATGTATGCAAAGATAGGGAACACTTGTCCAAATTTGAGAGCCGAGGAGATAAAGCTATATTTTTAGGATACTCGCCTAACAGTAGAGCCTATCGAGTGTATAATCTTCTCACTAAAACCTTGATGGAATCCATAAATGTAATTGTGAGTGACACTACTGTAGAGAGTAAGACTGGTGAATCAACTATTGAGGAAGAGCCTATAAACATTTTAGAAAATAACTCTCCTGAAATAGATGATTCATTACCAATTGAGACACCTGAAGTACCTAACTGGGTTTCTAAAGATCATCCCATAAATAATGTAGTTACCATAGTGAGCTAGTGCGTACAAGATCCCAACTAAGAAACTATGCACATTATGCATGTTTTGTTTCCCTAGTGGAACCAAAGAATGTAAATGAGGCATTGAATGACTCTCACTAGATTTCTGCTATGCAGGAAGAACTTCTTCATTTTGTCATTCATGATATTTGGTATCTTGTTCCTTGTCCTGATCACAAAAAGGTTATTGGCACACGTTGAATTTTTAAAAATAAGACTGGTGAAAATGGGATAATCATTAGAAATAAAGCTAGATTAGTTGCTCAAGGATACTCTCAAATTGAAGGAATAGATTTTAACGAGACCTTTGATCCTGTTACTCGGTTAGAATCTGTTCGTCTGCTCTTTGCTATAGCTTGCCACATGCATTTTACACTTTACCAAATGGATGTAAAATTTGCATTCCTTAATGGTATATTGACTGAAGAGACCTATGTAGAACAACCTAAAGGGTTCATTGACCCTCAATATCCAAATCATGTATTTCATCTTAAAAAGGCTTTGTATGTCCTTAAACAAGCACCTAGAGCTTGGTACAAGCGTCTTTCCAGTTTCCTCTTAGATAAAGGTTTCAAAAGAGGTGGAAATGATCAAACTCTTTTTGTCAAACATTTTGACAAACACATCATTATTGCTCAAGTTTATGTTGACGATATTATCTTTGGATGAACTTCTCCCTCGGAAGTAAAATCCTTCTCTAAAACTAAGCATAAGGAATTTCAAATGTCCCTTATGGGGGAGTTACAATTCTTCTTAGGCCTCCAAGTCAAACAAAATTCAGAAGGATTATTTGTATCGCAATCCAAGTACGCTTTAGAGTTAGTAAATAAATTTGTCCTCGAGAGTGCTAAATGCTAAAACGCCCATGAGTACTACGTTAAAACTTTCTAAAAATGAAAATGGAAAATCTGTAGATCTTAATCTATATCGTAGTATGATAGGAACCTTACTATATCTTTCTGCCTCGCATCCTGATATTATGTATGCTGTGTGTGTTTGAGCCCGTTATCAAAATAACCCTAAAGAGAGACATTTGAATGCTGTTAAACGTATCATTAAATATGTAAAAGACACTCTAAATCTAGGACTTTGGTACACTCATGATACACCAAGCACTATAATTGGGTACACTGATGCTGATTGGGCTGGGTGTACTGATGATAGTAAAAGCACATCAGGAGCATGTTATTATATAGGTAATAACTTGGTAGGATGGAGTAGTAAGAAACAAAACTTCACATCACTCTCGACATCCGAATCTGAATACGCAATTGGTTTTCTTGAATACCACAATTGTGCTCAATTACTGTGGCTTAAACAAATGCTAAGTGATTATGGTATTCAATAAAACCAATTGCATCTCTATTGTGATAATCAAAGTGGGATTAATATTTCTAAAAACCCTGTTCAACACTCGCGAACAAAGCACATAAAAATTAGGCATCACTTTATACGCGAATTGGTTGAAACTAAGGAATTAGAAATCAATTATCTTCCTACTAATTTGCAACTCGCAGATATGTTCACCAAACCTCTTGATTATAATAGATTAATTTCCTTGCGTAAATCTATTGGTATGGTTTGTGCTGAGTAATACCTTTGCTGATTATCCAAGTTTTTACCTTTGTCCATTTGAGACAAAATGGGAGAGAAATTTGAGTCCTTATGAATACTTTGTATATATGCTAAACTGCTTGATCTTAGTGATTCATTACAGGTTTTTGTACAGTTTTTTCAACTGATGTAATAGGGTATTCAATTGTTAATAGTTGAGTTATGTACTTTTGTTTTCTAGTATTTGGGTAGATAGAATCTTTATAGGAATAGGTTTTTCTTATCTTTTTGTCGCCCTACGAGTCCTAGTTGGCTCAAAGGAGATTTTGTCTCATATTTCCAAAGGGGGAGATTGAAGCACCTTATACTCTTGACTCACTTGAGTCTATATTGTATAAGTGCTCATCTAGTTTGGAAATTGTGACCAAATTATGTCCATCCTAGAAACCAAAGAACATCAGATCTTGCATTTCTATTTCATCTTTGATTGAAGGGATTTAGACCTAATTACCAACACTCACACACAGTAGAATGAATCATTTACATGTCATATTGCATATTAGTGTGTGTACATATATTGAGTGTGTTTAAATCCCAAATATTGTTTTTTAAATATTTTTTTGGGATTTTTTAAAACATTTAAAAAATAAGGTTTTATTAATAAAACTTGGTTTTAAAAGGTTTTGGGGTAAATATGGTATTTTAGAATGTTGGTTTTATTGTCTAAAGTTGGTTTGGGTAGAAACCAAAAGCGACAGAGACTTCAGGGTTTACTTTGTAATTATTTTAGACGCGCGTTTTATCTCGCCTCATATGCCAACATGTGTTAGCTTCTGATTGGTCAGAAGGGTGCTTCCTTGCTGAGACAATTCGAGTGATCATTTTCATCCCTTGGATCATTCTTATCAACGATCTGCATGTCTTCCATCATAATCCCTGTGATCACCTTTTGAACCAATCAGGAGAGCTTTAACCACTGCATATCGTATGCCCTTGGATCTAAGTCAATTGAACTTGACTAAATCTAGTCCCTTGATTTCAATCCTTATTCTCGAACCTTCCCAGCCTCTTATAAAAAGCTCCTACTCTTAGCATTAGAGGACTTTTGCCATTTCATCTTTTGAGAAAAAATAAAGAGAGAGTAGAGAGAGAAGAGAGAGAAGAGAGAAACCAGAGAGAGAAAGAGTTAGAAACCCTAACCCTAACCGTAAATAGTCTAAACAGTTCAAACCAAATACAAACCTTCAAACCTCTATACTTTACCAAACACAACCTTGAGTGTTTGAGTGTTTTGAAAGATGATTTGAGAGTTGGTTTGTTGCTATAACCTCTTCTTCTTTGGATCTTGTTTCCAACTTAATCATTTTCTTAGATCTGTTGTTCTTGTATATAGAAATTTTCAGATTTAAGTTTTTCATGATATATTACACTTAATTTGCATGTTTGTTTCTCAGATTGAGAAATATTTTGTTGATTCATTTTCTGGAAATGATTTTAACTTTGAAATCAACAAAAATGTTTTCTGTTTCTAGTTCTCTTAAAACTAAACCTTTGACCTAGTTTGGAATCACACTTGGAGGTTTTCAATCTCGAAAATATTTTCAAAACTCTGAGATTGATTAAGATCTTGACTGTCTTCTAAGCAAGATATCCGTCGATTCTGGGATTGATTTAAAGGTCAAAACAGGTTCAAAGTTTTGTGAGAAGAGAGAAAAAGAAAAATCACAGCATATAGACTTATATGTAATTTTGCTACGACTGTTTGTACTTAATAAGTGTGAGTGTGTGCATGCATGTGTTAGAGAGCACCTCCACAAACACTTTCACACTACAACACGAAAAGTGTTGGTAATAAGATCTTGAGAAAAAGAGGCGACGTAAAGAGCTTGAACAAATTGGATTTAAGAAACTGAGAGGACAACATCAACAATCAGAATTGCAAAGAAGTTATAAGGACACCAGCGAGTACATTCCAAAACTTATATAGGTCTGAGTTGTATGCATCTTTGTTATATAGTTTGTAACTGTTAAATTTGTTTATAGTGGATTTTTGTTTTACTCCGTAGAGGGAGTCGTGGATGTTTCCTCAATTGGTGAGGTTTTACCACGTAAAAATCTTGTACTTAATCTTCCTACATCTTCTCATCTCATTTTTGGTTGTTCTGGGTTTTAAAGTTTGTTTAAAACTGTTTTATAAACCTGTTAGTAAAATCTTGAATAGATCTCGTACATATAGTCTCCTAAACCTCTTCAAATTTGCCATATGTCCACTTACACCCTACTAGCCTCGCTAATCAGGCACTGTCACTCCTTACCAGAGTATGCTTCGCTGTCCGTACTCGTTCTGAAAATGGAAGTATGGAATTGTTAGAGCTGTTAAACCAACTGCTAGAGTTCGAGATGAAATTGCCCTCACAGATGGTCATCGATTGCCAAAGGTTTAGTACACTATTCTTAGAAGCACGAAAATGGGCTCGAGATTCAGACAAGTGGGTGGTACCAACCGATGAAGTTAACCTAGATGATGTTGTCCAGATTATGGCTGAATTATTCGAGCAAACCAACAACATTTGTAGTATTTCCGAGTTACTTGATACTTTGAAGCTACAAGGGTGCTTGGTTCCTTCAACCATACATATCCCCACAGAATGGAAAGACCTGTATGAAGAAGCCATTGAAATTGTGGAATTCATTGACTTTACATGGAAAGAGAAAATTGTTGCCACCGGATGGGGGGAAGAATTTGAAGATTTGAGTGAAGAACAAGCTTTAGGTAGAAATCGCCCAGTAGATGACATATGTGGGATGACATCATTTGAAGAACTCCTTGGAGAAATAAACAGGGTGACAGAAAAACCTGAGATTGATGAGGAAACAGGATTCATGTTCTTCCCTTCTTCAGTAAATCACATGATCAGATTAGGGAGACATTACCTGGTTCCAAGCTCACTACCAGCAAATGACAAAGGGAAGGGCGTTGAAAACCTTCCTATGACAGAGATGACCATTGAGGAGAGCAAGATCCTCGATCAACTGATGAAAACTCAAGCTAACATGACTCTATTGGGGCTTTTCATGTCTTCCCAGCTACACAGAAATGCTTTCATCAAGATGCTCACGGGACCTAGAGTTCCTCTTTCTACCACACCAGAAGAAGCGATAAATCTGGTCAGATCCTTGACCTCTACACGAATGCTATCATTTTTTGAAGAAGAAATCCCCAGAATTGGGTCGAATCACAATCATGCACTCAATATGTCCGTTGAATTTTTGTGGAAGGCCGTGCCACTCTCTCGTATCGATAACAAATCTGCATTGAATGTCTGCCCACTGAGAACCTTCAAGTGTTTAGGACTGAAAGAAAGCGACCTTTCTCCAACCTCCGCCTCTGTACGTGCCTAAGATAATACCCGTCGGGAGGTGATGGTATCCATAAAACTTATAATAGGGGTTGGTCCTATAAACCCTTTCGTTGAATTCAAAGTCATAGACATCTCAGCTTGTTTCAACTTATTGCTCGAAGAACCCTGGCTCCATAGTATCAAGGGTGTATCTTTCTCACTCCATCAAAAATTAAAGTTCTTCGCCGACAAACGAGTCATCACCATTTTGGCTGACGAAAAAAATGTCGAGGGTGCAAGCACTAGCAGTCCAATCCTTGAGTTACATCACGGGTCAAATGATATGCTCCTATCAGGATTCTGAGTTGAGCCACTCCTACTCTCGGCAGGGGACGGTTTCAAAGAAAGTGTTTATCCCGAATATTACCCTCATGGAAATGTTAACGTTATTCAGATGTTCAAAAACATGCACTTCATGATCGGACTGGGGCTACGGCAAAGGCAGCAAGGGATACTTGAGCCCATCCAACTGAAGAAATCTTTCCCTCCTTGTGGTTTGGGGTATCAACAATCAGAACAAGAGCTCAGAGTGATCCACCAGTCTCGACCAAAGAGAGGATTAGACTGCATCCAAACTATCCTAGGAGACTCCTTGAATGGATGATTCATCAAAGAAGGTGAAGATTTGCCCTTTTGCGATTTTCCAGAACCATGGTATGACCACACAGACAAGAAGATGAAGCCTGGAATGGAGATCTTTTTCCAAGATAGCTACCCATGGGCCGAAAGTTTCCAACACCGAGTACAACTGCTCATCAAAGATATCGAAGAGACTGAGGAATGTGATTCCAAAAATTCCTTGAACTTACAGACACTGGGGCTGGCACTCTGCTTATTTCATTAAGGCACTACATCAATGGATCCATCCCATCTGATTAAAGTTATTGATACACCCCTCCTCAACTGGCATGATGCAAGACCTCTATTGATAAGGTTCTCATTAATAATTTTCCTATCAATGAAATAAATGAAGATTTTGAGTATCTTGCTGTGCCTTACATTAATTATTTGGAATCTACTCGAATTTTTGATGATGATGATTTTGCAAATGAAAAATTCTTAACTGATCTAAATAAGGATAATAATAAACAACATAACCGCGCTCAATTTAATGAAGAAGAGACTGTTGTTATTAATCTCCGTTCTAGTAGCCAACTGCGCGAGATTATGATAGGGGCCACCCTTGACGAGCATGAGCGCACACAACTTGAAGAATTGCTAAAGGAATTCGTGGATGTCTTCGCATGGTCCTATGATGATATGCCCGGCATTGATCCTGAAATAGCACAGCACGAGATCCCCACTCTCCCAGATTATAAGATGATTAAACAAAAATGGAGAAAGCTCTGCACCGAATGGTCGCTCAAGGTCAAAGAAGAGGTGGTCAAATAGTTGAATGTGGGCTTCATTCGTGTGATAGAATATCCCACATGGCTAGCCAACATAGTACCTGTGCCGAAATCAGGAGGGATGGTTCGAATGTGTGTAGACTATCGAGATTTAAACAAAGCTTCTCCAAAGGATGATTATCCTCTACCCAATATCGATATGATTGTGGAAAACACAGCCAGTCATGCTCTCAAGTCCTTCGTCGACGGGTTTGCTAGATTCAACCAAATAAAGATGCACCCAAACCACCAAGAAAAACTGCATTCATCACCACACGGGGAACCTTTTATTACACGGTTATGCCATTTGGTCTCAAGAATGCTTGGGCTACCTACCAAAGGGCTTCCACAACCATCCTGTACAATTTGATTCACAAAGAAGCCGAGGTTTATGTGGATGATATGATTATCAAGTCCAAAAATAGAGAAGGTCATGTTCCCACTCTCCGAAAGTTCTTCGAACGACTGCGTTGGTATCAGATGAGACTCAATCAACAGAAATGTGTCTTCGACGTTACAAAGGGAAAAATCTTAGGATTCATGGTAAGTGAGAAGGGGATAGAAGCAGATGCTGCAAAGATGAAGGCCATACTTGAGATTCCACCTACTGAACAAAGAAAGAAGTTCGAGGTTTTCTTGGGAAATTGCAATATATCAGCCGGTTCATCAGCCAGCTAACCTCCATCTATGAATCGATCTTCAAGTTCCTCTGAAAAGATTCAAACAAGATTTGGAATGAGGCCTGTCAAGAAGCTTTTGACTGAATCAAACAATATTTGACCCAACCTCCAGTGCTGATGCCACCACAACCTAGTCTCCCTTTGCTCCTATACCTAACCATAACCGACACTACAGCTGGGGATTTGTTAGCCCAATACGTTGAAGACTCTCGCAAAGAAAGAGTCATATATTACGCCAATGACAAATTGACCGGGTACGAGGTCAACTACACTGCTTTGGAAAATGCGTGTGCTGCACTTGTCTGGATCACCCAAAAGTTACGACACTACATGCTCGCCTTCCCCATCAAACTTGTATCCCGAATGGATCCCATCAAATACCTTCTTAAGAAACCCTCCTTATCCAGTTGAATGGCCCGATAGTTGATGCTCCTAACCGAGTTTGATATCGTGCACATCACGCAGAAAGCCATTAAAGGAAGATCCATCTCTGACAACCTCGATGATTATCCCGTAGAAGTAGCAAATGTCTAGATATCCAAATTCCCAGATGAAAATATCCTCTGCACCGCTCAAGACAACCTTCTATGGAAAATGTTCTTTGACGAAACTGCCAACAAAAAGGGATATGGCGTTGGGATACTTCTAATTGCCTCTGATGACTCCCACACTACCATTGCCATCAAATTGGATTTCCCTTGCACCAACAACATGACGGAATATGAGGCATGCACAGTAGGCCTCAAAGTTTCTCTCAAGAAAGGTTTTCAAGACCTTGATGTCTATGGGGATTCTTCTCTCATCATCGGTCAAGTGCTCAGAAAGTGGAAAGTCAAGGACGAAAAGCTCCAACCCTTCCATGCCCACTTAGAAGAGTTAGCCTCCTGATTCTGAGGTATCACCTTCCATTACTTACTACGAGCAAAGAATAACCTAGCCGATGATCTCTCTACCTTGGCCTCTATGGTCGACATGCCCAAAGGAATAACAATGACCCCCTTCCTAGTTCAAAAGAAAGATAAACCAACCCATTGCTACCATATTGAGCTTGTCTCCACCGAAGATCCCGAAGTAGCCGATTGCTGGTACTATGATATCTGGTGCCACCTCAATCATAGTAGAAATCCCGAGGATTCCAACAAGAAAGACCGAACAACCCTCCGAATATTGGCCTCCCAATACATCATCTGTCATAAAGCTCTACTTAAGAGGAACTTCGATGGAACTCATCTACACTGTATCGCAGGGGCTGAGATTGAGAAGATAATGCAAAAAATCCACAACGGGGAATGCGGGCCCCACATGAACGGCCACATGCTTGCCAAGAAGATCATCTGACAGGGATACTATGGGACCACCATGGCCCAAGATTGCACTGCATATGTCCGGAGATGCCTCAAATGCCAACAGTTCTCCAATCTTCAACACCTGCCTTCGTGAGAATTATACAACATGACCTCTCCCAGGCCGTTCTCCACCTGGGGTGTCGACATCATAGGGAAGGTTAAACCAAGGCTTCAAACGGACATGAATTAATCCTAGTTTCCATTGATTACTTCACCAAATGGGTAAAAACTGAGTCATACGCGGTATTGAATGCCAAGAAAGTGGCCAAATTCCTCAAGAAAAATATCATATGTCGATATGGGGTCCCGCACGAGTTAGTGTCAGATAACAGGTTGCACTTCGAAGCAAAAGTCACAGAAGTAGTCAATGAGTACGGGATTCAGAGACATAAATCTTTTCCCTACCGACCTCAGACCAATGGTGCAGTTGAAGCCGCCAACAAGAACCTCAAATCCATCATTAGAAAGATGATTAGAAGCTGTAGGGATTAGGCCGAACAGATCCTGTACCCCCTCTGCGGCTATCGAACCTCAATCCGAACCTCTACTAGGGCTACCCATTACTCTCTGGTCTACGACATGGAAACAGTCCTAGCTGTGGAGTTGGAAATACCCTCCCTCTGTGTCATGCTTGAAAGCAAAGTTAGTGAAGAAGAATGGTGATAAAGTTGTATCGACGAGCTGACCCTCCTAGATGAAAGGAGATTTAAAGCTCTTTACCACATACAGGGGTACCATCGCCGAATAGCGTAATAATTTAACAAGAGATTCAAGGATTGCGGTGTCCGGGAAGGGTATTTAGCCCTCAAAGAAATAATAGAACCCATCTGGGACCTAGAGGGAAATTCAAGCCCAATTGGAGAGGCCCCTACATTACGAAGAAAATCTTATCTGGCGGTGCCTCCATGCTCACTGACCTAGATGGAGAAGAGATGGCTCATCCAGTCAACCTTGACCGTCTCAAGAAATTCTACCCCTAGTCTGGAATCTCGGCGCGCTACGACTCTTCTCATCTCCCTTTTATTCTAAAGAAAAAAAACTCTCTTCATTTCCCTCAACCCAGAACTACGTGGGCCTGATCCTCTATAAAAAACCATTTTTCAAGAAAAATATAAAAATTTAAAAATCCCTAGAGGTACGTAGGCAACTCATACATCTTACAGGAGTACGACCCTTTCTTTTTCACAAAATACAATTCTTTTCTCCGAGAATGACAGTTCAATCTAACAGAAACTTGAACAAAAGGATTATGTATGCCTTAGCGATCAGTATAGATAATTCAAAATTACAAAATTCATCGAAAGGCACAGCTGGATGATCAGGAACTTTCTTATCTCATTAATAAGAAATTACAGCATAGAGTCCATAAGAAAAGGAATGGATAACTCCCTTACCCTTACTTCCATAAAAAGACAAATAAAATCCCCACATATATTACCTATTACGCAAATAAACTCTCCAAGAGTCCTACCCACAGCTACTAGAGGAGCCTGCACCCTCATCATCCACATCCTGGGGTTCCCAAATTTCCCCATCCTGAACAGAGTGCCGTAAACACTCCATCGACCGATAATCCTGAACCATCTTCGAAAAAACCACAACACCCCCTTCCATGGTGGTAAATAAAACAAACCACCTTTGTCGAGTCTCCACTACCAACATCTTGCTGACTACTATCCTCTATAAACACTTTATATAATCCTAGGGACATGCCAAACTCTCCCACCAGACCAAGAGGGACGGGTTAACAGACGCCGATTCTGCCACAGAGATCCAAGCAACAGATGTTGGCGCTCGGTCAAAACATCTACCGGAAAGAAATTTACGGTCCGAGGTGGCACGACCTGTGCGCAGCCGAATTGGCGCTAAAGCCGCCAAAGGAAATAAGAAGAGGTCTGTCTGAGACCAACCAGTCGCACATATGAGCACACTCCTAGCTCCAGAACAGGCTGTAATTTCCCCCACCAAGGCACCGACCAATACAGATTCCAGCCCCCATTCTCCACAAACCAGTTTTCCCAACTCTAAATATCCAAGACTACGCTGAAAAAGCAACGCGAAAAGAAGTTGGGTATAGCTGATAAAGGATACTCTGGAGGGGCCACCAAGAGAGTCTTTCAGACAACCACATGAACAGCATCACGGGGCTACCCCTCATAAAGTCAGAGGGACCTTCTCGCGAGGCATCCAGACCATTCAGCATCTCCGCTAGTATCACCTCCGTAGGATTACAACGGTATGACATCCACGAAGTAATGGCTGCAAGTTGCGGGTCCACGAGCAGTTCCCCAATCACCAACAGTAATTTTGAAACAAGGCCCAGAGCAACGGATCCAGCATAGCCAAGATCACCTACTTCTCGCAAATGCATGGACTGCAGCACTGCCGGGAGGGAGATCATTCCTCTAGCAACCAGTGATCTGGCTGCCAAAGGCGAAATATGAAGAAGCCCGACCAACAAATCCCTGGGAGAACGGGAGAATTCAGGAAAAGCCACGGTAACACTGGGATTTATACCCAGTATGGCAAAAAATTCCTCGTAGGTAGGACAAACTTCATCCAACCCAAAGCGGAATACATGGTCTTCATGGTACCAGAATTGTACCTCCGCCTTCAGCATGTTCCATTCAATAGACCGATTGCACCATAAGGAGACTTGACGCATGTTGAAAGCATCGTAGTCGACATTATAAGAGAACATTTCTTTTGAGCCTTCGAGGTAGTTATCTAACTCAATGCTACCTGGGAGAACCATTTTGCAAGGCTAAGAGGTAGTGGGCAAGTAAGTAAGAATTCGAAGGTGTGGAGAAAACACTCCACCTTTACCCATTTTTATACTTGATAACCCTCACAAGAGACATAATCCCTGTAGAAATTGGAGGTAATCCTACCCCATAAAATACAAAAGGCTGAAGAGGGTACCAATCTAATATTTGAATTGATAGGACTGGACTGAACTACCGATAGGCAGGACAGGGTGCTTGCCGATCGGCAACCCCCCATTTTTAGAAATCTCTCTTTTTTCCTTTTTTGTCAAATCAGAAAACTCAATAAAAATAAATTGATATTCTCAACAGAATTTCAAAATCCCTTTTCCTCCTTATATAATTTCCCCTTTTAATTAAAAACATTCCTTCAAAAATTCCAAAAATACTCCTTTTTACGGTCTCAGCAGCAAAGTAAAAAGTGCATGTGCATGCATTCATTCATCATTAATAAAAGATAATATAAAGCTCCATTGCATTGCATCTATTTGTTTTCTGTGTTACATGAATTTTGCAGGAAATAAAAAGAAAAAAACAACGGGACTCAACCTGAACCCACATTATCTCTCTCTCTCTCACCTACCTTTCTCTCTATGAGCTTCCACCCCTGCGACGTGCTCTCTTTCCCCTACGGCGAGACAATGCACCTCCACTACTCGAGCCAGAGTCCTCTCCGAATGAAGCAGATGTCACCAAGCAAGAAGGAACAGGAACCGCATCCCAAATATGGGCAGTCGCCGAAGATATCCAGTCTTTCATATCCCTTAGTCAAGTGGTCGACACTTGGAATTGTTGCAAGAAAAGGGAAAAATCAGTATCAAAGCAGAGATGACCAAAACAAAAAAGAAAGAAGGAGGAGAACATAAAGGTATACCGCAGGTCGGAGGACCTCCTCTGTAAAACCCAAATCCTCCGGATCCATCACATGAGGACGATGCAGCATAGGCACTATCCCTCCATCAGCCCGTTGAATGTTGTATGAAGGAGTATAAAGTCACATAAAAGAAACCTTCGAGGTCTCCACCATCGTCGATGCCGTTGAATTTTCGCCACTGTGGGAAGATCCCACCCCCCGACTCGAACCCGCAGGAGGGAAAGGCAGGGCATCATATATGCTGGGCACCATCAGCCAGCTCGTTACAAAGTTAGTATAGTCATACGGCGCAGCTGTATCGGTGTACAACAAGTAGGATTCATCGATCATCGCTGCGATCCTCGCATCCTCTGATAGTAGTTTCTCCTGCCTCATAGACATAGGAGGCTGCGCAGGTGGCACCACCACATTGTCCTCAGCAATCTGGCGAACCACCCTCTCCCCGAGATACTAGGAATGGCCGAACTCATGCGCCAGTAAACGTCTCATCTCCGCGTTCACCCCGATCATCCCCACATCCGATATGGCTATCCCCCAGGGATAAAAGGTCACCTGAAAATATCCAAGAAGGCATAAATCAATACAAGATAAGAAGGTGCAAAAACCAAGACTGAAAATGGAAAGAGTCTTACCCTGCCAGTGGTCAGGTCATTCAAGACCTGATGCACCGCCTCTAGAGAGAGATATCCCTTCGACTGCCGATTGGCCTTACGCCATCGATACAATGGGCAGGGGTCCCCAACAGTGTCATCCTTCAGAGTGATGAGCAGGGTAT
Source organism: Sambucus nigra (assembly GCA_949130495.1). NCBI lineage: Eukaryota > Viridiplantae > Streptophyta > Magnoliopsida > Dipsacales > Adoxaceae > Sambucus > Sambucus nigra. Next base: position 374,797,177 of record OX422214.1, on the reverse strand, counting down.
TTCACCCAATCACCTCATAAAACCACGTATGTCAAAGATAAGAATTCACAAACAAAAAGAGAGCACAAGGAAAATGTGAAAGCATGAAAAGAAATTCGCAAACTGAAGAATACCTCAAGAAGGTACGTGGCTCCAGTAAATGTCTACTGGCAGCACTGGCTGAATGCATCCAGAGAAGAGTAAAGCATCACCAAAGTCAGACTCCCCTAATCATAGAAAGGGATGTTCAAAAACATCCTCAGGTACGAGAAGAACTATAAATGGACAACATCGCCACTCGACGCCACAATGAAAACTCCCAACACCAGCAAAATAAATAACCGGGCCATTTGCCTCATTTGCAACCCATCCTCCACATCAATCACCCTGCCCAACAGAACATCCTTCAGCAGGGACAACCGGATAAACTCCCCAAAAACTATCCTCCCTATATCACCAATTACCACACGCACTGACTCCGATCTCACCCACAAAGAGAGATCCACCTCTATCTTCTATACATCACAATCCAACCCCAACAACTACTGCACGTCTGTGGGAGTCACAGTCATCTTCCTGAAGCTGAAGTGGAAGGTGTGGGTAGTATCCCATAACCTGTCCCCCAAAGCGCACAGGACCGCTGGAGAATAAGGCATCTCATCCAGCGCAGATGCCAACCTACCAAACTCGCTGATGATACCACCCAATGCACCACAGGTGGGAGATGCTCGCAGACATCCCTGAGCTCCGTCGTCCCACGAGTGTGCATGTTCGAAATATCAGACTAGTAAAAAAGTAAAAATCTCATCAGAAGTCAAGAAAGAAAGGAAAATCACCAAAAAGAAAGGAATGCCAAAGGTCGGGTTACTTACATAACCACCAGGATTCACTCTCGAAGAGAGATGACATGATGTCTCCTACAACAAAGACCGCTCATCCGCAACAGGCTCAAACACATCAAAGGAGTTCTCACTCTCCAAAGCAACAGGCGTCCGGGCCCTCCACTCCACATTCGCCCAGTCATCAATGGTTAACCACTCCCTATGGACTGTGGTGCTCACAAAAGCGGCCATTTCATGAAGATCGGAATGCCAGAACGATTTGAAGAGAAATCACAAAAAAAGAGAAAGTAAAGAAGTTGTGTAAAAATGAAGGGATTCTCCCCCTTTATATAGGATGCCAAACGCCATGCCGATCGGCACTGACCCCAACCATACCGATTGGCACATACTCCTTACCTTCCCGAGGTAGTCCAAAAGTCTATACCACTGCCGAATGGAACCCCTCATACCATGCCGACTGGTACCCTCCTTAAATTTTGTATAGAAATTCCCAGAAAATACAAGAAGGCCCCAAAAAATCCTCGGAAAATTCCTATAAATCCCAGGAAGGATTTAGAACATTTTCACCAGGAAAATTTTGCATTCCCTCAAGCAGAACCCCTCATTCACAGCGAAATCCTCAAAAACCAAGTGAATCTCTTAGGATCACCTGATCACTTTGCCAGTGGAGTTTTTACAGCACCAAGGTTGGTTGTTCCCCCTGAGAGGCCTCCTAAAGAAATAAAATCTTTCCCAACTATCGGCTCCCCAGCTCAGTTCAAAATCATAAGGCATTTTCTCCAGTAGAATCCAATCTTTATTCAGTCTTAGTTCAGAATTGACTTCGGTCTTGGATTGTCACCTGAGTTAGGTCAAAATTAACCTCGGTCCTCGGTCATCACCACCCTTAGGTCAGAATTGAACTTGATCTTAGAACATCACCTGAGTTAGGTCAGAATTGAACTCGGTCCTCAGGCGTCACCACTCTTACGTCAGAATTGAACTCGGTCTCGGATCGTCACCTTAGTTAGGTCAGAATTGACCTCGGTCCTCGGTCGTCTCCACTCTTAGGTCAGAATAGACCTCGGTCTTGGATCGCACTTGAGTTAGGTCAGAATTCACCTCGATCCTCGTTCATCACCATTCTTAGGTCAGAATCTACCTCGATCCTAGATCATCACTTGAGTTAGGTCATAATTGACCTCAGTCCTCAGTCGTCACCACTCTTAGGTCATAATTGACCTCAATCTTAAATCGTCACCCGAGTTAGGTCAAAATTGACCTCGGTCCTCGATTATCACCACTCTTAGGTCAGAATTGACCTCAGTCTTGTATCATCACCTGAATTAGGTTAGAATTGACCTCGATCCTCGGTCGTCACCACTCTTAGGTCATAATTGACCTCGGCCTTGGATCGTCACCTGATTTAGGTCAGAATTAACCTCGGTCCTCAATCGTCACCACTCTTAGGTCAGAATTGATCTCGGTCTTGGATCATCACCTGAGTTAGGTCAGAATTGACCTCGATCCTCGGTCGTCACCACTCTTAGATCAGAATTAACCTCGGTCTTAGATCATCACCTGAGTTAGGTCAGAAATGGCCTTGGTCCTCGGTCGTCACCACTCTTAGGTCAGAATTGACCTCGGTTATTAGATCTTCACCCTAGGCCCGTAGAATTGGCTTTGACCCACAGAATCGATCACCCTCATCACTTAAGCCCACAAATTTGGCTTTGACCCACAAAATTGGTCATCCCCAGCACACCCCTCAGGTCCTCAGAATCGGCCTCGACCCTCTGAATCGGTCATACTCCATCAAAAGCATCATGTGGTGTCTATTCGACGGTTATCATTTATTCTAAACTCACCCATCGAGGGGCTGTGTAGACACCCCATTCTGTTAACTCCTAACTCTCCTTAGTTCCCAAGTACCTCCCTTCATCACCACGAACCCAGGCCATAACCCGAGTACTGACCTAGAAGCCATCAGGAACTCCCAGGCTCCGTTCGACCAGAAATTCAAACTCTTCAAATTGACCAATGCTAAATGAATATTCAAAGGGTACTGAAATCATTTTCCAATGGTTCATCCCGTGCATGATTCTGACTTACCATGCGGACGAACGATCCGTTTGTGTCAGAAATTTGACCTAGAGGCCACCGGGCACTCCCGGGCTCTGTTTGACCTAAGTCAACTCTTCAGCTCAATCGAGATTGAATGGATTTTCGAAGGTTACTAAAACCCCTTTTCAATGGTCTGCTCCTTGCATGATTCCAACTTACTATGTAGACCAATGATCCATTTGACTCTAAGAGGTCATCGAATGCTTCCAAGGCCCGGTTGAACAAATTCAACTCCCCAAATCGGGTCAAACTCTTTGGAATATCGAAGTACATCTCCTAAACATTCCAACGGTCCACCCCGTGCATAATTAGGACTTACCATGCGGACGAACGATCCGTTTGCATCTGAATGATTCCCCGTCCAATGGACTGACAAACTCTTCCAAGCCATATTTGACCCAGAGTCAACTCTTGAAACTGGGATAGGTCCAAATAAATTTCAAAGGTCTCTGAAGGAACTTTACAACGGTCAACCCCGTGCATGATTCTGACCAACGGTTTGCCCTTGGCAATCTATTTTTTGAAAAGGCCTGAAACACATTGTCAAATGGCAGGTTCCAGACCCTGCCTATCGGCGGGTGCCGATAGGTAGGACCAGGTCTATGCCGGTTGGTCATGACCTGGGCCTATAAAATGAGGTCTTCACCTCATTTATGAAGAGAGCAAGATCTTATAAAAATCGCTCTCAACGAATCCCAAAAACCCCTCTCGAAGATAGCGCGATTTCAACATCCAAATCCCTTTCTAACTTCCACTTTTCAACATCCTTTTCATCAAACTTGATGAATTATCCACTCTCCATCATCATCCAAGTGCAAGGTCTGCTCTCCAACATTCAAGATCAAGCTAAAGATCTTCAAGAAGGTCCAACTTTCTCAACTTTCTCTTCAAATTCCCATAAATTCGCAATAGCTTGTTTTATTACTTAGCACTTTTATTATCTCATCTCACACATCCTAATAAACTCTTTATTTAGTATTGTTGCATATCTCTTATTTTCATATAAATAAAACCCAAAAAACAAGAAAAAGAGGGTTCGCTCATAAATTCCAAATAGGGATACTCATACTTTTCTCACACTTTTCTCACAACTAAAACACTTTTTCTACACACACACACACACTCACAAATAAGAGATCCCCCATTTGGATTAATGGGATAAACCCCACCCCTCGTTTTGTATGCGAAATATGTGGACTTTGATGCCTTTATAGGCAACATAGACATCTCGGGGTAAAACTTGAGACTCGAGTCCTATTCGCACTTTCTCTCTCATTCTCTATATTCTCTAAATCCAATTTTCTTGTATTCTATACACTTGTTCTTAGTGACGTATTACTCCATATGCTTTATCGTTTCGTTATAACGATCAATGCAAGGGTAATCGCGTAAATCTTATTTTCTAATACTATTTTTATACCTTCCTACGGATGACTCACTTTATCGCTTCCATTATACAAGTAAAGGATTCCTATCTCTAATATATATACACATGCACACATATCAGGGGGAAAATAAAAAGGGAAAATAGCAAAAATCCATGAGAGACCGAAAGGGCGAAAAGGGTGCCTAACACCTTCCTATTTTGTAACTTAGGCTCCTAGCCCTTTTCGAATCATTTTGGTTTTGTATGCACCAGTATGTCTTTGGATGCCATCATTCGGCATGGCTTCCCCTTTTTCTTTTTGTCTATTTTGAGTAAAATAGACTCGCGACTGTAAATCTCTCTACATATCAAATGACGCCGGCCGAAGTGCTCCCGAGAGGGATGCGCGGGACCCGAGGATCCTTCCTTCACGCGCCCGCCCACGGTGCGGATCGGGGATGGCCACATAAGTAATTGTGACTCTTTTGGGGACGATTAGTACTATGCATAAACTCCAATACTAAAGGCGTTATTAGTATGGATAGCGATCAAGTGGAGGAGACTTCTTATCATAGTCTCATAGGGTATCTTTCCTATGTCCTCACCTAATGTGTCTTTACTAACCTTCATTAAGGAACTCATGGGTATGCGAGAGTGCTTAGTGGAATCCGAACCAAACTTCTTCAACGGATCCCTAATATATTTATATTGAGATATAAATATCCCATTGTTGAGATGACGCACTTGGAGAGCAAGGGAGAAAGTAAGTTCACCAAACATGCTCATCTCAAATTCACTCTTCATATCATCCTCAAAGGTATGGGCATATTTGGAACACATGAATCGAAAGACTATGTCGTCCACATAGACTTCGGCAATCAAAATATCACCACCCTCTCTCCTAATAAGCAAGGTCATACTAACTCCCCCTCTCTTAAAGCCAAGATCTAAGAGATAAGAACTTATCCTTTTGTACCAAAAACGAGGTGCTTACTTCAAATCATACATGGAATTATTTATATAAAAGATGTGCTCCAAGTGCTGTAGGTCTTCAAACCCCTTTAGTTCATACACATAAATCTCATCCTAAAGAATTATATTGAGAAAGCCATTCTTGACATCCATTTGGTAAATATTAAATCGTAAATGATAGGCTACGATGAGTATTTAGAGAATGGACTTAGGCCTAGAAACATGAGTGAATTTCTCTTTGAAGTCCACACCATCAACTTGTGTGTAACCTTGAGTGACCAACCCAGCTGTGATACAAAAAATTATCCTATTACGTGGACCAATCCGAAATAGACACGTGTTATCCGTCGTGGCATTAGTCTTAGTCAACAAGGCCTATTTATCAGAATGAATTCAAGAATGTCGACCAACATTATAGAATGCCGACCAGCATACGAAAGAAGCCCGACCAACACTAGGAAGACTTACCAACGGGGGTTATAAAGTGCCACTAGCTGTATACATCATGAATGTTGTACATATGTAAATGTCTATGTTATAAAGTAATTAATTCCTTTAATATTCCGCTTCTTGTACACCCTCAGGGGCTATAAATACATTGTAATCCCTACAACCAAGGGACACGACACAAGAGATAATTGAACAAACACAAGGCAATATACACCAATGGACGTAAGCTTTTCCACTTTAGATGAACCGCTTTAAAAATCTTTTGTGTCTCTTATTTACTTATTTATCTATGATCAAATAATTAGAGATAGTATAGTTTTTTTCATCAATAGATTAGCATCGTTTGTGGGAATGTGTTTCTAACCATTTTCATCCATTCATTCATTCAAGTAGATGATATTCCTGAATCAAGCCTCGGAAACAATGGCATCCTTCTTGTGCCTTCTGCCCCACCAATGCTCAATGATTTTACTTGTATTCTGGATAGTCTCGACAGAGGATAAGAGGTTATGAAAGATACCATGAGGCAGTTAGCACAGACCTTGCAAGCCAGGTCACCTTAGTTACCTACTCGTGGAAATATGCCACCTTATCCTCCAAGAAGCAGTAGACATAGACAATCCCGGAATACTAGAGATATCTCTTATCTCCATGGAGTAAGTTATTCTCTCAGAACATCGGAGCCCTAAGATGATCAATATTTTACTCGTGAAAGATTGAATACCTAAGAAAGGCATAGCCGGGCATCTTCTTTTAATCGTTTGGGACGAAGGGGGAACAAAAATGTTCCCAATACATTTTTGAAGAATACTCGATGACCAATCAATCAAAGGGAAGGCTCATCCCAACCTAGATCAAATGCCCGACGAACTGCCTTAACCTATCAATATTCGTAAGAAGAAAGTTCATCAAAAATAGTTGGTAGGAATGAAATAGTTATAACACACTGATCTGATGATGGAAATAAGGCATGGAAAGGTTCCATTAAGATATTGGAGGATAAATTCAAAGAAATGGCTAAAGCAAGGAACCCTTTACAAAGAATCTTTGTGAAAGGATCTCTTTTTACACAAGCTATTGTGGATTTTACCACACCTTCAAAGTTTAAAGCTCCTGTAGTTTCACCCAAATACGATGGAAAGAATGAACATGTCCATCTTATCGAGCAATATCAGGCAGTAACTGACATATATGCCGTCCCTAATGAGATAAGTTGTAGAGCATTCTCCAAAATAATTACTAGTCCTCCATAAATATGGTACAATAGCCTTCCTCGAGGGCAAATTACTAGATTCAATCAGCTGGCCGAGCTATATATTAGGAATTTTTTCTTTAGGGCCAAACCAATAAAAATGGTAGCTCATTTTCTTAGTGTGATACAAAAGGAAGGAGAAAGATCTAGAGATTTCATCACTCGTTTAAACAACTAGAAATTATAGGTTGTGGATTATAAGGAGAAGACTGTAATAACAACTCTTATGAGTGAAATGCTCCCCGTGAAACTCTACTACACGCCTGTTAAAGATCCCCCAAAGAGAATGATAGAGTGAATGGAGAAATCATATAAGATCATGAATGCAAGGGAGGCAATGGCAGCTAAGCAGAGCTCGGGGACAATATGAGAAAGTAAAACTGATAAAAAGGAACCCATAGATTTCAAGGAACATAGAGAATCGAAGAAAAAAGGGATTATACACTGGATCAAGAAGTATAACAATTACACTCCATTAACAATGTGTATTCACCATGTTTTATAGTAAATTAAACATATCAAAGCTGTACATTGGCCTGAGAAGTTAAGTAGCTTCCCTATCTTGAGGGATAAGTCCAAATTTTGTGAATTTCATAGAGACCGCAGTCACACGACAAATCGTTGTATTGCTCTGTAGAATGATATTTAAACTCTCATCCGAAGAGGAAAATTAAACATATTTGTTAATCAGCATAACAACGAATGATCTCATAAAAGGTCAAAATCACGTTGCAAGCCTAAAAATGAGAAAAAAGGACCCATGAAGATAATCAGGAGAATGATCCTGGACTACCTAAGAAGCCTAGGTAACTAGAACGTGAGGTATTCATGCCCAACTTTGGTTCTTTTTATTATCAAATGATTACAGATGGAGATGTAAGAGGACGAGATCATACAACAGAAAGGAAGTCTTACCTAAGTGACTCACAAGCTTGTTCCTATCTACAGATAATCAATCTAGGTGAAGAAGATCGATCGAAGAAGGTAAACAAAGATAATCTAGTGATCAATTTCTCTAAAGTGATATGTCTGGAGTATTATACCCCCATGATGATCCTTTAGTAATCAAAGTCATAAATAAGGATATAATTATTTCCAAAGTACTTATTAATAATGGTAGCTCCATCGATATTATGTTATATCCTTTCTTTGAAATTCTGGATTTTAAGCTCATCCAATTGGAGCCCTACAACAGACCTTTAATAGGTTTTTTGGGTGAGAAAGTATTCCTTTTGGGAACAATTAAGGTGGAGAAGTTGATCAGCACTTGCCCAGCCAGCTAAACATAGAAGATACGTTTATTTGTAATGGAAAAAATGTTCATTCAACCTATAACATGATTATTGTAAGAGTAAGGTTAAATAAGTTCAAAGTCGTACCATCTACATCCAATCAATGTTTAAAGTTTCTGACCAAATTTGGGATTGTCATTATAAAGGGCGACCAAAAAGTAGCTCAGGAATGATACTACTCATCTACCGAGCAGGAAGATTTAGAAAAAATAAAGAAGAAAACCACCACTTACCAAGTTGAAAACCTCTGAACCTGATGAAGAATCTCAGGTGGAAACCTTAGAGCCAATGGAGGAAAAAAAATTGGTGTTGGGATAGATAGTAAAGGCAACATAAAGAATTATATAGGATGATGACAAGCGAGAACATACCACTCAAATACGAGCAACGCTGGATCCTGTTCTTAAACAGGAACTAGTGAATATCTTTAGATAGAGAAAGCATACGTTCGCATGGAGTCATGAGGATATTATAGGGATTGATCCTAACTTTCTTTATCATCAACTCAATGTTAACAAATAGGCCAAGCCTGTAAAGTAGAGGCAAAGAATGTTCAACCCCGAGAAGAACCAATAGATATCGAAAGAAGTTGAAAAGCTTCAAAAAGATGCTTTTATTAATGAAGTGAAATATCCAGATTGGTTTGTCAATATAGTTATGGTTAAGAAAAAGAATAATAGTGGATAATTTTGTAGACTTCACAGATTTAAAGAAGTAATTCCTAAAGGATCATTTTCCTTTACCACGAATTGATCATCTTGGGGATGCTACATCGGTACATGAGCTACTCAGTTTCGCGGATGCCTATTTGGTCTATAACCAAATCAAAATAAAGCCCGAAGACAGGGAGAGCACTTTCTTTATTACCACCCGAGGAACTTACTGTTATAATTTTATGGCATTTGGTTTGAAAAATGTAGGCACCACATATCAGATATTAGTGAATAAAGTCTTTGAGGATAAAATAGGCAAAAACATGGAAGTTTATGTGGATGATATGCTGACAAAGAGAAAAAAATGTCCAATCATATTGTCGACCTCAGCCAAACTTTCGACCAACTGGAGAAACACTAGATGAGACTAGACCCGACCAAGTGTGTGTTTGGAGTGCAGGAGGGAATGTTCCTCAAGTATATAGTAAATTAAAAGGGAACTAAAGCAAACCCAGATAAGATCAAGTCATTGATTGAGATGCAGTCGTGTAAGGACACAAATTTCCAATTTAGTCCATATGTAGTTTTGGCTCAATTCCGGAAAAAAACATTTATTCATAGGATAGTATGTTATTGTAATACTCTCAAGCTTATGAAGTGTGTGTTGAAGTCGTAGCGGCAAAGAGTATAAAGCTTCATCAAATGTTCCGGTTTGCGTGCCTCATTTCTACGTCATCAACTATGGTTCCATGCTCCCAAGGTATGAATGCAATTATATTTATATAGGAGCTTGGAACAAAGTTTATTGGGTGTTAGGTTTTATAAAAACTGCATTCTGTTTTAAGAAAGAAATTATATAAAACTTTAAAATAAGTTCATACAGTTTTCTGGGCCAAAATCAAAATTTTCAATCTTTCTGGTCGTTCGTTAGATATGTCGTTCGAACGAGTTTTTTCGTTCGAACCAGATGTCGTTCGAATGAACCTGCCAACGAGTTCCCACTAAGGCATACTGGTCTGTCATTAGAAATATCGTTCGAACGAGATTATCGTTCTAACGAGATTTCCAACGAGCTTCTAACGAGTCCATACTGGAGCGTCGTTAGAAGTCTCGTTCGAACGAGACTTCGTTCGAACGAAATGTCGTTCGAACGAGCTGTCAAGCGAGAACAGTTTTTGGCAGTTTTTCACCCACTTCCCCACTTGGTTTTTAACCAACTTTTACTGACTTTAATATGTGTGGGAATGACATTTTCCAAACCAAGATTTCCAAAATATTTCCATCTCTTAGAGAGTGTTTGAGAGCAAAAATGGTTTAGGAAATTGTTCATGTTTTGAGTGAGATTTTTAGAGAAAAATATTTTCATCACTCTAGTGTTTACACCCAATTGAGTTTATCCAAGTTCATATATACATATCAAATTGTTTGGAGTTTGGCACCGGTTTATCTCTACCGAATTTAAGAAGAGAAGTTTTGGTTTGCTTCTACATCCATCAAAGAAGAAGACTTTTTGTTGCAATTCTACCCACTTGGAGAAAGGCTCCATGTACGGGTGACGGTGACCATAGAAAGCCCATATCGGTGGATTCCGAGACCGCGGTGGTGTTCCGAGGTTATCCGCTAGGAAGAGGTGTCTACGAGAAGAAGCGTCGAGGCTTGAGAGGGATCGAGTCAGTCGTTGTAAGTCTATCTGTCTTTTAAGTATAATTCCGTATCTAGTGGAATTGTGGCTAGGGCCGTCTGAGGTTGTTTCCGGTCTTGGGTTTTTCCTGGTACATCTCGGTGTAGTGTGATATTGTTTATTTTATCTTGCTTCATAATTTAGAATGCATGCTTAGGATAAATTCAAGATAAAATTCGGTTTAATTATCACACTCAATCTAATTTGGGACTTGGATTAATGAATCAGTTTAAGTGAATACATGAATTGGTTTAATTTTGTTTTATTAAATTAAAATCCGGTGTTTAAAAGTTGAACCATCATCCTTATGCTTCCGCATCTCGTGTTTGTTGTTTTACACATAAAAAGGAAATTACGTGCGTTTAAAAATTGGTATCAGAGCCAAAGCGATAAATTATTTCGTTAACGATCTTTTAAATAATTTTTGGCTAAAATGGATTTTTCCCCATTTTCAAAATTTCCTATTTTCGATGGTTCAAACTACGCGTATTGGAAAGCGCTTATGAGATCGGCACTAAAATCTATCGACGAACGTGTTTGGATGTCTGTTGTTAACGAGTGGTCCCCACCAACTTATTTAGTTGAAAATGAACGTGTTATCAAACCCGCCGATAGATGGACTGAAAATGAGTTTAAACTTGCTAATTTCAATTCCCGTGGTTTAAATGCCTTATTTAGCGCTGTCACACCAGATGAATTCCGTCGTATTATAACAAGTGAAACAGCTAAAGAAGCTTGGGATATTTTACAATTAACTCATGAAGGAACTAGTGTCGTTAAAGCTTCAAAACTCCAAAACCTTACCACTCAATTTGAAACTATCAAAATGAATGAAAAAGAAAAGTTTGATGAATTTTATGCTAGACTTTCTTATATTGTTAATTCATCTTTTAACTTGGGAGAGAAAATACCTGACGACCGTGTTGTAAAGAAAATTTTAAGGTCCCTACTCGATAGATTTATTCCAAAGGTGACCGTTTTAAATTCTTTACCAACTTTAGCCTCTACGAAATTAGAAGATCTTGTAGGTAATTTACAAACCTATGAACTAGATATGTTTCCCTCTAAAACAGAAAAGAACATCGAAAAGGGTGTTGCTTTAAGAGCCCGAAAAGAGGTCAAACAAGTAGTAGAGAGCGAGAGTGATAGTGACTCGGAAGACATGGCTTTATTTGCACGTAAATTTAGAAAATTTCTTAAATTTAACAAAGAAAAATTTAAAAATGATTTTAAGAAATTTGATACTTCTAAACATGATAAAAGCGAGAAGATTTCTAAAGTCGAGAAAATCCCTAAAACTAGCAATGACAATTTAGATAGGGACGAGTCTGATAAGTGTTTTGGTTGTGAAGGTTATGGCCATAGGGCCTTTGAGTGCCCCACTAAACTAAGGAAAGATGGTAAGCGACCCGTTTCATATAATGCGACCCTTAGTGATAGTGATAAGGAAGAGAAACCCGAATCCCCCACTAAGAAAAATTTTGTGGCTTTTATGGCTAGTCATGTGAGTGACAGTGAGAACTCATCGATTGATGAAACAATAGCACATGCCACTTCCAAGGTCATTGTACACGATTCTTTTGTTTTTGATGATAGTGAGAGTGAAGAAGAAAGAGAGAGTGAAAATGAAGAAGAGGTTAATGAGAGTGAACTTCAGAATGCTTTTCAAGAACTTTATAAAGAATCTATTAAATTGAAAAGAGCTAATTTGAAGTTAGAAGCTAGTTTAAGAGAAAGTGTCAAGGTCATTGATGAGAATGTTTTAATAGAAGACCTTAAGACACATGTGAGGACTCTTCAAGAGAAGATAGAATATGTAGAAGGCGAAAGAGATAGCCTTAGGGGTTTAATGGAATCCTTGAAAAAGGAGCTTCTTGCTTTTGAGGAGCGAAATGTTTTACTAGAATCTAACATTGTAGAATTGGAAAATAAATTAAAAGATTCTAGTAATGTCAAATTTAATTTGGAGTGCCGTTCGGAAAAACTAGATAAAATGTTAGGAACGGTCCAAATTAAAAATGACACTTGTGGTTTAGGCTTCAATACTTGTAATGAATTTACTCATAATGCCCAAACCAATGTTTTAGGAGAATCTTCTAGGAATACATTTAAAGATCACTCCTTAAGTAAATCTTTTCGACATGTTCTCACATGTACACATTGTGGTCGACAAGGTCATTTTAGGAAATTTTGCTTTGATCTTAAACGAATTCCTAGAAAATCCCATAGTAAAGTGACCACGGTAGTTAAAGTTCCTACACCCCAAGATAGTCATTATCCATTATTTTGGGTTAGGAAATCCGACTTGGTTGCCTTGCAAAATAGGGTTGTTGATTCTCATGTACTTTCACATGCTTCCTCCCTTGCTAAATCTAAAGGATGAATGTGTTAGTGTTTGCATACTTTAGCGTTTGTAATTTATGCTATATTCACATGCTAAATGTATGCTTGTTTTATTCAATTTTCTAGTCATTGCTTTATTTGATATCACATGCTAGAAATTATGACTTGTTTATCTTTTTGTATTATATTTTTTGTTTGAATTAATTGAAAAATATAAAAAGATTTTTGTTTATCATTTGTGTTTTATTTATTTCATTTAAGCTCAATGAAAAATACAAATGATTTTTGTTTGTCCTTTTGAGTAAATATTTATTTTTGATTAAAAATGTTAAAAAACTCAAAAAGATTTTACTTTGTGTGTATTTTAGTTTGACACACTTTATGCGGCATATATTTGTGTTTGAATCCCATTTTTTTACGCTCCCACGTGGCTTGAACTATTGGTTTAGATTTTCAATCCTTAAAATGTTCTTTACCATGCTTTATATGGAGTAGTTGAATTTTGTATTGTTTAAATGGATTCTATTTTTATATGCCTCTTTTCACACATGCACGAGCTCTTTTGAAATCTTAATGTCACATGTTATATTTGAGCTTTTTGAGGTGTTCTCCTACCAATCTAGTCATCTACATATCCATGACCTAGGAGGACTAGTGCATGTCAAAATCCGTTGCATGTGAGATTTGTGTGAAAATGAAAACATGATAAATAAAAATGTGCACGGGGAAGGGCTCCGAAAGGATGAATTAAATCCTTTGCGATAGTAAGCCACCGTTTATTGGATCTAAAAGAAATTCGTGATCCAAAGGCCTAAAAACAGAATATTTGGCATTAAAAAGAAAACAATTGCCAAGGCCTAAGTTTGTTTGATATATTCATTCACAACCAAAAGAATATATATGCTTATTGAGGGAGAATTGGATGGTATATCAACGGTTTGCATAATGTCCGTTTATCCTAGGTTGTCTTTAATGTCATGACTCTATTTGGTTTGTAGAATCATCATCATGCTAAGCTTATATGCATTGTGTATGTTTGTTCATTGAGTTCAATCTTCATATTGTCACATGAGGTTATATTTAAATGTGATAAAGTTTGCAATCAAATGAGAACTTCGTGAATGTTTATTAAGTGTTTGGGTCTAAATTTAATTGTTGCTAGTTCACACCCCTACACTACCATTTCCATATGACACATTTTTGCCATACGAGTGTGCAAACTTATTATATTTTTTCATGTCATGTGTGTGTTTATATCTATCTATATATATATATATATATATATATATATGCAAGTGCTTCATTGGTATATTTCTCGTTTATATATATATGATATTTGTTTTGTCTTTGCCTATGCTTTTATTGCCCCTATGCTTTCATGTCTTATCACTTCAAGCTGTTTATTAGTTCTTCATCCTTTGCCTATTCCTGAACAAAAAGGGGGAGAATGATGATAGGGGTAGAAATGGTATCTAATCCTATTATTATTATTATCTTAGTTTGGGGGAGATTTATCTTAGGGGAAGACATCATTCTAAGTAGGTCATGTGTTTGATAAAGGGGAGAATTAATTTAGGGGGAGTAATTAATTAATTGCATTTAATACTTTGATATTCCCTATGCATTTGATGAGTTTGCTTAAGTGTGCAGGAATTCTTCTAAAGCGGCATCTTTCAATGGAAAAGCGTTTGATCCTTGGGTTGAGTCAAGTTTGGGTGGGTTATGTTTTGAGTCTAGTGAGCTTGACGGCCCTTTAGGATTTTTGTTTGGTTTTTGTCCCAGAATAGCCAGAGGGGGAGATTTGTAAGGACACAAATTTCCAATTTAGTCCATATGTAGTTTTGGCTCAATTTCGGACAAAAAAATTTATTCATAGGACAGTATGTTATTGTAATACTCTCAAGCCTATGAAGTGTGTGTTGAAGTCATAGCGGCAAAGAGTATAAAGCTTCATCAAATGTGCCGGTTTGCGTAACTCGTTTCTACGTCATCAACTATGGTTCCATGCTCCCAAGGTATGAATGCAATTATATTTATATAGGAGCTTGGAACAAAGTTTATTGGGTGTTTGGTTTTATAAAAGCTGCGTTTTGTTTTATGAAAGAAATTATATAAAACTTTAAAATAAGTTAATACAGTTTTCTGGGCCAAAATCGAATTTTTCAATCTTTCTGGTCGTTCGTTAGATATGTCGTTCAAACGAGTTTTTTCGTTCGAACCAGATGTCGTTCGAACGAACCTGCCAACGAATTCCCACTAAGGCATACTGGTCTGTCATTAGAAATATCGTACGAACGAGATTGTCGTTCTAACGAGATTTCCAATGAGCTTCTAACGAGTCCATAATGGAGCGTCGTTAGAAGTCTCGTTCGAACGAGACTTCGTTCGAACGAAATTTCGTTCGAACGAGCTGTCAGGCGGGAACAGTTTTTGGCAGTTTTTTGGCAGTTTTTTGCCCACTTCCCCACTTGATTTTTAACCAACTTTTACTGACTTTAATATGTGTGGGAATGACATTTTCCAAACCAACATTTCCAAAATATTTCCATCTCTTAGAGAGTGTTTGAGAGAAAAAATGGTTTAGGAAATTGTTCATGTTTTGAGTGAGATTTTTAGAGAAAAATATTTTCATCACTCTAGTGTTTACACCCAATTGAGTTTATCCATGTTCATATATACATATCAAATTGTTTGGAGTTTGGCACCGGTTTATCTCTACCGAATTTAAGAAGAGAAGTTTTGGTTTGCTTCTACATCCATCAAAGAAGAAGACTTTTTGTTGCAATTCTACCCACTTGGAGAAAGGCTCCATGTACGGGTGACGGTGACCATAGAAAGCCCCATCGATGGATTCCGAGACCGCGCTGGTGTTCCGAGGTTATCCGCTAGGTAGAGGTGTCTACGAGAATAAGCGTCGAGTCTTGAGAGGGATCAAGTCAGTCGTTGTAAGTCTATCTGTCTTGTAAGTATAATTTCGTATCTAGTGGATTTGTGGCTAGGGTCGTCCGAGGTTGTTTCCCGTCTTGGGTTTTTCCTCGTACATCTCGGCGTAGTGTGATATTGTTTATTTTATCTTGCTTCATAATTTAGAACGCATTCTTAGGATAAATTCAAGATAAAATTCGGTTTAATTATCACACTCAATCTAATTTGGGACTTGGATTAATGAATCGGTTTAAGTGAATACATGAATTGGTTTAATTTTATTTTATTAAATTAAAATCCGGTGTTTAAAAGTTGAACCATCATCCTTACGCTTCCGCATCTCGTGTTTGTTGTTTTACACATAAAAAGGAAATTACGTGCGTTTACAAGTCGCCCACTTGCAAGAAGGATGTATAAAGGCTAACGGGGCGAGTAGCAGCTCTGAACAGATTTGTGGCCCGAGCTATAGATAGGTGCCTGCCATTCTTCAAAGTTCTTAGAATGAGTTTTGAATGGATCAAAGAGTGTGAAAAATATTTTTTGGAGTTGAAAAAGTACCTAGGGTCACCTCATTGATTTCCCGACCAATTTGGGGAGAAAGATTGCATTTATACTTAGATGTTTCTGAATCAACTATATGTTCTGCCTTAATTTGAGAAGAAAATGGAGTTCAGAAACTAGTATACTACACTAGTAAAGCATTTCGAGGAGAAAAAATTAGATACCCACGCCTCGAGAAGTTGACATTGTCACTGATTGAGGCATCCAGAGGGATGATGCCCTATTTTCAAGCCCATATGATTGTTTCGAACTTTAAATCTATTGTAAGTGATCTAATACGAAGATTGGATTTGTATATGTTGGTAGAAATATGTGAAGATATATCTTTGAGAAATGCTTCTTACCAACAATGAACACAATGTTTCTACAATAACCGAATGAAGCCGACCAACCTAAAGGAAGGAGATTTTGAGCTAAAAAAGGTTATCCAGAAGAATAACAAACTTGAGTCTAATTGACATGAGCCATGCCATATTTCAGCAGTTGTCCAACCTGGAACCTACATAATTAACACTTTGGAGGGAGAAGAATTCAAGAATCCATGGCACGTCGAGAACCTTAGGAAGTACTACCAGTGATGTAATTTATTGTACTCAGTTCAATATATATTTTTAATATCAATGAAATGATGATTCCTTCCATTTCTATTTTTGGTTTTTTTAGGAGTACTAGTGCTATGCACTACAATATCAAGTTGCTAGAAAAACTTCAAAAGTTGCACCACAATTTTGGTCGCTACATAAAATTGGTCCATCACAATAACCACATAGTTGATATCAAATGTTAGTCGGCTTAGGAAAGAAGTTTCTTGAATTGAACATAACTTGATCGGCAGCAGATAAAAACTTAAGTACAGTAGGATATTAAGTCCTCTATAAACTTGGTCAATAACGATAAGGATAAAACAATATCTTTATCCTACTGGGAAAGGGAAAATGTTGTGAAGATTTCTCAAGAGGAATGTAGAAACATATTGCACATACGCCTGGCCACACCACTAGTAACTACTGCAAAAATCCTACAAATTTAGGTGCATTAGTAGAACCTATGGAGAAACATGGGTAACTAGTGATAAATTTATATTTTAATCTAAGTAAACTAGTATAACATATGTATTCATTGGTAATTGATTCTTAAGGGGTGTCAATAGAACTAATAAAAAAAGACAATCACATTCAAAGATTGACGAGACAAGTTTATCAAATATATTTCATTCATTTATTGATCATTACATGATTTTTTTCATAATAGAATTACAGAAAATTACTCTAAGGGACTTTTTCCCTTACCCTTTGAAACTGGCTCCATACCAGTTGGAGGATCCTATAGGGTGTAAGGAGAAATAATAAAGTTAAAGTCTTGGAGCATCTTTCAATTGCCTCTACTTGGTCAATCTAATAGATGGGGAGGATGAATAATTTCCAGTTCATCATGAAGGCCATAGTCCCCTAAATACTTGGAAATAAGGCACTAGGGAATTGTATTGATAGGAATCCAATTAACATTATACCAAAAGGGAGGATCTTCAAGGTTCAAAAACCCAGGACTATTTTTCTCTACCTTCAGTACGGTCGGACAATTAGTCCAGCCCCATTAATATCGTTTATTTTGGGCTTGTTTAAACCTCTCATCAAAATGCCCTAAAGCTTTATTGTACCCATCCATCCAGATTTTCCTAGGATGCTTTTGGAATTGGAAGCTTAACCTATCAACGTGGTGTTGCAACTTCCTTAGCACACCATCTTTGGCTTGTAATTGAGTAGATTGAGTAACAAGATGATCGGAATGTGTTTTAAGCTTCTGGGATATTTCAGTAAGTGCTTGATTTATGGCTTTCAATTGAGCCTCTTGATTTACAAGAGTCTATTGTGTCCTTGCATCATCTGTAGTAGCTTGGCCAAGTTTAGTTCTTGATCGGGAAGAGGAAGCAAGGTTGGTCTTTTTCAGTGACTCCACTTCTTCCCTTAACTTAGCATTTTTAGCCACCAAAAATGAAACTCCTTTATCAGTAGCAGCAACAGTGGAGGAGTAAGTCTTTAGTGCATTCAATTGATCCCTCAAGCTATTATTCTCCTCCTCCAGTAAGTTAGCAATAGCCCTAGATTCTTCCACTTCACGATTGAGAAAAACTCTTATCTTCTGAAATGGGAAGCATATTTCTCTAGTTTTATTATCAAAACCCCAACCTTCTCTTGAAGCCTAATATTTTTTGTCGTAGTCAACATGCAAAAGGGCCTTGGCTTCCTTATGATTCTCTTATAGTTCCTCAATCATTTCATAGAAAGACACGTTATTGGCCACTGCCTAATTAAGGAGGCATTTCAGATAAACGTACGCTTCCTTAGCTTGATCTAAAACATCTTCCTCGAGCAACTTTGATATCTCTTCCTTGGTCAAATACATGTGACCAGCTTTGAAGAGTTCATTGCATCTCTGAAGTAGATCGATATCAGTTCTAGAGAATTGGTTTAGTTTATCCATAAACTATTAAGAGCAAGAAAAGTTTCCAATCAACAACAGTATGTGAAGTAAGGAGAAAAGAGAAGCAAATTAGAAGTAAAAGTTATTTTTATTGATAAACTGTTGAGTACAAGTACATCAGCATAAAAGAAAAGAAAAATTAAAACTACAAAAGAAAATGAATCAAAAAGTTTCTCAGAAAATTTGTCTACACCTTCTTCATATCTGAAGTAGACCCAGTAGGATTGGAAGAAGGAGTAGGAAATGTAGGGTGACCACCAATGGGAAGAGTAGAGGAGTCAACTGCAGCAGTTTGGTTTTGGTCGGTAGACTTCAGTGCCAAACTAGATTCACTTAATCCTTCGTCATCTTTAATCTCCTCATCCATATTACGAGAAGATCCTGGGTCATGTCTGAGGGATAATTTAGATTTTTGGGGAGTGCTGACCTCCACTAAGGTTTCCAACCAACCATCCTTGAAGCATTTTTCTTTATAAATTCACTTTGCATAGAAGCATCTCCAATGGGTTTATCCTAGCCTTTGTTGATGATAGATTCCCTGGCCTTGGATCTTTTAGCATTATCTGTAATAACCTTGGCTTTTTCAACATCCAAATTTTTTTGCAGATCAGCAACCTTCGCTCGAGAGCAGTAGCATCATCTTCAGTAGTCTTTATTTTGGCCTCCCACTTCTTCTACTCATTAGACAACGCTTATTTGGAGTCAAGTACCGACTTCTTCAATTCGTCAAAAGCCTCCTCAACCTCAGTTGAATAAGAATGCAGAACATCATCGTTCTCCAACATGTTGTTCAAGTCGACCAAGAACTGCAACAAGAAAATAGAGCAAGTAAGTGTAAAGAGTAGTAAAGAAATGAGTAACATTAAGAAGAGAAGATAGTACTTACCATAGACAGGCTTTGAGAATCCCTTTTAGAAATTTTTGATCGAGTCATTACAGAAAAAACATCCCTGTGGCTTGGCAATGTACCAGACTTTATTAATTGTCTAGACAGGCCAGGCCCAATGGCCACTGGTCAGATAGACGTAGATAAATAAACCAACTCTTGTTGGTCGGTGTTGATTGAAGACCCTTCTGCCAGCCTAAAAGTTATTCCTTTTTCCACCCGCTTAAGATGGGTTTCATCATCTTTCTTAGCTGGTAACTTCTTCCCAGCATCCTCATTATTAGTTGGGGGCTTCTTCCCAGAATCTTCTTTGTTCTTGGCCGCATCAGTAGCCTTCTTGGAGGAACCAATATCAATAATTCTGCCAAAAATGTTGGGAAAATTCCTCTTCACCATGAGAGCAACAAGAGATAAATACGAGTCTATATATAAGGGGGAAACAACAACAAGTTCACCACTGCCAAATGCAGTGGTTGAGGATGTGGAGATGGGATATTGGTCAAGATCAATCAGGGGTGAAAGAACAGAAACAGTGGGGCGAGTAACAAAAGAAGTTATAGTATTTTCGTAATGCAAAAAATTTGAGGTTGATTTGGTATGCTCCTCCCGAATTTTCTGGTGAATGCCCCAGATGAACTTCAGCTCTCTAAGGTTGATGTCCCTCTTTTTGGAACACTTTCTTTTTCTATCAACTGCAATCAAAAGTAACAAGATAAACATTAATATTATCATTTAATAGAATATGCAAAGAAAAATAGATAAACAAATGCAACCTATCCCATTACCATTTGATGCGCACCTAGGCCCTTGATACTCAGCATTTCCACTCATGGTAGCATGTTGCTAAGTTTTAACAATTACTCCATGATCAAAGTATCTCTATTGGAGTTAGGAAGATTAAGAACTATAGATTTTTTTATAGCCCTAGTTTTTGAATAATATGTGGTATAACTTGTGACCCATTTGTAACAAAACATAATTTCTGGGATCCCTATATGGGTCATGTGGAGTTGGTTTAACCTATAAAACCCATTAACCACTCTCCAAGTGTTGGGGGCTATTCTAGTAGGAACGACATCAATGTATTGACAAAATTCAAGACAAAATAGGTTTGGGGGAAAAGTAAACCCACACTCGGCAAAGAAAATGAAAGGTAACCAATGACCCTCACGCAACGAAAAAATATCAATAGGAAGACTAGGAATTTCTGACTCAACCCATAAAGGGTTATTCCATTAATATCTAAATTCTTCTAAAGAGGTTACAGAATAAACTATGTAACCACGAAATTAGGTATAGGGACTATATAAATCTAATCCCAATGAGCCCAAATATTAATCCAATAGGACCAAAACTTTACCCAAGACAAGTACCAATCCACAAGGCATAAAACCCAATATTTTAAATCCTAAACGTACATTCTAAATTCCTTAAATTTTCCACTCAAGTTATGAGATAAATCCACCAAATATTTCAACCGATAAGAGTCCAAAATTAATTATTTTATTGTTTAAGTGTTTATCGTGACACATTATTATAGAAAGCTACTTCATGGTAGGGTATAATCCAAATAAAGAAATCCTCGATACCAAATCCCTGAATATTTCATATTCGTCCATAATATAGAGTCATCTAAAAATTTTAGTTTGTTACTTACCGTGAATTCTATTCAATTTCAATATCAAATTATATAATAAATCTAATGCATGGATGAAAAATATAAATAGTTACATCACATGTCACTGCAGACAAATATAAACATAAAATTTTATGTAACTAAAATACATGGTTTTACATTCCTCCGCCTTAAAAGAGGGATTTTGTCCTTGAAATTCGAATTTATAGTGGACTAGAATAACTCTGGGTGTCTCATGTGCATGTCGTCCTCTCTCTCCCATGTAGACTCAACCTCACTATGATATCTCCACTATATTCTAACTAATGATATGACCTTCGAGAATAATGTATGCTCTTTTCGGTCAAGGATACGATGTGGTCACTCCTCATAGATTGCATAGGGCTGCAACTCAATCCCGTCGAGGTCGATATGCTAATAAAACAACTCGTCCCTCGGAAATTACTTCATTGCGGACATATGAAAGACATCATGATTGAGTAAAACTAATTGATACTCCATCGAGCCGGCTCTATTAAGTATCATAAAGGTAAAAATGTATTGAGGATCCAATTATCCCTTAGAAATAAAGAGTAGAACATCCTTCATTAGGGAGACTCTTAGTTTCACTTTGTACCCAACTCGAAACTCCAATTTACTCATTCTTTTGTCCGCGTAACACTTCTCTAGATATTGCACCACATTTCACCCATGATCAAATAATTATTACCTTCGTTTACGTCTCTTGAATGATCTCTACCCCAAACACTATATGTAACACCCTGTAATTTTTAATGATTTTTAAATGCGGGATTAATTAAAATTATATGTGGGAAATTAATTGATAATTAATCCGGATTAAAATAAATATTAACAAACGAGAAAAGGGTTAGTATTTATTGATGTATATTATATGGAATATTACTTAGTGAGTAAAGTAATATGTGATTTTGAATTTATTAAAATTGTCCTGAGTGAAAAATACGACAGTTATAATAATTAAGTCAGGACGCACGTGTCAGTCATGTCGGGACTCAATTTAATGAAATAGAAAGTACTTAATTTTAATTCATTTCAATGGTCATTTTGAGTTTTTTAAAGTGTCCGAAAGGTTCGGGATAGTCAGAAAAGTCTACACGGGGGTTTAGTTTGGATCCCGAGATAATTTTTGGCCAAATAGTCATCCCAGGAGGGCATTTTGATCAATTGTATTTTTGGGTTAATTTGACATACGAATTTTCTATGTAAACTATATCTGATAAGGGAAGGTAAGTTGGGTGAGAGACGGGAGAAACAAAGAGAGGTTATGAAGAAACGATAAGAGGTAGATGAGAGCAGTTCCAAAGGCTTGAACCACTGTTCCTACACCTTTGGCACCACCGACACCATAGGAGCATAGATAAAAAAGAGAAGATCATCAATATACCCATCTCCTTCATAGGATTATACCTTCATACTGAGGCGAGTGTTTAATCTTGAAAAAGCTATAACATGTATTATATCCATGTTAGTCTAGGATGTATTATATAAGAAATTTGTATGCTTTAGTTTAAATTGGAAGAATTAAATCCTAATCTTGTGTTGAAAATAGATATAGGATTGAACCCTCCATTTATGTAACATGAAACTCGTAAAATTATATTAAATCTTGATAAAGAAATCCGAGTTTTGATGGATATGATTGAATTGTAGAACAATTTCTTGAATTTGAAGAAGTCTATGAAATTGGGTAAATTAAACCGTCGTTTTAGAAACTATTTTGAGCCGATTTTGTTTTCGAAAATGGATATTACATTCGCTAAGTTCATAGAAATTCTCGTTTTCTGAATTTTGTACTCTGATACGTTTTTTTTCCAAAATGACTCTAAAATGTCTCAAAACTGCATTTGAAAAATTTGGGCAGATTCGTGGAGTAAATTTTAAGAAATATTATTTTTAGTGGTTATTCCATTGGAGGTTGCCTGGATTGATTAATTATATTTTTTTTCTATAATAAGGACATTATGCCTAAAGTGGTGATTAGGTTTACATAAAGTGAGACGAATAAATATTGGAATAATTAAGAAAATAACTGTAATTGATAAATGAAAGATAATTCGAGAAGGGTGACGTAGTAATGAGTCAGCCTATGTTTATAACCAGTAGTGACGACGAGAATAATTTCAGGAAATAAAAAGAAGGGGTAACTAGGGCCCTTAGAGTTGTGTGAAAATTCATATACATATGATGAGCGGTATAATTTAAATTTAATAATATGTAGGGTATTTGAGAGATATATATGTACTACGTATGGGACATATAGTATAGGTCGTGTGTGTATCTATACTTATGATATAAGTATATATGTGGTGTGAATACCTATTGTATGATTTCTTACGTGTACAACATACCTACGCTGCTTGTTATCGGGAAGGAGGTTTTATCCAGTGGACGGTCTTATCCCGATGATACCATTGGGGGGATTTTAGATTCATACCCAAAACATAGAATCTTGGACACGTGCTATCTGAGAGTATGATAGTTTTGACGG
Source organism: Sambucus nigra (assembly GCA_949130495.1). Taxonomy (NCBI): domain Eukaryota; kingdom Viridiplantae; phylum Streptophyta; class Magnoliopsida; order Dipsacales; family Adoxaceae; genus Sambucus; species Sambucus nigra. The sequence goes on along the minus strand of OX422214.1, from coordinate 374,773,246 downwards.
TTGAATGGGAGCATAGGTATGTATCTGACCTAGTTGGCTGAGGACTATGTTCGCCTCCAATATATGTGATTTGTATTTATGGTTCGAGGGTGATAATGAACCAACTGTCCTTTATATAATGTGATATGTACTAGGACATGATAATAGAGTATTCATGCACCGCAGCTGAGTCTAGAGGTGTTGTATATATATATATAATTGTTATATGTTCTACTGTGTGAACTTAGTAGATAAGATGGATATTAAAACATAAAATAACCTAAGTGCGTGAACACTTAACTTTGAATGTGAAAACTCTCTCACTCGAGATAAAAGATGTGGAAATATTCATTTTTGTATTATGTGGGTAGTATGGGTAACTATTACGAGGTAATAGATTTGAAGATTAATGAGCTAGAAGTAGTTAGGCATGATAGCAGTAACTAGAATGGTTTAACGGTACATTAGGCGTGCACACTAGTTGAGATGTGAGAATTCTCAAGGGATAATATGCATAACGAACATGTATATAATATTTGCTTTGAAGCATTTTAAATACTTGCTAAACTTTTTTAAACTATTTTTACTAGGGCTCCGACCCATTTCTCATAAAATTATTTCTCTTGTGCCATCTATTTTAGGTGTCCGACCACAGGGACACCAGGCGCAAACTATTAAATGATTTGACGTTTTGCATCTATTGTGGGAGTTGCATGTCCTCATAATTAGACGCCTCCACTATTATTCTTTCAGTTCCTGATATAGTTATCTCAGTTAGGGCATGTTTCCCTTTCTCAGTTATCATTTATTTCAGATGGATATTGTACTCCTTTATTTCAGTTTGATGGGATTAGATTTTATTATGGATTGTTGTATTTGAGACTTTTGAACTGGGACGTTTATTCCAGTCTTATGTATTCAGTCAGATGGTTTCTTATTCATTAGAAGCGTAAATGTGGTTAATGGTTTAAATTGTTGGATAATATTTGAATGATTAAATATTTCGGACACTAGCTTAATTAATTATTAGGTAATAAATAAAATAAATGTTTTTAGACAGTGATGCTAAGAATAAACAAATTTGAAATTTTTATTTAATTTATAAAGAACTGATCACCTAATATTTAATTGAGCGGGGTGTCGTAGGTGGTATCAGAGCATTAGGTTCTAAACTCCTTATGATATATGCGGCTTTTCACATTTAATCTTGGCATTCTTTGATATAAAGCCTTATTATATGATTGTTTTATTCCTCCACGTATGTGACCTACATTCTTCTGCTATTAAATTTCGTTATTTGATTCATATGCGAGTTCGGTTGGTCTTAGTAAATCGAACAATATAGGATGACTAACGAAGGCCGTTAGAAGAACTAAGTAGGAAAGGCTCAATAGAAGCCACATAATATCCTGGGAGCGACGATCGCGATGGAAGTCACCATAATTATATTTCTGGCGGATAACAATGGGATAATCACTCGGGGCAGTAGCTTTACCAAACATTGCCATAGATTACGGTAGTATAAACTCAGACTCACCCCACGTAGTAAATAAGAGGAAGGCAGAGGGAATCCTTTGAAGAGTCATATGTGAGAATTTTGAGAAAAGAGGAAGTGTGATGGGCCAATGGAAGGATAATCCAAAGATAATTCTGTAGGGTGGAGTGCAACGACGCGTAGGATTAAATTTCAAATGAGATTATTTGTGCTCAGAGGAATAACGTAGAAATGACGGGATTCAGTCACGAGATCCAAATTTGGGTATGATTTGATCATAAGATCTTCCATCTGTTGTTCAGAAAGAGATGGAAATGGAGTTTTGAAGCTATTCACAAGTGGGCAATATAGACCAATCGTGAGGGAGTTACCCTAATTAGAAATTTTAGTACCCGAAGGAGGGGGTACAAAGAATATTAACGTGTCCGTATGTTAATAATGGACCCGTGATGATATTGTACAAGCATAGATGAGGAATCTGATTAGGATAACTAGTTTCGACATCATCAAGGTCATAAGTTTACAAGTTTATATCTACGCTCCCATGGGAAAGGAGCCAAGATGGTTAGAGGATCTAGTTAAAGAGTAATACTAGATTTGATGGTGATGGTGAAGTATGACAGGAGGGTGTACCCAGTAGGGAGCCCATTTAAATGATTTGGATCAATCAAACACCTACCAAATGATGGTGGATTCAGTCAGGGAAGACCAACAACGAGTTCCATAGGGTCGGTGGAGCTCAAGGAATAATGGGGTTAGAAATCGAGGCCAAGACTACCTGGTCGAAGGGAGGGATACGCCGATATGGGCAGTAGGATTAGAAACAAAGGAATTGCACTGAAAGGTGTCCTATGTATGGAGATTAGGATCATCTTTATTGAACTTATTCACAGTAAACGAGTGAGACCAATCAGATTGGGAAAATAAATGGGAAAGGTTCTAGTGAGGCACACCAATAACGATAACAAGATTTCCTACGAGGAAATTGAACTAAGAGATTTAGATTTTGGAGGTTTTCAACCTGAGAATGGTGAGTGCAGGCAAGACCAGCAAGGTTCTAAGCAGTAATAACATCCCATTCCTTAGAGTTGTTAGGGCCAAGGGAGAAATCGAGGAGGCCGGCAGGTCCAGGGTAGAGTCAGGAGAGTTTCTCTGTCTGTTGTAATAATTGTGGAAATAGGGACCACATCAAGGAGGCTTGTCAAAGCATGTCAGGGGGAAAACAACAGGGTGAGATCTTGAATAGACAACCATTGTAGTGTGTCACGGGTCAGTTTTGGTACAAGAGTGATGCTCAGGGACCCGTTGACCAGACCAGGTATATTACAAATGGAGATAAAATCTTTGTTTTATCCCTATGATAATGGGATTATGATGGGGTGACTTGGTGCGTCACAATATATGATTCTTAACACTAAAACTCGAGTGTTAGTCGAGTTTAGTGGGTGCGCTCGTGGTATCAGCCTTATTATGTATATAAATAATGTTGGGTAGGAGGATTTTTTTATCACCTACGGGGAGGAGCAGGTGTGGACACTAAGAGAAAATTGTATAACATGTAATGACTTTTTCTCCTTTGAATGTTATGAGAGGAGAATAAATATTTTTTTACGTAATCATTATTTTGGGGAAAATTATATTATTTTTGTGAGGTATCACTTGAAAAAGGGTTGAGCCTATCTACATGTGTGTATATGTTATAAAATAGTGTGTAATAGACATCAATGTGTATGTTGTCTAGTTATATTTGATCTTTGTGAGAAGGTCCATTTACTGATGCGATTCAGGGTAATTGGATTCTATCGAGGGGAGAGATATAAATCGTGATTTGTATGCGCTAAGAAACGAGTGATAGTAAGAGCGTCGTGATATATGTGGTATTTTGTAACATAAAAGTGGACAAGTATACTATTAGGTAAAGAGGTAGGGATTTGAGGATACGTTCTATGGACTGAGGACTTAACAGATCTCGATGATCGACAATGTTAGAGAGTAGTGCATCGGGGGGAACCTTATTTGGATTTCACTCTACGTGACATCCCAGGCATGAAAATAGCGAACATTAGGGGTTGAGGGAAGTTTTATCTTTAGTATATGCGTTTAGTACCCTATTTATTCTGTGTATATGTGATTATAACCGAGAGGTGATAGTTATATTACTATTTAAGGCCCTAAAAGCCGAATGTTGCGGGCGTGAAATCTAGTGTAGAATGCCTACATCACGAGTATATTGGTGAGGGAACCTAGATAATAATTAAGTGAGATTAGTAGGGTAATCGAGTATAACCTTGTTGTATGGTCATGTTAAGTAGGCGAAGATTCATTTAACACCAGTCTATTACGTTTACTGAAATTATGCAGTAATGCACGGAACATAGGGTGTATGGGTGCCCTAGTTAGTTGAGATTTATAGTATTACTCATTACGTGTAAACATGGAAATTTATCAAATAAACGTAGGCGCATGATAAAAAAAATAAGAAACTGAAATAAATTGACATAAAGAGAATTTAATGGCATTCAGAGAGATGCGAGTCACTAGGAACCAAAAAATGGACAAAAAGGAGTTATTATAATGTTGAAAAGTACATGGAAAGTACATATTAGATTTTTAGGGATAAACTGGTTCTACCTTGTGCAGAAGGGTAATATGACGGGAGTTACGTCAGAACCAACTGAAGGCATAAAAGGTTTGACGTGAATAGTCGGGCATGATTAAAGATATCTTCCATGAACGGAATGATCACTAGTTTGAATGGTGGAGTATAGACAGTCGGACTAAAGAGTACCATTAGCAAAGGGGTACTAAGAATAGTGAAATGTTCCACTCTTTAGAAATATGTCGAACTATATGTGTAATAAGAGCTAAAGCAAATTTTATTCATTAGATGGGACGGTAAGGGAAACCCCTTGAATTGAAGGATACCGTGAGTAGAGATATAGTAGGAACAACATAACGACAAAAGTGAGATAGTAATTTTACATGGGGTGCCACTTGAGGTCGTGTTCCATCGGGAAAAAACTTTTGTGCCTCAATTTTGAGAGAGTATCCAGGAGGCCATGGGTAATGGGTTGCGATTACATACGACCTATCACTCGCAGACCGAGAGGATGAATCAGATGTTAGCGGATATATTACGAATGTGTGTCCTTCATTTTAGGGGAGGTTGAAACCTTCCACTGGTGGAGTTTGCGTACAATAGCTCTTATCAGATTAATATTGGCATGGCTCCATTTGAGATTTTTTTGTGCTCCTGCTTGTTGTCTAGAGGTGGGGGGAACAACAAGCTATTCGTGCCAAAGTTAAGTCAGGACACTATGGCCAGGATTAAGAAGATTCGGGGTCGTATACAGGTAAGTAGATAGGGATGGGCAAAATTTCTACGCCAATTACACGTGACACTTTTTAGAAGCTTAATATGGGGGATCAAGTGCTGCTACGAGTATCTAAAATGAAGGGGATAATGAGGTTAGGGAAGAAATAGAAATTGACACCGAGATACGTGGGACCATTTCCTATCATCGAGAGGATTGGACCGGTAATGCATAGACTTGGGTTTCCAAAGCACTTGCATTGTATTCATGATGTTTTACATATATCTTCGTTGATACGGCATCTCTGGGATGAGTTCCCTCAAAATTACTTTGTGGTGAAGGAGGTTGACTTACAGCCTGAGAGTTTGTAGAAGGAAAAATCGATGGCTATCCTAGACCATAGCGAGAGGAGATTCAGGTCAAAGGTAGTTCCACTTGTGCGTGTATAGTGTGAACATCCTAATGTCGAGGAATCTACTTGGGAGCGCGAGGATGAGATGTGCGAAAAATATCCAGGGTTGTTATGATCAAGTATACTTTTATTTTTTCGAATTTCGGGATGAAATTCCATTATTATGGGGGAAGTATGTAAGACCCCATAATTTTTTTGTATTTTTAAATGTGGGATTAATTAAAATTAAATGTGGGAAATTAATTGATAATTAATCCGAATTAAAATAATTATTAACTAGAGAGAAAAGTGTTAGTATTTAATGATGTGAATTATATGAAATATTAATTAGTCAGTAAAGTATTATGTCATTTTGAATTTATTAAAACTGTCGTGAGTGAAAATACGTCAGTTAGAATAATTAAGTCGAGCGAGTATGTCAGTCGTGTCGGGACTCAATTTAATGAAAAGAAATTAATTAATTTTTAAGTCATCTGAATGGTCATTTTGAGTGTGCCAAAGTGTCCAGAAGGGTCGAGATAGTCCGAAAAGTCAACCGAAGGTTTAATTTGGGTTATCGGGAAATTTTAGGCCAACCCGGCATCCCGGGAGGGCATTCTGTCATTTTGTATTTTTGGTGTAATTTAACCTACGAATTTTCTATGTAAATTATATCTGATAAGAGAAGGGATGTTGGGTGAGAGATGGGAGAAACAAAGAGAGGTTACAGAGAAACCATAAGAGGAAGAGGAGAGGACTTCCAAAAGCTAGAACCACCATTCCTACACCTTTTGCACCAACGACACCGTAGGAGCGTAGATCAGAAAGAGAGGAACATCAATATACCCATCTCCTTCAGAAGATCAGACCTTCGTATTGAGAAAAGTGTTTAATCTTGCAAAAACTATAGCATGTATGATATCCATGTTAGCGTAGGATGTATCATATAAGACATTTGTATGCTTTGGGTTAAATTAAAACACTTAAATCATAATATTGTGTTGGAAATTGATATAAGATTGAACCCTCCATGTATGCAACATAAAAACCAAGAAATTGTTTTAAATCTCGATGAATAAATCCGAGTTTTGATGGGTATGATTGAATTGTAGAACAATTTCTTGAATTCAAAGAAGTCTATGAAATTGGGTGATATAAACCGTAATTTTAGAAAGTGTTTTGAGCCGTTTTGGTCCAAAAAATGGCTATTCCGTTCACGTTGCCTCGTAGAAATTCCCATTTTCTGCATTTTGTTCTCTGATACGTTTTTTTCCAAAACGACTCCAAAATGCCTCAAAAGTGCATTTTACAAATCTAGGCAAATTCGTGGTGTAAATTTTAATTATTTTTAGTGGTTATTCCATCGGAGGTTGCCTAGATTGATTGATTGTGATTGTTGTTCTATAACAAGGATATTAGTCCAAAAATGGAGATTAGGTTTACATAAAGTGAGACGAATAAATATTGGAATGATTTAGAAAATATCCATAATTAATAAATGAAAGAAAATTCGAGAAGGGTGACGTAGTGATGAGTGAACCTATTTTATGACCAATAGTGACGACGGGAATAATTTATGGACAAAAATGAAAACTAGGGCCCTTAGAGTCGTGTGAAAATTCATATAAATACGATGAGAGGTATAATTGAAATTTAATAATACATAGGGTATTTGAGAGATATATATGTATTACGTATGGGACATATAGTATAGGTCGTGTGTGTATCTATACTGATGATATAAGTATATAGGTGGTGTGAATACCTATTGTATGATTTCTTATGTGTATGACATACCTACGCTACTTGGTATCGGGGAGGAAGTTTCGCATAGTTGACTGTCTTATCCTGATGAGGCCATTGGGGGGATTTTAGATTCATGCCCAGAACATAAAACTTGGGACTCGTGCTATCAAAGAGTATGATAGTTTCGACGGTAGAATGGGAGTGTAGGTATGTGCTTGACCCATTTGGCTGGGGATAATGTTCGCCTATAATATATGTGATTTGTATTTATGGTACGAGGGAGATACCAAACCAACAGTCTTTTATATATGTGAGATGTACCACGATATGATAGCAGAGTATTCATGCACCTCAGTTGAGTTTAGAGGTTCCATATTAGCGTAAATATATATATATATATATATATATATATGTGTGTGTGTGTGTGTGTGTGTGTGTGTGTGTGTGTGTGTGTGTTCTACTCTGTGAACTTGGTAGATAATATGGATAGTGAACTCCAAAATAACTTAAGTGCATGAACACTTAACTTTGAATGTGAAAACTCTCACTCGAGATAAAAGATGTGAAAATATTCATTTATGTATTACGTGGGAAATACGGGTAGCTATTATGATATAATTGATTTGAAGATTATTGATCTTGAACTAGTTAGGCGTGACAACAATAATTAGAATGGTTTAGCGCTACGTTAGGTGTGCACACTACTTGAGAGGTGAGAAGTCTCAGGAGAGAGCCCCCATAACTAACATGTATATAATATCTGCTATTAAACATTTTAAATACATTCTAAACTATTTTAAACTATTTTTACTCGGGATCTTACCCATTTCTTGTAAATCTATTTTCTCTTGTGGGATCTGTTTTAGGTGTCCACCCATAGGGTCTCCAAGCGTAGACTATCAGATGATTTGACGTGATGCAATTATTGTGGGAGTTGTAGGTCCTCGTTATTAGACGCCTTCACTATTATTCATTCAGTTAATGATCTAGTTATCTCAGTTAGGGCACGTTTCCCATTCTCAGTTATCATTTATTTTAGAGGGATATTGTACTCCTTTATTTCAATTTGATGGGATTCAGTTTTATTATGGATTGTTGTATTTGAGACTTTTGAACTGGGACGTGTATTCCAGTCTTATTTATTCAATCAAACGATTTCTTATTCATTATAAGGGTGAATGTTCTTAAATGTTTAAATTGTTGGATAATATTTCAATGATTAAATGTTTTTGACACTAGCTTAATTAATTATTAGGTAATAAATAAAATAAATGTTTTTCGATAGTGATGCTAAGAATGAACAAACTGGATATTCTGATTTAATTCTATAAAGGACTCATCGCCCGGTATTTAATTGATCGGGGTGTCACACTAATTGCTTCCCCGACTTTAACTAACACATGATGAACAGTGTGGTCACCCATACAATGCCTCATATGGTGCAATACAAATAGCTTAATTATGACTATCATTATAGGAAACTCCACCAAGGGTAACTTTCTATCCGAACATTCTTTGAAATTCAACACGCAAGAACAAAGCATGTCTTCTAAATCCTTGTTTACCCACTCAATCTGATCGTCTATCAAAGGGGGAAATTCTATACTCATATCCAGTTGTACCCCATCTATTCTTGTAAACCCCTCTAGAATTGGGAGATGAAAGTGTTGTCCCTGTTGGACACAATGTCTAGAAGTACGCGATAAATTCATAAATATCCTCCACGAATAATCTAGAATACTTCTCTGTTCTATACTAGGTCTGCACTAAAAAGAAATGAGAAACCTTCTTCAATAAGTTGATGATAACCCAAATCGAATCATGGCCACTCTAAGACTTCAATAACCCCACAATAAAGTCCATAGAGATGATTTTCCACTTCCACTCGAGAATATCTAGAGCCTATAACTCTTCAACTGGTTGTTGGAGTTCTATATTTATAAGTTTACAGGTGGTACACTTGGATACAGACTTCACTACATATCTCTTCATCCCAACCACTAGTACGATCTACTTATGTCTTCGTACATCTTATTTCATATGGGGTGCACCATGTACTGTGCCTTTATAACTCTAAATCATTGGGCACTACTATCCCTCCCTAGAATCTCAGTCCTCCATCTGCGCTAATTGATAAAGTGGAAATTCCACTAACCAAAGTCCCTCTCACTTTGTCCTGACAAAAAAATCAACACCATGTGCTCACCCATGACATGATGGTGGGTGTAACCATCATATCTACAAAGAAAGCATTTTTTAAATCCCTATCTAGTGTGGCACTTCATTATGCAACCCAAATGTCGAATAAATCAACTTCATATTCTACCCATAATGTTGCTAACATGACAGTCGGTCTGTGACTCAATGCATTCTCTACAACATTCTCTTTCCTTTAATGGTATTGAATTGAAAAATTATAGTATCTAACAAACTCGAGCCATCTCCTCTATATCATATTCAAATCCCGCTGAGTAATAAGTACTGAAGGCTCTTGTGATTGGAGAATAGTTTGAAATTATCACCCAATAGGTAATGTCTTCAAATAAGAAGGGAAAAACAACCACTGCTAACTACATATACGTCACACCCCGATTTTGCTTAGGATGAGGGTTAACCTGATAAATTACTAAAGCATAAATAAATCTGAATATTGAATTAATTGAGGCATTTATTGATTCTCAAATGTGTAAAAACTTACATCTAGTCGCAATACAAAAGTATTTCTCTTGCTAACTGTGCTCCTTTTCTTCTAATCTGCCCTTTTTTATCCCTATGAATCAGTTGATCTCTAAAATATTCATCATGGCCTATTAGTACCTGTGTAAAGTAACTAAAAAAGAAGGAATAAGGAAAACTTTCCCAGTAGATAATTATAGTTCTATAACAATGTAAATATGGGAATATGTGTAAATAGCATATATGGGTTTGAAATCTCGATATATAAAATAGTGTATGTCAATCTTTAGCAAAATGAAATGTCAATAAAACTAAACAAGGGTATACTAAAGTTTGCGATATATATGAAAGAACTATATGGTGATTATAACCTGATATGTTGTTTATCAAGTTATAAATGATGTTCGGACTATAATATGATAACCTATAAACTATCGTCTATAGGGGCTGCAAATGCGTAGTCATACCATTATAATATCGCTCAAGGCATAAAATGCACTTGAAGAGGCAATCCCAATAATTTGGGGAATAACCAAATAACCTGGCACACTTAGATAGAGTGACACTCATACGTAGAGCAAATATAACAACAATGCACTCAACATCTGAGTCCTCTATGAAAATTAGATTTACCGAGGGTTTACCAGGTCTAATCCTTGGATTATACGGTATGCTACTAAAAGTTTCACTGATAATAGTTATAAAATGGAAGGCTATGCTAACAATCAAATAATTCAAACCAAAGTTTAATAACATTCAAGGTATACTGCAATATGGTAAAAAAGTTTAAATCATTGTTCAATAGGATACAATTGTGTAATGCAATCCGAATAATTTACTGAAATAAAATAGGTTGTGAGAGTTCGGCTGGCTTGAGTTTAATAGATAAAAGATTGAAACAATATTCATGGTAGAGGTTAACTATCAAAAAGTCCATAAATGAGAGTACAAGTTCAAGGTTATCACATAGTGATATAACAAGCAGTAATATTATAGACATAAGTTCAAGTTATATCAGTGAAATGGAACCACCTACTGATGTTTACCAGCTTTTCGTTGTTATTCACGGATCTTTCATTGTTGCATTCCAGTTCTCGTAGTTATTTTCTTGAGGATTTAAATAAAAGTGGGTATGTCGATGTTTGGGTGAAATTGTTTGGGTTTATGATCTCGTACATCATTTGGTAAATATGAATAAAACATATTCTTTATAGGGAACTAAAGGATTCGATTTGTCTAAATAAATTGAATAAATAATAATTTAAAATCTAGTCAAATATTCAGTTTAACTATTTTATCAAAATCTCCATTTTATACGAACGTAAAGTTCATTTTTAGGCATTGTTCCGATATAATATATTCCAAATATATTATTTTCCAAAGTTGGTCCGAGATTATTTTCTTAACCTAATCAATTAAAATCTTAATTCTAATTCAACACTATGTTGATGTTTATTATTCTCCGTCTTCCATATTTCATATTAATCGAGTGTCAACATTCGGTACGAGTAGTATTAAATTAATGTCTGTGACACAATAAAATTAAAAAAAATCGAAAACTCCATTCCTTATTTGGACAATAAACTAGTGGTCATGTCACTTACAATATTAGTCAACAGAACACAACAATTTGTCCAACACTTACATAATCATATCTCTATAATACTCTAAAATTCTTTACAAGCATTTAGGGCTCCTCCTCAACTAGTCTATCCACGTGGACTTCTTCATTCAAGTTCGGTTCTACCTCCACTTTCATTGGCAACCGACTTGGATTGGTCACTCTAAAATGCTAGCATGAGGTTAATGCCAAAACCCATGTGTTCCTCTCTCCAACCCCTTAAATCCCAAGGCTTTCAGTCTTCCACCATGAACCTTCATCTGATACCTCCCTTGATTTTAAAACCCACATTGGGGTTTTCCTTTTAAAATGGGTTTATGGCTACAAATGTGTGGTTTTAAAGTGTTGCATCTGGTCAGGCCATTTCTTTCATTTCTGCTCGAAGTTCAGAGCACTGATCGGAAGGTTCCCTTTCGAGAAAATGTCATATATACTGTTATATCCCTTTTGGTCCTTTTTAGTCTATAGTCACCTCCCTCTGTATAGTATACATTCTACAATGGGTGCAAACCTATTCTACTGCATGCGTGTTATTCTTTCCTCAAATTGGGGTATTGTCATGCAGCTGAAGATTACACCCATTGTTACGTTTGGGCTCGTGATGCAACTATTGGTTGGGTCCAAGATCATTGAAGTCGACAATAATGTCCGCGAGGACCATAGACTCTTGTAAGTCTTATCATTGATATATTTTCCATTAGGTCTTTCTCTATATTTAGTTACCCAAAATTATAAATTCGTGACTTGTTTTTATTCACTCTCTTTTATCCAACGCTCCATTTTATTCGTGTTTTTTTATACAAAATTATACTATTAATGTAACGGTGGGCAATTTTTGTCATATTTCATGGCTCTGCACATGTTCTGATGATAAGTTAGTTGAGATCAAGCATAAATGAAACAAATGTTGATGAACATTAGTCTGCATAATTATTTGGAAATAAGTTTGAGGAGAAATTCCAGGATTATTGTCATTGCTCGATTTTATTAGCTTGTAAAAATCGCTTGATAAAGGCCAAAATTTGGGTTTAGAAGGTGGAGAGGCAAAGATGTTGCTCTAAATTTTTGTTTAGATGTAGAGAATGAATTCTAATTTTTTTACGCGATAGACATAAGCGAAGAACAACACTTGAAAAATATGTTCTGGGTTTTTTAAATTGGTTTTATGGCAACCCGTATAAGTGATGTCCATTTTAAAATGAAATAGATTTATGATACATGGAAAAAACCATTCTAAAACCCAATCTGATACCTATGTCTCTTCATGCCATGTACCTGTTCCTCTCACTCCCCTCGTTGTTGTCTGTCTCCCTACATTCCTCCATTCACCATCTATCTCCTCATCTAGGTTTCTATCACAGGTGGCAACTAAACTCGATATTTCTACATAACAAAAATTTTATGTTAAGGATTCTGCTGTAATTGGTAGGAATAAAGTCATTTCTATTTATTTAATGCAACTTTCAACTTTGATTAATTTGATTTGGAATGTAATTTATGAAGCAAATTTATAATTTATAATTGATATTTGTGATTATTGATTTTGAATTCTAATTGTTTTGTTATATAAGAGTTTTCTTGTAAATAGAATATTCATAAGTTTACCTGATTCTTCATTTTATTTTATAGATTCATTCTATTGGAATATATTTCATGCCCACCAACCGTTGGATATTGTGTCAAAGCTGGGTAGATACAACCCCCATTATTGATTCTTTTTCTTATTGTCTTGTAGTATTTTATCAATATGACGTTTCTTCTTCTCTTCATGATTTCACTCTCTCACTGTAGAACAAATAATATTTTTTTCTTCTATGTTTTTATAAACATCTCAGATCTTTCCAATTTATATAATGATTTTGATTGTGTCCATTTTCTTTTAATTTTTATTTTTTATTGTATAATACAGATTCAATGCATATGCGACTCTTATTATTTATATGATTTACTCTTACTTTGATATGTTTTGTTGTTACAGGAATATAAAATAGGTCAAGAAACAACAATATTTTTGTTATGTGATCAACTTGCAAGGTAAATAGTTTGTCACTTTCTTTCCCTTTACTTTAATTAATGACCTTTGATAGGTACCAATTCTGTCACTGCTATTTTTCACATACATATTGAATTTCATATTTTCTTGATTGATTTTGGGGGCTAAATGCTAAGAGGGGCTAAATTATGGTTGAAGCTATAGCACGTTGCATCTTACAAGCTTTGTTTTTCCTTTTAGAATTAGTTTATCTAAATTCGTATTTAGGCAACAAAATTATAGATTTTTCTTTGAGATTTACTGAAAATTTTATATTATATTACATTCTTATCGGTGTGTGGTTTTATTAATGGTTTAGGGATAATACAATATGACAACTTTGATGAAATAATGAAAAGGAATTTCAAAGGAAATGGAATCTGGTGCATTTTACTTAAATTATCTATTTGGTTTTTTTAGTGATGTTTTCTAGAAGCGTGAAATTTTTTACCTTCCAAATTAAATTTAGGTTATGAATTATGCCTTTATATGTGGTTTAATTTATGATTTTGCTTAAATGAGCTTTTGTCACATTTATGAATATGATAAAACTAACAAAAACAGCTACATATGGTTGGTGATTTTTATAAGTAACTCTAAAAGAGTTTGGGGTTTTGTTCAAGATGGCTACAAAACATTCAAGTAGAAATAAATCCAATGTGTATATTTGAAAAAAAAACAATGAAATGAGTTTGCATGCAAAATGTAATATATGTGGATTCCCATTTTTGAGGTGCAGACAAAACCTTGTGTATGTATATACATTGGATATATACGCCGAAGTGATGTTTTCTCTCACATAGAGAGATCCTTTGCATTACTTTTAAAAAGAAAAAAATTGTGGGTAAATATGTCCATATTCATTCCACCATTTATTGGGAAGATGAAAATAATTTCTCACACTTCAATATTTGTTTCTTGATTTGGTTTTACAAAAATATTTTCCATTGGTGGATCAAATAGTTCTAATTTTTTAATCAATAGTCTCGTATATTATTTAGATTGCACTTATAGAATTTAATCAAATCGAGCTAGACGTGAGAGTGACTATCACAAGCCTCGCGCGGGTTTACTCCTAGTTTTTAATCAAAATTGATCGTAATAGCATCTCAGATTATAGCGATAAAATTTTGAGTCGTTTAAACAAATTTTTATAATAAAAGTGACAATTTTATTATAAAAATGACGACGAGTCCAAACATATTCAGAAACATGTACGATTACTCGTACGTGTCGGCATTTCTTGTTTACCACCATTTGTATATGTAAATGAGTATAAAAAATAAATAGGTATTTTTCCCCATCCGAACATCCAAACTAAAACCTGATGGAATTCGAACAAGGAAAACAACAAAACCAAATAATTTCTGATCGATAATCAATATATGTATACATATATATATATATATATATATATATATATAGAGAGAGAGAGAGAGAGAGAGAGAGAGAGAGAGAGAGATTGTGGCAACTATACAAAATCGAACCCATAATGGGTTTTGTTGCTGCCGACCACTACCATGGAAATGGGAGGTGGTCGGAGTTTCAAATCTCCCATACGCTCACACACCCACAAACATACATGGCTTTAGCCCCCTCTAATTCGAACGATATATAAAAATCTACTTACCAAGGCGTGCACACATCCTATAATCCACACCTATCATAACCACTATTGCAAGCGTCACACACGTAACACTCTCTAGGAAAAATGGGCCTCACTTTATTCTCATCCCTGGTGCTAACATTTGGAAATTTAATCCTTATCAAGGTTATCCAACCAACCTTCTCATGGTTAACTCACTATAATATTCCCCTATCAGTGACACCTGCCCCACTGGCCTTACTTCAAGGTAGTCCTAAGATCGATGTGCTTTCCTGCACACGTAAAATAAGTACTATACTACCTATATTGCTAATGACCAATACCTTTCATAACTCCCAACTTTGGCTCAGTTTCATGCGTGGGGCATCTCACAAAGAGAAATCCAAGCAAGGAAACCTCCCTTTACAATACTACCTCGCATCGTTGGTTATGAAGATATAATGGCCTAAGGCACACAATTAGGACTTACAAAATCGTATCTCGCAAC
Source organism: Sambucus nigra (assembly GCA_949130495.1). Lineage (NCBI taxonomy): Eukaryota > Viridiplantae > Streptophyta > Magnoliopsida > Dipsacales > Adoxaceae > Sambucus > Sambucus nigra. Next base: position 374,757,899 of record OX422214.1, on the reverse strand, counting down.
CTCACTAACACGTTTCTACCTCTATGTCCTTCCATTTCGTCGAAATGAAAAGTCTAACTAATCGAGGAATATATAATCTACACAAGTGTTACGATCATCACACACAAAATATACAACCTCTGAATTTTCCTTCTAATCAAGGTCCGTCTATAAGCCTCAAATCAATTTTCTTAATTTAACCTTAAAATTACTTATGGTCTGAGAACCATTTCAGTGCGTTTCCACAACACTTCCACCTTTATCACCCCCTAATCATCACACGGCTCTCAGTTTATAGTGTTTTCTCCATACTAGGTAATTTATCAAAACCAACATCCTTGCATCCAATAACATCTCTCCACTCCCATCGTCATTATGGTTCATGTGTGGAGGTCTGTTAGATTCAACTATGCAACCGGGATATTCCCACCCCATCTACCAACAAAATGTGGTCAACACTCTTACTTCTCTTAAGGATCCAAACCATAAAGCCCTTGTACTAACACTAAGTCATTTGCACAAATAATGATGAGCTTAAACTCACAGCTTAACAATAAATCATGCATACCTTAAATCATAACTATAAGGTACCCATGCACTAAAATCACGGTAATGAAACATCTACTCATCGAAGTTACTTCTAAACATATACTAAAGGCGAGCTTAACCCATATCTAGGTGAGATATCGCAAATCAACCAGTTCCACCCTAGAATCGCGGATACGATAGCTTTGCAATCATTAGCCTACTATCGCTCTGACCAACCAAGAACATATTATACTCAGAATAGTACTATATTCGAATAATACACACCAGACGACTACCACCAAACAAATATAAGATCAAAATACCAACACCCGCTTTCATAACAAATGAAGAGAAATAGAACACCTCTATCGCGAAAAAACATATAGATATACCCTTTATAATATTATCGATATTACTAATAAACTCGAATCACACTCACAAATCTAAGGCTAATAAAATACTGTGACTCAATATTTCGACACATTGACTTATAATAACAACTTTACCAATCACCCTGACTGCTATATATGGTTCATATACGTAGTACACTTGTCTTAACCGAACCTAAAATTACTTTAATCAATTCCCCATCTAGGCACCCTACTCTTATCCTTTAACTCCTACATGTCAAGATCAAAGTGGGTGGTTTTATGCTTCACATTACCATTTTCCCCATCTCTGGCCTTCCTGATCATGTTAAGGTTACCAGTATCTTGGACTCTATTGCATCGATCCTGATAATCCCCCTCATATATCCCTTAGCTCCTCCGACTAAAAGGAAACACGCTATCGGCCTCAACGGCTCATTTTGAATGAATCTCCGGGAAGATTTACACCTGTGGGGTCTCATGAACATGAATAATTCGATTCTTTATCCTTGGACTTAATTCTTCGACTCATCCAACTCCACTTTCATGGAAGCTTTAAAATTCCCAATATAAGAGGAATGACACGGACCTCCCATTTTTCAGAAATCCGAGTAAAATCTCCATAAGTGTTAGCAACACTTACTAGTGAGACTATCATTCCATTGAAGGACTGTCTCTTCATCGTACCTATCTTAATTTTATATAAAGTTCACTTATACATATGACTACGTATTCACTATCGGATTCTAACCAATCCTCACGTGAATAATTCAGAAACTACATTTTGTTCATTTACGGTAAATTATAGGAATTCACGATTAAAACCATCCGTAATATTCCTATATGAGCAAAACATTCTACTCCCTCTAATATGGTGACCATCGTTCCCACCATTTCTACATTGCTCCAATGAGTGAAAAAAATTTACTCAAATTTTCACCCCTTGCTCTAAGCTAGAGCTTCTGAGCCTTCTACTTCCGTTGGATAACACTACACTTCCTTTGCCTAACTTGATCTTCAATGTATGGTCCTTATCAAACACCTTTTGGATTTTTTCCTAATTTAACTCCGCTGGGTAATTCCAATTTAGCACCACTCTCTACTATCGTGGTACCTGGATAATTATAACTACTATACTCTAGTATGCGTTGCAACAATACATGAAAATGCCATAAGGGGAGTGACCTCAACTGCTGCCCTCATTGCTGACTACAATTAACAGCTCCATCTAAGACCCGCCCCCTGCTACCCTCGTAACGGCCTTCCTTGGTCGCCCTTCATTGATCCGTACACGAATCTCATGCGACCGTGCAAAAGATTTACTAAAATCTTACATAACAGTAGGAGAATGAAATATCATAATAGGAATCAACAATCCTAATGATAAGGCTCTATATCAAATAGAATGAAACGCAGAAAGCATAGTACGTCCTCACAGATTACTAAGGACACTAGAACCTGATGCTCTGATACCATCTGTGACACCTCGCCTAGTAAAATACTGGGTGATCAATCCAATACCAGATTGAAATAGGAATCTCATATGGTTCATTATTAGCATCACTGTCGAAAACCAATTTAATTACTAATAACTTATTAGGCTAGTGTCAAAATTTTATATTTAACTAATCTTTTTAACTAAACCAACCAAGTAAAAAATCACATCAATTTATATACAAAAACTGAAATGAAATAAAATAACCGAACTCTTGGTACAACATAGACAACCAAATTGAATTGTCGCAAGAAAAATGCGGTAAAAGAATAAATGAATACAGTTGGGCTATCCGTCCGAATATTTCTACAATACCTCCTATCTTGATCACAAGGATAAAAGTGTCTAAATTAAACCTGTTGGCATCCACAGGTGCTGCAGCAACGTCTGACTCGAAAGAATCATCACCCAGGCATTCCTGTGTTTGGACACCTAATATATATACATATATATCAAGAGAGGGAAAATGGAGAAATGGGTCAGAGACCGATTTTTGAAAATATTTAGCAAGTGCATCAAATGCTATGTTTTTTAAAATATGAAATATCTATTATTTAAACTGGTATCACACTATCATAAGATACACGTCACTCCTCCTCTAATAGTGCTCACCTATCGTATATATTTTTAAACAACCGAGTTAAGCTACCCTGCATAACTAAACTCTTTATCCCATCCTATAAGTCAACATAACTATCACCTTCCTGGCATGATGTAATTTATGTTGTAACGTAAGCTATTACATAATCTTTTATTTTATATAGTCATTGATTCGATATATACATAGTTCTCGGTTCTATATATAACTGTACCGTTCATTTTTCGTAACTTTCACTAGTTTAAGTACCATTTTCACTTTAACATATAATATCCTTTATAGATATATTCCTCACTTGAACTTATGATTCATATTTGTATTAGTCCGGGTATAAATTTGTCACAAGAAGAATAACCTATTATTGATTTACCCTTTACACCGGTCAAAGTTATATGATATCTCATTTTCATATACAAATAATAAACTATATGCAACAAATATATTTGTACCTATATCGCAATCATAAGTATAATAACCATCCCACCAAACTATAACTCGAGGATACAGTCTCAAAGTGCTATCGTCATCAGGGTATACTCAACTTAACCGAGGTACCAAGTCAGACTTGCTCATGATCATGGTAGGAAAATACTAAATGGTGGAGGCGGTCATATTCCCTCCTGAGAGTGGAATAAAAATATCACACCAATATGTGGGACGATATGACTTGGGGATTTACTCTCCCTGCCCCGTAGGCCAGGGGATTCACCCATATCGTACAACCTCCTTGGATAGCACTAGAGATATAAGTATACATAACTATATTGTTTGCATACCAATATATTTATAAACAAATCGTATATATACTGTAACAACACCAGTATATATAATATATATCATTCTTCCATATGCTCTAGCTATAATTGCCGAACTCTCATAGCGATAACACATATCCCGAAAGTCCCCATTCAAAATAGTATATAAATATTCATACACTTGACATACTAAACATATAAGCGTTCTATTACATAAGGTTTAACTTACACCTTAGTCACTTAAGGATTTCACATAAACCCGAATATACCAATTCGTAATAATTAAATAAGTATACAATCAACTTGTCTTAATTCCATAGGTATTGCATCACCTATAATAATAGTCGTCAATAGACGTACTCGATAGCCGCTCAATCATCTCTATGACATTTCCTAAATTCTATCCTACTCATCTCTTAGGATTTACTCAAACATATAATTGACATATAAACATAAATTATAAGTGCATAATAATTATAAATTATATATATATATATAGGAACGCCTTGTATTTGTGTCAAAACTGTATTTTTTTTCCTCAAAACTACACATTAAGTGCCGCCCAATTTTGCACCATCCCAGACCTAATTATCTCCCTTAAGTGGTTAGGAATAAATTGCCGTAGTTAGTTATTTATTTACTTAAATAAATAAGCTAGATATAATTAATTAAGTAATTTCTTCCAAACAAAGAAAATAGGTCGAAACTATCAAAAATTATGTAGGGTCGATCCATCGACCCCTGGCCGTCGATCCATTGATCGATCAGGTGTTCTTCTTCTCCGAGATTCTTTTTCGTCCATTAACATAACCCCAAGATTTTTATCTCCTCTACCATCATCATACAACCTTAACCTAAAATATATTTACATATAAAAAGGGTTCTTATCATCCTAGAACCAATAACCAATTAATTCATATGTTTCTCAAATTGGATATTATTCGGGTTTTATTCGTTCAAACTTCCGAAACACCCGTTTTGATTCACGAAAACCCAACCCAAAAAACTATATAGTTTATCATCACCCATTATAATATGAGATACAAACTCAAAAGAATAAAGCAATTAAACACTTGCCTCGTGTATAAAATTCGATGACCTCGAGTCAAATACCAAGAACTTTGGCCCGGAATCCCCTTTCTTCCTTCTTCTCTTATCTTCTTCATTTTATCTCTTCCCTTCCTCTCTCTTAGGGATGAAATATGGGATGAATGAGGGTTATAAGGGTTTATAAGGCTTATCCCCTTATTAGACACAAAATTGACTCATATACTCAAATGCGAGTCCCTATTAGTCCAAAAGTCACCGAAACCTAAACGCTTCCCATGGATACTCTATTCTTACTATCTCGACCATTCCGAAACCAACCTTGCACTCAAAATCTTAATCTGAGTCATTTACCTAAAATTCACTAATTAAATCCAACACATCTCAATACGCGTGTTTTCAAAATAAAATATTAGCATTTGTCTTTTTACCCAACTACGACATGTAATTAAAATAATCCAACTCATTTACTTAATCTCAAAAGTAGATGTGACACATCAGAATTTATCTAACACTTAATAAATCCCAAAACTACTATTCACTAAAACTCCTCTACTTATCAAATTACTCCCATTTATGTAATTTAAGTATCCATAAAAGTGTGGGGCATTATAGTTACAATATCATGCATATAATAGTTTCCCTCATGAGACATAAGCTTAGGGGAAGAATAAGATATAGGTTTCTCGTCCTACACTAATAGACCTTGTAGACCATGGAGTGATGCATATGTGTAAATCATATACTCCATGAATCCCAGTGGTAATTCAAGGATTTGTTCAGAGCCAACTCTCTTGGACTATTGGCACTGCATAAAAATGGTACCCCTTTTCTGTTGAGGTGAGTGATTGATGAAAAAACCTTCGACAATCCTTAAAGAACCCCTATAGTTCCCTGTAAAACCTAAGAAAATCTGAACCTCTTTATGTGTCGAGGGATATCTCCAATCCAAAATTGTATCCACTGATATCTGTGCGTCGGACACTACACGTCCCAAATACTGCACCTTGTAAAGCTAAAATCCACACTTAGAGAACTTGGCCTATAATTTTTTATCCTTAAATGTTTATAAAACCATCCTAAAATGTTGTGCATGTTCCTCCTCTAAACGTGAATATATTAGAATTTCTGTGATCAATACTATGAGAAATTGATACATATATGGACGAAACACCCTATTCATTAGGTCCATAAACACTGATGGCGCATTAGTTAGCCCAAATGGCATGACCCGAAAGTAATTTTATCTCTGGCTCTTCAAGAAGTCTGTCTTCGGAATGTCATCCTCCCTAATACATAATTGATGATATCCTAAGAACAAATCAATCTTGAAGAAGAATTTTACACTTATCGACAAATCGAACAAGTCATCGAAACACGGTAATGGATATTTGTGTCGTTCGTGACTTTGTTCAGCTCCCAATAGTCCACATATAATTGGAGTGAACTGTCCTTCTTTTTCATGAATAATACTAGAACTTCCCATGAAGATGTTATCCTTCTTATAATCCCTTGGCTCAGTTGAATATGCTCCCAGAGTTCGTGAATATCTAATAGAGACATTTGATATGGATTTCGAGCAATGTGCTTGGTGCCCGATGCTAAATTAATGAAAAAACTCTCTCTCTATTGGGTCATAGTCTTAGAACAACATCAAACACATCCGTAAACTCATGGATAGCTAGGATTGAATCTAAACATTTGGAAAGCTCCTCTCACTATAACACCCCGTAATTTTGAGTAATTTATTTTAGCGATTAAACTCCACTTGTGTCGTGCTTAACTTCTTATTTTTTGAAACTGCCGGTCTGAAACCCGGATAAAGGAGGAGGGTTGCATTAGGTAGCTGAAAGCCAACGTAAAACTTTATCAAGTCCTTATGTATATGAGTCCTATGAATATATGTGCTAATGGTAGGTCATTTCCCTTAAGCGATGCATTGTGCCTTCCACCGAGTGTCTAAAAAAATAGGCAAGGGGCATTGCGCCTGCCACCGGGTGTCTTGAAAATAGGCAAGGGGTGTCACATCGGTGCCCGAATGCGACGATAAATACGCAAGGGTTCCTGTAACAAGCTGGACGTGTGTGGGTAAAGAAGTTAGTCGAGGATACTAAACTTAGGTTAGAGACTTGGAACGTAAGGACTATGACAGAAAAAGGGATGGAGTTAGTAGATACCATTATAAGAAGAAATGTTAACATAGTTTGTTTACAAGAAACTAAATCGGTCAGTGAGAAAGACAATATTATACAGGAAAACATAGAAATAAGAATAGAGTTGGAATAATAGTAGATAAGAACTTTAAGGATGATATCGTAACCGTTATTAGAAAAGGTGATAGACTTATACTTGTAAAATTGGTATTAGGTGAAAATATAATTAATACTTTTAGTGATTATGCACCCCAAGTAGGATTAGATGAGCTCACTAAAGTACAATTTTAGGAACAAATGGATGAAGTAATTCAAGAAATACCCGTAGTTGAGAAAATCTATATATGGGAGATTTTAATGGCCATGTAGGACAAGATCGTGTAAGATATAAGATAGTATATGGAAGATATGGTTTTGGTGATAGGAACGACGAGGGAGAGTATATCTTAGAATTTGCGATGGATTATGATTTTTTACTACTAAATACAAGTTTTAAAAAGGGGCTTGAACACTTAATAACTTAAAAAAAAGTGGAACGCATAAGAGCCAAATAAATATTTTCATTACTAGGAAAGGAGATCGATTAACGTGTAAAGATTGTAAGGTTATCCCAGGAGAAAACTTAAACTCAAAACAAAGGATAATGGTGTTAGATATATATATCAAAAACCAATCACGAGTGAAAAAAGTGAAGATTAAGCCACAAACTAGGTGGTGGAACTTAAAAGGAGAGAAATTGGAATTATTTAAAGATAAAGTATTAAATGAATCAACATGGAATATTGAATAAGAGACTAACATAATGTGGAATAAGATGGCCACATGCCTTAGGAGAATATTAAAACAAATTCTTGTAGAATCAAAAGTCAAGGGGTCACAGTCTAAAGAAACTTGGTGGTGGAATGAAGAAGTACAAAATATAGTAAAAATTAAAAGGGTGTGCTTTAAAACATGGCAAATAAATAGAAATGAGTAAAATTTTGAGAAATATAAATGGGCTAAAAGGAAAGTTAAGAAAGTGAAAGGGTATGGTGATCTTTATAAAAAATTAATGACACAAGAAGGGGAAAAAAGTATTTATAAGATTGCTAAACTTAAGGACAGGAAAATAAAAGATTTTAATAACGTTAAGTGTATGACAAGTGATGAATTGAGATTCCTAGTCAAAGATGATGAAATCATGGAAAAATGGAAAAACTACTTTGAGAAATCCATTAACAACTCTTCATTATCTTCCAAACATGCAAAATCATCTCTTTTTATAACTATTCTATCATGGACAATATACAAACTTAGATTGCAATTATAAGACACTTGCCTCTAATGAAGATCTGATCCTTTTGAGTTGAATAATACAGGTGGTTCTCCCTTTCTCCGATCACTTTCGGTGGTGGTGACCTTTGACCTTTGGTTTTCCTCCTTCCCAAGCACACTTCTCTTCTTCCAAGCAACCTTTCACTCTCTCTAAGAAGATGACCTTTCAATTTTGTGTAGAAGAGATGAATGAACCCACGCTCAACTAATCTCCAAATACTTATAATAATACAAAATATGAAATCACTATTCACCCCCCTATAAAAATGACCAAAATGCCCTTTTGGGTTGTCTTTTCATTTCTAAATGACCCGAGACCCAAAATCAGCATCCAAATAGACTTTTCCGACTATTTAAACCCTTCCGGATGCAACGACGCACTCAAAATGACTATAAGGTCGATATAAAAATAAGTTCATTTTTTAATTTAACAAATTAGTCTCGACACATCCCATTCAGCGTCCGACTAAAAATTCAAATTACTGCATTAATAACTCACAGCAATATCAATAATCATCACATTCATATATTACCTAAATATCTTTAAGTAATATTCAGAATCATCCATTTTAATATCCACAATTCGGATAAAATCCAAATGAATTAAATTATCATAAAATCCAATTAATCCATTAATTTAAAATATAACCCATTTCAAAAATCATTAAAATGACAGGGTATTACAGGGTTCTCACATGTAAATGTTTTTTTTTATGAAATCGATATCGTGGGTAGTTTAGATGATCAATTGATGAAGCACAACCATTTATGATTGCTGGAATTTGATTATATTTTGAAATTTAATTTTTAAGATACATAAATATGGCATCTTGTTGGGTTCTTGGTTGTAGAACATGAATGTTGAATAACTTAGGGCTTAATTAATGACCATAAGATGACAATCTGCTAGAATTTTGACCGTACTTTAAACTTATGCCATTTTAATTATACTTAGAATTAGATTATGTGCAATAGATATATGGAAAGGTATAGGTCTTAGATTTACAATTAGATTTGAATGAGGTCCTTTGGAGTTTTATATAGGGACAAATCACAATTTTGCTACATGGTGTTTAATTTTCCAGAACATTTACGATCTGATTCAGTTCCTTAAAAAATGGCCATTTTGTTAGTTTAGTTGTAGAACTTGAAATAAATAATTGGAACTAAAACTTGAGTAGTTTGGGATTATCAATCGATCGATGAAAGAGAATTTTTAGAGAATTTTTGGGTTTGGTTATTGGGTAAATTCTAGGGAGTTCCAAGTGAATTTTATAAGCCCTAAAGGTCAGAGAGAGCTTAGTGGAGTGTTTAAAGAGATTTTATTACATAGGGATGGGTGGGTAATTAAATTTGAGTTGGAAATCGTGAGAAAGATCATTGATGATAAAGTTAAATATTGAATTGATGAGTTAAATTTGGGAATAAATGAATGGACTTGTTGGGTAAGTTCGAGTGTTTAATTTGAGTGGAGTTACTTAATAAATGTGAATGATTTATATGAAGGGGTGTTTGGTTAAGTTTGGTCTTTTATCAGGGTGATGGTATTATATTTAATTAATGGACGAGAACTTAATTAATTAGGAGTCGTGAGATATAATCGGGATTTGTAGGGTAGTGCTTTGAGCGATAGACACAGATAAGCCGAGATTTTTGAACAATTTATATATACGGGTATAAAGCCTATATATATACAAATATGAATAATATTTGTCTATATGACATTTATATTAAACGTACCTATCCTAGACATTATGCTATTAGGGAGGTTGCACGCTGCATGAGGTCACTCTGGCGATTCCCAACCGAGGTAGTACCGTTCCCCAGGATCATAGGTGTTGTGCATGCCCGTGTGATGTAGGGTTGGAGTACCGTGGAATAAATTCGTGTGTTTATGACCATGGACTTAAAGAAAAGACTCCTTATAATGTTTGTTTGTGATATTTGGGTTTGGTGGTGAAATTTCGACCCGATTGCCAAGAATGTGGTGGACATTCCTAGGGCATAATATCATGCTAGTGAGCTCGCTTTCAGAATGTCAAGGGAATTAGAGAATGTGGTTACATATATTACGAGAAATATATATGTGTAAGTATGCTTGGGTGACATTCCTATATATATATAATTTTTTTTAACTAAAGAGGGTCAGAACCCCCTAAAATTATTAAATAGAGGAGAAATAACCTCTCCCAAGTGGCATAGAAAGCTTAGATACAAGTGAAGTTTTTGAAAGTAGTAAATGAGGAGCTTTATGATAAACCCAATACACTTTAACAAAATTAAAAGCATTAAAAATTAGATTTGATATAGAAGCATCTCATCTTGTCCATATAACATATATAATAATGTAGTAAATTATATACGGGCTTACACTTGAATGATGTGGATAAATTACTAGGTTAATGTATAATATGACTAACGATTTAATAAGATAATGAGAGACATAGATAATCAATAAATGAAAGTTAGATAATACTCGAGTTAGGGTAGTGTTCTAGTGAGATTTGCCAGTAGAACTGGTTGGACAGGGTAGTGTAACTAGGTGGGTTAAGATGTAGGCACTAGGTGTGAACAATAGTTGAGAGGTGATGAGTAATCTCGTGAGAGTGTTACACTGGCCTAAATATAGAAAGTTTAATGGCATATTTATTTACTTCATCTTAATTACTTGCTAAATATTTTTAAATGGGTTTTGGCTCAGACCCGTCTCAAATCTATTTTTAAAAATTTTAGGTGTCCAGCCATAGGGACGCTAAGGATGATTGTTCTTTCTAGGTAGATGTAGCTACAGCTGATGTGGAATCTTGTTGGATTCTTGAGTATCCAATTTAATTCTTGATATTCTAGATTAGGTAATATACCCTAGTATTACTGGGCATGCTTCCCCTCTTATTGAGACTTATATTTTCAAATCATTTAGTTGGTTGAATTTATTGTATTGGATTCTTACCAGATGGTTTATTTGAGAACCTTAATTATTTATCTCAATTTTAGACTTTATCTAGTGTTTCATTTAAATTTTCACCGTGTATGGGCTTATTGCGTATTGGTTAATATTTTTTTATGTTAATGAAAGATAAAATTTGACAATGCTTTGTAACGTAAATAGGTGGTTAGTAATGAATCATGTTTCAATAGTGTACTAAGAATGAGACATATCAGACCAATGTTTTGTTTTGGTAGAGGTATGGCTACCTATTATTTTAATAGGCATGGTATCACAAATGGTAACAAAGCATCACGTTCTAGTGTTCTTAGGATCTGTGCAGATTTTGACGTTTCAACATAGCATTATTTGATATAGAGCCCTATCGTGGGATTATCGCATTCCTCCTTATGTAAGCACATCTACATTCTTCTGCTCATTTGTTTTTATTTGACTTTGAGCTTAAAAAAACTTTAATCTCATTTTAGATGCCACCAAAGAGAACCCATAAGATGAGGGCAAATGCTCAAAAGTTAGGTGAGAATGGTGTTAGTGGGGAAAATAGAAAGAGTATTGGGATTCCCAACAAGGGGATCCAACTAAGATAATTATATAAAAAGGTTTCAGACTCGAGAGTGGAGGGTTCAAACAGGTCACTAGGGTCCTCATTCGCAACAGCAGCAGCACAAGCAACATCCCGTTCATCATGGCCGCTAGGGCCAAAGGAATAGTGGGGAGGCTAGTAGGTCCAGGGCCAAAGGTAGGAAGTTTTTTTGGGAGTTATTTTGATTATGGATAGCTGAGCCATAGGAAGAGGTATTTCCCAAAGTGAATCAGGGGAAAATACAGGATGGTATCCTAGAGGTACAACCATTACAGCAAATCGTGGGTCTGTTCTGACGTGAGGATCACGTTTAGGGACTCGTCGACCAGGTGAGGAAGTTAGCAAATGGAGGTAATTTTTTTTATCCTTATGTGTATGGGGTAAGTATGTGATGACATGATTACATTAAAATATATGATTTTTAACACTAATATTCTCATATGACTCGGGTTTACTTGGTGCGTTGGTAGTATCAGTCTTCTTATGGTTATATTTATTATTGGGTAGTGTGGCTCTTCGGTGCCGCCTACAAGGGAGCGGGTGTGGATACTAAGAGGAATTTTATACCGTGTGTTAGTTTTTCTCCTTTTGAGAGTTATGAGAGTAAAACATATTATTATCTCAAGTGGTGATTCGTTAGCGAGGGTTTGAGCGGTAGTGGAATGGTATAGTAAGACTATCGTATTCATTGTTCCAAGGTAGAATGTATTGTTTTGTAAGGTATCACCTGAAAGATGGTCGAGCCTATATATATATTATTATATTGTATAGGAGATTTCGGAGAGAATAATTTCCTTGTTACATTTGAATCGTGTGTAGAGGCTTTTACTGATGTGATTTAGGGTATATGGGGTTTACTGTCGAGTGGAGAGATTTAGCTCATTATTCAATTAGCGATGAGGACTTATTGATGGTGAGAGCCCCATGTTATATGATTCCTTAAGTGTTGTGGGAGTGGACAATTATACTTATACGTTTGGGGATAGGATTTGGGTACGCCAATTATGTGCTTTAGGCCTACGGATCTCGAAGACCGATAATGTGTGGTAATAGTATCAAGATGGGTCCTTGTTTGGAATGCACTTGCAAAATGTCCCACGCATGAACCTTAGTGAGTATAGAGAGTTGAGAGATATGTGGTCATAAGGGCATGGATTTAGTACTTTAGTTGTTGCACGTGTAAATGGATAAAACTATGAGTTGATAGTTATATGATGATTTAAGTCTAGTGGAGCCAAGTGGTATTTGTGTAGATATACACGGGATATAGGGTGTATTGGTGCCATAATTAGTTGCATTTTTCACTATTGTCCGTGACTGTGTAAGTTAGAATTAGAATTAGAAAAAAATAGGTGACCAAGGTAATATGGTATGTAAAATAGTGGGAATTTCAGAGTAAGGTGACTTGAATGGACTGGTCACTAGTTTGAACGATAGTGTATGTACTGTCGGTATGAAGAGTACCATTAATGGAGGCATAATAGGAACATCATAATGGTTTCTATGTTAGGAAGATATGAATTTTGTGTGAGGAAATATCGGGAGCTATTAGTACCATACTTATCCAAAATTTGAGGATAGAATTCCTTTGTAAGGTGGGAAGTATGTAACACCCCGTAATTTTGAGTGATTTAATATAAAAGGGAAATAATATGAAATTAGTAAATATTAATTTATGAGAATAAGATTAATATATATGTGGTAAATTTACTAGCGTGTTGAAGTAAATTTAATTAAGCCAATTGTAGTGCGTCATATGTAAGTAGAAATGGCGGTAATTGACGGTATTGCAATCGGGGTATTTATGTGGGCTGTTTTTGGGATGAAATAGGATAACTAGGTTTAGTCACTTGGATGGTGATTTTGAGTGCACGGTTGACCTGGAATAGGTTGAAATAGTCTAAATTATATACGCATGGTTAGTAATTGGGTTCCAGGAGCTGTTTAGACTAGCCCAGGCTCACATAGGGATATTTGGGTCATTTTGATGTAGGCTAATAACCTAATTTCTGGATTAGTGAATTAAAATATAATGGTTAGATATTTGAGGCACCCATAAAATTTATTCTAAACCCTAAGATGAGGAAGAACAAAAATTAAAGGAGAAAGCTAAAAGAGGTTAATTTGGGAGGAGATTGAAGCATTCTAACATCAAATCAACACACACAAGAGAGATCATGCCTACAAACAATCCAATGAAAGTAATTAACTTGATTTAAATCAAATTTAGGGGTATTCATGTTCATATCATGGTAGGTGTAAGACAAAAGAAATTTTGGGAAGGGTTCCCACGTGTAAATGGGAGTTTTTGATGAAATCGATATCATGGGTTGTTAAAATGATCAATTGATGACGTAAAACCATTTATGATTTCTAGAATTAGATTATATTTCAAAATTTAATTTTTAAGATACATAATATGGAATCTTTTGGGGTTCTTGGTTGGAGAACATGAATTATGAATAACTTAGGGTTCAATTGATGAATATAAGATGATAATCTGCCAGAATTTTTTACGTTACTTTAAAATTATGTCATTTTCATTGTACTTGGAATAAGATTGAGTGCCAAAAATGTGTTTAAATGTCTAGGTCTTAGATTTCCAATGAGCTTTGAATGAGGTCATTGGGAGTTTTGTAGAAGAGGAAATCGTAATTTTACTACATGGTGTTTAATCTCCAAGAGGATTTATTACCCAATTCGGTTGCTTAGAAAATGGTAATTTTTTAGTTAGGAATATAACTTGGAAAAAATTATTAGAACAATAACTTGAGTAGTTTGGGATTATTGATCGATCGATGAAAGATAATATTTGGATAATTTTGGGGTTTGGTTATTGGGTAAATTCTTAGGAGTTCCAAATGAAATTTATAAGACCCAAAGGTTAGAGAGAGTTTAGTGGAGTGATTTAAAGAGATTTTATTGCCTAGGGGTGAATAGGTAATTAAATTCGAATTAGAAACCGCGAGAGATATAATTGAAGATAATGTTTAAATATTAAATTGATGAGTTAAATTCTGAAATAAAGGAACGAGTTGGTTGGGTAAGTCTGAATGTTTAATTATACTGACATTACTTAATAAATGTGAATGATTTATATAACGGGCTATTTGTGTAAGTCCAGCCTTTTATAAGGATGACGCTATTGTATTTAATTAATGGATGAAAACTGAATTAATTAAGAGTCGTAAAATAGACTCGGGATTCATAGGCTAGTGCTTTGAGGGATAGGCACGGGATAACCGGGTTTTGTGATTAATTTATATATACGGTTATAGAGATAGTATATATACGAATGATAATAATATTTGTGTGTATGATATTTATATGAAACACACCTATCCTAGCCGTTATACTTTCAGGGAGGTTGCACGTCGTGGGAGGTCACTCTGGTGAATCCCAAAACGAGGTAGTACCATTCCCCAGGGTCATAGGTGTTGTGCATGCCCATGTGATGTAGGGTTGGGGTACGGTGGAATAATGTGGTGTGGTTATGACCATTGACTTAAGGTCGTGGCCGCCTACAATGGTCGTTTGGGATTTTTTGGTCCAGTGATTAAATTTTAGCCCGGTTGCCCAGAATACGGTGGACATTCCAAGAGCACGGTAATATGCTATGTTTCCCCATAACCCCATTAGGATATAATTAACTAAATAGTTCACAAAACAACTTCAAGGTTAAAATACGGAATACTGATAATCCAATCTTTTTTTGGAGACATAATTTATACAAAATTCCCATACCATTTAACTTAATTACAACTAGTACAATGTATAAAACAAAACTAACAAGACCCTACTACTATTGACTGAACCTCCTAGACCTGGCAGTGGAATCTTAGAACTTGAAAATATAAACATATAAAACCATGAGTTTAAAAACTCAGTGAATGTACTACATCTCTATATAGTAAAAGTACTATTTTCACATCTCGACATATCAATATATATCCATCTCTGTGCCAAATTAGGCCATATACATATCCAGAGGTAATAAACCTCACATATCCTGCCCATAGGCAATAATCATATCCATAGGCTTTAATAACCTAACATCTCCTAAATTGCATAGCAACTCAACATATCTTGACTTTTATAAAGTCATATCATCTCAACATCTCTTGAATTTTAATAAGCCATAACATCTCAACATATCATGACTTTTAATAAGCCATATCATCTCGATATATAATACATACACATCATGTCCAAAATCAACTCAGTAAGTACACTCACATTGGGTTGCCAACTAGGTATTCACGTTTCCCTCGGGTGGAGCTGAACTTGGTTGAATTGACCTTACACCTGTTAATCCAACTAAGTCAGTACTGAATCTGAATCATAAGTATTATCTTAACATATCTTTATAACTTTCAATGACTATACAATAACAATATAATTCAACTCACGTCACATTACTTGAAACATGTGTAAAGACAAAACCATGGTATACGTGTTGATAAAGTTATGGACATTCAACTATAGGAAATACCTCATAAGGAATTTATAAATGAACCCAAGTAAATACGAAAGCATACTTCTCAATGTATATGCACATGTAACATGTACTTCAAATACTCTGTGGAAAGAGGAGATAACAATATTCTTTAATGGGTTATCCAGTATGGGCTCAAATTATTGTTCTCTATACTCAACCATCCTATATTCTTAAATTTTATCAATACATGTGTCCAAACTTATCAATATGAAAACATATATGAATACGATTTCCATTATAAGTGACGGTGTAATTTTTCAACCTTCATAGGGCAAGTTATGACCATTTCTTTACCACACAAGAAATCTTCCCTACAAGCTCCGTTATTGTTCCTTCAACTTCCAAGAATTTTCGTAATTTTTCTCGTGTATAAATATCCATGATTTTAAACCCATTTTCATTAAATGTACTTAATAGTACATAATCAAAAGTTCATAATTATTTGACTTCATTTGCTATCTCAAAAGCTTGACCAAACTCAGGGCATATCGAAATGAAATATACAAACAACAATTATATTCCAACCTGAAACCATCACTAATGCCTAACCACAATTAGTTAAATTCTAATTCTATTATATGAGTCTAATTTCATATACAATTGGAATTTCAGAATTCCAGTAAGCACACAAAGAGATATGCAAGTTTGAATACAAGGGGTTTCAATAAAAAGCAATATGACCTATAAACACCACTTATCTCACATAGGAACCAATACGTATTATCACAAAGGATGATGGAATTTTTATCAATAATTCAAGATTTATATACTTTGAAATAAGTATAATACAATATTAAAACAATATTAACACATAACTTTACATTGGAAACACTTTAAGGATTTTCTTAGAATTTTCCTAGCTGTTCTTGAAATCTTTTCTTCCTTAAACTTCAACTTTCTCTTTCCTCGAGCAAAAACTCTCCAAAACTTAACCTAGGGTTTAATTTGTTGAAGAAATAGCTTAGAAGAAGAGTTTTAAGTTGGCCAAGTTATTCCTCCCTTCCATCCAGTCAAATTAAATCACCTGGTGTACTAAAAGACAATTTTCCACTTAAAGGGAATGGACAGATTTTCCCGTTGTTCGTAAATTAGGCCAAACTTCTTGCTTCTACATCCGTTTGATGCATCGTTTGTTGTGTTACAGCCCTAAATCACATGTCTAAAACTATATATTCTTCAACTCAAGTCATTTGTAATGTTGTAAGCGTCAAAACTAATATTAAACAGGAACATTTTGTGACACCCCGACTAATTAAATACCGGGTAGCTACTCCTTTATTAAAATTAATACAAAATGCCAAGTTGGTTCAGTTAATAGCATCACTGTCGAAAACATTTAATGATTACTAACCACCTAGTATTTAAAAATTAAGTTGTCAAATTTTAAATTAAATCTGATTAACGTGCGATAAATGAAATATAAAAGAATAACATCACCATACACCATAAAGTCTCAATAAGTAACCAACAAATAATAATAAGTCTGGAGGAAAAACTCCTCACAACAATCCCACAAACTGAAATAAGTAAAACAGTGTAACCTGAATTAATTACATGACAAAAGTCTGAATAATCATGAATATGAAATGTCTCTAATAGAAGTGGGCGACATGCCCTACGAATAATAAAACAGAACATGGAGTCAAGACTAGAAAAGAAGCGTCTACTAGCAAGGCCCTGTAACTTCCACAACAGCTACAACTCGTCACCTGAATAGAATTCCTATGCATGGTGTCCTTGTGGATGGGCACCTAAAAAGGTTTTTACAAAAATAGATTTGAAAGGAAACGGGTCAGAGCGTGAAAGTGGAGAGTATTTTAAAAACAGCAAGTGCTTTAATAACATTAAAACAGTGAATGCAAAATACTTGTTAGGACGTGCCCTCACATGAAATACTCACCTCTCGACTAATAGTGCACTCCTAACATACCGTACCCATCTAAGTGGTCTTTATATCTAAGCAAACCGACATAAGTTCTAAACCATCTCCTCGATTCACAATATAAATTCCCAATGTTATCATTCGAATAGATTGTTTTACTTAAATTCAGATTCTCAATTATTAGCATTACCATATACTGGAGGTTATCCCCTTATTTATCTTCTCTAGGGGTTACCATAAATTATTCTCATAATTAAACATGACAAGTCTGTTCATTTAACCGTATATCATTCACATCATAAATATACAATACAAGCACCCCGAGGCTAATTTGCAGTGCACACATTCTCTGCTATCCATCCCGGTACATCACGTACATAAGGATTACAAATTCCGAATCTCTCAGGAATTGTTAGAATAAGCACAACACACAAAAATGGAGGCGAACATAATTCAACATATCCATGGGTCACGTACATACCTACGCTCCATAGTCAGCTGACTTATTAACTCACAAATAAGTCATTCTAGCATTATGTTCTTAAGGTACCAATCTAAATCCGGGCACACAAGGATTAGAAGGCCCTAAGCGAACGTAAACCTCTCGTGATAGCAAGTATGGTAGGTATGTCATACACATAAAATCATACACATATACTAAGCATGCACACATCTTAGTAATTACCATAATTTATTAGTGGTATACTTCTCATTCTTATACCATTACACGTGCCCCCGGTTTATATATACACATTATTCATTATCCTCATGTCGTGATTAGTTATTCGCGTACTAACCCACTATTACCATTTGGTTCAAATCATTCTTCCATATTTTACTCCCCAATATATCCCGAATATCCAAACTGTATCAATTAGTCATCAAGGTAATGTTATCTCTACAATTAAACAAGGTTACGGGACACTAGAAATCAAACCAGGCCAAAAAGGCCAATCTGTCAACTCGTTAGAAGTCTCGTTCGAACGAGGTCGTTCGAACGAAGTGGGCATCTAACGAGATCTCGTTCGAACGAAAGGCATCGAACGAACATTCCACTCTATAGAAGTCAAACTGTCAACTCGTTAGAAGCTCGTTCGAATGAGCTCGTTCGAACGACCTGGGCAGGCCTTCTAATGAGGTGACAGTTTCGAGCCCGGAATTTTCCTATCTCGTTTTTCCCAATTTTCTTCACCTCTAATCTCATATACACATCATTCCAACAGTATTTCAAGGTCTCTAATCATTCTTAAACATACTTAGGTCATATATTAACATAAATATGGGATCAAATCATCATAAAACACATCTAATCATCAAATCTCCCCAATTTTTCCCAAACCTGATGAACATGAACCCTAGAAATTTAATGTCTTCAATTTCCATAAATAAATCCATTTTTGTAACATAAAAAGTAGTAATTCTTTTAGTTCAATAACCCAATAACAATTCTACATGCAAACCTATATCAAAATCTGAATTTATAACTACAAATTACATGGGTTTTTACAAGTCTCCCAATACAATGCAATTATATCAATTTCTAAGCATGGAAGAAGCATTCGCTTGAAATTAATGTAATTAAACCACTTGCCTTAGATTATTCTCTGAATTTGGTGTAGAATGATGAAGGTTGCACTCTCTCTTTTCCTCCCAAGGTTGAAGGTTGAAAAAGGAGGTTGTGTTTTCTCTTTGGAAACTCTCTCTAACTTCCTCCTCTAACTCCCGTTGCCCTTTAGTTGGTTAGGTGCTGGTAATGGATTAGTGGGTCACTAAATATCCTAATATTTAACTCCCAAAATTCGTTGGTTAATTATCCTAAAATTTCAAAATTACCAAAATACCCTTTTAAGTTGTCGGTATGGCCCAAAAATGCCCCGGGACCCAAACTAAACCCCCGGCTAGTGTTTTCTGACTATTTCGAACCTTTCGGACTCGTTGGCGCACTCAAAATGACCATAAGGTTGATAAAAATAAAATTCATTTTTTAATTTAAATAATTACATTCCTGATGCGACTGTCACGCGCGTCCCAACAAAATTTCCCAAATTACCGTATTTCTATCTCCCGACAAATTCAATATTTTCAATATTCATATATTGCCATATATACACATTATAATCAAATACCAACTCACATATCGTTAGTATTTTATTCGGATTAATTATCAATTAATTCGCATTTAATTTAATTAATCCCATAAATAAATATCGATAAAAATGCGGGGTATTACATACTTCCCTCTAATAACAGAATTTCGTCCCGAAATTCGGAACTAAAAAATACCTGGTAAAAATAAATCTGGATAACATTCGCGCATCTCATCCTCGCGCTCCCATGTGGACTCCTCGACATTATGATGTCGCCACTGAACACACACTAACGAAACTATCTTTGACCGCAGTTTCCCCTCACTTCGGTCCAAAATTACAATCGGCCCCTCCTCGTAGGAGCTATCTGGCTGGAGATCGATGTCCTCCAAAGCAATGTGAGAATGAGACAAATCATCTCTAAGATATTTCCTTAGTGAGGAAATATGAAACACATCATGAATCATGTGCAAATGCTCCGGTAACCCAAGTCTATACGCAACAGACCCAATACGCTCCATGATAGGAAATGGTCCCACATATCTCGGTGCTAACTTCCCCTTCTTCCCAAATCGCATAATCCCCTTCATAGGAGATACTCTGAGTAAAACCTGGTCCCCCACTTGGATCTCCTTGAAGAACCTCTTTGCATCAGCATAGCTCTTCTGCCGATCTTGAGCTACCCGAATGCGACTCCGTGTCTATTCTATCCTTGCCGAAGTATCCTGAATCACTTATGGCCCAAGTAGTTTGTTGTCCCCCACCTCCAACCAACATACTGGGGAACGACAAGGTCTACCGTACAACGCCTCAAATGGAGCCATGCCAATGGTGAACTAGTAGGAGTTGTTGTAAGCAAACTCCACCAGTGGAAGATACTGCTCCCATCCACCCCCGAAATCAATGATGCACATATGCAACATGTCCTCCAACAACTGATTTGTACACTCGGTTTGACCATCGGTCTGCAGATGATAAGCCGTACTCAACCGCAATTCCGCGCCCACGGCCTCCCGAAAACTCTCCCAAAACCGTGAAACAAATATCTTGTCTCGGTCAGACACGATATTTAGGGGCACACCGTGAAGTCTCACTATTTCTGCAATAAAAAGCTGGGCATACTGTCCCGTAGTGTAGTCTGTCCTTACGGGTAAAAAATGAGCAACTTTGGTCAACCTGTCCACAATTACCCAAATGGAGTCGTGACCCCTCTGTGACTTAGGTAACCCCGTGATAAAGTCCATGGAGATGCTCTCCCACATCCACATCGGGACCTCTAATGGCTGTAGAAGTCCTGTCGGTCTCTGATGATCCACTTTTACCAGCTGACAAGTGGCGCATTTAGAAACAAACACGACAATATCTCTCTTCATCCCGCTCCACCAATACTGTCATCTCATGTCTTGGTACATTTTGTCCCCACCGGGATGTACCGTGAACCGTGCGACTCTGCCATCACCTCGTGTCGTAATTCCTCCCCTTTCGGAACTACCAGTCTCTCATTGAAGCGTAATCCCCCGTCTGAGCTAACGGTATAGGACTCGGCTACCTCTACTAGTAATCGAACTATCTGTTCCAGACAGAACGAGTCATTTTCCTGTGCCTGTTCCTGTACCACCTTCGTGACAATCCGCGGTGTAACAGTCATCACAGACATGAACGATCGGGCCACTGCATCCTGGTGTCCCAACTCCTTCCACACCCCTGCCACCTCATCTACTGGTATACGGCTCAATTCGTCTGCTACCACGTTAGCCTTCCCCGGGTGATATTGGATATCAAACTGATAGTCCTTCACAAACTCAAGCCACCTCCGTTGCCGCATATTCAACTCCTTCTGCGTGAACAGGTACTGTAGGGACTTGTGGTCCATGAACAATCAAAACTTCTCCCCCAAAAGATAATGTCTCCAAATCCGAAGGGCAAATACCACTGCCGGTAACTCCAAGTCGTGGGTGGGGTAATTTTTCTCGTGAGGATTAAGCTTACAGGAAGCATAAGCTATGGCCATACTCTCCAGCTGTAATACACCTCCAAGTCCTTGTAAGGACGCATCGGTGTAAACTAGATACTCAACTCCTGGTCTCGGTAATGCTAACACAGGTGCTGAGGTCAATTTGTCCTTCAACTCATCGAATGCCAACTGACAGGCATCACTCCAGATGAATGGCACACCCTTACGAGTCAGATGTGTCATGGGACCCGCTATCTTGGAGAAACCCCAAATAAACCTCCTATAGTATCCTGCTAAACCCAAGAAACTACGGATCTCATTCGTTGTCGTGGGATGTCCCCACTCCCTCATCGCGAATACCTTCCCCAGATCGACAGATATCCCCCGATCTGAAATAATATGTCCCAAAAACTGAACGTCCTTCAGCCAAAACCCACACTTCTCATACTTTGCATACAGCTCGTTCTGACGTAGCGTCTGCAAAACTTGCCTCAAATGATCGGCGTGCTCCTCCTCTGTATGGGAGTAAACTAGAATGTCATCAATGAAGACAATGACGAACTGGTCCAGGAACTCTCTGAACACCCTATTCATCAAGTCCATAAACACGGCTGGAGCATTGGTCAAGCCAAAAGGCATAACCCGAAACTCGTAGGAACCATATCTCGTTAAGAAAGCAGTCTTCGAGACGACCTCTTCCCTAATACGTAACTGATGGTATCCCGATCGCAAATCAATATTTGAGAAGAAGGAAGCTCCTCTGAACTGGTCGAATAAGTCATCGATTCGGGACAACGGATACTTATTCCGTATCGTGACCTTATTCAACTCCCGGTAATCTACACACAACCTCAACGATCCATCCCTCTTCTTAACGAACAACACAAGGGCACCCCAGGGTGAAGTACTCCTCCATATAAACCCCTGACCCAACAACTACTCAATATGATCCCGTAACTCTCTCATCTTAGCTAGAGCCATACGGTAAGGTGCGTGGGCAATAGGCCGAGTGCCCGACGTCAAATCAATCACAAAATCTATCTCCCTACTCGGAGGTAGTCCAGGTATATCCGGAAATACATCGGTGAACTCACTAACAACGGGTATCGAATCAAGTGGTATCACCACTTCCTTAGAGGTCTCCTCCTCTATGCAGTACGAATGAATGGACGATCCTCCCTCAGGGCGAGGCAACGCCACTAAAAACATCTCATGCCCGGGAATGGAAAAGATAATACTCCTATTAAAATAATCAATCACGGCTCGGTACGCAATTAGCCAATCCATACCAATAATGGCATCATAGTCGGTCATCTCTAACACTAACATATCAGCGGACAAAGTAAACCTCCTGATCTCTATACCCACACCTCTACAAATAAGGGAAATCACGGAACCCTTACTTAACGGTGAGTCTACACAAGTAGCGGTGCTCTCTGCGGTGTCTAATAACACAATAGTGCATGCAAATCTCATAGCAATAAAAGAGTGTGTAGCCCTCGTGTCAAATAAAATATGCCCCATAGTCCCCTGAATAGCGAACATACCCTCAATGGCCGATGGATTCTGTGGGGCTGCGGTCTGCTGAAGCTGATACACTCTCCCATACTGAAGCTGTCCCTGCTGAACTGGGACCGCTGGAATGGGTGGTAATGCTGCCATCTATGGTGCTGGGAGGGCGGCGGGAAACATAGGCCTTTGTGGCTCGTGTCGAGCACCCTGCTGCTGCTCCTGTGGGGCCTTGCCCTTATCAGGACACTCCTGATGTTTGTGGCCTATCTTACCACAAATGAAACACTTCCCCTAGAAGTTTCCCCCTCGCTGTCCCTGCTGACCACGGCCCTGGTGGCCATTACCATTTCTGCCCTGGCCTTGCTGGCCCTGGTGAAACTGCTGTTGTTGACCATTTTGACCCTGCTGGCCCTGATGGCCGTTCGGACCCTGCTGGCCATTCCGAAATCCTCCCTGACCGTTCCTGAAACCCCTTGATCGGAATATCTTAGAATCCCCCTGCTGGGAACCCTGATCACCCTGCCTATACTGACCCTGAGCTGATTGTGCCCCGCTGGCACCATTTCTCCCTGTCCTGCCCTGATGGCTGGACTCTCCTGATCGCTTCCCCTCTGTCAAGTGAAAGAGATGGTCCTGGAAATGGAGAAGTGTAGCATTAACCACATCAGAGTAAATGGCCAACGATAGATTCCCTAACAAGTGCTGACGGATCCTCCAAGTCAATCCACCTGTAAACTTCTCAATCTTTTTCTCTTCTGTCGGTATCTTATTCGGGACAATATTCAGTAAATTAGTGAATTCGGCCTCATACTCGCCCACAGTCCTTCCCTCCTGTCTAAGGTTTATCAAATTCCTTCTCATTTCTGTATAAACAGCTGACGAAAAATATTTGCGGTCGAACCGCACCCAAAACTCCTGTATCGTGAGAGTATCTCTCTCCTCCACATTGGTAATAGACTCCCACCACTATAGTGCAGATCCAACTAGCTTGAAAGTAGCTAGTATCTGCTTCTGAACATCGGTGCACTCATACATCCTCAAGTTCCTCTGAATATCCTTCCTCCACTGACTTGAAATCACAACATCGGAGCTGCCTGCGAACTCCGGTGGGTGCACTTTCTGAAAAGCATCACGTACACGTTCCCAAGCAGACGGGAATGCATGTACCTGAACTGGCGTGGCTACTGGTGCCTGGGGTGGTGCCTTCAATACAACGGCGAGAGCGACATTTACCGTTTGGGCTACAATGCCTGCAACCTCAACGGCATTCATGGTGCCCTGTACTAGAGCTAGCTGGGGCTCCGGCTGTGCATCCATGGGAACTCGTTGTGCACGTCGTGGAGGCATCTGAAATGAGAGTAAAGTCTATAAGTTCACAGTTATAAACTTAAAAGAGCTGAAGAGCGAAGCATACATAAAGGAATATAACAGTCTTAAAATATAGGGGTCTACATCAAAGAAAGTTCAGCGAAAACATAACAAGCCGTACAGATCCTAAAGGACACTAGAACCTGATGCTCTGATACCACCTGTGACACCCCGACTAATTAAATACCGGGTAGCTACTCCTTTATTAAAATTAATACAAAATGCCAAGTTGGTTCAGTTAATAGCATTACTCTCGAAAACATTTAATGATTACTAACCACCTAGTATTTAAAAAGTAAGTTGTCAAATTTTAAACTAAATCTGATTAATGTACGATAAATGAAATGTAAAAGAATAACATCACCATACACCATAAAGTCTCAATAAGTAACCAACAAATAATAATAAGTCCGGAGGAAAAACTCCTCACAACAATCCCACAAACTGAAATAAGTAAAACAGTGTAACCTGAATTAATTACATGACAAAAGTCTGAATAATCAGGAATATGAAATGTCTCTAATAGAAGTGGGCGACATGCCCTACAAATAATAAAACTGAACATGGAGTCAAGACTAGAAAAGAAGCGTCTACTAGCAAGGCCCTGTAACTTCCACAACAGCTACAGCTCGTCACCTGAATAGAATTCCTATGCATGGTGTCCTTGTGGCTGGGCACCGAAAAAGGTTTTTACAAATATAGATTTGAAAGCACACGGGTCAGACCCCGAAAGTGGAGAGTATTTTAAAAATAGCAAGCGCTTTAATATCATTAAAACAATGAATGCAAAATACATTTTAGGACGTGCCCTCACATGAAATACTCACCTCTCGACTAATAGTGTACTCCTAACGTACCGTACCCATCTAAGTGGTCTTTATATCTAACCAAACCGACATAAGTTCTAACCCATCTCCTCGATTCACAATATAAATTCCCAATGTTATCATTCGAATAGATTGTTTTATTTAAACTCGGATTCTCAATTATTAGCATTACCATATACTGGAGGTTATCCCCTTATTTATCTTCTCTAGGGGTTACTATAAATTATTCTCATAATTAAACATGACAAGTCTGTTCATTTAACCGTATATCATTCACGTCATAAATATACAATACAAGCACCCCGAGGCTAAACTGTGGTGCACACATACTCTGCTATCCATCCCGATACATCACGTACATAAGGATTACAAATTCCGAATCTCTCAGGAATTGTTAGAATAAGCACAACACACAAAAATGGAGGTGAACATAATTCAACATATCCATGGGTCACGTACATACCTACGCTCCATAGTCAGCTGACTTATTAACTCACAAATAAGTCATTCTAGCATTATGTTCTTAAGGTACCAATCTAAATCCGAGCACACAAGGATTAAATGGCCCTAAGCTAACGTAAACCTCTCGTGATAGCAAGTATGGTAGGTATGTCATACACATAAAATCATACACATATACTAAGCATGCTCACATCTTAGTAATTACCATAATTTATTAGTGGAATACTTCTCATTCTTATACCAATACATGTGCCCCCGGTTTATATATACACATTATACACATTATGATAAATTATATTTTTATTTAAATAATTACATTCCTGACTCGACTATCACGCGCGTCCCAACAAAATTTGCCAAATTTCCGTATTTCTATCTCACGACAAATTCAATATTTTCAATATTCATATATTTCCACATATACACATTATAATCAAATACCAACTCACATCTCGTTAGTATTTTATCCGGATTAATTCTCAATTAATTCACATTTAATTTAATTAATCCCATAAATAAATATCGATAAAAGTGCGGGGTATTACACATTTCTATCGAAAATAACAAAATTTTGTGATCGTACATAACTCGAGAGTTCACGATTTATTAAATTAGTATTAGACTAAATATAATCACTTAACATTAGATATACTAATAACACATTATTCATATGACATAAGATAATCATGATTTAAATATAATTTATCATAATTATATTCGGGTTGTCACAACTTCCCCTGGAAAATTTCGTCCCCAAAATTTAATATAATGGTCACTTACCAAACAAATGGGGATATTGTTTATTCATGATATCTTCCATTTTTCGAGTTGATTCTTTATTTCCATGCCTCACCCACGTATCCTTAACTAAGGGAATAACTTTATTTCTCAATAATTGCTCCTTACAATCAATAATTTCCATCGGTTCCTCGATGTATGACAATTCTTCCTTCAGTTCAATAGGTTGTGTTTTCAATTAATGAGATGGATCTGCCAAATACTTACGAAGCATTGATACGGGAAACACATCATGTAAACGGGATAAATCTGGAGGTAAAGCTAATCTATATGACAGAGTCCTAATTCTTTCTGGCACTTCATATGGTCCAATGTATTTTGGACTTAGTGACCCCCTTTTTCCCAAATCTCGTGACACCTTTCCATGGTGAAATACGTAGGAATAAAAAATAACCCTTATGAAATTCCAATGGACACTTCCTTTTATCTGCATAAACTTTTTGCCTGATTTTCGCTATCTTTATCCTTTCCTGAATTATTTTAATATTTTATGTCATCATATGAATCAATTCAGAACCCAAAAGTTTCCTTTCACCTACTTTATCCCAACATAAAGGCGTTCTACATCTCCTCCCATATAAAGCTTCATACGGAGCCATACCAATGGTGGACTGATAACTATTATTATACGAAAATTCTATCAATGGAAAATGATTATCCCAACTACCCTTGAAGTGAAATACACAAGCTCGTAACATATCTTCTAATATTGGAATCGTCCTTTCAGATTTCCCATTGGTTTGTGGATGAAATGCAGTGCTGAACTTCAAACTTATGCCCATGGGATTCTGTACACGAGGCTAAAACTTAGAAGTGAACGTTGGATCTCTATCTGATACAATTGACACTAGTTCCCATGTAAATGTATAATCTCATCAATGTAAATACCTGCATACTTGTTAACAGTGTAGGTGGTCTTAACTGGAAGAAAATGGGCTGACTTTGTCAATCGGTCTACAATCACCCAAATAGAATCATTTCACTTTGGTGACCATGGTAATCCTATAACTAAATCCATTGTTATATGCTCCCACTTCCATTCCGGAATAGGCAATGATTGCAATAATCTTGTCGGCTTCTGATGCTCCGCTTTCACTTGCTGACATACTAAACATTTAGCTACAAATTTTGCAATCTCACGTTTCATATTGTTCCACCACTAATACTCTTTCAAATCTCTGTACATTTTGGTACCTCCCAAATGCATAGGACAGTTCTTTTTTGTATAACCAATTTGATAACAGTGATAACACTCTACCCCCTTTAACTTGGGACAATCTTGACTTATATGGCCCTCAGCTTTGTAAAAATAGCATGTAACAGGCTTAGACTGCCCATTGTCATTCTCCTGTTGTTTATTTTGTTGGCCCATCGATCGTGCACCCCTAAAACTGCTTGGTGTCTTATTCTGAACATTATTTCCAGACCCTTTACCACACTAAAATCTTTGACACCCCTGTTTTGAGTACTCTATATTGCCTTCCGTTTGCTGAGATGGATCAAATCTACTCCTATTTCCCCTTTGTTCCCTATTCTTTATTGCATCATTAACATCTCCTTCAACCATCATAGCTTTGTTAACTAAAGAAGTATAATCTATGATTTCAAGTGCAGTGAGTCTAGACTTGATAACTAAATTCAAACCATCCTGAATTTTGGTGCATTTGTCCTCCTCGTTGTGTAAGAAACGTAATGAAAATCAAGACAAAGTTATAAATTTAGTTTAATAATCCTTGACCAACATATTCCCCTGAGTCAATGATAAAAAATTCTCTCTCTTTTTGCTTCCGATACATGCGAGGAAAATACTTTTCATATGAGACTTTAATAAAGGAATCCTAAATAATTACCTCACCTCCCTCCAGAGTAAGCAATAAATGTTTGGAAGACTCCCACGAATATTTAGCTTGTCCCTTTAACATGAAAGAAACCAAAATTACCTTTTGCGTGCCAGGTACATTCATCACCCCGAAGATAGTTTATGTGTCTTTAACCCAAGACTCAACTTCTAAAGGATCTACAGAACCTGAGAATGTTGGGTGGTTCAATTTGATAAACTTCTTGTATAGAGTATTCTTCTCCTCTCGTTGTATTTCTCTTTCTCTTCTGTCCAAAGTCTGCTCCTCCAAGTTTTTGGCTTGTTGTTCTGCTATTTGCGTCATAAACATGTTTTGTTGTTCTGCCATTAAAGTCATAGCACGAGCCATTTTTTGCATATCTGTAAGCTGTTCAGGAGCCCCTCTACATTATTTGGATTTTGTTGGTTTACTGTATTTGAAGACTCCTCATCCACCCTCTCAGGAACATTTGCTCCTTCCATTTCTTACTATCTATCCTAAACCATAATTATAGAAACAAGAATACAACATTTATTTCTAACATAATGGTTAGTATTTCTCACAAGTTAATATAAATGACCCACACCACGGTATTTCTATCATTGCCACATCTAGACTCTCTAACCCCAGAATAGAAAAACCTAAAGCTCTGATACCAACTTGTCACCCCCTAACCCCATTAGGATATAATTAACTAAATAGTTCACAAGACACACTTGTTATTTATTTATTTATTTTGTCATACACATTAAAACAACTTCAAGGTTAAAATGTGAAATACTAAAAATCCAATTGTTTTGAGGAGACATAATTTATAAAAAAAACTCCCATACCATTTGACTTAATTACAACTAGTACAATGTATAAAACAAAAATAACAAGACCCTACTATTATTTACACAACCTCCTAGACCTGGCAGTGGTAGCTTCAGAACCTGAAAATGTAAACGTATAAAACCAGAGTTTAAAAACTCAGTGAATGTACTACATCTCTATATAGTAAACGTACTATTTTAACATCTCAACATATGAATACATATCCATATCTGTTCCAAATTATTCCATATACATATCCGGAGTTAATAAACCCCATATCTCCTGCCCGTAGGCAATAATCATATCCATAGGTTTTAATAACCTAGCATATCCTGAATTCCATAGAAACTCAACATATCTTGACTTTTATAAAGACATATCATCTCAACGTCTCTAGACTTTTAATAAGCCACAACATCTCAACATATCATCACTTTTAATAAGTCATATCATCTCGATATATAATACGTACACATCATATAAAAAATCAACACAGTAAGTACACTCACATTGGGTTGTCAACTAGGTATTAATATTTCCTGCGGGTGGAGCTGAACTGGGTTGAATTGATCTTACACTTGTTAATCCAACTAAATCAGTACTGAATCTCAATCATAAGTATTATCTTAACATATATATGTAACTTTCAATGACTATACAACAACAATATAATTCTACTCAAGTCACATTCCCTGAAACATGTGTAACGACAAAACCATGGTATACGTGTTGATAAAGTTATGGACATTCAACCATAGGAAATGCCTCATGAGGAATTTATAACTAAACCCAAGTAAATATGAAAGCATACTTCTCAATGTATATGCACAAGAAACATGTACCCAAAATACTATGTGGAAAGAGGAGATAACAATATTCTTTTATGGGTTATCCAGTATGGCCTCAAATTATTGGTCTCTATACTCAACCATCCTATATTCTTAAATTGTATAAATACTGTAAGGACAATTGTGTCCATTAGCATTTTATATGTCGTACGCCTTTACACCGTTGAGAAAATTCAAGAAACATACGCTCATCAACGGAATTCGAATATTGAAAGCAGAAAAGGAATCCGGGAACAGATCGCACCGATCCGGCCCAGATAAAAGAACCGATCCGGTTCATCCGGACCGATCCGCCTAAAGGAACCAGACCGATCCGCCTGCTGAGGTGAGGCCAGTATACCCCGGATCCATAGCGAACCGATGAAGCCAAAATGCCGAACCGATCTGATGCCAACTGGATGGATCCGTCTTAAAAAAGGAACCGATCCGATGTCACCGGACCGATCTTCCTAAAGGGACCGGACCGATCCGACGAGGATAATTTCAAACAGATCGTGGTCAGATCATGTTCCGAACTTTGGGGCTCAAGTTCTCCTACTTAATCACACTACGGGAAGTGGTTTTTCCAAGACTTCTACACGATTTTCTGAGTTCCAAAACTCTAAAGTCTTCATGGTATTTGAGTCCATTGATTCATACCTTTGATTCACACAAATTCCATACCTTAGTGAATCACTTTGCAACCCAAGAACGCACTTTTGCTGTTCAACCCCTTGTGGAGGAGACCGTTCTTCTTCTCCATTGCAGCCCTACTGGACAGGGATAGTTCCAGCCGCCAGCCCTCTTGGAAAGGGATATTTCCAACCGCGACTACAGAATCCGATACCTGAGGGTAATTCTTAGTCAACTTGTATTTTCATAGTAATCCGATTGTAAGTCGTTCTCTTACAAATTATAGTGAAAATAAATGGTTTTGCCCCTGTGGGGGATTTTTCCTTAATTGCATGTGTTTGAATGTTCTTGCCTAGATTATCAATTTATTCAATCACATACTGGTGCATGTTTAGGGTTTGTTCGTGTTAAAAGGGTTTTATATATAATTTGATCATTTGAACGCGAGCACACACGTCTTCAAATTGTTTTATCATGCATGCTATATTTTATTGAATAAATCATCTAGATGCATGTCTTAGGGTTTAACTAAAATTTGGGTTTAATTAAAATTGGATTTTATTTGAGAAGTCGCAATATTTCCGCTTTAGCTGCACACCTGCTTGGGTTCGCAAGAGTCATGACCCTTCTGCCATTGTTGGTGATCCCACTCTAGGAGTCAAGACTCGTGCTCAGCTAGAAAACGTTGTTAGCCACCTTTTCTACACGTCCAAAGTCGAGCCCAAGAACCATAAAGAAGCACTCAAGGATGAACATTGGATATCTGCTATGCAGGATGAGTTGCTTCAGTTTAAAAAGAAAAATGTCTGGGAATTAGTCCCCCGACCTAGTGAGACTAATGTGATAGGTACCCGATGGATTTTCAAGAACAAAATGGATGAATATGTTACCATAATCAGAAATAAGGCTAGGTTGGTTGCTCAAGGCTACACATAGATGGAGGGTGTAGACTTTGGGGAGACATTTGCTCCTATTGCGAGGCTTGAGTCCGTCCGTCTTCTTCTCGCCATCGCATGTCATCTGCGCTTAAAGGTCTATCAGATGGATGTCAAGAGTGCCTTTCTGAATGGCATTCTATAGGAGGATGTTTATGGGGAACAACCAAAAGGGTTTGAAGACCCTCAGCACCCTGAGCACGTCTACTATTTGAGGAAAGCCTTGTATGGTTTGAAGCAAGCACCCCGTGCTTGGTACAAGAGGCTTACTTCCTATCTCTTAGCTCGTGGCTTCAAGAGAGGGGGAGTAGATATGACATTGTTCGTCAGGAGAGATGACGGTGCTATTTTGGTTGCCTAGGTCTATGTGGATGACATAGTCTTTGGATCCACTTGCTCCCAACATGCTCACCACTTTGAGGAGGAGATGAAAAGTGAGTTTGAGATGAGCATGGTTGGTGATCTTACATTCTTCCTTGGTCTCCAGGTTCGTCAGCTAGAGGATGGTATGTTCATCTCCCAATCCAAGTATGCTAGAGACCTAGTGAAAAAATATGGTTTAGACTCCGCTAATCATGCACGTACACCTATGAGTACCACTACCAAGCTTAGTAAGGACACTTCAGGCAAGGACGTAGAGCAAACCTTATATCGGAGTATGATAGGTAATCTTCTCTACTTGACTTCCAGTCGTCCCGACATCGCCTTTAGTGTTGGAGACTGTAAGCGATATCAGGCATCCCCAAAAGAGTCACATTTACTTGCTCTAAAACATATTATTAAATACGTGAGTGGGACTCTCTCATACGGGATTTGGTATTCCTTTGATACCGATGACCGTCTGTCCGCCTATTCGGATGCCAATTGGGATGGGGATGTAGATGGATGTAGGAGCACTTCTGGTGGGTGTTTCTATTTTGATTCTGCTCTTGTCTCCTAGCTGATCAAGAAGCAAAATTCCATCTCTTTGTCCACTGCGGAGGCTGAGTACATAGCCGCCGGGAGTTGTTGCACACAACTCTTGTGGATGAAGCAAATGCTGGAGGATTATGGGATATCACAGGACACCATGACCATTTCCTGTGATAACACGAGCGCGATACACATATCCCGCAATCCAGTCCAGCATTCGCGCACAAAACACATCAGGATACGTGAGCACTTTATACGTCTGTTAGTTGAAGAGAAAGTCGTATCCCTGAGTTTCGTTCCTACCGACCGTCAGTTAGCCGATATTTTCACGAAACCTCTAGACGCCCTTAGATTTGAGAGTCTTAGGAAGTCTTTGGGGGTTTGCACAGTTGACTGAGGGGTTGGTCTATGTCTAGAATAGGATGCTTCTTCATGTTCATATCATATGCTTCCTATTGCTAGTTTGTTTTATATGTACCATTGCTTAGTTGTACAGTTTTTATTTATTCGTTTTGCTTTGTATATTTCTTTTGAAAAATATAAAAAGATTTTCCTTTGATAAAATTTTTGAAAAAGACCAAAAAGATTTTTTATTTTTGCTACTTTTATGGCTGAGCATTTAAGATAGCCAAGTCACAACTTCATTCCATATCTCCATGTGACTGTTTGATATAGATTTGAGAGGCTACATCATTTCATCCATGTGCTTTACATTGTATGGAGTCTTTGAGATGTAATTCGTGTTATCTTCCTACATGTTTGACTCCTATATCCTTTATTGCACACATGCACGGGTATATTTGATTGTTGCACTTGTCAATCTCATGTTGGCTTGAGTGTTTCCATCTCAATCCTGTCTATACAATGTATAAAATGCGATAAAACTTGACAAGATTGGAATGCATGTAAAAACCGTTTTGGTGAGACTGTGTGTTTTTGAATAACGGGGAGGGGCTTCGAAAGGTCATTATCTATCCTTTGCGCAAAAGCCACCATTAAAAAGGACCTAAAAAATAGAGGAATTTTAATATCCGAGGTCTAAAGAGGTTAAAAGAGCCCAAAAAAATTTATAGGTTCATGACAAATATGGGTCACTTAGGTTTCACCATCAATTCTCCAAAGTTTGAGAATTTAGAATGCCTCTATTCAAAATAATATCTGAGGGAGTTTGGTTGGAGAATATAAACGGGTTTGCACTTCCTTGAAAGTCCTGAAAAAGCATAAAATCATTTTGGACGTTATTGGTGTGAAAATCATTTTGAGCTTTGATTTGTTGATTTGATTGAGTTAATATCTTATATTGTCATTCTTTTACACCAAAGGAAGCATTTGAGTTCATTTGCTAGGAATATCCAATATTCATCGTGCACATATGTCATGTTTGTATCATTGATTTTCCTATCGAATTCGATCACACCTCTTCCTTTACGCTATCATCGACTTGGTTGTTGTGTGTTCATTCATGGTGTGATATTATCTTTGTGACATCCCACACTTGCTTATTTGAATTATTTCTCTCATTTGTCTATTTGGGGACATCATAAAAAGGGGGAGAAAGAATTATCTTATTATGGGGGAGATTTGAAATTTTGAGCTTTGTTCATAAATTGGTATATATGTTTATCTCATTTCAAACTCGATATGTCACTTGGTATTTTTGCTTTTTCTCATGTGTGTAGGTACTACATGGATTATCATTATATTGCACACCCTGATGAAAAAAGCGTTGAGATTCCTGAAGATTTGAAGAACAAACGATGCAGTCTTATTCACTTGTACTCTTTCAGTTTTGGGTTCATGGAAGGGTAGATTTGTATAGGCAATTTTTTTATGATTGATAATTCGGATGTTTGTTTTTATGTATGTACCGGCATAGACATAGGGGGAGATTTGTAAGGACATTTGTGTCCATTAGCATTTTATATGTCGTACGCCGTTACACCGTTGAAAAAATTCAAGAAACATACGCTCATCAACGGAATCCGAATATCGAAAGCAGAAAAGGAATCAGGGAACAGACTGGACCGATCCGGCCCAGATAAAAGAACCGATCCGGTTCATCCGGGCCGATCCGCCTAAAGGAACCGAACCGATGCGCCTGCTGAGTTGAGGCCAGTATACCCCGGATCCATAGCGAACCGATGAAGCCAAAATGCCGAACCGATCCGATGCCAACCGGATGGATCCGTCTTCAAAAAGGAATCGATCCGATGTCACCGGACCGATCCGCCTAAAGGGATCGGACCGATCCGACGAGGATAATTTCAAATAGATCGTGGTCAGATCATGTTTCGAACTTTAGGGCTCAAGTTCTCCTACTTAATCCCACTACGGGAAGTGGTTTTTCCAAGACTTCTACACGATTTTTTGAGTTCCAAAACTCTAAAGTCTTCATGGTATTTGAGTCCATTGATTCATACCTTTGATTCACACAAATTCCATACCTTAGTGAATCACTTTGCAACCCAAGAACGCACTTTTGTTGTTTAACCCCTTGTGGAGGAGACCATTCTTCTTCTCCATTGCAGCCCTACTGGACAGGGATAGTTCCATCCGCCAGCCCTCCTGGAAAGGGATATTTCTAGCCGCGACTACAGAATCCGATACCTGAGGGTAATTCTTAGTCAACTTGTATTTTCATAATAATCCGATTGTAAGCCGTTCTCTTACAAATTATAGTGAAAATAAATGGTTTTGCCCCTGTGGGGGATTTTTCCTTAATTGCATGTGTTTGAATGTTCTTGCGTAGATTATCAATTTATTCAATCACATACTGCTGCATGTTTAGGGTTTGTTCGTGTTAAAAAGGTTTTATATATAATTTGATCATTTTAACGCGAGCACACACGTCTTCAAATTGTTTTATCCTGCATGCTATATTTTATTTAATAAATCATCTAGATGCATGTCTTAGGGTTTAACTAAAATTTGGGTTTAATTAAAATTGGATTTTATTTGAGAAGTCGCAATATTTCCGCTGTAGCTGCACTCTCAAATACAGGTGTCCAACCTTATCAATATGAAAACAAATAAGAATATACTTTCCATTACAAGTGAAGGTGTAATTTTTCAAGCTTCCTAGGGTAAGTTATGATCATTTCTTTACCACACAAGAAATCTGTCCTACAAGCTCCTCTATTGTTCCTTTAACTTCCAAGAATTTTCATAATTTTTCTCTAGCATAAGTTTCGATGATTTTCAACCCATTTTTCGTAAACGTACTGAACAGTACATAATTAAAGTGTCTTAATTTTTTGACTTCATTTGCTATATCAAAATCTTGACCCAACTCAGGGTATACCGAAATGAAATATATAAACAACAACTACATACCAACTTGCAACCATCCCTAAGGCCTAAATACAAGGATTTAAATACTAATTCTCGTATATGATATGAATATATGAGTCTACTTTCATATCCAATTGGAAATGATGAATTCCAGTAAGCACACAATGAGATATGCAAGTTTGAATACAAGGGATTTCAATACAAATCAATATGACCTGTAAATACCACTTATCTCACATAGGAACCAATACATATTATCACAAATGATGATAGAATTTTTATCAATGATTCCCGATTTATATACTTTTAAATAAGTATAATACAAGATTAAACAATAGTAGTGTGGCCATCCCCGATCCTCATCGCGGGCGGGCGCGTAAAGGAGGATCCTCGAGTCTTATGTGTCCCTCTCGAGAGCGCTTCGGTCGACGTCGTTTGAGATGAGGTGTAAAAATATAGAGCGATTTAGAGTCTCCAGTTAATTTTACTCAAAATAGACAAAAGAAAAAAGGGGAAGCCATCCCAAATTACGGCATCCAAAGAGATACTGGTGCATATGAAACTAAAATGATTCGAGAAGGGTTCAGAGGCTAAGTTGCGAAATAAGAAGGTGTTAGGCAACCATTTCTCCCTTCAGAGTTCATAGATGTTTGCTATTTTCCTTTTTTTTTTATTTTTCCCATGATATGTGTGCATGTGTATATATATAGTGGAGATAGTAATCCTCGACTTGTATCATGGGAGAGATAAATCGAGTCATCCGTATGAAGGTATGATAATAATATTAGAAAATAAGAGTTACGCGATTACTCTTACGTTGATCGTTATAATGGAACAATAATGCTTATGGAGTGATACGTCACTAAGAAATTTTTTATAGAATATAAGAAAATTGGATTTAGAGAAGATAGAAAATAAGAGAGAAAGTGAGAATAGGACTCGAGTCTTGGGTTTTACCCTCGAGACGCCTACGTAGCCTATAAAGGCATCAAAGTCCACGTAGTTTGCATACAAAACGAGGGGTGGGGTTTATTCCATAAATTGAAATCGAGGATCTCTTATTTGTAAGTGTGTGTGTGTGTAGAAAAAGTGTTTTAGTTATGAGAAAAGTGTGAGAAAAATATGAGAATCCCTATTTGGAATTTATGAGCGAACGCTCTTTTTCTTGTTTTTTGGGTTTTGTTTATTTGAAAATAAGAGATGTGAAATATTACTAAATAAAAAGTATATTAGGATGTTTGAGATGAGATATTAAAAGTGCTAGGTAATAAAACAAGTTATTGCGAATTTAAGAGAATTTGAAGAAAGTTGAGAAAGTTGGACCTTCTCTAAGATCTTGAGATTCATCTTGAATGTTGGAGAGCAGCCCTTGCACTTGGATGATGATGGAGAGTGGCTAATTCACCAAGTTTGATGAAAAGGATGATGAAAAGTGGAAGTTAGAAAGGGATTTGGATGTTCAAATTGTCTTGTCTTCGAGAGAGGTTTTTGGGCTTCGCTTAGAGTGATGTTTATCAAATCTGGATCCCCTACAAATGAGGAAAAGGCCTCCTTTCATAGGCCCAGGTCACTGCCGATCGGCATAGATCTGGTCCTGCCTATCGGCAGGGTCTGGAACCTGCCATTTGGAAGTGTGTTTCAGACCTTTTTGAAAAATTGGCTACCAAGGGCAAATCGTTGGACAAAATTACGCACGGGGAAGACCGTTGGAAAAGTAATTCAGAGAATTTTGAAAGTCCTTGGACCGCTCCCGGGTTCGGGAGTTGACTTTGGGTCAAATATGGCTCAGAAGTGTTTGTCAGTGCATTCGACGGGGAATCGTTCGGACGCAAATGGATCGTTAGTCTGCATGGTAAGTCTGAATTGTGAACGGGGTGGACCATTGGAAAGTTTAGGAGATGTACTTCAACATTCCAAAGAGTTTGACCCAGTTGGGAGAGTTGACTTTGGTCAACCGGGCCCTGGAAGCATTCAGTGACCTCTTGGAGTCCAACGTATCTATCGTCCTCATGGTAAGTCGGAATCGCGCACGGGGTGGACCATTGGAAAGGGATTTCAGTGCCCTTCGAAGATTCATTCAGCTTTGGTCGAGCTAAAGAGTTTTACTTTTTAGCCAAATGGAGCCTGGGAGTGCCCGATGGCCTCTAGGTCAGTACTCGGGGTATGACCTAGGTTTGTAGTGATGAAGGGAGGTACTAGGGACCTAAGGAGAGTTAGGGGTAATAGAATGGGGTGTCTACAGAGCCCCTCGATGGGTGATTTTGGAATAAATGATAACCGTCGAATAGAGACCACATGATGCTTTTGAGGTAGCATGACCGATTCAGAGGGTTGAGGCCAATTTTGAGGACCTGAGGGTTATGCTGGGGATGGTTTGAATGGCGATCAAAGGTTTATGTCTATTCTGAGGACCTAAAGTGATAATGGGGGATGAAAAATTTTGTTAGTCAAAGCCAAATATGTAGGCTTAAGTGATGAGGGTAACTGATTCTGCGGGTCAAAGCCAATTCTATGGGTTTAGGGTGAAGACCTAATAACCGAGGTCAATTATGACCTAAGAGTGGTGACGACCGAGGACTGAGGTCAATTCTGACCTAACTCAGGTGACAATCCAAGATCGAGGTCAATTCTAACCTAAGAGTGGTGACGACGGACCGAGGCCATTTCTAACCTAACTCAATTGACGATCCAAGATCGAGGTCAATTCTGACCTAATAGTGGTGACGATCGAGGGCCAAGGTCAATTCTGACCTAACTTAGGTGATGATCTAAGACTGAGGTTAATTCTGACCTAAGAATGGCGAGGACCGAGGACCGAGGTCATTTTTGACCTAACTCAGGTGACGATCCAAGACCTAGGTCAATTCTAACCTAAGATTGGTGATGATCGAGGACCGAGATTATTTCAAACCTAACTCTGGTGATAATCCAAGACCGAGGTCAATTCTGACCTAAGAGTGGCGACGACCGAGGATCGATGTCAATTCTGACATAACTCAATTGACGATCCAAGACCAAGGTCAATTCTAACCTAAGAGTGGTGACGATCGAGGACCGAGGTCATTTTTCACATAACTCAGGTGACGATCTAAGAACGATGTCAATTCTGACCTAAGAGTGGTGACGAGCAAGGACTGAGGTCAATTTCGACCTAAGTCAGGTGACGATCCAAGATTGAGGTCAATTCTGACCTAAGAGTGGTGACGACCGAGGACAGAGGTCAATTCTAACCTAACTCAGGTGAGGATCCAAGATCGAGGTCAATTCTAACCTAAGAGTGGTGACGATCGACGAACGAGGCCATTTCTAACCTAACTCAGTTGACGATCCAAGATCGAGGTCAATTTAGACCTAAGAGTGGTGACGATCGAGGACCGAGGTCAATTCTGACCTAACTCAGGTGACGATCTAAGACTGAGGTCAATTCTGACCTAAGAGTGGTGACGAATGAGGACCAAGGTCAATTCTGACCTAACTCAGGTGACGATCCAAGATCAAGGTCAATCTAAGAGTGGTGACGGGCGAGGACCGAGGTCATTTTTTACCTAACTTAGGTGACGATCCAAGAACGAGGTCAATTCTGACCTAAGAGTGGTGATGACCGAGGACTGAGGTCAATTCCGACCAAAGTCAGGTGACGATCCAAGATTGAGGTCAATTCTGACCTAAGAGTGGTGATGACTGAGGACAGAGGTCAATTCTGACCTAACTCAGGTGACGATTCCAGATTGAGGTCAATTCTAACCTAAGAGTGGGGACGACCGAGGTTAGAGGCCATTTCTAACCTAACTCAGGTGACGATCCAAGAACGAGGTCAATTCTGACCTAAGAGTGGTGACGATCGAGGACCAAGGTCAATTCTGACCTAACTTAGGTGACGATTCAAGACTGAAGTCAATTTTGGCCTAAGAGTGGCGACGACCGAGGACCGAGGTCATTTCTGACCTAACTCAGGTGACAATCCTAGACCGAGGTCAATTCTGACCTAAGAGTGGTGATGACCGAGGGCCGAGATCATTTCTGACCTAACTCAGGTGACAATCAAAGACTGAGGTCAATTTTAACCTAAGAGTGGTGATGACCGAGGACCGAGGTCAATTCTGACATAACTCAGGTGAAGATCTAAGACCAAGGTTAATTCTAACCTAAGAGTGGTGACGACCGAGGACCGAGGTCATTTTTGACCTAACTCAGGTGACGATCCAAGAACGAGGTCAATTCTGACCTAAGAGTGGTGGCGATTGAGGACTGAGGTCAATTCCAACCTAAGTCAGGTGACGATCCAAGATTGAGGTCAATTCTGACCTAAGACTAGTGACGACCGAGGTCAATTCTGGCCTAACTCGGGTGACGGTCCAAGATTGAGGTCAATTCTGACCTAAGAGTGGTAACGAACGAGGACCGAGGTAAATTGTGACCTAACTCTGGTGACGATCCAAGATCGAGGTCAATTCTGGCCTAAGAGTGGTAACGACCGAGGATCGAGGTCATTTCTGACCTAAGTTGGGTTACGATCCAAGGCCGAGGTGAATTTTGACCTAAGTGTGGTGACGACTAAGGACCAAGGTCAATTCGGACCTAACTCAGGTGTCGATCCAAGACCGAGGTCAATT
Source organism: Sambucus nigra (assembly GCA_949130495.1). Lineage (NCBI taxonomy): Eukaryota > Viridiplantae > Streptophyta > Magnoliopsida > Dipsacales > Adoxaceae > Sambucus > Sambucus nigra. The sequence continues at coordinate 374,716,879 of OX422214.1, read as the reverse complement.
CTAACCTAAGAGTGGTGACAACCGAGGACCGAGGTCATTTCTGACCTAACTCAAGTGACGCTCCAAGACTGAGGTCAATTTTGACCTAAGAGTGGTGACGACCGAGGACCGAGGTCAATTCTGACCTAACTCAGGTGATGATCCAAGACCGAGGTCCATTCTAAACTAAAAGTGGATAAAGATTGGATTTTAATTCTGCTGGAGAAAGTGCCTTGTAATTTTGATCTGAGCTGGGGAGATGATAGTTGGGGAAGCTTTTGTTTCTTTAGGAGGCCTCGGAGGAGGGAACAACCAATTTTGGTGTTGTAAAAACTCCGTTGGGGAAGCTGATGAGGCAATCCTTAGAGATCCTCTGGGGCTTTGCCGAGTGGAGATTCACTTGGTTTTAAGGATTTCGCTGGGAAAGAGGGGTTCCGCTTGAGGGAATGCAAAATTTTCCCGCTGAAAATGTTCTAAATCCTTCCTGGTATTTTTAGGAATTTTTTGGGGCTTTCTGGTATTTTATGGGAATTTCGGTACGAAATCTAAGGGGGGTGACGGTTGACATGGTATGAGGTGTGCCATTCGACAGTCGCACAAACTTTTGGACTGCCTCGAGAAGGTAAGGAGTCAATGAAGATCGATATGGTTGGGGTCAGTGCCGTCGGCATGGTGTTTGGCATCCTATATAAAGGGTGGGAATCCCTTCATTTTTTTCACATCTTCTTTGCTTTCTCTCTTTCCGTGATTTCTCTAGAAATCGTTCTAGCATTCCGATCTTCAAGAAATGGCCATTTTTGTGAGCACTTCAGTCCACAGGGAGTGGTTGACCGTTGATAACTGGGCGAATATGGAGTGAAGGGCCAGGGTGCCTCTTGCTTTGGGGAGTGAGAACTCCTTTGGTGAGTTTGAGCCTGTTGCAAATGAGCGAACTTTATTGCGGGAGCCATCGCGTCATCGCTCTTTGAGAGTGAATCCTGGCGGTTATGTAAGTAACCCGACCTTTGGAATTCCTCTCTTTTTGGTGATTTTTCTTTCTTTCTTGACTTCTGTTGAGATTTTTCCTTTTTGCCAGTTTGATATTTCTTTAGAAAACATGCACGCCCACAGGAAGACGGGGCTCAGGGATGTCTAGAAGCATCTCCCACCTGTGGTGCATTGGGTGATATCATCAGCGGGTTTTGGGAGGTTGGCATCGGCGCTGGATGAGATGCCTCGTTCGACAGCAGTCCTGTGCGCTTTGGGGGAGAGGTGGTGGGATACTACTCACACCTTCCATTTAGGCTTCGGGGAGATGATTGTGACTCCCATAGATGTGCAGCAGCTGTTGGGGCTGGATTGTGATGGAGAGCTGATAGAGGTGGGTCGCTCTTTGCGGGGGAGACCGGAGGCAGTGCATGTAAGGAGGATAGTTTCTGGGGATTCTATCCGGTTGTTCCTACTGAAGGAAGTCCTGTTGGGTAGGGTGATTGATGTGGAGGATGGGATGCAAGTGAGGCAGATGGCCTGGTTATTTATTTTGCTGGTGTTGGGAGGTTTTATGGTGGCATCGAGCGGCGACGTCTTCCATTTGTGGTTCTTTCCATACTTGAGGATGTTTTTGAACATCCCTTTCTATGATTATGGGAGTCTAACTTTGGCGACCCTTTACTCTTCTCTGGATGCATTCAGTCGGTGCTGCCGGCAGACCTTTACTGGAGCCATGTACCATCTTGAGGTATTCTTCAGTTTGCGCATTTCTTTTCATGCATTTGCATTTTCCTTTCATGAATTCGCATTTTCCTTATGCGTCTCTTTTTGTTTGTGAATTCTTATATTTGACAGAAGTTGTTTTATGAGGTGACTTGGTGCAATACCCCGCTGATCGCTCTGAATGATGACACTATTGGGGACTCCTACCGATTGTATCGATGTCGTAAGGCCAATCGATAGTAGAACGGATCTCTCTCTCTGGAGGCGGTGCGTCAGGTCTTGAATGATCTGACCAATGGCAGGGTAAGACTATTTCCATTTTCAGTCTTGGTTTTTGCGCCTTCTGATCTTGTATTGATTTATGCCTTCTTGGATATTTTCACGTGTCCTTTATCCCTAGGGTACAACCATTCAGGATGTAGGGACGATCGGGGAAAACACGCAGATGAGGCGTTTACTAGCTGGCCATTCCTGGTATCTTGGGTAGAGGGTTGTTTGCCAGATTGCTGAGGAGGAGGTGGTGGTGCTACCTGTGCAACCTCCTACGTCTATAAGGCGGGAGTGACTACTGTCGGAGGATGCAAGGATTGCGACGATTATTGGCGAGTCCTACTTATTGTACACTGATACGGTTGCGTCGTATGACTATATAGACTTTGTGACGAGATGGTTGATGGTGCCCATAATATATGAGTCCCTGACTTTCCCTCTTGCGAGTTCGATTCGGGCATTGGGATCTTCTCGCAGTGGCGGTGGTCCGACGGCATATGCAGCGGTGATAACCTCAGAGGTTCCTCCCGTGCGATTGCACACTCCTTCATATAACATCCTGAGGGATAGTGCCTATGAATCATCGTCCTCATACGATAGGTCCGAAGGAATTGGGTTTGACAGAGGAGGTCCTCCGACCTGAGGTATACCTTTTTGTCCTTCTCTTTCTTTCTTTTCTGTTTTGTTCATCTCTTATTGGATACTGATTTTGCCTTTTTCTTGTAGCAAGTCTGAGTGTAGACCACTTGGCTAAGAGACATTAGAGACTGGATATCTTCGGCGACTTCCTATACTTGGGATGCGGTTCCTATTCCTTCTTGCCTGGTGCCATCTGCTTCATCCGGAGAAGCCTCTGGCTCGGGTAATGGTGGTGCATCGTCTCGCTGTAGGGTAAAGAGAGCACGTCGCAAGGGTGGAAGCTCTTAGAGAGAAAGGTATGTGATAGAGAGAGAGAGAGAGAGAATGTGGGTTCGGGCTGAGTCCCATTGTTTTTTCTTTTTCTTGCTATTACCTAAAAAATTGATGTAACACAGAAAATAAATAGATGCAATGCAATGGAGTTTTTATTATCTTTTATTAATGACGAATGAATGCATGCACATGCGTTTTTTATTTTGCTGCTGAGACCGTAAAAAGAAGTATTTTTAGAATTTTTGAAGGAAAGTGTTTAATTAAAAAGCGAAATTATATAAGGATAAAAAGGTATTTTGAAATTCTGTTGATAATATCAATTTATTTTTATTGAGTTTTCGGATTTGACAAAAGAGGAAAAAAAAAATTCTAAAAATGGGGGGTTGCCGATTGGCAAGCACCCTATCGTGCCTATCAATAGTTCAGTCCAGTCCCATCAATTCAAAGCTTTGATTGGTACCCTCTTCACCCTTTTGTATTTTATGGGGCACGATTACCCAATTCAAAGATTTGATGGCGGCAGTACAATTCTGGTACGCCGAAGACCATGTATTAATCCGCTTTGGGTTGGATGAAGTTTGTCCTACCTACGAGGAATTTTCTGCCATGATGGGTATAAATCCCAGTGTTTTTGCAGCATTGCCCGAATTTTCTTATTCTCCAAGGGATTTGTTGGTCGGGCTTCTTCATATTTCTCCTTCAGTGGCAAGATCACTAGTTGTTGGAGGAATGATCTCCCTTCCGTTGGTGCTGCAGTCCGTGCATTTATGGAAGTAGGTGATGTTGGATATGCTAGAGCCGTTGCTCTGGGCCTGGTTTCAAAATTTCTGCTAGTGACTAGGGAACAGCTGGTGGACCCGTAACTTGCAGTCATTACTTCGTGGATGTCATACCATCGCAATCCTGCGGCGGTGATACTCGCGGAGACCCTGAATGGCCTAGATGTTTGGATAAAAGGTCGTTCTGACTTTCTGAAGGGTAGACCCGTGATACTGTTCATGTGGTTGTCTAAAAGATTTCGCTTGGTGGCCCTTCCAGAGTATCCTTTGTCGGCTGTACCCAACTACTTTTCTCGTTATTTCTTCAGCGTTGGCTTGGATATTGAGAGCTGGGAGAACTGGTTTGTTGAGAATGGGGCTCAGAATATGTATTGGTCAGTGCTTTGGTGGGGGCAGTTGGTGCTTGTTCTGGAGCTAGGAGAGTACTCATATGTGTGGTTGATTGGTCTCAGACAGACCTCCTTTTATTTCCCTTGGCGTCTTCTGCTCCAATTTGGTTGGGCACAGGTCGTTCCACCTTGGACCGCAAATTTCTTTCTAGTGGAAGATTTGATTGAGTGTCTGCGCATGCGACTTGGCTCCTTGTGGTAAAATGGGCATTCGTCGACCTGTCCCTCTTAGTCTGTTGGGAAATTTTGGCATGTCTCTGGAGATTATATGAAGTGGTTGTGGAGGAGAGTAGTCAGCAAGAAGTTGGCAGTGGTGACTGGACAAAGGTGGTTTCTTTTATTTAACACCATGGAAGGGGGTGTTGTGGTTTTTTCAAAGCTGGTTCAGGCTTATCGATCGATGGAGCGTTTACGGAACTCTGTTCAGGTAGGGGAAATTTGGGGACCCCAGGATGTAGATGATGAGGCTGCAAACTCCTCTGGTCGCTATGGGTAGGACTCTTGGAGAGTTTATTTGTGTAATACGGAATAAATGTGGGGATTTTATTTGGCTTTTTATGGCAGTAGGGAGAAGGGAGTTATCCATTCCTTTTCTTATGTAATCTGTGCTGTAATTTCTTATTAATAAAATAAGCAAGTTTCTGATCATCCAGCAGTGCCTTTCGATGAATTTTGTAATTTCAAATTATCTATACCAATAGCTAAGGCATACTTAATCTTTTTGTTCAAGTATTTATTAGAATGAATTGTCGTTCTCGGAGATAAGAAAAGAATAGTATTTTTTGAAAAGGAAAGGGTCGTGCTCCTGTACAATGTATGAGCTGCCTAAGTACCTCTGGGGATTTTGAATTTTTTTTTTTATTTTTCTTAAAAAATGGTTTTTTGCAGAGGATCGGGCTCACGTAGTTCTGGGTAGAGGGAAATGAAAAGAGTTTTTTTTTTTAATAGAAGGGAGATGAGAAGAGTCGTAGCACGCCGAGATTCCAGACTAGGGGTAGAACTTCTTGAGACGGTCCAGGTTGACTGAACGATCAATCTCCTCTCCATCTAGGTCAGTGAGCATAGCGGCACCACCGGATAATATTTTCTTCATAATATAGGGGCCGCTCTAATTGGGCTTGAATTTCCCTCTAGGGTCCCAGATGGGTTCTATTATCTCCTTGAGAGCTAAATTCCCTTCCCGGACACCGCGATCTTTGACTCTCTTATTGAATGATCGCGCTATTCGACGATGGTATCCCTGTATGTGGTAAGGATCTTTCAATCTCCTTTCATCTAGGAGGGTCATTTCGTCGAGACGGCTTTGGCACCAGTCTTCTTCGCTAACTTTGCTTTCGAGTATGATGTGTAGTGAGGGTATTTATAGCTCCACGGGTAGGATTGCTTCCACGCCGTAGACCAGAGAATAAGGGGTAGCCCCATTAGAGGTTCATATTGAGCTTCTATAGACCCAGAGGGCGTACAGGATCGGGTCGGCCCAATCTCTATAGGTTTCGGTCATCTTGCTGATGATGGCTTTGAGGTTCTTATTGGCGGCTTCAACCTAACCATTGGTCTGAGGTCGGTATTGAGAATATTTATGTCTCTGAATCCCGTACTCATTGACTACTTATGTGACTTCTACTTTGAAGTGCAACCCGTTATTTGATACTAACTCGTGCGGGACCCCATATCGACGGATGATATTTTTCTTGAAGAATTTGGCAACTTTATTGGCATCTAATACTGCGTATGACTCAGCTTCGACCCATTTGGTGAAGTAATGAATGGCAACTAGGATGAACTCATGTTCATTTGAAGCCTTTGGTGTAACCTTCCCTATGATGTCGACACCCCAGGTGGAGAACGTCCAGGGAGAGGTCATGTTGTATAATTCTCTTTGAGGCAGGTGTTGAAGATTGGAGAACTGTTGGCATTTGAGGCATCTCCGGACATAGGTGGTCCAGTCTTGGGCCATGGTGGTCCAGTAGTAGCCCTATCGGATGATCTTCTTGGCAAGCATGTGATCGTTCATATGGGGCCCGCATTCCTTGATGTGGATCTTCTGCATTATCTTCTCAATCTTATCCCCTACGATATAGTGGAGATGAGTTCCATCAAAGTTCCTTTTGAGTAGAGATTTATGACAGTGCAGCACCCCGTATTTTTCATGCATTAAATATTTAATTAATTCGGGAATTTAAAATTACTCGTGAGTCGTAATTTTAATTGAATTAATTAGGGAAATTTTATTTAAATATTAATCGGTAAGTGAATGGTTAATATTTAGGGAAACTTATTTACTGAGTGAATAGTAATATTGTATTTACGTCATTTCGAGTATTAATGACGGGATATGTACTTATTTCAGCCGGGAGTCGGTATAGACTAATTTGGGTGCGAAATAAGTATTTTTATAAATTAATTAGGATGCTAATTATGAGCGTACGGTTGAGTCCAGATGGGCCAATATAGTTGAAAAAGTGTACCTGGGGGTAGTAAACGGGTCACGGGACGTTTTTAGGCATAGTCGGGCCCACACGGGGGCATTTGGGTCACTTGGACTTGTCCTGTTAGACAAAAACGGGATTAAGGTTAATTAAACAAATAAAAGAAACAAGGGAATGGCTGAATTAATTGGAGAAAATACGTAGAGGGTTAGAAAACCCTAACAGCAGCCAAAGCCAAATTTGGTGATCACAGGATAGCCATAAAGGAGTCATCTTCAACCTTGAGCACTCACGGTTTCAAAATCAGACTCTACGAACCCTAAGGCAAGTGGTTAACTTGTTATAGCATGTAAAGTGTATTTCAATTCATATTCATGTGATGTGTATAATTAAAGAAATTCGTTTTGGGTTTTAATGGGGTATAAACTTGGGGTTTTGTAAATCATGAATCTGATTTTCAAATGGATTAGAGGATCATATATAATATGGGTTGTGTATTTATATCTGGTAAGATGTGTAAACCGGATGAATTAGAGATGAATTTGGTGGAAAGAAATTGATGTTTAAATGGGTTATAGACTGAATGTAATTTTATCCCAAATCTGTGAAAACAGTAGAGAAAGTGAAATTTTGGATGTTGATGGACTTTATAGAGGTTTCATATAAGGTATTTGATGATTATTGTCGATGGGAATGCTTCGTTTTCAGTGTAGAAGAAACTAGGGTTTGGAGGTGGGCGTCCATGGCTGAAACAACCAACTCGAGGAAGACGAGGACCTGCTCGATCGATCGATCGAAGGGGGACCATCGATCGATCAATGGTCCAAAAATTTTGATAGTTCTCCCAGTTTTCCTTTATATGTAGAAAAATGTAATTTAATATGTTTTCATGCCTTCAATTGTTGAGTAAGTAATACATGGATTTAAAATCTAATTAATAGTGAATAAAATGAATTAGAAATTGAAGGTGGCTTAGTGTGACATCATAATTAAAATAAATTGGGAATTGAGGAAATTATGTGTTACACACTAAGGTCGAAGTTTGGAAAGTTTGTTTCGACATGGTTAAATAGCGGATTAAGTGGACAAGTCTGGGAACATTGGTTGAGCGATACCGAGATGTAAATTTTATTTAGGTGAAGGCTAAATAATTTAGAGTCGGGAATATAGACTCAGGTGTTGTTTATTTCGGGCCATGAGTGTAAATCCGAATATGGTGGTTGGGGTAATACCAAAGGAAATTAATGTGTAAATTAATTAATAATTCGAGTTGGACAACAAATTCATAATAAAATGGAGTAGGCTTGTGTCACGGACTTAGTACACGGTATAGCCGGGATATTTTATATATATATATATATATATATATATGGTCTGTGTTTTAATATCAGTGATAGATATTATTATTATTATTATTATTATATACTCTAGTGCTATAGGGTGAGGTTGCGAGTAGTGGATGAATCCCCTAGCTTGAGGAGTAGGGAGAGTATATTCTCAGGTCATAGTGTCCGTTATATGGGTGAGGGGCATATCACTTTCAGGGAAGGAATATGACCGCCTCCAATATATATATTAACCAAGTTAGTGAGCAATTCTGACTTGGCGTAATTAGGTTTGTGATTTCACCTAGTGGGATAGCACTTTAGAGAATTTATACCTAGTGAGACTTTACTCGGGGAACATACAATTATTAAACATTATTTCAGTATGTTTGTGAATACTGCAATATGACAAAATATATAATTAGGTAAATAATTATATATGGGATAATTAATGCAAAGTATATGATGTATCATGTGTATAACAGGTGTGAGTGTTATATGGAATTAAAAAGGGAAATGATTTAATTAAGTTAATGTTTATAATAACTTAAAAATCATGATTTAGGGCATACTCGGTTAGAGTAGGTTAATTGCAAGGGGTTACATAGGTGATCAAGTTATGAGAGTAAGACCTACATAAATTTAATTAAGGTGTTAGCAGTGCACATAAGAGGAGGGGTGAGGATATCCTCAAGGGAGTGAGGCACTAACTAAAATATGGAGAGCATGCATATTTATTTATAACAGCAAGTTAATCATTTGATAAATGTTTTTAAATGTTTTTGGGTACTAACCGTTACTATAAATTTTTTAAAACCTTTTAGGTGTTAAGACACAGGGACACCAGGCTTAACTCTAATTCAGGATATTCATTGTTGCAGCATATGTGGATGTTGCGGGAGTTTTGATAGATGCCTCATTCCTTCATTCTAGTGTAAAGACATCTATTAGTTATTTCGAGCATGTCGCTCACAGTTCATTTAGTTTCTTCAAGACTTGTTGAGATTGATTACTTGTCTTTATTTTATATTTGTTGGATTTTGGGCCGATGGTTTTGTTCGGTTAGTTATTTTAATTGTGTATGGTTGTTTTGGTTAATTGTGATTAATTGCGTTGTTTTATTTTTTCGCATGAGATTTTCATTTAAGTTAATGAAAGATAAAACTTGGCACCGGTCTATTTTTCTCACTTAGGTGGTTAGTAATTAAAAAGACGACAGTGATGCTAAGGATGATCAAACTGAGAAACCTATTCTAACTTAATTTAGGACTGATCACCTGGGGTTAATTAGGCGGGGTGTCACAGATGGTATCAGAGCATCAGGTTCTAGTGTCCTTAGGATCTGTGCGGCTTTCTGTGTTTCAGCGTAGCATTTGTTGTTATAGAGCCCTATTATTAGGACTGTTGATTCATTTTTCATCTTGTGAGATATTCTATTTCTGCTGTGAATATTTTTGTCTAAATTTTGTACTTATACAATTCAATCTATTTTAGATGCCACCGAGGAGACAGAGAGAGGAGAGGGTTGAGGCTAGGGATGAGGTCAGGGAGGCTCATCTGGAGCCACAGGTATCGCCACCACCACCCCACCTGAGTTGATTTCCACTACCCAGGTGGCAGTGATTGTGGACCAAGAAGTCGAGACAGCAATGCGAGCTATGGAAACTCACTTTCGACAGCCCCAGGCACCACCTCCAGTGGCACCAGCAGTTCAGGCTCCAGTGGGGCCACCATCTTGACAGAGAGTTAGGGAGACCTTTCAGAAGGGTCACCCACCTGAGTTTCGGGGTAGCAAAGATGTAGTAGAGGCATGTGACTGGAAGAAGCACATTCAGTGCCATCTGCGCATGCTAGAGTGTACCGAGGTACATAAACAGATTATTTCTACCTTTCGTCCATCGGGGGCAGCCTTACAGTGGTGGGAGTCAGTTACCACCGCCGAGGAGCGAGATTTGATGAAAATAGCAGAGTTCTGGGTGAGGTTCGATCGTAAATACTTTCCACCAGCAGTAGAGACCGAGATGAGAAAGAAATTCAATGATTTAGTTCAGGGTGATCGATCACTGGCGGACTACGAGGAAGAGTTAAACCGGTTGGCAAACTTTGTGCCAAATGAGGTGAGCGGTGAGGAGCGAAAGAAGTCGAGATTTATGGATGTCTTAGCCTGTCAGATTAGGCAACATTTGATTGAGAATCCGGTATTGGTTACGTATACAGATGTCGTTAATGCCGCACTTTTACACTGCCAGGATCATCGCTTCCATGCGAAGGGTAGCAAGAGAGTAGGGGAGCCGACCCAATAGGGCAAGGCATTTACTAGTGGTGACACAAGTGGTGCTCAGCAGCGGGCGGGCAGTCAGCAAGGGAATTAGGCTAAGAAGTTTAAGCCTGGTGGGTTCCGACCTTGAGGACAGGGGTCCAGGAAGGGGTGGGCCCGAATCAGCAGCAGCAGGTTTCATAGGGCCGTCAGGGCCAAGGGAACAATAGGCGAGGCCAACAGGGCCAGGGCCAGCCGCGCCAGAGCCAGCTGTGCTAGAGCCAATGGGGCCAATGACAGGGGGATGGTCAGAGACGTTGTTTTGTCCATGGCCAGCCAGGACATTTCAAGAGGGAGTTCCCACAGAGGGGCAGAGGTCAACAGTAGGAGGCCTAATAGGGGCAACGGGGGCAGATGTCGCTAACACCAGCAGCAGCAGCACCCGCCCCACCGCAGCAGGGACAGATGCACTACGAGCGTGTGTATAACGTCCGAGATGTTCCCAATCCCCCAGCGCAACAAGCACCGCCAGTAGTTGAGGGTATGTTTCTCATTAATGGTTATGAGGGTAGTATTCTTTTTTATACGGGAGCATCACATTCATTCATTAAGTTTAATTTTGCTAAACGAGACAGACTACTAGAGACCGCGGGTAGTCTTCGTATGTGTGTAGAGTCGCCAGTAGGCAGCGGGGCTACGATTCACTCGATTTGTCGGGGTTTGGACATTTCGATTGGGAAACTTAGATTAGCAGCGGACCTCTTAGTGTTAGATATGGAGGGGTACGATGTCATCTTGGGTATGGATTGGTTGGCAGGTTATCGGGCGACGGTGGATTGCTACGAGAGGACCATCGTGTTCTCCATTCTAGGGCAGTAGATGTTCTTGATAGCAATGCTGCTACGTGAGGGAGGGTCACGCACACACTTTTATTACATCGAGGAGGAAACCTCACAGGAGGTGGCTATTTCGTTGGACTCAATCCCAGTGGTGAGATACTTTGAGGATGTGTTTCAGGAGATACGAGGGTTGACACCTAGCAGGGAAATCGAATTTGTAATTAATTTAGCACCAGGGATGAGGCCAATTGCTCGGGACCCATGTCGTATGGACCCTTTAGAAATGTGTTAGTTGAGAGAGAAAATTGAGCAGCTTCTGGGTCAAGGTTTCATTCGGCGGAGTACATCGTCGTGGGGTGCACCGGTGTTGTTTGGGAAGAAGAGGGACGGATCACTATGGTTATGCGTGGACTATAGGGAGTTGAACAAAGAGACGATACGGAATAAGTATCCGTTACCTAGGATTGATGATCTATTTGACCAGTTGAGAGGGGCGTCTTATTTCTCTAAGGTCGACATGAGGTCAGGGTATCACCAACTGCATATCCCAGAGGAGGATGTTGCTAAGACCGCTTTCCTATCGTGGTATGGATATTATGAGTTCAGGGTGATGCCATTTGGACTCACCAATGCACCCGCAGTGTTCATGGACCTTATGAATAGGGTTTTCAGGGAATTTCTCAACCAGTTTGTCATTGTGTTCATTGATGACATCCTAATTTACTCGCGCACCGAGGAGGAGCACGCACAGCATTTACGTATGGTACTACAAACACTATGGGATCATCAGCTCTATGCCAAATTTGGGAAATGTGAATTTTAGTTATGGGAAGTACAGTTTCTTGGCCATGTGGTGTCAGAACAGGGTATTGTTGTGGATCCGAGTAAAGTATCGATGGTGAGGGAGTGGTGGCAGCCCACGACACCGACTGAAGTGCGCAGTTTCCTGGGATAGGTCGGTTATTAAAGGAGGTTCATCAAAGGATTCTCAAATATTATGGGCCCTTTGAAGAATCTGTCCCGGAAAGGGTTACCTTTCACTTGGAGTGATCCTTGTCAATTAGCTTTTGACGATTTAAAGGACAAGTTGACTTTTGCACCCATGCTTGCATTACCGAAAGGAGGATTAGAGTATCGAGTTTACACTGACGCATCCTTACAGGGACTTGGGGTGTGCTTCAGAAGGAGGAAAGGGATATAGCTTATGCGTCCAGGAAGCTAAAGCGCCACGAGAAGAATTACCCCACTCACGACCTGGAACTAGCAGCGGTCATTTTTGCTTTGAGGATATGGCGACATTATCTTATGGAAGAGAAATTCACGTTATTCACGGATCACAAATCACTTCAGTATCTCTTCACACAGAAGGATCTGAATATGAAACAGAGGTGATGGCTAGAATTAGTGAAGGACTACCAGTTTGATATTCAGTATCATCCTCGTAAGGCTAATGTGGTAGAAGATGCATTGAGCCGGAGACCAACTGGGGAAATATCAGAAGTCTGGAAAGAGAAGTGGAGAGAACTTTGATATAAGGATGATGTAGCCAAGGCTTGCATGTCAGCATTATCTATCACACTTGAGATCATTATGCAGGTTATGAGGGCTCAGGCAGAGGATCAGACCTGTCGGGATAGGGTGAGCCAGTTTCTAGCTGAGGGAGCATAGGGTTACTCGATCAGCTCGGAGGGAGGCTTATGCCTTAATGGGAGGTTGATTATGGCAGAGGATGAGGAGTTGAGGCACGCTGTTATGACAGAGTCTCATGGGTCGAGATTCACGGTACATCCCAGTGGGGATAAGATGTATCAGGATATGAGGAGGCAGTATTGGTGGGCAGGAATGAAACGGGACATAGAAGAGTTTGTTTCGAAATGTGCCACGTGTCAGCTTGTGAAAGTTGACCATCAGAGACCATCAGGGATGCTACAGTCACTTGAAATTCTAGTGTGGAAGTGGGAGAGAATCTCCATGGACTTCATTATAGGGTTACCTACATCGCATAAGGGTCACGATTCCATATGGGTCATTGTGGATCGGTTGACCAAAGTGGCCCACTTCCTGTCGGTTCGCACAGACTTTGAGACGACGTGTTATACGCAGCTATTCATAGCAGAGATTGTTAAGCTGCACGGGGTACCAATAAATATTGTGTCGGATAGCGACAAGATCTTTGTGTCCCACTTTTGGCAGAGTTTTCAGGAGGCCATGGGCACGGCATTACGTTTAAGTACAGCCTATCACCCACAGACTGACGGACACACCGAGATAGTCAATCAAATGCTGGAAGATATGCTCAGAATGTGCATATTAGACTTTGGGGGAGGTTGGGAGAAATATCTTCCTCTAGTAGAGTTTCCGTATAACAGCTCCTACCAATTCACGATCGACATAGAACCATTCGAGGCACTATATGGGAGACCTTGTCATTCACCCGCTTGTTGGTTAGAGGTGGGGGATAACAAACTATTGGCGCCAGAGATTGTTCAGGAGACATCTGCCAAGATAGAGTTGATCTGAGGGAGGATTCAGATAGCTCAGGATAGGCAAAAGAGTTACGCTGACGCTTCACGAAGACATGTGGAGTTAGAGGTTGGGGACCAGGTATTGGTCCGGGAATCTCCTATGAAAGGAGTGATGAGGTTCGGTAAGAAGGGTAACTTAGCACCGAGGTACGAGGGACATTTCCCTATTATTGAGAGGGTGGGACCAGTAGCTTACAGACTTGGATTTCCAGAGCACCATCAGCGGATACACGACGTGTTTCATGTGGCATCGCTGAAGAAATATTGCAGGAACGAGAGGGCCTTCTAGCACATTCCACTCGAGGAAATTGATTTACAGCCAGACATCTCATATGAGGAGAGACCAGTGGCCATTTTGGACCATAGTGAGTGCAAGTTACGATCCATGGTTGTTCCACTAGTTAGAGTACAGTGGGGTCATCACAACGTTGACGAGTCTACTTGGGAGCGGGAGGAGGATATGCGGGAACAATATCCAGAGCTTTTCACTGCAGGTATGTTTTAATTTCGGGGACGAAATTCCTTTGTAAGTGGGGGAGTATGTAACACCTCGTATTTTTCATGCATTAATTATTTAATTAATTTGGGAATTTAAAATTACTTGTGAGTTGTAATTTTAATTGAATTAATTAGGGAAATTTTATTTAAATATTAATCGGGAAGTGAATGGTTAATATTTAAGGAAACTTATTTACTGAATTAATAGTAATATTGTATTTACGTGATTTCTGGTATTAATGACGAGATATGTACTTATTTCAGCCGGGAGTCGGTATAGACTAATTTGGGTGCGAAATAAGTATTTTTATAAATTAATTTGGATGCCAATTTTGAGTGTACGGCTGAGTCCGGATGGGATGAGATAGTCAGAAAAGTGTACACGGGGGTAGTAAACGGGTCACGGGATGTTTTTAGGCATAGCCGGGCCCACACGGGGGTATTTGGGTCACTTGGGATTGGCCTGTTAGACAAAAACCGAGATTAAGGTTAATTAAACAAATAAAAGAAATAAGGGAATGACTGAATTAATTGGAGAAAAGACTTAGAGGGTTAGAAAACCCTAACAACAGCCAACGACACATTTGGGGATCACAAGAGAGCCATAAAGGAGTCATCTTCAACCTTGAGCACTCACGGTTTCAAATTCAGACTCTACGAACCCTAAGGCAAGTGGTTCACTTGCTGTAGCATGTAAAGTGTATTTCAATTCATATTCATGTGATGTGTATAATTAAAGAAATTCGTTTTGGGTTTTAAAGGGGTATAACCATGAGGGTTTGTAAATCATGAATCTGATTTTTAAATGGATTAGAAGATCATATATAATCTGGGTTGTGTTTATATATCTGGTAATATGTCTAAACCTAATGAATTAGAGATGAATTTGGTGGAAAGAAATTGATGTTTAAATGGGTTAAAGACTGAATGTAATTTTACCCCAAATGTGTTAAAACAGTAGAGAAAGTGAAATTTTTGATGTTGATGCACTTTATAGAGGTTTCGTATAAGGTATTTGATGTTTAGTGTCGATGGGAACGCTTCGTTTTCAGTGTAGAAGAAACTAGGGCTTCGAGGTGGGCGTCCATGGCTGAAACAGCCAACTCGAGGAAGACGAGGACCTGCTTGATCGATCGATCGAAGGGGGACCACTGATCGATCGATTGGTCCGGAAATTTTGACAGTTCGGCCAGTTTTCCTTTATATGTAGAAAAATGTAATTTAACATTTCTTCATGCCTTAAATTGTTTAGTAATTAATACATTGATTTAAAATCTAATTAATAGTGAATAAAATTAATTAAAAATTGAAGGTGGCTTAGTGTGACATCATAATTAAAATAAATTGGGATTTCAGGAAATTAGGTGTGACACACTAAGGTAGAATTTTGGAAAGTTTGTTTCGACATGGTTAAATAACGGATTGAGTGGACAACTCCGGGAACATTGGTTGAGCGATACCGAGATACAAATTTTATTTAGGTGAAGGCTAAATAATTTAGTGTCGAGAATATAGACTCGGGTGTTGTTTATTTCGGGCCATGAGTGTAAATCCGAATATGTTGGTTGGGGCAATACCAAAGGAAATTAATGTGTAAATTAATTAATAATTCGAGTTGGACCACAAATTCATAATAAAATGAAATAGGCTTGTGTCACGGACTTAGTACACAGTAAATATATATATATATATATATATATATATGGTGTTTATTATTATTATTATTATTATTATTATTATTATTATTATTATTATTATTATTATTATTATTATTATATACTCTAGTGCTATAGGGGGAGGTTGCGCGTAGTGGATGAATCCCCTAGCTTGAGGAGTAGGGCGAGTATATTCCCAGGTCATAGCGTCCGTTATATGGGTGAGGGGCATCTCACTTTCAGGGAAGGAATATGACCTCCTCCTTTATTATATATATATATATATATATATATATATATATATATATATATATATATAAACCAAGTTAGTGAGAAATTCTGACTTGGGATAACTAGGTTATGTGATTTCACTTAGTGGGATAGCACTTTAGAGAATTTATACCCGGTGAGAGTTTACTCGGGGTAAATACTATTATTAAACATTATTTCAGTATGCTTGTGAATACTGCAATATGACAAAATATATAATTAGGTAAATAATTATATATGGGACAATTAATGCGAAGTATATGATGTATCATGCGTATAACAGGTGTGAGTGTTATATGGAATTAAAAAGGGAAATGATTTAATTAAGTTAATGTTTATAATAACTTAAAAATCATGATCTAGGGCATAATCGGTTAGAGTAGGTTAATTGCAAGGGGTTACATAAGTGATCAAGTTAGGAGAGTAAGACCTAGGTAAATTTAATTAAGGCGTTAGCAGTGCACATTAGAGGAGGGGTGAGGATATCCTCAAGGGAGTGCGGCACTAACTAAAATATGGAGACCATGCATATTTATTTATTACTGCAAGTTAATCATTTGCTAAATGTTTCCAAATGTTTTTGGGTACTAACCCTTGCAATAAAAATTTAAAAACCTTTTAGGTGTCTAGCCACAGGGACGCCAGGCTTAACTCTATTTCAGGATATCCGTTGCTGCAACATATGTGAATGTTGCGGGAGTTTTGATTGACGTCTCATTCCTTTATTCTAGTTCTATTAATTATTTCGAGCATGTCGTTCACAGTTCATTTAGTTTCTGCCAGACTTGTTGAGATTGATTACTTGTCTTTATTTTATATTTGTTGGATTTTGGGCCGATGGTTTATTCGGTTAGTCATTTTAATTGTGTATGGTTGTTTTGGTTAATTGTGATTAATTGCATTATTTTATTTTTCCGCATGAGATTTCATTTAAGTTAATGAAAGATAAAACTTGGCACCGGTCTATTTTTCTCACTTAGGTGGTTAGTAATTAAAAAGACGACAGTCATGCTAAGGATGATCCAACTGAGAAACCTGTTCTAACTTAATTTAGGACTGATCACCCAGGGTTAATTAGGTTGGGTTTCATAGACAGATGATGTACTGGGCGGCCAGTCTTTGGAGGGTCGTTCGGTCTTTCTTATTGGAACCCTCGAGATACCTACCATGTTTAAGTAGGCATCAGATATCATAGTAGCAGTGGGTTGGTTTGTCTTGCTTTTGAACTAGGAAGGGCGTCATTGTTATTCCTTCAGGCATGTCGACCATGGAGTGCAAGGTAGCGAGAGCATCGGCTAGGTTATTCTTTGCTCGAGGTAGGTAATGGAAGGTGATATCTCAGAATCGGGAGGCTAACTCTTCTAAGTGGGCATGGAAGGGTTGGAGATTTTCGTCCTTGACCTTCCACTTTTTGAGCACTTGACGGATGATGAGGGAAGAATCACCGTAGACATCAAGGTATCGAATACCTTTCTTGAGAGCAACTTTGAGGCCTACTATGCATGCCTCGTATTCCGTCATATTGTTGGTGCAAGGGAAATCCAATTTGATGGCGATGGGAGTGTGGGAGTCATCTAGGGAAATCATAAGTATCCCCATGCCATATCCCCTTTTGTTGGTAGCGCCGTCAAAGAACATTTGTCATCAAAGGTTATCTTGAACGGTGAAGAGGATATTTTCATCTCGAAATTCATAGATTCATACATCTGCTTCTTCTACGGGGTAATCATCTAGGTAGTCAAAGATGGATCTTCCTTAATGGCTTTATGTGTGACGTACACGATATCGAACTCATTTAGGAGCATCAATCATTGGGGCATTTGACTGGATAAGGCGGGTTTCTCAAGAAGGTATTTAACGGGATCCATTCGGATTCAAGTTTGATGGGGAAGGCGAGCATGTAGTGTCACAACTTTTGGATCACCGATATAAGTGCAGCACATGCCATTTCCAAAGCAGTGTACTTGACCTAGTAACAGGTCAATTTGCGACTGGCATAATAGATATCTCTTTCTTTACGAGAGTCTTTAAGGGATTGGGCTAGCAAAGCCCCAGTTGCAGTGTCGGTTATTGTTAGGTATAGGAGCAAAGGGAGACCAGGCTGTGGTGGCATGAGCATTGGAGGTTGGGTCAGATATTATTTTATTTGGTCAAAAACTTCTTGGCAGGCCTCATTACATACCTTGGTTGAATCCATTCGGAGGACATTGAATATTTTTTCACAGATGGAGGTTGGCTAACTGATGAACCGGCTGACATATTGCAATTTCCCAAGAAATCCTCAAACTTCTTCCTCTGTTCGAGGCGATGGATCTCAAGTATGGCCTTCAGCTTTACAGGATCTGCTTCTATCCCCTTCTCACTGGCCATGAATCCCAAGAGTTTTCCCTTTGTAATGCCGAAGACACATTTATGTGGATTGACTCTCATCTGATACTGTCGCAGTCGTTCGAAGAACTTTCGGAGAGTGGGAACATGACCTTCTCTAGTTTTGGATTTGATAATTATATCATCGACATAAACCTCAACTTCTTTGTGAATCAGATCGTGCATGATGGTTGTGGCAGCACTTTGGTAGGTGTCTCGAGCATTATTGAGACCAAATGGCATAACGGTGTAGAAAAAGGTTCCCAAAGGGGTGATGAATGTGGTTTTTTCTTGGTGGTCTGGGTGCATCTTGATTTGGTTGTATCCAGTAAACCCATCGACGATGTGTTGTCCACGCTCATGTCGATATTGGGTAGCGCATAATCATCCTTTGCAGAAGCTTTGTTTAAATCTCGGTAGTCTACACACATTCGAACCTTCCCTCTTGATTTCGGCACAGGTACTGTATTGTATAGACATGTGGGATATTCGATCACACGAATGAATCCCACGTTCAACTGTTTGATGACCTCTTCTTTGACCTTGAGCGACCATTCGGTGTGGAGATTTCTCAATTATTATTTAATCGACTTGTAATCTGGGGGAGTGGGGAATCGTGCTGAGCTATTTCAGGATAAATGTCAGGCATATCATCATAGGACCATGCGAAGACATCCATGAATTCCTTTAGCAATTCTTCAAGTTGTGCATGCTCATGCTCATCAAGGGTGTCCTCTATCCTAATCTCATGTTGTTGACTACTAGAACCGAGATTAATAACAACAGTCTCCTCTTCATTAACTTGAACGTGGTTATATTGTTTATTATTAACCTTATTTAGATCAGTTAAGAATTATTTATTTGCAAAATTATCATCATCAAATGTTTGATTAGAATCCAAATAATTAATGTAAGGAACAACAAGATACTCAAAATCTTCGTTTATTTAATTAATAGGAAAAACAACATTGAGAACATTATCAAAAGAGGTCTCGATTACATTTGAACAAGGATAGATAATAAAAGAAGAAATAGGGTAAACATTGGGGTTAGGGGATTTCAAGAGGTAGAATTGGCGCACCATGCCAGTTAAGGAGGGGTGTCTCAGCAGCTTTAATCATATGGATGGATCCATTGATGTAGTGCCTCAATGAACCATGTAGAGTGACAGCCCCGGTGTCTATAAGTTGAAGGAATCTTCAGAATCAATTTCCTCAGTCTCTTTGATATTTTTGATGAGCGGTTGTGCTCGGTGTTGGAAACTTTCGGCCCATGGGTAGCTATCTTGGAAAAAGATCTCCATTCCAGGCTTCATCTTCTTATCTGTGTGGTCATACCATGGTTCGGGAAAATCATAAAAGGGGAAGTCATCGCCTTCTTTGATGAATCATCCATTCAAGGAGTCTTATGGGATAGTTTGGATGCAGTCTAATCTTCTCTTTGGTTGAGACTGGTGGATCATTTTGAGTTCTTGTTCTGATGGTTGGTATCCCAAGCCATAAGGAGGGAAAGCTTTCTTCAGTTCGATGGGCTCAAGTATCCCTTGCTGCCTTTACCCTAGCCCCAGTCTAGGCATGAAGTGTATGTTTCTGAACATTTGAATCACATTGACATTACCATGAGGGTCATATTCTGGACAAACCCTTTCTTTAAAACCGTCCCCTGCCGGGAGTAGGAGTGGCTCAACTTAAAATCCTGATAGGAGCATATCATTTGACCCATGTTGTATCTCAAGGATTTGACTGATGGTGCTTGCACCCTTGACATTTTCGTCGTCGCCCAAAATGGTGATGACTCGCCCGTCGATGAAGAACTTCAATTTCTAATGGAGTGAGGAAGACACACCCTTGACATTGTGGAGCTAGGGTCGCTCGACAAATAGGTTGAAACAAGTTGGGATGTCTATGACTTGGAATTCAATGACAGGGTTTATAGGGCCAACCCTTATTACATGTTTTATGTATCCCATCACCTCCTGGCAGGTATTATCGTAGGCACATACAGTGGCGGAGGTTGGAGCGAGGTCGCTTTCTTTTAGGCCTAAACACTTGAAGGTTCTCAGTGGGCAGACATTCAAGGCTGATCCGTTATCGACAAGAGAGAGTGGCACGCCCTTCCCCATAACTTCGACGGAGATATTGAGTGCATGATTGTGATTTAGCCCAATTCTAGGATTTCTTCAGAAAATGATAGCATTCAGGTAGAGGTTAAGGATCCGACCAGATTTATCTCTTCTTCTGGTGTGGTAGAAGGAAGAACTGTGGGTCTAGTGAGCATCTTGATTAAAGAATTTTTGTGCAGCTGGGAAGACATGAAAAGCCCCTATAGAGTGATGTTAGCTTCATTTTTCTTCAGTTGATCGAGGATCTTGCTCTCCTCGATGGTCATCTCTGGCATAGGAAGGTTTTCAACGCCCTTCCCTTTGTCATTTGCTGGTAGTGATCTTGGAACCTGGTAATGTCTCCCTCATCTGGTCATGTGATTTACTGAAGAAGGGAAGAACATGAATCATGTTTCCTCGTCAATCTCAGGTTATTCTGTCACCCTATTTATTTCTTCGAGGAGTTATTCAAATGATATCATCCCATATATGTCGGATACTAGTCCAGTTCTTCCTGAAGCTTGTTCTTCATTCGAATCTTCGAATTCTCCCCCCCCCCCCCATCCGGTGGAAAAAATTATATCTTTTCATGTGAAGCCAATGCATTCAACAACTTTAACGCCTTCTTCATACAGGTCTTCCCATTCTGTGGGGATATGTATGGTTCAAGGGACCAAGCGCCCTTATAGCTTAAAAATGTTAAGTGACCCGGTGATACTACAAATGCTATTCATTTGCTCGAATAATTCTGCCATAATCTGGACAACATCATCTAGGCTGACTTCATCGGTTCGTACCACCCACTTGTCTGAATCTCGAGCCCATTTGTGGGCTTCCAAGAACAGTGTACTGAACGTGTGGCAATCGATGACCATCTGTGAGGGCAATGTCAGCCCGAACTCTAGGAGTTGGTTTAACACCTCTGATAATTCCATACTTCCATTTTCATAATGGGTACGGACAATGATGCATGCTCTGGTAAGGAGTGACAGTTCCTGATTAGCGAGGCTAGTAGGGTGTAGGATGAAATATGGGGAAATTTGAAGGTGGGATTTGAGTTG
This sequence comes from Sambucus nigra, assembly GCA_949130495.1. Taxonomy (NCBI): domain Eukaryota; kingdom Viridiplantae; phylum Streptophyta; class Magnoliopsida; order Dipsacales; family Adoxaceae; genus Sambucus; species Sambucus nigra. The sequence continues at coordinate 374,695,531 of OX422214.1, read as the reverse complement.
AGGGATCGAAATTTGGGTTTTATTCTAAGAAGATGGCATTGGCATGATTTGGGTGTGGATTGTGAGTAGTGTTTGGCTTAGAATTGGCTGGTGGGGCGATGGTACCCCAGTCAATGATATCTTGGATTATGTTTCGAAGGTGAAAGCACTGGTCGGTGGTATGGACAGCAATTTGGTGAAAGGCGCAATGAGCATCGGCCTTGAAGTTTCTTGGGAGTGGATTTGGCAATGGATGGGGATCCAAGGGTCTGATGAGGTTTCGGCTTAACAAGGCTTGGTAAACTTTGGAGAGGGGAGCATAGAGCTTAGTGTGTTCCCTTAGGATGGGGGCAGGGCGACTTTCTGGTGCCCATGATGTGGTTGGTTGAGAGATGTTGTTGATGGTTGAGACTGTAGAACTAGCAGGCTTATCATACTTTCTAGGGGTGAACTGTCCGGACACCTTCTTCGGTTCAACCTCTATTTTAACAAGACTTTCCTCGATTTATACCCCCGCTTCTCTGAGAGCTTAGAAGTGGGGATAGTATTGTCCTCCCATCGTCACTCATACATGGGGCAAGAAGTTCTTCTTCACTATGTTGACTTGTTCACTATGTTGACTTGTTCTTCCTCCACCGGGTTATGAAGTTACTGACTGATTCCCCGGGGTTCTATTTGAGAAGCTCTAAATGATGATGGGTGACCTCAATCTCTTCGTTATATTTGTACCGCGACATGAATTCTCGGACTACATCCTCTCAGCTATGGATTCTGGATTACTTAAGAGACAAAAACCATCGGAGGGCACTATCCTTCAAAGTTTGTTGAAATAATTGGGCCACCACTTCTTTAGAAGCCCCTTATAGAGTCATAGAATGATGATAACTGTGAAGATGAACAATCGGGGGTCCACTCCCTCTGAACTTCTCGATATTTGGCATCTTGAACTTCTCAGGTAACCTCGCTTTAGGATAAGGAGACATGTGGGTGTAGTCTATATAATTCCCCGAGATTCTAACTTGGTCGAACTTCTTGGTGAGCATATTGAGATCCTATTTAACTTTATTCAACTCCTGCTCTTTTGGATCAACAACCATAGGCAGGTTAGCCATAGGATGGGTAATATTTGGCATCAAAAGCTGGGCAGGCGGCGGCCCATTGATAGGAGGGGCACGTGAAGCGTGTTGATATTCTTCGGGAACCCAGATAGGCTCGGGTGGACCCATAGCACAAGGAAATAGGGACTCATGCTCTTGAGGAATAAGAACCTCATTTCGTTGCATCTCTTAGAACTCAGTTTGGAGGTTATCAATGTTTTACACGAGCTGAGCTAGGACTACCGTCAGATCCGGCTGTATGACTGTTACTTGATCTATATTCTCCATGGAAAGTAGATGGATTTCAGACTTGGAATAAGTAGTAGAGGAACGAATAAAACTTCGAGGAGATTTGACTGAAGACTGAAGCTAATAGGGAGCCAGGCCAAGGGCTTGAGATTGACCTGAGAAGGCGTAGAATGGGATTTATTTTTGAGAAAATGGAAGAAACTATTTTTAGATTTTTGATAAAGAAGGGAGAAATTTTTTTGGAGACGGAACTCAGCTTGATGATTATTATGTTCTCACTTGTATTTAATTCTCTTAAATGGAATGCCGGACGGGACCCGAGACTGGAAAAGTGGGGTTTTTAATATATGCGAAGCTACGGATGGACTTGTAACGAGGCTCACAGACAAAGTCCCATTTTAAAAATGCACAAAAATTTTGGGCGGCAGGCCGACTCGGAAATGTCTGTAGAGTTTCAGGTTGAAACCAGTAATCTAAAGTGCGCGTCTTAGGTTTGACACCTATATGGGGGTATGCATTTGGTTGGGTGAATTGGAATGGGTTCCCCCCTTTGGCGTGACTTCTACGATATACGTATTGCTCTTGCGAGCAATCAGTACGTGTAGACAAGAAATTTGATATACCTGAGTGTACGTGAATTTCCTCACTATATACCTCGTGGGGACGATACGTGTGAGAGAGAATTCAATATACTTGGTGTACGTGAACAAATTCCCTGCGATATAACTCTCGTCATGACTTTGGTCAAGCGGTACGATGCGGGGGAACCATTCGATATACGTCGAAGGTACTTGGACAATGGAGGGTGAAAGTCATATCGCTTAGGCTAACTGCGCCCTGCCGGACCAGCGCCCATCACGAAGTGACCCTCCAGTTACTGGGTAAAATTTGGTCAATAACCATGCTCTTTAGTGATGTCGTGTGAATCATGTATGATTCTATTATTAGTATCTTATGGTGAAAATGATTTTCATGATTATGCCAAACAGGGAGAAAAGTACAAGTACAAAAGGTACACCAAGTATGAATGGGTGATCTGTGCAACATGTGGATATAGGTGATCCTAGGTGCACGTGGTGTGAAGTGTACATGGAGAATTTTCTACAAGTGTGTGAATAGAAGCATAAGCATGGGATACACATGGAAAAGGGGAACATGAAGATATAGGGGACATAAACAAATTTAACATCCATGTAAATAAATTCAAGCCCTCAAAACATGCAATTCCCCAGCAGAGTCGCCACTGTGGCCATCCCCGATCCTCGTCGTGGGCGGGCGCATGAAGGAGGATCATCGGGTCCCATGTATCCCTCTCGGGAGCTCTTTGGCCGGCGTCATTTGAGATGAGGTGTAAAAATGCAGAGAGATTTAGACTCGCCAGTCTATTTTACTCAAAACAAACAAAAGAAAAAAGGGGAAGCCATCCCGAAAGACAGCTTCCAAAGACATACTAGTGCATACGAAACAAAAATAATTCGAGAAGAGTTCGACGACTAAGTTACAAAATGGGAAGGTATTAGGTACCCATTCCGCCCTTTCGATATCTCATGGATGTTTGCAATTTTCCTTTTTTTATTTTCCCGTGATATCTGTGCATGTGTATATATATAGTGGAGATAGGAATCATAGACTTGTATCATGGGAGAGATAAAGTGAGTCATCCGTAGGAAGGTATAAAAATAATATTAGAAAATAAGATTTACGCGATTGCTCTTACGTTGATCGTTATAATTGAACGATAGCGCATATGGAGTGATACGTCACTAAGAACAAGTATATAGAATATGAGAAAACTGGATTTAGAGAATATAGAAAATGAGAGAGAAAGTGAGAATAGGACTCGAGTCTTGGGTTTTACCCCGAGATGCCTACGTAGCCTATAAAGGCATCAAAGTCCACGTAGTTCGCATACAAAATGAGGGGTGAGGTTTATTCCATAAATCCGAATGGGGGATATCTTATTTGTGAGGGTGTGTGTGTGTATAAAATGTGTTTTAGCTATGAGAAAACTGTGAGAAATATATGAGAATCCCTATTTGGAATTTATGAGCAAACCCTCTTTTTCTTATTTTTTGGGTTTTATTTAGATGAAAATAAGAGATGTGCAATAATACTAAATAAAAAGTATATTAGGATGTTTGAGATGGGATAATAAAAGTGCTAGGTAATAAAATAAGTTATTGCGAATTTAAGAGAATTTGAAGAGAAAGTTGAGAAAGTTGGACCTTCTTGAAGATCTTGAGCTTTATCTTTAATGTTGGAGAGCAACCCTTGCACTTGGATGATGATGGAGATTGGATAATTCACCAAGTTTGATGAAAAGGATGATGAAAAGTGGAAGTTAGAAGGGATTTGGATGTTGAAATCGCGTTGTGCTCAAGAGAGGTTTTTAGGATTCGCCGAGAGAGATTTTTATCAGATCTGGGCTCCCCTGCAAATGAGGTGAAGGCCTCCTTTTATAGTCCCAGGTCACTGTCGATCGACATAGACCTGGTCCTGCCTATCGGTACCTGCCGATAGGCAGGGTCTGGAATGGACCCTCCCAATACATTACTATGTAGTTATGTCGGGGATTGATATTAGTTAGATCGAGACTAGAGTTTAAAAAAAAAATTTGACATTGCCCAAGGGCCTATAAAATAATTTTTTTTTATCTTTCAACATCCAAATCAAATACCTTATGCCCAAGACACAAGGTGTCAACAAACACAATACTCTTACCAACATTTACTTCTCAAAACTAACACAACCGTGAGCTAAAATCCCTCCCTCAATAATAATCCACTCAACTCGAAATCTTTTCAGTAACAACAATTCTTTACATCTTAACAAAACAGTGCCCCACACTAGGATCTTTCATAACTGGAACATTACATACACATAGGTCTAGCACAAATATAAAACAATAGCTTTACAATTACTATCCAACACGTCCTAACAATTCATACGTTCAAAAAAAGGCATAGCTCTATACTAGCACATCACAAGATAATCTATTCTCCCAAAAGATAATCATATAAGAGCCTCCTTTGCTCGCTCCTCCCTTCTGGGTCATTCCATACATAATAGGGTTATAACACTAAGCACTCATTACAATCTTACATGCGATACTCCCAATGCCCCAAAGCATAATCCTAATCACAAAGGAAAATAATTTAAATCAAACCTCTCTAATACCACTATATCTCCTCATCGATGGTCTGCCACTCAAAGTCCTCCAGCCTAAAATGGCCTTGGACCTGTTGTAGGGGTTTCACATCCAAAACTTCCTCAAAAAGTGACCCTCTACCTCTTTCAGTACAATCTCTCTTCGACCTATCTCTTTACAAAAGAAACATCTACCAACAAATCCTCCCTGCCCATCCTAAGGAACAAAACGTTGTTGCGGCCATTGATAATCCTGTTCATACGCTTTTTCTTTACTATCATTCTCTCCTCCAGACTTACTTGAGGAACCTGATTCTCTAAAGTTCTTACTTTTTTCGAACGAAGACCGTATTCCTAACACTGTAACAGTGTTGGATTCACTACCTTGACAAAAGTTACTAATGTTGGGTTCCCTAACAAATGCTGTCAAATTCGCCAATCTAAACCTCCCATGAACTTCGCTATATGCTTATCCTCTATATTTACCTCATCGGTCACTAAACTCTCCAATTGAGTAAATTCTTCCTCATACTCGGCTAACGTTCGATCACCTTGAAACACATCCATCAATTTCCTCCTCTTTTCCTTCTGGATTGCGAAAGGAAAATACTTTCGGTCAAAGAGTTCCCAAAAATCTGATATGGGCAATTCATCTCTCTGCTCTGATGTGGTGATTGACTCCCACTAATGGAGAGATCTTCCACTTAACTTAAAGGTGGTGAGAAATTTCTTTTGCACCTCACTACATTCAACCATATGAAGGTGCCTTTGCAAACTCTTCTTCAAACAACTTGTAACCATCGTATCAGCTCCCCCTGAAAATTTTGGAGGACTTCCTTTCTCTAAAGTCATCTCGTACTCTTTCTCCCGTAGGTGGACTTGGTTGGTATTGAGCTATCAAAACAATAAGATGATGTGACATCACAACAATGATAGCATCTACTTCTTGTGCCACCAAAATGGCAATTTCGGCTACAGTAACAGTCCCTATAGGCATTTGGGGTTTAACATTCTCAACCCTGCCCTGTCTGGATGACTTCTTTTCGACGACATCTGAGATTAAAGCAACTGTATCGTAACATCATTAAAGTGATTACACATATCAAAAGAAAATATAGGCCTACTGAACACAACAATCATAACAATAGGGATCAACATCAAGAGAGCTTACGGGAGAATGCAGAGAACCCATCCAAATCCTAAAGACACTAGAAACTAATGCTCTGATAACACCTGTGACCCCGCTTAAAATAATAATGGGTGGCCAACACTATACTAAAATAAATCAGGAATCTCAAGTGGATCATTCTCAGCATCTTCTGACGATACTAAATTAAACACAACTAACTACCCATTACTACAAAAAGAGGGTGCCAGAAAAAATATAAAAACAAACAATGCAATAACCACCCAATAATATAATAACTAATGAACAATAATAATGAACACACATATACTGAGATAAGAGAGAATAGTTCTATAGTACACTAAATATACACAAAAGAAATACCCGAATAAGTTATCGGGTCACAGACAATACAAAAGTCCAGTGAAGTAAATATAAACAAAATGCTACAACTACAACACTTGGGTGGAAACCCGATATACAAACAGAATCCTATTATAGATACAAAGATAGAAATTGGCTATATCAAAAATCTCGAAATAGTCCACAACTGCTACAGCTCCACGAATACACTTGATAGATAACATCAATGGCGTCCTTGCGGAGGAACACCTAAAATAATACAATATATACAGCAAGAGGAAAATATAAACGAGTCAGAGCCCGAGGTTTGAAAATATTTTAAAAAGTGCATTAAAATGCATAATAATTATAAATTCACTATAACATGATTTAAGTGGAGTCTCACTCTCCAGAAAATCCAACTCACCTCTCAACTAGAGCTCACACCTAAACATATGCACATGATCCTCAAATAATTTCCCAACACTATCTAAGGGCAATTCAATATAACCTACACCCAAATCCACACTCGCTTAAACCTTCATCCAAAACATAACCATAAACATCCGATCCTATCGTAACCCAAATATGCATCTAAACTTATTTTAGCTTATAAATATACATATACATATTCTCTTTCTAGAATTTATCGGATTCTAGACTTCTCCCAATTCTCAATACTGCACTCCATTTTGTGCGTGGGACGTCTCCCAAAGAGAAATCCGAACAAGGAACCCCCGATACAGTACTCCTTGACAATGTTGATTATCGAGTTCATAATTCCCTCAATGCACGACGCATATAACCCCAATTTCTTATTTAATATTATGCTCGAGTTTTTTTCTCATAAAACCTTGTTTCATAATAACATATAATTCTGAGTACAAAGGACTAAACTTATCCCCACTCCCAAGATTGCATTGCGTTTCATGCGTGAGACGTCTCGCAAGAGAAATCCAAATAAGTAACCCCCCGATACACTACTCCTTGACAATGTTGGTCGTTGAGGTCTATTATGCCATTGGTACCCCACACACACTACGAATACATTTGGGGAGCAATAATCTCTAATCACATAAATAAGATAATGCTCCAAAACATTTAGGGTCTATAACATTACTCTAGTTATAAAGCACAATCATTCAATCCCAACAATTAAGTACACATAACACACTTAGCGTACATATTAATATCCAAAATCCAATCACTTATGGATATACAAAATACTTCACAATGCTATCATCTTCCAGGAATAACTCACTTTATCCCAGGTTACCATATATCGGATTATTATCACACCGCAATGGTAATAAAACAAATCACAACGTGTGGGAAGTGGTCATAGTTCCTAACCGGAAAGTGATAATGAATCATACCCAAAACTTCTCACCCCCAAATAAAATCATACAAATACAATGGACGACTATGACATGGGCCCTGCTCCTCAAGCTAGGGCCCTCACCCACATCGCGCAACTTCCCATGATAGCACTGGAGGGTATGCTCACAAAATAAATGTACATATATCATTCACACAAGATATATATATACTATCTCATCATATAAATGCTAACCATAACACAAGGTATATACAATTACGCCATATAGGAATACATACTATATTACGCCCGTATGTAAAGGAAGTAAATTCATTCATAGTATATAATGTCATTATACTACCCGTTGCTAACTCGGATACCTTCCCATTATTTCACAATACAATCTCTTACTTGAAGCTCATTCATTACACCTATGAATATGAAAAGCCTCCTGATTCAATCAATATATTAATGTTATCACATTTGTGATTTAATCCAAAAGTCTAACGTCACTAAGCGCATCATGCCACTTTCTTATATACTCATAATTATCTCCAAATAGTAATCTCAATGATAGTGGGATTTCCCACTAGTCAATGCAATAATCTCCAATCGATACTCTCTCGGAATAAGACAATTTTACCCCAATAATTTATGATAAGGGAACTCCCTAAAAGTCTCCAAAACATACTTCTCATAACTTATGTAAAGGTTCCCAATCGATAAACCCAAACGAAACAGAGCAAAACTCACTCTAGAAAACCTCGCAAAACAACCATGTTTTCGAATCGATTCCACCCCTCTGAATCGATTCGGTCATAATAGGTTCTGCAACCGTCCGAATCGATTCGGAAAGGGCGAATCGATTCGGTTTGTTTAGTAATCTACGAATGGGTTGTTTTCTCCAAAACCCAGATTTTCCAAAAATCATTTTAATTATCTTCAGTCCATTTCTCTTCAACCCAAACATATATCTAGCGTCAAAACTCATTATATAATGCAACCCAACTAATTATACACCATCAAATCCATATACACACCTCAAATGCAAGATTTACCCAAAATCTAGGTTTTAACATATTTAACCTAAACTCCATAAATTTATCCCCAAATTATGAAATTAATGATACACAACAATTATTTAGCAAGTTTAATCACTTTCCTCAAAGTCGTAGAGTCTCAATCTCCCTCGAAATCGTGGATTTGCCAGAATTCCCAAGCTTTTACTCTCTTTCTATTATTTTCTCTCTTCCTTTCTTCTTCTCTCTTTCTCTCCAGGGTTTTTCCCTTTCTCTCAAATGAAATTTCTATCTGCCATAGGCTTTTTAATTCTCAACTCCAAAATATACAACTTTAAATGATAATACACACTTTAAATGACTCGGTTACTCCAATTCACGTTAAACGAACTTAAAATATTCCAGAACCCAAATAAGACCCAAGTACCTTCATTTCCACTATCTCAACCCTTCCGGGATCAACTGCACACTCAGAATCGTCATTCGAAATACTTTCTAACATCTCCAAATTTGACCTCAATTGCCAAAATTAAAATTCTCTAATTTAAATAAATATTATTTCTCCCAAAATAATTAAATTGTCAGTCCTGAAAATCACGGGGTATTACATGGTGTTGTTCTCTTATCGCATAAATGTTGATTATACCATGTAAAACCCTTTACTCGATATAAGATGTTAAAAACTCATTTTGCATTATTTTTTTCTTATTCTATTCTCTTTCCCTATTTAGTATATCTTACATGTTTCGTAAAGAGATTTATTTGTAAATGCATGATTAAAGGTATCACCTTTGTGGAATCGTAAAATTATTGTTGATAGATATTTGCACGTAAATAGTCATTGGTTGACTTTAGACATAGTGTTTTGTTGTTCAAAATCTAGTGTAGATTATATCAACATTAACTTTGATATTTGAACAAAATTTTCTGTATATGTTGTTACCCTAGTTCTTGCATTAGGATAAATAGGATACCTTATCCGGAAAAAAAAATATCATTAACCGTGTTGATTATATTTGATAGGATGCTATATTTTAATGTCGTGTATCTTAGTATATCATGTATGCTTGGTGGTTGTTATCCACTTTATTACCAATACTTCACCATTGGGACATATTTCTTATACACATACCTTGTAATATCCTTAGGTGTCTATAAATTATGTTTACATACCATGAGCTTTACGATTGTCATTACAACTTGTCACTACCAATTTCTTGTGCTTCCTATACTCATAATTGATATGTGTTTTACATTATGTTTAGTATATAATGAGTAATCCAACGTGATATCTCGATGATGACATAAATTTGGCTTGAAATTTCTTTATTGATCTTCTGTGCCTTTATATCTTATATCATAGGATTCATATCTCATATTACTCAATGTTCTTATTATGGTCACTTAGGATATACTTTATGTATTGAGACTTGTGCTTTCTAGTCATCACATATAGATATGTTTCTCTCGATTTGTGTTCATGTATTCTTATTCACATTGTACTATAAATCAATGGGTCATGAAATATTTAAACTTTTAATAAAATAAATTAGCTATATGGAAGGAATATAAAACACTTGTCATTTTACATAAATGCTAAAGCTATACTATAATGAGTTTTTATGTGATAAATAGATTAATGGGATTGTGTTGATATATATATATATATATATATATATAGCTTAACTTCCATCTTAATAACATTATGTGATATATTAGTCTCAATACTTAGATTATCTCAAATAAATTCACTTCTCTAAATTCTTCTTCATCTTTTCCCTAAATTTGCTAGATCTTGATTATATTATGTTTTCCTTTGTCCATTCCATGACAATAAGATGGAGAGTGATTCTCATTATGAGGAAAGGAATGTTGACTATAAGACTCCTTCATATGGGAAATATTTCCATAGAAATGTTCTGTTTTGGGAGAGACTTAATTAAGAGGGAGAAGATTCCGTAAGGGAGAGAAATTATGATCTAGATTAGTATCATTATGATATTATGACTTACTATATATTGAAATGAATTGGTAATCGATAAGTTGTGGAATAAAATGTACATGTTTCATCTTATTGATATATTAGATAAACTAGGTATATGATCCTTAGTGATTCGATGAACCGTGCTTGTATTGTTATATTTGGTATTCACCTTATTACTCTTGTTATCTTGTCAATATTTGTGCATTGGTATCTTGATGTCTTTGCTAGTGTCTTGATAGGAAAATAGGTTGCAAGGAGTTACAACAACTTTTATCGTCTTTGTCCATGTAATTTTGTTAATTGGGTGAGTCACATCATAACTGATAGATTTGATCCATTTATTTATAATCACGCTGTCTTTATGTTTTGTCACAGAATAGACAAAGGTATATGTTATAAGAGCACATGTATGCTTAAAGTCTCCATAGGATTATATTATCTTATTCCATTTTAAATTATAGGTAATTCATAGTTTAAGTTGCTCTGGAAAGATTCACATTGAAGATTTCAATAACGGGCTTCTCCATCTTCATCCAAAAAGGTATCTCTCACTTTCGGGAAAAGGTAAATGACTTAGAATGACTTAGTTTACCATTAATTTTTTTAAGTAACTCAATTTTTTTTCTTAAATTAGAATATGTGTTAAAACTTGCGTGAAAGTTATTTGGACAAATTGAACAAATACAATTTGAAATATACTTTTCTTATAGAAAAACTTTAAGTATAAGTGATCCTAGTTGAGAACAAACATACTTACGGTGTTTTTCAAATGTATTTTTTCAAACTTTTTGAAGGAAATACTCTTTCAAATTTTATGGACAAAGATGCGACTTGCCTTAACGTGTTATCATCGTAGCGCTGGTTTCTCTCACTGCAACGACATTTTGTCGTCGATTATTTCGTATAAATCATCCCTGACATTTGGAGTGACCTAGATATATTTAGAATTTTGAGAGTGGCCTAATGGCTGGCTACATCGACACTGCTTCTACAACGCCAGATCTGGCATAAAAAGAAAATCTACCCAGAAAATTGCATTGTAAATGTGGATATTCTCTTTTCCTGCCATTTCTTTTGATACCGTGGGGAATCAACCTGTTTTGTGTGGTTGATAATTTATTAGAGGGTTTGAAAGATTTTTTCCACAAGTTTAAAAACATCAATTTGATTCACTCTCTTCAATATCGAAAAATAAGTTTACGATTTTTCAAGAAAGGTTTTCATTATTTATCATGCTAAAATAAATCATATTCTCATAAGAGAAAAAACCATCTTTGTATTTTATAGATACCCATTATTATCATTGTACTTTATAGTTTAAATTAATTCTCTACTTTTCTCAAGTCTTGAACAAAACATTTTGAAAAAAATGTTCTTGAGAAACTTTAAATATTTTTCATATCTCAAAAATACTTTGCGAGTTCATATTATTTAGCCAAACACTTTTTAAAAGTTCACTCAAAATTTAGGACCCCCACACCCTAGGAAGTTATATCACAAAAAATTTATGTTCAAACTTTAAAAATAAGAAATCTATCTTGGTGCAAATGTTGCATTATCAATGGAAGTTGACACTTGCGGCGTGGCGAGTGGTCAGAGAGCGATCCGTGCTTGCTCTTCTAGATGAAGGGTGAATAACGTATCTTGTGGATGTTATGCTTTATTAAGTATAGTAGAGGTTCGATTTTGTAAGTAATTTCTCCATTTTGTAAAACTTTACCTATATAGTATAAGGTGTCAGTTCGACCCGAGGTTTTTCTCGTAAAGAGTTTTTCCCTCGTATGAATCCTCATCTCAAGTGAATAATTTACTAGTCCACGTTTTGATTTATCTTATATGACTCATGAACATATATTATAAGTTAAATGAAATTTTAAATCACTTTTTCGTCACTTTGAATCTAGTATTAACTTTTAACTAAATTTGGATTAAAGAAAACATTACCTCCATTTTGTAATAATTTTTAATTTTGGATAGACTTTCTATGCGCATATTCCTTCATTTTATAAGTTGAAAAAGATAATTTTATTCTTGTACAAGTGTGATGTCATTAAAAATTGTGGTTTAATCAATTACAAGGGTTTTTATTTTCCAAAGTAATAGACTTTGTCGATAATAAATGCGAAAGTGCATGTTCTTCATTCTTATTCAAAGATTTTTTCTTTTTCCAAAGGTTTTACTTTCGTAATAAGTTTTAAATTTGAGTTTAGTAAAACTTATAATTTCAAAATAATATTTTCATAAGAATTATGTAAATAGTCCTCTTTATCATCACTATCAGCATTAACATAAACCTTTCTAATGTCAATAGAGTTATTAAAAAAAATAAATGACATTAAAAGTCCATTTTATTAAGACTACACCAAAATGGTCAAATTGCAACCTTCAAGCGCCCAGCCTTGTCACGGTTAATGACCGTGACAAAAAACATGCATTTTTTTATCACGATCATTAATCGTGACAAGTCCATGACAAATACAGTTGTCACAAACTTGTCACGATTATTGACCATGAAAAGCCTATAAAGTTGTCATGGTCATTGACTGTGACATGTCCGTGACAATTCTGTCAGTAAAAAACCTTTTCCTCTTCTTTTTTCCCACCGATTTCAATTCCCTCTCTCTCTCCCTCTCTCTCCCTGTCTCTTTCTCTCTCTCTCTCTCTCTCTCTCTCTCTCTCTCTCTCTCTCTCTCTCTAAGCGACTGCACACTCCCTCTCTCTATCTATGATTTTGGTATGTTTTCTCTCCCTCTTTCTCTTCCATTTATGTATATGTGTGTGTATATATGCGTGTGTGTGTGTGTGTGTTTGTGGTGTATATATGCGTGTGTGTGGGGAGGGGGCAGGGTACCGTGTATGTGTATGTGTGTACATGTGTGTGTGTGTGCGTATGTGCGTGTGTGTGTGTGTGTGTGAGTGTGTGTGTGTGTTCTTGTGCGGTGGCCAGTGGCAGTGGGGGAGGGGGCAGGGCGGGGGTAGGTGGGGGTGCATGGGGGGGTCGGCTGTGTGTGTTTATATGTACGTGTGTGTATTTTTTTTAATTAATTTTTTATTTTTTTATTAGATATTTCCCCTCCAATTGTAGTCCCCTTGTAAAAGAATTGATTGATTAAATATTGATTGGTTGTTAATTTTTTTAGTAAATTAATAATTAGTGCTCCTTTCATATGCAAGTAGGATTGCCCCTCATTGTAAATTAATAATTGTATACTTTAATTTATGAAAATATTTAATTGAGTAGATGAATTAGAAGGAGTATGGGATACACATTTGTTATTTCCATTGTGGTTGGATTGTAGTCGATCGATGTTCGGTTAGTTAATTTTGAAAGTGGCATGACCCCTGGATTATTGTCCATATGGGGGAGATATTTTCCAACTTTTTTTAAAAATTACTTTGTATCACGAACAATGTATATGTGTGTGTGTGTGTGCGCGTGTGCTGGGCAGTGGCAGTGGGGAGGAGGGGTCAGGGCTGGGGGTGCGGGGTGGGCAGGGGGTGTGGGGATGTGTGTGTGTGTGTGTGTGTGTGTGTTTTAATTAAATTTTTATTGGTTTATTAGATATTTCCCCTCATATTGTAGTGCCCGTTGTAAAATAATTGATTGATTAAATATTGATTAATTGTTAATTTTTTTAGTAAATTAATAATTAGTGCCCCTTTCATATGCAAGTAGGATTGCCCCTTTCATATGCAAGTAGGATTGCTACAAGTAGTATATTACATGCATGAATTAGGTCATAAATACTCCAAAAAAAACTAACTACATAAAAGACATACGGGATCAACCTCGAGGTAATTAAACATTTTAAATGAGGAACAAATCTAATACCAGTTGATAATGTCATGTGCTCGAAACCTTTAATCGTGAAAGTACAAAAACAAATCGCCATAATCGAAGAGATGTTTTGTTTAATTACTTTTAGGCACAAAATATATAACCTAGTTCGATTTTATAAAATTTTAACGAATTATATAACACCAAAATTTATCTTCAACTTAGATGAGTAAATCTAAATGCGAAAATAAGGAAAATAATCATAGAACACCAATTCATATGAGGAAAATCTCACAACAGGGAAACAACTTCGAGCCTATGGAACGACAAAAGAACTATGATATATTATTATAAGGAGAAGACGAACACTTAAAATTACACAATGGTATGAAAAAATACGCATATTTGTCACCATATTTCTCGATGAGAGTATTAATAGCTGGAGAAAACTATATAAATGTGAATGATTTTGGATTCGTCCAATATCATTCGAAGCTATGCCAAGAATCAAAGTCCTCTTAAATTATAAGATGATTTTTTTTTTGAGAAACCACCAATTCTTATTTTACCACTTTCTATTATATAAGTTTTTGTAAAGGTTTTGAAATTTTTTAATATTTCGTTGCAAAAAAGTCTACACGTTTGCGAAAAAATATTTTAGAAAATATATAACTTCCAGGACAAGGTCGCGACCAATAAAGGTGTTCTTATGGGTGAGAGATAAAGAGTTGATGTAGTGAAGAACTAGAAAGGAAAGTCAAAAGAAAACTTTGGAAAATTTGGTAAAAACTCTGGGGAGTACATCGACTAGGGAAGCATAGCTTCACGTTAGTGAAGACGTACTTCATTGCAACGAGGTACCAGCGAAGAGACCCAAGTTACACAAGTTAGGAAAAAATAAACCATTAATGTTTGAACCATTGCAAATACATTAATGTGATAAGGTTATGTAACAAATACTTCAAAAATATATTTTATAAGAATAATATAGTGACATAAGTTAAAAATCTAAACTACAAAACTAAACCAAGGACACACTCACATAGATTTTTTTACTTTGAATGTGACAAAGTGTGAAAAGGTATTAAAGAAGTCCAAGTACCTCAACCAATTGGATTCACCAATATAAGACCATGTTAGTGTCGGGTTAATAAGTTGAAGCGTGTACGAAGCAAGTATACCATAGTTATGTTATGTTGGAAAGACCGCAAGGACTAATAAAATACATAAAATATATTTCACACACAAAATAAGATAATCTATTAATGGGTGCAACACATGAGTACATAAAAACTCGTACAGTTTACAAATACGTAGGCATGTTGTGTTATTTGGTTATTTTCCAGGGTTCGATATACATGTTTGAGTTATCCATATGTGTTTTAGGTGTTGGTTATTTTGTGCATTTTGTTAATTTGGATATTATTTTTGTGAAGAATAAACATACAGTTCAAGGGTAATGAACAAAAAAAAAAAATACTCTGAGACTAATATTTTGGCCCACGACTTTTGCAAAATTATTATTTGTGGGCTAAGGGTGTTATAAATTTTGTTTTGACCCATAAACTATGTAATAAGAGTTTTTGACAACAAAGTTTTCATAAAATTACAATTTACACACTAAATTTATCCAAATATGCTCCTTTGACATTATAAATATATAATTGGGTAGTAGTTGCAAAACATCCCCTAAATTTTGAATATGTACAAATTAACCACATAATTTTTAATATTTGTTGAACAATCCCTAAATTATGAACATTTTCAAAATAGTAGAACACTTGGAATTTTAAAAAATATGAAGCAACCCAAACTTTGGCATATTAGAAAAGAACCCTTAAACTTTTGATTTTGGAAATTAACCTCAATATTTGAATATAACTACATATTGACTTTGAAAAGATATTACAAGCCAATCCCACACTTTAGAAATTATGAAACAAATCCTAAGTGTTGTCTTAAACAATTTTAACCCTAAAGAGCCTTATTAATTAAATGTATGTTTAAGTAAATATTGAGCATGTAATGTATACATTACGTGTAAAGTATATTTCATAATTTGAACCTATAGGCAAAGTATAAATTGCTAATGTGTACAAGTAACATAAAAGGGTATTTATAGTAGTAATAAATACGGCACTAAGGCAAACAGTTTGTTAAAAATGGTGAGTCAAATGCAAATGAAAGTAAAAGAGTTTTCGCAAAGGAGATGATGTGAGTAAATATAAAACGTGTACGAAGCCCTATTGTGTTTTTCCTGAAAATTGATGGGTGTTGAAATTGTATATGACCTCAAACCCACATGTGGTACCCTATGGACCTCAAAAAAGAAAGAGGAGGGAAGTGTCAAATTGTGAGACAACTATTTAAAGTTGTTCGAACCATAGTTAAGGATCCTACACCCACTGTCAAACGGTATTACACTATTTATTAGATCATAAAAGTGTTATTACAATCTGTGAGACCTATTGAGATTTGGTAAAGAAAGTATGAGGTCCTTGCGGCCTTTGGCAACAATCCATAGGACATGAAGAAGTAATTCATGGACTTATCTAAAGGTTCATGAGTATTGATTTAGGGCTCAACAAGGTATACAATGTATAAGATAACTGAAAATGATCCGAGTTACAAGTTTAGGCTCACTATACTCATTTGGGAGGGTAAGGAATGCCCTTATGGATGGTAAAACTCTTGATTCTATGAATCTATCTTCAACCTCCAACCAACCTCTTTTTTATGTAAAAACTCTAGAAGACAAACCATGGTTGTGGTCCCTCTAAGGTGTGACAGAGTCAATAAGGTGGTTGCGTTTTGGCCAAAGGTTTTGTAGGTGTTATAAAAAAATTTGTTGAGTGCATTAAATACATATGGGAGCATTCAATAAAAGTGTCTTGAGTGGTGGTGGTAGGTGGAATAGTGATATTCTTTTAACCTACCCGCCAGACTGGGTGAACAAGCTTTTTCAGAGGTCTAGAACTATCATGGGACTATAATAAGGTTATTTTGAGTCATTAAGTAATAATATACATGAGTGTAAAGGAAAAAGGGGTCGTCCTAAGCTATCTTTGGAATAAATTATTAGAAGAGATCTTAAGGTATTAAATTTTAATGATAATATTCCTTATAATACATTAGAATTAAAAAATGAAATCCCTATGGCCGAGCCCAAGTAATGGGATTAAGACAAGCATGATGATGATGATACATGAGTGTTGAGGGTTAAGTTACCCTAGGTGGTCATTTCTCTTCAGTCTGAGGTTTGCTCTAACCGTTAAAGATAGTGAATCTCTAGTGTTATGGTATTTAATATTAGTGGAGGATATATGTTGGAATTACTAACATTTTTAAGAGGAAGGAAGGATGACTGAGGTGCACTACAACACTGTAGATTTTCCTTAAGAGCAGCAAAGGTATAGTAAACCACTATGTTGAAAGTTAGAGGCCGGCCTTAGGACCTATATTCTTACCTGAGGGTAATTAAAAAGTCTAATATCCTTTTAAATACCTAAGGTTAATTAGGGTATAACCAATATCCCATTGTTACTTTTTGAAAGTATTGAAAGAGGAAACGCCTAACTATTGATGAAAGTTTGGGGCAGGTCATAATTGACCACTGAGATTATTGTAATAGTTAGATTTCATCCTCGACATTTATATACTTCTGATCCCTGTCGATAAGCTCGGTCATGGACTTTATAGGGTTTTTGATGAAAGACCTCCTCGAGTCTTTGTAGGTGAGGCATGAGATAAAGATCACCACAGAGGTATTGTCCTTTAGATCATCAACTTTGAGGGATTCGTAGTTTAAAATCCTTGGATATTCCTTGAGCGACTCGCCATTTTTTGCCCTAAAGCGGAGAAGGGAAATGACAAGCTTCCTTGTCTTTTGTACCCAAATGGAATGGATGACAAGGGACCTTGCCAATTTAGTGAAGCTTTTAACGGTTGCTATATTGATCTTAGCCAACTAGTTCCTAACGGTTCCTCTTAAAGTAGTAGGAAAATCTCTACACTTGACCTCATTCTAGGTAGATTAAAAAATGAGTGATATGTATGTCTCTAAGTTATCAATGGGATCCTTATATCAATCCACTTGTTCAATAATAGGCATTTTATTCTTTGAGGTAAGAACATAATGTTCAAATCCATTAGAGAATATAAATAGAGTCTTTTAGAGTTCTAACTCTATGTTCTTTGGATTTTGTATCTTGTAATGGTTGAGGAAGTTACTCCAATGGTCGTTCATCTTCATAATCCCATTGTCGCAGGGCCTAGGCACCCTGGAAAAACCTTTAGACCGATCTCACGTGAATATTAGCTTCTCCTTGATTATGAGTGTCTTATCATTACGGTCCCTAGGCCTACCCTCTATATCATTTTCCATCTCTGAATAGGGCTCATAATTCTACCCAGCACCTCTATGTTCTAGTACCATTGGTTCCTTTACCACTAGTGGAAAAAGAATCCTACTAATAATGCTAGCTAGCTATTCCGGGAGCTCTTTTTTTAACTTCCATTTCTTTGAAAGAATGGGACAAAATTATGTTGGTTGATATCTTGAAAAGAACAAAGTTGATTTGTGAAAGAAATGGAACTTGCCATTCCCACAAATGGTGCTAAACTGATGGGTGTTAAAATCATTAGTGACCTCAGACCCATAGATTCTCCCCTCTTAACCTCAGAAAGGTAAGAGGAGAGAAGTGTTAAAGTGTGAGAAAGTTAGTTAAAGTGGTTCAGACCTTAGCTGAGGATTCTATATCCGCTATCAAAGGATATTATATATGAGAGTGTGTCTTTCAATTGTAGATACCCAAATAAAAATTAATTCACCTAATTTAAGAAAAAGGTTTGTTAATTTGTTATTACAAAAGCGTTAACAATCCAAAAACCATTATATTCTTCATAGAGAGGGCCATCAGCTCGAGCATGCTACACAACCGTGACAGGTGTTTATCCATAACCAATGTATTTGAATCCTCTAGCCAAATAAAATTTCTTTGATGTAGAAAAAAATTTATTTGTTTAAATTTTGAAGAACATTATTATTCTGGGATGGAACCTTTAAGGAATGAAAATGATACACCAATTTTTTTTTACAGAATGTTATATATATGTGTGTTGTGGTGTTTCAAAGGGTATGGGGCTTTAAATCTCGAAAATGAATTTTTCCCATCTAAGGAAGAAAAAACATTTATGCATTAATGAATATTGGACTTAAATGCAAGATGAATAAATATACATCTATTGGAGACAATGGTTTATAAGATCTCAAATAATGGGAGTGAAAAAAATGTTCTCTCAAATATATCAAATGTATTCTTGAACAAAAATATTTTTTGAAAGCTCTCACTCATGGGTTGAAAGAGAAGATAACACCTTAATTTATAGACTTTTGATTTTTAAAATGTTTAAAGGCCAAATGATTGGTGTTATGTTCCTAAGTGTCAAGTAGTCACATATGGCTCTAAATAACCTAAAATGTTATCCTTGACACATTAACCAAGATGATCTTAAAGACAGATCTTATATGAAAGTCACTTTTGGTGTCTGTCAGACTCGTTTCATTGCAAGCTCATTGAAGTGGCAAATGTGTCTCTACGACAAACTCGAGGTGATCCAGGTCGCGCACCTATTCATTATTTTTGAAATAGGAAACAAAAAGCCAGAGAGTCAGTGTTGTTGTAGCGAGGAGACCATATTTATGGAGGAACTGTGATGGAGCAAGTCCCAGCCTTCTTAATTGGTTTTGAAATGTGAACAAAAAGTTCCAACGATAAGTTTCACTACAATGAGTCTAGTCATCATTGCAATGAAGCTTAGGTGATGGAGGTCGCGCATATGACCAAATTTTTCTAGTTTTCCTCTAGAAGATTTTTCAAAAATACGGTTTGAAACAAAATCCAAGTATGTTTGTTTATTGCTTGAACACACACAAAGAAATGCAATTCTTTATAAAATACATCTTTCTCTATGAAAAGTATATTTTCATGTGTATTTGAAAATTTTACCAAACAAAGGTTAATTAAAAATATTCTTTTTTTCATTTGATAAAACTGATTAACTAAGGAAAATTTAATTTCGATAAGTCTTATACATTTTCGTAATTGGTATGCTTGAGTTTCGGTATTGAGTGAATCCGATTTATTGATGAAGCTTTATGGTGACCTCTTGGATGAAGACCAAAACATGTTTGGGTTGAGTAATTCAAACAATCTATCCTGCAAAGCACATCGAGTATACTATACTTTTACAATCTTGCCATTGTTGAATTCTGAAACAAAATATAAAAGGAAAAAAAATAAAAATAAAGGAAATTCTACCATTTTACGACTCGCATGTTTAAGAAAAAATAAAAAATAAATGGAAAATTATATTTGTTCCATGGATTTTCACTAGATGAAGGCACTAATTGCCATAGATACAATCTCTCAAGCTTTCTCTCTCTATTGTGTAAACCAACAAAGTTTCAGCTAGGGTTGCAATTATCCATCCTTTCATAAGGTAAAGGAAGACCTCTATATATAGTGTTTGGAGGGTTAAGTGTACCCCCCAAGCCTGCAATGAGAATGTGTATGAGGAGTGAACCAGTATCCTGATGACACCTGACTGATCTTATGAAGATAATGATGACCACAATATTTCCTCACATGAGGGGAATGATTCGGTTGTAACTGAATTGCCACGTGCTCCTAATTTTCCATGTGCTTGCATGTACTCAGACTTGTGATGTCACTTGTTGTAACCTCAGCCTGGCCGAGTACGAGGTTGGTGAAGTTGGACAGTATTGCTTTGTCTTATCGATAACCACAATGACCTCGGCCACGAAGAGTGGCTGAGGTTGGCATGAGGTAGGATGTAACGTCTACTCAAGCAGAGGACGATGTTGGAAATAACCTGACCATATGAGGTGCTGCTAACATCAGTTGCTCCTTATCCGAGGTTAGTAAATTGAAGAGCCAACCTTGGCTGAGGAGGACTTTCCCGGTGGCTGTTATAAGCTTGTTATGAATTCGGTTGTGAGACAGGACGGGGTTAGTGACCCTGAGTACGAGGGTCCACTTAAGGTATATCAATCACCCCTAGCCCTTAGTCTCCTATGTGAGTAGGTGATTGAGGGGTATGTAGGCCAGGCCGAGGCTGAGTGTGTTTTGCTGTCTTGGGGTGTGAAGTGATTTTTTGACACATGCCATTCACTGAAGTGACTTACGTTTTACCTAAGGAATGATAGTTTTAGGTAGCACCTTTTGGGTTTCCTAGGGTAATAATGAGGGTATAGGGAGTTGTGCCCTATCATCACAAAGGTTTAAAAGAATTTCTCTTTCCTCATTTTCTCTTTCTTCTTCCAACTTTCCCGCCTACAGCTTCTGCAACTACGATTTCCTTCAAACCTCCATTGTTGGTTGCGATTGAAGGTTCTTTGCCTCTTAAGTCTCTTTCTTCTTCCATCGCACTCAGTCAGGCACTGCTCTTAGACCCTTCTTTTTCCATTTCTGGTCATTATTTTACGTTTTTTATTCTTTGACGAGTTTTTTCTTTTCCGGTGAAGCTTTCTGTCGTTGTTCGAGTTCTTTAGGATTATGTTTGTAGCGCTTGTGTGATCTTCTGTCCATATTAGGTTGTCTTGTGGTTGTCTCAGCCGATGACACAAGCTTTTAGACTTCTTGGTGACCCTCTGGTCGTCTTCTTCGGTGACCCAGTTATTGAATGTTCTTGAAGTTCTTGGTGAAAACCTTTAGGATTCCAAGTTTTAATCTTTAACTTGAGTAACAAATTGTTTTCCTCTTTTCCCTCTTTTAGTTCGAATCTTCAAAGTGTAGTGTCATCTCCTTATGCTAAGACCCTTGTACCAACTTATAGAAGAGTTCCCATCTCTTCGTGAAAAGACGTTTGAGAAGATTAGGCAGATAGAGCTAGCCCAAGAGGAATCTCGTAAGGATGAGGCCTTTCCCCTCAGACCAATTTTTCCTCCACCCTTGAAGACTTTATACCTTGAGTCAGACGAGCCAACAGAGGTTCTTGAGGATCCTATACCAATATCTGAGTCGTCTTCTTCAGACCCTGTGTCAACGTCTGAAGCAGGTGAATCTGTAGACTATTTTCAAGAGGCTATGTATTATTCTCCTAGTCAAGGTGAGGATCGTGAGGATTCCTAGGTTTCAAGTCGTGCCTATTCCCACCAAGGTGCTAGCACTTAGCGTAAGACTTACGATGTTGAAATCTTAGGGCCCAGTGTGGCAATTCCCCCTCTTATTGATTCCATTCCACTATCGGCTTCCATCGGGGTTGAATTTGAGAAGAGGTTTCCTGGTGGTGCCCCTACAACTGCCCAGGCAAACGTTGTTGGGGATTGTGATAATGGTGAGGATAGCGAACTCGATGCCTCTGAGGTGGCTGAGTATGACAGTACCGTCAACGAGTATGAACTTCTTACTTTTAGGCACCTATATTCTATATATTCTTCAATCATCCTTAGAAAACCTATGAAGGATGAGAGGTCCTTCGATGGTCGAGATGGAGAAATCTGCGTTTATGAGCAGATGTTTAAGTTGGAATTTCGTCTTCCTATTCACACAACCATCATAGCTATACTCTCCCACATAAATATTGACCCTTCCCAACTATCCTTAAATGCCTGGAGGGTTATGATTGGGGCCAACGTCCTTTGGAGGTATGTTCACCATTCATACCTTTCGGTTAGAGTTTTTATAGGTTGTTGCGTACCCTCGTCTGCCAAGAACCATCCCTGCTACTATCACATCTTAGCTAGAAAATCAGAGAAGAAAATGCTCTTGGTTACCCTAAATTCAAATCATAATTAGAAACCTCGGTACTTCTTTATTTCCGGTGCATGGGAGTTTGGTTTAGATAAGGCTTCTGGAATAATTATTCCAAGGACCTCTTTGAGATGGGGGAAGGTCTCCCTTACTGTTAAAGCTGACCTTGAACTCAGCCGGGACAATTACAAGAACGTTGAGAACCTTCCCAATTAGGGAGAGAAAGGTCATCTCATTAAATATGAGCATCTGATGACCGCCTATTACCTTTATCAGAATGGTTTGGGGGGTGGTCCCCTAGAAGAGCTTCGTAAGTTTTCAACATTTTTCTTACCCAAGTCATACCTCTTATATTTTTTATCTCTGATAGACTAACTCAGGGACTTGACTTTGTAGAGCGTCCAAAAGGTATACCAGATGAGTTTTGGGAGATGTCTACTCCTAATCTGGTGAAGCTCGTGGAAAATAGAGGTGGTAAGTGTGCACTGCCACCACCATAAAAAAAGAACATCAGCACCTCCAGGGCCGACGCTAACAAAATGAGGAAGTCCACGACTGAACCAGCGCATACGAGGCTGAGCAAGATCCAAGCCAAGGATTATCAAATCCCCACCTCTACAGACAATGACCTGGTTGCTCGTCTATCTCAGCTCAAAATCGGAGATAACTTAATCGTCCACAGTTTGAAAGTTATCTATGCTATTGGCTTAATAATGACCGAGGAAGACAAGCATTTCCTACGCGCATTAGATGTCCCTTTATTGGACGAGTTTCCTCTCCACAAGTCAATCCATGTATCATTTTTTTACTCATTTTCTCTCCACAAGTGTATCATCGGCTTTTTAGAAATTATAACTCATATGTTCATACAACTGATCATTTTCTCCAGGGTGTCTTATCTTGAAGCCGAGAAGGTTGAGGCCTCTCTGAATGAAGAGGTTCCAAGGTTAAATGGAGTAATTAAGGAGAGGAACGGACAATTGTCTCAACTGAAAAAGGATCGCAACAAGTCTCTAAAGGCCAAGGATGATGTTCTTCAGTCTAAGGTTGATGCTGCAGTCAAGGATGCTTTAGAAGATGCTGTTGAGAAGGCCCTCGAGGATTACAAAATCTATGACTAATTTATCATCTTTTGTTTTCAATACTTGAGTGAGGTATCAAAGAAACTAGAAAATGGTTATCCATGAAGTAGAGTGAGTCTGGGGGCTTGACTGCATCAGACTTTATTGATCTAAGCTTTGGAGACCCTCAGTTTGCTCAGGCCTTGAAGGAAGTTGAAGAGGGTGATGTTGTTCCAGCCGAGACTGATCCTCTCGAGGTTACACAGAATGACGATGCTACTCATCATGATGATGGAGTTGAGGTTATAAACATCGGCCTTAACCAGACAACTAATGTTATTGGTGGGTCAGCTCCCTCCGAGAGATAGACTTTTTTGCTAGTGAAGCTTTTCAATATTTGTAACTTTGATGATCTTTTGCCTGATTCTTATTTTTATGAATTCTGATGGACTTTTGACACTCTGTCTTGTAACTCTAAATCCTTTTAATAATAATCATAAGTAGTTCAACTTCTTCAGCTTCTATTGCTTCATATGATGTTTTGTTTACAATTCATTTATTGGTGTTTACCTATAGTTGCGATGTTTTATCCCTTATTTTCACAAATCTAATGTTGTTTGAGGTTTGAGGTCATTAAACTTTGATGTTTAAGGTCTGAGGTCACCAAATTATGATGTTTTACCTCTTAAATTTTCACCAACTTAATTATGTTTAAAGGTCTGAGGTCACCAAATTATGATGTTTTACCTCATATATTTTACCAAATAATGGTGTTTAAGGTCCGAGGTCACCAAATTATGATGTTTCACCTCATATTTTCACCAACTTAATGATGTTAAAGGTCTGAGGTCATCCAATTATGATGTTTCACCTCATATTTTCACCAAGTGATGTTAAAGGTCCGAGATCACCAAATTATGATGTTTTACCCTCATATTTTCACCACATAATGATGTTAAAGGTCCGAGGTCACCAAATTATGATGTTTAACCTCCAATTTTCACCAAATAATTGTGTTTAAGATGTGAGGTCACTAAATTATGATATTTTACCTCATATTTTAACCAACTTAATGATGTTAAAGCTTTGAGGTCATCATATTATGATGTTTAACCTCATATTTTCATCAAGTAAATGATGTTAAAGGTCCGAGGTCACCAACTTATGATGTTTTACCCTCATATTTTCACCAAATAATGATGTTAAATGTATAAGGTCACCAAATTATGATGTTTAACCTCCAATTTTCACCAAATAATGGTGTTTAAGGTCTGAGGTCACCAAATTATGATGTTTTACCTCATATTTTCACTAACTTAATGATGTTAAAGGTCTGAGATCATCACATAATGATGTTTCACCTCTTATTTTCACCATGCTAATGATATTAAAGGTTTGAGGTCATCACATTATGATGTTTCACCTCATATTTTCATCAAGTAAATGATGTTAAAGGTCCGAGGTCACCAACTTATGATGTTTTACCCTCATATTTTCACCAAATAATGATGTTTAAGGTCCGAGGTCACCAAATTATGTTGCTTAACCTCCAATTTCCACTCAATAATGGTGTTTAAGGTTTGAGGCCACCAAATTATGATGTTTTACCTCATATTTTCACCAACTTAATGATGTTAAAGGTGCGACATCATCACATTATGATGTTTCACCTCATATTTTCATCAAGTAAATGACGTTAAAGGTTCGAGGTCACCAAATTATGATGTTTTACCCTCATATTTTCACCAAATAATGATGTTAAAGGCCCGAGGTCACCAAATTATGGTGTTTATCCTCGAATTTTCACCAAATAATTGTGTTTAAGGTTTGAGGTCACCAAATTATGATGTTTCACCTCATATTTTTACTAAATGATGCGAAATACACACACATCGAAGTAAGAGCATTAGCACAATGTTGCTGCTTTTTCATTGACATCCTCTATTTAAATTGATACGTGTATTACAAACAGGAACAATTGCAACATCATAAGTAATATTTCTTTAAGTGATCGACATTCCAAGGGTTGGACAAAGGTTCTCCTTCAAGATTTTCTAGTCGGTAGGTACCAGGCACTACCTCATCAATTACCCTATAAGGACCATGCCAATTAGGATAGAGATTATTTATTTTTTTCCACGTCTTCTCCAGGACTAGGTCCCTTATAGCTATCGGTCTTGACTTTACCCTCTGTTTGTAGAATCTCGCAGCTCCCTGCTGATAGGCCGCCTGTCTTATCTATGGATCCTCTCTTCTCTCATCAATTAAATCAAGATCAAGTTTTCTTTCTTCCCAATTCCTTTGAGGGTCATATGTCTGAACTCTATGAGTGGGAAGTCCTACCTCTGTGGGGATGACAGCCTCAAAGCCATGGGCTAACATAAATGGATTTTCTCCCGTTGGTGTCCTCGCTATCATCCCGTAGGAGCAAATAACAACATATACCTCCTCTATCCGTTTTCCTTTGGCCTCTTCCAACCTCTTTTTTTATCCCATCAAGGATTGTTCAATTTGTGACCTCATTCTAGTCATTTGCCTCGGGTCGTCCAGGAGAACAGAAGAACTGCTTGATTCCCACTCTTTCGTAGTATTTTTCTAAGGATATATTCTTGAATTGGGTTCCATTGTTTGAGATGAGGGTGTTTGGAAGACCATACCTGCATATGATGTTCTTCCAGATGAACTAGAAGGCCTTCTGCTCAGTGATTGTGATTATTGGCTCAACTTTTACCCATTTGGAGAAATAATCAATTGCTACTATTAAGAACCGATAGTTGTTTACACCTCTTGGTAGGGGTCCTACAAAATCAATGCCCCATACGGCAAATTTCTAAGGGGAGATGATTGAAGTCAGAGGTTAGTGAGGTTGATGAGGGATGGTGGAGAACCTTTGGCATTTATCACACCTCTTCACATACGCGGCTGCATCTTTGGCTAAGGTCGACCACTAGTACCCCTGAGTAGTTATCCTCTTAGCCAACAACTTTCCTCCTATGTGACTGGAATAAGAGACCTCATTCACATCGTGCAAGATGTTTGGAACCTTTGAAGGGTGGACACATCTGAGGGGAGGGAGAAGGAATTCCTTTTTATACAGGACATTTCCTACAATGGAGAATGTAAGGACACAAATTTCCAATTGAGTCCATATATAGTTTTGGCTCAATTCTGGACAAAAACATTTATTCATAGGTTAGTGATTTATTGTAATACTCTCAAGCCTATGAAGTGTGTGTTGAAGACGTAGCGGCAAAGAATATAAAGCTTCATCAAAATGCCGGTTTGCGTGCCTCGTTTCTACGTCATCATAAGGTTCCATGCTCCCAAGGTATGAATGTAATTATATTTATATAGGATCTTGGAACAATATTTATTGGGTGTTAGGTTTAATAAAAACCATGTTTTACTTTCAGAATAATTTAATTGAAACTTTATAATAAAGTACATAAAGTTTCTGGGCCAAAAATTGAATTTATCAAAAAATTCTGGAAGTCGTTCGAACTCTCGTTCGAACCAGGTTTCGTTCGAACGAGTTTTCCAATGAACCTAAACTGGTCAGTCGTTCGATATGTCGTTCGAACGAGTTTTTCGTTCTAACAAGGTTTCGTTCGAACGAGTTTGCCAACGACCCTAAACTAGTCAGTCGTTCGATATGTAGTTCGAACGAGTTTGGTCATTCTAACGAGATATCTAACGAGTTTCTAACGAGCCCAGTCTGGTCGCTCGTTAGAAGTATCGTTCGAACGAGAGTCAAGTTCGTTCGAACGAGATGCCAGGCGGGAACAGTTTTGAGCAGTTTTTGGCAGTTTTCACCCCATTATCCCACTTGTTTCTTAACTGATTTTTTAAGGCTTAATTCAGGACGGGAATCACTTTTGAAGGGGTATCTTTTTCATACCATACAAACTCCTAGAGAGTGTTTTGAGAGAAAATTTGTTTAAGGAAAAAGATCAAGTTTTGAGTGTTATTCTTTAATGAAAAATCCTACACACTCTAGTGTTTACACCCAATAGTTGTTTATCCAAGTTCTATATACATATCTTTACTTGGTGTTTTGGCTCCAGTTTTCTCTACCGATTTGAAAAAGAGACGTTTCGGGTTTCCTTCTACATCCCATCACAAAGAAGAAGCAGTTTGTTGCGGTATTACTCACTTGGAGAAAGGCTCCAAGCTTGGGTGACGGTGACCATACAAAGTCCTATCGGTGGATTCCGAGATCGCGGTGGAGCTCCGTGGTTGTCCGCTAGGAAGAGGTTTCTACAAGGAGGAGCATCGGGGCTTGAGAGGGTTCGAGTCGAGTGTTGTAAGTCTCTTGTCTTGTAATTATAATTCCGTATCTAGTGGACTTGTGTCTAGGGCCGTCCGAGGTTTTTTCCCGTCTTGGGTTTTTCCTCGTACATCGCGGCGTAGTGTGACATTGTTTATTTTATCTTGTACTAAAACTTAGAACGCATGCATTAGGATTAATTCAAGATAAAATTTGGTTTATTTATCACACTAATTTAAATTGGACTATATTTAAATATTGGGTAAAAATTGTTTAATTCAAGTCACGTACTAAAATTGGTTTGGCCTAACTTTGTTGAAATATGAATAATCATGACTTAGGCAAATTCTAGGACTTGAATTGGTTTAATTTTGTTTTATTAAACAAAAATTTGTTTTGTTTAATTATTTAACCATCATCTTATATACGCTTCCGCATCGTATTTGTTTTTATAAATAAAAAGGAAATTACTAGCTATTACGTTCTCAAATTGGTATCAGAGCCGGAGCGCTAGGTTATCGCGTTAAAGATCCGTTTTTCTGATTTTTGTATTTCCTTACCTTTTAGGTGGTTCAATTTTTTTATCACTCTCATATTTTTTTCTTCTCAATGGGACGTCTTAATGAAAATTTATCCAATTTTAATGAAAATAGAATTTTTGATTTTCAAGAGGAATTGAATGGGCTTAACAAATGTAACGAAAATTTAAAGGAATTAAATTTGAGATTTGTAAAAAGAAATAAATTTCTTGAAAATGAAAATTCTTGTTTTAAAGCTCACATTGAGTCTTTGCAAATCTCCTTATCTCAAAAAGATATTTTTCATGAAAAGCTCATGGACTTACATTCAAATTTTGATATTTTAGAAAATTCCAAGAAAGAGAGTGAAAATCGTGAAAAGACTCTTAGGGACAAGTTTGCTCATATTGAGGGAGAGCGTGTTAACCTTCTAGGAATTATTGAAAATTTAAAGAAAGAGTCCCATAATTTTGAGGAGTCTAATTTATTACTTGAGTCCGAAATTTTAAAAATGAAAAATGATTTTCAAGACTCTAGTAGTAGTTCTAATGGTTCTAGCACATCATGCTCCAATTCTTCCATTGCTAAAGCTAAAACCATTGTTTGTTTTAGAGGGTCAACTTTGTCCAAGGTCTTTAAAATGGGTCACACCTTAGGTAACATTCCTCGTGTTTACACATGCTTGCATTGTGGTAGGAAAGGTCACCTTAGGTCATTTTGTTTTTATCTTAAAAGAAGTCCAAGGAAATCTTTATCTAGCATTTCATTATTTCCTAATCCCCATCGTGTTAAATATAAATCTATATGGGTTAGGAAATCATTATTAAATGTTCTAGATACAAGATTTGTTGATTCTCATTTACTATCACATGAAACCTCCCTTGCTAAATTTAAAGGTTGAATGTGTTAGTGTTTTATGCATACTCTAGCTTTTTGTGCTTCATATTATATATCATTGCTAGATGTATGCTTGTTTAGTCATTTTCTAGTCGTAGTCTTACTTTATATCCCATGCTAGAAATTATGACTTGTTTATCTTTTTGTATTATATTTTGTGTTTGCATTAATTGAAAAAATATAAAAGGATTTTTGTTTATCATTTGTGTTTTATTTATTTCATTTAAGCTCAATGTAAAATACAAATGATTTTTGTTTGTCCTTTTGAGTAAATATTTATTTTTGATTAAAAATGTTAAGAACTCAAAAAGATTTTACGTTGTGTGTATTTTAGTTTGACATACTTTATGTGGCATATACTTGTGTTTGAATCCCATATTTTACGCTCCCACGTGGCTAGAACTTTTGGTTTAGATTTTCAATATTTAAAATGTTCTTTACCATGTTTTATATGGAATAGTTGGATTTTGTATTGATTAAATGGATTCTATTTTCATATGCCTCTATTCACACATGCACGAGCTCTTTTGAAATCTTAATGTCACATGTTATATTTGAGCTTTTTGAGGTGTTCTCCTACCAATCTAGTCATCTACATATCTATGACCTAGGAGGACAAGTGCATGTCAAAATTCGTTGCATGTGAGATTTGTGTGAAAAATGAAAACATGATAAATAAAATGTGCACGGGGAAGGGCTCCGAAAGGATAAATTAAATCCTTTGCGATTGTAAGCCACCGTTTATTGGATCTAAAAGAAATACGTGATCCAAAGGCCTAAAAACAGAATATTTGGCATTAAAAAGAAAACAATTGCCAAGGCCTATGTTTGTTTGATATATTCATTCACAAGCAAAAGAATATATATGCTTATTGAGGGAGAATTGGATGGTATATCAACAGTTTGCACAATGTTCGTTTATCCTAGTTGTCTTTAAATGTCATGACTCTATTTGGTTTGTAGAATCATCATCATGCTAGGCTTGTATGCATTGTGTATGATTGTTCATTGAGTTCAATCTTTATATTGTCACATGAGGTTATATTTAACTGTGATGAAGTTTGCAGTCAAATGAGAACTCCGTGAACGTTTCTTAAGTGTTTGGGTCTAAATTTAATTGTTGCTAGTTCACACCCCTACACTTC
The DNA here is from genome assembly GCA_949130495.1 of Sambucus nigra. Taxonomy (NCBI): domain Eukaryota; kingdom Viridiplantae; phylum Streptophyta; class Magnoliopsida; order Dipsacales; family Adoxaceae; genus Sambucus; species Sambucus nigra. The sequence continues at coordinate 374,664,830 of OX422214.1, read as the reverse complement.
CGTTTCCATATGACACATTTTTGCCATACGAGTGTGCAAACTTATTGTATTTTGTGTCATGTGTGTGTTTATATCTATCTATATATGCATGTACTTATTGGTATATTTAAAGTATATATATATATATATATGATATTTGTTTGTCTTTGCCTTGCTTTTATTGCCCATATGCTTTCATGTCTTATCACTTTAAGCTGTTTATTAGTTCTTTATCCTTTGCCTATTCCTGAACAAAAAGGGGGAGAATGATGATAGGGGGAGAAATGGTATCTAAACCTATTATTATTGTATCTTAGTTTGGTGGAGATTTATCTTAGAGGGAGACGTCTTTCTAAGTAAATGTCATTTGTTTGATAAAGGGGAGAATTATTTTAGGGGGAGTAATTATTTAATTGCATTTAATATTTTGATATTCCCTATGCATTTGATGAGTTTGCTTAAGTGTGCGGGCATTCTACTAAAGCGGCATCTTTAAAAGGCAAAGAGTTTAATCCTTGGGTTGAGTCAAGTGTGGGCGGGTTATGTTTTGAGTCTAGTGAGCTTGACGGCCATTTAGGATTTTTGTTTTGGTTTTTGTCCCGGAATAGCCAAAGGGGGAGATTTGTAAGGACACAAATTTCCAATTGAGTCCACATATAGTTTTGGATCAATTCCGGACAAAAACATTTATTCATAGGTTAGTGATTTATTGTAATACTATCAAGCCTATGAAGTGTGTGTTGAAGACGTAGCGGCAAAGAATATAAAGCTTCATCAAAATGCCGGTTTGCGTGCCTCGTTTCTACGTCATCATGAGGTTTCATGCTCCCAAGGTATGAATGTAATTATATTTATATAGGAGCTTGGAACAATATTTATTGAGTGTTAGGTTTAATAAAAACCATGTTTTACTTTCAGAATAATTTAATTGAAACTTTAAAATAAAGTACATAAAGTTTCTGGGCCAAAAATTGAATTTATCAAAAATTTCTGGAAGTCGTTCGAAGTCTCGTTCGAACGAGTTTTTCGTTCGAACCAGGTTTCGTTCGAACGAGTTTTCCAACGAACCTAAACTGGCCATTCGTTCGATATGTCGTTCGAACGATTCTTTCATTCTAATGAGGTTTTGTTCGAACGAGTTTGCCAACGACCCTAAACTGGTCAGTCGTTCGATATGTCGTTCGAACGAGTTTGGTCGTTCTAACGAGATATCTAACGAGTTTCTAACGAGCCCAGTCTGGTCGCTCGTTAGAAATCTCGTTCGAACGAGAGTCAAGTTCGTTCGAACGAGATGCCAGGCGGGAACAGTTTTGAGCAGTTTTTGGCAGTTTTCACCCCATTATCCCACTTGTTTCTTAACTGATTTTTTAAGGCTTAATTAAGGACGGGAATCACTTTTGTAGGGGTATCTTTTTCATACCATACAAACTCCTAGAGAGTGTTTTGAGAGAAAATTTGTTTAAGGAAAAAGATCAAGTTTTGAGTGTTATTCTTTAATGAAAAATCCTACACAGTCTAGTGTTTACACCCAATAGTTGTTTATCCAAGTTCTATATACATATCTTTACTTGGTGTTTTGGCACCAGTTCTCTCTATCGATTTGAAAAAGAGACGTTTCGGGTTTCCTTCTACATCCCATCACAAAGAAGAAGAAGTTTGTTGCGGTATTACTCACTTGGAGAAAGGCTCCAAGCTTGGGTGACGGTGACCATACAAAGTCCTATCGGTGGATTCCGAGATCGCGGTGGAGCTCCGTGGTTGTCCGCTAGGAAGAGGTTTCTACAAGGAGGAGCATCGGGGCTTGAGAGGGTTCGAGTCGAGTGTTGTAAGTCTCTTGTCTTGTAATTATAATTACGTATCTAGTGGACTTGTGGCTAGGGCCGTCCGAGGTTTTTTCCCATCTTGGGTTTTTCCTCGTACATCGCAGCTTAGTGTGACATTGTTTATTTTATCTTGCACTAAAACTTAGAACACATGCATTAGGATTAATTCAAGATAAAATTTGGTTTATTTATCACACTAATTTAAATTGGACTATATTTAAATATTGGGTAAAAATTATTTAATTCAAGTCACGTACTAAAATTGGTTTAGCCTAACTTTGTTGAAATATGAATAATCATGACTTAGGCAAATTCTAGGACTTGAATTGGATTAATGAATTGGTTTAATTTTGTTTTATTAAACTAAAATTTGTTTTGTTTAATTATTGAACCATCATCTTATATACGCTTCCGCATCGTATTTGTTTTTATACATAAAAAGGAAATTACTAGCTATTACGTTCTCAGAGAATTTAATAGCTCTAAACCTTAGTTTTCTCCTTTCTAACTTTGACTCTAGTAGCTCTCCCTGTCTGATGTATCAGATGAGAGGATCCATCCATGAGGCTACCATAGTCAGATTTAGGCAAGGTTTAGCAACCTCTTCCTCTTCGATGGTCGGCTTGAGCAGAATCTCAACTGGCATTGTTCTCCTTATGTTTATCCTTATTGTTGAGGCCAACCTTGCAAGTGCATCAGCCTGGATGTTATCTAGCCGAGGTATCGTCTTCATCTTAACTTCCTTAAATCTCTCTAGAATCATTATTACCCTCTTCAGGTATCTGGACATCCTTTCATCTTTGGCCTCATACGCCCCCAGGATTTGGTTCACGATTAACCTGGAGACACTATGGACTAGGAGCAAGCCAACATTGAGGGATTTTGCCAAAAAGAGACCTTATATTAATGCCTCATACTCTGAATCATTGTTGGAAGATTTAAAGTTAAACCTCGGTGCATATTCAATATCGGTACCATCCGGTGCTAATAATATCAGCCCTGCTCCACTTACACTTTCACAAGATAATCCATCAACAAGGAGGTTCCAAATGGTTGTATTTGAAGAGAAGTTTCCCTCTAATAGGGCCCCTTCTTGAAGAGGTATCTCTCTTCATCATTCTCAACTATTCTCTGCATGGCTATACCTATCTCGACCTCATCAGATGTTCGGTCGCCGTTTATCGCTTCAGTCTCATGTGCAGCCTCTTGATTAATCTAAACCTAGGCTTCATCCTAGGTAAACTCGGCCACAAAGTCTGTGAGTTCTTATCCCTTGATGTCAACCTGAGATGATAAGCAATATTGTATTCCCCAACTCGATTGCCTAGGTCATTAACGCTCCCTACTTCTCAGGCTTATGGAGGACCTGTCTGAGTGGGGAATCAGTGAGGACGACCATAGAGTGGACTTGAAAGTATGGCTTAATTTCCCGAGAAGCATGTATCAAAGAATTGGCTAACTTTTCAATTCGAGTGTACTTATGCTCAGACTCTTGAAGTTCCTTACTATTGAAGTAAGCTAGTCTCTGCACTCCATCCTCTTCTCTTACTATGGCAGCACTGATGGCTGACTCTGAGACAATTAAGTATACATATATCCTTTCACCTTGAACTGGTCAGGATAATTGTAGGGGAGAACCGAGGTAGGACTTTAGCTCTTTAAAATAAATGTCACATTCCTCATTCCATTTGAAGGCCTTTCTAAGAATTTGGAAAAAAGGAAGACACTTATCCGTGGCTCTTGAGAAGCAACTCTTTTGGTTAGCCTCTGAACGTCTTTGATAGTTCTGGGTGTCTTCATTTCTAATAAAGTCTTGATCTTCTCAGTGTTAGCCTCTATTACCCTTTGGTTGATGATTAATCCCAGAAACTTTCCTGCTCCTACCCCGAAGACACATTTGGTGGGGTTAAGCTTCATTATGTATTTGTCCATGGTGTCAAAAGTTCTTTTAGGGTCGACCACATGAGTGTCGGCCTTCAAAATCTTCGTCAACATGTCATCCACGTAAACTTTCATGGACTTGCCTATCTGATCTTCAAATATCTAATTTACAAGATGTTGATATATATCCCCTGCATTCTTTAGGCCGAAGGGAATGACCTTATAATAATAAGTACCCTTGTCTATAATGAAGGTTGTCTTCTCTGAGTCTGCCCAGTCCACGACGATATGATCATACCCTGAATACGCATCCACGAAGCTCATGAGCTCATATCCTGTTGTGGCATGAGCTCTAATCAATACGAGGTAATAGAAACTATCTTTTGGGTAACATTTGTTTAAATTAGTGAAATCTACACACATCCTCAATTTCCCATTAACTTTGGGCACACTAACAGCGTTAGACAACCACTTAGGGTATATGACCTCTCTTATGAACTTAGCTTTTTCAAGATTTTGAACCTCCTCTTTGATGACTTCATACGTTTCCCTTGAGTATGCTCTTATTCTCTGCTTGATGGGCTTGGCATCTTCTACAACATTGAGTTTATGGCACATAATCTTAGGATTAATACCCGACATGTCTGCATGGCTCCAGGAAAAAATACCTTGTCTTCTCCTTAACAGTTTTACTAGTTCCTCCTTGATCTCAGGTCTCAGAGGTTTGTCAACTTGGATGATTTTTTTGGCTCATCCTCATTGAGGACGAAGGATTCTACCTCCACCTAGGCCTCCCCCTTTTTGAGTTTTGTTTCATCTCTAGGATCAAGTGTGTCGATGTTGTACGTGGTTATTGCCATCTCCCGAGACTCTCTCTCTTATGTAGAGTTGAAGTCGAATTCTCTTACCGACGTCTAGTCACCTTGCACTTCCCCTGCTCCATAGTGAGTCGAGAATTTTAGCATTTTGTGGACCGTTGAAGGCACGACCTCAAATTCCTTGAGGGCTACTTGTCCTATGATGAGGTTTTAAGCTGAGGAGACATTTTCATCCATCACAAAGAAATTAATTTTTCTAGTCAACCTCTTAGGACATTCATCTCCCATTCTAACATCCATTTCATATATACCTAATGGATGAACCTTTTCACCGCTGAAGCCAATTAAGGGATGATGATAAAGGATAAGCCTAGCTCTTCTTAGGCCCATGCTCTTAAAACAGGGCCAAAATATAACATCTGCAGAACTACCCCCATCAACAAGGATCCTCTAAACTTCACACCCATGCACCCTTATCGTGATGAGTAAAGGGTCATCGTGGGGAGATAAGATACCCTTGAAGTCATGTCGTGAGAATCCGACCATGTGGGTGTCCTTATCTACCTTCTTTCTCTTCTTGTGCTTAACCTCTGTAGATACCAAGTTCATAACCTTGGCTATAGTCACTGCTTTAACCTCTGCCACATGAGCCTTGCGATTTGCTACCTCTGAGCCACCCCCTGCTAGTCCTCCACAGATAGTGTTTACACCAAAAAATATCATACTGACCCTCTTCACTGGGGATTTATTGTCTTTTGGTGGGAGGTCAGGGTCATCATCATCATCATCTGAGTCATCAGCTCTTCTGATAGGGGCATCTTCCCTGTATTTATCATTTCTTTTGTTTTGGCGGTCGTCTCTTCCCCCCTTAGAAGCTCTACCATCCACATACTTTTTGACATTTCCAGACATTAACATTTTCTCAATCTCGTCCTTTAGGGTGAAACACTTGTCGATCAGATGGTCGTGATCTTGATGGAACTCACACCATATATTCTTATTTGTTTATGTGGAGGAGACTTCAGCTTCTCCGGCTATCTCAGGGATCTATTATTCTTTATTTCGTTGAGGATGTGTTCGCAACTCACAGTTAAAGGAGTGTATTATGAAAACTTATCGTCTGTAGTCCATATTTTTCCATCCCTTTTCTTTTTAAACATCCCACTGCTGCTTCCATTCTCATCCTTATACTTCCCAGCCATTGCTTCTTATACGTTCATGACCTTTTCAACTGTTTTTAACATCTCGTCCATAGACATAGGATGGTCTTCAGCAATATTACAAAGTAGCTTTCCCTTCTGAAGCCCTCCAATAAGGGTTGTCATGACTATGCTCTCTTCATAATCTTCCACCTCTAGTTTTTCTTTGTTGAACCTCGTGATGTAGTCTCTGAGGCATTCATTCTTCCTTGTTTTACATAAAGCAAGTGGGTCATCTTCTTTTGAGGTCTTACCCCAAAATAGATGTTATGAATAAACCTCTCCGCTAGACCTTTAAAATTTTCAACTGAATTTTTACGAAGAGAAGTTAACTAGATATGTGCAGCCTCAGTCAAAGTGCTTGAGAAAGCTCGGTACCTCATCTCATCAGAGATTGAATAAATGTCTGCTACAGATTGATACATTTTAATATGATGGACTAGGTTAGTACTTCCATTGTACTTGGGAGACAGCACCATAGGTTTAAATTTGGCACAGGTTGGGAAGGTAGGAATCCTTGACACAAATGGTGAGCCCTCTGAGTACCCCCTCTGAAATGGGTCTCATCTTTTTATGAGATCCCCTATCTTCTCTTACAACCTTTGAATAGAATAATTCCATAGTTTGGTAACATCTTCCTGGTCTAGGTTGTCCCCAACCACTTTTAAAGGGTGAACAAAGGGCTCCCCAGCTGCTGTGCAACGTCGACTATTGAATTCCCCTGACCACAGTCTCGGCCATATGGGTGTCATCCATGATGAGGCTGATGATCACCACCTTCCCATTGCAATCCATCTATGCTTTTTGACCTGGATAGCCTCTGCCTAAGATCATTAATTGGGCCAAGACTTTTAAAGGTTGACCCTCTACTTAAGTGGTCAAAAGCTCACCCTCTCTGTTGTGCATCGCCATCTCGTCTTTCACACTGACCTTGATTCTGCTGTATAGGATGTAAAATGTTGTGTGAGACCTCATATGGCTCCTAACCGTCTATCAGGGCATCCTCTGCCACAATGCCATCGTACATATCCTCAGGGCAAGGTTTTCTTGCCTCCATAGGCGTAAACGCCTAGGGTCAACAATATACCTCTTCCACTGAGGAGCAGGTTGGTCCTTTCATGGTTCCTGGGGTTGTCCCCTGGCCTCATGATATGGATGAGAAACCACCGGAGTAATCATCCTTGGTGAGACCCCAGGTGGTCTCATTATTATTTTTTGGCTTAGCTAGGAAAATTGCTCCTGCATCACTTACTGAGTTGCAGCCAAGGACTTCAAGGCTGCTGCCACCTCAACCATCTCGGACTGGGGTGGTGCTTGGGTTGAACTAGGTCCTCCAACACCAGATGGTGGAGGAGGTGGTGGTAACTCTGATTCCATATGCTTGAACTTGTAAACCTTAAGGGACCTCTTTCAATGGTGAAACGTCTCCACATGAAGGGTGAGGCCTGGTTCACCACCAGAGTTTCCGGTGAGGTCAAGCAGCAAAAGAGGAAGAGATAAATCTTCTCGTTCCCATAGACGGAGCTAAAATGATTATACTATAAATAGCACCACCAATAAGAGGTGTTGATAAGCTCAAACTGGGAATGACAATGGCATCACAAAGAGTAAATATCTAGTAGCCGGGGGGGGGGGTGAGGAGAAGAGGAAGAACACTAGTATAAAAGTGGTTCAGCCAATCTGGCCTACGTCCACTGTGGGTGTGTGAGTAATTTCACTAGATGAAGGCACTAATGTCCGTAGATACAATCTCTCAAGCTTTCTCTCTCTACTATGTTAACCAATAGAGTTTCAGCTAGGGTTGTAATTATCCAACCTTTCACAATGTAGAGTAAGACCTCTATATATAGTGCTTGGGGGTGAAGTGTACCCCCTAAGCATCCAATGAGAATGTGTATGAGGATCGAACCGGTATTTTGATGACACACGACTGATCTTATGCATATAATGATGACCACAGTATTACCTAACGTGAGGGGAATGATTCGGTTATAGCTAAATTGCCACGTGCTCCAAGTTTTCCATGTTCTTGCGTATGCTCGGACTTGTGATGTCACTTGCTATAACCTCGTCCTGGCCGAGTATGAGGTTGGTGAATTCCGATAGTGTTGATTTGTCTTGTCGATAATCACAATGACCTCGGCTAGGAAGAGTAGTCGAGGTTGGCATAAGGCAGTTTATAACGTCGGCTCAAGCAAAGGACTATGTTGGCAATAACCTGACCCCATAAGGTGCTGCTGACATCGGTTGCTCCTCAGCCGAGGTTAGTAAATTGAAGATCCAACTTGGCTAAGGACGACTTTACCGATGGCTGTTATAAGCTTCTTATTAACTCGGCTGTGAGGCAGGCCGAGGTTAGTGACCCTGAGTACGAGGGTGCACTTAGGGAATATCACCATATAAAAAAATTTCTCCCCTTTTTGTCACGAAAAGTGACAAAGGAAATAACTAAGAACATAAAGGGATTAAGTTCAAAAATAATTTTAAGAGTGTAAAATATGTTAATCTAACCAAAAAAAGAGAATAATCATATAGTGAGTGAATAATCAACATGTTTGTCTAGGTGAGGTATAATCAGGAGAGTAAAGACATGTAATCAACAAGTTAAATTACACATGGGGAGATAAAAATATATCACACAAAGATGTATGAAATGCTAAAATATGATAAGCATATTTAAAATTTTAAGAGTTTACAAATATTTACAATGAATATGATCAATACGAACCAAAATCCAAATAACTCTAAACTAAACCTAAAAACATTACACACTTCGTCTTCCATTTTTTCATCCCTAAGGCTATTTAAGTTATTAGGTTTAAGCAGCGAGTATTAAAATACATGAATAGAACAATTAGCACAATAACTAAGCATGTAGGTTTGCATTTAAGTTCATGGTATAAAATAATATCTAACAAGAATACAGGACCAAAGATCTAAAGATATGAATACACGAAAGATCATAACTAAAGAAATAAAAGTAATGATTGAGAGAAATCAGTATTCCTATCCAAAAAGAGTAAACCAACACTCTAAGACACCTAAAACAATAAATCCTATTTAGTTTTTTAACATCGACCAAACTTTGGCATCATTTTCTAGAGATTCTAGTTCTCATATATCAATAGCTTATCTTAGAACTCTATCCAAATCAATTCTTAAAGAGTTATATTTGGGAACCAATGTGGGGGATCAAACATTTTTCCTTTCTCATTTCATTTGGAAGAAACCTTTTGAGAGGCTCCCACCATCTTACTCACTTTCATATCGGCCTTTATAACCTTACTAAACTCACCTAAATTTTATACAGGTTGAAATAAAACACAAGAATCCTAATGTATGATAATGTGTGAACCTAAAGGGTTGTGGGACGATGGGGTGCTAAAGTTATTTCTTCCTCAATATAAAGGAAAATTTCTTCAAGTGTCCTTCATTATTACAATAGGAACACATAAAAGTCACCTTCCCTTTGATTTTTTTGGGTATAGAATGATTTGAAGATTCACCATTTGGAAATGGAAAATTGGTTTAGGTTTCTACTAAATCTAGGTTAGATGTAGATTCGTTACTTCCAAAATTGAGTCGTCGTTTATCTGAAGTTGACAAGTTGGCACCCAAAAGCATCTTATCCAACTTTTAAGACCTATCCTCCATATTCATTTTAAAAGTATAGTCATTTGATCTTAAGAAAAAATATTTGGTTCTCTAGGAGAATTCTTGAGGTTTCACTACCATGTATGGACATCTTAGGTAACTTATTCTTTATTTGAAGAAAGTCAATGTAACTTACCTCAAAATACAGTGCATTACTCACCACGCATGGAATAACAAAATTAGTTACACAAGTCTCACTCAACATAGTCATTTGTTTCTCGGTATTATCTAACTTGGTGGATAGTTTCATATTAGGACTGTTGAGGTATATGTATTCCTCATAAATACTAACATAGTTTGATTGAAGATAATTTTCCTCTTATTCATGAATAGTGCTCAAGGAGGATCTAGAATAGTCATTTCTTCACTAGGCGAAGAGGAACATCAAAATCATCGAACTCATCAAATTTCTCTCTCACCATAAATGCAACATAGTTTCATTCTTTAGAGTCATCTTCAAAGTCGAGTCATGATTACTAAAAGTGAATTGATAAAAAAAATTTCCACAATCACCACTCAAATTTTAGGTACATTTCTTCGACATATGCCCATGACCACCACATGTAAAGCATGCGAGGGTCCTTGCTGATTTATCTTTTTTTCTCCACTTCCATGACCAATCTAAAGTCTAGGCGGATATTTTTTGGGTGCGGCTCTAGACTAAAATTATTTTTCCTCTTATTGGAAAACTGCATGAGAAATGCCATATAATCCTCACTAACATCATGAGAACTAAAATCGAGAGATTCCTTCTTAGCCTTAAAAGATAGATTTTTATTCTTTTCTTTAGTATGCACTCCTTATTGTTGCAAAAATTTTGTCTACACGCATTAGTTTCAAAAGCAAGGCCATAACCTCTTTAATAGAATCCACTTTGCTATGGAACCTGGTGGAAGAGATAGTAAGATTTTATCAATAATTTTATTCTCATTTGTAGTCTTCCCTAAAGAAAAGACATAGGTAACAATGTCATTCAGCTCGACATAGAACTTGTCAAAAGTTTTGTTCTGTTTCATGGTATGAAGTTCATAATGGGTGGTAAGTCATTGAAGCTTAGAATGCTTAACAGTGGAGGTGAATTCATAGGTTATTTTTACAACATCCAATGCTTCCTTACACATTTTACATGTAAATATACATCTAAACTCACTAGGGGATACACAACCAAAAATAGCGTTCAGTACCTTCATGTTCTAGTCACGATCCATTAAATCATTATCATCCTAATTATATCTAATCTTATGAACTCGGACATCATGAACAATGATTTTGTGGCATGTCAATATCACAATGACACTATACTAAAAATGATCTTTCGTAGACAATACATATGTTGTCATATGGTTTTTCTAATTGGAATAATTACTGCCATCAAATGGAGGAGGTCGTAGGGTTGAACTTCCACCCATTACACATGAAAAGTACATATATATAGGTTTTTGCACCTAAAACTTGGAGACCCGACATGGTACGAGTTGAGAGTGTGCCTCTCGACTGTATCTACATAAATAAAATTTAATTCACCTAATTCAAGAGAAAAGTTCATTAACTTTTTTTATTACAAAGGGGTTTAACAATCCAAAAGTCTATGTCACAAATTATTTTACTAAATTTTAAAATCTCTCAAGTTTAATCTTCTTAATTAAGACAATAATTAATAAGGAATCCAGGGATAGATATGGCTTCCTTGAAGAAGGATAGTGTAAGAATGAGGTTTAAGGTCATGAGTTGCAACGAGATAAGCTTTTAAATGCGAAAAACCTCAAGGACAGTGCTTCCCCTTTGGCAATTGCTCGGGATTCCAAGGCTCAGGTTGAGAAGACACACGCATTAGATCACCTTGATTATAAATTGGAGATATATTCCATCCAAGAAGTGATCATTAAGATTCAAACTATTCAGGAGAAACTTTTACATTTTCAAAAGGATAAGGATATTCTAATGTAATAGGTGATTGATCTCACTGTTGTGAATGATTTGTTGACTACTAAAGTCTAGGAAATGTATAAAGACTATACTAAGGTCTTGGTGAAACACGAGGATCTCCATAGGAAGATACATAACATAATAAATAGGAAATTTGACCCTTATCTTAAGTCTATGACCTTAAAAATGTTTCTTTTCCAAAATTATAACTATGGATTTGAGGCTTTAAAGGCTAAGATTCAAAAACTTTTTTTCCTGAAGTAGACGTATGTGACTTATTTACTGAAGCCCCTTAGTTTGGTGAAAAGAACTCAAATGTTAAGAGCATCAAGACCAAGAAGAAGAATCTCTAAAGAAAGCCTCCACCCCTAAGCCCCAATCAAGACCTCCCCCCCCCCCAAAAAAAAAAAGGTGAAACTTATGTTGACCCCACCAATCTCAAGACTTGAAGATTCTATAATGTAATTTTTGTTTTTTCTTTCCAACTTTTGGTCCATGGGACCTTTGGTGTAAATCCAAGAACCCTTATCGTTGAATAACAATGGGATGGTTTTTGTAATTTTGACTCATGTACTACTTTACTACACTCCATGATTGTCATACTTTTTCTTTGCTAAGGAAATTTTATATGTCATTCATTTGTCTGAGGTCTTCTAGTAGGTAGTAATCCATTACCCCCTTAAGAATTCTTAGTAAATCAAAATAACTTTGAGTAGTGAATTTTTTGAAATGGATCTGAGGGTCCTAAGAATCCTTCCATACAACTATAAATTTTCTGAAGTCAATACTGAGATTTTCTAATCAGTCGTTAGACCTTATAACCATAGAGTATATGATACTTGTACATTGTTAGGACTGATGGCCCAAATGTTGTGCATAAACACTTAGCCCCCCCCCCCCCCCCCCCACACACACACACAGAGAAAAAAAAAAGGAATAAATGCCAAAGGTTATATCTTCTCAAGTTCATAAGACCTTAGATTTTAAATTTATTCGACCTTTAGCCCCCTAATGAGTCCTGATACCTTTGAGAATAGGCATTTCTGAGATTTAATCCCCAAAGTGGGTCATAAGACATCTGGGCTTTGGAATTTTAAATGTTAAAGTCCCACAAATATCCCTAAGGCCTTTGAACTTATTGGTTAGAAACATGACATCCCATTAAGGGTCATAAGACAATTATACTTCTAAATTTTAAAATCTAATGTCCTATAAAGGGTCTTAAGGCCTATAAACTTGGTTACAAACTTGCAGTTCCCCAAAGGATCATAAGACCTCTAAACTTAGGAAATATAAATATAAAGTCCCACTAAGGGCCCTAACGCCTCTAAACTTAGTGAGTTAGAAACCTAATGTCCCACAGAGAGTCATAAGGCGTCTAAACATAAGAAATTGAAAAATTGAACTCCTAAGGAGGTCCCTAAGACCTCTAAACTTAGTTATTGGGAAACTTTAAGTCCAACAAAGGGTCACAAAACCTCTACACTTAGGAAATTTGGGGTTCCTCTTGGGTTAAAAAACGTTTGAGCCTTTCACTATAAACATGGAGTTTTTTTTTTACAATTTTTTTCACTTGAACACTTAGCCCCCAAAAAACATTTTAAAAAATAGAGTTTTGTTCCAAGTATCTACTTTTATAGTTAAAAGAGTTGCTTGATGGTTGAATGTTTTTTAAAAAATGAGGTTCAAACAATATTTTTCTAAGGTTTTTGTATATTTGTATACATTCGCCTTTTTGAAAACATACTCTCTAGGCGTATAAAAAGCCTTTGGGCTAACTATTTATGGGTCTTTAGACCTTAGTCAGTTTGAATAGAATCAATAATGAGAATATTGGTGACCCTTTTTGTATTTTTTGGTTCCTTAGACATTTGACTATTGATCTAAGCTAAGGTTGGAGTCCTCGAACTTGAGGTTTGGTCCCTTAGACCTTAACTTAAACCTAGAGCTAAGGATGAAGTCCTTGTAACTCTATATTTTTGGGTCCTTAGGCTTTGATTTAAGTTTTAGAGAGAATGACTAAATCCTTGCAACTCATTATGTGAGTCCTTAGACCTTAGATTTCACAATTAACGCTGAAATCCTTGTAAATCCTAATTAATAATTATATTGAAAAACTTTGGGTGATAAAAAATATTTTTTTCATTTTATTTTGAATTATATCATTGGAAGTATTTTTTGGGTGCTTTACATTCCAGGGGGAGGAAGCTCATTCCCTTCCATGTCTTTGAGATAATAAATGCCCGACCTCGCAATTTTGATTACCACCTATGGACTTCCTACTTTAGGTCCTAATTCCCTCACTTTGATTCCTAGTCACAATTGTGATTTCTCTTACGACCAAGTCCCCCGCATTGAATTATCGAAAGTGGACCTTCTTTGTTAAGTAGGGGTTTGTACACTGATTATATGCAACCATTCGAATTAGGGAAACTTTCGTGTTTTCTTCCAAGTCATATAGAGACCTCTTGTGTCCTTCATCATTGGCTTCTAGTTACAACTGATCCACCCTTTGTGTGGGAACTCCGACCTATGTTGGAATCACAACCTCAGTGCAAATGGTCTAGAAAAATGGAGTTTGCCGTATTAAATATCTACTGCGGTCCTATATGCCCACAAAATACTTAGAAACTCTTCATCCCACAACCCCTTATCCTTTTTATAACCTCTTGTTCAAGATACAAAAGACGGTTATGTTGGTGACCTCCATTGGCCTGCTGGATTGAAGATAACCTGGAGAAGATTAGTGGATTCTTTTGCCATATTCTCAACAGAACTCCTTGGATGCGGGGTTTTCAAAATGTTTATCGTTATCGGAGATCATGGACTTGAGAAAGCCAAGTCTATCGATGATGTTGTTTTAAATAAATTTGTTAGTCTTCATCTCCATGGTTGTTGAAAAGGTCTTAGCCATTTCCCAATTGGTTAAGTAATTAATTGGTAGAATAAAGATCTTTTTTAACCTTTCTTGAGGGGTAGAGTTACAACCAAATCCACTCCACATTAAGCAAAGGTCCATGGGCTTAGCATAGAAGACATATTCCATATTGGTTGTTTTGGTACAAAGGCGAACCTTTAACATTTGTTAAATATTTGCATTAGGTCCTTGGCTTCCTTCCCCAATGTTGCCCAGAATTACATTTGCCTCAAGATCTCATATACTAACTTCTTTGGGACGGTATGGGCACTGCAGATACCTTTATGGAGGTCTTTGAGGACATAATTTGCTTCTAACGAGCTTATACAATATTAAGGTGCTGGGTTGTAACCTGCCTTACACAATACCCCATTTACCTAGTAATATAGGGAAGCTAAGGCCTTCATCTATTTGACCCGATGCTTACCTTTTAACAGGAACATATCTTTGATATATGCTTTGATGGGAGTGGTCTAGTTTATGCCCTGATAGACCTCAATAGTGTTGATATAGAGTTAGGTGATGATTGGTTAGTTTAAGGTGACAACTAAGACCTATGGATCTACCTCATCTGGTGAAACCACCCATGCAAGATGGCTAGCCTCTGAATTGTTTACTCGTGGGACCTTATTAATGAAAAATTTGGGGAACCTTTTGATGAGTTGTTCTAAAATTTCTAAGTAACATGAAATTTTATCACCTTTGGCCTCATAGACCTCAGTGGCTTGGTTGACCACTAACTCAGAGTTACTAATGGCCTCTACCTGTTATGATTTTAACTAGATGATTAGAACTAAGTCGATAACCAGTGATTCATAATCTACCTCATTATTAGAGGTTGTTAACTTTAAACTTAGATAAAGATAGATATTACCTCCTTCAAGGATTGATAGATGATGTCCAACTCCACTGGTTGAGTTGCTTGATGAGCCATCCACATGGAAGACCAATGTGGGAGATATGAGTTCCATCTCTTGGTAAAATAGTAGTCTGGGATCTTTGGGAACTACTATTACCTCTTCTATAGAGCCCTTGGGATCTTTTTCCACTTTCTCCATGTTAGTGAACTCCATAAAGAAGTTAGTTAAGGCCTGGTGCTTGACGGCACTTTGGGGTTGATTATTTATACCAATATCAAATTCTTTGGTTGGATCCTCCTTGTTAATGATGATGGTGATCAAATCTTCAACTGGCTCATTCATTTGTTCTTTCTCTTCATGCCGTGGATCTATATTATCCATGTTAATGGCCCAAAAATATTCCCAAGGGGGGGTGAATTAAGTATATGGGTTTAATGGAAAATTATAATCGTTATTCAGTTTATGTAGAGATTAATTGCAAGATCATAAATAAATTTATGAGTAGGAAATTAATCAATAATAAAAATAATAGGTTAAGAGATATGGATTAATGAAACGATACAAATTGAGATTTTCATGTAGTTCGGCCTCCATGTACATCCACGGTCGAGATAGAAATCGAGAACTTAACTATCTCGGGTTAACCTACGGTGGAACCAAAACCTCACAAGGAACACTACCTTTTAATCCGCAACAAGCAAGATGATAACGTTGTCCTTGCCTAAGCGGTACCCATTCAATAGCCTAAGGTCTTTAAACACCTTGACTGCTAACAAGAACAGTCCGTAAACAAATATTTCTTTACATAAAATAATTATGTAATGGGTGTCATTTATCTCTCTTGGAAAAAGTAAGTAAACAACAATCGTAAGAATAATGCATAAATTGGTCTCGGGTTAAAGCTATAAGACAAATAAGTATTGGGATTGTAACTCTACTAAAGGATGGTTGATGATGCTAATTTTAATTTCAATTGGGTTTTGGGAAAATCTTGGCTTCAATGGTGCTTCTTGGTGTAAATGGGTTTGGGTTTTGGTTTTGGTTTCTCTTCTCTGAGCGACTTTGGGATATAAACAAAAGATAGGAATGGAACTCTACTTAGTGGGTTTGATGTTATAAGATTGTGTATTTTGGTATTATGCTAAGAGGGTATATTTATAGTGTTAGGATGTAGCCAAAAGTTTGTAAAGGTTGGGGTATTAATATTAAAGGTTGAAAAGATTTACCAAATACATTTTCAAAAACTCTTGCATCTTTATTCAAATAAAGAAAAAATTTGAGATGCATAAAACTCTTATAGTTCTAGCTATGACTATTTTAGTGGTGTGTATCCAAATGTTTAGGTGACTTAATGTTTCTTATAGTCGACTAAACCTTACAAGTTTTAGGCTATGTGATGTTGGATTTTGACCCAAATGTTGTGGAAGTGTAAGATTAAGATTTCATAATTGCTCATAGCTTAGTTATTTTTGTTTAACCCATTGCAAACCAAAGTTCAAACAAAATAGCTCATCTGCATATGCTTCCCCGATCGTTCGAAGACATGTTAGTGACCGAGCATAGTTTCCAAATTTTAAGTCGTTGGAATTGTCCCGAACACTTTATAGGGGTATACGGACTTTGTGATTTTATTACCTCTCATTCAATTATATTTTGGTATGTTTTATTTTACTCGTGGCATTTTTTCATCAACGAATTTTGGAAATAAATTTTTTTTGTTATTTTTTTTGTTGGAACGAGATTGACATCTCATTAGAACGAGGTTAAATTTCATTAGAAAGAAGATCTAATTTAGTTAGAATACACTTATAATGAATATCTAATGAGATGGCCTCTGCTTGACAGACCAACTCTCATTGGAGGGTGTAAGGACATAGTCTGCCACAATTAATAATGTCATATAACTCTACAACCGTCGTAGGTGTTCAAGATCAAATATGCAACAAGATGGTCCGTGTATATAGCTTCAACCGGAATGAAGCCTCCGTGAATTGAATTTGGTAAAGTTTTGTTTTTAATTCCTTAACAATTCACTTAGGATATTGGGATATATTTTCACAAAATATTTTCTAAGTGTTGGATCACAGCTTTAAATGTCTTTCGTCAAAAATATATTTTTCGCAGTGTTTGAGGCGATGCATTTATTGAAAGGATAAACGAGAAAATAATTATTATTTTATTCATCTCATTCGAACGGCATCGTGTGTCGTTCACACGACACTGCATATCGCGTGATACATCAAATGACATCGTGTCTCGCTCAAAGGACATCGTATCTCGCTCAAAGGATATCGTGTTTGGCTCGAACGACCCACCGCCTTATGTTTTCTATAAAGGGTATTTTCAACTCCGTTTTCCATAAGAAGTCTCTACATTTTTACATTCTGCAAGAAATGCAATATTAGTAGAACCTTTTGGATTCTTCTTTTGTAGTTTAATCTCTTTTGTTTTCAGTCCCAATTATTCATGTGAATTATTTTGGAGTTTGAAAACACACTTTGCAGATGTTCATACTTTTCTCGAGAGGATATCTACATCATTGGTTGCGTGTCATTGAGGTTCGCTATGTGTGGATCTTTGCTGAAGGAAGGACTGCAATTCTTGTTAATTGCTGCACATAATTCATTACTGACGATGCCGACCGACGCCTATGGGTGTTTGTGTATCAAAATAATTGTATTTAATTGTAATCCGTGTAAGTGGCGATTAACAAATTATAGTGAAATAAAAGGTTTTTCCCTGAGGGGATTCTTCCTGAACTTTGTGTGGCATATTTTATTTATGTTGGTTTAACACATACACGCACGTAGCTAGTTGATTTTGAGGGATTAATTAATTTGTTTCATAAATTGACACTAATTAAATAAGTTTGTGATTGGAATTTGCGCATCTATTCGAATCTTTAACACACGTAGGTTTTACATAAGTTTATTGGAAGGTCAATCGAACGAAATAAACCTTTGTTTTGAACTAGATTGGACCACATTAGAACAAAACTCTGTATTCATTTGAACGAAGTCCTATTTCTTTCGAATGAGTTCACCGTCTCAAAAAAGTGTTTTTCTATAAAAAGTTTTCTTTTGGACTATTTTATACAAATCGTTTGGCAAAAACCAACTTCATATACTTTCACCAAAAGTTTTCTTTCTTTTTTTTTCCTTGAAACACTTTTGTTTTCCAAATCAATCATGTACAAATATGATTTGTTTAGTTTTGTCAAACCCAATTTCCATACATGGCATCAAACCCTTGTAGAGATTTCTCTATGGCTAATTGTGGTGTTGTAACTCTACTGATGAAGAAAGGGTTCAATATCTTAAGGCTGATCGGTGGATACCGAGGGAACTGATGAAGTGACGTATTTGTTGAAGATAGGAAGACATGTGCATTATAATTAGTGGAGATCTAAGTATTTTGCAAATCATCGAGTCTGTGAAACCCTTTTATTGTGTTGAAATATAGGTTTTGCTCAAAAAGGATTTTTAAATCTAATTAATTTGGTCTCTATCTTGGATTCACACCTAATTATAATCAAGATAAAATTTCATTCAAGTTATGTATATTGGAAATCTACAATGAGGTCAGTTTTAAAATCAATTAACAATAGGGTTTGGCTTATGTGTGAAAGAGGGTGGAAACCACCCACTATGACTAATGACAATGTTGTAAGGCCTAAACCCATCACCACTTGCACAAATGATGAATTTAAATGGATTAATTTCAATTCACGCGTCTTAAGTGAAATTTCTTCAACCATCACCCCTAATGAGTTATGCTGCATGATGATGTGCACCACATCCAAGGAAGCATGAGATATCCCCCAACTCACTCACGAGGTTAGCAACATTGTGATTGCCTCTAGTCTTCAGAATCCCACCACATAGTTTGAGGCTATTACCATGATAGAATCTAAGACCTATGATTTATGCACATTTATCTGATAATGCCAAATCAAGATATAATTTAGGTGAGAGGATTCATGAAACGAGTATTGTGATAAAAAGATTTGATATCCTTATTGTCCGGCTTCATTCCTAAGGTCACTATCCTTAATTCGTTGGGAATTTCAGATACGCTTAGGTTAGAAGAACTAGTAGGAGATATTCAAACTTATGAAATTGATATGTTTATTAAAACTATTAAGCCTAAGGGAAAAAAATCCTTGAAAGTTTAATCGAAAAGAAAAGAGGATATTTCTTTTGATTTCGAGTATGATTTTGATTCAGATGGTCTTTTTTTTAATAAAAATTGGAAAAAAAATCTCAAGCTAGGAAAATAAAATACTTCCAAAGAAAATGTTTTGTTGGGCAAAATTTTTTTTGAAAAGGGGAGAGGATAGTACCCTATAAAAGATGAGGAGAGATGTTATGAGTGCAAGGGTAAGGGTCATAAATCTCACAAGGGTACTACGAGGGTAAAGAGACGGGGAAAGATCAAAGCTACCTTCATTCCCACTCTTAGCGATAGAGATAGCGATGTCGAGTAGGTGGATTTCGAGGATGAATCACCGTATGAATGTAATTTTATCGTATTTATGTCGAGTCATGTTGGTATATTGAGTACATCTCATGTCGATGAGGAGTATCCTGAATATGATGACCTCGACAATGAGTTTAGTCATCTCAAAGAAAGTGAGGGAGATGAAGTTTTGAGTTAGGAAGAAAATGGCCTTAAACGTGCTTAGGCTGAGCTTAATGCCAAGTCATTTAAAACAAAAAATAAAAATAAAAATAAAAATTTGGCCTTTAGGGTGTTATCTTTAGAAAAGGAGTCGAGAGAGAGAGAGAGAGTTATCGGTGAGAGTTTCTTTAGGGGAAAGAGTCGTTTTAGTGGAAAGGAAAAATGGTGACTTGGCCAACAAAGTGGCTAGTGTTACGAGAGATCTTCAAACTATATTCAAGACTAATAAGAAACTTGAAGCTAACTTAAGAAAGTTATCAAACAAGCATGGGAGGTGAAAATGACTATATAGGATGCATCTAAGAAGGTGGGAAAGATGTTCCTCAGTCCCACTTTAGGTTTTAAGGAGAGGCAAAGAATGGGTTAAAATGATGCTTCCACTTCCCATGCCGCAGCGAAATCGATTCCTAAATTTGTGCTAGATCCTTATAGGCCTCGACCTAAACCCCAAAACAAAGTTCAACCTAATCGAGAAAACCAAGGTCGACCAATAAAAGTGTATGTTTTCACCTATTGCAAAAGGAGAGGTCAACTTACAATTTTTTTCTACAAGTTAGGGAGACATAGACGTACACATAGTCCCACGCATCGGTATCGCAACTTTGCTAGTCTTAGAGAGAAAGTTGAATTCGTAGTCCCCACTCTCAAAGCTTAATTGAAGAATTTCAATGTCTATGCCTCTTGATAATGCTTCCAACACCACGACTAGGGACAACAACAATAAAGGAAAAAAAAATCCTACCTCCACTTAGGTACCAAAGAAAGATGAGAAAGTCCTTGTTGTTCATATTTCTCTCAAGGTTTAAAATACTTCCCCATGGTAATTTGATAGTGGGTACTCTAGGCACATGACCGGTGGCATCTGTATTTTATCAAACTTGTGGATCATAAGGAAGGAAAAAATCACCTTTGGAGATGGGAGTAGGTCTAGTATTAGAGGATGTGATTGAGAATGTCCAGTCCCTCTAACACTGTGTGCTTAGGCAAAGATTGTCCGAGTAAACACAAGTTCAATTTTTTATTATTGAAATGTTAATGACTGAAAAATTAAATTAAATTAACCTAATTAAACTTAGCACAGATTTTAATCCATTCTTGTGGAAAACCAATTTTGCCAATTTTTTTCTTTTTATCCTAGACCGTGCATTTAAGTGATAGAAGATAAAGTAAATAAATCAATCATAAGACGCCAATTTATGAGGAAAACCACAAGGGGAAATCCTTGGATGACCCAGCCAAACAGTTCACTATGATGAGGAATTACAAATGATGATAGTAGACTTATACAGTGACTCGATCCCTAACAAGCCTTGGTGGTCTTCAATGTTTCACCGCTCCTCTATAGTGCAACACAAGATTCAACCTAAACCATCTTCCACAATGCACGAGTCCATGCACGTCTCGGTATCCACCGCTAAGGCTCAATAACCATCAAGCACTGCAATGTATGCATGGAGTCCATCGCATGAAACAAGTTCTCTCCCGCTGAAAGAAATAAACTTTGGTGCCCAATTTCAAAATTTCAAAGAATAAGAAGTATGAATCTTAGATGTAAAATATTGGGTGAAACCTAGGGTTTGATACTTTTGTAAATAGGTCAAAACTCATTTTTTGCTAAAAATTCTTCAAAAATTTTGAGTCTAACATACATTAAATATTGAATACGTAAAATTCGAGGTGGCAGATAATTCGAACAAAAATATAAGTTGTTCTAACGAGAATTGCACTCTCGTTTGAACAAAATCTCAATTCGTTTAAACGAAGATGTAATATCGTTCAAACGAGCTTATAATGAGCTACTAATGAGGTATGACATCCTTCGTAGAGGAACCTCGTTTGATGGTCATTAGTTCATCATTTTAATGAGATCTTAATCTCGTTTGAACGAAAAATGAAGTCGTTCGGTTGAAACTAGTAATTTCATTCTAAAGAACTTGATTCTCGTTAAAAACGTATTTAACACCAAAAATAATTTTTATTTTAATATATTAAAATTAGTTCCAAATGTTTTAAAAAACTAAACACCCTTAAACAAATATTTCCTAGGTCTCATAATTAATACGCATTCATTCCTACGAGATCCTCGGTAAACGTGAAGAATAACTTAGCACTGAACACAACATGACATATCCAACCTCGAATCTTGGCATCTATGTCTTCATGAAACAAAGTCATAGACTCATGGGATCAAATACATAAATTCTATCCTATGACTCCGGAATGATGCCAATTACATACAAATTGACTCGATCGGAAATTTATCCTTACAAATATTTCCCTTTGGCTATTTCGGGACAAATCCAAAATAAAAATCATATGGGTCATCAAGCTACCTAAAAAGACTCATTCTCTAAACCAAAAAGGAAAAAAAGAGTACAGACGCTCGACAGACACACAAACATGAGTAGCTTTCCTTTGTTTGAAAACTTTGTCGAAGATGTAAACCTTTAATCATGCACATTTAAACACCGCTTCAATTAGAAAGAGAATGTAAAAAGTAAAAATATCCAAATTATTAAACACCTAACAATGTCTAAAATAATCTCAACCTTGGTAAGACGTCTCTTCCTAAGATAAAGATATCATAATCATGCAAAGGAACGACACCATTTCTCCCCCTTTTTATTTAGGAATAAACAAAGTAAGATACCATAAAATAATTACTCCCCCAAAACTGAATCTCCTGCTAAATACGTAATCTTAAGATAAAAATATGAGAAAATTTGATACCAAAATTTTAAACATGGGGAGAAAGGAATACATCATGCAATGGTGTAAAGTGTAACAAACCCACAATGTGGGAACTCAATCACAAATAATCCAAATGATCAAGCATATGGAAAATATGGACTAATTGCAAACCGCAAATACTCAAGTACACGAAACCATATATAATATATACAAAATATGCCAATGAAAATCATGCTCATATATATATGTATAAATAATCACAAATCTTGACACAAAACACATAAGCTTTACATACTAGTGTAGTATCGATTTGTCTAAACATATGGAATGGAATGAATGGGAATGAACTAGATACAAATGAATCATGACCCAAACACTCAAATATGTTCAACAAGTTCTAATTGACCGCAAAACTTTATCAAACTAAGATTTAACCTTAAGTGACAAAATAAAATAAACATAATGAACAAGCAAGCATAATGCACACAAGCCTAAAATACTGATGATTCTACAAATCAATAGCTTCATGGAAAAATAAGAATAGCAAGATTCATTGTGAAAACCTATTGATCTTCAACTAAACACCCTCAAAATATAAACAAATAACATATTATTTATTATTTTCTTTTCTCAATTCTTTTGAAGCTATTTAATTTTGAGTGATCAAACAAACTAAACTATGTTGGCCTTTGGAATTTTTTTCTATTTTTATTGTCTTTCAAATTTTCATTAGGCTCTTCCCAAAGGTGGATTTTCTATAAAGGAGATTTTGTCCTTTCCCTTGCACCCTCATCTTTTCCAATTCAATTCGAACATTCTCACGGGAAATAGTTCTTACATGCATAGATCCCCCATAGTCAAAAAACATGTAGATGATAAGACTGATGGGAGAATATCTCATAATTCTCAAATATACATGTGATGTTAACATTCAAAAATCTTGTGCATGTGAGTGCACAGGCATATATAAAGTCGAATTCATTGAGCAAATCAAGTTCGAAATAACTCCAAGCAAGCATGATTAAGAACTATATAAGTGTCTACAATCATGACCAAATGTACTAGCCACGTGAAAAGCAAGGAATGAATTGGATTCAAGCACAACAATATGCCACACCAAATGTGTAAAAATAAAATATACACAAATAAAAAATCTTTTTGAGTTTTTTTAAAATTTTTTTAGAAGAGAATAACAATTTTTTCAACTTTTGAAAACAAACTCTAACTCAAAGGACTAATAAAATATTTTTATATTTTTCAATATGACTGGAAAAATGAACGATCAAAATAAAAAAGATATATATGTCATAACATTAGAAAACATATATCATGAAGCACAAACTAGAGTATGACAAACACGCTAACACAATCAACCCTTAGATAAAGCAATGGAAGTATCATGTAAAAGAAAATGAGAATAAAAAATTCTAATGTCTAAAGTCTCCAAATCCAATTTTCTAACCCAAGTAGGTGTAACATGATGCTTAAGGGCTTTCAAAACCACGGTGACTCTATTATTAGACTTCTTAGGACCTGTCACACCCCGTAAAATTTGACAGAAGGGGTGGAAAGCCACCGCCGCCAAACTATGTCGGGCCTGAACTAAATAAATACCATTCTTAGCATGAGACAGTTATGAGACATAAAAAAATCAATCCAGAAGATAAATAATTGAATCAATATCAAATGATCATAAACAATTGAGCGAAAAAATATCCATCACATGTTAATACTCCGAATAAAATTCAAATCTCCAATAATGATTAAATAACATTTGAATAACCCAATAGAAATTGTCTCAACAACTTTGGAACTGAATTGCCCAATAAAACTCAAATAAAGTGTCATAATTAAATACGACTGAAAAGGAAAGTCTTTCTAATCTATGCAATAAAATCAATCACTCCAGTAGCACCTCCAAATGATTACTCCGATAATCCTATGCATCTTCTCTAAAACTTAGCCTGGAAAGGTTATTCAATGCACGAGGTCAGAGCCTCGATCATTAATACACACTACTCCCCTTAAATAGGATCCTGAAATCCAGACAGTAGAATTATACGCAATAAATCTCACAATAGAATATTTTAAGTTAAACAAGATAATTAAACGCGATATATATAAACCACAAACTACCCGTAGAAATCCCTATTTAAAAAGCACACCAATATGATCTTAAATTACCATTCCCCATGATGATAATTTTATTTAATTACCCCATTTTATTATTGTTATCACTTTTTATTATGACAGTCCTCCCATCCCGGGTGGTAATCCTCTAAAGTGTCACACTTCTCGTTATAAATAGCCACCCGAATCCGTTTAAACTGTCGATACCCTATAATATGACAAGGTTCCAACTCATGACACGGCATAAGTATCCCAAGCTGACCCGTTTAAACTGTCGGTCACTGACACATTATGTCGCCACCAATTTTATTACATGTTTTTATCTTAGGCATTAATTCTCAATTTTCTCAATTTCACAATATATAATTTACCCCACCCTTATAATCGATGTGAGATCCTAAAAATACCCCTTAGTCCCATACCTAAGGGTCCCCAAGTTATCAAAACGTCCTACCCTATGTATAGGACGAATTTATAACATAAACTTCGACCTAGTCCCATGCCTAGACTAGCGTAACGACGATAGAGAATAAAAGTCATCCCACTCCCATCATAATAAAGTCATAATAATGTACCATCACTAATCCCATACCTAGAAGGCGTAAATCATCCAAAGGTCTACCCACAAGTCTCATACCTAGAACACATCCTAAAATATATGGGGAGCAAAAATACCCAACAGCTCGTTGTTACAATGGAAATTAAATCATATCAAAGAGTAACACAAATGATCATAATTAATCAACGTATAAAACTACGCATGATTGTCAAATTCAATTAAATCCTAATTTAATTATCACATCATCAAAATACCCAATTAATCCCATTTAATTATTTAAATTAAATATACCGATATTTCATGATTTAAAATATCAAAATTCAAATTTCATTATCTATACATAAACTAGTGAGTTATACGCCCCCATATTCATTCATTTCAAAACTAGGGTTTTTCTACACGCAAGCTACATAACCAAAATCTCAAAATCACTCATAAATCCTACGTACCCACGAGTTATGAATATTATTCATATTAAAAGATTTTCATAAAAGCTGCCCTAAACTTGAGTGTTCACTTTCTCTAATTAGATTTCTAATTGGTTTTAATAATTGCATGAGAGTATGGTTTATGAAACACTTAAAACGCATAATACTAAAGGAAAAGAATAGAGTATTCATGTCTGTTATTAACTTGAATAAAAATATGAATAGAAGTTTGAATTGCTCTGGAGAAAACACCACTTGAATCTTCTAAACTTGAGAAAGGCAGGGGCTAGGGGTTGAAGATGAGAGAAATATGTTTTGGAAAATCTTTTTGGATAAAGTTTGAGAGGACATTGAGTTTTAAAATCACAGCCCCATATTAGATTAGTATATAAAGGGTTTAAGAGTTGGAAAACAATTAGGAGTCTAATCCATCCATCCACCGCCTATCATTCGAATGACGTACAGTGTCGTTCGAACGAGAAGCTATGTCGTTCGAACGACATACGATGTTGTTTGAATGACACCAGTATTAAAATCCCAAATCTTTTAAAATTCGACTGTTTAAATCTGATAAAAACTATTAGTGGAACCAATACGCACCTACCAGTTAAATATTTAAATAAAAACCTTATAACTTTTTATAAAAGACCTAAATAAATTCCTGACTGAAAATAATAATAATAAAACTAAGTTAAATTCTTAAAGGCTATTAAATCCAAAATTTTATTTTACTCCAAATTAATTAAAGTCAATTAATTAAAGCACGGGGTGTTACAGGACCGTTCTTAAGATCATAGCAAAAACACTTAAGGTAACCTTTCCTACCGCAATTAGTGAAAGGGTAAACACAGAGAGGGGTGATACCTAACGATTGACCTTTCCCTATGTTCCTACTAGACTCTATCAAATTTATGGCCTTGGATTTAGAAGCGGAAGCATTATAATCATTAAAGCCAATTCCACACTTGTCATATTTGATTTGGACGGTGCCTATTATTTTATCCAATTTTTTTTTATATAGATTCCAAATCAAATATAGTACAACTTGAATCTCTAAATCTGTCCTATAGGTCAACTCTCCTCGACTCGAGTAAATGTCTAGACTCCTCAAACTCTATAAGATCTTTATTCATACCCTCCATGAAACCACGAAGGCTATCTTTCTCCCCCTCAGCGTAATATAGCTTATCTCAAAGCGTCCTTTCATGTGACCTAATTTCCTTAATCAAAACACTATCATTATTTCCTATGGCACGTTCTTTCTTCCTAGATTCTAACATCAAGTTAGCCTTCTTCACCATCAAAGTTTTTACATACAGCTCACGGAAGGCAACTTGTAATTCACACTCCTTATCATCTTCTTCATCCTCAATATGATTTCCACTCACTCAGACATCACTCACTTGGTTTCCACAAACTATGACCTCGAAAGTGAAAATATGAGGAATATCTTCATGGGAAGATTTTGTGTCGAAGCTCACTTCACTATCCATGAATGCGGTAAAGTTTCATTGTATGGGAGAATCGTTTCCCTCTTTTGGATCACTATCACTATGGGTGGCATTAGATGCTATCGATTTATTTCCCTCCTTCCTGAATCTAGTGGGGCACTCGGCTACCATATGGACATAATCCACATAACCATAACATCTCTCCAAATCATCCCTCCTAAAGTTCTCACTATAGTTCTTAGGGAAGTGATAGACCTTGTTCTTATTTTTCTCACCTTTTTGTATCTTTTGATTGATTTTGCAATTTGAGATTTTTTTTGAATTTCTTTGCCAACATAGCCATATCCTCGGAATCGATGTCAGACTCCACTTCCAAAATAGATTTTTCCTCCTTCATGGATTTCAATGTAATGCCCTTTTCTTTCTTTGTCACATTCTTGGAGGTAAACATGTCAAGATCATAAGTTTGTAACTCACCTACAAGATCTTCAAGTTTTGTAGAGTCTGAAGTACCCAAAGAATTCAAAATAGTCACCTTTGAATTAAATCTGTTAGGTAATGACCTTAATATTTTCTTTATCACTCGGTTGTTAGGTATCTTCTCTTCCAAGTTAAATGACAAGTTAAATATGTCAAACAATCTAGCGTAGAACTCATCAAATGTCCCAGTCTCTCATATTTTAATTTATTCAAATTAAGTGGTGATGTTTTTGAGTTTAAAATTCTTAACACTAATAGTTCCTTCATGGGTGAGTTGGAGTATGCCCAAATCCTCTTTAGACGTCTGACACATCATAATACGGTGGAACTCCTCAAGGGTGACATAAAAAAATGGGGCATTTAAACCTCAATAATTATACTGTGATAACTTATGCTCAGCCTCACTCCATGATTCAACGAGTTTTTAAGTGAATTAAATCTCAATCTCTCGTGACAAGTGGATACCACCCTTTAACAACTACTAACCACAACCGTACATTCATTTCCTTAAGTTCTGACTTCATATGCATTTTCCGGTATACATAGTTCGACCCATTAAACATCGGGCTCTAAATTCATCAAATCTTCTAAAATTCATCCCTAAAGTCATGTGATCAAGACAAAAAAAATGAGTGTTCTAGCGCTAATACCAATTTGAGAATGCACAGTCCCATTAACAATGCGTTCTTAGACAAAGATGGTTCAAATAAACACAAGTCAAATTTTTAATATTTTTCAAAATTTTAAGATTAAAACATTAAAATAAATTAACCTAATTAAACCTAGATTCGATTATAAACCTTTCTTGTGGAAAACCAGTTTACCAAAAAAACAATTAACCCTAAAGCGTGCAACTAAGGTAATAGCAGGTAAGTAATTAAATCAACCACTAGACACTTATGTACGAGGAAAACCACAGAGGAAAAAATCTTGGATGTCCCATCCAAGCAGTTCACTATGATGCTAATTAAAAAATATGATAGTTGTGGCCATCCCTTCCCGGATTTTCTTTCCTTTTCTCCTTCTCCATCTAGAGAGTCAACGCTCGCGCGGAGAGAGAGAGAGAGGTCTTGTGCCTTTTCTAGGAATGATTCAACCAGCGTCGATTTGGGGTGATATAAAGAGATAGAGTTGCTAGCCAATTTTGCACAAAATAGGTAAAAGAACATGTTATCACCTCAAATGAAAGGCATCAAAGGCAACACCAATGCTTACAAAATCAATTAGATTAGATGTTCGGGGGATAAGTTACGGAATGAGAAGTTATTAGGCAGCCATCTCACCCTTTCGGTCTCTCATAGGCTTATTAAACTATCTTCGTTAATTTCTCCAGGATGTGTGTTTTCATGTATATATAAATCGAGATCCAAATCGCTCTACTCGTGTCACGGAAAAAACGGAGTGAGGTCATCAATAGTAATGTTACCAAAATAATAATTAAAAATATGATGTGTACGCTTATCAAGATATTGATTATTATAATAAAATGAAAATATGTGTAAGATAATATTCAAATATGAATCAAAAATATGATATATGTGAATAATATATGGATAAAATAAGAAAAAATAGGAAAAGGGGAAAATAGGACTTGAGTCTCGAGTTTTTTCTCGAGATGCCTATGCAACCTATGAAGTCATCAAAGTCCATGTAGCTTCATACGACATCAGGGTGGTGTTTACTCCATAAATTTTAAAGGGGATTTTATTATATGTGTGTGTAAGAAAAAGGTTTTTTTAGTTTTGAGAGAAAATGTTGACAAATCCTGTTGAAATTTATAGGTGTAACCCTCTTTTTCTTATTTTGGGGTTTTTCACACAAAATATATTATGTGTAATATTACTAAAAAAGGATTTAAGATTAATACGTGTATGATCGAAAGTAAAAGCTGAATTAAGAACTTATATAAGTAATGCAAAAGAAAAAGAAATTTAAAGAGAGAGAGAAGAATGTTTGGTTCTTCTTTGGTGACTTGGAGATTGATCTTGATTGTTGATGAGCTTCCTTGCAAGTGGATGAAGAATGTAGGGGGATTTTTCTAAAGTGGGTATGAAAGTGATGGAAATGAAAAGCCTAGAAATATTTCAAATAAGGAAATTGTAAGGACACAAATTTCCAATTGAGTCCATATATAGTTTTGGCTCAATTCCGGACAAAAACATTTATTCATAGGTTAGTGATTTATTGTAATATTCTCAAGCCTATGAAGTGTGTGTTGAAGACGTAGCGGCAGAGAATTTAAAGCTTCATCAAATGCCGGTTTGTGTGCCTCGTTTCTACGTCATCAACTAAGATTCCATGCTCCCAAGGTATGAATGTAATTATATTTATATAGGAGCTTGGAACAATTTGTATTGGGTGATAGGTGTAATAAAAAACTGCATTTTATTTTCAGAAAGAATCAAATAGAACTTTAAAATAAGTATATAAAAGTTTCTGGGCCAAAATCAAATTTTACAAACTTTCTGGTCATTCGTTAGAAATGTCGTTCGAACGAGTTTTTTCGTTCGAACGAGTTTTGTCGTTCGAACCAGTTTCGTTCGAATGAGTTTGCCAACGACCCTAACTGGTCAGTCATTCGATATGTCGTTCGAACAAAAGTTTGTTCTAACGAGGTTCTAACGAGCCCAGGCTGGTCGCTCGTTAGAAGTCTCGTTCGAACGAGAATCAAGTTCGTTCGAACGAGATTCCAGCGGGAACAGTTATTTGCCAGTTTTTTTTGCAGTTTTTCCCCACTTCTCCACTTGGTTTTCAACCAACTTTTTTCATACATTATTATGTGCGGGAAACACATTTTCCAAGACAACTTTTCCATCCTAATACATCTCCTAGAGAGAGTTTTGAGAGATTATTTACAAAAGGAAAATGTTCATGTTTGAGTGTTCTTCAACTTAAAGAAAAATCTTTAAACACTTAGTTTACACCCAATAGTTGTTTATCCAAGTTCTATATATACATATCTTTACTTGGAGTTTTTGGCACCGGTTTTCTCTACCGAATTCAAGAGACGTTTCGGGTTTGCTTCTACACCGCATCATAAAGAAGATTTTTGTTGAGATTCTACCCCCATGGAGAAAGGCTCCATGCTTGGGTGACGGTGACCATATAAAGTCCCATCGGTGGATTCCGAGATCGCGGTGGTGTTCCGAGGTTGTCCGCTAGGAAGAGGTTTCTACGAGAAGGAGCGTCGAGGCTTGAGAGGGATCGAGTCAGTCGTTGTAAGTCTATCTGTCTTGTAATTGTAATTCCGTATCTAGTGGACTTGTGGCTAGGGCCGTCCGAGGTTGTTTCCCGTCTTGGGTTTTTCCTTGTACATCTCGGCGTTGTGTGACATTGTTTATTTTATCTTTCTCATTAATTTAGAATCCATGCTTAGGATAATTTCAAGATAAAATTTGGTTTAATTATCACACTCATTTAATTTGGGACTAAATTAAATATTGGGTAAAAATTGTTTAATTCAAGTCATTTGCTAAAATTGGTTTCGCCTAATTTTGTTTAAATGAAAATTATGACTTAGGCATATTCTAAGACTTGAATTGGGTTTTGATTTGTTTTGAGAAATTAAAACTTGTTGTTGTTGTTTTGAAAATTGAACCATCATACTTTATAACGCTTCCGCATCAAATTAACTTTGATTTTAAGGAAATTAAATATTTTAATTTGTGATTAGTAAAATCCGGGGATTCCACAGCCTTTTCAAATTGGTATCAGAGCCAAAAACGATAAATTATTTCGTTAAGATCCTTTAATTTTTGACTAAAATGGATTTTTCACCATTTTCAAAATTTCCTATTTTCGATGGTTCAAACTACGCGTATTGGAAAGCGCGAATGAGATCGGCACTAAAATCTATCGACGAGAGAGTTTGGATGTCTGTTGTTAACGGTTGGACCCCACCAACACACTTAATTGAAAATGAACATGTTCCCAAACCCGTTGATAGATGGACTGAAAATGAGTTTAAGCTAGCAAATTTTAATTCCCGTGGTTTAAATGCTTTATTTAGCGCTGTCACACCAGATGAATTCCGACGCATTATGACGTGTGAGACCGCTAAAGAAGCTTGGGATATTTTACAATTAACTCATGAAGGAACTAGTGTCGTTAAAGCTTCAAAACTCCAAAACCTCACCACTCAATTTGAAACTATCAAAATGGATGAATTTGAAACTTTTGATAAATTTTATGCTCGAATTTCTGATATTTTTAATTCATCTTTTAACTTGGGAGAGAAAATACCTGACGGCCGTGTTGTAAAGAAAATTTTGAGGTCCCTACCCGATAGATTTATTCCAAAGGTGACCGTTTTAAATTCTTTACCCACTTTAGCCTCTACGAAATTAGAAGAACTTGTAGGTGACTTACAAACCTATGAACTGGACATGTTTCCCTCTAAAACTGAAAAGAAAATCGAAAAGGGCGTTGCTTTAAAAGCCCGAAAAGAGGTCAAACAAGTAGTAGAGAGCGATAGTGATAGTGACTCGGAAGATATGGCTTTATTTGCTCGTAAATTTAGAAAATTTCTTAAATTTAACAAAGATAAAGTTAAAAATGATTTTAAGAAATTTGATTCTTCTAAACATGATAAAATTGAGAAGTTTTCTAAAGCCGAGAAGATCCCTAAAACTAGTAATGAAAATTTAGATAGGGACGAGTCTAATAAGTGTTTTGGTTGTGAAGGTTATGGCCATAGGGCTTATGAGTGCCCCACTAAACTAAGGAAAGAGGGTAAACGATCCACTGCATATAATGCGACCCTTAGTGATAGTGATAAGGAAGAGAAGCCCGATTCCCCCACTAAGAAAAATTTTGTGGCTTTTATGGCTAGACATGTGAGTGATAGTGAGAACTCATCGAATGATGAAATTATAGCACATGCAACTTCCAAGGTCATTGTACATGATTCTCTTATTTTTGATGATAGTGAGAGTGAAGAAGTAAGAGAGAGTGAAAATGAAGAAGAGGTTGATGAGAGTAAACATCAAAATGCTTTTCATGAATTATATAAAGAATCTATTAAATTGAAAAGAGCTAATTTGAAGTTAGAAGCGAGTTTAAGAGAGAGTGTAAAGGTCATTGATGAAAGTGCCTTAATAGAAGACCTTAGGATGCATGAGAGGACTCTTCAAGAGAAGCTTAACTATGTAGAAGGTGAGAGAGATAGCCTTAGGGGTTTAATGGAATCCTTGAAAAAGGAGCTTCTTGCTCTTGAAGAGCGAAATGTTTTACTAGAATCTAAAATTTTAGATTTGGAAAATAAATTAAAAGATTCTAGTAATGTCAAATTTGATTTGGAGTGTCGTTCGAAAAAACTAGATAAAATGTTAGGAACGGTCCAAATTAAAAATGACACTTTTGGTTTAGGCTTCAATTCTTGTAATGAATTTAACTCTAAAGTCAAAACCAATGTTTTAGGAGAATCTTCTAGGAATGCATTTAATGATCCCTCCTTAGATAAATCTTTTCGACATGTTCTTACTTGTACACATTGTGGTCGAAAATGTCATCTTAGGCAATTTTGTTTAGATCTTAAACGAATTCCTAGAAAATCCCATAGTAAAGTAATCATGATAGCTAACGTTCCTACACCCCAAGATAGTAATTCTTCATTAATTTGGGTTAGGAAATCCGACTTGGTTGCCTTACAAAATAGGGACTTTTATTCTCATTTACTTTCACATGCTTCCTCTCTTGCTAAATCTAAAGGATAAATGTGTTAGTGTTTGAATGCTATAGCGTTTGTACTTTATGCCATATTCATATGCTAAATGTATGCTTGTTTAGTCATGTTATAGTCATTGCCTTATTTCATATCACATGCTAGAAATTATGACTTGTTTATCTTTTTGTATTATTTTTTGTGTTTGATTTAACTACAAAATATAAAAAGATTTTTGTTTATCATTTGTGTTTTATTTATTTCATTTATGCTTAATGAAAAATACAAATGATTTTTGTTTAGTCTTTTGAGTATATATCTTTCTTTTTGATTAAAAATGTTAAAAACTCAAAAAGATTTTGTTTGGTGTGTATTTTTGTTTGACACACTTTATGTGGCATATACTTGTGTTTGAATCCCATCATTTACACTCCCACGTGGCTAGAACTTTTGGTTTGGATTTTCAATCCTTATTATGCTCTTTACCATATTTGATGGAGTAGTTGGATTTTGTATTGTTTAAATGGATTCTATATCTATATGCCTCTTTTCACACATGCACGAGCTCTTTTGAAATCTTAATGTCACATGTTATATTTGAGCTTTTTGAGGTGTTCTCCTATCAATCTAGTCATCTACATATCTACGACCTAGGAGGACTAGTGCATGTCAAAATCCGTTGCATGTGAGATTTGTGCAAAAAATGAAAACATGATAAATTAATATATGCACGGGGAAGGGTTCCAAAAAGATAAATTAAATCCTTTGCGATAGTAAGCCACCGTTGATTGGATCTAAAAGAAATACGTGATCCACAGGCCTAAAAACAGAATATTTGGCATTAAAAAGAAAACAATTGCCAAGTCCTATGTTTGTTTGATATATTCATTCAAAAATAAAAGAATATATATGCTCATTGAGGGAGAATTGGATGGTATATCAACGGTTTGCACAATGTCCGTTTATCCTAGTTGTCTTTAATGTCATGACTCTATTTGGTTTTTAGAATCATCATCATGCTAAGCTTGTATGCATTGTGTATGTTTGTTCATTGAGTTCAATCTTTATATTGTCACATGAGGTTATATTTAACTGTGATGAAGTTTGAAATCAAATGAGAACTCCGTGAACGTTTCTTAAGTGTTTGGGTCTAAATTTAATTGTTGCTAGTTCACACCCCTACACTTCCGTTTCCATATGACACATTTTTGCCAAACGAGTGTGCAAACTTATTGTATTTTGTGTCATGTGTGTGTTTATATGTATATATATATGCAAGTGCTCTATTGGTATATTTTTGGTATCTATATATATGATATTTGTCTCTGCCTTGCTTTTATTGCCCATATGCTTTCATGTCTTATCACTTTAAGCTGGTTATTAGTTCTTTATCCTTTGCCTATTCCTGAACAAAAAGGGGGAGAATGATGATAGGGAGAGAAATGGTATCTAAACCTATTATTATTATATCTTAGTTTGGGGGAGATTTATCTTAGGGGGAGACGTCTTTCTAAGTAAATGTCATTTGTTTGATAAAGGGGAGAATTATTTTAGGGGGAGTAATTATTTAATTGCATTTAATATTGTGATATTCCCTATGCATTGGATGAGTTTGCTTAAGTGTGCAGGTATTCTTCTAAAGAGGCATCTTTAAAAGGCAAAGTGTTTAATCCTTGGGTTGAGTCAAGAATGGGCGGGTTATGTTTTGAGTCTAGTGAGCTTGACGGCCCTTTAGGATTTTTTTTGTTTTGGTTTTTATCCCGGAATAGCCAAAGGGGGAGATTTGTAAGGACGCAAATTTCCAATTGAGTCCATATATAGTTTTGGCTCAATTCCGGACAAAAACATTTATTCATAGGTTAGTGATTTATTGTAATATTCTCAAGCCTATGAAGTGTGTGTTGAAGACGTAGCGGCAAAGAATTTAAAGCTTCATCAAATGCCGGTTTGTGTGCCTCGTTTCTACGTCATCAACTAAGGTTCCATGCTCCCAAGGTATGAATGTAATTATATTTATATAGGAGCTTGGAACAATTTGTATTGGGTTATAGGTGTAATAAAAAACTGCATTTTATTTTCAGAAAGAATCAAATAGAACTTTAAAATAAGTATATAAAAGTTTCTGGGCCAAAATCAAATTTTACAAACTTTCTGGTCGTTCGTTAGAAATGTCGTTCGAACGAGTTTTTTCGTTCGAACTAGATTTCGTTCGAACGAGTTTTGTCGTTCGAACCAGTTTCGTTCGAACGAGTTTGCCAACGACCCTAACTGGTCAGTCGTTCGATATGTCGTTCGAACGAGGTATCTAACGAGGTTCTAACGAGCCCAGGCTGGTCGCTCGTTAGAAGTCTCGTTCGAACGAGAATCAAGTTCGTTCGAATGAGATTCCGACGGGAACAGTTATTTGGCAGTTTTTTTTGCAGTTCTTCCCCACTTCTCCACTTGGTTTTCAACCAACTTTTTTCATACATTATTATGTGCGGGAAACACATTTTCCAAGACAATTTTTCCATCCTAATACATCTTCTAGAGAGAGTTTTGAGAGATTATTTACAAAAGGAAAATGTTCATATTTGAGTGTTCTTCAACTTAAAGAAAAATCTTTAAACACTTAGTTTACACCCAATAGTTGTTTATCCAAGTTCTATATATACATATCTTTACTTGGAGTTTTTGGCACCGGTTTTCTCTATCGAATTCAAGAGACATTTCGGGTTTGCTTCTACACCCCATCACAAAGAAGATTTTTGTTGAGATTCTACCCACACGGAGAAAGGCTCCATGCTTGGGTGATGGTGACCATATAAAGTCCCATCGGTGGATTCCGAGACCGCGATGGTGTTCCGAGGTTGTCCGCTAGGAAGAGGTTTCTACGAGAAGGAGCATCGAGGCTTGAGAGGGATCGAGTCGGTCGTTGTAAGTCTATCTCTCTTGTAATTGTAATTCTGTATCTAGTGGACTTGTGGCTAGGGCCGTCCGAGGTTGTTTCCCGTCTTGGGTTTTTCCTCGTACATCTCGGCGTTGTGTGACATTGTTTATTTTATCTTGCTCATTAATTTAGAATCCTTGCTTAGGATAATTTCAAGATAAAATTTGGTTTAATTATCACACTCATTTAATTTGGGACTAAATTAAATATTGGGTAAAAATTGTTTAATTCAAGTCATTTGCTAAAATTGGTTTCGCCTAATTTTGTTTAAATGAAAATTATGACTTAGGCATATTCTAAGACTTGAATTGGGTTTTAATTTGTTTTGAGAAATTAAAACTTGTTGTTGTTGTTTTGAAAATTGAACCATCATACTTTATAACGCTTCCGCATCAAATTAACTTTGATTTTAAGGAAATTAAATATTTTAATTTGTGATTAGTAAAATTGGGGATTCCACAGCCTTTTCAGAAACCTCTCTGACTTATAAAAAATGTTGTTGAGATCACCGAAGTTGATGTTTCTGAGGTGACTTTGAGGTGAGTTCATGCTCGCCTTATATAAGGTCAAATGACTATCAATCGGCATTGTCATATTGATAGGCAAGGAAATGGACATGCCAATTGGCAGTCTCGTGCAGATTTTCTAAAAAAATGGTTATAAAATGATATCCATTGTAAAGGTTATTCAAAGACCTTTGAGAATCCTTTGGGTTGCTCCCAGGTTCGGGAGTTGACTTCAGGTCAAATAGGGCTCGAAAGCGACCGTCAATCTTTTGGACAAGAGGTCATCGAACGATGATGTATTGTCTGACCAAACCGAAAGCTCGAATCGTGCATGGGGATGACCGTTGGAAAGGTTATACAAGGAACTTTGATGTTGCAAAGAGATTCGTTTAGTTCAGAGATTTGACTTAGTCAAACGGGGCTCGAATGCGCTCGATGACCTTTAAGAGTAAAATGGGTCATTTGTTCG
Organism: Sambucus nigra; assembly: GCA_949130495.1. Taxonomy (NCBI): domain Eukaryota; kingdom Viridiplantae; phylum Streptophyta; class Magnoliopsida; order Dipsacales; family Adoxaceae; genus Sambucus; species Sambucus nigra. The sequence goes on along the minus strand of OX422214.1, from coordinate 374,627,788 downwards.
TACCTTGAGGTTTATTTGAGAATGGGGTGAACCATTGAAAAGGGTATTTAATTCCCTTTAAGGATTCATTCACTCTCATTCAAGTTGAAGAGTTGACTTTGGTCAAATAGAGCCCGACAGCGCCCAGTGGCCTCTAGATCAATTTTTGAGGAAAAATGGATTATTGGTCCGAACAATTATGCCATTTTGCACATGAGATGGATCATTAGGAAGGGTTTTTAATTCATTTTGTAGATTCATTGATCTTTTTCTCTGACAATGAAGTTAATTGGGGTCAAAATGGTACCCGAAAGATCCACGTGGCCTCTAGATCGATTTCCCATAGTAAAATGGTTCGTTCGTCTGAACCGTTATGCCAACTTATGCACGAGGTAGACCATTGGAAGGGGATTCAGAGACCTTCAAAGATTCAAAGAGATTTTATTCTGAAGATGAATTTAACTGGAGTCAATAGGGCTTGGGAGCGTCTCATGGCCTCTCGACCGGTACTGGGAGTATGACCTAGGGTTTGTGGTGAATTAGGGAGTTGTTAGGGACCTAAGGAGAGACTTATGGGGTCTTAGAATGTGGTGTCTATAGAGCCCCTTGACAGGTGAGATTGGAAAAAGTTAAAGTTATCAAATTGACAACACATGATGTTTTGGGAAAGGGGTCAATTATGCCGACAAAAGCGATGAGGATGACCATTTTAAAGGGTTGAGGTCAATTCTAAGGACCTAGAGTTGTGATGACCAATTTTGAGAGTCGAGGTCAATTCCGAGGACCTGGGGTTGGGGTGACCAATTATGTGGATTGAGGTCAATTTTGAGGACCTAGAGTAAAGGAGAACAATTCTATGGGTCGAGGTCAATTCGGAGGGCCTAAAGTAGGGGTGACCAATTCTGCGGGTCGAGTTTAATTCGATGGACCTGAAGTCAAGGCGACCAAGTCTACGGGTCGAGATCAATTTTGCAGGTTGAGGTTAATTCTACGAACCTAAAGTTAAGGCGACCAAATCTACGGGTTGAGGTCAATTCTGGGGACCTAAAGTAAGGGTGACCAATTCTGCAGGTCGAGGTCAATTCTGAGGACCTAAAGTAAGGGTGATCAATTCAGTGGGTCAAAATCAATTATGAGGACCTAAAGTTGAGGCGGCCAATTCTACAGGTCAAAGTCAACTCTGAGGACCTACAATAGGGGGACCAATTCTATGAGTCAAGGATAATTATGCGAACCTACAGTTGTAATATGGGGGGTTAATATTTGGTGAGACTTTAATTTACCTCTTTTGACACTCTACTAGGGAAGATACATCTAGCTGGGGATTATGGGGGGTGTTTGGGAGGAAGCTTAGTCTGAAAATTCTATTGGAGAAACAGTTGATGACTTGAGGTTTTGGAATTCCAATGGGGAATATGTTTATTATAGGGGAGATATATCCTATGGTCTTACAGCTCGACTAGGGAAGTTGCATTTAAAAGTTCCGCTGGGGAATTATAGTAGACTCTGAGGATGCGGGCACGTAATTTTTAGGGCTTGAATTGAGGATAAGAATGTATTTTTAATCCAACAGGGGATTTTAAGAGCTTTGAAAATGGTTTTCTTACTAAAGAAATGTTCCAATATTTATTTGGTAATTTTAGGAATTTTTTGAAGGCTTTTTGTGAATTTTTTGACATTTTCTAGGATATTTTGTATGAAATTTTAAGGGGTTTGTCAATCGGGATGTTGAAAGAGTTGTCATTTTGCAATGGCACAGTCTTTTGGGTTGCCTTAGGAAGGGGAAAAGGTAGGTGCCTATCGATGGGTGTTAAGGGACTGCCGATCGACATTTCTTTGGCCTCCTATAAAAAGGGGCAAGTTCTCCTCATTTTTCACAACTTCTAGCATTCATATCTTCTGCCCTTTCCACCTAAGATCCATTGCCAAGTTTTTTCCTTTCTTTAAGCCTTGGAAATGGCGGACTTTTTTAGTAGCGCAACCCATGTGGCGTGGATTGTTATCGACGATTGGGCGAACCTAGACTGAAGAGCTAGGGTACCCCTGGCCTTAGGAAACGAAAATGCCTTCTATTTGTTCGAGTGAGTTGTTGATGATCATTTTTGGCTATGTGATCCTTCACATCACCGATCATCTAGGGTGAGGAATCCCAGTGGAAACATAAGTATTAATGATTTTTATCATTATTTTTCTTCTATTCTTTTTTTTGTTTCCTTGAGTTGACCAAAGGTTCCTTTACTTTGGAAGACTAACATAGCTTGGATGAGCTTTCATTCCTGGGAACGACGAGGTTTAACGATGTGTGGGAGCACCTTTTGGTGGTGGCATGCTAAGTAGTTTCCTCTACAGGTTTTGATCACATGGCACCTTCTTTAAATGAGACACTGCAATTTACGATTGTTCTATGCACGTTGTGGGATAAGTGGTGGTACACTACCCACACCATTCATTTGGGATTTGGGGAGATGATGGTGACTCCCACTGATGGCCATCGGCTGATGGGAATTGACAGTGAAGGCATGCAGATTGAGATGGACTGGTATTTGAGGGTGACCCTTGAGGCGATTGATTCTGCTTTGGGAGACATGGGGAGGATATTTTCTTGTAATTGGATTTGGATTTATGATATGCGAGGGATGCTTTGGATCCAGAGGATCGATAAGACAGATGGGCTACAGGTACGACAGATGGCACGTTTATTATTTCTTCTTTTGGAGGGTGGCTTCTTGGTTGTATTGAGAGGTGACATCGTTTATTTGTGGTTTTTACCATTTTTGAGGGTATTTTCAAATGTCCGTCTTTATGACTGGGGAGCCTGACCTTCGCGACCCTTTATTCTTCTATGTACGCTATCAGTCGGGGTTTCTAAGAAACTTTTAGTGGGCCCACGTATCTTCTGAACATAATTCTCGCACTTCTCTTTATGTGTTTTCTTGCATTTACTTTTGTTTTTTTTCTTCTTCTGATTCATGTCTTTCTACAGACATTTTTTTATGAGGTGATTGGGATCAATACACGTTTGATTGTTTTGTATAATTAGTAGGTGGGGTACTTCTACCAGATGTATCATTTGCAGAAGTCCAACCGGCGATCAAAGTAGTCTCCTTATCTGTTGGTGGTGCATCCAACCTTGAACACCCTAACGAGCAACCATGTTATTCCTTTTTCTTTCCAATAATTTTTTGACATTTTCTTTGTTTGAGAAAATATTAATCTTTATTGGTAATTGCAGGTGACTTTTTATCCCTGGGGCATGGTTATCCATCACACGGGGGTGACTGGGGTGAATGCACCGGGTGTTATCTCACAAGTTTGGCTACTCTTGGTATTTTTGGGAGACACTGGTCTGACAGATTTTGTATGATAAGGTGGTGGTCCCACCGGAGTTGCCCCTGATGTACATGAGGCAGGTGCAAGAGATATCAGAGGAGGCTAGGATGGAAGCTATGATTGGTGATCCTTATTCGTCATATACGAAAACAGTGGTGACATATGACTACCTCAACTTTGCGACTAGTTTTGTGATTCCTTCTTGTATCTATGATTTGATGAACATGCCTCTGCCTCCCACAGCTTCGAGCAGTGGTACGAGTACGCCGGTAGGGTCCACCCACAATGTAGGTGGTGTGTTATCATCAGTAATGGCTACAGAGGTTCCAATCATTAAGCATTCTCCTCCTTCTTATAGTTTCCAAATGGTTTGAGGGGTATCGATTCATATGATGCATCGCCCTAATGCAGTGGTTCCAGGGGTGTTGGGGCTGATAGAGGATATCCTTCAACCAAAGGTATATCTCTTTTCTTTCCATGTCCTTGTTTGGCTTTTTTTTTTTTTGCTTTAGATTGACTAATTTTCTTTTGTTTTTGTTTTTGTTTTTGTTTTTGTTTTTGTTTTTGTTTTTGTTTTTGTTTTTGTTTTTTTTGTTTACAACATTGTAACACCACGTATTTTAATGACTTTTAAAATGGGACTAATTAGACTTAATTGTGGGATAATTGAAAATTAATTCGGATTTAAATATTACTTGATAATAAAGTAATATGTGATTTATGTTGAATATTACTGAGTGATTAAAAGTAATATATATGATTATGACTTTACATATGATTATCATTTTATAAATTATCGCGAGTTGTGAATACGACAATTATGGTAATTAAGTCGGGACGCGGGTGTGAGTCGTGTCGGAATAATATTTATATGGAATAAAAATTAAATTATTTTTATGTCATCCGAATAGTCATTTCGAGTGCACTGTTGAGTCTGGAAGGGTCAAAGTAGGCAGAAAAATCTACCAGGGGATTTGATTTAGGTCTCGGGTCAATTGGAAACCAAAAGGACACATCGGAGGGATATTTTGGTCATTTTATTTGGAAGGTGAATAATAACTACAAAAATTCATTTTTATTATATAAGTGAAGAGATTAGATAACTTAGGATCATTCACCGAAAAACAATGGAAAGGACTTTGAGGAGAGTGAAAGGTTTTTCCAAGGAGAGGAAGAAGTTTTGAGAGTAGATGAAGGGACAACCCCATTGCACCACCACCGAAAAACTGATCGAAAAATAGGAGGGGACATCCTACACATATCTTCTCTAAAGGATCAGACCTACACATTAAGGCTAGTGTAATTCTTGTTCTAATTAGTGATTATAATAGCCATGTTAAATTAGTAGAGATTAACATCCATGAAAACTATGAATCAAAGATGAAATTTTGATGGTTTTGATGTAATTCTTGAAATGGAAATCATTTGGGATTATTCCTTTGATGAAATTGTAATTAACACCACGAAATTTTGGGTTTAATTGGTGAGGAAATTTGGGGTTTATATGTGTTCTTGATAAAGAATTATATAATGTAGATTTTCTGAATTTAAAATAAAATTAGTATGATTCACTGAAACTCCATGATGATTTTGATATGTTTTGATATTATAAATCATGTATATACTTGGGTATATCAATTGGGATGTATTCTTGGGAGGTTGGGATCATTTGATGTTTGTATTTGTGTATTGTTTCTAGGTTAAAAATGGGGTCTGGGAAGCACAAAATTCGTGGAAGTCGGAGGTTGGAAATCACGAAGGGTTGTCTAAACGATAGTAGAACTCGTTCAAATGAGATTTTATCTCATTTGAACGAGATGGTTATCTCGTTCAAACAACCATGGGTTTGGAGATGGAGATAGATCTTTTCATTACAATCGCATGGGCACCGAACTCGTATTTTTCTAGTTATGATTTTTCTACGAAAGGGAATCGATTCGGCTGCCCAAAATTTTATAATTTTTCCCTTTTGTAAATATTTCAATTAGATTATTCCTGATTTAATTATGGGACTTTATTTTAATTAAAGGGGAATATATGGGATATGATTAGGCCATATTATATTTGTGGAGTTGACCCTAAGAAGTTAATTATGGGGTTAAATTAAATTAGGGATAGTGGGTGAATAAACCTATTGAAAAAATTATTAAATTCATGAAAAGTTTGGGATGATACGGACATGGACTAGTAGGAGTTAGATATTTACCTACTGAATTTATTTGAGGAATAAAATGATATACTTCAAGTGGTGAGAAAATCTCGAGAAGCTACCTTAAGAAGTAAAGTCATAACTTAAATACGTAGGATATTCGAGAGATGAAATATACTACGTATATGATTTATTATATGGGTTGTACGTTTGCCCTAATGACATGTAAATAAGTGAAATGAATACCTATATAGTGATTTATTTGTATGATATACCAAGCCTATTTCCTATCCACGAGAGGTTTGTGCGTTGAGGGCAGTCATATCCTAATGAGCCTTATGGGGGATTTTTGACTTGTTGCCTCATAACATAGGACTTAGGTTGGATTTCTATTAGTGAAAATAATGGTATTGAATGATCATTTGGGTGCCTAGGTTTGTGCATAGCCCAAAGTCTTATGACTATGTTCGCCTCCAATACTTGTGTTTTGATATTTTTGGTTCAAGGAATATACCGAACCAACAGTCCTTTATACAGTGACGAGATGTACTAAGACTAGATATCAGAGTATGCATGTACCACAGTTGTGTCTCGGGATGTAGTATTGTATATAAATAATGGAGTGAATGTATATATATAATTGTGATATTATCTACTGTATGATTTAAGTAGACATGAGAGATAGTGAAATGTGAAATTAATTAAGTTTAAGAACACTTAATTATATTAAGAAATCAATTAATACATATTTATCACACGTATTGCGAAGGATATACGTGGAAAAGATAAGGACCATGGTTGGTTGACACAATGTTACAATCTAGTGAAAGTGAGAATAGTAACTACAACAATTTGGAGATACGTCAGGCGTGCACACTAGATGAGAGGTGAGAATATGAAGAGAGAGATCATGAATTTAGCATGTGTATAATAATTGCTAATTGTAGCATTTATTCACTTGCTATTTTTAAAATCTTTTACAACCGCTCTCTAACACGTTTCCTTGCATATTATCTTCTCAGTTGTATATTGTACATCAGGTGTCCAGTATCAGGGATGTCGGCATACAATATGGATGTCTCGATGGGTTATAATAGCTGCTAATGGAGATGCAAAATTTATTTAGACGCTTCCAATCGATTGATTCATACATCTGTAGCATTTACTTTTGTTTAGGGCATGTCGCCCACTATTCTAGAGGGTCTAATTAGTTATGTCAGTAATGTGGATATCAGTTTTATTTGGTGGTAATGATATATTTAAACCGGAGAGTTTATTCAAGTCACATTTATTCCCGTTATATTTATTTCAGTTGTGATGTGATGTTACTAAATTATTATTTCGTATTGTGGAATGAATTTATATAACTCAGAAATGGAAAAGTTTTGACACTACCTAAATTAGTTATTAGGTGAATTAATAAAGAAAATGTTTTTCGACAGTGATTCGTAGAATGAACCAACTAAATATTCTTATTTAATTTAATAAAGGACTAATCACCTGGTATTTAATTAGGCGGGGTGCAACAAACATGTCCGACTGTAGACTACTTATCTCAGGGACATCTGGGATTGGGTGGCCTCAACGACTACCTACATCAGATACTTGGTCCCAGTTCCTTCTTGTCTTATGTCATTTGCTACCTCGGAGGAGGGATCACGATCGAGGAATGGAGGTTCCATAGCTCGCCGCCGGGGGAAGCGCGCTCGTTGTAGGGACGGGGGTTCTTATAGAGAGATAAGAGATTCTGATTTGGGGGGTTTTGGGTTGAGTACCATTATTATATATATAAAATGAATGAATTTTTTATTTATTTATCTTTACTTGAAATGTCTTAATATACATTTACTATTTACTTTATTTCTGAGACCGTAAAAAGGTTGGAATTTTTAAATAATTCAAGAGAAAATTTATTTTGAGAAAGGATGGGTAAAAATGGATAATACAGGAAGAAACAACCCGGATTTTTTTTTAAATAAAGGTTTAATTTTTATATTTTGACGAAAAAGGAAAGACAAAATTTTTTTAAATAAGGGGGGTGCAGATCGACATAACCCTTATCCATCCCATCAGCAGGTGAGTCCAGTCAAATCACCCTAAGGCTTTGATTTCACTTTTTGCATCTTCAAAGTAGTTGGTGGGGCAGTCATTTATTCGGATTTTTCAGATTTCTAATTGTCCAGCCAATATTTTCATGCATAAAAAGGGGTAAGGTGGTGAGATTTTTTCATCCATTCACATTTTCTCTTCTTTCTTTTTTTTCTTGCCTTCTGTCTTATTATTTCCCAAATGGCACTTCCCATGAGTGCAGAATTTGCTTTATATCTCGAGAACCTGAAATCTATGTGTTTGTACAATGTAGATTATGACGCTTTTAACTTACGTCAGGTCTCTTTTTGGAGCAATCCACCCATCAACTACAACATGCTAGCAGTGGTAGCACATTTTTGGTATCTCAAGGATCATATTTTCCATTTTGTCTTAGATGAGGTATGTCCAACCTATGAGGAGTTTTCAGCTATGTTGGGAGTTAATCCCAGCGTGGCGGTGGCTATGCCTGAAATATCTCGATCTCCTAAGGAGCTATTAACAAGATTTCTACATATCTCTCCTTCGGCTACTCGTCCATTGATCTCTGGGGGAATGATTTCACTCCCAGTTGTCCTGTATTTTGTGCATCTGCAAAATTTTAGCGATGTGGGCCAGGCTAGAGTTGTTGCCCAAGGATTAACTTCAAAGCTAGTACTGGTTATTGGGGACCTGATGGTGGACCCTCAAATTATTGCCATTAAAGAGTGGATGTCATAACATCACAGTCCTACAACGGTGATGCTAGTAGGGACCCAGAACGGTATAGATGCTTCGAAGGAAGGTCGTTCTGATTTTTTGAGAGGAAGCCCGATCTTGCTGTTCATGACACTGTCTTAGAGATTCCATTTGATGGTCCCCCCGAATATCCCTTTGTAGTTATGCTGGATTTTTTCACTCGTTATTTCATCAGCTTTGGCCCATTTATAGAGAACTGGATAAACTAGTTCGTGGAGCACAGAGATCGATGTCTGAACTGGTCGGTGTTGTGGAGGGTGGAGGTGGGTGGAAGCTGTAACCTATTATAGAATTGGTGGAATACTTATACGTTCGGTTAGTTTGCCTCCGACAGACCTCATTATATTCTCCCTGGAAACTTCTTAATCAAGTCGAATTTGAGCAAGTTATGTCTTCCCGCCCCCTGGATTTCTTTCCTGTAGAGTATTTGACTGAAGGCGTGTGCATGAATTTGGTCTCTCTGTGGGAGAATCATCGGTCGTCAACCTATCCTTCTCAATCTATTGGCCGGTTTTAGAATGTTTCTGGGGATTATATGAAATTACTATGGAGGAGGGTAGTGGTTGAGATCTTGGAATAAGAGACCGTATATAGATGGTTCATCATATTTGAGACTATGGAGGGGGCGTAGTGGTTTTATCTAGGCTAGTCCAGGCTTATCGCTTTATCGAGCGCCTTATGCATACCAATCAAGCAAAGGGAGTTTTGGGGGCTCAAGGAGGAGATGATGATGGGGCTAGGTCTTCCAGCAGCTGTGGATAGGGAAGCTGGTGATTTTTTAGTGAATCTTTTGTGATGGAGATGTGCTTTCTTGTTTTTAGTTTGTTTTTTGTTTCGGGGAATAAATTTGGTAAGGTTTAGCAAGTTTTTTTAGGGGCAGTTTGGTTCTATTTTTTTAGGATAGTTTGGTTAGCAGGGGGTAGTTGTTTGACTCCCTACGCTGATATTTCATGTAATTGTGCCGAATTCTCCCATTTATGGAATAAAAAGGATTTTAATTATATCGTTGTGCCTCTTGATGATTTTTACATTTCAATTATCTACACCAATCGCTATGGCATACATAATTCTTTTGTTCATATAAATGATAAAATTAACTGTAATTATCAGATGTAAGAAAAGAATATCATTTTATGAAAAATAAGGGTACCTGGCCCATGTAAAGTGTATTAGTTTCCTATGTACCTCTTAGGGTTTTTTAAATTTTTTGAGTTTCATTTTCAAAGCAAGGAGTTTTTTAGAGGATCAGGCCCCGCGTAGTTCAGAGTATAGAGAAATGAGAGGAGTCGTAGCGCGTTGATAATTTCTTGAGATGGTGTAGGTTGGATGGATGCACCATCTCTTCTCTGTTAAGGTCAGTGAGCATAGTGGCGCCACCAGATAGGATCTTCTTCACAATGTTGAGACCATTATAGTTTGGCTTAAATTTCCCTCTGGGGTCCCAAACGAGTTCAAATATTTCTTTGAGGACTAAGTACCCTTCTCAGACACCACGATCCTTGACTTTTTGGTTAAACGATTGCACTATCTGGCGATGGGACCCCTATATAAAGTATATAGCCTTTAGCCTCTTTTCATCTAAGAGCGATAACTCGTCGAAATGGATCTGATGTCAGTCTTTCTCATTGACCTTACTCTCTAGCATAAAGCGTAATGAAGGTATTTCTATTTCGATGGGTAAGATTAATTCCATGTCGTATACCAGAGAGTAAGGGGTAGCCCCTTTAGATGTCCGGGGTAAAGTGTGATAGCCTCAGAGGGCGTAAGGGATCCGATCGGCCCAATCTCAATAACTCTCTATCATCTTAATGATGATTGTTTTGAGGTTTTTATTGGAGACTTCAATTTGTATCGTTGGTTTGTTGTCATTAGGGATAATAATTTTATCTTTGAATCCCGTACTCGTTAACTAATTTTTTGACTTTTGCCTTGAAATGTAACCCATTATCTAACACTATCTCATGTGGAACCCTTTATCGGCAAATGATGTTCTTTCGGATGGACTTAGGCACCTTTTTAGCATTCAACATTGCATATGACTCGGATTTGACCTATTTGGTGAAGTAATCAATGGAAACTACGATGAACTTGTGCTCATTAGAAGCTTTGGGTGTGAGTTTCCCTATGATATCAATGCCCTAGTAGAGAACGGTTAGGGATAGGTCATATTGTACAATTCCTGTAGAGGAAATTATTGGATATTGGCGAACTATTCGCATTTAAGGCATCTCTAGACATAAGTGGTGCAATCCGTAACCATGGTGGTCCAATAGTACCCCTGTTGAATAATTTTCCTTAGAGAGCATATGGCCAATCATGTGAGGTCCTCATTCAACACTGAAAGAAGTGGAATCCCCTGATTTTGAATATCTATATCGATTAAAAGCTTTTAATTTCCTTTTTGTGTAAACACAATAGATGATGCGGAAGCGTTATAAAGTAGGTGATGGTTCAACTTTCAAAACAACAACAACAAGTTTTAATTTCTCAAAACAAATTAAAACTTAATTCAAGTCCTAGAATTTGCCTAAGTCATAATTTTTAATTAATCAAAGTTAGGCGAAACCAATTTTAGCAAATGACTTGAATAAACCAAATTTACCCAATATTTAATTTAAGTCCCAAATTAAATGAGTGTGATAATTAAACCAAATTTTATCTTGAAATTATCCTAAGCATGGATTCTAAATTAATGAGCAAGATAAAATAAACAATGTCACACTACGCCGAGATGTACGAGGAAAAACCCAAGACGGGAAACAACCTCGGACGGCCCTAGCCACAAGTCCACTAGATACGGAATTACAACTACAAGACAGATAGACTTACAATGACTGACTCGATCCCTCTCAAGCCTCGACGCTCCTTCTCGTAGAAACCTCTTCCTAGCGGCCAACCTCGGAACACCACCGCGGTCTCGGAATCCACCGATGCGACTTTATATGGTCACCGTCACCCAAGCATGGAGCCTTTCTCCGTGTGGGTAGAATCTCAACAAAAGTCTTCTTTGTGATGGGGTGTAGAAGCAAACCCGAAACGTCTCTTGAATTCGGTAGAGAAAATCGGTGCCAAAAACTCCAAGCAATTGATATAAATATAGAAACTTGGATAAACAACTATTGGGTGTAAACTAGAGTGTGTATGAATTTTTCTTTAAAAATTAACACTCAAAACATGAACATTTTCCCTAAATAAATTAGCTCTCAAGCTCTCTCTAAGAGATGGCTATGGAATGGAAAAGTTGATTGGAAAAATGTGATTCCCGCACATATTAAGTCTTGAAAAAGTTGGTTAAAAACCAAGTGGGGAAAGTGGGAGAAAACTGCAAAAAACTTCTCAAAACTGTTCCCGCCCTGGCGTCTCGTTCGAACGAACTTGACTCTCGTTCGAACGAGGCTTCTAACGAGCGACCAGCCTGGGCTCGTTATAATCTCGTTACATACCTCGTTAGAACGAAAAACTCGTTCGAACGACATATCGAACGACTGGCCAGTTTAGGGTCGTTGGCAAACTCGTTCGAACGAAACCTGGTTCGAACGAAAAACTCGTTCGAACGAAACCTAGTTCGAACGAAAAAAACTCGTTCGAACGACATTTCTAACGAACGACCAGAAAGTTTGTAAAATTCAATTTTGGCCCTGAAACTTTTATATACTTATTTTAAAGTTCTAATTGATTCTTTCTGAAAATAAAATGCAGTTTTTATTACACCTAACACCCAATAAATATTGTTCCATGCTCCTATATAAATATAATTACATTCATACCTTGGGAGCATGGAACCTTAGTTGATGACGTAGAAATGAGGCACGTAAACCGGCATTTTGATGAAGCTTTATATTCTTTTCCGCTACGTCTTCAACACACACTTCATAGGCTTGAGAATATTACAATCAAATACATTCCTATGAATAAATTTTTTTGTCCGGAATTGAGCCAAAACTATATATGGACTCAATTGGAAATTTGTGTCCTTACAAATCTCCCCCTTTGGCTATTCCCGGACAAAAACCAAACAAAAATCCTAAAGGGCCGTCAAGCTCACTAGACTCAAAACATAACCCACCCAATCTTGACTCAACCCAAGGATTTAAACGCTTTGCCTTTTAAATATGCCGCTTTAGTAGAATACCTTCACACTTAAGAAAACTCATCAAATGCATAGGGAATATCACAATATAAATGCAATTAAATAATTACTCCCCCTAAAATAATTCTCCCCTTTATCAAACAAATGACATTTACTTAGAAAGACGTCTCCCCTTAAGATAAATCTCCCCCAAACTAAGATACGATAATAATAGGATTAGATACCATTTCTCCCCCTATCATCATTCTCCCCCTTTTTGTTCGGGAATAGGCAAAGGATAAAGAACTAATAAACAACATGTTGAAGCTTAAAGTGGTAAGTCATGAAAGCATATGGGCAATAAAAGCAAGGCAAAGACAAACAAATATCATATATATATGAACTAGAAATATACCAATGAAGCACTTGTATATATATATAGATAGATATAAACACACACATGACACAAAATACAATAAGTTTGCACACTCGTTTGGCAAAAATGTGTCATATGGAAACGGAAGTGTAGGGGTGTGAACTAGCAACAATTAAATTTAGACCCAAACACTTAAGAAACGTTCACGGAGTTCTCATTTGATTGCAAACTTTATCACATTTAAATATAACCTCATGTGACAATATAAAGATTGAACTCAATGAACAAACATACACAATGCATACAAGCCTAGCATGATGATGATTCTACAAACCAAATAGAGTCATGACATTAAAGACAACTAGGATAAATGGACATTGTGCAAATCATTGATATACCATCCAATTCTCCCTCAATAAGCATATATATTCTTTTATTTTTGAATGAATATATCAAACAAACATAGGCCTTGGCAATTGTTTTCTTTTTAATGCCAAATATTCTGTTTTTAGGCCTGTGGATCACGTATTTCATTTAGATCCAATCAACGGTGGCTTACTATCGCAAAGGATTTAATTCATCCTTTCGGAGCCCTTCCCCGTGCATATATTAATTTATCATGTTTTCATTTTTCACACAAATCTCACATGCAACGGATTTTGACATGCACTAGTCCTCCTAGGTCATAGATATGTAGATGACTAGATTGATAGGAGAACACCTCAAAAAGCTCAAATATAACATGTGACATTAAGATTTCAAAAGAGCTCGTTCATGTGTGAAAAGAGGCATATAGAAATAGAATCCATTTAAACAATACAAAATCCAACTACTCCATAAAATATGGTAAAGAACATAATAAGAATTGAAAATCTAAACCAACAGTTCTAGCCACGTGGGAGCGTAAATGATGGGATTCAAACACAAGTATATGCCACATAAAGTGTGTCAAACAAAAATACACACCAAACAAAATCTTTTTGAGTTTTTAACATTTTTAATCAAAAAGAAAGATATATACTCAAAAGACTAAATAAAAATCATTTGTATTTTTCATTAAGCATAAATGAAATAAATAAAACACAAATGATAAACAAAAATCTTTTTATATTTTGCAGTTAAATCAAACACAAAAAAATAATACAAAAAGATAAACAAGGCATAATTTCTAGCATGTGATATGAAATAAGGCAATGACTAGAAAATGACTAAACAAGCATACATTTATCATATGAAGATGGCATGAAGTGCAAATGCTAAAGCATGAAAACACTAACACATCTATCCTTTAGATTTAGCAAGAGAGGAAGCATGTGAAAGTAAATGAGAATCAAAATCCCTATGTTTTAAGGCAACCAAGTCGGATTTCCTAACCCAAAATGAAGAATTACTATCTTGGGGTGTAGGAACGTTAGCTATCGTGGTTACTTTACTATGGGATTTTCTAGGAATTCGTTTAAGATCTAAACAAAATTGCCTAAGATGACCTTTTCGACCACAATGTGTACAAGTAAGAACATGTCGAAAAGATTTATCTAAGGAGAGATCATTAAATGCATTCCTAGAAGATTCTCCTAAAACATTGATTTTGACTTTAGGGTTAAATTCATTACAAGAATTGAAGCCTAAACCAAAAGTGTCATTTTTAATTTGGACCGTTCCTAACATTTTATCTAGTTTTTCCGAACGACACTCCAAATCAAATTTGACATTACTATAATCTTTTAATTTATTTTCCAAATCTAAAATTTTATATTCTAGTAAAACATTTCGCTCTTCAAAAGCAAGAAGCTCCTTTTTCATGGATTCCATTAAACCCCTAAGGCTATCTCTCTCGCCTTCTACATAGTTAAGCTTCTCTTGAAGAGTCCTCTCATGTGTCCTAAGGTCTTCTATTAAGGCACTTTCATCAATGACCTTGACACTCTCTCTTAAACTCGCTTCTAACTTCAAATTAGCTCTTTTCAATTTAATAGATTCTTTATATAACTCATGAAAAGCATTTTGAAGTTCACTCTCATCAACCTCTTCTTCATTTTCACTCTCTCTTTCTTCTTCACTCTCACTATCATCAAAAATAAGATAATCATGTACAATGACCTTGGAAGTGGCATGTGCTATAATTTCATCATTCGATGAGTTCTCACTACCACTCACATGTCTAGCCATAAAAGCCACAAAATTTTTCTTAGTGGGGGAATCGGGCTTCTCTTCCTTATCACTATCACTAAGGGTCGCATTATATGCAGTGGATCGTTTACCCTCTTTCCTTAGTTTAGTGGGGCACTCATAAGTCCTATGGCCATAACCTTCACAACCAAAACACTTATTAGACTCGTCCCTATCTAAATTTTCATTACTAGTTTTAGGGATCTTCTCGGCTTTAGAAAACTTCTCGCTTTTATCATGTTTAGAAGAATCAAATTTCTTAAAATCATTTTTAACTTTATCTTTGTTAAATTTAAGAAATTTTCTAAATTTACGAGCAAATAAAGCCATATCTTCCGAGTCACTATCACTCTCGCTCTCTACTACTTGTTTAACCTCTTTTCAGTCTTTTAAAGAAACACCCTTTTCAATTTTCTTTTCATTTTTAGAGGGAAACATGTCCAGTTCATAGGTTTGTAAATCACCTACAAGTTCTTCTAATTTCGTAGAGGCTAAAGTGGGTAAAGAATTTGAAACGGTCACCTTTGGAATAAATCTATCGGGTAGGGACCTTAAAACTTTCTTTACAACACGGTCGTCAGGTATTTTCTCTCCCATGTTAAAAGATGAATTAACAATATCAGAAAGTCGAGCATAAAATTTATCAAAAGTTTCTAATTCATCCATTTTGATAGTTTCAAATTGAGTGGTGAGGTTTTGGAGTTTAGAAGCTTTAACGACACTCGTTCCTTCATGAGTTAATTGTAAAATATCCCAAGCTTCTTTAGCGGTTTCACACGTCATAATACGTCGGAAGTCATCCGGTGTGACAGCGCTAAACAAGGCATTTAAACCACGGGAATTAAAATTAGCAAGTTTAAACTCATTTTCAGTCCATCTATCGGCGGGTTTGATAACACATTCATTTTCAACTAAGTAAGTTGGTGGGGAATACCCATTAACAACAGACATCCAAACTCTCTCGTCGATAGATTTTAGTGCCGATCTCATTCGCGCTTTCCAATACCCGTAGTTTGAACCATCAAAAATAGGAAATTTTGAAAATGGGAAAAAATCCATTTTAGCCAAACATTATTTAAAAGATCGTTAACGAAATAATTTATCGCTTTGGCTCTGATACCAATTTGAAAGAAGTGGAATCCCCGGATTTTGAATATCTATATCGATTAAAAACTTTTAATTTCCTTTTTGTGTAAACACAATTGATGATGCGGAAGCGTTATAAAGTAGGTGATGGTTCAACTTTCAAAACAACAACAACAAGTTTTAATTTCTCAAAACAAATTAAAACTTAATTCAAGTCCTAGAATTTGCCTAAGTCATAATTTTCAATTAATCAAAGTTAGGCAAAACCAATTTTAGCAAATGACTTGAATAAACCAAATTTACCCAATATTTAATTTAAGTCCCAAATTAAATGAGTGTGATAATTAAACCAAATTTTATCTTGAAATTATCCTAAGCATGGATTCTAAATTAATGTGCAAGATAAAATAAACAATGTCACACTACGCCGAGATGTACGAGGAAAAACCCAAGACGGGAAACAACCTCGGACGGCCCTAGCCACAAGTCCACTAGATACGGAATTACAATTACAAGACAGATAGACTTACAACGACTGACTCGATCCCCCTCAAGCCTCGATGCTCCTTCTCGCAGAAACCTCTTCCTTGCGGACAACCTCGGAACACCACCGCGGTCTCGGAATCCACCGATGGGACTTTATATGGTCAGCATCACCCAAGCATGGAGCCTTTCTCCGTGTGGGTAGAATCTCAACAAAATTCTTCTTTGTGATGGGGTGTAGAAGCAAACCCGAAACGTCTCTTGAATTCGGTAGAGAAAACCGGTGCCAAAAACTCCAAGCAATTGATATAAATATAGAAACTTGGATAAACAACTATTGGGTGTAAACTAGAGTGTGTATGAATTTTTCTTTAAAAATTAACACTCAAAACATGAACATTTTCCCTAAATAAATTAGCTCTCAAGCTCTCTCTAAGAGATGGCTATGGAATGGAAAAGTTAATTGGAAAAATGTGATTCCCGCACATATTAAGTCTTGAAAAAGTTGGTTAAAAACCAAGTGAGGAAAGTGGGAGAAAACTATAAAAAACTGCTCAAAACTATTCCCGCCCTGGCGTCTTGTTCGAACGAACTTGACTCTCGTTCGAACAAGGCTTCTAACGAGCGACCAGCCTGGGCTCGTTAGAATCTCATTAGATACCTCGTTAGAACGAAAAACTCGTTCGAACGACATATCGAATAACTGGCCAGTTTAGGGTCGTTGGCAAACTCGTTCGAACGAAACCTGGTTCGAACGAAAAACTCGTTCGAACGACATTTCTAACGAACGACCAGAAAGTTTGTAAAATTCGATTTTGGCCCTGAAACTTTTATATACTTATTTTAAAGTTCTAATTGATTCTTTCTGAAAATAAAATGCAATTTTTCTTACACCTAACACCCAATAAATATTGTTCCAAGCTCCTATATAAATATAATTACATTCATACCTTGGGATCATGGAACCTTAGTTGATGACGTAGAAACGAGGCACACAAACCGGCATTTTGATGAAGCTTTATATTCTTTGCCGCTACGTCTTCAACACACACTTAATAGGCTTGAGAATATTACAATCAAATACATTCCTATGAATAAATGTTTTTGTCCGGAATTGAGCCAAAACTATATATGGACTCAATTGGAAATTTGTGTCCTTAAACCCACCGTAGATTTTCTACATCATTTCTTCAATGTCAGCCCCTGCAATGCAGTGAAAATGGGTTCCATCGAAGTTTCTTGTGAATAGTTCTTTATCGTAGATAATGTACTAGGCAACCAAGAAGGTGGCTCGATCTTTCTTATTGGCATCTTGGGGGTACTTACCATGCTTGAGGAGACGCCAAATATCGTAATACCAACATTTGGACATATTAGAATCATCTTCTCTAATGAGCTCAATGTGGTAGCAGTGGGTCGATTTAGCTTTTTGAGGAGTATAAAAGGGGCCATCATTATTCCCTCTGGTATGTCAACCATTAAGGCTAGAGTCGCAGAAGCATCAACTAAGTTGTTCCTCGCTCAGGGCAAGTAGTGAAAGGTGATATCTCAAAACTTGGAGGCCATCTCTTCTAGTTGGGCATGGAAAGGTAAGAGTTTTTCATCTTTGAGTTTCCATCTTCTAAAGAACTGCCCGATGATGAGATCAAAATCCCCGTAGACATCTAGGCATTGAATTTGAGGCTTATGGTGAACGTTTTGTATTTGATCATATTATTGGAGCAGGTAAAATATAGCTTGATGTCAATAGGAGTGTGAGAGTTATTAGGGGAGATTAGGATTCTCCCAACGTTGTATCTTTTTTTTTTTGGTAGTTTCGTCAAAGAACATCTGCTATCGGAGGTCTTCCTGAGAGGGGCAAAAGATATCTTCATCCAAGAACTTGGAGATCCAAACGTTGGCTTATTCCATAGGGTAGTCAACAAGGTAGTTAAAGATGGATCTTCCTTTCATGGCTTTCTGCTTGACATACATAATATCTAACTCAACTAGCAACATCCACCATTGGGCCATTAGGCTAGATAAGGTAGGTTTCTTAAGCAGGTTTTTGATAGGATCCATTCGGGACACAAGTCTATTGGGAAAACAGAGAATGTAGTGCCTTAATTTATGAACGATTATGAGCGACCCAAATAAGGGCGACACATGCTTTCTCCAAGGCACTATAGTTGACTTCATAATCAGTCAATATACGATTGCCATAGTAGATGATCCTTTCTTTGTGGTATTCTTCAAGGTATTGGGATAAAAACTCCCCATTTGCAGTGTCTGTTATGGTCAAGTATAGGATTAAAGGCAGACGGGCTATACTGGCATGAGTATTAGAGTTTGGGTAAGTTACATCTTTATTCAATCAAAGGCTTCCTGACAGACCTCATTCCATACATTGTTGGAATCCTTTCGGAGGAATTTAAAGATGGGTTCAAATGGAAGTCAACTAGCTGACGAACCTACTAATATATTATAATTTTCAATAGAATCCCCAGACTTCCTTCACCGTTCGGGGTGGTGGAATTTTAAGTATAGCTTTCAGTTTGGGAGGGTCTTCTCCAATTCCCTTCTCTCTAACCATGAATCCTAAAAGATTTCCTTTAGTGACGATAAAAATTCATTTTTACTGGTTAAGTCACATCTGATATCGCCATAGCCATTCAATGAATTTTCGTAGGGCGGGAACATGACCTTCCAGAGTCTTAGACTTAATGATCTTATCATCCAAGTAGTCTCCACTTCTTTGTGTAGTAGATCATGTAAGATGGTTGTGGAAGACCTTTGGTAGGTAGCCCCTGCATTTTTAAGATCGAATGGCATAATTGTGTAATAGAAGGTTCCCTAAGGGGTGATGAATGCGATTTTTTCTTGATGGCAGGGTGCATCTTGATCTGATTGTATCGAGAAAACCCTTCAACGAACGACTTGAGAGCGTGACTGGTCACGTTGTCAATGATCATGTCTATGTTGGGCAGTGGGTAATCCTCTTTTAGAGATTCTTTGTTCAAATCCCGATAGTCGATGCACATGCGAACTTTCACTCCTGATTTTGGCACAAGCATAATGTTGGCTATCCATGTGGAATATTCGATTACTCGGATGAATCCTACATTTAAATATTTGATCATATCTTCTTTTACCATAAGCGACCATTCGTTATGGAGCTTTTGCAGGTTCTGGTTGACTGATTTGCATTCCGATAGAGTTGGAATCTTATGCTGAACTATATCGAGATCAATACAGAGAATTTCATCGTAGGACCATGCAAAGACATCAAAAAATTCTTTCAACAGTTCTTTGACTAGTTCATATTCATGATCATCAAGGGTGGACCCTATACCAAACTCGCATTAGTTGCTACTAGAATTGAGATTAATAACAACAGTTCCATCCTCGTTAATTTGAATGAAATTATGTTGTGTATTATTAACCTTATTGCGATCAGTTAAGAATTATTCACTTATTAAATCATCATCATTAAGAGCTTAATTAGAAACAAGAAAATTAATGCAAGGCACACCAAGTTACACAAAATCTTCATTTATTTCATTCTCGAGAAAAATAGCATTGAGAATCTCATCAAATGATGTCTCGATTATATTATTATCATATAAAGGAGGAACAACAAAAGATGAATGGATAGAATAAACATCTGGTTTAGGTTGCATTTCAGTAGGTGGAACTAGTATAACATTTAAGTGGAGGAGGGTTTTATCATCGGCCTTGATCAAGATATACGGATCTAATGATGTATCATCTGAGTGGATCATGTAGAGTGTCAACCCCAATGTCTACAGATTGAATGAGTCGTCGGAGTCACTTCCCTAAAAAACCTCAGTAACAGCTATAGCTTTCTCAACGGGTAGTTGCACATGATGCTGGGAGTCTTTGGCCTAGGAGTAGTTGTCTTGAAAGAATATCTCCATCCTTGGATTCATCTTCTTGTCCACATGATTATACCATGGTTCGGGAAAGACACATAAAGGAAAATCTTGACCTTTTTTGACGAATCATCCATTCAAGGAATTCCTCGATGCAATCATGGTATTTTTTAAACATCTCTTCAACCAGGGTTAACAGAGCATTCTGAGTTCCTCTGATGATGGTTAATAACCCAGGCCATATGGAGGAAAGACCTTCTTCAAGACTATGGGTTCCAGTATACCCTGTTGTCATTGTCCTAGCCTCAATCCGGGCATGAAGTTCATATTCTTAAACATATGTATTATGTTTACATTATCGTGAGGGTTCTGCTCTAAATAGACTCATTATTTAAAATCACCCCCTACTGGGACTGGAAGGGGTTTGACTCGGAAGTCGAAAAGAAGAATGTCATTCACCCCATGTTATATTTCTAGTAACGGATTACTGGTGCTTGCATTCTCAGTATTATTGCCGTTGCCCAAGATGGTGATGATATGCCTCTTTGTAAATAATTTAAGTTTTTGTAAGGACCAAATTTCTTATTGATTCTTAACGTAGTTTTAACTTATTCTCATAAAAAACACGTCTGAGTCATATGTAGATTTTTTATTGTCCGATCACTATGAGACTATGACTTGTCGAAGATTAATTGAAGACGTTGTGGCAAAGCTTCATGCAATAATCATTCCTAAGTTTAATTGGTGCAAATATATCGTCTTCACAAGTTAATCACATTCTGAGATGACTCAGGTATGAATGCATAATGATAGTGAAACTCAGAAATTTTTTTTTACAAAAATAAGGATGTTATTTTTAAAAGAAAAATGTTTTTAAAGTGTTTTACTTGTTTACACTTCGTTTAGAGCTGATAAGGTTTAATTAGAGTTTAAATTGGTTTGGACTCTAAAAATAGGGGACTACCGTTAGAACGAAAAATGCTTTCATTCGAATGAGAGTTGTTGTCACTAGAATGATGCAGTATCTCCTTCGAACGAGATCCACCACCGCCTTAAAATATTTATAAATAGGCGTGTTTAGTTTTCTCGAAGTGCCTATAGTGCGAAAAATAGTTTACCATAAAGAAAGTTACCATACAAAACGTTTTCTAAGGTTTTTCATGGTTTAAACATCCTTAGAGTTTCAAGATCCGAGATTTTAATTATCATATGTTCTTGTGATCTTGTTGACACCAAGTATGTGGTTTCTATTGAAGATCCATTACTAGTTTTGTGGGGAAGATTCGACGGATACCGATTTTGACATCAAAGACAGTACAGGTCATATCGGTGGACACCGACACACTCGTGGAGGCATGTGTTGTGGACGAGCATCGTAGAAGAAGGTTACTTTCTGCGTGGTAACTGTGAAGATTAGTAGAATATCATAGGAGTGTCAAGTCTCATGTGGAACGAGTCGCTGTATAAGACTATCATCTGACTTTGTAAAACCACTATCATAGTGATAATATGGCCTAGGACATCCGAGGTTTTTTCCCGATTGGTTTTTCCTCGTATATCGGTGTTGTGAGTATTGCTTTACTTGATTTTACTTGCTTTAATCACTAATTGCATGCTTGGGGTTAAATAAGATAAAATATGGTTAAGTTAATATGCGTCACAACTTGGTTTGATAAATTTGAAAAAGAGTTTTTTTCAAAAAGAGAAAGTTTGTTTGCATTCATCCTTAACTTAATTCTGCTCAAGAAAAAGTTTTTGTTGAAAGTTATATTCTGGGAACCTACAATTTCTGATGGAGAGAGGAAGATACCCCCTTGATGCTGTGACATCATGGTCGACCAAGCAATAAATTGAAATAAGCAGGTTTGTCAATAACCTGGAACTCAATAACGATTAATAGGTCCAGCCCCTATCGTTAGTGTTATGGATACCCTCACATCTAGATGAGTGTTTTCATAGGCACGCACTGCGATCGAAGTTGGACCAAAGTCTCTTATTTTCAAACCTAAGAAGTTGAAGGTTCTTAATGGGAAAACATTGAGTGTTAATTCATTTTCAATGAGTGACAGCGGGACTGTCTGCCCTGTCACCTCAAAGGATATGTTGAGAGCATAGTTATGATTAGGACCAAACCTTGGGATTCCTTCTCCAGAGATGGAAATCAATATAGTAGAGATTAAGGACCCAACTAGGTTCATGAATTCTTTTATACTAGTGGAAGGAGGGACTATGGGACCAGTAAGAAATTATATCAAAGTATTTTGGTGTAGCTGTGAAGACATAAAGAATCCCCACAAGGTGATGTTATCCTGATTTTTTTTAAGTTGGTCGAGGATATTTTTTTCCTCGATGGTCATTTTTGGCATGGGGATTTTCTCGATAACTCTCTTTCCTTTACCTATCCCTACTGACTCGGGATTCGAACTCTGGTAGTATCTCCCAGATCTTGTTATATGGTTCATAGAGGAGGGGAAGAATATAAACCCCATTTCTTCATCTAGTTCAAGTTCTATGACCATTTTGTTGATTTCTCCTAGCATATCTTTAAAAGATATCATCCCACACATTGATTACAACACTAACATTTTCTTTGCTTGGTTCTTCATCTTAGCTATCAAACTCACCCCCCCCCCCCATCCAGTGGCAACGTTGTCGTCTTTCCATATGAAATTAATGCATTCCATAACTTTAATTTCTTCTTCATATAGATCCTTCCACTCAGAGGGGAGGTGCATAAGTGAAGGAATCAATTGCCCTTAGATTTAAGGCATCAAATAGCTCGGATATATTATAAATCTCATTAGTCTATCAGAATAAGCCTGCCATAATCTGTATTGCATTGTCTAAACATACTTCATCAACAGGTACCACTCAATTATTTGACTCTCGAGCCAACTTTCGAGCTTCCATGAATAGTATGCTGAACTTCTGACAATCAATGGTCATTTTAGAGGGTAATTTTAGCCTAAACTCTAGAAGTTGGTTCAGTACTGCTGGAAGTTCCATATCTTTCCCTCCGGATCGAGTATGAGCTAATACATGCTCTTGTGAGAAGTAATAGATCTTGGTCAGCAAAACAAATGGGGTGTAGGAGAAGATATGGGCAGACTTTAAGGAGTTTGGGTGAAAATACGGGTATAATGCGTGCCTTAGTGGGAACAATCTGGGTAAATGGATCGAATTCGGGGTTATTCTCTAGGAATATGTCATTTCTATGGTTTCGGAGTGGATTGTTTGTGGTGTTGGGTTTGGGAGTGGCCTGTGGGGCCTGTTAATTAAACCTTGGATTACATTTGGGGGATGGAAGCACTGATCAGTGGTATGGTCGATAGTTTAGTGAAAATCGTAATTTGCATTAGGTTTGAAATATTTAGGAAGTGGGTTTGTAGTGGACGAAGGTCCAAAGGTTTGATGAGGTTTTGGCTTGACAAGGCTTGGTAGACTTTAGAGTGGGGATCATGGAGCTCGGTGTATTATTTTCTGACTAGACTAGAATGGCTGAGAGATATTGTTGATGGTCGAGGTCGTAGAAGGTTTCTTATATTTTCTTGGAGTGAACTGTCTGAAAACTTTCTTTTGCTCGGCTTCCATATTGACAATTATTTCTTCACTCTCCACTCCTTCTTCTGAGAGGTCTCGTAAATGAGGGTAATACTGTCCACCCAACGTCGCTCACACATGGGGTAAGAATTTTTTCTTTATAATACTAACTTTCTCCTCTATGGAACGTATGTTGGTCATAGTGGTCACTTTCTCTCTGCACCTTGCTATGAAATTTTTGATAATTTCTCTAAGGCTATGCTTGAGATGTTCTAGATCATGGCGTGTAACCTATAACTCCTCATAGTATTTGTACTGTGACATGAATTCATGGGCATCATCCTCCCAATTACGAATTCTGGATTCCTTAAGGGATAGAAACCAATAAGAGCGTTATCCTACAAATTATGTTGGAACATCTAGGCCATTATTTAGGTACCTAGGAGATTCATAGCCCAGTGGTAGCTTCGAAGATGAAAAATTGGGAGGTTGCTACCCCCGAACTTCTCAATGTAAGGTATCTTAAACTTTTTTGACAGCCTTGCTTTAGGGTATATCGACAAAAGGGTGTAATCCATGGAGTTACCGGAGATTTAGACCAGATCAAAATCTTTTGGTTAACAACTTGATATCCTCCTTGACCTTGTTTAACTCTTCTTCCTTCGGATCGACATGTACTGGAAGGTTAGAAATTGGTTGGGTAAGATTCGGCATAAGGAGTAGAGTTGGTGGTGGCTCATTAGTAGGAGGGGCACGCAGAGCGTGCTGAAATTCTTTTGGGACTCAAACATGCTCAAATGCAGGTGGACCCATAGCGCGAGGGAAAATGACCTCGAGATATTCGAAAATAGGGACCCGGTTTTGTTGCATCTCATGAACCTCGGTTTGAAGCTTGCCAATCTTGGCGGTAAGTTGGACTAGGACCATTATCAAATCAGGTTGCGCATTCGGTACTTGGTATGAGTTCTCCATGGAGGGTTGGTGAAGGTTGATTCCGAACTCGAAAGATGTAGTGGGAGAACTAATAGACCTTTGGGGTGGTTTGATATAAGATCGAATCCAATAGGGAGCCATGCCAAGGGTCGACTATGAAATCAACCTGAGAAGGAAAATGATTCGAATTTATTTTTTAAAAAGAAAAAAGGAAGAATTTTTTTATTAGAAAAGAGGAAAACGTTTTTGAAATTTTTTGGAAAGGGGAGGACAAAATATTTTTGGTATTTTTTGATAAAAGAAGGGAAAATGTTTTTGGTATTTTGATAAAAGAGGAGGAATTTTTTTTTTTGGTATTTTGGTAAAAGAGGGGGAAAATGTTTTTGACACTTTTGGTAAAGAAGGGGGGAAAAACAAGATAAGAGTCTCATCATGATTATTATTAGGTTTATGTTTTCAAGTGAATTAGGTTTACCTAAATTCAAAATAAATCTCAGATGGCACCTGAGCCTGAAAAAATTGGGCTTATGTAACACCCCGCGTAAAACACGAGGTGCTACTATGATTAAAACTAAAATAAATCCTCAACAATTAGTATAGAGCATCAATATTCCACAAAATAAATATAATGAATCCAAAATTTACACTTCCATAATAATTAAAGTTAAATTTCACTCAAAAATAATACTAAGCTTCTCCAAATAAATTACACCACCAAGGTATACAAAAATAAAATCCTCCAAACGTCGTGCCCTAAAATCATCACAAGAAACTCATAAGATTCTGTCTCAAAATTCTTATCATACCACTGCGTTCCTATATGGACATATTTTATAAGTCATGTTTACATTAGAGTATGTCGTATACCGCTACAATGGTCGCAGAAGTATTCAAGATCTTTCAACTATCAAGACGGATCTGAATATCAAAGTTCTTCATCAAAGGAGTCACAACGAGATTAATTTTGTTCAGGTTTTGTTTAAGTACCTTAGCATTTAACTTAAAGTACTGGGATACTTTTCACAAAATATTTTCTAAGTGTTGGAGCGAGGTTTTTAATGTTTTTCATCAAAAATATAATTTTTGGAGTTTTTTGTGGTGGTACATTTACCGAGAAAAAGAGAAAGAAAAATATTAAATATTATTGTCGTTCAAACGACAACCTATGTCGTTCAAACGACATGCCTTGTTGCGCTAAGTGTCAAATGACATTGGATTTCATTCAAACACATCTAATCTCATTTGAACGAGCCACCGCCTTAAGTCTTTTATAAATAAGACTCTCCAATTCCATATTTCATAAGAAGACCTCTAAAAAAACTATCTACATTTTCTACAAATAGTAGTATGAATTTGTCTTCTCACTTTAGAGGTTTAACCCTTTGTTTTTACAATTCGCAAAACATCCCAATCCTTTAGTGAATTGTTTTGGAACCCAAAATACGATATTACTGATATTTCTCTTGTAGATAGGGTAAATCTACATCATATGATTGCGTCTCATGGAGGATCTTTTTGCTTGAAGATTCTTTGCTGATTTGGACTGAGGTTCATACGAAGTGATGTGGTGTTCCTGGGCTGAAGATAGGACTGTGGTTCTTGTGGTATAGCTACATGTGAACCACTGTTGATGACATCGACCAATACCTGCAAGTATTCGTGTGTCAAAATATATTTTATTGTAATATGTGTAAGTTATTTACAAATTATAGTGAAATAAAAGGTTTTGCCCTTCAGGGATTTTTCTTGATATTGCTTTCCGTTGCGGGCTTATTGATATTATGATTTCAAATCAGAAAGATGTTTGTTTAAGGGCTGAATTAATTTGATTCCTAAATTAACTCTAATTAAATAAGTTTGTCATTGGAATTTGTGCATCTATTTAAATCATTATCACACACGACATTAGTTCTTTTACAGTTTATCTCGAGAAAACAATAAAAATTCGTTCTAGTCCAAACTCGAGAAAACACCAATAAGCCTTCAAATCATGGCTTGAATATTGAATAAAATCGGGGTTGTGATTTACAGATAGAGGGAGATGAAAATAGAGGAGGCTATTAATTTTTTAGAAGGCTAAAATGTGTTTTAAAAGTCCTAAACTCATCACTTTATGTTTATATACCAAAAAGAAGTAGAGTCATAATCAGTTACAAACACTAAAAAAAACATTTCGGAATATCGTACTATTAGAATTGACTAAAATTTGGAGGCGTAATAGCTGAAGGAGAGATGAAGCTGCACAAAAAAAATTCATCTCGATCGAACGGTCGAATATTCTTTTTTTTTTCTTTTTAGGTAGGATCCTCCCCCGTTTTTATGCAAAATATTATAATTTCCAAAGTTTAATTCCGATTTAAATTCCCCTTAAAACCTTTTTTTATATAAAAACCAACATTTTTACATACCAAAGTTAAATAGATTCCATTTGTTTTTGAAAATCCGAGTTAATTTAATTAAAATTGGTTTAAAAATCACGGGTTGTTACATACTTCTCCACTAGAACATGAATTTCATCCTCGAAATTTCACGAAGCCTAATTCTCAAGATAAAATATGGTGCACAAATGTCTACGCATAAAAATCACGATTAGGCACCCTTACATCCAATCCTACCCGCATGTTTCCCCACGCGCTCTCTCACGAATCACTACATAATTCTATCTCTAAAAAAATCATCACAACACTAATGTCATTAAATCAATTCTAAACATCCTCACATCAAGATTACTAATCCTAACCTCTATGCCTACCACATCCTCAACAAAAACTTCCTATCCCCAATTAAACACATCTAAACTGCATGCTAGACCCAAAGCTAAAGACCCGAGGGTTTTCGTGTACCTAGGCTCTGATACCATCAATAACACCCCGCAAAAAACACGAGGTGCTACTATGATTAAAACTAAACTAAATCCTCAACAATTAGTATAGAGCATCTACATTCAACAAAATAAATATAATGAATCTAGAATTTACACTTTCAAAATAATTACAATTAAATTTCACTCAAAAAGAATACTAAGCCTATCAAAATAAATTACATGGACAAGCTATACAAAAATAAATTCCTCCAAACATCATGCTCTAAAATCCTCCAAACGTCGGGCTCTAAAATCCTCCAAAAATCCATAGCGTCCAAATCCACGCTAACCTGGCACAAAAAGAAAAATACAGGAAAGTACACAATATGTCAAGAATAGATGCTCAAAAAATTATGGTGAATAAATGAAACAATATGAATTTGAATTCAAGTTAAATGCGACATTTGAGCATTATACCAATTTAATTTTTCAATAACACATCAATAGGTCATCGAGCCTCACCTCACCGTACCTACGGTTCGTAAAGCCTCATCCCAACTATTGGACTTTTGGAGTATTGGAGGGTGACCATTCTCCGTGTCATATAAAAATTTCATCACACCATGCCCATCAACAAATACAATATCTCAAATCGAATCAATATTTTAGATTCCAATAAACGTCATGATCTCAACAATATGAGTACAAATAAATAAGGAATAAATTGACTACTCTTTAGAGATTCAAGGAGCATATTGCGTAAATACAGTCCCTTAAAATAATCAAAATAAACTTATAAGATTATGTCTCAAAATTCTTATCATACCACTGCATTCCTCTCACGAAAACAATAAAAACTCATTCTAGCCCAAACTCGAGAAAGCACCAAATAATCCTTCAAATCATGGCTTGAATATTCAATAAAATTGGGGATAGGGTTTATAGGTAGAGGGAGATGAAAATAGAGGAGGGTATAAATTTTTTAGAAGGCTATAATGTGTTTTAAGAGTCCTAAACTCGTCACTTTATGTTTTTATACCAAAAATTATCAGAGTCTTAATCGGATACAAACACTAAAACAACATTCCGGATGATCGGACCGTTAAAATTGGATGAAATTTGGAGGCATGATATCATATGGCGAGATAAAGTTGCACAAAAATATTTAGCTCGGTCAAATGGTCGAATATTTCTTTTTACTCTTTAGGTCCGATCCTCACTTGTTTTTATACAAAATGTTATAATTTCAAAATTTTAATCCCAATTTAAATTGCCCTTAAAACCTTCTTTTTTATGTATAAACACCAACATTTTTACATACCAAAATTAAATAGATCCCAATTTTTTTTTCAAAATACGAGTTACTTTAATTCAAACCTGTTTAAAAATCACGGGTTGTTATAGTTTGAAATATACATAAAACATGCTTTCACTTGTTGTAAGGCTCATGGACAGGCTCCCGATTTCAAAAAAGATAAAATTGGGGAAAAATCTGGGTGGCATGCCGGCCCGGTATTTCGATAGAGTTTCTCGTAGTAAATAACAAACTAAATATGAGTGCCATAGGTTTGACACCTATATGAGGGTATGCAGTTGTTTGATTAGTGGGAAGGTTCCTCCCTTTGTCATGACTTCGATGATATACATCTTGATTTTGAGGGCAATCGGTACATGTGGACAAACCATTTGATATACTTGAGTGTACGTAAATTGCCTCACTACATACCTCAAGGGGACACTACATGTTAGAGAAAATGTTATATACTCGATGTACATGAACGAGTTCCCTACTATATACCTCCCATCGTGAGTTCGGTAAAGCGTTATGTTATAGGGGGAATCATTCATTATATGTCGAAGCTACTAGGCTAATGGAAGGTGATAGACATGTTTCTTAGGTTAGCTGCACCCTATTGGACTAGCGCCCATCACAATGTGACCCCCCAGTACGGGACAATTTTTTGTCAAAATATCCATGCTCTTGGTGATGTAGTGTGCAAATTGCATGATTATTTATTAGTATATTATGGGGAGAGTACTTTATTCTGCATGATTAGCACTATACTAATATGGAAGAAGGTACAAGTATCATAAAAAAGTAAACCTAGCATGCTGCATGAAGATTACACTAAGCATAGATATGTGAGCGATGCGTGAATATCTATAATGAGTGTGTGGTAGTGAATCTAAGCATGGATATTCTATGTTGTGTGTGCAACATGTGGATATAAGTGAACCAATATATAAGTATGGGTAGTGTGAGGTTTACATGAGGAGTATTTACAAGCGTTTGAAGTGAAAAGTGAGTGAGAGATGATATAAAAATAAGGTAGTTACGTATAAGAAGTAATAAAGGAGAAAAGAGAACATACAAGTAGGTGTTACGCACACAAGTAGAAAATGATAACACCCATTCAAACAGAGTCTAGCCCTCTTAAGTAAGTACGTGTCCCCAGCAGAGTCACCACTGTGGCCATTCCTCCTTGGCTTTGTTTTTCTCATTTCCTTCTCCATCTCTGGGGTCGATGCTTGCGCGCATGGTTCTACAAACGCTTCAGCCATCGTCAATGTAGGGTGATATAAAGAGAAAGAGTCACCAACCTATTTTGAACAAAACAGGAAAAAGAACATGTTGTCGCCTCGAGAGAGACATAAAAAAAAACTAATGCTTGCAAAACCAATTAGATTAGAGGTTCGGGGGTTAAGTTACTGAATGGGAAGGTATTAGTCACCCATCCCATCCTTTCTGTCTCTCATGTTATTATGTTACTATCTTCCGTATTTATCATCAAGTAGGGCTATAGGGATGTTTAACCTTGCAAGATAAAATGTTATGGAGTTAAATAACGTCACAATTAGAGACGAGGAGCCGTTGAAATTTATTGACCCTGACCTCAAATATGATAATAATGCACCCCCAGTGACAGTTTCATTGTTCCTTATACTGCCTCGGTCGACCCCGCTCTTGATTTAGAGGATCCACTCAATTAGGTACAAAAAAGTTATGACCCTTCCGATACACTTGGTGATCGCACACTAGTTGCCAAGACTCGTACTCAACTTGACAATGTGGTTAAATACTTTCCTACACCTCCTTATTAGAGCCCAATAATGTGAAAGAAGCACTCAATGATGAGGATTGTATATCCTCCATACAAGATGAGTTCCTTCAATTCTGCAAGAATGATGATTAGTGGTTAGTTCCCCGACCTGTAGAGGTTAATGTGATAGGTACCAAGTGGGTTTACAAGAATATGATTGATGAAAATGGTACCATGGTTCACAATAAGGCTAGGTTGGTCTCTCAAGGATATACACATATTGAAGGTGTAGACTTTGGAAAGACATTCACTCGTATTGCTAGGATTGAGTTTGTCCACTAACTTCTTGTCGTAGCATGTCATCTATGCTTCAAGTTATATCAAATGGATGTGAAGAGTTTCTTTCTCAATGGAATTCTACCAGAGGAAGTATATGTGAAACAACTAAAGGGGTTTGAAGACCTAAAGCACCCGGAACACGTCTATTATCCTAAGAAGACCTTTCATCGTTTGAATCAATCACCCTGTGCTTGGTACAAGATGCTCATTTCTTATTTCTTAGATTGTGACTTTAAGAGGGGAGGAGTGGATAAGACGTTATTTTTTAGGAGAGAGAGGGGTGAGATCTTTGTTTCCTAAGTCTATGTGGACAACATAGTATTTGGATCTACGTGTTTCCAACATACTCACATGTTTGAGGAGGTGATGAAGAGTGATTTAGAGATGAGCATGGTTAGTGGGATTCCATTCTTCTTAGGTCTCCGAGTGTATCAAGTTGAGGATAGGACATTCATATATCAATCCAAATATGCTACGGACCTAGTAAAGAAGTTTTGTTTAGACTCCTCTGAGAACTAATGCACCCCTATGAGTACATGCACTAAGATAAGAAGGACACTTGGAGAAAACCATTTATAGGAGTACGATAGGTAGTATTCTCTACCCAATACTTAGTCATAACATTGACTTTAGTGTTGGAATTTATGTATAATACCAAGAGTCCCCTAAAGGGTCTCACCTCCTCTCACTAAAATGTATCATCAAATATTTGAGTGGCACTCTATCCTACCATATTTATTACTCTTTTGATACCGATGAATGTTTGACTTCTTATTCAGATGCCAACTGGGCTGCAGATGTTGATGGTTGTAGGAGCACCTCATAAGTTTTTTTTTTTACTTTGGGAGATCTCTTGTATCTTGGTTGAGCAAGAAGCAAAACTCCATATCCTATTACACGATGAAAGCCTAGTATATAGCCTCCTTGATTTATATCACACAACTCTTATATATTAAACAAATGTTGGAACATAATGGGATTTCACAAGGACCAATGACTATTTCATGCGAAAATACGAGCGCAATTCATATATCCCATAATCCCTTTTGTAATGCCTTGCGCACCCGAAAAGAGACATGCGGCATGCTACTATAATAAAACAAAACTAAATCCATCAATCAACAAGTATAGAGCATCTAAATGACCACAATTTAAATGAAATAAATCCATAATTTCTATTCCCACAAAAAGATTACAATAAAGTCTCTCGAATATATAATTCTCCAACTAACAATTTCACCACTAATTACTACATCAAAAATAAATCTTCCAATCCAAGCTCTAAAACAATTCTCCATAATAGTCCACAGCGTTCCAATCCACGATACCTTCCAACTAAAAGAAAATACGAGGAAGTACGCAATATGACTGGAATAGATGCTAAAAAATAATTAGAATGAGGAATAAATTGCAATAATATGAATCACATATACAAATCAAATTCAATACTCAAGAATTATATCAATATTAATTTCTCAATAACACATCAATGAGTCACCAGGCCTCACCTCACCGCGCCTATACATTTTTAAGCATATTCGGATTTTGGACTTTTGGTGGGTGCCCATTCTCCATGCCATATAAAAATCTCATGACACTATTCTCAAATAACAAGAATATACCACAATGAATCAAATTACATTCCAATAAATTTCATATTTCAAAGAATATCATAATTAAATATGAGTGCAATCGACACAGAAATCAAACGGAATACTCTCGAGAGAATTTAGGAGCATATTGTGTATGTCCCATACCTCAAAAGCATCACATGAATCATCACATAACTTCATCCTCAAAATCTGATCACGCCATCACGTTCCTCTCACGAAATTAATCAAATCTCGTTCAAGCCCAAACTCGAGAAAACACCAAATAAACCTTCTAATCTAAGGTTGAAATCTGAAAAAAGTTTGGGGCTATGGTTTGTAGATGAAGTGAGTAATTTTGAAGAGGTATTTTGGTTGAATAGTTTGAGAAAACGTGATTTGAAAAGTCCATCCATGAATTAGTTATGATATATAAAGGATTAAGAGTTTGATTAAGAAAACCGTTCAAATTAGATAAAAACACTAAAAAAATTATTCCGGACAATCGAAACGTTGGAATTGGATGAAATTTTAGTATCTTGTAACTGCCAGCCAGACAGGACCGCTCTGAAAAATTTAGCTCGATCAGAGGGTCTAATATTTTTAAATATTTTTTGGTAGAGAGTTTTATGTTTTGAGGACTCTTTTGAGAGTTTTATGTTTTGAGGACTCTTCTATATAATAAAAATACAATTAAAACTCCACTTTAATTCCTAATCCAATTTCGTTTGAAAAATTATTTTTCAAATATAAAAACCAACATTTTAAATCATAAAATTTATAAAATTCAAAATTTATTTTTCTCCCATTTCTAAAATTAATTTAAAAATTGCCAATTAAAAAGTTCGGGTTGTTATACTCTTTCCACTAAAAAGGAATTTCGCCCTCGAAATTCGACGAAACCTAACGCTCAAAATAAAATGCTATTCGATTCTATATACCAAAAATTACAATGCTAAAGTCCTCAAACAATTCTACACGTTCTCACATCATGATCACAAATCTCAGCCATCGATGCCTAACACGCCTTCAAAACATTCTATCTCCAAAGAAAACTCGTCTACCACGCAAGCTAGACCCAAAACCCAAAGACCCGAGGGTTGCCCTATACCTAAGCTCTGATAGCATGTGTAACATCCCGTGCACCTGAAAAGAGACACGCGGCCCGCTACTACAATAAAATAAAACTAAATCCATCAATCAACAAGTATAGAGCATCTAAATGACCACAATTTAAATGAAATAAATCCATAATTTCTATTCTCACAAAAAGATTACAATAATGTCTCTCGAATATAAAATTCTCCAACTAACAATTTCACCACTTATTATTACATCAAAAATAAATCTTCCAATCCAAGCTCTAAAACAATTCTCCATAATAGTCCACAGCGTTCCAATCCTCGATACCTGCCAACTAAAAGAAAATACGAGGAAGTACGCAATATGATAGGAATAAATGCTAAAAAATAATTAGAATGAGGAATAAATTGCAACAATACGAATCACATATACAAATCAAATTCAATACTCAAGCATTATATCAATATTAATTTCTCAATAACACATCAATGAGTCACCAGGCCTCACCTTACCGCGCCTATGCAATTTTAAGCATATTCGTATTTTGGACTTTTGACGAGTGCCCATTCTCCGTGCCATTTAAAAATCTCTTGACACTATGCTCAAATAACAAGAATATACCACAATGAATAAAATTACATTCCAATAATTTTGAGATTTCAAAGAATATCATAATTCAATATGAGTGCAATCGACACAGAAATCAAACGGAATACTCTCGAGAGAATTTAGGAGCATATTGTGTATGTCCCATACCTCAAAAGCATCACATGAATCATCACATAATTTCAGCCTCAAAATCTAATCACGCCATCACGTTCCTCTCACGAAATTAATCAAATCTCGTTCAAGCCCAAACTCGAGAAAACACCAAATAAACCTTCTAATCTAAGGTTGAAATATTAAAAAAGTTTGGGGCTATGGTTTGTAGATGATGTGAGTAATTTTGAAGAGGTATTTTGGTTGAATAGTTTGAGAAAATGTGATTTGAAAAGTCCATCCATGAATTAGTTATGATATATAAAGAATTAAAAGTTTGATTAAGAAAAGAGTTCAAATTAGATAAAAACACTATAAAATTTATTCCGGACAATCGAAATGTTGGAATTGGATGAAATTTTAGTATCTTGTAACTGCCGGCCAGACAGGACCGCTCTAAAAAATTTAACTCGATCGGAGGGTCCAATATTTTTAAATATTTTTTGTAGAGAGTTTTATGTTTTGAGGACTCTTTTGAGAGTTTTATGTTTTGAGGACTCTTCTATATAATAAAAATACAATTAAAACTCCACTTTAATTCCTAATCCAATTTCGTTTAAAAAATTATTTTTCAAATATAAAAACCAACATTTTAAATCATAAAATTTATAAAATTCAAAATTTATTTTTCTCCCATTTCTAAAATTAATTTAAAAATTGCCAATTAATAAGTTCGGGTTGTTATACTCTTTCCACTAAAAAGGAATTTCGCCCTCGAAATTCGACGAAACCTAACGCTCAAATAAAATGCTATTCGATTCTATATACCAAAAATCACAATCCTAAAGTCCTCAAACAATTCTACACGTTCTCACATCATGATCACAAATCTCAACCATCGATGCCTAACACGCCTTCAAAACATTCTATCTCCAAAGAAAACTCGTCTACCACGCAAGCTAGACCCAAAACCCAAAGACCCGAGGGTTGCCCTAACCTAAGCTCTGATAGCATGTGTAACATCCCTCGCACCTGAAAAGAGACACGCGGCCCGCTACTACAATAAAACAAAACTAATTCCATCAATCAACAAGTATAGAGCATCTAAATGACCACAATTTAAATGAAATAAATCCATAATTTCTATTTTCACAAAAAGATTACAATAATGTCTCTCGAATATAAAATTCTCCAACTAACAATTTCACCACTTATTATTACATCAAAAATAAATCTTTCAATCCAAGCTTTAAAACAATTCTCAATAATAGTCCACAGCGTTCCAATCCACGATACCTGCCAACTAAAAGAAAATACGAGAGGAATAGATGCTAAAAACTAATTAGAATAAGGAATAAATTGCAACAATACGAATCACATATACAAATAAAATTCAATACTCAAGCATTATATCAATATTAATTTCTCAATAATTCATCAATGAGTCACCAGGCCTCACCTCACCGCGGCTATGCATTTTTAAGCATATTCGTATTTTGGACTTTTGACGGTTGCCCATTCTCCGTGCCATTTAAAAATCTCATGACACTATGCTCAAATAACAAGAATATACCACAATGAATCAAATTACATTCCAATTATTTTCAGATTTCAAAGAATATCATAATTAAATATGAGTGCAATCGACACAGAAATCAAACGGAATACTATCGAGAGAATTTAGGAGCATATTGTGTATGTCCCATACCTCAAAAGCATCACATGAATCATCACATAATTTCAGCCTCAAAATCTAATCACGCCATCACTTTCCTCTCACGAAATTAATCAAATCTCGTTTAAGCCCAAACTCGAGAAAACACCAAATAAACCTTCTAATCTAAGGTTGAAATATTAAAAAAGTTTGGGGCTATGGTTTGTAGATGAAGTGAGTAATTTTGAAGAGGTATTTTGGTTGAATAGTTTGAGAAAACGTGATTTGAAAAGTCCATCCATGAATTAGTTATGATATATAAGGGATTAAGAGTTTGATTAAGAAAAGAGTTCAAATTAGATAAAAACACTAAAAAAATTATTCCGGACAATCGAAATGTTTGAATTGGATGAAATTTTAGTATCTTGTAACTGCCAGCCAGACAGGACCGCTCTGAAAAATTTAGCTCGATCGGAGGGTCCAATATTTTTAAATATGTTTTGTAGAGAGTTTTATGTTTTGAGGACTCTTTTGAGAGTTTTATGTTTTGAGGACTCTTCTATATAATAAAAATACAATTAAAACTCCACTTTAATTCCTAATCCAATTTCATTTGAAAAATTATTTTTCAAATATAAAAACCAACATTTTAAATCATAAAATTAAAATAAATTCAAAATTTATTTTTCTCCCACTTCTAAAATTAATTTAAAAATTGCCAATTAAAAAGTTCGGGTTGTTACACTCTTTCCACTAAAAAGGAATTTCGGCCTCGAAATTCGACGAAACCTAACGCTCAAAATCAAATGCTATTCGATTCTATATACCAAAAATTACAATGCTAAAGTCCTCAAACAATTCTACACGTTCTCACATCATGATCACAAATCTCAACCATCGATGCCTAACACGCCTTCAAAACATTCTATCTCCAAAGAAAACTCGTCTACCACGCAAGCTAGACCCAAAACCCAAAGACCCGACGGTTGCCCTATACCTAAGCTCTGATAGCATGTGTAACATCCCGCGCACCCGAAAAGAGACACGCGGCGTGCAACTATGATAAAACTAAACTAAATCCATCAATCAACAAGTATAGATCATCTAAATGTCCTGAGTTTAAATGAAATAAATCCACAATTTATATTCTCACAAAAAGATTACAATAATGTCTCTCGAATATAAAATTATCCAACTAACAATTTCACCACTTATTATTACATAAAAAATAAACCTTACAATCCAAGCTCTAAAACAATTCTCCAAAATAGTCCATAGAGTCCCAATCCACGCTAACTTACCAACTAAAAGAAAATACGAGTAAGTACACAATATGACAGGAATAGATGCTCAAAGATAATTAGAATGAGGAATAAATTGCAACAATACGAATCACATATACAAATAAAATTCAATACTCAAGCATTATATCAATATTAATTTCTCAACAACACATCAATGACTCACCAGGCCTCACCTCACCGCGCCTATGCATTTTTCAGCATATTCGTATTTTGGACTTTTGACGGGTGCCCATTCTCCGTGCCGTTTAAAAATCTCATGACACTATGCTCAAATCACAAGAATATACCATGATGAATCATATAACATTCCAACGATTTTCAGATTTCAAAGAATATCACATTTCAATATAAGTGCAATCGACACAGAAATCAAACGGAATACTCTCGAGAGAATTTTGGAGCATATTGTGTAAGTCCCGTACCTCAAAATAATAACATGAATCATCAAATAATTTCAGCCTCAAAATCTAGTCACTCCATCACGTTCCTCTCACGAAAATAATCAAATCTCGTTCTAGCCCAAACTCGAGAGAACACCAAATAATCCTTCTAATCTAAGGTTGAAATCTTGAAAAAGTTTGGGGCTATGGATTGTAGATGAAAGGTAGTAATTTTTTAGAAGTATTTTGGTTGAATAGTTTGTGAAAAAGAGATTTGAAAATTCCATGCATGAATTAGTTGTGATATATAAAGGATTAAGAGTTTGATTAAGAAAATAGTTCTAATTAGATACAAACACTAAAAAATTTATTCCGGACAATCGGAACGTTGGAATTGTATGAAATTTTAGTATGTTGTAGATGACGTCCAGACTGGTCCGCTGTAAAAATTTAGCTCGATCGGATAGTCCAATATTTTTAAATATTGTTTTGTAAAGAGTTTTATGTTTTGAGGACTCTTTTTAAGAGTTTTATGTTTTGAGGACTCTTCTATATAATAAAAATACAATTAAAACTCCACTTTAATTCCGAATCCAATTTCATTTGAAAATTTATTTTTCAAATATTAAAACCAACATTTTAAATCATAAAATTTCTAAAATTCAAAATTTTATTTTTCTCCCATTTCTAAAATTAATTTAAAAATTCCCATTTTAAAAGTCCGGGTTGTTATATACTTCCCCACTAACCAGAAATTTCGCCCTCGAAATGTGAAGAAACCCAATGCTCAAAATAAAATGCTATTCGATTATATATCCCCAAAATCACAATGACAAAGTGCTCAAACAGTTCTACACGTTCTCACATCATGATCAAAAATGTCAACCATCGATGCCTAACACGCCTTCAAAACAATCTATCTCCAAAGAAAACACACTTTTCACGCAAGCTAGACCCAAAATCCAAAGACCCGAGGGTTTCCCTATACCTAAGCTCTGATAGCATGTTTAACACCCCGCGCACCCGAAAAGAGACACGTGGCGTGATACTACAATAAAACTAAACTAAATCCATCAATCAAAAAGTATAGAGCATCTAAATGTCCAGTGTTTAAATGAAATAAATCCACCATTTATATTCTCACGAAAAGATTACAATAATGTCTCTCGAATATAAAATTCTCCAACTAACAATTTCACCACTTATTATTACATCAAAAATAAATCTTAGAATCCAAGCTCTAAAACAATTCTCCAAAATAGTCCATAGAGTCCCAATCCACGCTAACTTACCAACTAAAAGAAAATACGTGGAAGTAGACAATATGACAGGAATAGATGCTCAAAGATAATTAGAACGAGGAATAAAT
The DNA here is from genome assembly GCA_949130495.1 of Sambucus nigra. NCBI lineage: Eukaryota > Viridiplantae > Streptophyta > Magnoliopsida > Dipsacales > Adoxaceae > Sambucus > Sambucus nigra. Next base: position 374,588,715 of record OX422214.1, on the reverse strand, counting down.
TGGAACAATACGAATCACATATACAAATCAAATTCAATACTCAAGCATTATATCAATATTAATTTCTCAACAACACATCAATGACTCACCAGGCCTCACCTCACCGCGCCTATGCATTTTTAAGCATATTCGGATTTTGGACTTTTGAGGAGTGCCCATTCTCCGTGCCATTTAAAAATCTCATGACACTATGCTCAAATCACAATAATATACCATGATGAATCATATTACATTCCAACGATTTTCAGATTTCAAAGAATATCACAGTACAATATAAGTGCAATCGACACATAAATCAAACGGAAAACTCTCGAGAGAAATTTGGAGCATATTGTGTAAGTCCCGTACCTCAAAATAATAACATGAATCATCACATAATTTCAGCCTCAAAATCTAGTCACTCCATCACGTTCCTCTCACAAAAATAATCAAATCTCGTTCTATCCCAAACTCGAGAGAACACCAAATAATCCTTCTAATCTAAGGTCGAAATCTTGAAAAAGTTTGGGGCTATGGATTGTAGATGAAAGGGAGTAATTTTGGAGAGGTATTTTGGTTGAATAGTTTGTGAAAAAGAGATTTGAAAAGTCGATGCATGAATTAGTTGTGATATATAAAGGATTAAGAGATTGATTAAGAAAATAGTTCTAATTAGATACAAACACTAAAAAATTATTCTGGACAATCGAAACGTTGGAATTGTATGAAATTTTAGTATGTTGTGGATGACGGCCAGACAGGTCCGCTGTGAAAAATTTAGCACGATCGGATAGTCCAATATTTTTAAATATTATTTTGTAAAGAGTTTTATGTTTTGAGGACTCTTTTGAGAGTTTTATGTTTTGAGGACTCTTCTATATAATAAAAATACAATCAAAACTCCACTTTAATTCCGAATCCAATTTCATTTGAAAATTTATTTTTCAAATATTAAAATCAACAATTTAAATCATAAAATTTCAAAAATTCAAAATTTTATTTTTCTCCCATTTCTAAAATTAATTTAAAAATTCCCATTTTAAAAGTCCGGGTTGTTATATACTTCTCCACTAACCAGAAATTTCGCCCTCGAAATGCGAAGAAACCTGATGCTCAAAATAAAATTATATTCGATTATATATTCCCAAAATCACAATGCCAAAGTGCTCAAACAATTCTACACGTTCTCACATCATGATCACAAATGTCAACCATCGATGCCTAACACGCCTTCAAAACAATCTATCTCCAAAGAAAACACGTTTTCCACGCAAGCTAGACCCAAAATCCAAAGACCCGAGGGTTGCCCTATACCTAAGCTCTGATAGCATGTTTAACATCCCGCGCACCCGAAAAGAGACACGTGGCGCGATACTATAATAAAACTAAACTAAATCCATCAATCAAAAAGTATAGAGCATCTAAATGTCCAGAGTTTAAATGAAATAAATCCACCATTTATATTCTCACAAAAAGATTACAATAATGTTTCTCGAATATAAATTTCTCCAACTAACATTTTCACCACTTACTATTACATCAAAAATAAATCTTAGAATCCAAGCTCTAAAACAATTCTACAAAATAGTCCATAGAGTCCCAATCCACGCTAACTTACCAACTAAAAGAAAATACGAGGAAGTACAGAATATGACAGGAATAGATGCTCAAAGATAATTAGAACGAGGAATAAATTGCAACAATACGAATCACATATACAAATCAAATTCGATACTCAAGCATTATATCAATATTAATTTCTCAACAACACATCAATGAATCACCAGGCCTCACCTCACCGCGCCTATGCATTTTTAAGCATATTCGGATTTTGGACTTTTGACGAGTGCCCATTCTCCGTGCCATTTAAAAATCTCATGACACTATGCTAAAATCACAAGAATATACCATGATGAATCATATTACATTCCAACGATTTTCAGATTTCAAAGAATATCACAATACAATATAAGTGCAATCGACAGAGAAATCAAACGGGATACTCTCGAGAGAATTTTGGAGCATATTATGTAAGTCCCGTACCTCAAAATCATAAAATCAATCATCACATAATTTCAGCCTCAAAATCTAGTCACTCCATCACGTTCCTCTCACGAAAATAATCAAATCTCGTTCTAGCCCAAACTCGAGAGAACACCAAATAATCCTTCTAATCTAAGGTTGAAATCATGAAAAAGTTTGGGGCTATGGTTTGTAGATGAAAGGGTGTAATTTTGGAGAGGTATTTTGGTTGAATAGTTTGTGAAAAAGAGATTTGAAAAATCCACGCATGAATTAGTTGTGATATATAAAGGATTAAGAGTTTGATTAAGAAAATAGTTCTTATTAGATACAAACACTAAAAAATTTATTCCGGACAATCAAAACGTTGGAATTGTATGAAATTTTAGTATGTTGTTCATGACGGCAAGACAGGTCCGCTGTGAAAAATTTAGCTCGATTGGATAGTCCAATATTTTTAAATATTATTTTGTAAAGAGTTTTATGTTTTGAGGACTCTTTTGAGAGTTTTATGTTTTGAGGACTCTTCTATATAATAAAAATACATTTAAAACTCCACTTTAATTCCGAATCCAATTTCATTTGAAAATTTATTTTTCAAATATTAAAATCAACAATTTAAATCATAAAATTTCAAAAATTCAAAATTTTATTTTTCTCCCATTTCTAAAATTAATTTAAAAATTCCCATTTTAAAAGTCCGGGTTGTTATATACTTCCCCACTAACCAGAAATTTCGCCCTCGAAATGCGAAGAAACTTAATGCACAAAATAAAATTCTATTCGATTATATATCCCCAAAATCACAATGCCAAAGTGCTCAAACAATTCTACACGTTCTCACATCATGATCACAAATGTCAACCATCAATGCCTAACACGCCTTCAAAACATTCTATCTCCAAAGAAAACACGTTTTCCACGCAAGCTAGACCCAAAATCCAAAGACCCGAGGGTTGCCCTATACCTAAGCTCTGATAGCATGTTTAACACCCCACGCACCCGAAAAGAGACACGTGGCGTGATACTACAATAAAACTAAACTAAATCCATCAATCAAAAAGTATAGAGCATCTAAATGTCCATAGTTTAAATGAAATAAATCCACCATTTATATTCTCACAAAAATATTACAATAATGTCTCTCGAATATAAATTTCTCCGACTAACAATTTCACCACTTTTTATTACATCAAAAATAAATCTTAGAATCCAAGCTCTAAAACAATTCTCCAAAATAGTCCATAGAGTCCCAATCCACGCTAACTTACCAACTAAAAGAAAATACGAGGAAGTACATAATATGACAGGAATAGATGCTCAAAGATAATTAGAACGAGGAATAAATTGCAACAATACGAATCACATATACAAATAAAATTCAATACTCAAGCATTATATCAATATTAATTTCTCAACAACACATCAATGACTCACCAGGCCTCACCTCACCGCGCCTATGCATTTTTAAGAATATTCGGATTTTGGACTTTTGACGGATGCCCATTCTCCGTGCCATTTAAAAATCTCATGACACTATGCTCAAATCACAAGAATATACCATGATGAATCATATTACATTCCAACGATTTTTCAGATTTCAAAGAATATCACAGTACAATATAAGTGCAATCGACACAGAAATCAAACGGAATACTCTCGAGAGAATTTTGGAGCATATTGTGTAAGTCCCGTACCTCAAAATCATAACATGAATCATCACATAATTTCAGCCTCAAAATCTAGTCACTCCATCAGGTTCCTCTCACGAAAATAATCAAATCTCGTTCTAGCCCAAACTCGAGAGAGCACCAAATAATCCTTCTAATCTAAGGTTGAAATCATGAAAAAGTTTGGGGCTATGGTTTGTAGATGAAAGGGTGTAATTTTGGAGAGGTATTTTGGTTGAATAGTTTGTGAAAAAGAGATTTGAAAAGTCCATGCATGAATTAGTTGTGATATATAAAGGATTAAGAGTTTGATTAAGAAAAGAGTTCTAATTAGATACAAACACTAAAAAAATTATTCCGGACAATCGGAACATTGGAATTGGATGAAATTTTAGTATGTTGTAGATGACGGTCAGACAGGTCCGTCGGGAAAAATTTAGCTCGATCGGACAATCCAATATTTTTAAATTTTATTTTGTAAAGAGTTTTAAGTTTTGGGGACTCTTTTGAGTGGTTTATGTTTTGAGGACTCTTCTATATAATAAAAATAAAATTAAAACTCCACTTTAATTCTGAATCCAATTTCGTTAGAAAATTTATTTTTCAAATATTAAAACCAACGTTTTAAATCATAAAATTTATAATATTCAAAATTTTATTTTTCTCCCATTTCTAAAATTAATTTAAAAATTTCCAATAAAAGTGTCTGGGTTGTTATATTCTTCCCCACTAACAAGGAATTTCTCCCTCGAAATTCGACGAAACCTAACGCTCAAAATAAAATGCTATTCGATTTTATATCCCATAAATAACAATGCCAAAGTCCTCAAATAAATCTACACGTTCTCACATCATGATCACAAATCTCAACCATCGATGACTAACACGCATTCAAAACATTCTATCTCTAATGAAAACTCGTCTAGCATGCAGGCTAGACCCAAAACCCAAAGACCCGAGGGTTGCCCTGTACCTAAGATCTGATAGAATGTGTAACACCCCACGCACCCGAAAAGAGACCGTGGCGTGCTACTACGATAAAACTAAACTAAATCCCTCAATCAACAAGTATAGGGCATCTAAATGTCCAGAGTTTAAAAGAAAAAAATCCACAATTTCTATTCCCACAAAAATATTACAATAAAGTCTCTCGAATATAAAATTCTCCAACTAAAAATTTCACCACTTATTATTACATCAAAAATAAATCTTCCAATCCAAGCTCTAAAAAAATTCTCAAAATAGTCCATAGCGTCCCAATCCATGCTAACCTACCAACTAAAAGAAAATACGAGGAAGTACGCAATATGACAGGAATAGATGCTCAAACATAATTAGAAGAGGAATAAATTGCAACAATACGAATCACATATACAAATCAAATTCAATATTCAATCATTATATCAATATTAATTTCTCAGCAACACATTAATGAGTCATCAAGCCTCACCTCACCGCGCTTATGCATTTTTAAGCATATTCGGATTTTCGACTTTTAGCGGGTGATCATTCTCCGTGCCATATAAAAATCTGATGACAGTATGCTCAAATCACAAGAATATACCACAATGAATCAAATTACATTCCAACAATTTTCAAATTTCAAATAATATCACAATTCATTATGAGTGCAATCGATACAGAAATCAAACAGAATACTCTCGAGAGAATTTAGGAGCATATTGTCTAAGTCCCATACCTCAAAATCATCACATGAATCATGACATAATTTCAGCCTCAAAACCTAATCACGCCATCACGTACCTCTCAAGAAAATAATCAAATCTCATTCTAGCCCAAACTCGAGAAAACACCAAATAAACCTCCTAATCTAAGGTTGAAATCTTAAAAAAGTTTGGGGCTCTGGTTTGTAGATGAAGTGAGTAATTTTGGAGAGATATTTTGGTTGAATAGTTTGAGAAAACGTGATTTGAAAAGTCCATCCATGAATTAGTTGCGATATATAAAGGATTAAGAGTTTGATTAAGAAAAGAGTTCTAATTGAATACATTTATTCCGGACAATCGGAACGTTGGAATTGGATGAAATTTTAATATGTTGTGGTTGATGGCCAGACATGACCGCACTGAAAAATTTAACTCGACCGGAGGTCCCAATATTTTTAAATATTTTTTTGTACATAATTTTATGTTTTGAGGACTCTTTTGAGAGTTTTATGTTTTGAGCACTCTTCTATCTAATAAAAATATAATTAAAACTCCACTTCAATTCCGAATCCAATTTCATTTTAAAAATTATTTTTCAAATATAAAAACAAACCTTTTAAATCACAAAAATTTTAAAATTCAAAATTTTATTTTTCTCCCATTTCAAAAATTAATTTAAAAATTCGCATTTTAAAAGTCCGAGTTTTTATATACTTCCCCACTAACAAGGAATTTCGCCCTTGAAATGCGACGAAGCCTAATGCTCAGAATAAATTTCTATTCGATTCCATATCCAAAAAATCGCAATGCCAAAGTCCTAAAAAAATTCTACATGTTCTCACATCATGATCAAAAATCTCAACCATCGATGACTAACATGCCTTCAAAACATTCTATCTCCAAAGAAAACACGTCTACCATGCAAGCTAGACCCAAAACCCAAAGACCCGAGGGTTTCCCTATACCTAAGCTCTGATAGCATGTGTAACACCCCGCGCACCTGAAAACAAACACGTGGCGTGCAACTACGATAAAACTAGACTAAATCCCTGAATCAACAAGTATAGAGCATTTAAATATCCATAGTTTAAATGAAATAAATCCACAATATCTTTTCCCACAAAAAGATTACAATAAAGTCTCTCGAATATAAAATTATCCAACTAACGATTTCACCACTTTTTATTACATCAAAAATAAATCTTCCAATCCAAGCTCTAAAGTAATTCTCCAAAATAGTCCATAGCGTCCCAGTCCACGCTAACCTACCATTTAAAAGAAAATACGAGGAAGTACGCAATATGATAGAAATAGATGCTAGAAAATAATTAGAACGGGGAATAAATTGCAACAATACGAATCACATATACAAATCAAATTCAATACTCAAGCATTATATCAATATTAACTTCTCAACAACACATCAATGAGTCACCAAGACTCACCTCACCGCGCCTATGCATTTTTAAGCATATTCGGATTTTGGACTTTTGGCGGGTGCCTATTCTCCGTGCCATATAAAAATCTTATGACATTACGTTCAAATCACAATAATATACCACAATGAATCAAATTACATTCCAATAATTTTCAAATTTCAAATAATATCACAATTCAATATGAGTGCAATCGACACAGAAATCAAATGGAATACTCTCGAGAGAATTTAGGAGCATATTGTGTAAGTCCCGTACCTAAAAATTATCACATGAATCATCACATAATTTTAGCCTCAAAATCTAATCACTCCATCACATTCCTCTAGAAAAAATATTCAAATCTCGTTCTAGCCCAAACTCAAGAAAACACTAAATAAGCCTTCTGATCTAAGGTTGAAATCTTGAAAAAGTTTGGGGCTATGGTTTGTCGATGAAAGGGAGTAATTTTGGAGAGGTATTTTGGTTGAATAGTTTAAGAAAATGAGATTTGAAATGTCCATCCGTGAATTAGTTGTGATATGTAAAGGATTAAGAGTTTGATTAAAAAAAAGTGTTATAATTAGATACAAACACTAAAAAAATTATTCTGGACAATCGAAATGTTGGAATTGGATGAAATTTTAGTATGTTGTAGATGACGGCCAGACCGGATCGCTGTGAAAAATTCATCTTGATCGTATATTCCAAAATTTTTAAATATTGTTTTGTAGAGAGTTTCATGTTTTGAGGACTCTTTTGAGAGTTTTATGTTTTAAGGACTCTTCTATATAATAAAAATGCAATTAAAACTCCACTTTAATTCAAAATCCAATTTCGTTTGAAAATTTATTTTTCAAATATAAAAACCAACATTTTAAATCATAAAATTTATAAAATTCAAAATTTTGTTTTTCTCCCATTTTTAAAATTAATTTTAAAATTCCCAATAAAATAGTCTAAGTTGTTATATACTTCCCCACTAACAAGGAATTTTGCCTTCGAGATTCTACGAAACCTAACTCTCAAAATAAAATGCTATTCGATTCTATATCCTAAAAATAACAATACCAAATTCCTCAAACAATTCTGCACGTTCTCACATCATGATCATATATCTCAACCATCGATGGCTAACACGCCTTCAAAACATTCTATCTCCAAAGAAAACACATCTACCACGCAAGCTAGAACCGAAACCCAAAGACCCGAGGGTTGCCCTATACCTAAGATCTGACACCATGTGTAACACCCCGTGCACTTGAAAAGAGACAATAGGCATGCTACTACGATAAAACTAAACTAAATCCATCAATCAACAAGTATAGATCATCTAAATGTCAAGAGTTTAAATGAAATAAATCCACAATTTCTATTCCCACTAAAAGATTACAATAAAGTGTCTCGAATATTAAATTCTCCAACTAAAAATTTCACCACTTATTATTACATAAAAAATAAATCTTCCAACCCAAGCTCTAAAACAATTCTCCAAAATAGTCCATAGCGTCCCAATCCACGCTAACCTACCAACTAAAAGAAAATACGAGGAAGTACGCAATATGACAGGAATAGATGCTAAAAAATAATTAGAACGAGGAATAAATTGCAACAATACGAATCACATATACAAATCAAATTCAATACTCAAGCATTATGTGAATATTAATTTCTCAACAACACATTAATGAGTCATCAAGCCTCACCTCACCGCGCTTATGCATTTTTAAGCATATTGGGATTTTGGACTTTTAGCGGGTGCCCATTCTCCGTGCCATATAAAAATCTCATGACAATATGCTCAAATCACAAGAATATACAACTGATATGCCCAAGTTTAACCTCGGCCTAGAGGCACTAACCTCGGCCGAGATGATGGCCGAGATATTGATCGACCCAATGTAAGCCATGGGCCCACGATATCATCCCTCGGTCGGACCAGGATCGGCCGAGGCCGACACCATCACCTACATTTCCAAGGGACACTACGCGCATCGCAGGCATCAACAGCATCCTCATATACCTGGGTATGGCAACCTCGGTCGAGAGTAGGCCAAGGTGAAAAGGAGCCTTGGTAACCTTCATAGAATCAAACCAACCTCGGCTTGGGCCGAGGTGATAAGAATCATTAGTAATCGTCAGTATGCTACATGTCCAACCTCGGCTGGGGTTGACCCCAGCACAATGTCTCGGCTGAGATCAGGCCGAGGCTCCCTATGATACATCTCGGATTGAACGGACATCAAGCCTTTACAGCTCGACCTCTCCCAGGCCGAGGTCATCCACCAATATGGCAGTCGAGCATCTGTTGACATTTGGATAAGGACACATGGGCACAAATCAGTTGTAACAAGATTATTCTCAACACATGGGGAGAATATTTCATCATAATTCCTTACAGGTGACAGTGATAGATGGCACTCCCACATTGGTGAGGTTACCACACACATGCTCATTGCATGCATGGGGGGTACATTACACCCCCTAGATATTATATATAGGGATCATCCCCTACCTTGCAAAAGGATCCCAGTTATTAAACCCTAGCTGAAGTTTTGTCTAGATATACAGTAGAGAGAGAAAGCTTGAGAGGTTGTATCCTTGGCCATTAGTGCCTTCATTCAGTGATATTACTCACACACACTCACAGTGGACGTAGGCCAAATTGGCTGAACCACTTATATTCCGGTGTTGATTCCACTTATCCTCATCTCACTCTCTTCTCTTTATATAACTATGCTGCCATTGTTATTCTTATATTGAGCTTTTAACCACCTCACCTGGTGGTGCTAATTTCAGCATCATCATTTTGGCGCCGTCTGTGGGAACGAGAAGCTATCTCTCCCTCTTTTTCTGCTTAACTTCACCGGAGACTCTGGTGGTGAACCAGGAACCACCCCTTGTGTGGAGCTGTTTCACCATTGAAAGAGATCCTTTAAGGTATTAAGCTCACTTGCTACTCAAGATCTTTATTGCTAACACATGGCACCAGACTTACCACTGCCTCTTCCGCCGCTCGGGGGTGGAGGGGCTAGTTCCATTCAGGCCCCTCCCCAGTCCGAACTGGCGGAGGTAGCAGCAGCCTTGAAATCTTTAGCTGCAACACAACAAGCCATGAAGGAGCAATTTGCCCAGCTCAATCAAACCATGATGATGAGGCCACCTGAAGTCTCACCGGACATGATCACTCCGGCGGCACTTCAGCCTCATCTTGACGCCAGGGGAGCACCCAAGGCACCGATGAAGGACCAGCCTGCACCCTAGTGGAGGAGGGACGTTGCTGACCCTAGGCGCTTGTGCCTGGGGAGGCAGGGAAACCCTTGGCCAGAGGACAGGTATGATGACCTAGGAGCTGAAGAAGCCCCAGAATACTGCTGGGATCCGTATTAGGTGTCAGATAACACTATACGACCTCTTAGGTAGAGTTAGGGATGTGTCGGCCGAAGAGGTGAAGAGGCCTAGCAAAGAGGGTCGGCCTTTGATAGGTTGAGCCGAGGGTCGGCCTTCGAGAGACTGGGCCTAGTGAATGACCTAAGATAGAGGCTATCGAGGTCAAGGAGCGCAGCAGGCTCCCAAAGAGGGAATAGGAAGGCTCGGCCAGACCAAGGTCGACCCTGTGAGAGAAGAGCCAGGGAGCAGGAAGAGGTCAATAGCCAACGGGTCGTAGCTGGGGAACCCTCTGTCCATCACAGGGAGGTGGAAGGGGATAACCTCGGCCAAGTTGATGACAGAAGACCCTGGAATGATTCAATCCAATGCCTCGAGGAGAAGATAGGGGACCTCATAAAGAGCAGTGACCCATTACAAAGGGGTTACTCAGAAGGTTCCCCAACCCCAGCTAAGTTCAAGCCTCCTACAGTGACTCCCAAATATGATGGCAACACTAACCCTGTGCACCATATTGAGATGTACCAGTCGATAGTAGATATTTACTCGATACCCGATGAGATGAAGTGTAGGGCCTTCGTGGGGACCTTGATTGGGGCAGCGTACAGCTGGTTCACCTCCCTTCTGAAGAAATCAATTGAGAACTTCAAAGGCCTAGCTGAGCGATTCATCCACAACTTCTGCTTTGGGGTAAGGCCTCAAAAGAAGACTACCCACCTGCTGTATGCCAAACAGGCCAAGGGTGAGAGCCTAAGAGACTACATAGCAAGGTTCAACAAAGAGAAATTAGAGGTGGAGGATTACGAAGAGAGCATAGCCATGACCGCCCTTATAGGAGGTCTCCAGAAGGGGAAGCTATTGTGGAAACTGGCGGAAGAGCCCCCTAGGTCTATGGCGGAGCTACTGTCAACCGCAGGGAAACTGATGAACGCGGAAGAGTCCATGGCCGCCAAGTATGAGGAGGAGAACCGCGGTAGCACAGGAATGTCCCAAGGTAAGAAGGAGGGGAAGAAGAGGTCAGGAGATGACAAGTTCTCTCATTACACTCCTCTGACTGTGAGCTGTGAACACATCCTTAATGAGATTAAGACTGACCGAACTCTGAGGTGGCAGGAGAAACTGAAGGCCCTGCCACATAAAAGGAACAAAAACCTATGGTGTGAGTTTCATCAGGATCAAGGCCATGTCACAGATAGATGCTTCGCTTTAAAGGATGAGATTGAGAAGATGCTGAAATCTGGAAAGCTAAGGAAGTATGTGGATGGCAAGGCTCCAAAGGGTGGAAGAGAAGACCCCAAGAAAATAAGAAATGACAGATGCCGTGGCGATGTCCCGGCCAGAAGGATCGATGATTCAGAAGGAGATGAAGAAGATGACCCGAATCTTCCGCCAAAGGATAAGAACACCCCGGTGAAGAGGGTCGGTATGATCTCCTTTGGTGTTAGAACCATATGTGGGGGATTTGCAGGAGGTGGCTCTGAGGTAGCCGATAGGAAGGCTCATGTAGAAGAGGTTAGGTCAGTGGCCAAGCCTAAGGTTGCGAATCTAACGTCTTCCGATGCCGTGCAGAAGAGGAAGAAGGTGGACATGGACACCCTCGTAGTGGGGTTCTCCAGACTCGACTTCAAGGGTATCTTAGCCCCCCATGATGACCCTTTGGTCATAACAACCAGGGTGCATGGGTGCGAGGTAGGGAGGATCCTCATAGACGGGGGAAGCTCAGTGGATGTAATGTTCTGGCCTTATTTCAAGAGCCTGGGTCTTAGCAGGGCAAGGCTGGTGCCCTACCATCACCCTTTGATAGGCTTCAGTGGTGAAAAGGTACACCCCTTAGGCATGTACGAAATGGATGTACGGATGGGGGATGAGTGGCCTAAGAGGATGACTAAGAAGATAAACTTTTTCGTCATGGACAAAAACTTTTTCTCGGCCTACAACCTCATGGTAGGAAGGGTGGCCCTCAAAGAGTTTGAAGTCGTGCCGTTGACGGTCCATCAGATGCTAAAATTCCCGAATCCTTATGGAGTAGGGGAAGTGCAAGGGGACCAGACCACGATGCAGGAGTGTTACTTCAACTCGGCTGAAGAGAGAGAGGCCCATAAGAGAGCAACCGCCACTTACAGCATTGACACTCTTGACCCAAGGGATGAAACAAAATTGAAGAAGGGAGAGGCCGCTAAAGAGGTAGAATCCATCGTCCTCAATGAGGACGAGCCGAAAAAAACCATCCAGGTCGGTAAGGCCCTAGAGCCAGGGATCAAGGAAGAGCTGGTAAAATTCCTCAGAAGGATACAGAGTGTCTTCGCATGGAGTCATGCAGACATGCCTGGTATCGACCCTGAGGTCATGAGCCACAAGCTCAATGTAGACAGAGATGCGAGGCCGATCAAGCAGAGACGAAGAGTGTACTCCAGGGAGAAGTATGACGTCATCCGGGAAGAGGTGAAAAAGTTAGAGGAGGCCGAGTTCATAAGAGAGGTTACCTATCCGGAGTGGCTCTCAAATGCAGTCATCGTGCCTAACGCCAATGGGAAGCGGAGAATGTGTGTAGATTTTACTGACCTGAACAGGTCTTGCCCGAAGGGCAGCTATCCCTTACCTAGGATAGACCAGATGGTGGACGCAATGGAAGGGCACGAGCTCATGATCTTCATGGACTCTTATTCAGGTTATAACCAAATCTTCATGGATGCTGAAGACTCTGAGAAGACAACCTTCATTACTGACAAAGGAACGTACTGCTACAAGGTGATGCCCTTCGGTCTGAAAAATACGAGGGCAACGTATCAACGTCTTGTCAATAAGATGTTCGAGGAGAAAATAGGTAAGACTATGGAAGTCTATGTGGATGATATGCTAACGACGATCCTGAAAGCATGTACTCACATAGCGAACCTTGAGAAGACCTTCGATGTCATGGACTCGTACAGAATGAAGCTCCACCCAGCAAAGTGTGTCTTCGGGGTAGGAGCCGGGAAGTTCCTGGGGTTCATCGTCAATCAGAGGGGGATTGAAGCAAACCCTGAGAAAATCAAAGCATTACTCGACATGAAGACTCTTAGGAGTATCAAGGATGTGCAGATACTTACGGGAAGAGTGGCTGCCCTTAACAGGTTTGTTTTTAGGGCAACGGACAAGTGTCTTCCATTATTTAAAGTTTTAAGAAAGGCCTTCCAGTGGGACAAAGAGTGTGAAAAAGCCTTTGACCAGCTCAAGTCCTACTTGGGGTCTCCCTTGTTGCTGTCTCGGACCATCACGGGGAAAAGATTGTTTGTGTATCTGGCAGTCTCCGAATCAGCCATCAGCGCGGCTATCATACGAGAAGAGGATGGGGTCCAGAGGCCTGTGTACTTCAACAGTAAGGCTCTTCAAGGGTCTAAACAGAATTACCCCCAGATGGAGAAGTTGTCTTATGCCCTCATACATGCCTCAAGGAAGATGAAGCCTCACTTCCAAGCTCACTCCATGGTAGTCCTTACTGATTCCCCACTGAGGTAGGCTCTGCACAAGCCAGAGAAGTCCGGAAGATTGATGACCTGGGCCATCGAGCTAGGAGAGTATGACCTTACCTACCAGCCCAGGACAGCCATCAAGGGGCAGGCCCTCACAGAATTCATTGCAGAGTTACCTGGGAAGAGGCCGAGACAGAGAAAGGCTTAGATGACGGCGAAGAGATGAACCGTAGTGTCTTTCGAGATTCGGAAGAGACTGCACCGAACGTCTTCCGAGGCCGAGAGGAGGTCATCCCAGGCAAAACTCGGTGCAGAGTAAAAGAGAACGAAGAGGATCGATACCTCTTCGAGAAAGGGGTTATGAGAGAAGGGGTCTTCTCATCAGATGCAGACGTATGGAGCCTCTTCGTAGATGGCTCTTACTGTGACAGTGGAAGCGGCGAGGGGCTAATACTTTCGGATCCATATGGCGCCAACATTGAATACGCCTTGAGATTCAACTTTCAGGCCTCAAATAACGAGTCCGAGTATGAGGCCATGATAGCAGGTCTCTTATTGGCAACAACTCTTTGAGTAAAGCGACTCCTACTCCATAGCGACTCAAGGTTGGTTGTCAACTAAGTGTTGGGGGTATGCGAAGCCAAAGACGAAAGGATGGCCAAGTACTTAAAGAAGGTAAGAGGGTTGTTAGATTATTTTGAAGAAGCAAAGCTGAAGAGAGTGACTCGACTGAGCAACAATCACGCTGATGCATTGGTAAGGCTGGCCTCGGCAATGAAGACAGATTTGGGAAGGACTATTCCAATCGAGGTCTTAATAAAAGAAAGCATCGAGGAGGACGAGGTATGTAGCCCTTATTATAATGTGAACCTAGGAGACTCATGGATAGACCCGCTCTTCAGATACCTAAGAGACGGAGAGCTACCTGAGTCCAGGATGGAAAGGAGAAAGTTGAGATACAGGGCTGCTAAATTCTCAATAGTAGGAGACGTCTTGTATAAGAAGGGGTTTCTATTGCCTCTCCTCAGGTGTGTGCATCCCATGGAAGTACCCCAGGTCTTATAGGAGGTTCATGAGGGTTCTTGCTCTAGCCACATAGGGGGAAGGCCCTTAGCCAAGAGGATCATCACTCAGGGATACTGGTGGCCTACCTTGTCTAAGGACGCTGCAGACTATGTGAAGAGATGCGACAAATGTCAAAGGTTCGCCACTATCCCTCATCAACCCCATCAGCCTATGACGTTAATCTCTTCTCCATGGCCATTTAGGGTATAGGGAATTGACTTAGTAGGACCTTTGCCAAGAGCTGTCAACAACTATAGATTCTTGATAGTTGCCATTGACTACTTTTCAAAGTGGGTGGAGGCAGAACCAATGATAACAATTACAGAGTATAAGACCTTCCAGTTCATTTGGAAGAACATCATATGCAGATATGGCCTCCCAAACACTCTCATATCAGATAATGGGACCCAGTTCAAGAACTCCTCCTTAGAAAAGTATTGCCAAAGAGTGGGGATTAAGAAATTCTTCTCATCTCCTGGTCGAACTCAGGCAAACGGCCAGACCGAGGTCACAAACAGAACAATCTTGGACAGAATCAAGAAGAGGTTAGAAGATGCGAAGGGGAGATGGACAGAAGAGGTTCACGCAGTGTTATAGGCCTACAGAACCACGTTAAGGACACCTACAGGAGAAACCCCATTCATGCTGACACATGGGTCAGAGGCCATCATACCAACGGAAGTAGGACTACCAACTCATCGAATTCAGACCTATGACCCTGAAAGCAATGGGGAAAAGAGGAGGCTAGACCTGGATCTTATCGAAGAAAGAAAGGAAGACGCAGAGGTCAGAAAAGCAGCCTACCAGCAGAGGGCAGCGAAATTCTACAACCAGAGGGTGAAGTCAAGACCCATTGCAGTGGGAGACCTAGTGCTAAAGAAGACCCTACAGAAGGAAAAAAATCTACACCCAAACTGGCATGGCCCCTACAAAGTAACGGAAGAGGTTGTGCCTGGCACTTACAGGCTAGAAAACCTAGAAGGAGAACCTTTCACTAACCCATGGAATGCTGACCATTTCAAGAAATATTACATATGATGTTGCCTACAATTTTATGTAAATGTACTATCTTATTGAGAATAGGTTATTAATAAAGATCAGTTTCCATGACAGTTCTTGCTTCATTCTTAGATCAAAAATTTATTATGGGGATAACGTCTTAGGTGATGACCTCAGACCCTCATAACATCACTCGGTGGTGACGAGGTCTGAGCTCAGACACCTTAGCAGATGACCTCAGACTCCTAACATCATTAATTTGGTGAAATTTATTATGGGGCTAATGTCTTAGGTGATGAACTCAGACCCTCATAACGTCACTCGGTGCTGATGAGGTCTGAGCTCAGACACCTTGGCAGATGACCTCAGACTATTAACATCATTAATTTGGTGAATTATGAGGATAACATCTTAGGTGATGACCTCAGACCCTCATAACATCACTCGGTGGTGATGAGGTATGAGCTCAGACACCTTAGCAGATGACCTCACACTATTAACATCATTAATTTGGTGAATTATGAGGATAACATCTTAGGTGATGACCTCAGACCATCATAACATCACTCGGTGGTGAAGCGGTCTGAGCTCAGACACCTTAGCAGATAACCTCGGGCTATTAACATCATTAATTTGGTGAATTATGAGGATAACATCTTAGGTGATGACCTCAGACCTTCATAACATCACTCGGTGGTGAAGAGGTATGAGCTGAGACACCTTAGCAGATGACCTCAGGCTATTAACATCATTAATTTGGCAAAATTTATTATGGGGCTAACATCTTAGGTGATGACCTCAGACCCTCATAACATCACTCGGTGGTGACGAGGGCTGAGCTCAAACACCTTAGTAGATGACCTCAGACCCTTAACATCATTAATTTGGTGAAATTTCTTATGGGGATAACCTCTTAGGTGATGACCTCAGACCCTCATAACATCACTCGGTGGTGACGAGGTCTGAGCTCAGACACCTTAGTAGACGACCTCAGACTCCTAACATCATTAATTCGGTGAAATTTATTATGGGGCTAACGTCTTAGGTGATCAACTCATACCCTCATAACATCACTCAGTGGTGACGAGGTCTGATCTCAGACACCTTAGCAGATGACCTCAGACCCTTAACTTCATTAATTTGGTGAAGTTTATTATGGGGATAACCTCTTTGGTGTTGACCTCGGACCCTCATAACATCACTCGGTGGTGACGAGGTCTGAGCTCAGGCACCTTTGCAGATGACCTCAGACTCCTAACATCATTAATTTGGTGAAATTTATTATGGGGCTAACGTCTTAGGTGATGAACTCAGACCCTCATAACATCACTCGGTGGTGATGAGGTCTGAGCTCAGACACCTTGGCAGACGACCTCAAACCCTTAACATCATTAATTTGGTGAAATTTATTATGGGGATAACATCTAAGGTGATGACCTCAGACCCTCATAACATCACTCGATGGTGACGAGGTCTGAGCTCAGACACCTTAACAGATGACCTCGGACTCCTAACATCATTAATTTGGTGAAATTTATTATGGGGATAACGTCTTAGGTGATGAACTCAGACCCTCATAACATCACTCGGTGGTGACGAGGTCTGAGCTCAGACACCTTGGCAGATGATCTCAGACCCTTAACATCATTAATTTGGTGAAATTTATTATGGGGATAACCTCTTAGGTGATGACCTCAGACCCGCATAACATCACTCGCTGGTGACGAGGTTTGAGCTCAGGCACCTTAGCAGATGACCTCAGACTCTTAACATCATTAATTTGGTTAAGTTTATTATGTGGCTAACATCTTAGGTGATGACCTCAGACCCTCATAACATCACTCAGTGGTGACGAGGTTTGAGCTCAGACACCTTAGCAGATGACCTCAGACTATTAACATCATTAATTTGGTGAATTATGAGGATGACATCTTAGGTGATGACCTCAGACCCTCATAACATCACTCGGTAGAGACGAGGTCTGAGCTCAGACACCTTAGCAGATGACCTCAGACTATTAACATCATTAATTTGGTGAATTATGAGAATAACATCTTAGGTGATGACCTCAGACCTTCATAACATCACTCGGTGGTGAAGAGGTCTGAGCTCAGACACCTTAGCAGGTGACCTCAGGCTCTTAACATCATTAATTTGGTGAAAATTATTATGGGGCTCACGTCTTAGGTGATGACGTCAGAGCCTAATTACAATCTAGAATTATTGACCAAGTATAAAGAAGAACACTGCAACAAAATAGTAGAAGAGATTGACATTCAGTAAAAGGAAGAGATCATATGGCATTCAGAGACATTGATTACAAATATTCCTTACAAAGTACTGAGGTATTACAAGTTGAAAATTACAAATTTATTACAAGTTATAAACCCTAAAGGTTGGGGGGTGACATTAATAGCCTCGGCTAAGTGGGCTTGATCCGCATTGGTCACCTCAGCCACGTCATCAATATGGTCTTCCCCTCCGACCTCGTTTCCTGCAAGAGTTGCAGTCTCGGCTAAAGCAGAAGCCTCATCCTCTACCTCTTGAAGTGCCTGAGCAAACTGAGGGTCAGCAAAGCCGAGACCCACAAAGTCAGAGGCCTTTAGAGGGCCGACCTCCTTCTCTCTGACCTCAGCCCATTTGGTAGTGGCCTTGATACCTCTTTCAATATATTCAAAGCCAAAACCCATGAACTCCTCTGAGACTTTATAGTCAGAAATTATTTTGCCCGAGGCATCTTCAAGGGTAGCCTTCACAGCCGCGCTGACCTTCTGCTGAAGAGTGTCATCTTTTGCCTTCAGGGCTTTGGCATGGTCCTTGACTAGCATAGAGATGTCTTTTTCCAACCCCTTAGCCTTACTCTCAGAGGTCTGTAGCTCTGATTTCAGACGGTCAACTTCAGTATTGAGGGCACTCTCAACCTTCTCGGCCTCTAGCCCCTTCTGGATAAGGGGTAATTTCCTCATAGCCTAGTTCGAAAGCTGATACATGGCAGTCACTCCCTGCACATTTAATGAAGAGGTTAAGTGGGAAAAAAGTCAGATGTTGCACTTATAAATTTTTACAAAGGAACAAATCATACCTGGACGGCTCTGTGAAGGCCGAACTCAACCAGCAGGGAGGTGTCCATGGCTCTGTAGAAATGCTTGTCGGCCTCAGTCATTACAGAGGTGAGTGCTTCCATGGCCAGCCTGCTGTGGCCGATCACACTATCCGTTAACTTCAGCTGTTCCAGACGAGCCGTCAAGATGTCGGTCGAAGAAATTGGAAGTGCAGCATCTGAGGCCTTATTTTGCCTCAAGGTCGACCTCTGATCCTCATAGGAATGGGCCTCTGGGGCCCTCTTCTTTGAGGCCCGAGGTTTGGATGTAGAGGGAGCTGGGGGAGGAGCATTCAGACCAGCCTTTTTTGCAAGCCTCGCCAAGCTCGGAGCAGCCATCTCCCACAGTTCGTCTGGGATGCCCGGTGGTCACTCTACAAAAGATTAAAAGATATGGGTTAGAAATCAGATATGAATGAGTTCGGAGGTTAGACTTCAAATAAAAATTCTTACCAAAATCAACAAGGGGACTTCCACCAAGGCTCGTCCCCGAGAGATATTGGGGGGTCAACAAATGTTCGAACTTTACAAACAGACCATGTGACCCTTGGTCTTGCAGGGCCTTCACCTTCTCTATATTTTGGAGAGTTAAACCAGGATCGGCCCTGGAAGACATGGAGACCTTGCCCCATTGGAGGGGTATCCTCGGCTCAAGTGTGGAAGAGGGTACGCAATAGCCAAATTCCCATGCCCCTGAGGCGAAAAAATAACGGGGCTTCCAGTTATGATTTGAGGTCTGAGTCACCTAGATCATCTTCTTCTCAGGCCTCCGAGCCACAAAATGATAGTAGCTCGAATGGTTTTTGGCCGAGGTTGGGACATAGCAAACAACGAAGACCTGAATTGGGAGGTCAGATTGGTGGATTGCCCTCCATACGATAATGGCCCCTATGATGACTCTCCAGGCATTGGGAGATAGCTGTGAGGGGGCCAAGTTGATGTAAGAGAGAATGGATTTGATGATGGGATGAATGGGTAGGCAAAACCCTAACTTAAACATCTGCTCGTACAAGCAGATTTCTCCATCTCGACCGTGATAGGACCTCTCTTCCCTCAGAGGTCTCCCTAATTTGATGGAAGGGCTGGTGGTGTACAAATATCTGAAGCATAGAAGATACACTTCAGTTACAGTGCTCTCGAACTCGGCTGCCTTAGAGATATCAACATCGCTTTCAGCATCTTCATCATCATCAAGCTCGACGTCGGTCGGAGCAGATGTAGATGGGTTACTAGGGAATCTCTGAGCGAACTCTTCCCCTGTGATGGCCGACAGGGGGATGGCATCAAGAATGGGTGGCACAGCCACACTCGCTCAATCACTTCAACCTCTGAAGAAGAGGCTGAGGTGCTGGAGCCATTATGGGATGAAGCTCGACTGGATACCTCGGCCTGATCAGGCCGAGGTGTGAAATCCACAGCTTCCTGGAAAGAGTCCACTAATATGGGGTCTGAGGTAGAAGCTTCAAACTCAGACATAGGTGTTGAATCAGCAGGCACCCCTGTATAGTAGAAATTCTCCAGGGGGTCAGGATATATAACCCTCAGAGGTGGTGGAAACAAGGGTCTAATGGGAAACTCTTAAGACCTACGAGCTTCCTCCTGAGCTCTCTCTATCTGCCTAATCTTTTCTAGGGTCTTCTCTCTAAGAGAAGGGAAATCCTCAAGAAGTTGGTATAAAGGTCTGAGCATCAGAGGATGACCCTAAACTTAGGAAAACTCCTAAAAATACAAACACGATTGACTTGTAAAATAAAGGAGTTTAGAGATCAAACTTGTAAGTTTAAAGCAAACCCAGTTCGCCTGAGACAATTAAGCTCGCTGGAAAACTTAAAAACTTGCCGGAAAATGCAAACCAAATATGAGAAACAGAGGAAATGAAAAGGAGAAGGTACCTGGAAATGGAACGATGAGGGAAAGTGAGGAAAACTCGCAAGAAAACTCTGCATAAGAGTGCTGATTGAAGAAGCTTTGGAGAGAGAGAAATCGCAAGAACAGTTTGTGTGCAGGAGAGGAAATGGAGAAGAAGGAAGAGAAAGAAGGGTTTAAACCCTTAAATACTTGGGCACGTTTCCCAAGGCCCATCATTGCCTTGGTAAACCCAAAGGACGACTGACAGCTCATGCCAGCCAAGTGAGTACGTTCTAGCGTGGAGAAGTGTCATGCAGGTACTGGCTTGGGGCGGACAAGCCTCGGAGGTGTAAGTAATCCCCTAGCCACTTGCTCTCGCATATGACTAAGGGCTGGGGGGTGATTGATATGCCCAAGTGTAACCTTGGCCTAGAGGCACCAACGTCGGCTGAGATGATGGCTGAGATATTGATCGACCCAATGTAAGCCATGGGCCCAAGATATCATCCCTCGGCCGGACCAGGGTCGGCCGAGGTCGACACCATCACCTACATTTCCAAGGGACACTATGCGCATCGCAAGCATCAACAGCATCCTCATATACCTGGGTATGGCAACCTCGGCCGAGAGTAGGCCGAGGTGACAAGGAGCCTTGGTAACCTTCATAGAACCAGACAAACCTCGGCTTGGGACGAGGTGACTAGAAGCATTAGTAATCGTCAGCATGCTACATGTCCAACCTCAGCTGGGGCCGACCCCAGCACAATGTCTCGACTGAGATCAGTTCGAGACTCCCTATGATACATCTCGGATTGAATGAACATCAAGCCTTTATAGCTCGGCCTCTCCCAGGCCGAGGTCATCCACCAATATGGCGGCCGAGCATCAGTTGACATTTGGATAAGGACACATGGGCACAAATTAGTTGTAACAAGATTATTCTCCACACTTGGGGAGAATATTTCATCATCATTCCTTATAGGTGACAGTGACAGATGGCACTCCCACATTGGTGAGGTTACCACACACATGCTCATTGCATGCATGGGGGGTACATTACACCCCCTAGATACTATATATAGGGATCATCCCCTACCTTGAAAAAGGGTCCCAGTTATTAAACCCTAGCTGAAGTTTTGTCTAGATATACAGTAGAGAGAGAAAGCTTGAGAGGTTGTATCCATGGCCATTAGTGTCTTCATTCAGAGATATTACTCACACACACTCACAGTGGACTTAGGCCAAATTGGCTGAACCACTTATATTCCGGTGTTGATTCCACTTATCCTCATATCACTATCTTCTCTTTATATAACTGTGTTTCCATTGTTATTCTTATATTGAGCTTAAAAACACCTCACCTGGTGGTGCTAATTTCAGTATCATGAACCACAATGAATAAAATTACATTCCAACGATTTTCAGATTTCAAATAATATCACAATTCAATATGAGTGCAATCGACACAGAAATCAAATGGAATACTCTCGAGAGAATTTAGGAGCATATTGTGTAAGTCCCATACCTAAAAACCATCACATGAATCATCACATAATTTTAGCCTCAAAATCTATTCACTCCATCACGTTCCTCTCTCGAAAATAATCAAATCTCGTTCTAGCCCAAACTCGAGAAAACACCAAATAAGCCTTCTAATCTAAGGTTGAAATCTTGTAAAAGTTTGGGGCTATGGTTTGAAGATGAAGGGGAGTAATTTTGTAGAGGTCTTCGGGTTGAAAAGTTTGAGAAAACGTGATTTGAAAATTTCATCCACGAATTAGTTGTGATATATAAAGGATTTAGAGTTTGATTAAGAAAAGAGTAATAATTAGATACAAACACTAAAAAATTTATTCTAGACAATTGGAAAGTTGGAATTGCATGAAATTTTAGTGTCTCGTAGCTGACGGTGAGATAGGACTGCTGTGAAAAATTTAGCTCGATCGAACGGTCCAATATATTTAAATATTTTTTTGTAAAGAGTTTTATGTTTTGAGGACTCTTTTAGATAACAATAATAATTCAATTAAAACTCCACTTTAATTTCGAATCCAATTTCTTTTGAAAATTTATTTTTCAAATATAAAAACCAACATATTAAATCATAAAATTAATAAAATCCAACATTTCATTTTTCTCCGAATTCTAAAATTAATTTAAAAATTCTCATTTAAAAAATCCGGGTTGTTACACTGTTCCAACATTCTCGCACAAAGCAGTTTACGATACGTGAGAATTTTATTCGTGATCTTGTTGAGGATAAGGTCGTGTCCTTGAGCTTTGGGAGTACCGAACGTCAATTTTCCAATATTTTCATGAAACCTTTAAATGCACTTAGATTTAAGAATCTTAGGTATTCTTTAGGTATTTGTTCTGTTGATTTAGTTCGGGTAGTTTTTCTATTATAGGTTGATTCTCTTGTTCATATCTTTTATCTCTTTTGCTAGATTATATTATTGTATATTTATATGCTTTTCTTTTGATATATCTTGAAAAATCCAAAAAGATTTTTTTACGAAAAAGCTTGAAAATTCCAATAAGATTTTATTTTGATATATTTTTTTGAAAAAGACAAATATATTTTTGTATTTTAATTTTTCACCATATATAGAAATGCATTTAATATGTTCTAATAACCCCTACATTTCACCCATTCATATAACTTTTTCATGGTGTTTTGAGACAAGGCTTCATTTCGTTACCATTCTTAATAATGTGTGGCCAACATTTCGTTGTTCATTGATGATTATTTTCTTCATACTAGACTCTTTAGCACCTTTATTGCACACGTGCATGGAATTTATGAACATTGTCATATGTCAAATATGGTGTTCTCATCTTAATATTGTTTATTGATAAACGAAATGTACTAGTGAAGTTATGCTCATAAGAACCATTGTTCAGACTTCATTCCCCAAAAAATTTGCTATATATTAAGCAATGGAAAGGGATACGAAAGAGAAAAATTATCTTTATGTTAAAAGTCGCCATTTGCAAAAAGAGCCTAAAAGATTAATGAAAAACAAAAATTGAAGTGCTAAGGCCAAGTTTATTTAATTTTTGCTTCGATACATATGAGCATTATGATATCTACAAAAAGTTAATAGTGAATTATTATATACATGAGATTTTGAGTGTGTTACAAAGAACAAAAAAATCAATGGGTTTGCACAACGGGATCTCTTGAAAGATATTAAATAGTTTGGAATTGTTTTTTTGAGAAGCATTTAAATTCATGATATTTTGCATAAGTCAAGTCAATTTCATTTAATTTCAACATTCTTACACCTAGGGTTCAAATTGAGTTCTTTGTTGAGAAGTATCTCATGACTTCGTACACTGATGTCATGAATGCCTATGTCAATTTTCTCATGAAAATTTTCAAATAATTACATTCCGTTTTCATCGTTTGGATATTTTGGTGATATTCTATAGTGTTATATATTTTTGGGCCTGAATGTACCTCTTATACTTATACTTTTTATACTTGAAAATTTTCAAAAATAGTTTTTTGAAATCATTTTTAGAAATCTCATTACATGTGCTTATTTGATTATCCTTGTGATGCTATTTCTTTTGGATTCGATGATGCTTATTATTCGTAATGAGGTTCTTAACCTTTGCCTTTTATGGACAAAAAAGGGGAGAACAAATTGAGCGGGAGTTTATTTTCTTTAAACTCGTATGCATCATAATATTATTTTATTATATGATGATCTCATAGACTACGCAAGTTGAAGAATTTTAGTTGAAGATAAAGTCTCGAATGTTATTTCGCTTTGAGTTTGGGAGGAAATTAGTAGAACATTGTCTTAGGGGTTTTATTATAATTTGTGTATCAATTTTTATTTTTTACCAGAGTATCGAAAGGGGGGTATTTGTAAGAGAGGGATTTTATAATTTCTCATAACTTATTTATTTTAGTGTATCCCATTACAAATTGAAGTTACAAACCGAACACTACATCCGCATATGCTTCCACGATCATTTGAAGACATGTTAGTTACCGAACATCTTTTCCAAATTTGAAACCATTAGAATTGTCATCAACACTTTATGGAGGTATACCGACTTTTTAGTTTTAATTGTTTATCACTCAATTATATTTTGGGATGTTTTATTTTTACTCGGGGAATTTTTTCATAGAAGGATTTTAAAAATAATTGTTCTTTATTTTTTTTGTTTGTTCGAACGAGATTGCCATATCGTTAAAATAAGATCTGGTTCTTGTTCTAGCGAGGATAAATTTCTCTAGAACGAATTGTAAATTTTGTTAGGACGAACTTCTAACAAACATCTAACAAGATAGTCTTTGTTTGACAGAATGTAACAACCCTCGCTTTTGAGAACCTATTTTATATTTATTTACTATGTGATGTAATTATATATAAAATGTTGGAATATGGAGTAAGTATTAATTTAATGAAGATAAAAGTAAATATTTACTAAAATGTTGCATATTTACCTTATATGTAGGTAAATACCACCATGATGTCTTTTATTGTGTCATAAGATTTAAAATGACATTGTGGTTTAAAATGAAACCGGGATTTGAAATGAGTTAAAAAAATTCCAAATGATAATTTGGAGGGCGTAGTTAGTCCCGAAATGTGCGAGATAGTTGAAATAAGTGCCATATTGCATTTTGATGTTTCTGGCCCTTTTGACTGGTTATGGCTTAAATGTGTAGTTGCGAGTCATTTTATCGTGGTATTAATCATTTAAGTTGGAAATTAGACTTAAGCCACGATTTTTAGTCTTGCATTTCATTATTTCTCTTAAGTGCATTTGTTAACCTAGAGAGAGGAAGAGGACTTTGGAGAAAAAGAGAGGAGAAAGGAAGAAATTGAAGATTGGAGTTTTGATCTTGCATTCACCTTCCAAAATATGAGATTCCTATACCAAGGAAAAAATTTCTACTTGCTATTATGTGATTTAAGATGAATAATTAGTATTGATAGTTGTGTATTAGTTATGGTTTAACAAAATTAGGGTTTTTATGGATTTATGGGTTTTGAATCCTTGGAGGTTGATTTGGATGGGTATTGGTGTAAATCATTATTGTTTGATGCATTAATAATCAGTTGGTGGCAATAAATGATCTTGGTTAGGGTTGATTGGAGTTGGGGAAATTTAGGAGTCCAAGACTCCATAGCCAAACTTGGAAAATACGGAGGGCCGAATCAATTCGGCCATATCCGAATCGATTCACCCAAGGGGCAGTTTATAGGTCTGCAAACCCGAATCGATTTGGATTAAGGCTGAATCGATTCGGCTGTAGCAGAAAGTTGGATTTTCATCCGAATTGATTCGCTTTTGGGTTAATCGATTCATTGACTAGGGCGAATCGATTTGGCCCTAGGGCATATGGCCACTTCCCGACATGAGTTAGGTGCCCAGGTTGTCTTGTTTGATAGGCACTGGAAGATGATAGTCATTTAGGGGCGCGCCCAGTGGGAAACTCGGACGGTCGGTCTTAGAATCGTTATATGTATAAGAATATAACCATTCTGAATTCAAGTGGGACTTGAAATATGTGAAATGCCATAAGAACATATGATGGTAATTATATTCCTGTTAAGGAATGAAAATTGAAATGAAATGATTGATAATGATGGAGACTTTTAACTAGTGAGGTTGAATTATTTTCTCACTTAATTGAATGAAAGCTATAATCATTTAAATTGTATTCTCATGCTTAAAATTATGTTGATAGATTCTCATCTTCATCATTCTTGATTAACTGTCACACCTATCATGCTTCTTATTCATCTGGTAATCAAATAAAATTGGGCCCTGACCCGTTCATTTTCCTTGTTGTGCATGAATTTGTATCCTCTTAGGTGCTCCACCGCAAGGGCGCCCATTTTGATATTCCTACTCTAATACTTTTGAGGAGCTGTAAGATTTTGCGGATATTACAGGATGTGTTGTTAGACACCTTTATTTTGTATTCTAGATATGATCATGTCTTTCACTCGGGCGTGTGGCCCAAACTTTTGTAACTGTTTAATGAATGTATTATGTAATTTATTAAAATGTTGTAGTAAGTTGTATAACTGTTGACCGACAACATATTCGGTCCACTTATTGTATAGTTGTGATGGTTGTAATATAAGCTCTTTTGGAATTCCACTTTCTCTTTAGATTGGGTTGTTTAAATTATTTTCTTAACTTGTAATCAAACTAAATTAAAAAAAATTGGCAACTCATTTTCTGAATTATTGGGTGGTTTTCCCGTATACTTATTATATTGTCATGATGGTGAGGATGATTCCATCCTTGATTCTATTTTATTGGAGTATCGGGCTGGTCACCCCTTATTTCGGATCACGGGTTGTCACAGATGGTATCAGAGCATCAGGCTCTAGAGTCTTTATGATCTATGCGGACTCGTCACGTTCTATCGTAGCGTTCTTTGATATAGAGCCTAATGTTAGGACTGCTTTGTTGCTTATGTTTGCGATCTTCTGCAAGATAGATTGTTTTGAATAGTATTCTAACTCTATTATTTCTTTATCTCAGATGCCGCCTAAGAGAGGTCGCCCAGTGAGATGCAATAGGGTTGTAGAAGAGGATGTTAGTCCTCCATCGCCGCCACAAGGAACCATTAATGCTGCCGATGTAGCAAATATAGTGGCCCAAGCGGTTAATGCGGCTATGACCGCAGTGGCTCATTAAATTCCACAATGTCAACAATGAGCGCAAGATGCACAAGCTCCTACGGGACCTTCTCCATGGGAGAGGGTTAGAGAGTCCTTTTTAAAGGGCCATCCCCCGGAATTGGATGGAGGTTCTGATCTTATTAGAGAAAATCAGTGGAAGAAGGATATGCAATGCCATCTACGAATGGTGGAATGTAGTGAGGAGAAGAAACAAGTCCTTTCTACTTTTAAACATGTTGGGCGCGCGTTGCATTGGTTGGAGTCGATGACTACACCCGAACAGAGAGATACAATGACTATCACTGATTTCTGGGTCTTGTTTGACCAAAAGTACTTTCCTCCCGCAGTTAAAAGGGAGATGAGAATGAGGCTTCAGGATGTGGTGCAAGGTGAGAGATCAGTGGAGGAATATGAAGAAGAGTTCACCCGGTTAGCAAGTTTTGTACCAGATGAGGTGACTCCGAAAGAGAGGAAGGTTTCGAAGTTTATGGGAGGTTTGAACTGGAGGATCCGGCAACATTTGCTGGGTAATACATCCTTGCAATATTTTGGTGAGGTAATGAATGCAGCATTGCTCCATTGCCAAGAACATCAGTTGTACATGCAGAGTGGTAAGAAAGCTACCGTAGTGGGGCAACCGGGAAAGCCTGGAGGTAGTGGGAATAGAGGAGGAGCTTTTCCCCCGTCGTAATCTTCGGGTAATAAGTAGAAAGAAAGGGATCCCCTGGAAGGGGATTTGTCAAAAAGCCAACGTTCTGGTGGGTTTAATTTCGGTGGCAATAATAATCGGCATGGTCAGGGTGCTCCACATCAACAAACAGGACGGGGTGGTCAAGGGGGTAGGGGCCATCAGGGCCAAGCTGTTAACCAGTTTAGAAATAACTGGGGACAAAATATGGAGAATATGGCGGGACGGTGTTTCCAATGAGGAGAGACGGGTCATTATAAAAAAGAGTGTCCTCTGTTGGTTGGGGGTCAGCTTCCTAGGGTTCCTCAATAGCCACAGGTTCAGCTAGCACCATAGGTACCTAATATAGTTGCCCCTCCACAGTAGGGTCAGCTAAAGTATGGGAGAGTTTATCATATTCAGGATGCTATGCTTCCTCCTGCTCCACTGGCGCCGCGAGCCATTGAGGGTAAGTTCCTTATTCAGGGGCACATGGGTCATATTTTTTTTATATGGGTGCTACACACTCATTCATTTCTAGAAATTTTGCTCAGACTAGAGAGTTGATTAAATCTGTTGAGAGTACTTTCACTAGTGTTGAGTCCTCTATGGGTGATGGTTCACTCATTTTCTTTGTTTGTAAACAAATAGGAATTAATCTTAGTAATTTGTGCTTTGAGGCCGATTTTCTCGTCCTAGACATGGTCGGGTATGATGTGATATTGGGTATGGATTGGCTAGTGAGTATCATGCGATAGTTAGTTGTTACGTGACGAGTATAGTCTTTGCCGTTCTGGGACAAGAAATGTTCTTGGTAGTTATGCCTCATTTAGAAGGAGGTACTAGTACTTATTTATATTGTATCTCAGAGGAGACTTCTCAAGATGTAGTTGTTCCCTTGGATTCTATTCCAGTTGTTAGAGATTTTGAGGATGTTTTCTGAGAAATACTGGGTTTGCCTCCGAGTCGGGAGATCGAGTTTATGACCGATTTAGCACCGGGAACGAGACCGATTGTGAGAGCTCCCTATCGCATGGCTCTTGTGGAAATGAGGGAGTTGAGAGATCAAATTCAACAGTTGTTAGAGCAAGGATTTATTAGGCATAGCATGTTATCGTGGGGTGCTCTGGTGTTGTTTGTGAAGAAAAAGGACGGTTCTCTCCGGTTATGTGTTGACTAAAAAGAGTTTAATAAAGTCACCATCCGGAACAAATACCCTTTTCCTCGTATCGATGACTTGTTTAATCAACTTAGGGGAGCGTCGTACTTCTCTAAAATCTATTTGAGGACGGGGTATCACCAGTTGAGGATACGGGAGAAGGATGTATCAAAGACAGCTTTTCTGACGAGATATGGATCCTATGAATTTTTTGTTATGCCTTTTGGACTAACCAATGCCCCCGCCGTATTTATGGATCTCATGAATAGGGTATTTCGGAACTTTCTGGACCAATTTGTTATTATATTCATCGATGACATCTTAGTCTATTCTCAAATAGAATCTGATATTTCGTTCGCCTTGAGGGATCACCAACTATACGCTAAGTTCGAGAAGTGAGGCTTTTGGTTGCAGGTGGTACAGTTTTTAGGACATATTGTGACATCCGAGGGTATATCGGTGGATCCGAGCAAAGTGGTTGCGGTGAGGGAGTGGGGTCAGCCCACGACACCTACCGAGATTCGTAATTTTCTCGGTTTGGCGGGTTATTACCATCGGTTTATCAACGGTTTCTCTAAAATCGCTAGGCCTTTGATATATTTGACCCGGAAAGGGGTGAGATTGGTTTGGGATAATTCTTGTCAAGCTGCGTTTGACGAGCTCAAAGATAGGTTGACTTCATCTCCATTCCTTGCATTGCCAAAGTGGGGTTGGAATATCTAGTCTTCACTGATGCATCTCTACAAGGACTAGGAGGTGTACTTCAACAACAGTGACGGGCTACTGCTTATTCTTCCCGCAAGTTTAAGCCCCATGAAAGAAATTATTCGGTGCATGACTTAGAACTTCCCGCAGTTGTCTTGACCTTGAAAATTGCAGGCAGGGGAGAAATTTAGTCTTTTCACGGACCGTAAAATCGCTGCAATATTAATTTTCACAAAAAGATTTAAATATGCTACAGCGCCGATGGTTGGAGTTTGTGAAAGACTATCAATTTGACATCCACTATCATCCGGTGAAGGCGAACGTAGTAGCGGATGCTTTGAGTAGAAAGCCCGAGGGAGAGTTAACTGAAGTATGGAAAGCAAAATAGAAAGAGCTCAGTCAGGAGGATACTGTGGTGAGAGCGTTCATGTCGGTGATGACCGTTACGCCTATAATAGTGGCTAGGGTTGTAGAAGCCTATGGAAGAGATAGAAGTTGTCAGGATCATATACGTCGATTACTGTCCGAGGGAGCGGAATCCTACTCGATAAGTTCATAGGGTGGATTACGCTTCCATGGAACTCATTGTACCGGAGGAGGGGGATTTGAGACGGGCGGTGATGTCAGAATCTCACGGGTCTAAATTTACGATACATCCTGGTGGGGACAAAATGTATTAAGACATACGCCGTCAGTATTGGTGGCCAAGCATGAAGCGGGATATTTCTGAGTTCGTATCCCAATGCACTACTTGTTAATTGGTCAAGATAGATCATCAACGACCGACAGGTTTGTTACAACCGTTTAATATTCCATTGTGGAAGTGGGAGAGCATATCTATGGACTTTATTACAGGCTTGCCAAGGTCACAGAGTGGTTGTGATTCGATTTGAGTGATTATCGACCGCTTGACTAAGTCGTCACACTTCCTACCCATACGTACCGACTATGACACTAATCGCTATTGTTAGACTCCATAGGGTGCCCTTAAATATCATTTTCGACCGAGACAAGATCTTTGTTTCCAAATTTTGACAAAGTTTCTAAGAGGCTATGGGGACCTAATTGAAGTTAAGCACTTCTTATCATCCTCAAACAGATGGCCAGACTGAAAGAGTCAACCAAATGTTGGAGGATATGCTCCGTATGTGTATGCTTGATTTCAAGGGTGGTTGGGAACAATATCTCCCTTTGGCCGAGTTTTTTTATAATAACTCGTACCAATTTACTATTATAATGGCACCCTATGAAGCACTTTATAGCCGGCCTTGTAGATCACCCATGTGTTGGTTGGAAGTGGGGGATAATAAATTCCTTGGACCTGAAATGATCCAGGATACTTGTTCTAAGATTGAAATCATTCGGAGTCGCATTCGGATAGCTCAAGACCTCCAAAAGAGTTATGCCGATGCAAATATAAGGCACATGGAGTTGGAGATTGGGGACCAAGTCTTAGTGTGAGTGTCTCCAATGAAAGGTATAAAGCGTTTCGGGAAGAAAGGAAAGCTTGCACTGCGTTTTGTTGGACCTTTTCCCATTATTGCTAAGGTGGGTCCAGTGGCATATCAACTTGCCTTACCGAAACCTTTACAACAAATTTATGATGTGTTCCATGTCTCCTCCTTGAAGAAGTATAAGAGCTGTGAAGGTTTCCTTTGGCATATCCCTTTCGAGGATATTGACTTGCAACCCGACATTTCATATGAAGAACAGCCAATTGCTATTTTAGAGCATGGGTAACATAGGTTGAGGTCTCGAGTGGTGCCCTTGGTGCGATTCCAATGGAGTCACCACAACGCCAATGAATTAACATGGTAACAAGAGGATGATATGCGGGAAAGTATCCGCATCTCTTTATACAAGGTACGCTTGAATTTTGGGGGCAAAATTCCCTCATAAGGGGGGGAGAATGTAACAACCCTCGCTTTTGAGAACCTATTTTATATTTATTTACTATGTGAAGTAATTATATATAAAATGTTGGAATATGGAGTAAGTATTAATTTATTGAAGATAAAAGTTAATATTTACTAAAATGTTGCATATTTACCTTATATGTAGGTAAATACCACCATGTTGTGTTTTATTGTGTCATAAGATTTAAAATGACATTATGGTTTAAAATGAAACCGCAATTCGAAATGAGTTATAAAATTTTCAAATGATAATTTGGAGGGTGTAGTTAGTCCCGAAATGTGCGAGATAGTCGAAATAAGTGCCATATTGCATTTTGATGTTTCGGGCACGTTTAACTGGTTATGGCTAAAATGTGTAGTTGCGAGTCATTTTATCGTGGTATTAATCATTTAAGTTGGAAATTATACTTAAGCCACAATTTTTAAGTCTTGCATTTCATTATTTCTCTCAAGTGTATTTGTTAACCTAGAGAGAGGAAGAGGACTTTGGAGAAAAAGAGAGGAGAAAGGAAGAAATTGAAGATTGGAGTTTTTATCTTGCATTCACCTTCCAAAATCTGAGATTCCTATACCAAGGCAAGTTTTCTACTTACTATTATGTGATTTAAGATGAATAATTAGTATTGATAGTTGTGTATTAGTTTTGGTTTAACAAAATCAGGGTTTTTATGGATTTATGGGTTTTGAATCCTTGGAAGTTGATTTGGATGGGTATTGGCGTAAATCATTGTTGTTTGATCCATTAATAATCAGGTGGTGGTAATAAATGATCTTGGTTTGGGTTGATTGGAGTTAGGGAAATTTAGGAGTCCAAGACTCCATAGCCAAACTTTCCAAATACGCAGGGCCGAATCGATTTGGCCATGTCCGAATCGATTCGCCCAAGGGGAAGTTTACAGGTCTGCAAACCCGATTTGATTCGGATTAAGGTCGAATCGATTCTGCTGAAGTAGAAAGTTGGATTTGTCATGCGAATTGACTCGCTGCCTCGGGCGAATCGATTCGGAATCAGGCTATTTTTGAGTTGTTTTTCTAACTCACTTTTTACCGCTTTTCTTTAGGTTTAGGACCTAGGAACCTTCTTGTATGAAGAAAACTTAGATTCCTAGAGTTTTAGTTGAGTTGAGTCATTATCCTACGTTAGGAATGGGTTAAACGGGGCTTGTTCTTGAGGTGTACCAAATTGAGGTTAGGGCATTTCTCTCCTTTAGTACATTATTAGGAGTTTAGGAGTTGTAAACCCATACTTGGATACTTTAGGGGCTCATTGGAGGTATATAAAACCTTGGGACTTGTAGAAATATTGTGATCACTTAGAGAATAATTCGGGACTTAAAATATGAGAATATTCAATGATGATGGTTTCGAATAAAATGAAACAAACATATGGATAATGGATATGAAAATGAGGTTTAAATTGTAAATGCTAATTTACTTAAACACACCTCTCTAAATGCTATCATAACAAAAACTCGCACACGAGGTGATGTCCCCTGACTAGTGAATGCAGGGAGACTATAGTCCTCGTCCATATGCGGGATTGTTATATGTTTTATTCTGCGCTAGTGAGGTAATTACGGGTGTATTTATTACTCACTCGTAGGCATATGGCCACTTACCGACGTGTGTTAGGTGACCAGGTTGTCTTGTTTGATAGGTCCTCGAAGATGATAGCAATTTAGGGGCGCACCCAGTGGGGAAACTCGGAGGGGCAGTCTTAGAATCATTATATGTATAAGAATATAACCATTATGATTTCAAGTGGGACTTGAAATATGTGAAATTACATAAGAACATATGATGGTAATTATATTACTGTTAAGGAATGAAAATTGAAATGAAATGACGGATAATGATGGAGACTTTTAGTTAGTGAGGTTTAATTATTTTCTCACTTAATTGAATGAAAGCTGTAATCATTTTAATTGTATTCTCATGCTCAAAATTATGTTGATAGATTCTCATCTTCATTATTCTTGATTAACTTTTCATACCTATCATGCTTCTTGTTCATCTGGTAATCATATAAAACCAGGCCCTGACCCGTTCA
This sequence comes from Sambucus nigra, assembly GCA_949130495.1. NCBI lineage: Eukaryota > Viridiplantae > Streptophyta > Magnoliopsida > Dipsacales > Adoxaceae > Sambucus > Sambucus nigra. The sequence continues at coordinate 374,554,949 of OX422214.1, read as the reverse complement.
TTTTCCTTGTTGTGCATGAATTTGTATCCGCTCAGGTGCTCCGCCGCAAGGGCGCCCGTTTGGATATTCCTACTCGAATACTTTTGAGGAGCTGTAAGATTTTGCGGATATTACAGGATGTGTTGTTAGACGCCTTCATTTTTCTATTCTAGATATGATCAGGTCTTTCACTCGGGCGTGTGGCACAAACTTTTGTAACTGTTTAATGAATGTATTATGTAATTTATTAAATTATTGTAGTATGTTGTATGTAACTGTTCACCGACAACATATTCGGTCCTCTTATTGTATAGTTGTGATGGTTGTAATATAAGCTCTTTTGGAATTCCACTTTCTATTCAGATTGGGTTGTTTAAATTATTTTCTTAACTTGTAATCAAACTAAATTAAAAAAAATTGGCAACCCGTTTTCTGAATTATTGGGTGGTTTTCCCGTATACTTATTATATTGTCATGATGCTGAGGATGATTCCATCCATGATTCCGTTTTATTGGAGTATCGGGCTGGTCACCCCTTATTTCGGATCACGGGTTGTCACAAATAACAACTCTAGTTAGAAGTTCGTTAGAAGGTTGAAGGTTGATTGAATGAAACAAAAGCCTTTCGTTCGAACGAGATTGGACCCCATTAAAACGAAACTTTATTTTCGTTCCGATGAAGTCCTATTTTAGTTCGAATGAGTTCGTCGCCTTAAAAACATTTTGATCTATAAAAGGGATTATTTTAAACTGTTATATACAATTCTTTTGGCGAAAGTCAACTGCATATACGTGAATAAAAAGTTTTCTTTCTTTTTTTCATGTAAACACTTTTGTTTTCCAAATCATACACAGAGTTTGTCAAACTCTTTTACAATGCTAAAATATAGGTTTTGCTCGAAAAGGATTTTTCCTTATATTATTCTTCTATTTGTTTGGTTTGATTGTGTGATTGGATATAATTAATTTGTACTCTATCTTGTATGAACACGTAATTATAATTAAGATACAATTTGGTTAAAAATGGGATCTTTGTGTGCGTAATCTGTAATACAAGTGATTCCATATAGCCCTACATTTTTCGACAGGTTTAGGTGAGTGGTTTTTGAGCATATACAAGTTAAAACATATTACTTACTTTTATGCAATGGTTCTTTATGTATAACAAGAAATAGAAGAATGGTCAACTGGATTTTTGAGAAATCTCTTGATGTTATTAAGTCCTTCCTAGTGGGCTTGTGATATCATGTTTGCTTGATCTTAAACACCATAGGTGATGGGATGTGATAATGAGCTTCCATATTTGACTGGTTTGATGTTAAACATATCTTGAGGCCTGAGATATGATTTTGTCCAGGGTTTGATGCACACTTTAAGTCAATAATGAATACTTGATGGTCTTCATTGTCTTGGTTATGATGTTCACTGTCTTAGTTGAAAGCTTCATTTTATTGCATGGATATGACCGCATTATTACAGGGATGATGTGTTCCTTGTAACATGTATCATAATGTATCGAGTTCTTATTTTTATCTCAAATAAATTAGAGAGGAGATAGTGAAGTATGATCTTATATCAATTGTGTTGTCATCATATAAAATCATTTGGGTTAAAATACACTTCGTTTCACACACGTTTAGCAACTCTATGCCTAGTCTCTCTAGAGGAAGGTCGAGTATTGGTAGTGGAGGAGGTAGAAACTCTAACAAGACTTATGGTCCATTCTGTGAACTTTTCGAGACCTCTGACCTACTCTAGGGATCCCCTGATGACTTCCTATTATCTTTCATGAAAGTAATATAACACTTTTGAACTTTGTTTTGATATCCCAACACTTTTCCCACTCCACTAGGAGCAAAAACCTCATCATGAGCCTTTGTGTTAACATTACAAAATTTAAATCATTGAACGAAGGTCTGCACAAGATCACATTGTAAGCCGAGGGAATATCTACTAATATGAACTTGTTTATGTAGTAATCTTTAAAACCAGAGGTGAGGGGGAGAGTGACATATCCTAAGGAATAGGTCCTCTCTCTGTTGAATTCTATGAGATGAGTGGTGACAAGTTGCATATGTTTTATGGCATTGGCGATAGCCTCAATGGAGGCCAAGAAAAAAATATCTATAGAGATCCATGTGTCAATCTTGACCCTATGCATGTTTTCATTCCCTGTGATCTCTATGATTACAAAGGGGTCATTATGATCCAGATTGACCCTCGTGACATCTGTTTCTGGAACACCATTATTGGAATTCCTTTGAGAGTTTGATGTAAAAGAGAGACATGGTTGAATTGCATTCCTTCATGTTGGATACTCCCAAGGTGGGAATTTCTGGCTGTGGCATGGAGTCGACCTCCATCAAATCCTCTCGAGATGCTTTGGACTTTAATCAAAGGGACATCGTCCTTATTTTTGTTATTATTGTTGCAATGACCTCTGCCAGCATCTTTGGCTACAAATTCTTTGAGTTAACCCCTCTTGATTACCCCTTTCATGGATTCTTTCAGTCTGATGCAATATTTAGTCCTATGGACATTATCTTTGTGGAATCAACAAGTATATAGACCAATCGTCGGTGTTGTGGAATCAAGAGTACTTAATCTTAGCTCTTTATGGAATTAGTTGATCTAAAAGATCTTGAGAGTCAAGATTGTGAATATCTCCTTTAGAGTGGATGTTAGCGAGGTTAAATGCTTGGCCTTTAGAGGTCCATTATTTTTACCTTCGCATTTATTTTTCTTATCTTTAGTTGCCTCAGGGGATTCCCCAAGTTGAGATAACATATCTGTCCTCTTTTGCTTCCTGAGGGGTAGCCATGACATGTCTTACTAAGATTTCTTCTTCAACATTCAAATATTTATGGGACCTTTCGAGAATATAAATCATCGATGTTGGAGGCTTCTTACTAAAAGAACTTATCATGTCTTCTAAGGTAAGTCCTGAAATAAAGGACTTTACATAGTTAGTGTCATTTAGATCATCAACCTAAAAGGATTATTGGTTGAATCTCCTAGCATATTCCATAATAGACTCATCATTTTTTTTATTAATTTAGAGAAGGTAAGTGTTAATCTTCCTCATCTTTTGTGTCCCAATTAAATGTCCAACAAAGGACCTAGCCAATTCAGTGAAGTTTGTAATGTCCATTAGCTTGATCTTGGCCATCCTATTCCTATTGATTCCCTATAACGTAGAGGGAAAATCTTTGCAAAGGACCTAATATTGGGTATCTTGAAGAATAATGAGTGATTTTTAGGTCTCCAAATGATTAATGGAATCAAATGGTTTAATTGAAAAATAATCTAATACACAAAGGTGTGAAGAATAAAAGAAATCTCTTTGAACTCTTTGGTAAACCCTTTTTAAACTTCAACGGTTGAGTATACACATACACAAAACGTTTTCACTCATTGGTGTGATTTTCAAGTTAATAGAAAATAAAATTAAGGTAGAATGAGATGAGAAGTTGAAAACTACATAATAATTTGTTAACGAGGAAACTAGATACTAGAAAACCCCGAGTCTTTTAGTACCAAGACCACCCAGACTCAAGTCCACTATCACAATTGTTTTAGTACAAATTACCCCAAATAGTGTGTAAATGAATTAATACAACCAATACACCCAGTACACCAAGGATAGGACAAAATAACTCCACAATGACTAAAATTTTATCAAACACAACAAATAGTGAAACTAATAAAAACCCACAAACAGAGCTTCACACTCACTAATAGAGAATCGATGAAGATGAACAAAAAATTGTTTTAATATGTCTTTGGTTTTAGCAGAAAATGAATGATTCAAACCCTAAAGACTTAGATAAAATAGTCTTCCTTTAGTAATTTAAGTTTCAAAAGTTATGAAAAAATCTAAAAATTAGGTTTGTATAGACCGGAGTTTGAGATCAATAGATTTAGCACTATAAGCAGGATCCACACAAAATTAAGAGAAATTGTAAACCAAGTCTTGTTTCAAAGATATAATAGTTTGTAAGAGGGTAGTCCCCTTGAAGCCTATAAGTATAGTAATACCAGTAGGGCGTAAACCCTATATGTATGGTAATAAACAATAATCCAAGTACTCTATAATAAAGACAAAATGAATACACAATATTGTATATAATAAACACTCAGATTGAACTCATAAATCTCTCGTGTATAACGCAAATGATAAAGAAGGAAACTAAAAAACAACTCATTCAAAGGGAGAGGGAAGTAAGCACCCTAGATACACCTTGGCAGGCAGTCAACACACCAACAACCACTGATATCTCTCTGGTTATCTATTAAAAGCTTCACAATAAATGACAACGGTGGGTGAGTAAACTCTCTCTGGTTTGCAATAACATGTCTTTAATGTCTTTCTCTTTATAGCAATAAACTCCCTAGAAAGATCTTTGTTTCTCAGAAGTGGTTGAGGCTAATAAATAACCCCATACACTTCGTGAGATGTCTCAATCTTCAATAATGTGAGAGACCTCCATTTCACATTTTATGTCTCAAGCATTAAATACTTGATGGATTAGAACACCCTACGTTATAGTCATTAAATGCTAGGACATGCCTTTTTCCTATACACTATGCCTCAAAGGACTGCCACCACATAGGTGGATCACCAAACCGTTTGACATCCTAAAACCCACAGTGGTTTACTCAAGTTTGAACTGGATAGTGGACAGGTGGCTAGTGATGCCACCTAAAGTAGATGTGACATTTGGTAAAGGATTGTTTGGTTCCGAGCTCACTGTATGATGGAAGTCAAGGTTACTCTGCACAAGCTTCCACGGTAAAAGATCTCTCGGTGTTTTACCAAGTGTATCTAAGATGATCAACACAAACCTTAATGCTTCCTCACCTCTTAATCCTCCAAGACAAGCCACTCTAAAGTTACTACGACGAGGTCATTCGATAGAGCATGTGAGCTCTCCCATGCCCTGCCAGGCCTACTCTCTTATGAGTATCGTTTGACCTCACACTCAATATTACAATTATTACAGCATTACAACCAAAGATTAAACAGTTTATCCAAGTACTTGGTTCATAAAAACAGTTAAGAGTAAACATGAAAATTATATGACCGTTATAATAGTAGGTTTAGATAAATCTAGTCAAAACTGATAATACATCATGTTTAGGTTTTAAAAAGATTGGCTTTGCTTCAGAACATGTTATAACATTTTGAACATGAAAAACCCCAAAATCACTTAAAATAGATTATACATAAAAGTTAGGGTTGAAAAATTTTATTTTTCCTTAAAACATGTTAAAACACATTAAATCATGCAAAACCAGAAACATATATATAACACAACATGTATCAGTATATAGGTTTTTAATATAAAAAGAATGAACAAAAAAAATATTCCTTTCAAAGTCAAAGAGTCCAAAAGAAAATGACAAAACATGTATGCATAAACAACCTTCAACGATCCAACCCCAGAAAGCCCCAATCAACGATCAAGATCAAAACAAAAAGGCTTAAAGTCTTTTGAACATATAAACCAACAAATAAAACGTTTAAACTCTCAAACTTAAACGAAAACAAAAACACGTTCTCACATACTTATTTATAGGAACAAATAATGTTTATAAGTGTTTGGATGTAAGGAAACTAACTCTCAAATTAATAGAAAACTTAGGTTTAGACAGAGAAAGGGTTGGAAAAATGTTGGCAGAGTTTTAGATCAAATTTTCATTTTTTTATATTTTCAACTAACCTTAGGTTGTTTTTTAAAGAGGTAGATGGGGTACCCTGGTTAAGTTGTAAATCTCAGTCAATTAAGTATATATGGGTAAACAACCAAGAGGATCGAAGGGCATGACTAGCATTGTAAAAAATTAGGTTTGGTGCGATTGAAAGGGTAAAAGACCAATCTACAGTTGAGGGAACATGCATCCAATTAACCTCGATCAACAGTCGCTGCAAATGATATCTCCCAAGCTCACGCGAGATCAAACTACATGGGATAAATGACAAACCCCCGTTGGTCTAAATTGGTTGACACAGATCAAAACCAAACGACACAACTTTGATCAAAATGCTATCATTTAATTGTTAGCTAAATTAAATTTAAGAAACGGTAAAATTCTTTAAAATTATTTCTTTTAAATATTTTATTCATCTATTTTAAATTCCAAAAAATTCATAAAAATTTATAAATTTAGGAAAATTATATAGCCTAAAATGTAAAATATAAAATATATTTAGTTATAAAATACATAAATAATGTATAAATATAAAAATAATGAATATATTAAATCGATTTCAATTTAAGGTTTTAAAAATAAGAAAATGAGTTAAAAAAAAATTTAAATTCTTTTTAGGAATGTGTTTAGTGAGAACAAGGGTCTGAGTGTATTTGGGATAGTTGTTACAATATTATAAGAGAGATTTTTATAATTGCTGATACTTTATTTTTTTAGTTTAGCGTATCTTGTTACACATACACAGCACCTACATGACTTCTTGAGACTCGACGAAAAAGTTGAAGACATTTGAAATCTAGAAGATTTGTTCATCTCAACGTGCTTGGAATAAGTTATGAACTTGGCTGGTAAAATGGTTTATTAATTATTTCTTGGGTTTAAGAATTGCAAAATGTAATACCCCATATTTCTAAATACTCTATTTAATTAAATTGGAGAATTAAATGAGAAAATGCAGCTTAATTTAAATTACGTAAGAGGGGTAATTTAATGAGATTTATTAAAAATTGTAATTTTGGAATATTAATCGAGAGATAGTTACCGATTTATATTGCCTCAATATATTTACTTAGTGCGAGTGGTAAATAGTTACTTAACGCGTGTAGACCATATTGGGGTGAGAACGAGGAATATTTTGAAGTGACTCAAATGATAATTTAGAGGTCACAGATGAGTTCGGAAGGGTCAAATTAGTCAAAATAGTATACCCGGGGGTACTAGTTAAGTCTCGGGGTAATTTTGGACTAAACTGAGACCGTTCGGGGGATTTTTGGTCTTTTAACATGAGATGGTAAGGAGACCTAAGAATTTAAGAGCCTTTTATCAGCCGTATGAAAGAGGGGTTAGGGGTAGAAAGCCCATGAAAACACACCATAGCCACTAGAGATAAGAGATAAACAATTCTCGAGGCAAAAGGAAGAATTGGGAAGGATTCAAAGGAGCTTGTCACGACAAACTTGTTGGGAAGGAGGATTGAAGGAGAAAAACAATCAAACATCATCAACAATCACGAAATCAGGAACCCTCTATCAAAGAAAGTTGTTTATTACAAAGATTATAAAGTTATAATACCCATTTGTGTGGTCTTTTGAATGATTTTGTTAAACTCATATTTTGGAAAGAAAGTAATGATATTTATACATGTTGGGATAGCAATTGCATGTAGAACGATGTAACATATGTAGAGGAATAATATTCAGATTTGACTTGATGAGTATTTCGGAATAAAATCAGGGTTTTGAATGAAATTATGGTAACAACACCATAGTTAGGGTTTTCAAGAAATCATAGGTTTAATCCACAATTCCTTTAAATATATTGAGGTTTTAATGTATTTCAAACGTTAGAAATTATCTTGGTATATGTGGGAACATGTTAGGATCATTGGGTCGAAGGTTGGTGGACTATAATCGAGTTTGGAGATTTATTAATGGAGAAAGAGGCTAACAAACAAGACGAACTGCGTTTGTCCCTGTTCGATCGATCGATCGATCTCGAATTGTCGATCGATCGAACCCAGTAGTCGATCGATCGACATAAGCTATTTTCTCCGAATTTTCCGTGTTTAAGTTTTTTTGAGTTCTGCGAGTGAATGGGTATCCTAGGATTTATATTATACTTATTTGGGAGTGAGAATAAGATCAGTAGGCATATTGTTGAGGTCCCATAAGGCCATTGGGTGTAGGGCTTGGGCTATGGACCGACGAGAATGATCCTATTTAGTAGAGCATCGGGAAATTTGGAATTGAGTTACGAGGCGAGGTAAAATTAATTCAAGTAATGGACCAGTAGGAAAAGTAATAACTACTGAAATCATATGTGAGGGGTAACTAGAACCCTTAGAGTTGTATGAATACTCGATAAATGCGATTAATGAGATAAATTGTAAAACGAATATTGTACAACATATATAAGAGAATAATATATTACGTACGAACATGGTTGATAGGTCGAGCGTGTACCTACTGATTTGTATGAACTTTTAGGTTAAGAGAAGTATACCTAAATTAACTATGTTAGGGTCGATGAGATATTCCGGACTAACATAGGGTTATTATATGCTTGGGGTCGATGTAAAATGCCGAACCAAACCTTTGTACTGGTGGCATGATGAAAGAGTCTGAGCCAGAATTTGTGTATATTAATAATTGGGGTCGATGTATCATTCCGAACCAATTCTTAATTTGTGTATATAAATAATTGGGGTTGATGTATCATTCCGAACAAATTCTTAATTCGTGTATATAAATAATTGGGGTTGATTTATCATTCCGAACCAATTTTTAATTTGCGTACATAAATAATTGGGGTCGATGTATCATTCCGAACCAATTCTTACTTGGGGTTGATGAATCATTCCGAACCAAGAGACCTTATGTGTGTAAAAAGGACAAAATAGTAATGACTAATATTTAGTATATATTGTGTGTGAAATATATACTTGATGATATTCTACTTATGTATATTAGTAGATTTATATATATTATGTATTTAAAGAATACATACTGAACTGGTAATTTGAGTAGTGAAACCTAATTCCAAACGTAACATTTGATAGAGAATATCTATTTAGTAAATTAAGTAGTGTAACTTAATTACAAAAGTGGGAAGATAGGAATTGTGATAATTGTAGAAATTTAGTAGTGAACTAAATGAGAAGTTTTGAAACATAACATAGGTGAAATGTCACTTTAGTATTAATTAACCTTCGCCAGATGTTAATGACATGGATGTATTGTGTGGGCGATACGAGGACTTAAGTATAGATAAATTCAAATGATTACTTAGTCCTTGTTAGCTTGGAAGATATGACTAGGTGGGATAAGTGTAGAATGCTAGGTGTGCACAAAAGATAAGGGGTGAGTAAACTCAAGAGAGTGTACGAGAACATAAGATGTGTAATCAATAACCGCATTTTATATTGTGATAAACACTTGCTGAATGTTTTCAAAATGTTTTGAGTACTAACTCTTGCTATAAAATATTTTCAAAACCTTTCAGGTGTCCAGCCACAGGGACGCCATGTATGATGACTTCATTCCAGGGACTCGAAGCTGTAGCACAGTGGATGCTTACAGGATCTGGACTAGATGATATCCCCCATTCAGATCTAGTACAGGATCTCACCCTATTCTATGTATGTACTTGTAGTCCGGTATCCGTCCCAGATGTTAGTTGCAGATTAATAGTTGTTCTATTGTCGTTTGGTATTTTTAGCTGATGGTTTATTCGGTAATACTCTTGCACTGTTGTACTTATACTTTATTGGTTTAAGTTTCAGCATGATATTTGTTTTACTATCTTTCTGCATGGTTGATCTATCTGTTTAAGAAAGATAAAATTTTAGCACCGGTCTAATTTTCACTTAGGTGATTAGTAATTAAGAAGTTTTCGACAGTGATGCTAAGAATGAACCATTTGAGAAACCTATTTTAATTTAATAAAGGCCTGATCACCCGATGTTTAATTAGGTGGGGTGTCACAGATAGTATCAGAGCATCAGGTTCTAGTGTCCATAGGATCTATACGGCTTACTTCGTTTTCAGCGTATCATTTAATTGATATAAAGCCCTATCTTAGGATTATTGTACCCCTCTACGTATGTAGTTTACGTTCTCCTGCTATTTAGTAGATGTAGTGTTATACATATGAGTTCGATTGGGCATGGTACATCGAACATGGCATTAGGACCAGCATTGGCGTTGGAAGGAATGTAGGAGGGAGTAGCTCGACACGAAGCATGGAGTACTCGAGGATGGTAATCATGGGAGAGATGACCGTTGTTGAGGTCACTCCAAATGTGTAATGGAAGTAGATGCTATAAGGACTGCTGGGGCATAACAGACATTTTCCAAGTACCGCGGAGACAAGGAGTGATGCTAATCTAGACCTGCCTAATGCAATGATAATGGGAGAAGGTCTGAAGGACCTTTGGAGAAAACGAATCGTGAAAGGTTTGATAAAACGTGGGTTGTGCATGTTAACCGATGGGTGTAGAATGTCCAGAGGTCTTGGCATTAAGGATAGAGTAGAAATACTCAAAAGTAAAAAAAAATTGGGTAAATTTTTTTATAGAGGCAACGTGGTGGGGATACCAGTCACCACAACCGGACCAAGGGTCAGTATACAAATAGAGGGACCTTACGTATAGTTTAACCTTAAATTCCTCCAATGACGGTTCATAAGCGAAGTGAATGGAGATTTTTGAAACCATCACGTGAGATCCTGGTAGAGGCCAACTGCGAGAAAGAAATTTATCTGTTAAAGTGAACTTGTACCCAATGATATAGGTACAAGGAAAAAGAGCCCTTGAGAAAATGGACTCTCAAGTTGTCGTTCAAAATCTTGGTAAAACTCTTCTGGGACGACTTATATGTATGAAGGCAGTATGGATCTTCTTACAAGGTTGAGGTAAATGCTCCAAGGTGGGCGGAGCTAAAAGAGTTTAAGGATTTAGTCAGAGTAAGACTGAATGTAATGGGGCTAGTGCAAGCCATAAGTGGGAACCCAGTAAGGGATCCATTGGTTTGATCCTAAGTCAGGACTATTAATTTTAATAGTGCGTTCCTTGGTCAGTGAAACTAAGGGAACCCTGATGGTAGTGTTAACAATAAAGGTTGCCAAATCCGAGAGGAGGAATACCCTAAACCAGTCGGTGTGGCCTAAAATGAGGGGATTTATGAAAATATGTCCTATGTGGGAAGTAAGACCACGCGTGTTGATCTTGTCCGAAGTTATTTAAGGAAATAATAACTCCGATAAGTTTTGCATTCCGAAAAGGACAAGCGTGTTATGTCAGGGAACCAGTTAAACCACCAGAGCGATGGGCAAATGGTATATGAGTTTTAGCCTCGAGTGAATGGGGTATATGACGATGCCTCACCTGAAAGAGGGTCGAGCTGTCATTTTTCATTAATATATGGGAGACTCCAGAGATTTTGGATGTCTCATAGTGATTGATTTCGGTGTGAGGAACCTTAATGATGTGATTCAAGGTATATCGTATGGCCTCTGGGTGGAGAGATCGAGCTCGTTGTTGTAACAAGAGCTAAGGATTTAGTAATAGTATTAGCGCAGTGCCACTTGACTCCTATAGAGATGATGGAGTATGGGTGTACCTATTGTCAAGGAATGGAATTTGAGTATCTCGACTATGTGTTGTTCCAATAATGCTCAGTAAGAATGCATGGAGAGAAGTCCCTTATTTAAGTTTGGTTGCGAAAGGGGATGCGACTAAATTTTTATGCAAGTCAGGAGAAGAGATGTTGTCAGATACTAGGGCATCAGTAGAACCAGTAGTGTGTAGAGAAACACTGAAAGTCTTAGTTCACCACGAAGGGATATGTGGGACTTTGTGGGCAAGAATTTGATTTTTAGTCTATAAGGGATTGAGAATACCAGCAAAATTGTAGTCACGCCGTGAAGACAAGGCTAGAGTTGAGGAAAAGCATATTACGAGTGCGACGTTTGCAATGTTTTTGCAAATGTGCATGAAGAAAAGGGTGTGTGGATTCCCTAGTCAATTGGTTTTCTTAGTCATCCGAGATAGAGAGATGCAGAAAAATTATATTTGATAAGTGCCCCGGTGGGGAAGTTATGAGGCAATTCGTATCGATAAAATGGATTGAATGTCATGGGAGATAAACGATGATCCAAGCTTATATATGCTAAGAGAGACAACACACCCTATAGGGTAAAAGTCGGTGGAAATCCGTTCAAAAGTTATCTCTTGATTTGGGAGGCCTAATTATTGTGAAGATGTGACGCAAGGTTCCACTTAACCGAGGGTTGAGAGTGACTTACGCGTTACAAAAATGTTGATTCTTATAAGGTAACCAACCTAAAGGTGTCGCTCTACGTGGTTGTGAATCAAGATGAAATCCTAAAATTCCACCCTATGAGAGATGGTCAGGGAGTAATAGAGATAAAGTTTTGTTTTGAGTATGTTGTGTCGCCTACGACTCGATGTCAGTGAGAAAGGATGATAATACGCCCTTACGATAGTGGAATTTTGGAGAAGCCAACTGATCGATTCATGGGTATACCTATATGAGCATATTTATAGGTAGTGTGAGTACCTATATGGACATGGGGATTAGGTTCGTGGGTACCAATTACGAATAATACATGTACTTTGAGGTGTGGTTCAAGGAGACATTTCGAACTTTTATTCCTTAACGCGTGATATGAGGACATTCTATTGGAGGATGACATTTTAAGGTATATGAAATGTGTAATATATGGCTCACAAATTGTTTACTCATGTGCGATGATATATATATACATACATTGGTACTCGAGATGTGATTTTGAGACAATGTAATTAATCACTTTTGGTGATCGAGGTGAAATTCCGAGCCAATGACCCCAAAAGTGTTATAGAAGGGGGGGTGATTATAAAATAAGTGTTGATAGTATATGTTATGTGTAAGATATATATACCTATTGATTTTCCTACTTATCTGTGATAGTAAGTGTGCTTAATCTCTGTATTGGGGTAGAGGATGTTTCGGACCAATACATGAGGGATCGATGATTTTTTCGAACCAAATCGATGATAAATATTGGTATTGATGGAAGGTCTAAACCAACACATTCATTACATTTACCTTGGGGTCGAGAGATTTTTGGACCAATGTAAATGATAGGATTATTGGGGCCGATGATTTTGCTGGACCAATTTCCCTTAAATTATATATTGTGTGTGAAATATATACCTTATAATATTCTACTTATGAGTGATAGTGGAAATTTAGATGTTATATATAGATATATACATCGAAAGGGTAAATTAAGTAGGGAGAAACTTAATTTCAAGAGTTAACATTAGATTGGGAAGGTTTATGGAGAAATTAAGTAGTGAGACTTGATTATGATATATGCGGCATGGGTAACATACGACAAGAGTTTATAATGAAGCAATGCATGTACTTGGGGCGACCGTTAGGATGTTATGATTTGGTTTTGGGTATTAGAGGATGCAATGATATTTAAGGTCCTTAGCCTTAATACCAGCCTTATCTTAATTTCGAGGATGAAATTCCTTTGCAAAGGGGGAAGTATGTAATACCCCGTATTTCTGAATATTCTATTTAATTAAATTGGAGAATTAAATGAGAAAATACAGCTTAATTTAAATCACGTAAGAGGAGTATTTTAATGACATTTATTAAAAATTATAATTTTGGAATATTAATGGAGAGATAGTTACTGATTTATATTGCCTCAATATATTTACTTAGTGCGAGTGGTAAATAGTTACTTAACGCGTGTACCCGTGTTGGGGTGAGAACGAGGAATATTTTTAAGTGAACCAAATGATAATTTAGAGGTCACAGATGAGTCCAGAAGGGTCAAATTAGTCAAAAGAGTATACTCGGGGGTACTAGTTGAGTCTCGGGGTAATTTTGGACTAAACCGAGACCGTTCGGGGGATTTTTGGTCTTTTAACATGAGATGGTAAGGAGACCTACGAATTTGAGAGCCTTTTATCAGCCGTATGAAAGAGGGGTTAGGGTTAGAAAGCACATGAAAACACACCTTAGCCACTAGAGATAAGAGAGAAATAATTCTCAAGGCAAAAGGAAGAATTGAGAAGTATTCAAAGGAGGTTGTCAGCACAAACTTGTTGGGAAGAAGGATTGAAGGAGAAAAACAATCAAACATCATCAACAATCACGAAATCAGGAACCCTCTATCAAGGCAAGTTGTTTATTACAAAGATTATAAAGTTATAATACCCATGTGTGTGGTCTTTTGAATGATTTTGTTAAACTCATATTTTGGAAAGAAAGTAATGATATTTATACATGTTGGGATCGGAATTGCGTGTATAATGATGTAACATATGTAGAGGAATAATATTCAGATTTGACTTGATGAGTATTTCAGAATAAAATCAGGGTTTTGAATGAAATTATGGTAACAACACCATAGTTAGGGTTTTCAAGAAATCATAGGTTTAATCCACAATCCCTTTTAATATATTGAGGTTTTGATGTATTTGAAACGTTAGAAACTATCTTGGTATATGTGGGAACATGTTAGGATCATTGGGTTGAAGGTTGGTGGACTATAATGGAGTTTGGAGATTTATTAATGGAGGAAGAGGCTAACAAAGAAGACGAACTGCGTTTGTCCCTGTTCGATCGATCGATCGATCTCGAATTGTCGATCGATCGAACCCAGTAGTCGATCGATCGACATAAGCTATTTTCTCCGAATTTTCCGTGTTTAAGGTTTCTTTCAGTTTCGGGAGTGAATGGGTATCCTCGGAATTATATTATACTTATTTGGGAGTGAGAATAAGATCAGTAGGCATATTGTTGAGGTCCAATAAGGCCATTGGGTGTAGCGCTTGGGCTATGGACCGACGAGAATGATCCTATTTAGTAGAGCATCGGGAAATTTGGAATTGAGTTACGAGGTGAAGTAAATTCAATTCAAGTAATAGACCCGTAGGATAAGTAATAACTACTGAAATTATATGTGAGGGGTAACTAGGACCCTTAGAGTTGTATGAATACTCGATAAATGCGATTAATGAGATAAATCGTAAAATGAATATTATACGGCATATATAAGAGAATAATAAATTACGTACGAACATGGTTGATAGCTCGACCGTGTACCTACTGATTTGTATGAACTTTTAGGTTAAGAGAATTATACCTAAATTAACTATGTTAGGGTCGATGAGATATTCCGGACTAACATAGGGTTATTATATGTTTGGGGTCGATGTAAAATGCTTAACCAAACCTTTGTAGTGGTGGCGTGATGAAAGAGTCCGAGCCAGAATTTGTGTATATAAATAATTGGGGTCGATGTATCATTCCGAACCAATTCTTAATTTGTGTATATAAATAATTGGGGTCGATGTATCATTTCGAACCAATTCTTAATTCGTGTATATCAATAATTGGGGTCGATATATCATTCCGAACCAATTTTTAATTTGCGTTTATAAATAATTGGGTTCGATGTATCATTCCGAACCAATTCTTACTTGGGGTCGATGAATCATTTCGAACCAAGAGACCTTACGTGTGTAAAAAGGACAAAATAGTACTGACTAATATTTAGTATATATTATGTGTGAAATATATACTTAATGATATTCTACTTCTGTATATTAGTAGATTTATATATATTATGTATTTAAAGAATACATACTGAATTGGTAAATTAAGTAGTGAAAGCTAATTACGAACGTAACATTTGATAGAGAATATCTATTTAGTAAAATAAGTAGTGCTACTTAATTACAAAAGTGGGAAGACAGAAATTGTGATAATTGTAGAAATTTTGTAGTGAACTAAATGAGATGTTTTGAAACATAACATTGGTGAAATGTCACTTGAGTATTAATTAACCTTCGCCACATGTTAATGAAATGGATGTATTGTGTGGGCGATACGAGGACTTAAGTATAGATAAGTTCAAATGATTACTTAGTCCTAGTTAGCTTGGAAGATATGACTAGGTGGGCTAAGTGTAGAACGCTAGGTGTGCACAAAAGATGAGGGTGAGTAAACTCAAGAGAGTGTACGAGAACCTAACATGTGTAATCAATAACCACATTTTATATTGTGATAAACACTTACTAATTATTTTCAAAATGTTTTGAGTACTAACTCTTGCTATAAAATATTTTCAAAACCTTTTAGGTGTCCAGCCACAGGGACGCCATGCATGATGATTTCATTCCAGGGACTCGAAGTTGTATCACAGTGGATGCTTACAGGATCTTGACTAGACGATATCACCCATTCAGATCTAGTACAGGATCTCACCCTAGTCTATGTATGGACTTGTAGTCCGGTATCAGTCTCAGATGTTAGTTGCAGATTAATAGTTGTTCAATTATCGTTTGGTATTTTTAGTCGATGGTTTATTCGGTAATACTCTTGCCCTGTTGTACTTATACTTTGTTGTTTTAAGTTTCAGCATGATATTTGTTTTACTATCTTCCCGCATGGTTGATCTATCTGTTTAAGAAAGATAAAATTTTGGCACCGGTCTAATTTTCACTTAGGTGATTAGTAATTAAAAAGTTTCCGGCAGTGATGCTAAGAATGAACCATTTGAGAAACCTATTTTAAATTAATAAAGGCCTGATCACCCGATGTTTAATTAGGCGGAGTGTCACACAAAAGTGGGATTTTTTTTATTAAAAATGGCATTCCAATTCTTGTAAAATAATTGCCAAAAAATAGAGGCCTCATTCGAACAAGACTTGGCATTTTGTGAATGAGTTTAACTCTTCATTTGAGTGAGTTTTTTAAACTTCAAACGACCCATTTTTCATCATCCGCTGGAATGTTTTTTGAAGACATAATTTGATCTTCGTTTGAACAAGATCAAACATGTTCGAAAGATGGGGTGAAATTTATTGTTTACAAGATATCTCATCCAAATCTTTTGTGTTTATCCTTTTCATCAAACCTTCTTAAAAAAAGGTTGAATGGAATTATACTTCTCAAGAACTCTTTTCATAATAAAAAAACCTCTTTTGAGTTCTCCTTTGTGATCAAACACCTCCATAAATATGCCAAACTCCTTAGAATAATTTAGATCACTTTACCAACTCACGAAGAAGTTTTGTATCTTATAAAACTTTGTGGAGATAAATCTCTTTTGCTGAATTGTGAAACCGGTCATTCATTACTGAAGAAGACATGGTTGATCGGTGGATACTAAGGGTAGATCACTACCTTTGGATGCATCTGGATCTAGTCGTATTCTATTGAAAGTTTTCAAGCCTCTGTAAATCTCACTTAGATTGTCTAAGTTTTGTAAGTTGATTATATTTCAAAACATTTATTAGCATTGAATATAAGGTTTTTATCTTTTTAGTAATATTTCCTTATCCCTTGTGTTGATTCCATACATAGTTTGAAAATTAGAAATTGGAAAATCTTGAATGCACACCTAATTTAATTGAAGATAAAATTTGATAAAAAAAAATTGGATTGATGTGTGTGGCAATTTATTATACATGTCAGTCCATTAAATAACTTGCATTCTCAAATTGGTATCATAGATGGTTGCACTAATTTATAGTGTGATCCTTTTTAAAAAATATATTTGATATCAATATTTTTTCAAAAATTATTAATCTTTAAATTAGGAGTTTATAAAGAATTTGCATAATACGCGGTCGATTTTTTATGGGTCAAACTGTGCTTACTAGAGATCTAGGATGAGGTCTGCTTTAAAAGAAATAGGGAACGTGTTTGGATAATTTGTGAAAGAGGGTGGACACCACCCACAGTGACTATCAACAATGATGAAAGTCTTATATATATCACATCCTGGACGGAGGATGACATTAAATGGAGTAATTACAACTCTCGTGGCTTAAGTGTTATTTCTAGAGCCGTAACCCCTAACCAGTTCTGGTTTACTATGACATGCACCACGTCTAAAGAATTTTGGGATACCTTACAGCTCACTCATGAGGAAACCACTATTATTAAATCTTTTAATCTATAGAACCTCACCACATAGTTCGAGACTATTATAATGATAGAGTTTGAGTCTTTCGATGAGTTTTACGCATGCTTATCAGACATGGTTAATTCTAGTTCTAATTTGGATAAGAAACTCCGAAGACAAGAGTTGTTAAGAAAGTTTTGAGATTTTTGGTAGCCTATTTTACCCCAAAAGTCATTGTTTTGAATTTGTTGGGAATATTAGATACTATTAAGTTAGAAGAACTAGTAGGAGACCATCAAACGCAAGTGATAGATATGTTTTCCAAAACTGTTAAGAATAAGCATATATGGATTTCTTTGAAAACTTAAACTAAGAAAAAGAATAAAGAAAGCTTGTGATTCTAAGTCTAAGTTTGATTTTGAGTTGGATGATTTAACCCTTTTTGAAAAAAAATTCAAATCAAACTTAAAAATAAAAATTCTTCCAAAGAAAAGATTTTTGAGAAAAAGAAAAATGGGAATGAGGGAAGGAGTTGTTGTGAGAAAGATGAAGAGATAATATATTATGAGTGTGAAGGAAAAGGGCACAAGGGACCTGAGTTTCCCACTAGGCTTAAGAGACAGGACAATAAAGTTGCAAATAGGGCCACTCTTAGTGATGGTGAAGTCGAGTTGGTGAACTTTAGGGATGAATCACCACATGAACTGTGTATTGCATTCATGGATAGTCATGTTAGTAATTCTAGTTTGTCCTACATCGATGAGTAAATTTCTAAACGTGAGTGCTTAGATGATGTTTCAATTCATTCTAGAGAGAGTTAGAGTGTGGATGAGAATTTGACTGAGGTAGAAGGTGGACTCCAAAAAGCGTTTAGTGATATTTACACCGAAATTTTAAAAACTAAAAATCTTAATAAAGATTTATCTCTTAGTGTGTGTGATTTAGAATATGAGGTGAGTGTATTGCGAGAGTGTGAGGCGTCAGTGAGTCATCTTGATAATATGAAAGCTTTTTTGTGTGAGTAGTTGATTATTTTAGGTAGGGAGAAGACCGATTTGACCAACACAATGGATAGTTTTATGAGAGATCTTTAATCTTCATTGTAGACTCATGAGAAACTTGAAACCTCTATATACTGAAGGTCCTTATATAGAAAACTCTTAGGGTTTGTTTTTACATTTTAGCTATATAGACCTTCATCTAGTTGGGCTTCAATTTTGTCAAAATATTTTCTATAATTATGTTAAGTCTAATATACCTATGCCATGCTCTCCTCCCAGCCTATTACATCTCAGAATTTATCTTGAGTAAAGGTATTCTCTCCAATTTGTGAAATTGGCTCATAGCAATCAATAGTCACATAGGATACTGCACAACATATCATGATATCATTTCTTATAGGTTGTGTTTCTGTGTTTAATGAAGATTTTTAAATATTTTTAAAATCATTTAAATCAATTTAATGCTTAGTTTAAGTTAATTAGTGAAATTAATCTAAAATACAAAGAATATGGGTAATTTTGTAGGAATAATATTTGTGTGTAAAAACATTGAAAATATTTTTCTGGATTTTTCTCATATTATTTGGGAATTTTTTTATTTGAATTTCGTTTTGAAATGATTTGATAGACATTTAAATATTTTATTTAAACATTTATTGTATATATGTTTTGTTTGTTTACACTTGTTTTTATACTAGTACAATACTTATTTTATACATATGTATATACTGCTATCTTAAACAATATTCCTATCGCATTATACTAACGATAACATTCAAAACCACACTATTGCACACGATTTTGTAAAGTTGTTTCCATCTAGATTCCACGTGTCACTCAATTTATATATCACATTGTGTTATTTTACTGTTCCTTTGATCCAATTGTTATCAACGATTGTGCTTGCTTGTATTCTATCTGTGTGCACTTGTTTTCTCTAATCACAGCACATACGTCTAGCTTATAAAGTGAGACCATGGGTCTCCCATTTTAATTGTTGAGTTCAATCAAAAAACACAATGAACCTTTGCCAATTTGTTTCTAGAGAGAGAATAGAGAGATAGTGTAAGTTTATACATACACTCACATAACACCGTGTTGCTCATACAATTTAATCTTCATTGTAGATCAAATCGAACGCACGAACAAAGATATGTTTTCTAATCTTTGTTCATGTGTATTATTGTTTGAAATTGTTTTGATCCTTCAAAAACATTGCGAAACTCCCATCCAAGGGTTTGGTATTATTGTGAAATTTTCTTTGAGAACGACCCTAAGATTTTAATTTCTGATTTGCCTTTTTTTCTTTTAAAAATGAAATCTCATCTCTCTACTGTGTATATACGTTTAGATCGATTCTTGGCATTGTTTATTATACGGTGTTGTATATATGAGTATAACATTTTGTTGTAGCTATAAACTTGTTAAACATCACTAATAGTATATGTTGTTTTTTATTCTGTTGAAGCCGTGTTGAACGTATTGCATTTGTATATGTGTGGTTAGGTACACTAATCACACACAGTTTTACAATATTTTGTTTTCGATCTATCTTGATTTGTTAAGATTTATCAAAGATCTTGTTTGTGTGTATCTTTGAACATTATTCACACAAATATCACTTGTGTCTATATTTTCTTATTCGTATTTCAGATATGATATTGGTTTAGATATTAAAACCTTAATTATTAAAGTAATTAATCTAAAGAGAAAAGAATATTTGTGGGATGTCCTATGCTTGAATGACGTGTACATGTGACCAGACTTGAACAAGAACAATATTTTAACCATATATACTTATTAGACTAAGACTGCAGAACAAGAACCTTGTTAAATTTGTTAAAAGAATTTAATAGGTTATTAGATTAAAGATAGTTTTAATCTAAGACTATTTCATACAACAGTTTGATATTATTTGTATATTGACTTGTGCCAAAACTCTTTATATGTTCGTAGTCATATATTGTTTGTTTGTTTGAATATGAGACATGTAAATATTATAATACATATTATGTTAGTCAAATATTTATGTGTGTGCCTGTGTGTGTGTGTCATTATAGAATAGTACACAACACATACTTCAATAGAAATAGGTCACTTAGGCACTGAGTAGATATTGCGCCGAGGAAAGCAAGAGGTAAAAGCTAAGAAGCGAAAAATGCAAAACTTTCAAGGACAATCGCTTTTGATCTAGTTCAATTGTCTTGTTGATTGTTTGTAACTCTTTCCTATTTGTTTTGTTTTAGTGGAAGTAGTTAGGTTTTATCTTTAGAAGAATCCTTTGTTTTTCCTAGGGGAAGGGTGTTTGCGATGTTAAATAAATCCTTGAGCGTTGTGGTTTCTATCTTAAAACCAAACATGAAAACGTAGGGTTAAATATTAGAAACTCGCCTCATAATAAAATTTTATTATTATTTGTTTATTAACCTAGATTATTAAGATAATAAATATGACTATAATTGACTACACAAACCGAATATTGTTTTCCATGTAGTTAACAAATTAAGAAAAGTTTAAATTGGGCCCCTTGTATCTTCTATATAAACTTGTAGGTTTATTGAGTTTAATCAACAATGGTTACTCCCGATTTTAGAGTCTATTTCTCATATATCCCCTACCCTCAAGTGGTATAAGAGCGTGACTTTAAGAAGACCATTTGCAAACTATTGTTAAACTTTTTTTTCCTTGTTTTAATGGAGGGTTGAAATCAACTAATTAGGAATGGAAATTTTAATAGACGCCCTACTTTTTATGGTTCTAACTTTCCCTACTGGAAAGTTCGTATGATAGACTTTATACAAGGTACATTAGTAGATGATGATTGATATTAATAGAAAATGGTTATATGTGTCCTACATTTCCTAATACCGAAGGTAGTTCTACACTTAGGATACTTAGGACGACTCAATTAAGTAATGAACAAACGAAAATCAACAACATTAATAATAAGGGTAAGAACATTAAATTTATGAGTGTGAGTGGAAACGAACTTAAGCGTATCTGTTACTGCACTATGAGTAAAGACATATAGGACACACTAGTCACTGCACACGAAGGTGATGCTAGGGTTAAAGTGTGTAAAACTTGGATGTTAATTTAATAATATAACATATTAGTAATGAAAGATAAGGAAGCCTTTGATGACTTCTACATGTGACTAATTGATATAATAACCCAATTGCACACAAACGGAATAATGTAGACTAGTAAGAAAATTTGCTATCAAATACTTAGATCCCTAGTGCCTAGATTCGATCACAAGTGGTACATAATTGAATAAATTAATGACCTGTCTCTCACACCCTAGTTACTCAGCTCTAGGTTAAGGACAATGGAGTTGGAATCGGCATTTAGGAAGACCTTAACAAACTTGTCTAAAAATGATTATCTTTGTAGTTCTAAACTTTCATTTAAGACTGTTCATGCTGTTAGAGAAAAATATAAACGAGTTTTCATACAATCAGAGTCTGAAAATGAGTCTAATAGAAAGGTTAATGAGTTGGAAAAGATTTCGAGTGAGATTTCACTCATGTCAAGTCAATTTAAAAGACTCTTGAAGAAGATAAATGATTTTATAAAAAGACGTGTGCAATGTGATTTCCAATCCATCCAGTCATCAAGGATTCACAACAGAAACACAAATCAGACTCATAATAATGATAATAACAACAAAATAGATAAATATAAAATGATTTGCCATAACTGTGGTAAATTAGGCCATTTCATTGTTGACTATCGATCTAAACCACAGAGCAAACACAATAAGAATCACAAGGACCCAATCATGGGATGAATCTTTTGATTCTAATTCAGAAGATGACCAGGATAATTCTAAGTCGCAATGCCTTGGTTTTGTTGGTAGTGTTTATTATTGTTGTGGTGAAAAATATATTGCTGGTTTAGATGATTCTGATGAAGAAGAATTTGATGAGATTTTATATTTAATTGAATGTCCTAATCATTATTAGATACTCAACCATCCATGCATGAATTAACTGCTCCTTTAGATACTAAACATGTTGCATATATGGATGATTCTATTTTTTGTTTCACATGGAACTAATGGCACTATACACTAGCACTAAAGTTATTTGGGATGATCACTTTATAAGTTGATATGATTATGTTGATATGTATGTTAGAACGTTGAGAAATAGGAAGGATTTATCTAATTTTGTAAATTCACTTAGGGAGAACTTAGAAAATCAGTATAGGATAGTTAAGTAAATAGAACTCGAGCTAATTGATATTAAATCAAAATTTGAAAATGAAATAATTTTTTTTGAAAAATAAAAATCTGATTTTGAAAATGAAATCTCTGATCTTAACGAAAAGGTTACTATTTTTTAACAAAAATATGAGGCTACATTGGTTGATCTTGAAAAATCTAAAGAAGTGTGAGGTTAAGAGAAAGAGAAAATGAAAAATCCAAAGAAGATTTTAACTTGGATAAACTTTTGGACTTCGAAAATATGATTACAATATAAATAGACTTGGTGACGAAGAACAATTTCAAAATAATCCTTATATTAGACTTGTTATTTTTGTTAGGGATAGTACTCAGCAAAACAAAATCTGAGTAATTCCACTATTGATGAAGGAAAAAAGATTTTGAATAAAAAACTATAAAAAGGCTTTTTGAGTGTGTTGTTGAATAGCCTCTCTAATCAAAATCCTTGAAAACCTACAAACATAATATAAACTTGCATAGCGGTAAGTAAGGATGTAAATCCAACTCTAAGGAGTGAAACATAAGAAAAGTCATGTAATTCATTTTTCTAGTTATTGTTTTTGTTGATTTTTTTATTTTTTCTTTTTCTATGTTTTCTATTTTGTTTAATGGAATTTTTTATATTAAAATAATTTTGTGATGATGGGGTAATTATGCTACTCAACTAAGTGAATAAAAAAATTAACAAATTCAAACACTAAAATTAGAGATAAAGTGAGGTAAATAAATGTGAGAAGAATCAAGGAATGGGAGTACACCACTTATTCTAGTTATTCTAATTAATTAATTCACTTATTTGAAATCTCTCAAGTTAGTATTAAAATTACAAGTCAACTCACATCACAAATGCAACTTTAACATTATTCCTTTAAAAAATTAAATTTAAACCCCCACAGCTCTAAAAAATAGATTTACACTCCTTTTAATAAATCAGCCGCTAGGATCCATTCATTAATTTTCATATAAATCATAGAAAATAAAATTTAGAGTAGAAATTCAAGAATAATACCACACTTGAGAAACCCGTATCTCTAGTTCGATTCTAAGATGGGTATTATATCTCAAATTTTAACTTTCTCTCCAAAATCATTTACCCTCTCTCGAGGCGCAAATTGAAAGGTGAACGATCAAAATTAACATTCAGGAGGAATTGCGAATAATTGAACTAATTAATTGCAAGAACATAAAATAAGGGTTCATCCCACCCCTTGAAAGGGGTTTTTAGCCGAACATGATATGAAATATGATAAACAAATAATCAAATGCATTAAAATATAAGAGTAGGGAAAGAGAACAAATCTTCAAACAAGTCTCTTTGAATTTGCCAAGTTGAGCTCTATCCTCATCAATACAATTCAATCCCTCAATAATTAATTCTCACAAATTCTATTAAAAAATATTTATAAAGGCCTTTCTCTCTCTATTCTTCTCTAAAACCTTGTTGTCTTTTCTCCCTCTAAATGGGCCTTGAGTGTCTGGAGATGGAGCTAAGGGGAATAATTGAATAGGGAAGGTATAGGTGTGCATGTGGAATAAGGTGTGAGGGTAGGACATACATTAGACATAAGTGGGTGGATTTGGTGAGGTCATGAGGGTATTTTGGGAAATAAGGGGTATAAAGGATAAAATGTTTAAAACATGTGGTTTTTGGGGTGAGAGGTGATGGGGGTAGTATAGGAAAAATAGTAGACATTTAAAACATGTGGGTTTTGGTCTGGTTTGGTTTGGTATTGGAAGGTGGTAGAAATCATATAAAGGTATAAGGGAATGGAATTAGGTTAAGTGGGTCTTGGTTAAGGCCGTGATGGTATTCGGGTTTGGGCATGGATGCTATCGGGTGTGATTTCGGTAGCTCTGATTTGGGTTTTGTAGCAGGTCAGAAATGGGCCGGAGCCATTTGGGTTTTTGGAGTAGCTTGCCAGAGATGGGTGTGATGGGGCTTGTCAGGAGAAGGAATCGAGTTGAGTTTTCGAGCCGGGGTTTAAAGAATATAATACTTGGGTTGAGGTCGGGGCAGAGAGCTTTGGATCTCTAATTAATGGAGTCGGGTATGGTTCAACAGGTAGGTGGAGGTTTGTCTGGTGAAATGGGTGTTCCGGGTTTGTTGGTAGAGGATTAAGGTGTTGTGGGTTTTATGGTTAATTGAGTAAGGTTTGTTAATAGATGTGAGAGGAGATAGAATGCGTGGTTGGTTTTGAGAAGATGATGAATAATAGTTTATGGGTGTGTTATGGTGTGGGTGAGTGTGTGTCCGTACCTAAATAAAATAAAAGAAAACAAACATTATTAAAATATTTGTAACACAAAATAAAATCTAAAAATAAAATGTTACTAAAACGAAAAAGATAATTTCATAACGTACTAAAAAAAGACTCAAAATAAGAGTAAATTAAATTAAAAGTGAATTAATAAAATTAAAAACAAGTAGAATAAAATAAACAAATAATCAAAATTCTTATAAAATGAACACCTATAATATGAACAATTACATACATAATGACACACAAGTAATATAAAATACTAAATTAGAAAAAAGGATTCTAAAATAAAATAAAATAAATAAAGTAAAATAAAAAGAACTAAAAAAAATGACACAACCTAAATAAAATACATATTTATATTAAAAATAAAAGGAATAATACCCCACACACACTGAGCATGTATAGGGCAGGCTAGGGGTGTACATGGCTTGGTTCAGGACATGTTTAGGCTACGGGACTTGGGTTTAGCTCATGTAACAACATTTGTGTTGCAATTTACCTTAATTTAATGCTTTTGAAATCGAAAACGACGTTTGACCTACAAGATAAACATATATGCACATAAAACCCATTTTACCGAGAATTAGAAATTAAAAATTATTTATTTCGGGTTTTATCTAAACACTTTTGGGTGCTTACTAAAAATATTTCTAAAGGTGGATTTGACCTCAATTTACCACCTATTATGTATGCTGACTTTCCTAAGTACATTTCACCCCCTAAAAGGAGAAACTTGACTACTAAACATGACTTAGGTGCCTATAAGTCTAGAAAATCAGTACCTTATGTTTAATAGCCAGCTGTTAACTGTTATTGCAATTTATGTGATGTTTTATGTCACCGAAACTAGGAATGCCTTAGTTATCGTAGGAAAGATACTCATTTTAGAGTTTTTAACTACAAAGTGAAGGGTTCTACAAATTTTTCTGAGCAATACAGTAATAATAATTGTAATCGTTTATTTATTAAGTCTAGACATCAGACTAATAAGAAAACATTTTCAAAAGAAAGATCCCATCCTACATTCAAAAAGGCACAAAAACCTTTGAAAACCTTGCCTATTTGGATTAGGATTTGTGATTTGAGACCCCAAATGGATTTTTTTAAATTAAAGGAATGTACAACTAATATTTTTGACCCATGCCAAATTAAGGAAATTACTATGTCACCTCATAAAAAGATTAGGTACATAGTTACTACTGCACCCTTTGATTTATTCAATGATGGGGGCAATGAGTTTAAAGAAACTGGAGTTATCAAGTACTGTGATGTTAATGGATATTCACACCAATTTAGTGCTCTAAAAAACCCCAAAAAATGTGGTAATTGAACATGTTTCTACTGATTTACAACTTACGAATATACTCACTATGCCTTTCTATAATTCTTATTTTGAAAAAGTTTTGACATATGATTAGAATGACTGTGCTTGATAACTAGAACTTGTTTATTTATGCATCCTGATTTTATGATCTATGAGGTTTTAGGATAAAGGTATCTACTAATAATGGTATGTCTTATAACTATGTTGAATGTTGGAGACGCATATTTTGCAAAATTATAGCTTGTTCACATGTTAACTCTCAAACATTATCTAATTTAGTCAAAATAGGGGAGAGATGAGTACATGTTTCTATATATCATGTTGGTGTTCCCATTAATAACATATTATCCAAGAGTTACAATATGTTTCTTTCAATAAATTCAGTTGATCACATGCTTCTAACCTAATTTCTTGGAAGCGAGGTTATTAATTATTTTGCAAGTTTTCTTTCTTGTCGAGTGTTGAGTCTTTTATTTTCTAGGACTGGGTGGGTAGTTAGAAAATTTTCCGTACAGGAAACTCAGGGATTTTTTACCTTAGTATGGGGGATATTGATGGTCCCTATATAGAACACTCTTAGGGTTTATTTTTGTGTCTTAGCTATATAGACCTTCATCTAGTTGGACTTCAATTTTGACAAAATATTTTCGTAATTATGTTGAGTCTACTATACCTATACCATGCTCTCCTCTTAGCCTACTACATCTATGAATTCATCTTGAGTAAAGGTCATCTCTCACACTTGTGAGATTGGCTCATAGGAATCTATCTTCACATAAAATATTGCATTTCATATCATGACATCATTTATTATGTGTTATGTTTGTGTGTTTAATGAAGATTTATAAATATTTTTAAAGATTTTTAAAATCATTCAAGTCAATTAATTCTTACTTTAAGTTAATTGGTACAATTAATTTAAAATACAAAAATTGAGGTAATTTCGTAAGGATAATATTTGTGTGTAGAAACATTGAAAATATTTTTCTTTATTTTTCTTATATTATTTGGGAAATTTTTAAAAATGATTTTATAAACATTTAAATATCTGATTTAAACATTTATGGTATGAATGCTTTGTTGGTTTACACCTATCTTTACACTAGTATTATACTCGTTTTATACATATTTATATATTGTTGTGCTATATTGTATTCCTACCGCATTATACTAACGGTAACATTCAAAACCACATTGTTGGACACGGCTTTGGCACACAATTTTGTTAAGTTGTTTCCAGTTAGCTTCCACGTGTCATTCATCTAAGGCATCACATTTTGTTTCTTTATTGCTCGTAAGATCCGATTGTTATCAACGGATGTGCTTACTTGTACTCTATCTGTGTGCACTTGTTTTATCCAATCACAACACAGACGTATAGCCTGTTAAGTGAGGCCAACGGCCTCCCATTTTATTTGTTGAGTTTAATAAAAAAAACACAACAAACCTCTACCAATTTGTTGCTAAAGAGAGAATACATATATATATATATATATATATATATATATATATATATATATATATAGAGAGAGAGAGAGAGAGAGAGAGTGTTTACACACACACACACACATTACACCATTTTTCTCATGCGATTTAATCTTCATTGTAGATCAAATCGAACGCGCGAACACATATATGTTTTCTAATATTTGTTGATGTGTATTCTTGTTTGAAATTATTTTAATCCTTCAAAAACATTTCGAAGCTCTCGTCTTAGGGTTTGGTATTACTCTTGTGATTTTTTTTAAGAACGACCCCAAGATTTTCATTTCTGATTTGCAAGTTTTTTCTTATAAAGACTAAATATGTTCTCTGTAATACCCCGTATTTTCTATGATATTTACTTTTCGGGATTAATTGAATTAAATGTTTATTAATTGGAAATTAATCCGGATAATAATATTAATGAGATGTGAATTAGTATTTTATTATAATGTGTATACTTGGCATTATATGAATATTGGAAAATATTAAAATTGTCACGAGATTGAAATACGGCAATTTGGGAAACTTCGTTGGGACGCGCGTGACAGTCGCGTCAGGAATATAATTATTTGAATTAAAAAGTGAATTTTATATTTATCACCCGTATGTTCATTTTGAGTGCCCCAACGCATCCGGAAGGGTCGAGATAGTCAGAAAACACTAGCCGGGAGTTTAGTTTGGGTCCCGGGGTATTTTTAGGCCATACCGGCATCATAAAGGGTATTTTGGTAATTTTGTATTTTTGGGAATTAAAAGTGACGAAAATTAGAATAGAAATCTGACTTCTTCTTTAACCCACTAAACCCACTAACTACACTAAGAGACTTAATGGGCTACGGGAGAAGTTGAAATATAGTCCCAACTTACCAAAAACCAAACACACCTCCATTGTCATCATCCTTGGGAAGAACTTGTAGAGAGAGAGAGAAAGGAAAGAATTCTGCAGAAAGAGAGATAGAGGACAGATTCAACCTTCAAATTAAACATCAAATTCAGAGAAAGATTAAGGCAAGTGGTTTAAATCCATTTGATTCAAGCTATGCTTTTCCATGTTTAGGAATTTTCAAAATTTATCTTGGAAGATGATTTAGACCCATATATTGGAAGTTAAGAGTTATGAATTATGTTAGGGAGTGCATGTAGTAATATTCTGGATGAATTATATGTTCTACACAGAACCATTGATGATCTAAAAATGGAGTTTAGAAGTAGCTTATTTATGTTCTTGAATGGGGAAGAAATCTGGAAATTTTTTATGTAGTCTTGATCTAAATAAAGCCTTTGAATGATGAATTATGGGTTTTAGAATGTTAATACTGTTGTAGAATGATAGTATGATGATATTGTAACCTTGTCTTAGAGTTTCATGCTTGAAAATGGTGTTTTGGGACGAATTGGTAACTGCAAAACGAAGCAGTCCGTAACCATACCTGGTGCGTTCGATCGATCGATGTTCTTCAGTCGATCGATCGACCACCATTGATCGATCGAAGGTAAAGGTTGATCGATCGACCTTCCCAGAATGAGTAAAATTTTTCCCTAATTAAATTTTAATGGTGTTAATCCTTGAATGATATTATTGGAGACCTAATGAATACCCTTAACCTTCAGGAAGACTAGTAGGCATGATTATGAGATTGGACCTTAATTGGAATCCAATTTGAGGAATTATTCTAAATTAATGAAATTCGATAATTGAGATAATATTTGGGTTAATAGGGTAAATTTGAATAATTTGATGAAATAAGGTTTGGGGCAGAAGTAAAGACCTTAGGTGTAAAGATGTTATATGGGGGAATAAGAGTAACTTAATAGTCTATTCGAGATAGGTTTTAAGTTTAAGAAACTACGACGTGAGACTTGTCGACAATTTAATTTCTATATTATCGGGATACTTGAAATATATGAATTTGGAATAATGGTATAAAGATGTAGAGTATACCTTTATTAATATCGAGATATCTAAGATGTGTGAATTCTTAGTATATAATTGTATGTGTATGACATACCTACCATACTTGCTATCATGGGAGGTTTACGTTCGCTTAGGGCCTTCTTATCCTTATGTTTCCCGGATTTAGATTGGTTACCTCGATGAACATAGGTCAGAGAAGGACTTATTGGGATATTAATAAGTTTGCTGATCGTGGGAGCGTAGGTATGTGCGTGACCCATGTGATGTGACTGTGTTCGCCTCCACAATTTGTGATGTTGTTATCTGAACGATTCCTGAGAGATTCGGAATGCGTGATCCTTATGTACGTTATGTACCGGGATGGATGGCAGAGTATGTGTGCACCGCAGCTTAGCCTTTGGGTGCTTGTATTGTATATTTATGATGTGAAAATATACGGTTAAACGAGAAGGAATTTACTATGTTAAATTGTGAGTATAGTTATGGTAATGTTATGTAGATAAAAAGGGAACTTAAATCTATAAATGGTTTTGTTAATAATTGGGAATTCGAGAATTAAAGTAGAACTCTCGATTTAATTGTTAAGGTTGGAAATTAAATGTGAACCGAGTATTAGTGTTAGAAACTCTTCAGAATTAGATAGTTATGAGATAACACATGAATGGGTACAGGAACATTAGGAGTGCACAGTTAGACGAGAGGTGAGTATCTCATGTGAGAGCACGTCCTAACATGTATTTTGCATATAATGTTTTAAATTTTTTTAAATAACTTGTAGTTTTTTTTAAAATATCTCCACATTCGGGCTCTGACCCGTTTGCTTTCAAATCTATGTTTGTAAAACCTTTTTAGGTGCCCAGCCACAAGGACACCATGCATAGGATTTTCACTCAGATGATGAGCTGTAGCTGCTTGTGGAAGCTACAGGGATTTTCTTTTAGACGCTTATATCATTTGGATTCCATACTCAGTATTCCTCAATTGTAGGGCATGTTGCCGAATTTCTATTAGAGACATTTCCATTTCAGTTTTTCAGATTTTGACATGTATTGATTCAGTATTCAGTATTTCGTTACTTATTTCAGTTGCGGGATTTTGTTGTGAGGAGTTTTTCCACCATATTTATTTATATCATGTGTTGGTTATTCAGTTATTTCGTTATGGTGAATGGTGATATTATTCTTGCTTTAAATCTTTTACTGCATGTTAATTAGGCTTTAATTGAAATTTGGCAACTTACTTTTTAAATACTAGGTGGTTAGTAATAATAAAAATGTTTTCGACAGTGATGCTATCAACTGAGCCAACTTGGCATTTTGATTTAATTTAATAAAGGAGTAGCTATCCGGTATTTAATTAGTCTGGGTGTCACAGGTGGTATCAGACCATCAGGTTCTAGTGTCCTTTAGGATCTGAACGGCTTATTATGTTTCCGCTAAGCTTTCTTTGATGTAGAGCCCTATATTTTAGGACTGTTGTATTCTTTTGTATATGTTACGTTCTTCAGCTACTTTAAGTTTATAACTGCGAACTTATAAACTTCATTTTTATTTCAGATGCCTCCACGACGTGCACGATGAGTTCCCAGGAATGCAATGCCAGAACCACAGCCCGTACCGGTTCAGGGCACGTTGAACGCCGCTGAGGTTGCAGCCATAGTAGCCCAAGCGATAAATGTCGCACTTGCCGTAGTTCAGCAGGCACCACCTCAGGCGCCGGTTGCCGCGCTCGTACAGGCAAATGCATTCCCTTCTGCTTGAGAACGTGTAAGTGACGCTCTTCAGAAAGCGCATCTGCCAAAGTTTGCAGGTAGCTCAGATGTGGTAGTCTCGAGCCAGTGGAGGAAGGATATACAGCGGCACTTGAGGATGTATGAGTGCACGGATGTTCAGAAGCAGGTGCTAGCTACTTTCAAGCTAGTTGGGTCTGCATTGCAGTAGTGGGAGTCTATTACCACCGTAGAGGAGAGGGATACTCTCACTATTCAGGAGTTCTGGGTGCGGTTCGACCGCAAGTACTTTTCGTCAGCTGTTCATACAGAAATGAGGAGGAGATTGATGAGTCTGAAGCAGGAGGGTAAGACCGTGGCCGAGTATGAGGTCGAGTTCACAAATCTGTTGAATATCGTTCCGGATGAGATACTGACAGAAAAGAAGAAGATTGAGAAATTCACCGACGGGTTGACTTGGAGGATCCGTCAGCATCTGTTAGGGAACCTTTCGTTGGCCACTTATTCTGATGTGGTTAACGCTGCTTTGTTACACTGCCAGGATCACCACTTTCACATGGCTGAGGGCAAGAGATCGGGAGAGTCTAGCCATCAGGGCAGGACTGGAGGACATGGTGCCGGTGGGGCACAATGTGTTCAGGGGCAGAGGCTGAGTGATCAGGGTTCCCAGCAGGGGGATCATAAGAGGTTTCGATCAGGGGGTTTCAGGAACGGTCAGGGAGGATTCCGAAATGGTCAGCAGGGTCATAACGTCCATCAGGGCCAGCAGGGTCAAAATGGTCAACATCAGTAGTTTCAGCAGGGCCAGCAGGGCCAAGGGAGGAATGGTAACGGCCACCAGGGCCGGGCACAGCAACGGCAGAGAGGAGGAAACTTCCTAGGGAAGTGTTTCGTTTGTGGCAAGACTGGCCATAAACGCCAGGAATGTCCTGATAGGGGCAGGGCCCCACAGCAGCAGCAGCAGGGAGCTCGCCAGGAGCCGCAGAGGCCTATATTTCCCGCCGCTCTCCCCGCACCGCCACAGATGGCAGCATTGCCACCCATTCCAGCAGTCCCGACTCAGCAGGGGCAGCTACAGTATGGACGTGTCTATAACGTCCACCAGGTAGCAGTCCCACAGGCACCGCCCGCGATTGAGGGGACGTTATCTATCCATGGCACTATGGGTAGGGTACTGTTTGATACGGGGGCTACACATTATTTTATAGCTACACATTTCGCGAAGGCTTTAGGGTTGTTAGCCACAGCGGAGAGCACAGTGACGTGTGTCGACTCACCATTGGGGAGTGGGTCACTTATTTTCTTTATATGCTGGGGAGTAGGGGTAGAGATTGGTAGTCTGGTATTACCTGCAGATATGTTGGTATTAGATATGCATGTTCACAATGTGATTATCGGTATGGATTGGCTTGCTGATTATAGAGCCATGATTGATTGCTTCGGTGGGAGCATTGTTTTTGCCATTCCGGGGCAAGAGATGTTTGTAGTGGCGATGCCTCGTCCAGAGGGAGGCTCGATCGCTCATTTGTATTACCTAGAGGAGGATACCTCTAAGGAGGTTGTAATTCCCTTAGATTCGATCCCAATTGTCAGGGAGTATTCTGATGTGTTTCAGGAGATACCAGGCCTACCCCCCAGTCGAGAGATAGACTTTGTTATAGACTTATTACCAGATACGAGACCTATAGCATGCGCACCATACCGTATGGCTCCAGCTGAGATGAGGGAGTTACGGGATCAGATTGAGAAGTTGTTGGGTCAGGGGTTTATTCAGAGAAGTACTTCACCGTGGGGTGCCCCTGTGTTGTTCGTGAAGAAGAGAGATGGTTCACTGAGATTGTGTGTCCGTTGCCTCGAATCGATGACCTATTCGACCAGTTGAGAGGAGCTTCTTACTTATCAAAGATTAATTTGCGATCTGGTTACCATCAGTTGCGTATCAGGGAGGAGGACGTCTCGAAGAATGCGTTCTTATCGAGATATGGTTCTTACGAGTTTTGGGTTATGCCATTTGGTTTGACCAACGCTCCAGCAGCATTTATGGACTTGATGAATAGGGTGTTCAGGGATTTCCTAGATCAGTTTGTCATTGTATTCATCGATGATATTTTGGTTTACTCCTAGACAGAGGAGGAGCACGCCGAGCACTTGAGGCAAGTTTTGCAGACACTGCGCCAGAATGAGTTGTATGCTAAATATGAGAAGTGCGGGTTTTGGCTGAAGGAGGTTCAGTTTTTGGGGCATATTATTTCCGACCGGGGAATATCGGTTGATCCGGGGAAGGTATTCGCGGTGAGGGAGTGGGGACAGCCCACGACACCGATGGAGATTCGTAGTTTCTTGGGCCTAGCAGGATACTACAGGAGGTTTATTCGGGGTTTCTCCACGATAGCTGGTCCCATGACACATCTAACTCGTAAAGGTGTGCCGTTCATTTGGAGTGATGCCTGTCAGTTGGCATTTGATGAGTTGAAGGACAAGTTAACCTCAGGACCTGTATTAGCATTACCGAGACCGGGAGTTGAGTATCTTGTTTACACCTATGCGTCCTTACAAGGACTTGGAGGTGTACTGCAGCAGGAGAGTCAGGCCATAGCTTATGCTTCCCGTAAGCTTAAGCCTCACGAGAAGAATTACCCTACCCATGACTTGGAGTTAGCGGCAGTGGTATTTGCCCTTCGTATTTGGAGACATTACCTTTTGGGGGAGAAGTTTCGATTGTTCACGGATCAGAAGTCCCTACAGTACCTATTCACGCAGAAGGAGTTGAATATGCGGCAACGGAGGTGGCTTGAATTCTTAAAAGATTATCAGTTCGATATCTAGTATCACCCGGGGAAGGCTAACGTAGTAGCAGACGCGTTGAGCCGTAGACCTATTAATGAGGTGGCAGAAGTGTGGAAGGCAAAGTGGAAGGAATTGGGACACCAAGATGCAGTGGCTCGATCATTCATGTCTGTGATGACTGTTACACCACAGATTGTCACGAAGGTAGTGAGGGCACAGGCAAACGACTCGTTCTGTCAGGAGCAGATAGTTCGATTATTGGCAGAGGGAGACGAATCCTATACCGTTAGCTCAGACGGGGGATTACACTTCAATGGGAGATTGGTGGTTCCGGAAGGGGAGGAATTGCGGCATGAGGTGATGGCAGAGTCGCACGGCTCACGGTTCGCGGTACATCCCGGAGGTGACAAAATGTACCAAGACATGAGACTTCAGTATTGGTGGAGCGGTATGAAGAGGGATATAGCCGAGTTTGTTTCTAAATGCGCCACTTGTCAGCTAGTAAAAGTGGATCATCAGAGATCGGCAAGACTACTACAGCCGTTGGAGGTCCCGATGTGGATGTGGGAGAGCATATCCATGGACTTTATCACGGGGTTGCCTACGTCACAGAGAGGTCACGACTCCATTTGGGTAATAGTGGATAGGTTGACCAAAGTCGCTCATTTTCTACCGGTGAGGACAGACTACACTAC
This sequence comes from Sambucus nigra, assembly GCA_949130495.1. NCBI lineage: Eukaryota > Viridiplantae > Streptophyta > Magnoliopsida > Dipsacales > Adoxaceae > Sambucus > Sambucus nigra. The sequence goes on along the minus strand of OX422214.1, from coordinate 374,519,890 downwards.
AGGACAGTATGCCCAGCTCTTTATTTCTGAGATAGTAAGACTTCACGGTGTGCCCCAAAATATCGTGTCTGACCGAGACAAGATATTTATTTCACGGTTTTGGGAGAGTTTTCAGCAGGCCATGGTCACGGAGTTGCGATTGAGTACGCCGTACCACCCGCAGACCGATGGGCAGACCGAGCGCACAAATCAAATGTTGGAGGACATGCTACGTATGTGCACCATTGATTTTGAGGGTGGATGGGAGCAGTATCTTCCACTGGTGGAGTTTGCTTACAATAACTCCTACCAGTTCACCATTGGCATGGCTCCATTTGAGGCGTTGTACGGTAGACCTTATCGTTCCCCACCATATTGGTTGGAAGTGGGGGACAATAAACTACTTGGGCCGGAAGTAATTCAGGATAGTTCGTCAAGGATAGAATTGATTCGGAGTCGCATTCGGGTAGCTCAGGAAAGGCAGAAGAGCTATGCTGATGCGAAGAGATTCTTCAAAGAGTTCCAAGTGGGGACTAGGTTTTGCTCAGAGTATCTCCTATTAAGGGGATTATGCATTTCGGGAAGAAAGGGAAGTTGGCACCGAGATATGTGGGACCATTTCCTATTATTGAGCGGATTGGATCGGTTGCGTATAGGCTTGGATTACCGGAGCATTTACATCGGATTCACGATGTATTTCATATTTCCTCGCTTAGGAAATACCTTAGAGATAATTTGGCTCATTCTCTCATTGCTGTGGAGGACATTGATCTCCAGCCAGATAGCTCCTACGAGGAGGGGCCGATTGCTATTCTGGACCGAAGTGAGCGGAAGCTGCGGTCAAAGATAGTCCCGTTAGTGCGTGTTCAGTGGCGACATCATAATGTCGAGGAGTCCACATGGGAGCGCGAGGATGAGATGCGCGAAGGTTATCCAGAGTTATTCTTACTAGGTACTTTCTAGTTTCGAATTTCGGGACGAAATTCAGTTATTAGGGGGAAGTATGTAATACCCCGTATTTTCTATGATATTTATTTTTGGGGATTAATTGAATTAAATGTTTATTAATTGGAAATTAATCCGGATAATAATATTAACGATATGTGAGTTAGTATTTTATTATAATGTGTATACTTGGCATTATATGAATATTGGAAAATATTGAAATTGTCACGAGATTGAAATACGGCAATTTGGGAAACTTTGTTGGGATGCGCGTGACAGTCGCGTCAGGAATATAATTATTTGAATTATAATTATTTGAATTAAAAAGTGAATTTTATTTTTATCACCCGTATGTTCATTTTGAGTGTGCCAACGCGTCCGAAAGGGTCGAGATAGTCAGAAAACACTAGCCGGGAGTTTAGTTTGGGTCCCGGGGTATTTTTAGGCCATACCGGCATCATAAAGGGTATTTTGGTAATTTTGTATTTTTGGGAATTGAAAGTGACGAAAATTAGAATAGAAATCTGACTTCTTCTTTAATCCACTAAACCCACAAACTACATTAAGAGACTTAATGGGCTACGGGAGAAGTTGAAATATAGTCCCAACTTACCAAAAACCAAACACACCTCCATTGTCATCATCCTTGGGAAGAACTTGTAGAGAGAGAGAGAAAGGAAAGAATTCTGCTGAAAGAGAGATAGAGGATAGATTCCACCTTCAAATTAAACATCAAATTCAGAGAAAGATTAAGGCAAGTGGTTTAAATTCATTTGATTCAAGCTATGCTTTTCCATGTTTAGGAATTTTCAAAATTTATCTTGGAAGATGATTTAGACCCATATATTGGAAGTTAAAAGTTATGAATTATGTTAGGGAGTGCATGTAGTAATATTCTGGATGAATTATATGTTCTACACAGAACCATTGATGATCTAAAAATGGAGTTTAGAAGTAGTTTATTGATGTTCTTGAATGGGGAAGAAATTTGGAAATTTTTGATGTAGTCTTGATCTAAACAAAGCCTTTGAATGATGAATTATGGGTTTTAGAATGTTAATACTGTCGTAGAATGATAGTATGATGATATTGTAACCTTGTCTTAGAGTCTCATGCTTGAAAATGGTGTTTTGGGACGAACTGGTAACTGCAAAACGAAGCAGTCCGTAACCATACCTGGTGCGTTCGATCGATCGATGTTCTTCAGTCGATCGATCGACCACCATCGATCGATCGAAGGTAAAGGTCGATCGATCGACCTTCCCAGAATGAGTAAAGTTTTTTTGTAATTAAATTTTAATGGTGTTAATCCTTGAATGATATTATTGGAGACCTTATGAATGCCCTTAACCTTAAGGAAGACTAGTAGGCATGATTATGAGATTGGACCTTAATTGGAATCCAATTTGAGGAATTATTCTAAATTAATGAAATTCGATAATTGAGATAATATTTGGGTTAATAGGGTAAATTTGAATAATTTGATGAAATAAGGTTTGGGGCAGAAGTAAAGACGTTAGGTGTAAAGATGTTATATGGGGGAATAAGAGGAACTTAATAGTCTATTCGAGATAGGTTTTAAGTTTAAGAAACTACGACGTGAGACGTGTCGACAATTTAATTTCTATATTATCGGGATACTTGAAATATATGAATTTGGAATAATGGTATAAAGATGTAGAGTATACCTTTATTAATATCGAGATATCTAAGATGTGTGAATGCTTAGTATATAATTGTATGTGTATGACATACCTACCATACTTGCTACCACGGGAGGTTTACGTTCGCTTAGGGCCTTCTTATCCTTGTGTTGCCCGGATTTAGATTGGTTACCTCGATGAACATTGGTCAGAGAAGGACTTATTGGGATATTAATAAGTTTTCTGATCGTGGGAGCGTAGGTATGTGCGTGACCCATGTGATGTGACTGTGTTCGCCTCCACAATTTGTGATGTTGTTATCTGAACGATTCCTGAGAGATTCGGAATGCGTGATCCTTATGTACGTGATGTACCGGGATGGATGGCAGAGTATGTGAGCACCGCAACTTAGCCTTTGGGTGCTTGTATTGTATATTTATGATGTGAAAATATACGGTTAAACGAGAAGGAATTTACTATGTTAAATTGTGAGTATAGTTATGGTAATGTTATGTAGATAAAAAGGGAACTTATATCTATAAATGGTTTTGTTAATAATTGGGAATCCGAGAATTAAGGTAGAACTCTCGATTTAATTGTTAAGGTTGGAAATTAAATGTGAACCTTGTAGTAGTGTTAGAAACTCTTCAGAATTAGATAGTTATGAGATAACACATGAATGGGTACAGGAACGTTAGGAGTGCACAGTTAGACGAGAGGTGAGTATCTCATGTGAGAGCACGTCCTAACATGTATTTTGCATATAATGTTTTAAATGTTTTTAAAGCACTTGCAGGTTTTTTTAAAATATCTCCACATTCGGGCTCTGACCCGTTTTCTTTCAAATCTATTTTTGTAAAACCTTTTTAGGTGCCCAGCCACAAGGACACCATGCATAGGATTTTCACTCAGATGACGAGATGTAGCTGCTTGTGGAAGGTACAGGGATTTGCTTTTAGACGCTTATATCATTTGGATTCCATACTCAGTATTCCTCAGTTGTAGGGCATGTTGCCCAATTTCTATTAGAGACATTTCCATTTCAGTTTTTCAGATTTTGGCATGTATTGATTCAGTATTCAGTATTTCGTTACTTATTTCAGTTGCGGGATTTTGTTGTGAGGAGTTTTTCCTCCAGGTTTATTTATATCATGTGTTGGTTATTCTATTATTTCGTTATGGTGAATGGTGATATTATACTTGCTTTAAATCTTTTACTGCATGTTAATTAGGCTTTAATTAAAATTTGGCAACTTACTTTTTAAATACTAGGTGGTTAGTAATAATAAAAATGTTTTCGACAGTGATGCTATCAACTGAGCCAACTTGGCATTTTGATTTAATTTAATAAAGGAGTAGCTACCCGGTATTTAATTAGTCTGGGTGTCACATTCTCTCTACTGTCTAGATTTGTTTCGATCGATTCTTAGCATTATTTGTTATAAGTTGTTTCATATCTATGTATAACACTTTTTTGTAGCTATAAACTAGTTAAACATCACCACTAGTATATGTTGTTGATTATGTTTGAGTCGTGTTGAACCTATTGCATGTTGTATATGTGTGCTTAGATACACTAATCTCACACGATTATACCCCATTTTGTTTTTTATCCATATTTATTTGTTAAGATCTATCTTATATTTTGTTTGTGTGTATCTTTGAACATTATTCACACAAAAATCACTTTTGTCTATATTTTCTTGTTCATATTTCAGATCTGATATAAGTTTATATAATTAAGCCTAAATTGTTAAAGGACTTAATCTAAAGGGAAAGTATTATTTGTGGATTGTTCGATGCTTGATTGACATGTACATGTGACCGGACTTGAACAAGAATAATCTTTGGAACATATATACTTATTGGATTGAGACTGTAGAACAAGAACCTTGTTAAAATTATGAAAAGAATTTAATAGGTTATTATATTAAAGATAGTTTTAATACAAGACTAGTTCTTAAAACAGTTTGATATTATTTGTATATTGACTTGTGCCAAAATTGTTCATATGTTCGTAGTCATATACTATTTGTTTGTTTGAATATTTGACTTGTAAATATTTTGATATATATTGTGTTAGTCACATCTTTGTATATATATACTCTGGATTATAGCTATATTACCTAAATCTTGTGTGTTTATTTATTTTTGCTGATATTTGCATTACACACTATCTTGTGATTTTAGAACTGATTATATTACATAACATATAGTTATGTTCACTCACTTATAACACATCACTCACTTAGGCACATATTCTATTATGTACATATCTTTCTTAATGAGATTTTTCTTGAGTTAAAAAGAAAAGTAAGTATTTAGAATATATCAAGTCAAGACAATTTGACTTGTAAAACAAGAACATAAGACTAGTCAAGATAGTTAGGAATACAAATTTGTTGCATATCATAAAGTTTGTGTCATTAAGTGTGTGTGTGTGTCATTATTTAATAATACACAACACATACTTCAATAGAAAATAGGACACTTAGGCACTGAGAAGATCATTTGATGAGTAAAGCAAGAGGGAGATGCTAAGACATGAAGAACGCAAAAGTCATAAGGACAAGTTAAAGCTGAGATAAGAAGAGCAACCAAGGAGAGGCTTAGTCTGGGTATAGGTAATCGCTTTCTTACTGGTTTAATTGTCTTGTTCATTTTTTGTAACTTGTTCCTATTTGTTTTATTTTAGTGTAAGTATTTAGGTTTGATCCTCAAAAGGATCAACCAGTTTTACCATGGGAAGGGTTTCCTTGACTGTTTTATTTTCTATCTTAAAACCCAACATGAAAACGTAGGATTGAATATTAGAAACTCGCCTAATAGTCTGAATTCATTATTATTTGTTTAATCACATAGATGCAAACCCAATATAGTTTGTCGTGTAGTTAAAAAATTAAGAAAAGTCTAATTTGGTCCCTTTGTATCTTCTACATAAACTTATAGGTTTATCGAGTTTAATCAACAGTAGTTACTTCCACATTTAGATTCTATTACACATATAGACCCCGTCCTCATATCCCAACTCCAGATTGATCTAGAATGTGCTCGGGAGGTCAAGGTCACTTTAGAGAACACATATAAAAAGGTTGGAAAGATGCTCCTCGGTCCCGCATTAGGTAACATTGAATAGAAAGGAATAGGTTATGATGTTCCATCCACTTCCAAAGCCACCCTCAAGATGGTTCTCGAGTTTGTAATGGATCCTTATGTCCCTCGACTTAACCCACAAGGTGATCAAACCTACCAAAGAGAGCTCATCCTAGACGTTTTGAGCAAGATGGAGCCAAGCCAGTGTATGTTCATTCACATTTCAAATAGAGAGGTCATTTTAGAGAGTTTTATTCTAAGCTATGAAGAGTTTTTTTATATGTGTGTTCCCCAATATGCTCCCACTCTATTTGCTACACATGTTCCTGCATGCACTCCCACACATGTGACTCCACATGTTCCCACACATCATCTTATAGTTTTTGAGAGTTTTCGAGAGCAAGTAAAATATTTAGTCAAGACTTCAGAATATTTGATGGAGGAATTTCATAGGATGGCTTCTCCTTTTAAGAACTCCTTTAGTCCTAATGATTGAGGATGATTCTTGTTTCTAGAATCGGGTGTTTATCATTTCCATATCTTATATTCCTTTTGCTAGATTGTCTTAACATTGTATATTTATATGCTTCTTTTGTATTTTTTTCAAAAAATCCAAAAAGAGTTTTGTTTTTTGTGGAAAAGTTTTGAAAAATGTAAAAAGATTTTCGATTTTGAGAAAGAAAAAAAAGTGAAAATGATTTTATTTTGATAAAACTTTGAAAAATCCAAAAAGAGTTATCGGTTTTCATTTTCACCATATATGGATGAAAATTTAAGATATCGGATCACGCCTTCATTTCATCCATTCACGAGAATTTTTCGTAGTGTTTTCAGACATGAATTTATTTTGATTGTGTGCTTAATAATATGTGGATATCATTATGTTGATCTTTAATGAATTTCATCTACATGTTAAACTCCTTGTCTCATTTATTATACAGGTTCACGAGCTTTTTGAACATTTTTGTTACTTATCATTTATCGAATACGATGTTAGTAAAAGGAGTAAGTATTCTCCGTAAGAGTAGAAGTCTCTAATATAACTTAAAGAATGCGGATGTAAATGTGATTGGAAAGGATGGTCACAGAAAAATATTTATTCTTACAATTTTTATCTTAAATAATTTTTTTCCTTTTAGCCTAAACATACATCTATGTGTGAAATAGATAAAGCAAACCAACCAATCAAGCAAAGGAAAAGTGTCAGGGAAAAAAACCTTGTAGGTAAAACCTTATTCAGCACTTTAGAAATATTACAAGATAGTCAACTTACAGACTACTTGATAACCGCCACAAGATTAACCGACTAATCTTCGTAAATCTCTAAAGAAAACTACTCAGTCCACAGCCATCCACACGCAGCCTTCCATGCTCGGTATCCACCGATCAACCTTTGTCCTCAGCAGTGAGTTCCCTCAAGAATCACAAGTCATCCTTGGAGATACCTTTTTCACAAAGGTGTATGTGGAATACAATAAAATTGCTAGGGTTTAACGAATTCACAAGAACAATTTTCAAGATGTACATTTTGAATGAAAAGTGATTTTAAACATTAAACAAAGAAGAACTTTTGTAAAAGATTTTCAGAAAACGTTCAGCTAAAAGTCTTAAAAAATCTGAACACGAAACAAGTATTTACGGGGCGTTTACAAATTTAGAGGCGACGGGTCATTTGAATGAATTTCCAGGCTCGTTCAAACGACAATAGCAATTTGATTGAACAAAATTGATCTCAGTCAAATGAATCAACCATATCATTTGAATGAAGTTCAAATGACCTTTGAACGACCTAAAATAGTACGCCCTAGTTCGATGCACATAGATAGAAACTTCAAATGACCCTTTTAATGAAAACTCATTCTTATTTGAATGAGATTCCCATCTCGTTTGAACGAGGTTTAAAATAAAATAAAAATTAAAAATAAAACTCATGTTCATTTAAAAAAAAATATACATCCTAAAAATAAAGTCAGTGAATTAATTTAAACTCTAAATTTCTCTATACCCTTATGGGATGTTCGAAAGTGTTGAGTGTTGATGTTGGTTTGTTGTGAAAGTGTTTGACGACTTTTAATGGGATATGCCAAAATAGCCTAAAACTATACAAGGACTATACTATGAGAAATATAAAAAAAAATTCTCTTGCAAATCTCCCCCTTTGGCTAGTCCAGTACAAAAACAAACAAACCTATCCAAAATCTAAATTCCATCAACAAAACTCTATAAATGACAAAAGAAAGCTAACACCCTTCCTAACCCTATAATGGAATGGGATGAGTCTTTTTGTCTTCATTCCTCTTCTTCTTCTTCTTCTTCCCTTTTGCAAAATTTATCTTAATCTAGTGTGTCTTGAATTCCTCTTTAAGTACCTACACACATGAGAAAAAAACATATACCCGTGATGCATCAAGTTTTAAAGAAACATAAAAACTCCCCCGTAATTTGTTCTCTCCTTTTTTGTCTATAATAGACAAAGGAGTAAAACCTAAACATGAAATACCGATCATCACGTAGAAGAAAAGATATCATCACAAAAAGTTAAAAATTAAACATGTGTAATGATAATCTCAAAGGCAAACATAACCAAATATTTTTTAAAATTTTTATATTTTTCAAAAAAATGAACTTCATAACTACAACATACAATACCATATATAATATATGAAAAATATACGAAAGAAAATTTGTCACATATATATGGGTATAAAATACCAAAAACATGACACAAATACATAAGCCTTACACACTACTATAGTATCTATGTGTCTAAACGTGTGGGATGGAATAGATGGGTGTGAACTAGATACAAATGAATTATAACCCATACACTCAAATACGTTCAAGAAGTTCTCAATTGACCACAAAACTTTATGAAACTAAGATTTAGCCTCAAATGACAAATAAAGGTCAACTTAATGAACAAAATAGGCACAATGCACACAAGTATAGAGTATTGATAATTCCACAAATCTATAACATTATGAAAAAATAAATATGACTAGGATTCATTGTGCAAACCCATTGGTATTCAACTAAATCTCGCTCAAATGATAAAAAAAATATAATTTTTAAGTATGTTGCTTTTGAAAAATCTAGAAAACAAACAAATTAAGTTGGACCCTTTTTGGCATTTATCTCTTTTTATTGCCTTTATTTTTTCTTTGGGATCCAACGATGGATTTCACGCAAAGACTTTGTCTTCTATAGCCCTTTTTCATGCTCACTCTTATTTTTTAATACTAATTCATGGGCAACGGTTCTTACACGCACAAATATCGCATCGTCTGCAAATATGTATATGATGAGATTTATGAGAGAACATCTCACAGCTCAAATATACATCGTGTAGTTAAAGCTCAAAAAGCCCGTGCATATGTCTGGAGGCATATACAAAGTCGAATTGGTAATCCAAATCAATCTCAATACAACTCCATGTAAATATGTCACGATAAATCTAATTGCCTATAATCATAATCCAATGTCCTAGCCCCATGGGAATTCAAAAGTGAATTGAATTCAAACACACCAATGTGCCACACTAAATGTGTAAAACTAAAATACACAAAAACCAAAAAACTTTTTGTATTTTTCAAAAAATTTATCAAAATAAAATCTTTTTGCGTTTTTTAACATGACTCAATAAAAGAAAAATATAATAAAAAAGGTACACATGCCATAACACTAGAACACATGTATCATGAAGCACAACTTGAGTATGACAAACAAAATCATGCAAGCAATCATCCATAAGATACAGGAAGTGAAGTATCATATTCAAGCATATGAGAATAACCTAGTTTACCATCTACCTCCTTTAAAAGAGATTTCCTAACCCAAATAGGTTTATACTTAAGGTATCAGGTTTGGGGAACTAAGGGAACACTAGACTTTAACTTCTGAGGAGCTCTTCAAAGATCATAATAAAATGTCATGAGATGGCCTTTCCTAACAAAATGCAAACATGTGTAAACGCAAGGAATGTTACCTAAGGTTTGATATTTTCTAATGTCGTTGTATTTGGTTGACCCTCTAAAACAATAATGGTCTTGTCTTTAACACTCGAAGAATTAGAAACATGTGAGCCAGTACTATCACTACTAAAAATACTTGAGCCTTTTAAATCATCTTTTAACTTCAAAATTTTAGACTCAATCAAATAATTGAACTCTTCCAATTTCAGGGACTCCTTCTTCTTCATATGTTTAACTATTCTTCGAAGGTTATCCTTCTCCCCATTAATATAAGCCAACTTATCCCTAAGGTTTTTCCCACATACCTTAAAATCATTTATCAAGACACTATCCTTAATGGCACAATCATTAACCCTGTAATTTTAAAAGTCCTCTAATTTTTTTTCTCAAAATTTCTCTCTATTATCACTCTATTTATTTGACGGTTTTAAATTTTTATAATCACAGTCCATGTACACAAGTCTTTCACGAAAGAAATCTCTTTGATTTTGAATAGTTTGCAAAAGATCTATAGAAGTTTTAAAACGAAAATTTTATTTTTCACGAATTTTAATTCTTTCAGCAACATTCAAATTCAAAAAATTTAAGTCGTCAAAACTAAAGGAATCCATCGAGAGAAAAACAATAAATCAACACCAGAGAGATGAATGAAAAACCACCCTAAAACAACACTAAACAAGGATCTAACACGAAAAACCTAGTGAAACCCTCCCTTGGAAGCTTAAGAACACTCACAAAGGATGATGTTAACAAAAAAAATTACAGCACCAATTTTAAATAAGAAGAAGGGACTTTTAAACCGATTTTATCTTGTTTATCCTAAGCATGCAACTGTGTGATAAAATATATAAATCAAACCACATAACTCAGGCCAAGATTCAAGAAAAAACCCCAAAGGGTAAAACCTATATTCACTTAGAAATTTACAAGAGAGTCGACTTACAAACTACTTGATCCCCCACAAGCATAACGCTCTATTCTCTGAAAATCTCTAAGGAACAACTATGACGCTCGCAAGAGTCACATGACCGCAATCCTTCAAATTAGACTCAGTCTTCGTTCTTCAATAGTGAATCCCCACAGGTATCACAAGTCAGCAATGGAGAGCCTCTCCACCAAGGTGTATACAAGATATACAAAAATTTCTAGGGTTCTAAACCAATTCACAAGAATCATATTATAGGATGGTTTGTTGTGAATTAAAAAGTGTTTTGACACACAAAAACTTGAAGAAATTTTGCACCAATTATGCAGAAACGTCACTGCCAAAACTCTTGAAAAACTGATTCACGAAACATGTATTTATAACAAAGTTGAGTGAGCATGTCTTTCGAACGAGATGTTGATTTCATTTGAATGACATAAGATGTTGTTTGAACGACCTCTTCTCGCGACATCAAATGTCACTTGATAAATGTTTTGTGACACATGTAATGTCGTTTAAGATACATTAAAAAAAAACTTTCTTTTAAAACGTATTCCAATATCATGTCATTTGATAACTTACTTCAAGCGACCTAAAAAAGAGCTATGCGCGAGATCAAACAGTTTTGACACAAAAATTCTTTTTGAAAAAAATATTTTTGAAATCATTAAAAAATTGCGTTCGTCTTTTTCATAAAAATTAAACATCCCAAATATATTTCTATGAAGTAATTCAAATTCTAAAGCATTTTATACCTTTCGGGATGTCAAGAAGTCTTCAAACTTGGAGATGCTTGAGTTCGGTTTGTCTTCTCAGTGAACTAGCCTAACGCTATGCTATGAACAACGTCAGAAAAAAAATTCTGACAATCTCCCCATTTGTCAATTTCGGTAGAAATTAAATAAATAGACTGAGCATTAAATTAAAATCAAAATCCCCAATTACCAAAAGTACTAACACCCTTCCTAACCTTAGAACGGAACGACATAAGTCTCTTTATTTTCAAACTTCATCTTCTTCCCTTTTAAACTTTGTCTTCATTCGGGTGTCTTTAAATCCGCAAATGAGTACCTACACACATGAGATAACAAACATATACCTTCGTGACGCATCGAGTTTGACACAAAATAGATTTTATAAATAAATACTCCCTCATAATTCAAACTCATCAAAAAACTCCATTTTAGTTTTCTCCCTCCCCCCCCCCCCCTTTAATTTTATCAAAATAGACAAATATACAAAGAAGTAGACACAATAAACATCAAATATGGAGCATCACGAGAAAGAAAATATATCATCACAAATGATGTAAATCAAGCATGTCTAATGATCACCTCAAAGGCAAACACACCACATATTTTTGAAAATTTTCTAATTTTTTCAAAAAATGCAAATTCAACAAATACAAAAAACATACCATATAGATAATGTGAAAAATATATCAATGAAAATCCGATACACATATATAGGTATAAATGACCACAAAACATGATACAAAACACATGATGTTTACACACTAGCATAGAATCGATGTGTCCAAACGAATGGAATTGAATGAATGGGTGAGAACTAGAAATAAAATAATTATAATCCAAACACTCAAATATGTTCAAGAAGTTATAATTGACCGCAAAACTTTATCAAACTAAGCTTTAGACTTAAATGAAAAATAAAGTTGAACTTAATGAACAAAACAAACACAATGCACACAAGCTTAAAACTTTAATGATTCTACAAAACAATAGAGTCATGACAAAATAAGTATAACTATGACACGTTGTCATTACGGAACCCCGTTAATATTTCCATCCAAACTCCCTCAAAATAATTATTTTCTTTTCTTTTTAACGGATATATCAAACTAAACAAATTGGCCCATTTTTGGTATATTATTCTTTTTATTTCCTTTATTTGTTTCAGGCCCTTTTCAAACGGAGGTTGTCACAACGTGATTATTATTCACTCGGATCCCTTTCCTGTGTTCACTCATCCTTTTTTTTAATATATAACAAATTTCTCACGGGAAATAGTTTTACATGAACAAATCCTCCATAGTTAAATAAATATATAGATGATAAGATTGATACGAGAACATCACACCAAGCTCAACTGTACATCATGAAGTCATAATCCAATAAGCTCGTTCATGTGTGTGTGTGGAGGCATGAACAAAGTCGAATCCATAAAGCAAGTCAAGTTCGAAATAACTCTATAAACATGGTTAAAATCAACATAACCATTTAAAGTCATAAGCAAATGTCCATACCCCATGGAAATTGCATAATGAATTCAATTCAAACACACCAATATACCACACCAAAATGTGTACAACTAAAATACACAAAGAATCGAAAATATTTTTCGATTTTTCAAAATATTTTTCAAAAAAGAAAATCTTTTTGAATCTTTAAAAAACATATAAAACCAAAAATCATTTTGTATTTTTTTAAATACGACCCAATGAAAAAAATATAATACAAAAATTACACATGTCATAACACTAGAAAAAATATATCAGGAAGCACACCTAGTGTATGATAAACAAATCATGCAAGCAATCATTCATATGATATGGCAAGAGAAGAATCATGTGAAAGCATGTGATAATCAACTAGTATACCATCTAGCGCCTCTACAATTGATTTCCTAACCCAAATAGATGTAAAATGTCGAATAGGGGATTCGGGAACCAATGACACACTAGACTTCAACTTCCTAGGACCTCTTCCAAGATCAAAATAAAAAGGCCTAAGGTGACCTTTCCTACCACAATGTGAACATATGTCAATGGGAGGAATGTTACCTATGGTTTGACCTTTTCGACTGTCTGTGGGTCTGGTTGACTGTGTAAAATAAACAATCGTCTTGGCTTTGACAAAGGAAGAATTAGAACACGATGAGCCATTACCATCACTACACAAACTACTCGGGTCTTTTAAATCATTTTTCAACTTCAAATTTTTTTACTCAAGCAAAGAATTAAACTCTTACAATTTTACGGACTCCTACATATTTTCAACCCATATAAGGTTATCATGCTCCCCCTTAATTAAAGCCAACATTTCCCTAAGAGTCTTCTCAGGTGTCTTAAAATCACTGATAAAAATATTTTTATCCTCTTTGGCACAAACACAAACCTAGAATTTTTAAAGTCCTCAAATTATTTTTCTAAAAATAGGACTCTATCATCACTCTCCTTTTTAGACAAAGTCATAGTCCAAAGCAATAAATTTCTCACGTTAAAAATCTTTTTTATTTTGAACCGTTTCCAAAAGATCCATAGAGAATTTAAAACAACAATTTTCTTTTTCCAAAACAATAATTCTTTTCGCAAGCATCAAATTCAAACGATTTATATCGTCAAAACAAGGAGAATCCTTCGATAGTAAAAAGAAGCACAGGAGTGATGAAAACTCAATCACCCAATAAGAAGGTAAACAAGATCAAACATAATAAATTAATGCAACCTACTCAGATACCACTTTCAACCGAGAACCCTCGCAAAGGGTGATTTTAACAAAAAATTACAACATCAATTTTAAATATGTGGAAGCTAATTTTAAATCGATTTTATCTTATTTATCCGAAGTATGCAACTATGTGATAAAACAGATAAATCAAATGACGCAAATAACTCAGGTGAAGATTCAGGAAAAAATCCCAAAGTGAAAAACCTTTATTCACTTAGAAATTTACAAGAAAGTCGACTTACAGACTACTTGATCCCCCATAAGCATAACGCGACATTCTTAAAAAATCTATGCGTAATAACTATGGCACTCACAAGAGTCACATGATCGTAGTTCTCCAAATTGGACTCAACCTTCATTCTTCATCAGTGAATCCCCGCAGGTATCACAAGTCAACAACAGAGAGACTCTTCACCAAGGTGTATGAAAGAGATACACACAAAAATTTGAAGAAATTTTGCACTAGATATGGAAAAACGTCACTGGAAAAACTCTTGAAAATTGATTCATGAAACCGGTATTTATAACAAAGTTAATTCGACGCGCCGTTCAAGTGAGATGTTGATTTCGTTTGAACGACATAAGATGTTGTTTGAACTCGCGACATTAGATGTCACTTGATAAATGCATCACACGACATTCAGTGTCGTTCGAGCGACATTAAAAAACTTTATTTAGAACGGATTCCATTATCATGTCATTTGATAACTTACTTCAAGTGACCAAAAAATGAGCTACGCGCGAGATCAAATAGTTTTGAAAAAAATATTATTTTTGAAAAAAATCTTTTTAAAATCATTAAAAAAAACCATTCGTTTTTTTATAATAATTAAACATCTCAAATACAATTCTATGGATTAATTCTAACTCTAAATCAGTTTATACCTTTCAGGATTTTGGGAAGTCTTCAGACTTGGAGATGCTTGAGTTTGGTTTGTCTTCTCGGTGAACTAGCCTGGCGTTATGCTATGAACAGCGTCAGAAAAATTGTTCTTACAAATATCCTCCTTTAGCTATTCTGGCACAAAACAAAGAAATAGACCAAACAAAAAAAATTCAAATTCAAATCTCCTATTATAAAAAGTACTAACACCCTTCCCAACCCTAGAACGGAACGACATAAGTCTCTATGCCATCAAACTTTATCTCCGTCTGTATGTCTTTAAATCCAAAAATGAGTAACTACACACATGAAACAACAAACATATACCTTCATGAAGCATTATGTTTGAAAAAAAATATAATTCGTAAATAAAACCCTAATAATTAAAAAATCATCAAAAAACTCCATTTTAATTTTCTCTCCTCCTTTATTTTTATCGAAATAGACAAATATATAAAGAAGTAGAAATAATAAACATGAAATACGGTGAATCACGATAAAGAAAATATATCATCACAAAAGATGCAAATCAAGCATGTGTAATGATCACCTTAAATCCAAACACACCACCTAATTCGGAAAATTTTCCAATTTTTTCAAAAAATGAAAATTTCACAAATACAACAAACATACCATATATAATATATGAAAAATATGTCAATGCAAATATTGCACACATATATAGGTATACACGACCACAAAACACACGTGATTTGCACACTAGCATAGTATTGATGTGTCCAAACGTGTGGAATGGAATGAATGAGTGTGAACTAGAAGCAAAAGAATTATAATCCAAACACTTAAATATGTTGAAGAAGTTCTAATTGACCGCAAAACTTTATCAAACTAAGATTTAGCCTTAATTAACAAATAAAGTTAAACTTAATGAAGAAAACAAACATAACTCAATCAAACCTAGAATTTTAATGATTCTACAAATCAATAGTGTTATGACAAAATAAGTATAACTAGGATACATTGTCATTATGCAACCCCGTTGATATTTCCATCCAAACCTCCTCAAAATAATTTATTTCTTTTCTTTTGAATGAATATATCAAACTAAACAAATTGGCCCATTTTTGGCATATTATTATTTTTCTTTCCTTAATTTTTTTTCGGGCTCTTTTTAAGTGGTGACTTTCACGGCGTGATTATTATTTCCTCGCATCCCTTTCTCGCATTTACTCATCATTTTTTTAATATAAAAAAAATTCCTCATCGGCAATGGTTCTTACATGCACAAATCCTCCATAGTCAAATATACACATTGGTGACAACATTGTTAAAAGAAAATCTCACCAGTATCAAATGGACATCATGAATCCAAAATCCAATAAGCTCGTGCATGTGTGTGTGGAGGCATGAACAAAGTCGAATCCATAAAGCAAGTCAAGATCTAAGCATTTAAAGTCATAACCAAATGTCATAGCCATATGAAAATTGCGTAATGAATTTAATCCAAACACACTAATATGACACACCAAATGTGGAAAACTAAAATACACAAAGAACTGAAAATCTTTTTGGATTTTTCAAAATATTTTTTAAAAACCAAAATATTTTCGTATTTTTCAAAAATCTATAAAACCAAAAATATTTTTGTATTTTTTTTAAATATTATTCAATGAAAAGTATATAATACAAAAATTACACATGTTATAACACTAGACAAAATATATCATGAAGCACAACTAGCGTATGCAAAGAAACCATCCAAGCAATCATTCATATGATATGGAAAGATAAAAATCATGTGCAAGCATGTGAGAATCAACTAGTTTACCATCTATAACCTCTAAAAGTGATTTCCTAACCCAAATAGATGACAAACGTTGAATAGGGGTTTCGGGAACCAACGGGACACTAGACTTCAACTTCCTGGGACCTCTTCCAAGATCAAAATAAAAAAGCCTAATGTGACCTTTCCTACCACAATGTGAACATGTGTAAATGGGAGGAATGTTACCTACGGGATGACCTTTACTAACGTCCATGGGTTTGGTTGACCCTTTAAAACAAACAATCATCTTGGCTTTGACAAAGGAAGCATTAGAACACGACGAGCCATTACCATCACGAAACAAACAACTTGAGTGTTTTAAATCATTATGCAACTTCAATTTCTTTTTCTCAAGAAAAGAATTAGACTCTTCCAATTTTAGGGACTCCTTCTTCATATGTTCAACCATTCGTTGACAGTTATCACGCTCCCCCTCAATAAAATCCCTAAGAGTCTTCTCATGTTCCTTAAAATCATCGATTAAAATATTTTTATCCTCTTTGGCACAAACACAAGAAGTAGTGTGCTTGTGTTCAAATTAAGAAATTATTTAATTAAACTCAGTATTTCAATTTAAATCCAAAACATGCATCAAGGTGTGATTGAAGAAGATGAAATCATGCAAGAACATTCAAAGACACATAGGTGAGGAAAAATCCACCAAAGGGGCAAAACCTTTTTATTTTTCACTATAATTTTGTAAGATACAGTTACACGGATTATAACGAAAAACAAGTGAGACACATAAATACCCATAGGTGTCGGTTCTGATGATGTCGGCTAAAATATCCCTTACGAACTCCAGGTGAGCAGCAATGAAGAATAAAGAAGGCTTCTCCACAAATATGAACAAAGGCAAAGCAGTGTTCTTGGGTTTCAAAAGGATTCACAAAAGTATGAGAATGATGTGTGAATCAAAACATGAGTTTTGGGACTAAAAAATATGAAGACTTTAGCTAAAAGAACTCTCAAAATCGTCTCTCCAAGTGTTGAAAAATAACTCCCCTGAAGTTGGCTTTCATAAGGAAACCCAAAATAATTTTAAGTCATAGGGACTCTTTCCAGCGTCAGGTACTCCGAACCGATTCAACTTGTACCTCGAATCGATTTTCCCCCCAAGCCGATTTGGCCTTCGGTTCGCGAAACTTCCCTTATTTTGGGGCTAAAATCACACAACATTCTTCCAAGTATTTTTTCTCGGAATTTTCTCCATTTTCAAAGGGCCATAACTTCTTCACCGTACTCAGATTGAGGTGTCATTTCTTCAAGTATCTTCATGGCATCGAGATCTTTAACTTTCCAGTTGACCAGACCTCCGGATTGTGGCTATAAAATTACTAATATTCCCTTTAACTTTGTTATCTTGCTTTTCCTTCATTGTTTTGACTTCTCTTGCGTTCCACTTGCATAAAGTCCCTAAAAATGTGGAACGTGAAGTCATTGAGGCAGATATAGAACACTTAATGAAGATGTTGAATGCTTAATTCCTAGAATTCGGATAGAGGTCGTCACGTGAGATCGTGAAGAGACGTGCCTTTTTGTAGTGGCATACGACATACACAAATGTAAGAAATCGTACTTGAGAAAAATATCCTTACAAATCTCCCCCTATGTCTATGCCGGTACGAAATAAAAAATCCGAATTATTATCATTCAATTGACCTATACAAATCTACCCTCCCATGAACCCAAAATTGGAAAGATACAAATGAATAAGTCTTCATCGTTTGTTCTTCAAATCATCAAAAATCTCAAAGATTTTCTCATTAGGGTGTGCAATTATGTGATCATCAATGTATTACCTACACACATGAGATAAATCAAATACCAAGTTATGTATCAAGTTTAAAATGAGATAAACATAGATACCACCATAAAACAAATCTCTAAATCTCAAAACTCCCCCATAATATGATAATTCTTTCTCCCTCTTTTTATTATGTCCCCAAATAGACAGAAATGAGAAGCTGAAATAAATGAAAATGGAGAATGTCACAAGGTAAAAAAACCTTTCTATTTATGAATTTTTCAAAAAATTTCACACAAAAATAAAATAAAATAAAGAATCACACCACGAAAGAACACAAAAATAACCAAGTCGATGATAGCGAAAATGAATGGGTGTGATCAAATTCAATAGGAAAATCAATGCATACAAACATGACATATGTGCACGATGAATATCGGATACTCCAAACGAATGAACTCAACATCTACCTTAGGTGTAAAAAATGAAAATATGAGAAATTGACTCAATCAAATGAACAAATCAAAACTCAGTGATTTCCACACCAATAACGTCCAAAACGATTTAATGTTTTTTCAGGACTTTCAAGGAAGTGCAAACTCGTTTAAATTCTCCAACCAAACTCCCTCGGATATATATTTTGAATAGAGGTGATCTAAATTCTCAAACTTTGGAGAATTGATGGTGAAACCTAAATGGCCCATATTTGGCATGAATTTCTTTTTATTGCCTTTAAATTTTTTCAGGCTCTTTTAACCTCCCGGACCCCGGATAATAAAATTCCTCAATTTTTTTAGGTCCGATTTAATGGTGTCTTAATCTCAAAGGATAGATCATTACCTTTCATAGCTCTTCACCATTTAAAAAATAATAATCTCACCAAACGGTTTTTACATGCATTCCAATCTTGTCAAGTTTTATCGCATATGGTTCGTTGTATAGATAGAATTGCGATGGAAACACCCAAGCTAATATGAGATAGAAAAGTACAATAATCAAATAAAATCGTGCATGTGTCCAATAAAGGAGATATGAGTAAAACATGTAGAAAGATATCACTAATCACATCTCAAAGACTCCAAACAGTGTAAAGCACATGGATACAATGATGTAGCATCTCAAATCACTATCAAACAGTCACATGGATAAATGGAATGAAATTTGTGACTCGGCTATCTTAAATGCTCATCCATAAAAGGTGAAAATAAAATACAAAAATATTTTTGTGCTTTTCTAAAAAATTTCTAAAATAAATTCTTTTTGGATTTTCCAAAAACAAGTATAAAAACAAAAAATAATACACGTGATACAAACTAGCAATAGGAAGCATATGATATGACCAAGATAAAGCATCCTATCCTAGACACGGACCAACCCCTTAGTCAACTGTGCAAATCACTAAATACTTCCTAAGACTCTCAAATCTAAGGGCATCTAAAGGTTTCGTGAAAATATCGACTAACTGACGATCGGTGGGAACGAAACTCAGAGATACGACTTTCTCCTCAACTAACTGACGTATAACGTGCTCCCGTATCCCAATGTGCTTTGTTTGTGAATTTTGAACTGGATTAAAGTATATGTGTGTGTCGCTCTCATATTATCAGAGAAAATGGTCATAGTGTCCTGTGAAATCCCATAATCCTCTAATATTTGCTTCATCCACAGGTATTGCGTGCAATAACTCCCGGTGGTAATGTGCTCAGCCTCCGTTGTGGACAAAGAGATGGAGTTTTGCTTCTTTCTCATCCAGGAGAGAAGAGCATAACCAAAATAGAAACACCCACCAGACGTGCTCCTATAACCATCTACATTCCCGACCAAATTGGCATCCGAATAGGTGAACAAACGGTCATTGGTATCAAAGGAATAGAAAATATCGTATGAGAGAGTACCACTCACGTATTTGATAATATGTTTTAGAGAGAGTAAGTGTGACTCTTTCGGGGACGCCTGATATCGCGCATAAACATCAACACTAAAGGCTATGTCAGTACAACTAGCAGTCAAGTAAATAAGACTACTTATCATACTCTGATACAGGGTTTGATCTACGTCCTTTCCTGAAGTGTCCTTACTAAGCTTGATAGAAGTAATCATAGGTGTACGTGCATGCTTAGCAAAGTCTAAACCAAATTTCTTCGCTAGCTCTCTATCATACTTGGATTGGGAGATGAACATCCCATCCTCTAGATGGCGAACATGGAGACCAAGGAAGAACGTAAACTCTCCTACCATGATCATCTCAAACTCACATTTCATCTCCTCCTCAAAGTGGTGAGCATGCTGGGAGAAAGTGGATCTAAAGACTATGCTGTTCACATAGACCTGGGCAACCAAAATAGCACTGTCATCTCTTCTGACGAACAACGTAATATCAACTCCCCCTCTATTGAAGCCTTTGGCTAAGATATAGGAAGTGAGCCTCTCGTACCAAGCACGAGGTGCTTGCTTCAAACCATACAAGGCTTTCCTCAAATAGTAGACGTGCTTCGGGTTCTTAGGGTCTTCAAACCCTTTTGGTTATTCCACATAAACCTCCTCCTATAGAATGCCATTAAGAAAGGCACTCTTGACATCAATCTGATGTAACTTGAAGGGCAGATGGTATTCGATGGTGAGTAGTAAGCGGACAGACTCATGCCTCACAATAGGAGAAAATGTCTCACCAAATTCTACACCCTCTATCTGTGTGTAGCCTTGAGCGGCCAGGCTAGCTTTGTTTCTGATTATGGTGCCTTTTTCATCCATTTTATTCTTGAAAATCCACCGGATATAATTTATATTAGTTTCACTAGGTCAAGGGACAAGTTCCCACACATTATTCTTTTTAAACTGAAGCAACTCATCTTGCATGGCAGATATCCAGTGTTCATACTTGATTACTTCTTTGTGATTCTTGGGCTCAACTTTGGACGTGTAGAAAAAATGTCTAACAACGTTCTCTAGATGAGCACGAGTCTTGACCCCTAAAGTGGGATCGCCAATAATGGTAGAGGGATTATGACTCTTGCGAACCCAAGCAAGTGTGTCCCCTAACACAGGAGTAGGGTCCATAAGGTGTGGGTGAGGGACAAGTAAATCGCTACTAGAAAAGTCCTCATCCTCACACTAAATGTTAGGATCAATAAACGTCGAGGGTTCGTCATCTTAAACGGTGACGTTTACTGAATCCATAACCTTAGAGATCTTCAGGTTAAAAACCCGGTACGCTCTACTATTTGATGAATATCCTAGCAATATTCCCTCGTCGCTCTGAGAGCCAAACTTTTCTAATTGCTATTTATCCCGTAGGATGTAACATTTACTCCCAAAGACCCAAAAATATGCAAGGTTGGGTTTCTTTACAGTCCACAATTCATAAGGCGTCTTAAGTGTGTGTGGACGAAGGTAAACCCTATTCACCGTGTGGCATGCAGTAGATGCTGCGTGTGACCAAAATCTCCTAGCAACCTTACGACCTAGCAGCATAGATCTCGCCATTTCTCGAATCTTCCTATTCTTTCTCTCAACAATCCCATTTTGCTGAGGAGTCTTCACAGCAAAAAACTCATGTTTGATTCCAAGGTTATCACATTAATGATCTACCTTTGCTTCCTTAAATTTTGTGTCGTTGTCACTACGTATCCTGTCAATAGTACCTTCATGTTGATTTTGTAGGACACGACCCTTAGTCGTTAAAAACTCTACAAGATAGGATTTCTCTCTCAGAAAACCTACAATAGAATATCTGGAGAAATCATCCACCATCACAAGGATATACCTCTTACCACTAAAACTCTCAGTACGAGTAGGACCCATAAGATCCATGTGAATCAACTCAAGTACACGGGAGGTGGTAATGGAATTCAACTTCTTATGAGGGCTACGGATTTTCTTTCCGGGCTGACAGGGCCCACAAACCATGGAAGTCGTCTTTCCAAGTGATGGTAAGCCACGTACTAGGTAGTTTTTAGCTAAGTGTGTCAAATCTCCAACGTTCACATGACCTAGACGTTGGTGCCACAGATCCATAGGAGTGATTATGGCATTGTTGCAGACAAGTGAGGATGTGGGCAGAGTCCCATAGAAATTATCCTCCGTCCTCTCCCCTTGCAATAAAAGTTTACCAGCTTGATTATAGACATTACATGTGTCCCGATCAAACTTTACGGCAAAGTCAGCATCGCACAGCTGGCTAATGCTGAGAAGGTTTGCATTCAAACCTTTGACGTACAAAACATTCTCTAGCTTAGGAAATCCTGGTAACTTTACTGTACCTCATCCTACAATGCTAGACTTGCTCCCATCTCCAAAGGTGACTCTACCTTCCTTATACACCTCTAGGTAGGTAAAAAATGAGACATCAGTTGTCATATGTCTGGAGCACCCACTATCAAAATACCACTGTGAGGTATTATGTGATTTGAGAGCGACATGAACAACAAGGGCCTTTTCATCTTTCTTAGGTACCCAATAAGTGGTAACCTTTTGTTTACCCTTGATGTTATTAGTTTTAGCCATAATGCGGGAAGCATTCACTGATGGCAAAGACATTCGGCAGAATTCCTCCATCAAACTCTGTGGTGTGGTAGCTAAAAACTCAACAAGCTCTCTCAAGCTGAAAAAATCATCAGTACGATGTGGTGGAGCAGTAGTACATTGTGTACGATCCAAACTATAGCAAAACTCCCTCAGGTGGTCTTTTCTTTTGCAGTACGTACAGAAGAATACAATTTTAGGCGAACCTGGGTTTGATTTTCTTGGTCAAACTCTCCTTCGTGGTTTTTTATGATGGCCATATGGAGTCGTACTAAACTCAGGAACTCATCGAGGTGCAATTTGGGAAGAGGAGGAACCATCATAACCTATTACCTACCTATCACCAAAACCTAAACCGGGGCAGAGGATCATCTTTCCCATCTTTCCTGATTTATCCTCGATTTAAACCTTGACTTCCAGTGCTTTCTCAATATCATGAGTAAGATGGGCAACAAGGTCTTCTAGTTTCTTCCAAGTCTCCAGGGAGGAATGGCGCTCACTCGTAAGACTAGCCACTTGTTTAGTCAAATCCCCTTTCTCTTTATCAAAACCAATATCTCTCTCTCCAAATAGTCTCTCTCTCTAAACAAACTTTGTTTCTCAACACAGGAAAACTCTCTCTCTCTCAAGGTAGTGTAGGTGGAGGACTCTCTCTTCTAAATCTTCCTCTAATGCGGTGATCCTAAGAACTAAATCTTTGTTATGCTTTTTTATTTTAAATGACTCATTATATAACTTAGCATAGACGCGTTGAAGATTGCTCTCGCTCTCACTTGCATCATCCTCCCCCTCACTCACATCGCTCTCACTGTCGAGGTGTCCCTGTGAAGCAACCTCCTCATCATCGTGAGGAGAACTAGAAGTACTCACATGACTAGCCATGAATGCGATGAATTTACACTCATGCGGTGACTCGTCTCCAAAGTCCACCGACTCGACCTCACTGTCATCACTAAGGGTAGCATTAAGGACAACTTTGCCCTTTTCTCTGTTCAACCTAGTAGCACACTCAAAAGCTCTATGACCCCTATCGTCCCACTCATAGCATCTCTCACTCTCTTTCTTAGGAGGATCTTCAAAATCATTTTTATTTTTCTCTTCGAACTTATTTTTATCTTCGAAATTATTTTTCTCAAACTTCTTTTTATCTTTGAAATTACCATTTTTCTTGAATTTGAGATTTTTCTTGAAATTTTTACCAAATAGGGCCAAGTCATCTAAATCAAAGTCACACTCAGAATCTGACGTTTCTATCTCCCTTTTTCTAGATGACTCTACCCTCTTTCTTGACGACCACTCACTCTTTCTCTCCTGGGCATCAAGTGCAATTCCCTTATCTTTAGGCTTAGCAGATTTAGGAAACGTATCAATTTCATACATTTGTAAGTCTCCTACCAGTTTTTTCCAAATTTAAGTGTCTTTAAATTATCCATAGAATTTAGCACAGTGACTTTAGGTATAAAACGCTTAGGTAGTGATCTTAGAATCTTTTTAACAACTCTAGCATTAGGAATGTGTTCACCAAGATTAAAGCTAGTGTTTACAATATCAGAAAACCTAGCATAAAATTCATCAAAACATTCAATCTCAAGCATGGTGTTGGTTTCAAATTGAGTTGTTAAATTTTGCAGTTTAGACTCTTTCGCAGCATTAGTTCCTTCATGGTAAGTTATAAAATATCCCATGCCTCTTTTGACGTGGTGCACGTCATTATGCATCGAAACTCGTCAGGTGTGACGGATCCGAAAATAGCACTTAAATCCTTTGAATTAAAAGATGACATTTAAATTCTTCCCCAGTCTAAGTAGTGACATAATTTAAACTAGTCACGTTCTTAATATAGATGGAGGGAGGTGTCCACCCTCTTTCAACAAAAATCTAGACTCTTTCATCAATGGCCTTTAATGAAGATTTCATGCGGGCTTTCCAGTAAGCATAATTAGTCCCGTCAAAAACTAGCATTTTATTATATAATTTCTCCATTATGAACACGCCCTTTTTTCAAAAAATCATTTTTTAAAGAAAATTGATATCTTAGAAAAATTATGCGGAAGATTACACGGTATTATTGTGTAATTGCCTTTGATAACAATTTGAAGGAGTGCGCTTGCGTTCAAATTAAGAAATTATTTAATTAAATTCAGTTTTTCAATTTAAATCCTAAACATACATCTAGGTGTGATTGAAGAAGATGAAATCATGCAAGAACATTCAAAGACACATAGGTGAGGAAAAATCCACCAAAGGGGCAAAACCTTTTTATTTTTCACTATAATTTTCTAAGATATAGTTACACGGATTACAATGAAAAATAAGCGTGACACAGAAATACCCGCAGGTATCAGTTCTGATGTCGTCGGCTGGAATCTCCCTCAGGAACTCCAGGTGAGCAGTAATGAAGAAGAAAGACGGCGTCTCCAAAAATATGAACAAAGGTGCAGAAATGTTCTTGGGTTTCAAAAGGATTCACAAAAGTATGGGAATGATGTGTGAATCAAAACATGAGTTTTGGGACTCAAAAATATGAAGACTTTAGCTAATAGAACCCTCAAAATCGTCTCTCCAAGTTTTGAAAAATAACTCCCTCGAAGTTGGCTTTTATAAGGAAACCAAAAAGAATTTTAAGTCACGGGGACTCTTACCAGCGTCAGGTACCCCAAACCGATTCAGCTTGTACCTTAAACCGATTTGTCCCCCGAACTGGTTCACCCTTCAGTTCGCAAGGCGTAGTTGGTTTTGGGGCTAAAATCACACAACATTCTTCCAAGGTTTTTTTCTCTGAATTTTCTCCATTTTCAAAGGGCCATAACTTCTTCACCGTAGCTTGGATTGAGGTTTCGTTTCTTCTAGTATCTTTGTGGCATCGAGATCTTCAAATTTTGAGTTTCCCATACCTCCGGATGGTGGTTGTAAAATTACCAAAATTCCCTCGAACTTTGTTATCTTTCCTTTCCTTAATTACTTTGACTTCTCTTGCGTACCACTTGCATAAAGTCCCTAAAAATGTGGAACGTGAAGTCGTTGAGGAATATATGGAACACTTGATGGAGATGTTGAATGCTTGATTCCTAGAATTCAGATAGAGGTTGTCATGTGAGATCATGAAGATACGTGCCTTTTGTAGCGACATACGACATACACAAATGTAAGATATCTGACTTGAGAAAAATGTCCTTACAACACAAATCCTATAATTTTTAAAGTCCTCCCACTCTTTTTCTAAAAATAGGACTCTATCATCACTCTCATTTTTTGATAATTTTAAAGTAACAAAGTCATAGTCCAAAGCAACAAATTTCTCAAGATAAAATCTCTTTGATTTTGAACTGTTTGCAAAAGATCCATAGAGGATTTAAAACTACAATTTTCTTCTTCCAAAACTTTAATTCTTTTCACAAACGTCAAATTCAAACTATTTATATCATAAAGACAAGGAGAATCCATCAAGAGTAAAAATAAGCACAGGAGCGATGAAAACTCAATCACCCAAAAACCAGGTTTAGAAGATCAAACAAAATAAATAAGTGCAACCCGCTCTGATACCACTTGTAAGAGCGAGAACACTCACAAAGGGTGATTTACAAAAAATGCAACACAAATTTTAAATATGCATAAGTGACTTTTAAACCGATTTTATCTTGTTTATCCAAAGCATACAACTATGTGATAAAACAGATAAATCAAACCACGTAAATAACCCAGGCCAAGATTCAGGAAAAAATTCCATGGTGAAAAATATTTATTCACTTGAAAATTTATAAGAGAGTCGACTTACAGAATAATTGATCCCCCACAAGCATAAGGCGCTATTATTTAAAAATATCTAAGGAACAAATATGACGCTCGTAAGAGTCACATGACCGTAGTCCTTCAAATTAGCCTCTCCTTTCGTTCTTCAGCAGTGAATCTCCGCAGGTATCATAAGTCAACAATGGAGAGCCTATCCACCAAGGTGGATGCAAGAGATACAAAAATTTCTAGGGTTCTAAAATAATTCACAAGAATCATATTCTAGGGACCATAGTTGTTAATTCAAAAAGTGTTTTGACACACAAAAACTTCAAGAAATTGTTCGTTAGATATGCAGAAACGTCACTGGAAAAAACTCTTGAAAAATTGATTCACGAAACAGGTATTTGTAACAAAGTTTGTTCGGCACATCATTCGAATGAGATGTTCATTTTGTTTAAACGACATAAGATGTTGTTTGAAAGACCTCTTCACACGACATTAGATGTCGCTAGATAAATGCTTCGTACGACATTCAATGTCGTTTGAGCGACATTAAAAAAACTTTGTTCAAAACTCATTCCAGTATCATGTCGTGTGATAACTTACTTCAAGCGACCTAACTACGAGCTACGCCCGAGATCAAACAGTTTTGACACAAAAATTATTTTCGTACAAATTCTTCGTAAAATCATTAAAAAAATCACTTTCGTCTTTTTGAGAAAAAATAAACATTCCAAATATAATTCTATGAATTAATTCAAACTCTAAATCGTTTTATACCGTTCGAAATGTTGGAAAGTCTTCAAACATGGAGATGCTTGAGTTCGGTTTGTCATCTTGGTGAACTAGCCTAACGTTATACTATGAATAACATGAGAATAATTGTTCTTACAAATCTCCCATTTTGGCTATTTCAATACAAAATAAACAAATAGACGGAACACCAAATTAAAATCAAAATCTCCTAATATAAAACATACTAACACTCTTTCCAACACTAGAACGGAATGACATAAGTCTCTTTGTCTTTAAAATTCACCCTCTTCCCTTTTAAACTTTGTCTTCATATGTGAGTCTTTAAACCCAAAAATGAGTACCTACACACATGAGATAACGAACATATACCTTCGTGACGTATCGAGTTTGAAAAAAAATATATAATTCATAAATAGAAACTTCCCCGTAATTCAAAGTCATCAAGAAACTCCATTTTAATTTGCTCCCCCCCCCCCCCCCCCCTTTATTTTTATCTAAATAGACAAATATAAAAATAAAGTAGAAACAATAAACATGAAGTACGGTGCATCATGAGGAATAAAAGATATAATAACAAAAGATGTAAATTAAGCATGTGTAATGACCACCTCAAAGGCAAATACATCACGTAATTTTGAAAATTTTCAAGAAATGAAAATTCCACAAATACAACAAACATACCAAATATATAATGTGCAAAATATATCAATGCAAATCAGACACACATATATAGGTATAAATGACCACAAAACACGACACAAAACACATGAGCTTTACACACTAGCATCGTATCGATGTGTTCAAATGAGTGGAATGGAATGAATGGGTGAGAACTATAAACAAAATAATTATAATACAAACACTCAAATATGTTTAAGAAGTTTTAATTGACCGCAAAACTTTATCAAACTAAGCTTTAGCCTTAACTGACAAATAAAGTTGAACTTAATGATCAAAATAAACACAATGCACACAAGCCTAAAATTTTAATGATTCTACTAATCAATAGCGTCATGAAAAAATAAGTATAACTAGGATACCTTATCATTATGAAAACCCGTTAATATTTCCATCCAAACCCCCTCAAAATAATTATTTTCTTTTCTTTTGAATGAATATATCAAACTAAACAAATTGACAAATTTTTGGCAAATTATTCTTTTTATTGCCATAATTTGTTTCGGGATCTTTTCAAACAGATGCTTTCACGACGTGATTATTATTCACTCGTACCCCCTTTCCCGTGTTCACTCATCTGTTTTTTTTAATATAAAACAAATTCCCCTCGGGCAATAGTTCTTACATGCACAAATCCTCCATAATTAAATAAACACGTAGATGACAAGATTGATAGGATAACATGACACCAATCCCAATTGTACATCATGAATTCAAAATCCAATATGGTCATCATGTGTGTGAGTGTGTGGAGGCATGAACAAAGTCGAATCCATAAAGCAAGAAAAGTTCGAAACAACTTCATAAACATGGGTAAGATCAATCTATATACTTAAAGCCATAACCAATTGTCCTCACCCCATGAAAATTGTGTAATGTATTCGATTCAAACACACCAATATGCCACACAAAATGTGTAAAACTAAAATACAAAAAGAATCGAAAATCTTTTTGGATTTTTCAAAATATTTTTCAAAAATATATAAAACCAAAAATCTTTTTGATTTTTTTTTTTAATATGACTCAATGTAAAAAATGTAATACAAAAAGTACACATATCATAACACTAGAAAAAATATATCAGGAAGCACAACTAGCGTATGACAAACGAACCATGCAAGAAATCATTCATATGATATGGCAAGAGAAGAATCATGTGTAAGCATGTGAGAATCAACTAGTTTACTATCTAGAACCTCTAAAAGTGATTTCCTAACCTAAATAGATGTCAAACGTCGAATAGGGATTTCGGGAACCAACGGGATACTAGACTTCAACTTCCTAGGACCTCTACCAAGATCAAAACAAAAATGCTTAAGGTGACATTTCCTACCACAATGTGAACATGTGTAAATGGGAGGAATGAGACCTATGGGTTGACCTTTTATAACGTTCGTGGGTTTGGTTGACCCCCTAAAACAAATAATTGTCTTTGCTTTGACAAAGGAAGCATTAGAACACGACGAGCCATTACCATCACTACGCAAACTGCTCAAGTATTTTAAATCATTTTTCAACTTGAGAATTTTTTACTCAAGCAAAGAATTAGACTGTTCCAATTTTAGGGACTCCTTCTTCATATGTTCAACCATTTCTAGACGGTTATCATGACCCCCTTAATAAAATCAAACTTTTCCCTACGCATTTTCTCACATGCCTTAAAATCATCGATTAAAATATTTTTATACTCTTTGGCAAAAACACAAACCCTACAATTTTTTAACTACTTCAATTCTTTTTTTGAAAATCGAACTTTATCATCACTATCATTTTTGGAAAATTTTAAAGTGAAAAAGTCATAGTGCAAAATAATAAATTTCTCACGATTAAAATCTTTTTGATTTTGAACCATTTTCAAAAGATCCTTAACAGATTTAAACGATAATTTTTGTAAGGACATTATTTTATAAGTTCATTATCAATTAATTATGTCGTATACCGTTACAACCGTCGAAGAAGTTCAAGAGAAATCTACATCAAGACGGATTAGAACATATCAAGGTTCTTCATCAAAAAGCCTCCGCAAAGTTTACTTTGGTAAGGTAATATTTTAAATACCTTAACTTTCCCTTAGAGCTTTGGGATATTTATTCAAAATATTTTCTAAGTATTGGAGAGGAATTTTTCGTCAAAATTTGAGAATGATTATTTTTTCTAAGTCCTTTAGTGTGCATCATTTTTTATGCCAGGTCGTTAAATCAAGATGTCATCTTGTTCGAGCAACATTTGATGTCGCATAATGTCATTCAAATGACATGTGTACCTCGTTCGCGCAGGATACCTATTTCGTTCGAGCGACTGAGGCGACGCATTTTTTTTTATAAATACTCATTAAATGGATTCATTTTCATTGACAAGTCCCAGCATTTTGAAAGACATAAAACTGCGAAACTGTAGAATACTTTTGACTTCTTCTTTTAGGGTTTAATCCCTTTTTGTTTTCAATTCACAAAAATCCCATATGCTTTGGTGAATTTTTTTAGTGTATGAGAACACACTTTGCTTTTGTTCATTCTTTGTGGGGAGAACTCCAAACCCGGAGAGCTGCGTGTTATTGTGTAGGGAGTCCTTATGATGATTTTAGACTGTGTGTCTGGACTGTACATCCTGGTGGTATAGTTGCGTGTGAACCACTATTGATTTCTAGCCGCTACTTTGAAGGTTTGACAAAGGCATCGTGCGTTACTCTTGTGGGCGAAAGCAATATGGTATGTAATTCGATGGTCTTGTAAACTTGTCAGAGTTCTAGAAATAAAAGGTTTTTTCCTTTCGGGATTTTTCCTGAATTTGGTGTTACTAATAACATGCTTTATTTATTTATCGTTTGACACACGTACACACGTAGTTGCATGTTTAGGGTCTTAATTAATTTTGTTTAAAAATAGACTCTAATTAAATAAGTGTGGCAAATTAGAAATTTGGGTATTAAGTCAATTATCACACCATCATATTTTACAAATTAGTATCAAGGAAGGTTACGCTAATTTATCGTGTATTCCTATTTTTCGCAAAATTGTGTTATATTGATTGTTTTGAAAAATCGATTTTGTGAAAAATCACAATTTTTCCAATGGAGCACTTATATAATCGGATACCCCCCCTTTGATGACACGAGGAATAGTTTTGATGATATAAATCATTTGAATTTGACGTTTGCTAAAAGAATTGAGTCTTTGGAAAAAAGACAATTCTCGTTTTGAATCCGCGATGGATCTTTTGCAAACGGTTCAAAATCGAACAGATTTTTGTCGTGAAAAATTTGTTTCTTTGGACCATGAATTTAATGCTTTGAAATTTTCCAAAAAGGAGAGTGATGATAGGATCCTATTTTTAGGAAAAAGAATTAAAGGTCCTCAAAAATTCGATGGTTTGTGTTTGTTCCAAAGAGGGCAAAAATATTTTAAGGAATGAGTTTCTGGCACGTGAAGAGACTCTTTGGGAAAAGTTTTCTTTAATTGAGGGGGAGCGAGATAACCTTCTAGGTTTGATTGATAATTTGAAGAAGGAGTCCCTCAGATTCGAAGAGTCTAATCCTTTGCTTGAGTCACAACTTTTGAAGTTATAAAATGATTTGACAGACTCGAGTAGGTTTGATAGTGATGGTAATGACTCGTTTTGTTCTCATGCTTCGAGTGTAAAATTCAAAACCATTATTTGTTTTATAGGGTCAATTAATCCCAAGGACATTAGAAAATATCACACTTTAGGTAACATTCCTCCCATTTACACATGTTCATATTGTGGTAGGAAAGGTCACCTTAGGCATTTTTATTTTGATCTTGGAAAAAGTCCTAGGAAGTTTATGTCTAGTGTTCCCTTGGTTACTAAATCCCCACATGACGTTTCACATCTATTTCGGTTAAAAAATCACTTTTAGAGGTACTAGATTGTAGACAAGTTGATTCATGTTTGCTTGCACATGATTATTCTCTTGCCATATCATATAGATGATTGTGTTTGCATGTTTGTCATACACTATTTGTAGTTTCATGATATATATATATATATATATATATATATATATATCTGTGTGTGTGTGTGTGTGTGTGTGTGTGTGTGTTTACTAGTGTTATGACATGTGTAATTTTTGTATAAATTTTTTCTTTTGAAAAATTTTGAGAAATGTAAAAAGATTTTCTAGTTTTTGAGTGTCCATTCATATTGTTTTGGGTCAAATTTGAAAATCTAAAAACTGTTTCGTATTTTTTTACACCGTTTATGGATGAAAACTTAGGATGATCGAGTCGCAACATCATTTTATTTTTTTCATGTGACTATTTGACAGTGTTTTGAGACAATATATCATGTCATCTTTGTGCTTTATAATGTTTGGAGTCATTAAGATGTAATTAGGTGTTACTTCCTACATGTTTACTCATGATTTCCTTTATTGAACACATGCACGGATTTGTTTTATTATTGTGCTTGCCTTATCACATGTTGGTTGGGTGTTTTCACTTCAATCATGTCCTTAAAATGAACCAGGTGCGATAAAACTTCATAAAAAGTTGTGCATGTAAGAGCCGTTTGTGAGGTTGTGTGCTTTATTTGAAAACGGGGAAGGGCTGCGAAAGGTTCACATTTGACCTTTGCTAATACTAAAACACCATTATATCGGACCTAGAAAATTGAGGAATTTTATTATCCGGGGACCAAAAAGGTTTAAAAGAGCCCGAAAAAATTTGAAGGCAATAAAAAGAAATTCATGCCAAAAAGCGGCCAATTAGATTTTGGCACAAATTCTCCAAAGTTTGAGAAATTAGTTTATACACCTCTAAAAGAAAATATATATGAGGGAGTTTGGATGGAGAATTAAAATGGGTTGGTGCGTCCTTGAAAGTCTTGAAAAGCGTTAAATAGCTTTGAACGTTATTGGTGTGGAAATCACTTTGACTTTGATTTGTTGAATTGTAAAAGACGATGTCATCTAAATTCAACAATTTTTACACGTAAAGATATTTTTGATGTTCATTCATTACGGGCACACTTATTCATCGTGAACATATGATTGATTGAGTTTATTTACCTATTGAATGTGTTCACACCCATTCATTTCGTTTCCTTGACTTGGTTGTTTGAGTTTAAATCCATGGTGTGATTTTTGTATCATTATTTTTGCTTTCAAAAAATTGAAAAATTCGAAAATAGTGTGTGAAATTTTTTGAGATACACCTTTGCATGCGCATAGTTTGATTCATGTTTCCTATGCATTTTATCGTGGCACTCTTCGATTTGATTCTTTCTTCTTATCTGCCTATTTGGGGACATCATAAAAAGGGGGAGAAAGAATTATTATGTAATGGGGGAGATTTAATTTATTAATGATTTATTCTTATATCAGTTCAAACTCGATGCATCGCGAAGGTTTTGTATTTATCTCATGTGTGTAGGTACAAATATTGAAGATCATTATGTTGTACACCCTAATGAGAAAAGCTTTGAGATTTGATGAACATTTTTGTAGAACACTTTGAGAACTTGCAAATTTGCACCTTTTCAGTTTTGATATTTATGGGAGGGTAAATTTGTATAGGTCAGATGGTATTTGATAATTCGGACATTTTTATATATGTACCGGCATAGACATAGGGGGATATTTGTAAGGGCATTATTTTTTAAGTCCGTTATCAATTAATTATGTCGTATACTATTACAACCGTCGAAGAAGTTCAAGAACAATCTACATCAAGACGCATCCAAATATATCAAGGTTCTTCATCAAAAAGCCTATGCAAAGTTTACTTTGGAAAGGTTATGTTTTAAATACTTAACTTTTCCCTTAGAGCTTTAGGATATTTTTCTAAAATATTTTCTAAGTGTTGGAGCGGACTTTTTCGTCAAAATTAAGGAATGAGTATTTTTTCTAAGTCCTGTAGCGTACCTCTTTTTTTATGCCATGTCGTTAAAGCAAGATGTCATGTCGTTCGAGCAACACTTGATGTCGCACGATGTCGTTCAAATGACACGAGTACGTCGTTCCCGCGAGATACCTATTTCGTTCGAGCAACTGAGGCGATGCGTTTTTCTATAAATACTCATTAAATGGATTCGTTTTCATTAAGAAGTCCCAATGTTTTAAAAGACAGAAAACTGCAAAACTGCGTAATGCTTTTGACTTCTTCTTTTAGGGTTTAATCCCTTTTTGTTTTCAATTCACAAAAATCCCATATGCTTTGGTGAATTTTTTTGGTGTTTAAGAACACTTTGTTTTTATTCATTCTTTGTGGGGAGAACTCTACAACCGAAGAGCTGCATGCTATTGTGGAGGGAGTCCTTGTGAAGATTTTAGACTGTGTGTCTTGACTGCAAGTTCGGGTGGTATAGCTGCGTGTGAACCACTGTTGATTTCTAGCCGCTACTTTGAAGGTTTGACGAAGGCACCGTGCATTACTCTTGTGGGAAAAAGCAAGATGGTATGTAATTCGATGGTCTTGTAAACTTGCTAGAGTTCTAGAAATAAAAGGTTTTGCCCTTCGGGGATTTCTCCTGTATTTGGTGTTCCGAATAACATGCTTTATTTATTTATGGTTTAACGCACGCACACACGTAGTTGCATGTTTAGGGACTGGATTAATTTGGTTTAAAAATCGACTCTAATTAAATAAGTGTGCCAAATTAGCAATTTGCGTATTTAATCAATTTTCACACCGTCAAGTTTTACAAATTGGTATCAGAGAAGGTTATGCTAATCTATTGCGTATTCCTATTTTTCGCAAAATCGTGTGATATTGATTGTTTTGAAAAATTAGTTTTGTGAAAAATCGCAATTTTTCCAATGGAGCACTTATATAATCGGACACCCCCCTTTGATGATACTAGTCAGATTTTTGATGATATAAATCATTTAAATTTGACGTTTGCTAAAAGAATTGATTCCTTGGAAAAAGACAATTCTCATTTTGAATCCACGATGGATCTCTTGCAAACGATTCAAAATCAAAGAGATTTTTATCGTGAAAAATTTGTTTCTTTGGAACATGAATTTAATGCTTTAAAATTGTCCAAAAAGGAGAATGATGATAGGGTCCTATTTATAGAAAAAGAATTAAAGGACCTTAAAAATTCGATGATTTGTGTTTGTGCCAAAGAGGGTAAAAATAGTTTAATGAATGAGTTTGTGGCACGTGAAGAGACACTTAGGGAAAAGTTTTCTTTAATTGAGGGGGAGAGAGATAACCTTCTAGGTTTGATTGATAATTTAAAGAAGGAGTCCCTCAGATTCGAAGAGTCTAATCCTTTACTTGCGTCACAAATTTTGAAGTTATAAAATGATTTGACAGCTCGAATAGGTTTGATAGTGATGGTAATGGCTCGTTTTGTTCTCATGCTTCGAGTGTAAAAGTCAAAGCCATTATTTGTTTTAGAGGGTAAATTAACCCCAAGGACGTTAGAAAAGATCACACTTTAGGTAACATTCCTCCTGTTTACACATGTTCATATTGTGGTTGGAAAGATCACCATAGGTGTTTTTGTTTTGATCTTGGAAAAAGTCCTAGAAAGTTTATGTCTAGTGTTCCCTTGGTTCTTAAATCCCCCATATGATGTTTCACATCTATTTGGTTTAGGAAATCACTTTTAGAGGCACTAGACTTTAGACAAGTTGATTCATGTTTACTTGCACATGATTCTTCTCTTGCCATATCATATAGATGATTGTGTTTGCATGTTTGTCATACACTAGTTGTAGTTTCATGATATATATATATATATATATATATATATATATATATATATATATAGTGTTATGACATGTGTACTTTTTGTATAAATTTTTTCTTTTGAAAAATGCAAAAAGATTTTCTAGTTTTTAAGTGTGCATTCATATTTTTTTGGGTCAAATTTGAAAATCCAAAAAGTGTTTTGTATATTGTTTACACCGTTTATGGATGAAAACTTAGGATGACTGAGTCACAACATCATTCCATTTTTTTCATGTGACTATTTGAAAGTGTTTTGAGATAATATATCTTGTCATCTTTGTGCTTTATAATGTTTGGACTCATTAAGATGTAATTAAGTGATACTTCCTACATGTTTGACTCATGATTTCCATTATTGCATACTTGCACGGATTTGTTTTATTATTGTGCTTGTCTTATCACATGTTGGTTGGGTGTTTTCACTTCAATCCTGTCCTTAAAACGAACCAAGAACGATAAAACTTGACAAAAAGTTATGCATGTAAGAGCCGTTTGTGAGGTTGTGTGCTTTATTTGAAAACGGAGAAAGGCAGTGAAAGGTTCACATTTGACCTTTGCGAATACTAAGCCACAGTTATATCGGACCTAGAAAATTGAGGAATTTTATTATCCGATGACCAAAGAGGTTTAAAAGAGCTTGAAAAATTTAAAGGCAATAAAAAGAAATTCATGCCAAAAAGGGGCCAATTAGGTTTTGGCACCAATTCTCCAAAGTTTGAGAAATTAGTTTATACACCTCTAAAAGAAAATATATATGAGGGAATTTGGAGGGAGAATTAAAACCGGTTGGAACGTCCTTGAAACTCTTGAAAAATCGTTAAATAGCTTTGAACGTTATTGGTGTGGAAATCACTTTGACTTTGATTTGTATAAGACAATGTCTTCTAAATTCAACAATTTTTACACGTAAGGATATTTTTTATGTTCATTCGTTACGGGTACACATATTCATCGTGCACATATGATTGATTGAGTTTATTCACCTATCGAATGTGTTCAGACCCATTCATTTCGTTTCCATGACTTGGTTGATTGAGTTTAAATCCATGGTGTGATTTTCGTATCATTATTTTTGCTTTGAAAAAAATGAAAAATCCAAAAATAATTTGTGAAATTTTTTGAGATACACCTTTGCATGCCCGTAGTTTTATTCATTTTGTCGTGACACTCCTTGTTTTGATTCTTTCTTCTTATCTGTCTATTTGGGGACATCATAAAAAGCGGGAGAAAGAATTATTATGTAATGGGGGAGTTTTTTCATTATGGGGGAGATTTAATTTATTAATGATTTATTCTTATATCATTTCAAACTCGATGCATCGTGAAGGTTTTTGATTTATCTCATGTGTGTAGGTACAAAGATTGAAGATCATTATGTTTCACACCCTGATGAGAAAAGCTTTGAGATTTGATGAAGATTTTTGAAGAATAGTTTGAGAACTCGTAAATTTGTACCTTCGCAGTTTTGAGATTTATGGGAGGGTAAATTTGTATAGTCATTTGGTATTTGATAATTCGGATGTTTTTATGTATGTACTGGCATAGACATAGGGGGAGATTTGTAAGGACATTATTTTATAAGTCCGTTATCAATTAATTATGTCGTATACTGTTACAACCGTCGAAGAAGTTCAAGAGGAATCTACATCAAGACGGATCCAAATATATCAATGTTCTTCATCAAAAAGTCTCCACAAAGTTTACTTTGGTAAGGTTATGTTTTAAATACCTTAACTTTGCCCTTAGAGCTTTGGGATATTTTTTCAAAATATTTTCTATGTGTTGGAGCGGACTTTTTCGTCAAAATTTTAGACTGAGTATTTTTCTAAGTCCTGTAGCGTACCTCATTTTTTTATGCCAGGTCGTTAAAGAGAGATGTCATCTCGTTCGAGCGACATTTGATGTCGCGCGATGTCGTTCAAACGACATGTGTACGTCATTCGAGCGAGATACCTATTTCGTTCGAGCGACTGAGGCGACGCATTTTTCTATAAATACTCATTAAATGGCTTCGTTTTCATTAAGAAGTCCTAGCGTTTTGAAAGACAGAAAACTGCAAAACTGCAGAATCCTTTTGACTTCTTCTTTTAGGGTTTAATCCCTTTTTGTTTTCAATTCACAAAAATCTCATATGCTTTGGTGAATTGTTTTGGTGTTCAAGAACACACTTTGCTTTTGTTCATTCTTTGTGGGGAAAACTCTACAACCGAATAGCTGCGTGTTATTTTGGAGGGAATCCTTGTGAAGATTTTAGACTGCGTGTCTGGACTGCACGTCCGGGTGGTATAGCTGCGTGTGAACCACTGCTGATTTCTAGCCGCTACTTTGAAGGTTTGATGAAGGCACCGTGCGTTACTCTTGTGGGAAAAAGCAAGATGGTATGTAATTTGATGGTCTTGTAAACTTGTTAGAGTTTTAGAAATAAAAGGTTTTGCCTTTCGGGGATTTTTCCTGAATTTTGTGTTCCTAATAACATGATTTATTTATTTATGGTTTGACACACGCACACATGTAGTTGTATGTTTTAGGGTTGAATTAATTTGGTTTAAAAATAGACTCTAATTAAATAAGTGTGCCAAATTATAAATTTTCACATTTAATCAATTATCACACCGTCATATTTTATAATTTTCTTTTTCCAAAACCTTAATTATTTTTGCAAACGTCAAATTCAAACTCCTTATATCATCAAAATAAGGAGAATCCATCGTGAGTTAAAATGAGCACATGAGCGATAAAAACTCAGTCACACAAAAAGCATGTAAATAAGATAAAACACAATAAATTAGTGTACCCCGCTCTAATACCACTTGTAAGCGCGAGAACACTCGCAAAGGGTGATTTTAACAAAAAATTGCAACACCAATTTTAAATATGCGAAAACGACCCATAAACCTATTTTATCTTGTTTATCCTAAGCATGAAACTATGTGATAAAAACAGATAAATCAAACCACGCAAATAACTCAGGACAATATTCAGAAAAAAAACCAATGGGAAAAATATTTATTCACTTATAAATTTACAAGAGAGTAGACTTAGACACTACTTGATCCCCCACAAGCATAACAAGTTATTCTTCAAAATTCTATAAGGAACAACTATGACGCTGGCAAGATTCACATGATCGCAGTCCTCCGAATTAACTTAATCCTTCGTTCTTCATTACTGAATCCTTGTAGGTATCACAAGTCGTCAATGGAGAGGCTTTCCACCAAGGTGTATACAAGAGATACAAAAAATTTTAGGGTTATAAACTAATTCACAAGAATCATATTCTACGATGCTTTCTTTTGAATTAAAAAGTGTTTTGATAGACAAAAAATTGAAGAAATTTTGCACCAGATATGGAGAAACATCACTCGAAAAACTCTTCAAAAATTGATTAATGAAACGGGTATTTATAATAAAGTTGATTCAACGCGTTGTTTGAATGAGATGTTGATTTCGTTTGAACGACATAAGATATCGTTTCAATGACCTCTTCTCTCAACATTAGATGTCATTTGATAAATGATTCCCGCGACATTAAAAAAACTTTGTTTAAAATGTATTCCAGTATCATGTAGTTTGATAACTTACTTCAAGTGACCAAAAAATGAGCTATGCGCAAGATCACACAGTTTTGACACAAAAATTCTTTTTGATTCTTTTTAAAATCATTAAATAATACCGTTCGTCTTTTTGATAAAAATTAAACATCCCAAATATAATTATACTAATTAATTTAATTTCTAAATCATTTTATAGCATTCGGGAAGTCTTGAAACTTGGAGAAGCTTGAGTTTGGTTTGTCTTCTTGGTGTGTGACGTTTTGTAACGTGATACGTCAAACTAGCCTAATGCTATGCTATGAACAATGTTAGAAAAATTATTCTTACATCTCTTATACCAATTTGTAAAAGAGGTAAATATTCTCTGACACCATTTGTAAGAGTGGAAGACTCTAATACCACTTAAAGAATGCGAAAGTAGATATATTCGATAAGTATGGTCACAAACAAATATTTATTCTTGCAATGTTTATCTTAAATCAATTTTATCTTTTTATCCTAAACATACATCTATGTGATAAAATAGATGATGCAAATCAAGCATTCATGCAAAGGTAAAAGTTTCAGGAAAAAAACCTTGCGGGTAAAACCTTTATTCAGCAGTTTAGACATATTACAAGATAGTCGACTTACAAACCCCTTGATAATCGCCACAAGTATAACTAATTAATCTTTATAAATATCTAAAGAAAAATACTCAGTCCAAAGCACTCTACACGCAATCTTCCAGGCTCGGTATCCACCGATTGGCCTTTTTCATCAACAGTGGGTACCTTCGACAATCACAAGTAAGCTATGGAGATGCCTTCTCAATAAAGGTATATGTGGAATACAATAAACTTTCTAGGGTTTAAACTAATTCATGGGAATAATTTTCAATATGTACGTTATGAATTAAAAGTATTTTAGAACACTAAAAAAGAACAACGTTTGTAAGAGATATTCAAAAAACTTTCTGGCAAAAGTCCTAAAAAATGTGAACACAAAACAAGTAATTATAGGGCATTTACAAATATCGAGGCGACGGCTCATTGAATTTTGAGGCTCGCTCAAACAATACTAGAAATTTGTTTGAATGAAATACATCTCATTCGAACAAATCAGTCATATCTTTTTAACGAGATCGAAATGATCAAAAATAATACGTCCTCGTTAGATGCATGTTTGATAAAAGCTTCAAATATCCCTTTTAACGAAAACTAATTCTTATTTGAACGAGATTCCCGTCTCGTTTGAACGAGATTTAAAATTAAAATATCTTTCTTTTTAAAAATAAAACTCTTGTTTGATTTTAAGAAAAATAGACTTCCCAAAAATATAGTGTAATTTTGTAGGCCACTTTTTCTTTCGAATTTGTTTTAAGGATTATAAAAACCAACTTCCTTTTTGTGAAAAACCTTTTTATAATTTTCAAACCGCACCAAGAGTGAACTAATTTTAACTTAACCAAATTTTATCTCGAATAATCCTAAACGTACATCTAGTGATTAAAGCAAGTAAATTAAGGAAAAGAATGCTCACAATGCCGGATTTACGAGGAAACCACAAAAGGAAAAAATCTTGGACTACCCAAGCCAGACAATCACTATGAGGTGTAATTACAAGGAATAGAAACAAATGTTACTCAATGACTCGATCCACCATGAGACTTGACGCTCTTTTGATCATCAACCACTCCTCCATAGAGCCCACGTTAATCCTTTCGTGATACCTATCAACAACAGTCGCCTCCACGAATGCCTCCGTGTCGACCGATGTAGCTTGGAAAGTCTAAAGAATTGGAACATGAAATTATTCTCATCTTCTTTGCAAAACCCAACGATGTTCTTCAAAGTGTAGAACAAACTCCAACAAGGTGAAAACTAAGATCACTATTGCATATGATAATGAAAGCTCTGATCTTTGAAACTCTAAGGATGTTTTTTACTTAGAAAACCTTAGAAAACATGTGCAGAATACATAGTGGTCGTATACTATTTTTCTAGATTGCACACATACGAAATTCTGAGGAAAACAGACATTAAATAATTTTCTTGAGGCGGCGCATCATTCGAACGAGATAGCCTATCGCTCAAATGAAATTTCCATGTTGTTCAAACGACATGCATATCTCTCTTGAACGACTGCTGATGTCATTTGAACGAGAAACAATGGGAGTTTTCCTTTTATAAATGTCTAATACATCCTTATCTCAGAATAAAACAAAGTTTAATTCTTTTTAAACTCTTTAAAAACTTTCTTTAATAAAATAATATCCTTAAACAATTTTAAAATAAATTCCAAGTCCTATTAAAATTACGCATTCATACCTGAGTGATCTCGAAATGCAATTTGACTTGAAGACGAAATATGCACCATAAAATTGGCATGATAAATCTTTGAAGCTTTTTCATAATGTCTTCAATAAACTTCAATATGTCATAGTCTGTGTTGGATCGTGATAATAAAAATACTACATATGACTCAAACGTGTTTTGTTCTGAGAATAAGTCAAATAAACATACACCAGACTCAATTGGAAATTCCGTCCTTACAAATCTCCCCCTTTGACTATTCCAGGATAAAACCAAAAGTGAAATGCCTAAGTCGGTCCGTCAAGCCTTATAATGCCTAAATCCCATCCCATTAACCCAAAATAAAAAAATATAGGATAAGACTAGTAAATGATGGCTCGACAAGCATGTACTGTCTGAATGTGATGTAGTCTTGAAATATTCAATCTCTAAAGCATACCTACACACAAGAAATATACAAATACCTAGTGAAGTATGGAGTAACAAATTATATAAAACATGTGAGAAAAATATGGATAGCAATTTGTATACAACGTCTAAATCAGGATATCAGCATATGATCACAAATATGATACCAAGTTGTGAAAACTAATTAGTACTTACATATAAGCATGAAAGCATATGATATCAATTTTTATTGCAACAAAATCTATGTGCTCAAAAATCTCCCCATACATCACATACATCTCTCCCCCTTTTTGTCTCGAATGGACAACCCGCTGAAAAGATAAACATATCAAGCATGAGATAAATAATCAAGTATATCTAGATAAACATGAGACAACTGTAATACCCCTCACTTTTATGGATATATAAATTACATAAATGAGTGAAATTTTAAAATTTGAGGAATTTCTGTGAATAATAATTTTTGGAATTTATGAGGATAATGTGATAAATGGAGAATTTAAAGTGAGCATTAAATACTAGTTGTTGGTGTTGGATTAATATTTACATGGATTAGAGTTTCTTACGGGACTAAGTATATGAGTTGGTTTATATTTATTACATGTCGCAGTTGGGTAAAGAGACGAAGAAAAATATTTATATGGAGAACACGCGTATTGAGATGTGTTGGGTTTAATTAGTGAATTTTAGTTAAGTGACTCGGATGGAGATTTTGTGTGCACGATTGGTTTCGGAATGGCCGAGATAGTAAAAAAAGAGTATCCGAGGGCAATGTTTAGGTTCCCGGGGCTTTTGGACTAGTAGGGACTCGCAATTGAATAAATGAGTCATTTTTGGGTTTATAAGGGATAAACCCTTATTCTCTCTTATATAAGGCATGAGAGAGAGAAAGAAAATAGAGAAAAAGAAGAGAATAGAAGAAAGGAAGGAAGAGAGGAAGAAGAAAATGGATTTTCGACAAAACTCCGCGGGATTCAACTCGAGGTCATCGAATATTATCCGCGAGACAAATGTTTAATTGCTTTATTCTTTTAAGCAAATACCTCATATTATAGTTGGTAGTTATGAACAATAAACATTCTCGAGTTGGGTTTTCTTGAATCGAAACGGTTTTTTTGGAAGTTGAACGATTAAAATCAGATAAAGTCTCATATTAGGAAAACTTTGGGATTTCTAGAAATTAGGTATTGATTCTTGGTTCTAGGATGATTAGAACCTATCTTCCTTGAATATATATAGTTGGTTGTGATTAAATAAGGTTGGGAGAAGAAATAAAAGCTTGGAGGTGTATTAATGGAGGTTTGGGATTTTGGAGAAGATGATGAATAGTAATTCAGCGTCCTTTCCGAATCGATTAGGCCATGAGACGAATCGATTCAGCTTTTGGTCAAGAAATGAAATTTGTAAATCTTTTCGATATGGTCGTGTGGGCGCCGACCCATATTTTTCTGATTTTTTTTTTAATTTATAATGATTTTTCTACAAAAGGCTGTCCGAGATCAAAATCGTTAGCTTGAAATCAAACTTGATATTGGGAGAATTAAGTCTAAAATTATTTGGAGATTATTTTAGGGGATTACAGAAGTGATTTTAGGACTCCTAGATAATAGTATTGAGGGAGAGTAAACCATGGATCGAAATAGGGAACCTCGGGTTAATTTGGTGTACAATCTGAGATAGGGATTTAATGAATCTATGAATAACATTCATGGGAAGTATTCAACAAGCATATATAGATATATTTATGTGGTCGGAATAAATTGTAAGGACATATTTTATAAATGTCCGCGGTGCAATCTACGAATTTTCTGTTTTCTCCTAGATCACAGTTTATATGTCTGATACCGCTACATTCGGCACGTCAACACAATCATCCTCGACGACCTTTATCTGAATTCAATGCATCCATTATCTTCACGTGCATCATGCTACATGCGACGTGCTGCTCAACTCATTCCCACTACTCCACTACACTTTATCGGTAAAATGGTTTATTGTATCTTTAATATTTGCATAAATAGTTGGGAAATGTTTTTGAAAATTATTTTTGAAGTCTGGATTAATTTTTATCAAAAGAAGAATTTTTTTAAAGTGTAGAAGCAAAGTGCCTTGAACGACGAGCTCACTCAAACGACTTTGACCGTCGTTCGCGCGAGATTGGTATGTCGCGCGATCTCGTTCGAATGACATATGTCCTTCGTTCGAGCGACATGTCTATCTCGTTCGAACGAGCCACCGCCTCGATTTTTGTATAAATACCTGTAAACCTTCTACACGTTTTTCAAGTCTTTCTGCAATCTCAAAATTCTGCGAAAACAGTCCAGAATAAGACTTCATCTTTTTAAGGCTTTCTAAACCTTTTTGATTTACA
Organism: Sambucus nigra; assembly: GCA_949130495.1. Lineage (NCBI taxonomy): Eukaryota > Viridiplantae > Streptophyta > Magnoliopsida > Dipsacales > Adoxaceae > Sambucus > Sambucus nigra. Next base: position 374,475,434 of record OX422214.1, on the reverse strand, counting down.
AAACCATTCCCAAATATGTGTGTGAATCTTTAAACCTTCAAGAGGATCATTTACTCATCTGGAGTAATTTGTGAGGAAGTCGTTCTCTTCTTCATTGCTGCCCTACTGGAAAGAGATAGCTCCAGTCGACAACATCAAAACCGACACTCGAGGGTATTTCTGTGTCACATATTTTCATTGTAATCCGTGTAAACCATTTTCTTACAAAACTATAATGAAAATAAAACGTTTTACCCCTTTGGGGGATTTTTTCTCATTTGTGTGTGTTTGAATGTTCTTGCTTGATTTTATCATCATCAATGACACCTAGATGCATGTTTAGGACTTAATTGATAAAAACTGAGTTTAATAAAATAACTTCCTTATTTGAACACAAGCGCACTCTTCTCAAATTGGTATCCGAACCAGTTACACAATTTTACCGTGTAATTTTCCACAAATTTTTTCTAAGATATCAATTTTCTGAAAAAATAATTTTTGAAAATGAGTGTGTTCATAATGGGGAAGTTATATAATAAAATGCCAATTTTTGATGGGACAAACTATGCATACTGAAAAGCCCGCATGAGATCTGCATTAAAAACCATTGATGAACAAGTCTGGATTTTGGTTGAAAGAGGGTGGACACCTCCCTCTGTCACTCTTGAAGACGTGGCCAATTTAAAACCTGTCACTACATGGACGGAAGAAGAGTTTAAATGGTCATCTTTTCATTCTAAGGGTTTAAGTGCTATTCCTGGGTCTATCACACCTGATGAGTTCAAACGCATAATGACGTGCACCACATCAAAAGAGGCATGGGATGTTTTGCAACTTACCCATGAAGGAACTAATGTTGTGAAAGAATATAAACTGCAAAATTTAACAACTCAATTTGAAACAATCACCATGCTTGAATCTGAATGTTTTGATGAATTTTATGCTAGACTGTCTGATATTGTTAACACTAGCTTTAATCTTGGTGAACACATTCCTAATGCTAGAGTTGTTAAAAATATTCTTAGATCACTGCCTAAGCATTTTATCCCTAAAGTCACTGTGTTAAATTCTATGGGTAATTTAAATATGCTTAAATTAGAAGAACTTGTAGGAGACTTGCAAACGTATGAAATTGATATGTTTCCTAAATCTGTCAAGTCTAAATATTAGGGAATTGCACTTAATGCCCAGGAGATAAAGAGTTAGGGGTCGACAAGAAAGAGTGGAGAGTCTTCTAGAAAAAGAGAGACAGATACGTGAGATTGTTAATGTGATTTTGACTTAGATGATTTGTCCCTATTTGCAAAAAATTTCAAGAGAATTCTCAAATTCAAGAAAAATGGTAATTTTAAAGATAAAAAGAAGTTTGAGAACAATAAGTTTGAAAAGAAAAATGAAAAATATTTTAAAGACCCTCCTAAGAAAGAAAGTGAGAGATGCTTTGAGTGCGACGGTAGGGGTCATAGAGCTTTTGAGTGTGCTACTAGGCTGAACAGAGAAAAGGGCAAAGTTGTCCTTAATGCTACCCTTAGTGACGACAGTGAGGTCGAGTTGGTGGATTCTGGAGATGAGTCACCGCATGAGTGTAACTTCATCGCATTCATGTCTAGTCATGTGAGTACTTCTAGTGATCCTCACGACGATGAGAATGTTTCTTCACAGGGACACCTCGACAGTGAGATCGATGTGAGTGAGGTGGAGGATGACACAAGTGAGAGCACGAGTGATCTTCAACGCGCCTACGACGAGCTTTATTCTGATTCATTTAAAACTAAAAAGCGTAACAAAGAGTTTGTTCTTAGGATCACTGCTTTAGAGGAAGATTTAAGAAAAATGAGAGAGAGAGAGAGAGTCTGCCTATGTTGAGAAATAGAGTTTGTTTATAGAGAGAGAGAGAGAGAGAGAGAGAGAGGGGGGTTGTTTTGAGAAAGAGATAGGGGACTTGACTAAACAAGTGGATAGTCTTACGAGTGAGCTCCATTCCTCCATGGAGACTCAGAAGAAACTTGAGGCCCTTATAACCCATCTTACTCATTATTTGGAGAGAGCACGGGAAGTCAAGGTACAAATCGAGGATAGATCTGGGAAGATGGGAAAGATACTCCTCGGCCCCGCTTGAGGTTTTGGTGATAGGCAGGGAATAGGTTATGATGGTGCTTCCAGGTCCCAAATTTTTCCTGGACCAGTTCCTGAGTTTACTATAACTCCTTATGGCCATCGTCAAAAACCTCAGAGGAGAGTTCGACCAAGAAAAGCAAACCAGGACCAACCTTTGACTGTGTTCTTTTGTACTTATTGCAAAACAAAAGGACACCTCAGGGAGTTTTTCTATAGTATGGGTCGAATATGACGTATTACTGCTCCACCACAGCATACTGATGATTTTACCAGTCTAAGAGAGAGAGTTGAGTTTTTACCTGCAACATCACAGAGTTTAATGGAGGAATTCCGACGGATGTATTTGTCGTCAGTAAATGCTTCTCACATTCCGGCTAAAACCAAAAACAACAAAGGTAAACAAAAGTTCACCAATTCTTAAGAAAGATAAAAAGGCCTTTATTGTTCATGTCGCTCTCAAAGCACATAATAGCTCACAGTGGTATTTTGATAGTGGGTGCTCCAGACATATGACAGGTGATACCTCATTTTTCACTTAACTTGAGGATTATAAGGATGGTAGAGTCACATTTTGAGATGGGATCAAGTATAGCATTATAGGACGTGGTACTGTAGAGTTACCAGGATTTCCTAAGCTAGAGAATATTTTTTACGTCAAAGCTTTGAAAGCAAACCTTATAAGCATTAGCCAGCTGTGCGACGCTGACTTTACCGTAAAGTTTGACCAGGATGCTTGTAATGTATATAATCAAGCCGGTAAACTTTTAGTGCAAGGGATGAGGATAGAGGATAATTACTCTGGGACTAAGCCTAGGTCCTCACTTGTCTGCAACAGCGCCATGATCACTCCTATGGATCTGTGGCACCAACGTCTAGATCATGTGAACATTAGAGATTTAACTCATTTATCTAAAAAGGACCTAGTACGTGGCTTACCATCTCTTGGAAATCCAACTTCGACGGTTTTTGGACCCTGTCAGTTGGGAAAACAAATTCGTAGGCCCCATATGAAGTTGCATTCCATTACCACATCTCGTGTACTTGAGCTTATTCACATGGATCTTATGGGTTCTACTCGTAATGAGAGTCTGGGTGGTAAGAGGTATATCCTCGTGATGGTGGATGATTTCTCCAGTTACCTGGTTGTAGGTTTTCTGAGGGAGAAATCCAATTTTGTGGAGTTTTTAACGACCAAGAGTCGTGTCCTGAAAAATCAACATGGAGTCACTATTAACAGGATACGTAGTGATAACAACACTGAATTTAAGGAAGCAAAGGTAGATCTTTAATGTGATAGCATTGGGATCAAACATGAGTTTTCTACTGTGAAGACTCCTCAGCAAAATGGGATCGTTGAGAGAAATAATAGGACAATACATGAAATGGATAGATCTATGCTTCTAGGTCGTAAGGTTTCTAGGAGATTTTGGGCAGAGGCAGTGTCTACTGCATGCTACACGGTGAATTGGGTTTACCAGCGTCCACACACACTTAATACGGCTTATGAATTTTGGATTGGCAAGAAACCCAACCTTGAATATTTTCATGTTTTTACGAGTAAATGTTACATCCTACAGGATAGAGATCAATTAGGAATGTTTGACTCCCGAAGCGACGAGGGAATACTGTTAGGCTATTTATCGAATAGTAGTGAATACCGGGTTTTTAACCTGAAGAGCTCTAAGGTTATGGAGTCAATAAACATCACCGTGTAAGATGATGAACCTTCGGCATTTATTAATTCTAGCCTTCAGTGTGAGCATAAGGATGTTTATTGCAGTAATTTACTTGTACCTCACCCACACTCTGTGGACCCTACTCTTGTGTTAGGGAACACACCTGCTTGGGTTCGCAAGAGTCATGACCCTTCTGCCATTGTTGGTGATCCCACTCTAGGGGACAAGACTCTTGCTCAGCTAGAGAATGTTGTTAACCATTTTTGCTACACGTCCAAAGTCGAGCCCAAGAATCACAAAGAAGCACTCAAGGATGAACACTAGATATTTGTTATGCAGGATGAGTTACTTCAGTTTAAAAAATATAATGTCTGGGAACTTTTCCCCTGACCTAGTGAGACTAATGTGATAGGTACCAGATGGATTTTCAAGAATAAAATGGATGAAAATGGTACCATAATCATAAACAAGGCTAGGTTGGTCGCTCAAGGCTACATATAGATAGAAGGTGTAGAATTTGGGGAGACATTTGATCCTATTGCGAGGCTTGAGTCCGTTCGTTTACTACTCGCCATCGCATGTCATATGCACTACAAGTTATATCAGATGGATGTCAAGAGTACCTTTCTGAAGAGCATTCTATAGGAGGAGGTTTACGTGGAACAATCGAAAGGGTTTGAAGATCTTAAGCACCCGAAGCATGTCTACTATCTAAGGAAAGCCTTGTATGGTTTGAAACAATCACCCTGTTCTTGGTACGAGAGGATTACTTCCTATCTCTTAGCCCGTAGCTTCAAGAGAGGGGGAGTTGATATGACGTTATTCGTCAGGAGAGATGACGGTGTTATTTTGGTTGCCCAGGTCTATATGGACGACATAGTTTTTGGATCCACGTGCTCCCAACATGCTCATCACTTTGAGGAGGAGATGAAAAGTGAGTTTAAGATGAGTAAGGTTGGTGAGCTTACTTTCTTCCTTGGTCTCCAGGTTTGTCAGCTAGATGATGGGATGTCCATCTCCCAATCTAAGTATGCTAGAGACCTAGTGAAGAAATTTGGGTTAGACCCCGCTAAGAATACACGTACACCTATGAGTACCACTACCAAGCTTAGTAAGGACACTTTAGGCAAGGACGTAGAGCAAACCTTGTATCGGAGTATGATAGGTAGTCTTCTCTACTTGACTGCTAGTCGTCCCAATATAGCCTTTAGTGTTGGAGTATGTGCGCGATATCAGGCATCCCCGAAAGAGTTACACTTACTTTCTCTAAAACATATTATCAAATACATGAGTGGGACTCTCTCATACGGTATTTGGTATTCCTTTGATACCGATGACCGTGTGTCCACCTATTCGGAGGCCGATTGGGTCGGGGATGTAGATGGTTGTAGGAGCACTTCTGGTGGGTGTTTCTATTTTTGTTCTGCTGTTAGCTCCTGGATGAGCAAGAAGTAAAATTCCATCTCTTTGTCCATAGCGGAGGTTGAGTACATTGCCGCCGGGAGTTGTTGCACGCAACTCTTGTGGATGAAGCAAATGTTGGAGGATTATGGGATTTCACAGGACACCATGACTATTTCCTATGATAACACGAGTGCGATACACATCTCCCACAATCCAGTCCAACATTCGCGCACAAATAACATAAGGATACGCGAGCACTTTATACGTCAATTAGTTGAGGAGAAAGTCGTATCCCTGAGTTTTGTACCCACCAACCATCAGTTAGCAGATATTTTCACGAAGCCCTTAGATGCCCTTAGATTTGAGAGTCTTAGGATGTCTTTGGGGATTTGCACAGTTGACTGAGGGGTTGGTCTGTGTCTAGGATAGGATGCTTTTTCATTTCCATATTATATGCTTCCTATTGCTAGTTTGTTTTATATATATTATTGTACATATATTTATTTTTTTGAAAAATCCAAAAATATTTTCTTTTATAAAATTTTAGAAAAGATCAAAATGATTTTTTTGTATTTTATTTGCACCTTTTATGGATGAGAATTTATGATAGCCGAGTCACAATTTCATTCCATTTATCCATGTGACTGTTTGATAGAGATTTGAGACGCTACATCATTTCATCGATGTGTTTTACATTGTTTGGAGTCTTTGAGATGTGATTAGTGATATATTTCTACATGTTTGACTCATATCTCCTTTATTGCACACATGCACAACTTTATTTGATTATTGTACTTGTCTATCACATATTGGCTTGAGTGTTTCCGTATCAATTCTGTCTATACAACTAACCATATGTGATAAAACTTGAGAAGATTGGAATGCATGTAAAAACGGTTTTTGTGAGACTGTGTGTTTATTTGAAAATGGGGAAGGGCTGTGAAAGGTTCATTTAGCCTTTGCGGTCCTAAGCCACCGTTAAAAAGGACCTAAAAAATTGAGGAATTTTATTATCTGGGGCCCAAAGAGGTTAAAAGAGCTCAAAAAAATTTAAAGGCAAGCAAAAGCAATATATTCCAAATATGGGCCATTAGGTTTCACCATCAATTCTCCAAATTTTGAGAATTTTGATCGCCTCTATACAAAATATAAATCTGAGGGAGTTTGGTTGAAGAATATAAACGGGTTTTCACTTCCTTGAAAGTCTTGAAAAATAATGAAATAGTTTTGGACGTTATTTGTGTGGAAATCACTTTGAGCTTTGATTTGTTGATTTGATTTAGTCAATGTCTCATATTACCACCTTCTTATACCAAAGTAAGATTTTGAGTTCATTCGTTAGGAGTATTCGATATTCATCATGCACATATGTCAAGTTTGTATGAATTGATTTTCCTATCGAATTTAATCACACCCCTACATTTACGCTATCATCGACTTGGTTGTTTTTGTATTCTTTCATGGTGTGATTCTTTGTTGTATATTATGTGTGAAAAATTTTGAAAAAACAAAAATAGCAGTTTATTTCCGTGTGACATTCTCCATGTGCATTCATTTATGCTTCTCATATATGTCTATTTGTGGACATCATAAAAAGGGGGAGAAGAATTATGGGGGAGATTGTTTTGTTGGTGTTTTGTTGATTTATGAATGATTTGCTTAAGCTTAATTGATCATCAATTTTTTAGAATCATTATATTTCAAATTGTTGCTTGTCACGGGTATTTTCTTTATCTTATGTGTGTAGGTACAACATTGCTCATTATTTGATTACACACCCTGATGAGAAAAGCTTTGGAAGTTTCTGAAGAGCTGAAGATTTGGAAGACATGGCATTTAGTATTCTAAGTTTGATGGTTTAATGGGGATATTATCTTGTATGTTAGTTGATTGCATAATTTGGTTTTTTTATGTTTGTACAGGCATAGACATAGGGGAGATTTGTAAGGACATAATTTTGTAAATGTCCGGGGTGGAATATAGGAATTTTCTGTTTTCTCCTAGATCACAATTTGTATGTCTGATACCGCTACATTCGACACATCAACACAATCATCCTCGACGGCCTTTATCCGAATCCAATGCATCCATTATCTTTACGTGCATCCTGCTACGTGCGACGTGCTGCTCAGCTCATTCCCACTACTCCACTACACTTTATCGATAAAATGGTTTATTGGAGCTTTAATATTTGCATAAATATTTGGGAAATGTTTTTGAAAATTATTTTTGAAGTCTGGTTTATTTTTATCAAAAGCATAATTTTTTCTATGTGTAGAAGCGAAGTGCCTTGAACGACGAGCTCGCTCAAACAACTTTGGTTGTCATTCACGCGAGATAGGCATGTCGTACGATCTCATTCGAACGACATCTATCCTTCGTTCGAGCGACATGTCTATCTCATTGGAATGAGACACTGCCTCGATTTTCGTATAATTACCTGTACACCTTCTACACATTTTTCAAGTCTTTCTGCAATCTCAAAATTCTGCGAAAACAGTCCTAAATAAGACTTCATCTTTTTAAGGTTTTCTAAACCTTTTTTATTCACAAAACCATTCACATATATGTGTGTGAATCTTTAAACCTTCAAGAGGATCATTTACTCATCTAGAGTAATTTGTGAGGAAGCCGTTCACTTCTTCATTGCTGCCCTACTGGAAAGGGATAGTTCCAGTCGACGACACCAGAAACGACATCTGAGGGTATTTCTGTGTCACATATTTTCATTGTAATCCGTGTAAGCCATTTTCTAACAAAATTATAGTGAAAATAAAACGTTTTGCCCCTTTGGGGCATTTTTCCTCATTTGTGGGTGTTTGAATGTTCTTGCTTGATTTTATCATCATTAATCACACCTAGATGCATGTTTAGGACTTAATTGATAAAAACTGAGTTTAATTAAATGACTTCCTTATTTGAACACAAGCACACTCTTCTCATAAATATGGGATGATTGTAATTGAGTAAATCCAAGGATGCTATTTGGATGGAATTTACGATACGGGTTGAAGAGAATTATGCGGTTATCCGGTACGTCTATTGGCGACTATTATCATAGGTAATGCGATACCTATGGGACAAAAATAAGTTGAGAGTATGCTTATTAATTACTCTGAATTGGTGTATTCAAGAGTATATATAAATCCTTAAAAGTGACTATAGTGCGAGTTATTTATTAAGTAAGAGAATACTTTTAAGCTTAGTATCGTAAGTGTGCGAATACTCACATATTATTACGAATGGGAATATTCGGGGTTATCGGCTATCGCTATGAGAGTTTGGCAATTTTAGCTATATATATATTGAGTAGTGATATAATATATATACGGGAGTTGTTATATATATATATATATATATATATATATATATATATATATATATATGTGTGTGTGTGTGTGTGTGTGTGTGTGTGTGTGTGTGTGTGATACGGAAATAAATATATCTTTGTGTAATTGGTATATTTGTGCCTTAGAGGCTGGTTCCACAAGCTTCCCCAGACGTAGGGTTAGACAACAAGATTATATATTTTTCTCTAGCGCTATCTAGGGAGGTTGCATAATGTGGGTGAATCCCCTGTCTTGAGGAGCAAGGACAGTATATCCCAAGGTCATAGCATCCCATATACGAGTGCGATTTGTGTATTCCACTTTCAGGAAGGAATATGACCACCTCCACTGTTGTGTATATTTTTACCATGACCATGAGTGAGTCTGCATTGCTACCGTGATTGAGTGAGTACACTCGGATTCGAATAGGCACTATGAGGTTGCATGATAGAGTCATAGCTCGGTGGGATTGTTATTATACTTACGATTGTAATAGGTATAATTATGCTTGTTGTGTGTAGTATATTATTTGTATATGAAGACGAGATATCATATAATTGAGACTTGAGTAAAGTGAAGAGAAGGATAAGTTAATATTCCCCTTCCGGTAGATTTATATCCGGATCTAGATGAATATGAATCATATATTTTAATTAGCACTATATATATAGGAGTTTTTATATATGCGGTAGGTGCTGAGGGCCTAATGAATCTCAACGATCAACATTGCCAGGTAGTAGTGTGTCACGGGGGTTCCTTGTTTGGATTTTGCTTCGCGAGACACCCCACGCAAGAAACGTAGCGCAGTGTTGGGAATGGGGAGAAGTTTTGTCCTTAGTACTTGGGTTTATGAGGATTTTAGAAGATGGGTGAAACAGATTAGTTAGGCAGGGTAGCTTAACTAGGTTGTTTAAAAGGTATGCGATAGGTGTGCACTATTAGAAGAGGGGTGAGGAGTATCTCATGCGAGTACAATACCAATTTAAATATGAGATAAATCATATTTTAAAAATATGAAATTTATGCACTTGCTAAAATATTTTCAAAACTCCAGCTCTTACCCGTTTCTCTATTTTCCTCTCTTGCTATATATGTATATATATTAGGTGTCCAGACAGAGGGACGCCCGAATGATGATTCCTTCGAGTCAGACATTTTCTGCAGCAGCTGTGGATGGGTGCCGGTTAATTGTAGATGCTTTTATCCTTGAGATCTAGATAGGAGGTATTGTAGAAAGATTCGGGCCGATGGCCTAATTGTATTCATTTATTCTTTTACCGCATTTTGATTTTTGGCTATTCGATTTGGTTGTATTATGTTAAGCTGAGTGTTCAGTTATTTTATTTTATTTCATTTTCGGGTATATAAACTCTTGTGATTGATCTATTTGGTTGGTTTGGTTAAAAATATTAGCTAAATAAAATTTTGGCGCCAACCTAATAGGTTATTAGTAATTAAATTGGTTTTCGATAATGATGCTGAGAATGAATCATATAAGACTCCTGTTTTAATTTCGTATAGGATTGATCACCCGGTATTTTATTAGGCGTGATGTCCCAGATGGTATCATATCATCAGTTTCTAGTGTCCTTAGGAATCTGTGCATACATACTATGCTTTTAGCGTTACTTTTGATTTGCTACAGAGCCTTATGATTAGGATTATTGAATCCTCTGGTGAGATTTCATTCTCTTGCCATTATGTAAGATTATAGTAAATCTTTTGCACGCTCATTTGAGACTCGTGTGTTAATCGAGGAAGGGCGACCAAGGAAGGCTGTTATGAGGGCAGCAGGAGGCGTGGCTTAGTTGGAGCTGTAAGTTGAAGTCGGGGACGAGGACCGCAGCAGAGGTCACTCCCTTTGTGTCATTTTTATTGATTGCTACAATGACTACTAAAGTATAGTAGTTATATTTATTTACATAATGCTATAGTATAGAGAGTGGTGCTAATTTGAATTACCCAGTGAAGTAAATTGGGGAAAAAGTTTGATAGGGTCTTTGATAAGGACCATTCTTTGAAGTTTAAGTTAAGTGAAGGAAGTGTAGCATTATTTGGGGAAAAATTTTCACTCGTTGGAGCAATGTTGAAATGGTGGGAACAGTGGTTACCATATTTGGGGGAGCAGGATGTTTTGTCTCATAGAGGGATCTTACGGATAGTTTTAACCGCGAGTTCCTTTGATTTATCAGAAATAAAGAGAATGTAGTTCCTTAATTATTCACGTGAGGATCGGTCAGAGGCCGACAGTGAATAAGGAGATATAGGGATAAGTGAACTTTGTACCGAATTAAGGTAGGTACAATGAAGAGAGAGAGCCCTTTGGAGGAATGATAGGCTCACTAGTAAGTTTTGCTAATGTTTAGGGAGATTTTACCTGGACTTCTTATATATGTGAGGGAAATGTCGTAACTCTTATATAGGGAATGTTAATTGAAACCATAAGAGTGGAGCTGGAGTAGTTAAAGAATTAAGTCCAAGGGTAAAGACTGAGATTGTTTGTATTCATGGAACCCGCAAGTGGACATTTACTCGAGGATTCATGTGAATGAGGCAGTTGAGGCCGATATCATGTTTACTTTTAGTCGGAAGAGCTAAGGGGAATTACGAGAGTGATTGTCAGGATCGAGACTATAGAGTCCGAGATACTGATAACCTTAACATGGTTAGGGTGGCCAGAGATGGGGAATGTTGCAGTGTGGAGTGTAGAACCACACGGTTAGTCCTTGCCCAATAGGAGTTAAAGGACAAGAGTAGGGTGCCTAGATGGGGCATTGATTAGAGTAGTTTTTGGTTTGGTTAAGGCAAGTGTACTATGTCTGGGAACCATATAAAGAAGCCAAGGAGATTGGTAGAGTTGTTATTATGAGCTTCACCTTAGATGAGGGAGCTATATTCCGTGTGGCAAGATTTAGTCATAGTATTTTATTTGACCTAGATACGTGTGTGATTCGAGTTTACTGGCAGCATCGGTAACACTATATAGTGTATGTCTATATGTTTTTTTCTATGGTAGCGTGGTTCTATTTTTCTTCATTCGCTGTGAAAAGCGGTTGTTAGTATTTTAAATTTATATTTGGGTTGTACTGCTCGTTTTGTGTGTGTTATACAAGTATGATACTATTGTAAGTCTAATGTATTTTTGGATTATCGAAGTTATAGCAGGATAATGATTGCAAGGCTATTATATCCGCGATTCCAGGGTGGAACCGGTTGTTTTTGCTATATCTCACCTAGATACAGGTCAAGCTCGCATTTATTATATGTTTAGATGGAACTTCAGTGAGTATATGTTTCATTATCATGATTCTAGTGCATGGCGACCTTATATATATGATTTAAGGTATGCAGGGTTTATTATTAAGCTGTGAGTTTAAGCATGCTGTTATTTGCGTAAGGACTTAGTGTTAGTACAAGCGCTTTGTGGTGTGGCTCCTGGATAGAAGTAGGAGCTATGACCACATTTTATTGGTAAATGGGATAGTATTATCCCAGTGGAATGTTTGAAGCTAATGGACCTCCACGACTGACAAAGTTAAGTAGTAGTGTATATGAAGGGTTCCTTGTTTGGATTTCGCTTGCGAGACACTCCATGCATGAACCTTAACGACGTCGGGAGTGGAGAGATGTTATAGGATGCAAGGATGTTGGTTTTGATGATAAGTTACATAGTGTGGAGAAAACACTATAAACTTAGATTCATATGATGATTGCATGCTTAAGGAGTGCTATCGAAAAGCACTGGAAATATTGCTCTCACTGTAAGTGTGTGGGTGAGGCAAGGTAAAGGAATTTGGGTTGAGGCTTATTGTCAGGCCTTGAATAGAGAGAAAATTCAGAGGAGATATGTTTTGGGTATGATGTTCATAACGCTTTTATAAGGAGTAGGCCCCCATTAGTTAGACTTTACATTTCACTAAGATGGAAAGACATAGAGGCAGAAGTATGTTAGTAGGTTAATGAGGTAAGATTTAGAATGTCTCGATGGTGTGCCTTGTCGTTATATCTCGATGACTGACGATGCGAGGAAGTAGTGTAACGGGAGGGTTCCTTGTTTGGATTTCGCTTTGCGAGACGTCCCACTCATGAAATGAGCTAATGGCTGAAGTCAGGAGAGGTATTGGGCACTAGGGACATGGTTAGAATATTATTCATTTTTACGTGTGTAGGAAAACACACTGATCTTAAGACTACTATGAGGTAAGGCCAATAAGACTAGTGGCACTGATATAGGGAGATTGTTATGAGTTGACCACAAGAAAATTGGCAGGTTAACTTTATGAAGGATTAGATTTCGACGTATAGGAAGGATTGAATTTTGGAAAACAAAATCAAGTGAGGAAAACCCAGACGTTAGCACCAGGACGAGGAAATGAGGGCCATTGTTAGAGAGAGTGTTATGTGGGTGACGTTTTTAATAGTGTGCTGATAGGCATGGATTATAAGGTGTATATGCACCATGGTAAGTTGATTTTATATACCACCTGAAATAGAAGGGGCGTAGTATATAAAGCAGAATAATATGCTTTAGAGTAATTATGGGTTGGATTGAATGTGGTTTGAGGCACGCGATAACCCAATTCTGCTAGTTCAACAGGAGTTAGTACACCTAAGATAAGCTAGAAGACTAATGGGAATAGTCAAGTGCTAGTGTAGTTTCCTTTTGAAGGATATTCAAATTCGGGAGGTAGACGAACGAACGCTTAGAGTAGTGGTTTTTCGATGGGATTGAGACGTAAAGCTGTGATTATAGGCTCGTTTTATTTATATGCGATTATATAAGCACTACGGACGATTTTTCGTTGTTAGAATTAACCTTACACCCGAGGTAGTGTTATAGCATATAGAGATTTAGTTAAGCTTCTTGTTAAGTTAGTGCACTAGAGTATAAGCCTTGAGATAGGTGGGTACCGTGAACGAGTTTATGGTAGAGCGCCAGTGGGTTAGTGCCACTCAAATTTTGTGCACTATGATGTAGTGTCACTAGTGATCCTAGGTTGGTAGTACCGGGCATATTTGAATTTCGGGGATGAAATTTCGTTGTAAGGAGGAGATAATGTAATACCCCCACACTTTTATGGATATATAACTTACATAAATGAGTGTAATTTGGAAATTTGAGGAATTTCTGTGAATAATAATTTTTTGAATTTATGAGTATAATGTGATAAATTGAGAATTCATAGGGAGTAGTAAATATTAGTTGCTGGGGTCGGATTAATATTTACATGGATTAAATTTTCTTACGGGACTAAGTATAGGAGTTGGATTATTTTTATTACATGTCGCAGTTGGGTAAAGCGACGAAGGTTAATATTTATTTGGAAAACACACGTATTGAGATGTGTTGGGTTTAATTAGTGATTTTTAGTTAAGTGACTCGGATGGAGATTTCGAGTGCAAGGTAGGTTCCGGAATGGCCGAGCTAGTCAGAATAGAGTATCCGAGGGCAGTGTTTAGGTTCCGGGGGCTTTTGGACTAGTAGGGACTCGCAATTGAGTAAACGATTCATTTTTGGGTTTATAAGGGATAAACCCTTATTCTCTCTTATAAAAGGCACAAGATAAAGAAAGAAAAGAGAGAGAAAGAAATAAGAGAATAAAGGAAGGAAGAGCTGAAGAAGAAAAAGGATTTCTCGCCAAACTCCGTGGGATTCGACTCGAGGATGTCGGATTTTATCCACGAGGCAAGTGTTTACATGCTTTATTATTTTAAGCATATCTCTCATATTATAGTTGGTAGTGATAAACGATAAAGATTCTCGGGTTGGGTTTTCTTGAATCAAAATGGGTTTTTCGAAAGTTGAACGATTAAATCGGATAAAATCTCATATTAGGAAAACTTTGGGATTTCTATAAATTAATTGTTGATTCTTGGTTCTACAATTATTAGAACCTATTTTCCTTGAATATATAGAGCTGGTTGTGATTAAATATGGTTGGGAGAATAAATAAAATCTTGGAGGTGTATTAATGGTGGTTTGGGATTTTGGAAAAGATGATGAATAGTAACTCAGTGTCCTTTCCGAATCGATTCGGCCATGATGCGAATCGATTCGTCTCTTGGTCAAAAAATTAAATTTGTAGATATTTTTTATACGGTTGCGTGAGCACCGACCGCTTATTTTTCTGATATTTTTTGAATTTATAATTATTTTTCTACGAAAGGCTGTCCGAGATCAAAATCGTTAGCTAGAAATCAAACCTGATATTGGGAAAATTAAGGCTAAAATTGTTTGGAGATTATTTTAGGGGATTATAGAAGTGATATTAGTACTCCTAGATTATAGTTTTGAGGGTGAGTAAACCTTGGATTGGAAGAGGGAACCTCGGGTGAATTTGGTGTACAATCCAGGATATGGATTTAATGAATCTATGAATAACATTCATGTGAAGTATTCGAAAAGCCTATGTAGATATATTTATGTGGTTGGAATAAATATGGGACGATTGTAATTAAGTAAATCCTAGGATGGAATTTAGGATACGGGCTCAAGAGAATTGCGCGGTTATCTGATACATCTATTGATGACTATTATCATAGGTATTGCGATACCTATGGGACTAAAATAAGTTGAGTGTATACTTATTTAATTATTATGAATTGGTATATTCGCGAGTATATATAAATTCTTAATAGTGATTAAGGTGTGAGTTATATATTAAGTAAGAGAATACTTATAAGTTTAGTATTTTAAGTGTGCGAATACTTAGATACTATTACGAGTGGGAACATTCGGGGTTATCGGCTATCCCTATGAGAGTTTGGCAATTTTAGCCATATATATATTGAGAAGTGATATAATATATATACGGATGTTGGTAAAGTATATATATATATATATATATATATATATATGTGTGTGTGTGTGTGTGTGTGTGTGTGTGTGTGTGTGTGAGTGATGATACAGAAATAAATATATATGTGTGTAATTGGTATATTTGTGTCGTATAGGCTAGTTCCACAGGCTTCCCGGGGCATAGGGTTGGACAACTAGATTATATATTTTTCTCTAGTGCTATCTAGTGTGGTTGCATGATGTGGGTGAATCCCATGGCTTGAGGAGCAGGGAGAGTATATCCCCAGGTCAAAGCATCCCATATACGAGTGCAATTTGTGTATTCCACTTTTAGGAGGGAATATGACTGCCTCCACTGTTGTGTATATTTTTACCATGACCATGAGTGACTCTGGATTGCTACTGTGGTTGAGTGATTAAAATCGGATTCGTATAGGCACTATGAGGTTGCATACTTTGAGTCATACCTTCATGGGATGGTTATTATACTTATGATTCTAATAGGTATAATTATACTTGTTGTGTGTAGTATATTATTTGTATATGAAGACGAGATATCATATAATTGAGACTTGAGTAAAGTGAAGATAATGATAATATGATATTCTCCTTTCGGTAGATTTATATTCGAATCTACATGAATATGAATCATAAGTTTTAGTTATAACTATATATATACGAGTTTTTATATATGTGGTAGGTGCTGAGGGCCTAATAAATCTCGACGATCAACATTGCCAGGTAGTAGTCTGTCGGGGGGGCTTCTTGTTTGGATTTCGCTTCGTGAGACACCCCACGCACGAAATATAGTGCAGTGTTGGGAATGGGGAGAAGTTTAGTCCTTAGAACTTTGGTTTATGAGGACTTTCAGAAGATGAATGAAACATATTAGTTAGCCAGGGTAGCTTAACTAGGTTGTCTAAAAGGTGTGTGATAGGTGTGAACTATTAGAAGATGGGTGAGGGGTATCTCATGGGAGTGCGGTACCAATTTAAATATGAAATAAATCACATTTTAAAAATATGGAATTTATGCACTTGCTAAAATATTTTCAAAACTCAGGCTCTGGCCCATTTCTCTATTTTCCTCTCTTACTATATATGTATATATATTAGGTGTCTAGACATAGGGACGCTTGGATGATGATTCCTTCGAGTCAGACGTTTGCTGCAATAGCTGTGGATTCCTGCATGTTTATTATAGACGCTTCTATTCTTGAGATCTAGATAGGAGGTATTGTAGAAACATTTCGGCTGATCGCCTAATTGTATTCATTTATTCTTTTACCGCATTTTGATTTTAAGCTATTCGATTTGGTTGTACACCGAGTGTTCGATTATTTTATTTCATTTTAGTTTCGGGTATATAAACTGTTGTGATTGATTTATTTGGTTGGTTTGGTTAAAAATGTTAGTTAAATCAAATTTTGATGCCAGCCTAATAGGTTATTAGTGATTAAATTGGTTTTCGACAGTGATGCTAAGAATGAACCATATGAGACTCATGTTTCAATTTGGTATAGGATTGATCACCCAATATTTTATTAGGAGGGATGTCACAACAACCAGCTAATAATGATCAAAAGATGTCAAATCCGTAGCTAGAAAACAAAAATCACATGTGAGAAATCAACACAATCAGTAGAGATGTGATTAAACCAACACAGTGCAACATATGTATATAATTGGTGAGAACTGCATACTGACTCAGCAGTACCAAAAGAAATAACCATATGAACCAGGGTACTGAAACAACAGAATCCAAAGAAAAAAATCTACAGACTGTCGCTCGAATTACACAGCCTTATCGTTGAAACGACATAGGTTTGTTGCTTTAAGGCTTCGCACAACATTGATATCTTGCTCGAATAAGAAAAACAAAAAACTCAGTTCAAGTTCTATAAATCATGAAGTTTCGTCTAGTGAAAAATTTCCTAAAAAAGTTAACTGGAAAGAGAAGAAAATAAAAAATAGTAGCAAAACAAAAAACAAAAATAGAAAACAATGTGAGTTTCATGCTAACATTGTACCGGTGTGCTCAAACGTGAACATGAAATGTATGGGTGTGAACTACAACAAATGAATCATAATTCCAACAAATCAAAACAATCAAGGAGCTTTAATTCATAGCTATAAATCATCAAACTTTATCTTATCCATATGTAACATGTACAGCGTGAGCTAAATGAACTAAACAATCAAACATTCACACAAATCCGAAATTTTGATGATTCTACAAACAATAGCGTCATGATGCAATATTTTAAAATAAAGATTCGTTGTGTAAACCCATTTAAATTTTATCCAAACAAACTCCCTCATATATCTATTTACTTTTTAAACTTTTTTTAGGTTTCACAAGTCATGATTCTATTATACTCTTCTCGTGTGATATGTGAGTAAATAACATGCAAAACCTTAGAGTTTTAAATTTCAAGTATATGTTCGGCTTCGGTCCATGGCTTGACGGTTTTCAAACTAGTGATCTCACCCTTTCGTGTGACTGGTGATAAAAAACACTTCTTAACTTCTAACCACACATGCTCATTAATTTATTTCAAAGCACTTATCATTCGCATTTTCCAATAAGCATAATTAGTTCCATAAAAAAGAAGAGCACGAAAATTTCAAAACCTCCAAAATTCATCCTTAAAAACTTAAGGGATCAACAAAATACAAATATGTTTCTATGTCTGATACCAATTTGTAGGTCCCTTTTTCTTTCGATTCTGTTTTAAGGATGACAAAAACCAACTTCCTTTTTATGAAAAAACATTTTATAATTTTCAAACCGCACCAAGAGTGAACCAATTTTAACTTAACCAAATTTTATTTTGATTAATCCTAAACATACATCTAGGGATTAAAGCAAGTAAAGTAAGCAAAAGAATACTCATAACGCCGGATGTACAAGGAAACCAAAAAGGGAAAAAACCTCGGACATCGCAAGCGAGACAATCACTATGATATGGAATTACCAGGAAAAGAAACAAGTTTTACTCAACGACTCGATCCCCTGTGATACTTGATGCTCTTATGATCTTGAACCACTCCACCATAGTGCCCAAGAAAATCCTTCCACGATACCTTTCCACGGTAGTCACCTCCACAAATTCCTCGATGTCTATCAATGTAGCTTGGAAAGTCTACGAAATTGGAACACACATTCCTTCGCTTCTTCTCTGCAAAATCCAATAATGTTCTTCAAAGTTTAGAACAAAATCCAACAAGGTGTAAACAAAGATCACTATTGCATATGATAGTGAAAGCTCAGATCTTTGAAAATCTAAGGATGTTTTTATACTTAGAAAATCTTAGAAAACATGTGCAGAATACGTACTTATCGTATACTATTTTTCCAGATTGCAAACTTACAAAATTCTGAGGAAAACACGCCTTAAAAAATTTTCTTGAGGTGGCGCATCATTCGAAAGTGATAGCCTATCGCTCGAATGAGATTGCCATGTCGTTCAAATGATATGCATATCTTGCTTAAATGACTGCTGATGACGTTTGAATGAGAAACATTTAGAGTTTGCATTTTCTACAACTCTAATCAATCCTTATCTCAGAATAAAATAAAGTGTAATCCTTTTAAAACTCTTAAAATATTTCTTTAATAAAATAACATCCTTAAACAATTTTAAGATAAATTCGGAGTCCAATTAAAATTATGCATTCATACCTGAGTGATCTCAGAATGTAATTTGACTTGAAGACTAAATATGAACCACAAAACCGGGATGATAAATCTTTATCGCAATGTCTTTAATAAACTTCAATACTTCTTAGTCTGTGGGATCATGATAATAAAAATACTACCTATGACTCAAATGTGTTTTGTTTCGGGAATAATTCAAATAAACATACAACAGACTCAATTGGAAATTTTTTTCCTTAGTAATTTAAACTCTAAATTGCTTTATACCTTTATAGGATGTCGAAAAGTCTCGAGTGTTGAGGTTGATTTTCCGTGATGGTGCATGACAGGATATGCGAAACTAGCCTAAAACTATATAAGGCCTATACTGTGAGTAATTTCAAAAAAAATTCTCTTACAATGTTCTCATCTCCATTCTTCTTTACAAAAAACAATATGTAAAAAGAGCTAAGTTGTGCATGTAAGAACAATTGCCTGGATTTTATTTATATTTTGAAAAATATTATTAAATTTTAACCAATGGAAAGGCGCTACGAAAGATAGAAAAAATTCTTTGAATTAAAAGTTGCCATTTGCATAAAGGAGTCTAAAAAGATTAGAGGCACAAAAAAACAGAAGTACCCGACCAATTTTATTTAGATTCATTGATGCTTCACTACATATGAGCACTATGATTTATACAAAGAATTGAGAGTGAATTATTATATATGAGAGATTCTGAGGGAGCTAAAATTGAAGATCAATACATTTACAGAACGAACTTTCTTGAAAAACATTACATAGTTTGGCATTATTGGAGTCAAAATCATTGAAGTTCATTATATGTTGATTTAATTAAGTCAATTACATATAAGATCACAATCTTTACACATAAGGTAGACTTTGAGTTATTTCTTTGAAAGTGTCTCATAAGTTTGTGCACACTTGTTATGAATGATGATGCTGATTTGCCTATGACAAATATTTGCACAATTTCATTACACATTCACGATTTGGATATTTTAGTGTTATTCCCTGGTGTGTTTTCTTTGTAAATTTTACATTTTATAATTGAAAAAATGAAACATTTCACAAACAGTTGGTGGAAAATTGCCTTTTGAGATTATCATTAGTTGTGAGATATTGCTTATTCTTGTGATGATATCTTACTTCTTCATGTGATGCTTATATTTAATATTTATCTTTGACTCATTTGTCTATTATGGATAAAAAGGTGAAGAACAAATTAAGGGAGAGTTTTGTTTTCTATTTGAAACTCGTATGCATCACGTAATTTTGTTTATCTTATGTGTATAGGACATTCCGCCTAGTTGATGATCACTTGGACCCACACAAGATGAAGACGAAGATAGCCAACGGAAGATCCATTCCATTAGAAGACATGTGCAAATATTTTTTTGCTTGTTTATTTGGGAGGGTGTTTATTGTTTTAAGTTGTAAGGATATAATTTGGCTTCGGTTCGTGTTTTGTACCGAATAGCCAAAGGGGGAGATTTGTAAGAGAAAATTTCATAATTTCTCATATTTTTTTTTAGTTTGGCATATCCCCTTACACATACACGATACCTACATGACTTCTCGAGACCCAGATGTAACAAACCAATGCTTTAGAGACGATAATTTATTCGTTTTGGGAGAAATAAATATTATTTTATTTGGAGAATTATTAAATTAGCAATTGAGGTCAAAATTTGAAGTTGTTAGAAAGTGTTTCAAATGGAAATTATGAGGGTGTAGTTATTTTCGGAAGGGTCGAGAAAGTAAAAATGACTGTACTTGGGGTCTATTTAGGTTCTGAAATAATTTAAGTGCGTTTGACTCGAATTAAAGTTACCGAGTCGTTTAACGTGTGCATTATCATTTAAAGTCGTGCATTTGGGAGACAAGGCTTATTAAGCCTACGGGTGAAACAATTCTCCTTATATATAAAGAGAAATAGAAATAAAGAAAGAGAGAAGAAGAAAGAAGCAGAGAAAGAGGATTTTCCGTCCATTACGCGATCTCGAGGACGAATCAAACCCTATGAACTTGAGGCAAGTGATTAAACTTGCTAAATAATTGTTGTGTACCATTTATTTCATGATTTGTGTATTAAATCTTTGGGTTTTTAGTTTAGTTTGATAAAACCTAACTTTTGGGTAAAACCTTAGATTTGTTACGTAGAAAATGGATTTGAGGTTAGAAATTAGTTTAAATATGTTTTTGGATGAATATAAATGATATATATGTGATTGGGTTGAAGAGATATGAGTAGGAGATGATTAAAATGAATTTTGGGATTTTTGGCTTAATAAAAAGTAGCCATTTTCGTGAGTTCTGAGGAGACGAATCGATTCGGCCCCTTACCGAATCGATTCGGATAGTTGCAGTTGCCCAGGTCTGAGTGAACAAATCAATTCGAACCCCAGCCAAATCGATTCATCCTGAGACAGAGTCCCAGGTCTTAAGACCCGAATCAATTCTCCTTGAAGGCCGAATCGATTCGGATTTGGCCTGAATCGATTCGGAAACAGGGCATTTAGGGGGATGTTTTCTAGGGAGAATTTCATTCTATTTCGTTTGAGATTATCAATTGGGAGTATCTATAGGGATTATTCGGAGTATGTCTTGGATATTTTAGGGAGTGTTCCTTTATGAGGAATGATTGGAGTCATATTGATTTAATGTGAGAGATTAACGATTAAGGAATATCGTATATACATACTAAG
This sequence comes from Sambucus nigra, assembly GCA_949130495.1. Classification (NCBI taxonomy): domain Eukaryota; kingdom Viridiplantae; phylum Streptophyta; class Magnoliopsida; order Dipsacales; family Adoxaceae; genus Sambucus; species Sambucus nigra. Next base: position 374,453,761 of record OX422214.1, on the reverse strand, counting down.
TGGGGAAGCCCACTACCATTAAGATTCCTATTTGGAAATAATTATGAAAACATATGAAAGAGTGATAATGCGCTTAGCGATATTGGATCTTAGAATCAAATCCCAAATTGGATAACTTTAAAGGTTCACATGATTGATTGAACCATATTATGGATTGAAAATAATCAAATGCTAATAAATGTGCATACGGATATAGAAACATCCTTAACAATGATTGATTTGGGAGATGTCTCACACAATGAGAAATGTTAATCGAGGTGCATTAGGTAAGAGAATATCCTTAACATAAATAGAATTGAGAGACAATTTATAATCAGAAGTGATGCGAAAACTTCAAGTGATAAATAGTACAGTGTATACTAAGTGGGGAAGATGTGTGAAAATTGACTATTAGTATATCAAGAGAGAGAAATATACTAAATAATGATATTAATTCAACTACGCCTAAGTGCGTACTACGAATATATAAACAATGTGATAGGTATACCTTATATGGTGGTATATCTTTATATGATGTGGTGATGTATGTATATCTTATCTGATGATATATATATATATATATATATATATAAGTGAAGCATACCCCCTCCTTACTATCAGTGGGAAGTTACGCGATGAGGGTGAGCACCCTGGCTCGATAAGCAGTGTGTGGATATTCCCCAGGTCATAGTCGTCCATTGTGTTGACATGTAATTTGCATTATATTTTTCGGGGTGAGAACTCGTGGGTATGTGTCGTTCTCACTTGCCGGTAGGTAACTATGACCGCTTCTCGAAAGTTGTGTGTGAGTTGATCACGAGGTAGGTGTCGTTCAGTCCTATAGGTGGTCCCCAGTATGCTACGTGGTTTGGGCACTTGAAGATGATAGTATTGAGACCCTGCGTCCTTGAGTTATAGCTTGTTTGGATGGTTATTATATTATTGTTGTTCTTGGTACTTTGTTATTGAGGGCTAAATGGACCTCAACGACCAACCTTGCCAAGGAGTAGTGTAACGAGGGGTTCCTTGTTTGGATTTCGCTTTGCGAGATGTCCCACACACGAAACGCAGTGTAATGTTGGGAGTGAGGAGAAGTTAGTCCTTAATGCTCATATATATATATATATATATATATATATATATATATATATATATATATATATATATATATATATATACATCTCGACGATCGAAAGTGCCAAGGAGTAGTGTAACGGGGGGGTCCTTGTTTGTATTTCGCTTTGTGAGACGTCCCATGCATGAAACGCAGTGCACTGTTGAGAATTGGGAATACTAAATTAATTAATTGAATAATAAGAATTTGGTTACATGCACCATGCATTGAGGGCATAATGAATCTTGAAAATCAATACTGTCAGGAGTAGTGCAACGGGGGGGGGGGGGGGGGGGGTTCCTTGTTTGGATTTCACTTTGCGAGACGTCCCACGCACGAAACGTAGTGTAGTATTGGGAATTGGGAGAAGTTTAGTCCTTAGCACTTAGCTGCTAGTAACTCACGTATAATTATATATATATTGATGGTATGACTAGAATACAGGAAATTCTAGTAATGAGAATGTTTATGAACTGTGAATATGTTAGTATGAGAATGGTTATGTAAACTTTATATATTAAGTAAGTGAACAAATAGAAAGAACTATAACACTAAAAGTTATAGTATATGATTTAGATGGAATTCTGATAAGTGTAGATTGTGACATAAGTTAGATGATTTTAATCGAACATTTATATTGTGATTTAGTTAGATTTATTTGGCTAATTAGATTTGTGCATTTATTTGGAGATCACGTGCATACGATTAGTTACGCTCCTTAGTGGAAGGGTGAGTTGGATTATTATGGAGAGTGCGACTCCATTAAATCATGTGATATTGCATTTATAATTATTTTGCATTTTATTGCACTTACTATAAAATGTTTTCACCTCGGTCTCTGACCCGTTTATATTTTCTCCTGCTATGCATATATATTGTATTATTTTAGGTGTTCCTTCGCAAGGACGCCTTGGATGTTCATCCACCCAGTGTATTCGTGGACCTATGGAAGTAGAAGATTGTTGCGGCAATTTTTCCTAGTCGACTCCTATTTTTTTGTATATCTACATTAGGATTCAGTTTGTATATTGGGTTTATACCCAAGTATTGTAGATTAACACTTTTATACCCTCTCTCTTAGATTTTTGTATTGTTTGTGACCCGACAGCATATTCGGGTATTTTATTGTGTACATTTTGTTGTACCCTTTATACATTGTTGGAGCATATGTGTTTCCCTCGTAATATTTAGATGTAGTATTGTTGGTTGTGGTTGCATGGTTGGTTTTATATTGGTGTTAAATAAAAGTTTTAAATTTTTGGCATCCGCTTTTAATAGTTTCGGGTAGTTCACCTAATATTATTTAGTATTGTCAGTTGATGTTGAGACTGAGCCATCTGATATTCGTACTTTAATATAGTATAGGGCTGGCCACCCATTATTATTTTGAGGGGGTTGTCACAGATGGTATCAGAGACAGGATCTAGTGTCTTTAGGATCTGTGTGGGTTACTACGATCTTCTGTAAGAATTCTTGATGTAGAGCCTCATTATTAAGACTGTTGTATTCACATGTTCATATTTCTTTTATGATTTAAAAACATTTAAAAGGTGTTCTGATACACTTGTTCTTGTTTCAGATGCCACTGAAGAGAGGTTATTCAGTCAGGGCAAACAAAGGGGCTAAGAATGTGAAACCCCAATTTCCTCCCAGGACTATAACTACAGATGAAGTTACCAATATTGTGGCACATGCAGTGACTGCTGCTATTTCTACGATGGAGAAACAATCTACCGTTCAAGCAGCCCAAACCCATTCAGGATTGTCTTTGTGGTAAAGAGTGAAGGAAGATTTTTAGTAAGGGGCATCCTCCAGAGTTCTCAGGGGGAGTTGATGCAATGGCTGCAAGTCGATGGAAGAATAGTATGCAGAGGAAACTTCGTATGGTTGAGTGTAGTGAGGTGCAAAAGCATTTTTTAGTCACCTTTAATTTAACGGGTCCATCTCTCCAATGGTGGGAGTCTGTCACCACATCAGAACAGAGAGATACTTTGCCTATAATAGATTTTTGGGAACTCTTTGATCCAAGGTATTTTCCTTCCCCAATTCAAAAGGAAATGAGGAGGAAACCGATGGATGTGTTTCAAGGAAATAGAACTGTGGAAGAATATGAAGAAGATTTTTCTAGATGGGCGAAATTAGTACCTGATGAGGTAAATACGGAAGAGGAGTGTATATCGAAGTTTATTCGAGGTTTAGATTGGAGAATTCAGCAGCATTTGTTAGAGGGCCTAGTGTTAGTGACTTTCGTCAAGGTAGTGAATACGACGCTGTTGAAGTATCCTGAATACCGTCTTCGTTCACAAGAGGGTAAGGACTTTAGATATTCGAGTTCATCAAGAAGGTTTAGCGAAAGGAATGCCAATAATACCAGTGGGTACAAGTCGGATTATAGGGAGTCACAATGGCATTTTGTTCCTCTAGGTGGGTCGAGAGGAATTGGGGGTAGATGTTTATTTTGTAAAGAAAGAGAGATTGTCCTAAAAGAGGTAAAATACCATGTTTTGATGAAGTTTTGGAAGTGCAACCCCTACAGCAGATTCGAGGTCATTTTAGACCAGGGGACTTTGTGTGGGAGCCCAATGATAATGAAGGGAAATCGGACTAGAGATGGATGATGTAAGTTATTTTCCTTTGTGAATAGGAATATTAATATATGAAGTTTTTGGATATCGTATGGGATATAGTTTTGAGAGGGTAGTGCTATAATTCTATCATTTATGTAATGACCCGAAAGAGAATTTTGAGCAAGTTAGGCTCTTATGTTATTATCTTCTGAGATAGTAGATTAATTTGAAATGCGCTCAAAGAGAGCTATAACTTTATTATGAATGTAAGAACCGTTATGGTGTGTTAAGTAGTAATGATTAAGCTACTTATTTGTATATAGTAATGTTAGACTTATATAATTGTTGTATTCCAGCCATGGAAGAGCCTAATAAATGGAAATATGTTAATGTGATATAAGATATTATTTCTTAAAAGAGTTCAAAATTTGTGGGTTATTGGGACGCGGGGAAGTTTAGCTCATGATTATTCTAATTTTTATGAGCTTTATGTTGTTGTATGTATGATGTTTGTTAAGACCTTTTATTATTAACATAAGGAATTTTATATATGTATCGTAAGACATAATTTTTTTTTAAATAAACTGTTTTCAAAATCAAACTTTTTATAGGCCTTTCGGCAATTTCAAAATGATTTACACAAAAATATTTTCAAACTCTAGTCCGAATTTAACAAACTCTCAATCCCCGACGTCGCTACATATTAGTGTATTGTGAGGGTTCCTTGTTTGGATTTCTCTTGCGAGACCTCTCTCGCGAGACCTCTCTCGCATGAAAGTGGCGAATGTCAGGAATTGAGAGGAGTTATTTCCTTGGACCATTCAAAATTTTTATACCATTAATATTGCTAGTATTATATATACATCTTTAGAATTATGGAACTTTGGAGGCAAATGAAGCCTCACTATGATTGGTACGAGTAAAGCTCGAATAAAGGGTGTATAGGCGCCCTAGTTGTTAAAATTGGGTTTTATAAAACTTAAAATAAATTAAAATAATTCGTCGTGGGAAGGTAGAGGTTTGAGTATAGGACTAGTGAGGATGAGTATAGTAGGAACTAGTTGAGCTTTGGAGTATTAGGCTTAGCTAAATTTCGAGGACGAAATTCTTGTAAGTGGGGAAGTTTGTAACAACCCGATGCTTTAGAAACGATAATTTATTCTTTTTGGGAGAAATAAATATTATTTTATTTGGAGAATTACTAAATTGGCAATTGGAGTCAAAATTTGAAGTTGTTAGAAAGTGTTTCGAATTGCAATTCTGAGGGTGTAGTTGTTTCCGTAAGGGTCGAGAAAGTTAAAATGACTGTACTTGGGGTCTATTTAGGTTTCGAAATAATTTAAGTGTGTTTGACTCGAATTAAAGTTACTTAGTCATTTAAAGTGTGTATTATCATTTAAAGTCGTGTATTTTGGGAGACAAGGCTTATCAAGCCTACGGGAGAAACAATTCTCCTTAGAGAGAAAGGGAAATAGAAAGAAAGAAAGAAAGAAAGAGAGAAGAAGAAAGAAGAAGAGAAAGAGGATTTTTCGGCCATTACGCGATCTCGAGGACGAATCAGACCCTACGAACTTGAGGCAAGTGATTAAACTTGCTAAATAATTTTTGTGAACCATTTATTTCATGATTTGTGGATTAAATCTTTGGGTTTTATGTTTAGTTTGATAAAACCTAACTTTTGGGTAAAACCTTAGATTTGTTATGTAGAAAATGGATTTGAGGTTAGAAATTAGTTTAAATATGTTTTTGGATGAATATAAATGTTATATATGTTATTGGGTGAAGACATGTGAGTAGGAAATGATTAAAATGAATTTTGGGATTTTTGGCTTAATAAAAAGTAGCCATTTTCGTGAGTTCTGAGGAGCCGAATCGATTCAGCCCTTTACCGAATCGATTCGGCCTGAGACAGAGTCCCAGGTCTTAGGACCTGAATCAAAACTCCTTGAAGGCCGAATTGATTCGTAAGGACGAATCGATTCAGAAACAGGGCATTTTGGAGGATGTTTTCTAGAGAGAATTTCATTTCGTTTCGTTTGAGGTTATCGATTGGGAATCTCTATAGGGACTATTCGGAGTATGTCTTGGAGATTTTAAGGAGTTTCCCTTTATGAGGAATGATTGGAGTCATATTGATTTAATGTGAGAGATTAACGATTAGAGAATATCGTATATACATACTAAGTGGGGATGCCCACTACCATTAAGATTCCTATTTGGAAATAAATATGAAAACATATGAAAGAGTGAGAACGCGCTTAGTGATATTGGATCTTAGAATCAAATACCAAATGGGATAACTTTAAAGGTTCACATGATTGATTGAACCATATTATGGATTGAAAATAATCTAATGCTCATAAATGTGCATACGAATATAGAAATATCCTTAAAGAAGATTGAATTGGGAGATGTCTCACAAAATGAGAAATGCTAATCGAGGTGCATTAGGATAGAGAATGTCCTTAACATGAATAGAATTGAGAGACAATTCATAATCAGAAGTGATGTGAAAACATCAAGTGAGAAATAGTATAGTGTATACTAAGTGGGGATGATGTGTGAGAATTGATGATTAGTATATCAAGAGAGAGAAATATACTAAATAATGATATTAATTCAACTACGCCTAAGTGCGTACTACGAATATATAAACAATGTGATAGGTATACCTTATATGGTGGTATATCTTTATATGATGTGATGATGTATGTATATATTATATATATATATATATATATATATATATATATATATATATATATATATATATGAGTGAAGCATACCCCTTCCTTGCTATCAGTGGGAAGTTGCGCGATGAGGGTCAGCACCCTGGCTCAATGAGCAGTGTGTGGATATTCCCCATGTCATAGTCGTCCATTTTGTTAACATGTGATTTGCATTATATTTTTGGGGGTGAGAAGTCATGGGTATATGTCGTTCTCACTTGCCGGTTAGGAACTAAGACCGCTTCCCGGACGTTGTGTGTGTGAGTTGATCACGAGGTAGGAATCGTTTAGTCCTACAGGTGGTCCCCAGTAGGCTATGTGGGTTGGGAACTAGAAGATGATAGCATTGATACCCTACGTCCTCGAGTTACAACTCATTTGGATGGTTATTATATTATTGTTGTGCTTGGTCCTTGGGTATTGCAGGTTTAATGGACCTCAACGACCAACATTGTCAAGGAGTAGTGTAACGGGGGTTCCTTATTTCGATTTCTCTTTGTGAGACGTCCCACGCACGAAACGCAGTGTAATGTTGGGAGTGAGGAGAAGTTAGTCCTTAATGCTCACATATATATATATAGTATATACATCTCGACGATCGATTGTGCCAAGGAGTAGTGTAACGGGGGGTTCCTTGTTTGGATTTCGCTTTGCGAGACGTCCCACGCACGACACGTAGTGCACTGTTAAGAATTGGGAATAATAAATTAATTAATTAAATAATAAGAATTTGGGTTACATGCATCATGCATTGAGGGCATAATGAGTCTCGAAAATCAATACTGTCAGGAGTTGTGTAACGGGAGGGTTCCTTATTTGGATTTCGCTTTGCGAGACGTCCCACGCACGAAACGTAGTGTAGTATTGAGAATTGGGAGAAGTTTAGTCCTTAGCACTTAGATGCTAGTAACTCACGTATAATTATATATATATTGATGATATGACTAGAATATAAGAAATTCTAGTAATGGGAATGTTTATGTATTGTGAATATGTTAGTATGATAATGGTTATGTAAACTTTATATATTAAGTAAGTGAACAAATAGAAAGAACTATAACATTAAAAGTTAAAGTATATGATTTAGATGGAATTCAGATAAATGTAGATTGCGAGATAAGTTAGATGATTTTAATCGAACATTTATATTGTGATTTAATTAGATTTATTTGCCTAATTATATTTGGGCATTCATTTGGAGATCACGTGCATAAGGTTAGTTGCGCGCCTTAGTGGAGGGGTGAGTTAGATTATTATGGAGAGTTCGACTCCATTAAATCATGTCATAATGCATTTATAATTATTATGCATTTTAATGCACTTGCTATAAAATGTTTTCACCTTGGGCTCTGACCCGTTTATATTTTCTCATGATATGGGTATATATTGTATTATTCTAGGTGTTCCTCCGCAAGGAAGCCTCAGATGTTCATCCACCCTGTGTATTCGTGGAGATGTGGTAGTAGAGGATTGTTGGGGAACTTTGTCCTTATCGACTCCTATTTTTTTGTATACCTAGATTAGGATTCAATTTGTATATCGGGTTTATACCCTAGTATTGTAGATTAACACTTTTATACCCTCTCTCTTAGATTTTTGTATTGTCTGTGACTCGACAGCATATTCGGGTACTTTATTGTGTACATTTTGGTATACTCTTTATACATTATTGGAGCATATGTGTTTCCCTCATCATATTTAGATGTAGTATTGTTGGTTATGGTTGCATGGTTGGTTTTATATTGGTGTTAAATAAAAGTTTTAAATTTTTGACATCTGATTTTAATAGTTTTGGGTAGTTAGTCTTATATTATTTAGTATTGTCAGTTGATGTTGAGACTGAGCAATCTGAGATACCTGATTTAATATAGTATAGGGCTGGCCACCCGTTATTATTTTGAGCGGGTTGTCACACCAGAGATAAAGTTGAAGAAAATTAAAATTTTAAAAATTTGTTCATCTCAACATGCTTGGGAATATTTGTGAACTTGGCTAGTAAAATAGTTTATTAATAATTTTTAGGGGATTTTTATTTAAAAGGGCACAACACAAGAAAACTTAGCTTTAGCGACGTTTTATAAACGTCGGGATAAACTTAAAAATGTTGGGAAAAGAATTCGTGATGTTTTTATGACATTTTTGAAAAATGTTGGCATATCCACAGTCGAGAAATACGCATCGTTTGATTTTTTTTATAAAAAACAATAGTAAAAAATCAATGCCTCGTTCGAATGATACTTGGTATCGTTCGAACGAGTTTGTTTAAACTTCAAACAACCCATTTTTTATCATCCTCTGGAAAGTCATTCGAAAACATCATATGATCTTTGTTACAATGAGATCATACGTGTCGTTCGAACGAGGTACATTTCATTTGAATGATTGGGCGAAATTTATTTTTTAAAAGATATCTAATCCAAATATTTTATGTTTATCCCTGATATCCATCCATTTTATAAAAAGGCTGAATGGGATTAGACTTCTCAATAACTCGGTTTCATAATTAAAAAAAACATCTCTTTTGAGTTCTCTTTTGTAACCAAACACATCCATAAACATAACAAACGCTTTGGAATAATTTGGATCACTTTACCATGTCACAAAGAGATTTCTAACTTATAAAACTTTGTGGAGAGAAATATCTACTACTTAATTATAAAATCGGATTTTCACTGTTGAAGAGGACAAGGTTGATTGGTGGATACCGAGGGTAGAACGCTATCTATGAACGACTCTAGATCGAGTCGTATTTTATTGAAAATTTTGAAGGCTATGCACGTATCACTTATATTCTCCAAGTTTTGTAAGTTGATTATCGTTCAAAACATTTAATAGTGTTGGATATAAGGTTTTTCCCTTTTTAGGGATTTTTCCTCGTCACTTGTGTTGATTGCATTCTTTGTTTGAAAATTGGAAATTGAAAAATCTTGTTTATACACCTAATTTAATTGAAGATAAAATTTGATGAAAAAATGGATTTCTTTGTGTGGCAATTTATTATATAAAGCAGCCCATTAAATCACTTTCATTCTCAAAAATTAATCCAAACAAAAATCCCGTGGGATTTAAAGAGCGTATTTTCAACTCCTCCTTTGGCCAATTTTGGGATAAACCAAAATAAGACTCAAAAAAATAATTCTCACGCACATAAATACATAAATAAACTATACAGATGATTCCTAAAAATTAAAAAGCATGTAACTCAACTAGTAACATGTTTCATAAAAAAAAGGTAAAAAAATCAACTAATAATATGTATCATAATATAACCAATTACATATAAAAATAACATAATTCTCACAAAATCTTCCCAACATAAAAACAAAGACTCTCAAACTATCCCCCTATTTGTCACAAAGGGACAAAGGGTAGGAAATAATCCTACAAAAGATGTTAGTGTCTTAAGATATTAAAATATGTACTAACATACAAACTATCGCATTTTAAATGGGGCAGGCAAAAAGACCAATATACATTCTAAGATTTTCTAAGAGATAGTTGTCTAAAGGTTTTGTGAAAATATTTGTCAATTGATCTTTAGTGTTGAGATATTCAATGTTAATTTCCTTTTTCTCAATTAATTCTCGAATAAAATGTTCTCTCGTTTTAATATGTTTTGATAGAGAATTAGAAAATGGATTTTTAGAAATGCTTATATCACTTTGATTGTCATAAAGTATAAGGGCAGATTATTCATTTAATCCATAGTCACTTAACATTTGTTTCATCCACAAAAGTGGAATACAACAATTGCCAGCGATAATGTATTAAGTTCTTGCCAATGAAAGGGAGACCTAGTTTTTATTTTTATAGGACTATCATACAATGTCGTGTCCTAAGTAAAAATAGCCGCCCGAGGTGATTTTACTATCATCGGTACAACATATCAAGCTAGCGCTCGTATACCCAATTATCTTAAAGTTAGTGTCAAAGGTGTAGAAGATACCATAATTTATCTTGCCACTTATGTATTTTATTAATATGTTTTGTTGCATGTAAGTGGGACTCTTTTGGTTGACATTGATATTTAGCACACACATGCTATGCATTATATTAGGTCTACTCGCAGTTAAGTAAAGAAGACTGCCAATCATACTACCATATAAAGTAACATCTCTCTGTTTACGGGTTAAGTCTTTTGATAGTTTGATAGGCAAACTCATAAGAGTTCTATCCATCTTAGCCATAGATAAACCCAAACATTTAATTAAATCAACAACATTTAGGATTGAAAAATAAAAACATGGTCAGATATTTGTCCTTCTTGAAGTCCTAAGAAGAATGGTAGTTCCCCCATCATAGACATTCGAAATTCATATTTCATTATGTTACCGAAGTTTTCAACTTTCGAGAGATAAGTGGACCCAAAAATTGTATCGTCATTGTAAAATTGAGCAATTAGCAAATAGTTTTTTTTATGTTTGACGAACATTCTAAGGTCGAGTCCCCCCCCCCCCCCCCGATTAAAATAATTTTTCGTAATAAAATTTGTTAACCTATCATACCAAGCACGAAGGGATTGTTTCAAGCCATGAAGCGATTTCTTTAGTCTAAAAACATGATTTCGAAAGAAGGGATCAAGAAAGCCTTTAGGTTATTTTACATACACTTATTCATTTAAAATACCAGTAAAAATGTAGATTTTATGTCCATTTAGTAAGAGTCTATTAGATTCTAGTCTAGCAACAGGAGCAAAAGTTTCATCAAAAACAATTCGATCAATTTGTGAATAACCTTGTGAACCTATCCTATCCTTGTTTCTTAAGACATTACTAGATTTATCGCACTTATTTTTAAATATAAATTTTGTCCCTATTATGGTAGTGTGAGTAGGACGAGGTACTAAATACCACACATCATGAAGTTTAAACTTTCCTAATTCTTCTTGCATAGCAGGAAATCAACATTCATCTACTAAAACTTCCATAATATGTTTAGGTTCAATTAAAGACATATAAGATTAAAATAAAACATTTATAGATTAAAAAATATTTCTTATTGGTCCTTTAACATCACCTACAATATTTTTCTTAGGATGATTTATCTTAACCCAGTTAGGAACATCGGGTTCATCAGGTGGTAAGGAGCCAGAATAACTATTTGCTGATAATTTTTAATTTGAGAAGTTGTCAACAGGTAAAGGATTCTCACTTTCTTTCAAGTGATAGGAAAAACTATCATTCACAACTATGTTAATGGATTCCATTATATTTTTTGTTTTTAGGTTATACACGTGATAAGCACGAACATTTTGAGAATAACCTAAAAATATATCTTTTATCACCCCTAATGTCAAATTTGGACACGTGTTTTCTATCCTTATAAACATAACATTCACTGCCAAACACCTTAAAATATTTCAAATTGGATTGTTTTCCATACCAAATTTCATAAGATGTTTGTTTAGTATTTTTTTTCTTAAATACACTTTGTTTATAATTTGACAAGCATCTTGTGTAGATTTAACCCAAAAGTATTTTGGTAAATTCTTCGCGTGATATGATACTGGATTCTTTCTTCCACTGTAACATTTGGTTGAGGGGTTTTGGGTGCACTAAATTAATATTTGTAACCATTTCCTACATAGTATTATACATTACCATTGTCTTTAAACTCTCCACCATGTCACTTCGAATAGTAGTTACTTGGCTGTCCTTTTCCTTCTCAATTCTTAAAAGGATTCTTAAAGTTTTTTTTAAAGTAAATGATTTATCTTTTATAAATGCAACCCAAGTAAATCTAAAAATTTCATCTCCAATGACAAGAATTTATAAGTTACCACAAATACTAGTAGTCCTAAAGGGACCCTTTAAATCCATATAGAGGAACTATAAAGATTCGCAGGTTAAAACACCTTTAACTTTTTTGTGTGGGGTTTTATGAATTTTATCTATTTGACACAGTCCAAAAATATAGCATTATATTTTAGGTATTTTAGATAGACCACGAACAGGTCGTTGACTAGTTAATCTGGACATATTATCATAATTAATGTGTCCTAAACTTTCATGCCGTAAATAACTTATTTGTTTTGACTTATAACATAGAAATTATTGTGTGTTCTTTCACCACAAAGAGTAGTTTTTTTTCTCTAGACTAACAATTTTGCACTCAGATTAAGAAAAGTTAATAGCGTGGTCTGTGTCACGAGATTAACTTAGGCATAACAAATTGACTTTAAGTCCCTCAACTAGTATGACCCCACCCAAGTTAGGAATCCCATCACCCCTAGGTATACCTTTGCCTATGATCCGGTACATTTTTCCATATTCAAAGGTTACATTTCCTCCAATAAAAGTTTTAAAGAGGAAAATTTAGATTTGTCCCCATTCATATGGATAGAATAACTCGAATTAAGGAACCACTGAGAGTTTTTATATGATGCATTTAATGCAGATACAATAACATTACATCTATATTGGTAATTAATCGTCTTTCCTAATCCAAATTGCCTTAGGTTTTGGAAAAAATGTTTTAGGATGAAAAGGTATTGGCTTAGGAGGTGTGGATTTCCTAATAGATTTAACTTAATAATTACCCTAGCTCTATTAGTGTTCCCACTTTTTATGTTTAGATTTAAAAATTTATAAAAAAAATTCTAAATGACCAGTTTTGCAACAAATATGACAGTGACATACATGCCTAGAAAAATAGTGAGCTTGAGTCTGATTCTGATTTTGAAAATGTGGAATAGACATGCGAATATTTGAAAATTCTGGATAGTCTTCAATTCAGGAAACAAATTTTTTTTCAAAGAATTTTACTCTTTTCAAACTAATTCTCGCCTTAACATTATGGGAATACTTTTTAGAATAAAAAATTCGTTTGACCTCATGCCGGAAGTGTTGATAGCACTCAGTTTCTTCAAAGCTTCTTTTAGTTCAGATTATGATTCTTTAAAATCATCTAAGAAAACTGTGTTTTTCTTCCCATAAATGATTGCATTTATTTAAGTTTGAAATGTTTTTCTCTACCAAAAGATTTTTCGGCTCAAGATTTTCTGCTTGCATAGACAATTCATCGGATATTATGCTGTGACACCCTGTCTAATCAGTTACTGGGTGATCAGTCCTTTATCCAGTTAAAACAGGAATCTCATCTGGTTCAATCTTAGCGTCACAGCCGAAAATATTTTTAAAATTTAACTAACCACCTATTATTCAAAAAGTCGGTGTGAAATTTTATCTTTTTATTAAACAATAAGAGCAAGTGAAATAATCACAATAACCAAACCATCTATGCAATAAAATAATCTGAACTAAACACCAGATAAATAACTGAAATAAAATGGTACCGAATAGACCAGCGATTCTCAATATAAAAATCCGACTAAACATTTAATAAAATCAAATTGAGCCACCGATAGAAATTCTGATAAACTGAATAAAATAAATAGCTGGAGGGGCGACATTATCAAATGAAATAACTAAACGACCTCCTACTATAGTAATGAAGTAACTGAAGCAACTAAGTCTAAGTCCTACAAACATCCACACGTGTTGTAGCTACGCATCCCTGGAACATATCGTCAAGCTTGGTGTCCCTGTGGAAGTACACCAAAAAGGTTTTGAAAATATTTTTGCCAGTACGGGTCAGAGCCCAAGTAAAATGATTTGAACTTATTTAGCAAATATTTAAATTTCAGTTTAAATGAACATTTATTAGATACAAGTGTTAGGTTGCGTACACTCTCTTGAGTTCTTCACCTCTCATATATAGTACGCACCTAACGTTTTCTACTAATCCCACCTAGTCAAGCTACCCAATCTAACTAGGTCCCAGGCCTCTAACTAACAAAAAACCAGTCTAGCTCGCCCTTACCGCCCATATAGTATGCTATAGTATACCCTTAATTATCATTAAGCCTTTAGTTAAGTTTCTCATTCTTACTTTATCTTTATATTCATACTATCTATCTTTTCTACTATTTACACTTAAGTAAACTAGGTATTGTGTTATATATACACTATCTAGTTTCCTTACTATCACACATATAAGTAAGATCAAACATTCATGACTATATATATATATATATACCGCATCTCCCGAACTAGTCATAACGATGCACACTCACATACTCTACTATCAGTCCAAGTACCTCTCGTACTTAATCATGGAATATCGGTTTGGAATGAATGTCTCCTCGAATCATCAACCAAACCACACATATTAGTGGCAAACCTATAATGATCATCCATATATAGTATTTATCTCTCGAATAGTCACCGTATAATTCATTCACATTTATAACTCTCAATTATATTTATCCGAGCATCATTCTCTACCCGTAGGGCCCAATGTTACCGCATATGTTAATTCAGTAGATACTACACTTATACCCTAGTGGTTATATTCTTAAATTATGGCCTACTCTTCCCGTATTCGAAATCCTAATTATTTTGGGGTACAATTCACTCAATTTACTACCGTCGGTTAATTATGCCAACTTAACCCTTACGAATATAAATTGAATCTTAACCTCATGCCTACTAACACCACCTAACTCTCCACATAATTACTAAACTATCACCAAAGTTCCTCGTAATTTAATTGATGTGGATGTGTTGTAACACGAGGCCCCCAATTTTAAAATTATTTAAAATAAACGAGATGGTTCAATTAAATTTCCAACTAAAATTAAATTCAAATTTTAATTCAAAGCAAACTTCAAATTTCAATTTCTTCCAAATTAAGATTAAACTAAGCTAGAAGTGAAATAAAACTACTCAAACATTAATTTTCACTTGCACACAATTAATTTAACAGAAGTCCTAAAATTTTCCTAATAATAATTAATTCATTTTTAATATAGGTTAAACCAAATTTTATCAAATTAAATTGTGTCGACTTGAATTAAATAATTTTAAATTCACCCAAACATATTTTAACACCGAAATATGAAAGATTTCAAATTAAACCAAATTTTATTTTTTAACCTAAGCATGTATTCTAGGTGAGTTAAACAAGATAAAAGAAATAATCTCACTATGCGGCGATGTACAAGGAAAACCCACAGCGGGAAAAACCTCGGACGGCCATGGCCTAACAAATCCACTAGATATTGTTTTACAATTGCAAGACAAAAAGACTGACAACACTCGACTTGACTCCCTTCAATCCCTGACGCTTCTTCTTACAAATACCTTTGTCTAGAGGATAAGAACGAAGTCAATCGCAGTCTTGGAGTCCACCAATCGAGGCACAATACACCGTCAACCACACATGGTGCCTCTCACTTTGTAAGAAATCCGCAGCACAAACTTGTTCTCCTTTATGGATAGAGAATGAACCCAAGATTCTCATCGTGTAGGTGTAGAGAAAACCTGGTGCCAACCAAACTCTCTAAGAAAATTATATATAGATAAAAGAACTTGGATTTAAATAAACTTTGGGGGTGAAAGTGTGTTTTGGAATTGATTAAGTCATTAATGAAGGACACATAAACATGAACATTTGTGCGGAGTATTTTTGCTCTCAAAAGGTTTGGAAATTTCACCAAAGTTACCTCCAAAAATGTGTTTCCCTCACTAAGTAAAGCTGGTAGAAAGTTAGTGGCAAAAGTGGAAAAGTGGGGAAAACTGGAAAAATAACTGTTTTCGCTGAAATCTCGTTCGAAGTTCGTTCAACGAGTTCGTTCAAACCAAACTTCTAAGGAGAAAACAGAAAAAAATTATGAAATCTCGTTTGAAGTTCGTTCAAACGAGGTCATTTGAACGACTTTTCTAATGAGATTTTAGGCCATAATTATAAATAATTTTGATATGAACGCGTGGCCGCGGGTTTAGTATTTTGCTGATTTTTTGGATTTGATATTATTTTTCTACGGAAAGGTGTCCGAGAACAAAATCTTTAGAACTATGAATTCAAAAAAAAAATAACACAAAAAATACTAACACCCAAATTAAATTTCCAAGCTTCAATATATATTAATTGAAAGCACCCAACGATGCGCAAAAGACTTTGTGCGGAAGTAAACAATTATCGATTATATGCAATTTACCTATGAGTTTTACCAGTTATTCTAGGAGGTCCCAATTAAAAATTTTCTTCAATTGTTAACTTTATGAAAAAAAAAATCGAATTCAATTAAAAGTCCAAATTATATCTCGACCAAGCTTCTTTCCACTCTGGTTGCTCTTCCACAATTATCCTCACAATACAACTCTTGTTCACTTTGCTTTCTTCACGTCTTAGCCTCCCTTCTAGCTTCCTTAGCGCAGGTTGGCTCAGTGCCTATTGTGTCCTAGTTCTTAGTGAAGTATTTGTGTGTGGTGTTCTATCCTAGATGACACACCCACACTTAATGTTACAACCGAATATAATGCAACAATTTTCTTATCTCCTAGATATCAGCAACAACTCTTATGTTATGTTCTCATGTTTAAATCAACCTTTCTTGATTTAACACAATGTTCTCAAACTTTACTTTTCTCTTTTCTCAAAAAATGGAACAATCAGAGTTGATCTAATATATACATATCAATAAGTGTCTAAGTGAATAAGTGTTGTGTAGTGAATCATTTCTAAGTGATATGCACATGAAAAATCTTGAAATCACTTCAAAGACCAAGCAATCATATTAATAGAAATAATATGGCTTCAAATATATTCAACAAACTCACAAAGTCAAATATTCACAATTTATTTTTTAGAAAGAAAATATTAGATTAAATCAGGTTTTAATCTAAAAACTTATCAAGACTATTTTTCAAATATATCAGATTAGTCTAAAACAGTCTTAAACACTCAATAAAATAATATTCAGTCTAGATATGAAATCTTCTCAAATTAGTTCTCACAAAAACTTAGGTTTAACTTTCTAAACTACAAACAAGATAATCTGAATATTAACAAAATATTTTTCTGAAAAATATATTTTTAAACAAAATGTTTAAAAACATACAAGATCTTAAAATTAAGACACAATCAGAATATTCACACGCAAAAATTAAATTCATGAATCAGGGGCGTGTTGTGTACAAAAATTAAAGCTAAATATTGATCTAAATAAAATACACAAAGAAGAGAGAAATCGCTTACAAAAAATATGTACTCTTGAAAAATCGTAAGTGCGGATTTAGAATGAGAGATGTCCAATCTTCATTTTGGTTTTGACAAAAATCAACACTTGAAGATGACAAAAAGTATTCTGGTTTATTCTTTCTCCCTCTCTCTCTCTAGAAATTTTGACATAGTTTGGCCACAAAATTAATTTTTTCAGAATCTTAAAAAAGAGTGTGGTGTCAAAAAATCTACATGTAGGGGGGGGTGCCCATTCACCACAATGCATGTATAAAAATAAATATGAGAGAGACAAAGATTTAAGTGGTTTTACTATGAATGGGCTACATCCATGGGGCTACTACTGTATTCCATTAGAATAATGAGAGAATTTACATGAATGTGTTTCTCTAGATTCTGAGCACCCTTTCACAATGGGGGGGTGTCCCCTTTACATAGAGTTAGGGGTTACATTAGGGTTACATTTGGATGAGTCCCCTCTTCGTAGAGTTTTAGTTACAATCCAATAACGTTCATTAGTCTTCAACTTTATCAAGGACTCTTGGTCGTCCTTATCGTGTGGGATCCCATGTTGGTCGCCATCTTGACTGGTGTGCTAGCCACGTGTCCTGCTATTTAGGTAGGTATATTTATTTCCCCAACAATAGGCCCACATGTCATAGTTCAACTAAGTTGATTTTGAGATGAGTTGGGAGCTGGTCCGTATTCTTTTCAATCGTGTGTAGTTGTAGATGTGAACTGGATTGTCACGCTTTGAGTTGTCATTCAACTTTTAAGCCTTATTTGGTTGATATGCTTGCCTTTGTAAGGTTTTAGATGAATTCTTTGAGTTGAGAGACGTTCAATAGATATGGGAACCGGACTCGAGAGTGTTGAGCTGCCTATGTACCCTCATGGGATCTGGTCGAATGTAGTTTATTGTTATGTTTTATTTCATGCCCCGAGGAATTCCTTAATTTAATTAAAATAATCAATATAGTTGTTGTAATTAAATGAAACTTAGTCCTGATCGTCATTTGAAAGACTGATGCTAGTGTTAACTATGTTGGCATCCATCCTAAGTTGGACTCTTCTATTTTTCTTTAAATGTTATGGTGAATCTATTTACGTGTCATCATTGCCATGGATCCCCCAATCAGGATGTGAAGAGGAGACTGACTAAAGATAACGCCCGATCGACCATTGAGTATTTGATCTAAATAACCGAGATGATAAGTGTGACCTTCCTCAGGGATTTATTATGTTGAAGAATATCACGTCGATCATTTATCGAGCAGGATATAATCAAGGAATATCTTACCCACATATCTCCATGTAATATATCGTTCCTAGGGGCACACTTGTTCGTCGAACATGCATGGTGGTTAGAGGAGGCTGTGGAAGACTCCATATAGCTCATGCATCTAAAGAAATTGATATGAGTTTAAAGCATCTTCGTGCAGAAATGCGTTGATTTGATATGGCATTCAATAAACGTTGTTCCTCTCGAGTGGATATCTTAGTATTGATGACGCGTTAATTCGTTGCCTAGTAATCGTTGATCACCATGGGTTGTCTAACGATATTGCTATATACATTCGGGGTGGTCTAGTATTGCTGCCAACACGTTCTATTCGTCGCATGTGAAAGAACATCGACCAGTAAGGGAAGACCCGGACGTAGGTCGAGGATGATTGGACATAGGATTAGAAAGAATGTTTGGGCGCTTGGTTATGACAGCCCCAATTCGCAGGTCGGTGGGACAAAAATTCTTGGTGTAGTTAAGACGTGAGTCGTCCATAACCCATGAGATCATTGGTTGGAGTGGAAAAAGAGAAGTTCGGTGATGCTGGGTGCTGATGTAAAAAACTAGATTATCGCTAATTAATTAATCATAGATAAAATGAATAAATAAGACAAAGGATTTTTGAAGTGGTTCAACCTTGTGAGAATGGCCTACGTCCACTATTTTTGTATTGCTGATTATTTACCTGGAATTATCGATAATAGGATTTTCAAGAGATCTAGATTCCCCCTCTAATGAGGAGGTTACAATGTATTTATAGCCTTCAGGTTGTACATGTGAAAGGATAATGCGTTGTTATCTAGTAGACATATACACCTATACGATAATAATGAGAATTTAATGCGCAGTCATCTTTTTTATTCTCTTGATTTGGATGCTCTGTACGCTAAGTAGCTCAGACCGCTTAAGTTACTCGGTATGCTTGAGTTGCTCGAAGCTCTGAGTTGCTCGGGGTGCCTAGGCAGCTCGGCAGGCTTGAGCTACTCGGAGTGTATGAGTTGCTCGTTGAAAGTATTCATATGTGCCATGTGGTTTACGTGTGTCTTCAGGTGATTGGTCTATGTCAATAGACTAAATTTGGTATCAACAGAAGCCCCTAATGTTTCACAGTTGGAGGTTGAAGAAAAGTGTGGAACATTCTGCTTGAAAACTACTTGGATTATTGGTTTTTATGGTTTTTTAGGAAAATTTTCGTTGTATGTAACTTCTTTTTTAGCGCAAAGTATCAGGCTTTATAAATATTTTGAATTTTCATGACCACTTCGATATTTGTGCCCTTTTCTTCTTTTAGCCACCGAAAATGCAAACGTTTTCCCTTGTAATCATTTCCTTTCTCTATTCCTGAGGTAAAGTATTTAAGCGCGGAATAAATCTTATCATTTTTCACTTTTCAAATCTGTATCTTTGAACTCTTCATTTTCTCTCTATCTTGTGCCTTTGTTCTCTCCATCATTCATTGTCAATTGATCTCTCTTTTATCTGTAAGATTTTCTTCCCTCTCCTTTATTTACTTTGTTCATCATAGTTTATCTTGTTGAATTGTTGGACAAATTTTGGTCTGAATTTTCAATCCCTTCGTGGGTTATTTTGGAAAAACTTTCTGAACCTTCTGATTATTTTTCTTTGGCTGAGGGACATTGGTTCCCAAGTCTTTTTGTAGCCGAATGTGGCTTTTCTTTCCCGCCAAATCCCCTGTGTTTGGAGTTTTGTCAATATTTTGATGTTGTACCTATAAGAGTAGCTCCAAATACACGGAGGATAGTTAATGGCATACATAGGTTGAATCAACTTCATGGAACCCGTTTAGGGATTCCAGAGATTATGTATTGCTACAGATGGGTTACCAGTGACATTACTTTCTATTTAAAAATTAGGTTTTTGAATAGAGCGTTAGTTGTCAATCTTCCTGATGCCAATAGGGATTATTTTGATCATGGGCTCGTGATGTGAAATTGGCAACACCCTCCATTAAATGGAGATAATGTATACCAAGGTCCCAGGTGTCCACTTTATGGCAATGGGATAGGTTGTTTTTATTTTTAAAATCTTATTTTCTTTGTATTTGATAAAATGCATCACTGACATTTGATTTTGTTTGTTATAGTTGACAGTAAAAGGAAACCTCCAAAAGAAACTGAGGTTAATATAAAGCATGTAAAACTTATCTGGGGCTTGCATCAATCTGTTGTTAAGGAGCATATTAGATCTGCTTCTTACTTGTTGCAATATAAAAGCTACACTTCATCTTTCACTGCTCGTCGTCGTCTAGTGGTGGTTGATCTTGATCAGGTACTAGCCTCTGAGACTAGTGTGGAAGTTTCTTCCTCTGAATCGAGTATTCTTATCACTGATCTGATGAAGAAGAGAAGAGCTCCTGCCTTTTTTGACAAGTCTTCCTCTACCACTATAGAGGTAAAGAAAAGTAAACAAGATTTCCCAGAAGAAGGGACAAATACTATAGATGTACCCCCTCCAGTTGCTGCCAAAGAAGCTGGAAAGAAGCCCCCTGTGGCTCTAAGTAAGACTATTGTTATCTCTCCTTCGAGTGATGTTGTTGTCATATCACCAATAAAGACAACACCTTTAATTAAAAATTCTCCAGCTCCTCTGAGGAGATTAAAGAGAAGCTCTTCTGAGAGACCTGCTGAACCTATCTCTCAACCTTTAAATGTTGAAGGTAGTGTTCCAACTCTTGTTCCTTCGAGCTCTTTTGTGGGCTTGGTAAGATTGTGGACATCCCAGAAGTCCAAAGTATTTAAGATACTCTTTCTTGTGAAAGAATTACTACTCTGACTGCTCAACACATTGCATCAGTAAGTATTGTTAGCCTGAGTCTTTTACTTTCTAATATTATGTTCATACATTGACTTAAATCTCTTTCTTTTTTCAGCTGGTGACGTGTTTCAATAGAATTTTGAATAAGGATGAAGCTATTAGGGCTTCAAGCTCCTCGAGTGGAGTACAGGAATCTTTTATTGGGCTGACCCAATCTCTAAAAGATTCTCGTCAAAAGTACGAGGAAGATAAAGGTGCTTGGGAGAAGCAATTTAAGTTCGTTGAGCTAGACAAAGATCAAGCTATGAATGCCTTCATGGAATTGGAGAAGAAGTTGAAGGAGTTTGAATAGAGCAACAAGGAGCTTAAGGCTAAGCTTAAGTCTGCTGAAGAGAAAGTCGTTAAACTTCAAGATGTTGAGAGAAAGAAAATGGACGTGGAAGAAAAATTGAAGTCTATCGAGGATCTCCTTAGGGAAATGACCTCCTCGGAGAAGGAAAAAAGGAAAGCTGCAGTTAAAAAACCATTCAGTGCCGGTTGGGATAAAGGCTAGAACAAGGGCCTGGCTGTGATGTCTTCTCAAATGGAGTATGCCAGTGTCAAATACTTTAGGGATGGATGGGTATCAGCCTTAAAGGAGCTGAAGGTCACTGAGAACTCTGAATTATTTTAGCAGCACTCTCATGGCCCTCTTCCCTCTCCTGGAGAAGAAGAAGAAGAAGAAGAAGATGAAGCAGCTTTAGATGAATCTTCCATGATGACCAGAGATCAGAACCCTACTGTTCCTATTATTCTTCCTTCCGAGCAACTCCAACTAACCAGCACTTCTGCCAAGCAGCTACCATTGTCCGCTGAGCAACCATCCCCTTTATCCAAACCTTCTGAGGAAGTCGTAGGAAACAAGGAGAAGGTGTAAAGTTGTTCGGGTTTTTTTATTTTGTTGTTTTCTTGAATGTAACTTGGAACTATGTATCTCCTCTTATGATGAATAAAAATTCAAACTTTAGTTGTTCGTCTTAAATTTCTCTTTTACTTGCTTTGTCTGCATCATTATTGATTCTTTTTATGTTTTCTCTTTGCTAGTTTATGGCCAGGATGGAGCTCTTATCATCTCATGATACAGAATTGATGAAGAAATGCAATGATTATTTTAAAGTTGGTTATGAAGATCTTAATGAAGCTCAAATCATTTATATACTTAGTTCAGATGCTTCTGAACGAGCAGTTGAAGCTTACCAATACTTGAAGTGCTTGCTCGATCGTGCTGTTGACAACAATGTGGCCTACTATGAGATAATTGAAGATCTCCAAGGAATGATCGAGGAACTTCAACAGCAGTACAAAGAATCCTCCACACTTTTACATCAAGGTTATGAGAGAAAATACGTGCAATTGAGTGCTGATAAGGGATATGATAAGTTCATCTCTACTCATGAGAAGAAAGAGAGTGTTCTGAAGCTTGAAGTTGAAGAGCACAGGCATATCGCCAAGTTATTGGAGCAGGAAAACATTGCTTTACAAGAGGAAATAAAGCAACTTAAATCTGTTGCTTCTTCTTCGGGAGCCTTGGTACCAGTAAATGATGATGGTTTTTCATTTTTGGAAGTAGAAAATGCTAACTTAAGGGGTGAGTTAGACACCTTGAAATGAGCTGGAACCTCCACATCTACTCGTGGACGAGCAATATCTTCTCATGGACGAGCAAGGGCTGTTCATGTCACCATTGAAGAAGCAAGAACTCAATCATCTTTAGAGAATCAAGTCGTTCAGTTGATGGCGAAGAACCAAGCCTTGGAAGAAATGTCTAAGAAGATTCTGAACATCACCGAACAACTCTCTAATCAAAGATCTTCTCTGAAAACTAAAAAATTCTAGTGAAGAAACTCCACGAGCAACTTAATAGGTTAACTTATCAATTCCACAAGCAACCCAGGGAATTTTTTATGGTTGGGTATAACGAAGCTCTGTACCATCTTGATGCTCGGTGGAAGCAATCAAATAATGAGGGATATAAGCAGAGGTGGTTTAATGCCTTGTGTGTGCTAAAATTGGAGCAGGTCCACTACTTATGGGATTATTATGATCCTGGGGTGCTCGATTTTCCCGAGCCTCCTTTTAAGCTTGATACTAGTTGGATTCCTGCTCGTAAAATTCCTCAATGCTTGATTTCCAAGTATCTCGACAATTACAGTCTTCATGCAAACTTTGAGATATCTCGCCTAGAGCACTTTCTTGATCGGCCCTTCGTAATTAATGTTCGAATGCTTCGAGATGTAAACTTTATAAATTCTCCTTATGCATTAGATGATCCTCCAGTCGGGGTAGAACATGTTTCAACAGTAAAGGGGAAGAAATCCATAGAGTAGGATATTCTTATGTAATGAATCAGACTTTTCACATCATATGTAATTTTACTTGATTTGAATGAAGAGATTTTTAGTCTTTTGGCATTTCATTTTCTTCTAAATAATTTATAGAATGTCCTTACTTGTTGGTTGCTAAGTATATATGTACATACTATACTTATCTCATTTGTTGTTTGATTATAGTGAGTTGTCACTCTTTGGGCCTAAGCAATGGAATAATTTGCATCCCATGTTCCTTCTTAGTTATAGTAATCTCGTATGGATTACCTTGTTGCCTAGACAGTGGATGCCCCGGGAGGTCATCCAGCTTTACCTAGTTTGGTACCAACCAACCGAAGTTGGTCATTATTGATTTACCGACCAACCGAAGTTGGTGGTAATTGATTTTCCAACCAATCGGAGTTAGTGGTATTAAGTTCCTGACAAATTGGAGTTGGTGGTATAAAGTTCTCGACCAAACGGAGTTGGTGGTAATTGAATTGCCGACCAACCAGAGTTGGTGGTATAAAGTTCCCGACCAACCAGAGTTGGTGGTAATTGAATTGTCGACCAACCGGGGTTAGTGGTATAAAGTTCCCGACCAACCGGAGTTAGTGGTAATTGAATTGCCGACCAAACGGAGTTGGTGGTATTATGTTCCCGACCAACCAGAGTTGGTGGTAATTGAATTGCCGACCAATCGGGGTTAGTGGTATAAAGTTCCCGACCAACCGGAGTTGGTGGTATAGTGGTATGTTGCTCTGAATTTGGATTTGTGTAGTGTGTAGCACTAATATTCCAAAAAAAAATTCAACAAAGAAAGAAAATGGGTGAAACATCACGTTATTCATATTGAAGAAAGTACATTACATAGGAATTTCAATTACTGATAATACTTGCACAGATGCTCTGTATTCCATGCATTCTTGAATTTTTCTCCTTCCAAAGTTTCAATCATGTATGTCCCTGGATGAACAACTTCTGTTATTATGTAGGGTCCATGCCAGTTGGCTTCCAGTTTGTTATGCTTTTGTATCACTTTCTTCAACACATAATCCCCTTCCTTCAAATCACACTTCTTCACTCTTTTATTGTAGAACAAAGTTGTTCGTTGTTGATATGATGCATTCCTAATTGTTGCTTCTTCCCTAACTTCTTCGAGCACAGGTCTAATCATCTCATCAAGTCACTGATAGGAGAATTGAAATTAAGTACCCTATGCGTAGGTAGACCTAATTCAGCAGGTATAACAGCCTCACTCCAAAATGCCAGCATGTATGGGGACTCTCCCATTATTGTTTGTGGTGTGGTGCGATAAGCCCACAACACAGATTATAGATCGTTAATCCAATTTGCCTTTGCATCATCTAGTCGTTTTTTCAAACAATTCAGTAGCGTTTTGTATGCCACATCAGTTTGCCCATTTCTCTGGGGATGGCCTGGTGCAGAGTGGATCTTTAGTACATTGGATTGATGACAATATGCAGCAAACTCCTCATTGTCAAACTGGTTTCCATGGTCAGTAATGAATGAATGTGGGAGATCATATCTGCAAATAATATTTTTCCAAATAAATTGATAGACTTTGTCGTATGTCATGTCAATGGGAGGCTTAGCTTCCACCCATTTATTAAAATAATCCACAGCAACCACGAGTTATTTGAATCTTCCCCTGCTCATTAGAAGTGGCCTGACCAAGTCTATCCCCCACATGGAAAATGGCCAAGGGGACGTGATGGGTGTTAATAAGGCTTGGGGAGTTCTTTGGATGGAAGAGGAGCGTTGACATTTATCGTACTTCTTTGCATAAGCTACGCAATCATCTCTCATTGTTGGCCAGTAATACCCCTGCATTGTTATTCTTTGCAAAAGCGTCTGACCTACTACATGGGCTCCACAAGACCCTTCGTGCACCTCTTCGATCAAATCTTTCACTTCGGAGGGATGGACACATCTTTATAGCCCTGTTATAACTCCTCGTCTATATAAAATGCCATGGGTCAATACATAACGAGCAGCTTTAAACTTCAGTTTTTTGGCTGCAAGTTTATCAGTTGGCAAATCCCCCTCTTCAATATAGGCCCTGATGGGGTCCATCCAAGATGGTCCCAAGTTGAGAGCAATGAAGTTTATCATCAGATCTTTATTTATGCTCCGACCAGCCAGGATTTCTATTGGGATTGTTCTTCGTAGCTCGGTGCGTGTGGCTGATGCTAAATAATCTAGAGCGTCTGCTCTTGCATTCTCTAATCTTGGTATTCTAATCAACTGAACTGCAGTAAAACTCGATACAACCTCCATTGCTTTTGCATGATACCTGATCATTAATTCCCCTTTTGCTGTATGCACCCCGAGAATTTAATTTATAATTAACTAGGAATCACTGAATACAACGACTTGCTCTGTCTTCATGGTTTTGGATAGACTTAGACCCACAATCATTGCTTCATATTCGGCCTCATTATTAGAAGACTTAAATTGAAAGCACAGAGCATAATCCACATCAATCTCATCCGGACTATTTAAAATAATTCCTACTCTACTGCCTGTAGTGCATGAAGAGCCATCCACATACAAATTCCACACAGGTACTTCATTATCAAATTCTTTATCAGACAGAGTTCCTTATTGGAATATTCGATGCTTCCTTTTGTCATCCTCTGGCACTTCTCGTTGCTCGTTGATCATCTTCTCTTGCTCATCCACCGACATGAGTTGGTCGGGGTTTAAATTTGATAACCCTGTAACATCCACATGTTGGTCTGTATTAAACTCCTATTCTTCGAAGGTATCTTCCTGAGTAAACTATGCGATAAAGTCCGCTAATGCCTGCTTCTTAAGCGATGACTTAGGCTCATAAATTATGTCACATTAACCAAGTTCTACTTCCTAATACATTAATCTTTTTGATTTCTCCGATTTATGCAGAGCTTGTCTCAATGGCATATCAGTATACATTACTATAGTATGGGGTTGGAATTATGGCCTCATCATTATACTTGCTTCGATCAGCGCTAGTGCCAATTTCTCCAACTTCGAATATCTAATTCTTGCTGCTCAGAAGGCCTTGCTGGTGTAATAGAATGGTTTTTGTACTTCATCCTCCACTCTTATCAATGCCGAGCTAACTGCATTCTCCGAAACTGTTGGATACAAGTATAGTCTTTCTCCCATCACTGGTCTAGATAACAATGGAGGTGTCCCCATATATTTCTTCAATTCTTGAAAGGCCTCCTCGCATTCATCATTCCACTCAAAAGTTTTTTGGAGTGTTTTAAAGAATGGGAGACATTTGTCTTTTGCTCGTGACACAAATCTATTAAGTGCTTCAACTCGCCCTGTGAGGCTTTGCACTTCCTTCTTCGTGGTTGGAGATCGCATCTCCAATAGAGCCTTGATCTTTTCAGGGTTTGCCTCTATCCCTCGTTGGTTAACAATATATCCTAGAAACATGCCTTCTCGTACTCCAAATATGCATTTGGTGGGATTCAGCTTCATTTGATATTTCTCTAGTTGATCAAAGGTCTGACCTAGGTCAACTAGATGATCAATATCTTTCTTTCTCTTCGTCTGCATATCTTCAACATAAACCTCCATGTTATGATTGATTGGCTCTGTAAACACCTTATTCATCAATCGCTGATATGCCGTACCTGCATTTTTAAGTCCAAAAGGCATAACGTTATAGCAATAAGTTCCCCTTGGGGTGATAAAAGAGGTACTCTCCCTATCCTCAGGCTTCATATTAATCTGGTTGTAACCAGAATAAGCATGCATGAAACTCAATAATTCATGCCTGAGGTAGCATCTACCAGTTGATCGATTCGGGGCAAAGGAAAATGATCTTTTGGGCATGCCTTATTAAGATCAGTGAAGTCTACACACATCCTCCACTTGTTATTTTTCTTCTTTACCATCACCACATTTGATAGCCAATCAAGATATTTGACATCCTTAATAAAACAGGCTTTTGTAGTTTCTCTACTTCTTCTTGTATCGCTTAGTTCTTCTCAGGACTGAACACTCTTCTTCACTGCTTCACTGGCTTGATTTCCTTGTTCACATTGAGCTCGTGACACAGGAAACTCAGGTCTATCCCTGGCATGTCTTCATGACTCCATGCAAAAGTGTGCTTTCTGCACCTTAGAAATGCTATTAATTCTTGTTTTATCGATACATCTAGTGATGAACCAATTTGAGTTGTTCGTTCTGGATGCTCGTCGTCTAGAATGATATTTTTGGTAGCCTCCATGACCTGGCCCTTCACAAGCTGAGACTCGTCTCTAGGGTATAACGTTTCAATCTCTGTATCTTCTATTTCATCCACTTAATAAGTAGTAGTCTTCTTCCTGGATTCTTCACATTCCTCCTGTTCGGCAAATGAATAGTTGCATTCCCGAGCTACTTTTTGGCCGCCTTTCACAACTCCTACTCCAAATTTGGTTGGCAATTTTAAACATTGATGTTTAGTAGATGGTACTGCTTCGAACTTCTTCAAACCTACTCTTCCCATGATGATATTGTAAGCCAATTGAACATTTCTATCCATTACAAAGAAGCGTACCCTTTATGTTCGACAAGCAGGCCATGTACCAATAAGCATATCCAACTTGATCGTCCCAAGCGGAAAAACCTTTTTTCCAGTAAAACTAATGAGGGGCCTATGATAGGTCTCTAACTGGGCTAACTTCAGGTTCAAACTATCAAAGCATGGGTAGAACATGATGTCTGCAGAGCTACCATTGTCCACCAGCACCCATGAGATCACCACTTCTTACATTTTCATCTTAATCACCAATGGGTCATCATGAGGATATAATACACCTGCCAGATCATTTTTAGAGAAACCAATGACCAGTTTGTCCTTGTTCACCTTCCTCGGGTGATCATCTTCAGCCAAATTTATTCGCTGAATGTACGAGTAAGCTTGAGCCTCTTTGAGGTAAGCTTTCCTCTCCACAGTAAGATCTCCACCTCCTGCATCTCCACCTGTAATAACATTACATTTAAACGATCCAAAATGGATTCACCCTAAAAAGGTAAAAATAGGACCAAAGACCGTTGATTGTGTGTTCATCGTTTATGCTCTAAATAACAGTGCATGTCATTTCTTAGTTTATAAATTTGAGATTCACTACACCAAAACACGCCGTTAGTAACACAACTTTACCGTTACTAAAAATATTAGTAACAAAATTTTTTCGGTAGAAAAAAGGCGTGGGGCACGAAGGTAGTAACGGAATTTTCTGTTACTAATAGTAATGGTATATTCAGAATTAGTAACGGTAAAATTCTATTACCAATAGTAACGGTAAAATTCAGAATTAGTAACAGTAAAATTCTGTTACTAATAGTAACGGAATTTTTAGCACTAGTAACGGTAAAATTCTATTGCTAATAGTAACGGAATTTTTAGCATTAGAAACAGTAAAATTCTGTTACTAATATTACTACATATTTAAAAAAAATCAAGATCCAATATCTTGATTGTTCTTTCAACACTATTTAAATCCTAAGAACATATACGAAAATAGTCCACAACAACATGGGTATTATATTCAACATTTACATTTATACAAGCCTTCACTTTTATTTACAAAAGAAACTTATATCAAACAAATGAAACATCGCCTCGAAAGTTACATTATTTTTATAAAAGCATTCAATATAACATCTTAATACAGACATGCCTAAATGAGATATTTTTATATGATAACCATTCAAATGAAATATAAAAATGAAGTCCGTTGTTATTGACTATCAACTTTAGTTCTTTATCATCGCCATCAACGTCGTAACCCACAACGCTGGAAACTTATCATCGCCATTGCCATCAACGCTGAAAACTTGATGAGGATCCAAAAATGACATTCTATCAAACAAAAAAAATTATCATATTAGTTATAATATCAACATTTCGTCATACAAAATTAATTTAGTACAAAACATTATCCACCAACAAAATTAATCGCATAAACACTGTAAAAAAAATTGCACAACACTCTCATGCTAGTTTAAAGTCAATATTTAGCTGTAACCATCGAATTTAATTACACAAGTTATGAAAAAAGATAAGTAATCACCTGAACACCAGGTATAGCTTTGACAACCGTCGACTTGCCATGTGCCACGTGGCCAGTAGTGCCTAACAAAATGAATAAACCTCAGTCGCTGAGTTTAATAATAATAAACTCTTATCAAGAAACAACAAGATGTTGAGGAAATCAATTTATATTCAAATCATAGACAATGCTGATGTGAACTCATGCAAGCAAAAGCAAGTTCAAGAATTTCATAATAAAAAAATTTACCAATATTTATTGTAGTCCCGAAAAGATATTACATTAGAAACTCTTATAAAAAAAATTACCAATGCTGATATGAACTCATGAAAACAAGTTGATGTACAATTCCCTTGTACAAAACTCTCATTCCAAAACTGCACAAAGAAAAGGCACAATGATCCGTTGTAAGCAAACATGCTTATCATGAAGAAGGAAAAATTGTAATAACAAGAGAAACAATGGTGACTAAGAAATTATGATTAAACAAACATGAATGGGTCAGCTAATGTGGGGGATTCAATGACTTAGAAATGACCCCTCCCTACAATCACATATTGGATTTTTCCCTACCTCGCACGATATAATACACAATACACGATGCATAGGTTTACAATACAAAACTTAACAACTATAGAGACAATATTAATTACCAGGATAGTTAGGCAACAAGTTTGACATACGAAATTATAACATAGTGGTGAGACTCCAAACATGGTGAGTTCACACTCCAAAACTCTACAATTGGAATTACCACTCTCAACCTTTAATCTTTTAGCTGGTGTTAGCAGTAATGCAAACTTGTGATTTTCAACAATGAAAAAGACGGGGAGGAAGAGCTCTCAATCAAATATTCTATATTTTCTATTTTTTTTCAATTTCATCTGAAATGATAAACCAACTCACACATTTATTAGTCGCTTAACTTCCCAATCTTTTTACGAGATTCACAACAAATGTTGGCTGTGTTAGGTGCAGCTCTATGTCAAAGTTAGGATTTAATATGAATTGGGATAAATAGACAATTAGTATACCTGACATGTGACTAATCTCGGGGCAATCTTCATAGACGAGTGGGCTCTGATTCCTATCTGAATTATCAAAGATAACTGAAACAGTGTCCATAGTAATCCCAGCTTGGACCTATTTGTAAATGAGCTCCTGCAGAATGGAGGCCCGAACCTGCTGCAAATTGGTTATGCCCGAAACGAAGAAAATGGAATCAAGGATGTTGGATTTACTAGAGCCGTTCCAGCCCGTGATGGTGTTGAAGTAAATCGAAACCAGGGACCACTGTTATCGTCACGTAGGATTTGAATCTGGACCAACCTCCTTTCTGTACATTCAAATATATTACATTAGAAACAAAACTCCCAACTCATTTAATCCATGGCTCGAACTATCACATTAGAAACCAACATCGCTGTGATACCAAAGTGCTTTCAGTATATATCTATATATACATACATGATACAACTACTGAAATGCCCCTTCCTACTACTATGAACTGCAAAAATACCCATTATAATGTATGGAATATCCCTCCCGGATATCCATATATTTCTAATAACGGAAAATTATAAGAAATAAATAAAAATTACATGATTAAATGAGTGTCTCAATCATGCATCACACATCCTTCATACACATCATTATAACTGATGACGTGTTAGCACAACATCATGACATAACCATGTTCTCTTTGTACAACGCCGAATTTCTTTTTAAATATGGAACATCATAATAAAAGAACAAAACAGATAGCAGATGGACTCTAACTGGATACCTTGATTGTTACAATCTTGACTAATATTCCCATTGCTGTGAACAATGGCAGGCCCACGAAACTCACTTGTTTTTTTCCCCTAACTGCCAATAATTTTGACTTCAAACTTCGAGCTTGCATCTGCAGCATCACATTTCACTGTGATGGACAAGTCTCCCACACGATCCTCGTGCAAGATTGATCCCGGATGGAGGGGCAAGCCATGTATTGGATGGAGGGACAAGCCATGTATTGGCACGAAAACCATAGGGAAGATTACCAAATTGAAAAGAAACATGACTAAAATGTCACTTTATTTACTCGTATATGTATGATATCATTTTCAGTGGAATATTCTGTAAGTAAATGGAATGTTACCTTATTGTGTTCTCCAAAAGCTTTCATCAAGGATTCGTATGCCTGCACACAGCATCAAATATAACTCACTCATCAATACCGTTTTTAAAGAAGGATACTTAAACAAAATTACAAACAAGTTGCAGCTCGAACGATTGCAAATACGTTGTATGGGAACATTTGAGTAAAAAAATGATGTTCGTTTACATTGGCAAAAGCTTGGATGAGCAGTTAGAGGAGATCCACTAGGGAATGACTTTGTACAAACTTCTTTCCCAAAGTGTAGAACCCTTAAACCGAAGCAACCAACTGTATTAACTTCCCATTGCATATCTTAATCTGCATACGTTACTTAAAAGTATGAGTCGTCTATATAAACATAAAGTGCAAGACAAAGGGAATGAGAAAGTATAACACCAACAATTCCAAGAAATCGCCATCTTTCGTCTCTTCAGCTACTTGTCTCAAAGCTGCAAACGCAAATAGATACAGAGAGATTTTTAGAAAACTGAGTTTCATCTTTCATTTCAAACTCCAAGAAAAAAATAAGAGTTAAAGAACTGACATAATTGCAGTTTAATCTTACACTTTGTTTTATCATGATTTAAATTATTATTAATGTTTGAGAATTAATCTCCAACCTTTAAGATGTCAAATTCACGATTTTCAATATAAGTTGAACTTTGAAGGTAGCGTAAGCAATCAGTCTAGTAAGATCTATTTTTTTAAAATTGGTTGGCATGTCTCAATTTTGCATGATGAGGATCAAATATCGTGCCTAGAAATTATTCACTCCCAGATTAAAGATCCTATTTTTTTTTCAACTGTGTATCCCAAGTGCTCTAGACGTCATAGACCTGAATTATGGCATATCATATAAGCTGCTACAATAGTATTTATGATTATTAGTAGTATATCCTTCCCATCAATGTTTCATTCGCGGATGTACACCTGCAATTTGTTTATTTCACCTAATAAATACATTAGTAGATATATTTTTGATTAATTAGTTTAATTAGAATAATGAATCAGAATGTCAAACTCCTGTTTCCAGACCATGAACCATTTCATCTCTAGCAAGACAAGAAGGAAGCATATATACCAAAAAATAGTAAAACTAAAAAAGGGAATCTATAGATATTCTATGCAAGAATCTATTTTCTTCTATTTTACCAAGAAAGGAAATTATACAAAGTATTCATGTACCTACAACCAAAGTGAGGTGGGCGTATGAAAACAAAGAATTACTACAGACAAAGGGGTTTCAATCGTTGAAGATCGATATAAAAAGAAGATACATACACTTGTCGAGGATAAATATCATTGAAGATCAATTATGTTAGTGGTATAAATATCATCGGATTAAATAAGAAAACGGCATATTAGTTCACACACACCGTGATATTATTTCTTACCTTAATACCAATTTAGTATAAAGTCCACCCAAGCAGCATTGCTATTTTCTAATTCATTGTAAAGAATCCCGGAATCAGGGAGCGCAACGGGTTGGGAGTTTGACTAGTTAGAATCGACAACATGTCAAACTATAGGGACAGGGATCACCATTAAGGACCATGCGATGTGATAAACCTGCGAAATTATAATCAATTAGCTTAATAATATTAAAATCATTTAACATTGAATAATGGTATGAGTCCCAAAAAGTAAAACCTCAATCTTGTAGCATGGGTGGCGAAGAACTGGGCTAAGCTCCTTCTCCTAAAGTCACGACCATAACTACTAAAAATAAGGACTCCATCACTATTAGCAACTAAATAGATAATACTAATTCAAATAACTAATAAACATCAAACCAATTCTTCTAACGGAACTCTACCACTAATTATTTCCCAACAACTCCTTGTACAATCGTCCCACGTAATCTTCATATTTCTCATGCTAGGAACCTTGGGTTCTTCTTAGGAACACGTAGCTATCTTATTGGCTTATCAAATTAGGACCATTTGAGGACGAATTTCTTTTTTTAGCAGAAAAGGGTGTATGGAATTCTCATTAATTTAAACAATTGAAGGTCGAGCTATTAGTCATTAAGAAAATTAAACACACAAATAAAGAGCTATTAATCAGTAAGAATATTCATGTCATAATCCAAAGTTCATACCATAATTTCATAACAAATTGATACCATCTGAAGCTATACAAATATTATACAATTAATCAAAATCAGCATGTGAGATATAATCTGAGTTACAAATAGATAAATTAAACCTCAAGCCCTAGTTTTATCATATAGAGCTTTCGTATACCTCGTTTCCATCACCATATACAATAATTTGGAACCAAGATTAAACCTCAAACCCTAGTATCTTCCTTTTAAGCACATAAAAAGGAGATGTAAAAAAAAGGAAACATATTTCAATTCTAACAAATGAACATATCATGAGTTAAAAAGGAGAACAAACAGAGATTGAATTAACAAGAAGAAATTAGGGATTTTACGAAGATAACACATAAAATTAAAGTATGGATACCTGAAAAATGTTTGCAAAGATTGAACAAAGGATAAGAAAGGTATGTCTCAAAGAGGTTCGCAAAGCTTGATGGGGATTTTTGCTTGGGTGTGTACGAGAAACCCTAGTTAACTATGGGGAATTTTTGTTAGGTGGCGGGGCATTTTTTTTGGTTGGGAGGGAAAACTCCCTCTTTTATTTTTTTAATACAGTTCTAAAATATAAGACTAAAATTAGTAACATATATATTAAATTAGTAACGGTAATTTAGTGTGAGAAATAGTAACGGTATAAGACTATTACTAAACACAAAATTAGTCTGCTACTAAAAGAGCATTTTGGTGTAGTGATTCCGGATATTCATGTAAATACGATTATTGAATCAAGGAATGCTTCATTTTTTGAAAATGAATTTCCATATAACATGACTTGAGAATCTGGTCCTTCTGAAAGGAAAATCAAGTTACTATAAATGGTACTAATTAATATATGGAATCAATAGTGAATGAATCAATACATAGTAACTCGACTTCCTTCGGTCCAGATATTCTAACATATTTTCTAGAAAATGAACCTTAATTGTACAAAGAAGCGATATCCTCACTCGATGCTTCTAACTGGAAAGAAGAAATTAATATTGAAATTGAATTTATTTTGCAAAATCATACATGGGAACTAGTGGACCTTCCCGCAAGTTCAAAATCGTTAGGTTACAAATGGATCTTCAAAAAGAAATTGATGGACGATGGATCAATTGATAAGTATAAAGAAAGACTTGTGGCAAAAGGCTGCAGGAAAAAGGAAGGGTTGGATTACTTCGACACATACTCACTTGTAATAAGGATTACGTCCATTCGAATGTTAATAGAAATATCTACTATTAATGGACTTAAAATACATCAAATGGATGTAAAAACTGCTTTCTTAAATGGTGAGCTAGACAACAAAATTTATATGGAGCAAGCTGAAGGGTTCAAAGCTCTCCGACAAGAAGGAAAAATGTGTACGCTTGTGAAATCACTTTACAGATTAAAACAATCACCAAAGCAATGGCATGAAAATTTTTATAATGTAATGTTATCAAATGGTTTCAAAATTAATGAGTGCGATAAATGTGTTTATTTTAAAATAACTCAAAATGGATATGTCATTGTATGCCTCTACATTGATGATATGTTGATCATGGGTAGTAATATTGACATGGTCAATAGTATTAAACGTATGTTGAATAATCGATTCTACATGAAAGATCTTGGTGTTGCCGATGTTATATTAGGAATTAAAATTTCTAAAACGTTGGATGGACTAATATTATCTCTGTCTTATTACATAGAAAAGGTACTTAAAAAATTCAAGAAGGACGATATTAGTCCTTCCAAGACACCTGTAGATGTAAATTTGAATCTAGCAAGAAATAATGGTGAAAGTATATCTCAATTAGAGTACTCTCGTATTATCGACGGTTTAATGTATATCACAAACTGTACACGACCAGACATAGCATATTCAATAAGTAAGATATATAGATATAAGAGTAATCCAGAGATAGATCACTGGAAGGAATTATTATGAGTGTTGGGTTATTTAAAATATATTTGCAACTATGGACTGCACTATTTGAGATATCTGATTACACTTGAAGGGCACTGCGAGGTAAATTGGATATTCGATACAAATGCCTCTTAGTCTACAAGTAGGCATGTGTTTACCCTCGGAGGTGCAGTCCTATCTTGGAAATACTCAAAACAAACATGCATTGATAGATCGATAATGGAAATTGAATTCATTGTACTAGACATAGATGGAGAAGAAGCTTAATGGCTTCGAAATTTTTAGAGGATGTTCCAAATTGGTCGAAATCTATGCCTACAATATGTATACATTATGATAGTCAATCGACGATTGGAAGGGCACTAAATCACATGTATAACGGAAAGTCATGACACATTTTTCATCGACATAATACAGTTAGACAACTTATCGGTAAAAACCCTCACTTTTAGGAGACTAATTTTATATTAATTTACCGCATAAGGTAATTATATAAAATTTGGGGACTGGAGTAAATATTAATTTAATGAGTTGGAAGTTAATATTTACTATAATGTTGCATATTTACCGTATGTGTAGGTAAATATCCCCATGTTGTATGTTTTATAGTGTCGTGTATTTTAAATGACATTATGGTTTAAATGAAATTTGGAACTGGAAATAAATTATAAAATTATCGAATGCCAATTTAGAGGGTGTAGTTGGTCTCGGAAGGTACGAGACAGTCAAAATAAGTGCCTTATTGTATTTTTGGGTTTCGGGCACTTTTACCTTGTTTTAACTTAAATGCGTACTGGGAGTCATTTTTAATGTGGTGTTAACCACATAAGTTGGAGACTTTAGGCATAAGCCACGATTTGAAAGTCTTGCCCCTTATTTTATTTCCTCATTTTTATCTTAAACACATAGAGAAAAGGAGAGAAAGAGGGAGGAATAGAAAAGTGGAGATTGAGAGAGAGATTGGAGATTGAAGATTGGGATTGCTCCTACCTCAAAGAAATCTGAGATATCCACCCTAAGGCAAGTTTTCTACTTGCTAATATATGATTTAAGATGATTAAATTGTGTGGTAGTTATGTATTTGTATTTATGGATCACAAATGGAGTTTATGGGATTTAAACCCTAATATTACTTTTTGATGATAAAACTGTGGATTATATTGATTATATATCATGTAGGATGATTTGGAGTAGTTTAATTATGTTGGGTAGGTGTAAATATGGAAGAGATTGAGTTTGGGAGAAATTTAGGGTTCATAACCCTTAAAACAAAACTTGGAAAATTCGTAGGGGTGAATCGATTCGGCCTGTCCGAATCGATTCGCTAGTGGGGCAGTGTCCAGGTCTGAGTGGACCGAATCAATTCGGCCTGACCTAATCGATTTGGAAGTTATGCAGAAGTCAGGTATTCCTGACCGAATCGATTCGGATTGTCCGAATCGGTTCGTTTTCTGACCGAATAGATTCGGCCAGGCCGAATCGATTCGGAAACCCTGCACTTTTGAGTGATTTTCTTAGTATTAGGTCTTATTCATTTTTTATGTCTAGGGCCTAGGAACCTTCTTGAATGAAGTAAACTAAGTGTCCTAGGGTTTTATTTGAGTTAGTTAATTACCCTAAATTAGTAATGGTTCATATGGGGACTTTTTTGAGGTTATGCCTATTCATGATAGGGCATTCTTTTCTTCTAGTTAATAACTATAAAATTAAGAGTTATAGTATTATGTTTGGGAGACTTTAGAAGCTCAATTAAGCTATATTAGTCTTGATGGTTTATAATAACACCATAAAAGTGTGTTGGGAGAATAAATTGAAAGTTATTAATTCCTTTGAGGTATGATAGTATTGGGGTTTTAAAGTAATACCCCAAAATGTTTGAAGATAGTTAAGAGTTTATTTACTCCTTTGAGGTTGTAGTAACGATATAATTTATCGTATGGCTCCGGATAGGAAGGTGAATTATTTACAATAATGTAAATAAGTATGGCTTCAAATAAAATGAAACATACATGTATAAGTGGAAATGAAATGGGTATGGAAATGATGATGGTAAATGATAATTTACTTAATCATGAAGATGGTACTTGATAATTTACTTGATTTTTAAAAATTGTAAATAAAATGGTTTGAACACACCCTCTCTAAATGACATCATAAGGGAAGTTCGTGTGTGAGGTGAAGCCCCCTGGATAATGAATGCAGGGTGGATATAGTCCTAGTCCATGTGAGCGTTTGTTGTTATATATTTTCTGTGATGGGTAGGTAATTTCGGGTGTGGTTATGACTACCCCGCAGCCACATGGCCGCTTCCCGACGTTTTGTGTTATAGGTGCCCGGGTTGTCTAAATGTTAGGCCCTAGAAGATGATGGTCATTTAGGGGCATGCACAGTGGAGAAACCCGGACGGGCGGTCTTAGAATCATTTTATGTATATAAATATAACTATTCATAATCAAGTGGGACTTGATACATTATATATGCCATAAAGAGCATAGTGAAGTGCCACAAAGAGCACATATAAATGCCACAAAGAGCATTTGAAAATGACTACTTATCTTCTTTTGCTCGACGATGAGATTTAGATCTTTGCCTTCCTCGGCCGCTGGTCTTCCCACCATTTTGGCGATCAACATACTTAGCCAATTTTCCTCGTCTGATGAGTGCTTGAATTTCATTCTGGAGAGCTATGCAACGTTTGGTCGTATGACCATGGTCTTTGTGGAATTCGCAATATTTGGACTTGTCCCTTATGTCAGGATCTACCTTCATTTTTGTTGGCTAGGTTAGCTCCTCGCTGTTCTTGATCTCCTCCAGAATGTGATTTATATCTACCTTCAAAGGATTATAATTTCCAAATTTCCTTATCTGCTCCAATGCTTACTTTACTTTCAACTACTTACTGCCACCATTGTTCTTATGATCCTTCTTTTCGGTTTTACCATCTTCTGCCTTGGTCACCTTAGTATCCGCATTCTTCTTCACAGCCATAGCCTCCTCGGCATTCATGATTTTGGTTGCTTTCGCCATCAGTTCTGCCATGGTCCTAAGCGAATCTTTGGCTAAAGTGTAGTAAAATTTATCTAGTAACAGTCCACTCATCAGGGCGGTGATTTTTATTTTATCCTCATAATCAATTACTTCTCGTTATTGAAACGAGTAATATTGTCCCCAGTGCTTTCACCTGCTTTCTGTCTAACACTCAGCAAGTGTGCTACTCGTTTGATTGGCTTTGCTCCAAAATAGAAGTTCTCGATAAAGAGCTCTTCCAGTTGAAAGAAAGTCGCAATCTTTCCCCGAGGAAGGTTGTTGTACCATATTTATGCTGATCCGGTAAGGGTTCCTGAAAATGCCCTGCATCTCATCTCATCTGGAACTGCGTAGATATCGGCAACAGCTTGGTATTGTTCTATATGAAGGACAGGATCAGTTTTTCCATCATAGTTAGGCGTCACCGTAGGAGCTTTGAATTTTGATGGTGTGGGAAAGTCCACAATTTCCTGTACAAATGGTGTCCCTTGGACAAAAGTTCTTTGTAGAGGATTCTTGGCCTTAGCCATTTCAACTAATCTGTCCTCCAATCTTTGAATTGAGCCCTTCCATGCATTATTTCCCACCTCGGGCCTATTTGTTCGAGCAACTGATAACATTGAGTTTTTCCTTTGGGATCAAGCGGTTGGTCGTGATTGGGCGGAGCCTTCCCTTAGATTGGATGGTAGTGGAGAATTCCTAGACTCACTCCTAGGAGTACTTCCATTCCTCTTAGGGACCAAATGATCAAAAGGAGATACTCTACTCAACCTTTCTAAAGCGCTAGTCTTTTCTGGAGATAGAGTGACGATTCGTTGAGAATCTGTAACTCGTACCGATGAAGTCTGACCTGGTTGATAAGAAGGATCATCAGAACTCTCAGTATGATATGATTCGATGCGTCTAGATTGAGATACCTTCAAGAATAACGTTTGCCAAGTTCATGAAGAGGATATATGGTTATTTCTTTGAACACTTCGTTGTCCTGATTGGACCGGGACTCCGCCTTGAACAATTTGTATAAGTTGACGCATGGTTTCTTGAATGGTAGTTTGACCTTGGGCTAAATCATCCATTATGCCAGCCAGATCTGGAACATTTGGGAGAGTCGATGGATTTAGAGGCATCCCAGCGTTTCGATTACTGGATTCTGAATTATCAGCCATTAACGATGAATTATTTTGGTGAAAAACGCTAAATACAGTCGTTTCCCACAGACGGTGCCAATATGTTGATGTAAAAAACTAGATTATCTCTAATTAATCAATCACAGATAAAATGAATAAATAAGACAAATGATTTTTAAAGTGGTTCAGCCTTATGAGAATGGCCTACGTCCACTATTTTTGTATTGCTGACAGTTTGCCTGAATTTCTCGATAATAGGTTTTTCAAGAGATCCAGAGTCCCCCTCTAATGAGGAGGTTACAATGTATTTATAGCCTTCAGGTTGTACATGTGAAAGGACAATGCGTTGTTATCTAGTAGACATATGCATCTGTACGATAATAATGAGCATTTAATGTGCAGTCGTCTTTTTAATTCTCTTGATTTGGATGCTCTGCATGCTAAGTAGCAATTTTCTCGGTATG
Organism: Sambucus nigra; assembly: GCA_949130495.1. Taxonomy (NCBI): domain Eukaryota; kingdom Viridiplantae; phylum Streptophyta; class Magnoliopsida; order Dipsacales; family Adoxaceae; genus Sambucus; species Sambucus nigra. The sequence continues at coordinate 374,413,121 of OX422214.1, read as the reverse complement.
CTTGAGTTGCTCGGAGCTCTGAGTTACTCGGGGTGCCTAGGCTGCTTGGCATGCTTGAGCTTCTCAGAGTGTATGAGTTGCTCGTTGAAAGTATTCGTATGTGCCATGTGGTTAACACGTGTATTCAAGTGATTGGTTCATGTCAGCAGACTAAATTTGGTATTAGCACTCAACTTCAATCCTTAGGAACCATGGTTGATTGTGACCTTGTTGGATATATGACTTCCTACAAGATATATTTGTTTATATTAATAAATATAGTTGATTGTTGCACTCCATAGTGCTTTATGTGTTACTGGACCTTCGTTATATAGGTTGCCCAACTTCCCATTCGTTTAGGTTGAATTGAATAAGAATTGCGTTGCCCAACTGTTCATTGGAGCTTTAGACATGATCACATAATGTCGACTATCCATCGAAGCTGAGGGTCCGTCGATGAAAAATTGCAAAGTATCTAGTAAATATTGCGAACGATCCATGATCAAGCATATGTCAGTGAATTGATAAGATAAATGATGCCTATATGCTTGTCGAGGAGAAAATTATAGAGGATCTGGTAGATATTTCGAGTGATCCATGCTCGAGCATCTGTCGAGGCAAAAAGGACCGAGAATATATTATGAATGATCCTGCCGTGTTAGTGAAAACTAAATTTCCAAACCCTTTATTAGGGTTGAATAACAATAATAAATGTAATGGCAATCATTAATCGACTGTGATAACTATCTTCCGGGACTGAATATAAGAATTATCCTGACCAACCATTTGTTGGGGATAAAATGCGACATGTGTGGAAAATATCTTCGGGACTAAATATATAGAAATATTTTTCTGATCATTTTTCGAGATGAACCTTGAATCTTCTTGATCGTCCTTCAGGTTAAGAATCATAGAACCAGATGATCAATAGTGCCTAGTCTGTCAGAGCTAAGCTGTACAGTACCAAGTAAATACAACAAATGATTTGTGCTCGAGTATTTGTCGAAGCCTTAATCAGATTTCCAAGAGCTTAAGATTGCGGCTGAGCACTCGTCAGGATTAAATCTTGCACCTGTGGAAGTTAATAAATTTCTTGACCATCTGTGAGGCTAAATCAAATAGAAATTATCATATGATTCGCTTATTCGGTCAAGGAGTATATGATGTGTATCTTCTCGACATGTGTTGAGGAAAAGATTCATAGTATTAAATGAATGAAATGAATGATCCCATAATTTTTATGACATAATCTCACGAGGATGGCCGTGCCCAATCGTCCGTCGGGGATACGCTAAGTATTAGTAAAAATATTACACCGACCATCCATTAGTATAACCAATAATAGCTAGATGACAATATTGAAAATTAAGTGATCGAATAACTGACATGAGTGCTTTATAAGTGCGCCCCACTATTTATGTGAATAAAATAATTGTAATAAAGTCGAATAAAATATGCAAAATTTGTCAAATATATCCAGATGTAAGACATAGGAGTTAATTTGGAATTTCTGCAAATAGCTCTAAGAAAATACCCAATCATACGTTGGTTTTAAAAAATTGTTTTCACAGAAAATTTGTGTAGTGACAATTGTGAAGTATAAAGTATAGATAGCCCCCTGCTAACAAATTTATGACGATAAAAATCGTGAGCATAATTTGTGAGCAAATAAAATATTATGAGATAGAAATGAACAATGCACAAATAAATATGTGTATTCATCCGTCGGCACTGAACTAAATAACCAATAATCTCCTTCTGTCGAGATTGAATTGTTGTAGCTAGATGATAATATTGAAAATTAAAATGATCGAATAAATGACATGAGTGCTCTATAAGTTCCCCCACTATTTATGTGAACAAAATAATTTGTAATAAGGTCGCATAAAAAGTGCCAACTAAAATTGTTGTAACAATTGTAATAAAATCACATGGTATCTTAAAACAATTAGAGAGAACCGAGCAATGGAAAAATTAGTCAAATATATCTCAAATGTAAGACATAGGTTTGTGTAGAATTTTTGAAAAATTGTGTGAATTCCAAACACATAATGTAAGATGGTTTCAAATTTCTATTTCAACATAAAGATGTGGAGTACGATAAAGTAGGGAGATGGGCCAATGTCCTTTGAAGTGAAAATTGTGCTTTAATAAGGTTAAACAGGTATGAAAACCTAGGCCCAAAATAATCTTGTCCGTGTTTATCAACGTACAAGGCGTGTTGAATTGATGTCGTGCTCGTTTTTTCCGCCGACCAATGGTTTGGTCCAGTGGTGATCTCCCCTTAACCTCATCACTGTGTCACACTGTTCGCCAACCACAGAGGGTGGTCCGACATCGTAGGTGATGTGGTTGGAGGAGAGTCTTAGGCCAGCGTGGCCAAAAGGGAGATTGGAAGAGAGACAAAGATTGTTCTTTGCCTGTAATTTTTTTTTGTCGCCAGGTTGGAGTAAGCTAACATGCTTGGTCAAAATTATCAAGTTGGTGGATGAGAACCAAATACCGTTGGCCTCCAGTGATGATTGGCTCAAAATGTTTCAATTCCAAATTCAATTAAGTTGGTGAATCAATTGTTGAATGCGTCCCTGTGATCAATACGACTGATTGTTGCATTCCATGCCGATCGTACTTTTTTATATGTTGTTGGATCTTCAAGTTGCCCTATTTCCCTCGTTCGACGAGGAATGTTGTTGCAAACAAGTCATCGACCACCGGAAGATGCTCGACCAGGAAGGCTGCAGGTCGAAGAGTAACTGGAGTGGAGATCAGAAAATTTACTGGTGCTCGATTGAAGAGATGACCATGATGATCCATGTGCGTTGGTTCTACCAAGAGCCAAACCTCTGTTTCGTGATGAATGAATTTTCTGAGGTCGAAGACCCAATAGTGAATGGTTAGATTTCTAAAATTAAATTATATACTACCTCTATGGGTCGGTGATGATGGTCGTGGCAATAAGGTTGGTGGTCTCCAACCACCAGGAGTCCGGTAGCATAGTTGAGGCTCTCTTCTTAGCGTGGGGGTTAGCCAACCAGTAAGGATGGATTTAGTGATGATTAAACTTATGTTTGGATGTATATTCTCTATATGGGTTTGCCAACGTAGATAAAAAACCACCCAGAGTGTGGTCAATCGTTAACTGGAGGAGGGATTATTGGTCGATGTGGTCGTGTTACTAGTAGCAGGCATACACATCACCTGTTAGTGGATCTTGGCTGGATGACAGCCTCAAAGGACAGATCAGAGACGACCTCAGACGTAGAGAATCCATTGCCCGATTAAATTCTGTATATCTCATCTCAGAACAAATTGTGTGAGTGGAGATATAAATCTTGAATTGCTCGTGTGACAGAACCAGTAAATCTTTGTAAAAAATATCTTCTTGAAAGAAAATCATCAGATATGTTTGTTAAGATGTGGTCCAGGTCATTGTAAGAGAGGTAAGCTTTTAACGCTTATCTCCTACTATAAAATCTGGGATGTAGGAATCATAATATATGATGTAACCTAGAAAACAACGTGTATACCCAGAAAAACATCAAAAGAATCCATATTTTTAAGTATTTTTACAAAACTTCTTGGATATGAAACTCAATGTTATGAAAATCCATAAATGAAAATTCAACACAAGGTTTATGAATATAAACATATGAGAATTAGGGTTGAATAAAAAGATGCGTGTAGAACATATAATGTATTTGTACGTAGAGAAAGAAAAACTTATCTCTTGATGGGGTTTCATGTGTGTAAGACATTGCATCGCAATGTAAATCTTCATTATGTCAACAAGAAGGAAAGAATTACTGTGTCATTTACCACAGATGAAGCTAATTATGGTGTCAAAAAATCTAACCATAGGGCGGGTTCCCATTCACCACGATGCATGTATACAAATAAATATGAGAGAGACAAAGATTCATGTGGTTCGGCCATGAATGGCCTATGTCCACGGCGTTACTACTATGTTCCATTAGAATAATGAGAGAGTTTACATGAATGTGCTTCTCTAGCTTCTGAGCCCCCTTTTCACAATAGAGGGTGTCCTCTTTATATAGAGTTAGGGGTTACACTATGGTTACATTTGGATGAATCCCCTCTTCGTAGTGTTTTACTTACAATCCAATACCGTTACTTTGTCTTCTACTTTATGAAGGACTCTTGGTCGTCCTTATCATGAGGGATCCCATGTTGGTCTCCATCTTGACGGGGTGTGCTCGCCACGTGTCCTACTATTTATGTAGGTAAATTTATTGCCCCCACAATGATCCAAATGGTTCTATTTATAGAGTGCACAAGTGTGTGCTGATTAGTGTAATGTAGAGTCACATGGATTACAAATAAAATACACACAACCATTGATTAATACAGATCTGACGGTTCACAAAGAAACACAAAGTATTGTGTTAAAATCATGACACGTGGAGTGCAAGCTGTAACCAACTCAAACAGATCGTGGCTTACTATTTAATAAAACGAGGTCATTTTAATAACAACTAAGGCCAGCTGTAAACTATTTGAAATGTTACCGTTGTAATAAAAAATCACACATCATTGTTTTAGTGAAAATGGATGTCAACTTGTAAAAAGTAAAACAGTCATTGTTTGGAAAAAAACAATAGCCGCGACGTTGTTTTTATAAAAAAAATTATGATTTTGTTTTTAATTCAAAAACTTAAAACCAGTTTCGGTAGAATAAAATCGTGAGGATGATTTGATAAAACAAGGTGAGGTCAACTCATCACAGCTTAGGGGTCAAGTCTTTTAGGAATAGGGGGTAAGGGGGGCACGCTGAATCGACCTGCTAGGGCCTTTAACATGCCAGCTGATAACACAGCTATTGGTCATGCTCAAATAAACACGCCAACTATTAAAAAGCTAAAGGCTTCTAGATATGCTATGGTCAAGTCAAATAAAAAGTTATATATAATAAGGTTTTAGACTTGCTAAGACAAAACCGTGGGTCAACACATATGTTAATATACATATAATAACATATATATAAAAGTATAAGATTTTTAAGGTTATAGCTCACCTGTTATGGGACAAAGTCGTGTACAACTTAAAGAAACAAGGCATTAGCTAAAACATAATGTAAAATCAAATTACCAAAGATGTGAAATCAATAGCCACACATTGATACATATCAATCATATACACCTATATATATTAACTAAAAGTAAAGCTCCCATTGTACACACATATGCACGCGTATGGGCATAGCAAAAGCATCTAATGTTTTAAAGGAAAAAATAAAATAGTACGCATGTACAAACAAAAAAAATATTAAAAAAATTATTTTTACAAAAATATTTATTCTTATAAAAACTTCAAATTAAAATTTTGAACTCACAAAAAATTAATATGACTAAACCCATCACTATCATAAGATATAATAAACTAAATGCAAATGCAACGCGGTGTAGTGTCCTACGTGACAAAAAATTCTTATGAGCCATAAAATATGAAAGTTACCTTTTATAGAATGCCGGACAGAATCGAGGGCTCATTTGATTTAAATGACCAAAGAGAGCTCGGCGTCGATAGTCCGGACACATTCCTAATTATAAAAATATTTTTTCAAAATTCAAGTCCAAATAGATGAAGGTCTATATAGCTAAAGCACGAAAAGCAAACCCTTGGTGTGCTCTATATAGGTACCTTCATTAATTCATTCATACCTTTAGGAGACATTATAATCGACATGTTGATGATGTGAAACTTTGAGATTTCAGGACATAATTGTAGATAATTTCCATACGAATGCGTGGCCCCTAGTTTCGTATTTTTCTGATTTCTTTTGGATTTGATATGATTTTTCTTTAGGAGACACTGGAATCTGCATGTTGATGACATGAAAATCGACACGAAAATCGGCAATGATGAAACTTTAAATTCTGGGCCGCTACGTCTTCAAATACTCAAAGACGTCATAGGCTTAATAGGAAAAAATTATATCCTACGACTCAAATGGTTTTATCTGGAATTGAGCCAGCACTATATAAGACTCAATTGGAAATTTGTGACTTTACATGATATATAAACAAAAAGGCAAAGTTGGAATAATTCTGGGTAGCTGAATCGATTCGCAGGAGGCCGAATTGATTCGCCTCTAGGCCGAATCGATTCGAAATGCAACAGTTTGTCTCCTTCGTTCCATTATTGCATTTTTCACCATTTTTACTCCCATAAAACTTCTTGCAAACTTCCCAACTCCCAACCAAAATTCATCAAACTTCAAATAGGGTTGTTCTAACAGTTCGTAAAAAATTATATCATTAAATCCTCAACAAAAACAGATCATACAAGATTTAATCTTCACAAATCATAAAACCCCTAGTTTCTTATGTTCTTAACATCTTTTAATTAAGAACATAGATTTCTCTGTTATAAATCATCCTAAAACCTCTGATTTCGTGTCACCGGTATAAAAAAATGTAACTACATGCAATCCTACTTCAATTCATTGATTACACCAACCCAAATTCACATTAAATCTTCTACAAATATGTAAATCAAACCCTATTATACATGGGTATGATAACATGCTTAAAATAAACACAAGATAAATACTTACCTCTTAATTAAAGGTCTAATTTCATTTATGTGATGATATGGTTGTTATCCCTTCATTTCGATCTCGATTCTGTCACGTTTGGGGTGGAAATTGATGTAGGAAGCTTTCGCTTTCTTCTCTCCTTCCTCTCATATGGCCTCTCATCCTTAAGCTTTATGTTAGCCCTTGACTCTCACTCTAATGGGCATATATAAACTTACACTTTTTTGTATTCCTCTAACCCTAAGTTCTTAAATGACCGTAATTCCCTTTAACGGTGTCAGTTTGGCAGCCTAAAATCGTCTCGGGACCCAAACTATCAACGCGGGTATATTATTCTGACCCTTTAGAAATCAACCGTGACCTCTAAATCATCATCCGAATTACTTTATACAATTATCTTATTTCCACCTCAAAATATGACACGCGTGCAAATTAATTTAAACTCTAGATCACCAAATTAAATAATTTCTCCGAATTAAATAAATTCTAAATCCATGATTTAAATAAATGCTAAATCACCAACATAAGTAAATCTTATATCCTTAAAAATATGGGGATTACATACTTCCCCCCTTACAAAGGAATTTCCTCCTCAAAATTCGGATAAGACTTGTAATCCAAGGTTTTTACTCTACCTTAATCATCTACTCTTAAGATCACTGCATATATTTTTCTACCTCTCCTAATCAAGGATAAAATTAAAAAGAATTCAACCACCTAGGGAACCCATACACCCATTACCCCGTGAATAACTGCATAATTACTACCCGACTCCACTAGCCTCAAATTATAACATCTCTATCATTCCTCAGATATAACTGCATAAATGAACAATGACTAAGGTGTTAAACACATGTCCTAATGACCAAACATCTCCCCACTTCCAATGTTGTGCTAAGTTTTATCCGCGGGATGTCTCGCAAAGAAAAATCTAAACAAGGAACCCCCCCAATACTCTACTACCTAACATTGTTATTCGTTGAGATCTGTTAAGCCCTCAGTCCTTAAATCCATGTCTCTTGACATAAAAGTATACTCGTCCACTCCCATGTTACAAAGGACAACATACATCATAACTCTCTTACTATCACTAATTTCATAGTGCGAATAAATCACGAGTAATATCTCTCCGCTCGATAATATGACAATCTACCCTGAATCACATTTGTAAACGTCCCTACTCACCGGGATCAAAATAACAATGCAAACATATTCTTATAAGTCCAATATGCGGCACACTATAACACACACACACACACACACACACACACACACAGATATATATATATATATATATATATATATATATATATATGTATGTATGATAAACCCTCTTTTAGGTCATACCTAGCAAATATAAATCATACACTGAAACTGCGAACCCAAAGTCCTACCATTGCTTAAACCATCGCTAACCAGCCAAAACTCAGAAAATAGTCTACTATATTCTCATAATTCTCGAAAGTAATAAGCTAACATGTGATGAAACCATCCCCTTAGTGTACACACCATCTCTCTTATATGTGACACTAAAGAGACCCGCTACCCCACGATAACCAATTATATATATACACAATAAGGTTATTACGACCAACGTACTTACTAAATCCAGCTCACTCGTGAATTCTAGTAATAATAATCTTAAGTATGACACCCCCATGTAATTTAAAAATATACTCCATACTCATAGGATAATAAAGATAATTTACCTCCAAGTCCTAGATGTATCGCCTGGTCGATGGGATCCTAATCATAATCCTCGTGTTCGAACTGCCCCATGACCTGCTGCAATAGTTGTTCATCAAGAACCTCATCCCGTGGTTGTCCCCTCCCTCGCTTAGGGCAATCTCTCTTCCTATGTCTTGTATTTCCATAACATTTCCTAGGAAATCCTCCTTGCCACTGATCATGTCCTTGCTGGCCTACCCCTCCATTCCCTTGGACCTGGAGGCCCTAAGGAATAAAATGTTATTGCTGCAGATGAATGTCCTACTGACCCTGCCTGAAACCAACACTCTCAGATCGAACCATTAGAACTAAACCTCTTGGCCTAATTCCCTTGCTGAAGATACCGCTCTTACTGTTATTGCGCCCCACTGGTACCATTCCCATCTACCATTCCAATCTGAGTGGACTCACTCACTCTATTGCTAGACTTCATATGAAATTGTTGATCCTGGAAATGAAGTAGCGTTTCATTGACAACCTCCGTATATGTCTCCAACGTCAAATTACCCAACAAGTGGTGTCAGATCTTTCAGGTAAGTCCGTCCATGAACTTATTCATTGTCTTCTCTTCAGTGTTTACTTCATCTTTTATGAAATTTTCTAACCAGGTAAACTCTTCCTCATATTCTGCCATGGTCCTATCCCCTTGAGACACATTGAGAGACTACCGTCGCATCTTTGTTTAGATAGAGAACGTAAAATACTTACGGTAAAAGCGTACCCCAAAATCCTCAATTCTCATCACATCTCTCTCCTTTAGGGTAGTCACAGACTCCCACCACTACAAAGCCACACCCACTAGCTTGAATGTTGCTAATAACTATTTCTGAGTGTTGATGCACTCCGTCATACGCAGGTGTCATTGCATATCCTTCTTCCACTGACTGGCCACTACTACATCTGAATTACCCTAAAATTTCGATGGGTAGCCCTTCTGAAATGTTTATCTTTCTCTTTACCACTCAGAAATCCCCGAGTGTGATTGAACATCGGGTGACACTAACGGTTGTGGCTAATTCTCGACCACCTATGCGGTCGTCACCATTCTCGGTGGTGGTTGTGGCTGAGGTACCTCCTCCTCCTACTGAGCCCCTCTCACCTCATCTCTCGCTTCTTCTCTAACTTGTTGTCCCTTCTTATGTGGCATCTGAAATAAGATTTAAAATATATATAATTTCACCGTCAAATTTATAGTAATAGGCAGAAGATCGTAAATATGCATACGCAATGAGGAATACAACAATCCTACAATAGGCCTCTATCTCAAAGAACATTAAGGTGAAACGTAGAAAAACTGCACAGATCCTAAGGACACTGGAACCTGATGCTCTGATAACATCTGTTACACCCACCAAGTTAATTACTGAGTGAGTGTCCTTCATCCAATTAAAACAGGAATCTCATCTGGTTCATTCTTATTATCATTGTCGAAAACATTTTTAAAATTTAACTAACCACTTAGTATTCAAAACGTTGATGCTAATTTTTATCTTTTTATTAAACAACAACAACAACAACAACAACAACAACAACAACAACAACAACAACAACAAGAACAACAACAAGAAGTAAAATAATCACAATAACCAAACCATCCATGTAGTAAAATAATCCAAACTAAACACTAGATAAATAACTGAAATAAAATGGTACCGAATAAACTATCGATCCTCAATATAAAAATCCAACTAAACTCTAATGAAATCAAACTGAGTCCACCAATACAAAGTCTGATAAACTGAATAAAATAAATAGTTGGAGGGGCGACATGCCCAAATAAAATAAATTAACTTCATCCTACTTTAGGAATGAAGTAACCGAAGCGACTAAGTCCTAATCCTGCAAGCATCCACACATGATGTAGCTACGTATCCATGGAAAAGACCTTAAAGCTTAGGGCCCCTGTATCTGGACACCTATGAGGTTTTGAAAATATTTTGCAAGTACAGGTCAGATCCCAAGTAAAACCATTTGAAAATATTTAGCAAGTATTTAAATTGCAGTTTGAATGAATAGTTATTAGATACACATGTTAGGTTGTATACACTTTCTTGAGTTCCTCACCTCTCATCTATAGTATGCACATAACGTCTTCTACTAAGCCCACCTAGTCAATCTACCCGATCTAACTAGGTCACAATCCTCTAACTAATTATAAACCAGTCTAGCTCACCCATACCGTCTATATGGTACACTACATTATACCCTTAATTATCATTTAGCCTTCAGTTAAGTTTCTCATTCGTACTTATCTTTAGAGTCACACTATCTATTATTTCTACTATTTACACTTAAGTAGATTAGGCATTGTGTAAGATATACTATCCAGTTTCCTTACTATCACACATAAGTAAGAGCAAGCATTCATGAGTATATATATATATATATATATATATATATATATATATATATATATATATATATATATATACTCCCGGACTGGTCATAATGCGTACTCTGCTATCAATCCAACTCCCTCTCGTTCTTAATTATAGAGTATCGGTTCGGAATCTCTCTTCGAACCATCAATCAAACCACACATATTGGAGCTAAATATAGCACTAAGTCTTCGGGGCTGCGTACATACCAAACGTACCCAAACAACTTGTCGGCATCACTATTTCTCTTATATAGTTATCCACGATCTGTACTATACTCTGGGGCACAAATTCAAGCCTCACTAGAATCATCAAGGTGGGATCTCCCACTGCACGGGACCTCCGTGATAGCAGGTAGCGTAGGTATGTTAACATACACAAAATCACAAAATAGGCATGCACACAACCTAACCATATGTGTATTCAGTATAGGCACACGCATTATCTATAATAATAAATCTGTATAAGTATACACGCCACCTATAATTATAACCCATCTAGGTATCCTCTCACCTATAATAATCACCCATACGTAGTATTTATCTCTCGAATACTCTCCCTACAATTCATTCACATTTATAACTTTTGATTATATCTATCCGAGCATCATTCTCTACCCGTAGGGCCCAAAGTTACCCCTTATGTTAATTCAGTAGACAGTACACGTATACCCTACTTGTTATATTCTTAGATTATGGTCTACTCTCCTTATAATCCAAATCCTAATTTTCCCGGTGTACAATCCACTCTATTAACTTTTGTGGGTTAATTATCCTAATTTCACCCTTAACAATATTCATAAAAAATCTTAACCTCATGCCTACTGACCTCCCCTAACTCTCCACATAATTACTAAACTATCACCAAAGTTCCTCGTAATTCAATTCATGGGGATATATAAACAAAAAGGCAAAGTTGGAATTTTATGGGCAGACGAATCGATTCGCCAAGAGGCCGAATCGATTCGAAATGTAGTAGTTAGTATCCTTCGTTCAGTTCTTGCGTTTTCACAATTTTTACTCCCATAACCCTTAATGAAAACATCCCAAATCTCAGCCAAACTTAACCAAACTTCAAATACGGTTGTTCTAACAATTCCTAATGAATTATATAATTAAATCCTCAATAAAAAAGAATCATACAAGATTTAATCTTCACAAATCATAAAAACCCTAGTTTCTCATGTTCTTCACATCTTTTAATTAAGAACCCAGATTTCATTGTTATAAATCATGCAAAAACCTCTGATTTTGTGTCACCAACATAAAGAAATGTAAATACATGCAATCCTACTTCAATTCATAGATTACACCCATTCAAATTCATATTAAATCTTACAAAAACATGTAAATCAAACCCTATTCTACATGGGTATTATAACATCCTTAGAATAAATGCAATATAAACACTTACCTCTTAATTGAAGGTCTTATGTCATTGATATTATGATATGGTTGTTATCCCTTCATTCTAATCTCGATTCCATCACGTTCGGGGTGGAAATTAGTGTAGGAAGCTTTGACATTCCTCTCTCCTTCCTCTTCTATGGCCTCTCCTCCTTAAGCTTTGTGTCAGCCGTTGCCCCTTACTCTAATGGGTACATATAAACTTACAATTTTTTGAATTCCTCTAACCCCAAGTTCTCAAATTATCGATATGCCCTTAAACGGTGTCGGTTTGACCTAAAATTTCCCCGGGATCCAAACTATACATCCGGGTATACTATTTCAACTATTTTGACCCTTTCGGAATCAACTATGACCTATGAATCATCATCCGATTTACTTTACATAATCCTCCTATTTCCACCTCAAAATATGGCTCTCGTGAAATCAAAATTGACGGAATTAATTTTAACTCTAAATCACCAAATTAAATAATATCTCAAAATTATATAAATTCCAAATCACTGATTCAAATAAATGCTAAATCAGTAATTTAATTAAATCCTATATCCTTAGAAATACGGGGTATTACATACATGAATTTTATTATTTAAGACATTAATTTTAGATAATAACACGACATTGATTTTGCCTAAATATGTACACTTTTTCAAAGTAGATTTGTATAATTTCTTAAAGTGAAGGTTATTGCCATCACATTCACTATCTAAAGATTTAGTCCTAAGGGATGGTTCATTGTACAAATCATTTTCATCATCCATGTTAGAGTTACATTTATATAAACTTTTGGTAACAATGAAAGTAGTATGATTGTGTACATGAGTCTTAGTGGGTAAAGAGTTATTTACAACAGATAAATTCATAATTGTCTACAAAAAGGTTAAAATCATTAGACATAGTAGACAAATTATCAATGTCAATATCAAAATCATTTACACAAAAAAAGTAAAAGTCATAAAGTTATTATAATCATCACAACTATCACTATCAAAACTATTATACCAACTTTTAGATATATGGGCCTTATTTAAAGACTAATATTTTGTTTTTGAAAAACACTATTTAGCATAATGACCAAATCCATTACACCTCCTACACTGAATATGACTTATATCTTTATTATTGTTATATTTTTCATTTTTTTACTTTTCATACTGTTTTTCATGAACTCTATTTATATAATAGGGTTGGCCTTATTTAGAATAAAATTTGTTCCTAAACTTAACAAATATCTTAAAATGTTAAAATAATAGGGAAATTTCATTATCTAATGACTCAAAAGAAACAAAATATTCATCCTAATAAAGATTGTGTAGTCTGTGCTTGTGCTTTGCCCCCTTAATTTTGACTTAGGGTAGTTTCTAATTAAAAATTTTTCATTTTACTATATAACAGTTAAAGAGTCATATTAGGATCAACCATTTCATCTATAACATGTTTCTTCATATTAAGACTATGAGGTAAAGACCTCAGTATATTAGCACATATCGTATAATCCGCATAGACAATGACATTTTCATGTGATTGATTAACTATGTCTTGTAAACTAAGATAAAAATGATCAAATTTGTTATCATCATTTATAAACATAGTGTCATACATATGTTCTAGAAGTTCAGACTTAGCCTTTTTAACCCTGGTGTCACCCTCATGGATAGATTTTAAAATGTTCCAAGATGTCTTAGATGTAGTGCATGCTGAGATCCTTTTAAACTCAGACTTATCCATGCTTTCTAAAATGGAATTTTTTCCTTTATTCTTTTATTATGAATTTTTCTTCTCTTTGGTTGATTTAGAAAGGGGTTTTCTTACAAATCTTTTAGAATCACCTTCACTAGTTGGTTTATTACGTATAGTAAAACCAGTTTCAGCCATATCCCATATTTCATCTCTTAAGTGTTGGATGTGTGCAACCATTCTTACTTTCTAGTAAGAAAAGATTGCACCATCAAACATAGGAGGATGTACAGAACTACCATTATGGTCTTCCATTTAAAATAAGTTTTAAAAGAGTTTATCACATTGAAAAGTAAAAAAAAAATATAAAGAAAAGTATTCCCGATGCTCTGATACCATTTGAAAAATAATTTAATACCCAAAACTGTTAAAATTAAAGGAAATATCTTTTAACTCTTTCGTAAAAACTGTTTTAAACTTAAACGGTTGAATACACACACACACAAAAAAAAATTGTAACGGTTGGTGTGATTTTCAAGTTAATAGAATACAAAATTAAGCTAGAATGAGATGAGGATAAGTCGAAAACTACACAATAGTTTGTTAGTAACGAAAACAGTGCACTAAAAAATCATGAGTCTTTTAGTACCAAGACCACACACACATCTCCAAGTTTACTATAACAACTGTTTGAGTACAAATTACAGGACACCAAATGTAAATGAATTAATGCAGCCAATATACCCAGTACACGAAGGCTAGTACAAAACAACCCTATAACTACTGAAATTTTACCAAGCACAACAAATAAGGAAACTACGAAGAACAAACAGACAAAGCTTTACCCATAATACCAGAGAATCAGTAAAGATGAACAAAAAAAACTTTTAATATGTTTTTGGTTTCAATAAAATAGTGAAATATCCAAACACTAAAGACTTAGATTAAATAAGTCTTCCTTTAGCAATTTAAGTTTTAATAGTTATGAAAAAAACCTAAAAATCAGTTTTGTACAACACACGAGTTTGAGATTAATATATTTAACAGTATAAGCATGATCCACAAAAAAGTGAGACAAACTGTGAACCAAGTCTTGTTTCAAAGATATAACAGTTTAAATAAGTATTTGGTTCTTAAAAAAATATATAGTAAACATACAAATTGTATAACGGTTATAATATATAGTTTAGATAGATTTGGTCGAAACTAATAATATATCAAGTTTAGGGTTTATAACGAATGTATCTACTTCATCACATATTATAATAATTTGAACATGCACAACCCCAAACTCATTTAAAATAGATTATATATCAAAGTTGTGGTTTCAAAAATTTATCTTTCCTTCGAACGTGTTGAAACACATTAACTCATGCAGAACCAGAAATGTATAATAAATACAACATGTATCACTATAGAGGTTTTATATATAGAAAGAATGAAAAAAAAATATACCCTAATCAAGGTTCAAGAGTCCAAAATAAAAGGACTTAACATGAATACATAACAACCTTGAATGATCCAGTAACAGAAAGACCCAATCAATATTCAAGATCAAACCTAGAAGGCTTAAAACCTTTCGAATATATAAAGCACCACAACTCTCAAACCTAAAGAAAATCTAAAACATAGCCTCACATATATCTTTAGAGGAATAAAAGATGTTTATAAATTTTTGGATGTAAGAAAAATCACTCTCAAACTAAGAAAACTTAGGTTTGGAGAGAGAAAGGGTTGGAAAAATTTCGACAGAGTTTCGTCTCAATTTTTTCATTTTTTTTTTATTTTCAAATGACCAAAGGCTGCTATTTATAGAGGTAGGTGAGGTACCGTAGTTAAGTTGTAAATATCGGACAAAAAAGGGTATATAAATTGCACAAAAATAGGTTCAATAGGGGTGCTAGAAGGGTATAAGACCAAGCAAAAATTAAGCGTACATGCGTCAAATTAACCTTAACAAAGAGCCTCTCTAACTGACATCTCCCAGGTTCACTCACGATCAAACCATGTGGGCCAAACAATAAACCCCCATTGGTCTAAATCGGTTGACACGAATCGAAACCAAATGACACAACTTTGATCAAAATGATACAATTTTAATATTGGTTGAATTAAATTTAAGAAATAATAAAAATGTTTACAATTGTTTCTTTTAAATGCTTATTCAACCATTTTAAACTTTTTAAAAAAAATTATAAAAATTACGAAAATAAATTTGAAATAGTAGAATATTATAAAACCATAAAATGTAAAATATAAAAAGAATTAAGATATAAAATACATAAATAACGTATAAGTACAAAAATAATGAATATATTAAACTGAATTCAATTTAGGGTTTTAAAAATAAGAAAACTAGTTTAAAAACTTTTACAATTCTTTTTAAGAATATGTTGAGTGCAAGAAAGGTTCTCGGTGTATTTGGGATAATTGTTATAAAATTTATCCAAATAAAAAATCCCATTGGATTTAAAGAGGGCATTTTCATCAATTATATCATCTTCCACTTTGGTAAAAGAGCATAAGGTTGAACTTGGAGAAAAGAAAAAGTCTTTTAGAGAGATAAATCTGTGATCTTTAGAGTTTGCACCTTGTACTAGTTGATGAAGTTCCCAAATCAACCTTGCATCTTCTTGATCTCATTATCCTAGATCCTAGCCACCCTAGAACCACCTTGATATTGATCTCCCGGGAGTGATAGCTTGTCCTTTACAGGAATATGAGTTACTAGTAATTGGGGGTCCAAGGAACATCCTCTAGATCATTTTTCACCTCTAATTGGGGCTCATAGTTCTCCGTAGAAACTCTATGTTCCAATACTTCAACTTCCTCTACCACTGGGGGTAAAGGAAGCCTACTAAGAATTCTATATAGCTATTCCTATAGATTTTTTTGCCGAGCTTCCATTTCTTTGAAAAAAATGGAACAAAATGACATTGGTTAGCATCTTAAAAAGAGAAAAGTTAATTTGTGAAAGAAATTAAACTTCTCTTTCCCATATACGACGCCAAATTGGTGGGTGTTGTAATTATATGTGACCTCAAACCCAAAGTTGATCCTATCTGGACCTCATAAAGGTTAGAAGAGAGAAGTATCAAGATGTTAGGCAATTATTCGAAGTGGTTCAGACCTCAAATAAGGATCTTATGTCCACTGTTAAATGGAATTATAGTTTTTATTAGATCGTAAAAGTGTTATTAAAATCTACGAGACTTCTTTAACTTTGGTCAAGAGAGTATCCGGTACTTGGGGACCTTGTCAATAATCCAAAGGACCTTAGGAAGTAACTAGTGTAATTCTCTAAGGGTTCTTGAGTATTGGTTTATATCTTAACTAGAAATGACATGTAAACTAGAAATGATCTGAGTTATAGGTTTAAGGTCACATTAATGGGTTGAGAGAGTAGAGAAAATACTTATCTTCATACTTTAACCAGTCTCCTATTGATATGTAAACTCTAGGAGAGAGAATGGGGGGACTGTTAAAATATGTTTGTTGTGCCTCTGAGTTCCGATGGCGTCAATAAGATGGCGGAGGATTGGCCAAAGGTTCTGTAGGTGGTTTAAGGTAATTACTGAGCCCATTAAATGCAGATGAAAGAAATTAATGCAAGTGGATTGAGCTATATCGGTGGGTGTAATAGTGATGTGCTTTTCACTTACCCATCAGAGTGGTAGCATAATCTTTACTAGAGGTCTAGGGGTCTGGAATAGTCACGGGGTAACATAAGTTCATCTTGAGGTATTACATAATAATACACCTCGTTATTGATAGTTATGTGGCCTTGGGAGGTTATTTATCTTTAGTTAAAGGTATGTTCTGAGCATCAGAGATGGGGAAACTCTAGTGATGTGGTCTTTGAACTTCGTTGAGGAGATGTTCTTGAACGACTGACCTTTATATGAGGAAGAAATGATGAGCGAGGTCCTCTACAACACTGTAGCCTTTCTTTCAGATCATCGGAGGTCTAGGGGACTAAAGAGTACTCTATCTGAGGTCAGAAGCCAACATTGGTACCTTTGTTCATGCCTGGGGGTTAATCGAAAGGTGTAAGTTTCTTTTGAATCCTAAAGTTTAATTAAGGTATCATTAAAACCATATATGGCATTTTTTTTAATAAAGGTCTGTGAGATTCATTTGAAATGAGAATCATATTTGTGAGAATGCCTTATATTTATATTTTAAACATATTATATGCAATGTCGGTACATTTAGAAATGTATTGAATAGGACCACATGTGACATTCTAGTCTAGGGGATGACTAGATTCAAATTTCATAATCTCATTTTCTTGATATGTTTTGAATGAAGAGAGGTCTTTGCAATTATATACAAGTAGATATGAGATCATTATTCAGATGAATCATCATCAAAGATAGATCTTTAATTGTGATAACCCCTTGATAAGCTTACGAGTTTTAATTCTAGAAGTGAACCTGATCAATGGATTATTTTACAATCCGATAAAGTATAAAATAAGCTAAGTTTGAGAATTAAGGAATAAATAAGAAGTTAATTAAAATTATTAGCGGCGAATTGATTTGACCAATCTTGTATTATTTGCTTAACACAGGGAATAATATAATTTACCATAAAAGTATTGCACGAAATACCTTATCTTTCAAATGTTTTGAGATAATTAAATTGGAAAGGAATCGTGATTATATATCAAAATTAATTGCTATAAAATAAAGACAGAAAATAAATCGCGGGGATTTAATTTGGCATTTTTGATAACCTACTTTGAATTCATTTTAATTATTAACTCTTGCTTCTCTGGCATAGTCCATTTACCCAAGTAGTAGGCCTAAACTCTCTAGAAACCTAGTTTAATCCAAGACCTTGAGTTAAACCTATATATTTTGGTGTAAGATAGGATTTTAAGCACCATACTCACTATCAAGGGTTAGATAGGAAGAGGAAAATTATTATTCAAGTTTTTGTGAAGCGGTGTAGAGAGAGAAGGAAATATCTCACTCAAAACACTAAGTATTAATCTCTAAGAGTGCCCACACACATAGTCTTCTTTAGGATGATCATATATTAGAAGATCCAAAGCCTTCGGTGTGCTCTTGAAAGATTTTGGAAGACAAGAATATGGTCTTCTTTAAATTCTATTTCTCCTCATTCGAATCACCTACAAGATCTACTAAGGTATCGTGATCCGAAATCCTAGGTTAATCCTTTAAACACAGGTATTATTTTATCCTTGTATTGAATGATCAACTAAAGTTTTGGGGCGATAATGTTTTCATTTTTTTTAACATGTCAATCACAAACAATTGGTATTAAAGACCCGGTTATGGATTGATCATGTTTAGAAAGATTAAAGTTCTCTACTAGCAAAAATCCTAACTTTACATGCTGGAAATTATCCATGGATGTATTTTATTTGTACTAACACGGTTTTTTAGGATTTTAGTAATTATATCACTTTCATCACGGTCACATGAATGTATGTTATGTGAATAGATCCTACGGAGGTTTATTTATAGTAGCATTTTCTCCTAGATTTGATTTGATTGTAATAATTAGAGTTTTTAATTATTGCATTTAGTTGATGTACTTGGAGAATATTATTAGTGAATGTAATCATTATATGTTAGGATCCTTTTTTCTGTATTGGATTTTGATAGTAGTGGAAGATACATGGATTGTTTATTTTATTTTATTTTTAAACCAAGAATGGAGGTCCATTAATGGAGTTTTCAAGTTTGATGAAATGTTAAAATGACTTAGTATTGACAAATACGCATAAAACCTAAGGAACCAGAAGTTGGAGCACGCGGACTGGGGTTGCGAACGCAACAATCAGGCCCGTGACCGCGTGTATCATGGCAATAACCTCGATTGATTGCGGCGCAACTGCGGGTGGCTAGTGATGTGGATCATCGTGGTGGACTGAGTTTGATGAGGGTTATTTTTCTTGGACTATTCTTCAAGGGTTCTTCTCCATCATGAATGATTATTTAAGATACCTTAATCTTAAAGGAGTCTACTCAAGAAATATGTTTAAGACATCATGGAAAGGGACTTTTAGTCATTTTTATATTTATTCGCATGGTTTCATATATTCTTTTGCATCTTAATTATTTTTTGCATAATTTTGTGTTCAAATTTACTGATTAATTATGGGGACCCAATTTTATAGAAAATGTGGGTTCTAATTTTGAGTCGTCCAGGATTATGGTTTTTCTTCAAAAATTTGTTTGATTTATTTTATTCTAAATTGAATTTAACATGGTAATTAATTTAATGTAATAGATTAAATTGTAATCTTCGAGTTTATTTTAATTTAAAGGATGTTTTAGTTTTTTAAAATTAAAATTGTGATATCGAGTAATTTTATATGTACAAGTAAACTCATAATTACCAAGGATTTACTTCGGGTATTTAGAATGAAATGAATTATTAATCAAAATACCTTCGAGTTCAAAATACATAGTAGAAGTGGGGTCTGACAAAAACCCCAAGGTCTCCGTTGGTGTTTTAAGAGTCTGGTGTGATTAATTTCTCGCATCAGCTTCATCTGACCTCCAATGAATTAGGTTGGTCACGTCATCTGATATTCTTAAAATTCTTAGGTGATAATTCCTAAAATTCGAATGTGAGTGAATTCGATTCCCCAATAGAGAAGTTTTACATGAGTGGATTCAAATTTGAAGAATAAATCGATAGAACATATTTATAAATAATTAATGACATGCTCCCTAACAGAGTCGTTGTCATTAATCGTGAGACCAATATACGTTGGCTATTCAATTATATAGGATCGAAAGTTTCTGAATTGTCTCGGGAACATAATTGAAAGATGAAAATATGTTTAGCTCAAGGTAGAGTAATCTGAGCTCCCAACAAGAAATCTCACTTCACAAGTGAACTATTATATTCCACGTGATTAGTTTTAATTGGTGATAGAGGGAAGCGAAATTTAAATTTAATCAAAGTTCATTCTCACATCTTTAAATTAAAACTAATTCCTTTTTCACGTGATGATTCTCATTCGATTTTGAGCTTCACCGTGATGCATTACGACTTATCTTGAGTGCGTGTCAATCTCGGATCAATTACAATGACGCATCCGGTAACCCCACACTAAACCCAAGTGTAGCCTTATGATGGTCTCGATCGAACCATCGACTCTGATACCATTATTGAGTCGTAGACCCACTACTAGCCACCGATATTGTCTCCAACTTAACTATCTGGGCTTAGCCCGGTGTGAAATTTCAATACAAAAGGCTTGGTGTTAGTTAAAGGGTTACACGCACTTTAATATTGTATGTTAGACTCTACATATTTCAATGTGAAATAATTATATGATACACAAAAAATGTTTAACGGCCTTTTAATATTAGTAATCACATTCTTTCATTTTTTTAAAACAATCAACACGCTAAATTTTACAATAGTTGAAATTTTTTTCCTGACCATTGATCAAGTTAATATAAGGATTTGGTTAAAAAACACGACTTTCAAATATAAGGGAGTAAGAACAAACTTCTTTTAAATCAAACGACAATGGAAAAAAAACTTGTTGAATCATGTTGGATAAGGAAATATCAACGAATTACTCGAGACAACACATCTAGTGTTCAGGCATATTTCTATCAACTTGTCCGGTGGCTTCGCGAAAAGCTAAATAATCTGGCCAATTCAACGAGTGATCGATCCAAATCATGAAAATTTCCAGCGAAGAGTGAAGGGAAAACTTGTTGAGGTGATGTGTAAGAATATAGTTGGTCCTATATTGATTCCATATTGTTTATCTTTTTGCATACATGATATGTGGACGTCCTTGAATTTCGTGTCAGCTAAGCAAGCTAGAAAATATCGACTCTTCCCTTCACGGGAGACGCACGTCTAAACTCCATACATTTGTATAATAATACATGTTAGGGCTATCATAGTCAAATAAAGAATGAATTTAATATCTAAAGATAAGGGTATTCACATATATAAAAACACCTGATTTCATGTGATATAAACAATAAACTTAACGCTTATAATGGGTCTCAACTATTTTTCTGTAATGTACTCTTGTAATAATGTTCTTAATAAGAGATCATCCCCTCTTTTATTTGAGAAATAGTATCATGTGTGAAAGATATCGCGTGTTAGTACTCAGCATAAATAAGAACACTAATTCTACCATAGAGGCGAACGACAGATAATAACTCCCCTTCAAATATAGCGTACAACTTTCATCTCTCCAAAGAGCAACACTTCTAAAAATCTCACCTTTTGAGGTGCTGAGTTGGAATCCCTTGTTACATGTATAGGAGGTATTTAATAGTGGAAAATATATGGGACATGTATGGCATAGGTGTCACACATGTTTCCCTTCACATATAATGCTATTTTTTTCTTTCTAAAATTGTCTACTTAAACCATAAGCACAACATGGTTCCACAGATTATGGTATATACGATAATTAATGGCATAATAGATAAGAGTGTAATTTGGTACATTCTTTGAGAATATTATTAATGTGTAAAAATATCGTTCGTCAATACATATATATTTGAATATGTTATTGTAAGAACAACGGCAGATGTCTTAAAACACACACACACACGTATATATAATCAAATACCAAGTTACAGTTTAGAAGTGTAGTGTCGTTTAATTAATTTTCATCCTTTTAGATGAGTATATAGTAAACACTAAACAATGTAATAATTGATAGAATAGCGGCCCAGAGTTTATCCCAAGAAGATAAATTATGAAAAACATGGCAATATTTGTCTAAATAGTGTTGGCTGAGTGTAGATGTTGGCTGAGTCAGCCATTAACCCTTTTTTGAGCAGACAATTCTGGCTGTCAGGATAAGCCCTTCCGTCTCTCTCAGATTATTGATTGGATTTGCAGCTTCCTTTACACCACATTATACAAATATTTCCATCTTCAGATTCTTGTTTGTAAAACTTTTAAAAAATGATTAGTATTCAGAGTACATACCAAATGCGGGAGCCACCTTGAGATAGCCACAATTTTCTAAACACCCATAATCTACCCTCTTACGTACCACTATGTGTGCTTATGTAGAAGAATCTTATCTTTATTTTGAAGAGATTGATTTCCCAAACTTGAACTCAATTTTATATACCCAATATAGCACGAGACATTTGAAACATATGACACAGTTGAAAAAACAAAAACATGTTATATACTCCCCCCTTCAAACTTAGTAGCACTTTGAAAGTAAAACATTATAAGAAAAAAGTTTACGTTACGAATTAACTTTCAAAAGACGATGACAGCTCATGAATGTCATACATACACTCATATCATTGTTCTTTAATATACACTATTCGGATCACTAATGTTATCTTTGAACTAAATATATACACTACGATTAGAAATGGGAATGCGAATATGAGATAGATTAAAAGTAAAATCATAACTACTAGTCAGAAAAGACAGAAAGAGTATAAGATATAGTTGCATGGTTTTGTTAGGGTTTTATCCTTAATCCCATATTTTGTAAAGATATTTATTTAGTATAAATAATAGCTTGTCTTGAGCTCATTTAATAAGAATTATCTTGTGAGATTCTTGAATAGTTATTTGTTAAATATAGGGGCTTTTACGGTCTAGTCCTTGGACTAACAATTTTGAATAAAAAAATCAGCCCAACAAATTTTAAACGATTAGGTCCAACATATAAATACCCCGAAATTAAAATAAACACGCACTTTTGAGAAATCGAAGCGCCAAAAACATTGTATTCTCTCTTAAATCAAAACCTTATTCGTACCATCTCTTCGATCAAAATCCCAAAATGAATCTCATTCTCAATCAAATTTTGGTCAACAACATCATATAAATACTCCTGATCGAAGCGCCAAAAACTCTCTGTGATAAAAAATCTAACTCTCTTTGATCAAAACCCTAACTCTCTTCGATCAAAACCTAATCGTTGAAGTTCTACCGAGAATTTTACATTCTCATTCAAATTCTTCCAAACACCACTAACAAGTATGTATACATTCTCTTATCACATGTTTGTCCTTGTGTATTTTGTGTTCTCATAGGTATAAATTTGTAGACACATGGACTGATGAAATCACGTTTTTCTTCTTCATAATAAGAAAAAAAATATTTATTTCCCTCATTTTAATTGCAAAACACACTTTTTGCATGTTAGATATATGTATTTCATCATTGTACTTTTCCTCCTATATACATCATTTATCGAGTGTTTTGCGTGTACTATGTGTATTTTGCGTGTACTATCAAAAAGTACACACAAAATACAAGGAGTACATGCACATTGAAATTGAATTTCTCAATTCAATATGCGTGTACTTTTATGTTTTATACACGTACTCTATAAAATATATATTTCAAATCCATATTTGATCAATCCTATGTTATTTTGGTCCATGCCAGCGGCATTTGAATGATATTCCATCAGTTTGTAAGAAGTATTATTATTGTGTTAATATTTAGGAATGTTTTTGGTCTGCGCCAGCGGCATTTGAATGATATGTTATTAGCTTCTAATCAGTATTATTGCGTGTGCTTTTTTTATTTTTTGTGTGTATTTTGTTGAAAGTACACGCAAAAAATTCATAAAGTACACGCACTTTGAAATTCAATTTGTTCAATCCAATATCCATGTACTAATGTGTATTATGATTGTACTATTTTCTATTGTTGTTTTATTGTTTAGAAATCATATGATCAAGCATATTCAACTACAAAACTGTTGCTTGCACGTTCGAAGATCTTAACAATACAAAACCTTTCACATTGACAGTCAATAGTATTAATAATGATGAAGTTCATTTTCTCCTTCGTATCAATGATAGAGCTAAAAGGTTACTTGATTTCTAGTACTACTATGAAGACATTTACTGCACTTTTGATGTGCAACAACTTCAAGTAACTGAATCAAAAGCGAAGGATTTAGCTAAACGAATTGAGCAGTATTGCTTAAGGGGTTTTGATAATGTTGGAGCTTTTAGCATACAACTATTGTATCACTTCTTTACTGAATATGTTAGGAATAGAGAATCTTGGTTTTTGACTTGTCGAACAACCTCTGTTAGGTATTACAATGAAACTGACGATATATATTATCACCTTTAGCATGTATTTTGTTGAGACTTGTATAAATTGTTTGTGAGAATATTGCATGTACTTTTGTTAAATAGGCTTATATTTTATTCTTTTAGTCTATGTTTTATTCTAATTTGCATGTATTTTATTTTTTGTACATATCATTATAGGTTAGTAATTTAAATTTTGTTTATAGATCAACATAATGGGTATGAGGATGAAGGCCAGAAGAGGAAAGAAACAAAAAAAAGAGTTGTTCTGATGATAGTTCTTCATCCAGTTCTAGTTCTAGTTATAGTGTGGCATTGAAATCTAAACGTCCTACAAAGAAGAATGACGAATATCAGTCAAATATTGTTAGCTTTCTCCATGATTTTCATTAGATTAAAGATAAAATAAACAATAGTCATATTGAACTTCTTAAGAAGACCCCATTTTAGGAGCTTTTCAATGCCTACTACAGTGAGAAGTAGTAGAAGTGGACCACAAGAAGACGGATAAAAATATTTTATCAATTATCCAGCTGTACAATACGAAAATCAAAAGTTTTCGTATAAAGAGTAGGATTGCAATAATGCCAATAAATATAAGTGAAATATTTGGCATACCACTGGTTGAGGGTTTTAAATCAATAGAACTGAAAAAGCGACCGAATACTGCTAAAAAATTTGGGGTACAAGCATGATACTTCGCAAAAAGAATAGGAAAGTCATAAATATTGAATGGTTAGAAGAAATCAGTTGAATTGGAGACAGATGAACGCATTGCCGATTTTATAAAAATTGTGTGTCTCCACTTCTTGAACACGTTATTTTTCTCCAACTCAAACTTTACCCTTGAAGAATTTTTGTTGAAATACATAGACAGTATTGAGGAAATGAATAAGTATGATTGGGCATCTGCTGTGCATGAGTTTTTCATACATTCACTTGACAAATCAGCAAGTTCAAAACCTAGCACAGTTACTAGATGTGTCATTTTCCTTCTGGTGAGCAAAAAAATATCCTGATATTTCAAAATTTACGTACCAATACTTACGTGTACTTAATAAAAATCACTTGTATTTTGAAAATACACGTAATATTTTCACTTGTATTTTGAAAATACACGTGATAACAAGTGTAAAATACATGTGACATTTTCACATGTATATTGAAAATACACGTGATAACAAGTGTATTTTAAAAATAGACGTGATATTTTCACATGTATTTTGAAAATACACGTGATTTTTTCACGTGTATTTTGAAAATACACGTGATATAACAAGTGTATTTTCAAAGTACACTTGTTATATTTATAAAATATAGTACATGTGTACTTTGTAAAATACAAGTGTACTTTATAAAGTAGAAGTGAAGTTTCAAACTACACGTGATATAAGACGTGTTCTTTCAAAATACACATGATATTTTCACTTCTATTTTCAAAATACACCTGATAATTTAACGTGTATTTTGAAAATACGGGTCTTATATCACGTGTCTTTTTATAAAGTACACTTGTATTTTACAAAGTTCACGTGTACTATATTTTGTAAATATAACAAGTGTACTTTGTTTTATAAAGTACACTTCTACTTTACAAAATACACTTATTATATTTTTTGTCAATATTATAAATGTACTTTAGAAAGTACACGTAAACTTACATTGACAAAGTACACGTGAACTTTGTAAAAATCACATGTACTTTCAAAATACAATTGTAAAATTTGCAAAGTACACGTTTAATTTTGTATGTATCTTGAACAAATCACTTGTGCTTTCCATTATGAATACCTAGGTAATACAATTACTAATATCATTTTATTTTTTGTATGTTCACAGTATTGAACATGTGAGAAATTTGAAATTATTTCTCCTGTTGAGGAATTTAAAGATAAGACGCCAAAATTCCTGAGGTGGAAATTGTCTTCTTTGAGACAATGGTTTGTGAAGAATGACATCGCAATAGCAACTTTGAAGGAGGCTACAAATAAACCAACTTATAAGGACAGTTTTGTACAAAAGGAATCTCAGTTTGAAGGGCAAGTTACACTTTGAACATTTCTACAGAAAGTCCTATACATGCTGATTCATCATCAGAAAAATTTGTAGAAGATATTAATGACAATGAGTTTTCACATGGTTAGAATATTCCCCTTAAAAACATTGTGACTCCAAAGAAAAAGAAGGGAAAAGATCAAACAAAGGTTAATTTGGAGGAACAAATTGCTGTTTTGAAAAGGGTGTTATTAGAAAAAAATAGCCAACTATCTAAAGCAAATGAAGACTTTAATGGTGCACTTGAGAAGGTGACCTCTTTGGAGGTGGAGAGTGTCATTTTGAATGTATAGTTGCAGGTAGATCGTGATTCACTTTCTGAAGCCCATGAGGAAATGAAGAAGTTAAAGGTGGAGAATTCCAACCTTTTGAAGGAAAAAGATTTACTAAATAAGTTAGAGGTGAAAAATGCTCAACTACTTGAGTTAAACAATTCTTTAAAAGAAACGCTTGATCAAGTCACAATGAGTGACTCAGATAGAATTAAAAAATTGGATGAATCATTGAAAAAACAGGCAAAATCAAAACGAATTTTGGAACAAAAAAATGAATATTTGTCTCTGAGTAATGAAGATCTCAAAAAAAAATATGATGATATATTGCGAAAATGGAAAGATGCTGACATAGAAAAGATGACATTAAGGCAGAATCTTGAGGAGTCAGAATTGAAAAGAACTCAACAGGTACTTTTGATTATAAATAATGCAGAGTACATGCAGTTTTCCTAAAGTACACACATACTTCATTAAATACACGCAGTTTTCCTAAAGTACACGCAATTTTATTTCATGGTATTTTTAATGCACTTTTATTTGATATTAGAAATAATGCAGACTACATGCATTATTTGATTAAAAATAATGTAGTTTTATTCAAGTATTGCTTATAATGTAACATTCTTTTTGTATAACCGAAAAACAATAATAAAATCTTTAATGACGAAATTTCGGAGTTGAAGAAAATGCTTAATGAATCATCATTGAAAAAAACTGATCAGGTATCTATAAAGTATAATAGATATATAGTACACATGTTTACTTTCTAAAGTAAACGCAAATTATGTTGAAAGTACACGTGTATATTATAAATTTTATAAAGTACATGTATTTTATAATGCATGCGTGTATATTATAAAGTACACGCGTGTACTTTATAAAATACACGCAAGAGAAAATGAATCATTGTTTCAAAAAATGCTTACAATTCAACATTCCTTGTTAAATATATAAGGCAAACACTAATAAACAACTCATGGATGAAATTTTGAGTTTGAAGATTGAACTAGCTTCAAAGACAGTTCAGGGCACCCCCAAAATATCCAAAGCAAAAGGGCCTCTTACTAGAGGATGGAAGAAAAGAATAGTTGACAACGAAACTGAGAAGTATGAACCAATTAAGAAACAAAAAGAGTCAAAGCTGAGAAAAGGCCCTTTAACAATAGCTCAACAAATGAAATAAGCTCACTTCAAGCTTGAAGCAATCAAAGTATACAAATATCTCGATGAAGCTTCGAAGAAAAAGGATTGAAGAGTTTATTCAAAAGGCTGAGCCAAGGTAAAGTGTATTGTTTTATGATTTATCACTTCGCTAATTTATATTTTTTTTGGTGCAAAAGAATAAGGTTATTATTATTGTACAATTCTTATTGCTTATATAAAATGCAGGGAATTTATTGTCCAAGGGCTGGATTCATATGGCCCATGGGAAGATTTTGTTAAAGTCCTCAAGAATCAAGAAATTTCAAGCCAATATGTAGTCCAACTATTAGACATTCATTAAATTTCAACATTATTATTTCCTCGCCATTTTATATTGTGTGAAACAGATAATACTTGCCTTTAGTGAAGTATTAAGGTTAAAATTGTCAGAGGAAGGGCTCTCCTACTCACACACTTTTTCTGATTATTTTTAGGTAACTACAATTAAATCGAAAGCTTTGTGAAACAAAATTTCAGTTTTTTTTATTAACACAATGTCTATAATTTTTATTCAGATAGAAGTTTATAGCACAAATGAAGTCAATAAGAAGGGGGAGTTATACATAGATTTATTTGAATACTTAGGCACTTGTAATAATTTGTTCATTGTACTAAGACATAGCGTAAGACATTTCACATTACTTGTGATATACAAAAAAAAAAAAGTGGTCCACATGGATTCCCTTCGACCGAACGACAAGGAAAAAAACACAATATTCTTCGATGATGCGAAAAAATTGGTTAGTGCCTAAACTAAATAAGTAATGTTACCTGTACTTATATTATACACGTGTACACATGTATAATATAATGCGTGTACATTGTATTAGTTGCACATAATCACCCAGATTATCAAAGTACATGCATCATATTTTAAAATACACGTGAAATGAACCAATAAAAATTACGTGTACTTTAATATTATGCGTGTACTTTTAACTCTTTAGGCAAAGTACATGCATCATATTTTAAAATACACGTGATATGAAAAAATAAAATATGCGTGTACTTTAATATACTGCGTGTACTTTTTACTCTTTAATCTTCATATACTATTTTATTTGTATACACTAAATATTTGTCTTCTTAACAGTTTTCTGTCTTCCAAAAAACACTGTGCCTATTGAAGACTGAAGCAGAAATAATGAAAAACAATGGTTTCAAAATTCAGAGGAAGTTTGATGAAGGTACATCAAATGAGTTTACATTGGATGATGATCCATTGACAGAGCAAGAAAAAAGGACAGTAGATTTCTTGTTGGAAAGAGATCTCAAATTTGACCTAATAAGAGATCATGAACGCCCTAAGAAATATAATGGGTAAGAAAACTTCATTTCTCAAAATTACTAATTTGTATCTTTTCAAAAAATTTCATTCACATCATACTAATTTGTATATTTGTTTTATTTTAATTTCAGGGTTGACTGTGGGGTGTTCTGCATGTACTACATTAAACAAATTAAGAGAAATAAGGAAATGCAAAAATTATTTTAAGACCCTGACATGCTAAAACACATAGCATATGTACTCGGGGAAATTCTTCTATCAAAATATTTCTTCCCCCGAAAGGAGAAAAAACTTTTATAAACTGTGATTCAAATACAAACCATATTTGTAATTTGTTTTGTGTTATATTGGTTATTGTTTACAATATTTATTACACCAAAATGGTTTATTTTCGCTGGCGCGGACCACAATCCACCTAAGGTTTAGACAAATAATGCACCCGAGTGTTATGAAACAATGTACACGTATTTTTCACAAAAACTACAAGTGATAATTACTAAGTACACACATGAATTCTTCAAAGTACATGCAATTTGACTAAAGTACACACACTGGTTAATATAATAATTTTTTATTTTTAATTTAAAACCACTTTAAATATTTATTCAGGACACAATAACCAAAATCAATTTATTAAGCTCAACTACTAACTTCCCAACTACTTCTGGTCAAGAAATAAATAGCATTAACTTTTCCTATAAAAGAGTAATATTTGTTCCTTTCTTAACCATTACATCTAGAGTAAAGATAACATAATGACTATTGCAGTAGAAAAGTTGCGAGATACTCTTGAGAAAGATGAAAGAAATAAAAAAAAATAAGACAAATTGAGGAAAATATATCCTCATATGAAACTTCCTTTGAGCAGTTTCAAACATATGTGAGGGAAGGCTATTCTGGACCTCCACCCAATCCCATAGATTTATTTGATGTGGATGAGGACCCTCCTCAAACACATGAAGACCTCTTGTCATTCTATACACAAGAAGTTCCCATGATAATCGCCAAGCTGAAGCAGAAGAAGGCTCTCCAGGAAGGCCTTGTAGCTGTCATAGAAGAAGAAATTCGACACTGGTCGAATTTAATTGGCTCTCTTCCTGACACAATAGATGCCTTTGACAAACTTCCCTAATAGAAGCCTTCTTTAGTTTTTTCATCTTTTGTTATGTGAAAAAATTGTACTTTACATATTTGTTTTTAATAAAAAAATTATTTCTTTCATGCATGTATTCTCACTTATGTCATACACCAAATATAGTAAAGTACATGTGAACCTTTATAAAAATGATCACGTGTATTGTAAAAAATGTAAACATTAATATCATTTATTGTAAAAAAATTGGTATGTGAAAATATGATTCTATCTATTATAAATTATAATACACGCAAGTTTTTATAAAGCACACACAAGATATTGTCCCAAACAATTATATATATACGTGTACTTTATATATTACACGTGTATTTTATAAAGTACAAAAATATTCTATAAAGTTCACGCTTATTGAAATACTTGTATAATAATGCAGCTAGCGCAGACCATAATACACATAGGAATTTAAGAATATGAGTGACACAAGTGTCTTTTAGAAAGTACAAGCACATTGTAATGTCCAAAACTATTTTCCAAATAGTACATGCATTTATATACATCTACTTGATAAAATTACATGCAGAATACATAAAGTACACGTATATTGAATTAGATTTTTGTAATATCAATATGCGTGTACTTTATAAAAATATGCGTGTACACGTATAGTTAAATGCATGTACTTTAATTGTTATGCGTGTACTTCATAAAATAGACTCACATTTCATCAAGTACATGCATATTATATTTATATTATGCGTGTACTTCATGCATGTACATCATAAAGTACACGCATATTTCATCAAGTAAATCTAAATTAAATGTCATTAATAAAGTACACGTATGCTTTTATACAGTACACGCATATTGAACTGACCAACTCCATTTTTAAATGCGTGTACTTTATGTATTCTACGTGTACTTCATAATGTACACGCATATTTCATCAAGTACACGCATTGATAAAATTTCTTTGGAGATCAAAATGCGCGTGTATTGTACATAACATGCGTATACAAATTTAAAGTATACGTAAACATGAGGAAAAATGATCACATGCATTTTATAAAAAATATGTGTACAGCTACACAAAAAATAAACTAAAAAATGAGACTAAAAAATAAAATTACATTCATTTATGTGAAACAAATGGTTTATTAATTAATTTATTCAATCAAATGGTTAAAATGAATGAATTCAACAATTTTAAAAGTACTCAAATGGGTACCTTACATGTAGACCTGTAATGACCCGTTTTACTACACCTCGAGCAAGTAACTTCCCTTACTGTGATCTCACCAGAAGACTTTGTTCTATTATTTCTTAGCCTGCTTGTCGGTCTCTTAGTCATTGGTGGAGGAACAGATGGATTTTCAGGTATAGGAATATTTAAGGAAATCAAATCAGGAAGAGGAACTATAGGTATCGAGCATGATTTTTTGTAGAAAGACACATTATAGTACTCCTCAATATAATCATAAATATTGGTCCCTTTCCTCTGCACAACACAAACAACATGAGAACATGCAAAACATCTAATCTACCCACTCTTACAAGAACAAGTCATTTCTCCTAAGTCAACTGTTGCTTGCACTTCTGAATGAACTTCAAATATATTTTGACTTAACCGACTAATAGTCCAATGTCGGCTTTTATTCCAATTTTTATTCAGTAACTTTTGAAAAAAAGGACATAGCTCATTTGTCTAAGTGTCAGACTCAACAACTTCGTTTGCATTGAAATTCATAATCTTCACTCTCAATTTCTCAAGCATATTCATTACTGGTAAATGCCTTTCCTCCAATATCCATGAATTGAATGACTCCGTAACACTAGATGCCATGTCACCATACCGTTTCCCAGGGAAATATGTACAGGACCAATTCTCAGGAGGCAAACTATCAATAAAATCAGCAATAGCTGTTCCTCATTCCTTCTTCAATGCTTTAATAGTCTTGTGAAATACATCTACTGAGACAGCATATGCACAAGGCAAAAAATCTTTAACAATTTTCTTTCGAAATCCAACACAATTCCCACGAATTTTCTTTTTTATATTCCCTTGTAAATAATGTATACAATAGGAATGTGCAGACAACGGGAAGACCCTCGAAACAGCTTCAAGTAATCCATTGTTTCGATATGATATAAATGTTATGTTTCGATATTGATCAACAACTTCACTATGCAAATTGACAAGAAACCACATCCAGTTATCTTCGATTTCAGAATCAACAACAGCATATGCAATAGGAAAAAGGCTTGAAATATAAAAATATATCAAAATTAAAATAAATAACATATCCATGTACAACACTTCATAAATAGATGTTGCTGGCGTAGACCTTAAAACACATGGGAAATATATTATGTATTTAATTTAAATTGTTTGTAAATAACAAGACAAAACATAAAAATATACCGTACACATGATAAAGATAAAAAAACATGCACGTTTACTTTCCAATCTTTTTCTTGGCTTTATTATTAATAACACTAAAATCAACGTACACGCGTAAAAATGTAAAGCACAGGTGAACTAAACAAAAATATTCAAAGGTACTTCACATTTTTAACCTATACTTGGCTTTATTATTTCCAAATAACAATACATATCAACAAAGTACACGCATAAAAATGAAAAGTACACGTGAAATTAATAAAAACATTCACGTGTACTTGACATGTACTATGCGTGTACTTTAGTTTGTATTACACATAATAAGATATATCACTAAAATACACGCAGAAAAATGAAAAGTACACGTGAACAAAGACATTCAAAGGTACTTTATATTTCTATGCTTGTATTTTGATGATCTGGAATGGAACAAACAAAATGTCAATGCAATACACAAAATAAAATATTTAGAATTAATTTACTATTGTTACCATTCCTTAGAGTAGCTGACAATATTGTTCCACGGTAACAGCTCTTCAAAAAGGCACCATCAAGAAATAAATCAGGTCTGCAGTATTGAAATCCATAAATACATCCTCTAAACATTAAAAATATTCTCCTTAATTTTTTACTCTCATGTTCCACGTCAAGGATGCAATGCGACCCAGGATTATACTGCAATAGAAGGTCACGATAATTATTCATTAATGCATAAGAAACCTTTTCATCACCATGTATATCAACAACAACCATCTCTTTCGCACGCCATGCATGTTGATAAGCTATATCAAGACCATAATTCTTCTTCATATCTCTAACTACATCAATTGGTCTCAATAGCGATTTATCTGAAATAGCGTTGCCAAAGCCGTTTATGAAAATAAACTATTTAAGCAACTCCGAAAGTTTGTTGAAGAAACTCTTTACTTAAATCAAAACGATTTTGAACACAAGATGTGTTAACAAAATTATGTACGAGATATGGACAAGATTTGATAACAAGTTTTAGTAAACAGTTTAAAATGTTTTAAACTCAGCACACTATTAGAAAGGGATGAGAAGATGTAGAAACATTGATACTCAGGATTTTTAACGTGGTAAAACCTCAACCTTGAGGAAACATCCACGACTCCCTCTACGGAGTAAAACAAAAACAATCACTAAAACAAATATGTAAGTTACAACCTATTTAACTAACATGCACACAAAACAAATCTATACAAGTTCAGGATTATACCCTCTGGCGTCCTTAACTTTTCTGCAGATCTTGTTTGTTGATGTAGTTGTCTCAGATTGTCAACTCTTCCTTTGTTTCAGCACTTTACGTCGACTTATGTTCACCAAATCTTATAGCCAACACTTTGAGTGTTTGTAGTGTGAAGATGTTTGTGAATGGTGTTCTAAATCACATGCATGCACACACACACACTTATTAGTTACAGACGATCCTAACAAATCACATATAAAGTCTATATGCAGTGTATTTGTTATTTTTCTTTCTTACAAAACCAAGAACCTTTTCGACCTTTCAAAATAACCCAGATTCCACGGAGATCTTGCTTAAGAAATCGGTCAAGACCTTTCTCAATCACTTTTGAAAATATTATGTGGATTGAGAACCCTCCAAGTGCGAATCCCACTAGGTCAGGTTAGGTTTTGTAAAAACAGAAATAGAAAAACATCTATTGTTGATCTTTGAAAAAAAATGTTTTAACAGAAAAGAATCAACAACGAAATTCTCAAGATGAGAAATAAATGCAACTAAGTGTTCTGTGACATGAAAAACCTCAGATCTATGATTTCTATTGAAAAAGAAACAAGATCTGAGTCTATGTCTAAGTTGGAAATAAGATTTATGAACACAAGGATTTCAGCAACACAGAAATCACTCAACTCGAACTCTCATAACTCAAGAAACACTAAGGATGGTGTTTGTCTGGTTATGGTGTTTATAGAGAGGTAAGTGGTTTAGATTTAGAGGTATTTGGACGAAGTTAGGGTTTCTAACTAGGGTTTGGTTTCTCTCTCTAACTTCTCTCTTCTCTCTTCTCTCTCTTCTCTCTCTTCTCTCTCTCTCTCTCTATCTCTATTCTCTGAGACTTTGCAAAATGGCAAAAGCTTTCGAAGGCTGAGATGAAAGGTCTTTAAATAGGGAGAGGAGAAGATTCCAGAGCCTCGTTCAAAAACAATGGCTGAGATTGAGTCAAGCACCATTGACTGCAATCCAAGGGCTCACAACAGGCGGTGGATTAAAAGGGCTGTGATTGGCTAATGGGTTTACACTGGGATTCACTCAGGCGACATGCAGGCCATCGATAAGGGTTGATCCAAGGGCTGTAAACACGCGAAGGTTTGTCTCAGTAAAGAAACACAGTTTGGTCCAATCAGAAGACAGCAGGTGTTGGCCTGTGAACGAAGGTAAACGCGCGTCCCAAAATAATTACAGAGCCAACCCTTAAGTCTCTAGCGCTTTCGGTTTCTACCCAGAGTAACTTTAGGCCAATAAACACAACAATCCATATTTATATAATAACCCCAAGACTTTATAAATCAAATTTTAATTAAATAAAACCTTGTTTAAAATATGTTTTAAATTCCCAAAAAATTAATAAAAATCAAATTGAGGGATTTAAACACACTCACAACATTAAAACACATAGGGGTGCAATATGATATGCAAGAATCAAATTCTAAGTGTGTGAGTGATGGCTATAGTCTTAGGATCATTACATGATAGATAGAAGAAGAAGCAACCCAATCTCTGAAGCTCTTTGGTTTCTAGGATAGACACTATTTTGTCACAATTTCCAAACTAGATGAGCTCTTATACAGTCTAGACTCAAATGAGTCAAAAGTATAAGGGCTTCAATCTCCCCCTTTGGAAATATGAGACAAAATCTCCTTTGAGTCATCTCAACTCGTAGGGTGACAACAAAAAAAAACCTATTCCTATAAAGGTTCTATCTACCCAAATCCTAGAAAGCAAAAATTACATAACTCAACTATATACAGTTTAACATCCTATTATTACAATGAAGAATGACTGTACAAGAAGAATACCTGAAAAAAATTACTAAGATCAAGCTTTTTAGTATATGCAGTAGACTCAAATTTCTCCCCCATTTTGTCTCAAATGGACAAAGGGAAGGAATCTTGGCAAATATAACAGGTATTTACTCAACACAAATCATACCAATAGATTTACGTAAAGAAATGAATCTATTATAATCAAGAGGTTTGGTAAATAAATCTGCAAGTTGTAGATCAGTAGAAAGATAATTGATTTCTAATTCCTTGGTTTCAACTAATTCACGAATAAAATGATGTCTTATTTTAATGTGCTTAGTTCGCGAGTGTTGAACTGGGTTCTTAGAAATGTTAATCGCACTTTGATTATCACAATAGAGATGAAGTGTGGGTTCTAGAATACCATAATCACTTAGCATTTGTTTAAGCCATAACAATTGGGCACAACAGCTACCGGCGGCTATGTATTCAGATTCAGCAGTCGAGAGAGATGTGCAGTTCTGTTTTTTACTACTCCATCCTACCAAGTTATTACCAATATAACAACATGCGCCTGAAGTGCTTTTACTATCATCAGTACACCCAGCCCAATCAGCATCAGTGTACCCAATAATAGTGCTAGGTGTGTCATTCGTGTACCAAATTCCTAAATTTAGAGTGCCTTTAACATATTTAATTATGCGTTTAACAGCGTTTAAATGGCTCTCCTTGGGGTTATTTTGATAACGCGCACAAACACAAACAGCATACATGATATCAGGACGCGAGGCAGTCAGATAGAGTAATGTGCCAATCATACTACGATATAAGGTAGAGTCTACAGATGTTCCAGTTTCATCTTTAGATAATTTCTCTGTAGTACTCATAGGCGTTTTAGCACTTTTAGCACTCTCGAGGCCAAATTTTTTAACTATCTCTAATGCGTACTTAGTCTGCGAAAGAAACAAGCCATCTGGTTGTTGTTTGACTTGGAGACCTAGGAAGAACTGTAACTCCCCCATAAGGGACATCTGAAATTCCTTACTCATAATTTCAGCAAAAGATTTTACTTCTGAGGTAGAAGTGGATCCAAATATGATATCGTCTACATAGACTTGAGCGATAGTAATGTGTTTGCCAAACTGTTTGACAAATAAGGTTTGGTCATTTCCACCTCTTTTGAAACCTTTGTCCAGCAGAAAACTGGACAGTCGCTCATACCAGGCTCTAGGAGCTTGCTTAAGACCATATAGAGCCTTTTTCAACCGAAATACATGATTAGGATAATTAGGGTCAATGAACCCTTTAGGTTGTTCTACATAGGTTTCCTCGGCAAGTATTCCATTAAGGAACGCAGATTTAACATCCATTTGATATAATGTAAAATGCATGTGACAAGCTATAGCAAGAAGCAGACGAACTGATTCTAAACGAGTAACGGGAGCAAACGTCTCATTAAAATCAAGTCCTTCTATTTGGGAGTAACCTTGAGCAACTAGTCTAGCTTTATTTCTAATTATCATCCCATTTTCATCAGTTTTATATTTGAAAATCCAACGAGTACCAATAACCTTTTTGTGATCAGGACGTGGAACAAGAAACCAAACATCATGAATGACAAATTGTAAAAGTTCATCCTGCATAGCAGAAATCCAGTGAGAGTCATTCAATGCCTCATTTACATTCTTTGGTTCCAAAAGAGAAACAAAGCAAGCATAGAGAGCATAATTTCTAAGTTGGGATCTTGTACGTACTGGTTCACCAGGGTTACCAACTATGTTGTTTATGGGATGATCTTTAGAAACCCAGTTAGGTACTTCAGGTGACTCAATAGGTAATGAATTATCTATTTCAGAAGAGTCATTATCTAAAATATTTGACGAATCTTCTTCTATAGTTAATTCACTAGTCTTGCTTTCTACAGTAGTGTCACTAACAATTACATTTATGGATTCCATTAAGGTTTTAGTGCGAAGATTATACACTCGATAAGCTCTACTGTTAGGTGAATAACCTAAGAATATGGCTTTATCTCCTCTACTCTCAAATTTAGATAAGTGTTCCCTATCTTTGCAAACATAGCAGGTACTACCAAAGGTTCTAAGGTACTTAAGATTAGGCTTTTTATTGTACCAAAGTTCATAAGAGGTTTGTTTCGAATTCTTTCTAAGATAGACTCTATTAATAAGATGGCAGGCTGTACGAATAGATTCTACCCAAAAATACTTAGGTAATTTCTTAGCTTGGAGCATGACACGTGCCATCTCTTGAAGAGTTCGATTCTTTCTCTCAGCTATTCCATTTTGTTGAGGGGTCTTAGGAGCACTGAACTCATGTTTGTAACCATTATAGTCACAATATTCTACAATACCAGTGTCTTTGAATTCACCACCTCTATCACTTCTGATTCTATTCACTTGAGTGTCTTTTTCATTCTCAATCCGTAAGAGAATCTTTAAAAAGGTTTGAAAAGTATCGGATTTTTGTTTTAAGAAAGCTACCCAAGTGAATCTGGTGAAGTCATCAACCATAACAAGAATATAACTGTGTCCACAAAGACTAACAGTTTGAGAAGGACCCATTAGGTCCATATGGATGAGTTCTAAGGGATTAGAGGTAAGGATATCTTTAACCCTTTTATGAGGTGCTTTAACAATTTTTCCTTCTTGACAGGGACCACAGACAATGTTATGAATAGGTTTAATTTTTGGTATTCCTCTAACTATCTGTTGAGAAGACAATTTACTCAAATTTTCGTAATTAATGTGACCCATTCTGTTATGCCATATCTCGTTGTCATCCATTCTGGCAACATTACAGATTTCAGAACTAGACATGACAGTATAACAATTGTCAGGGGTCCTGAATCCTGTAATTAAGCATTCTCCCTTTTCATTTAAAATCTTGCAATTGTTCTTTGAAAAGGTAACAGTGTAGTTTGAGTCACAGAATTGTGAAATGCTAAGTAAATTAGCCTTAAGATCTTTAACTAAGAGAACATTTTCAAGAAGAGGAAGTCCTTTTTCTTTAAGGGTTCCTTTGCCTATGATCTGGGATGATATACCATCACCAAAAACAACTTTTCCACCATCAAAATGGGTTTTATTTAAAAGTTTTGTATCATCACCTGTCATATGCTTGGAACATCCAGAATCCAAGTACCAACCAGAAGATGTAAGTTCAGCTTTTAGAGCAGAAACAACAATGTTACATTTCATCTGGGGTACTAGATCATCTTTTCTAACCCAAATTGCTCTGGTTTTCTGTTTGCGCTTGTTTGCTCTCATTTGATAAAATTTGCGAGCAGCAGATTTTTGTTGAAAAATATTTTGCGCATGATTTTGGGTAAATTTACACACCTGAGCATTTGATTTAGAAAAGTTTCTGGGAATCCTTCTAGTAAATGTCCTTTTAGGTTTAGTCTTTCTATTCCTATAGTTAGAGTTTTTGTCTGGTGGCCTGGGAAGAACATAATTGTTACGACTCCTCCTAGAATAGTTAAAGTTATGGTACATAGGAGTGTTGTAGGTAGGTTTAATCAGTCTCCTAGCATAGCAATTATCGAAAGAGTGGCCATATATATCACAATAGGAGCAATAAAGATTGCTCAGAATGGGTTTTTCCTTAGGAAAGTCTCTAAACAAAGGTTTTGAGAAATTTTGAGGTTGAATTTTATTCCTAGGTAGCACAGGTTTGAAAGCAGGTTCACTTTTCCTAATAGGGGGGCAGACATATTTTCCCTTTGGTAAACTTTCATGCTTAGAGCAACTTGCATCTTCAGTGTTAGTGTTTTGATGGTCAAACTTAGTTTTTAGAGAATGAAAGTCTGGACATGTTTCAATAGGTCTTTTGCCTCCTGACACAAACTTGATAGGTTCAACATGTTTAGTTTGTGTCTTCAAATTGGGGCAAAACCCTATTCCAGTTCTATCATCAGAATTGGTTTTAGATTCAGCAACGAATTCCTCAAAACATTTAGAATTATTTTCAAATTTGGTAAATTTTTTGAAAACAGTTGCTGTCTTTTCTTTTGTTTGTTCCAATTCTAATAATGTCCCTTTGTATTTTTTCTCCAGAATTTCATTAGCTTCAGTCAAAGTTTTCAGTTTTTCATCAAACACTTTAACTTCACTGTCATGAGACATGCATTGTGTAGTATACTCTTCAGCATTCAGTTTTACCATTAGGCTTAGATCCTCTAGCTTTTTGGTAAGATCTTTAACAATCTTTTCTAGTCTAGTACTTTTCTTAAGAGTTTTAGTATATAGAATGTGAATGTCTGGGAGATCATCATTGTCAGAGTCACTAAGTGAAGTGTGTGAAGTGACCCCTAAGGTTTCATTTCTTAAACTCACGCACCCATTGACATCAGTAGTATCGATTTCCCTTTGACTCACACACCCCGAGGAAGAGGTATTAATGTTCTCAGTAAGTAAAGCATCTAAACCAGTTAAAGTATGATTCAAAGCAACAGAACTAGAATTACTAAACTCATCCTCACTATCAAGCATAGGCATATCATCATTGTATATGATTTTGGCAAAGAAGGCTAAACAAAGATCAAAACCATCAGATGTCTCAAGTTCCTCATTTTCAGAATCACTTGAGTCATCCCAGGTTTTGCAGATATTGACTCTAGAGTGTTTGTTTTGGGCATTTAAATTAACTCTACAGTCTTGAGCTATGTGTCCTAGTTTACCACATCTATAGCATTCAGTCTTCTTGAGGTCTCTGTGAGGTCTTGTGTTGTCCTTGTTCTGTTTGTCATGAGGTTTCTCATGAGGTTTGTGATTTGAAGGAGTGGTATAATTAGACTTGCCCTGTCTATTTGCAACACTGTTTCTAAATTTAACAATTTTCTTAAATTGTTTTGTCATTAGGGCAATCTGATTATCTAGACTTTCTAAGTCACAGTCCTCATCAGAATCATTACTAGAGGTGTTTAACTCAGGTTTAATCATCTTAGAGGTAAAGCTAAGATTGGAATTGGTATGTTTCCTATTAGTGTGGGTCAATTGTTTCTTAAACTCTAATTCCATTTCCACAGTTCTTAATTTGCTACTGAGTAATTCAGGAGTAAGATTTGTATCACACATCTCCTCAATAGCATATCTTTTATTGTCAAATTTCTGTGGTAATGATCTCAGAATTTTAGACACAATTTCTTGTCTATCATAAGTTATACCATTGGCATGAAGTCTAGTGACAATATCAGTAAGGTTCATATAGAAATCATCGAAAGACTCAGATTCAGACATGATTAAGGTATTATACTGTTGGATTAACATCTGAGTCTTAGCAGCTTTTACCCTAGAGTCTCCTTCATGTGCAGTAATCAAGGTATCCCATGCTTCCTTGGAAGTGGTACAGGATGAGATTCTCTTGAACTCATGTTCGTTAATAGACATAAATATAGCGTTCTTGCCTTTGTTATTATTTCGAGAAACCTGTTTCTCTTCTTGAGTAAACTCACTCAATATTTTCTTAATCCTTTCATTGCTTCCATCAGTGGCTGGTTTAGTTGGATAAAAGTATCCATTTTCAATAATATCCCAGACATCATCTCCCAGAGTGCCTTGAATGAAAGCAATCATTCTTACTTTCCAGTAAGAAAAATTGGTTCCATCAAAGACTGGAGGTCTGGTCAAGTTACCATATCTTTCGTTTTTCTCGTCCATAATTGATTTTGAGAAAACAGTTTCAGAAACTCAGGATCTTTTTGAAAAAAATCACCAAAAGCTCTGATACCAATTGAAATAGCGTTGCCAAAGCCGTTTATGAAAATAAACTATTTAAGCAACTCCGAAAGTTTGTTGAAGAAACTCTTTACTTAAATCAAAACGATTTTGAACACAAGATGTGTTAACAAAATTATGTACGAGATATGGACAAGATTTGATAACAAGTTTTAGTAAACAGTTTAAAATGTTTTAAACTCAGCACACTATTAGAAAGGGATGAGAAGATG
This sequence comes from Sambucus nigra, assembly GCA_949130495.1. Taxonomy (NCBI): domain Eukaryota; kingdom Viridiplantae; phylum Streptophyta; class Magnoliopsida; order Dipsacales; family Adoxaceae; genus Sambucus; species Sambucus nigra. Next base: position 374,371,051 of record OX422214.1, on the reverse strand, counting down.
TAGAAACATTGATACTCAGGATTTTTAACGTGGTAAAACCTCAACCTTGAGGAAACATCCACGACTCCCTCTACGGAGTAAAACAAAAACAATCACTAAAACAAATATGTAAGTTACAACCTATTTAACTAACATGCACACAAAACAAATCTATACAAGTTCAGGATTATACCCTCTGGCGTCCTTAACTTTTCTGCAGATCTTGTTTGTTGATGTAGTTGTCTCAGATTGTCAACTCTTCCTTTGTTTCAGCACTTTACGTCGACTTATGTTCACCAAATCTTATAGCCAACACTTTGAGTGTTTGTAGTGTGAAGATGTTTGTGAATGGTGTTCTAAATCACATGCATGCACACACACACACTTATTAGTTACAGACGATCCTAACAAATCACATATAAAGTCTATATGCAGTGTATTTGTTATTTTTCTTTCTTACAAAACCAAGAACCTTTTCGACCTTTCAAAATAACCCAGATTCCACGGAGATCTTGCTTAAGAAATCGGTCAAGACCTTTCTCAATCACTTTTGAAAATATTATGTGGATTGAGAACCCTCCAAGTGCGAATCCCACTAGGTCAGGTTAGGTTTTGTAAAAACAGAAATAGAAAAACATCTATTGTTGATCTTTGAAAAAAAATGTTTTAACAGAAAAGAATCAACAACGAAATTCTCAAGATGAGAAATAAATGCAACTAAGTGTTCTGTGACATGAAAAACCTCATATCTATGATTTCTATTGAAAAAGAAACAAGATCTGAGTCTATGTCTAAGTTGGAAATAAGATTTATGAACACAAGGATTTCAGCAACCCAGAAATCACTCAACTCGAACTCTCATAACTCAAGAAACACTAAGGATGGTGTTTGTCTGGTTATGGTGTTTATAGAGAGGTAAGTGGTTTAGATTTAGAGGTATTTGGACGAAGTTAGGGTTTCTAACTAGGGTTTGGTTTCTCTCTCTAACTTCTCTCTTCTCTCTTCTCTCTCTTCTCTCTCTCTCTCTCTATCTCTATTCTCTGAGACTTTGCAAAATGGCAAAAGCTTTCGAAGGCTGAGATGAAAGGTCTTTAAATAGGGAGAGGAGAAGATTCCAGAGCCTCGTTCAAAAACAATGGCTGAGATTGAGTCAAGCACCATTGACTGCAATCCAAGGGCTCACAACAGGCGGTGGATTAAAAGGGCTGTGATTGGCTAATGGGTTTACACTGGGATTCACTCAGGCGACATGCAGGCCATCGATAAGGGTTGATCCAAGGGCTGTAAACACGCGAAGGTTTGTCTCAGTAAAGAAACACAGTTTGGTCCAATCAGAAGACAGCAGGTGTTGGCCTGTGAACGAAGGTAAACGCGCGTCCCAAAATAATTACAGAGCCAACCCTTAAGTCTCTAGCGCTTTCGGTTTCTACCCAGAGTAACTTTAGGCCAATAAACACAACAATCCATATTTATATAATAACCCCAAGACTTTATAAATCAAATTTTAATTAAATAAAACCTTGTTTAAAATATGTTTTAAATTCCCAAAAAATTAATAAAAATCAAATTGAGGGATTTAAACACACTCACAACATTAAAACACATAGGGGTGCAATATGATATGCAAGAATCAAATTCTAAGTGTGTGAGTGATGGCTATAGTCTTAGGATCATTACATGATAGATAGAAGAAGAAGCAACCCAATCTCTGAAGCTCTTTGGTTTCTAGGATAGACACTATTTTGTCACAATTTCCAAACTAGATGAGCTCTTATACAGTCTAGACTCAAATGAGTCAAAAGTATAAGGGCTTCATTATCTCTAAGATCATCAGCTACCAATGTTGAAACCATCTTGGAGGCTATCATTTTGGCTGATGGACTAACAAAGACACTTCTACATGTATGATCATTATTCAAACTTTGTATGTAAAAGTATCCATTTATTGTAGATAATGAAGCATGAATTCTCCACATGCAATTCTCAGTAGTCTTTTTAGAGGATTCAACCGTCACTCGAGTTTTATCATTCTTCAAATACACATACTTGAACCCAACCTCAACAGTTTACTTTCGCAATTTATCCTAAAATTCCACTATACCTCCTTCAAAACACTGTTGCTCATAACTTATATATGTCTTCCAATCATTCGAAAGATAGACTTTAGACTTACTTGGCTCCACACCTCCAAGATAAAAAGTCATTTTCAATGCAACTAGTAAAATCATTTGCAGTGCCTGATGATAAAGACTCTAACCTCTGTGTATTTGTATCACCACTGTCAACCCTCTGAGAACTTGTATTACTATAGTCAACCCCTTCAAAAATTCGATTAAAGCATTCAACCCATTCATGACATGTATTACTTGGCAATGGTAATGAATCAATTACATATATCCAAATGAAATTAGCTTTCACGGTCAATTGGGACCACAACATAGAACAAACATCGTTATCAGAAACCAACATGAGCCGACATTCATCGCCAAATGAATACCTCGATGAAGAAATCCCACTTCTCAAATTAGTAAACCTAATACACAACTCATTACATATGAAATCTAATGAGCTATCTTCAAATATTTCAATGCAAGCCATATTATCCAAATAACAACACCTTGCTATTACACTACTTACCATAATGTCCTGCAGTAAAACACAGACGAAAAATATTTACTTCAAGGTCAATAATTCTAAAAATGTGTGCAATAATTTAATGCTTGAAATATCAAAATGTTTATTTATAATTAATATAAAATTACAGGCACTATTTAAAAACCTATAAATGAAGCAATAAAACAGACACATATTTTCAAAAAAATAATCACGTCTACTTTATAAACACTGCGTGTACTTTGAAAACTGATATCGAACTGGTTATTTCATCTGGCGCGGACCTATATCAATAAGTGATTTAATACCTAATCAAAATCAAGTACTCTTAAAATTAGAATGAAACATCAATAATATTCATTTATCACATTCAACTAACAATTACAAATATTGATAAATATAACTTATATATGAAGAATCCAAACATAACTGCATAAAAAACACAAAATCAAAACATATACATATAAAAGATATAAAAAGCTATTCAATCACATGAATGAATATTACAATGAGTCTCTTGAATCAAAACAAAGGACATACACTTATTGTAATCGATCGAAAATAGAAAAACCAACTGCTGATAAAAATAAACTTACAAATCATAGAGCCAAGTGATACACGTAGAATCGATTAAGAACACTGTAATCGATTATTGGACAGACGAAAAAAGCATAGGATTAATGTTATTTTTGATTTCGAAGAATAGTCGTTAGTTGCAGAGAAACCTCCAATAGCCAATTAGGTTTATGATTTTTTTAGATTGGCTGTATTTATATGTTGGACGTAATCGTCCAAAATTTGGTTCACCGGGTTTTTGTCCAAAATTGTTCGTTCAAGGACTAGACCGTAAAAACCTATTAAATATATTATTATGCTAGTCAATTATATTTGGTAAGAATTCTTTCGTGTTGAGTTTGTCTTGATGACGAAAGATTAAAATTTCAGCTTAGTATAATTGAAAATTTCACGAACAAGATAAGAAATAATATCATATCGGTAAATTTGGGTGCACAATCTTAATAATTCATGTTAATTATAGGAGAATGTCCAATGGTTCAAATACTTATTTGAAAGTTCATAGAAGATTGTACCAGTACACTAAGAATGTATTGAACATGATAATATGTGAATTTGAACCCACTATTACTGACTTTATGGATTAACAGGTTTGTAAATGTCATGTAGATTTTTAATCCATGTAATAACTTGTGGTATTAAATAAATGATATAGTTAGAGAAAATGAGTAAATAATTTCTTTGAGTATTATTTTCAAATAATTACTTAAATTGGATAAATTAAATTGGATTTTAGTCCTAAACTAATGGATTTAATTTATCAGATTGATTATGTATATTATTAAATTATATTTTGGGTTAGGCATCTTGCAAAAAAGTTGGAGATTTGAGCTTATGGGTTAAGTAACCTATTGGGGTATATTTGAAAGCAACCGGGTATAGTTTTAGGGGCGGTGATGATGCTGAAATATAGCACCACCATATAAGTGATGCTGAGCTCAAACTGTAAGTACCATGGCAGCCATAGATATATAAGTGTGTAAGTGTGTAGAAGGAGATGAGTATAAGAGGAATGAAATGATGTATAGTGGTTCAGCCAATTAGGCCTACATCCACTGTGAGTGTGTGATCTACTAAGTATGGGCACTAATAGCCTTGGATACAATGCACATAAGCTCACTTTCTCTCTCTACTGTGTGTATAAGCAGAGTTTTTGCTAGGGTTACAATTTTTGATTGATCCATCCCATTGTAGGGTTGTAGGTGACAAGTATATATAGGTCTTGGGGGGTGTAGTGTACCCCCCAAGTATGCATGCTTTCCAATCTCCTGTTGACACCTGTAGATGCCAAATGATGACATAATATTCCCTTACGTGAGGGAGTGATATTGTTATAATGGTCTTCTACGTGCCATGTGAGCCTCACGCGCATTGTTCCACGCATTTCCCAAACCACGCACTGTGATGATGTCACCCTCGGCCTATGATAGGAGGCCGAGGGCAACGTCCCTTCGGGCAGTGAGTCTGGACTAATTTAGGCCTCGTACTATCATACCCTCGGAGGTTCGTCTAAACCATGATGAGGGGTCAGTCCCTTGAAGGTTCGTTTGGGCATGATGAGGGGTCGGCCCCTTAGAGGGTCGTCTGGACCATGATGAGGGGTCGGCCCCTTGAAGGGTCGTTTGGGACTGATGAGGGGTCGGCCCCTTAGAGGGTTGGATGGACAATGATAAGGGGTCGGCCCCTTGAAGGGTCCTCTGGTCCTGATGAGGGGCCAACCCCTTGAAGGGTCACCGGGACCATGATGAGAGGTCGGCCCCTTGAAGGGTCGTCTGGGCCTGATGAGGGGTCGGCCCCTTGGAGGGTCGTTTGGGCCTGATGAGGGGTCGGCCCCTTGGAGGGTCATCTGGTGCGTGATGAGGGGTCATCCTGGCCTCGCCCAGGTGGAGTATGCCCGCGGCCTGGCCAAGGGTATATGCGGGTATATCAATCACCCCCAGCCCTTAGCCATCGATGTTGTTGAGATAGTTGAGGGATAGTGTTTCCATTGAGATAAGTGTATGGTCAGTTAGATGAATGACACCTGTCAAGATGATGTGACACCTGGGAAGATATCCACTGTCGTTCTCGTTTCCCAGGCATGACGGCTGCACACTTTGCTTGGGACTTTGTGCCCTAATGATGCCCACCTCGTGGGCTGTGCTATGCCTTGGTTAATGGACCCACTCAACAGCTAGGTATTTAAACAAATTTTTTGGAGTTATTTCCTTCTTCTTCTTCACGCCCAAGCTCTTTCTCTTTCTAGATTTTCCACAGCTCCATAGCCATAGCCATAGCCATAGCCATTTCTGTGACTTCTTCATCAAGTCTCGTCGTTCCTTCTCAGGTAATCCTTCTGAGCCAGTGCCTTATTTACATTCCATCGCTTTTAACACTTCAACTGCCTTAGGTCTGTAGGATTAGATTTTTCTTTGTCTATTTCATACTTTTCAGCGTTCTTCTCCGGTGGCTTGTTCTCGACTGTTCTTAGATAAAACTTTTACTTTCCTTAGTTTCAATCCAAAAGTCCAACTTAGTCAATTTCCAACTTGTTTGTAGTTAGGATATCCAAGTTCTTCTAAGTTTAGGGTCCTCCCCTTGATGCTTAGGAGGCTTTACGATTTGGCTGAGGAGTTTCCATCCCTGAGAGAGAAGTTCTTTCCAGAGATCAGACGAATAAAGGAAGAGGAGAAGATACGAGTGGCCAACCCTAATTGGGTATGACCCATCTTTCCAATTCCATTAGCCACCGTGGTACCGTCTGAGTTCGGAGGGTCGTCTGGTCGTCCAGCCGAGATGGATGATAAATTATCATCTCCGACATGTGATGGCCCTTCTGAAAGGGGAGAGACATCCACTCTCAACCTGGGCCGACAAGCCGAGGGCACAACACCTTCTGAGGTTGTCCCTGTGACAGCATTGTACCCCTACGAATTTCAAGTAGCCTTTACAGGTGGTCCCTCAGAGGCTGGAGGATCTGGGGATGACAGAGATGAGGATGACAGAGAGGGTTCTTCTGATGGTGATGATAGTCAAGTTGACACTTCAATCGCTTCCACCTATGTATCGTCAGTCAAAGACCGTGATCTCTTATTATGGAGGCATCTCTTTGGCATACAACCCGACATAAGTATGAGGGTTCCCTCTGAGTCTGAGAGAGTCTTTGAGGGTGATTAGGGAGAGATCGTTAGATATAAACAGATGTTAAAGGTCGGCGTTTGATTCCCTTTGCACCCTGCCATAGTCAACGTATTGTGATCCCTCGGCATTGTCCCCTCTCAACTTCCTCCCAACTCCTAGAGGATGACCCTAGGCTACGTCTCCTCATAGAAGAATTCCTCCACTGATGAGCCTTCAACTGACGTGTTTTTTACTTGTTATAATATCACTTCCTCATCCAAGCAGCCTGGGTACTATCACCTGGGCGAGGAGGTCTAATAAAAAACTTCTCCAGGTGGCACAAACCTCCAACCACGACTGGAAGAAGAGGTTTTTCTTTATTTCTGGAGAGTGGGAATTTGCTGCCGAGACTCAACCTTTGGACGATGGTCCAAGGGTTATGAGGAGATAGTCTAACCCCTCGATTAAGGCTAGGTCAGACCCCGGACTTAGTCTGGATGAGAATGACATAGTCGAGTATTTGAGAGAACGAGGGAGAGGGGGTGGTCTTACAAAGTTTGAAGATCTTATGACCCCTCGGTTCCTCAAAGAAGATGGTCTGAGGGTCGGCCCCTTGACAGAGCTATGTGAGTTCCTATTATTTTTTGCTCCACCTTTACTTTTTTCCAAGTGTTTCATCTTTCCTTTGATGTGTCATCTTCTTTTCATTTCGTCCTGCAGGTATTTCTGACCATCTCTCGGAAATAACTGCCCCAAGCTTGTTGTCTGGTCTCGGCAAGAAGAGAGGCAAAGAGCCTCAGTAGGCTTCGAGGAAGTCAAAGATCGTGGGGCCGACGCATGTTGAGCCGACCGTCGATAGTCATAAAAGGAAAGAGACGTAAGTCCCTGTTAACCCTCGGTCGGATTCCAGGACGAGGGCAAGGATGGAGCCGTCTGAGGGGGCTGGTTCCTCTTCCAGTATGGGGGCCTATTGGTCTCAAAACTTAGCATCCCTGAAGGCTGAACCGTCTTCTCTCATTGCTAACTTGAGGGAGACCAAGGCCTTGATGTTTTTCGCTCCCTCGGTCGCGGACTATGAATTCTTATCAAAGATGCCCCCGGCCAAGATTAATGATTATGGTCTGCACACACTAGCTCAGGTATTTGTTTTTACTTTATCTCCTTTTATGAATTTTTCACCAACTATTTCCTCGACCTCTTAACAAATGTCTTTTTTTGTGCACTCTGTCTGTGCCTTTACCTCAGCCACTAAGTGGATGGCTGAAAACCAACAAAAATTTCATGAAGACGAGAGGGCCATTCAGCACGAGGCTAATCTATAGACAGAGCTTAAGACTATAAGGGCTGAACTAGAGAGTGCCATGACCGAACATGCCAGGGTCTTGGATGAGCTGACGAAGCAGCACGATGCAGACTTGAAGGCCAAGGACTTGCTTATAAAAGAGAAGGATGAGGCCTTGATCAACTTGGGTGTTCAGTTCAAGACTGATATTGAAGGGGCTGTAAAGAAAGTCGATCCCGATGCTGTGGAGGCCTACAAACTCTCTGATGAGTTTCAAGGCTTCGGTCTTAAATACATAGAGAGGGGTATTAGGACGGCCTGTCGGTGGGTCGTCCTTAAGTTCGCTGACGCAGTATCATCTGTCCGCCCCTCTATTGAAGCAGTTCAACTGGATAATCCCCTGATTGCTGAGGCCTTAGCCCAAGTGGAGTCCCAAGTGCAGGTCGAGGGTACCGGCACGTCTGAGGATCAGCCTCTCTTGGTCATAGAAGAAACATTGCCCTCTGATGTTGCTTAATAGGGTGGCTCTCTGTAGCCCATACCCTTTTCATGTAACCCATTTTTTTGTACTCATTTATCAGACAAACATCAATATTCTGTAATATAATGCCTCTTTCTGTCTTCTATATTCGACTCTTGTATGATTTGCCTTGGGACATTTTTAAATTAACTCACTAACCCCTCCCTCGTCTTTCTTGAGGGTAAATGAGGGGTCGTCCCCACCATTTTCCCTCATTATAGCCGAGGGTGGCTTCCACCAAATTATTGTTTTTAATCAAGTCCTCCCCCGTCTTTCTTGAGGGCAAAGGACGGTTCGTCCCCACCATTGACCCTCATTATAGAGGAGGGTTGTTTTTACTAGCTTAATGGTTTTGAAGTCTCCCCTCGTTTTCTTGAGGGTAAATGAGGGGTCGTCCCCACCATTTGCCCTCATTATAGCCGAGGGTGGTTTTTACCAACTTAATGGTTTTTAATCAAGTCCTCCCTCGTCTTTCTTGAGGGCAAAGGAGGGGTCGTCCCCACCATTGACCCTCATTATAGCGGAGGGTTGTTTTTACCAACTTAATGGTTTTGAAATCCCCCCTAGTCTTTCTTGAGGGTAAATGAAGGGTCGTCCCCACCATTTGCCCTCATTATAGCAGAGGGTGGTTTTTACCAACTTAATGGTTTTTAATCAAGTCCTTCCTCGTCTTTATTGAGGGCAAAGGAGGGGTCGTCCCCACCATTGACCCTCATTATAGCGGAGGGTTATTTTTACCAACTTAATGATTTTGAAGTCCCCCCCCCCCCCTCGTCTTTCTTGAGGGTAAATGAGTGGTCGTCCCCACCATTTGCCCTCATTATAGCTGAGGGTGGTTTTTACCAACTTAATGGTTTTTAATCAAGTCATCCCTCGTCTTTCTTGAGGGCAAAGGAGGGGTCGTCCCCACCATTGACCATCATTATAGCGAAGGGTTGTTTTTACCAACTTAATGGTTTTGAAGTCCCCCCTCGTCTTTCTTGAGGGTAAATGAGGGGTCGTCCCCACCATTTTCCCTCATTATAGCCGAGGGTGTTTTTTACCAACTTAATGGTTTTTAAGTCCCCCCTCGTCTTTCTTGAGGGTGAATGAGGGTTCGTCCCCACCATTGACCCTCATCATAGCCGAGGGTGGTTACCACCAATCTTAATTGATGTTAAATTTTGAAGTCCCCCCTCGTCTTTCTTAAGGGTGAATGAGGGTTCGTCCCCACCATTGACCCTCATCATAGCCAAGGGTGGATTCCACCAACTTAATGACGTTTTCAATTAAGTCCCCCCTCATCTTTCTTGAGGGAAAAGGAGGGGTCGTCCTCACCATTTACCCTCATTATATCCAAGGGTGGATTCCACCAACTTAATGATTTTTTCAATTAAGTCCCCCCTCGTCTTTCTTGAGGGAAAAGAAGGGGTCGTCCCCACCAATGAATCTCATTATAACCGAGGGTGGATTCCACCAACTTAATGATGTTTTCAATTAAGTCCCCCCTCGTATTTATTGAGGGCAAAGGAGAGGTCATCCCCACCATTGACCCTCATTATAGTCGAGGGTGTGGTTTTGACGAGTATCACCCCAATCACACTAGGATTCATCAAACACAAAATGAGGGATCAATGTGACATTCTCATTAACATTCGAAGTGTTCTGTTGGAGCAACACATTCATTACAACTGCGGTCCGATGGGACTTTACAAAATTATTGATAGTATTTCTTCAAATGATCTGCATTCCAGGGGTTGGAAAAGGATTCCCCTTCTAGGTTTTCTAGTCTATAGGTTCCAGGAACCACTTCATCGATGACCCTATAAGGGACATGCCAATTTGGGTGGAGCTTATTGGGCTTCTGCCAAGTCTTTTTGAGGACCAAGTCCCCCACTGCAATTGGCCTCTGCTTCACCCTCTGGTTGTAAAACCTTCCAGTCCTCTGCTGGTAGGCGACTTGCCTTATCTCGGCATCTTCCCTCCTTTCCTCAATCAGGTCTAAGTCAAGTCTCTTTTCTTCCATATTTCTCTTGGGGGTCATACATTTAGACCCTATGAGTAGGAAACCCAATCTCGGTGGGGATGACGGCTTCTGAGCCATAAGCTAGCATGAATGGGGTTTCTCCAATAGAGGTCTTTGCCGTCGTCCTGTAGGCCCACAGTACAGCATATAACTCCTCAACCCATCTCCCTTTTTCCTCTTCAAGTCTCTTTCTGATCCCATCTAGGATTATCATATTTGTAACTTTCGTTTGCCCATTGGCTTGAGGTCGACCTGGGGTAGAGAAGAATTGTTTGATATTCACCCATTTACAGTACTTCTTTAGAGACGTGTTCTTGAATTGAGTCCCGTTATCTGAGATGAGAGTGTTGGGGAGACCATATCTGCATATAATATTTTTCCAGATGAACTGGAAGGTCTTCTATTCGATAATCGTGACCATTGGCTCTGCCTCCACCCATTTTGAAAAATAGTCAATTGCCACGATGAGGAACCGATAGTTATTGATGGCCCTAGGCAAGGGGCCTACTAGGTCGATCCCCCACACTGTAAATGGCCATGGAGATGTAATGGAGTTAAGAGGCTGATGGGGTTGGTGAGCGATAATGGCAAATCTCTGACATTTGTCAAACTTTTTTACATATGTCGTGGCATCTTTCCCCAAGGTCGGCCACCAGTACCCCTGAGTGACCACCCTCTTCGCTAAAGATCTACCCCCAATGTGGCTTGAACATGACCCCTCATGCACGTCTTATAAAATGTGTGGGGCTTCAGACGGGTGCACACACCTAATTAAGGGGAGTAAAAACCCCTTTTTGTACAAGATGTCTCCGATGACAGTGAATTTCGTAGCTATGTATCTCAACTTTTTCCTTTCTTGCCTTGCTTCTGGAATTTCCCCCTCCTTGATGTATCTGATCAGAAGGTCCATCCATAAAGCTTCCTTAGAAACATTTAAGCAAGTGCCAAGTGTTCCCTCAGCATCTTCAATAGTTGGTCGAAGCAAGATTTCCACTGGGACTGTCCTCCTAATATCTGTCCTAGTTGCCGAGGCCAACCTAGAAAGTGCATCAGCTCGGCCATTATCGAGCCTAGGTATCCTCTTCAATTTTAATTCTCTGAAGCTCTTCAACAGTGATTTCACTTTCTCAAGGTATTTGGTCATCCTCTTGTCCTTAGCCTCGTAGGCTCCTAGTATCTGATTCACTATTAGCCTTGAATCACTATGGACCAAAATCTGGCCGACACTAAGAGACTTGACCAAGGAGAGCCCTGCTATCAGAGCCTCATATTCAGACTCGTTATTGGAGGCTTTGTAGTTAAACCTTAAGGCGTACTCGATGTCTGTACCGTTTGGTGCTGACACTATTAATCCAGCCCCACTTCCGCTTTCGCAAGAGGACCCGTCAACGAAGAGGCTCCACACTATCTTTTCCTCTGAGAAATTCCCCTCAATGAGGGACCCCTGTCTAAAGAGATATCCTCCCTCTTCGTTTTCGACCACTTTTCCTCTAGTGGTGCTTGTCTCAGCCTTGTCTGCAGTGTGTCGGTGAGCCTACCTTGTAGGGTATCTGTCTTCCCGAGGCTCTCATCTTCAGCTTTATCATCTTCCCAAGTAAATTCAGCCACGAAATCTGCCAATGCTTTCCCCTTAATGGCCGTTCTAGGTTGATACACAATGTCAAACTCCCGCAGCTCTATCGCCCAGGTCATTAACCTACCTGACTTTTCTGTCTTGTGTAGGACCTGCCTAAGAGGAGAGTCAGTGAGGATAACCATTGTATGGGATTGGAAGTATGGTTTCATCTTTCTTGATGCATGGATCAAGGCATAGGATAGCTTCTCCATCCTTGGGTATCTTTGCTCTTCCCCCTGGAGTGCTTTACTGTTAAAATACACTGGCTTCTGTACTCCGTCTTCGTCTTTGACAATTATTGTGTTGATGGCTGATTCTGAGACATCTACGTACACATAAAGTCGTTCACTCTGCATGGGTTGTGACAGCAGTAAGGGAGACCCTAGGTATGACTTTAACTCCTTGAAAGCCTCATCACATTATTTAATCCATTCAAAGGCCTTTCTAAGAATTTTAAAGAACGATAAACACTTGTCTATAGCTCTGGACACAAACCTATTCAAAGCAGCCACTCGCCCCATGAGCCTCTGAACATCTTTTATGGTACTGGGGGTCTTTATCTCTATAAGGGACTTTATCTTTTCAGGATTGGCCTCGATGCCTCTCTGGTTGACAATGAACCCCAAGAACTTCCCTTCTCCAACCCCGAAGACACACTTGGCTGGGTTGAGCTTCATTTGGTACTTGTTAATTATATTAAAGGTCCTCTCAAGGTCAGCCACATGATCCTCTTCCTTCAAACTCTTACTCAGCATGTCATCTACATAGACCTCCATAGACTTCCCAATTTGGTCTTCGAACATTTTATTTACAAGGCGCTGATACGTTGCCCCCATATTTTTTAGGCCAAAGGGCATGACCCTATAACAGTATGTCCCCTTGTCGGTAATGAAAGTTGTCTTCTCCGAGTCTTTAGGGTCCATGAAGATCTGTTTGTACCCTGAATAGGCATCCATGAAGCCCATAAGCTCATGGCCTGCGGTAGAGTCTACCATATGATCAATGCGGGGGAGAGGGAAGTTGTCTTTGGGACAATTCTTGTTGAGGTCGATGAAGTCCACACACATTCTCCACTTCCCGTTGGCCTTTGGGACAATAACTTTATTGGATAACCATTCAGGGTAGATGACCTCCTTGATAAACTCTGCATCTTCCAGCTTCTTGACCTCATCCCTAATGACCTCATACTTTTATCTAGAATAAATTATCCTCTTCTGCTTCACTGGCTTAGCACCCTCTACCATGTTGAGCTTGTGGCTCATAATTTCGAGGTTGATCCCCGGAATATCTGCATGACTCCATGCAAAGACACTTTGTCTTCTCCTTAACAGCTTGATGAGGTCTTCCTTGATGTTTATCTTCAGAGCTTTGCTGACTTGGATGGTTTTTTCCGGCTCATCCTCATTGAGGATGATGGATTCTACCTCTTTCGTGGCTTCTCCTTTTCTGAGTTTTTTTCTCATCCCTGGGGTCAGGGGTGTCAATATTGTAAGTGGTTGTTGCCTTCTTGTGCGCCTATCTTTTTTCGGCAGAGTTGAAATAACATTCCTGTGATGTCGTCTGGTCTCCCTGAGCTTCCCCTACCCCATAAGGGGTTGGAAATTTAAGCATCTGATGGATCGTAGATGGAACAGCTTCAAACCCCTTGAGGGCTACTCTCCCCAATATAATATTGTAAGCCGAAAAGACATGTTCATCCATCACAAAGAAGTTGACCTTCTTGGTAAGCCATCTCGGCAACTCGTCCCCCATCCTGACCTCGGCCTCATACACTCCAAGGGGATGAACCTTTTCTCCACTGAACCCAATTAATGTAAGATGGTATGGGACGAGTCTAGCATGGCTGAGACCTAAGGCTTTGAAGCATGGCCAAAACATCACATCTAAAGAGCTACCCCGTCGACCAGGATCCTCGGCACTTCACACCTATGTACCCTGGTAGTGATGACGAGAGGGTCATCATATGGGGCGAAGAGGCCTTTAAAGTCCATTCTTGAGAACCCCACTATCAGAGTATCCATATCGACCTTCTTCCTCTTTTCTGACTTTGCCTCCACGGAGGTTGAGTGTACAGCTTTTGTCACTGCCTTGGCTTCAGCTACATGGGCCTTCTTGTCGGCGACCTCTGACCCTCCTCCTGCTAGACTCCCGGAGATCATTCCCATACCGAGCGAGATCATATTAAGTCTCTTGACAGGGTCGTGGTCGTCCCTCAGTGGGAGGTTGGGGTCGTCCTCATCGTCAGAAGGGTCATCCCCTCTTTTTTTTATGACCTTCTCTACATGCATCGCCTCGCTTCTTTTTGGGGTCATCCCCTCGGCCCCTCTTAAAGGCACCTTTATCCACGTATTTCCTAAGCTTCCCTTTTTTTATCATTGTCCCGATTTCGTCTTTCAGGGCAAAACACTTGTCGGTGATATGGCCATGGTCTTGGTGAAATTCACACCACAAGTTTTTGTTCCTCTTATTGGGGGTTGCCCTCAACTTGTCAGGCCATTTCAGGGACCGATCACTCTTTATCTCATTGAGAATATGTTCACAGCTGACCGTTAGAGGGGTATAACCAGTGAACTTGTCGTTCGTAGACCTTTTCTTCCCCTCTTTGTTCTTCTTAAGGTACTTAACCCCATTAGTGCCTCCTTTTTCATCTTCTTGTTTTACGGCCATCACCTCTTCGGCGTTCATTACCCTTCCTGCCGTCGACAGCAATTCAGCCATCATCCTCGGAGGGCCTTCAGCAAGCTTTCATAGCAGCTTTCCTTTCTGGAGTCCTCTAATGAGGGCGGTCATGGCTATGATCTCCTCATAGTCTTCCACCTCTAACTTTTCTTTGTTGAATCTGGCTATGTAGTCTCTTAGACTCTCATTCTTCCCCTACTTAACATAAAGCATGTGTGTGGTCTTCTTTTGTGGCCTCACCCCAAAGCAAAAGTTGTGGATGAACCGGTCTGCCAACTGCTTAAAGCTTTTAATGGAGTTTTTTGGAAGAGACATATACCATACGTGTGCAGCCCCAGTCAGAGTGCCAGAAAAGGCACGACGCCTCATTTCATCTGAGATAGAGTATATGTCTGCCACTTAATGGTACATCTCTATATGGTGGACAGGGTTGGTACTCCCGTCATATCTAGGGGTGACCACAGGTGGATTAAACTTTGATGGTGTTGGGAAGTTGACTATCTTCGCCACAAAGGGTGAGCCTATGGATTATCCTCTCTGAAGAGGGTCCCGGATCTTCAGTATATCACCGATCTTATCCTCCAGTCATTGGATCGAGTCATTCCAAGGCATCGTAGGGTTGGCTTGGCCGATGTTATCCCATGTCGCCTCTTTGAGGTGGACGGAGGGTTCTACTGCAGCAGGTCTGTGTCGGCTGTTTACTTCCCCTTGACCATAGTCCCTTCCTTGGGGTCGGTCCCCGTGGGGTCGGCCATCTGCTGCCTCCCTCTTGGATCTCGCAGCACTCCTTGATCTGGACAATTTTTTCCGCAGGTCATTTACTGGTCCCAGCCTCTCAAAGGTCGACCCCCTGCTCAAGCGATCAAAAGTAGAGCCTCTCGGGCGATCGTCAGGATTTTGCCTTCCACACTTCCCTCTGCTCTCCTGGAGAGGTCTTATAGTATTGTTGGAGACCTCATACGGCTCCCAACACTCTATGGGGGCCTCCTCTACCTCCAGATCATCATACCAATCCTCATGGAAAGGGTTTCCTTGTCTCCCCAGGCGTAGACGCTAGGGTCAGCAACATCCCTATGCCGCGATGGGGGGGGGGGGGCAAGTCTTTGCGTGGTGCCTAGAGTGGTCCCCTGGACTCATGCTTCCCTGGAGCCACTGCCGGAGTAATCATCTCAGGTGAGACCCCTGGTGGTCTTAGTATGTTCTGTCTTAGAGCTGTGAACTGCTCCTGCATGATCTGTTGGCTTGCTGTTAGGGACTTCAAGGCTACCTCCACATCAGCCATCTTAGACTGAGGTGGTGGCTGACTGAAACTAGTTCCTACTCCACTATCCGGTGGATGAAGTGGTGGTGGTGGTATCTCTGGTGCCATGTGTTTGAGCTATGAAGAGCTGAACTGACGAAAAGACTGGTGAACTTTAGAACCTTAATGGGTCTCTTTCAATGGTGAAACATCTTCACATAGAGGGAGAACGGGCTCACGACCAGAGTGCCTAGTGAGGTCAAGATGTACAAAGGAAGAGATGTCATCTCGTTCCCACAGACGGTGCCAAACTGATGATGCTGAAATTTAGCACCACCAGATAAGTGATGCTGAGCTCAAACTATAAGTATGATGGCAGCCATAGATGTATAAGTGTGTAAGTGTGTAGAAGGAGATGAGTATAAGAGGAATAAGATAATGATGTATAGTGGTTCAGCCAATTAAGCCTACATCCACTGTGAGTGTGTGATCCACTAAGTATGGGCATTAATGGCCTTGGATACAATGCACATAAGCTCACTTTCTCTCTCTATTGTGTGTATAAGCAGAGTTTTTTCTAGGGTTACAATTTTTGATTGATCCATCCCATTGTAGGGTCATAAGTGACAAGTATATATAGGTCTTGGGGGGTGAAGTGTACCCCCTAAGTATGCATGGTGCATGTGAATGATGATCTAGCCAATCTCCTGTTGACACCTGTAGATGCCAAATGATGACATAATATTCCCTCACACGAGGGAGTGATATTGTTATAACGGTTTTCCACGTGCCATGTGAGCCTCACGTGCACTGTTCCACGCATCTCCCAAACCACGCGCTGTGATGACGTCACCTTCGGCCTATGATAGGAGGCTGAGGGAAAAGTCCCTTCTGGCAGTGAGTCTGGACTAATTTAGGCCTCGTACTGTCGTACTCTCGGACGTTCATCTAAACCATGATGAGGGGTCGGCCCCTTGAAGGTTCGTCTGGGCATGATGAGGGGCGTCCCCTTGGAGGGTCGTCTGGACCATGATGAGGGGGGGTCGGCCCCTTGGAGGGTCGTCTGCACTATGATGAGGGGTCAGCCCCTTGAAGGGTCGTCTGGGCCTGATGAGGGTTCAGCCCCTTGAAGGGTCACCTGGGCCTGATGAGGGTCGGCCCCTTAAAGGTCGTTTGGTCCTGATGAGGGGTCGGCCCCTTGGAGGGTCGTCTGGTGCTTGATGAGGGGTCGACCCCATGGAGGGTCGTCTGGGCCTGATGAGGGGTCGGCCCCTTGGAGGGTCGTCTGGTGCCTGATGAGGGGTCATCCTGGCCTCGCCCAGGTGGAGTACGCCTACGGCCTGGCCGAGGGTATATGCGGGTATATCAGGCGGTGCAGAGTCATAATAGAATTTAAGGGGAGTAACATCATTAACATATTAGATATATAATGCTAGCTTAAGATAAATCTCTTACCATACGTATAACATACGACCTGAACCTAATTTGGGATACTAAATAGAGAGGCAAGATTAGAAGCCAAATTGGAGAAGAAGTTGAGAGCTTAACGAAACAAGAGAATAAGATACAACAATATAACAATTTCCTCATTGAATTGGATTTCATCTCTAACAAATCAAGGCAATAGTTACTCTATGTATCACCTTTGATTGGAACATTTTATATTAGAATTCATATTTGTGACTTAACAATTCAAAAGAATATCTTAGGTTAATAAATACTATAGTTGGAGGTGCAATTATATGTCTGATATATTGGAAAATTTCAACTGGAGTCTAAATGCTAGAACTATGGCTCATATCTAAATTATGCATTTTTGTTAAATTAGATTGGTATTTATAGGTTTATTCAAGTATTAAAATAATAATATTGTTACAAAACAGAAGTGCTTGTTGATAAAATTGGGGTTTATATGCATAATACGGAATTGGGTAGTTTCAATATGGTATTTCATTCATTCATTTCGTAAGTACAATTTGTATATTAAAATCAAAGTCTTTTTACCTAGGCTTGTAACTAAACTATTACGTTGAGAATTTGATATTGAATCGTGAACATCGAACCTAGGGTTCTATATGAGACTTATGCTTATAATTAGAAAACTTTTATTAGAGAATCACATATGTTAGGTTTTAGATGTTAGTTTAATGATGAAATTGATCAAAAGTAGGTAGTAAATCATATGTGAATTAATTAGAATTAATTGGCACTAAATTTCAGCAGGTGTTCAGAGGAAAATTCTCAAAAGTCATTACAAGAAAATTTGGTTTTAGCAACGAATTTTTTAGCAAGGAAGTAACTTTTTTTGCTAAAAGTGTATTATTAACAAGGAAAATTGACAAATCATTGATAAAAGTATAATCTTGTTATAAAAATTTTGCGAGGAAATGTTTCCTTGCAAAATGTAACTTTTAGCAAGGAAATTTCAGAATCCTTGCTTAAAACATGGCGGTAAAATTTCCCTCTTTTTTTTAGTATCCAAAATATGTACTACAATGTTTTATTAATTTCATTGCAAATAATAAGACATACATTTAACCAAGAAAGATACAAAAGCCCAAAGTTTCCTTCTCTCTAAACGTGCACACACACTAAAAATTTACCGCACACACAAAACCCTCATTTCTCATTCCCACTTCTCTCTCCATCCCCCCCAGCCGGTAGTCAACCTTGGTGGGAGTTTCTCTCCGTCAACCCTCCCTCTATCCGGAGTTTCTTCTCCCTCTATGCACCCCGATCCTACCCCAACACCGGTCATCTTTTTCCTTAGGCAACTCCGTTCACTTTCTTCCTCGGGTAGATTAACTCATTTTTAGAATATGCGATTTTAGTTTTTGTTGGATTATTAGGTGTTTATAATATGATATTTAATTTTTGGTTTGATTATTAGTTGTTTAAATTAAGAGATTTCAGTTTGAAATGAGATATGAACTTCCAACTGTTACATTCAATTTGGGTTTGATTTAGGTGTTGCTCAAAACCTGGGTTTCTAGTGTTTATTGTAGTTTTGGTTGTTCTTTGGTGTTTGTTGCTAAAAATTCAAATTATTTACATTCTTACTCTTGTATAATAACACATTGCTCTTCAATGTATGTTGTTTGTTTAAAGTTTTGGCAATAACATTATACAAACGTAGTCACCATAGACATTTTCAAACTATGTGCTCTAACTATTTGACAAAATGCATGAATGAAATTTTCAACCCATTTTATTTAAATTACACCCAAACTTCAATTAGTTCTTGCTAAACACTAATGTATATGCATTTATCCTTTTTGTGTAGACTCAAATGGCTCCTAAAAAGTAAAATTTGGCAATTGTTGTGAAAATCACTTCATAAACATTTTGCGATAATCAGTTTTAGGTAATTTTTTATTATTATTGATAAACACCCAAAACTGTAAAATTTATACCCCAAATAGATGTACCGTAGTTGCTAATTCTCGACAATTTGGGTTTATGTGCTTAAATGTTTATCATGCAGGCTTAACTGCAGTTGCGATGTCAAAAGCTACATTTCGAGGCCAATTGCAGTTAAAATGTTGCTAAATACATTATTCCAAATCCTAACCTACCCTAAACCTACCCCGAACCCAGTGTGTGTTTTGTTTGTCCCTTTTTAATATTTTTTTTAGATTTTTAGTTTGAGTCATTTTTATTTTTAGGTTTATTTTAGATTTATTTAGTATTTTCTAGGTTTTATTTTCCATTTTTTTATTTTATTTTCATTAGTATAATTTTTATTTTATTTTGATTTTTTTTAGCGTTTAGTTTAGTCTTATTTCATTAGGATTATTTTTAGTAGTTTATTTTTAGTTTATTAGATTTTATATTTTTTAGGACTTTAGTTTTTATTAGATTTTTCATTGTTTATTTCTTTTGTTTTATTATTTTAGTTTTTAATAACTTAGGATTTTAGTTTTTTTAGTTTTGATATTTTTATTGTTTTTAGTTTGTTTTATTTTTAGTTAGATTTTATTTTTTTTAGTTTTATTAAGTTTAATTGAGTCTTTATTATTTTATTAGGTTTTTATTTTATTAATTTTATTTTTATTAGTTAGTGTTATTTTTAGGGGTTCAAATTAAACACACTAACACACACACACCCTACTATCCTATACCCTCACACACATAACCCCCACACACATCTTCAACCTCCCACCAAACCCACTTTCTCTCTCATCTCTCCAATCCTCCATAACCACTCGCCAACCATTTCTACAATCAAACCAACATCCACGACCACAAACCCCCAAGCTAACCGCCTACCTGGTGCCCTCCTGTCCAGCCGAGACCTCCTTTCTGCCCCAGCAGCCATAGCCCGGCGAAACCTCCGGTGGAAAATCCCATACCCCAAACCGAGCCCCGTCCGGCAGCGCCCCTCCCTCCAGCGGCAACCCGATCCCTTTCCATGTCGGAACCCGCCAACCCGCCAACTCGCCTGAAACCCCTCACATCCTCTGCCGACGCTGCCGTCGACGGTTCCGTCGCCTGAACCCAACCTTCATCTCCGGCAGTCGCGACTGCGACCCAAGCCAGCGGTGCTTCCTCAAACCCACCTAACCCCCTACCGCCGGCGCCCCTTCAGACGCAAATGGGGTTTGCCCTGCCACATCTAGCCAAACCCGGTTTCCCATTACATCCACTTCCCATTTCACCTTCTCATACCCATTTTGATATTCACCCTTTAGACCCAAGCCTTTGACCCATTTTCCATTTACCTATTGTCCTAAGCCTCACACGATTTCAACCTGCAAAATAACAAACCAAATTTCGACCTGCCAACCAAAGCCAAACAAATAAATCAACTAATACCCACATGTGACAAAACCCCACTTAACCCTCTTTTTACCCAAATACCCCTAACTACCTAACTTTACGTCATTTCCAAAAATACCCATAAATCATATCACATTTTTATCGCCCAATTCCCTCACCCATATACATTCCTTACCTCACACATTTTCCATACACATGTGCACTTCCATTACCCAATTTACCCCCATGTGCACACTCCCCATGCTCTATGTGCCTTCTATAAAAGAAGACTCGAGACACCGTTTGGGGACTCATCATCAAATAGAGAGAGAAAATTCTATAGAAAAGTAGAGAGTTATGTTAGAATAAATTAGGTAGAAATATTTGTAAATAGTTTTATTTTCATTTTTTTTAGATATTTGCGAGTGATAAATGTGTGAAATTCAACTGAGTTGATTATTGAGTTTATTATTGTTGGATGCTCATATTGGATGGATTGTCTTTAATTTCAATGGAATAGAAGTTCAAATTCACTTCAAGAGATTGGGGTTTGATTGTTTTCTTCTCTTCTCATTTATTTTATGCCTTTGATTATTAATTTGTCATATTTCATATCATGTTAGGCTAAAACCCCTTTCAAGGGGTGGGGTAAAACCCATATTTGATGTTATTTTATTTTAATTAGTTTAATTACATGAAAAGTCCCTTTGAATGTTAATTTTAATCCCTCACCCTTAAATATACACCTCGAGAGAGGGTAAATGATTTTCGAGAGAAAATCGAAATTCTAGATATAATACCCATTTTAGATTCGAACTAGAGATAGTGGCTTCTTAAGTGGGGTATTATAACTTGAATTTCAAATCTAAAATTATTTTCTAAGATTTACATGAATTTTAATCGATCGATCCTAGCGGGTGATTAATTAAAAGGAGTGTAGATCTAATTTTCTAGAGTTGTGGGGTGTTAAACTTAATATTCTAAAAGGTTACTATTAAAATTACATTTGCAACGAGAGTTGATTTTTAATTTTGATATTAATTTGGGAGAAGTCAATTAATTAAATTAATTAATTAGAATATTTAAAATTTGTGGTATAATCCCACTCCTTGATTGTTCTCACAATTATTTACCTCTCTTTCTCTCTTATTTTAGTTTAGATTTATTATTCATTTTAGTAATTTTCTAGTTAGTTGTTTTTATCTCACATAGTTTAGTTTAGTTTAAATCATCACCTCACCCTATTGTTTTAACATTGAAAAAGCTAAAAAAATTAGAAAAGTGAAAAAGCACAAAAAGAAAATAAAAAGTGAATTACAATTGAATTTGTCTCTAGCTTACTCCCTAGGAAGTGGATTGATACCCTTACTTACCTCTACACTTGAGTTGTTATATTTGGTAGGTATTTGAGGTTTTGACTAACTTGGATTTCAACAACGACATACGCAAAAATCATCGTTATCAAATGGCGTCGTTGCCATTCTTGGGATCATGAAGCACTCGGAGCGAATCAATTTTGTAGTTCATTTATTTTTTGTACTTTATTATTTTTGTACCATTTTTATATTTTTAGAAGGCTTGTATTAGATTTTATACTTAGCTTGTATTGCGGTGCTTAGAGAAACCTTTATTTTAATTTTTATTTTAAAATTGTAATAATCGAAGCAAGCGTGATAAGGAAACCGGACAAGGTAGAGAGAGGGCATCCAAAGGCGAGGAAAAGAAGCCTTTCTACCTCGGGTCGGTAGGACTTCCGGGGACGACTGAGATAGGCGTGATCTCCCCCCGGTCGACTCAAATTTTTTGGCACCCCACGGCGTAAAAATCGTGGGAGGTATATTTCTTACACCCTCGTGCCTCTCCTGTCAGCGAGTCAATTTTGTGTGCTCTTGTGTACTCTTGTGTTATTTTATTGTCGCATTTATTTTTTGAATGGTGTGATGAATTAAATTACTAAGACCTACACCCGGTCACTCACGAGAAGGGATTTCATCACCCGACTCACTCGCTTACCAATTGTGTGCTACCCTAGCCATCATTAAAATTTAAAATTCATTAACTAGGTAGCCCACTAGGAGAATATTTTTGCAAAGGCGATCACTCAAATTTCCGTGATTTTTATCGTCCGCGGACTTAATTAAAATTTTACTACCCTTTCACTAAATTCAAAGATAAAAATTTACTATGTGCTAGTTAGGAAATTTTTTTGACCTTTGTGTGTGTCCAATTCATTTTTTTTGGGTAGTCGGTTTTAGTTTGTTCATCCAAATTCTAAGAGTCCATATTTTTTCCCCACATTTTCTTCCAAAAAAATAAATCCAAAATATTTTCTTTCTTTCATTTTAGAAAAATCAAAAAATATTTTCTTCCTTTTCTTCCAAAAACTCCAAAAATATTTTCTTCTATTATTTTTATAGAAAAATCCAAAAATATTTTCTTTCCTTTTGAAAAAAATTGAAAAACTCCAAACAAATATTACTCTCAGTATGGCCGAAGAACGTCCTTTACGGGACTATTTTGGTCATTTTCCATTGACACGTAACACGTGTGAGAGTGATCCCGAGCCGTCTCTTTATGATATTCTCAGTCGTTTCACCTCTCTCACAAGTACTATTGGTACTCTTGACCCGTCTATGCACGCACCTCCTATTCCATCACCCTCGATGTCAAGTGTCTCCTCATTTGTTGTGCACCCACAATTATTATGCCGATCACATGTCCCATGAGTGTCCGTACTTGTCATATCCATCTGAACCCACCATGGAGCATGTGTATCCATCTGACACTGTTTCGGAACACACCTCGGCCTATTATCCCGATATACCCAATTTCGAGTTGTGTGAGTACCCGAGTTATTCGTGGAGGCCTGATCACCCTTCCACGAAATACAAATCCCAACCCGATGTTGTGGATCCTCACACGTTCCAACAGTTGTCATGGCAACCTTGTTCACCCGTTCACGATCAGTACCCTCACTACGCACCCAATGCGTATCGACCATTTGTCCATCACGAAAGCGGTCCTTTCGTGTCTGATGTACTTGGCCCCACTCCACACACTTCATATGAGTATTCTCCATACACTCATGATAGTAGCGTGTTGTGTCCACCTCACCCACCGCCACCACCCATCATTCCACCACCACTATCATCCAAATCCACTGTTGAAACCCTCTTGCAAAAGTTCATACTTGAGCAAGAGCAAGAAATTCAAACTCAATGTCTCTAAAGGTTTGAACAAAGGTTAAATGAATTGGAGTGTGAGCGAGAGTCGGATATTCCCATGACCCCACCCATCGTTGCCACCGAGTGTGACGATGATGCATCGTCTTGCGCCATTAATTTTGAGTGTGACCAACCCTACCACTCCGAGAATCTTGAAGTCGAGACCATTCCATGGTTCGGGCCCCAAGTCGACAATTGTGTTGACGTACCTTTTATTAGTGAGCCTGATCAATTCCCACCATGTCCACATGAACCCCACCTTGAGGTTCACATTCCCGTCATATCCAAAAATATGCCCGAGTCTACACCTATCGAGCTTCACCCTTGTGTTCTCGAGGAACCAATTTATCCTAGGTTACCTCCGGCTACAAGTGCTCACCATTTTTTCGAGATAGAATGCGTTATAGTCCCACCATGCATGGCTCCCTGTGAGCCCATTATTTCTCGTGATTCCTCTATCTCTGATCTTGGTGCCTCGTCTTACCCACCCACCACATTCACCAATAATACATTTTTGGAGAATTTGACAACTCCATCTTTAGAAACCACACTCCTTTGTGAGTATTCCTTTACTCCTCCCAATGAGTGTGTGTCTCCCACGCTTGAGTTGGATCATCTTCCTCCACCGTTCATCCCACCCGATACACCGTTTATCCCACCCGACCCACCCATTGTCCTTTCCACCCCATCACCTGGTTTGGATCTTATTTTACACATTTCACGTTTCCATCTATATTTTTAGATCCTCACCTGAAACCATCCCCCACCTTCCATGAAAGTTATGGTGATACTCTCCACTTCTGAGACACCGAGCTTGTTCCTCTATGCCCTCCACTCTCTTGTGATGTTGATTTTTCTTCTCAACATCTCCCTAGCATGTCACGGCGCGACCAATATCATCGCCCATTTATAGAATGGTCGTGTGATTTTTATGAGTCTCACCCCGTCACTATTTCCACACCATTTAGCCTCCCTCACCAATTAGAGCACTATGCTTATAGGGCCCTAGTTGCCCTCACCTTCCGGCTCAATAAGGCCCATGACCGATACCTTTCCACCCTCACCTTAGCCCTTTTTCCCACCTGCCCATGGTCCACCGTTGCTTTGCATCGTGTGATGCACTTTTCCATACAGGTGCATTGACCACTTTAGCCTGTTTCCAGCAAAACGGACGCTTCAGTCTTGTTCGGGGGTGATTCTCATCACCTAATTTTTCTGCCACCCTGTGCTTTCATAGATCTTATCCTTCGGGTGAGAATGGTTCGGTCTGGATGAAGACATTAAACTTAGCTCTACCGGGAGTCAGCCCGCGTTTCTTGTACTTGTCTCATCCTGTTTGGCGGTGGTGTTTTCACATCACCCAATGCTTTGCCACATTTTTAGACTTGTACACCTTTCATTTTTTCTTATCATTTACTCAGGTTTATTCTTGGCTTTATCTGTCCACTTCATTAGCGGTTCATTCTGGTAAACTATTTCCTACCTTATGCTCTCAATTTTAAAAATCATTTTACCTAACATCGAGGACGATGTTCCTTTTTGTTTGGGGGTGGGGAATTTTATCAAAATCGTGCCTCTTTCGAAAAATTTTGAGTTTTAAACTTGATTTTTAAAATTTTTGCGCAGTTTCTTTCATCTCACTCAGTGATGTGAATTTTCAATCATCCATAATTCAAAAGTCTAGGAATCAAGCTAGAGAATATTTTTCTAAATAGCTTATGTAATACATAACAAGGCATTTTGCATCATGAATTTCTAGACTCAACAAAATTTGCGCACTTATCACGTCATTACGTTTAGAGTTGAAGAGTTCTATAATTCTAAAGAGAACCTTAAGGATCACTAGTAGAGACTTTAGCTTGTGAGATTCGTGCCTTTCACCCTTTCAGAGTGTTTTACTCAATCTCCAAGTCACAAGTTGATTGAACTTTCTTTGGGTCCGCACTTAAATTATTGCATGATCTCATTATCTTTCATAAAATTTTAGCTTGATCACTAAGAACGACATCATTTTCGAGTTGTAAGAAACGCGTGTCTTGAAATTTGTCCCGATCACTAGTATTTTCATCCATACACCTACCACTTTTTCCCCATATCACAATTCCGTTCACTCACCCATTACCTTTCCATTTATTTCCCTAATCATCCATACACCTACCACTTTTCCATATCGCATTTTCATTTACTCACCCATTACATTTCCATATATTTCCCCACACCATCACCTATCACCTCCATTTATATCATCCATCATCATTTTCCAATAAAAGAGTGTGAATTCAAATGTAAATGTCTTCAGTGTTGGTTTGAAAAGTGAGAGAAAAAAAAGAAAAAAAGAAAAAAAAATAGCAAAAATAGAAGAAAAAAGAGAGAAAAAAGAAAAGAAAAATCAAAAAAAAAAGAGAGAGAAAAGAAAAAGAGAGTTGTAGTTAATTTTTATGTAATAAAGACATTTGTGCCTAAAGTGTATACACTCTTCTCAAATATCCACCATCCATCCATCATATCATTATCCCATCCTGTCATACCTCATACCATCCTTCCCATTTCATTTTTCCCTCACCCATATACATCCATATATTCCCTAGGTGATCGGGCAAATGATAGTCAACGTGGTGAATAACTCGACGTTCTCACTATAGTGATTAGCATTCTTTCATGAGATCACTTTTCTTTCAAATTTTTCGTTCTTTCTTATGAGTGTGTGAGACGTTTGAACTTGCTTACATTTACTCACCTCCTCACACACAAGAGCGATACCCTGACCCTAATCTCGAGAGTTCGTTTGAGAGAGCTATATCTAGTGAGATTCTGAAGTTGAAGCGTTGATTCTGAAAAGGCAATATAGGAATTACTTTTATGATTCTCGATCTTTTTGACTGATTCACACTACACACGTTGAGTTCTAGGAAGTATGTGCCTTGAGTATTTACTTAGCTAAATCTTTTTACACATTTTAGCTTGTATTTCTGAAAATATTTCTCATAGGGTGGATTGTGCGACTATTCTATGTCTAATAATAGATTGGCTGCCTTTCAATAAATTCTTTGCAAATAAAGAATTTTTTGGGTATATTCCCTACAAACCCTCACGAGACACAACTCGTTGTGTACGGCACCCTATAGGTTTCAAGGCTTATTACACATGCTAAGTGCAATCGCAAGTGCCCGCGAAAGTGGTTCACTTTTGGTTACTTATCTTTCTCTTTCCCTCTATCTTATTACTCGAGGACTAGCAACGCTCTGTTTGGGGGTGGTGTGATAAGCACCCAAAACA
The DNA here is from genome assembly GCA_949130495.1 of Sambucus nigra. Classification (NCBI taxonomy): domain Eukaryota; kingdom Viridiplantae; phylum Streptophyta; class Magnoliopsida; order Dipsacales; family Adoxaceae; genus Sambucus; species Sambucus nigra. Next base: position 374,344,185 of record OX422214.1, on the reverse strand, counting down.
GTACAATTTATACCCCAAATAGATGTACTTTAGTTGCTAATTCTCGACAATTTGGGTCTTATGTGCTTAAATGCTTATCATGCAGGCTTAACTGCAGTTGCGGTGTCAAAAGCTACATTTCGAGGACAATTGCAGTTAAAATGGAGCTAAATACCTTATCCCGTAACCCTAACCTACCTTAAATATAACCTAAACCTACCTCGAACCCCGTGTGTGTTTTTTTTGTTCCTTTTTAATATTTTTTTAGATTTTTAGTTTGAGTCATTTTTATTTTTAGGTTTATTTTAGATTTATTTAGTATTTTCTAGGTTTTATTTTCCATTCTTTTATTTTATTTTTATTAGTATAATTTTATTTTATTTTAATTTTTATTTTTATTAGCTTTTAGTTTAGTCTTATTTTATTAGGATTAGTTTTAGTATTTTATTTTTAGTTTATTAGATTTTATATTTTTTAGAACTTTAGTTTTTATTAGATTTTTCATTGTTTATTTCTTTTGTTTTATTACTTTAGTTTTTAATAACTTAAGATTTTATTTTTTTTAGTTTAGATATTTTTATTGTTTTTAGTTTGTTTTATTTTTAGTTAGATTTTATTTTTTTTAGTTTTATTAAGTTTAATTGAGTCTTTATTATTTTATTAGGTTTTTATTTTATTAATTTTATTTTTATTAGTTAGTGTTATTTTTAGGGGTTCAAATTAAATACACTAACAAAAACACACCCTACTATCCTATACCCTCACACTAATAACCCCAACACTCATCTTCAACCTCCCACCAAACCCACTTTCTCTCTCACCTCTTCAATCCTCCATAACCACTCACCAACCATTTCTACAATCAAACCAACATCCACCACCTCAAACCCCCAAGCAAACCGCCTACCTGGTGCCCTCATGTCCAGTCGAGACCTCCTTTCTGCCCCAGCAGCCATAGCCTGGCTAAACCTCCGGCGGAAAATCCCATACCCCAAACCGAGCCCCGTCCGGCAGCGCCCCTCCCTCTAGCGGCAACCCGATCCCTTTCCATGCCGAAACCCGCCAACTCGCCTAAACCCCTCACATCCTCTGCCGACGCCGCCGTCGACGGTTTCGTCGCCTGAACCCAACCTTCATCTCTCGCAGTCGCGACTGCGACCCAAGCCAGCGGTGCTTCCACAAACCCACCTAACCCCCTACCGCCGGCGCCCCTTTCGACCCAAATGGGGTCTGCCCTGCCACATCTAGCCAAACCCGATTTCCCATTACATCCACTTCCCATTTCACCTTCCCATACCCATTTTTCCATTCACCCTTTAGACCCAAGCCTTTGACCCATTTTCCATTTACCTACTGTCCCAAGCCTCTCACGATTTCAACCTGCAAAATAACAAACCAAATTTCGACCTGCCAACCAAAGCCAAACAAATAAATCAACTAATACCCACATGTGACAAAACCCCACTTAACCCTCTTTTTACCCAAATACCCCCAACTACCTAACTTTACGTCATTTCCAAAAATACCCATAAATCATATCAGATTTTTATCCCCCAATTCCCTCACCCATATACATTCCTTACCTCACACATTTGTCACACACATGTGCACTTCCATTACCCAATTTACCCCCATGTGCACACTCCCCATGCTCCATGTTCCTACTATAAAAGAAGACTCGAGACACCATTTTGGGACTCATCATCAAATAGAGAGAGAACATTCTATAGAAAAGTAGAGGGTTAGGTTAGAATAAATTAGGTAGAAATATTTGTAAATAGTTTTATTTTCATTTTTTTTTAGATATTTGTGAGTGATAAATGTGTGAAATTCAACTGAGTTGATTATTGAGTTTATTATTGTTGGATGCTCATATTGGATGGATTGTGCTTAATTTCAAAGGAATAGAAGTTCAAATTCACTTCAAGAGATTGGGGTTTGATTGTTTTCTTCTCTTCTCGTTTATTTTATGCCTTTGATTATTAATTTGTCATATTTCATATCATGTTAGGCTAAAACCCCTTTCAAGGGGTGGGGTAAAACCCATATTTGATGTTATTCTATTTTAATTAGTTTGATTAGTTGAAAAGTCCCTTTGAATGTTAATTTTAATCCCTCGCCCTTAAATTTACACCTCGAGAGAGGGTAAATGATTTTCGAGAGAAAATCGAAATTCTAGATATAATACCCATTTTAGATTCGAACTAGAGATAGTGGGTTCTTAAGTGGGGTATTATAACTTGAATTTCAAATATAAAATTATTTTCTAAGATTTACATGAATTTTAATCGATCGATCCTAGCGGGTGATTAATTCAAAGGAGTGTAGATCTAATTTTCTAGAGTTGTGGGGTGTTAAACTTAATATTCTAAAAGGTTACTGATGATACGAGAAATCGGCCATAGGTCGTTCTCATACCAGCAAGTCAAGAGAAAAGTGTGTAAATAACAAGTAAAGCAAGTAAACAGAGAGAAGACAAGATATAGAGTGGTTCAGCCTTTAAAATAGGCCTACGTCCACTGTGTTGCTCCGTTCTCATTATATGTGTTGCATTGTACAATATAATCATGCCTAAGGTGGCATACAAATATGAAAATAAAGGAGTGTACATGGCAGTACTGAGGATTCCGGAGTGCCGGATAGGTGGATGCGATGTAGATGTGTGGCCTCCACGTTGTGCGTTAAGGTTGTGTAGTGAGAATCTGTATTGTAGAGCCTTGGGTGTGTCTGGAACCGATCCCACCAAAAGATCCTCTTATCTCGAGGTGTGTACCCTTATTTATAGGAGGTCTGTGTGTTGAATCACCTGCCCTGAGCACGTGGCGTAAACCAAGTCTGCAGTAGATGTGGATGAGGGCACGCGCCCAGATCAGCAGTGCTGCGCTATCGAGGGGGATCCGCGGAACCTGAGCTGAGGTTGGGGTGCCGCGGCCTCTTATGGAGAGGCCGCACCCTACGGGAGTTTTGGCTGCGCCTTACATGAGTTACAGTCCGCGGCATATATGACTTGAATGCGATTATAGAAGTACTGCCACAGCAGGGTGCTATACTTGTACTATCAATAAGCCCCCAAGCCGTAGTGTCAAGGGAGACATATTGGGACTGCGGCTAAGTGGCCAAGGTGCCGCGGTGCTTCCAAAGAGACGATTCGTCTTCCGCGCACCCTTATATAAATTGTTTCTGGCCGTGGACTTCATTACGTTTCCAAATCTTTTGAGAGCAAATCGAGAGCGAAACTCTGCACATTTCTTCCTGCATATTCCGACGACCCTCCGAGGCGGTGTGTGGCAGTTCAGGGCGATTTGTAGCTGATCTTCTCGATCCTTTTCATTCCCAGGTGATTTTTCAACCTCTGTTTACAATTTTCTTCCATTTGTATGCCTTTCCTGATTCATTTGCTAGAACTCTAGGCTTTTACTTGTTCGTTTTGCTTTTCATCACATATGTTGCATATGATATACACATCACTGTTCTTGATGTTCATAGCTGAAACCTCCACATTCTGTGAATTTGATCTTAGAATAGTTAAAAATTTGGTTAATCAACTGTTTAGGATAGAGGCCGCGGCAACATAAGATTATAATTGTCAATTTGAAATTCTGCGTGAAACCGCGCTAAACGACCGCGGACCCCCAAGCCTCCATCCGCGGCAACAAATCAACTTAATACTAAACAGTTGACTAGGTGGGAAGAATCCCGCCTAGTCATCTCGGAACAGCCTTAAAACTTTCATGAGCCTTAAAACATCCGTGTAAAATAACCGTTGTTGCTACTAGAGCATATCGAGTTATCAGCAGAATTAGGAATGGTCGTGGTCGGGAATGCTTTAAAGCAATTCTGTCTTATTTCCGTGGCAGCACATGTTCCATAAATATGGATGTGGCCGCGACCAGTTGGGATCGTTTGGTCCCATAAGCAAACGTATTAGGGACGTAATTCCAGCTTGTAAGACCTAAAAAATAACCTTCTGCGACTTTTTGAAGTCTTACAAGTCATACTGGCTGCGGCGCCTAACTGCGAATTCTGCCTTTCAGGTACTGCTGCAGCCATATGAGCTTTGACCCCGACGAGTTCCTTAGAGGCTTTTGGGCAAAGAATTTTGGGACTTCTCCCCCAGAACTTACTTTCGTGCCCCCTCTGAGATCAGTTGGGCCCTGCAAACTGAAAGATTTCCCGAACTGTGTGATAATTGACTCAACCTCCGCGGATTCTGCATCTGGGAAGGATTCCCCATCTCAGTCGATGGAAGAGGAAGCCAACTCAAGTACCCATCCCATGGGAGAATGAGATATTACCGCAGCTGCCAGAAATAAGCCTGGAGGTACATCAGGGAGGGTTGCAAAACCATTGGCCGCGCTTGACATCCGCGGGTCGATGACCCAAGAATGGGTTGAGCAGGTTGCTGAGGCTTTCAAGTTTCCAGAAAACTTGACGTGTTCAGCCCCTGCCGCGAACCAAAGACCGTGCATGGCTCTTTCTGACGATGGGATTTGCTTCCCTTTGCACGCGTTCATCTACAGGCTGCGCCTGCCTGTCCCTATTCCCATCCGTCGCATTTTTCAGACCATGAAACTGGCTCCTGCTCAGTTAGACCCCAACGGTTGGAGAGCTGTTCTTGCTGCAGTTATCCTTTGGGAGAAGTTGTTCAAAAAGGAAATTACTCCCGCGGAGTTCTTTCACTTCTACCGCCCAAAGGAGAACTCAGTAAAGTTCGTGGGCTACTATTATTTTTCTAGCCGCGGCATGGACGAGAACCTATACACTGGGAGACCGACCAGTGTGAAAAACTGGAAGGGGAAATATTTTTACATCTCCGATGAAGGCCGGGAGATGCACCCCGAGGAGAATGAGAGAGAGAGGTCATATAAAATGCCGCGGCTAGGGCTGTGTTTTTTTTCCGAACATTCCGATTTTTCCGATGTCCGATCCGATATTTTTCGATTTTGGAACATATATAATGTTTCCGATTTCCGATTTTCCGATTTCCGATTTTTCCGAATTAAATTGGATAGGAAATTGGAACTATGTTTTAAATTCCAATTTTCCGATTTTTCCGATATAATTTCCGAATCTTTTTTCCGATTAATATTCCGAATATATCTTCCGATTAATATTTCGAATATTTTTTCCGAATATTTTCTATATATTTTTTTTTACCTTATAAGTTATATCCTTATGTAATAAGAATGTGTACAATTTAGATTTCCTTTATTTTTTACCTTACCCCATATATTTATATATGCTGTTAGTAGAGAGCAACAAGGATTGTATGATATTCTTATTAAAATATCTCTCACATCTTTATCTCTCTCTCGTCTCGCCCCTTTCTCCTCGGCGGTGCATATCTCTCACCTCTCTCTCTCGACCCAATCTCTATACGGTCGTCCAACCCCTTTCTTCTACTTTCGGTGGCGCATATTTGTTTACATCGTCCGACCCTTATAGTCTCGAATATAGGTAAGCCTTTTCTAGTTTATTTTTATCTGTATTTTTTTTATTTCTACTTATTTACAGATCTGTTTACATCGGTTTATAGGCTCTGTTTACATCTTGTTTACTTCTGTTTATAAGATCGGTTTACATCTTATTTACATCTGTTTACATCTTTTTTATTTCATCTAATACATCTGTTGGGATCGATTTATAGGTTTAATAGGTTTGTTATATTGATCGGTTTATAGGTTTACAGATTTGTTTACATCGGTTTGTTATATTGATGGCTGCGGCAGAACAAAAAAAAACTAATTTCTAATTTCTCATACTGTCTTCATGTGGCAGAACAGAAAAATTACCATATTTCTAATTTCCGAATTTTTCCGATTTTTTCCCGATTTTCCGATATTTCCGAATTCGGAAACTTTTTTGATTTTCCGAAAAAATTGGATAGGAAATTGGAACAAATATTTTATTTCCGAAAAAATTGGAATTTTTTCCGAAAGGTCATTTTCCGATCCGATCCGGCCGAAACACAGCCCTAGCCGCGGCAATGGGGTTCACCCTCAAAACTAGGTATAAGATTATAGCCGCGTCTTTCAATTTCTCTTAACTTCTACTAACTTGAATTGTATTTTCTTTCTGCAGCTCTTGACAATCTGCACTTGAACCCGCGGCAAGAAAAAAGAGTTGCCGAGGCCGCGGAATTTCCTGCTGAACATAAGAAGTTCAGCATACTTGTAACATCGGCCACTATATTCGAGGCGGGATTCTTCCCAAACAAATCAATTCCTCAACAGATGGGCGCAGAAGGAAATTAATTGTGCCATTGTTTTCATTCCGCGGTCGTTTCATTCTCTCGGAACTTGTTGAACTCGTGCCATTCTTTTTCAGGCGAAGAAGTTGATAGGGAGCTGCTGGCTGTGCAGCTGGCAGAGATGGATGAGGACGCGATCGTCCTGAATAACACCGCGAGAAGCAGAAAAAAGAACCGGTCTAGAGCCAAGGTACAGGCCGCGGCCTCTGCTGGTGATAAAACCACAGATCCTGCCGCGGATCAGGTGGTTCATGATGAAACCCCTGTGCATCATGAACACTTTGATGATGACATAGGGGAAAATCTAGCCGCGGCAGGACTGATGTCAGCTGAAATCCCCCTCCAACCGTCTTCTCCTCCCCCACCAAATGTAGTGGCCGTCAATGCAAATTTGCCGCCTCCCCAATTCCGCGGAGAGTCCGGGCCAGACGGTAGGCCAAGGCCTCAACTCAGGCAGCCTGACCCAAATTCCTCCCGGGACACTACTGCAAAGGCTGCACGGAGAATGAAGCGAGCCTTGGATGCCGCGGACCTAGACAGACTTGTTGGGGAGGATCACGAAGATCTGGAGGATTGTGGCCTCCACAGCCTTCTCAGGGTACGTACCAGTCATTGAATCTTTGTCTCTCATATTTTTCTGTACTTTTGCTAACGTCTCTTATTTCATATACAGGCCGCGGATGTGATCATGGTCCAAAAAAGAAAGTACGAGGCTTTGTACAGGCTGAAAGAGGCCGAGAAGAGTGCTCACGCTGCGGACATGCAGTCTGCCCGGACTTCTTCTTTTGAGGCCGGGAAAGCGTCATCTTCCGCGGCCCTCCAGGCAGTCCATATGGACCTGGAGAGGGCCAATAAAGCCAGAGAAGAAGCGGAAGAGAATTTCAATCAGGCCGTGGAATCTCTGAAATCATCGTAGGCCCAAACAGCCGAAGCCGCCCGTGTTGCAGAGATTGCAACTTCCAAGCTTGCCCTCCTCCAGCAAAAATACCAAGATCTTGAAGCCAAGTCTGCTCAGAAGGACGAAGCCCATGTCGCGACCATAAAAAAGATGGAAGAAGATCATGGCGACGCCCTCCACCTAGCCATAGATCATGTCGTGGAGTCCTTCAAAGGCTCCAAGGATTTCTTCCTTACCAATAACAGGGCATACCTCCGCGGCTATTAGGAGTTGCGGCAGAGAATCATTAAAAAAATTCCTGATGCCAAGGAGACGGTCCTCGCTTGGAAATTAAGTGATGCAGAACATCAGGAGTGCATTGTTGAGCTGAGGGCCATGTCCAAAGAGAGAGCAAGGCTGATAGCCTAAGCAGAGGCAGAGGCAGCAGCTGAGGACGGGGAGAAGGAGACTGCCGCGGGCGGTGATGAGGCTGATGATGATGATGATGATGACGCGGCCTCTTAGATTTTAAATCTCTTACATCTTTGTAATTTTGAACTTTGTTGTGGCTGCGGCCTTCATTTCTGTAATCCAAGTTTATTAATACAAGGGCTGCGGCCATATTTTTATCACTGCTTAATATTCCTTTCTTTTCTGCATTGCATGTTTTACTCTGCCTGCTATAATGAATGGTTGCATGTTACTGCCTCGTATTTGTAACTTGCTTTCTGTATTGAACGAATTTGTAGGACTTATAACTAGGTCTGCGACAGCATAGCATAATTCTATGCAATCTTGCTCTTGTTAATCATCCGTGGTGCCCTTGTCACCTTGGCCCTTTTTTGCTTTACCTTAGTATCACGGCCAATGAAGTTTGGAGGCCGCGACTTGATTTCTTTAATTTTCTGTAGAGGCCGCGACGATTTGAACGCGATAGTCATTTTTTCCATTTTGCTGTGGCAGGTTGCCACCCAGCACTTGGGTAGTAGTGGATGAGGATGCCGCGGCACCTATTTGACTGCTGACAAGACAATGGGGCTGCAGAACCTTGCCCCTGGGAAACTGAGGCCACCTTCTGTGGGTTTGACATGCCTCATTGTCATGATGACCGAGCCTCCAATATCCGATTCGATTGTCTTTCATGGCTTTCCTTTAGTCGATCTTGGGACACTATGAAGCCTCCCCAGGCTGGGTTACATTGTTAAGCTACCCACAGCTAATACGCGAGACACTATCAAGCCTCTCCAAGCTGGGTCATGTTATTAAGCCACCCACAGCTAATATGCGAGATACTATCAAGCCTCTCCTTAAGCCACCCACAGCTAATATGCGAGATACTATCAAGTCTCTCCAGGCTGGGTTATGTTGTTAAGCCACCCGTAGCTAATATGCGAGATACTATCAAGCCTCTCCAGGCTGGATTATGTTGTTAAGCCACCCACAGCTAATATGCGAGATACTATCAAGCCTCTCCAGGCTGGGTTATGTTATTAAGCCACCCACATCTAATAATACATACAAATCCATCCCTGGCTCGATGACGAGTCCCAAAAGCTAAGAGTGGGCGTTATAAGCCCCCGTGGCTGACGTCGCACTTCGAGAGCAGAGAATTGGCATTGTAGGCCCTGGTGGTTGATAAAAGCTCCTTGAATCCTCAGATGCCTCCGCGGATATAGCCATCATGTGACAAGATGTAGTTGCACATTGCGAGGGAAACCTTAGAGCTAACGAAGGTCGTATCCCATCCATGAGCACACTCTGAAGTATAATAATCCTTCAATATAATTTCGTTATATTTCCTCTGAAATCTGTTTGAGACAACAAGTCTTTTTGTGAGGTCGCAGGTTATGAAACCAAGAGAAATATCAGATATAGCTAAACTTTCCAGTCCATATACTTATATATGTATGTTGCCAATAACTTTGTTAATAAAACATAAAGTCTTGAGTATTTAAGGCTATAGTGAGCTTCATAAAACATAAACATAAATAGTTGAAAATCGAAAGACTAAGGATGAGATGCGGCAGGCAGCCTCGGCTGGGTTTGGCTGAATCCCCTATGAATTCTTCAGGAATTGCTGCAGCATCCCTTGCCCGATTAGCCTTTCAATTTCATCCTTCAAAGCATAGCATTGCTCTGTGTCGTGGCCATGGTCCTGATGGAATTTGCACCAGGTAGCTTTGTTCCTCTTGTGGGGTGGAGCTCTCAATTTTTCTGGCCACCTCAAAATCTTGTCCCCTTTGATGGCTTCCAAGATCTCTTAAATTGGGAGGCTCAATGGGATATAGGCACCAGACTTGTTCTGCCTTTTTTTACCTCTAATGGTTGATTCCGCGGCTTCATTTACTGTCGCGGCAAGCATGGCTGACTTTGCCAATTCCTCCACTTTTGTGCCTATGTTTTTAGATGCCGCGGCCTCAAGCATTAGCACCCTCTGAGTGAGAAAGTTAACCCGGGTCTGAAGCGAGGCATGGCTATTATAGAGGTGATTAAGGTGATTGTATAGTTGCACAATCTCATCCTTGACTTCTGCACTCCGGCTGGATTCTCCCTCCATCTCTGCTTTTGTTAGTCTTTACAATGTATATATATAATCTGAGAACAAACTAACAGAAGTGAGCATTCCCAAAGATACTGAACCAAGTAGGTAATGGAGGCCGCAGCCACTTCTACGTGACCCCGAGGCCGCGGCCATGAGGCGCGTAGCAAGATGCACTGCCGCGGCCCCGTATGATTCACCATGGTAAAGCAATAGCCCGACTGATTATGCTCCTACTAGGGTTTGTTCATGAGTTAATAACCTCTGGATGCACACAAGGCGCAGTTTCAATGATAACCCTAGATCATAGGCCAAGAACAGCAAAGAAGGAGTAGATACAATCCCTCCCTAATCATTCATCTTTTTGAGGCAAAAGCCCGTCATGCCTTTCGTTACTAGCTGGATAGAATGATATCACAGGGGTATGCAAGATGGATCTAAAGCCATAAGATGGAGTATATCTGGATGTAAGAAATACCTATCTATGGGTATGAATATGATGTGGAGTCCAATAACCAGTAACCGGCCCACGAGGAGATGATCCAAAGGACCCCTCAAGATCGAATAAGGTGTTTGAAGGACCCATATATGCAGAGAAACAAGATTGAAATGTCTCGTTCCCACAGACGGCGCCAGATTGATGATACGAGAAATCGGCCATAGGTCGTTCTCATACCAGCAAGTCAAGAGAAAAGTGTGTAAATAACAAGTAAAGCAAGTAAACAGAGAGAAGACAAGATATAGAGTGGTTCAGCCTTTAAAATAGGCCTACGTCCACTGTGTTGCTCCGTTCTCATTATATGTGTTGCATTGTACAATATAATCATGCCTAAGGTGGCATACAAATATGAAATAAAGGAGAGTACATGGCAGTACTGAGGATTCCGGAGTGCCGGATAGGTGGCTGAGATGTAGATGTGTGGCATCCACGTTGTGCGTTAAGGTTATGTACTGAGAATCTGTATTGTAGAGCCTCGGGTGTGTCTGGAACCGATCCCACCAAAAGATCCTCTTATCTCGAGGTGTGGACCCTTATTTATAGGAGGTCTGTGTGTTGAATCACGTGCCCTGAGCACGTGGCTTAAACCAAGTCTGCAGTAGATGTGGATGAGGGCACGCTCCTAGATCAGCAGTGTTGCGCTATCGAGGGGGATCCGCGGAACCTGAGCTAAGGTTGGGGTGACGCAGCCTCTTATGGAGAGGCCTCACCCTATGGGAGTTCTGGCCGCGCCTTACATGAGTTACAGGCCGCGGCATATATGACTTGAATGCGATTATAGAAGTACTGCCACGGCAGGGTGCTATACTTGTACTATTAGTTACTATTAAAATTACATTTGCAACGAGAGTTGATTTGTAATTTTGATATTAATTTGGGAGAAGTCAATTAATTAAATTAATTAATTAGAATATCTAAAATTTGTGGTATAATCCCACTCCTTGATTGTTCTCACAATTATTTACCTCTCTTTATCTCTTATTTTAGTTTAGATTTATTATTCATTTTAGTGATTTTCTAGTTAGTTGTTTTTATCTCACATAGTTTAGTTTAGTTTAAATCATCACCTCACCCTATTGTTTTAAAATTGAAAAAGCTAAAAAAATTAGAAAAGTGAAAAAGCACAAAAAGAAAATAAAAAGTGAATTACAGTTGAATTTGTCTCTAGCCTACTCCCTAGGAAGTGGATTGATACCCTTACTTACCTCTACACTTGAGTTGTTATATTTGGTAGGTATTTGAGGTTTTGACTAACTTGGCTTTCAACAACGACATACGCAAAAGTCATCGTTATCAAATGGTATCATTGCCATTCTTGGGATCATGAAGCACTCGGAGCGAATCAATTTTTTAGTTCATTTATTTTTTGTACTTTATTATTTTTGTACCATTTTTATATTTTTAGAAGGCTTGTATTAGATTTTATCCTTGGCTTGTATTGCGGTGCTTAGAGAAACCTTTATTTTATTTTTTATTTTAAAATTGTAATAATCGAAGCAAGCGTGATAAGGAAACCGGACAAGGTCGAGAGAGGGCGTCCAAAGACGAGGAAAAGAAGCCTCTCTACCTCGGGTCAGTAGGACTCCCAGGGACGACTGAGATAGGCGTGATCTCCCCCCAGTCGACTCAAATTTTTGGCTCCCCACGGCGTAAAAACCGTGGGAGGTATATTTCTTACACCCTCGCGCCTCTCCTGTTAGCGGGTCAATTTTGTGTGCTCTTGTGTACTCTTTTGTTATTTTATTATCTCATTTATTTTTTGAATGGTGTGATGAATTAAATTACTAAGACCTATACCCGGTCACTCACGAGAAGGGATTTCATCACCCGACTCACTCGCTTACCAATTGTGTGCTACCCTAGCCATCATTAAAATTTAAAATTCATTAACTAGGTAGCCCACTAGGAGAATATTTTTGCAAAGGCGATCACTCAAATTTCCGTGATTTTTATCGCCCGCGGACTTAATTAAAATTTTACTACCCTTTCACTAAATTCAAAGATAAAAATTTACTATGTGCTAGTTAGGAAATTTTCTTGACTTGTGTGTGTGTCCAATTCATTTTTTTTGGGTAGTCGGTTTTAGTTTGTTCGTCCAAATTCAAAGACTCCATATTTTTTCCCCACCTTTTCTTCCAAAAAAATAAATCCAAAATATTTTCTTTCTTTCATTTTAGAAAAATCCAAAAATATTTTCTTCCTTTTCTTCCAAAAACTCCAAAAATATTTTCTTCTATTATTTTTATAGAAAAATCCAAAAATATTTTCTTTCTTTCCTTTTTAGAATAATCCAAAAATATTTTCTTTCCTTTTGAAAAAAATTGAAAAAACTCCAAACAAATATTACTCTCCTTATGGCCGAAGAACGTCCTTTACGGGACTATTTTAGTCATTTTCCATTGACACGTAACACGTGTGAGAGTGATCCCGAGCCGTCTATTTATGATATTCTTAGTCGTTTCACCTCTCTCACGAGTACTGTTGGTACTCTTGACCCGTCTATGCACGCACCTCCTATTCCATCACCCTCGGTGTCAAGTGTCGGCGTGTCTCCTCCTTTGTTGTGCACCCACTGCTATTATGCCGATCACATGTCCCATGAGTGTCCGTACTTGTCATATCCATCTGAACCCACCATGGATAATGTGTATCCATCTGACACTGTTTCGGAACTCACCTCGGCCTATTATCCCGATATACCCAATTCCGAGTTGTGTGAGTACCTGAGTTATTCGTGGAGGCCTGATCACCCTTCCACACAATACAAATCCCAACCCGATGTTGTGGCTCCTCACACGTTCCAACAGTTTTCATGGCAACCTTGTGCACCCGTTCATGATCAGTACCCTCACAACGCACCCAATTCGTATCGACCATTTGTCCATCACGAAAGCGGTCCTTTCGTGTATGATGTACTTGTCCCCACTCCACACACTTCATATGAGTATTCTCCGTATACTCATGATAGTAGCGTTTTGTGTCCACCTCACCCACCGCCACCACCCATAATTCCACCACCACTATCATCCACATCCACTCTCGAAACCCTCTTGCAAAAGTTCATACTTGAGCAAGAGCAAGCAATTCAAACTCAATCTCTCTAAAGGCTTGAACAAAGGTTAAATGAATTGGAGTGTGAGCGAGAGTCGGATATTCCCATGACCCCACCCATCATTGCCACAGAGTGTGATGATTATGCATCGTCTTGCGCCATTAATTTTGAGTGTGACCAACCCTACCACTCCGAGAATCTTGAAGTCGAGACCATTCCATGGTTCGGGCCCTAAGTCGACAATTGTGTTGACGTGCCTTTTATTAGTGAGCCTGATCAATTCCCACCATTACCACATGAACCCCACCTTGAGGTTCACACTCTCGTCATATCCAAAAATATGCCCGAGTCTACACCTATCGAGCTTCACCTTTGTGTTCTCGAGGAACCAATTTATCCTAGGTTACCTCCGGCTACAAGTGCTCACCATTTTTTCGAGATAGAATCCGTGATAGTCCCACCATGCATGGCTCCCTGTGAGCCCATTATTTCTCGTGATTCCTCTATCTCTGATCTTGGTGCCTCGTCTTACCCACCCACCACATTCACAAACAATACCTTTTTGGAGAAGTTGACAACTCCATCTTTAGAAAATACACTCCTTTGTGAGTATTCCTTTACTCCTCCCAATGAGTGTGTGTCTCCCACACTTGAGTTGGATCATCTTCCTCCACCGTTCATCCCACCCGATACACCGTTTATCCCACCCGACCCACCCATTGTCCTTTCCACCCCACCACCTGGTTTGGATCTTATTTTACACATTTCACATTTCCATCTTTATTTTTAGATCCTCACCTGAAACCATCCCCCACCTTTCACGAAAGTTATGGTGATACTCTCCACTTGTGAGACATCGAGCTTGTTCCTCTATGCCCTCCACTCTCTTGTGGTGTTGATTTTTCTTCTCAACAGCTCCCTGGCGTGTCACGGCGTGACCAATATCATCGCCCATTTATAGAATGGTCGTGTCATTTTTATGAGGCTCACCCCATCACTATTTCCACACCATTTCGCCTCCCTCGCCAATTAGAGCACTATGCTTATAGGGCCCTAGTTGACCTCACCTTCCGGCTCAGTAAGGCCCGTGACCGATACCTTTCCACCCTCACCTTAGCCCTTTTTTCCCACCTGCCCATGGTCCACCGATGCTTTGCATCGTGTGATGCACTTTGCCATATAGGTGCATTGACCACTTTAGCCTGTTTCCAGCAAAACTGACGCTTCAGTCTTGTTCGGGGGTGATTCTCATCACCCAATTTTTCTGCCACCCTGAGCTTTCATAGATCTTATCCTTAGGGTGAGAATGGTTCGGTCTGGCTGAAGACATTAAACTTAGCGCTACCGGGAGGCAGCTCGCGTTTCTTGTACTAGTCTCATTCTGTTTGGCGGTGGTGTTTTCACATCACCCAATGCTTTGCCACATTTTTAGACTTGTACACCTTTCATTTTTTCTTATCATTTACTCAGTTTTATTCTTGGCTTTATCTGTCCACTTCATTAGCGGTTCATTCTGGTAAACTATTTCCTACCTTATGCTCTCAATTTTAAAAATCATTTTACCTAACATCGAGGACGATGTTCCTTTTTTTGGGGGGGTGGGGAATTTTATCAAAATCGTGCCTCTTTTGAAAAATTTTGAGTTTTAAACTTGATTTTTAAAATTTTTGCGCAGTTTCTTTCATCTCACTCAGTAATGTGAATTTTGAATCATCCATCATTCAAAAGTCTAGGAATCAAGCTAGAGAATATTTTTTCTAAATAGCTTATGTAATACATAACAAGGCATTTTGCACCATGAATTTCTAGACTCAACAAAATTTGCGCACTTATCACGTCATTACGTTTAGAGTTGAAGAGTGCTATAATTCTAAAGAGAACCTTAAGGATCACTAGTAGAGACTTTAGCTTGTGAGATTCATGCCTTTCACCCTTTCAGAGTGTTTTACGCAATCTCCAAGTCACAAGTTGATTGAACTTTCTATGGGTCCGCACTTAAATTGTTGCATGATCTCATTGTTAACGCAAAAATTCTCCATCTGTGAGGACCAATCAGAAAAGGACACGTGTCATCCTACGTGGCAATATTCGACACCCGAGGAGTGTTAGTCGGCACCCGAGGAGAGTTGGTCAGTACCCGAGGAGAGTTAGTCGACACCCTAGGAGAGTTGGTCGGCACCCGAGGAGTATTAGTCGGCACCCGAGGAGAGTTGGTCGGCACCCAAAGAGTGTTGGTCGGCATACCAACCAGGAATATCAAAGGATAACTACGTATTTAATGATCATTAATGTACATTTATATTGTAGATAGAAACAGATAGCATACCAAGCAATTAGATTCGTTTTATGTAGACATAATGTATAAATGTCTACATACAATGAATCTCTTTATCCCCCACCACTATAAATACATGTATTCCCTTAGCCAAAAGGGGAGAGAGATCCGAGAAAACGATGGGGAGAGATCCAAGAGATCCAAGAACCTAGAGACACCATACACAAGATCCATACCTTTTTCTCTCTCTACACCACATTATGCTATTGTAAACCCCTGGGAATAAAATAACAGTGGACGTAGGCTTTTCCTTATAGCCGAACCACTTTAAAAATCTTTGTCTCTCATGTTCTTGATTGGATTGCTTTTATCTATTTATCTGTGACCATAAAAATGGGATTCGGTCCAGTTTTTTGCATCAACACTCATTATCTTTCATAAAATTTAAGCTTGATCACTTAGAACGACATCATTTTCGAGTTGTAAGAAATGCGTGTCTTGAAATTTGTCCCGATCACTAGTATTTTTATCCATACACCTACCACTTTTTCCCCATATCACATTTCCATTCAGTCACCCATTACCTTTCCATTTATTTCCCTAATCATCCATACACCTACCACTTTTCCATATCACATTTCCATTTACTCACACATTACATTTCCATATATTTCCCCACACCATCACCTATCACCTCCATTTATATCATCCATCATCATTTTCCAATAAAAGAGTGTGAATTCAAATGTAAATGTCTTCAGTGCTGGTTTGAAAAGTGAGAGAAAAAGAGAAAAAAAGAAAAAAAAAGAGAAAAAAAATAGCAAAAATAGAAGAAAAGAGAGAGAAAAAAGAAAAGAAAAATTGAAAAAAAAAGAGAGAAAAGAAAAAGAGAGTTGTAGTTAATTTTTATGTAATAAAGACATTTGTGCCTAAAGTGTATACACTCTTCTCAAATATCCACCATCCATCCATCATATCATTATCCCATCCTATCATACCTCATACCATCCTTCCCATTTCATTTTTCCCTCACCCATATACATCCATATTTCCCCTAGGTGTTCGGGCAAATGATAGTCAACGTGGTGAATAACTCGACGTTCTCACTATAGTAATTAGGATTCTTTCATGAGATCACTTTTCTTTCAAATTGCTCGTTCTTTCTTATGAGTGTGTGAGACGTTTGAACTTGCTTACATTTACTCACCTCCTCACACACAAGAGCGATACACTGACCCTAATCTCGAGAGTTCGTTTCAGGGAGCTATATCTAGTGAGATTTTGAAGTTGAAGCGTTGATTCCGAAAAGGCAATATAGGAATTACTTTTATGATTCTCGATCTTTTTGACTGATTCACACTACACACGTTGAGTTCTAGGAAGGATGTGCCTTGAGTATTTACTTAGCTAAATCTTTTTAGACATTTTAGCTTGTATTTCTAAAAAAATTTCTCATATGGTGGATTGTGCGACTATTCTATGTCTAATAAGAGATTGACTGCCTTTCAATAAATTTTTTGCCAATAAAGAATTTTTTGGGTATATTCCCTGCAAACCCTCACGAAACACAACTCGTCCCGTAGGGCACCCTATAGGTTACAAGGCTTGTTGCACATGCTAAGTGCAATCGCAAGTGCCCGCGATAGTGGTTCACTTTTGGTTACTTATCCTTCTCTTTCTCTCTATCTTATTGCTCGAGGACTAGCAACGCTCTGTTTGGGGGTGGTGTGATAAGCACTCAAAACAGTCAATTTATACCCCAAATAGATGTACTTTAGTAGCTAATTCTCGACAATTTGGGTTTATGTGCTTAAATGTTTATCATGCAAGCTTAACTGCAGTTGCGGTGTCAAAAGCTACATTTCAAGGCCAATTGCAGTTAAAATGGAGTTAAATACCTTATCCCGTAACCCTAACCTACCTTAAACATAGCCTAAACCTACCTCGAACCCCGTGTGTGTTTTGTTTGTTCTTTTTTAATATTTTTTTAGATTTTTAGTTTGAGTCATTTTTATTTTTAGGTTTATTTTAGATTTATTTAGTATTTTCTAGGTTTTATTTTCCATTCTTTTATTTTATTTTTATTAGTATAATTTTATTTTATTTTATTTTATTTTTTATTGGATTTTAGTTTAGTCTTATTTTATTAGGATTAGTTTTAGTATTTTATTTTTAGTTTATTAGATTTTATATTTTTTATAACTTTAGTTTTTATTAGATTTTTCATTGTTTATTTCTTTTGTTTTATTACTTTAGTTTTAATAACTTAGGATTTTATTTTTTTTAGTTTAGATATTTTTATTGTTTTTAGTTTGTTTTATTTTTAGTTAGATTTTATTTTTTTTAGTTTTATTAAGTTTAATTGAGTCTTTATTATTTTATTAGGTTTTTATTTTATTAGCCCGCCAACCCATCCGGCAGCGCCCCTCCCTCTAGCGGCAACCCGGTCCCTTTCCATGCCAGAACCCGCCAACCCGCCAACTTGCTTGAAACCCCTCACAGCCCCTGCCGACGCCGCCGTCGGCGGTTCCGTCGCCTGAACCCAACCTCCATCTCCGGCAGTCGCGACTACGACCCAAACCGGCGGTGCTTCCTCAAACCCACCTAACCCCCTACCGCCGACGCCACTTCCGACGCAAATCGGGTCTGCCCTGCCACATCCAGCCAAACCCGATTTCCCACTACATCCACTTCCCATTTCACCTTCCCATACCCATTTTTCCATTCACCATTTAAACCCAAGCCTTTGACCCATTTTCCATTTACCTTTTGTCCCAAGCCTCACACGATTTCAACCTACAAAATAACAAACCAAATTTCCACCTGCCAACCAAAACCAAGCAAATAAACCAACTAATACCCACATGTGACAAAACCCCACTTAACCCTCTTTTTACCCAAATACCCTAAACTATCTAACTTTAAGACATTTCCAAAAATACCCATAAATCATATCAGATTTTTATCCCCCAATTCCCTCACCCATATACCTTCCTTACCTCCCAGATTTGTCATACACATGTGCACTTCCATTTCCCAATTTACCCCCATGTGCACACTCCCCATGCTCCATGTGCCTACTATAAAAGAAGACTCAAGATACCATTTGGGGACTCATCAACAAATAGAGAGAGAAAATTCTAGAGAAAAGTAGAGAGTTAGGTTAGAATAAATTAGGTAGAAATATTTGTAAATATTTTATTTTCATTTTTTTTAGATATTTGTGAGTGATAAATGTGTGAAATTCAATTGAGTTGATTATTAAGTTTATTATTATTGGATGCTCATATTGGATGGATTGTGCTTAATTTCAAAGGAATAGAAGTTCAAATTCACTTCAAGAGATTGGGGTTTGATTGTTTTCTTCTCTTCTCTTTTATTTTATGCCTTTGATTATTAATTTGCCATATTTCATATCATGTGAGGCTAAAACCCCTTTCAAGGGGTGGGGTAAAACCCATATTTGATGTTATTTTATTTTATTTAGTTTAATTACTTGAAAAGTCCCTTTGAATGTTAATTTTAATCCCGCACCCTTAAATTTACGCCGCGAGAGAGGGTAAATGATTTTCGAGAGAAAATCAAAATTCTAGGTATAATACCCATTTTAGATTCGAACTAGAGATAGTGGTTTCTTAAGTGGGGTATTATAACTTGAATTTCAACTCTAAAATTATTTTCTAAGATTTACATGAATTTTAATCGATCGATCCTAGCGGGTGATTAATTAAAAGGAGTGTAGATCTAATTTTCTAAAGTTGTGGGGTGTTAAACTTAATATTCTAAAAGGTTACTATTAAAATTATATTTGCAATGAGAGTTGATTTGTAATTTTGATATTAATTTGGGAGAAGTCAATTAATTAAATTCATTAATTAGAATATCTAAAATTTGTGGTGTAATCCCACTCCTTGATTGTTCTCACAATTATTTACCTCACTTTATCTCTTATTTTAGGTTAGACTTTATTATTCATTTTAGTAATTTTCTAGTTAGTTGTTTTTATCTCACACTGTTTTAGTCTAGTTTAAATCATCACCTCACCCTATTCTTTTAATATTGAAAAGGCTAAAAAAATTAGAAAAGTGAAAAAGCTCAAAAAGAAAATAAAAAGTGAATTACAATTGAATTTGTCTCTAGCTTACTCCCTAGGAAGTGGATTGATACCCTTACTTACCTCTACACTTGAGTTGCTATATTTTGTAGGTATTTGAGGTTTTGACTAACTTGGCTTTAACCAACGTCATACGCAAAAGTCATCGTTATCAATTATTTTATTATTAGTAGTATTATTATTATTATTATTATTATTATTATTATTAGCATCATAGTTATTACCGTTGTTGAGCCACACATTGAGTTCTAATAGCAGAATAATGGAATATTGAAGTAAGTTATCATAAAAATTAAATTCTCTCTTTACGTATTTGTTCTTGGTCCTACACGATACATAACTATGGCCAAAAATATATTTTGATTATTATATCACATATCCTCTTTACATGCCTATGTTCTTAATCCTTCATTTTAATATTACCATCGACTGATCATCTTCCGTGTGATAATTTTTCCTGAACTTAGTCAAACCTTTAAGATTATTGCAACGTTCCTTATTTATGAATAATGATTAAATTATTTAGAGTTGGTAATGAGCTACTTGTATTGATTATTATAGTGATTCAAATATCTTAAAGCCTTGAGGATGATAATCCAATTTGGATCTTATTAGTCACGGTTTCAAAGACCTCTAATACTGTTATTGAATGTAAGTTGTTACCAACTGCTAGGAATTCTTTATATCAACAATTTTGTGATTCTTCAAATTTCTTAAATCAATTAATTTTTTAGCAGGTGTTGCTTATTTATAATGGAAGTGTCGATGGAAGTAGATTTTTGCCTTTTTGAGAAAGTACATATTTTTGTGGATGAAATTACGTCAAGGGGGAAGATGTAAGAAAAGTAAGTCAAATCTCAATCGACTCATTAACTTAGGAAATGTTATGATGTTGATCCTTGATATGTTCTTTATTAATCTTCGTGGCAACTGACTAAATTTATTTGCTTTTCTAAAACGGGGAATGCTTCATTTACATGGTGAGACACTTCGAATACTAATTGTTGATGGGGAAACCAATGTTATGACCTCATAGAGCATGAAAACCATGTTTTCTTTCATCCATTACTATCCATCACCTAATGTTATGCCTATTAGATCCTTGTAGTAGCCAAAAGGAAAAGAATTTTGGAGATATTTCTGCGAGTGATTCAAGTATAAAAATTCTACTTGTGGCATTTGGTTACATATGTGGCACATGAAACTTATCTCCTTAAAACACCTTTCCTTAACTCCCTCAACTCGACTGCTTGCTAGAAATACGGCCTCTCTCGTGCCTCAAAATCGGTTGAGAAGATAGCCATTGCCTTGTTGGCATTAGTCTCAGAAATCTAGCCATTGCCCTTATTAGATCCTAACATCTTAATCCACACTTATTGAAATGTGCTAAGATAATGTTATCGATATACTTTGTGCATAAATTCTCCCATACAATTAGATATTTAATGGATTATGTACTTCCCTGTCATGTTTCGAACTGATCCTGAATTAATGTTTATACAAATTATTATCTCTTGCACCTTTCCTTTGTTATTAGGTATTTCGACGAATTCTTAAATCTTATGCCAAAGGGTGGTATGGGAATTGTTGGAGCTGCCACGGGTATGGATGGACAGATTAAGGTACACTGAACTTGTTTTGGATTCCAGCTACAAAGGAAGAAAATTTTCTTTGGCATAATGCTATTTTGGCACTTGTTTTCTATATGGATATTCTATGTAGACATCTGACAGGGACAAAAGGGTGATATGTTATATAGTGATCACTGCTGAATATTACCACAACACGGTTAATTGATTTTCAATTCATTGAATGTCTATTGATTATTTTAGCATATTTTTCTTATCCATGAATTGGCTTTGTTGCAACTAAAATTAGTTTCAAAATTCATATAATCTATATTGGCAATGGTTTCTTGATTTATAAGGGTTAGATATTCAATTAGTGATCGTAATCGTTGGAAAAAAAAGTTTAAAATTGAGATTTTATATTTAGAGTCTTCCATAAGTTATAAACCTTAAAATTTCTCCCATTCTTCTCTCAGACGACATGGAATATTTTGAAAATATCAGTATTGGAGACCACATCAACTTGAAGTTTAAAATCTGAGGTCTCTTATATTGTATTGAGCATTCTATATATATAAGATTAAAAAACCTAAAGTTTTTGGTACTCTAACCTAAAGTTTCTCTTATATTTCTTGCCATAGAACTTATAAAGATAATGAATTGAAACTTCTAGCTTGCAATAACACCACTTGAAGGATCTGAAAGCTATAACTCGAAGGGTAAAGAAACAAGCACTTCAGTGATGAGAGACAAATAAGGTGAAATCACCAAATATCTTATATGAATAAATGCAAACCTAGGAAATTTTGCTGAATACTTTGGTGGTTGAACTACCTTCCCAAACTTACTATGCTTTCACCCTTTTGTTACATTACTCTCTTGAACTTTCCAAAAATCACTTCAGTTCATTCCCAAACTTGCATATATTAGTTCAATAATTGTAGTCCTAAAATTTCATATATCAGTCCTACTCCTATATGAAAATTGGAGAGCATATATCATTTTGAGTCCCAAACTTAGCACTGGTAAAATACAGTGCTGAAATACTGTTCTTAATGCTGACAGTTTCCCCAGGTCTTAATGGAATGTTCCCAGTTTCGACAAATCAACTTGTGTAATTTTATCAATAGATGTCAGGGCTATTTCATCAATTTGTGCAATCGATATTATGTTATTCATACTTAATGAAGAGATTAGGCTTAGCTGCCAGGGTTGATCTAACTTTAAGGTCAATTCCTGAGACTTATGAACCCTGTTTTCTTGTCAAAGCTAGTTGGAGATGGTAGGGACAAATACATTAAGATTAGAAAACATCAATGAAATACTATATATTCTATATTCCATTAACATTTATGTATGGAATTTATACTTTCCTTAAATGCATTATGGAACTACTTGGTCGTATTTATGTATGGAATTTATGCTATGCAGTCTGTATATTAGTAAAGACATTCACCAAAATAATTGATATGTTAAGATGAAATTCGATCATCACATTCATCAAAATAAACTCAGACTTTGAATGATTTTTTGGTCAATGTGCCTCCATAAAAATGGAAACTATTACATTAAACTAATTGAAATTAATGATTTCAGTTCTGTCATTTTCATATGATTAAACTCTTAGATTACCAACATTTTAAAACAGAATTTAAATGGATACTATATCATTATATTACCAACATTTTAAAATAGAATTTAGATGCATCTGATCCGAATCTGAATTTCAGATTTCTTTTTTATTTCCCTAGCTTTGGTCCATGGTAAAATTTGGTGCCTTACAGTTATTTGGATAAATATCTATATCTCCTCAGATTTGTTGTGTATTGCATTTGACTGATAGTTCTTCTAGAACTGGGGCATAATAGGCCACCTATTAGGGCCATATAGAATTTTTCACACTAACATCATCGATGAAGGTTCTAGCATCTTCACGAAACCAGTGAGAAAATTTGGATGTTGGGGCTTAATGCGTCATCATGTTTAATATCATGATTCTCCACAAAACATGAGGGACCACCTGTGTTTACAGTTAAAAACACTGCCAAAAAGCTTTTCCATAATTGATGTTGGATTATTGGCATAGGGTTTCGGTAATTTCCATTCTATTTTCACTCTTTTGGGGGTAATCACTAACACCTAATAATTCAATTCCACTCTATATCATAAACTACCCTTATTACCACATTCAATTAAACAGACTATCGAAATTGAATTTCAGCTAATACAAAACAAATAAAGCCAACCCACTACTTCTATATTCTGATCCAGCTCAGTCTTGATCAATTAAGAAAATAGATACTAATCGGTTATAGGTTGCTCCTGTGGTTAAATTAGGTTCGTATTAATGTAAACTTTAAATTGAATTTGCTTCATTTTGAAATGGAAAAACGTGGATGTCCCTAACACGACCATACTTCCCCACCAGCATAACAGCTTCATGCTCTAATGTTATGATCAATGTCTTCAATTCAATTGGTGATATTTTCTTTGGAACTAAAATTAAAGCGTATTACTTTAAATTCTGAACTAAATTTGCTTTGATTTGAAATGCAAAAACTTGATATCCCAAACACACCCTTACTTCAACCAACCTCATCACTTCATTCTCGTCTATTGTTTTATTGGTCTTCGATGATGTATTATTTATAATTGATATTTGAGTCGTATCACTTCACGTTTTAAAAAAAATCTTAAATTTGAAATTAAATAAGTGGTGTCCCACACACACCCTTACTTGTACCAACATAATTGATTCAGTATGTTATACACGTGAAAATATCATTAACGAAATTTTACTGAGCAAATATTGTTGTCAAATGATGCAGGGTTTTGATGTGAAACTAATTGATGTTAACCGAACTTGCAAGGTTACCAAGGTAATTCCACTTCTGCTTTGGACTTCTCGGTGTAGGTTGTTTTATAAAAGAAAAAGGGCCAGCAGTCCCTATTTCCCTTCAGAGCGGAGTAAATGTACCCTTTAGGCCACCGAAATCAATGACGAACTAAGATACTGACACGCGTATGTCTCAAATCGAAGGTTATGTTCATAAAGCACAAATATGGTGGACGAAAGTGATGAATGGGATACTTTTGAACACTCTAGTCACGTAGGTGCTAAGCGGCCCAATCAACAACGAACTAGTTAAAGACGGATGCCCATTCAAGGCGCTGCCATGTCACAGTTGCATAGACGAATGCGCATTCAAGGTTGAAGACATTAAAGCGCGATTACTTAGATGTCCACGATCTTCTACTTGTTAGTGGCTTCAAGTACGACTAATCTTATTGATGTGTCACCGCTGAATCAAGCATTTAGGAGGACTACATAAAGGTAGGAGGTAGTTGAACTTTTGAATTTAACCACATAAAACTGCATTAAAAATAGTTAATTATCATCATAAAATGTTGCAGGACAAGCCCCCGACTGTGAAGATAAAGGGCAAACAATGCCTCTGGTGACGACACACCAACCTGCGAAATTACTCAATTCGATGGCAACTGTTTCTCCGCCATGGGTGGTACAACACTACCTATATATATAAATCTGTCATTTTCGCTACTAGTGTTCATTTTCGCTATTACTGAACGTCTATTGGCGAAATGTTTTTCTTTCTCAACTATTGGTGAAATGTTCTTCTTGCTTAATATCTCCTAGATCTTTTTTTAAATAACTGACTAATCATAATCCTAAAATGAGTATTAGATTTTATAAAAAGGAATAATTTATACTCCCCACTTAATGGATGTTTTATTTAGTTTACATGACTGAAACGAGCCAAAGTAACATATTATAGATGAAATCATATGTACGTATATTATTCAGTGATTAAACATCTACTCACAATAAATGATCATGAAATTTGTATTTACAATGGGCAATAAATGATTTACACTATTAAGACAGTGGGATGTGTTAGATGTTGTGCTTTCACCATGATCACGTGGATGTTAGAATGGTTCCTAGGAGTCTAATTATCTATCATCTTGTTACTAAACGTTTATGATTTGAACATAGTAACGAGTCCTTAATATGAGTTTTTTTTCGTTTGTTTAAAATTCCCTTATATGGCAGTTGAATTCCTATTTTTTTCCATAAATAAGAAAATATTTTCTACTGACTCAAATTTTAATCTTTAGGAGGTTAAATGTTCTCCAAGACGTCGCGATGTTGAGCAATGGATGAGCCACTAACGCTTTCCAGAAGACCTAAGACCGTACCAATTTTTTTTCTTCCATTTCCTTTTCATATTCTCTTATTTGTTCATTGGAATCTTAACTCTCTACTACTTGGCATGTTCCTTCTAACTTGTCGACTTCCTTTTTTCCTTTCTCTTGTAAGACAACATACGAAGATCATAAATACTTGGTGAAATTGAACTGATATGGTGTTGAATGCCTGTTCATTTCCATACATGAATTGATTTATTCCCACTCTCTTATAAAGTTCTTTTATAAGACATGAACTTGGAAATTGACTTCATATAATTATTGCAAGTGTAGGGTCCTGTCATATCTTCTCTTCCCTCCCTCACTCGCAAATGCAGCCCCCTGCAATAGGTGCCCTGCTGCCGAAGCCGAAGTAGAGCAGCTTTTCTCTTGCCCCTTCCAGTGACATAGCCCCCTTTCCCTTTTTCATCCAAGCAGAGCAGCCAACGTTTTGAGTATGTTTTTTTCCATAGGTTTTTTTTAGTTAATTAGTTTTTAGTTATTAGAATGCTGAAATTTTTTTAGTATAAGCTGAAATTTTAAGTTATTGTTGGTAGTATGCTGAAATTTTAGTTGTTAATTTATAATTGTTGGTAAAAAATAATTTGTTCCCAAAATTAGCTTTTAGTATGCTGAAATTTTAATTAGTAGTTGTTAAAAAATAATTTTTTGCTAAAATTTTAATTTTTCCCCAAAATTAGTTGTTGTTGAAATTTGTATTAAACTTCAATTTTAATTGATTTTAAAGCACTACTCCCATATCGTGCGGTCTTGATTGATTTTTGTTGAAATGAGTGGACGAGAGTTGTTGGATTTTTTATTTGTGTCACAACAGGTTGGATTTCATGAATAAATAAAGGAAACTCTGTCAATTTTTTTTAAAATAAAGTGATATCGGTGGAATGGACTCATTAATGATTTACTAATATCTATAGTTGTTGTATTAGTGATTTGTGTGTCACAATATGTTGGATTTCTTAAATAAACAAAGGAATCTTTGTCGATTTTGTTTTTTAAAGTTTAAAAAAATATTCGAACCAATAGTGTAACATATTATTTTCTTTTTCTTTGTAGAAAGAGATGATTGAATTGTAAAAAAGCTCCGAAGATTCTGATGAAGCGTCAATCTGTCAAAAAGTCCTTGGAAAGAGGTCGGGATACATGAAGGGTCTTGGTACCAGACCTTTGAAATCATTATGCAGGCAAAATTTGGAATTGGGAAACAAAAAGTTACAAACAGAGATCGTAGATTTGAAAATCCTAGTCCAAGGTCTCTACTAGATAAAGACGTTGCTCGTGAGGAAGATGTTATTGAAGGATCTTTTGTCCCTTCGAATCAAGTTGCATGATGACAAGTGATAATTTATCATTTTATTTATGATGAGAAAACTAGTTTAAACTCGTCTCCAAGTTATGAAGTATTATTTACTTTTGAGCTTCATTGTGACATGAACAATAGTGCATTTATGTTTTGAATATAATATAACATCTTTAAATTTTGTGTGTTTACTTAATTTGCTTTTTATTTATTTCATTATTCAATACAAAAGACTATAAGCAATGAAGAATTGACATTTGTCGAGGAATTTTAATTCCCTCAAATTATCTTTTGCAATGATTTATTAGTATCTTTTGCAACGAAATATTCATTGTAAAATATTTTGAGTCGAAATATGAGAACTTTTTTTAAACTAAAAATTATTACAAATGACTTTTAGCAATGTATAATTAACATTTAGCAAGGAATTGTAATTCTATCAAAATATCTTTTGCAAGGATTTGTTAGTATATTTTGCAACGAAATATTCATTGTAAACGATTTTTTGTCAAAATACGAGACATTTTTGCAACGAAAAAGAGTGTTACAAAAGACTTTTAGCAATGTAAAATTAACATTTAGCAAGGAATTTTAATTCTCTCAAAATATCTTTTGTGAGGATTTATTAGTATTTTTTGCAACGAAATATTCATTGCAAAAGCTTTTTAATCAAGATATGAGAACTTTTTTGCAACGAAAATTCTTGTTTTCCCCAACGAAAATTTTCATTACAAAATATTTTTAGTGACGATGACAAAATTGCAAAAGATCTATAGCATGATGGCTAGTGCGAGGAACGATGCAAGGAAAAAATTTCGTTGCAAAAGGTGTTTTGCAACGAAAACATACCTTTTGCAACGATTTTTTTTTCCTTACTAAAAGCCATAGTTCTTATAGTGAGTGCAAAGAGTTGAAAATACTAAAAGTATCAGGGATGGATCGATCTAGGCCACCATTAGGAGTTTTTTTCTTGTTGTTAGAAATGACCATTGTCTGTTACATTATTTGTAATGTGTTGAGTTAAATATCGATTATGGTTAAATGTGTAGTGTTTCGCTTGAAAAATTGAACTTATAAGGCTAGTGGGGATATCGATTATGGATAAATGTGTGCAATTATGATTTGGACAAGTAGGAGTTTTGGGGAGGTTAGAGTATACCTGATGGGCCTAAGGCTAGTGGAATACTTTTAAATATTTATTTGAGTTAGGAACTATAACACTATAAAGGAAAATGTATAACCCTTTTGGGTGATGTGACCCTACTTTTATAACTTATGTCATGTGTACACTCATGACGTTATGTGTGTGAACATACCTCCGGTGTTTGTGTAAGATTGGGGAGAGTCTAGTAAAAGAATTTGATGGGAATAACTTGGGGGCCTTTATTACACATAATGATAATGACATACGTTGTGTATACTTATATTATCCTGAGCCTATGTGCTAAGATCACAATTCCTCAATAGGAATAATGGGGGATATATACTTCTTACCAGATATTTTTATATGGCTACCCGATTGACGTGATGGTGTAGTCCTTTTCACTTATTATTTATTTTGGGATTATTGAAGTTGGGACATCATTAATTGCCTAGTACTAATAGAGGCACAAGTGATCCCTAGAGGTCTAAGGGTAGACCTTCATGAGATATTTTCTTCTAAGTCATTATAATACCTTAGTATTTAGGATGATGGGACATATGAGTGCCATATATGTTGTTTTGTTAATATATTGGTGGGACATGTGATTTCGGTATATGTTATTGATTTTAGGCATCCAAGTTCTCTATGTGTACTGAAATTATTAATATTTTAGTAGATGTATACTTATAGCATAACCAATTATGTTATGATATAATATAATATAGGTAGTTGTCGGTGGTCGTGCCTTAGAATATATGACTACGTGTAATGGAGAATATTTCTAGAATAATTAATTTTATAGTTAAGTGGCTTAGGTATCTAGGAGCATATTCTCCTTTAGCTTATGAGACTATATGAGGTAATAAGTACTTATAGTATGGTTGTTTAGTGGCTATATAGATTGGGTAACTAGAGATAACCTCTCTTTTATATAGTATATTATGTGGTTGGATCTAGATGGGAGGTTCAGAACTAAAGGGTGATATAAAATATCTATATGAATTATAAAAGGGTGGTATGAATATTGGCGTTTTATTATTAAAACCATATTTTGCAATATTTATTATTTATTAATAAAGTAACGTCTTAGATCATTTGAAATATGAATAATATTTGGGGTAATCATTTATATTTATTTAAAAATATACAAAATAAATTGGTCAATTATACTTAATAGGAAATATGTAGAGTTGGGTATGGCCCGATAACGGAAGATCATATTTCTTATTAGATTATGAAATTGGTAAAGTTGTGAGTGCAATATTAGTAGTTTGTCTTGACCATGAAAGCCTATATGATGGTTCAGGAATTTATTTGATAGTTCAATAAAGATTTTACTAGTATATGAAAGATGGATTGAACAAGGCCAAGGGCAAGATTCGAGTCTAGGTGTTGATAAATTAGACTTTCACAATATCACAATTTGTAAACTGGTCATAGATTCTAAATCCCGAAAGATATGAGGATAGAATTATTCACATAATTATTACTTTGAGTTGTTATGGCTGAGATATAGTGTATAGGGTTAATAATCTTTGCGGGTTCGACAATCATTATATGAATATGTTTGAGATAATGTTTTAGAGGAATCTGAATTCAATATTGATATTATAAATTTTGATTCCTCCTTGATAAACTTATAAGTTTGATTCTAAGTGGATTATTTTATAATCTGGTAGAATTTAAAATAAAAAAAGTTTGAGGTCAAGGAATAATAAGATGTTTGTGATAATTGACTCGCCACATATTAAATGTTACCAAGTGTGTTTTTAACTATTAACATAAGGAATTATATTATGTACTATCTAACTTTGCAAACAAGGACTTTATATTCAAGGACTTTGAGATAATTAAATTGAAGTGCACTTGTAACTATTCAATGCTATTAATTATAATTAAACAGAAATTGAAATAATTTACGAGGCATAATTTAGAATTTCCATGCATTTGTTTTGAAGCAAATTCAAGTGTTTGCCTTGGATTCCTATTATAGTCCATATTCCAATTACCAAGACCATAACTCTCATGATACTTTAATTGGATCAAGCTCACTTTATGTAAACATACATGTATATTATAGTCTATGTTACAATTATAGAGACCATAACTCTTATGATACTCTAATTGTCTTAAGTTCACTTTATATATATATATGTGTGTGTGTGTGTGTGTGTGTGTGTGTGTGTGTGTGTGTGTGTGTGTGTGTGTGTGTAGGGAAGGAAGTTTAAGCCGTATTAGATACTTCTAAGGGTTATAGACGGTGAGATGAAATATTATTTGCATTATTGTGAACGGGTGAGGAAAGGGAAGAATGTCCTCTTCTTACACCAAGTTTTCATCTTTAAGAGTGTCCATACACATAACTTGTTATCGGTGGATCATATACTATAAGATCAAAGGTATTTGTCTATGCTATGGAAGTATTTGTAATGGTGTTTCATCATCTACATCACAATCAACATCATTATCTCGTTTGTTGAATCATCTGTAAGATCTATAAATGTATGGTTATTTAAACCCTAAATCTAGTTTACATTTTTTATGAAACATTATGAATCAAATGTCCTTGGTAAGAACTTTTTTTATGTCAATACAATAAGTATAGTTTTAATGATGATTGATGAGCTGCTAGGATGGTATATTGAGATTGGGGATGGACAAATCTATACCCTATTTCTTATTGTTAATGCAATTATTTCACATACTTCTTGATTGGTTATATGTATGTAGTATAGGTATAACAATATGAATGGGAAACACTGTAATTAGTTAGTATATGCAGTTTAGTTGGACGAATCTCTCACTAATGAAGATTGATGAAACATTGGTTATTATCGCGATAAGGAGTTAAGATTAGGGAGGTACTTTGGTTGTATTAGATATAGTGTATCTTGGTATATGTAGTTGTTACTAGGGAGGTACCTTGGGTGAAATAAGTATAGGTTAGCGATCCAGGTTTATTAACCGTTAGATCTTGACGAATTTTTTTATCTAAAGAAGAGTATAATGGAATCTAATGATGTTTGGCAATTATGAGATCATCATATTTTTTATTCTTAATTCTATAGTGGATCTTAATAGTGGTGTATCAAGGTAGATATCTATAGATGAGTGCATGTTCGGTGGTTAGTATTAGAATTTGGCATATACTACTATAGTCCTATTATATTCTTTATGATAAGACAATTCCTTACGGTTAGTTTACCTTATACTCAGTGATTATCTTAAGGTTTTATATTATCATTGGATTACAACTTCATATATCATAATAATGGTACTTTGTACTTAAAAACTATTGAGATATCATCCCCAGATCATTGTTATTTATTGTTAGACTTCTATTATGTGCATCTTGAGGATTGCATGGTTATGATATACCCCATTTTTATCTTTTTTGGGCTTAGTAGAATATATTATGGAGTGGGTTTTAACTTGATTTTGATGACTAATACTCTTAGGTTCTGTTGCTGAGACCAGATAGTGTACTTAGCAGGGTTGATTCCTTATAATAGTGCACAACTGATGATATGTGTAGTGTAGATTTTGTTTCTACTTAAGTTGAAAATCATTGGTATATTGAGTTTTGTAGTTGATCTTTTATAATCAATTATTTTATATACTATTTAATTTTTGAGTTTTATTTAGAGGAGTTATAATCATTGAGTTGTATCAATTTATTCATATCCAGTTTCATATTATAGACATCTAAACATTAAAGTTTTTGTTTATTAGGATATTCGTTCGGTTCAATACTATACATATGCAATTCCAATCTTATGTTATTTCGCATACTTATACTCTAATATATCTAATAAAAAAGGGTGTATGTAGTAGATATTTTGCCAAGTGTGAGGGAAATTAAATCTAACTAGCTTTTTTTACACCTCCTCTGCTACCCATCTATTTGTTTTCCTTCTTACCCCCCACTTATACCCTTTCTCTTTAATGCTGGAAACGGAAAGGTTCTTTCACACCTCATATTCGTTAGTTTTAGATCCATATATTCGCTTTAGATCTTACCCCACTTTTCTCAATCCATCTCTTTGTTTCCAATCTTACCCCGTTTTCCCCCTTCATCTTCAATGCTGAAATCGAAAGGTTTCTTTACCCTTCATCTGCGATCCGTCTTTTCCTTCCCCTAATCTGCAAGATGTCGCTCCTATTCCATTTTTACATTATAAATATGTACCCAATCATTGACATCAATGCACAACAATTTTGTTGGATCATCTTCTATTTCAAATAATAAGGTATTTGGTTTGATATGTCTCTTTGTGTTAGTCTTATAGTTATTTTTAATCATTTCCCCATTCATAATGTCATATATCTCTATAAATTTATGATTTTTTTATCTGTGAAATTATATATTTGTTTAGTTCGATCGAAATTTGTTTGGTTTTATATTTACTTCCTTGTTCTTCTAGCCATCTACACTATCACGTATATGATTGCAAGAATGATTTGAAAAAAAGAGTAATTTCAATCGTACAAGTGTTACTGATATTTCAAACGCCAATTCTAGGAGATATGTTTGTATCGTATATCTGTATAAATTTGTGAATGTTTATTTTGGATCTGAGTAATCATATATTTTGTTTAGTTCCACCGAAATTGTTTCTATTTTATATTTACATCCTCATTGTTCTAACCATCTACAGTAACACATATATGATTGCAAGAAGGAGTAATTTCAATCATACAAGTGTTACTGATATTTCAAACGTCAGTTCCCAGTTTAAAAATAAACTATAATTTATTTTGTAAAAAAATATTATCCTTGAATTCCTACCTCATTATGTTATTGGGACCTATCTTTGTATTTCATTATGGAATTTTACATTTTAATCTTCCTCTTTTATTGTTCAATTTCATTATTAAATTCAATAATGAAGAAATCCTTACAGATGTATGCTGTCTCCGACAAGCATTTGTAAAAACAATCTGTCTTTCTCAGATTACATATATGATTGATTAAATGAAATGGGATTTTACAAATGATAATTGATATACCCATATATACCCTCGGCCATGCCGAGGGTGCCCTGCGCCTAGATAGGGCCAGGATGACCTCCTAACCAATATCAGATGACCCTCCAAGGGGCCACCTCTCATCAGGCCTAGGCGACCCTTCAAGGGGCCGACCCCTCATCAGGCCCAGACGAACCTTCAAGGGGCCGACCCCTCATCAGGCCCAGAAGAAAATTCAAGGTACCGACCCCTCATCATGATCTGGACGACCCTCCGAGGGTACGATAGTATGAGGCCCAGATTAGGTCAGACTCACTATCGAGGGTGACATCATCACAGCGTGTGGTTTAGGAGACGCGTGGAACAGTGCGCATGAGGCTCACATGGCAGGTGGAAGACCGTTATAACAATATCACCCCCTCATGTGAGGGAATATTTTGTCATCATTAATCATAGGTGGCATCTACAGGTGTCAGCAGGGGATTGGATAGATCATCATTCACATGCACCATGCATCCTTGGGGGGTACATTACACCACCCAAGAGCTATATATACTTGTCACCTACAACCCTACAAGGGGATCGAAAATTGTAACCCTAGCTAAAACTCTACTTGTACACACAGTATAGAGAGAAAGGGAGCTTATTTGCATTGTATCTAAGGCCATTAGTTCCCATACTTAGTGGATCACACACTTACAATGGATGTAGGCCTAATTGGATGAACCACTATACATCATTGTCTTATTCCTCTTATACTCATCTCCTTCTACACACTTACACACTTATACATCTATGACTACCATGATACTTACAGTTTAAGCTCATCATCACTTATCTGGTGGTGTTGAATCTAAGCATCATCAGTTTGGCGTCGTCTGTGGGAACGAGAAGACAAATCTTCCTTGAATGCATCTTGACCCCACTGGGCACTCTGGTGGTGAACCAGATCTCCCCCTTTGTGGAGATGTTTCACCATTCAAAGAGACCCATTAGGGTTTCCAAGATCTTTAGTCTTTTGATCATTCAGCTCTCTATAGCTCAAACACATGGCACCGGAGATGCCACCGCCACCACTACCTCCGTCGGATAGTAAGGTAGGACCCAGTTCCAGCCAACCACCACCTCAGTCTGAGATGACTGATGTGGCGGCCGCCTTGAAGTCTTTGGCTACAATCCAGGAGATTATGCAGGAGAAATTTACAGCTCTAAGCCAAAACATACCAAGATCGCCAAGGGTCTCACCTGAGATGATTACTCCGGCAGCAGCTCCAGGGCAGCACGAGGCCAGGGGACCACCCCAGGAGCCACGCAAAGACTTGCCATCTCCACAACGGCGGAGGGATGTTGCTGACCCCTGGCGTCTACACCTGGGGAGGCAAGGAAACCCTTGTCCTGAGGACAAGTATGATGATCTGGAAGGGGGGGAGGCCCCCATAGAATGCTGGGAGCCATAAGAGGTCACTAACAATACTGTGCGACCTCTCCAGGAGAGCAGAGGGAAGTGTGGAAGGAAAAATCCTGACGATCACCCGAGGGGCTCTGCTTTTGATCGTCTGAGTAGGGGGTCGGCCTTTGAGAGGCTCGGCCCAATGAATGACCTACGGGAAAAATTGTCCAGATCAAGGAGTGCTGCAAGGTTCAGAAGGGAGGCAGTAGATTGCCAACCCCACGGGGGCCGACCCTAAGGACGGGATAACGGTCAAGGGGAAGTAAACAGCCGAAGCAGGCCTGCCGCAATAGAACCCTCCGTCCACCTTAAAGAGGCGGCAGGGGATAACATAGGCCAAGCTAACCCTACGAGACCCTAGAATGACTCGATCCAGCGACTATAGAATAATATTGATAATATCCTGAAGAGACGGGACCCTCTTCAGAAAGGATACTCCATAGGCTCACCCTTTATGGTGAAGATAGTCAACTTCCCAACGCCATCCAAGTTTAACCCAGCTAGGTCACCCCTCGGTATGATGCGAGTACCAACCATGTCCACCATATTGAGATGTACCAATCAGCGACAGACATATACACTATCTCAGATGAGATGAGGTGTCGTTCCTTTTCTGACACTCTGACTGGGGCTGCACAAGTTTGGTACATGTCTCTTCCAGAAAACTCCATTGAAAGCTTTAAGAAGTTGGCATACCGATTTATCCATAACATTTTATTTGGGGTGAGGCCACAGAAGAAGACCACACACCTGATCTATGTTAAGCAGGGGAAGAACGAGAGCCTAAGAGACTACATATCCCGATTCAACAAAGAAAAGTTAGAGGTTGAAGACAATGAGGAGAGCATAGCCATGACCGCTCTCATTGGAGGACTCCAGAAGGGGAAGCTATTATGGAAGCTTGCTGAAGACCCTCCAAGGACAATAGCTGAATTATTGTCGACAGGAGGAAAGGTGATGACTGCCAAAGAGGCGATGGCCGCAAAATACGAAGATGAAAAAGGAGGCACTAGTGGCGGTAAGTACGATAAGAAGAACAAATAGGGGAAGAAGAGGTATACAGACGACAAGTTCACTGATTACACCCCTCTGACGGTCAGCTGCGAACATATTCTCAATGAGACAAAGAGTGACCGATCCATGAAGTGTCTTGAGAAGTTGAGGGCAGCCCCCCACAAGAGGAACAAAAACCTGTGGTGTGAATTTCACCAAGACCATGGCCACGTGACAGACAAATGCTTTTCTCAGAAAGATGAGATTGAAAAAATGTTAAAAGAAGGGAAGTTAAGGAAGTACGTTGACAAAGGTTCCTTCAAGAGGGGCCGAGGGGACGACCCCAGAAAGAAGCAAGGCGATGCATGCAGAGAAGGTCCTCCAAAAAGAGGGGACGACCCTGACCTCCCTCCAAGAGAGGACCACGGCCCTGTCAAGAGACCTAATATGATCTCGCTCGGTGTGGGAATGATCTTTGGGGGTCTAGCAGGAGGAGGGTCAGAGGTCACCGACAGGAAGGCCCGTGTAGGTGAAGCCAAGGCAGTGACAAAAATTATACACTCAACCTCTGTTGAGGCAAAGTCAGAAAAGAGGAAGAAGGTCGATATGGATACTCTGATGGTGGGGTTCTCAAGAATGGACTTCAAAGGCCTCTTATTCCCACATGACGAACCTCTTGTTATCATTACTAGGGTACATGGGTGCGAGGTGCCGAGGATCATGGTCGACGGGGGTAGCTTTGTAGATGTGATGTTTTGTCCGTGCTTCAAAACCTTAGGCCTCAGCCATGCTAGACTCATTCCATACCATCACCCATTAATTGGGTTCAGTGGGGAAAAAGTTCATCCCCTTAGAGTGTATGAGGCCGACGCTAGGATGGGAGACAAGTGGTCGAGATGGATTATCAAGAAGGTCAGCTTCTTTGTGATGGATGAACATGTCTTTTTGGCCTACAATATTATACTGGGGCGGGTAGACCTCAAGGGGTTTGAAGCTGTGCCGTCTACGGTCCATCAATTGATTAAATTTCTAACCCCTTACGGGGTAGGGGAAGTCCAAGGAGACCAGACGACAGAGCGGGAATGTTATTTTAACTCCATCGAAGAAAGAGAGGCACACAAGAAGGTAATATCCACTTACAATATTTACACCCTTCACTCCAGGGATGAGAAACA
Source organism: Sambucus nigra (assembly GCA_949130495.1). Lineage (NCBI taxonomy): Eukaryota > Viridiplantae > Streptophyta > Magnoliopsida > Dipsacales > Adoxaceae > Sambucus > Sambucus nigra. Next base: position 374,307,775 of record OX422214.1, on the reverse strand, counting down.
ACTTAAGAAAGGAGAAGTCGCGGAAGAGGTAGAATCCATCATCATCAATGAGGATGAGCCAAAAAAAACCATCCAAGTTGGCAAAGCTCTGAAGACAGACATAAAAGAAGACCTCATCAAGCTGCTAAGGAGAAGACAAAGTGTTTTTGCATGGAGTCACGCAGATATGCTAAGGATCGACCCTGAAATTATGAGCCACAAGCTCAACGTGACAGAGGGTACAAAGACAGTGAAGCAGAAGAGGATAATTTATTCTCGAGAGAAGTATGAGGTCATTAGGGACGAGGTCAAAAAGCTAGAAGATACAGATTTTATTAGGGAGGTCATCTATTCCGAATGGTTGTCCAATGCAGTCATTGTCCCAAAAGTCAACGGGAAGTGGAGGATGTGTGTAGACTTCACAGACCTCAACAAGCATTGTCCCAAAGACAGCTTCCCTCTCCCCCCGCATTGACCAGATGGTAGACGCTACCGCAGGCCATGAGCTCATGATATTCATGGATGCTTATTCAGGGTATAACTAGATCTTCATGGACCTTGAAGGCTCGGAGAAAACAGCCTTCATTACCGATAAGGGGACATACTGTTATAGGGTCATTTCCTTTAGCCTAAAAATGCGAGGGCAACATATCAGCACCTTATGAATAAAATGTTTCAAGACCAAATTGGGAAGTCTATGGAAGTTTTATGCAGATGATAGGCTGACCAATAGCTTAAAGGCCGAGGATCATGTGGCCGGCCTCAAGAGGACCTTTAACACAATGGACAAGTACTGAATGAAGCTCAACCCAGCCAAGTGTGTCTTTAGGGTCGAAGCAAGGAAGTTCATGGGGTTCATTGTCAACCAAAGAGGCATCGAGGCTAACCCTGAAAAGATAAAGGACCTCATAGAAATGGAGACCCCGAAGACCATTAAAGACGTTCAAAGTCTCATAGGGCGAGTGGATGCTTTGAATAGGTTCGTGTCTAGAGCCACAGACAGGTGCTTACCATTCTTCAAAATTGTCAGAAAGGCTTTTGAATGGAGCGAAGAGTGTGATGAGGCCTTCAAGGAGCTAAAGCCATACTTAGGGTCTCCCTTGCTATTATCACGGCCAGTACAGGGTGAACGGCTATATGTGTACCTAACTGTCTCAGAATCATCCATCAGCGCAGCCATTATGAGAGAAGAGGACGGTGTATAAAAGCCCGTATATTTTAATAGTAAGGCACTCCAGGGGGCAGAGAAAAGATACCCAAATATGGAGAAGTTATCCTATGCCTTGATCCATGCATCAAGAAAGATGAAGTTGTACTTCCATTCCCATACAATTGTCATCCTCACCGACTCTCCTCTTAGGCAAGTATTGCACAAGCCAGAAAAATTGGGGAGGCTAATGGCCTAGGCTATAGAGTTGGGAGAGTTTGACATTGTATATCAACCAAGGACGGCCATTAAGGGGCAAGCATTAGCAGATTTTATGGCTGAATTTACTTGGGAAGATGATGAGGCTGAACATGAGAGCCTCTAAGAGAGAGATACACGGCAAGGTAGAGTTGCTGACTCACCCACAGAAAAGGCAGAGACGACCACAGCTAGAGAAAAAATGATCAAAAACGAGGAGGGAAGATATCTCTTTAGACAGGGGTCCCTCACTGAGGGAAGTTTCTCAGAGGAAAAGATAGTGTGGAGCCTCTTCGTCGATGGGTCCTCTTACGAAAGAAGATTGGGGATGGATTAATAGTGTCAGCACTAGACGGTACAGACATCGAATACGCCCTAAGGTTCAACTTCAAAGCCTCCAATAACGAGTCTGACTATGAGGCTCTGATAGCGTTCCTCTCTTTGGCTAAGTCTCTTAGTATCTGTCAGGTCTTGGTCCATAGTGATTCGAGACTAGTGGTGAATCAGATACGAGGAGCTTATAAGGCTAAGGATGAGAGAATGGCCAAATATCTTGAAAGGGTAAAGGCATTACTGAAGAGATTCAGAGAAGTGAAATTGAAGAGGATACCTAGGCTTGATAATGGACGGGCTGATGCACTTGCTAGACTGGCCTCGACAACAAGGACAGATATCAGGAGGACAGTCCCAGTGGAAATTTTGCTTCGACCAACGATTGAAGAGGCTGAGGGAACACTTGGCTCTTTCTTACATATCAACAGGGAAACTTCATGGATAATCAAATACATTAAAGAGGGGGAGATTCCAGAAGCAAAGAAAGAAAGGAAGAAGTTGAGATACAGAGTTGTGAAATTCACTGTCATCGAAGACACCTTGTACAAAAAGAAGTTCTTGCTCCCATTACTTATGTGTGTGCACCCATATGAAGTCCCACACATCTTGCAAGATGTGCAGGAGGGGTCATGTTCAAGCCACATTGGGGGCAGGTCTTTGGCGAAGAGGGTAGTAACCGAGGGGTACTGGTGGCCAACCTTTGGGAAGGATGCCACGTCATATATAAAAACGTGTGATAAATGTCAAAGATTTGTCACCATCCCTCACCAGACCCATCGGCCTCTTACCTCCATTACATCCCCATGGCCATTTGTAGTGTGGGGGATCGACCTGGTAGGACCCTTGCCTAGGGTCGTCAATAACTATCGGTTCCTCGTCGTAGCAATTGACTATTTTTTAAAATGGGTGGAGGCGGAGCCAATGGTAATGATCACCGAGGAGAAGCCCTTCCAGTTTATCTGGAAATACATTAAATGTAGATATGGTCTCCCCAACACCTTCATTTCGGATAATGGGAATCAATTCAAGAATACATCTCGAAAGAAGTACTGTGAAAGGGTGAGTATCAAATAATTCTTCTCGTCCCCAGGCCGACCTCAAGCAATGGGCAAACGGAAGTTACAAATAGGACAATACTGGACGGGATCAGGAAGAAACTTAAAGAGGAAAAAGGAAGATGGGTCGAGGAGCTATATGATGTACTATGGGCCTACAGGACGACGATAAAGACCTCTACTGAAGAAACCCCGTTCATGCTGGCTTATGGCTCAGAAGCCATCATCCCCACCGAGATTGGGTTTCCTACTCACAAATGTATGACCCCCAGAGAAATGTGGAAGAGAGGAGACTTGACTTGGACATGATCGAGGAAAGGAGGGAAGACGCCGAGATAAGGCAAGCCGCTTACCAACAGAGGACTGCAAGTTTCTACAACCAGAGGGTGAGACAAAGGCCAATCGCAATAGGGGACTTAGTCCTCAAAAAGACTTGGCAAAAGCCTAACAAGCTCCACCCAAATTGGCATAGCCCATATAGGGTCATTGATGAAGTTTTCCGTAGAACCTATAGACTAGAAAACCTAGAAGGGGAACCCTTTCCAACCCCTGGAACGTAGATCATTTGAAGAAATACTATCAGTAGTGTTGTAACGTCCTATCGAATTGCAGTTGTAATGAATGTGTTGCTCCAACAAAACACTTAGAATGTTAATGAGAATATCATATTAGCCCCTCATCTTATATTTGTCAATTCTAGTATGATTGGGATCATTTTCACAAAACCGCCCTCGGCTATGATGAGGGCAAATGGTGGGGATGACCCCTCATTTACTCTCAAAAAAGACGAGGGGGGACTTCAAAATTTAAAAACATCATTCAGTTGCTGGGAAACCACCCTCGACTATGATGAGGGAAAATGATGGGGACGACCCCTCATTTACCCTCAAGAAAGATGAGGGGGGACTTGATATTTAAAACCATTATATTGGTGGTAACCACCCTTGGCTATGATGAGGGAAAATTGTGGGGACGACCCCTCATTTAACCTCAAGAAAGACGAGGGAGACTTTATATTTAAAACCATTAGATTGGTGGTAACCACCCCCGTCTATGATGAGGGTCAATGGTGGGGACGACCCCTATTCACCCTCAAGAACGACTAGGGGGACTTGATATTTAAACATCATTTGTGGTGGTAACCACCCTCGGCTATGATGAGGGAAAATGGTGGGGACGACCCCTCATTTACCCTCAAGAAAGACGAGGGGGACTTGATATTTAAACATCATTTGTGGTGGTAACCACCCTCGGCTATGATGAGGGAAAATGGTGGGGATGACCCCTCATTTACCCTCAAGAAAGACGAGGGGGGAGTTTATATTTAAAACCATTAGATTGGTGGTAAGCACCCTCGGCTATGATAAGGGTCAATGGTGGGTACGACCCCTTATTTACCCTCAACAAAGACGAGAGGGGAGTTAAAAATTTAAAAACATCATTCAGTTGGTGGGAAACCATCCTCGACTATGAAGAGGGCAAATGGTGTGGACGACCCCTCATTTACCCTCAAGAAAGACGAGGGGGGACTTGATATTTAAAATCATTAGATTGGTGGTAACCACCCTCGTCTATGATGAGGGTCAATGGTGGGGACAACCCCCCATTCACCCTCAAGAAAGATGAGGGGGGTACTTGATATTTAAACATCATTTGTGGTGGTAACCACCCTCGGCTATGATGAGGGAAAATGGTGGGGATGACCCCTCATTTACCCTCAAGAAAGACGATGGGGGACTTAATATTTAAACATCATTTGTGGTGGTAACCACCCTCGGCTATGATGAGGGAAAATGGTGGGGACGACCCCTCATTTACCCTTAAGAAAGATGAGGGAGGGGTTAGTGAGTGTTAATTTAAAAACATCACAAGGAAAATCATATAAGAGACAAGTATAGAAGACAGAAAAAGGCATTATATTACAAAATATTAATGTTTGTCCAACAAAAGTAAGGTACAAAATGTGATACATGAAGAGGGTATTGGCTACAAACAGCCACCCTATTGAGCAGCATCAGAGGGGAAGGCCTCAACATCTATGGGAGTTTCCTCTATGACCAAGACAGGACGAGCGTCAAGCGTGCTTGTTCCTTCGACGTGCACTTGAGATTCGACGTGAGCTAAGGCCTCGGCAAGAAGAGGATCATCCAGTTGAACTGCCTCAAGAGAGGGGCAGACAGACGATACTGCATCAGCAAACTTGAGGATGACCCACCGACAGGACGTCCGGATTCCCCTCTCTATGTTTTCAAGACCTAAGCCCTAAAACTCATCCCGAGAGTTTATAGGCCTCTACTGCATCAGCCTCTGCCTTCTTCACTGCCTCGGATAGCTGAGTCTTGAATTGAGCCCCCGGGTTGATCAGGGCCTCATCCTTCTCTTTAATAAGCAAATCCTTGGCTTTCAGATCTGCATCATGCTGCCTCGCCAGCTCGTTCAGGACCCTTACATGTTCGATCCTCGCACTCTCTAGCTCAGCCCTTACAGTCTCGAGATCAGTCTGTAGGTCAACCTCATACTGAATAGCCCTCTTGGCTTCATGGAATTTTCGTTGGTTCTCGGCCATCCACTTGGTAGCATACGTGAAGGCACAAACAGACTGCACAGAAAAACACACTTGTTAAGGGGCCGAGGAAACAGTTAGTGAAAAATTCAAATAAGGAAATGAAGTAAAAACAAGTACATGGGGCAGAGTGTGCAGACCATAGTCATACACCTTAGTCGGGGGCATCTTTGATAGGAAGTCATAGTCAGCGGCCGAGGGGGCAGAGAATATAGAAGCCTTGGCCGCCCTGAGATTAGCTATCAGGGAAGACGGCTCAACCTTCAAGAATGTTAAGTTTTGGGACCAAAAGAATTCCTTGTTAGAAAAGGAGCCAGTCCCCTTAGACGCCTCCACCCTTGCCCTCGTCCTTGAATCCGACCGAGGGTCAGTAGAAACTTCGAGTCCCTTTCTTTTATGCCTATCGGCAGATGGTTCAACTGGTGTCGGCCCCACGGCCTTTGGATTCCTCGGAGCTTGGTGAGGCTTCTTGCCTTTCTTCTTGCCTAGACCAGACAGTAAGCTTGGGGCAGTCATTTCCCAAAGATGGTCAGAGATACTTGTAGGACGACCTGAAAGGGAGACGACACATCAGAAAAATACAGAGGCAAAGATGAAACACTTGGAAAAAATCAAAGATTGAGCAAAAATAATAACTCTCATAGCTCTGTCAAGGGGCCGACCCACAGACCAGCTTCTTTGAGGAACCGAGGGGTCATAAAATCTTCAAACTTTGCAAGCTCACCCTCTTTCCCTTGTTCTCTCAAATACTCGACTATGTCCTTTTCATCCAAACTAAGTTCAGGGTCTGACCTAGCCTTCATAGAGGGGTTAGACCATCTCCTTGGAACCCTCGGATCATCATCTAAAGGTTGAGCCCTGACAGCAATTTCCCATTCCCTAGATATAAAGAAAAATTTCTTCTTCCAGTCGTGGTTAGAGGTTTGTGCCACGTGGAGAAGTTTTTTATCAGACTTCCTCACACCCAGATGATAGTACCTAGGCTGTTTGGACGAGGAAGTGATATTATAGCAAGCTAAGAACACATCGGCTGAAGGCTCTTCAGTGAAGGTGTTCTTCCACAAGGAGACATAACCGAGGATAGTCCTCCAAGAGTTGGGAGGAAGTTGAGAGGGGGCAACGCTGAGGGCTGACAATATATTGACTATGGCAGGGTGCAGAGAGAACCTAATGCCGACCTTTAACATCTGTTCATATACAACGACCTCTCCCTCATCACCCTCGAAGATTTTCTCAGACTCAGAGGGAACTCTCATACTTATGTTGGGTGGCATAGCAAATGTATGCCTCCACAACAAGAGTTCGCAATCCCTAATGGTGGAAACATAAGCTGAGGTGTGGGAGGTGTCAACTGGGTCAGCATCCGAATCCTCACCATCATCCTCAGTCCCCTCTCCCTTAGCCTCATCACCTGTCAGAGGTCCACCAGGAAAGGCCATCTGGAAGGCACGAGGGGATAAAGTGATCACAGGAATAGCCTCGGAAGGTACCACCCCCTCGGCCTGTCGGCTTGGGCTAAGATCAGACGCCTCTCTCCTCCCGGAAGGGCCAGCACCTGTCGGCGATGATTCTCTATCATCCATCTCTCCTTCGTACGATTGACTCTCGGCTGGATGACAAGACTACTCATAGGAATCAGGCGGGTACGATAGTGGCTAATGGAATGGGAAAAATGGGTCCTACCCAATTAGGGTCGGCCCCTCGTGTTCTTTCCTCCTCTTCCTCTACTCGTCTGACCTCTACGAAGAACTTCTCTCTCAGGGATGGGAATTCCTCAGCTAAATTGTAAAGCCTCCTAAGCAGTAAGGGGAAGACCCTACACTTTGAAGAATTTGCCTAAGCCAACTACAAACAAGTTTGCAGTTAACTAAGTTGGACTTTTGGATCAAAACCAAAGAAGGAAAAGGTTTTGATCAAGAAAATTTTAGAAAGGGAAGAACACGACTTGTCGGAGAAGGGACCAGAAAACATAAGGAAATCGTAGAAACACTACAAGGGGGCATCAACCCCAATGCATGAAATGAAAATGAATATTAAAAATGGAATTCATGGAAAAGAAAAGTACCTGAAGATGAAAGCAACGGTTGAATGAAGCTTGGTACAGAAAGGTTGCAAAAATGGCTATGGAAATTGTTGAGAAACTAGAGAGAGAGAGAGAGAGTTAAGGCTTGAAGAAGAAGAAAGGAAATGATTTCAAAAATTGTTTAAATACCTTGTTAATGAGTGGGGCCACTAACCAAGGCAGAACACAACCCATGAGGAGGGCATCATTAGGGCACAAAGTCCCAAGCAAAGTGTGCAGCCGCCACGCCTAGGAAACTGGAACGACAATGGATATCTGCCTAAGTGTCACATCATATTAACAGGTGTCATTCTTCTAACTGTCCATACACTCATCTCAAAAGCAACACTATCCCTCAGCCATCTTAACAACATCGATGGCTAAGGGCTGGGGGTGATTGATATACCCATATATACCATCAGCCATGTCGAGGGCGCACTACTCCTGGACGGGGACAGGATGACCTCCTAACCAATATCGGATGACCCTCCAAGGGGCCGACCCCTCATCAGGACCAGACAACCCTTCAAGGGGCCGACCCATTATAAGTCCTAGACAACCCTTAAAGGGGCCGACCCCTCATCAGGCCCAAACGACCCTTCAAGGGGCCGACCCCTCATCATGGTCCAAACGAACCTCCGAGGGTACGACAGTACGAGGCCTAGATTAGGTTAGACTCACTACCGAGGGTGGCATCATCATAGCGCATGGTTTGGGAGATACGTGGAATAGTGCGCATAAGGCTCACAAGGCATGTGGAAGACCGTTATAACAATATCACGCCCTCACGTGAAGGAATATTATGTCATCATTAATCACATGTGGCATCTACAAGTGTCAGCGGGGGATTGGTTAGATCATCATTCACATGCAGCATGCATGCTTGGGGGGTACATTACACCCCCCAAGACCTATATATACTTGTCACCTACAACCCTACAAGGGGATCAAAAATTGTAACCATAGCTAAAACTCTACTTGTACACACAGTAGAGAGAGAAAGGGAGCTTATGTGCATTGTATCCAAGGCCATTAGTGCCCATACTTAGTGGTTCACACATTCACAGTGGATGTAGTCCTAATTGGCTAAACCACTATACATCATTGTCTTATTCCTCTTATACTCATCTCCTTTTACACACTTACACAGTTATACATCTATGGCTGCCATGATACTTACAGTTTGAGCTCAGCATCACTTATCTGGTGGTGTTGAATCTAAGCATCATCAATAATCCTCTCTACTAATGTTTCGTTTAAAATACGTGTTCTATTTTTTTCTAATTATGTCAAAATATTTAAGATGTCAAAAGTTTAACCCTGAAAACGTCATAAAAAATTTTCTTAGGATTTTTAGTAATATTATAAATGTTTTTCCTCAAAGTATTTTTCCCTACATATTTTATTTGAATTAATAAATGTTATTTATTTATTTATCTTTAAATGGGAACAAAATACAAAGAATCACTAAAAGGTATAATTTGTTGTTACTGTAAAAATGAGTCGATGAGAGTGTGAAATACTTAACAAGGCAAACAAAATCTATGCTTGCAGAGATTTCATTGATCTAGACAATCCATCACCCCATGAGTTACGCTACCAATCATGGAACCGCACCCGTGAATTCAACGAACATGTCAATAACTCTAAAAATAAATCGAAGAAAACCTGGTTGGAGAAAATTTATTCCGTCATGAAAGCATTGCACAATGTTCCGTTCCTTGAGACCTATAATGGAAATAGCAATATAGCGATGTCTGAAAATAGTGAGAAGATAAAGAAAATCATATTTGTATCATTGTTGCCAAAATTTGAAACAACTATAGATCCTACTACAAATGAACAAAAAGATGTTGCTTGTTCTCGGACGAACGAAAAACAAACAAATTTCTTCGAGAAGCTGAAATGCTAGGCTTCCCTACTTAGGAATAAAGTCACATTCCTATCATTGGTAAGTACAACCAACTACACCCAATGAATTTACACTCCTTTAACACTTATCGTTAGTCAATAACCCATCATACCTAGGCATGCATAATTTTACTAACGATAACTAATCTTGGTTTCCAAAATCACTCTCATCAATTACTCCTTCACCCTGGAGCTAACACTTATAAATACATTCACCGACCAATAATTCACTAAAGTGTTCACCCACAAGGGTACCATTCTACTAACTAATACTGGATTATCATGTAGTGTTGGTCTACATCAATCTATATGCTCGTTGACCTTACCATCAATCACGATATTACCCTAAGGATCGAAATTGCCTAATTATCACATTGCTATTGACCTCTCATATGTGTCACACTAACGCTATATATGATTTAAAATCACGATTTCCCGTTACATAATTATGACACTCTAACTATTAATCTCTATTATTGATTATTCACAATCTGGTGTCCCTTGACGTATGGGCGATATTTAATTCTATTAAATCTCCAAATACTCTACGTCTATAGAGGTCGGAATACAAACACCTCACATTACCAACCACGGTGTCACCACTTACTGGCTTACATGGACACCTCCAAATTATTATATACTTATATCAGAATTTACGAAAGCAATTTATAACAATTAGCTTGATCTTATGTCATTTGGAACTAACTTACTTGTCGTGCTAATCTCTTTGACCTTACTGTTGAGTACATAAACTAAACTGTCATCAAACTAGCATGATCGGCCCAAACCATACCGATGTCGAAAGATCCAATACCGACCTCACCAATTCACACCCGAAAAGAACCTTGAGCCTAAAGCTCTGATACCATTTGTAACGTCCTGACCCGGGTTTATGGATAACCTGTGGGTCAACCTGATCCGAATCAGACGTTATATGTGAAGTGCAATGAAACAACCTAGATAATGTTGCTAGTCGAGTTTTATTTTAGTTAGTTTTTCACTTGATTAGCATGCAAATCCAATTTCAAGATAAATTACGTGAGGGACCCATGGAAAGCACCCCAAGTACAAGCAAACAGAGCTACTAACATGAGAATAAATAAATACACTTACCTTTATAACACCCTAAAAATACGAAACCGCTCCCAACCTGCCATAACATAGTGGGGATGTGAGCCTATGCCCAGTGGGATTTATTCAAGCAGTATAAAAATGAACATCAGAAAGGAATACTCACACGCTACAACCACATGCATGCGAAAATATGTATATATCTATATGTGTATAGATTTTAAAAAAATACATGTGTCAACGCATTCATCAATTTATATTGAAAAATATCATTTGCCCAGATTAATTGACCTTAATCTTATTAAAGGTTTTCAATTTTCGTATTTGACATTTTCAACTTTATTCAATGCATCCGATTCAACACTTGAAACCTTTACACTTAATTTAGCATAACCATTCCTTAACCAAAATTTATCCTTTTATTCATTTAATAATCCTTTAGTATTTCATTGAAAATCTCCATGTCGACACACGCAATCCCCGTGTTAGAAAATACTTATTTATTCTTTGAAAATCCCTTTTTCACAATACATTCTTGTTTTAAATATAGGTTTCTCCATTTAGGTCTCTTAACCACCCATTTATCTATTTTATTTACCCATTTGTCCTTATCTTATGGACATTAGTAGGTTTACGCATTAACTTGTCCATTTATCCTTTACCGACATATTTTTTTAATTCATTTAAGTTAGGTTGTATTTATACATTCACCACACAACCCATTTCTCATTTCCTGTTCCTCCTTTCATTTAACTTTTTTTTTGAAATCTTTCAATACCGCATACTTCCACGGGCTCCACACCGCCGACCATGCGCACCATATGCTCAGGCTAGTGATTTAGGGCTTTTCATCCAAGGTCTATGGTCCCTTCTTGCTTTATCCCAGTGCCATCCGAGTTCCTTTCATATGTTTTAACGTTTTACAAATGTCCACATTATTTCACTTCTTTACATTAACCCGGCCGAACCCAAAACCAGGACTTAACCGTCCACTTTTCCATTAACACTTGGAAAATTATTTATTTTCTCCTTCCTAAGTACCTTATTAGCACATATTTTATTTATAATAAATTCATTCACGCTTTAGGACTCGATTAATTTTCAAACACATTAGTGTAAGGACATGCTTTAACATTTTTATTATATAAAAATATTCCACTTTAAGTAATTTACCAATTTTCCCTTTGTTTATCAAACTAGCAATTTAATTCTTTAACATGTATTATTTCTCAAATGATTATTAAGTTTTCAACTTAACATTTAAAACACTTCAGTCATTTTAACACTGGTTTAGCATCACATTTTTGCCCAAATTCTACACTTGCCATTTTAACACCTTTAACAAATAAAATAACACTCTTTGCATCCTAGGTTCCCAAATTTCCATTTTTGCAAGAAACAAAAAAATATTTATTTCATAAATATTTTGATAGCATTAACTTCATTCCACATATTTTTCTTTTTATTCGATTAAAATGTCCATTATTCCATTTTCACTAGAATGCGCCAACACATCATTTCTTACATTTTGTTCGAATAAAATGCCCATTATTTTACTTTACTAGAGAATATACTAGAATAACCCTTTTAATTCATTTAATTATATAAAAATGCATATTTTTGAATTTATTAGCAAACATGCTAAAATAATAATATCTTACATTTTTATTTCATAAAAAAGTCTATTTTCAGATTTAATAGAAAATATACAACAATAATGTGTTCTAGCATTTTTATTCCACAAAACGGTTATTTTCAGATTTAAGAGCACATTATAATATCGCAATAATCCTACTCTCAATCAATCAACAACAAGAATACCATAACTATCGAACAGAGTCTTAACATACTAAGAGTAGTTCAACCCACCTAATTGATCCGTGAAGATGGTGGGGGTGATGGTGAAGATGGGTGACTCCCCCACCTCCAAAGGTGTCCATAAAGGGAGTCACAAATAGCTCCACCTACGGACCTTCATGAAAGATCCATTAAACCCTCTTCAAAATGCTCGTATAGAATACTCCTTCTAGCTCCAAGAATACTCTCATAAAAACCACTGCTACAACTTTTGTGTATATATATTCTTATAATAATATTCCCCCTTCAATTTATACATCTAGAACCCTCCACAATATATTTCATAGTTGTACACCATCAATGGGGAACTACGTATTTAATGGTTTGGATGTGGTTACTACAACTAACAGTGGTGGGGAACGATTTAAGGAGAATAAAGATGGATGGATATTGCACTTGTCCTCTAACACTCTACCTTCTTTCTTAAATATACCCAAAAGCCTAAGACAACTAACCCTATTTATTCGATCATCTAAATCGTCTAGCTCTAAGATGTAACCCTCAATTTGATGTCATGGTTCCAAAAGCGACGGCAAGGACAACCCCAACCTGTGTTTCTTTTCTTTTAACACGAAATGCACATAAAAACTCACCAACTAAGAAAGGGTTGCCATCCTCGTGCGTCAAATGGTCAGGTCCAAGACTGACCAAAGTGGGTTTATCCATTGAGAAGGTGACAATGCATGTCGGGTCTGAAAAACACTGGACATGTCTCTAACGGTGGTACTTCTCGCTCCAAAGACAGTGATGTGTGGCGCGAATGACGGGGAAGTCGCTTGAACGACTAGTCTGGATGGTTGTCTGCTTCTGATTGATATGTGATTCTTTTCTTCTAAATATTCCTAATACTTTAGTTGATACCTTTAACATATACATTTATTTTATTAATAGGGGGAGTAGTTACCTAAATGGGAGAATAGGGGATTAGGCCTTAGCCCTCTTTCCTTTATTATTCCACCTCTCTAATTTCATACTTTACCCCGACTCTTTCCCATTACAAAAAAAAAATACATAATTTAATTAGTTAACAAGCAATAAATTTCAAAGTTCACCAATCCTCCTTAATTAATCGAATTTGTCACCCACACCTTCCAATGAATTGTATTTTGTTCCTCCTCACATAAAGTATATTTAATTGGTTTATTTAACGGGGCAAGATATTATAAACTTCCCTCCTTAGGGATCTTCTTCCTCAAAATTCTTGGTTCATCACAACCTATAACCCTGTCACCAATGATTGGTTACCAATCTAGGCATCCTCAACACTATGGTCTAAACCCAAGAACTTCAATTTCATCAACCATCATTGTCATTCTAATCACGATAACCTCAAGAACTTATTGCAAAATCTCAAGCATAGCAAACATGTTTATCTAAACAAACCTCGAGATAATCGATACTCATCAAATATGGCAATATTAACAACGAATTCACTAAGATGAATCATTTCTACGCTAGGATTCATAATCTACCTTTCCTGAAATAATCTTGGATCATGCCTAGACTAGGCTCATATAAATTCAACACTCCTCGATACACGCATCAAAGATAATCACCTTACCACATAGTTTTACTCGATCGACATCTCCTATGATGACCTAAGGTCACCCTGGGTATCAATACATCCATATAAACAAGAGATCATATCCTCAACCCACGTAGCTCTTAACAGAGTGCAATGCTAGCACCTAATGTTCCATCAAATCCTAATATTCATAATGTTCTCAAGTCATGACCCCGAGACATACGGTCAACTCGTAACTAGTTATATCGATTAACTAATGAAACCCATTATCCTATAAAAATAAGTAACAATGCAATAACACGAGACCACGCGCACACAAAAACTAGTGAGGTACAAGGTGCTTTCAAAGAAAAGCGCACTCATATACCATGACGCATCAGCCGTAATCAGTCTAGCCCGCATCACTACTGAGCTTACGCAGGGCTACACCCGAATCAAACTGATTAACAATTTCCCATTATTGGGATCAAGGAAAATAAAAGTAATGCAACATATGAGGCGATTTCCATGCCAAAGGAAGCAACCAAATTCTGACAATGAATTGACCCACATGAAGTGCGAATCCACAACGTACGCTTGAAGTCCCTAACCTTTGCTGATACCTATTAAGCACTTTAGCCTTGCCACGTACCCTGACTTGGACACTTTAACCCTGATAAGTTCTAACTACGAATCATATGTCCATGACGGATGAACGAAAAACAAACCAATTTCTTCAGGAAACTGAAACGCTATGCTTCCCTCTTTAGGACTAAAGTCACATTCCTATCATTGGTAGTTACAACCAACTACACCAAATGAATTTACACTGCTTAAAGACTTATCGTTATTCTCCGACCCATCATACCTATTCCTGTATAATTTTACTCACGATAACTAATCTTGGTTTTCGAAATCACTCTCATAAAGTGAACCACCACACTCACTTGTTTCAAACATTTACCTCATAGAACATTGCTACAACTCTAATCACTGTCTACATGATTTCACTTCAGAACCATTTCAATGGCGTCTTAAACTTTCAAGAATCACTCATGCCTAATAAGTTCCCTCAACAGGGTCATTACCAACCATATATGTAGCACACGCAGGTCCTAGAATCAAGCATAACACTTTGTTCAGAGTGTTATCTTTAAAAATCATAACGAACATCATCATGTTCTAAGTCTCCTAGGTGAACCACCTAGCATTGCTCAACCTATTTTTGAAATAATCCTCAAATGTCATATCATAAAATATTCTTATAAATAAAGTCGTAGCACTAACTCCAAGACATTGCCAGAAATCGACATAACCTAACTGTATTACAATCATCAGTGGTCTACCATCACTCATGTGCACTTCGATACAACAATGGCTCCCAAAGCCTCATAGGTTACAACATCAAAGTCAATCATTTCTCCAGACAACTTGCACATCTATTACAAGGAACCGCCAGTCACACCATGACCTATGCTACGTAACTTCAAGTTTTATCACTATGAAATGTATATCACTATATAAATCTCGATGCGATACTGAATCCTAAATATAATACATGATACCCAACCTTAATTTTCACTATTACCAAGGGATGTGTACCACTTTCACTAACAACTCACTAGATAATCCTTAGTATACATCTCCAAGGAATATTCATTACAAATTCACATGCCTAACCATGTTACTAGCCTGAAGTCGGTCTCAATAGGCCATATCTTTTGAATCCCTATGAATGTTGAACCATTATGACTAATTTGCCTCACTTATGAAAACCTCATACTATGTGCTAACCTACTAATTAACACAACTATATATATTTCTATACATATATTGGTCGGGTAAGGGGGGTCAGGTATTACCCATAAACACCAAGGCTCACGTCCACGAATGTCACAAGGGATCCTATTTCTCAATACCAAACTGAAATCATCAAACCATAAATTAACAACATTTAGGCTCTGGTAGGACACAGGACGTCGGATACAACCTAAGGGACCGCCCACCCTAATGACGCCGTAAGAGGTCCTGTCATAAAACAACACAACTCGTTTACTCAATACAAAGTCACTACGGTTATTTAGCTTTACTCCTAGGTTACCTCAATCATCAAGATAATCAAAACTCTCACTATAGTCGAGGTAAACAAATTGAGATGCACGGACCCAAGTCTCCAACGAATGGACTAGTACTCCCTTACCACGGAGCTAACATTTGTAAATACATTCACTGGATAACAATTCACTAAGGTGTTCACCCACAAGCTTAGCATTCTACCAACTAAGACTGAATTATCCTCTAGCATTGGTCTACATCAATCAATATGTTCGTTGACCTTACCATCAATGATGCAATTTCCAAATTATCACATTGCAATTGACCTCTCTTATGTGTCACGCCAAGGTTATATATGATTTAAAATCACGATTACCATTACATAATTATGACACTCTAACTATTAATCTCTAGTGTTAATTATTCACAAGTTGGTGTCACTTGACCAGCAGGAGATATTTCATTATATTACATCTCCAAAGATTATACGTCTATAGAGGCGGGAACACAAACACCTCACACTATGAACCACGGTGTCAACCCTTATTGGTTTACGTCAACACCTGTAAATTATTACATACTTAAATCAGAATTTACGGAAGTGATTTATAACAATTAACTTGATCATATTCCATTTGGCACTAACTTACTTGTCGTGTTAACCTCTTTGACCTTACCGTCGAGGGCACAAACTAAACCGTCATCAAACTAGCATGACCGGCCCAAATCGCACCAATGTCGAAAGATCCAATACCGACCTCACCACATCACACCCGAAAAGAACCTTGAACCTAAAGCTCTGATACCATTTGTAATGACCGACCAGAGTTTATGGATCACCCGTGAGTCAACCTGATCCGAATCAAATATTATATGTGAAGCGCAATGAAAAAACCTAGATAATGTTGCTAATCCAGTTTTATTTTAGTTAGTGTTTCACTTGTTTAGCATGAAAATCTAATTTCAAGATAAACTACGTCTAGGACTTAAAGGGCGCAGCCCGAGTCCAAGAAAACAGAGATACTAATGTGAGAATAAATAAGTACACTTACCAGTATAATGCCCTCAAAATACGAAACCGCTCACAACCTACTATAACAAAGTCGGGATGTGAGCCTATGCCCAGTGGGATTTATACAAGCAGTATAAAAATGAATGGAAAAAAGGAATACTCACATGCTACAACTACATGCATGCGAAAATATGTATATATCTATACATGTATACCTTTAAAAAAATACATGTTTCGACTCATTAATCAATTTATATTCAAAAACCTCATTTGCCCATATTAATTGACCTTAATATTATTAAAGTTTTTCATTGTTCGTATTTTACATTTCCCACTTTATTCAACACATCCAGCTCAACACTTGAAACCATTACACTTAATTTAGAAAAACCATTCCTTTACCAAAATTTATCCTTTTATTCATTTAAGAATCCTTTAGTTTTTCATTAAAAATCATCATGGCGACACACGCAATCCCCGCGTTAGAAAATACTTATTTATTCTTTGAAAATCCCTTTTTCACAACACATTCTTGTGTTAAATATGGGTTTCACCATTTAGGCTGCTTAACCACACATTTATCCATTTTCTTTACCCCTTTTTCCTTATCTTATGGACATTAGTAGGTTTATGCATTAACTTGTCCATTTAGCCCTTACCGGCATATTTATTTAATTCATTTAAGTTAGGTTGTATTTACACATTCACCATACAACCCATCTCTCGATTTGTGTTCCTCATTTCATTTAACTTTTTCTCAAAATCTTCAAATATCGCATACTTCCACGGGCTCCACACCATCGACTATGCTCACCATATGCTCGGGCCACTGATTTAGGGATTTTCAGCCAAGGGCTATGGGCCCTTCTTGCTTTATCCCAGTGTCATTAGAGTTCCTTTCATGTGTTTTAACATTTTGCAAATGTTCACATTATTCCACTTCTTTACTTTTTAACCCGACCAAAGCCAAAACCTGAACTTAACTATTCGTTTTTCCATTAACACTTGAAAAATTATTTCTTTTCTCCTTCCTAAGTCCCTTATTAGCACAAACGCGATTTATACTAAATTCATCATGCTTTAAGACTTGATTCATTTTCACAAGCATTAGGGTAAGGACATGCTTTAACATTTTCATTCCAAAAAAATATTCCACTTTAAGTAATTTACCAATTTTCCCTTCGTTTATCAAACTTGGAATTTAGTTCTTTAACAAGTGTTATTTCTCAAATGATTATTAAGTTTCCAACTTAATACTTATAACACTTTAGTCCTTTTAACACTTGTTTAGTATCAAACTTTTGCCCAAATTTCACACTTGGCATTTTAACACCTTTAACAGATAAAATTACACCCTTTGCATCCTAAGTTCCCAAATTTCCGTTTTTTCAAGAAACAAAAAAATATTTATTTCATAATTATTTTGACAACATTAACATCATTGCACATTCTTTTCTGTTTATTCCATGAAAATGTTCATTATTCCATTTTCACTAGAATGCTCCAACACATCACTTCTTACATTTTATTCTAATAAAATGTCCATTATTTTCCTTTTCTAGATAATATACTAGAATAACCCTTTTCATACATTTTATTCCACAAAAATGCATATTTTCGGATTTATTAGCAAACACGCTAAAATAATACTATCTTATTTTTTTATTCCATAAAAATACTTGTTTTTAGATTTACTCGCAGACATGCTAAAATAATAATATCTTACATTTTTATTTCATAAAAAATTATATTTCCAGATTTAATACAAAATATACAACAATAATGTTTTCAAGCATTTTTATTCAATAAAAATGGCTATTTTCATATTTTAGAGCACATCATAATATCGCAATAATCCTACTCTCAATTAATCAATAATAAGACTACCATATCTGTTAAATAGAGTCTTACCATACTAAGAGTAGTTCAACCCACCTAATTAGTCTGTGAAGATGGTGGTGGTAATGGTGAAGATGGGTGACTCCCCCACCTCCCAAGGTGGCCTTAAAGGGAGTCACAAATAGCTCCATATACGGACCTTCATGAAAGCTCCATTAAACCTTCTTCAAAATTCTCCCATAGAATACTCCTTCTATATTCAAGAAAACTCTCATAAAAACCCTAGGTACAACTTTTGTGTGTATATATATATATCTTCTTCTAATTATAATCCCCCTTCAATATATACACCCAGAACCATCCACAATATATTTCGTAGTTGTACACAATCAATGGGGAACTATGTATTTAATGGTGTGGATGTGGTTACTACAACTAACAGTGGTGGGGAACTGTTTAAGGATAATAGAGATGAATGGATATTTCTCACGGCTGAGGCAGTGGTCCTCTAACACTCTACCTTCTTTCTTAAATATACACAAAAGCCTAAGATAGCTAACCCTATTTATTTTATCATCTAAATCATCTCGTTCCAATATGTAACCCTTAATTTGATCCCACGGTTCCAAAAGCGACAGTAAGGACACTCCCAACCTGTGTTCCTTTTCTTTTTACACAAAATGCACATAAAAACTCACCAACTAAGAAAGGGTTTCCATCTTCATACGTGAAATGGTCAGGTGCAAGACTGACCGAAGTGGGTTTATCCATTGAGGAGGTGACAATGCATGTCGGGTCTGACAAACACCTAATGTCGCTCGAATGGTGGGACTTCTTGCTCGAACAACGGTGATGTATCGTGCGAACGTTGGTGAAGTCGCACGAACGACTAGTCTGGATGGTCGGTTGCTTCTGTTTGATGCATGACTCTTTCCTTCTAAATATACCTAATCCTTTTAGTTTATACCTTTAACATATACATTTATTTTATTAATACAGGGAGAAGTTACCTAAATGGGAGAATAGGGGCTTAGGCCTTAGTCCTCTTTCCTTTATTATTCCACCTCTCTAATTTCATACTTTACCCCCAATTGTTTCCCATTACAAAAAAAAACATACATAATTTAATTAGTTAACAACCAATAAAGTTCAAAGTTCAAAAATCCTCCTAAATTAATCCAATTTGTCACCCACACTTTCTAATGAATTGTATTTTGTTCCTCCTCACATAAAGTATATTTAATTTGTTTATTTAATGGGGTGGGCTATTACAGTATTGAAGCTTCTCATTATTGTTATAGTTTCTCTAAATATTGATTATCATGAAATTGTAATTATTCAACGCTTATTGAATGAATAAATTTTATTTTATTACTTCATCAAAGTCTTCTAATTAGTGAACGCAAGGTGTACTCTTACAATATAGATTTATTTTTTCCACCGAAAAAGATGTTCCCTCAAATGAAGTCATAACAAAAAGAAAAAACACCACTTCTTTAAAATTTCAACATGAATATGGGATGGAATAAATATAAATAACATTTCATATTATTTTCAATGTACTCTATTTCCATTATCTGAATGTTTATTACACTAGGCCTATCCATTTACAAGTGAATCTACAATATCGATTTATTTTAAATTTCAATATTTTTTTTTGCTTCAATTCCGTTCTTCCATATTTAGTTTACTCATTTTCTAGTTAAGAGGATCAATAGTTTATACGATTTTTTTATTTAACATTTTTTTTGTGTTGTAGGTACTTTCAAATATCCAGTGAATTTTGGGTGAACAAATTCACTGCATCTCTAGGTATTCACCTCGGTGAATGTAGTAAACATTAATATGACTATTATTATCTTTATTGAGAAATGTAGTTAATCTATATAATAGTAAATCTCAATTTTTTTCCCGAAATTATATTATTTCAAACTACCTTATTTCGTCCAATGTTATGAAACTTTTAAAATTAGTAGTTTACGTAAATATGTTATAATTAAAATTGCTTACATTCTTTTATTAAGTAGATGGAGAACCCAGACTATGCAAGGTTTGCTAGATTGAGAAGGCGTACCATTAGACTTAATAAACGTTACATATTGTCGACTTCTCTGATGTCCCACACAAATGCAATAATCTCATACCACACCTTCCAGCGTCCACCCATTAGACACTTACGAGTAACTCTAAATACCATCGTTTGTAATATTAATTTTATGCCAACCATCATTTCTCTCTCATTTGTCAATAGAGGCGGCAATGTTAGTTCAACCACCAATATCACACATACTTCCTTCAGCAATTACAATGGATACACCATTGAGAACGTTAGAGATTCACTTGCGTGAGTTATGAATTTGATTCATACGGGTTCTTTGTCAATATTTAAAATGTTAAATTAATTAATTTACACTTTAATTACTTATTAAACAAATTCTTTACACAATTTTAAGTATAAATTTCATATTTTCTTGAATTTACATTTTTTTTTCAGTTGATGAAGGACATCAACAACATACTAGAACAATAAAAGTGGCCCATCATACTCATGTACCACGACCGAGTAAGAATAACATATAGTCAATATTATTATTTTTTTGGAAAATATTACTTAATGCAATTAATTAATTATCGATTTACTATTTGATAGGAAAATTTAAAGAGGCATGGAATTTTGGAGGGCCAACTTATTATTGTGGCAAATGTGCTTCCCTTATGTGGTATGAAGAGCGTAGCGAGAAACATAGGCGACACAAAAACGTGGAGTTCTCCATGTGCTACACTATAGCTCCACTATAGCAACCTCCCCCATTTCTACATAACCTATTAACCTCTTATGTTAACAAGGAGGAAGCTATGTTTTGGGAGAATATCCGTTCATACATCTCTATGTTTGCCTTCACATCGATGGGTGGAAAAATTGATAAAAAAATTAACAATGTTGTTGGACCATATGTTTATCCTAATTGTGGCCAAAATTATAACAAAATTGGGTCACTCATGTCATTAAATGGGGAACCACCCAAATTTTCTGAACTATATATTTATGACACTGATAATGAAGTCACTAATAGGGTAAGAGCACTATATGGAGATGATTTCTCATCGAATTCAAACCCTAAGGTTGTTAAAGATTTGATACAAATGTTTGACACCTACAATGTCTTAGCGAAGGTGTTTAGAATGGCACGTGATCGGTTCAAAGATGAAGATTTCACATCTGTTCGTGTAAGATTAATTAGAGAATGTTATATAGCTTCATCTGTCTACAATTTACCTACTTCTCCAGTGTTAGCTGCTTTCATTGTTGGAGACCTGAATGACATTGATATAAGGAGAGATGTTATTGTAGAACATATATCAAGCGGCTTGCAACGTAGTAGCGAGCTTCATCCATGATTTATGGTGCTACAATATCCTTTGCTCTTCCCATGTGGAGAGGAGGGATTCCATGTTAATATTACATATTCGAATAATCAAGGGAGACTGAAGACAAAACAAAATTTTATTACGATACGCGAGTTTTATGTGTATAGACTGCAGCAAAGGTTAAATGAATGACAAACACTTCAACTTTCAGGAAGATTATTCCAATAATGTATAGTTAATACATATACTTGTATTGAATAAGAGAGATTACGTTGGGTTCGATCAAGTCAAACTCAATTACGATTTGAACATTATAAAGGTTTAAAAGATGCAGTTTAAAGGGCAGATACGACAGCTGCATTTGTAGGAAAATGCATCGTTCGACCTTCAAGCATTATAGGAGGTCAAAGGTATATGAACTAGAACATTTAGGATACTATGTCCATTTGCAGGTGGGCTGGAAACACCGATATCTTCATTAGCTTTACTGCAAATCCTAAATGGCCCAAAATAAAATCTTTTCTCGACATAATCCTTGGTCAAAAAACTGAGAACATGCCTGATATTATTACAAGAGTATTCAAAATAAAATTAGATCAACTAATGAAGGATTTGACTGATGGAAAACATTTTGGCCCTATTTTAGCTGGTAAATATACTTTTTAATCTTATATTGTTCACCACTTATAAATACTTATTTATTTATTTTTGTAAGGTATATGCTATTAATTATTAATGCATTAAAATTTGTACCAGCTATCTACACAATAGAACTTTAGAAGAGAGTCCTACCCCATGCGTATATATTACTTTTTCTCCATTTTGGCTTCAAGAACAAAACCCAAGCTAAAATTGATGACATCATTTCGGCAGAGTTATCTGATTATACACTCGATCTTGTTAGGTTCGCAGCGGCTGGTCAATTTATGATGCACGGTCCATGTGGCACAACAAATCCGAATTCTCCATGTATGACCAAATTCGGGTGCTCAAAACACTTCCCATGTTCTGTGTACACAGAAACAATAATAGATAATAAAGGATTTCCAATGTACACGAGACGTGATGACACAAAAGTATGTTGAGAAGAAAGGTATGAGACAAAATAATAGATTTGTTGTGCCCCACAACATTGATTTGGTCATAAATTACAAAGCTCATATCAATGTTGAATGGTGCAATTGATCAAAATCTATAAAATATATTTTGAATTACATTAATAAGGGACCGAATAGAGCAACTATGGTTTTGGAAGAAAACATTTCACGAGACGAACAGAATCGATCCGAATAAATAAGGGAAATTGATGAAATACGCACGTTCGTAGATTGTCGTTACCTCTCTGCATGTGAATTATTAGTTCATATCCAATATCAAAGTGTAGGTGTTGAACGTATTACTTTGTATCTTCCTGATGAACAAGTTGTCACTATCAGAGATTCTGATAATTTAGACAATGTTCTGAATAGAATTGATATCAATAAGACGATGCTTACAGAATGGATGAGAACTAATAAACTTCATAAGGATGCAAGGAAGATAACTTATGTATATTTTCCAAATAAATGGACGTGGAAAATCGAATACAAGTAATGGAAGAGACGTGAATCCGAGTTATGTATTGGATGAGTGACATGCGTTCACCCAACTGCGGGTGAGATTTTCTATCTTCGAATGTTATCTGACATCATAAAAGGTGAAAGAAACTTTAAAGAAATGAGAACGATCAATGGAGTCACGTTTCCAACAATAACGGTAGCATGTTACTCACTGGGTTTGTTAGATGGAGACAAAGAATGGCATGACGTAATACAACAAGCATCTCAATGGTCGACAGGGGCCCAATTAAGGGATCTATTGGTCACACTTCTTATCTTTTGTGATGTTTT
This sequence comes from Sambucus nigra, assembly GCA_949130495.1. Lineage (NCBI taxonomy): Eukaryota > Viridiplantae > Streptophyta > Magnoliopsida > Dipsacales > Adoxaceae > Sambucus > Sambucus nigra. The sequence continues at coordinate 374,283,871 of OX422214.1, read as the reverse complement.
TGATCCTTTAGAGCTTTGTGAGCAAAAATTGGAAGTAATGTATAATGATATTTTATATCGTCAACGGAAGATCCTCAATTTCAAAAATTCAACCCTTATAGATGATCAAGTTAAGAACTACATTCTATATGAAATTGACCAACTGTTGCTGAACACGAACAAGTCTCTTAAGTATTTTCCCCATTTGCCATTACTAGATCGTTCCCTCATTCATGATTTGAACAATAGGATTATTACTGAAGAGCAATCATATGACATTGATCCATTACTACATGAACATGTCGTTCTACATAAAGGAATAAATAATGAACAACATAAAGTTTATAATTCTGTTATTCAGTCCTGTAATGAAGATAAGGGGCTATATTTTATGTACGGTGCAGGATGTACTAGGAAAACATACTTATACAAGAGAATAATTGCAAGATTGAGATCAGAAGTAAAAATTATGCTTGCAGTATCATCATCCGGTATTGCCTCCCTATTATTACTCGGTGGAAGAACTGCACATTCAAGATTTGCAATTCCAATTAATTTGGCGAAGAACTCAACCTGTGATATTCGCCAAGATACAAAACTAGCAAAGCTAATAAAGAACACTAATCTGGTAATTTAGGATAAGGCACCAATGAACCATTGCCGCACTTTTGAGGGAGTCGATAAATCACTCAAAGATATTCTTCATTTCAATGATCCTTATTCGAATGACAACGTTTTTGGCGGGAAAATATTTTTGTTGGGTGGTGATTTTAGACAAACTCTACCGGTTGTACCAAGAGGAACCAGAGAGGATATTATCAACTCCTCGATTAATAAGTCGTACATTTAGGATTTTTGTAATGTGTTCCACTTAACTAAGAACATGCGCATTTAAGATTTAAATGAATTTATTAATTCGATTCTAACTCTAGGAGATGGAAAACTGCCTACTTCCTCTATGAGAGATGAAAACGAACCATATTGGATAGACATACCTGATGATATGCTCATTCCAGCAACAAATGATCCCATTGGTAGTATAGTTCAATCAATATATCTTGATTTATGTTAAAAATACACTGATGTGAACTATTTAACTACTAGAGGGATTCTAACACCAACTAATGAAACAATCGATAAAATCAATTCCTACATTGTGGAACTCGTTCCCGAAGAAGCCAAAACCTATCTCAGTTCTGATTGGATTTCTAAAGCTGGCGATACTTTTGGAGATCAAGACATTCTTTTCCCAGCGGAGTTCTTGAACACTCTTACCTTCCCATGCCTCCCAAATCATCAATTGGTGTTGAAAATTGGCACACTAGTCATTTTGTTATGAATTATAAATCAAAGTGCAGGACTTTGCAACAGAACAAGATTGATAGTAACTCATCTAGCTCCTTTGGTGGTTAAAGGGAGAATCATTACGGGTTCCAACATTGGCTCAAAGGTATTCATACCCCGAATCATAATGTCTATAACAAAACCAAAATGTCCTTTCATTTTGAAACGAAGATAGCTTCCCCTGCGTCCAGCATTTTGCATGACAATAAACAAAAGCCAAGGTCAAACTCTAAAAAACGTTGGCGTATACTTACCTTGCCCAGTGTTTAGCCATGGACTACTTTATGTTGCTTCATCTAGAGTTACATCACGTGTTGGTTAAAGTTTTTTATTATTTCTAAACAGTCGGAACAGAACAATAGGACAAAAAATGTTGCCTACAAAGAACTTTTCGATTCTTTTCATATAAGTATATTATATTACAATTGCATCTACTCATTCCATATATACTGAAAATTCTTTTTTTTGAATCTTTAAATAATTAAAAGATTCTTCTAACTCAAGAGACTCGCAATAAAAATCATCACCATGATCAGTTTACTGAAGAACCTCTAGAAGGAAGGTACTGACTGGACAATCCAAGTGCGTGTGACACGAAAATGGCTACCTCATAGCACCAAAGCCAATAATGAAGTGATGAGCACTAGCATGATACTAATGGATGAAATTTTATGCGCTACTTATGTTTTAAAAATTTCAGTTTCACAACATAACTTAACTAAATTTCATACTAACATTTTTTTTGTTCATATAAGGAGATCACATTCATGCTAGCATAAGGAAGAAAATGATGGACCAGTTCGCAATGTTACTGGATGAGGGTGAAGCATACACTATTTTGGGATTTATAGTCATTGACAACAAGTCTGCCAATAAAGTAGTCAGCTATAAATACATGATCTACTTCTTCACTAACACAATGGTCAAACCAATTTCACAAAGTAATATAATCATTGGTCGATGTACCTGTGAATTCCTTGATTTCGTTAATGCATGAACATACAGTGACAACAAGCAACTATGTGGTAACTTTTTATCACTTTTATGCAACTTTTATTCATTGTTGTCTCATTTTCAACAGTTAAAGTATTTCAGGGTAAAATCTTATATTCCATACACATTTTCAACACATCCATTTCCTAATTTCTACTAATCAAGTATTATAATAATTTTTCATTATCAAATTATTATTCATTAATTATTAACAAATCGACTGAAATAATACAAGAACATTGATAATCTATTTCTAAAACAGAGGACATAGTTTAGATATAAATACAATATATGTTCATTACGTCTAACACACTAGAAGAAAAAGTCTTTTTACAAAAGCTAAAAAGTGTCATAAAAAGCTATTTATATCACTTTTAATCATAATCAAAAGCGTTTTAAACGACACCGTCATAAAAAAATTAAAAAAAAAACATCTTAAAAAATAGAGCCTTTTAAGACGTGTTATTTACAAAGGTTGCAAACAACTAAAAAAAAAGGTCTTAAAAATAAACCTTTTTACGACGCATTATTTACAAGGGTTGCAAAAAATTCCCTCACTATTTACCACTTGCCCAAAAGCGCCCTAAATAAGTTTTTTATAGGACACTTCACTTGAATACATATCCATATATTACATTCAAAAGTTGTCCTACGAAATAAAATCAACACAAATGTTCTCAAAATCAATTCTAATAGTCATATTCATAAATACATTCAAAAGTTACCATGTCAATATCTGCATCCGAAAGTTGTCCTACCAATATATACATGTCATGCCAATATCTACTTCCAAAAGTTATCCTATCAATATATACATCCAAAAATTCTCCTGCCAAAGTAATACATACATTTAAAAAAGTGATTATTCCAGTTATATTTCCATCCAAAACTAGTTAACTAAAAATCTCCATCTCAAATAAACTAATATAAACCAAATATGTCCTCGACATTCCACCACAAATGTACGCTCCATTCTTTCTTTATAAAACCACTTTCTATGAACCTAGAAAAAAATAAAGAAAATATTATAATCACTTGCAACAAGAAACCAATTTATGAAAATCCATATAACCAAAATAACTACATAATACCATTAGCTAGTTCAAATAAATATCACGCGTAGGAGGGAGAGGGGGAGACTTACAATGCTTTGAGGTGCCTTAAAATGAACTGAATGAAATCAACTCGTACATCATCAATATCATCCTTTGTGTATGTCTCTTTCTTAGATAGCATGTTCATCTTAAACAATCCAATAATAAATGATGAGTTTTTTAGACATATATTAAGAGATGATGAAAATAAATTTAATTAATTACCTTTGAATCAATAAACTTCGAAGGACTCCATATTAATTATTTCATATAAATCATCACATAGTATCTGCACTCAACGTTCATATGTTCTTTAGGGAACTAAATTACACAAGAACTTAAATGTTAGTAACAGGAAGTGAGGGAAGAAATATTACAATATTACTAACATTTATTTACATTTACATCCTTCCAATGTGGTATTGCGGGACGTTTATTTCCATCAAGACCTAATGGAATGAGGTCACTACAAGACAAGAATTTTATGATTAATTGTGAATGATTAATTACACTCGACCAAAGTAGAGATGAAATTTTACTCACGCGTTGAAATAGAACTTAGTTGCTTCATCGCTTGGGTGACGCAAAGGGTCCAACCAATAAACAGTCATCCAAGAGCAATCAATTACAATCAAAACCCAATGAAAACTACAAAAGAATAAGTATAACACAAATTATGCATAAATAATTAATAGTCAAAATATTAAAATGTAACAAAATCAATTAATATTAACATTTCTTAAAGGTTGTGAGGAACAAAATATATATGATTTCTGCTTGCATGTTCCAATGTTTTAGTGAGAAATTGATATAGATTCACATCGGAGGTAGAACTAATGGATTAAATATTTCTTTCACAAGCTAAATCGTAATCTGATTTTCCTTAATATTTTTTAATGTTTGTGTGAAGAAAAAAACCATAACATGACCACTGCCAGATTTCTCACTTTCTTGTTTCTCACCGCCACGATTGTTCTTTTGTCCTATTTTGGATAATAAACAAATACAACATCAGTTGATTCTATATTTAATGCAATATATACTTACTGCTCGAAATTTTTTACCTCAACACAAAGTAGTACAAACTCCTTCGGCCAAGCAACAAGTGAATTGACTGCATCTCTAATTAGAATCAATTCATCGGGAACTGGAACAGGTAGATGGGCCTCAGGTGAAAATATTTTGTTTATGGATACACGAAGATTATGTTCGCCAAGAGGTGTGCTGTGAATTTTCTCATTTAAACCTCCCTTCTTAAACACCAACCCTTATGCAACAGTATTAGTTTTCGTTTCAATTGCTAATCTACATTTTTTGCCCTACAAAATCAAATTACATAATAGTCAAATTTAGAAGAAAAAAACTATATAACAATAAGAGTACTTTCTGATATATATTTTTGGAACATAAAAAAGTATTAAGTCATGAGTGATACATTTCCAATATTAGATGTGGAATGTGGCCATGTTGTTTGAGTGTTTCCATCAACTTTGAGCTATGAGAATCCATTATAGAATTATTGAAAGAACACATTATCATAACCGGAGTATTTTACTCAACTAAATATTTGAGGCATAAACATTTGAGCCATGATGATACCTTTCCAATATTAGATATGGGATGTGGATTTGTTAATTGAATCGTTTGGTTTCCATTAACTTTGAGCTATGATATTCCATATGATAAAATGATAGAAAGAACACATTATCATAACCGAAGTATTTTACTCAAATAAATATTTGAATCATAAAAGTTTAAACCATGCTAATACCTTTCCAATATTTAATGTGGGATGTGACTTTGTTGATTGAATCGTTTGGTTTCCATGAGCTTTGAACTATGATCATCAATGATAGAAAAAATATTTTTTAATAATTGAAAGTTTTCTAATATATATTTTTTAAGGAAAAAATGAGTCATGTTTAATACCTTCACAATATTAGATGTGGGACATGGCCCTAGTGTTGGAATCTTTGGATCGCCATTAGCTTTAAGCTGTGATAATCAATGATAGAAAATAACCGGAGTATTCTCTTAAAAAAAATTGATGCGTAAAAGATTGAGCCATGGATGATACCTTTTCAATATTAGATTTACGGTGCATCCCTGTTGTTTGCTTCTTTGGATCACCATCAGCTTGGAGCTATGAGTAGAATCAAAATTAGATAAAATATTTACAAATATAAATTTATTTTATAAACATGATAAAAATTTCTATTTTTTTCAATTACCTTTGAATGAAGTGATGCACTTTTATCTGCATTTGAGGTAATCTCATCTTAGGAGGGAGCTGTAATTTCTTTATTCTCCAACTCCTTTAATCTTTGCTCTAGTTATTTATTTCTTTTGCACTGCTCTTTATATTTCTCCTATAATTCATTTGTATATATTTTTTATTCGCGCCTCGGGAGTTTAAAATATGTTATCGGGGTAACTCGAAAACCTACGCCTCTAACCCGATCAGAGTGCTCGGGAGTACCCAACGCCATCGTAAGGATGTCGGAACTTCCTTCAATAAATACGCTTCCATCCTCATCTTTCTCTTGTAATGCAATCTGAAAAAATCATACAATAAGTCCAACTTAGTCACGAAAACGTAGTAAATATTTATGGGGTTTACATATGCACACTCACTATTTGTTCAGCCACTGCTTTCGTGTCATTATCTAGATAATGATCACCATTTTCATCACGAGCTTTCACCCATAAAAAACTTTGATCTTCTTTAAAGGAAGGACCCATTTCTTTTTTCTATAAATACAAATCACATAAAAGACTAGGTTAATTTTAATTTCTTATGTCTTATCCTAATAAGAAATAATTAATTTCATTTTCTAAAGCATACCAGCTCCACAATAAGACCAACATATCCTTGTTTTCTTAAGAGATGATTAAACTTGTACTTCCCTCACCTTTTGCTTTGAATCTCGCTTATTCTCTTAATTACGACCAATAAGTTTATGTAAATTTTTCAATAGCATGCTAACGAGCGTAATAGCTAAAGAAAGGCTTCGGCTCCGATTTGAGCAGTCCCGAATTGAATATTTGAATACATATTTATTTATTTCAGCAAATAAAATATATATTTCAACAATAAAAAACACATTTCATCACTATAAAAACCGATTTCAACACTAAAAGAACACATTTAGTACTTTAAAAACCACATTTCAGCAATTTAAAAATACATTTCAACAATATTATTGACATTTGAACATTAAAAAACCACATTCCAACACTAAAATAACAGATATCAACACTAATATTTGACATTTTAGCACTTAAATAATACTTTTCAGCACTTTAAAAACACATTTCAGCAATATTATTGACATTTCAGTATTAAAAAATGACATCTCAGCACTAAAATAACAGATATCAGCACTAAAATTTGACATTTGCAAAACCACATTTCATAACTTAAATAACAAATTTCATCACTTTAAAAACACTTTGCAGCACTTTAAAAACACATTTCAGCAATATTATTGATATTTTAGCATTATAAAACCACATTTCAGCACTTAAATAACAAATGTCAACACTTCAAAAACACTTTTTAGCACTTTAAAAACACATTTTAGCAATATTATTGACAATGATGCAGGGGATATAAATGAAACATTATATTGTGTTGCAAGTAAAGTGACTCCTTTGAGTATCAATAGCAATAAACATTATATTGTGTTGCAGGTTATCAACGACCCTTGCCTAGCAAGTGGTCGTGCGTTCAAGTCCCCCTCCCCCCTAAGGGGCTTGAACTTGGGAAAAAAATTAAATAATAAAAAAAAATTGCTGAGATAGAAAAGTAAATTGGAATTATAACTATAGAGGTTGCTCTGATAGAAAAGTTACGCTAAACACATCAGTGGTAAAATACATCCTTTTATGTTGTGTCATGCCGACAATATTTATATTATAGCCTGATAAAATAGAACTACATAGCCAAGAGATTATATATTGATTGATTATTCATTAATCACTAAGTAGACTACTATATAGGAAGTTTCTTCTGTGGTAATTGGCTGATATCCCTGCTTTTTTTCTAGTCTCAAGCAACATCCTGTCATGCAAAATTTTACACCTTGTCTCCTAATAAATTTATTTATCAGGCAAAACAATGAGAATCTTTGGTACTAATCTTATGTTATATCCAGAAATCCCCACTCATCATTTTTAGAGGATTATATATAAAAAGAACTGCCAAAGGGGACGGAACTGCTACTAAGTATTTTGCCATGAATTTAAGAAAAATTTGAACAGCAGAGAAGGAAAGGGTAAATGGATTCAGATTGATTAGTATCAATTTGAATTGGTTATTTAGATACCAAACTCCAAAGCAAACAACATGATTCTGACATAATAAGGAATTCACATTAATAGCCCTCAAAATATTGATAGGAATTTCATGTAGCTCATGAAAATTCCTCATCATTTAATTGGGTCGAGTAAAGAAATACTAGAATTTCAAGATTTAAGACTTTTCGTGACAACATAAAATCTTTTAATCGGTAATGCGACTAACATGCACTAATATGAACTTAAAGGGAAAATCATAAAAATGATTCTAAGCCTATTAGTTCATGAGACCAGTGCAGAATTTACAACACTCTCTAGCTTCGGGAACATTTCCCAAAGTGCTCAGCCCATTTTATTTCCTTTTACTTTAGTCATCGTGTGGTAGCATTCTCATTGGCAAGTGTAATTATTTTGATAGTCATCCACACAATATTACCTCTTTAGAGGTGTTATCTTCATTTTGAGGAATTTCTGGGGTGAGGATAGTATTGAATGGGGATTTGTCTAAACTATTTGAAAGTGTAAAAGTCAATATTCGGGAAGATAAGTGAAATAAAAAAGTCGATATGTCTAGTTCAGGGGAGCAACTCAGCGATTCAATCCCAACAATCAAGTATCATGTCTTAAAAATATAGTTTCCATTTTCAACAAACAAGGCTTTGAACTAATGCCTCTTTGTTTGCACTTGCAGAAGAATGAACAGAAGTCCCCAAACCAAATAAATCAGATGTGAGATTGAAGTTCTTAACATCTCTTCAAGTACAACATAATTCCATTCAAAAATAGTTTACTTTTCTTAATCAAATAGTAGTGCTAAAATGCTGCAACTAAATCATTCAAATGAAGAAATCAGGACCAAGAAATGGAGTTAGTTCTATGTGCCAATTGACAAAGTATGGGTTAGACACTACTTCCCGAAAGTATGAATTTGACAGTATTTAATGAAAGAGGCTATAGCCAAATAGAATATTCTAGAGTCAGGCTCACGACTGTGTACGTGCTTGTCATGATATTAATGGAACCCAAATTTAGCACATGCATTCTAAGTTACCCTAGCGATACTTTTACAGGCATAGAATGTGTAATACCCCGTATTTTTACGCATATTTATTTTATTATGAAATTATGGAAATTGGATTAATTTAAAAGGAGAAAATTTAATTTATAATTAATTTGATTTTAAGAGTAATAATTACTAGCGTGATGAGAGTTGGTAGTTATCAAAAATAATTATGTTGAAATCATGTTGAGTAATAACTATGTTGAATATTACGTAGTGAGTGACGTAATATCGTTTCGAATATATAATATGGCCGACGATGAGATACACGGTAGTTAAAATATAATTATTTGGGACGCGCGTATGAGTCGCGTCACTATTATATATTTGGGCGTTAAAAAGGTAAATTATTTTTATATAACTCAAATGACTATTTTGAGTGTGCCAGCGTGTCCTTAAGGGTCGAAATAGTCAGAAAACACTACTCGGGTGTTATATTTGGAGTCCGGGGCATTTTAGCCCAAAATGACACCCCGGAGGGGTATTTTAGTCTGTTAGGAATTTTGAGTAATTAAATGGAAGAAAATAGGATTAAAATAGGAACATAGAGTGTTAGTGGTCTGTCAGTCGTAACCTACGTGAGAAAGAGAGAGAAAGAGCGGGAGAACCAAGGAGGACGGAGACCCATTGGAGAACAAAGCCAAAAGTTGGAGATATCTCACAAATAGTTACACCAAAGTGTAGATCGTGATGACAGGATCAAACACATATCAAATTCAATCACAGAATCATATATTCATCCCAATGCAAGTGTTTATCTTTCTCCTCGTTTAGCATATATTGTTCCTATTAATTTAGGTTTGGTGATATAAACTTAGTGCGGTGAAAACTTAAGTTTAATTAGACTGAATTGTAAAGAAACCTTATGAATTAGATATGGGTATGCATGTAGAGGTTTGCCCTTTGTTAGACTAATAAAAATTTGGTAATCTTATGTCTTAATCACGAATTATAATAAAAGTTTTGGAAAATTAAAATTCTGGGTTCATTACAAAGGAAATTTTAGAGATTTGAGCACTTATTGATCTTTCCTTTGAATGTATGAAGATTTAAGCCTAAATTATGTTATATGATGCATCACAATGATTAAGAATAGTTTAATACTATCTTATTTGAGATTATAAGAACTTAGGGTTGGATTTGAGGTTTGAAATGTTAGATAAATCGAATTTGGGGAAGAACTGGGCCTGTTTATATTTCTCGTTCGAAGACCTTCCCAGGTCATTCAAACGACCTCGTTCGAACGAGACTTCTAACGAGAACTCAAATGACCATTCTAATGAAATGATGGAGTTAGTTTGAAGTGAGAACTTCGTTCAAACGACCTTGTTCGAATGAGATCCCGATGACTTCTAACAAGATTCCCGAATGGCTTTTTAGGGTCTGTTCGAGTTAAAAATCGTCCTAGGGCTATCCAAGTGAGAGTAATGACCTACGTCTGTAATGGGTGAATTAAATTCCCAATTATTAGTGTGTTAGGATTGTAATAGTTCTCGGGATATAGGAAGTTTATAGAACCTTGGAGGGAATGTAGGTTCGATAGAGGAAATATATTATCGAATCAGAGTGAGTGGTAGAATTAATAATACTACTTATGTACTATGGAAATCAGGTTGCATGAACGCCTAATGATTTACATAAGTTGTGTGCATGCTTATTACTTGAGATATTATGTGTATCACATAACTATCAACTGGCTATCGAACGGAGGTTAGCGCGTTATGGATGACCATATCTTGTGTGCCTTCGAGGGATTTTGAGTCGTATCACTAGAGCATGGAACCTTATTACGGGTTATCTGTGATAATGATAGTGGTGATGGTCATATGAGTGCGTAGGTATGTGCGTATCCCATCATCTTGGAACTATGTTCGCCTCCAATATGTGTATATATTTTATTGGTTCCTGAGAGAGTGAACATGTTGTCCTTCATGCGTGAGTGTTGCAATGGGGCTAGATAGATGAGTACGCCTAGCACCAGGGGTTTCCTAACCATAGGTGCAGTATTAATATATATTTGTATGTATACATAGTGATATTTATATATATATATATATGTATATTGAATTCCTATTATGTGTTTCATATTGGTCGTTTTATTAAAGTATATACTTATTGGAGCACCAGTTGAGAATTAAGAATGTGATGAGAATGAGTTAAATCTCCTTTAAACTTATTCCTAAATAATATCAATAAACTTTCATCGGGTTATTTAGATATTTATCTGGCATAGTAGTTATACTACGTATAGTCCGGTAGAGTATCATGACTAGTATGGGTAGTTAGGCTCGCTAGGCGTGCACATTAGATGAGAGGGGAATATCTCAAGTGAGTACGCTAAGTTAACATGAATAATATATGTGCTAAGTTAACATGGATAATATATGTGCTAAGTTGTCGAGATGTAGTTGTTGTGGAAGCTATAGAAAATTGCTAGTAGACGCTTCATAGTCTACCTTTCCTTATCTATTAGTTATTCACTTCAGTTGGACATGTCGTCCCTTCCTTTTTTACATTCAGAGATTTAGATGTTTTATTCTGTTAGTAGACTTTTATTTCATGGCTTTAGATTATTGTATGGGATTTTGACCGGATGTTTTTACTCCCGTTCTCTATTTTAATTCAGCTAGTTATTTCCTTATGTTTTGGGGATGAATGGTATTAGCTAATTATTTCCTTACTTGATGATGGTTAAAAACAAGATAAAATTTTGACATCAACCTTTTTAAATATTAGGTGGTTAGATTTAATTAAATAGAATTGATGATTTTCGACAGTGATGCATTATCTGAACCAACAAGATATTCTGGATTTAATTAATAAAGGTCTGATCTACCAGTATTTAATTAGGCGGGGTATAATAAGTGGTATCAGAACATCAGGTTAAAGTGTCCTTAGGATCTTTACGGCTTATTATGTTTCCGCGTAGAATCCTTTGATAAAGAGCCCTATATTTTAGGATTGTTGTACTCTTTATGCATTTTACATTCTTCAGCTATTTTGAGATAATAACTGTAGACTTATGAAACTTTTCTCTCCTTTCAGAGGCCTTCTCGGCGTGCACAAACACTTCCCAGGGATGTTTAGCCCTAGCCTCAACCTGCACCAGCTTAGGGTATGATGAATTCCACTGAAGTTGCCATCATTATCGCTCAGGCGGTAAATGTCGCATTGGCAGTTGTGCAGCAGGCACCAACTCAGGCACCGGTGGTGGCTCCAGTTCAGTCACAGGTATTATCGTCTTATTGGGAACGTGTTAGGGATGCTTTCCAAAAGGCGCATCCTCTATAGGTTTCAGGGAGCTCCGATGTGGTGGTAGAGAGCCAATGGAAGAAGGACATCCAGAGACATTTGAGGATGTATTAGTGCACGGAGGTGTAGAGTCAGATACTGGCCATTTTCAAGTTAGTGGAAGCAACAATGCAGTGGTGGGAGTCTATTACCACCACTGAGGAGAGAGATACACTAACGATTCGAGACTTTTGGGTGCGATTCAATCGCAAATATTTCCCACCGATCGTCCAGATAGAGATGAGACGAAAGTTGGTGAACTTGAAGCAGGAGGGAAAGATCATGGTGGAATATGAGTCAGAGTTTATCAACCTTCTAAACATTGTACCGGATGAGATCCCGACTTAGGAGAAGAAGATTCAGCGTTTTATGGATGTGTTGACATGGAGGATCCTCCAGCATCTGATAGGCAATATCTCATTGGCCACCAATTCAGACGTGGTTAATGCAACACTACTCCACTTCCAGGACCACCATTTTCATCTGACAGAGGTTAGGCGAGTAGAAGAGTCTAGCCAGCAGGGCAGGACAGGAAGAAATGGTGCCAGTGGGGCACACACAGTTCAAGGTTAGCATAGACACAATGGGCAGGGTTCCCAGTAGGGGCAGTTCAGGTCAGGATGTTTTAGACATGGGCAGGGAGGCTTTAGACATGGCCACTAGTAGGTTCAACAGGGCCAGTATGGCCAAGGGAGGGGTTGTAACGGCCATTAGGGTCGAGGATAGCATGGACAAAGGGGAGGACCCTTCCCAGGGAGATGTTTTACTTATGGCCACACTGGCCACAAGCGTCAGGACTACCCCCAGAAGGGTAGAGTCCAGCGGCAGCAGGGTGCTCGCCAGGATCCCAAAAGATCGTTATTTCCTGCATCTCTCCCAGCACCTCCACAGATGCCAGCACTGCTACAGATTTCAGCCATCCTAGTTCAGCAGGGTAATCTTCAATATGGACGAGTCTACAATCTTCATCAGGCCGCAGTCCCGTAGGACCCACCCGTGATTGAGGGTAAGTTTTTTATCTAGGGGACTTTGGGGTGCATTTTATTCGACACGGGGGCCAAACACTATTTTATTGCCAAGGGGTTTGCACATACTATGGGATTATTTTCTATAGCAGAGAGTACAGTTACTTGTGTGGATTCTTCATTGAGTAGAGGTTCAGTGATTTCTTTTATTTATCGGGGAGTGGGTATAGATATTGGGAGGTTTATCTTCCCCGCTGATATGCTTGTATTGGAGATGTTCGACTATGACGCGATTATAACTATGGATTGGCTTGTCAGGTATAGCGCTATGATCGATTATTTTAGTAGGACTATAGTTTTTGCCATCCCCGGTCAGGAGATGTTCCTGGTGGAGATGTCTCGCCCTAAGGGAGGATCGTCCATGCATTTATACTACATAGAGGAGGAGACCTCCAGGGTGGTGGTGGTACCACTTGACTCGATTCCTGTTATTCGAGAGTTCGCCGATGTGTTTCAGGAGATTCTGGGGTTACCACCGAGTAAAGAGATAGACTTCATCATTGGTTTAGCATCAGGCACTCGACTGATATCCTGCGCACCTTATCGTATGACTCCAGTAGAGATGAGGGAGTTACGTGATTAGATTGAACCGCTGTTGGGGCAGGTGTTTATCCGTAGGAGTATTTCACTATGGAGTGCTCCCATAATGTTTGTTAAGAAGAGGGATGGATTGTTGAGGTTATGTGTCAATTATCGAGAGTTGAATAAAGTCATGATACGAAATAAATATTTTTTTCCTCAAATCGATGACTTATTCGACCATTTGAGAGGAGTTGCCTTCTTCTCAAATATTGACTTGAGATAGGGATACCATCAGTTGCGTATGATGGAGTAGGATCTATTGAAGATGATTTTCTTGACAAAATATGGTTCTTATGAGTTCAGGGTTATGCCTTTCGGACTAACCAATGCCCAATCGTGTTTATGGACTTGATGAACAGGGTGTTCAGAGAGTTCCTGGACCAGTTCGTCATCATCTTTATAGATGACATTCTGGTTTACTCGTAAACCGAGGAGGAGCATGCCGAGCACTTGAGGCAGGTTTTGCAAACATTGTGTCAGCATGAGTTGTATGCAAAATATGAGAAATGTGGGTTTGGATGAAGGAGGTCCAGGTTTTGGGACATATCTTTAGTGACAGGTGGATATTTGTGGATATGGGGAAGGTGTCAGCGGTGAGGGAGTGGGGACAGCCCATGACATCGATCGAGATATGCAGTTTCTTAGGCCTAGCCGGATACTACAGGAGGTTCATTCAAGGGTTTTCAAAGATAGCCGGTTCGTTGACATATTTGACTCGTAAAGGGGTGTCATTTATCTGGAGTGACGCATGTCAGTTAGCCTTTGATGAGTTAAAAGACAATTTAACCTCAGCACCAATGTTAGCATTTCCCAGAGCGGGAGTAGAGTATCTACTCTACACTAATGCATGCTTATTAGGATTTAGGGTGTACATCAGAAGGAGGATCAAGATATGGCTTATGCCTCCCATAAGCTTAAGCCCCACGAGAGGAATTACCCCACCCACGACTTGAAGTTAGCGGTGGTGATGTTTGCACTTTGGATTTGGAGACATTACCTCCTGGGGGAGAAATTTCACTTGTTCACAGATCACAAGTCATTACAGTACCTCTTCACACAAAAGGAGTTGAATTTGCATCAGCGTCGGTGGCTTGAATTTGTGAAGGATTATCATTTTGACATCCAATACCACCCGGGGAAGGCTAACGTAGTAGCAGACGCGTTGAACCTTAGGGAGGCAGGGGAGGTGGTTGAGGTGTGAAAAGCGAAATGGAAGGAGTTAGGACACGAGGATACGATGGCTCGATCGTTCATATCTATGATGACAGTTACGCCCCAAATTATTACGAGAGTAGTACAGGCTCAGGCAATTGACTCGTTCTTCCAGAGTCAGATAGTGCATCTTCTAGAAGAGGGGGCCGAGTCTTATACCGTGGGGTCATATGGGGGTCTACGTTTAATGGAAGGTTGGTTGTTCCTGAGGGAGAAGACTTGCGACACGGGGTGATGACAGAGTCGCATAGTTCACGATTTGCGATTCATACTAGTGGGGATAAGATGTACCAGGATATGCGAAGATAGTACTCGTGGAGTGGGATGAAGAAGGATATTATCGAGTTTGTCTCTAAATATGCCACTTGCCAGCTAATAAAGGTGGACCATCGGAGACCGGAGGGACTTTTATAGACATTAGAGGTTCCTATGTGGAAATGGGAGAGAATTTCCATGAACTTCATCACGGAATTACCTACATCGCAGAGGGGTTACGATTCAATATGGGTGATAGTGGGTCGGCTAACAAAGGTAGCCCACTTTCTGTCATCCTGAACGGATTACACTGCGAGACAGTACGCCAAGATATTCATAGTAGATATAGTGAGACTTCATGGGGTGCCTTTCCATATTGTGTCTGAGAGAGATAAAGTGTTTGTGTCTCGAATTTGGGAGAGTTTTCAGGAGGCGATGGGTACGGAGTTATAGCTGAGCACAACCTATCACCGGTAGACAGATGGACAAATTGAGCAGACAAATCAGATGTTAGAGGAAATATTGGGTATGTGCATCATTGATTTTGGCAGAGGTTGGGACCAGTATCTTCCACTGGTGGAGTTTGCCTATAACAACTCCTACCAGTTTACTATCGGTATTGCTCCATTCGAGGCACTATATGGCAGACCTTATCATTCCCCAGTATATTGGTTGGAGTTGGGGGACAACAAGTTACTTGGTACGGTGGTGATTCTGGATACTTCGGCGAGGATTGAGTTGATATAAAACCGTATTCGGGTTGCTCAGGATCGACAAAAGAGCTACGACGATGCCAAGCAGTATTTTCGAGAGTTCAATATAGGGGACCAGGTGTTATTTAGGGAAGAAGAAAAAGTTGGCACCTAAGTATGTAGGGTCATTCCCTATTATCGAGAGGATTGGGCCAGTTGCTTATAGACTTGGGTTACTGGAGCACTTGCATAGAGTCCATGATGTGTTCCATATCTCTTCACTGAGGAGATATCTTCGAGATGATTTGGCCCATACTCACATTGTGTTAGAGGAGATCGACTTATATCCTGATAGCTCCTATGAAGAGGGACAGTTGTTATCATAGACCATAGCAAGAGGAAATTAAGGTCGAACATAGTGCCACTAATTCGTGTTCAGTGGCGGTACCATAATGTTGAGGAATCTACATGGCAAAGCGAGGATGACATGTGTGAACGTTATCCAGAGTTATTCTTGCCAGGTATATTTCTATTTCTGAATTTCAAGACGAAATTCTGTTATTAGGGGGGAAGTATGTAATACCTCGTATTTTTATGCATATTTATTTTATTATGAAATTATGGAAATTGGGATTAATTAATTTAAAGGGAAAAAAATTAATTTATAATTAATCTGATTTTAAGAGTAATAATTACTACCATGAAGAGAATTGGTAGTTATCAAAAATAATTATGTTGAAATCATGTTGAGTAATAACTATGTTGAATATTACGTAGTGAGTAACGTAATATCGTTTCGGATATATAATATGGTCGGGGATGAGATACACGTCAGTTAAGATATAATTATTTGGGACACGCGTATGAGTCGTGTCACTATTATATATTTGGGCGTTAAAAAGGTAAATTATTTTTATATAACTCGAATGACTATTTTGAGTGCGGCACCGTGTCCGGAAGGGTCAAAATAGTAAAAAAACACTAGTCGGGTGTTATATTTCGAGCCAGGGGCATTTTAGCCCAAAATGACACCCCATAGGGGTATTTTAGTCTTTTAGGATTTTTGAGTAATTAAATGGACGAAAATAGGATGAAAATAGGAATATAGAGGGTTAGTGGTCTGTTAGTTACAACCTATGTGAGAAAAGAGTGGCAAAACCAAGGAGGAAGGAGACCCATTGGAGAACAAAGCCAAAAGTTGGAGATTTCTCACTAATAGTTACACCAAAGTATAAATCGCGATGAGAGGATCAATCACATATCAAATTCAATCAGAGAATCATAAATCCAACCCAAGGCAAGTGTTTATATTTCTCCTCTTTTAGCATATATTGCTCGTGTTAATTTAGGTTTGGCGATATAAACTTACTGCGGGGAAAACTTAGGTTTATTTAGACTGAATTGTGAAGAAACCTTATGAATTGGAGATGGGTATGCGTGTAGAGGTTTTCCCTTTGTTAGACTATTAAAAATTTGGGAATCTTATGTCTTAATCATGAATTCTAATAAGAGTTTTGGACAATTAAAATTTAGGGTTCATTACAAAGGACATTTTAGAGATTTGAGCAATTGTTGATTTTTCCTTTGAAAGTATGAAGATTTAAGCCTAAATTGTGTTATAGGATGCCTCACAATGATTAGGAATAGTTTAATACTATCTTATTTGAGATTAGAAGAAATTAGGGTTGGATTTGAGGTTTGAAATGTTAGAAAAATTGAATTTGGGGTCGAACTGGGCCTGTTCGTATTTCTTGTTCGAAGATATGCTAGGTCGTTGGAATGACCTCGTTCCAATGAGACTTCTAATGACCTTTCTAACGAAATGATGGATTTCATTCGAAGTGATAATTTCGTTTGAACGAACTCGTTCGAACGAGATTCCCTTGACTTCTAACAAGATTACAGAATGGCTTTTTAGCGTCCATTCGAGTTAAAAATCGTCCAAGGATTATCCAAGTGAGAGTAATGACCTACGTGAGTAATGGATGAATTAAATTCTGAATTATTAGTGTTTTGGGATTGTAATAGTTCCCGGGATATAGGGAGTTTATAGAACCTAGGAGGGAATGTAGGTTCGAGAGAGGAAATATATTATCGAATCAAGGTGAGTGATAAAAGTAATTATACTACTTATGTACTATGGAAATCAGGTTGCGTGAACATCTAATGAGTTATATAAGTTGTGTGCATGCTTATTTCTTGAGATACTATGTGTATGACATACCTAGATACTGGCTATCGAACGTAGGTTAGCGCGTTGTGGATGACCATATCTTATGTGCCTTCGGGGGATTTTTAGTCGTATCACTAGAGAATGGAACCTGGGTACGGGATATCTGTGATAACGATAGTGGTGACAATCATATGGGTGCATAGGTATGTGTGTAGCCCATCAGCTTGGAAGTACGACTGCCTCTAATATGTGTATATGTTTTATTAATTCCTGAGAGAGTGAACATGTTGTCCTTCATACGTGAGCGTTGCAATGGGACTAAATAGCCGAGTAGGCCTAGCACCAGGGGTTTCCTAATCATAGGTACTGTATTGATATATATTTGTATGTGTACATAGTGAGATTTATATATATGTATACTGAATTCCTATTCTGTGTGTCATATTGTCCATTTTATTAAAGTATATATTTATTGGGGCACCAGTTGAGAATTAAAAATGTGATGAGAATGAGTTAAAGAACCTTTAAACCTATTCCTAAATAATATCAATATATTGTCGTCGGGTTATTTAGATATTTTATTCGGCATAGTAGTTATACTACGTATAGTCGGGTAGAGTATCATGACTAGTATGGGTAGTTAGGCTCGCTAAGCATGCACATTATATGAGAGGGGAGTATCTCAAGTGAGTACGCTAAGTTAATATGGATAATATATGTGCTAATTAAATCAATTTAAGTACTTGCTACTTTTAAACCTTTTTTTCCTGCAAAACTTTTTTATTATTCCTTTATTTTAGGTGCCTATCCACAGGGACACCAAGCTTAGGATATTGCATTCAATTGTCGAGCTGTAGATTTTGTGTAAGCTACAGGACATTGCTAGTAGACGCTTCATAGTCTATCTTTCTTTATCTATCAGTTATTCACTTCAGTTGGACATTTCGTCCCTTCCTTTTTTACATTCAGAGATTTAGATGTTTTATTCTGTTAGTAGACTTTTATTTCATGGCTTTGGATTATTGTATGGGATTTTGAGTGGATGTGTTTACTCCAGTTCCCTACTTTAATTCAGCTAGTTCTTTCCTTATGTTTTGGGGATGAATGGTATTAGTTAATTATTTCCTTACTTGATTATGGTTAATAACGAGATAAAATTTTGACATCAACCTTTTTAAATATTAGGTGATTAGATTTAGTTAAATAGAATTGATGATTTTCGACAGTGATGCATTATCTGAACCAACTAGATATTCTGGATTTAATTAATAAAGGACCGATCACCCGGTATTTAATTAGGTGGGGTGTCATAGAATGTATATATATTTTTTTGAGTGAGGAACAATATACACAAGAACCTAACTCATGTTACTTTTACAAATACCTTTTGAATTTTAGTTGGGATAATTGGCAAAGTTGGGTTCGAAAAAGGTGGCAATGTCGGTTGTAACAGAGTTTGCAACGTAGCTGGTAATGGTGGCAGTGTTGGTTTCAATAAAGTCAGTATTGTAGGAAGTGTAGGGACTCCAGGTAGGGATGGTTGGAGCAGGTTCCGAGCTGCCATGCTACTACGGATACTTGAAAGTAACATTGCCACAATCAAAGCAGCCATTTTTTTCAGAAAATAAAAATACGGGTTTGAGATTTTTGAAGTAGTTAGATTTCCTCAGAATACTAAAGGTATCATGGTGACTTGTGGCTTTTTTGTTGGGAGGAAGATGTATACATGAGTATTTATAAAAAAGATATTAGAAAGATTTGATGACATGCTTAGACTTGTGGGGAGTTTGATGAGATGTGGTTAGAGGGAATGTTACTAATGAATTGATTGGTCCACCTCCCAACCATAACTTTACCACTTTGAAAAATTAAGTGTCCCAAAATAATGGACTAACTTAGTCAACCTAAGTGTGTGGCTAATCAATAATAAGGGTGGCTAGGTCCTGCACGGGCTCGGGTTTGCCCTATATGGTAAGGGGTATGGTATTTGTTTAAATCGTCAAGTCTAATGCAGGCTTGAATGTGTATGTCCAAGACCGCATATTCATAAACTCTTGAAACCCAAGCTCCCCAGCATATTTAGTTAAAGTATTTTGTTTTTTATAAAAATTTTCATAAAAATGATTTGAGATTGATTGATAGGGAATAAATCATATATGTTTGAGTGACTTAGAATCAAGTACTAAAATGTTCTAACATGTCATTTTGGATTGTTAAAGTATTCATTAGCAATGTATTTATCTATATCTGTAATTTATAATATATGCTTTTTTTTTCAAAAACATATTTTTATATGTGTTGTATAGAGTTATAAGTGCATAGACTGTAATTATCTGATTTCGGTGAAATAGTGGAAAAAATTTAACAAATAGGCTTTCATTTTAATTCTATTGGGTGGCATGCAGGAGAGGCATGATGGAAGTCAGCCTGCACCACACGTTCCCTGATTGAAACAGAACTTTCATTCCCTCTGAAAATTCCATCAAATGTGATACTCGATCAATAAAAGGACTTAACATTCCACTTACTGAAGTAGAGTGTTCGGGGATTTTGGAAAAGCCTTTCAGGTACAAGAACTAAGGATCACTGCTAATATAAAAGGTCTTCGAGCCTATCACTTTTCTAGTGACTGTGGACAAAATTTTATAAAGTTTTATTTATTAGACTTTCATGTTAGAGTTCTATATCCTATCGCCAATTTGTAATAAAGTTATGTTTATTATTAATGAAATAATGAACAAGAAGTTTAAGAATCTATCATCCATATAAAAGTGACAAATCTCCATAATTTCCAATGGGGGGTATGAGATTGATAAATCTCCACAATTTTATGAATGAGACGGGAAAAGATTTAAATCGTTCATAAAAGTATAGAGGGTTAACAAACTTTTGTTGGTTCTCACCCCAATGTAATGGGTACATAGATAGACAGAGGCAGAGCGAAAATAGAATAACATACTGAATCTCAAATCTCAGATCAAAAGCATCCAACATTTCATTTGGCGATGATTTAAAGGTGAAAGTGGGAAAGTGAGGGAAAGATGAGGTAGTTTGAAAAGGAACGTGGTTGATGCATTAGTTATTAGTGTAGGAACTGTTTTATCACTGCTTGATGCATAAATTATTTATTTTGTACAGCTACTTCTATATATGCCATTACTTGTTTCAGAATGTATATGGGAGTACATGTCCATGGATTTATTTTAGGTTTACCCCTCACTCAAATGGGGAAATATTATTCTTTTGTTATGGTGGACAAATTATCTAAAATAGCTCACTTTATTGTCCGTAAGAAGATCGATTATGCCTCGGATGTTGTTAATCTATTCTTTGAATAGAGCAAAAATAAATTTACTACGAAATGCCACAAAAAAATATATGGCCATAAATTATTTATTATTTCAATACCTTAGAATGTTCTGAAAGCTTTTCTTTAACGAAGGAATCCTAGGCTGATTGATTAATGAATGGAGCATACTTCTTTGGTGGACGTTTAAGAATCACTGGTCTATCTTCAAAGCTTTGAATCCATGATGTGCAAAGTTAGGATTTAAACTACCTCCAACTCTTAGCCATCTTCGATAACACTTGACTTTTGCTCCTCGGATCGATATCAAACTTTACCTAAAGATAAATAAATTAAACCCTAGTCAAAATACAACTAAATCCGAGTAAAATACATATTTGTTACATATTAACAATTAATAATTAATCAATATTTACCTGTATTGCACTCCATACTTTCTTTTTTTATATATTTAACACTTCATGCCATCTTCTATAATTGATTGGAATAATGGACTTAACTAACAATCCGCAATAACTTGCTAATTCTGTTTTACCAACAACTGTCTAGCCTTTCTCGTTGAACAATTCCCTTACTCATTCTTCAGTAGTTTGAATTTTGATCAATTATTTGAGCTTTGCTGGCCCTCTAGCCTGACAATTGTCATAATTTTCTTCAATATCTTCGTTTTCATAAATCACATTATGAGAATTATTTGAGTCAGCATGATGTTGATTTTCTTCATTTTTCGAATCCATGTAAGAACCAAAATCCTAAATTAGAAACCAAAAAAGGTAAGGTATTTTGATTCATTTTATTTGCTTTAGGAATTCCTTTTCACATTTGTTCTTTCATGCTCATCATAATTTCATTGGGGGAGAGAAGAGGGGACTATGATTTCATTGGGGATAATATATTTCTTTCTAACAACATAAAAAGGTTTAAGTATTTCAAACATTAATGAAAGTAAAATGAGATACAAAAAGGGAGAGAGGATAGAAATATTACCTAACCAGAAATATCAGATATGAACTCAGGTATTATTCGAATTCTGGATGAAATTACCTGAAATAAATTCAAAATAACATCTTAGATAAGCTTCCTTTAACTTTTGTCCTCTTTAAAGTTTTATGTCCATCAAATGGTTGATAGGCATACTAGCTACAAAAATAAATAAAAATAATAAAAAAAGGAGTAGATTACCTTGGTATCTCTGTTAACACGAGTGATTACTAGCCCAATGTCCATTTAGATACTAATGCATTATGGGCCAGTTATTTGAAAAAGATATCACTGTCACTATATACCAATAGATGTATATACATAGTTGGTATATACCAATTTTGTTTGCATTGATACCATGATGTGTGGAAATAATATTTCATGTATTGATAAATAATTAAATATGTGTATGCTAGTTTTTCAACAATGCCATCCTTCATCGTGGAAGCTGATATAAGTGGTTGTTA
The DNA here is from genome assembly GCA_949130495.1 of Sambucus nigra. Classification (NCBI taxonomy): domain Eukaryota; kingdom Viridiplantae; phylum Streptophyta; class Magnoliopsida; order Dipsacales; family Adoxaceae; genus Sambucus; species Sambucus nigra. The sequence goes on along the minus strand of OX422214.1, from coordinate 374,261,117 downwards.
TCAGAAGCAACTAAAAGATCATATATGGAACCTAAAGATCCAAAATTTAGACAATATCATGAATCGACTTAATTAATCGGTAAGTCATTCAAAGGACACACGTATAAAACACAAATAGATGGCAAATTCAGTTACTAGTAAGCCTTAAGAAATCAAAACATAATATAGTGAATTGAAATAAATGATAAGAAATTGATTTACTTCTAATTTAATACCCAAACACATCAAACACAAAACCAAATAAGAAATATGTTCCATAATAACATGCAATCAAATAGAATACTTCCAATTCACATAAAATGATAAATATTTAAGAAGATGATATTTGATTGTCAATCCAAGTCCCCTCAATATCTTTACGTGCATAATTTGATGGACTTTCATCAATGACATCAAAAGATTCAACATTGGGCAATACAGTGATTTGAGTATCATTTCCACCACAATCGACCAACGCATTACCATTGTCCTCGTCATAATATTCCCTTTGAGGAGCTAACAGTGCAATTGACCATCTAGTATCCAATTGATCAGGTACGTAAAAGGCTTGCTTGGCCTGAGAAGCCAAGGTAAAAGAGTCGGATTTATGACCAACTTTACCAAGTTCGATCGAAGTGAATCTAAGTTCGTCTATCCTGATGCTATTTTTGTTCTCAACCCAATCACACTTAAATACTGAAATCTTAAATGCAAAATAGTCTAGCATCCATATCTCTTTAATCACACCGTAAAAAACCATAGCTCTAACAATAGGTTTACTATCCTTCGCATTAGCTACTTGCATCATTTTGGCCACTATGCTCACTCCACTATTTTGGTTAACTCGAACATCATCGCGATCCTTCATTTGATACCAACATTTGTTAATGACATAATCATGGTACTTTAATACATTTTGACGTGGTCCTTGAGCCAACTAAATTAAAGTGTCCAAGAAATTTGTATTTGGGACATGTTGCTCAACTTTAACCTGGTATTTTAAGAAGAGTATTTTAAGAATATTAGTAAAAATAAATTATGACGACAAGATACATATACACTTTTAGAATGCATACCCATTCATGAAACCATTGAATAAAGCTGCGATCAGGATCCTCTTCTAACCATTTTTATTTTTTGCTTTACGAATGTGCATTTTCGTTAAGTACTACATATGCTCCCTACATCAAGTTATGAATTAGTAATGTTTCATAAAGAGGAAAGTAAAATTGTATAGAGAATGTTTTATTTCAATATAATTACTCGATATAAGGTTGAACATCATTAGTGTTATGCAATACATGGAGGTGTGCTTGATTTAAGACTTCAACGATATCAGCACCCCCCAAAGATCTATCATCTTCTACATTAGAAGGAACTCTAGTTGCGTCTAATCTAGATAAGAACTCTGAACAAAACGCGATTGCTTAATCGGTTATATAACATTGGGCAATGTACCCTTCTGGGTGATTCTTGTTCCTTACATAATCTTTCAAAACTTTCATATACCTGAAAATCACTAAGGATAAGACTATGATCATGATGTATATTTGATTGTAATGGAAAAAATTTAACATACTCACCTCTCAATTGGGTACATACATCGGAAAAAAACTGGACCACAAAGTTCAACCTCTCTCACAAGATGCACCATTAGATGTATCATGATGTCAAAGAATTATTCGTGATGGTGGAACGTATTTCTCTAACAAGCATATTGTGACCACAAGATCCTTCTGAATTTCCTTTAATTTCTCCACATCCACGACTTTCGCATGAAGAGCATTGAAAATGAAGCATACTCTAATAAGTACATATCTCACATGTTTTGGCAATACACCTCGTATAGCAACATGACGCAATTGTTGCATTGGAATGTGATGGTCATGAGATTTGAGGTCGTATAATTTTAAATCTTCCATAGAGACAAGACTTTTGAAATTCGAAGAGTATCCATCTGGGACCTAAAGATCACGCAAAGTTTCACACATCATTATTTTTTCCTCCTTAGATAATATGTAATATGTCGGCGACAGGTAAGTCCCTTTCTCATTAACTTGTTGTGCTAACTCCTTCCTTAAACCCATCGTGATAAGGTCGTTACGAATCTTCACACCATCTTTTGTCTTTCCCAGAATGTTAAGTAAAATTCCAATTATACTCTCACAAATATTCTTTTCAGTATGCATCACATCCAAGTTATGTCGTACTGGAAGATGTTCCCAATACTCAATCTCAAAAAATATTGACTTCATCTTCCAACATGTAGCATCTTCATTTTTTACACTTCCTTTCTTCTTTCTCTTCTTCAGTGTCGATCTCTTCCTGGTAACATGCTTCTTTCCCCAAGAGACCTTGATCCCCCAGACCTTCACTAATATTTGTTCTCAACTCAAAGGTTCAGGTCGTGACCCAAACTCTTTCTCACCGTTAAAGGCTTTTTTTTAATTTCGAAATGGATGGTATAGTGGAAGATACCTTCTATGCCCCATATAAATGCACTTACCATAATTTTTCAATCTCTGATAATATATCTGTTCATTACATATTGGACAAGCATAATATCCCTTTGTAGTAGAACCCGACAAATTCCCATATGTATGGAAATCATTAATTGTCCATAATAAAATAGCCCTTAGTGTAAAATATTCTTGTCAGTATGCATTATAAGCCTTCACTCCTTCCTCCCATAAAGTTTTCATATCCTCAATTAGCGGAACCAAGTAAACATCAATGTCATTTCCATGTTGTTTAGGGTCTGATATCAACATCGTTAATTGAGTATACTTTCTTTTCATGCATAACTCTGATGAAAAGGTTGTAAGTATTGGTCATAACCGGCCAATAACTATACCTAGTGCTAGGGAAATTATGTGGATTAATTACATCTGTTGAGATAGCTAATCGAAGGTTCCTTAATTCCTTTGCAAACTCTGGCAACTTCTCATCTATTAGCTTCCAATGTGGCGAATCTTCTGGATGACGCAATTGACCATCAACTTCTCTTCCATTAGCATGCCACGTCAAATCTTTTGTTGTCTGTGTAGATTGAAACCACCTTTTGAATCTTGGTATTGGTGGAAAGTACCATATTACTTTTGAATGTACACCCTTTTTCCCCCCATCAGTCACATTCTTATTGACTTTATATCTTGGTGTTCCACGAGTAGGACATTTGATTCCATTCGCATACTCTTTTCTATAAAGTATTCAATCATTAGGACAATCATGTATTTTCTGATACTCCATCCTAAATATAAATAAACTACGCTTTGCCTCTGTAGTAGATAGAGGCAATTCATTAGAATCTGGGAGCATATCAGCAAATAATGAAAGCAAATCTGAGAATCTCTTGTCAGACCAGCCACTCTTAGCTTTTATATTGAATAGTTTCACTATTGTTGCCAACTTAGTATAATTTTTATAACCTCCATACAATGGCTTTTCTGCATCTCCAAGACAATTTTGGAAATCTTTATGATCTTCGGTGAAGTCTTCATTTAAAGCCTGAACCATATTTATTATGTTTGCAACATCATCAATATTAATTCCATGGTCTTCATTGATAGGCTCATCACATTCCGCACTTGACGTCTCTCCATTATTTTCTTTTTCCCCATGCCAATCCCATGTAGTGTATGTTGGATGAATTTCATTATTGTATAAATGATACCTTATATCATTTACACTCATCTTGAAGATGTTATCGCATTTAGTGCATGGGCGCCAAATTGAACTAGGATCAACCGCGCCATCGTCAATAAATCTTATAAATACTTCAACCCCGTCCATATATTCTTTGAATAATCTATGCTTGGTCATCCATGACTTATCCATACCGAACAAGTATTCTTCTACCCTTTGGTAACAAAACCTAAATTATTAAACAATCAGTCAGACAATGTGTGTGTGTGTGTGTGTGTGTGTGTGTGTATATAACAGTTATCAATGAGTGTACTTCTTCAGTTATAACAATACTGAAACTGACCTCTTCACTTCAAATATACAAGCCATAACATTACTGAAACTGTTATCTTATAACAGTTATAAGAGTTACTATATTTGTATGTTTTATATGCTTACTGTGTGTATCAATTAAATTTTGTATGCTTATCAAGTGAAGTGATTCTTTATCAATTGAATTTTCTCAAGTGTTTCTTTATCAAGTGATGTGATTCTTTATCAATTAAATTTTGTATGCTTTCCTATTGATACCACTATTGTTAAGTCTTCTCATACCAAGTCAATTAGACTTCAGAATGATTCAAGTCCTTAAATGTTTAGTGCGAGTTGACTTTGACGTTATGGATTGAAAGAGGAATTGAAAACTACGCTTAGAAGGGTAGGGACAATGAGGGACTATACTACAAGAAATCCAAGTCCTCCAGATCTACAGTGAAGGTTTCCCTTGTGCGGATGAAAGCATGGGCAAGGGAAATTTTACTTTATATAGTTCAAATGTAGTAAACATGTTAGCTACCCTAAACACCAAAGTTTCACAAACTTGGTTCTGATCAGGCTCCGTCGGAGAAGGTCTAAACATAACTGATGCCTTAGCCATTTTTCGAGGTGATGACTCCACCAAACACTACAAAAGATGTATCGATGATGCAACAGAGGAACTAATGGATTATTGCTCAATCCAAAAAGCGCTCATTTCATATGATAATTTCCTTACAAAATACTCAGATGTGGAGTTTTTTTACCAGATAGATAAGGGTTATACGTTTCACATGTGTAACACTGAGTGTGTGAGTTTTCTCGAGTTTCTTAATCAGAAAATAGATGAGTTGTTAAGCAAGTTAGATAATGATGCTTATGGGAGTCCGAATATATATGTTATTGGAGAGAGAAAGGTAGAAGAATCGAAGAAACCGCAAAGGTTGGTCCAGTGTACTTGGGATATGTCTGGTCCAGATTATAAGAAGTGTTTGGATGATGAAATTAGGAGGACCTCGACATTAAAATCCTGGAAATGAATCACTAAAGAACACTCGAGGCTTGCAAAGAGCCCAAGAAGACTTTGATCGATGCATATTCAACTTTGATTACTCTCCAATTAAACAAATGAACAGATATATAATATATAAAATTCAATATTCCAATAAACATAAACAATCGATCATTAAAAACACAGATCTTGAATTAATGAGTGTCGTGTTCTTTAGCGTGCTGCTGGTGCTCGAGATACATTATACATGTAATTCTGTTTTACTTTTATATTTCTGTTCAAATTCATATATTTATGTTCGACTGTTTTCATGTGAAAGTTATTGATTGCAAAGGACTTGTGGAAAAGACTACTGAGAAGATTAATAACTGGACATCTAAGTGGATTTCATATGCGGGTATAATTCAACTTGTTATAGTTGTTTTATATAGCATTAAAATTTACTATCATACCTAAAAAGGTAATTAAAGAGATAAACCAAGTAATTATAATGTTTTTATGTAGCGTTAATACGGATGCTGCTTAAGAGGTGTTAGGTGAGCCTTCTCTTGACTAGTTACCTCTTGGATAAGACTAATCTCAGCCTTAACTCTCTCTCGGCGAACACATTCGTGTGGAATGTGAGAAATGGTAATTGTGGAGAGGTGGTAGATTTTTTTTTCGGGTGACCATCTACATGTACTATAACCGGCCATTACGATACTTCAAAGGAGAAAAAAAATTCATATGATCGTGGACAGTAGTGATATATCTATCCATAACACTAAGGGAGCTTCATATATAAAGACAAGTAACGGTATCCGTCTTTGACTAATGTAATAAATAACATGAAATTTCAACCAAAACCCAACGGTTTCCAGGAGACATGAACCCTCATTAAAGTATCCTAATAATACTTCCTTAGAAATAATTTATATATTTTACAGATAATTATAAGTTATAATTCACTTGTAGATCAATACTTCCATTGTTGCTCGAGCATAGCTTCTATTTTAACACAATTAATTTAAACATTACCATAAAACTTTAGAACATAATATCATGCCCAAACCATGCAATGAAATATACATCAAAACTAATACGAATCTAACCTTATATTGTTAACACAAAATCCAAACATGCCATAGGTTTCTGAGAAATTAAAGAAAATGTCGTGAAATAAATAGAACACCACATTTTTAGTATTATATTACAGAAATAGAAGAATTACACCACAAACAGTGAAACATCTTATCTAAATATAATAACCTGACTCACCCGTCGTATTTTGCAAGGTTAGTTGGTTTCTGATTAGGATTAATATGGACTGAAAAATATTGAGACGTAATAAGAATTAACTAAATGATTGTCCATGTGAAATGATTCAACTCAAAAGATTCAACACCAGTCGTTTTTTTCCAAATGATCATAGTAGAGCTTTGTATGATATGAGATATGTATAATAGTTATTTGTATACCTTAGAATGTTCAATAAGCTTTTCTTTAATGAAGGAATCCCGAGTTGATTGATTAATGAATGGAGCATACTTCTTTGGTGGATGTTTAAGAATCACTAGTCTATCTTTATATTTTTTTTCCAAGATACTCCCTCATTGAATTAGAGTTTCTCCTATGGCTTTCCAAGGAGAAAAAGTTTGATGCCTCTAAGACATCAAACTTTCGATGTCTTAGAGATGTGATTGGTAAATGCCGCTGGTACGGACCCATTTTCATAAGTAATGTGGGCCCGCACCAGTAGAATTGATAAATCATATCTCTAAGACATCAAAGTTTGATGTCTTAGATACATCAAACTTTTTTTCCTTTTCAAGTCAAGAATTTCCCGGAAGCATTTGTCTGGTTTAGTGATGGGACACCTGTGTATGGATAAAAACCCACAATCAAAGTTAAAAGGCCAAATGGCATGACCCCCACCACTTTGGGTGTACTTCTACATTAGCGGGATCCTCAATTGTAAGACTATGGCTCTGACACATAATTCGTTCCCTGATTATCCGAACATGAGCATTGACTTTAAGACCAGCAAATGGCAATCGAATGTGATCATCTAGACTTAAAATCTTCCTAACATATTTGAAATCTTGGAGTTTGATAGTGGACTTCTTTTCAACGTTAAGAATGATGGTGTCTATACCTTTGGTGCCGGTGATGGCATTGCCCTTTCGAACAACTTAGGTAGCGTATTACACTTGAAAGAGATGCCCATCCGACGAGAACACCGTTATTGCTCTATCATACCTTTCCATCACTTACCTTCTATTTCTTGACTCCTTCCCTTTATTTTCTTTCTTTCGTCAGAATACTACTAATGTTATTGCTATATTCATAAAAAATTTGCTAGAAAATAAGTTGCTTGACATTACTGATATAGTTAAGGAAAAACTATGAGTTTAATATGAAAATGATTCTAAATCATCATGAGTCCCTTGCTCTACAACTTTGCCCCTACATAATAAACAACCGCTTATTTTCTGGTCAAGAGTACATCATGGAAATATCTTAAGATTCATCATTAATCTAGTGAAGTGACCATAAAATATATAGTTCTAATTAAGGCCAAAATCCTATTCACCCAATATAGATGTATCATTTTGGTGGTGCAGAGATACTCAATTGTTTACTTTTTTTGGCACATTATTACAGAAGTTCCTTTACACATTTGTGCTTTAAACCCTTCTAATATAAAAACTATGTCAGTTCTCCCAGTTTAAAATTTTTGATACCCATTTATTTACCTTTAATTTTAAAATGGAACTAATATGATAACTATGAAGCATGGACACCTAAGAGGCACTCAATGGACATAGGCAAGGACACGGATAAGACATGATCACACCATATGGCATGTTGGACATAGAAGGCATTAAAACGGTTGGACACATGTCAAGGACACAATGTTCTAGATGTTAAGTTCTCGCTTAACAACGTCAAGCCAACTTAATCATATTTGTTGCATTTTACATAATAGTTTCAACAATGTATGGGGTTCTTCCCCAAATACGTATTACGATATACATCATTATTTGATATAATTATCAATGATCTTACAAAACTATATCTAAATAATTATGATTCTTTATAATAAAAACATGGCGGATGATATATAGCAATGCTGATACATATTTAATACTCAGATATCACAATCTAAACATCATATGAAAACGCTACATTCAATATCAATATCATTATGATTATTCTAAATAAAACCCAAGCCTTGGGTAAACAGGTCACTCTCAATAGAATCTAACTGCTTTCACAATCAATATCCTTATTCTAAATAAAGCACAAAAATTGGGTAAACAGGTGATGCGATTTGAATAGGAAAAAAAATACCTGATGCAATTTCCTGTAGCTGATCCAAGTAAGACACCTGATGCGATTTCTACGAATTCCAAAAAAAGCACTTGATCCAAGTAAGACACCTGATGTGATTTCTACAAATCCAAAACAAACAAAAAAAAACTTAACCTAGGTAAACATGTGATGCGATTTTGAACGAAAAAAAATACATGATGCTATTTGTTGTAGCGGATCCAAGTAAGACACCCGATTTTTACAAATCTAAAAAAACGTTGGAGCTGTGATTTTCTTGGAACAGCGATCTCTACACCTAAGAGTGATGCGATTTCTATACAGTAAGAGCATCCACAACAAAGATGGAAAGAGAAATCAAGGGATTCAAATATGGAGAACGGGATTGCCGTGATAATCGAGTGGGATTAGAATTGTGGGGGAGTCGTGCCAAACGGGCCAAAAATTGGATTTAGCTTAAACCGTTGTATAATACTTTAATTAAAAGGGTAATTAGGTCACTCTTAGATAAAATGTTGTATAATGGATAACTAAAAACATATTCAGGTCACTTAATTAAAAAAATGATGTAAAATCAAATAGGTCTAATAATTTACAACTATTGACTTGTGAGTGATGTAAATTAATTTTTAAAAGAGTCTTAAATAAGCATTTTTCTTGTAGTGACAGTACTACATACACTGACTTGCTTAAAGACTTTGTATACAATTTAACTATATACTTGTTACATAGAAAATTAGTAATTTTATTAAAAAAAAATGCATCTCTTAACGTGCTACAAATATATTGTACTCTATAACGAACATATTAATTCACACTGTACCTTCGAAAGTACTACAATATTCATATTTTTAAGTTATGCAAACTTGCATTTTCAAAGACCTCGAGAGAACACAAGTTATACACACATTTCCTACTTACGGTCATCCTCATCCCAAAAATATATAAACATACATTTAAGTAAAAAGTCATCTTAAACACATTTCATTACGTGAACAAATTGACCAAATCTATCATATGACATAATAGATAATAATTTTCTCAAATTGTTCCAAATAATCATTTTATTTCAGCATATATATATATATATATATATACATGTAACAACCCGCGTAATTTTGGGCTATTTTAATTAATTTCTGAAAAGTGGAGGAAAATAAAGTTTTTGATAAAATTATTTTTATTGCTCAAATATGTTAGTTATTATTTTTAAAGGCGAGAATTTCAAACGGTTTCGAAAACGGAGTTAAAACGGATTTTAAAATAATTTTTAAATATTTTTAACTCTTGGAGTTATTTTGACTTCCAACTCTTCATTTCTTTGCCTTATTTAAAGGAGTCTTTTGGATTCTAACTCTTCATTTCTTTGCATTATAAAAGGAAGTCGTGGATAACCTTTTTAACATACTTTTGGCACAACTTTTGGCAGCAAATATATTTTATATTCCTCTTCTTTTTATATACACATTGGCCCTTGAGATTTGTGAGTTCCAACCTTAGATTAGAGGTGTTCTTGGGGCTATTTTGTTGGAGGTTCTTGGAGGAGCTTTTGTAGGTCTTTTGAGTTGATCTTGAAGATGTGATCGTTGGTTTCTCATCATAGTTTGAGGTATGGGGTTTTACACAATATGCTCCTTAAATCTCGCGAGTGCCATTCTCTTTGATTTCTTATTAATTGAACTCATATTTGAATTGATAAATTCATTAAAATCTGGAAAATAATTATTGAAATTATTTTAATTCATGTGGTATCATTATATTGTTGATGAGCACGTTGTCATGAGATTTTAATATGGCACGGATGTTGAGTACCCGCCAAAATACCTATTCCCAGGCTATGGCTTGATAAAGCATATGCGGATGGGGTGAGGCCTGGTGACCCATTGATGTGTTGTTGAGAAATTTATTGATAAATTCTATTGAAATTTGCATTTGATTTGAATATTCGTACTCGTGTTGTTACGCCTTATTCAATGCTAATCCATATTTGTTGAGCATCTTTCCTGTCGTATTGTGTACTTCCCCATATTTTCTTTTAGTGGCAGGTTAGCGCGGATTTTGGGGCGCTATGGAGATTGATTTTAGCGAGGATTATTTAGGAAAGAATTGTATTATTTTCATGTATAGAGCTTTGTAGATTTGTATTTTATTCTCGAGTTAGTTATTGTAATTTTAATTCAAGAGACTTGTTGTAATTGAAAGAATTGAGATTAGTGGATTTATATTATTGTGGGTTTATTTAGATGCTCTATACCTTGTCACTTATGAATTTGGATTTATTTTATCTCATTAGCGCTCCGTTCGCTCTCCCCGGGGGGGCGGGGTGTTACAAATGGTATCAGAGCTTAGGTATACGGCAACCCTCGAGGCTTGGGTTTTGGGTTCATTGCGTGGTTAGCAATTTTTGGAGATAGAAAATTTTTAGGTGATATTCGTGATAAGTTTCGAGATTAGAGGTGAGGAATTAGTTTTGGAGACGAAATTATTTTTGGAGATTGTTAGCCTGATTTTTGAGAGTTAGGCATTCGGCCAATTTCGAGGGCGAAATTCCATTGTTAGTGGGGAAGTGTAACAACCCGCGTAATTTTGAGCTATTTTAATTAATTTTTGAAAAATGGAGGAAAATAAAGTTTTTGATAAAATTATTTTTATTTCTCAAATGTGTTGGTTATTATTTTTAAAGACGAGAATTTCAAACGGTTTCGAAAACGGAGTTAAAACGGATTTTAAAATAATTTTTAAATGTTTTTAACTCTTGGAGTTGTTTTGACTTCCAACTCTTAATTTCTTTTCCTTATTTAAAGGAGTCTTTTGGATTCCAACTCTTCATTTCTTTGCATTATAAAAGGAAGTCGTGGGCAACCTTTTTAACATACTTTTGGCACAACTTTTGGCAGCAAATATATTTTATATTCCTTTTCTTTTTATATACACATTGGCCCTTGAGATTTGTGAGTTCCAACCTTAGATTAGAGGTGTTCATGGTGCTATTTTGTTGGAGGAGATTTTGTAGGTCTTTTGAGTTGATCTTGAGGATGTGACCATTGATTTCTCATCATAGTTTGAGGTATGGGATTTTACACAATATGCTCCTTAAATCTCGCGAGTGTCATTCTCTTTGATTTCTTATTAATTGAACTCATATTTGAATTGATAAATTCATTGAAATCTGAAAAATAATTGTTGAAATTATTTTGATTCATGTGGTATCATTATATTGTTGATGAGCACGTTGTCATGAGATTTTAATATGACACGGATGTTGAGTACCCGCCAAAATACCTATTCCCGGGCTATGGCTTGATAAATCATATGTGGATGGGGTGAGTCCTGGTGACCCATCGATGTGTTGTTGAGAAATTTATTGATAAATGCTATTGGGATTTGCATTTGATTTGAATATTCGTACTCGTGTTGTTACGCTTTATTCAATGCTAATCTATATTTGTTGAGCATCTTTCATGTCGTATTGTGTACTTCCCCATATTTTCTTTTAGTGGCAGGTTAGCACGGATTTTGGGGTGCTGTGGAGATTGATTTTAGCGAGGATTATTTGGGAAAGAATTGTATTATTTTGATGTATAGAGCTTTGGAGATTTGTATTTTATTCTCGAGTTAGTTATTGTAATTTTAATTCAAGAGACTTGTTGTAATTGAAGAGAATTGAGATTAGTGGATTTATATTATTGTGGATTTATTTAGATGCTCTATACCTTGTCACTTGTGGATTTGGATTTATTTTATCGCATTAGTGCTCCGTTCGCTTTCCCCGGGCGGGCGGGGTGTTACATTATATATATATTCACTTTAGCATTCTCATAAGACATCAAAAATCGATTCTTTCCAATTTTATATCTATTATTTCATAACGTATATATGGAGTTTTAACTATTTTCTAATATCCAAATTAATAGGTATTTATTCCCTTTCATCAACGAATACCACCAAAGTTTACATCGACCAGGATATTCTAGAAGTCTCATCTTTGAAGAAAAGGTAATACTCTACATTATTTTTCCTAAGCTCTTCAATTTTTAAATCTCACTCATGCTACATTAACTAAAGGGCAATACTGATCAGTATTTCAATGAGAAGTTTTGAAATAAGTAAAATGGTGCCGACTTCTAAGAATATCCCATAAATGAAAACAATAGCTGAAACTTGTGCGATTACATCGACTGCCAACATGGAGGTATGCGAAATAATTTAGTTACTTAAATACATATACACTTTATTATTTACTAGCATTAAAAAATGCATAAAATACCTTATACATCTACAAAACCTACTCATTTCATGAAAATCAAAGATCATAGAGCTCCATACACAATATGGTTGATACTAGCTAGCATGCACTAATTGCAATAGGAAGTGTATTCCACTCTCGACAACATTTTGGTGCGATCGTTGCAACATTGAACCCAAGTTCCCTAAACCGAGGTACGTAAATATTTCACATATACATTCAAAACTATTAATAACAATTTATTTCTCAAAAATTTCAAAAAGATATCGATTGAGTGTTCAAGTCGAGGACACAACGAGCTCTACCACTTTCGTCATTTTCGATAAAGAATCTGATAAAATTCTTCAAATACCAGTTACGCAACTATACAGCGTAGTAGAGAAGGTATTAACTCAATTAACTTAATTTCTCATATTATTATATATTCGTTCTAAAGTTATTCATTGTTACAATTTATAGGACGAGACTGAAATAAAAGTACCTACAGTCCTCAACAAAATTGTTGGCGCTACATATATCTTCAACATCAAACTTGATAAATACAATTTCCAGCATAGTAACTGTAACTACACTGTGATGAAAATTACAAAAGAAGAAACGTTACTGGAACATATCTCCATAGTCACAAATGAAGCTCAAGTAAAAATAATGTATAAACATTTTCTAATTAATATCCATTTCATTAAATATAAATTACCTCATCCATATCATTTATTAGGTCAGTAAAAGATCAAAAAATTCAATCACGTCTCAGTCAGACAATGACCTTTATACCATAGAAAACTCATTGAATAAAAAAGTACGATATAGCGACATTGGGTAAGAAACTAAAATTTATTAATAATCTTAACCTAAACATAATTGTATTGATTACTTTCATGACATTAATTGATTTATATTTACCAGTGACAAAATGATGAAATCTCTAGACACTTAGATGATTCTGAAAAACACATAAGGAGAATAATTCAGGTAATCACAATTTCCTCTTTCAACCATTCAAACATATGAAGTAATCATGCAATATATTTAAATTCTTTTAATATAAAACAACCTTTCACATTTAATTTATTACATTCACATGTTCTTCTTACAAAATAAAGAGAAAATTCTCGAAACAAGAAAGCTTGAATTCTATGGGCGGCCAGATATACATTTGAAGACACTACATTAATTCCTTTCTCCTTAGTTGTAACACTTCAACTTCAAGATTTTGGACTACTTCAATAAATGATATACACTTAAAATTATTATGTATACACTAATTTTCCTCAAAGTTATTATTAAATACCTTGCAACAGTATTTCAATTTGCAATTTGTTCTTGCTATACAGATTACGTGTGAAATTATTCGTGTAACAATGACTGCAATTAATATGCAATCTCACTTATATTGATTACTAAGGAGTTCATCTGTTATTATATGGAATTAGCTTTCTAGCCTAAGTATACATATGTTATGACTATCATTGACCTGACATTTTCGAATGGAAAATTCTTCTAATATATGGAAATAGATCAAACAAACAACTTACTTAGTCGACATAAATTCAATCTCATGGTTGTCTTTCAAAAAATAGTGTTTTATTTTGTGTCTGCCTAAATAAAGTTCAAAGACTATCCAGATTTTAGCATTCACAATCACACATTTTATGCTGAAAAAATATCCTGATTGTCATTTAAAAAGATCAAACATTTTTTTATACTTTTTAAGTAACATACAAAATTGTACATGTTGAAAATAGAACAATTTAGGTTGCATACTACTTTGCTAAATATAATAATCTAATAAACAACTTTTCATGACAAATTTCTACCACTTGGTATTTGTTTCTTATTTCCCCCCACATTATATGAGAAGAGAAAATACAGTTCCTAGGAGGGTATTGACAGAGCTCATTGTTGCTGCTATATCATTTCATTTCAACGTAAGTTCATGGATAGTTATTTGAAAAGAGAGTAAACAAGATAATTTTTAAAATTTCATTTCTTTAATTACTATTGCTAGAATAAGTTATGTTTTTTCGATGTACGCAAATTCGTCCGCCTTGACTAGGAAACTGGCATATCAATACCTCTACTTCACTTTATGGTAAATAAAGGGAGGAACCCCAAAATTCTTCAAATTCTGAAAATCCTTGTACTTTATATTCATTCATTAAAGCATGCATGGATTCGTGGGTACGGGTTTCCAATAGATATTTGCATAGGAAATCTCATGGAACTAAACCAATCTAATAGGTAATGGCACGAACACAAGTTAAGTTCAACCATAATTGATTCTATTCAACGTTACATTCGTGTTTCGTTATCAATGATTGCACACCACATTTCTCAAATTGATCGATGGGCTCATTTAATTCATCAAATCTCTATCACGATTAAGTGTTAGTTTAAGATCAAATTAATAATTAATTGTTATTTTCCCCGTAAAATTGCAGATAGTGAACGCACTACAAATTCAAATGGATATGGAGAGGACCTTCATTAATAGATTTAGGTACAGACCCCAAAAAAATTGCATTATATTCATAGTTTCATTCAAATAAAGATCCATAACAAGATTGGAGATCAAATTTTAGAAATAAATTTCGTTTAATAATCAATCACTATTTTGTTGGTTACACTTTTAGAGGTATGCTGCTATTAATCTATCAAATATATCTTGCTCATTCGGTATAAATAGAAGCATCCTCAATCGTCTAACGTTTATGCCGATGCTGATGATAATGCCTCCGCTGCAATCGGTTAAGCATCTGCAGATGACACAGTTCATCAACACACCTCACGGACTCACGACCGTAAGCGAGGTTGGATCTACCATAGTTGTTTCTTCATCTTTTGGACTTTATTACATTAAAATTTTGTCATTATAGTTCTGAAATTTTTTTCGTAAAAAAAAATATTCTTCGTTTCATTACGATTCCAACGATATAAAATTCATGAAATTTTGACTAGCGTGCTACCTTTAATTTCATAGTATTTAAATATCTTTGCATAGATTATAAACTTTACATTTTCCTGCAACACTACTTGATTTTGGAATGTGGGAACTTGGTCCAGAATAAAACAGTTATATTAATTCGTTTGTCTGGGTTGTTATGTCTACTATTTATAAATAACAATTGTACAGAATAATGAAAATAATATAATTACAGAATTACAACAAAATTACAGAAATGAAACACTTACTTGAAATTGCAGAAATAAAACAAGAATAAAGAAATAATCCGAGCCCTGTGAATCTCACAATGTCCTTAAGACAATTTATTCCCTCAATGTGCTCCGAGGTTTGTGAATATAGTCTCCCAAGATAGAACGGATTTTCCCAATTAATTATGCAGCACAACAATAATTAATTTTCAACGAACTCAAATCTGTGTTTATACTCAACACAACCAAGAACATGCAATGCAGAAAATGAAGAAAAGAATTTTCTGGGCAGAGGAAATAATGCAGTAGCAATTTCGGAATTTTGGAGGGTTAATTTTTTCAGTAGTAAAAACTGAGGGGGAAACATTTTATTTATAGTAAAAGTCTTGACTGTTGGGAACAGTCAAAATCGAAATTAACTGTCAAAGCAGTTAATTTGGTTAACTGCTGACTCTTGGAATTAACTGATTATCAGTTAATTAAAGATTAATTAATTCCGTAATTAATTAATTAAAGCCCAGAAAGTTAATTAGATTCGGCCCAAAAATTTAAGAATTTTTATAAGCCCGAGCCCGAACCGAGCCGAGCCGAGCCGGCCGGACGGACGGACGCGCGCGCGCGCGCGTGTGGACTTTTGACCGAAAGTCAACCCGAGCATAGCTTAGGTCATCTCCCCTTCAAAGATTTGGGATACTCTAAGGCATCTAAGCCTTGTCCATCATTTGGGTTTTATTAACTCATCAATTTTTCACTACACTTGCAATGTGGGACAAAAGTTAAAACATACCCAATTCATTAACTTTCATTGCTTTGTGAGTCACTTTGGGGACATAAATATCATTCATAACTTATTGAAATTGGACATATGAATATACTACGTTAATCTCCTTGCGGAGGTGAACGCGTTCGTATATGGTCCCACAATTTTCGTAGTGTGGGTCCCACTTAAATTTGAGCTCAAAGTTGCTCAAAAATCTATCCAGAAAAATCTGGACAGCTTTAAATACCCATTTAAGTTCCAATTTTCCAACAATCCCCCACATGAATGATATATCGCTATAAATAAAACAAAACAGATACTGATGCAGATGCAGACACATGTTGAGTAAAACTGAAGAATTATTGCATCGGGAGAAGTAGCCTAGTGGCCTTGAACTTTCCTTAGTGATATACTATCGGATTTACTTGGTTAATCAGTAGACTTCACGTCCTTGAACCGTCAACCGTTTTTGTAAACCTAGACAACAGTATTCACACAACAATTCTTCAACACAGTTGGTTCTCACGTTTGTGTTCATTTTTGCCGTGAACACCACTTGGTTCCGCAAATATTTTAGAGAATATGCCTTTCATTATTCTCATAGAAGTGGCCCCCTTCTTACTTACATAGGTGACTTCCATAAAGAGTATTCTGCAATACCCCACTTAGACGTACTAAGATATAGATGTCATTAAAAGCATAACTTATCCTAATTTCGCGGCAGATATGCACTGTCTCATCTTTGGAATGGGTAGGATTAAATATCCTCCAGTGCTAACTGAATACAATGTAGTTCGGTTTAACCATTGAACCTAGATCTTGGGATCTCCAGTCAGCTAGGTTGGGTTGCCACTATATTGATTCTTATTTATTTATAGGCTTTAGACCCATTCCTCTCGATGATCTTTCAACTTGCTCTCGGTTTAAACCTTTCGTTAGTGGATCCGATATATTATCTTTTGACTTTACATAGTCAATTGTGATAATTCCGTTTGAGAGAAGTTTTCTAACGGTATTGTGTCTACGACGAATATGTCGTGACTTTCCGTTATACATGTGATTTTGTGCCCTTCCAATCGCTGATTGGCTATCGCAATGTATACATATTGCGGGCACAGGTTTAAACCAATTTGGAACATCCTCTAAAAAATTTCGAAGCCATTCAGCTTCTTCTCCAGCTTTGTCTAATGCAATGAATTCAGATTCCATTGTCGATCTAGCAATGCACGTTTGTTTTGAGGATTTCCAAGATACGGCTGCACCTCCGAGGGTAAACACATACCCACTTGTAGACTTAGAGTCTTTTGTATCAAATATCCAATTTGCATCGCAATGTCCTTCAAGAACAGCTGGATATTTTGAGTAATGCAATCCATAGTTTTGAGTATATTTTAAATAACCCAAAACTCTCAATATTGCTTTCCAGTGATCTCTTCCTGGATTACTCGTAAATCGACTTAGCTTACTTATTGAGTATGCTATGTCCGGTCGCGTACAGTTTATGACATACATTAAACTGCCGATAATTCGAGAATATTCTAGTTGAGATATGCTTTCACCATTATTTCTTGCTAGATGTAAATTTACATCTACAGGTGTCTTGGTAGGACTAATATCATACTTCTTGAACTTTTCAAGTACTTTCTCAATGTAATGAGATTGAGATAATATAAGTCCATCCGATGTTCTAGAAATTTTAATTCCTTATATAACATCGGCGATTCCCATATCTTTCATGTCAAATCTACTACTCAACATTTGTTTTGTAGTTTTGACAATTTCCAAGTTACTACCCATGATAAGCATATCATCAACATAGAGGCATACAATGACATATCCATTATGAATGTATTTAAAGTAAACACATTTATCGCATTCATTAATTTTGAAACCATTTGATAACAATGCATTATCAAATTTTTCATGCCATTGTTTAGGTGCTTGTTTTAATCCATATAGTTATTTAACAAGCTTGCATACTTTTCCTTCTTGTCCGGGAGCTTTGAACCCTTCAGGTTGCTCCATATAAATTTCCTCATCTAGTTCACCGTTTAAGAATGCAGTTTTTACATCCATTTGATGTATTTCAAGTCCATTAATAGCAGTTGTTGCTATTAACATCCGAATGGACGTTATTCTTGTTACCGGTGAATATGTGTCGAAGTAATCCAACCCTTCCTTTTGCCTATAGCCTTTAGTTACAAGTCTAGCTTTATATTTATCAATTGATCCATCGGCCTTCAATTTCTTTTTGAAGATCCATTTATAACCTAACGGTTTTGAACCTGGTGGAAGATCCACTAGTTCCCATGTATGATTTTGTAATATGGATTCAATTTCACTATTAATTGCTTCTTTCCAATTGGAAGCATCGGGTAAGGATATAGCTTCTTTATACGATTGAGGTTCACTTTCTAACAAATATGTTAGAAAATCCGGACCGAAAGAAGTCGAGGTTTTTGCTCTTTTACTACGTCTTGGTTCATCCTCTATTGATTCAATAGATTGATGAGTACCACTTGTAGTAGCTTGATTTGTCCTTTTAGAAGGACCAGATTCTCGGGTCATGTTATACGGGAATTCATTTTCAAAAAATGAAGCATCCCTCGATTCAATAACCGTATTTACATGAATGTCCAAAATCTCAGATTTACAAACTAGAAATCGATATGCACTGCTATTAGTAGCATAACCGATGAATACACAATCCACGGTTTTTGGCCCTATTCTTACCTTTTTAGGTTTAGGAACCATCACTTTGGCTAAGCACCCCCACACTCGTAAATATTTATAAGAAGGTCTCCGACCTTTCCATAATTCATAAGGTGTCTTGTGAGTCTTTTTGTGAGGTACTTTATTGAGAATGTAATTAGCAGAAAGTAAGGCTTCCCCCCACAAATTTTGTGGAGCTCCTGAACTTAATAACATTGAGTTCATCATTTCTTTCAAAGTACGGTTTTTGCGTTCAGCAACACCATTCGATTGAGGAGAATAAGGAGCGGTTGTTTGATGAATAATCCCATTTTCAGAACAAAATTCCTCAAATGAAAATTCATATTCACCTCCTCTATCACTTCTAATAGCCTTTATCGTTTTGCTTAATTGATTCTCAACTTCATTCTTATATTGTTTAAATGCATTAATAGCCTCATCTTTACTATGTAACAAATATACATAGCAATATTTTGTGCAATCGTCAATAAAAGTAATAAAGTACTTTTTCCCACCTCTAGTTTGAACAAATTTTAAATCACAAATATCGGTGTGAATTAAATCTAAAGGTTCAGTTATCCTTTCAATAGAATGGAAAGGTAATCTAGCTAATTTAGATTCCACACAAATTTCACATTTATGATTTTTATCAATATTGAATTTTGGCAAAAATTCCAAGTTAATTAATCTACGCAATGTATCAAAATTAACATGTCCCAATCTAGCATGCCAAATATTAGATGACTCAATCAAATAAGAAGAACTAGCAACTTCATTTATTGAAACAGATGTTTTAGGGGTTACAGTAAGAACATTCAGTTTAAAGAGCCCCTCATTTAGGTAGCCCTTTCCTACATACATGTCATTTTTAGACAACACAAAGCGATCCGACACAAACACAAGCTTGAAACCATTCTTAGTAAGGAGAGATCCCGAAATCAGATTCTTTCGGATATCAGGCACGTGAAGAACATTGTTGAGAGTAAGTTCCTTTCCAGAAGTCATTTTCAAAGCAATCTTTCCTTGTCCCACCACTTTAGAAGTGGAAGAATTTCCCATAAAAAGGTTCTCCTCATTTTCCAAAGGCTTATAGGTGGAGAACATCCATTTGTTTGCACAAATGTGTCGTGTGGCTCCAGTGTCCACCCACCATTCCTTGGTATTTCCAACCAAGTTACATTCAGAGACAACGGCAGAAAGATTCATATCCGCCAAATCATTGGTGATATTCTCACCCTTAGTCACATTTGTTTGAGAGTTATTTTTATTTTGCTTCTTAGGCTTACGACACTCACTTGAGCGGTGTCCCGGTTTACCACAATTGTAGCATTTGCCTTTGAACTTTTTCTTGTTATGTTTGGAAGTGCCTTCCCCATCATATTTTCGTTTGTTCTTTTTAGGACCTTCAACGACATGGACCTTTGTTTCCATTGGATTCTTCCCACTTTTCTTTTGAGACTCACGGTTGTCTTCTTCGATTCTTAGCCGGACCACCAACTCCTCCACGTTCATCTCCTTACGCTTGTGCTTGAGATAGTTTTTGAACAAAGTCCAAGAAGGTGGCAACTTTTCAACAATTGCAGCAAGTTTCACTAATTAACATTCCTTCAGCATGAATGTCGTGGAGGATCACTTGGAATTCTTGCACTTGCGAGATTACAGATTTAGAATCAACCATTTTGAAGTCCAGAAAACGCCCAACGATAAATTTCTTCATCCCAGCATCTTCAGTTTTATACTTCTTTTCCAAAGAATTCCATAATTCCTTTGAAGTTTTGATAGTGCAATAGACATGGTACAAAGTCTTGTCCAAGTAGGCCAAAATATAATTTCGGCATAGGTAGTCCGAATGCTTCCAAGCATCGACAGCAGCAACCTTTTCAGCATCATCGCCCTCTTGAATAGAGGGGCAATCTTCATATACAAACCTGCCCAGTTGGCAGGTAGTGAGATAGAAGTACATTTGTTCTTGCCAACGTTTGAAGTCAGCCCCAATGAACTTTTCAGGTTTCTCCCCGTGTGGCATAGATACGGGTGCAGTCACACTTGTGTTGGTGACAATCAGTTTCGTAGGAGTAGTGTTCGTACTTTGCGATTCCATTTCTGTTACAAAAACAGAATTTTTATCAATGATAAAATTCATATATAATGAATTAATCAAAACAGAATACAAAATTCTGTGCACCAATTTCCTCCAAATATAATTCACAATAAATGAATTCCAAAAGAATTCAAATAATAATTCAGAATTAAAGTATAATATAAACAGAATTCCGTACAAAACAGAATTAAATATAAAATATGTGTCACACTAAATTTTAATAATAAAAGGAATTCTGTACAAAACAGAATTATAATTTAAAATTAAAAAAAATTAGATAAACAGATTTTAACAAGAATACACAAATAAAATTTTATTTTCTAAAACAGAATATAAAAACAGTATAGAAATTAATATCAAAACTGTTTTACTAATATCTACAATAAAGCAGTAATTTAATTCATTTTATTCTGTCAAAACAGATTTTATTTCCAACAAATAAATTTCTGTAAAAAAAAAATTTTGTACACTAAAAACAGTAGAACTTTTAATAAATTGTCTTAAGATTGTTATGTCTACTATTTATAAATAACAATTGTACAGAATAATGAAAATAATATAATTACAGAATTAAAACAGAATTACAACAAAATTACAGAAATGAAACACTTACTTGAAATTGCAGAAATAAAACAAGAATAAAGAAATAATCCGAGCCCTGTGAATCTCACAGTGTCCTTAAGACAATTTATTCCCTCAATGTGCTCCGAGGTTTGTGAATATAGTCTCCCAAGATAGAACGGATTTTCCCAATTAATTATGCAGCACAACAATAATTAATTTTCAACGAACTCAAATCTGTGTTTATACTCAACACAACCAAGAACATGCAATGCAGAAAATGAAGAAAAGAATTTTCTGGGCAGAGGAAATAATGCAGTAGCAATTTCGGAATTTTGGAGGGTTAATTTTTTCAGTAGTAAAAACTGAGGGGGAAACATTTTATTTATAGTAAAAGTCTTGACTGTTGGGAACAGTCAAAACCGAAATTAACTGTCAAAGCAGTTAATTTGGTTAACTGCTGACTCTTGGAATTAACTGATTATCAGTTAATTAAAGATTAATTAATTTCGTAATTAATTAATTAAAGCCCAGATCGGCCGGACGGACGCGCGCGCGCGCGCGTGTGGACTTTTGACCGAAAGTCAACCCGAGCATAGCTTAGGGCATCTCCCCTTCAAAGAGTTGGGATACCCCCAAGGCATCCAAGCCTTAGTCCATACTTTGGGTGTTATTAACTCATCAAAATTCCACTACTCTTCCATTGTGGGACAAGAGTAAAAACACACCCAATTCATTAACTTTCATTGCTTTGTGAGTCACTTTGGGGACATAAATATCATTCATAACTTATTGAAATTGGACATATGAATATACTACGTTAATCTCCTTGCGGAGGTGAACGCGTTCGTATATGGTCCCACAATTTTCGTAGTGTGGGTCCCACCTAAATTTGAGCTCAAAGTTGCTCAAAAATCTGTCCAGAAAAATCTGGACAGCTTTAAATACCCATTTAAGTTCCAATTTTTCAACATGGGTAACATCAATATTAAATAATTCATAAATGCACTTCTAATATTGCATTAAGGTCTATTAATAAAATATGAGATGCACTATATGTTTTGACTTGGGCTACACCAATTGTTTATTTACTTTCTTCACTAAGTCCACAAATGTCATTAATATCATTGTTTTGCAACAATATCTTAGCTGTTTGGATGTTTGATTGTTGCAATTAATTTCGTTTACAAGTCTATCACACTACAATGCCATCTTGATCAGGATAAACATCACACTTTCAATCATTTTGATGGGACTGTTTTTAAAGATCAGATTACTGTCGAAATATAAGCGGTGGCATGGGAACCTCAGGGATACTTTCTCGCAGGTCTAGCTCAAAAAATTAAGGTTCAATTGAAATCGAAACATAATGAGGCTATTGCAGCGATAACGGATATTAAGTTTGCTAAAAACCATTGATACTGTTCACTTTGTTTTTAAAGCAGAATGCAGAAGACTGATTCAAGTTATAATACCAGCAAAAGAGGACCTTGCAGACATGAAGTACATTAATTTTGCTCAAGACTCCCCAGGTTAGTTTCTTCAGTTGTTCAAAAATAAAATAAAATAAAATAAACGCCAGGTATATCATATTTTACTTTTTGATATTTTCGTTAACTTACACACGCTTTGTAATACAACAGCTGTTAAAAAAATTATACTACACAACTATTGGGGGTTTCAAAGATGTAAATAAAAATATGTTATTCACATTCACATGACCTTATTCCTGTATTTCAGGTACAAGCAAGTCAGCAGGCAATGGGATTATACACAATAATATATAAAACAACTGAAGATAAGTTTTACAAAACAATTGTTCCACCTAAAGTTTAATATATTTATTCTCTTTCTCACGATATCATTTTCGAAGCTCAATAAATGGAACAAATGCAGAGAATCTATAAATACTACGAAAGATTGTACTATGGCCGGCCCTGGCCATGTGCCAAATGGGTAATGGCACAAGGCCCATTTAGATGATGCACCCATGTATGTATATTATAGGGGTCTAAAAATAATTTATATATTTTAAAAATGTCAATTTTTCAAATAAGTTTAATTTTTTAGGCCCATTTTTTTAACTACCCAAAAACAATCTATACAAAGGGTGATTTAACTACTCAAAAATCTCACCCAATTAAAATGGGCCCCTAAAAAATAAGTTTAATTTATAGGGATCCATTTTAGATATTTAATATTTTTATACAATATTTATTTAGAAGGGTCCTAAATTAATTTTTGCACAAGCACTCCCAATCTTAGAACCGGCCCTAGATTGTACAATCATAGCAAATTGCTTTTGTGTCGCAACTAAGTTGTTTTTGTCTAAGGAATGTCATAATAGAATGTCAAACACAGTTCACTTTGAATATGTAATATATTTTTTTTAATGGATAACAACTGTCTACTTTATTTTATATTTGTGCTCAGTTCTTTGTTGTTAGAATATAGCCACTGTTTTGCAAAAATTGCCTTACATCTTTTGGATGGTTGCTTAATAGCATATTTATGTATTCCTGTAATGAGTCGGCGCATCGCGCGAGGTTTTAACCTAGTATTAGTAATGTTTGACTCTCATAAATTGGGTATTTAGGAATGATGACCATAAATACAAAATTTATGAGGTGTCATAGTTAGTATCAAAGCACACACGATCCAGAGCCTTAGGGTTTGTATAGACTTGTTAATTTTTTGTAAAGTCTTTTATTAGTCTATATCATGTTGCAGGATTTTGAACTCTTATGACAGGATGACACGTGGTTCAACGAGATTATTTCTCCTTAGGGAAGATCATGAACTTGAGGAGTAGTGGAGCATAGAAGGACCAAGATTAGGATAATCCATTTAGATTAACAAAATTAAGGATCATTCAAGAGTTTTGACGAGGATGTGCACAAC
Organism: Sambucus nigra; assembly: GCA_949130495.1. NCBI lineage: Eukaryota > Viridiplantae > Streptophyta > Magnoliopsida > Dipsacales > Adoxaceae > Sambucus > Sambucus nigra. The sequence continues at coordinate 374,236,441 of OX422214.1, read as the reverse complement.
ACTTTTTAGAGATAACTAAGTAAGTCGACTTTGTTGGAACTAATCCCATATTTTAGAAGTTTCCTCGTGCGTTAGTAGTTTACATGCCTCAGGTTGGGCTGACATTGAGATATGAGAGGTTCCAACGATTTTTTAGAGAGAACCCATTAGATTTTTTTTATGAGGTTCCAAAGTTTTATTAGAGGGAACCTACTAGACTTTGTGGCTGAATTTTTGTGGAAAAGGATACAATGGAAACTTTTCAAGGGATTAAACTCACCGTGGTGCAAGACCATTCATTGTCACATTTTATCATCTTAGAAATGCTATAATAGGGTGGATTAGTGTGGCTAGTTTCATTGAAATAATTATTTTGTGTATATTAAATGCCAATTTTAGTATGACGAATTACATATTCGTGTCAACTCAAGTAGCTAAGATAAGTGAGAGTTTCTGACCATGGAGCAGGGTTATCACAAGGTTATAGAAAATGAGAAAGAAATTACAAGATTATCAATAGATGCACCTAAGGTGGGGGTACCAAATTAAGGGAAATATAGTTTTTTATTTACTTGACTTTGATTAGTAAGCAAGTGTTGTTAATTAGTTTTATTTATACTCCTTAGATGCCTGTAGATTAATGCCGAGTGCGCTTATGAAATATCAGGGGATGAGATAAATATAAAAGGCTTAGGGAAAAAAATGAAAGATGGTCATATTCATCATATGAAGTAAAAAATATCCATGTTAGAGGCAGTGGGACAAATTACATAAGAATGCTATGAGACGACAAGAGGAACCACGAGAAAGGAGTTTTCAAGAGGAAAAAATTTTGATGTCTTCAACGACATCAAGTTTTGATGTCTTCCAATCAGAATGGTTTTTAAGGGCTATTCTCTCACTTCATTTAATAGCTCATTCTCCCATTTTCAAATAATGTTCTCTCACTTCATTTAATATGAAACAAAAGAGCTAACATTATTTATATAATAAAAATAGAATGTCATTTTTATAATATAACATTTTTTCGTTAATAACAGTTTTTATATATAAAAACATTACAAAAATGTTTAAATGTTTTTAAAACTGTTTTCTATATATAAAAACGTTAAAAAAATCAATTTCTATATATACTATTAAAAATGTTTTAAATATGTGCTATTTTTTTAAAACGTTTAAAAAATGTGTTTTGTTAAACAGTTTTTATATAAAAACAGTTACACACACGCACACACACACACACACACACACACATACATATATATATATATATATATATATATATATATATATATCAAGGTTCTAAAAAACGCGAGGCGTGATTGAGGCGTGGAAGCCAAGCCTTAAGCCTTAGAAGCCTAGGCGGGCCTAGGCGTAAAAAGGAGTGAAAAGGCGTTTCCAAGGGTACAAAGGAGTGAAAAGGCGTTGTTGGTTGTGCAAGAAGGAGGAGGAGACGACCAATCACCTCTTGCTACACTGTCGTGTGTCTCGGGGTCTATGGGATTTGATTTTGTCAGTGGGTAAGATCTCATGGGTTATGCCTTGGGAGGTGAGTGGGGTGTTGGCATCTTGGGGGAGTCCTAGGGGTTGGCAGGGTCCACGAGGTGCTTGGAAGATGGTCCCACATTGCATTTTCTGGTCGGTGTGGCAGGAGAGAAATCGGAGATGCTTTGAGGGGGGTCGAGTTGGATCCTTCGCGTCTACGCTATTGTTTTGTGAGCCTCCTTCTCACTTGGTATAGGAAAAGGCTGGATACGTCGATGTCTTTCTTCCTCGACTTTTTGGAGGAGTTTCAAGTGGTAGGGTAGTCTTTATTATGGCTCAGGCATTTTCTTTCTTTGTTGTGTATACTACCTGTATACGGGTTTCCGCCCCCTTAGGCTGGTTTGTTTTATGGGATCATTTACTTATCAAAAAAAATATATATTTTAATATTTTTTTAACCATAACAAGGTTATTAAAATACAAAAATTGCACATATCATAAAAATATGTCTGAATATATGCAAATTAAAATACTATCTGATTATTTTGGATAAGATAATGGTCCGGTTTGTAAACAAATTCTTTAAAAGGCGACATCGTTTAACTAAGGCATTGTTGTTTTTAGAAAAAAGTACACCGTAAGGGTTTTACAAAGAATAAGTCGTGAAAAGCGTAAGGCGAGGCGTTTCTCTTAAGCCTTAAGCCTAGGCGTGCCCAGGCGACTTTTTTAGAACAGTGATATATATATATATTTTAGAACAGTGATATATATATATATATATATATATAAACAGTTTTTTATAGATAAAAACTGTAAAAATACATTTTAAATGTTTTTTTTAAACTAATTTTTTTATAAAAAGGTTAAAAAAATCCCTTTCTATATAAATTGTTCAAAAGGTATTAAATATATTATATAGTTAAAAAAAGTTAAAAAAAATGTGTGTTGTTACACTTTTATTTAAATAAAAACGGTTTTTTTATATGTATAAATTTTAAACCCGTTTGTATAAAAACAGTTTTTTTATATATATAAACTGTTTTTTTATATATATAAACGGTTTATATATATATATATAATGTTTTTTTTATATATATAAATCTGTTTGTATAAAAAACAGTTTATATATAAACCTCTTTTATATTTTTTATATAGAAAAGTTTATATATAAACCTATTTTTTATATAGAAAAATTTTAAACTATTAAAAAAGTTTTAAATATGTGCTATTTTTTTTTTTAAATGTTAATAAATGTGTTTTGCTAAACAGTTTTTTTTGCATAAACAGTTTTTTATAGATAAAAACTGTAAAAATACATAATATATTAAGAAGTGTGTGTGCGTAACTGTTTATATATAAAACTGTTTAATAAAACACATTTTTTCAACGTTTTAAAAAAATAGCACATATTTAAAACATTTTTAATAGTATATATAGAAAATGATTTTTTTAACGTTTTTATATATAGAAAACAGTTTTAAAAACATTTATATATTTTTGTAATGTTTTTATATATAAAAACTGTTATTAACGAAAAAATGTTATATTATAAAAATGACATTCTGTTTTTATTATATAAATGATGTTAGCTCTTTTGTTTCATATTAAATGAAGTGAGAGAACATTATTTAAAAAGTGGAGAAGGAGCTATTAAATGAAGTGAGAAAATAGCCCTTAAAACCCATTTTGATTGAAAGACATCAAAACTTGATATCGTTGAAGACATCAAAAAAATTTCTTTTCAACAAACTTTGAAAGATATTGGGATATGTGAGGAATGTTTGAACACATAGTTAAGAGATATCCTAAATAGATCTGGGACAGTATGTGCATGATCCATTGATGGTTCATTCGTTGTTTTCAACATTACAACTAATGTTGTTAGCGTAGGCACCTGAGGGATAGCCATAGGATCTTCATAATTTTTCGACCACGTTACACCTCGTTAGTTTCATCCATGTGTGAATTACAGTATATGCAAATTATGTCTCGCGAGCAGTAATGGGATTCCATGTTGTCCTAGGTAGTCTGTTAGCCTAAGGTAAATTATGCGTTGCTTATAGAAATCGTATAAAATAGTTGGGGATACAGTGTGGGGACTCTTGCGATAAAAAAACTCAGATGCCACTAAGTGGTTATGAATGCTTAGTGTTCCACAGGTTGAGATTTGAGCACATGGTAAGCATATGTATATGTATGAGTAGCTATTTCATGGTTATGTTGTACTAAAATATGCATATTTGTTATTTTATGTGCGGTTGTCATGGATCTAATGAGCACTTGTGCCTTGTTTTTTATAATAGGTTGGCTAGTTATGTAGTCTTTGATTTAGGGGTATAATGAATCGTGTAATTCATCATATCCCTGGGCGTTTTGTAGATGGTGATAGAGAATGTTGTTCATATGCAACAAGGGCATGATTTATTCCCTAAATTTATTGGTTATTATATGTGTAATGGGTATTTGATGGATTGGGTGGTGCTACTATTTTCGTCTTAATAAATTTTATTATACAAGTTATGTGCTAATCTGTGAATAGGGATTCACATTCACATAATTGGCCAACACTGGTAGACCTTCGTACCCCTGGGTTATTAAGTTACATATTTTTTCAATAGAATGCTTTTAGCCAATGAAACAATAAATACTTACTGAATTCAAAGATTTAAATTATGCTTGTAAGGGGAGAGTATAATACCCCGTGTTTTTATATCAATAACATAATATTGGGAAAATAATTAAATAATTAACTTATTTAGGTAATTTTAAATAATTAATTTCATTAGACAAATTAAATTGGATATTCTTATGCTAAATTATTGGATTTAATTTATGGATTAAATTATATTATTTTGTTGGGTTATTTTTTGGTTCGACTTTGTAAGAGTATAATATACTTATATGCGCTCACTAATTGGATTGTTATATCATAGTTTCCAAAACAAATTTTGTGAGCCCATCCCTGAGGTCCTTTTTCGACCAAAACATTTCCTCAAAGTTCAAGATCTTGAAAACATTCCATTTTCATGCTTGGATTCACATGATCTCATTTAAGTTGAAGGTAAAATGACCTTGAGGACTTAGTATTTTAAATGGTTAAGAAAACAAATTGCTAAAATCTTTTCGCGAAACCTTTTCTGTGTTTTTCCTTACTAAACATATTAATATTTTTTTTATAAAACTTTGTTTTTTGAAAAGACATTTGTGTAAAAGTCCAATTAGAAGTTTTGGTCGTGAAGACTTATCCTTGCGGGTCGTGAATCCTTTTAAAGATTCAAGGGGAAAATTGTGGTGATGAGTGCAAATTCTTTCGCGAAGAGCTCACAAACGTGAAGCATGACTTTGCCTCCGTGAAGACCATGTCGTTGGTCGTTCCATATCCTTTGATCTCGAAGAAAAACTGTGGCGCCATACGCAACCTTGGGTTGTTATGCTTCGTGTCTGCGACACTTGTGCGACGACTAGATTAAATGATCAACTTTATGCAAATTCATAGATCTTTTAAGATTTTTTTGCTCAAATCACTTTTTTTTATGATGGGACTCTCTAGCTTACATTCTTACATCCTAAGCATGATGTGTCTATAACTTAGCTTAGTTTGGGGTTTTCTCCTAATTTCTTTTATTTTCTCAAAAAAAAGTACAAAACTATATTTGGCTCTTCATCTTAAATTAATCTTCAAATACATGAAAAGAGTAAACATCCTATAGATAAGCCACATTTTTTGTTCTTGCTTTTTAACAACTAATAACCTTTTGAAAGAAAAGAAAGATAGGCTAAATCCATTGAAAATTATTGTGATAGTGTAGTTCATCAGGAGATTATTCATCTGGAAAGAAGAAAATGTTTGAGTTGGATCAAGGGAAATAATTTTGATCGGTTGATTAAGACATCGAATATGTTAAGATTTTCGTCGATGTGACCAAGGTATCAAGCTTTCCAGGAATTGGTGGGAAAAGGATAAAGTGTGTGAAAGCATGCGCTTGAGAAGGGGTGCTATAGTATACAAGACTCAAGTACGGAAGAAAACTGTTGTTGAGTAAACACAAATTACCTACGAGTTTTATAGGTTATTCAAGTAGGGACCAATTCAAACTTTTCGTAAAATTATTAACTCTACTAAAACTGATTAAGATTTGTAAACTCAGTTTAAGTCCTAATTATTATCTTTAGTTAATCTAGGTGATTTACAAGATAATAATCAATTCATTTTTTAGACGGGTTTCTAATTATCTAACCTACTTTTTCGTGTGAGGTGAGATGTGAAAAATGTAAAGCACACGGTATTTATTTTACGTCGCAAAAACTCTTCCCCGGGAAAAACAACGGACTCTTCTAAGAATCAACCTAGTCTACTTCCACTAAAACAATAACGAATTAGGAATAAGTTACAACAATCAAACGACAACGAAAGAAGATAGATATAGCTATTACCTCACTTGGACCAATCTCCCTCTTGGTTGCTTCTTCTGATCTCTCTTTAGTCTGTCCGCTTGACTTTGCGTTCTTCACGTCACAGCTTCTCCCGCTTGCTCTCCTTATCTAAGGTTCGTCTCACTATCTAATGTGTCCTGGTTCTTAGTGAGGTATTTGCGTGCTGTGTGCTGTGTGATGTGTGCTATCCTAGATGACACACCCACACTTAATGATATAACCGAATACAATGCAACAACTTTCTGATCTCCTAGATATTAGTCTCAACTCTTCTATTATGTTCTTCTGTTTAAATCAAGATTTCTTGATTTAACACAAGCTTAACAAACTTCTTTATACAAAAATTAAAACAAACGGAGTTGATCTAACATATACACAACAATAAGTGCCTACTTGAGTAAATGGGGTATAGTGAGTGATTTCTAGGTGATATGCACATGAAGAATCCTGAAATCATTTCCCAGATCAAGCAATCATATACACAGAAACAATATGACTAAAAATATATATAATCAAGTTTATGTCCAGTTTTAGTCCAAATTCGAATATAGGGACAGTCAAGATAATTTCTAATAAATTCAGTCCTTACACAAAATAGGTTCAAGTTTCTAAACTTCTTATAGACATAGCCGTATTTCAAAAAATACTTTCTTGAATGATTTTAAAATAAAATGTTTTAAAACAATGATGAAACTAGAACAACAATTTAATCAATATAACCAAAATACACAAACAAGATTTTGTTTGGGTAGTATTCTATTTATAGAGTATAATAGCAACAATTCTACACGAAAATAGATCTACAAGAAAACAGATCTAAAAGCACATATACACCAAGAAAGGAATACTTACAACCATTTTATCCTTTCAAAACAAAAACGAGAATAGGGGGTTCTAGAAAAAATCACCATGAACATGAACCTCAAGAGCTTTTAAGTATATTGAAATGAATCAATACTTATTCACGACAAACACACTTAGAAAATGTATCTTGAAAACTTGAAGTTTATAAACTCTCTCAAAAAAAAATTGGCAGAATTTGGGCGCAAAAATATATTTCACAGATATAAAAAATGATACCCCAAGTACTTGTATTTATAGACTACACAAGTGTGTGTTGATTGGTGTAAAACAGGTGCACAAGGATTATGCAAAAAGCACACATGGTCATAGATTAAATGTAATCATGTGACTAAGCAAAAAACACAAATATACACCATAAAATTTAGACACGTGGAGTGCAGGCTGTAACAAACTAATTTGCATAACAGAATCGCAAACAGATATTATTATTAAAATGGAAACGATGTCGTTTTAAAAAATAGCTTTGGCTTTTAGAAACGAAACCGTGGGCCAAAACAGGTGGTTTCGTCGTCGTTTAAAACGTTTAGGTCGACAAACCTAAACGGGAATGTCGTCGTTTAAAACATTAGTTGTATGATCTATTTCCATTACAATATTACCGTTTGAATATTACGGGAACGACGACGTTTTGACAAAATGAGAAAACTTCAACAACTATTATACACAGATTCAAATATAGGTCGAGAGCTATAATTCAATAGCTATATCAGGACATGGTCGATTCTCTTATAATAGCTAAGGCTTTATAAAACAAAACACCTTCTAAGGTCAAAATTAATAGGCGGTCAAATCCATAACAACTAATGGCATGGGAAATTCATAACAGCTAATGGCATGGTCAAATCGTGTACATTCAACACGCCAACTACTATTCTAAATAAGGGCCACGCATATTCAATACATACAAATTAACATACACATATATAATACTAAAATATCATATATATATATATATATATATATATATATATATATATCACACGCATATGCACATAGACAAACTTATATTTAAAAAAGTTATTTTCAACATCAAAATTTAATCCTGAAAAATTTAATTCATATGAAAATATTTAATCATATTATTAATTTCCAAAGTAAAATTTTAAATTATTTTAAAACTTCCTTTTTAATTACAAAAAACAAATAACTATTAAAAATAATAAAATGATATGCAGTGTCGTGTAGTTCGTCCTATGTGACTGAAAATCTATGAGCTATAGAGAGTATGGGAATTGTCTTTTTTGGGAATGCTAGACTAAGTCGAGAGCTCATTTGATGTAGACGGTTATAGAGAGCTTGGCGTAGGTAAAGTAGACACGACCTAATTATAAAAATATTTTGTCAAAATTCAAGTCCAATTAGATGAAGATCTATATAGCTACAGCACAAAAAAAAAAACTAAGTGTGCTCTATATAGGTACCTTCAATGTGAGTTATCCCATTGTGTGACTGTAAGGTGTCTATCCCCACTACAAATCTTTATCAGTTTTAAATGAGATTTTTTTATTTGGCTTCAGATTGCTTCTCATTTAGTGAGTTTTTCCCCCTACATCTGGTGTTATCTGTTGACTTACATTTTCGCATGATTTATAACTCAAATGTGTGATTAAGTTTAGAATTTAGCTTGTTATATCATTGGGAAAACATTTCACAAAAATCTTTAGGGTGTTCTCTTTGGTTAAGCACCAATTTAAATCTCTAGAGAAATTTTTAATTTCGTTTATGCTCAGTTTTGGTACGTAAAACGAATTCACAACTTGTATATAAGAAAGTTCTCTTTTTAGTACGTCTAATAACTTACAGGAAGATCGCTTTTTAGGTTAATATGGAGAAAACTTTTATGCTAGTTGGAAGGGACGTCTTTGAATACATCTATCCTCATCCTATTATATTTAGATCTTTGGACAGTATGAAGACAAAATAAAAGGAGGTGAGTTAATCTTTATTCTGAACGTATGAGAGTGTTTCTATGATTGAAACTTTGTCTTCTTGGGATAATAGTTCCGATGACCTTAGTTTGGAAGAAGATTGTGACCTACAACTTTCTTTCGATAAACTTTTTTTTTAAGATGCCAAATAAATAGTTTTTTTTATTGAAAGTCTCCTGTAAGAGAAAAATGACCAAAGGAGAAATGATTTCTTTAAAAGAGAAAAAACAAAGATCGAGTATTGTGGAATCTCAAAGGTGAACTTTAAGAAAAAAATCTCCTTTCTATGGAGAGAGATAAAATTATTTTAGCATAGAGATTAAATATTTTACAAACCAAATTATGAGAATGTAAAAATTCTAATAATTATTTAAATGAAAAGTTCATATCTATTGAGAACAATATTCTCTCCACTAAAAGTGTGAATCTAGATTTAAAAGGTAGATAAAAGAAGTTGGGAAAAATTCTTTTATCACACACTCAATCTTCTAATGACAAAATTGGAATTTAATAAAATAAATTTCGAAATTTATCCAATAAGAAATTCAAATCCATGTCTGTCATATCTTCTCATAAGACTCAAGATCCTCCAAAGTCTCTTCCACAAAGGGAGAAGAAAAATGTGTTGAAGCTTCCTAATGAAAAGGTCCAATGGGTTCTGTTTGAACGCACATGTTGCAAGAAAACAAAACATTTGAAAGAATTTATTTTTAATCTTAGAAAATCTACCGATGTGACTAAGAAGCCCCATAGTTCAACCATTAAGGAAGTTAATTAGTTACGATATAACTTAAATACCTTTTTGAAAAAATGAAAAACAATTTTGTTTAACATTGAAAATTTTTCAAAATTTGGGGAACTAAAATTTTCACATCTCTTTGTAAATCCAGTTATGGGTCTTTAAGTCTGTGAACATCCATTACCATACAATATGGAGAGAGCTTTGACAAGGTCAATATCGTTAGCTGCATAAAACTGATCACGTAGGAAGGAACATGGCAGCTCAGTGTTTTCGTGCTAGAGGTATGAGCTTCAAACTGGTCAAGGAGTCCACAGGCAGTGATTACCAGTTTAGATTGAGTTCCAGTGGTATGAATGGAGTCAAGGAGATTGTTTTGGTCAAGGGGGAGGTGCTGTGGCTGAGCTCCTGTCTTTGGAAGGCTTCCAAGCTTACCCGGAATTTTTTCCAGATGAGACAATATGCGGGCCGTAAGATCATGGCGTTCTCTTCTTGGAATGGTAATGAAGGCTACTTTAACATTGTCATCAGGAAGATCGCTTCGAGAGTTCAATTTCAGATACCGGAATGCTCCCCGGGGAAAGGATGGACGGCAGTATGTCATGTATTCAGGAGGTTGGAAACTTTGGTGTGTTGTAAGAAGCCTAGTATTAAGGACAAGATTTAGGGGAAAATGGTAGATGGAAGAACGTATTTAGAGGCAGCCTTGGTGGAGCCATGGCCGTTTTCAGCTATTAACATCTCATCAGACCCCAAGCTGGGGGCGGACCTGACTGTAGTAGATGACTCGTGTAGTTCAAGAATTAAGTTCTTCCAAAAAGCTTTGGTTGGTCAATTTGGAAGTCCGCAGAGCTCTCCTCCGGGGAAGGACCAGGTCTTACGCTGGGCAGAGGCTAATTGGAAACCTGTGGGTGGTATTCAAGTGAGATACCTCAACTCCTCCTTATTTCTCTTTATGTTTGCTTCTGTAGAAGAAGGAGATAGAATTCTGGGGGGTCATGGATGGATGTTTGAGGGGGAACCAGTTTGGTTAAAAATGTGGCATCAATTAACTGGGTTCTCGTCTGTTCCAAGTGACTTGGCTCACCGTTGGATCCGTGTGATGGGTCTACCTCTCCATCTTTGGGGGGATGAAGTATTTAGAGCTATTGGAGAGAAATGTGGAGGTTTCATCAAAGTTGATAATGCAACGGTGACTGGAGTGGAAACTCAGTGGGCGAGAGTTCTTGTTCGTGAGTCTAAGATTATTCCGGCCAAAATCAAAATTGAGGTAGGGGGTGGGTATTTGTTTTGACTGTTTGTGAGGAAATACAGGAGTGTTTTTCTGGTGAGGAATTTGCTAGTAGAGAAGATGAGTTGGTGTTTGTTCCACGTCCGGGTATGGCTCAAGGTAAGTTGAGGCTTCAAACCTCTCACTCCATTACTGGTTATGAGAGGAGCGATTCGGAGCTAAAAACGGGCAGGGGCGGTGTGATGAGGTGGCTAAAGAGGAGCGGCAGGAGGAGGTTGCCGGCGACAGTGTTGGCAGCGGAGAGGTGACGAGGATGGCAGATGGCAGGTGTGGGGGGTCTGCGTTTGCAGAGGGGGTGGCCGCGTATTGTCCGGGGCAGGAGGTGGGTGTCATTGGTCCCAGCGTTGCTCCTTTCTGGACAGAGGGAGGTCACATCCATGGTTTAAGGAAACTTGTACTTACAAGTAATAAGGAAGATATGTTACAGGGAAAAGCGTCTGATGTGCATGGGAAGGCTTTACAAGGGTCAGGTGATGTGGACAGCCATCTCAAGTCTAGGGCCGCTCAAGAAATTTCGGTCAAGAATAATGGCTGTGTCAGTGCAGAATTTTATGCAGCCAAGGGTAATAAACAAAAGGGTATAGGCAAGGTACCCTGTAGCTCTCTAGCTACATTTTTAAAAGGGGCAAATTCGGCTAAGGTGAGTAAAGTGACAGGGTATGGGGAGATTCAACCAGAGATAGGTTTGGTTCAAGAGGCGGATAAATTGGCTGAGGTCAAGCACTTGAGTGTGGTCGACAACAGGAAGTCCTTTTTAGGAGAATCGTGTGTGGAGCCTGCTAATATAGGTACTTTGTCAATTGACTTAAACTTAGAGGAGTTAAATAAAATCGAGGCTCTAGTTTGTATGGACACTGTGCCGTCAAAAACAAGTTTTAGTAATAACAAAACTTTGTATGTTGGTAATGCCATGTTAGGGCTTAAAAATATCAAGGCGCTCAGGAGCTCGGGAAAAAATGGTAAAAAAGTCTTGGCTTCGAGAAAGGCGGGCGTAAATAAAAAATTACCCAGGACGGAGCATAAAGTGGAGGGTAAAAATAATAAGGGTGGGGCATCAGGGCTAGTCAATAGTAACAAAGTTGTCGTGATGGCTAGTGAAACTACTTCCTCGGCTGGAAAGGGGTGCGGAGTGTTACGAGCTAATCAGTCACCGAATAGAGAGGGAGTTAGGGGGGATGGTTCGAGTATTGAGGATTTGAATAATTCCCGTCTGTGGGTGGACATTGAGATCCCGGATCATGAGGGTGATGATAGGGGAAGTGAGCAAGAGGTGTGGGACGAGGATCCGGTGGGATGGAAAGAGGGCATGATGGAAGCTATTAGCAAAGACTCGGGGGTCGCTTTTGAGGGATTCGAGAAAGAAGCTTGGGCTTTGTTCGAAAAAATTGAGAGTAGAAGTGGGGTCGGGGAGAGGGAGAAAGTTAACGAGGTGGAATTGGTTTAAAGTCTCTTAGTAAAATGAAGCTTCGTATTATTTCGTGGAATGTTAGGGGGGTGAATGACAGAGACAAAAGGGGGGTTATAGGGGGTGCCATTACTAGGTGGAAACCCGACATATTGTGTCTACAGGAGACTAAGATGAGTTATATGGATGCTAGTTGTATCAGGTCCATCTGGGGTGGGAGGGGGGTAAAATGGGTGAGCTTAGAGGCTGACGGTGCTTCGGGAGGGGTGTTGATTTTGTGGAAATCAGAAGTAGTTGACTTGCTTGAAACCATGAAGGGTGGATGGACCCTTTCTTGCCTTTTTAAAAATATTGAAGATGGTTTTACGTGGAGCTTCTCGGGTATTTATGGTCCAGTGGAGGATGCTAGTAGATGGGAATTGTGGGAAGAATTGGCAGGAGTCAGTAGGGTTTGGGATGTCCCTGTTTGTATGGGGGGGGGGGGATTTCAATGTGGTGAGGTTCTCAGGGGAGAAAAGTAGTGGAGGAAGAATCGATAGGTATATGCGGGATTTTTCTGATTTTATCGATGACTTGGAGTTGATGGACCTTCCATTGGTGGGCGGCCTTTTTACTTGGTCTAGCTTCCGGGATAGGCCATCCATGTCTCGACTGGATCGTTTTCTTGTGTCCAAGGAGTGGGAAGAGCATTTTCCTGGGGTGGTTCAGTCCTCTTTGCCTAGGGTGACCTCGGATCATTGCCCCATCCTTTTAGAGTGTGGGGGATGGGGGAGGGAATTTCGCCGTTTCGATTTGAGAATATGTGGCTTAAGGAGACTGATTTTGTGAGTAATGTAGGAGTTTGGTGGTCTAGTTATGATGTGGAGGGGAATGCTAGTTTTAGACAGGCCTCTAAATTGGGCTTACTTAAGGAAGATTTGAAAAAGTGGAATAAAGAGGTATTTGGGAACGTTCGTCTGGGTAATACTAGTTTATTGGAGGAGGTAAGGAGGCTCGATGAGAAAGAGGGGAGATTAGGTCTCTCGGAGGAGGAAAAGAGTTTTAGGGAGGTGAAGAAAGGGGAGATTGGGAAGAGGCTCATTCAGGAAGAAATTAGTTGGAGGCAGAAATCTAGAGCGTTGTGGTTAAAAGAGGGTGATTTAAATACTAAGTTCTTCCACAAGGTGGCCAGTTCTCATAGGCGAGGTAATTATATTCGGAATATCAAAGTGGGGGTGTGGTATTTGAAGAGGGTAGAGAGGTTAGGGGGGCCATCTCTCAGTTCTATGAGGGATTGTTCAGGGAAGAGCATGAGTGGCGGCCCTCTCTTGATGGGGCTGAGTTTGCGCGTATCTCCTCGTCTGATGCGATTGGTTTAGAGGGTCTTTTCACCGAAGAGGAGGTGGTGAGGGTTCTGAAATTGATGAGTGGTGACAAGGCGCCTGGTCCCGATGGTTTCTCGATGGCATTTTTTCAGCAGTGTTGGACCGTGATCAGGAGGGACGTGATGGATTTTTTCCATGAATTCCACGACAGGGGTTACTTTGTGTCGAGGTTGAATGCTACTTTTATCACCTTGATCTCCAAAAAGGGGGGCTCGATTGATATCAGGGATTTCAGACCGATTAGCTTGATTAGTAGCATCTACAAGCTTCTCGCTAAGGTGTTGTCAGTTAGGCTGAGAAAGGTTATTGATCCTCTTATTTCTGAGTCTCAAAACGCGTTTGTGGGAGGCAGGCAGATCCTTGATGCTGTTTTGGTGGCTAATGAGTGCGTGGAGTCCAGATGTAGGAGTGGGCGTCTGGGCTTAGCTTTTAAGCTTGACATCGAAAAGGCGTATGATCATGTCAATTGGGATTTCCTTATGTATTTGTTAAGGAGGATGGGGTTCGGTGATCGATGGTGTCGGTGGATCGGGAGGTGTGTTAAGACGGCCAGATTTTCGATTCTTATTAATGGGGTGCCTGAAGGATTTTTTGCGAGCTCTCGCGGGCTTCGTCAGGGAGACCCGCTATCCCCCTTCCTATTCATATTGGTCATGGAGGCGTTTAGTCGGATGATGGGAATGGTGGCCCAAGTCGGGTGGATCAGGGGGTTCTCTTTGGGGACTCCGGGTACTAATAGGGTGTCTGTCTCACATCTGTTATTTGCGGATGATGCGATTATTTTTTGTGATGCTGATCAAAGGCAAGTGCGTGCTCTAAAGTTATTCCTTATTTGTTTTGAGGCGGTTTCAGGTTTGCGAATCAATGCGGGGAAGAGCGAGGTCATCCCAATCGGGGGAGAAGTTAGGGTGGAGGAATTCAGAGAAATCATAGGGTGTAGAATTGGGCATCTTCCTAGTACTTATCTTGGATTACCGCTTGGAGCAAAGTACAAGTCAAAAGCTATCTGGGACCCGGTGCTGGAAAGAATGCGTAAAAAATTGGCAGGATGGAAGAATGGGTTTCTGTCCAAAGGGGGGAGACTCACGTTGATTAAGAGTTCGTTGTCCTGTTTGCCTACTTATTATATGTCCATTCTACCTTTACCCGTGGCTGTTCGTCTTAAAATGGAGAAGCTGATGCGAAATTTTCTGTGGAGAGGCTCGGAGATTTGCTTTAAGCATAGTCTGGTTAGGTGGGAGGACGTGTGCAAGCCGATTAAGGAAGGGGGGGCGGGTGTGAGAAACTTGGTTTATTTTAATAAAGCTTTGCTGGGGAAGTGGCTATGGAGATTTCCTCGGGAGGAACATAGGTTGTGGAGAAGGGTGGTTAATGCTAGAGGGGGTGGTACTTGTTTGGGGTGGGGGCCGTTGGTGGCGCCCTTTCCACATGGAATGGGTTTGTGGAAACATATAGCGAAGTAATGGACGTCTTTTTCCGATCACACCGAGTTTTCTCTTGGGAGAGGCGACAGGATCAAATTCTGGAAGGACAAATGGGGAGCACAGGGGTCTATTCACGAGCTCTACCCTGGGATGTTTAACCTTGGAGGAAATCAAGATGGTTTGGTGGTAGAGCACTTATCATTTAATGGGGAGAGTGTGACGTGGAACCCTCAGTTCAGAAGAAGACTTTGGGATTGGGAGTTGCAGGAGGCGGATTTGTTCTTTGAATGGTTGGGTTCGGCCCCCCGTCCGACGGTTAGAGAGGATTCCCTTAAATGGAGGGGGGGGAGGGACAGGGGTGTTCTCGGTCAGAGGGTACTATGAGATTTTTAGCGGTAGGAGGAATACTAGGGAACTCTTCCCTTGGAAGAGTATTTGGAAGGTGAAGGCGCCACAGAAGGTGAGGTTCTTTGTGTGGACTGCAGCTAGGCAGGCTATCTTGACTCTTGAGGGCCTTCAAATGAGAAGATACCGTCTGGCGAGTCGATGTTGGTTATGTAAGGAGGAGGAGGAAAAGACCAATCATCTTCTTCTTCATTGTAAGGTGACGAGAGGATCGTGGGAATTGTTTTTTGCCATTTCTAGTACCACTTGGATTATGCCAGGGACTGTTAGGGCTCTCCTTGATGGGTGGAGACCGTCGTGGGGATGGTCGGGGGATAAGAGTGTGTGGCATTTAGTTCCACATTGTATATTTTGGACGATTTGGAAGGAAAGGAATGCGAGATGCTTTGATGGTATTGAGACGGCTCCCTCGAGGATTCGTTTTATATTTTTGAGCATGCTTCTTAGTTGGAGGAAGGAAAGATTCGTCGTCTCGACTCAGGAGGTCATTGAGTTTGTCGACGGGTTTCACTCTATGACGTAGGCTGGCTTTCTATGCGGGATTTTGTTTAGTCTCTTCCCATTGTTCTTGTTCATTTCGGTTTTTGTATACTTCCTGTATACGGGTTAGCTCCCTTAGCGATGGTTTTGTTATATATCATTTACTTATCAAAAAAAAAAAATTCAAAATTTGAAAATGTTAAACTTAGTCAAATGAATTGGATAAAGATGTCAAGACCAAACTTATAAAATATCTTTGGTCTAACAAGAAAAAAATGAGACTTGTCATACACACGGCCTTAGTTGATAATAATGTCTCACGATGATATTTTGATAATGGGTGTTTTAGGCACATGACTGGTGCTAAGTTATTTTCCAAAATTATGAAAGAGAAAATATGCTCAATCACTTTTGGTTATGGTAGCATGTCTATACTTTTAGCAAAGGGAATAATTATTATCACTGGGCTTCCTAATTTAAACAACATCATTTTGATGGAAGGTTTAAAGGCTAACTTGCGTAGCATTAGCCAAATGTGTGATGATCATCACAATGTGATTTTTACCACAAACAAGTGCAAAGTTCTAAATATTAAGGCTAAATGAATTTCGTGGAAATAGAACTTTAGAGAATTTTTGAATTATTGATAAATATCCCAAGGTTTTTACAATAGTGTTAGGGAAAATGTAGAAGATATTGCACACAAGCGGCTGGGTCATTTGAACTTTAAAGATATCGGAAATATTTTTAAGAATGAGCTTGTTCGTGACTTACCTCATTTTAGTAGACTTATTAACACATATGTGATATTTCGCAACAGTTAAAACAACTTCCAAATCCACATAAGAAGTTGAATATGATTTCAACCTCCTAAGGTTTATGTCTCTACCAAATAGACCTGAGGTGTTCAATGAGTATAAAGAGCATAGGTGGTAAACATTATGTCATTATGATAGTAGATGATATTTCTATGTTCAATTTGTGGGGGTTTTATAGTATGTCTGGTGCTAAGGAATTCTTTATTCTTAGTGTAGAAACCTCCAAAATTAGAAAAATTGCATTATAGTTTGAGTTAGGGGTAATCATGGACAAGAATTTGAGGGAACTGGTACTATTGGGTGCTGTAATGATGTTAGTATACCCCATAAATTTCCTTCCCCTAAAACGATCAACAAAACGGAATTGCTGGAAAAAAAGAACTGAACTATCCAAGCGATGGCTAGGTCTATATTGATAGGAAAGGGTGTGCCTAAGAATTTTTTTAAGAGAACTGGTAACAGCAACATGTCACAACTTGAGTCGAGTCTAAAGTATGGTATAAACAGAACTCCTTATGAGATTAAGAAATGCAAGAAACCCACACTCACATATTTTAGAGTCTTTGGTATTAAGTATTATATACTCAAGGATCGTGAGTACTTGACCAAGGTTGACTCAATTAGTTATGTTGGAATTTTTCTCCAATATTCCATAAATAGTAATGCCTACCGTTTGCACAATTGTTCTTTTAAAAAGATGTTAGAGTCAGTAAATGTGTCCATCAGTGATAAGGACTCCTTTTGATTTGATGACGACGATTGTGAGCACATAATTTTGCATTTTATTATGCTGAAAAAAAAGGAATAGATGAATGTTTGGAGGTACCCATAACACTACAAGTAGTTGTATAAGTGGGTGGGACACTTCCTCGAGTACGTAGGGACCAAGATTTCACTAAAATAATTGGTATCCCTAGTATCAGAGTAAACACATGATTTCATCTCCATAAAGAAGTTAACTTTATTTTTTATACATCTACATATGAACCTAAAAATGTCAAAGATATTAATTTCAGCTCCATTCCCTCATCAAATTTGTCAAAGTTATTAATTCCATTTCCATAATTTAATTAAATTAATTCTACTCATTTTTATTTATGCGCCATCAATATAGCCAATTCACCCCTTTACGAGTCCTTTACATATTGTTGGTGCGTCCAATTCTATACACCACACACAATCCCCTCACTATCTCTAGTTCGCCCGTAATCTATCAGCCATGAACATATTGGTGAGGTTCCATGCACGACACATCACTATAGTTAGTTCGCCCGTATACTGTTATACCTGCACATATTGATGATGCAAACACACACACATGTTTCTATAGCCAGTTCACCCCTTATTATTATCCCTGCACATATTGGCAATGCAAAAATCATTCTTAATTTTCTCAAGTTATCATATTTTCTATTAGCCCTGCCATTTTATCGAGAATATATTCCTTAACTTACCCCTAGTCCCATACCTAGAAGTCTCCAAAACACAAATATATCCTAACCTATCATTTAGGAAGAATGTCTACCAAAATCACTTCCTAACCTCGAACCTAGGCTAACGATCCAATGAAAAACAACATAAACATTAGCCCCACCTCGGAATCATCCATCCTTAAAAATCTACACTAACAAGTCCTATGTCTAGATTAATAATAACCAAGACCTACCTACTAGTCCCATACCTAGCAATCAACCTAAAAGTAAGGTGAGCGCCCTACCTACCCCAACAATCCCGTCATCCCCGTGGTGTCAATTATTAATACAATTAACGAATCGCATATGGCATACTTTTTACCTATCACTAGAATTCCTCCAATTAATCACAAGATTACTATTTACGCAAATTATATCCGTTTAATTGTAATTATAATATCAATTAAGAAATTCCTTCTTTTCAACAACTTATATAATTTTAATTCACATGAATAATTTCGGGGTATATAACAATAAATTTCTATTCTAAAAGATGCACAAAATTAATGTGACTTTACATATCGAAATAAATTTATAACCCCTCTACACTTTATTCTACATGTGAACATCATAATTTCTAGCGAAATTCCAACCTCTAACACCTAAGCAAGCAAGGGTTTTGCACTTAAATCGTATGAGAGATTTGAATAAAAATAGTCATAAATTTAGTTTAACTTTCCCCAATTAGAGGTGTTATAATATTATACTCCTATAACACATACAAAACGACCAGTGCAAACCAAATATAAGCTCAAAATACCAACCATTATTTTTCATAATGAATGAAGAAAACAGAATCCCGCGACCGCGAAAAATATATAGATATACCCTCTATAATATTACTGATATAGCCACAAAGCTCAAATTACACACACGAATCCAGGGTTAACAAAATACTGTGACTCTATATATCCACACAAAATATACCTCCATCATCAGAGGTGAAACTCATAACAATAACTTCGGCAATCTCCCTAACTGCTCCAATTGGTTCCCGAATATAGTACACTTGTCTAGGCACCCTACTCTTGTCTTTTAACTCCTCTCGGGCAAGATTAAAGTGTCTCGTTCTACGTTCCACATTACAATCATTTCCCATATCTGGCCTCTGTGACCACGTTAAGGTTATTAGTATCTCAAACTCTATAGCCTAGATCCTGGCAATTACCCTCGTATTTCCCTTAGCTCCTCCGACTAAAAGAAAACACGCTATCGGCCTCCACTACCATATTTCAATGAATCCCCGGGCGGATGTCCACCTGTGGGGTTCCACGAACACAAATTATCCATAAGTGTTAGCAACACTTACTAGTGAGCCTATCATTCCCCTGAAGGACTCTCTCTTCACTGTACCTACCTTAATTCGGTATAAAGATCACTTATCCATATAACTCTTTATTCACTGTCGGCCTCTGACCGATCCTTATGTAAACAATTCAGGAACTGCATTCTTTTCATTTCTGATAAATCAAAAGAAATTGCGGTTAAAACCATCCGTAAGATTCCTCTATGAGCAAAGCATCTTGCTCCCCCAAACATGGTGACTACCGTTCCCACCATTTCAACATTGCTCCAATGAGTGAAAATTTTTCCTCAAATTTTCACATCTAGGCATTTATATACCCTGCTCTAAGCCAAAGATTTTAAGCCTTCTACTTCAATTGGATAATGCTACCCTTCCTTTGCATAACTTAAACTTCGACGAATGGCCATTATCAAAGACCGTTCAGACCTCTTCCCAAATTGCTTCACTAGGTAATTCAAGTTTAGCACCACTCTCAACTATAGCGGTATGTGGATAATTATAACTACTATAATTTAGTAGGCGTTGCAGCAATTCTTGACAATGCCACAAGGGTAGTGACCTCTACTATGGACTTCATCCCCGACTTCAACTAATAGCTCCAACTCAGCTACACCTTCTGCTGCCCTCATAACGGCCTTCCGTGGTCGCCCTTCATCGATAAGTGCACGAATCTCGAATAAGCACAAAAAAGATTTACTATAATCTTACATAATAGTAGGAGAATGTAATCTCACAATAGGAATCAACAATCCTAATCATAAAGCTCTATATCAAATAAAAAGCAACGCTGAAAGCATAGAACGTCCGCACAGATTCCTAAGAACACTAGAACCTGATGCTCTGATACCATCTGTGACACCCCGCCTAATAAAATACTGGTTGATCAATCCTATACCAGATTAAAACAGGAATATCATATGGTTCATTCTTCGTATCACTGTCGAAAACCAATTTAATTACTAATAACTTATTAGGCTGGCGTCAAAATTTTATATTAAAGAATCTTTTTAACCAAACCAACTAAATAAAAAATTCACACAGTTTATATACACGAAAACTGAAATGAAATAAAATAACCTAACAGTCGTTTTAACATAATACAACCAAATCGAATGCCGCACTAAAAGGCAGAAAAAGGATAAATGAATACAGTTAGGCTATCAGCCCGAGTATTTCTACAGTACCTCCTATCTAGATCACAAGGATAGAAGTGTCTACAATAAACATGTCTGCATCCATAGCTACTGCAGCAAACATCTAACTCCAAAGAATCATCATCCAGGCATCCCTGTGTCTGGACACCTAATATATACATATATAGCAAGAGAGGGGAAAATATAGAAATGGGTGAGAGCCCGAGTTTTTGAAAATGTTTTCCACGTACTTAAATGCCATATTTTAAAATATGAAATCTCTCATATTTAAACTGGTATCGCACTCTCATGAGATACGCCTCACCCCTCTTCTAATAATGCACACCTATCCCATACCTTTTAAACAACCTAGTTAAGCTACCCTGCCTAACTAATCTGTTTCACCCATCTTCTAAAAATCATAGTAAACCGAGTACTAAGGACTAAACTTCTCCCCAAACCTAACATTGCACTACATTTCATCCGTGGGGTGTCTTGCGAAGCGAAATCCAAATAAGAAACCCCCCCATACACTACTACATGTCAATGTTGACCGTCGAGATCTATTAGTCCCTCGGTACATACTACATATTATAAAATCCCGTACATATATAGTTCTCACTAGAACCTATGATTCACATTCATATAAATTCGGATATAAATCTACCGGAAGGGGCATAACACCTTATTCATTCTTTTCACTTTAAACAAGTTTACTTTATATGATATCTCATTTTCATATACAAGTAATATACTATACGCAACAAGTATAATTATACCTATTACAATCTTAAGTATAATATCAACCCCACCAAGCTATAACTCGAGGATGCAGTCTCATAGTTCCTATTCGCATCCGAGTTTTCTCAATTAACCACGATACCAAGCCAGACTCACTCATGGTCATGGTAAAAATACTAAATGGTGGAGGAGATCATGGACGATATGACCTGGGGACTATACTCTCCTCGCTCCTCGAGCCAGGGGATTCATCCACATCATACAACCTCCCTAGATAGCACTAGGAAAAATATAATTTGGCTGTCTATCCCTATGCCCATGAAACCAACCTCAAAGATACAAATATACCAATCACACACAAATATATTTATTTCCATATCATGTCATATATATAATTTAACAACTCTTGTATATATAATATATATCACTTCTCAATATATTATGGCTACAATTGCCGAACTCTTATAGCGATAGCCAATAACCCGAATGCTCCCATTCATAATAGTATATAAGTATTCAAACACCTAAAATACTAAACCCATAAGTATTCTCTTACTTAAAATGTAACTCGCACCTTAATCACTTTTTAAGGATTTATATATAATCCCGAAATACCAATTCGTAATAATTAAATAAGTATACTATCTACCTATAGGTATCGCATCACTTATAATAATAGTCATCATTAGACGTACCGGATAGCCGCTCAATCCTCTTTAGCCCATATCCTAGGTTCCATCCCAATCATATCCTAGGATTTACTCAAATGCATTCAGCCCATATTTATTCTAACCACATAAATATCTCTATACACACTTACCGAAGACCTCTCTCGAATATTGCACGTCCTAACCATTCATTAGGTTCATACCCCGGATTGTACCTTTAACTCATCAAAGGTTCCCTCTATCATTCCAAGGTTTACTCACCCTCAATACCGTCATGTAGGAGACCCAATATCATATCTAGAATCCCCTATAATAATCTCCAATTGCGATTTAACTCCCCCATAACTCAAAGAGGGGAAAAACTGGCAAATTCAACAAAGGTGAATCGATTCACCCCAAATTCGAATGGATTCAGTTTAGCGAATCGATTCGGTCTTAATCCGAATCGATTCGGAAAGTGTTCTGTAAGCATGTCCTCAAAGGAGAATCGATTCGGTCTCAATTCGAATCGATTCGTCTTGAGACATCCTTACAGGTCCCCTTATGTGAATCGATTCAGCCTGGACCCGAATCGATTCGCCCTGTTCGGAGGGTACTATTTGGGCAATTTCATCTTGTCCAATATCCCAAATAACAACCCAACTTCCAGTTTTATGGTTTCTAATCTCAACCAACAACACTATAATCATCCTAACACTGATTTATAACTAACACCCCAATTATTTTGTGGTATTAAACCATTTATCTTAGATTTAAACCCTAAAACCATTAAAACCCTAAATTATCATTTTCTCCCATTTCTACCAACCATTAACATAGGTTTAACACTAGAAATCATTAATATTTTACAACACATCAATTTGTAAACTCATACTCAAATTTCTCAAATTTATTTTAAGGGTTCTAACCCCAAAATTATATAGTTTACCAACTATAATATGAGATACACACACAAATGAATAGAGAAAGTAAACACTTGCCTCGTGGATAAAATTCGACGACCTCGAGTCGAATCCTGTGGAATTTGGCCGGAATCCCCCTTATCCTCCTCTTTTTCCTTTTTCCTTTTTCCTTTCTGTTTCTCTTCTTTCTTTCTTTTTTTTTCTTTCTCTTCCTCTCTCTCGTGCCTTATAAGAGAGAAATAAGCGCTTGTCCCTTATAAACCCAAAAATGACTAGTTTACTCAAATGCAAGTCCCTATTAGTCCAAAAGTCCCCGAGACTTAAACACTACCCCCAGATACTCTATTATGACTATCTTGGCCATTCCTAAACCAACCGTGCACTCGAAATCTCCTTTCGAGTCACTTAACTAAAATTCACTAGTCGTGCCCGACACTTCTCAATACGCATTTTCTACAACGTAAACTAATTTTTATTGCTTACCGAACTACGACATGACATAAAAATATTCCGACTCATTTACTCAGTTCCCAAAGTAAATGTAACTCGATCGGTAATCATCTAACGCTTATTAATCCAGAATTTACTATTCACTGAAATTCCTAAAATTATCAAATTACGCCCAATTATGTAATTTAAATATCTATAAAAGTACATGGTATTACAGGTATGTGCTTTGTTTTTACTCAATTCCTCGACAACAATGCCATTTGATTGGCAGAGGATGATTGAGCGTCAGTTTTGACTACGTTGATCGTTATTATCGGCTCCCATATATTATACCCCGTATTTTTATGACATTTAAATTTGGGGATTTATTAAATTTAAATTGAGATATTAAATTAATATTAATTCGGAAATTATTTTAAATATTTACTAGCATGATGAGGGTTAGTAATTATTGGGAATTTATTGAATATTACTTAATGGGTAAAGTAATATGTATAATCGAATTTATTAAATTTATCATGAGAGTATAATTTGATAATTATGGAAATTAAATCGGGACGCGCCTGTATCGTGTCGGGATTAAATTATTATTATTAAAAGTGAATAAATTGTAAGTTACCCATATGGTCATTTCAAGTGCGCCAATGTGTTCGGAAGGGTCGAGATAGCAAAATAACGTACCCGAGGGTTTAGTTTGGGTCTCGGGATGTTTCTAAGCCTAATTGGCATCCCGGGAGGGCATTATAGACATTTTGTATTTTTGGACAATTAAACCTACGAATTTTCTAAGGATATATCAGCCTTTAGGTGTTGCCTTCTAGGGTTAACAAACACAAAATCAAAGAACGTCCATTAGAGAAGAAGTTTGAGAGCTTTCCAAGCAACTCAAGGCCAAAAACTCACACGTTCGCACCGCCATCACCACCAAAACGTAGATCGCGTGACAAGGAACGCAACCATACCTCTTTCGTCCACAAATCAGAAACTCAAATTCCAGGCAAGAATCTATCTTGCTTTATTTTAGTTAATATTTCAATCATGTTAGTCTAGGGTTGTTTAGAACATGTTTCATGGAAGAAATTAATATTTTTGAGACTTAAAATCATATGTTGTAGAGGAAGTAGACACATTCCGGACATCTAAATCACATGTAGAGGATAAGCCACGAATTTTTATGCATTTAGAAGCAAATAATCTGGAAAATAATTGGAAGAATGGAAATTAAAGAAAAAAATTAAGGTTCTTGAAGTTTATGTCAATTTTACTCCATTAAATCATTATACTTGATGAAATCGGACATATTTTACATAGAAAATCATGTAGTTAGGTATATAGTACCTGTAGTAATGTTGTTTGGGAATTTGGGGATCTATAATGGAGATTTGGTAGAGGTTGGGTAAACCCGTAACTAGTCAATGGCAAAATTCGTCAGAACTGCTTGATCGATCGATCGATCAAGAACATCGATCGATCGACGATATCGATCGATCGATCCCTCCTGGAAAACTACGTATTTTTCTTTTTTAAGTTTAATCCCGTTAAAATGCGTAGGAACTCTTGATTATCATTGATAGAGCATAATGAATTATAAAGAGGACCAGTAGGGTCTAGGTAGACCCCGTTGAGTGAAATTTAAGGTATGATGAAATTATGGGTTAACAGGGAGTTATTCACACCTAAAAAATCATGCGTACGTTTAATAAAAGATTGAGACTCGTGAAGGAGTTAGACCAGAAGGTAAGTGAGAGTATGCCTACTGAAATTATACTTAGGGAGATAGAATACTTCGAGAAATGAGAAATAAGTATGGAGTAACTTATATATGAGAATAAAAGTGACGAGTCCGTTATGCAAGATAATCGAGTAAAATGTGCTAAAAACGGATAATTATAATTATGGGTCGTGGGCGCACCTAATCTAGAAATGTGAATATATATATATATATATATATATATATATATATATATATATATATATATATATATATATATATATATATATATATATATATATATATGATTGTGTGATTGTGCATATATTATATATCTGTGTAAAAATCATACCCGAGCTACTTGCTATCACGGGGGTTTCGCATCGGGACAGTCTTATCTCGATTAGGCCTTTATGGGGGATAACGACTTGTACCCTAGAAGATAGTATCTTTAATAAAGGCTATTTGAGTGATAGTCAGATGGTCCTAAGAGACGTGAGGGTATGTGTTGACCTCTTAATGACTTGGAACTATACTTCGCCTCCAATTGTATGTGTTTTATGTTAATACAGTTCGAGAGTGATTTCGAACTAGTATGTCCCTTAGTACGAGTGATACGAGGACTTGATAGCAGAGTATGCCAGCACCATAGATTTTATGTGGGCTGCGGATAGTATATATATTATATGACTGGGTAATATATATATATATATACACACAGACACACGGGTGTACTCGTGCCGATGGCACGACGATAAATTTTCTCCTGATTTTTTTTGTTATGGCACACTAATACTCATAGGTGTGATAAATAATGATGTTACACACCTTTTATAACATTATTTAGCTACACGTTTTGTAACATAACATGAATAAACACTGGTTTTCATTCAAATATATATATGATTCGAAATGTCAAAATAAATTTAACATAAGTCAATATTGAATCCAAACAAGCATGTTTAATATTGAATTACAAAAATGATGATTTGCTTCCATTCCCCCTCCCCCCCAAAATAAGACATAATTAAAAATCCAAACATCCATGTTTAATATTGAATTACAAAAAAAGAAGAAGCATTTTGTCGTGAATGTCTCCATATGTATGTCCATACTTGTTCAACATAACCTGGTTAAAAGTCGATGACAAAATGCGTATGCGCATCGAGTGTGGATGAACAACCACCGCAATCTAAATATAAAAAACATTGAATTAGTATCATATTCTAAATATAGACCATGCATTTTAAATTATAAAGAATAAATGTTACCTCATTGCATACTCTGTCACCCCAGACCCGACCTTTTCCTTCGTTCCTCTTTTTTCATTCTTCAACGTGGCAGTCCCAATTCTATAAAAGTACATCAATAACGTAATTTTAGGTTCATGTTATATAAACTTCTTATTGGATAAAATAAAATAAAATATTTAAATTTAATTTACCTTATCGAATAAGGCATGGTATCAATGAACTATGGACATGCATTATAATAGAACTTCTGGATAAACAACGTTAGTTGTAGAGTTAGGTTCATCTTGTGGTAGAAGAATACTTAGTCTATTTGAAGAAGTGCATCTCAAAAGTGCAACATATAATTGCCCATGACTAAACACTGGTGTACGCAAATCAATCCCAACATACTTTACCGACCGACCTTGAGATTTATTAATTGTCATTGCGAATGCAAGACGCACAGGGAATTGACGCCTTGACATTTGGAAAGGAAGTTCTGAAGAAGACGGTGTCAAAGATATTCTGGGAATGAAGACTAAATTTCCCACTTTATCTCCAGAAAAATTTGAGCTTCAATTATTCTTCTTCCACATTGAACAACCATCAGTCTAGTTCCGTTACATAGTCCATCCTTTGGAGAATGGTTCCGCAACAACATTATAGGACAACCAACTTTTAGTTCCAACTTAAACGGTGGTAACCCAGAAGGATCAAGTGAGTTCAAGTACTCATTCGGATATCGATTGTTAATGGATGGGTCATTTTCATCATCCGTTGATAGTTTGTCTGCAGCTAAAGAAATAACGGTTTCTCCTGGGAACACACTCAGTGCTATAGAATTTATAGTACTGACGTCATCATTACGCGCCGAAAGAATTGTTCGTTCTGTCAGAAAGTTGGAGTTGGTTGTTTCATGTGTACTCAATTGTGGATAGACTCTGGAGACTAATTCATTTATGTTACCACACTTGCCTACTGATGGTGGAAGTTGTATAGTTTCTTGGGAACTGGATCCGACCTAATAACAAAAATAACAATGAGTATAAATGAATGAATAACTATGTATATAAATTTAGAGAAACTTTTATAAAAATTAATACCTCAATCAAAAAGCTTGCAAATTCTTCATTACCAAGTTCAGAGCTATTTAACTGCATGTTTTGTGACAAAGTCAAAACATATATGTTCCTCCATAGTGGAGAGCGTCTTAACGATGCACCAACTATTTGTTCACACACTCCCTTTGGTATAACTGGTAAAATTTGACGAAAGTCTCCCCCAAGAACAACAGTGATACCACCAAATGATTTTTTATTACCACAAATGTCTTGGAGTGTGCGGTCAATGGCTTCAACACAAAATCTATGTTGCATGGGTACTTCATCCCAAATAATTAGTTTTGCTTGCCTAAATAACTCAGCTTCCAAGGATTGCTTACTTAACCCACACAAAGTGTTCTCTAATATATCCAATGGAATTTTAAAACTTGAATGTGATGTTCGACCTCCAATTAGCAATTGTGAAGAAATACCGGATGAAGCTATAGTAAGGATCGTATGACCAAGGCTACGACATTTTTTTCCACCGTGTTGTATAAAAATGTCTTTCTAGTTCGAGCACCACCATTCAAAAAGAAATTAGTTCCTTTATTCTCAAACACCGAAGCAGTGATTGTTGTATAAGCAAAATGTTACTCCTCATTCAAAAGGTGAATATTATTATCGGGATCGCTTTGTTTTGCATCAAACTCCAGTTGCTAGTGTTCTAATATCAATCTATTCACAGTTGCAACACTCCAATTTCCAGTAGGTAGTGGTAACGATGAAAAATCCTTTAAACTTTTACCTGATTCCTCAAGCAATTGATTGAGTAGGTATAAACAATAATCCTCAACTTGGCTTTCACTCAGATTTGAAATGCAAAACTTTATCCGAATTTGGTGTGAAAGATCATCACATATGCTTATCGAGAATTGATTCCATAACGCATAGGGATTTATTGGAAAGCACTGTGATAGGATAATACTAAATAATCTCCGTAATTGATATCCGGTTTTCATAACTGCAGCCTCTTCAAGGCATTGTATCCACTCATCGTTATCTTCCAAAAGTCCACGTGCGACACATGCTGATTTGAATGTATCATATAAAACATTATTAAACGTACACAAGTATTCAAATTACGTTGGTCCTTTAACAACGATTAGTAGCAGACACAAATAAAACCTCTCACCTGAATTGGGGCTAGCAAAGTACATTCGACCAATTATTATTAGTGGTACTAATCTTCGAGTCCATATCCCGTTTCTTGAGTTCCAAACATAATATTGCGGGATCTCCTGGTAAGTAAATGAGCGTGCATATTCATCTGAAGCACAACATGTAAAAAATGCAGTCAAAGTTGTCATTTGATTCTCTGATCTTGAGATGATTCTATCCATAGGTTCAGTTGGATAAAAAATAACATGATGCATCCCAGGTTAATGAAGAGCTATTCGTACAACATATGGCTTTTCTTCATGTAAAAGATGACCAAATAGCCTCCATGCATCTTCTGGCGGTCCAATATATCTTGCATAAAGATATTATTGAATCTCATCTACGTTTCTGAGAACCATTGTTGTTCGGTCATGACCTTTAAATATATATTTGTGATTATTTTACACATCTTAACCCTGCGCACACCTCCACATTTATATGACAGTTAAACATTCTTGAAAGATAGGCATTATAGGGAACAACATCCCTATTATCAACATGTTTATTCCTTACAACATAAACACGACCATCATTTCGACAACGGTAAAGCGGATATCCATCGTTGTCCATTGTTGTTGCATTTGTAAAGTCCCGAGGGTAATTTTTTGTGCACTTACCATTTTCCATACACGATGCTTATGGATTTCGAGCACCACATGGACCATGTACCATGCATTTTTTTACTGTTTCAAAAAGTTGGGGGTCCTGATTTGGATCAGGAAATTTCGCAGATACATGCTTATTAACTTGAGCCGTTGTTCGGATCTTATCAGAATGCTTAAGAAATATAAGTGCATGCATATGTGGTAATCCTCGTTTCTGGAATTCAATTGTAAAAACATGTGCACATTTCTCACCAAACATCTTCTTTTCTTTTATCACCTTTATTAAATGTCTCCTCTTCAACTCAAAAACACGTGCAACTAAATCTGGACGATCAGTAGATTTTTGATTGGGTAAAAGAGCAGAAACAATTTCAGGCCAATTCGAATTTGCTGTCATTGTGAGAAAAATATCTGGGGGCTTATTATATCGTGTAATTGCCATTGAATCTTGGAATATCTCAAACATATTCCTAGCACTACCAGGAAATGATGATGGCAAAATAAAACGTTTTCCTACTTGGTCAGGTGGTAACCCATCACTTGCAACATCTGTAAGACCTTGGTAAAGTTTAGCACACAATCGATCTTGATTAAGCCTGTTGTATGTGAGTCGATTCTGCTCTGTTGAAGCCCAAGCATCTACAATGAACTCTTGGAAAATTTTCCCCGCCCTGAGGATTGTTTAATACTCATTTTGACATTGGAATAAACGATAACTATAATACTCCATTTGAGTTAGACGTTTGTCAAGAGGGCAACCATTTGCAACATCCCATTGTCTCAATCCAGGTTCCCATCCTAGCTCACCGTGAGGGAATAATAAAACATAATGAAAAGGTAAATATGTTGGATGACATTCACTAATTCGCATCAACTCTTGATTACCTCATAAATGTATCACAATATCTCACATTCCACTAACTTCACTTCCATCGCCGGGTAGTATTACTGCAATCTCATCTGATGATGGTAGATTGTAACGTCTATGATCTGTTTTTGAACTATAATGAAGATAAGCAGGTAAGTTTTGCCCTTCAACATTTGCATCACGTAGTATCTCATAAGCTTGCCAATATTTAACTGAGAAAACATTGTATTGTAACAAACTTTCTTGAACAGTTTTAAGAACATTAGCCCTCAAGTGTGGATTTCTACGACCACGGATGTCGAACGCGGAATCAGGATCGTAAATGTATAATTGAGTGTAAGATGGAACTTCCCCTGGCTGTGGCAATAGGGAGCCGGTTTGATGTCGTAATTATCCATGAATGGTGAATGATGTTGGCCCATTTCCATTATGTACTCTTCTATCCATTGTAAACCCAAGACTTGTAAATGCATATGTTGCATTATACTCTCGGATGTACTTGCGAAATGATGCAGACCTACTATCATTCCCGTTATATAAATCCAAAAGTGCAAGCGGCGGACGTGATAATTCTTGTAGCTTAATCTTTCCTTGCAAACAACATGTTCCAAAGCGTGGACTACGTTTTGATGATTCCACCAATTTTTCATCCATCCAATGCATTGCTGAGCAATGAGGACAAAATATATCCATCATCCCTAGATAGTGTCTTTCTCCATGCATGTTTAATGGATTATGACCTCCAAGTATTGCAGGTGGGATATCAATGTCATCATCATCATCATTATCTTCTTCAATGTTTTGGTTCAATACATTTGATCTGTAACTAAATAATATTTTTAATAAGATAATATAATTAAAAATATAATATATAAATTTAAATGTAAGCATGTATTTAATATACATGTTATCTTCTATTGCAGATGTGCTCGCCAAAGATGTTAAATGTGATAGAAGTGGTTCAAGTGGTGGTTGATGAGGCATCATCGTTTCGAGTTCCATTACATCATCTTCAGTGTTCAATGTGAACGGGTCATGTACACATGGCCTAAATATAATTCAAAATATTTAAATTTAGATTCTCATCTTAAGGTTCTATAAAGATAATGTTAATTATAGATATAATATATAAATATAAATATAAATGTAAGCATGTATTTAATTTACATGTTATCTTCTATTACGGATGTGCTCGCCAAAGATGTTAGATCTGACAGAAGTGGTTCGAGTGGTGGTTGATGAGGCACCATCACTTCGACTTCCATTTCAACTTCTTCAATGTTCATCGTATACGGGGTCACGTACATTTGTCCTATATATAATTCAAAACGTCAAAATTATGATTGTCATGCTAATATTTCAACCACTTATGTTTAAAGTAAACTTACATGGTATTTCGGATTGCAGATGTAGATGGTAATGTAGATGAAGAAGAAATTGCCAATAGTTTCAAAGGAGGTGATGGGGGCCCATTTATTATCACTCATCTTCGCGTTTGTCCAATGGACCTTCAATTGGGTGGTAAAGATGGAAAAAATCGTGGTAAATCATGATCCACGACTTTAGATTTCTCCCTTGCTCTTCTCAAGCGTTGGGCCATGGAACGATTTACGAAGGCTAAATATTTATCTGGTTTCAATTGTGGTGATGAAACCTTCCTTATATCAATGGTTGCGAGTTCTTCATTGAGGTTGCGAGGAATAATAGGCAATGAGGCTACTTGATTGTGAGTGTTATTGATAGATTCAGGAGTAGCTTTATCTTTTGTTGCAAATGTGCTCACCAAAGACGTTAAATCTGACAGAAGTGGTTCGAGTGGTGATTGATGAGGGACCATCATTTCGACTTCCATTTCACTATCTTCAGTGTTCATCGTATACAGGTCATGTACACATGGCTTATATATAATTCAAATTTTCAAATTTTCAAATTTTCAAATTTTCAAATTTTCAAATTTTCAAATTTTCAAATTTTCAAATTTTCAAAATTTCAAATTTTCAAATTCTCCTAATAAACTTACATGTTATTTCAGATTGCAGATGCAGGTGTTACTGTAGATGAAGAGGATATTGCCAATAGTTTCAAAGGGTGTGATGGGAAACTATTTATTATCACTGATCTTCGCGCTTGTCGAATGGATCTTCGAGTGGGTGGTAAATATGGAAAAAAACGTGGTAAATCATGATCCACGACTTTAAATTTCTCCTTTGCTCTTCTCAGGTGTTGCGCCATGGAACGATTTGCAAAGTCTAAAGATTTATCAGCTTCCAATTGGGGTGATGAAACCTTCATTATATCAATGGTTGCGAGTTCTTTACTGAGGTTGCGAGGAATAATAGGCATTGAGGCTACTTGATTGTGAGTGTTATTGAAAGGTTCATGAGTAGCTTTATCACACTCAACGAAGATAAGTTGAACTTGTGTTTTCGACAATCGTTTTGTAGATGAAAATAATATGCCTTTCTCTTTTTCTCGCCGCATGCGTTGAGCCAATGAGTGTTTCGATATAAGCGCCTACGTATGAGTTTGTCATTCATCAGCATAATATTAGACATTAAAATCTATGGTATTAATCATAAGAATTTATAATATTTACCTCAGAGTATTGTTCTTTTCCTTTATCAATATTGGAGGTATTTGGAGTTTGAGGGTTGATGTTTCTTTTTCATTTCTTTGCTATATGATATAATAAAATAAAATCAGAACATAGATTAAATAAAATTTATGATAAATTGCACGAAACTTGCTATGTTTTGGTTACATACCTCGGAACATTGAGTTTTGCGTTTACCAGTAACAAGAACAGGGGCATTTGGAGCTTGAGGGACAACCTTTTCGTTTTCCTTTGTTTGTTGTTTGTAAGACAAAGATGAATACATTAAAGTATAAGTAAAAGAATTATTTATAAAAAAATTTAAAAAGTACAATAAAAGAGTGTAATTGCACATTTTGAGATTGTATGGTGACGTTGACACCATGTGTTTGTAGTAACCAAACCTATATGGAAAAAAAATTTATATCAATCACAAATACCGATTGGGAAAAAATATTGTATAAACATTATAACCAAACCATATGAAATTGTATTAAAAGTTATGAGAGACTTACTGCTTGAACCAATTCTTCATCCATCTGCATAGGTATTATATATTAGAAATTACTTAACAATAATTCTTTAAAATTTTAAGGAATAAGCAAATACATACCTCTCCATAGATTGTCATTTTAGAGGTTGGGGGAGTTGGTCTTTTTTCCATATCGCACAATAAGAATTTTCTGTAAAAGTAAATTTATGTAAAAGTATCTAGAGAATTTTCTGAACTGAAAGTTTAATACCAACTATTAAAATGAAACTAACCAAAACAAAAGTTGAATAGTAGCCAAAACACATAAAATGAATACTAATCAAAACACATGCTCTGAATACTAACCAAAACACATAGAATAAATACTAACCAAAACTTAAATGTATGGATAAAACTAAGACCGTACAGACACGCATGTGTACTGAAAACGAACTCCGCACGCTTCTCTCATTCGCTCTGGCTATGTTGTTCAAGGCTAGGAGTTTGAGGTTTAGTTTTGTATCAGTGTGTTACATGGCGAGTTACAAAGCCATGCTGCAACTGTTGTACATGTTCAAAAATAAAATATTTTTAGTTTGGGAAAAACGTATACCGGTAGTTAAAAAAAATTATACATTCGTTCAAAAAAAATTGCAAACTCTTGTATACAATTTTATATAGTTTGTTAACACTATAAATCTATACAGTTATATACACGTATAAATATATAAATCTATACACATGTAAATCTATACACGGTATATACACTATTTTAATATCAAGTGCTAATAGAAATTGTAAATACTTCTTTTGTTTTTACTTTTTTTTTTTAAAAAAAAAAAGCAAAAGTGTTGACAATTGTGGCTTCATCTGATTGGAAGTAGGACTGACAATTTTTGACACGATAACCCATTTATGGTAATAACCCGAAACGACCCGAAGTTGACACGATTAGCTTGTATAGATTTAAGACTATCCAAAACTTATACTCAAATAAAAATCAACGCGACCTAAAAATGATACGACTAACCCGAATTACCACCCCTGATTGGCAGTTGAGCTTGTAATGCAGTTTTTTCCCCACACTCTCGTCAAATTTGAAAATAAACACCTAAGTTTTCATCCGAATGAGAAGGTAAATACATAATCCTATCAAGGACGGTAGCCCTTTACTTGAGTTTGGTTTCTATACAGTTATATACATGTATATACATGCTCCATACAAACACGTTAACGTATATATAGTTATATCAGATTTGTATCAGATTTTGTCTTTGGCCTTGCGAACATGATTTGTTCGGAGCTAACAAAGTATTAGTTCCAATAAGTTCAGAATAAGTGCAACTTCTTCCTGGGACCTATGAAAATTCAGACAGGTTAATTATAACAGTGTTGTAAAACATCACTGTTGATCACCATCGTCGATTCATGTTATATTGTAAAACAATGTTTATTAACTACTTAATTCAGGCAGCTTAAGTAAATTTCATCTTATATTGTAAAACAATGTTGATATTAAAATAACTTTTTTAAATAATCATTAGTTAATATCACTATTCATCAGAAACCTTTTAACTCATATTTAATTTAACCATATCTCTGAAACCTTTTAACTCATATTCATCTGGGTTTATGGCTTAACGAATTGGGTTTATCTCAGTTGGTATATACATGTACGTGTAAGCCCTTTATTAACTCTAACAATGATATTTCTCTACTCACTTTTTTTAGATGCGTTCAGATGAAGAGTAACCTAGTTCAACCAAAAACCCAGTTCCTTCATCCAAAAACCCATATAAAGATAACATATCTCACTTGGTAACAATGAAAAGAAGGAACTCACTGTGAGGAGAAGAAATTCTGGAACTCACCGTGAACTCAAGCATATGTCTTTGTAAGTTATGAACGCAAAAAACTCTGGAGTTGTTTTTTTTTATGTTTTTTTATTTTTTTTTATGTTAAAACTGAACTCAAGCATATGTCTTTGTAAGTTATGAGCGCAAAAACTCAGTTGATGGACAAACTCATACAGTTGATACAGGTGAGTCATTCGTGTTATACACAACACAAAACGAACTCAAGCATATGTCTTTGTAAGTTATGAATGCAAAAAATCAGTTGATGGACAAACTCATACAGTTGATAGAGGTGAGTCATTCGTGTTATATAGTTCATAGAGTTTATACAGAACTCACAACCAAGCATTCATACTCATACGGTTGATACAGGTGAGTCATTCGTGTTATACACAACACATGAAAAAACTGTAAACAGTTGAGAAACTGTTATACCAAGTGTGATCAAATGCAAAGATTACAGATCTTCAAGACCTTCTCACGTGTCCCTACAAAATATGGTACCTCCCATGTGCTCCTACAAAGCTGGAACCTCTTTAAGTGATATTTATATAGCACGTATGTAGCAAAAATCAAACATAGAGAAAACTCTTGTTTATCTGTTACCAGTGTTTTGTGTTTTTTATTCTAGAAGTTATTATATAGCACGCTTCACCTCTTAAATATAGCACGTATGTAGTAAAAAAGAAACACATAGAAATCTCTTTAAGTGCTATTTATATAGCACGCTTCACCTCTTAAATATCACATAAACGAACACGCTTTGACAAAACTCATACAGTTGAACACAAAACTCAGTTAACAAACACGCTTGGAACTGTTGAACATGACACATAAACGATACAGTTAACATGACACATAAACGATACAGTTAACAAACACGCTTGGACTGTTAACAAACATGCTTGGACTCAGTTCGTAAACAGTTGAACACGTTTGAATTAAAACTCAGTTTGTAAACAGTTGAACACGCTTGAATAACACATAAACTCAGTTCGTAAACATGATTCAACACGCTTGAATAAAAACAATAAGCACCCAGTCTGTCAGTTCGTTATACAGTTCATACAGTTTATAGAGAACTCGCAACCACGCATTCATATTATGCAGTTCATACGCTTGATACAGATGAATGACTAACTCACCGTGAAGATTGAGATTGGGCTCTTCAAACTCTTCAGCTGTAACTCTTGGCAAACTCTACAGTTCTCTTGCCCTCTTACAGATTGAGATTGTGTACAAATATGTATAAAGTACATATGTTAGGTTGTACTGCAAGTACATATGTTAGGTTGTCCTGCAGCTGGGCTAGATATTTTAAGTCCCAGAGATTTTAAGGTCACATAGATCAATCCTCCTTGGTTAATTCTAAGCCTTTGGATCCAAATCCATCAGATTTAATCTGAGCCACCACTTGATAAAGACCAAACCCATGAGATTTAATCTCAAATGTTAGTTGGTGGAGACCAAAAAACCCTCCTCCTTTATTATTATTATTATTATTATTATTATTATTATTATTATTATTATTATTATTATTATTATTATTATTATTATTATTATTATTATTATATATATACTTAAGTATGGGAACTTCCTACTGTGCATAAAAGTAGTTAAGAAATGAATAAATACTTCAACTTTATTATAAGTGTTTGGGAATTTTGTGATATCACTGGGTTATTTTAAATAACATATGATATATGAGAGAGCTTAATTTTCAGAAATTAATTATCTTAGCCATACTGTTTATCGAAATGAAACCTTATGGGAAAGTTAGGTTAAAATAAACTTTTGAGATTAATAGTACGGTAGGCATGCACACTAGATGAGAGGTGAGAATTTCTCAAGAGAGTGTCGCATAGTAACATGGTTGTTTCATTAGCCGGTAAGCATTTTAAATACTTGCTAAACTATTTTTTTTAAATTTTTTTACACTCGGGCTCTGGCCCATTTCCTGTTATTTGTTTTCTCTTGTATATATATGTATATATTACAGGTGCACAGCCACAGAGGCGTAATGCTTAGATTCCTTGGAACGGACGCGCTGCAGCTTATGTGGAAGTTGCAGGACATTGCTTAGATGACCTCGTTGTTGACTCTACTCTTATTTTAGTTCTGATTAGTTAGTTAATGTGTTGCCTGCTTCCCTATTCATTTGGATTTGTCAGAGATTCATGTTCATTTATTTTCAGTATTTGGTACTCTTTGGGATGTAATTCGTGTCAGGATGATTTCATTTGTAGTTTTTAAATTTAGTATTTGTTTATCTGAATGGTTAAATTCTTGTGTGTTAATTGCCATCTTTAACATTTATACGATTCTTAAACTGATAATTATTGAAAATATTTTCATAATGGAATTAAATAAAATAAAAATAAGGTTTAAAATTATTTTTACACTTAGCTTAATTATTTAGCGTGTTTGAACTGGAAATTTATTTTGCGATAGTGATGCTAAGAATGAACCAACTGTTCACCTTGATTTTTAATTTAATAAAGGACTGATCACCCAGTATTTAGTTAGGCGGGGTGTCACACATGGTATCAGAGTATCAGGTTCTAGTGTCCTTTAGGATATGTGTGGCTTTCGCTTCCAGCTTAACGGCCTTGATATAGAGCCCTATTTTTAGGACTGTTATATTCTTGTATTTACACTTACGTCTTCATCTATTCAAAATTTGATAATAACTGTAGGCTAATAAACTTCCTTCTAATTTCAGATGCCTTCGAGATGCTCACCCCGAGACAGGAGTGCCCAGGCCGAGCAGCCAGCAGCTCCGGCTCAGGGAATGATGAATGCAATTAAGGTAGCCGCTATTGTTGCTCAGGCAGTGAATGCCTCATTAGCGGTGGTTCAACAGGATCCACCCCAGATTCAGGTAGTGGCTCTAGTACCAGCACAGCTTCCACCCGCATGGGAGCGGGTTAGGGATGCCTTTCAGAAGGCGCATTCCCCGGAGTTCTCGAGTGGTTAGAACATCGTAGTCACCAGCGAATGGAAAAAGGATATCTAGAGGCATATGCGCATGTATGAGTGCACTGACGTGCAGAGATAGCTATTGGCTTCCTTCGAGCTGGTGGGGGCCACTTTGCAGTGGTGGGATTCCACCACCACCTTGGAGGAGAGGGATAGCATCACAATTTAGTCATTCTGAGCACGGTTTGATCGTAAGTACTTCCCATCTTCCATGCAGACTGAGATGAGGGGGAAGTTACTGAATCTGAAGCAGGAGAGTATGACTGTTCCTAAGTACGAGGAGGAGTTTACTAGACTTCTCACTATAGTGCCAGATGAGGCACCCACTGAGGAGAAGAATATATTGTTGTTTGTAGATGGATTAGCTTGGAGGATCCTTCAGCACCTCATCGGCAATCTATCATTGAGTACCTACACTGATGTACTCAACGCTGCTTTGTTACACTGTCAGGATCACCACTTCTATCTGTAGGGTAGCAAACGAGCAGGGGAGTCCAGTCAGCAGGGCAGGACAGGGGGCAGTAGTACTGGTGGGGCAGCAACAGCCCAGGGGTAGACCCGTCACAGTGAACAGAGTTCTCATCAGGGGGACCCTGCCAAGAGATTATGATCAGGTCACTCCAGACAGGGATTTAGGGGATTTAGGCAGGTCCAGTAGGGCCAGTCTAATCAACATGGCCAACACCATCAGCAGCAGGGACATCAGGGTTAACAGTGTTTCCAGCAGGGCCAGTGGCGGGATGGTAACAGCCAACAGGGCCATGGTTAGCAGGGGCATAGGGGAGGTAACTTCAGGGGCAGATGTTTCGGATGTGGCAAGAATGGCCATATAGGCGCCAAGATTGCCCAGAGGGAGATAGATCCCCATAGCAGCAGGGTGCATGTAATGAGCCACAGAGGCCACTCTTTCCAGCTGCCGTCCCAGTGCCAGCTCAGGTGTCAGCCTTACCCTCCATCCTAATAACTCCACTTCAGCAGGGGTAATTGCATTACGGACGTGTCTATAACGTTCACCAAGGAGCAGCACCTTAGGCACCACCTGTGATTGAGGGTACGTTTCTTATCCATGGCACTCTGGATTGGGTTTTATTTGATATTGGGGCATCGCACTATTTTATAGCTACTCATTTTTCACGGGCCTTGGGGTTATTAGACACGGCATAGAGCACTGTGACATGCGTAGACTCACCACTGGGGAATGGGTCTTTGATTTTCTTTATATGCCGGGGTGTAGGAGTAGAGATTGGTAGCTTGATTTTACCGACAGATATGGTAGTCTTAGAGATGCATAAGAACGATGTTATTATTGGCATGGATTGACTCGCTGCGTACAGAGACATAATAGATTGTTTCGGTGGGAGCATTATCTTTGCCATTCCGGGGCGGGAGATGTTTTTGGTGGTGCTGCCTCGCCCAGAGGGAGGATCTTCCACCCATTTGTACTATATAGAGAAGGATACCTCTAAGGAGATTGTGATTCCCTTAGATTCGATTCCAGTCGTTCGTGAGTATTTCTATGTATTTCAGGAGATACTGGGCCCACCCCCAGTCGAGAAATAGATTTCAACATAGACTTGATGTCGGGCACTCAGTCGATAACACGTGCACCATACCGTATAGCTCCAGCAGAGATGAGGGAGTTACGGGATTAGATAGAGTAGTTATTAGGCCAGGGCTTCATTTGTAGGAGCACCTCACCTTGGGGCACTCCAATGTTCTTTGTGAAGAAGAGAGATGGTTCACTGAGGTTATGCGTGGATTACTAGGAACTGAATAAGGTCACGATACGGAATAAATATCCATTGCCTCGATTCGATGACCTGTTCGGCCAGCTGAGTGGAGCAACCTTCTTTTCGAAGATAGATTTAAGATTGGGATACCATCAACTATGGATTAGGGAGCATTATGTGTCAGGGACTTCTTTCTTGACGAGATATGGGTCCTATGAGTTCAGAGTCATGCCGTTTTGGCTAACAAATGCTCCAGCCGTATTCATGGACTTGATGAAACGAGTGTTCAGAGAGTTCTTGCATCAGTTTGTCCTCGTTTTCATAAATGACATCCTAATATATTCTCACACTAAGGAGGAGCATGCCGAGCACTTGAGGCATGTTCTTCAGACTCTCCGAGAGCATCAGTTGTATGCTAAGTATGAGAAGTGCAGATTCTGGTTACGGGAGGTACAGTTTTGGGGGCATATTGTGTCGGAATTGGGAATATCGATTGACCCGAGCAAAGTGTCGAAGGTGAGGGAGTGGGGACAGCCCACGACACTGACATAAGTGCGTATTTTCTTGGGGTTATCCAGGTACTACAGGAGATTAATCCGAGACTTTTTGAAGATAGCGGTTCCACTGATGAATCTGACTCGTAAGGGAATTCCTTATGTTTGGGATGATGCTTGTCAATTGGCTTTTGATGAGCTGAAAGATAAGTTAACTTCGGCGCCAGTTCTTGCTTTGCCCAAGTCGGGAGTAGAGTATCTGGTGTACACTGACGCCTCTTTACGGGGACTCGGGGGAGTACTTCAGTAGGAGGAGAAGGCTATAGCTTTTGCCTCCCACAAGCTAAAGCCTCACGAAGGGAATTACCCCACCCATGACCTAGAGCTAGCAGCGGTCATTTTTGCATTGAGGATTTGGAGAATTACTTGTTGGGGGAGAAGTTTTGCTTATTCACAGACCATGAGCTACTGCAGTACTTGTTCACTCAGCGATAGATGAATATGCATCAGCGCAGATGGTTGGAGTTTGTGAAAGACTACCAGTTCGAGATACTGTACCATCCAGGAAAGGCTAACGTGGTTGCTGATGCATTAAGCCGTAGACCGGTGGGCGATGTAGCGGATGTCTAGAAAGTGAAGTGGAAAGAGTTGGGTCACCAGGATGCGATAGCCATTCCTTTGTATCTCTCATGACAGTCACATCAGAGATTGTAACGAAGGTGATACAGGCACAGTCAGCGGATTTATTTTGTCAGGAACAGATTATACGGCTTTTAGCTGAGGGTGATGATTCCTATTCAGTAAGTTCTGATGGAGGTTTGAGGATTAATGGGAGATTAGTGGTCCTAAAAGGAGAAGACTTACGTTATGAAGTGATGACACAGTCTCACAGGTCCAAATTTTTCGTACATCCCGAAGGAGATAAGATGTACCAGGATATGAGGCGACAGTACTGGTGGAGTGGGATGAAGAAGGACATTACTGAGTTCGTGTTCAAGTGTTCTACTTGCCAGATGGTAAAGGTAGACCACCAGAGACCGTAGGGGTTACTTCAGCCATTGGAGAAACCTACGTGGAAGTGGGAGAGTATTTCTATGGACTTCATTACTGGGATGCCTACATCACAGCGGGGTCACGACTCCATATGGGTTATTGTGGATCGGTTGACCAAGGTGGCTCATTTTCTGCCAGTACGGACAGACTATACCACGGGTCAGTATGCACAGTTGTTCATTGCCGAGGTTGTTAGGCTACTATAATACCCCGTATTTTTATGACTTTTAAATTTGGAGATTTATTAAATTTAATTTGAGATATTAATTTAATATTAATCCGAAATGTATTTTAAATATGTAATTACTAGCACGATGAGAGTTAGTAATTATTGGAATTCTGTTGAATATTACTTAATGGATAAAGTAATATGTATAATTAAAATTATTAAAATTATCACGAGTATATAGTTTGAAAATTTTGGGAAATTAAATCGGGACGCGCCCGTGTCGTGTCGGGATTAAATTAGTATTATTAAAAGTGAATAAATTATAAGCCACCTGTAGAGAATAAACCGTGAATTTTCATTGAGTTAGGAGTAGAAAATCTGGAAAAATAAGTGGAAGAATTGAACGTTAAAGAAAATATTAGGGTTCTTGAGGTTTATATAGTTTTTTCCCTTTTAATTGTCATAATTGATGAAAACCCATATGTTTTACGTAGAAAAATTTGTGTTTGGGTATATAACACTTGTAATATCAATTGTTGGGAGTTTGGGAGATAAATATGATTATTTGGTTGAGTTTGGAGAATGATTTCCGTAACTGGGTTTTTTTGCAGTTTCGCCATAACTTCTTGATCGATCGACCCCCTTCCATCGATTGATCGACCCCTCCTGGAAAACTCATGTTCCTCTTATAATAGTTTATTCCAATTAAAATGAGTAGTAACCTTTGAGCATTATTGTTCGAGCATTTTGGGACATAAAGAGGACCAGTAGGACTTAGTAAAAAGTGAGTATTTAATGTAAGAAGAAGTTAGGGTTAACGGGGAATAATATCCACATAGGAAATTATGGTAACGTGTAACTAAAGGAGTGAGACCCGTAAGGAAGTTACGTTAGAAGATAAGAGGGTATCTACTGAAATTATACATAGGGAGATAGAATACTACGAGTGATATGAAGTAAGCATGGAATAATCTATAATTAAGAATAAAAGAGACGAGCCCGTTATATGGGATAATCGAGTATAGTGTACTAAGAACGAGTAATCATAATTATGGGTCATGGGTGTACCTAATTTAGAAATGAGGATATTAATATATATATATATATAGGACTGTGTGTTTGTGCATATATTTTATATGTGAAAAATCATGCCCGCGCTAATTGCTATCACGGAGGTTATCGCGCCGGGATGGTCTTATCTCGATGGGACCTTTAGGGGGGATATTGACTCGTACCCTAGAACATAGAAATCATTTGTATAGGCTATCTGATTGATAGTCAGACGGTCCTAAGAGACGTGAGGGTTTGTGCTGACCTCTTAGTGACTTGGAATTATGCTTCGCCTCCATTTGTATGTATTTTGTGTTAATACAGTTCGAGAGTGATTCCGAACTAGTATTTCCCTCAGTACGAGTGATACGGTGACTTGATAGCAGAGTATGCCAGCACCATAAAGCTTATGTCGGGTGCCTATATTATATATATTACATGAGTGATTTTATATATATATATATATATATATATATATATAGAGAGAGAGAGAGAGAGATGAAACTGGGCACTTTCATCTGTGTATAAAAATTAGTTCAGTAACGAATCAATACTCCGACTTTAATATAAGTATTTGGAAATCTTGTGACAACACTAGTATTTTTTTTAAATGAAATGAGATAGCTGTGAGAACCTTATCCTCTGAAAATAATTATCTTAGCCATAGAAATTGTCAACATGAAACC
Organism: Sambucus nigra; assembly: GCA_949130495.1. Classification (NCBI taxonomy): domain Eukaryota; kingdom Viridiplantae; phylum Streptophyta; class Magnoliopsida; order Dipsacales; family Adoxaceae; genus Sambucus; species Sambucus nigra. The sequence continues at coordinate 374,193,394 of OX422214.1, read as the reverse complement.
TTATGGGATATTTACAATAAAATGAACTTTAGGGGTTAATAGTGCGGTAGGCGTGCACACTAGGTGAGAGGTGAGAATTTCTCAATAGAGTGTCGCATACTAACTTGATTGTTTCATTAGCCGGTAAGCATTTTAAATACTTGCTAAACTAAATTTAAACTGTTTTACAATCGGGATCTGACCCGTCTCTTGTCACCTTTTCTCTCTTGTATATATATATATATATTATAAGTTCCCAGCCACAGGGGCATCATGCTTAGGTTCTTTTGACTGGACGTGTTGCAGCTTATGTGGGAGTTGTAGGCAATTTGCTTAGACGACCTCGTTATTGATTCCACTCTTATTTCAGTTCTAATTAGTTGGGCATGTGTCTCCCGTTTACTTATTCCGTTGGATTTGTCAGAGATTATGTTCATTTATCTTTAGTATTTTTACTCTTTGGGATTTGATTACTATCAGGATGGTTTTCCTTTGTGGTTTAAAAAAATTGGTATTGGTTTATCTGTATGGTTAAATTCATGTGTGTTTATTTCTAGTCTTAATAATTGTGTGATTCTTAAACTGTTACTTATTAAAGGTTTTCATAATTGGATTTAATAAAAATGGAAACAATGTTTTAAATGTTTTTGACACTTAGCTTAATTATTTAGGGTGTTTAAATTGGAAAGTTTTTTTTGCGACAGTGATGCTAAGAATGAACCAATCGTTCACCTTGATTATTATTTGATAAATGATTGATCACCCAGTATTTAATTAGGTGGGGTCTCACAGGTGGTATCAGAGCATCAGGTTCTAGTGTCCTTTAGGATCTGTACGGCTTATTTCACTTCTAGCTTAGCGTTCTTGATATAGAGCCCTGGTTTTTAGGATTGTTGTATTCTTGCATTTACGCTTACGTCTTCAGCTATATGAGATTTGTTAATAACTATAGACTAATAAACTTCCTTCTCATTTCAGATGCCTCCGAGATGCACATCTAAGGAAAGAACTGCCCAGGCCGAGAAGCCAGCAGCTCCTGCTCGGAATGATGAACGCAACCGAGGTAGCTGCTATCGTTGCTCAGGTGGTGAATGTCGCATTAGCGGTAGTGCAGCAGGCTCCACCCCAGGTTCAGCCAGTGGCGCCAGTACCAACATAGCTTCCATCTTCATGGGAGAGAGTTAGGGATGCCTTTCATAAGGCACATCCCCCGAAGTTCTCAGGTAGTTCGGATATTATAGTAGCCAGCCAATGGAAGAAAGATATCCAGAGGCATCTGCGCATGTACGAGTGCACGGATGAGAAGAGACAGCTGTTGGATTCCTTCAAGCTAGTAGGGGTCACTTTGCAGTGGTGGGAGTCCACCACCACCTTGGAGGAGAGGGACATCATCACAATTCAGTCATTCTGGGGCGGTTTGATCTCAAATACTTTCAATTCGCCGTGCAGACTGAGATGAGTCGAAAGTTACTGAATCTGAAATAGGAGAATATGACTATTGCTGAGTACGAAGAGGAGTTTACTATACTTCTCACTATAGTTCCAGATGAGGTACCCACGGAAGGGAAGAAGATATTGTTGTTTGTGGACGGATTGGCCTGAAGGATCCGCCAGCATCTTATAGGCAATCTCTCACTGAGTACATACATGGATGTACTCAACGTTGCATTGTTACACTCTCAGGATCACCACTTCCATCTGCAAGGAAGCAAATGAGCAGGAGAGTCCATCCAGCAGGGTAGGGCAGGGGCAGTAGTACTGGTGGGACACCAGCAACCCAGGGGCAGACTCGTCATAGTGAGTAGAGTTCCCATCTGGGGACTCTACCAAGTGGTTCCGATCAGGTGACTCCAGACAGGGATTTAGGGGATTTAGGTAGGGCCAGCAGGGCCAGTCTAATCAGCAGGGACAGCACCATCAGCAGGAGGGACAACAGTAGGGCCATCAGGGCTAATAGCGTTTTCAGCAGGGCCAATGGCGGGGTGGTAGGCTCAACGCATCAGCAACCACATTAGCCTTTCCCGTATGGTACTGAATTTCGAACTGGTAGACTTTCACAAACTCTAACCATCTGCATTGACGCATATTCATCTCTCGCTGGGTGAATAGGTACTGTAGTGATTTATGGTCTGTGAACAAGAAAAACTTCTCCCCCCCCAACAAATAATATCTCCATATCCTCAATGCAAAAATGACCGCTCCTAGCTCTAGGTCGTGGGTGGGGTAATTTCTTTCGTGCGGCTTAATCTTGCGGGATGAAAAATATATAGCCTTCTCTTCCTGCTGAAGTACACCCCCGAGTCCCCGTAAGGAGGCATCAGTGTAAACCAAATACTCCACTCCCGGCTTGGGTAAAGCAAGAACTAGTGTCGAAGTCAGCTTATCTTTCATCTCATCGAAAACCAATTGACAATCATCGTCCCAAACATATGGTACCCCCTTACGGGTTAGATTCGTCAATGGAACCGCCATCTTTGAGAAACCTAGGATGAATCTCCTATAGTACTCGACTAACCCCAAGAAACTATGCACTTCCGTCGGTGTCGTGGGTTTTCCCCACTCCCTCACTACCGACACTTTGCTCAGGTCAACTGATATTCCTAATTCTGACACAATATGGCCCAAAAACTGCACCTCTCGTACCCAGAATCCGCACTTCTCGTACTTAGCATACAGCTGATTCTCTCTTAGAGTCTGAAGAACCTGCCTCAAGTGCTCACCATGTTCATCCTCAGTGTGTGAATATATCAGGATGTCATCTATGAAGACGATGACAAATTGATCCAAGAACTCTTTGAACACTAGGTTCATCAAGTCCATGAATACGGCTGGAGCATTTGTCAGCCCAAAGGGCATGACTCTAAACTTGTAGGACCCATGTCTTGTTAAGAAAGCAGTCTTCGACACATCCTTCTCCCTAATCCATAGCTGATGGTATCCTAATCTCAAATCTATCTTCGAAAAGAAGGTTGCTCCTCTCAATTGGTTGAATAGGTCATCGATTCGAGGCAATGGATATTTGTTCCGTATCATGACCTTATTCAACTCCCGGTAATCCATGCATAACTTCAATGAAACATATCACTTTTTCACAAACAAAACTAGAGCGACCCAAGGCAAGGTGCTCCTACGAATGAAGCCCTGGCCTAATAGTTGCTCTATCTGATCCCGTAACTCCCTCATTTCCACTGGAGCCATACAGTACGAAGCACGTGCTATCGGTAGTCTATCCGATATCAAGTCTATGACAAAATATATCTCTCGACTGGGGGTAGGCCCGGAATTTCCTGAAATACATCAGAATACTCACGAACGATTGGGATAAAATCTAAGGGAATCACGACCTACTTAGAAGTATCCTCATCTATGTAATACAAATGAGCGGTAGAGCCTCCCTCTGGGTGAGGCATCGCCACCATAAACATCTCTTGCCCCAGAATGGCAAAGATAATACTCCCACCGAAACAATCTATCATGGCTCTGTAGGCGGCGAGCCAATCCATGCCAATAATAACATCGTGCTCAAGCATCTCTAAGACAAACCTATGTGCTGTTAAGATCAAGCTACCAATCTCTAATCCCATGCCCCGGCATATAAAGAAAATCAATGACCCATTCTCTAGTGGTGTGTCTACGCATGTCACAGTGCTCTCTGCTGTGGCTAATAATCCTAAGGCCTTTGTAAAATGAGTAGCTATAAAATAGTGTGTCACTCCAGTATCAAATATAACTCGACCCATAGTGCCATGGATAGGAAACGTACCCTCAATCCCGAGTGGTGCCAGAGGAGCTGCTACCTGGTGGACATTATAGACACGTCCATACTGCAATTGTCCCTGCTATACTGGAGCTGTTCGGATGGCTGGTAGTATTGGTACCTGAGCTGGTGCTGGGAGGGTGGCTGGAAAGAGTGGTCTATGTGGCTCATTATGGGCACCCTGCTGCTGTGGGGCCTTATCCCCCTCTGGATAATCCAGGCGCCTATGGACATTCTTGACACATCCGAAACATCGGCCCCTAAAATTTCCTCCCCTTTGTCCCTGCTGACCATGGCCCTGTTGGCCGAGCAGTAGGCGACATAGCATATATCTGGAAAGCAAAGTGGAAAGAGTTGGGTCACTAGGACGCGGTAGCACATTCCTTTATATCTATCATGACAGTCACACCCAATACTGTTATGAGGGTGATACACGCACAGTCAACAGACTCATTTTGTCAGGATCAGATTTTATAACTTTTAACTGAGGGCGTTGAGTCCTATTCAGTAAGTTCCGATGGATGTTTGAGGTTTAATGGGAGATTGGTGGTTCCAGAAGGAGAAAACTTACGTTATGCAGTGATGACATAGTCTCACGGGTCTAGATTTACGGTACATCCCGAAGGAGATTAGATGTACAAGGATATGCGCCGGCAGTACTGATGGAGTGGGATGAAGAAGGACATTATTGAGTTTGTGTCCAAGTGTTTTACTTTTCAGATGGTAAAGGTAGACAACCAGAGACCGTCGGGGTTACTTCTGCCATTGGATATACCTACATGGAAGTGGGAGAGTATTTCCATAGATTTCATTACCGACCTGCCTGCATCACAGTGGGGTCACGACTACATCTGGGTGATCGTGGATCGTTTGACTAAGGTGGCTCATTTTCTGCCAGTACGGATAGACTATACCTCGGGCCAGTATTCTCAGTTATTCATTGCCGAGATTGTTAGGCTACATGAGGTGCCCCTGGATATTGTGTCGGATGGAGATAAGATTTTCGTGTCGCGTTTCTAGGAGAGCTTTCAGGAGGCCATAGGTACTGAGTTGAGATTGAGTTCAGCCTATCACCCACAGACGGATGAAAAAACAGAGCATACCAATCAGATGTTCGAAGATATGCTACGCATGTGTGTCCTTGATTTTGGAGGAGTGTGGGAGCCGCAGCTTCCACTGGTGGAGTTTGCTTACAATAACTCCTATCAGTTCATGATTGGCATGGCTCCATTTGAGGCATTGTATGGCAGGCCTTGTCGTTCTCCAACTTATTGGAAAGAGGTGGGGGACAACAAGTTGCTCGGACGAGAGCTAATTCAGGAAACCTCAGCTAAGATTGATCTTATCAGGAGTCGCATTCGGGCAGCCCAGGACATGCAGAAAAGCTACGCCGATGCAAACAGGTCTTTCCGAGAATTTAATGTGGAGGACCAAGTATTACTGCGTTTATCTCCTATAAGAGGAGTGATGAGGTTTGGGAAGAAAGGGAAGTTGGCCCCAAGGTACGTGGGACCATTTCCCATTATCGAGAGAATTGGGCCGGTAGCATACAAATTGGGGCTGCCAGAGCACTTGCACCGCATTCACGATGTATTCCACATTTCATCGTTGAGATGATACCTTCGTGATGAAATGGCCCACACCCACATCGCGATATAGGAGATTGACTTACAGCCCGACAGCTCTTACGAGGAGATACCAGTGGCTATCCTAGAACATAGTGAAAGGAGATTGAGCTCGAAGATAGTTCCACTTGTACGGGTACAATGGGAGCATCATAACGTGGAGGAATCTACTTGGGAGCATGAGGCAGACATGCGAGAGAGATACCCAGAGTTATTCTTACCAGGTATGGCTTATTTTCTGAATTTCGGGACGAAATTCCGTTATTAGGGGGGAAGTATGTATTACGCCGTATTTTTATGACTTTTAAATTTTGGGATTTATTAAATTTAATTTGAGATATTAAGCTAATATTAATCCGGAATGTATTTTAAATATTTAATTACTAGCACGATGAGAGTTAGTAATTATTGGGATTCTTTTGAATATTACTTAACGGATAAAGTAATATGTATAATCGAAATTATTAAAATTATCACAAGTATATGATTTGATAATTTTGGGAAATTCAATCGGGACGCCCTGGTGTCGTGTCGGGATTAAATTAGTATTATTAAAAGAGAATAAATTATAAGTCACTTTTATGGTCATTTTGAGTTCGCCAATGTGTCCGGAAGGGTCGAGATAGTCAAAATAATGTACCCGGGGGTTTAGTTTGGGTCTCGGGACATTTTTAGGCCTAATTAACATCCCGGGATGGCGTTTTGGACATTTCATATTTTTGGGTAATTAAACCCACGAATTTATCAAGGATATATCAGATGTTAGGGGTTATAATCTAGGGTTAACCTAAGCAAAACCAGAGAACGGCCATTGGAGAAGAAGTGGAGAAGCTTTCCAAGGAGTTCTAGGCCAAAAACTCTACCGTTTGCACTGTTGTCACCGCCAAATTGTAGATCGGGCAACAAGGAACACAACCATACCACCTTCTTCCACAAATTAGAAAAAAAATTTCCAGGAAAGTATCTATCTTGCTTTATTTTTAGTTAATGCTTCAATTATGTTAGTCTAGGGTTGATTAGAAATAGTTTCATAAAAAAAATCATATATTGGAGACTAGAATTCGCATGTTGTAGAGGTAATAATCATATTCTGGAATTCTAATTAACATGTAGAGAATAAACCACGAATTTTCATTGAGTTAGGAGTAGAAAATCTGGAAAAATAAGTGGAAGAATTGAAAGTTAAAGAAAAGATTAGGGTTCTTGAGGTTTATATAGTTTTTGCCCTTTTAATTCTCATAATTGATGAAAACCCATATGTTTTACATAGAAAATTTTGTGTTTGGGTATATAACACTTGTAATATCAATTGTTGGGAGTTTGGGAGATAAATATGATGATTTGGTTGATTTTGGAGAATGATTTCCATAATTGGGTTTTTCTGCAGTTTCGCCATAACTGCTTGATGAAATTATACATAGGGAGATAGAATACTACGAGTGATATGAAGTAAGCATGGAATAATCTATAATTAAGAATAAAAGAGACGAGCCCGTTATATGGGATAATCGAGTATAGTGTACTAAGAACGAGTAATCATAATTATGGGTCGTGGGTATACCTAATTTAGAAATGGGGATAGTATTATATATATATATATATATATATATATATATGACTGTGTGTTTGTGCATATATTTTATATGTGAAAAATCATGCCCGCGCTACTTACTATCACGGAGTTACCGTGTCGGGATGGTCTTATCTCAATGGGACCTTTATGGGGGATATTGACTTGTACCCTAGAACATAGAAATCCTTGGTACAGGCTATCTGATTGATAGTCGGGTGGTCCTAAGAGACGTGAGTGTATGTGTTGACCTCTTAGTGACTTGGAACTATGATTGGCCTCCATTTGTATGTGTTTTGTGTTAATACAGTTCGAGAGTGATTCCGAACTAGTATTTCCCTTAGTACAAGGGATACGGGGACTTGATAGCAGAGTATGCCAGCACTATAAAGCTTATGTGGGGTGCCGATAGTATATATATATATATAGAGAGAGAGAGAGATAATATATAGACATGAAACTGGGAACTTTCATTTGTGTATAAAAAGTAGTTCAGTAACGAATCAATACTCCGACTTTAATATAAGTGTTTGGAAATCTTGTGACAACACTGGTATTTTGTTTTAAATGAAATGAAATAGTTTTGCAAACCTTATCCTCAGAAAATAATTATCTTAGCCATAGAAATTGTCAACATGAAACCTTATGGGAGATTTACAATAAAATGAACTTTCGGGGTTAATAATGCGGTAGGAGTGCACACTAGGTGAGAGGTGAGAATTTCTCAAGAGAGTGCCGCATACTAACTTGATTGTTGCATTAGCCGTTAAGCATTTTAAATACTTGATAAACTAAATTTAAACTGCTTTACAATGGGGCTCCGACCAGTCTCTTGTCACCTTTTCTCTCTTGTATATATATATATATATTACAGGTGCCCAGCCACAGGAGCATCATGCTAAGGTTCTTTGGACTGGACGTGTTGCAGCCTATGTGGGAGTTGCAGGCCATTTACTTAGACGACCTCGTTGTTGATTCCACTCTTATTTAAGTTCTAATTAGTTGGGCATGTGTCTCCCGTTTACTTATTCCGTTGGATTTGTCAGAGATTATGTTCATTTATCTTTAGTATTTTTACTCTTTGGGATTTGATTGCTGTCAGGATGGTATTCCTTTATGGTTTAAAAAAAATGGTATTGGTTTATCTATATGGCTAAATTCATGTGTGTTTATTTCCAGTCTTAATAATTGTGTGATTCCTAAACTGTTACTTATTAAAGGTTTTCATAATTGGATTTAATAAAAATGGAAATAATGTTTTAAATGGTTTTGACACTTAGCTTAATTATTTAGGGTGTTTAAATTGAAAAGTTTTTTTTTCGACAGTGATGCTAAGAATGAACCAATTGTTCACCTTGATTATTATTTGATAAAGGACTGATCACCCGGTATTTAATTAGGCGGGGTGTCACGGCTACATGAGGTGACCTTGGATATTGTGTCTGATAGAGGCAAGATTTTTGTGTCGCGCTTCTGGGAGAGCTTTCAGGAGGCCATGGGTACAGAGTTGAGATTGAGTTCAGCTTATCACCCACAGACGGATGGACAAACAGAGCGTACCAATCAGATGTTGGAGGATATGCTATGCATGTGTGTCCTTGATTTTAGAGGAGTATGGGGGCCGTATCTTCCACTGGTGGAGTTTGCTTACAATAACTCCTATCAGTTCACGATCTACATGGCTCCATTTGAGGCATTGTATGGCAGGCCTTGTAGTTCTCCCTCTTGTTGGCTACGGGTGGGGGACAACAAATTGCTCGGACCTGAGGTGATTCAGGAAACTTCAGCTAGGATTGAGCTCATCAGGAGTCGCATTCGAGTAGCACGGGACAAACAGAAGAGCTACACTGATGCGAAGCCATTTTTCTAAGATTTTAGTGTCGAGGACCAAGTATTACTGCGTGCATCTCCTATGAGAGGAGTAATGAGGTATGGAAAGAATGGGAAGTTGGCTTCGAGGTATGTAGGACCATTTCCCATTATCGAGAGGATTGGGTCGGTGGCATACAAATTGGGGTTGGCAGAGCATTTGCACCGCATTCACGATGTGTTCCACATCTCGTCGTTGAGATGATATCTTCGGGATGATATGGCCCATACTCACATCGCGATAGAGGAAATTGATTTATAGCCCGACAGCTCTTACAAGGAGAGACCAATGGCTATCCTAGACCATAGCGAGAGGAAATTGAGGTCAAAGGTAGTCCCACTTGTACGGGTCCAGTGGAGGCATCATAATGTGGACGAATCCACTTGGGAGTGTGGGACAGATATGTGCGAAAAATATCCAGATTTATTTTTACCATGTACGCCTTATTTTTTGAATTTCGGGACGAAATTTCGTTATTAGGGGGGAAGTATGTAATACCCCGTATTTTTTTTTACTTTTAAATTTGGGAATTTATTAAATTTAAATTGAGATATTAATTTAATATTAATTCAGAAATTATTTTAAATATTTACTAGCATGATGAGAGTTAGTAATTATTGAGAATTTTTTTAATATTACTTAATGGGTAAAGTAATATGTATAATCCAATTTATTAAAATTATCATGAGTGTACAATTTGATAATTGTGGAAATTAAATCGAGACGCGTCTGTGTCGTGTCGGGATTAAATTATTATTATTAAAAGTGAATAAATTGTAAGTCGCCCATATGATCATTTCGAGTGCGACAATGTGTTCGAAAGGGTCGAGATAGTCAAAATAATGTACCCGGGGGTTTAGTTTGGGTCTCGGGATGTTTTTAAGCCTAATTGGCATCCTGGGAGGGCATTATAGACATTTTGTATTTTTGGGCAATTAAGCCCACGAATTTACTAAGGATATATAATCCTTTAGGAGTTGCCTTCTAGGGTTAACAAACACAAAATCAAAGAACGGCCATTAGAGAAGAAGTATGAGAGCTTTCTAAGCAACTCAAGGCCAAAAGATTCACCCTTTCGCACCGCCACCATCACCAAAACATAAATCGCGTGACAAGGAACGCAACCATACCTCTTTTGTCCACATATTAGAAACTCAAATTCCAGGTAAGTATCTATCTTGCTTTATTTTAGTTAATGTTTCAATCATGTTAGTCTAGGGTTGTTTAGAACATGTTTCATGGAAGAAATTAATATTTTTAAGACTTAAAATCATATGTTGTGGAGGAAGTAGACACATTCTGGACATCTAAATCACATGTAGAGGATAAGCCATGAATTTTTATGGATTTAGAATCAAGTAATCTGGAAAAGAATTGGCATAATGGAAATTAAAGAAAAAAAATTAGGATTCTTGAAGTTTATGTTAATTTTACTCCATTAAATCGTTATACTTAATGAAATCGGACATATTTTACGTAGAAAATCATGTAGTTAGGTATATAGTACCTGTAGTAATGTTGTTTGGGAGTTTGGGGATCTATAATGGAGATTTGGTAGAGGTTGGATAGGTAAACCCATAACTTGTCATTGGCAAAATTCGTCAGAACTGCTTGATCGATCGATCGATCGACCCCATTCCTCGATCGATCGATGCCTCCTGTTTAAGTTTAATCCCGTTAAAATGCGTAGGAACCCCTGATCATCATTGATAGAGCATAATGAATTATAAAGAGGACCAGTATGGTCTAGGTAGACCCCGTTGAGTGAAATTTAAGGTAGGATTAAATTATGGGCTAACGGGGAGTTATTCACACCTAAGAAATCATGCGTACATTTAATAAAAGATCGACACTCGTGACGGAGTTAGACCAGAAGGTAAGTGAGATTATGCCTATTGAAATTATACTTAGGGAGATAGAATACTTCGAGAGATGAGAAGTAAGTATGGAGTAACTTATATATGAGAATAAAAGTGACGAGTCCGTTATGCGAGATAATCGAGTAAAATGTGCTACGAACGGATAATTATAATTATGGATCGTGGGTGCACCTAATCTAGAAATGTGAATATTTATATATATTTATATATATGATTATGTGATTGTGCATATATTATATATCTGTGTAAAAATCATACCCGAGCTACTTGCTATCACGGGGGTTTCAGCACCGGGACAGTCTTATCTCGATTGGGCCTTTATGGGGGATAATGAATTATACCCTAGAAGATAGTATCCTTGATACAGGCTATTTGAGTGATAGTCAGATGGTCCTAAGAGATGTGAGGGTATGTGCTGACCTCTTCGTGACTTAGAACTATACTTCGCCTCCAATTGTATGTGTTTTATGTTAATACAGTTCGAGAGTGATTCCGAACTAGTATTTCCCTTAGTACGAGTGATACGGGGACTTGATAGCAGAGTATGCCAGCACCATAGATTTTATGTGGGGTGCCGATAGTATATATATTATATGAGTGAGTAATATATATATATATATATATATATATATATATATATATATATATATATATATATATATACTTAAGTATGGGAACTTCCTACTATGCATAAAAGTAGTTAAGTAATGAATAAATACTCCAACTTTATTATAAGTGTTTGGGAATTTTGTGATATCACTGGGTTATTTTAAAAAACATAAGATATATGAGAGAGCTTAATTTTGAGAAATTAATTATCTTAGCTATAGTATTTATCAGAATGAAACCTTATGGGAAAGTTAAGTTAAAATAAACTTTTGAGATTAATAGTTCGGTAGGCGTGCAGACTAGATGAGAGGTGATAATTTCTCAAGAGAGTGTCGCGTACTTACATGGTTGTTTCATTAGCCAGTAAGAATTTTAAATACTTGCTAAACTATTTTTAAAATGTTTTACACTCGGGCTCTGACCCGTTTTCTGTTATTTCTTTTCTCTTGTATATATATGTATATATTACAGGTGCCCAGCCACAGGGGCGTCATGCTTAGATTCCTTGGAAGGGACGCGATGTAGCTTATGTGGGAGTTTCAGGCCATTACTTAGACGACCTCGTTGTTGACTCTACTCTTATTTTAGTTCTGATTAGTTAGGGCATGTGTCACCTACTTCCCTATTCAGTTGGATTTGTCAGAGATTTATGTTCATTTATTTTCAGTATTTGGTACTCTTTGGAATGTAATTCATGTTAGGATGATTTCATTTGTAGGTTTTAAATTTGGTATTGGTTTATCTGAATGGTTAAATTCTTGTGTGTTAATTGCCATCTTTAACATTTATACGATTCTTAAACTGTTAATTATTGAAAAGGTTTTCATAATGGAATTAAATAAAATAGAAATAAGGTTTAAAATTGTTTTGACACTTAGCTTAATTATTTATGGTGTTTAAATTGGAAATTTATTTTGTGACAGTGATGCTAAGAATGAACCAACTGCTCACCTTGATTTTTAATTTAATAAAGGACTGATCACCCGGTATTTAATTAGGCGGGGTGTCACACCATATCAATGAAAATATGTAAACTTTAACTACACTCTTACGGAAGTACAACAGTTAACCCAAGTATCTAATCCACAAGGAATAAGTGTTAAATGTTAATTGATTAATTGCTTACGAATAAGGGTGTAAAAGATAATTGCTTTAATTATATAGTAATATAGGAATATATTTAAACAAAGTTAACAAAACAAGAATAAAAACTATAAACTGAGAATAATATGCCTAACCTCAGGCTAATTAGAATAAATGGTTACATGGGAAGAAAATCATTGCAATATTAAATATCATTTTATCAATTAATCAAACCTAAAGTTGCCACCCCCTAAATTATTAAAAAAAATCCTAATATGATTCTGACGTCAACAAATATCCCGGAGATTACACACACAAGGTCATAAATATGGCTCATAAATGATATACACAGTTAAATATCCTAGGCATAAAATCGAGAACAACTTAACCCATTAAAACTAGTTTAATCCATGACCAAAGAAAAGAAACCATCTAATCCAAGGTGATTTCAATCATCTTAACCTCAATTAAATTAGATACAAAGTATTGTAAAGCATGAATTATATAAAAGATAAGTAAATTTGTGAAAGAAACTAAGTTGAAAAAGAAAGAAATGACAAAAGAAAGCTTGAATTAAAGGACTAAAAAGATTAATAGTACTTACAAAGCCATAAATAGAAAACCTTTGGAGAGAGAACGAGAAGATCCTAAAATCAACTCTCAAACCAAGAAAAACCCTCAAACCAAACTAAAATCTAAATGAACGAATAAAAACCTAACTTATAATTATATAGTAAATAATCAAATATAGGAAAATAATTGAAGTCTCTCAAAAATATCTGATATCTGGCATGATCTATCGATCGATGAAATTGATGGATCGATCGATGGTTATAAAAAAGGCCCACTAATCTTCAAAATGGCCAAAGAAGTAAGACTATAAATCAATCGACGAGTGAGAAAATTGAGCATTGGTATGAACTCATGGTAAACTTTTTTTGTTCAATCGATGGACAGTGGAGGGTCAATCGATAGATCTCCTCTTTTTATGAGATTTTTGCTTTTGAAAAGGGAGAAATGTTGTGTCATAAAAACGACCATAACTTCAACATCTAGACTCAGAATGTCATGTCATTAGTCGCCACACGAAGCGAACTCAACGAACTATGCTTCTATGGTGTTCGTCTAACCGGGGAAAAAAGTATGAAAAGACTAAAATTCCTAGAAATTGTATTAAATGATGAACTTTCCCTAAATGCAGCCAATTACTTCGTTAACCATTCCAATACCTACAAAAATTAAGATAAACCCTATATATATATATATATATATATATATATATATCAAAAACTAAGGTTGACTAATAATTAAGCATAAAAGTATGTATTAACGAACACAATTGTGCTAGAATGCATAAGAATAAAGGGCGCTAATATACAATATTCGTGACTTATCAATAAGGTGAGGTTGGATTTTTTTTTATGATGGGAATTTATTGATGTTGTGATTTATTTTATTTCACATTCATGCGGTAGTAGTTATGCCTTCGGTGTGTTTTTAAAAATTTAAGATTACATTAATTATATATATCTGAGAGGCATGTTATGCATTGTGAGTCTTAACATAATAATTGTAGAATTATCATTTATTTGCATAACTGTCATTCGGTGGCGTACCTATGTTAGCTTGAGATGGCCTATCCATCGATGTTTGACCCCCCTTACAGATATTAGTGTAGCTTCCTAGTTCTTGTTGTAATGAGTTCTATTCCAGTTTTATCATCGCTATCAGGATGTAGTTGTTATATAATTAATTCAAGTTTATACATTAAGAGATGCGAGGATTATGACTTCAATTCTAAAATGTAAGCTTTGAATTATCGAGTTGGATTTCTTGTTAGTTGGCTTGTGGAAGTTTGTGCTTGTAACATCACTTAGATGTTATGGATTGATGTATTATAGTTTATTTCTATATAGTAAAGGGTGGTGATGTATTTCATATTAGTTATTATCTTGTGGGATTTTCTTGTCGCACTCTTATTGCATTATGTATATCATTTTGTTTCAATCATGCCACAAAGGATTTTTAAATTATTTTGACAACTTTTGGTACTCTAATCAATAGAATGATGAGCCTAATTATTAAAAATTATGAGGTGTTAAATTTGGTACTAGAACATGGTCCCAGGTAACGTAGGTTCCATATGTATATTCTAGTGTTTGCGTAGTGTTATTTAATACGTTCATTTTCTTTGCATTATGATCATAGGTTCAATCTTTAAGGAGTCAAGTTTTAGTTATCCTAATGAACAACCTGACTAGACCGAAATGTATATGGAGGGTTCCTTAGTTGGATTTCATTCGTGAGACATCTGACACAAGGCGTTAAGTTTGGTAGAGAGTTAGGAGATATTAGTCATAAGACTTTTAGCGCGTTTTTCATAGTATGTTTGGCGAACATTAATCAAGGATTATGATGAGGTTCAATGATATGTACTTACCCAAGATGATTTTTTTACAAGAAGAGGTAGATTTTCCCTTACTTTAGTATAGGCAACCTTACTATCTTAAAGTATGGGAATGATTTACAAGATGATTAGTTGCTCCAAAGGAAATAAAACTGGAGGTGAAGAGAATCGAGTGTTTCATGAAGAGTCTCAATTACCCTATATGATGGATTCTAATGGAAAATAAGGTAGAAACTATATGCAGAAAAATAGTTAATATTGTGCCTAAGATTTTTAAAGAGCATACTAAATATAAGAAGAATTTTGAAAAAGGAGGCCAAGAAGATGGGCCCATGATGAAGGCTAGATCTGACAATGAATGGAAGAGAGGTTAAGGACAGTAAGGTGTAGGGCAACAAAATAAGTTCCATTCCAACCAATAGTTACCCCAGTAGAATGGGTAAGGCTCTCAGCAGCAAGGAAGGCAGTGTGATACCTCCCAGAGAGGGGAGTCACTGAACTATTTTAGATATAATGAGTTTGGCTATATGATGAAGGACTACCCAAATGGGGTAAATCCATGTCAGTAGTTCATTATGGTAGGATGGTAGTTGATGGTATGTTCTCAGTTCTGGAATGCTAACCACGATTTTATTTAATGCGAGCGTTACACATTCTTTTGTTGAATGACACTCCGGGGGTCTATCGTGGATTATTACGGCTCATTACATTAGGAGATTTTCCATAGATACTCCATTAGTTGTGTCCACTATATTACATAGGCTTATGATAGGGTAGGAATTGATATTGGTAGACTATGGTTTGTATTCAAATTATTGGTTTTAAATACCCACACATATGATGTTATATTGGGTATGGATTCAAATTATTGGTTTTAAATACCCACACATATGATGTTATAATGGGGATGGATTGGTTATATATGTATCCGAATAAGATGGAGCATGTAGGTAGATCTATTATTTTTGTTATACCGGGTCAGGAGATTTATTTGGATCATATACCTAAGCATGAGATCATAATCTAGAATATCAAGAATAGAATCGGCTACTCAAAAATCCTGCAAGCCTCCACATCAGTTGTATCTACATAAATCCCTAGGAGATAAATCATTCATGGCATCACTATGGCTGGATACCTGAAATTTTTGAAAATAGATTTGATATGGGTCAGAACCCAAAACCTTTGAAAATAATTAGCAATTATATAAAATAAACAACTGAAAATGTAAAGCAAATTTTCATATTTATATATAGGTAACGCATTCTCCTGTGTCACCCCTCACCCCTTATCTTAATTGCACACCTAACGTATCCATCTTAACCTGCCTAATTATGCTACCCACCGAACTAGCTGTGCCACTAACATCAATACTATACTATCCTAGCCCAAGTATAATATCTACCTTTAGTTCCTGGATTGACTTTCATAATTTCTTAAACAATATCTTTTTACATTATCACAATTTAATATATAACTATACTCTAGTTATTTAATTCCATGGTCACATTCAAAATTTATAACTTTATTTTCAATAGATGTCACTAGTTATTTAAACCGTAAACTCTTACTATGAACCCGTATATTTATCTACTATAAATATACGTAAAACATATACTACAACAAACACACATATTCCATGTATAGCCGCCATCCCTCAAAGTAATAACTCACTCAATATGGGTCTCTACAATATTATCACTATCCAAGGCATGCTCATATAATCCTTGTTACCAAAGGTAGGACTCTCACACCAACTCGGTAAAATAAAAAAACGTATTGGATGCGATAATTGTCCTTTGACAGTGAGTCATAACCATACCTATAATTACATTACTACGAATATGAATCAAACAAATAAAAACATGGTGCTATGACCTGGGGTCGATACTTAGCCTGATGTGATTTGCTAGGGAAGATTACTCACATTGTGCAACCTCCACTGATAGCAGTAGACGGGTATGTTCCACATAATATCATACACACATATATCATTAATACACATATATACGCTATCCAAATCCGTAAATATATAAAATAACATTAGTAGACTAATTAGTACCCATCACCCGAAGCACTAGTCTAATAACTCAAGTCAAGTCCTGACTCTTATTTAATTACATACTTATCGTAATTAAATAATTTAACATATTTCTCATATATTGATCACACACTCAGTTTGTTAATTCTGGACACTAAGCCCTTCATAACTAGCTCGTATCCTTTATTATCCAAATTTCCTTTGAGTATATGGATTAAATATTTCGTGCGTTGTTCATCCTAAATGTCCATCCTATCTCACTCCGAATTTATCTCAACCATACCCATAATTTATTTGTGTCTAAACTAACTTTCCAAAAGACCTATTTCTATTCATGAACCTCCTAAAATTTCCTGGACTCGAAATTAATTTATATAACAATTAAACAAGGGACTTGGTTTAGCAAGAGAACCGAACTGGTTCGGCTAAGGGGCCAACCGATTCACCCCTAGAAATATATACACGCCCTTGTTACTTTTTACAGAAGTTTTCCCCAACTTCTTCCGTCCAAAGTGGTTCTAATCTACATTCTATGAATATGTAACCAAATCCCATCAACTAATAGCATGGTTATACATATCTATTAGTCTCCAATCACCCAAAACTAGATTAATCCATAACATTTATGTTGTTCTTTGCCCATCATTAATTATGTAACAACTTCTAATGAACATCATATATACACCATCAAAGTTTCATCTTTTTAATTAAAGATAATGTCTTTTCATACAGGATCAATATATCAAACATTTAGTCATGGTTTTCTCTAATCAATTACACAAGATTAAAAAAAAACATCATTTTAATTATCTTTCTAAAAAAAACCATTTTCCATATAATCAAACCCATCCCTAGATCAAATCATCAATTACCAATTTTGATATGAATATTAAACTACATATATTCAAAATAACAAGTTTATACACTTTTCTTAAACAGTGTGATTCTGAATCTCTATATGTAGGGTTGAAGAAAGCAAGCATTCTCCTCCACATCTTTCTCCAAGTCAAGGATTTGGATCTCTTGGGTTATCTTCCTCCCTTTTTTTTTCATAAATGGACTGTCTTGAGTTTTTGGTGTGTTATGGTTGCCTCCTTAACCCTAACCTCCTTTTAATTAACCCAAACCTTGACAAGTCTAAAATTCCCCCGGTAACCAATCTATACCCCTGGGAACTTGATTTTGACTATTTTTGGATCAACCATGCACTCGAAATCACCATCGAGTCACTAAACATCAATATCCTATCTCAACTAAAAAATATCCTACCCGTATCCTTCCATTGAATTATTGCCAATCCCCATCGTCCCTATTCACTACGATATACTAACAATTGATATAATTTATTATACTTAATTACCCTTAGTAAATTTATTCTCCACCTAAATAATAATTTTATTCTCCTTAATTAATTTTTATTAAATATGCAATATTATTACGAGCATTCGTGTAATTAAAAATGCTAAAATTAATTATTTAAAAATACATGGTGTTACAGGTGGCACACTATTTGTCGTACGTATGGCCTACTCGACCGAGCAGCTTGCATATTTGTATGTTATCGAGATTATTCCTTTTCATAGGGTCCAACTATCAATAGTTTCAAACTGGGGTCCTATATTTGTAGTATATTTTTTGGAGAGTTTTCAGCAATCTATGGGGACTTAACTATATCTTAGTATGCCATTCCACTCATAAGCCGACGGACATAAAGAGAGGATAAATCAGGCATTGAGGGACATGTTACGTGCATGTGATATGGACTTTAAGAGAAGTTGGAAGACGCATTTGCATCGAGTGGAGTTTGCGTATAATAACATCTGTCAGATGTCCATTTCCAAGGCACCATACGAGGCACTTTTATGGGTGACCATGTCGATCACCAGTATGGCAGTTGGACCCAACTGAAGAAAGGAAATTGGACCCCAGTTTATCTAAGAGACGACTGAGAAGATTAATTTTTAATAGAGCAAATGAAATTTTCTCAGGATAGACAAAAGGGTTATGTAGATAAAAAATGGAAACCTATGGAGTTTCAGGTAGGGGAACATGTTATACTTTGGTTATCCCATATGAAAGGGGTGATGAGATTCGGGAAGAAGGGAAAGTTAGCTCCATCTTACATCGGTCCTTTTATGATAACAACGAAGGTGGGAAAAGTCACGTACCATTTAACACTGTTGGAGCATCTAGATCGTGTGCATAAAGCATTTCACATTTTCTTACCGCCTTGATTCTTTTATCCTATGGAGGCCTATCAACATCTATTTGTGTGAGATCGATTTAGACTCAGACACCTCTTATAGCGAACAACTAATAGGCATTTTGGACAAATGTGTTTAGAAATTACGTTCTAAGGACATACCATTAATATGAGTGCACTTAAGCACATAATGAGGAGGAATCCACTTAGGAGCACGAAGATTTGATGGGGAGATAGTATCCACACCTATTTTGAAGAAAGTATAAATTTTAATTCGTGAATTACCAGGATATATTTATTTTTCTTAGGAAAAAGATTTTAATTCCCCATAATTTTGTGGAATTAATTAAATAATTAAATATTAAAATTGGGAGAATTTTTATAAGTTATTTAGGTGGAAAATTAATTTTATACGATTTTAATAATGAAAAATAAATTTTTATATGTTAAATTTGATTTCGTGTGTAAATAAATTGAAAGTCTGAGAGTTATTTAATTTTAGAATTTATTTCATGAATTATAAAAAAAATTTAGTGATTCAGTTAAGTAATCGGGCTTATTTATAAATAAATTAAAGTAGGGGTTAATTCATAATTATAAAAATTAAGTGATGAGGTTGGCATATAAGAAATTGTATAATAAGGACAGTGGTAAATATGTAACTAAAGGATTACTTGGGGAAGGTTTAGGGCTATGTTTAATTACGGTTAGCTTTAAAGCAAGAAAGAAATAGGAAAAGATTTTCCTTTAAGAAAAACAAATAAAACGGAGCATTTTAAAAAAATATATATATTGGGTTGTGAAAACAAACGCTCTCTCATGTGCAATCTTCCAATAATTTGTACAACAAACACTGAAAACCCTACCTACCTTTGCTATTTTTATTACATAATACAATCCAAACATATATCAAATCACAAACAAACTAGAGCATTCCAATGCTAAAAATATACAATACAATTCCCAATAACAAATTTGTTTATGAGATACTTTTTTGGCAATGTTTACTCTTAGTTTGGGAGCTATTGCAAGGTCTTTTCAACAATTTTTGAAGGAATATTTTTTCGAAAATTCTTCCTCTAAAATTCATATGTTATTTTAGAGGATACCTACATTAAGTCAAGTTAACATTCTACTCTTCCACTTTTATGATTTTAAATACTAAATTATACTTCAACCTAATTTTTATAAATAAAATCAATTAGAGATAATTAGGTTTGTAAAATACTTCATGGAATTTCATCAATTAATAATATGATATTGACAACTTGTTGAACTATTAAAAAATTTATATTTTTTTAAAATTAAATTTGAGAAGTTTTGATAATTTAAGAACTTGGTAATCGTAAAAATTATGAGATTTAGAATTTAGGAAACTTCATACATAAATTTTGATAATTAGAAAATTTGATTCATTTATATTTTCATATACAATTCTTAAAATTTATAAATAGCAAAATTGAAAAATAGTTAAATTTATGAAATTTGATTTAATTTGAGAATTGCCCTTTAGATAACCCTTGATTTGAAAATTCTTATATTTATGTTGACTTGTTAAATTTATATGAATTTGGGCTTTTATATATTGTTAGAATGAATCACTAGTTGTTTACTTATTGTCCGAATGAAATAATTCATCCCCACATGTATGTTGACAATAATGATTTGATGGAATCCTTAAATCAAGTTGAAATTCATATGATACCCTTACGATTTATTAATTGTGCCCTTGATATTGCAAAATAAAATTTATGAATAAAGTAGGTGATATCCTCAAAACAAAATTTATTTAGATAAAAAAAATTAAGAGACAAGAGTAATTATTGAAATGCAAAATGAGACATTTCCCTTTCTTAGACCTTAGAGTAGAATTTATGTCTCCCCTCCCCCCCCCCCCCCCCCCCCCCCCCCAAAAAAAAAGTAGTATAACATCGAGAAGTAATTTGTGCAAAATTTGAGAAATTAACAATAAAGTATAAAAGACGTTAGAATATATTAATGACGTGCGGAATTTATATTGTGAAATTTTATCGAGAGTGGATAAATATTACTCTGATGTTCATGACCCTATGCATGGGGCCACTTTTGTTGTAATGTTAATATGGATATGTTTGTGTGAATAAGATTGGTTCCATATCATGGGGCTTCGTGGCCCTAAAGTGACCGAGGGCTAGACAAGATTACGATGATCTTATCATTGGCGATGTTTTAGAGTGGATAAGATTATGTTGGATTTGTGTTTATCATGGGTATTTATTTATGTTATGATTTATTTTGTTTCACATGTGTATTGTACTAGTTACGCCTGTGGGTTGTATTTAAATATAAAAGATTACATTAATTCTGTATATATCTTAGAGGCACGTTATGCGTTGTGAGACTTAACTTAATAACAGTGGAATTATTATTTATTTGCATAAATGTTATTGGGTGGCATAGATATGTTAGTTTGTGATGGCCTGATAATCATTGTTGAACCCTTCCCCCCCCCCCCCCCCCCCCACCCCCCTCTCCATGTGATCCTGAATATCCAACTTAGCTTCCTAGTTCTTGCTATATAGAGTTTTTTTTTCTGATTTCATCACCACCACAGGATGTAGTTGTCATCTTATTTATTTTAGTTTATGTATTGAGAGATGCTATGATTATGAATAAAGGCCAATCATGTACACTTTTAGTTATTTAGTTGGATTTCTATTTTATTAGCTTATGGAAGTTTGTACTTGTGATGTCACTAAGATGTTATATATTGACGAATAATATTTTATTTCTATATAGTATATGGTGTGATGTATTTCCTATAAGTTGTTATCTTGAGGGATTTTCTTTTCATACTCTGATTGAATTATCAATATTGTTTGGTTTCACTCATATTAAGGATGCTATTTAAATTGTTGTAACAAATTGTGGTGTTATAATAAATAGACTTTATCAACCTACTTATTAAAAATTTTATGGTGTCGCAACTAGAAAACTCATCAAGGTACCAATGTGAAGAAATATGACCAAAAAATCTGACAAATATGAACATGTGAATAGATTATTTAGACCACGCAAATATCATATCTATCTAAAATAGCTCCCCCTCAAATATATAACCCCTCTCATTAAACATGACATTGCAACAAACAAGTATGAGCAACCTAATATAATTTAATAACTATACTCCCCCTATCTACAAAATTTTCCCTCCTTTTGTCATGGAAAGAGACATAGGAAAGAACTAAGAAAATAGTAGGATCATGTTCTCAAGAATTTTTAGAGAGTAAAACAAGCTAATCAAACCAACAAATAGAGAAGGATCATATGATGAGTGAATAATTAAAATACTATTCTAAGCAAGATATAATCATAAGAATAATAAGCCTACGATAAACAATTTTAACAACAAATGGGAATATAAAATATATCAAGCCAAGATATAAGTAATGCTAAATTGTGACACGCATTCAAAAGTTATGAGTTTATAAGGATTACAATGAGTATGATCAATATAAACTAAAAATACAAATAAATCTAAACAAACAAATAAAATAAATTACATCATTTATTCTTACTCTTTAACATCCCCAAAACACACAAATCAATAATCTCACTATTAGCTTCATCCAAGACATCCCTAACGTTCTATGCATGAATATCAAATTTGTTTTCGAAATCGTGGAAGAAAGAAGAGTTCATCGAACTAAAATAAGGTAGAAAACTAGAACCCAGTTGAGTATATATTCGAGAGACAGTAGAATAAAACTCATTTTTATTTAGAAAGAGTGAACTGGATGCTTGCAATGTAGGGGCAAGACGAGGAGGTGGTGGAGGAATAACATGTGATGGTGTTGCTTTGCCATTTTAGTCGCTAAGATAAGCAATTGACTTATAATATGAATCAAAATTCAATGAATATTGTGACTTTTCCTTCACTTTATTGGGATGTAAAGGAACTCCAAACTCCAAAACAAAACACATGATCAAATGGTCGTAGGGCAAAACGTGAGCTTTCAAACCGTCCTTAGTGTGATAAAAAAATCCAGTCAGAAATCATATCACGTAAACCCATAACATGACCCAAACCAATGGAAACTGTCATGCACATTTAACCGATATGTTATAAGGATGGTATGTGGATAAAATATAAGACCATACCACCATTTTCATAATTTAGAAATCCTTATCATGAAATGCATGAGAGAAAGTCACTCCATCCTAAGAATGATAATGGTTGTCTCTCAAACGAGTGATAACATTCCAGTTGAAAGGTTCGCTCATAATTGACTTTTAAGGATATTGGAGACAGTATTCATTCGGGGCACAATAGTGGTTGCTTTTCCACTGAGAAGAGAGTTTCACTTGAATTCTCATCGCTTTAGCATAAAGAACTCTTTTGCCTAAATGATCCTCACCATCCATAAGATTCGAATAAAATTCCCTCACCAAGTTGGGGTAACATGGTATGGTTTAAGATAAAATACCAATCCAATATATTTTATACAAGAACTCGTAAAAATAGGTGTCGAAAAAGAATCCAAATTAATTGACCTCTCAAATGCACGGAACGTGTGGTGAAAAATTCATTAAATCTGGAGTGATTGGTTGAGGTCGAGGCACGTGAGCATGATATGGAAGCCGTTATAAAGCCCAAAATCAAATATCAAGAGACATCCTATGAGATATGTAAATAAAAACCAAGGATCCTATTCTAACACTATAAGTAGACAAACCCTAAAAATTTAAAGAAAAATCCATACTCACTAAAAGAATACTAAAGAAATTCAATTTAAGCTTAAGATAAGTAGAAACTCATCAATCCTAAAGAAGATTTCATAATAATATATCAAAAGCACTATCACCAAGACTTAACTCTAAAAAGGAGTAAATAAGAAAATATATGGAACAAAAACTTACCAAGATAATGAGTAATCGATAAGAGAGAGGTAAAGACAACCTAAAAGACTTCCAAGGTGCTAAAAACGAGAGGAAGGCAGAGGGTTTCTCTTAAAGGTGAAAGAGGTTTTGAGAGAAAAGTGGATCAAATATAAAATACCCCGATTTAGGGTTTTTATCATTCCCAAAAGAGGTCTCTATAACACGAAATTCTCTTGTAGGGCGTACCACTATTGTTACAGCAAAATTCCAGCGACAAAGGCCGCATCGTCTTCTAGTGCAAAAACAACTCAAACCTAAAAGGAAATGTACATATAGATTCTTAGCTAAAAAACATGTAAATTTTAATCCCTAAAATATCATTTTGTTTGACCAAACAAGATAAACAAAGATCATACAATGGTTCTTGGTCATGCAAGAATACTCTACATAAAGAATGGTTGAGCATCAAAGGCCTAAGGACATATTAAAGCCAAGTAAAAGTTTGAATGATTCAAAGGCATAAATTGTGATAGAAAGTGAATAAAATGAAGATTAACCTACAAAATCAAAGAATTAATATCAATGTTTGAACTCACTTTTGAAAATTTTTGAATTTATAAAATAAAGATAAAGCCTCATTTTTCCTTGAAAATAAATAAAATTTTCAACTCTCATTTTTCTCCCTCAAATATCAATTTATGATTAATTCCTTCTAAGTCTCGTATCCTTGATTTTACTTAAATTTTGATAGATAGAAATCTATGAGACATCTCTTTTGATAAAATTTTACATGTGGTAGCTTTTGATAATTCATTACAAATGCTGGAATTTTCAAAGGTAATTCTCAAGACTGTGACACCCCGACTAATTAAATACCGGGTAGCTACTCCTTTATTAAATTAAATCAAAATGCCAAGTTGGCTCAGTTAATAACATCACTGTCGAAAACATTTTTATTATTACTAACCACCTAGTATTTAAAAAGTAAGTTGTCAAATTTTAATTAAAGCCTGATTAACATGCAGTAAAAGATTTAAAGCAAGAATAATATCACCATTAACCATAACGAAATAATAGAATAACCATCACATGATATAAATAAATCCGGAGGAAAAACTCCTCACAACAAATCCCACAACTGAAATAAATAACGAAATACTGAATACTGAATTAATACATGCCCGAGTCTGAAAAACTGAAATGGAAATGTCTCAAATAGAATTTGGGCAACATGCCCTACAACTGAGGAATACTGAGTATGGAATCCAAATGATATAAGCGTCTAAAAGCAAATCCCTGTAGCTTCCACAAGCAGCTACAGCTCGTCATCTGAGTGAGAATCCTATGCATGGTGTCCTTGTGGCTGGGCACCTAAAATGGTTTTACAAAAAAAAAATAGATTTGAAAGCAAACGGGTCAGAGCCCGAATGTGGAGATATTTTAAAAACCTGCAAGTGCTTTAAAAACATTTAAAACATTAAATGCAAAATACATGTTAGGACGTGCTCTCACATGAGATACTCACCTCTCGTCTAACTGTGCACTCCTAACGTTCCTGCACCCATTCATGTGTTATCTCATAACTAACTAATTCCAAAGAGTTTCTAACACTTCTACTCGGTTCACGTTTAATTTCCAACCTTAACAATTAAATAGAGGGTTCTACTTTAATTCTCGGATTCCCAATTATTAACAAAACCATTTATTGATATAAGTTCCCTTTTATCTTATCATAACATTACCATAACTATACTCACAATTTAACATAGTAAATTCCTTCTCATTTAACCGTATATTTTCACATCATAAATATACAATACAAGCACCCAAAGGCTAAGCTGCGGTTCACACATACTCTGCTATCCATCCCGGTACATCACGTACATAAGGATTACAAATTCCGAATCTCTCAGGAATTGTTGGAATAAACACCACACACATAAATGGAGGCGAACATAATTCAACATATCCATGGTCACGTACATACCTACGCTCCATAGTCAGCTGGCTTATTAACTCACAAATAAGTCGTTCTCTTGAACTATGTCCTCGAGGTACCAATCTAAATCCGGGCAACACAAGGATAAGAAGGCCCTAAGCGAACGTAACCTCCCGTGATAGCAAGTATGGTAGGTATGTCATACATATAAAAATCATATACTAAGCATTCACACATCTTAGATAATTCAATATTAATAAAGGTATACTCTACATCCTTATACCATTATTCCAAATTTGTATATTTTACGTCTCCCGATAATATAAAAGTTAAACCGTCGACACGTCTCACGTCGTAGTTTCTTATACTTAAAGCCTATCTCAAATAGAGTATTAAGTTCCTATTATTCCCACATATAACATCTTTATTCCTAAGGTCTTTACTTCTGCCCCAAATCTCATTTCATCAAATTATTCAAATTTATACTTTTAACCCAAATATTATCTCACTTATCGAAGTTCATTAAATTAGAATAATTTCTCAAATTGAATTCTAATTACGGTCCAAGTTTCATAATCATGCCTACTGGTCTTCTTTAAGTTTAAGGTAATCATAAGGTCTCCAATAATATTTTCCAAGGGTTACCACCATTAAAATTTAAATAGGGAAAAACTTTACTCATTCTGGGAAGGTCGATTAATCGACCTTTACCTTCGATCGATCGATGGTGGTCGATCAATCGACTGATGAACATCGATCGATCGAACGCACCAGGTATGGTTACGGACTGCTTTGTTTTGCAGTTTTCAAATCATCCCAAAACATACTTTTAATGCATGAAACTCTAATGTAACGTTATAGCATCATCATACAACCTTCCTACAACATTATTAATGTTCTAAAACCAATAATTCATCAACCAAGGACTATATATGGATCAATCTTCATCAAGAATTCCAGGTTCTATTTCTTTCAAGAACATCATTAAACTTCTTCTAAAATTCATTTTTAAATCATCAAGGGTCATAATTCTGAGTTCATAAATTCGTCCAGAATGTTTCTACATGCAGTCCCTAACATAGTTCATAGTTTTAAACTTCCAATTCATGGGTCTACATGCAGTCCCTACCATGACATATGTCCAAGATTAGAAGCTATATCGGAAAAGTTATACCTGAAAAGTTAGCATCATGAGTGACCAAATATGAAATATAATCACAAAGAATATTCAATTAAACATATGCGAAACTTCAACAAACAAACAAACTATTTTTTAATTTTTCTGAAAAATTTAGTATATTAGTATACCTATAAAAACAAAAAAATAATCACGCCATGGAGTAGCAAACAAATATCTTAATCGTGGATATGGAATGAATGGGTGTGAACTTAATGCACGTGAAAAACAACATAGGTATATGTAGGGATGGTGCACGAAGTTAAAGTGACAATCCTAAAGAAAGAACTCAATACAAAATGTCACAAATTTCAATGCTTATCAAACCATTTAATGTTTTTGAAGGAATTTTATTGTGCAAACCCATTGATATTCAACTCATAACAGCCTCAAAACCTCACATTTTAAGCATAAAATCTAAAAAAAATTGAATGAATCACATTGCTCATTTTTAATGAAGCATCAATGACACAAAATTTCCCTTGGATCTTATGTTTTTATATGCCAAAATAATCTTCTAGGATATTGCCAATGGTGGCCTTTAATGAAAACTTTTGTAGCCCTTTTTTATTCCTTAAATGTAAATCATTTTTTTAGATAAAAAAATTCGGGAAACGGTTCTTGCGTTCACAATTAGTTCCTAGTACATTTGGTTCGTTATTAACCACGATTAAGATAAGAACATAATATTCAACATATGAAAAGCAAGTACAATGTTCAAAAAGTTCATAGATGTGTGTAATGAAGGCTATATAATGAGTCTAGCATGAAAATACTAATCAATAATGAAATATACAATTCTAAACATGCATAATTAGGCACATAAAAAAAATGTAGCCAAGTATCATGACACCATGATTAAGTAACATGAATGGATGGAGTGGAATTGTGATTCAAATATCTTAAATGCAAGTCCATATATTTTGTAAAGCCAAATACAAAAATATTTTTGAAATTTTGAAATTTTTTTGTCAAAAAAGTAAGATATTTTTATAAACTTTTAGAAACTTTTTCTAAAAGACAAGAAAATGTAGCATGGATAAATGATAGCAATGAAAATAGACCTAAACTAGAATCATTACCCGAACTCAATCAATGGAAGAAATACCCAAAGATTTCCTAAGATCCTTAAATCAAAGTGCATCTAAAGGTTTAGTGAAAATATCAGTCAATTGACGTTCGTTACTCACAAAGCTTAAGGAAATGATCTTCTTCTCAACAAGATCATGAATAATATGATCACGAATCCCAATGTTCTTTTTATGAGAATGTTGTACAGGAATATAAGAAACGTGGATTGCACTCGTGTTATCGCAAGAAATACTCATCATGACTTATACAATCCCATAATCCTCCAAATTTGCTTCATCCATAAGATTTATGTGCAACAACTCTCGGAGGCTAAGTACTCAGCCTTCACCATGGACAAAGAAATGGAGTTTTGCTTCGTACTTAACCATGAAATAAGAGAACTCCAAAAGT
Organism: Sambucus nigra; assembly: GCA_949130495.1. NCBI lineage: Eukaryota > Viridiplantae > Streptophyta > Magnoliopsida > Dipsacales > Adoxaceae > Sambucus > Sambucus nigra. Next base: position 374,164,912 of record OX422214.1, on the reverse strand, counting down.
ACAAGCATCAAACCGATGAGCTTTTACAACCAGTAAAATCCCGGCACAATCAATATCCAAATAAGTTGAAAAACGGTCATCGATACCAAAGGAATACTAAATGGCATAAGAAATAGTATCACCTGTGTATTTGATGATACTTTAGAGTGAAAATAAGTGTGACTCTTTTGGGGATGCTTGGTAATGTGCACAAACTCAACTACTAAAGGCTATATCGGGATGGCTAGCGGTGAAGTAGAGGAGACTACCTATCATATTAACTATAAAGTGTTTGCCCTATGTCCTTTCCTAAAGTGTCTTTACTGTGCTTTGTTGAGGAACTCATGGGAATGCGAGAGTTCTTAGTGGAGTCTAAATTAAACTTCTTCGAAAGGTCCCTAGCATATTTAGATTAAGATATAAATATCCCATTCTCTAGTTGAAGCACTTGGATAACTAGGAAGAAAGTAAGTTTACTAACCATGATCATCTCAAATTCACTTTTCATCTCCTCATCCAATGTGTGAGCATATTAGGAACATGTGAAACCAAATACTATGTCATCCCCATAGACTTGGGTAACAAAGATAGTACCACCCTCTATAATAATAAACAACGGCATATCAATTACCCCTTTCTTGAAGCCACCAGCTAAGAGATGAGAAGTTAGGCTCTCGTACCAAGCATAGGGTGCTTCCTTTAAACTATACAAGGCCTTCTTTAGAAAAAATACATGTTTTGGGTGCTTTGGGTCTTTGAACCCCTTCGATTGTTCCATGTGAATCTCCTACTGAAGAATGATATTAATAAAGGAAATCTTGGCATCCATTTGGTAAATCTTAAATAATAGATGACATAGTACGACAAGTAGTAAGCGAATGGACTCAATCCTTGCAACATGAGCAAATGTCTCATCAAAGTCTACACCTTCATCTTATATGTAACCTTGAGAAAACAACCTTGACTTATAGAGATATATGGTACCATTCTCATCCATGTTGTTTTATACACCCACTTGGTACCAATCACATTAGTCTCTCTAGGTCAGGGGACTAATTTCCAAACATCGTTATTTTAAAATTGAAGGAACTCATCCTGCATAACACATATTCAATGCTCATGCTTGAGCGCTTCCTTCACATTCTTAAGATCTATTATGGAAATGTATCAAAAGAAACTAACATTATTCTATAGTTGAGCATGAGTCATGACACCTAGTGTGGGATCACCAAGTATGTCGATAGGGTCATAACTCTTTTGAATCCAGGAGGGTGGTTCCTCTTTGTCAAGAGTGGGGTTCACCGTGCTGGTGTGGGAACAATGAGATTATCAACTAGGGATGCCTTGTTCTCACACACAAGACCATGACCAATTAATATAGACGGTGCATCATCTCTAATCATGAAGTTTATCAATTCCATAACCTTATAGGTTTTATGGTAATATACCCTATAGGACATATTTGACAATGAATATCCTAAAAGCATTCCCTCATGTCTTCTTGAGTCAGATTTCCCTAAGTTCTCTCTATCTATAAAGATATAACAAGAACTCCCAAAACTCAAAAATACAATAGATTGGGTTTCTTACCTATCTGCAACTCATATGGAGTATGAAGTGTGTCTGGACAAAGATAAACCCTATTCACCGTGTGGCATTGGTGTTAACTGCCTCTGCCAAAAAATGTTTCACCACTTTACTATGCCATTTTATGAATGGACAAAAACTCATGTTTGATGACACCTCATCATAAAAACCATCAATTCTAGAAACTCTAAATTTAGTGTCGATGTCACTATGAATACGATTTATACTGACACCGTGTTGATTTTGAAGAACACAACACTTGGGCATTAAAAACTCAATAACATTGAACATTTCTTTAAGAAATCCAATGATTGAATATCTTTAAAAGTCAAAATATTACACCAAATTAGGCGAATGATCATGGACTTGAGTTGTGACCAGGCCTGGTGGTCAAGTACCTCGGCCATGACCATATGGGGAGTGACCAAATTTATGGGTCATGGACCAAATCCCTGAACGAAGTTAGTGGTCACGTACCTTGTCATGACAGAGCATGGTCGCGAATAAGGGCTGTGACGAGCGGGTCACTGACCAAATTCGTGACCCATTCTTGACAAGGCTTGTAAACTGGTAATAGGCCAAGGTCGTGACTGGCATCACTATAATCTCGAAACTGGTCATGACCCTAAGTCGTGACTCAAAACTAAACTGTCACGAAAACGATCAAGTATGTGGTTAAGGGAATAGATCGTGCACATTATTTCCCTTTTCCAAATAATGTCATTAACTGTAATATATAAATAAAACATGTTCATGGGCTAGAGCCATGACAATATTTAACAGGCAAAAAAATATGAGCAGCTTGGGTCCTATCCTCAAATCGAGAGTCTTGTGACTACACGACCAGTTTCTCTGTGTTACGTTAGACTCGCAGGAGGTGTTCGTTCCACTTGCGATGCCGTTTGGGGGCTGTTGGGGTGCCCTCTCCCCCCCGGCAGCACATTTTCAAGCCTAAGTGTGCTAGTTTTCAAATTTGTGTCCTATCCTCAAATTGAGAGTTCTACGACTATACAATCGATTGCGACCTGTTACGTTGGACTCGCATGAGGTGTTTATGACACTCACAGTTCCTTTTGGGGGCCTCTGGGAGTGCTCGCCCTCCATAGAACGATTTCAAGCCTATGTGTGCCCATTTTCAAATTCATGTCCTATTCTCAAACCAAGAGTCATGCGACTGTGCGATCGATTGCTACATGTTATTTTGGGAACGAATAAGGTGTTCGTGCCACTCGTGGTGCCTTTGGGGGGCGCTGGTAGTATCGTCTCTCTCGTGGAACATGTTCAAGCCTAAGTGTGCTAGTTTTCAATTTCATGCCCTGTCCTCAAACCAAGAGTCTTGCGATCACGCGGTCGATTTTCGCATATTAAGTTGGACTCACACGAGGTTTTGTTTTCAAGACTAAGTTTTCCCATTTTAAAATTTGTGTCCTATCCTAAAACTGAGAGTTTTGCGACTGTGTGGTCAGTTGCTATAAGTTACGATGGATGCATATGAGTTGTTCATTCCACTTGGGGTACCTTTTAGGGTTGCTGGGTGGCCCATCCCCCACAGAATGATTTCAATCCTAAGTCTTTCAGTTTAAAATTTTGTCTCCTATCATCAAATAGAGAGTCCCGCGACTTCACAGCCGGTTGTTATGTCTTATACTGGACTCGTACGAGGTGTTCATTCAACTCGCATTTCAGTTTGGGGGACTCTAGGGGGTGCTCGTGTCCCGTGACATATTTTCAAGTCTAAGTGTGCCTTTTTCAATTTTTTGTCCAATACTCATATCGAGAATCCCACGACTGCGTTATCGATTTCTACTTGTTACGTTGGATGCACATGAGGTGTTCATTCCACTCGCGGTGCCGTTTGGGGGGGCATTGGGGGTGCCCCACACCCCGCAGCAAGTTTTTAAGCCAAAAATGTGGCAATTTTCAAATTCGTGTCCTATACTCAAATTGGGAGTTCTATGACCGCGCGATTGATAGCCACGTGTTGCATTGGACTTGCAGAAGGTGTTCGTTCCACTCGTGGTTCCGTTTGGGGCCGTTGGTGGTGCCTACCCCGCTGCACGTTTTCAAGCCTAAGTGTGCCTATTTTTAAATTCGTGTCTTATTCTCAAATCGGAAATCCTGTGACTGTGCAGCCAATTGTTGCAAAGTCGGTGCTCTTTCCTCTCGCGATTCATTTTGGGAGCATTTAGGGGTGTCAACCCCCTTCAGGCACATTTTCAAGCATAAGTGTGCTGATTTAGCACGAATATTGTATTTTTCACCCCTTATACTTATCCATTTTAGCCCCCTCAGGTACCTTAATTCTTATATTTATGATCGTTAACCAGACAACCTCCGTTTTATATGTTAACATGGTATATGAGGTATAATTGAGCTTTTGTAGGTATTTCGGTGCTTAGTGTGAAGTTTAGTCATTTTTCGGAAAAGTTCCGTTGAATATTGCAGCTTCAAGGGCATTTTAGTAATTACAAAATTCAGGTTTTAATCCCAAACTCTTCACAGAAGTTGAAGCCCTTTTATTTCTCTTTACGTGGATGTCACCATTGCATGATTTCGAGTTGTATCAAATGAGTTATGGCTTTTTTTGGATGGTATTGACTTCAAAAGAACATTCAAGGACACATTCAAGGGCATTTTTTCATTTCATAATTTAGTTCTTTGGCCTAATGTCTTCTTGGATGTTGTATCCCTCTGATTTATCTTCACGTAGCCTCCGATCGTGTCTAATTTCGATATGTAACGAAGACGTTACGGCATTTTCCGTAAAGTTGGACAAAGCTGAGAATTACAGACTGTGAGGTGCGAATCGATTCGGTTCCTTCCGAATCGATTCGGTCTCCTATTTTTCCAACTTTTGATTTATAATTTTTCCACCTAAGGTTTGTGTATAAATAAATTTTCATAAAATTTTGACGAGAGAATTATTCATTATATTAGTTTTAGGGTTTGTAAAAAGGGGAAGATTCCCTCTCCTCATTTTCCTTTGGGTGTTCCCATTTTTTGTAAGTTGTTCAGTATTCATTGTCTCTTTTCCTGTTCTTTCTTTATTTCCATTACTGCATTTACTTTAAATGCCCAGTTAATTATTTATTGTTGTTATTTATTTCTTCCATTAGTTCAATTAGTCTTTAATTAGTTTATTTATGTCTAGTGAGTAGTTAATAGGGTTGGGGTTGTGTGTCCGCCCTTAATTGGCGTTGATCTCCAAAAGTTAGTTTTTTGGGAAAAATCATTTTTGGGTATTAAAATGGGTTTATTATGCATTTAACTTTCTTTGTCACGCAACTTTAGTGTTTAAAGCGATAATCCGATTTTAACACGCCTATGACCATTTTTTATTAAATGTTTTATCTTGCATTTTTGGATTAAATTCCTTCATGTGTTATGTTTATAATTAACTAAAAATGCTCGGTTAAATGTTTTCAAACCGAAATTCTAATTTTGCATATTTAGCCTATGACGGGGATGTGACCTTGACTCTCATTTTAATTAGTTGTAATTTAGTTTTAACTTCTCTTTCCCCCTTTTCACCATAATCAACCCATCACCTTTTACACTTTTATTCTTGATATAGTGAATCGATTACCATCTTTACAAACACTCCCTGTGGATTTCTTACAATACCCGATTTACCGCTATACTTGTATCACAAGAGTAGTTGTAGTTCAGGTTTTTTGGCATTTAGGCGTTGAATTGAAAATAACAACAGTGCTTCTACACGAGCACACGGTTCGCGCCCGATCAAATGGCGTCGTTATCGGGGAGTGTTTAGTTATAAATAGTAGTTTCTTTATTATTTTGTAATATTTATTTTATTCATATTTGTATTCTTGTTTTGCTTGATTGTTTCGAGAAATTGAAATTTTGGTGCTTGTCGCTTAATTGAATTACTTATTGTGAAATGTCTCGCTATTACGCTGTAGATAACCTTAATTGTTATGAGAATTTTTTTTCCAAGTTATACTCCCAATACAATGAGGGAATGCCTACAAATTCTTGAATATGAGTGCATTGAGCGTGAAATTCAAGAGTATGTACGTAATCTCTCATCGCCTTATGTGGATAACTTGGGAAGCGAGGAATCCGTTAGCTATGAGCAACACGCATAAGATGATGAAATGTCTTCTTGTTGGTTTGACCATGAGTTAATGATTAAGGAAATTAATGACTGGTCTGAGAGTTCTAAGGCTTTGTTTTTAGAAAATAACACCATGCTCGATGAAATCATTTCTCTACAAAATCGGGTTGAGGTCGAAACTTGCATTTTACCTCCACACCTTTTTTAGGAAGAAATGATTGAGAGTGATCCAAGAGCCTTCGAATTTCAACCTCTTATTAATTCTTCCAATTATATTGAAGTTGATGGTCCTTCCTTTCCTTTACTCCCTACATTCTCGAACCATTAAATTTATCACAATAATCGATTGAAAGTCTTGAGGACTTTGACCGACTCTTAAACAAGAATATTATTTGGAGATGCTTCATCTCATGGGCTATTCACTTGCACTAGACCCACCTCCCCTTCCAATTGATAAACCTTAGGGAGGTGATTTTATTTTTCCCAAGATCAATGTGGTCTTGTACCCCGTATTATCCAAATTCCCATCGTCGGCCTAAAACTTATAATTGGTGATGGTTCACCTTTTCCACAACCCACTTGCCTTTTGTTGTTCAAACGGAATTCATGTCTTCCGGGAGGCATTTTTCTTTCGAGGGTCCACCGTTGATCTTTCAAAGTCACGTCCCATTTTGGGTGGATCCTCAATTATTTAGTCTTCTAGTGTATAGTTAGTGTGAAGTCCAAATTGTAGGTTGTAGATAGTTAGCTTTTTATTTTATTCCTTTCTTTCTTTTTATTTTTCTTTCCTTTTACTTAAAGTCTAGTGTATTTAGTTAAACGTTTTGTTATTGTTTTTCGTTATGCTCAGTACTAACTTGTTTTGCATATTCTTTGGACGCGTACTTATCCGGGGATCTCTCAAATTTTGGGTAATATCACTATTTTCCTAATTTTGTATTGTTTTGCTAATGCTCATTGAGGACAATGAAACATTTAAGTTAGGGGATGTGGGATATTCTATCCATTTCTTTATTTTGTCCATTGATTTGATCACATGTTGTTACAAAGCATGCTTTTTATTAAAAATTAAAATTTTCAAAAATATTTTCTTTCTTTTTCTCCTTTATTGGGCATTTTTCCTTGTTTCTGATGATAAAATTCTATAAAGGCCGGATCCAATTGACAACTCAATGATGTATGTTCTCGATTTTAGAAGTTATTAGACTTTAGTCCTCAAATCATTGATATTATGAATAACTTCATGAATTAAACTTTAATCCCATGAGCACATGCGCTTTTCTTGTTCTATTGATTTGGTCTAAGATATTTATAACTCGAAAATCTTTTGTTGCATTATATGTACTTACACTGAGTGAGCGTTGTGCTCTTCGTTGTTTGTGAGTGGTATACACTTCTCTTTCCTCCTTGAAAAGACTGAATTCGTCGGTAATCTCTCTATTCTTTCATTGATCATTTATTAATTGAGTTTATTTATGAATGTGTTACTTGACCATGATTTTAAAGTTGTTTTGACTCGAGAATTCCATAAATGAAAGGATATATTTGTTATATCACCTATATTAGTCTTGACCTCACCGTATATATTTCCCTAGTCAACCCCTTTGAGCCTTAATATTATCCTTTCATTTTATAACCCCAAAATCCCATAACCAACTCCACATTGGAGTTATAAACCATACACATTACCTTCCATACCTTTGTTTGAAATGTTACTCGAGATTTAATGATGTTCTTGTATTGCGGTTGCAATTGAGAATGAAAAGAGTGAGAAACGTAGAAAAGAAAGAAGTGAAAAAGAGAAAAAGAGAAGTGAAAAGCAAAAGAAGAAATGAGAAAAAGAAAAGAAAGAGAAAGAGAAAGTTTGTATATGTTGTATATAGTGTTCAATAATCCTTGTCATTCTCCAATTTCATATTTAATGCTTGTTATGGAAATCATTTTCCAATTTTGAAATTGCTCGTACGTTTCCATTATCCCAAGTTTTTCATCCCCGAACACTTTGAATCCGTACATATACCCTTCGTTTCATAAACCTAAATCCAAACCTACATTACAACCCTATAAAGTCCTATGTTATCCTTGGATGCATTCAATTCAAAAGTCATAATAGCTTTGATAATCTGTGAAAATACATTTCTCCGGCCTTTAATTACCGGTATCTTTCATTGATATTACTTATTCTTCATTTTATATATAACACTCATCATTTGTGACATGTGCGCGGCCTAGTTTCCATTTACATTTACTCTTTATGCCCGGATATCCCATGTGTTACCTCCATTTTCATAGTGAATTCATTTGTTGAGTGTAATGCCAGATGAGGATCAGATTATATATATGCTTTAATGCTTATCCAATTTTTTAAAGTTTTTTTCAAATCATACTATGCATGTGCTCACACCCCTCCCACTTTTAAGGTTCCAATTTTATGAAGTTCGTTATATAATGTTAATAACTATAGACTTTTGTTTGAATTCGTTAGATATGTTAATAACATGTTTAAAATCTTTTTCGTATTGTTGAGTTTGAGCATGTTGATTGGGCATACATTTTGAGGAAACTTTGATGTTTGTGGGTTTCATCCCTGAAAACCCTCACGAGACGACACTCGTCCACTAGGGTAACCTAGGGTTTAACGGCTTATTGCATATGCTAAATGCAATCATTCGCCAGCAAAAGTGACATTTATCCCCTTGGTACATATCTCCTTTTTGTGGTTTACTTGTAGTTCTTCTTGATTTTTACTTCATTGCTAGGGACTAGCTGTGTATAAGTTAGGGGTTGTGATTCAGAACAAATATTGTATTTTTCACCCCTTATACTTTTGCATTTTAGACCCCTCGGGTACCTTAATTCCTATATTTATGCTTGTTAACCAGAAGACCTTTGTTTTATACGTTAACTTGATATATAAGGTATAATTGAGATTTTGTAGGTATTTTGGTGCATAGTGTGAAGTTTGGTCACTTTCTAAAAAAGTTACGTTATTTCAGCATTAGGGTTTTAGTCCCGAATTCTTCATAAAAGTTGAAGCCCTATGATTTCTCTTCGCGTGGCTGCCGACGGTGCATGATTCCGAGTTGTATCGAAGGAGTTATGGCATTTTTAGGATGGTTTTGACTTCAAAAGCACACTCAAGGACACATTCAAGGGCATTGTCATTTCATAATTTATTTTTTTGGCCTAATGTCTTCTTGAATTTGTAGCCCTCTGAGTTATCTTCGTGTAGCCTCCGATCGTGCCTAATCTAAGTTATAATGAAGAAGTTACAACATTTTCCATAAAGTTGGACAAAGCTAAGAATATCAAACTATTGTGACACCCCGCCCAATTAAATATAGGGTGATTAGTCCTTTACCAATTCAAAACAGGATATTCAGTTGGTTAATTCTTAGCATCACTTTCGAAAAACTTTTTAACATATTAATCACCTAATATAGATTTAAGCTAGGTGTCAAAACATTTCCAATTTATTAAAACCAAGTAAATTCCATTTCTTTCCGTCTTAAAATATAAAATTTAACTCCATAACAATCCAAGAATAAATTATAAACCATCAACATACACAGGAATATAATAAGTATTGTACAAGAATCAAATACTGAACTAAATGGGACTGGATCAAACTCCCAGTTCAAAACTCCAAACCATAAACTAAACTGAATACAATATCTCCGATGAAGAACTAGAAGTGGACGACATATGCCCTAAACAAGAAGTCTAGATGAAACTGAATGGAAAGGACAGATACATCTACTGCAAGGACCTACAACTTCCACAATAGTTGCAGCACGTCAAGAATTCCAAATCTCTAAATCTGATACTCCTGTGGCTGAGCACCTGATAATATATATATATATATATAGCAAAAGAGATAAGAAATACAAGAAATGGGTCAGAGCCCTATGTGTAAAAATGATTTAGCAAGTATTTAAAACTGGTTCTTAAAACAAGTCTTATACGCATGTTAGTTATCGAACTCTCACATGAGTTTCTCACCTCTCGTCTATTGTGCATGCCTAACGTACATCTAATCTCCCCCTAGTTATACCTCCCCGTCTAACTAGTCAGAAACCATACTAATACTAACTATGCACACTAGTAGTATTCCCGTATCGCCCATACAATACGCTAATCATATAGTTTATCTCACATTCTAAGTTTCATTATTCACCGTTTGAATGGTTAATATCTTATTCACTAAGATTATTTTATTTCTCATTTCCATTTTACCTACTAAACTATCTCACATTCTAAGTTTCATTATTCACCGTTTGAATGGTTAATCCTTTATTCAATAAGATTATTTTATTTCTCATTTCCATTTTACCTACTAGTTTCGCAAAGTTACCCAAGTCCACTCATACATATATATAGTCTCATCGTCCCTATATATATATATATATTAATCTTGCACCCTTAGGTTAAGACCACTTGGTACAATGTAATGATTATTATTATTACCAAGTCTACTAATTTCACACCGTAGAAATATTCACAAGTTCATATATATATATATATATATATATATATATATATATATATATATATATATATATATATATATATTAATCCTGCATCCCCGGGTTTGCAACCATTAATGCACCTATCAATAATAATCCAGCACCCCCGAGTTATCACCCATTAGTGCACCTAACAATAGAATCTTGCATCCCCAGGTTAGCACCCATTAATGCGCCTATCAATAAGAATCCATCACCCCCGGGTTATCACCCATTAGTGCGCCTAACAATAGTCATCCTTGTACCCCCGGGTTATCACCCATTAGTACACTTAACAATAGAGTTTCTGCACCCCCGAGTTATCACTCATTAGTGCGCTTAATTATAAGATTCTTGCACCCCGGGTTATCTCCCATTAATGCTCTTAACATTAATATCACATAATAGGCATACCTACATCCTATTATAATTTATAGTTATTTCTCCAAACTACATACATACTCCTCATACGTATTTTAACTTCATCACTACGTATAGTATAAATATTTAAATTACTATCTCTCTCGTAATCTCCAAGGTACATTCTCTCTATACCGAAATAATTAAAGTATTAATTCTCACATACTTTCCCAAAATCCTTTCCTATTTGAATTTACTATTTGGTAGTTTCTCTCACTCTAATAAACCGACAAACTCCAAACTGGACTCTAAGAAAATTCCCAGAAATTCACCCTGTCGTTTGAACCAGAATGGCATGTCGTTCGAACCAGAATGACATGTCATTTGAACCACTTCCAGATGTCATTCGAACCACTTCGCGCGAGATCCCCATCTCGCTTGAACCACTTCGCGCGAGATCGCGCAAGATTGCACTGTTAGTCTTCCTGCCCAGATTTTCAGCGTTTTTCACCATTTTTGAACCTAAAAACCTCTAAGATTCAATACCCAATGTCTCATCATCAACACCCATCAACACCGAACAGGTTATAAGTCATTTCTATCATCCTAGGATACTTAATTCGTCATTAATCATCATAATTACATAAAAACCCCAAATTAATTCACATGAACCCTAGTTTCCAAAATTCCAATTAAAGAACCTAATCAACCCAGATTTTTTCATCAATATATAATCAAATTCTGTTGTTCATCCTCTACATTCATGACAAAGTATTAACAACTAATTACCCCAACCTCTATCATCATTAATCCTCCAATTTTCACCCAATTAACATGTAAATAAAGGATTGAAATAACCTACACTAACATGAGTATGATTATTGCTAAAGAAAGAAAGTAATAAACACTTGCCTTGAATATGACGGTCTGATCCATTGGTGATGTTGGTATAGGCGCATTCCTCTCTTCCCGATCTACGCGTTGGTGGTCACGGTTGTGCAAGGTGGTGTTAATTGAGCCATCTCTCTTGGAAATTGGTTCTCCCTCACACCCTCCATGGGCGTTATTGATTTGTGTAACTTAACCCTAATGGAAACTCCTGTAGATGATATAATTATACTCAAATTTTCGTCCATTTAATTTTCCCAAAAATCCAAATTACAAAACTATCCCTACGAGGTGCCGGTTTGGCCTAAAATCTCCCGGAGTCCAAATAAAATACTCGGGTAGTGTTTTCTGACTATCCCAACCCTCCCGGACTCAACGGCGCACTCGAAATGATCATACGAGTTAATAAAAATAAATTCTCTTTTTATTCTATTCAATTAGTCCCGACACGACTCACACGCGTGTCAGCCTTAAATTACAAAACTGTTGTATTTCTCACTTTCGACAATTTATCAAATGTTATAATTCCATATTACATACCATACAGTAATATTCAATAATTCTCAACAATAAGTATTAACCCTTGGCGCGCTAGTTAATAATTATTTTAATCCGGATTAATAACAAATTAATTTCTCGCATTTTAATTTAATTAATCCAACAACAATAATTAATCGCATACTTATTCCCATAATAATAATTAATCACATAATTATTTAAATCGTCAAAAATACGGGGTGTTACAACTGTTAAGTGCGAATCGATTCTGATAAGTCCGAATCGATTCGATTTGGCACCAGAACTTACTTTTTATTTCCCCTATTTTCAAATCGATTTGGTTCCTTCCGAATCAATTCGGTCCCCTGTTTTTCCAACTTTTGATTTACAAGGTTTCCACCTAGGTTTGTGTATAAATACATTTTAATTTCATTTTGATGAGATAATCTTTCATTATGTTAGTTTTAGGGTTTGTAAAAAGGGGGATCTTCACTCTCCTCATTTTCCTTTGAGTGTATATTCCATTTAATGTAAGTTGTTCACTATTCATTATTTATTTGCTTGTTCTTGCTTTATTTCCATTGGTGTCTTTACTTTAAATGCCTAGTTAATTATTTATTGCTTCCATTAGGTTAATTAGTGTTTGCTTAGTTTATTTATGTCTAGTGAGTAGTTAATAGGGTTGGGGTTGTGTGTCCGCCCTTAATGAGCGTCGAGCTCTGTAAGTTAGTTTTTTGGGAAAAATCGTGTTTAGCGAAACCTCGTGTAGTAAAATGGGTTTATTATGCGTTTAACTTTCTTTGTCACACAACGTTAGTGTTTATAGCGATACTCCAATTTTAAGATGCGTGTGACCATTTTTTATTAAATGTTTTATCTTGCATTTTTGGATTATATTCCTTCATGTGTTATGTTTATAATTAACTAAAAATGCTCAGTTAAATGTTTTCGAACCAAAATTCTAATTCCGCGTGTTTAGTTCATGACGGGATGTCCATTTTAATTATTTATATTTTAGTTTTAACTTCTTTTTTCCCTTTTTCATCATAATCAACCCATCACCTTTTACACTTTTATTCTTGAAATAGTAAATTGATTACCATATTTACCAACACTCCCTATGGATTTCTTACGATGCCCGACTTACCTCTATAATTGTATCGCAAGTGCAGTTGTAGTTTAGTTTATTTTTGCATTGAGTCGGTGAACTAAAAACAACGACAGTCCTTCTATACGAGCACACGGTTCGCGTCTGATCATATGCCTATTTTTAAATTTGTGTCCTATTCTCAAATTGGGAGTCCCGCGACTACGAAACCGGTTTCTACATTTTACGTTGGATGTGAACAAGTGTTCGTAAACTCGTTAAGCCATTTGGGTGTCACTGGTTAATTAGGTTCACCTCCCTACGACACGTTTTCAAGCCCAAGTGTGCTTATTTTCAATTTCACGTCCTATTCTAAATTAAGGTGTTCTGCGACTGTATGAAACATTTATACGTGTTATGTTGGACTCGCAAGAGGTGTTTGTGTCACTCTTGTTTGGCAGCTGCTGGTGGGGCCCGCCCCTCGCAGTATGATTTCTAGCCTAAGTGTGCCTATTTTTAAATTCGTGTTCGATGTGACCAGTTGCTCCATGTTATGTTGGATGTGCACGAGGCATTCGTGCCACTCCTAGTGCTGTTTGGAGGTCACTGGTGGTCTCGCCCCCTCCCCTGCGACATGTTTTCAAGACAAAATGTGCATGTTATCAAAATCGTGTCTTATCCTCAAATCGGGAGTCCCGCGACTAAGTGGTTGGTTGCTATGTGTTACGTTTGGGGGCCACTAATGGTCTCAGCCTACCCTCGACACGTTTACTATTCTCGAATCGAGAGTCCTTCTACTATAAAGTCAGTTGCTATGATAAACATTGTATGCGCACGAGGTGTTCATTCCACTCACGGAGATGTTTGGGTGGTGGTCTTGCCCACCCCCTCGCGGCTTTTTTTCACGCCTAAGTGTGCCTATTTTTAAATTCGGGTCCTATCCTCAAACTGGAGTCACGTAACTATGCGATCAATTGCTTTGTGACACGTTGAACTCGTATGAAGTATTCATGGCACTCGTGGTGGTATTTGGGGCCCGCTGAGGGTGCCCAACCCTCATAGCACGTTTCAAGCCCTAGTGTGCCTACTTTCAAATTTTCATCCTATCCTCCAACCCGGAGTCCCACGAATTTATGAACATTTTCTTTTTGTTACGTTGGACTCGCACGAGGTGTTCGTGCCACTCGCAGTTCCATTTGGGTGTTGCTGGTGGTGTCAAGTCTAAGTGTGCCTATTTTTAAATTCATGTCCTATCCTCATACCGGGAGTCCCCCGACTATGGATTCGATTGCTATGTGCTACATTGGACTAGCACGAGGTATTCGTGCCGCTTGCGATGCCTTTTGGCGGTCACTGCATGTTTTCAAGCCTAAGTGTGTATGTTTTCAAATTCGTTTCCTATCCTCAAATCAAGAGTCTCGCAATTGCGCGGATGGTTGCTACATGATATGTTGTACTCACACGAGGTGTTTGTGCCACTCGCAGTTCCATTTGGTTACCTCTAGTGGTGCCCGCACCCTGCGACACCTAAATGCGCGGTCGGTTGATACTTGTTAAGTTGGATGCACACGAGGTGTTCATGCCACATGAAGTGCTGTTTAGGGGCTGCTAGGTGTGCCCTCCCTCCTGCAACACATTTTCAGGCCTAAGTGTGCCTGTTTCAAATTCGTGTCCTATCCCCAAACCAGGATTCTTGCGACTCGCAGTCGATTTCTACGTGTTCTGTTGGACTCGCACGAGGTGTTCGTGCCACTCGCGGTTCAGATTGGGTCCCACTAAGGTGCCCACCCCTCGACACATTTTTAATCTTAAGTTTGCATGTTTTCAAATTTGTGTCATATCCTCAAATTGGGAGTCCCGTGACAATGCGACAGGTTCCTATGTGTTATGTTGGACGTGCACGAAGTGTTGTACCACTCGCAGTGCCGTTTGGGAGCCACTGGTTGTCTCAACCCGCCTGCGGCACCTTTTCAAGCCTATGTGTGTCTATTTTAATATTCATATCTTGTTCTCAAATCGAGAGTCCCATCATTATGTGGTCGGTTGATTAGTGTTGCCTTGACATGTACGAGGTGTTTGTGCCATTCGCGGGGCCATTTGGAGGCCGTTGGTGGTCTCAGCCCGCTTGCGACGTGTTTCGAAAACTAAAAAGGTCTGTTTTCAAATTTATTTCCTATTCTCAAACTGAGAGTCTCGTGACTATGTGACCGATTGCTAAGTGTCACATTATAGGTGCACGAGGTATTCATGCCACTTGCGGGGATGTTTGGGGGTAACTAGTGGTCATAGACCGCCCCCCTTGGCACATTTTCAAGCCTAAGTGTGCCTATTTTTAGATTCGGGTTCTATCCTCAAACTAGGAGCCTCATGACTGTGCAATTAGTTATTGTGTGTGACTTTGGACTCTCACGAGGTTTTCGTACCACTCGCAATGCCATTTGGTGGCCGGTGGGGGTGAGCGTCCCCACGCAGCACGTTTTCAAGCTTAAGTGTGCATATTTTCAAATCTGTCCTATCCTCAAACAGGCAGTAATGCTAATGCACGGACGGTTGTGATGTGTTATGTTGGACTCCAATGAGGTGCTCATGCCACGCGCGGTTCCATTAGGGGGCCACTAGTGGGTCCCACCACCCGCAGTATGATTTCAAGCCTAAGTATGCCTATTTTTAAATTCGTGTCCTATCCTCAAACCAACGGTCTCGCAACTACGCGACTGGTAGTTGTGTGTCACGCTGGACTCACATGAGGTGTTCTTGCCACTCACGGTTCCGTTTGAGGGTTGCTGGGGATACCCCCCCTGACATCACATTTTCGAGCTTAAGTGTTCTTGATTTCAAATTTGTGTCCTGTCCTCTAATTGGGAGTCATGCAATGGCACAGATGGTTGTGACGCGTTACATTGAACTCGCAAGAGGTGTTCGTGCAACTCAGGGTTCCGTTTGGGGCCACTAGTGGGGACTGCCCCCTGTGGCACATTCTCAAGCCTAAGTGTTCTTGTTTTTAATTTTGTGTTATATCTTAAATCAAGAGTCTCGTGACTGCACGATCGGCTTCTGCATGTTATATTATACTCGCACGAGGTTTTTGCAACTCGCGGTTCCATTTGGGGGCCACTGGTGGGTGTCTACCCTCTGCAGCATGTTTTCAAGCCTAAGTGTTCCTATATTCAAATTTGTGTCCGATCCTCAAACTGGGAGTCCATAACTACGCGATCGATATCTATGTGTTATATTGGGCGCGCATGAGGTGTTCATTCCACTCGTGGTGTCGTTTGGGGGCCACTAAGGGTGTCCCCCCCCCCCCCCCCCATTTAACACGTTTTTAAGCTTAAGTGTGCATGTTTTAAATTTATTTCCTATCATCAAACTGGGAGTCTTTCAACTGCGTGGCCGGTTTCTACGTATTATATTGGACACGTACGAGGTGTTTGTGCCATTTATAGTGTCGTTTGGGGTTTGCTAGTGGTCTTAACCTGCCGGGGACACGTTTTCAAGCCTAAGTGTGCCTCTTTCTAAATTAGTGTCCTATTCTAAAATTGGGAGTCCTATGACTATGTGGATGATTGCTACGTGTTACATTGGGTGCGCATGAGGTGTTCATACCCCTCGCGGTGCCATTTGGGAGAGGTTGGGGTGTTCGCCCCCACGCGACACATTTTCAAGCTTAAGTGTGTCTATTTTTGAATCCATGTCCTATTCTCAAATCGAGAGTCATGTAATTGCGCATTCGATTACGGTGTGTTATGTTTGACTTGCAAGAGGTGTTCGTACTACTCGCGATGCCATTTGGGGGCCGCTGGGGTGTTTGTCCCCCCTTAGCATGTTTTCAAGCCTAAGTGTGCCTATTTTTAAATTCATGTCATATCCTTGTACCATGAGTCCCACGATTGAAGGGATGGTTGCGATGTGTTATATTGGATTCACACGAGGTGTTTGTTCCACTCATGGTTCTCTTTAGGGGCTGCTGGGGTGCTCGCCCCCCACAGCACATTTTCGAGCCGAAGTGTGCCTGTTTTCAAATTCATTCCCTATCCTCAAATCGAGAGACCCGTGACTACACGAAAAGTTACGATGTGTTATATTGCACTCGCACGAGGTATTCGTGCCACTCGTAGTTCAATTTGGGGGGCGCTAGTCAGTCCCTCCCCCCATGGCACTTTTTCAAGCCTAAATGTGCCTGTTTTCAATTAGTGTCATATCCTCAAACTGAGAGTCCCACGACTACTCAACCGATTGCTACGTGCTACGTTGGACTCGCACGAGGTTTGTGGAACTCGCAGTTCCATTTGGGGGCCACTGGGGATCCTACCCTCCGCGGCACATTTTTAAGCCTAAGTGCGGCTATTTTCAAAATTCATGTTTAATCCTCAATCTGGAAGTCCCGCAACTATGTGACCGATTGGTATGTGTTACGTTGGATGCACATGACATGTTCGTTCCACTCGTGGTGCCGTTTGGGGGACGCTGGGGGTGTCGCGCTCACACAACACGTTTTCAAGATTAAATGTGCCTGTTTTCAAATTCATGTCATATCTTCCAACCAGGAGTCTCGCGACTGCATGGCTATTTTGCTACGTGTTACATTGGATGAGCATGAGGTGTTCATTCCACTCATGGTTTCGTTTCGGGCCCATTAGGGGTTCCCGCACCCCGTGTCATGATCTCAAGATAAAATGTGCCTATTCTCAAATTCGTGTCCTATCCTAAAATTGATAGTCCCCCTAAAGAGAGGCCGGTGGTGTTTGTGGAACTCGCGGTTCCATTTTACAGCCTCTGGGATTGTTTGCCCTCTACAGTACATTTTTATGGCTAAGTGTGCTTGTTTTAAATTCGTGGTTGATCCTAAAACTGGGAGTCCTACAACTGAACGACCGATTTCTAGGTGTTACATTGGATGCGCATGAGGTGTTCGTTCAACTCACAGTTTCATTTTGGGGCCACTGAGGGTGCCCGCTCCCTGCGTCACATTTTCAAGCCTAAATGTGCCTATTTTTAATTTTGTATCCTATTCTCAAATCGGGAGTCTCGAGACTACGTGGTTGGTTGTTATTATGTTAGACGATCATAAAGTGTTCTTGCCACTCAAGTTACCTTTTGGGGGCCTCTAGTGTGTCGGCCTTCCCCTGCCACTTTTTCAAGCCTAAATGTGACTGTTATCAAATTCGTGTCCTATCCTCAAACCATAAGTACTATGATTATGTGATCGATTGTTATGTGTTATGTTGGATGGATAGGAGGTGTTTTTTCCACTCACAGTGTCGTTTAGAGTCCGCTAGTGGTCTTGGCAAAGTCCCCCGTAGCAAGTTTTCAAGCCTAAGTGTACCTATTTTTGAATTCGTGTCCTATCTTCAAACTAGGATTCCTACGACCGTGCGATTGGTTTCTATGTGTTAAGTTGGAATCACACGAGGTATTTGTGCCACTCACAGTTTCGTTTGGGGGGGCGTTGGTTGTGTCTGCCCACCATGACAAATTTCAAGCCTAAGTGTGTCTATTTTTAATTTTGTGTTCTATCCTCAAACTGGGAGTCCCGTGACTGCACGAAATTTTTGCTACGTGTTACGTTGGACTTGCACGAGGTGTTTGTGGCACTCGCGATTTCATGGCACGTTTTCATGCCTAAGTGTGCCTGTTTTTAAATTCTTGTACGATCCTCAAATTGGGAGTCCCGCAACTGCACGACCATTCTCTACGTGTTACGTTGGACGTACATGAGGTGTTCGTTCCACTTATCGTTCCGTTTGGGGGTCGTTAAGGGTGTCCGCTCCCCGTAGCATGATTTCAAGGCTAAGTGTGTCTATATTCATATTCGTATCCTAACCTCAAACTGGGTGTTCCGTGACTATGTGACTGGTTGCTATGCGTTAGTTTGGATGTGCATGAGGTTTTCGTGCCACTTGCGGTGCCGTTTTGAGGCTACTGGGGGTATCGCCCCTTCGTAACACATTTTTTTCCTAAGTCTGCTTGTTTTAGAATTCATGTACTACTCTCAAATCGAGAGTCTTGTGACTATGTGACCAGTTGATATGTATTACATTAGATGCGCACGAGGCATCCTTGCCCCTTACAGTGCCATTTGGGAGAGGTTGGGGGTGTATCCCCCCCCCCCCCCCCCGCAGCACATTTTCAAGCTTAAGTGTGTTTGTTTTTAAATTCATGACCTATACTCAATCTGGGAGTGTCACGATTGCGTAGATGATTGTTGTTCCTTTCAATAGGCATGAGATGTTCGTGCCATACGTGGTGCCGTTTGGTGGCCGATGGTGGTCTCAGCTAGCCCCCGATACATTTTCAAGCCTAAGTGTGCCCATTATCAAATTCTTGTCCTATCCTCAAACTGAGAGTCCCGCGATAATGCGCCCAGATGCTACGTGTTACGTTTTATGCGCAAAAGGTGTTAATTCCACTCGAGGTGACGTTTGGGGCATTAGTGGTCTCGACCTACCCGCGCACGATTTCAAGCCTAAGGGTGCCTATTTTTAAATTCATGTCATATTCTCAAATTGGGAGTTCCCCGACTGTGAAGCCAGTTGCAATGTGTTACATTGAATGCACATGAGGTGTTCTTTCCACTCGAGGTGTCATTTGGGGGCCGCTGATGGTCTCGTCCCACCCCCTTGCAGCACGTTTTCAAGCCTCAGTGTGCCTATTTTAAATTCGGGTCCTATCCTCAAAAATAAAGTCCATCGATTGCGCAACTGGTTATTGTGTGTTACGTTGGACTAGCACGAGGTGTTCGTGCCACTCGTGGTTACGTTTGGTGGACGCAGGGGGTGCCTCCCCCCCACGATGCATTTTCATGACTATGTGTCTCGATTTTCAAATTTGTGTCATTTCCTCAACTTAAGAGTCTCATGATTGGGCGATCGCTTTCTATGTCTTATGTCGGATGCGATCGAGGTGTTCGTGCCACTCATAGTGCTGTTTGGGGGCCGTCGATGGTCTTGTCCTGCTCACGGTACGTTTTCAAGCCAAAGTGTGCATGTGTTTCAAATTCGTGTCCTATTCTCAAACCTAGAGTCCCACAACTATGCGAACGGTTGATACGACTTATGTTGAATGTGCACGAGGTCTTCGGTACACTCGCGACACCGTTTGGGAGTCGTTGGTGGTCTCGGCCCGCCCCTCGCTGCATGTTTACAATACTAAGCGTGACCATTTTCAAATTCATGTCCTATACTCAAATTGATAGTCTCGCAATTGTGCGGACGGTTGCTACGTGTTATGTTAAACTAACACGAGGAGTTCGTGCCACTCGCGGTTCCATTTGGTGGCCACTGGTGGTGCCCGCACCCTGCGGAACCTAAGTGTGCCTAATTTTAATTCCGTGTTCCATCCTCAGATCGGGAGTCCCAAAATTTCATGGTCGATTGATACGTACTAAGTTGAATGCGCATTAGGTGTTCGTGCCACTCGCAGTGCCGTTTGAGAGCCATTGGTGTTCTCGGCCCATCCGCGACACGTTTTCAAGCCTAAGTGTGTCTATTTTCAAATTCATGTCCTATTCTCAAATCACGGTCCCTGTCACTATGTGGCCGATTGCTATGTATTACATTGACATATACGAGGTGTTTGTGCCACTTGCAAGGCCATTTGGAGGTCGTTGGTGGTCTCGGCTCGCCCGCAGCACGTTTTCAAGCCTAAGTGTGCCTATTTTCAAATTTGTTTCCTATTCTCAAATAGAGAGTCCTACGGCTACGTTTCTAGTTGCTACGTATTACATTGGAGGTGCACAAGGTATTCATGCCACACGCGGTACTGTTTGGGGGCCGCTAGTGGTCTTGGCCCACCCTCGACACATTTTCAAGCCTAAGTGTGCCTGTTTTCAAATTTGGGTCCTATCCTAAAACCAAGAGTTCCACAATTGTGTAGTCAGTTATTGTGTCTTACATTGGACTCTCATGAGGTGTCAGTACCACTCGCAATGCCATTTAAGATCCGGTGGGGGTGCTCGTCCCCCCACAACACATGTTTAAGTATGCGTATTTCCAAATTTGTGTCCCATCCTCAAACTGAGAGTCCCGCGACTGCATGGATAATTGCGACGTGTTATACTGGACTCGTATGAGATTTTTGTACCACTGTCCTTTCCGTTTTGTGGCCGCTGGTGGGGCCGGCCACCCGCAACACGATTTCTAGCCTAAGTGTGTCGATTTTCAAATTCGTGTTTTATCCTCAAACCAACAATCCTCCATATGTGTGACCGATTATTGTGTGCTACATCTAACTCCCACGAGGTGTTCGTGCCACTCACGGTGCCATTTGGGTTCCGCAGGGGGTGCCCACCCCCTCCCCACAACACATTTTTAAGCTTAAGTGTGCCTGTTTTCAAATTCGTGTCCTATCCTCAAATTGAGGGTCCTGCAACTAAACGGCTAGTTGCTACATGTTATGTTGGACTTGTACGTGGTTTTCATGCCACTTTTCGTTCCGTTTGGGCCCTTTGAGGGTGTCGCCCCCCGTGGCATGCTTTCAATCTTAAGTGTGACTGTTTGCAAATTCGTGTCCTATCTTCAAACCGTGAGTTCCATGACTATGCGTATGATTGATGTGCATTATATTGGATGTGCACTAGGTGTCCATGTCACTTGCGGTGCCATCTAGGGTCCGCTAGTGGTCTTGGACCGCCCACGACACATTTTCAATCCTATAAGTGCCAATTTTAAAATTAATGTCCTATTCTCAAACCGGGAGTACTGTGACTATGCAGACGGTTTCTACATGTTACGTTGGATACGCAGGGGTGTTTGTAACCCTCATAGTTCTGTTTGGGAGAGGTTAGGGCATTCGCCCCCGCGCGACACATTTTAAATCTTAAAAGTGTGCATGTTTTCAAATTCATGTCCTATTCTCAAATTGATAGTCCCGTGACTATGCGTTTGGTTACGAATTGTTATGTTGTACTCGCACGAGGTGTTTGTACCACTCACAATGCCATTTGGGGTTGCTGGGGGGGTGCCCGTCTCTCCCGCGGCACGTTTTGAAGTCTAAGTGCGCCTATTTTCAAATTCATATCCTATCCTCAAATTGAGAGTCCCGCGACTGCACGAATGCCTATGAGGTGTTACATTGGACTCACACGAGGTATTCGTTCCACTCGTCGTCCTGTTTGGGAGCCATTGGGGGGGTTCCAGGACCACGCAATACGTGTTCGAGCCTAAGTGTGCCTGTTTTTAAATTCGTGTCAGATCCTCAAATCAGGAGTCTCGCGACTGCACGGACGGTTATGACGTGTTATGTTGCACTCAAATGAGGTATTTGTGCCACTCATGGTTCCGTTTGGGGGACGCTAGTCGGACCCTCCCCCTCATGGCACATTTTCAAGCCTAAGTATGCCTATTTTCAATCTCGTGTCATATCCTCAAACTTAGAGTCTCGCGACTATGCAACTGATTGCTACGTGTTACGTTGGACTCACAGGAGGTTCACGAAACTCGCAGTTACATTTGGGTGCCACTAGGGGTATCTACCCTCTGTGGTACATTTCTAAGATTAAGTGTGCTTGTTTTTAAATTTGTGTTCGATCCCCAAATTTGGAGTCCAATAATTACGTGGATAGTTGGTACATGTTACGTTTGATACGCTTGAGATGTTCGTTCCACTCGCGGTGCCGTTTGGGGGATGCTTAGGATGCTCCCCCCAATATGTTTTCAAGCTGAAATGTACCTGATTTCATATTCGTGTCCTATTCTCAAACTAGTAGTCTTGTGACTGCGCGACCAGTTGCTACGGGTTACGTTGGACACGTATGAGGTGTTCGCCCAACTCACGGTTCTGTTTTTGGTCCCATTGAGGGTGCCCGCCCCCTGACATGTTCTCAAGCTTAAATGTGCCTGTTTTAAAATTTCTATCCTATACTCAAATTGAGAGTCCCAAGATGGCGTGACCGATTACTATGGGATATGTTGGATGCACTCGCGGTTCCATTTGAGGGCCTCTAGGGTGTCTACCCTCTGTGGCACGTTTTCATGCCTAAGTGTTCCTGTTTTAAATATGTGTCTGATCCTTAAACTAGGAGTCCTGGAACTGCACGATTGATTCTATGTGTTACGTTAGATGTCCATGATGTGTTCGTTCTACTCACAGTTTCCTTTAGGGCCCGCTGGGGGTGCCCTCTCCCCGTGTCATGTTTTCAATCGTAGGTGTGCTGTTTTCAAAATTGTATCATATTCTCAAACCGAGAGTCTCGCGACTACGTGGTGGGTTGCTATTACGTTGGACGGTCATGAGGTGTTCGTTCCACTCAAGGTGCCATTTGGGGGCCGCTAGTGTCTCGGCCTGCCCCTGGCACTTTTTCAAGCCTAAATGTGACCGTTATCAAATTCGTATCCTATCCCCAAACCAGGAGTCCTATGACTATGTGATCAGTTGCTACGTGTTATGTTGGACAGGAACGAGGTGTTCGTGCCACTCAGGGTGCGATTTTGAGCCTGTTAATGTTCTTGGCACATTCCCCCGTAGCATGTTTTCAATCCTAAGTGTACCGATTTTCAAATTCGTATCCTATCCTTAAATTTGGAATCTCGTGAATGCGCGGCCGGTTACTACGTGTTATGTTGGACTCACATAAGGTGTTTTTGCCACTCGCGATTATGTTTGGGAACTGTTGGTGGTGCCTGCCCCTCATGGTACATTTTGAAGCCTAAGTGTATCTGCTTTTAATTTTGTGTCTTATCCTCAAATCGGGAGTCTAGCTATTGCATGACAGGTTTATATGTGTTACATTAGACTCACACGAAGTGTTTGTGTCACTCGAGGTTCCATTTGGGGGCCTTTGGAGGTGTCATCCATCGATGACACGTTTTCATGCCTAAGTGTGCCTATTTTTAAATTCGTGTCCCGATCCTCAAACTTGGAGTCCCACAAATGTGCGGCTAATTTCTACATATTACCTTAGATGCGCATGAGGTGTTCGTTCCACTCACGATTCCGTTTGTGGGCCGCTGAGGGTGCCCGCTCCCCGCGCCCTGATTTTAAGCCTAAGTGTGCCTATTTTCAAATTCGTATCCTATACTCAAACTGGGAGTCCTACGAATGTGCGACCGGTTGATACATTTTATATTGGATATCCATGAGGTGTTGATGCCACATGAGGTGTTCGTGCCACTTGAGGTGCCATTTGGGGGGCGCAGGTGGTCTCATCCTGCTCGCGGCACGTTTTCAAGCCTAACTATGTGTTTGTTTTCAAATTCACAACCTACTCTCAAATCGGGAGTCATATGACTGTGCGGCCGGTTGTTATGTGTTACATTAAATGCGTACAAAGTGTTCATGCCCCTTGCGGTGCCATTTGGGAGAGATTGGGGGTGTCCCCCCCCCCCCCACCCCCCCACCCCCCCCCCCCCCCCCCGCAACACATTTTCAAGCTTAAATGTGCATGTTTTCAATTTTGTGTCCTATTCTCACTCTGGTAGTCCTGCGGATGCCTGGATGATTAAAATTACGTTACATGTGCATGAGGTATTCGTTCTACGCCCAATACTATTTGGGGGCCAGTGGTTGTCTCGGCCCGCCCCTGGCACATTTTAAAGCCTAAGTGTGTCATTTTCAAATTCGTGTCATATCCTTAAATCGGGAGTCCCGCGACTATGCGCCCAGTTTGTGCAACTTGCAGTTCCCTTTGGGGGTCGTTGGGGGTGCCCGCATCTCGTGATGAATTTTCTAGGCTAAGTGTGCATGTTTTCAAATTCGTGTCCTATCCGCAAATCCGGAGTCTCGTGACTACACGTCCGATTGCTACGTGTTACATTAGATGCGCACTAGGTGTTCGTGCCACTCACAGTGTCGTAGGGGTCGTCGGTGGTCCCGGCCCGCTCGCGGCACATTTTTAAGCCTAAGTGTGCCTGTTTTTAAATTCATGTCCTACTCTCAAACTTGGAGTCTCGTGACAACATGTACAATTTCTAAGTTTTATGTTGGATGCGCAATAGTTGTTCGTGACACTCGATGTGATGTTTGGGAGTCACTTATGGTCTGGACTAGCCCCTCGAAGCACGTTTTCAAGCCTAAGTGTGTCTATTTTCAAATTTGTGTCATATCTTCAATACGAGAGTCCCTCGACTGGAGGAACGGTTGCTACATGTTACGATTGATGTGTGCAAGGTTTTCATGCCCCTTGTGGTGTCGTTTGGGGGCTATATGGGGTATCCACCCTCTCGTGGCATATTTTCAAGCCTAATTTTCCCTGCTTTCACGAGGTGTTCATGAAATTTGCGGTGCTGTTTAGGGGCCACGGGGGGTTCCCACCGCTACGCAGTCCGTTTCTAATCGTAAGTGTGCCTACTTTTAAATTTTTTTCTATCCCAAAATTAGGGTCCCCGCGACTGTGCGATCGGTGGCTACGTGTTATGTTCGACGTGCACTAGGTGTTCGTGCCCCTCGCGATGTCGTTTGTGGGCCACTGTGGGTCCCCCACCCCCCCCCCCCCCCCAACAACAACAACAACACATTTTCTATACTAAGTGTCTCTCTTTTCAAATTCTTGTTCTATCCTCAAATCGAGAGTCCCGTAAAGGCGCGACCAGTTACAACGTGCTACACTAAATGTGGACGATGTGTTCATTCTCCTTGCGGTGCCCTCTAGGGGCTTCTAGTGGTGTGGGCCCATCCATGACACTTTCCAAACCTAAGTGCACCTATTTTTAAATTCATGTATTATCCTCAAATCGTAACTCCCGTGACGACGTGGTCGGATCCTACATGTTACTCTGGATGCACATGAGGTGTTCTTGTCCCTCGCGGTGCCATTTTGGGGGTGCTCGCCCCCTGCAACACGGTTTCAAGCCTAAGTGTGACTTTTTTAAATTCATGTAATTTTCCCAAATGATGACTCCCATGAATGCACGTCCATTTTGCTACATGTTACATTAGATTCGTATGAGGTCTTCGTGCATGTCGCGGTGCCGTTTGGGGGCGGCTTGTGGTCTCGGCCTGCCCACGACACATTTTCAAGCCTAAGTCTGCCTATTTTCAAATTTGTGTTCTACTCTCAAACTAGGATTCCCGCGACTGTGTGACCGGATGCTATGTGTTACGATGGATGCATATGAGGTGTTCGTGTCACTCGATGTGCCATTTAGGGGTCGCTGGTTATCTCAACTCGCCCCCTACGTCACGTTTTTATGCCTAAGTGTGCCAGTTTTTAAATTCATTTCCTATCCTCAAACCTCGATTCTCACGACTACATGGATGATTTCTATGTGTTACATTGGATGGGCACAGAGTGTTCGTCCCTCCCCCCACACGGTTCTGTTTAGGGGCGCTGTGGGATCCCGCCCCTGGCGGCATGTTTTAAAGGCTAAGTGTGTCGGTTTTCAAATTTGTGTCCTATCCACAAACAGGGACTTGCGAATGTGCGAACGGTCGCTACATATTACTTTTGTTGCACACGAGGTGTTCGTGCCACTCACGGTATCGTTTGGAGGCTGCTTGGGATGGCCACTCCCCCCCCCCCCCGGCAACACATTTTCTAGTCTAAGTTTGCCTATTTTCAAATTTGTGTCCATTCCTCCAACTAGGAGGCCTGTGATTGTGCGGTCGGTTGCTACATGTTACGTTGGACTCTCACAAGGTTCTCGTGCCACTTGCGGTACAGTTTGGGTGCCAAAGGTGGTGCCCGCCCCCCGCGGCACATTTTCAACCCTAAGTGTGGCTATTTTCAAATTCGTGCCCTATCCTAAAATCAAGAGTCCAACGACTGCACATCGAGTTGTTATGTGTTTCATTAGACACGCACAAGGTATTTGTGCCACTCACGGTGCCTTTTGGGGTCCGCTGGTGGTCTCAGCCTGCCCATGGCACATTTTCAAGCCTAAGTGTGCCTGTTTTAAAATACGTATCCTATTCTCAAATTGGGATTCCCGCGACTATGCGAATTATTTTTACATGTTACATTGGAAGTGCACAAGGTGTTCCTGCCCACGAGGTGCCACTTACGGCAATTGGGGGTGTCCGTCTCCTCAGGGCACATTTTCAGGTCCAAGTGTGCCTATTATCAAATTTGTGTCAAATTCTTATATCGAGAGTCCCCCGACTGTGTGTAATACCCCTTACTTTCTTGTGTTTATTTCTTTAAATAATAAATTATTGGGTAAAGGTGATTGAATATAATTGAGAATTAAAATAAGGATTCAGAATAAATATTGATTTGGTTAGAATAGTTAATATTTATGAGAATTGCACATTTAATAGTGTGATATGGTAAATATAATCTTGTTTTATGCAATTTCGTCGTATTTATGTATATTGGAGGTTGAAATTGGTTATTTCTCAACCTTGGCATATTTTAGTGAATCATCTGAGATTGGGAGATGGTTTTTATATTACAAGTTTCGAATGAAAATTTAGAGGACACGGTTGATTCTGGAAGGGCAGAGAAAGTCAAAATGACTGCCCTGGGGTTTTTATTTGGGTCCTGAAATCTTTTTGTCTAGTTTGACTCGAACTAGGGTATACTAGTTATTTTTATCTGTGTGTTATCATTTAAATATGGGATTACTAATAATAAGTTTTTATTAGGATTAAGAAAGATAATTAATCTCAATTAAGAGAAACCCCATTTAAGAGAGAGAGAACGTGAGAAGAAGAGAAAGAAGAGGAAGCTTGAGAGTCTTTGAAATCTTACAAAATTCGTGACTTTGAGGAAGAATCGGACCCTACAATCTTTGAAGCAATTGGATTAACTTGCTAAATACTTAATTGTGTGATTTATTTCATAATTTGTGATAAGAATTTGGTAATATTAGAGTTATATGTTAAACCCTAGACTTTAGTGTATAAGTTTAGCCTTTGTTGTATGTATATGGGTTGGAAGGTATAGACATGCCAGAACTCATATTTTGGGTGGATTATGAAGTGAAATATTGTATAAGAAGGGTTTGTTGGGGAAATAGGAAAAAATTTCGTAGGATGCCGAACATGTTTATGGGTCATAATATGGGTATGATATAACACGATGGAGTGGTTACCTTGGGGCTATTATAGAGGCATGTTTGAGAGATTATTATATTGATTCATTTTTTGTAAATCCTCCAAGGAATGAAAATTCTTTCGAGGAGGGTTGCGGGATAATGAGTGATAGTTCATGGGTCCTTACAAGGGCAAACTTGAGGCATAATGATACGTGTGATTGGTTATCATTAATCAAGTAAACGAGTAAATTATGATATGAACTTGAGATAATTGTGTGGATCATTAGCTAGTGTAAGGTGTGATATTTACATATAGCTAGGATTAATAATATCTATATAATAAGGAGTAAAAAATTTTGCACTATTCCAAAAGATGATAACTTAATCAGGGGTCAGGACTGAATGGGCAAAAATTGAATCCAATGGTGGAGGTATTTTCCCCCTCTTTTTCTCAATCTAACTTTCTCTTTAATTCAAAATTAAGGGTATTTTTGTAATCTCCCATCCATAATCAAATCAGTCTCACTCATACCAACTCACTCAACCTCACTCTCACAAGCACACGATCTCTCTCTCACGCGCGCGACTACCGTTTTCCATTCTTCTTCTTCTTTAAGGTGAGGGTTAAGGTTTGATATCTATATTTTGCAGATTTAGAGAGTTTAGATTAAGGGGTTATTTGGAAATTTTGGGGATTACTAAATCAATTTTGTCTTGAAAATTTTTTGGGGAAAACTAAATCAATTTACATTTCAGTTTTTTGGGTTATGAGTTCAGGTTTTTTATTTCAATGTATGATTATTTTGGTTTCAATTTACGAGTTATAGTTTTAGATCTCTGTGGGTACTATATATATACTGTCTTTTTAGGTTTTGAGGTTTTGAAATTATGCAACGGCATGTTTATGGGTGGTGTTGAGTTTTTTGCGATATTGTTATGGTTTAATCATATTTTGTTTGGTGTTAATTTCTTATGTAGTGCATAACAATGTAGGAGCACGAACATTCAAAAATCATGAACTTTATGCGGAGTATTCTACAAAATGTGTTCAAAATGTTTGTTATTTTTTCATCAATCCCATTAAATGTTTGTCAAAATTCCCAACTCAGGTTTCACTTGACATACTCTCTCTCTCTCTCTCTGTGTGTGTGTGTGTGTGTGTGTGTGTGTGTGTGTGTGTCTGTGTGTCTGTGTGTCTGTGTGTGTAGGGTTACATTTCAAATTTATGGGATTTTGGGTTTACCAAGTTTATTATTGAAACATCCTGTTTTTTCTATGCAGAGAATACATACAACCACCCACCTCTCCTACTAGGTTCAGCACTAATGTCCACATTTTCTAGGTGTATGTAAGGTTGTAAACATGGTTTTGCACGTAGTTTGAGAATATTTTCTCGAATCAAGTTTTCGCACAGAGTATTGTGATTTCGTTATAATGGTTGGTCTTCCTGCAATTTGAAACCCTCAATTTTTAGATATCTCAAACTAAAATTATTGTTCTTATTGTTTGACTTTTAGGAATCTCACAGGTGTACTGAGCATCCGAATTGATACAAAGGTACTTTTTCTCTCTTTCCCTCTCTCTAATTTTTTTTTTGTTGCGATAGTTTAGTGTAAAACTCATTTCTGGTTTAGGTGATGTTTCTTTAAAGGTTGCATGATACATAGTCGACAAAGGCCCAAGTAAGCCTTTTGATTAACTTGATGACTTTTGGCTTGGGTTCTTAGCAGATGTCCATATCTTTTTCTAATGTTAAATTTTTATTTATGCTGATAGACACACAAGAATCCATTTTTTTTTCAATACTCATGTAGACTTATCTTCCTTACAGTACATGTTAAGTGGTGAATGAGTTTAAATTAAAGAAAGTTGAATCTTTAATTTATGCACCGTGTTTAAGTAGCTAACTTTTAGCACCTAGACACCAAACACACACAAGTATAAAGTGGATACAAGTATCATCTTATAAGGCTCCTCGAAGGTCATAAATAAATCTTTTCTAAGCTCATAACACAATTAGGCGTATATATTCCCTATCTTCCCTATGATTTCAATATTTTAATGTAATGCTACCTTATATATGCTCTATATTAGACTTTGAAAATTTGTTGGTGAGTTCGGAAAATACTGTTTGAGAAACATGAAATATGTGTATATTTCTCAAATACATTAGAAGATATTAATGCAGTAAATATTTTGTGGGATCGGATCTACAACTATATATTTTGTGGGTTGGGATCTTCATATGAGAGCTTTAACTTTTTATTTGCATTTGTAGGTCATAGTCAAGTTGATCCCATTCTTATGTTATGTAATTTGTTAAATGTAGTGACCTTATTTTTAATTATGCATTGTAATTGAAATCATAGCATCAAATTTGTGTTTAAGAACAAATGGAGCTAATTGTATGAGAATGTAATAAGACTTTGTGGGATTGACAATATAATTTTTGTTATGGTTTACAATAACGTTAATTTTTTGTCACCTCAAGCATTTGAAGTAATATTATTTTGATGAATGATGTATCATGATGCAATTAGTCTTTTGCATTATTGAGATACTAAATTTTTAACTAGGTTGTTTGATTGATTAGGATGATATTTTGCCTTATTGGCATACTAATCTTCTAATTAGGATGTTTGATTGATAATGGTATTTGATTGATTAGGATGTCATATTTCCGTAAATTTTCTAATTGGGATATTTCATAGGTTCAACAACCTTGATGCCGTGTAACTGCAAGTTAGTTAAATTTGATAGTATTATTGTAGTTTTAGTTTCAAGACATGCTTTGTTATGTTTAAAAACAGAAAAGAAAAAAAAGTCTACTTTCATGTTAAGGACATAAATAAGTTTGTTATTTTTACCTTTATTTATGTTTTTTGCACAA
Organism: Sambucus nigra; assembly: GCA_949130495.1. Lineage (NCBI taxonomy): Eukaryota > Viridiplantae > Streptophyta > Magnoliopsida > Dipsacales > Adoxaceae > Sambucus > Sambucus nigra. The sequence continues at coordinate 374,134,131 of OX422214.1, read as the reverse complement.
TTGTTCATTAAAGTTGAAATATGAGTGCACATAGGTGAACCGTGTTAAGATATCAACACCAATTAGTGGGGAAATTAAGTCACCGTAATTAAGCCCACTACCATTAGTGGAGAAATTAGGTCACCACTAATTAAGCCCACTACCATTAGTGCTAAATTAGTGTGTGTTATGTCATTGCTTACATATATTTCACTAGTGATAAATTAGTGTGTTAGGTAGAAAAGTGTGGTTGTAATGTTTCCTTACTTGTTTAATGTATGGCCTAAAATGTATTTGTCATGCTATAAATACCCCACGTCGTATGCTTATATAATTATCCAAGAAGAAGTGAAACAATAAGGTAATTAGCATTTGTGTCTTAGTTTGAGTGTAGTAGTTCTTCTTTAAGTGTTTTGAAAGAGTGGTTTAGTGAGTACTTTCTTATAATCATTTCTTGCGAATATTAGAGTTTTGTACTCGATATTCTCAACAATTGGTATCAGAGAGAGACGATCGTGTACAAGTATTTTTGGAGTGAGTTTTCTTGAGTCGTGAGAAATTCGTATTCTACAAGTTTGTATCTTGAAATCAGGCTTGTTTGGTATTATCAAAAATTTACCGACACGATGGGTGATCTTCAAGTAGTTGGAGGAATCAAGAAACTCAACAACCAAAATTACAATATGTGGGCAACATGTATGACGTCTTATATGAAAGGACAAGACCTTTGGGAGGTCGCTGGCGGTAGAAAAGTTATACAACCGAAGGTTGATGACACTAATGGCACTTTGCAAAAATGTAAGATTAAGGCAAGCAAAGCAATGTTTTCCTTAAAGACCACAATTGAAGAAGAAATGTTGGACCACATTCGGGATGCCAAAACACCGAAAGAAGCATGCGACACTCTCACTACACTGTTTTCAAAGAAGAACGACACAAGACTATAACTTCTCGAGAGTGAGCTGCTATCGATGGCGCAACGCGACATGACTATCACCAAGTACTTTCACAAGGTAAAGAAAATATGCCATGAAATTTAAAATTTAGATCCAACAGTTGTTATTGGTGAAACTAGGATAAAAAGAATAATTATCCATGGTTTGAGGTCCGAATACCGAAGTTTTGTTGCTGCCGTACAAGGATGGCCGACTCAACCATCACTTGTTGAGTTTGAAAATTTGCTTTCTATTCAAGAAGCTATGGCTAAGCAAATGGGAGGAGTCTCGCTGAAGGGTGAGGAGGAAGCGCTCTACACCAATAAAAGCAAAGGCAACTTCAAGCAGCACGTCGGAGGCGGATATAAAAAGGATGATGACAGGGCAAAAAGTCATCAAGGAGAGGGAGGTTCTCGTCCAGGGGGAGCTTCAATGAATCGTGGCTACGGTAAAAGATTTTAGGGAAAATGTTACAACTGCGATAAGAAGGGACATATGGCAAAATATTGTTGGTCCAACAATAGTCCCACAGAGAGCAATGCTACTACTTCCAATTTAAAGGAGAAAAGAGAAGATGATTGGGATGCTGAAGCATCTTTTGCTATGGAAGAGGAGGAGTTAGCTCTCACAGTCTCAATAGCTGAGCGAATCGACTATGAGAATGATTGGATTGTCGACTCAGGCTGCTCAAATCACATGACGGGTGATAAACTAAAGTTACAGAGCCTGTCAAAATACAAGGGAAATAGAGTTGTGGTAACTGCCAATAACTCAAGGCTACCAATAGCTCATATCGGTAAGACGGTAGTAGCACCTCAATACAGTTCTAACCAGGTGCCACTTCAAAATTTCTACCATGTTTCGAGTATGAGGAAAAATCTACTTTCAGTGGCACAGTTAACATCCTCAGGCCACTTTGTCTTGTTTGGTCCACGAGATGTGAAGGTATATCAAGACCTCAAGATCTCAGAAATACCAACAATGGAGGGATGACGATTGGAGTCAGTCTACGTGATGTCAGCAGAGTCTGCATATGTAGACAAGATAAGAAAAAATGAGATAGCAAATTTATGGCACGTGCGATTGGGCCATGTTAGTTATTCTAAGCTAAGTGTGATGATGAAGAAGTCGATGCTCAAGGGACTTCCACAATTTGATGTGAGGACAAACACGGTCTGTGCGGGATGCCAGTATGGTAAAGCACATCAATTACCATACGAGGAATCAAAGTTTAAAGCAAAGGAACCATTAGAGTAGTTCACTCTGATGTGTTCGGACCAGTCAAGCAACCATAAGTTGGTGGGATGCGGTATATGGTAACATTTATTGATGACTTCTCCAGGTATGTGTGGGTTTTCTTTATAAAAGAAAAATCTGACACCTTCTCAAAGTTTAAAGAGTTCAGAGAGACGATTGAAGGAGAAGTGAGGAAGAATATTATTTATCTATGCACAGATAATGGAGGAGAATATAGCTCAAATGAGTTTTTCCAATATCTACGAGACTGTAGAATACGTCATCAATTTACTTGTGCCAACACCTCCCAAAATAATGGAGTAGTACAGAGAAAGAATCGACATCTTACATAAGTTTTTCGGAGTATGCTATATGTTAAGAATGTACCGGGAAGATTTTGGGCTGAAGCTATGAGAACTGCAGCCCATGTGATTAACAAACTTCCTCAGCCAAGGTTAGAGTTTGTTTCACCCTTTGAGAAATTATGGGACATGAAACCTACAGTTAGTTTCTTTCGAGTATTCGGCTGTGTATGCTATGTATTTGTACCTAACCATCTACGTAGTAAGTTTGATAAGAAAGCAATCAGATGTATCTTTATGGGATACGACAACCAGAGGAAAGGGTGGAAATATTGCGATCCTATGATTGGAAGGTGTTACACATCACGAGATGTGGTGTTTGATGAAGCATCTTCTTGGTGGTCCTCAAAAAAAGAGGTGTTATCAAACTCGAAGGAATTTGAAGAAAAGATGCAACAGAAAATGGGAGAGCAAACTCCTCAAATCCTATTAAGCTCAAATTAAGCTGAAGATTCATATGATGATGATAATATTGAGCAAGAAGTAACTCAAAATCCTCAACAAACTGGTGTATATTACCAACCAGATGAAGAAGGTGGACCTAGTGAAACGGAAGTATCAACTCCATAATCACAACTCAGGAGGTCAACAAGAATCAAAAAGCCAAATCCTAAATACGCCAATGCATCCATAGAAGAATAAGCAAGTGTAAAAGAACCTGATACGTTTGAAGAAGCATCCCAGAATTCTGAGTGGATTAAAGCAGCCAGAATTCTGAGTGGATTAAAGCGTCATCCAGATGGATCAATTGAGAGATACAAAGCGTGATTGGTGGCTCGGGGGTTCTCTCAACAATATGGACTAGATTATGATGAAACATTTAGTCTAGTGGCAAAGTTTACAACTGTACGAGTCCTACTTGCACTTACAGCCAACAAAGACTGGAATTTATGGCAAATGGATGTGAAGAACTCATTTCTTCATGGGGAGTTAGATCAGGAGATCTACATGATTCAATCAATGGGTTTTCATAATCAAGATCATCCTGAGCATGTGTGTAAGTTGCGAAAGGCACTCTATGGATTAAAATAGGCACCAAGGGCATGGTATGGTAAGATTGTTGAATTTCTAACTCAAAGTAGTTATTCAGTAACACCTGCAGATTCTAGCTTGTTTGTCAAAGCTAATGGAGGAAAGTTAGTTATTGTACTCGTATACGTGGATGATTTGATTATAACTGGTGATGATGAGGTGGAAATTCTTTGAACAAAGGAGAATTTCTTAATTCGTTTACAGATGAAGGAACTTGGACAACTCAAACACTTTGTTGGTCTAGAGGTTGATCATACACAAGAAGGAATATTTCTTTATCAGCAAAATTATTCCAAAGATTTATTAAAGAATTTCGGGATGCTCGAATGCAAGCCAATCTCTACACCGATGGAACCAAATGGCAAGTTGTGTGCGCATGAAGGAAAAGATTTGGAAGATGCCATAATGTATCGACAATTAGTAGGTAGTATGATCTACCTAACCTTGACCCGACCTAACATTTCTTATGCAATTAGTGTGATGAGTCGGTACATGTAAAATCCAAAGAAGTCTCATTTGGAAGCAGTTCGGCGAATATTGAGATATGTAAAAAGTATAACTAACTATGGTATTTTGTACAAGAAAGGTGAAGATTGCAAGTTAGTTGGCTATTGTGACACTGACTATGCAAGAGATCACGACACTCGCCGATCAACTACCGGATACGTGTTCAAGATTGGGTTTGGAGCAATTTCTTGGTGTAGTAAGAGACAACCAAATGTACCTTTGTCAACTACGAAAGCAGAATATCGAGCATTGGCAATGGCAGCTCAAGAGAGTATGTGGTTAATACAGTTGATGAACGATCTACATCAACCAGTAGACTATGCAGTTATGTTGTACTGTGACAACCAGTCGGCAGTTCATTTAGCAGAAAATCCAGTCTTTCATGCCAGAACTAAGCATGTGGAAGTACACTATCATTTTATCAGAGAGAAGGTTCTGTAAGAAGAGATTGAGATGAGACGAATCAAGATAGGTGATCAAATTGTGGACTTGTTCATGAAAGGGTTTAGTGCAAGGAAGTTAGAAAACTTTCGTCATCAGTTCGGCATGGTGAAAGGAATGGGAGTTGGTGTTGAGAGGGAGTGTTAAGATATCAACACCAATTAGTGGGGAAATTAAATCACACCTAATTAAGCCCACTACCATTAGTGGAGAAATTAGGTCACCACTAATTAAGCCCACTACCATTAGTGCTAAATTAGTGTGTGTTATGTCATTGCTTACATATATTTCACTAGTGATAAATTAGTGTTTTAGGTAGAAAAGTGTCGTTGTAATGTTTCCTTACTTGTTTAATGTATGGCCTAAAATGTATTTCTCATGTTATAAATGCCCCATGTCCTATGCTTGTATAATTATCCAAGAAGAAGTAAAACAATATGGCAATTAGCATTTGTGTCTTAGTTTGAGTGTAGTAGTTCTTCTTTAAATGTTTTGAAATAGTGGTTTAGTGGGTACTTTCTTATAATAATTTCTTGAGAATATTAGAGTTTTGTACTCGATATTCTCAACAAACCTAACTACAGATATGCCCCCTTATGGTAGACCTTACTTGCAACACGTGTAATAGAGTCATTTTAACTTTTCCTATGACTTTTGAAAATGGGTGTTGATGTAAAAAATTAGATCGCTCTAATTATTCAATCACAGATAAATAAAATGAGACAAAGATTTTTAAAGTGGTTCAGCCTTATAAGAATGGCCTACGTCCACTGTTATGTTATTGCTGAGTGTTTGGGAATTCTCGAGTACAAGTTCTCTTAAGAAATTCCGGTCCCTTTGAATGAGGGTGATACAAGGTATTTATAGCCCTTAGGCTGTACATGAAAGGGTGTTATATTAAATGATACACATATGAAAGGGTAATTCATTTAATGCTCTTCAAACGTGTGCGTCAAGATGATAGGCATTCAATGAATAGATGAACTGTTGGTTATCTGGCAATTAATGCTGTGACCGAGATGCAGCTCGGACCGCATTAGTTGCTCGTCGTTCGGGAGTTCCTCGGAGCGTTGGGGTTCCTCGGAGTACGCTTTTTGCTCGGAGTGAGTATGACTTGGTCGGGGGAAATAAAGTTCCTCGTTGTTATTGTGCCATGTGTCTTCATATTATTCGTCCACGTCAGCATATTAATTTTGGTATCAACAGAAGCCCCCAATGCTTCATGCTTGATGGTTTACTTGAAAGGATGGAGTATTTTATTTTGCAGTGTTGCTTGGTGCTCGTGAAATTCTTGATCTACCTTCTTGATTTGTTCAACATAAAGTGCATTATCTCCTGGACGACATATGATGCCGCTTGATCGATGGTTGCTAATCTTTCTTTTGAGTAACTCCGTGTGCTATGTATCATCCCTGGGAATTTGGATACCTCCATGCTATAGTATGCAGCTTGTAGCTTCTAGATTGACATAATCTTCAAGTATGTTGATTGGTTTGCTAGCCGACCAATTGCCTCATGTGCCGAGTAACTGAGTGCTAACTTCACTTGCTTGATTTTTCTAATTTATGCTCCTCTGAATACTTTGTTGAGTAACATACTAGCTTTTGAACCCAACTCTTCAATCTTGTTAGTACCAAGCTAGTGGTGGACTTCGAAACATTTTCATACAACTTCTTCTTCATTATTGGTCGAGACAGTAGTAGCAAAAGATCTCAGTGTTGTAAATGTTGATTTTGACTTCTACCTCTGCTCGGTAACGAGCAAAAGGTTCTCGGGGACGAGCAAGAGCTGCTCGGGTAACTGTCGAAGAACAGAGAACTCAATATGCTTTGGAGAATCAAGCCTTCCAACTAATGGCAAAGAACCAGGCCTTGGCTGAGATGTCCGAGAAGATCATGAGTCTTGAAGAGCAACTTCCTGATCGGGGATGAGCAAGAGCTTCTCGGGGACGAGCAAGAGCTGCTCGGACATACCATCTGTGATGAACATCAGAATGCTGAAAGATATTAATTTCATAAACTCCCCTTATGCTTTGGATGATCCTCCTGCTGGCGAGGCACCTGTTTCAAAAGAAGAGGGAAAGAAACCAATAGAGTAGGAATCTCAATGTAATAGTTAGTATACATTTTCATTCTCAATGTATTTTGTTTTTTTATTTTAATGAAAGACTTTCATTTTTGTTCGCAATCTTAATTGCTATTGTCTTGTAAATATCAAACACTTTACATTTATGCATATGTATCTGTTAAAAAGATAACAATATTGTGTTGTTTATCGACCAAAAAGTTACAAGTATCAATGTTGCTCGATAACTTAATAATAAAGTAATGAGTATAAACATGTTGAAAATTTTTCCAACCAACCAAGGTTGTTAAATTGTGCTTGTCGACCAACTACAGTTGGTGGGTTTTTATCCCCGACCATCCATACTTGGTTCTATTTGAAATATTTTCTCCTCGTCGACCAAATACAGTTAGTGGGTTTTTATCCCCGGCCAACCATACTTGGTTCAGTTTGGAATATTTTGTTCTTTGAGGAATTTTTGTAATAATATTACCTCCCGACCAACATAAGTTGGCATTTGAGAGCATATTTTGTTTTCAAACCAACCGAGATTGGCGTTATAAGAATGTTGTTCTTGCCCTTTTACCAACCAAAGTTGGTCGTGGGTTTGAACTATTGCCTCCTAACCAAAGGAGTATATTTTGTTCTCGCTATTTTACCAACCGAAGTTGATCACGCTCGAACTATCGGGTTCTTTCGAACTATCTTGTCCACAAGCTCTTTTACCAACCGAAGTTGATCACGCAAGTGTACGCCTCCTAACCAAAGGAGTATAATTTGTTCTCGCTATTTTACCAACCGAAGGTGATCACGCTCAAACTATCAGGTTCTTTCGAACTATCTTGTCCACAAGCTCTTTTACCAACCGAAGTTGATCACGCAAGTGTACGCCTCCTAACCAAAGGAGTATAATTTGTTCTCGCTATTTTACCAACCGAAGTTGATCACGCTCGAACTGTCAGGTTCTTTCGAACTATCTTATCCACAAGCTCTTTTACCAACCGAAGTTGATCACGCAAGTGTACGCCTCCTAACCAAAGGAGTATAATTTGTTCTCGCTATTTTACCAACCGAAGTTGATCACGCTCGAACTATCAGGTTCTTTCGAACTATCTTGTCCACAAGCTCTTTTACCAACCGAAGTTGATCACGCAAGTGTACGCCTCCTAACCAAAGGAGTATAATTTGTTGATCCTGTAACATCCACAGGTTGATCAGCGAGCAAATTTTGTTTCTCGGGAGTATTAAGATCAGTAAACTCTGCTACAGCTTGTCTTAATGGCATGTCGGTATGCATGGTATAGGTCTGGAAACATGGCCTCATTCTTCTACTTGCCTTAATTAATGCCAATGCATATTTTTCCAGCTTTAGGTATCTGATCTCTGCACCTCTTCCTTCGTCGTTGGAGATCGCAACCCTAAAAAGGGCTTTGATCTTGTCTGGATTTGCTTCAACGTCTCGCTGGTTAATGATGTACCCGAGGAACATTCCTTCTCGTACTCCAAATGTGCACTTCGTCGGGTTGAGTTTCATTTGATAATTTATCCAGTTGATCAAAGGTCTGATCTAAGTCAACTAGATGATCAGCAGCTTTCTTGCTTTTTGTCAACATATCATCGACATAGACTTCCATACTGCATCTGATTTGTTCAGCAAAAACCTTGTTCATCAACTCCTGGTATGTCGTTCCCTATCTTCAGGTTTCATTTTGATCTGGTTGTAGCCAGAGTAAGTATCCATGAGCAGCTCGTGTCCCGAAGTAGCATCCACTGCCTTGTTGAGATCGGTGAAATCAACACACATTCTTCATTTATTGTTTTTCTTCTGCCCGACGAGGATATCTAGATCTCTCTCTTGCTCGGTCTTCATTTCCTCTTGTATAGCTTGATTCTTCTCGGGGATGGATACTCTTCTTCTTCGCTTTATCATCTTCCACTTTGGTTTCTTTGGTGTACATATTCTTCTTCGCAGACATGGCCTCCTCGGCATTCATAATCTTGGACGCTTTTCTCATTAGGTCTGACATGGTTCGAGGAGGGTCTTTGGCCAAAGTGTAGTACAACTTGTTAGGCAACAACCCACTCATCAAGGCGGTGATTGCTGTCTTTTCTTCATAATCTATGACTTCCATCTTCTCGTTATTGAAACGAGTTATGTAATCTCTAGTACTTTCACCAGATTTTTGTCTAACACTTAACAAATGCGTTACTCGTTTTACTGGCTTTGCTCCAAAACAGAAATTGCCAATGAACAACTCGGCCAACTGAAAGAAAGTTAAAATCTTACCCCGAGGAAGATTGTTGTACCATATCTGGGCAGCTCCAGTAAGAGTTCCTGAGAACGCTCTGCATCTCATCTCGTCGGGGACGACATAGATGTCGGCAGCAGCTTGATATTGCTCTATGTGAAGAACAGGATCTGTCTTTCCATCATATTTGGGGGTCACTACTTGTGCTTTAAACTTTGACGGTGTAGGAAAATTCACAATGGCCTGACAAAAGGTATCCCTTGAACAAAAGTTCGTTGTAGGGGATTCTTCGCCTTAGCCATTTCTCCCAATCTATCCTCCAACCGCTGAAGGGATCCTTTCCACGCTTCATTTCCCTCCTCAGGCCTATTGGTTCGAGCAATAGATCGTTCTGAAGTAGCCTCCTGAGACTTATCTTGACGAGCAACTGGTCGTGATTGTGCTGATCCTTCTCTTAGATCTGATGGTTGTCGAAAATTCTTCGACATGGTCTTAGGTGGACTCCTATTCCTCCTAGGGCCTAATCGACTGAAAGGAGACACCCTACTCAGTCTTTCTAAAGCACTGGGTCTTTCTGGAGAGAGGGTGATATGTTGATCAGTATCTGTAGCCCTTATTGACGAAGTTCGCCCAGGCTGATAAGAGAAATCATCAGACTCCTCATTACGATATGACTCAGTACGCCTGGATCGTGAAGAAAGTAAATAAGTTTGCCTCTGACCACATTGCTGTCCTGAACGTGCAGGTGCACCGCCATGAAGGGTTTGTAGGAGTTGCCTCATTGTTTCTTTCATGGCGGTTTGTCCTTGAGCCAGATTCGTCATAATCCCGGCTAGATCTGGAGGTGCAGAGGGATTCAGAGGATTTCCAGTATTTCCAGCGTTTCGATTGCTAAATTCTGGATTATCCTCCATTGATGATGAATGATTTTTGGTGAAAAACGATAGTAACAATCGTTCCCACAGACGGCGCCAATCTGTTGATGTAAAAAATTAGATCGCTCTAATTATTCAATCACAGATAAATAAAATGAGACAAAGATTTTTAAAGTGGTTCAGCCTTATAAGAATGGCCTACGTCCACTGTTATGTTATTGCTGAGTGTTTGGGAATTCTCGAGTACAAGTTCTCTCAAGAAATTCCGGTCCCTTTGAATGAGGGTGATATAAGGTATTTATAGCCCTTAGGCTGTACATGAAAGGGTGTTATATTAAATGATACACATATGAAAGGGTAATTCATTTAATGCTCTTCAAACGTGTGCGTCAAGATGATAGGCATTCAATGAATAGATGAACTGTTGGTTATCTGGCAATTAATGCTGTGACCGAGATGCAACTCGGGCCGCATTAGTTGCTCGTCGTTCGGGAGTTCCTCGGAGCGTTGGGGTTCCTCGGAGTAGGCTTTTTGCTCGGAGTGAGTATGACTTGGTCGGGGGAAATAAACTTCCTCGTTGTTATTGTGCCATGTGTCTTCATATTATTCGTCCACGTCAGCATATTAATTTTGGTATCAACAATGGGGGATATCAAATTTGTCCAAATGTCCAGGGGGTGAAGAACTGAGGGGATTTCTCCCCCATTTTGGGGTGTTAACTTAAGTAAAAGTAGGCAATGGAGGAGTGAGTGAGATTGGTTACACTTTTTCATAAGGTGAAAGTTTTCTTTTGTTATTTTTAGTCCACTGGATATTTATTGTTATTTTCTCTTCCTCTATATTTCTTTGAAATGTTAAGGGAGCGCTTTTGATGACACATACTCCTTAAATGTCTTTATTTTTAATTTAGTTATAATGCTCAAGTTAAAGCAGTAGTTGATTTCTAAATTGGAAAAAATGAGATGCACCTATTTTAATCTTGGATTTTTCCCTAAATAAGTTTTATTGTAATGGGAAATTGATGTTTATCTTATGCCAATGATAATGTGCTCTAATATTGTCTTTTTCGATTTTCACTCCTTTTTTCTTTTTGTAGATGTGGTGTTGAATGACATCCTCGCAGTTTGGTAAACGCACAAAGAAACTTGCAAAGCTACCTTTGGTTTGATGTTGATGTCAAATCATGGATTTCTACATAGATAGCTCATAGTTCAGCATAATTATTCTAAATATTCTTAATAGAATAAAGTGTCACCAGCTGATATTTTGTCGTTGCAATATAAGTACTCACGAGTTTAATTGAGTTTGGATTTCGTTAATTTCATTAATATATAGGTTAAGGGTTATGATTTGCCAAGTTAGGTACTGAAACCGAGTCTACTTGCTCGACTTGGTGTAGTTTCAGCATAGTCATTGAACCATGGTATTTGGTAGTCAATATACTGGGCACATTTATTATATTCATTGTTACCATATTGGACTATATGATAACATCTATGATATAATATCCGTGTTCTTATGAGATCCTCTTGATAGTGTAATGCATCTCGGGTCTCACATTCCTCCATTTTATACAACCAACATCCATTTTCTTCACTGCAAATCCCAGTAGTTCAAGATGCATTTTTTTCATTTTACTGAAGCAATTACACATGATCAGATCCGAAAAAAATTTCATTCTCATGTCTCAGCGTTTCGACTTTCAGAACTGGCTATGCATATTTGAGTGCCTATAAAGTATACATAAGATCTTGGTTCGTATCAGAGGCCTTGACGCTATATGATTATTTGACAGAGTCTATAGTACTTTCTTTTGCCTCATTTCTTGGTTTGAAGAACATGTTTCTATCTTAAACGATGCCAATATTTTTTCCTTTTAAAATTTTAACGTGGTTTATTTATTTTTGTGGAAAGAGTATATATGACCTTCATCTGTTAATCACGTGTGTATTAAGGATTATGTCATAGTTTTTTAGTTTAATTTCTGCCATTTATGTCGCACAGAGATGTTCTTTTGGATATTTATATGCTAAAATCTATTTTTCTTTATAGTTTTTATTTTTCTGGAAGTTTTGTTTTTATTCTTAGTTTCTTTCTTTTAGTTATATAATGTACCATTTAACAGTAGCTTTTATGTTCAAGTTCAATGTCTTCATTTGTGTGTACAATTTTTGTAGGGCTATGGTCGCTTGGCCACTGGGAGTCCGAATTGGAAAGATTATATTCAATCAGATTCCAAACAGCACAGTCAGACACATTCATCGCTAAAAGCTGAGGAACGAGGAGCTAGAAGAGATGATGATGAGACTCTATTAATGCATACCTGATGTTTTTTCCTTCTTTATTGTAAATTGGTTATGCCTTTATAGTGATATGGCTATATGGCGATGGTCTGAGCGCAATATGGAGATGCTCCAATGAGATGCAGCGCTAACAGAGCGCAACTCCGAGAGGGATGCTGTTGAGCACGATGATTCCACCCTTCATTTCCAAGGGGCTTCGATGAATGGCAATCACATCACAACAAATCCAAATTTACCCAAAAATAGAGCGATACATCCCACCAAATTAATCACATGTTTGACCTGGCCAAAGCTAAATATGACCCGATGAATCTTATTGAAGGTGCAAACGCTCATTTTTTCGATTCAATCTAATTAACCATCGACTTTGGAAGAAACACAATCCTTGAGGTATACAACTTTATTTTTCATTTAATATTTTATCCGTCTATACACCCGTCTTCTCTTTAGAGATGCATTCATTTTCCCAAGAACCTACTGATGTAGTGTCTCGGGGACCTGCCATAGCTTGGCTTCAACTCCTTCAAGAGATGCAGGACCTTTCTTTATATTTTTTTCTAACTTCTCTATATGTTCATACATAAAATAGTGCTCAATGTAGACTTTGGTAGCCACTGAATGGTATATTATACTTCCGATGTACGCAATGTATACTGTCAAACTTAATATGCATAGAATAGTACATGCAGAGAAGTACACTATGTATATTGTCCATACGCTGTGTATTATTCTGTGCGCATTTATTTGCATATTATACAGATTATACAATGTGTACTACTCATTGTAGTAAAGAGACGTACACAATGTATACTGATACATAATGTATCATGTACATAGGACTACAATGCATATCAATGATGTTGTAGATGCCTAATAATTTATATTCCGGTTGGGCAGTAATTTTTTTGGCTAATTGTAAATAGTTTTAAAAATATGGAAACAAAAATTACTGGGATATAAAGTTGCACGCTTATGTCCGTGCTTCACTACTCTTATGTTTGTTTTTATTGTAAACTCCATCTCACTTATCAGGTATATACTCTTAGATCTATTTTTCCTTTTTTATGTTAATTATTGTGGATTTTAATCCATAACAGGCTTCTGTTACGAGGACGATGACAATTGCGTCCACGAATACACAGACTTTTAACGATGATGATCAGGAACCTTTGGTGGGTATGGGTGAAAATCAGTTCGAGCTAGAGCAACCGGATGACCAAAAGTTATTTGATTTGCCAGTACAATATGACATCAATACTAAATCAGTCAAACATGAATATATTGGTGAAACAAGCAATAATGTGAATCCCGTGGATGTAGATTACTTTCTTGATGAACCATTTTTAGATGCTACCTATAGCCTTCAATTTGACAATGGATTATTCCTGGAAACTAATGATCTTAGAAATCCAGTTGAGTCAAATCCCACAAGTTTTGAAATTAATGATTTTCGAACTCCGGTTGAGGAAGATCCCTCACCTTTTGATATGCTTGATGAATATCTTCCATATTTTGATGTTGTTGATGAGAACTCAAAGTATCTGGGAAGTGGGGAACTTATTTATAATCCAATATTTTTCACTGACCAGCATGCGACGGAAGGACATCAACAAGTGGCTATGGAAAAGCAACAACTTTTGGAAGGGGACGATAATAATGTGTCTAAATCTGTCTCAGATATTGTGTATCCTTATTTCAATCTTGGCGACATCCCTGCACCTCCTGCATATGCTTCAGAGTTCCCAACAAAGGCCTCAACTTTTCATCTCAACTCCGCTTCTTCTAGATCGATCCATGTCATTATCGGTATGATCCAAATAAGTGACATGATCTCAAGTGGCAATGGAATCGACTGGTCATTTGGTAAACACGACCACATCAATATCATCCTCTCACTCTCTCACACACCCCGTCACAGCAGCTGCCATGACTGACATCGCAGCAGCTACACTAGATGGAAAAATAACATGAAGAGGATGCTTATAGTCATGTGATTGTTTTCATCCATTGTGCAACAAACTGTAATTCTGCAAGAGTATAATTACTAGATCTTATTTATATTATGTATATGTTATTTACTCGGCATTGTAAAATCTAGATGTCTTTCTCATCTTTAATTGTAACCGGATATTTTAAGTCTAATTGTATTTTTTTGTTTGTATTTAATCTATCCAACTCCTTTTTACGTAATTAATATGTTAGTGTTGAGTTTACTGTAATCGAAATGCATCTTACATTATGTGATTGACATTTTGTTTGATTATCCACTGCACTTGGGTATATTTATATGTTTAAGGATCCATTCTTCATTTTTATCTCTTAGTTTTTAGTGAAATTATGGTTAGTTACGATATACAACTAAGAGTTAGTTAAAATTAATGTGCATGAAAATTTGCCATAACTTATATTGCTTCTTTTGATTATGGTGTTGTGTTCTACCACAATAAATCAATTTTTTTATAAACATAATAAATTTCTAAGATTGTATATTTCGGATAGTATTACATGACTAATCATATTGAATTATTAAAAATGTCGTGTGTGCTAAGTTCACAAGGTAGAAATTTAATTTTAAAATCAATAAACATATTCTCTTGGTTTTGAAAATCAATTATGTTTGAAATTTATTTGAAATGCAGGTTTGGGTAGTTTATTCAGGTTGGGAACAGTACCAATGCATTAATAGCTCCAACACCATTGTTGTAAGTGGAGATTTTAATGCCAAGGATGAGAGGATAGCAGCTTACCTCATTGTTGTAAGTGGACTTATGGAAAAGTTTAATAAAGTTTACGTTCAGTAGCTCCTCGGGGGTAGAACAGTCCCTTAGTAGCTCTGAGCTCTGCCATTGACCCCGATTTAAAAATAACTATTCAGATAGAATTCTTCACACATCCAAGCATGAACCAGTCAGTCATAGCCAAGAAAGTCCTCCACATAGAAAGGGTACCCAGTTGGATGGATCCCATTATAGCCTATCTACAGAGAGACTCACTCCCAGAGCGACAAGAGGTCGGTGAATTAGATAAGAGTCAAGGTTGCTCGCTTTCATTTATCTTTCGAAGGAAAAATCTACAAAAAGTCTTTTACTGGCCCCTACCTCCAGTGCGTTCACCCAGAAGATGTCGAGCAGGTTTTTAGTGAACTTTATAAAGGCCTTTGTGGGAGTCATACAGGAAGAAGATCGTTGGCTTTCCGAGAAATTAAGGAAGGGTACTGCTTGATGATGCTTGAAATAGCACCACCAGCTCAACGTGTTAGAGAGCTCAAACAAGTATAACAATGGCAGCACATAAGCAATATAAATGTAGAATAACATGAGGAGAAGAGGAGAAAGATATCAATATAAGTGGTTCAGCCTATCTAGGCTTACGTCCATTGTGTAGGTGAGTGATCTTCACTATAAAAGAAGGGCACTAGTGGCCTTGTGATACAATGCTCACTGTCTCTCTACTGAATATTTTGACAGAGCTCCTGCCAGGGTTTGTAATCATCATCCCCCTTTCAAGGAAGAAGATAAATGGTATATATAGTGCTTAGTGCGTGTAGTGTACCCCCCCCCCCCCCCCCAAGCATGCAATGAGCATGTGTATGATGATCTAGCCAATCTCATATGGACACCTGGCTGTGCCACATGTATATCATAATGACCAAATATTCCCTCACGTGAGGGAATGATCCAATTATAATGGTTTTTTCCACATTTTCCAGGTCTCTTTGTACTTGCATATGCTCGAACTGGTGACATCTTCTGCTGGAACCTCGGCCTAGCTGGGGACAAGGTTGATGACCTCGAAAGGACCACTAGGTCAAACTACAAGTAGAACCTCGACCAAGTAGATCAACCCAGGTTAGGTAACGAGGATCATTTGTACTATCGACTGAAGTAGATTCTGTGATTAGTCCCAGTTGAACCCATAAAGTTATTGCTGACCTCAACTATTTCCCAGCCAAGGTTGATGTATGTGAGGCCGAGTTTACTTAGTACGACCTTTTTACTGACTAGTGGGCTCTTATGACGACTCATCCATGAGTTAGGATGACGTTGTTACTCAGAGTATGAAGGTGCGCTTTGGTCATATCACTGGTGGGCATATATGCAGAAGGATGCTGGAATTTACGTTCGCAAGTGTGAAAAATGCCAAAACCATTCCCCTATGGTCCAGCAGCCGGCTAGAGACCTCAAGTCATTAACCAGCCTATGGCCTTTGGACTAATGGGGATTTGATATTATAGGGCCACTGTCTACTGCATCTGGGAATTACAAGTATCTGTTGATCGGCACTGACTACTTCACCAAATGGGTAGAGGCAGAACCGCTTGCAAACATTCGGTACTCTGATATGACTAGGTTTATATAGAATAACATCATCACTCGCTTTGAGATACCAAGAAATATCATTACTGACAATGGCATGCAGTTCGAAAGTGGCTTCTTTCAAGGCTTCTGCGCTGAGCTTGGCATAAAGCATCAATTTAGTTCTATGTCATATCCCCAAAGCAACGGGAAAGCTAAAGCTTCCAACAAGACAATGATTGACAGACTAAAGAAGTGAATGGAAAGAGCCAAAGGCGTCTGCATAGACGAAATACCTCACGTTTTATGGGCTTATCGTACAACTCCTAGGAGAGAAACAGGGGAGACCCCCTTTGCGCTCGCCTATGGAATGGAGGAAGTCATCCCATTGGAAGCAGGACTCCCCACTGTGAAAACCACCTTGGTCGACCAAGACCTTAACGATGAAGAATTACTCACTGAACTTGACTTAACTTATGAATGGCGAGAACTGGTACTAGTTGAAGGGCATCCTACCAATATCAAATAACCAAATAATACAACTAAAAAGTCAATTCGAGGAGGTTTCCAATAGGGAAATACGTCCTGAGAAAAGTCCTCGGTAGTGCTGTAAAACCATTGGATGGAAAACTGGGACCAAATTGGGAAGGACCTTTCAAGGTAATAAAGGACGACTTACAGGGAGCATGTCACTTGGAAACGCTGGAAGGCAGGGAAATACCAAGGCCCTCGAATGCTGCCAACCTCAAGAAGTTCTACTTTTAAATTTCTATATCTTTTATATTCAGCACTATTAGTTTAGGCAAATTTTTGTTTCCAAATTGATGTTGCCTTTTATTTATCATTTTTAATCAATAAAGGATGATTGGCCCATGCATTTTGAATATCTTGGTTGTCTATTTTCTCTTCATCGCACCTCAATACACATCTTTTCCAAGCAATATACTTCCCTCAAAGCATAACAGAACTCCTAAATTATAGCAAGTTGACCAACTTGCACTAGTCAAAGAATCTCACATGCCAAGAACAAATAAAGCTCCTATGATTATAATAGTGTATAGACATGTTCCAATCAAGGAAGATCTAAAATATATGAAGTAAGGTTTATAATTAACCTTCCTCAAGCCTTTGTTGAAAACACAATTGGCCTCCTGAGTTGCTCGGGCAACAATAAATACCTACAAGGGATCCTTAGGTAATAAAGTCAACTCAGATTAGTCGCTAACTCAGGTTGGATGAAAAATCATGCTCGGGAGGATGTCCCATTAACCATGTACATTCTCGCCATCATCCTACTTAGGTCTAAGGAAGTGTGACGATACGACCTAAAAGGTAAAGTGGACGAAATGATATGGCTAAGGCATATTGGACTGGGAGAATGTTCAAACACGAGATAACAAAAGCTCAACATCATTTAGTTAGTTAAAAAGCCCAAAAGTGATTAAAACTTTGTATTGATCATTCATACTATGTTCAGTCCTATCAAGGGCTTTTTTGGTCAAACAATGATGTCAAGAAATTAACAAACGAGATTAACACGTGATTAGTCAGCACACGCTTAAAACATAAATAACCAACTGCACCTTTTATTAAATATCATATAATTACATTTACATCAATCGACTAGGAAATACTTTAAGACCTAAGATGGCCCAAGACAACGAGCAAGGTATTTCGCTACTCAATATCTTTGACCATCATCATGATGAGGAACTAAGTATTCTTAGGTGCCCTCTAGGGATGGCTCCAATAGCTGTGCAGGAATAGCATCTATTGGGATCCAACGGTCATCCCTCGAAAAGGGCTGCCTACCAGATGGTTGAACGGTTTGATACGTATACCACAGGGAGGATTCCTTAGGAATTTTCAATTCCTCGAGAGTTCTTAGCCATCCCCTAACAAAAGAGAGGTTTTCGTCCTCTCTCAGTCTTTCTGGGGCATCTGTCCCACCTTGGTCATAACCATCATCCCAGACTTGTTAAGGACCCCTTCGAATTAAATGTCTTGATCGTGTGACATCCCTCTGGAGACCAGTAGTGATCACATAAGCTCATTGAATGACTCCTTTTATCTCGACAATCTCCCTCCTAGAAGATTGATTGTCAGTTCGAGCAACTAATGTTGATGATAAAGAGGATCCTTGTACAATAAGAGGGGGGGCAGATGAAGTGTTTTCCTTAAGATGAGCAATTTCTCTTCTCAAAGCATCATTCTATCTCTGCAATAACTCCCCCAACTGGTTGACTTCAAACGCATACATAATTTCATCCTTCAAGGCATCCATCTCCTCCTGCATAGAGGCCCTAATTTCCTTCATCTCCTGAAGCCTATCTTTAATCCTAATAACCACCACAGACTGATTTTTATAGTCCTAGTTTCTTGCCCTGAGGGATTTACATATCTTTGTAAAGGCTCTGAGCGCTTAAACGCTTATATTCGGGCCAAGAACCTAACTTAGGCAGAAATTAATAGGAATGTATTCATCTAAATTAATGGGCTACAATCAAAAGAACAAGCAACAAAAGCAACAAACATCAGCAATGAAATAAAGTTTTTTTCCATTTAAAAGATAGGCATAAGCTAATACGAATGAAGGGAAAACCATCAATACAATATTTGAACAGAATAAAAAGAAGCCTAAACTCCTAGCAAAACTTTAAGAGGCCTCAAACTACTCAGAAGTCAAGAGCCCCTTCCCCTTGTCAGCAGCTTGGTCGACACTAGCTCCACCTCCATCAGCACTAGGGTTTGTAGGGGAAACTCCTCCAGCTAAAGTAACGACCCCCACTAGATTGTCCAAAGTAATTTTTATAGAAAGGACCATGGGTTCCACAACATTCTGAGCATCAAGGGATACCTCGATAGGATTAAGGCCTAAATGATGCTGAGAGAACAGGTGGGAGTCTGCAGCAACTCCAGCAGTAGTCCAGGCTTAATCCCAACCTTTTTTAAAGCATTCTCACCGAACATAGGCAATTTGGTGCTCGACGTCGTCATGCATTGCCTCCCAACCTTCATTGTATTCGCTCTCCTGGACGGTATTTGCTTCCCCCTCTAGCTTATCGACCTTGGTGACTAACTCCTTGTTCGCCTCAGCCACTACCAGCTTATTGGCAATCACGACGTTATGGTATTCTCGAAGGTCGGATAACTCCTTCACTAACTATTCCCTCTCTCGATCAAAGGTCACCTTTGTATCAGCCAAAGCCTTCTTAGAAGTCTTTAGATATTTGACCAAATCCACATTCCTCCTTGATAGATCAGCTCGACCATGGAGCAGTACAGTATAGTCAGAGATAAACTACAAACCAGAAGAAATACAGTTAGCGTGAGATAATTCAAGAGAACATGGAATAAAGAATATAGTGAGGAAAACACTCACCAAAGAAAACCCCTCAGCACATTTAAGGGTTAACTGGTCTAACCCCATACTCGTTGATCGCTCACGATCAGTAATAGTAAAAGGGTAAGATGGGGGCCAGCAGCCACTGAAGCCCCTTCAGCAGTAACAACAGATGGAACCATGGAGGCCTTTGAGGCATGTGCCCTTATATTTTCCTCCTCTCTCTTTATCTCTTCTTCTCTTTTTCTTTCTCTTTCTCATTTTTCCTCCTCTTCTTTTTTTTCATCTCTCCACTTCACTCTCCTAAGTTCTCGTCCTGGAACCACTAATGGAGTCCCCATCTTTCTTCTTCAGAAACTTCATCTTGTTAGATAACAGGTCATCATCATCATCTTGAATCAAGTTCCTTATCCTTGGAGGAGGCATTTCTACCTCGCAAGGCTCTTCCTCGCTTCTCTCTCCCTCACTACATTCTTCACTACCCTCCTCGCCTTCTACCAAATCTTCTACTAATATTTTCTCCTCCTTGTCCTCTAATTTAATGGGCTCAGAAGCACCACCAACCTCTTCTTTGGAAATATCTAAATGAGGAATTGTATCTACTAAATGAGCAATGAAGCTGGAAGTGGTGTTCTTATACTCTAATAACAATGATACTGATCAAGGATGTTCACCCTCAACAATAACGTCCATTATCCTCTAAACTTTTAAAAGTTCAGTAGCTCGGATTTTGCGAAGAGCAAGTTCCTGGTTTTTAGCCTTTGTTGTAAAGAAAGAGGGAGAAACATCATAAGAAGAATATACAAGGACAGAAAAACAAACAATATAAAAAGAGATAGTGATAACAACCTATGTACTCCTCCCCAAAAGTAGGTATTTGAGGTCCCCTATAACTTACGCCCTCTGATTGGGGAGGATACTGACAATTATTGGCAATGAAGCCTTCAGACCAATAATCTTTATGGGAATCAGGTAGATTTACTACCAAAACCCTATCAGGACTTCTTTGTTTCAAGTACAGAAGACCCCCACTTATGCAAGAGAAAGTATAATAGTAGAAAATCTCAGCTAATCCTAAATTGGTACCATAAAGCTAGTTTATCATATGAACTCCATTGACAATCTTCCACACATTTGGAGAACATTGGGCGGGAATAATTTCAAAGTATTTAAAAAAGTGTAAGAACAGAGGATTAGGGGAAATATTAAACCCCCTTGGGAAACCAAGAGCATATGAATCTAGGGACCATCATCCAGATCACGGATATTCCTGGTACTGATGTACATTCTATATCTACCCAGTCAGGAATATTATAACATTTTCTAAACTCGGGCAAAGATTTGTTATCAATCATCACCATAAGAAAAATGCAAAAACCCTAAATATAGTAGAAGAATGATTCATGAAAGAAGAAAACTAGAAGGAATAAAAGAGATGAAACGTACGAGACATAAATGAAGCTTGGGAAGATGAGAAAGCCTTAATTTTGAAGAACGAAAGTAAGAAGTGAAGCTTAAAACACAATATGTGCAAGAACGACCAAGGATGATTATTTGACGGTTAAGTTTTGCCCAACAGCTAGTTTTAAGCACTCAAATAATGTTCTACACTTCTCGAGAAAGATTTGGCACTTTAATTTCCCGTAAAAAGACAAGCGCATCCTTCCTATTTTAACAAATTACAAACATACCATTGCAGATGGTGTTGCATTCTCGGATTCAGGTAAAATCCATTGGCCTAAAGATTTTAGGGGCAATTATGGTAACCCATTTATTCTCAGCCCACGAGAGTATCCAACCAAGCCCAACAGATTTAAAAGGCTTCCCGTCCTAAATCGTGGAATTATGATACGTGTATTTATTATCTAAATCTCTCCAAGATCAAGTCAATCCCTAATAATCTCACGGAGATATTCAATGGATTCATGGTTCATCCCATCATGGGCATCGTGGAGTTACTTTGATAACTGAAATTCTACATCTATAAATTGTAACCCCTGGCCCCGGGTATAGGGGCATGTAACCAAGAATATTGAAAGATACTTAAAAAAAAATTAGACCTCTCCGTGGACTTAGGCAAGTTATCGAACCACATATATAGTTGTGTTGTGTCTGCAATTGTATGCTTTCTTGTTTGATTGTGATTGTTCTTCGTAATCTCTTTATTGTAATATTTTTTTATACCACAAATATCAAAAGAGGAAATGATCTTTTTGAATTTTGTATGAATTGTATGAATTTTGGAATTAGGAGAATTTGAATTTTTTTGTTTATTTGTTTATGAATAGAATGATGCTGGAATCAAGTGATATTATGGACTCATATTGGAATCACAGTCTTTTAGTCATAGTCTTTGAAGTTTTGTATGTATGCTGGAATTTTTGTTTGATGTTGGACTCATATGTTTTAAATTATTACATGATGGTGGACATGTCAAATTATTGTCCGATGTAGAACTTATATGTTTCAAATTATATGTTGGACTCATATGTTTCAGATTATTATCTGATGTTGGATCTGTCAAATTATTAATGACTCGCGTGTCAAATTTTTAATGACTCGTATGTTTCAAATTATATGTGTCAAATTATTAAGGACATGTCAAATTAGGGACTTAACCTGAATGATGACACACAATCGACATTCTTATAATGAAAAGGCTGAATGGTCACACACATAGTCGGTATCCTAATGATGACATAATTTTATAAAAAATTAATTCATCATATTGATGCCAAATCGAGTGAAATGTATTTATTATGAAGATCATGAATTAGGATACCAGTAAAATTTAGGCATCTTTTTCTTGGGGACACTTATCCCGAATCATAATGAAAAGGCTCGGTATTATTATCCCGATTTAAATTAAGTTTGTGGTATTGTGAAGCAAATATTACTAGAGTGTGGTATTATGAAGCATTCGGGGAATAGGTAACGATTATTTTTCCACTTTTTGTCATATGAATCCCAAATTGACCCGTGTATTGATTTTTGTTTAAGTTTAAAATTTTCTCACATTTATTTAAGTTTAATACTTACATTTAAGTTTAAAACTTAAGTTTTTCTTGTGTAACACTTAATGGTTATAGTTACACATAATATTTGTCTAGTAATTAATATTTGTACATTTGCTCAAATTCATTCACATTAATCAACGACAAAATAACAAATAACAAAAAAAAACATATCATTCATTTATAATTGGTCTTGAATTACATTACAACATCCACTTGTATTGAATTACAAAACAACATTGACATGTGTACAGCATTGTGACACCCCGCTTAAATTAATAACAGGTGGCCAACCCTATACTAAGATAAAACAAGAATCTCAAGTGGATCATCCTCAGCATCACTGCTGCACAGACTAAAAATCTGACTAACCACCCCAAAATAATAAAATAACCAGGTGCCAATTTTTTTCCAAAACATGCAAGGAACTACAAACCAACATATATAATGACTACATAACATGACAATAAATATACGAGTACAACAAAAGATATACTTTAATATGTTATTGGGTCACAAACAAAACAACATCCTAGATAAGAACATAAAAGAGCTACAAATATACAACCCTTGGGTATAAACCCGACATACAAAATGAATCTTTAACTATATTTACAAAAATAGGAAGCGGCTACAACAAAATCAATAACATTCCGCATATGTTACATCTCTAAGGACTCTTGATAGAATAGGCATCATTGGCATCCTTGTGGAGGGAAACCTAAAATATACATATATGTATAGCAAGAGAAAAGATATAAACGAGTCAGAGCCCGAGGTTTGAAAATAATTTTAGCAAGTCAATTAAAATGCAAAATAACTATGAATGCACAAATTTCAAAATTAAAGTGGTGTCTCACTCTCTCTTGGGACTGAACCTCACCCCTCATCTATAGAGCGCACCTAACGTATGCATATGAACCTCAATAAGCTACCCAATACTTTCTAAGGACAGTTCATCTAAATCTACGCATAATCCTCTTTAGCGTAGCTCACTATATCTAAAACATAACCATTTATCTACTTCTTCTATCTCCTCCTAAGTTTACGCCCAAATTATACATAAATATATCTCAATTATAACTTCTCAGTTTCTAATTATTAACTTCACAAGTTATTATCATAAGATATCACACATCATCATTAATGCTAGAAATATTCACCAACTATTTTACATAAACCCAAGAACTAAGGACCAAACATCTCCCCACGCCCAATATTGAGCTAAGTTTCGTGCTTTGGACATCTCGCAAAGAGAAATCCATAAAAGGAACCCCCCGATACACTATTATCTAACACTATCAGTCGTGGAAATCCGTTAGGCCCTCCGTCCATAGTACGCACCCTTTACTTCCCGTCTATCGCTATAAGAGTATGCCCATCCACTGTTTTGCTACAAAAGACAACACATAATACATATTTTTATAACTTTCTCTAGTCATAACATTAAGATATCACACACTATCTATAAAGCTTATATAATATTACTCGCGCGTATTATACATGATTTATCATCCTCTAGCAAGTACACATGCATAACACACATAATATATGTATACTGAAAGTCCCTATAATGCTATCAACTTCCAAAGAGTCGCTCACATGTCCCTGGGTTACCAATAGTCGGACTACCTCACACCGAACTTAGTAAAAACCTAATCATAACGAATGGAAAGTGGTCATAGTTCCTCACAGGAAATGAGAACGAAACATACCCCCCATGTCTCACCCCTGATAAAAATCACACAATATAAATGATGGATTCTATGACCTGAGGACTATACTCTCCCTGCTCCTCAAGCCATGAGGATTCACCCACATCGCGCAACTTCCCTTGATAGCACTAGAGGGGTATGCTTCACATAATATATATATATATATATATATATATATATATATATATATATATATATATATATCATACACACTAGATATATATACGATGACATCATATATGCAAACCATCACACAAGGTATCTATATTCACGCAACATATATATACATACTATCTCACGTACGCATGTATAAAATTAATGAATCCGGCTATATATATATATAACTCTCATTATACTCACCTATACACTCTCGCATACCTTCCCAATTCATTCTTTTTTCAATCCCGCACTTGAAACTTACTAGTCCATCACACCTATGATATGAATAGCTACCCAATTTAATTAACACTAAGGACGCACGACCTCTCTCCTCTAGTCCATATTTGACGTTAAGTAAATTCCTATTACTCGGAGAATTTACGAAAGGAATCGGTATGTTAAACTCTTAAATATACCTCCATAATAACCCAAAACCGTCCTTAGAGAATCCTGATTCCTTGGAGGATTTACTAAAAGAAAACAACCCAATTTACTCTTACATATACCTCTATTATAGCCCTCAAAGTGGCCTCTCTTTTATATCCAAATATGAACCATCAATAATAACTTATAAAGATGTTTACTACACTATAATAAAGGGTCCCAAAGTAATAAAATCAATTGAGAAGGGGAAAAACAAAAGCTAAATAAGTAGTGATCGGACCGGACCGAGGGTCCTAGAAAATGAACCGGTTCGGTTCCTTAAATTCGACAGAAGACATTTGATGACCGGACCGATTCGGTGCCTCATAAAAATGAACTGGTCTGGTTCTGAATAATTTTAATCCTACGAGATTGTTCTTCATCTCAACCAAACCCCCCTTTTTCCCACCAAATATTAACACCATAAATCACCCAAAAATGGGAACTCAACTATGATTTCTCTTGGCAAAACCCACATACATATTATCACAACTATTTTTCTCATCAAATCCATATATATATATATCACTAAATGAAAGATTTACTCAACAAATTCTAGGGTTTACCCATTTAAGCCCAAAGTAAACTAAATCACCAACCAAATTATGAGATAACTCACACACACAATTATTTAGCAAGTTTAATCACTTGCCTCAAAGTTGTAAAGGTTGAATCGTCCTCGAAATCTCACATTTGAGTCGAAAATCCAAATCTTCCATGCTTTTTTCTTCTCTTCTCTTCTTTCTCTTCTCTCACGATGGTTTATCTCTTTCTTTCTAAGGTCTTCTTCACAAAAATGAGATAAGCCTAAGTCTCCCAAGCTTAAATAACTCATATTTCCAACAGCTCCCAACTTTAAATGATAATACACACTTAAAATGACTCGTTTACTCATATTCGGGTCAGACTAGGTCCAAAATACTCTGGAACCCAAATTAAACCCCCCAATGGTCATTTTGACTATCTCGACCCATCCCGGATCAACCGTGCTCTCTAAATTTTCATCCGAGACTCTAAATAAAATAAATTTATTTTACCCCAAAAATTAAATTCTTATGTCCTCGAATACACGGGGTGTTACAATCTCGCCTCCTTATAAATTATTTCATCCCTGAAATTCGGATAAGTCCATAAATTTAACTTCCAATATACCACCATGATCACTACACCGATCTCTACCACTTTCCAATAGTGAATTCATTAAAATAATATGCAACCAGGGAGCCCATACACCCAATAACCATGCTCAATTGTACAATCATTACCTAGCTCCACTAGCCTTAAATTGTAACATAACTTCTACTCACCATTAAAATTATATGCCTGAAATAACCAAGGCACCAACCCATGAACTAATCTCAGTTCCATAACGCCGCAGGGATACACTAACTCCCAACAAATTTAATCCATTAAATGATACTTAAGATAATGATAATTTTGAAAATGTATGAAGATTTAAACATTCTCAATTCCCGACATTCACTGCTTTCATTTGGGGGAGGTCTCGCAAGTGAAATCCAAATAAGGAACCCTCCCAATACACTACTGTGCAGCTTTGTCAGGGATGGAGATCGGTCAGACCAGGACTAGAGTTTTAAAAAGATTTTTAAATCAATTTATATGGCTCCATAGGCCTAATATATATATATATATATTATGACTTCTGATACACAAAATTAAATAATATTCCCAAGACAAAAGGCGTCAATCAATACGATGTTCAGACCAACATTAAGTTCACAACACGCACATAACCATGAGCTAAAACTCTTTGTTCAGCTATGAACCCGTTAAATCCTGAATCTCCGCAATAAAACCCATGGCATCATCTCAAAGTATCACCACAAGATAGACTTGTTCACAACTGGAATATAGCAATTACATTCATCTTGCCAAACCATAAAATGATAGTCTTACCGTTACTACTCAACACGGCTCAACAGTTACACTCCAGAAAAACCATAACTCTGCTGGCACGTCTCAAAACAACCAATTCTCCCAAAAGATACCATCTAAGTGCTACACTTACCCTCCTTAAGGTAATAATATATACACAACATGGTTATAACGACCAACCATTCACTAAATTCGACCCACTCGCAAATTCTAGATATAACAATCTTACATGCGACGCTCCCAACCCTATACACACGGAAAAAACAATTCACATATTACCTACATATTCTAACTTCCTTGCCTCATCAATGGGTCCCTGATCAAAGTTCTCTTGTCCGAACTCGCCCATGAATTGCTGCAGGGGTTGTGCATCCAAAACCTCTTCAAAAAGTTGCCCTCTGCCTCTCTCAGGACAATCTAACCTCATATGGCCTATCTCCCCACAGAAAAAACATTTTCTAGCAAATCCTTCCTGACCACCCTGAGGAACAAAATGTTGTTGCAGCCCTTGATAATCCTCTCTAGAGCCACTACCATCAAATCTAAAACCTCCAAAATAATGCCTCTTCTTCGAAGCCCCTACATGGAGATTCTGCTCCTTTTGCCTATTCCTCAACTCTTGAGATGATTCAGCCCCACTAGCACCACCTTCCCCCGACTTACTTACCACGTCCGGGTCCTCGAATTTCTTATTTCCTTTTAAATAAAGATGGTGGTCCTGACAATGTAACAATGTCGCATTCATCACATCGGTAAAAGTCAGTAATGTCGGGTTCCCTAACGAATGCTGACAAATTCGCCAATCTAAACCTCCCGAGAACTTTGATATATGTTTCTCCTCCGTATTTACTTCGTCGATGTTGATACAAAAATTATTCGACTGACGTGGACCAATTATATGAAGACACTTGTCATCTAACATGGCACAAGTTTAGTATACCGAGCTACTCAACATATCGAACTACTCAGCGTACCGAGCAACTTGTTAGGAAGATCAAACGACAAAGACAGATTCAAGGAGTATTCTTTACCACATACAGATGTATATGCCTATTCAATAATGGCATATTTTTTATTCACACTCACGGCCCAAGGGCTATAAATACATTGTAATACCCTCATGGCAGAGTAAGCTATCATAAGCAAACGTAATTGAGATCGAGGCAAGACACCCAGTAATACAAGACAGTGGACGTGGGTCATTTAATTAAGGCTGAACCACTTCAAAAATATCTTTTCTTATTTCTTTACTCATTTTTATCAGTGAATAATTAACTAGATCAAATCTAATTTTTTACATCAACGGATTGACGTCGTCTATGGAAAGAGACACAAAACTCTTTCCTTATTATTCAAAGAGATGATGATCATCACCACAAGCTAAGTTTTCTATCTCTATTCATAATCAATTGTATGTTATATATACATCATTTGATTCAATTCTGGATTTATATTCATAAATTGTTGAATCAATTTTTATTCACAAATCTGTACAATAGTCAATTTCATAATCACAAGTTTTAAGAAATTTTATGCAAACACGCTTATATACAGATACACATGAGATATTCTGATTATATTGATTGACTGGAGATACACATCAAATAATTTCTCGCATAATAAATATTTTCTATATAAGCGTATATATTTTTCTTGTGTAGATCTGATTTGAACTAAGGCCATCATCACAGTATAACAAAGGGGAGATAAATCGGTTCAGAAATCCAAACATTTGGGTTTATCAAATCATCTCTCAACGTTCCAGATCAAATAGTATAACCCATTTGAGTTTTACCCAAGCGGTGACAGACAATTCGCATACTGGGTATCAAGAAGTAATCAAATCCCCCAATTAAGAAGGAAAAGACAAATGAAGATAACTCTTTCCAACTCAGACAAGGGATGGGATGGTGATACCGGAGGAGATTTACTTCTCAAAATATGAGACGTGTTACCCCGTTCAGCTATGATTAATAATCCAAAATGTTTTAACTTCTCTCTTTGTCAGAAAAAAGTTAGCAAATCCTTATGGTTCCACTATTGATGGAATTCAGCCAACTGTCCTCTACAAGTTTTTTCTTGAGAGATCGAAGGCCTCTATTGCAGTAAAAAAGTTTCGTGACCATCCAATATAGATCTTGACATCATATGCTTTGGTCGGCAACAAGTATTACCTTACCACCGATCCACTCATCAAGGTAGGAGGTCCCTACCATCTGATTACAGGTTGAAGACTCATACTGTAGGTCGGTGGAACCAATTGCTGGTCGGAAAAATCGAATGGCTGGTCAACGACGGGTATTGTACATTTATCAGTTTTTCTCGACCTCTCATAACTGGTCGGGAGTGACGACTTCTTCTGGCATCAAAGAAATTATTGGTCGGAGATATTTTCTGTACCAAAAGTTAAACAGGTCGACAACAGTGCTTGGCCATTATTTGTTTGTTCAATGGGCCATTTTTATTGGTTGGCAGAATCTACCGTTGGTCGGTGACACCTATTATTCGCCGATCACTGGTCGAAGATCATATATGACTGCTCAACTATATCTTATTCTTGGTCGGGCAAATTTATTTCTTGGTCGGTAGCAACCATACATGATTGGTAACTTGGTCAGTGGACTACACAGTTTGTTGGCTAGCTCGTTATTTATTGGTCGGTGACCACTGAACAGAGAGGGATTTTGGTTCCTCACGCCAATCCATTTTGACTTTATCACCTACCTATTTTCATAGTGGGCATCTTTAGGCTATAATAATTTTCAATCAATTTATATTTGAATTTTTAAACAAATTCAAATAATTTTATAAAAAAATTTAGATTAAACCATTATGCCTTACGGTCAACACCTACTTGATAAAAATCTACTCACATGACACACATTTGGCACAAAACATATTATTTCATAATTTAAAATTTGTATTGCCTTATGTTCGAGCAGATATATATTGTATATTGTTGGGCTGAATAATTATTCTCAAAATAATGACTAATTAATGTAGCCTCCACAGATGTCCGAGCACTTTTTAAATGCCACAGTAGGGAGCTCGGCGAATCGCACCAAAAACTTTAGGCACAATGTTGCCTAACTCAGTGAGAATCGCACCAAAAACTTTAGGCACAATGTTTCCCAACTCAGAGCGAATCGCACCAAAAACTTAAGGCACGATTGCCCAACTCAATGCGAATCGTACAAAAACTTAAGGCAACAATGTTTCCCAAATGACAATTTCTAGTATGACTTCATACAAATCACAAAAAATAAGTCATTCAAACATCCAAGGATTGACAAGATAAGTTAATCAAATTTCATTAATTCATTTTACTAATTTCATATTATATCATGCTTGTTACTAACAATGCAGGAACAAAATACAAATACAATTTATTCTAGAAGATGTTTTATAATCCCAACTGGGGGCTCCACATATGCTGATCAATAGCATATATCAGAATTCATACTCCGCATTTGGGGGATTTTACTACAAAAGTAATTATTCATTTAGTACCATTCAAGCATCAGATTCAGCATTTATGACACGAGGATTTTCACAATCGACCAACATTTGTACTTATATGTAAATGTTTCAAAGACTTTAATTAGCTCGGCACTAATCAAATTGAAGAATTGGGCTAGAAAGATAACAGTTTACATCAACAAAGAACTCAAAGGAGCAAAGATCAGAAAAATCAAACATGGACAATCAACACTCAGTTGGTCGGCTAACCAACCAACCAACATACTTGAAGATTGTGACAAGCCACAAGCTACAAACTATGATATTACTGCATCCAGATTCCTAGGGGTGATACATAGCACACGAACAGATTTCCTCAAAAGAAAAACTAGTTCAAGCGATGGCTTGGGGCCATTTCTAGTCATCAACAAATTGGCGTCGTCTATGGGAACGACTATACGTAGCATTTTTCACGAAAAACTTATCATAAATGGTTGATATCCCAGAATCTAGCAATAAGAATAATGAAGGGAATCTTCCTAACCCTTTTATCCCCCCAAATGCAAATGATATCACCGAAATCTCAGCAAGTTTAGCCAGGGGACAAACGGTTATGCAGGAAACTATGTGACAGTTCATTCAGACTGTTCAACATAGAAAGTCTGCCTAGTCAGGCCAATGAAGCGTTCATAGGAGCATGCATCCACCACCTTCACGATCCACACATACTGAACACCATCATACTGGGAATTCAAGTGATCCATCCTATCACCCCGGTCTGACTTTTCCTATTAGAATTTTGGATTCTCAAGAAAATATTACTCTAACTCCAGAACGAATAAGCACTCTGGAAAGGTTGAGCAGAGTTTCACCCTTCGATAGTTTGGGCCCTAGGAGGAACAAAAATCCTCCTCGAATTGCGTCGAGAAATTCTCAACGACCAAATGATTTAAGGGAAGGCTCAGCCCAATCACATCCAAATCCCAGGCTTACAGCTCGCATAGATAGATCCCAAGAGAAGAATTCTGCGCGATTTGTTGCTCGTGCAAACATAAATAAATCAGAGGTTGGAAAAGATGCATGGAAGGGATCTATTCAGAGATTGGAAGACAGGTTAGGGGAAATGGCTAAGGCCAAAAACCCTCTCTAAAGAACCTTTATCAAAGGATCTCCATTTGTACAAGCAATTGTGGATTTTCCCACACCATCAAAGTTCAAGGCTCATGTGCTCACACCTAAATACGATGGAAAAACCGATCTTGTTCTCCACATAGAGCAGTAGCAAGTTGTAATAGATATTTATATAGTCCCAGATGAAATGAGGTGCAGAGCATTCTCAGGAACTATTACTGGATCTGCTCAGATATGGTACAACAGCCTTCCTCGGGGGAAGATTGCGACCTTCCATCAACTAACGAAGCTCTTAATAGGAAATTTCTATTTTGGTGCAAAGCTAGTTAAAAAGGTAGCACATCTATTGATTCTTAGATAAAAAGCAGGAGAAAGTACCAGGGATTATATCACTCATTTTAACAATGAGAAACTGGAGTTCATGGACTATGAGGAGAAGACATCCATTACAGCTCTCATGAGTGGTCTTTTGCCAGACAAACTGTATTACATTTTAGCCAAGGATCCCCCCAAATCCATGGCTAAATTAATGGCTAATGCAGCCAAAATTATGACTGCCGAGAAGGCAATGGTTGCAAAGAAGAATGCTGAGTCAAAGGCAGAAGCTAAAGCTGAAGGCAAGTCAGAGAGGAAAGATCATAAACATAATGGTAGGAGGAAATAGTCGAAAGGCAAAGAAACGTTGGGACACTTGAGGAAGTATACGAATTATACTCCTTTAAATGTGGATATAAACCACGTTCTGGAGGAAATCAAGAACAACAAGGAACTAAATTGGCCAAAAAAACTGAGATCAGCTCCCTAAAGAAGGGATAAATCCAAGTATTATGAGTTCCATAAAGATCACGGTCACACAACCAAGTAGTGTGTAGCTCTCTAAAATGAAATTGAGGCACTTATTAGATGCGAAAAGTTGAACAGGTATGTTGATCGCCAGAATGGTGGGAAGACGAACACCAGATCTCGACAGAGATCTAAATATCCTTGCCGACCAAGAGAAGATAAGAAAAGGGACTATGAAGATGATCCTGAAGATGATCCCAATCTCCCAAAAAGCCCAAGATAACCAGAACGTGAGGTATTTTCAATTCGTTTTGGTTCATTCGATTGTAACATGATTACAAGTGGAGACACTAGAGGAGGCGATCATACCACTAAAAGGAAAGCTTACCTCAATGAGGCTCAAGCGTGTTCCTATATACAGCGGATAAATCTGGCAGAAGAAGATCGTCCAAGGAAGGTTCACAAAGCTAAGTTGGTCATTGGTCTTTCTAAAAATGATCTGGAAAGCATTTTGTATCCTCATGATGATCCTCTAGTGATCAAAATGAGTGTTGATGTAACAAATTAGATTTGATCTAATTAATTAATCACAGATAAATACAAAACAGAGATAAAATAAGATATTTTTAAAGTGGTTCAGCCTTAATGAAATAGCCTACGTCCACTATCTTGTATTATTAGGTGTCTTGCTATAATCTCGATTATGCTCGCTTATGATAGTTTACCCTGCCATGAGGGTATTACAATGTATTTATAGCCTTTGGACTATCAGTATGAATAGACAATATGATGTTATTAAATAGGCATATACATTTATACATGATAAGAATATTCATTGAATTTGTCTTTGTTGTTTGATCTTCCTAACCAGTTGCTCGGTATGCTGAGTAGCTCTGTACGCCGAGTAGCTCGGTACATTGAACTTGTGCCATGGTGGATGACACGTGTTTTCATGTAATTAGTACACATCAACTGATTAATTTTTGTATCAACAGAAGCCCCCAATGTTTCACAGTTGAGTTTTGATATGAGAGTGTGGGACATTATACCCAAAAGCTACTCGGGCATATTTCTCATGTCTCGCTTGATTACAGACCTTGAACACTTGTAAAATCTTCCACTTTAGCATAATAGCTTTGAGCGCGAAATGGAAAACTTGTAAATATTTTGAATTTTTGGCGAATGCCTGGGTACTTGCATCTTTTTCCCTTAATTCGACGCTGAAAATGTAATCATCATTTTTTATGATCATTACTTTTCCCATTTTCCAAAGCAGCGTATATAAAGGCGGTAAACTCAAATTATCTTCTACTTTTTATCATCTATATTCTCAAACTCATTGTCTTCTCGTTTTTCTTTTTATGATCATTCTGTCATCTACCTTAACTGATTTCTGATTAATTTTCTTTAAGAACTTCTTCCTTCCTTCTTCTTTCTTTATTTTAGTCATCATGGTTTACCTTATCGAATCGTTGGATAAGTTTAGGGATGACTTTGGTATTCCTTCTTGGGTTGTTCTGGAAGAACCTCCTTGCCCTTATGATTTATTTTTTCTAGCTAAGTGACATTGATTTCTCTCTATTTTGTAGCAGAATATGGTTTTTCTTTCCCGCCTAACCCCCTGTGTTTGGAATTTTGCCAATATTTTGATATTGTACCTGCAAAAGTAGTTCCAAATACATGGAGGGTAGTTAATGGCGTACATAGATTGAATAAAATTCATGGAACTCGTCTAAGGATTCCTAAAATTATGTACTATTATAAATGGGTCACCAGCGACACCACATTTTATTTAAAAACTAGGTTTTCTAACAGAGCTTTAGTGGTAAATCTCCCTGATTCTAATAGGGTTTATTTTGAACATGGAGTTGTGATGTAAAATTGGCAACAACCCCCACTAAAGGGGAAAGATGTGTACCAAGGTACCAGATGTCCACCTTATGGCAATGGGATAGGTTGTTCTTTATTTTTAAGCTAGCTTTGTTTTTATTTGATATAATATTTCAGTGACTTTTACTCATTCATTTTGATTTGCAGTTGACAGTAAAAAAAAATCTCCAAAAGATAGTGATATTAATATAAAAGATTTGAAGCTCATATGGGGTTTGCATCAATTAATTGTTGGGGATCACGTGAGGTCTGTTTCCTATTTGCTGAGATATAAGAACACCACTTCATCTTTTATTGCTCGGCCCCTTGCTACTCCTTTAGTGATTGATCTTGAGCAAGATCCAACATCTTCTTCAATTTTTGTAGAATCTTCCTCTAATTTGGGTACTTCTATTACTGACCTGATGACAAAGAAAAGGAGAATGTCTGATCTCTTTGCCAAGATTGTACCCAGTGCTAATGGGGCAAAGAGAAGCAAAGAAGATGTTTCAGCTGAAGGGAATAAGAAAAATAATATAGCTCCATCTAGGGGAGCAGTTATGGTTGCTAAGGAGATCAACAAGAAGCCCCATGTTACTCCAAAAGAGGCAGCACCTTTAATTGAAGGGGTTGCTATTATTCGAGAAAAGATAGCATATTTGATTGAAGAGACAACACCTTTGATTGAAAAGGCTGCTCCTTTGAAAAGATTGAGAAGGGGTCTTGCTGAGAAGACCATTGATGCTGCTATTCAACCTACTGGGGTTAAAGTACCTTCTTTGAGGGCTAGTTCTCCAGCACTCATAACTCCTGGCTTGGCCAAGAAACAGATCTGGTCTGGAACTCTTCCTGACTATCGAGCTGTTGAGACTTCCACTCCTTGGGAAAAAGTCACTGAATTGGCAGCATAACACCTTGCATCAGTAAGTGTTATTATACCTGTCATTTTAGTTTTGTTTTTTATTTTCATACTCTAATATGAGTTTCTCTTCTTCCTACAGTTTTTGGTGTATTTCAATAATATCCTAGAGATGGAAGACGCTATTAAAGTTGTTTCCTCTTCCAGTGAAGTAGAAGAAGCCCTTGTTGGGTTATCAAAATCTTTGGAGTAATCCCAGCAGAAGTATGAGGACGATAAAGCTGCTTGGGAAAATAAAATCAAGTCTGCTGAGACAGGTTAAAAAAAAGTTATGGAAGCTGCCAAAGAGGCTGATCTAGCTCGACAGAGATCTGTGGATGCTACACAAAAGGCTGATGTAGCATGACAATAGGCTATAAATGCTTCCAAGGAGAAATTAAAGATGGTTGTTTCCAGCAAGGAGGAAGTTGGGGGCAAGCTTGAAGAGACTGAACGGCGTAAGAAAGAGCATGAATAAAAAATTAAATCTGTTGAAGATCAACTCAGAGAGAGTGTTTCCTCGGAGAGGGAGAAGAGGAAAATTTTTGTGAAGAAGTTCTTTAGCTCTGGCTGGGATAAAGGATGGAACAAAGCTATAACTATTGCCTCTACTCAAATGGAGTATGCAAGTCTGAAGTTATTTAGGTACGGATGGGTTACATCATTAAATGAGCTAAATATT
The DNA here is from genome assembly GCA_949130495.1 of Sambucus nigra. NCBI lineage: Eukaryota > Viridiplantae > Streptophyta > Magnoliopsida > Dipsacales > Adoxaceae > Sambucus > Sambucus nigra. Next base: position 374,098,481 of record OX422214.1, on the reverse strand, counting down.
ATTGAGGACTCTGAACTATTTTGGAGACATGTCCATGGCCCTACCCTTACTATTGAAAATGAAGAAGATGATGAAGCCGGGTCTAATAAATATTCTTTTATGATAGTAGAGAAAACACATGCTACCACTATCCCTCAATCCTCCGACCAAGTTCAGCAGACTATAACTTCTACCGAGCAACCAATCCCTTCTTCAAGATCAGCTAAGGATGTTATAGGGAATAAGGAGAAGGTGTAAATTTGTTCAATAATTTATTGATTTTCTCTGTTTTCCCTTTTATTTTGTACTCTTAGTTGTACCCTCTTCTCTTATGATCAATAAAATGGAATTTGTTATTTATTATGGATTACTCCTTTACTGTTCAATATAGCTGCACTGTTGTTGATCTGTTTTCACTTTTCCTTGCTAGCTTATTGCCAGGATGGAACTGTTATCAGCTCACGATACAGAGTTGATGAAGAAGTGTACTGATTACTTCAAATCTGGTCGTGCAGATTTCACTGAAGCATAAATAAATGATATTCTGGGATCTGATGCCTCTGAGCGAGCAATTGATGCTTATCAGTATTTTAAATGTTTTCTTGATCGGGATGTAGAAAATAACGTAGCTTATTATGAAATAATTGAAGATATTTAAGGAATAATTAAAGAAATTTAACTTCAACACAAGGAAGCCACTACTCTTCTGCATGAGGGTTATGAGAAGAAGTATCAATAATTGAGTGTTGATCGGGGTTATGACAAATTTATCTCAGCACGTAACAAGAGAGAGAGTGTGTTAAAACTTGAAGTTGAGGAATATAGAAACATTGATAAGCTGCTGGAGGAAGAAAACATTGCTTTACGAGAAGAACTGAGATAGATAAAATATGTTTCTTCCTCTGGAGCTCTAGTCCAAATTAATGATGAAGTTTTTCCTTTTTGGAGACTGAGAATGCCTCATTAAGGGAAGAATTAAAAGCTTTAAAGAGAGTCAGACCTGCATCCACTTCCCAAGGTAGAACAAGAGCTGGTCGGAGCAACAATGAAGAGAATACGACTCAACAGGCTTTAGAAAACCAAGATGCGTAACTGAAGGCAAAAAATCAAGCTCTGGCTAAGATGTCCCAAAAAATTCAAACTCTTACCGAGCAACTTTCCAATTAGAGTTCTGTGTTGCAGATCAAGGAGAATTGGGTGAAGAGGCTTCATTAGCATGTCGAACGATTGACTTATCAATTCAATAAGCAGCCCAGAGAGTTTTGGATGGGGGTACAATAAAGATTTATATCATTTTTATGCCAGGTTGAAGCAATCAAACAATGCGGGATACAAACATGGGTGGTTGAATGCTCCAATTGTGATGAAGGCTGAGGAGGGAACCGAGTTGAGGGATTGGTATGACCCTGGATTACTTGATCTTCCAGTACCTCCTTTCAAACTAGATGTTAGCTGGATTCCAGTTAGCTCCATTCCTCAGTGTTTGATTTCCAAATACTTTGGTGATTACAATCTTTACGAAGATTTTGAGATATCCTGACCTCCACATTTACTTGACCGACCAAGTTCGAGTAATACCAGAATGCTGCGAGATTTGAACTTTATCAATTCTTCTTTTGCTTTAGATGATCCTCCAGCTGTAATGGATCCTATATCTAAATCTGAAGGAAAGAAACCAGTAGAATAGGTTATTTGTATTTCATTAGTAATTGTTAATGAAGAAAAATAATCTTTTTGTAATTTTATTTCCTTGGAAATAAATTAATTGTATGATGTTTATCTTGTCAATCTTTATGAGATCAACTATAATAATCTTGTACTTGTCAATCACCGAGTATATATATATATATATATATATATATATATATGGACAGTTTGTCCTTTGTTGATCTGATTGCCTAGACAATGGAACTTTTGCCCCATCTGTTTGCCTAGTTGTAGTGACTTATCACCCATAAAGGCCTAAGCAATGGAATTATTTTTATCCCATATTCCTGCTTAGTTGTAGCAATTATTTAAGTAAATAATTGCCCTAGTGCCTAGGCAGTGGATATTTTATCCATCTTCTTGCCTAGTTTAGATTCCACTTAGGCCACCCATAATCAAACAGGCCTTGCCTTGCTCGATTGTTGTACCAATATTGTTGGTTATATTGATGCCGACCAACTTGTAGTTGGTGATTCCTGATGTCGACAAACTTTGTTGGTGATTGTGCAGATCTCGACCAACGTTTAGTTGAGAGAAAAAGTTTTTTGTTGCTGCAAAGAGAGTTAAGTGTAGTGTGTAGCACTAGTACTCCAAAAAAAAATTACCCAAATAAATATGGGGAAATCATCATTTTCATTCATACTGAAACAATGAGGTATATGTACAGTTACATTACTGGTAGTATTTTCGCAGGTGCTCTGCATTCCAAGCGTTTTTGAATTCTTCCCCTTCAAGAGTTTCTATTCTGTAGGTTCCAGGTCGAACAATAACTGTGACACGATAGGGCCCATGCCAATTTGCTTCCAAATTATTGTGCTTTTGAAGTACTTTCTTGAGCACGTAATCGCCTTCCTTGAAATCCCATTCTTGACCCTTTTAGTATAGAACGTAGCAGCCTTTTTTTGATAAGCTGCATTTTGGATTGCCGCGTCTTCTCTAACTTCTTCGAGCATGCCCAAGTCCAAGCATCTCATCAAATCACTTACTGAAGAATTGAAGTTAAGCACCCTATGAGTAGGTAATCCTAATTCAGTATGTATCACTGCTTCACTCCCAAAAGCTAACATGTAAGGAGATTCCCCAGTTGCTGTTTGGGGAGTTGTTCGGTAGGCCCATAAAACTGAATGCAACTCATTGATCCAATTCCCTTTAGCATCATCTAATCGCTTATTCAACCCACTAAGTAGAGTTCGGTTCGTCACCTCCGTTTTCCCATTACTTTGGGGATGACCTGGAGAAGAATGGACCTTTTGAATGTTAGACTTTAGACAGTATGCTGTAAAGTCATCATTATCAAATTGGGTACCATGATCTGTAATAAAAGCATGGGGCAAACCATATCTGCAAATAATATTCTTCCAGGTGAATTGATAGACCCTTTCGTAAGCCATATCGATGAGATGTTCATCTTCTACCCATTTTGTGAAGTAATCAACAGCGACCACCAAGTATATGAATCGTCCTCTTGTAGTTGGTAGAGGCCCGACTAAATCTATTCCCAACATAGCAAATGGCCAAGGTGAAGTGATTGGAGTTAGCAGCGCCTGAGGAGTTCTTCGTATAGTAGAAAATTGTTGACACTTGTTGAATTTCTTAGGATAAGTTATACAATCAGCGCGCATTGTTGGCCAATAGTACCCCTGTGTATTTATTCTCAAAAAAATGGTTCTACCTACTATGTGAGCTCCACAAGATCCTTCATGAATTTCCTCTATTAGATCTTTAACTTCTGCAGGATGAACACATTTTTGCAGACCAGTTATGATACCTCTTCTTTACAGAACTCCATTATTTAAGACATGCCTGGTAGCCTTATATTTCAACCTCTTGGCTGCCATTTGGTCTGCTGGTAAAGTACCTTCTTTGATATAAGCCCTGATGGGATCCATCCAAGATGGTCCCATATCTAAAGCAATAAAATTCACCATCAAATCTTCATCAATACTTCTTCTTACAAGTATCTCAATGGGAATCATTCTTCGTAGCTCGTTGGCGTAGCTGAAGCTAACCGAGCAAGTGCATCTGCCTTTGCATTCTCCAGTCTTGATATTCTAATCATTTGGACAGCTGCCAAATTAGATACAATCTACATAGCTTGAGTTAAGTACCTCGACACGAACTCCCATTTTATAGCGTAAAGACTTAGCATTTGATTTACCACTAGTTACGAATCACTGAACACCACAACTTGCACTGCATTCAAAGATTTAGCAAAGTTAAGGTCCACAATTATGGCTTCAGACTCAGCTTCATTATTGGAAGCCTGAAAGTGGAAACGCAACGCATATTCTACGTTTATTCCATCTGAACTATTGAGAATGATTCTAGCTCCGCAACCTATTGAACACGAAGAACCATCAACATATAAATTCCATATAGGGATATTATTATCAAACCCTTGGTCTGACAAAATCCCTTGATGGAATATCTTGTCCTTCGTTTCTTCATCCTTCAACTCTGGCCTCTTACCAGAAGATTTTGGTTGATCGGCTGCCATCCTTTCTGGAAATTCTGCTACTAGGAGTTGATCGGGGAAAGTTTCTGTTGATCCTCTAGCATCCTTGAGTTGCTCTGTATTATCCCCCTATTGATCAGAGATATCTGGGTAGGTAAATTCAACAATGAAATCCACCACTGCCTGCCCTTTGAGAGAGGATCTTGGCTTGTAGATAATGTCATACTCCCCTAATTCCACTACCTAATACATCAATCGTTAGCTTATGTAAAGCCTGTCTGAGTGGCTTGTTAATTTACACCACTATTGTATTGGGTTAAAAATATGGTCTCATCCTCTGCTCACCTCAATCAGTGTCAATGCTAACTTCTCCAGTTTTGGATACCTAATCTTTGCTCCCCTGAATGCCTTGCTCGTACAGTAAACTGGTTTTTAAAGTCCACGCACATTCTCCATTTGTTGTTTTTCTTTTTCACCATCACAACGTCAGCCAACCAATCAAGATATTTGACGTCTTCGATGAAAGAAGCCTTTTTCAACTTTTCCACTTCTTTTTGAATAGTATGATTCTTCTTTGGACTAAATACTCTTCTTCGTTCCTTCACTAGTTTGATCATTTTATTGACGTTGAGCTCATGACATAGGAAAGCTAGGTCTATCCCTGGCATATCTTCATAACTCCACGCGAATACTTATTTTCTGTGCTTTAGAAATGCCACCAGCTCTTGTTTCAACATCGGGTCAAGTGAAGCACCAATCTGAGTTGTTCTTTCTGATTACTCGTTATCCAGAATAATACTTTATATCGCCTACATTACTTGGACTTTGACGAGTTCCGTTTCATCCCTTGGGTCTAAGGTTTCAATCTCAGACTCATCAGATTCATCCACTTGATAAGTGGTTGTTTTCTTTCTAGCATTCTCTAATTCTTCTTGCTCGACATATGAGTAGTAGCATTCCCGAGATACTTTTTGGTCGCCCTTCACAATTCCTACTCCAAAGTTGGTCAGAAACTTTAAACACTAATGTACAGTAGATGGAACTGCTTCAAAATTTTTCAAACCTACTATCCCCATGATTATATTGTAAGTTGACTGGACATTTTTATCCATCATGAAGAAATGTACCTTCTCTGATCTATAAGAAGTCTAGGTACCAATCAACATGTCTAACTCGATCGTCCCAAGTGGAAAAACTTTTTCTCTAAAGAACCCAATGAGGGGCCAGTGATACGGCTCCAACTGACCCAGTTTCAAGTTCAAACTATCGAAGCAAGGGTAGAACATGATGTCTGCTAAGCTACCATTATCCACTAGCTCTTAAAATGATTACATCCTTCATACTCAATTTGATTACTAGAGGATCATCACGAGGATACAAAACGCCTTCCAGATTATTTTTAGAAAAACTAATGAACAACTTTTCTTTGTTACCCTTCCTCGGGCGATCTTCTTCTGCCAAATTTATACGCTGTATATAGGAACAAGCTTGAGCCTTATTGAGGTAAGCTTTCCTTTCAGCGGTATGGTCACCCCCTCCTTCATATCCATCTGTAATCATGTTACAATCGAATGAACCAAAACTAATTAAAAATACCTCACGCTCAGGTTGTCTTGGCTTTTTTAGGAGATCGGGGTCATCTTTATGGTTCCTTTTCTTATCATCTCTTGGTCGGCAAGGAGATTTGGACCTCTGTCGAGCTCTATTGTTGGTCCTCCCACCATTCTGGCGATCAACATACCTGTTCAACTTTCCTCGTCTAATGGGTGCTTCTATCTCATTTTGGAGAGCTACACACTGCTTGGTCGTATGACCATGATCTTTACGGAACTCGCAATACTTAGTTTTATCCCTTCTTTCGGGGGCTGATCTCAGCTTTTTTGGCCAATTCATTTCCTCGTTGTTCTTGATTTCCTCCAAAACGTGGTTTATATCTACCTTTAAGGGAGTATAATTTGTATACTTCCTCAGGTGTTCCAATGTTTCTTTACCTTTTGACTGCTTGCTCCCACTATTATGCTTGTGATCTTTCCCCTCTGACTTGCCGTCAACTTTTATTTCTGCCTTTGCATTAGCATTCTTCTTCGCAGCCATAGTTTCTTCGGCGTTCATCATTTTGGCTTCTTTCGCCATCAATTTAGGGGGATCCTTGTCCAAGGTGTAGTACAGCTTGTCCAGCAAAAGACCACTCATGAGAGCTGTAATGGCTATTTTTCCCTTGTAGTCAATGACCTCCAGTTTCTTGTTATTAAAACGAGCGATTTAGTCCCTGGTACTTTCTCCTACTTTTTGCCTTACACTCAACAGATGTGCTACCATTTTGACTGGATTTGCACCAAAATAAAAATTTCCTATAAAGAGCTCTTCCAGTTGATGGAAGGTTGCAATATGCCCCCTGGGAAGGCTATTATACCATATCTGAGCGGATCTGGTAATAGTTCCTAAGAATGCCCTGCACCTCATTTCATCTGGGACTGCATAAATGTCTGCTGCATCTTGGTACTACTCTATGTGGAGGACATGATCGGTTTTTCCATCGTACTTCGGTTTGACCACGGGAGCCTTGAACTTTGAGGGTGTGGGAAAATCCATAATTGCTTGTACAAATGGGGATACTTTGATAAAGGTTCTTTGAAGAGGATTTTTGAGAAGAGTGCGCTTGCGTTCAATTAAGGAAGTTATTTAATTAGACTCAATTTTTATCAATTAAGTCCTAAACATGCATCTATGTGTGATTGAATAAGATGATCAAACATGCAATAACATTCTAACACACATATGTGAGGAGAAATCCCTCAAAGGGGCAAAACCATTTATTTTCACTATAATTTTGCAACATACAATTACACGGATTACAATGAAAATATAGTGACACAGAATTACCCGCAGGCGTCGGATCTGTAGTCAGCGGTTGGAACTTTCCCTTTCCAAGAGGACAGCAATGAAGAAGAAGATCGGTCTTCTCCACAAGCGTGTGAACAAACACACGATTGTGTTCTTGGGTTGCAAACAGATTCACAAGGGCTTGAAAAGTTGTGTGAATCGAAACATGAGTATTGGGACTTACAAAGGTGAAGACTTAGAGTATATAGGACTCTGAAAATCGTCTATGTAAGTCTTGCTAAACAAATCCTCAAAGTTGGTTTATAAAAGAAAACCTGGGTCGAAAATATCTGAACACGATCTGCACAATTATATCTCAGGCGGATCGGTCCGATTCTGAGCCACACCTGTCCGATAGCAGATCGGTTCTTTTTTGAAAAGGGTCTCTTCGGTTCGTAATCGATCTGTGGTTTACTAGTTTAAGGCAATAATAGATCGGTCTGACTTGAGGCGGACCGGTCAGGAGGAGGATCGGTTTTTTTAAAACGGGTGGCCCGGTCCGGTATCCCAGAAAAATGATTCCAAGGATAAGATGATTTGATACTTGGATCCGTTGATGTAGATGTGATCTTGAATTTCTTCAATCAATGTAACGGCTTACGACATACAAATTGATAATGTACAAAAACGTCCTTACAAATCTCCCCCTATGTCTATGCCAGTACATACATAAAAAATCTGAATTATCAACTATCAAATTGCCTAAATAAATCTACCCTTCCATGAACCCAAAACTGGAAAGATACAAATGAATAAGTCTTCATCGTTTGTTCTTCAAATCTTCAGGAATATCAACGCTTTTCTCATCAGGGTGTGCAACATTTGATCATCAATGTAGTACCTACACACATGAGACAAAGAAAAATACCAAGTGACATATCGAGTTTGAAATGAGAGATAAACATAAATACCAAAATGATAATTCATAAGACAAATCTCAAAACTCCCCCAAAATTCAAACTAAAATAAGATAATTCTTTCTCTCCCTTTTTATGATGTCCCCAAATAGACAAATGAGAAGAATAACTCAACCAAGCAAGGCCGGGGTGTCACAAGGAAAGAAACTTCTATTTTTGAGTTTTTCAAAATTTTGTAAACAATATACAAACAAAGAAACACACCATGAACGAACACAAAAAAAACAACCAAGTCGGTGATAGCGTAAATGTATGGGTGTGAATAAATTCGATAGGAAAATCAATGCATACAAACATGACATATGTGCACGATTAATATTGGATACTCCTAACGAATGAACTCAAAATCTTCCTTTGGTGAAAAAATGAAAATATGAGGCATTGACTCAATCAAATCAAAAAATCAAAGCTCAAAGTGATTTTCACACCAATAACGTCCAAACCGATTTAATGCTTTTTCAGGACTTTCAAGGAAGTGCAAACCCGTTTATAAACTCCAACCAAACTCCCTCAGATATGTATTTTGAATAGAGGCATTCTAAATTCTCAAACTTTGGAGAATTGATGGTGAAACCTAATGGCCCATAGATGGCATAAACTGCTTTTTATTGCCTTTAATTATTTTCGGGCTCTTTTAACCTCTTTGGACCTCGGATAATAAAATTCCTCCATTTTTAGGTCCTTTTTAATGGTGGCTTAGAATCGCAAAGGCTAAATGAACCTTTCGCAGCCCTTCCCCATTTTCAAATAAACACACAGTCTCACTAACACGATTTTTACATGCATTACAATCTTGTCAAGTTTTATCGCACATTGTACGTAGACAGAATTAAGATGCAAACACTCAATCCAATATGTGATAGACAAGTACAATAATCAAATATAGCCGTGAATGTGTGCAATAAAGGAGATAGAAGTCAAACATGTAGAAAGATATCACTAATCACATCTCAAAGACTTTCAAACAATGTAAAGCACATGAATGAAATGATGTAACGTCTCAAATCTCTATCAAACAGTCACATGGATAAATGGAATGAAGTTGTGACTTGGCTACCTTCAATGCTCATCCATAAAAGGTGAAAATAAAAATATAAAAATCTTTTTGTGCCTTTTTAAAAAATTTATAAAAGAAAATCTTTTTGGATTTTTCAAAAGAATAAATAAATATATGTACAACAAAGCAATAATACATATAAAACACACTAGCAATAGGAAGCATATGATATGAACATGAAAAAGCATCCTATCCGAGACAAAGACCAACCCCTTAGTCAACTGTGCAAATCCCCAAAGACTTCCTAAGACTTTCAAATCTAAGAACATCTAAAGGTTTCGTTAAAATATTTGTTAACTGACGGTCGGTGGGTACGAGACTCAAGGATACGACTTTCTCCTCAACTAACTGACGAATAAAGTGCTCGCGTATCCTGATGTACTTTGTACGCAAATGTTGTACGGGACTACGGGATATGTGTATAGCGCTCATGTTATCACAGGAAATAATCATGGTGTCCTGTGAAATCCCATAATCCTCTAACATTTGCTTCATCCACAAGAGTTGCGTGTAATAACTCCCGGCGGCGATGTACTCAGCCTCTGCAGTGGACAAGGAGATGGAGTTTTGCTTCTTGTTCAACCAAGAGACAAGAGCAAAACTAAAATAGTAACACCCACCAGAAGTGTTCCTACAACCATCTGCATCCCCAGCCCAATCGGCATCCGAATAAGCGGACAAACGGTCATTGGTATCAAAGGAATACCAAATACCGTATGAGAGAGTCCCACTCACGTATTTGATAATACGTTTTAGAGAGAGTAAGTGTGAAGCTTTTGGAGATGCCTGATATCGCGCACATACTCCAACATTAAAGGCTATGTTGGGATGACTAGCAGTCAAGTAGAGAAGACTACCTATCATACACTAATATAAGGTTTGGTCTACGTCCTTGCCTGAGGTGTCCTTACTAAGCTTGATAGAAGTACTCATAGGTGTACGTGCATGCTTAGCAGAGTCTAAACCAAATTTCTTCACTAGTTCTCTAGCATACTTGGATTGGGAGATGAACATCCCATCCTCTAGCTGACGAACCTGGAGACCAAGGAAGAAAGTAAGCTCACCTACCATGCTCATCTCAAATTCACTTTTCATCTCCTCCTTAAAGTGGTGAGCATGCTGGGAGCATGTGGATCCAAAGACTGTGTCGTCCACATAGACCTAGGCAACCAAAATAGCACCTTCATCTCTCCTGACGAACAACGTCATATCAACTCCCCCTCTCTTGAAGCCACGGGCTAAGAGATATGAAGTAAGCCTTTCGTACCAAGCAAGGGGTGCTTGTTTCAAACCATACAAGGCTTTACTCAGATAATAAATATGCTCAGGGTGCTTAGGGTTTTCAAACCCTTTTGGTTGTTCCACATAAACCTCCTCCTGTAGAATGCCATTCAGGAAGGCACTCTTGACATCCATCTGATATAACTTAAAGCGCAGATGACATGCGATGGCGAGTAGTAAGAGGACGGACTCAAGCCTCGCAACAGGAGAAAATGTCTCCCCAAAGTCTACACCCTATATCTGTGTGTAGCCTTGAGCGACTAACCTAGCATTATTTCTGATTATGGTACCATTTTCATCCATTTTATTCTTAAAAATCCACCTGGTACCTATCACATTAGTCTCACTAGGTCGGGGGACAAGTTCCTAGATATTATTTTTTTTAAACTGAAGCAACTCATCCTGTATAGCAGATATACAGTGTTCATCCTTGAGTGCTTCTTTGTGATTCTTGGGATCGACTTTGGACGTGTAGCAGAAGTGGCTAACAACGTTCTCGAGCTGAGCACGAGTCTTGACCCCTAGAGTGGGATCACCAATAATGGCAGAAGGGTCATGACTCTTGCAAACCCAAGCAGGTGTTCCCCCTAACACAGGAGTATGGTCCATAGAGTGTGGGTAAGGTACTAGTAAATTACTGCCATAAACATCCTTATCCTCACACTGAAGGATAGAATCAATAAACGCCAAAGGTTCGTCATCTTGCATGGTGACGTTTATTGACTCCATAACCTTAGAGCTCTTCAGGTTAAAAACCACGTATGCTCTACTATTCGATGAATATCCTAACAGTATTCCCTCATCGCTTCGGGAGTCAAACTTCCTACTTGCTCTCTATCCCGTAAGATGTAGTATTTACTTCCAAAAACACGAAAATATGCAAGGTTGGGTTTCTTGTCAGTCCACAATTCATAAGGCGTCTTTAGAGTGTGTGGACGCAGGTAAACCCTATTCACCGTGTGGCACGCAGTAGACACTGCCTCTGCCCAAAATCTCCTAGAAACCTTACGACCTAGAAGCATAGATCTAGCCATTTCCTGGATCGTTCTATTGTTTCTCTCAACAATCCCATTTTGCTGAGGAGTCTTCACACCAGAAAACTCATGTTTGATCCTAAGGATATCACAACAAAGATCTACCTTTGCTTCCTTAAATTCAGTGTCGTTGTCACTGCGTATCCTGTTAATAGTGACTCCGTGTTAATTTTGCAGGACACGGCACTTGGTCGTTAAAAACTCTACAGCATCAGATTTCTCCCTCAGAAAACCGACAATCGAGTATCTGGAGAAATCATCCACCATTACGAGGATAAACCTCTTACCACCCAGACTCTCAGTACGAGTAGGACCCATAAGATCCATGTGAATAAGCTCAAGTACACGAGAGGTGGTAATGGAATGCAACTTCCTATGGGGGCTACGAATTTTTTTTTCCAACTGACAGGGTCCACAAACCATCGAAATTGGCCTTCCAAGATATGGTAAGCCACGTACTAGGTCCTTTTTAGCTAAACGAGTTAGATCTTTAACGTTCACGTGACCTAGATGTTGGTGCCACAGATCCATAGGAGTGATCGTGGCCCTGTTGCAGACAAGTGAGGATGTGGGCTCAGTCCCATAGCAATTATCCTTTGTCCTCACCCCTCGCACTAAAAGTTTATCGGCTTGATTATAGACCTTACAAGCATCCCGGTCAAACTTTACGGCAAAGTCAGCGTCACACAGCTGGCTAATGCTGAGAAGGTTTGCCTTCAAACCTTTGACGTACAAAACATTATCTAGCTTAGGAAATCCTGGTAACTCTATAGTACCACGTTCTATAATGCTAGACTTGCTCCCATCTCTAAAGGTGACTCTGCCATTCTGATAATTCTCAAGATATGTAAAAAATGAGGCATCACCTGTCATATGTCTGGAGCACCCACTATCAAAATACCACTGTGAGATATTATGTGCTTTGAGAGATATATGAACAACAAAGGCCTTTTTATCTTTCTTAGGTACCCAAGTAATGGTAACCTTTTGTTTACCTTTGTTGTTGTTGGTTTTAGCCGGAATGTGAGAAGAATTCACTAACGGTAAAGACATCCGTTGGAATTCCTCCATGCAACTCTGAGAAGTGGCAACCAAATACTCAACTCGCTCTCTCAGGCTGGTAAAATCATCAGTATGCTGAGGTGGAGCAGTAGTACGTCGTGTCCGACCCATATTGAAGCAAAACTCCCTGAGGTGGCCTTTTCTTTTGCAATATGTACAAAAGAACACAGTCAAAGACGGACTTTGGTTTGCTTTTCTTGGTCGAACTCTCCTTCAAGGTTTTTGACGATGGCCATAAGGAGTCGTAGTAAACTCAGGAACCGGTCCAGGTGTAATTTAGGACGTGGAGGCACCATCATAACCTATTCCCTGCCTATCACCAAAACCTAAAGCGGGGCCAAGGAGCATCTTTCCCATCTTTCCAGATCTGTCCTCGATTTGAACCTTGACTTCCTGTGCTCTCTCAAGATCATGAGTAAGCTGGACTACAAGGGCTTCGAGTTTCTTCCGAGTCTTTATAGAGGAATGATGCTCACTCGTAAGACTAGCCACTTGTTTAGTCAAGTCCCCTCTCTCTTTCTCAAAAAAACTCTCTCTCTCTCTAAACAGACTCTCTTTCTCAACACAGGCAGACTCTCTCTCTCTCTCTCGCTTTTCCTAAGTCTTCCTCTAAATCGATGATCCTAAAAACTAACGCTTTGTTACACTTTTTAGTTTTAAAAGACTCATAATAAAGCTCGGCGTATGCGCGTTGAAGATCACTCTCGCTCTCACTTGTGTCATCCTCCCCTCACTCACATCGATCTCACTGTCGAGGTGTCCCTGTGAAACAACATCCTTATCATCGTGAGGAGTACTATAAGTACTCACATGAATAGCCATGAATGCGGTGAAGTTACACTCATGCGGTGACTCATCTCCAAAATCCACCGACTCGACCTCACTGTCGTCACTAATGGTAGCATTAAGGACAGCTTTCCCCTTTTCTCTGTTCAGCCTAGTAGCACACTCAAAAGCTCTATGACCCCTACCGTCGCACTCAAAGCATCTCTCACTTTCCTTCTTAGGAGGATCTTTAAAATCTTTTTCATTTTTCTTTTCAAACTTATTTTTCTCAAACTTCTTTTTATCTTTAAAATTTCCATTTTTCTTGAATTTGAGAATTCTTTTGAAATTTTTAGCAAAAAGGGCCAAATCATCTAAGTCAAAATCACACTCAGAATCTGACGTATTTGTCTCTCTTTTTCTAGATGACTCTCCCCTCTTTCTTGCCGACCCCTCACTCTTTCTTTCCTGGGCATTAAGTGCAATTCCCTAATCCTTAGACTTGACAGATTTATGAAACATATCAATTTCATATGTTTGCAAGTCTCCTACAAGTTCTTCCAATTTAAGCGTATTTAAATTACTCATATAATTTAACACAGTGACTTTAGGGATAAAACGCTTAGGCGGTGATCTAAGAATCTTCTTAACAACTCTAGCATTAGGAATATGTTCACCTAGATTAAAGCTAGTGTTAATAATATTAGACAGTCTAGTATAAAATTCATCAAAACACTCAGATTCAAGCATGGTGATTGTTTCAAATTGAGTTGTTAAATTTTGCAGTTTAGATTCTTTCACAGCATCAGTACCTTCATGCATAAGTTGCAAAACATCCTATGCCTCTTTTGACGTGGTGAACATCATTATGCATTTGAACTCATCAGGTGTGACAGACCCAGAAATAGCACTTAAACCCTTAGAATTAAAAGACGACCATTTAAACTCTTCTTCAGTCCATGTAGTGACAGGTTTTAAATTGGTCACGTTTTCAAGAGTGACAGAGGGAGGTGTCCACCCTCTTTCAACTAAAATCCAGACACGTTCATCAATGGCTTTTAATGCAGATCTCATGCGGGCTTTCTAATATGCATAGTTTGTCCCGTCAAAAACTGGCATTTTATTATATAACTTATCCATTATGAACACACTCGTTTTCGAAAATCAATTTTTCAGAAAATTGATATCCTTAGAAAATTTTGCGAAAAATTACACGGTAAAGTTGTGTAACTGGCTCTGATACCAATTTGAGAAGAGTGCGCTTGCGTTCAATTAAGAAAGTTATTTAATTAAACTCAGTTTTTATCAATTAAGTCCTAAACATACATCTAAGTGTGATTAAATAAGATGATCAAACATGCAAGAACATTCAAACACACATATGTGAGGAAAAATCCCCCAAAGGGGCAAAATTATTTATTTTCACTATAATTTTGCAACATACAATTACACGGATTACAATGAAAATACAGTGACACAGAGTTACCTGCAGGCGTCGAATCTGTAGTCGGCGGCTGGAACTTTCCCTTTGCAGGAGGGCAGCAATGAAGAAGAAGATCGGTCTTCTCCACAAGGGTATGAACAGACACACGATTGTGTTCTTGGGTTGTAAACAGATTCACAAGGGTTTGAAAAGTTGTGTGAATCGAAACATGAGTCTTGGGACTCACAAAGGTGAAGACTTAGTGTATATAGGACTCTGAAAATCGTCTATGTAAGTCTTGCGAAAAAAATCCCTGAAGTTGGTTTATAAAAGAAAACCTGGGCCGAAAATATCTGAACACAATCTGCACGATTTTATCTCAGGCGGATCGGTCCGCTTCTGAGCCAGACCGGTCCAATAGTGGATCGGTTCTTTTTTGAAAAGGGTCTCTCCGATTCATAATCGATCTGCGGTTTACTAGTTTAGGCAATAGCGGATCGGTATGACTTGAGGCGGACCGGTCAGGAGGAGGATCGATTTTTTTTAAAATGGGTGGCCCGGTCCGGTATCCCAAAAAAATGATTCCAAGGATAAGATGATTTGATACTTGGATCCGTTGATGTAGATGTGATCTTGAATTTCTTCAACGAATGTAACGGCTTATGACATACAAATTGATAATGGACAAAAATGTCCTTACAATTTTTAGCCTTAGCCATTTCACTTAACCTGTCTTCCAACCTTTGAATAGATCACTTCCATGCATCATTTTTGACCTCTGATTTATTTATGTTTACATGAGCAATAGATCGCACCGAATTCTCCTCTTGGGATATTTCTATGCGAGCTGCAGACCTGGAATTTGGATGTGATTGAGCTGAGCCTTCCCTTAAATCGTTTGGTCATTAAGAATTTCTCAACGCAATTCGAGGAGGATTTCTGTTCCTCCTAGGGCCCAAATGGTCGAAGGGTGAAACTCTGCTCAACCTCTCCAGAGCGCTTGTTCGTTCTGGATTTAAGGTGACATTTTCTTGAGAATCCACAGTTCTTATGGGAGAAGTCAAACTAGGCTGATAGGATGAATCACTTGAATTTCCAGTATGATGAATTTCAGGACGTCTGAATCATGAAGACGGTGGACGCATGCTTCGTTGGCCTGAATGTGCAGATGCTCCATTCATGTATGATAAGTTTTTAGTAAAAAATGCTACGTATAGTCGTTTCCACAGACGACGTCAATCTGTTGATGTAAGAAATTAGATTTGATCTAATTAATTAATCACAGATAAATACGAATAAAGAGATAAGACAAGATATTTTTAAAGTGGTTCAGCCTTAATGAAATGGCATACGTCCACTATCTTGTATTACTAGGTGTCTTGCTTTAATCTCGATTATGCTCGTTCATGATAGCTTACCCTGTCACGAGGGTATTACAATGTATTTATAGCCTTTGGGATATTAGTATGAATAGACAATATGCCGTTATTAAATAGGAATATACATCTGTACATGATAAGAATATTCATTGAATTTGTCTTTGTAGTTTGATCATCCTAACCAGTTGCTCGGTATGTTGAGTAGCTCGATACGCTCAGTAGCTCGGTACATTAAACTTATGCCATGCTGGATAACACATGTCTTCATGTAATTGGTCCACGTCAGCTGACTAATTTTTGTATCAACAATGAGACTGAACAATGTAATCATTTTAAGAGTGCTGGTGGATAATGGTAGCTCGGCAGACATCATGTTTTACCCCTGCTTCGATAATTTGAACTTAAAACTTAATCAATTGGAGCCGTATCATAGGCCCCTCACTTGGAACGATCAAGTTAGACATAATGATTGATACTTGGCCATCTTGTAGAACAGAGAAGGTACGCTTCTTCGTGATTGATAAAAATGTCCAGTAATCCTATAATATAATCATGGGGAGAGTAGGCTTGAAACCGTTTGAAGCAGTCCCATCCACTGTACATCAGTGTTTAAAATTCCCGACTAACTTTAGGGTTGGAATTGTGAAAGGCGATCAAAAAGTAGCTCGGGAATGCTACTACTCGTCTGCTGAGAAAGAAGAATTGGAGAATGCCAGGAAGAAAACAACCACTTATCAAGTGGATGAATCTGATGAGTCTGATATTGAAACCTTAGACCTAAGAGATAAAACGAAACTCGTTAAAGGGCAAGTAATGGAAGTGATGGAACGTATTATTATAGATGACGAGCAACCAGAACGAATAAATCAGATTGGTGCTTCACTTGATCCAGTGTTGAAGCAAGAGCTGGTGGCGTTTCTGAAGCATAGAAAATAAGTATTTGCGTGGAGTCATAAAGATATGTCGGGGATAGACCCAACCTTCCTATATCACGAGCTCAATGTCAATAAAGAGATCAAACTAGTGAATAAAAGAAGAAGAGTCTTTAGTCTGGAGAAGAATCGGGCTATTCAAGAAGAAGTGGAAAAGCTGCAAAAGGCTTCTTTCATCGAAGACATCAAATATACTGATTAGTTGGCTAATGTTGTGATGGTAAAGAAGAAGAACAATAAGTGGAGAATGTGTGTGGACTTCACAAGCCTGAATAAATCTTGCCCGAAAGATTATTTCCCTCTACCCAGGATAGATCAGCTGGCAGATGCAACTTCGAGGCATGAGTTTCTAAGCTTCATGGATGCTTATTCTGGATATAATCAAATTAAAATGAAACCAGAAGATAGGGAGAGTATCTTTTTCATTACCCCATGAGGAACATATTATTACAATGTTATGCCTTTTGGTCTTAAAAATGCAGGTGCTATATATCAGCGACTGATGAACAAGGTGTTTACTTAGAAGATTGACAAAAATATGGAGGTGTACGTCGATGACATGTTGACTAAAAGCAAAAAAGCTGATGACTATATAGCTAATTTGAGCCAAACATTTGATCAGATGGAGAAGAACCAGATAAAGCTGAACCCCGACCAAGTGCATTTTTGGCATATAAAAAGGCATGTCCTCAGGTACATTGTGAATCAAAGAGGTATTGAAGAAAATCCTGACAAGATAAAAGCCTTGTTGGAGTTACAATCTCTAACCACTAAGAAGGAAGTGCAAAGCCTTACGAGGCGTATTGCAGCTCATAACAGATTCATCTCCCGAGCAACTGATAGATGTCTTCCATTCTTCAAGGTGCTCAGAAAGACCTTTGAGTGGAGCGACGAATGTGAGAAGGAGTTCTTAGAGTTGAAGAGATACTTGGGGACACTTCCTTAATTGTCCAGGCCAGTTGTGAGAGAAAAATTATACATGTACTTAGCTGTTTCAAAAAGTGCAGTCAGTTCGGCTTTGGTAAGAATAGAAAGCAGAGTGCAAAGACCAGTTTATTATACGAGCAAGCATTAAGGGGAGCAGAGATCAGGTATCTAAAACTGGAGAAGTTAGCATTGGCATTGATTGAAGTGAGCGGGAGGATGAAACCATATTTTTAAGCCGATACAATAGTGGTAAACACTGACATGCTACTCAGACAGGCTTTACATAAGCCAGAAAAGTCTGGAAGATTGATGTATTAGGCAGTGGAGTTAGGGGAGTATAACATTATCTATGAGCCAAGATCCTCTCTCAAAGGGCAGGTAGTGGCGAATTTCATTGCTGAATTTACCTACCCAGATGTCTCCGATCAACAGGGGGCTAATGCAGAGCAACTACAGGATGTTAGAGGAGCAACAAAAAATATACTCGAGCAACTCCCAGCAGCAGAATTACCAGAAAGGATGGCCACCGATCAACCAGAATCCTCTAGTAAGGTGCAAGAGTTGAAAAAGAAGTATGAAGAAAAGAAGGACAAGATATTTCTTTAAGGGATTTTGTCAGACCAAGCGTTTGATGATAATATCCCTATATGGAATTTATATGTCGATAGTTCTTCATGTGTAACAAGTTGCAGAGCTCGAATTTTTCTCAACATTCCAGATGGGATAGATATAGAATATGCTCTGCGTTTCCAATTCCAGGGTTTTAATAATGAAGTTGAGTATGAAGCCGTAATTTTCGGCCTCAACTTAGTTAAATCGTTGAATTCAGAGCAAGTTGTGGTGTTTAGTGATTTGCAACTAGTGGTGAATCAGATGCTAAGTCTTTAGGCAATAAAAGGGGAATTCATGTCGAGGTATTTAACTAAAGCTATAGAGATTGTATCCAATTTGGTAGCTATCCAAGTAATTAGAATATCAAGAGTGGAGAATGCAAGAGCAGATGCACTTGCTCGGTTAGCCTCAGCTACGCGCATCGAGCTACGAAGAACAATCCCCATTGAAATACTTGCAAGCAGAAATGTTGATGAAGATTTGATGGTGGATTTTATCGCCTTGGATATGGGACCTTCCTGGATGGATCCCATCAAGGCTTATATCGAAGAAGGTACTTTACCACTCGACCAACTTGCATCCAAGAGGTTCAAGTATAAGGCTACCAGATATGTCTTGAATAATGGAGTTCTGTACAAAAGAGGTGTGATAGTTGGTCTGCAAAGGTGTGTTCATCCAGCAGAAGTTAAAGATCTAATAGAGGAAATTAATGAAGGATTTTGTGGGGCTCACATAGCAGGTAGAACTCTTTTACAAAGAATAAATACGCAGGGGTACTATTGGCCAACAATGCACGCTGATTGTACGACTTATGTAAATAAATGCGACAAGTGTCAACGATTTTCTACTATACGAAGAACTCCTCAGGCAATGCTAACACCAATCACTTTACCTTGGCCATTCACTATGTGGGGCATAGATTTAGTCGGGCCACTGCCAATTACAAGAGGACGATTCAAATATCTGGTGGTAGTTGTTGATTATTTCACAAAATGGGTGGAAGCTGAACCTCTCATCGATATGGCTTATGGAAGGGTCTATCAATTCATCTGGAAGAATATTATTTGTTGAGATAGTATGCCCCATGCTTTTATCATCGATCACAGTACCCAATTTAACAATGATAAGTTCGCAGCATATTGTCTACAGTCCAATATTTAAAAAATCCATTCTGCTCCATGTCATCCCCAAAGTAATAGGTAAACCGAGGTGACAAACCGAATTCTACTGACTGGGCTAAAGAAGAGATTGGATGATTCTAAAGGGAATTGGATCAACGAGTTGCACTCAGTGCTATGGGCTTATCAAATAACTCCCCGAACAATAACTGGGGAATCTACATGTTGGCTTTTGGAAGTGAAGCAGGCATACCTACTGAATTAGGGTTACCTACGTACTAATAGGGTGCTTAATTTCAATTCTTCGATAAGTGATTTAATGAGACGCTTGGACTTGGACATGCTTAAAAAAGTCAGAGAAGACACGGTTATCCGCAATGCATCCGATCAGCAAAGGACTGCTATGTTCTATAATAAAAGGGTCGGGAAGTGTGATCTTAAGGAAGGCGATTACGTTCTCAAGAAACTAATTCAAAAGCACAATAAGTTGGAGGCAAAATTGGCATGGTCCATATCATGTCACAGCTGTTGTTCGACTTGACACTTACCGAATAGAAACTCTTGAAGGGGAAGAATTCAAAAATGCTTGGAATGCTGAGCACCTGCGAAAATAATACAAGTAATGTAACTGCCCATGTACCCAATTGTTTCAGTATGAATGAAAATGATGATTTCCCCATTCATTTTTTTTTCAGAGTACTCGTGATACACACTACACTTAACTTTGCAGCAAAAAAGAGTTTTTTTTCACCAACAAAGTTAGTCGGCATCAGCAAAAACACCAATAAAGTTGGTCGGCATCACCATAAACACCAATAATATTGGTAAAACAATTGAGCAAGGCAAGGTCTACTTGATTATAGGTGACCCAATAGGCATCTAAACTAGGCAAGAATATGGGTAACATATCCACTACCTAGGCACCAGGGCAATTATTTACTTCAATTATTGTCACAACTAAGAAAGAACATGGGATAAAATTCCATTGCTTAGGCACTTATGGGTGATAAGTCACTACAACTAGACAAATACATGGAGCAAAAGTTCCATTGTCTATGCAATCAAATCAAAAAGGGAAAAATGTCCATATATATATACTCAATGACTGAAAAACACAGTACTATTATAATTGATCATGCAATTATTTTATTTCCAAGGAAACAAAATTACAAAGAGATATTTTTTCTTCTTTTACTAACAAAATACAAATAGCCTATTCTACTGGTTTCTTTCCTTCAAATTTAGACACAAGATCTATTCCAGCTGGAGGATCATCTAAAGTAAAAGAAGAGTTGATAAAGTTCAAATCCCGCAGCATTCTGGTGTAGCTCACACTTGGTTGGTCAAGTAAATGTGGAGGTCGAGACATCTCAAAATATTCATGAAGATTGTAACCACCAAGGTATTTGGAAATCAAACACTAAGGAATAGAGCTAACTGGAATCCAGCTAACATCTAGTTTGAAAGGAAATACTGGCAGATCAAGTAATCCAGGATCATACCAATTCCACAGCTCGGTTCCTTGCTCAACCTTTATCACAGTTAGAGCATTCAACCACCCATGTTTGTATCCCTCATTATTTTATTGCTTAAACATGGCATCAAGATGATATAAAGCTTCATTGTATCCCCCCCATCCAGAACTCTTTGGGCTGCTTGTGAAATCGATAAGTTAATCGTTCAACATGCTGATGAAGCCTCTTCACCAAACTTTCTTTATTCTGCAACGTAGAACTCTGATTGGAAAGTTGCTCACTAAGAGTTTGAATTTTCTGGGACATCTCAGTAAGAGTTTGACTTTTTGCCTTCAGTTGAGCAACTTGATTTTTTAAAGCCTGTTGAGTCCTAGTCTCTTCAATGCTGCTCCGACCAACTCTTGTTCTACCTCAGGAAGTGGATGCATGTACAATATCAAAATATTGGCAAAATTCCAAACTCAGGGGATTAGGCGAGAAAGAAAAACCACATTCTGCTACAAAAATAGAGGGAAACCAGCGTCCCTCAGCTAGAGAAAATAAATCAGAAGGGCAAGGAGGTTCTTCCAAAACAACCCAAGAAGGAATCTCAAAGTCGGCCCTAAACGTATCTAATGACTCGATAAGGTAAACCATGATGGCTAAAGAAAAGAAAGAAGAAGGAAAGAAGAAATTCTTACAGAAGATTAAGGAATCAACTAAGGAAAATGACTTTAAAGAATGTTCGTAAGAAGAAAAATGAGAAGGCAAAGAGTTTGGAAACAAGATAGCAAAAGGTAGAAGACAATCGAATTTTACCACCGTTATAAATGCTGCATCAGAAAATGAGAAAAGTAATGATCACACATGACGACTGTTATGTTCCCGACGACTAATCAAAAGAAAAAGACGCAAATACCCAAGCATTAGTTAAAAACTCAAAATATTTGCAAATTTTCCATTTCGAGTTCAAAATTGTTACACAAAATGGAAAACTTTTACAAGTGTTGCAGTTCTGTAATTAATCAAGATGTAAGAAATGTGCCCGAGCAACTTTTGGGTAAAATGTTCCACACTCTCATATCAAAACTCAACTGTGAAACATCGGGGGCTTCTGTTGATACAAAAATTAGTCAGCTGACATGGACCAATTAAATAAAGACGCGTGTTATCCAACATGCTACAAGTTTAGTGTACCGAGCTACTCAACATACCGAACTACTCAGCGTACCGAGAAACTTTTTAGGAAGACCAAACGATAAAGACAGATTCAATGAGTATTCTTTACCATGTACAGATGTAAATGCCTATTCAATAACGGCATATTGTCTATTCACACTGACAGTCCAAGGGCTATAAATACATTGTAATACCCTCATGGCAGGGTAAGCTATTATAAGCAAACGTAATTAAGATCAAGGCAAGACACCCAGTAATGCAAGACATTGGATGTAGGCCATTTCATTAAGGCTGAACCATTTTAAAAATCTCTTGTATTATTTCTTTACTCATATTTATCTGTGATTAATTAATTATATCAAATCTAGTTTTTTACATCAACAGTCGGGCACACTGTTTGCTAATTGGGTAAATTCCTCTTCATACTCCCCCACCATCCTATCCCCCTACTTCACTTCTAACAATATTCTCCTCATCTTTGTTTGAATTATCGAAGGGAAATATTTACGATCGAATCGAACCCAAAAATCTGGTATAGACATCATATTCCTCTACTATGACGTAGTGACCGACTCCCACCATTGGAGAGCCGTACCCACTAACTTAAAGGTGGCAAGTTTTTATTTCTGAACATCACTATATTCCACTATACGAAGGTGACGTTGAATATCCTTCTTCCACTGAATTGCTATAACCGTAGTGGCTCCCCCTTGAAACTCTGGAGGATGACCTTTTTGAAAGGCTTCTCTAACTCTCTTCCACACAGACAACCCCATCTAGGTAGGAGCTACCGACGTTGCAGGCTGTTGCTAAGCCTGAGAAAATTATTGAGCCATGGCGTTCATGGACGCATTGACTACTTGAGCCACGATATTGGTAACCTCCGCTGCAGTCATAGTCCCTTGAGGCACTTGGGGCTCCACATTCTCTGCCCTTCTATAAGCTCTAGCCAGGCGACCTCTTTTCGGTGGCATCTGAAATAAGAGAGAACTGTATCATAACACAGTTTAAATAATTTCGCATCACAGAAGATCGTAAACGCAATACGAACACAACAGTCCTAATAGTAGGGCTCTATGTCAAGAAAGCTCACGAAAGAACGTAGAAAACTCGCACAAATCCTAAGACACTAGAACTTGATGCTATGATACCACCTGTGACACCCCACTTAAATTAATAGTGGGTGGCCAACCCTATACTAAGATAAAATAGGAATGTCAAGTGGATCATCCTCAGCATCACTGTCGTACAGACTAAAAATCTGACTTAACCACCCCAAAATAATAAAATACACTACACCAAAAACAGCAATCTGGCACGATTTAAAACTGTGCCAGATCAAATCTGGCACGATTTTGAATTGTGTCAAAACCAGGTGTTTCAAAATGGCCATTTTTTCTGGTACGGTTTAAAAGTGTGTTAGATTTAAACAGGAACACTTCTGGCGCACTTTTAAACCGTGCCAAAATTTGATATTTATGGCACACTTTTGGCACAGTTTATAACTGTGCCAAATTAGCTACATTTTTTTACACTTTTGGCACAGTTCAAAATCGTGCTAAAATTTGTTACACTTTTGGCACGGTTTTGAATGGTGCCAAATTTTTGGATCAAAGAAAAAAAATTATAAATAATATTACCCAAAAAAATCAACAAAATTTCCACTATTTTTCGTACCTGTTTTAGAATAACAAAAATTCAATAATAATATAAAACCAACATGAAAAAAATAGTACAACAACAATACAAATAGTATGCAACAACACTAACACACATCCGGACAATAAGCCCACTAAAAATTAATGGCTCAAATTCCTTTAATAGAAAATTCATGTCAATACATATGAAGTTAATCTCAATACATGAGGAAATTTATATTTTATCTTAATCCATGTCAATATAAAATTCATGTCAATACATATGAAATTCATCTCAAATTCCATTGTCTTCTCTTCAAACAACACTAACGTGTTTAACTCCTCATTTATCAAGCAGTGGTTCGCCTCTACATGCACAACCATCGAACTTCCAATGAGTTTCAACCTATAAAACAAAAAAAAGAGTAATTAATTATTATCATTTGACAAGATTGAAGGACAACAATTTAATTGAAACTAACATATATTCTTTCATTCACACAAGATCTGAAATCTAGTGCACAATTGAGTTAAATAGTAATAAGCCCATTAATATACTAACTAATTAATAATTATGATTGACATTAATTACTTATACTAACGAATCAAACCAAAGCAATTAAAATTACATCCAGAGTCGAACAAAGTATTCACACTGCGTGAGCATGGAAGGTTGCAAGGGTTTCCTGATTTTTATAGATTTTAGCATACTAACAACTAATTTTGGGGATAAATTATTTTTTAGCAACAACAATAATTTCATCACACTAACAACTAAACTAATTAACTAATATATTGGTATAAACTGTGATATTCTCATTAAAATTGGCCTCATTACTCCAAGTGTTAGTCAGAATTTTGACAAAATGTGGGTGTGAAAACCGACTTGCTAAAAGGCAGAAGGGTTTAGTTTAAAATTCAAAAGACTTACCTTCCGTGTTTATTATCATCGGACAATGATCCAAAGAAGTCCACAGAATATTTATAACCGACATTTGGAAAGTAGAGTCTACATTCTGTAATCGAGACATATTAGTAACCAAGGCATATGGAAAGCAGAGTAACCAAAAGCCCTGTACAAATGCACGAAAGTGCTGGCTAGGCCTTCATGACTATTACACCACGTAAGTCTTGGCCCCTCACAACTCAAACCAGTAAAGGTTGCATTCGTTCACGTTCTCAACAAATTTACCTACCACCATTTGTAAATAATATTGGGGTACACGGATCATTGCAATGCAAATGAGTTCAATATTGCCCATACAAAGATTAAGAACATATAAATGCACAAGAATATGCTTTTAAGACCTAGAGATTCTACCATAAATGGATATTAAACTATAATCCTACTGAGAAAATCATGATTAAGTTGTCCTTTATTATTTTGAATAACTCCACTGACAACAACAGGATTACATGTGTTAGAGAAAGCATAGTTTACATTTATCTTTAAGAGTGATCAGAGCTTTGGACATTAGCGGGGCTATAAGACTCTTGGTATTTGTCCGTAGCTAAGGAAACACTCATACGAGAAGATAATTCATTTTTAAAAATGTATATGTTTCTCCTTTTCCATATATGCCATCCAGTAAAGATAATATTTGCAATAATAGCAAGTTCTTCTCATGCAATTTTTATTCTATGAACCGACTTATGAGGAAAATATCACAAGTTCATAGCAAATAACTTAATCATGATTTTCTCAGTAGAAAACAAGTTCATTTCAATCCTGTCTAAAATTCACAAGTTATCACATGTTCATTTCAATCCTGTCTAAAATTCATTTTAATCCGGTCTCAAGTATAAAACAATTTATGATAAGTTCATTTCAATCCTGTCTAAAATTCGCATGGGACTGAAGCATGGGCTTCACAAAGGTAGGATATTCATCTCCTAGACTCAATTCCAACTCTTTTTCTCTCATTATAGCATCCGCTCTAGCTTTATTCGAAGCATACACCCGACTCGACAAGTCCCTTTTCTTATTGAAAGACCGCAGTTGAATCCCCGGAGATTAATAATAATACCAATTAAAAATATTTAATTTCCTTTTAAATAAATAAATGCGGAAGCGTATATTAAGTGATGGTGGTTCAACAAAACAACAAGGCCGGGTTTTAATATCATAAGAAACAAATTAAAACAACATAATTCAAGTCCTAGAATTTGCCCAAGTCATGATTATTCATTTAAACAAAGTTAGGCGACACCAATATTAGCAAATGACTTGAATAAACCAAATTAACCCAATATTTAATTTAAGTCCCAAATTAAATGCGTGTGATTGTAAAACCAAATTTTATCTTGAAATTAATCTAGCATGCGTTCTAAGTGATATAGAGCAAGATAAAATAAACAGTCACACTACACCGCGATATACGAGGAAAAACCCACTAACGGGAAAAAACCTCGGGACGACCCTAGCCTCAAATCCACTAAAAACGGTATTACAAAATACAAGACAAAAGACTTACTTCCTAAACTCGAACCCTCTCAAGCCGTGATGCTTCTTCTTGTATTGACCTCCAATTAGCGGATAACCAACGGAGCTCCACCACGGTCTCGGAATACACCGATGGGACTTTATATGGTCACCGTCACCCAAGCATGGAGCCTTTCTCCTTTTGGGTAAAATCTCAACAAAAGTCTTCTTTGTGATGGGGTGTAGAAGCAAACCCGAAACGTCTCTTGAATTCGGTAGAGAAAACCGGTGCCAAAACAATCTCCAAGAGATTGATATTTATATAGAAACTTGGATAAACAATTGGGTGTAAACTAGAGTGTGTATGAATTTTTCATTAAAAATGACACTCAAAACTTGAACATTTTCCTAAAGTAATTTTGCTCTTAAACTCTCTTTTGGAGGTAAACAAATGTTGGAAAAGTTGTCTTGGAAAATGTGTTTCCCGCACATAATATTGCATGAAAAAAAAATTGGTTGAAAACCAAGTGGAAGAGTGGGGAAAAACTGCAAAAAACTGTCAAATAACTGTTCCCGCTGGAAGTTCGTTCGAACGAACGTGATTCTCGTTCGAATGAGACTTCTAACGAGTGACCAGCCTGGGCTCGTTAGAACTAGCATTCGTTCGAACGACATATCGAACGACTATCCAGATAGGGTCGTTGGCAAAACTCGTTCGAACGAACCTGGTTCGAACGACAAAACTCGTTCGAACGAAATCTGGTTCGAACGAAAAAACTCGTTCGAACGACATTTCAAACGAACAAACAGAAAGATTGAAAATTTTGATTTTGACCCAGAAACTTTTATATACTTATTTTTAAAGTTCTTAATTGATTCTTTCTGAAAATAAAATGCAGTTTTTTATTTCACCTAACACCCAATACATATTGTTCCAAGCTCGTATATACATATAATTACATTCATACCTTGGGAGCATGGAACCTTAATTGATGACGTAGAAACGAGGCACACAAACCGGCATTTTGATGAAGCTTTAAATTCTTTGCCGCTACGTCTTCAACATACACTTCATAGGCTTGAGAATATTATTATAAATACTATCCTATGAATAAATGTTTTTGTCCGGAATTGAGCCAAAACTATATATGGACTCAATTGGAAATTTGTGTCCTTACACTTATAGTTATATACTCCAAACCATATTATATAAATAAACAGTTTTAATAATACGACCTCATACGGGTCATTTCTAAGATCTTAAAGCGTGTATATATAACAACATGCGTGTGATGGACTTCATAGGGAAATTCATAACGCATGCGCGTGATGGACTTCATAATAATGAAGACCACCCAGCAAAATTATTCACAGAGAAAAAAATGAAGACATTTAGTAAAGTGTTTCCAAGGGACAAGTAAAATATAATGTAAAACTCAATGCATAATTTGGAAAAATCATATACCTATACTCGTGGACTTATGAAATCATCCATGGAAGCTATCAAAGCATGGATCACCTGCTGATGAAACTACTCTTGAAATTGGGGTCTTAAATCCTTAAAAAACTTCCCAATCGAATGCATGGTTGCCTAAATCACACACTCGTGGCTATCAAAAATTAGACTCACTAATGCATTTACCAACATAACCAAATTTTATAGCAGTACCTAGATCGACAATAATAGAATAAGACAAGTAAATCCAATCCATCATGAAGATATATCAACAAACCCAATCTACTTATAACCCCTAAGTAGAATCATAATACCTAGTACAAAAAACAAACAGTTATCTAGTACCTTTGAGCATCCCTCTGACATTAGGCCAACGGCTGTAATGGATGCGTGGTGCTTTTTCTAATTGGAATCACCCAAGAAGGCCGCAAGTATATGTAAATGGGTTCTAATTGCATCTCCACGCAGCGCAATCGAGAGTCTACTCAAGCTCTCCATCGCGTAAGAACATATACTCGATTCCCCTGCATTGTGGTCATCGCTACTGGCATTATACCACTCTTGGTCATCAATAATAACATGAAGCATCTCTATCAAGACACGAATAAAATGAACCAAATAATTAGGCAGTTTTTAAAGCATCCCACACCATGTGTCCCTGTTTTCTGCTACAGTTAGCACAAACTCAATCAAAAAATATCGCGTTTTCTCTTCGAGGTCCTCATTTGTATTTGGGGAATACAGATTTTCAGCTACAAAGATCTATGCTCTATAACATTTAACCATTAATCAACCGTTAAATATCTTATCAAACAAAGGCATTCCATCGTAAGTTTAATAGATAATATGATACAAGAAAAGGTAAAAGCATCAACTCACACTTACATCATTGAGAGTGTAGTTGTGCCCTTTCCAGCCTTTGCTTCCACAACTTATGTCTGGCTATCTTGTGTTCATTTTATAAGAGAATTAATTTGTTCATCTCACAAATTGGCCTCTGGAGTTGCCTATTAACATCCAAACATATCATTCAACACAAACAAGGTATAAATAGACAAGTCTTTATAACTAAGTGGACTAAACTCTCCATGCTAAAAATTGCATATTTTGACAAAAGATAAATTGTATTAACAATTTAAAATTGTACATATCTAGTTGTTAATAATTATATAAGGATATTACAATCATTTACTAACACAACTTCAAGGTTGATTATACAGTACAGTGCCTAGTTAATTCAAATTTTAATAGTCCCCTCAAGATTAACTCACTGTCTGGTTAATATAAATTCAGAAGACTTGCTAAACACTCGTGCATTGTGTCTACATGCAATAACTCATCCTATCTATAGAATATATACCGGTGTCTCAAGTAGAAAACAATTTATCTCAAGTATACTCGTGCCTATCAAATGTCAAACACATTTTTCTTATTGACATGTTCAACATGCTTACGATACACCCAGACATCAGACGACGTGCCATTATACCCATGTCTACTGCACTTAATACACACACTCATTTTAACTACTCTAAAATTATAAACTCAAGAAAATATAGTTCTAAAATTAAGTGAGAATCCAACCATCAACATAGTTTTGTCAATTAAATAAATATCTTCTTGTGCAAAAACAAACCAATGTGCAAAAACTGTAATCATAATCATAATATATAGACTGCTTAATTTGATGGAACATTACAATGTCGATCTATCATTAGAAGTAAAAAAGAAATTTTTTCATAAAATATGGTAATCATGTCACAAAATAAAAACATAGCATGTATAAGAATAACAAAGATACCTATTATTTAGTATCCATAACAGTTGGATTGATAATCTGAAAACCGTAACATGTAGGGATTGAAACTCGATATCCTAACTAAAAAATGAACATTGGTCAGTCAAATCAAAATGAAAAAACTGAAGAAAACAAATCTGAAAACCTTCATTTTGTATACCTTTGTTTCAAGCTTGGTTTAATACAAATTTTATAACTTCATGTCAAGCACATGTAATGAATCAAAAATTCGTGTGTGTAGGGATTGAAATCTAAAACCTTCAAGCCTAAATATGAAACCTTCAAACCCTAAATATGAAACCTTTGATCCTAAATATGAAACCTTCACAAATGCTTTTAAAATATGGGAGATAGAAAATTACCTGAGCCAGATGAGCGGAGAGAGAGAGAGAGAGAGAGAGAGAGAGAGAGAGAGAGAGAGAGAGAGAGAGAGAAGCGGAGAACATGTATCGGGTTGCCTAGATCTCGTATTTCCCACTCCATCGGTCAAACCAATGAGTCTATTCTCAAAGTAATAACAAATATCATGTAGGTCATTTCAACCTCCTTAACATTCTCACTTAAAAATAAATGATTCATTTCTCAACTTGTGCATAAAACCCTAGGTAAGGACTTTTTACTTGGGTCATTTCTCTCACTTAGAAATAGTGAACCTCTTCAAAATTCTAGTCTGATAAAAATAAAAGATGTGGATTCCGTAAAAAACATAGAAATTGATTGTTTTAACCCTAGTAATGACTGTAAATGGATTTTTTAGGCTCATTAAACGAACAGGTACAATACTATTCCTTATGTGAATAAAATAAAAACGTCATTGTACTACTAAAAACCATATGAGTAAATAGCAAACACAAAGATGGCTTTGATTGGTTACAAAACAGCTATAATCAGTAGTTGAAGAACATTGTTAGCTAAAAAATAAAATGATAGACCATTGAAATTACCTGCAACAACATATATATCTTTCCCTTTATACCTCTCAACAAAAATATCGATCGTGTCCTTGAAAGCCTAAGGCTCAAGAAGAAACGTCATTATATCCTGAAACATAATTCCTGCCAAAACAACCACAAATTAAAATCAACATATAAATACAAAGAGAGATGTCATATGTGCATACCGGGTTTAGGGAAATCAGGAATAACGCAAATGGCAGACTAAATTCGAGCGATATGATGATCTGAAAGCACAAAAAGATGGATTAGGGGAGGTGAGTGGGAATGAGAAGAATGAGAGAGCGGGAATTTAAATTGAGTATAGTGAATTATTTTAAGGTTATTTTATATTTTAATAAAGTATACTCAATTTTGGCACACTTTAAAACAGTGCCGGATTTTGGCATTGTTTTAAAGTGTGCCAGATTGTCATTAAACCGTGCCAGAATTTGGCACAGTTTAAAACTGTGCCAGATTTTTAATATCAGGGTGTGCCAAATTGCTATTTTTGGTGTAGTGATAAGCGGGTGCCAAAATTTTTCCAAAACATGCAAGGAACTACAAACCAACATATATAACGACTACATAACATGACAATAACTATACGAGAACAACAAAAGATACACCCGAATATGCTGTCGGGTCACAGAAAAAACAACATCCAAGATAAGAACATAAAAGAGCTACAAATATACAACCCTTGGGTATAAACCCGACATATAAAATGAATCCTTAATTAGATTTACAAAAATAGGAAGCGACTATAACAAAATCCTGTAACATTCCGCATCTGCTACAACTCCAAGGACTCTGGATAGACTAGACATCATTGGCATCCTTGTGGAGGGACACCTAAAATATACACATATGTATAGAAAGAGAAAAGATATAAACGAGTCAGAGCCCGAGGTTTGAAAATAATTTTAGCAAGTGAATTAAAATGCATAATAATTATTAATGCACAAATTTCATAATTAAAGTGGTGTCGCACTCTCTCTTGGGACTCAACCTCACCCCTCATCTATAACGCGCACCTAACGTATGCATAAGAACCTCAATAAGCTACCCGATACATTCTAAGGATAGTTCATCCAAAGCTATGCATAATCCTCTTTAGCGTAGCTCACTATATCTAAAACATAAGCATTTATCTACTTCTTTTATCTCCTCCTAAGTTTACACCCAAACTATACATAAATATATCTCAATTATAATTTCTCAGTTTATAATTATTAACTTCAGGGGTTATTAGTATAAGATATTACACATCATCATTAATGCTATAAATATTCACCCACTATTTTACATAAACCCAAGAACTAAGGACCAAACATATCCCCACGCCTAACATTACGCTAAGTTTCGTGCGTGGGACGTCTCGCAAAGCGAAATCCAAATAAGGAACCCCCCAATACATTACTATCGAATACTTTCGGCCATGGAAATCCGTTAGGGCCTCCATCCATAGCATGCACCCCTTACTTCCCGTCTATCGGCATAATAGTATACTCATCCACTCTCATGCTATAAAAGATAACACATAATACATATTTTTATAACTTTCTCTAGTTATAACATTAAGATATCACACACTATCTATGAAGATTATATAATATTACTCGCACACATTATACATGATTTATCATCCTCTAGCAAGTACACATACATTACACAGATAATATATGTACATTAAAAGTCTTTATATTGCTATCAACTTCCAAGGAGTCGCTCACATGTCCCTGGGTTACCAATAGTCGGACTAGCTCACACCGAACTTGGTAAAAAACTAATCGTAACGAATGGGAAGCGGTCATAGTTCCTCACAGAAAATGAGAACGAAACATACCCACCACTGGGGATGGTAATGGGTCGGGTCGGGGTCGGGTTTTAACTCCTTATCCCTGTCCTTGTCCCTGTTAGAAAAATCATTCCCCGTCTCCGCCCCGTTCCCTATTATAACGGGTTCGGGGATCCCCGTCCCCGTTTAAAATGGGTATCGGGTTCCCCGCAGAGAACCCATTTTGATTTTTTTTTATTTTTTTATTTTAAGCACCTAAGTAAAAGTTACTTTTAAATTACATCTCAATTAGAAATGAAAACACACAAAGAAAAACTTGCAAAAACAATCAGGAATTTCTCATTAAGAAAACACTAAACTAAAACTACACTAATCTATAATATATTTGTACATTAAACTAAACTAAAAGTCATACAAGTTTTTGTTCTGAACATGCAAATGTTAAATAAAATGCAAACAGAAAACAAGTTGAACTTGTTTTCTCCTTTCAAAATTCCAGTTGATGGTGGTTGTGAATTAATTTAATATTTAGATAATGTAATGGCGATTCAAACTTAGTTAGTGTTTAGTATTCAGTTTAAATTAATTGATATTAGGATCTCACATACTTTCTCCTAAAATCCACAGATTAGAACACAAGTTTAACATCAAAGATTTAAGCCAAAATCCAAATTGGTAACAGTAAGAGCAAGGTGGGCTTTGTGAAACATAATCAACTTTCAGACAAAATAATAGACTACACGAGGATCTAAGGTTGATAATGTACCAAAAAAGATATTCAACTTTCAAACATATTCAACTTTCAGACAATGACTTTTTGAATCTTATAATTTCAACTGTACCAAAAAACAAAACAATAACAATACGAGCCATAGTCATAGACATAGATATAGTCATACAAATATTAATAAGTTAATTAACTGTTAGTGGGTTACTAGTGAGATGGAGGCTGGGGGGCTGAGATGCGCCGGCGTGAGGGAGGCTGAGAGGCGTCGGCGTGAGGCAGGGGCAGATGTCGGGCGTGGGTGTGCCAGAGAGAGGAGAGGGAGGGTTAAGGCGTGAGAGAGAGAGAGGAGAGGATGAGATCTCAGATCTGGTCTGAGTCAGTGAGAGGCATGTGTGAGTGGTATAGTAAAGAGAGAGTAAAGTTTTAGGGTTTATTTTTTTTAGATGTTTATATACTAATACTGATATAAATATATATATTATTATATATTAATAAATCGGGTATCCCCATGGAGACCCGAGGGTATACCCGAAACCGACCCAAAAATTTTTGGGGATTTTTTTTACTCCCCGAACCCGATCCGATCCCCAAATTTTTGGGATTTTTTTTCGGGTAACTGTAGGGACCCAAAATTTTGGGGAAAATTGCCATCCCTACCCACCACGTCTCACCCCTGATAAAAATCATACCACATAAATGATGGATGCTATGACCTGGGGACTATACTCTCCATGCTCCTCAAGCCAGGGGGATTCACCCACACCGCTCAACTTCTCTTCATAAAACTAGAGGGGTATGCTTCACATAATATATATATATATCATACACACTAGATATACATACGATCACATCATATATACAAACCATCACACAAGGTATCTATATTCACTCCATTTATATATATATATATACTAGGGTATGCCCATGCCTGAAGGCACGACGTTAGTTTTCAAAAGTATACATCGTTCATAGGACCATACGTTGTATTTAGTTAGCAATAGATAAATTATTTTTGGAATAACCTATGGTACGAACCTATTAGTTTAAAAAAATTGGCCAAGTTTTCTTTGTTTATGAAACAATCCAACCTGTTCAAGAAGAAAAATATCAATATACTATTATTAATGCTAAATCTGGCAATTTAAAAAATTTGGGCAAAATTTCCTTTATTTATAGACCAATTCGCGTTGTTTAAGAGCAAAGATATCAACTATACTATTATTAATACAAAACCTAACAATACCATGAAAACAAAAAATCATTGAGAAACCTATAAACCATGCATAAAAAATATTCTTTTAACTCAAAAAATCAACCTTTCATTGATGTACATATTGGTCAACTAAACCCCAAACCCCTCCTGCGAGCTTTTGCTCACCGGGGTGTCTCGTCTTTTAACACATAAGCAATTTTAATAAATTTTTACATTTTGGCAACAATGGTTTCGAATCTCATACATTAGTGCAGCAAAATTTGCCATTTGTCTGGTTTTGGATTGCCTTAATAGCGACAACTCCAGCGGCAGTCGCGATTCTGTTTGCTCCTACAATTGCCCTGTTCACTTGTTCGTCCACCCGATGAAGGTGAATAGCATTCTCTGTTGTTTTTCCAGCAGCATGAACTGCTCTAAGGACCGCATCGATTAGGTGGGGGTACAGAAGTTTTAAGAGTGTCACCATCGCACACCCCACATCTTGATTCGCCATTTCAAAACGTATACATGCCATACCATTGTTTTCACCCTTCACGCCATTTCGAAGAGTACCACCATCCCACACCCCTCTTGAAATGAACTTGTGCTATTAGTACCCTATGCTTTATATTCCTAGCAGAAGTTTGGATGTGTTGAAAATGTTTCTTCATGTCCTGTTCAATTCCCTTATAGAGAACTTCATCTAAATATTAGTTGGCATTGAAGTCAGGTACTTATGAATGTAAAGTGAACTCAAGAGTGCTAGAATTCTGATCAGCCTGAAAAAAAAGATCCAACAGTTATGCACTTGTGCATACAATCTACTGTTATGCATACAATGTACTGTTATGCATACAATGTACTATTATGCTTGTTTTCATGCTACTTGACCTGTTTTACACGTGTTTCATTCTCGATCAGCTCTCCTCCATGTCACAATTGAAGTGTTGGAGATAATACTTTCTAAAATCAAATAGAGCACAATCACATATTTAAAATTTTGTAAAATATAATGCAATCATAGTTATATAAAAATATATATAAAAAAATAATAAGATTCAGCTATATTTTAACTTATTAACATTATTATCTCACTATTGACTACAAAATGCATAACACATAACCAAGTGCTTCAAATTCATGTTAAATAAAAAAATAAAAAAGAGTACGAAAGTAGATCATTTCTAAGTAAAAATTGACAAAGATACAAACAAATCTTAGAGTTGTTGATTTTGATTTAGAACCATTGAACTAAAGCAAATTCCTCTTTATTAGGCCCGCTCGTAAAAGTATAATTGCCTACAATGTCTCTAGTTAAGGGAAGAATTTTGGAGATAATGTTTTGAAGAGAAATTTCCACACCTTGAAAGACACCTTCATTTCTTGATTTACAGATCTCCAAAATAGTGATAAGATAGACTATGTTGTTGCCGCATCTGATAAAATCTTTGTTGGAGTTCTTTATCCACCATGCCTTCATCATAGATTTAATGGAGTTCTTCATCGACCATGCCATCATCATAGTTGTAATTGATGTAAGCAGTGACAACAAACCAAAACAAATGTTCGTGAATGAAAGGAAGCATCCAACTCGCGATCCACGGCGGTGGAAACACAGAGGCACCAATAAAATTTAGTACAATCAACACTGGTTTGTCTTAAGAAGGTATCATTCAAAAATATAAAATTACTCATAAAAGAACATAAATATTAGTAAATAGAGTACATTAAAAAAATAAAATGACTCTTAACAACCTGTGTTGCAAGCAAGAGCTGTTGCTTCTTCTGAATTATCAAAAATGACTCTTAACAACCTTGTGTTACAACCTAGTATCTCAAAATTAGCAAAAAATAAATCATCATTGGGGCGTTTCCTCAAACAGACAGGATGCAATACAATACAAAGAAAAATAACGATCAGATATGTAACATACCGTTAATGGTCCCGTTCGTCAAATAAAGCGCATTGGAAGATTACCTGACCTCAGGAAAAAACCATCCAAAAAATATCAAAAGGAGTGTTACTTATGAAGATATGTGTGATGAAACTCATGTTTATCCGGGTTTGGAGGGTCCAATCCCCAAAATGAGTTTTTAAATTTGTAGAAATATTGCTTAAACATATAATCAAATTTACACATATTATGAAAGTTGAGCAGGGTTGGCAGACCACCATTTGAAGCTATTTAAAACAATTCCATGTAGAGGCCTAAACAATTGATGATAAAGATTAATTATATATTTGTCAGGCAAGGACAGACAACAAAATATAACAAAAAAATATTGAAAAGAAGAGAGAAATTGATAGTATGTCAAGAAGGCGGAAACCAAGGATGAAAAAAACTCTAAATAAACTATTGCTGAACCCAAACAAATAATATCCATAGTTGACCTTCTCAAACAATAGATATCAACTAAAGAAAACTTAGAATTGATGATCCCATCCTGTGAAAGTTTCTGAAATGTCTCGAGACTTGTTCTTTGAAATTTCCTGGTAAATACAGAAATAAAAATTACAAATTAAAAAAAAACTACACGGGGAAAATAAAAAGAAATGGCACCATCATATGCTTATGTTAATCTCTACATTTAATCTACACATCTCAATCACAATTTCTGATAGGTGTGCTTTGCTTATTTGAGAGCAGGCAACTAGACACTAAATATGGAATAAACTCTAGAATCCGAATGCCTTTTGGTGAACAAAACAATAATCAAGGATATAAGTACATAACTTGTCAAGATTCATGTAAAGAGGCTATATTTGCCTCACATTCCACCATTGGCAACTAAGGATCAAAGTAATATTTAGATTATCAGACCATTGACAGTAAGCTTTAGCAATAACTTACTTACTGCTTTAGTAATATAATAATATACAGTACATGCTTTAAGAAGTTCAAGACAAAATCAACAATGCTAAGTGATCATACCCATTCAGATTATGCTTGAATCTCCTTCAGATTGCATATGTGGATATTTGCTAGATATATATCGATGTTCTCCACTATGTGTTGCTGAGTATTATGCCCTCTGTAAGGAAAAACAGAAGAAGATCTATAACAATGGATGAACATGTTTTCGTTGTCAACTCTCAAAGCCACCCCAAACAGAAAAACATATGCTCTAAAATCAACTCCCATATATCATTATCAAATTGTAAGCTTCATGATATCTAACAACTTAAATCAAGAAAAGGGAACATTATTACCTGTATAAGAAAGAAACAGAGAAACTAATGCTTAGATTAGCATAAGTATTCAACAATACACAATAAATGAACCATCCTACCACCAAATATGATGCATAAGAATATTACATCGGGTAAATAGACAACTACATTTCTTAATAGTTAAAACATAATTGGACTAATGGGTGAGGCACTTTGAGTACCACGTTGTTGTCATCAAAACTTAGTACAAAATCAACACTTGACACCAAAATAAATACATACAAGAAAGAGACTTGAGATCCAGAATTTAATAACGCAGAACCCTGAGTTTAGTTTGATAATCAACAGAAAAAATTATATATCAATTAGCAAGTTCAGTGCAGCAAGATCCCAAAAAATAAATAAAGATATATAAGCAAAACTGAATGTGGCAAGCTTGTCAAAACACCAATTTCTATTAGAGCCACGATATTTTCGTCTCCTTGCTCGTCCTAGGTCTCGATCGTTGTGCCCATTTTTCTCCTTCGCTAAATGATCACCATTCTCCAATGAAAGGGACGTAAAAAAATGTATAAATATACATGAGATATAGTAAAATATAGCATGCCAAAATTTGTTTGTCTGAGCGATGCATCTGCTAAAAAGCTCATTTGCTTAATATTGCAAAAATTAAGTAAGCAACCAACAGCTCAAGCACCACTCAGTCTCCAAGAGAATGAACGAAAATGAAATCAAGAAGTTATAACCCTTTAGAGTTGGATGGTAGTAGTAATATTCAAAAGATTTAAGCTCTTTCATTCATCTTTTTAGCAACCAAAAAACTCCTTGAGACTTACATTAAAATACCCAAATTCTGCTTTTGTAGCGAAGTTTCCTAACAAAATTAGATTAAGATTTGACAATACTACAACACTAACCACATGAGAACTTTCCTCAAACCACGTACTTCCCGTGACGAGGGTCACATTTGGCCATCATGGACAACGGCTCGAATGCACTGTTGGTTATCTCTGATACTGAAAGTTGCTCATGGTATGCCTTTTCTATAGTACGATAATAGATATTACCATATTAGCATTGTAGATACAAAATTTTACGTGTAGCATTTGGTCATAAACTATTGAATTACCTGACAAAGAACTTATAAAGGTAGATAAACTCGACCATATAAGTTGTGTCTTACCAAATGCCTCTTCCTAAATTATAAAGGTAGATAAACTCAGTCATAGGCAGCTGTTCTAGCATCTCAAATGAAAGATGCAAAAACAAATAGCAGGTATACACAAAGAAAGAGAACCCTAAAATATAAAAAAATCACTTAATAATAGGAGAAAGAATTCAATCCGAAAAACATAAAAAAATATTAGATAAAAAAATTAAAAGAGTTTGATAGAGAGATGATATAGCTTACCTTTTGTGTGTTTTTTAGAAAAATAAAATTACACATAGTTGTCGTTGGATCAAACTTCAAAAGATCACAATTCATTTTGTTTTATTCACTGCCGAAATATAGTAAACGTATCAGCATCCTATTAAGACTACAAATGATGATCGAGTGTGTATGCGCGAATTTCGGACGGGCTTGTGCTAGGCCTTTTATTGATGGTGCCATAGTGAAACTTCGGTCGTATCATCGGAGAAACAAAAATCACAGCTCCGGTCAAACTCAAACCGCTATCACCCCTACCTGCAAATCAATATCAACACTAAATCCATTGCAAAAAAAAGTCAAAATAAATAAAATCAACCCACAAAATATAAATCAAAGCCTACACGTGATGATTTTTAATAGAGATCGTTTTGAAATAACAATGTCAACACCATTTTGACATCAAACAGAGTTAAACTAAAAAAATAGGTACACATAGGTAATTGAAAAACATGAGTTAAACTAAAAAAACTTGTAAACTAAAAAATAGGAAAATAGGAATTTAGGACAACTAACACCATACCTATTTTTAATATCAAATAGAGAACATAGATCAGGTTCGGTGTCTCAACATAGTGTCCAGAGTTAGAGATTAACACCACACCTGTTTTTAAAATCAAACATCAAATATCATACCCGTTTTTAAAATCAAACATCATACCTGTTTTCAAACATTAAACAACTATGATCTAAACCAAACTATGATCTAAACACAAATCATATAGAGAAAAAATGAGAATAAAATAAAGATTAAAATGAAGATCATACCTGTTTTCATAAGTTTGTTTTGTGGCATCATATGAATAGAAATAATACATGCAAAAACCAAATCAATATAGAACAAATTATAACATAAATAATATATGCAAACCCCAAATGTAAAAACATATATGAGACCCAAGTTATGTACCTAAACCCAAAATTTCTCAAATCAGACAACATGAGAGCCCATGTTATGTACCTAAACCTGACATTTCAACATCATTAAACCAACACTCTTTCTTAGAACCTTAGTCTGGAAATCTTAAAACCTAAATACACACGCGCGCGCGCGCGCGCGCACACACACACACACATAGAGTACCCTTGAATTAATGTTAAAGCTCAATCCACGGGTGAGATGCCTAAAACTAAAACAATAAAAACAATAAATTTAGTCTAAGGTATATAAAAATTTAGGGTTTCAAAGAAACTAATTGGAGAAAGACCAACCACAAAAATGAAATCACAATAGATAGATTTATAAATTACGTTTTAGAAACCCTAATTTAAAGAAACCAAAAAGCAAAACCATGTTTACAAAAAATATGATCGAAGATTCGTATCAAGAGGGTAAAAAAGAAGTAAATATTTAGGTTGCGTTTGTTTTTTTATCTGAATCTGAAGTCTGAATCTGAAATCTGAAGACTGAATCTGAAGTCTGAAATCTGAATCTGAAAAATGTGTTTGTTTTTACGTCTGAATATACTTCTAAATAAATGTATTTAGACTGATTCAGACTTCAGACCTAACTCTACCTCTTAATCATTAAGAGGCAAATATGACCGTTAACCTCTTAATCGTTTAAAAAAACAAACACTTTTTGATACCTCTTAAGTCTGAATGGTTCAGATTCAGAGTTAAGAGGTAAAAACAAACAACCCCTTAGATACTCTCTTACTTAGACACTCTCATTATATAGAGTGAATGAGTTACTAAGGAAATCGTTTCTCATTCCAT
This sequence comes from Sambucus nigra, assembly GCA_949130495.1. Taxonomy (NCBI): domain Eukaryota; kingdom Viridiplantae; phylum Streptophyta; class Magnoliopsida; order Dipsacales; family Adoxaceae; genus Sambucus; species Sambucus nigra. Next base: position 374,058,032 of record OX422214.1, on the reverse strand, counting down.
CCCAAACGAACCAACAAAGGATTTGATGAAAGAATTTCAAGATAAAAACATTAGTCAAATAGAGACAATAACATATCATATGGGTATGCAAGAGTTAGGTAGTGAATACCACATCGTGAGCATGGAGAGAGAAGTGGGTATGGAGAGAGAAAATAGTTACTTGGAGAAAGTGTTTAGACTGGGGTGGGGATGTCCTAAGAGGGAGAGAGTTTTCTTGGTAACCGTGTGTGGGTAATTGGGTAAGAATGGTAAAATATAATTTTGCCCTTATTTTTGAATTTTAAAGAAATGGGGAAATAAATTAGAGTGTCCAAAAGGGAGGGAATTCAAAATTTTCAAGGAAAAAATAGGCATTATAGGATAAAATCATATTGATGACATCATCTCTTAATCTTATAACATACATAAGTTTTATACTTTATTATATAGATATACTATCTCACGTCCGCATGTATAAAAGTAATAAGTTTGGCTATCTGTATATAACTCTCATTATACTAACCAATACACTCTCGCATACCTTTCTAATTCCTTCATTTTTCAATCCCTCACTTGAAATTTACTAGTCCATCACACCTGTGATATGAATAGCCACCCAATTTAATTAACACCCAGGATGCACAACCTCTCTCCTTTAGTCCATATTTGGCGTTAAGTAAATTCCTATTACTCGGAGAATTTATGAAAGGATTCGGTATGTTAAACTCCCAAATATACCTCCATAATAATCCAAAACCGTCCTCAGAGAATCCTCATTCATTGGAGGATTTACTAAAAGAAAACAACCCAATTTACTCTTACATATACCTCTATTATAGCCCCCAAAGTGGCCTATCTTTCATATCCTAATATGAACCCTCAATAATAACTTATAAACATGTATACTACACTATAATAGAGGTTCCCTAAGTAATAAAACCAATTGAGAAAAGGGTAAAATAAGATCTGGCAAAAAGCAGTGATCGGACCAGACTGAGGGTCCTAAAAAATCAACCGATTTGGTTCTTAAAATTCGACAGAAGACCTTTAATGATCGGACCGATCCGGTGCCTCATAAAAATGAACCAGACCGGTTCCGAACAATTTTAATCCTACGAGATTGTTCTTCATCTCAACAAAACCCCCCTTTTTCCACCAAATCTTAACACCATAAATCATCCAAAAATAGGAACTCAACTATGATTTCTATCGACAAAACCCACATACATATTATCCCAACTAATTTTCTCATCAAATCCATATATATATATATATATATATATATATTTATATCACTAAATGAAATATTTACTAAACAAATTCTAGGGTTTACCCATTTAAGCTCAAAGTAAACTAAATCACCAACCAAATTATGAGATAACTCACACACAATTATTTAGCAAGTTTAATCACATGCCTCAAAGTTGTAGAGGTTGAATCTTCCTCAAAATCTCGGATTTGAGCCGAAAATCCAAAGCTTCCAAGCTTTTCTCTTCTCTCACGATGGTTTATCTATTTCTCTCTAGGGTTTTCTTCACAAAAATTAGACAAGCCTAAGTCTCCCAAGCTTAAATAACTCTTATTTCCAACAGCTCCCAACTTTAAATGATAATACACAGTTAAAATGACTCGTTTACTCATATTCGGGTCAGACTAGGTCTAAAATACTTCGGAATCCAAATTAAACCCCCCAACTCATTTTGACTATCTCGACCCATCTCGAATCAACCGTGCACTCTAAATTTTCATCCGAGACACCAAATAAAATAAATTCATTTTATCCCTAAAATTAAATTCCTATGTCCTTGAATACATGGGGGGTTATAATCATCCACTCCTAAAAAATACACCACTAACTAAAACTTGTGTACAAAAAATACATAGTTACTATACTTCCATTAGGTAGGATCAATTGGAGAAGTGCGGTAGCTACATTTGATGGATAAAACTTCTCAAAATCTGCGATTCTTCCGGTGTATTCATCAATCTAGGTTCGGGCCTCAGTCCAGGAGTTACTATATCAATAACTTGCAAGCGGCGACATTAGGTATTCATGCCTCAACTTCAGAATAAAAAAATGACTATTATAAATAGGAACCATTTCAACAAATATCAAGAATTTTTCTGGCTTATTTCTTTAAGGAAATAATGTCAAACATTGTTTTGGTGATATAAAATATATACACAATTATAAACTTGTGCAATTAGATTGCCACACTCGGGCATAAGTAATTAATAAATCTTATAGAACGGGCTACTAAAGTTATTCAATAATGAAAGGCTAGTATCATGAAACCATGCTCCGAAAATAACTTCATAGTACATTTTGCGTCCTATGACTTATTCCATCAAATAAGATCTTATATCCCTCCAATTATCCAAATCACTACCCTTGCTTAAGGAACCTAGCCACAATTTCCATCAGTATCAACATTGATTATCTCTTCAACAAAATCGTGGAAAAACTCTGGTATCTCCTTTACATGCTGCTGATTTAGGGCACCATGGTGCTGGGCCCAAAAATGATTTGTCATTGAGTTTTGATGCCTTTCTCTACACCGCTGCAGCCTTTATCTCGACCCTCGCGTACTCAAATTATTAAGGTTCCCTTTTAATTGACATTTTATGTTTTTGTTCTTTAATAGATGTTTAACATCCCTTTAGTCATCCCTTACCTACCCTAATTGAAGAAGGTTCATGTAGCCTCATGGTCGCAGAAGTAACTCTCCTTAAACTTATGCAACATAGTCCTCTGCTCCTCACCGATTAATCTTGCCCACCACTCCTTAAACTGTAATACCCCGTATTTTTATGCTATAATTAATTTGGGGATTTATTTAATAAAAATCCGGAAATTAATTATGTTATAATTATTAACGTGACGTGAGTTAGTAATAATATGAAATTGTTGAATATTACTTAAGAGCATAGTAATATATGGTAAATGTCACGAGTGAATGAAAATGACAATTTTGGTAATTTTAGTCGGGACGCGCCCGTGTCGCGTCGGGACTAATTATTGAGAAATAAAAGTAAATATTTTATGAGTTGTCCGTATGGTCGTTTTGAGTGCGCCAACGCGTCCGGAAGGGTCGAGATAGTCAGAAAAGTGTACCCGGGGGTTTAGTTTGGGTCTCGGGATGTTTTTAGGCTTAATTAGTGACCCGGGAGGGCGTTTTGGTAATTTTACAAATTAGGGTAATTAAACCCACGAATTTCAGCCATCCTTAGCAGCCATTTAAGTCAGCCTTTTAGGGTTAGATCATTCAGAACCCTAAGACGGCTAGTGGAGAAGAGAGGAGAGACCTTGCTAGGTGATTCAAGGCCAAAAACACCACCTTTTGCACCACCGTCACCACCAACGCGTAGATCGCGAGGAGGAGAACGCAGCCATACCAATATCAGCAGGAAACCAGACCTCTGAAATCCCAGGCAAGTGTTTAACTTGCGTATTTTCGTTGGTGCAATAATCATGTTAGTGTAGGAATGATTAAGAGTATAATCCATGGAGGAAAACCCAATTTTGATAGGGATTTGCATGTAGAAATCATATGAACCTTATTCTGGAAATTAATATGTGAAGTAGATGTTTAACCCACGAAATTATGATGATTTGTTAAAAGGAATTTCTGGAGAAAACTGATTAGAACAAAGGTTAAGAAAACTGTAGGGTTCTTGATGATTAGATGAAATATTAGGTTGTTTAATCATGTTTATTGATGTATATACGCATGCTGATCGTTAAAGAAACCTGGAATTATGTTAGGATGTAAGCAGTACACTTTTTGGGTCAATTAGAGTTGGAAAATATGAGTTTTGATGAAGAAACCTAAGCAACCCCGTCACTGCAGTTTCTGCAGAATTTTCACAGACCTGCTCGATCGATCGATCGACCCTAGATCGTCGATCGATCGAAGGTTCGATCGGTCGACCCCAGACGTCGATCGATCGACCCTCCCTGGCAGCCTATTATTCCCCTTGTTTAATTAGTCGAATTAATTTATCGTGGAATAAACCTTGGGCATTCTAAATAAAATGATTTGGGAGATATTGAGGACCAGTAGAGTATATGGACATATGTTAGAACCTTTAATCTTCAACGAAGATGGTAATTATGGGATATTTACTTTAGGTTGTTAGATTTATGAAACTTAAGGGTGAGGTGCGTAAGAGAGTTACGTTGGAATCAAATGAAGTTATTTACTGAATTTTAGAATTGTAAAGTTATAACCCATGAGTATTAGGTAATGAGTGAGAAAACCCTTCGAATTAAGGTTAGAGGCGAAACCTTATACGTTATACTAATAAGGTGAAATTTAGGACAAAGGTTGTAATTATGGGTAATGAGAGTGACCTATATTAATATGATGAAATCGGTATATTTATATGAATGTGTGTACATATATTATATACATGTGAAAAACGTACCCGCGCTACTTGCTATCCCTGAGGTTACCGCGCTGGGACGATCGTATCCTGTGTTGCTTTATGGGGATATTGAATCGTACCCTAGAAGATAGAGATCCTAGGTACGGGCTATTAAATTGATAGTCGGACGGTCCTAAGAGACGTGTGGGTATGTACTGACCTCTTGGACTTGGAATCTATGCTTCGCCTCAACGTTGTTTTGTATATGTTAATACAGTTCGAGAGTGATTCCGAACTTGTATTTCCCTTTATGTGAGCGATACGGGGATTGGATAGCAGAGTATGCCCGCACCATAGTTTAGTTGGGGTGCCATTATATATATATTTTATGCGAGTAGTTAATATATATATGAGGTTATAAACTTTGAACTGCCTACTGTGATTTGATAAGTAGAACGTGGTTGTTGACTCAAATTATTAAATACTTGTTTTGTGAAAATATGAAAAGGTACGGGGAAATCTTATAATTTAATGAAGCTAAAACGAGAGGAATACTACAAATTGAAAGTAACCTTTTTATAACATTGTTATCGTTCAGTTTTTTGAAAACATTTGAGTAAGTTAAGATAAACGAACCATTGGGAAGGCTAGTACGATAGGAGTGCACATTAGAAGAGAGGTGAGTATTTCTCAAGAGAGAGACGAACTAATATGAAGTTGCATTGGCATGTATCAATTTAAATACTTGCTTAACGTATTCTAAAATCAAACACACTTTCGGGCCCTGACCCGTTTCCTTTTTTTTTCTCTCTCTCTCTTGTATATATATGTATATTTTTCAGGTGCCCAGCCACAGGGGCGTCTTGCTTAGGATTCTTTGAGAAGAACGAGCTGCAGCTTAGGTGGGAGTTGCAGGTCCCTTGAGTAGACGGCTTCTGTCATTGACTCCACTCCTATTACTCTCATTTATGGGGCACGTGTCGCCCTTTTTATCATTTCATTTATTGTTGGGGATTTTTATATTTCAGTTATTCCAGTATTGTTTATGGGATTTGTTTCAGGATGGTTTATGATTTTAGCTTTATATTATTGACATTCGATTGGTGAATGTATGGTTTTATTTAGATTTCGTGGTGTGATTCTATAATGTAGAAATGTTGTTTTGGTATTAATAAAATCTTTTCTTTAATAAAATTTGGAAGTTTGTATGAAAAATGTTTTGACACTTAGCTTAATTATTTAGGGTGTTAAATTGGAAAAAATTATTTTTATCGACAGTGATGCTGAGAATGAACCAACTGTTTACCTTGATTTAATTTAATAAAGGAGTGATCGCCCGGTATTTAATTAGGCGGGGTGTCACAGGTGGTATCAGAGCATCAGGTTCTAGTGTCCATAGGATCTGTACGGCTTATTTTCGCTTTCAGCTTAACGTTATTGCTATAGAGCCCTATTGTTAGGACTGTTGTATTCTTGCTTTCACGTTTAAGTCTTCAGCTATTTGAGATTTGTTGATAACTGTAGACTAATAAACTTGTTCACGTTTCAGATGCCTCCGAGACGTGCTCCGAAAGATAGGCGTGCCCAAGCCGACCAGCCAGCAGCTCCGGCACCCGGCACTATGAATGCGAATGAGGTAGCCGCCATCGTTGCTCAGGCGGTAAATGCCGCGATAGCGGTGATTCAGCAGGCTCCACCACAGGTCCAAGCAGTGGTGCCAGTACCAGCACAACTTCCATCTGCATGGGAGAGAGTTCGGGATGCTTTTCAGAAAGCACATCCCCCTGAGTTTTCTGGTAGCTCCGATATTATTACTGTCAGCCAATGGAAGAAGGACATCCAGCGGCACCTCCGTATGTATGAGTGCACCGAAGTGCAGAAGCAGCTATTGGCCTCTTTTAAACTGGTGGGAGCCGCATTACAGTGGTGGGAGTCCACTACTACTTTGGAGGAGAGGGACACGATTCCTATTCAGATGTTCTGGGAGCGGTTTGACCGCAAGTACTTTCCACCCGCAGTGCAGACTGAGATGAGGCGGAAATTGCTAAATCTGAAGCAGGAAAACCTTACTGTAGCCGAGTATGAGGAAGAGTTCACGATACTTCTCACTATTGTGCCGGATGAGGCACCCACTGAGAGCAAGAAGGTTTTGCTGTTCGTCGACGGGTTAGCTTGGAGGATCCGTCAGCACCTTATTGGGAATCTATCCCTGAGTACTTTCACTGACGTACTCAATGCAACGCTACTACATTGCCAGGATCACCACTTCCATCTTCAGGGAAGCAAGAGAGCAGGAGAGTCCAGCCAGCAGGGCAGGACCGGGGGTAATAGTGCCAGTGGGGCACCAACTCAGGGACAGACTCGTCAGCACGAGCAGAGTTCCCATCAGGGGGACCCTGCTAAGCGATTCCGTTCAGGTGATTCTAGGCAGGGATTCGGGGGATTCAGGCAGGGCCATCAGGGTCAGCCTAATCAGCAGGGCCAGCAGGGCCAACACCGACCGCAGGGTCAACAGCAGGGCCAGCAAGGTCAACAGCGTGCACATCAGGGCCAACAGGGCCAATGGCGTGGAGGTAACGGCCAGCAGGGCCGTGGTCAGCAGGGACAGAGGGGAGGTAATTTCAGAGGCCGGTGTTTTGTGTGTGGCAAGCACGACCATAAGCGTCAGGATTGCCCAGAGGGCGATAGGGCCCCACAGCAGCAGGGAGCCCGTAATGAGCCGCAGAGACCACTCTTTCCACCTGCCCTTCCAGCTCCAGACCAGATGCCAGCCCTACCAGCCATTCCAGCAGCTCCAGTGCAGCAGGGGCAATTGCAGTACGGACGTGTCTATAACGTCCACCAGGCAGCAGCTCCACAGGCACCACCCGCGATTGAGGGTATGTTTCCTATCCATGGTACTATGGGTAAAGTTTTGTTTGATACGGGGGCAACGCACTGTTTTATAGCTACGCATTTTGCGAAGTCCTTAGGATTGTTAGCCACAGCAGAGAGCACCGTAACGTGTGTCGACTCACCACTGGGGAGTGGGTCACTTATATTCTTTATATGCCAGGGAGTAGGGATAGAGTATGGTAGCTTGGTATTGCCTGCAGACATGCTAGTCTTAGACATGCACGAGCATGACGTGATTATTGGTATGGATTGGCTCGCATCTTATAGAGCCATGATTGATTGCTTCGGTGGGAGCATTGTTTTTGCCATTCCGGGGCAAGAGATGTTTGTAGTAGCGATGCCTCGCCCAGAGGGAGGTTCGACCGCTCATTTATATTACATTGAGGAGGATACCTCTAAGGAGGTTGTGATTCCTTTGGATTCGATCCCAGTTGTTAGGGAGTGTTCCGATGTGTTTCAGGAGATACCAGGCCTACCGCCCAGTCGTGAGATAGACTTCGTTATAGACTTATTGCCGGATACGAGACCTATAGCACGCGCACCGTACCGTATGGCTCCGGCAGAGATGCGAGAGCTACGAGATCAGATTGAGCAGCTATTAGGTCAGGGTTTCATTCGTAGGAGTACCTCACCGTGGGGCGCTCCAGTCTTATTTGTGAAGAAGAGAGATGGCTCGCTGAGATTGTGTGTGGACTACCGAGAGTTAAACAAGGTCACGATACGGAACAAGTATCCGTTGCCTCGAATCGATGATCTGTTCGACCAGTTAAGGGGAGCAACTTTCTTTTCGAAGATAGATCTGAGGTCGGGGTACCATCAGTTACGAATTAGAGAGCAGGATGTTTCGAAGACTGCCTTCTTGTCGAGATATGGGTCCTATGAGTTCAGGGTGATGCCGTTCGGACTCACAAATGCCCCAGCCGTTTTCATGGACTTGATGAACCGAGTGTTCAGAGAGTTCTTGGATCAGTTCGTCATCGTCTTCATAGATGATATCTTGATATATTCACGCTCCGAGGAGGAGCATGCCGAACACTTGAGGCAGGTTCTTCAGACTCTGCGAGAACATCAGTTGTATGCTAAGTACGAGAAGTGTGGATTCTGGTTGCGAGAGGTACAATTCTTAGGCCATGTTGTTTCTGAGCAGGGGATAGCAGTTGACCCGAGCAAAGTGTCAGCGGTGAGGGAGTGGGGGCAGCCCACGACACCGACGGAAGTACGTAGTTTCTTGGGGTTGGCCGGATACTACAGGAGGTTCATTCGGGGGTTCTCCAAAATAGCGGGTCCATTGACGAATCTGACTCGCAAGGGGGTACCATATGTTTGGGATGACGCTTGTCAGTTGGCTTTTGACGAGCTGAAGGACAAGCTTACTTCGGCACCAGTCCTTGCTCTACCGAAGCCGGGTGTAGAGTACCTGGTTTACACAGATGCGTCCTTACGAGGACTTGGGGGAGTACTTCAGCAGGAAGAGAAGGCTATAGCTTTTGCTTCCCGCAAGCTTAAGCCGCATGAGAAGAATTACCCCACCCACGACCTGGAGTTAGCTGCGGTCGTCTTTGCATTGAGAATTTGGAGGCACTATTTATTGGGCGAGAAATTCCGTTTGTTCACAGACCATAAGTCACTGCAGTACCTGTTCACTCAGCGAGAGCTGAATATGCGTCAGCGCATATGGTTAGAGTTTGTAAAAGATTACCAGTTCGATATACAGTATCATCCGGGGAAAGCCAACGTAGTTGCTGATGCGTTGAGCCGTAGACCGGTTGATGATGTGGCGGACATCTGGAAAGCAAAATGGAAGGAGTTGGGTCACCAAGACGCAGTAGCACGTTCTTTCATATCCGTGATGACAGTCACACCCGAGATTGTTACGAGGGTGATACAGGCACAGACCACAGACCCATTTTGTCAGGAGCAGATTGTACGACTTCTAGCCGAGGGTGCTGAGTCCTATTCTGTTAGTTCGGATGGAGGGTTGCGGTTTAATGGGAGATTAGTGGTTCCAGAAGGAGCAGATCTACGTCATGAGGTGATGACTCATTCTCATGGGTCCCGATTTGCTGTACATCCGGGAGGCGATAAGATGTACCAGGATATGAGACGTCAGTACTGGTGGAGTGGGATGAAGAAGGACATCGCTGAATTTGTGTCCAAATGTTCTACTTGCCAGCTGGTGAAGGTGGACCACCAGAAACCGTCGGGATTACTTCAGCCGTTGGAAGTACCTGCGTGGAAGTGGGAAAGTATTTCCATGGACTTCATTACAGGGTTGCCTACATCACAGCGAGGCCACGATTCTATCTGGGTGATTGTAGACCGTCTGACCAAGGTGGCTCATTTTCTGCCAGTAAGGATAGATTATACCACGGGTCAGTATGCCCAACTATTCATCGCTGAGATTGTCAGATTACATGGGGTGCCCCTGAATATTGTGTCAGACAGAGACAAGATTTTTGTGTCGCGTTTCTGGGAAAGCTTTCAGGAGGCTATGGGTACAGAGTTGAGACTGAGTTCAGCTTACCACCCACAGACAGATGGACAGACAGAGCGTACTAATCAGATGTTGGAAGATATGCTACGCATGTGTATCCTCGACTTCGGGGGAGGTTGGGAGCCACATCTTCCACTGGTCGAGTTTGCTTATAATAACTCCTATCAGTTTACGATTGGCATGGCTCCATTTGAAGCTTTGTACGGCAGGCCTTGTCGCTCTCCAACCTGTTGGCTCGAAGTGGGGGACAACAAGTTATTAGGACCAGAAGTGATCCAGGAGACCTCCGCGAGGATTGAGATAATCAGGAGTCGTATTCGGGTAGCCCAAGACAGACAGAAGAGCTACGCCGATGCAAAACGATTTTTCCTGGAGTTTAATGTGGGAGATCAAGTGTTGTTGCGTGTATCTCCTATGAAAGGAGTGATGAGGTTCGGGAAGAAGGGGAAGTTGGCTCCGAGGTACGTAGGACCATTTCCCATCATCGAGAGAATTGGGCCAGTAGCATACAGGTTGGGTTTGCCAGAACATTTACATCGCATCCACGATGTATTCCACATCTCGTCGTTGAGACGATACCTTCGGGATGATATGGCCCATACTCACATTGCGATAGATGAGATCGACTTGCAGTCGGATAGCTCTTACGAGGAGAGACCGGTGGCTATTCTAGACTACAGTGAGAGGAGATTGAGGTCGAAGATAGTTCCACTCGTGCGGGTCCAGTGGGAACATCATAATGTGGAGGAATCCACTTGGGAGCGTGAGGCAGATATGCGTGAGAGATATCCAGAGTTGTTTTTACCAGGTATGCCTTATTTTCTGAATTTCGGGACGAAATTCCGTTATTAGGGGGGAAGTATGTAATACCCCGTATTTTTATGCTATAATTAATTTGGGGATTTATTTAATAAAAATCCGGAAATTAATTATGTTATAATTATTAACGTGACGTGAGTTAGTAATAATATGAAATTGTTGAATATTACTTAAGAGCATAGTAATATATGGTAAATGTCACGAGTGAATGAAAATGACAATTTTGGTAATTTTAGTCGGGACGCGCCCGTGTCGCGTCGGGACTAATTATTGAGAAATAAAAGTAAATATTTTATGAGTTGTCCGTATGGTCGTTTTGAGTGCGCCAACGCGTCCGGAAGGGTCGAGATAGTCAGAAAAGTGTACCCGGGGGTTTAGTTTGGGTCTCGGGATGTTTTTAGGCTTAATTAGTGACCCGGGAGGGCGTTTTGGTAATTTTACAAATTAGGGTAATTAAACCCACGAATTTCAGCCATCCTTAGCAGCCATTTAAGTCAGCCTTTTAGGGTTAGATCATTCAGAACCCTAAGACGGCTAGTGGAGAAGAGAGGAGAGACCTTGCTAGGTGATTCAAGGCCAAAAACACCACCTTTTGCACCACCGTCACCACCAACGCGTAGATCGCGAGGAGGAGAACGCAGCCATACCAATATCAGCAGGAAACCAGACCTCTGAAATCCCAGGCAAGTGTTTAACTTGCGTATTTTCGTTGGTGCAATAATCATGTTAGTGTAGGAATGATTAAGAGTATAATCCATGGAGGAAAACCCAATTTTGATAGGGATTTGCATGTAGAAATCATATGAACCTTATTCTGGAAATTAATATGTGAAGTAGATGTTTAACCCACGAAATTATGATGATTTGTTAAAAGGAATTTCTGGAGAAAACTGATTAGAACAAAGGTTAAGAAAACTGTAGGGTTCTTGATGATTAGATGAAATATTAGGTTGTTTAATCATGTTTATTGATGTATATACGCATGCTGATCGTTAAAGAAACCTGGAATTATGTTAGGATGTAAGCAGTACACTTTTTGGGTCAATTAGAGTTGGAAAATATGAGTTTTGATGAAGAAACCTAAGCAACCCCGTCACTGCAGTTTCTGCAGAATTTTCACAGACCTGCTCGATCGATCGATCGACCCTAGATCGTCGATCGATCGAAGGTTCGATCGGTCGACCCCAGACGTCGATCGATCGACCCTCCCTGGCAGCCTATTATTCCCCTTGTTTAATTAGTCGAATTAATTTATCGTGGAATAAACCTTGGGCATTCTAAATAAAATGATTTGGGAGATATTGAGGACCAGTAGAGTATATGGACATATGTTAGAACCTTTAATCTTCAACGAAGATGGTAATTATGGGATATTTACTTTAGGTTGTTAGATTTATGAAACTTAAGGGTGAGGTGCGTAAGAGAGTTACGTTGGAATCAAATGAAGTTATTTACTGAATTTTAGAATTGTAAAGTTATAACCCATGAGTATTAGGTAATGAGTGAGAAAACCCTTCGAATTAAGGTTAGAGGCGAAACCTTATACGTTATACTAATAAGGTGAAATTTAGGACAAAGGTTGTAATTATGGGTAATGAGAGTGACCTATATTAATATGATGAAATCGGTATATTTATATGAATGTGTGTACATATATTATATACATGTGAAAAACGTACCCGCGCTACTTGCTATCCCTGAGGTTACCGCGCTGGGACGATCGTATCCTGTGTTGCTTTATGGGGATATTGAATCGTACCCTAGAAGATAGAGATCCTAGGTACGGGCTATTAAATTGATAGTCGGACGGTCCTAAGAGACGTGTGGGTATGTACTGACCTCTTGGACTTGGAATCTATGCTTCGCCTCAACGTTGTTTTGTATATGTTAATACAGTTCGAGAGTGATTCCGAACTTGTATTTCCCTTTATGTGAGCGATACGGGGATTGGATAGCAGAGTATGCCCGCACCATAGTTTAGTTGGGGTGCCATTATATATATATTTTATGCGAGTAGTTAATATATATATGAGGTTATAAACTTTGAACTGCCTACTGTGATTTGATAAGTAGAACGTGGTTGTTGACTCAAATTATTAAATACTTGTTTTGTGAAAATATGAAAAGGTACGGGGAAATCTTATAATTTAATGAAGCTAAAACGAGAGGAATACTACAAATTGAAAGTAACCTTTTTATAACATTGTTATCGTTCAGTTTTTTGAAAACATTTGAGTAAGTTAAGATAAACGAACCATTGGGAAGGCTAGTACGATAGGAGTGCACATTAGAAGAGAGGTGAGTATTTCTCAAGAGAGAGACGAACTAATATGAAGTTGCATTGGCATGTATCAATTTAAATACTTGCTTAACGTATTCTAAAATCAAACACACTTTCGGGCCCTGACCCGTTTCCTTTTTTTTTTCTCTCTCTCTCTTGTATATATATGTATATTTTTCAGGTGCCCAGCCACAGGGGCGTCTTGCTTAGGATTCTTTGAGAAGAACGAGCTGCAGCTTAGGTGGGAGTTGCAGGTCCCTTGAGTAGACGGCTTCTGTCATTGACTCCACTCCTATTACTCTCATTTATGGGGCACGTGTCGCCCTTTTTATCATTTCATTTATTGTTGGGGATTTTTATATTTCAGTTATTCCAGTATTGTTTATGGGATTTGTTTCAGGATGGTTTATGATTTTAGCTTTATATTATTGACATTCGATTGGTGAATGTATGGTTTTATTTAGATTTCGTGGTGTGATTCTATAATGTAGAAATGTTGTTTTGGTATTAATAAAATCTTTTCTTTAATAAAATTTGGAAGTTTGTATGAAAAATGTTTTGACACTTAGCTTAATTATTTAGGGTGTTAAATTGGAAAAAATTATTTTTATCGACAGTGATGCTGAGAATGAACCAACTGTTTACCTTGATTTAATTTAATAAAGGAGTGATCGCCCGGTATTTAATTAGGCGGGGTGTCACAAGATCATATCCGATTCGTAGGGAATCATTGTTAACTTATTCCATTGACCATCCAATTCACCCCAAGGTATCGACTAACCCTCCCGTACATAAAAAGTCAACTCGTGAGTGCATGGTAGGCCATACACATTGCAACAAATGGTCACAAGAATTTACATCAACACGAATAACGTCATATTTTCTCATTTTCTCCAATATCAAATCAATGATAAAAAGCGACACCCACCACATTAGTTCAATAAAGATTGGGATATTATAAGAATGCTTAATTTTATGCAATGAGGTCTCAAACTCGTTGTCAATATATGTTACTAATGGATTATCCATTCCCTCCCACACCGAGTCAAAGGCTAGTTATGGGTTCTCCAAATGATTCTTTAACTTCCCATGATCACATTTGCAACGATTGATGGTTCAATTACCGCGATGTTTAATCAATTTAGTTCAGGTTTCTACGAAACACTCTTTTAAATTAATCTATGTTTAAGATATGTACCTGGTGGTATTGGCATACGTATCCAATCCACATTCATCAACATTCACAATTCATTAAAATCTTGCTCAGTAGGGGATTCAACAAGATGGACCAAATCTCTAATAAACTTCTTGTACACATTATTATCCCCAATCTCTATCCTTACATGAGATTCCACATTCATGGAAATGTGAAATGTGCACAACATGTAATTTGCATGCAGGAATACATTCCTTAATACATGCAAATTCTTGATTGGTAATAAACACACCGGGGATGCCGGTTGAATCAAATAACGTTCGTTGCCATCATAAAACCCATTGATAATTATCTAAATTCTCTAAAACTAAGAAGGCAAATGTAATGGCAAAAGTTTGACCGAAAGATGTTATCCCAACCATCTCAAAAAGTGGCATCTTCTAACGATTGGTCTTGTACATACAATCCACAATTACAACATACGAAAAACACTTTGCTAATTGAATAGACTTGAGATGGGCCCAAAATATGTCTTCCACTTCCTTGATATTCTCATTATGCCTAGAACAATACACATAATGTTTGTTACTCAACAACTTAATCAAATGTTGCATTATATTTCTACTATCCCTCTCATTTGTATTCAACTTCATTTTCGCATTATAAATTGTCTTCATGGTTGACACGTTTGATTCTTGTCGACGTTTTAACGTGATTAAAATTGCGACTGGTTTCACACCGCTAAGAGACATATCATCTATAATTTTCCTCTCTTCAATGATTAAACGCTCGATATATGGATGACCAACAAGAGTCGGGGAGAGAGTGGTTGTGGACACTATTACAAAACTGAAGCATTTACTGACCATTTTTCAATGGAACACCCTTTAACAAAAACTGATAATTGCACTTCTTGGTGGAATAATGTCTCTTTGGTTTATTCCCATAATCATTTTGCTTTTTGTGATCAATGTAAACTCCTCCACTCTCACACCCCAAGTGAAGACGACCCTTCCATGAAGTCAATGAAGCCTCTGACTTTGTCGTTACAACAATGGTTTATACCAATCTACCCTGATTTTGAGCCCAATCAACCAACTCGTGTCGGGTAACAAATACCTAATATAACATGCAATAAATTTTATTAAGTGTAAAATAAAACAACTAAGTGTATAATGAAAAAACATACAACAACTTTTGAACAAACTTGATCTGTAAAAAAATGTTTGCTAACATCTATATTTAGAGTAACCTCATCCTTTTTATCTTCACCTTCTTCAACAATTGCCTCATAAAAAAGAAGTGAGTTGAACTCCATCCATGACAACTGAGAAATATTAACATGTGATAAAATTATAATAAGGATATAGGTAACGAAATACAAAGGATATAATAAAAAACGAATTTGGTCCAAAAAATATAACAAAGAAGTATTAACATGTGTTACACAGGCCAATTTGAGATTCATATGACGAATAATGGATACATGCTCGGCGCCCGATGCTCGATTGCTTCATAATACCACACTCCAGATATATTTGCTTCATAATACCACAAGCTTAATTTCACCCAGGGTCTAAACAACGAATGTCCATTGCCTGTTTCGGGGATGAAGTGGTGAATGGAAACTGGTCCAAAAAAATATAACAAAATCGATTCGAGAAACACGTGACGAATGAAGGTGACCATTTATGAGGAGTAAGTGATGAATGGACACTTATACTAAAAAAATAATAAATCTCAGTCACGAGAAGACGACATTTAAGGACCCATTTCAGGGAACGTGCGACGAATGAAGGCGACCATTGTCGGGGAGGAGGTGACAATTGAACACTTAAATAAAATAATATAGCTGAATCGGTATCGAGATACCGAAAAAAGTCTTTGTTGTCTGTATCTCGATACTGACTATGCCTGTACTTATTTAACTGCCATTTTTTTTGCGTTACTTTTACATCAACAAAATAACATAATGACTACATAAGAATAGTTGTATACCTCTTCTTGACCTTTGAAGCTATTTTGATGAGACGTTGAAACCTCAAAACCAACACCGCTTTGTTGATCACTTTTCATGGTTTATATGAGTTGATATACTCAAAAAATTTATCAAAATGGCAAGAAGGTGATAAACATGGAACGTAATAACAAATATCAATGTGAAACTTAAGTTATTTTTAGAGGTTTAATTATGTTTGTGTGGTGAGAGATGCCAAGAAATAACATGACTAGTCTGGAGTTGAGAGGGTTTTGAAAAATAAAGGCGAGTCCCTTTAATTATTCAAATAAATAAAGGGACACGCCTTTATTTTTCTCTTGAGGAAATCTCTTACCACGCAAACACAATCAACAACTTAAGTTTTCCATTGATATTTGTTATTACGTTCTTTGTATATCACTTTCTTACCATTTTGATATTTTTTTTTTAGTATATCAAACTCATAAAAACCATGAAAAGTGATCAACAAAGAATATATATAATGTGATAGTAAATATTAATTATTAAACTAATTTTTAATATGTTATTATGAAGTAATTTTTGGAGTGTAAATAGTACCCTTATGTTTATTTGGTCAATCAGCGCAGTTAACTATTTATACACGTGGTTTGCAGTTAATTAGTCGAAGCTAACATGTCACTTCCCAAAAGAATGAATTCTACCCTACAAACATTACACGACAATTTGATTAAACAAACAAAATTGACCATTGGTCGTACAATATTCTCTCAATCATAGCACCCTATACGTACACCTATTTTCCCAATATTCATGTCACATGATTTACCTATTATATCACACAAAATATTGGGTCTATAACCAATAGATGCCCACCACGTGTCATGAAGCCTAAATATCTGGTATGAGTGTCCAGACAGAAATAATTCCAAATCTGAAGTGTGAAGTGAAACCAATGTAGCAGAGAGTGGAACTGTGTTCTTCCCGTCACTGTAATCAAAGAATCTCTCTCTTATTGGCGTTTAAGGAATTGGAAGTGTTGTTTGGGTTTTCTTAGATTTTCACGCATTGAAAAAAGGTAACCTTAAACTACCCAACAGTTCTGTATTTAGTATATATGTGCCATATTTTTTTTAATTCATGATTGCATCTGGGTTTTAATGTACTTGCATGTCAAAGCAAAGTAAAGATTTGATTAAAATGTGACTTATTGTGCATTTGTAATTTCAGCTTTTTGTGAGAGGAAATGTGATATTGTGAGGCTGTTCTGTCATTGGGTTTATCTTAACATTTTATTTTCACTGTTGGGTTTCCTTAAATGGGAGTGATTTATATATTTTGTTTACTCTTTTCTCTTACTGAATCACGGTTTATTGAATGTTGTGTTCATGTAGATTAGTATTACCCAGAAGCTCTGTTGTAAACCTAATAAACAAGAAGAGACTCAAGAATGTAAAAGCTATGCCATCATAAGTATGTAACAATATGTTTGTTGACAAATCACAATTTGTTAAGAAATGAGGGGATAGGAGATATAACCAAGTTAATGAAAATGTCAATTAACTTATGCCTAGAAGAAACTCTTCTATGAGACCATATCATTGGTTGAGTTAGATTATGCACAACCTTTCTCATGCCACTTCATTGGTCGGATTGCACCTCAACTGTTTGAGTTTTGTTAGCATAATGATGTGTGAATTGAACAAAAAATTTAGGAGATAATTCTATGAATTGGTGATGTGATCTCTTATTTAGTAGGTACATTTGATCTATTAGAAAGTGCGCATGAGGTCATAGCTGAAAGTTTTGTGCACCCGTCTCACAACTGAGAGTTTGCCGGTTGAAACTTCAAGTGAGGAGTTTGGTTGTGTAATTGTAAAAGAAAAGGAGTTTTGCCCTTAATTCCATCCACAATAATATCCTCTAAAATTGCCACAGGTGGTTGGTGTTTAGCATAATCAAAGTAAAAGTAAGTTTTAATTGTAGTGACATGAAGCTGGCGTAGATTCTAACCATGGTGCAATTGTGACAAATTAATAGACTCAGCTAAAGCAAGTCTTCAATGTGGTGACATGGAGACAATAAGATGCTCAGGTAGTGACTGTGAATAAATTAGTACATAGGTTTGTGACTTAGACCCCGTCTTATATTTTCAATGAAACTACTATTGTGTACAATCACCATTAAACTGTCAATTTTTGGACTTAATTTAGACAAACCTCAATCCCAGCAACTTAGGTTAGCTAACTGGATTTGTCTTCTCTAGTTGGCTGTTTTTTTTATGTAACATCTTCAATTAAATCAAAGGATTTTACCCTATCTTGCAACAAAATCCCATATTCTTTTGGACTCATAAAGTATTTAATGGACACTTTAACACATCTGTGATATGACTATAGGCTTGTTGAACACTATATAGCTCGACTATAGGTGTATAACACATTTGCTCTTGGATGCTTACCTCCAATTCCCGTCGTGTTCAATTTTATAGCTCTAAAAGTTTGTTCCTTTCTGTAACTATCTAAGTCGAAGAAGCCTAGTCGTAGATACTTTGTTGAACCCTTATTATAGATGAATAATGATTGTTAATGTTGGAAATTGAGCCATATCACCATGCACTGAAATTTGGGGATTTAACGAATCTGGTACTTAGAAACATTACTCAATTATCAAGCATGCCCAGAATCCATATAACATAGTGTAAGAGGGTAGTTTAGATTAGATGGAGGCATAACCCCTTTTGAGTATAGTAATGATAAGTTAACCAACAACACTATTGACTAACTGCAGGACACGCAAACACAACTTAGTGAAGATAAACTCAGTTTGAACTCACAAGTCTCTCGTGTATAACTTAGGCGATAATAATGAACTTAGAAGCAACTCGCTTAAAGGGAGAGAAAAAATGAGCACCCTAGATACACCTTGGCAGATAGCCAACCACCTCAACCACCCTCAATGATCTCTGTCAAGTATTAAAGCTTCGTAATAAATGACAATGGTGGGTGAGTAAACTCTCTGTTTTGTAATAAATCTCTCTCTGATATATATTCGCTCTAGTAATGACTTCTGAACTCTCAAAAAAGAACATCCTCTCCTCAGAGGTGGTTGGGGTCCTTAAATAGCCCCCACACCACTCCCGAGGTAACTCAGTCATTAATAACTGTGAAAGACATCCCTCATACTTTATATCACAAACATTAAATGCCTGATGCCCTAGTTAGCTCCACGTCATAAACATTAAATGCCAAGACATGCCTTTTGCCTAATCACTGTGTGTCAGGTGGCTGTCGTCACAGAGGTGGCTCATCAACTGTCTGACAGCCCAAAATACCACAATGGTTTACTCAAGTGCAGATTTGACATTGTCTAGCTGGCTAGTGATATCACCTACAGTAGATGTGACATTAAGTAGAGGGTTGTTTGGTCCACAACTCGACGCCCGATGGAACTCAAGGCTGCTCTGCCCGGGGTTCAACGATCAGGGTCTTTTGGTGTTTTATCAGGTGTATCTAAGATGGTCAGGACAAGCCCCAACGGTGCCTCACTTCTCAATCCTCCAAACCAAGTCCCTCTAAAGTTCCCACGGCGAGGTCGTTCGATAGAGCATGAAAGCTCTCCCAGGCCCTGCCAAGCATGGTCTCTCGCGAGTACCGTTCGACCTTACACTAAAAATCATTATACTCATTACATCATTACAATCGTTATAGCTCATAGTCAATATAAACAAAGATACAATGTGACTAAGTAACACAACAAGCTAAAGTATGAGCTGCCACGATGAGTTGCCTCGCTGAGTTGCCACGCTGAGCTGCCTCGCTGCCTTAATCCCAAACACTGTTGTTAATGGGGGGATTTCTCTAATCTCAGGATTACCTTCAAACCCCCTCTACATTTGCCCCTTCATGGAGAGATTTGTTGTGGAAACAAGAAATGGCTGCATGAAAACTTCTCGATCCGATGAACCTTCTCTATGTGAAAATTCTGGCATCTTTTCCTTCATTGCAACCAACTGCGGTTAACGCCTCCAGGAAAAAGTAAAATTCTCCCCGATGTACCTGAGTCGAAGCGCTGCAGCTTATTGGCGCTTTGGCAAAGGGATATCGCAACTTTTTCCTGTTACTGAGTTTCAACCGTTTTGGCTTGACTATTTGAAATTCTCCCGATAGACCTACCAACTTTCTCAAATACTCGTTTTGACTTTGGGGAAGTGAAATTCTCCCGTTTGTGCTATTGTGGAGTATAGTTGTAGGCAGTGAGTTTTTCGTTAGGACTGCCCCTATCGTTAAGACTTGTGAAATTCTCCCTTGTAACGTTTCGCCATGTATGAAAAAGCAGAAATTCTCCCCGATGTAGCTAAGTCATAATTAAACAACGTTTGGACTTGTGGCGAGGGAACATCGTAGCCATTGGGACAGCTTCTTCGTTGGGAGTTATTGGATATGTCTGACAAAAATTCTTGCGCCAAAACCCAAACTTGCAATGGAAGGAAACCCTTTCTATTCCCCATGTGTCACTTCATTAATGACGTGGCCTGACGTCGGTGGTCATTTTTGCCACAGTAAAAGCATCTACTGCCAAAGTTTCCTCCACTTTGATTCTGCTGTCCTCGGCCCTGTTGGCTGTTACCACCCATCCCTTAGCCCTGTTGGCCCTGTTGAAAGTGCTGCTGATGGCCCTGATGACCAGACTGGCCCTGATGCCCCTGCCTAAAACCTCCCTGTCCCTGCCTATAGTCACCTGATCCAAACCTTTTAGTAGGGTCCCTCCGATGAGAACTCTGCTCACCCTGTCTCTGTTGACCCTGAGCTGATTGTGTCCTACTGCCACCATTACCTCCTGTTCTGCCCTGCCGGCTAGACTCCCCCCTCATTTTCTTCCCCTTAGTTTAAAGCGGTGACCCTGGCAGTGTAGTAGGGCATCGTTAAACACATCAGTACATGTACCCAACGAAAGATTACCCAAAAGGTGCTGACGAATCCTCCAAGTTAAGCCGTCCATAAACATCCAAATTTTCTTCTTCTCAGTAAGCACCTCATCTAGCACCAGATTAAGAAATCTCGTAAACTCTTCCTCGTACTCCGCAATAATCTTCCCTTCCTGGGTGATGTCCAGTAGTTTCCCGATAATCCGTTTATCGTAATAACCCGAACATGACCCGATTAGCTTGTATAGATTTAAGAGTACCCAAAACTTATACTAAAACAAAAATCAACGCGACACGAAAATGACACGACTAACCCGAATTGCCACCCCTTGCCACGTGTCTGTTTGAAATGATTATAGGCGGCTTTGCACGTATGGTGGTGGGAAACTCAAAAGACGGGTTAAAAGAATTCAAACGTCTATTTTTCAAAACACATCTCTTTTCTTCGTCTTCTTCAAACTTCCGTCTATTCTAGAGAGAGAAACTCTGCCAAAATTCCATTGTTGCCAAGCTTTTCTCCTCATTCCTTTCCTCTTCAATCATCCTCGCTTTCTAGCCACTCCATTGTTACTTCTCTGGTGCGTTTTCTAAGCTTTTCTTTGTACTTCACTGTCATTTTTAATGGCCTCCTCAAGCAATCCTACTACGTCTGCCACCAATACTCCACCTGCCACGACTAGTGCCACCGCTCTGGATGTTGCTCGTTAAGAGCAGCTAAGTTTTTATCGCCGGTCTCCCATCTTTGGCAAGGATGATGAGTTTTCTGATGCATGCAAGACCTGTCATTTTTCAACCAAGTACGACCCTTTGCCGCTGGGTGATGAAGACGAAGATTCATCAAAGTGGGGCTTTCTTCCTCCAGAGGGGACTCTACGCTTCCGGTTGGATCGTGGCGACTTCCCTTACTCCCAGATCGATTTCGAAGCACCTGGGGGATCGCCAACTCATTTTGCTGCTTGGCATGCACACATGCAGAGCTCTCACACTGCAGCTCTTACCAAGGTTGGTCTTCACCGAGCCAGCTGATTTGGGGAGTTCACTCTTTCTAAGCACAACGCTGCACTCCAAGTGTTGGTTTCAGATGGAACGTTACAACTCACACATTCTTTACTGCCTGGGGGGAGTTCACCATTTCGTTGCAGGATGTTTGTGAGCTACTTCGGTTCAAGCCCATGGGTGAGTTTACTTATCATGATGAGGCCTTGTATGCCGAAGAGACCGCTGACCGAGCTGAGCTAGATCGAATTTGCCGCCGTTGCACTGGGTTTTCCAACAAGTCTACTTTTACTCCCCTTATTAGCTATTTTTTCGAAGCTCCTACTGCAAGGGACGTCACTGGTGTTACGGGCCAAGGTAAAGGTACATCTTTGGAACTACCAGCCTATATTCTTGTGCTGCTTTCGCATTTCTTCTTGACTGGAAAACCCAACGACCAGCCCAGGAGGGGCCTTATAAACATTTCTATCCGTTTGGCTAGGGGTTTCAACCTTCCTCTGGCCGCCATTGCTTTGGGGTCCCTCTATACTTGGCTGGATCGAACCCACCTTGACATGGTATGGTCCCTTGGTCGTTACAACTTTGCCAATTTTGCCAATACCGTTATCTTTAGGGGTGTGCAAAAAAACCGACCGAACCGAAAACCGAACCGAACCGAACCGAAACCGGCGGTTTTTTTTAGCCCGGTTCGGTTTGCGGTTTAAGGATTTAAAAAACCGACAATATCGGTTCGGTTGTCGGTTTACACAAAGAAAAAACCGATTCGAACCGAACCGAACCGACATCAATATTATATATTAAAAAACCCTTAAATATCTTTTATTTTTATATCCAAACACCATTAACCAACCTCCAAAACCGACCAAAACCGAAAACGGACCTACAAAAAATCGACCAAAACTGAAAATCGGTTAAAACCGAACCGAAACCGAACCGAACCGAAACCGATGTGAACCGAAACCGGCGGTTTTTTTCATCGTCGGTTCGGTTTCGGTCTGATTTTTTCCAAAACCGAACCGATCGGTTCGGTCTGAATTGCGGTCCAAAACCGAACCGAACCGACCCGTGCACACCCCTAGTTATCTTAACGGGTTTCCTCTATACCCGTTTTCCTGCCATTGCTGCCAAGTTTGTCTCTTATCCCGTGAGCCAAGGCACTAAACCCCCACACCTCTTATGCTTCCATAAAAAACAGAGTCGAAAGGAAATAATGGGAGTTTTTGACCGTTTCGATTCCTTTGTCATGAGGCCGTACGGAGAATCTACCTTTGCCCATTCTTGGAATTTTTTTCCTTTTGCAGCTACAACGGTCACTTTTGTTCCAGTTGTAGAAGATCCTTCGCAGGCCGTGGTACTTTTGTTCACTCCTGGGTTTCTTCCTTCCTTCACAGAATGGGGATATAGTTCTGAACCTTATAAAACCTTATAACCCCGATAGGTGTAGCAGACAGTTCGGGTTTGATCAGGGGGCTCCTCGACCTGTGTTTCAGTTAACGAATATGAGGGCTACTTTTGCTGAGGCTTGCACCTTCTACCTTTTTGCAGCGGTACTTGGCGTGACCTCTACTATGGATGATCGAGTCACCCTCCCCAGTGCTACTAGGAAAGGGGACGTATCTACCTCTTATGCCACCAAATTTCGTTTGATGCAACTGGCCATGATTCGTAAGTTCATACAAAGTCCCCCCCAGTATCCCCCAGTTCTTTTTTTCTCTGCCTTGGAATTGGGCCTCAAAGGCAACTCTATTCTTGGAGTTGAGTTCCCTCTGAGTAAAACTGTTAAAGATCCTCCCCTTGAGCTACCCCCTTATTGCCCAATGATCCCTATTGCCACGCCCAAATCCAAGACCGTTTCAACCCCCAAACAGGCTGCCCCTACAACAGAAGCAGCTTCTGGCGAAGGGCCCTCCCAGCCACCAGCCACCAGCCAAAAAAACTTGGAAGTCCAAGAGTGGGACTTCCTCAAAGTCTAAGTCTCAAACTCCTTTGGAGGCATTCCCCATCGCCTCCCTTCCTCCTCCCATGTCTGCAGATATGAGTGAGGAGTTGAGAAGAAAAGTTCAGGCTGAGGTGGAACGAATAAATGCTGAGTTCCAATGACGCGCTCCCGTCGTTCCTCCTTCTACTACCTTCCCCACTATCTTGGTTGATCCGACGGAACCAGGGTCAAAGAGAAAGAAGGGTTCAAAGGTTCCTCGAAGTACTGGTGCTGCGGGTGCGAGGAAGAAGACTCTAGGTAGGAAACGAGTTCCAGATGTACATCTCCCCCCAGCTCCCTTTATTGCTGCCTCCTCTCCTCCTTCGCCAGTGGTTATATCCTCCCATTCTCCCTCTGGATCCGAGGTATGCATGTGTGTTGTTGTTCTTACTCCCATTTTTCTAAGGCAAGCTACATCTGTTTAACTCTTAACAACTTTGGTGCAGGAGGTTGAAGAAGAAAAACCTAACCCCCCTGTGAGCCCTTTCGTGGGGGGACGTTTCGGTTCCTCTCAGATCGATGTAACTCCTCCCCGTTCCCTTATGATCGGGCTTACTTACTCCCGCCGTTCGGCCTTACAACGTGCGAAGGATGCTGCTGCGGGGGTGATTCCGTTGAGTCTATGGGAATCTCTTCTCAACCAGAGACAACTCCCCCAGCCTTTTCTGAATTATCACCTCAGCCCGAGGTTCTTCTGCCCATCGTTCTAGCTGCAGAAAGTTCCCCCGAGGTAACATATTATCAATCACTTGTTAGGTCTGACGTCTTTTCTCTCTTTCACCCCTTTTTTCTGTTTAACATGCCGAACTTTAATATGTTGGGATGCCTTAGGTCGAAATGGCGCCTTTGTTAGCTAACATTCTTCTTCCTGCTATGTTGACGAGACCCCTAACTGCAGTTGCCCTATTCGGTACCATAACTGAGGTTAGTAACACTTAGAGGTATTTCTCACTTCTTCTGTACTTTTTCCCCATTTCTAACACTTAGCTTCATTTTTGCAGTTTTCTCCAGATCTTGCCCTACCCTCTTCTTTTGGCGGTCTGCATATTCCCAAGGCCAATGTTGATGTTTTTGCCCGGTGTGGTGGTTCTTCTGCATCCACCAACGTTGGGGCATCACTTGGAGGTCGAACGTCCTCTTCAAGTGAGACTCCGATGTTGGCCTTGGTACCTTTTATTGGTGAAGGAGCTTTACCGGACATTGAGGCTTCTTTAGTTGACGTTGCCGTTGGGGCTTCTGAGGAAGTAAGCCTGCCCCTAACAGTTCCCGCCGATATGGCCTCCTTGGTGACTCCCGTTCTTGCTCCAACCACTACTGAGGTACTTCGCTAGTTTCTCGTTGTTTGTCTTTTATTCTTGACAATGTACAATCTAGAAGAGTCTCATTTCTCAAACTTTTTGCAAACTCCATCAATAACGGTGACTTAACAACGAAAACAGTTGTTAAGAATTTTCGCAAACTCAACCTATAATGGTGACTTAACAATGAAAATAAGATTTTCCGCAAACTCCACCTATAACGGCGACTTAACAATGAAAACACTTGCTAAGATTTTTCGCAAACTCCACCTATAACGGTGACTTAACAATGAAAACACTTGTTTAAGGTTTTTCACTTAACTCATTGTTTCTTCTACCTGTTCTCAGGTTGCACGTGAATCTTTTCTGGCGGGAGAGAAATCTCCACCAGTTCTTTCGCCCATCGCTTCACCCCATCGGGAACCCGGTATTTCAGAAGATTCTAGTCACGACGACCAAGGTTCCACGACTGGTGCTGCTGCTGATAGCGAATCTGGTTGTGAGCTTCCTCTGCCCAACTTAGCTCTTCACGACTTTTGCCTCATGGTCCTTCAGCGTTCTCCTAAAATGCCTGCCAGCCATCGTTTGGTAATTGAGCAGCTTGCAAGCCATCATTCTGAGACTTTCACTGTGGATTGTCTACGTTCCAACATCCCCGTAATGAGCTATAGGCTTCGGGGCATGGCGATCGTTGTTGCTGATAGCGTCAGCACTCCGACCGCGAACGTTACCAGACCTCTCCTCAACCAATTCTTAGGCTATCTGAGGGAGTTGGGTCGAGATGGCTTCCGTTTTGACTGGCTGATTGCGCACTTAAAGACTTTGAAGAGCCAACGACTGAATAATCAGAGGGAACTGCTACAAAAACATCGGGAGGATCAACGGGCTGAGGAAGCTAAGTTGGCTGAGCTAGCACCTCTACTTGAAGCTGCCAACAAGGAGGTAGAGGACATCGAAGAAGCTCTGCGTCTGGCGAAACTAAAACGAGAGAAACTCCTTATCGAGCGTACACAAGCGCAAACAAGATTGGAGGTTTCGATTAACGCCCAACAGTCTTGCCTAGCAGCTTCTTTGGGCTTGCCCGGAGATTTTTTCTCTGCCCCAGACCTGTGGTTCCTCTTAGGCCAATGAACTTTTGTATACATTTTCCTTTTTCTTCTTATGTAATTCTTGGGCAGTAGCTCCCATTTTTGTAATGCCCCAAAGTTTATGAATGAATGAAAAAGATGTATGTTTTCCCATGCCATTTCTTTGTGCTGTCACTTTTTGCGTATATTTATATTCATAACAACAGCTAGATATAACAATGGTCTAAACTTAACTGCTTACACATGATAAAATTTCAATCATTTATTGTTAATCTTGAATGGCTTGTCTTCTTCCATCTTAGAAATTAAGCAATAACCTGAATCATGAGCTTCTTTTACAATGAAAGGTCCCTCTCAATTCGCTGCAAACTTAGGTAGAGGAAGTCCCCTGATGTGCTTCACTGCTACCTTCAAAACGAGGTCTCCCTCCACGAACTTCCTTAGTCTCACCAAGTTATCATATGCCCTAGAGAGCTGCTTCGTATACATTTGAAAGTATTGCATCGCATTATATCTGCGTTCGTCCAATGCTTCCAACTGCACATGTCTGTTCTGAGGGAGCATGCTACTTCGCAAGGCATATCGAGCAGAGGGAACTTCCAAATCTACTGGGAGAATCGCCTCAGCCCCATAAATAAGGGAGAACGGAGTATACTCTGTGGGCTTCCTCTTGGTTGTTCGATAGGCCCACAATACAGCTGGTATCTTGTCATCCCACGATCCTGGGAAATCCTCCATCGTTTTAACCAAAATATTAACTAAGGTTTTGTTAGTTGCTTCGGCTTGACCGTTTCCCTTTGGGTATGCACCGTTGAAGTATGATGAACAATGGAGTACTTGTCTGTCAGCATTATTACCTCTGAATTGACGAAGGGGGTTCCGTTATCTGAGAGAATAACCTTTGGAATCCCAAAACGGCAAATGATGTATTCTCTGATGAAATTGCTCACTACCCCTGTTGTTGCTCTTCTTAGTTGTATCGCTTCAACCCATTTTGTGAAGCACTCCGTTGCTACTAATATCTAGATCTTCCCCCTCGAAGAAGGATGTATTGCCCTTACTAGGTCAAACGCCCAAGTGAAAAGGATTAGGCGTCTCCAGGGAGTGTAGATCCACCGATGGGGCATGGATCATATTTCCATGAAGTTGGCAAGCCTTACATTTTCGAACGAACTCAGCAGAGTCCTTTTCCATCGTTGGCCAATAATATCCCAACGTCATCAACTGGTCATACAACTTGGCCCCTCCTATGTGAGCTGGATCGTGCGCCTGTTTGAGGACCTCGGTTGCTTCTTTCTTTGTGATGCAATGCAATGGCCTGTTGAAGTAGCCCCTTCGATAAAGTTGCCCCTCCTGAATGTAGAACCTCGAGGCCCTTCGCTTAAGTCCCATCGCATCAATTTTCTCTATTGGGATAACTCCATCTTTAATGAAGTCAATATAGGGCTGCCTCCAGTCTGATTGAGCTTCAACGAAATGACCATCTGCTGCCTCGAAGAATAGTTGGCACTTATCGCACTTCCGTTGTAGCCCTGCTGCAACCTGTTTCATTCTAGGGCAGAAATATCCCTCCCTTTGAATTCTTCTGTAAAGAGGTATCTCAGTTGTTTCGCAGTGCTCTTCATGTGTTTTCTTCAACCTCCGCTCTGCTTCTTCTTGGCCGATGCATCTTGATAACCATCCTCCCGCGTTTCTGAAATAAAGGTTTCCCTGTTTTGTAAAGTATTGGGCTAGTTCTCTCAGCTCTATCGCTCCTTCCCTAGACTCCAGTTGTTTTCTAATCTCTCCCCTCCAGTCAACGTCCTCCTCCATCGGCAAAATTGTTTGTACTGCCGAGGGAGCTGTTCTTCGTTGGATCACGACTGTAGTTGTATCATTTTTCATGACCATCTTCTGAGCAATGGTGGCATAGGCGTCTGGATGGCGGTTCATCGTTCGGGGATGTCTCTTGATCTTGGTCCGATGGAACTGGCTGAGAAGCCTCTGAATGATTGTTGTGTATGGTGCCAGACTCAGGTGTTTCAACGCATATTCTCCATTCACTTGCTGAATCACTAAGTTCGAATCACCCTTGATGCAAAGTGAACGAATTCCCCTTCGAAGGGCCTCCTGCAATCCCAGTACCAACGCTTCATTCTCTGGTTCATTGTTGGAACAAGGGAAATTTAACTTGTAAGAAAGACAAATTTCCTCCATTCCTCTTGAAAGGATAACCCCTGCTCCTCCTTTCTTTTCTGTCGAAGATCCATCGAACTGCATCGTCCATTCTTCATCGCTTGCATGTAAGTGGTTGGCCTGCAAGTCATCTCCGGGGATACTTTCTTTAGGTGGCTCAAACATCCCGGAGGGGAAGATTGCCAAAAGATCTGCGTACGCCTGGCTCTTGATCGTGCGAGGAACCACACACTTCAAATCATATTCTGAGAAGATGAGGAACCACCTAGCTGCCCTATCAATCAATTTAGTTCTTGCCAGCAAAAACTTAATAGGATCACATCTGATTACAATATGAATTGTAAAAGATAGCATATAATGTCTAAGTTTTTGCGCTACAAAGACTAAGGCTAAACAGTGCCTTTCCAAGCTACTATAGCTGACCTCTGGCCCATGTATGATTCTACTGAGATAGTAGACTGGCCATTCTTGCCAGTCAATCTCTTGCGCCAACAGAGCTCCAACGGATCTCGTGGTGGATGTGAGGTATAGCTGTAGCGGTATTCCTGCCTTTGGGGGAACCATGGCCTGTGGTGAAACGAGCAGCTTCTTCAGCCCAATGAGAGACTCCTGGTGAACCTCCTCCCACTTGAATTTTGTGTTCTTTTGCAAAAGTTGCATCAATGGGTGTGTTATTTCGGCCAATCCGGGCATAAATCTCCTAAGGTAGGAAACTTTGCCGAGGAAACTCTTCAGCTCCTTCGCCGTTCTTGGACTTGGCATCTCCAAGATCTCTCGTTGTTTGTCCTGGTCCATCTGCACCCCCTGTCGATCAACCACAAAACCTACAAATTTTCCACTTGTTACTCCGAAGACACTTCAGTGGGTTCATTTTCAGCTTATACTTCCTGCATCGGGCAAACACCTTCCTAAAATCGCTCAGATGGGACTCCTCCTTGATTTGATGACCAAATCGTCCACATAGAATTCCACAAATTTGTGAAAAAAGTCATGAAAAATGGCCATCATTGTTCTTTGGTAAGTAGCCCCAACGTTTCGTGAGTCCAAACGGCATTACTTTGTACATGAAGTTGCCCAATGGGGTTCTAAATACCGTTTTCTCTGCATCCGTGGGGTCCATCTTGATCTGGTTGTACCCTACATACCCATTCATGAAGCTGTACATCTCATGACCAGCCGTTGCATCTATCAGGCTATCGATGGAGTGTAGAGGGAACTCGTCCTTGGGGCAAGCCCTATTCAAGTTTCTAAAATCCACACAGATTCTTATTTGATTTTTATCTTTTTTTCCCTCCGGAACAATGCTAGACAGCCAGAGTGGGTGCTGTATCGGTTTGATGAACCCTGCCGTTAATAAGCATTGGACCTCTTCCTTGATCTTCAAGTCCAGCTCAGGCTTGTACGTTCTCGTTGCTTGTTTTACCGGGATGGCTGAAGGCATTACGTTCAACTTGTGGCAGCTTACTTCCTCATCTAGCCCTTCCATCTCTGTGTACTTCCATGCAAAAACGTCTATAAACTCCCGAATTAACTCAACCAAGGCCTCTCGTTTCTCCTTTTTGAGATCCTTCGAGATAAAAATAGGCCTTGGATCCTCCCCTTCTTTCGCCAGGTTCAACTACTCCAACTCTTGTGCCCGTGGCTTTGGTTGATCTGCCATATAGTCTGGTTTTTCGGCAACATCCTCCACAAACTCCTGTATGTTGCAGTTGTTTATCACCATACATTGCCCCCGTTGATCCACCAGAAAAGACTCATATATCGGGTCAGCCTCATTATCAGTTTCTTCGGCCGCCCGTTCACACCATTATAACCAATAAACCATCTTTCCTTCTTCGGTAATAACCTTTTTGCACTGTCTACTGGCAGTTGCAACTGCCTTCCTCTTCTTCTCTCTAGAAGCTTCAGCAACTCTTCCTCCTGAAAATCGACTCAGCACACTTTGTCGTTAGACCTCATGCTTCGTTGGATCCATTCTGGGCCTCATTCTGTCTTTGAGCTGTTTTGCGATGTTTTGATGACGAGGGACCACTTGGTGGGCTTCTTCTGCCATCACTCATTTGCTGCTTGCAACTTCATTATTCTGCTCATTCAAGGGCCCCATCCTTTCTCTGATCGAGGGAACCCACGCTCTCTCCATTCTTCTCGTTAGGACTCTGACGTCCTCCTCCAATTCTGTATAAAACGCTACATCTACCAGGTGAGCTTCTTCGACAGCGAAGGGCCTCTTCGTAGCTCTAATGGTCACCTCTGTTCCCTTAATATTCGCCTTGGTGCATTAGTGATACGTCGAAGGAACTAGCCCTTGGTTGTGCATCCACACCCTTCCTATCAACAGATGGTGGGAAGTTGCACTATCTATCACGTGGAATTTGATGTGGGAACTCAGATTTCCCATCACAATCCCAACATTCACATAACCAATGGACTTGGAAGACTGGTTGTCAGATGCTGAAATCACCAAAGGCATGGGGACTGACCTCTCCTCTGGAATATTAGCTGCATGGAAAGAGTTGATTGGCATGATATTGATGGAGGCTCCCCCATCCATAAGAGCCCTTGCAAAGCTAACTCCGTTGATGCTGGTAGTCACATACAATAGCCTATTATGAGGGAACCTTATGGCCCTATCTGCATCGTTGAAAGTTATCTCTGATAGAAACCTCTTTACTAACCTAGCCATGGGTCCCTTCCATCTCAGCGAAGGGACTGTGTTCTTCCTCGCAATATCAAGGATTGCCTGGGTTATCTCTAATCTACTCTCCTTTGGTATTCCTACCTGGTCGAAGAACCAGGCAAACTTTGGGGATTTTGAAACTGCACAGTATTCTATAACTTGACCTACTTCTTCACCTTCAACGTTATACACGTCCTCCACATCTTTAGCACTTGTTTCGTCATAAGCTAACACTACGTTAGCCATCCTCCTAGTGCAATCTTCCAAAGATTCTTCGAACTCCTATTGCTCCGTTGTTAGCTCCCTTACTTTTCTTTCTGCTTCCTCGTCGTAGGCCACCACCAGATTGGCCCCATGTGCTGGGAGTGGATTGTTGTTAACATTTTGCGGAGGGATTTGCAACGTTCCTGCCTTCACATATTTGTCAATGATTATTCTTAGCGTGAAATAGCTCTCCGTTGGATGTTGGATCTTTCGATGAATCTAGCAATATTTGGGATCCGCCCTAGTTGCAGAGTCTGGTTCCCCAACGGGGATAACCTTTGGTTCATACACCGTTCCTCCTTGAACTATAGCGTTGTAACAGCTGACAGCCTCTTTTACTGTACAAGGCAACGGTGGTGGGTCTTCTCTGTCTCTCCCAAACTTCCTCTTGTTGTCCCTCTTCGCTACTTTGCCCCCATCTGTTCTTTCAGTATATCCCACCTGTGGGGGCTGAGACCTCCCTCCCACAGGTTGTATCGGCTGCCTGAACATCATGGGCACCACTACTGGGTTTGGTCGTAAAACCAACGAGATATTCCTTGCTGCTTTTAGGAACGCCGCAAAAGTCCCCTCGCGCGTTTCGTTAATAAGATGGTAGACGTATTTAGGAAGCAGTCCTTCCGCACAGATCTGCAGCAGTTTGGATTCTCTGGCCTCCTCCCTCACATCGAGGGACCTTTCCCTGAACCTTCGAACGTATGCCACCACATCTTCCCCTGGTTGTTGCTTCTCTCTCCCCAGTTGGGTCAAGGTGAACTCATCTTCCTCTAGAAAGAATTTCTGGTCGAACAAAACGTGCATCTCCTCCCACGTGGAAACACTCTTAGGAGCTAAGTGAGAATACCAGGTATATGCCTAATCGGTTAAGGATTTAGAAAATTCCCTGAACCTGAGCTTCTTCTTATTGCAGTGCGCCCCCATATGTTCCACGAAGCGTTTAATGTGCTCTTTCGGGTTCCCACCCTTTCCTGTATATTTTTCAAAGATAGGAGGAATATAATCCTTTGGGTAGGGCTCATCGTTGTACTCCTGGGGGTAAGGCGTCCGTAAGTCGTCATAAACTGAAGCTACCTCGCCAGCAGATTACGAGGAAGCTTGCATGAATTTCAACATCTCTTTCTGCATCTCTTTCCTCATTTCTTCCATAGCTGATGCCGTTGAAGCAACGACCAGAGGGATCATAGGCGGAGCGCCCGTTGCAGCTGGAGAAATCATCACAGTTGGAACGATTGATACTACTGGAGTTCTCACCGTTAGATTTATAACAGGGGGTATACTTGCTGGAACTGTTCTTGTTAGAATTGCACTCGGTGGGGCCGTTGGGGCTACCCCTGGTGTCACGAAGGAGTTGACTTCAAATCCTCCCAACACCGTTGAAGCTACGGGAGTTTGCAAAAACTCGTAAAATCTATTCATGAGGAGTGCCACTTGGGCTGGTCCCAACCCAGCGCTCGTAGAAGCTTGTGTCACCCCTAGGACACCTATCGCCGTTTGAACTGGAGGTACCTCTAGTCGAGGGGCTCCGTCCTTGAAGCCTCCAGCTCTCTCGCCGTCTGTTCTTCATTTTGTTGAACGTCATCAAAGTTAAGTCTTCGATTAACGTTATCCTGCGCCATACTCCTCGCTTAGAAGAATGCCTCCCCAGCGGAGTCGCCAAATGTAAGAGGGTAGTTTAGATTAGATGGAGGCGTAACCTCTTTTGAGTATAGTAATGATAAGTTAACCACCAACACTATTGACTAACTGCAAGACACGCAAACACAACTTAGTGAAGATAAACTCAGTTTGAATTCACAAGTCTCTCGTGTATAAGTCAGGAGATAATAATGAACTTAGAA
The DNA here is from genome assembly GCA_949130495.1 of Sambucus nigra. Classification (NCBI taxonomy): domain Eukaryota; kingdom Viridiplantae; phylum Streptophyta; class Magnoliopsida; order Dipsacales; family Adoxaceae; genus Sambucus; species Sambucus nigra. The sequence continues at coordinate 374,024,842 of OX422214.1, read as the reverse complement.
GCAACTCGCTTAAAGGGAGAGAGAAAATAAGCACCCTAGATACACCTTGGCAGGCAGCCAAACACCCCAACCACCCTCAATGATCTCTGTCAAGTATTAAAATTTCATAATAAATGACAATGGTGGGTGAGTAAACTCTCTGGTTTGTAATAAATCTCTCTCTGATGTATATTCTCTCTAGTAATGACTTCTGAACTCTAAAAAAAGAACATCCTCACCTCAGAGGTGGCTGGGGTCCTTAAATAGCCCCCACACCACTCTCGAGATAACTCAGTCATTGATAACTGTGAAAGACATCCCTCATACTTTATGTCACAAATATTAAATGCCTGATGCCCTAGTTAGCTCCACGTCATAAACATTAAATGCCAAGACATGCCTTTTGCCTAACCACTGTGTGGCTGGTGGCTGTCGTCACAGAGGTGGCTCACTAACTGTCTGATAGCCCCAAATACCACGGTGGTTTACTCAAGTGCAGATTTGACATTGTCTAGTTAGCTAGTGACATCACCTACAGTAGATGTGACATTAAGTAGAGGGTTGTTTGGTCCACAACTCAAACGCCCGATGGAACTCAAGGCTACTCCGTCCGGGGTTCTACGGTCAGGGTCTTTTGGTGTTTTACCATGTGTATCTAAAATAGTCAGGACAAGCCCCAATGGTGCCTCACTTCTCAATCCTCCAAACCAAGTCCCTCTAAAGTTCCCACGGCGAGGTCATTCGATAGAGCATGAAAACTCTCCCAGGCCCAGCTAAGCATGGTCTCTCGCGAGTACCGTTCGACCTCACACTAAAAATCATTATACTCGTTACATCATTACAATCATTATAGCCCATAGTCAATATAAACAAAGATACAATGTGACTATGTAACACAACAAGCTAAAGTATGAGTTGCCACGCTGAGCTGCCTCGTTGAGTTGCCACGCTGAGCTGCCTCACTACCTTAATCTCAAACACTGTTGTTAATGGGGGGATTATCTTTAATCTCAGGATTACCTTCAAGTCCTCTCTACACATAGATAGCAACTCAAGATTACTATTTCCAGAGGGTGAATAAATAGACTTGTAGGAGCTGAAATAGAACCATCCGACCTGGGCTCAGGCATGTATTACGTTGCATATGTGGTACTATACCTTTTGAAACCAAACAAGCCAATTTTCCTGATCTGGTTGGTGCATGGAGTGAGCAACCCTAGGCTAGGCAATGCCTTGGAATGAGCCCTTCACTTATTAAAGAACATCTCAATTTCATCCTCTTGTACATAGTGCTCATTCTAATCAAATATGTATAGAAATTTTCTTTTATTGTTTGGTAATTCAAAATAAGGAAAATTGGTTCCTGACTACCCTTTTCCGGGATTGGGTGATATGTCCTGCTGCTCTTAAAGTGGAATTTGGTTTAATCTTATTCTATGGACATATACCAATATTATCAAAATAGAAATATGACATTCTAACCTTTGTATCGTATATATGCAGATTTATAAATGCGACACACCTTTAATTGCAGATAGATATGACGATTGAAGCATATCTAGAACTCTTGAATAGGGATAATGTATGCTATAGGCAAAGGGGGGAAACTAATCATATAATTTCAAACAACCGTTTGATCATTAGTACTTAAATTTGTAGATATTTTCGTTATTTGATAGCAATGTTCTTGGGGATAGAAACTGGGATTACATCATAATGGTAATTGAATTGTGAGCATTTACGGTGCGTTAGTGGAACGCATGTTAAGGGCATCTAGAAGGTTGTAGAAACAACACAATATATCGAATTTGCTGAGGAGAACTTTTTGGATAGCATGAAGCATTATTTAGGCCCCATTTTCCCTTTAGAGCCTACCTAAGTAATACGGATACGGCTTCATTGAGTTGATTTAGTGGAATTGAGCTTGTTGCTTTTGCAAGGCACTTATAGGGCTTTAAAAAAAAATTGTTCGTTCTGATCCTAATCACAAAGACATTGCTAGTAAAACTAATTCCAAATTAAATTTGAAAAAAAATACTTGCATTGAATTTAAATGTCCAGTTGGAGTCCGAGTTTTTATTTTATTTATTTCCCCCAATTTCTATAATTTCTTGGTTGAATTTTGAAAACCCTTTCCTGCCTTAGATATGACATGGTCAGTTTTTCCTTCTCTAAACTTAGACAGAACCGGACTGAAAAACCATCGGTTTAGGCTCGGTTCAAGCCGGTTTCTGGTCGGGTGGCTTTTTTCAACACCCCTAGCTATTTTTATTATTTTTGCAAGTAGTAACAGCTATGTCAAATGACCTTATGGAGTGACAAAAACCCTGCTTATTGTTAGCATGTTCCGGAATCTAGGCGTCGGCTCTATCTTTAGAAGCGAGGCACCGTAGACTTTACCAATAATCGCCTCATCTTAAAGATAATTTTTGTGATGTATTGGCTTACCAATAATGGTGCCGCATTATGGTATTTATTATCACCTAATAGAAGTGTCTAGAAGTACACGGTAAAAAATAAAAGAGAAGTCATAGAAAGAGTCAAAATAACTAAAGCCCAAAACAGGTGGGCCCTATAATAAAATACGTAGCACTAATCTGATATCCAACACTCCTCCTCAAGCTGGATCAAAGATATCCACCAAGCCCAACTTGCTAATATATGAGTGAAGCAAAGAGGATCCAATCGCCTTAGTGAGACAATTTGCAGTCTGAGCTGATGAAGGGACGAATGAGGGAAGAATGATGCCTGTAAAAACTTTCTCCCGGAGAAAGTGAATATCCACCTCAATGTGTTTGGTTCTCTTACGAAGAACCGAATTAGATGACAACATAATAGCTGATTTGTTATCACACAACAAATCAGAAGGATCGTCCTCAGTAAAGCCTAGCTCACCCAAAATCGATCGAAGCCACAAGAGCTCACATGTACCATGGGCCATAGCACGGTACTCTGCTTCTGCTGAAGAATGAGAAATAACCGCTTGCTTCTTACTTTTCCATGATATGAGATGAGAACCATAGAAAGTACAAAAGCCAAAAGTAGAACGCCCATCAGTCTTGCATCCCGCATAATCAGCATCAGTGAAGCAAGAGAGACCCCTTTGGTCTCCTGAAGCATAGAAGAGACCAAGACCCGGTGAAGACTTGAGATACCTCAAGATATGATGAATAGCATCAAGATGGCCGGTGCGAGGAGTATGCATGAACTGACTAACAATACTCACAGCAAATGCCAAATCAGGACATGTGTTGGTCAGGTAGATGAGACGACCAACCAAATGCTGATACCTAGACATCTCAGAAAGTAAATCCCCAGACTCGGTCATTAACTTCACATTCGGATCCATAGGAGTAGAAGCTGGACGACAACCAACCATCCCTGTATCCTGTAACAGATCAAGAGCATACTTCCTTTGTGACAAAGAAATCCCACGACAAGATCTCGCCATCTCAATCCCCAAAAAATACCGAAGAGGACCCAAGTCCTTAAAATAAAAAACTGCTTCAATGTCCTTTACCTGGGCAATCCCCTCTAGATCATCACCGGTAATAATGATATCATCAACATAGACCAAAAGGATAATGCACCGATGGTCAGGTTGAAGTCGAATAAAGCAAGTATGATCGGACTGACGTTTTAAAAACCCCATAAAAGTAATCACCCCACTGAATCGGCTAAACCAAGCTCGGGGAGACTGCTTCAACCCATATAAAGTTTTGCGAAGATGACAAACCTTGCCCATATACTCCCCCTTAGCCCGAAAACCGGGGAGAGGAGCCATATAGATAGTTTCAGTAAGATCTCCATGAAGAAAGGTATTCTTAATATCCAATTGATGCAACCAAGAGTGTGAGGCGACAAGAGATATAAGGAGACGAACATAAGTCATTTTAGCAACCATGGCAACGGTGCCCAGAATCTGAGTAAAGCCACGTGCCACAAGACGAGCCTTATATCGCTCAACGGAGCCATCAGCCAGATATTTAATACTAAACACCCATTTGCAACCAATAAGTTTCTCCCCCGGAGGAAGAGACACTAATTCCCAAATACCATTGTTTTCCAAGGCATCCATCTCAATTTTCATGGCAGCTACCCATTTCGGATTCTGGAGAGCCTCATGCAAAGACTGGGGAATAGAAATAGAGTCAAGGCAACCCAAAAAGGTACGATAGGACTCTGAAAGACCTGCATAGGAAAGATGCTTGAGAATAGAATGGTTAGTGCTACAAGAGTTAACATAACGAGCAGGAAGACGACGATCACGAGTGGGATAACGGGACTGAAAACCTGCAAGAGGTGATGGAGGGGGAGTGAAAAATAGAAATAGTTGGAGTGGGGAAGGAGTAGAAATAGTACCTGAGTTCGTAGGAGGAGGAGACAGGGGCGGCCGAGGGCGACGAGCATAGACCTGCAAAGGGAGTTCCTCAGGAAGAGGGAGAAACATCCAATAAAGGGATAGGACGGGCCACCGAAGAAACCTCCTCAAGAGGAGGGAATGGGGGTGGCGGAGTAGCAGACCTACCATAAAAGGGAGTATCCTCATGGAAGGTAACATTGCGATAGTGATACATACGTCGAGAGAGAGGATCATAACATTTATAAGCTTTAGACATGGTAGGATAGCCCACAAAAATACATTTAATTGCCTTATCATCAAGTTTGTGACGTGAGAGGCGTCGATCCTGAACATAGCACACACACCCAAAAACCCGGGGTAATATAGGAAAAAGGGGGGCAATAGGAAAGATAGAGTGAAGAGGTGTTTTGCCATTTGAAACTTTGCTTGGAGTGCGGTTAATAATAAATATGACAGTGAGAAGAGCAAGGTGCCAATAAGATTTAGGAACATGCATACCCCGTAAAAGGTACCGAGCTATTCCCATTAAGTGACGGTTCTTACGTTCCGCCATCCTATTTTGCTCTGGAGTGTAGGGGCAGGTAAGTTGGTGTAAAATGCCCTTTTGGTTAAGTTGTGAACGAAAAGCATCAGAAACATACTCCCCCATTATCAGATCGAATGTTACGAACAGTGGTGTTAAATTGTGTTTTAATCATTTGGAGGAATTGAACAAATAAAGGTAACACCTCAGATTTATGTTTGAGTAAATATACCCACGTACATCTAGAGAAATCATCAATAAAAGTGACATAGTACTTATGATCCGATAAAGCGTGACAGGTGAGGGTCCCCAATCATCAGAGTGAATAAGATCAAACGTACCAGGTGCACGACTCATATGGGAAATATAACTAGTACGAATATGTTTAGATAACTCACAAGTCTCACATGTAAACCTTTTGTCTTTACAAGTTTTAGACAAAGAGGAAAAAAGTAAACATAAGTACTGAAAATTGTCATGTCCTAAACGAGCATGCCACAGATGCAAAGTTTGTAAGGAAACATCAAAAGCAATGGCCTCAGTGGAAGCAGAGGCAGGAAGTCCAGAAACAAAAGTAGTAGGGGTAGGAGGATCCCCAAAGTGGTATAGGCCATCGTGCTCATATACCCTGCTAAAAATCCTCTCCGAACTCAGATCCTGCAAATAGCAATGCGAGGATAAGAATATGACAGCACAATTGAGATCTTTACAGAGTTGACGAACAGAGATGAGATTAAAAGAGAGTTCGAGAACATGCAATACAAAAGATAAAGTGAGAGACAGATGTTTCCCTTGCTACAAATACGAGCAAGTGAACTATCCGCAAGACACACACTACGACACACAGAGGTAGTGGGGGAAGTAAAAAAAGATAGTTCATCAGTCAGATGATCAAATGCTCCAGAATCCAAAACCCAAGTAGGCTAACATGAAAAGCAGATGAGACACCTGAAGTAATAGTGGCAATGGGAGTAAAGTGCCCACGAGAGCTCAACTGTGCCTGGAGAAGATCAATCTGAGCCTGAAGATGACTGTCATCCTTGGGAGCACTAGGAGAAGAAGAAGTGGAAGCCTCAACAATGGCAGCAGTCCTTGGAGACCAGAGTGTTTGGCCTTAGCAAACTTCTACCTCAACTCGAGATGACGTTTGAAGCATCGGTCTTTGGAATGGCCAACAACTCCACAATGATGACATGTCAGTCGTCCGTCACGAGTAAGGGAACCGGTATGAGCTGTAAACGCCATCTGATCAATAGGAGGAGATTGAGCCCGGACAGCAATCTGAGAGGTCTGAGATAACTGGAGACGACGCTCCTCTCCATCCACAATAGCAAATGCCTCTTGAAAGGGAGGCATAGGAGATGCGTTTATGTTTTGAGCACAGAGAGTATCATACTCAGATCGTAACCCCATAAGAAACTGATAAGTGTGCTGACGATCCAGACGCTGACTCAATATAGAAACAGCCTTAGGTGGAAAGGCAGAGAGAGTCTCAAACTGGGCCAACTCCTCCAAGCGGCGTAATAGATATCCAAAGTAATGAGAAACAAAGACGTTGAGCGATTCCTGTGAGGCCTGAGCGATTTTCCATTAAAGTTGGAATACTCGGGCATCATTACGAGCGTGAGCATACATCTGATTAAGAGCCTTCCATAAGCCTGAAACAGACTCATAGAACGTGAACATAGTATAAATGCGCTCCTCCATGGAATTGAACATCCACCCTAAAATCGTGCAACAGTCCATTGCCCATTAATTAAAAATGGTAACATCCTTAGTATCCGGTTGGGTTTCAGTGCCCAACAACCAACTAGTCTTTCCTTTCGACCAAATAAATAGACGAAGAGATCTAGGCCACGAGTTAAAATATGTTCCATTCAATAATACACTAGTCACCCCGATGAGTAGGTGTATGTTGGGTAGAAATGACATCTTTTGGACCATTCAACTCAGCCATAACTTCAAAATATCCAAATATACCTCAACAAATACACAAGAAAGGCCAAAAAATTGGCAATGGGGTAATCAAAAAAATTCAGCAGCGAAGAGGGGAATAAAACCCACACAAATAAGGCCAAAAAATTGGCAATGAATTAATCAATCAAACTCAGCAACGTAGAAGGGTATAAACCCTCAAGACATCAAAAAAAGGCAAATTAATAGCCTACTTCATGGGAATAAAATCCTACAACAAGAGGAAATAAAACCCCCAAAATTAACAAGAGGGTATAAACCCTATATCAAGGTTGACTTACCCAATCAAACCAGCAAAAATGAGTTGCCCTAAGTGGAGAAAGAAACCCACTAATGTGTAGAGAATAAAACCCACGGATCCCACCAACAAATACAACCTTAGGTCGGCCATATCTGGTAGAAGGGGTGCCGGCCAGATGAGAACTCCGGCCAGAAGGAGGGCGCCGGCCAGACCTAGTGAGGTCGGCTGCTTGGGGCTAGGGTTTGATTTCTAGGGATGAGTTTAGGGTTTGATTTAGCTTTGATACCAAGATAATTTTTGTGATGTATTGGCTTACCAATAATGGTGCCACATTATGGTATTTATTATTACCTGTCTAGAAGTACAAGGTAAAAAATAAAAGAGAAGTCATAGAAAGAGTCAAAATAACTAAAGCCCAAAACAGGTGGGCCTTATAATAAAATACGTAGCACTAATCTGATATCCAACACTTAATATGTTGGTCTGCATGGGTTACTGATTTAGAAGCCCTGCCCATTGTTAGCCAGTTCCGGAATCTTGGCCTCGGCTTCTATCTTTAGAAGTGAGGCGCCGTGGACGTTACCTATAATAGCCACATCTTAATATGTTGGTCTGCCCCGAAGGCGGATCCATGTGAAGAATATGGTGGGCAATTTCCCTCCTTAGGTTTTAGGACTTTTTAAAATTTGTATTATAGTGTAAAAATCTTACAAAACCAGACCAAATTTTGAAAACTTCAATATTTTGCTCACCTTGATTCTTAGATAACATGTTCGTATTACACTTTTCCCACCTTAATCAAAATTCCTGCATCTGACTGCAGGATTGCTGAGTTAGAAAATACACATAATCAACCACTTCGGCACATCTTGTTCCTCCATCATGGAACTTTCATGGTTTCTGGAAAATCATAATGTAATTGATTAATTTTTTCTCGGTTGTAATTTGTACTACAAGCCTAAAAGGAGGAGCATCTATTTTCTCATGGGACCGGACATTTTCCTTTTGGCACCCGAAGTTTAGGGAGAAATCTGCTATATCCCCAAACTTTTCAATTTTGATTTTGGCCCTGTTTTGATGGTTCCTTGAGTTGACAGTTACATGTCGTAGCAAATGACTAAAATATCTTTAATTTAACCCCCATTGTTTTATACATGATTAGACTTAAAACACCCATTATTTAATACATAATTTGACATTGACTGGGGATATTTAGTCATTTATTATGATTGTAGGGTCAAATGGAAGATGAGTGAAACAATGGGAGCCAAAGTCCAACAACTATAAACTTTGGGGATAAATTGGTTTTAACCTAAACTTTGGGGAGAAATGCCAATGATCCAGGGGTAGCCTAGTGTCATAGGCTCTTACCTCACAACTTAGAGATCAAGAGTTCGAATCCTCTTGGGTCCACCTCTCATAGTGTGTCCTTATACGTGCAGATTGGAGTGTCTAAATGTATCCTTGGATTAGCAAGTTGCTCTAAGAAGATTGGAGAGTCTAAACTATTCCATGAGGATTAGTTAGGGGCTCTAAGAGGCTCGTATACCAGCACTTATCCACCCTCCTCTCCCCTCCCCCCCCCCCCCCCCCCCCCCCACCCCCCACAAAAAAAAAAAAAAACCCACCACCACCACACACACACACACACACACACAAAAGAAGATGCCAAATGACCCTTTTCTCATTAATAAGGTATTTATCGAAAAGACAAGGGGAAACCCATTGTATGAGGGGATATACTGCTACCATTTCCATAATCTGAATTTGAATTTTCTTCATTCTCCTAGTAAGAATAGTTAGACAACATATATCTGTTGCTATGATGCTGTTTGAAAAATATGTTTTCAGAAACAGGAGTTTTAACGCCCGAGCGTAATTCAGGTTGTCCATCACTATGTTCAAGACGTAACTGGTGTTTTTGATCTTTCATTAATTGAGGACTTATTCTGTCAATAAAAACAGAAATTTTGAAACTCTGTATATTAATCTTCTTGGACATATGTAGCTAAAGGTGATCAGCCTTTGGGGTGTGGTTGAAAGAGCAAATCGGACATGAGTATGCTGGTGGGGACATGCTTCAGCCAAGGGAAAATGATATTCCGGCCCTGTTTCTGGTCTTGGTCGTGCTTCCCCTTGTTGCTTACGTCGTACTAGGGAAATGGAGTGAGGCTGCAAAGAAGAAAGAGAGGATAAGTTTGCTTGCTCAGTTGGCTGCTGAAGAAGCTTTTAAAGCAGAAGTCATGACTGTTGCTGTTATTCCGCATGTACCTTTTTCAAAGAATGAGACCCATGAATGTGCCAGATGCCATGGTCCAGCTACAACCCGCTGTGCCCAATGCAAATCTGTTCGGTATTGGTATGTTTCATTTCCTAAATTTGGATTTAATTTATCTATTTTTTTTAAAAAGAAAAAAAGTTGATTCAACTATGTACTTGAGTAAAGAATGAGAGTGTATAGCTAGAAACGAGCTCTTATGATGTATACTCACTTGCATAACGAAAGACACAATAAACTAATTCGATCAAGAAGCTCTCAGTAATAGATAATCGGATTACTCAATGGGGCAATACATGTATTTATAGGAGACAGCGAGAGAGATTATTCATGATGCCCATCTAGAAAAAGAATGTGCTGGAACCAAGGTTAGCATTGGCATAAGCATTTTAATGACATAAGCAATGACACCATTCTATTAACCAACTCTTTTATTTACATCATTTTTAGTCTTGAAGATATATATAGATAAAAAAGAGCATTCTGAATATGAAAACGGTTTTTCCACAAAGTTTAAGCCAACTATAGTTCTTTTCTTATTTTTACTTTCGGTGATTGATTTCCTAAAATGCTAAGGCACGTGGATATCCCCCTAAAGACATTTTAGAATAATCTATGGGCCATTTCCTTTCTCATACTCCATCCTATTAAAAATCCTCCACCCCCCCACACACAAACACAAACACAAACACAAACACACAAACACATACCAAAACGCTTTTAGGCACATTGATTATCAAACCCGGACATCTTTCATTTAGGGGTGAGCATGTGTAGGTTTGGTTCGATTCCATACCTGAAACCTAAACCAAAGCCTATGTACTTCAGTTCCGTGATACTGGAACTCTTTGAAAGAGCCGCTTGAGATCCGACTAATGGTATCAGAGCCAATGGTCATGGGTTCAACTCTTGTTCGTGTCATTTGTTGGGTAATTGTGTTGGAATGAGAGTACAACAAATTCCTTGCTCCGGACAATGATGTTGAGTGAACCTGTAAAAAAGTAAAGGGTTTTTCTCCTTAACACCAGTTGGTTTTTGGTGAGATGTGAGATCCAACTAGAGGAATCATAATCATACCAATCATGTAATGAACGAAACGAAACCAAACCAGCCGTGACTCGGTTTTTTTTTGTTTGGGTTGCTTCAGGTATGTTCACAGTTCTATCTATTTTATAAACCAAAAACAGTAAATACCAAAGCAGCGTATTATGCTGAATTTAAACACAAATGTATAACTAAGTCACCATTAAAATTAACAATTAAATGGTTACATATTCCACTACTTCCAAGGTTTAGCAGTTAAGCTAACACTTCAAAGAACATAAAATGTGTTTACTAATGGTTAATTATTCCACTACTTCCAAGTTTTAAGTGCCAAGTGCCAGTCACAGCACAAATATTAACAGTAAAATGTTAAGAGTGCACAAACTAACAAATCCAATGGATTTCAACTCTCAAGCACACTAGTCAGTAGTCTACTTAGTAGTCACTAAATATCAAAAGAACAAAAAAAAATGCTCCAACATTAGCAGCTTGTCCTTCCAAGTCCAACAGTAGCAGCTCCAACATTAGCAGCTTGTCCTCCATGTTCATGATCAGTTGGCTAACTGTAAATGGAAAAAATGTGTATTAGAATAAAAAACTGAAATATAAGCTAAATATATGAAACAAAAAACAAACTGGAACAGAGCTTGGAAATTTGAAACCGAAAACGAGAAAACTGTGAATTCTAACAAAAAAAGAAAAAAAACTGAAACTGAAACTAAACTTGGAAATTGCATTAGAACCTATAAATCTCAAACAGCCCCATTTCATTACCTCAATAACTTGTATAAATTCTGAACTAAGGTCCCCATGGAGCCTAGGCGCCAGGCGAGTCACACGCCTGATCGAAATGAGGCATTAAGTCCTTAAAACATGAAAAGGGTTGTATATTTATAATAATAAAATCATATATGATCCAAAATTTGAAATAAATAGCATAAATGACTACTATACACGGTTATGAAGAGACACATCAGAAGATAGAGCTTATACAACCATATGAAAAAATAAATATATAAATATCAAATTTATTTAACAATTTAATTATCTAATAATCAACAAAAGAAAAGATATTGATATATTTGAAAAAAAAGGTACTCCGATGTGTGAAAAGAATAATCAAAATCAACATATAAATTGTTTTAAGATATTTAACTTGTTCGTTTCTTTTGCCTAAGTAGGGACTATTGAGAAAAAGAAAGTTTCACTAGGAATCAAGGACTTGCATTGGTTAGTTTTATGGTGGGAAGTCGTCTAATCTTTCATATTCAGTTGTAAAATATGTAAAATCAGAACATTGGTCCATTATTGTATTGGTGGCATTATTCAAAAGAATTTAACGAGGCGCGCCTCAGGCGCACTTTGGGTATGGAGCTTAGGTGCACAAGGCGCTCGCCTTATTGAATGGGCCTTGTCTGAGTGAGGCAAGACGCCGATGTTACGTCTAGGCGAGCCTGGAGCCTAGGCGCACCTTTAACAACAGTGACTGAAACTGAAACATAACGTCATAAACTTATGAAATAAAATTTGAACTAAAATTGAAATCAAACCCAACACATACCACTTACATCAGTCAATAATTTCGAAGGCATTTGGGAATGCACGAGCCAATTAGGGGTCCTCTATGATGGCTGCTACACACACAAAAAAAAAAATATTAGGGCATAGCATGTAAACTCTAAAGCACGAATGGGAATAATATATTAATCTCTAAAGCACGAATGGAATAATATATTAATCTCTAAAGCACGAATGGAATAATATATTAATCTCCAGGCTGAAAGATCTTTCAATCTCTCTTCAAATTCGATTTGAATTGGTGACGCCCGCAACCAATCTTGTGTATTCTACTACTTTGGTAGTTAAGGAACTACAAAATTGGTGAGTTTACGCCCTCTAGTGCTAACTGTCGACTCCATGGATGGCGGAGTAGCCAAAATATCACGAGCCATTGTAAAGAGTATTAGATACCTACAAGAGTACACTTTCCACCATTCTAATATATCAAATTTGGGATCTTTTTCAACTCCTTCATCTAAGTATCAATCAACATTAGATTTGGAATCGATAGTTTTGTGATCCAAATGTTTTAGAAATCCTGTTTGAAGATAATTCACTTATTCACCATCAACTTCCCCTTGCTCAACCTCCGTGACATTCGAACCTTGACTTACTTTTGTTGATTGTGAATTATTAGTCTCGAAGACTTGGTATTGGATGTACATTTTATTTAGGGTAAATTACACCAAACCCCTATCTCGGGTTTACCGTTCACCCTCCTCAACTAAAATACCTGACAAACTCACCCCCTAATTTATCAAATCGTTTCAAATAAACCCCAAAACTAGGTTCCTGCTTTTTTTGGGCGTAAATGGACACAAATTCCCTTAGCCCAAATTTGAACACTTTGTAAAGAATTTGAACACACACTCAAATGCCCTCTATCTCTCTCCACAAACCAACACAACCCGACACCACCAATCTCAATCCAAAACACCATTTCCAACTAACGATATCTACTTGCCGACATCCACCTATTCAAGGATGGTAATGGAGAACTTTAGCCCCACCAGAGATTACCCATTTTCCTCTTTACTCTTGCAAGGATGGTAATGGAGATAAACTGACTCTGGCCAATGAAGATACTGGTCAAATCTTCTTACTTATTTCCAAAGTTCTCCTCCTTGGCTTCATAAACACATACGGCCCCATTACCGCCTCCTTTGCTTGGCCCACCCAAACTTTACCTCATCAATCCCCCACCACCACATCAAGAAATTCCATATTGGGTTTCACAGAAAGCGATCCCCTACATACTTGTTCACCGAAAAATGATGCCTAGTCTTTTTCTTCCATGTTGTCCCCGACACACCGCCCCAACAACTCATCAACTGGTTAGAGTCTGCGTAGGATCATGATTCTGATTCTCTCATCCCCCTCAAATTCATCTGCAACTTGAGTGGTGTGAGAGGCACCAGAAAATCTGGCAAGGGTACTACGCCGTTGCCTTATGGCCCCACCACCACCACCCTAATGATGATGACTCCGGTTTTGTTGAGTTGGGGTTAGGGTTGGGGAGAGATGTGTGAGGAAGCTTTGGGTGGTTTTAGGCAGTGGTGGAGAGAGAGAGAGAAAAGGATGAGGGTGAGGGATTTGGGTGTGAAAAAGCAAGCTCGTAATTTCCTTTTTATGTGTAAAACATACAAACACGATGCGGAAGCGTTGAAAGATGGTTCACAAAAAAAACACAACGAATTTTAATTTCTTCAAGCAAAATTAAAATTGCAACCAAGTGAAGTAAGATTAAACAATTAATATATTCACTTAAACCAATTCATTAATCCAAGTCCTAGAATTTGCCTAAGTCATATTTATCAATATTAGTAAATTAGGCGAAACCAAATTTTAGCAAAAGACTTGAATTAAACAAACTTTACCCAATATTTAATTTAGTCCCAAATTAAATGAGTGTGATAATTTAAACCGAATTTTATCTTGAATTATTCTAAACATGCGTTCTAAATTATGAAGCAAGATAAAATAAACAATATCACACTACGCCGCGATGTACGAGGAAAAACCCAAGACGGGAAACAACCTCGCACGGCCCTAGCCACAAATCCACTAGATACGGAATTACAATTACAAGACAGATAGACTTACAACGACTGACTCGATCCCTCTCAAGCCTCGACGCTTCTTCTTGTAGAAACCTCTTCCTAGCGAATAACCTTGGAACACCACCGCGGTCTCGGAATCCACCGATAGGACTTTATATGGTCACCGTCACCCGAGCATGGAGCCTTTCTCCAAGTGGGTAGAATCACAACAAAAAGGCTTCTTCTTTGATGGATGTAGAAGCAAACCAAAACTTCTCTTCTTGAATTCGGTAGAGATAAAACGGTGCCAAAACTCCAAGCAATTTGATATGTATATAAGAACTTGGATAAACAATATGGGTGTATAACACTAGAGTGACAAAATATTTTCTCTAAAAATCTCACTCAAAACATGAACATTTTCCTAAACAATTTTTGCTCTCAAACTCTCTGTAAGAGATAAACTAGGTTGGAAAAGTTTTGAAAATGTTAAGTTGGAAAATGTCATTCCCGCACCTATTAAAGTCTGTAAAAGTTGGTTAAAAACCAAGTGGGGAAGTGGGTGAAAAACTGCCAAAAACTGTTCCCGCCTGACAGCTCGTTCGAACGACATTTCGTTCGAACGAGACTTCTAACGACGCACCAGTATGGACTTCGTTAGAATCTCGTTAGAAACCTCGTTAGAACGAACAATCTCGTTCGAACGACATTTCGAACGACGGACCAGTATACCTTGGTGGGAACTCGTTGGCAAACTCGTTCGAACGAAAAAACTCGTTCGAACGACATTTCGAACGACTTCCAGAAATTTTGTAAAATTCGATTTTGGCCCAGAAACTTTATATACTTTAATTTAAAGTTCTAATTAATTTTTTCTGAAAATAAAAACGCAGTTTATATTAAACCTAACACCCAATAAACTTTGTTCCAAGCTCCTATATATATATAATTGCATTCATACCTTGGGAGCATGGAACTATTGTTGATGACGTAGAAACGAGGCACGCAAACCGGCATATTTGATGAAGCTGTATATTCTTTGCCGCTACGTCTTCAACAAACACTTCATAGGCTTGAGAGTATTACAATTACATACTATCCTATGAATAAATGTTTTTGTCCGGAATTGAGCCAAAACTATATATGGACTCAATTGGAAATTTGTGTCCTAACAGGGTGGTTTTAGCAGTTTTCAGCTTTTTTTTTTGGGTTTTTATTCTATTTTTTTTATGTTCCTGGTGTAATTTTGTCCATTTACTCCCCCAAAAAGTGACAGTTTAGGGTGTGAGTTTGTCGTGTATTTAGTTGAGGTGGGTGAACCGTAAACCCGAGGTAGTTTAGGAGGGTTTGGTGTAATTTACCCATTTATTCTACTCTCCAAATCACTAATCTTCTCCTGTTATAAACCTTTAAATAGCAAAACCTTATATACCCCAACTAGTATCAAAGATCTAAAACCATTGCAAGCAACATCTTAATTTAGCGATATTCACCCTGCATTTTCGAATCTTTCTTTTCTTTATGCCTTCATACTCAAACGAAGATCACTATGCTTAGCCCAATCACATAAAAGAGTTTGCATTGCATAAGTTTCATGAAAATAAACATTTGCGGTGACATAAAGAGACCCCGATCAACGTTTAGTGATATCATAAAAAACTTTAAGAAATTTGGTCATCCAACCTCTCAAATACCCTTTGGAACTTAAGTACGGTGTCCAACATATGTGTGGTTCTATCTCGTAGGGACATCTAGACACAATTTTCATTTGGAGGAGATTTTTTCTTGCTCACAACAAGAATTGATTGTTGAGCTCTTTGTGGTGAAGTCCTAATGTACCTCACAACCCCTCAAATTCGAGTAATATGCTCTTCTACATCTTTTATACCAATTAAATTCATGATGTGAGCACAACATCGCATTTGAAAGATATCCCCGTAAAAAACATAGGCATTTATTTTAAAGCTTTTTCTTCATGTAGGCAATAGCTGTATCATAATTGACGGTTCTTGTGAAGAACTTCTCGATTCCCCACTGATTCATGCAACACTCAACCGCTTGTTCAATGGAAAAACCCTTAAGACTAGTAACTACAGACAAACTTAGGATTCTTTTACGCAATTTCCAACCACTATCAATAAAATGTTGTGTAAGAACCATGTAACTCATATTTTGCAATGAGGTCCACGTATCGGTGGTGGAGCAAATTCTTCGAGTTGCACCGCCTAAAGATTTTTCAATTCGTTCTTTAGTTTAGCAAACAAATGTAAACAATCTCTTGTTACTCTTTTTGGTGATGCACATTGGAACCTAGATTTTGAAACACTCAAAAAGTTCAATTCTTTACGTTCAAGAAATTTTAATGGTAGTTCATCTATAATTTCCATTTTTGCAAGTGCATCCCTACATATGTCTTGATCGAAATTCCAAGAAACTAACTTGTTCTCCTTTTCTTGGCTTGATCAAATTTCTAAGAAACTGACTTGTTCTCCTTTTCTTGGCTTTCTTTTTAAAATGCAAGTTGTTTATGTTTTTGTCCTTATTGTAAGGATATTGTTCAGTTTACTAGGTGCTTACGGAAGGTTCTAGCGCCATACGTCGTACAATAAACATATTCTGTTGAACAATAAGTGCAAACAAGCTTATTGGGGTTCCCACCATCAGCATTTGGAATCTTTTTAAAATGGTCCCCAACTTCAGAAACTGTTGGTTTTTTCTTCTTAGTATTTACCTCTGAATGTTATATAACACCAGAGGTTGGACAAGTTGGTGCCTCCAAACTACCAGTGAGTAGTGCACTTGCAGAGTTATTTACAAAATTGGACGTCTGAAAAATAAAAAAATAAAAAAATAAAAAAATTAAAGATGAACAAATAAGAAAGTTTCCAGCCCTAATTCGAACAAAGAAGAACAAATGAACAAACAAATACATTTGTCTCTACCCTTTTTGTCAAACAAATATGAAGAAACAAATATTTTAGTATCCAGCCCTGATTCGAATACAAAAAAGAACATATGAATAGACAAATACATTTGTATCAAACCTCACATGAACAAACAAATCTGAACAAGTGTTCCCGGCCCTAATAAAATCAATTAGGAATAGAACATGTATTCTCAGCCCTAACGAGATCGATTTAAAGATGCAAGTATTTCCCGACCTAATTCAAAATCAAAACTCATATGATAAATATGAACAAACTTAGATTAGAACCTCATATGAAAACAAATAAATGCAGACTCCGTGAAGCTGCCTGGTCGGCGAAGAAGAATTCCAGTGAGAACAAGAAATGATATGTGAAAACGGCGAGAGCGAGAAATGAGGAGAAGATTTTTGGGTTTTACCTTTTGCCGAATAAGATGATAAACCCTAAAGTAAAATGTAACATGAAGTCTGGACAAAACTACCCTCTTACGATTTTATTTACTATTTATATATCCCCTTGTACAAATTTTGATTTATAACTGTATGTATATGTGTGTGTGTGTGCGTGTGCGTGTGTGTATATATATATATATATACACACACACCAAGTATACATACCGCTGGCGCAAGCCATTTTTTTTAAAATATCAAAAAAAATATTTTTGAGTTGAGTGTTTTTGTGTGACATTTAAACATTTCAAGGGACCCATATAAAACAAATCAGCTCAAAATAATCTTTTTTGCTATTTTAAAAAAATCGGTCAAACTTTCCTAGATTTTAAAGTGCTTTAAAAACTGCGAAAGTTTGACCGATTTTTTTAAAATAGCAAAAAAAATTATTTTGAGGTGATTTTTTTATATGGGTCCCCTGAAATGTTTAAACGTCATATAAAAAAATTAAGCCGAAAGATAATTTTTTTACGATTATGTAGGAGGGTAGTGAGACTGGGGTCTATGAATAACTGGAAAGGGTGAGGCGTGACCCACTCCAATGGACGCTGTCTGCAAGGTTCTCAAGAACTTCTGGAGCAGCTTCTGATGAGACCTTCTCCTTTTGGTAAAAATGGAGCTCAAGCTGGAACTCCCTCCCTGCAAGAAGATGAACTTCCACAACAATAATAGTAATTTTCTCAAGAGGAGCTCGAGAGTGATGGCTGTCAGTGGGGAGTGAAAGAACAAGGCACTTAGCACTTAGCACTTAGAGAGAGCAGGGAGAGAATACTAGAGAGGTTCTGGTGTGATTTTGACAGAGTGACTTTGCTATTGAGTTTTTCTATATCCTCCCTATGACCTTGCCCAGGGGTCCTATTTATACTTGGGCACTAAGGCTGGGTTGGCACTTTTGGCGCCAAAACTTAGAGGGTTGGTGAGGGACAAAGTCTGCAGTGTACTATTTGTCCCTACCTGCAGGCAGGTCTGCCTGTCCCCTCTGGCAGATGCCCCCTGGTACCGACCAAAGTTCAAAAGAAAATATGTCTTCTAATGGAGACAAAATATCTGATTTGCTAAATATCTTTTGAAACGGTAATGAAAGGTACAAACTTTGTAAACTTGAGGGGGGGGGGGGGGGTCTCGAGGACCACCTCCTCTAAAATATTTGCAAGCTTGAGGGGGGTCTTGAGGACCCCCTTCTAAAATCATTTTTCTTGAGAGGGGTTTAGAGGACCCTCTCCTTTAAAATCATTTTATAAACAGTTCTTTTCTTGTGAGCAGCCAGCCCTTTGGCTGCTCACTTCACTTGTGACTAAGTGTGAGGTGTGTGAGGACTGGCTGACCCTAGGGTCTCCTACTAGTATTCTCTCAATCCTATAGTGCTAAGTGGTTGAGCTTGCTCAACATACCTTGTCCCTCAGCCGCCAAGCCAAAACTCCCGGGAGGTCCCAACTAGCCTGCTTGAGCCCTGCTTTCTCAACTAGGCAACCTGTATAAGAAAGCAAAGTGTTAATACTGTTGTTCTTTTTAAAGAATGACGTTTCATTATGAGGAGTTGCTCATGGTAGCCACTCCCTCATCCTGGCCACCCTGGGTGGGTTCCTTCTCAATATGAGTTTCTGCCGGAACCCTTGCAGTGGCACTTCTCAGATAACATTTCTGTAGTGATCCTTGCAGTGGCGCTGACCCTTGCAGTGGCACTTCTCAATCTTGGACTTCTGCGGTGACCCTTGCGAGGCACCTCTCGAATGTCATTGCTGCAGTGACCCATGCAGTGGCGCTGACCCTTGCAGTGGCACTTCTCAATTTTGGACTTCTGCGGTGACCCTTGCGAGGCACCTCTCGAATGTCATTGCTGCAGTGACCCTTGCAGTGGCGCTGACCCTTGCAGTGGCACTTCTCAATCTTGGACTTCTGCTGTGACCCTTGCGAGGCACCTCTCGAATGTCATTGCTGCAGTGAACCTTGCAGTGGCGCTGACCCTTGCAGTGGCGCTGACCCATGCAGCTGTAGTGACCCTTGCAGCTGCAGTGACCCATGCAGTGGCGCTGACCCTTGCAGTGGCGCTGGGGGTTCCTGCTCAATTATGCGTTTCTGCCGGGACCCTGGGTGGGTTCCTTCTTAATACGAGTTTCTGCCGGGACCCTTGGGTGGTTCCTTCTCAATATGATCTGCCGGGACCCTTGGTGGGTTCCTTCTCAATATTTCCAAAAAAATGTTTTTATTTATATTTTTTTTGTAGGTAGACACCCTTCTACATTAGCCCCTCGTGCAAAGTCTTTTGTGTTGGGTAGACCAAAAGGCTTTGTACGCCATAAATTCAGTTTTTTTTTTGAGGGACCCTAGGGTTTCTTCATCATTCCTCTTAGGGTCATTAAATGTTATGTCATTTCATCCCAAGTTTTGTAAATGAGGCCACTTATAGTGGACCTTCTTATCAGGGTATAAACTTGGTCGGAGGGGTTACTCGCGGTGAGCCCCTCATTTTTTAGCCTTCTTCTATGGCCTTCTACTTTGTTTAAAGGTGCTGCTCATGGTGAACCCCTCGCCCTTGGCCTTTTTTCTATGGCCTTCTATCTTGGGCGGAGGGTTACTCGCGGTGAGCCCCTTGCCCTTGGCCTTCCTCTGTGGCCTTCTGTCTTGGGTGGAGGGGTTACTCGCGATGGCCCCCTCACCCTTGGCCTTCCTCTGTGGCCTTCTGTCTTGGGTGGAGGGGTTACTCGCGGTGAGTCCCTCGCCCTCGGCCTTCTTCTGTGGCCCTTCATCTTGGGCGGAGGGGTTACTCGCGATGAACCCCTCGCCCTTGGCCTTCTTCTGTGCCTTTTATCTTGGGCGGAGGGGTTACTCGCGGTGAGCCCCTCGCCCTTGGCCTCCTTCTGTGACCTTTCATCTTGGGCGGAGGGGTTACTCGCGATGAGCCCCTTGCCCTTGGCCTTCTTCTGTGGCCTTTCATCTTGGGCGAAGGGGTTACTCACGGTGAGCCCCTCGCCCTTAGCCTTCTTCTGTGGCCTTCTATCTTGGGCGGAGGGGTTACTCGCGGTGGGCCCCTCGCCTTTGGCCTTCTTCTGTGGCCTTTTCATCTTAGGCGGAGGGGTTACTCGAGGTGAGCCTCTCGCCCTTAGCCTTATTCTGTGGCCTTCTATCTTGGGCGGAGGGGTTACTCGCGGTGGGCCCCTCGCCCTTGGCCTTCTTCTGTGGCCTTCTATCTTGGGCGGAGGGGTTACTCGCGGTGAGCCCCTCGCCCTTAGCCTTCTTTTGTGGCCTTCTATCTTGGGCGGAGGGGTTGCTCGCGGTGAGCCCCTCGCCCTGAGTTCTTTTTATTAGCATCAAGTTTGGGAAGAGGGGTCACTCAAGGTGGATCCCCTCGCCCTAGGCTTTTTTCTGTCAAACTTGCAATCTTGGGAAAGTGGAGCCACTCTAAGTGGATCCCCACACTCCAAGCTATTTTATTATTTGTTCACTTGCTTGAGGACTTCTCGATATTAGCCCCCTCGTGCAGAAGTGTCTTGCAATGTCGAGAGACTTGTGCACGAAATTGTCGTACCTTTTATTTATACTTGGCAGTTGCTCAAAACTGTTAGCGCTCTGGTGCCCTTAGAGTCTTTGGTGCTAAACTGTCGCACCTTATATTTATCCTTGACACTTGCTCAAGACTGCGAGCGCTCCGGTGCCCTTGGAGCCTTAGGTGCTCAAGTGGCGCACATTATATTTATACTTGGCACTTGCTCAAGACTGTGAGCGCTCCGGTGCCCTAGGAGCCTTAGGTGCTCATTTGGAGCACCTTACGTTTATACTTGGCACTTGCTCAAGACTGTGAGTGCTCCGATGCCCTTGGAGCCACAGGTGCTCAACTGGCGCACCTTATATTTATACTTGGCACCTACTCAAGACTGTGAGCGCTCCGGTGCACTAGGAGCCTTACGTGCTCATCTGGAGCACCTTACATTTATATTTGGCACTTGCTCAAGACTGTGAGCGCTCCGGTGCCCTTGGAGCCTTAGGTACTAAATAGTTGTACCTTATATTTATACTTGGCAGTTACTCAAAACTGTGAGCGCTCCGGTGCCCTTGGAGTCTTAGGTGCTAAACTGTCGCACCTTATATTTATACTTGGCAGTTGCTCAAAACTGTGAGCGCTCCAGTGCCCTTGGAGCCTTAGGTGCTAAACTGTCGCACCTTATATTTATACTTGGCAGTTGCTCAAGACTGTGAGCGCTCCGGTGCCCTTGGAGCCTTAGGTGCTAAACTGTCGCACCTTATATTTATACTTGACACTTGCTCAAGACTACGAGTGCTCCGGTGTCCTTGGAGCCTTAGGTGCTAAACTGTCGCACATATACTTATACTTGGCAATTGCTCAATGTTGTCAGCGCTCCGATGCCCTTGGAGCCTTAGGTACTAAACAGTCGCACCTTATATTTATACTTGGCAGTTGCTCAAGACTGTGAGCGTTCCGGTGCCCTTGGAGCCTTAGGTACTAAACTGTCGCACCTTACATTTATACTTGGCAGTTGCTCAAGACTGTGAGTGCTCCTATGCCCTTGGAGCCTTAGGTACTAAACTGTTGTACCTTATGTGTATAATTGCACTTGCTCAATACTTTGAGTTGCTCTTTTTTATGTGAGAACCTTAAGATTGAACTTCCCATTTCTAACTATGGGGTATTTGCATATGAGATGAGCAAGTTAAAATTTTGAAACTGCCCCTCTAACTGCGGGGTACTTGCATATAACTGAGCAAGTTAAAATTTGGACGCTGCCGGGGTACTTGCATATAGCTGAGCAAGTTTAAAATTTTGAAGCTGCCCCTTTAACTGCGGGGTACTTGCATATAACTGAGCAAGTTGAAATTTGGAAGTGGCCCCTCTAGCTGCGGGGTACTTGCATATAATTGAGCAAGTTAAAAAAATTTCAAGCTAGCCCTCTAACTGCGGGGTACTTGCATATGAGCTGAGGTAGTTAAAAATTTTAGCGCAGCCCCATGTGCCTGTGGGGTACTTTTTAGCGCACCCCCGTGTGATTATGGGGTATTTTGTTATGCACATTCATTTCTTAGGGAGTAGCTAGGAGATGGGGTTCGTCCTTCTCCTTCCCACAAACTTTGAATAAAATTTCGCATATATCCTAAGTGAAGAAATAATTATTTCTTTATACTGGAAATTTCCCTTCGTCTGCAAAGGTGCTTGTTCCAAACTTTTCTTAGGAACCTTTTTGTCTTATAAAAATAACAAGTTTAGAGAGGGGGGTAGACCCACTTCTCCCTATTTTCTGAAATCTGGCCTTGTAAATTTTTCTTGAGAACAGAGGTTAAGACTTGTTCTCTAGGCTATGAATCTATATTGAATAATAAAAAAACATAGTGATTTTTTTTTTATTATTATTATTACTAGGAGGATAACTTCCAGCTGGTCCTGTCGGGTCTTAGGGACTTTACTCACTATACTTTTACTTTTGGGTTGGATATCCCCCCAAGTATGATGAGGAAAGTTCCTTATATCACGGGACCTCTTCTAATCTAGCAGAGGTTCTGCCTTTCTTTTAAGAAAAGAACGCATAAATCTGGTGTACCCACCGCACAATGTAGGTAAATGAGTCATGCACAAAATTTCTAGTGCCAAAAATAATGGGTATTACTTTTCTTAGGCATAGTACCTTCTCAGTTGTAGTGGTGAAGATGTCTGTAGACGACAGGTTGAATTTTTTTAGGCGAGGACCCATATGGGTTCCTCGCCGTTGCCTGCCCTGGAGGAGGGTTCCTCGCTTGAAAGTCCCTTTCTTGGAGCTGAGTTTATTGTGGGTTCCTCGCACCCATAGGTTATTGGGGGGGGGGGGGGGGGGGGGCTCCTCGCTTCTAGGCTCCTCCTCTGTAGTTTGTGTATTTGAGAGTTCCTCGCGAGGGCTATTACCCATTGGGGGTTCCTCGTAACTTTATGACACTACGCTGCTGAGATCTCCTCGCAAATGCCTCTATCAACAGAGGGTTCCTCGCAAGCACTGCTATCAACGGCGGGTTCCTCTCAAACCTTGCTGCCGCCAGAGGGTTCCTTGATCATAAGTTTGGAACCAAGGGGTTCCTCGCTGGAAGTTTTCACAGCCGCGAGCCCCTCGTCTGAGGCTTCTCATTTGAGGGGTATCTCATCTGTCACTTTGACCCCAATGGGTTCCTCGCCTGCTGTCTCGACCCTGATAGGATCCTCAACCATCTAGGGTTCCTCGCGACCACCATTAGTCGAGGTGGGTTCTTCGTCTGAAGCGACTGTGGCGACGGGTTCCTCATTTTTGGGGTTTGCTAGAAAAAAATTCCTCGTCAGAGGCTCTGGTAACGGTGCGTTCCTCTACTGCCAATTTGACTTTGAGGGGTTTCTGTCGATGGCTAATACTCCTAATGGTTCCTCGCCGACTGTGGGTACTATGAGGAGTGCGCTGACGACCAAGGTTCCCTCGCGACCCACCCTGTTAGTGGGGCATTTAATCTTGGGAGTATGGGTCCCTCGCCAACTATTCTGTCAAGCCCTTATTCCTCATTTGAATCTTCTGTTATGCCGACAACACCTGGTTCTTTACGAGTGCCGTCAGTCAATGTGGGTTCTTCTCCCAAATTATTTGCAGTGGAAAGTTCCCCTTTCACAATACCGTGTTCCTCAATCTTTCGCGAACTTGTGGCGTTGACAGGGGTTCCTCGCGCCTAATATTTGTATTATTTATTTTTTGTGTTGGGTTCCTCGCACCTTGGCGCTGACAGGGTTCCTCGCGCCTTAGCGCTGACAGGGTTCCTCGCACCAATATTTGTATTTTTTTTTTGTTGGTCTCTCATTGTTACTCGAATTCTGTATTTTGTGGCATTGTGGGATGGCTGTCAGTGGGAAGTTCGGAGTATGGGTTCCTCGACAGCTATGGGTTCCTCGTGAGCACCGTCAATGAATATGGCACATAGGGTCCCTCGTTTAGGTCCCATTTTTCCATGAGTTCCTCGATCACGATCGCGGGGGTTCCTCGACAGATACTATGGTGGCCTTGATGGGTTTCGGGTCAAAGGCTCCAGTGACAGGGGTTCCTCGCACTTGGGTTCCCCATCTGGGATCTATATGACTAAGGGTTCCTGGCAAACGCCGCTGTCAACGGAGGGTTCCTCGCAAGCGCCGCCGTCAATGGAGGGTTCCTTATTTTTTGCTCGACATTAGGAGTTCCTTGCGTTTGGGTTCCCCATCTGGGGTATATGCCACTCAGAGTTCCTCACGAGAGTTCTTACCAGTAGAGGTTCCTCGCCACCTATAACTTCTGCTAATAGCGGAGGTTCCTCATTGAGTGATTCTGTGACGGGTTCCTCGATAATGTTTTCAACCACGAGGGGTTCCTCGCGAGGGGATTTTGCCACTGAGAGTCCCTCGTTTATGGATTGCTTGCCACTAGGTTCCTTGTGACCACATTTTACTATAGAGGATTCCTCGCAAAAATTCTCCACTGCAAGGGGTTGCTCGCGTGGATTTTTAGCTAAGGGTTCCTCGTCCAATACCTCTAGTGAGGGGTTACACACATCCCATTTATGCCGAGGATGCCTCACTTGGATTTTCTGTTGGGAGTTCCTCCCACCCCATTTCTACTAAGGGTGCCTCAATCTGATTTCCTATTGGGGGTTCCTCGCACCTCATTTCTGCTGAGGGTGCCTCTTTGCTACTGGTGAGCTAGATGGTGCCACAACTTGTTCCGGCGCCGCCCTCAGCGGCGGAGCCACTTCTATCGGAAGCACCGCTGCAGCGGTTGCCCCTCCGGAGGGGGCTACTACTGGTGTTACGCAATCTTGACCCAAACTTTCCAGATCTACGTTATTTTGCTTCAAAAAAACTCAAAAAACATACTTATAAGATTGATACCTGTCATCGGAGCCACCGCTGGTGAACTGGTCTGCCCTCCCTGAGGCGCAGGCGCCTTGGCTCCGATCACCACCACTTCATCCTGAGTAGTCTGGTCACTGTGAGCTCCATTACCAGATGGAGTGTACTCAAAAACCAACCGCTTAGAGGCATTGAAACCTTCTTTTTCCATGGAAGTGAGGATACCTCCCCAGCAGAGTCGCCAAATGTAGGAGGGTAGTGAGACTGGGGTCTATGAATAACTGGAAAGGGTGAGGCGTGACCCACTCCAATGGACGCTGTCTGCAAGGTTCTCAAGAACTTCTGGAGCAGCTTCTGATGAGACCTTCTCCTTTTGGTAAAAATGGAGCTCAAGCTGGAACTCCCTCCCTGCAAGAAGATGAACTTCCACAACAATAATAGTAATTTTCTCAAGAGGAGCTCGAGAGTGATGGCTGTCAGTGGGGAGTGAAAGAACAAGGCACTTAGCACTTAGCACTTAGCACTTAGAGAGAGCAGGGAGAGAATACTAGAGAGGTTCTGGTGTGATTTTGACAGAGTGACTTTGCTATTGAGTTTTTCTATTTCCTCCCTATGACCTTGCCCAGGGGTCTTATTTATACTTGGGCACTAAGGCTGGGTTGGCACTTTTGGCGCCAAAACTTAGAGGGTTGGTGAGGGACAAAGTCTGCAGTGTACTATTTGTCCCTACCTGCAGGCAGGTCTGCCTGTCCCCTCTGGCAGATGCCCCCTGGTGCCGACCAAAGTTCAAAAGAAAATATGTCTTCTAATGGAGACAAAATATCTGATTTGCTAAATATCTTTTGAAACGGTAATGAAAGGTACAAACTTTGTAAACTTGAGGGGGGGGGGGGGTCTCGAGGACCACCTCCTCTAAAATATTTGCAAGCTTGAGGGGGGTCTTGAGGACCCCCTTCTAAAATCATTTTTCTTGAGAGGGGTTTAGAGGACCCTCTCCTTTAAAATCATTTTATAAACAGTTCTTTTCTTGTGAGCAGCCAACCCTTTGGCTGCTCACTTCACTTGTGACTAAGTGTGAGGTGTGTGAGGACTGGCTGACCCTAGGGTCTCCTACTAGTATTCTCTCAATCCTATAGTGCTAAGTGGTTGAGCTTGCTCAACATACCTTGTCCCTCAGCCGCCAAGCCAAAACTCCCGGGAGGTCCCAACTAGCCTGCTTGAGCCCTGCTTGCTCAACTAGGCAACCTGTACAAGAAAGCAAAGTGTTAATACTGTTGTTCTTTTTAAAGAATGACGTTTCATTATGAGGAGTTGCTCATGGTAGCCACTCCCTCATCCTGGCCACCCTGGGTGGGTTCCTTCTCAATATGAGTTTTTGCCGGAACCCTTGTAGTGGCACTTCGCAGATAACATTTCTGTAGTGATCCTTGCAGTGGCGCTGACCCTTGCAGTGGCACTTCTCAATCTTGGACTTCTGGGGTGACCCTTGCGAGGCACCTCTCGAATGTCATTGCTGCAGTGACCCTTGCAGTGGCGCTGACCCTTGCAATGGCACTTCTCAATCTTGGACTTCTGCGGTGACCCTTGCGAGGCACCTCTCGAATGTCATTGCTGCAGTGACCCTTGCAGTGGCGCTGACCCTTGCAGTGGCACTTCTCAATCTTGGACTTCTGCGGTGACCCTTGCGAGGCACCTCTCGAATGTCATTGCTGCAGTGACCCTTGCAGTGGCGCTGACCCTTGTAGTGGCACTTCTCAATCTTGGACTTCTGTGGTGACTCTTGCGAGGCACCTCTCGAATGTCATTGCTGCAGTGACCCTTGCAGTGGCGTTGACCCTTGCAATGGCACTTCTCAATCTTGAATTTATGCGGTGACCCTTGCGAGGCACCTCTCGAATGTCATTGCTGCAGTGACCCTTGCAGTGGCGTTGACCCTTGCAATGGCACTTCTCAATCTTGAATTTATGCGGTGACCCTTGCGAGGCACCTCTCGAATGTCATTGCTGCAGTGACCCTTGCGGTGGCGCTGACCCTTGCAGTGGCACTTTTCAATCTTGGACTTTTGCGGTGACCCTTGCGAGGCACCTCTCGAATGTCATTGCTGTAGTGACACTTGCAGTGGCGCTGATCGTTGCAGTGGCACTTCTCAATCTTGGACTTCTGCGATGACCCTTGCGAGGCACCTCTCGAATGTCATAGCTGTAGTGACACTTGCAGTGGCGCTGACCCTTGCAGTGGCGCTGGGGGTTCCTGCTCAATTATGCGTTTCTGCCGGGACCCTGGGTGGGTTCCTTCTTAATACGAGTTTCTGCCGGGACCTTGGGGTGGTTCCTTCTCAATATGATCTGCCGGGACCCTTGGTGGGTTCCTTCTCAATATTTCCAAAAAAATGTTTTTATTTATATTTTTTTTGTAGGTAGACAGACACCCTTCTACAGATTATAAAAAAATAGTTATATATATTTGGTATGTACTGGCGCCTGTATATATATATATGTATATATATATATGTATATATATATATATATATATATATATATATATGTATATATATATATATATATGTATATATATATATGATTGGTTCCACCTCGGTTCTATATAGGGTAGGTTTAGGTTCGGTTTATATTGAGTCTACATTGGTTTGTTTGGTTTGGGTTAGGTATAAAACCAAAAACCAAACCTATCCTATTGGTTTTTCAATTTTAGGTGGCAGAATATACTCAATGGTGTGAAAAAACCAAACCAAGCCTTGCGGTTTGGCTTTGGTTCTGGTTCTATTATTCAGATTGACAGGTTCCACTGCCACCCCTATTTTCCGTAGACCAATCGAAATGTTAAGATTCAATAAACTTATACTCATCCCCGAAAACAAAAACAAAAGGATCATTGAATGTGATACCATTACTATCTTCCCAATCTCTAATCCTTCAATTAATCCACACTCACAACCCAAATGTTGATACAAGATGGACATGTCGATACAACAAAGTAAAACAATTGGCAGTCAGATAAGGGCGGCATGCTTATAAATAAATAATGTTTGCAGAGTTTATAGTATTTTTATTATGTAGGAAACATATTACTTTGTGGTATAAGTGATGTTGACTGTAACATGAAATTTATTAATTATAAATCATATTAGTTAAAAGTTACCCATGTTGCATAATCAAAGACATAAATAACCAGATTAAAACACATTTGTGGCTGCATGTGCTTGAACATATGTATTGATGTATACTAAAAGACACGTCTCCTTTGATGGAACCTTCTAGTGTCTTACTGTTGCTTTTAGTTATAACCAAACGTCTTGGTAAATTAAAAAAATAAACTGGGTAAATTACAGTAATCGTCCATTTGTTTCGGATTTATCACACAAGCATCCCTGTATTTTTGGAGATTACAATGGCTGCTCTCAATATTTGAATTTGGGTATAAGCGTATTTTAATGATAGTAAATGTTGAAAAAAAGTGAGCATGGTAAGAATCATGTTTTGTGAGTGCTCTCAGCAAGTAAAATCCATCCTAGGAATCAACCAGTAACCAAGGCCATGAATGCGAAATTGTAGATCACGTATTATGATTTTTTACCATAGTTTGTAAACGAATGCCATTGACAACTTATTAAGTGGGTGATGCAATGTTACTAAGAACACATATCTTCATTTAGTTCTTGTTGGAAAGTGGTTATGGAGATTTTCTACGGAGGGGGATAGATCATGAAAACGAGTGGTTTCATTGCTCCTCGGGTGGAGAGCAGCGGATTCGAGTGCTCTTTTTGCGGTTGTGTTGTGGAAGGTTTTTCTGGGAGTAGTAAAATCCGTTTATCTCATTTGATGCGGGGGATGAGAGGAGGGAGTGAGGTTCTGGAAAGATGTTTGGTGGGAGGTTGTACTGTTGGCTAATCGGTTTCCGGAGCTTTGCCTGTTTACCTGTTTACCTGTGGATGTTGAGGGAACGTTTGCGGATTATGTGGCAGTGACAGGAGGACAACTATTGTGGGATTCCCAGTTTAGACATAAGTTTCAGGATTGGGGGTTGGAGAAGGGAAATGCATTCTTTGATTTCTTTGCTAAGGCCTCGCGGCCGGTGGTGGAGGAGGACAGCTTGAGGTAGAGGGAGTTGGCGTGGGAAGTTCTATGGAAAGTCCTATTATCTGCTGAAAAGGTGCGGAGGACAGGTGCGCCAACAAAAGTTGCTTTTCTTTTGTGGGCAGTTTTGAAAAGTGTCATTTTGACTACGGAGAATCTGAAGAAAATGGCGGCTAGTGGGTACATGTTGGTTGTGCAAATGGGAGGAGATGGTGGATCACCTATTATTAAGAGTGTGCATGGGTCGTTTGGTTTGGTTTTGAAGGGTATTTCCCAGACGAACCGATTCGGTTTGCTCGTTGGCTTTGGACGGTTTTGAACAGGCCCGGGTTTTGAACTTATTCGGTTTGGGTTTTGTTTGGGCCTAATTATTTTATTACATTTCCAGCCTATATTAAATTCAACCATTAAAGTCATATATGGCGTATTTTAACATCACTGAATTTATATTGCACTTTTATTGCTGGAATCAAACTTAACCAAGTGAAAACTATATTTTATTATTTTTTTAGTATTTCAGGACTGTTTATGCCTTTAGCAACCTGTTAAATTGGAATGGAATGGTAAAAGCTACAAATTGAGAACTATATTTTGATTTAACACATGCTGAAAAATTCAACCTTGAAAACCTCGTAAAAAAAAATCAACAAAGAAAAATAACCCATTAAATATTTTTAACACATGCATTGTTAGAAAGTAGAAACAAGCTATTTTTTTATCATTATGTTAAAAAAAATCAGCCTTAATAAGCTGTTAAATTTTCAGCCTTAGTAAAAGGGCTGCCAAATGGCCCAAAACACATAAGGCAATCTGGAAAATTTCAGCATTATGTTTTTTTAATACTCACATTATGGATTGATGCAGAATAATTAAAAAAAGGCCTGCCAAAAGGGCCAAAACAGACATAGTCAAGAGCTGTCAAGTCTCAACATATAAATGAAAAGGGCTTAAAAGTTAAAACCCATTAAAGTGTTGCCAAAGCAGAATAAAGAAAAAAAATCCAAAATTAAAAAATTATAGTCACGATGAGAGTGTCCAAAACTACAAGCAGTCCTCTGCCTACTCCTCTCATTCTCCGAAACTCCAGCCATCAACATTCAACATCCTTCCCAACAACTTTGAAAAACAATATATCAATCACTATATAAATTACATAACTTCGAAGTATTAAACAAAAGGAATGAATTTTCAAATATAAAAACATTAGGCTTCAAACATTACCTGAATCAAGTTTATCATTCCTCAATTTCATCGATAGCATCTCGAAAGCTAATCTAGGTGGTTGAATTTCGAATCCAATTTTGTGTGCAAATGAATGCTTCTACCATTCTAGGCAACATTGAGTTCCGAAAATGGGGTTAAGTACATGCCTTCCATGCGAAAAGCAGCTTTGGATGCCACAATGGAAACGGAAATGCCAATACATCTTGTGCAATGAGAGAGAGGATTTGATACTTAACTGAATTAATCCTCCATCAACCCAATACATCAAAATTAGCTACATTCTTCTCACATCTCTCCGCCAAGTATATTTTAACTTTCGATTTATTAGCAAAGGTGTCTTCCTCCTTTAAATGCCTCTTAAATTGAGAGGCTAAAAAAACACACCCATCCTCATCATCATCATTGCCATCCCCTACTTCCAATGATTTATTGATTTTTTACGATGGTGACACTAGATTTGGCAGCTTTATATTTATCATACCACTTATACTGATAGAAATGGGTCTCATATTAGGGCATATTAGTCATTCTAATATTTGTTATTAATTTTCCTTTTATTTTAGTTCTTTTATTTCCATTTATTTCTTTAAATTGGTCTCCAAGCATGTTTGGGACTAATTAGGTATATATTTGTTCATGCTTGTCCTTTTTAGTCATTTAGGTAATTACTTGGCTAACAAGTAATATCCCACCTATAAATACCCATGTACTCCTCATTTGAGGGAACTTCTCCATTTTTTATTATAAGACATTTATAGTTTCTCTCTCTAGAATTTGTAATTAGTTTGTTTTGGGTGTTTGACGTGTAGTTTACGTCAAATTGGTATCAAAGCGGGTATTGCTCCAATTTATCATTTTAAGTTCGAGGACGAACTTTTTTGAAGGAGGGAAGAGTGATGGAAATAGGTCTCATATTAGGGCATATTTGTCATTTTAATATTTATTATTAGTTTTTTCTTTTCTTTTAATTCTTTTATTTCCTTTTATTTTTTTTAATTGGTCTCCAAGCATATTTGGGACTAATTAGGTATATATTTGTTAATGCTTGTCCTTTTTAGTCATTTAGGTAATAACTTGGCTAACAAGTAATATCCCACCTATAAATACTCATGACGTAAATGACGCCAAATGGGAACAATAATAAATCTCTCTAAACTCTCTTAAATCTCAGTATCTCAAAATGGAAGAATGCCTCAAATGAGTATTTATAGGAGGGTGCTTGGCCTCTAAGATAAGAATCTAATTATAATTATGTCCCTAGGAGCCAATAACCTTCCTTCTTCTAAATACTAAACAAAAGGAAAAATACAATGAATACTGAAAATAAAAGAAAGACTAAAAATGACAAAAGTCCCTTATTCACTTCACTTTCCCCCTTTGAAAGAGTTTCTCCTCGAACTCAGAGTGGAAGACTTTCAGTGTCACCATCGAGGATAGTATTGAGGGCAGGCTGGGGTGGAGTCTCCAGTGTTTCCTCAAGATACTCAGGATCACCCGAAGCTAGGAGAGCGTGGCGGCGGGGAAGGGAGCAATCTGAGGCTCTATGGCCAATCACCTCACAATTGAAATATTTGAATGCTACCGGGTAAGTGGGTGCAGGAGGGGAAACCATGGGGTTCAGAGTAGCTGATGTAGATGGGATCGCAGTAGTAGGAGAAGGTGCTAGAGGAGCTGGTGTAGAGCAGCCACGGGGTGGAGGAGCAGACTGATGGAATGACTCGACTTTAGTGGCGTACTCCACCGCCTTTGGCAAAGGAGGTGACATCACGTAAAGCAAGATCGCACTGGATATAACTCTGAAGACCGTGGATATACCGACTGATCCGCTGCTCCTCACTCTCACTTAAGCGGGCACGAGTACAAAGCAGCTGAAAGCGCTCTGTGTAGTCTAAGACTGTAGTGTCTTGCCGAAGAGACTGGACCCACAAAAAGAGATCACGCTCGTAAGTAGCGGGAACAAAAGCGGTCATCAACTGAGCACGAAGCTCTGCCCAAGACTGTATAGGAGGATGGCCCTCAAGAACGCGGCGCCGCTCTAAATCATTCCCCAGACACTCACATAGCCCTAAAGTTTGGTGGCCGCTAACACGACACACCGGCGATTTTCAATCGCTTGTACTCAGATATCCTCTCCATGGCGGCAAGCCAATCAACAACAACATCGGGCTGTAGGTGGCCATCAAACATCGGAATATCTACCAGCATGTCTACTTGCATACTCCTCGATAGTAACTGAAATGCCAAGTGGGTAATGGTGTCACCACTCTATAGGGCCCAGGCATCCTCATCTAGGTTATCATCGCCTGGCGGAGGCTTGGGAAGTAAAGCTCTCTGTGGTCGTCTCCGAGGCGGTGGATGAGGAAGATCAGGAGTTGTTGTTGTTGGTGGTAAAGGGGCGGGTAGAGGAGGAATATAAGGTGGAATGGCCTCTTGTAGTGGGGAAGGAAGTGGAGCAGGGATCAACGGCTGGCGGTAGGGGCAATGGTTTATCTGGTGCCCCTTCTGATAACACAAAAAGCAATGCCGCTCGGAGAGAGGTATATATGGAGAGACTTTCGGACCCAGAGAATCAAAAGGTGAGACATCGGTGCGCCACTCAGTAGGAGGGGGAGGCTCAAACTCTCTGGAGCGGAGTGGGGTCGGGGCGAAGGTGGGCCGTCATGTGGGGGTAGGCTAATTCACTCCCGTATCCGCTCATGTGAGTCGACAAGTGCGGAATGGATGGAGCGGGCATCCCATGTAGAATCAGGGTGGGGTACATGTGTCGGGTGACTGGGTGGAGGTGATGTGTGTAGAATAGGTGGAGGCGGAAGCGTGGGGAAGGCTATATGGGGTGGGTGGGGGTGTGTAGTAGGGGATGGAACTGAGGGCATGGAGGGAAGATGTTGAGGTTCGAGATGTTTTTGTGGGTGATGGCGAGGGTAAATGGAGATATAATGTAAGGGATGGTCATGTTGAAGAGGGGTGGTGTAAGTGTGGTGGTTTTATGATAGTGAATGGGGAGGGACAAGAATACGCGGTAGAGGAAGGTTTGTGTGACACCCCGCCTAATAAAATACCGGGCGATCAATCCTGTACCAAATTAAAACAGGAGTCTCGTATGGTTCATTCTTAGCATCACTGTCGAAAACCAATTTAATTACTAATAACCTATTAGGCTGGCATCAAATTTTTTTTTAACTAATCTTTTTAATCAAACCAACAAAGTAAAACCATCACACAGTTTATATATATGAAACTGAAATGAAATAAAATAATCGAACACTCGGCTTAACATAATACAACAAAATCGAATGCCGCACTAAAGGGCGGTAAAAGTATAAATGAATACAATTGGGCTTTCGACCCGAGTGTTACTACAATGCTTCATATCTAGATCACAAGAATAGAAGCGTCATGCATCCACAGCTGCTGCAGCAACGTCTGACTCGAAAGGATCATCATCCAGACGTCCCTGTGTCTGGACACCTATATATATATATATATATATATATATAGCAAGAGAGTAGAAAATAGAGAAACGGGTCAGAGCCCGCGTTTTGAAAATATTTTGCAAGTGCATAAATGCTATATTTTTAAAATATGATTTATCTCATATTTAAATTGGTATCGCACTCCTATGAGATACCCCTCACCCCTCTTCTAATAGTGCGCACCTATCGCATACCTTTAGACAACCTAGTTAAGCTACCCCGCCTAACTAATTTGTTTCACCCAATCACTGAAAATCCGTAAAAACCCGAGTACTAAGGGCTAAATTTCTCCCCATTCCCAATACTGCGCTACGTTCGTGCGTGGGGTGTCTCGCGAAGCGAAATCCAAATAAGGAACCCCCTGATACACTACTACCTGACAATGTTGATCGTCGAGATCCATTAGACCCTCAGCACATAACGCATATATAAAACTCATATATAAATATATAGTTTCCACTATAACCTCTGATTCATACTCATATAAATCCGGATATATATATCTACCGGAAAGGGAATAATACCTTATATATATATCTCAACTTCATATACAAGCAATATACTATGCTCAACGAATATAATTATACTTATTACAAT
Source organism: Sambucus nigra (assembly GCA_949130495.1). Lineage (NCBI taxonomy): Eukaryota > Viridiplantae > Streptophyta > Magnoliopsida > Dipsacales > Adoxaceae > Sambucus > Sambucus nigra. The sequence continues at coordinate 373,990,267 of OX422214.1, read as the reverse complement.
CACAAGCATAATAACCATCCCACCGAGCTATAACTCGAGGATGCAGTCTCATAGTACCTATCCAAATCCAGGTTTACTCACTATACCACGGTACCAAGCCAGACTTACTCATGGTCATGGTAAAAATACACAACGGTGGAGGCGGTTATGTTCCCTCTGCAAGTGGAGTACACACGCATCTCACTCGAACGCGGGACGATATGACCTGGGGATATACTCTCCCTGCTCCTCAAGCTAGGGGATTCACCCACATCGCGCAACCTCCCTGGATCGCACTAGAGAAAATATATAATCTGCTTGTTCCAACCCTACGCCAAAGAAAAGCCCGTGGAACCAGCCTCTAAGATATAAATACACCAATCACACACAGATATATATGTATTTGTATCATATTATATATACTGTCATCACATCGTATATATAATCTACATCACTTCTCAAATATATATATATGGCTATAATTGCCAAACTCTCATATAGCAATAGCTAATACTCCGACTGTTCCCATTCGTAATAGTATCTAACTATTCGCACACTTACAATACTAAACTTATAAGTATTCTCTATACACACTATCCGAAGACCTCTCTCGAACGTTGTTCAGCCCGAACCTTCACTAAGTCCATACCCCAGCTTGTACACTAAACTAATCCAAGGTTCTCTCTTTCATTCCAAGGTTTACTCACCCTCAATACCATCATCTAGGAGTCCTAATACCATAGCTAGACTCCCCCACAATTTTCTCCAATTGCAATTTAACTCCCCTTAAACTCAAAGAAGGAAAACTGCCAATTTCAACAAAAGCGAATCGATTCTCCCCAAATGCGAATTGATTCGGGCCAGCGAATCGATTCGGTTTCCATCCGAATCGATTCGGAAAGTGTTCCGGAAGCAGGTCCTCAAAGGCGAATCGATTCGGTCTTAATCCAAATCGATTCGGCCTGAGACAGCTTTACAGGTCCCCTTATGCGAATCGATTCGGTCTAGACCCGAATCGATTCGCCCTGTTGGAGGGGCACTGTTTGGGCGATTTCTCAATCTCCAAAATACCCAAATATCAACTCAACCTCCGTTTTTATGGTTTCTAATCTCAACCACCAACTCTATAATCATCCTAACACTGATTTCTAACTAACACATAAATTTCTTTTTCTCCCAATATCAGGATTGAAATCTAAATAACGCTTTTGATCTCGGACAACCTTCCGTAGAAAAATCATTATAAATTCAAAAAAAATCAGAAAAATACGCGGTCGGCGCCCACGCTACCGTATTGAAAAGATCTACAAATTTTATTTTTTGACCAAAAGCGGAATCGATTTGCTTCCTAGACGAATCGATTCGGAAGTGACGCTATCACTATTCACCTTCTTCTCCAAAATCCCAAACCTCCATTAATACACCTCCAAGCTTGCTTTTTATTTTCTCTCCTATCATCCTCCAACCTCAACCAACAATATATATACACATAAAAAGGGTTCTAATCATCCTAGGACCCATATCCAACAATTAATTTAAGTAAATTTCTAGGTTTCTCGAATTGGATATTATTCGGGGTTTATCCGTTAAACTTCCGAAAAACCCGTTTGATTCGCGAAAACCCAACCCAAAAATCTTTATAGTTTGTTATTACCAACTATGATATGAGATTTATGCTAAAAAAGAATAAAGCAAGTAAACACTTGCCTCGTGGATAAAATCCGACGACCTCGAATCGAATTCCGCGGAGTTTGGCTGGAAATCCCCTTTCTCTTCCTCTTCTCTTCTCTTCTCTTCTTCCTTTTCTCTCTTCTCTCTCTCTCTCTCTCTCTCTCTCTCTCTCTCTCCTAGGGCTGAAATATGAGAGAAGTGAGGGTTATAAGGGTTTATAAAGCTTATCCCTTATTATATCCAAAATTGACTCGTATACTCAATTACGAGTCCCTACTAGTCCAAAAGTCACCGGAACCTAAACATTTCCCCCCGATACTCTATTCTGACTATCTCGGCCATTTCGAAACCAACCGCGCACTCAAAATCTCCGTCCGAGTCACTTAACTACCATTCATTAATTAAACCCAACACACCTCAATACGGGTTTTCCAATTAAAATATTATCCTTTGTCGCTTTACCCAACTGCGACATGTAATTAAAATAATCCCACTTATTTACTTGATCCTGTAAGAAAATCTAATTCATGTAAATATTAATCCGACATCAGCAAACTAATATTTGCTACTCACTTTAAATTCTAAATTTATCAAATTATTCTCATAAATTCCAAAATTACTATTCACAGAAATTTCCCTAATCTCCAAATTACGCCCACTTATGTAATTTAATTATCCCTAAAAGTACGGGGTATTACAGTGTGGTGAGGGTACATGGTGGTGTGCCGATAGTTTGGGTTGTTAGGAGGATATATGGGAAGTGTTTGTGAATTTTGGAGGGTGAAAGTATTGGAGAAGTGTGAGGTCTAGGGTTTGGTGTTCAAGATTTGGGTTAAGATGCATGTAGGATTCATTTGACAACGGAACTGTTACCTTTGCTTGTGAATGAATTGGATTTAAACCCTTTGTGTGACGATCTCGGCAATTGTCGGAGAGTACGTTCCAATCATGGGGGGTGCCATTTGAACACATAAGGGAGAAGAATTTACCTAAAAATTGTTGGAATGGTCCGAAGATGTTGGACGACCCTCGGTAGGATTGTCCGGATGTCGTAAGTACTGATTTCGGGTAGGCGGGCCGTCGGGTATCACTAACGCACCGTTCGGGTCGGATTGGCGGTGTTCTTGGTGCGATCGACTTCGGAGGTTGTACACGGTGGTTGGAGGGTGATGTCCGGAGGGTTGGATGGTGATCGGGGTCGGGACTGGAGGTTTTGGTTGGGGCGCAGGTCAGAAGATGATTACGGCGCTGGGTGGGGCTGTTTTGGACAGTTTCAGCCTGCTTTTGGTGGGATTTGTTTATCACGGACGGTGAATTGTGGTGCTGAGGCGCCATCTTCGGTGGTGGTGCTTTCTTGGACGTATATGGGGTTAGGGTTTGTGAGATTAGTTTTTTTTTTGTGGTAGGGGTGTAGAATGGGTTGATTTGGGAGAAATAGGTTTAGGGTTTTGAGATGTTACCGGGGCGGTGCGAGGGCGGTCAGTGGTGGTTGCTGGTGGAGGAATTCGCGCGTCAATCTCATCCACCCGGGCCATTAATCGGTTGATAGCCTCCAAGATTTGATCATGAGGAGTTGCCGCGGAGGTGTTCATCTTTCTTGAACCCACTTTGACGTTATTTACGAGTTTTTGTTTTACAACAACAACAACAACAACAACGAGTAGAACCGACTAAGCTCTGATGCCAATTGACGTAAATGACGCCAAATGGGAGCAAGAAAAGACAAATCTCTCTAAACTCTCTCAAATCTCAATATCTCAAAATGGAACAATGCTTCAAATGAGTATTTATAGGTAGGAGGTTGCTTAACCTCTAAGCTAAGAATCTAATTACAATTATGTCCCTAGGAGCCAATAACCTTCCTTCTTCAAAATACTAAACAAAAGGAAAAATACAATGAATACTCAAAATAAAAGAAAGACTAAGAATGACAAAAAATTGACAAAAGTCCCTTATTCACATCGACCCATGTACTCCTCATTTGAGGGAACTTCTCCATTTTTGAATATAAGACATTCTTAGTTTCTCTCTCTAGATGTATTTATTTTGTTTTGGGCCTTTGACGTGTAGTTTACGTCAGATACAAACAATTTATTGGTGCTCTTGTATTAGGTGACTAACGATGTTGTGTTTTGTGAGTGCAACCTTCTTTTAGTGGCTACTCAACTTCTGTTTTCTAGAGTTGTATACATCATGTATGTTTGGGTTCTAGTCCCTCGGAGGTTTTATTGATGATCTTTTTACTTATCAAAAGAAAAAAAATGTTATTAAGAAGAACACACACCATGTGAGATAGACGTGACAATCCAATTCGACCCGCCATCTCTCTCTCTCTCTCTCTCTCTCTCTCTCTCGTCAACGACACTGTCCGTGTGTGTGCTTTTATGTTGATTTATTTAATATATTCAAATTGATGGCACCTGTGGACTCGTCCTTCTCTTATTCTCATTATTTCCTCTCAGGTCAATTATAGGTCGAGCTTGGGGATACTACTATCATAATTGAGTCTGTTCATTGAATAAGATGATCAATTGCTAATATGTTTCAATTTGACTGTGTTCTAAAAGGCGCACCTAGGCGCACCTAGGCTTGAGGCTTGAGAGAAACGCATCGCCTACGCCTTATTATGCCTTATTCTCGGTAAAAGGCTTAAGGCGCACTTTTTTTTAAAACAAAGATGCCTTGGTGAAATGATATCGCCATTTAAAGGCTTTTTTTTACAAATCGGACCAATATCTCGTCCAAAACAATCAAAATACATTTTATATATTTATTATGAAGCATGAATATGAGAAAGATGGCTACCAAACATACGGATATATTTTCAAAATTCAAGGTATGTATTATTTTATTATATTGTTTGCCTTGGAATAATTAAAATAATAAAAAAAGGAAAAACGCCTTTTCACGCCCAGGCTTCGCCTAGGCTCCTAAGGCTTGAGGCTCGACCTCCACGCCTCGACCATGCCTCGCGCCTTTTAGAACCTTGGAATTTGATTGATAATTGATCGAACTTCCTAAAGCTTCAAAATCATCTACGGACAAGGTAGGAAGGGGTATTAGCTCAGTCGCCATTCAATGAGGGAAGTAGCAATATCTGCATTGGCGACACACCCTCATTGCGAGCAAAATTAAACTCGAAAAATTCCCTAGTCACCAACAAATAAAAACCATTTTTTTTGGAGCATGCCCATATCAAATTCAATCATTCTTTCCCTTATGAGATTTAGCAATCCTCTCTCTCAAATAATGGTTAGAATGTAACCATGTGGGGGCATGGAATCTTAAAAAGATGGTGATGGTGATTTGGTTGTAGATCGTTTTAATGATTATGTGTGGCAATGGTGGAGGTTGAGGTAGATTTGTGTTCTAGGGTTGTTTTAAGGATGATATTATGAAGAATGAGGAGGGCGTACCTGATTTTGTACAACGTTGCCCATTTGCCAGTTTTGTAATCGAGTCAAGTGTGCGTAATTGTTGTTTTCTTACACCTTTCATGCTATCTAGAAAACTGTAATGGCATGGGAGGTCTTGTTATTTTTAACCAAGGAGAAGCGTGCGCAATAATCCCAAAACAATGAGAGAGGTTACAATAATTTTCCCTAAGATAAGATACTTAAATCCAATTTCTATTATTCTACCCTTCCATGTTAAAAAAAAGTCATAGCCAACGTTGAGGATTGTTGAACACCCATTACATGTTATTGATTGCCCTAGAAGTAGGCACGACATGTGTGGTGGGATGCTTATGAAGTTTCATTATCCAACATGGGTACAATTTCTTGTAAGAATCATCCACATGATGTGTAAAAGGTAGTGAGTTGGTGAATGTCCTACAATGAATATTGATGTTGTAGTTCGTACATGCTGTATGGGATAGACTCGATGAGATGTGTTTGGTGGAGGAGAGAGAGAAGCCCTGATGAGAGCGAATATAAAGCCCCATGGGAGGGGTGTAAACATTTCTCTATGTAGAGTAGGTTAGAAAGTGAGAGTGGAATACGATTATAAGGAGATTGGACAGTGTGTCAAGGGAAGTCTGATATGGTAATCATCATATTTTATGCTTTGTTATGAGTTTCGACCTCATTTTGTTTCAAGGAATTCCTTTTTCCTCCGTTATGAATAATTGGGCTGCATGTGTGTTATAGTTGGGATGCTTTTGGCTGCTTGCTGGGGTGAGAGTCAAATTTTGAGCAGATTTTGATGCTTGGGCTGGTTTCAGAATAGGGGCAGCAGTGGTTCAAGAGTGGTTTCTTCATTATTTTATTCCTTTTCTCTGATCTTTTTGCACAGATTTGTATTGGTTGTTCTCTTTGACTCTATTATAGTTTTTTGTATTGCCAGTCTGCAATAGATTGTATCTTTTCATCTATAATAAAGGTTCCTTGTTTCCAATAGAAAAAAGAGAAGTTTGATATGGAAATAAAAATAAAGTAGAGTCTCATTAAAATGGGATGAGCCATAAAGTCGAAGAGCAATGAGGAAAGGAGTTATTGATATTTAAAGGGTACATGTGGGCCGTACTAGACTTAGTCGTGACATGTCCTATGTTGAGGGGCATTTGACGCACAATATCCACTCCTCTCTTCATAATGAGAATAATTAGCTAGTTGACGTGCAAATGGTATGAAGACATACACTGTTTATTGGATTTATGCGGTAAAAAGTGTATAAGCCGAATGGATAATATTTATTTGGAATAAGCAACCCTGCGGCACCACGGCTAGCTAGACTCTCTTGTGGCCTACCAAACCACAACCTCTTAGAAGTCCCCCGGAGACTGGGCACAATGCCGTAGCTAGGAAGACTGAGGTCACATTCTACACTTCTTATGTCAAATTGGTGGTTTGCCTTGAGCACTCCTTGCATCCACTTAGTATATGGCACCCAATAGAGCTCTCTAACCAATTAAATAATTATGAAAAATAGATGTCGGCTATGAATAAATTTCTTGACTTGATAGCATGATGTTTGCCTTTGTATTTTGTAACGGTTCCCTCGCAGGATCATTTGTGGACTGAACTAAGTATCATTTATAAGCGTGTTAATATAGTGGAGCCTGAGGTATATAGACACATTTTCCAATTTTTTCTATTTTAGAGCTTGAAAGTCAAAATGTGCCAAGTTAACTGATCCTTTTGATGCGTTTGTTTAAAATATTTTGTTGTAGTTGTTCTTTGTTGTATGCTTATTTCTTATGAAGCCTTCTTTAATCTGAAACATTGGCACTGGAAAAGATAAAAATGGGAACACATGTAAGACACTGTTGTATCCTTGGGTCCCTTGGGATGAAATATGGAAAGAGGGTAAAGAGAATAGATGGGAGGGAAATGATTGACTTTAAACTTTGAGTTTAAATCACTCGTGTACCAATCAAATCCAATCATATCCAAACTAAAAGGGATATAGTCAAATTACATAATCTGAAAATAAAATCCTCAATGTGTAAAATAGCTAATTGTTTTATGCTCTTTTCTGTCTTCTCATATTTCATCCAAGGGGACCCATCCATACAACATACACTGTTCTCAAACCCACAAAAAAATGTTGAATTAATTGTGTGACAATACCTGTCCTTTCTGAACGTTTTCTCTTGGATCTCTCAAAAAATAATGTCTGCAGTTCTGGGAAGTGCCAGATAATTCACTGGAGGCAAGTTCACAAGCACGAGTGCCACCAGTTGGAATACAACAGCAACAGCTCATCTCCTATGTCTTATTCAAAAGAAGAGCCTGCTCATGAAAGGGGATTACTCGAAGACCTTGAATTGCGGTCCTTTAAATATGATATTAAGAAGCCTAGGCACCTGAAACCTCCATTAGAGGATACAATTCATCCTCCTGTCCTGAGCTCAATTGCTTCTGTCAATTCTGCTTGTATGACAAGGGATACTTTTGAAGTTCTCATGACGGAGAGAAGATCAACCGACAAACATCATCCCCGTAAATCCAGAAGAGAATCATCAAATAGAGAGGATGGAATTATATTAGACTCTTATGAAGAAGCTCCTAGGAATAGGGCTACCTGTTCCACCTCGTCTTATATTACTTCATCAAAGGAAACGTATATGAGACATAAGGTTCCTCTCCTTTACCATTGGGTCATTTTGACTTTCACTCCCACTTTTGTTCTGACTTTGCGTCCTTCCTCCGCCCCTTGAAAATTTGATATATACCTCCAAAAGCATCACTAAAAATCATCAGTATCAGTTTTTGAGCGTCTTTTCTTGACACTTGATGGCCTTTAGGGACGCTTGTTGGGATGTACACCAAATTTTCAGAGAAGCCGTGGTGCGAGGATGGGGCAAAAGTTGGAAGGAACACAAGTGGGGGTAAAATTCAAAATGTCCCTTTAAAAAATTATGACATATATTAGTTTCTCTGAGCTTCTTGTTAATTCCTAATAATTTCTATTTATTTGTTGGCCGCAGTTCAAAGAAAGTGACTCTATGACATTAAAAGACGAAATTCATGAAAAAAATATCAACATTGAAACTGAGATAATAGATGGAGGGAACTTACTTAGGGAGGCAATTACTTCCAATGGTGAAACAATATCTCAAGAAAGATCCTCAATGAAGAAAAGCAATAAAGTTAAAAGTGCATCACATTCTGTGGGGAACAAAACCTATAAATCACCAAAAACTGCAGCGAAGACATTGAGCGAAGCATCATGCTCAGATATGGATAGGAAGGGTCAAATTGCAGACGAGTCAAGTAAGTACCATGGATCATTATTTATTGGTGTCAGCTGTAGCATATCCGTTTTCTCTTATGTAGTTGTGATGCAGAATTCTCCAGAATAAGGGATACAATCCCTGCACAGGGAGGCAATGGGGTCACAAGCAAAGGAATCATGAAGATGATTGGTTTGACAAGGTCATCAAAACCTGAGAGATTAGATTGTTTAGAAGCTAATGGTTTTAGGCATAAGAAAATAAAGGTCAGTATCCACTTTTGTGGGTTGAAGCATCCGCATTTGAACTGCAGAAACACCACAGATATTATAAACAGGAAAAAATGCAAGAGCCCTCTAAACCATTGTGCCATTTGCGATAACCCTTTACTATTAATATTGCTTAAAATTCCCTGAACTTTTTCTAAAATTTGCAAATATTACTAGCAACACTTCAGAGGTATTCGCAAAATTTTCAGTTTATGAGCTTATTAGTAGTAGGGGGTATTTGTATATCGCTTAATAGTTCAGGGTTTTTTCTTCTTCGTCATTTTAACCTAATAATTAAACATATATCACTTAGTCAACACATGTAAGTGGGAGAAGGGTTTTTTGGCTTTTGTTAAGTTTATATGTACCTCAAGGACACCCATTGTTAGATGAACAAATTCAATTAATTTTTTGGACCTTGAGATGTGAAAAGGAAGTTTGCATTAATGATATTTTCATTGAATTCTCAGATGCTATTTCCATATGAGGAATTTGTGAAATTCTTTCAGTATGAAGTTTTTGACTTATCGCCTAGAGGCCTTGTAAATTGTGGGAACAGGTACTGTCTTAATTTTTTCTATTTCCTCACTTAGCACAAAATATCGAAGCACCTGCACTTCGGTTGTGCACTCCATTATTATACTCTCTCCATCCCAAATTAAGAGTCCACTATTCCGTTTTGGGTTGTCCCAAATTAAGTGTCCCCTTCTCTTTTTTAGACATAATCAACGAACCAAGTTCCACGATGATAAACTAGAGTTAGTCTTGACCGTTGATTGAGTGGATCCTTAATCTATACAAAATAAAGACGTGGACTCTTAATTTGGGACGGAGGGAGTAATTATTATTATTGTTGTTGTTATTGTTCCTCCATTTTGCAGCTGTTACGCGAATGCTGTGTTGCAGTGTTTGATCTGCACAAAGCCTCTGATGATCTATTTGCTCTGTAGATCACATTCTAGAGCCTGTAATTGAGTCTTTTCATGTTCCCTTAATATATTTCTGATTGCCTTTTCCGGTGATTATTTATTTCACCTGCTGAATTTTTGTTTGGGTGCATATTTAATTTCCTTAATTAATTAATTGCATGTTAGGTTGTGTGAAAGATTGGTGCCTCATGTGTGAACTTGAGAAACATGTGATGATGTTGAGAGAAAATGGAGGCCCTCTGTCTCCCAGTGGAATTCTTTCGCATATGCGGAGTATCAATTACCAGATTGGTGACGGAAGTCAGGAAGATGCACATGAATTTTTGAGGTTTGCCAAGATTGTTAAATGATTTGTGAGTGTGTGTGTGTCTTCATTGTACCACTTTTAATCTTCTATCATATATATATAAGTTTTGAAATAATGAATTTAGACATTCGAACTTTCATGGAAGAGTGTGATTTTGTGGTTAATCAAATACCGACACTTGGCGCATGCACACACTTGTGTACATATAGGTATATTTACCATGATGCATTGTCGTTTCTTCATTCAGGCTTCTGGTTACCTCAATGCAATCTATATGCCTGGAGGGTTTGGGGGGAGAGAATGTGGTTGATCCCAAATTACAGCAAACAACCTTTATACAACATACTTTTGGGGGGCGTCTTAGATCAAAGGTGACCCTGCTTTTTATTTTCGGTGATTATTGATTTTTATAATAGTTCTGCATTTTATGATTGCCCTGGTATCCGGGTGGGCCCATAGGATGTTTTGGCATATACCAACAAAGCACAATCAAGAAAGTGATTAAACGAAAAATAATCACACACAAGAACACGATATACGTGGTTCGGCCAATTTGACCTACGTCCACGGGGGCGGAGCGGGAGATTTCACTATAATGGAGAATCAAGGTTACAGCATACAATCTCTCTCTCTGATTTCGTTACCCCTCTCAATGCAAAAATAAAGACTAGCTATATGACATGAATCCCTAGACAATTTAGGTTTACAACCTATCAATCCCCCCGAACCCCCGGTACTCCAAAATCCGCGGGATCCCACCTGTGCATAATCCAGTCACCAAAATATACCGGATCGAGTCAACGTGTCAAGGAGATTGAAATTTCAGCCACAACACAACATAGGATTTTCGGAAAGGTTGGGATTCGGGAAGATAATTATCGTTATTTTGTATTTTATATTTTATTATAGTTGCTAAATATTAAGAGATATTATATAGGATTATTATTGGATCTTAGGATTAGAATGGAATTTATCTTTTTATTTCCCAGTTTATCTTTATTTGCTTATTAGTTTAGCACTCTTTTTAGTTAGTATTAGCCTAAAAATAAGGGCTTTGACCCTCAGTTATAATCGTTCTTGATACGATGTTTTGAGAGATTGCTCTAACCTTTCATTATGATCATTCTTGTGTGTGTGCATATTTGTGAGTTAATTCTGATGTGTTTACATCAAATTGGTATCAGAACCGAGTGCTCTTGGTTCATGTGTTCATGGCGATTGTGTAGTATTTTGATCTTCAGTGTGGTATTCCGGTCAGATGCTGTATACCCCTACTCAAATTATGCTGAATACTATGAAGAAGTTGCTGATGACTATGGGCGTGATCTTTAGGCTCTTGAAAAATGACTTCAACTATAGTGAGATGAAAAGTTCTTTTGGTACAGCGAGACTCAGGATTATAGGTTTGGAATCATCACAGCTGCCTGGCACGAGGAATGACATTGGAAAATGGATGAATGTTGCGAGCAAGTTGCCATACTAAAGGCTGTGTATGGATTCGGTTCCCTTGAATGTGATGGATGTTTGGATAAAATCTGTCGCACAACTTACGAGAGCATCAAAGGTGATGTAAAGAACCATGAGGAGCAAGTAAATTTGGCATTAGAGGAGGCCGGTTTGGAGAATGGTAGCAGTGAAAATAATGAAGAACGCACTATAGAAGAGGATAACCGAGATTTCAATTTTTAGTTTGCGGATTTCATCGGTGCGTCCCTTTTAACAAGCTACTTGGCCTAGCTTGTTGTAAACAGTTCATGCGGTGGTCAGGTGGTCCAGGTCTGACCACTGTCATTGGTCGCAGACCCTAGCCCTTACAGATCTGACCTCTTCTGAAGTGGTCAACATCACCATCATCCTAGACGGCAAGGGAGAGGAAAAGCTCGACGAGATCCGGATGTGTGATGACGAGGAGACAAACGGGCAGGTTTGTGACGAACATCAAGAGGCCGAGGATCAGGAAATTCATTGGATCAGAGCTCATAAGGAGAGAAAAGTCGTCTGCCATGATGCCAGTGAAGTTGAAGGAAGCCTTGGTTTGGCGATAAGAACCACAATCGTGAGTTGGTGGACAAATAATTGTTTAGTTGAAGCGGGTTATAAAATGAAGGCAAGTTGGGATAACTTAAAAGTGGTCCAACTAAAGAAGAGGCTCAATTTATTGATGTTCTTGAGCTTGAAGTCTTTGGTCCTTCGCTAATTACAGATTGGTTGGCTATTTAATTATTGGGCCAAGAAAATTCAGTGAAGGTTGTTGACTGCAGAAATTGAGGTTGTTGAATTATCAAAATATTTGTTTTTATTGCAAGGGCTTCTACAGTTGTCCCCAAAAGCTCGAGAATGAGATTTTTCGAAAGTGTGGAGAATGATGTGCTCGGCTAGTATCTGGGCGGGTCCATCGGATTTCCAGAAATTATTTTTTGGGAAGAAAATATGTGTTTTCAATTTTATTATTAGTAGCTAAATAATGGGAGATATTTTAGGCAGTAGATATTATCTAGAAATATAATTAGGTATTAGGATTAGATTAGGATTTATCTTTTTGTTTCCTCGTGTATATTTATTACTTTTATTAGTTTAGGACTAGTTAGTATTAGCTTATAAATAAGGCCTTTGGCCATCCATTGTTATCATTCTGCACATTCATTATTCATATGATATTTTGAGAGATTTGTCCAAGCTTTTCATGATGATTATTCTTATGTGTTTGTGAATCAATTCTGCTATGTTATAAGTCATTTACCTATAAAACAAACAGCTTTTTTGAAATCATGGTTGAGTAATCAATTGTCATTTTTAATATCCGCATCATTGCAACCAGGTCAAGTGTTTGAGATGTTATCATGAGTCGGAACGATGTGAAAACATTATGGATCTTACTTTGGAGATATTTGGCTGGGTCGAGTCATTGGAAGATGCGCTAACTCAGTTTACAAGCACAGAAGATTTGGATGGAGAAAACATGTATCGATGTGGAAGGTTTATGGACTTTATTTATTATGCCCTAATTTCAATGTTTTAAAAATCATGCATTTCAATTTGAACTCGGGAGAAATTGATTGGGTTCTAATAGTTTTTCATCTAAAAGGTGTTCTGCATATGTTCGTGCACGCAAGCAGTTGAGTATTCAGGAAGCTCCAAATATTTTGACAATTGTCTTGAAGAGATTTCAGGTATATATTAACTGTTAGTGGTGAGCATTAAGATCCTCACCATTGCTCTTTAATCCCGTGATGTAGTCACTACGACATTGAGCTTCATTTTAAGGGCCCATTTGGTTTGGAGTGAAACAGCCTGCCACCCACACATACTAAATGCTTATCAAAAAGGAAAAAACCAATTATGAAACCTAGACAATCTTAGTCCAGAGGCTTTTTATGTCAAATGTATATACTAGGTTGTTCCTGTGCCTACGGCACAACACAACATAATCTTGTCATATGTATATACGAGTGTGGACTTGTGCCTACCGCACTACACAACATAATTTGAACACCTATTAATTTCACCGATCTACTAAATAGAATACCCTATAAAGTTCTATAACCATGCCCTAAAAAATATCGTTCCAAAATTTTATGGTCATAACACATTTTTAGTTTTTGTCTAAACGTTAAGATAATTTTAAAGTGAAAATGATTTTTCAAAACTTTAATAAGTGAATTGAACCCATTAACGACCAGTTGCCTCTCTTTACATAATTTCAAAAAGTATCTCAATTTATAATATATGGAGTCAGAGGTTATTTGTTTTCTCTGAATACATTATTGAGAAAAATTATGTGCAACATATATGTTTATATTTACATATGGAATTATCAATGCTATAAGTTATTAGTTTTGTTGAGAGTATAAAGTCCCACATGGGAAAATTAAGGCCTTGAACCATAGTATGTAAGATCCTGGGGCCCTCACCCATACCCATTGTCAATTGGTTTGGGTTGGATGCTCCAATATATATAACATTGTATCTGAGCAGGCTATACATGGCTCAATGGCCCAATTGCTCTATGTCCACATGTTATGCTCAAATCACCCCACATGTGAGGGTGTGTGTTGAGAATATAAAGTCCCACATGGGAAAAGTAAAGCCTTGCACCACAATATATAAAATTATGGGGCCCTCCACCCATTGCCAATTGGTTTTGGGTTGGATGCTCCAATATTTAACAGGTGTCAATGAATGAAAAATGGAACTAAAACTTGTTTGCTTTATATTGTTGTTCGAAACTATGGTTTACAGAATTAATGTAATTTTGCAAGTGTTAATGAAAGGACAATGTAGTTGGCTTCTAAAATATCTCATGTTTTTGTATGTGGATTAAAGAAAGATCTTGAAAAAGATTTAAGAGTGAGACCCACATGGTTTCAACGTACAAACAATAACAGAATAATTGTTGCTTTAGAAATGGAGATACTACTTAGGATCATGTAGTACCTTTAATTTTGTCTCATTGTATTTTAAGTACCAATGTTTAACCTATTGTCTTTTGGATAACGTTTTATCTTTTGTGCGAAATTTTGTGGAAAAAAAGTGTAGCAAAAAATCTAAAAAAAGTACCGCAACAGAAAAATAGACCCCAAAACGTAAACAATGGAAGTGTAGGTATATGGTAAAATAAAGACGAGTTAAAGGCCAAATAACCTTAATATTTATGTACTCATCCATGATTTTTTAATAAAAATTTCACCTATTTGATTTGAATTGTTAATTCGTGTTGCAAACAACTCAACCCTCTGCTTCTTTGACATCTTGAAGTAATACTGCAACTTTTGTACTAACAAATGACCTATTAACATGGGTGCCTTTGGGTTTACTGCTAAAACCGCCTAAACTACATAGGTTGGTTCAGAGAAATTTTTGACATCCATTTATGTTTGTGCACCTAAGGGTGTTTAATTAGTTGGGTATTTCCATTCCCATTCACACACACAAAGATGTTGCACAAATCACCGCCATGTCCTTTGACTAACATAAAAGACAAATTCAGTTGTTACTTTTAAGTTTGTTAACAAAGCAGCAAACCCCAACACCATCACACCACTAAATTTTCGCATCCTTTTACGAAGCTCACCTTATCCACAGTTTTTAATTTGGATTTTGTATTTTATTTGGGAAAACTCGCAATTCAGCGTAGTGACTTGATTTATTATATTGATGCCTACATCATCAAAATACATATATCATTGTACCTAAAGGTTTAGCGTCTTACCTCGTATGAATACCCCAAAATGTCCTAAGGTCTGTTTGTTCACATGAAATGGAATCTCATTCTGCATAATCCCATTACAGCTTTTGGTAAGCACTGTCAACTTGGATTAGGATGCAAAATAGCAATATAATTTCCAACAATGAACTATCTCTTTACTAATCTAGAGACGCAATTTGCATCTCATTCTGCACAATCCCATTGTAGCTTTTGGTACGCACTGTTAAGTTGAATGAGGATGCAAAATAGTAAAATAATTTCCAAAAATGAACAATCTCGTATCTAATGTAGAGATGAGATTTGAATTTTATGTTTTTCACTAAACAATAGCATTATATTGCTTTTACTCGTAATATATTCTATATTAGAGATACATACAAATAAAACAAATGATTAAACATTGTAATGAGGACAATATCACATTAGGGATAAATGTGCCATGCACAGAAGTTCTAAAACCAAAAACCCTTTAGGGATAAGAACAGACACAAACATACGTAGACACACGCACACACGCACACACGCACATACAGATACATGCATACAGTATCTTTAGAACACAACATTATACAAACACACTTGAGGAAATAACTGACAATGCTAACAGAAGATACAACACTACAGTATTCAATCTATTTATATAAACATTCTGTAATCTGCTCACTCTGACCATTAAGCTCCATGTATTTTTTAGTTAAAAATCAATTTAACAACTGAACACAGGTGGGTTACTCTCTTTCTTTCTCTCTCTCTCTCACGCGCGGTCACACAGAGAATATTAGATATATAAAAACGGATATATATATGGAAGGAGATATATGTCATCACGTCTCTCTCCTACAAGTTACAACTCTCTCTCTCTCTCACACTGTAGCAACATGTAACACCCCCAACCCCACCCACCCCCACACACTATTGATATTGAATACCCAGGCTTTCATGTTTTACAGTGCTTCACCCCATTTCCAAGATATCACCTCCGTCACATGTGAACTTCGCGTCATAAAACAAATGCCTGGAGATGAGATGTAAGCTTACACGTAGTTTACAGAACCGCAAAAACATTGAAACTTATGTAAAAACATTAGGAAGTGTGCATAGAAAACAGTTTGTAGAATATATATATATATATATGTACAATACTGCTCTTGTGCATATCAGTCCGCATTTTAAGAGTGTGGACTGGACACGTGTCACCTGACGGTGAGTCCGGAAAAGAGAGAGAGTGTGCCTATAATTTAGCCGATAATTTCTAGGTCCAGGTGACACATGTCCGGTCCGCACAAGAGCATATATATATATATATATATATATATATATATTTTTGCTGAACAGATCACTTAACAACAATGGCATCCCTAACCAAACAGCAACAGAACTATGCCTACATTATATAAGAAATAATAACATACCAACAACAAAGGGGAAGAACACTTCTGGAATGGTGGTGGAAATGGAGGTGCTGGGCGATGGATGGAGTAGTGAGATAGGAAGAACATTGCTGCAAAGGAGGTGAGAGGTGGGGGAGGAAGAGTGTGTTACAAAGGGAATATAATTGCAAAAAGATCATTTACGCTTCATCATATTCTCTCAAAATACGTGTTTCTCTTTAATATCCAATGGATTTAAACAATATACAATGACAATTGATAATAACAACTCTGAAAAATAACCAATTATTATGTGAAATTTGCTAAAATGTCATTGTGGTGTTGGACCATCTTGGATTGTTAGATCCCAACACAATTCTATCTCAGCCAGCATTGGCAAAGATAAGTGAAACCGACCTGATTTATTATATATATATATATATATATATATGAGAATTCTCATCTACATCATGCTCTATACATCATTCATACATCACACCTAGTTGTAGGCCCTAAAAATTTTTTTTTTTCAAATTTTTTATTTTTTCCTCGAAATTAACCCTCCAATAAAAACCCATGTTCAAAAAATTAGGTCAAAATACATTTTGTAGCTATTTTTTAAAAATCAACAAAAAATTGTTCAAAATACCTTATATACAAGGGTCTGCGCTAGCAGTTTTTTGTTAATTTTTTAAAAATAGATAAAAAATGTATTTTAACCTAATTTTTTGAATATGGGTTGAGTGGAAGATTAATTGTAAGAGAAAAATAAAAAATTTCGAAAAAAAAGTTTTTTAGGGCCTAGAACTAGGTGTGATGTATACATCATAATGTAGGTGAGCCTCTCTCTCTCTCTCTGTGTGTGTGTGTGTGTGTGTGTGTGTGTGTATATATATACATATATATATATATATATATATATATATATATATTATACACACTTGTTTCTGCTTACTTTGATTTTATATTCAGTCTTTAATCGATTGATTCCTCTTCATGCTTTTTTCTTAACCAGGAGGGAAGTTATGGCAAGATAAACAAGTGTATCACTTTTCCTGATATGCTGGATATGATCCCATTTATGACCGGGATAGATGATATTCCTCCACTTTACATGCTTTATGCTGTTGTTGTTCATTTGGATAGACTGAATGCATCCTTTTCTGGGCATTATATCTCATACGTGAAAGATCTGCAAGGCAATTGGTTCAGAATAGATGACACCCAGGTAATCAATCTTCTGAGAAATATATTAATGGACGGGTTAGAGTAAATTGTGACATTGATATCGTTTTGATGTTTATATGCGGATGTATATATATTATACAGTATAGTGTTTATGGAAATTTGGTGGTTCTCTTGCATTCTTTTACTTAATGAATGTGGTGCCACCTTTTCTTATCTGCACTTTGTCTAGTAAATGTGATTCCATAAATTTAGCCATTGTAAAAAGATAGACATAAAAGGAGAAGTTCAATTCATTAGTAACTGATTTGTTACACTGATTAATTGTTGCGGAAGATATGTATATAGGTTACCGCATTTGTCACATCCTTCAAAGTAATTGATGTCATGTTTTCTAATGACGATGTTGTGATTTTTTCTAGCCAAGTATAAAATGAAATAGTATTGTTCACTCGTGAATGTTGATTTAAAAAAGGGAAGAAGTGGAGGCAATGAAAAAGTCAAATGAGTCAAACAATACCCTCATAGTAGGAAACAAATATTATCAGAACTGTCCCTGCTAGATGTAAAGTGCACCCATTTTGTAAGTGTTTTAAAGCATGTTATTGAACAGTTCGATCTCCTATATGCAAGGAGGATGATTTTAAGTTCCATTGAGCAAATCAAATCTGGGTTTAGTCATGCAAACTCTGGCAAACCCTAATTATATTCAATTCTTGACAAGCTTACTCAAACCCATTTTCGTGAGGAATAATGATAGAATAAAAAATAAACCGGATTGTGGATAGATTAGGTTTTGGGTCTTATATAATTAGTTAAATTTAGTTGTAATAATTACTTTTTAATACTAATATTAATCCGGAATTTAAGCTGTCTAGGTTGTTTTGTCATGTTATATTATTTGGTGTATTTTGGTATTTTAATTGTTTAGTCCTAATAGACTTCAGTTTGTTATATATATATAATTTTATTTTATGTATTTTTATTGTAAGTGACACAATCCTTTTAATTGAAATAGAGTAAAAATTATTTTAGTAAATGATGTGTTGAATTGAGTTTATCTGTGCTTTAGATTTTGTGCTAGTGGCCTACTAGCAATGCAGATCCCTTGTCAAGCACTTATCTTCGTTGACCCATTTTCTTCGTCGTTTTCATCCTGCATCAAACTAGTATCGGAGTTGACGCTTGATAAGACGATTTTGTTGATTAACTTTTGTCTGTACATAATTCTTTTGAGTATCATGTAATTTCTCACTATATTAGCAACCGCTTTGTCACAATTCTGTAGTCAAGTCAAGGGCACTTGTTAAATTACAATTACTAATTGTTAAAAGTTAGAGTTACTTCCGTTAGTTAGATGTAACTGTGGTCTGGGTGGTTGAGAGTGTTACATTAGTAGTTGCGTTTGTTGAGTTGTTAACTGATTGTAGTTGAGGCTATGTGAACTCTTGTAAGCCAAAATTGGTATCATTCGATTATAATGAATAAAAGTTTTCACTCCTCTCTTTACTTTGTCTCCTCACCATTGTTATATCTATCTTAAGCACGAGAAGTTGTGACTATTGGTTCGAACCCTAGCGTCACAGCATATCTTCACTGTTCTTTACATCACACTCAACACCACGCCACCCCCATCAGGGCTCGCTGTCAAGCCACTTTTGGTATAACATAGCCACATTGCATTATCGAGATCTTATGAGCGTCATTGTCCTTCACTAAAAATTCGACACCATCAAGGTCACATCATTGTTTCTATTGTCATTCACACACCATCAATCCATAATAAAGCCCTCGCTGAAGCTTCATAAAAACTTAGCTGGTCCTAGATGACACAAAACACGCTGGATTGGTTCATCCCATGATGACAACCAAGGTTTCTACAGAAAACACGCTGGATTGAGTTGCAGACTGAATGTGAATAGGAAATCCATATTCGACTTAAACACTCGAATTGACCTGGGATTGCATATCTGACTTGACCCAAGTTGGGTGAAATGTGTCCCAATTCGTTAACCATCTTGACTTTGTTAATTAGATTCGATCCAGATCAATATTCAGGCAGTCCAGTAAACTGAACTGAGCAGCTCCTAATCACTCTCACGAATCAGACACGTCTGTCCATGAAGAGGAGCCTGAATTTTGAAGAACATATTGTTTTCTTCAACTGTTCTTTTCCTTTTAATTGTCTATTTACTTTCTTCTTTCACAGTGGAACTTAATGAACATGCAATGAAACTCAATACTCAAAAAATGTTGGCTACACTGGATAAGATGTAAACTATTGTTTTGAAGCATACAAAGACTGCGGACACCAAACCAAAATTGTTGAACAATTAGAGAACACCCTAGTAATCAGGATGAAGACAAATCTGAGTTTGAATAAAAAAGAGCTGACATTGTTTAGATACACGAGGGAACTTAAAAAAAGCAAGACAAATTTGTGTTGAGAAATGGAACATTTGTGACTTCTTATTCTTCCTCAGTTCTACCGAGGATGAATTTTGTGTGAGAAATCGGGAGAGTGATTGGAACACACTGACAAAATAAATGAAAGACTTGAATGTGTGAATGGGTTATGTTTTAGTCCTATATAATTAGGTTAAAGGTTAAATTGAGTTATAATTTATACGGGAATAAGTTTTATTTTTAATTAGAGACGTTTAGGTACCAAACTATTATGATCCTGTTATATCATTTAGTGTATTTTTGGTAAGTTGTGTAGTTCTAATTCTAGTAAATTAGCTTTCCTCAATTCACCTTAATTCTTGTAGAGTTGAATTTGTAAGAGTAAAGTTGTGCTCTCTAGGGTCTGTGCCATAGCATTGCGAGTATCACAGAACTCTTATGAGGGTGAAGTGTTTCTCTTATTTAATTCCCTTATTGTGCATTAATGTCAAACATCAAGATTTTAGGGGAAAAAAGGAAAGAAAAAATATAGGTGGCCACATTTTGGTAAAGTGCATGCTTGTGGATCTGGCTTTCAAATGAAATCTGTTTTATATTTTTTGATTCTATGAAGAATAATTAGGGAAATTGGTTTATGGTTCTTTGGTATGTAATTACCCACATTTTAGGTTCCGCGAAAGACTGGTCTGTGTCTTATGCTGGTTGTCTCACAGTATCTTCTTGTACATTCAAGTTTCATTTCTGCCAATAGGATTCTCAAGTTTTATTTCATGCTTCAATTACAGGTCCAGCCAGTGCCAATCAGCCAGGTGATGTCAGAAGGAGCATATATCTTATTCTACATGAGGTAATCATGTAGTTTAATAGTCATAATATGATTATTTTTGGGAGGACTTCTTGAAAACATGGCTTTTAACAGTCCAGAAAAGCAAAAGGCAAAAAACTTCATCACTGATTTTCCTGGAAATTGATTTCTCTTAATTTTCTGAAAACAATTCTTCGAAGCATCAGAAGTATCTGATCTTTGACTTTGTTATATTCGCTGTAATATGTAGAAGAACTCTCGGATTAACCATTTATTTTTTCCAAATATTGCAATGACCAATGATTTAATGATACTTAAAGTGCCCCCCCCCCCCCGCCCGAACTATGAATGTTTTGCAGGAGACCCCCTAAACTGATGTCAATAAAAAAATCCTGAATTATTCATTTCTTCGGCAAACACACCCTGTCGCTAAAAATTATGATTCTTGCCCCTAGAAAGTCCCCATCATGTGGTCAATGCAACAAAATGCATAGTATAAGTTTGTTCTTGGCCAAAAAATGGTTAGGGACTTTCTTGCAAAGCGCACATATTTCAAGGGTGTTTTTACATTTTTTATACATTCCTTGCAAAGGAAATGCTAACTCAGTGGTTAGGGTGAACCAACCATTGGTTAGTGCACCCCTCACATATGAGAGGTTTGTGGGTTCGAAACTCCACGGGAGCAGTTGCATTCTATGATTAGAAATGAGTTTACACTCATATGTTTCAAATTCCCTTCAATTTGGTTGCTTACCCTTCATCACCTTGCATGTTGTTTTATCCATGTCAATAAATACTATTTTTTCTTCCTGTCTGAAATGTTAGATATCTTTTTAGGTCATGTCCACGCCCTGGTAAACCTACCCAGCACCAAGCTCCCGGGTTTGCCAAGCAGTTGTCATCAAAAACACTCAACTGGTCAAAATCCGGTCACAGTAAGTCCAGTTTAGATAGGACTACGTTGCAAATGATGGAGGCTTATGGAAAATCGAGAAACATGGAGTTTTCAGATGCTACATCAAGTGATTGGTCCATTTTTACAAGCTCAGACGACGCGTCTTTTACCACCGAGAGTACTAGAGACTCTTTCAGCACCCTTGATTATGCTGATGCATGCAATACTGATCCATTCTCATCAATTTTCAACACATTATACACACCTGATTATTCCTCTCATAAAACTGTCTCGTGCAGTAGTTTCTTGAGCGGTAAGCCCGAGACAAGATTTGTTTCTGAAGAGAAGGGAGCTGTTTTGGATATGCACCTCTCAAACCTGCCTCTCGAAAGATTACAGAAAGGGGAGATTTTGAAATATCATACTAGTCTCAAATATGGTACACGCCGAACTTCTGGTCATTGTAAACATTGATGTGTGAATGTGAACTGATTAATTCCTGATTAGATAGGTTGAATATGCGCGTCATAATTTTTTGGTTTCAATACTTTGTTGAATGGGGCGCGTTGATTTATATTTCAATCCCAAGGCAATGAATATTCTTGCTCCATTTTGAAATTAGGCTTGCAAGTGTTCCAGCCCAATCTCTAGTTGCAGTAGAAGTATGAAAAAAAGGGTCCTTTTATATAAACCCATATAATCTTTTAACAACCCCAACCATGTAAAGCCCCACACATATCGGCTTGTAACCATTTGATCGCCCCATCAAATGGGGTTTATATTAAAAAAATCTTAAAAACTGACAGACAACAAACTCAAAAAAATATCTCCTGATAACGTTTCCTGTCTTTTTTGTGCACATGCTCTCCCAATCTCTCTCTGCCATCAAATTAAGAAAATATCATGAGAATCATGGCAGGAGTAAAAATATTCAAAGACCACTGTCAAGAACTCAGATTTGAGTTCCTTATCTTTGATCTTTCTTCCTTTAAATCTCATACAAGTTTGATAGTTGATACTGAAATTTAACCCGCAATCAAGGTTGTTCAATCGATTTTCTTTATATTTTGTGTTGGAGTATTTTTTTTGGTTGATAATGATCGTGTTTTGGTTCTGGGTTATGTATTGGGTTAGATTGGCATTGTTTACAGATATAATGTTTTAATTTCAAGTACCTCAACTGATTATCGGACTTGTTGAATGTTTGGCCGTGACTTGTTAAATTGTGAAGGCTGATTGGGGCTGTTAAAAGGGATAATATGGACTTTTAATAGTTTTTTTTTTTTTAAAACAGTAATTGAGGTTTGGTAGAAGTTATTGCAGGGTTATACAAAAACAACCTAAAAAAATAATAATAACAATAAAATAAAGAATTTAAGAAAAGAAAAGCTCATGTTTTGGCATGTTATTTAACACGGAAAATGCTTTGCGCACAGAGAATGTACACAAACAGTTGCAGAATATAATGTGGGAGTTTTATATAGTCGAGTTATTATATAACACTTTATTGCGTTGTCACATTACATTGCGTTATTATTTTGCCCTCATAGCATTACTGTTTAACAAACTGATTTTGGGAGTTGCAATCATTTGATTATGTAAACTGGTTCATTGGTTATTAGTGAATTATAAATGAGTGAATTTGAAATGAGTTTAAATTTATTTTTGCGTAATGTTTGGTAATTTGAAATTGATGTTAAGCTTCGATGAGAAAGAAAGATAAAAGCAAATTAAGAGGGGGAGAAGAGATGGAGGGGGGGGGGGGGGGGGGAGCATGCACTATATGTGACTCCTTTTTTGAAATGGATGCATTTCACGTTTTTTATGAAATGAATCAATTTCAGATTTTACACATGAACTAAAATGGATCAATTAATAAATTATTTCATTAACGAAATTAATTACAATGAATGGATCAATTTACAATTTTGAGACAACGAAATTATTATTTACTACACATGATCGATTTACTCATCAAAATTGATCCACTCCCAATATAATATTCTAGTAAATACATTTACTAAGCATAATCTTGTGCAATACTTCTGTTTATTTTTCATGGAATGCATAAGCAACTAGGTATTTGCTAGAAATACATTTACTTGGAATGATACATTAGCAGAAAACATTTCATGTAACCCATAATTATAAAGGTATGTAGATTGATTGAAAACAAAATTACGCTAACAATTAAATCTAGCCGAACACCAAAAATGTCCAAACTAAACTCGGACACGATTGAGAATTTATGGAGGAGGAAGTTTTAGGGTTTTGATTTGGAAAAATATATAAAGTGATGGGGTATTTTTGAAAGTTATATATAGGGTCCGTTTAGTTCGCGGTTCGGAAAGAGAATGCGAATCCTTGATTCCAGGAATATAGATATCCTGAAACCTTGAATCATATTCCATTGTTTGGTTCAAATAGGAAATATTTTTCCGCGACATCTAAAATTCCTTTCCTATATCTGGTCTGACAAGAATTGGAAATGAATATATATATATATATATATTAACTAATACACCTTTCTACTTTCTTTGAGCATCTGTGTGTGCGCGCGAGTATGTGTGTATGGTTATGCAATTAAGAGAGATAGAGATAGTGTGTGGGGTGCGGGGTGCGCGAGCATGTGTGTGGGGTACGTGAAAGAGAATGTGTGTGTGTGAGAGAGAGACATAGTTCATGCACATGTGAGAGAGGTAGTATATGTGAGAGGATATTTTTTTTTCTCACCATAAAAGTAAACTAGAATTCAAGGAATATATAATTACTCCATTTTAGAGGGGAAAGGAGAATTCCGATTATATGGAAATTTTAAATTCCAGGAATTTCAAGTTTCCCCCAAATTTTCAAGCAAACAATGGAATCCTAAATGATGAGAATTTTAAATTCTAGGAATCCTAAATTCGCTTTCCAAACCTCGAACCAAACGAGCCCATTAGGGTATATTGATCAAAAATTAAATTTGAGGTTAAGCCTAATTAGAAAAGAGGGATTTTTAACAGAGTTGTAACGATGTTAAAAACTTGGGGGTTATGTCTAAAAAATTAGCGTGGTGGTGGTTGTCAATATAAATTAATCATGATTAAAAGGATTCTAGAAAGAAATTAAATAATGAATGAGAGATGCCAATCACACAACACAAGAATATACGTGGTTCGATAAATTTTCTATGTCCACGAAGAGGTTACTTTATTTTTTTAAGTTCTCTCAAAGTTTTCGAAATTACATTCAGACTGTATTTATAGTTGTGTAAAACTGCAGTGGTTGAACCAGTCAAGGAACTTCATTGGCTTGAGATAAGCGTACGTGGTGACTCCCTGCATATCTCGTCCGAGATTTTGGGTAACCAACGTAAGCTAATAGTAACTGCAGATATTTTTGTAATTATCCATGTGATAAATGATGTTAATAATCCCTTGTTGCTAATAGAATGGGTCGAGCGTGCCCCACATACTACTGGGCCAGGTTGGACAATATTAAATTGTGGGCCTAAGTTATATTTAGGTCCCCGCAATTGTCCTAAAATCCTTGGGCTAAGGTTATTGGGCCAATGGATTTTACCATTGCCTTGAGCCCAATGATCTTGATTTATTCTCACGAATTTGAATCAACATATCAAACTTGTAATTATATTGAAGTTACAAGGGTACGCTCATCCAACCAAAAAAATGAAGCGCCCAAATCCCTCGGTTGATGCACCTTATGATTATGCACGACCTTTGAAACTGGGTTGCTTCTACACTAAACCGTCACTTTTGTTTCTAACCTTTTGCCATAAAAAATCTAGAGCTTCTTCATTCTCACTCTTCAGCTTTGTAAGTTTCCATCCTCATTTGTTTTTTCGTGGTTTTCTTTTTCTTCTTTCTTCTATTCATCTTCACCAGTAGTAATTAATTCTCCTGAAAATGTTGGACACCATCTATGGTAAAAATGTTGACGAGTTTTGAAAGACCTATTCCATTCCTTCTTAAGTCACAATCGAGTGTGACTCCATGCCCAAAGATGTCAGAGACGTCGATGGGGGACACTGGATTCATACCCTAAATGTGGTCCAAGGGGGATTGACTTTTTTCCCAAACCCTCTATTTTTAGAGTTCTTTGAATTCTTGGGGGTGGTCCCTGCTCAGTTTGCCCCCAATATATGACGAATAGTCCATGGGGTCAATCACATATACGAGCTCTATGGGGGCCAACCTGGGCATCCAAAAGATTAGGTACTCCTACACCTGGTCTCATACCACTGATGGCCTCCTTTACTTGAAGGCAAGGAAGGCCAATGGGGTTCTGGTTGTAAACCTCCTTAATCATCGCCAGAAATTATCAACATCTATCGTTCCCTGTGGGAGAAGAATACGCAATGTTTTTATGCCCTGACTAGGGGGATGGTCATATAGGTTAACACTTGTTCCTCTAACTCCTTACATTTTGCTTCTCATTTACTGTTGTTAATCATGCTTTTCTATTGTCTTTGAACAACTCACAAGAAAAATAAGGAACTCTCAATCCAAGATATCAACGCTACCGATCTACTAAAGGCTTGGCATAAGAGAGTATCTTTTTGATGGGGAACACCCCAAGTCAGCAGGTTTTTTTCGAGAATACACCAACACTATCAGTAGCTTTCCTGCTCGCCTAGTAGATGATATACCCGATCTCCCTCAGCCAGACGAGGAGACTTCTTCATCTTTTGAGTCACTAGACGTTAGGTCTATCCAACTAGAAGAGGAAGATTCAATGTCTCCTACCAATAAAGTCCTTCTGATTGAGGATGATGATGATAAGGTCCATCTTTCTGCCCGGGCCAAGTCCCAAAAGAAGGCTGAGGGAGAATCCTCCAAGGTTGGTGACTCAAGTTGAGTTGCGAAGGAGAAGAAAAAGGAAGAGGAAAAGGAAAGGAAGAAAATAGAGGAGTAGAAGAATAAGAAGGAGGAGAAGAAGAGGAAAGCCCTTCTGGCCCCTCCAAAGAAGAAGACCAATGTTACTTCCTCCCTCCCCAACACCTCTCAGGCCCAATCTGTGGCCCATAATCCATCCCTTGACCCAGGTTTGCTGAGGGGGGCAGTGCTTGTAGGTGATCGCGAGCGACTGAAGATGATGGGACCTGACCAACTTTACCTCCGAGCTTCCCAAACTCTATCCCTGGTAAGGGTCTTATTTTTGTTTTTCTGTATTTGATTTGCCCGATTGCGATTTGTAAGATCCTTAAACACTTGACATTTTCCTTGTTTTGCAATTTGTGGTTGAGTTTACTAGTCTTCTGGATGGTCTCCCCAACCAGACCAGATTAAATGATGAATTGAATGACGCACTCCGAAAATCTGAGGAGGCCATGGCTTAGGCCAAAGAGGCCCATAAGAGAGAAAAAGTCTACTATCGAGGCCATGGCCTTGCTAAAGATCGAGAACAATCTGCTTAAAGTAGGGAACACTCACATGCCAAATGAGAATTCTCGGTTGACTACTGAGGTGGCCTAAATTCTTCTAACTAAGGATGCCAATTTTGAGCAAGGATGGGATGAGGAATATGCTGATGCCAATATCCATATTGCCTATGCTCGGAAGGTGAGCCTAAAAAAGGGCTGGGATCAGGCCTTGGAAAAAGTCGAACTCCCCACTGAGTACAAGCTACTTAGTCAGCACCATCCAGGTCCCTCCCTAGGTTGACGAACGTCCTTCCAACAGCACCCCTGTCGACCAGGCGAAGGATGCGATAATCGAGGAGAAAGGAGCGGAGGAAGGAGAGCAGGTGAAGAAGTGAAGCCCGTAGTCTCTAGGTTTTTTCTCTTTTTACTTGTACTTTGTACTCTTTTTTGTTTTCTCGTAGTACTGTACTGTAATGGCTCTGCCTACTTTTATTATCTATGAAAACAACATTTTCATTTGTTTGAGTAAGATAATTTATGCATTTCCTGATAAACTGTTGATTGTTCTGTCGTGATATTGTAGCCTGTTGTCGAGGATATCCATTCTTCCAGTAACTTAGACAATGTGCTCGGGGGAGATGCTAGCGCGCAAGACCACCGAGCATTTTTGCCTTCCTATAAAGCTTTAAGAAAAAGGGCTGAGGCCTACAAGAACCAATACACCCTGGGCAACAAGATGTAGGATGACCTCAAAGACTTGGAAGATGTAAGTGCTTCTATGAAAAAAGAAATAAATGACTTGGAGGAACAGTTGGTTGAATCCAAGGACGTGGGTGAAGTTGGTGTTCTATTCTAGTTAGAGAACAATGAATTGAATAAGAAACTTATTGAAGCTGAGGAGCAAGTTCAAAGGAGCCACGTCATGGTGATGGGGCTAAGTCGTGACAACAAGAAGCTTAGATATTTATTTAGGATGGGTCCTCGAGTAGCCTGGTTTATCGATTATAAAGAGGGTTGGAAGGATGTCCCAATGAGGTCGTAGGAAGCTCAAGATATTGCCTACAAGTACGGCTGATCGAATTCCCTTAACGTTGTTAAGGAACCCTATGACTCTCAGCTCTCGTACATGTACCAAGTTCATTACCCTGCGTACAACCGACCTCCTTTTGGGCATGATGATACATGGATCCCTTTAGATGCCATTCCCCTTCAACTTGTCGAGAGCTACCTGGAAGGTCATGACAATGATAATGAATATAAGCCTGACCCTGACGATGGTCAGAGGAAGCGAATAGAATAGTTTTTTACTCGCCAACCATAAACCGTTGCAAATCTTTGTAATTTTTGTAATTATTATTATGTAATTGGTAATTTTTGTAATCGGGCTCTGCCGAATGAATCAAGTTAATACCAATTTTTATGAATTTTTTCAACCTATTATGCCTTGCATGTGTTATTCCTCCTTTCTTACCTTTTACGTCGTGTCGTTACACTCCCTTAGGTCTAGAAAAGACAATGGTCATATTGCATTTGGTCTTTGGGCAATCCACCCGTTCAGGGTTTTAGTCGACCAAGCAAAGTTGGTTTATTTCCCAGGGATCCCCCATGGGGGATTTTATCTTGCATGGGCAAGTCATGAGGTCACTTGTGTTGGTTATGACAAAGACCTGAGGACTTTAATTTTAATTGTAGGTTGCCAAATTACCTGTAATCAAGTTAAAGCCTGGTTGGAACTTTTTAAGGACTAAGAGCCAATTATAAGCCTACTACTTAGGAAATAATGTAAAGTAATTGAATAACTTAAGACATGTGAGAGAGATATGGAAAAAAGGGCATTTATTCATAATATGAATAATAAATTGCAAGCAACATAAGTTTTGAAATGAAAATTTACATAAACTAAAAGTAAAAAAAAGACTAAAAATATAATTTCTTAAGGTTGGTCGCATTCCATGCTCTAAGTATCTCTCTGCTCTCCATTGTTTCTAAGTGATTGGCTCCCTGTAGATCATCTCTGACTACTTTGAATGATCCCTCCTAGTTAGGTCCCAACTTGACGTCTGACGGTCTTACAACTCTGTCGAGAACTTTCCTTAGGACATAATATCATACTTGGAACTTCCTCGGATTGACCCACTTGTTGTACTGCTTTGACAACTGCTCCTGGTATGAGGACATCTTGATCATGGCTTGCTCTCTTCCTTCATCGTCCAGGTCATGTTTAGCGCGAAGGGCATCGCCATTCAGTCCTTGGTCGGCCACCTTTGTCCGCATGGTCGGGAGGCCTACTTCAATTGATATGACAGTTTCCATTCTATATATGAGTGCAAAAGGCATTTCCTCAATTGGTCTCCTGGGCGTGGTATGATATGCCCAGAGAGCATGGGGAAACTCATCCACCCAGGCATTTTTTGCTATTTCCATCCTCTTCTTAAGGCCATCGAGCATTATTTTCATAGAGTCCTCCTCTTGATTGTTTCTTTGGGGATATGCTACCGAACTAAAGTGGTGCTTCACTTTATTCTTGTTGTAGAAATCCTAAAAATTTCCACTCTAAAATCGTGTGCCATTATCAGTTATAATGATCCTTGGTACCCCAAAGCATGTTATGATGTTCCTCCAGATTAACATTATCATATACGCATCTCTAATATTGGCCAGTGGTTATGCCTCTACCCACTAGGTGAAATAGTATGTGCCGACTAGCAAGTACTTATGATTCCCAAGTATAGTAGGTAGTGGTCCCACGATATCCAAATCCCATTGTGCAAATGGCTATAGGTTGATCAATAGTGTCAGGTCGTTGGCCGATTAATGGACTATGGGAGAGAATTTTTGGTACTTCTCGCACTTCTGAACGTAAACACTTACATCTCTCTGCATGTACGATCGCTAATAGGCTTTTTTGATTGCTCGAAATGCCATGGATCCTCTTCCTAAATGGCTTTTGCATATTCCATCATGAATTTCGTAAAGAATTTACTCGATGTCCTTTGGGTGCCCACATTAGAGGTAGGAATCTGTGAAGGATATCTTGTAAATCGAGACCCCATTTTCCAAGTAGAAATACGTAGCTTTCACTCTGACCTATTGGGACAATTTCTTATCGGTCAACAGTATTTTGTTTTGCAAGTGTGCCATAATGTTGTCCATCCAACTGGGACCTTTGTCGATGGAAATGACGTGCTTGGGGTTCACTATTTTATTGATACTAGGATTGGTGAGGAATTACACTTCGATTGTTCTCCTAAGATCCGAGTCCACTGCTGAGCTTAGGGCTGTTAAAGCATCGGGAGAACTATAAAATGTGAACTTCCTGGAATTTTATAACCATTTCGCATACAACAAAGTGGTAAGATTCCATCCTATCATCCTTTGTGTTAAAATCCCTACTAACTTGATTGGACACCAATTTGAAGTCATAACACACGTTGAGTCATCTTGCCCTGAACAAGTGGGCCTTACGTAGACCAACTATAAGTGCTTATTACTCGACCTCATTGTTAGAGGCTTTAAATCCCAGTTTGATCCCAGTTTGATCCCTTGTTCGATCTCTTTTTCCATCGTTGGCCAATAGTAACCCAAAATCATCAACTGGTCATACAACTTGGCCCCTCCTATATGAGCTGGATCGTGCGCCTATTTGAGAACCTCGGTTGCTTCTTCCTTCGTGATGCAACGTAACGACCTATTGAAGTACCCCCTTCGATAGAGCTGCCCCTCTTGGACGTAAAATCTCGGGGCCCTTCGTCGGAGTCCCATCGCATCAATTTTCTCTATTGGGGTAACTCCATCTTTAATGAAATCAATATAGGGTTGTCTCCAGTCAGGCTGAGTCTCTACGAAATGACATTCTACTGCCTCGAAGAACAACTGGCATTTATCGCATTTTCATTATAACTCCGCTGCATCCTGCTTCATACTAGGCCAGAAATACCCTTCCCTTATAATTCTTCTATAAAGGGGGATCTCAGTCGTTTTGCAGTGTTCTTCGTGCATTTTCTTCAATCTCTGCCCTACTTCCTCTGGGATGATGCACCTTGACAGCCATCCTCCTGTATTTCTGAAGTAAAGGTTTCCTTGGTTTGTAAAGTACTGGGCCAATTCTTTGAGCCCCCTCGTTCCTTAACCAGACTGTAGCTGCTTCTTAATCTCTCCCCTCCAGTCTGCATCCTCCTCCATCGGCATAATTGACTGTAATGTCGAAGGAGCTATTCTTCATTGGATCATGAAAGTAGTTGTATTGACTCTCATGATCATCTTCTGGGAAATGGTGGAATAGGCGTCCGAGTGACAGTTCATCGTTCTGGGCTACCTCTTGATCTTAGTCCAATGGAACTGGCCAAGGATCCTCTGAATGATCGTTCTGTATGGTGCCAAGCTCATGTGTTTCAATACGTATTCTCCATTCACTTACTGAACCACCAAGTTTGAATCCCCCTTGATGCAAAGTGAACGGATCCGTCTTCGGAGAGCCTCTAGTAATCCCAACACCAATGCTTCATATTTCGCCTCGTTATTAGAGATAAGGAAATCTAACTTGTAAGAAAGGCAAATCTCCTCCATTCCTTTTGAAAGAATAACCCCTGCTCCTCCTTTTTTTTTTTCTGTCGATGCCTCGTCGAACTGCATTGCCAATTCTTCATCCGTTGCATCTAGGTGATTGGCCTGCAAGTCGTCTCCTGGAATTCTTTCTTTAGGAGGCTCAAACGTTCCTGAAGGGAAAATAGCCAATAAATCAGCGTACGCCTGGCTTCTGATTGCGCGAGGAACCACACACTTTAAGTCATATTCAGAGAGGATAAGGAACCATCTAGCTGCCTTGCCAATTAATATAGTTCTTGCAAGAAAATACTTAATGGGATCACATCTCGTTACAATATGGATTGTAAAAGACGACATATAATGTCTTAGTTTTTTCACTACAAATACTAAAGCTAAATAATTCCTTTCTAGGCTACTATATCTGACTTTTGGCCCATGGATGATCCTGCTGAGGTAGTAGACCGACCGTTCTTTCTCGTCAATCTCTTGTGCCAGTAAATCTCCCACGCACCTCATGGTGGATGTGAGGTACAACTGCAACGATATCCCTGCCTTTGGTGGAACCATGGTTTGTGGTGAAATGAGCAGCTTCTTTAGTCCATTAAGAGACTCCTGGTGAATTGCAGCCCATTTGAACTTCGTGTTCCCTCGCAGCAGCTGGATCAGTGGATGTGTTATTTCGGCTAAGCTAGGCACAAATCTCCTAAGGTAGGAGACTTTACCGAGGAAACTCTTCAGCTCTTTCGCCGTTATCGAACATGGCATTTCCAAAATCGCCTGATGTTTATCCCGGTCCATCTGTACCCCTTGTCGATCAACCACAAAGCCTAGGAATTTCCCACTTGTCACCCAAAAAATGCACTTCAGTGGATTCATCTTTAATTTAAACTTCCTGCAATGGGAAAACACCTTCCTCAAATCGTTCAGGTGAGACTCCTCCTTCCTCGACTTGATGACCAAGTCATCCACATAGAATTCCACAAACTTATGAAAGAAGTTATAGAAAATGGCCATCATTGTTCTCTGGTAAGTCGCCCCAGCATTCTTGAGCCCAAATGGCATCACCCTGTACATGAAGTTACCCAACGGGGTTCTGAATGCTATTTTTTCTGCATCCGAGGGGTCTATCTTGATCTTGTTGTACCCCACGTACCCATCCATGAAGATATATATCTCATGGCCCGCCATTGCATCTATTAGGCTATTGATGGAGGGTAGAGGGAACTCATCTTTGGGGCAAGTTATGTTTAAATCTATAAATTCCACACAGATTCTTATTTGATTTTTATCTTTCTTTCCTACTAGGACAATGCTGGACAGCCAGATCGGGTGTTTTACCGGCTTGATAAACCATGCCATTAATAAGTGTTGAACCTCTTCCTTGATCTTCAAATCCAGCTCAGGCTTGTACGTTCTCATTGCTTTTTTTACTGGAATGGCTGAAGGCATCACGTTCAACTTATGACATCTCACTTCCTCGTCTAGCCCTTCCATCTCTGTGTACTTCCACGCGAAGACGTCTATAAATTCCTGAATCAATTCCATCAAGGACCCTCGTTTCTCCTCACTGAGATCCTTCAAGATGAGGATGGGTCTTGGGTCCTCTCCTTCTTTTACCAGGTTCAACTGCTCTAGCTCTTGTGCATGTGGCTTTGGTCTATTCGCCATGTATTTTGGTTCTTCGATGACTTCCTCCATAAATTCCTGTATGCTGGAATTGTGTATCACCGTGCATTGTCCCCGTTAATCAACCAAAAAACATTCATATATCGGGTCAACCTCGTCATCAGCTTCCTCGGTCGCCCGCTCACATCGTTACAATTGGTACACCACCTTTCCTTCCTCAGTAATGACTTTCTTTCACTATCTGCTGATAGCGGTGACTGCTTTCCTCTTCTCCTCTCTAGATGCCTCAGCCACTCTTTTTCCTGAGAACCGGCTCAACACGCTTTGTTGTTGGACCTCATGATCCATCGGGTCCACTCTGGGCCTTATCCTATCTCTAAGCTTCTTTGAGATGCCTTGGGGCCGAGGGACTGCCTGATGAGCTTCTTCGGTCATTACCCTTGCACTGCTCGCGACCTCTCTACTCTGCTCGTTCAAGGGCCCCATCCGTTCTCTGATAGAGGGAACCCACGCTCCCTCCATCCTCCTCGTTAGGACCCGGACATCTTCTTCTAACTCAGTATAAAACGTTGCGTCCACCAAATGAGATTCCTCAATAGCGAAGGGCCTCTTTGTAGCCCTGATGGTTACCTACGTCCGCTAGCCCTAGCGCATTGGTGGTACGTAGAAGGAACTAACCCTTGGTTGTGCATCCACACCCTTCCTATTAGTATATGATAGGAAGTTTCACTCTCTATCACGTTGAACTTTATATGGGAACTCAAATTCCCCATCTCAATCCCCACATTAACATATCCAATGGATTTGGAAGATTGGTTATCATACCCCGAAATTACCAAAGGCATGGGGACCAACCTTCCTTCCGGAATATTAGTTGCATGAAAGGAGTTAATTGGCATGATATTAATGGAAGCTCCCCCATCCATGAGAGTCCTCACAAAACTAACTTCGTTGACACTGACAGTCACGTATAATGGCCTGTTATGAGGGAATTCCATATCCCTATCGGCATCGGTGAAAGTCACCTCTGACCGGAACCTCCTTACCAACCTGGCCATGGGTCCCTTCCATTTCAGCGAAGGGACTGCATCTTTCCTCTTAATATCCAGTATCGCCTGGGTTATTTCCAACCTGCTTTCCTTTGGGATCCCCAATTGGTTGAAGAACCAGGTGAACTTCGGGGATTTTGAAACTGCACAGTACTCTAGGTACAGATCTGCTTCCTCATCTCCAACGCTGTACACATCCTCCATGTCTTTGGCGCTTGCTTCATCGTAGGCTAAAACTTCATTAGCCATTCCCTTGGTACAGGTCTCCAAAGCTGCTTTATATTCTTATCTTTCTGCTCTCTCCACCTCTTCATTATAGGCCACCACGAGATTGGCCCCATGTGATGGTAGTGGGTTGTTATTGATGTTCTATGGAGGGATTTGCAATGTCCATGCCTTCACGTACTTGTCAATAATTCTTCTTAGTGTGAAGCAAATTTCTGTTGGGTGCTAGATCCTTCGATGGACCTGTCAATACTTTGGATCTGCCTTTGTTGCCGCATCAGGCTCCCCAGTGGGAACGTCCTTTGGCTCATAAACCGTTCCCCCCTGGACCATCGCGTTGTAACAGCTGACAACTTCTTATACTGTACAAGGCAATGGTGACGGGTCTTCCCTGTCTCTTCCGAACTTCCTCTTATTATCCTTCTTTGGTGATTTGCCCCTATCGCCCCCCTCGATGTACCCTACCCGTGGAGGCTGAGACCTCCCCCCCCCCCCCCCCCCCCCGCGGGTTGCATCGACTGCCTAAACATCATGGGCACCACCACCGGATTGGGTCATAC
The DNA here is from genome assembly GCA_949130495.1 of Sambucus nigra. Lineage (NCBI taxonomy): Eukaryota > Viridiplantae > Streptophyta > Magnoliopsida > Dipsacales > Adoxaceae > Sambucus > Sambucus nigra. The sequence goes on along the minus strand of OX422214.1, from coordinate 373,955,196 downwards.
CAACAAAGATATATTTCTTGATGCTTTTAAGAATGCCGCAAAAGTCCCCTCGCGCGTCTCGTTAATAAGATGACAAATGTACTCAGGAAGCATCCCCTCAGCGCAGATCTGCAGCAACTTGGATTCTTTAGCCTCCTCCCTCACGTCGAGGGATCGTTCTCTGAACCTTCGAACATAGGCCACCACTTCTTCCCCAGGTAGTAAATTCTCCCTACCTAGTTGGGTCAAAGTAAACTCATCTTCTGCCAGAAAGAACTTCTGGACAAACAACACGTGCATCTCTTCCCATGTAGAAACCCTTTTGGGAGCCAAATGGGAATACCATGTATATGCTTTATCGATCAAGGATTTAGAAAACTGCCTCAACCTAAGCCTTTTATTGTTAGAATGCGCCCCCAAATGTTTAATAAAGCGCTTAATATGCTCCTTCGAGTTCCCACCTTTTCCCGTGTATTTTTCAAAAATAGGAGGAATATAGTCCTTCAGACAGGGCTTGTCATTGTATTCCCGGGGATAAGGTTTTCGAAAGTCATCAAAAAATCGAAACCACCTCGCCAATAGATTACGAGGAAGCCTGCATGAACTTCATCATCTCTTTTTGCATCTTCTTTCTCATTTCCTCCATGGGTGACGCTACTGGGGCAACAACCAATGGTACCACGGGCTGAGCGCCCGTTGTAGCTGGAGAAGGCACCACGGTTGGGGCCGTCGATGCTCCTGATGTTCCCCATGCTGGATTCACAATAGAAGGTACGCTCGCTGGGACTATTCCCGCTATGCCTGCACCTGGCGGGGCCATTGTAGCTACCCCTGGTGTCACGAAGGCATTGGCCTCCAATCCTCCTAGCATACTTGAAGCTACTGGAGTTTGCAAAAACTCATAAAACTTGCTCATGAGGAGCGCGACCTGAGTGGGTCCCAACCCTGCACTCGTGGAAGCTTGAGTCACCCCCGAAATGCCTGACGTCACCGAAACCGGAGGTATCTCCGCTCGAGGAGCCCCATCCCTTGGGGCCTCCAGTTCTCTCGTAGCTTGTTCTTCATTATACTGGACGTCATTAAAGTTGAGCCTTCGATTAGCATTATCCTGCGCCATACTCCTTACTTAGAAGAATGCCTCCCCAGCAGAGTCGCCAAATGTAAGAGGGTACTTTAGATTATAGATGGAGGCGTAACCCCTATTTGAGTATGGTAATGATAAGCTAATTTGGCCAAAGCTTTGGATTAATGATAGGACACACAAACACAAACCCAATGAAGATAAACTCAGTTTAAACTCACAAAGCTCTCGTGTATAACTTAGGAAATAGTAATGAACTTTAGAAGTAACTTAGTTAGAGGGAGAGAGAAGTAAGCAACCTAGATACACCTTGGTAGGCAGGTAGAAACACACCAAAAACCCTCAAGAATCTCTGTCAAGTATTAAAAGCTTCGTAATGAATGACAATGGTGAGTGAGTAAACCCTCTGGTTCGTAATAACTCTCTCTTGATGTGTATTCTTTCTAGCAATAACTCCTGAACTCTCAAAAGATCGTCCCCTCCTCAAAGGTGGTTGGGGTCCTTAAATAGCCCCCCACACCACCCCCGAGGCAACTCAGTCATTAAAGACTATGAAAGACATCCCTCATTCTTTATGTCACAACATTAAATGCCTAATGCACTAGTTGTCTCCATGTCATAAACATTAAATACCGAGACATGCCTTTTGCCTAGCCACTGTGTGTCAGGGGGCTGTTGTAGCAGAGGTGGCTCACCAACTGCCTGACAGCCCAAAATACCACGGTGGTTTAATCAAGTGAAGGCTTGAAATTGTTTATCTAGCTAGTGACATCACCTACAATAGATGTGACATTAAGTAGAGGGATGTTTGGTTCTCAACTCAATGCCCGATGGAACTCCAAGCTACTCCGCCCGAGGTTCCACGGTCAGGGTCCTTCGGTGTTTTTACCAGGTGTATCTAAGATGGTCAGGACAATCCCCAACGGTGCCTCACTTCTCAATCCTACAAACTAAGTCCCTCTAAGTTCCCACGGCGAGGTCATTCGATAGAGCATGAAAGCTCTCCCAGGCCCTGCCAAGCCTGGTCTCTCACGAGTACCGTTTGACCTCACACTAAAACTCATTATTAATCTCGCTACAATATTACAACCGTTATATCTTACAGTCAATATAAACAGAAATACAATATGACTAATACAACCATCTAAAGTATGAGTTACCACGCCAAGCTGCCTCGCTGAGTTGCCACGCTTGAGCTGCTTCAGTTGCTTAATCTCAAACACTTTTCCCAATTAAGGAATTATCCCTAATCTCAAGATTACCTTCAAAGCCCTCTCTACACATTCTTCTTCTTGTTCTCCTTCTTGGGGTTATTCTCCTTATCGCCCCTTTTGTTTGCCTTGGTGCGACCAGTCTCAACCTCACTGATGTGGACCACATCCTCCACCTTGTCTTATTTCTCAATGCATGATATGAGATCATTAATGGTATCAACTTCCTTTTTGGTAAGGGATTGATACAACATTGACGCAAGGTAAACCTATTTTGAAGGATTCCACAATAACTTGCTTCGATCAATCTTCCACCTTATTGAGGATTTCCTAGTAGCATTTAGCATATTGCACAGGATTCCTGTGGCTTCTTTTTCATCATTAGCAGTGAGTCCATTCTTTTGGGATGAGAGTTGCTGGTGTTGAAACGAACAATGAAGGATTCGATGAGCACCTTAAAACTCTTGATGGAACTATGAGGCATCTTCTCGAATCATTTATGGGCTACGTCTCCCAAGATAGAAGGAAAAATGTGACGCATCCGTGCATCATTATGACTCCACCAAGTCATATCCTTCCTGTAGTGCCGAACATGGTCGATGGGATCGATCTTTCCATCGTAGAGCTTTAATGTGGGAGTTATAAATTTTTTTGGGGGTTCCTCCTCCTCGATGGTTTTCGAGAATGGGGACTTTATCTGGGTGATAAGGGCTCTCCTCGCAAGCTCTTTGGTTGACATGGTCCCACTATGAGCAGAGTGGGGTGTTGGTCCATTCCCCTTAGAAATAAACTCCTTATGTCATCATTTTAGAAATCATTGTCTCTGTGGTGCCTAGCTTGATAACTTCCATGCCCCGTGTAAAAGTGACGACAATCCCTCTATGTGTGTCCTCTAAGTGAAAATAATTTTTCTTTTTAAAAACCTTTTCCCAATATTATTAAGCACCAATTTTGTGAACTAAACTAATTAAGCCAATTTTATATTCTTAACCCTAGATAATGAAACTAAGAGATTCAAGTCATTCATCAACAAAGCATGTAGGAAAACACAATTTCAGGAAAAAAAACCTTTTGGGTAAAAACCTTTTATTTCACTAATAGTTTTGCAAATCGCAACTCACAAATATAATTAAAGAAATCTTCCCAAAATACTCCTACAGGTGACTGTCTTCTTCGCAATGAATCCTCGCAAGAATCCACAAAGACCTCTGCCTTGAACCTGTAATAACTCCCTCGAGAATCATAATGGCCGCAGTCATCAGCAATGATTCCCATAAGAACACCAAGATCAGCAGTAGAGACTCCTTCTCTACAAGGTCAGCAGTGAAGACTCCTTCTTCATAAAAGTAATTTCAATATAGAAGTTCTTTGGGTTTCAAAGATGATTCAAAAAAGTAATTGGGATGTGCTTGTGTGAATTAAAAATAAGTTTTTCCCTTAGACTTAAAACAGCAGGTTTGCAATTTTTGTATATCAAAAGTCTTGATTGAAAAGCTTCATGAAACATGTATTTATAGGCTAAAAAAATTGAGGTGGCGCATGTCGTTCAAACGACTTCCTCATGTCATTTTAACGACTCAAGAAATGACCATTCAAAAATCAAAATAATATGACCTTGTTTGATCCATATTTGATCCTGGCCATCTCATGACCTATCTAACGACATCAACATGTCGTTTGAACGACCAGAACGATAATTTTTTTTAAAGTCTGCCTACATGCATTTATAAAACTTTTTAAGTTCGAAAATGCCTTATTTTGAAATAAAACATTTTATAAAAAGTATCCTAGTACTTAGTAAAAAATCTAAGCAACTCAAAATAAAATCAATACCAAAGTATACCTCATGTCGCGTAGATGTTGAAGATGCGTGATATTCGAATTTGTCTTCTTGAACATGTGAACGTGAACTTCATTTGACGATTGTAAAGGGATACGATATACTTAATATAAACTAGGGACGATGAAAAATATGTTCTTACACCCTGAACATTCTTGGCCACGCCCGATGATCCTTCCTCGGTTGAGAGTCTTGCTCGCCTAAGGGCTAGGAGTCCGAGGATGAAACTTTCAGTTCTAGAAGAGTTCTCTCTCCATCTCTTCTAGTCATCATCAGAGGTGAGAATTATTTTCAAATTAGAGGCAAGTTGACTCCTCTTACTATTGAAGAATTACTTCATTGGCGTCGACCAGTCGTGAGATCTGAGTAGACCTAGACTACCCGTGGCTTTTCTTTGAAGGCTGTTACTCTGGTCAGAACCTTGGGTTCCCATCTTGGCGAACCTCAAATTTGACCCTTAGTGGAGCTAAATTAGCTCGCATATCTCCGGACTGGGGTGCACTGTTTGGTCGGTGAGACATTGTAACTACTCATTCAAGGAATCACTTTCATGGAAGGAAAATCGTTTTCCACATACAGTGCCAATTGTGATTATAAATTAACCACAATTGAAAGGATTACAAAAAGAAATTGAAGAATGGAAGTAAGATACCAATTGCACAACATAGGAATATACATGGTTCGAAAAATTGCCTACGTCAACGGAGAGGTTACTTTATTTTATTAAGTTCTCTTAAAGTTTTTGAAATTACACCCCCTGGCCCTAGGGTGTTAGCTATATTTATAGTTGTGTAAAATCATAGTGATTGAACCAGTCAAGGAACTTCCTTGGCTTGAGATAAGTGTGCGTGTTGACTCCCTGAATATCTCGTCTGAGATTTTGGGTAACCCACATAAGCTGATAGTAACTGTAGATATGTTCATAATTATCCATGTGATAAATGATGTCAATGATTCCTTATTGCTAATAGGATAGGCCGAGCGTGCCCCACATGATGCTAGACCTTATCGGCTGGTCTTAAATTAGGCCTAAGTTATATTTAGGTCCACACAGTGGTTATGTTAACTTATGGATTAAAAAGTGGGAGCTAAGTAAAAAAATATGGGAGTTTATTACTCTAGAGTAAATATTGCCATAAGTCCCCAAATTTAGTAAATGCTGATACCAAAGTTTACCTGAGACATTGGGAACGATCCTCAAAACTCAGGTAACAAGTGCAAAATCTATTTTTTTTTCTTAGAGACCTCAATATCATGGAAGTAAACTTAAAAATGATTTTTTAATATACCAGTTAATGATTTAGGAGTTTGATTACTAAATATTTTAATGAGAATCATGTCTGAAAATAATGTTTGCATTATTTCAATAGAATGTTGATTTTTTATCTTCATAGTAGGTGATTTAGTGTGTAGGGGATGTGCAAGAGTAAAATTTGTAATTACTCATTTTATTTTATTTGGCTTATCCCGTTACACCCCACTGCACCTTCATGGCCATTCCCAAGTCTCCAATGAGAAGAAACGTCGGTGATATTTGCAAAATTGAAGATCTTTCATCACAACTTTATCCGAGAAGAGTTATGAAGCGGTTTGGTAAAGCTTTAAATTTACAGGAGCTATTAAAAGTTTGCAAAATGTTTTTAAAATTATTTTTTAAGAATTTTTGAAAAACTCAGCAACTAGTTAGAACGAGATTGATATGTCATTTAAACGAGTTGCGTAGAGTCATTAGAGTGAGTTTCCCACGTTCGAACGAGATCTGAAATGACGCCTTTTGGGATTTCTCTGGAATGTCATTCAAATTTTCGTTGAAACCCGTTCGAATGAGATTAGGTACATCGTTTGAACGAGTACACACATTTTTATTTTTTAAATAAATCTTATCTAAATTTTTAATCCCTATCTCTTTGCAACAACTCTCCTTATAAGTAGAGATGTGTGATTAGACTTTCAGAGAAGCCTTTTTAGAGTTCTTTTTTAGATCAAACTCTATAAAAATTTTCATCTAAACTCCTTGGATATTTGAAGACCATTTTTTCAAATCAAGAAAAACACAATCCATTGTTCAAAATCCCTGTAGATATTTTCTCTAGTTTTGATTTGTGGAGTCGAGGATCTATTGCTGAAGAAGATAGGAATTTCATATTCTTGAGGCTGATCGGTGGATACCGAGGTAACCGATTCTTATTGTGGGTGGTGTTGGAGTGCATCACTCTCTGCAAAAGATTTGAAGACCCTATGCATTATACTTACTGGATCTCTTAGTAGTCTATAAGTCATCGAGTCTATCAAAATCTTTTACATTGCTGAATATAGGTTTCTCCCGAAAGGAATTTTTCCTCAAATTCTTCTTCGGCTTATTATGTTTGGATTTTGGCTTAAATTTATTTTGCATGTTCACTTTAAATTAAATCAAGATAAAATTTGGTAAAAAGTGAATTTTTGCGCTTGGCCTAAGATATAAGTAATTCCGTATAAGCCCCCTTGTTCTTTATCAAATTTGTATCAGAGCATGATCTTTAGATCGAGATTATATGGATAATTTATATAATAGGGTTTCTATTTTTTATGGGTCAAATTACCCATATTGGAAAGCTCAATTGAGGTCAGTGATTAATGAGTGTGTCTAACTTGATTATGAAAGAGAGTGGATACCACCCATTGTGACTATTAGCAATGTCATAAGTCCTAAACCTGTCACCACTTGGACGGACTTAAGTGCAATTTCTAGAGCCGTCACCCCTGACAAGTTTCGTCGCATCATGACGTGCACTACGTCTAAGGAAACTTGGTAGATCCTTCAACTCACTCACGAGGGTACCAACATTATGAAAGATTCTAAGCTATAAAATCTTACGACACAGTTTAAAACTATCGTTGTACTAGAATCTGAGACTTTTAATGAATTATATGCTAGATTATCTAATATATTCAATTCTAGTTTTAATTTGGGTGAGAGAATTTCTGAGCCATCCTGTTTTATCCCTAAAGTTATGGTGCTTAATTCGTTGGAAATTTTAGGTACGCTTAGTGGTCATATTTGCACCCGTTATCTTGATGTATTCTAGCACTTTTGCTTCGTTAATTCACGTGTTTACGCTCATATACCGTATCACCTAGATTATGGATATATATATATATATATATATATATATGCTTTTCATGGTTTATGTGAGCTTTCATAGGTAATGCAATTCTTAACGGAGTAAGTGGTTGCATTTTGAGGAAGTTCTATCATCTGACGCAACTTCAAGGGAAATTTAGACCTTTCACATTTCATGTCTTGACTAGCGGATCTCCATGGAAGAATTGTTCATTGATTTATCTTTGCATGGCCATAAAAGGCTCGTCTTTTTATGTTCGAATAATGAAGTTATGACCATTCTCGTATATGCAGTCATCCCCCTTTTGATGAACCAAAGGGCCTCTTGAAACAGAGCACCGGTCGATCATCCCCTACACCCCAGTTGATCGTCCATTGTAATATTAACTACAAAGGAAGTCAGTAAATTTAAAACATACCCCCGATCGATCGGCCCCTTGTCCCCGATCGATCGGGCCCATCAGATATTATGCGATTGCCCCTTTTGTTTTCTCTCTTTCTTTGTTTTTAACAACTTACTATATAAGTTGGTTTTATGGTATTTGGTAATATATATAGTTTTATTCAATTTTTAGGTTAGAGATGGGGTATTTGAGTGGGATATTATCTCTCCTAGGGTTTCACCCATTTGGGTTTGTAAGTTACTATTCATCTTCTTCCACCTTTAATTAAAGCTTTCTTTTCTTGTTTCTTGCTTTATTAATTACTTTTAGTTTCTTATTTCTTTCTTTCATTTACTTTCTTGCAATTTCATTATATTTTGTAGCTAACTTAGCTTAGGTTGAGATTGATTGAACTCATCTTGGGTTAATCGGTTGCTTTACTTTGGTGATGGGTTTTATGAGTTTAAATGGGTTAGGTTGTTCTTTATTTTACGTCTAGGAGATTTAATGGTGTATATCAGTATGCATAATATTTACGCTCTTGTGTGCGTAATCTCGGGGATATTTTTTGATGCCAAAATTAATTAAGCTTTTATGATAATTTATAGGGTTACAACTCTAGATTTAATTAATTGTGAAAATAAGATTTAATCTTGATAAATCTGTCTTCCCACGTGACCATTTATACTAATTAACATGAGGTGAGGGATATTATCCTCAATCTATGGTTTTTACCATTTTTGTTAATTGTAATTTAAACACATGCCTAGATTTATCTTTTGTTTTAATTCTCATCTTTTACACTTTTATTCTTGAAATAATAAATTAATTAATGTCTAACAACATTCCCTTTGGATTCGATACCTAAACTGGCCACTGTAATCCCTTAAAGAGTGTAGTTATAGTCTAGGTTTTTTTTGCTTAGTGGTTACATGATGCCTCAATTTTCGCCTATTATCACTTAGGTTAAAAGAATCTTCAAACTTATGAAATCGACATGTTGCCTAAAATTCAAAAGTCAAAAGCAAGAGGGATTTCTTTAAAAGTTAAATCTAACAAGAAAGAGGAGGTCTCTTCTAACTCCGAATTTGACTTTGATCTCGATGATCTTGACCTATTTGCAAAAAAAATGAAAAAAATTCTCAAGCTAAGAAATGAAAATTCTTCTAAAGAAAACAAAAGTTTTGAGAAAAATAAAGATTTAAATCGAGCAAGAAAAATTTTGAAAAAGCAAAAGGAGAGTACCCTAACAAAGACGAGGGGAGATGCTATGAGTGCAAAGGTAAATGTAACAAAGCTCACTAGTGTTCTATGAGGTTAAAAAGGCAGGGTAATGATAAAGTATCCTAAAATGCCACTCTTAGTGATAACGATGTTGAGTTGGTGGTTTTCGGGGACAAATCACCGCATGGACGTAACTTCACCGTGTTCATGGCCAGTCATGTTAGTACATCCATTACATCTCACGCCAATAAGGAAATTTCATAACATGATGACCTCGGTAGTGCATCTAGTCATTTCGGAGAGAGTGTGGAAGATGACGATTTAAGTGAGGGGGAAGTGCACTTCGTCGAGCTTGCGCTGTGCTTCACATCGAGTCTTTTAAAACAAAAAAGAAAAATAAAGATTTGGACTTTAGGGTGTTATCTCTAGAGAGAAATTTTAAAAAGTCTAGAGAGAGTGAGTCGTTAGTGAGAGACTTTTTCGAAGAGAGAGACGTTTTAGTGGAGAGGGAAAATGGTGATTGACCAACAAAGTGACTAGTCTTACGAGAGATCTTCAATCTTCATTAGAGACTCATGAGAAACTTGAAGCCCTTATATCCCAGCTCAAAAAATATCTCGAATGTTACTAGGAGGTCAAGGTTACTATAGATTATACATCGAATAAGTTAGAAAAGATGTTCCTTGGATAAGGAGAGGTAAGGATTAGGTTACAATGGTGCATCCACTTCCTATACCGCACCGAAATTGAATCCTAAATTTGTGGTGGATCCTTATGGGCCTTGACCTAAACAACCAAAGAGAGTTCAACCTAAATGTGCTAACTAAGGTAGACCCAAATAAGTTTATGTTTGCACCTATTACAAAATAAGAGGTCACCTTAAGGAATTTTGCTACAAGTTATGAAGAACTCCACGTTACACATACTCCTGCACACCAATATAGTAACTTTTCTTGTCTTAAAGAGCAAGTTGATTTCCTAGTCGCCACTTCTCAAAGCTTAATGAAAGAATTTCAAAGGATGTCCATGCCTCCTGAAAACACTTCCAATGCTATGACAAGAGCCAACAACGATAAGGGCGAACAAAAGGTTACCCCCACTTGGGTGATAAAGAAAGCCGACAAAGACCTTATTGTTCATATTTATTTTAAGGTTCAAGATAATTCTCAATGGTATTTTGATAGTGGGTGAACTAGGCACATGACTGCTGGCAAGTCGTATTTTACTAACCTTGTTGATCGTAAGGAAGGCAAAGTCACCTTTAGAGATGGGAGTAAGTCCAGCATTTTAGGACGTGGCTGTGTTGAGATACCCGAATTTCCTAAGATAGACAATGTGTTGTACATCGAAGGGTTGAAAGCTACGTAGTTAACATTAAGCCAACTTTGTGGGTAAAATTTACATTAAAGTTTTACCGGTTAGAGTAAAACATGTATGATCAATTCGATGAACTATCAATATGAGGAGTGATGACCAATGGCAGCTATGGAATTATTCCCAAGACCTCCTTTTTGTGCAATAATGTTGAGATCTCCTCGATGGATCTTTGGCATCAACGACTAGGTCATGTGAACTTTAGATATATTTATAGATTAGTAAAGAAATACCCAGTGCATGACTTATCATCGCTTGGGAAACTAACTTCCTCGATTTGTGGTCCTTGCCAATAAGGAAAAAAATTGAAGTCCCCATCAAAAGTTGAATACCATGAACACCACTCATGTGTTGGAGTTGATACATACGGATCTTATGGGTCTTATTTGTAAAGAGAGAATAGGTGTTAAGAGATACATTCTCATGATGGTCGATGACTTTTTAAAATACTCCATCGTGGGGTTTCTTAGAGAAAAGTTCGATATGGTTGAGTTCCTAACATTAAAGTGTCGTGTCCTATAAAACTAACACGATGCCACTATTACTCGAATGCATAATGACAACGACACTAAATTTAAGGATGATAGAGTGGATAACTATTATGGTGGAGTGGGCATCAAATACGAGTTTTCGACTGTTCGTACTCCTCAGCAAAATGGGATTATTGAGAGGAAAAATTGGGCGATTCAACTTGGGAGAAACCCACTGTGACACCCCGCCCAATTACATATTGGGTGATCAGTCCTTTATAAAATTTAAAACAGAATGTTCGGTTGGTTCATTTTTAGCATCACTGTAAAAAACAATGTAACCTTCTAAACGACCTAATAATTAATTAAGCTAGTGTCAAAATATTTTCCTTTTTAAAAAAAATCTTTCAATTATTAATCCAAGAATATAAACATCATCCATCCACCACAACTAATTCATGTAAATACTAAATGTGAATCACATACTGAAATAAATAAGACTGGATAAAACATTCCAGTTCAAAACTCTAAACCAATAACCATGGGAACAATAAATCCAACTGAAATGAAAGGAAAGTAAAATGAATAAAATCCCAAATAAATATCTAAGGAATGGGAGACACATGCCCTAAATAGAAAGTCTATATAGCATGGAAATGAAATGATGGAGGCATCTAATGCGAAGACCTACAGCTTCCACAATAGCTGCAGCACGTCAATCAATCCAAGACTCTAAGGCTGGTGTCCCTATGGCTGAGCACCTGATATAATAAATATATATATAGCAAGAGAGAAGAGATGCAAGAAACGGGTCAGAGCCCGATGTGTAAAAATATTTGTTTTAGCAAGTATTTAAAATTTGTGATAAAGAAAGTATCACATGCATGTTAGTTCGAACTCTAACATGAGAATCTCACCACTCGTCTACTGTGCACGCTTAACGCACATCTATTCTCACCTAGCCATCTGTAACACTTCAACTAGGTAACGAATTATACTTCTTGTTATACCTCGTGGTAGCAACCTGTGATTCCCAGTTTTTTTCCACATTATTAATACCATCATTTATTAATTCGTTTAAGTGTTATCACACTAAGTTAAGTATTCCCAGCTTACGCCACTTAAGACTATACTATCACAATAACCTAAAATTACCTCACAGTAGGAACAACACAAGTATATATATATATATATATATATATATATTAACCATTATAATATACATATACTAATACATCACCCCAATGCTAAACCTGTAGTGCATTGCGTACTCTGCTATCATGTCCCGGTACATCTCGTACTCCAATAAGGGATGTCGGTTCGAAAGTCTCCCACGAACCATATACAGAAAACACACATAGTGGCGGCGAGCATAGTTCACATACTTATAGGTCACGCACATACCTACGCTCCCATAATCAGTTGACTTATCAACTCACAAATAAGTCTTCACAGTACTATGTTCTGAGATACAAGTCAAATATCCACCCGAAGGTCACCCAGGATAAGACTGTCTCTGTACAACCCCCCGCGATAGCAAGCATCTAGGTATGTCATACACATAATGTTAAACAAGTAATAGGTATCCAAACATCCTATTAATATTTATGGGTATTCTCCCAAGCTTCTTATAAATTTACCATATGTATTTCATTCTCATTATTACGTATTTTATAATATTACTAAATTACCACAACTCTTTAGTAATTTCCAAAGTAACTCTTCTTTTTGAATTAATTAATGTATAGAATCCACATACTTTCTCGTAGACCTGCCTCGTTTCAAATCTGTTAACTGGTAATTTCTCTTACTCGTAAAGACTGGAAAATTCAAAAATTGCCCCTAAGAAATTTCCTGAAAAAATACCCTGTCGTTCGAACCAGATGGCATGTCGTTTGAACAAATGTCACGTGTCGCTCGAGCGACTTCGGGCGAGATAGGCATCTCGCTTGAACGACTTCGCGTGAGACCTACTATTTCGTCTTCTACCCAGAATTTCAGCATTTTCCCACCATTTTTAACCCTAAAACCTCTAAATTAACATCCCAAACTCCAATCAAACAGTTCCAAATCGAATCCTAACAATTACTTAAGGATTCTAACATCCTAGAATTATTAAATCATTTCGAATCATCCAATAAACATGAAATCCCCAAATTTATTTATAAAAACCCTAGTTCTTCAAATTCTTTTTCAAGAGCACATGATTTCCAGATTCGTTCTACACATAAGTCCATCAAAACGTAATTTCTATCTTACATATATGAAGGGTTCAATCTAATTAATCTCAGATTCGAATTATACATCCTAATTCCCAAATTTTTCATCACTTTTCATGAACAATACATATTTAGAACAACCCTATATTAACATGAATATGATTATTGCTGAAGGAAAGAAAGTAATAAAGACTTGCCTCGAATTAGTCATCTAATTTCTTGATGTTGTTGGTATGGGCGTGTTCCGCTTGTCCTGATCTACACGATGGTGGTGACGGTTGTGCAAGGTAGTGTTAATTTGGCCTTCCCTATTGGAAATTGGTTCTTCCTCACACCCTCTATGCCCGTTCTTTGCTTTCTGTATCTCTCAACCCTAATAGACCTCTCGTGACTGAAACATTAACTCTCAATTTTAGTCCATTAATTAAACCCAAAAATAAAATTTACCATAATGCCCTCTTGGGATGCCGGTTAGGCCTAAAATTACCTCGGGACCCAAACTAAACACCCGGGTATACTATTCTGACTATCTCGACCCTTCCGGACTCAACGGCGCACTCAAAATGACCATACGAGTTACCCAAAAATAATTAATCTTTTATTTTATTAAATTAGTCCCGACACGACTCACACGCCCGTCTGACTTAATTTACTAAACTATCGTATTTCTTATTCTTGATAATTTACCAAAGTGTATAGTTCCATATTACATATCACATAGTAATATTCAATCAAAAAGTATTAACCCTTGTCACTTTAGTTAATATTTATTTTCAATCTGGATTAATTAACAATAAATTCATACATTTTAATTCAATTAATCCCACAATAATAATTTATCCCGTAATTATTTAAATCATAAAAATATGGGGTATTACATACTTCCCCCTAATAACGGAATTTCGTCCCCAAATTCCGAAAATAAGATATACTTGGTACGAATAAATCTGGATATTTCTCACGCATATCCGCCACACGCTCCCAAGTAGACTCCTCCATATTGTGATGCTGCCACTACACCCGGACGAGTGGAACTATCTTTGACCTCAGCCTCCTCTCACTATGATCTAGGATAGCCATCGCTCTCTCCTCATATGAACTATCTGGCTGTAACTCAATCTCCTCAATCATGATGTGAGTGTGTGCCAACTCATTCCGAAGATACCGCCTCAGTGACGAGATGTGGAACACATCATATATACGATGCAAGTGCTCCGATAACCCAAGCCTGTAAGAAACTGGTTCAACCCTCTCTATAATAGGGAATGGTCCTACGTATCTCGGAGCCAATTTTACTTTCTTCCCAAATCTCATTACTCCCTTCATCAGAGATACTCTCAACAAAACCTGGTCCCCCACTGCGAACTCTCAGAAGAACCTCTTAGCATCGACGTAGCTTTTCTATCTGTCCTGGGCTACTGTGACACCCAGTCTAATTAAATACCGGGTAGCTACTCCTTTATTCAAATTAATACAAAATGTCAAGTTGGTTCAGTTCATAACATCACTGTCGAAAAACATTTTAACAATTACTAGCCACCTAATATTTAAAAAGTGAGTTGTCAATTTTAACCAAATTAGATTAACATGCAATAAGTTTAAATCATGAAATAATGATACCACAACCACATCACAGTCACAATAGAATAATAATGGAATAAAATGAATTTTGGAGGAGTACTCCTCTGAATAATCCGAATACTGAATAAAACCAAATACAAAGTCTAAATCACTAATTAATTATATCCACAACTGAAATAAAACTGAATAAATAAGCTGTCTCTAAGAAGGAAGGGGCGATATGCCCTACAGATGAATAAATATGGAATGGAGTCAAAGCAAAAAGTGGAGGCGTCTACTATCGAGGCCCTGTAACTTCCACAGCAGCTAAAGCACGTCACTGGAATGGAACTTCTAAGCTTGGTGTCCTTGTGGCTGGGCACCTAAAAGGTTTTTACAAGAAAATAGATTTGAAAGCAAACGGTTGAGAGCCCGATTGTGAAAACAGTTTAAAATATAGCAAGTGTTTAATATTATTAAACAGTGAATATAAAATACATGATAGTGCGTGCACTCACATGAGTTCCTCACCTCTCAACTAATTGTGCATGCCTAACGTACCCGTACCCGTTCTAGTTATCCCCCTATCTAACTAGTCCAATCCATAACCCGACTTTACTTTACAATTCAAAGTTCAATTCCCGACATCTTAATATAAACTGAGAGTCTTACTTTTATTACTCAAAATTAGTTATAAGAATTACTAAGAATTTTCCATCTTTAACTCTACTAAAAATGTTACAATTATTCACACTTACACTTTAATAAACAATCCATCTCAATTATCAGTATATTAATCTCATCATAAATATACAATAATGGCACCCCTAGGCTAAGCTGTGTTGCACACATACTCTGCTATCGAATCCCAGTACACCACGTACATAAGGACCACGTGTTCCGAATCTCTCAGGAAACGTTTCAGTAAGCAACAAACACACATAATGGAGGCGAACGTAGTTCACATACCCATGGGTCATGCACATACCTACGCTCCCATAGTCAGCTGACTTATTAACTCACCAATAAGTCATTCTTTGACCTATGTCCTTGAGGTACCAATCTAAATCCCCCCCCCCCCCCCCCCCCCCGTAGGCACACAAAGATTAAATGGCCCTGATCGAAAGCCGACCTCCCGTGATAGCAAGTATGGTAGGTATGTTATACACATATAAGTCCATACACTAAGCATGCACACATATTAGATATCTTATAATATTAATAGAGGTATATTTTACATTTCTATATCGTCATTAAATGTTGTACATTTACAAGTCCCCGGATAATATACAATATAGTTCGCCAACACTTCTCACGTCGCAAATTCAAGTACTTACAACCTAACCCCTAGAAGTCACCAGGTCTTTTATATAATTCCAAGTTTTAATCCTCAAGGTACTCCAATCTCACATTTATACCCATTAATCAACAAGGGAAGAATAACACTCAATTAAATAAGTCTACGGAAAGTTCGAAACTAAAAATCGGACCGAAAAAGACCATTCTGAAATCTCATTAGAAGTTTCTGAGATCTCGTTCGAACGAGGTCGTTCGAACGAGTTCGTTCGAATGAAAGGCTTAGAACGAACCACCAACTCGTTAAAAGGGATACTGGAATCTCGTTAGCATCTCGTTCGAATGAGGTCGTTCGAACGACCTGGGTTGGTCTTCTAACGAAAATTCCGAGAATGCCCAGAATTTCTCCCAACTTCGTTTTCCCCATTTTCTTTCTCTAAATCCATCCTAAGTTCATACCAATTAAGTTTTAATGCTTTTAAACTACTCTAAGTCACCCTAGGTCACTTCTTAACATATTTTGGGGGTCAAATCTTACTAATCAGCATGTAATAACCATAAATCCCCAAATCTTTCCCCAAACCTTATGAACATGAACCCAGAATTTACTTGAATACAAAGACTCCTTATTAATCCATTTTCAAATCATCAAAAGTTATATTTTGGGTACTGAATTCGTCCATAACCATTCTACATGCAATCCCTATCCAAAATTATGAGTTCCACAACAATCCTATTGGGTTTTCATCAAAACTTTCAAGGTATATAAAGTTTCTACGCTAAACATGGAGGAAATATTCATTGAAATTAATAACATCAAATAACTTGCCTTAAGTTTGTTCTTAAGATTTGTTGTTGGTGAATGTAGGCTGATTTTCTCCTCTTTCTTGTCACAAATCCTTCCAAAATGGTGGTGATGGGTGATGGTTTTGGTTTGGAACCTCTTGTAACTTCTCTCTAACTTCTCTCAAAACCCCCGTAGCCCACTCTCTTGCCTTTTGCTGATAATGGCCTTAGTGGCCTCTCTAATAATATATAATTAAACTTTAAAATTTGTGGGTTTTAATTCCTCAATTTTTAAAATTACCAAAATACCCTTCTGGGTTACCGGTTTGGTCTAAAAATACCCCGGGACCCAAACTAAACCCCCGACTAGTGTTTTCTGACTATTTTGACCCTTACGGACACATTGGCGCACTCAAAATGACAATTCGGTTGATAAAAATATAATTTAGTTTTTAATCTAATTAAACTCATTTCTGACGCGACTGGCACGTACGTCCCAATTTAATTTCCCCAAATTATCGTATATCTGCCTCGCGACAATTTTAATATTTTCAATACTCATATATTACCATATATACTCAGTAATATTTTATTTTAACATCATAATCAAATACCAACTCACATCTCCTTAGTATTTACCTCCGGATTAATTTCTAAATTAATCCTCATTTAATTCAATTAATCCATTAAATAAAAATCAATAAAATTACGGGGTATTACAGCTACCCATATACGATCCCGAATCATCTCAATTCTGCTCGATGTATCTTGAATTACCTCTGGCCCGAGTAGCTTGTTGTCTCCCACTTATAGCCAACAAGCTGGAGAAAGACAAGGTCTACCATATAATGCCTCGAATGGGGCCATGCCAATCGTAAAATGATAGGAGTTGTTATATGCAAACTCCACTAGTGGAAGATACTGCTCCCAATCTCCCCCAAAGTTAAGGATACACATGCACAACATGTCCTCGAGCATCTGGTTAGTGCGTTTAGTCTGCCCATCGGTTTGCGGGTGATACGGTATACTCAACCGCAACTCGGTACCCATAACCTCCTGGAAACTCTCCTAAAAGAGAGATACAAATGCCTTGTCTCTATCTGACACGATATTGAGAGGCACACCATGCAGTCTCACTATCTCTGCAATAAATAGCTGAGCATACTGTCCTGCTGTATAGTCTGTCCTGACTGACAGAAAATGGGCTACTTTCGTCAACCGATCCATAATTACCCACATAGAATCGTGTCCTCTCTTCGAAGTAGGCAACCCGGTAATGAAGTCCATGAAAATGCCCTCCCATTTCAACGTAGGGATATCTAACGACTGAAGTAAACCTGGTGGCCTCTGGTGGTCCACTTTCACTAGCTGACAAGTGGTACACTTGGAGACGAACTCCGTGATGTCTCTCTTCATTCCGCTCCACCAGTACTTCCACCTCATATCCTGGTACATTTTATCCCCACCGGGATGTACTATAAATCGGGACCCATGCGACTCCGTTATCACTGCATGTTGAAGGTCCTCCCCCTTTGGAACAACGAGTCTCCCATTGAAGCGCAAATCACCCTTGGAGCTCACTGAATAAGACTCGGCTCCACTGGCTAAAAGATGCCTAATTCGATCTTGACAGAACGAATCCGTTGCCTGTGCCAGTACGACTCTCATAACAATCTGAGGCGTAACTATCATCGCAAACATAAATGATCGGGCCACGACATCCTGGTGCCCCAATTCTTTCCATTTCACTTTCCACATCTCGACCCTCTCATCCACTGGCCTGCGGCTCAACGCTTCTGCTACCACATTAGCCTTTCCTGGGTGGTATTGGATATTGAACTGATAATCCTTCATGAATTCAATCCATCGACGTTGACACATATTCAGCTCCTTTTGTGTAAAGTGGTACTGTAGTGACTTGTGATCCGTGAATAAGCGAAATTTCTCCCCCAGGAGATAGTGCCTCCATATTCGAAGTACAAAAATGACAAAACGCTAACTCCAAGTCGTGGGTGGTGTAGTTCCTCTCATGAGGCTTAAGCTTACGGGAAGCATAAGATCCTCCTGTTGAAGCACACCCCCAAGTCCTAATAAGGACGCATATATATAGACTAGATACTCCACTCCCAGCCTGGGTAGTGCCAAAACTGGTGCTGAAGTCAACTTGTCTTTCAGATCATCGAAAGCCAACTGACAGGCATCGTCCGAGATAAATATCACCCCTTTGCGAGTCAAATGAGTCAATGGACCCGCTATCTTAGAGAATCCCCAGATGAACCTCCTGTAGTATACTGCTAGGCCCAAGCAACTACGTATCTCTGTCGGCGTCATGGGCTCTCCCCACTCCCTAACCGCTAAAACCTTCCCCGGGTCCACGGATATCCCTTTATCTGAAATAATATGCCCCAAAAACTGAACCTCTTTTAGCCGAAATCCACATTTCTCATCTTTTTCATACAACTCGTTCTGACACAGTATCTGCAAAACCTATCTCAAATGCTCGGCATGCTCCTCCTCCGTCTGGGAGTAAATCAGAATGTCAACAATGAAGACGATGACAAACTGATCTAGGAACTCTCTGAACATCCTGTTCATCTGTTCATCAAGTTCATAAACACGGCTGGGGCGTTGGTTAGCCCAAAAGGCATAACCCTAAACTCATAGAAACCATATCTCGATAAGAAAGAAATCTTCGACACATCCTGCTCCCTGATCCTTAACTGATGGTATCCCAACCTCAAGTCAATCTTTGAGAAGAAGGCAAATCCTCTCAACTGGTCGAATAAGTCCTCGATTCGGGGCGACGGATATTTATTCCGTATCGCGACCTTATTCAACTATTGGTAGTCAATACACAATCGTAATGATCAATCTCTCTTCTTAACGAACAGTACAGGGGCACCCTAAGGTGAAGTACTCCTATGAATAAACCCCTAGCCCAATAACTTCTCTATCTGATCCCGTAGCTCCCTCATCTCCGTTGGGGCCATATGGTACGGTGCACGGGCAATCGGCCGAGTGCCCAGCTTCAAATCTATAACAAAGTCTATCTCCCTGCTAGGTGGAAATCCTGGAATATCCTGGAACACATCAGCGAATTACCTCACCACCGGTATCGAATCAAGCGGTATCACTACATCCTTAGAGGTCTCCTCCTCTATATAATACAAATGAGTAGACGACCCTCCCTCAGGATGAGGCATCGCCACTAGGAACATCTCCTGATCAGGTAAGGCAAAAATAATAGTCCTACTAAAACAATCGATAATGTCCCTATATGCAACAAGCCAATCCATGCCTTTGAGTGCATCGTACTCGAACATCTTTAATACAAGCATGTCGACCGGTAGGGTACGTCTCCCAATCTCTATACCCACCCCTCGACATATAAAGTGAATTAGTGAACCACTACCCAAAGGAGAATCTACAGAAGTAACATTACTCTCTGTTGTAACTAATAACCCCAAAGCACGTGCAAACCTCGCGACAATAAAATAATGTGTGGCCCCCGTATCAAATAAAATATGCCCCATAGTCCCCTGAATAGAAAACATACCCTCAATCTCAGGTGGAGCCTGTGGGGCTGCGGCCTGATGGAGGTTATAAACCCGTCCATACTGAAGTTGTCCCTGCTGGACTGGGACTGCTGGAATGGCTGGCAGTGCTAGCATCTGAGGCGGTGATAGGAGGGCGGCGAGAAAAATCAGTCTTTAGGGCTCCTGTCGATTACCCTGCTGCTGCTGCTGTGAGGCCCTTCCCCTCTCAGGACAATCATGTCGCGTGTGGCCAGTTTTACCACAAATAAAACACTTACCACCAAAGTTTCCCCCTCGCTGCCCCTGCTGTCCTTGGCCCTGCTGGCCGTTTCCACTCCCCCTTGGCCCTGCTGGCCCTGCCTAAACTGTTGCTGGCCCTGATGGCCCTGATGTCCCTGTTGGCCCTGATGGCCATGCTGACGATGCTGGCCAGACCTAAAACCTCCATGACCCTGACGGAAACCCCTTGACCTGAATCTCTTAGAATCCCCCTGTTGGGAACTCTGATCAACCTGTCTCTGCTGACCCTGAGCTGGCTATTCCCCGCAGGCACCATTACCTCCTGTCCTACCTTGCTGGTTGGACTCCCCCGCTCATCTGATCCCATTCATATGGAAGCGATGGTCTTGACAATGCAGTAGTGCTGCATTAAGCACATCAGAATAGGTCTGTATTGAGAGGTTACCCAGAAGATGCTGCCTGATCCTCCAGGTGAGGCCATCCATGAACATCTGTATCTTCTTCTCCTCGGTAGGTACCTCTATTGGTACCAGATTAACTAGTCTGGTAAACTCCTCTTCGTACTCAACTACGGTCTTCCCTTCCTCGGTGAGGTTTAGTAACTTCCGCCTCATCTCCGTCTGAATGGCAGAAGGAAAGTACTTGCGGTTAAACCGCACCCAAAAATCACCAATCATCAACAGATCTCTCTCCTCTGTAGTATTAGTGGACTCCCACCACTGTAAGGCTTCCCCTGTTAGCTTAAAGGTACCCAAAACCTTCCTCTGGACTTCAGTGCACTCATACAAACGGAGGAGTCGCTGCATGTCCTTCTTCCATTGGCTAGCAATCACCACATCAAAACCACCTGCGAACTCTGGAGGGTGAGCCTTCCGAAAGGCATCCCTAACTCTCTCCCATGCAGTAGGGAAAGTGTGGGCAGGCGCTGGTGCCACTACTGTGTAACACCCCGTGTTTTTATTTATTATTTTAATTAATTAATTACAATATTCGAAAAAAATAAATTTATTAATTTATTAATTTTTATTGGCTAAATATGTTGGTTATGATTTTAGAAGAATAGAACTTCAAGCGGAATTGAAATCGGAGTTAAAATGGATTTTATATGATTTTTTGAAATGTTTGTCCCTTATAATTTTTAAGTAAAACTGTCAGTTTTTCAGGGCGATCGATCGATCGATGCCTTCAGAAAAGGTGCGCTGATATTGTTTTTAATTAGAATTTGTGTAGGATTAGGACTCCTAATCACTATATAACCTTGTTAATCCATAGGGGGACTTCTCACAATCACTTTTTCTTCAGTTTTCACTAGAGAACACTTCTAAACATTTTTCCTATCACTCATAATCATCAACCTTCTTTATAGTCAAGTTTTTGACACAAGTTTTAGGAGGCTTAATTGGGGTTTAATCAAGTTGGTTCAAGAAAACTCTTTTGCTAATTTTTCGCAAGGAAACCAGATTTCTAATCAGATTTTCGACACGATCTTCACAGGCATGTATACTCTATTCTTTTCCTTTAGTATTATGCGTTTTAAGTGTCGCCTTAACACTTAATTACATGTTTTCTTAAAAATAATTAGTAACTTAATTAGAAAAAGTGGACACTAATTATGGGGCTATTTTTATTAAATCTTTTATTCTGAATAATATTCATAACCCTTTGGGTACATAGGATTCATGAGTGATTTTGGATTTTATTGGTGTAGGTTGCATGTAGAAAAACCCTAGCTTTAAAATAAATGATTTTTGAGTGCGTATAACTCATGTAATACATGTAGAGATAATGAAATTTGGTCTTTGACGTATATATGATGAAAACTTGGTATATTTAATTTAAAATAATTAAATAAGATTATTTGGGTATTGTTGACGTTGTGATAATTAATTAAAGGTTTAATTGAATTGGACTATCATGCGTAGTTTGGAACATTGATTTATTATGCATATTTGTGTGACTTTTTGGTATTATTATATTGCCTTTGTGACGACGGGTTGTTGGGTAATTTTGCTTTCCCTATATTTTAGGATGCCTTCTAGGTATGGGACTAGCGGGTAGACCTTTTATGATTTACGCCTTCTAAGTATGGGACTAGTGAGGGTAGATTATTACGTTTTTATCATCTTGAGGGTGTGCTGATTTTTTTACTTTATCCTCGTTACGGTAGTCTAAGTACGAGACTAAGCTAAGATTTATGTTAAAAAATCCTCCTATACATAGGATAGGACGTATTGATAACTTGAGACCCTTAGGTATGGGACTAAGGGGTACTTTGATAATATCATATCGATTAAAAGGGTGGGGTGATTATAAATTGAGAAATTGAGAGGTATTAAAATTTGTGGCGACATAATGTGTCGGGGCTGACAGTTTAAACGGGCTAGAGGGCGATTTATGTCGTGTCGTGTGTGAAACCTTGTCATGTGTCGGGGCCGACAGTTTAAACGGGTCAGAGGGCGATTGACAAGGGGAAGTGTGACACTTCAATAAAAAGTGAGAATTATAATAAAATCTGGTTAATTTAATTAAATTAACATCGTGGGACTTGGGAATTTAAAATTTTATTGGTGTGCCTTTATAAATGGGATTTCGGTGGGTAGTTAATGATTTATAATTATCGCGTTTAATTATCCCGTTTAATTTAAAATATTCTATTGTGATATTTATTGCGTATAATGCTACTGTTTGGATTCAAGGATCCTATTTAAGGGGAGTAATGTGTATTCTTGCTCGGGACTTTGGCTCTGACCCATGTGTTGACTAATCTTTTTCAGGATTAGAATTGGAGAAGCTGCATAAGTATATCAGAGTTATCATTTGGAGGTGCATCTCGAGTTATTCTTTTATGGCATAGTTTAGTTAAACTTTCCTTTTCAGTCATATTAATTATGAGACTTCATTTGAGTTTTATTAGGCCATTCGGTTCCAAAGATGTTTAGAGGATTTACTTTGCGATTATTTCATATTTTATTTAATCATTATTGGAGAATGGATTATTGGAGTTAGCATGTGATGGATCTTTTATCGTTTAATTATTTATTAGCATTTGAGTTTGATTCAATTATGTATCTTATGGACTGGTTTATTTATGTCTCATATCTGTCTCATGATAAGAATGGTATTTTATTTACTCACGCTCGACTTAGTTTTGGTGGCGGCCGACGCCAGAATTAGGCGTGGTGTGACAGATGGTATCAGAGCATGGTCTTAGGTCTCATAGGTTATGTGTCCGTTTAGTTTTCGCGTTATCGATCTTTGATTCCCTTTGTTGATTCGTACTTCTTAAAGTAGAGGGTCTAGCATACGTGTTAGATGTGTTTCTTGGAGATTTGAAGCTTTGTTCTAAGAACGTCGTAGGCATTGAGTTTAAAAATTGCAAGATTAATGTGAGGGTCCTTTAAATGGATTGTGGAGACGATAATTATTTTGGAGATTTTAGTACAGATGTTAGGTATCGTATGTATTGATTTTTGATGTGGAGATATAATTTGAGGACGTTAGCATTTTGATGACTTTCGGATATAGGATCGAGTGGGGGATTTGTGAGAGCGTGTGGTACATCGTTATTTTTATAGTTATGCGTATGCATATAGGCAATATATATATTATTTTGTTGTTCGTGGGGTAGGTGCGCGTAGGATTGGGTGTATGGGCGCCCAATTATGGCATTCTATGGGTAGGCATATGTGAGCCATATTTTCTTTTGCGATATTTATGCGTTGATGAGTATGCTTCGTCTAATTTCGAGGACGAAATTCTTTGCTAGTGGGGAAGTATGTAACACCCCGTGTTTTTATTTATTATTTTAATTAATTAATTGGAATATTCAAAAAAATAAATTTATTAATTTTTATTGGCTAAATATGTTGGTTATGATTTTAGAAGAATATAACTTCAAGCGGAATTGAAATCGGAGTTAAAATGGATTTTATATGATTTTTTGAAATGTTTGTCCCTTATAATTTTTAAGCAAAACTGTCAGTTTTCTGGGCGATCGATCGATCGACGCCTGGGCATCGATCGATTGACGCCTTCAGAAAATGTGCGCTGGTGTTGTTTTTAATTAGAATTTGTGTAGGATTAGGACTCCTAATCACTATATAACCTTGTTAATCCGTAGGGGGACTTCTCATAATCACATTTCTTCAGTTTTTCACCAGAGAACACTTCTAAACATTTTTCCTCTCACTCATAATCATCAACCTTCTTCATAATCAAGTTTTTGACACAAGTTTTGGGAGGCTTAATTAGGGTTTAATCAAGTTGGTTCAAGAACACTCTTTTGTTAATTTTTCGCAAGGAATCCAGATTTCTAATCAGATTTTCAACACGATCTTCATAGGCATGAATAATCTATTCTTTTCCTTTAGTATTATGCGTTTTAAGTGTCGCCTTAACACTTAATTACATATTTTCTTAAAAATAATTAGTAACTTAATTAGAAAAAGTGGACACTAATTATGGGGCTGTTTTTATTAAATCTTTTAATCTAATTAATATTCATAACCCTTTGGGTACATAGGATTCATGAGTGATTTTGGGTTTTATTGGTGTAGGTTGCATGTAGAAAAACCCTAGCTTTAAAATAAATAATTTTTGGGTGCGTATAACTCATGTAATACATGTAGAGATAATGAAATTTGGTTTTTGATGTATATATGATGAAAACTTGATATATTTAATTTAAAATAATTAAATGAGATTATTTGGGTATTGTTGACGTTGTGATAAATAAATTAAAGGTTTAATTGAATTGGACTATCATGCGTAGTTTGGAACATTGATTTATTATGCATATTTGTGTGACTTTTTGGTATTATTATATTGCCTTTGTGATGGCGGGTTGTTGGATAATTTTGCTTTTCCTATACTTTAGGATGCCTTCTAGGTATGGGACTAGCGGGTAGACCTTTTATGATTTACGCCTTCTAGGTATGGGACTAGTGAGGGTAGATTATTACGTTTTTATCATCTTGAGGGTGGGCTAATTTTTATTACTTTATCATCGTTACGGTAGTCTAAGTACGAGACTATGTTAAGATTTATGTTAAAAAATCCTCCTATGCATAGGATAGGACGTATTGATAACTTGGTGACCCTTAGGTATGGGACTAAGGGGTATTTTGAGGATCCCACATCGATTAAAAGGGTGGGGTGATTATAAATTGAGAAATTGAGAATTAATGCCTAAGATAAAAACGGGTATTAAAATTTGTGGAGACATAATGTGTCGGGGCCGACAATTTAAACGGGACAGAGGGCGATTTATGTCATGTCGTGTGTGGAACCTTGTCATGTGTCGGGGCCGACAGTTTAAACGGGTCAGAGGGCGATTGACAAGGGGAAGTGTGACACTTTAATAAAAAGTGAGAATTATAATAAAAGCTGGTTAATTTAATTAAATTAACATCGTGGGACTTGGGAATTTAAAATTTTATTGGTGTGCCTTTATAAATGGGATTTCGGTGCGTAGTTAATGATTTATAATTATCGCGTTTAATTATCCCGTTTAATTTAAAATATTCTATTGTGATATTTATTGCGTATAATGCTACTGTTTGGATTCAAGGATCCTATTTGAGGGGAGTAATATGTATTCTTGCTCGGGACTTTGGCTCTGACCCATGTGTTGACTAATCTTTTTCAGGATTAGAATTGGAAAAACTGCATAAGTATATCAGAATTATCATTTGGAGGTGCATCTCGAGTTATTCTTTTATGGCATAGTTTAGTTAAACTTTCCTTTTCAGTCATATTAATTATGAGACTTCATTTGAGTTTTATTAGGCCATTCGGTTCCAAAGATGTTTAGAGGATTTACTTTGGGATTATTTCATATTTTATTTAATCATTATTGGAGAATGGATTATTGGAGTTAGCATGTGATGGATCTTTTATCGTTTAATTATTTATTAGCATTTGAGTTTGATTCAATTATGTATCTTATGGACTGGTTTATTTATGTCTCATATCTGTCTCAGGCTAAGAATGGTATTTTATTTACTCACGCTCGACTTAGTTTTGGTGGCGGCCGACATCAGAATTAGGCGTGGTGTGACATACTGGTGCCTGTGGTGGTGCTTGATGTACCATTGCCAACGCTGCATTAACGGCCTACGCAATGACAACAACTTTCGTAGCATTCATCATGCCCCGAGCTGGAACTGGTGGTTGCTCTGGCTGGGCATTCCTGTCCTTAGGTGCACGTCGAGGAGACATCTGAGATGAGAAAGAATTTTATTAGTCCACAGTTATTGTTAAATCTCATAATAGCTGAAGACGTAAACGTACAATTAAGAATACAACAATCCTAAAAATAAGGCTCTATATCAAAGACCGCTAAGCTGAAAGCATGATAAGCGGTATAGATCCTAAAGGACTCTAGAACCTGATGCTTTAATACCACCTATGACACCCTGCCCAATTAAATATCGGGTGATCAATCCTTTGTAAAATTTAAAACAGAAGGTTCGGTTGGTTCATTCTTAGCATCACTGTTTAAAATAATATAACCTTATTAACCACCTAATAATTAATTAAGCTAGTGTCAAAATATTTTCCTTTTTAAAAACAATCTTTCAATTATTAATTCAAGAATATAAACATCATCCATCCACCACAACTAATTAGTGTAAATACTAAATCTGAATCACATACTGAAATAAATAAGACTGGATAAAACATTCCATGTCAAAACTCTAAACCAATAACCATGGAAACAATAAATCCAACTGAATTGAAAGGAAAGTAAACTGAATACAATCTCAAATAAATGTCTAAGGAATGGGAGGCACATGCCCTAAATAGAAAGTCTATATAGAATGGAAATGAAATGATGGAGGCGTCTAATGCGAAGTCCTACAGCTTCCAAAACAGTTGCAGCATGCAAAGCAATCAGAGACTCTAAGGCTGGTGTCCCTGTGGCTGAGCACCTGATATAATACATATATATAAAGAAAGAGAGAAGAGATGCAAGAAACAGGTCAGAGCCCTATGTGTAAAAATATTTGTTTTAGCAAATATTTAAAATTTGCTATAAAGCAAGTATCACATGCATGCTAGCTTGAACTCTCACATGCGAATCTCACCTCTCGTCTATTGTGCACGCCTAATGTACATCTATTCTCACCTAGCCATCCATAACACTTCTAACTAGATAACGATTTATACTTCTTGTTATACCTCGTGGTAGCAACCCGTGATTCCCAATTTTTTCCCACATTATTAATACCATCATTTATTAATTCGTTTAAGTGTTATCACACTAAGTTAAGTATTCCCAGCTTATGCCACTTAAGACTATACTATCACAATAACCTACAATTATCTCACAGTAGGAATAACACAAGTATATATATATATATATATATATATATATATATATATATATATATATATATTCACCATTATAATATACATATACTAATACAGCACCCCAAGGCTAAACCTGTAGTGCATTGTGTACTCTTCTATCATGTCCCGGTACATCTCGTACTCCAATAAGGACTGTCAGTTTGAAAGTCTCCCACGAACCATATACACAAAACACACATAGTGGCGACGAACATAGTTCACATACTTATGGGTCACGCACATACCTACGCTCCCATAGCCAGCTGACTTATCAACTCACAAATAAGTCTTCACAGTACTATGTTCTGAGATACAAGCCAAATATCCCCCCGAAGGTCACCCAGGATAAGACTGTCTCTACACAACCCCCCGCGATAATAAGCATCTAGGTATGTCATACACATAATGTTAAACAAGTAATATGTATCCACACATCCTATTATTATTTATGGGTATTCTCCCAACCTTCTTGTAAATTTAGCATACGTATTTCATTCTCATTATTAAATATTTTATAGTATTACTAAATTACCATAACTCTTTAGTAATTTCCAAAGTAACTCTTCTTTCCGAATTAATTAAATTATAAAATCCACATACTTTCTCGTAGACCTGCCTCGTTTCAAATATCTTAACTGGTAACTCTCACTCGTAAAGACTGGAAAATCCAAAACTTCCCCTATGAAATTTCCTGAAAATTCACCGTGTCGCTCGAACCAGATGGCATGTCATTTGAACGACTGCCACGTGTCGCTCGAGCGACTTCACACAAGATAGGCATCTTGCTTGAACGACTTCGCGCGACTTCGTGCGAGACCTACTGTTTCGTCTTCTACCCTGAATTTCAACATTTTCCCACCATTTTTAACCCTAAAACCTCTAAATTAACATTCCAAACTCCAATCAAACAGTTCCAAATCGAATCCTAACAATTACTTAAGGATTCTAACATCTTAGAATCATTAAATCATTTCGAATCATCCAATAAACATGAAATCCCCAAATTTATTCATAAAACCCTAGTTATTCAAATTCTTTTTCAAGAACACATGATTTCCAAGTTCGTTCTACACATAAGTCCATCAAAACGTAATTTCTATCTTACATATATGAAGGCTTCAATCTAATTAATCTCAGATTTGAATTATACATCCTAACTCTCCAATTTTTCACCACTTTTCATGAACAATACATATTTAGAACAACCCTATACTAACATGAATATGGTTATTGCTAAAGGAAAGTAAGTAATAAACACTTGCCTCAAATTAGTCGTCTGATTTCTTGATGTTGTTGGTATGGGCGTGTTCCCCTTGTCCCGATCTACACGATGGTGGTGACGGTTATTTAAGCTAGTGTTAATTTGGCTTTCCCTCTTAGAAATTGGTTCTTCCTCACACACTCTATGGCCATTCTTTTCTTTCTGTATCTCTCAACCCAAATGGACCTCTCGTGGTTGATAAATTAACTCTCAATTTTCGTCCATTAAGTAAACCCAAAAATTCAATTTACCATAATGCCCTCTCGGGGTGCCAGTTAGGCCTAAAATTGCCCCGGGACCCAAACTAAACACTCGGGTATACTATTCTGACTATCTCATCCCTTTTAGACTTAACGGCACACTCGAAATGACCATACGAATTACCCAAAAATAATTAATCTTTTATTCCATTAAATTAATTCCGACACGACTCACACGCGCGTCTGACTTAATTTACTAAACAGTCGTATTTCTTATTCTTGGCAATTTACCGAAGTGTATAGTTCCATATTACATATCACACAGTAATATTCAATCAATAAGTATTAACCCTTGGCACGTTTGTTGATATTTATTTTCAATCTAGATTAATTAACAATTAAATTCATACATTTTAATTCAATTAATCCCACAGTAATAATTTATCCCGTAATTATTTAAATCATAAAAATATGGGATATTACACCCGCCTGCACGTTTTTGGGCAGAGGCGATTAATACCGCATGCCTTACGGTGAATAGGGTATATTTTTGTCCACACACGCTACACACTCCATTTGAGTTACGGATAAGGAAAAGACCCAACCTATCGTATTTTTGTGCCTTTGGGAGTCCTTTCGATATTTTGAGAGATAGAGAGAACTTGGGAGAGTTCGACTCCCGAAGCAATGAGGGGATTTTTTTTAAGATATTCATCGTTGAGTAGGTCTTATAGGGTGTTTAACCTTGCAAGCTCTATGGTTATGGAGTCTATAGGCATCACGATTATAGAATATGAGCGATCGACTTTTGTTGACCTTGATATCAAGTGTGAGAACGATGCACCCCCGATGATAATCCCGTCATTCCTCATACTCTCCCGATAGACCCCGCATTTGATTTAGATGATCTACCCTCTTGGGCTCAAAAGAGTCATGACCCTTCCACTATACTTGGTAATATCACACTAGGTGTTAAGAGTAATTCTCAACTTGAGAATGTGGTTAGTTACTTTTGTTAAACCTCCTTAGTTTAGCCTAATAATGTGAAATAAGCACATAAGGATAAGCATTGGATCTTCACTATGCAAGATGAATTGCTTTAATTTTGAAAGAACGATGTCTGGGAATTAGTCCCCATACCTAGTGAGACTAATGTAATTGGTACCAAGTGGATTTATAAGAATAAGATGGATGATAATGGTACCATCGTTCGTCATAAGGCTAGGTTAGTCGCTCAATGCTACACACAGATTGAGGGTGTAGACTTTTACGAGACATTCACTACTGTTGCTAGGTTTGAGTCTGTCTTCTTACTACTCACCACTACATGTCATCTACAATTCAGGTTATATCAAATGGATGCCAAGAGTACTTTCCTTAAGGACAGTCTACTAGAGGAAATGTACGTGGAACAATAAAAGAGGTTTGAAGACCCAAAGCACCCTGGACACATCTTTTATCTTAAGAAGGCCTTATATGGTCTGAAGAAAGCACCCCATGCTTGGTACTATTTTCTCACTTCTTATCTCTTAGCTCGTGGCTTCAAAAGAGGGGGAGTGGATGTGACGCTCTTTGTGAGGAGAGAGAGTGGTGCGATCTTAGTTGCCCAAGTATATGTGGATGACATAGTATTTAGATCCACGTGTTCCCAACACGCTCTCACTTTTGAGTAGGATTTGAGGATGAGATGAAGAGAAAGTTTTAGATGATAATGGTTAGTGAGATTACATTCTTCTTAGGTCTCTAGGTGCATCAATTTGAGGATGGGATATTCATATCTCTTCATTACGCACTCACACACCACTATGAGTACATCGACTAAGCTTAGCAAAGACACTTTAGGCAAGGATGTAGAGAAAAATCTTTACAGGAGCAAGATAAGTAGTCTTCTTTACTTGATCGCTAGTCGTCTCGACATTTCCTTTAGTCTTGGAGTTTGTGCCCACTTAAACTGACCATCAAATACGTGAGTGGCATTCTTTCCTACGATATTTGGTATTCTTTTGATATTGATGACCGTTTGTTTGCCTATTTAGATGCCGATTGGAACAGGGATGTTGATGGTTGTAGGATCACCTGTAATACCCCGTAATTTTATGGCTTTTAATTATGAGATTAATTTGATGAAATTGCATTTAATTGTGGGATTAATTAAATTAATTTGGGATAATTAATTAGAAATTAATTCAGATTTAAATAACTAGCGAGACGAGAGTTAGTATTTAAATATGATGATAATGTTGAATATTACAGAGTGATTATGATAATAGGTGATTATTGAATTTATTAAAATATCATGAGTTGAAAATACGGCAGTTTCGGTAATTAAGTTGGGACACGCGTGTTAGTTATGTCGGGACCAAACTTAATGGATTTAAAAGAATTTTATTTCTATGTCATCCATATGATCATTTTGAGTGCGCCAACGTGTCCGAAAGGGTTGAGATAGTCAGAAAACACTAGCCAGGAGTTTAGTTTGGGTCCCGGGGCATTTTTAGGCCTAGCCAGCAACCCAGGAGGGTAATTAATTATTCCCATTTTTGGTGAATAGTGACCTATGAAATTTAGATTTTAATTATCACCCAACACTTGAGTCCCTTAGGGTTTTCATAACCCAAAAGCATCATCGCAGTTAGAGAGGAAGAGAGGAGAAATTCCAAGGTTTCCATGGCTACAACCAACACTTAGAGGGTTTTGCACCGCCATCACCACCACCGGATAGATCGGAAAGAAAGGATCATCATCATACCGTCTACTTCATCGGATCAGAATCTTCATTGCCAGGCAAGTGATTCAACTTGCAATAATTTAGTGCATATATCATCCATGTTAGGTTAGAATTGGAGAATAACCTTGAATAATGATAACTGAATGGATTTGAAGAATTGAAATCGTAATCTGGGTAGGTCTTGCATGTAATTTAGTATTGGAGATAATAGCAGCCATGAAATTATGATTCATGGGTAGAGAATTATAAATTGTAATGAATTATATAGTGTTCTTGAGAAAAATAGGAGAACTAGGGATTTATATGAAAGTTATGTGAATTGATCCAAGAAACTGATTTCCCATTTGGATTTGATGATTTTAAAACATTAGAAATTATGTATTTATGGTGGTATGATGTTAGGAATAGATATTTGCGTGTTTGGGACATTATAGTAGAGGATTTGAGCGTTACGTTTGGTGAAACCCGTAGGCAAAATTATGCAAATTCGCAATACCCGCTTGATTGATCGATCGATCCAAGAATGTCGATCGATCGATGATTGATCGATCGATCCTTTTTATTGATCGATCGACCTCTCCTGATTTTTGCTAATTATTTCCCCGTAAAGTTCAAAGAAAATCCAAGGCCAATGATGATTCTTAGGGTGATTACTTTGATATTATGGGACTTAGATAAGGTCAGTAGGGTCTTAGTTATTGCTCGGAAAATGTTATAACTTATGGGATCGAACGTTATAATTACGAGCGATTACCGAGTGAGGACGGTTTGAAATCTTTCGATTTGGGACTGAGAGTGGAATGAAAGATAATGTAAGGGTATGAACAGTAGCAGGGGAATTTTATATTTGTTGAGATAACATTAGGAACTAATAGGAGACCTATTAACCTTTTGGGATAGGTTTAGGTACTTAAGTTGATATGACGAGAGAGTTATCAAGTTAAATATGTATTACGTATGATGTTAGGGATAAACTTACTACGTATGAGACTTACTAGATGGAATGTGTGAATACTTATATTGTAATATGATTACTTAGGTTGTATGAATGCCTAGTGTATGGATTTCTTATGTGTATGACATACCTACCATACTTGCTATCACGGGAGGTTAGTTCTTTGGAAAAGGACCCTCTTATCGTTGTTTGCGTTCGGGGGTATTTAGACTGGTACCTTAAGGACATAGGACTGTGAATGACTTATTTGTGAGTTATTAAGTCAGCTGACCATGGGAGCATAGGTATGTGTGTAACCCATGGGTATGTGAACTATGTTTGCCTCCAATATGTGTGATTTATATTGAGACAGTTCCTGAGTGATTCAGAACACGTGATCCTTACGTACGTGATGTACATGGATTTGATAGCAGAGTATGCGTGCACCGCAGCTTAGCCTAGGGGTCCCTTATATACATATATATACTGAGAGTGATTTATATATGTACTTGTGACTGGTTCACTGTTGCTTAGTAGATGTGAATAACTAAGATATTTGAATGGGCTAAAAATGTGAGAATTTAATTTACACTTGAGATAAGTACTTTAATGAATGTGAAAATGGGTTATGAATATGACTTGTTGGGTGTTACGAGTAGATACTCTATGTTAGAATGAGAAAGCAGGAGTGGTACAGATTAGTTAGTTAGCAGCATAACTAGGATGGGTTAAGGTAATACGTTAGGCGTATACATTAGTTGAGAGGTGAGAAACTCATGTGAGAGTACGCAACTAACATGTTTATAATATGTGTTGTTTAATTGTAATTTAAGCACTTGCTAAAATTTTAAACTGTTTTCACCTCGGTCCCTGACCCGTTTGCTTTCAAATCTATTTTTCTTGTAAAACCTTTTAGGTGCCCAGCCACAGGGACACCAAACTTAAGAGTTTCATTTCATTGACGTGCTGTAGCTGCTGTGGAAGTAACATGATCTCGATATTAGACGCCTTCACATTCTGCACTTGATTCCATTCATGGTTACTCATCTGTTAGGGCATGTCGCCCATTTCCATCTAAAGATAGCATCTCATACTTTCAGCTTTATTTTAGATATTTATTTATTTATTTATTCAGACTCTTGTATTGTTACTTTATTTACTCTGGCATTCTTATTATTATTGGAGTGTTTACTCCAGACTCAATTTAATTCTTTTCGTTGGTTAGTCATGTGTGATTGTTTATGCAATTATTGGGTGATGATTTAATCGCCTGGTTTATTGTTAACTTAATTAAGAAAACTTGACATCTCTCTTTTAAATATTAGGTGGCTAGTAATTAATTAAATGCTTTCGACAGTGATGCTAAGACTGAACCAACTTGATATTCTGTATTAATTTCATAAAGGAGTAGCAACCCGGTATTTAATTAGATGGGGTGTCATAGGTGGTATCAGAGCATCAGGTTCTAGTGTACTTTAGGATATGTGCGGCTTATTATGCTTCCAGCGTAGCTTTCTTTAATATAGAGCTCTATGTTTAGGATTGTTTATTTATTTGGTGAGGTTTCGTTCTCCTGCTATAAAGTATATGCTAGTGAATCTTTTTTTGGATTTGGGTGTGTTTGTGTGCTGAATGATGTTGTATGTTAGGCAAGGACAGTTGGGCGAATGGCAGGAGGCAAAGCCCAATTGAGGTTATATGGTATATTCAATAATGAATACCATAGTTGAGGTCACGCCTATTATGGCACGGAAGGCCAAAACGGTAAAGACAGTTAAGGAACAACATATGACTTCAAGGAACCACTATAGTAAAAAGTGGGGTCAAATTAGACTCACCCAACAATGCTGGAATGGGAGAGAGAGTCAGATGAAACATTGAAGAGAACCAACAGTGAAAATTCTAGAAATGCGAAAATGGCGTGTGTTAGCCAACGAAGGTAAAATATCCAAAGGTTTGGGCATATGTCGGAGTACGACAAATTGGGAGTGAAAATTTTGGGTAATTTTTTTTTCTTGGATCGTAAGGGCAGAGTTACAATGGTGAGAGGTAACCACCACACTTAGAAGTGGAATTTTATGTCAAAAGAAGGCGCATACGTATAGTTTGACCATAAGTTCCTTCGTCAGATGTTCAGGATAAGATGGGACGTTGTTCTGAACTCACACAAGAGGGTTGGACCGAGGTCACTTTGTGAAAATAAATTTAATTAACTAGCAAACCTTACACCGGATGAAGTAGGTGCAATGGACAAGAGGACATTATAAGGGAAAATTAACTTACAAGAAGAATTGTTAGCACTTCTGGGAAATTTTGCTTGGACAGTCAATGCATATGGTAACAATGTCGCGTTATGTTAATATGGAGGTAAACGCTTCCTTATGCGGGGATCTACAATAAGCGAAGAATTTAGATAGAGTTAGACTGGGGGAAATGGTGCTGAAGAAGCACCACAAGGGGGAGACCCATCAGGGGAGATGTTTAAATGATTTTGATAACCGAGTTGTTTATCGAGTGATGGTGATTTTAGTAAGAGATGTTGAAACCAGTAGCGTGTTCCTTAGACCATCGAAGCTAAGGGAACAACAAAGGTAGCCATTAGAGTCGAGACTACCAACGTCCGAGAGAAGGACAACCTTAACATGGTCAGTGTGACCGGAGATAAGTGGAGTATGTGTAGAGGTATTTTGTGGGGTGTAAAACCCATGCTTTAAAATTTTTCCGAAGCAAATATAGGGATAAGGGTATGGTGCCTAGCAAGGGCAATAGTTATTAAAATTTTTGGCTTAGTACGAACAAGTAAGTCCAAGAACCATTTAACCATCCAGGGCGATGGGCAAGGTAGAAGTATGAGTTATACCCTCATAGGACGATGCGTGTTGTATGTGGCATGAACGAGTTGCTACATTTGTTATTATTTATATTTTCGCTTGAGAGTCGAGTTTAGTGAGTATATCGGCAATTTTTATTATTTATGTGAATATTTTCCCTGGTATGGTGGGGTTACCTTTATTGTTATCTGCGGAGAATGAATGGGTGTATCAATAGTGGTATATACTTTATTGAAATTACTCGTTTTAGTGATGTGATATACGAGTATGATATTATACTAATTACAGTTTTATAATAATGTTTAAACCGATAGTGTGCGGTTATTACAAGTCTATTGGGGTTACTACCCTGGTGTAGAATATTTTGTTCTAGCGATACCCCATCTGCGAGAGAGTCGGGCTCGTATTTATATATTTGTATATATGTGTATATATATTGTCGAGACTTCGAAAAGTATAGTGCTCTCGGGTAATTTTTCCCGGTATGTGTAGGGACTTTATTGATATAAATTGGAGTGTATTTCATTTACTATTCAGCGAACAGACTTAGCTGATTATTATAATTAACACTCAGGATGTGGTAATAAGAAGAGATCATTGTTATATCACCCTTTAGAGATGTCAGAGTTAATACTCATAGTTATATGTCTGGGGATGGGATTTTGAGAGCCCCGACTATATTTTCATGATGTTTATGGAATGTGAATACAATAAATGTTAAGAGACAGTATCTTTCGGAAGAAGTTCCCTGTTTAAGAATTTTGTGAAAGGAGATGTAACTTGGTTGTCAAGAGACGAGAATATAGGGGTACATGTTATGGACTGAAGGCCTAACGGATTCCGATGACCGAAATTTCTAGGAAGTAGTGTATCGAGGGGTTCCTTATTTGGATTTTGCTTTGCGAGACATCCCACGCATGAAATTTAGCGTAAGGTTTTTAGTAAGGAGATGTTTGGCCATTCGTCCATGATTTGGGTACCCCGATCATTAGGGAAGTATATAGTTATAACTGGAAGTTAACGGGTAAATTATGATATAAGGCCAGTAGAGCCAGTTATTAGTGAGGAAGTACTGATAATTTTGTTTTATTTTCACGGGTTGAGGGATGAAATGATGTATAGGTGGATTCAGAATTTAGAATTTTGGGGGTGATTGAGAACGCCCAAGTAGTATGGCCACATTGGAAATGCAGGGACAATAAAGAGTTTGGAGTACTTATGAAGCATATGTGATGTTTAAACCTGTATGCATGGGGTTATAAGGGGTGTAGACACCCTTGTTTGCTAATGTGATAATCGCCGGAAGAAGAGACATAGATGGGTGAAATTTTTTACTTGTGGGAATAACGAAATGGGAGTGATAGAGTGGATTAAGCGTCGTGAGAAGGACGACAGTCTATAGATTCATGTGCAATGAGAGTAGTACATCCAAAATTGGTTGAAGTGCAGTGGGAAGCCATTTAAAAAGGGGGGGGGGTATCCCTTGAAAAGACAAATATTTAACTATTATAGGAAATTTGAAGCAGAGTTCCACCCAGTCGAAGGTTGAGGGTGGCTTACGCGTAAATAGAGTGAGGATGTCAATAAGGTATAAAGAGTCCAGATGTGTACAACGTGGTGAAAAGTGCACGGGTCAGAACTTTTGGTATACACCGAGCAAAGAAGAGGGTTAGTAAGTATCACATAACGAGAAGAATTATACGTAAAAATCGGTGTTGAAAGGGGTATAGTAAGTAGTAAATCAGTTGAGGTAAGATGATTAGCCAAATAATTTTATATCAAGCCGACGATTCCAGTGATGGAAGAGTCAAGTTGGTGAAATTCTTTGAGGGGTTTCCAACTTATAGATAAGTAACGAGTTCCTTTGAATGTATGGAACAGGTAATTGTTATATCCTTGGGTAAACTACACTATTAGATAATGAACGCACCGACATGTGGTCCTACCAGCATTATTTTGAACTAGGATGAGATCCTTAAAATCCACCTTCAACAGGAAGTATCATTAAGTAGTGGGAATAACATTTTATTTTGAGAAGGATGTCTCACCTATAGCCCGAGGAGTAGGCTCAAGGTGATTGACAACTCGTGGAACTGTATGAAAATAATTTTGGACTCATTGCGGTCATTTGATTTCCATAACGAGTATAGATAGTAAGTGACGTATATATGGTAAAAATGAGAGGATGTTCCCTAATAGTAGAGTTGTGTGAAAGTACCCGTACCGATTTATGGTGGACAAGGTGCTTACAGATGTTTAGTGTATATGAACCTTACTATCCTCCCTCTGGATGCTTAGAGGTGAGCGGATTATCAGAGTTTTGGGATCAGTCAGAAGTTAGAGTCTGATGACTATAATGGGATAATCACCAACCGTATGAAGTGGCTTTCCCTTATGAAAAAGTCACAACACTGGGAATCGAGATTCGAAGAATGGACAAGAGGAGTCATATGTTATATGGTTTCTCCCAGGATGGGAGTTTTGTGTTTAAATAAACACGGGTGTTGATACGAAGTGAGGTACGATCTCCCAATACTATTGAGATAATACGGCCCATGATGTGTAGGCAATTCTTATTCGAATGCTGTTTAGTAAGAGCACAACGTGAGGTGAATTTATTGAGGTGTAACCCTATAACTGATAAAGTGTCAAGATTGTTCAACGAGCTTGTTGTGAAGCGAGGGCTGTAGTGATTGAGCCTTCCTTTGTATCTTGTTTTCAGTACTGGAGGATACCTAATTCTTACCAGGTATGTCTACTTTTTTGAATTTTGGAACGAAATTCCGTTATTAGGGGAGAAGTATCTAATACCCCGTAATTTTATGGCTTTTAATTATGAGATTAATTAGATGAAATTGCGTTTAATTATGGGATTAATTAAATTAATTTGGGATAATTAATTGGAAATTAATTCGGATTTAAATAACTGGCGAGACGAGAGTTAGTATTTAAATATGATGATAATGTTAAATATTATTCAGTGATTATGGTAATATGTGATTATTGATTTTATTAAAATTGTCGTGAGTTGAAAATACGACAATTTTGGTAATTAAGTTGGGACGCGCGTGTCAGTCGTATCAGGACCAAACTTAATGGATTTATAAGTATTTTATTTATATGCCATCTGTATGATCATTTTGAGTGCGTCAATGTGTTCGGAAGGGTCGAGATAGTCAGAAAACACTACCCGGGGATTTAGTTTGGGTCCCGGGGCATTTTTAGGCCTAACCGGCAACCTGGGAGGGTAGTTTAGTCATTCCTATTTTTGGTGAATAGTGACCTACGAAATTTAGGTTTTATTTATCAGCCCACACTTGAGTCCCTTAGGGTTTTTATAACCAAAAAGTATCATGGAAGTTAGAGAGGAAGAGAGGAGAAATTCCAAGGGTTTCCATGGCTACAACCAACACTTAGAGGCTTTTGCACCGCCGCCACCACCACCGAATAGATCGGAAAGCAAGGATCATCCTCATACCGTCTACTTCATCGGATCAGAATCTTCATTACTAGTCCAAGTGATTTAACTTGCAATAATTTAGTGCATATATCATCCATGTTAGGTTAGCATTGGAGAATAACCTTGAATAGTGATAATTGAATGGATTTGAAGAATTGAAATCGTAATCTGGGTAGCTCTTTCATGTAGTTTAATATTTGAGATAATAGCAGCCACGAAATTATGATTCATGGGTAGAGAATTATAAATTGTAATGAATTATATAGTGTTCTTGAGGAAAATCGGATAACTAGGGATTTATATGAAAATTATGTGAATTGATCCAAGAAACTGATTTTCCATTTGTATTTGATGATTTTAAAAAGTTAGAAATTATGTATTTATGGTGGTATGATGTTAGGAATAGATATTTGGGAGTTTGGGACATTATAGTAGAGGATTTGAGGGTTAAGTTTGATGAAACCCGTAGGCAAAATTATGCAGATTCGCAATACCTGCTTGATCGATGGATCGATCCAAGAATGTCGATCGATCGATGCTTTTTGTCGATCGATCAACCTCTTCTGATTTTTGGCAATTATTTCTCCTTAAAGTTTAAAGAAAATCCAAGGCTGATGATGATTGTTAGGATGATTAATTTGATATTGTGGGACTTAGATAAGGTCAGTAGGGTCTTAGTTATTGCCCGAAAAATGTTATAACTTATGGGATCGAATGTTATCATTACAAGAGGTTACCGAGTGAGTATGGTTTGAAATCTTTCGATTTGGGACTGAGAGTGGAATGAAAGATAATGTAAGGGTATGAATAGCAGCAAAGGGGTTTTATATTTTCTGAGATAACATTAGGAACTAATAGGAGACCTAGTAATCTTTTGGGATAGGTTTAGGTACTCAAATTGATACGACGAGAGAGTTATCAAGTTAAATATATATTACTTATGATGTTCGGGATAAACTTACTACGTATGAGATTTACTAGATGGAATCTGTGAATACTTATATTGTAATATGATTACTTAGGTTGTGTGAATGCCTAGTGTATGGATTTCTTATGTGTATGACATACCTATCATACTTTCTATCATGGGAGGTTAGTTTTTTGGAAAAGGAACCTCTTATCCTTGTGTGCCTCCGGGGGCATTTAGACTGGTACCTTTAGGACATAGGACTGTGAATGACTTATTTATGAGTTAATAAGACCATGGGAGCGTGGGTATGTGCGTGACCCATGGATATGTGAACTATGTTCGCCTCCAATAAGTGTGATTTATATTGAGACGGTTCCTGAGTGATTCAGAACATGTGATCCTTACGTACGTGATGTACATGGATTTGATAGCAGAGTATGCGTGCACCACTGCTTAGCCTAGGGGTTCCTTATATGCATATATATACTGAGAGTGATTTATATATCTACTTGTGATTGGTTCACTGTTGCTTAGTAGATGTGAATAACTAAAATATTTGAATGGGTAAAAATGTGAGAATTTAGTTTACACTTGAGATAAGTACTTTAATGAATGTGAAAATGGGTTATGAATACGACTTGTTGGGTGTTACTAGTAGATACTCTATGTTAGAATGCGAAAGCAGGAGTGGTACATACTAGTTAGTTAGCGGCATACTAGGATGGGTTAAGGGAATACGTTAGGCCTGCACATTAGTTGAGAGGTGAAAAACTCATGTGAAAGTACGCAACTAACATGTTTATAATATGTGTTGTTTAATTGTAATTTAAA
The DNA here is from genome assembly GCA_949130495.1 of Sambucus nigra. Lineage (NCBI taxonomy): Eukaryota > Viridiplantae > Streptophyta > Magnoliopsida > Dipsacales > Adoxaceae > Sambucus > Sambucus nigra. The sequence goes on along the minus strand of OX422214.1, from coordinate 373,914,386 downwards.
TACTTGCTAAAGTTTTAAACTGTTTTCACCACGGGACCTGACCCGTTTTCTTTCAAATCTATTTTTCTTGTAAAACCTTTTAGGTGCCCAGCCACAGGGACGCCAAACTTAGGAGTTTCATTTCATTGACGTGCTGTAGCTGCTGTGGAAGTAACATGATCTCGATATTAGACGCCTTCACATTCTGCACTTGATTCCATTCATGGTTACTCATCTGTTAGGGCATGTCGCCCATTTCCATCTAAAGATAGCATTCTCATACTTTCAGCTTTATTTTAGATATTGATTTATTTATTCAGACTCTTGTATTGTTACTTTATTTACTCTGGCATTCTTATTATTATTGGAGTGTTTACTCCAGACTCAGTTTAATTCTTTTCGTTGGTTAGTCATGTGTGATTGTTTATGCAATTATTGGGTGATGATTTAATCGCCTGGTTTATTGTTAACTTAATTAATAAAACTTGGCATCTCTCTTTTAAATATTAGGTGGCTAGTAATTAATTAAATTCTTTCAACAATGATGTTAAGACAGAACCAACTTGATATTCTGTATTAATTTCATAAAGGAGTAGCTACCCGATATTTAATTAGATGGGGTGTCATAGCACCTCGGGTGTGTGTTTTTACTTTGGAAGTGCTCTTGTCTCTTGGTTGAGAAAGAAGTAAAGGTCCATATATTTATCCATGATGGAGTCTGAGTACATTTTCGCCGGGAGTTATTTCAGAAAACTCTTATGGACAAAGCAAATGTTGGAAGATTATAGGATTTCCCAAGGCATAATGAATATTTCATTTGATAATACAAGAGAAATTCATATATCTCATAATTTGGTCCAACATTCTCTCACAAAGCACATTAGGATACGTGAGTTTTTCATTCGTGATCTCGTTGAGGAGAAGTTCTTGTTCCTGAGCTTTGTCGCTATTATTATGAAACCTTTAGATTCACTTAGATTCGAGAATCTTAGAAGGTCTTTGGGTATTTGTTTTGTTGATTGAGTTCGGGTAATTAATCTAGTATATAGTGACTATCATGTTCACGTCATTTGTCCCTATTGCTAGATTGTATTTATATGTGTGTCTATGTTTATGATTTTTGATATATTTTGAAAAATCCAAAAATATTTTTGATTCTTTAGAAAAAGTTTGGAAAAAAGTCATAAAGATTTTATTTTTGATAAAATTTTTGAAAAAGATTTTATTTTTTGTATTTTCATTTTCACCATATATAGACGTGCATTGAAGATATTCAAACCATCCCTACATTCCATCCATTCATGCGACTTTTTCATGGTATTTTGATACATGACTTCGTTTATTTAGTGTGTTTAATAATGTGTGGATAGAATTTCATTGTTCATTAATGATTAATTTCTTCATGATAGACTTTTTATCACCTTTATTGCACACATGTACGGACTTTTTGAACATTGTACTTCTTATCATGTGTTGAGTACGGTGTTCTCATGTCAATTGTGCTTAATAATGAACCAAGTGTACTAAGGATACATTGTGCATACATGAACCATTTCCCAGAAAATTTATTATATGTTAAGAAATGGAAAAGGGATACGAAAGAGCAAATTCTCTTTGTATTAAAAGCCACCATTTGCAAAAAGAGCCTAAAATATTAACGACATATAAAAATAGAAATGCCAAGGCCCATTCTTTTTATATTCATTAATGCTTCTCTACATATGAGCATTATGATATCTTCAAAAATTTGAAACTGAATTCTTAAATATGTGAGATTTTGAGGGTGTTATAAAGTAGATGATCAATGGGTTTGTACAACGGACTCTCTTGAAAAGTAGTAAATAGTTTGGCATTATTGATTCGAGAAACATTTAAAATCATTTCATGTTGCATAAATCGTGTCAATATCATTTATTTTCAACATTCTTACACTTTGGGGTGACTTTATAAGTATCTCATTGACTTCGTACACCTATGTTATGAATGTCTATATTGATCTGCGTATGGAAAATGTTCACACAATTACATTCCACTTCCACGAGTCTAGTATTTTAGTGTTATGCCATGGTGTGATATATTTGTACCCTTATGTACTTTTTATACATATACTTGTTTTTATAATTGAAAAAATCAAAAAAATTCAAAAATAGTTGGTATGCTTCTTCGAAATTCATCGCATCTACTTAAGTTCTTATCTTTGTGATGATATATGATTTAAATTTATGTGATAGTTTCTAACTCTTGTTTTATTACGGACAAAAAGGGGGAGAAAAAAATTGAGGAGGAGTTTATTTTTTTCTTTAAAGTCATACACATCACATTATTTTTTTTGCCTCATGTGTGTAAGTATTTACGCCGTGATGATGACTTCATGGACCAAGCAAGTTGAATACTTTTCAGTTGAAGGCTCAAACATTTATGCATTTTCGTTTCTTGATTTAGGAGGGCATTGATTACTAAGGACATATAAGAAGATGTCCCATGGTGTATGTTGTTTGTGGATGATATAGTTTTAGTAGACATTTAAAAGAAAGTCTTAGCGATGAGAGTAGATACTTGGAGAAAAACCTTAGAGTCTAAGGGTCTAAAAATTAGTAGAAATAAAATGGAATTTATGGAATGTAAATTTAATAATGAGGCGTCGAGTAACATAATGTTAAAGATTGAAGAAAAAGTGATAAAATAAACTAATAAATTTTGTTATCTAGATTTAATGTTACAAAGTAACGGGGATATTGATGAGGATGTTGCGAGTATAATATCAACTGGTTCGATGAAATGGAGACAAGCGAGTGGGATGTTATGCGATAAGAAGATAACTAATAAACTAAAAGGAAATGTTTATAGAACAGTTGTTAGGCCACGACCCTGTATGGATCAGTGTGTTGGTCATTAAAGAAAAAAGATTAACAAAGTTTCCATATTAGTGAGATAACGATGCTCCGATCGATGATAGGAGTTATTAGATGTAACACCCCATAATTCCGAGGACTTAGAATTTAATTATTTCTAGGAAATAGAACTTAATTAATTTGGAGAATTCAAATTTATGAATTGGAGAATTTATTTAAGTTAGATGAATTATTTAAATTGGTGAATTGACATTTAATTAATTCAGAGCATCTTTGGATTTTGCATGTGTTGTATTTTGATGTTTAAATTAGAGAATGTTATAAAGTATTTCAGATGTCAATTCTGAGTGCACGGTTGAGTCTGGATAGGTCGAAATAGTCGAAAAAGTGTGCCCGGGGGTGATAAATGGGTCACGGGGTATTTTTATGCATGATCGGGCTCACACGGTAGTATTTGGGCTATTTTAATTAGGCCCATAAGAGAAAAAAATGGGATTAACACTTTATAACCTACAAGTGAGAGTTGGGGGCAGCCATAACTCATTTTAGAATACCTAAATATATAGAGGGGAGAAAAGGGATAATTTGAGGAGCTTTTAGGGAGCCAATTTGGAGGAAGATTTGGGTGCTTCTCTTAAACCTATCATCTAAATCAAAGGATTCAGACTCTACGAATTTATAAGGCAAGTGGTTAAATTACTTCAATGTAAATTGGTGATATTCAATTCATATCATAGTAGGTGTTATACAAATGATTTTTGGATTGGGTTAATACAAATCGGGATTTGATTTGGGGAAGTTACGAATCAAGTTTTTGGGAATGTTATGATAAGGGATTATGAATTCTATGCCGTGAAGAAATTATAAGTTAATTAGAGAAATTTATTGATTGCAAGTTGGGGAATAATCGTATGTATTCATATCTTTATTATCAATTGGAGATAAAAATTAGGAATTAAGATATTGGAACTCGTTTTGATTCGTAAGGATTTTAGTGGATAATTCTGGGTAAAAAGCTTCACATGAGCTCTTAATGGCGATTATGTCCACGTAGTTCTCTAGAAAATGGCATTTTCTACCTTTCGTTCTGTAATACGTTTTTTTTCCAAAACGGCCCCAAAATGCCCCAAAACAGCATTTTAAAAATCTCGGCAGATTGAGTAAATTGAAAATCTCAGATTAATAATTGTGCAAACTTTATTGAGGAGAATTTTGAATAATTAATTGGGGATATTGTATTATGGACCAAGGGGGTTTCCGGATATTTTGGCTGAGTGACGCCATGATAATCGATTAATTAATGGGGGATTAATGAATTAAATCTTATAGCTGGAATAATTTATTATAGGATGATATAATAAATTGTTAAATATTATTTAATGAAGAGCGTTCTCTTTATAATGGAATTTTGAGGAGTACGTTCTAAGAGATGGAAATTCGGACCAGGTGAGCGAGTCCGAGTACATTGGTTGTGTGACACCAGGGAGATATTAAATTAATTAATGAGTATATTAATTAAAATAGAGTCGAACCATAGACTCGGGGAGATAATAAGTTAATTAATGGGCATATTAATTAAATTAGAGTCGGACCATAGACTTGGGGAGATATTAAGTTAATTAATGGGCATATTAATTAAATTAGAGTCAGACCATAGACTTGGGGAGATATTAAGTTAATTAATATGCATGTTAATTAAATTAGAGTCGGACCATAGACTCAAGGAGATATTAAATTAATTAATGGGTAAATTAATTAAATTAGAGTCGGACCCTAGACTCGGGAATATGTTGGCTAGGGTTACGGATTTTGTACACGATAAAGTCGGGATTAAAATTTATATATATTTATATATATATATATATATATATATATATATATTGTGTGCTCATAAATATCGGTGGCTAGGTATTTAGTTAGAATTATATGCTCTAGTGCTATCAGGGGAGGTTGCACGATGTGCGTGAGTCCCCTAGCTTGAGGAGTAGGGCGAGTATATTCCCAGTTCATAGCGTCCAAATAGAGGTGGGCATTGAGATGACTGTCTTCACACTCAGGGGAATATGATCACCTCCAATATGTTTATATTTCTATGTTATGATTTGGCGGTGGCTAGCTATCTCAGAAATCCAGGTAGGACTGAGTAGACCTGGGATGATAGCACTTTAGAGAATGAATCCGATGAGGTATTACTCGGAAGGATGGTTTTAATTATATTCAACATATGTGTGATTTTTGAATATAGTTCTACATATATAATGGAGTAGATAATTATATACGGGTAATTAAATACATGAAGAGAATTTGTATTACTTATATAACTAGTGAATCTTATATGGCTTTTAAGAGCGATTTTATTTATATTAAACATATGTATAATTGTGGAATATAGTTCTACGTATATAATGGAGCAGATAATTATATACAGGTAATTAAATACATGAAGAGAATTTGTATTACTTATATAACTAGTGAATGTTATATGACTTTTAAGAAAATGATTAATTAAGTTAATGCGATAAATAACTTACGAAGTAAAGATACAAATTACTCTAGTTAGAGTAGAGTTCAAGGAGTTCCATGACAAGGCTAGTTAGATGGGGTGGTGTAACTAGGAGGGTCAGGAAGAAAGCGTTAGGTGTGCACTTTAGAGGAGGGGTGAGATGTTTCTTAAGGGAGTGAGATACTAACTTAAATATGAAGATCATTCATACATTTTAATGGTTGCATTTTAATTCACTTGCAAAATATTTTCAAAAGTACTTTGGGCTCTGACCCGTACTTGCAAAATATTTTCAAAACGTTTTAAGTATCCATCCACAGGGATGTCAAACTTGAAGATCTATTCCAGGGATGCGTAACTGCAACAGGTGTGGATGTTGCATGATTTGGACATAGACGCTTCAGTCATTTCATTCCTAGAGTAGGATGCAACTTAGTATTTCTTTTGGGCATGTTGCCCCAGCTATTTTCATTTTAGTCGAACTTTATATTGGTTACTATTCTTTGTTGGATTATATTAGTGGATGTTGGTTTTCTGCCGATGGTTTATTCGGCCAGTCATTTATTGATTTATTTAGTATTGCTTTACATTCATGGTTTGTGTGAATGGTTCGTATTGATATTTATATGGTTGTTGTTGTTAAATAAAAAGATTAAAATTTTGACATCAGCTTTTGAATACTAGGTGGTTAGTAAGTTTTAAAAAGTTTTCGACAGTGATGTTAAGAATGTACCAGATGAGATTCCTGTTTTAATTTGATATAAGACTGATCACCTGGTATTTTATTGGGCGAGGTGTCACATTAGAAAGGATAAAATTAAAAATCAATACGTGAGAGAAACGTTAAGAGTATCTTCCATTAGCAATAAATTAAGAAAACTAGGTGGTACGAACATGTGTTGCGTAGAATAATAGATGTCCCTATAACAAGAGGAAGATTGTTGGAAATAGAGGGTAAAAGAGAAAGAGGTTGCCCTATGCTATCGTGGGAGGAAATTATTCGGAGAGACCTTAAGGAATTAAACTTGAATGATGATATTGCATATAATATATTAGAATGGAAAAGGAGAATCCATGTGGACGATCCCATATGATGTGATTAAGGCAAGGATGATGATGATTTGGGAGGGCATTAGTTGTATTAGTCTTAGGTGTCAATTTGGCTTCGGTTTGTATTTTGTACCAAAATAGATAAAGCGGGAGATGTGTAAGAGAAAAATTTATAATTGATTATTTTTTTTGGCTTATCCCGTTACACCCCACTGAACCTTCATGACCGTTCTCAAGTCTCCAAAGAGAAAAAACGTTCGTGACATTTTCAAGATTGAAGATCCTTTGTCACAACTTTATCTGAGAAGAGTTATGAAGTGGTTTGGTAAAGCTTTAAAGTTTTAGGGATTATTTTAAAAGAGTTTGCATTTAAAAGTTTTCAAAATATTGTTAAAATGATTTTTTTATAAATTTTTAAAGGAATCTCTAACTCATTAGAACATGATTAATATGTCATTCGAATGAGTTACATAGGGTCGCTAGAAAGAGATTACCACATTTGAACGAGATCTGGAACGATGCCTTATGGGTTCGCCCTAGAATATCGTTTGAAGATTCATTAAAAACCGTTCGAATGAGATTAGGTACATCGTTTGAACGAGGTGGCAGTTCATTCGAACGAGTACGCATGTTTTTATTTAAAAAAAAAATCTTATCTAAATCTTTAATCCCTATCTCTTTGCAACAACTTTTACTATGAATAGAGATGCCTGATTAGACTTTCAGAGAAGCATTTTTAGAGTTCTTTTTGTGATCAAACTCTATAAATGTTTCATCCAAACCCCTTGGATCTTTGAAGATCATTTTATCAAATTAATAAGAACACAACCCATTGTTCAAAATCCTTGTAGATATTTTCTCTACAGCTAATTTATGGAGTCAAGGCTCTACGCTGAAGAAGATAGGAATTGCATATTCCTAAGGCTGATAGGTGGATATTGAGTCAAGAGATGCTTACTGTGGGTGGTGCTGCTCTGCATCACTTTCTGTCAAATATTTGATGATCCTGTGAATTATACTTAGTTGAGCTTTAAGTAATCCATAAGTCATAGAGTCTGTTAAACTCTTTTACAAATATAAGTTGTGCCCGAAAGGGATTTTTTGTTAAATTCCTCTTCGGTTTATTTGGTTTGGATTTTGACTTCAGTTTATTTTCCATGTTCACTTTAAATCAAATTAAGATAAAATTTGGTAAAAAATGAATTTGTGTGTTTGGCCTAAGATACAAGTAATTTCGTATATGCCCCCTTGTGCTTTCTCAATATGCATATAAGATCATATCATGGAATATAAGTCTGTCATTCAAATTTTTAGATGTGATTCGACACACCATTGGTAAGATTGTAGAACTATAATTTAGTAGGTATATCTTGATAATGGGAATGTCATAGTTTTAACTTATTGAGCTAATACACTCCGTGTGTATTGAATTAAATCACCATGAGGTTTTTTAATCCAAAATATGATAACATAATTATTAATTGATTTTGATAATAACAATTCAAGTTATGACATTTCTCTTACGAATATTCTCTCCAAATGTGTATAATCTTTAAGAAATCCAAATAAAGTTCAAGATCATCTCCACAAGGTTAAAACATTCGATTAATTCTTCATCAAACACTCAAAAAGGTCAACACTTGATGTAATATAGTGAATAAGATCTTATAACTAATATGACTTGAATGTGATAGGGAATCACAACAAAATATAACCTTTGGATATCTTTTTAGAAACATTTGAAAAATTTTATAGTTAAATAATAACAACTTGGTGTAATTGAGTCGACAAAAAAATTCCTTTTGACTAATCAGTGTAAGTCAGCTGACTAGGTGAAACACAAAACCCGAGGGAGTTTTAGTCGGCTAAAAGTGAGTTTTAATAGACTAAAACTACTTACAAATGACTAAACTAAGATAACAACTAGTTATTCGAAATACATTTTTGCAACTTTACCAAATTATCGAAAAACGACTAGTTTTCTTCAAGTCTCTATATAAACATATTAAAACACCAAACTAAATTATGTTTAAGTATTCAAGGACGCGATAAGAACACACAACATCTCACTCAAAAGTTCATTAAAAAAAATCACCAAATCAAATGAAATGGTGAGTGGAATTCCAAATTAAAGGGAGAGAGATTTATTGTTCTTCCAGATGAAAACTTGAGTTAATTACATCATCTTTATGTTCTTCAACAAAATATAATATTTCGAAGAGGCAAAGGAGGATCAATATTCAACATCAATATAAACAACTCATCAAATCTCCAATACAAAGAACTCACCCAACACAAGAACAGTTAATTTATGATTGTAAGAGTATAGTATATTCATTATGCCATCACTTAGATGGATTGTCTTATTTCGACTTCCAAAACAATGTTGAGTGTCTATCCAAGAAGTTTCCAAAAGTATTCATAAACATTTAAGATATTGAATTTAACTTCTATCATCTCGTTGTCACATTGACAACTTTAAGATGAAGGTAAATGTGACCTAGCGGACTTAGCTTTGTGGTAATAAAAAATAAAATGATGAAATATTTTTCAAAATCATATAACGTGTTTTTATGTATTTTTTGTCACCAAATGTCATAATATTTTTGTCATGAAAATCTATGTTAAAAAGGCATTTGTGTGAAGACCCAAAACACTTGCTAACTTTGCGTATCACTACGGCTCTGAGATGCTTTGGAGAAAACTCTAATTGTATTCGCGACTTTCTTTGCTGATATTTTCTTGCAGCGAAGTAGGAGTTCGGTTCAACAAAATATCTTGTGGGTTGTGCCTTGTATTTTTTTTATCTCTTAGAAAAATTCTAGTGGAACTTGCAACCTAGTTTAATTGAGGGTTTGCATAGGCGAAGACCTTTATCCAATACAACAAATGGTCAGCAGAATCATTTTTTTATAAAATAAAAGATCTTGTTATAAATATTTTCACATAACATCTTTAGCTAATGGGACACTCTTGCTTACTCATTTCTTCCTTGCCAAGACAAGTGGGTGAATGGGTTTTCTTGGTTTAGATTGATTTTAAGTAGGGGTGAAAATGAGGCGAGCTGAGCCGAGCCTAAGGTTTTTCAAGCTTGGTTTATAAATGTCAACGAGCCTAAAAGTATGTTTAACATCGGTCCATTTATCTCATGATCCAAACTCGAACGAGCTTATAAGCAAATGAATACGAGCAGAGCTCGAGTAGCTTGGATATTTTACACTCGTTTAGTATGAATGTTGGTGATCGAGCTGAATCCGGGCTGAGCTCAATAAGATAACACGCTTAAACTTTTGTTCTAGCTTGGCTCATTTATTTTACGAGCTAGTCTCAAACGAGCCTTTTCCCGAACGAACAAGATCCAAACTCGAGTAGCTTGGTTCATTTTATAGCCCTAATTTTAAGGATTTGTAATGATTACAATTGTTTAAAAAAAATACTTAAAATCCATTTTTCTTTGCTCTATCATAGGGCCTAATATTTCAAGAGAGAAAAGTTATCAAGATAAGCCAAAAGTATTTGTGTTCTTCATTTTCAAGAACCTAAAACCATTTTAAGAAAAGAAGACTTGTTCATCGTCGCTCCTCCTTTTCCCTATTTCTTTTATTTGACCTGGACATCCTTATCTTAGTTGATTAGAAAGAAGAAGAAATTTTTTGTCAACTTACCAAACACTTTTTTCATCTTAATCTTTCAAAAATTTTGTTCAATTTTATTAATTCTATGTGTATTTTATTTGATCTAAATATTTTTAGTTTCTTATACTTTTGATTATCTTTGAGATATTTTTGGTATTTTATTGCAAGTTGGGGCCTCTTCTTATTCTATCTTCATTCGGGGATTTATGGTAATGAAGAGTGTGTGGTTATTTCATATGACATGAGATATGTCATTTTATGATTTGAGATATTAAACTTTAGATTTAAGTTTTAGGAGATTGATACATTACATATGTGTTATACGTAAGTGAGTTACATGGCTATTGGAATGTTATTTCTATAGATGTTAGTGAACTCATAATAATCCACTAAAAAAATTAAGTGACTTGGTATTATGGGTGACTATGGAATGGTCAGGGACTAGGAGTTGGTGGTTTTCTTATTTGAATTATTCCCCCAGCATCAGGTACAATCACTCATGAAGTAAGTTCTTATAATATCGATTCACAATTCAGTTAATTAATAATTAATAATTAGACTTAAGCTACCCGAGTTGGCTAATTAATTAATTTAATAAGATAATTAATTAACTTAATAAGATGACTAACTTGTAAACCATGTTAACCTTTGAGTGGGTTCATGAGATATTTATAAAGTATGGTTTGAACTTATTATAGTGGAATTTTAGTCCGTTGTGTTAGTATATGGATTTAGCCAAGTATTAGGCCATTTGGATTTTATTTTGGGATTTTTTAGTTGAGGTTATTCTAAGAGCTAGGCCTAATTTCGAGTTCAGTGATTGTAATATAACCTATTAACTTAATCTAATTATCATATGTGGAAAAATATTCGAATGGAGTCAATTTTTATGTATTGGATTAATTTCATATGAACAAAACCGTTTAAGTCATATGTTAGAACTTGAGTGTTTATCCTTTAAAGCCAGTCTCGCATGTTTGATTAAAGACCGTAACAGCCAAGTAAAGCATCTATATCATCGTGTCGTGTTTCTTGCCACATTTTATCTTCAAAGTTCAAGTATCTCATGAGGTATAAATGCATAAGTTTTTTTTATCCTTGGAATTTCCCCAAGTATTGTTTTAAAAACAATATTTGAGGCTATTTTTCATAAAAATATTTTTAAAGGAAAAATATTAATTTTGTGAAAAGTTGTTCAAACAAAATCACGATATTCATTCAAAAGAGGTTGTATATTTATTTAAACGAGGGAGTTAAAGTTTCTCAATCGACATTCAAACGAGTTGCCTCTATTTGTCAGTTGATTCCCGTTCGAAGCTCATTCGGAGTCTATTCGAATGAGATTAGTGCTTTCATTTGAACGAGGTTATTTTTTGTTCGAACGAGATTATGCACTTCATTCAATAGAAGCTACTAGTTTCATTCGAATAAGTTTTTATCACCTCAAAAATCATGTTTACTATAAATAGGCGTGTTGACAACATTTTTTAAGAGAGGTTTTGGCGAAAAATGATTCTTAGACATATCCAAAAAACTCCAAATCCTAATTTACACCCAAACACTTTGAGTTCCAAGATTCATCTTTGGGATATCCATTTTGTGAACCAAGTTTGTTTTTCTTATCATTTTTATTGAGTAGAGTTTCATACGGTGGACTCTGTACCCTATTTTCTATTTACATATGGTGGACTTAATGTGTGTCGTGGTTTGAAGTAGCGAACTATGTGTTCAATCCATTGATGGTTGTTAAGCCTGAATCGATGGATACCGAGGTATATGTGTGGAATCACATGTTATGGCAATACATAGTGAACTCTTACATGTCGTTGTACAGAAGGTCGAAGGATAAAAGACGCATTAAAGATTGAAGGATTCAATTTAGTTGTATAAGTCTTTTGTCGTGTCCTTGTGTAGTTCCTAACATACTGAATTACGTTAGCTAGGCCGTCTAAGATTTTTTCCATTTGAGTTTTTCTCATATATCGGGAATTCTGGTTGATTATTTTATTTTATTATTGATATCACCTGATGCATGTTTTAGGTTATGATAAAATTAGTTAATTTTTTGAATCATAACAATAAGTTTAACTGGTGTGAGTTTTAATTGGGTTAATTTTTTTAGTTCAATTTAATTTGAAAAATTAAAATTAAAAATTACTGTTTGTGTTATGAACCATCCATGTTAGAGACCCTTAGAGCATTTTCAATTTGGTATCAGAATGGGTACACTAAGTTATCGTGTTGATCTGTAGTTTTCTGTTGTTTTACGATTATCAATTTGTCCCCCACCTGTTATTTATTTCTTACTCTCGATTGGTTATAACAGTGATAAGTTATTTGATTTTTATTTGTTACTCTCGATGTGTCATCATAGTGATGGCCGTGCTGAAAAGTTAACTTGTTTGAATTTGAAGTTTGTAAAAAGAGTAGATTTATTAAAAAAAATAATTTGTGCTTTCAAGCTAAAATTAAATTTTTACGAACTATTCAAACTCAAACATATATCCTTATTAGAAGCTCATGGACATGAATCGTGATTTTTACATTTTAAAAGTTTTTAAGAAAGATAATGATGATATAGTCCATATTTTAGAGAATTAATTAAAAGATTCTAAAATATTTGAGGCTAGGGTTAATGCACATGTCATAGAAGATAATGATAAATTGTTTGAGTTTTTAAGGGTAAATAAAAAGACTTCTAGTGATAAGTTCACTTACATTGAGGGGGAGCTAGATAACCTTCTAAGTATTATCAAAATTTGAATAAGGAGTTCATAACGTTTGATGAGTCTAAATTTTTGAAGTTAGAAGATTATATAAGAAACTCAAGTAGTGATGGATTTGGCTTTGATAATCCAAATAATTTTTCTTCTAAAGCCAAGACCATTTGTTTAAGAGTGTCAATCGTTGCCATGGATGTTATAAAAGGTCAATCCAAGGGTACAATTCGTCGTGGTTACACATGTTCGCATTGTGGTAGGAAATGCCACCTTAGGGCCTTTTGTTATGATAATAGAAAATGTCGTAGGAAGTCTACATCCCGTGTCACCATTGTTTCTAAAACTCAAAGCGCTAAGTATTCATCTATTTAGGTTAGGAAATCAATATTGGAGGCATTGAATTTTAGATTAGTTGATTGTCTCATGCTTTCATATGATTCTTCTCATGCTAAATCTAACGGTTGAGTGTGTTTTCATGTTTTCATACACTAGCTTTTGTGCTTCATGATATATGTTATTGCTAGCTGTATGGTGTTTATCTTTTGTATTTTGATTTTTCATTTATCGGGTCTTATTCGAAAAATACAAAAAGATTGAGTTCATCTTCTGATTTACTTTTGAAGTTGGTGTCATTTTTTAAAAATGTTTAAAAACTCAAAAAGGTTTTTGTTTTGTTTTGTGTATTTTAGTTTTAAATATTTTTTGTGGCTTATCGGTGTGTTTGAATACCATTCGTTCCATGTTTACATGTAGCTAGGACATCTAAATATCATTTTCAATGCTTAGGATTGTTCTTAATTACGCTTGCATGGAATAATTTTCATTTAATTCGCTTAATGGATTCACTTTGTATATGCCTCTACACACACTTTGCACGAGCTCTTTTGGATTTTAACTGCCTATGTTGTGTGATATAAATGAGGTTTTCTCCTATCAATCTTATCATTTGCATACTTGTAGACTATGGGGAATTTGTGCATATAAGAACCATTGCCCATGAACTTGTTTAGTTTGATAAAATATGAGCATGCAATGGAAAAGGGCTACGAAGGGAGAAATCTTCCTTGTGTGAAAGGCCACCATTAGCAAAAGCCTAACAGAAAAATAGAGGCAAAAGAAAAGAAATTTGCCAAGGCCAATGTTTTAAAAATTGATGAGACAATATTTGGTATATTAAAAATATGAGAAAAATGATATATGTTTATTTTGAGGGTGTTTAGTTGAAGATCAATGGGTTCACACAAAGAGTCCTAGTTTGAGCTTAATTATTTAATGCTATTAATCCAAGAATCATCAAGATTTCTAGGCTAGTGTACATTGTGTATGTTTGTCCATTTCGATTTCTTTATTTTCCACTTGAGGCTAAAATTGAAGTTTGATAAGTTATTTCTGTCAAATAGAACTCGTTCGACATTTTTGAGTGATTGGGTCGCATTTTTATTGTTTCTAGTTCACACCCCTTCACTCCTTACCACTTTTAATTTGGATCGGTTAATATTATACGAGTGTGTCAATCTCATGTGTTTTGGGTCGTATTTTAATTTGATTCACTTAATGGTATATATATGGTATGTTTATTTTTGAGACTTTGCATTTGCATTTAATCAATGCTTATCTTATGCTTAGTCTTTGATTAAATGACATGTTTTATGATCATGCTGGTATATTTTGTTGCATGTTTTCATTAATATATTATGCTTCAATCATGTTGGTATCTTTTTTTTTATGTTTACATTAGTATCTTATGCTTCAATTTTTGCATCAAAATTTGTACCATATATTTTATTATTTGGATAATTTGTACTTGTGCTGTCGAGTTGTTTGTCATTGTATGTTTCACTTCATATAATTGCATGATATCATTTGATTTTATGATTCTTTATCTAGTTTTTAACCAAAAAAGGGAGAAATGGTATCCAACTCTTAACTCGGGGGAGAACATTTTTACCTTAGAGGAGACGACTTTTCTTATGTGGAGATTGTTATACAAAAGGGGAGGGTTTTTCAATTTCGGTTTATATTATTATATATTTAACTTTCATTTTATAAGGGAAAATTTTCCAATTGAGCCCGTTGTAAGTTTATTTAACTTATTCCCGGAACAAAACACGTTTGGGTCATAGGTTGTATTATTATTGTCACGATCCTATACAGATTATTATGTATTGAAGATGTTACAGTAAAGCTTCAAAGATTTATGGTGTCGATTTTATGGTGAATATTTTGTCTTTAATTCAAATTGCATTCTGAGATCACTCAGTGATCTTTGGTGGCACCATTTAGAGTTTGTTCCTCATAAAATTTTGCTAGGTTCTGCGGTGAAGAAGTGGAAGAGTCATGTTCAACATCATAGACATTACAAGCTATATCGATGGACACCAAGGCATTCATGGAGGCGAATGCTTTGGACAGGTATCACAAAAGGATTCGCGTGGGTACTGTGGAGGAGTGGTTAAAGATCAGAAGAGCATTAAGTCTCGAGAGTGATCGAGTCGTTGGGTAAGACTTGTGTCTGTTCCTTGTAATTTCACATCATAGTGTTTTTCACGATGAATTTTGTAGGTTTTGAAAGTTTTCGTGCTCCTATTTTTGATAGCGCAAGTTATGCTTATTGGAAAATGCGAATGAGAAGTACTTTGAAATCAATTGATGAGCGTGTATGGTTAGCGGTTGAAAAGGGTTGGTCACCACTAGTCACACGAGAGGGTGATGTCACTAGTTTGAAACCCGTTGAGTTATGCACCAAAGTCGAACATAGACTCGCACTTTACAACTCTAAAGGTCTACATGTAATTTCCTCACATGTCACACCGGAAGAGTATAATAGAATCATGACTTGTGAAACTTCAAAAGAGGCTTGGGGTACACTTTCACTTACTCATGAGGGCGCTAGAACGGTTAGGGCATCTAAGCTAAAAAACATCACTACACAGTTTGAGACAATTAAAATGTTAGAAAGTGAGTCGTTTGATAAGTTTTACGCTAGTTTGTCCGACATTATCAACTCGTCATTTAACTTAGGAGAGAAGATACCCGATAACCGTGTGATAAAGAAAATTTTGAGATCTTTTCCGAGTAGGTTTGATGTGAAAGTGACCGTTTTAAACTATTTAGGTATGCTTGAATTGACAAAACTAGAAGAGATTGTAGGTGACCTACAAACCTATGAACTCGATATGTTTACCTCCAAGAAAGTGACAAAGAAAGAAAAGGGCATTGCTTTGAAAGCTCGTAAGGAGGAAACTAAAGTTTCGAATGATGATTCCGATTTCAATTTTGAGTATGTCACCTTGTTAGCAAAGAAGTTCAACAAGTTTCTTAAATTTCAAAAGCAATTAAAAGATGCCAAAAAGTTTGAGAAATTCAAGAAGAACAAGGTAGAGTCCACCCCTAAGGATAAGAGTGGGAAATTTAATAGGGCTGAGTCAGATAGGTGTTCTGGGTGTGAGGGGTATGGTCATAAAGTTACCGAGTGTCCCACTAGAATTAAGAAAGAGGACAAGAAATCAATAGCTTATAATGCCTCCTTAAGTGATAGTGATCTGGAAGAGGGAGAGAATTCCCAAAATAAGAGCAAGTTTGTTGTTTTCTTGGCATGTCATGTGAGCGACGACGATAAATCATTACATGAAGATACTCATATGAATGACACTTCTGAGGCCGTTGAATTCCAAGAAAGTGAGGGTGAATCGAGTGAGGAAGAGGAGGTTGATGTGAAAGAGTTACAAGTTGCCTTTAATGAATTGTATGCCGAAGCGGCAAATGTGAAAAAGACAAATTCTAAATTGCAAGTTAGGTTGAATTAGCGTGCCATAGAAAATAATGATATTTTGATTGAGGATCTTAGGGCACGGGAGAAGATGCCTAGGGAGAAACTAGAATATGTAGAGAAAGAGATAGATAGTCTTCGTGGTTTGATGGAGGCATAGAAAAAAGAGATGTTGGAGTTTGACGAGTCTAGGTGTGTGCTTGAGTCTAAGATTTTTGAGTTAGAGGAGAAGTTGAAAGAATCGAGTAAGGTTAAGTTTGATTTGAAATCTAGATTGGAGAAATTAGATAGGATGTTAGGCACGGCCCAAGTCAAAGGTGATAGGTTTAGTATAGGCTATGATGATAAAGTTATTCCCATTCCCAAAGCCAACACCAACTGTGTGAGAGATCCCACTAGGAACGTGAGGAGAGGTCAACATTTTGGTTATCATTCCCTCCATTTTTACACTTGCACACATTGCGGTAGAAAAGGTCACCTTAGATGTTTTTTCTATGACCATTGGAATGCTCCTAGAAAGTTCAGGAATAAAGTCGTGTCGGTTCCCAAAACCCCCATGCATAATTTGACACCTACTTGGGGTTAGCAAATCAGACTTAGAGGCTTTAGGACTTAAACTTCATGGTTCTCATTTGGTTGCACTTGATCTTCCCATATCTAAAGGATGATTGTACTGCCATGTTTGTCATATGCTAGTCTTTGCATCATGATTTATATCTTGCTATTGTTATGACACGTGCATCTTTTGTATTATATCCTTTTCATTTATTGAGTCTTATTTGAAAAATACAAAAACATTTTTGGTTTTAAACATTTTTGAGAAAAATACAAAAAGGTTTTGCTTTTATTTGAGACAAAATATGTTGAAAAACCAAAAAGATTTTTTATTTGTTTTTGTGTCGTGAGTTGACATGTTTGACGTAGCATATTGGTGTGCTTCCCCCCTTCCTTTCATTATCCATGTGGCTAGGACATTTGGTCATAATTATTGATGCTTAGAATGATCTTAACCATTGGAATATTTGACGATGAAAGTGTAAGGTAAGCTTTAAAAAGGAAAATTTACATAATGAACCTAATAGGATGAAATTGTGATGTTTCTCCCAAACAATGTGATTATGTGAAAAAAAATACTTGCTACAAGAGATTTTAAATGGGCACTAATTGGTGATATGTCCCTTAAACATGGAAATGAAATAAAGTTGCAAAAGTAAAGATGTTAATAATACATCAAAGATTAGTAATAAGTGATAAACGAAAAAACGTGTTCAAATGTATAACAAGGAAGACAAGGTGGTAATTACCTTGGGTAAAATGATTAAAGTAATGCTCAGGGATTAAAAATAACACTTTATTGCAAATAAATTACGGTGATAAGTCGTGTTTTTTTATTTTATAAAATGATGGTTAGATCACAATAGGCTCTTGTTTCGACCAGATTGGATCGAAAAATGTCTCTTCAGAAAAAAAATTTGATTTTTTTAAAACAGATAATTATTGCGATTTTCGATCCAATTTTTTCAAAAAATTTAAAAAAATTTCGAATTCGAAAAAAAAAAATGGCAAATATAAAAAAATGGAAATTCACAAAATATACTAAAAATTTAGAAATTTCAAAAATTCCAAAAATTCATAAAAAATTAATTTAGGATTTTTGGTTACTCAAAATTGTCATTTTAAAGAAACAAAGAAACATATTTAACCCAACATGTAAATATATGAGAATTTGACCCAATTTTTATTTTTTTTGTATAGAGGTTAGGAGGAGAATCTCCTAATCTAGAGAACTACTTTAGAACCCTCATCCTCTCCCAATCGACGTGGTTATGAAAAAAGTTTCAAAAAAATTAAAAAAAGCAGAAATCGAATAATAATTAAAAAATGGATATAATTTAAATAGATCGGATCGACATAGTTTCGAAAAAACTGAATCGGAAATATCAAAAATCAGAAATTCAAAATTATTTTCAATTTTCAATCCGATTTTTTCGAAAAAAATCAGAAATCGGAACATTGGAATTCGATAAACTAAAATTTCATTCCAAATTCAAAATAAATCAGATCAAAAATTGAAAACATTAAAAGTTCGAAAATAAAACACAACCCTAGATCGTAAGTAAGTGAAATTATTGTAACAAAATATTCACTAAGTAGTATTGAAAAATAATTAAGGAGGGCTTGTAGCCTTAGGGTGAAGGACCCAAAAAAAGTGGCTAGTAAATCATGGGTTGCAACATTTATGGAAAAAAATTAAAGCCCATAAACATAAATGGGATTATGATTAACTCTTCGATAATAAAGGAATAATTAGAATTGGCAATAATTTCAGAAACGATAAATATAAATTCAATAAATTCCATATGAGTGTTTATTAGTAGTATTCGATAAATGATAAAATATAGATAAATAAGTGGCCCAAAGTCGAATAAACCAAAGTTTACACAGTAATGTATTCTTAAAGGTGTACTTTAAGGGTGATAGGGTTAATGAGTATGAATAATTATCCTAGAACACCGGTTGTATGTGTTGAAATAGAAATAATGTAATTTCGAAACAATAAAAATCCTTTTCTATGAAGGTGTCATGTAGATGTTAATGGAACGGGTATAAAAGGGGTTAATGTAATTTAACTGGAACAAGTAAATGTTTATGATATAAAACAAAGTTTATGCATATATGGTTATATATATTGTGTGTACATTCTAGTAATAACTATGTTATAGCATCCATTCTTTATGTCTTATGATTCTGTATTGTACTTTGTTAAGAACCCCATTGGGCATTAGCTCAGACCATTCATTTGTTACATCATGATAAATGAGGTTCCGTATTTGAGAGCATTCTACTAGAAAGTGTTTCTTACCCTCTTATGTTAGTAGCTCTGATTATATGAACCCCGGAGGCACTCTAATGGGTTCTACACTTGTTAATGTAATACACCACCTCAAATTCATGGGTTACCCGTGGTCAACCCGACCAGACTCGGGCGTAAGTTGTAAAGTACAATGAAATAGCCTACATAAAGTTGCTAGTCCAGTTTTATTTAATTAACATTTTACTTGTCTAACATGCGATCTCTATTGAAATCAAAATGCACGAGGGACTCGTGAGAAACGTCCTAGAATCCAAGCATACAGAGATACTAACGTAAACTAAAAGGGATACTTACTCTCACAACGCTCTCATATTATAGAACCGTACCCAATCTACCCGTACAAAGAGAAGGGAATGATCCGAATGCTCAGTGAAAAAAATACAACAATACAATATAGAATATAACTGCAAAAAATAGACTTTACATGTTATATCTATGTGCACATGCAACTATCGTGTGTGTATATATATATATATATATATATATATATATATATATATATATATATATATATATATATATATATGTGTGTGTGTGTGTGTGTTAATGCATGAAACCATTTTTATTCTAAAAACAATACTAATTTCGATTAATTTCCCATAATCTTATAAAGAATCCCGTCGTACTTGACTTGACATTTATTTTTTGATTTAACACACCCGATTAAATACTTTAAACAAATACTCTTTTCTTAAGGAAAGTATTTTGTTACCAAAATTACCCCTTTGCTCATACCAAGTTTACCTTAGTATTTTCATTAGAAATTACCTTTCAACACATGCAAGCATCGTATTAGAAAATACTTATTTCTATTTGAAAGCCTTTCATAAGCACACTCTTGTGTTAATTATGGGTTAAACCTCTTTAGGTTGCTTAATTACCCATTTATTCACTTCACTTTACCATTACTTTTATTTCATGGACATTAATCAATTTTTCTTGCATCACTTGTCTACATTATTGTTTACCGGAACATTTATTAATTTCCTTCAAGTTAAATAGTATTTTTTTATATTTTCTACACAACCCATATCTTGACATATTCCACCTTTTTATTATCGTTTTCTCGGAATCTCCCAATATCCACATGCTTTAATGGGCTCCACACCACCGGCTATGCTACTATATACTTTGGCCAGTGATTTTGGGTCTTTCACCCTAGGGCTCCGGGCCTTTCTTCATTATTCCTGATGTCATCCCAGTCCATATTAATGTGTTTTAATATTTTTAAATGTCCACATTGTCACACTTTCCTTTACAGACCGAAGTCAAAACCTGGGGTCTCACTCCAACTTGTGTTACACCTTAAAATTATCATTTCTTGTCCTTTATACACATGCATTGATTTTATCCCCAAAATACTGGCATTTAGGACCATTTTGTGTAACACCCTTTCAACATTTTTATTTCATAAAAATATTCCTCTTTACGTAAAATTACTATTTTATCCATTTGTTTCCAAACTTGTACTTTCCTCCATTTTCACAGGTGTTATTTTTCAAAAATACTTTTAAGTTACACATACTAACTTCTTAAATATATTTAACTCATTAACACTTATTTAACTCTTTGGAGTAACATATATCTCAAGATAAAAATCTCTTTATTTTATTACTTTCTTTATGAAAAAACCTCCTTTTGCTCTTTGGAGACTACTTCACAAGAAAATACCAATTTCCCTTTATTTCCACATGTACTCTTAAGTGTCCGTTATTCACATTTTCCATACCTTTTAGCACACCTTAAAGGATGAAATTTCTAATTTTCTTATCTCGTGTTTAAATCCACTAAAACCTTCATTAAACTTGTTTTATTTTCATCATCAAAATACCACAAGCTTATTTACATGAGAAGATGGATTTTAACTCCAAAAATTCTATCAAATGGGTCTAATATATGGTTCAATCTAGAAATTTCACAAAATTGCCGTAAACATGTTGTTTTAAGATAAAAGACATTTTTATTTCAACAAAACTTTAGTAAATATCTATTCATACAAAAATCCTAATATTCACAAGAAAACCTTCGACATTTGTTCATAAAATATTTTCAACGAGAGAAATATTATTTTCAAATATTTTATTCCATAAAATATTTAAATGTCAAGATTTCTTGCAATATATGATTTTTCTCTAACTATTGGGATCTTTCATTAGTCATCTTCTTTTTCATAAAACCATAAGAAATTACCTTCATAAATCACATATGCATTCTATTCTAACAAACTCCAGCTATAAGACCAATAATATGCAAAATAGAGTTCTTGAGCTAAGAGTAGAGTTTCTCACCTCAAAGGAAGCTTCAATAATGGTGGGTGAATGTAGAAGAATATGGAAAGCTACCACCTCCTAATGTGTCCTTAAAGAGGGTATCTAGATCCATAATCTTGTCTTCTTAAAATCTCCTTAAAAAACCCCTTCAAACTCCATGATTTTTGGTTCTTCTTCTTCAAGATTCCCCAATAATATCTCCAAAATATTTATCCGGTGGACACAACCCACTTCTACCTTTGATAAAGTTTATGAGGGAAGAATAAGTCTTGTTAATGGTGTATTATGGCGATGGCAAGGTGTAATAATGGTGGGAGAAGCTTGGGGAAGATGAAAGACCCTTCAAGCTAGAGAGAGAGAGATAAATGATGATATGAAAATATTGGGGAGAACCCACCATCTCTCTCTTCTAAATAACCCCAAATAAGCCCATAAAATTATTTAAAGACCAAGTGCAACACACTTAACACGTTTTTTATCATCTGGGTTCACCAGAATTTGACACGTCATCGATATAAGGGCCCAAAATGTGATAACACATAAGAGCACTCGAAATGATCAATTTAGGTCCGGTCATTCGAATGACTTTTAAGTCTCATTCGAACGGAATAGCTTATTCGTTCGAATGACATTTCCAATGAGAGGTTCGAATGAGATTTCATTGCATGCGAGGAATGGTTCAAACTCAAGTCATTAGAAGCCTCGTTCGAACCTCGTTGGAACGAGAATGATCCCTCATTTGAACGACTTAAGTTTTCTTAGGTTCAAACTTTGCATTTTTAAAACCAAGATTCGACAATTATGAAGGCTCAATGACGATCAAATCTCATTATTCATACATAATAACAACTGTTGATACCAAATTTAGTCTGCTGACATGGCTCAATTAAGTGGAGACACGTGGCAATCTGCATGGCAATAACAAACACATCGAAACAACCCCTTGAATTTGAGGTGATCATTTTCCCCGACCAACTCAAATACTCCGAGCAGTAGGTACTCTCCGAGGAACTTTACTGCACCGAGCAACTCATGGATGCCGAGATACTTAGGCGGTCCGAGCAGCTTTGGCGGTCCGAGCTGCATCTCGATCAGAGCATTTATTATCAGACAATTAAGAGGATTAAATGCGCATTAAATGCTAATTATCATCATACGGATGTATACGCTTATTGAACAGCTATGCATTACCCATTCACATGTACAGCCTCATGGCTATAAATATATTGTATCATCCTCATTGTGGGGGGACCGGAATTTCAGGAGATAAACCCTACTTCGATAATTCCCAAACAATTAATAATAGAACCAACAGTGGATGTAGGCCATTTGTTCAAGGCTGAACCACTTAAAAATCTCTTGTCTTATTTATTTTTATCTGTGATTAAACAATTAGAGATAATTTAATTTTTTACATCAATAGATTGGCGCCGTCTGTGGGAAACGACTGTAATTTTTGTTTATCACCAAAAACAATTCATCATCAATGGCTGACAATCCTGAATCCAATAATCGAAACGCTGGGAATCCCCCAAATCCATCCGCTCCTCCAAATATCCAAGATCTGGCAGGAATCATGGCCAGTTTGGCTTAAAGCCAGACAACCATGCAGGAAACAATGCGACAACTCATGCAAACTATCCAAGGTGGAGCATAAACCTATTCAGGACAACGAAGTGGTCAAAGAAATACTCATTTACTTTCTTCACGCATTAGGCAAATTGATTCATATCGCACTGATAAATCTAAAGATTTTTCTTATCAACCGGGTCGAACTTCATCAGTACGAGCCACAGATACTGAACAACACATCATTCTCTCTCCGAAAAGGACCAGTGCACTGGAAAGATTGAGTAGGGTCTCTCCTTTTGATCGATTGGGTCCTAGGAAGAATAAAAGTCCTCCTAAGGCTGTGTTGAGAAACTTTCGACGACCATTTGATTTAAGAGAGGGTTCTGCCCAATCACAACCAGTTGCTCGACAAGATAGATCCCAAGAAGCCACATCCACGCGATCAGTTGTTCAAACCAACAGGCCCGAGAAAGGAAATGATGCGTGGAAAGGCTCTATTCAGAGGCTGGACGATAGATTAGGGGAAATGGCCAAGGCCAAGAATCCTCTACAAAGAACTTTTGTCCAAGGGACACCTTTTGTCCAAACAATTGTGGATTTTCCCACACCATCAAAGTTCAAAGCACATGTTGTGACTCCTAAATATGATGGAAAAACCGATCCTGTCCTTCATATCGAGCAATACCAAGCTGCTGCCGACATCTATGCTGTGCCAGATGAGATGAGATGCAAGACATTCTCGGGAACTCTTACAAGATCTGCTCAAATATGGTACAATAATCTTCCTCGGGGTAAGATTTCAACTTTCTTTCAACTGACCGAGCTCTTCATTGGAAACTTCTGTTTTCGAGCAAAACCTGTCAAAAGAGTAGCACACTTGTTAAGTGTTAGATAAAAGGCAGGGGAGAGCACTAGGGATTATATAACTCGTTTCAATAATGAGAAGCTCGAAGTTATTGATTACGAGGAAAAGACAACGATTACTGCCCTGATGAGTGGGCTGTTGTCCAGCAAGTTATATTACACTTTGGCTAAAGATCCACCCAGAACCATGTCAGAATTGATGGCAAAAGTGGCCAAGATCATGAATGCCGAGGAGGCTATGGCTGCAAAGAAGAATATGGATACCAAAGAAACCAAGGTGGAGGGTGATAAGGCCAAAAAGAAAGAGCATAATAACAATGGTGGTGACAAACACTCAAAAACAAAGCCATCATGGGAGGTATTGAAGAAATTTGAGAATTATACTCCTTTGAAGGTAGACATCAACCATGTTCTAGAAGAAATCAAGAACAACGAGGAGTTAAATTGGCCGGAAAAAATGAATTCAGACCCTGACAAGAGGAATAAGGCCAAATATTGCGAGTTCCATAAGGATCATGGCCACATGACCAAAAATTATATAGCTCTTCAGAATGAGATCGAGGCACTCATTAGACGAGGACAACTAGCAAAGTATATTGATCGCAGAAATGAAAGAAGAAACAACGATCGAGCAAGAGAGAGATCTAGATCTCCTCGTCGAGCAGAGGAGAACAAGAAAAGAGACCATGAAGATGATCCAAAAGATGACCTTGATCTTCCCAAAAGACCAAGGCAGCCAGAACGTGAGGTATTTTCAATACGTTTTGGATCATTTGATTGTAATGTTATTACAGGTGGAGATGCAGGGGGTGGAGACCTTACTGCTGAAAGAAAGCTTACCTCAATGAGGCTCAAGCCTGTTCATATATCCAACGAATAAATTTAGCTGAAGATGATCACCCGAGGAAGGTCAACAAAGAAAAACTGGTAATCGGTTTCTCAAAAAATGACCTCGCAGGTGTGCTGTATCCTCATGATGATCCATTGGTGATCAAAATGAGAATAAAGGAAGTGATGATCTCGAGAGTACTGGTTGATAATGGTAGCTCGGCTGATATTATGTTCTACTCGTGCTTCGACAGCCTAAATCTAAAGTTGTCTCAGTTGGAGCCTTATCACAGACCTCTCCTCGGTTTTGCTAGCGAGAAAGTTTTTCCACTTGGGACGATCAAGTTGGATCAAACCGAAAGAGTACGCTTCTTCGTGATGGATAAGAATGTTCAATCAGCCTACAATATCATCATGGGAAGGGTAGGATTGAAGAAGTTCGAAGCAGTACCATCTACGGTACATCAATGCCTAAAATTTCCAACTAATTTTGGAGTAGGAGTTGTGAAGGGTGATCAAAAAGTAGCTCGGGAATGCTACTATTCATCTGTCGAGCAGGAGGAACTGGAAGAATATAGAAAAAAGACTACTACCTATCAGGTGGATGAGGGTGCAGAAATTGAAACATTGGATCCTAGAGACGAGTTGCAACTCGTGAAAGGTCAGGTGGTAGAAGCTACTGAAAACATCATTCTGGACGACGAACACCCTGAACGAACAACTCAAATAGGTTCATCGTTAGATGCCTCATTAAAACAGGAGTTGATAGTTTTCTTAAAAAGCAGAAAACAAACTTTTGCTTGGAGTCATAAAGATATGCCCGAAATAGACCTAAATTTCTTATGTCACGAGCTCAATGTGAATAAGGAGATCAAGCCAGTGAAGCAGAGAAGAAGAGTGTTCAGCCCCGAGAAGAACCAAGCTATACAGGAGGAGGTCGAGAAGCTCCAGAAAGCTTGCTTTATTGAAGATGTTAAGTATCCAGACTGGTTAGCAAATGTGGTGATGATGAAAAAGAAGAACAACAAATGGAGGATGTGTGTAGACTTCACCGACCTCAACAAGGCATGTCCAAAGGATCATTTTCCCTTGCCTCGAATTGATCAACTAGTGGATGCTACCTCGGGACACGAGCTGCTGAGCTTCATGGATGCTTATTCTGGTTACAACCAGATTAAAATAAAACCTGAAGACAGGGAGAGTACTTCTTTCATTACCCCTAGGGGAACTTATTGTTATAATGTTATGCCTTTTGGTTTGAAAAATGCAGGTGCGACATATCAGCGGGTGATGAACAAGGTGTTTGCAGAACAAATCAGTTGCAATATGGAAGTCTATGTTGATGATATGCTGACAAAGAGCAAGAAAGCTGCTGACCATCTAGTTGATTTAGGCCAGACCTTTGATCAATTAGATAAATATCAAATGAAGCTGAACCCGACCAAGTGCATATTTGGAGTACGAGAAGGCATATTTCTCGGGTATATTATCAATCAATGAGGCATTGAAGCAAACCCTGAAAAGATCAAAGCTCTATTAGGGCTGCGATCTCCAACGATGAAGAAGGAAGTACAAAGTCTTACAGGGCGAGTAGCAGCACTTAACAGATTTGTATCGCGAGCAACTGATAGATGCCTCCCATTCTTCAAAATGCTTCGAAAGACTTTTGAATGGAATGAAGAATGCGAGAAAGATTTTCAAGAGTTGAAAAAATATTTGGGAGCTCCTCCACTGTTGTCTAGACCAGTGATGGGAGAAAGGTTGTACTTGTACCTGACAGTTTTGGAAAATGCAGTTAGCTCGGCATTAATAAGAGTAGAGGATGGAGTATAAAAAGCAATTTATTACACTAGTAAGGCCTTCCGAGGAGCAAAGATCAGATATCCAAAGCTGGAAAAATTGGCACTGGCGCTGATCGAAGCAAGTAGAAGAATGAAGCCATATTTCCAGGCTCATACCATAGTCGTATATACCGATATGCCGTTGAGGCAAGCTCTTCATAAACCAAAAAAATTAGGGAGATTGATGTATTGGGCAATAGAACTCGGTGAATATGATATAATTTATGAGCCTAGATTCTCACTGAAAGGGCAAGCAATAGCAGATTTTATAGCAGAGTTCACTTATCCTGATACCCCCGAGGAGCAAAAGCTGAGCACCGACCAACCTGTGGATGTTACAGGATCATCCAATTTAAACCCCGATCAACTTAAGCTGGTCGGAGAGCAAGAGGAGAAGGTCGACAAGCAGCGAGGTGTGGTAGAAATGGAGATAAAGGAGCAACAAATATTCTATCGAGGAATTTTGTCCAATAAG
This sequence comes from Sambucus nigra, assembly GCA_949130495.1. Lineage (NCBI taxonomy): Eukaryota > Viridiplantae > Streptophyta > Magnoliopsida > Dipsacales > Adoxaceae > Sambucus > Sambucus nigra. The sequence continues at coordinate 373,887,153 of OX422214.1, read as the reverse complement.
AAGTTTGAGGACGAAATACCTGTATGGAACCTATATGTGGATGGCTCATCATGCACCTCGGGTAGTGGAGCTGGGATTGTATTGAAAAGTCCAGACGAGGTCGATATAGAATATGCTCTGTGTTTTCAATTTCAAGCTTCTAATAATGAGGCTGAATATGAAACGATGATTGTAGGTTTTAGTCTGGCAAAAATCATGAAGGCAGAGCATGTAATCACATGCAGTGACTCATAGTTGATTGTAAACCAAATGCTTGGTGTGTATACAGCAAAAGGAGAGTTGATGATTAAGTACCATGCAAAGGCAATGGAATTGGTATCGCAATTTGTTACTCTTCAATTGGTCAGAATACCAAGAATGGATAATGCAAGAGCAGACGATTTAGCTCGATTAGCATCGGCTACTCGTACCGAGCTACAAAGAACAATCCCGATTGAAGTTCTAGCTGGTCGGAGCATAGAAGAAGATCTGGCGATGAATTTTATTACCCTTGATTTAGGGCCATCTTGGATGGATCCCATCAGGGCATATATTGAGGAGGGAGAATTACCGATTGACAAACTCGTAGCCAAGAAATTGAAGTTTAAAGCTGCTCGTTATGTACTAACTAATGGCATTCTATACAGACGAGGAATCATAGTTGGCTTGCAGAGGTGTGTACATCCAGCGGAGGTGAAGGATTTGATTGAAGAAGTCCATGAAGGGTCTTCTGGAGCCCATGTAGCAGGTCGGACACTTCTGCAAAGAATAATGACGCAAGGATACTACTGGCCAATGATGAGGGCTGATTGTATAGCCTATGCCAAGAAATGTGACAAGTGTCAGCGCTTCTCCTCCATCCGAAGAACTCCCCAGTTGACACCCATTACTTCCCCTTGGCCATTTTCCATGTGGGGAATTGACTTGGTCGGGCCACTTCCAACAACTAGAGGAAGATTTAAATATCTCGTCGTTGCAGTGGATTATTTTACTAAGTGGGTAGAAGCCGAGCCTCTTGTCGACATGACATACGAAAAGGTGTACCAATTTATTTGGAAAAATATCATTTGTAGATATGTTCTTCCCCATGTATTCATCACTGACCATGGAACACAATTTGATAACGAGGAGTTCGCTGCCTATTGTCATCAGTCAAATATCTTGAAGATCCACTTGGCACCAGGCTATCCCCAAAGCAATGGACAAACTGAAGTGACAAACATAATGTTGCTAAATGGTTTGAAGAAAAGACTGAATGACGCGAAAGCAAACTAGATCAACGAGCTGCATTCTGTGCTGTGGGCTTATCGTACTACTCCCCGAGAAGCAACAAGAGAATCTCCATATATGCTAGCATTTGGAAGTGAAGCTGTTATACCTGCCGAATGGGTCTTCCAACACACAGAGTACTGAATTTTAATTCCCCTGTCAGCGATTTAATGAGAAGGTTAGATTTGGACATGCTCGAAGAAGTTAGAGAAGAAGCAGCTATCAGGAATGCTGCTTACCAACAACGAACAACTTTGTTCTACAACAAGCAAGTGAAGAAGTGCGACCTGAAAGAAGGAGACTATGTGCTAAAGAAAGTGATTCAAAAGAACATCAAACTGGAAGCGAACTGGCACGGACCTTACCGAGTTACAGAAGTTGTTCGACCAGGAACCTACAGAATAGAAACTTTAAAGGGGGAGGAGTTTAAGAATGCATGGAATGCAGAACACCTGCGCAAATATTATCAGTAATGTAAACTCTCATGTAATGCAGTTTCATCAGTATGAATAAAATGTGAATATTCTACCCAATTCTCTCCTTTTATTGAAATTTTTTCGCGGAATACTAGTGCTACACACTACCCGACAAAATCCACCAACTCCGGTTGGTCGGGAATAAAAATATTTCACAAAAGTGCCAACTCCGGTTGGTTGGGAGGAAAATTCATCAACTCCGGTTGGTCGGGAATAAAAAATATTTCTCAAAAGTGCCAACTCCGGTTGGTTGGGAAGAAAATCCACCAACTCCGGTTGGTCGGGAATACAAAATATTTTCCAAAAGTTCCAACTCCGGTTGGTTGGGAAGAAAATCCACCAACTCCGGTTGGTCGGGAATAAGAAATATTTCCCAAAAGTGCCAACTCCAGTTGGTTGGGAAGAAAATCCACCAACTCCGGTTGGTCGGGAATAAAAAATATTTCCCAAAAGTGCCAACTCCGGTTGGTTGGAAAGAAAATCAACCAACTCCGGTTGGTCGGGAATAAAAAATATTTCCCAAAAGTTCCAACTCCAGTTGGCTGGGAAGAAAATCCACCAACTCCGGTTGGTCGGGAATAAAAAATATTTCCCAAAAGTGCCAACTCCGATTGGTTAGGAAGAAAATCCACCAACTCCGATTGGTCGGGAATAAAAAATATTTCCCAAAAGTGCCAACTCCGGTTGGTTGGGAAGAAAATCCACCAACTCCGGTTGGTCGGGAATAAAAAATATTTCCCAAAAGTGCCAACTCCGATTGGCCGGGTATAAAATCCACCAACTCCGGTTGGTCGGGAATGAAAAATATTTCCCAAAAGTGCCAACTCCGGTTGGTTGGGAAGAAAATCCACCAACTCCGGTTGGTCGGGAATAAAAAATATTTCCCAAAAGTGCCAACTCCGGTTGGTTGGAAAGAAAATCCACCAACTCCGGTTGGTCGGGAATAAAAAATATTTCCCAAAAGTTCCAACTCCGGTTGGTTGGGAAGAAAATCCACCAACTCCAGTTGGTCGAAAATAAAAAATATTTCCCAAAAGTGCCAACTCCGGTTGGTTGGGAAGAAAATCCACCAACTCAGGTTGGTCGGGAATAAGAAACTGCCAACTACAGTTGGTCGGGAACATTTTTATTAAACGAAGCATGAGTATGTGATAAAAGTCAGTCAATGGCTTAGAATTAAAAAGTGATTAAGCAAAATTTTTGATACTCGTAACATTTTAAATTACCACCAAGCTGGTCGAGAAACAAAATATCATCAATTTTGGTTAGTCGGCAAATGATTACCACAAGTTCAGGATAGTCGACAATAAGTTTTAACCAGCTTTAGTTAATCGGCAAATAACACAATGTTGTTATCTTTTTAACAGATATACATACACATATGCAAAGTGTTTTACAAAACATCTACAAGACAATGGCAATCAAAATCGCAAAGAAAAATAGAAGTTTTTTTCATTAAATCCAAAACAAAGTACATTGAGAATAAAATACATAAAAATTATTACATCAGAAATCTGATTCTATGGGTTTCTTCCCCTCTGCTTTTGAAATAGGTTCCTCGCTAGCAGGAGGATCGTTTAAGGCATAAGGGGAATTTATGAAATTAAGGTATTTAAGCATCCTGATGTTCATCACAGATGGTCGATCGAGTAGGTGCTCGGGGCGAGATATCTCAACATTGGAATGAAGACTGTAATCGCCAAGATATTTGGAAATCAGACACTGAGGGATTGCCCGAGCAGGGATCCAGCTCATGTCGAGTTTGAATGGTGGCACTGGGAGGTCGAGCAACCTAGGATTATGGTAATCCCACAAGTAGTGACCCTGTTCCAATTGCAGTACACCTAAGGCAGTCAACCACCCTTGTTTGTAACCCTCATTATTCGCATTTTGGATCCGATCATCCAAATGGTAGAGAGCCTCATTGTAGCTAGCCATCCAGAATTCTCTGGGCTGCTTATGGAATTGATAAGTAAGCCTTTCCAGCTGCTCGTGAAGATTTTTTATAAAGAGTTATTTATTCTCCAAAGCAGACTTTTGAGCAGAGAGCTGCTCATCCAGATTCATGATTTTCTTAGACATCTCGGCCAATGCCTGGTTTTTTGCCATCAATTGGAAGGCTTGGTTCTCGAGAGCCGATTTAGTTCTTTTTCCCTCGACAGGAATCCGAATAGCTCTTGCTCATCCCCGAGAAGCTCTTGCTCATCCCCGAGCAGAGGTAGAAGGACCAGCTCTCTTTAAGGTTTCCAATTCGTCTCTTAGATTAGAATTTTCAACCTCCAAGAAAGAGAACCCCTCGTCGTTCACAGGGACCAAAGCGTTTGAGGAAGAGGCTGTAGATTTCAACTGAGATACTTCTCTTTGCAAGCTATTGTTTTCCTGCTCCAACAACTCAGCTATCTGCCTGTGCTCTTCGACCTCGGCCTTCAAAGTTCTCTCCCTCACATTGTAAGCAACGAACAACTTATCATACCCCTTATCAGTACTGAGTTGTTGGTACTTCTTCTCGTATCCCTCGTGCAAAAGGGCTGTAGATTCCTTATATTGTTGTTGAATCTCTTCAAGAGTGCCCTGGAGGTCTTCAATCATTTCATAATACGCTATATTGTTAGCCACTGCACGGTCGAGCAGGCACTTCAAATACTGGTAGGCTTCAACTGCTTGTTCTGAAACGTTTGGACCGAGTATATCAACGATTTGAGCATCAGTCAAATCTGCATGGCCAGCCTTGAAATATTTGTTGCACTGTCTCATCAATTTTGTATCATGAGCAGATAACAATTCCATCCTGGCCATAAACTAGTAAAAAGAAGAGATAGCAAGAATCAATAAGGAGCAAGAGGAAGAGAGACAACAATATGAATAGGCAAAACTTCAAATTTTATTACATCATAAAAGATAAGTATATATTTCAGAGTTACAATTGGCAAAAATAAACAGAGAGAAAAATCCGAACAACTCTACACCTTTTCCTTGTCTCCCAAAACTTTCTCGAGAGGCTGGGACGAGGAGGTAGGTTGCTCGGATGGTACAAATGGTCGCTTGGTGGGTGCTGAAGGCTGATCGGTCGAAGTAACGGATGGTTGAAGTTGTTCGCAGGAAGGCTGGACAACTGGGGGATGAAGAATTTGATCTCCCATCACCATGGAGGATTCCTCCGAGTCAGCTTCATCCTCTTCTTCTTCTTTAGGAGTTGGAGGGGGGCCAGGGATGTGTCGCTGAAATAGATCAAAATTTTCATCAACCTTCATCTCTTGCAGAGCAGCGACCCATCCATCCCTAAAGTACTTGAGGCTATCATATTCCACTTGTGACATTATGGCAGCCAAACCCTTATTCCACCCCTTATCCCAGCCAGCACTGAAGGACTTTTTTACAGCCAACTTCCTTTTCGCCTTCTCCGAAGAAAGCTTCTCGGAAAGCAGATCCTCGACAGCCTTCAATTTATTCTCCACTTCTTCCTTCTGACGACCTAATTCACGAAGCTTGTTTAGCTCTTCCTCAGCAACCTTGAGCTTACCTTCAAGCTCCCCAGCATTTTGGAGCTTCCCTTTGAGCTCTTTATTCTTACTTTCTAATTCCTTTATTTTCTTCTCCAATCCCTTGGAGATTTCAACAGCTTGATTCCTCTCCTGCTCGGTCGAATTGAGCTGCTTCTCCCAGGCAGCTTTATCTTCAACATACTTTTGATGAGAATCTTTCAGAGACTGCGTCAGACCCACCAAAGCTTCCTCTACACCTGACGAGGAACTTGAAGCTTTAATAGCTTCATCTTTCTTCAAAATTGTATTAAAATAGGTTACCAACTGGGAAAAGAAAATAATAGCAAGTCAGTGCAAAAATATAACAGTGGAAAAATGAAAGTTTAGGACAATAATACTTACAAAATCAATATGACGAGCAACTAATGTGGTAACCATATCCCGAGAAAGATTTTCTTCAATACCTTGGATCTTGGGAATGATCCAAGACTTTACCAAGCTCATGGAAGAGCTCGGGGCAAAAAAAGTGGGAACACCACTTCCAGTAATCGGGGGCTGAGCGATGGATTCAGCCAAATTGACCGAGGAACTCTTCTTCAACCTCCTCAGAGGAGCATCGACGGTCTCGACCAAGGAGGTAGTCTTAGTCGAGGATATGACTATAACCTCGCTTGGAGTAGTGACCTTGATCGGAGCCACTGGGGGCTTCTCGGCAACCTTCACAGGAGAAACCGGAGGAGGTGCATCAATTTTTCTTGTCCCTTCTTCTGGGACATCATGCTTGATTTTGTTTGCCTCTCCAGTAATAGAGGCATATTTCTCGAAGAGGGCAGAAGCTGTTCTTCTCTTCATCTTTTTACTCAAAGGAATATGTGACTCAGGTGAAGAACTTGTAGAAGCTGGTATTGGTTCCACGTCGCTTATCACTGGATGAGCAGTAAAAGACGAGGTGTAACTTTTATACTGCAGCAGATATGAAGCTGATCTGATATGCTCGTCGGCAACAGTTTGATGCAAACCCCAGATAAGTTTCAGATGTTTTAAGTTAACTTCTGTCTCTTTTGGAGATCTTCTTTTGCTATCAACTGCAAATAAATGAAAATTAAAATATTAGTGACACATTTTATCAAACACAAAGGAAGCATAATTTCAAAAATAAAATAAAATAAAAATAACCTATCCCATTGCCATAGGAAGGGCATCTAGGACCCTGGTACACATCATTTCCAGTTAGTGGAGGGTGTTGCCAAGTTTTCATAACAACCCCATGCTCGAAGTAGTCCCTATTGGCATCTGTGAGATTGACCACTAAAGCCCTATTTAAAAACCTAGTTTTTAAATAAAAAGTATTGTCACCAACAGCCCATCTATAACAAAACATAATTTCTGGAATTCCTATACGAGCTCCATGAATCTGATTTAATCTATGAACCCCATTAACTATTCTCCATGTATTGGGGGCAATTTTTGCAGGAACCACGTCAAAATATTGACAGAATTCTAGACACAAAGGAAAAGAAAAACCACATTCAGCCACGAAGAGACTGGGGAACCAATATCCCTCAGCCAAATAGAAATAATCTAAAGGTTCAGAAAGTTCCTCCAGAACAACCCATGAAGGAATAGAGAAATCAGAACGAAACTTATCAAGCGATTCAACAAGGTAAACCATGATGAATAAAGGAAATAAAAGAGAAGGAAGAAGATCTTACAGGAAAAGGATGGATCTGTTGACAACGAACGATGAAAGGGATGAACGCATAAGAGAGGGAGAAAATGGAAAACTCAAAGATACAGATTTGAAAAAGTAAAAGACGATATGATTTTCTGCAACGCTTAAATACCTTACCTTGGGAAAAGGTGAAAATAATGATTATAAAGGGAGACGTTTACGCTACCGGCGGCTAAAAGGATAAAAAGGGCGCGGATATCGAAGCAGTTAGAAAAATTCAAAAAGTATGATTCTGTGAATTCAAAAAAAAAATGCGAAGAAAACACTCCTAAGATTCAGGATGACCATTTAATCCTGCCATATTTCGAGAAGAATGTTCCACACTCCTAATTCTAGAATTGTGAAACATTGGGGGCTTTTGTTGATACCAAATTTAGTCTGCTGACATGGCTCAATTAAGTGGAGACACGTGGCAATCTGCATGGCAATAACAAACACATCGGAACAACCCCTTGACTTTGAGGTGATCATTTTCCCCGACCAACTCAAATACTCCGAGCAGTAGGTACTCTCCGAGGAACTTTACTGCACCGAGCAACTCATGGATGCCGAGATACTTAGGCGGTCCGAGCAGCTTTGGCGGTCCGAGCTGCATCTCGATCAGAGCATTTATTATCAGACAATTAAGAGGATTAAATGCGCATTAAATGCTGATTATCATCATACGGATGTATACGCTTATTGAACAGCTATGTATTACCCATTCACATGTACAGCCTCATGGCTATAAATATATTGTATCATCCTCATTGTGGGGGGACCGGAATTTCTGGAGATAAACCCTACTTTGATAATTCCCAAACAATCAATAATAGCACCAACAGTGGATGTAGGTCATTTGTTCAAGGCTGAACCACTTAAAAATCTCTTGTCTTATTTATTTTTATCTGTGATTAAACAATTAGAGATAATTTAATTTTTTTACATCAATAACAACTTTACAAGGAAAGAGATAGAATCGAGGAATCGAGGGCACGGGTATTATAGTTAAATCGTGATATATTGCTTAAAATGGAATTGAATTCTAAATATTAGAACTTTAATTAAATTAAAAAGTACTAGAAACATTATTTAGGATTGTTTCACATCACTACACATTAAAGCTGCCGAACCGGTTCGGTTTGACCCACGGGTGATCGATAAATTTGGGTTGAGACATTACAACTTTGCATAAGAGATTTAGATTTTAAATTCATTAGGGGAGTGATGCAAATTCCTGAGGTAAGTATTTAATCTTTTGATCGTCAAGGTTTGGTTTGGCCTCGATGCGACTGGGAACTCCGGTTTGTACATGCATGCGACTACGGCATTGGAGTTAAGGAATTATGACAAGCAATATAAACTCCTTCGTTGATGACTATAAGTTAAGTGTAGTTATCGTACAAGTTTTCAGCATCCTAGGTTAGGATAATAAGTGGGTGCGCGTATTCCTCTTGAAATGTATGAGAACATTGGAGTTCTCAATTAATGGGCAACTCCCCATGTCGTATAGCAAGGGTGTGTAAACAATGTCTAGGATTATACAAAGTCTAGTGATGTTCAATAGTAGATTGACTTGGGAAAATAGTGATAATCGTAGATTGGGAGATTAGAGTAGCGCAACGAACGCATAGTGATTCCTTATTGGGATTCATTAGGTGCCTTGGGTAGAAATTCTTCATTGCATAAGAGTAATGATAATAGTCAAGAAAGGTTTACATCGAGATAATGTCCTATTATAACTAATTTAATTTCATGGTTAGGAAGTTGGATTGGGATCGATTATAGTATGGAAATGATCACCAAGGGTTTAGAGTTGGTAGATTACAAATCTCATGGAATAAATGTTCCATGGAGTGTTGGTTATTAAGGATACTTGGAGAAATGAGTCCTAACTAGATTTCCTATGCATAGTTACATGAGTGTGAAAAAGTATCAATGGACACGTGTGATTATTTCTTTTGAGTTACTTTCGGGTCATTATAATAGTTGAATATACCGTTAATTCTATGTAGAGATAAGGTTTACCCGTTTGGCAGTAAACATTGAATTTTCGGAATAATATTGTTCTCTAGATAAGAGACATCGATTAGGTCAATTGTGTGCAAGAGTATTGCAAAGGAATCCTTGGTATGGGACAATATTATTATTTATGACTCAACAGTGGATTAGGAAGTTGTGTGGCTTCACTACCTTAGAAATGAGGAAGGGCTTGTGTTGAGATGCAATGTTGAACGATTAGAATAATATGATTAAGATGATACTATTGGTGGTTACTAGTCATTGGGAAATCAATAGGTTATATAATCTTGTCAATTTTAAAAACTTATATCCAAAGTTTAATTAAAGTTCTTATAGAGTTATTAAGTTTAGTGATACCCAATTGCCAATATGTGGCAAAACCTTGGGTTTAGTGTTAGGATGGATATGATTAGTTTGGGTGACAAGGTTGTAACACCCCATGATTTTGGGACTGAGAAATTAAAATTTTGGGAGAAATAAAATTTATTTAAATTGGAGAATATTAGAATTTGGTAATTGAGGTCCAAAAATTGAGGACGTTGTAAGGTATTTTGGATGATGATTCTGAGTGAGCCATTGATTTCGGATGGGTTGAGATAGTCAAAATGACTATCCTTGGGTTTTATTTCGGTTTTGAAATATTTTTAAGTTAGTTGACTCGAATTAGAGTAAACGAGTCATTTAAAGTGTGTATTATCGTTTAAAACTGGGACTTATGTTTTAAAGGTTTAAGAGGATTACGGATCAGCCTATCTCATTTGTGAGAAAGAGAGAAAGAGAAAGGAAAAGAAAAGAAGGATAAAGGAAGAGAGAGAGAGAGGAGACAACTTAGAGATTTCTGGCCCATACGCGATCACGAGGACGATTCAACCCCTACAACTTCCAGGCAAGTGTTTAATCTTGCTAAATATTTCATTTGTGTATTTCATTTCATAATTTGTGGATAAAAGAATTGAATTTTGGGTTATGTACCACAACCTAGATTTTTATGTCTTAAATTTTGCATTTGATGTTTACACATGGGTTTAAGGGTGTGTAACTTGATGAGCCTAGATATAGGATGGGTTTGTGTGTTGGGAACGTGACTGAGATAGAGATTTATGGTTGGAAGTGTATAAATTGGATTTTGGAAAGTTTGGGTTTTAAAGAAATTATCCCATTTCCTGGCTTGCTGCACAAGCCGAATCGATTTGCCTTGCAGAAGCATCAGGTCTTTAGGGCCGACTTGATTCGACCCTTGCGAATCGATTTGCTATGTAGCAGACTTACATGTCTAGTTGGGGTGAATCGATTCGCTAGGGCCGAATCGATTCGCTGATGGGACCGAATCGATTCGGAGGGGCCGAATCGATTCGAAAACATGGCAGTTTTGAGGAATTTTCCTAGAGTGAGTTTTTCTCCATTTCGGTTGGGTTTCTCGATTTGGAACTTTTATACATGATGTGAGAGTTATGTTTTAGGGATTTATTGAGTTTCTCACATGTTATGATTGTGGGGACGGATCGAAATAGTATGGAGAATATATATATATATATATATATATATATATATATATATATATATATATATATGCATTGGAGTTGTGTAACGAGATAATGGGAAACCTCATTGGGGATGGGAGTCCGAAGTAGAGGTAAAAAGTGAGCTTAGATACGACGTAAGGTTAAGAACTCATCCAGAGAGAGTTGTGTGACACCACGCCTAATAAAATACCGGGTGATCAGTCTTATACCAAATTAAAACAGGAATCCCAGTTGGATCATCCTTAGCATCACTGTCGAAAACTTTTTAAAACTTACTAACCACCTAGTATTCCAAAAACTTGTGCCAATTTTAACTTTTTAATTAAACAAAACAATACATGCGGAATTAAGATATAAACCATTCACACAACTGAATGAAAGTAAATAGAATAATAATTACGCAACTTGCCGAATAAATCACCGACCACTAAATAAATAATCCGATACCAATATTCAACACCTGAATGAATTACACCTGAAAACTGTATCGAGAAGTCAGGGCTACAAGCCCTAAATAAAACTGAGACTGATTCAAGATTCCTACTCTAGGAATGAATGAATGATGCGTCTAATCCAAATTCCTGCTAGCATCCACATATGCCGCAGCTCCGTGTCCCTGGAATAGAATGTCAATCCTGGCGTCCCTGTGGCTGGACACCTAAAAGGTTTTGAAAATAGTTTTATAGCAAGGGTTAGAACCCAAAATATTTTGAAAATATTTAGCAAGTGAATTAACTGCGGTAATTTAAAATGCATGAATGCGCTTCATATTTAAGTTAGTGTCGCACTCCCTTGTGGACATTCTCACCACTCCACTATTGTGCACACCTACCGGTTACCTTAACCCCACCTAGTTGTGCTACCCCATCCAACTAGTCCTGGTATAACCTTCCCTTGCCATACTACTCTAACCCAAGTATAATGATTCCTGAATTATAAGTTATTTCATAATTAACTTAATTAATTCCTCTTAAATAGTAGCATATAACCGTATCACAAGTTATATAAAGTAAATACATCACACACTGTATTATTACCCGTATATAATATTTACTACCATTATATACGTACCTTTGCCACAAAATCCACACATATAACATACGTATATCCATCCCTTCGAGTATACCCTCGTCGGATGATTCCCTCTAAAATGCTATCTCACTAGGTGTGCTCACAAAACCTAGTTCCCCATGTTGGAATCGCTCACCAACTTGGCCCAAAATACAAACGTAGTGGAGGCGGTCATATTCCTTCCCTGAAAGTGAGATAAATCCCTCACCCATATATACCAGACGCTATGACCTGGGGATATACTCGCCCTACTCCTCAAGCTAGGGGATTCACCCACTTCGCGCAACCTCCCTTGATAGTATTAGAGTATTTAAATTGAATAAATATCTAGTCACTGATATTTACAATCACACACAATACATACACGTATATATATATACTATCACTACACCGTATATATATATATATTAATAACCCCGGCTTTACCATGTACTCAAAATCCCATACACTGCCTGTAATTTCCTGAGTCTGTGGCCCGACTCAATGTAATTAATTTTCTCACTTAAAACTTATCCTCTTCCCGAGTCTATGGTCCGACCCTAATATAATCAATTCACACCTCAATTAATATAATACTTTCCCCGAGTCTATGGTCCGACTCTCCTTAAATTAATTAACACACATTTTAATTTGATACCTCCCTGAGTCTATCGCCCGACTCTAATTAAATTAATTAACACACATATTAATTTAATACCAATCCGAGTCTGTGGTTCGACTCTAATACAATTAATTTACAAATTAATCAATCAACCCAAATTCCGAGTTTGTGGTCCGACTCGAATATAATTAATTATCACATTAATTAATAAGTACCCTTCACGAGTCTACAATCCGATTCTGATTAAACTAATTATCCCACCCATCAATTTAATCATACCCGAGTCTACAAACCGACTTTAATTAAATTAATTAACACCCTTATTAATTTAATCCTACCCGAGTCTACAAACTGACTCTAATTAAATTAAATACACTTATTAATTTAATACTACCCGAGTCTACAATCCGACTCTTATTAAATTAATTATCACTCTTATTAATTTAATATTACCCGAGTCTACAATCCGACTCTAACTAAATTAATTAACGCATTTATTAATTTAATAACTTGGTGTCACCCAACCATTATCCCCGGACTCACTTACTTGGCCCGTATCTTAATATTTCCCGAGTCTATGTTCCGACTCCAAATTAATTACTCTCTCTCAAAAATAAATTTAATACTTTGGTGTCACATAACCAACATACCCGGACTCACTCACTCGGTCCATAATTAAGTATCTCTCGAGTCTATATCCCGACTCAAAATTAATTAGTTTATCTCCAAACTTAATTCACTACTTTGGGGTCGCATGACCAATATACCCGTATTCACTCACTTGATCCGTACCTCACTATTTTGGAATGAAATCTCTCAAATTCATCCATTAAATGCCCCACATAAATTCATCCTATTCCCAATTGCTTTCTCACATAATTGCTAGGAATATTTATTTCATATTTATTTATCACTAATTAATGTTTGGGAATTAAATTTCTAATTAATTTTCCCCTTATATACAAACTGGGCGAACTGCCCAGAATTCCGAATCATCGATCGATCGAACCCCTGGGTCGATCGATCGATCGTCCCTGACTTCGTCTTCTCCAAGAAGCAGTCCCACCATTAACGAAAACCTTAATCTTTCATTCTTTCCCCTGGACTAATCCAAGCCCAATCAACCCTATTTCTACATAAGAATAGGATCAAAGTACCTTATTGAACATCAACCTGAAATTAAATCTCACGATTTCTTACTTTTTCCCGATTTGGGTATTATCCGGATTTCAAATCCCCAATCCGAATTTCATTTATTTTAACAGCAATTAACCATCTACTCTTACTGGTTGTAACATTTGATTCAGTCCTCTACATTCTAGAATCATAAACACGATCAATCTCCCCCTTAATCTCATTAAAGTATATAAATTTACAAAAACCCATTTTAAATTTTGGTGACATGCCCAAAACGAATTTTTCATACACACATCACTATGATATGAATTGATTATCAAACTTTTAGAAATCACAACAGTTAACCACTTGCCTATAAGTGTTCGTAGTGTCTGATCCGTTGGCGTAGTCCCTGAATTTGGCTCAAATAACCTCCAATTTGTCCTTGATTTGCTTTCCCTCAAATCTCCTCTCAAACCCTAGGTTTAGAGTTATGTTGGCTGCCATTCTTTAATCTCCCCATTAGGTTAAAAACCCTTAATCCCGTTTTCCACCTAATGGGCTTAATTAAAGTGGCCCAACTCACCCCGTGTGGGCCCGGCTATGCCCAAAAATACCCCGAGACCCAATTACTACCCCCAGGTACTCTTTTCTGACTATCTCGACCCATTCGGACTCAACCGCGCACTCAGAATTGGCATCCGAATTAATTTATAAAAATCCTTATCTCACACCCAATTTAGTCTATACCGACTCCCGGCTGGGATAAGTGTATACCTCGTCATTAATACTCGAAATGACGTAATTAAATTATTACTATTCACTTAGTAAATAAATTTCCTTAAACATTAACCATTCACTCCCCGATTAATATTTAAATATATATATTGCCATAATTATTTCAATTAAAATTACAACACACAAGTAATTTAAAATTCCCGAATTAATTAAATATTAAATGAACAAAAATACGGGGTGTTACTTACTTCCCCCCTTACAAAGGAATTTCGTCCTCGAAATTAAGATAAACCTAGTGTTCCAATATTCACATATTACTCACTAGTCATGTGCCTCCAAGCCCGCTGTATCTATCCCATCCGCTTCTAACCATACGTTACACAAGTATGTATTTAAACTTAACTAGGGCGCCCATACACCCTATACCCGTGCTTAACCGCACAAAATTTTTTCCTTAATTAACCCGGGTGCCCATACACCCAATCTCCGCACTCTATCGCACGAAAGTTACCCGACTATGCTAGTCGTAACCCGTAATATAACTTCGAACCCGTAGTCATATTACATATATATATATATATATACACACATATATAATTACTGCCCGGGTACTCAACCCATGCTACGTCCAACTATCTCCCCATAAATACTTATCTCTCAACACAAAAGAATATACGCTTACCCTTATGCTACCAAAGAAAACATAATACCGCGCCCTTACTACAACTAGTCCTTGCGCAAAATTAACCCCGAGCTATCTCTCTTTGTTCGAAACTCAATTTAACCACCCTGATTCACTTCAGTAAACATCCCCACTTACCGGGATAAAATGTGAGAACACAAAACCTCACTATGTGCCATCGCACCACGCAGAACAACATATATATCCACATATATATAGGCTATACGCCCTTCTCCGGTGATACCTAGTACCAACCATACCCTGGTGTCGCGGACACCAAAATTTAACTCCACTATCCACAATAGTTAAATTCCATCGCTATCCAGCCGATGTTTTAAAAGTATTATCAACCCTACTCCCATAATTCTCGAAAGTAGTAACTCCTCGCATAATTCAACCAATCACTCAGTGTACGCCTCCACTCTCCCATGAAGAACACTAAGGAACTCCGCTACCCTACGGAAAGTTTACCCACATGCTATGGCTGCTACCGCCAACGCACCCACTAAGTTCGACTCACCTGCGAACTCTAGTGAAAAATAAGTCTTATACTGTGACATCCTCTTTGTCACTCAACAATATACCCCATGCCCTTAGGGTAAAATAATTACTTCTATACTCCAGCTGCAACGGCTGATTCTCGATTTTCGGAGCAGCTTATCCCTGCCCGAAAGCACCCGTGACTTGCTTTAGTGGCTGTACATCCAGGACCTCGTCCTGTAGTTGACCCCTACCTCGCTTAAGGCAATATATCTTCATGTGTATCGCTTTTCCCATAAACGAAACACTTTCTAATATGTTAACCCTGCCACTGATCCCTTCCATGCCAACCTTGTTGGAATTCCTGGCCATCCCTCCGATAGCCTCCAGTTCTAGATCGTTTGGCATGATTTCCTTGCCGAAAATCCTGCCCCTGATCTCCCCCAGTCTGCTGCTGGGATACCCTACTTGCATTGTTCCCTTCTGCCTCATCCGACTGGCTAATCCCCACTCCCCTCCCGCTTCCTTTCGATTGGAAGCGATATTCCCGACAGTGCCGGAGTGTTGCGTTAATGACATCAGTATAATCAACTAATGCGGAATTTTCAATTAAATGTTGTGTGATTCTCCAGACTAACCCATACATAAACTTTGCTTTCTTTCTCTTTTCCTCGCTTAACTCATCCGGTACAAAATTTGCCAACGAGTGAAATCTTCCTCGTAATCGGCCACTGAACGGTCTCCCTTTGAGTTTCCTCACAAAATTTTCTCCTCATTTCGGTCTCGACCACTGAAGGAAAAATACTTGCGGTTGAACCGCACCCAAAACTCTGCAGTAGCTAGTGAGTCCCTTTCCTCAACTGTGGTGATCGACCCCCACCACTGTAGCGCCGCTCCTACTAACTAAAAGTGGTTAGCATTTATTTTCGCACCCCATCGCAATCTCCCATGCGTAGGTGACGCGGGATACCTCTCTTCCTTGACACGCTAGTACTACACCTGAACCTCCTCGCAACTCTGGTGGGTTCCCACTAAAAATAACTTCTCTTTCTTATTTGCACCCCAACGATCCCACGTGAGTCTAAACATCCGACGCCACTAACACTTGTGGCGGGTCCCGTGGAAAGTACCTTGTCGTTTGCGACTACCGTCGTTTCAATCGCCCGCGCCATTAGTTCGGCTACCTGTGCTGCCAAAATTATCTTTGGCAGTTGCTGCAGTAACTCTTACTCCTGACGAGCCTCCCTCGTCTCACCTCCCCCTGCTGCCCTAGCTGCTCTAACTCTCCTGGGCGTCATCTGGAATGAGAATCAAATTGTATGAGTTCACTTTCAAATATAAATTCGCAGAAGAAGGTATATGCGCATACGTATGAGAATACAACAATCCTATGATAGGGCTCTATATCAAAGATTGCTAAGCCGAAGCGTGAAAAGCCGCACAGATCCTAAGGACACTAGAACCTGATGCTCTGATACCATCTGTGACACCCCGCCTAATAAAATACCTGGTGATTAGTCCTATACCAAATTAAAACAGGAATCCCAGTTTGATCATCCTTAGCATCACTGTCGAAAACTTTTTAAAACTTACTAACCGCCTAGTATTCCAAAAACTGGTGCCAATTTTAACTTTTTAATTAAACAAAACAATACATGCGGAATTAAGATATAAACCATTCACAAAACTGAATGAAAGTAAATAGAATAATAATTACGCAACTTGCCGAATAAATCACCGGCCACTAAATAAATAATCCAATACATTCAACACCTGAATGAATTACACCTGAAAACTGTACCGAGAAGTCTCGGCTACAAGCCCTAAATAAAACTGAGACTGATTCAAGATTCCTACTCCAGGAATGAATGAATGATGCGTCTAATCCAAATTCCTGCTAGCATCCACATATGCCGCAGCTCCGTGTCCGTGGAATAGAATGTCAATCCTAGCGTCCCTGTGGCTGGACACCTAAAAGGTTTTGAAAAAAGTTTTATAGCAAGGGTTAGAACCCAAAATATTTTGAAAATATTTAGCAAGTGAATTAACTGCAGTAATTTAAAATGCATGAATGCGCTTCATATTTAAGTTAGTGTCGCACTCCCTTGTGGACATTCTCACCACTCCACTATTGTGCACACCTACCGGTTACCTTAACCCCACCTAGTTGTGCTACCCCGTCCAACTAGTCCTGGTATAACCTTCCCTTGCCATACTACTCTAACCCAAGTATAATGATTCCTGAATTATAAGTTATTTCATAATTAACTTAATTAATTCCTCTTAAATAGTAGCATATAACCGTATCACAAGTTATATAAAGTGAATACATCACACACTGTATTATTACCCGTATATAATATTTACTACCATTATATACGTACCTTTGCCACAAAATCCACACATATAACATACGTATATCCATCCCTTCGAGTATACCCTCGTCGGATCATTCCCTCTAAAATGCTATCTCACAGGTGTGCTCACAAAACCTAGTTCCCCATGTTGGAATCGCTCACCAACTTGGCCCAAAATACAAACGTAGTGGAGGCGGTCATATTCCTTCCCTGAAAGTGAGATAAATCCCTCACCCATATATACCAGACGCTATGACCTGGGGATATACTCGCCCTACTCCTTAAGCTAGGGGATTCACCCACTTCGCGCAACCTCCCTTGATAGCATTAGAGTATTTAAATTGAATAAATATCTAGTCACTGATATTTACTATCACACACAATACATACACGTATATATATATACTATCACTACACCGTATATATATATTAATAACCCCGGCTTTACCATTTACTCAAAATCCCATACACTGCCTGTAATTTCCTGAGTCTGTGGCCCGACTCAATGTAATTAATTTTCTCACTTAATAACTTATCCTCTTCCCGAGTATATGGTTCGACCCTAATATAATTAATTCACACCTCAATTAATATAATACTTTCCCCGAGTCTATGGTCCGACTCTCCTTAAATTATTTAACACACATTTTAATTTGATACCTCCCTGAGTCTATCGCCCGACTCTAATTAAATTAATTAACACACATATTAATTTAATACCAATCAGAGTCTGTGGTTCGACTCTAATACAATTAATTTACAAATTAATCAATCAACCCAAATTCCGAGTTTGTGGTCCGACTCGAATATAATTAATTATCAGATTAATTAATAAGTACCCTTCACGAGTCTACAATCCGATTCTGATTAAACTAATTATCCCACCCATAAATTTAATCATACCCGAGTTTACAAACCGACTTTAATTAAATTAATTAACACCCTTATTAATTTAATCCTACCCGAGTCTACAAACCGACTCTAATTAAATTAAATACACTTATTAATTTAATACTACCCGAGTCTACAATCCGACTCTTATTAAATTAATTATCACTCTTATTAATTTAATATTACCCGAGTATACAATCCGACTCTAACTAAATTAATTAACGCATTTATTAATTTAATAACTTGGTGTCACCCAAACATTATCCCCGGACTCACTTACTTGGCCCGTATCTTAATATTTCCCGAGTCTATGTTCCGACTCCAAATTAATTACTCTCTCTCAAAAATAAATTTAATACTTTGGTGTCATATAACCAACATACCCGGACTCACTCACTCGGTCCATAATTAAGTATCTCCCGAGTCTATATCCCGACTCAAAATTAATTAGTTTATCTCCAAACTTAATTCACTACTTTGGGGTCGCATGACCAATATACCCGGATTCACTCACTTGATCTGTACCTCACTATTTTGGAATGAAATCTCTCAAATTCATTCATTAAATACCCCACATAAATTCATCCTAGTCCCAATTGCTTTCTCCCATAATTCCTAGGAATATTTGTTTCATATTTATTTATCACTAATTAATGTTTGGGAATAAAATTTCTAATTAATTTTCCCCTTATATACAAACTGGGCGAACTGCCTAGAATTCCGAATCATTGATCGATCGAACCCCTGGGTCGATCGATCGATCTTCCCTGACTTCGTCTTCTCCTAGACGCAGTCCCACCATTAACGAAAACCTTAAACTTTCATTGTTTCCCCTGGACTAATCCAAGCCCAATCAACCCTATTTCTACATAAGAATAGGATCAAAGTACCTTATAGAACATCAAACTGAAATTAAATCTCACGATTTCTTACTTTTTCCCGATTTGGGTATTATCCGGATTTCAAATCCCCAATCCGAATTTCATTTATTTTAACAGCAATTAACCATCTACTCTTACTGGTTTTAACATCTGATTCAGTCCTCTACATTCTAGAATCATAAACACGATCAATCTCCCCCTTAATCTCATTAAAGTATATAAATTTACAAAAACCCAATTTCAATTTTGGTGACACGCCCAAAACGAATTTTTCATACACACATCACTATGATATGAATTGATTATCAAACTTTTAGAAATCACAACAGTTAAACACTTGCCTATAAGTGTTCGTAGTGTTTGATCCGTTGGCGTAGTCCCTCAATTTGGATCCAATAACCTCCAATTTGTCCTTGATTTGCTTTCCCCCAAATCTCCTCTCAAACCCTAGGTTTAGAGTTATGTTGGCTGCCATTATTTAAACTCCCCATTAGGTTAAAAACCCTCAATCCCGTTTTTCACCTAATGAGCTTAATTAAAGTGGCCCAACTCACCCCGTGTGGGCCCGGCTATGCCTAAAAATACCCCGAGACCCAATTACTACCCCCGGGTACTCTTTTCTGACTATCTCGACCCATTCGGACTCAACCGCGCACTCAGAATTGGCATCCGAATTAATTTATAAAAATCCTTATCTCACACCCAATTTAGTCTATACCGACTCCCGGCTGGGATAAGTGTATACCTCGTCATTAATACTCGAAATGACGTAATTAAATTATTACTATTCACTTAGTAAATAAATTTCTCTAAACATTAACCATTCACTCCCCGATTAATATTTAAATATATATATTGCCATAATTAATTCAATTAAAATTGCAACACACAAGTAATTTAAAATTCCCGAATTAATTAAATATTAAATGTACAAAAATACGGGGTGTTACATACTTCCCCCCTTAGAAAGGAATTTCTTCCTCGAAATTAAGATAAACCTAGTGTTCCAATATTCACAAATTACTCACTAGTCATGTGCCTCCAAGCCCTCTATATCTATCCCATCCGCTTCTAACCATACGTTACACAAGTATGTATTTAAACTTAACCAGGGCGCCCATACACCCAATACCCGTGCTTAACCGCACAAATTTTTTGCCTTAATTAACCCGGGTCCCCATACACCCAATCCCCGCACTCTATCGCACAAAAGTTACCCGACTATGCTAGTCGTAACCCGTAATATAACTTCGAACCCGTAGTCATATTACATATATATATATATATATATATATATATATATATATATACTAGGGTATGCCCGTGCCTGAAGGCACGCTGATAATTTTGAAAATTATAAAATCATGTATAATGTAAATAATAAATGTTTTATATATTAGAAGTGTAAATTTTTAAAGTATAGAATCATGTCAATTTAAATTATATAGCTTTTTTACAACACAAATGTATAAACAATTTAAAAAATTTGAACAGAATTTCCTTTGTTTATTCGACTATCCACCCTGCTTAAGAAATAAATAAATAAAAACTCCAACAACAATAGTAATAGTCCATGTTGGACCTCATATAAACGTCATAATCAATTTAACTCAACTTGACGACGTACAACCAATATATCAATAAATAAATAAAATAGTAATCAATTTAATCAATTCATGAAGAAAACACAAATACATCTAAAATAATAATATTGGCCTGTAATACGCAAGTGTAAGTCGTTGATTGGACCATACATCATTTAGTTCGCAACAAATAAACAATTTTTCACATAACCTATTGTACGACCTATTGGTTTAAAAAATTGGAACATTTTTGTAAGTTTTTTTTCATACATACATGCATACTCCGTATTTGTGTACATAAGTACACATTTGGACAAAATTTCCTTTGAAAGTACTAAGACACGTACAATTTGCATTGTAATTGTTGTACAAATAATTCAGAGAATTAAAAATAACTTATCAAAATGGGCAAAGTTTCCTAAAATTATAGGAGTATCCAACTTGCTTAAAAATAATTAAAAAATACACCAACAATTAGTCCGTTTTGGACCTCGTCTAAACAACATCGTCATAATTAATATATGAATTTTTATTATTTTCAACTAATATACGAATAAAAAAACTCACCTTCAACGATAGATCACCCCCTAAACCAAATATTTGTTAACAATATAATTCTCTAAAAAAAGAATATTTATTATGTGGGAAAAATCTATTTGGCAGCAATTGAATCCCAACACAATACTATTGCGTATTCACTTGATACCCCTGACTTTGAACCAAACTTTTGCCAGTAAAAAAATATACTATAACAGAGGCATAAAATCATCCAACTTAAGTTATCACATCCCCTCTAAAATTACTCTAGTCAACCAAGTTAGAGACACCCGTCAATGTTTATGATTTTATTAAAAAATCAATACCATAAAGTAACTTTTTCCATTCCTTACTCAACCCACCACTTTCTGACCCTGTTAGAACCATCAAATTGGACAAAAAAAAGTAATTCCCAGTCCAAATAACACCATTGCATCAACCTACACAAATAGATATACAAAGTTGATATGAAAAAGTATTGAACATAGAGATTAACAGATTCCACACGGGTTTATATGTACTAATCATATAACTTATAAATACAGATACAGAAGTCTAAACAACTAAAACCTCGAAAATCATTTTCGTCTTCAATACCTGAGATGTCTAGAAAAATCAAATTAGCACATACAAAAAGAAAAGTCTTTGTGAGAAACTTACCTAGGACGAAGAGATAAGAGAGAGGGAGAGAGTGGTGCGAGATACTGGATGAGTGGTGTACTAAACACCTAAAAATACAAATGAAAACTGAAAAAAAAAATTAAACACCTAAAATGAAAACCCCAAAATCACATTTGCTTACCTTTGAGACTCGTAACGATGGAAGCATCGGTAGAACTGAGTCGTCACCTCTATCAAACCCACCATTTGTATCTTTGGCATAACATTAAATAAAATCTGAATGAAAATACTAAAATATCAGTGCCTAAATCGAAACCAATTTTATTCAGGACTGAAGGAAAAAGTCCATCATATAAATAACAAATTTGCTTGCCTTTGAGACCTGTAACGATGGCAGCATCGGTAGATCTAAGCTGTCACCTATATCAAACCCACCATTTTTATCTCTGGCATAACATTAAATAAACCCCATATGCCAGAATCAAGAAAACATTGAACCTCCCAAACTCTGAAACCCCATATGCCAGATCGGAAAAGGTCCACCAAGAACACCATATGAACCTCCTAAACAAAAAAATTGAGGCGTGGAAACTACAGTACACAAAAAAAATTAGAGAGATACCCACCAGTTATGGGTCTGATGGAGATGGATCCCGTCACCTGCTTCACCTACCGCCTCTACAGAGATGGATCCGGAGGAGATATGGTGGCCATCGCTCATTTGTTTTCTACAGAAAATTGTTGCATACGATAGAGAGAGTTGGTCTATAAATGAGTAGAAAATGAAAATAAAAAGAGGTGAGAGAGATGTATGAGCCATCAGCTAAAGGACTGCTACTTTATCGAGCCTTGTGCTTAAAAAAGAATTCGGGTAAGACACTAAGAGGCGAGTGTTTGGAGAGATTATGAAAAAAATCAATTATACCCTTGTTTTTGAATTTTGAAAAGAAGGGATAAATACATTTTAGTGTGTTAAAAGAGAGGGAACTAAAATGATTGAGGGGCAAAATAGGTAGTATAAATTTGTTTTATATTGATGACATCAGCTTTTCAACTTGTGACATACATAAATTTTATACTTTATTATATAGATACATATATAATTACTGCCCGGGTACTCAACCCATGCTACGTCCAACTATCTCCCCATAAATACTTATCTCTCAACACAAAAGAATATACGCTTACCCTTATGCTACCAAAGACAACATAATACCGCGCCCTTACTACCACTAGTCCTTGCGCAAAATAAACCCCGAGCTATCTCTCTTTGTTCGAAACTCAATTTAACCACCCTGATTCACTTCAGTAAACATCCCCACTTACCGGGATAAAATGTGAGAACACAAAACCTCACTATGTGCCATCGCACCATGAAGTACAACATATATATCCACATATATATAGGCTATACTCCCTTCTCCGGTGATACCTAGTACCAACCATACCCTGGTGTCGCGGACACCAAAATTTAACTCCACTATCCACAATAGTTAAATTCCATCGCTATCCAGCCGATGTTTTAAAAGTATTATCAACCCTACTCCCATAATTCTCAAAAGTAGTAATTCCTCGTATAATTCAACCAATCACTCAGTGTACGCCTCCACTCTCCCATGAAGAACACTAAGGAACTCCGCTACCCTACGGAAAGTTTACCCACATGCTATGGCTGCTACCGCCAACGCACCCACTAAGTTCGACTCACCTGCGAAATCTAGTGAAAAATAAGTCTTATACTGTGACATCCTCTTTGTCACTCAACAATACACCCCATGCCCTTAGGGTAAAATAATTACTTCTATACTCAAGCTGCAACGACTGATTCTCGATTTCCGGAGCAGCTTCTCCCTGCCCGAATGCACCCGTGACTTGCTTTAGTGGCTGTACATCCAGGACCTCGTCCTGTAGTTGACCCCTACCTCGCTTAAGGAAATATCTCTTCATGTGTCTCGCTTTTCCCACAAACGAAACACTTTCTAATATGTTAACCCTTCCACTGATCCCTTCCATGCCGACCTTGTTGGAATTCCTGGCCATCCCGCCGATGGCCTCCAGTTCTAGATCGTTTGGCATGATTTCCCTACCGAAAATCCTGCCCCTGATCTCCCCCAGTCTGCTGCTGGGATACCCTACTGGTATTGTTCCCTTCTGCCTCATTCGACTGGCTAATCCCCACTCCCCTCCCGCTTCCTTTCGCGTGGAAGCGATATTCCCGACAATGCCGGAGTGTTGCGTTAATGTCATCAGTATAATCAACTTATGTGGAATTTACAATTAAATGTTGTGTGATTCTCTAGACTAACCCATACATAAACTTTGCTTTCTTTCTCTTTTCCTCTCTTACCTCATCCGATACAAAATTTGCCAACGAGTGAAATCTTCCTTGTAATCGGCCACTGAACGGTCTCCCTTTGAGTCTCCTCAATAAATTTTCTCCTCATTTCGGTCTCGACCGCTGAAGGAAAAATACTTGCGGTTGAACCGCACCCAAAACTCTGCAGTAGCTAGTGTGTCCCTTTCCTCAACTGTGGTGATCGACCTCCACCACTGTAGCGCCGCTCCCACTAACTGAAAGTGGTTAGCATTTATTTTCGCACCCCATCACAATCTCCCATGCGTAGGTGACGCTGGATACCTCTCTTCCTTGAGACGCTAGTACTACACCTGAACCTCCTCGCAACTCTGGTGGGTTCCCACTAAAAATAACTTCTCTTTCTAATTTTGCACCCCAACGACCCCGCGTGAGTCTGAAGATCCGACGCCACTAACACTTGTGGCGGGTCCCGTGGAAAGTACCTTGTCGTTTGCGACTACCGTCGTTTCAATCGCCAGAGCTATTAGTTCGGTTACCTGTGCTGCCAAAATTATCTTTGGCAGTTGCTGCCGTAACTCTTACTCCTGACGAGCCTCCCTCGTCTCACCTCCCCCTGCTGCCCTAGCTGCTCTCCCTCTCCTGGGCATCACCTGGAATGAGAATCGAATTGTATGAGTTCACTTTCAAATATAAATTCGCAGATGAACGTATAGGCGCATACGTATGAGAATACAACAATCCTATGATAGGGCTCTATATCAAAGATTGCTAAGCCGAAGCGTGAAAAGCCGCACAGATCCTAAGGACACTAGAACCTGATGCTCTGATACCATCTGTGACACCCCGAATAATAAAATACCAGGTGATCAGTCCTATACCAAATTAAAACAGGAATCCCAGTTGGATCATCCTTAGCATCACTGTCAAAAACTTTTTAAAACATACTAACCACCTAGTATTCCAAAAACTGGTGCCAATTTTAACTTTTTAATTAAACAAAACAATACATGCGGAATTAAGATATAAACCATTCACACAACTGAATGAAAGTAAATAGAATAATAATTACGCAACTTGCCGAATAAATCACTGGCCACTAAATAAATAATCCAATACCAATATTCAACACCTGAATGAATTACACCTGAAAACTGTACCGAGAAGTCTCGGCTACAAGCCCTAAATAAAACTGAGACTGATTCAAGATTCCTACTCTAGGAATGAATGAATGATGCGTCTAATCCAAACTCCTGCTAGCATCCACATATGCCGCAACTCTGTGTCCCCGGAATAGAATGTCAATCCTGGCGTCCCTGTGGCTGGACACCTAAAAGGTTTTGAAAATAGTTTTATAGCAAGGGTTAGAACCCAAAATATTTTGAAAATATTTAGCAAGTGAATTAACTGCAGTAATTTAAAATGCATGAATGCGCTTCATATTTAAGTTAGTGTCGCTCTCCCTTGTGGACATTCTCACCCCTCCACTATTGTGCACACCTACCGGTTACCTTAACCCCACCTAGTTGTGCTACCCCGTCCAACTAGCCCTAGTATAACCTTCCCTTGCCATAGTACTCTAACCCGAGTATAACGATTCCTGAATTATAAGTTATTTCATAATTAACTTAATTAATTCCTCTTAAATAGTAGCATATAACCGTATCACAAGTTATATAAAGTAAATACAACACACACAGTATTTTTACCCGTATATAATATTTACTACCATTATATACGTACCTTTGCCACAAAATCCACACATATAACATACGTATATCCATCCCTTCGAGTATACCCTCGTCGAATGATTCCCTCTAAAATGCTATCTCACTAGGTGTGCTCACAAAACCTAGTTCCCCATGTTGGAATCTCTCACCAACTTGGCCCAAAATACAAACGTAGTGGAGGCGGTCATATTCCTTCCTTGAAAGTGAGATAAATCCCTCACCGTATATATATATTAATAACCCCGGCTTTACCATGTACTCAAAATCCCGTACATTGCCTGTAATTTCCTGAGTCTGTGGCCCGACTCAATGTAATTAATTTTCTCACTTAATAACTTATCCTCTTCCCGAGTCTATGGTCCGACCCTAATATAATTAATTAACACCTCAATTAATATAATACTTTCCCCGAGTCTATGGTCAGACTCTCCTTAAATTAATTAACAAACATTTTAATTTGATACCTCCCTGAGTCTATCGCCCGACTCTAATTAAATTAATTAACACACATATTAATTTAATACCAATCCGAGTCTGTGGTTCGACTCTAATACAATTAATTTACAAATTAATCAATCAACCCAAATTCCGAGTTTGTGGTCCGACTCGAATATAATTAATTATCACATTAATTAATAAGTACCCTTCACTAGTCTACAATCCGATTCTGATTAAACTAATTATCCCACCCATAAATTTAATCATACCCGAGTCTACAAACCGACTTTAATTAAATTAATTAACACCCTTATTAATTTAATCCTACCCGAGTCTACAAATCGACTCTAATTAAATTAAATACACTTATTAATTTAATACTACCCGAGTCTACAATCCGACTCTTATTAAATTAATTATCACTCTTATTAATTTAATATTACCCGAGTATACAATCCGACTCTAACTAAATTAATTAATGCATTTATTAATTTAATAACTTGGTGTCACCCAACCATTATCCCCGGACTCACTTACTTGGCCCGTATCTTAATATTTCCCGAGTCTATGTTCCGACTCCAAATTAATTACTCTCTCTCAAAAATAAATTTAATACTTTGGTGTCACATAACCAACATACCCGGACTCACTCACTCGGTCCATAATTAAGTATCTCCCGAGTCTATATCCCGACTCAAAATTAATTAGTTTATCTCCAAACTTAATTCACTACTTTGGGGTCGCATGACCAATATACCCGGATTCACTCACTTGATCCGTACCTCACTATTTTGGAATGAAATCTCTCAAATTCATCCATTAAATGCCCCACATAAATTCATCCTAGTCTTAATTTCTTTCTCCCATAATTGCTAGGAATATTTGTTTCATATTTATTTATCACTAATTAATGTTTGGGAATTAAATTTCTAATTAATTTTCCCCTTATATACAAACTGGGCGAACTGCCCAGAATTCCGAATCATCAATCGATCGAACCCCTGGGTCGATCGATCGATCGTCCCTGACTTCGTCTTCTCCAAGAAGCAGTCCCACCATTAACGAAAACCTTAAAATTTTATTCTTTCCCCTGGACTAATCCAAGCCCAATCAACCCTATTTCTACATAAGAATATGATCAAAGTACCTTATAGAACATCAAACTGAAATTAAATCTCACGATTTCTTACTTTTTCCCGATTTGGGTATTATCCGGATTTCAAATCCCCAATCTGAATTTCATTTATTTTAACAACAATTAACCATCTACTCTTACTGGTTTTAACATCTGATTCAGTCCTCTACATTCTAGAATCATAAACACGATCAATCTCCCCCTTAATCTCATTAAAGTATATAAATTTACAAAAACCCAATTTAAATTTTGGTGACACGCCCAAAACGAATTTTTCATACACACATCACTATGATATGAATTGATTATCAAACTTTTAGAAATCAGAACAGTTAACCACTTGCCTATAAGTGTTCGTAGTGTCTGATCCGTTGGCGTAGTCCCTGAATTTGGCTCCAATAACCTCCAATTTGTCCTTGATTTGCTTTCCCCCAAATCTCCTCTCAAACCCCAGGTTTAGAGTTATGTTGGCTGCCATTCTTTAATCTCCCCATTAGGTTAAAAACCCTTAATCCCGTTTTCCACCTAATGGGATTAATTAAAGTGGCCCAACTCACCCCGTGTGGGCCCGGCTATGCCCAAAAATACCCCGAGACCCAATTATTACCCCCGGGTACTCTTTTCTGACTATCTCGACCCATTCGAACTCAACCGCACACTCAGAATTGGCATCCGAATTAATTTATAAAAATCCTTATCTCACACCCAATTTAGTCTATACTGACTCCCGGCTGGGATAAGTGTATACCTCGTCATTAATACTCGAAATGATGTAATTAAATTATTACTATTCACTTAGTAAATAAATTTCCCTAAACATTAACCATTCACTCCCCGATTAATATTTAAATATATATATTGCCATAATTAATTCAATTAAAATTACAACACACAAGTAATTTAAAATTCCCGAATTAATTAAATATTAAATGTATAAAAATACGGGGTGTTACAAGTTGTGAGGGTATGGTACGAAATTGTAGGCCGATATTTATGTCGAATCCTTATAGCGATAGGATTATATTAAGATACGATTTGGGACCAATGAGAGAGAGAGGTCGCGTATCCTTAGTAATGATAAACTCAAGGAATAAATCATAAAGGCGTTAATGTTAAGGGTTCATAGGGACAATTGAACCTTAGTCGGAATTGAGAGCGATTGGATCATAGCATCAACTAGAATAGGGTGTGTTTTAAATCTAGTCGGGATAGTTGTTATATATCTGTATGTGATTAACAATGGGGATTCCAATTATGGATGGGATCTTGGAATGAATTTAAGATCGAGCTTGAGGTTTGTAGACTCTTAGTTATGTTAATACCAATAGTCAAAATTAGTACTAGATATATCGATGTGCTTTCGGAGATAGAAGGGATGTGTAGTGATTGTTATATACATTAAACTTTGGGGTGATAACCTTAGTGTTGAATATATTGGAAGACTATTCATATCATAGGGGAAATGGATGAGTACGCTTCAAGTGAGGGATCGTATTCATATAACGAATTAATTTATTATGCTTGGAGTGATAGCTAGTGTAATGAGGATTATGTACACATATAGCTAAGTTTATGGAATTCATACCTGCGGATGAGAGATAGTGTATATATATGTGGATATGTGGATATATATTTGTATAGATATGTATATATGTGTATACTCATGGCTTGAATATCTAAACCGTGTGTGATGGTTTAATTATATGATGTGATCATATGGATGTATATATATAATGTGTGAATGATATATATATACTTGTGGTGTGAAGCATACTAGGCACATGCTATCATGGGAAGTTGCGCGATGAGGGTGAGCATCCTAGCTTAAGGATCAGGGTGTGGATAGTCCCCAGGTCATAGTCGTTCATTTTATTTATTTGTATGATTTTATATTTTGGGGGTGAGAAGTCTTGGGTATGGGTCGTTCTCACCTGCTGGTTAGGAACTATGACCGCTTTCCATACGTTATGATTGATTTTTTCGCCATGGCGGTGTGATAATAGTTCGATAAATGGTGACCCTAGGAGAAAGTGAGTAATTCCTGGAAGATGATAGCATGGTACAATATTTTGGCATCCTATAGTCGTTTATGTTATGTGTATGGCATAATGTACATTATGTGTGAGATGTATGCGTGGTTATGGGAATAAATGATGGTATATATATATTTAGAGTAAATATATATAGTTGTATATCCTATAAGTGAAGAGGATATGAAGTTTCGATGATGTACATCTTGGGTGATTTTGGTGTACGAGTTTATTTGTGGTCGAAGGATCGTACTTAGAGACATTTGCGGTTATGTCGACTCAAGAATTTAGTAGCGATTAAATTTATGTTTTATATAGTACTCTATAATTAAGTTGTTGTAGTTGTAGGATTTGTGTGGTTGACATAACGAATCCCTACGATCAACATTGTCAAGGAGTAGTGTATCGAGGGGGGGTTTCTTGTTTGGATTTCGCTTTGCGAGACGCCCCATGCACGAAACGTAGTGCAATGTTGAGAGTAGAGAGGAGTTTTCTCCTTAATACTTGTATGTATGTTTATGTGAGTAATAAACTCTTCTATTGAAACCTAATATTAATGGGTAACGTACTAATACTTATAACTAGTTTAAGTTAATGACTGGAACCAATAATAGCCTGGTAAGGCATCTACATATCTGTATATATTTATGCGATAATAGAATGGAAAGGATTCTTGAGTTATGTTAGGATGGCATGTCATGCGAGTATAGGCCGTGCCTATGGTAAGGTAGGTTGTCCTTATGGGTGGGGTAGCTTAATTAAGGTTCCAAGATGCGAATATGTGCGCGCTGTTAGAGTAGAGGTGAGTTTTGGGTTTCACAAGAGTGCGACTCCACTTTAATTATGAAATAATGCATTGATATTTATTATGCACAGTTAACACACTTGCTAAACATTTTCACACCTCGGGCTCTGACCCGTTTATATTTCTCTTTTGCTATATATATGTATGTACATATTTCTGCAGGTGTCCTGCCACATGGATACCGAATTCTTTTCTATCCAGAGTCTTGGGAGCCATAACAGGTGCAAACTATTGCAGGATTAAGATTATAGTCGCTTCCTATCTCTTTGTAAATCTAGATAGGACTCTCTTGTATATCAGGTTTACACCCAAGAGTTATATGTAGTGGTTTATATTTCTTTTTTATGGATGTTGTACTGTATGTGACCCGACAACTTATTCGGGTATATTTCCTTGTATATTCTCGTTTTATTTTAATGTTAGCACTTTGTTTTATCATGGTACTTGTTTAAAATTTTAACTTTTCTAGATATCTATATTGTTGGTTTTATGTCCATTGCATTTTTTATTTAATTTTGGCATCCGCTTTTATAGTTTCAGGTAGTTATCCTTATCTATTTTAGTATAGTCTGTTGATCCTGAGAATGAGGCATCTTAGATTCCTGATTTAATGTAGTATAGGGCTGGCCACCCGTTATTATTTTAAGTGGGGTGTCACTGATGGTATCAGAGCATTAGGTTCTACTGTCTTTAGGATCTGTGCAGGTTTTCTGTATTCTTCCATTAACGTTCTTGAGGTAGAGATCTACTATTAGGATTATTGTGTTCACTACGTTTATCTTATTCTATGAGGTGTACTCATTTGAACGATGTTCTGACACAGTTGCTTCATCTCGGATGTCGCCAAGAATAAGTCGCCCAAAAAGGGGCCAGGGGAGAGATGCAATGCCCATAACAGATTTTGGATGCGCTTTGATGGGTGGTATTTTCTTTCCGCGATTCAGGCGGAGTTAAGGAGGAGATTTGTAGCGGTGATTCAAGGTGAGCTGAAGATAGTCGAGTGAGAAGTTAGATAATTGAGTCCATTGAGTAGGACTGAAGGAGTTGTCGGGGGTCGAAATAGCGCCTTGTCCTTTAAGATGGTTAGGAAGAATTTTCGAGGGGATGTTTCCATAAGGAAATTAGGCCTTAAGAATAAGGGCTTGTTCTAGAAGGAGTAGAGGGACTCAGGGACGAAGTGAAGAAATTGAATTATGGAAGTATAACGTGGAATACCTTTCTTTGGGTTTAGTTCATGCTTTGCGCGGTATTGTGAGCGTCGCATTTAAGGTATAATGAGTGGTTAGCCACTATAACCATAGTGTGTACAGAATTTCCTTTGAGGAAGGAGTGAGAAAGTGTGGTCTTGGTATGGCTTCCTTTTGGGATATTAGATCGTCTCGTGATGAGCTAGTAGAGAGTTTCTCTATTGATTTTCTGGAGTGCAGATTAGCAAGGTTATTGTTTTATGCTTAGGCTAGGGTAGGAAATTATAGTGTTCCAATGAGAGAAGGATTTACACTGCGGCAATGCTCTAATGTAATGTAAAGGAATTTTATAACTGAGAGGTTCAGAGTTTAGCAGGTTCATTGTTGAGCGGGTAATTTAACTCATATTTGTAAGAGTCTTGAGGATTAGGTATTGGTAGGAGTATTGTGTTTATTGAGGCCTTATGTCTTATAAATAATGTGTTGTTTGGCGTGTCGAAAGACATGGAATTATTTGATATTATATTTTTATCTAGGACTTCGGGCAATATCTATAATTTGAAAACCTTTTATAAAAGCTTAACCTTGGTTCAACTGATCTCAATCCCCGACATAGCTACACAGTAGTGTATTGGGAGGGTTCCTTGTTTGGATTTTGCTTGCGAGACCACACCCGCATGAAGGTAGCTTATGTCAGGAATTTCAAACTTTTATATATATACTTAATATGCTACTATAGATTAATTTGTTGAGAGTTATATTACGATTTAAGTGTAGTGGAGCCGGGTTATGGTTTTACGAGTTGAGCTCGGATACGGGGTGCATGGGCGCCCTCGATAGTTAGTTTGATTTTAAAGTTTATATGATTCGATGTGAGAAGTGGAAAAGATCGGTATAGTGATGTTGAGGGTGGATGTAAGGACTAGATGAGATTCAAAGTACTAGGCATAACCTAAATTTTGAGGACGAAATTTTTGTAAGGGGGGAAGATCTGTAACACCCCATGATTTTGGGAATGAGAAATTAAAATTTTGGGAGAAATAAAATTTATTTAAATTGAAGAATATTAGAATTTGGTAGTTGAGGTCCAAAAATTGAGGACGTTGTAAGGTAAATCGGATGATGATTTTGAGTGCGCCATTGATTCCGGATGGGTCGAGATAGTCGAAATGACTGTCCTTGGGTTTTATTTCGGTTCCGAAATATTTTTAAGTTAGTTGACTGGAATTGGAGTAAACGAGTCATTTAAAGTGTGTATTATCATTTAAAACTGGGACTTATATTTTAAAGGTTTAAGTGGCTTACGGATCAGCCTATCTCATTTGTAAGAAAGAGAGAAAGAGAAAGGAAAAGAGAAGAAGGAGAAAGGAAGAGAGAGATAGAGGAGAAAGCTTGGAGATTTCTGGCCCATATGCGATCACGAGGACAATTCAACCCCTACAACTTCGAGGCAAGTGTTTAGTCTTGCTAAATATTTCATTTGTGTATTTCATTTCATAATTTTTGGATAAAAGAATTGAATTTTGGGTTATATACCAAAACCTATATTTTTGTGGTTTAAATCTTGCAATTGATGTTTACACATGGGTTTAAGGGTGTGTAACTTGATGAGACTAGATATAGGATGGGTTTTGGTGTTGGGAACTTGATTAGGATAGAGATTTATGGTTGGAAGTGTATGAATTTGATTTTGGAAAGTTTGGGTTTTGGAGAAATTACCCCATTTCGTGGCTTGCTGCACAGGCCGAATCGATTCGCCCCTAGCGAATCGATTCGCTACGTTACAGAAGCATCTGGTCTTTAGGGCCAAATCGATTCTCCCCATGCGAATCGATTAGCTATGTAGCAGACTTACAGGTCTAGTTGGGCCGAATCGATTCGCTGATGGAACCAAATCGATTCGGAGGGGCCGAATCTATTCGAAAACAGGGTAGTTTTGAGGAATTTTCCTAGAGTGAGTTTTTCTCCATTTCGGTTGGGTTTCTCAATTTGGAACTTTTATATATGATGTGAGAGTTATGTTTTGGGGATTTATTGAGGGTTTCTCACATGTTATGATCGTGGGGACGGATCGAAACAATTTGGGGAATATATATATATATATATATATATATATATATATATATATATATATATATATATATATATATATATATATATATGTATGCATTAGAGTTGTGTATCGAGATAATGGGAAACCTCATTGGGGATGGGAGTCCGAAGTAGAGGTCAAAAGTGAGCTTAGATACGACGTAAGGTTAAGAACTCTTCGAGAGAGAGTTGTGAGGGTATGGCATGAAATTGTAGGCCGATATTTATGTCGAATCGTTATAGCGATAGGATTCTATTAAGATACGATTTGGGACCAATAAGAGAGAGTGATCGCGTATCCTTAGTAATGATAAACTCAAGGAATAAATCATAAAGGCATTAATGTTAAGGGTTCATAGGGACAATTGAACCTTAGTCGTAATTGAGAGCGATTAGATCATACTATCAACTAGAATAGGGTGTGTTGTAAATCTAGTCGGGATAGTTGTTATATATCTGTATGTGGTTAATAATGGGGATTCCAATTATGGATGGGATCTTGGAATGAATTTAAGATCGAGCTTGAGGATTGTAGACTATTAGTTATGTGCATACCAATAGTCAAAATTAGTACTAGATATATCGATGTGCTTTCGGATATAGAAGGGATGTGTAGTGATTGTTATATACATTAAACTTTGGGGTGTTAACCTTAATGTTGAATATATTGGAAGACTATTCATATCATAGGGGCAATGGATGAGTACGCTTCAAGTGAGGGATCGTATTGATATAACGAATTAAGTTATTATGCTTGGAGTGATAGCTAGTGTAATGAGGATTATGTACACATATAGATAAGTTTATGGAATTTATACATGAGGATGAGAGATAGTGTATATATATGTGGAGATGTGGATATATATCTGTATAGATATGTATATATGTGTATACTCATGGCTTGAATATCTAAATTGTGTGTGATGGTTTAATTATATGATGTGATCATATGGATGTATATATATAATGTGTGAATGATATATATATACTTGTGGTGTGAAGTACACCAGGCACATGCTATCATGGGAAGTTGCGCGATGAGGGTGAGAACCCTGGCTTAAGGAGCAGGGTGTGGATAGTCCCCAGGTCATAGTCGTCCATTTTAGTTATTTGTATGATTTTATATTTTGAGGGTGAGAAGTCTTGGGTATGGGTCGTTCTCACCTGCCGGTTAGGAACTATAACCGCTTCCCATATGTTATGATTAATTTTGTGGCCTTGGCAGTGTGATAATAGTCTAATAGGTGGTATCCCTGGGAGAAAGTGAGTAATTCCTGGAAGATGATAGCATGGTGCAGTATTTTGGCATCCTATAGCCGTTTATGTTATGTGTATGGCATATTGTACATTATGTATGAGATGTATGCGTGGTTATGGGAATGAATGATGGTATATATATATTTAGAGTAAATATATATAGTTGTATATCCTATAAGTGAAGAGGATATGAAGTTTTGATGACATACATCTGGGGTGATTTTGGTGTACGAGTTTATTTGTGGTCGAAGGATCTTACTTAGAGACATTTGCGGTTATGTCGACCCAAGGATTTAGTAGAGATTAAATTTATGTTTTAGATAGTACTCTATAATTAAGTAGTTGCAGTCATAGGATTTGTGTGGATGACATAACGAATCCCTACGATCAACATTGTCAAGGAGAAGTGTATCGTGGGGGTTCCTTGTTTGGATTTCGCTTTGCGAGACGCCCCACGCACGAAACGTAGTGCAATGTTAAGAGTAGGTAGAAGTTTTGTCCTTAATACTTGTATGTATGTTTATGTGAGTAATAAACTCTTATATTGAAACCTAATATTAATGGGTAACGTACTATGACTTATAACTAGTTTAAGTTAATGATTGGAACCAATAATAGCCTGGTAAGGCATATAATATGTGTATATATTTATGTGGGAATATAATGGAAAGGATTCTTGAGTTATGTTAGGATGGAAGGTCACGCGGGTATAGGTCGTGCATATGGTAAGGTAGGTTTTCCTTATGGGTGGGGTAACTTAATTAATGTTGCAACATGCGAATAGGTGCGCGCTGTTAGATGGGAGGTGCGTTTGGGGTTTCACGAGAGTGCGACTCCACTTTAATTATGAAATAATGCATTGATATTTATTATGGACGGTTAACACACTTGCTAAACATTTTCACACCTCGGGCTCTGACTCATTTATATTTCTCTTTTTCTATATATATGTATGTATATATTACTATAGGTGTCCTACCGCATGGATACCTGATGCTTTTCTATCCAGAGTCTCGGGAGCGGTAACAAGTGCGGACTGTTGCGGGATTTACATTGTAGTTGCTTCCTATCTCTTTGTAAATCTAGATAGGACTCTCTTGTATACCGGGTTCACACCTAAGAGTTATATGTAGTGGTTTATATTTCTTCTTTATGAATGTTGTACTGTCTGTGACCCGAAAGCTTATTCGAGTATATTTCCTCGTATATTCTCATTTTATTTTAATGTTAGCACTTTATTTTATCATGGTAATTGTTTAAAATTTTACCTTTGATAGATATCTATATTGTTGGTTTATTGTCCGTTGCATGTTTCATTTAATTTGGGCATCCGCTTTTATAGTTTCGGGTAGTTAGCCTTATCTATTTTAGTATAGTCTGTTGATGCTGAGAATAAGCCATCTGAGATTCCTAATTTAATGTAGTATAGGGCTGGCCACCCGTTATTATTTTAAGCGGGGTGTCACAAAGGTGATTAGTATAGAAAGCAAGACTGGGGGGAACATTGATGAAATCTATTAGTAATTAGGTAATTGAGATTTGATAGTGTCCCGTTGGTTTCTTGGAGTAGCACCTCGGAATGGGTGATAAGCATAATTCTGCTCTCAGTGTTTGCATGTTAGAGTACTTTCAGTAGATCCTGACAAGGGAATGAGTAGATTATTAGCATGCCCTATATGTTAGTAGAGGTAGGGGAATATGGAAGCAAGGCATCACGTCAATGATCATCATAATAAATGAGGCTCTTGGACACCGATTTCTTATGTTCTAAGGTTGTTAGGGAAGTGGGTTTGTTCAATTGTCTATATTTAGTGATAAGTGTGACACCGAAGCACATGGTTCCGACTAAAGAAAGATTTTAAGTTAGGCATTTGAGGAGGTTGTAAAATTTTTTTGGTTGACTCATTAGCCTTAGTGCTCGTGAGAATGAAGGAAAGGGACGAGCTTCATTTATAAGGGAGGAAGTCTAATGTTGCTATTTCTCATCGACAACATGCTCACATTCGTCACGTGAGGTTGAAAGTTTATAGTGTAAACCGTCGAACGTTGACCACTCGGGTCAAGGTATGTGTGGCCAAGTTAGAACTTTTGCAGGTGTGGTAAGGGATATTTATAACATTCGATCATGCTAAGTTGGGCTCGCAATTATTTGTATAAGGTTCTATGTTTGCCAGTGAGTTTTGTTTCATTCTCTGTGTGGAATGACTGTTCACTTGTCGCATTTTGTCATTTTCTCTCAAACCCGGTAGTGGGAGTCATTGTATGGTAATTATATTGCCAACTTCAAAAAGCGCAATATTAAATTAAAACATCTTCTAATTTAAATAAGAATGTACCCAATGGGGTAAAATATAAGGCATCTATGTCATGAATGTGAAGCTTTGGTGATTTCTAGTGTTGAAATAATGAGTATGAAGATTTTTGGAGATCTCTTGGAATAATAATAATAATCAAAGTGAGTTTTTAAAATGGAATAAGATAATCTAACATGTCTAGGTCACATGGGCGTACACATGGGCGTACACATGGTCTTACAATCTCCCTCTTTGTCTATTTCATGACAAAAACACTAAACAAAAATTATAATATAATAAATCAAATCTATTACCTATGACACAACTCGCCTAATCAAAGGAACAAAATATATAAATTACGTCTACAAGAATTAAAACACAAAAGATACTTAAACAACCTCCAAAGAGCAGTTGCACTTGTTTTCCCGCCACACACTATCAAACGTTTCAAAATACCAATGTGTAACCTAAAGAAAATGAAAAAAAATGTAATACGATAAACTATATAATATAGAAATTTAAAGCTCCCATCAAATTATAAAAAGCTAAATCTACTCCCCTTACTATTTATACCCACCATGTTAGCATAAAGTACCTTCCCCTAGGAAGTGCAGTATTAAAATTATAATATAAGAACACAAGCTTCCCTACCCCTAACGTATATTTATCCCTTTTTTTTTCTCAAATTGATGATCCCCCATAATCATAAAAACTCCTCCTTTAGGAAACCTACTACCTTTTTTTTTTATCCTGAAATTGATGAAGGTAAATATGTAAAAGATCTATTTCAAATATGAGTTTTATACCCTATTTCAAACATGTATTCTCATATACCCTATTTTTGTTGGATTTCCTCAATACAATTTCTAAAATATACTTTGTGTCCTTAGTCCTCGAGGTTGCTCTCACAAAGCTTCACATCGAGACATCTTCATCGAACTTCATCAGACTTATTCCTATTATAATTCATCATACACTTGTTAATGCCACTTTAGGTTGAGGTAAAAAGACTTAGAAGACTTTAAAACACTTTTGTCATATTCAAATTAACTTTTCTTAAATGAAAAATTGGTTTTTTATGTGTGTATCGATAAGTTATTTTGGTATACAAAATATGAGTATGTAAATATAGTTTTCATATAAAAATCTATTTTAAAGAAAATTTTCGTAAGATTATCATATGAATTATTTCTTAAGGTTCGAAAAAGTAAGAGCCTTTTACCTTTACCAAATATGATATTGTTAGTCTTGACTCGCCTCTGCAGAATGCATGAGCGGAGGATTTCTCTGCTGGTCGCGACTTAAGCAAGATATTTTTCCAAAATTTGTTTTGTTTTGTCGTGACCTCACTTGCTGCATGTTTTATTCAGTGAAGAAGGCTTTGCTAGTCATAAAATTGATTGGAAGACAAGAGTTTTAAATATCGTTGTAATTATTTGTGGAAGTTTATGTAATATTATTTTGTAGCCATATCTTAACTTCTACCCTTAGCGAAAAGATACTTCTCTTCAGTGAAGTCTTTCTTCGCTCAATCGTGACCCGTGCCAAAACCTTTTCCCAAATTTTCTTTATTTTTACATTTCCTCTCTTGTTTCATGCTTGCTTCAACGAGGCAAATATTTACTTCAACAAAGGATTCTTCTTTTTCTTTAAAGTTTCCTAAAAAATTAGATACCTTAAAAGAAAAGAGTAATGATACTCTTATTGGGTCCTAGTATCGGTTTAGTACCAAATGTGCATTATTTGATTGTACGTTGGTAGGACCTACAGCATTCCCTAGTGGGACCCGCACCACAGTACAAATAAATAAAGTAGTATCGATACTAAACCGGTACTACCACCCGATGTGAATAACATTTTCCTAAAGAAAATTGTACTTTTTTGTTGGAATCTGTGTAAGCCATAAATTTCCTGGTACTTGAGTAATGAGATCTTCATGTCACTCTTCCATTTGTGAGCTGTATTTTCCTTTATAAGGAAGATTGAGCATTATATTAGGAATGTGTTATGTGTCCAAAAAATCTAAGTGCAAACACGGTTAGAATTTTTATAGAGAAAAATACTAGTGTCAAGAGGAATTTAAAAAGAGAACATTTTGAGCTTAAAACCCTAAAGAGCATAATCATTTTTTCTTCATTTATTTCTTTGAATTTTTGATATATTTGTTTTAAATATTTAATCAAAGGTCCTATTGAATCTTAAAAAGCCCTACCTTTATTCTTGAACAAATATGCCTATATATTTGTTCTTGAGATTCGTTTTGTGATATCTCAAAATTATATTATAAGATTTAAGAAATACCAAATATTTTGAAAACTTTCAAAAGAAAAACGACATCCTTGAAAGTAGTATCAATGCACAAATGGATTCACATAATATAAGATCAAGATTTTATAATTTCTTACAGTTTAGATATTTTTGCGTATCCCGTTACAATTCAAATAAACTACATTCACATATTCTTCCACCTTAATTGAAGACAAGTTAGTGATCGAATAATATTCTAAAGTTTGAGCCTTTGAAACTGTCACGACACTATATGAAGGT
Source organism: Sambucus nigra (assembly GCA_949130495.1). NCBI lineage: Eukaryota > Viridiplantae > Streptophyta > Magnoliopsida > Dipsacales > Adoxaceae > Sambucus > Sambucus nigra. The sequence continues at coordinate 373,847,305 of OX422214.1, read as the reverse complement.
ATATGACATATAGGTTTTTGATTTAACTTATTTAAATTTTTTCTAGGATGTTTTTATTTTCAATTGAGGCATTTTTCATAAAAGTATTTTAAAAAAGATTTTTTTTTTGTTTTTAACACTTTGGAATGAGTTTTTGATCTTGTTAGAATGAGACACAGTTTTAATTTCAACAAAGTTATCAACTTGTTAGAACGATTGTTTAAGTTAGTTAGAATGAACTTCTAACGATCTTCAAATGGGGTCTCTATGTTTTACAGAGTTTCACCTGCTGGAAGCTCGTTGGAATGAACTGTGTTGTTGGTTCAAACGACACTGCAACTCTTTAGAATAAAACTAGTGTTTTTGTTCGAACGAAGTGTCAATTTTGTTAAAGCGAACTCTGCTGTCTCAAAAATGTATTTTTTTTATAAATACTACCCGCTCCAAAGCTATTCCTCTTTTCATTTCTTGGAAATAACACTTTGTTTTCCAAATCATATATCCATAAAATGATTTGTTAGGTTTGTCAAACCCTAGTTCCATACACAAACATCAAACCCTTGTAGAGTGTTCTTTACGGCTGACATTTGTGGTGTTATGAATCTATAATTGATGAAGAAAGGATTCCACATCCTGAGGCTGATCAGTGGATTTCGATGGAATAGTTTCTTCCCTTGGGTGGTGTTGGACTAAATCACTTTCTGTTGGATATTTTAATACCTACACTTCATTATACTTAATAGATTTTTAAGTAGTCTATAAGATGATTCATGTCTATCAAATTCTTAAATAGTGTTGAATTAAAATCTCTTGCTCGAAAAGGATTTTTTCTCAATTTTTTTCTTATTTGGTTTGGTATATTTAGCTTTGGACTTTATCTTGCATGTTCGTCTAATTCTAATTAAGATAAAACTTGGCTAAAAATTAGAACTTGGTGTATGTGATCTAAGATACAAGTGAATCCAACTCACTCACGAGGGTACTAACGTTGCGAAAGCTTCAAATTTTCAAAATCTCACCACATAGTTTGAGACCATTACCGTTCTAGAGACTGAGACTTATGATGAGTTTTATGCATGTTTATCAGATATAGTCAATCGTATCTTTAATTTGGGTGAGAGAATTCCTGAGACGAGAGTTTTGAAAGATCCATACCATCCAGTTTTATCTCTAAAGTCATGGTCTTAACTTCTTTTGAAATTTTAGATACACTTAGGTTAGAAGAACCCTAGGAGACCTCTAAACTTATGTAATTGATATGTTTTCTAAAACATAAAAGAAAAAGGAAATAAGGATTTCTTTGGAATCCATGACTAAAAAGAAAAAGGAAAAGTTTATTGATTCAAAGTTTGAGCTTCATTTTGAGCTTGATGATCTTTCCATGTTTGGACAAATTTTTCAAAAAATTCTCAAATTTTAAAAAGAAAAATCTTCCAAAGAAAATAAAAGCTTTGGGAAAAATAAAAATGCAATGAGGGAGAGAACGTTTTTATGAATGGTCAAGTGAGATGTTATGAGTGCAAGGTGAAGGGTCACGAAGTCCACGAGTGTGATACTTGGCTAAAGAGATAGGGTAAAAGAAAAGATGCATACAAAGCCACTCTTAGTGATAGTGACATCGAGTCGGTGGATTTCAGGGATGAATCACGGCATGAACCAAATTTCTGTGCGTTCATGGCCAGTCACATTAATACTTCTAGTTCGTCCCATGACAGTGAGGACATTTTTAAATATGATAGTCTCAAAACTTTGTTGAACCATTCTGGAGATAGTGAGAGTGATAATGATAATTTAAGTGAGGGGGATAGTGGAGTCCAATACGCCAACTGCAAACTTTACAAAGATTCTTTGAGAACCAAAAGGAAAAAGAGAAGTTTGACTCTAAGGTGTTTGATTTAGAGAAGAATGTGAATGTTTTGAGAGAGTATGAGGTTTCAGTGAGTGAACTTGAGAAGTTGAAAGTTTCTTTATGTGAGTAATTGATTGTGGCTGGTAGGGAAAATACCGATTTGACCAACATTGTGGGTAGTCTTACGAGAAATCTTCAAGCTTCATAAGAGACTCATGAGAAACTTGAAGCCCATGTTTCCCAACTTGAAAAAAATCTTGAACGTGCCTTATATGTCAAGGTCATTACAGAGGACACATCGAAGAAGGTTGAAAAGAGGTACCTTGGTCCGGCATTGGGTTTTAATGAGAGGCAAGTGTAATATCCCGTATTTTCGCATACATGGAATTTAATTAATTCAGTAATTAATTTGTTTTATTTTAAATTACACGAGTGACATAATCTAATTGAATTAAATAATAATGTGGTCATTAAACATTAATCAAGAGAGAGATAATGATTAATATGATGCAATAAATTTACTAAGTTGATAGTAAATAAATTACTAAAATTATTACACATCATAGCGAGCGAGATTGGCATCATCGGATTTTATCTCAACCGGGAGTCGTGTGTAGATGAATAAGGTAGAGATAGAGATTTTTAGTAAAGTTACTCGAATGATGATTTCGAGGCCACGGATGGTTCCAAAAGGGTCAAAATTGTCGAAATAGTATACCCGGGGGTACTGTTTGGGCTCCGGGGCAATTTTAGACTAAACCGGTATCGTCTAAGGGTATTTTAGTCCTTTGGTAGCCTATGGAGATACGAATTTCCAAGGTTTATATCAACTATTAGTTGTGAGAGGCTAGGGTTAGGAGGTTAGAAATCAAGGAAAGGCCATTAGAGAAGAAGGACCCTTTTTGAAGCCTAAGAGAGAAATCTTGAAGGATTCAAGCTTGTTCTTGCACCATCATCATCATTAGAAAGTGGATTAGGAGGGAAGACAAACAAATCCAACACCAAATTAAGAAATCAAACCTACTACCTAAGGCAAGTGTTTATTTTCAATTTCTCTTGAAGTTATAATACCCATGTGTTAAGGGTTTCAAAAATATATGGATTAAATTGATGTTATTGGAAGAAAAGAATGATAAGAACTCATGTTTTGGGTAAGACTTGCATGTAGTATAAATTAATTTCTGTAGAGGAAAAGAAATCAGAGGGTATATGATAATCATCATGAATTTTATTTGATTTTTTTGTGAGTATGCATGAAGAACATGAAAAATCTAGGTTCGTGACGAATAAATGGTTTAATCTGTCCTTGAATGGAAATCATAGTGTTTTGATGTTATAATAACATTGGAAATCATCTCAATACATGTATAGAACATTTGGGACAATTGGGTGTAAGTTTGGTAAAGGATCATGAGAGTTATGTAAAAGAATATGGTGAGAAAGATGCACAAACGCAACGAAGAAGACAACTGCTACTTTTTGAATCGATTCAGACCAAGGGGGAATCGACTCAACAAGGCGAATTAATTTGGCCCTAGGGCGAATCGATTCGGTTTGCTAGATTTGTCTATTCTTCCCTTTATAAGCCTAGAACTCCTATAGTCTTATCGGGGAAACTTTTGGGACTTTGTTAAAATTGAACGAGAGACTTATTAAATTACAATAGGCCTATGATGGGATTATGACTTAGTCTTAATGAGAGAATTAAGGCGAGGATTCAACATGCTTAAATTGTAACGTAATTAATTCAAGAGAGAATGAGTTACGGGTATTTTGAATGAGTTCATTTTATAGACCAGTAGGTTGTGAATGAGATAACTAAAAAAGTGATGTAAGGGGTAACTAGGACCCTTAGAGTGGAGAATAATACTCGAATTAATACGAAAGTGAGGAAAATCATAAAATAATAAGTACGCCATGTATTCAAGTGATATACCCTACGTACGAATGATAACGTTTAGGTTATGTGTATAACTACTAAGTGTATATATATATATATATATATATATATATATATATATATATATATATAAAATAAGTTACAATGGTGATTTCACTATTCATAAGATGGGAAGACACTTCACGGTTCTGATTGAAGCCAACAAGGCACGAAATGACGGGTTAAGATTAATTTATATCCTGTAATACCCTTTTTGCCCCTTAAATTTTTGGTTCCCCCTCTTTTATTGCTGCCCAAACTTACAATTTAATTCAAAATTGGGGGTATTTTGGTGAAAAATACAATGCTTACCTACTTCTCTCCCACTCACACAAACCCTATCCCTCCCACTCCCACAAACCTTATTTTGGGGGTATTCAAAATTGGTTGCTATCTCTATTGTTTATTTTTTGTGCAGAGCAACCCCTAATTTATGAGATTTCCATGTCAGCGAGTTAACTATTTTCATTTTGTTTTGTTCTTAGTTTTGTGTTATAAAATGGGGTTAATATTGTGTAAGGTAAATGAGGCAACAATTACTAATTTCTCATTGATTTTGTCTTTACCCCGTTCTTAATTTATATGGTATTTATTGGCTTTGAGTTAGAGGCCTCTTAAAAAGAATTAAAATTTGACTTCTCTTTTTAGACACCTATGTGTATATTTTTGCATGTTTCTCACATATTTGATTTCTCATTTTATTTTTTTAATCTTATCGATTCAACTTCATTTTTTGTTGTTTTGTACAGGTACACATTGTCTTGAACTGCTGCTTTTGACATATTGGATTCGCTGACAAGTTAGTTTGAGAAATTTATTTGTACCTGGAATCAGTGCTTATTTTAAATATGTTTGTATTTATGTTGTTTTAGTTTTTGTATATTACGATGGTGTTGTGGTTTTGATCTTGCCTCTTATGTATCTGTGTATTAAGATGTTTTTTCCACCTTATTAGGATTTGTAAACTTTGGCATCTATGTTTTTCCCATTATCTCTGTTTATCTGTGACTTATACTGCTTGTCCATTCAACGTAATAAGAAAATTTGGGTTCAATGATTAGTGGATAGACATGATATGGAGGATCATTTCAAATTTGCATTTTTTAGTCTTGGTAAATGGTGACGTTTACGACTTCTTTAAGGCAGCCAGGGTATAAGGCAGGGAAACCCCATATCTCCTAGCATATTCAGTATTACCGTTGTGGTTTTCTCTAGAAACATTAATACTCTTTAATATAAAAGTAATTTTAATCCATTTAAAACTATAATATGTTTCCCCATTATTACTCATTTGGCTTTTGCAGATGCTATTCTTATCTTTACTTCAGGAGGCTCCAAATCTATTAGAATAGTTCAAAGTGTGATTAAAGGCAAACAAAATAAATTGAAGTAAGATTCTCAATGGAATTCTCTTGCTCATTGAGATTCACTCATGTTAATGCCCAATCCTAAATACTTTGCTACAAGAGAAGAAGCCTAAGTGAGCTTCTTAGTTATTTGAGGGATCCTCTGTTTAAGTGACTCACTATAAAGACCTATAAAAATAGTGTAACTCTCCATCGCGATCACAGTCCCCACGAAAAACATACTTAAAAATGCTGCACTGGTTAGCCGAGAGGGCAAATCCAGTGCATGCAACACAATAATCAGCGCATCGGGCTGAAGCCCATGAATAAGCCAAGTGGCAAGGCAATCGTTGGCCTCTCAATGGATTAGTAATTCCTGACATCACATTCTCCATTTTCCATCGCAACACACGGGGCGGGGGCGTCCGAGGCTTCTTTGATTCCTACAAGGCCAATCACGAGTAGGTAAATCGCACAACTCTTGAGACCCATGTTCGGATAACTTCAATGTGAAGTCGATCTTTCAATAGAAAAATTCACCTGCCCTGCATCGTGGCAACAACTCCAGAGGGCCCAGACCGCAGAACTTTCAATTTGGGCATGTCCGATCGTAAGTGGGGATAGATCCGCAAGGTGGTCTGGACCCGATAGTGCATGTAAGTAACCAGGCCAACGAAGAAACCGATACAAGCATTACTTAGAGTTGTAAACTCTGTTCATATATTTATCCCTAACTGTGTCCATATTTGGATTTTATTCATCAATGGACAAGTGGAATGATCACTCAGAGTTGTAAAGTTACTCATTGTGGTGTTCTTTATTTATTATCTTGGCCCTAAATTTCTGCTTTTTTCTTTCCGTGTTAATGAATATTATAATATTTATAGTAAAATCAAAGTCAAGAACTTTATGTTTCAAAATTTGTGCAGATTGGGAAATAGAAGTTCTCCTGATTAGCTCGTAGAAGATCCCCAAGGTATTTCTACACCCCTATATATGTATAATTCTTTTGATGTTATATTGGTCCATTGTTCTCACTTAACCACCTCGTCATCAAATATTTACTAGTGATCGAGTGTTGGGTTTGTTGATTTTTTTATTGTGAATTAACAATTATGATGGCTAATTTAAACGATATTTCATCATATGTGATTACAATTAATTATAAAGATGAAAATTTGTAAAGCTCAGGTGAGTTTGACTATCTTCTTTTGCTTTTTACAGTTTCTCTACTCTATAGTCCACACATAACCGGAGAGAACCGTCTCTTTTCTTTACAAACAACACCGGAGCACCCCATGGAGACGTACTACGCCTAATAAATCCCTGCTCCAAAAACTGTTGAATTTGATCTCTTTAATCCCTCATCTCTACAGGAGACATGCGATATGGAGCATTCGCAATAGGTCGAGTTCCCGGTGCTAAATCGATCACAAACTCAATCCCCCTGCTCGGAGGTAATCCCGGTATTTCCCGAAAAACATCTTCAAAATCTCTAACAATCGGAAGAGAATCTAGGGAAACAACTACATCCCTAGAAGTATCCTCCGCAATACAATATAAATAAGTACTCATACCTCCTTCCATACAAGGCATAATAACCAAGAACATTTCTTGTCTCGGAACTGCGAAGACTATACTCTTCCCGTAACAATTCACTATCGCGTGATATTACATTAACCAATCCATACCCAAAATTACGTCATACCCGACCATGTCAAGGACGAGCAAATTGGCCTCAAAGCACAAATTACCAATATTAATCGCTATGTTTTTACAAACAAAGAAAATCAATGAACCATCTCCCATCGAGGATTCAACGCTAGTGAAAGTATTCTCAGCAGACTTTATCAAATCTGTGGTCTGAGCAAAACTCCTATAAATGAAGGAGTGTGTCGCACCCGTATCAAATAACACCCGGCCCATATGCCCTTGGATGAGAAACTTACCCTCAATCGATGGCGGTGCTGGAGGGGCTGGAGGAAGCATAGCCTCTTGAATATGATAGACCCGTCCATACTGCAGTTGCCCCTGCTGTGGAGGAACAACCGGATTAGGTGCCTGTAGCGGAAACTGAACATATGATTGTTGTGGAGCCCTAGAAAGATGCCATCCAATCAACTGAGGACATGACCTATTATAATGGCCCAGCTCTCCGCACTGAAAACATTTATTCGCCACATTCTCCTGGTTCCGCCCTTGATTGTTTCAGAACTTCCCTAGACCTCGGCCCTGCTGGCCTCTACCACCATTTCCACCTCTACCTACTTGTTGTTGTAGCGGTCCACCTTGACCCGGCCTATTGTTGTTACCACCCGCATTAAATCCACCAAAGCGTTGGCATTTTGACAAATCCCCTTGTTGGGGGTCCCTCTCTCTTTGCTTACTCCCCAAAGATTGGGATGAAGGAAATGCTCCTCCCCCAATCCCATTCCCTCCAGGTTTTCCCCCTTGCCCCATCACGGTAGCCTTCTTGCTATTTTTCACAAACAATCTATGCTCTTGGCAATGAACTAGTGCCACATTCATCACATCCCCAAAAGTTAGTAAATCTGGATTTCCCAACAAGTGTTGCTTTATCCGCCAATGTAAACCACCCACAAACTTGGAGATTCTCTTCTCTTTTGGAGTCACTTCCTCCGGTACGAAACTTGCCAACTGGGTGAACTCCTCTTCGTATTCTGCAACAGATATCTCTCCCTGTACTAAATCTTAAAGCTTCCTTTGCATCTCCCTTTTAACTGCGGGAGAGAAGTACTTTCGATCAAACAAGGCCCAAAAATCAGTGATTGGCATCGTATCCCTTTGCTCTGATGTAGTCATCGACTCCCACCAATTTAATGCCGATCCGACAAGCTTGAAAGTAATAAGGATTTGCATTTTCTCCTCACTACATTCTACCATTCGAAGATGGTGTTGCATGTCTTTCTTCCATTGATTTGCCCTTATAACATCCGAGCCTCCATCGAATTCCGGGGGATCGCCCTTTAGAAAAGATTCCCTAACTCTCTCCCATGGAGAAGGTCCCATAGGAGCTTGTACCTCTTACCCCCGTGGTTGAGCTTGTGGCATTTGTTGTACCACTGCAGTCATCTCTGCATTGACCGCTTGGGCTACTATGTTTGCCACATCGGCAGCATTTATACTCCCCGGTGGCGACGGTGGAGGACCAACCTCCTCTTCCACAACTGTATTACGTCGTGCGGGACGTCCTCTCTTAGGCGGCATCTGAGATGAAGAAATAATAGAGTTAGTATACTATATAATACAATCTATCTTGCAGAAGATCGCAAACATAAGCAACAAAGAAGTCCTAACATTAGGCCCTATATCAAAGAACGCTACGGTAGAACGTGACAAGTCCGTATAGATCCTAAAGACTCTAGAATTTGATGCTCTGATACCATCTGTGATAACCCGGTATCCGAGATAAGGGGTGGCCAGCTCGATACTCCAATAATACAGGAATCATGGATGGAATCATTCTCAACATCGCAATAACACAAAGAGTATACGGGACAACCACTCAATATTTCAGAAGACGGGTTGTCAAAAATTTTGTTTTGTAATTTAAAGAAAGAAGTTAACAACCCATAATTAAAACACAAGTGGAAACCCCGAAGGTATATATGTTACAACTACGACAATATAAGTTAAAGGACCGAATATAAGGTCGGTCAACAGAATTACATACAATGTACAATAAGTTCCATGAGTTACATATTACATTCATTATACAATTACAACAGTTTGGGCCACACGCCGGAATAAAGACCCGAACATAACTAGAAAACAACAATGAAGGCGTCTACACAAAATAGCCCGTGATATCCGTAAAATGTCACGGCTCCTCGAAAGACACTGGAATGGGGAAGTCATTACGGGCGTCCTTGCGGTGGAGCACCTGAGCGGATATATATATATATATATATATATGTGCACAACATGAAAGAAGAACGGGTCAGGGCCCGATTTTATGTGATCACCAGATAAATAAATAGTATGACAATGATGAACAGTTAAGCATGGATAATAAAGATGACAATCTAGCATGATAGCATCATATAATGAACTAAGATAATTAAATAATTATAAAGTGAAATTCAATTAGATAAGAGGATAAGAATAATTATAAGACTTTTTCATCTTTCACCTTTTTCATTTTTCATCTTTCCATTCCTTATCAGGAATACAAGTTATATCCTGTGCTCTTTGTGGCACGTATCTCAATTGTATGCTATTTGTGGCATATACTATGCTCTTTATGGTATTAATATCCATCAAGTCCAACTTGATGATTAGAATAGTTATAAGTATATATATATAACGATTCTAAGACCGCTCGTCCGGGTTTCCCCACTGTGCGCGCCCCTAAATAACCATCATCTTCCAGGGCCTATCATAAGACAACCTGGGATCCTAACGAAACGTCGGGAAGCGGCCATATGCCTGCGGGATAGTCAAGATCACACCTGAAATCTCCTACCCATCGCAGAAAATATAAAACAAGCGCTCATATGACCTAGGAATATATCCACCCTTCACTCATTAGCCAGGGGGCTTCACCTTACGCACGAACTTCCCTTAAGATGGTATTTAGAGAGGTGTGTTTAACCATTTCATTAATTTCCATAACATGATTTAGTAAATTATCATTTACTTTATCCGTTTACATTTTATTAAATGCATTATAGTTTTCCGGAACTATACATGCCTCGCATCCTTATAATAACCTCGAAGAACATTCAAACTCCCAAGTTATTTTCACAAGCCTCCTTTTGACTCTATAATAAAACAACATACCTCAAATTAACTTCTAAAGTCTCCAAACACAACTTAGAAATCTCCTATACTCCTACTAATCTAGAAATGAAAGTAATGCCTAAACATCACTTCACACACCCTGGAACTAAGTCCCATATATACCAATTCTAACCTAGGGTAGTAATCTAACTCACCTAGACCTCTAGGACTCTAAGTTGACTTCATACAAGAAGGTTCCTAGACCCAAATCCTAAAGAAAATGAGTTAGAATTGAGTTTAAAAAATAACTCAAAACACCAAGAAAAAGAATCGATTCTCCCAAGGGCCGAATCGATTCTCCCTAGCGAATGGATTCGCCCTAAAAGCGAATCGATTCGGACAAGGGAAACTAACATTCTGTAAACTGCCAAATCGATTCGGCCAAGCCGAATCGATTCGGTCCAGGCAGACCTGGAAACTGGACCTAGGCGAATCGATTCGCCCCTAGGGCCGAATCGATTCGGTCCTACGATTTTGCCAAGAATGGCTATGGAGTCTTGGACTCTAAACTTACCCCAACTCAAATCCTTTCAAACCCAACTCATTTATTATCACCCATGCATCATAAATACTACTACCATAACCATCAATAATCATCCAAATCATTCTTTAGTTATTCAAATACACAAAAAACCCTAAACTAGTTAAACCATGATCAATACACCATTATCACAACTAATCATTTATCTTAAACCACATATAGCAAGTAGAAAACTTGCCTCAATCTAGAAAATGCAGATTCTCTTTGTGTAGAAGCAAGAATTCCTCCTTGAATCTTCAGTCTCCTCTCTTTTCTCTACTCTTTCTCTTCCTCTCTCTAGTTCTCTAGGTTTAGGAAATGAAATTTGGGAAAATAGAAGACTTAGTAAGACTAAGTCGTACCATTAGTCAAAAATCCCAACTTAATTAATCAATACCGCGATAAAATAACACGCAACTGCATATTTAAGGTATAATCAGACAAAAGTGCCAAAAACCTCAAAATACAATATAGCACATATTTTGACTATCTCACACGTTCCGGAATCAACTACGGCCTCGAAATTATCGTTTGGATATTTTATAATTGATTTTAAGTTTCGGTTCCATTTTAAATCACAGGGTCATTTTAAATTCTTATGACACAATAAAGCTCATCATGAGGATATTTACATGCTCATACAGTAAATATTCAACAAGTTAGTAAATATTAACTTTTCTTCATTAAATTAATACTCACTCCATATTACGACATTTCATATTTAATTACCTCACATAGTAAGTAAATACAAAATAAGCTCTCATAAGCGAGGGTTGTTACATTAGTATATCTTCATTATGCCGTGACAATGATAATGTTGTTGATACTACTAGTGGTAACACTATGATGATGTGTGTGAGTCAAAGTGAACGCAACAATCACGAATTGAATATGTGTGTGTGTAAAATGAATGAAACATTAGGGGACAATTCACACACTGCACTTATTGAGTCCGATAATGATGACCTCCCTGACATTCACATGCTATACACTAAGACACTTAGGAAGAGCTCCAAACTAGAAAATACTATCAAGGATATAACTGAAAGAATTAAAGCATTAAGCCTAATGGTGAATCTGAACGTTGAGGATTATACAAATCAGTGTTCGGCCTATGAATCCAAAATCAAATCTTTTGTTGAAAAAATTAAAGAACTTTCTAAATCAAATGAAGTTTTGGGAAAGAAATCTAAGGAAACTTTGCTAGAATTAGAACAATCTAAAGTAAAGGTTTCAACTATCTTAAAAAAAATTAAGTTTGAAAATAATTCCAATTTTTTTGAAGATTGTGTTTCTTCTAGTAAAACAATCTGAAGACAAACATGCATAGGTTTTGATAAAAAAAAACTAAGACACAAATCGAACCTTTGCAAAATATAAATTTGCATCTTCTCGAAAATGACCTACTAATCTATGTATTAATTTTTCAATCCATAAAACTTGATTTTGAGAATAAATAAGATGGGCCAGATAACTTTATGAAAAGTTATCCAAAACCTACTGCTGAACCTAAGGCCAAATATGTTTGCCCCCTATTAGGAGATTTGAACCTGAATGGAAAACTATTGTAGTTAGACCTAAGTTCAATGTCCAGTAAACGAATAAACCTATTTTCAAATATTTTAAAAATCAGAGACAACCGTATAACCACCAATACTATTCATACTGTGATGTTTACGGACACTGTCTCGATGAATGTTTTCAAAAATGACTGTAAAAGACTATCTATAAATCACCTATTTACAAAAACTAATTGCAAAATCTGATACAAGCTAATCCACGTGGATCTCATGAGTCGTTCCCGAATAGTAATCCTTTGTGGTAACAAATATATTTTGTTTATGGTGGACGATTTCACTCAAATCACTTGGTCAGCCTTTTTAAAACAAAAATCTGATACATTTAGAGAATTTTTAAGAATTCTTTTAAGAATTGAAAATGAAAAAGATACCCAAGTAAATCGAATCTGTAGCGATAGAGGAGGTGAATTTAAATACTTACGTATAACTGAATACTGTAACTATAATGGTTACCTACACGAGTTCAGTGAACCTAAAACACCTCAGCAGAATGGTGTTGCCGAGCATAAAAATCGCACAATCCAAGAAATGGCTAGGGTAGTGATACATGCTAAGAACTTGCCAAAATACTTTCAGGTTGAGGTAGTTCAAACAGCGTGTCATCTTATCAACATAGTATACCTTCGAAAAAATATCCAACAAATGTCTTATGAACTTTGGTATGGAAAAAGGCTCAATTTAAAATATTTTTGAACTTTTGGGAGTACTTGTTATGTTTGTAAAAATAGAGAACATTTGTCTAATATTGAAACCCGTGGTGACCGAGGCATAGCTTGTCACTTACAATTCAAACATTATCAAATGGATGTAAAATTCACCTTTTTAAATGGTATTTTGACAGAGGAAACCTATGTTGAATAGCCAAAAGTATTTATTGATCCTCATTACCCAAACCATGTTTATAGATTGAAAAAGGCTCTATACGGTGCCCATCGGGCTTAGCACGAACTCTTGTCAATCTTTTCAATCAATAAAGGGTTTCGACAAGGGGGAAATGACCAGACATTATTTGTTAAACACTTTAATAAATAAGACTTAATAGCTCAGGTTTATGTTGATGACATAATATTTGGCTCCACTTCACCGCCTGAGGTTAAAGATTTTTCTAAAATTACGCATGGGGAATTCTAAATGTCGCTTACGGGGGAAATACAATATTTCTTAGGACTTCAAGTCAAACAAAAAATGATAATGGGTTATTCATATCGCAATCTAAGTATGCAATAGAGTTAGTTAAGAAATTCGATTTAGATAATGCTAAAATTTCTAGAACTCTCATGAGTACTTCTACAAAGTTATCCAAATATAAACTTGGAAAATCTCTAGATCCTACTCTATATAAAATCATGATAGGCATCCTGTTATACTTAATAGCCTCTCAACCTGATATCATGTATGATGTTTATGTTTGTACCCATTACCAAAGTGCACGTAAATAAAGTCACCTTCTAAACGTATAATTAAATATGTTGTAGGGACAATAAACCTAGGTATATGGTACATAAAAGACATATCTAGCAGAATTGTAGGATACACCGATGTTATTTGGTTTGGGTGTTCTAACGAAAGTAAAAGTACATCAGGTCCTTGTTATTATATAGGTAATAATTTGGTAGGATGGAGTAGTAAAAAGAAAAAAATTGCACTTTACTTTCCACAGAAGAATCAGAATATATATCAGCAGGAAGTTGTTGCGCTCAATTAATATGGATAAAATAAATTCTTAGTGATTATGGCATTAAAGAAGAAAAGCTAACCCTATACTGCGATAATAAAAGTGCGATTAATATCTCTAAGAACTCAATTCAACATTCTCGTGCTAAACACATTAAGATAAGACATCATTTTATATGAGAATTAGTTGAATCTAAAGAATTGCTGATAAACTATTTACCCACTGAATATCAACTAGCTAATTTGTTAACTAAACCTTTGAGTAATATACGATTTGAATCTTTAAAAAAATCCATTGGTATGATATTTCCTAAATAGTTTAATTACTTAACCCTTTGTCCATTTGAGATAAAATGAGAGAAAAATATTTGAGTCCATCTTGGAGACTCTATTGTATAAATTCACCTAAAGTTCTTGATATTTACCATGAGTTATTTTATTTTTTCAAGATTCGGTACCATTACTACCATCGGATACATTTAGGGTAGTGGTTTTCATATAGTTGAGTTATGAACTTTTCAATTTCTAGGAAATGGGGTAGATAGACTTTCGTACAGGAATAAGGTTTTCTTATCTTTTGTTATCCCTACCAGTCCTAGATTACTCAAAGGAGATTTTGTCTCTCATTTCCAAAGGAGAAGATTGAAGCATACACTATAGTTGACTCGCTTGAGTCTATACTATATAGGAGCCCAACTAGTTTTGAAAAGAAGAAAAAAATAAGTTGAGTTAGTCCTACTTCATTGCATCTTCAAGGAACTTCAAGAATATATACATCATGAAATATCAATGGACTTAAGGTAGAAAACCAACACACAACACACTATAGGATATCATATTTGCATATTTCATTACATATATGAGGGGTGTGTGTTAATTTGGATTAAAATGAATTTTCTACATTGATTAGGAATTTTTAAACATTTAAAATCGATTTTTACAGAATTAAATTTAGGGGTTTAAAATGTTTGGGGTTTATTTTCAGATATTAAAACTTCCTAAAAACATCCTTGGGTGGAATCCTAAAGCACTAGGGACACTTGTGGGAGAAAATGATATTTTTAAAAGATCTAAAACACGCATTCTGTAGTCGCTAATAATCGTACACGTGTTGGTCTTTTGATGGATGGATTTGTGTTTCTTTTGTGACTGAGATAATAGTTTCACTCTTAACCATTCGATCATTTGTAATCTAAGTCTTTCATTTATCTTGATCGATCATTCTGACGTTAATAAGAACCAATCAGAACATTAGCTTGTGCGATGCATTGATAGCTGTAAGATTGAGAGTTCGAACAGTCGAATTAATCTGAATCCTTAATTTGCCTCAAGCTTCTAGAACCTTCCATCACCTGTATAACTAGGAGCCTTCGTCTTAATAATATTAATCTTTGAAAGGCAGAGGGTTTAAGAGAAAAAAAAAGAGAAGAGAGAAGAAAAATAAAAGAGAGAAAAAATAGAAAACACAAATGAAACTCTACTAAATTTTCTTTAGAAAATATTTTTGAGAGATAGGGTTTTGTGGTTTAGATTTTCTATCCTCTTAGGTCTAGATTTCGGACTCAACGGGCCCACAAGAATTAAATCTCGTTTCTGTTTTAGAAATAAATCTATTTCAGTGATATAGTCACTTAGATCGTAGGTTATTTTTTATTTATTTCTTAAGAAATCATTCTCTCATATTGGATCTGTTTTGTTACTTTTGTAATCCTGTTTATCCAGCATTTCTATATTTTTTATAAACCTGAAATAAGACTTCTATATTTTATATCTGTTAAATTTTTCAGTTCGAAAATTTTTGTATATAAATAATTTCTAAACAATCTCTGTTCTAAAGATTCTAAAGATTTACAGATCTTAAACCTTTTTGAGAAAAAAGTCTAAGTCTAATTTCAGTAATATGAAATAGAGATTTCATACTTAAAAGTTGTGTAATTCGTAGGTATTATTTGTAATTAAGTGTGTGCGAGTGCATGCATGTGATTTATGCACAACACAATCACCCACCATCACTTAATAGTGTTGTTAGTCGAGAGATTCTTATCATTTGAGTCGACGTAAAGCAAAAGTAACAAAGGAGGCAAGCTAAAGAATGGAGAGAACAACATTAGAGGCTTAAAGAAGCCAGAAAGTAACCGAGGAGTGTAGGTATATTTCTAGACTTAGAATAGGTATGTTTTATTTGTGTGTCTCGTTTAATGCTTGTAACCTTTAAATTGTTTTAGTGGAATTTGTTTTGAGGTGTAGAGACCTCCGTGGATGTTTCCCCAATTGGGTGGGGGTTTACCATGTTAAGAAATCATTGACTCTTGTATGTGCTGCTCTATTTTCCATAGCTACAATCTTCTACCTAGACTTAGGTTTTAAACTAAAAGCTTATTTTTAAGAATCTTGAATATGTTGTTGTAATAAACTGTTTTAACACACCTTGTGTGCTAATCAAGAATTTTACCAGAATCTCCTCAAAAAGTAGTTTAAAACTCAGTTAACCTTTTTAACAAAAGTTAAAATAACTTAGTGAGGGTTTTTTAGGGACAAAACCCAAAATAACTCCCAAATAGCCCCGTGAGAGGCACGAACACCTCACATGGGACAAATATAACTCGTAGGAATTGTATGCGTAATCATGGGACTTCCATTTTGAGAATTTGATGACAGTTTACAAAAATTAAGACTTAGGATATTAAAAGGAGAAAACCTGAAATGTCCGAGTTAAAGGCACGAACACCTCGCAAGGGACCAATATAAATCATAGGAACTTATCGTGTAGTCACGAGACTCCCGATTTGAGAAAATGATGATAATTTGTAAATATCTAGACTTACACTTAAAAACATACCGTTAGAGGGTGAAAACCCAAAATAGCTCCTAAACGGTCGCGTAAGAGGCATGGACACCTCGCACGGGACTAATATAAATCGTAGGAATTGATCGCCTTATCAAGGGACTCTCAGTTTGAGATTATGATGATAATTTGTAAATATCTAAAGTTAGGATTAAAAACATGTCGTTAGAGGGTGAAAACCCAAAGTAACCCCTAAAGGGCCTCGTAAGAGGTACAAACACCTCGCACATGACCAATGTAACTCATAGGAACTGACCGCATGGTCATGGGACTCCCGATTAGAGAATATGACTATAATTTGAAAATATCTATACTTAGGCTTAAAAACATGTCGTTAGAGGGCAAAAACTCAAAACACTAATGTAACTCGCAGGAACTGATTGCGTGGTCACGGGGCTCCCGATTTGATAATATGATGATAATTTAAAAATATCTAAACTTAGTCTTAAAAATATGTCATTAGAGAGAGAAAACCCAAAATAGCCACCAAACGACCTCCTGAGAGGCATGAATACCTCGCGTGGGGCTAATGTAACTCGTAGGAACTGACCGCGTGATCACAGGTCTCTCGGATTGATAATATGATGATAATTTGAAAATACCTAGACTTGGGCTTAAAACATACACTTAGAGGGTGAAAATTCGAAACAATCCCAAATAGTCCCGTGATCGCTCGTGACCAATGTTACTCGTAAGAGCTGACCGCATGGTCACATGACTCCTGGTTTGAGAATATGACTATAATTTAAAAATATCTAGTCTTAGGCTTAAAAACATGTTGTTAGAGGGTGAAAACCCAGAACAACCACAAAACGATCCGGTAAGAGGCACGAGCTCCTCGCTTGGGGCTAATGTAACTCGTAGGAACTGACCATATCGTCAAGGGACTCTCGATTTGTGAATATGATATAATTTAAAAATATCTGGACTTAGGCTTAAAAATATGTCGTTAGAAGGTGAAAACCCAAAACGACCCCCAAACGGTCCGGTTAGAGGTACGAACACCTCGAGCGGGACCAATGTAAGTCGTAGGAATTCACCGCGTGGTCATGGGATTCCTAATTTGATAATATGATGATAATTTAAAAATATCTGGACTTAATCTTAAAAGCATGACGTTAGAGGGTGAAAACCAAAAACAATCCCCAAACGGCCCCGTGAGAGGCACGTACACCTTGCTTGGGATCAATGTAACTCATAGGAATTGGCCGCATGGTCACGGAACTCCCGATTTGAGAATATGATGATAATTTGAAAATATCTAGACTTAGGCTTAAAAACATGTTGTTAGAGGATGAAAACCCAAAACAACCCCCCAAACGGCCCTGTGAGAGGCATGAACACCTCGCTTGGGATAATGTAACTTGTAGGAGCTATCCACGTGCTTATCGGACTCCGGGTTTGATAATATGACAATAATTTATAAATATCCAAACTTAGGCTTAAAAACATACCGTTAGAGGGCGAAAACCCAAAACAACCCCCAAACAGCCCCGTGAGAGGCATTGACATCTCGCACGAGAGTAGTGGAACTCACTACGTGATCACGAGACCATCGGTTTGAAAATATGATGATAATACGAAAATATCTAGACTTGGGGTTAAAAATTTGTCATTAGAGGGAGAAAACCCCAAACAGTCCTCGGGTAGCCCCGTGACAGGAACGAACACCTCGCACTGGACCACTGTAACTCATAGGAACTGACTGTGTGGTCACGAGACTCACAGTTTCAGAATATGATGATAATTTGAAAATATCTAGACTTAGGCTTAAAAATATGACGTTAAGGAAAAAAGCCCAAAACAACCCCCAAACGGCCTTGTAAGAGGCACAAAGTCCTCTCATGGGATCCATGTAACTTGTAGTAATTGACCGCGTGGTCACGGGACTCACGTTTTGAGAATATGATTATAATTTTAAAATATCTAGACTTATAATTAAAAACATGTGGTTAGAGGGTGAAAGCCTAAATCAGATCCCCCCACGGCCACGTAAGTGGCACGAACATCTCGCACAAGTTCAATGTAACTCATAGGAACTGACTGCGTGGTCACGAGACTCCCGATTTGACAATATGATGATAATTTTTAAATATCTAGGATTGGGCCTAAAACCATGCCATTAGAGGGTGAAAATCCAAAACAATCCTCAGATGGCCTCGTCAGAGGCACGGACATCTTGCACGGGTCCAATGTAACTCGTAAGAACAAACCACATAATCACGAGACTCGCTCTTTGAGAATCTGATGATAATTTATTTGTATGAAGATAAGTATATGCAATTTTTCAGCTTGAATATGATTTTTTGAAATTATTTGATTACTGATATCATCTCCTTTTTGTATCCTATTTTTTTCAGGATAATATTTTATCATTAGCTTTTATGCACATTGAACACAAGAAGAAGTCAATGGTTTACAATAGGGAGATTGTTTATTTAATGTTGTTGACATTCCTAATATTATTTATTATGTTTTATGATCGTGCGGACTTTTGTAATTTTATTGTTTAATTTTATGTCCATACACGCTTTTTTAATTTTATTGTTAAATTTTATGGCCATATGGGTTTTACGTTACATAGGTTTTGCATTAACAAGTTCTAAAATGTCCAAAAAATAGGGAAACTATGTCCTATTTTTTGTCTATGAATTATTAAGACTTGTAATATTTTGAAGTGTTTATGTGCATTATCTTATCAACAATGTGTCAGATTCACAATTTGTGAATTTTCATTATTTTTTTTTTGCAAATAATAAATATTTTTTCTTTCAAATTTGAAATTTGCTGATTTTCCTCATTTGTTTTCATATAATAAATATAATTTTTAGAAAAATATTGAAAACGTCGTATTACTGTGTGATAATTGATTAACATCGCAAATTTCTAATTTAGCACACTTATTTAATTTCAGCCCCTAAACATGCATCTAAAGTGCGTGTATCAACCCATAAACAAATAAAGTATGCGATACAAAATTAAGGAAAAATCCCCGCAGGGCAAAACCTTTTATTTCTAAAACTTTGAATAATTTACAAGACCATTGACTTACATACAACCTGATAATCGCCACAAGTGTAACGAACGGTGTCTTCGGCAAACCCTCAAAGAAACGGCTAGAAACAGTGTCGGCTAGAATCTCCCTCAGGAACTCCAGGTGGTCAGCAATGAAGAAGAGAAACGGCTTCTTCACAAGGGTTGAACAAATACAAGGATGTGTTCTTGGGTTGCAAAAAGATTCACAAAGGTTTGGCAATTGTGTGAATAAAAACATGAGTCTTGGGAGTCAAAAATATGAAGACTAGAGTAATTGAGACTCTGAAAAACGTCTTCTAAAGTCTTGCAAAACAACTACCCCGAAGTTGGTATTTATAGGAAACACATGAAGAGTTTCATAAAATAAAAACTCTACCAGCGTACAGGGTACCCGAACCGGTTCGGGGTCCCCTGCGAACCGGTTCCCCCCCCCCCCTGCGAACCGGTTCGGTCTGGGTTCGGGGAAATTCGCAGGAAAGGGACTAAACACTTAGAAAAATTCCAAGGCTTTATCTTGGAATTATATCCATTTTCAATGGGCCATAACTTGTTCACCGTAGCTCGGATTGAGATGCCTTTTCTTCCAGTATCTATGTTGCGGCAAGATCTTTAACTTTCCAGTTGATCGGTCCTCCGGATGGTGGATGTAAAATTACCAAATTGCCCATGAAGTTCCCTATCAGGTCTTGTTTCACTATTTTGACTTCTCTTGCGTACCACTTGCATAAAGACCCTAAAATCTTGGAACGTGAAGTCGTTGAGGTAGATGAGGGACACATGATGGAGATAATAAATGCTTGATTCCCAGAATTTGGATTGAGTCCGTCGAGTGATATCTTGAGGTGACGTGACAAATTTAGCGGCGTACGACATACACAAATGTAACATGTTGAACATGAGAAAAATGCCCTTACAAATATATATTTATCTTTTAGGACATCTACAACCGTCTTTTTAAATATTAACTTGGCATCACATTTATCATGCCAAAATCTATTTGGGACATCTACTTCTATACCTAATACTCGATTTTAAAGGACAACAATATCTGTCCTTACAAACGTATAGTACTGTTTGGATTTAAAAGGAATGAGCTAAAAGGACGGCTTCTTGCTGTCCTAAAAACTCAAAAAGGACAACAGTTGCCGTCCTTTTAGCCTTTTATGATTCCTACCTGATAGGACATATCTTCCTGCCTTTATGACTGTCCTAAATACTATTGGGGACAACAAATGAGCCTTTGGGACAACAAATTAGATGTCCTTAATTGTCATTTTTCTATTAGTGTTTGATTCTGTCGAATAGTGTCATGTGATGTGGGTTATCCCTAGGCTCATATTTAGATGTGGAAATATAAATAAGATAGAAATGAAACATACTTACCATGGAAATATAAATAAAATATGGTGGGTAATATAAATTTTCAAACATTAATTAAAAGTAGCATAAAATTATACATAGTTAAGTTACAGGTAATGCACATAGATACTAGCCTTCTAGTTCTTATGTCTACGCATTCAATAGCCTTTCAATCCCTTCGAGAGTCATTACCCCTGTAATGAGATCTCTCGAATTGTTTCGTCTAGACAGTTTGGGACAACATTGTTTCTATATAATAATGTACTTATTTTCTTACACTTGTAACTTCTGGGGAGAGTTATGTTGTCGTATCTTAATGTTCCCTGGTTTCATATTAGATAATACGATGTTGAATGTTATTTTAACTAATAAATTGAAATAACATGAACACTTGCAAATCTATTTCGTGTACTTGGAGAAGTATGGGGAGTTGTTGTCCAATTTTCCTCAGATTGGAAAAATGTGGATGAGCTGCTAAGTGTACTACATAAATATTCAGTCTTGAATGGGATAGGACCACTCACCCTTTAGAGAAGATGGAGGAAATACGATTCATAATGCATCTTGTGTTAACAATGAAATTAATTTATATTATTTTTATAATATAACACTGTGAAGTAAAACTATTAATAGAAAATAAATTTTCACACTTTTGTTTATAATAATCCATGAATATATGCTTCTTACTCATCATAGGTCATTGTTTGTAGTAGTGGTGATGGGATATACTCTATACAAATAGTGAATGGGTGAGACAAATAGAGTAGAGGATGTGTTTCATAGATATGCTAATGAATTTATGAAATATGCAAAGAGATGTCGTAATGATGAAGAGTTCATGCGTCCGTGTGCTAAGTGTAGGAATCGTAAGGTGTCTGAGTGGAAAACAGTTGAACTACACTTGTTAAGATGGGGTATGCAAGATAGTTATCGGTTGTGGATTTTTCACGAGAATCAACAAGTAGGATATATGTACAAGTGTAGAAGGACAATGTAGATCATAATATGCTAGAGGATTTAGTTGATGATGCGTATGAAGTTCTTGAAGTGGAAGAAAATAAGGTCACTAACAATATATAGGGTTCAGGTGCTTATGAAGATATTGGAATAAACCTTACTGATGACTATCGAAGTTTGAAATTTAAGGCGACCCAACCATTATACCTTGGCTATGGCAAAGATCAAATAACTTTATATACCATGGTCAGTTTGCATAGTTTGAAGACCCAATATGGTTTGCCTGGAAATAGCGTGACATGAATTTACGCTTCCAAATAGCTATCCTACAATGAAGAACAACTTGAAAGGTTTTGGAATGAAGTATAAATAAATTCATACTTGTGTGTATGATTGCATACTATACCGGAAGGAGTATGAAAATCTAAATCGGTGTCCGGTATGTGTGGAACCTAGATATGTGCAATCTTAGTGTCAAGGAAGGCACGGGCTCAAAAGTGCCTCAAAAAGTGTTGAAATATTTTTCCGTTGGGCCTAGATTGAAGAGGTTTTTTACAGTTCCATTGATAGCGGAGGCAATGACTTAGCATGCTAGGGAAGAAGTAGGAGAGAATCTCATGCGTCATCCTATTAATTCAACAGGTTGGATGATCATGAATTGTGAGTATCTCGAGAATAGCGTAACATTCATTTGGCAATATCAATAAATGGTTTTAATTCGTTTGGAAATCTAAGAATCAATCAGAGTGTATGGCCAGTGATCCTAGAACCACTTAACCTCCCTCTTTCACATTTGTATGAGACCTAAATTTTCGAATCTTGTCTTTACTGATACTTGGGCTAAAGGAACCGAGTGCGGACATCAATGTCTACTTAGCTATTTTGGTATCATAATTAAATGAGTTATGGTAAGAGGGTGTGCAAGCATTTAACTCTTTTGAAAAAGAAGCGTTTACGTTGAAAGCTATGCTGATGTGGGCAATTCATGATTTTTCCGCTTATGGGACATTATCCGGTTGTACAATACATGGTCATTTGGGGTGTCCTATTTGTGGAGAGGAGATATAATCTATGCATCTCATTACTAGTGAAAAAAATATATATCATTGCCATAGGAGGTTTTTACCCTCAACTCATTGTTTTAGATTTGAGAAATGTTCCCATTTTTTACTGAGCGGGGCTGAACATAGACTACCTCCGAGAAAACTTTCCTATTCAAAAATTGAGAGTAAATCTTCTAATTGTGGCCCTAATATGTCAAGTAAGAATCTTAAATTGAAGAATGTTAATCAGAAGAAGACTCCAACTAGGGATGAAACTGAGACAAGAAATGCATGGTCTACGAGGTCAAAGCATCATTCACGCACCAAAGCTTCATACACGCGCCAAAGCATCGTACACGCACCAAAGCATCTAACTAGTATCACGGATGACTTGGTTGCTCCCACAAAATATCAATGCATTTTAAATGATAACCCGAATTTGAAACAATTTTTAGATATGTAATAAGTATTCCAATTATTTGAAACAATGCTTAGTTTAGTTTATGATACGGATCTTGTATTATTCTAATGTCGTTAATTAGTATTCTTCTAGTGCTTTCTTATTATCGGATGACACTTTAATGCTTTTATTTGTTTGAACTTGATTATTTTGTGCAGATTTGAATAAAAATTGGTTGGTTGGTTGGTTGGTTAGTGAATATGTTAATTTGGATTTTAGTCAGTTTAAGCATTATTTCAAAGTTGGTGACATAACCCGAATTTGAAATAATTTTTAGATTTGTAATAAGTATTCTAATTATTTGAAACAATGCTTAGTTTGGTTTATGATATGGATTTTGTCTTATTTTAATATCATTAATTTGTAATTTTCTAGTGCTTTGTTATTATCAAATTACAGTTAGATGCTTTTATTCATCAGTTTTTGTGGATTTAAATCAAAATTGGTTAGTTGGTTAGTGAATATGTTAGTTTGAATTTTAATCAGTTTAAGCATTATTTCAAAGTTTGTGATATAACCCGAATTTAAAACAATTTTTAGATTTGTAAGAAATATTCCAATTATTTGAAACAATGCTTAGTTTGGTTTATGATATGGATTTGTATTCTTCTAATATCATTAATTTGTATTCTTATAGTGCTTTGTTATTATCGGATGATAGTTTCATGTTTTTATTCATTTGGATTTGATCATTTTCTCATATATATGTTTCTACTAATAACACGTTTTGCCGGAAATGTCTACATCAGGGTGACAGGGAAGCGAGGGTGAGGAAGGCTCGTCTAGTACTAGGCCGCCAAATGGGGCAAGTTGGGAATAGTAGTAGAGAACAAGAAGAACTTACAAGCTAGGGCCTTGGTGTATCTGAAGATGATTATTGGTGTCGGGTACACGAATTGGAGGAAGGTTCCCTACGAGCTTAAGATTTCCATATGGGGGGGGGGGGGGGGGGGATATTATAGGGACTTTGTCAGTTTCTTGTTGTTTTTAATTTATCTTTATATTTTATTATATTTTATAATTTAAATAATACGAAATCACATTATTTTTATTTTGTATTTGTTTTAAAGGAACAATTAGCCTTGCCCCCACATTTACGCGACTCTATGTTGGAACAATTAATAGATCAATATAAAACATGGCAGTAAAATATTCGCGTATGGTACTTTGGCCAGGATCGAGAGTATATGTTATGACTTAACGACACGGTACACTCGAAGTAGCCAATCTCATTGGAAAGTCGAAAACAGCTTGTGGATAATGAGGTCTTGCAAAGGAAATTTTCATCTCATCAATTAGGGAGAGCAAATCGGGCCAAGAAGGTCAACGTGCACTACTCCGGGCGTATGACTTACGCCGAGGTCGAGCATAGGATGGTAAGTTTTGAATGTTCTTTCATTTTCGTTTTATTTTATTCTATTTAGCGATAATTATATACTAATTTACTAATTTGTATTATTTTATTTCAGGAGACGGGGAGTGGTCATGAGGGTAAGCCACATAGGCTCAATGCCTATATGGCAATTCAAACGACGAAAGGAAAGGATAAGGAGGTGGATCCGAACGTGGCCGCCATTATTGTAAGTTAAAATTTTGATTACGTTATAAGAATAAAAATTATAATCACATACTTTTTCATTAACTTATCTAATCGTTTGTGTTTTTATTGTTTTGAGAAAACCTTAAGAAGTGCACAACTCCCAGAGTGAGGCCGACAAGGCATCTTTGGCTACGGACGCACTAAGCCAAGTGCTCAGGTGGGATCATAAGGCCCATACTCAAAGCGTGAGCTCTTCGGTGGGGAAGTCGAGGCTCACCAGATTGCTTTGAGCAACACTGGGATGGCATGCAAGGTGGACGAGTTAACAACCAACAACGTTGACAAGATTGAAAACTTGGAGAAAAAATTACAAAAAATATTTACGTATGTCAAGCGTGCTCTTAAAGGTCAAGTTGAGTCCAACTTAGGGAAGGGAAAGGAGAAAGTGGTGGATGAGAGGATCATTAATCCGTCTTTTACACTTTCACCCTCACTGATAGCCCCCTTATCTCCATATGACATATTCGCCACCCCCACCCATACCTCCCTTGTCCCAAGGCCATATTCAACAATTAGTTGGTCTACTATGTATATAATAGACACATAAGGAGTCGATAGAATAGCTAAGGGATTGAGGAACCCAGATACAAGTCCAGGTACTATAGTATATAACTATCTGTTGCAACCACTCGAGGCACATGTCTGCATCACGGATGAGTACGTGGAAAAAGAAAATGAACCTGTGTGGTTGAACGAACAGTGCGGCGTTCGTACTATTGAGGGTTGTCTCAATTCTTATGTAATATGGCCTACCTTCCTCCTTCAAAGTTATAACAAATGGAAAATTATTTTTAATAATTTGATTAGTATTTATTTATTAAAAATATGAATATTGAATATTGAATCTTGTTTATTATTTATTGTTTGATAATGATTGAATGAATGTTGAATGGATTACATCTTATGAATGAATGAATGTTGGTTGAGAAAATATATCATATGCGTGTTGTAACTGGTTATAAAATATTGTTGGGTAGTGGCGGTGGCCATACTTCGCAATAGTTTTTTTAATACTGCCTAGTATTATCATGGACTTCAATCGTGACAACTCCGTGACAAAGATTTATTGTCACAACCTTTGGCCGTGAAATGTCCATGGGAAGTCATCAATTGTCACGGACGTGTCACGGTCAAAGTTCGTGACATGAAATCTTTTTCACGAACTTATCCCGGTCAAAGTCCGTGACACGTCCATGACAAGGAAAAACGTGTCATGAACTTTGACTGTGACATGTCCATGATAAAAAAGTTGTCACCCCTAAACATGTCACGGTTTTTTACCGTGACAAGTTCTCCTTGTCAAGGTTTTTTACCGTGATAATTCACCAGTTTTGATGTAGTGAGGATAGATGTGCCAATATAAGAGATAAAGTTTTAAAGTGG
This sequence comes from Sambucus nigra, assembly GCA_949130495.1. NCBI lineage: Eukaryota > Viridiplantae > Streptophyta > Magnoliopsida > Dipsacales > Adoxaceae > Sambucus > Sambucus nigra. The sequence goes on along the minus strand of OX422214.1, from coordinate 373,820,932 downwards.
TTCGGACCTCAGAAGATGGTCATACATCCAATGTATAAATATCTTATACTTGTTTATTATAATATAGATGAATACTACATTTTAAGAGACCTCTTGGTCTTTGGTTAAGAGAATTAGAAGTCTCGTGGGCTTTGTCAACGGTATAGAGGACCTTTGGAAGTAATTCAATGACTTCTCTAAGGGTTCCTAGTTAATTATTTAGGGCTCTTACAATATATACAAAGTGTATGAACAATGGAACTTTTCCAATAAATATATGGGCTCACAACAGTGGGTTATGAGCATAGAACGAGGTAAGAACACATGAGAAATTATAACATTCTTGTGAGTCTATGAAGTTGAAGAATATATGAAATTCTCGAAATAAAATCCCATTGTTATTTTTGTCAAAATAAATATAAAACTTAAGCAGGATAACCTTAAGCACCAATTATAAACGAAAGTTTTGTAAACCTTTTTTAGCCGAATTTTTTTATCCTAAAACATGCATCAAGGTCAAAGAAGGATAAAGTAAAATAAAAAATCACACAATACCCCATGTATGAGAAAAACCCAAATGGGAGAACCTCGGATGGTCCAACCACGCAAAATCCACTAAGTATGGAATTACAAAGGACACGAAAGTAGACTTACAATACAGACCCAACGCCCTCGCAAGACTTGATGCTCTTCGTACCTCAACCTCCGCCTAGTGACACGGCGGATTCCCCTTATGCAATTGCCACAACGTGTGAGTCCACACACACATTGATATCCATCCATAAGTCACAACTACCGTCTACCAAAAGCACGGAGGCCACCATGTGTAAACATCAAATACAAAATCCACTATATGAAATGTATTCAAAAAAGATGACGATGAGTTAAACCTTATTGGTTCTCCCAAATTGGAGACATCAAATGATTGAATCTTGTATCTCAAAGAGTTTGGGTCAATCTAGGGTTTGGAGCTTTTGGTTAATGATAGAAAACTAATTTTTGCCAAAATTCTCAACTTAAAAGTTCTCTGTATGCCTATTTATAGAAAACATAATATTGGAGGTAAGAGAATCTTGTTCGAATGAAAATAGAGATTCGTTTAAATTAAATGCATAAAATCATTTGAACCAAGAAGTATCTCGTTCTAATGAACATGCCTACCTCGATTGAACATACTTCGAATGAGTTTTGAAAAAAGTTTTCATTGTTGACAGAACTTCCTCGTTTGAAAATCGTTCCAACGACATAGCCATCTCGTTCAAGATAATAGGAAATCTCTTTCGAATGAACTACATAAATCTGTTTAAAAACTCACTCGAACGACTTTGTTCAAACACAAAAATTTTCTTTTAAAAATATTTTATGAAAAATCTCTTGAAACATAAAAAATAATCACCCAATGACATCTAGGAATCAAACTAAAATGCATCCATACCTTTTTGAGATTCCTCAGATGTTGAAGAGGAAACGTGGCACTAAGCGCGACACAATTACGTAGACGTTCTAACTTTGATGCTATGGTCAAGTATGTTGTAGGCTTAAAAGGTCAACATACTTAAGTCCTGACCTATAACTCAAACGGTTTTGTCTAAACATGGAATAAGCCAAAACATAAAAATTGAATCCATTCAGAAATTTATCATTAAAAATCTCCCCCTTTGGCTATTTTGGGACAAAATAAAAAATAAAAAATCTTATGGTCCATCAAGCTTATCTAATACAATCCCCAATCCCAAAAGAAAAAAGTACAACTTGACCTACTCATAAACCTTTAGTAGCCTTGCTTAATTGTAACTTTGTCGCATGTTGCAAATCTTCACACATAAACACACCTTCAAAGAAAAGAGAATATAAAAAATATAAATTTTGCATAAGAATAAAAGTCCCCTTATATCTAATGATCCCCACTTAGGTAAGATGTCTCCCATATGATAAAGATCTCCTCCTAAAACTAAAGTGAAAAAAATAATATTTCTCCCCCTTTTTGTTCAGGAATAGACAAAGACAAAATTCATAATAGATCATTTCTCCCACATAAATGATTTCTCCCCCGAAGAATGAGAACTTGTGATACCAATTTGAAAGATAGTGTAAAGAATAATATCATGCAATGGTGTAAAGTGAAATAAACATAACATGAAAATACAAGTACAAATAATCCAACCAATGATCAATCAATACAATTATTGATGTAATAAATGATACTAACTTGAATATAAAATGAAGCATGAGATACCAACGTAAATAAAAAATAAGAGGTACCACTAAGATCATATAGAATGCCAATTTGATTCAAAGATAAAGAAAATGACAAATATAGATTAAATGCAATTGCAAAGACAAAAAAATGATACCATATATCTAAATATGCAATATATATCAATGACACACCAGCACACACACACACACACACACACACACACATATATATATATATGAACACCCCAAACAAGACAAAAAACACAATAAATGTTACACATTAGCATAGTATCGATGTGTTTAAACATATAAGATGAAGTAAAGGGGAATGAACTAGAAACAAATGAATTATAACCCAATCACTCAAAAACATCCAAGAAATTTTATTTGATCGCATTAACTTGATCAAATAATGATTTAGCCTCATAGTGAGAGATAAAGTGAACTCATAATCGGCAAACAAATACAATGCACACTAGCCTAAAGAATATCGAAGATTCTCAAATCAACAACATCAAATATGAAATAACTAGGGCTCATTGTACAAACCCATTGATCTTATAATTAAAACACCCTCAAATTTATAAATATATCATTTTTCGCTCTTATTTTGAAGATACCAATTTAATTGAAGAGATAATAAATAAAATTTTGCGCTTGATAATATATTTTTTCCTTTTTCCTCTTAAATTTTTGCCTATTACCAATGCTAGCTTTTCACGCAAGGAAGATTTCTGCCTTAGTAGCGCTTTCCCGTCCACACTTATTTTTTAATAAAATCACAATTCACGGGTAATAGTTCTTACAATCGCAAATTCCCTAATCAAATATATATGTATATGAAAGGATTATTAGGATAACATCTCATTTATCTTATGTAACATATGAAGTTAAATTCCAAAAGTGCTCATGTATGTGTGTAAAGAGGCATGTACAAAGTGAATCCAATAAGAAAATCAAAGTGTAACAACTCCATGCAAGTATGATTAAGACAATCTAAGCATTTAAAATCGTAATCAAATGTCTTAGACATGTGAAATCAAGGAAGAAAGTGGATTCAAACACACCGATGAGCCACACAAAATGTGTAAAACTAAACTACACATAAAAACTGTATCAAATTTTTTTAAATAATTTTTCAAAGACACCGCATTGATAACAAACTCAAAAGGAAAACAAAATCTTTTTGTATTTTTCACTAAAACCTAATAAATGAAAAATCAAAATACAAAAGACTCAAACCACATACAACTAGAAAATACATATAACATGATATATAAAAGTTAGTGTACGAAAACATGCGAACACAATCAACCATTTGATTTAGCATGATAAGTATCATGTGCAAGCATTAGAGAATCAATAAGTCCAACATGTAAAGCCTCCAAATCTAATTTTCTAACCCACATAGGTGTGACATAACACTCTTAGATTTTGGGAACCACGGTGACTATAGACTTAGACTTCCTAGGACCATTTCTAATATCAAAACATGACTAAGGTGACCTTTCCTACCACAATGTGTGCACGTGTAGACACGAGGAATGTTACCCTTGGGTTGAACTTTTCTCACATTCCTAGTAGTGATTGACTCTCTCAAAAGCATGGGTTTGACATTAGTAGCGGAAGCATATGGAATATCAAAGCCAATACCATAATTTTTATCATTGATTTGAACGGTGCCTAATATTTTATCCAACTTTTTTTACCTCAACTCCAAATAAAATTAGACATTACTCGAGTCTATTAATATCTCTTCTAGGTCTATGATCATAAACTCGAGCAAATGATGAGTCTCCTAAAAAACTAGGGACTCCTTCTTTAAAATATCCATTAATCCGTGAAGGTTATCTCTCTCCCCCTTAATAAAGGCAAGCTTATCCCTAAGAGTCTTCTCACATTCCCTACGATCTTCAATAAAAATACTCTCATCATTGACATGCTCTTTCAACCTATCTTCCAACATCAAGTTAGAATTTTTTCAAATTCATTGTTTGCACATACAACTCATGGAAGACAACTTGAAGTTCACTCTCCTCGTCCTCTTCTTCCTCTTCTTCTTATTATTTTCTACTCTCTCATCATCACTCACTTAGTAATCACAAACAATGGCCTCGAAAGTTTCATGCTTAGAGTTCTCTTCATCGAAATATTTTTCATCAAAACTCACATGACTAGCTATGAACACGGTGTAGTTGCACTTAATAAGGGAATTGGGTTCCTCTTTCGATTCACTTATCACTAAGGGTAGCATTGTATACAATCAATTTCTTGCCTTGCTTCCTCATCTTAGTGGGACACTCAGCTTCCCTATGCCCATAACCCTCATAGCTAAAGCATATATCGTACTCATCCATCTAAAATTATAATTATAATTTTGAGGTAATTTCATAGCCTTATGATACTTACTTTTGTCAAACATTTTTTTATCTTTTGATCGATTTTCAAACTTGGGAAATTATTTAAACTTGTTTTCAAGCATGGCCATATCATCAGAATTAATTTCAGACTCATCATTCGAATCACATGTTTCCTTCTTTTGGGCTTTCAAAGCAATGCCCTTATATTTCTTCATCTTTTTGGAGGAAACCATGTCAAGCTCATAAGTTTGAAGATCACTTAAAATCTCTTTGATTTTCATGGAGTCCAAGGTACCAACGAATTCCAAAAATGTCACTTTTAAATTAAATATTTTAGGCAGGGACATTAATATTTTCTTTACTACATGGGTTTAGGGTATTCTCTCTCCCAAGTTATACGACGAGTTCGCAATATCAAATAATCTATCACAGGCCTTCATCAAAGGATTCACTATCTTCCCTCTAATGGTTTCAAAATGAGTGCTGATGTTTTGGACTTTAAAAGCCTTAACAACACTATTACCCTCATGAGTGATTTTGGGTATGTCCCAAGCGTCCTTGGATGATTAACACGTTATAATATGGAGAAAATCCTCCTGTGTGACCGCACAAAATAAAGCATTCAGGCCAGGTAAATTATAGTTGGACAGTTTATGCTCATCCTCACTCTAGGTTTCAACTGGTTTGGGGATACTATAATAACCTACAGAGGATGTGGGTGGGGACCAACCCTTCACAAACACTTGCCATACCCACTCATTTATTGATCGCGGGTGAGCCAAGCATAGTGTAAGTACGCTTGTCGTTGTTATCGATTCACACCCGAAATGCAAAAATCCGAACTATAACTACACTTTTGTTGAGTATAGCGGCTAGTCCGGGTATCAAAAATCCACAAGGAGTGTTTGATAGATGTTAATACATTTAAAACTTCTCAAATAAATGTGTAAAGATGATGATGGTTTAAAAAGGCGAAAAGAAAAAGTTAACTACACTATTTAAAACTAAACAAAGATTAATAAAATGATATTAGGATCACATTCCTACTTTGGATAAACATAACAAATTAAGGATTTTAGTTCAAAAATGCTATTAACCGAGCATATTTAATTAATTATAAACATCAAACATGAAATAAAATTCAAAGATGAAAGATAAAACTTTCAATCGAAAATAATCACAAATGATTAAAATCGCAATATTGATATAAATACTATTGTTGCATGACAAAGGAAGTTAAATTCCTAATATTCCGACTTTAATACATGAGATTTTAATTAAAACCATTTAAACTATAAATTTAGATTTCAAATCTCAACACCCATTGATGGCTGAAATATGATCCCGACCTTCAAACTAGTAACTAAACATAATTAAAACAATTAATACAACTGATTAACAAATGAAAATAATAAATTAAGTAACAAAAAATAATTATCAAAGTTTGGAAACTAATTAACAAAGCAAGAAAATAATAAATATAACTTATATTAATGAGGAAGATGATGAATAGTGCACTGATAAAACCCAAAGAAATCATCCTTAGGAGAGGCAAGCTCCCACCTAAAAATATCCCTCATATCTGACCTAATGTAATAACATCTCACTTACTATTTGTAGTCAGTGAGGAAAAGAAATGAAAGTTAAAGAAAAAAATACAAATTTCGTGCCTGAACAGGTCCGGTTCAAGCCGAAAACCGACACTAGCCGGTTTTACAATATTTGGATCATGCTGACATAGTCTACATGAGGCCTAGTTTCATGCGTTGATACGAAAAAAAATCCATCACTTCCTCATACGGATTCAAAATAACGCACAATAAAAAGCTACGCGAAGATAATTTAATGACTACATGTTGGACGTTTGAAACCATAAAATTGTCTAGTATGCGAAGACCAAACTAACCTTAAAGTTGAAGTAAATGACGAAACTTTTTAAAAACGGCCTTAACTTCCTCATTTGGATCGAAATAACGCATGGTTAGTGGCTACGCGAAGATAATTTGATGATCTACACGTTATTAAATTTATATCATAAACAATATAGAGTTTGAAAAGATCAAATTGCTAGTGAGATTTCATCTTGCGATGAAACTTTCCCGAAATGCAACTAAACTTCACGCTTAGAACCTTAAACCCCACAAAAGCTCAATTATACCTCGCAAAGTATATAAACATCAATAATAGAGATTGTCTAGTTAACACACATATATATAGGAATAAAGGTACCCATGGGGGCTAAAATGTGTATAAAGGGTAATTAAATGCAATAGTTGAGATGAATCACACCTCTTAACTTAGACATTGCTAATCCCTAGCAATGAAATGCAAAGAATAAGACTACAATTATTACCATAAGAGGAAAAAAATTACAAATGAGATGAATGTCACTTTTTCGGGCCAACGATTGTATTATAATATGTAATAAGCCGTTAAACCTCTAGGTTACCCTAGCAGATGAGTTTTGACACCATGCCTAATAAAATACCGGGTGATCAGTCCTATATCAAATAAAAACAAGAATCTCAAATGGTTCATTCTCAGCATAACTGTCGAAAACCAATTAATTACTAATAATCTATTACGGCTGGCGTTAAATTTTAACTTTGTAATCTTTATATCTTAACCACATAATAAATACATTCACACGATAATATAAACCACAACTTAAATGAATAAATAAATAATCTTTATGTACGTATACCACATCTTTTATTCAGGATTTTATACTCCCGGATGATCCATAACTTATTTCACTTCTCATTCTTTATTTCGTCCATATATATGTTTTTCATATCTCATATATATATAAAATATACTATACACATCAATTATATCCATACATATATATATTCCACACTATATAAGTATAATAATCATCCCTCAAAGTTATAACTCAATGGATGCGGTCTCTAGAATGCTATCATCTTCCAGGGAACCCACAGATCATCTTGGGAACCACTGGTCGGGATCTCACACCGACCTGATAAGACATAACACAAATGTATGAGAAGCGGTCATAGTTGCTCACTTGAAAGAGAGACGAATCATACCCAAGACGTATCATGATAAAAATCCACCCCTATGAAAATAACGGGACGACTATGACCTGGGGACTATACTCACCCTGCTCCTCGCGCAACTTCCCATGATAGTACTAGAGGGGTATGTTCCACATAAATATACCACTCACACACAGATATACTTATAATCATATCATACATACAATCTCTATACCTATATATATATATATATATATATATATATATACGGGTATGAGGTCCCCCAGTTTGAGGACCCTGAATCAGGACCATTTTTTTAAAATAGTATAAAAAATATTTGGGAGTTGTTTTTTTTAATGATGTTTAAACATTTCAGTAGAATAAAAAAAAATCAGCTCAAAATATATTTTTCGACTATTTTAAAAAAATCGGTCAAAGTTTGTCAGTTTTTAACAGCTTAAAAACAACTTAAAAACTGACACAGTTTGATCGATTTTTTTTAAATAGAAAAAAAAATCATTTTGAGCTGATTGTTTTTTTTATGGTCCTAGTGAAATGTTTAAAAATCATAAAAAAAATCAGCCCAAAAATATTTTTTTTACTATTTTATAAAATTGATCCTCACTGAGGGTCCTCAAACTAGGACCTCACTTGATCATTTTCCTATATATATGAGGCAGGCTCCTTTGCACACTAAGTTTGCATATGTGCTGGTGCTAGGGATGTGTTTTTTTCTAATATTACGATTTTTTCGATATTCAATCCGATATTTTCCGATTTCGGAATGTATATAAGGTTTCCAATTTCCGATTTTTTCGAAAAAAATCGAACGAAAATTGGAAATAATTCTGAATTTTTGATTTTTTGATTTTTTCGATCCAATTTTTTCGAAACTATGTCAATCTGATTTTTTCGAATTATTTTCAATCTTTTCTGAAATATTTTTTGATTTTCAATTTTTCAATTTTTTAAGCATTCTCTTGTGTCCCACATCGGATAGGAAAGGAAGAGTGCCCCAAAAAGTCCTCTATAAAAGGAGAATATCCCTCTATCCTCTACACAAATGAAAAAATTGTTAAATCCTTATATATTTACATGTTGGGTTAAATCTTTTTCTTTTCAATTTCTTTAAAATGAAAATTTTGAGAAATCAAAAATCCTATATTAATTTTTTTGAATTTTTTGAATTTCCAAAAATTTCTAAATTTTTAGTATATTTTTTGAATTTTCGATTTTAGGATTTTCCCGAATTCAAAAACTTTTTTGATTTTTCGAAAAATTTGGATAGGAAATCGGAACAAATATTTTATTTTCGAAAAAATCGGAATTTTTTCCGAATGGTCATTTTCCGATCCAATCCGGCCGAAACGCAGCCCTAGCTCGCACACACCTATTTTTTTAAAATATTAAAAAATATATTTTTGAGTTAATTTTTTATATGTGATATTTAAACATTTCAATGGACCCATATAAAAAAATCAACTCAAAAATGTTTTTTTTTTGCTATTTTAAAAAAATCGGTCAAACTTTTACCGCTTTTAAGTGCTTTAAAAACTGTGAATGTTTGACTGATTTTTTTAAAATAGCAAAAAAAAAACATTTTTTGAACTAATTTTTTAAATGGATTCCTTGAAATGTTTAAATATCATAGAAAAAATAGCTCGGAAATATTTTTTTTTACTATTTTAAAAAAATAATGCGCAAACATAGTGTGCAAACTTAATGTTCATAGGAGTGTGGCTCATATATATATATATATATATATATATATATCATCATCATCAAATCCGGCTATTCCTGCCTATGATTCCGAATATATAAATTCGTATAACTTTATAAGTATTCACACCATTATTTTATTCCCATAAGTATTCACTCACTTATGATATAAATATCACCTTTATTTATTCTGAATGTTAGCTCCCCACGTCTAACTAATATTATAATTTCATCATGCTCGTACATTTGGATTTACTCACATATATTTGGCATACGTATATATTCTACACGCATAAACATATATACCCGCCGAAATAACTTTCCCCAAGTGTCGCTCACCCTAATCACTCATCCAATTTATTCCCCGGATTTTATTCTCACTAACCCGAGATTTATACATCACTATTTTCATCACTTAGACGTCCTCACACTCAATATAAGATCCCCTATTATTTATCTTCAAAAGGAATACGCCGTTAATCCCTTTAGGCCAGGAAAAACCTCTCAAATTTTCTGCCAAAACCAAACTGAACCCATGTCCCCAAAAACGAACCGATCCGATTCCAAACAAACGAACCGAAACGATAACACCAAAAATGAACCGCTCCGGTTCTAAAGAAATAAAATAAACTGAACCAAATTCGGGTCGGTTCCATGTGAACAGTTTTGTTCTCTACCAGCTAATCTTCTTCTACACCTCCAAAAATCACTCCAACCCTCATACAACCCAAAATTTATGGTCTCCAACCTCATCCACCATCAATATATTCATCTACACACTAATTTATTCTTGGGATTCATCAAGTTAGTTACTATTTAACCCTCTCTTATTTAAACCCTAGTTTTCATTCCACCCTTTCAATTTCTCACCAAAATTTACACCATTAATATGGATTTTAACCTAGATTTCATTTGGAGTTAATAGCACAACAATTTATATGAAACCAATTCTGAAAAACCCATTTTTGATTCAAGAGTCCCAACCCAAATCATATAGTTTTCACATCAACTATAATATGGATTATAAACACACTAAAATGATTAAAGAAAGTCAAACACTTGCCTCGTTGGATAAATCCGGCGACCTCGTGTCGGGAATCCGCTGGAGCTTGGACCAAGTCCTCCTTGTTTCTTACTTTCTTCCTTCCTTCTCTTCCTTCTTCTCTTTTGTTTTCTTTCTTTCCTTTCTCTCGTGTCCTTATAAAAGATAAACAAGGGTTATCCCTTATTAAACTCAAACTTGACTCGTATACACAAATACAAGTCCCTATTGATCCAAAAAGTTCTCGAAACCCAAACACTACCCCCGGGTACCTTATTCTCAATATCTCGACCCTTTTGAGACCAACCATGCAATCGAAATTCCCATCCATGTCATTTATCAAAAATTTACTTTTATATCTCCAATACAACTCCGTGCATATTTTTCCAAGTAAAATATTATTACTTGTCGCTTTGATAAAAATAATCCAACTCATTTACTTATTCTTGTAAGTAAATATAACACACATCATTAATATTTAACTGATACTTCAAATTTTCTTTCACTTAGAATTCTCAAATCATTTTTCTGAATATTAAATTACACCTACTCATGTAATTTAAATATCCATAAAGGTATGGGGTATTACATACTTCCCCCCTTATGAAGGAATTTCATCCTCGAAATTCGCATACAACCGGTACTAAGACTCAGGCTCTTTACAAGATAATATCTTCCAATACTCGAAGTCAATCTCAAAGTAAGGATTAATCACTATAGCCTCAGTTTCATGCTAATCTTGTTAAATTTTCTTCAGATTGATATACTCCATTAGTTATAAAATCTCACCTCAATAATGGTACATCACACATTGTGCTTCTATCAACGACATCCGAACAAGGCGGGCCCATACATCACTGCCCCTATCACCTTAATATTATTAGAAGGCTGCACATCAGTAAGTGCCAACTTCACGTATCCTTTCCAACAATTTGTGGTTACACCACTTCTAATTGTGAATTACCCTAAAATTACCTTATCTAACTAGGGCACCCATACACCTTATATCCATGCTTATCCGCACAATTGTTACATGACTCAACCAACCTTAAATCGTAATATAACTTTCAACTCACAGTTATAACTATATACTTGTATAATGACCGAGGTACTAGACTCGTGGACTAATGACCAAACATCTCCCCACTTTCGACGTTGAGCTAAGTTTCATGCGTGGGACGACTCGCAAAACAAATACAAACAAGAAACCTTCCCTGATACACTACTACCTAACATTGTCGATCGTCGAAATTCGTTAGGCCCTTAGTCCATTGCATGTACCCCTAAATTCCTGTCCCTTAACATAAGAGTATACTCATCCACTCTCATACTACAAAAGACAACACACATCACAACGCTCTTACTATCACAAGTTTCTTAGCATGATTTTTTTTACGAGTTATATCTCCTCGCTCAATAATAAACTCAATATGCCACGAATCCTATCAGTAAAGTCCCTATTCACCGGGATCAAACATCTCGAGACTCTCCAAAATCTCTATTATCATATAATATAAATGGGAGCTCGACCATCTTACAGGTGAGGTATCGCCAAAAACACAAATCCTGCCCTATAGCAGCAAACACGATAGCCTAGCAATAATATCCCGCTATCGATCCAACCATTTCTATCCATATCATAACTAGTATAATAGCATACTTGTATAACACATCACTAAAATGAGTAATCTCAATAAAGATATATACAACTAAAAAATCATCCGCTTCCACGCAGATGAAAGCAAAGATAACCCTGCTATATCATGAAAAATATATAAGAATAATAATGTTATCGATATACGCACCAAACTCGTCTCACAAGCGAATCTAGCACTAATCAAATTATCGTGACTCGCTAATGTCACATGCAGCATATTTCATTCACCCTGGATGCTCAAATGGTTTCAAGACACAAGTCACTTGTCCGAACCGAACTAAAAACTATTTTAATCATTGCCCCTACTAGGCACCATACTTTTGTCCATTTACTCGCTTAGGGTAATTCAATGCATGTGGTCCTACTCTCCACATAAGAAATCTCTCTCTATAATCCCCTATCCCTGGCCATACTGACCGTATTAGGGTTGTTCTTCTCTCGAACCCTGGTAGCCTCGAACCTGATGGCTAGGCCCGTTGTTCCCTTGGCTCCACTGACCCTAAGGAACACAATTCTATCTTAACCAACCCTAGCTGAATCCACCATCATTCGGTAGGAATTCAACTATCTAAATCCTTTAAATAGGTCCCCTGATAAGTCTCTCCCTGTGGCATTTCACTAGCACCATTTCCTCTGGTCTTAATCCCTGACTAAATACTTGAACTTTTTTAACTCTCTTCTCAAAGAAACATTAATATCATCACTAAAAAAACCACAACATAACCCACCTAAGGAATCTTTTCTTCATTGTACCTACCTGTTCGGGTACAAAGTTCGCTAGACAAATAAATTCTTCTCCTTCACCAATTGGGCCTCTGTTCGGCCTTCCTGTAATAATTCTAGAATTTCATTCACATCTCCTCCTGAACATCAGATTAAGGAACTTACGATCAACCCGTACCTAAGTTCCTTCCATTATCATAACATTTCACTTTTTAAAATATGGTGGTTGACTCCCACCATTATAATTTTGCTCCTATGAGCCAGTAAAAACTTTACCCCAATTTTCACTTCCGGTTATCCCACACTCTACGATGTACCCAAGCCTCGGGATATCTTACATCCATTGGCTAACACATAAAATCTCCGCATTTATTAAAATTTTAATGAATGGTCCTCTTCAACGACCCCTCTGACTCTCTCCCATTTTAATGACATTGGATGAGTCTAATCTAGCACCACTTTCTGCAATAGAGGTACTTAAAATATATCTATGGCAACCTAGCAGCCCTGACAGCCCCAACTTTCCAAGAAACAATAAGGGTGACCTTGACTATAGTCATCATCCCCGAAATATTCTACAACTGCAACTGAGCCACGCCTCCTCCTGTCCTCCCAACGGCCTTCACTGGTCGTCCTTCGTGTGTCGACATACGAACACACCCGAATGCATATAAGATTCACTAATATTTATGCCTTATAGCAGGAGAATGAAATCTCATCATAGGAATCAACAATCCTAAACATACGACACTATATCAAATAGAAAGTGACGCTAAAAACGTAGTACGCCCGCACAGATCCTAAGGACACTAGAACCTGATGCTCTAATACCACATGTGATACCCCACCTAATAAAATACCAGATGATCAGTCCTATATGAAATTAAAACAGGAATCTCAAATGGTTCATTCTCAGCATCACTGTCAAAAACTAATTAATTACTCATAACCTATTAGGCCCAGTGTCAAATTTTAACTTTCTAATATTTATATCTTAACCACACAATGAATCCATTCTCACAATAATATAAACAACAACTTAAATGAATAAATAAATATTCGAAAACTCTCAATAAGGCATTTATACAACCATCTCCAACGTATGAAACTAAAAATGCCGAAAATAAAATAAATGACATAAGTTGGGCAACATTCCCATGTATTAATTACAATACCTCCTATCTAGATCACAAAGATGGAAGTATCTAAAACAATTACTATCAACATCCACAGCTGAAGCAGCAACGTCTGACTCGAAAGAATTTTCATCCAGTCGTCCCTGTGTCTAGGCATCTAAAAGGTTTTTAAAATATTTGAAAAGGGTTAGAGTCCAAAACCTTTTAGAAAAATATTTAGCAAGTGTTTAAAATACATTAATATTCAAACTATGATTTTCCCCATATTTAAACTGGTATCGAACTCACCTGAGATACCCCTCACCTCTCATCTAGCAGTGCACACCTAACACATGTATTTTAAAGTGTTTTTCTACCAATTAGTCCAATTTACTAAGTATTTAGTTTAATAGGTCATAACATTTTTTTTGGCTCCATTAATTTTTGTTCGAATAGGTCCTATTTGTAAACCTACAGTGAATATTCACTATATGCACAATAGGACCAATTAAGAAAAAAATGTTACAATATGACTTATTAGGAAACTTCCCATGTAAATATGATTTTATAGGAAGATCTCCTATTTAAACACCCCTAGTTATGCTATCCAGCCTAACTAGCATCTCACCAAATCATATGAACACCCATACGCTATCTCAATAACCCGCATAAATAATATCCTAAGCTTTTGCCCACTATGCATTATATTATTCTCGCTTGTAATTCATCCGTTCATTATAAATAATTTTCACTAGTTATCTTACACTATTCACACTTTAGTCTTACCAATTTCATATATAATATTCTCATCTTTATATACGTATAGCACATCTTTTATTCCGAATTTTATACTTCTGGATGATCCAGAAATTATTTCACTTTTCATTCTTTATTTTGTCCATATATATGTTTTTCACATCTTATATATATATATATATATATATATATATATATATATATATATATATATATATATATATATACATCAAGTATATCCATACTTATATATCCCACACTATATAAGTATAATAACCATCCCTCAGAACTATAACTCAATGGATGCGGTCTCTAGAATGCTATCATCTTCCAGGGAACCCACACATCATCCTGGGAACCACCGGTCGGGATCTCACACCGACCTCATAAAACATAACACAAAGGTAGTTCCTCACCTGAAAGTGAGACGAATCATACCTAAGATGTCTCACCCATGATAAAAGCCACCCCTCCTAAAATAACTTGAAGACTATGACCTGGGGACTATACTCACCTTGCTCCTCAAGCCAGGGGATTCACCCACATCGCGCAACTTCCCATGATAGCACTATAGGGGTATGTTCCACATAAATATACCATTCACACACAGATATATTTATAACCATATCATAGATACAATCTCTATACCCGTATATATATGTATGTATATCATCAAATCCGGTTGTTCCTGCCTATCATCCCGAATATATCAATTCATCTAACTTTATAAGTATTCACACCCTTATAGTATTCCCATAATTATTCACTCACTTATGATACAAACATCACCTTTATTTCTTCCGAATGTTAGCTCACCACGTCAAACAATTATTCTAATTTCATCCTACTCGCACATTCGGATTTACTCACATATATTTGTCTTACATATATATTCTACATGCATAAATATATATACCTGTCGAAATAACTTTCCCCGAGTCTCGCTCACCCTAATCACTCATCCAATTATTCCCGAAATTTTATTCTCACTAACCCGAGATTTATACATCACCATTTTCATCACTTAGAGGTCCTCACACTCAATATAGGATCCCCTATTATTTATCTTCTAAAGGAATTCTTCTTTAATCCCTTTAGGCCAGGAAAAACCTCTCAAATTTTTCTGCTAAAATCGAACGGAATCTATGGCCCCAAAAACGAACTGATCCGGTTCTAAAAAATGAACCGAATTGATAACAACAAAAATGAATCGATCCGGTTCCAAAGAAATAAAACGAACCGAACCACATCTGGACTGGATCTATGTGAACAGTTTTTTGTTCTCTGTGAGTTTATCTTCTTCTACACCTCCAAAAATCATTCCAACCCTCATCCAACCCAAAATTTATGGTCTCCAACCTCATCAACCATTAATATATTCAGCTGCACACTAATTTATTCTTGGGATTCCTAAAGTTAGTTTTGATTTAACCCCATCTTAATTAAACCCTAGTTTTCATTCCGCCCTTTCAATTTCTCACCAAAATTTATACCATTAACATGGATTTTAACCTAGATTTCATATGGAGTTAATATCCCAACAATTTATATGAAATCAATTCTCAAAAACCCATTTTTGATTCAAGAATCCCAACCCAAATCATATAGTTTTCACATTAACTATAATATGGATTATAAACATACTAAAATGATTAAAGCAAGTCAAACACTTGCCTTATTGGATAAATCCGACAACTTCATGTCGGGAATCCGCCAGAGCTTGGCCTGAGTCCTCCTCTTTTCTTACTTTCTTCCTTCCTTCTCTTGTTTCTTCTCTTTCTTTTTTCTCTTTCCTTTCCCTCGTGCCCCTATAAGAAATAAATAAGAGTTATTCCTTATTAAAACCAAAATTAACTCATATACACAAATGTAAGTCCCTACCAATCCAAAAAGTCCCCGGAACCCAAACACTACCCTCGTGTACTCTATTCTAACTATCTCGACCCTTCTAAGACCAACCTTGCACTCGAAATTCCCATCCAAGTCACTTATCAAAAATTTACCTTTATAAATCAAATTCAACTCCGCACGTATTTTTTCGAGTAAAATATTATTACTTGTCATTTTGCCCAACTGGGGCACGATATAAAAATAATCCAACTTATTTACGTATTCCTGTATGTAAATATATCACACATCATTAATATAAACTCGCAGTTGAAATTTTCTTTCGCTTAAAATTCTCAAATCATTTCTCTGAATATTAAATAGCACCCACTCATGTAATTTAAATATTCATAAAGGTATGGGGTGTTACACGAGTGTTATCTCATGGGGGTTTTTAGGGATGAAACCCATAAACATCCAGTTTTCTCAAAAAGTATGCCCAAATAATAATGCAACAAGCCCAAGAATAACGAAAAAGATTTTAAAAATTTATTTAACAGTAACATTACAGAATGAACTTCATATAATTAGAAGCTTAAGTGTGGAAGGAAAAACAGGCACATGAAATATTGATTTGGTAAAACTTTTTTAAACTAGATAAACATTGAAGCGTGCAATTCAAATTTCTATGGTGTATAAATCTCTGTGAAATGGGGTGTAACACACATGGCATATGCATTCATAAAGTGTAAATGTAAATGGAAACTAGACCGCACACATCATCTATAACACCCCGTGCTTTTTAAAACATAAAAACATGTTAGGAATTTGAATATCGGGTAAAAATAAATTTTTGGAAATTAATTATTTAATATTTAAAAATGGTTAATCTTGATTTATATGAAAAAGCATTTTTATCGAAATTGGAATTGGATTGAAATTAGGAGAGTTTTGAGTTTTATATAAAATAGGGGAAATTTCTAATTCAAGGGATCCAAACCGGTTCACAGGGAGGGGCAAACCGATTCGCTTGGACTGTTTTGAAAAAATGACACTATTTTTTAGAATTTATATAGAACTCAAATTCCTTTCTTCTCCTATAATATAAAGGTATGGGTTTAGGATTTTTCAAATATATTTTTGACTTCTAAAAAATAATTAGCCTCCCATAATTTCATTCTCTCTCTTCTACAAAACCTAAACACTATTTAAATCAACTTTCAACCAAAGATTTAGAGAGTTAAACCAGGTTTTCTCAAGATCGTTCAAGAATTTATTTTATTGTTTTCTCAAGAGGAACATAACCATCCAATCAAATTCTTCAAATGATTTTTGCAGGCACGAATACTTTTACTATTCTCCTTTAGTATTATGTGTTTTAAATGTTGCCTAAACACTGATAATTATTATTATCGTAAAATTAATTAGGGAAAATGAAACTAAAGTTGAGATTGATTTTATTCAAATCTTTAATACGAATTAGTATTCAAAACCCTTGTATGCTTAAATTAGAGGTTGGGATTCCATTAGAATTTATGACGTTTGCATTAGAATAAATTGTAGGGATGTTATAAATTTTTTTCGACTTGCAAAATCACGTTATTTATGTGCATCTTGCAGAATAGTGATTTATTGTTATAAGCTCCCAAAAATATGCATGTGAATGGAAATATGATAAATTGATTAGAAAATGAATTATTTAATTAATATAAAAATTAAAAGTACATAATTTGGATAAATAGTGATCTTGCAATTAATTTGAAGAACTATTGTGATAAGTTGAAAATATGCCATATGTGATTTGTTAATTGTAGTGAAAATTTTACACCATGGAGACGACGAGATTGTTGGGGTAGTTAGTCCTCTCACCTTATTTTTAGGTTGCTTGTTAGGTTCATGACTAGTAGATAGGCCTTAGTTTTCTATAACACTTTCAAGGTATGAGACTAGGTAGTTTATTTTTACTCGCATTGATAGTATATATATTGTTTAATTTAAAATACTCTATTATGATGTTTATCATGTATAATGCTATTGTCTGGATTTACGGACCCTAATTGGAAGGAGTAGTTAGTAGTCATGCAGTGAAATCTGCCACTGGAGTAGTTGCATATGATGAATTGGAGATGTTTGGAGTGCAACTAGAGTTTTATTTTATTTCTTTTGCAGTTTAAATAATTTTTCCATTTCGTCGTTGCAATATGAGATTGTTATTTATGGTTTTGGTGGGCCTATCGGTTCCATAATTATTTATAATTTTCAGTCAGATAATTATTATTGGATTATTTCATTTGAGTTTTTGTGGTGACAAGAAATCTCAATACAAATTATAAGTAAATGCAATCACCAGAAAAATAAAGAACAAGAATAAGAATAATCATAATCACACACAACACAATATGTACGTGGTTCGGGAAATTGCCTACGTCCATGGTGGTGCTCTCAGTTTGTATTTCTCTTTTCTCCAGAGGAGTATTTTCTGTTACATAACCTTTGCCCCGGGCCAGGGGTACCATATATATATATATATATATATATATATATATGAAAATTAAGAGAGTGGACATGTTGGATACCAACACGCTAACCCTCTATCCCTTGAATATCTCCTTCGAGATTTTAAGGATATATCGGGTAATTTATTGTTAACCATCTTGAGGCTTTTAAGTTTGGGTCGGGTGCTACCTATTTTTAATAGTGCTTGGTCTGGCTACTCCTTTGGACCTGCAAAGAGGGAAGTGGTACCCAGAATTGCCCCTAAAATTTTTGGGCCATAATTTTGGCTCAAGAGTTTTAAATAATGACCTTTATTGTGCCCGGATGACGCTGTTGTGAATTGCGTGAGGTTTGGTTGTGAATTGCATGAGGTTTGGGGAGCGCAGCGTCTTCTCATTAAGGATTTAGGCAAAAAATATTCTTCAGTTAGTGTGAACCATCACTAGAAGGGTTTAAATTGTTGAGTTGAACTGATCTTTGATATTGCTTCATAATCTCAAATTCTCGAAACGTTCCTTGCACTTTAGTGTCCCCTATTTCTCCCAGGCTCTGTCTTTCATCATCTTCAAGTCATCTTTAACTCTACATCTCTCTCTGCCTATGGATTTGCATCGTGTCAGGCTGAATATTATTTTATAAGGCTCCAAACTTCTTTTTCTTTCTTTGTTGTTGCTGTTAGGGTTTATTTATGGCCAAAATAGGTAATAGATCTGTCTACGAGTTTGGGGAGTTCTATAACATCCCCAAGTGGGTGGACATTGAATGTGCCCCTTTTCCTCACAATATTTGAGACATTGAGGACGGGCATTGGACTCACGTTCTTTCGTTATCTCAGGGGGTCTAACGTTTCCCCCGAATTGCCTATTTTTACACTTTGTAGTTATTTATACATAGTCCCTGCCAAATGTTCTCCAAATATTTGGAAAATTGTTAACGGCGTATATAGGATCAACCAGCTCGATGACACCAATTTAGGTCTCGCTGAAATCTGCTATTATTATACCTTTTCTCGAACGAGCTCGGGTCTCCTTTATTTGAAAGCTAGGAGTCACTACAAAAAAAATAAGCTTTTGAGACGGTGGCCTAATAGTCCCAAAAGATGGTTTATCCGTCTCAAATACTTTTTGGGACGCTATTTGGGACGGCTAGGAGGGGTCTTTTTGATAGGGGGATATAAATACTTTTTATGATGCCATAGTCGTCTCAAAAGAGTTTTTTGAGACGGGAACAAATCCGTCTCAAAAGCTCACCATTTTATATGAGCCTTTTGAGACGCCAAGAGAGCTGTCCCAAAAGAGTGCTTTTAAGACGGGAATTAATCTATCTCAAAAGGTTACTATTTTTGAGGCGGCAACATAGTCGTCTTTAATATATTTTTGGGACAGTTTTAACCATCCCAAAAGAAGTGAAAGGATCTTAAAATTTTTGCACCAATATATTGTGAACAATAAAATCTACCACTAAAGTTTAATATATGATTGAATTATATTTGAGACAACACAAAACAACGAATAATCATAAAATGTAATACATAAAATGATTTTCAACCAACACAACGAATCATTTTCATTCAACAATAGTTAGAGTTCTTACAAGCATCTTCAAATATTCATCAAAACAAAAATGATAATACTAAGTTCAAATATTCGACTTGACAACATAATACATTAATTTTTTATACTCCAAAACATGAAATGATTTTATCAAAGTAATCCTGCAGTCTTAAAGCGTACAACCTCCAAAATCACTGATTATCATTGCATGTTCTACAAAAATTATCACCTGCAAAAAAAAATTAGTGTCAATTATGTCAAAATTAATATCCCACTCGGCAATAATAGAATGTGCAATGAATCAATGTAGTATATTCTCATCACAAACAATATAAATATCTAACTACTATTATTTTTTTTAAATTCGGCAGAGTCTCCTTTGTTTATTCATGAAAACCACAGGTAGCCAACCTGTTTTAAACACTAAAATTGATTCTACGAATATAAACCAACAAACAAAAACTTCTGACCACCATCACAACAAATTTTCACCAACACCATTGAAAATTTAACTTCAAAAGAGAATTTTCCACCTGAAAATCTCTCACTGTAAATAAGTAATCATATGTATGAAATATATATTATTACCTAGTCGGTCTGAATTGTTGAGGTGATGGAAGCATGAAGTGAATGTAAGATCTAAACTCATGTCCTAAGTAGAGTTTCGAATTGGCAAGTAGAATTGAAACATATGTATGTGTATGAATTGGGAAGTAGAGTTTTGATAGAGTTTTGAACATACTTGGTTGACCATCTTATACTTTTTCAGTAGTACTTCCCAATAAGAGAATCAAAGAATTAGGCGACAATGCGATAAACTTTGAATCAAAAGAATTAGTAGCACTGACCATCTTATACTTGTTTAGTAGCACACATATTCAGTAGCATTGCCCATCAGTAGCACTGCCCATATTATACTTGTTCAATAGCACACCTGTTCAGCAACACACCTGGTTGCACTGCCCATCTTACAACATGTTATCCAAATTGACATTCAATTATCAATTCAAGAATGCCTATTCGGTGTGCCACACGTACATAATGTCCTAAGTACGAGTTTTGTGAATAATTATACATGGAGTTTGTCTACATTTTAGGCACAGATGGTTAAATATAAAACACTCCAATGCGTATTGAAATATGGATGAAAACAACAAACCTTATTTTTGCCAGCACTGGTTTGGGTAGCAGTGCCATCAGCAGCCATCTCAGACTCTGGCTTGAGGTCAACCTTGACATCAACCACTATGCTCTTGCTCTCCTAATTCCAAATCTTGATACTCTATTTAGTTGCGGCAAAAGGCTAGTACCTGTTAGGGATAAAGTGTTGAAAACATATTAATTGTTTATTATTTTTTTTACTAAAAAATATTATTATTTTCCCATTTAAGAAATAGACTAACTGCCTCAACATTTTAACAACTAAATGCAGACCTAAACCCCCTTTGCACTAAATGAAGAACTAGAACTAGACTCTCCCAAAAGGCGAGGGGGATGGGATAAGCCGTATTTTCCTTGGACTTCACCTTGGGCCGTACTTGAAGGCTTTATAGGACTGCGTTCACTCATGAGTTTAAGGACTCTTTTTGCTTTGGAAAGGTTATTATGCACTTCAAAGATGTCGGATGATTTGGCACTATCTATAACTTCTAGATATATAGAGAATGCTTGTAATGACGAGATCGATGAATTGTATTCAACTGAGTAAAGTCCATTTTTGAATGGTGCAAGATTGAAGATCGACTTCTTCTCTTGGTGTCCGTCCTGAACGAAAGTTCAAGATAATCTGAGGTAGATCAAGATATAGATGGCCTAATCTTTTTGCTTTGGTCTTGATCAGTGATAACCCATAGTTTGCAAACAACATCCCAACCTACACAATCACAATATCCACCAGATCTCCATCGGGTTATCAATTGGGGAGGGCACCCCTTTGGTAGGTAACCTATGAATACCACCCGGAAGAATGACTATTGTTCTTTTAGGATTTGCATTTTCACCAATAAACCCGTTTGGCATGTAATGATTATTTTTATCACTCTCATCTCCACCGTCACTTTTCTCACTTGGATCCTTCACAACAATGGCAGCTCCTCCCTGTATGGCACCAACTCGGGTGTTTCCTTATCTTTCTGTCCAGGGTCAACACTGTACAAATTTGACTCTCTCACAATATATTGGTCTTGAATATATGAGATGGAAACCTTAATATAGCCCCCCATGTTATAGCCAAAGCCACAAGCTTTCCCTTTATAACCTTGATTTATCCACCCCCCGATCTTCCTCTTAATTTCATTAACAGAGTAGAAGGTGTAAATCAGGGTGGAATTGTCCTTCTCAGATATCGGTGATTTTTCACTGAGGCAGCAAGGATGTCACTACTATTATCAACAAAAAGATTAAATAAAGGGAATCCATTTTTAATTATAATCTGCAGAAGAGCCTGAATACTTGATGAATCATGCTTCTTATTCTGAGGCAATTCACTCACAGAATCCGAATGTACATTTGATGGTTGAGCGGTCTCAGCTGAATGGGTTCCCTTAGGCTTCAGCAGTGGGTCCAGTAATCTTCTCAGAGAGATGGATTTGGATATGTTACTAGAATTGGGCTTTTGACCATAAAAACTGTCCAAACCAGCAGAACCTTCAGACCTTATTGGGCCCGACATGTAAACATGTTGAATTACGAAGCAATGAAGTCGACCAATAACCTGAGTCAAACTTAATTTCTGCACGAGAAGCTGAAGCTGCCCAGCCACCAGTTTGTTTGGGCGCAACAGCAGTCCCATCTGGCATGGCTTGAATCCTATCTGGCAGTGCGGGGCCAAATCATTACGGGCATCAAATTCTTCAGGTGAAATCCCTTTAACCTGTAGCAGAATAAAATATCAAAGGAAAGCGATCCAATAGTATTCAGTTTAATGCTTATTAAGCTAGCCAACAGCGAAACCTGGCGATGGTAGTAATTATAATCTTTCACATTTCAAAACTCATGTATCATTAAAATAATGGGAATTACAAATTTATAACCATATTTATCTATGATTATGAAATTCTAAAGTTACTAATACTGCATTGAAAATAACATACCAAAAATACCCTACTAAGCTCCAAACGTTGTAAAACTCTTGGGTGCCAAATCCAAAACAACCCCAAGTATTATTTATTATTTTTTTACATTTTGTAGTCATAACTCATGATATTATTCACAATACATTATATGATATGCGATTCGGAGGGCTTTTTATACGCGATACGATACAAGATTTGACAACTATAATTTTTAAAACTTCAGATTTATAAAAAGAAGAAAATCAACTTCTAAGAACCACGCCTGTTTACAGAAAAATGATTAACAAAATGAGCTGATCCTTAACATGTAATGTTTATGAATGCGAAAAAGGTTGTTATTAACTTCTTCTGAAGATCAGCAAGTAGCTTAGTAGTTCTCAGCTAGCATTTAGCAGTGAAGAAAATATTCAAGCCCTAGTTGGGCTCAAGAATTTAAAACTTTAACCAATGGCATTGCTGTTAAAAGCACACAATTTTTCTATACCCAACACCCTGTAGTGCTTGAAAATGATTGCATATATTTTTTTGAGAACAGTACTGTGGTGTTAGTAACAAAAAAATTGGATGCCTTTAACAGCACCCTTAGAAGATTGCTTCTGGTTGGGGCATAGAAAAAACAACTGATAACCTAGGAGCCATTAAAAAACACTTTGGAAGGAAAATAAATCCAAAAATATATCTCACCAGAAAAATCAAAACAATCAAACTATTATGAAAGATATAATGTTGAGAAGTATTCACACTATTCAGAGTTAAGTTGTGTTCACTACTGTAGCTAAAATCACATGACTACAAAATTTGATTTCAAATAGGTGAAGATGCCTTTCACTTTTACTTATCACTTATAAAAAATAAAAAATAAAAAACAGCCGAGACCAAATAAGGGCTATATATAAATAATCCTGCAGAGTATTGCCTGGAGTTAGAAAAACAACAGAGCATGACAACCATATGAAGGTATACAATTAGATAAATAAGCAGAAGCACACATATTGTCCCCGCAATCTGAAAAACTCAATACTATCTTCAAATGTAAGACTGTCAGTCTGTCACTGAGTCAGATTAGAACGTTAACCTTATTTTCAATATAACTAGAGGAAAAGAAAAAAATGGTGGTAAGGTTTATAAGAAAATGAAATATGTACCTATTTCACAGCTGTTGAATGCTAGTACAACATTTGCAAATGCTGAGCCATCAAAACCAATCCAAAAGATAGAGTAATCATATACTTTGTGATCTTCAGGTATACTCCAATTCAAGCCCCCAATCTTATATCTCTTACCAGCTACCTTGGCACAAATTTCATTAGCATGCCCATCGGAGTTTTCAGATTTTTCCAAAGGATTCGTAACTAAACACATAACATCAGCATAATGAAGGACTAATCCGGTTGTGGATCCACATAACTTCGACAATTCAATTGTTGTTGCTTATTTAATATCCTGTACTGCATGAGCATATTCTAGTCCGAAGAGGACATGTGAATTAAGGGGAGAGAAATAAGGCCAGTCATTAAAAAGACAAGACCATTAACCTTTAAAAAAAAGAAAAGAACCAGCTCTTGCAGCAGCACGATACACTGAACTTGACTTAACTCATCAATAGCACACAAGAATCAACTTTTAATCCAACAATAAACCTTTCTCAAAAAATAGTAATGACATATATGAGGCCATTACATCAATATATCTAGGTTATCTTGCTAGCCAAGATAACCATAGAGAGAAAAAGAGACTAAAGAGGATGGTAAAGGAATTTACCTCTCTACACCGAAGCTAATAAAGAAGTATTAGATAAAATGCTAAAAGGGCAGGGGACCACTAAGATAGCACTACCTTGAAACATTACAAATAAGCCCACACTCCTTAATCTTACATCCGAACATAATCAACTATCAACAGGTTGGCAGTGAAGAAACATAAATGGATTTTAACTAGATACAAAAACAAAATAAAAGGCACTTTATGAAAGATAAGATCACTCCCATTTGGGAGACTATAATTCTAGATTAAATTGAAAGGCTGGTGTAAGAATTAAGTGTGCCATAATATCTCAGCATTCGTATGTGTACCAACAAGAGATATATCAATCCTAAACTGCCGACTTCAAGTCAATTTAGTGTGTCCATGAATGGACCCCTTTATGGTGCAAATTGCAATTGCCACATGGTTTCTGAGCACAAGGGAGATAATTGCTCTAAGAAACCTAATCTAAAACAAAAATGGAGGAAAAAAGGTGGTAATACCACTAGCCTCTAGACAATAAAAAACCACAGATACGATTGATCAGCCGCTACATGCTTCTATCCCTATAAAGCAGATATTTCAGGGGGGGTGAAGGCACATTACTTCAGGTCTCAAGGATAAAGGTCCGAATAGAGTTAATGAAACATATCTCATTTCCTCAACTCCCGATGTTTCTGATGTCCCTGTTCCAGTTGTTATACATCACTCAATATCAATAGTTCTAGCTACTAATTATTTCTCTCAATAAAGCAATACAGTCTAGGAAAAAGATCTTAAAAAAATATACCCAAAAAAAAAATTCTCTCAATAAAGCAATGCTTCTAATGACGATAACGAAGAGATTGTATGGTTTGGGTCCGGGGAAAGAAAAAGAAAGGTAACTTCATAGCTTGGCTTGGAGAACACTTGTTTTAAGGTTGCTAATTTTACGGCCTAAATGTTGAACCCATGTTTTTTCCAATCCGATAATGAAGTTTCCTTCTCTATTGTAGTAATTTGATCCGACTCTTTCCTTTTGCCTCTATCTTATCTAAGAATAATTTCTCCTTTGAAGAGTTTTAAAATCTTAAGTTGCATGAATTTTCCTCTAAAAGGTCCTTCTTCATAAGATGAATCATGATGATAACCATGTGAAATGGGTTGCTTCTTCCGAGGAGTAAGGCTTTTGGTCTGAGATGTAATTGAATTTGTAGAGGAATTGTAATACTGGCAAACGTAATGGAAGCAATTGTGATTTCTAAGATGTGAAATAAATAAGCAACTCATCTCACCCTAAAGTTAAATATCTCAAAGGTATTATTAACTTTGATCAAATGAGTCACTAGAAAGAGTTGATTATTTTATAGTATGTACGCTTTGTATGCAAGGCCTTAAAACTTAATCCACTTAAGAGTTTGGCCACTCCAAAGTAAAGAAATGGATTAAAGTGAATATATAAAAAGGAATTTTAACTTCTATACCATCAAATGAACCTATAAAGCTTTCCATCTTTTCAGCAACATTGCCATTAAGAACTTCATCTAAGATGTTGGTTTCCCCCATTTTCCCTTGGATACACTTCGGAGTGCTTATTCATAACAAACCTGAGAGACAATTGACTTGGAGGTCAATTATCAAAACATTCATTTATGCATAAAATTCCATGGAAAAAGTCATCTTAACCAAACAAATATTAGAGTACTCAAAGAAAATGGAACTAATATCCATACATGGAAAATATTATTCCTATAGTGCATGGAACTTTGAAGAGGACATGTCAAATTCCAGATGAGTTTAAGAACGATCCGATGCAACAGAGTAAAGCTGAAAAGTGAAATAACAACCAGCAACGTAATAAGCAACAAAGTAATAAATAATTAATTTTCATCTACAATTAACATAAATACATATAACATTACTGTGAAAAGTGTTTCTTCACCTTTTCCCTCCTCCTTTATCCGGGCTTGGTACCCGAATGCTCATATAAATATTGGCTCCTACATTTATTTTGTTACTCTGGGTTTTCATTGGGAAAGTGTATTTTGTTACTAGCTTTAGAGTTCTTGTTAAAATTTGGAGTTTAGTACTTGATTGAGTTAATTTTTGTCCCATGGCCGTAATAGAAAAAATGGTATGCGTCTTTGGACATGTTTCCTCCGGTTCCTGTAATGTTTTATGTCCCATGGACATAACTTGATTGATTTCAATATTTGAATGTTAACAATTTAAAATTGGAAATTGTAGATTATTGTGCAGACATGAGGATTTCAGATCCATTAAAAATGTCATAGCAAGGATCGAAATTTAGTCAGACCTTCGGTTCAGTGTGTACAATATGGAAACCCTTAAATTGTCAGCAAAATCTATACCCTGACATACAAGATTATTATGATCCATGTATGGAACAGAAGTGAACCTGATTGCATCTGGATGGAAAAAAAGTATTGGTCTATATTTAACACTTCGTTGGAAATCAACACTCCCTTGTCTTCATTCAACATTTATTTCGATGAATTTAGACCTTGCCCATTTTCTTTTGTCATCCCATCTCATCTCAAGATGATATAAATTTAACTTTTGATTTATGTTGAAAACTCAAGATACCCCTCTTAAGAATTTAAAATTTATTCCACATATATTATCCAAATTTTACATACTAGTTAAAAAAAATTAAATCGCATAAACGATCAATTACAAATAAAATAAAAATGTTGAAATCTTTAAGTAAATAACATTTTTGTTTTCTATTTCCACACAAATGTGAATGAACTTGGTCAATATGACAGAGCGCTTTCCGATGAGCAGGAAGGTACTCTCAAGGGCTGATTACATGAGAGTTAGAAAAAAGAGCTCTGGTTCAAAAAAATTTTATGCCAATGAAATAATAGAACTCATCGACAACATGAAAAATGAGCACTAAATTAGAGTCTAGCAAAGGTAAGCGGGATGGAAATTAAGTAAGGGACAATATTGGTCCTAAATATTGTGGTTGGATTTACTAAATTGTTTATTTGCGTTTTCAATCTATTTGTTGTCTTGAAAATGTTGGAATCTAGACATGTAAAGTGGAATAATTACTTCATTTCAAGAAATTTAGTAAAAGTAGAGTTTTCTTTTATATTAAAAATATGAGAGGCCCCTATGTAAAAAATTTAAAATATATTTACTTATGTTAATTGCTATCATGCATTTTGCACCCTCATGACAGACCATATAAAAAAACCTTATTAACTCACATGTGTTTATTGAATTGAACGGGGGATTGTGCCAAAAAAATTAGGAAAATGTATTTGTTTTTCCATAAATTTTTGTAAATTTGTTGGCACTAAACGCATGCAACACTTAGATGTCATATTGACTTTTAAAATCTAATACAGGTGTTCCCTATATATAGGTAATATCCTTTGCATTGAATAATAACTATAACACGCCCGCGCTTCGCGCGGAGCTAAAACCTAGTTATAATTAATATCGGTACCTACTTATATGAGTCTGGGACTTACCAATTAAATTATCTTCTAAAACTATAATTTCTAATGAACATAGTTATGTAAGGAATTGTTACCATACAGTTTGACCCAAGTGTAAAATTGAGGCTGAATTCTGTGATGTGTTAAATTCATGGGTCTGCCCATGCTTTGCTTCCTCATTTTCAAGATTTCTTTGGTATTGCCATGGGGGAGTTTGTAAGAAGGCCCGACAATTCCTTGTTATCTCATGGCATGTTGTATCTGAATCCGAACCCACCATAGTTCAATGCTAAATTAACCAACAACAAACAGATCAAACCCTAATATCCAAGAAACTCCAAACCACTGAAATTAAACCCCAACTTTAATAAAAAAAAACTAATCAAACCTAAAATAAAAGCCTAAACCTCTAAATTGATTGAGTAAACTCTATATTTTTCTTAGTTTAGCAAATTGGAAGAACAAATTACAGAGGATGTGTGTGTGAGTGCATCTATGTGTGTGTGAGCGCGTATGTGTATGTGTATGTGTGTGTGAGTGCATGAGAGAGAACGAAATACCTGAGGACAAGATCTGCACGCCGGGGCGAGATAGGGTGAGGGCCGGCGCGGGTGAGAGGGAGAGAGGGGAGAGTTGTGGGGGAGGTCATCTGATTTAGGTGGGGAGATTTTTATTTTTTTCAATGTGTTTGGCGGGTGATAAATTTTTTGGGAGGGAAGTAAAAAAAATCCAGCTAAAAAATTACAGCATATGAGACGGGTATACGTTTGCAGTCTCAAAAGGTAAAGCATTTTGAGACGGGTATACATTTGTTGTCTCAAAAGGTATCGTATTTGAGATGGGTATCTATTTGCCGTCTTATTAGGCATATTTTAAAAGACAGTTAAAAAGAGTTGTTTCAAATAATATTAGTTTTTGAGACACCTAATTTCACCCGTCTCATAAACTAGTTTTTAGAGACCAAACTTCAAGCCGTCTTTAAAGTTTGGTCTTAAAAACTACTTTTTTTTGTAGTGAGTACTGATAGGGTGTTGGTAGTCAATCTACCTAGTTACCATAAGGATTATTGGCACGAAGGATTTATCACTAGAAACTGGTACTTCCCTCCCCAGACCGAGGGGATTAGGTACAGGAGGCCTATGATTCCCTTCTTCAGGGAGGAGTACATAGGTAAATATTTTTCTTATATTGCTTATTGATTTCCAATTAGTGTATTATTTCTCTCATGTCTTCTTTTTTCTCTTTTTAGTGAAGGCGAAGAACGTGGAGCCTGATCTCTATGAAATATAGCCTGCTGAGCTACTCAAAGCTTGGAGGATAAAAAATCTTCTAGTTGACGACGAGTATCCAAGGTCGGCTGCGTTCTTGTTAGAGTACAAAAACACAGTCTCCAGCTTCATCGCTCAACCAGTTGACATCATTCCCCACTTTAAAGTCCCAGAAGAAGTTGTTGTCGAGCCAATTTAGTTGGACGAGGAAGAGGGGAGAAGCTCCAGTGATGGTAGAGAGGAACGTGATAGAGGTGGAGTTGAGTGTGATTCTAGTGACGAGAGCCTGGGTTGTGAAGGATCTTCTAGTTTGGAGGATAATTCAGAGAGTTATAGAGAGGAGATTATGGCTCCCCCGAGGAAGATTTTAATCTAGGATAATGATGAGGATAACATTTGTTTGGCTCATAGGTTGAAAAACAAGAAGTCTGGGAGTGGGTACACTACCACTAACTCCCAAACTATGGCTCATAATAGGGAGAGGAAGAAGAAGGAGGAGGCATTGATGAGGGAGAAAGAAAGGAAGAAAGAGGTAGAGATGAAGAGGGTTGAATTGTAGAAGAAGGAGAGAGAAGAAGAGAGGAAGAAAGAAGAAGCGAGGATAAAAAAGGGACAGTCCTTGGTACCCATGTCTACCTTGGCTGAGGGGGATTTCATCGCTCTTACTCCTCAGCTGGCTCCGGTAGTGCTCGAGAGAACAGTCTTGCCAACAGATCGCTAGAGGTCATCAATCATGGGGACTGACCAGTTAGCCCTAAAATCAATTCAGGGGCTAGCCTTGTAGTTTTCTTACTTCTCTGTCGTTTGTGTCTGATTTCACCGTCCTCTATCGCAGCTGTAATGATCTGGCGAGGAAAAACTCTGAGCTAGAGTGAGTGCTACTAGTGCTGCTCAGAAATCTTTTGATATTTCCTTAGATAAAGCTAACAAAGAGAAGGAGGAAGCATCTAAAGAGCTGGAGGAGCTGAGGCGGTCCTATGACATAGTTTGTACAAGCAAGCTGGTGGTGGTTAAGGAGAATAAAGAGCTTGATGAAAAGATGAAAAAGATGGAATCTGAGGCCACCACCATCAAGGAGAGCTCTTAAATGATGGTTGGTTCACGGCATATGAGGATGCTGAGGCTCAAATCGGCTACATCAGCTGGTCTAAGTTCAAGAAAGGTTGGGACAGGGCTTCGCGTGCTGTCGAGGTGGATGTTGATTCCCCTCTATTCGATGAGCACGAACCTAGTCGGAAACTTTTGTAGAGGGCGTGACTCCTCCTGCTACCAATTAAGGTGTTCCAACTGTTCCAACTACTACTAATGGTGCTCCCATCGATCAGGGAATGGTGGTTGTTCCATTCGAGGGAGGTACAAATGAGGTTGCTGTAGATAAGGGGAATAAGCCATCATCCTCAGAGAAGGCTGAGGTTGCCAACTAGACTTTTTAGGGGGCCATTATATTTTTTATATTTCTGTTGTTCTATTTTTCTCACTGATGTAGTTGTACGTGAATTATTTTGGTTTTAATGAAATGAAGTTCTATTCCTTTTCATATACTAATCTATTTATTCTCGATGCTTGTATGATGTGTAGCTTATCGATCTTGACGAGTATATCCTGACCACTTCTCGCTTAGGCCAAATCCTTGGTACTAACGTGAATGACCAAGTTCATCGTGCCTTTATAAAAAATTTCAAATCTTTCAGAGCAAGGAACCAGGATTATAAGCACCAATCCAAGCTGGTCGCCAAGATGAAAGATAGACTTAAGGAGATGAGTGAGATTGGCACCTCTGTTCAAGAAGAGGTCAATGATCTTAAAGTGAAGCTCCTAGAAGCGTCTAAAATCAACATGGTTGGGTGCTCTAATAATAAAATGATACATTAAAGCAAGAGCTCTCCCGCTTGAAGGAGAATGCACCGAGCACAATTTTGTTGCTTATCCAAGGGTCTTCATCATCAATGACACAACGAATTGGAAACCTTCCCAACAGCTCTCAGATGGAGATTTTCGAGATGAAAGGGGATGTCACTCGAGCGTATGTAATTGAGGTCGGGTTTAATGAGATGTTACCAGTTTAAGACAGTTGTTCAAAAATGGTCCTCAATAGGCGTGGGCGAATGGATACGACCAGGGTTGGACTGATGCTCCAACGAAGTTGAAGGAGGTCGAGGAGTTAGATTTCGTAAGAGGGTGGCTGAGTGCCCTCGGGGAGTTACAACTTCCCAAGAACTCTGCTCTCTAGTATAGACATGAAATATTTCCTTCAACTTTGATGCCGAACCCATTCAGAAGGGATGATCTTTGGATTCCTATAGATGCGATCCCAAGACTGCTCCTGGAGCCGAGTTTAGATGAAGTCGAGGAGGAATTCTCTCCTCACCCAAATAATGGCCGAAGAGCACGAGTAGATGACTACCTCGCTCAGCGACCTGGTCCTCATTAGGGTTTGAATCACTTAGAATACGTAACCCTTCGTACATGTAATGATGTAATAAAATATTTATGTTTTGCGCGATTTACCGACTAAACATATGTTGTGTTATTTTTGACTTTATTGATCTCTTGTTCAGTTATATTGGGCTCTTTCAGCTGACTAGATAATACTTATGTAGAGTTAGTTGTAGATTGAGTATCCCCCCAGTCCAGTATGCTTTAAGTATACCATTCTCCCTTACTTTACCTTTTAGGTCTTATCGTCACACTGCCTTCGGCCTAAGTGAGACAATATCGAGGATACACCTGCTATTGGATATTATATCCAAGTAGGATTTTTGGGCCAGACAATGTTGGCGACTAACCTGGGTTGGCCATGTTGCCTAAGGGTCCCTGTAGGGCTTCACGTGTTGCCAGGGGCAAGCTAAGAGGTCATTCGTGTTAATTGACAAATGCCTGAGGAGGGTCATTACATATCAACCCTACTATTTTAACCAATAAGTTGCTTATGATCTTAGTTTTTCAGGTTAAGATGGGAGCATGTAGCTTAGAAAGGGTGCATATACTAAAATATAGTTGAGAAAACCAACAGTTCATAAAATGCCAATGCCAAACAAATCTTATTAATCGGAGAAGAATTGAAAATTCAACATTAAGTTCACAAAAATAAAAAATAAATCTAGAAGTAGAATTTCTTCAAGTTAGCTACATTCCAAGCTCTTGATATCTCCCTGCCCTCCAGTGTTTCTAAGTGGTAGGATCCTTGTAGGTTGTCTCTCATCACCTTGAATGGTCCCTCCTAGTTTGGTCCTAGATTGCTATCCGATGGTTTCACGGCGCTACCAAAAACTTTCCTCATGACGTAATCCCCAACCTGGAATGTTCTTGGATTAACATTTTTGTTATAGTGCTTTGTTAGCTGTTGTTGGTAGGCTGCTAGTTTCACTAGAGCCAATTCCCTTCGCTCGTCGGCTAAGTTAAGTTCAATGAGCAAGGTTGCATCATTTTTTCCTTGGTCGATCAGATTCGACCTCATGGTAGGGAGGCCAGCTTCCAAGGGGATAATTTCCTCCACCCCGTAGGTGAGTGTGAATGGTGTCTCTCCAGT
This sequence comes from Sambucus nigra, assembly GCA_949130495.1. NCBI lineage: Eukaryota > Viridiplantae > Streptophyta > Magnoliopsida > Dipsacales > Adoxaceae > Sambucus > Sambucus nigra. The sequence goes on along the minus strand of OX422214.1, from coordinate 373,787,438 downwards.
TGCTCGCTGGGGTGGTGCGGTAAGCCCATAAGATATGGTGTAGTTCGTTTACCCATTCCCCATTGGCTCATTCTAGACGCTTTTTTAATCCATCGATCACCATCTTGTTGGCAACCTTAGCCTGTCTGTTACTCTGAGGGTATGCCACAGAGCTGAAGTAGTGCCTGATCCCATGGTCACTACAGAAACCTTGGAAGAGGCCACTCTCGAACTGGTTTTCATTGTCAGTGATTATATCCGGGGGATCCCAAAATGAGTGGTGATATTTCTCCAAATGAATCTTATCATGTCTGTGTCTCTGATGTTTGCCAGCATCTCTGCCTCAATCCATTTGGTGAAGTAGTCTGTGGCGACCAAAAGATACTTTTGATTTCTGGCAGCGGTTGGTAGGGGACCCACAATATCCATACCCATTGGGCAAAGGGCCACGGACTGCTAAGTGACTTCAAGTCGCTAGTTGGCTGGTGTTCCATGGGTGCATGCTTTTGGCATTTTTCACACTTTTGAGCATAAATTCCAGCGTCTTTCTGATTGTACGACCACTAGTACCCTTCCTTCATTGCGTTAAAGGCTAGCGACCTTCCTCCAATGTGACTCCCACAAATCCCCTCATGGTCTCACGTAGGACCTGCTCAACGTCCTTTGGATGAACGCACTGAAGGTATGGGCCAGTGAAAGATCTTTCGTAGAGCTTGCCCTCCGAAGATAAGTGAAAGCGGGCAGCTTTGACTCTTATCTAGTGGGTGGTCTTCTTGTCAATTGCAAGGACATCATTCTGCAAGTAATCTTTTATGGGGTCCATCCAACTTGGGGCTATTTCGATCTGGAGAATGTGTTCTGGGTATAGTAGCTTAGTGCTCTTGGTGATGTTTGGTTGTGCGAGGAAATCAATTGGAATTGTCCTCTTTAAGTCGGAGTTGATTGCTGAGCTCAAGGCTGCTAGGGCATCGATATGGTTGTTTTTCCCCCTTGGAAACAGTTGGACATTTATGTGCTCGAAGTAGGCCATTGACCTCTTGACAGTGGTGAGATAGGCTTCCATTCTCTCATATTTTGCGTTGAAATTTCCGCTTATCTAGTTGGAGACCAACTGTGAGTCGCCAAAAAATTGTAGTTTCTTTTCTCCTAGCATCCGTGATTTATGCAGTCTTTTGATCAGTGAATCATATTCTACTTCGTTGTTGGAGCCTTCATATCCAATCCCGATTCTTTATTCAAGGACTGTATCCTCTAGGGTAACTAGCACAATGCCTAGTACTGCCCCTTTGGAATTATAGGATCCGTCAACATATAATCTCCAGATGCCTGACACTGGTGGAACTTCTCTCTGATGACTAGTCTGGGGTTGGTCGCAAGGTTGTTCTCCTATAAACTCAGCGATGAAATCGGCGAGGACCTGCCCTTTGATGGAAGTCCTTGGCTGGACCTTAATGTCAAATCGCTCGAGCTCGACCTACCACTTTGACAATCTACCTGAAAGGTATGCTTTCCTCAGGACTGCTTTAAGAGGGTGGGACGTAAGTACGATGATGGAGTGGGCTTCAAAGTAGTGTTTTAATTTTTTTCGAGGCTACCACTAGTGCAAAGGCGACCTTTTCTATTGGTAGGTATCGTTATTTGGCATCCAAAAGAGTTTTGCTCACGTAATAGACTCGATATTGGATCCCTTCTTTCTCGTGTACTAATGCATAACTTACATCATGACTAGATACTGTAAGGTAAGGGTATAGAGAATCATTTTCTTGAGGTATTATCAGCAAAGGTGGTCTATTGAGGAAAGCTTCAATCCCTTCCAACGCCCTTGAGCAATCCTCGTTCCACTCCACGTCCTTGCTTTTATTTAACAACTGAAAGAACAGTTGTCACCTTTTGGAATACTTTGAGATGAACCGATCCAGGGCAGCGAGCATTCCTGTGAGCTTTTGTACATCTCTTATCATTCGGGGGGAAGGGGCTGCATCCTGTTGATAGCATCAATCTGGTCTGGGTTGGCTTCAATACCTCTCTTGCTCACCAAGTACCCAAGGAATTTTCTTAACTGGACACCAAAGGAACACTTACTCGCGTTGAGTTTCATTCAGTATTTCCTGAGGATTTCAAAGATCCTTGATAGGTCAGAGAGGTGGTCATCTTTGATCTTGCTCTTGACGAGCATGTTATTGATGTAGACCTTTATAGTGATTCCCATTTGGTCTTTGAACATCTTGGTGACCAACCGCTGGTATGTTGCTCCTATATTACTTATCCTAAAGGGCATAACCTTAAAGCAATATAACCCATCTATGGTTATAAATGTTGTTTTGTCTTTATCCGACTCGTGTATGCGGATCTGGTGATATTCGTAGTATGCATCTAGGAAACTCATCCTCTCATGCGTCGCTGTCACATCCAACAGCTGATCAATATTTAGGAGGGGGAAGTTGTCTTTAGGGCATGCTCAATTGAGATTGGTGAAGTCGATGCAAACACTCCACTTTTCGTTATTCTTGGGCACAACCACTAGGTTGGATAACCACTTGGGGAACTGGACTTCCCATATGGATCCTACATCCAGTAGTTTTCCAACTTCCTTATCCACTGCCTTAGCTTTCTCCGGAGCAGTTCTTGAGCTTTCTGGGCTATTGGTTTGAAAGCTGGATCGATGTGCAATAGATTACAAGTGATGTTAGGATCAATCTCGGGCAACTCGTAAGGCTCCCATGCAAAGACATCTAAATTACTCCGAAGTAGGGTGACTAGCTCCCTTTTTTCACGATCGGTGAGTGAGGTTACAATTAAGAATTTTCTTCCATTCCAGTTGCTACTGGATCTGACTTCCTCCAGGTCCTCGACGACTCTTTCAGAGGGGAGGATCCTGGTCTCCTCCACTCCTTGTCTGCCATATTTTAGTTGCTATTTGGAGGGCATCAACCTCTCATGTTCCTCATTCTCACTTCTAGCTTCTTCAATCTTATTCTCTATTTTAGGAACGATGGCCATTATAAAGAACTTTCTTGTCATCACCTGATCTCCATGGATCTCCACCACTCCTCGTTTACTCACTCATTTGAGCTTCTAATAGTACGTAGATGGGACGACCTTCATCGTGTGCAGCCATCCTCTGTAGAGGATTTCTTGGTACAATATCGACCACAAGAAATTTGATCATTTTTTAGATGTTTCCTACCCTTACTGGCAGTACAATCTTTCCCAAGGGGATAGTTATCTTTCCAGCGGAGCCAACTAAAGGAACGGTGGCTTCTTTTAGGACTGCGACACTTAATTTTCAACTTCCTGGACAGGTCAAGATACATTACTTCGAATGAGCTACCTTGGTCGACGAGCAATCTATCGACGTCATAGTTAGCCTTCCTGAGTGTAATAATCAGTGCATCATGAAGTGGGGTTCTCACTCCCACCAGGTCCTCTTCTGTGAACACAATATGCTTGCTCTAGTCTACATTTTCTACTCATCGACGCTTTCTAACTTGTGTTTTGTATGGATCGATCTGAAAAGCTTATATTACTGCTGTAAGATTTTTCACATCCATTCGATTTGTATTTCCTTGAATCTGTTTGAGGTCGGATGCCCCATGAATTACTGCGAACTCATGGCCGATGTTTTCCTCGAGTACGTTATTAGGTCTTTGATCTCCATTGGCAGCTACCTTATCTGCCTTTTTCTCTATGAATTCACTCAAGTGTTCAGCTTGAGATAACTCTTCAAGATGAGACTTGAGGGCTTTGCAGTGCTCAGTTTTGTGTCCGCCCTCCTTATGGAAAGCACATCTCAGTGCATTGTTTCGCTTGGAAGGGTCTCCTCCCATCTTCTTGGGCCACTTGATGAACGGTTTATCCTTAAGCTTTGCCAGAATCTTGTAGATCGATTCTCTAAAAATTGTATTTAAAGCTTGAAACGCCTTTAAGGCATCACTCTTGTTCCCATTCTTGGGTCCATTCTTACCCCCATTCTTACTCCCTTTTTTTTTACCCTCATTCTTGTCGCTCCCCTTTCCACAACCTTGGCGCTACCATTTTCTCCTGCACTGAGGTGGGCCACACCTTTGACTTTGGCATATTTTTCAATACGATCCATTAAGTCATCAATGGTTGTGGCCTCCTTCTTAGTGAGGGACTGGTGTAAGAAGTAGGAGCTGGGTAAGCTAATCTTGAAAGATGCAATGGCGACCTGCTCTGAGAAGTCTTCGACCTCGTTAAACACCTCCCAATACCTCTTTGTGTAGTCTTTGAGGTTCTCCTGGGGCTTTATTTTCATTGTAAAAAAAGAATCGATCCTCTTCGAGAGGGAGCTGCTGGTAATGAAGCGAGCTGTGAAGAGCTCTGCCAAGGACTCGAAGTTCCTAATGAATCTATGGGGGATTTTCTTGTGAAGAGCTCTGCCAGGGACTTGAAGTTCCTAATGGATCTGTGGGGGAGTTTCTCGAATCACTTTTGGGCCACGTCATGTAAGCTTGATGGGAAAATCCGGTACATCAATGCGTCCTTATGGTTCCAAAGGGTCTTGGCCTGCCTGTATTGTCTGACATGGTCGATGGGATCAGTCTTTCCATCATAGATCTTGACCCTGGGCATTGCAAACTTCTTAGGGGATTACTCTTCTTCTATTGCCTTTGAAAAAGGGGATTTCATCTGGTTCCTGAAAGCTCGCTCGGTTAGCTCTCTTGTCGATCAGGCACCCTGATGTGCTGGGTGTTGGTCCATCTCTCTCCGGACCAAGTTTTATATATCGTTGTTCCTTCGACCTGGGCTCCTGTAACGGTAAGCTGGTTATTGTTGCTCAGACCAGTCGTCGATTATCCTAGAAACTTGTATAGACCTAGATGGCCCCTGGATTTCTTCTGAGGCTTGCCGTTCTGGACGAAGCCTTGGATTTGAGCGTTGAACTTCATATCTAACCCAATAAGGGATAGGTTTCTCTTGAATATCCCCAGCTTAAGGGGAATTTCTGCTATAATCAGACATTCAAGGTTCTTATTGGTGAAGGCTTTCTTAAATGAAGAACAATTGCTTCCCACAGACGACGCCAAATGTGGTGAGAAGAATCTAAACACAAATTATAAGTAAATGAAATCACCAGAAAAATAAAGAACAAAAATAAGAATAATCGCAATCATACACAACATAAGATGTAGGTGGTTTAGCAAATTGCCTACGTCCACAGTGGTGCCCTCAATTTGAATTTCTCTATTCTCCATAGGAATATTTTCTGTTACATACCCTTTGCCCCGGACCAGGGGTACAATATATATATATATATATATATGAAAATTAAGAGAGTGGGCGTGTTGGGTACCAACACGCAACCCTCTATCCCTTGAATACTGTGACACCCCGACTAATTAAACACCGGGTAGCTACTCCTTTATAAAATTAATTCAAAATGCCAAGTTGGCTCAGTTAATAACATCACTGTCGAAAACGTTTTATTATTACTAACCACCTAGTAATTAAAAAGTAAGTGCCAAATTTTATTAAATCTGATTAACATGCAACAAGAGTAATGAATAACTAAATAACACCATTCACCATACTGAAGTAAAACGAATAACCATCACAAAATGTAAATAAACTCTGGAGGAAAAACTCCTCAATACAAATCCCACAACTGATAAGTAAACTGAAATAAATAACTAAAACTGAATACTGAGCAATACATGCTAGAGTCTGAAAACTGAAATGTAAAAATGTCTAATAGAATTGGGCAACATGCCCTACAACTGATAGATGCTGAGACTGGAATCCAAATGAGAGAGGCGTCTAAAAGCAAGTCCCTGTAGCTTCCACAAACAGCTACAGCTCGTCACCTGAATGAGGATCCTATGCTTGGTGTCCTTGTGGCTGGGCACCTAAAATGGTTTTACAAGAAAATATATTTGAAAGCAAATGGGTCAGAGCCCGAAAGTGGAAATCATTTTAAAAACCTGCAAGTGCTTTAAAAACATTTAAAACATTAAATGCAAAGTACATGTTAGGACGTGCACTCACATTAAATTCTCACCTCTCGACTAACCGTGCACTCCTAACGTAAGTACCCATCTATAACGACACAAACCACTAGCTAAGTGACATCAAATCTAGCTAGACTTATCATAGGACCTGCCATTATTACTTGGTTCTATTATAACGCTCGTAATTAAATAGGGGTTTAACATACTCAGATGCTCAATATGCAATATATTATACTACTAGCTAACCCATTTTGTTTCTCAAAATAATACCGTGATATATATATGTTCACTACATTAACATGAAAGTTATCATTAAATTAAATGTATATTATTCACATCATAAATATACAATATAAGCACCCCGAGAACTAAGCTCCGGTGCACACATACTCTGCTATCCATCCCGGTACATCACGTACATAAGGATCACATATTCCGAATCTCTCAGGAATAGTTCTCAAATAACAACATCACAAATAATGGAGGCGAACATAGTCACCTTCACATGGGTCACGCACATACCTACGCTCCCACGATCCGCGGACTTATTAATATCACAATAAGTCTTTCAATGACCTATGTTCATCAAGGTACCAGTCTATATCCCCCCCGTAGGCACACAAGGATTAGAGGGTCCTAAGCGAACGTAACCTCCCGTGATAGCAAGTATGGTAGGTATGTCATACACATAAACTATATACTAAGCATTCACACATCTTAGATAACACCATTTTAATAAGGTATTTTCTACATCATTATACCATTATCCCAAACTTATATATTTCAAGTAATCCGATAATATATAATTTAAATAGTCGACACGTCCCACGTCGTAATTCCTTAAACTTAAAACCTATCTCGAATAGACTACTAAGTTCCCATAATTCTCACATATGATATCTTTATGCCTAAGGTCTTTACTTCTGCCCCAAACCTTATTTCATCAACTTATTCAAATTTGTACTATTAACCCAAATATTAACTCACATAACGAATTTCATTTATTTAGAATAATTCCTCAAATTACATTCTGATTAAAGTCCCACTTCATAATCATGCCTACTGGTCTTCCTTAAAGCTAAGGGTATTCACAAAGTCTCCAAACATATTCTCCGAGGGTTTCCACCATTAAAATCATATTAAGGGAAATTTCACTCATTCTGGGAAGGTCGATCGATCGACCTATGAATATCGATCGATCGATCTAGTCGATCGATCGACTGATGAATGTCGATCGATCGATCGAACAGGTATGGCTACGGACTGCTTCGTTCTGCAGATTTGAAAACGTCCCAAAACTTATTTCTAACGTATGATTCTCAGATATAACGTTATAGTAATGTCATATAACAATCCTACAATATTACTAACGTCCATAAATCAATATTTCAACAACTATAGGCTACATATGGATCAATCTTCATCAAAAACTTAGTTTCCAGATTTTTCTCAAGAACATTCATAAACTTCATCTTAAATCCGTTTTTGGTATAACAAAATTCGATAATTCTCTTAATATAATCTTCCAGTAACATTCTACATGCAACCTATATCCCAAAATTAAACTAATAACTCCAATCTTATGGGTTTTTCATTATCTTCCAAGAACACACAAAGTTTTTGAATAATCTAACATGGAAGAAGCATTCTCCGAAATTTAAATGGAATAAATCACTTGCCTTGATTGTTTCTGAATCTGGTGTTGGATTTGTAATCTCTTTCTGCAGATTTTCTGCAGAATTCCTCCTATTTCCCTTCCTCTCTAAGCTTTCTTCTTCCAAAGATGGCTATGGTGGCTAGGGTTTTCTTTGGGAGAGTTGGAAGACTAAATGATAACCTACGTAGCTTATGGGGTTAATAAAGGGTTGGTTGGGTCAATTCCTTATCAGATTACAACTCTCAATTTTCGTCACTTTTAATTACCCAAAAATACCAAATTACTAAAATACCCTTTAAGTTGCCGGTATGGCCTAAAAATACCCCGGGACCTAAACTATACCCCCGGCTAGTGTTTTCTGACTATCTCGACCCTTCCGGACGCGTTGGCGCACTCAAAACGACCATACGGATTATAGATTTTAAATTCACTTTTATCAATAAAATAGTATACCGTGACGCGGCGGTCCCACGCGTCTCAACAAAATTTCTAAAATGCCGTATATAAATCCCACGACAAATTTTATAATACCAAGTTCATATATAATCATATATGCACATAATCAAATACCAATTCGCATCACATTAGTATTTTTAACCCGGATTAATTTCCAATTAATACGCAATTTAATTAATTAATCCCCAAAATAAATATAGTCAAAAATACGGGGTATTACAAATACCTCCTTCAATATTTTAGGGATAGACCGGGTAATCTATTGTTAACCATCTTGAGGCTTTTAAGTTTGGGTCTGGGCCTGCAAAGAGGGAAGTAGAACCCACAGTTTTAATAAATCGGAGTTGGATTTGTTTTGGAGATTAGCCTAGTGATGGATATTATTTATTGGATTTTATTTATATTCGTTGGATTTAATTGCATTTTATCTTATGGATTAATGTTTTAAATGTCTCATATTTCTATCACATACTGAGAATGGTATTTAATTTAGTGACGTCCGGCGTAGTTTGAAGGTGGCCAATTTCAGAATACGCAGTATGTTACAGATGGTATCAGAGCATGGCTTTAGGTCTTGTAGCTCATGAGTCCGTTTAGCTTTCGCATTATCGATCTTTGGTTCCCTTTGTTGATTTGACCTCCTTAAAGGTATTGGTTCTAGCATACGTGTTAGCGGGGCTTCTTGGAGATAGGGAGTTTTGTGTTAAGGAATTTTTAGGCATTGAGGTTAGAAGAAATAATCTTGATGCGAGGATCCTTAGAGTTGATTTTGGAGCGGGTATTTATTTGGAAAATCGTTATTATAAAATTTTGGATATATTTAGTATCGATGCAATTTAATTTGAGGACTTAAGTGTTGTGATGATTTTTGGAGAGAAAATCGAGTGGTGATTCTTATGAGCGCATCGTACATCGTTATTTTCATACATATGTTTATATATATAGTTAAGATAAATATTATATTTTGTTCGCGAGGTAGGTGTGTGTAGGATTGGGTATATGGGCGCCCAACTATGGTATTCAATGGGTAGGCATATGTGAGCCTTATTTTATTTTGTGCATTTATGTTTCGTCAAATTTTGAGGATGAAATTCCTGTGCTAGTGGAAAAGTATGTGACACCCCGTATTTTTTAAAGCATAAAAATATGTTGGGAATTTGAATTTCGGATATAAATAAATTTTTGGAAATTAATTTTTTCATATTTAAAAATGGATGATCCTGATTTATATAAAAAGCATTTTATTGAAATTGGAATTGGATTGAAATTGGGGGAGTTTTGAGCTTTATATAAAATAGGGGAAATTTCGGATTCAGGGGATCCAAATCGGTTTGTAGGGAGGGGCGGACCGGTTCTCTTGGAATGTTTTGGAAAAATGAAACTCTTTTTGTAAAATTTGTGTACGATTCAAATTCCTTTTTCTCATATAATATAAAGGTACGAGTTTAGGCTATTTTAAACTCATTTTAGACTTCTTAAAAATCAGTAGTCTCCCGTGATTTTATTCTCCCTCCTCTACAAAATCTAAACTTCATTTAAATCAACTTTCAACCCAAGATTTGGAGAGTTAAACCGGGTTTTCTCAAGATCGTTCAAGAATGTGTTTTCATTATTTTCTTAAGAGGAACACAACCATCCAATCAGATTCTTCAAATGATTTTTACAGGCATGAACACTTGTATTGTTCCCCTTTAGTATTATATGTTTTATATATTGCCTAAACACTAATAATTATTATTTTTGTAAAATTAATTAGAAATAGTAATTAGGGAAAGTGAAACTAAAGTTGGGACTTATTTTATTCAAATCTTTAATACAAATTAATATTCAAAACCCTTGCATGCTTAGATTAGAGGTTGAATTTTCGTTAGAATTTATGATGTTTGCATATAGAATAAATTGTAGGGATGTTATAAATTGTTTTCGACATGTAAAATCACGGTATTTTTGTGCATCTTGTAGAATAGTGATTTATTGTTATATGCTCCAAAAAATATACATGTGAATAGAAATTCGATAAATTGATGAGAAAACGAATTGTATAATTAATATTAAAATTAAAGGCCATAATTTGGATAAATAGTGATCTTACAATTAATTTAAAGAATTTTTGTGATAAGTTAAAAATATGCTATATGTGATTCGTTAATCGTAATAAAAAATTTACACCATGGGGATAACGGGATTGTTGGGATAGTTAGTAATCTCACCTTATTTTTAGGTTGCTCATTAAGTATGGGACTAGTAAGTAGGCCTTAGTTGTTGATAAAGTTTTCTAGATATGGGACTAGATAGTGTGATTTTTTATGAATGGATGGTTCCTGGGTGGAGTTAATTTGTACATCATTTTCTTTGGATCGTGAGCTTAGGTGCGGGGCTAGGTGGTAGATAGTGGTTGGTATTCTTCCTAAATGTTAGGATATGATACGGTTGTATTTTGAAAACCTATAGGTATGGGTCTAGGGGGAGGTTGAGGAATTACGCTAGATAAAAGGGTGGGGCTAATAGAAAATAATGAGAACTTGAGATAATTGAGAATTAATGCATAAGATAATAAATGGGTATTAAAATGAATTTGTGTCATGAGTATGTGCATGGATGACTGGTTATAGCAACGTGAGTGTGTGTGGCATCACGAATATGTACATGGCTGACAGAATACGGGCGAACTGGCTATAGTGATGTGCCATGCGTGGAACCTCACGAGTATGTGTAGTGATAACTAAATTGGGCGAACGAGATATAGTGAGGGGAATGTGTGTGGTGTAGAAGGTAAGCGGGCCAAGAGTATGTGCAAGACCCATAATAGGGTGAACTGGCTATACTAGTGTCTCGTAAACAAATTTGATTTAATTAATTAAATTAAATCGTGGGATCTAATGTTAAGTTGCTATATCATAATTGGACTTGAACACTGGGATAACTTAGTCATGTGGGTGGATAGTGGTAGTTTATATTTACTCGCATTGTTAACATATATCTCGTTTAATTTAAAATACTCTATCGTAATGTTTATCATGTATAATGTTATTGTCTCGGTTTGTGGACCCTAATTGTGAGGACTAGCTAGTATTCATGCAATGGGCTCTGACCCATTGCATTGACTAACATTTCAGGTATAATTATTGGAGTAGCTACATAGGATGAATTGGAGATCTTTAGAGTACAACTGGAATTTTATTTTATTGCTTTAGTAGTTTAAATTATATTTCCATTCCGTCGTTGCATTATGAGATAGCTATTTGTGATTTTGGTAGGCCAATCGGTTCCACAGTTGCTTATGGTTTTCAGTCAGATACTTATGGTTGGATTATTTCATTAGAGTTTTAATAAATCGGAGCTGGATTTAGTTTGGAGATTAATTTGGTGATGGATATTATTTATTGGATTTTATGTATATTCATTGAATTTAATTGAATTTTATCTATTGGATTAAATTTTGAAATGTCTCATATTTCTGTCACATACTGAGAATGGTATTTAATTTAGTGACGCCCGACATAGTTTGGCGGCGGCCGACGCCAGAATGCGCGGGGTGTTACATCATCAATAAAAACGTTATATATAAAATGCAAAATTTGTAATCTCAATGAAATAAACCATTCATTAAGGGATGCAAAATTTATTTTCACAAATTATTGAAACTATTATAACTTTTGATTCATATTCACCCTATGATCACATAGGATTTATAGGGTTATAGTGTAGGTTTGGGGTTAAGGTGCATGAAATGAAAGGGATATTTACAGATTCAAAGGTATTTAGGTTTGGAACACTTGGGATAATGGAGAATTGTGGGTAATTTCAAAATTGGAATATGATTTCCATAACAAGCAATGGATATGAGATTGGAGAGTGACAAAGATTATTGAAAGCTATTTATATAAAGGAAATACTATCTTTTCTTTTCTTTTCTTCCTTCTTTTTCAATCTTCTCTTTTCTCTTTATCTTTTTTCTTTCTTTTCATCCTTTTATTTTTCTTTTACTTTTCTATTTCTTCTTCTCACTCTCACATGCTTAATTGCAACTGCGAAACAAAAAAAATCATTAAATCCCAATATACAATTCCAAACAAAGGTATGGAAGGTGTGTATATGGTGTAAAACTCCAATATGGAGTAGATGAAGGGATTTTGGATTTTGAATCAAATGGATTATGTTTAGGCTTAAAAGGGTTGACTAGATAAATGCATAGAGTGTAGTCAAGGTCAATATGGGTCTATACAAAGAGGACCTATAATTCTTTTCTAAGTTTTCACTATTATCTAGTTCAAACAACATTGAAAATCATTATCAAGTAACACATTTCATAATGAACTCAATTAATGAATGATTAAATGAAAGAATAGTGAGATTACCAACGAATTTAATAATTTTAAGGAGGAAAGACTAATGTATAACACTAAAAAAAGAAGAAAATCACAATGCTCACTTGATGTAACTACATACAATGCAATCAAAGAATACCAAGTTATAAAGTCCTTAAGCCAAATCATTTAAATAAGAAAGGCGCATGTGCTCATAGGTTCAAATTTTAATTCATGAAATTTTTCATAATATCAATGATTAGAGGACTAAAGTTTAATAACTTCTTAAATCAATAACATGCATAATTGAATTATCAATTGGATCGAGCATTTATTTTGAATTTATCATCAAAAACCACGGCAAAATGCCCAACAAAGTAGAAAAAAGAAAGAAAATATTTTGAAAATTTCAATTTTCAATTAAAAAAATGGTACTTTGTAAGAAAATGTAATAAAACCAATGAACTACCAATGAATGGGATGGATGTCTCACACCCCCTAACTTAAACCTTGCATTGTCCTCAATGCAAAACAAGAACTAATTTAAAGAGAGGAAAGTAACGGTATTACCCAAAATAGAGGGATCTACGGATAACACATGTCTAAAGATTCTACAAAAACATGTTAGCACCAAGCATAACAAAAAAGAATGACAAAACCTTAACTAATTATACTCGAAAATAAGGAAAAAGAAAAAAAAATCAAACAAACTACTATGTATGACGTATAATTTTAATTTCTAACTAACTATACACTAGAATTTGAAATTTTTGAGGGTCCACCCAAAATAATATTTGAATTCGAGGGATCAGTGGCGCACTACCATTTGAGTGCATACCTTATGAAAAATAGGAATTTCGTTTGGACAACGGAAGGCATGGTTTGGGCTGAAAAAAAGAACCATCACCAATTAAAAGTTTTTAAGGGATAATGTGAGTTTTGGATAAAATAGGAGATAAGTACACGTGGGATCCGAGAAAAACAAACTTTCCATCCAAAGATTTTTCAATTGGAATGGGAGGCGAGGCGGACATAAGGGATGGACCCATCTTAGAAAATAATTCAAATAAAGAGTCCTCATTGGTATAAGGATTAAATGTTTCAAAATTTTCAATCGACTCATAGGAATCTTAAAGTAATTATAATGGTTCAATATTGGTTAACGAAAAATAGGGATGAAATAAAGTCAATCTCAAGTGATTCATCATCGCTTGGAGATTGAATTTCAAAGGAGAAAGATTAACTATCAATGAAATATTCTACTAAAATTGTTTGAGCTGAAATGAAAGTCTCAAACTCCTCTTTATTTTTCAAAGAAGAAATAATTGAATGTAAAGTAATTCAATTTTCAAATTATCAGCATTAGCATTATCCATTTTGCTTTGGGTGAAAAGAATTATGTTTTCTTCCAAAGTAAGCTTCCTTGGCTCTAGAACCTCAGATTCTTCATTTGGTTGAAAACATTCCTCAACTTTAAAAGTCTTGAAGAAAAATCATCCTTGGATTCGAATAACGTGTCCAACTCTTGTTTCCAACAATGATTTTCTTCCCGATAACAGTTTTCAAACTTTTCGTTCTCAAGAATGCGAAGGCACTTATGTATAGTAATAAGTGAAGGCATGGATTCTTTAAAATGAAAAGTTTGAGATCTATTACCACAAGAATATGAACCATTATAATTGCCAAAAACAGTATAAAAGGACATGATTATCGAATAGTTTGTAGATGAAAAAATCCATGAAGAAAGGTGTGCAGCCGAGAATTCAACGTTTCTTGGCTCTCAAATGTGCAATCCTTTAAAAAGGTTAAAACAAAGAATACAAAGACAAAGAGAAAATAAATATTACAAAATAGTAAATCAATTACAATCTAGAATAAAACACTCCTCGACAATGACACTATTTTGATCGCATGTGAACCGAGGATTATGTAAATATGCCTATCGTTATTATCGGTTCGCACTGGCTAAAGAAAGAACCTAAACTATAACTACACTCTTCTGGAGTATAGCGGCTAGTTCGGGTATCGAAAATCCATAGGAAATGTTAGATAGATGTTAGTTGATTTATTACTTCTCAAGTAAATGTGTAAACGCCGATGATTGTTTAAAAAAGGGGAAAAGAAAAAGTTAACTACACTAATTAAAACTAAACAAACATTAATAAAACTAGATTATGATCACATATCCACCGTGGATAAACATAAAAGATTAAGGAATGTGGTTCGAAAATACTATGAGCCGAGCATATTTATTAATTATAATCATAAAATATGAAGAAATCAAATTCAAAGATAAAAGATAAAACTTTCAATAAAAAATGGTTACAAATGGATTAAAATCTTAATATCGCTAAAAATACTACTGCTACATGACAAAGGAAGTTAAACGCCTAATATTCCGACTTTAATACACGAGATGATAAAAGTGTTTTAATCCAAATCTTAAATTTCAAAGCTGAACACCCATTGATGGCGAAAATATTATCCGAACCTTTAAACTAGTCACTAAACTTAATTAAAATAATTAATGCAACTAATTAACAAATAAAAACAGCAAAAACTAATTATCAAAGATTTGAAACTAATTAACAAAGAAAAACAACAAGAAATACAACTTATAGTAATAAGATGAATAGTGCACTTATAAAACTCAAATAAATCAATCTTAGGAGAGGCAAGCTCCCACCCAAAATATCCCTCCTACCTAAACTAAAATTAAAGATATCTAGCTTGTAATAATATCCCACTTACCATATATAGTAAGTGGGGAAAGAAAATGAAAGTTAAAGAAGAAATAAAAATGGAAATTTCATGGCTGAACAGGTCCGGCTCGAGATGAAAATCGACTCAGTCCGATTTTACAAATTTTGGATCGTGCTGCCATAGTCTATTTGAAGCCCAATTTTGCGCGTCGATATGAAAAGAACCATAACTTCCTCATACGGGCTCAGAATAATGCATGGTCAATAACTATTCGAAGATAATTCAATGATATAAATGGTGGGCAATTGAAACCCTCCAAATTGCGAAGTACTAAAAGACCAAATTACCTTTGAATTTGAAGTAAATATTGAAATGTTTCAGAAACGATCATAACTTCCCCATTTGGGATCGAAATAACGCACGACTAACGGCCACACAAAGATAATGTGATGATCTACACGTTGGTAATTTACATTATCCAAAATATGAAGTTTGAAAATATCAAATTGCCATTGAAATTGCATCTTGCGATGAATTTTTTTTGAAACATAACCAAACTTCATGCTTAGAACCTTAACACCTATAAAAGCTCAATTATACATCGAAAAGTATATAAACATCAACAATAGAGATTGTCTGGTTAACGAGCATATATTTAAGAATTAAAGTACCCGAGGAGGCTAAAATGCATAGGTATAAATGGTAAATAAATGCAATATTCGAGACATCATTTATTAACTTAAGTGCTCATTTTATACGCGCTTTCTATTACGTGTAATTTGACCATAAAATATTGTTGGACTAGAAAGCGAATAACCCTCCATATAAAACCTCTAGGATTCATGCCAAAACACCGATATAACATAATAACTTTGTGTTCATGCTCAGATACTAATTTGAAGTTGTAGGATACTTGGAATGGTATAAACAAAAGTCAATTTTTAATTTTTTTCAAATCAAATATAAAACTTAAACAGAATAACCACAAACGCTAATTATAAACGAAAGTTATGTAAACCAGTTTTAGCCAATTTTATTTTATCCTAAAACATACACCTAGGGATAGTATGATAAACTAAAACAAACAATCACACAATGCTCGATGTACGAGAAAAATCCAAATGGAAAAAATTTAAGATGACCCAACTATCTAAAATCAATATGTATGGAATTATAAAGGACATGGCGGAATACTTACAACACAAACTCGACGCCCTCGCGAACCTTGATGCTCTTCGCTTCTTGATCTCTATCTAGTGTCACGTAAGAGTACCCCCACGTAATTTTTACAACGTGCGAGTCTACATACATATCAGTATCCACCGATAAGGCTCAGCTACGGTCAACGGATCTATAACACTAGTGCATCGTTTCTTCATTGCGAAATCACAAACGCGGAGTCCATCATGTGTTAAAAAAAGATAAATAATCCACCATTTGAAATGTACTTAATAAAGATGATGATGAGTAAAACCTTTTGGTGCTCACAAATCGGATATCTCAAACCTGAATAAATATTGATCTTGGATCTCAAAGAGTTTTAATGAAACTAGGGTTTGAAGGCTTTTTGTTTATGATAGAAAAGTGATTTTCGCAAAAATTCTCAACTAAATTTTTTTTCTGTACGCCTATTTATAGAAAACTAATTGCTTTAGTTTTTTGTTTGCTTTGGGATTTGGGTTCGCTTGAGATGTGAAGGCTTATGTTCTTTTTGGATTTTAATATTGCTATGGTTAGCCTCTTGGTCCAGTGGTATAACGCTGCCACTAGGACAGTCTTGTGGATGTATTGAGTTTGATCCCCAGTTCGATCCCCAGTTCGATCCTTACTACTATTAAAATAATGCTTGACCAGCGGAAGCCACGAACTCCAAATGGGGTTTAGTCGAAATGCGCGTAAACTGGCCCAGACACCTCATGGTATGCTACAAAAAAATATTGCTATGATTTTGAAATTTGGGATGGTTTAGAGGAATGGGAGGTGTGGGGGTTAGTGGTTCTTGGGTTGGTTGTTAACAGTGAGTTTGTCTTAGTGAATGGGTACGACTGGTTATTTGGGAAAAGAATATTTGGTGATTGGAATTTGTTAAGTCCGAATCTATTGAGCACTTTGATTGGATGGTGGACCCTATCTGGGCAGCTAGGGAGTAGGGTTGCGGATTTATTTATTTGTCAGGTTAAGGATGTGATAGCTCGGGTAATAGAGATTTAACATTCATGTTTCGTAATCTGAGCTAAATCTAGGATATTAAATGGGGGTGGTTTGGTATTAGTCGGGGTTGCGGTAGGATTTGTTTGGTGGGGATTTAGGGCCCGTTTGGTTCCCTATTCTGAAAACTCTATTTAAACGTTATTTTTAAATACAGTTTTAAAATTCAGTTTTTTGTGTTTATAATTATTGGTGTGCGTTTGGTAAACTTGTTTTTAAATACAGTTTTTTGAATATTTAACAAATTTGGAAAACATGTATATTTATATTATACATACATGTGTACACATATAAACACATACATAAAACTTTCATATATACATGATACATGAATGTTTACATATATACATACGTAAATACATCAGAAATTATATACATGTACATTTAATATCATGTATTTTTATCCATATTTAATGAGGTATGTTGGGGAGTTTCACTATATATATATATATATATATATATATATATATATATATATATATATATATATATGTGTGTGTGTGTGTGAGCGCGCGCGCGCGTGTGTGTGTGTGTCTATATGTCTATATAATGATATTGCATGTATAGTTCACAATAAAATTATATACAGACATGAATTGATAATATTTTTTAATACATATGTAGTATATGCATAACTTATATTATTTCATACATTAATAATATATGTATAAAACTATATATAAGTATCAAGTATCTATTCATATTATTATTTAATATATGGATATTAGTATATTATATAATTATGCGTAATTTTGTGTACGTGTTATATATATATATATATATATATATATATATATATATATATATATATATATATATATATATATATATATATATATATTCTTTTTAAGAATTGCACACATATTAAGGTATTATGTATGTATATTATATATTAAAGTATAAATGCATTAAAATTTGGGTCATATACAAAATAATCCCTTCAACTTCTTTTAATACATGTATAGTTCAGGCCCTTTTTTTCACCAAAAAGTCATTCACCAAGTCAAAAATGTTTTACCATGCCACTGGCGTGGACTTTTAAAAATAAGAGAATAATGAACTTTTTGGTTCAAAATAAAAGGTGTGGACTAAATGTATATTAAAAAATATTTGAGGAACTTTTTGGTATTTGACCCTTAAAATTTTAAGAATGAATAATTCTGAGTTGAAAAATAAAAAATAGAAGTTATAAAACATCCTTTTGCTGTTTTCTGAAAAACTTGATTATAACACATAAATATTATAATTCAGTGTTTAAAAATAGGTTGTCAAATATAAATTTTTATCAAAATTATATTTAAATACAGAAAACAGAATTATAGTTATAAATCAAACAGAATGTGGAGAGTCAGTCTGTGTGTGTGTTTGGGGGGGAGAGGGGTGCTAGAGGAACTCAGTTCTCTTTGGCAGAGCTTCGAGGTTATTGGCTTTGGTAGAACAAAATCTGGTTCAAGAAAAACTGGATTAGTGACGGGGACTTGTACTTGGTTTGAACTAATGGTGAGCATTTGTTTCACGAGAAATTCTATTTGGCCCTCCAACTTTGACCACATAGACGCCGTCCATCTCACGTGTTATGCCAACAACTTCAATTACCGTTGGCTTTTCTACAACACACATATATGCATAGAGAGAAAAAACCTAAGTTATTTGATGATTATGACTATGACGTATAAACTAACATAAACATATGGGTTATTAGATTATTTATGTGCGAGGTTAGTTAAACAAAAAACAGCTCAAAATATGTTCAACTTTTTATTTATATAAAATACGATAGTTTTTTAAAATTCTATACACAAAATGGTTTTTATGTAATAAACATTTTAAAATAACAGACATATTTTATTCATTGAAAAAAATTAACCTATTGCCATTTATTTTCGTAAAAATGTTATTAAATAATAAAAAATAATTGACAGTTTTGGATTGTTTTCATTATACAAAACAGTTGATAATTTTTTTTATAAATAGCGCATGCTTTTTTCTTATAAAAATAAAGGACATCGTTTAAACAAAAAAAAGTTTAAAATACAGTTTTTCTTTTTACAAACAATTTTATTTGACGAAAAAGTTTACGTACATTTCTTTTATTATTAACGCACTTTTAAAAAAAATAAAATAAAGCATATGTATTTTTTTTACTAAAAAAGCTTTTTTCAATATTTTTTTAAAGAATTTGTGTTTAAATACAAAATAAAAAAATATTTTAATTTTTTTAAATAAAAAGTTTGTAATCTAGTTGGGTAGATTTGTGTTTATTTACTAGTTTTAATAATAATAGCAAAAAAAAGTATTTTTAAGAATTTAGGAAAATTTTGAACTTTTTAATCTTATTAGTGACTCTGCGAATGACTCTTTGTTATCTTATGTCACCACTGTAGAATTAAATAATGTTGTTTTTTACTTTAACCCATTTTGAATTGAGGTGACAATTTTGAATTAGTCCCCCCTGTCATAATCTGGTTGTGTAGATATGTGTTTATTTACTAGTTTTAATAATAATGGCAAAAACAATTACTTTAAAAGAAGTTAAGAAAATTTTGAACTTTTTTTATTAAAAGAAGCACGTTGTATATAAAAAAAAATGTACGTATACTTCTTTGTAAAATAGATAGGTTGTAAAAAGAAAATTGCAATTTTAACTGCTTTTTGTTTCAAAAAATATCCCTTATTTTTATTTTTAAAAAAACTTGCATTATTTATTAAAAAAATTATTAATTGTTTTGTATAAATGAAAATGATAAAAAACTCTAAACTGTTTTTTATTATTCAATAAGCATTTTTTATAGAAATAAAATTACAAAGGGTTAATGTTTTTCACAAATAAAATATGTCTGGTATTTTAAAATGTTTTCTTATATAAAAACCATTTTGTATAAATAGAAATTTCAAAAAACTATTCGTATTTTATATATAAAAAATATGAACATATTTTGAACTGTTTTCTAGTTTAACTAACCCAATACAAACAATGTAATAATCCATATATTTATGTAAGCTTATACGTAAAAGTTATAATTATCGATTAACTTAAGTTTTTCCTTTCTATGCAAAAAGCCAAGAGTGATTGAAATAGTTGGCATGCTACGTGAAATGGGCGGTTTCCATGCGGTCAAAGTTAACTGGCTATTGGTTGGATGTCGGGAGTCTGAAGAAATATTATTGGGCAGTTAGTTGCTTTTGATTGCGTCGGGTAATTTAGTTACACTAGGTCAACTGGTTGCATTGATTTTTGTGTTTTCTTTGGGATTTAGGTTGGCTTGAGATGTGAAGACTTGTGTTCGTTTTGGGTTTTTATATTGCTATGGTTTTGAACTTGGGATGGTTTAGAGGAATGGGAGGTGTGGGGGTTAGTGGTTCTTAGGTTGGTTGTTGACAGTGGGTTTATCTTAGTGGATGGGTAGGGTTGATTATTTGGGAAGAAATGTGTGGTGATTGGAATTCGTCAAGTCTGAATCTGTTAAACACTTTGATTGGATGGTGGATCCCATCTGGGCAGCTAGGGAGTGTGATAGTAGTCATGGTTGCGGGTTGATTTATTTGGCAATTGGGGATATGACAGTGTGGGTAATGGAGATTTGACATGCATGTTCCGTAATCTGAGTTAAATCAAGGATATTAAATGGTGGTGGTTTCGTATTACTGAGGGTTGCGGTAGGATTTGGTTGAGGTGAGGGACTCAGTTGTCTTTGGTAGAGTTCACTGTTGACATGACATGTCTGGTTAGAGGTTATTGGCTTTGATAGAACTAAATCTGGTGAAGGAAAACTGGATTAATGGTGGGGAGTTAGGCCATCTCCAATAATTTGTTTCCAAAACAATTTTTAAAAGGAGGTTTAAACTCTTTTCTTATTCACTTGGCTAATCTCCTATGTTCATGAGATATTTAGTAGATTTTACTTGACCAACATGGAAGCCTATTTAATGTGATATGACTTTCTTATTTAAAAAAGTCCGTTGTATTAAAAATGATCTAACGACCTGAGATAGCAATTTCTACTCACTAAAAAATACATCCAAAAGAGATAGTGAATGGTTCACCTCACATTGGCTAACGGTCTTCGCATTTCCGCATCTAGAAATAGTGGAAATTTTTTAGTCTAATCATTATCCACAGTATATCATCTTTGCTCTAGAAATAATCATTGGATACTTCCACCTTTTCTAAGATAGAATAGAAAAGTAGTCGGAGAGAAAGTGCCATTGGAAATGGCCTTAGATGGTGAGGGTTTGTTTCACGACAAATTCTATTTGACCTGCCAACTTTGATTGCATAAACATCGTCCATCTCACGTGGCATGCCAACGACTTCTATTACCGTTGGCTTTTCTACAACACATATATGCATAGAAATAAAAAAAACTAAGTTAATTGATAATTATAACTATGATGTATAAAACTAAAATAAACATATGGGTTATTAGATTATTTATGTCATAGGTTAGTTAAATTAAAATAAAAAACTCCAAATACGTTCAATTTTTTATATATATAAAATACGTACAGTTTTTTGAAGTTTCTATCTATAAACAAAATGGTTTTTACATAATAAAACATTTTAAAATAACATTCAAATTTTATTTATGAAAAAAATTAATCTTTTAAAATCTTTTTCTATAAATTTTTTATTAAATAATAAAAAACAGTAGATAGTTTTGTATCATTTTCATATATACAAAACAGTAAAAAAATTAATAAATAGCACAAGTTTTTTTATATAAAAATAAAGGACATTTTTAAAAAAAAAAGTTAAAAATATAGTTTTTCTTTTTACAAACAATTTTATTTGATGAAAAAGTATACGTACATTTTTTTTATAAATAACATACTTTTTTGAGTAATTTTTTTTTCAAGAATTTGTGTTTCTTTACTAAAACATATTTTAACTAATTTTTTTTCAATAATTTGTGTTTAAAAAGATAGTGTTTCCTAATTTCACATCAGTCGTTCCCCTTTTTCTTTTAATTAGGTAATTCGACTAAATCCCGTTTTTGGCATAATGGGCCAAGCCCAAGTGAACCCAATACCCCCGTGTGGGCTCGGCTATGCCTAAAAATATTCTGTGACCCATTTACTACCCCCGGGTACACTTTTCCGACTATCTCGGCCCATTCGGACTCAGCCGTACACTCAGGATTGACATATGAATTAATTTATAAAAATTCTTATCTCACACCCAAATTAGCCTATACCGACTCCCAGCTGAGATAAGTACATACTCCGTCATTAGTACCCGAAATGACGTAAATAAATTATTATAATTCACTTAGTAATTAAACTTCCCTAAATATTAACCATTCACTCCCCGATTAATATTTAAATATATATAGCCATAATTAATTCAATTAAAGTTACGACACACAAGTAATTAGAATTTCTGAATTAATTAAATATTAAATGCACAAAAATACGGGGTGTTACATACTCCCCCCCTTACAAAGAAGTTTCGTCCCTGAAATTAGGTCGTACCTGTAGTGAATAGCTCTGGATATTGTTCCCGCATATCCTCCTCCCGCTCCCAGGTAGACTCGTCAACGTTGTGATGACCCAACTGTACTCTAACTAGTGGAACAACCTTTGATCGTAACTTCCGCTCACTACAGTCCAGAATAGCCACCGGTCTCTCCTCATATGAGATGTCTAGCTGTAAATCAATTTCCTCATGTGGAATGTGCCAGAAGGCCCTCTCGCTCCTCCGATATTTCTTCAGCGATGCCACATGGAACACGTCGTGTATCCGCTGAAGATGCTCTGGCAATCCCAGTCTATACGCTACCAGTCCCACCCTCTCAATAATAGGGAAAGGTCCCACGTACCTCGGTGCTAACTTACCCTTCTTGCGAAACCTCATCACCCCCTTCATAGGGGTCACCCGGACCAATACCTGGTCCCCAACCTCTAACTCCACATGTCTTCGTGAAGCATAAGCATAACTTTTCTGCCTATCCTGAGCTATCCGAATTCACCCTCGGATTAAATCTATCTTGGCAGACGTCTCCTGAACAATCTTCGGCCCCAATAGCTTGTTGTCCCCCACCTCTAACCAACAAGCGGGTGAACAACAAGGTCTCCCGTACAGTGCCTCGAATAGTGCCATGCCAATTGTGAATTGGTAAGAGTTGTTATACGTGAACTCTACTAAAGGAAGATATTTCTCCCAACCTCCCACAAAGTCTAAATTGCACATTCTGAGCATGTCTTCCAGTATCTGGTTGACTCTCTCAGTCTGCCCGTCGATCTGTGGGTGATAGGTTGTACTCAAACGTAACTCTGTGCCCATGGCCTCCTGAAAGCTCTACCAAAAGTGGGCTACAAAAATTTTATCTCTGTCGGACACAATATTTATCAGTACCCCATGCAGCTTAACAATCTCTGCTATGAATAGCTGTGCATAACGCATCGTCTCAAAGTCCGTGCGGACCGGCAGGAAGTGGTCTACCTTGGTCCCCTCTGCGATATAGGTAACCCTGTAATGAAGTCCATGGAGATGCTCTCCCACTTCCACACAAGAATTTCTAACGGCTGTAGCTTCCCTGATGGTCTCTGATGGTCAACTTTCACGAGCTGACACGTGACACATTTTGAGACAAACTCTGATATGTCCCGTTTCATTCCTGCCCACCAATACTGCCTCCTCATATCCTAGTACATTTTATCCCCACCGGGATGTACCGCAAACCTCGAATTATGGGACTCTGACATAACAGCGTGCCTCAACTCCTCATCCTCTGGAACAACTAACCTCCCATTAAGGCGTAAGCCTCCTCCCGAGCTGATTGAGTAACCCTCTGCTCCCTCGGCTAACAATTGACTCACCCTATCCCAGCAGATCTGATCCCCTGCCTGAGCCCTCACAACCCGCATAATGATCTCAAGTGTGATGGATAATGCTGACATGCGGGCCCTAGCTACATCATCCTCATATCGAAGCTCTCTCCACTTCTCTTTCCAGATTTTTGATATTTCCCCAGTCGGTCTCCGGCTCAATGCATCTGCTACCACATTAGCCTTACCAGGATGATATTGAATATCAAACTGGTAGTCTTTCACGAATTCTAGCCACCGCCTCCGCCTCATATTCGGATCCTTCTGTGTGAAGAGATACTGAAGTGACTTGTGATCCGTGAATAAGGTGAATTGTTCCCCCAGTAGATAGTATCTCCATATCTGCAAGGCAAAAATAACCGTTGCTAGCTCTAGGTCGTGAGTGGGGTAGTTCCTCTCATGGGGCTTTAGCTTTCTGGACGCATAAGCTATAGCCCTTTCCTTCTTCTGAAGCACACCCCTAAGTCCCTATAGGGATGCGTCAGTGTAAACCTGATACTCGAGTCCTCCCTTCGACAAACCAAGTATAGGTGCAGATGTCAACTTGTCCTTTAGCTCATCGAAAGCTAATTGACAATGATCACTCCAAGTGAAAGGCACCCATTTCCGAGTCTGATTCGTCAAAGGGCCCCCAATCTTTTAAAATCCTTTAATGAACCGCCTATAATAACCGGCCAATCCCAGAAAACTACACACCTCAGTCGGTGTAGTGGGTTGTTCCCACTCCCTCACTGCCGACACCTTACTCAGATCCACTGCAATACCCCGGTCTGACACCATGTGGCCAAGAAACTGCACCTCCCGCAGCCAAAATCCACACTTCATGAATTTGGCATAGAGTTGGTGATCTCGCAGTTCCTTTAGAACCATACGCAGATGTTCTACGTGCTCCTCCTCGGTGCGCGAGTAGATTAGGATGTCATCAATGAACACGATGAAAAATTAATCGAGATACTCCCTGAAAACCCTGTTCATGAGGTCCATGAACATTACTGGTGCATTGGTGAGCCCAAATGGCATCACCCTGAACTCGTAAGATCTATACCGCGACAGGAAAGCGATCTTAGGAACATCCTCCTCTCGAATACGCAGTTCATGATACCCTAACCTCAAGTCGACCTTGGAGAATTAAGACGCCCCTCTTAATTGGTCAAATAAACCATCAATCCTAGGTAACGGATACTTATTCCATATCATCACCTTGTTCAACTCCCTATAGTCCACGCATAGCCGAAGTGAACCATTCCGCTTCTTTACAAATAACACTGGTGCACCCCACGGCGATGTACTCCATCGGATGAAACCCTGAGCCAGGATCTGCTAAATCTGCTCTCTCAACTCACACATCTCTGAAGGGGCCATACGATATGGGGCTTGAGCAACCGGCCTCGTCCCCGGCCCTAAATCGATCACAATTTTGATTTCCCTACTGGGTGGCAACACTGGTATTTCCTAGAACACATTCTCAAAGTCCCTCACTACTGGGATTGAGTTCAACGGAACCACCACCTCCTGTGAGGTTTCCTCCTTGATATAATACAAGTGTGTGCGCGACCCTCCCTCAGGTAGCGACGTCACTATTAGTAACACCTCCTATCCCAGAATGGAGAACACGATTGTCCTCTCGTAACAATCCATAGTTGCCCGATAACCTGCCAACCAATCCATACCTAGGATGACATCGTACCCCTCCATATCTAACACTAAGAGGTCTGGTGCTAAACTAAGCCTCCCAATCAAAATGTCCACTCCCCGATAAATCGAGTAAATCAAAGCCCCGTTGCCTACTGGTGACTCTACACACATACGAAGACTACCCGCGGTCTCTAGTAACCCCACCCGTTTAGCAAAATTAGATTTAATGAATGAATGTGATGCTCCCATGTCAAAAAGTATACTACCTTCATGACCATGAATGAGAAACATACCCTCAACTACTGGCGGCGCCTGCTATGCTGGAGGATTGGGAACATCCCGAACGTTATACACACGCCCTTAGTGCATTTGCCCCTACTGTTGTGGCGCGGGTGGGGCTAGTGCTACTGGCGGCATGTGTCCTTGTTGTCCCTGTTGGGAACTGCTAATGACCTCTAACCCTCTGCGGGCACTCCCTCTTGAAGTGTCCTAGCTGGCCACAAACAAAATAACGCTTCTGACTGTCCCCCTATCGTTAGCCCTGTTGGACCTGACGTGGCTGGCTCTGTTGGCCTCCCCCATTATTCTCTTGGCCCTAACGGCCCTGAGGAACGTGCTTCTGCTGATTTGGGCCCAGCTGCCCCTGCCTGAACTCCTGTCCTCCCGGTCGAAACCCACCAGGCCTAAATTTCTTAGCCTGATTCCCCTGCTGACTACTAGTTTGCTGCTGAGTACCACTCGTGTCACCACTAATAACCGCCTTGCCCTGCTGGCTCATCTACCCTACTCTCTTGCTTCCCTTCGCATGGAAGCAATGATCCTGGCAATGTACAAGGGCGGCATTAATGACATCTGTATACGTCACTAACGCCGGATTCCCAATCAAATGCTGCCTGATCCTGCAGTCTAAGCCATCCATGAACCTCAACTTCTTTCGCTCATCATCGCTCATCTCATTTGGCACAAAGTTTACCAAACGGGTGAACTCTTCCTCATAGTCTGCCACTGACCGATCACCCTGTACTAACTCATTGAGCTTCTTCCTCATCTCTGCCTCCACTGCTGGTGGGAAGTATTTGCGGTCGAACCGCACCTAAAATTTGGATATCGTCATCAAATCCCGCTCCTCAACGATGGTAACTGACTCCCACCACTGTAAGTATGCCCCCGGCAGACGAAAGGTAGCAACCATCTATTTTTGTACATCAGTACACTCTAGCATGTGCAGATGGCGCTAAATATTCTTCTTCCAGTCACAAGCCTCTACCACATTGGTGCTACCCCGAAACTCGGGTGGGTGACCCTTCTGAAAGGTCTCCCTAACTCTCTGCCAAGACGGTGGCCCCATTGGAGCCTGAGCTGCTGGTGCCACTGGAGGTGGTGCCTGGGGCTGTGGAAAATGAGCTGCCATAGCCCGCATCGCTGTCTCGACTGCTTGATCCACTATCACTACCACCTGAGTAGTGGAGATCAGCTCGGGTGGGGGTGGGGGTGGCGGTACCTGTGGCTCCTGACGAACCTCCCTGAGCCCATCCCTAGCCTCAACCCTTTCTGCTCTCTGCCTCTTCTGAAAATAAATCGAATCGTATAAGTACACAATTTATACAAAAATAAATAGCAGAAATACGATATCTCACAAGCGAAAAATGAATGAACAGTCCAAATAATTGGGTTCTATAACAATCGAAAGCTACGTTGAAATGTAGTAAGCCGCACAGTTCCTAAGGACACTAGAACCTGATGCTCTGATACCATCTGTGACACCCCGCTTAATTAATCCCGGGTGATCAATCCTAACTGAAATTAGGACAGGTTTCTCAGTTGGTTCATTCTTAGCATCACTGTTGCCTTTTTAATTACTAACCACCAAAATGAGAAAATTAGACTGGTGCCATGTTTTTATCTTTCATTAACTAAAATTAAATACTCACACGAAAACAGAATAATATAAACAATCACAATTAACTGAAATCAACCATTCACAATTAATTAACTGACCGAATAAACCATTGGTTGAAAATCCAACAAAAGTAAAGACAAGTAATAAATCTCAACAGGTCTGACATCAGTACTGAAATAAAACTGTGAGCAACATGCTCGAATAACTGATAGGAAGTCTCTACACTAAGAATGAAAAGAACGAGGTACCTATCAAACTCCTGCAACATCCACACATGCTGCAGCAATGGATTGGAATGAGTCAAGCCTGGCGTCCATGTGGCTGGACACCTAAAAAGTTTTTATAGCAAGGGTTAATACCCAAAACATTTGGAAAACATTTAGAAAATGATTAGCTTGCAGTAATGAGTAAATATGCATCCTCTCCATATTTTAGTTAGTGCCTCACTCCCTTGAGGACATCCTCACCCCTCCTTTAATGTGCACTACTAATGCCTTGATTAATTTACCTAGTTATTTATTTCATGACTAGCTAACTGATATAATCCCCTTGCAACCACCCTACTCTAATCGAGTGTGCCAAAATGATGATTTCTAAGTTGTTGTCAACATTAACTTAATTAATCATTTTCCTTTTTAAACTTCATATAACTTTCACACCCATTATATATCTAATACAATTCACGACATGTATTAATTTACTTGTAGATAATTATTTACCTCATTAAATACATATAGTTATATTACAACATTCACAACATGCTGAAAGAGTAATTAATACTAAACATCCTCTCGAGTAATAACTCACCAGATGTAAATTCTCTAAAGCGCTATCCCACTAGGCATATTCACATAACCTAGTTACCCCAAGTCAGAATCGCTCACTAACTTGGATAATACATAAAAATTGGAGGCGATCATATTCCTTCCCAGAAAGTGAGATGCCCCTCACCCATATAATGGACGCTATGATCTGGGAATATCCTCTCCCTACTCCTCAAGCTAGGGGATTCATCCACTACGCGCAACCTCCCTCCTATAGCACTAGAGTCGATATAATAATAATATCTATCCACTGATATTAATGCACACATTGTGTGTATATATATATATATAAACTATCCCGACTATCAATTGTACTAAGTCCGTAACACAAGCCTATAAAAATTATTATGAGTTTATGTCCCAACTATAATTATTAATTAATTCACACATTAATTAATTAAATTACTTTTGGTGTCGCCCTAACCAATATATTCGGACTTACTCTCGCGGCCCGAAATAAAACAATACCCGAGTCTAAATTCCCGACTCCAAAATTATTTAGCTTTCACCCTAAATAAATATAACGCCTTGGTATCCCTCAACCCATATACCCAGACTTTCCCACTCAATCCGTATTTAATTATCTTGAAATATTATTCCCAAAATTTTAATCATGATGTGACACACATAAATTTACTTCAAATCCTAATTCATTTTCCTTCTTAATTAATTAGATTGAATGTCCTATATTTATATCTCGTTAAATAAGGCCTGGAAGGAAATTTAAGTTTAATTCCCTTTATATATATAAACTGGCCGAACTGCCAGAAATTACCGACCATCGATCGATCGATCCCTAACCGTCGATCGATCGATCGTACAAGTCATCGTCTTCTTCACCCTTCTGTTTCAGCCATGGACAAAAATATCAAAACCCTAATTTCTTCTAAAGTAGAACCTAAGTCTTCTCATCAATAAAATACACAAAAAACCTCATAAGGGACCCCCATAAAGTCCACAAACACCATTTAATTTCCATTCTTCTACTATTTCATAAATTCGGGAAATATCCGTTTTAATCTTTAACCCATTTAAACATTAAATCCTTATCTCAAATTCGTTTCCAATTCATCCGGATTTACACATCATACCAGATATATATATACTAATCTCAGATTATACATGAATTTCGACATAATTTAGAAATCGGAATATTGGTTTACAAAGACCCCATGTTTGTACCCTTTAAATCCCAAAACAAATTTTTTGAGTTTCTCACATCACATAAATATGAATCAAAACACAAATTAAATGCTACAGCAAGTTAACCACTTGCCTTATGATTTTTTAGGGTCTGAATCGAAGTTGTGAATTCCAAGGTTGACGATGAAATCCCCTCTTTTGGCTCTTTCCTTTGTGCCCCAAATTGCCTTTAACTATCTCTTAGGTTTTCCTCTCCCACTAAGTGTTTCCTAATTTCACATCAAACGTTCCCCTTTTTCTTTTAATTAGATAATTAGGCTAAATCCCGTTTTTGGCCTAATGGGCCAAGCCAAAGTGACCCAAATACCCACGTGTGGGCCCGACTATGCCTAAAAACGTCCTGTGACCCGTTTACGACCCCCGAGTATACTATTCCGACTATCTCGGCCCATTCGGACTCAATCGTACACTCAGAATTGGCATCTCAATTAATTTATAAAAATCCTTATCTCACACCCAAATTAGTCTATACTGACTCCCGGCTGAGATAAGTACATACCCCGTCATTAGTACCCGAAATGACGTAAATAAATTAATACTATTCACTTAGTAATTAAATTCCCCTAAATATTATCCATTCACTCCCTGATTAATATTTAAATATATATATCCATAATTAATTCAATTAAAGTTACGACACACAAGTAATTTAGAATTTCTGAATTAATTAAATATTAAATGCACAAAAATACGGGGTGTTACATAACTATACGAACATTTATAAATCACGTTCTTACAAATCTCCCCCTATGCCTATGCCTATACATTCATAAAAAATTCCAATCTAATATCTGAGACATTCAATCTAATATCCCCCAACACCCATAAATAAAAATAAGAAATATCATATCTTCAAAATATATTCAACATCTTCAAAGTTTCAAATCTCCAACATTTCTTTGTAATCATTAGGGTGTGCAAAAATGATCCTCAATTTTATACCTACACACATGAGACGAGAAAGAAATACCCGTGACGCGCAAAAGTTTGAAATATAATGATAAGAAGAAAATCAATATCAATTAAGTTTAAGAAAATCATTATTAAATCAAATAAGTAAGCAAAACATCTCCCCCATAATTCGTTCCCCCCTTTTTATGATGTACCCAAATAGACAAATAAGAAGAACACAAAGCAAAGCATATGGAGAGTGTCACAAGGTAAGAAACTTCTCTTTTTCAATTTTTCAAAATTTTTCTTAGACAAAAATATACAACAAATAATCACACTATGAAAGATCACGAAAAGAACCAAGTCGATGATAGCGTAAATGAAGGGATGTGAACAAATTCGATAAGAAAATCAATGCAAACAATCATAACATATGTGCATGATGAATTTTGGATATTCCTAATGAATGAACTCAATATCGTCCTTAGGTGTAAAAATGGTGAAATTATAAGCAATTGACTCAATCTAATCAACAAATCAGAGTTCAAAGTGATTTCCACACCAATAACGCCCAAAACTATTTAATATATTTTTGAGATTTTCAAGAAAGTTCAAACCCGTTGATATACAAATCCAACCAAACTCCTTCAAATGTAAGAATGATCATATAATGATATTTCTTTTCTTCTGAATGAGCATATTATCCTAAACTAGTTTGGTCTTGGCTACTTTATTTTCAATGCCACACTTTTTTGGCTCTTATCAATTCTTTGGGTCTTGGCTACTCTTTTCAATGCCACATTATTTTGACCCGATTTAAACAGTGGCTTAATCGTTAAGGATATTATGACGAGCTTTAGTAGCCCTTTCCCATTTTTCACACATACAATATATATATATATATATATATATATATATATATATATATATTCAAATGAATTTCTCACGGGCAATGGTTATTACATGCATCCTCACGAGCAATGGTTATTACATGTACTACTGTTATTATTCTCGTTTTATCACATTTTATTTGTTGTATAGGCAAAATTGAGATGGAAACACTCAGACCAACATGTGATAGATGAGAACAAAATACAAATAAAATCGTGCGTGTGTGCATTAAAGGAGATAAGGAGCAAAATACGCAGAAATATATCACTAATCACATCTCATTGACTCCAAACAAAATAAAGCACATGGATGAAATGATATAGCATCTCAAATCACTATCAAAAAGTCACGTGGGATATGAAAATGAAGTTGTGTCATTGGCTATCTTAAATGCTCATCCATAAAAGGTGTAACCAAAATACAAAACTTTTTGTGTTTTTCAAAAGTTTATAAAAGGAAAATCTTTTTTCCTTTTCAAAATTTTATCGAAAACAAAATCTTTTTGGATTTTTCAATTTTTAAAAAAAATAGAAAATCTTTTTTGTATTTTTTTGTAAATATAAAAATGAAAATATACTTCAAAAATTATATAAATCATACAATCTAGCAATATGAATCATATGATATGAACATGAAAAATGCATTATATTCTAGACATGGTAACTACCCCTCAGTGAACTGTGCAAATTACTAAAGACTTCCTAAGACTCCTGAATCTAAGCGGGTCTAAAGGTTTCGAGATAATATCGGCTAACTGGAGGTCGGTAGACAGAAAACTCAAGGAAATGGTGTTCTCTTCTACAAACTCACGGATAAAGTGCTCGCGTATCCAGATGTGTTTTATACGTGAATGCTAGACTGGATTGTGGGATATGTGTATCGCGCTCATGGATAGCCCATAACCCTCCAGCATCTACTTCATCCACAGAAGTTGTGTGCAATAACTCTCGGAGGCTATGTAATCAGCCTCTGCAGTGGATAAAGAGATGGAGTTTTGCTTATTGCACTACCAAGAGATAAGATCAGAACCAAAGAAAAAACACCTACCAGAAGTGCTCCTACATCCATCTGCATTCCCGGTCCAATCGGCATCCGAATAGGAGGATAAACGGTCGTCGTTATCAAAGAATATAAAATGTCATATGAGAGATTTCCCCTCATATAGTTGATAATATGTTTATGAGTGAGTAAGTGCGACTCTTTTGGGGATGCATGATTCGCGCACAGACTCCAACACTAAAGGAAATGTCGAGATGACTGACAGTCAAGTAGAGAAGACTACATATCATATTTCGTTACAAAGTTTTCTCTACGTCCTTGCTTGAAGTTTCCTTGCTAAGCTTAGTTAAGGTACTCACCGGGGTACGTGCGTTCTTAGCGGAGTCTATATCAAATTTCTTCACAACGTCTCTAGCATACTTAGATTGGGAGATGAACATCCCACCCTCTAGCTGATAAACTTAGAGACCGAGGAAGAATGTAAGCTCACTACCATGCTTATCTCAAACTCACTCTTCATCTCCTCCTCAAAGTCATGAGCATATTGGGAGCTCGTGGATCCAAAGATTATGTCACCCACATAGAATTAGGCAACCAAAAAAGCAATTTTTCCTCTTTTTACAAACAATGTCTTATCTACTCCCCCATTCTTGAAGTCACGAATCAAAAGATAGGAAGTAAGATGCTGGTACCAAGCACATGGTGCTTGTTTCAAACCATACGGGGCTTTCTTTAGATAGCGGACATAATCAGGATGCGTGGGGTCTTCAAACCCTTTTTGTTATTCCATGTAAACTTCAACCTGTAGAATGACATTCAGAAAGGCGCTCTTGACATCCATTTGATAAAGCTTAAAGTGCAGAAGACATGTAATGGCGAGTAGTAAACGGACGGACTTGAGCCTCGCAACAGGAGCAAATGTCTCCTCAAAGTATACACCCTCAATCTGTGGGTAGCCCTGAGCGACTAACCTAGCCTTATTGAGTATAATGGTACTATTCTCATCCATTTTATTCTTATTGATCCACTTGGTACCAATCACATTCTTCTCACTAGGTTAGAGGACAAGTTCCCATAGTTCATTCTTTCTAAACTGAAGTAATTCATCCTGCATAGAGGATATCCCTTATTCATCTTTGAGTGCTTCTCTGACGCTCTTAGGCTCCACTTTAGATGCGTAGCATATAAATATAACCACGTTCTCTAGCTAAGCATGATTATTGACCCCTAAAGTGGGATCTTCTAGAATTCCGAAAGGGTAATGACTCTTGTGAAACCAAACAGGTGTGTCCCCTAAGTCAGGAGTAGGGTCCACCCTGGGTGTGTGAGGGATAATGGGATCATCAACTGGAAGTGTGTCATCCTCACACAAAAATCTAGAATCAACAAACACCGATGGTTCATCATCTTGCATGGTGACGTTTATTAACTCCATAACCTTAGAGATGCTCGGGTTAAAAACCCGGTATGCTCTACTCGTCGATGAATAACCTAACAATATTACCCCGTCCCTCTGGGAGTCGAACTTTCCTAATTTCTCTCTATCCTATAGTATGTAACATTTGCGCCTAAAGACACAAAAATATAAGAAATTGGGCTTATTTCTAGTCCACAGTTCATAAGGCGTCTGAAAGAGTGTGTGGATAAAGTTAAACTCTATTCACTGTGTGGAATGCGGTCAAAACCACCTCTGCCCAAAATCTCCTAGAAACTCTACGAGCTAGAAGCATAGATCTAGCTATCTCCTGAATCATCTGATTCTTCCTCTCAACAATCCTATTATGCTGAGGAGTCTTAATGATCGAAAATTCATGTTTAATCCCGAGGTTATCACAGTAAATATCCACCTTTGCTTCCTTAGATTCAGTTCCATTATCACTATGCATTGTTTGATAGTGAAAC
This sequence comes from Sambucus nigra, assembly GCA_949130495.1. Lineage (NCBI taxonomy): Eukaryota > Viridiplantae > Streptophyta > Magnoliopsida > Dipsacales > Adoxaceae > Sambucus > Sambucus nigra. Next base: position 373,753,086 of record OX422214.1, on the reverse strand, counting down.
CTGTGAGGACACATTTTTATAAATGTCCGTCACAATTAATTATGTTGTATACCGTTACAAACGTCGAATACGTTCAAGATCAATCTTCATCAAGAAGGATCCGAATATATCAAGGTTCTTCATCAAAAAGCCTCCCCAAAGTTTACTTTGGTAAGGTTATGTTTTAAATATCTTAACTTTGCACTTAAAGCTTTGGGATATTTTTTCAAAATATTTTCTAAGTGTTGGAGCGGACTTTTTTCGTCAAAATTTGAGAATGAGTAATTTTTCTAAGTCCTCTAGTTTTCCTCGATTTTGACGCCCAGGTAGTTCAAGTGAGATCTCATCTCGTTCGAGCGACATGGAGATGTCGCGCGATGTCGTTCAAATGACACGTGTACTTCGTTCGAGCGAGATCCCTTTTTCGTTCAAACGACCGAGGCGGCACAGTTTCTATAAATACTCATTAAATGGTTTTGTTTTCATTAAGAAGTCCCAGAATTTTGAAAGATAAAAAATTGCGAATCTGTAGAATTCTTTTTGACTTCTTCTTTTAGGGTTTTCATCCCTTTTGTTTTCAATTCACAAAAATCCCATATGCTTTGGTGAATTGTTTTGGTGTTCAAGAACAAAGTTTGCTTTTGTTCGTTCTTTGTGGGGAGAACTCTACAATCGGAGAGCTGCGTGCTATTGTGGAGGGAGTATCTATGAAGTTACTCTTGTGGGTAGGATAACCTACACCGTAAAGGCTACGTGCCTGGACTGTGCGTCCTTATGGTATAGCTGCGTGTGAACCACTGCTAATTTCTAGCCGTTCCTTTGAAGGTTTAACGAAGACACCGTGCGTTACTCTTGTGAGCGAAATCAAGATGGTATGTAAGTCAATGATCTTGTAAACTTGTCAGAATTCTAGAAATAAAAGGTTTTGCCCTTCGGGGATTTTTCCTGAAATTTGTGTCGCATGCTTTATTTATTTATGGTTTGACACACGCACATACGTAGTTGCATGTTTAGTAGATGAATTAATTTGATTTAAAAATATACTCTAATTAAATAAGTGTGCCAAAGTAACAATTTGCGAATTTAATAAATTATCACAGAGTCATGTTTTACAAATTGGTATCAGAGCGGGTTACACTAATTTATCGCGTGATCCTGATTTTTCAAGGATTTATTTTTTTATACAATTTGACTTCTCACGTCGTCAAATTGGTATCAGAGCGGGTTGCGCTAATATATCGCATATTCCTATTTTTCGCAAAATCGTGTGATATTGATTTTTTTTGAAAAAATCAGTTTTGTGAAAAATCACAATTTTCCAATGGAACATTCATTTAATAAGGTGCCTTTTTATGGAAAAAATTATGCCTATTGGAAAGCTCGCATGAAATCTAGTTTAAAATCCATTGATGAGCGTGTTTGGTTGCTTTACGAAAATGGATGGAATCCTCCGATTGTCACCATTGAAAATATCACCTCTTTAAAACACATGTCGGCCTCGACTGAAGAGGATTTTAAAATTTCTAATTTTAATTCACGTGATTTGAGTACTATTTCTGGAGCCGTAAATCCCGACGGATTCCACCGAATTATTACGTGCACCACGTCTAAAGAGGTATGGGATGTTTTGAAATTGACACATGAGGGTACGAACGCGGTTAAAGAATCAAAATTACAAAATTTGGCCGCCTAGTTGGAGACTGTCACCATGTCTGAGTCTGAATGCTTTGATGATTTTTATGTACGTTTGTCAGACATTGTAAACACCATTTTTAATTTGGGTGAGGTGATTGATAACACGCATGTTATTAAAAATATTTTGGGATCTCTCCCAAAATGCTTTATTCATAAAGTCACTGTTTTGAACTCTTTGGAAAATTTAAAATCACTTAAGTTGGAACAACTTGTAGGAGATCTTCAAACCTATGAGATTAACATGTTTCCCCAAACCATTAACGCTAAGGATAAAGGCGTTGCTTTAAAGACTCATTTTAAGAAAAAGAAAGAAAAAGTTTGTGAGTCTGATTCTGAGGAAGATTTTGATTTTGAAGATATGGCCTTGTTTATGAAAATTTTTAAAAAATTTCTCAATATGAACAAAAATAAATCTTCCAATAAGATATTTTTTGAGAAAAATAATGAGGCCAAAGAAAGTGGTGAGAAAGAAAATGAGAGAGAAGGAGAGTGAGGAAAATTTAGAAAGTTTGACGTGTTTTGAGTGTGGGGGTAAAGGGAATAAGGCGTATGAGTGTGCCACTAGACTTAGGAGAGAGGGAAAGAAAGTGGCTATGCCTTCCACACTTAGTGATAGTGACATAGAGGTTTTTTATTCGGGTGATGAAAAAGAGCACGATATGTGTGTCGCGTTTTTTGCTAGTCGGGTTAACACACCTAGTTTGGATGGAGGTGAGGGGACTAGTTCTCGTGAGACCCCTGAGGAGGATGATTGGAGCGCTTCAAGTGAAGTGGAAAGCGAGAGTGAAAGTTCCAAAAATCATTTAGAGATTTGTACACCGAGACCTTAAAAACAAAGAATTATAATAGGGATTTAGGTCGTCGAGTGTTAGATTTGGAGAGAGAGAATGAGGTTTTAAGAAAGGAAGAATGTGATTTGACCGACACGGTGTCTAGTCTGACGACACGTATATCCCAACTCGAGAGTGATCTCGAACGTTCCAGGGAGGCCAAAGTCAATTTTGAGAACGCACCTAAGAATGCTGAAAAGGTGGTTCTTAATCCTGATAAGGGTAGAGTTGATGGGTTAGGAAAAGGTCATGAAGGTGCTTCCACTTCTTTTGTCCCACCCGAGTCGATTCCCACTTTAGAGATAGATTCACATGGCCCAAAAATTAACCCACCTAGGCGTATGTTTCCCGTTAGGAGAGCACGTCCTAGAGTTGTTGAGAGAGGTGTTCCTAGGCATATTTATGTTTGTTCCCATTGCAAGAGGAGAGGACACCTTAAGGAATTTTGTTTTAAGTTGAGTTATGTGTCACGTTTTGCTACTACACATGTTTCTGCCACACATGCACCCACACATGATACTTTACATGCTCCTAGAGACTACATGAGAGAGTTTGCACATTTAAGTGAGCAAGTTAAGTTTATGTCAAAACTTCACAAAATTTGATGGAGGTTTTTCATAAGTTGGCACCACCTTTGGAAGACCCCTCTGCACCTAACGATTGAGTTTTGACTTTTTTACTAGCATAGGATGTTTTCCATGATGACATTATTTGCCTATTGCTAATATGTATCATTTTTTTATGTTTTCCATTTTTGAAAATTTTGAAAAATATAAAATAATTTTATTTTGATAAAATATTTGAAAAATCTAAAAAGAGTTTTTATATTTTGTTTTCACCGTTTATGGATAGACACTTAGGATGACCAAGTCACAACATCATTCCATTTTTAATGTGACTATTTGATAGTGTTTTGAGACAATATATCACATCATCTTTGTGCTTTATAATGTTTAAAGTCATTGAGATCTAATTAAGTGTTACTTCCTACATGTTTGACTCATGATTTCCTTTATCGCACACATGCACGGATTTGTTTGATTATTGTTCTTGTCTTATCACATGATGGTTGGGTATTTTCAATTCAATCCTGTCTTTAAAAATGAACCAAGGGTGATAAAACTTTATAAGAAAGTTATGTACGTTAGAGCCGTTTGTGAGTTTGTGTGCTTTATTTGAAAACGGGGAAGGGCTGCGAAAGGTTCACATTTGACTTTTGCGAATACTAAGCCGCCGTTATATCAGACCTAAAAAATTGAGGAATTTTATTATCTGAGGTCCAAAGAGGTTTAAAAGAGCCCGAAAAAATATTAAAGGCAATAAAAAGAAATTCATGCCAAAAAGGGGCCATTTGGTTTTTGCACCAATTCTCCAATGTCTGAAAATTTAGATTACCTCTAAAATAAAATATGCACGAGGGAGTTTGCATGAAACTTAAAACGATTTTGCATGTCCTTGAAAGTCTTGAAAAAGCGTTAAATAGTTTTGGACGTTATTGGGGTGGAAATCACTTTGACTTTGATTTGTTAATTTGTATAAGATGATGTCATCTAAATTCAATAATTTTTATACCTAAGGATACTTTTGATGTTCATTCGTTAGGGGTACACGTATTCATCGTGCACATATGATTGATTGAGCTTATTTACCTATCGAATGCGTTCACACCCATTCATTCCGTTTCCATGACTTGGTTGTTTGAGTTTAAATCCATGGTGTGATTTTTGGTATCTTATTTTTGTATGAAAATTTTGAAAAATCCAAAAATAGTTTTTTGAATTTTTTTGAGATATACCTTTGCATGCGCATAGTTTGATTCATGTTTGCTATGCATTTTATCGTGACACTCCATGTCTAGTTTGTTTCTTCTTATCTGTCTATTTGGGGACATCATAAAAAGGGGGAGAAAGAATTATCAGGTTAGGGGGAGTTTTTGCATTATGGGGGAGATTTGATTTATTATTAATTTATTCTTATATCATTTCAAAATCGATGCGTCACGAAGGTTTTTGCTTTATCTCATGTGTGTAGGTACAAAGATTGAACATCATTATTTTGCACACCCTGATGAGAAAAGTTTTGAGATTTGATGAAGATTTTTTAAAGAAAAATTTGAGAACTTGCAAATTTGTACCTTTTCTATTTTGAGATTTCTGGGAGGGTAGATTTGTATGGGCATTTTGGTATTTAATAATTCAGATATTTTATGTATGTTCCGGCATAGACATAAGGGGGAGATTTATAAGAACATATTTTTATAAATGTCCATCACAATTAATTATGTCGTATACCGTTACAACCGTCGAAGAAATTCAAGAGCAATCTACATCAAGACGGATCCGAATATATCAAGTTTCTTCATCAAAAAGCCTTTGGTGAATTGTTTTCATCCCTTTTGTTTTCAATTCACAAAAATCCCATATGCTTTGGTGAATTGTTTTGGTGTTCAAGAACACAGTTTGCTTTTGTTCATTCTTTGTGGGGAGAACTCTACAATCGGAGAGCTGCATGCTATTGTTGAGGGAGTCTTTATGAAGTTACTCTTGTGGAGAGGATAACCTACACCGTGAAAACTGTGTGTCCTTGTGGTATAGCTGCGTGTGAACCACTGCTGATTTCCAGTCGTTTCTTTGAAGGTTTGAAGAAGACACCGTGCGTTACTCTTGTGGGCGAAAGCAAGATGTGATGTAAGTCAATGGTCTTGTAAACTTATCAAAGTTCTAGAAATAAAAGAATTCGCCCTTCGGGGATTTTTTCTGAAATTTGTGTCATATGCTTTATTTATTTATGATTTAACACATGCACACACGTAGTTGCATGTTTAGGGGATGAATTAATTTGGTTTAAAAGTAGACTCTAATTAAATAAGTGTGCCAAAGTAGAAATTTGCGAATTTAATCAATTATCACACAGTCATATTTTACAACACCGAGTTGATTTTATAGGACATGACACTTGGTCGTAAGAAACTCTATAGTATCAAATTTCTCTCTCCGAAAACCTACTATGGAGTAACGAGAGAAATCATATAGCATCACGGGGATATACCTCTTACCACCCAAACTCTTAGTAGGAGTAGGACCCATAAAATCCATGTGAATCAACTCAAGCACTCGTGAAGTGGTAATGGAATTTAACTTCTTGTGGTGGCTTTGGACTTGCTTTGCCAACTGACATGGTCCATAAACCATGGAAGTTAGCTTCCCAAGTGACGGCAAGCCACGTATTAGGTCCTTTTTAGCTAAGCGATCCAAATCTATAAAATTCATGTGACCTAGACATTAATGCCAGAAATCTATAGGAGTGATCGTGGCGCTATTGCAGACAAATGAGGACCTAGGCACAATCCCATAACAATTATTTTCATTCACCACCCCTTGTAATATAAGTTTCCCAGCTTGATCATAAACATTACACTCATTCTGATCAAATTTTACTACAAAGTCAGTGTCACGTGGCTAGCTAATGCTGAGAAGGTCGCTTTTAAACCTTTGAATTAAAAAACATTCTTTAGCTTAGGAAACCCGAGTATCTCTATTGTCCCTCGTCCTACTATTCTAGACTTGCTCCCATCTCCAAAAATGACTTTACCTTCCTTATGATCCTCTAAGTAGGTAAAAAATGAGACGTCACCTGTCATGTGCCTTGAACATCCACTATCAAAATACCACTATGAGATATTAAGTGCTTTAAGAGAAACATGAACAAGAAGGGATTTTATGTTATGCTTAGGTACCCAAGAAGTGGTAACATTATGTTTTACCTTGTCATTGTTGGTTCTATATGGGATCTTGGAAGTATACGCTAATGAAAAAGGCATCCTTTGGAACTCTTCCATTAAACTTTGAGATGTGGAGACTAGAAACTCAACCTGCTCTATAAGACTAGTAAAATTTCTAGTGGTACGTGGCGGATCAAATGTACATTGTGTCCGATCCAAAATATAGCACAACTCTCTATGGTGGCCTTTTCTCTTGCAATAGGTACAAAAATACACAGTCTTAGGCCAACCTTGGTTTGCTTTTATTGGCTGAACTTTTCTTTGGGTTTTGGTTGATGGCCATATGGATTCGTTGTGAACTTAGGAATTGATTCCATTGGCATATGAGATGTGGAAGCATCGTCAAAATTAATTACCGGCCTTTCGCCAAATCCTAGAGCAGGGGCGAGGAGCATATTTACCAACTTTTCAGATCTGTCTTTATCTTTACCTTAACCTCCTAGGCTCTCTCAAGTTCACGAGTGAGTTGGGATACAAGGGCTTCAAGTTTCTTCCGAGCCTCCACAGAGGAATGGATCTCACTCATAAGACTAGACACTTGCTTGGTCAAGTCCCCTTTCTCTCTCTCTCTCTCTCTCTCTCTATCTCTATCTCCCTCTCTCTATCTCTCTCTCTCTCTCTATCTCTCTATCTCTCCGAACTAACTTTTTCTCTCTACACAAACTCTCTATCCCTTAACACACACTCTCTCTTTCTCTCTCTCTCTCTCTCTCTCTCTCTATCTATCTATCTCAAGGTAGTGCTAATGGGGGACTATCTCGCTCTCGTCTCTCCTAAATATTTATCTAAGGTGATGATCATAAGAGCTAACATTTTGTTATGCTTTTTAGTTTTAAAAGAATCAACTAGGTCAGTCTCGCTCTCGCTTGCAGTATCCTCCCGTCACTCACATTGCCTTCACTGTCGAGGTGTCCTTGTGAAGTAGCTTCCTCATCGTCGCGAGGTGCAATATCTGTACTCACATGACTAGCCATGAATGTGGTGAAGTTACATTCATGTGGTGACTCGTATCCAGAATCCACCGACTCGACCTCACCGTCGTCACTAAGGGAGGCATTTAAAGCAGATTTGCTTTTGTCTTGACGTTTTAACCTACTTAGACATTCAAAATCCGTATGACCTCTACTGTCACACTCATAACATCTATTATCGTCTCTTTTAGGCGTGTCCTTTTTATCTTTATCATTTTTCTTTCCAGATTTATTTTTATCTTTGAAATTGCCATTATTTTTGTATTTGAGAAATTTCTTGAAATTTTTTGCAAACAAAGTCAAATCGTCTAAATCAAAATCAAACTCCAAAACTAACGTCTCTTCCTCTTTTCTCTTAGACGACTCACCCTCTTTATAGCTCACCACTCACATTTCTAGCCCGGGCTTTAAGTGCTACCCTTTTGTCTTTTGATTTAATCGTATTTGGAAATATGCCAATTTCATATGTTTGGAGGTCTCCTACCAGTTATTCTAATTTAAGACTGCTCCAATTTCCTATTGAATTTAGCACAGTAACTTTAGGGATAAAATGCTTAGGCAATGATCTCACAATCTTTTTAACTACTCTAGCATCAGGAATATATTTACCAAGATTGAAACTAGTGTTTACAATATCAGATAAACGAGCATAAAATTCATCAAAACACTCAGATTCAAGTATGGTAAATGTTTCAAATTGAGAATTTAATTTTGCAATTTAGACTCTTTAACCTCATTAGTGTCTTCATGGGTAAGTTGAAGAACATCCTATGCTTCTTTTGAAGTGGTACACGTCATAATGCGTCGAAACTCGTCAGGGGTGAAAGATCTAGAAATTGCACTTAGCCCAGGAGAATTATATGTGTGTTATTTAAATTCATCTTCAATCTAGTATGTGACAGGTTTAAGATTTATGACATTATTAGCAATGACAGTGGTAGGAGTCCACCATCTTCTATATATAACCCAGACACGTTCATAGATGGATTTTAATTGGGATTTCATACTAGCTTTCCAATATGCATAATTACTCCCGTAAAAAATTAGCATACGATTATACAAGTTCTCCATTAAGTTTGCATTTTTTCAAAATTAATTTTGTAGACAAAAATTGATATCTAGATAAATTTTGCGAAACAATTACATGGTAAAATTGGGTAATTGGATCTGATACCAATTTGAGAGTGCGCTTGCAATCAATGAATAAACTCGTTTAATTAAATTCTAATTTTATCCCAGATTTTAATTAAAAGCCTAAAATATGCAACAAATTGTGATTGACAGAATATAAATAATATATCATGCATACCGAAACAGTCACAAACCAGTATTGAGGAAAAATTCCCAACAAGGCAAAACCTTTATTTCTCTATAAACTGTAAATATCCAATTTACAATACATAGAAGAAATACTGCATTTTTGTGATGACAAAATTTCCTCAGGTGTCAGTTCATAGTCTTCAGTAAGAGATCTCGCAAAATATCCAAGATGGTTAGCAATGGAAAGACAACCTTCTTCTCCACAAGGGTTACTCCAGATAAGTAAGATGAATAATAAAGTTAGCAATGATTCACATAAATGATTTTTGAATTTTATTGTGAATCGAAATGGGTTAAAAGCCTAACAATTTAAGTATTTTGATGCACCAGATATGCAGAAATGGAGTTTTGAAAGACTTAGAAAACCTAAATTCATACCAGGTATAAATAGGCTTAATAAAAAGTTAAGGCGGTGAAAATCGTTTGAAGTCGTTCGAACGACATCTGCATATTGTTTGAACGACTTTTGATGTCGTTACTAACGACCATACTGATGACCCAAAAAATTTAAAAATAGTACGGGTTCATTTGGTGTAGGCTTCAAACGACCCTTCAAATGACATGTCCTATCATTAGAAGTAGTTGTTCGAATGACTTAGCAGTGTCGTTTGAATGACATTGCTATGTCGTTTAAATGACACAAGAGAAAAATAATTTCTTGAAAAGTCTCGTCTACAGGCCTAGAAAAATAATTTTTGACTTAGAAAAACGCCTCAATTTTGATAAAAACATTTTATAAAAATATCCCAAATAATTTATGAACATTAATATTACCAATCAAACATTTTACCTTTTAGCATAGTGGATTTAGTGGGATAAAGTCGGCTAAAGATGCACGATGCACATAGACAATGATGGGTGCGTGTTGATGATGCGTGTAGCCCAAGATTCAGATGATTAACATCGAGGTAGAACGTGTGAAGACGTGCCGAGATGCAACGATATATGACATACTAACGGTGATCTAGGACAAAGTGGAAATTTCTATATAGACATTTATAAATCGTGTCTTTATATATGTACCTAAATCTATGGTGGTGATTGAGAATTGGGGTTTTAATGTCTTCCACATACTAATCCCCCTCTCTCTCTATGAGTTCTCTCTCAGTAATGGGAATAAGAAGGAGAGTGCAGCTCTAATTAGAACCCCATATATTCTAATTAGGCGACTCTTGACAAAACAATATGTGACTATTGAGTAACACTATTCTTAAGTAACCAGTAGGTGACTTTTGGGTAATCACACATTACAAAGGCCATACTCATTTTTTTAGATGTCTTATTGGGATCTACTAATTAGATCACTTAATTAGCCCAAACAGAATAAAAGCCCAAATACAATTGCTATTTTAATATGTAAGACCATATTAAAATATTAAAAATATTCCAACAATCTCCCACTTGGGCTACATATTAATTCCAAAGGAAATTAACTTCGATATTCTCAGGTGTGCACCATATTTTTTTATATATTCTTAAAATATCTTTTGAATCAATCTGGTCCATCTCGTATACCAGTATGAGACTAAAGCGACCTTTGTTACATTTATTAGGTAACTTTATCCATAATTGATCATCATACCAAATATATTCAACGATATAGATCAAGTATGGATGTGTGGGTGGAAATTACATGCAATTTGATCTTAGACATGCATACTTCCAATTGGTCCTAACTTTATTCAGTAGTGAGATCAAACCATAGTCTTTTAAACCATATATTCTACCACAATTAAAAGCCAATACATTCAGAGTAAACAACAAAATGAAAATACCATCAACCTTATTCTGCAGAACTAAAACATAGATAAAATATCTTAATAGTGTCAAAGAGAAGAACATTATAACAAGGACAAACTCCCACTAAAACTGAGTATCGTCAAATAAAGCAACACCCATATGAGCAGTGTGCTCATGAAAGACCTTGGGTGGTAAGTTTTTTGTAAGCAGATTCGTGAGCATGGAGTTTATTCCTATTTTCAATAGATACTATCTTACTCTTAACTCTTTCCTGAACAACAAGAAACTTAATGTATATGTGCTTAGACTTAAACAAGCTTATATTGTTATTCGAATATAAAACGGGTGAATTATTGTCAAAATATATCTTTAGTGGTCTTTCAATGCTATCCACAATTCGTAACCCAGTGATAAAATTTCGCAGCTATATCGCATGGTTTGTTGCCTCATGATAAGCTATGAACTCCGTTGCCATAATGGAAGGTGGAATGAATGACTGCTTAGAACTCCTTCAGGAAATAACACCTACAAACAACATGTATACATATTCAGAAGTGGATCTCTTAGTGTCATGGAAACCCGCAAGATCGACATCAGAATATCTAGTGATCTCCAAATTATCTAACTTCTAATAGATAAGTTTGTAATCTTTTGGTCTTTGTAAATACCTCATAACCCGTTTCGATGCTTTCCAGTGATCCATTCTGGGGTTACTCAAATATCTTCCTAATATACTCACTATGTACACTAAATCCAGACGCATACATACCTGAGCATACATAAGACTCCCTATAGATGAAGCATAACGAACCTTTTTCATTTCTTTAATTTGAGTCTCATTCTTGGGGCACTGTCAGAGACTAAACTAATCTCCCTTAGCAACAGGAGTATCTCCTTGTGGACAATCGTTTATGAAATATTTAGAAAGTAACTTCTAGATATAGCTCTTTTGTGATAACCTAAGGACACCCTGACGTGACCATAAAAGTGTCTAAAGTGCATGCTGATATAGGCTCAAGTGCAAGCCTGTCGTATAAGTAATAACCCAGTAAGTCAGGATCGTGTCCATAAGGAACTAGGATGAATACTCACGACGACGAAGGAATAACAGACAAACCCTAGATTGATTCGAGAAAAGAAACTAAAAGATGATTAAATGTGGACTAAATTCTACTGTCTAAATGCAAATGAAATTTAAATTACGAAATAAGCTATGTGAACAAAAATAAAACTACTGCAATTCAGTAAATATGAATGATGAAAAAATAGTTCAGAATACAATCCCCCAAACCGTAGTAGATTTATCGGAGAAAATACTAGCTTTTGAATTAGAGAGTTGATCAAACCTAGTTGTTGATACCAAATTTAGTCTGCTGACATGACTCAATTGAGTGAAGACACGTGGCAATCTGCGTGGCAACAACAAACACTTCCGAACAACACCTTGACTCCGAGGAACCATACTGCAACGAGGAACTCTGCTTCCCCGATCAACTCAGACGCTCCGACCAATAAGAGTTCTCCGAGGAACTTTAATACACCGAGCAACTTATGAATGCCGAGCTACTTAGGCGGTCCGAGCAGCTTGGGCGGTCCGAGCTGCACCTCGAATGAAGCATTAATAGCAGGATAACCAACAGATTAACTGCGCATTAAATGCTTATTATTATCATACAGATGTATACGCTTAAGGGGCATTGAATGTATTACCCTTTCACATGTACAGCCTTAGGGCTATAAATACATTGTATTATCCTCATTGAGGGGCGACCAGAATTTCTTGATAAAACTTATAATCGAGAATTCCCAAACAGTCAGCAATAATAGAAATAGTGGACGTAGGCCATTCTTATAAGGCTGAACCACTTTAAAATTTCTTTGTCTCATTTTATTTTATCTGTGATTAAATAATTAAATATAAGATAATTTTTTACATCAACAGATTGGCGCCGTCTGTGGGAAACGACTGGTAATATCATTTTTTATCAAAAACAATTCATTACAAATGGTTGATAATCCAGAACCCAGCAATCGAAACGCTGGAAGCCCTCCAAATCCATCTGCTCTGCCAAATATTCCAGATCTGGATGGAATAATGACAAATCTGGCCCAAGGCCAGACAGCCATGCAAGAAACTATGCGACAACTCATACAAACCCTCCATGGCGGTGCACCAACCCATTCAGGACCGCGAAGTATTCAAAGAAATACCCGTTTACTTTCTTCGCGTACTAGGCATACCGATTCATATCGTACTGAGGAGTCTGAAGATTTTTCTTATCAACCTGGATGAACTTCATCGGTACGAGCCATAGATACTGAACAACGTATCACTCTCTCTCCAGAAAGGACTAGTATGCTAGAAAGATTAAGTAGAGTATCTCCTTTTGATCGATTAGGTCCTAGGAGGAGCAAAAGTTCTCCTAAAGACGCATCGAGGAGTTTTCGACGACCATCAGACTTAAGGGAAGGATCTGCCCAGTCGCGACCAGCTGCTCGTCAAGATAGATCCCAGGAAGCGACATCAACGCGATCAGTTGCTTGAACCAACAGGCCCGAGGAAGGAAAGGATGCGTGGAAAGGCTCTATTCAGAGGCTGGAGGATAGATTAGGGGAAATGGCTAAAGCCAAGAACCCTCTACAAAGAACTTTTGTTCGAGGAACACCTTTTGTCCAGGCCATTGTAGATTTTCCCACACCATCAAAGTTCAAAGCACCTGTTGTGACCCCCAAATATGATGGAAAGATCGACCCTGTCCTTCATATAGAACAATACCAAGCTGCAGCCGACATCTATGCTGTTCCAGATGAGATGAGATGCAGAGCATTCTTGGGAACTCTTACCGAATCTTCTCAAATATGGTATAATAATCTTCCTCGGGGTAAGATCTCAACTTTCTTTCAACTGGCCGAGTTATTCATTGGGAATTTCTGTTTTGGGGCAAAGCCAGTTAAACGAGTAGTGCATTTGTTAAGTGTTAGACAAAAAGCTGGTGAGAGTACCAGAGATTATATAACTTGTTTTAATAACGAGAAACTCGAAGTCATTGATTATGAGGAAAAGACAGCAATTACCGCCTTGATGAGTGGACTACTGCCCAACAAGTTGTACTACACTTTGGCCAAAGATCCACCTAGAACCATGTCAGAACTGATGGGAAAAGCGGCCACGATTATGAATGCCGAGGAGGCTATGGCTGCGAAGAAGAATATGGATGCCAAAGAAACCAAGGTGGAAGGTGATAAAGCTAAGAAGAAAGAGCATAAGAACAATGGTAGTGACAAACACTCAAAAAGAAGGTCGCCATGGGAAGTATTGAAGAAATTTGATAATTATACTCCTTTGAATAAAGACATCAACCATGTTCTAGAAGAAATCAAGAACAACGAGGAATTAAATTGGCCAGAGAAAATGAAGGCAGACCCTGATAGGAGGAATAAGGCAAAATATTGCGAGTTTCACAAAGACCATGGTCATATGACCAAAAATTGCATAGCTCTTCAGAATGAGATTGAAACACTCATCAGACGAGGAAAACTGGCAAAGTATGTTGATCGTAGAAATGAAAGAAGAAACAGCGATCGAACAAGAGAGAGGTCTAGATCTCCTCGCCTTGCAGAGGAAAACAAGAAAAGAGACCGTGAAGTTGATCCAGAAGACGACCCCGATCTTCCCTAGAGACCAAGGTAGCCATAACGTGAGGTATTTTCAATACGCTTTGGGTCATTTGACTGTAATGTTATTACAGGTGGAGATGCAGGAGGAGGAGACCTTACTGCAAAGAGAAAAGCTTACCTCTGTGAGGCTCAAGCTTGCTCATACATTCAACGATTAAATCTAGTTGAGGAGGATCGCCCGAGAAAGGTAAACAAAGAGAAATTGGTCATTTTTTTCTCAAAGAACGACCTCACAGGTGTTCTATATCCTCATGATGACCCATTGGTGATCAAAATGAGGATGAAGGAAGTAATAATTTCAAGAGTACTGGTAGACAATGGTAGCTCGGCAGACATCATGTTCTACTCGTGCTTCGACAGTTTAAATCTAAAGCTATCTCAACTGGAGCCTTATCATAGACCCCTCCTCGGTTTTGCTGGCGAGAAAGTTTTTCCACTTGGAACGATCAAATTGGATATATTCATTGGTACATGGCATGCTTGTCGAACAGAAAGAATACGCTTCTTCGTGATGGATAAAAATGTTCAATCAGCCTACAATATCATCATGGGAAGGGTAGGATTGAAGAAGTTCGAGGCAGTGCCATCTACGGTACATCAATGCCTAAAATTTCTAATAAATTTTGGAGTAGGAGTCGTGAAGGGTGATAAAAAAGTAGCTCGGGAATGCTACTATTCATCTGCCAAGAAAGAGGAACTTTCTGAGCCTTCAAATTATTTTCATTTGGCTGAGGGACATTGGTTCCCCAGTCTCTTTGTCGCTGAATGTGGCTTTTCTTTTCCTCCAAACCCTTTATGTCTGGAATTCTGTCAATACTTTGACGTGGTTCCTGCAAGAATAGCCCCCAATACGTGGAGAATAGTTAACGGAGTTCATAGATGAAATCAAATTCATGGAACCCGTATAGGAATTCCTGAAATTATGTTTTGTTATAGATGGGCTGTGGGTGATAATACTTTTTATTTAAAAAGTATTATCACCCACAGCCCATCTATAACAAAACATAATTTCAGGAATTCCTATACGGGTTCCTTGAATTTAATTTAATCTATGAACTCCGTTAACTATTCTCCACGTATTGGGGGCTATTCTTGCAGGAACCACGTCAAAGTATTGACAGAATTCCAGAAATAAAGGGTTTGGGGGAAAAGAAAAGCCATATTTAGCGACAAAGAGACTGGGGAACCAATGTCCCTCAGCCAAACGAAAATAATTTGAAGGCTCAGAAAGTTCCTCCAAAATAACCCATGAAGGAATAGAGAAATCAGAACGAAATTTATCAAGCGACTCTACAAGGTAAACCATGATGAGTAAAGGAAATCAAAGAGAAAGAAGAAGATCTTATAGGAAAAATGATGAGTCTGTTGACAACAAATGATGAAAGAGATGAACGCACAGGAGAGAGAAACAATGGAAAATTCAAAGAGATAAGAATGAAAAATTAGAAGACAATGGGATTTTCTGCAACGTTTAAATACTTTGCCTTGGGAAAGGGTAAAAGTAATGATTGCAAAAAGAGACGGTCACGTTACCGGCGGCTAAAAAGACAAAAAGGGAGCGGGAATCGAAGCGGTTATAAAAATTTTAAAAAGACCGATTCTACGAATTTGGAAGGAGAAATAAATACAAAAGAAAATACTCCTAAATTTCAGGATGACCATTTAAAACCGCCATATTTCGAGAAAGAATGTTCCACACTCCTCAAATTTTGAACTGTGAAACATTGGGGGCTTCTGTTGATACCCAATTTAGTCTACTGACATGGCTCAATTAAGTGAAGACACGTGGCAATCTGCGTGGCAACAACAAACACTTTCGAACATCACCTTGACTCCGAGGAACCATACTGCAATGAGGAACTCTGCTTCCCCGATCAACTCAGACGCTCCGACCAACAAGAGTTCTCTGAGGAACTTTAATACACCGAGCAACTTATGAATACCGAGCTACTTAGGCGGTCCGAGCAGCTTGGGCGGTCCGAGCTGCACCTCGAATGAAGCATTAATAGCTGGATAACCAACAGATTGATTGCGCATTAAATGCTTATTATTATCATACAGATGTATACGCTTAAGGGGCATTGAATGTATTACCCTTTCACATGTACAGACTTAGGGCTATAGATACATTGTATTATCCTCATTGAGGGGGGACCGGAATTTCTTGATAAAACTTGTAATCGAGAATTCCCAAACAGTCAGCAATAACAGAAACAGTGGACGTATGCCATTCTTATAAGGCTGAACCACTTTAAAATTTCTTTGTCTCATTTTATTTTATCTGTGATTAAATAATTAGATATAATCTTATTTTTTACATCAACACCAGTCTTTATTAATCCTATGCATTGCATATATGAGGGTACTAATCCGCATCATACGTAATGAAAGGCAAGAATAAAGTGGCGGTGCATAGCCAACATGCACACCGCATCCTTAAATACCCCGATTACCTAGGACAAACGAGATTAAAAGACCTATAATGGTTGTGATTACAACACAACACGATTCGATCAAAATTTAATTCAAAGCTTATTTTCTATTCATGTAAACTACATCGGGATGGGTTCATGCATCCCAACCCTTGGAAATTTAGTTAAACATGATTAAACTAAGCATGATCACAAAATAAATTATGCATGAATTCATAACTACATGAAAAATTGGTAAGAAACTTGTAAATAAAAATTGCAACTTAATTTCAATGAATTCTTAGACACAAATATAAAAGCAATTGAAATCATAAAGGAAACAATACTTGGAATGGAGAAAATTCTGAAATCAATGCTTGAAAACTTGAATAAATGTTGCAGCAATTAAATCTAGGGTTCTTAGGTCCAAAAACCCTCTAAAACAATCAAAAAGAGAACTCCCTAAAGTCTGGTAATTAGTTGGAATAGATAGCCTATGAAATTACAAGAGTTTGATCTAGATACAACTCTAAATTTGAAAAAGAAAAATTAAAAATTTGTCACCCAGATCGGTCCGCCCTGGACTATCGGTTTTGTCTGGTATATACCGGATCGATTCATTTTTACTTAAAATCGGATCGGTCCAAGAGTTTTTTTTATTCAGGAACTTTTAGGATTCTGGACCGATTCGGTTTTACATGAAATCGGATCAGTCCACCCTTTACAAGAACGTTGTCTTCACCGGATCGGTTCGCTTTTGGCTCATGCCGGATCGGTCCGGAGATCTTTTTCTTTCTACTCTTGTTGTGGATTTCTCTCATCTTTGAGGCTTCATAACTTTTGATTCGAGATTCGAATTTGGATGTCGTTTCATCATACGTGCTTATGGACTCGAGGTCTTCAACTTTCATTTTGGTTCATCGTCCTAACTTCAGATGTAAAGTTACTATTTTTCCCTCTGACTTTTATTCCTTTATTTCTTCCTTGGTTTCTTGCTTTTGAGTTTCCTCTTCTCTTCACTTGTATAAAATACATGTAAAAAGCACAAAGAATACACCAAACTCGATGAACTATATAGGAAATGTCATTATCAAGGATATGAGCTAAATCAATGCATTTCGCACTGTATAAGGTGATAAAAGTCGCTAAATTAAGGGCTAAATCGAAAGAATTTGTGCCTAATCACCCCCCCAACTTAGAACATTGATCGTCCCAAGCAATGTAAAAGAATATAAACAAGGCTCAACTCTTGAACAACATTTTATTGGGATACAATACCTCTTTCGTGGGAAAGAGATTGCATTTAGCATATGCAACAAGCCTTTAAACTCCTAGGTACCCTCGTAGGACGAGTTTTGATTTGTGAGGGTTTGCAGTGAATATACCCACGAAATTCGGTTTCGACTCAAGAAAAACTCAAAAGAGTTAAAAATTGTACAATTTAAACCTTTCTAAAAATAACACCATAGATTTATATGCCCTAGTATCAATTTGTCGTGTGTGTGTGCGAAGCCAAAAATTAAATCGCAAATTTCCACCGATTGATCATTATGTTACTTTCCGAAAATTCATTTTGATTCAAATGCTCACGGAATACTCTCACAAACTAATAACTCGGAATGGGGATATTTTCTCTCAGTGTGCATGATTTAAAGAGTAAATGCATTGGAACATGAATTCACGCACACAAAATTGAAAGATGAAAATTTATGGGTGAAAAGATCCCTTCATTAGGTTACGGTCATTGGGAAATCGAAAACATTGCCTCTTATACACACCATTTTGTCTCCCTTATTATCTTTACGTGTACTTTCTCTCCACGCGGTAACTAATTTCGAAATTCAGACTCGGTTAGGATTTTTTCGGGTTTATAAGGTATATGGGGTAAAATTAGATGGTTGGGAATTGGAAAATTTTCTTATGAAGTCCGTCAGTGCTTTTTCTCATTTTTCTCTTCTTTTTCCATTTTTTCTATTTTCACACTTTTCTTTCCTTGTTATTTTTGTTAAGCATTTTTCTTTTCGTGTCCCTTTTCATCGCACCATTTGTTCTTTTCAATCTTCTACAATTTCGGGCTAATTGGGTTTTTTGGGATTATCAAATGAAAGAGGAAAAATTTTATTAGGCTCAAATTGGGTTGCAAAGGGATTTTTTTTACAACTTTTTATGGCTAATATTTTTGGGTAATAAATGAGGGCCCACTTCATCGTCTGAATCACTCATTACTTAACCATATGCGTCTCGAGATTAATCTAGTTTAGAGATATATTAGCGCATTTTTTAGGACAACATTTCATACATTTTTCGTAACCGATCAAAATAAGGGTATTGAGATCTTCAACAACTTATTAAAATGCTGAAAAGAACTTTGAGTTAACCATGAACTCGGAATGATTTAAAAACTCAAAAAAAACTCGATAGGCTCGAAATCTCACCGAGTTGATTAATCTCCACACGTATTCGTTAAGTCGTCAATTTTCTTTCAATTTTCATCTTTGGTCAATTTTGGCATTGTGCATTTGAATTTTATAAATTTGAGACTTTGAATCAATCTTCGGTGATATTTTTTAAAAATTTAAATCCCAAATTTTATTTATTTTGAACAAAAATATTTTTGACTTTCATAATTTTTCAATTTTTGAAGTTTTCTAAAAATTTTTTGGGGTTTTTGGGCATTTTGAGCTTTGTGAAAATTTTGAAGCGCATGCATACGCCCCCTTACATAAGGTTTTGCAAAGTCCCGATGCAAAAGGACTAAAAGCTGAACTAAAGAGAGAAGGCATAGAAAATAAACAAAGTAAAAAATGCAAGAATAAAACAAACAAATATAAGAAACGCAAAGATAGGCAAGAAAATCTTCCATTATATATTCAAAGTGCACGAATGTATAAACAGCAAAATGGAAGAAAATACACAAAACAACCACTCAAACCTGCTACTGAGGGGGCGGATGAGATACACTGGTAGCATTCGGGTCATATGGGTAGTAAAAGTAGCTCGGTGGTGGCGCACCCATAGTCATGCGATAGAGCTCAGCTTGGAGACGATGCATCATGCTAGTATCGTGCTTGTAGGCCTGACGATTCTCTTCATGGTCAGTGCGGTATTCATTGATGAAACCATCGAATTGCGATTCTAGCGCGGTGACGCGTCGATCAAAATCTCCTCCCGGTGGCTCAAAATCAGAATATACATCTTCATCATACTCTTCTTCTTCTCCTTCTCCCATATCGACATTCGCGGCCACCACCTCCTCTTCCTCGCCGTCATCATCAGCCTCATCATCCGCATCCATCTCATCATCATCCCCATCGTCGTCCTCCCTTCGTGCTTGAATGATCTCCCTTTGCTTCTTATTTTTAGTGCGGGTGCCCTGCCCAAAAGGATTGGGAAGGCGAGCAAACACTTGGGGAGGAGCAATATCATCATCGGCTACAATATAAGTGATGATCCGGACATATGTGAGAGGGTTTATACCCTTCTTATCCAAGGCCGTGAAGAAAATGTCCTTATAGAGAATGCGGGTCAGGTGGATAGGGGTAGTGAGGTCAAAAAGGTGATAAACGAGGGTAGCTTGACGAGGGCGCATATAGGAGCTGTTTGAGGTTTGGAGGTTATTGACGCATACAATTTGGAAGGTTATGCGGGCCTTGTCATTCATCCTACCCATCGATAATGTCTCGATACCCCAATACTCACCAGGCACGATGTGGGACATGTATACAGCTTTCATAAGGGGGCGAGATTGTTGTGGTACGTAAATTAGGCTGGGCTCGGGATGCCTTTGGGTCAGAATTTTTAAGGAGAAGGGGACGCGTGTGGCGTCAACATAAGATTTGGATGTGAAATGAGCGGTGCGGACGAGAGATCCATAAAAGGCATGCACCTTGGCCTCTCACACCCCCTCATGGGGCTCATTGAGAAAATTACACCACCCCCGCAAAAGGAAATGGTTAGTGACGGGTTGGTGAAGCTCGTTCCAGTGCACTTGGCGCTCCATGTGGAGTTTGTGTGTGTGACTGAAAAAATGCTCTCGCCATATTTGCTCTTAGTGTGATCGGAACACCCCGTTTCCATCGCAAGAATCTCGACGGAGGCATATTTTTCTAGAAGGGCCATGTTTGCCATATGGGAATGAAGTGGGTTTAAGGGATAATATGGAAGAGGAAATAAAAGAGTTGGGTGAGTAGAGTGGTGGTGAAATGGGGGGGAAGGAGGTGTATTTATAGGTGGTGGGTGAAGGAAAGGGTGTTTTTTGGAGGGAGGGGGTGGATTTGACAGGGAAACTATATGGGGAAGAGATGAAAGACGAATTTGGAGGGAAGATAAGGGATTGGGTGAATGGGGCATGTATCTTAGGAAGGGGAAAAATGCAGACACCGGATCGATCCAGGTCCCCAGGATCGGACCAGTTCGATCCTTATTTTTTTTCTATTTTCTGCAGAAATCGGATTGATCCGGGTGCCCAAAGGCGGACCGATTTGGGACTTTGTAACTTTCTGCTTCCCTTATCTTAGAATGAACTCTTCTCTCTCAATATTCCGGGTGTTCCAACAATTATTCCTACGTAATGAGTGACCGAGGACCTCACAACACTTACTTCGAAAACCTATATGCTCTCTCGACGTGTGTGCTCCGCTCCTATCCTATTGTGACTTATACCTATCGAATCTTAACGAACCTAACCTACTCACAAATACTATACACAAGAATCACCCAATACGCGTCTAGGGTGCGACAGCCTTCTCGTACTTCTTAATCAATCCCTATAAATGGGGTTCGACAACCAAATTGTGTCGGCTTCTTCGATGCACGCCTCAAAGTACGGTTTAAGGCGTTGGCCATTAACCTTGAAAGTATTTCCCCCTTTTGAATCTTCCAACTCTATAGCTCCATAGGGTAATACTTCTCACACCACAAATGGGCCTGTCCACCGTGAACGTAACTTGATGGGAAACAAGTGTAATCGAGAGTTGTAGAGAATCACTTTTTGTCCCAGATGAAACTCTTTGTTTTGAATTATCTTGTCATTCACGAGTTTCATTCGTTCCTTTGAAATTTTTTCACTCTCATATGCGTCATTGCGCATTTTTTCTAACTTGTTCAATTGAAGCTTGCGAGCTTCACTGGATTTATCTAGGTTGTAGTTCAACCTCTTGATCACCCAATAGGCTTTCTGCTCTAGATCCACAGGGAGATGACAGAGATTGACATAGACAAATGAAATGGAGACATCCTGAGGGGGTTCTTGTAGGCGGTACGATAAAACTATAGCGCATCGTTTATTCGAAGGGACCAATCTTTTCGGGTAGGATCGACGGTCTTTTCAAGGATGGTCTTGATCTCATGATTTACTAACTCGGCTTGCCCACTTGTTTGGGGGTGATAATCAGTGAAAACACGTCACCCAGTGGTGGTGCGTTGAGGAATTTATTCCCCCTTAGCGTTTTGGACCATAGTCATGCCCAACTTCTTCGGGATGACTTGAATTGGGCTTACCCATTTGCTATCCAAGATAGGGTAGATAATCCCAGCATCTAACAACTTGATAATCTCCACTCTAATAACTTCTTTGATAGTTGTGTTTAGTCGCATTTGCATTTCCCTCGAGGGCTTCACGTCCTCCTCGAGGTGGATTTTGTGGGTACAAATTAGGGGACTTATACCCTTCAAATCCTCTATAGACCAACCAAAATCACCTCTATGCTTCCTCAAAATTTCCAGCAGCTTACCCTCTTGCTCTTTATCTAGGCTAGAGGAGACAACAACAGGAAATGTCTCATCCTCTCCTAAAAAAGCATATTTCACATTAGAGGGTACTTTCATCAACTCGAGGGTAGAAAATTTCTCTTCGGAGGGGGTCAAGCATAACTCCCTCAGAGGTAGCTCCTAGAATCTAGAAACCTAATGAACATCTCTCAACTCTACTATGGACTCTCCATCCTCTAATATCGATTCCAACCCCTCAACCTCTCGCTCAAACTCAGTGTATAGAATCTCACTCTCATCACCTCTCACTAGACATGCTTCTAAAGATTCCCCACCCATGGTTCTCTCGATGTTCTTCTCTACTACCTCCTCTATGAAATCGACCGTGTGGATCTCATCTTCGTCACCCACTTGGTTAACAACATTGAAGATGTTCATCTCAAGGGTCATGTTCCCAAAAGTGAGATGTATTTTCCCATTTCGTGTATGGATTAATACATTAGCGATGGCTAAGAATGGGCGGCCTAGAATGATGGGAACATGGTTGCTAGAATGGATGGAGGGCTCCGTATCCCAAATGACAAAGTCTATCAGGAAGTAGAAAGTGTCCACTTGGACTATCACATCCTCAAGAATCCCTCGAGGCAACTTCACTATGTGATCCGCTAATTGAAGAGTGATTCGTGTGGGATTAAGGTCACCCAACTCAAGCTTCCTATAAATGGAATAGGGAAGGATATTCACACTCGCGCCTAAATCCAGTAAGGATTTCTTAATTCGACGCTCTCCAATAACACATGAAATCGTGGGTGCGCTCGGATCTTTAAACTTGGGTGGGAGGTCGTTAAGTAGGACGGAGCTCAAATTCTGTACTAGGAAGTCATTTTTCGTCACCTTTAGCTGTCTTTTCATAGTCAAAAGGTATTTAATAACCTTGGCATAGGCGAGAATTCGCTGGATGGCATCCAGGAATGGAAAATTCAGCTTTACTTGCTTAAGAACATCTAAAGCTTCCAAATGGGAGGCTCCCTTTTGAGGTGGGGCCACCCGTTGAGGGAATGGAGTGGCGGTGGGTGGTTTCATAACAACTTTGAGCTTGCTAGTGTCGTCATTCGCACTCTCATTCAAGGGGGCATCTTCGGACTCTTTCGTTCCGGGCGAAACCTCCTTGTCTTTTGGCTCCTCGTGTGGGGGAGGTGATAAATCAACGACTCGCCCACTACGTAGAGTGGTGACGACTTGGCATTGCTCGTGCTAATCGGAATATGTAGAGCTAACATTATCTTGACCTTAGGGAGGTCTTTGGCCTTGAACTGGAAACTTTCCCTTCTGTTCGACACTTAACGAGGATTACAACCTAGATATACTTGTATTCATCTCAGTGAACATACCCTCAAACTTAGCATTGGTTGTGTTTTGAGATTGGATGAACTGGTTTAAATTGTCCTCAAGAGACCTCCGCGGTGGCATAATATATGGGCCTGGAGGTGATGCTTGCATATATGGCTGCATAGGTGGCGTTTGTTGAAAATGAAGAGGGGGTAGAGGTAGGGCAACATGTGAATTTTGATTCAACACAGCTTGTTATTTCCCGTAGCTAAAACCGGGATGTTTCCTCCATGAAGGGTTGTATGAGTTACCATACGGGGCATTAAAATTCCCCTTCAATCCTCCTATTTCTCTACTTGCTCCGTAAGCATGCCTTTGTAGGCGAGTATCATCGAACATTCCTTTATTGAATGGCCCGCCTCACAGAGGGCTCACACCTTCTCCTTCACGGCTCGGGTGGATCTGATAGTTTCTCTTAGTCGTACCTCGAGTATGTCTCTCATATTTTTCTCGATTTGATCAAATCGACGATATAACAAGGTATCTTTATCCAATTAGTATAGACCGGACGCAGCAGGAGTGGTGGACACTTGTCGAGGTTGGTTTTGGGCATTTGGATCGAATATGTCTCATGCTTGAGTAGTCTTGGAGACATACTTAAGTTGAGCCTCAGCATCATTCGCATCTAATTCCCAAAACGATCTTTCACACATCGTTTGAACAAATTTTTTAGACTCTATATTAATCCCTTGATGGAAGAAAGAGATAAGGTGATGCTTCTCAAATCCATGATTTGGGCAAGCGTTAACACGCTCTTGAAAGTGTTCCCAACACATGTGAAATGGCTCATTATCTCGTTGTAGAAAAGCTTGAATTTGAGCCCTGACGGAGTTGGTTATGTGGTGGAAAAAATTGGACTGCATATCCTTCCATGATATAATAGAGTTCAGTGGTAAAGACCAAAGCCAGATCTTAACTTTATCCTTTAAAGAAAAAGGAAAAAGCTTTAGTCGACGACATCTTGCGTGCAAGCTTGATCACTAAAAGTTTCGCACGCCTCTTCAAAATCGCAGATGTGGAGGTGTGGTTTGTCCGAATCCATGCCGTAACAAATTGGAAAAATTTGTATCATCCCACTACGGAAGTAGAACTGTCCTGTATTGTAGGGAAGTAGAATGCATCCAGGGGATACAATTCACTTGGGAAATAAGAGTTCTTTAATGGGACGATATAGTAAATTCCCCTCACCCGTACCGAAACTAGCGATATTCGACATTTCTCTCTCTCCAATTGACTTAGAATCCTCGCTTAGTGTTCTAGAAGTGTGACTCAGCGTGTGGCTTGTGATGGAGTTTGGAGGTGTAGGAGGTGGAAACCAGAATTTTGGGACACGAATAATGTGTGGGCTATCAGGGTTGTACTCAACTATGGGGTTTTCGTGGATTCTTGTTGGAGTATTTTTAGGAGTTTGTTCTGGATTTTGCATAAAAGGGCTTTTGAGTGAGGATTTCTTTTTGGCTTTTTATTTTTCTAAATTTTTATTGGGTTTTTTATTTTTTTGATTTTTTTTGCCGTTTAAATTTTGGAATCAAATTTGGGATTAATCTACTAACCTAAAAGTCTACGGCGCTAAAAACTTAACGTGACCACAAAAGTGTCTAAAGTGCGTGCTGATATAGGCTCAAGTGCAAGACCATCGCGTAAGTAATAACCCGGTAAGTCAGGATCGTATCCACTGGGAACTATGATGAATACTCATGACGATGAAGGAATAGTAGACTAACCCTAAATTAGTTGGAGAAAAGAAACTAAAAGATGATTAATTGTGGACTGAATTCTATTGTCTAAATACAAATGAAATTTAAATTATGAACTAAGCTACGTGCACAGAAATAAAACTACTGCAATTAAGTAAATATGAATGAAGTAAAAACAAGTTAGGATACAATCCACCAAACCCTAGTAGATTTATCAGATAGAATACTAGCTTTTAAATTAGAGAGTTAATCAAACCCAATCTTTATTAATCATAAGCATTGCATATATCAGGGTACTAGCATGCATCATACATAATCAAAGGCAATAATAAAGCGGTGTTGCATAGCCAGCATGCACATCGCATCCTTAAACACCCTGGTTACCTAGGGTAAACGAGATTAAAAGACCAACGACTATTGTGATCACTACACAACACGATTCGATCAAAATTTAATTCAAAACCTATTATCTATTCATATAAACTACTGATCAAGTGGAAAAACCGAGCGTCCGTGTAATACGCTAGTCGTTGTTATCGGCTTCCAACCTCAATACAAAAAAACCTAAACTTGTAACTACACTCTTAAGGAGTATATTGGCGAGTCTGGGTATCGAATCCACAGGGAATGTTTGATAGAATTTAACTGATTTATTACTTCTAAAATAAAAGTGAAAAAGATGATGATGGTTGAAGAGGGAAAAAATAAAAAAGTTAACTATGCATGCATGAGAAAACTAATTAAGATGAACGAGAAAGTAGGTTGGAATACAATCCCCTAACCCTAGTAATTTACCGTGTAGAATACTAGAATTGTAAATTACAAATTTGAATGAATCCAGTCTTTATAGATCCTAAGCATTACATATATGAGGATCAAGCCCGCACCATATGAAATCAAAGGTAAATATAAAGCGGTGATAAATAATTTTACGCGCATCATATTCTTAAACATCCCAAGTACCTAGGGCAAGAGAGATTAAAAGATCTACAATGGTTGTAAAATTGTCTCGCACGACTCTTTCAAATTTTTAATTTAAATTCTATTTTCTTCATAAGTAATTTACATTGGGATGAGTTCATGCATCCCAACCCTTAAAAACTTAGCTTAACATGATGAAATCAAAATAAAACTTGCAAATTAAAGTGTAGGAATTCATAACTAACTCTAGAAAATTGAGAACATGACTTGAATTGGGAATGGAAAACTAGAAATCAACAATTAATTAAACTAACTAGGAAAGCAGTGAAAACAATAAATTAAAATTACTTGCAATGGATGAATGATGAATCTTGAATAGAACTTTGAATCTTGAATAGTAGACAAACTTAAAAAAACTAGGGTTTATGAAAATTTCTACCAAAGAAAACTAAAAAGACTCTCTAAAATCTGACTTTCTCTCTCTAAAACTCTATTCTACTCTCTAGAATTCGACTCCCCTTTGAAATGAGGTAGGGCTTGGTCTTTTATAGCACCAAGTAGCACAAATTTGACAGCTAGAATTGCTTGTTGCGCAAGTTTTTACTAGCTATGCACCTCTTAATCTTCATAATAAATGCCAGGATTTCGCATGACCGGACCGGTCCATTATCGTGCAACTTCAAAATATCGTAACTTCTTCACCGTAGCTCAGATTGAGGTGCCGTTTTTTCCAGTGTTCTTGAAATTTAGAGGTATTAAACTTTCTAGTTGGCCCCACCTCCGGAATAAGGATGAAAAATTACGAAAATGCCCTTCAACTCTCCATTTCTTGGTTTCTTTCACTGTTTTGAGTTCTCCTTCGCACTAACTTGCATGAAATACCTGTAAAACACATGAGAAATACAAAAAACACGAAATACTTGCCAAAATAGGTTAGTAGAATAAATACGAGACAAATCCAAGCTATTTACACTGCACGGGATCATAAAAATACCGAAATTAAGGGGATAAATATGAAGAATATGTGCCTAATCACACCCCCTAACTTAGAACTTTGCGCGTCCCGAGCAATTTAAAAGAAATTAGTTTAAAGTTCAACTCTTGAAAATTCTTTTATTGGGATAGAATACCTTTTTCGCGGGCAAGCGATTGCATTTAGCGTATGCAACAAGCCTTTAAACCCCTAGGTTACCCTAATAGGACGAGTTTTGTCTCGTGAGGGTTTGCAGTGAATATACCCACAAAATTCTTTATTGACTCAAATAAATATCAAAATACTTAAAAATTGTACAATTTAAACTTTTCGAAAAATAATCACCATAAATTCATATTCAAATGTCTCAAACCATAGTGTGTGTGTGTGTGCAAAGCCAGAAATTAAACCTCAAATTTCCACCGATTGAGCATTACGTTATTCATTTTGATTCAAATTCTTATGGATGCACTCACAAACGAATCACTCGGATTGTGGTTGTTTTCTCTCGGTATGCACGATATAAAGAGTAAATATAATGGACATAAGTTCACGCATACAAAATTGAAAAGAAGAAAATATATGGTGAAAATATCTCATCATCGGAATACAGTTATTAGGAAACGGGAAACATCATCTCTTAATCACACC
This sequence comes from Sambucus nigra, assembly GCA_949130495.1. Classification (NCBI taxonomy): domain Eukaryota; kingdom Viridiplantae; phylum Streptophyta; class Magnoliopsida; order Dipsacales; family Adoxaceae; genus Sambucus; species Sambucus nigra. The sequence goes on along the minus strand of OX422214.1, from coordinate 373,725,341 downwards.
ATTTTAATCTCTTTTATTATCTTTTCATGTCCTAGCTCTCCATGCAGTAATTAATTTCGCCATTCAGACTTGGTTAGAACTTTTTGGGTTAAAAAGTGTAAAGGGTAAAATTGGGAATAGACGGAATGTTCGGAATTGGAAAATGTCCTTATGACGTCCATTAGTGCTTTTTCGGGCATTTGCTCATTTTTCTCTTTCTTTTTCAATTTTCATTTTTTTTCTCACTATTTTTTTTTTCTTCTAGCCCCTTTTTATTGCACAATTTGGACTTACTTGATGAATTTTCTCAATTTTCACAATTCCGGGCTATTTGGGTTTTTCGGGATATCAAACGAAAGGAAAATATTTTATAGGCTCAAATTGGGTTATCAAAGGGATAATTTTTCACATCTTTTTATGGCCAATATTTTTGGGTAACAAACGATGGCCTACTTCATCGTCCAAATTGCTAATCACATTACCATATGCATCTCGAGATTAATTAAGTTTAGAGATATATTTAGCACAAATTTCGAGACAACATTTCACACATTTCTCATAACCGATCAAAATAAAGGATTGAGATCATCAACGACTTATTAAAACGCTGAAAAGAACTTTGAGTTAATCATAAACTCAGATTGATTTAAAAACTCAAAAAGATCGATAGGCTCGAAATCTCACCGGGTTTGATCAATCTCCACACTTATTCGTTAAGTCATCAATTTTCTTTCGATTTCCATCTTCGGTCATTTTGGCTTAGTGCATTTTGGTTGTTAACAATTTGAGACTTTAAATAGAATAGAGGTGATATTTTTGAAAATTTTAAATTCCAATTTTTATTTATTTTGAAGAAAAATATTTTTGGTTTTTTTTTTTTTTTTTGAAATTTTCTATAAAAAACACACTTGGAAAGAACATGTGATCGAATCAATGAATCTAAACAATAAATGGGAAGAATATCCCACACCCCCTAACTTAAATGTTGCATTGTCCTCAATGCGAATCAAGAACACAACATAAAGAGAGGAAAATAAAGATATTACCCAAATGGAGCGATCCCCGATGAGTGCGAGTCCACTGAATCTACAAAACATATTAGAACCAAGCATAGAAAAAAGAATAACAAAAACTTTAACTAATTACTCTAAACCGAAAAAAAGAAAAGGAAAAAGAAAAGGCTAATTATGTACAACCTACGATTTGAACTTCTAATAAGTTATACACTAGAAGTCGAAAAATTTGAGGGTCCACCCAAAATACAATTTGAATTTGAGGGATTAATGGTGTACCCTCATTAGGATGCATGCCTCCCGGAAAATAAGAATTCCGTTTGAAAAACCGAAGGCATGTGTGAGATGGAGAAAATGAACCATCACCAATTAAAAAATTTAGGGGGATAATGAACGATTTGGGTGAATAAGAGGAAAAGTCCCATTGGGATCCAAGAAATATAGAATCACGTTCCAAAGATTTTTCAAGTAGTATGGGAAGCGGATCACACAAACAGAAAGATTCCATATTGGAAAACAATTCAAACATAGAGTCCTTGTCCTCAAAATCTTCTCCCTCAAAATTTTCAATTGGATCTGGTGGAGTGACACGTCTGAGTGTATGGCCCATAAGATGAAGCATCTCAAAAAAACATTCCCATACAAGAATCGGATCAACATCCTCAAGACATTCATCCAGTTCTTGTGATGGATTTAATGGTTCGATAATAGTGGGGACACAAGGAGACAAATGATCTTCAATCTCAATAGGTTTTGAAATATTTATAAGAGGTTGAGATTCAAAAGAACTTGGATCACTCTCAATGATTTCATTCTCAAAAGTATTAGGTGAAGCGCAAGTCTCGACCTTCTCTAAGTTGTCCAAATAATCATTCAACTCCTTGCAAGTTGCTATAATTTTCAACTCGGTAGCAGCAAGGTCATCAGATTGCTTTTTTATATCAAGCAATAGTTCTTCCAAAGTAGGCTTCTTTGGTTCTAGCACCTCGAATTCCTCATTTGGTTGAAAACTTACATCATCTTCAAAACTATCGGAAGAAAAATTCTCATTGGGTTCAAATAATGCATCTAACTCTTGCTCCCAATAACGATTTTTTTCTCGATATTCTTTTTCAAGTCTTTCTTCTTCAAGCAATTGATTTTGATAAATTTGGATTGCCTTAGCACTAGGCTTGTATATATGAGACTCATCTTTAGTGATATTGATCCAATGTTCATAAATCGTGAGTTCATTCTCCTCCTCACTATTCGCATAACAATTAAAGCCACCAAATGAGTTAAAGTAAGACATTTCAAATTGAGCAATTCAAAAACATGACACCCATATTTTTCATTTTTTTTTTTTTTTACGAAGTCGTAAGTCAATTATAATCTATAACAAACACTCCCCGGCAACAGCGCCATTTTGATCGAGTGGAAAAACCGAGCGTCCGTGTAATACGCTAGTCGTTGTTATCGGCTTCCAACCTCAATACAAAAAAACCTAAACTTGTAACTACACTCTTAAGGAGTATAGTGGCGAGTCTGGGTATCGAATCCACAGGGAATGTTTGATAGAATTTAACTGATTTATTACTTCTAAAATAAAAGTGAAAAAGATGATGATGGTTGAAGAGGGAAAAAGTAAAAAAGTTAACTATGCATGCATGAGCAAACTAATTAAGATGAATGAGAAAGTAGGTTGGAATACAATCCCCTAACCCTAGTAATTTACCGTGTAGAATACTAGAATTGTAAATTATAAATTTGAATGAATCCAGTCTTTATAGATCCTAAGCATTACATATATGAGGATCAAGCCCGCACCATATGAAATCAAAGGTAAATATAAAGCGGTGATAAATAATTTTACGCGCATCATATTCTTAAACATCCCAAGTACCTATGGTAAGAGAGATTAAAAGATCTACAATGGTTGTAAAATTGTCTCGCACGACTCTTTCAAATTTTTAATTTAAATTCTATTTTCTACATAAGTAATTTACATTGGGATGAGTTCATGCATCCCAACCCTTAAAAACTTAGCTTAACATGATGAAATCAAAATAAAACTTGCAAATTAAAGTGTAGGAATTCATAACTAACTCTAGAAAATTGAGAACATGACTTGAATTGGGAATGGAAAACTAGAAATCAACAATTAATTAAACTAACTAGGAAAGCAGTGAAAACAATAAATTAAAATTACTTGCAATGGATGAATGATGAATCTTGAATAGAACTTTGAATCTTGAATAGTAGTCAAACTTAAAAAAACTAGGGTTTATGAAAATTTCTACCAAAGAAAACTAAAAAGACTCTATAAAATCTGACTTTCTCTCTCTAAAATGCTATTCTACTCTCTAGAATTCGACTCCCCTTTGAAATGAGGTAGGGCTTGGTCTTTTATAGCACCAAGTAGCACAAATTTGACAGCTAGAATTTCTTGTTGCTCAAGTTTTTACTAGCTATGCACCTCTTAAACTTCATAATAAATGCTAGGATTTCGCATGACCGGACCGGTCCATTATCGTGCAACTTCAAAATATCGTAACTTCTTCACCGTAGCTCAGATTGAGGTGCCATTTTTTCTAGTGTTCTTGTAATTTAGAGATCTTAAACTTTCTAGTTGGCCCCACCTCCGGACTAAGGCTGAAAAATTACGAAAATGCCCTTCAACTCTCCATTTCTTGGTTTCTTTCACTGTTTTGAGTTCTCCTTCGCACTAACTTGCATGAAATACTTATAAAACACATGAGAAATACACAAAACACGAAATAATTGCCAAAAGAGGTTAGTAGAATAAATACGAGACAAATCCAAGCTATTTACACTGCACGGGATCATAAAAATACCGAAATTAAGGGGATAAATATGAAGAATATGTGCCTAATCAACTACATCGGGTTGGGTTCATGCATCCCAACCATTGTAAATTTATATGGACATAATTAAACTAAGAATTATCACAAAATCTATTCTGCATGAAATCATAACTACGTGAAAAATCGGGAAGAAACTTGTAAATAAAAATTGCCCTTAATTTCAATGAATTCTCAGACACATATATAAAAGCAATTGAAATCAGAAAGGAAATAATATTTAGAATGTAGAAAATTCTGAAATTAATGCTTGAAAACTTGATTAAATGTTGCATAAATAAAACCTGGGGTTCTTAGGTGCAAAAATCCCTCTAAAACTATCAAAAAGATAACTACCTAAAGTCTGGTAATTAGTTGGAATAAATACTTTACGAAATTACAAGAGTTTGAGCTAGATACAACTCTAAATTTGAAAAACAAAAGTAAAAAATTCATCACCTGGACTGGTCCGGCCTGGACTATCGGTTCGGTCTGGTATATACCAGATTGGTTCTTTTTTACTTGAAATCGGATCGTTCCGCGAGTTTGCTTTATTCAGGAACTTTTAGGATTCTGGAGCGATTTGTTTTTTATTGAAATTGAATCGGTTCGCCTTTTACAGGAACTTTGTCTTCACCGGACCGGTTCGTTTTTGGCTCATACCTGATCGATCCAGAGATATTTTTCTTTCTACTCTTGTTATGATTTTCTCTCATCTTTGAGGCTTCATAACTTCTGATCCAGAACTCGGATTTGGATGTCGTTTCTTCCTACGTTCTTATAGACTCGAGGTCTTTAACTTTCATTTTGGCTCCTCGTCTGAACTCCAGATATGAAGTTACTCTTTTGCCCTCTGACTTTTCTTCCTTTCTTTCTTCCTTGGTTTCCCAATTTTGAGTTTCCTCTTCTCTTCACTTGTATAAAATACCTATAAAAAGCATAAAGAATACACGAAACTCAATGCAATATATAGGAAAATTAAGTAGCAAGGATATGAGATAAATCAACCCATTTTACATTGTACGAGGTGATAAAAACCGCTAAAATAAGGGGATAAATTGGAAGAATTTATGCCTAATCGCACCCCGAGAGAGATTTCGGTGTATCTTAATTTCCAATACAAAAGAGGCATCCCCAAGATCTTTAATTTTAATATGCTTTGTTAGAAATTTCTTGGTTTCGTATAATAAGCCTATATCACTGCTAGCCAATAGTATGACATCGACATAGAGCATAGGGAAGATAAATTTACTCCCACTGAACTTATGACATACACAATCATCAACTGTATTAACCTGAAAACCATATGAGATAATGAATTGATGAAACTTATGATACCATTGACGGGAAGATTGTTTAAGACCATATATGGATTTCATGAGTTTGCAAACCACAGACTTTGGATCACATGGTTCAAAGTTTTCTGGTTGCACCATATACATGGTTTCCTCAATGTTACCATTGAGAAAAGCCATCTTCACATCCATATGATGCAGCTCTAAATCAAAATGATCTACAAGTGCTCATGAGGTTATTGAGTTTGCTCTTCTGGAATAACTCTTTAATTTTGAGTAGTGAAGTCCTCATTGTTGTCTTCTTGAACATTGCCAGCAGGTTGAACAATGTTTGGGAGAGGAATTGATTCCTCTTCAAAGACAACATTCTTATTCTGAACTGTATCTTCCTCTGAAACTCAACATCCTCAAGAAATCTCGCATTTTCTATCTCGAAAAAGGAATTAGTTGAGGGATCATAGAACTTGAAATCCTTCAACCGTTCAACGTACCCAAAAAAATAATAGCTAATAGTTATGGAGTCCAATTTTTTTGAGGTGGCCTATAAGGCATTGCCTCAGTTGGACGTCCCCAAATGTGTAAATGTTTAATGACAAGTTTTCGGCCTATCCATAGTCTATAAGGGGTTTTAGCTACCGCTTTACTAAGTACTCTATTTAGAATATATACTATAGTCTTTAGTGCCTCTCTATAGAGTAATTCTAGCAAAGAAGAATGATTAATTATACTTCTTACCAAATACTTAAATGTTCCGTTTTGTCTCTCAGTAGCACCATTCATAGGTTTCCCAGGTATTGTGTATTGTAGAATGATACTTCATTCTTTTAGGAATTTGGAAAAAGGTTCTGAACGTTGTTCACCTGATACATCTTATCTGCCATAGTATTCACCACCACAGTCAGATTTGACAGCTTTAATCTTCCTTCCTAGTTGATTGTTAACTTTGTCTTTGAAGGTGTTAAATTTTTTTAAAGTATTGAGACTTCTCATAAATTAAATATATGTACCCATAACATGAATAGTCATCTATAAAAGTGATAAAATACTATTGACCATTCCAAGAAGCCGTAGGTAATGGACTACGAATATCAGTATATATCAATTCTAAGACGCCAAAACACCTTTTGGCACTTAATTTCTGAATGTTTGTATTTTCCCCTTTATACACCCAATGCAAACATCAAAGTCTGTTAAATCAAGGGGTTCAAGTATTTCGTCTACCATAAGACTTTTAATTTTCCTTTGGGAGATATGACCAAACGTTTGTCCATAAGGTGGCGAAATTCTCATTAGTCAATTTACATTTTGTGCCTCTTGTAGTCGCTTGCAAGGTTTCATTAAATGAAGAAATTGTGTTCAACATATACAATTTAACAATTAAAGAACTAGTCGCAACAAGAGTATAATTAAGAAAAAAACTACAGCAAGAGTATAATTAAGAAAAAAACTAACTTTATTATTTTCAAATGAATAAGAAAAAAACATATTTGTCTAAAATATAAATGAAAATCAAATTATGTCTGAAAGACGGTACCACATATGTTTCTCTTAATTGAATAACATGCCCAGTCTCAAAAGATAACATAAAGGTCCCAATTGCTTGAACTGCATCTGTTTTTCCATCGCCCACATAGATGAATCTTTCATCATCATTTAGTGGTCGGCTCTACGGGCAACCCAACATACAAATACTCACATGAGTAGTAGCACCTGAATCAACCCACCAAGTATGACTAGGTACAAAAGACTAATTAACTTTAGAACAAACTAAAGTGAGAAGTGTATCATTCTTTACATGCCATGCGACGTACATGGAACAATCCTTCTTCACATACCCATGTTTTTTGCAAAAAGTATCATGTAAATTTTGGATCCTGCTTCTTTTGCAGAATTTTGGGTTGTGATGTTCCTACTGCAGCTTTCTTATTATCATTCCTTTTTCACTTATTGTTCTTTGAGATATATGCAATATGAGCACTTTCAATTGTTTTTTCTCGCTTCAACCTATCATCTTCTTGCATACAATGAGAAATGAGCTCATTAAGAGTCTATTTTTCCTTTTGAGTATTATAGCTAACTATAAACTGTCCATTGTCTGCAAGAAGTTAAATCAGTACCAGATGCACGAGCAAGTCATCAGACTACTCAAACTTTAGTTTCCTAAGTTTTAAAGCGATGTTAGACATCTCCATAATGTACTCCCTTGCGTTTCCTTAGCTTTATACCTCAATTGGATAATATTAGCTATAAGCATACTTATTTCATCCTTTTCTTTCTTTACAAAACGATTTTCAATATCTAGCAGGAAACTATTAACCGTTACTTTGTCAGACATATCGCCCCTGAATGCTTCTAGAACACTGCGCTTTAACATCATTAGACTTAAACGATTAGAATGATCCCACTTCTCAAAGTTTGCTTTATCCTCAATGGAAATTTTCTCTGTAAGAGGAGAGTATTGTTCTTTCCTTAGTGTGTAGTCTTAATCCATGCAACTAAGAACTATCATAATGTTCTCTATCCAGTTCTTGAAGTTTGTGTCGTTAAGCACAAGAATTGTGTTCATGTTGGCATAAATAAAATAAACTCAAATTAAAATTCATGTCAAGTTATACATAAATGCAAGACATAAATTTTATGCATCTGTAATGGTGGGCCCTTTTTTAAGATAACTAGCACGACATTAATGTTTCGTCTTTGGATAGAAACATCAACTTGTAAGTGGTACTCTCGGTGCAGAAATCAGATGTTGATGATAAATTCGGTCAAACAAGAACCTTCTTTTGGGCCGGTATATTGTCCACATGAAAACTTTAATCATCACACACTTATTTCCGCGTGTATATTTATTATTTGGCCAATTAACAATCTTCCTTTGAGCCGATCACTAGTATAATGCACACATCTTAATAACTCAATATAGAATAATATATGTAATAGAGGTTACTTTGGCAACATATTGCTTTAATTAATTTATTATAAGATATAAGACAAAAGGGTATTAATAAAATCATATCCTGAATCCAAATCATTTAGAAAATATATGATCTCCTGACGGGATTCTCCTTCCTTTCATAAACCATATGAATACTTTATCATATATCAAATATTCAAAACTTTATATTGAACCTTTGATCAATACCAAATAACACATAATATGAATTTCATAACAAACATTTAATTATAAAAATATATGTAGTGATTTATACCATAAAATCCAAAAATAAATTTTTTTGAGTTATCACTACATTAACATGAATAATATCTTCAGGATCACTCTCCAATTCGCGGAATCACAAAATTAATTTTTAAGCGAGAGTTATTAGCGTTGACGTTATTACCCAAAATGGCAAGAACACGTTTTTAGCAGTCTAAGTGATGTCAAATCGCTAAGATTGGGTGGTGCCCATTGTTTACAATGGGTTTTGTTTATTTCGACGTTTCCAGATGACCATCGAAATTTCATAAAATTTTGAGTAAGAAAATGAAATATATCGCTCAAAACGTCCTTTAAAATTCTAAATCAAGATTTTAATAATACTCATATTAATCTTTAACAAAATAGAATTAATCCATCCAAATCCATTATGAAGTAAACCCTTTATAGGGAAATAAAAAAATCACTATGGATTAACAATCCTTAATCAATTTGGGACTATGATTATGAAAATTATCAGAAATCATATATAAACTCTACATAGAATCCTAAAAGCCATATGGGTTCTACTATATCATATGTATGATATATAAAATAAAATCACTTCTAAATCACAATCACAATAAAAATCCAACTAATCTAATATAAAGAGGCTTTGATACTACTTGTTGGAATATTAAATAAAATTCATCAATATATTAGATTATAAAGATTACCTAATAAAAGAATTGTAGAAATTGTGTACTTGAATCTATAGTGGTGATTATGACTTAAGGGTTGGAGGTCTTCCACAGACTAATCCCACTCTCTCTATGAGTTCTCTCTCATTTATAGGAATGAGGAGGATAGTGTATTGAGTGCATTAGCCTTAGGGACCAAAACCATTCATTATATTTATAAGCATCTAATTAGAACCCCATAAATTCTAATTAAGTGACTCTTAAGTAACCAATAGGTGACTCTTGAGTAACATGACTATTGAGTAACCGGTAGCTGATTTTTGGGAAACCACGCATTACAAATCCCATACTCTTTTTTTAGATGTCTTATTGGGATCTAATTATTAAATAACTTAATTAGTCTAAACAGAATAAACCCCCAAATACAATTATTATTTTAATATGTAAGCCCATATTAGAATGTTGAAAATATTCCAACATGTATGACATTTAAAAATTTTATGGACCCCCCAAAAAATCACTTAAAATGACTTTTTTAATATTTTAAAAAGTGATAAAAAACAGTAATATCACTCAATAATTTATTGAGTCTTATTTTCACACCGTGTTATTTATGAACAATTCATAAGTTGGAAAGAAGAATTCAAAATGGATCAAAGTACTTTAAAATCTTAAGTGATCCTATTAAGCCTATCGTACACTCTCTCTCACCTGATCCCACACCCAACCAAAGCCAAACTGCTCCTGATATTGTGGAAGACTAGCTCCTGCCTACAACTCATAGCCGTCTATCATTTATCACATTCCATATACGGTTGAATTAGTCTAGCGCCTGAATAAGTCTAGCTGATATCTTGGGAGATCTGCATCAGTTACCTATTTTCATGTTTATTAGTTTTAAGCCTTGTCCTTGTATATATACAATAGCATGCGTAGGGGTTTTATTAATGAGAACAGTTCTCTCTCGTTCTACATTCTCTATTACTTACTGCATTCAGTACTTTAAACTTATATTAAATATTTAAAACTTTTTATGGTACCAGAGCTTAGGCTCATGGCATCCGTATCAAAAACAATCTCAAATGGTCTTTCATTAAGTGTGAACTCATTGCAAAATTTAATTGCAATTTGTTCCGTCAAATTGAAGCCAACAAACTATCTGTTATGGAGAAGTCAAGTGCTCCATCTTGCAAAAGCAATGAAAATCAACCACAGTTTTTAACAAAGTCCTCCCACTAAATGCAATGAAAAAGGAGAACAAACTAAAGAATTTCAGAGTTGGGAAGAAATGGATGTGTTGGCTCGCAGATGGCTTTCAGGTACAATCACAGAAGAATGTTCATATCTTATTATAAGATGTAATTCTACTAAAGATGCATGGAAATGTCTTGAACAAGCCTTTTTGCAGTCGATAAAAGAGAAGGAATTTCAACTAAAGGATCAAGTTCATGACATAAAATTGAATGGTAAAGATCTTGATCAATACATAAAACTATTCAAAGGTTTGTGTGATGAACTTGCTGCAATTCATAAACCTTTAGATAAAGATACAAAAGATATTAACTTTGCAAGAGGTTTGGGATCCAAATACCCAACTTTTTGCATTGTAATTAGGCCTGTCAATTGAGCCGAGCAGGCTCGAAGCCCGCTTGCTCGGCCCGCTAAATTTGGGCCGAGTTTTTATTGAGTTTGAGTCGAGCCGAGTTTGAGCTGAGATATTAAGCCCGAATTCAATTTGAGCCGAGCGCGAGCGAAGCACCTTCAAGCCCGAACTAGGCTCGGCCCGAAATAATATATCTAAATATATATTTATATATATATACAAAATTATTTTATTTTCTATGACATGTAAAAAATATTTTAAAACAAAATAATTTTTATAATTTTATCCTTATGCAAATAAACTATTGGAAATAAACTATTGGACTTAATATTAAAGAAACAAAAATAAGGTCGGCCATTTATTAATTTACTTTACTTAATCTTACGGGACTTGTCAATATTAGTGCTAAAATTTGTTTTTTTTAGTGCTGAAATCTGTTATTTTAGTGCTGAATGTGATTTTTTAATGCTAAAATGTCAATATTAGTGCTGAAATGTGTTTTGTTAATGCTGAACTGTGTTTTTTTAGTGTTGAAATCGGTTTTTTAGTGCTGAAATGTGTTTTACTAATGCTGAAATGTCAATATATTAGTGTTGAATTCTATATTTTTTAGTGCTCAAATCTATTTTTTATTGCTAAATTATATTTTTTTTATTGCTGAAATATGAATATTTATTATTAAAATAAATAATTATGTATTGAAATATTCAATTCGGGCCGGCTCAAATTGGGCCCGAAGCCCGATTTACTTTGTGAGCCGAGCTTGAGCCAAACACTCTCAAGCTCGTTCGGGCCGAGCTTGAGCTTGAGCCAAGTAAATCAAAATCGGGCCGAGCTTGATCAACCATAGGCTCGGCTCATAGAGCCCGATTGACAGGCCTAATTGTAATGTTGGGTAAACCACCTTATCCAACTCTTCAACAATTTATCACTTCTCTTAAGGAATTTGACATTCGTGAAGAAGATACAAATGCTACTACTATTGAACATGTCTAGCAAGTTGATCACTCAATGGCACTTTCAGCCATAACAGCTCCAATGCAAACTATCAATAGAGGACGATTTCGAAACAACAAAGGAAGAGGTTTTTTCAGTCATAGAGGAAAAGGATCCAGGTCTGCTGGATAACCTATGCATCAGCCCTACAATCAACAACCTAATTTCAATTCTCAATTTGGTTCATCAAACCAGGAGCAAGGATTCACATCTAGCATTTCTCAAGGTATGACAAATCCACACATGAGTCAACAATTTGCAAGAGGTGATAGAATTAACCCCAATAATATAGCTTGTCAAATATGTGGAAGAATAAATCACACTGCCCCAACTTGTTTCTATCGGTGGGAATATTCCTTCCAAACTCAAAATCAAGCACCTACTGCCATGACAACAACAAATGTTGAATACAAGTAGACAATAGTCTCTATGTTGACTCGGGATCCACTTCTCACATGACAAACATAACTGATAATTTTTTTAAACCTATGTCATATAAAGGTAATGATAAAGTTATTATTGGAGATGGTTCAAAACTTGATATCATCCATATTGGCAAAAAAAATTAAATAAAAATTTAATTTTGAGAGATGTATTGGTTGTCCCTAAAAAAAGAATTTAATTTCAGTGAGTCAATTATTTCAAGATAATGAATGTTTGCTTGAAATTACTAATGATGATTTTATTGTCAAGGACAAGAAGACTCACAAACACCTAGCCAAGGGAATTAGACGAGGCTCACTTTACACTTTTGAAGAAACGCATCAAGAGGATCTAAATGCTATTTATGAAAAGAAAGCAAGTGATGATGTTTGGCATCAACGTTTGGGTCATCCTCAAGTCAAGTCTTTAAAGTTTTTAAATAAATGTCATGCTTTGCATGTAGACCATTGGAATAAATCAGGAACCATTTGTGTTAGTTGTCAACTTGGAAAAAGTTATAAATTACCATTTGGATTGAATGATAAAATTTCTCAAGTTCCATTTGAAAAGATTCATTGTGATTTATGGGGACCTGTGCGACACCCCGCCTAATTAATTACCGGGTGATCAGTCCTTAATTAATCAATTTTAGAATATTAAGTTGGTTCAGATAAATGCATCACTATCGAAAACTCAAATTTTAATTTAATAAAAACTAACCACCTAATATTTAAAAAGGTGGTGTCAAAATTTTATCTTGTTATTAAACATCTTCATTAAAGGGAAATATCTAATGCTCACTATACATCACAATATCATAAGGAAAGAACTACTGAATTTAAATAAAGAACTGGAGTAAACACATCCAGTCAAAATCCCATACAACAATCCAATAACATGAAATCAAAGTCTAATAATATAATAAAACAACTCTAAATCTCTGAATGTAAATAGGAGGGATGACATGTCCAACTGAAATAAATGACTGATAGATAAGGAGAAATATAATCATAAGTGTCTACCAGCAATATCCTATAGCTTCCACAGTAGCTACAGCTCGACAAATGAATGGAATCTCCTAAGTCTGGTGTCCCTGTGGCTGAGCACCCAAAATAATAGAACAAGAAAAGAGATTTGTAGAAAAATGGGTCAGAGCCCGAGTAGAAAACAGTTTAAATATATCAAGTGCTTAAATTGGTTTATTAGCACAAATATAATTCATGTTAACTTAGCGTACTCACCTGGGATGCTCACCTATAATCTAATGTGCACACATGGCGAGCCTAGCTACCCATACTAGTCACGATATGCTACCAGACTATATGTAGCATGACCCCTATGCCGGATAAAATATCTAAATATTTCGAAGACAATATATCTCTATTATTTAGGAATAGGTTTAAATATTTTTTTTAAATCATTCTCATAGCATTCTTAATTCTCAACTGATGACCCAATAAGTATAAACTTTAAAAAAGTGGCCAACATGAAACACAGAATATGAACCCAGTATACATATAAAAATCTCACTATGTATACAATTAATACATATTTATCAATACTGCACCCATGGTTAAGAAACCCCTGGTGCTAGCCATACTCGACTATCTAGTCCCGTTACAATGCTCACGCGTAAAGGACAACAGGTTCGATCTCTCAAGAACCAATAAAATATATACACATAATGGAGGCGAACATAGTTCCAAGCCAATGGGCTATGTACATAACTACGCACCCATACGACTGTTATCACTATTGTTCTCACAGATAGCCCATACCTAGGTTCCATGCTCTAGTGGTACGACTCAAAATTCCCCGAAGGCACACAAGATATGGTCGTCCACAACACATTAACCTCCGTTCGAGAGCCAGTAGCTGGGTATATCATACACATAGTATTCCAAGTAATAAGCATGCACACAACTTATACAAGTTAATAGGCATTCACGCAACCCAAATACCATAATATGTAAGTAATATTACCGTCATTTCTCTCCACAATATCAATTCATATATAGCCCCTCTAGGACTTACATTCTCTCCTAGGTTTCCATACAAGTTCAATACCTCGAGGATTATTTCACCCTTAATTCCCTAAAACTTTGAAATTTAAGTAACCCGTTACTCACATAGTGTTGATGTAAAAAATTAGATTATCTCTAATTAATCAATCACAGATAAAATAAATAATGCAAAAAGATTTTTAAAGTGGTTCAGCCATGTAAGAATGGCCTACGTCCACTGTTTTTGTTATTACTGACTGTTTGCTTGGAATTATCGATAATGGATTTACCGAGAAATTCCCAGTCCCCTTCTAATGAGGAGGTTACAATGTATTTATAGCCTTGAGGTTGTACATGTGAAAGCACAATACGTTGTTATCTAGTAGACATATACATCTGTACGATAATAATGAGTATTTAATGCGCAGTCGTCTCTTTGATTATCCTGATTTGAGTGCTTTGTACGCTAAGTAGCTCGGCACGCTTGATCTACTTGGATCGCCTTAGTATCTCGGGATGCTTGAGTTACTCGGACCGCTTTAGTAGCTCGGCATGCTTGAGTTACTCGGGGCCCATGAGTTGCTCGAGGAACTTAAGCTGGTCGATATGCCTGAGTTGTTCGGAATGTATGAGCTGCTCGTGGCGCTTGAGCAGTTCGGTGGTAGTAAATTGATCGGTAGAAGTATTTGTAATTACCACGTTAGTTAACACGTGTCTTCAAGTGATGGGTCCACGTCAGCAGATTAAATTTGGTATCAACAGATGCCCCCAATGTTTCGTAGTTTGATGTTGAAGAAAAGTATGGAACATTTTGCTGCTTAGATTTTCGGTTTTTATGGATTTTAGGCAAACTTTCATTGTATATAACTACTTTTTTGAGTTCATAGTATCAGGCTTTTAAAGTATTTTGAATTTCCATAACCGCTTCGATTTTTATGCCCCTTTTCTTCTTTTTAGCAGTCAGATACGCGAACATCCTCCCTTGTAACCATTGCTTTCTCTATTCCCGAGGTAAAGTATTTAAGCGCGACATAAATCCTATCGTCTTTCACTTTTCAAATCTGTATCTTTGAATCCTTCATTTTCTTTCTATATCGAGCCTTCGTTCTTTCAGTCGTTCATTGTCACATGATCTCTTTTTCCCTGTAAGATTTTCTTCCCTTTCTTTTATTTTGATTTGTTCGTCATGGTTTATCTTGTTGAGTCATTGGACAAGTTTCAATCTGAATTTTTAATCCCTTCATGGGTCATTTTGGATGAGCTTTCTGAACCTTCTTATTATTTTTCTTTAGCTGAGGGACATTGGCTCCCAAGTCTTTTTGTGGCCTAATGTGGCTTTTTTTTCTACCAAACCCTCTGTGTTTGGAGTTCTGCTAATATTTTGATGTTGTACCTGCAAAAATAGCTCCAAATACCTTGAGGATAGTTAATGGTGTTCATAGATTAAACCAACTTCATGGGACCCGTTTAGGGATTCCTGAGATTATGTACTGCTATAGATGGGTTGTCAGTGATTCCACCTTTTATTTAAAAACTAGGTTTTTGAATAGGGCTTTAGTTGTCAATCTTGCAGATGCCAATAGGGATTACTTTGAGCATGGGATTGTTATGAAAAATTGGCAACATGCTCCATTAAATGGAGGTGATGTATATCAGGGTCCCAGGTGTCTCCCTTATGGCAATGGAATAGGTTATTTTTATTTTTTGAAATGTTGTTTTCTTGGTGTTTGATAAAATATATCACTGACATCTATTTTTATTTGTCACAATTGACAGTAAAAGGAAACCTCTAAAAGAAGCTGACGTTAATTTGAAGCATTTGAAATTTATCTGGGATTTGCACCAATTTGTTGCTGAGGAACATATTAGATCGGCCTCTTATTTATTGCAGTACAAGAGCTATACTTCATCTTTCACTGCTCGTTCAGTGGTGGTTAATCTTGACCAAATACTAGTTTCCGAGGTTAGTGTGGAAGGTTCTTCCTCTGAATCAAGTGTTCCTATCAGTAACTTAATAAAGAGAAGAAGAGCTCCTACTTTTTTGATAAATCTGCCTCTACTAATGTGGAGGCAAAGAAAAGAAAACAAGAAGTCCCAGAAGAAGGGACGGGAATAAATAATGCACTTCCTCTTGCTGCTGCCAAGAAAGTTGTTGAGAAGCCCCCAGTGGCCCCGAGCAAGATTGTTGTTGTTTCTCCTCCGAGTGAGGTTATTGTCATATCACCCACAAAGACAACGTCTTTCGTTGAGAATGTCCCTTCTCCTACGAGGAGGTTAAAGAAAAGTTCTTCTGAGAGACCTGTTGGACCTGTCTCTTAATCTTTAAATGTTGAAGGTGGTGTTCCCATGTTTGTTCCTCTGAGCCCTGCTATGGGCTCGGTGAAATCTTGGATTATCCCAGAAGTCCAAGGTATTGAAGACACTCTTTCTCGTGACAGATTCACTACCTTGGCTGCTCAACATATTGCCTCAGTAAGTATTATTAGTCTGAGATTTCACTTTTTAATATTATGTTCATATATTAACTCATCGTTATTTCATCCTTCAGGTGTTGACGTGTTTTAACAGCCTTTTGAAGAAGGATAAAGCAATCAAGGCTTCAAGTTCCTCGGGAGGGGTAGAGGAAGCCTTCGTTGGTCTGACCCAGTCTTTAAAAGACTCTCATCAAAAGTACGAGGAAGATAAGGTTGCCTGGGAAAAGCAACTCAAGTCCATTGAGTTGGACAAAAATCAATCTGAGAATGCCTCTAAGGAATTGGAGAAGAAATTGAAAGAGTTTGTTCTGAGCAATAAAAATCTTGAACAGAACAACAAGGAGCTTGAGGCTAAACTCAAGGCTACTGAAAATGAGGTTGTTGCTCTAAAGATGTTGAGCGACAGAAGAAGGAGGTGGAGGAGAAATTAAAGGTTGCCGAGGAGCTTCTTAGGGAAAGAACCTCCTCGAAGAGGGTAAAGAGGAAAAAAGTAGTTAAAAAGTCTTTTAGTGCTGGTTGGGATAAAGGCTGGAACAAAGGCCAGGCTGCCATGTCTTTTCAAATGGAGTATGCCAGCCTTAAATATTTTAGGAACGGATGGGTCGCAACCTTGCAAGAGCTGAAAGTTGCTGAGGATTCTGAATTATTCCAGCGACACACTCACGGCCCTCCTCCATCTCCTGGAGAAGAAGAAGAGGACGAAGCTGCCTCAGATGAGTCTTCCATGATGATTGGAGATCAGGTTCTTGTTGTTCCAATTTTTCAGCCTACCGAGCAACTCCAACCAACCAGTACTTCCACCGAGCATCTATCATTGTCTTCCGAGCAACCAGCCCATTCATCCAAACCTTATGAGGAAGTCATAGGGAATAAAGAGAAGGTGTAAAGTTGCTCGGATTTTTATTTTGATGTTCTGTTGAATGTAATCTAAGACTTTGTATCTTTTCTTATAATAAACTAAAATTCGAATTTTTGGTTGTTCATCTCGAATTTCTCCCCTACTTGCTTTGTCTGCATCCTTATTGATTCTTTATATTTCTCTTTGCTAGTTTATGGCCAGGATAGAGCTCTTATCAGCTCATGATACACAATTAATGAATAAATGCAATGACTATTTTAAAGAGGGTTATGTAGATCTTGATGAGACTCAAATCATTGATATCCTGGGTTCAGATGCTTCTGAACGGGCAGTTAGAGCTTACCAATATCTAAAGTGCTTGCTCGACCGCGCTGTTGCCAACAATGTGGCTTACTATGAGATGATTAAGGACCTCCAAGAAACGATCTAGGAACTCCAGCAGCAGTACAAAGAATCCTCTGCACTTCTACATCAAGGGTACGAAAAGAAATTTCAGCAATTGAGTGCTGAAAAAGGATATGATAAATTCATCTATGCTTATGAGAAGAAAGAGAGCGTTCTGAAGCTTGAGGTTGAAGAGCATAGGAATATTGCTAAGTTGTTGGAGCAGGAAAACATTGTTTTGCAAGAAGAGATTAAACAACTTAAGTCTGTCGCATCTTCCTCGGGGGACCTGGTCCCTGTTAATGATGAAGGTTTCTCTTTCTTAGAGGTAGAAAATGCCAACTTGCGAGATAAGTTGGAAACTTTGAAAAGAGCTGGACCCTCCACCTCTACTCGTGAAGGAGCAAGATCTTCTTCTCGGGGACAAGCAAGGGCTGGTCGGGTCATCATTGAAGAAGCTAGAACTCAATCAGCCTTGAAGAATCAGGCCTTTCAATTGGTAGCGAAGAACCAAGCCTTGGAAGAAATGTCCAAGAAAATTTTGAGTCTCAGCGAGCAACTTACTACTCAGAGTTCTGCCTTAGAAAGTAAGGAAATCTTGGTGAAGAATCTCCACGAGCAATTGGAGAGGTTAACTTATCAATTCCATAAGCAACCCAGAGAATTTTGGATGGCTGGGTACAATGAAACTCTTTACCATCTTGATGATCGGATCCAGCAGTCGAATAATGAATGGTATAAGCGGGGATGGCTGAATGCTATGTGTGTGTTACAATTGGAGCAAGGACACTATTTATGAGATTATTATGAGCCTGGAGTGCTCGATTTGCCCGTGCCTCCTTTTAAACTTGATTTTAATTGGATAGTTGCTCGGGCAATTCCTCGATGCTTAATTTCCAAATATCTAGGCGACTACAGTCTTCATACCAACGTTGATATATCTCGCCCAGAGCATTTGCTTGATCGGCCTTTTGTGATGAATGTCAGGATGCTGAAAGATGTAAATTTTATAAATTCTCCTTATGCCTTAGAAGACCCTCCTGCTGGAGTAGAACCTATTTCAAAGGCAGAAGGGAAAAGACCAATAGAATAGGATTTTTACTATAATGAAGTATATTTTTCACATCATGTGTAATTCTATTCGTTTTGAATGAATTTTTTTTTTGCCATTTCATTGTCTCTTAAATAATTTGTAGAATGTTCTTGCTTGATGGTTGATAAATATATGTGTATATATAATACTTATCCCATTTATTGTTTAATTTGAATTAATTGCTTTCCGACCAACCGGAGTTGGTGGTAAATAAGTTTTCGACCAACCAAAATTGGTGGTAAATATTTTTCCGACCAATCGGAGTTGGTGGTAAATAAGTTTCCGACTAACCGGAGTTGGCGGTAAATAAGTTTCCGACCAATCGGAGTTGGTGGTAAATGCTTTCCGACCAATCGGAGTTGGTGGTAAATAAGTTTCCGACCAATCGGAGTTGGTGGTAAATGCTTTCCGACCAACCAGAGTTGGTGGTAAATAAGTTTCCGACCAACCGAATTCAGTGGTAAATAAGTTTCCGACCAACCGGAGTTGGTGGTAAATAAGTTTCCGACCAACCGGAGTTGGCGGTAAATAAGTTTCCGTCCAATTGAAGTTGGTGGTAAATGCTTTCCGACCAAACGGAGTTGGTGGTAAATAAGTTTTCGACCAATCGAAGTTGGTGGTAAATGCTTTCCGATCAACCGGAGTTGGTGGTAAATAAGTTTTCGACCAACCAGAGTTGGTGGTAAATGATTTCCGACCAACCGGAGTTTGTGATAAATAAGTTTCTAACCAACCGGAGTTGGTGGTAAATGCTTTCCGACCAACCGGAGTTGGTGGTAAATTGTTTCCGACCAACCTGAGTTGGTGGTAAATGCTTTCCGACCAACCGAAGTTGGTGGTAAATATGTTTTCGACCAACCGGAGTTGGTGGTAAATATGTTTCCGACCAATCGGAGTTGGTGGTAAATAAGTTTCCTTCCAACCGAAGTTGGTGGTAAATGCTTTTCGACTAACTGGAGTTGGTGGTAAATAAGTTTCCGACCAACCGGAGTTGGTGGCAAATTCTTTCCGACCAACCGGAGTTGGTGATAAATAAGTTTCTAACCAACCGGAGTTGGTGGTAAATGCTTTCCGACCAACCGGAGTTGGTGGTAAATATGTTTCCGACCAACCGGAGTTGGTGGTAAATGCTTTCCGACCAACCGGAGTTGGTGGTAAATGTGTTTCTGACCAATCAAAATTGGTGGTAAATATGTTTCCGACCAACCGGAGTTGGTAGTAAATAAGTTTTTGACCAACCGAAGTTGGTGGTAAATGCTTTCCGACCAACCGGAGTTGGTGGTAAATAAGTTTCCGACCAACCGGAGTTGGTGGTAAATGCTTTGAATTTGTTGTGTAGTGTGTAGTACTAATATTCCAAAAAATTTCAACAAAGAAAGAAACTGGATGAAGCCTCACTTTATTCATATTGAAGAAACTGCATTACATATGAATTACAATTACTGATAGTATTTGCGCAGATGCTCTGCGTTCCATACATTCTTGAATTATTCTCCTTCCAAGGTTTCAATCATGTATGTCCTTGGGTGAACAACCTCTATTACTCTGTAGGGTCCGTGCTAGTTGTCCTCCAGTTTGTTGTGCTTTTGTATCACTTTCTTCAGCACATAATCCCCTTCCTTCAAATCACACTTCTTCACTCTTTTGTTATAGAACAAAGTTGTTCGCTGTTGATATGCTGTATTCCTGATTGTTGATTCTTCCTTAACTTCTTCGAGCATATCTAGGTCTAATCTTCTCATCAAGTCACTGACAGGAGAATTGAAATTTAGTACTCTATGCGTAGGTAGACCCAATTCAGCAGGTATGATAGCCTCACTCCCAAATGTTAGCATGTATGGGGACTCTCCAGTTGCTGTTCGCGGTGTGGTGTGATAAGCCCATGACATGGAGTGTAGTTCATTAATCCAATTTGCTTTTACACTATCTAGTCGTTTCTTCAATCCATTTAGAAGTGTTCTATTTGTCACCTCAGTTTGTCCATTACTCTGGGGGTGACCTGGTGTAGAATGAGTTTTCAATATATTGGATTGATGACAGTATGCAACAAACTCCTCGTTATCAAACTGGGTTCCATGGTCAGTAACGAATGCATATGGGAGCCCATATCTGTAAATAATGTTTTTCCAAATGAATTGATAGACTTTGTCGTATGTCATATCAATGAGGGGCTCATCTTCCACCCATTTTGTAAAATAATCCACAGCAACCACAAGGTACTTGAACCTTCCCCTAGTCGTTGGGAGTGGCCCGACCAAGTCTATTCCCCACATGACAAATGGCCAAGGGGACGTTATGGGTGTTAAAAATTCCTGAGGAGTTCTTTGGATGGACGAAAAGCATTGGCATTTGTCGCACTTCTTAGCGTAAGCTGCGCAATCAGCTCTCATTATCGGCCAGTAGTACCCCTGCGTGGTTATTCTTTGTAAGAGCGTCTGACCAGCTACATGGGCCCCACAAAACCCTTCATTAACCTCTTTGATCAAATCATTCACTTCAGAGGGATGGACACATCTTTGTAGCCCTGCTATAACTCCTCGTTTATACAAAATGCCACTGGTCAATATATAAGGAGCAACTTTAAATTTTAGTTTCTTGGTTGCGAGTTTATCAGTTGGTAAAGTCCCATCTTCAATATAGACCCTGATGGGATCCATCCAAGATGGTCATAAGTTGAGGGAAATGAAATTCATCATTGGATCTTCGTTTATGCTTCGACCAACTAGGATTTCTATTAGGATTGTTCTTCGTAGCTCGGTGCGTGTGTCTGATGCCAATCGAGCTAGTACGTATGCTCTTGCGTTCTCCAATTTGGGTATTCGAATCAAATGAACTACAGTAAGACTTGATACAACCTCCATTGCTTTGGCATGATATTTTATCATTAATTCTCCTTTTGCTGCATATACCCCCAGAATTTGGTTTACAATTAACTGAGAGTCACTATACACAACGACTTGCTCTGCCTTCGTGGTTTTGGCCAGGTTTAGTCCCACGATCATTGCTTCATATTCGGCCTTATTATTAAAAGCTTTAAATTGAAAGCGTAGAGCATACTCTACATCAATCTCACCTGGACTTTTTAAAACAATCCCTGCTCCACTGCTCGCAGTGCACGAAGAGCCATATACATACAAATTCCATATGGGTAACTTATCATCAAAAATTTTATCAGAGAGAGTTCCTCGGTGGAATATCTGGTACTTCCTTTTGTTCCCCTCTAGTACTTCTTATTGCTCGCCAGTCATCTTTTCTTGCTCGACTGGCATTTCTTGCTGATTGTCCACCGACGTAAGTTGGTCGGGGTTTACATTTGATGATCCTGTATCATCTACAGGTTGATCTGTATTCAAATCTTGTTCTTCGGAGGCATTTTCTTGGGTGAACTCTGCGATAAAGTCCACTACTGCCTGCCCTTTGAGCGACGACCTAGGCTCATAAATTATATCATATTCACCGAGCTCCACTACCCAATACATCAATCTTCCTGATTTTTCTGGTTTATGCAGAGCTTGCCTTAATGGCATGTCGGTGTACAACACTATAGTATGGGCTTGGAAGTATGGCCTCGTTCTTCTGCTTGCTTCAATCAACGCCAGTGCCAACTTTTCCAACCTTGGATATCTGATTTCTGCTCCTCGGAAAGCCTTGCTGGTGTAATAGACTGGTTTTTGTACTTCATTTTACAGTCTCATCAATGCCGAGCTCACCGCATTTTTTGAAACTGCCAGGTATAAATATAATTTTTCTCCCATCACTGTTCTGGACAGCAATGGAGGTGTCCCCAGATATTTCTTCAACTCTTGAAAGGCTTCCTCGCATTCTTCATTCCATTCAAAAGTTTTTCAGAGTGTTTTGAAGAATGGTAGGCATTTGTCAGTTGCTCGTGACACAAACCTGTTAAGTGCTGCAACTCGTCCTGTGAGACTTTGTACTTCCTTCTTCGTCATTGGAGATCGTAGCTCCAATAGAGCTTTGATCTTTTCAAGGTTCACCTCAATTCCTCGCTGATTAACAATATATCCGAAAAACATGCCTTCCCCTACTCCGAATATGCATTTGGTGGGATTCAACTTCATTTGATATTTTTCTAGTTGATCAAAGGTCTGACCTAAGTCAACTAGATGATCAGCAGCTTTCTTGCTCTTCGTCAGCATATCGTCAACATAAACCTCCATGTTATGACTGATTTGCTCCGCAAACACCTTGTTCATCAGCCGCTGATATGTTGCACCTGCATTTTTAAGTCCAAAAGGCATAACATTATAGCAATAAGTTCCCCTAGGGGTGATAAAAAAGGTACTCTCCTTGTCTTCATGCTTAATTTTAATCTGGTTGTACCCAGAATAAGCATCCATGAAACTCAACAATTCATGCCCCGAGGTAGCATCTACTAGCTGATCGATTTGAGGCAAAGGAAAATGATATTTTGGGCAGGCTTTATTAAGGTCAGTGAAGTCCACACACATCCTCCACTTATTGTTTTTCTTCTTCACCATTACAACATTTTCTAGCTAATCAGGATATTTGACATCCTCAATAAAAGAGGACTTTTGTAGTTTCTCTACTTCTTCCTGTATAGCTTGGTTCTTTTTAAGATTGAACACTCTTCTTCACTGCTTCACTTGCTTGATTTCCTTGTTCACATTGAGCTCGTGACACAAGAAATTCGGATCTATCCCTAGCATGTCTTCGTGACTCCATGCAAAAGTCTGCTTTCTACACCTTAAAAATGCTATTAGTTCTTGTCTTATCGATGCATCCAGTGAAGCACCAATTTGACTTGTTCGTTCTGGATGCTCGTCGTCCAGAATAATATTTTCAGTAGCCTCCACGACCTGGCCTTTAACGAGCTGAGATTCATCTCTGGGATCTAAAGTTTCAATCTCCACATCTTTTATTTCA
The DNA here is from genome assembly GCA_949130495.1 of Sambucus nigra. Taxonomy (NCBI): domain Eukaryota; kingdom Viridiplantae; phylum Streptophyta; class Magnoliopsida; order Dipsacales; family Adoxaceae; genus Sambucus; species Sambucus nigra. The sequence continues at coordinate 373,701,637 of OX422214.1, read as the reverse complement.
TCCACCTGATAAGTAGTAGTCTGCTTCCTGGATTCTTCACGCTCCTCCTGCTCGACAGATGAATAGTAGCATTCCCGAGATACTTTTTGGTCACCTTTTACAATTCCCACTCCAAAATTGGTTGGGAATTTTAAACATTGATGTACAGTAGATGGTACTGCCTCGAACTTCTTCAGACCTACTCTTCCCATGATGATATTGTAAGCTGATTCGACATTTTTATCCATTACAAAAAATTGTACTCTTTCTGTTCGACAAGCTGGCCATGTACTGATAAGCATATCCAACTTGATCGTCCCAAGTGGAAAAACTTTCTTTCCAGTAAAACTAAGGAGGGGCCTATGATATGGCTCCAACTGGGCTAGCTTCAGATTTAAAGTGTCAAAGCATGAATAAAACATGATGTCTGCCGAGCTACCATTATCCACCAGTACTCGCGAAATCACCACTTCCTTCATTCTCATCTTGATCACTAATGGGTCATCATGAGGATATAGTACTCCTGTCAGGTCGTTCTTAGAGAAACCAATGACTAATTTGTCTTTATTCACTTTCCTCGGGCGATCATCTTCAGCTAGATTTATTCGCTGAATGTACGAGAAAGGTTGAGCCTCATTGAGGTAAGCTTTCCTTTCTACAGTAAGATCTCCACCTCCTGCATCTCCACCTGTAATAAAATTACATTCAAATGACCCAAAATGGATTGAAAATACCTCACGCTCTGGCTGCCTTGTTTTTTTAGGAAGGTCGGGATCATCCTCTGGATCGTCCTTGTGATCTCTCTTCTTGTCTTCATTTTCTCAACGAGAAGATCTAGATTTTTGCCTTGCTCGGTCGTTGGTTTTTCCACCATTCTGTCGATCAACATACTTAGCTAGCTTTCCTCGCCTGATGAGTGCTTCAATTTCATTATGGAGAGCTATGCAATTTTTAGTCGTGTGACCATGATCTTTATGGAACTCACAATATTTGGACTTGTCTCTTCTATCAGGATATACTTTCATTTTTGCTGGCCAGGCTAGCTCCTCGCTATTCTTGATCTCCCCCAGAATGTGATTTATATCTACCTTTAAAGGAGTGTAATTTCCAAATTTCTTCATCTGCTCCAGTGTTTGCTTTGCTTTCGATTGCCTGTTACCACCATTGTTCTTCTGATCTTTCTTTTCGATTTTACCCTCTTCCACCTTGGTCTCCTTATTGTCTGAGTTCTTCTTCGCAGCCATGGCTTCCTCGGCATTCATGATTTTGGAAGCTTTTGCCATCAGTTCTGCCATGGTCCTGGGTGGATCTTTGGCTAAAGTGTAGTACAATTTATTGGGCAATAGTCCACTCATTAGAGCAGTAATTGTTGTTTTCTCCTCGTAATCGATTACCTCAAGTTTCTCATTATTGAAACGATTAATATAATCCCTGGTGCTTTCACCTGCCTTTTGTCTAACGCTTAGCAAATGTGCTACTCTTTTTACTGGTTTTGCTCCAAAATAGAAGTTCCTGATAAAGAGCTCTGCCAATTGAAAGAAAGTCTCAATCTTCCCCCGAGGAAGATTGTTATACCATATCTGAGTTGATCCGGTAAGAGTTCCTGAGAATGCTCTATATCTCATCTCGTCTAGCACTGCATAGATATCAGCAGCTGCTTGGTATTGTTCTATATGAAGGACTGGGTCAGTTTTTCCATCATATTTAGGTGTCACCACCGGAGCTTTGAACTTTGATGGTGTGAGAAAATTCACAATTGCCTGTATAAACGGTGTTCCTTGGACAAAAGTTCTTTGTAGAGGATTCTTGGCTTTAGCCATTTCCCCTAATCTATATTCCAATCTCTGAATAGAGCCCTTCCATGCATCATTTACCTCATCGGGCCTATTGGTTCGAGTAGCTGATAGTGTGGAATTTGACTGTTGGGATCTTTCATGACGAGCAATTGGTCGTGATTAGGTATAGCCTTACCTTAAATCGGATGGTTGTTGAGAGTTCCTCGACACTATCCTAGGGGGAATTCTAATCCTCCTAGGACCCAAACGATCAAAAGGAGAGACTCTACTCAACCTTTCAAGAGCACTTGTCCTCTCTGGAGATAGAGTGACGTTTTGCTGAGTGTCTGTAGCTCGTACAGAGGAAGTCCGTCCAGGTTGATAAGAAGGATCATCAGATCTCTCAGTTCGATAGGAATCGGTGCGTTTGGATCGAGATTCCTCTGGAAATAACATTCGCCTAGTTCTTGAAGAGGGTAAACGAGTATTTCTCTGAACACTTCGCTGCCCTGATTGGGCTGGCACTCCGCCTTGAACAGTTTGTATGAGTTAACGCATGGTTTCTTGCATGGTCGTCTAGCCTTAGGCCAAATTAGCCATTATACCTGCCAGATCCGAAAAATTTGGGGGAGTAGATGGATTTGGAGGGATACTAGCATTTCGATTACTGGATTCTGAATTATCAGCCATTGATGATGAGTTGTTTTGGTGAAAAATGCTAATTACAGTCGATTCCCACAGACGGCGCCAATCTGTTGATTAAAAAATTAGATTATCTCTAATTAATCAATCACAGATAAAATAAATAATGCAAAAAGATTTTTAAATTGGTTCAGCCTTGTAAGAATGGCCTACGTCCACTGTTTTTGTTATTGCTGACTGTTTGCTTGGAATTATTGATAATGGATTTACCAAGAAATTCCCAGTCCCCTTCTAATGAGGAGGTTTCAATGTATTTACAGCCTTGAGGTTGTACATGTGAAAGGACAATACGATGTTATCTAGTAGACATATACATCTGTACGATAATAATGAGTATTTAATGCGCAGTCGTCTCTTTGATTATCCTGATTTGAGTGCTATGTACGCTAAGTAGCTCAGCATGCTTAATATACTCGGACTGCCTTAGTAGCTCGGGATGATTGAGTTACTCGGACCGCCTTAGTATCTCAGCATGCTTGAGTTGCTCGGGGCCCATGAGTTGCTCGAGGAACTTAAGTTGGTCGATATGCCTGAGTTGTTCGAAATGTATGAGCTGCTCGTGGCGCTTGAGCAGCTCGGTGGAAGTAAATTGATTGGTAGAAGTATTTGTAATTACCACGTTATTTGACACGTGTCTTCAAGTGATGGGGTCACATCAGCAGATTAAATTTAGTATCAACACATAGGTTAATACACTCACTTGGATAAACCTAGGATGATTTTAAACTCAACCAGACCCTAAAAACCTATTCTAGAATTTCCTTAGAAGTCCTAGGATTCTCGTTCGAACGAGGTCGTTCGAACGAGGTCGTTCGAACGATTTCGTTCGAACGATTTCGTTCGAACGAAGTTCCCACTTCGAACAAACTCAGCAACTCGTTAGAAGGGTCATTGTAAATCTCGTTAGAAGGCTCGTTCGAATGAGGTAATTCGAACGACTTGGGTAGGTCTTCAAACGAAATGTTCGAATTGACCCTGTTCTTCCCCAAACTTGTTTTTCTCCAATTTTCATTCTTCAATCACATTCCAAACTCAACTCAATTCTAATGTAATTGTTTCTAAACCCTTCTAAATTACCATAGGACACTTCCTAACACAAATTAAAGGTTAAATACTTATGAAATCAAGGGAATCCGACAAATTACTCAATTTCTTATAAATCTCTTTTATATGACCCTATAAACTTCTAATCCTTAAAAAAAACCACTTAATTTCGTGGTTTCAACATTTAATTTCTAACGTTAATAGTTTTAAGAAGGGAAATTCTTCTACATGCCAACCTATCTCCAATTCATGGGGTTTATTTACAAATCAGTCTAATTCAACCCTAGTTTTCATTATAACAATTTCATATCCTTTAATTTAAATCAACGTGAATAATATATGCTAAAAGAGGAGTAAGATAAACACTTGCCTTGGAATGGATTTCTGATTCTCAGACTAAAATGGGTATGTAGTTAATCCTCTCGGCGCGATCTACACTTTGGTGAAATTCTTGGTGGAAAACCTTGAGTTCTTGGCTTAGTTCTCCAATGGAGTTCTTCTTCCTCGTTGGTTCTGCCTCTCTCTCTCTCTCTCTCTCTCTCTCTCTCTCTCTCTCTCACGTAAGTTGAAACTGACATACCACTAACCCTCAATGTTTATATTTTAATCTTATTTTCCTGCATTTAATTACTCAAAAATCTCAAAAGACCAAAATACCCCTCTGGGGTGTCGTTGTGGGCTAAAATGCCCCGAACTCCAAATAAAACCCCCGAGTAGTGTTTTCTGACTATTTCAACCCTTGCGTACACAGTGGCACACTCAAAATAGTCATCCGAGTTATATAAAAATAATTTACCTTTTTTCTCAATAAACAATATTGACACGACTCATATGCATGACCCAAACAATTATATCTTAACTTCCGTGTATCTCATTCCCGACCATATTATTATTTTTGAAACCATCTATTACGTTACTCACTACGTAATGCTCAATATTTTTATTACTCAACATGATTTCAATATAATTATTTTCGATAGCTACTAACTCTCGTCACACTAGTAATTATTACCATTAAATCGTATTAATTAAAAATTAAATTTTCTCCCTTTAAATTAGTTAATCCCAATTTCTATAATTTCATAATAAAATAAATATGCATAAAAATACAGGGGTATTACAACCTGCTCCTATAACATCTTCTCAATGTTTTAAATATTATGTGATTTTTGTGGATGATTGTACTCGGTATACTTGGTTATATCCTCTACAACACAAATCTGATTTTCTTCAAGTGTTTTTAACATTTCATAAGATGATAAATACACATTTGAAAAGAAGATAAAAAAAAATTCAATGTGATGGTGGTAAATTTTCAAGTGATGACTTTATCACTTATCTAAATAAGTATGGCATAGTTAGATACATATCATGTCCCCGATCACTCGAACAAAATGGAGTGGCCGAATGAAAACATAGACACATTGTGGAAACTAGATTAACATTAATGCTCCATGTTAATATTCCCATGATTCTCTGGGTTGAGGCATTCTTAACTGTTGTTTACCTCATTAACCGCCTACCTTCCGCACCTCTGAAACAAAACACCCCATTTTTCAAACTTTATGGCACTCATCTTAATTATTCCACTCTTCGTACATTTGGTTGTCGATGCTTCCCTTACTTGCGAAATAAAACACAAAATAAATTTACACCAAAGTCCTATCCTTGTGTTTTTATTGGATATCGTGCACTTCATAAGGGGTGTCGTTGCTATCAACCCCATACCAATAGAATTTTTATTCCCAGGCATGTAATTTTTTATGGAAATATTTTTCCCTATGTTATAAGCACCCAACGTCCAGTTCAGTCACAACCAGTTAGTATGGTAACATATCAAGAATTTTTTCAAGTCACTCAACCAAACTCCTCTTCCACTAATATCCCAAGTCCAAACCGTCATTCACCCACCTCACCCACATTTCCTCCTACTAATTTACATGAGTCTCAGTTCCCCGCAGTACAACAGGTCCATCCTCTAGTCCAACATCCACTGAGTTCTCTTAACACCCTATACCATCTACCTCTTTATCTCCTGACACCACGCTTTCCCTCACATCTCCTGTCACTCTCCAACCTTGTACACTGCTAGCCTCATCACTTATATCATCAGCACCTCTGCCTTGTCATCTCGTTCCCTCCTTCTTAAATACATCTGACCTCTCACATATTGCCCTATCCCCTAATGTCTCTCTTCTTCCTGCTGACCCAGCACTATCGTCTTACCTGTCCACTACTCACCCATCCTCTAGTCCTGTGGTCTGTCCCCTCTCAACCACCTCTACAGGTCTCCTCGAAGTGGTTCTCCATCTCTCTCCACCTTCCGCCCAATCACCTTTGTTCCCCTCACTGCCTCTATATCTACTAATATTCACCCCATGATCACCTAGTCTAAGTCTTCTACCTCAGCCCTCATTTCAACCACCTCTCTCCTTGAACCAACTTCCATCACCAGTACCCTCCATCAACCACATTGTCTCAATGCCTTGCAAGATGAATTACGAGCTCTTGCTGCTAATCATACTTAGGATTTAATTCCTAAACAACTTCAGATGCATATTATTGGCTCTAAGTGGGTCTATCGTACTAAATTAAAAGAAGATGGGTCTCTTGATAAGTACAAAGCACGATTAGTTGCCAAAGGCTACAATCAAATTGAAGGGGTGGATTTTGATGAGACTTTCAGCCCTGTTATTAAACTCGCTACTATTCGCGTGGTTATTTCCATTGCCCTAGTTCACCACTGGCCTCTCAAGCAACTTGATGTCAAAAATGCCTTCCTCTATGGCCACCTTACCGAGGATGTTTTTATGCGTCCCACCATGGTTTGAAGATTCTACTTATCCTCATCATGTGTGTAAATTGAATAAGGTTATATATGGTCTCAAACAGGCCCCCCGAGCATGGTTTGACAGATTTGGCACCTTTTTTCTCCACCTTGGATTCTCTTGCAGTCAGGCTGACTCCTCTTTATTTATTCTTCATCACTCTCTTGGTTTTATTTTAATTTTACTATACGTGGATGACATTATTTTGACTAGCAGTAATCCTTCACTCTTGACTGATCTTACCACCAAGTTGTCTTCAGAATTTACTCTTAAGGACCTTGGCAACCTTAATTATTTTTTGGGAATAAAGGTTCACCCATTTTCAGGAGGTTTGTTTTTTACTCAGCACCAATATGTTTTTTCTCTTCTTGACAAGTCTAACATGCTCCACTGCAGTGCTATTCAAACTCCTATGCCCACTAAGTCCTCTACCGCCTCTTCGGATCCGTTTCCAGATCCTATGGTTTTTCGCTCACTTGTTGGCGCTCTCCAGTACCTCACTCTCACTCGCCTAGACATTACTCATACGGTCAATATGATTTGTCAATCCATGCATGCTCCTACCGAGGTAAATTTTTAGCAAGTTAAACGTCTTCTTCGTTATCTTCAAGGTACTTCTACCATATGACTTCTTCTTATCTCCCAATCCTCACTTAATCTTTATGGCTTCTCCGATGCATATTGGGCAGGCTGTCCCCTTACTTGCCGTTTTACCATTGGGTACTGTATGTTTCTTGGTGCCAATTATATCTCCTGGTCCTCTTGTGAAGCTGAATATTTTGCTCTTGCTAGTGCCACTGCCGAACTTTTTTGTCTTACTTATCTTTTATATGACATTGGTTTCTCTGGGCTCTCTCCTCGTACTCTATTTTGTGATAATCTCAGTGCACTTTATATGACCATAAATCATATTCTTCATGCCCGTTCTAAGCATGTTCAGCTTGACAATGACTTTGTCCATGAATAGGTTTCTCAAGGTTCACTTGTTACTCACTTTGTGTCTTCCTCCTCTCAGCTTGCACATATCTTTACTAAACCCCTTGCCACTCCTCAATTCACTTTTCTTCGTACCAAGCTCGGTGTGTGCATTGTCCCTTACATTCGCTTGCGGGGGAGTATTAAGCCTATCGTACACTCTCTCTCACCTGATCCTACACCCAACCAAAGACAAACTGCTCCTGATATTATGCAAGACTAGATCCTGCCTACGCCTCATAGTCGTCTATCATTTATCACATGCCATATAAGGCTGAATTAGTCTAGCGCCTGAATAAGTCTAGCTGATATCTTGGGAGATCTACGCCAATTACCTATTTTCATGTTTATTAGTTTTAAGCCTTGTACTTGTATATATACAGTAGCATGCGTAGGGGTTTTATTAATGAGAACAGTTCTCGCTTGTTCTACATTCTCTATTACTTACTGCATTCAGTACTTTAAATTTCTATTAAATATTTAAAACTCTTTAGATCCCTGCGCTCATCATTATAAAATTTTCATCTAAAAATAATAACAAATGCAAATGTATGTTGCAGATCCCATAAAATCAATGATAGAGATTTCTTCAACCACAGATTAAAATTGATGTATAATAATCACGTAGTTTATTCAGTAGAAAAATCATACAAATAATATCTTGATGAATATTATGAAAATTGTAACTAAATGTAAGACACTAAAATATATATGTTGATCTAGAAAAAAACTTTTTTGCATGAGTACGTCTCCAAAGAAAATAGAGTAAATATTTACTATGTGAATGAGACCTATGAATAATATATTATGAAATGGCATATGTTAAAAAGGAATTGTTTGTGAAACTCTCTTTATTTATTGTTTCTTAACTCTCCAAAGTAGTTTTCAAACATTGGTGGCACGAAATAGCTCAAGAGCTCCACCAGTAGGCGATTTGGTGGTTGTTCGGAGTAGTCTATACTGTTCAAAATTGAAAGGATGATAGAGACGAGGGTGTTCCGAGTCCAATAGTTCTTCTGGTGCTTGCACCTTTGAGTCCTTTGGTCCTAAAACGAACAAAGCAAATGAAATACGCATAGCTGCTTCATAACATTGCACTCGATGTTTAACATTGCAAAATTTTCCATTGCTCCACACCTGTTGCACATTCATAAAATATATTTCAATTTCAGTGAAAAGAAACATTTTTTAATAACCTTAAGGAGGCTACAACGACCAGGATATATCATAATTTTCAACTGATGGCTCAGTTTTATATTTATCTTGGATAATAACTGTTTAAGCTGAGTATATGGATGATGAATCCATGCATCATTGCAAATAATATACACCAGAATTAAGCAATCCGCACCATGAACACATGTTTTATAACTTTTTAAAACAAATTATAAAGAAGTAATTAATATTGCATGTGTATATAACACTAGTATATATTACTGATTTATTTATATACAAAGTCATGCATGTGGTAAATAACTTCCCAATAATGTTATACATAAATAACTATTTGGCATTGAAGCATAATAATAAAAATTGTGCTACAAAAACGCCCACCCAACCCAACACCAAGCAAAACAACTAACAACCCAACTCCACTGCACAAACCCAAACAAATCTACCACCCGGAGTCAGCCCTCAAACCGAAACTCAAACACGTGTGTGGCCAAGATTGAAAAACACCAAACATAAATGCAACATCAAGTGGAATAAATTTCAACGTGGACAAAAAAATTAGATATTGGCAAGAGTGTCTAATATAAGGTCTAAGCAAATAAACTATTGGGTAATAATTATAGTGCCTCTTAGAGCAACCCTTACGAGTACCTCAAATTTGCAAATGACTAGTCTAAATTTGTAGTACAAAAAAGAACAAAATTGCTACGCGCGAATCTTTGAAAAGGGTAAAAATACAAAAAATCAACAGAAATAAGCAAAAACGACGCCGGATTATGCCAAAACGACGTCGTTTTGGTTGATGAAAACAAAAACCTTGCGCGGAACATCATGTTCTGCGTAAGGTTATCCCAAATTCGATTTCCCCCCCCCCCCCCCCCCCCGAAATCTCTTAAGCCTTTTATCTTCGTCCCCCGAATTAATATCCTCAACTGCCACCTACATTTCAACTACTCAAATTAAATCCAACAGTCTATTTAAATCCAACCACCGTAAATAATTTTTATCACTTCAAAAAAAATAACAACAGCAACTAATCCGGCCAATACAAGGTAAATCCTCTGTTTGTTTTTTTTTTGTAAATTATTTAGTTGTAAATTATTTTTTGTAAATTATTTTTTTGTAAATTATTTATAAAGAATATCAGTAATTATTTTTCTTAAATAATATCTTATTACAATTAGTAAATATTAAATTATTTGTTATGTATTTGTCTGCTATATTTGTTATAGTAACTAAATTAGTAAATGTTTAATTATTTGTTAGGTTTTTGTACGGTCCTTTATTTAACAAATTATTTAAGTGAATTTACAAAAATAATATGTTTTCATGTTTTTTAAATAATATCTTCCTTTTATGTTTTTTAAATAATATCTAGTTGTGTATTTGTAACTGTCGTATTTATTACGTATTTAGTAATTATCATGTAAATTTAGTAATTAGCTGACGTGTATAAAAAATTTAGTAATTAGCTGATGTGTAAATTTAGTAAATATTAAACGGTTCGGTTATGTTTATTTTATGTTTATGTTTTTAAGAAACTATTTAAGTGGATGTTTATAAAAAAAATTGTGAATGTGTATAAAAAATTATTTAATAAATTATCTATTCGTTATGTTTTTTAATAAATTATCTGTGTTGTTATTTTTTTTAAATAATAATATGTTCTATTTTTGTAAAGATTTCTTAAATTGCAGTGTTGATAATGGAACAAATTGGAAAGAAATTTAGACGGGCTGTTGGGGCTAGAAAGTCTCGAAAAATGGGAGAATGTAGTCGACAGGCCGAAACTACTACTGCCGAGCGACCTATAGTTTTTGAGAACTATAGGCATATAGTGGACGACGGAGATCACATTAAACCTTCTCCGGACACGGCCACAAACGGCAACTCAATAAAGATGCGTGGCAATTGGCATAGTCTTAGAGCCACATACAAATATTTAAATACATATCCTGAGGTTATACAGTTTATACACCGTAGCGGTTGGGGAGATTTGTTGGATGCTTGAATTCCAAAGACAAGTTGGGGATTGGTACAAGCGCTAGGTGAGCGTTGGTGGGACATAACCAACACGTTCCAACTACCAACCGGGGAGCTCACCATTACTCCTTATGATTTTACGATTTTGACTGGTTAGTTTCTGCATATAAAAAATAAATTCAATATTAACATTGATTAGTACATTAATTAAATTTACAACTGATTGTTATCCTTCCCATCTTGCAGGTATTCCTATCGGAAGCGGTCCTATGGTACCGATGAGTGACAGAAAATACTTGATTGTAATTGACGGAAAAACTCAAATACCGGCTGACGTTATACATAGATACTTTCCCGGCATCGAACCAAATTGCAGTGATTCATGTGGCGTGAAAGTGTCGAGCTTAAATAAGTGGTTCGAGGCCATAAAGTTAAATACTGTGATTGTTGGGCCTGAAGACATTGCTAGGATTTTTTTATTTTTTTGTGTGGGATATATTTTTTTCCCGACCGTAAGAGACAGCGTTCCTATTGGTTGGTTGGCTGCTTTGGAGGATTTGGAGATTGTGGGATCATACGATTGGGGTTCGGCAATTCTAGCTCGCATATACTACTCTCTCCATCTCTTGTCAAGATGTCGCGTAGACTCTATGAATTGTTTTTGGCAACTCATATTGGTAAGTGTAACAAATTGATATTATATGTTTTAAATCAAAAATTTATGGTTTAATAATAATCATTTTTGTATTGCAGTTTTTCGGGTTCGAATATATACAGCGGGCGTGTCCCTTATTGAGGGAAGATACAGGTGACTGCTGGCCTAGGATTAATCGATGGAAGAAAGAAAATCGGTTAAATCGTAAGGAGACAAAGGGGTCAATCCAATATAATTTTTCCACAGCCCAGAGTCAGATTGAAATGCGATCGCCAGGTTCAATCAATTGGCTACCTTACTCGGGGTCTACTGTGGAGATGCATGCCTACGTTCAACATGCGAAGTACATATCGCTGAAACGATGCATTCTTATGGATCCTCAATATGGTGGGGTATATTACTTGGGTGATCGATGCCGGCGACAGATCACCGGTGAGATTTGCATACCAAATGACCCTCCGTCGCAAATGATGAGGATACCCTTTCACCATGATAGGCATGGAATTATTATTGACGAGATGGACCCCAGCGTATCTGTTGTTTCCCAACCCATGTATGACCGTTACTCGAAGCAAGTGTCCCTAGGCCTTGTAATGCCACCCCTATATCGAGCAGTCAACACGGATGTCATAAGTCCCAGCGCACTTCCATACCACATACAAATACCGACTGTCCCTTCACAGGCTCATGGCGCTTATGAGACTCCCATAGGTCGGTTTAAACTTGCTATTTATAAAAAAAAAAAAAAAAAGTCGTTGAATAAATAGAGCTGTTGGAATAATTGGGGGGGGGGGGGGGGGGAAGTTGAAATAGAGGAAATATTTAAAGGGCTTCCGCGGAACATGATGTTCCGCTTTACCTTTTTTTTTTTTTTATTTCTTGCGCGGAACATGATGTTCCATTTAGGCAGTGGGTCCCACAAAAAACCAACTAGGGCAATTCTAAATTTGTTATTTTTTAGCTTACGGGAGTGTAAATTTGAACTTTTACCCTGCGCACAGCATACCTAAAAACCCCAAATATACCCGTTTGCATTACCCATAAGGGTTGCTCTTATATCACTTTGGTTTGCTAAGTTTTTGGAAAATATTTTCAAATTTTAATCGAAAATTGGGAGAAATTATTATTACAATAAAATTAGTATTTGTCTAATATTAACCTCTATTTTGTAAGGAAAATATAAATTACAATAATTGAAGAAAAGGATTAATTACACTTAGTCCCCTTGAATGTCGTCCCTCTATGCTTTCCCACGTCAACTTTCAGTTTCTTTATATAACTATCTGAATTTCCAACACGACTACAAAAAACCTTTTGTCGTCCAATTTCGTTAGTTTTTTACGGGAAAAATTAGGCTTGTGTGTGACACATGACCGAAAGTGAGGGCATTTTCATCATAACATAATTTTTTTTAAATAAAATCTTAAAATAACAACAAAAACATTTTAAAAAAAAAAGAAATTAGGAAAATATATTTTAAAAATATCAAACATCCTTGAAAAAAATTTACAAAATTTTTTACTCATTTGAAAATTACGAATACATATTTGAAATTTATGAAAATTACCAAAAACAATTTAAAATCAGGAAAATTCTAAAAAAAATAATTAAGAATTTAAAAAAATACTAATAATTATGAAAAAATACATTGAAATATAATAAAAAGTTTAAAAATATGGAAAATATTAAAAATTAAAAATAATTTGAAACTAAAAAAAATACAAAAATATGAATTAAAATTCTGAAAAATACCCAAAAAAAAAATATGGAAACAATACAAAAAGCATATAACAAAAACACATTAGAAAAAAATAATAACATGTCAAAAATAATCTAAGAAAACAACAAAAAATGAAAAAACAAACAATTAATCTAATAAAAAGATAAACTATTTCCATAAATAAAAAAATAAATCTATTTTCACCTCCAATAAATATTTTCTAGCGAAACAAAATGATTCCCGGGAAAAAAGAATTTTAGAAAGAAAAAAACTATTTTTGAGTATATAAAAAAATATCACCAAAGAAGAACAAACAAATCTGGAAATGATACAAAAAACTTTTCCAACAATAAAATATATTCCCAGGAAAATATATTTTCATCAAAAACCTTTTCCCCCAAAAATACCTTTTAAAAAGTCATGTGTAGCGCACATAACTTAACTTTCCTGTAAAAAAATAGCGGAGTGGGACGATGTGTGGCAATTTGCAGTCATATTAGAAGTTAAAGGGGATTAAGTACAAAAACTTAAAGTTTATATTGGAAAGTGTAGGGGGTCGAAGTTTGAAAAGTCCAAATATAATTAACCCTCAAGAAAATAGGGTTTTTAGCATAACTACTGCAAGCATGAGTTGATAGTGTAACGAGCACCTAAATTCTCTGGTAGATCGTTAACCCAGAGCAACTGGCTAAGGACCTATCAAATAAGTATATGTAGAACTGTGATGCACAACTAATCAGAAAATGGTATACATAAGTTTCTAGATATCAATATAAAAAAGTTTGCTAGAACTCAATATTAAAAAAATGGTGATAAATCCTTAGACTCTCTAAAAATTAACGATAAAAATAAGTTAAAAACAGGTTGTTTAATAAATTCACGTGTATTATAATTATTAATGTAAATACATGTAGATAGATATAATTATACTTATTAATGTTAATACAGTTAATTATATTTACATTAATAAGTGTAATTGTATCGTTTTTACTAATCATTAATTAATTAAAAAATTTATGTGTTTAAAATACTAACAAGTTATCTTTAAAAATGATAGACTTTCAAAGAATTTATTGAGTGTTTTGCGGTTTCGCTCCCTTTGCCATTTTTTTATAAGATAAATTTATTTATCATAAAAAAAAAAAGGTTGGACGGATCATTGAGATGGGAATAAGACAACAAATGTAGACCAAGAAAAAATACTGATAGTGGATCAGTCAGAGGGACAAATATAGACCAAGAAAAACATACTCATCGCATTGGTATGACGTGAGGCATTGATTTGGCAATCCTACATCATCTAGACATCTAATTGCGAATTTTCCATTTTTTGGGTAAATTTCATTATGTTTGTATTTTTCATAATTCTTTCTTTCCTATTGAAGATAAGGCAATATATATTGAGTTTTAACCGACCTTTGCAACATCTCCGACGTTGACAACAAGAGAACCAGGCATGGGGTTAACCGGTACCAATTCTCCGGTGCTATTACTCACAGCTTCAAGGCCTCCAATTTGTTCGTCATCCTGTAATATGGTCAAAAATCCTGGATCCGAGTGCATTATTGCACCAGTTAATCCAACACTTTGACTACTATAATTATATTTGTTCAATCTGAATTGGCATGGCCATCCTTCGAATAAATCACCCTTTAAACCAGTCCCTTCCGCCAACTTTCTCCCAAAATATTGGGCAAGATCATATAGAGCTTGAGAGTACTTAGAGAAAGTCTCCCTGCAACAATTAGTACATATATTTTGAGGAGTACAACACAATGTAAGAAATCAAATAAAATTTCTAGCTTTTTACTAATTAAACATAGCGATACCTTTGGCGAGGAGAGGCATGTAATTGGTCACAAAACTCATCGACAGCTCCAGGTAAGGACATGTCATAAACTCCCATGCCCTCAAAAAATGGACTGGCATGGTTTGGTGGGGTGTAACCATGGCCAGGTAAGGGATGAGCATTCCTCAGTTTGATTTCAAGAGGAAGGTCCATCATAGATCGGACTACTTCCTTCATATCTGACATTAGGGTTAATGGGACCCCATGGTTTATCACCCTGAAGCAACCCCATTCCTCACATGCCTTCACTATTTTCTCTGCTAGCCCTTCACATTCTTGCATGTTAATCACTGGGACATCACAATTACTAGTCATCTTATTTCTCTCTTGGAACTAGAATTTATGCAGGGTTGTGGTGATTTTGCATGAACTGCATTGCCCTTATATAGCCCTTTTTTTACATCATAAGATACGAAGTTCCATCACTACAAGATTAACTATTATGGATCATGAAGCCACTTGTCAAAGTTGTTGACTGAATTTTCTCATAGCTATTTGTTAACCCCCATTGCTTAATCCATTTACAAAATGATTCATTAACTGTGTTTGATTTTATTGGTAACATAATTAATTAATTGTTTCATTTTAATTCATGTCTAGAATCGGAAATTTGATCATTTAATAAAAAACATAAAATACATTCATTTTACATAAAGTGTATACTCCTTTCTCCCTTTTCCTCCCTTCCTTCCTCCCTCTCTCCCTCCCCCACTTAATCTGTTTTTATGTTTTTTTCCTCGTAAAACTTTAAAATCAATTTCATATTATCAATTATTATGAAAAATTGGATTTAAACTCATTTTCAATTCACTTATTTACAATTCAATAATTCAATAAACCAATTTACATAATCAAATAATTTACACAGGTAAAAATCCAAAACACACCAGCTACAACATATGCCAGAAACCAATAGAGAACAGAGCTTGGAGGATGGCGTGTCAAAGCATTCCATAGAACCCAACTAAAATATATCTTCCCAAAGGAAAGCCACAACCAAGAGGAAAACTAAGACTACAGTTCTCAACGTAATTCATCCACACAAATACTGTTGGAACACAGCTGTCAACAGCTGCTGTTAGCTATTTGCAAAACTTTGAAAAGCCTTTAAGGCAGTGTCCCACATTGGTGGGAGAGTTAAATTGTGTTGTGTATATTTACAATTTTTTGGGAACAAAGGTTCAGCCCTTTGGGCATTCAAGTTTTTGTGGGTATGTGGGGCAGACCCAATGGGCCAAGTCACACGCGCGCTACCGCCGTCCGTCCGGCTCGTGCCCGTGTCCGGGTCCGGGTCCTGGGTCTTGGGCTTGGGCTCATTAAGAATTAATTTTTTGGACAAATACATAACTGTTTTTTGAGCTTTAAAAATTAATTTTGACGGTAATTAATTCCGAAAAATTAAAACGTGTTTTATTCCGTGTTGATTTCTTCAACCGAGTTGCCCACTATTTCCAGATTTTTCTCCACGTTGTTTACCAACGTCTCTTTTCTTTTTGCCCCATAAAAGAGGTTGTAGCCTCCGTTTTTAACACAGAGTTATCTCCCAAAAATTTTCTGCAAACAGTTATCATTTTCCAGCCTCCGAATTTTTTACAGAAATAATTATTCATTCCCTGAATAATTATAACGACACAGAAATATATAATCTTTCCCAGATTATTTATATTTATCTTGATCGAGCAGTATATGTATTATAGAATGGGTGTTTGTTGAGCGAATCAGATTCGTGCTGCTGATTCGTATTATTTTCGAGGCTGTTTTATCCTGGGGGTGACGGGGTTGTACACTGTCGGCACAAATTGGAGGCAGAGCCGCGAAACACCTTAAAGAGAGCGACATTGTCCGCGACTCAGCCGTGTTCTTGACTGTCTAGTTCCGGAATTCTTATACTTTTCTGCCCCAGAATTATTTGCTCCAAAAATTGGGTAATTTCGTTCCTATATTTAATTCTGCATTTAATTGTTTATTACTGCAACAACAATTTTAAGGTGCTCTAAATTCTGCCATGGACGAAATTAACTCTAGTAACCTAAATAAGCCTTTCAAATATGAAGGCACTCATTTTAAACGTTGGAGCAAAAAATTGCTATTTTATTTAACTACGAAAAAAGTCGCATCATGTGTTCAATTTGACAAACCCGTAGTAAATAATCCACATACTGTTGAGGAAAGCAAAACAATTAGAAATTGGGAGGAAAATGATTTTTTGTGCAAGAACTATATTCTGAATGCTCTAAGTGACGAACTTTATGATTATTATGCCAATTATAAAACTGCAAAAGATGTTTGGGACGCACTTTTTAAAAAATATGACACGGAGGAGGCGGGTGCTAAAAAATATGCCGTCAGCCGTTATTTGAAATTTCAAATGACGGATGACAAATCTGTTGTTGCTCAAACACATGATTTGCAAATGATTGCCCATGAAATTATTTCCGATGGCATGGCTTTAGATGAGCAATTTCAGGTGGCTATAATTATTGATAAATTGCCTCCACTGTTCAAAGAGTTTAAAAATATTTTGAGGCATAAGTCTAAAGAATTTTCACTAGAGTCATTAATTACTAAATTGAGAATTGAGGAGGAATCCCGAAAACAGGATTATAAAGATGAAATTCTTGCTGTGTCTAACAACAAAAATCAGAAAAAGAACCACACTCCAGTTGTTTTAAAGGCAAATGGAAAAAATATGAAAAATCAGAAAAAGAGCCACAACCAGAATTTTAAAAATCAGACTCAGGCTCAGAATAAGTATAAGAAACCTGGAAATGGACAGTCTAGCAACTCGGGACAGTTTCTCTGTTTCAAGTTTGGCAAGCCTGGCCATATGGCTCGTAAATGTCACAACGTGCCACAAGCACAAGCGAATTTGACCGAAGAGGACCTATGTGCTATGATTTCATAAATCAACATGGTTAGCGGTGCCGAAGGGTGGTGGTTGGATATTGGCGCTTCCCGCCATATATGTTATGACCGTAGTCTATTTAAGACTTATTCTGAGACTGCAGATAAGAAGGTGTTGTTGGGTGATTCTCACTCCACCGAGTTTACTAGTACTGAAAATGTGGAATTGAAGTTCACTTCGGGAAAGACTGTTATCCTCAAAGATGTTCTTCACACTCCCGAGATAAGGAAAAATTTGGTTTCGGGTTATCTTCTCAACAAAGCTGGCTTTACTCAAACTATTGGTGCTGATTTATTTACTTTGACCAAAAATGGAATTTTTGTAGGCAAGGGTTATGCCACTGATGGGATGTTTAAATTGAATGTTGATGCAATGAATAAAATTTCTCCTTCTGCTTATATTACTTGTTCATTTAATGTTTGGCATCCTAGGCTTTGTCATGTTAATAAACAACTTGTTAAAAATATGAGCACTTTAGGATTAATTCCCGAATTATCATTAAATGATTTTGAAAAATGTGAATGGTGTAGTCAAGCAAAAATCACTAAGACACCACATAAATCTGTTTTTAGAGAATCTGAACCACTTGATTTAATTCATTCGGATATTTGTGAATTGGATGGTGTCACAACTACAAATGGCAAACGTTATTTTATTACTTTTATTGATGATTGTTCCGATTATTCATTTTTGTATTTAATGAAAAATAAAAGTGAAGCGTTTGACATGTTTAAAATTTTCCTAAATGAAATTGAAAATCAATTTAGTCGGAAAATAAAAAGGTTACGTAGTGATAGAGGTACCGAATATGATTCTGGACCATTTATTGAATTTTATAAAACCCACGGTATTATTCACGAAAAAACTGCCCCTTATTCGCCCGAAATGAACGGTAAAGCCGAAAGAAAAAATAGGACATTAACTGAATTAGTTGTAGCTATTTTATTAAATTCCGGGGCTGCCTCACATTGGTGGCGCGAAATTATTTTGACTGTGTGTCACGTGCTTAATAGGATTCCTAAGACTAATATGAAAATATCTCCTTATGAAATTTGGAAAAATATTAAGCCCAACGTGTCATACTTTAGAACGTGGAGGTGCTTAGCCTATGTACGTATACCCGACCCTAAAAGGTCTAAATTGGCGAGTAGAGCATATGAGTGCGTTTTTATAGGCTATGCTATTAATAGCAAAGCATACCGATTTTATGACTTGAAAAATCAAGTAATTATTGAATCAAATGACGCCGATTTTTATGAAGATAAATTTTCTTTTAAATTGAGGAATAGTGGGGGCGAGTCATCCACTAATATTTCTTTAAATAAAAATAAAGAAAATAATGAATCCATTTTAGAAATTCGAAAAAGTAAAAGGGATCGTGTAGAAAAAGATTTTGGTCCCGACTTTTATGCTTACACCTTCGAGGAGGATCCTAACACTATTCAAGAAGCCTTATCTTCTTTAGATGCCGATTTATGGCAAGAGTCTATTAATGATGAAATGGATTCTTTGGAAACAAATAAAACTTGGCATTTAGTGGACCTTCCTCCTGGATGTAAAACAATTGGGTGTAAATGGATTCTTAAAAAAAAATTAAAACCTGATGGCACTGTTGAAAAATATAAGGCACGTCTTGTTGCTAAAGGTTTTAGACAAAGAGAAAATGTAGACTTTTTTGACACATTTTCTCCCGTGACTAGAATAACGTCTATACGTGTACTATTTGCTATAGCTTCCTTAAATGATTTAATTGTACACCAAATGGATGTTAAAACTGCATTTTTAAATGGAGAATTAGAAGAAGAGATTTATATGGATCAACCTGAAGGTTTTATTGTACACGGTCAAGAAAATAAAGTGTGTAAATTAGATAAATCTCTTTATGGACTCAAACAGGCACCTAAACAATGGCATGATAAATTTGATAGCCTAGTCATCTCTAATGGGTTTAAAATTAATGAAAGTGACAAATGCATTTATTATAAATATGTTGAGAACATTTGCACTATCATATGTCTTTATGTTGATGACTTGCTTATATTTGGTTCCAATATTCATGCCGTAGAAAATGTTAAATCATTATTATGTGCCAACTTTGATATGAAGGATTTGGGTGAAGCTAGTGTAATATTAGGAATTAATATTACTAGGTCAGAAAAGGGACTTTCTTTGGATCAATCTCATTACATTGAGAAAGTTTTAAAGAAATATAATTACTTTGACTGTAAACCTGCAAGTACTCCATTTGACCCTAGTGTAAAGTTATTTAAGAACACTGGCGACAGTGTAAACCAAAATGCTTATGCAAGCATTATTGGTAGCTTACGTTATGCTACAGATTGCACTAGACCTGACATAGCTTATGCTGTGGGAGTACTATGTAGATTTACTAGTAGACCTAGTATGGAGCATTGACATGCTATTGAGAGGGTCATGCGGTACCTTAAAAGGACGATGAACCTCGGATTACACTATAATAAGCATCCCGCTGTCCTTGCAGGATTTAGTGATGCAGATTGGAATACCCTATCTGATAATTCTAAGGCTACTAGTGGATATATATTTAGCATCGCTGGTGGTGCAGTTTCTTGGAAATCTAAGAAACAAACTATTTTGGCCCAATCCACTATGGAGTCTGAGATGATAGCGCTAGCTACTGCTAGTGAAGAGGCAGGTTGGTTAAGAAACCTCCTGTCAGATATCCCATTATGGGAAAGACCGATTCCAGCCATTTTGATTCATTGTGATAGTACCGCGGCTATTGCAAAAGTTGAGAACCGTTATTATAATGGTAAGAAACGACAAATACGTCGTAAGCATAGTACTGTTAGAGAATTTATCTCTACGGGTGCTGTGAGGGTGGATCATATACGGTCTGAACAGAACTTAGCTGACCCTTTGACGAAAGGACTAGCTAGGGAGAAGGTGTGGAACACCACGAAAGGGATGGGACTAAAGCCCTTGGATAAATGAGTCATTTGTGATGGTAACCCAACATATGGACTGGAGATCCCAAGAAATATGTTCAAAGGGTAATAACAAGTCACAAGTGATATGGGTTGAATCATGCGATTATTAATTAAAATAGAACGGGGTTTTACTCGGAGTCCATCCCCAAGGAGCATGATATCCTGAAGCGAGTTAAGGATGAGTTATGATAACTCTTAATGAGATCTATAGCTCTATTTTGAGTGGGATACTTAGCTACAGGAGTATTCTTGATAGACTCACCTATGTGAATGTGGAAGTGTGGCCGCTTCCTATAGATATTTTGGGCAAATTCCTAAAGCGTTCACTATACTGGGATAGAAGCACATGGCCGTAACGTGCTAGCTATTAGAACTACACCCAAGTAGGATTGTGTGTGGGATGATGTCAGAGATAGAGTTCAAAACTACGGTTACTCTAGTATATTCTGAATCATCTTTACTACGTAAAGGTTCAAGTCGAAAGACACCTTTGCTTATGCACAATTCTATAAATTAATGCTCGATAAAATACTTTCAAATTTTGCAAGTGGGGGATTGTTGGAACACAGCTGTCAACAGCTGCTGTTAGCTGTTTGCAAAACTTTGAAAAGCCTTTAAGGCAGTGTCCCACATCGGTGGGAGAGTTAAATTGTGTTGTGTATATTTACAATTTTTTGGGAACAAAGGTTCAGCCCTTTGGGCATTAAAGTTTTTGTGGGTATGTGGGGCAGACCCAATGGGCCCAGTCACACGCGCGCGCGCGCCGCTGCCGTCCGTCCGGCCCGGCCCGGCTCGTGCCCGTGTCCGGGTCCTGGGTCTTGGGCTTGGCTCATTAAGAATTAATTTTTTCGACAAATACATAACTGTTTTTTGGGCTTTAAAAATTAATTTTGACGGTAATTAATTCCGAAAAATTAAAACGTGTTTTATTCCGTGTTGATTTCTTCAATCGAGTTGCCCACTATTTCCAGATTTTTCTCCACGTTGTTTACCAACGTCTCTTTTCTTTTTGCCCCATAAAAGAGGTTGTAGCGTCCGTTTTTAACACAGAGTTATCTCCCAAAAATTTTCTGCAAACAATTATCATTTTCCAGCCTCCGAATTTTTTACAGAAATAATTATTCATTCCCTGAATAATTATAACGACACAGAAATATATAATCTTTCCCAGATTATTTATATTTATCTTGATCGAGCAGTATATGTATTATAGAATGGGTGTTTGTTGAGCGAATCAGATTCGTGCTGCTAATTCGTATTATTTTCGAATCTGTTTTATCCTGTGGGTGACGGGGCTGTACACTGTCGGCACAAATTGGAGGCAGAGCCGCGAAACACCTTAAAGAGAGCGACATTGTCCGCGACTCAGCCGTCTTCTTGACTGTCCAGTTTCGAAATTCTTATACTTTTCTGCTCCAGAATTATTTGCTTCAAAAATTGGGTAATTTCGTTCCTATATTTAATTCTGCATTTAATTGTTTATTACTGCAACAACAAATACTAACAAGAGTTGTGACATGTCTCTCCATGTACCAGCCAAATATAAAAAATGGGAGGCAACATTGACAAAAAAAAAATGGGCCTTTTCAATTCAGATAATGTAATATTTGGAACACGGGAGTTACCTACTTGACTAATATTTTTCACGCCATAATGATATGCGTTTGAAATGTGGAATTAATTAACCAAGTGTCTTGGCTCAATATGAAATTGTCACTAGAACAATTTTGGGATGAATTAGGTAAAAAATGTGGAATCAATTTATTTTTCTCTATATTTTCTTTTATTTTCATAAATCTATTTTGTGCAAAAGACTTTCATGCATGGTCACATGATTCGCCAAAAAATATTTCCGCCCCCGCTTTCAATTAATGAATTGGGGCATTAGGAGCAAAACCGCTCATAATCAGCGAATTCCCTTTGTTCAGTACACGCTTTTGTAATATAGAGTTGGCTTGATAAAAGCCAGGTATGTAGTGACGGAGTTCGGGGGTATTTAATATTTGGGATATATATTAAATAATTTTTAAAATTTTTTTTAATACATTTTTAGTCCAAGTCATTTTATTTTGAACTAAAAAATCTCTCACCATGTCAAAAAAGGTTTTACCTTGCCGCTGACGCGAACCTTTAAAAATAAGAGAATAAGGGACTTTTTAGTACAAAATAAAATGCGTGGACTAAATGTGTATTAAAAAATATTTGGAAATTTTTTTGATATTTAATCCTTAATATTTCTAGTCCCATACTTTCAATAAAAATACACGCTTTTCATAGGATTACTTTGTATCTTATATGGTCTTTTATAATAAAATATGTAAGAACTTATGGACCACACATTTTAGATTTGCTGTGGAACACATGCATACCCATCAGATACTTTTCTTTGGTGAGAAAAGTAATCAGATACATTGTTTTTCATTACACATTATACCCTCCTTTCAAAATATCATTCGACTAAGTTGAGAAACAAACCAAATGGGACTTTGATTGTTCAAGTTTTTTAAATCTTCAACAACATAATAACCAAATATTTGAACTTTTTGTATCATTCTCATGTGATTTCTATGTTATATTTCTGTTTGTAATTTTTTATAGTTCATGTAATTTTTTGATTCTGTAATTTTTAATGGTTAATGTAATTTTTCAAACTCTATAATTTTTTATGCTTCATGTAATTTTTCATGGTTCGTGTAATTTTTCATTTTGATAGTGACCAAACCCAAGTGGTTTTGGAATCTCTAATTAAACCGGATATACAACTTTGAAAATTATACAGTTAAGAGAATTCTCATTTTGACTATGTTTTGACTATGACTTTATCATTTTTATTTTCAAGTTATTGCAAAATTTTAAAATTATTATTATTATTATTATTATTATTATTATTATTATTATTATTATTATTATTATTATCTTTGATTGTAGGTTCAAAATGGATGATATTCAACAAAACTCCCCAATAATTAATTTGGATGAGGGAGATCAAAACTTAGGAGGCCTTACATCTGCCTCTCTCACAGTATGTGACTATGATAGGAGAGAAGAAAAATTCTAAATGCAACTGTGGAACCGATTGACCAACCAAATTTATAAATAAAGTCTCATAATAAAAAAGTGACGGAAAGAAAAATATGTCTGAATAGTAAGCATCTAAAATAAACTCCAGTTGCATCTTCAAAATATCTCCAAAACTCTTATGCAGCTACTTCAACCCTATACCTGAAATGTTAGTCAACGTAATTGGTCAAAGCCCACCTCATGAATACACGCTACTCTCTCCAATTAAGGTCCGTGAACCTAGACAGTAGCATTATATATAATAAACACAACAACATGGTATTTTCATTTATCGAGATAATTATTAACATATGAATAAAATCAACTACGACAATTTAAAATCACATAACTAGGCCAACCCAAAAATTTATGTCCAACTTATTTTCTCACAATTCGGTAATTACACTAACAATCTTTATTTTTATTGGTTTAACTTATTATTAATATCATTATAGCGGTGCCGTCATAGCGAACCTATCCTACGGTATGTCCTGCACTTATTTGAGTCCGTCTCATGTTTTACACCACACACATTCCCCTTGCTATAGCCAGTCGACCCGTATTTTGTTAGCCCTACACTTATTGACGAGGTTCCACGCAAGACACGTCATAATAGTTAGTCAACTCGTATTTTGTCAGCCATGTACTTGTTACGACGCCACACACCCACATGTCGCTATAGTCAACCAACCGTTTAATTGTCACTCCTGCACTTGTTAACGACGCCAATTTATTTTAGTACCTGTTTATTATCTTAGGCATTAATTCTCAATTTCTCAAGTTTTCATTATTTTAAATTAGCCCCCACCCTATTACAGAGCATAATCTTCACATTTACCCCTAGTCCCATACCTAGAGGTCTCCAAAACATAAACACGACCTTTTTTTTTTATCGAATGAATATCTATCAATTATCCCTTCCTAGTCTCGCATTTAGACTATCCAAATCAACCGAACGACACTAAAATCAGCCTCACCTCGTAATATCTCATTCGTAAAAATCTACAATAACTAGTCTCATACCTAGAAAGTGTTAACCACAACTAAAGTATACCCATTAGTCCCATACCTAGCATGTAATCTTAAAATTAAGGTGATAGCATACTACCTAAAATCCCGTTCTCCTCGCGATGATAATTATAAACGAAACAATATGTCGTACAATCCAATTTATCCACAAATATGCAATTTCTCATATAATCACAATTAAACTCAATTTAATTTGTACAATGCAACGTTGTAATTAACACAATTTATTTTATTCGACAATTATAATATCGACATCATGCGTATTTATGAAGCACACAATAACAATTCACTTTGATCCTACCTACATAATATCATATGATTACTCAAGTCCAGTTTTTAATTCTAATGGTGCAACTATGATTTTCTACATGCAAACTTACCCCATAATAGCAAAACCACACCTCTACCCTAAGCATACAAGGGTTATGAGTTTTAATTCCGATTAAGATTCTTCAGAAAAATATTCTCAAATTAAATTTCACTTTCCCTTATTAAGGTTGCTAATATATTTTAAGAAAGATATGTAAATTAATGTTTAGGTGATATCTAAAATGCATAATATTAAAGAAAGAGAATATAAGTATTCATGCCTGCTGAAAAATCGATTAAAAATTCTGATTAGACGGTTGTGATCCTGTCGAAAAATTAAGAAAGGTTCATTCTTGCACAATCTTGAGAAAACACCAATTAAGAGTTCAAAACTTAAGTTGAATCTTGATTAAATTTGGGGCTAGGGTTTGTAGATGAAAGATGATAAAATTATCGGACTCTTCTAGTTAAAAAGTTTGTGAAAAGTGTTTATAAAAGTTTAACCCTGAGTTAATTTAATATGAGAAAAGATTAAGAGTTTTTATTAACTCAAACTCTTAAAATCCTCTAACCTTCCGACACTGACCATTCTGAATCGATTCACCCACCAGGCCGAATCGATTCGGTCTGGTCAGATGTCCAAGGACACCAAAAAAGTTATATTTTCAAATAAAATCCCGTGTTCTCCCCCAATTTCAATTCCTATTAAAATCCTATTTTCTATAAATAAAATCCAACATTTTAAAATTTTAAAAATAATTAAATTCAAAATTTTATTTTTTCGAATTTCGAATTAATTTAAATTATTACCTGTTTTAAAATTTACAGGGTGTTACATACTTTCCCACTAGCACAAGAATTTTGTCCTCGAAATTCCACGATGTGTAAACCCGCCAAATAAAATAACGCTCACATTCGCCTACCCATAAATAACATGATTAGGTGCCCATACACCCAATCCCACCCACACATACCCCACAATAAAAAATACAATATATATATATATATACACCACCTATATATATAAATATATCTATGAAAATAATAGCATGCTACTCTCTCCCACGTATTACCATTCGACTCTCTCTCCGAAATTCATCAAAAAGTCCATAAATCAAATCACATCACCATATTGATACTAGAGATACCTTACATCTGCACAAACGATATCCAAAATAAATCTTGTCTCCCAAAATCACTTCTAAGTATCTTCACAACAAGATTATTAGTTCTAACCTCAATGCCTATAACGTCCTTAACACAAAACTCCATATCTCCAAGAAACACAATTAACATATATGCTTAACCCAATACCTTAAGGAGTACGAATCAACAAAGGCGATTAAAGATTGTTAATGCAGAAGATAAACGGACTAACGACCTATGAAACCTAAGCCCATGCTCTGATACCATCTGTAACACCCCTCGCAATTTGGCAAAAAAGGTGGTCAGCCGTCGCCGCCAAACTATGTCGGGCCTCACTAAATAAGTAATCATTCTTAGCATATGACATATATGAGACATAAAAATTCATTCCACAAGATAATAATTAAATTGATCCAATAAATTAAACCATCCGTGTAATAATGAAATCCATCACCATGTTAATCTCCAAATTAAAACCAACTCCCAATAATATAATCTCAAATAAATGATCTAACTCAAATAATCTGAAGAAAACCGTAAGGAATTTTGGAACCGATTGACCAACCAAATCTATAAATAAAGTCTCATAATAAAAATGCGACGGAAAGAAAAATAAGTCTAAATACTAAGCATCTAAAATAAACTCTAGCTGCATCTTCAAAATATCTCCAACACTCCTATGCAGCTTCTCCATCGCTATACCTGAAATGTTAGTCAATGCAATGGGCTAGAGCCCACCGCATGAATACAAGATACTCTCCCCAATTAGGGTCTGTGAACCCAGACAATAGCATTATACATAAACACCACAATAAAGTATTTTAATTTATCGATATAATTATTAACATATGAATAAAATTAACTACGACAATTTAAATCAAGTAACTAAGTCACCCAAAAAGTTTAAGCCCAACTTATTTTCTCACACTTAGATAATTACGCTAAAGTAACCATCTTTATTTATGTTGGTTTAACCCATTATTAATATTATTATAGCGGTTCCGTTATAGCCAGTTGACTCTACTGTGCCCGTCTCAAGTTATATACCACATACATTCCCCTCGCTATAGCCCGTCGGCCCGTATTTTATCAGCCCTGCACTTACTGATGAAGTTTCACGCACAACACATCATAATATCTAGCCTGACTGTATTCTGTCATCCCTACACTTATTACGATGCCACATGCCTAAACATCACAATAGTGAGCCAACCCGTTTAACTGTCAGTCCTGAACTTATTAACGATTCCAATTTATTTTAATACCCGTTTATCATCTTAGGTATCAATTCTCAATTTCTCATTATTTTAAATTAGCCCCACCTTATTATAAAGCATAATCTTCACATCTACCCATAGTTCCATGCCTAGAGGTCTTTAAAACACAAATATGTCCTATTCTATTTTATCAGATGAATGTCTATAAATTATCTCTTCCTAGTCGCACGTTTAGAATATCCAAATTAACGGAAGGATACTAAAATCAGCCCTACCCCGGATTATTCCATCCGTAAAAATCTACACTAACTAGTCCCATACCTAGAAAGTGTTAACCACAACTAAGGCATATCCACTAGTACCATACCTAGCAACCTTTCCTAAAATTAAGGTGAGAGCCTACTTTCCAAAATTCTATCGTCCCCGTGATGATAATTATAATCGAAACAATATATTGCACAATCAAATTTATCCACAAATATGTAATTTCTCATATAATCATAATTAAACTCAATTTAATTTGTTCAATCTATCGTCATAATTAACTGTGACACCCCGCCTAATTAAACATTGGATGATCAGACCTTTATTAAATTAAAACAGGTTTCTCAAATGGTTCATTCTTAGCATCACTGTCGAAAAACTTTTTTTTTATTACTAATCCCCTAAGTAAAATTAGAATGGTTCCAAATTTTAACTTTCTTAAAACAAATAAATCAACCATGCGAAAAAATAGTAAAAACAAATACCATGTTAAAACCCAAACCAACAAAGTATAAGTACAACAGAACAAGAGTATTACCGAATAAACTATCGGCTAAAAATACCAAACAACAATAGAACAACTACTAATCTGAAACTAACATCTGAGACTAATACCGGACCACAAGTCCATACAAAGAATAGTGTGAGATCCTGCACTAGATCTGAATGAGAGATATCGTCTAATCATAATCCTGTAAGCATCCACTGTGCTACAGCTTCGAGTCCCTGGAATGAAATCACCATACATGGCATCCCTGTGGCTGGACACCTAAAAGGTTTTGAAAATATTTTATAGCAAGAGTTAGTACTCAAAACATTTTGAAAATATTTAACAAGCGTTTATCACAATATAAAATGCGTTTATTGATTACACATGTTAGGTTCTCGTACACTCTCTTGAGTTTACTCACCCCTCAGCTTTTGTGCACACCTAACGTTCTACACTTAGCCTACCTAGCCATATCTCCCAAGATAACTAGGACTAAGTAATCATCTGAGCTTATATATACTTAAGTTCTCACATTGCCCACACAGTACATTTATTTCATTAACATCTCGCGAAGGTTAATTAATACTCAAATAACATTTCATCTATGTTATACTTCAAGGCTATTTAGTTTCACTACTAAATTTCTACAATTCTTACAATTGTTATCTTTCCACTTATGTAATTAAGTTTCACTACTTAAGTTACTAATTTGTAAGGACATTTTACACATGTCCGAAATGCGGTTATTTATTTATTTAAGAACGTGGGACTCTTCATATTTTTTCCTATAAATACCAACTTCGGGGGAGTTGTTTTTCAAGACTTTAGGAGACGAATTTGAGAGTCCAAATACATCTAGTCTTCATATTTTTGAGTCCCAAGACTCATGTTTTGATTCACACATCATTGCCAAACCTTTGTGAATCTTTTTGCAACCCAAGAACACAACTTTGGTTTGTTCAACCCTTGTGGAGGAGACCGTTCTTCTTCTTCATTCCAGCCCTACTGAAGAGGGATAATTCCAGCCGCGACTACAGAATCCGATACCCGAGGGTAATTCTTAGTCAACTTGTATTTTCATTGTAATCCGATTGTAAGCCGTTCTCTTACAAATTATAGTGAAAATAAATGGTTTTGCCCCTGAGGGGGATTTTTCCTTAATTGCATGTGTTTGAATGTTCTTGCGTAGATTATCAATTTATTCAATCACATACTGCTGCATGTTTAGGGTTTGTTTGGATTAAAAGGGTTTTATATATAACTTGATCATTTGAACGCGTGCACACACGTTTCTCAAATTGGTATCAGAGCAGGTTACGCTAATTTATCGCGTATTCCTTTTTCCGCAAATTTTTTTTTCTAAGATATCAATTTTCTGAAAAAATTGATTTTTGAAAAAGTGCGTGTTCAAATGGAGAAGTTATATTATAAAATGCCTGTTTTTGACGGGACAAATTATGCTTATTGGAAAGCCCGTATGAGGTCGGCTTTAAAAGCCATTGATGAACGTGTCTGGATTTTGGTTAAACGAGGGTGGACTCCTCCCACCGTGACTGTTGATAATGTGACCAACTTGAAACCTGACATTTCTTGGTCTGATGAAGAAATTAAATGGTCATCTTTTAATTCTAAGGGTCTAAGTGCTATTTCTGGGTCTGTCACACCTGATGAGTTCAAACGCATAATGACGTGTACCACGTCAAAAGAGGCATGGGATGTTTTACAACTCACCCATGAAGGAACTAATGCTCTGAAAGAGTCTAAGTTGCAAAACTTGACAACTCAATTTGAAACAATCACCATGCATGATTCTGAATGCTTTGATGAATTTTATGCTAGACTTTCTGACATTGTGAATACTAGTTTTAATCTTGGTGAACAAATTCCGAATGCTAGAGTTGTTAAAAAGATTCTTCGTTCTTTGCCTAAGCGTTTTATCCCTAAAGTCACTGTGCTAAATTCTATGGGTAATTTAAATACGCTAAAATTGGAAGAACTTGTAGGAGATTTGCAAACTTATGAAATTGATATGTTCCCTAAAAATGCTAAATCTAAAGATAAGGGAATTGCTCTTAAAGCCCAAGAGAGAAGGAGTGAGGGGTCAGCTAGAAAGAGGGTAGAGTCATCTAGAAAGAGAGAGACTGGCACGTCAGATTCTGAGTGCGATTTTGACTTAGATGATTTGGCTCTTTTCGCGAAAAATTTCAAGAGGATTCTCAAATTTAAGAAAAATGGCGATTTTAAAGATATTAAGAAATTTGAGAAAAATAAGTTTGAAAAGAAAAATGAAAAAGTTTCCAAAAATCCTCCTTTGAAAGAAAGTGAAAGATGTTTTGAGTGTGATGGTAGGGGTCATAGAGCTTTTGAGTGTGTCAATCGTCTGAATAGAGAGAAAGGGAAAGCTGTTCTTAATGCTACCCTTAGTGACGACAGTGAGGTCGAGACGGTGGATTCTAGAGATGAGTCACCGCATGAGTGTAACTTCACCGCATTCATGGCCAGCTAAGTGAGCACTCCTAGTTCTCCTCACGACGTTGAGGATGATGCTTCACAGGGACACCTCGACAGTGAGAGCGATGTGAGTGAGGGGGAGGATGACACAAGTGAGAGCGAGAGTGATATACAACACGCCTACGCTGAGTTATATTCTGAGTCTTTTAAAACTAAAAAGCGTAACAAAGCGTTAGTTCTTAAGATCACTTGCCTAGAGGAAGATTTAAAGAAAGCGAGAGAAAGAGAGTTCTCCACCTGCACCGCCCTGAGAGAGAGAGAGAGTCTACATGTGTCGAGAATGAGAATTTGTTTAGAGAGATAGAGAGTACTCTAGAGAAAGAGAGAGGGACTTGATCAAGCAAGTGGCTAGTCTTACGAGTCAGCTCCATTCCTCCGTGGAGACTCGGAAGAAACTTGAAGCCCTTGTTGCCCAGCTGACTCATGATCTTGAGAAAGCACGGGAAGTCAAGGTACAAATCGAGGACAGATCTGGGAAGATGGGAAAGATGCTCCTCGGCCCCGCTTTAGGTTTTGGTGATCGTCAAGGAATTGGATATGATGGTGCCTCCATGTCCCAAATTGCACCTGGACCAGTTCCTGAGTTTACTACAACTCCTTATGGTCACCGTAAAAAACCTCGAAGGAGAGTTCGACCAAGAAAATCAAACCAAGGTCCGCCTTTGACTGAGCTCTTTTGTACTTATTGCAAAAGAAAAGGCCACCTTAGGGAAACTTGCTATAGCATGGGTCGGACACGACGTACTACTGCTCCACCACGACATACTGATGAGTTTTCTAGTCTGAGAGAGAGAGTTGAGTTCTTAGCTGCCACGAATCAGAGTTTGATGAAAGAATTCCGACGGATGTCTTCGCCGTTAGTGAATGCTTCTTACATTCCAGCTAAAACCAACAAAGGCAAACAAAAGGTCATCTCTGCTTGGGTGCCTAAGAAAGATAAAAAGGCCTTTATTGTTCATGTTGCTCTCAAAGCACATAATACCTCACAGTTGTATTTTGATAGTGGGTGCTCCAGACACATGACAGGTGATGCCTCATTTTTTACTACTCTTGAGGATTATCAAGATGGCAGAGTCACCTTTGGAGATGAGAGTAAGTCTAGCATTATAGGATGAGGTACTATCGAGTTACCTGGTTTTCCTAAGCTAGAAAATGTTTTGTACGTCAAAGGTTTGAAAGAAAACCTTCTCAGCATTAGCCAGCTGTGCGACACTAACTTTGCAGTAAAGTTTGACCGGGACGCGTGTAAAGTCTACAATCAAGCCGGTAAACTTTTGATGCAAGGGGTGAGGACCGAGGATAATTGCTATGGGACTGAGCCCACATCCTCACTTGTCTGCAACAGCGCCACGATCACTCCTATGGATCTGTGGCACCGACGTCTAGGTCACGTGAACGTTAGAGATCTCAATCGTTTATCTAAAAAGGACCTAATACGTGGCTTACCATCTCTTGGAAAGTCAACTTCGACCATTTGTGGACCCTGTCAGTTGGGAAAACAAATTCGTAGTCCTCATAGGAAGTTACATTCCATTACCACCTCTCGTGTTCTGGAGTTGATTCACATGGATCTTATGGGTCCCACTCGTACTGAGAGTCTAGGTGGTAAGAGGTACATCCTCGTGATGGTAGATGATTTCTCCAGATACTCCATTGTAGGTTTTCTGAGAGAGAAATCCGATGCTGTAGATTTCTTAACGACCAAGTGTCGTGTCCTGCAAAATCAACACGGTGTCACTATTAACAGAATACGTAGTGACAACGGCACTGAATTCAAGGAAGCAAAGGTTGATTTGTACTGTAATAGCCTTGGGATCAAACATGAGTTTTCTGCTGTGAGAACTCCTCAGCAAAATGGGATTGTTGAGAGAAAGAATAGAACGATCCAAGAGATGGCTAGATCTATGCTTCTAGGTCATAAAGTTTCTAGGAGATTTTGGGCAGAGGCAGTGTCTACTGCATGCCACACGATGAATAGGGTGTATCTGCGTCCACACACACTTCACACTCCTTATGAGTTGTGGACTGGCAAGAAGCCCAACCTGGCATATTTCCGTGTCTTTGGGAGTAAATGCTACATCCTACGGGATAAAGAGCAATTAGGAAAGTTTGACTCCCAAAGCGACGAGGGAATATTTCTAGGATATTCATCGAATAGCAGAGCGTACCGGGTTTTTAACCTGAAGAGCTCTAAGATTATGGAATCAATAAACGTCACCGTGCAAGATGACGAACCTCCGACGGTTATTGATCCTAACCTTCAGTGTGAGGATGAGGATTGTTCTGACAGTGATTTACCTATTCCTCTCTCACACTCTGTGGACCCTACTCCTGTGTTAGGGGACACACCTGCTTGGGTTCGCAAGAGTCATGAACCTTCTGCCATTGTTGGTGATCCCACTCTAGGGGTCAAGACTCGTGCTCAGCTAGAGAACGTTGTTAACCATCTTTGCTACACGTCCAAAGTCGAGCCCAGGAACCATAAAGAAGCACTCAAGGATGAACACTGGATATCTGCTATGCAGGATGAGTTGCTTCAGTTTAAAAAGAATGATGTCTGGGAACTTGTCTCCCGACCTAGTGAGATTAATGTGATAGGTACCCGGTGGATTTTTAAGAACAAAATGGATGAAAATGGTACCATAATCCGAAATAAGGCTAGGTTGGTCGCTCAAGGCTACACACAGATAGAGGGTGTAGACTTTGGGGAGACATTTGCTCCTGTTGCGAGGCTTGAGTCCGTCCGTCTTCTGCTCGCCATCGCATGTCATCTGCGCTTCAAGGTGTATCAGATGGATGTCAAGAGTGCCTTTTTGAATGGCATTCTACAGGAGGAGGTTTATGTGGAACAACCAAAAGGGTTTGAAGACCCTCAGCACCCTGAGCACGTCTACTATCTGAGGAAAGCCTTGTATGGTTTGAAGCAAGCACCCCGTGCTTCGTACGAGAGGCTTACTTCTTATCTCTTAGCTCGTGGCTTCAAGAGAGGGGGAGTAGATATGACGTTGTTTGTCAGGAGAGATGACGGTGCTATTTTAGTTGCCCAGGTCTATGTGGATGACATAGTCTTTGGATCCACATGCTCCCAGCATGCTCACCACTTTGAGGAGGAGATGAAAAGTGAGTTTGAGATGAGCATAGTTGGTGAGCTTACATTCTTCCTTGGTCTCCAGGTTCGTCAGCTAGAGGATGGGATGTTCATCTCCCAATCCAAGTATGCTAGAGACCTAGTGAAGAAATTTGGTTTAGACTCCGCTAAGCATGCACGTACACCTATGAGTACCACTACCAAGCTTAGTAAGGACACTTCAGGCAAGGACGTAGAGCAAACCTTATATCGGAGTATGATAGGTAGTCTCCTCTACTTGACTGCCAGTCGTCCCGACATCGCCTTTAGTGTTGGAGTTTGTGCGCGTTATCAGGCATCCCCAAAAGAGTCACATTTACTTGCTCTAAAACGTATTATTAAATACGTAAGTGGGACTCTCTCATACGGGATTTGGTATTCCTTTGATACCGATGACCGTTTGTCCGCCTACTCGGATGCCGATTGGGCTGGGGATGTAGATGGATATAGGAGCACTTCTGGTGGGTGTTTCTATTTTGGTTCTGCTCTTGTCTCCTGGCTGAGCAAGAAGAAAAATTCCATCTCTTTGTCCACTGCGGAGGCTGAGTACATAGACGCCGGGAGTTGTTGCACACAACTCTTGTGGATGAAGCAAATGCTGGAGGATTATGGGATATCACAGGACACCATGACCATTTCCTGTGATAACACGAGCGCGATACACATATCCCGCAATCCAGTTCAGCATTCGCGCACAAAACACATCAGGATACGTGAGCACTTTATTCGTCAGTTAGTTGAAGAGAAAGTCGTATCCCTGAGTTTTGTTCCTACCGACCGTCAGTTAGCCGATATTTTCACGAAACCTTTAGATACCCTTAGATTTGAGAGTCTTAGGAAATCTTTAGGGATTTGCACAGTTGACTGAGGGGTTGGTCTATGTCTAGAATAGGATGCTTCTTCATGTTCATATCATATGCTTCCTATTGCTAGTCTGTTTTATATGTACCATTACTTTGTTGTACAGCTTTGTTTTATTCTTTTTGTTTTTTATATTTCTTTTGAAAAAAAATACAAAAAGATTTTCCTTTAAGAAAAATTTTGAGAAAAGCACAAAAAGATTTTATTTTTCCAAATTTTTGAAAAAATCCAAAAAGATTTTTGTATTTTGCTTCTTTTATGGATGAGCATGTAAGATAGCCAAGTCACAACTTCATTCCATTTATCCATGTGACTGTTTGATAGAGATTTGAGAGGCTACATCATTTCATCCATGTGCTTTACATTGATTGGAGTCTTTGAGATGTAATTAGTGATATCTTCCTACATGTTTGACTCCTATATCCTTTATTGCACACATGCACGGCTATATTTGATTATTGCACTTGTCTATCTCATGTTGGCTTGCGTGTTTTCATCTCAATCCTGTCTATATAATGTACAATATGCGATAAAACTTGACAAGATTGGAATGCATGTAAAAACCGTTTTGGTGAGACTGTGTGTTTTTGTATAACGGGGAGGGGCTGCGAAAGGTAATCATCTATCCTTTGCGCAAAAGCCACCGTTAAAAAGGACCTAAAAAATGGAGGAATTTTAATATCCGAGGTCCAAAGAGGTTAAAAGAGCTCGAAAAATTTTTTAAAGGCAATAAAAAGCAATTCATGCCAAATATGGGCCACTTAGGTTTCACCATCAATTCTCCAAAGTTTGAGAATTTAGAATGCCTCTATTCAATACAATATCTGAGGGAGTTTGGTTGGAGAATCTAAACGGGTTTGCACTTCCTTGAAAGTCCTGAAAAAGCATAAAATCATTTTGGACGTTATTGGTGTGAAAATCATTTTGAGCTTTAATTTGTTGATTTGATTGAGTCAATATCTTATATTGTCACTCCTTTACACCAAAGGAAGCATTTGAGTTCATTCGCTAGGAATATCCAATATTCATCGTGCACATATGTCATGTTTGTATGCATTGATTTTCCTATCGAATTTGATCACACCACTTCATTTACGCTATCATTGACTTGGTTGCTTTCTGTTTATTCATGGTGTGTTTTTATCCTAGTGACACCCCGCACTTGCTTATTTGATTTATTTCTCTAATTTGTCCATTTGGGGACATCATAAAAAGGGGGAGAAAGAATTATCATATTATGGGGGAGTTTGAATTCTGGGGGAGTTTTTGAGATGTTGCTTATATTTTTATCATATATTGATATCCATGTTATCTCATTTCAAACTCGATATGTCACGTGGTATTTGCTTTGTCTCATGTGTGTAGGTATGAAGATTGCAGATCTATATGTTGCACACCCTGATGAGAAAAGTTTTGAGATTCCTGAAGAATTAAAGAACAAACGACGAAGACTATTCATTTGTACCTTTTCCAGTTTTGGGTTCATGGGAGGGTAGATTTGTATAGGCAATTTCATATTTGATAATTCGGATTTTTTATGTATGTACCGGCATAGACATAGGGGGAGATTTGTAAGGATATTTTTCACATGTCCGAAATGTTTCATTTATTTATGTCGTACGCCGCTACATTTGGCACGTCTCCTCACGATCTCACATGACGACCTCTATCCGAATTCCGGGAATCAAGCATGCATTATCTCCACTAATATGTCCCACATCTGCCTCAATGACTTCACGTTCCAAGATTTTAGGGACTTAATGCAAGTGGTACGCAAGGGAAGTCAAAACAGTGAAAAAAGGCACAATAAGAGAGTTCAAGGGCATTTTCGTAATTTCACATCCATAGTTTGGAGGTCTGGTCAACCAGAAAGTTGAAGAGCTCGCCGCAACGAAGATACTGGAAAAAACGGCACCTCAATCCGAGCTACGGTGAAGGAGTTATGACCTTTTGAAGATAGAGAAAATTCCTTAAAGAATGCTGTTTTTTTATACGGTGGATAGAATTTTAGAGTTTTAAGAACGTGGGACTCTTCATATTTTTTCCTATAAATACCAACTTCGGGGGAGTTGTTTTGCAAGACTTTAGGAGACGAATTTGAGAGTCCAAATACATCTAGTCTTCATATTTTTGAGTCCCAAGACTCATGTTTTGATTCACACATCATTGCCAAACCTTTGTGAATCCTTTTGCAACCCAAGAACACAACTTTAGTTTGTTCAACCCTTGTGGAGGAGACCGTTCTTCTTCTTCATTGCAGCCCTACTGGAAAGGGATAATTCCAGCCGCGACTACAGAATCCGATACCCGAGGGTAATTCTTAGTCAACTTGTATTTTCATTATAATCCGATTGTAAGCCGTTCTCTTACAAATTATAGTGAAAATAAATGGTTTTGCCCCTGAGGGGGATTTTTCCTTAATTGCATGTGTTTGAATGTTCTTGCGTAGATTATCAATTTATTCAATCACATACTGCTGCATGTTTAGGGTTTGTTTGGATTAAAAGGGTTTTATATATAACTTGATCATTTGAACGCGAGCACACACGTTTCTCATAATTAGATATGTAACAGTAAACACATTATATTCATCTACCTTTTCACAACGGTAAAATATCATTAAGTGTATATATTTAACACACAATATATACTAACTATTAGTCATTTATATTTGTCCATTCTACACACGTAAAGGACTCTTGGTTCGGAATGATTCATCGACCCCAAGTGAGAATTGGTTCGGAATGATACATCGACCCGAATTATTTATATTTACAAATTCTGGTTCGGACTCTTTCATCATGCCACCAGTTCAAAGGGTTGGTTCGGCATTTTACATCGACCCCAAACCTATAATAAACCTATGTTAGTTCGTAATGTCTCATCGACCGTAACATAGTTAATTTAGGTATATCTCAATCTACTAATACACAGAAGTAGAATATCATTAAGTATATATTTCACACACAATATATATTAAATATCAGTCATTACTATTTTTTCATTTTTACACACATAAAGGACTCTTGGTTCGGAATGATACATCGACCCCAAGTAAGAATTGGTTCGGAATGATACATCGACCCCAATTATATAATAACCCTATTTTAGTTCGGAATATCTCATCGACCCTAACATAGTTAATTTAGGTATACTTATCTCGACCTAAAAGATCATATAATTCAGTAGGTACACACCCGACCTATCAATCATACGTGTATGTAATATAGTATTCTCTTATATTAACAGTAATTATTTGCTTTACAAATTTATTTCACTTTCATATTAATTCGAGTATTCACACAAATCTAAAGGTCCTAGTTACCCCTTGCTGTATCAATTCAGTATTTACCCTTGTTAACCTTCTGACTCAATAAATTTAATCTCGCTCACATTTTTTCAAAATCATATTCTTATCATCTCGAATTAGAATACGTTACAATCAAGCATATGAATCTCCACTTTAATTCTCTCACAAAATTAAGGTCCAACACTCAATCATAGACCTACTTCCATATCATTATTCTAGAAATATATTTCATCAAGGTCCTAAACACTTACCCGATAAAATTTTAGGCATTTGAGTCTTAAAAAGAAAGATCTCACATTTTCTCGTAGCCGAAACGAATCATAAATTTTTCCGGCAGATTAAACACCCTCGAGTAAAATTTCGATTTCTCCCTCTACAGAACTCCGATTGACCTGATTCCAAGTTAATTGGATAGCTAAGAGAAATAAATTTCCAGTAATGTTTGGTTCACACTCTAATTCTAAGTCAAATTCAAATCGCACACGTTTAAAGTCACGTCAAAATTCTGGCAGATTACTATGTTGATAGATCAAACATCCTGTAGTAAAATATCGATTACTCCCTCTACAGAACTTCGATTGACCTGATTCCAAGTTCATTGGATAGCTAAGAGAAAAACCTTTCCAGTAATGTATGGTTAACACTCTAATTGAAAGAACAACTCAAATGTCATACGTTTAAAGTTGTGTTAAAAATTCTGGCAGATTGACATCTTGTGTTCCTCAATTAAACCCTAAGTCATTCAAGATTCATGTTCTTTAACCAAGAACTCATAAATATTATATGTTAATCATCAAATATATTAAAATTTTGTTTCATCTTTACTTAGGGATTCATTCTACATGCAATCCTACCCAAACATATGATCAATTAATACATTTACTTCAAAGTTTTTCAATTGAATCAACCAATTCTAAAAATTTCCTACACATGGATATTATAACTTGAATTTGATTTGTAATAAACACTTTCCTTGACAGAGGGAAATCTGATTTCTTGGAGTTGATGATGGGTTGATGTTCTTCTCCCTCCATCCTTCTTCCATGGATGATTTTGGTGCAAGATTCAAGTCCAATTCTTCAAGAATCCCTTCTTAAGCTTTGGAATTGGTTTTCTCCTTCTCTCTAATGGTATTAGTGTTTACATGGGTTTTCTAACCCTAACCCCTCTTTCATACTGCTGATAAAAATCTCTCAAATTCGTAGGTCTTCATACCCTATTATTTTAAAAGACCAAAACGCCCCCGAACAGTCTCGGTTTAGTCCAAAATTACCCCGAGACTTAACTAGTACCCCTGGGTATACTATTTTGACTAATTTGACAGTTCCGGAATCATCTATAACATCTAAATTATCATTTGAGTCACTTAAAAATATTACTCGTTCTCACCCCAACACGGTCTACACGCGCTAAGTAACTATTTACCACTCGCACTAAGTAAATATAATGAGACAATATAAATCGGTATCTATCTCTCGATTAATATTCCAAAATTATAATTTTTAATAAATCTCATTAAATTAATCCTCTTACGTAATTTAAATTAAGCCGTATTTTCTCATTTAATTCTCTAATTTAATTAAATAGAATATTCAGAAATACGGGGTATTACATACTTCCACCCTTACAAAGGAATTTCGTCCTCGAAATTACGATAAGGTTGGTATTAAAATTAACGATCGCCCCAAGTACATGCATTGCTTCATTATAAACTCTTATGTCATGTTACCCATGCTGCATATATCATAATTAAGTCTCACTACTTAATTTCACCATAAATCTTTCTCAATCTAACGTTAACTCTTGAAATTAAGTTCCTCCCTACTTAATTTACTCTTTTGATGTATATCTCTATATATAACATCTATGTGTCTACCATCACTCATAAGTAGGATATTATAAGGTATATATTTCATACATAATATATACTATAAGGGAAATTTGTCCAGCAAAATCATCGGCCCCAATAATCCTATCATTTACATTGGTCTGGAAATCCCTCGACCGCAAGGTAAATGTAATGTATATGTTGGTTTAGAACTTCCGTCGATACCAAATTAATCATCGATTTGGTTCGGAAAATCATCGACCCCAAATTGATCCTTCATGTATTGGTCCGGAACATCATCGACCCCAATACATAATTTAAGCACACTTAGCATCGCTCATAAGTAGAAAAAAATCAATAGGTATATATCTTACACATAACATATACTATAAACACTTATTTTATAATCACCCCCCTTCTGTAACACTTTTGGGATTATTGGCTCGAAACCCCACCTTGATCACCAATGGTGATTAATTATATTGTCTCAGAATCACATCTCCAGCACCAATGTATGTATGTATATCTCATCGCACATGAGTAGACAATTTGTGAGCCATATATTACACAGTTCATATACCCTTAAATGTCATACTCCAATAGAATGTCCTCATATCACGCGTTAAGGACTAAAAGTTCGAAATGTCTCCTCGAACCACCACTCAAAGTACACATATGTTCATAATAGGTACCCAAGAACCTAACCCTTATGTACAGTCTATATAGGCACTCATACTACCTATAAATATGCTCATAAAGGTATACATGCAACCTATGATTTGATCAGTGGTTTCCTCCAAAATTCCACTATCGTAAGGGCGTATCATTCTGCCTTACAATCATTGAGTCATAGGCGACACAACATACTCAAAATAAAACTTTATCTCTATTCCCCCTGACCATCTCTCACAGGGTGGGATTTTAGGATTTCATCCAGATTCACAATCATGTAGAACGGCACCGTGCACTCTTCCTTTTCAACTTACATACTAATCCATCCCGGTCAACCCATTTCTCTATCCTAACGAAATGTTGGTTTAGTTATGATGTTCACATCCCATTAAAAAATATCTAAGTCTGTCTCCTCATTCCATCATTGGAAACGTAGGTTCACTACCAAATTTCCGATTGCTCATTTCGTGCCCATCTTTCTCTATCAACTAGTGGTGCGTCTAGAGACAATATCAGTATGTCTCTTCCTCAACACCGCTTCCCACTTACATCATCTTTACTCAAGTGGTACTTTATTCCCCTTTCACTCCGGGTATATTATACTTTATAATCCGTGCACTTTTCGTAATTGGCGCACTTTAAGGGTTGATTACCTTATAAGAATCAACATTTTAGTAACGCGTAAGTCACTCTCAACACTCAGTTAAGTAGAACCTTGCGTCACTTCTTCATAACAGTTAGGCCTCCCATATTAAGAGATAACTTTTGAACGGCTTCCCACCGACTTTTATCCCATATGGTGTGATGGTTCTCTCAGCACAAAAATCTTGGATTACCGTCTATCTTCCATGATGTTCAATCTATTTCATCAACACGACTAGCCGCAACTTCCTCCATCAGCGTACTTAACAAATAATTTTCTATGCATACCTCTACCTCGGATGTCTAAGGAAGCCAATTGACTAGGGCGCCCATACACCCTTTTCTCCGTGCATATTTGCAAAAACATTGTAAAAGTCGCACTTGTAACATTCTTTTCCTCAACTCTCGCCTTGTCTTCACGGCGTGACTACAATCTTGTGGGTATTCACAATCCCCTATAGACCAATAATCAAATTCTTGCCCACAAAGTCCCACTTATCCTTTCGTGGAGAGATAAGCTTTTCAGTGTTTTCCCACAACACTTTTGGTTCTACCGATGCCCTAGCATCTAACTTCTTTTCTCCTAACGTGCATAAAAATTTAGTCGTATCCCTTTTTGGGATCGAACTTAAACAAGGGACTACTCCCAATGCATTTTTACTAAGTCTTATCGGTACAACACATAGTCCAGATATTCAAATTTCATCCCCTGACAATATGTACGACCGTACCCTAACATCTATAAAGGAGCCAAGTGGAACTGTGCTTATAATATCACAAAGTCCTTAGCTCTTGTTACAACAACGAGCTCAATCTCTCCGCCCAGCGATCATATGATATACCTTGATTCACATCATTAAGGTTCCTACACACTGGAATCAATCACTATGAGACATCCATAATCTCTGGAGTCTCCCACATATTAATGAAAATGACAGTTCGACCCTCTTTCAGGTGAGGCATCATCATATACCCCATTCACTCGAGGCTAAAACTCATATACTATTTGCCCATCGCTCTGGTAGTTCAAATGGTTCCTGGACATAACACGCTTGTCCTTTTTGGAATGCAAACTTATCAGAGTTATCATCTCCTTAAATAACTTCGGGTAAGATCAACACGTGTGGTGTTACGCCTCACATAAGACATCCTTTCATAAATTCCCTTATTCCAAGCCACACCTACTGGTTTAGGGTATTCCTCCACTCAGACTTTTCAGTCTTGATTTTTTTGTTAACATTAATCATCATGGTTCCCTTAATTTCACTGACCAAGGAACGCAGTAATAGACTTAACAGTCCTGACTTAGGATTAAATTAAGGAATCCCTTAGTGGGTTTCCACTTATGGCTTGCACTAGCCCCATTATATTCAGTCTTACTCTTTGACTAAATCCTTAAACTCTTTTAGCTCCGCCCACCTAGGAGCATTTACCTCGACTTTGTAATAAGTACCTTACTGCCTTCATACACATAAGTCATCCAAGCAGATTTTTCTCAAAATTGCGGCCGATAACAACTCGTGAGTTCATTCTCTCTAGGGATCTTTTTACCTTGTACCTATCTCATCGGTTATAGGTTCACTTCAACTAATAAATTTCTTCCTCACAATTGGAATCTACCAGGCTTTCATGTAATGGGTTCAGGAATTTCCATTCGCTTCGCTTCTGAACCATCATTGGAGAAATTTGTGGTTAAACTATATGCAAGGTCCCTATTTGTATACTGACCCTCAGTCCGGATGTGGTGACTGGTATCCCCACCACGTTGCCTCTATAAAATTTACCCAAGTTTTCACTTCTGAGCATTTCTACTCTATCCTTAATGCCAAAACCCCTGTACATTCTACTTCCATTACACACTAGGAGTGACCTCGACAACGATCATCTTTCCAACGATTACCATCCTCGAACACCCCATGCCTCATGT
Source organism: Sambucus nigra (assembly GCA_949130495.1). NCBI lineage: Eukaryota > Viridiplantae > Streptophyta > Magnoliopsida > Dipsacales > Adoxaceae > Sambucus > Sambucus nigra. Next base: position 373,658,687 of record OX422214.1, on the reverse strand, counting down.
CGAGCCCCTTCCTCCTGCAGTCCTTCCAACACCCTCGCTGGTCTTATCGTCAGGTTCGACGTATCATACCCAATCGAACTCGTATATACTACACTTCATTAACTAAATAGCAGGAGAATGTAAACTATGTATGTAGAGGAGTACAACAATCCTAATATAGGGCTCTATATCAAAAAAACGATAAGCTGAAAATGTAGTAAGCCATACAGATCCTATGGACACTAGAACCTGATGCTCTGATACCATCTATGACACCCCGCCTAATTAAACATCGGGTGATCAGACCTTTATTAAATTAAAACAGGTTTCTCAAATGGTTTGAAAAACTTTTTTTTTATTACTAATCCCCTAAGTAAAATTAGAATGGTGCCAAATTTTGTCTTTCTTAAAACAAATAAATCAACCATGCGAAAAAATAGTAAAAACAAATACCATGCTAAAACCCAAACCAACAAAGTATAAGTACAACAGCACAAGAGTATTACCGAATAAACCATCGGCTAAAAATACCAAACAATAATAGAACAACTACTAATTTGAAACTAACATCTGAGACTAATACCGGACCACAAGTCCATATAAAGAATAGTGTGAGATCCTGCACTATATCTGAATGAGAGATATCGTCTAATCATAATCCTGTAAGCATCCACTGTGCTACAGCTTCGAGTCCCTGGAATGAAATCATCATACATGGCATCCCTGTGGCTGGACACCTAAAAGGTTTTGAATTTTTTTTATAGCAAGAGTTAGTACTCAAAACATTTTGAAAATATTTAACAAGAGTTTATCACAATATAAAATGCGGTTATTGATTACACATGTTAGGTTCTCGTACACTCTCTTGAGTTTACTCACCCCTCAGCTTTTGTGCACACCTAACGTTCTACACTTAGCCTACCTAGCCATATCTCCCAAGCTAACTAGGACAAAGTAATCATCTGAACTTATCTATACTTAAGTTCTCACATTGCCCACACAGTACATTCATTTCATTAACATCTCGCGAAGGTTAATTAATACTCAAATAACATTTCATCTATGTTATACTTCAAGGCTATTTAGTTTCACTACTAAATTTCTACAATTCTTACAATTGTTATCTTTCCACTTATGTAATTAAGTTTCACTACTTAAGTTTCTAATTAGATATGTAACAGTAAACACATTATATTCATCTACCTTTTCACAACGGTAAAATATCATTAAGTGTATATATTTCACACACAATATATACTAAATATAAGTCATTTCTATTTGTCCTTTCTACACACGTAAAGGACTCTTGGTTCGGAATGATTCATCGACCCCAAGTGAGAATTGATTCGGAATGATACATCGATCCCAATTATTTATATTTACAAATTCTGGCTCGGACTCTTTCATAACGCCATCAGTTCAAAGGTTTGGTTCGGCATTCTACATCGACCCCAAACCTATAATAACCCTATGTTAGTTCAGAATGTCTCATCGACCCTAACGTAGTTAATTTAGGTATATCTCAATCTACTAATACACATAAGTAGAATATCATTAAGTATATATTTCACACACAATACATATTAAATATCAGTCATTACTATTTTATCATTTTTACACACATAAAGGACTCTTGGTTCGGAATGATACTTCGACCCCAAGTAAGAATTGGTTCGGAATGATACATCGACCCCAATTATATAATAACCCTATGTTAGTTCGGAATATCTCATCGACCCTAACAGATTTAATTTAGGTATACTTCTCTCGACCTAAAAGATCATATAATTCAGTAGGTACACACCCGACCTATCAATCATACGTGTATGTAATATAGTATTCTCTTATATTAACAATAATTGTTTGCTTTACAAATTTATTTCACTTTCATATTAATTCGAGTATTCACACAACTCTAAAGGTCCTAGTTACCCCTTGTTATATCAATTCAGTAGTTACCCTTGTTAACCTACTGACTCAATAAATTTAAGCTCGCTCACATTGTTTCGAAATCATATTCTTATCATCTCGAATTAGAATATGTTACAATCAAGCCTATGAATCTCCACTTTAATTCTCTCACAAAATTAAGGTACAACACTCAATCATAGACCTACTTCCATATCATTATTCTAGAAATATATTTCATCAAGGTCCTAAACACTTCCCCGATAAAATTTTAAGCATTTGAGTCTTAAAAAGAAAGATCTCACATTTTCTCGCAGCCGAAACGAATCATAAATTTTTCTGGCAGATTAAACACCCTCGAGTAAAATTTCAATTTCTCCCTCTACAGAACTCCGATTGACCCGATTCAAAGTTAATTGGATAGATAAGAGAAATAAATTTCCAGTAATGTATGTTTCACACTCTAATTCTAAGTCAAATTCAAATCGCACACATTTAAAGTCACGTCAAAATTCTGGCTGATTACTATGTTGATAGATCAAACACCCTGTAGTAAAATATCGATTACTCCCTCTACAGAACTCCGATTGACCTGATTCCAAGTTCATTGGATATCTAAGAGAAATACCTTTCCAGTAATGTATGGTTAACACTCTAATTGAAAGCACAACTCAAATGGAATACGTTTAAAGTTGTGTTAAAAATTCTGGCAGATTGACATCTTGTGTTCCTCAATTAAACCCTAAGTCATTCAAGATTCATTTTATTTAACCAAGAACTCATAAAGATTATATGTTAATAATCAAATATATTCAAATTTTGTTTCATCTTTACTTAGGTATTCATTCTACATGCAATCCTACCCAAACATATGATCAATTAATACATTTAGTTCAAAGTTTTTCAATTGAATCAACCAATTCTTAAAATTTGCTACACATGGGTATTATAACTTGAATTTGATTTGTAATAAACACTTGCCTTGACAGAGGGAAATCTGATTTCGTGGATTTGATGATGGGTTGATGTTCTTCTCCCTCCATCCTTCTTCCATGGATGATTTTGGTGCAAGATTCAAGTCCAATTCTTCAAGAATCCCTTCTTAAGCTTTGGAATTGATTTTCTCCTTCTCTCTAATGGTATTGGTGTTTACATGGGTTTTCTAACCCTAACCCCTCTTTCATACGGATAATAAAAAAGCTCTCAAATTCGTAGGTCTTCATACCCTATTATTTTAAAAGAGCAAAACGCCCCCGAACAGTCTCGGTTTAATCCAAAAATACCCCGAGACCTAACTAGTACCCCTGGGTATACTATTTTGACTAATTTGACCGTTCTGGAATCATCTGTGACCTCTAAATTATCATTTGAGTCACTTAAAAATATTACTCGTTCTCACCCCAACACGGTCTACACGCGTTAAGTAACTATTTACCACTCGCACTAAGTAATTATAATGAGACAATATAAATCGGTATCTATCTCTCGATTAATATTCCAAAATTATAATTTTTAATAAATCTCATTAAATTACTCCTCTTACGTAATTTAAATTAAGCCGTATTTTCTCATTTAATTCTCTAATTTAATTAAATAGAATATTCAGAAATACGGGGTATTACATTAACACAATTTGTTTTATTCCACAATTATAATATCAACATCATGCAAATTCATGAAGCATATAATAATAATTCACTTTGATCATACCTTTATAATTTCATATGATTACCCAAGTCCCTTTCTTAATTTTAATGGTTCCGCTATGATTTTCTGCATACAAATTTACCCCATAATAGCAAAACCACACCTCTACCCTAAGCACACAAGGGTTATGAGTTTTAATTCAGATTAAGATTAAACTGTCCCAAATTAGATTTCACTTTCCCTAATTAAGGTTGCTAATTTATTTTAACAAAAATATTTAAATTAATATTTTGGCGACATTTAAAACGCATAATACTAAAGAGAGATAATAGAGGTATTCATGCCTGATGAAAAGTTGATTGAGAATTTCAATTAGATGGTGGTGATCCTTTCGAAAAATGAAGAAATATTCGTTCTTGCACAATCTTGAGAAAATACCAATTAAGCCTTCAAAACTTGAGTTGAATCTTCATTAAATTTGGGGCTAGGGTTTGTAGATGAAAGGTGATAAAATTGTACGAGTTTTCTGTTGAAAAGTTTGTGAAAAAGTGTTTAGAAAAGTCTAACCCCGAGTTAATTTAATATGGGAAAAAATTAGGAGTTTTAATTAACTGAAACTATTAAAATGCTCAAACCATCTGACACTACTCATTCCAAATCGATTCTCCCTCTAGGCCTAATCGATTCGGTCTGGTTAGATGTCCAAGGACACCCAACAATTTATATTTTCAAATAAAATTTCGTTTTCTCCCTCGTTTTCAATTCCGATTAAAATTATATTTTCCATAAATAAAATCTAAAATTTTAAATTACAAAATATAATTAAATCCAAATTTTATTTTTTCCAATTCCAAATTAATTTAAATTATTTGCAGTTTCAAAATCTACAAGGTGTTACACTATTCTAGAATCAGAGCCCATCTAATTGGTTTGTTACCTAGGCAGAAATCTCAAGAAGTGGTTTTATGCTCCAAAGTAAACAAGGAAGATAGAGAAAATATGAAGAAATTAGAAGAAGAAGTAAAACTTATTCATGGGTGCAAATGATCAAGTAGCTATGAAGCTATTATTACTCTCATTCACAATTCAGGTAAAATCTCAAAAAAAAAAATCCATAACGGATATGTTTAATGTCTTTGGATGGAATAATTTGGATGGTCTAGTTGCTAGGCATTTCTATGGTTATGGAATACCTTTTTATGTGGAAAGAGCTCCATTTTTTATAGACATGGTAAGAAGTATTAATAAGGGATCTAGGGGATATAAAGCATTAAGTTCTAAAAAAATAAGAACCAAACTACTTGATAAAAAAAGTGATATGTTTGATTGTGAATTAATGGATCTAAAGGATCAATGGATATTATTTGGAGTAAGCATTGTTTCAGATTGCTAGAGTAACATAAAAAACAAACCCTTGATAAATGTATTGGCAATTTCGGGAGGGACGGATATTTTTCTTAATGGCATTGATTTCTCAGGGGATGAAAAAATAAGGCTTTTTAGTGCAGAGCTTCTTCTTGAGGCTATTGAAAATATTGGAGCATACAATGTCGTACAAGTTTAAAGTGATAATGCATTGTCTTATAAATGGAATGGGATATTATAATGGATAAATACCCTCACATATTTTATTCTGGTTATATGACTCACACATTGAGCCTACTTATGACAAATATTTCATGTTTTAATCATCCATGTTTGTTATTTATAAAGGTTATTGTAATACCCCGTATTTTTATGCTATATTTAATTTGGGGATTTATTTAATAAAAATCCGGAAATTAATTTTGTTATAATTATTAACGTGACTAGAGTTAGTAATTATGGGAAACTTGTAGAATATTACTAATGAGCATATTAATATATTATATTGATTATATTGAATGTCATAAGTGAATTAAATGACTATTTCGGAAATTTAAGTCGGGACGTGCCCGTGTCATGTCGGGACTAACTTTGTTAAATTAAAAAGTGAATATTTTTTAAGTTGTCCGTATGATCATTTTGAGTGCGTCAACACGTCCGGAAGGGTCGAGATAGTCAGAAAAGTGTACCCGGGGGTTTAGTTTGGGTCTCGGGATGTTTTTAGGCTTAATTAGTGACCCGGGAGGGCGTTTTGGTCATTTTACAAAATAGGGTAATTAAACCCACGAATTTCAGCCATCCTTAGCAGCCATTTAAGTCATCCTTTTAGGGTTAGAGCATTCAGAACCCTAAGACGGCTATTGGAGAAGAGAGGAGAGACCTTGCAAGGTGATTCAAGGCCAAAAACACCACCTTTTGCACCACCGTCACCACCAACGCGTAGATCGCGAGGAGGAGAACGCAACCACACCAATATCAGCAGGAGACCAGACCTCTGAAATCCTAGGTAAGTGTTTAACTTGCGTATTTTCGTTGGTGCAATAATCATGTTAGTGTAGGAATGATTAGGAGTATAATCAATGGAAGAAAAACCCAATTTTGATAGGGATTTGCATGTAGAAATCATATTAACCTTATTCTGGAAATTAATATGTGAAGTAGATGATTAACCCACGAATTTATGATGATTTGTTAGAAGGAAATTCTGGAGAAAAACTGATTAGAACAAAGATTAAGAAAACTTTAGAGTTCTTGATGATTAGATGAGATTTTAGGTTGTTTAATCATGTTTAATGATGGTTATACGCATGCTTAACGTTAGAAACATCTGGTAATATGTTATCATGTTTGTGGTATAAGTTTTGGGACGATTAGGGTTGGAAAATATGAATTTGAATGAAGAACTTTGGTGAAACCCGTAACTGAAATTCTGCAGAATTTTCGCAGACCTGCTTGATCGATCGATCGACCCTAGAGCGTCGATCGATCGAAGGTTCGATCGATCGAGCCCTAGCCGTCGATCGATCGACTCTTCCTGGAAGCCTCTTATTTCCCCTTGTTTAATTAGTTGAATTAATTTATCGTGGAATGATTCTTGGGCATTATAAATAAAATGTTTTGGGATATAGGAGAGATCAGTAGGACATATGGTTAAAGGATGGGAACTTTATTATGAAACGATAATTGCGTTTTAGGGAAAATTAATTAAGAAATGACGAACTACGTATTTCAAGTGAGGGATTATGACGAATACCTACGATAGTGAATAGATGTCTACCTACTGAATTTGTTACTTGGATGGATAGAACCCATGAGTGTTCCATAACTAATGAGAAAACCCTTCGAGTTAAGGTTAGAGACGAAACCTTATGCGTAATACTAATAATGTGAAATTAAGGAGAAATGTTGTAATTATGGGTAACGAGAGTGACCTATATTAATATGATGAAAGTAGTATATTTATATGATTGTGTGTGCATATATTATATACATGTGAAAGCCATGCCCGCGCTACTTGCTATCCCTGAGGTTACCGCGCTGGGACGATCTTATCCTGTGTTGCCTTACGGGGGGATATTGACTCGTACCCTAGAAGATAGGATTCCTAGGTACAGGCTATCGAATCGGTAGTCACGGTCCTAAGAGATGAGAGGGTATGTGCTGACCTCTTGGACTTGGAAACTATGCTTCGCCTCAATATTGTTTGTGTTTGTATTGATACAGTTCGAGAGTGATTCCGAACTTGTATTTCCCTTATTACGATTGATACGGGGATTGGATAGCAGAGTATGCCCGCACCATAATTTTTATGTGGGGTGCCATTAGAATATATATATTACACGAGTATTTTATATATATGAAGTTCTGAAACTTGGAACTACCTACTGTGGTTTGGTAAGTAAGTCATGTTTGATGAATCAGATTGGAAATACTTGTTTTATGAGAGTATAATATGACACTGGGAAACTTTTTAAATTAATGAAGCTAAAACGAGAGTTATGCTACACTTTGAAAGTACCCTATTCACACGTTGACATTGTTCGGTTTTTAAAACTTATGAGTAAGTTAAGATAAACTAAATTATTGGGAAGGTTAGTATGATAATATGTTAAGTTAAACCATTTGGGAAGGTTAGTACGATAGGCGTGCACACTAGAAGAGAGGTGAGAATTTCTCAAGGGAGTGTCGAACTAATATGTTATTGCATTGGCCTGTATCGATTTAAATACTTGCTAAACTGATTTTAAATAACACACAGACTTTCGGGCTCTGACCCGTTTCTTCTCTCCCTCTCCCCCTTGTATATATATGTATGTATTTCAGGTGCCCCGCCACAAGGGCGTCTTGCTTAGGATCTATTGGAAGGAACGCGCTGCAGCTTAGGTGGGAGTTGCAGGTCTTTTGATTAGACGACTTCGTCCATTCAGATCCACTCTTAGCACTTTCATTCAGATGGGCATGTGTAGCCCTTTCCATTATTTCTTTATGTTGGGACATTGTTATTTCAGTTATTTCCTAGTTCGTTATTTTGGGATTTTGTTCAGGACGGATGTATTACTTTATTTTCTAGCATGTTGACATTCGTTGATGAATGTTTTATATATTTTGGATTCTTTCGTTCCAGTTTATTGTGGTGTGAATCTTATTCATTGAGCTTTGTTAATAAATTAAATAAATCTTTTCTTTAAATAAAAATTGGAAGTTAATGTTTAAAATTGGTTTTGACACTTAGCTTAATTATTTAGGGTGTTAATTGGAAAGTTTCTTTTTACGACAGTGATGCTAAGAATGAACCAAACTGTTCACCTTGATTTAATTTAATAAAGGAGTGATCGCCCGGTATTTAATTAGGCGGGGTGTCATAGTTATCTATCAGAGAGGGAAAGGAATTGTGAAATATATTAAAGCACATAGTACGGTTGCTTATATTTGAAAATTTTTCCCCATTAGAAGTAATTCAAGTTAAGAAAATAAAAGTTGGCATCATTTTGTTCAAAAGGTTTATTTTGAGGTAGTGGGTCGACATTTAAGAAATTCAGGCGAACCATCAACTATTCATGTGTAGCTTAGTGATTTTGTTTGTAACACCGATGTTTTTGCTCGTCCGCAAGCTATCAAAGATAGGAAAATCATGCCAGTTATTCATTGGGGGAATCATTATGGAGCAAATGATTCTCAACTCTATGGGGTGGCAATTAAAGTTTTGTCACAAAGTGTAAACGATTCATATGCAGAGAGAGCGTGGAGCAAATATGGTTTTATTCATAGTGTGAAAAGAAATCACATGCACACGGATCGCGCTGAATCGATGGTATATATCCATTATAATCATCAATTATTAACAAGATATCGTGAAGATTATGAAACTTCGAACAAACATTAGGATGCATATGTTGAACATGATACCCTGGAGTTTGATATGGTTGATGTTGAAAATGGAGAGCATCTTATGATATTTGAAGACGGTACCATTTCTAGTTCCATAATAGATTCTCCACTTGGAAAAGGGTTGAGACTTCATAGTTTGGAGTTTGTTACATGTTTTTTTTTTGTTTTTTTTGCTTAAAAGGAAGTGTGATTCATTTCATTTTTTTATATGCCTGTGTATATGGATAGAAACGTGAAGGAGATAAGCATGTATCTAGTCTGTAATTTGCCTTTTATACTACCAATATATATGAATAGATATACAAGAAGTTGTATTAAATAATACACTAGTGTAGTTTTACTTTTGCAATATGGATGTTTGCGATTTTGATGAAAAATAATAATAATTATTCGAAAATATATAATTATGTATTTTTTAAAATTTATATAAGTTAATATTAATAATGAATTAATACCCTCTCTAGCGCTGCTCCCACATTTATAATTTTTTGAAAAAAGACGTACTCACGCTTTTTCACCCGCACTCACACTCGCATCGCTCCACGTAATTGTGACTTAGATTTTATGAGGTACCCAATGGTTTGAAGAATTGTATGTAGATCCATTTACTAACATCATTTTTTTAAAGAATTTGTTGATTTTTTACCTGTTATTTTTTCATTTCCTTTTATTTTCTTTTATAGATAATTTTTCATCCAAAATTATACAACTTAAGTTATTTAGGCTAGAGTGATTAATCAATAGTTACAACAAAAAGAGAAATATAACTTAGGGAAAAAACTCTCTCTCAAGCTATCATACATAATCTTCCGTACTTAATAATGAAATACAAAGACAATATATCTTTATATACTATGGGAAAATGCACAAAATTCATTGTTGTCCCTCTAGAATGAAGTTACCATAATAAAGATAAGCAAATAAAAAAATTCTCCTGCATCACTCCCCCTTCTTGAGAGGAATCTCATTACTTAGAAATACGTGTGTATAATTCAAGATCGATGCCCTATAGGGTAGACTTTGTGATTAATGAATTTTGATTACAAGGAGTCCTACCCATCTTACTAAGTATTAGGTTAGATGACTCATGGACCATGGGAATGTCTATGAATTCTCAACACGGTCAACACGGGAGCGAACATAATGGGGTTCATCAATAAACATAGGGATCAATAAGATATATTGGCCTCTAAAAGATGAAATATTAGTGACATTGAACGTGCAATGAATACCAAATATTGGTCAAAGGTTGACCTCATATACGATAATCCCATAAACTCCTAAGAGGTGGTAAATAAGAAACTCTGATGGAAGGACACTCTTGAACATCAACTTGGACGAAGGTTATGCGGACGGCAAAGTCGACAATAGTAGGACTAACCAATAGAGTATGGTGAAGCTAAAAAATATCAATGGTCATCTAAGGGTTGGAACCCATGACAATCCAAAATGGTGAATGCCCTATGGAATAAATGAAGAATTCTTAAGGGAAAATGCAGTTGGTGTAACAAATACATCCCAACTCCTAGGATTATCTGATGCTAAACATTTATCGCAATAAGTTTCTAATGCCACAATTAATAACCTTCGACCATCCATTTGGGAGTGGAAGGCGATGGAGAACTCAACTGAACATTTTATGTGTAACCCAAGGGAATGATAATTGTGATGTGAAGAGAGCATCCTTATCTAAAGTGATGCACCAAAAAACATTATGCACTCAAAAAATCTCATAAAAGTATAAGGCTAATGTGTGACACATCTATGGTCGTAATGTAGACGACATAATGATATATATTTTAAAAAAAATATCAACCACCACAAAAATAGATTCACGATCCTTAGTCTTAAAGGATAGTCCAAAATTACGTATAAACTGAAATAAAAAAATGATTGCTTACCAAAAATATCAGAACTTACAAGGTGGAATTAAGAATTACATTCACCATCTCTCTAGGTTGATCTCATCTTAATAGTATAAAGATTTGATGAAGATTAATTGAGAATACGAGCTCAATGTTTTATTATATTCCTTAGAACTAAGATTATGATGTAAAGCATGGGTTTAGCCTACTTCCTTAACACTAGTCCTATTATGAATTCCATCAAAAGGGCCTTCCACGACTTATTAATAACATGGAATGGAATGTACAATCCACTGTGTGTGTTATTTCCCCTTATTTTTTAAAAAATGAGGAAAATCTTAATAAAGTAACAAGTGTCACGCCACATGTCGGCCAAAAGAACCACTCTAGAAGTGTCATCAGGGTAGGTGGGATTTTTATTTCCCCTGCTACCCCTTCCCATGTGGACTTTTATAATAATCTTATCACTTAAGTAATATGTGGTATATAATGGGAGGAATCATAAAATAAGAACACATCCATGCATAAGAAGTCACCTCATGAACCTGGTGTCATGTATACTCAGCTATAATGAGTCCAAATTACTAATTAGTCTTATATAGATCACATACACCACTAAACCCTATTAAAAATACTCTAAGAACAATCAAATCATGATATTGGGGACTACGTGCGTCGGTGACTTGGTTCTCCTTTGATGGACAATACTAAAGGTGGAGCGTGTATTACTGAAGTAAGACCACTTCACATGATAGTAGATAATCTTATTTTGATTGTTAATTAATCCTAAGCCCTTATTATCATATTTGATGAAAAACTCCTTATAAATGAGATACTAGTGTCAACGTCGTATTACCTTGATTATCGCAAAAAAGTAAACATCATGTGTTATGAATAATTTTAAATAAAGTTGTAAAGCTTCTAATTGAAGAAAAGTATCAAGTGACAGTTCTTACTAAGCATTGTGTCAATCCTAGTCTTGCTACCATTGAAAGGAAACTAAAAAATGAGTGAAATTTAGGAGGGAAAGAACAAAAGCGGTAGTTACTTGATCCTTTATGAGGAAGAATGCCTTATTGAACTTATTTGTCCCATAAAAATAGCATTTTGTACCCCCATAAGCGTCGTAGTCAAGGCCTCTATGGAGCTGAACCCAAAGAAGTACCATAAATATATTTTTTATTTAACGTGTGGGCACAACAAACTTGTGAAACTATGGTGGGATTTATCTGATCAACAATCTCCCGAACCTTGTATATATTGACCCTTACACCCTCACTAGATGTAGTGAATCCCAAAAAACTGACCGATGGGACCATAAAATGGCATTTACTCGGCTAAATTACTATGAACTTTCCTAAAAGAGGGGAAAGTGTCTGTTTCCTCACCCTCATAAATTCCAAAAGGGAATTGGACATTTATAAAGAAATGATCATCCTCTCATACAGGTCGTTTGTCAATTTGAAGGTGTAATACAACTCGTCTCCATAGTGCATATGTATCTGATAGTATCCAGTCTATGTATCCAACTTAAAGAACACATAGTCCCCATGAATATGGTCCAAAATGTTCTTAATTGAGGAATTAAAATACCTACTTTATTTTGATCTTATTAATAACAAAAATTTTGATACATATACTCCAAATTTCATTCTTCTTCCTCATAAGAAAGGATGAGATCAAAGATGGAGACATGATGTCTCATATTAATCAATAAGAGCATAAGTCAGAGACTATCTTATACAAATCCTTGTGTTAGGATGGTGACATGTGATCTTGAGGAAAATTTGGTAGAGAAATTAAAAGCACAAAGTCAATTTTGTTCTACATATACCTTAGTAACAACACTCTATCCAAGGGGTTCACATATCATCAAACATATATACTGCATCTATTAAACCTGAGGGAATATCTATTTTAGGAGTGCCTAACATGATGACCAATTCATAACAACAACCATGAAACTAAAATATATAAATCAATGTCGGTGTTATAACAAGGATGGGGGGGGGGGGGATGGTGTGGATGTCGCATGTTGAGAAGTTCTACTCAATCCCATCATGATTAAAGGAATATGTTTTCAATCAATTGTCATGAACATCAACTTTATTATTCTTTGAAGGGATCTAAAAGAAGATGACATATGGTTATGTCCACCATGGTCCACATAACAACTTTAGAATATGACCTAATTGATAAAGGATGTGTCACTATTGGTAGGAATAAAGGTCTTGCCACCACTAAGGCCCCCAATATAATACGAAATTTATAGAGTCTGTAATTGTAAATTGAATTTATTCACCATCGCTATCAAGACAAGGTTTTCTCTAGATCCCCCATCAATAATGATTGTGGATAATATCTGTAAGGACATAGTCCATCACAATTAATTATGTCGTATACCGCTACAAGTCGTCGAAGGATTGAGGAAGCTAACATCTACATAAGACGATTCGAATTTCAAGAGGACTTCAACATTCAAGCCCAACAAGATACATTTTGGTAAAATTATGTTTAAGTTCCATTTACATTTCATATTAAAAGTGTAGGGAAATTTTATAATTTTTTTATAAATGGTTTTTATAAAAGCATTTTCTTGTAAAAGATTTTTTATATAAAAGTTTTTCAATCCTGTAACAGTTTTGCCTTTTGAGGTTTCCAACTTTTTTCAAAGTCTAAATTTATTTTGGGATCACCGCCTCAATCATTCAAACGATAGCGTATATCATTCGAACGAGATGTTGTTTTGTTCAAACGACAGCGTATGCCATTCGAACGACAGGAGATTTAGTTTGACATGCCATCGCATCAATTTTGCTATATATTAGGTGTTAGACTACGGGTTTTTAGCGTGGAGAAACATTGCTTTTAACATGATACATTTTTGAGTGTTTGTTTTCTTCTCTAACAATTTAAAGGGTTCAAAGCTTTTGTTTTACAATTTACAAATCCCACATACTTTTGTATGAGTTGTTTTGTGGAACCCAAAACATATTTTCTAGGAATTTATGCTTATACACTAGGTGCCTTGGAAGGTACTGGGTGATACGATGCAAATATTGCGTATTTCACCCGTTAACCTATGCATTATTAGCCCCCTCGGGTACCTTAATATCTATATTTATGCTCGTTAACTAGTCAAACTCGGATTTCTATATATACATGCTTTGCAGGGTTAATTGAGTTTTTGAAGGTATTCCGGTACATGGTATAAAGGTTGAACGATTTTCGAAATTTTTTTATAAAAGTTTGCAGCTTCGGGGGCATTTTAGTAATTTAAGCATTCATGTTTTAATCCCTAACTCTTCACGAAATTTGAATCCCTTTGATTTCTCTTCGCGTGGCCACCGACGGTGCATGATTCCGAAGTATAATGAAGGAGTTATGGCATTTTTAGGATGGTTTTGACTTCAAAATCACACTCAATGGAACATTCAAGGGAATTTTAGTCATTTCATAATTTTTATTTTTGGCCTAATGTCTCTTGGATTTTTTATCCTTCTAAGTTATCTTCGCGTAGCCTCCGACCGTGCCTAAGTCTGATTTATAACGAAGAAGTTACAACAATTTCCGTAAAGTTAATGAAAGTTGCAGCAATAAGACCTCTAGGGTGGGAATCGATTCACTAAAGTGCGAATCGATTCGATTTGGCACCAGATCCTACCGCTTTATTTCCCCGATTTTCGAATTGATTTGGTTTCTACCGAATCAATTCGGTCCCGCAGACTAAGTTTTCTTTTTAATTAGAAGTTTGTCATTCTTGGGATTGTATATAAACTATTTTCGCTCATTTGAGATGATATAATTCATTTAGTATAGATCAGGGTCATGGTTTTGAGAGATCTTCTTCAATTTCTCTTTGGGTGATCGCCATTTTGGTGTTGTAAGTTGTACTATTCATTACCCTCTCTATTAATATAGTTGTATTTCTTTATTTCTTGCTTTGTTAATTACATTTCACACTTTGTTAAATTAGTTTATTGTGTTTATTTATTCCTTTCTTAGTTTAATTAGTTGTTAATTAGTTTATTTATGTCGTGCCCTTAGATAAATAGGGTTGGGGATGTGTTCCTCCATTAACAGGCCTCGAGCTCCGAAAGTTGGTTTTTGGGTAAAATTACGTTTAATTGAAATCTCGTGTATTAAAAGTGAATTGTTATGTGTTTATCTTTCTTTGTCATGCAACATTAGAGTTTATAGCGACAATTCGAATTTAATCCGCGTGTGACCGCTTTTTTGAATGTTTAATCTCGCAACTTTAGGTTAAATTACTTATTGTGTGATTTTTATGCTTAATTAAAATGCTCGGTTAAATAGCTTTCGAGCTTGAATTCTAATTATTGGTAGTTCGACACGTGTGGTGCGAATGCCATCTCGATCCTCACTTTACTTTTGCATAGTGTAACTTCTTTTTTTCTTTATTTTCTTTATAACCCCATATCACCTTTTATATTTTTATTCTTGAACTAATAAATCAATTACCGATCCAATCAACACTCCTTGTGGATTTCTTACGATACCGGACTTACTGCTATGCTTGCTTGTCAAGTGTAGTTGTATTTTAGGTTTTTTGCGAGTCGTCGAACCGATAATAACTATTTTTACTTTACACGACGCACGGTTCACATTTGATCACTAGGCTGACAATAGGTGCCACTTGCGGGAAGTACTGGGACGATCGACTGCATGTTATAGGGAGTGCTGCGGTGTTCCTGGGTTGACGATGATGAACTGACACCTGTGGGTATTTACTGTGTCAAATGTATTTTCATTATAATCCCTGTAAACCGACTTTTACAAATTATAGCGAAAATAAAAAGGTTTTACCTGAAAGGAATTTTTTCCTAAAATCTGTGTTTGTCAGCTTAATCACAGCATAATTTATTTTTTGTTTTAATACGTAGATGCATGTTTAGGGGATGAATAAAATTGGTATTTGGTTTGAGAAAATTTAAACATCCAATTAAATAAGTTTGATTTGGAAATTTGTGAATCCATTTGAATCAGTATCGCACACGACATTTTATAAATTTGTACTAGAGCAGGTTTTACTAATTTATTATGAATTCTTATTTTTCGCATAAATTGTGTGATATTGATTTTTTTTTTGAAAAATCTATTTTTTGAAAAATCGCATCTTTTTCGATGGATCACTTATATAATCGAATGCCTATTTTTCACGGGTCCAATTATGTCTATTGGAAAGCCCGTATGAAGTCATAATTAAAATCCATTAACGAACATGTTTAGTTGCTTTGTGAAAGAGGGTGGACTCCTCCCACTGTCACTGCTAATAATATAACCTTTTTGAAACCTATGTCGGATTGGGCTGAGGATGGTTTTAAAATGTCTAATTTTAATTTCCGTGGTTTAAGTGCTATTTTTGGAGCCGTCACCCCTGACGAGTTCCATCGAATTATGACGTGCGCCACGTCTAAAGAGGCATGGGAGGTCATTTAATTTACACATGAGGGTACAAACGCGGTGAGACACCCCGACTAATTAAATACCGGGTAGCTACTCCTTTATTAAATTAATTCAAAATGCCAAGTTGGCTCGGTTAATAGCATCACTGTCGAAAACATTTTAAAGATTACTAACCACCTAGTATTTAAAAAAGTAAGTTGCCAAATTTTAATTTAAATCTGATTAACATGCAACAAGTGTAATAAAGAATACTATAACACCATTCACCATAATGAAGTAAATAGAATAACCATCACAAAGCGTAAATAAAGTCTGGATGAAACTCCTCAGTACAAATCCCACAACTGATAAGTAAAACGAATACTGAAACAATACATGCTAAAGTCTGAAACTGAAATGTAAAAGTTGTCTCTAAATAGAAATGGGCAACATGCCCTACAACTGATAGATAGTGACTCTGGAATCCAAAAGATAGAAGCGTCTACATGCAAATCCCTGTAGCTTCCACAAACAGCTACAGCTCGTCACCTGAATGAGAATCCTATGCTTGGTGTCCTTGTGGCTGGGCACCTAAAATGGTTTTACAAGAAAGAGATTTGAAAAGCAAACGGGTCAGAGCCCGAATGTGGAGTTATATTTTAAAACCTGCAAGTTCTTTAAAAACATTTAAAACATTAAATGCAAAGTACATGTTAGGACGTACACTCACATGATATTCTCACCTCTCATCTAACTGTGCACTCCTAACGTAAGTTCCCATCTATAACGATATAAACCACTAGCTAAGTGACATCATAACTAGCTAGACTGTAATAGTTCCTACCCTTATTACCCGGTTCTATTAACATACAACGCTCGTAATTAGATAGGGATTTAATGTAAACTCGGATGCTCCATATGCAATATATATCACTATCAGTTAACTCATTATATTATTCTCGAAACAATACCGTAATTATATTCACAACATTAACATGAAGATTCCCGTTAATTAAGTGTATATTATTCACATCATAATTATACAATACAAGCACCCCGAAAACTAAGCTGCGGTGCACACATACTCTGCTATCCATCCCGGTACATCACGTACATAAGGATCACATATTCCGAATCTCTCAGGAATAGTTCAGATAACACAAATCACAAATAGTGGAGGCGAACACAGTCACATCACATGGGTCACGCACATACCTACGCTCCCACGATCAGCGGACTTATTAACATCCCAATAAGTCTTTCTCTGACCTATGTTCATCGAGGTACCAGTCTATATCCTCCCCGTAGGCACACAAGGATTAGAGGGTCCTAAGCGAACGCAACCTCCCGTGATAGCAAGTATGGTAGGTATGTCATACACACAATCCATATACTAATACTAAGTAAATACACATCCTAGTAATACCGTATTTTAATCATAGTACTATTCTCAATCTAGTACCAATATACAATCATCGCAATTTATACTATTCCGGTTTATCATCTTACGCGCCGTAAACTATTCTCACGTCGTAGTAAACACTCACGCCTCAACCCAAACCGTCCATGTATTACAATTCTCGTATATAAATTCCTCGTAAATACCCAAATGTCCCAATTCTATCATTACTACATCTACGGAATGATATCTATATCCTCGAATAATTTTACGGAACTTCAAAAGTCAAAACAGTCCAAAATGGCCCAAACTGCCAGCTCGTTAGAAGTCTCGTTCGAACGAGACTGTTCGAACGAGTTTGGACTGTCAGCTCGTTAGAAGTCTCGTTCGAACGAGGCTGTTCGAACGAGATCCAGTTCGTTCGAACGAACTGTCCCTTCTAATGATATCTCGTTCGAATGAGATATCGAACGAAATCCCTACTCGTTAGCAACGACTGGTCAACTCGTTAGAAGCTCGTTCGAACGAGTTCGTTCGAACGACCTGGGGTCTGCTTCTAACGACTGACCAGTTTCGGCCCAGATTTTTCCCCAATTCGTTTCTCTCCATTTTTATCACTTCTAATCCCTTCCAAAGTTCATCCCAACAACGTTTTAGGGTCTATAATCAATACTAAACATATATAGTCACATCCTAACATGTTTTTAAGGGATCAATCCATCCTAACATCAATTAAATTTACAAATTTCTACACTTTTTCCCACTATCTCAAGAACATGAACCCTAACTTTATATCATCATCAAATCCCAGAATTTATTTCGTTTTAATTCCTCCTAATCACAATTATTATGAGAGAAATCATCTACCTATCATTCTACATGCAAATCTCTTCAAAATTTTCAAGTTCTAAACTCCAACTACATGGGTTTTCATTCAATCTTTCAAGAACAATCAAAATTCCTCAATTTCTAACATGGAAAAGACATTCTCTGTAATTTAAATGGAATAAAGTCACTTGCCTTGATTGTCTCTGAGTTTGGTGTAGGTTTGGTAGAACTTTTCTGCAGAACTTCTTCTCTCCAAGATTTTCCTCCAATGGTGGCTTAAGGTGGCTAGGGTTTTGATTTGGGAAACTAATGAAACTCTTCTAATAACCTACGTAGCTTTCTAGGTTAATATGGTTTGGTTAATGGGCTTAATGGGTTAAATCCACATCAGATTAAAACTCCCAATTTTCGTCACTTTTAATTCCCCAAAATGTAAAATTACCAAAATACCCTTTAAGTTGCCGGTATGGCCTAAAAATACCCCGGGACCCAAACTATACCCCCGGCTAGTGTTTTCTGACTATCTCGACCCTTCCGGACGCGTTGGCGCACTCAAAATGACCATATGGATTATAGATTTTAAATTCACTTTTTATAATCAAAATATAATACCATGACGCGGCGGTCACACGCGTCTTAACAAAATTTCCAAATTGCCGTATATAAATCTCATGACAAATTTCATAATTCCAAATTCATATATAATCATATATGCACATTATCAAATACCAACTCGCATCTCATTAGTATTTATAACCCGGATTAATTTCCAATTAATACGCATTTAATTAATTAATCCCAAAAATAAATATAGCCAAAAGTACGGGGTATTACACGCGGTTAAAGAATCAAAGTTACAAAATTTAGCCACCCAGTTTAAGACTATCACCATTTCTGAGTTCGAATGTTTTGATGAGTTTTATTCATATTTCTCGAACATTGTTAACTCAAGTTTTAATTTAGGTGAGCCAATTGATAACACGCGTGTCGTTAAAAAGATTTTGAAATCTCTACCAAAAAGTTTTATTCCTAAAGTCACTGTTCTAAATTCGTTGGGAAAGTTAAATTCACTTAAGTTAGAAGAGCTCGTAGGGGACCTACAAACTTATGAGATTGACATGTTTCCCCAAACCATTAAGGCTAAGGATAAAGGCGTTGCTTTAAAGATAGAAGTTAGAAAGAAAAAGAAAGAGAGAGTTTATGAGTCTGATTCTGAAGGAGAGTTGTACTGACGATGTGTCCTTGTGTGCGAATTTTTTTAAAAAGTTTCTCAAAATGAACAAAAATAATTTTTCTGATAAAAATTCTTTTGAGAAAAATAAAAAGAAAGAAAAGGTGAAAGCGGGTTATGAAAGAGAGAGAGAGGGTGATAAAGAGGAAGAGAGTGAGGAAGAATTAGATGATATGACTTTTTTTAGTGTAAAGGCAAAGGACATAGAGCATTTGAGTGTCCTACTAGGCTAAGGAGAAAAGGGAAGAATGTAGCCATGCCTACTACTCTTAGTGATAGTGAGGGAAATGAGTCCGGTAAAGGTTTAGCACATGGGATGTGTGTATATTTTTCGAGTCGTGTGAGCACACCCACTTTGTCCCACGATGACTGTGTACACGAGAGTGACAATGATGATTCGATTATTTTTAGTGGGTGTAATAGCGAGTTTGAGAGTGGAGAAGAAAGCTCCAAAATGCTATTAGGGATTTGAACACCGAGACCTTGAAAACAAAGAAGTATAATAGGGATTTAGTTCATCGGGTTTTAGATTTGGAGAGAGAGAAACAAGGTTTAAGGAGGGAAAAGTGTGACTTGAATGACACGTTGTCTAGTCTGATGACATGTGAATCCTAACTCGAGAGTGATCTCGAACATGCCCGGGAGGTCAAAGTCCCTTTAGAGAATTCATCTAAGAAGGTTAAAAAGATGGTTCTCAATCCCATTTTAGTTAGCGGTGAGAGTATAGAAATATATAATAATAATAATGCATCCACTTCGTTTGTTGCACCTGAGACAGTTCCTACCTTAGTGTTACATCCACATGACTCTCGACCCGACACACCTAGGCATCCCGTACCTGTTAGGAGAACGCATAGGAGACATTTTGAGAGAGGTGCATCTAGGCTTGTTTATTTTTGTTCCCATTGCAAAAGGATAGGACACCTTAGGGAGTTTTGTTTTAGGTTGTGTAATGTGTCACGCTTTGCTTCTACACATGGTCACACACATGCACCCACCCATGATACTTTTCTTGCACATAATCATAGAGAGTTTGCACATATTCGAGAGCAAGTAAAGTTTTTGGTCAAGGCCTCACATGATTAATGGAAGGTTTTCATAAGATGTCGTCATCTTTGGAAAACTCCCCCGCACCTAATAGACGAGATTTAGACTTTTTTCTTGCATAGGATGATTTACATGATGACATCAGTTGATTATTGCTAGTATGTATCATTTTTTAGTTTCCATTATTTTCTTATTTTTGCTACTATTTTTGCACTCTTTTGGATCTGTTTGCCTATTCCAGGAACTGTTTTCATGAAGTTTTTTCACTGGACAAAACTATATGACATTTTGGAAAATCTCTGAAAATTATTTTTCTTATTCAAACGAGATAAGTTTTCGTTTGAGCGACTTCTGATGTGGCGTGAAGCTTCTTCTCGCGGGAATCCTTTTAGTTCGAGCGACATGGTGCTTAGTTCGAGCGACGTGGCACTTCGTTCGAGCAACCCCTGGAGATTTTCCATTTGCAGTCCTTTGGTTCATATTGCAATATTATTCAGTACTTTTGGGTTGATTCCGAAGAGTGTTCGAAAAATAGAAAAATATTTTAAATTTGATAAAATTTTTGAA
The DNA here is from genome assembly GCA_949130495.1 of Sambucus nigra. NCBI lineage: Eukaryota > Viridiplantae > Streptophyta > Magnoliopsida > Dipsacales > Adoxaceae > Sambucus > Sambucus nigra. The sequence goes on along the minus strand of OX422214.1, from coordinate 373,637,557 downwards.
AAATCCAAAAATAATTTAGTATTTTTTGTTTACACCGTATTTAAATGGACACTTAGGATGACCGGGTCACAATTTCATTCCATTTATCCACGTGAATATTTGATAGTGTTTTGAGACAATATGTTGTGTCATTCATGTGCTTTACAAAGTTTGGAGTCTTTGAGATGATATATATTGTTGCTACCTACACGTTTGACTCATTTATCCTTTATTGCACAGTTGCACGGATTTGTGTGACTTTTGTGCTTATCTATCACGTATTGGTTGAGTGTTTCCATCTCAATTCTATCTATACAACAAACCAAATGCAATAAAACTTGCAAAGAGTAGTGCATGATTTAAACCGTTTGTGAGTTTGTGTGATTTATTTTGCAAAACTAAAAAGGGCTAAGAAATGTATTTTATTTTTTTCCTTTGCGATAAAGCCACCGTTTAAATGGACCTAAATAATGAGGAATTGAAAATTATCAAGGGTCCAATGAGGTTTAAAAGATCTCGAAAAAAATTGAAAGGCAATAAAAAGAATATATGCCAAAAATTAGCTAATAGGTTTTAGTTTCATCACCTCATAAGAAAAATAAAAAGAATTATCTTATAATGAGAGAGTTTGGATAGAATTTATAGCGGTTTGCACGTCCTCGAAAGTCATGAAAAAGCATTACATAGTTGTGAACGTTATTGATGTGGAAATCATTTATACTTTGATTTGTTGATATGATTAAGACGATGTCAGCTAAATTCATCGATTTTACACCTAAGGACTATTTTGATGTTCATTCGTTAGGAGTACACTTTTAGATCGTGCACACATGTCATGATTGAGTCGATTTTCTTATTGAATTTGTTCTCACCCATTCATTCTGTATCCATGATTTGGTTATCTTTGTAAAAATTCATTGTAAGTGATTTTTGTAACATCATTTTTGCATCTTCGTATGAAAAATCTAAAAAATAAAAAATATTTTTTTTGCCTTGGTTTACCGTGACACCTCGATTTGATTTATGTGATTTATTCTTTTCCTTGTCTATTTCGTACAAATAAAAAGGGGGAGAACGAATTATGACTTTATGGGGGAGTTTAAGTATATGGGAGAATTGATTATGCTTTCATGTTTATGCTTACATCATTTCAAACTCAATACGTTATGAGGTATTTTCTTTGTCTCATGTGTGTAGGTACAATTGAAGATTTTGGATTGCACACCCTAAGGAGAAAAGCATGAAGTATTGAAAAGTTGATTATTGAAGAAAAGTTTGAAGACTTGTCATTTTATCTTTCCACTTTTGTTTTTGGGAGGGTAGATTTTTATAGGTCAATTTTCATTGATAATTCATATATTTTAATTCTGTACCGGCATAGACATAGGGGAGATTTGTAACAATATAGTTCCTCACAATTAATTATATCGTATACCGCTACAAGTCGTCAAAGGATTGTGGAATCTAACATCTACAAAAGACGATTTGAATTTCAAGAGGACTTCAACATCCAAGCCCAACAAGATAAATTTTGGTAAAATTATGTTTAAGTTCCATTTACATATCATATTAAAGTGTTGGTATATTTTATGAATTTTTTATAAATGGTTTTTATAAAAACATTCTCTTATAAAATATTTTTTAAAAAAAAGTTTTTTGATCCCTTAACAGTTTTGCCTTTTGAGGTTTCAAACTTTTTTCAAAGTCTAAAGTTATTTTGGGATCACCGCCTCAGTCGTTCAAATGACAGCGTATCTCATTCGAATGAGATGCTATTTCGTTCAAATGACAATGTATGTCATTCGAATGGCAAGAGATTTAGTTTGACATGTCACCGCCTCAATTTTGCTATATATTGGGTGTCAGACTACTTATTTTTGGCGTGGAAAAACACTACTTTTAACATAATACATTTTTAGTGTTTTTTTCTTCTTCAACAATTTAAAGGGTTCAAAGATTTTATTTTACAATACACAAATCCCAATTACTTTTGTGTGAGTTATTTTGTGAAACCCAATACATATTTACTGGGAGTTTATGCTGCTACGCTAGGTGTCTTGGAAGGTACTGGGCTGACAATAGGTGCCACTTGTGGGAAGTACTGGGTTGATCGACCGCTTATTATTGGGAGTGATGCGGTGTTCCTAGGCTGACGACGATGAACTGACACTTGCGGGTATTCTGTATGTCAATTTTATTTTCATTATAATCCGTGTAAATCGAATTTTACAAATTATAGTGGAAATAAAAAGATTTTTACCTGAAACTTTTTTTTACTGAAATCTGTGTTTGTTAGCTAAATCATCGCGTGGTTTATTTTTTTATTTAACACGTAGATGCATGTTTAGGGGATGAATAAAATTGGTGTTTGGTTTGAGCAAATTTAGACATCCAATTAAATAAGTTTCATCTGGAAATCTGCGAATCCATTTGAATCAGGATCGCACACGGCATATAACAATATCCCATACAATGTATATTGGGTGTAAAATATATTGTGTTAAGACTAGATGAAGTTCAATTTTGTTATGGATGGGGCTATAAGGATAAAGTGATATATTTTTTGGAGTTTGTCTTTAAAACCATGTTTATGACATTTTATTATATCTCTAATAAAAAGGTTGATTTAGATTCCTTTTTTATATCCGAATCATATATGTAGGAATACCCTATATTTTGCTAGAAATATATTGTATATTTTAGGTAATTGTATTTAATAGGGATTCTGGTCAGTTGGATTCAGCCTGATGATGGAAGGTCAGAATTTTGGTTCAAGTATGGTTGAAAAGTGGACAACCTATAGAGGGTTTTTCCATCCTATAGCTAAAGTTGTAAGTACAACTCTTGTAGGTTATCTTGACTACAAGAACCTTTTAGATTGTTTAGAAACTTATTAGATAGTTCAAAGAGGATTGTTTTGGTACATGAGGAATGTATTACACATGCACAACCATGATGTTCAAGTCTATGTGTTATCTAGATTATACTTGAGCAATCTCACATGTTTTCTAAGGGTTATTATATTATTAGTTATGAGGGTTATGATGATCGTAGTAATCACATTGTGTTTCTTTTGATTTTTAAATGGGTGTGATTTGATTTAAATATGAAGTCTAGAAACCCCATGCAATAAGATGTTATCATGTGAGTATATCCAATATCACATTCTGGAGAAATTCGTATTCAAGAGATATTTTGGATTATGATATCCCATTAATAAACTTATATGGTCGGTTTCTACCAATAAATTCGTTTAGTGGATTATTGTATAATTTGGTAGTGTACCAAAAAGGATAAGTTTGACAAAATCTTTGTTAAAATCAATCGACAAATTGAATTTCACCAAGAAATTATTGAATGCTTAACATGGGGAATCAGACTATGTGTTATCTAAACTTTACAAACAAGGCCTATTTATTTGAATGATTACGAGATAATTAAATTGAAGTGAAGTTGTATTTGTTTAGTTGAATTAATTACAAGTAAATTGATAGGAAATATATTATGTTATTGTAATTTGGAATTTCCATCTTTTATTTCGAATCTAATTTAATTATTTAGCCTTGGGTTCATAATATAATCCTTATTAAAGAGGTGAGCCTTTAGTTGTGTCATTACTCTAAACGCCTTCTGCCAACCTCGGTTTTGATGTTATGATAAGGTTTCCTGAGATTCGCATTTGTAATTATTTTCAATGAAGTAATTTTATCCCACACAGAAACCCTAGTAGATGTCAACTTTTCACGAGGTCTTCTTGTGATAAGTTTTCATTGAAATGAGGGACTTCTTACTAGGAAGTGTATTTTACTTTTAATGTTTTATAGTGCTAAGTATAAATTACTTATATGACATTTTTTCGACATGAAGAAAACAAAAGGTATTACTTTTCTCAATATCACACACACACACACACACACACACACACACACACACACACACACAAATAAGGGTGGATATAGGTAAGCCGATGAGAGATAGTTAGATACATAGAGAGAATAAGAAAAGAAAGAAAAGTGTCTTATTAAGAGCTTCTAGATCTTAGTCTCTAAGTGGTGACCATACACTGTTCTTAATTCATATGATAATATACTGGAAGATTCAAAATAGCTCTACATTTTCTTCGTATATTTGCCCCAATATTGGATCACTTACAATATTCATGAAGGTATGGTGAGTTAAGCTCTAAATACGGTATTGATAGATCTAGTTTTTTCTTTTTCTTTTTATAACATTTTGAATCTAAGCTCCTTAGTAAGAATTTTTTTCAAGTTAATCCCAACCAGTGTCATCAGAGCACCACGCATGTGAGATTCATAATGTTTTGGAGAAACCATGTTGTCCATCATAAAACCTTAGTAGTATGTTTGTATGAATAAAATTTTATCCCTTACTCCGTGGTCATGTATTTTTTTTATATATGATTGGATCCTATTGTACTTTAGCTATAGTTACTTTTCTCCATTTTATTTTAGTTGTGTAACATATTATATTCATATCATGCATTTGGAGGACAAAATTATGTGATATAGTAGGTTTTAAATTAGTTAATTCCTTATCTAAACATGGCCGTGATGAAGAAAAAGTTGGTTTATTTTAGACATTCTTCCTTGAGATGATCCTTAGAATAACGAACTGAAGATACATAAGTCAAAATCATTAAGGAGTCCAAACGAGTACTACTTCAAAGATAACTCTACTTTAAAGAGGATTTAGAATGGGATTCTAGTTATTAAAGAGTTATAATGCAAGAAGAAGTCTTTGCCATGATGGAAAGGAAATTTATTTCCTTTTAATTTATGTAATCAACATATATTGGTGATTGATTATATCTGTATCAATTTATATTGACTAATTTTTATTCTCCTTATATATTAATTAAGGGCCCACATTATTATTGAAAATATGGATTTGTTATATGACCAAACGTTGATCACATTTTTTCTAGAAAATAAAATGTTTTTTTTATTTTCCTAGTTCAATTAAATTAGATAGTTAATTTAAGGTAAAAATTAAAATTGGTCTTCATTTTATTTTAATTTAGATACTTTTATTTCGTAAATTAAATAATGAAACTGGATAATTTAATTTCGCACTAGATATTGAGAATTTATCATTGGTATAATTATGGTAATTTAAATTTAATAATTTTTTTTAAAATACCCTCAAGTTAAAAATATTAAGTGGGAGACGAATTTTCAAATAAACCATGTGTTATTTATCGATATTTTAAAATTGTGATTTAATTAATTTCCTCATGTTAGCTTTGGCATTCATCCATAACAAAAGGAATTAATTATGGAATCACGAGATTTTAAGATTTTAAGTCATAGTTCTTTGAAATCAAATGTGAGTTACTTCGATCCCCTAATAGGGAGTATCTACATGAACATGTTTGATTTTAGGGTAAATTAGACTGAACCCCTTTGAACTATAGAGGTTTTGTAGATAGCCACCTAATCTAAAAAATTTCGACAAAGAAAGTATACAATTTTAACACCTAGTACATTTTCATTGAAAATGTGTTGATAAAAATGATTTTATGCATAAAAAATCTTTTTTATGCATATTTTATATTCAATAGTTTGGGGAGCTAGTTGTCGAGTTTTTTAGGTTAGGGGATATATGTAAAACCTCTATAGTTAAGGGGTATGATGTAATTTATCCTTAATTTTAAAGAATGAATCGATGTTATTCACTTAAAAATATATAGTTATATTACAAAAAAGATTCAAGGAATGTCTGAATAATATATTGAAAGACATAAGGTCTGTCTAATTTAGAGTGAAATAATTTAAGCCCCCAACGAGAAATCTTATTTTACAAAAAATGTGATGCCCAACATGATTCATTCCAGTTAGTAAGTGAGGGAGCTAATTGATAGTTTAATCAAAAGTATTGTTTACTGAAAATATTTATTAAAATTTTATTTGAACTAAGATTCTCAAATTTCTAAAAATGGAATAAACATTCAACACATTTTCTTTAATTTTAAAGGAAAAGAAAGTAAATGGAATAAATTCATTTACTGGAAAAAATCTTGTACACTATCTTAACTACTAGGATTAAAAATTTGTTTTAATAGAACCATGCGTTGCCCAACCTGGTGATGGGGCATCCGAAAATGACTTCCATCTTACTAAAAAATAGAGAAAGATAATTAGATGGCTTATTGCTATTTATTGGCCTCTTTAAATAGTGTATTGCAACGCCAGCATCATAATATGACAAATACTTACGACATCATTCTGAACCTCAAGAACATGTGCATGGATAATAATGATGTCTCAAGACTAGATGTCCTGGAAAGTATTGTAAACATAAATTTGGTTCAAGGTACTCCAGTTAGGGACCATGTTTTAAAGATGATTTCCATCTCAGAGGAACTAGAATTCCTTGGATAAAAAATCAATGGGGAAAACCTAGATCTATTTTATACTCCAGTCACTCCCGGAGTCCTTTAAGAATTTTTCCCAAACTATTCTATGAACAAATAAAACTCTTTAGAGCAACTACTCAAGGAACTATAGGTCGTGGATAATATAATCAAATAAAAGTTGTTTTTAAGTTGTTTAGAGAGACTATTCTTCTTATATCCCGAAAGGTAATAAGAATAATAATAAGAAGAAGGACAAGGCTCAGGTTCAATTTCTTGTTATTAAAACTGTAGTTAAGCCTCATGTAGGAGGGAAAGGACCAAAAGGCAAGTGTTACATCTACAAGAAGTCAGGACACCAGAAGAATGAATGCCTAATATTCTTAATAAAATAAAAGAATGTAAAATAATAATTCTCACATATCACCAAGACATGTTTTGTGGTGCATTCTAGCGGTATGTGGTGTGTAAATTCGGGAACCACTAATCATGTTTGAAATATTTTGTAAAGATTACAGGTAACCATGAACCTCAGTGAGGGAGAAAATATTTTCTTCATGGGTGATCATAGTAAGGCAATAGTATTAGGAGTAGGGAATCAAGTTTTATATTTTTGTATAAATAGAAAAATAATTTTAGATAATAGTTTTTATCGGACCACTGTTAGAAGGAACTTGATCTTCATTTACAACTTAGTGATGGATGGTTATTCAATTTATTTTAATGAATAATAATTGATCAAAAATAATAATTTTTTTATCTGTTCTGGTATTTTTCATATGTTTTGGTACATTGGAAAATGATTTGTAAGTTATTAAACATGTCTCACCATTATTGCTAAATACTAAATTTGATAACTCAAATAGAAATAAACTAAAGGGAAATGCACCTTCTAAACATATCTATGAAACTTATTCCTTGGTCACATTAATCTAAAAATAATTTGAAGACTGCTTTAAATGAATAATCGAGTTCATTGGATATCGAGGCACTTCCTGTCTGAAAATCTCGTGTATGATATAAAATTACAAAGAGGCCCTTCGCAGTAAAAGGTTATAAGGAGAGTTGGTTCATTTCAGTTTGTGTGGTCCAATGACAAGTAGGTGGTTATTATTATTTCAATGTTTTCATCGATGATTAATTAAGTTAGTTTACCTTTTGTGCTACAAGTCTGAAGCTTTTAAAAATTTCAAACTCTACAAAACTTAGGTTGATCATTGGTATGGTAAACTAATCCAAACCCTAAGATATGATCATATGGATGAGTGCATCTTGGAAGAGTTTAGGAATAAATTATCATATTTAGGTATTGTATCCCTAATGTATTCACTAGGTACTCCACAAAAAAATAGTGTAGAGGAAAAAAGATATATGATTGTTTTGGACATGGTTAGTTCTATGATGAGTAACTCATATCTTCCAAATTCCTTTAGGGGTTATAACTTATAGATGACTAACTATTTAATAAACTTAGTTCCTTTTAAATAGGTCACAATAACTCCCACATAATCGTAAATTGGGTGTAATATTTGTCTAAGACATGTTATATCTAGTGTTGCCTAGCATATGTCTTGAGGAAGTAGCCAGGAATGTAGGAATCAAGGAAATAACTATGTGTTCTTGTTCGGTAGCGAATAGGAAAAATGGTGGTTTATTTTATACTCTAAAGTACCAGAAGATCATTATTAAAACTAATGCTCGGTACTTAGAGGACGATTAAGTGATGGAATACAAACCTGAGAGTAAGGTTATGTTATAAACTCTAAGAGGGAAAACCAAATATTTGTTTCTAAGCAACTAGTATATGAAGAAATAACACCCGATGACGATAATGTATTGCCTAATGATAATGAGAGTATTACCGATGACCATGATTAACATGGCACTTATACAAAATTATATGTGGAGCCATGTAATCAAGAGAGGGTCAGACAAAACCTAACATGTTATTGTTGTAAAGCCCTAACCAAAATTTAGGATACTGTTTGGTCAATCCGCACCCGAGTCAAGGTGTTAAGGGGGGGGGGGGGGGGGGGGAGTCCAATTTTATTACTTAGGAAAATCCTTTAATTTGCACCATTTCATAAGGAACAAAATATAATTAAACAAGTTTTTATTTAAGAGATAGGTTGCCTCTTTAAGAAATTAAGTTAATTAGAAATACTTATTTAGGAAAATTCTATTAAATCCAACAATGCTAATAGAAAAGGAAATAAACCATAAAACTGCTATGTCATTACAAAAATGGCCCGAGGCTTGAATAAAAGGTCATTTAAAGTGCCATAAATTTATTTGTCCCAAAACATAATTTTTGAAAATGTCATGGTAGAGCTCTAATGATGATTTATGCCCTTTGGGACCTTGCCAGTGTCCCTATCGAAAGTACCTGGGGGTGCGGGTTTTAGCATAAAAAATAAGGGGTAGGTAAAGCACTTAGGAGGGTGTGAAGTACGAAGTAATATATTTTTATAAGAAAATACTACACATATAACGTTTATTTTAGCAATTTTGAAAACGTTGTCATTTAATGAGTATAGATGCAACTACCATGCATTGCAACCGAGCGATGTGCTCATACCCACACTTGTCCATTTTACACCATCTTTTCACATAACTAGAGATGATATAAGCATCTTTATCCACTAGTATCCATTTTACTATTTTCATTAGGATGTATTTCTTACATTTCCTAAGCACAACCTTAGTTATTTTCATTTTCATCATTTTGTCATCAACATTATCTTTATCTTGGAATTTATGAAATAACCACGTATTTTAATGGACTCCACACCACCGGATATGCTCCCATACATTTTGGTTAGTGATTTTGGGCCTTTCACCCTAGGGCTCTGGGCCATTTTTTTTTTCCAGTTGCATCAGAGTATATATTAATGTGTATTAACATTTGATCAAATGTACACATTATTCCACCATTTTTATCATTCTCATGATTCACATTTACGTTTCACACCATTTTAATTACATTTCATTCACTTCATTAGTATTTTACAAAACCAATCGATAAGTTCAAATGAGGAAGTCCAACCACAATGACCTTCTGATTTATCAAAATTACCATTTTACCATCCATCTTGCCAACACGTTGTGAAAAGCATATTTGTATTATAACCTTATAAATTATCATTTTATATCCAAAAACCATATCTCATCATTTTTCTTTAAGAGAAATTCATTTCTTCATATTTCTTTAACAATAATTACATTTATCGTTATGAAAGCAATTTTTGCCAAATGCCCATTTTAGCCTTATAGTCATATGTTGTCTTAAACATCATTACTAGTCATCTTATCAACACTTATGAACATATTTAGGGGATGAATTTACCAACTTTCATATTTCATCTTGAAACCCAATGAGGATGCATTTCAAGATTTTATCATGAGTTTACCAACTTTCATATTTTATCATGTCTATACGTCCTCTACTAACATACTACAAGATTCTACACATATGAGGATGTATTTCAACCTAGAAATCCAATGACATGAGTTCTAAACATGATATTAAGATCGAATCATATTTTGTGTTCATATTCATAATATTTCAAGATTAAAATGATGCTTTTTCTTCAAAAATCCATTCAAGTTTAGTTTTCTTTAAAAGTTGCATTTTTCATAAGAAAACTTTAAATAAATATACTAGAAAATAACTTTGTAAGATTATCTATATTCTAGCATGAATACTAACATGTAGCTTAGGTTTAAATGTAAAAACATAGTGAGGAAAATACTACCTTGAATTTAAAGAGGAGAACCTGGAAAATGATGACTTCCAAGCTCCTAAAACTCCAATAACAATTATTCAACCCAACTTCTTCCTTAGACAAGGCTTGAAATGGGTCTTATAAGATTGAAAATTGCTATAATAAGCCTTGTAATGTAGGTATAAACCTTGAAGATGGGTGGAGAAAGGATTGAAATGGAGGGAGGGACTTGAAATTGGAGGGAGTGAGCTTGAAAATATGATGGAGAACTATTGGAATGTCCTGCAACACACACACACTCTCTCTCTCTCTCTCTCTTAAATATACCCCAAACCTCCTAGACTTTAACCCTTACTCCACTGAAAGCCCCTTCACCATTTAATCTGCTCATTTGGGTGCTTGACATATCAAATGATCTAATGGTTCTCATCGTGAAAAAATATTTGGACTGCTAAAATATGACTTTTCTGTAGTCTCATTTAAACGAAAACACATCTTATTAAAATAGTGTTCCAATGAGGATCTAATGAGGTTTACAAAGAGAACATGTCATTTTTATTCGATGGTCATTTGAAGCAGCCATTATAACGAGTTTTGAATCTCGTTCGAACGACTCAGTATTTCGTTCGAATAACCCAAAACTTTTATTATTGAAATTTTGGGCCATTCAATCCCATTTTAATCGCACAAAGGGCACAAGAACAGTTCAAAATAGACAATCACCCATTATATTAAGTCCATGGCCAATGGGCATGCAAATTACAGGGGAAGGAGGTAGAATATTGAGCATGCGGATCACATTCTCACATCCTTAGGAGAATTTGTCCTCGTAATCAACTAATCTTGGAAAAGAGTTTTGGGTGCTTCTCATGCATCCCTAACTCGCGCTCTTAAGTTACACCTTTTACACCTTGGAACTCCCAAATGACCATGACTAACAGGATGACCTTATTGCATAAGAATTTGTCCCCATGGTCTAAGATGGACACAAGTCGCATAGGAAATGTAGCGTCTTCCTCCAACTCGATGTTCTTCCAATTTGTGATGTACCTAGGATCCGAGATATACTTCTTGAACATAGATACATGAAACACACAATGAATTTGGAATAACTTAGGCGGTAACACCAAGAGATATGATGCTTCTCCAATGTGTTCAAGGATTTCAAAGGCACCAATATACTGAGGGGCAAGCTTCCCCTTTTTTTCTAAACTACTGACTATCGGTTGTCACCGTAACCTTCAACAGCACATGGTTACCCACCTGAAACTCTAGAGGTATCCACTGGTTATAAGCATAATTCTTCTATCGATTCTGAGATGTCACGAGTCTCTGTCATATCACCTAAAATGTATTGATCATCTCCCTGATCATGTCCAAGTTCGTGAGATTCTTATCACCCACTTCTGCCCAATAGACTGGAGAGTGTCCCGATCTCCCATAAAGAGCTTAATATGGAACCATTCCAATGTTGACCTAATAGTTGTTATTATAGGAAAATTATGCCAGATGCAAATTCTCTGCCCAATTAACCTAAAAATCAAGAGCATAATCACTCAATATATCTTTTAAAATATGAGTGGTTCGTTATGATTGCCAATCTATCTCGGGATGGTTAGTTGTAATCATATTCAAATTGGTACCCAATTCTTGTTGAATATTCCTCCAAAATTGGGACATAAATCGGGGATCCCTATACGAGACAATCGAGAGAGGGACACCATGAAAAAGGACTATCTATCGGACATACAACCATATTAACTTAGCCATGATATCTGTAACCCTAATCGAAAAAATGTGTGTGGACTTGATAAGCCTATCCACTATTACCCAAATTGCATTGTGACCATGCTTTGACTGTGGTAAGTCTATGACAAAGTCTATCGTCTCCCACTTCCACTTTACAATCAGTAGTGGTTGAAACAGCCCTGCTGAATTCTTTCTCTCTACTTTCACCTACTGGTAAGTATAGCACTGGGCTACATACATAGCCACATCCTTCTTTATACTAGACAACTAAAAATATCTACATAGGTCCTTATACATCTTAGTGTCACTGGGATGTATGCTGAAGCGTGAGTGATGGGACTTCGCCATCACCTTATACTGAAGTTCATCAATAATCAAAACAATTAATCTTCCCTTATGCTGCACACCCCCATCCTTATCATCATTAAGAGTGTCGAACACGTCACCACTTTAGATGCGATCAAGGTAATATACAAACTCAGGATTACAAGACTGATCTTCTAAAACCTCGTACTGAGTGAGTGGTCTATATACCACTCCTTAAAGATATGCCCTGTGGCAACCTCGCTGGACATACAAGTCAAACTTCTGTAACTTTCTGAACATGTTCATTCGGTAACACTTCATTACTGCCATAATGAGCCAAGAATTCTGACTAAGAGCATTGCCACCATGCTGGCCGTGCCGGGATGATACTCTAAGGAAACTTAGTAGTCTTTCATCAACCATCTCCTCTGGTGAAGATTTGTATCGCGCTAAGTGAAAATGTACCGAAGGCTCTTATGATCCGTATACACTTCAAATTTTTCATTGTATAAGCAGTATCTCCATATTTTAAGGACAAACACCATCGCGGCTAACTCAAATTCATGGGTGGGGTAGTTCCTCTCATTCACCTTTAACTGACAGGATGCATAAGCGACCACCAGACCATTCTGCATCAGCACTGCATCGAGTCCTGATTCGAAAGCATCATAGTATGAAATATACCCTTGCTTCATTTTGGGAGGATGAAAATGAGCACCAAAGTCAATGTAACCTTAAGCTCCTGAAGGTTGACTCGTAATCCTCTAACCACTCAAAGAGAACATCCTTTCACGCCAATAGAGTGAGAGTAAACGTAACCCTTGAGAAATCTTGCACAAATATCTTGTAATAACTGGCCAAACGTAGAAAAATATGAAACTCGGTTTCTTTCCTTGTCCCATCCCAACTCCAAATGACCTCGACCTTGGATGGATCAATGAAAGTTCCCTCACCAGAATCTACATGGCTAAGGAACTTGACCTTGTTCATCCAAAACTCTCTTGTTGAATTTGGAAAATAATTGATTCTCCCTAAGCACTTGGAGCATCGTACGAAGGTACCCCTCATAGTTCACATCCGAAGTCAAGTAGACGAAAATATATGTGACACCCCGCCTAATTAAATCCCGGGTGATCAATCCTGAATAAAATTAAAATAGGTTTCCAAGTTGGTTACTTCTTAGCATTACTGTTGAAAACTTTTTGATTACTAACCACCTAGGTGAAATTAGACTAGTGCCAAATTTTAAATCTTATTAAAATTAACAATAACATGCGGAACAAAGTGTAAATCAAATACCAACAAAAGAGTCTGAGAATAACAGCTAAGATAAAACAAAGTCTTGTCGAATAAACCATCGGCCAAAAACCAACATAATAACCAACTCCAAAAAAATGAAAGTATTGAAGGACGACATGTCCATACTGAAAGATGAAATCCTACGCTAGATCAGGAAGGATAAAAGAAGCATCTAATCAAGGCCCTGCAACACCCACCTATCCTGCATCTCCGAAATCCCTGGAATGAAGTCACGCTTGGTGTCCTTGTGGCTGGACACCAAAAAGGTTTTGAAAATGTTTTATAGCAAGTGTTAGTACACAAAATGTTTTGAAAATATTTAGCAAGTAATTTATCGCACTAAATATTAGTTATTGATTACAAATGTTAGGATCAGGCACACTATCTTGAGTTTCATCACCTCTTATCTATCGTGCGCACCTAACGTTCCTACCTAGTCTCGCTACCCACTTTAACTAGGTCTCCAACATCTACACACCTCAGAAAATTTATCTCATCAGTACCGCCGATATAGTACGCTACATGTTACCCTTAATTTACATTAAGTCCTTAGTTAAGTTTCACTTTAACATTCCCATACTGCCCATACAGTATGCGTTCGATCGTCTAGTAATTATCATTTCTCTTACTTTATTTTCAATACTTTAAAATTAAGTACTCACACTTAATCTAATCTTAGGTACATCCTACCTTTTTGACTAATCACACTCAAGTAGATTTCATATCTATTCTATCTATACACTTATATATTCCGTCCACTCTTACATATAAGTAGTTTATACAATTTTAGTTATGCATTAATAATTCTTACTACTATCTCGCCTCAGTATATAGAAAATAATATTTAGGTATACCCCACCTAATCTTACTATCACATATAAGTAGATTATTCAGACGGTATATCTTTCACACACACATATACCCAATACAACATATCTTGTTATCGGTCCTATTTCACACGTTAAGGACAAATGGTTTGGAATGTCTCCTCGAACTTGGCTCGAAATGTCTCCTCGAGTAATGTTTGGAATGTGTCCTTGAACAAGGTTCAGAATGACCCCTCGAACCTGGCTCGAAATATCTCATCGAGCATAGTTCGAAATGTCTCATTGAACTTACCAATCCTATCACAAGGAAACACACAATAGTCATTCACAACCCAAGTAATCCTATAAAATAATAGGTATTCACACAACCCAATTATTCACGCGTGTACATAGTAATTTTCTCTCGTATACTTATCGTACTTATTATTCAACGATTTATCTCACTATTTTACATATTAAGAGTATTCGCATAACTCTAAGATCTCTCGATACCTCTTTATATATAACAATAGTTAAAATATCTCTATCCTAATGATATACACCTTTGATTGACGTCGACTCTCCCCGTAACTCAATTCCCACATTTCCGACGCATAACTGATCGATTTAACCCTTTCGGTTCATATTCCAAGCCTTACACTCAATGGGCATAACGAACCTTAATTATACTCCCTACTGGTCTTTATCAAGTCCCTCCATAGGCATAATGACATCTCTAAAATTTTCCCCCATCGTTGGAATTCAAGGAAAACTTAATTAATAAAAATAGCCCAAAATCAGCTTTGGTCTATCGATCAATGCCATCGATCGATCGATCGAACAGGTGCATGTCGCCTTCTTCCTTGTTCCACCATGTTTGTCCAATCCAAAACTTCATTACACCTCATGAAAATCCTTCCCAACATCACCAATCATCTTATAAATATATAGGGATCATTCTCAACATAAATATAATCAAATCCTCGTTAAATCCATCCAAGAACTATCAAAATCTAAATTTTCTCAAAACCCTAGATAATTTAGTTCTTCATGGTTATACATCATAAACCCAAATTTAAATCCGTAATTACCAATATAAATTCATTTGTTAACAGTCCTCTACAAATGTAAATGCCAACTACATGCAATCCTACTCCAACATGTAATCCATTCATTCTTTTTTTTTTCTCTAAGAACTTTCAATAAAACAATTTATTTAAAAATCCCTACACATGGGTATTATAACTTCATAAATTTGCAATAAACCACTTGCCTTGATTATGGTAAGGTCTGATTTCGTGGATGATGAGGGTGTTTGATTGATTCTTTCTTCAATCTCCCTTTAAAATTGATCTTGGTCGTAAGAAGCCCTTTGGAACCCTTTAAGACTTCATAAAACTCTCTCTCTTTTCTCTCTGTTGGTTCCTCTATATTTTTCTATGTTATGAACCCTAACTTAAGCCCCAAACAATCTGATATAACTTGAAAATTTCGTGGGTCTCCCCACCTCTATTTGCTAAATGACCATAATGTCCTCAAGGGGTGTCGATTTGGTCTACAATTGACTCGGGACCCAAACTGTGCACTCGGGTACACTTTTACGACTATTTCGACCCTTTCTGGACCAACCATGACCTCAAAATTTCCATTAGAGTCAATTTATAAAATCACCTCATTTCCACCTCGAACTACGACACATGCACTGTTAAACCTTAAACCAAATAAATTAAATTTAAATCACCGAATTAAATAATTTCTCCAATTTAGATTATTTCTAAATCTCTAATATAATTATTTTCCATATTCTCGAAAAGTACGGGGTGTTACATACTTCTCCCCTTACAAAGAAATTTCGTCCTCGAAATTCAGATTAAGCTCTCTACCCTGCCTTAACCCTTTACTCTTAAGGCTACTACATATTTTATTTCTATCCTCCCCTAATTGCAGATAATATTACAATTATTTAATTAACTAGGGTGCCCATACTTCCTATGCCTGTGCTCAACCGTACAAAAAATCACTCGGCTATACTAGTCGTAAACCGTAATATAACTTCTAACCCGTAGTCATATCACATATATGATTAATAACCGGGGTACTCAAACCATGTAATAACGACCAAACATCTCTCAACTTCCAACATTGTGCTAAATTTTATGCGTGGGACGTCTCGCAAAGCGAAATCCAAACAAGGAACCCTCCCCCCAATACACTACTACCTAACATTATTAGTCGTTGAGATCTGTTGGACCCTTAATTCATGGTACGTACCCCCAAATACCTATCTCTTTACACAAAATCCTCCACGCCCCCTCTTATACTACTAGATACAATATAAAATGTTGCGACCTTACTATAATTAGTTCTTGCATAAAATAAACCCCAAGCTATCTCTCCCCGCTCGAAAATAACCCTGACTATCCTGAATCACCTCGGTAGACATCCCTACTTCACGGGATAAAATATATCCATATAATATTCATATTAGTTTATTATTCCACACATAATAACATGTATACACACATACCTAGGTTAAAACCTCTTTCAGGTGCTACCCATCAAAATACATCTCATGCTGGAACTGAGAACCCGAAATCCTGCTATAACTACCACTATAGCCTAAACCATCGCTAACCGGTCAAAACTCAGCAAGTAGTCTACTCAATTCTCGTAATTCTCGAAGGTAGTAGACTACCACGTCATGTAACCACCCTTGGTGTACGCCTCCATTCTCCCTCATGTGACACAAAAGTCTCGCTACCCCCGGTAACTAATCATGTACGTACCTAGTAAGGTTACTACTGCTACCGCACCCACTAATCCTAACTCTCTCATGAATTGGAGTGTTAACTGTCTCATTTATGAAGTATCCATGTCACTAAAAAAAATTCCATACTCATATGGATAAACATAAAAGAAATTTCTCCACATTCCAGTCTATTATCCTGACGCAAGATTTAGTCTCCCAAGTATAATATCTAATCCTCTTTAGATCTAATGCATCAATGTGTCACAATCCCCTAGTGACTCCTCACACATAGAGGGACTACCGGGTATCTCTAAAATGCCAACTACTCGTGCAAAACTAGTCTTTATAAACAATTTTAAGGCCGAGTATCAAACAAAATCCAACTCTCTCAAAGTAGTGGATAGAAAACGTACCCTCTATCGTGGACGATGCCTGTGGAGCTAAAGGCATCAGTACGTCCCTAACGTTATACACACACCCGTAGTGTATTTAACCTTGTTGATGCTCCTGTGGGGCCAGTGATGGTGCTGGAGCTATCGGGGTCTGCTGCTCTTGCGGGGCACCCTGCTGCTGACCCCGTCCTGCTGTGGGCATTGTCTCTGCCGGTGACCCTGGTGGCCACATATAAAACACTGACCCGAGAATGCTCTTCTCTAGCCATGTTGGCCTTGCCTAAACCCCCTGTCAGGTTGGTAACTTACAGGCCTACACCTCTTGGCAAAGTTCCCCTGCTGAGAATTTTTCCCCTGCTGACTACATGTTCGCTGCTGCGGTGCTTCACTCGCACTACCCCCATTGTCCTTGTCCGACTGGCTTGGCTCACCTCTCTTGATTCCTTTCGTATGGAAGCGATGATCCTGACAGTGTAGTAAGGCTTCATGAACGACATCAGTGTATGTCATCAGTGCAGGGTTACCTATCAAATGCTGCCTGATCCTCCAGGCCAAACACCCATGAACTTTGCTTTCTTCCTTTATTCATTTATTACCTCATCTGGTACAAAATTATCCAGGCGGGTGAATTATTCCTCGTATTCTACTACCAAACGGTCACCTTGAACTACTTCATTAAATTTCTTCCTCATCTCTGACTCTACTACCGGCGGAAAATACTTTTGGTCAAACCGCACCCAGAACTCAGAAATAATCATCATATCTCTCTCCTCGGGAGTGGTCACCGACTCCCACCACTGTAGAGCTTCTCCAACTAGTCTAAAGGTAGCTAACATCTGTTTCTGAACATCGCTACAATCCAACATGTGCAGATGGCGCTGAATATTCCTCTTCCATTGGCATGCCGTCACTACATTCGTGCCACCCTGAAATTCTGGAGGATGACCTTTCTAGAAGATTTCTCTGATGTTGTGCCAAGTGGGATGCCCTGGATGGGACTGAATAACTGGGTCCACGGGTTACTATGCCCGAGGCTGAGGAAAATGGCCTGCTATGGCTCTCATAGCTGTCTCTATGACCTGTAACACTATCACTGCCACCTGAGTAGCGAAAATCATCTCTGGTGGTGGGGGTGGGGGTCCCTGCTGGTCCTGAGGGACCTCCCTAGCCTCATCTCTGGCATCTACTCTCTCGATTTGCTCCCTCCTTGGCGGCATTCTGAAATAAAATTCAAGTTTGTATAAGTACACAGCTTATACAAAATTCTAATAGAATGACGATATCGTAAACACGCAAGGATAATTCAATAGTCCTATCAATAGGGCTCTATATCAAAATAACGATGCACAGAAGTCGTAGTAAGCCGCATAGATCCAAAGGACACTAGAACCGGATGCTCTGATACCATCTGTGACACCTCGCCTAATTAAATCCCGGGTGATCAGTCCTGAATCAAATTAAAATAGGTTTCCCAGTTGGTTCATTCTTAGCATCACTCTCAAAAACTTTTTGATTACAAACCACCTAGGTGAAATTAGACTAGTGCCAATTTTTAACTCTTATTATAATTAACAATAACACGTGGAACAAACTGTAAATCAAATACCAACAAAAGAGTCTGAGAATAACAGCTAAGATAAAACAAAGTCTTGTCGAATAAACCATCATCCAAAAACCAACATATTAACGAACTCCAAAAGAAATGAAAGTACTGAAGGACGACATGTTCATGATGAAAGCTGAAATCCTACGCTAGATCAGGAAGGATTAAAGAAGCGTATAATCAAGGCCCTGCAACACCCACCTATGTTGCAGCTCCGAAATCCCTGGAATGAAGTCACGCTTGGCGTCCCTGTGGCTGGACACCTAAAATGTTTTGAAATTTTTTTATAGCAAGTGTTAGTACACAAAATGTTTTGAAAATATTTTGCAAGTAATTTATCGCAATAAATATTAGTTATTGATTACACATGTTAGGATCACGCACACTCTCTTGAGTTTCCTCACCTCTCATCTATCGTGCACACCTAACCTTCCTACCTAGTCTCGCTACCCACTTTAACTAGGTCTCAACAATCTACACCCCTCAGACAATTTATCTCATCAGTACCGCCCATACGGTACGCTACATGTTACCCTTAATTTACATTAATTTATTAGTTAAGTTTCACTTTAACTTTCCCATACCGCCCATACAGTATGCGTCCGATCGTCTAGTAATTATCATTTCTCTTACTTTATTATCAATAATTTAAAATTAAGTACTCAAACTTAATCTAATCTTAGGTACATACTACCTACCTTTTCTACTAATCATACTCAAGTAGATTTCATATATATTCTAGTTGTACACTTATATATTCCGTCCACTCTTACTCATAAGTAGTTTATATAATTTTAGTTATGCAGTAATAATTCTTACTACTATCTCGCCTGAGTATGTAGAAAAAGTATTTAGGTATACCCCACCTAATCTTACTACTATCACACATAAGTAGATTATTCAGACGGTATATCTTTCACACACACATATACCCAATACAACATATCTTTTTATCGGTCTTATTTCAAACATTAAGGACAAAGGGTTATGAATGTCTCCTTGAACCTGGCTCGGAATGTCTCCCTGAGTAATGTTCAGAATGTATGCTCGAATATGGTTCAGAATTTCCCCTCGAACCTGGCTCGGAATATCTCATCAAGCATAGTTCGAAATTTCTTATCGAACTTACCAATCCTATCACAAGGAAACACACAATAGACATTCACAACCCAAGTAATCCTATAAAACAGTAGGTATTCACACGACCCGATTATTCATGCGTGTACGTAGTAATTTTCTCTCGTATACTTACTGTACTTATTGTTCAACGATTTATCTCACTATCGCACATATTAAGAGTATTCGCACAACTCTAAGATCTCTCGATACCTCTTTATTTATAACAGTAGTTAAAATATATCTATCCTACTAATATACACCTTCGATTCACGTCAACTCTCCCCGTAACTCAATTCCCACATTTCCAATGTGTAACTCGATTGGTTTAACCCTGTCGGTCAATATTCCAAGCCTTACACTCAACGGCCATAACGGACCTTAATTATACTCCCTACTAGTATTTATCAAGTCCCTCCATAGGCATAATGACATCTCTAAAATTTCCCCCCATCGTTGGAATTCAAGGAAAACTTAATCAACAAAAATAGCCCAAAATCATCTTTGGTCGATCGATCGACCAAATTCTTCCATTGATCGATGCCATCGATCGATCGACATTCTTAAGTCGATCGATCGATCGAACAGGTGCATGTCCCCTTCTTCCTTGTTCCACCATGTTTGTCCGATCCAAATCTTCATTACACCTCATGAAAATCCTTCCCAACATCACCAATGATCTTATAAATATATAGGGATCATTCTCAACGTAAATATATCATCAAATCCTCATGAAATCCATCCAAGAACTATCAAAATCTAAATTTTCTCAAAACCCTAGATAATTTAGTTCTTCATGGTTATACATCAGAAACCCAGATTTAAATCCATAATTACCAATATAAATTCATTTGTTAATAGTCCTCTACAAATGTAAATGCCAACTAGATGCAATCCTACTCCAACATGTAATCCATTCATTCTTTTTCTTCTCTAAGAACTTTCAATAAAATAATTTATTTAAAAATCCCTACACATGGGTATTATAACTTCATAAATTTGCAATAAACCACTTGCCCTGATTATGGTAGGGTCTGATGTCGTGGATGATGAGGGTGTTTGATTGATTCCTTCTTCAATCTCCCTTCCAAATTGATCTTGGTCGTAAGAAGCCCTTTGGAACCCTTTAAGCCTTCATAAAACTCTCTATCTTTTCTCTCCGTTGGTTCCTCTCTATTTTTCTATGTTATGAACCCTAACTTAAGCCCCAAACCATCTGATATAACTTGCAAATTTCGTGGGTCTCCCCACCTCTATTTACTAAATGACCATAATGTCCTCAAGGGGTGTCGATTTGGTCTACAATTGACCCGGGACCCAAACTGTGCACCCGGGTACACTTTTCCGACTATTTTGACCCTTTCGGGACCAACCGTAACTTCAAAATTTCCATTCGAGTCAATTTATAAAATCATTTCATTTCCACCTCGAATTACGACACTTGCACTGTTAAACCTTAAACCAAATAAATTAAATTTAAATGACTGAATTAAATAATTTCTCCAATTTAGATAATTTCTAAATCTTTAATTTAATTATTTTCCACATTCTCCAAAAGTACGGGGTGTTACATACTTCATCCACAAAGAGCACCACAAACCGGTATAACTAGAGACGATAGATATGGTTCATCAAATTAATGAACGTTGTCAGGGAATTTGTCAAACCGAAGGTTATCACTAAGAAATCATAACGCATATACCGCATCCGAAACACTATCTTAGAAATGTCTTCCTTTCTGACGTGTAACTGATGGTAAAAAGACCAAAGGTCAATCTTTAAAAACCTTTTCGAACCATGAAACTGATCAAAAAAATATTCGATAAATTGCAATGGGTACTTATTCTTCACAGTCACCCTATTCAGCTATCAGTAATCGATAAAAATCCAATAGGAGTTATCCTTCTTAATGGAAAAGAGGACTAGAGCTCACAAAAAGAGGACACACTAAGATGAATGAAACCCTTGCTGGTCAATTCCTCCAACTAAACCGTTAACTCCTGTAATTCCACCGGAGTCATCCTATGAGGTGGCATAAAGATAGGCGCAATGCCCTGATTCACTTCTATAGCAAAGTCCACTATCCAGTGTTAGGGTAAACTAGGAAGATCATCGAGGAACACATCGGGAAAATATCGCACCACTGGACAATGTAAGAACATCCGATGAGGGTCCTCCTAATCCATCATACTACTCAACTAACTAAAATAATGATTCTAATATCATATGGTAGAAAACTTTCAAGGATAAGCCACATCCCACTTAATATTGAAACAGTGGAGAGATTCATTTGGGAAAGACATTGAGACACTATGCCGATGGCATTTTATGGTAGCATCAAGGCATGGAAACCAATCCATACCAAGGATCACCTCGAACCCATCCATGTCCACGAGGATCAAATCGTACTCCAGAATAAAATCTCCAACCATAACCACACAATTACAACAGACCTTATCGAGAACTATACCGTCATCGATCGGTAGTCCCACGAAGATAAGAGGGAAAAACTGATTTACCTTTAAACCTAAAATGAATTCTAAACAACACGAGGTAAATGAATGCAATGCACCTGAATCGAATAATGACTTTAGCCAAGTGTTGAACAGTAGAATCATACCTTCCATAATCGATGGAACTTCGAAAGGAATTGCAAGCTAGGACATGGCATAAATGAGTCCTGGTTTAAATCTACTACACTGGCCACTAGGCCCCTAACCTTATATGTGACTACTCGAACCCTGACTGAGACGTGAATTGTGACAACTCGCTCCACATAATAATGGGTGGCCAGCCCTATACTACATAAATCAGGTATCCTAGATGGTACAGTCTCAACATCAACAACTGAACACTATAATACAAGGCTAACTACCCGAAATCATAAAGTGAGAATTGCCAAAAATTTTAAAACTTTTATTTTTAACAATAACAACAAAGCCACTAATGCACACAACCAACAATATACATCTAACTATGGTGTGAAATGTGCTTGCTCCAATGATATGAAAGAGTACAATACATTGTACAATAAGATCTCAATAAAGAAATACACGAATATGCTGTTGGGCAACAGACAATACAATAATCTGATAAATAAAATATGAAAGTGTTAATCTACAACACTTGAATACTAACTCAATACAACTGAATCCTAATCTAGATGTACAATAGATAGGAATCGACTAAAGCAAAGTGTCGCAACAGTCCGCTACTGCCACAGCTCCACAAATCCTGAATGGAGGAATATCAAAGGCGTCCTTGCGGAGGAACACCTGAAGTAATACAATATATACATGGAGGAGGAAAATATAAACGGGTCAGAACCCGAGTTTGAAAAATAGTTTATAGCAAGTGTATTAAAATGGATAATCATTATAAATGCATTATTACATGATTTAGTTGGAATCGAACACTCCATAAAAATTCAACTCACCTCTCCTCTAAATCGCGCACTAAGCGTATGCTCGTGTCTCCAAAAGGATGTTCGATTTTAATTAGGTAAGAGGATTCTAACTTAAACCCAAATAAATTATTAAAGTGAAACCATCTAACCTAACTCCTAATTCTACATTCGTTCCAATGATTTAGAAGTCAAATACATTAACTTTAATGTAATAGTTATAGTTATCTTTATGATGTGCATTTTTTGAACATATAAAGTTACATGATCCAATCATGTCCACATCATCACAATACATCCACAATCTCATTTACTAGATTTTATATTCTAGTGATGCCCATATAAGGCATGAAACCATATATATAATTATTATAGATGAGTTATTAGCATCAAGATTTAGAGAGTAAACTCCTCCCGATTCTCAACACGGTACTGCGTTTCATGCGTGGGACGTCTCGCCGAGGCGAAATCCAAATAAGGAACCCCCCCGTTACACTACTCCTGACCGTATCGATCCTAGGGGCTCATTATGCCCTCAATGAAAGATGCATGTAACCCAAATGATTATTGTCCAATTTTAATTAATGAATATTCCCAATTCTCAACAGTACACGGCGTTTCATGCGTGGGACGTCTCGCCGAAGCGAAATCCAAACAAGGAACCCCCCCGTTACACTATTCCTGGCACTGTCGATTGTCGGGATAGGTGATATATTTATATAATGATGAGCATTAAGGAGTAAACTTATCCCCAAGTTCCAACATTACACTACGGTTCGTGCGTGGGACGTCTCGCCGAAGCGAAATCCAAACAAGGAACCCCCCCGATACACAATCCTGGCAATGCGGGTCATTGAGGTCCATTATGCCCTTGTCACCCAAATACAACCACAAACAATAATAACCATCCAACCGAGCTATAACTCGAAGGACGCAGGCTCACATGCTATCATTTTCCAGCAGCCCATATACGTAGCAAACTGGGGCCACCTGGTGGGGTTCAACGACACCCACCTCGTGATCAACTCACGCACACAACGTCCTAGGAAGCGGTCATTGTTCCTAACCGAAAAGTGAGAGAGTCACATACCCCCGACCTATCACCCCTAAAATAAATAGATATATATATCATAAATGTCATTTGTTGACCACAAAGGACGACTATGACCTGGAGAATATCCACATCCTGCTTTT
This sequence comes from Sambucus nigra, assembly GCA_949130495.1. Lineage (NCBI taxonomy): Eukaryota > Viridiplantae > Streptophyta > Magnoliopsida > Dipsacales > Adoxaceae > Sambucus > Sambucus nigra. Next base: position 373,612,863 of record OX422214.1, on the reverse strand, counting down.
CTAGTCAGAGTGCTCACCCTCTACACACGAAACTTCCCAATGATAGGAAGGAGGGGGTATGCCTAACATGTATATACACCATCATATAAGGTATACATACATCCCACATAATAAAGATATACCATTTATATAAGGCATACCTACAACATCATATTCATTTTCATTATACGCTCTTAGGCATAAATTGATTAACATCATTGTTTAGTATAACCCTCTCTTGATACACTAACCGTCAATACTCACACATTTACCCCACTTAGTATATACTATACTAATTCTCGCTTGAAGCTCTCATGTCGCTTCTAGTATGAATTGTCTTTCAATTCAATTAAAGTTAAAGATATTCTATATCTTATTGCACCTCAACTAGCATTTCTCATTGTATGACATATCTCCTAAATCACTCATCAATAAGGATATTTCTATATCCATTTGCACATCAAATAATATTATAATTCTCCATCCATTATAGGGTTCAATATAGTTTATGAACCATTAAAGTTATCATCACCAAACAAAACTCAAATAAAAGTGGACTTCCCCACTTAGAAAAATACCAAAGTCTCTAATCGGTATTCCTCAAGTTTAGCCAATATGAATCCAAAATTTCTTTTAGGGGAAACTCGCTAAAAGTCTCCAAAACCTACTCCAAATATCTCCTATAGAGATCCCAAATCGATAACCTCGAACAAAACGGGATGAATTTCTCTTAGAAAAACAATCCCTCCAAAAGCCCTGTTTTCGAATCGATTCGGGCTTATTCCGAATCAATTAGGCCCAGCGAATCGATTCGGCCAGGAAGGCGAATCGATTCGGGTCATCAGACCTGGGACTCTGTCTCAGGCCGAATCGATTCGGCTAGATTCCGAATCGATTCGGTCACTCAGACCTGGGCACCTGCATATTTCCGAACCGATTCGGCTAGGGGGCCGAATCGATTCGGCCTACCTGGAGGCTCGAAAATGGCTACTTTTTCGTAAGCCAAAAATACCAAAATTCATATTAATGGTTTTCTCTCCATTTTTCTTCACCCCAATCACAAATATATCATCAATATTCATCCTAGGATACATATAAACTAATTTCTAACCTTAAATCCATTTATATATTACAAATCTAAGGTTTTTCCCCAAAAGTTAGGTTTTGACAAATTTAACCTAAAACCCAAAATATAAATCCACAAATCATGCAATAAATGTACACAACAATTATTTAGCAAGTTTAATCACTTGCCTCGGGTTCGTAGGGCCTGAATCCGCCTTGAGATCGTGAAATGGCCGGAGAATCTCCACTTTCTCTCTCTTTTCCCCTTCCTTTTCTTCTTCTTTCTTCTTCTCTCTTTATTTCTTTCTTTTTTCTCTTTCTCTCTTTTGGAGAAATATCTCCCGTAGGCTTTTTAAGCCTAAAACCCAAGATACACATCTTTAAATGATAATACACACTTTAAATGACTCGGTGACTTTAATTCGATCCAAACGGTCCTAATTTATTTCGGAACCCAAATAGACCCCAAGTACAATCATTTCGACTTTCTCGACCCTTCCGAAGACAATGGTACCCTCAGAATTAACATTCGACACTCTTTCTAACGACTTTAAATTTTGACCTTAATTGCCAATTTAATTATTTCTCCAATAAAATATTATTTATTTCTCCCAAAATAAATAAATTGTCGACTCCAAAACCTCGGGTTGTTACATGAATCATGCACACTATGCCTTAATGTCGAATGATAATCGAATGGACACTTCTATGGATAGGTGGGGCCCATGTATTGGGAACAGATATTGAGTACATAATTGACAGTCTGCTAACTGCCCTGCTGGTTCCCAAAAGATCTCTGTGGACAGTCCTTCTTCAAATGGCCTGGTAACCACATACAAAACATGTCATTTTATTAGGGGCCATAGGTTTATGATATTTAGTACACTAGGAAGAAGATGAACCAACACACATAGCGGCCTTAGGCTTCGCAAAGAAGCCTCAAGCGCCGCTCCTAAACTTCTTATTGTTGCTAACCCGATACCCACTTACCTCTCGATTCTACTCCTGAATAGACATATTATCCTATGCTGCAAGTTTAAGCCTGATGGACTTATCAACTGAAGCCCTGAAGTTTGGCAGATCCAAACCAGCCATAATCTGCCAGAAGCTTAGTTTAAGGCCCATGATAAATAACTTCGCCTTCTTAGCCTCATATTTTTTAACCACATTCACATACTTGGACATGATCTCAAACTTGACTTTCTACTCATTAATAAACATATTTACCTAGGTAAAATTAAGTAACTCATCCTTCTTGGCATGTTTTAATGCTTAGGGGAAGTGCCGATCCAGAATGCAACCCTGAAACCCTCCAGTCTACGATCTCCATCATGCTGATTGAGTAGGCGTTCCACCAGCACTGAGCTTTCTCAGGGAGATGAAAGGTCGCCATCCTGACCTTGTGACTATCTGGAATGTCAAGAATATCCATAACCCCGGCGACCTCATCCGGTAACTCCTTTACAACATTGAAGCCAACTACCACATTGAAGTTCGGTGGATTCAGCTTCCTAAACTCCTTCAAGATAGAGGCTAAAATAGTTCTTTCAACCTTCCCACTATGGTTGGCTCTTTTCCACTAACAGGAGTTGAAAAGATAATGTATAATCTGTCCCATGAGCTTGAGCTTAATGTTCCTAGATCCATTAGCACCACTGCGGCGTGTTACCATTTACTCAAGAAAGAAGAGTTTAATACATCAATGGTGATGAAAATGAAAGGGAAAACTATAACGGAACACATAGGGGAACACACTAAGAAAGCATAGAACATTCCATTGCACACGAGGACACTAATGCTTTGATACCATTTGTAATTCTTCGACCCGGATTTGGGCTACTGCTAGGTCAACCTGAACCCCAGTCAAGGTGTTTAAGGGGGAGTGCAAAAGTACAATTTTATTATTTAAGAAAGTCCTTTAATTTGCACCATTTCATAAGGAATGGAATGTAATTCAACAAGATTTAATTTAAGAGATAGGTTATCGCTCTAAGTAATTATGTTAATTAGCAAGATTTATTTAGGAAAATTCTGTTAAATCCATCAATGCTAATAGAAAGGAAAATAAACCATAAAACTCTTGTATTATTACTGTGGTAGAGCTCTAACGACGATTCATTCCCTTTGGAGTCTTACCAACGTCCTTGCTAGAATCCTTATCGGAATTACCTATGGGTGGGGGTTTTAACGTAAAAAGTAAGGGGTGAGCAAAGCACTCAGCAAAGTGGGGAGTACTAACAAATACATTTTTATAAGAAAATATTATACATATAACATTTATTTTAGCAATTCCAAAAACATTATTGTTTAATGAGTATAAATGCAACTACTATGCAATGCAACCGAGTGATGTGCTCATACCCACACTTGTCCATTTTACACAAACGTTTCGCATAATTAGAGGCCATTTAATCATCTTTATCCATTAGTATCCATTTTACTATTTCCATTAGGTTGTATTTCTTACATTTCCTAAGCACAACCTTATTTATTTTCATTTTCATCATTCTATTATTAGTATTATCATTTTCTCCGAACTTACCAAATAAATGAATGTTTTAACGGGCTCCACACCGCCAGCTATGCTACAATATAATCTGGCCAATGATATTAAGCTTTCATCCCAAGGCTCCGAGCCCTTCTTAATTCTTTTTTGGTTGCATCCGAGTCCATATTAATGTGTTTTTAACATTTTATCAAATGTCCACATTATTCCACTGTTCTTATAATTTTCACGGTTCACATTTACATTTCGCACCGTTTTAATTTCGTTTCATTCATTTCATTAGTTTTTCACCAAACCAACCAATAAGGTCAAATGAGGAAGTCCAACCACTAGGACCCTCTATTTCTCTAAAATTACCATTTTACCATCCATTTTTTCAACACGTTGTCAAAAGAATATTTTCATCATTATAACATTATAAATTATCATTTTATGTCCAAAAACCATATCTCATCTTTTTTCTTCAAGAAAGTCCCATTTCTTCATATTTCTTTAACAAGAATTGCATTTATTGTTATGAAAACCATTTTTACCAAATGCCCATTTTAGCCATATAGTCACATATTGTCCTAGACATTTATTCCTCCTTTTATCAACACTTTATAACATATTTAGGGTCTGAATTTGCAAACTTTCATATTTCAACTTGAAACCCAGTTTAGTCTTCATTTATCATGTTTGTATGTCCTCTACTAATACACTACACGATTCTACAAATGTGAGGATGGATTTCAACCTAGAAATCCCATAATATGAGTTTTATACATGATATTAACATGGAATAATATTTTATCTCCATATTCATCATATTTTAAGATTAAAATGATGCTTGTTCTTCAAAAATCCATTCAAGTTTAGTTCTCTTTACAACTTATATTTTCATAAGAAAACTTTAACTAAACATACTTGATAATAACTTTGAAAGATTGTCTACATTCTATCATGCATCCTAACATGTAGCTTAGGTTTAAACTTAAAACATAGTGAGGAAAACCCTACCTTGAATTTGAAGAGGAGAACCTTGGAAGATGATGACTTGAAAGCTCCTAAAAACTTAAGAACAATTCTTTAACCCATCTTCTTTCTTGGACAAGCCTTGAAATGGATCTTACAAGCTTGAATATGGAGAGAATAAGCATTGGAATTGAGGTATAAACATTAGAGATGGGTGGAGTAAGGGACTTCGAAATAAAGGTAGAGATTGAAAATCTTATGGAAAAGTGTTGGAATTACCCCCCCCCCCCCCCAAATCACTCTATCTATCTCTTAAATATACCCTAAACCTCCTAGACTTTGACCCTTGGTCCACTAAAAACCTTTGACCCATTTGAACTGCTCTATTGGGAGATTAATAGATTAAATGATTAAACGGTACTCATCGTGACAACACATTTAGATTGTAAAAATTTGTATTTTCTGCAGTCTCTTTTGAAAGAGACTAGACCTCATTCAAACAAAAATAAATCTTGTTCAAACAGGGTTCCAACGAGGATCTAACAAGGCTGGTAAAGAGAACATGTGATTTTTATTCAATGCTCGTTTAAAGAAGTTTTTCTAACGATATTTGAATCTCGTTAGAATGACTTATACTTTTATTCGAATGACCCAAAACTTTTCTTATTTAAATTTTAGTCCATTCAATCCCGTTTTAATTTCACAAAGTCCACAAGAACAATTCAAAATAGACAAACATCTGTTATATTAAGTTCATGGACAATAGGCATGCAAATTAAAGGTCAAGGATGTACAATTTTGGGCATGGGCATCATAAGTTTAATTGTATATACAATTTTATGGCATCCCTTCGAAACATCAACCAGATCATAAGAACAATAATGAGTAATTCTAAGACACAGATTCTAATATTTGGCTTACGGCCATGAATATCGAGATTCTTTCATTATATTTGAATCAGGTATGAAAAATTTTAAACTTACCAGATAGGATAAAACCAATCAGATGCATTATGATGTATAAAAAAGAGGTGGGAAGGTGGAAACCTTAAAGGCAAGGTTTGTCACGAAAGGATTTACTGAGAAAAAAGGGATTATTTATGAGTAAACATTATACCCGATAGTCATGATAATGTTTGTCCTGATTCTATTATCCATTATCACGCATCTTAATTACAGGATTTGGCAAATGAATGTTAAGACTACATTCTTGAACATGAGTCTTGGATAATTCATCTATATCATGCAACCCAATGGATTCATAATAATTGGTCATGAAAGCGAAGTGTACGAACTTAAGAGGTCCATTTATGGACGTAAGCAAGCATTACAGTTTTTTAACATATATTTTGTCTAGGAATTAAAAATCATGTGGTTTTGATAAATTCCCTTATGAAACTTGTGTGTAAAAGAAGCATGACATAAATGGGGTGGTATTTTCAATACTCTATATGGATGATATTATCTTCATAGATAATAATGTGGGTATCTTATGTAGAATTAGTATGGTTTTCTATCTAGTTTGATATAAAGGACTTAGGAGAAGTCAAATACATCCTTGCTATTAAGTTTTTGCGAGATCAAAAAAATAGGTTGTTGGTCTTATCCTAAGGCACTTATATTGATAATATGCTCGCTATGTTTAGCATGCTAGTATAAATACCTCGATCCTTAATTAATGTCTACCTTTTCAAACACCATCATCCTGAAATCACACTAGGGCCAAAACATAAATCCCCTAACTTTAGGGGAGGTTCTACACACGCACACACATACACACAAAAAAAAAAACACAAACACACACACACACTCTAATCAAACTACATGGGCCAATCAATAAATAGTCAAAAACATAATCCAAAAAACCTAATTGATGAATATACCCCAGTTTAACCCTTTAACTGAATGATTAAAGACCAAATATAACGCATGTTTGAAGCCCAAATATACCGAACGGTTGAATCCATGTTTGATCGCATCTTCAAAAATCCTCATGTCATGATTACATATCTTTTCATTCAACTACACAGTTGTTCAATCAACCACATGATTGATTTAGGTTAAAACATGTCCTATAAAACTTTATGATACCTAATTAAACCCTTAACCTTTAAAAGACTTTTAAACCCCTTTAAGATCCCTCGAACAAGAAAAGAGACTCTTCGACTGGACTCAAGCCTCAAACATATTGATACTTAGTTCCATAGACCTCTACCATTCACAAAGATCAACTAGAGTACTATACCAGACCTTACTTGTACATCCTCCTTATATTAAGGGAAAATCATTCTATCATGCCTCCCTAAGTTGGCTCAGAGACTTCAGAATCAAGGTTCCGTCAGGTTTGAAGCCCAAAACAAACTCCAGTCTAAGGGATAATCTACTTGAGGGGGCCGCTTATCACTCAATAGAGCCTTCTCGACCAGTCTAGAAAAGTAGGTAAAAAGAAGAACACTACTCCACCTACCACCACAAATTAACTCCACTTGCATTAAAGGTTATCATTAGCATTTAATGTACCCAATAACCACCTTACACCGCCTATAAATACGTTGCCTACACTGCATCTCTCTCTTAGAACTGTTAGATCTCAAATATGTCAAAGTCATGTTATGACAATCCACTCGTTCTCTCTTTAAGAGTTGACCCATAAATAAGAAGCTAGTACAAGGTTAATAAGGACCAGTATTGAGAATTAAAAGATATTAGGGCATGTAAATAGTAATACTTACAAGAGTTCTATAATTTTATAAGTGGTTACACTCCATTCCATACTCTCGACCCACTGTCATGGACTTATATTTATGATTTGGACCAGTTCCATTGCTTAAACAATTTTTATATGTTGTAGAGACCTAAATTAGTACCTTAGTACCCTTAGAGTAGTCACGTAGTTAGTTGCTAGGATCCTCTATGTTGTTAACAAATCCTACAAGACCTCAGACTCTCTTGACAGCTAGACTGTAATAATTAATTTATAATCTAATAAACCAATGGAATACCTTTGAAAATGTGCATAGGATCCAAATTTGAGGTCTAAGCCACTTTAAACCATTCTCTCTTACTTTGACATATTTCTCCTCCAACCCATTTGAGGTCCAGAGGGGAGAACTTATGGTTTTAAAGTCACTTATGTTTTCAACACCCATCAGTTTGGTGTTTATGGGAAAGACAAGTTACGTACCTCTCACACACATATCTCGCCGTCTTTGAGATGTCAACTAGTATTAATATGTATCGCTTGGAGTAAAATCCTAGAAAAAAGATCTCTCCCTAGGAAAATGAGACATAAAATTACTGAATGTGGACACTTTAGATCCGTGAGATGAAAAGAAATTGCAAAGGGGTGATTTTATCAAGGCTCTAATCACCGTGTGCATAGATGCGGAGTATCTAATTAAAGAACTCTAGATTAGAATTGTCCTCCTCAGAAGAGAACGTATCCAGTTCCTAAGGGAAAATAAAGACTTCTTCAATTTGTCCGACATGATCGGGGTGGATCCTGAAGTCATGGTCCTCCACCTAATCATGGACCCAATCATAGACAAAGTTTGATAAAAAAAAGAGGTTCTTTGTCCCGTAAAGAAATAATGAATTCGTAAAAAAGGTTGACAAACTTTTGGCCTCCACAGGCCCAAAGACCCTAGCCTATAAGGTTTGTGAGCAAGGATGCTTCTAAACAATGTTGGGTAAGGAAACCAAGGACCTGGTGCAATTTTGCAATAAGTGCAAGATATTTTCTCTTATTCAAAATAATCCAATAGAGAAGATGGATTCGATTCTATATACATGGATATTTTCTTAATAAGATATGTATTTTGTAGGACCTCTACCTCTCAGCGGGAAAAAAATAAGTTTTTCATAGTGTCCATCAATTACTTCTCAAAGTGGGATGAGGTTGAACCCTTAGCCACCACCATTGAGATGAAGACCACCAACTTTATTTGGAATAAAATCATCTGTAGGTTTGTCCTACCTAAATCCATCATCTTAAACAATGGCAAACAATTTGAAAACCGAAGATTCAGAGTGTTATGCTTAGGCTATGTCATAAGCAATCATTGTTCATCCCTAGGCCACCCTAAATCCAATGTCCATGTTAAGGCTAATAATATGACGACTTCCATAGTTTAAAAAAGAGACTAGAGACACCAAGGGGTTGTAGGACGAAGAACTACCCAACATTTTGTGGGATTAGATGACCATAGTCAGAGGTACAATGGGAGAAACTCCATTATCTTTTACATTCAATACTGAGGTTGTGATCCCCATTGATGTTGAAATACCCACACAAAGGGTATGTCAGTTTGAAACATGTGATAATGAAGAAAATTTAAGGGTATCTCTAAAAGAAACAAGATACGTTTCACTGGTCAGGATGGTATCTGACAATAAAAAAACATCCTCCTACTTCAATAAAAAGGTCCTCCATAGGGAGTTGAAAGAGGGAAACCTAGTCCTAAGGGTGGCCTATTTCGTAACCAATAATCCAAGTAAATGAAAGCTACATTTCAAATGGAGGGACCGTATATGGTAACCAAGATTGCGAGACCTAGGACTTATTACCTTAAAGACAAAGAATGATAAGAGATCCATCATGCATAGAATATAGAGCACCTCAAGAAATCTATTAGTGATGTATTTAATATCTCAAAGGAATCAAGTGATTTTTTTTCCTCATAATGTGATGTACATGAGAATTCTTTAAGAGTTACAAGAAATTCAACCTTGGATCTAGGAAGCTAAGGTCTTATGACTCATAATCTAAGTTGCAAGGACTTTAGCCTTGGATCGAGGTTTAATCTAAGGTCTCAGAACCCCCTATTTAAGTTATAAGGATTTCAGCCTAGGCTTAAGACTAACAGTCAAAGGTCTTATGACACAAAAAAGAATACTATCATCAGGTTTAAACAACCTAAAAAGTCTACGTACACATAAAGACTAAATGGATTATTTATATCTCCATCCATAATTCCAAAAGGATGTGGTATAACGGACCATAAATAACCCATTTCTTTGCCTCAAAACGTGTCATTTTCCATGAAATTATACAAAAAAGAGATGGAAAATTCTTAAACTTTACACCTCATAGACATAATGAAAAAAAAAAAAATTAATTTTTTTTGTGGGGGTGGGGGTGCCTAAGTGTTCAAATTCAAAAAACTGTCCAAAACTTCATTTCTTTTAAGTTCAGAGGTCCTAGACCCATATAAGGACTTCAGATTACAAAATATTTCAGTCTAGAGGTCTCAAAACCTTATAATGACTTCAAACTTTTAAATGTTTTATAAGTCCAGAGGTCATATACCCTTATAAGGACTTTAGATTAGAAAAAAATCAGTTTGGGTGTCCATACCCTTATAAGGAATTCAAACTTTCAAATGTTTTATAAGTATATAGGTCCTAGGCCCTTTTAGGGACTTCAGATTATAAAATATTTCAGTTTGAAGGTCTCATGCACTTATATGGACTTTAAACTTTCAAATGTTTTCTAAGTTTGGAGTTCAGAGACCCTTATAAGGACTTCAAATTATAAAAAAATATTAGTCTGGAGGTCTCAGACCCTTATATGGACTTCAAGCTTTCAAATATTATATATATTCGGAGGTCCTAAACCCTTATAAGGGCTAAAGATTATAAAAGCTAAGTCCGAAGGTCTCAAACCCTTATAAGGACTTCTAAATTTTTAAATTTTAAAATATTTACTTAAGTTCGGAGGTCTAATGACCCTTTGTGGGACATTGACTTACATTGTTTGTAAATTCGGAGGGCGTAAAACCATTATAAGGATTTCAGAATTCAAAATTCTTCCAAGTTTAGAGGTCTTAGGACCCTTTGCAGGACTTGGAATTCAAATTTTCTTAAAGCCTAAGGTCTTAGGGTTTTACTTTGGAACACTCACACTAAACATTCTTGGGGGGGTAAGTGTTTGAACAAAAATTATGGGCTTCCAGTCTCATAAAATCACAGGTACAAAAAATTCCAAGGTTATAAGGCTTAACATCCCACTTGAGAACCTCAGTCTGGGTTTCGATAAATCGTGCAAGTATGAAACTGAGGTCTTATGGACCTTGAATATACTTTAACAACTTTACTTACCCAACTCTCTTTCTTAACTAAGGAATCTAAGTTGGACTAGTGGTATATCACATACAAACCAGATCTCATACATCTCAAAAAGTGCATATAATTCCTCATCAAAGCAAAAAGTAATAGCATAAAAGACTGAAAGAAAACACATTCCCATTGAAGATCAACTTTCATTGCAAATCGAAGATTGAGAAATTACATACAATGGGCCTCTGCCAATCAATAGTTAAAACAATTACAATAGAGCTATTCGAGGCTTAAAGCTTTGGGATATATGGAAGCTTGCATTTATGACAGAAATGAAGGCGTATTCCTTAGGCTTCTTGGGGTTTCCTTCATCATCTGATCACTCCCCACCTGATCTAGGGGCCTCAATAAACAAACCAAAAATGTCACCTCAGGAAATAAACTCTTGACCTTCGCCCCACAAAAATTAAATCTAGGTCTATTGTTATAAAATAGACACTTCTTGGCATCCACATTCCTCTTAAAAGTAAAGTGAATTTCCCATACAGAGATAAATAAAGAAATGAAACCCAATCATGTTCTTCCCGAAGCTTCTGGCCCTTAGAGGTCAGTTCCTTCATCATAACATAAACTTTCAAAGGGACTGTGTCAAAATATTCACTTCACCATCGACATGAAGAAGTTTTTGATTCAAGCCTTGGAACTCATCCTTCCATCCCCAAAGATTCTCCGATATTTAAAAATGCTCAATTTTTCCAAGGGCATGAAGTTTCTCTACCTCCTCGAGGGAGTCTCTTATGGAGGCTAGCAGGGAAGCATTATACCTTATATTCTTGGTATCTAAAAGTCCATCCTTCTCTTAGATAATGAACCAAAATGTGAGAGCTTCTTCTCTATCCTAAGGATGTTTGCCTCCACCCTCAAATCATTAATGTTCATATCTAGATCCATCCGGGTAAGGGTATATCCCTTTGCCATCTAAATTACCTTATTCAACCATTTGTTTCAATCAAGATAATCACGCAGAAGAGCCTCAGTCAGGTGCTAAGACTACAAGAATATAAGGATATGTAATAATAAGGGCACATAAGGTAAAAGAAGTGAAAAAACTAGAGTAACTTTGAAGATACCTTCCCCAGTAAGTGAATTAGCTCATCAACATTGACAGAGGTCTCTCGAGTCCTCAACTTGGACATATCATTGGAGAATATTGTCTTGGCACTTAAGTGTAGGGAATCCACCAGGAAAGCATAAGAGTTAAATTCCATAATAGAAAGAGGTAGGGAATACCTCTCGTCGATAGCTAACCCTCTGAATGGATAAGAGTCTCATCACCCCTCTTCAGAAAATATCACCTTCTCATTTCCTTTGCTCTTTGAGAATAGGGGTTGCAAGTCCCTTGGAATAGAAGAATAGCCTTAGGCTTCCCCAAGAGTTCTACCTACCCTAAATGATTCTTGTTACAAGGGAAGGGTTTTGATCATAGGTCCTTCTCTATACTTCTTATACGATTCAACATTAGGACCTTTTTTTGTGTTGGGTTTCAAATTCTTAATAACAAGGGAACTTTTCCCCAATGGTAGTAGAAACTTCAGTTTAATTATACTTAGAAAACTACCTCATCATCCTTTTTTCTTCCCATTTATTCACTTATCCAATCATATGGGAAAAGAATTATCAATTAGAGCAATCGAGGTAAAGGAGAAAAATCAACAAAAAAGTCAAGGTAAACCACTTACTTAGTTGATATCGTTCTTTATTGGAGTCCAATAAAATGTCCCCCTCAACTATTACAAGAATCTTAGATCAACCTTGGGTTTGACATTCTTCACTGAAAACCTTAGGGACATCATACACTAATTTAAGAGAAATTTTCCTCTTATGAGAAACCTCGGTCAGAGGCTCGAACCCCAATACTTCCCTCACCAAGATCTTGGGAGGTGGAAGGGAATATTTTAAGATCATAATCTTGGGCTCAAGACCTTACCCACTGCCAAAGAGGGGCTTAGATATGATGATGGTCACAAAAGGATAGAGACTAAATTCAAGGCCAAATATGTATCCTCCTTTTCTTACTCAAAAGGTTCAGCAACCACCCTAAATAAAACCAAGAAGATTAGTAAGATATGTGCACAAGTCAGGCCCCAAGATTAAGTTCCCAGCACAAAGGACATCAAAGGCCTACCTAAAGCTGAGGGGGTACACTAGAAAGTGGGGTAATCTGATGGTTCATCGGGATCAGAGGTGGATCAAGCACTACTCATGAATAAGAACTTCTTTCTCTAGTACTGGGGGAAATATGCTCATCCTTTGCGAAGGAGGTAATAGCTCTTGGGGGGAAATATTTCAATCCCCTATCCTTTGGCTTGACCTTTTTTAATACCTGGTATCCCCCAAAGGATTGGGCCAATATCATTTCTCACTCACCACCACTAGCCACCCTAAAGGCCAGGATTATGGCCATCAATGATGTCCAAGACTTAGCCACCAGTTGAGAAGGAGTAGTTCAATAGATCTCAGACTCATTATCATCGAAAAAGGTAGAGGGAATATGGCCCCATGCCATAAGAAGCATTCATTGAAGAATACGTACCGTGCGATCAAAGAGCAAGCCCTTTCATCAAACATGACAACCCTACTAATAACGGAGTTAGGTATTTGGTAAACCCTTATGATATTCACTAGGTCCTGATCGATAATTTGAGAGGCGTAATAAAACCAACCAATGAAGTTTGGGTCATTTACCCCCCAAGCACAACTACTTAAGGGTCCTAGTACTTCCCTCTTTAATCAATGGATTGGAAATATGAGGGATCATAACAAAATTTTGAGAAAGGAAACAGTTGAAGCAGATTTATTTGATAAAAGAAAGGGAAATGTTATACATTCAATATCGTCCAAAAAAGATTCTTATAACCTCCAAAGGAGGGCACTTCAATCTATTTATTCACATCAATTATCTCAATTGGTTAAGTGCTCCTTCCTGTTGCCAACACGAATATTTTAATAGCAAATTAAAGACTTATCCCTATCTAAATTAAAAGGATAAGTGTTTTCCTTTTCAATTTTTGAAAAAAATATAAGGGTTACTAATAATACCTTGTCAAACCCTTCATATGCCAAAATCTCAAACGTCTTCAAACACCTTTGGGCAAGGAAAGAGGCTCCCCAGCAAGCCACGGCCCTCGGGAAGAATTCTTCTTCGCACGAGAGGCCTCGGTTGCTCCTCAGATAAAGCCATGATATTATAGCAAACCTTGATCAATCATACTTTCCCAAATAAAGGTTAGTTGTTCCAATATATTCCCTCCAGCAAGCTCAGAATCCTCGACGTCAAGGTCTCCTTATAATTGTTACCCCCAACCAACCTCAGATTGAGGGTTAATGGCCTCTAGGGGTCACCGAAACTCACTCCTAGTATTTAGTTACATGTTTTACTCCAAGATAAATTCTGAGTAACTCCATGATCTCTTCATCCCATTGAATCTCTAGTAGTTCTCCTGTAGGCTTCCTGACAGAGCCGGTAAAAAGAAGAACACTTTCTACCTACTACCACTATCCAACTCCACTTGTATTGAGTATTCTCGTTAACAATTAATGTTCTTAATAACCAAGTTACTTCACCAAGAATTACTTTTTCCTAACACTCTCTCTCCCTCCTAACACCGTTAGACCTCATAATTGTCAATGTTGTGCCTTGACAACCCACCCATTCTCTCTGCAAGAGTTATCCTATAAATAGGAAACTAATTGAAGGGGATCAATATATAAACTTAAAAAGAGATTATAATACTCAATAAATTAAACTCACAAGAGTTCTAATATTATACAAGTGCTCTTACCTTAGTTTACAGCCACAACCTATAATTACATGCCCATATTTATATTTAGACCAACTCCATTGTTCATACACTCTTTACATCTTCCAAGGCCCCTAAAAAATTACCTAATTACTCTCATAGAAGTCATTCAGTTACTTACTAGGGTCCTCTATACCATTGACAAAGGCCGTGCAACCTCAGAGTCCCTTAACTAAAGCTAAAGGGGTCTCTTAGACTATAATACGCTACTACATTCTAATAAATAGGCATAAAACATTTGTACAGTGGACATAGGACCATCTCCTGAGGTTCGAATCATTTTAAACATTTGTCTCACACTTGACACTTCTCTTCTCTTACCCATATGAGTTCCAAAGGGGATCACCTATGGGTGTAGAGTCACCTATGATTTTAACACTTAATAGTAAATATATCCAAACCTCAAGTATTCATCAACGAAAGTGATGAAGTACTCGTAACCACCTCTTAGTCGGTAGTCATAAGAACACAACAATCATAATGAACTAGTTCCAACACATATTTGTCTCTATAACCCTTTCCTGTGTACGGCCTCTTGATGCTTTCAACCTCTAAGAAGGATTCGCAGACTTAAAGTTCGTCCTTTTCTAATGAACTTAATTGTCCATTTAAAACCCGTCTTTGAATTTTTTTCATATTAATATTACTCAAGTGTAAAAGCTAAATATATCTTTGGTCTAACTTAGAGGGTTCCATTCTCTTTATTTTATTTCCATTTAATTGTGAGACATACCTTATAATATAAAGATCATTTTCCAATGAACTAGAATAGATAGTAGATTTGTCATTTTTAATTAAAAAAAACATCATTAAAATAGAGCAAATATCCATTCAAATCTAGTCTAGAAACATAAATCAAATTTCCTCTATTTCTTGGAACATATAAACAATATATCCCTATTAACTTATTATCTTCACCAAAATTTAAACTAAATCTCCTATTGCTACTACTTTTTCCTAGTTATGATCGCACATGAACATAAACATTTCTCCGTAGCTAAGCTCCATAGTTACTTGGAAGCCCTGCAAGGAATTGCAAACATGATTAGTGGTACTCAAATATACACACCAGGTACGGGTAGATTTCACCATAAACATATTACAGTGACAAATGAGAAGTTACTGTTTCCATTCTTCTTTGCTAAGAAGACTGGGCACTACTTCTTCCAATGTCTTAACCGTTTATAGATATAATATTATCCTTTTGGCTTCTTACCTACCCTGTGATGCTTAAAAATAGTTTTGACCACCATCGGTTATGTTTGAGACGTTCCCGTCTTCTGATTACCTTGTGAGACAGATGAAGATGCAGCAACCTAAACCACACCCTTAATCTTCATGATATTCTCCACAACATGGAATTTTTTAAGTAGTTGGGCCCAAGAGTAATCAAGCCTGTTCATAGAATATTTTTGAAAAAACTATTTAGTGGAATCCTGTTGTGATTGGAAGACAAAATCAATTTACATTTCCCTATCGATTTTATATCCAATCACCTCTAGTTCTCCCAAGATGGAAACCATCTTAAGAATTTGTGCACGTACTGGACTAACCTCTAGCATATTAGTGCTAAGCATTCTTGCCCAAGAATCTATCCTTGTGACATAATTTTGATCCTCAAACATATCCATGAGGTTCAAAATCATGTCGTAAGAGCGTGACATGTGCTAATGCAAGAACATCAACTCATTGGGCATGGAGGTTGTAAGAGGTACTTTAGATTATAGATGGAGGCATAACCCATTTTGAAGTATGGTGATGATAAGTTAATTGGCTAAAACCTTGGATTAGTGATAAAACATGCAAAAAGTAGTAATGAACATGCAAAAAGACAAATCTAATGAAGATAAGATTCAGTTTAAACTCACAAATCTCTCGTGTATAACTCAAAAAGTAGTAATGAACTTAGAAGTAACTTAACTGGAGGGAGAGAGAAGTAAGAACCCTAAATACACCTTGGCAGGTATCCAAACACACTAACCACCTACAAGAATATCTAGAAAGTTATTAATGGCTTCTTAATAACTGACAATGGTGGATGAATGCGACCTCTGGTTTGTAATAAATCTCTCTGCTGTGTATTCTCTCTAGCAATAACTTCTTAAACTCTCAAAATATTATCCTCTCCTCAGGGGTGGTTGGGGTCCTTAAATAGCCCCTCACACCATCCCCGAGGCAACTCAGTAATTAAAGACTATTAAAGACCTCCCTTATGCTTTATGTCACAACATTAAATGCCTGATGCACTAGTTGTCTCCACGTCATAAATATTAAATGCTAAGACATTCCTTTTTCCTAACCACTACGTGTTAGGGGGCTGTTATCGCAGAGGTGGCTCACCAACTGCCTAACAACCCTAAATACCATGGTGGTTTACTCAAGTGCAGGTCTGTCATTGTTTATCTGGCTAGTGACATCACCTATAATAGATGTGACATTAAGTAGAGGGCTGTTTGGTTCATATCTCAACGCCCGTTGGAACTCCAAGATGCTTCACCCGAGGTTCCACGATCAGGGTTCTTCGGTGTTTTACCAGGTGTATCTAAGATGGTTGGGACGAGCCCCAATGGTGCCTCACTTATCAATTATCCAAACCAAGTCCCTCTAAAGTTCCCACGGTGAGGTCATTCGATAGAGCATGAAAACTCTCTCAGGCCCTGCCAAGCCTAGTCTCTCGCGAGTACCGTTTGACCTCACACTAAAACTCATTATTATTCTCGTTACATCATTACAACCGTTATATCTTACAGTCAATATAAACAAAGATACAATATGACTAATACAACAAGCTAAACTACAAGTTATCACACTGAGCTGCCACGGTGCCTTAATCCCCAAAACACTATTGCTAATGTGTAATTATTTCTAATATTCAAAATTACCTTCAAGCCTCCTCTACATTTGCCCCATTCGTGGAGAGGTTTGTTGGAGCAAGGAACGTCTGCACGAAACTTCTCAAACCGACGGAACTTCTCTGTGTGAATTTTTTTTTGGCCTCCTTTCCTTCATTAGAACCACAGCGTTATAATCTCCAGGAAAAAGTAAAAATTCTCCCCAATGTACCTGAGCCGAAGCACTACGACTTGTTGGGGCTTTATCGAAGGGACATCGCCACTTTTTCCTTATACCGCGTTTCAACTATTCTAGCTTTACTATTATTTAAAATTCTCTCGAAAGGGATGCTAACCTTCTCAAATACTCATTTTGATTCTTGGCAAGTGAGATTCTCCCTTGCAATGCCTCACTATGTTCAAAAAAGAAGAAATTATCCCCGATGTAGTTGTGTCACCATTTGAACAACGTTTTAACTTGTGACGAGGGGACATCGTAGCTTTTTTGAACCGTTGGGGCATCTGTTCCGTTGGGCGTTATTGAATAAGTGTGAAAACAATTTTGGAGCCCAAGCTCAAACTTGCTGGAGAAGGCAACCCCTTATGTTCCCTAGGTGTCGCTTCGTAAGTGAGGTGGCACTGTCTTTTTAACTGTCAGAACACTTCCCGAAGTGCCACGTTTGCATTTGAAATGATTATAGGCAGCTGCGCACGTACGATGGTGGGAAACTCAAAAGACAGGTTTTTAAAAGCTTCAAACATCTCTTTTATTTCAAAACCCTTCTATTTCCTACACCATCTTCAAGGTCCCGTATTTTTTAGAGAGAGAATGTTTGTGCCAATTCTATGCGAACTCCATTATTGCCTGATTCTTTTTTAGCTTCTTCCTCCACTCATCCTTTATGCCACCGCATGTGGTTGTGCCACTCCACCTTCATTCCCAAACCTTATTCTACTAAGATTTTTCCTTACCTCGTTGTTGTCTGCAATGGCCTCCTCCATCCACACTTCCGCACCTTCCACCAGTGCGCCACCTGTCATCTCTGAAGCCACCACCGTCTCACGCGTCGCTACCCTGGACGCTGCTCGTCAGGAGAAACTTCGCTTCTATCGTCGGGCCCCCATCTGAAGTTGCAAGGTTATAAGATATTAGTTTAATTCGTGGAATACACACATGCAATCCAATTTAAAATTAGCTAAGAAGAGATATTCTCCAATTTTAATTTGTGAAGCAGATTCAGAAGTCCGCAAGAACAAATTTCAATTAATGCAACGAGATTGATAACATGGTTAATTTAAATAAAATTATTCCAATTTTATCCATTTTATCCTAATCATACATCTAGGTGATTTAATAAAGTAAATTATGAAAATCCCAACCACAACGCGCCAATGTACGAGGAAAACCTAAATGGGAAAAACCTCGAACGGCTGGACCTAGACAAAATCCACTACAAAATAGGTTTTACAAGAGACTCAAAAGACTTACAAACATTGACTCACTCAAGACATGCTTATGCCGTCCTCGACCTCCAAATTTGTAGTACGCAAATCTCCAACACGTTGCTCGACACTCCTCGTGTCGAGGTATCCACCGAAGCCCAAAACCACCGTTGCCACTAAGCTTGAATGCAGAGATCCACCGCAAACTTACTTGTTGAAAGTCAAGATGATTGGGTTTTGTTTAAAAGTTGATAATGGTGTTGGAGTCTGATTTTACCAAAGAGAGGGAAGTTATGAAAAAATGCTCTTTAGAGAATAATAAACTTTCTTAGCTTTTGAAACTCATTTTCATCCATGTGATATAATTGAAAAAGTAGTGGACCAAAACAGTTGTGGGAAAATAACTGCTGAAAAATATATTAAAAAATTCAGATCTAGCAGAACTCATTCGAACGACTTGTCATTTGAACGAGTTATCTAATGAAATTCTAGTATCGAATTAGATAGGTCGTTAGAAATCTCGTTCGAACGAGATCGTTCAAACGACCTTTCTAACGAACTTCTAACGAGTTTCCACTATAGTCTGGGGAATGTCGTTAGATCCAGGTCGTTCGAATGACCTGGATAAAACTTCGAACGAGATTTCTGATTTTGCAATAAACTGTTCAAATTAATTTCAAAGATAGTTCTTTATGAAAAATACTTATTTACGAACATTTATCTATATGAAAATTTCTTTATTAAAAAAAATACTCCAACACATAAAATTGATTTTGGTTATATACCTTTTTGGAATAGCGAGCATGGAGTGCATATTGATGACGCGTGAACTTAGGATGCGATGCTTGAATCTTTACGTTGTATGATGCTTGATGAAGAATGACTCAAGATTATTTTGTCCAATGGAATATAGCCAATAAAACAAATGACTCGATTGAAAATTTGACCTTACAAATCTCCCCCTTTGTCTATTCCGGGACAAAACAGAAATAAAAATAAATAAATAAAAAGACTGAATTTGCTAAGCCAACCTTCAAGCCGATTCTAAAGCCCGTCCCAAAAACTCAAAAAAAAAAGACAGACTCAGTGACACGACTGACGATGCTGCAGGAGAGTAGGAGATGTATCCTACACACATGAAATAACAAATTCATAAACGCATGGGGAAGTAGAGAATGTGACATATATACAACAATGAGTTAGCATAAGTTTTGAATAGTAAATGAACTTCCCTTAAACTATGCATAAGTTGAATATTAAGAAATTAACTCCCTCTAAATTTTAAAATCCCATTAATTAATACAACTCCCCCTAAATATGAATTCTTCTTCTAAATTTGAATTCCCATTAATTAATGTTTCTCCCCCTTTTTGTCCAGAAAAGACAAATGGATGAAGAGCCTGCATGTTAAAAGATAAGGGAGATAACAATAGACAATAAATCCAATAATAATAATGGACAAAGGAAATAACATAAAAATGCATTAATCAAGAAGGGAAATGCCAAATATTCAAGGTGCATACAACATAAGGAAAAAGAAATCCAACCCAAAGGAAACAATAAAAGTAATAAAATATCCACTCATCATCACCAGTACATGGAAACACGAAAGTAAAAACAAAGTACATCAAGGGGCAGGGGCATCATGCGGAGTATCATCGGGAAGAGGGTCGGAGCCAAAACTGGATGAGCCTGCACCGCGGCGCATCTCCATACGTTGAATGGAATCAAGATGCTCTAACAGAAGAGAGTCTAGACGGGCCCGGGCTTTATCTCTGCGTGCTTGAGCCTCCTGCCAACGAGCTTGTGCCTCGCGGTCCTGCTGGATAGAAACTAAAAGCTCCTATAAAAACGCCCTGTCTTGACGTCTATCCTCCTGAATCTGTTCAACCTAGGAACAAACAAACAAAACATTCTTCGAATCGACGGGTGCAGGAACATAGGAAGAGGAGGGGCCATGGATAGAGAGAGAGGGTGCGGGACGATTGGGGGCAGGGTGAGTGGAAGTGGCAGAGTGAGAGGAGGTGGAGGGAGTGAGGTGAGGGGTATCGGGGGGCAAATAACCACGAGACCGGTTGACCGAGGACATGTCAATGGTTTGATATTTGATGACAGGGATATCTATGGATAGGCGAGGACAGCTGGCGACAAGACAAAATCGGTTAATGATAGTCGTAAAGGGGAGGGCTTGGCGAGCGGGACTGGAAAGGAGGATCCTAACCGTCCGAATGACACTAAAAATGAAGGCGGGGAGGTCAATGTCAACCCAAATGCTAATGGAAAACATAAGGTTCACGTGTTGTTTAGTTATTTGGGTTGTGTTCGCACGTTGAATAAGATAGGCACACACGATCCAATTAAGGACCATAAAATCAGGATGTAAATATTTGTGGAAGATTCTGACAGTGCCGGGAGGGAGGAACCTAAAAACGATGCTTATAACGAGGGAAGGGTCTGGACGAGTATCGGATGCCCAAGGGAAGGAGGGATTATTGACCCTAGGTAAGGGGATGAGTTGAGCTATAGATTCGGGAGAGATAATAATCTCCCTACCGCTCACCTTAGAATAAATATGATTCTCCTTATCAAGCATTCCAAAATAAAATGCCCGAATGAGGTCGGGAAAAATAGTGTCTGTGAGTGAGAATAGGGGTCCCACCCTAAATCAAAAATCCATGAATGCATAGTGGTGACGTGGAGGGATTGGAGATTAATAATTTTCTCCCGAACAATAGAGCGTGTAGAGAAGCATTGGGTGTGATAGAGAATGTGTGCGGAAAGTGACCCCCAACGTAGCCTAAGGTTAAGAATAGCAGCATTGGCATTGGACTCCTCATGAGAGGAAGAGGAGAGTTCCTCGGGAGAGTCACGAATGCGACGTGGGCGACGGTTACGGGACATGGTAAACTAGAAGGATACTAGAACCTACCCAAACAAAATTCCAACTAAACCACCAATCACACCAACAATCCAACAACCAATCAGTAATAAGCCCATCCGTCGTTAGGAAAAAAAATAAAAATTTAGTTAAGATAAATTCCATGAAATTAAAAACAATTTTAAGTTGAGAAAAACTGATAATATCATGGAATAGATCTTAACCAGGGGCAACACACACAAAATCAGATAAAACAAAAAGGCCCCAAAAAAATGTTTAGATATACACACATTTATATATATGAATGTTGGGTAACAAAGGAAGAAATCATTTTGAAGTGAATAGGTGACCCAATAGCATATATATATATATATATATATATATATATAGAGAGAGAGAGAGAGAGATATATATAAACATATGTAAATGGAGAGCAATGGCAAAAAAATTACCTCGAAGTGAAGAGGGAAACTGCAAACCCAAATCGACAGAGCAAAGGGGTGGAGGAAATGAGGTTTATGGAGAAGGGAAGGGAGTTGGAATCGTGGGTAAAATGAGAGAGTGGGAGAGAAGAATAATGGATAGAGAAGAGAGAGTGGGAAAATGGAAGAGAGAGTGGGAGAAAAATCTGGGAAAAGATGACATGGGAAATCGTGTCAGGTGGAGAGAGAAAAAAGGGGTGAGGTGGCAGATTTTTGGGGAAGAGAAAATGCAGTTTTTGAACCCAGGTCGTTCGAGTGACGTCGTTTGAACGAGGTATTTCGAACGAAGTTCCAGTAGCGGATTGGGAATTTTGTTAAATATATCCTTAGAAGTTTGTTGAACAAGTTATGTCGTTCGAACGACATTTCGAACGAAGTTCCAGTAAGGGGGTTAAAAATTTCATTAGAAATCTCGTTCGAACGAGAATTTCTGACAAAAATCAAAATTTTTAAATAATATAAAATAAAATAGGGTTAAAAAATAGCATAATAATAGGAATTGGTAAGGCCAGAACGATGCCAAAAAGAGAATTTGAAGAGTCCTAGCTTGTGTCAACATATCCAAATGATGGGAGCGAGAATGTAGGGGTGTGAACAATACGAGTGAGAGTTTTTAGCCAAAATAATGTACATGTGTGGAATGCCAAACAATATATAAGCGCAATATTCACTCACATTAGCCTTGAGTAAAAAGGAAATATTATTGAACACTTAAACACGAATGCAAAAAGCATACAAAATAGATGATTCTCTCGCCAATAATGTCACAATGAGAAAGAAATGAATCGATTAAATGTGCATGCCCATTGATCTTCAACTTATATCTCCCATGAGAAACAATAGATTGAGACTATTCTTTTTGAAGAATCAATCAAGCTAATTATTTTTTGCCTTGGCATTATATATCATTTTCAATGCTTTTATTTTAGGCACACAACCGAGAATAGAAATGGAAGCTTTTCACGCAAAAACTTTTATGTTTTTCGCAGTCCATTGCTTGAAACGGAAACCAACCAGAAGAATATAATCATTTTTGCTTCAATCCGGGCAACGGATGATCATGCACAATTTTGATTGCTTATAACAGATGTGATAGGAT
Source organism: Sambucus nigra (assembly GCA_949130495.1). Lineage (NCBI taxonomy): Eukaryota > Viridiplantae > Streptophyta > Magnoliopsida > Dipsacales > Adoxaceae > Sambucus > Sambucus nigra. The sequence goes on along the minus strand of OX422214.1, from coordinate 373,589,710 downwards.
TGAGAAGACAGCACCAAATCTCACTTTGCAAGTACAATGTGAATAAGATGTCCGCAATATTTCGTGAACGGTGTGTGCAAAAAGGCAAAGGTGTGAGGAAATCACAAAAATATATATCATAAAAGAGAATTTTTGTGCACAAGATAAACAAGGTCTGGATTAACCACTCATCGAAGGCCGTGTGGACATGGAAAAAGATAGTGATCCGAATACATCGTCCACAAATCCATATGAACAAAATTTTTGAAAGCTTTTCTAACCATTCCCGTTTTTCCTTGAAAATAAGAGAAAAATATTTTTGAGATTTTGAATAAAATATATACAAAAGTGATCTAGTTCATAGGTATACAAATATACAAGATAAATAACCTAAACTAGATAAACGACGTCAATCTCAATCAATTGAGCAAACCCCAATTGATTTCCTAAGGTTTTCAAACCTAAGGGCATCTAGAGATTTAGTAAAGATATCGGAAAATTGTTGATCGGTATAGACGAAGCTTAGATAAACGATTTTCTCTTCGACCAAGTCACGAATAAAATGTTCACGGATCTTAATATGCTTGGTTCTAGAATGTTGAACGGGAATACGGGGAAATGTGAATTTCACTAGTATTGTCGCAATAGATAGTCATAGTGCCTTGGAAAATACCTTAATCTTCCAACATTTGTTTCATTCAAATGAGTTGAGTGCAACAACTCCCGAAGGCAATGTATTTGGCCTCCGCCGTGTACAAAGAGATAGAATTTTTTTTCGTGCTCATCCATGAGACAAGTGCACTTCCAAAGTTGAAACAACCACCATAGGTACTTTTGCATTCATCAACATCTCCTGGCCAATCGGCATCTGAATATGCCGATAGACAATCATTTGTGTCGAAAGAATACCAAATTCTAAAAGACAGAGTCCCACTAACATATTTGATAATACGTTTAATAACATGTAAATGAGACTCTTTTGGGGCAGCTTGATAACGAGCACAAACTCCTACACTAAAGGAAATATCCAGACGACTAGCGGTTAGGTAAAGTTAACTACCTATCATACTTCTAAAAAGTGTGTGCTCTACATCCTTTCCTTCGGTATCCTTACTAAGTTTAATCGATGAACTCATAGGAGTGCGTGCATATTTAGCGAATTCTAGTTTAAATTTCTTTACAAGGTCTTTAGCATACTTACTTTGGGACAAAAATATCCCACTTTTGAGTTAACGAACTTGAAGACCTAGAAAGAAAGTAAGTTCACCTACCATACTCATCTCAAATTCGTTGTGCATTTCTTCTGAAAAAATTTGAGTATGTTTATCACACGTATACCCAAACACTATGTCGTCGACATATACTTGAGCAACTAGGATACCTTTTTCATCACGGCGAACGAAAAGTGTCAAATCTGCTCCCCCTCTCAAAAATCCACGAGAAAGGAGATAAGAAGTGAGTCTTTCATACCAAGCACGGGGTGCTTGTTTCAATCCATATAGTGCTTTCTTTAGAAAGAAGACATAATTAGGATGTTTTGGGTCTTCTAACCCTTTCGGTTGTTCAACATAGACTTATTCTTGAATAATACCATTTAAAAAGGCACTTTTTATATCCATTTGATACAATTTAAATTGGAGGTGTCATGCTATGGCGAGAAAAGGGCGAACCGATTCTAACCTAGCAACAGGAGAAAAAGTTTCTTCAAAGTCAACACCTTCTATTTGGGTGTATCCTTGTGCAAACAATATAGATTTATTACGAACAATGACACCATTTTCATCCATTTAATTTTTGAAAATCCATTTGGTGCCAATGACATTTGTATTAGATGACCTAGGGACTAATTCCCAAACATCATTTTTCTTAAATTGAAACATTTCTTCTTGCATAGCATTAATCCAATGTTCATCTTTTAATGCTTCTTTAAAGTTTTTAGGTTCAATTTTAGAGGTATAGCGTAGATAGGTAACTTCATTTTATAATTGTGCCCTAGTCTTGACACCTACCTCGGGATCTCCTATAATTTTTTAAGTGTCATGACTTTTACGCACCCAGGGAGTAGGATCCTTTTTCTCAGTAGTTGGAATAACCAAGTCATTTTGAGATTCAATACTTTCAACATTTGACACAACATCACACTCACATGACAAGTCTTCCTCATTATCAATTGATGTGGCTGGAGCATCATCTTTTATGACAACATTAATTGATTCCATGAATTTAGAGCTACTTAAGTTGAATACTGTAAAAGCTCTACTATTTTGAGAATATCCTAGGAATATACCTTCATCACTCCTTGAGTCAAATTTTCCTAGAAGTTCTATATCTCCAAGAATATAGCATGGACTACCAAACACTCTAAAGTAAGACATATTAGGTTTCTTACCCATCCACAATTCATATGGAGTTTTGTTAGTGTTAGGATGCAAATAAACTCTATTTACTGTGTGACATGCGGTGTTAACCGCTTCGGCCCAAAACCCACGGTGCACATTTCTTCCTACGAGCATAGATCTTGCCATTTCTTGGATCGTTCAATTTTTTCTTTCAACTATACCATTTTGTTATGGAGTTCGAACGGCCGAGAATTCATGTTTAATTCCTATTTCATCACAAAAGGCATTCACACCGGATTCCTTGAATTTTGTTCCTTTATCACTCCTAAAGCGGTTTATGGTAACACCGTGCTGATTTTGAAGAGTTCTACACTTAACAGTAAGAAAATCAACTGTCTCAGATTTTTCTCTTAGAAAGCCTACAATAGAGTACCTAGAGAAGTCATCCACCATTACTAAGATATATCTTTTTCCTCCTATGCTCTCGGTACGAGTGGGACCCACAAGGTCCATGTGTATCAATTCTAAGACATGAAAGGTTGTTATAGAGTTTAACTTCTTATGAGGACTCTTAATTATCTTTCCTAATTGACACAGCTCGCAAATGGTGGAGGTTGGCTTTCCTAGTGGTGGTAAGCCTCGAACTAGATCTTTTCTCAATAATCTATCAAGATCTCTAAAGTTTACATGACCTAATCTTTGATGCCAAAGATCGACAGATGAGGATTTTGCACTATTGTAAACTAAAGATGATATAGGAATAATTCCATAGCAATTGTCACTAGTTCTAACACCTTGTAAAATAGATTCACCCGAATGATTATATACGGTGCACTCCGATGGACTAAATTTTACATCAAGATTTTCATCACATAGTTGGCTAATACTTATATTGTCCTTGAGACCATCAATATAAAGGACATTTTCAAGTTTAGGAAACCCGGAGATTTCAATAGATCCTCTACCCATGATTTGAGATTTGCTACCATCCCTAAAAGTGACTTTACCATCTTTATAGTTTTCAAGAGTGGTAAATAGATATTTATCACCAGTCATATGTCTCGAACAACCAATATAAAAGTACCATTGAGAGGTATTTTGAGGATTTAGTGCAACATGAGCAACAAAAGCTTTACTGGTATGATTTTTCTTAACCCAAGCTTGAGTTGTTTTCTTTCCTTTGTTGGCTATAGTGTTATAATTAGAATTATTTCCTTGGACTTTAGAAAACCTAAGAAACTCTTCCATTAGACCTTTAGAAGTATTGACTAGATAATTAACTTGACTCTTAAGACTAGCTAAGGAGTTATAATGTTGTTTAGAATTTGTGAATTGGGAGTTCTTTCCAAGCTTGTAGCAAAAATCTTTAAGATGACCCCGTTTGTGACAATATGTGCACAGATAGGGTTGTTTTGGACCAACTTTTAAAGGTTGCTTAGTAGGACTTATTTTAGAAACATTAGATTTGGTAACAAACTTAGCTACTGGTTCGGGTTTGACTTTAGATGAATCTCCTTCTTCATATCCTATACCCTTTCTCTCTTGATAACCTTTCTCCTTATATCCTAAAACAGGACCTGGAAATAATTTTCCCATTCTTCCTGAATTATCCTCGAGTGTGACTTTAACTTCACGAGAGGACTCGATATCTTTTTCAAGTTGGGAAATTTTAGCTTCGAGAGATTTTCTAATCTCTAAAGACTCATTAAGATCTTTGCTGACACCTTCCAAGGAGATAATTAAGTCACATTTTTCTTTACATATCAAGATAAGCTTCTCAGAAAGAGATATCTTAATTTCCTCGAGTTGACTAACTAAAGCCTCCTTCTCCTTCTGGCCTTTCAACTCTTTTTCTAAAGTTAAGACTTTAAAGGTTAAACTTTTGTTAACTTTTTGAATGCGAAGAGATTCAGTGTAGAGTTTAGAATAAGAGGATTGTAGTTCACTCTCATCTATTTCACTATCACTCTATTTTTCATCACTACTAGTAGAATGAGTAGAAACAACCTCAAGATTTTTCTCGAAATTGTCAGCATTGAGGTATGACACACTTGAATTACTATCATGGCTTTCCATAAAGGCAGTGAAGTTATTTCTAGACGGGTTAGAGTCATCAGAGTCTTCAGACTGATTATCACTGTCACTTAGAGTAGCATTGTAAACTTCTTTTTCTTTGCCTTGTCTTTTAAGTTTTGTAGGGAACTCGAATGCTCTATGATCACATCCCTCACATTCAAAGCATCTCACCGAATTATCCTTTTTAAAGTTATCTTTGTTGAACTTCTTTGGATCCTGATTATTGAATTTTTTATTTCCTCCATTGTTTTTGTTCTCAAATTTTGGTTTTTCAAATTTAGAGTTTTGCTTTTTAAACTTGAGAAATTTTTTAAATTTTTTTAGGAAATAAGGCTATATCATCAGGATCTAGATCAGACTCATCAGAATCAGACACATCGACTTTCTTAACTTTTAAGGCAACACCTTTATATTTGCTTTTGTTATCTTTAGAAAACATATCTAGTTCATAAGTTTAAAAATCACTAACAAGTTCTTCAAGTTTTAAAGTATTTAGATTTCGTAATGAATTAAGAACAGTGACTTTATCAATGAACCTCTTAGGAAGACAACTAAGTATTTTCTTAACAACACGATTTTCAGGTATTTTTTCACCTAATTTAAAGCAAGAGTTAACTATATCTGATAAACGAGCATAAAACTCATCGAATGTTTCTGTTTCTTTCATGGTGATCATTTCAAATTGAGTTGTTAAGTTTTGAAGTTTTGAAGCTTTAACAACACTAGTTCCCTCATGAGTAACTTGGAGAATATTCCAAGCTTCCTTTGACGTTTCACACGTCATTATACGACGAAATTCATTAGGGGACACGGAACCAAATAAGGCATTTAATCCTTTAGAGTTAAAGTTACACCATTTTAGTTCTTCCTCACACCATTGTTTAATAGGAGTCAAAATAATTTCATCATTAACAACCATAGTATGGGGGGACCATCCTCTTTTAATAGTAACCCAAACACGTTCATCAATTGATTTAAGATCAGATTTCATACGTGTTTTCCAATAGGTGTAATTAGTTCCATCAAACAAAGTTAGTCTATTCGACGAAAAACTATCCATATAACCTCCACGATTCATCTAAATAACTTTTAGAGACTCTCTCTGATACCAATTTGAAGTTGCAAGGTTATATGATATTAGTTTAATTCGTGGAATACACACACACAATCAAATTTAAAATTAGCTAAGAAGATATACTCTCCAATTTTAATTTATGAAGCAGATTCACAAGTTCGCAAGAACAAATTTCAATTAATGCTACGAGATTGATAACATGGTTAATTAAAATAAAATTATTCCAATTTTATCCATTTTTTCCTAATCATACATCTAGGTGATTTAATAAAGTAATTTGCGAAAATCCTAGCCACAACGCGCCAATGTACAAGGAAAACCCAAATGGGAAAAACCTCGGATGGCTGGGCCTAGACAAAATCCACGACAAAATAGGTTTTACAAGAGACTCAAAAGACTTACAGACATTGACTCACTCAAGACATGCTTATGCCATCCTCGACCTCCGAATTTGTAGTACGCAAAGCTCCAACGCGTTGCTCGACACTCCTCGTATCGCAGTATCCACCGAATCCCAAAACCACCGTTTCCACTAAGCTTGAATGCAGAGATCCACCGCAAACTTGCTGGTTGAAAGTCAAGATGATTGAAGGGGTTTTGTTTTAAAAGTTGATAATGGTGTTGGAGTTTTATTTTACCAAAGAGAGGGAAGTTATGAAAAAATTCTCTTTAGAGAATAATAAACTTCCTTAGCTTTTGAAACTCATTTTCATCCATGTGATATAACTGAAAAACTAGTGGACCAATAAATTAAAAAAATCAGATCTGGAAGAACTCGTTCGAACGAGGTCGTTCGAACGACTTGTCGTTTGAACGAGTTATCTAACGAAATTCCAGTATCGAATTAGATAGGTCGTTAGAAATCTCATTCGAATGAGATCATTCGAGCGACCTTTCTAATGAACTTCTAACGAGTTTCCAGTATAGCCTAGGGAATGTCGTTAGATCCAGGTCGTTCGAACTACCTGGATAAAACTTCGAACGAGATTTCTGATTTTGTAATCAACTGTTCAAATTAATTTCAAAGATAGTTCTTTATGAAAAATACTTATTTACGAACATTTCTCTATATGAAAATTTCTTGATCAAATAAAATACTCCAACACATAAAATTTATTTTGGTCATATACCTTTTTGGAATAGAGAGCATGGCGTGCATATTGATAACGCGTGAACTTTGGATGCGATGCTTGAATCTTTAAGTTGTTTGATACTTGATGAAGAATGGCCCAAAATTGTTTTGTCCAACGGAATATAGTCAATATAACAAATGACTCGATTGGAAATTTGACCTTACACCATCTTTGGTGATGGTAATATATTTTTTTAGGCATGCAAGACTTGCCATTTCTCATATAAGTTCAACCACTTACTGTTGGGTGATGAGGAAATGGATTCATCGAAGTGGGTCTATCTTCCACCTGAGGGAACTCTGCGTTTTTTCTTGGACCGTGGTGACTTTCCCTATTCCCATATCGACTTCGAAGCACCTGAGGGGTCACCAGCCCATTTCACTACCTGGCATACACATATGAAGAGCTCCCACGCCGCTGCTCTTGCTAAGGTTGAACTTCATCGTGCATACTAGTTTGGGGAGTCCACCCTCTCAAAGCACAATGCGGCGTTACAAGTGCTATTTTCTCGATGGAACACCACGACTCACACTTTCTTTGCTGCATGGGGGAAGTTCACCGTTACAATGGAGGACGTCTGTGAACTCCTTAGGTTTGAGCCCATGGGTGAGTTCACCTGCCACGATGAGCCTGTGGATGCCGAAGAGGTTGCTGACCACGTTAAGTTGGATCAGATCTGCCGCAGTTGCATCAGTTCCTAAAAAAAGCCACATTTACCCCCTTATCAACAACTTTTTCAAAGCTCTGACGCCGAAAGATGTCAATGATGTAACGAGCAATGGTAGAGGTACCTCCCTGGAACTACCAGCCTACATACTTGTACTATTTTCACGCTTCTTACTTACTGGGAATTCCAATGATCAGCCCAGGAGGGACCTAATAAATATTTCCTTTAATTTGGCTAGAGAGTTCAACCTTCCTCTGGCCACCATTGCCCTGGGGTCCCTCTACACCTAGTTGGATCTAATACACATAGATATGGCACAATCACTGGGTCCTTACAACTTGGGAAATTTTTCCAACACCATCATTTTGATGGGCTTCCTCTACACCCTCTTTCTTGCTATTGTGCTAAGTCCATTTCTCTGCTGTGAGCCAAGGTATCAAGACCCCACCCCTCCTATGTTTTCATAAAAAGAAAAGTCGAAAGGAGATAAATGAATTTTTTGACCTTTTAGACTCCTTTGTTATTATTCCATACAGTAAAGCTATAATTGCCCATAGTTGGGATTTCTTTCCTTCTGCATCTAAAATGATCAAGTTCATCCCAATTGTAGAAGATCCCTTGTAAGTCGTGGTTCTTCTATTCACCCCTAGATTTCTTCCTTCGTACACCGAATGAGGCTACACCTCAGAACCCTACAACCCTGATAGATGCAGCAGGAAGTTTGGGTTCGATCAGGGGCCCCTCGACCTGTGTTTCAACACAACCATCTAAGGGCCACTTTCACTGAAGCCTGCACTCTCTATACTGTAGCCGCGGTGCTTGATGTGACATCGACCATCGATGGTTGTGTCACCCTTCCTAGTGCTACTAGGAATAGAGATGTATCCACCTCTTTTGCCACTAAGTTCCATTTGGAGCAGTTAGAAATGATCCGTGAGTACATTTAGTCCCCTTTCAATATCCCCCAATCCTTTACTTCTCTTCTTCTGAACTGGGTCTTAAGGGGAACTCCTTGCTTGGGGTTGAGTTTCCCTTAAGTAAAATTATTAAAGAATCTTCCCAGGGTCTACCCCCTCATTTCTCGATAATCCCAATTGCCACCCCAAAACCCAAGTCCATTGCAACTCCCAAACAAATTGTACCTTCGACCGAAGCTGTAACGGGGGAAGTACCTTCTGAGCCGCCTGCTAAGAAGGCCAAGAAGTCCAAGTCCAAGAAGTCTAAGGCCCAAGTTCAAGCGCAAAATCCCTTAAAGGCATTCGTAATTGCTTCTGTTCCCCCTCCAATGTCTTTAGAGATGGCTGAAGAGCTGAGGAGGCAGGTGCAAGTTGAAGTCGCCAGAATACATGCTGAGTTTCAACGGCGCACTATTGTCATTCCTCCTTCGGGTGCATTTCCCATAATCGTTGTTAATCACACGAAGCCAACGATGAAAAGGAGAAAAAGGACGAGGGTACCTGAAACTGGTGGTGTAACGATCTTTAGGAATAAAACGCTGGGTACCAAGTCCTAGAAGAAACGGATGCTTGATAAACCTCCCTCCCCAGCTCCTTCTGTTGTTGCCTCCTCGCGACCTTCACCAGTGGTTATACCTTCTCATTCTCCCTCTGGATCTGAGGTATGTTTGCATTCTTGATTTCTTGTTCCTCTTCTCTTAAGGCGTGTTGCATCTTCCCGTTCCTTAATAAGAAAATTATTTGGTGCTGGGAGTTGGAGAAGAAAGGCCCAATCCTCCCAGTCCCCCCAGTCCCTCTGTAAACCGCTTCGTGGGGGGACATTGCGGTATCTCTCAACCTGATACCACTCCTCCTAGTTCCCCCAAGACAGGCCTTACCTACTCATGCAGGTTGTCCTCCCAACTGGCCAAAGAAAATTCTACAAGGGCTACTACCATTGAGTTTGCCAAACTGCCTAGTCAACTCAAGGGAACTATTGCGGCCTTTTTTGAGTTACCATCGGATCAGGAGGTCCCTCTAACCCTTGTTGTGGTTGAAGAGAGTTCCCCACAGGTAAATTTCTCGCCAAGTCTTACATCTTTTATTTTTTCTCTTATTTTGTTTATCATTTCTAACATGTTGGGTCGTTTTAGGTGGAAGCAGCGTCACTGATAGCAAACATTCTCCTTTCGCCTTCCTTGACCAGACCCCTTACTACGGTTCCTCTTTTTGGTTCCATAACGGGGGTAAGTTAGATGCATTCCTACCTTTTATTCTTCTGTGTTTACTCCTTGCGTCTAACACTTGGTTTTACATTTGCATCTTTCTCTAAGTCTCTCTCCACCCTTTGCTCTAAGTGGTATTTTTCTTTCCCAGGCTCAGGTTGGTGCTGCTGCTCCCGTCGGGACATCCCTTGAGGGTTCAGCGTCTCCCTCTGATAATGCACCCGTGCTGGCTTTAGTACCTTATGTTGGTGAGGGAAGTTTGCCTAGTGTTAAAGCTTCTTCAGCCAAGGTTCCCGCTGAGGCTGCTGAGCCAAGGAGCCTGCCACTAACGGTTTCTACCATCATGGCCCCCGTGGTGACTCTCGTTCTCGCTCCTAATGCTGCTAAGGTACTTTGATAATTTCTCTGTATTTATCAGTTTCTCGAATCTTCACCTATGTAGGTGACTTAACAACGAAAACACTTGTTAATTTTTTTCCAAAAACTCCACCTATATCGGTGACTTAACAACAAAAACATTTGTTAAGGTTTTTCCAAAAGCTTCAGTTATATCGGTGACATAACAACGAAAAAATTTGTTCAGATTTTTTTGAAAACTCCACCTATATCGTTGACTTAATAACGAAAAGACTTGTTAATATTTTTCCAAAAAACTACACCTATATCGATGACTTAACAACGAAAACACGTGTTAAGATTTTTCTAAAAACTCCACCTATATCGGTGACTTAACAACGAAAACACTTGTTAAGGTTTTTCCAAAAACTCCACCTATATCAGTGACTTAACAACGAAAACACTTGTTAAGGTTTTTCCAAAACTCCACCTATATCGGTGACTTAACAACGAAAATACTTGTTAAGATCTTTCCATGAACTCCACCTATATCGGTGACTTAACAACGAAAAGACTTGTTAAGGTTTTTTTCATACTCATTATTTCCTCTGACCGTTCTCAGGTTGCATGAGAGGATTCTCCGCTAGTTCCTTCGCCTGTTGGCTTGCCCCATCGGGAACCTGTTATCTCGAAAGAATCTATCCATAATGATCAAGGTTCCGCAACAGGTGCTACTCTGGAAAGCGAATCTAGGTGTGAGCTTCCTCTGCCCGACTTGGCTCCTCACGCCTTCTACTTGATGGTACTCCACCTTTCTCCTCACATGCCTGCTAATCATCATTTGGCAATTGGGTAACTTGTGAGCTATCATCCTAAAACCTTCACGGTGGACTGCCTACATTCAAGCATCTCAGTTATGAGCTACAGGCTTTAAGGCATGGCCATCGTCATTGCTGAAATCGCAAACACTCCAACTGCAAACGTTACCAGACCCCTCCTCAACCAATTCTTGGACTATCTGAGGGAGTTAGGTCGTGATGAGTTTCGTTTTGACTGGCTCATCATGCATTTGAAGACTTTGAAAACCCAGAGGTTGGACAGCCAGAGGGAGCTCTTATGAAAACATCAGGAGGATCAGCTGGTCGAGGAAGCCAAGTTGGACGAGCTAGCACCTCTCCTTGAAACCATTGACAAAGAGGTTGGGAACCTCGAAGAATCTCTTCGCGTGGCAAAGTCAAAATGTGAGAAGCTCTTGATTGAGCGCACACAGGCGCAGACAAGGTTGGAGGTCTCTATCAACGTTCAACAGTCTTGCCAAGCAGCTTCCTTAGGCCTCCCTGGAGATTTTTTCTCTTCTCCAGATCTGTGGTTCCTTCTTGGAGAATGAACTTGTATATGTATTTTTCTTTTCTTCTCATATAATTCTTGGGCAATAGCTCCCAATTTTGTAATGCCCTAAAGTTTATGAATGGAAAAAGATACTTATTTTCTTATTCCACCTCTTTGTGTTATAACTGTTTGCTTAGATTATGAATTGTGAAATTCTGTAATTCTTTCATCTCTTCTCGAGCCATAATAAAAAGAACTTGTACACTCATTATAATAAAAACAAAGAACTTGTGTATTCATAACAGCCAACTACATCAATGGTCAAACATAACTGTCTACAAATGATAGACTTTCAACCATTTGTTATTAATCTTAAATGGTCGGTCTTCTTCTATCTTAGAGAGTAGGCAATAACCTGAATCATGAGCTTCCTTCACAATGAAAGGTCCTTCCCAATGTGCTCTAAACTTGGGTAGAGGAAGCCCGCTGATATGCTTCACTGCCGCTTTCAACACGAGGTCCCCGTCCACAAACTTCCTTGGTCTCACTAAGTTATCATACGCCTTGGAGAGTTGCTTCGTATACATTTGAAAGTGTTGCATCACATTATCTCTGTGTTTATCCAATGCTTCCAACTGCACATGTCTATTCTGAGGAAGCATGCTACTTCGTAAGGCATATCAAGCAGAGTGGACTTTTAACTCTATTGGGAGAACCGCCTCAGCCCCATAAATAAGAGAGAACGGTGTATACCTTGTGGGCTTCCTCTTAGTCGTCCGATAGGCCCATAAAATTGCTGGTATCTTGTCATCCCACGATCTTGAGAATTCCTCCATCGTTTTAGCCAAGATGTTGACCAAAGTTTTGTTAGTCTCTTCGACTTGACCGTTTCCCTTTGGGTATGCCACCGTCGAAGTGTGATGGACAATGGAGTATTTGTATGTGAGAATCGTTACTTCTGAATTGAAGAAAAAGGTTCCATTATTTGAAAGGATAACCTTTGGGTTCCAAAAATGACAAATGATGTATTCTCTGATGAACTTGCTCACCACTCCTATTGTTTCCCTTCTCAGTGGTATCACCTCAACCCACTTTATGAAGCACTTTGTTTCTACTAGTATCCATATCTTCCCCTCGAAGAAGAGTGTATTGCCCCAACCAGGTCGAACGCCAATGTGTGAAAAGGATAACGCATTGCCAAGGAGTGTAAGTCCACTAACGGGGTATGGATCATATTTCCATGAAGTTAGCAAGCTTTGCACCTTCGAATGAACTCAGTCGAATCTTTCTCCTTCATTGGCTAATAGTATCCCAAAGTCATTAACTGGTCATATAACTTGGCCCCTCCTATGTGAGCTAGATCGTGCGCTTGCTTGAGGACCTTCGTTGCCTCTTCTCTTATGATACAACGTAAAGGCCTATTGAAGTATCCCCTTAGATAAAGCTGCCCCTTCTGAACGTAGAATCTCGGGGCCCTTCGCCGAAGTCCCATCGCATTAATTTTTGCTGTCGGGACAACTCCATCTTTAATGAAGTCAATATAGGGCTGTCTCCAGTCAGGTTGAACCTCCACGAAATGACATTCTGATGCCTCGAAGAACCAATAGATTTTATTGCACTTCCGTTGCAGCTCTGTCGTATCCAGTTTCATCTTAGGCCAAAAATACCCCTCTCTTTGAATCCTCCGGTAGAGGGGTATCTCAGTTATTTTGCAGTGTGCTTCGTGTATTTTCTTCAATCTTTTCACTGCCTCTTCTTGATCGATGCATCTCGATAACCACCCTCTTGTATTTCTGAAGTAAAGGTTTCCCTAATTCGTGAAGTATTTGGCTAATTCTCTCAGCCCCATCGCTCCTTCCCCAGATTCCAATTGCCTTTTGATCTCTCCCCTCCAGTCTGCATCCTCTTCCATTGGTAGAATTGACTGTACCATCGAAGGAGCTGTTCTTCATTGGATCACGACCGTAGTTGCATCATGCCTCATGATCATCTTCTGGGCAATGGTGGCATATGCGTCTGGGTGAAATTTCATCGTTCTGGACTATCTCTTGATCTTGGTTCGGTAGAACTGGCTGAGGAGCTTCTGAATGATGGTACTGTATGGTGCCAGGCTCATATGTTTCAATGCATATTCTCCATTCACTTGTTGAACCACCAAGTTTGAATCCCCCTTAATGAAAAGCAAACGGATCCCCCTCCGAAGAGCCTCTAGCAATCCCAACACCAATGCTTCATATTCTTCCTCGTTGTTAGAGTAAGGGAAATCTATCTTGTAAGAAAGGAAAATATCCTCCATTCCTTTCAAAAGGATAACTCCTGCTCCTCCTTTATTTTTTCCCAGTGAACCATCGAACAGCATTGTCCATTCCTTGTCCATTGCGTCTAGATGGTTGGCCTGCAAATCGTCTCCTGGAATATTTTCTTTGGGTGGCTCGAACGTTCCTGAGGGGTAAATAGCCAATAGATCAGCGTATGCCTGGCTCTTGATGGCGCGAGGCACCACACACTTCAGTCATATTCAGATAGAATGATGAACCACCTATCTTCCCTACCAATCAAAATCGTTCTTGCTAGTAAATACTTAATAGGATCACATCTAGTTACAATATGAATTGTAAAAGACAACATATAATGCCTAAGTGTTTGCGCTATAAACACTAAGTCTAAACAATGTCTTTCTAAGATACTGTATCTAACTTATGGTCCATGGATGATCCTACTAAGTTAATAGACTGATCGTTCTTACCCATCGATCTCTTAGGACAATAAAGCTCCCACGTACCTCGAGGTGGATATGAGATACATCTTCAACGGTATTCCTGCCTTTGGGGAAACTATGGTCTGTGGTGAAACCACCAGTTTCTTCAGCACATCAAGAGACTCCTGGTGAACCTCTTCCCACTTGAACTTTGTGTTCTTTCGCAACAGCTGCATCAAAGGATGTATTATTTTGGCCAATCCAGGCACAAATCTCCTAAAGTAGGAGACTTTGCCAAGGAAACTCTTCAGCTCCTTTGCTGTTCTCGGATATGGCATTTCCAAGATTGCCCGCTATTTGTCCTGGTCCATCTGCACCCCTTGTCGATCAACCACGAAGCCTAGGAATTTCCCACTTATCACTCTGAAAACATACTTCAGTGGGTTCATCCTCAATTTAAACTTCATGCAACGAGAAAACACCTTCCTCAAATAGTTCAGATGGGACTCCTCCTTCCTCGATTTTATGACCAAATCATCCACATAGAATTCCACAAATTTGTAGAAGAAGTCATGAAAAATGACCATCATTGTCCTCTGGTAAGTCGCCCCGGCATTCTTGATCCCAAACGGCATCACCCTATACATGAAGTTACCCAACGGGGTTCTGAATGTCGTCTTCTCTACTTCCGAGGGGTCCATCTTGATCTGGTTGTACCTTACATACCCAATTATGAAGTTATACATCTCATGATTGAATGTTTCATCTATTAATCTATCAATAGAGAGCAGAGGGAACTCATCTTTGGGGCAAGCTATATTCAAATCTCTGAAGTCCATGCAAATCCTTATTTGGTTTTTATCCTTATTCCCCACCGGGACAATCCTAGATAGCCAGAGTGGGTGCTGTATCGGTGTGATGAACCCTTCCGTTAGTAAGCGTTGAACCTCTTCCTTGATCTTCACATCTAGCTCAGGCTTGTATGTTCTCGTTGCTTGTTTCACTAGAATGGCTGAAGGCATTACATTCAACCCTCCATCTCTGTGTATTTCCACGAGAAGACATCTATAAACTCTCGGATCAGCTCAACTAAGGCCTTCTTATGCTAGATTCAACTGTTCTAGTTCTTTTGCCCGCGATTTCGATTGGTCCGTTATGTACTCTGGTTCCCCGATGACTTCCTCCACCAATTCCTATATACTGGAGTTATCTATCACCATGCATTATCCTCGTTGATCCACCAGAAAGAATTCATATATCGGTTCAACCTCATCATCAGTTTCCTTCGCTCACACTGTTATAATCGATACACCACCTTTCCTTCCTCGAAAATGACCTCCTTGCATTGTCTGCTGGTAGTGGTGACTACCTTCCTCTTCTTCTCTCTAGAAGCCTCGACCACTCTTTCTCCTGAGAACCGGATCAGCATGCTTTGACGTTGGACCTCATGCACCATCGGATCCATTCTGGGCCTCATTATGTCTTTGAGGTGCTTCGAGATGCCTTGGGGCCGTGGGACCACCTGGTGAGCTTCTTTTATTATTTCCCTTATGCTGCACACAACCTCCTTCTTCTTCTCATTTAAGGGCCCCATTCTTTCCCTGATTGAGGGAACCCATGCTCCCTCCATAATTCTTGTTTGGTTCCAAACATCTTCCTCTAACTCTTTGTAAAATACTGCATCCACCAAGTGAGCCTCCTCAACAGCGAAGGGCCTCTTTATAGCCCTAATGGTGACCTCCGTGACCTTGACATTTTATTTAGCACTGGTACGTAGAAGGAACTAGACCTTGGTTGTGCATCCACACCCTTCCTATTAGAAGATGATAGGAAGTTGCACTCCCTATCACATGGAACTTTATATGGGAACTAAAATTTCCCATTACAATCCCAATATTAACGTACCCAATGGATTTGGAAGATTGATTATCATACCCCGAAATTACTCATGGCATGGGGACCAACCTTTCTTCTGGAATATTGGTTGTGTGGAAAGAGTTAATTGGAATGATATTGATGGAAGCTCCCCCATCCATAAGATTCCTTGCGAAGTTAACTCCGTTGACACTGGCAGTCACATGCAATGGCTTGTTGTGAAGGAACCTTACATCCCTATCTGTATCGCTTTGTAACAACCCTCGACTTTTGGAGACTGAGAAATTAAATTTTGGGAAAATAAAAATTTAATTAAATTGGAGAATTTTAAATTTGGGAATTTAAGTCCAAAAATAGAGGAAGTTTTAAAGTATTCCGGATGATGATTTTGAGTGTGCCATCGATCCCAGAAGGGTCGAGATAGTCAAAATGACTGTCATTGGGTTTTATTTCGGCTCCGAAATATTTTTATATCAGTTTGACTCGAATTAGAGTAAACGAGTCGTTTAAAGTGTGTATAACATTTAAAATTGGGATTTTATTTTAAAGGATTTGGAGGCTTATGGATGAAGCCTTCTCATTTGGAGAAAAGAGAGAAAGAGAAAGAAAAGGTAAAGAAGAAGAAAGGAAGAGAGAGAGGAAGAAAGCTTGGGGATTTCCGGCCCAACCGCGTCATCAAGGACGATCCAACCTCTACAAATCTGAGGCAAGTGTTTAATCTTGATAAATAGCTATTTGTGTATTTCATTTCATAATTTGTGGGTTAAAGAAATGGATTTTTGGGTATTAATATCAAAACCTAGATTTTTGGGTTAAATCTTAAAATCAATGTTTAAATATGGATTTAATGGAATAGAAATGGTTGGGATCAACTTTAGGGTGATATATGGGCTTAAAATCATGGTTTGATGAAGGTTTGGGGGTTAGAATGGAAAATTTAGGGTTTAGAATTCATGGGTTTTGATGAAGAAGAAGGCCCTTTTCAAAATTTGCAGGCCCGAATCGATTCGCCCCCTTAAGCGAATCGATTCGGTTTAGTGATATTGGCAGGTCTGCATTGACCGAATTGATTCGGACCCAAGCCGAATCGATTGAAGCCCAGGTCTTTGGACCCGAATCGATTCGCCTTGGAGGCCGAATCGATTCGCTAGGCCGAATCGATTCGGAATCGATTCGGAAACAGGGCATTTTGATGTGTTTTCTCCATAGTGATTCCAAACCCCTTTTTGGTTAGGTTTATTGATTTGGGGGCTTTCTCTTATGATGTAAAAGACATGTTCTTGGAGTCCTATAAGGAGTTTCTCACATATTAGGAATTGGGGACTCCTTAGGGTAATTTGGGGAGAAATGTATCCATGTATATATTGGAGTTTCATAGGGGAGATTACGAGGAAACCTCATTGAGGTTGGGAATACCAATTATAGAAAGATATAAAATAAATATGACTTGAGGTTGAGACTTTTAGAGAGTAAGGGGTCTCATATCCTTAGAAACGTTTAAATTAAGGAACAATAGGTAACCCGATAGGGGTAATGGTTCATGAAATTAATTGAACCGTAGGTAAAATTGGGAACGGCTTGGGATCGTACTATCAACTAGAACAGACGTTAGTATAATTCTAGTTAGGATAGTTTACACGTGATTGTGGGGGCATGACCATTGAGATTTTAGACTATTAAGTCATGAGTGAGCCTATGGTAAAATAGTACTAAAGGATACTATGTATTTTTTATTATGGATGAATCGTGTAGCGATGGATTCCTACACAAACTCTTGGGCGATAACCCTAATGTGGAATATATATATATATATATAGATAGATAGATATATACATATGGTTTTGGGAGACTATTCATCATAGGAAAATGATTGAATATGTTGCAAGTGAGGGATTGTATTCACATATCGAGGTGAATTTAATAGAAATTGTAGTGACGCCTTGTATATTGAGGATTATGTATACTTATAGTTGGGTATATATATATATATATATCT
Source organism: Sambucus nigra (assembly GCA_949130495.1). Lineage (NCBI taxonomy): Eukaryota > Viridiplantae > Streptophyta > Magnoliopsida > Dipsacales > Adoxaceae > Sambucus > Sambucus nigra. The sequence continues at coordinate 373,572,046 of OX422214.1, read as the reverse complement.
TATACATATGAACGAGAATTAGTTTATATATATATCGATACAAGGATATGTGAATATATGTATATATATCTATATAGATATGAATATATGGATATATTTATGTTATGGATATACATGGTATGGATATTTAAACCTTATATGATGGTTTAATATTTGATCATATGATTGGATCATATGGATGTATATATTGTGCATGTGATTGATATATACTTATTTGGTTAAGCATACCCCGCTCATGCTATCATTGGGAAGTTGCGCGCGTAGAGGGTGAGCATCCTGGCTAGAAAAGCAGGGTGTGGATATTCCCCAGGTCATAGTCGTCCCGTGTGTCATTATATGATATATATATTTATTTTTGGGATGAGACGTAGTGGGTATGTTTCGTCTCATTGCCGGTTTGGAGCTATGACCGCTTCCCGGGACGTCGTGTGCGTGAGTTTACCACGAGATGGGTGTCGTTTAGTCCCACCATGGTGGCCCCAGTATTGCTACGTGAGCCGGGCACTGGGAAGATGATAGCATTGATGCAGTTTATCGGCGATATATATAGCCGGGTATATTATGTGCATGGCCTTGTACATCATATGTAGTATGTACACTTGGCTATTGGATTGATGATGATATATATACGGTTAGAAATAAATACCTATATATATATATATATATATTTATATATATATCCTATAGATGAAAGGATATGGACTTTTATGAAGTACATCTTAGATGATTATGGTGTACTAGATTGATGGGGGTTGATGTATCGCACATAAGGTATTATTCGGTTACATCATCCCAAGGATATTATTGGAGGTTCTTTTATTTTATTTTATTTGTTTTCTTTTTTCTTTTCTTCTTTCTTTCTTTAGTAGTTATAGTTTAGTATTAATGGTAGTATTATATACTATGTTAAGGATTATGGATCTCTAGGATCGACATTGCCCAGGAGTAGTGTAACGAGGGGGTTCCTTGTTTGGATTTCGCTTTGCAAGACGCCTCATGCACGAAACGCAGTGCTATGTCGAGAGTTGAGAGAAGTAATTCTATTTGTGGCATCTCGGATCTCTGGTCTTGACCTTGTCAGGAGTAGTGTAACGGGGCGGTTCCTTGTTTGGATTTCACTTTGCGAGACTCCCCACGCATGAAACGTAGTACAAGTTTGAGATTAGAGAGAGGTTTTGCCAATATTCCATGTGCATGATATTAAGAATATAAATTCTTTTATTTTAGCCTATAAATATGTATATATATATAGATATATGTATTTATATATAGGGGTAGCGTATTAAGACTTATAATTCTTTAATTATAAATCGGAATTCATTATGCCTATTAGGCATAGTTGTTGTTATCATAATCTAGTGGGTTTAGATAAGGGTGGATCCTTGGTTTATGATGGGATAGTAGCTCTCATGGGTATAGGCTAGGCCTATGATAAGTTATGTTGTCCTAATAACAATACGGGGTAATTTAACTAAAACTTGAGGACGCGAATAGGTGCGCGCCTTTAGATGAGAGGTGAGTTGGGGTTCCACGAGAGAGCGGTCTCACTTTTTTTTTATGAGATAAGTGCACCGGTATTTATTATGCACGGTTAAAACATTTGCTAAATATTTTTTCACATTCGGGGCTCTGACCCGTTTACTTTTCTCTCCTCCTTGTATATACATATTACCACAGGTATCCTACTTCATGGATGCCGGATGACTTTCTATCCAGAGTCTTGGGAGCCGTGACAGGGCGGACTGTTGCGGGATGTTTCGTGTAGCCGATTCCTATTCCTTTAAAATTATAGGTAGGATTTATGTTGTATATCGGGTTTGTACCCAGGGGATAATTTTATACATGTTTATATTTATTCCATTTCAGTTATTGTATTGGCTGTGACCCGACAGCTTATTCGGGTCTACTTTTTGTGGTACATTCGGTTGTATTTATTTGGTTCATTTTATTTTTGGCATTTCATTTGTATAGTTCTTTCCTGCATCTCTCTTATTCATTAATAATTTTATAGTGTTGGGTTGTTGTATGTTGCAAGTTTTAATTTAATCTAACATCTCGCTTATTTGATATCGGGTAGTTAGTCCTATTTTATATAGTACCGACAGTTGATGTTGAGACTGGACCATCTGGAATTCCTGATTTAATATAGTATAGGGCTGGCCACCCGTTATTATTTTAAGCGGGGTGTTACAGATGGTATCAGAGCATCAGGTTCTAGAGTCCTTAGGATCTGCGCGAGCTTCTGCATTCTTCCGTTAACGTTCTTGACATAAAGCCCTATAATTAGGACTGTTGTGTTCACTGCGTTGTTTTCTTCTGTGAAGTATATTCGCTTGATTGGCGTTCTGATAACAGTTGCTCTTGTTTCGTTTCAGACGTCGCCCAGATTTTTTTTTTCGTCTGGAAAGGGATAGGATTAAAAGTACAATACCAATAGTATATTTTGGGTATGCGTTAATCGAGGGTATTTGTTTTCCCCGGTTTCGGATGAAATATTGAGGAGATTTCTAGCAGTGGTTCGAGGTGATTTATCGGCAGTTGAGTAAGAAAGGAAATTTACTCGAATGGCGAATCTTGGTCTTAGTAAGGAAAGTTCGAGGAGAGGCATATAGTGTAGTCTTTGGGAGGTTTAGATTGAGAAACCTGTCAACCTTCGTTAGAAAACCTGGTGTTGGTGACTTTTCCCGACGTGAGGTGTGTGGAGTTATCCCAATATTGGGAGTATTGCCTTCTGGGAAGTGGGAGTAAGAAATTTGGAGACTCAGTTTTGTTATGTAGGACTGAGGGAGTTTTCGGTTGTCGCCATCGTGTTTATCCTTCAAAATGGTTAGGAAGGATTTTGAGGAAGATGTTTCTCTTGTGAAGAACTAGGCTTTGGGATAATGATTTTGCCGGAAGGAGTTGAGGACCCTGATTTGAGATTCTAGGGTGAGGGGAAACCATTAGGTTATGGAATTATAAGGTAGAATACCTTTCTTTGGGTTTGAGTTACATTTTGGGTAATAATTGGGAACATCGTGCGTAAGGCATGATGGGTAGTTAGCCGCTACACCGCTAGGGTGTATGGAATTTTCCTAAAGGAGGAAATGAGCACGTGTGGCCTTTGTATGGCATCTTTGGAGATGATACCTCTTTTCGTAACGAAACAGTAGGGAAGTTTTAGTATCCCAATGAGGGAAGAATTTATTTTTATATAAAAAGTGTTGATGTGATGTAGAGGAATTTCATAACTGAGAGGTTCAGAGTTTGGTAGATTCCGTGGAGCGGATAGTTTAGCTCATAGTTGTGCTAGTTTTGAGAACTAGGTATTGACTAGAGTATTGTATTTGTTGATGCCTTGTGTTTTAAACATAAGGTGTTTGTTTGGCGTGTCGAAAGACGCGGGATTGATTTATATAGTATTGTTGCATAGGCCCTCGGGAAATATCTAAAATATGGAAATCTTTCTTTTTATAAAACCTTAACCCTGGTTCAACTAATCTCAATCCCCGACCTAGCTACACAGTAGTGTATTGGGAGGGTTCCTTGTTTGGATTTCGCTTGCGAGACCTCCCCCGCACGAAGGTGGCTAGCGTCAAGAATTGAGGAGAGTTCAACCAGTGGAAATTTTCAAACTTTTATATATTTAGTATATTGTTATAGATTATATTACCGAGGGTTATCTTACAATTTTGAGGCCAATGGAGCCTGATTAAAATTTTACGAGTGGAAACTCTGGTACGGGGTGTATGGGCGCCCTGGGTAGCTAGTTGATTTTAAAGACCGGTAAGGATCTATATAGTTCGACGTGAGAACTAGAAAGGATCGGCATAGTGATCTTGAGGATTGATATAAGGACTAGATGATATTGAGGTCCTAGGCATGTCTTATATTTCGCGGACGAAATTTTTGTAAGGGGGGAAGTATGTAACAGCCCTCGACTTTTGGAGACTGAGAAATTAAATTTTGGGAAAATAAAAATTTAATTAAATTGGAGAATTTTAAATTTGGGAATTTAAGTCCAAAAATAGAGGACATTTTAAAGTATTCCGGATGATGATTTTGAGTGTTCCATCGATCCCGGAAGGGTCGAGAGAGTCAAAATGACTGTCATTGGGTTTTATTTCGGCTCCGGAATATTTTTATGTCAGTTTGACTCGAATTAGAGTAAACGAGTCATTTAAAGTGTGTATTAACATTTAAAATTTGGATTTTGTTTTAAAGGATTTGGAGGCTTACGGATGAAGCCTTCTCATTTGGAGAAAAGAGAGAAAGAGAAAGAAAAAGGAAAGAAGAAGAAAGGAAGAGAGAGAGGAAGAAAGCTTGGGGATTTTCGGCCCAACCGCGTCATCAAGGACGATCCAACCTCTACAAATCTGAGGCAAGTGTTTAATCTTGATAAATAGCTATTTGTTTATTTCATTTCATAATTTGTGGGTTAAAGAAATGGATTTTTGGGTATTAATATCAAAACCTAGATTTTTGGGTTAAATCTTAAAATCAATGTTTAAATATGGATTTAATGGAATAGAAATGGTTGGGATCAACTTTAGGGTGATATATGGGCTTAAAATCATGGTTTGATGAAGGTTTGGGGGTTAGAATGGAAAATTTAGGGTTTAGAATTCGTGGGTTTTGATGAAGAAGAAGACCCCTTTCAAAATTTGCAGTCCCGAATCGATTCGCCCCCTTAAGCGAATCGATTCGGTTTAGTGATATTGGCAGGTCTGCATTGACCGAATCGATTCGGACCCAAGCCAAATCGATTCGGCATATTGCAGAAGCCCAGGACTTTGGACCCGAATCGATTCGCCTTGGAGGTCGTATCGATTCGCTAGGCCGAATCGATTCGGAATCGATTCGGAAACAGGGCATTTTGATGTGTTTTCTCCATAGTGATTCCAAACCCCTTTTTGGTTAGGTTTATTGATTTGGGGGCTTTCTCTTATGATGTAAAAGACATGTTCTTGGAGTCCTATAAGGAGTTTCTCACATATTAGGAATTGGGGACTCCTTAGGGTAATTTGGGGAGAAATGTATCCATGTATATATTGGAGTTTCATAGGGGAGATTACGAGGAAACCTCATTGAGGTTGGGAATACCAATTATAGAAAGATATAACATAAATATGACGTGAGGTTGAGACTTTTAGAGAGTAATGGGTCTCATATCCTTAGAAACGTTTAAATTAAGGAACAATAGGTAACCCGATAGGGGTAATGGTTCATGAAATTAATTGAACCGTAGGTAAAATTGGGAACGGCTTGGGATCGTACTATCAACTAGAACAGACGTTAGTATAATTCTAGTTAGGATAGTTTACACGTGATTGTGGGGGCATGACCATTGAGATTTTAGACTATTAAGTCATGAGTGAGCCTATGGTAAAATAGTACTAAAGGATACTATGTATTTTTTATTATGGATGAATCGTGTAGCGATGGATTCCTACACAAACTCTTGGGCGATAACCCTAATGTGGAATATATATATATATATATATATATATATATATATACCCAACTATAAGTATACATAATCCTCAATATACAAGGCGTCACCACAATTTCTATTAAATTCACCTCAATATGTGAATACAATCCCTCACTTGCAACATATATATATATATATATATATATATATATATATATATATATATATATATATATATATATCTTATACATATGAACGAGAATTAGTTTATATATATATCGATACAAGGATATGTGAATATATGTATATATATCTATATAGATATGAATATATGGATATATTTATGTTATGGATATTTAAACCTTATATGATGGTTTAATATTTGATCATATGATTGGATCATATGGATGTATATATTGTGCATGTGATTGATATATACTTATTTGGTTAAGCATACCCCGCTCATGCTATCATTGGGAAGTTGCGCGCGTAGAGGGTGAGCATCCTGGCTAGAAAATCAGGGTGTGGATATTCCCCAGGTCATAGTCGTCCCGGGTGTTATTATATGATATATATATTTATTTTTGGGATGAGATGTAGTGGGTATGTTTCGTCTCATTGCCGGTTTGGAGCTATGACCGCTTCCCGGGACGTCGTGTGCGTGAGTTTACCACGAGATGGGTGTCGTTTAGTCCCACCATGGTGGCCCTAGTATTGCTACGTGAACCGGGCACTGGGAAGATGATAGCATTGATGCAGTTTATCGGTGATATATATAGCCGGGTATATTATGTGCATGGCCTTGTACATCATATGTAGTATGTACACTTGGCTATTGGATTGATGATGATATATATACGGTTAGAAATAAATACCTATATATATATATATATTTATATATATATCCTATAGATGAAAGGATATGGACTTTTATGAAGTACATCTTAGATGATTATGGTGTACTAGATTGATGGGGTTGATGTATCGCACATAAGGCATTATTCGGTTACATCATCCCAAGGATATTATTGGAGGTTCTTTTATTTTTTTTTATATTTTTTCTTTTTTCTCTTCTTCTTTCTTTCTTTAGTAGTTATAGTTTAGTAGTAATGGTAGTATTATATAGTATGTTAAGGATTATGGATCTCTAGGATCGACATTGCCCAGGAGTAGTGTAACGAGGGGGTTCCTTGTTTGGATTTCGCTTTGCGAGACGCCTCATGCACGAAACGCAGTGCTATGTCGAGAGTTGAGAGAAGTAATTCTATTTGTGTCATCTCGGATCTCTGGTCTTGACCTTCTCAGGAGTAGTGTAACGGGGCGGTTCCTTGTTTGGATTTCTCTTTGCGAGACTCCCCACGCATGAAACGTAGTACAAGTTTGAGATTAGAGAGAGGTTTTGCCAATATTCCATGTGCATGATATTAAGAATATAAATTCTTTTATTTTAGCCTATAAATATGTATATATATATATATATGTATTTATATATAGGGGTAACGTATTAAGACTTATAATTCTTTAATTATAAATCGGAATTCATATGCCCATTATGGCATAATTGTTGTTATCATAATCTAGTGGGTTTAGATAAGGATGGATCCTTGGTTTATGATGGGATAGTAGCTCTCATGGGTATAGGCTAGGCCTATGATAAGTTAGGTTGTCCTAATAACAATACGGGGTAATTTAACTACAACTTAAGGACGCGAATAGGTGCGCGCCTTTAGATGAGAGGTGAGTTGGGGTTCCACGAGAGAGCGGTCTCACTTTTTTTTATGAGATAAGTGCACCGGTATTTATTATGCACGGTTAAAACACTTGCTAAATATTTTTTCACATTCGGGGCTCTGACCCGTTTACTTTTCTCTCCTCCTTGTATATACATATTACCACAGGTATCCTACTTCATGGATGCCGGATGACTTTCTATCCAGAGTCTTGGGAGCCGTGACAGGGCGGACTGTTGCGGGATGTTTCGTGTAGCCGTTTCCTATTCCTTTAAAATTCTAGGTAGGATTCATGTTGTATATCGGGTTTGTACCCAGGGGATAATTTTATACATGTTTATATTTATTCCATTTCAGTTATTGTATTGGCTGTGACCCGACAGCTTATTCGGGTGTACTTTTTGTGGTACATTCGGTTGTATTTATTTGGTTCATTTTATTTCTGGCATTTCATTTGTATAGTTCTTTCCTGCATCTCTCTTATTCATTAATAATTTTATAGTGTTGGGTTGTTGTATGTTGCAAGTTTTAATTTAATCTAACATCTCGCTTATTTGATATCGGGTAGTTAGTCCTATATTATATAGTACCGACAGTTGATGTTGAGACTGGACCATCTGGAATTCCTGATTTAATATAGTTTAGGGTTTGTCACCCGTTATTATTTTAAGCGGGGTGTTACACGCTTAAGGTTACCTCTGACAGAAACCTTCTCGCCAACCTGTCCATGGGTCCCTTCCATCTCCGCGAAGGGACTGCGTTCTTCCTCGCAATATCGAGTATTGCATGGGTTATCTCCAACCTACTCTTCTTAGGTACCCCTACCTAGTCGAAGAACCAGGTGAACTTTGGGGATTTCAAAACTGCATAGTGTTCTAGAATTGGGTCTACTTCCTCACCTTCAACACCTTACACTTCCTCCACATCCTTGTCACTTTTTTTCTCATAAGCTAACACAAAATTAGCCATTCCCCTATTACAATCTTCCAGAGCCTCTTCATGCTCTTCTTTCTTCGTCGTTGACTCTCTTTCTCCTCTCTCGGCCTCTTCATCATAGGCCACCATAAGATTGTCCCCATGTGCTGGAAGTGGGTTGTTGTTGATGTTATGTGGAGGGATTTGCAATGTCCCTGCCTTCACATACTTGTCAATGATTGTTCTCAGTATGAATCAGCTCTTGGTTGGATGATGGATCCTCCGATGAACTTGGCAGTACTTTGGATCTGCCTTCGTTGCCGCATTGGGCTCCCTAGCGGGAACTTCCTTTGGCTCATAGACCGTTCCCCATTGGACCATCGCATTGTAACAGCTGAGAGCTTCTTCGACTATACAAGGCAATAATGGTGGGTCTTCCTTATATCTTACGAACTTCCTCTTATTGTCCTTATTCGGTGCCTTGCCCCTATCTCCCCCTTCGTTGTACCTTACACGTGGGGGATGAGACGTCCCCCCCCCCCCCCCCCCACACCCGGGTTGCATCGTCTGGCTAAACATCATGGGCACCACCACCAGATTGTGATGCACCACCAAGGAGATATTCCTCGCTACTTTTAAGAACGCCGAGAAAGTCCCCTCGCGCGTCTCATTGATAAGATGGAAGATGTACTCAGGAAGCACCCCTCAGCACAGATCTGCAACAACTTTGATTCTTTAGCCTCTCCCTCACGTCTAGGGATCTTTCCCTAAACCTTCGAAGATAGGCCACCACTTCTTCCCCAGGTCTTTGCTTCTCCCTACCCAGTTGGGTCAAAGTGAAATCATCTTCTGCCTGAAAGAACTTATGGATAAACAACACATGCATCTCCTCCCATGTAGAAACATTGTTAGGAGTCAAATGTGAGTACCAGGTGTATTCTTTATCGGTTAAGGATTTGGAAAAATCCCTCAACCTATGCTTCTTGTTATTATAATGTGCTCCCAAGTGTTCAATAAAGAGCTTAATTTGCTCCTTCGGGTTCCCACCTTTCCTTGTATATTTTTCAAAGATAGGAGGAATGTAGTCATTTGGATAGGGATCATCGTTGTATTCCTGAGGATAAGGTGTTCGAAAGTCATCATAAACCGAAGCTACCTCACCAGAAGATTGCGAGGAGGCTTGCATGAACTTCAGCATCTCCTTATGCATCTCCTTTCTCATTTCCTCCATAGGTGATGCCACAGGAGGAACAAGCAATGGGTCCATGGGTTAAATGCCCGCTGGAGCTGCAACGAACATTACAGCTGGGACCGTTGATACTCCTGAGGTCCCACTGTTGGATTCACAATAGAGGGTATGCTTATTGGGACCATCCCCGCTACACCTACACCTGGTGGGATCGCTGGGGATACCCTTAGTGTTACGAAGGCATTGGCTTCCAATCCTCCCAGCATCGCTGAAGCCATCGGAGTTTGCAAAAACTCATAAAACTTGCTCATGAGCAGCGCCACCTGGGTAGGTCCCAACCCTACATTCATGGAAGTTTGTATCACCCCCGGAGCGCATGTCGTCGCCTGAACCGGAGGTACCTCTATTCGAGGAGCCCCATCCCTTAGGGCCTCTAGTTCTCTTGTAGCATGTTCTTCATTATGGTGGATGTCATCAAAGTTCAGTCTTAGAGTAGCATTATCTTGCGCCATACTCCTTACTTAGGAGAATGTCTCCCTAGTGAAGTCGCCAAATGTAAGAGGGTACTTTAGATTATAGATGGAGGCATAACCCCTTTTGAAGTTAATTGGTGATGATAAGTTAATTGGCTAAAACCTTGGATTAGTGATAGAACATGCAAACACAAATCTAATGATAATAAGACTCAGTTTAAACTCACAAATATCTCGTGTATAACTCATAAAGTAGTAATGAACTTAGAAGTAACTTAGCTAGAGGGAGAGAGAAGTAAGCACCCTAGATACACCTTGGCAGGCAGCCAAACACACCAACCACCTACAAGAATCTCTATCAAGTTATTAAAATCTTCCTAATAACTGGCAATGGTGGATGAATGCAACCTCTGGCTTGTAATAACTCTCACTGATGTGTATTCTGTCTAGTAGTAACTTCTTAAACTCTCAAAAGATCATCCTCTCCTCAGGGGTGGTTGGGGTCCTTAAATAGCCCCCCACACCATCCCTGAGGAAACTCAGTCATTAAAGACTATGAAAGACCTCCCTCATGCTTTATGTCATAAAATTAAATGCCTGATGCACTAGTCGTCTCCACGTCATAAACATTAAATGCTAAGACATGCCTTTTGCCTAACCACTGTGTGTTAAGGGGCTATTGTCGCAGAGGTGGCTCACTAACTGCCTGACAAGCCCAAATACCACCGTGGTTTACTCAAGTGCAGGTCTGACATTGTTTAGCTGGCTAGTGACATCACCTACAGTAGATGTGACATTAAGTAAAGGGTTGTTTGGTTCACAGCTCAACGCTCGATGAAACTCCATGGTCAGGGTTCTTCGGTGCTTTACCAGGTGTATCTAAGATTGTTGGGACGAGTCCCAATGGTGCCTCACTTCTCAATCCTCCAAACTAAGTCCCTCTAAAGTTACCACAGTGAGGTCATTCGATAGAGCATGACAGCTCTCCCAGGCCCTGCCAAGCCTGGTCTCTCGCGAGTACCATTTGACCTCACACTAAAACTCATTATTATTCTCATTACATAGTTACAACCATTATAGCTTCCAGTCAATATAAACAAAGATACAATATGACTAATACAACAAGATAAAATACAAGTTATCACGTTGAGTTGCCTCGCTTGAGCTGCCACGCCGCCTTAATCCCCAAAACACTGTTGCTAATGTGGAATTATTTCTAATCTTCAAAATTACCTTCAAGTACCCTCTACAGAGGTTAATAAGTAGTAACGGGCCACCTAATCAACCTTTTTCTATCTCTGATAGGCTTTGATATCCCTATCGGGTGTGCATTCTTTTGGCTTGGCAGGACAGGTTTAAGTCAAAACCAACCTACAGTCCTCTGTTGTTAGGATAATGTCAATTGACATTCTCACAAAGCTCAGGAACAAAACCTTGTCCTCAAAGAGATCACGAATCAAAAACTTATGTATTCTAATGTGTTTTATGAGAGAATGTTGGATCGACTTACGAGATATATTAATTTCACTTGTATTATCAAATGAAATTTTCATTATGCCTTGGGAAATCCCATTATCTTCTAACATTTTCTTTGTCCATAAGAGTTTTCTGAAATAACTCCCGGCGATAATGTAATCAGCCTCCCGTGGACAAATATATGAAGTTTTACTTCTTTCTTAACCAAGAGGCAAAATTACTCCCAAAGTAAAAACACCCACCCGAGGTTCTCCTACAACCATCAACATCCCTGTTCCAATCGGCATCGGAATAGGCAAACAAACGGTCATCAATATCAAAAGAATACTAAATACCTTAGGAAAGAGTACCACTCACGTATTTAATGGTAAGTTTAGGTGGGCACAAACTCCAAGACTAAAGGAAATGTCGGGATGACTAGCGGTAAAGTAGAGAAGACTATCTATCATGCTACTGTAAGGAGTTTGCTCTACATCATTGCCTAAAGTGTCTTTGCTAAGCTTAGTCGATGTACTAATAGGGGTGTGCGAGTGATTAATGAAGATATATGAATATCCCACCCTCAAGTTGACCTCTCCTATAGACCTAATAAGAATTTAATCTCACTAACCATGATCATCTAAAACTTTCTCTTCATCTCCTCCTCAAATCATCCTCGAAAGTGCGAGCGTGTTGGGAACATGTGATCCAAATACTATGTCATCCATATAGACTTGGGCAACTAACATCGCACCACTTTATCTCCTCACAAATAGCGTCTTATCCACTCTCCCTATTTTGAAGCCAAGAGCTAAGAGATAAGAAGTGATCCTCTAGTACCAAGCACGGGGTGCTTGATTCAGACCACATAAGGCATTCTTAAAATAAAAGACGTGTCCAGGGTGATTTGCGTCATCAAACCTCTTTTATTGTTCTGCGTACATTTCCTCTAGTAGATTTCCACTAAGGAAGGAACTCTTGACGTCCATTTTTATAGCTTGAATCGTATATGACATGTTATGGTGAGTAGTAAGTAGATGGACTCAAGCTTAGCAATATTAGTGAATGTCTCGTCAAAGTCTACACCCTCAATCTGCGTGTAGCATTGAGCGATCAACCTAGCCTTATTACGATCGATGGTACCATTGTCACCTATATTATTCTTATAAATCACTTGGTACCAATTACATTAGTATCACTAGTCGGGGGGACTAATTCCTATACATCGTTCTTTCAAAATTAAAGCAATTCATCTTGCATAGAAGATATCCAATGCTTATCCTTGAGTTCTTCTTTCACATTCTTAGGATCAACTAAGGAGGTTTAACAAAAGTAACTAACCACATTATTAAGTTGAGAAAGAGTCTTGACACCTAGTGCGAGATTACCTAGTATAATGGAAGGGTCATGACTCTTTCGAACCCAAGAGGGAAGATTATCTAAATAAAATGGGGGGTCTACTGGGATAGCATAAGGAATGATGGGATTGTCATCGAGGGTGCATCGTTCTCACACTTGATATCAAGGTCAATAAACATCGATAGCTCATCTTCTATAATCTTGATGTCTATTAACTCCATAAACATAGATCTTGCAAGGTTAAAAACCCTATAAGGCCTACTCGACGATGAATATCCCAAAAAAATCCCCTCATGGCTTCGAGAGTCAAAATTTCCTAAGTTCTCTCTATCTCTCAAAATATAGAAAGTACTCCTAAAGACACAATAATATGATAGGTTAGGTATTTTCCTTATCCATAACTCAAATGGCATGTGTAACGTATGTGGACGAAGATATACCTTATTCACTGTAAGGCATGCAGTATTAACCGCCTCTGCCCAAAAACGTCTACGCAGTTTCTCCCAAGATGTATGGATCTAGCCATCTCTTGAATTGCCAAGTTTTTCCTCTCAATAATCCCATTTTGCTGAGGAGTACGAACATCCAAAAACTCGTGTTTGATGCCCACTCCATCATAATATCTATCCACTCCATCATCCTTAAATTCAGTGTCATTGTCACTATGATTTCGAGTAATAGTGACATCGTGTTAGTTTTATAGTACATGACACTTGGATGTTAGAAACTCAACCATATCGGAGTTTTCTCTAAGAAACCCCGTGATAGAGTATCTTGAAAAGCCATCGACCATCACGAGAATGTATCTCTTACCACATATTCTCTCCATACAAATATAACCCATAAGATCCATATGTATCAACTCCAACACATGAGAGGTGGTCATGGTATTCAACTTTTGATGGGCACTTCGAATTTATTTTCCTTATTGGCAAGGCCAACAAATCGAGGAAGTTGTTTTCCCAAGCGATGATAAATCGTGGACTAGGTCTTTCTTAACTAATCTATCAAGATATCTAAAGTTCACATAACCTAGTCATTGATGGAAAAGGTCCATTGAGGAGATCACAACATTATTGCACAAAAAGGAAATCTTGGGAATAATTTCATAGCTACCATTGGTCATCACTCCTTGTAGTGATAGGTCACTGAATTAACCATACACGTTACACTCGGGCCGGTCAAACTTTAACGTAAAGTTTGCATCATAAAGTTGGCTTAATGTTAATAAAGTCACTTTCAACCCTTCAATGCATAACACATTGTCTATCTTGGGAAATTCGGGTATCTCAACACAACCACGTCCTAAAATATTGGACCTCCTCCCATCTCCAAAGGTGACTTTTCCTTCCTTGCGATCAACAAGGTTAGTAAACTACGAGTTGCCACCGGTCATGTGCCTAGTTCACCCACTTTCAAAATACCATAGGGAAGTATCTTGAACCTTAAAATAAATCTGAACAATAAGGTTTTTATCGGTTTACTTTATCGCCCAAGTGGGGCTAACCTTTTGTTTGACCTTATCGTTGTTGGCTCTTATTGTAGTGTTGGAAGTGTTTTCAGGAGGCATGGACATCCTTTGAAATTCTTTCATTAAGCTTTGAGAAGTGGTCACTAGGAAATCAACTTGCTCTCTAAGACAAGAAAAGTTATTATATCGGTGTGCAGGAGTATGTGTAACGTGGAGTCCTTCCTAACTTGTAGCAAAATTCTTTAAGGTGACCTCTCATTTTGTAATAGGTGCAAACATAAAGTTATTTGGGTCTACCTTAGTTAGACCATTTAGGTTGAACTTTATTTGGTAGTTTAGGTCAAGGCCCATAAGGAGCCACCACAAGTTTAGGATTCAATTTTGGTGTGTTACGGGAAGTGGATACACCATTCACTACAAAAAAAATTGCTTTTTACTACGGAGGCTTTTGAGACGGCTAAAATTCTGGTCTTTAAAACTCACTTTTTGAGACAGTTAAAATTTAGAGTCTTAAAAACTATTATTTTTTAAGACAGTTAATTTTACCAGTCTCAAAAAATATACTTTATAAGACAGCAAGTTAATAGTCGTCTCAAAAGCTATACCTTAAGAGACGGCTGATACCAAATTGGATTCCCCCTTCTCTCTTTTTTCGTTCCCGCTTCTTTTCCCCCCTTTCTATTAGTCAAAAAATAAGAAAAAAATGAAAAGAAGTTGAACCAAATCCTCCCCACCTACATGCCTCACCCACGACATTTACTTCACTAGCAAAAAAATCCATGCACATGCTTCAACTGCATGCCCTAGCCGCATGCCTTCACCGCCCTCACTCTCGCCGCCCTAGCCGCACGCCTTCATCGCCCTCACTCTAGCCGCCCTAGCCCTTGGCTAGCTTCTGGTTAAGTTAACAATATCGGGTCAGTCATATTTTATTTGTTGACTATTTTGATTATCTTTTATGCTATTGTTGCATGTTAAAGGGTTTATGTTATTAATTATATTGGTTGGAAGATTGTACAGGAGGATGCAACCTAAAATATTGTATACGGAGCAGGGTTTCAATATGTGGATAAAAGGTAATTTTAATTATTGGTTATTGCTTAATATTATTATATTTTTTACTAGATTGATTTGTAGTGGTGATAGGAGGTTGAGGGTGAGCCAATTAAAAACCCGGATTGTCAATTGGATGTTGTAGTATAGTTTTAAGATTAATTTATGATAATATCTGCATACTTGTTTGTGTAAATGTTAGTTAGAATTATTGATATGTTTGTTTGCGTTAATTAATTCATTTTCTTCGCTAGTTTATGCCATTAATCTGGTTTACTATTCGATTATGACTTTATTTTGTCCTTTGCAAGTAGTTTATGCTAATTTTTAACATTCAAATCACTAAATGTTGGGACACAAACTGCAACATATAAACATATGAGGTGGTACCTGAAAGTAATAAATAAAAATATAAGCATTAGTTAAAATTCTAATTTAAATAAAAAATTAGTAAACACAAACAATTAATGTCAAAATCTTTAAACAATCTAAAAAGATAAACTTGATATCTCACGATCTGAGTGGCAAGAAATGAGACACGAATATCAAGACACACAAAAGTAACCTAAGGAAAGTGATCGTTTCCTCACTGGACTCCCAATACGCAATTGACTACTATACGATTGTTTAGAATTAAAAATATGATTTAGGAGTCGAAAACTTAAAATAGTAACCGAGTGGCCTAAAAAGAGGCGCAGACACCCTAAGAGTACCAAAGTATGGTACCTCGTCATTTTTGAATTAATCTCATATCTCAAGTCATTTTGCATTCATGGATAGTTGCATTAGATGGGTAAGTTTTTTGTGAAATCAGACCTGGATTAGATTAAATCTAAAGATGGTTATGACTTTTAGGGATTTGAAATAATTTAATATTGTTTTGATCCATTGATCGCGTGAATCACTTGTTGGTGAAGTTATTACTGATAATTATGTGGCGACTCATGTTGTGTTTTTAATTCAAGACAAATAGTTTTTTTCCCAAACATTTGTTAGTTCTACACTTTATGGGGAGTGCTATTTGAATGACCATATTCAGTTAAAAAATAGTAACTTTTTCAACCAAACTTTCCCGTGCATCGCACGGGTTACCACTAGTATCTAATATAAGTTTGTATTTAATGATCTTTAGTGCGAGTGGGGGAATTTGATTTGTTGATATTTGGTTGATTAACCAAAATTGCAAGTTTGTTGTCATTTTAAAGTGTATTCACGGGGAAAACGTGTTGATACTCTAAAAATAAGATATTTAGGGGTAATGTAGAAGAAAGTCGCCCCACACTTTTTCCTTTATAAATAATTCAACATCCTCCTTAGAATCAATGAGTGTGTCCATGAGCATAGCATAAGATGTGATAAAATGTGATACATTAGGGGAACAATACTTGTAAGCAATCAAGTTCCTCAAGAATGTTTCAGTGAAATCATCAACGCACAACGATGGTCATTTAAACAATGTGTACCACACATCTGACACAACCAACTAAACAAATAACAAATAAACATTGATATATGACGTAGAAGATTCAACAACCTTGACAACAAATGATGACTATATGATATTAGAGTTGTCTCCTCTGCCACAACCATAGGTAATATTAGAGTTGTATCCTCTATCACAATCACATGAAATGTATTATCAGGGTCTTGTAACCTTGAATATATAATTTGGTAAGGGTATGCCTTCAAATAAGTTATGATTTGATAAAGATTAATCGAACAAGAAGGCAGTAAACAAATAGATCGAAATTTCACAATTAGAAAGTGCGGGCTCTCGCTCGCTTTGAATTTGATGCCCGATCGATCAAGATCAGTTGGAGAGTAATACACGACGGGATAATTCCCCGAACAAACATTATATGTTAGCCGATTGCACCTGTGTATGTTTATGAAGTGATAGCGTTACACCCGTTAACAAAATATGAAAATTATTAGTGTAATCCTTTACTGCCATTTTCTAGAAGTTCAGACTCACAGTAGCGTGGAAGAAATCAAACATATATCTTAAGTCACCAATTTATAGCATCTATGATAATTTTTCGGAGAGTGAGATGGAAGAATTGTTCAAGAACACATAAAGGAACCTAGTTCTCTAGTAGTAGTGAGTCATGTTTCATTATAAAGTGATCTAACCCCTTAATGAATATTGGGTGCATAACATTATGCTCATGAGTCAGTGATCTTCATAGAAATTGAAGTATGAAACAATAATAAACCAACATCATTTTTTTATGCTCCACGTTGTCGTATTTGAATCCTTCTTCATAGCATACTCGAGCATCGGGTGACAAATCTGACATGACATCCCCACATACACGTAGGATATCATCTACATTATATTGGCTTGCTTTAGCGTTACTGTCCAAGAGGCTATGGATGTAATTCATTTTGTCATCCTGCATACCTTGGAGGGTCTCATCATCTCTATGAAAAGGCCCAATGGACACCACACCAGGGGAATATCTTTTTGGTTGCTCCTCAATTGTCGAGATTGCTGGAGAAGATGTGCCAAGTCCCCTAATGAATAAACTCTCCATGAGTTAACTAGGTTTCGGTACCCATAGATCCAAAAATTAAGGACACAACCAAGTTGACTAGGTTTCGGTACCCATAGATCCCAAACCGTACCTATAGATCAATGGAATAAACTTGACAGGTCATGAAAAATATATTTTTCTACCTAAATGGTGGCAACTCTCCGAGCTGATTCGTCGAGCCTTATTATTAATAAGACTTATTGTCTCCCATTGGGAATTTGAGTCCATTATCTCCCAAACAGATTGGATTCTTCTAAGAGTCATTGGTCCAACATTAAAGTATTTTGAATTCATAAATTTAGTCCATAGGTTTCTACCTTCCTTCATGTTCAAAGTCAACTTGATATTAGTAGCTTCCATAATAGAGGATAAGTTTTTAACATCTAATCCGCCTGCTTTCTTAGGAAAACAGATAGAATCCCATCTAATCCAATGGTATTTGTTCCCATATTCCTTGTTCATCCCCCAAAAGAAGGAACTAATCAACTGGTTTATAGACTTAATGACCATTTTTGGGGGATTTAAAGAAAATAGAGAATAAATAGGCATTGAAGAGGGGACTAATTGGATGAAAGTAAATCTTCCTCCCAATGAGAGGAACTTAGTCTTCCAACTTTGGATTTTAGAGGCTATAGACTGGACTACTGGTTGTAATTCTGTGATCTATTTATGTATACATATGTATACATACATCTGTTTAGACAATCTTACTGAGTTTCATTGTTCTCTAGCTAATGGTTGAATTGTATTCACAATCACGATGGTGTGTTATGGTGCTTTGTTAACACACGAGTCACCCTACTCCCTAGACTAATGAGCTATTCACAATCACGATGGTGTGCTATGGTTCTTTCGTATATTTTTTCCCTTCATTTTTGCTCTCTGTTGGATCTACTCCCCTTCTTGTACTTGCCCTTTATTAAATTTCATAAATAAAATTTGTGGCTTGGGTTTTGGTATTGGTTGGCTCAGGGTGCCATTGCCAACCTAGTTGGCAGTCCTTGTCCCCATCCTTCTTTGCATTATCAGTCCAGCTTATGAAAGTTTGTTTGAGCTACCATTCCACCCGAGGGAAGTTATGGATTCATATACTAATCCATAGCAGAAAACTAGTACCGTCAAAGATTTCTTGCAGCTCAATGATAATGGTAGTAACTTGAAGAATATTTTTAACCATGAAGAAACCTCTTACAGTTGTGCGGACAAAAATGAATCACGTGGAATGGTAGAGTTCTTTTCCTTCCTCCGGTGTCTATTTTTCCTCCGTTCCATTATGAATCTTAATATAGATATCATTAAGTATTTTGAAGTAGATTGTATATCTCTGTCCTAAATATGAAGTGTGAATCTTTGATGGAAATTCAGCTTTAGATATATGGTCAATTATATTCATAAACCTGATAATTAATTAGTTATTTTATGGTTTTTCTTATAATATTTTTCATCTTTCAACAGTTAGTGACAATACAAAATGAAGGTTGTTAATCTATATAATAGTTCTTTTAATGATATCGACATTGAATAACTAGCTTTGTCTTTGACCTGGAAATTAAGTTGCGACTTAGATTATGTACTTTAAAGTGGCATTATCTGAATTTTCTAAATAATATTTCTCAGCAAGTTCTGGTTTCCTAGAAGACAAATTTCTTGATGAGAGGGAATGTGGTTTAATATGGAGGAACTGGGAATGGCAAATCAATTCCAATTATGCCAATTATTTGAATATCAGAAACCATGAGAAGCCATACCATAATTTTGGAGCCCCCCATTTAAAGAAGAAAAGGTGTAAAGAAATAATGCAGAGCTTAAGTGCTCTATTAAAATTAGGTCATTGGATTAGACAATTGGTGGGTTTTATAATCTGACTTAATTGGTGATTTTGTTGGAAACCTTTAATTGAATTGTGTTGAGTTATGATTTCGTGTTAGAATGCTTATTTAGGACTTAATTAATTGTAAGTATGAGTGTCTTATGTTAATTTGAAGCTTTTGAATCTGAAATCATAGTTGATTGAGTTAATTAAAGTTTGATAATGAG
Source organism: Sambucus nigra (assembly GCA_949130495.1). Classification (NCBI taxonomy): domain Eukaryota; kingdom Viridiplantae; phylum Streptophyta; class Magnoliopsida; order Dipsacales; family Adoxaceae; genus Sambucus; species Sambucus nigra. Next base: position 373,552,414 of record OX422214.1, on the reverse strand, counting down.
GTTAGGTTTAAATTGTTTTTGACAAATTTGAACCTTAATTCGTGTTAGAATGAAGTTATTCATTGTCTAATCGAATTAGAAGCATGAATATATAGTTTATAAACCTGGAGATTGGGTTTTGTATGTTTTTAGATGCTTAGAATTTACTTCAATGGAGGTTAGGTCCGTAAATATTCATTTTATGCAAGAAGAATTAGGACCTAGGACGTCTAAATCAATCCGGATGATGACGCATGATTTTGTGGAGGTCGATGTGTTGTGATCACACATTCGATATGGCCACCACAACATGATGTAGGATGCAGATGGCTCGATCCATCAGAGTGGATTTAGATGTATTGGAGTTTTAGTTTTATCTCAGTTTAGTCTATTTACCTCACCTTATTATATGGCATTTTAATGTAATTTCACCCTAAGAAGAAAAACTTAGTGGAAATGATATTGATCATTCTGCAGTAAAGGAGTTCAATCAGGCAATTGATGACAGTGGGCTTAGATATTTAGGATATATTGGCACTAGGGTAGTTGGTGCAAAAATAGATATGGGGAGGAGGTGATTGTGGATGGATTAGACAGATGTTTGTACAATCAAAAGTGGGCTCAAATTTATCCCTTATCTAATATTAAACACTTGCACACTATAACTTATGATCATTCTCCTTTATTATTATTAGTTTTGACTAAAATTGATGCTCATCCTATATTATTTATGTTCCAAAAGATGTCGTGCAATCACCCTCAGTTCATGGAGTTGGTTATGAACTCTTGGAAAGTGGAGACAAATACCTCTGGAATGAGGAACTTCTCTTTGAAATTTCAGAGATTAAAGGTAAATTTGAAAAGTTGGAATAAAGACTCATTCAAAAATATTGATCAAAATGTGAAAGATATGCAGGACCAAATACTTCAGCTTGCGCTTAGATATGAGTTAAATCCTACTGATGCTGATAGGTTGGAATTTAAATTGGGCAGGTCTAATTTGTTGGTTACATTGAAAAATGAAGAGTTGTTCTGGAAGCAAAAATCGACTGTTAAATGGTTACAAGCAGGGAATGCAAACACACGCTATTTTCATGCTACTGTCAAAGCTAAACACAAATATTTTCGATTAAAATAATTATTGATGGTGTTGTAAACTTTTAGATGAAAAGAAAGACATCAAAAATCATGTGGTGGATCATTTTAAAGAGCTTTTTTGTTCTGAGCAGACTATTTCTAATGATCTACATTTGGATGTAATTCCAAACATCATTTCTCCTGAGGTGAATGAATGTCTTGAAAAGTTTACAACTGAATATAAAATATATGAAGCTTTGAAGGATATGAATGAAGACTCATGTCCTGGCCCTGATGGTTATATGATGGAAATTTTTATAAAAAGTGTTGGCACATTATAAAAATTGATCTTGTAAATGCTATTAACAACTTTTTGTCGGTTTTGAGCTACTTAAGAGTTGATCTAATACCTCCATCGGGAATAGGTTTTTGCACGCATCCAAACGCTGATCTAATAAGCACGGTGGGGTTTGAGGGCCCACTTTGTTTCTTCCCACACTACTTCTTGACAGTTATGAATCCATCAGGAATAGGTTTTTGCAGAAATTCATACTAAGCAGTAAGATTTTCAAAAAATTCCATAGGCATCGAGTGGTGGAAGAAAAATTATTGCATACCTTTCTGAGTAGGATATGCTTAGAGTTGCCCAAATATTTTTAATATGTGCTGTTTAAATAACACAATCCAGTTTTGACCATTAGTGTTTAAGAGGGAAAGAAATCAGAAGTTTGGGAGAGGTTATAAAAATTTCTAAGTCTATGGTAGGCACAGTCAAAATCGTGGCCTGATTGAGCTCCTGATCAGTGATCAATTGGGGTTAGACAGTGACCAATTGGGGCTGATTAGTGATGCTAGTAGAAGTTTGATGACTCTCAATCAAGCTGGGCGATGGTCGAATGAATAGAGATTTTATAGTTTCCATCAGTTACAAATGGTTTGATAATATATCTTGAGTTGGCTGCCAATTTGGGTAAGAATACTGATACATGCTATGGTTTGATTAGGATCTAATTGCTACTATATTCTATATACTTTATTGATTTATATTTGAGGTGGTGTTGATACTCTTTCCAATATTACTGAAATATGCCTAAAAAACTAACAAAGTGATACTAAATCCAACAGATATTTGTTCTTTGTGTGTTGTCATTTTCTAATTCTCCTCTATAATCTTTTGTATAGTATCGAGAAGGAACATTTGTGTCTAATGTATGTTAGTTTTTAGGGGTTCCATAGAAAACTTCAATTTTTTAAAATTTTATCTAATTTGGATGTATATTTTGTGGTGGCCAAGCACTGGCTCGGCTCACATGCTTAGTGTAATTAGGGGCAAGCCCAACGCTAGATGGAGACTTACTATAAGACCTCGAAACTTCTCTGCCTCCAAAGTATAGATTAACTTAAAAATACTACCACAAACTACAACTAATACCTCAACCTCTTTCCAACCTGTGCGCAGCCTTAAAACCACATCGCAGCCCACTAATTCGCACTCAAGAATTAATTGCAAACCATCATTGGGTCCATCTTCTTTGATATATATGCATACAGTACCAAATTAGAATCATCTATACATGTTTGATATAGGCTAAATGTATTGGGAGGACCACTAAAAGAGGATTACAGAGAGAGTATGAGATGTCAGTATATATATACATGATGCATATGCAACTGCATATATATGCAGCATATGATATATATGAAGTGCATATATATGCAATTTTATATATATGCATATCCAGCATATGATATATATGCAGTGCATGTGTGCATGTTTTTGTGTGTGTTTGTGTGCGGGTGTGTGCGTGTTTACCATCTCTCATTATAACCATTTTCCTTCCAAATTATAAAATGAGCATATAATTTTATATTATTTACTTTTGAACCAAAGAAATATATTTGTTGGTCAATTGCAAATATGTGCATATAGGTGCTTGTTAGATCCCCTAATGTCGAATAAAGAGACTTAGATTCGATACCTAATGCCTTAGTTAGTAAACTTAGATCAGTCTATAAATATATTTTCTCTTACCAATGGTGTTTTTCTAATGTTATGCAGATCATAAAAATCAAGTGTCTATAGAGCAGTTATTGTCCTATTATACAGCTACTGTCTTATATGCAACTACTATTCTATAGAGCAGTTACCGCTGGGGTTGTGAGTGGCCTTCTATAGAGCAGTTATTGTCCTATTAAGTGTCTTATTTGTACACTTGTTATCAGTCAGTTATGCTATTAGTTAGCCGTGAGGTGTTGCAACCCCAACAAACGACCCTAGTGGCACCCCAGTCAGACATGTCACATCGCAACTTAAGGGTTCATATTTCTTTATTTCAGAGCCCTACATGCCAACAAACCCAATATATTGAGCAAATTAATGATCTACGAGAAAATGTTGATCCTTCATACAATGACTCGACTTCAGATGTTGAGGATCCCGCAGGTATATCATATGTTAGCAATGCACTTTTTTTATCACACTGGTTTGATATTATGTTTCACATAATAATAGTTTATCGAATATTTGTTTAGGTACAAAGAGTACCCTGACTAATGAGAAAAATGTTAGAAAAGCTTCCAGGCCTTGGATTGAATGGAATAATAAGAAAAAGAAGATACTAGAATGGAATGAGCTTTGTCAGCCAGTTTGTAGGCTTGAATGCAAATTGATGTCGCAATTAGGCTACTATGCTAGGAGTGGAAATTTGTTTCCGTTGACAATGTTATATTGGACCGAGGCGAAAGATGACACTCTTGAGGGTATTTGGAATGAAGTGAAGGTAGTTCATTAATTCAATATGATTTATTTGTTTCGTTATATATGATTTTGTTAAATTTCTAACCAATTTATTAATTCAATATTTATTTGTTTCATTGTAAATTTTAAGGAAAACACAAATGCACCAGAAGGTTTTAAACCAATTTGTTTTGCTAGGATGGGAGCTGCTTGGAGGCAATGGAAGTACTGATTGAAGATAGATCACTATGAAAGGTTTCAAACCGATGAAGAACGGTTGAAAAATACGCCCCCTCGAGTCGACAAACTTCAATGGCATACTATACTGAAGTGTTGGGGTCTAAAGAAAATAATTGTATGACAACTCATTGAGTTTAAGATGAGTCTATTTACATCTACTTCATTAGTAATATCAAATTTATTGATTTCTCTAACTTTTTTATAGGATATAGCAAAGCAAAACTCGAAGAACCGTGAAGGTGAATGTGCGTACTCAAGGACTGGGCGAAATCCACATGCAAAAATTACCAAGGAGGTTAGAATTTTGGTAGTATAAACCCTTATAATTTTTAGTTTAATAAATATTAATATAAACATTATTTTTCTTAGAGGGTAGAGGCAGGAGAGCCCGTTGATGAAATCAGCATGTGGCAAGCCACTCAGGCTCCGAATAATAAACCTTTCAATGTTGATCCGAAAGCGAGGAATGAGATTTTTAAGGATGTGGTAGGACAAGGAGGCCATGGTTATACTTTACTAAATGGAGTAGGCATTAGGCCAACATCTACACAAACAAGTTCCTCTCTTTCATTATTGGAGGATATTAATAAACTTAAGAAAGACACTGAAGATCGAGAGGGTAGAGCTAGACAAGTCGCTGAAGATCGAGAGGCTAGACATCGGCACGAGCTCGAAGAATTAGAATTTCGCCACCAACAAGCACTCTTACAGATGAAACTGACATGAGAAGTGGAATGCAGAGATTGTTTCAGAGTATTATCCCTAATCTTGCTTCAATTACCTCAACGGCCCATACCGACTAGGTAATGACACATCTTTATTTTATTGTTATATATGTATGTGATGAAGTGTTAGGGAGGATATATGTTGTGGCTGTTTGGCTCTTCTTTGTTTACAATGTTGTGGCTGTTTCTATAGTTATTTTTTAGTTAATTTATATGTTTAAACAGGTTGGTTTTCATGAATAAACAAAGGAGACTCTATCGATTTTTTTTTAAAATATTAAGTGTTTAAAAGTAAGCAAAACAAAGATATACAAATTTGATAAGTTTTTTAAAGATTTTCATCAATAGGAATTATTAAAAAAAGATTACTTCTTTGTTTATGGTAACTTACACTGAATTAATTTTATTGCAGATTGAAATCTTTTGTGGATAAGGCAAGACACGTTTTGATGGAGATCGTTTGCTTCAAGATTGTGAGTATGTATTCTAATGAGATAAGTTAAATTTTGTAGAGATATTTAGCTTGGTGGAGTATTAGGTAGGATATATATATGTTAGTGGCTATTTGGCTCTTAGTTGTTTATAGTGTTGTGGATGTTTCTATAGTTATTTTTTACTTAATTTATATGTTTAAACAGGTTGGTTTTCATGAAAAAATAAAGGAGACTCTATCGAATTTTTAAAAAAATATTAAGTGTTTAAAAGTAAATAAAACAAAGATATACAAATTTGATAAGTTTTTTAAAGATTGCCATCAATATGAATTATTAAAAAAGATTACTTCTTTGTTTATGGTAACTTACACTGAATTAAATTTATTGCAGGTCGAAATCTTTTATGGACAAGGCAAGACATGTTTTGATGGAGATCGTTTGTTTCAAGATTGCAAGTTTACTTGCATTATTTTATGTTAGGAATACATTGGTTTTTATGTATTTGTTCTAATGAGACAAGTGAAATTTTGTATAGATATTTAGTGTGATGGTCACAATGTTGAAATTGTCCATTTTATCTTTGTATGAACTATAATTTAAGTTGAATGGAAGATTATGTTTTATATTTGTTGAAATGGGATGTCAAATATGTTATATATTATTTTAAAGAGTTTTTGCATAAAAGTATATTGAGCATATTATGGAATGGATGAAATTTTAATTTTGGCGCAAAAATTATTAAAGACGGCTTCTTTGCCGTCTCAAAAGGATTTTATAAATGAGGACTTTTTGAGACGGCTAAGTTATCGTCTCAAAAACTCTTTTGAGACGTTTATTGGCGCCTCTAAAATAACTTTAAAAGACAGTTTTTTCGCCGTCTCAAAAGGGTCCTATAAGAAGTGACCTTTTGAGACGGCTTATTTCCCATCTCCAAAAAACTTTTTGAGACGGCTTCTGCCGTCTCAAAAAGTTTTTAAAACGGGGTCTAATACTACGCCCATTTGCCGTCTCAAAAGGCGTCACAAAAGGCTTTTGAGATGATTATATGACTTTTTGAGACGGTTGGAGCACCGTAGTAAAAAGCAGTTTTTTTTGTAGTGATTGTAACTTAATCCTTACCTTTATACCTTCTTCGATGTATCATCTATAGTACCCTTGACCTCCCACGAACGTTCGAGATATTTATTGAGCTGGGATACAAGGGCTTCAAGTTTCTCACGAGTCTCTAATGAAGATTGAAGATCTCTCATAAGACTAGTCACTTTGTTAGTCAAGTCACCATTTTCCCTCTCCACTAAAACGTCTCTCTCTTCGAAATAAACTCTCACTGAGGACCCACTCTCTCTTGACTCTTTTACCTTTCTCTCTAACGATAACATCCTAAATTCAAAATCTTTATTTTTCTTTTTCATTTTAAAAGACTCGGTGTCAAGCTCAACGTAGGCTCGATGAAGTCCACTTTCCCCCTCACTCTCTCCGGAATGACTTGACGCATTGCCAAGGTCATCATGTTATGAAACTTCCGTATCGGTTTGAGATGTACTGGATGTACTAACATGACTAGCCATGAACGCGATGAAGTTACGTCCATTCGGTTATTCGTATCTTTAACCGAGAGTGATGCAGTCCAACACCACCCATAATAAGAAGCTCTTACCTCGGTATCCACCGATCAACCTCAAGTATATGAAATTCCTATCTTCTTTGACAATATAAACTCGACTCCACAAATCAAAATTAGAGAAAATCTCTACAAGAATTTTGAAAAATGGATTGTGTTTTTCTTGATTTAAAAAAATAATCTTCAAATATCCAAGGATTTTAGATGAAAATTTTATAGAGTTTGATCTAAAAAAAGAACTTTAAAAAAGGCTTCTCTGAAAGTCTAATCCCATATCTCTATTTATAGGAAGAGTTGTTACAAAGAGATAGGGTTTAAAGATTTAGATAAGATTTATGCAAAAAAATAAAAAAAATGTGTACATGTTCCAACAAACTTCCACCTTGTTCAAACAATGTACCTAATCTCATTTGAACGATTTTCAACGAAACTTTGAGCAACATTCCAGAGCGATCCCAAAAAGTGTTATTCCAGATCTCGTTCAACCGTAGGAAACTCATTCTAATGACTCTACGCAACTCGTTTAAATGACATATCAATCTCTTTCTAACCAGTTGCTGAGTTTTTCAAAAATTCTTAAAAAATCATTTTAAAAACATTTTAAAAACTTTTAAATGAAAACTATTTAAAAATAGATCTTGTAAATTTAAATCTTTACCAAATCGCTTCATAACTCTTCTAGGATAAAGTTGAGATGAACGATCTTCAATTTTGCAAATATCACCAACGTTTCCTCTCATTGGAGACTTGGGAACGGCCATGAAGGTGCAGTGGGGTGTAACGGGATATGCCAAATAAAAATAAAATGAGTAATTACAATTTTTACTCTTGTAAATACTCTACACACTAAATCACCTATTATGAAGAAAAAAATCAACATTCTATTGAAATAATGCAAACACTATTTCCAGACATGACTCTCATTAAAACATTTAGTAATCAAAATCCTAAATCATTAACTAGTCTATTAAAAAATCATTTTTAAGTTTACTTCCTTGACATTGAGGTCTCTAAGGAAAAAAAAAGATCCTGCACTTATTACTTGAGTTTTGAGGATCGTTCCCAATGTCTCAGGTAAACTTTTGTTTCAGCATTCAGTAAATTTGGGGAGTTGTGAAAATATTTACTCTGGAGTATTAAACTCCCATATTTTAATACTTAGCTCCCACTTTTTAAGACATAAGTTAACATAACCACTATGTGGACCTGAATATAACTTTGGCCAAATTTAAGCCCAACTGATAAGGTCTAGCAGCATGCAGGGCATGCCCAACCCATGCTATTAGCAATAAGGGATCAATGACATCATTTATCACATGGATGATTATGAACATATCTGCAGTTACCATCAGATCGCGTTGGTTACCAAAAACCTCAGGCGAGATATTCAGGGAGTCAACATTCACACTTATCTCAAGACAATGAAGTTCCTTGACTGGTTCAGTCACTACAATTTTACAGGACCATAAATATAGCCCATACCCTAGGGCTAGGGGGATGTAATTTCAAAAACTATAAGAGAACTTAATAAAATAGAGTAACCTCTACGTGGACGTAGGAAATTTTTCAAACCACGTATATTATTATGTTGTGCGATTGGTGTCTTACTTCCATTCTTAAATTTCTTTCTCGAATCCTTTTAATTGTAATTAATTTATAATCACAATTGGCGCTGTCTGTGGAAAATGATTTTCCTTCCATGAAAGTGATTCCTTTAAGGAGTAGTTATGATGTCTCACCAACCAAGCAGTCCACCCTAGCCAGAGACATGCTATCTAATTCAGCTCCACTAAGGTCAGGTCTGAGGTTTGTCGAGATGGGAACCCAAGGTTCTGACCAGAGTAACAGCCTTCGAAGAAAATCCACGAGCAGCCTAGGTCTACTTAGATCTCACACCTGGTCGATGCCAACGAAGCAATTCTTCAATAATAAGAGGAGGTAGCCTGCCTCTAATTTGAAATTAATTATCACCTCTGAGGATGACTAGAAGAGATGGAGAAGAACTCTACCAGAACTGAAAGTGTTATCCTCGGACTACTAGCCCTCAGGAGAGAAAGACTCATAGACGAGGAAGGATCATCAGGCGCGACCAAGAACGTTCAAGGTGTAAGAACATATTTTCCATCGTCCTTAGTTTATTTTAAGTATACCGTATCACGTTACAATTATCAAATGAAGTTCACGTTCAAGAAGACAAATCCGAATATCACGCATCTTCAACATCTACGCGACTTGAGGTATACTTTGGTATAGATTTTGTTTTGAGTTGATTAGATTTTTTACTAAGTACTGGGATACTCTTTATAAAACGTTTTCTTTCGAAATGAGGCATTTTTCGAATTCAAAAAGTTTTCTAAATACCTGTACGTGGACTTTAAAAAATAATTTTTTTGTTCCTGTCGTTCAAACGAGATGGCAAGGTCATTCAAACGACATGTTGATGTCGTTAGATAGGTCATGAGATGGCCAAGATCAAATATGGATCAACCAAGGTCATATTGTTTTGATTTTAGAAAAGTCGTTTCTTGGGTCGTTAAAACGACATGAGGAAGTCGTTCAAACGATATGCACTTCCTCAAAAAAAATTGTTTAGCCTATAAATACATTTTTCGTCAAGCTTTTAAATTAAGACTTTTAACATACAAAAGTTGTAGACCTGCTGCTACAAGTATTAGGGACAAAACTTATTTTTGATTCACACCGATACATTACTTTTGTGAATCATCTTTGAAACCCAAAGAACATCTCTATTGAAATTATTTTTGTGAAAAAAGGAGACTTCACTGCTGACCTTGTATAAAAGGAGTCTCTACTGCTGATCTTGGTGTTCTTATGGGAATCATTGCTGACAACTGCGGTCATTATGATTCTCGAGGGAGTTATTATGGGTTCAAGGCTGAGGTCTTTGTGGGTTCTTGTAGGGATTCATTGCGAAAGAAGACAGTCACCTGCAGGAGGACTGTTGGGAAGATTTATTTAATTATATCTGTGAGTTTCAATTTGCAACACTATTAGTGAAATAAAATGTTTTTACCCAAAGGTTTTTCTTCCTGAAATTGTGTTTTCCCTACATGATTTATTAATGAATGTATTGAATCTCGTAGTTGCATGATCTAGGCTTAAGAATATAAAAGTGTCATAATTAGTTTAGTTCACAAAATTTGTGCTTAATAATATTGGAAAAATGTTTTTGAAAAGAAAAATTATTTTCACTTAAAGGACACACATAGAAGGATTGTTGTCACTTTTACACGGGGCCTGGAAGTTATCAAGACAGGCACCACATAGACAATGATTTCTATAGAGATGACATAAGGAGTTTGGTTCAAAGGGGAATGGACTAACACCCCGCTCATAGAGGGACCATGTCAACCAAAGAGTTTTGGAGGAGAACCCTTATCACCAAGATGAAGCCCCCTTTCTCGAAAACCATCGAGTAGGAGGAACACCCCAAAAAATTTATAACTCCCAGCTTTAAGGTCTATGATGGAAAGACTGATCCCATCGACCATGTTCGGCAGTACATGAAGGATATGACTCGATGCAGTCATAATGATGCACTGATGTGTCATATTGTTCCTTCCAAGTTGGGTGACGTTGCCCATAAATGGTTTAAGAATCTTCCTCACAGGTCCATCAAGAATTTTAAGGTGTTCGTCGAATCCTTCGTTGCTCGTTTCATCACTAGCAACTATCATCCCAAAAGAATGGAGTCACTACTTATGATAAAAAAGAAGCCACAGGAGTCCCTATGCAAATATGATAAATGCTACTAGGAAATCTTTAATGAGGTAAAAGATTGCTCGAAGTAAGGGCATCCTTCAAATAGGTCTACCCCCACATCAATGTTGTACCAATCCCTTACCAAAAAGGAAGTTGATACCATTGATGATCTTATATCACGTATTCAGAAATATGCCAAGATGGAGGATGTGGTCCACATCAGTGAGGTTCAGACTAATTGCACCAAGGAAAACAAAGGGGGCAATAAGGAGAATAACCCAGAGAAGGGGAAGATCAAAGATCAATTATTACTCAAGTGGCCAAAGATGATGTGAGGGGACCCCACCAAACGGAATAACACGCTCCGATGTGCTTTCCATAAAGAAAACATCCACAAGACTGAGAATTATACGACACTCAAAGCTCATCTATAGGAGTTAGCCCAGGCCAGGCATTTAAACGAATACATTGAAAAGAAGTCTGTCCAGGTCATTACTAATGGCAACCAGAAACTTAATAACATCCTTGATTATGATATGGAATATCAGTTCGCGGTCATACATGGGTCATCCGACCTCAAGAAAATTCAAAGGAACGCTATTTGAATGGAGCTCAAAAAGTTCACAGCCGTAATGGAGGCCTTCGATATAGGTACCACCAAAATCCAGGTTGGCAAGCACCAACGACTAGAGGACGTCGACTACAACAAGAATATCATTTTCACAGAGGAGGATTTGGTTGGGGTAAGAACCTCGCACCACGATGCACTGGTAATCACTCTCAGAATCATAAACTATGATGTGGATAAGTTACTGGTGGACCAATGGAGCTCTTCATAGGTGATGTGACTATAAATATTCCATAATCCCAAGCTTATGATATCATGTCTTAAAAAGGCAATCATCCCTCTGGTCGATTTTATGGGAAAGATGATCGTGTCCTTAGGAAAAGTGATCCTGCCAGTAAGGGAAGGAAATATTTCAAAACTGATAGAGTTTCTTATAGTGGATATTGATTCTCCTTACCATGCCATCATAGACTGAGGGTGGCTTCATGCCATGAAATTTATCCCTTCCACGTACTACCAGAAACTCAAGTGTGTCACAGATCGGGGCATAATGGAGATTAAAGGCGATGAAGTTATTTCTCATAAATGCTACATCACCACCATTTGACCAAAGCAAGAAAAGAATAAATAGAATGAGTTTATTTTGGAGGCAGACTAGGATGGGGATACTCCATCAAAATTGCAATTACGGCATGGCCGACCAGGGTTTGAGGAGATCAGGGTCCACCCCACTAACAGGGTCATTGAAAACCTAGAGGAGGTTATTTTTTTAAAGCCAGACTGAAGATAAAGTTTTTAATTTGGACAAGCATGACCAACCTTAAAAGGGATGAGTTAATCGCCTTTCTAAAATGGAGATTAAATGTATGTGCGTGGGAACTATATGATATGCTAAGTATCGATCCTATAGTTTCCTGATATCGACTCTATTGTGATCTAACATTCAAGCCAATCATACAGAAAGCTCATCGAACTACCCCAGAGAAGGCAAAGGAAGTGAAAAAATAAGTAGGGAAACTTCTGGAGGCAAGGTCCATCAGAGAAGTTCAATTTTTGAAGTGTCGCTCAAACCCGATCGTGGTTCGTAAATACAATGGGGACTAAAAAGTCTGCATAGACTTCACCGAACTCAATATCTCCTATCCCAAAGATAATTTTCCCTTTCCAAAGATAGACCAGTTGGTGGATGCTACAATAGTGAATGAGTTTCTTAAGTGCCTATTTGGGGTACCATCTGATCCCTCTATTCGGCCCCGAATATGATAAGACTTCCTTTATCACACTAGTTGGTCTTTATTGCTATAAGGTTATAAGTTCATGTCATTTGGACTTAAGAACACTGTAGATACATATTAGAGTCTAGTTATGAAGATATTCCAACAATAGATGGGAAATCATGGAGCTGTACATTGGCGATATACTAGTCAAGAAAGGGAACAAGGACGACCATCTCTAAGACATGGCCAACACGTTATTGTGATCACTTCATTACTATGATCAGTTCCTTATTATGTACACTGGTGATATACTCAACTAAAGCATTATTTTTAATCCCACTCCATTACTATGCTCACTTTCTTCCCATTTAGGTTTTCCTTCGCAAAGCCGAACTTATTGAACGGATGTCAAAGTGGTCGGTAGAGGTTAAGAGGTTCGAATTTCACTTTCAACCAAAGAAAATAATCAAAGGCAGGGTTCTATCTGATTTTATTGCATAATTCACAAGGGATGGGACAACCGACCAGCATTTGGTCGCATAATCAGAGATGCACAAGAAGGCTAATGAATAAAGTTGTACATTGTATGTTGATAGTGCCTTTAATTCTAAGTAGGAAGGTATGGGAATTATCCTTGTGACTTTAGAAGAACCTATGATCGAACAAGGGATCAAACTTGGATTTAGAGCCTCTAATAATGAGGTCGAGTAAGAAGAGCTTATAGTTGGTCTACGTAAGGCCCATCTTGTTCAGGGCAAGATGACTCAACGTGTATTATGACTCCAAATTGGTGTCCAATCAAGTTAGCAGGGATTTTAATCAAAAGGATGATAGGATGGAATATTACCTCACTGTTATATGCGATATGGTTACAAAATTTAAGGAAGTTCACATTTTATTGTTCTCCCGAGCGCATAACAGTCACGTCGACACTTTAGCAGACCTAAGCTCAATAGTGGACTTAGATCTTAGGAGAACAATCGAAGTGTAATTCCTCGCCAAGCCCAATATCAATAAAATAGTAAACTCCAAGCACATCCTTTCCATCGACAAAGGTCCCAGTTAGATAGACAACATTATTGCATACTTTCAGAATAAAATACTGCCGATCGACAAGAAATTGGCGCAATATGTCACAGTGAAAGCTACGCATTTCTAATTGGAAAATGGGGACAAGATTTAGAATATATCCTTCACAGATCCCTACCTCCAGTCTGGACACCCAAAGGACATCGAGCAAATTCTTTACGAAATTTATGATGGAATATGCGAAAGCCATGTAGGAGGCGAATCCATGGAATTTCGAGCAATCAACTAAGCCTATTGGTGACGTACATGCAGAGAGATGCAAGTGTTTACGTTCAGAAGTGCGAGAACTACCAAAAATTCTCTCCCATTGTACATTAATTGGCCAACGATTTAAGGCTTTTTATCAACCTATAGACATTTTCCTAATGGGATTTGGATATTGTGGGACCACTACCTACCGCACTTGTGAATCATAAGTACTTGCTGGTCGGCACAGACTATTTCACCATGCCAAGAGGAGGACTCCAATAAAATAATGATTGATGGCCTTAAGAAGAGGCTGGAAAGAGTAAAAGGTATCTGGGTGGATGAGCTTCCCCATGCTCTCTGGGCATATCGTACCACACCCAGGAGACCAATTGGGGAAATTCCTTTTGCACTTATATATATAATGGAAACTGTCATACCACTTGAAGTAGGCCTCTCGACCATGCGGACAAAGGTGTCCCACCAAGAACTGAATGAAGATCCCTTCGCATTGAACTTGACCTGGACGATGAAGGAAAAAATCAATCCATGACCAAGATGGCCTCATACCAGCAGCATTTGTCAAAGCATTACAAAAAGTGGGTCAATCCGAGGAAGTTCCAAGTATGATATTACGTGTTAAGGAAAGTTCTCGGTAGAGTTGTAAGACCGTCGAATGGCAAGTTGGGACCTAACAGGGAGGCATCATGCAAAGTAATTAGAGATGATCTACAGGGAGCCAATCACTTAGAAACAATGGAGGGCAGAGAGATACTTAGAGAATGGAATGAGGCCAATCTTAAGAGATTCTATTTTTAGTCTTCTTTTTACTTTTAGTTTATGCAATTTTTTATTTCAAAACATATATTGCTCGTAATTTATCATTCATATTATGAATAAAGGCCCCTTTTCCATATCTCGCTCACATATCTTAAGTTATTTAATTACTTTACATTATTTCCTACGTATTAGGCTCATAATTGGATCTTAGTCCTTAAAACGTTCCAATAAGGCATTAACTTGATTATAGGCAGTTTTGCTAACTACAATTAAAATTAAAGTCCTCAGGTCTTTGTCATGACCAACACAGGCGACCTCATGACTTGCACAGATAAGTTAAAGCCCTATGGGGGATCCCTGGGCAAGAAACCAACTTTTCTTGGTCAACTAAAACCCTGAATGGGTGGATTTCCCATAGACAATATGCATTTTTACCATTGTCTTTTCTAGACCTAAGGGAGCGTGATAACACGACCTAAAGGTAAGAAAGGCGGAATAAGGCATGCAAGGCATAATAGATTGGAAAAATGAATAAAAATTGGTATTAACTTGATTCATTCGGCAGAGCCCGATTACAAAAATTACCAATTACATAATAATTACAAAAATTACAAAGATCAGCAATGGTTTCTGGTCGGCGAGTTAAAAACTATTATATTCGCTTCCTTCGACCATCGTCAGGGTCAAGATTATATTAATTATCACTATCATGACCTTCAACGTAGCTCTCCACAAGTTGAAGGGGAATGGAATCTAAATTAATCCATTTATCATCATGCCCAAAAGGAGATCGACTGTACGTAAGGTAATAAACTTGGTACATGTACGAGAGCTGAGAGTCCTAGGGTTCCTTAATAACCTTGAGGGCATTCGACTATTCATGATTATAGGCAATGTCTTGAGCCTCCTATGACCTCATTGGTACATCCTTCCAACCCTTATTGTAATTTATCTACTAGGTTGCTCGAGGACCCATGCTAAATAAATATCGAAGCTTCTTATTATCATGACTTAGACCCATCACCATGACGTTGCTTCTTTGAACTTTCTCCATATCTTCAACAAGTTTCTTCTTCAATTCATTATTCTCTAACTAGACTAGAACACCAACTTCACCCACGTCCTTGGATTCAGCCAACTGGTCCTTCAAGTCATTTATTTCTTTTTTCATGGAAGCACTTACATCTTCCAAGTCTTTGAGGTCGTCGTTCATCTTGTTGCCCAGGGTGTGTTGGTTCTTATAGTCCTCAACCCTTTTTCTTAAAGCTCTACAGGAAAGCATAAATGCTCGATGGTCTTGCGTGGTAGCATCTCGTACTTCACCAAATCTTTAGAATTGGTATGGTCATTGACCTTGACAAGTTAGACTTGTCAAGGTCAACGATCGTGATAATTCAGGGGGTGACAACTTTGGTTGTTACGGACTTATCATGGTTGTTGACCGTGACAAGTTCATTAGACTTATCACGGTCATGTCACAGTCTATGACCTTGACAACTTTTGCCATGGTCATTGATCGTGACAAGTCGGTGACAATCTTTAAAAAAAATTCATGGCCACGGATCGTGATAAGTCCGTGATAAGTTTTGTTTGTCACGGACTTGTCACGATCAATGACCGTGACAAATCTAGGCAGAATTTAAAAAATATATGCTGGGCAGTTTAGCCACTGCTACTGCCCAACGGTATATTTGTACCTGTCATAGCAAAATTATACCTGTTTAAACGGAATATATCCAAACAAAATAGAAATAATGCACATAATCATTGCATATATAATTCCATATCCAAACCAAAATGTAATAAATCAAAAAAATACAAATATAATCCAAGTGTCCAAATAAAATAGATATAAATAATGTCATGTGGTAGGTTTGAGGAGGAAGTAATGCCACACGACAAATGCATTGAGACACCACTGAATATGCATCACGCCGCATTATTCGTCCAACCACAATAGGGTGTTCTCCTTCCCGATTATCACATGCGTGATGAGCACCTTGGTCTCAATGTCTTGTAGCGCACGTCCATGAACAAACATACACTGGATGGTATTAGGATCCCTCAACCCCCTCCCTATCCGCGTTCCATCAAATATGTCCAGTATAAACACATTGGGACAACCAATTATTGACACAGGCCGCTCGAAGGGAGCCAAGTTAATGACTGAATCACCAATCGGTGAGTTCGTAAATGTCTATGATGAAGCAACGATGTCCACGTCCTCGTCCTCCTCCACTTCCTCCTCCACCACCTTCTCCTTCCCCTTACCCTTGCTCTTTCCACCCAACAAACGCTTCAAGAATGAGAATATATCTTGGACTGTCGCCTCCAACCTTGATAGCTTCGCATCATACGAGTCCACCTGACGAGCCAACCTGGTGTTACTCATCTCCAATTCGATGATCCTAGATTTGGCCACCCGCGAGCTCAACCCCTGTCTTCCCCTTGTGATCAGCGCCAAGCACTTCCTTAAGCTTTACCTGAAACGACAAAAAGCAAACGATTAATTAAATATGCAAATAAAAAAATTATAACGCAATTAGCAAAAAGTAAACTGTTGGATTACCTACAATCGTGGACGCGATGCTCAGGGACACCACCTTATCCTTCCCATCCTTTGTCCGAATTTCTGCATAGGCATCGAGCCTATGTCGCCTACCGCTAGGGCCACTCCCCGTCCCCTGAAATAAAGTAAAATAATGCAGAATAACATATTTTTGTAATTATAGAAAAATAAAAACTTACCATCACCTTATGCTCCACCTCGGTGTAAGACGTCCGTTCGGAGTAGTGCAGGTCCGTATTTTTCACCCGATTTGTCCTCCCCAATTGGCGAGATGCCAATTATTGCTCCTCGATCTCATTGTCAATGAACTTTTGCCATTGTGAAAATGAGATTGGCTCCTTCGGCGGGATGGACTCACGCATTCAAATAATGGAGTCTCGGGCCTTTCCAAAGTACCATACCCGCAAAATTTTCTTACATGTCTTGTGTTGCTCCCTCAACTGCTCCAAGATAGAATGCGAAGTTCTGGGCCAGACTGAATTGTTCTTGTCAAACAAATACAATGTTAGTTGAGAATAAATATAAATATAAATATAAATATAAATATAAATATAAATATAAATATAAATATAAATATAAATATAAATATAAATATAAATATAAATATAAATATAAATACAAATTGAAATATAAATATAAATATAAATATAAATATAAATATAAATATAAATATAAATATAAATATAAATATAAATATAAATATAAATATAAATATAAAATACATTACCTGTAGTGATGCCCAAATAGCTAACTTAAGCTCATTTGTCACTTCCCTCCAACTAGTGTACCCCGGGTCGATAATCTTTTTTAGCAGCTCGAGAGATATAGCTAATATCCCCGTCTTGTTCTCGACGACCATTCCCAATTTACCCCATTTGGGGAGCGTAGGGGCAGAGGAGCCCTCGTCGCCTCTACTACCGTCGGGCCCAGAAGATATGATCATTATCATCATCATCATCATCCTTGCCTTAATCCCTGAAGGATACATTTTCTATAAAAAAAATGTTGTTATTATTACAAATTCAAAATGAATTAGAAGAAGACGTGCAAACATTAGGTTTAAATAGTACATGCACTAATGTAATCACGTACAAATGGATAAAAGGCATTAATCCGAAAATTGGAATACTTTTTAATGTTTAACCCACACATATATATAAAGGATAGAGAGAAAGATAAAAAGAGTAAAAATGATCAAGTACAAATTAATTAAAAGCATTAAACCGATTAGTACATGCGCTAAATTGGAATACTTATTACAAATTAAAAAATTATTTCAAATTCGGGTCATCATAAAAAATGTATTGATATTTGGTAGGAGCAGCGAAGTCATACACATTACTATTTAGACATTTTCGCACATGTAGAACGATTGACCACAGCTCGTTGTTGATATACTACGAGTAAAACACTTGGTTGACCTTTTAAAATGCACAAACAAATAGCTCATCGCTCACGTGTTCGTTGCTCTTCAACTTAGACAAGTCAACCATGATCAAATTAGTGTCAGGATCAACTTTAAAAGAATTTTTATCCTCAACTCTTACCAAATCACAGTAAAATACGACATCTTTGAATCTTGCCTATTCCAATTCAAATATATTTCGAATTACACCATAGTAAGTCATTTCAGCTTCGACGAGGTTTTTATCTTTTGCACTCGCTCGAAAGAAAGTAAGAGCCTTGTATGAAATGCCCAAGTTCTGTACATTTTTATTTTCCTCGTACACCCTTGCGCCGAATAAGTAACCCAATTGATACTTTTTTTACTCTTGTGACATGAACAACAGTCTAGTGGCTAGACGAGCAAGCCTTGATGTCGCATCACTTATCATTAAGAGCTGAGAATAGAGATAAATTAATTAGGTTAGATGTAAAGTTTTATTGTAATGAAACATTATATAAGAGTCGTTTTCATTATAATTACCCCGTGTGACAACCACAACTGAAAATCGTTGTCTGATTGTGCCATTATTTTTCGTCTTTTATTGTTCTTACATGCTTCATATTTTTTCCATACAATTAATTTGATGAACGTATTACAAAATTAATCATGTATAAAATAATGTAAAACTTAAAATAATTTAAACTTACTTTTTCCATTCTTCGACATATTCATGTGTGTCTAATAGATAACGAGCTACTTGTTCATGTTGCAAACTCGTTAATTTCACTCGTTTCCCATCACATGACCACCCTCATCGATGAACTCATCAATGTCATCAATGCTGGTCATGTCAGGCATATATTCCCGAGTATAAATTGATGAATCCACGGTGATATAGTCCTCTGAAATTGAACCTGCAATGTATCGCGTATTTTTGACGTAATGTTTAAAAACTTTCATCAATCTTTCAGACGGATAAATCCACCGATATCTAACTGGACCGCAAAGAAGTTCCTTGTCGCATAGGTGTACTAACAAGTGAACACTTATATCAAAGAACGTTGCAGGAAAGTACTTCTCCAACACACAAATTGCTTCGACCACCGCCAATTTTGTGGCCACTATGTATTCTTGATTGACTACCTTCTCACATAAAAGTGAGAAGCAGATACTAATTTTCATAATAGCCTTTCGCAAATCCTTGTGCTTGGAGAAACAGTTCTTAAACAATAGAGGATCCAATTGCATGATCACATGCCAATCGTGGGACTTATACTTATGTAAATCATGGGTAGCATAATTCACAATCCTTTGCAAGTTCGACGAAAAATTAGATGGAACCTTCAAATTATATACTGTGTCTAAAAGTACCTTCCTTTCCCCACTCATCAAAGTAAACACACCAGTGGAATTATTTTCATTCCCCTACTATCTTCTTCCACCCATAATTGTGACTTAAGTTTCAATGATTTAAGATTTTTTTGTGCATTTTCTCCATACTTCAAATGACTCCCCCCCAAGGCATGTGCCACAATATGTTCAGCGAGGTTCTTCTCTACATGCATCACATCCAATACATGGCGCATAGGGTTATTCTTCCAATAAGGAAAGTCAAATAAAATTGACCTCCTAGACCATGCCTTTTTTTGTCTTAGTTTCATTTCCAGTTAGGGTCTTCTTATGCTTGACATTCTTAAATTTAGGATTCTTACCTGGCATAGTAGGGCCACAATCAGAAGATTTACTTTCAATTTCTGTACTTGAAAGTTTTCTCGGTGGTAGCCTATGTTCAACCCCGCCCGATAAAAAATTAGAACCTTTATCAAATCTAAAACTATGAGCCGGGGGTAAAAACCTCCTGTGACAATGGTATATATTTTTTGAGCTACTGGGGAGATGAAGAGATTCAGTCTCCTCTCCACAAATAGGACACCCCAAATAACCATGTACTACACAACTGGATAATGTCCCATAAGATGGAAAATCAAGAATTGCCCACATCAACATAGCTTTCAGCGTAAACTCTTCTTTTCTAAAAGATTCAAATTCTTGCACACCCTCTTCCCATAACTCATTTAATTATTCTACCAAAGGATCCAGATAGACGTCGATGTCATCACTTGGTGTCTTTGGCCCAGGTATCAATCAAGACAGCATCGAAAATTCAGGTCTCATACACTATAAAGTAGGGAGGTTGAGTGGGGCTAGGATCACTGGCCATACACTCTGATTGGTTCTTAGATTTCCAAATGGATTGAAACCATATGTTGATATAGTCAAATGAATGTTACACTCTTCTCGAGCAAAATTTGGATACTCATAACTCATCCTCCTCCAAGATGTAGAATCAATAAGGTGACGCGTGAGATTATCCCCTACTTCTGCCCTAGCATGCCAAGTCATTGCCTCTGCTATCCATGGTACTGTGAAAAATCGCTTTAATCTAGGGCCAATGGGAAAATATTTCAACACTTTTTGAGGCATTGTTGAGCTTGTGCCTTCCTTGCCAGTAGATTGGACATATCTAGGTTCATCGCATACCGGACAACGATCGAGATTTTCATACTCCTTTCGGTATAGTATGCAGGTATACATACAAGCATGAATTGATTTATACTTCATTCCCAAACCTTTCAAACAGTTCTTCATAACATGATAATTATTTAGAAGCCTATTCTCCTTGGGTAGTAAGCCTTTAGCCCAATTCAGAATTCTTGTTATGCTATTGTCAGACAAATTATATTTCATACTCCTTTCGGTATAGTATGCAATCATACACACAAGCATGAATCAATTTATACTTAATTCCCAAACCTTTCAAATAGTTCTTCATAACAGGATAGCTATTTGGAAGTGTATTATCCTTGGGTAGTAAGCCCTTCACCCAATTCAAAATTCCTGTTACACTATTATCAGACATATCGTATTACATCTTCAAACTGTGTAAACCAACCATGGCATGTAAAGTTGTTTGATCTTTCTTAGAGCCATAGTATAATGGTTGGGTCGCCTTAAATTTTAAACTTTGGTAATCATCGTCAAGGTTTTTCATGATATCTTCATGATCACCTGAACCTTGTACATCGTCAGTGACCTCATTCTCCAGCACTTCATGAACTCCATACACGTCATCAACTAAATCCTCTAACATATTATGATATACGTCATCCCCTTCTACATATATCCTACTTTTTGAAGGTTGTTGTGAAGGTTATTCGGGGAAGAAATGAACTTTTAATTCACCGTGAAAACTCCAAAATCGATAATTATATTGCATACATGATCTTAACAAATCTAGTTCAACTGTTTTTCACTCAAACACCTTACCATTCTTACACCTAGCACATGGAAACGAAAACTCTTCATCATTATAACATCTCTTTGCATATTTCAAAATTCATTTGCACCTCTGTGAAACACATCCTCCAATCTATTTGTCACCCCCATCCACTCTTTATATTTAGGATATCCCATCACAACTACAACAAACAATCACCTATTAAAGGTAAGAAGTGTATATTCGTGGATTAATATAAACAAAACTTAGATTTATAGTATGTTTCAATTAATTATGTCATATTTATATTCGATTTTTAAATTTCAATTTATAAAAGTAATTCCTATTTCCTCAATCTCCTCTAAAGGGTGAGTGGTCCTATCCCATTCAAGACAGCATATTTCTGCAATATACTTAACAGCTTATGAACATTGTTACGATTTGAGAAAAATTCGACAGCATATCTCAATAGTTCTCCAAGTACACGACGTAGAAGGTCAAGTGTGAGTGTTATTTCAATTCATTAATTAAAACAACACTCACACTTGCCAATCTAGTATGTACTCAGAGAACATTAGGATACGACTGTATAATTTACTACAAAAGTAAAAACTTTAAGCCACTAAGGATATTATTATGCAGAAATTATGCAGTCCCAAACTCTCCAAATGGGACAATTCGAAAGATGTCATTACAGGGGTAATGACTCCCGAACGGGTTTAATGGCTATTGAATGCGTACGCATAATAACTGGAAAGCTAGTGTCTATGTCACTATGTGTAATTGTAGGTATGTTTAATTTAACTATGATAAGTTTGTGGTCATGCCACTCTCGAACGGGTCGTGACAGAAAGTAATTTTACAAAAAAGTTGAAAACTCCCCCTCCCCCCATTTTGACAATAATCCAGTGGTCATGCCACTTCCAAAATTAACCAACTCAACAAATTAAGACAATATAATTATTTACGAATTTATTTGTGCGAATTAAATTAAGTATTTTTAAAAAAATCAACAACCAACTTCCATAACCATCTCTGTCCAATATAATCCAACAGCAACAACAAACCAACATATGTGTATCCCGTACTCCATCTAATTCATCTACTCAATTAATTCAACAATAACAATTTCAAACCTAAATAAAAATTAAGAAACAATATTTATAATGTCCAAGCAATATTAACAATTAATTTCAAGTCCTAAACTAAACATTAATTTCAAATCCTAAATCAACATTAACAATTAATTTTAAGTCCTAAACTAAACACTAATTAATTTCAAAACACACGCATACACACACCACACTCCCTTCCCCACCACCACCACCCTTGCCCCACACCCCCTGCCCCACCACACACACACACACACACACATACACCCCCCCCCCCCCCCACACACACACACAGATGCCCCACTACCCCCTGCCCCACTACACATACACACACACGCGCGCAAATGCACACACACAAACCCCCCCACCCCCCACCCCCACACATAAATGCACACACACAAACCCACTAGCCCAACCACACACACGCACTCACACACTCACCCATGTACATGCACACACACACATACACACATATATACAAATGAAAGAGAAAGAAAGAAGAAAAAATACATGGTATTAAGAGGGAGAGAGAGAGAGAGAGAGAGAGAGAGAGAGAGAGAGGAGTTGCTTAGAAAGAGAGAGAGATTGGAGGGAATAGAAATCGGTGGGAAAAAAGAAGAGGGGAGGGTTTTTTACTGGCAGAATTATCACGGACCTATCACGTTCATTGATCGTGACAAGTTTATAAGGTTGTCACGGTCAATGACTGTGACAAGCCTGTGATAACTGTTCTTGTCACGGCCATTAACCGTGACAAGGGTGGCCAGCTCAAAAGTGACAATTTGGTCTTTTTGGTGTAGTGTCACCCGAGCACATTGTCTAAGTTACTAGAAGAAGGGATATCCTCGACAACAAGCTACAATATCACGACAGAACAATCAACAGTTTATTAGGAAATGCATAAATTAGCGTACTTAAAGAAATGGAAATGTTGTTTTCATTAATAATAAAAGTAGGCAGAGTCATTACAGTACTGTACTAAGAGAAAACAAAAAATAGTACAAAGTAGAAGTAAAAAGAGAAAAAACATAAAGACTACGGGCTTCACTTATTCACCGTTTCCCCTTCCTCAGCTCCTTTCTCCTCATCGCCTCATCCTTCGCCTGGTCGACAGGGGTGCTGTTGGAAGGACGTTCATTAACTTAGGGGGACCTGGATGGTGCTGACTAAGTAGCTTGGACTCAGCGGGGAGTTCGACTTTTTCCAAGGCCTGATCCCAGCCCTTTTTTAGGGTCACCTTCCGAGCATAGGCAATCTGGATATTGGCATCAGCATATGCCTCATCACATCCTTCCTCGAAACTCGCCTCCTTTGTTAGAGGAATTTAGGCCACCTCAGTAGTCAATCGAGAATTATCATTTGACAGGTGAGTGTTCTCCACTTTAAGCATATTTTTCTTGATCTTCAGCAAGGCCATAGCCTCGATAGTTAACTTTTTCTCTCTTATGGGCCTCTTTGGCCTGAGCCGTGGCCTTCTCAGGGCGACCATCCAGAAGACTAGTAAACTCAGACACAAATTGTAAAACAAGGAAAGGGTCAATTGTCTGAGGATCTGACAAATCGCAATCGAGAAAATCAAATACAGAAAACAAAAATAAGACCCTTACCAGGGATATAGTTTGGGAAGCTCGGAGGGAAATTTGTCTAGGTCCCATCATCTCCAGTCACTCGCGAGCACCTGCAAGCACTGCCCCCCTCAGCAAACCTAGGGCAATAGATGGATTATGGGCCACAGATTGGGCATAAGTGGTGTTGGGGAGATAGTAAGTAGCACTATTATTCTTTTTCAGAGGGGCTAGAAGGGCTTTCCTCTTTTTGTCCTCCTCCTACCTCATCTTCCTTTCCTTTTCCTCCTTATTTTTCTTCTCATTCGCAACCAAACTTGATTCACCAACCTTGGAGGATTCTCCCCCAACCTTCTTTTGGGACTTGGCCCAGGCAGAAAAAGGGACCTTATCATAATCATCCTCAATCAAAAGGACTTTCTTGGTGGGAGCCATTCAATCTTCCTCTTCTAGCCTGATAGACCCCACGTCTAACGACTCAAAAGATGAAGAAGTCTCCTCGTCTAGCTGAGGGAGATCACGTATATCATCTGTTGGGCGAGAAGTAAAGCTACTGATAGTGTTCGTATATTCTATCAAAAAACTTACCAACCTGGGATGTTCACCATCACAAAGATACTCTCTTACCCCTAGCCCTTTAGCAGATCGGTAGTCCTGGATTGAGGGTTCCTTATTTTTCTTGTGAGTTGTTCAAAGATAATAGAAAAGCATGATTAGCTAAAGTAAATGATAATCATAATGTAATCATTTAGAGGAACACATGTTATCCTATATGATCATCCCCCTAATTAGGGCATAGAAACATTACGTATTATTCTCCCTCAGGGAGCGGTATATGTTACCAATTTCTTGCGATGAACCCTTAATCCCAGTATCCTTTATTAAGGAGGTTTATAACCATAATCCCATTGGCATTCCTCGCCTTTAAGTAAATGAGGCCATCAGTGGTATGAGACCAGATGTATGAGTACCTAATCTTTGGGATGCCCGGGTTGGTCCCATAGAACTCGTTTATGCCATTGACTATTCGTTAAGTATTGGGGGCACACTGAGTAGGGACCACCCCAAAGAATTCAAACAACTCTAAAAATAAAGGGTTTGGGCAAAAAGTCAATCCCCCTTGGACCACATTTAGGGTATGAATCCAGTGTCCCCCATCGACGTCTCTGACATCTTTGGGCATGGGGTCATATTCGATTGTTGCTTAAGAAGAGATGCAATAGGTCTTTAAAAACTGATCAACATTTTTATCAAAGATGGTGTTCGATATTTTCAGTAGAGTTAATTAGTACTTCTAAAGGCAAATAGAAGAAAGAAAAAAAAAAGAAAACCACGAAAAAAGAAATGAGGATGGAAACTTACAAAGCTGAAGAGTGCGAATGAAGAAGCTCTAGATTTTTTTTATGGCAAAAGGTTCGAAACAAAAGTGACGATTTAGTGTAGAGGCAACCTAGTTTCAAAGGTCGTGCATAATCATAAAGTGCAGCAACCGAGGGGATTTTGGCTCTTTATTTTTTTGGTTAAATGAGCGTACCCTTGTAACTTCAATATAATTACAAGTTTGATTTGTCTATTCAATTTTGTGTTAATAAATAAACATCATTGGGCTCAAGGCAGTGGTAAAATCCACTGTCCAATAGCCTTAGCCCAAGGATTTTAGGAAAATTATGGGGATCTAAATATAACTTAGGCCCAATTCAATATCGGTCGACCTGGCCGAGCAGTATGTGGGGCACGCTCGACCCATTCTATTAGAAACAAGGAATTATTGACATCATTTATAACATGAATAATTACAAAAATATCTACAATTACTATTAGCTCATGTTGGTTACCCAAAATCTCAGACGAGATATGCATGGAGTCATCATGTATGCTTATCTCAAGCCAAGGAAGTTCCTTGACTGGTTCAGCCACTTCAGTTTTACACAACTATAAATATAGCCCACACCTCAGGGTCAAGGAGAATGTAATTTCGGAAACTTTGAGATAACTTAATAAAATAAACTAACCTCTTAGTGGACATAGGAAATTTGTCGAACCACATATATTCTTATGTTTTGTGATTGGCATCTCACATTCATTCTTTAATTTATTTCTAGAATCCTTTTAATCATGATTAATTTGTACTCACAACCACCATCACGCTAATTTTTTAGACATAATCCCCAACTTTTTAACATCGTTACAACTATGTTAAAAATCCTTATTTTCTAATTAGACTTAACCTCAAATTTAGTGTTTGACCAATGTACCCTAATGGGCTCCTTTGGTTTGAGGTTTGGAAAGTGAATTTAGGATTCCTAGAATTTATAATTCTCATCATTTTGGATTGCATTGTTTGCTTGAAAATTTGGGGGGAAACTTAAAATTCCCAGAAAATCGAAATTATCCTTTCCCCTCTAAATTGGAGTAATTATATATTCCTTGAATTCTAGTTTACTTTATATGGTGAGACAAAAAAAATATCCTCTCTCACATAAACTACCTCTCTCACGCGTGCATGAACTATATCTCTTCTCTCTCACACACACATTATCTTTCACGCACCCCACGCACACGCTCGCGCACCCCGCACCCCTCGCACACACACATTATCTCTCTCTCTCTCTCTCTCTCTTTTAATTGCATAACCATACACGCACTCACCATACATACTCACGTGCACACACACATGCTCAAATAATTAGTAGAAAGGTGTATTTTATATATATATATATATATACACACACACATACTAGGGAATGCCCGTGCCTGAAGGCACGATGCAAATTTTCGAAAGTCAACGTCGTTGATAGGACTATACACCATATTTAATTCACAACAGATAAATAATTTTTAAAATAACATATGATACGAACCTATTAGTTTTTCACTAATTTCTCAACAAACTCCAATTTCAGTTTATATCAAATATAACTCCACACTTTCATTAATTTTTTTATAATTTGTAATTGTTTGCATTATTTTTCGGTGTCTCTATTATTTATGACACTTTTTTATATTCCTGTGACAATGCAAAATTATTAATCGTATATACAAAAAATCTTGTGCCGACATACTAATGCTACATTTTTATATTAGTGCCCTAGATATTCCTATTTAATTTCCAATTTTAATAAAAAAATATTACATACTGCAATATTTTCTCAAAACTTGTATATATTTTAAAGGTTCCAAATAAGAATTTTCAAAACATAATTACCATTTTCCCCAAAAAATAAAAGTGTAAAATTTGATAAGCTAGTTTGAATAAAGTAATATTGGGTAAAGACGCATACATCTACAAACCGTGGTAAAAACATATAGCAAAATCATCCCCAATATATTGTCTATTGCTCTTTATATTTTTTTCTAAAAACGTTGAATAGAAAATGGAAACTAATATATTTTGAATCCCTTTTAATAAACATGAAAATAAAGTGTACAATAAGCTGGTAGCAAAGTCTAAAAAAATAAAGTGTATCGTGTTATTCGTGTTGTGTATTAAAATTTAAAAATAGTAATGTATTAAAGTTAAACTTAGTTTCTAACAAAAATAATACATTTTTTAAAAAATATTATGTTTTATAAAACAAAATATAAAAAATACATTTTTTAGAAAAGTTATTTTTTATAAAAATTTGAAAAAAACAAAATTTTTGAGAAAATATAGTTTATACTAAAAGTTTCGTCGAGTGTTTTTAAAAAAAAATGATATCAAGTCTATTATTTTAATATAACTAAGGTAAACTTTTCTTAATATAAATAATGAAATATTTTTTTATTCACATTCGTTTCATTAGAAAATTAATATAAACCTCAAAATATATAGTTCGGACAAATAGGTTTGAACTTGCTCAGATATCACCTAAATAACCAAGTAGGGTTGATGGGATGGGAGAATGACATTAGAGAGAGTTGGTGGCAAGTTGACAATCCACGTGATTAGCATATAAAAGATTTAGTATTTTAAATTGATCAAAATTTATGATTATTATAAATGCAAAATAAGTACAAAAATTTAATATTATAAAAATAATGAAAAGCTTGGGGGAATACACTTGACACAACTCAATTACTCTTGTAAACTGCGGCAATCTCCATTAGACGTGGGAATTTTAGAAACGATACGAAAAAATATCACGAAACGATTCGAAATTGACCCGATATGTCGCGTTCGTGTCGTATTTTTTTTTACACGAATTTGTATTCGTGTCTGAATTATGAATCATGACGTGTCGCGTTATCGTATTTTTTAAGCGTGAAATTTAAGAAATTATGGTATTTGTATCATGTCGTGTTTTTTTTTATTTGGATCGTGTTCGGGTCAACTAAAAAAACACAAATTTATATCGTGTCGTGTTTGTGTCCGAAAAAACCTTGTCGTGTCAGTCCGAAACACGACCCGTTGATCCGAATTTCCACCCCTAATCTCAATAAAGTTTACAAATTATTTTGAAATGAGATTATTGTTCAATAGAGAGAGAGAGGGAGAGAGAGAGAGAGAGAGAGATCTGGGACTCGGACTACAAATGTGAGTGGATGAGTAGTTGTAGTACAACTTTTGAAGTGCTAAATAAAAAAATAGATTATGTAATTTTAGAACTTAAAATAATATTGATTAAGGATATAGGACAACAAACATTTTGTTTCCATTTTTAGTCTCTATTTTCAAATTAAATGGACACTTGGCATGCTGTGATTGGTTGACGTTTTATGAATATGAATTCGTGTCAACGACTTTATTCAAAAATAAGAACTAAAAAAAAGTTTGTTGTCCTATTTTCAAAATACATATTACAATGGGTCCTAAATTTACAAAGTCCCATAAAAAACCCATAAAATATGTTTCTTTTCTAGAGCCACACATAAGCAAGAGTTCTTATTCTTCTCAAATCTGACATTATATCATAGCTTTAAACTTGATCTAAAATCCATCAAATGTTGTATTTATTCTCATACAAATATCCACATAAATATCAACAAATGGTATAAAATGTTTTTATATTACCAAATCAAAAATAAAGAACAGAAAAAAAAATCTCAAATCTGACATTATATCATAGCTTTAAACTTGATCTAAAACTCATCATATGGTGTGTTTATTTATTCTCATACAAATATCAACACATATATGAAGAAACAGAAACCGTATAAAATGTTATTATATTACCAAATCAAATTGGAAAAAAATATATATATTTAGAGGACAGCCAACTCAGCTCCACCTGCTACTACCAACACACCTTATCTCCTCCCACAGCATACTGTCGGCCCATCAAAACCTGAAAAATTCAAGATTCATTAAGATCAACTATACCCATATGGACTAAACCCATATATTCTTTCCATCAACAGAACCAAAACTGATGTTTTTTCCATCAAATCTAACCTCAGACATAGTTAAAACTAAAATTGATGAAGAAAAAGAGAGAAAAAAATGGAAGTCGTGAGTATTGACTCCGGCTCTGCCACCGCTGTGATCAATCATGTGCCACTCTGGCTCCGGCACCTGAACGAAGTATGCAAAAATTGGTATTAGCACTTCTTTGCAGGTGATCGATCCATCACATCCAGTTTCAGGAAATATGGATTTGTGAACCCATTTATGGATTATGGAATCTGTTAAACCATTTATGCTTTGAATTAAAAAAATGTAGAATATAAGACGAAGATGGATTCAATGGGTCAATTATTTAGAGAGAGAGAGAGAGAGTTTGTCTAGTACCATACCCAGGTAGCAGAGATGGAGATGCATGTCGTTATCCATGTCCTTATCTTCCACAAATAGAGCTGCAAAAATGCTAAAATTAAAACCAGCAATGGTTAGTATAACAAAACAGCACTGGATGACCTTAAATGGATATAAGTTTTTTAAGAGAGAGGGAGAGACGTACAGGAGATGGGTTTTTAAAAGATTGATTGTGGGTGTGTCCTCAAATCTCAAAAATAGGACAAAGATAAGAGAGAGTCAGAAATTTGAGAGGCTCGAGGAGCGGGTGGGATGATTTTGATGTTGTGCGGAAGTGTGTCAACAAATGATACTGACTATAACCCCAAATAATAATATGGCACACTCACAATAAAGTATAATGAATAGAAAAATACACACACAAGGGAAGACAAAATATTTAAGTGGTTCACCAATTTGGCTACGTCCACTGACACTCAGATCAATTCACTATTGCAAATGAGTTACAAAAGAGACTCTCACAAATACACTCCAAATGAAAAATACAATGTGTATTTTTCTACACAAATGTGTATACTCAAAACTCCAAATGAACTCTTTCACACTCACTCACTCTTTGTTGTTATGTTTTGGTGTGTCTTACATTGGTAGAATTGCCTCCCTTTTATAGGGTCTTGAAGGAGACAAAGATCCTTAACTTAAGGAGCAACTTGTGGATAAATAAAACCCACTAGCCAAAAGAAAACAAAGCCTACTTGCCAAAAAATCAAAACCTACTTGCCAAAATCCACCGAAAGTAGATTTTGGAATGCTTTTTCATCAATCTCCACCTTGGCAAAATTTTACAAGTGACCCTGTCAAACTTTTGCCAATCAAACAATTCCACCTTAAAAAGCTCCACCCAAACACGTAACCATATATTATCCAAAATGATCCAAGTAGCCTCCAAATGCGCTCGTAAGGTGTTCAAATACAAAGAATATTGATCAAGATTAAACAGTGTTCAAACTTGATCCTAGTAACAATCTTCGTCAGCATATCCGCGGGATTATCCGCGGTTCCAATCTTCTTGAGGAGAATAGTCCCCTTATCCAAAAATTTCTCGAACAAAGTGGAAACGAACGTCGATGTGCTTTGTCCGTGAATGATGAACCTGGTTCTTGGCTAAGTGGATGACACTCTAACTATCACAGAAGACATCCACGTGATCCTGAATAATTCCCAAGTCTGAAATCAAACCATGAAGACAAATGGACTCCTTAATGGCCTCTGTCGCTGCCATATACTCTGCCTCTGTAGTTGACAAAGCCACCATAGACTGTAACGTAGATCTCCAACAGACTGGGCCTCCAGCTAGTGTAAACACATAACCAGTAGTGGATCGTCGTTTATCCAAATCACCGGAATAATCTAAATCCACATATCCATACACATGTTGACCAGCACGTGAATCCTTCTCAAATTTTAAACCAAAATCAATAGTACCATGTATGTACCGTAAGATCCATTTCACAGCTTGCCAATGCATTTTTCCTAGATCATGCATGTATCTGCTTACCATACTAACAGCTTGTGAAATATCGGGCCTTGTACATACCATTGCATGCATCAAACTTCCCATTGCATTAGCATAGGGAACATAAGCCATTTCTGAACGTTCCTCATCTGTCTGTGTGGATTCCATGACACTTAGCTTGAAGTGTGGGGCCAATGGAGTACTTACAAGTTTGGTTTTAGAATCTATACCAAAACACTGTAATACCTTTTTCATATACTGTTTTTGTGACAAATAAACAATGCCCCTGGAATAATTTCTGCTAATCTCCATGCCAAGTATTTTCTTTGCTTCGCCTAGATCTTTCATCTCAAATTATTGACTTAACTTAATTTTCAGTTTTTCAATCTCCACCTTGCTCTTAGAAGCAATCATCATATCATCAACATATAAGATCAAATAAATAAAGGATCCATCATGAAGTTTATGAAAATACACACAATGATCATAGTGGCTCCTTGTGTACTGTTGCCCAAACATAAACCGATCAAATTTCTTGTACCATTTCCTTAGACTTTGCTTCAACCCATATAATGACTTTCTTAGTTTCCAGGTCCAGTTTTCTTTACCAGCAACCTTGTACCCTTCTGGTTGAGTCATATAAATTTCCTCCTCCAAATCTCCATGTAAGAATACAGTTTTGACGTCAAGTTGTGCCAACTCGAGATCAAACTACATAACGAATGCTAGCAAAATATGAATGGAAGAATGATTCACAACCAGGGAAAATACCTCGTTATAATCGATCCCTTCCTTCTGTGCGTAGCCTTTCACCACCAACCTAGACTTGAATCTTATATTGTCTTTCTCTGAAGAGCCTTCCTTCTTGGCATATATCCACTTGCACCCAATGGATTTCTTCTCTTTTGGAAGTTGGACTAACTCCCAAGTATGATTCGTATGAAGAGACTGTATCTCCTCGTCCATTGCCTTCTTCCAATCTACACTTTCCAAGCTTCTTTCGGCTTCTTTATAAGTAAATGGAATGCCATCTTCAACCATAGGTAGTGCATATGCCACCATGTCAGTAATAAGCCATCCAGGTTTCCTTTTTTGTCTTTCTGGTCTACTAGCTGCAACAGAATATGGTTGTTGAGGAGACTCATGGGCAGGATCCTCCACCTCATTTGTACTTGTCTCGTCAATTTCTGAATTTATGACAATCCTGGCTGGAACAATTGGAGTCTCAAGCTCTACTTGCTGTGGAACTTCTTTGGTTTTTCTCTCCTTAGGAGAACTCTTTAACATTGAAGATTCATTGAATGTAACATCCCTGCTATTTATGATCTTTTTCGTCTCGGGGCACCAAAGTCTATACCCCTTCACTCCATCACTAAAGACCAAGAATATGGCTTTCTTAGCTCTAGGATCCAACTTTCTTTCCCTAATATGAAAATATGCAGGGGAGTCGAAAATACGTAAAGAATCATAATTTGTAGCAAGTTTTCCTGACCATACCTCCATGGGTGTTTTGCCCTCATTTGCAGCTGCATGTAACCTATTAATGAGGTGACATGCATATGTAACAGCTTCAGCCCAAAATGACTTGCCCAAACTAGCATTGGACAACATACATCGCACCTTCTCCAGCAAAGTGCGATTCATACGTTCAGCAACCCCATTTTGTTGTGGTATGCCTCTTACTGTGAAGTGTCATACGATCCCCTCTTCCTGGCATACTTGTAAAAAAGGGTCTGACTTGTATTCACCACCATTGTCTGACCTGAGTCTTCTAATTTTTTTACCAGTTTGGATCTCTATCATCTTTTTCCACTTTAAGAAAATCTTCAAGACTTCATCCTTATGTCGCATGGTGTACACCCACACTCGTCTAGAGAAGTCATCCGCAAAAGATACAAAATAATGCTTACCTCCCAAAGATGAAACTTTGGTAGGTCCCCAAACATCTGTGTGAATATAATCAAGAGTCCTCTTTGTACGATGTACAGCTGTGCCAAACTTTACTCTTGTCTGCTTGCCCAGAACACAATGTTCACAAAATGCAAGCTCACATGTCTTGGCACCTTTCAATAGACCTTGCTTCACTAATCCCTGCAAAGCCTTCTCTCCTGCATGTCCCAGGCGTACATGCCATAATCTCGTAGCATCAGATGCAATCTCTTCTGAACTTTCTGAGACTGTCGCTGCACCTGTAACTGTATTTCCAAGGAGAAAATACAAGTTACTCTTTTTCACTCCCTTCATCACAACTAGGGCTCCATGTGACACCTTCAGACCATCGCCTTTCAGTGTGATATTGTAACCTTTAGCTGCCAAAGCGCCAAGTGAGATAAGATTTTTCTTCAGATCCGGTACAAATCGAATGTCTTCCACCACTCTGACTATTCCACTATGTAACTTAAATCGAATTTTTCCTATCCCTTTTGTTTGACAAGCATGATCATTGCCCATCAAAACAGCTCCACCATCTAACTCCTTAAAGCTAGAAAACCACTCCCTATTGGGACACGTGTGATAGGAATAACCCGAATCCAAAATCCGTTCCTGAGAACTGGATCCAAATGGTGAAATAGGCAAAGCAAATTAAGAATCTTCATCGTCACTTGCCGCAACGTTTACAGTAGGGTTCTTCGTGTCCTTCTTTAACTTAGGACAATCTTTCTTCCAATGCCCTTTTTGGTGACAAAAGGCGCATTCATCTTTTGTAGGAATTATCCTACCCGAAATTGATGCTTCACCTCTCGATTTAGATCGAGATCTTCCACGACTGCCATTCTTCCTTTCTATTATTCTACCATGAACTGTCAGCGCTTCTGATGTTGAGTCTCTATATACCTCCTTATCCTTCTTACAAACCTCATTATTCATTAAAGTATTTGAGACCTCAACATATTTTATTTCCTCCTTTCCGTACAATAGCGTTGTAATGAGATGTTCATATGAGTTAGGTAGAGAATTTAGCACTAACAGTGCTTTATCCTCATTATCAATTTCAACATCCAAATTTTGCAAATCAGCAATAATTTTCTTAAAATTGTCCAGATGCTCAGACATAGAAATACCTTCTATGTATTGGAACCGGAAGAGTTTTTTCTTCAAATAGAGCTGATTTTCAATGCTCTTCGTCATGTACTTGTCCTCCAGTTGCTTCCATAATTTTTGTGCCGAGGTCTCGCGCATATAAGGATATTTTTTATCCTTACCGAGATAAAGACGAATATGACCACAAGCTTTGCGGTTGATTTTCTTCCAATCATCTTCCTTCATGTCTACTGGCATATCTCCAAGAGAAATTTCTAGCTCTTGTTGGACTAAGACATCCATAACTTCACATTGCCATATGCTAAAATTTCTTTGCCCATAAAATTTTTCTATGTCAAATTTTGCGGTTGCCATTTTTCAAACGATCACAGTCACAAAAAAAATGCAAACGAAACAATTCCAAGTTTAGAAATTTTTTTCCGACTGTAAATAGTAACCGTATGAATAGTACCATATGAATAGTACTATACGTATGATTATTTCTCCACCAAAAAAAATATCCAAAATGCCTAGATCGGAGGACCTTGGCTCTGATACCAATTTATTGTGCGGAAGCGTGTCAACAAATGATACTGACTGTAACCCCAAATAATAATATGGCACACTCACAATAAAGTATAATGAATAGAAAAATACACACACAAGGGAAGACAAAATATTTAAGTGGTTCACCAATTTGGCTACGTCCACTGACACTCGGATCAATTCACTATTGCAAATGAGTTACAAAAGAGACTCTCACAAATACACTCCAAATGAAAAATACAATGTGTATTTTTCTACACAAATGTGTATACTCAAAACTCCAAATGAACTCTTTCTCACTCACTCACTCTTTGTTGCTATGTTTTGGTGTGTCTTACATTGGCAGAATTGCCTCCCCTTTATAGGGTCTTGAAGGAGACAAAGCTCCTTAACTTAATGAGCAACTTGTGGATAAATAAAACCCACTAGCCAAAAGAAAACAAAGGCTACTTGCCAAAAAATCAAAACCTACTTGCCAAAATCCACCGAAAGTAGATTTTGGAATGCTTTTTCAACATTTGAGAGCTTTGAGTGTGGAGGATAGGGGTTTTGGTGTGGTATGGTAGCTTAAGGTTAATGAGAGAGGGAGAGACGTACATGATATGATATAAAAAGCTGAAGGAAATGGATTCTTTGGAGATTGTGAGAGTACAAAGACTAATAGTTGGGTTACCGAGGCTGACAGTCAGGTTATCGAGCAGGTTTAAATTAAAGTTGAGGGGTTAAAGAATTGTTTCAACACCTTATTTTCTCCCAAAATTAATCTCAGCGCTCCATTCATGTGTTTCTGGCATTCATCCTCACCATAAAATGTCTTGAAAACTAATTGAACAGTGAAAACACCCTTACTACTTATTATATATATATATATATATATATATATATATATATATATATATATACATATATATATATATATATTCATTTCCAATTCTTTTCAAACTAGATATAGGAAAGGAATTTTAGATGTTGTGGATAAATATTTCCTATTTGAACCAAACAATGGAATATAATTCAAGATTTCAGGATTTCTATATTCCTGGAATCAATGATTCTCATTCTCATTCTTAACAACGAACTTAACGTACCCTATATATAACTTTCAAAAATACCCCCTCACTTTATATATTTTTCCAAATCAAAACCCTAAAACTTCCTCCTTCATAAGTTCTCAATCGTGACGAGTTTAGTTTGGACATTTTTGGTTTTCTGCTAGATTTAATTGTTAGTTTAATTTTGTTTTCAATCAATCTACATACCTTTACGGGTTAAGTGAAATGTTTTCTGCTAATGTATCAATCCAAGTAAGTGTATTTTTAGCAAATATCTAGTTGATTATGCATTCCATGAAAAAAACAAGTATTGCATAAGATTATCTCGGGACTTCCTTCTCAAAGTTGAATGCAAAGTGGGACTGGGAAAACCTTGACGTTTTTAGTTCAAAACTAGTGAAAGTCCTAAGAAGCAACAAGCAAAAGAACGGGAATATAAGAGGGTGATATTGATATTGGGTCTTTCAATTTATCTGGAGGTGGTGGTGGTCTTAGTAGTGGTGGTCCCGCCTATAATATATATCATAATTCATCGGGAGAGAGATATCAACTCCAACTGATTATTCATTAAAGCAAGGGATAAAAACATCTAATTTCACTTTGAGGCATTTTGGAGGTCTT
This sequence comes from Sambucus nigra, assembly GCA_949130495.1. Taxonomy (NCBI): domain Eukaryota; kingdom Viridiplantae; phylum Streptophyta; class Magnoliopsida; order Dipsacales; family Adoxaceae; genus Sambucus; species Sambucus nigra. The sequence continues at coordinate 373,515,698 of OX422214.1, read as the reverse complement.
AAAAAAACATTTGGAAAACACTTGCTTTGGGAACAATGCTAAAATGATGTCATATTTCTCGATAATTCCTAGTACCATCATCTACATCTAAAAAATGTCTTAGTGCAAGTTGAGGGTTGTTGATCTCAAATCCCTAATTCAAGTGATTGGGTAGGAGGAAGTTTTAGAGTGTGATGAATTGTGGGAAAAAGATAAACTGAAAAGTTTTTTTTAAGTTACATATAAGGTTACTTTGGTAAAAAAAAATTGGGTTCATGTCTAAGAAATTAGCGAGTTAGAGACTATATCAAATTATACATGAAAAAATGAGGATTAGGTTAAAAAAACTCAAATATTTAGCACGTGTGTAGTTAACCTACTTTGCTTTAATTACTTATAAAATAAATATTTACTTTATCCATACAAATGAAGTATTGTATATGTTTGGATTTGCTTAGTAAATTTGGGTAATATATTATTATTATTATTATATAGTAAAAATTTACGTTATTAGATTTACTAATAAAATAAAATTTTACTTTCTATGTAATAGTTTAGATAAGTAAATATTTACTATTTTGTTGTTACTAATTTGATGTTGATATCATTCAACAATGGAGATTATTGGTGCAGTATACATGGATTGTTTTTTATTTATACATTTTGATATATGATACCCGCTTGCTATTCAAATAGGCAAACTAACCGATATCAAAATCTCCTCAGGTAGTTCGTCAATTTGAATACAAGTTCTTTTATTTTATCTGTTGAGAGGCATGGAAGTCACACTAATTGGGACCCACATGGTCATGATGACTAAAATATGTTTCTCACAATATTTTGTAGGATAAATTACAAAAAAGTTTCTCAATTTTTTTTTAATATACATTTAATATAAGACTTTTTATATTATTTCAAAACTTCTCTCAAACGCTCATTTAACCAATATTCTCTTATTTTAAAGGTCCACGTTAGCGGCACTCCCCCTCCCCCCCCCCCCCAAAAAAAAAAAAAAAATCCACCTGTCGGAGCTCCGACGACCCTCACCGGAGCTCCATTTTTTAGTGTTTTTATGTGGTGAGGGACTTTTTGGAACAAAATAAAAAGACTTAGTAAATGTGTATTAAAAAATATTCGAGAGAGTATTTGGTATATGCCCCTAATCTATATACAACACACGTCATTTGTAAACATAAAAATTAAAATCCATCAAATGGAGTGTATATGTTGATTTTCGACCAAGCAAATTACGATCATCATCTCACAATTTTTAGGTGAAACTTTTTATGAAACTTTCTATAGTCTCACTGTCGAGATCATTTATACAAAGTCTAATTACTAAAATAAATTCTTTAGTGTTTATAAAATCTGGCATGTTGTTTTGGTATGTTGTAATACCCCGCGTTTTTATTAATTAATTAATTAGAATATTCAAGAAAAATAAAATTTGGAATTTAGTGATTTTATTTAATAAATATTTTGGTTTTGATTTTATAAGAATAAAACTTCAAGAGGAATTGAAATCGGAATGAAAATGGATTTTTAATTGAGTTTTTAATTATTTCTACCTTATTAGCATTTTGTGGGGGAACTGTCGCCAGACCTGTTGGGTCGATTGATCAACCCTAGGAGTCGATCGATCGACTATGCCCAGATTTTGAGTCGGTGAGTTATTTTGTAGAGTTGGAATTAGATTGTGATTCCTAATTAGTATATAAGACTAATGATCCATAGGGGGACTTCTCATAATCACTTTTTCATAAGTTTTTATCCAGAGAACACTCCTAAATATTTTTCCTCTCAACCATAATCATCAACCTCTAACATAATCAAGTTTTTTCCACAAGTTTTGAAGGCTTAATTTTAGGGTTTAATCAAGTTTGTCCAAGAACGTCTCTTTGCTAATTTTTCAAGAGGAATCCAGATTTCTAGTCAGATTTTCAAATCGATCTTCACTCAGGCATGAATACTCTATTCCTTTCCTTTAATATTATGCATTTTAAGTGTCGCTTAAACCCTTAATTATGTGTTTTTGATTAAAATCAATTAGTAACTTAGTTAGAGAAATGGACACTTAAATTTTGGGACTGTTTTTATGAAAGTTTGGAATATGATTTAATCCTTGAAACCCTTGGGTGCGTAAGTTAGATTATTGGGTTTTTATGATTTTGGGTTTCTCATGTAGAATTTTTATGGGGTTATTTATGTGGTTATTGGGACGCGCTCACAATTATAAAAATTAGATGGTTTATAAAAGAGAAAGTTTATGTCATATTGAATAATATCGCATGTTAATAAATTTAATATTATTGAATAGAATGAATTATGTTGAAAATAACAACGGTAATATTAATTGAATTAAATTAAATTGGGATTTTATGATTATATTGTCATGTTGTGTTTATGATTTATGATATTGTGTGGATTATTATTATTCACTTTTTTCATCACGAGGATGAGGGAATTTTGGGTAGTATATTGCTCACCTCTATTTTAGGATGCTTACTAGGTATGTAACTAGTGGGTAGGCCTTGGTTAAAAAAATTTACTTGCTAGGTATGGGACTAATTAGTGTAAATTCGTGGGAACTTTATATCTCGGGGTGGAACATATTTTTACGTTATATCTTCTTTTCGTTAAGCCTAGGCATGTGACTAGGACATGTTTTATATTGGTGATTCATCCTATATGTAGGATAAGACGCATGTGTACTTGGGGACCCTTAGGTATGGGATTAAGGGGTATTTTGAGGATTTCACATTGAATAAAAAGGGTGGGGTAATTTATAAATTGAGAAATTGAGAAAATGAGAATTAATGCCTAAAATAAAAATGGGTATTAAAATTTGTGACGACATAATGTGTCGGGGACCGACAGTTTAAATGGGTCAGCGGACGATTTATATCGTGTCGTGTGTGGAACCTTGCCATGGGGCGGGGTTGACAGTTTAAAAGAATCGGAGGCTATTTAACAAGGGGGAGTGTGACACTTTGGTGGATTACCACCTAGGGCTGGAGGACCGCCATAATAAAATGTGAGAACAATAATAAAATTTTGGTTAATTTACTTAAATTAACATTGTGGAACTTGAAAATTTAAAATCATATTGATGTGCTTTTTGGAATGGAAATTTCTGAGGGTAGTTAGTTTTTTATTTATCATATTTAATTATCTCATTGAATTAAAATATTCTAGTTTGATATTTATTGTGTATAATACTACTGTCTGGATTCAAGGATCCTATTTTAGGGGAGTAGTGTGTATTCATGCTCGGGGCTCTGACCTCGTGCTTTGACTAACTTTTCAGGATAAGTATTGGAGAAGCTACATATGATTATTGGAGTTTATCGTTTGGAGGTGCAGCTGGACTTCACTTTTTTTATTGCTTTATTTAGTTAGACTTTCTTTTTTCGGTCGTACTTCATTATGAGACTTCATTTGGGTTTTATTGGGCCATTCGGTTCCAAAGTTATTAGAGGATTTCAGTTGGATTATTTACTATTAGTTTATTATTCAGATTTTATTTAATCCTTATTGGAGATTTGTTTTACTTGGAGTTTTAGCATGTGATGGATCTTTTATCTCTCAGTTTTTATTATCATTTGGTATTGATTCAATTATTTATCTTGTGGATTGATTTATTTTTGTCTCATATCTGTCTCATGCTAAGAATGGTATTTATTTACTCATGCCCAACACGGTTTGGCGGCGGTGGATGGCCACCCCATCTGTCAGATTTTACAAGGTGTGACATATGGCATCAAAGCATGGTCTTAGGTCTCGTAGTTTGTGAGTCTGTTTAGCTTCCGCATTATCGATCTTTTATTCCATTTATTGATTCGTACTCCTTAAGGTAGATGGTCTAGCAAACGTGTTCTTGGATATATGGAGTTTGGTATTAAGGGCGTCATAGCCATTGAGTTTAGAATTAGTAATCTTGATATCAGGATCCTTAGAATGGATTATGGAGACGATAATTATTTGGGAGATTTTAGTGCAGAAGTTAGGTATATTATGTGTCGATTTTTGGTGTTGAGATTTAATTTGAGGACGTTAACATTTTGATGACTTTAGGAGATGGGATCGAGTGGGGATTTATGAGAGCGTGTGGTACGCCATTATTTTCATAGTTATACGTATGTATATATGCAATATATATTATTTTATTATTCATGGGGTAGGTGCGTGTAGGATTGGGTGTATAGGCGCCCAATTATGGCATTTTACGGGTAGGCATATGTGAGCCTTATGTAAGGACATAATTTTATAAATGTCCGGGGTAGAGTCTAGGAATTTTCTGTTTTCTCCTAGATCACTGTTCATATGTCTGATACCACTACATTCGGTACGTCAACATGATCATCCTCGACGGCCTGTATCTTCACGTGCATCATGCTATATGCAATGTGCTGCTCAACTCATTCCCACTACTCCACTATGCTCTATCAGTAAAATGTTTTATTGGAGCTTTAAATATTTGCATAAATATTTGGGAATTGTTTTTGAAAATTATTTTTGAAGTCTGGATTAATTTTTTATCAAAAGCATATTTTTTCTAAGTGTATAAGCGAATGGCCTCAATCGACGAGCTCGCTCAAACAACTTTGAAAGTCGTTCGTGCGAGATAGGCATGTCACGCGATCTTGTTCGAACGACTTCTTTCCTTCATTTGAGCGACATGGCTATCTCGTTCAAATGTGTCGCCGCCTCAATTTTTGTATAAATATCTGATCTTCTTCTACATATTTTTCAAGTCTTTCTACAATCTCAAAATTCTACGAAAACAACCCAGAATAAGACTTCACCTTTTAAGGTTTTCTAAACCTTTTTGATTCACAAAACCATTCCCATATATGTGTGTGTGAATCTTTAAACTTTCAAGAAGATCATTTACTCATCTGGAGTAATTTGTAAGGAAGCCGCTCTCTTCTTCATTGCTGCCCTACTGAAAAGGGATAGTTCCAGCCGTCGACAACAGAATCGACACCCGAGGGTATTTATGTGTCATATATTTTCATTGTAATCCGTTTTCTTACAAAATTATTGTGAAAATAAAAGGTTTTTCCCCTTTGGGGGATTTTTCGTCATATATGTGTTCTTGCATGTTTCAACATCGTATTTAATCACATATAAATGCATGTTTAGGACTTAAGTGGTAAAAACTATGTTTAACTAAATAACTTCCTTATTTGAACGCGAGCGCACTCTTCTTAAATTGGTACTAGAGCCAGTTACACAATTTTACCGTGTAATTTTCCGCAAAATTTTTCTTAGATATCAATTTTCTGAAAAATTGATTTTTGAAAACAAGTGTGTTCATTATGGAGAAGTTATATAATAAAATGCCAGTTTTTGACGAGACAAACTATGCATATTGGAAAGCCCGCATGAGATCTTCATTAAAAGTCATTGATGAACGTGTCTGGATTTTGGTTGACAGAGGGTGAACACCTCCCACCGTCACTGTTGATAATGTGATCAATTTAAAACCTGTCACTTCTTGGACTGAAGACGAATTTAAATGGCCATCATTCAATTCTAAGGGTCTAAGTGTTATTTATGGGTCTGTCACACCTGATGAGTTCAAACGGATAATGACGTGCACTACGTCAAAAGAGGCATGGGATGTTTTAGAACTCACCCATGAAGAAACTAATGCTGTGAAAGAGTCTAAATTGCAAAATTTGACAACTCAATTTGAAACCATCACCATGCATGAGACTGAATGTTTTGATGATTTTTATGCTAGGCTTTATGACATTGTGAATACTAGCTTTAATATTGCTGAACATATTCCTAATGCTAGAATTGTTAAAAAGATTATTCGTTCTTTGCCTAAGCATTTTATACCTAAAGTCACTGTGCTAAATTCCATGGGTAATTTAAATATGCTAAAATTGGAAGAACTTGTAGGAGACTTGCAAACATATGAAATTGATATGTTCCCTAAAACTGCTAGGTCTAAAGAGAAGGGAATTGCACTTAATGCCCAAGAGAGAAAGAGTGAGGGGTCGGCTAGAAAGAGGGTAGAGTCATCTAGAAAGAGAGAGACTGACACGTCAGATTCTGATTGTGATTTTGACTTAGATGATTTGGCTCTTTTTGCAAAAAAATTCAAAAGGATTATCAAATTTAAGAAAAATGGTAATTTTAAAGATAAAAAGAAATTTGAGAAAAATAAGTTTGAAAAGAAAAATGAAAAAGATTTTAAAGATCCTCCTAAGAAAGAAAGTGAGAGATGCTTTGAGTGCGACGGTAGGGGTCATAGAGCCTTTGAGTGTGCCACACGTCTGAACAGAGAGAAAGGGAAAGTTGTCCTTAATGCTACTCTTAGCTACGACAGTGAGGTCGAGTCGGTAGATTCTGGAGTCGAGTCACCGCATGAGTGTAACTTCAACGCATTTATGGCTAGTCATGTGAGCACTTATAGTTCTTCTTACGACGATGAGGATACTGCATCACAGGGATACCTCGACAATGAGATCGATGTGAGTGAGGGGGAGGATGACACAAATGAGAGCGAGAGTGATATTCAACGCGCCTACGCTGAGTTATATTCTGAGTCATTTAAAACTAAAAAGCGTAACAAAGAGTTAGTTCTTAAGATCACCTGCTTAGAGGAAGATTTAATAAAAGCGAGAGAGAGAGAGTCCTCCACTTGCACTGCCCTTAGAGAGAGAGAATCTGCCTGTGTTGAGAAAGAAAGTCTGTTTAGAGAGAGAGAGAGTAATTTTGAGAAATAGAGAGGGGACTTAACTAAACAAGTGGCTAGTCTTACGAGTGAGCTCCATTCCTCCGTGGAGACTCGGAAGAAACTTGAAGCCCTTGTTGCCCAGCCGACTCATGATCTTGAGAAAGCACGGGAAGTCAAGGTACAAATCGAGGACATATCTGGGAAAATGGGAAAGATGCTCCTCAGCCCCGCTTTAGGTTTTGGTGATAGGAAGGGAATTGGTTATGATGGTGCCTCCACCTCCCAAATTGCACCTGGACCAGTTCCTGATTTTACTACGACTACTTATGGCCATCGTCAAAAACCTCGAAGGAGAGTTCGACCAAGAAAAGCAAACCAAGGTCCGCCTTTGACTGCGTTCTTTTGTACTTATTGCAAAAGAAAAGGCCACCTCAGGGAGTTTTGCTATAGCATTGGTCGGACACGATGTACTAATGCTCCACCACGTCATACTAATGAGTTTTCTAGTCTGAGAGGGCATGTTGAGTTTTTAGCCGCCACATCACAGAGTTTGATGGAGAAATTTTGACGGATGTCATTACCGTCTGTAAATGCTTCCCACATTCCGGCTAAAACCAACAACAACAAGGGTAAACAAAAGGTTACCACTTCTTGGGTGCCTAAGAAAGATAAGAAACCCCTTTTTGTTCATGTTGCTCTCAAAGAACATAATACCTCACAGTGGTATTTTGATAGTGGATGCTCTAGAAACATGACAGGTGATGTCTCATTTTTTACCCAGCTTGAGGACTATAAGAATGGTAGAGTCACCATTGGAGATGGGAGCAAGTCTAGAAATGTAGGACGAGGTACTGTAGAGTTACCAAGATTTCCTAAGCTAGAGAATGTGTTGTACGTCAAAGGTTTAAAAGTAAACCTTCTCAGCATTAGCCAGCTGCGCGACACTGACTTTGCAGTAAAGTTTGATCGGGACGCGTGTAATGTCTATAATCAAGCCGGTAACTTTTGATACAAGGGGTGAGGAACGAGTATAATTGCTATGGGACTGTGCTTACTTCCTCACTTGTCTGCAACAGCGCCACGATCACTCCTATGGATCTGTGGCACCAACGTCTAGGTCACGTAAATATTAGAGATCTAACTTTCTAAGCTAAAAAAGACCTAGTTGAAGCACCTTATACCTTTGACTTACTTAAGTCTACATTGTATAAGTGCTCAACTAATTTGGAAATAGTGACAAAATTGGTTGTCTAACCTAGAATCCAAAGAACCTCAGAATTATTCTCTTTAATCCTCTTCAATGATCCAAGAAGGTATAAATTGAATCACACTACACACATTAGAAGTGCATACATGTGTATATTTTTCTTAAAATTGATTGTGTGTTAAATTCCCCTTAAAATGTTATTTTAATAATTTTTTGGGAATTTTTAAACATTTGTTAACATTTTTAAAATAATGTTTTCATTAATAAAAGTTTGATTATAAACTTTGTGGGGTTAATATGCTATTTTGAAAAATTCATTTTTCATTAGAAAGTTTGATTGGGTAGAATATCAAAGCGCTAGAGACTTCAGGGTGTTGCCTGTAATTATTTTTGACGCGCGTTTGCAAGCCAATTATATGCCAACACTTGTCACATTCCTGATGTATCATTTTGTGTTTGTTTTGTGAGAGGGTTGCCTGGTGGTTTGCTGATCGTTAGATCAAATCTTATCGATGTCCTGCATGTGTTTTAAACCTATCCATGTGCTATCACTGTGGACCAATCAACTTCGTCTTAACCACCGCTTTATTTTAACCCTTGGATCTAGTCAATATTAGGAAGACCTAATCTCAGCCCTTGATTGCCTTCGTTAATCCAGAACCTTCCTCCACTCCTATATAAGCCCTCTAATTCTCAACCTTTCAAGACTTTTGGTAGTCGTCATTTTTGAGAGAAAAAAAATAGAGAGAAGAGAGAAGTGAGAGAGGAGAGAGAAAAGAAAAGAGAAAAGAGAGAGAAAGGGAAACTGTGTTAGCCAAACCCTAACCCTAACCCTAACCCTTAACACTTCAAATCTGATTCAAACCTTCGTATATTCAAAACCCAAACACAACCTTGAGTGTTTGAGAGAAAGTGGTGTTACTGGTTTGTTCATATTGAAGCTGTAACCTCTTGATCTGTGATCTTATTACCAACTTAAACATTTTTGTGAAGATCTGTATTTCTTCTTCATAAAATTGTAGATCTACACTTTGCATGTTATATTTCACTAGATCTGCATGTTTCTTTCTCGATTTAAGAAGATCTTTACTGATTTAGTTTTGTAAATGTTTTATGGTTTCTATTCTTATGAAACTTAACCTTGACCTAGTTGGATTCACACTTGGAGATTTTCAATCTCAAAAATATTTTTAAAACATAGATTGACTAAGATCTTGATCAATTTTGAAGCAAGATATCCGTGGAATCTGGGATATATTTAAAGGTCAAAAAGGTTTCAAGTTCTGTAAGAAAGAAAGAAAAGAAAATCACAGCATATAGTCTTTATATGTAATTTTCTAGGACTGTCTGTAAAAACTAAGTGTGTGTGAGTTCATGCATGTTGATAGGAATCACATCACAAACACTTAACACACTACCACACTGAAAGTGTTGTGAATAAGATCAAAGATTATTGAGTCGACGCAAGGAATCTAAAGCAAAAGGAAGTTATCAAACTGGAAGAACATCATCAACAATCAGATCTATGAGAAGTTAGAAGGACACCAAGTGGGGTATATTCCTAAACTTAGAATAGGTTGATTTGTGTGCATGTATGTTGTATTGTTTGTAACTGTTATTTGTTGTTAGTGGATTTTTACTTTTGTGACTTAGAAGTCACCGTGGATGTTTCCTCTATTGGGAGAGGTTTTACCACGTTAAAACTGTGTGTTCTGATTATCTTCATCTCCTCATCTCATTCTATAGTGTGCTGAATTTTTGAAACTATCTTAGTTTTAAAACTGATTACAAAGTCTTGATTATTCTCGTACATAAGTTTTTGTAAACACATCTTGTTGTTTATAAGTTTTATTTTCAAAAGAAAAGGGTTTCTTCAAGAAACATCTCGGAGTTGCTTATACAGTTTAATCTTGTATTAAACGGCATTAGCAACGTTTTTCAATTGGTATTAGAGCCCTGTAAACTTTTATTTCAAAAAGATCTTGTGTTTCTGAAATCGTTTTCTGAAAAATCCTAACTATGGACGAGAAGAATGAAAGGTTTGGTAATCTCTCCAGACCTCCACTCTTTGATGGAAACAACTTTGATTACTGGAAAGTAAGAATGGTTTCCTTCATCCAAGTGACTTTAGGAGATGATGTCTGGGACATTATTGAAAACGGATATACTTATCCTACTAAACCAGCCACTGAAGGAAGTGATGAGAGGGTAAAGAAAATCTTAAGTGAGTTTACCCAAGAAGAGAAAACTATTTCTCGCAATAACAATAAAGGAAAGAATGCCATTTTTATGTCTATTAATGAGTATGAGTTCAAGAGAATCTCATCTTGTGCCACTTCTAAGGAAGCTTGGGACACATTAATCACTGCCCATGAAGGAGACTCAAGAGTTCAAGATGCTAAAACTCAAATGCTTACCCAGCAGTACAACTCTTTGATTATGTCTGACTCTGAGTCTTTTGATGACTTTTACATGAACTTAACTGATATAGTTACTAAGTTGCATGCTAATGGTATTACATATGATAGGAATGAGATTGTTTCTAAAATTCTAAGATCATTACCACAAAAGTTCGACAGCAAGAGGTATGCTATTGAGGAAATGAGTGATCAAAACCTTACCCCTGAGTTACTCAGTAGCAAACTTAGGACTGTGGAAATGGAATTAGATTTTAAGAAACAATTAAATCAGTCAAAAAGAAAATAGCCCAACTCTAACTTGAGTTTTTCCTCTAAGATATCTAAACTTGAGACAAATTTGATCAACTCTGACTCTGATGAGGAGTGTGATATAGATAAACTAGATAATCAGATTGCCTTAATGTCCAAACAATTTAAGAAAATTGTTAAATTTAGAAACAAACAGGCATCTAAACAAGGCAAGCCTAATTATCCAACTGTATCTAATCCCAAACCTCATGAGAGAGGCCTTGACAAACATCGTAAGGACAATAACTTCAGATCTAATAGAGACCTTAAAAAGATTGAATGTTTTAGATGTGGGAAACTAGGTCACATTGCTCACGATTGCAGAGTTAATCTGAATACAACCAACACACACAATAGAGCCAATGTCTGCAAAACTTGGGATAATTCAAGTGACTCTAATGAAGAGGAACATGAGTCATCAAATGTACTTGACCCTTGCATGTCTTTTTTTGCTAAGATCATTTACAATGATGATTTGCCTGTGTGTGATAATAATACTTCTACTCCTGCTTTTGTGAATACTGCTTTGACTGGCCTAGATGCCTTGTTATCTAAAAATGTTGCTAGCTCTAGTTCCGTGTGTGTGAGTCAAAGTGATCTCGATAACGACGATGTAAATGGGTGCGTGAGTACTAAAATTGAATCGTTAGGGGTCACTACACACACTTCACTTAGCGACTCAGACACAGATGACCTTCCACATATTCATACTTTGTATGCTAAAACTCTTAAAAAAGGCACTAGACTGGAGAAGACTGTTAGATACCTGACTAAGAAATTAGATGATCTAAGTCTTATTATGAAGCTGAATGCCGAAGAGTACACTAACCAGTGTCTGTCTCATCAATCTGAAATTGAAACTTTTGATCAAAAAATAAAAGAGTTAACCAAAACTAATGAAACCTTGGAAATGAAATACAAGGGAACATTATTAGAACTGGAGGAAGCAAAAACAAAGACAGCTACTGTTTTCAAAAAAATTTCTAAGTTTGAAAACAATTCAAATTGTTTCACTGACTTTGTTGTTGACTCCAAGACCAATTCTGATGATAGAACCGGTATTGGATTTTGCCCTAAGAATAAATCACAAACTAAAAATGTTGAACCTATTAAGTTTGTGTCTGGGGGCAAAAGAACAATCGAAACAAGTCCAAACTTTCATTTTATTAAAAAGGAATTTGATCAAAAGGAACAACAGAAAGACATTGGAGAGTCTAGTAACTCTAAGGTTGACACTACACTTGAGACTAAATACGTCTGTCCTTTGATCAGAAAGGCTGAATCTACCTTTAAGACCATACCTCCTAGGAATAAGAATTCTGAACAGAATGCGGTTAAACCCATCTTTAGAAGTTTTCCTAAGGAAGTTCATCCCTCAAGCAATCAATATTTCTCCTACTGTGACATTTATGGTCATTCCTTTGAAGGTTGTTATGCTAGGCGTCTAAACACCCCTGTGTACAACACTCCTGTTTACAAGAACTTTAACTATTCTAGGCAAAATCGTAACCATTATGTCCTTCCAAGACAACCTGACAAAAACTCTAACTACAGGAATAAAAAGACCAAAACTAAGAGTTCATTTAAGAGAAAGGCTCCCAGAAACCTTCCTAAACCAAAATCTCAACTTTTCCACAAAAATCAGTTTGTCGCTCCAAATGTTTTTCGACAAAAAGATACTTCTCGAAAATTTTATCAAATGAGAGCAAACTTGTGCAAAATTAAAACAAGAGCTATTTGGGTTAGAAAAGATGATCTTTTACCCCAAATGAAGTGTAACATTGTTATCACTGCCTTAAAAGCTGAACACACTTCATCTGGTTGGTATTTAGATCCAGGATGCTTCAAACATATGACAGGAGATGAAACTAAACTCTTAAACAAAACCAGATTTTCTGGAGGTAAAGTAGTTTTTGGTAACGGAGTTTCATCCCAGATCATAGGTAAAGGAACCCTAAAAGAAGAGGGAATGCCTGTTCTGGAAAATGTACTATTAGTTAAAGGCCTTAAAGCCAACCTCCTAAGTATATCACAATTTTGTGACTCCGACCATACAGTTACCTTTTCAAAGAACAATTGTAAAATTCTAAATGATAAAGGTGAATGCATTATTACCGGATTTAGAACACCTGACAATTGTTATACTGTCAAGACTAGTTCTGAAACCTGTAACATTGTCAGAATGGATGACAATAAAATCTGGCATAATCGTATGGGTCACCTAAGTTATGATATCCTTGGTAGATTGTCTAGTCAAGAGATTGTTAGAGGAATTCCTAAAGTTAAACCTATTTCCAGTGTTGTTTGTGGTCATTGCCAGGAAGGAAAAATAGTTAAGACTTAGTATAAAAAGGTTAAAGAAAATCTCACCTCTAGACCTTTAGATCTCATCCATATGGACCTTATTGGTCCCTCTAGAACTGTTAGTCTTTGTGTACACAGTTATATCCTTGTTATGGTTGATGATTTCACACGATTCACTTGGATTGCCTTCTTGAAACATAAATCTGACACGTTTCAGAATTTTTTGAAAATTTTACTAAGAATTGAAAATGAGAAGGACACACAAGTCAATCGCATTCGTAGCAATAGAGGAGGAGAGTTCATAGACACGAGAATAGTTGAATATTGTAACTACAACGGGTACAAACACGAATTTAGTGCCCCTAAGACTCCTCAGCAGAACGGTGTTGCCGAAAGGAAAAACCAAACTCTTCAAGAGATGGCACGTATCATACTGCATGCCAAATCTCTACCTAAATACTTCTGGGTAGAATCTATTATAACTGCTTGTCATATCATTAATAGGTTTTATCTTAGGAAAAACTCTAAACAAACCCCTTATGAGTTGTGGTACGGTAAGAAGCCTAATCTGAAATATCTAAGAACTTTAGGTAGTCAGTGTTATGTCTGTAAAGACAGAGAACATCCGTCTAAATTTGAGACGCGTGGTGATAAATCCATCTTCTTAGGATACTCCTCAAACAGTCGTGCTTATCGTATATACAATCTGCGTACTAAGACCCTTATGGAATCGATAAATGTAATTGTAAGCGACACTATTGTCAAAAATAAGATATCTGAATCACCTATTGTGGTTGAATCTGAAAATGATTTCAAAACTGATTCACCAGAAATAGATGACTCATTACCTATTGAGAGTCCAGAAGTACCTGGCTGGGCCTCTAAAGATCATCCTATTGACAACGTGGTCGGTAATCCTAATGAGCCAGTTCGTACTAGATCCCAGTTAAGAAATTATGCTAATTATGCATGTTTCGTCTCCCTTGTGGAACCGAAAAATGTTAACGAAGCATTGAATGACACACATTGGATTTCTGTGATGCAGGAAGAACTTTTACAATTTGTCATTCACGATGTCTGGTATCTTGTACCGCGGCCTCAAAACAAAAATGTTATTGGCACACGTTGGATCTTTAAGAACAAATCTGACGAAAATGGGGTAATCCTTAGAAACAAAGCTAGACTAGTTGCTCAAGGTTACTCACAAATAGAAGGAATAGATTTTAGCGAGACATTTTCCCTTGTCACTCATCTTGAATCTATTCGACTTCTTTTCGCCATAGCGTGTCACTTAAAATTTACACTTTATCAAATGGATGTCAAGTCTGCCTTCCTCAATGGAATTCTGTCCGAAGAAACATATGTAGAACAACCCAAAGGGTTCATTGACCCTAAATACCCTGACCATGTCTTTCGTCTAAAAAAGGCTTTGTATGGCTTAAAACAAGCTCATCGAGCTTGGTATGAACGACTTTCCAACTTTTTATTGGATAAGGGTTTTAAGAGAGGAGGAAATGACCAGACCCTCTTTGTCAAACATTTTGACAAACACATTATTATAGCCCAAGTCTATGTAGACGACATCATCTTTGGGTATACTTCAACATCTGAAGTTAAATATTTTTCTGTTATTATGCATAAGGAGTTTCACATGTCCCTTATGGGGGAGCTACAACTTTTCTTAGGATTTCAAGTGAAACAGAATTCTGATGGACTATTTGTCTCTCAAACTAAGTATGCCTTAGATCTTGTTAAGAAATTTGGCTTAGATAATGCTAAAGTTGCCAAAACGCCTATGAGTACTATTGTTAAATTATGTAAAGATGAAAATGGAAAGTTAGTTGATTCCACACTTTATCGTAGTATGATTGGTGGCCTACTCTATCTAACTACCTCACGACCAGATATAATGTATGTTGTATGTATGTGTGCTCGTTACCAGAATAACCCTAAAGAGAGCCATTTATCTTTTGTAAAACGTATAATAAAGTACATAAAAGGCACTCTTAATCTTGGACTTAGGTACACTACTGATACCTGTAGCACCATCATAGGGTATACTGATGCTGATTGGGCTGGTTATACTGATGACAGTAAAAGTACATCAGGTGCTTGTTATTATGTCGGTAATAATTTAGTAGGTTGGAGTAGCAAAAAACATAATTGCACAACTTTATCTACGGCTGAGTCAGAATATATAGCAGCAGGAAGTTGCTGTGCTCAATTGTTATGGATCAAACAAATGTTAAGCGACTATGGGATTAAAGAATATCAGTTACAATTGTATTGTGACAATCAAAGCGCTATTAACATATCTAAAAACCCGGTTCAACACTCGCGAACTAAGCATATTAAAATAAGACATCATTTTATACGCGAACTTGTTGAAACTAAGGAGTTAGAAATCCATTACCTACCTACTAATCTGCAACTTGCAGACATGTTTACTAAACCTCTGGACTATAAAAGATTTCTGTATTTGCGTAATTCTATAGGTATGGTATGTGCTGATTAAACTCTTAAGACCGTAATTTTTACCCTTTGTCCATTTGAGACAAAATGGGGGAGAAGTTTGAGTCTTACGGGTTCATTATTTTGTTCACATTTCATCTAAACTACTTTATCTTAGTGTGCATATTTGCAGGAATCTCTTCTACTGATTGTCTACCATTTTTAGTGTACAAATTTGCAAATAGTTGAGTTATGTAATTTTTGACTTTCTAGGAAATAGGTAGATAGTATCTTTTGTATAGGACTAGGTTTTATTTTTGGTTCCCTAAGAGTTTCAGCTAAACTCAAAGGAGATTTTGTCTCATATTTCCAAAGGGGGAGATTGAAGCACCTTATACCTTTGACTTACTTAAGTCTACATTGTATAAGTGTTCAACTAATTTGGAAATAGTGACAAAATTGGTTGTCTAACCTAGAATCCAAAGAACCTCAGAATTATTCTCTCTAATCCTCTTCAATGATCCAAGAAGGTATAAATTGAATCACACTACACACATTAGAAGTGCATACATGTGTATATTTTGCTTAAAATTGATTGTGTGTTAAATTCCCCTTAAAATGTTGTTTTAATAATTTTTTGGGAATTTTTAAACATTTTTTAACATTTTTAAAATAATGTTTTCATTAATAAAAGTTTGATTATAAACTTTGTGGGGTTAATATGCTATTTTGAAAAATTCATTTTTCATTAGAAAGTTTGATTGGGTAGAATATCAAAGCGCTAGAGACTTCAGGGTGTTGCCTGTAATTATTTTTGACGCGCGTTTGCAAGCCAATTATATGCCAACACTTGTCACATTCCTGATGTATCATTTTGTGTTTGTTTCGTGAGAGGGTTGCCTGGTGGTTTGCTGATCGTTAGATCAAATCTTATCGATGGCCTGCATGTGTTTTAAACCTATCCATGTGCTATCACTGTGGACCAATCAACTTCGTCTTAACCACCGCTTTATTTTAACCCTTGGATCTAGTCAATATTAGGAAGACCTAATCTCAGCCCTTGATTGCCTTCGTTAATCCAGAACCTTCCTCCACTCCTATATAAGCCCTCTAATTCTCAACCTTTCAAGACTTTTGGCAGTCGTCATTTTTGAGAGAAAAAAAATAGAGAGAAGAGAGAAGTGAGAGAGAAGAGAAAAAAGAAAAGAGAAAAGAGAGAGAAAGGGAAACTGTGTTAGCCAAACCCTAACCCTAACCCTAAACACTTCAAATCTGATTCAAACCTTCGTATATTCAAAACTCCAAACACAACCTTAAGTGTTTGAGAGAGTGTGGTGTTACTGGTTTGTTCATATTGAAGCTGTAACCTCTTGATCTGTGATCTTATTACCAACTTAAACATTTTTGTGAAGATCTGTATTTCTTCTTCATAGAAATTGTAGATCTACACTTTGCATGTTATATTTCACTAGATCTGCATGTTTCTTTCTCGATTTAAGAAAATCTTTACTGATTTAGTTTTGTAAATGTTTTATGGTTTCTATTCTTATGAAACTTAACCTTGACCTAGTTGGATTCACACTTGGAGATTTTCAATCTCAAAAATATTTTTAAAACATAGATTGACTAAGATCTTGATCGATTTTGAAGCAAGATATCCGTGTAATCTGGGATATATTTAAAGGTCAAAAAGGTTTCAAGTTCTGTAAGAAAGAAAGAATAGAAAATCACAGCATATAGTCTTTATATGTAATTTTCTAGGACTGTCTGTAAAAACTAAGTGTGTGTGAGTTCATGCATGTTGATAGGAATCACATCACAAACACTTAGCACCCTACCACACTGGAAGTGTTGTGAATAAGATCAAAGATTATTGAGTCGACGCAAGGAATCTAAAGCAAAAGGAAGTTATCAAACTGGAAGAACATCATCAACAATCAGATCTATGAGAAGTTAGAAGGACACCAAGTGGGGTATATTCCTAAACTTAGAATAGATTGATTTGTGTGCATGTATGTTGTATTGTTTGTAACTGTTATTTGTTGTTAGTGGATTTTTACTTTTGTGACTTAGAAGTCACCGTGGATGTTTCCTCTATTGGGAGAGGTTTTACCACGTTAAAACTGTGTGTTATGATTATCTTCATCTCCTCATCTCATTCTATAGTGTGCTGATTTTTTTAAACTATCTTGGTTTTAAAACTGATTACAAAGTCTTGATTATTCTCGTACATAAGTTTTTGTAAACACATCTTGTTGTTTATAAGTTTTATTTTCAAAAGAAAAGGGTTTCTTCAAGAAACATCTCGGAGTTGCTTATACAGTTTAATCTTGTATTAAACGGCATTAGAAACGTTTTTCACTAGTACGTGCCTTACCATCTCTTGGAAGGACAACTTCGACGGTTTGTGGACCCTAACAGTTGGGAAAATAAATTTGTAGTCCCCACAGGAAGTTGCATTCCATTACCACCTCTCGTGTTCTTGAGCTTATACATATGGATCTTATGGGTCCCACTAGTACTAAGAGTCTGGGTGGTAAGAGGTATATCCTCGTGATGGTGGATGATTTCTCCAGATACTCCATTGTAGGTTTTCTAAGAGAGAAATCTGATACTGTAGAGTTTTTAACGACCAAGTGTCGTGTCCTGCAAAATCAACACGGAGTCACTATTAACAGAATACGTAGTGACAATGGCACTGGATTTAAGGAAGCAAAGGTAGATTTGTATTTTGATAGCCTTGGGATCAAACATGAGTTTTCTACTGTGAAGACTCCTCAGCAAAATGGGATTGTTGAGAGAAATAATAGAACGATCCAGGAGATGGCTAGATCTATGCTTCTAGGTCGTAAAGTCTCTAGGAGATTTTGGGCAGAGGCAGTGTCTACTTCATGCCACACGGTGAATAGGGTTTATCTGCGCCCACACACACTTCATACACCTTATGAGTTGTGGACTGGCAAGAAGCCCAACCTTGCATATTTCCGTATTTTGGGGAGTAAATGCTATATCCTACGGGATAGAGAGCAATTAGGAAAGTTTGACTCCCGAAGAGACGAGGGAATACTGTTGGGATATTCATCGAATAGTAGAGCATACCGGGTTTTTAACCTGAAGAGCTCTAAGGTTATGGAATCAGTAAATGTCACCGTGCAAGATGACGAACCTTCGGCGTTTATTGACTCTAAACTTCAGTGTGAGGTTGAGGATATTTCTAGCAGTGATTTACTTGTACCTCACCCACACTCTGTGGACCCTACTCCTATGTTAGGGGACACACCCACTTGTCAAAAGAGTCATGATCCTTCTGCCATTGTTGGTGATCCCACTCTCGGGGTCAAGACTCGTGCTCAGCTAGAGAACGTTGTTAGCCATTTTTGCTACACGTCCAAAGTCGAGCCCAAGAATCATAAAGAAGCACTCAAGGATGAACACTAGATATCTGCTATGCAGGATGAGTTGCTTCAGTTTAAAAAGAATAATGTCTAGGAACTTGTCCCCCTACCTAGTGAGACAAATGTGATAGGTACCAGATGGATTTTCAAGAATAAAATGGATGAAAATGGTACCATAATCAGAAACAAAGCTAGGTTGGTCGCTCAAGGCTACACACAGATAGAAGGTGTAGACTTTGGGGAGACATTTGATCCTGTTGCGAGGCTTGAGTCCATCCGTCTACTACTCGCCATTGCATGTCATCTGTGCTTCAAGTTATATCAGATGGATGTTAAGAGTGCCTTTCTGAATGGCATTCTACAGGAGGAGGTTTACGTGGAATAACCAAAAGGGACCCTCAGCACCGGGAGCACGTCTACTATCTGAGGAAAGCCTTGTATGATTTGAAGCAAGCAACCCGTGCTTGGTACGAGAGGATTACTTCCTATCTCTTAGCACGTGGCTTCAAGAGAGGGGGAGTTGATATGACGTTGTTCGTCAGGAGAGATGACGGTGTAATCTTCATTGCCCAAGTCTATTTAGACGACATAGTCTTTGTATTCACGTGCTCTCAACATGCTCATCACTTTGAAGAGGAAATGAAAAGTGAGTTTGAAATGAGCATGGTTGGTGAGCTTACTTTCTTCCTTGGTCTCCAGGTTCGTCAGCTAGAGGATGGGATGTTCATCTCCCAATCCAAGTATGCTAGAGACCTAGTGAAGAATTTTTTTTAGACTCCGCTAAGCATGCACGTACACCTATGAGTACCACTACCAAGCTTAGTAAGGACACTTCAGGCAAGGACGTAGAGCAAATCTTATATTGGAGTATGATAGGTAGTCTTCTCTACTTGGCTGTCAGTCGTCCCGATATAACCTTTAGTGTTGGAGTATGTGCGCGATATCAGGCATCCCCGAAAGAGTCACATTTACTTGCTCTAAAATGTATTATTAAATACGTGAGTGGGACTCTCTCACATGGTATTTGGTATTCCTTTGATACTGATGACCGTTTGTCCGCCTCTTCAGATGTCGATTGGGCCGGGGATGTAGATGGTTGTAGGAGCACTTCTGGTGGGTGTTTCTACTTTGGTTCTGCTCTTGTCTCCTGGCTGAGCAAGAAGAAAATTTTCATCTCTTTGTCCACTGCAGAGGCTAAGTACATAGCCGCCGAGAGTTATTGCACGCAACTCTTGTGGATGAAGAAAATGCTGGAGGATTATGGGATTTCACAAGACACCATGACCATTTCCTGTGATAACACGAGCGCGACACACATATCCCAAAATTCAGTCCAGCATTCGCCCACAAAGCACATCAGGATACGTGAGCACTTTATACGACAGTTAGTTAAGGAGAAAGTCGTATCCCTGAGTTTTGTTCCCACCGATCGTCAGTTAGCCGATATTTTCACGAAACATTTAGATGCCCTTAGATTTGAGAGTCTTAGGAATTCTTTGGGAATTTGCACAGTTGATTGAGGGGTTGGTCTATGCCTAGAATAGGATGCTTTTTCATGTTCATATCATATGCTTCCTACTGCTAGTTTATTTTATATGTATCATTGCTTTGTTGTATAGCTATTTATTTATTCTTTTGAAAAATCTATAAAGATTTTTGTTTTCGTATATAAAAATTTCAGAAAAGCCCAAAAATATTTTTGTATTTTTTATACACCTTTTATGGATGAACATTTAAGATAGCCAAGTCACAATTTCATTCCATTTATTCATGTGACTGTTTGATAGAGATTTGAGATGCTACATCATTTCATCCATGTTCTTTACACTGCTTGGAGTCTTTGAGATGTGATTCATGATATCTTTCTACATGTTTGACTCCTATCTCTTTATTGCACACATACACGGCTTTATTTGATTATTGTACTTGTATATCACATGTTGTCTTGAGTGTTTCCATCTCAATTATGTCTATACAACTAACAATATGGGATAAAACTTGACAAGATTGGAATGCATGTAAAAACCGTTGTTTTTGTGAGACTGAGTGTTTGTTTAAGAACGGAAGGGGCTGCGAAAGGTAATCTTCTATTCTTTGTGCAAAAGCCACCGTTCATAAGGACCTAAAAAATGAAGGAATTTTATTATCCGAGGTCCAAAGAGGTTAAAAGAGACCCGAAAAAAAAATAAAGGCAATAAAAAGAAATTCATGCCACATATGGGCCATTAGGTTTCACCATTAATTCTCCAAAATTTGAGAATTTAGAAAGCCTCTATTCAAAATAAAAATCTGAGGGAGTTTGGTTGGAGAATATAAACGGGTTTGCACTTCCTTGAAAGTCCTGAAAAAGCATGAAATAGTTTTGGACGTTATTGGTGTGGAAATCACTTTCAGCTTTGACTTGTTGATTTGATTGAGTCAATGTCTCATATTACTACCTTTTTACACCAAAGGAAGACTTTGAGTTCATTCGTTAGGAGTATCCGATATTCATCATGCACATATGTCATGTTTGTATGCATTGATTTTCCTATCGAATTTGATCACACCCCTTCATTTTTGCTATCATTGACTTGGTTGTTTTTGTGATCTTCTATGGTGTGATTCTTTATTGTATACTATGTGTGAAAAATTTTGAAAAATACAAAAATAGTAGTTTATTCCCGTGTGTCATTCTCCATATGCATTCATTTCTGTTTCTCATATCTGTCTATTTGGGGACATTATAAAAAGGGGGAGAAGAATTATGGGGGAGAATTGTTTTGGTGTTTGGTTGATTTATGAATGATTTTCTTAAGCCTAATTGATCATCAATTTTTGCATATCATTATATTTTCAATCTTTTGCTTGTCACGGGTATTTGCTTTATCTCATGTGTGTAGGTACAACATTGCTCATTATTTGATTACACATCCTGATGAGAAAAGCTTTGGAAGATTTGGAGAGCTGAAGATTTGGAAGACATGTCATTTAGTATTCTCAGTTTGAGGGTTTAATGGGGATATTATCTTATATGTCATTTGATTGCATAATTCGGATTTTTTTATGTATGTACCGACATAGACATAGGGGGAGATTTGTAAGGACATAATTTTATAAATGTCCAGGGTAGAGTCTAGGAATTTTCTGTTTTCTCCTATATCACTGTTCATATGTCTGATACCGCTACATTCGGCACGTCAACACGATCATCCTCGACGGCATGTATCCGAATTCAATGCATCCACTTTCTTCACATGCATCATGCAACGTGCTCCTCAGCTCATTCCCACTACTCCACTACGCTCTATTAGTAAAATGTTTTATTGGAGCTTTAAATATTTGCATAAATATTTGGGAATTATTTTTGAAAATTATTTTTGAAGTCTGGATTCATTTTTTATCAAAAGCAGAATTTTTCTAAGTGTATAAGCGAATGGCCTCGATCGACGAGCTCGCTCAAACGACTTTGAAAATCGTTCGCGCGATCTCGTTCGAACGACTTATGTCCTTCGTTCGATCGACATGGCTATCTCATTCGAATGAGCCGTCGCCTCGATTTTTGTATAAATATCTAATCTCCTTCTACACGTTTTTCAAGTCTTTCTGCAATCTCAAAATTCTGCGAAAACAGCCTAGAATTAGACTTCACCTTTTAAGGTTTTCTAAAACTTTTTGATTCATAAAACCATTCCCATATATGTGTGTGAATATTTAAACCTTCAAGAAGATCATTTACTCATCTGGAGTAATTTGTGAGGAATCCACTCTCTTCTTCATTGCTGCCCTACTGGAAAGGGATAGTTAAAGCCGTCGGCAACAGAACCGACACTCGAGGGTATTTCTGTGTCATATATTTTCATTGTAATCAGTTGTAAGCCATTTTGCTTACAAAATTATTGTGAAAATAAAAGGTTTTGCCCCTTTGAGGGATTTTTCATCATATGTGTTCTTGCATGTTTCATCATCGTATTTAATCACATATAGATGCATGTTTAGGACTTAAGTGGTAAAAAATGTGTTTAATTAAATAACTTCCTTATTTGAACGTGAGCGCACTCTTCTCACCTTATTTTCTTTTGCGAGATTTACACGTTGATGTGTATGCTTTTGAGGAAGAAATTCTTTTTAAGTGGGGAAGTATGTAACACCCAGTGTTTTCATTAATTAGTTTAATTAATTAATTGGAATATTCGGAAAAAATAAAATTTTGAATTTAATAATTTTTATTAAATAAATATGTTGGTTTGGATTTTAGAAGAATAAAACTTTAAGCGGAATTGAAATCTGAATTAAAGTGTATTTTTAATTGAGTTTTTAATTATTTTTGCCTTGTAAGTATTTTGTGGGGGAACTGCCACCATACCTGTAGGGTGGATCGATCGATCGACTATGCCCAGATTTTGAGTCGGTGAGTTATTTTTTAAAGTTGAAATTGGATTAGGATTCCTAATTAGTATATAAGACTGATAATCCATAGGGGGACTTCTCATAATCACTTTTTTACAAGTTTTTCTCCAGAGAACACTCCTAAATATTTTGCTCTCAACCATAATCATCAACCTCCAACATAATCATGTTTTTTTCACAAGTTTTGAAGGCCTAATTTTGGGGTTTAATCAAGTTTGTCCAAGAACGACTATTTGCTAATTTTTCGAGAGGAATCCGGATTTCTAATCAAATTTTCAAATCGATCTCCACTCAGACAAGAATACTCCCTTTCCTTTAGTATTATGCGTTTTAAGTGTCGGCTTAATCCTTAATCATGTGTTTTTGATTAAAATTAATTAGTAACTTAATTAGAGAAAGTGGACACTTAAACTTTGGGACTGTTTTTATGAAAGTTTGGAATATGATTTAATCCTTGAAACCCTTGGGTGCGCAAGTTAGATTATTGAGTTTTTATAGTTTTGGGTGTAAGTTCTCATGTAGAATTTTTATGGGGTTGTTTATATGGTTATTGGGACGCGCTCACAATTATAAAAATTAGATGGCTTATAAAAGAGAAAGTTTATGTCATATTGAATAATATCGCATGTTAATAAATTTAATATTATTGAATAGAATGAATTATGTTGAAAATAACAACGGTGCTATTCAATGAAATAAATTAAATTTGGACTTTGTGATTATATTGTCTTGTTGTGCTTATGATTTATGATATTGTGTGGATTATTATTATTCAATTTTGTCATCGCGGGATGAGGAGCTTTTGGGTAGTACATTGATCACCTCTGTATGCTTACTAGGTATGGGACTGGTGGGTAGGCCTTAGTTAAAAATTTGTACTTTCTAGGTATGGGACTAGTTACTGTAAATGCATGGTGATTTTATATTTCGGGGTGGGGAAGATTTTTACGTTATATCGTCTTTTCGTTAAGCCTAGGCATGTGACTTCATTTTTACGTTTTATCGTCTTTTAGTTAGACTTTCTTTTCAGTCGTAGTTAATTATGAGACTTTATTTGGATTTTGTTGGGCCATTCGGTTCCAAAGTTGTTAGAGGATTTCAGTTAAATTATTTACAGTTGGTTTATTATTCAGATTCTATTTAATTCTTGTTGGAGATTGGTTTTACTTGGAGTTTTAACATGTGATGGATCTTTTATCGCTCGGTTGTTATTATCATTTGGGATTGATTCAATTATTTATCTTGTGGATTGATTTATTTATGTCTCGTATCTGTCTCATACTAAGAATGGTATTTATTTACTCACGTCTGGCATGGTTCGGTGGTGGTGGCTGGCCACCCCGTCTGTCGGATTTTATGGGGTGTGACATATGTTTAATGAGCTATGTTGGAGAGCTTGACAAAATATTGTAAACATATATACTCTCTTATAGATCCAACACAATAAATATTTACTAGACTATTATATTGGGAGTCTACCAATTTTGATGCGTAAATGGATCATGTGTAGTAAATAATTATCTGGATGAGTAAGGCCCCGTTTGGTTATCTCAAATTTGTAAATTGGTTTATTTACAAATTGATCCATTATTTGTGTTTAATTTCATTAATGAAATAATTTATTAATTGATCCATTTTAGTTCATGTGTAAAATCTGAAATTGATTCATTTCATAAAAACCATGAAATACATCAATTTCAAACAGGAGTCACATAAAGTGCATGATTCTCTCTCTCTTCCCCCCTTCCATCCCTTTTCCCATACTCATCCCCCTGTTAATTTGTTTTTATCGTTCTTTCTCATAGAACCTTTTAACATCAATTTCATATTACCAAACATTGCATAAAAATAGATTTAAACTCATTTCAAATTCACTCATTTACAATCCACTAATTCCCAATGAACCAGTTTACAAAATCAAATAATTTGTGCAATTAAATAGGAGGGCCTAAATAAATCATGTGTAGTAAATAATTATTCGGATAAGTGAGCATCCCGTGATCCAAGAGCCCAGACCATCCTGTACCGTACGAGTTGGCTAAAACTAACCAAATGATTGCAACTCCCAAAATCAATTTTTTAAATAATAATGATATAAGGGAAAATAATTACTTTATATAATGTGACATTACAATAGAGTATTTTATAATAACTCGGCTATAAAAAAAACTCCCCCATCATATTCTAGAACTGTTTGTGTACATTCTTTATGCGCAAAGCATTTTTCGTGTTAAATAAAATTATTATTTTTTAGGTTGTTTTTGTATAACCCTGCAATAACTTTTACCAAACACCAATTACTGTTTTCTTAAAAGAAGAAGCTATTAAAAAGTCCATATTGTCCCTTTTAACGACCCCAATCATCATTCACAATCCAACAAGTCACGGCCAAACATTCAACAAGTCCGATAATCAGTTGAGGTACTTGAAATTAAAATATAATATCTGTAAACAATTCCAATCTAATTCTATACATAACCCAAAATCAAAACATGATAATTATCAACAACAAAAAAATACACTAACACACAATATAAAGAAAATCGATTGAACAACCCTGATTTGCGGGTTAAATTTCTGTATCAACTATCAAACTTGTATGAGATTTAAAGGAAGAAAGATCAAATATAATGAACTCAAATATGAGTTCTTGACAGTGGTATTTGAATATTTGTACTCATGCCATGATTCTCACGACATTTTTTTAAATTGATGGAAGAGAGAGACTGGGAGAGCATGTGCACTAAAAAGACACTGAAACACTATCCGGAGATACTTTTGGAGTTTGCTGTCCATTAGTTTTAATTTTTTTTTAATATAAACCCCATTTGATAGGGAGATCAAATGGTTACAAGCCCATATGTGTGGGGCTTTACATGGTTGGGGTTGTTAAAAGATTATATGGGTTTATATAAAAAGACCATTTTTTTGTGGTGGTGGTGCGGGGGGGGGGGGGGGGGGGGGTTCTAAGGGACCACATTTTTTGCTCCAAAATACCACAACTTTATTTTTACTACAAAATACCACTTAATTATAATAGTTACTTCATAACACCACATGAGGGCCACCACATATTTAAAGTTCTAATAATCATTTACACACTTTCCCTCCATCTCTCTACACATTCAAACCTTCAAGCCTTTCATCTTCAACTTCTAAACTTTTCATCTTCAAATCCATTCTCCTTCAAATAAAGATTAAACATCAAGTTGGTACATTGAATACATTACCCATTTAAATACCCAAATATATATATATATATATATATATATATATATATATATATATCCCCATTAAATTCATCTTCGTTTTGAATACCCAAATCCATTCATCTTCATTTTGAATCGTGTTCAAAGGATCGAATTGCATTTGTTGTTCATTAACTTCAAACTTCATATGTTGTTCGTCTTCATTACCTAGGGGTTATCATCTTCATTATATTGGTTTGATGTTCATTTGTTGTACATCGAATTACACCTGGATGTAGATAATGAAAACGATAATGTTTAATGACTACTAGGATCGCAATCCCTTGAAAAAGTTGTGATGAATTTGTGTTTTCTAGTATAACCTCGTCTGGATTGTTAAAAAAGTTGAAGGCACTGAACTAGGATTTCATTAGATATGAACATACCGAATAAATTCCATTTATTCGATATGTTCATGATGAATAATTTTTTTTATTACCTAGGGTTTCATTCATTATATTCATACCGAATGAGTTGTAAGGTTTCGTTATGTATACAACGAATCAATAGATTTCAAATTAGGGTATCCATTCGTTACATTCATACCGAAATGAATGACTTAATTCGCTATGTTTATGCTGAATTGATGAACAAGTTTTTATATGTTTCGTTCGTCACTTTTACCACGAATTAACTTTAAATTTTAGTGATGTTTATGCCGAATTTAACCACCACAGGATCGACACCTTTTCCCCGAACGGAATCAATTATCTTGTTATCTTTGTTACTTATGTTTATGATGAATACCTATCAAATGATATATGATTAACTATGAAATGACTTATGTTTATAATCATTACATAATTGCCTATGAATTGATACATTATTATCTATGACTTATGTTATAATCAATACATGATTACCTAGGATTTGATACATGATTACCTATGAATTTATACATGATTCCCTATGAAATGATTAGTTTATAATAATTTATGAATTGACGTATGTTTATAATGAATGCAATTCTAACATGGATAGCCTAATAACTTACTCTCACAAGAACCGAAAGCCGTTGACTACCTCAGAGAGGAAGCGTCGAGAAGAGATCCATGCTCTGTCTACTGCGACTTTCCCGAATGTGATGAAGGTGGATCCCCGAGTGGTGGAGACGTATGATGAGGTTGCGATTGAGGTTGATGGCGAGGAGGTTGCGGTTAAGGTCGAGGTTGAGGAGGAGGCTGAGGAGGGTCATGAGGCGGCGGACGGGGGTTCCGAGTTAGAGGATGTTTCTCCCCAGCAGCCTGAAAACTCGTTTAGCATTTTACACAAGACCGCGATAGCATATAGCCAGAAGAAAAAGGTGTCGGAAGAAGGCACATCTACTCCGACATACGGGGGCCCCGTCGATCTTAGCCCATTAAAACATTTGAAGCATCATGTGAACTACGGTATTTGGACTGGATGAGTGGTAATTTCATTTCCCTTCAATGTTAAATCCTTAATGTTTTAAAATTTTCATTTCTTTC
Organism: Sambucus nigra; assembly: GCA_949130495.1. Taxonomy (NCBI): domain Eukaryota; kingdom Viridiplantae; phylum Streptophyta; class Magnoliopsida; order Dipsacales; family Adoxaceae; genus Sambucus; species Sambucus nigra. The sequence continues at coordinate 373,487,854 of OX422214.1, read as the reverse complement.
ATAAACCTTAATTAATATTTTTCTTGTATTGTAGGTGGAGAGGGTGCCGTTATTGTGCATTAATCAATGGACAAAGATCAAAGAGTGGAAATGCAGTGATCTTTCTGTAAGTGTACAAAAGAGGGTTTAGAGGGCCAAGCTGGGGGGGGGGGGGGGGGGGCTTATCTCATCTAGACACTGTTATTTAGATTACACCCTTATATCTGCATTTGTCGAGAGGTGGCATCTGGAGACTAACACATACCATATGCCATTTTGGGAGATGTCGATCACCCTCGACGACGTATCGGCGATCTTGGGTGTTCCTCTCGTCGGATCACCTTTGTATAACCCACAACCCGCAGTTGAGGAGGAGGACGTAGTGGTCCTGTCACTTATGGACTTGGTGGTAGAGTTGTTAGGAGTGAGAAGAGAAGTTGCCTTAGAGGAATGTGGCGAGCATGCGATCATCCGTTTGAACTGGCTCACTGCGGATTTATAGGAGAAGTCGCGTGATGCTAATGCATTGAGTGAAGATAAAGACTATTGTGCCAGAGCCTACTTGCTCTACATTATCGGGTGCACAGTTTTCCCTGATAAGACAAAGAACAAGATTTTCGTGCTATACCTTCATGTTCTTAGAGACTTAAAGAAGGTGGGAAAACTAGCATGGGCTATGGGCATCTTAGCGCATGTGTATAGGCGGTTAGGACTTTCTTATTAGGTGTGAGGCAAATGAGTGGTTGTCTCTCTCCCTTATACAAGTAACTAATAACTCACATTCATATTTTGTCTATGTGTGTTTATCAATTTCCTGTTTTTTTTAATAAATTTGTAATGTGTGTGTTTTACAGTCATGGATATATGAGCATTTTACAGGGGTTAGCGGATGCATTGATATGGAGTTTGATGAAACAATGCCAAGGATTGCACGTTGGTCGTTTTAGACTGCCTCTTAGAAAAATGCATTTACAAATTTAATCAATTTGTGGGAGTAATTAGATGATATGACTGTTGGTGATGTGAGTAAATTTAAATATTTTTTGTAACGTTTTATATTTTCTAACATCAAATTATGTTTTGTTTATTTGTAGGTCATTTAGGAACCCTATCAAGATTCTAGTGATTATCCCTTCCATGAAGCTTCGTGGTATAGCGGGATTATGATTTATTTAAGATGGGGGAGCCCTATTACCTTGAAATATGCCTTAGATAAATGGGACGGCTACAAATCATACCGCATGACCCAATGACACCCTTGAAGGACGATAGGGGAGACAAAGTGGCTCGATACAAAGTTAAATTCGATATGCCAAAATGGTGCCAAGAAAACTGGTAAGACCACCCCTTATCCGAGAAATCTAGGTCTATGCCCGTATCTAGCCCCTGGGATTGTAGCAATGATTATATGGCTTGGTTTATTTCCATGTCCAATCCTAAAGTCCAAAACCCCAAGTTCTGCAGTGTGGAACAACAACAAACGTCGTTGGTAATTTTTTTGTCTAAACTTCTTTCGATATTATATGTAATTATATATAAGTTTTTTGTCTAATCTAATCCCACGGTGTTATTAATTGTTCCATAGGAGGATAAGGTGCGCAAATGTATGGACTTAATGAAGAACAATATTGATGATGTAATTTCTACCGATCCGGCCAAATTAATTGCACGCGATGTGCAAGCCTACGATATCCTAGCCGTGGCCATCGGGGTAGGCATGTCGTTTGTCATTGAGGAGCAGGTGGCGAAGAAAAGAAAGTACAACGGCAAGGGAAAAGAGAAAGTAGTTGAGGGGTCGCATATGAGTAAAAAAAAAAGAAATTGCCGGATGTCTTTGAATTTTTGTGTTCAAGTGAAATATATATTGTGTGAACGCTTGGTTTAATGATAATATTTATTGATGAATGTGAAATTAATTTATTGGTTATTGCTTATTTTGTATAAACTTACCAAATTGTTGGTTCTGTATTATTTTGAAACTTACATCCTTAATTGTTGGTTGTGTATTATTTTGAAACTTGCATTCTTGTTACAGACTAAGATCCATTCGGCATTAATATAGCGAAACAAGCATCATAATTCAGGATGTATATAGCGAACCAGTTATGGTTAAACTTGGTTTTTGTATATACATCCCTACTAGAATCCTATATGTATTGGATCATGAGGTCCATTCAACATCATTATAATGAAACAAGCATCATAATTCGGTATGTTTATAGCGAAGCAGTTATGGTTAAACTTGGTTCGGTATATACATCCCTACCAGAATCCTATATGTAATGGATCATAAGGTCCATTCGTCATCATTATAGAAAAAATACATTATAATTCGGGATGTATATAGCGAACGAGTTATGGTTAAACGAGGTTCGGTATATATATCCCTAACATAATCCTATATGTAATGGATCATGAGGTCTATTCGGCATTCTTATAGTGAAAAAATCATCATAATTCGGAATGTATATAGAGAACCAGTTATGGATAAACTTGGTTCGGTATATACATCCTTAACAGAATCAAAAAATACAACTTCATTAATTAATCTCAACAAATAAAAAAATACAACTTCATTAATTATTCTCAACAAATCATATAACTTTAATTGAATATCATACAACTTCATTTGAATATCATATCATACAACTTCGTTTCATACACGAAACTAGTCGATTTGGATAGGCTCATCGTTGGTTGCTATATCGTTTGGGCAAATTTTTTGGAACTCTGCTACTTATTGTGCATATTTATCAATACACGATTTTGCTTCTGGCAATGAGCAACTATGCCAGTGACTTGCTACCGGGGGAATCGAACAACCGTACTTCAACTTCAAAACTACAAAGTGATTCCCGAATACATGAGAAATCTCTATGAACATGGGATGCACGATTCGTTCATGTATCATTGGTAGAAATGTGAGACACTGTCTCTTCGAAATGAGGATGCACATGTACTTGTAAGTTTTTACTAAAAGATAGCCTCACTCGGTCATGATCATCCATGACTTGGGCATACATGGGCTTAAATAATCGTCCAATATATCTAAAACAGTGTTTAGAAACTAATCAGTAAAATAATGTGCATACAATTCAGTATTTGTCGTGACTTCTTCAATCAAGTCCGATCTCACCTATCTCCATCCATCGGGCCTAAATCCAAGGCATTTAGCAACGCATCTAAACCCATAATTTTTGTCAGCTTCAACCTCAATGATATCTTCTACGCAATCTTTATAAAAGACCGGTATCTCATTGATATATTATTTATATGCGGGGGAGTATTTCGGGCACCATGGGCCTGGGCGGGTGAACTCCGTAAAATCATTTTTCTTCTTAGGCCTTTGGACCATGGGGTGTTCCTTTACTGTTGATTACCTAGCAAATTCGAAGCCCAAGGGATCCCTTTTAGTTGACTTCTTGTGATTTTGCTCTTTAGCAGTTGGTTTTCAACCTCTCGGGCGACCCTTTTAATGCTTTAGCACGGATGGCTCAAATAACTTAGCGGTTGTGGGACACCCGATGTCCTTTAGTTTTCACAACATGTCCCTTTGATCATCGATAGTTGATCGTTGCCACTGTTGTTTAAAAATTTTCATTTTCGGCTCGTAGTAAGCCATATAGTACTTCGCTAATTCGGGCACCATTGTCAATTTACGCCAATGTGCATCAACATCCCCCCATAGTATTACCACACCCTCCATCCGGTAGATGACCAATTCATGAGCACACGATAGATCATAGATGTTGCATGCCAAGTGTAGGCATGATTTAACATCCATGCCAACGGTATCACAAGTCTTCATCTCCTCAAGAAATAGGTCAATGGTATAATGAGAAACTCGGCCTATGAGCTCTCGCAAAACAAGAATATTGTGGGAGTGTTTTGATTTTTGCAAAGAATCCTCAAGCCCCCTCATGACCTTCATCACTTGCAACTCAATGTAGTTATTCACCCCGACAAAAACCTTGTCAAAAGGAAGTTCAGAACTATCCAAGTGCCTCTTCAACTTACCATGTGATCCTTCACAACGGTTAGTAGTTCGGTTGCCCCGGTGCTTAACCGTATTTGTCCACGTATGAACGGAGCTCTCCCTTAGATTGTACCATGTACACTTTATGTACTAAAGTGTGTTCGGTAATGCAACCCAATCACAGTGAAATAACATCCACTCTTTATTAAAATCACTCTCGGTGGGGGATTCAACTAAATGCATCCAATCCCTCAAGAACTTCTTTAATGTATCCTCATCGTTGGTCTCTTTCCTAGCATGTATCTCCACATTACGATGAATGTGGAAGGTGCAAACCATTGTTCTCGCCTCGGGGAACACAACTTGCAATGAGTGAACGCACACATACTTACGATCTGTGATGAAAACTCTGGGACATGCAAACGGGTTGAATAGGGATTTCAAACGTCCCAACACCCACCGACAGTTCTCCACCTTCTATGTTACTGAAAAGGCAAAGGGAATAGTGAAAGTCCTACCGCATGACGTTATTCCAACCATCTCGAACAAAGGCATCTTGTATCGATTGGTATTGTATGTGCAGTTAACAATGACAACGGACGAAAAACACTTGGCTAGTTAGACTGAGTTTGGATGGGCCCAAAAAATGTCTTCCACCTCCATGGTAGACTCATTCTTTCTACACCAATACACGTAATTTTTATCCCCAAGTAACTTCATTAATTGTTGCATCGCCATTATACCCTCTCGTTCTGAGATCCTCAACTTCCCCTTGGCATTGTAAATTATTTTCATGGTCGAAACATTACTAACATTATGACTTTTAATCATCGTTAGAATGGCGGTCGAGTTTACACCGCTCAACGACATCTCTTCAATAAATTTTTTCCACAGAAGTAAGGCGACCCGCATATGCATGTCCAACTAACGTTTTCGGCAATGAGTGAGTGAACGCCGCTAATGACAGACAACATCCACTGTCCATGGTCAATAGGAATGCCCTTCAACAAAAATGGACAGTTGCACTTTCGAGTGGCCGTGTCCCTCTTTCTGCCATTTTTCTCTTGGCCACTACCTTCATTCCCAACATTCTCCGTGTGATGATCACGGTAGTCACCTCCCCTCTCACAACCAATGTGTATACGTCCCTTACTCATTGCAGAAGGTGTATCGGACTTCGTGATGACTATCACTGTTTTAACTGACCGGGCTTGCTCTTGAGCCCAATCAACTAACTCTTGCCGTGTGGGAAATACCTCATCCATAAAAAATTTCATACTAACATCAACTCCTAAAGAAGAAGCATCCACGTTGGGTATCTCCATATTTGCTAATTCGTCGTCAAATAGTACGGAGTTGAAATCCAAGAATGGATCCTGCATAAGTAAAAATACTATGAGCTGATTTTTGTATGTGTGGATCAATATAAGTGTTGAATTACTTGAATGTTTGGGCCTAAATGACTTAACTGTATTTCAATTCCATTCGGGATGAATCTACCGAAATTATTAGATTTTTTCGGGATAACTATCCCGAGTCAGTATAGGTTTATTCGAGGTAACTATCGCGAAGTAAGCTCAATAATTCGGCATATATATGCCGAATAATATAAGGATAATCAGGATGATTATACCGAATTGACCTACTTCCGAAAAAAATATAAGTTTGGTTCGGGATGGTTATCCCGAAATTGGGATTTCATTTCGAGACCCCGATCTCTAATAACTGAACAGTGGCCTCACAATTTTTGAGTTTTTTTATTTATTCAATCCCTTAGAATATACCAATATATATATAATGGGACCCAAAGTTTACCTCATAAATGTCATTTGTAGAGTTTTCATTTGCTTTGAATGTGTTGTCATTGTCTTTGGTTGGATTATCCATTGGTATTTGTTTATTTACCAATAAAACCCTAATTTAATAATGTAGTTGAAAATGTTTGGTGTGTTGGGGGAGAAGAAATTTAATAAGTTTGTGGGGAGCAATGGAAGAAAACTTTAATAATGTTGAAGATGGTTGGTAGAAGGAAGGTTGGATTAATGGAGACAAAGTTGTCTTGAGTTTTAGTGAAGAAGACAAAAGGTAGGGTTTGGAGTATAGTGGACAGAGAGAGATAATGTGTGGGGTTTTATGTTGAAATAATTGTGAAAAAAGTATATATACAATGTGGTGGCCCTTAGTAAAAAATTATTTTTTTATCTTGTGTTATTTTGTACACGTCAAGCGTAGACCAATTGAAGCTCCTGTAAGGAAGAGTGGTAGAGGTAGGCGTAAATTGACTTGGTAAGATATTATAAAAAAGGACATGATGTCATGTGGTTTAACCAAAGATATTGCACATGACAAAATGGAATAGAAAAAAAAGATTCATGTAGCCTGTTGATACCAAAATTAATATGTTGATGTGGATGAATCATACGAAGACACTTGTCAATCTACGTGGCACAATAACAACGAGGAGGTTCATTTCCTCGACCAACTCATGTTTTCCCCGAGCAACGATGATATACCGAGGAACTGAAACACTCTGAGATACTCTAGCGCTCCGAGGAACTCCTGAGCAACGAGAAACTAAGGCGGTCCGAGCTGCATCTCGACCGTAGTATTAATTGCCAGAATGTCAACAGTTCAATCATTCATTGAATGTTTATCATCTTGACGCACACGCTGCATTAAATGTATTACCCTTTCATATGTATATCATTTATGTATCAACCCATTCATGTACAGCCTAAGGGCTATAAATACCTTGTATCACCCTCATTCAAAGGGACCCGGAATTTCTGGATGGAACTTGTAATCGAGAATTCCCAAACACTCAGCAATAACATAACAGTGGACGTAGGCCATTCTTATAAGGCTGAACCACTTTAAAAATCTTTGTTCATTTTATTTATCTGTGATTGAATAATTAGAGCGATCTAATTTTTTACATCAACAGATTGGCGCCGTCTGTATCCAAGAGATGCTCTGGGCGAGATAATTCAGTCTGAGAATGAAGACTATAATCGTCGAGATATTTTGAAATTAAACTCCGAGGAATCGAACGAGCTGGGATCCATTCCATGTCCAATTTGAAAGGTGGCACAGGCAAATCTAGTAATCCTGGAGCATGATAATCCCATAGAAAATGCCCTTGCTCCAATTTCAGTACACCCAGGGCGTTCAACCACCCCTGCTTATAACCTTCATTATTGGCTTGTTCAATCCGAGCATCTAAATGAACAAGGGCTTCATTGTATCCTGCCATCCAAAATTCCCTGGGTTGTTTATGGAATTGGAAGGTTAATCTATCCAATTGTTCGTGAAGGCTCTTGGCAAAAACATCTTTATTATTCAAAGCAGACTTCGTTGCAGTAAGTTGATCTTCCAAAGATATATTTTTCTTGGACATTTCAGATAAAGCCCGATCTTTGGCGTTCAATTGGTATGCTTGAGTTTCCAATGTTGACAGAGTGCGAGATTCTTCAACATTACGACTGAGAACCCTTGATCGACTCCGAGCAGCGACTGGAGAACTTTGCTCCTCGGCAACATTTTGAACAGCTCTTTCTCGCCCACGAGAAGTTCTTCCTCGTCCCCGAGCAGTCGCAGGAATAACAGATTTTCTTAAGTTGTCCAGTTCTTGCCTTAATTTGGCATTCTCAACCTCTAAGAACGAGAAACCTTCATCGGTAACTTGCACTAAAACAGTGGAAGATGACGCTGCAGATTCATACTGTGCCAGCTTTTTCTGCAAATTATTGTTCTCCTGTTCCAGCAACTCAGCAATCTGCCTGCAAGCTTCAACTTCACCTTTTAAAGTTCTTTCCCTAACATCGTATCCAGCCAGGATCTTTTTATGTCCTGTGTCAGAAGAAAGCTGTTGGTATCTATTTTCATATTCCTTATGCAACAAAGCCATTGATTCATTATGCTGACCTTGTAGATCTTCTAAGGAATAATGAAGTTCCTCAATCAAGTCGTAGTAGGCTACATTGTTGGCTACAGCTCGGTCGAGTAAATCTTTCAAGTATCGAGAAGCCTCAATTGCCTGTTCTGAGGCATCATGGCCAAGGATGTCAGCAATTTCTGATGTACTAAGGTCTGTATGACTAGCCTTATAATATTCGTGACATTGCTGCATCAGCTTGGTATCATGTGCAGATATCAGTTCCATTCTAGCAACAAACTAAGGATGAGAAAAAGACAACAATCAACAAAAACAAATCATCAACAACAGAGATGAACAAAAATGTATTTTATTAGATCATCAAAAGATTACATTGTTTGATTACATGTGATAATAAAAGATAGAAATGATACCAAAAAACTTCACACCTTTTCCTTGTCTCCCAAGACTTTCTCGGGAGGCTGGGACGAGGAGCTTGGTTGCTCGGAGGTGACAGCAGCTTGAACAGCAAGAGTTGAAATTTTCTCAGAAGGAGGAGGCATGGAAGAAATGTCCTCGTTGGCAGCAGGAAGAGAGGCAGGGACTTGATCACCTATGGCCATAAAAGATTCATCAGAGGCAGGCTCATCTTCTTCTTCTTCCACAATTGGTGGAGGAGGACCAGGGAGGTGCAACTGGAATAGATCGAAATCATCCTTGATCTTCAATTCCTGCAGGGCAGCTACCCAGCCATCTCGGAAGTATTTCAACTTCCCATATTGAACTTGGAATGTCATCGCAGCAATCCCCTTGTCCCATCCTTTATCCCAGCCTGAGCTGAAGGATTTTTTAACTGCGAGCTTTCTTCTCAATTTCTCCGAGGAGAGCTTCGCATCCAATTCTTCTTTTTTGCCCTTGATATCTCGCAGTGCGGACAATTCTTCCTCTGCCTTCCTCAGCTTGTCCTCAAGTTCTCCAAAATTCTTGAGTTTGTCATCATATTTCTTATGCTCGACCTCTAAACTTTTCACTTTATTCTCCAAACTCTTGGAGATCTCAGCCATCTTCACCTTCTCGGCCTCAACTGTAGACAACTTTTTCTCCCAAACAGCTTTGTCCTCACTATACTGTTGGCGAGATTCCTTCAAGGATTGGGTCAAACCCAACAGAGCATCCTCTACACCTGACGAGGAGCTTGAAGCTATAATAGTTTCATCCTTCTTCACGATATTATTAAAACAATTCACCATCTGAACAAAGGAAAAAGTGACAGGTCAGTGCAAAAATACAAGTATTCAGAGAAAGAAAGAAATTCAGAATGTGAGAAATTTACCGAAGCAAGGTGACGAGTAGCTAGGGATGTCAACATATCCCTAGAAATATTTTCATCAATTCCTTGGACCTCGGGTATGATCCAAGTTTTTACCGAGCTCATTGCAGAGCTAGGAGGAATGATGGTTGGAACACCAACAACACCAGAGGATGGAGAAGGGACAGTTTCAGCCAAATTGATTGAGGATGATTTCCTCAATCTTCTCAAAGGGACTTCAGCAGCTTCAACCAAGGAATAACTCTTGGTCGGAGAGATAGTAATCACTTCTGCTGGAGCAACTTTCTTGCTCGGAGCCACTGGGGGCTTCTCGGCAGCTTTGGAAGATGCAACATCCACCTTCTTAGTCCCCTCTGGGACATCAACTTTGTTTTTCTTGGCCCCAGCAACCGAAGTAATGTCATCAAATAGAGCAGGAGGAGCTCTTTTCTTGCCCATTCTCTGACTTAAAGGAAGATGAGAATCTGAAGAAGAATCCTCTGGAGTTGAAGCTGGCTCAACAGGGCGAGCAGTATAAGAGGTTGTATAACTCTTATACTGTAACAAATATGATGCAGACCTGATGTGCTCGTCTGCAACGTTCTTATGCAATCCCCAGATAAGTTTCAGATGCTTAATATTAACCTCTGATTCTTTTGGAGTTTTTCTTTTGTTATCAACTGCAAATAAATACATAATGAGATATCAGTCATACATTTTGTCAAACATGATGAAAGCATAATTTCATAAGTAAAATAAAATGAAAAATAAACCTATCCCATTGCCATATGGGGGGCATCTGGGACCGTTGTATACTCCATCTCCAACTAAAGGGGCATATTGCCAATTTTTAATAACCAACCCATGTTCAAAATAATCTCTATTTGAGTTAGGGAGGTTAACTACAAGAACCCTATTCAGAAACCTAGTTTTTAAGTAATAAATATTATCTAGAGTGGCCCATTTATAGCAATACATAATTTCAGGGATCCTTATACGAGTCCCATGAGTTAGATTTAATTTGTACACCCCATTAATTATTCTCCATGAATTGGGGCTATTTTTGCAGGGACAAGATCAAAATACTGACAAAACTCAAGACACAATGGGTTTGGTGGAAAAGAAAATCCACATTCAGCAATGAATAGAATGGGGAACCAATGTCCCTCAGCCAATCGAAAATAATCTAAAGGCTCAGAAAGAACCTCCAGAGTTACCCAGGAAGGAATGGAAAAATCGGAACGAAATTTCTCAATAGACTCCACAATATAAACCATACTGAATAAAAGAGATACAGAAGAAAGGAAGAAGATCTTACAGGAATAAAGGAGGTATGTTGACAACGAACGAAAACTAGGATGAACGCACAAGAGAGAAGGAGAAAATAGAAAGCTTGAATGCAGGAAATTGGAAAAAGAAGAAGACGGTATGGTTACCTAAGAAGTTTAAATACTTTGCCTTGGGAAGCGGCGAAGGAAATGATTACAAAAAAGAAACTATTGAACTTCCGACGGCTAAAAGGACAAAAAGGGCACTAAGATCGAAGCGCTCTCAAAAGTTCGAAAAAAGGTGTATTCGTTGAACTTGGAAATAAATTCAAATACGATGCTCCTAAAACCCAGGAAGATCATTCAATATTGCCATAAACCGAGAAATAATGTTCCATACTCCTCAAAGTTCGAAATATGAAACATTGGGGGCTTCTGTTGATACCAAAATTAATATGCTGATGTGGACGAATCATACGAAGACACTTGTCAATCTACGTGACACAATAACAACGAGGAGGTTCATTTCCTAGACCAACTCATATTTTCCCCGAGCAACGATGAAATACCGAGGAACTGCAACACTCCGAGATACTCTAGCGCTCCGAGGAACTCCTGAGCAACGAGCAACTAAGGCGGTCCGAGCTGCATCTCGACCGTAGTATTAATTGGCAGAATTTCAACAGTTCAATCATTCATTGAATGTTTATCATCTTGACGCACACGCTGCATTAAATGTATTACCCTTTCATATGTATATCATTTAATGTATCAACCCATTCATGTACAGCCTAAGGGCTATAAATACCTTGTATCACCCTCATTCAAAGGGACCCGGAATTTCTGGATGGAACTTGTAATCGAGAATTCTCAAACACTCAGCAATAACATAACAGTGGACGTAGGCCATTCTTATAAGGTTGAACCACTTTAAAAATCTTTGTTCATTTTATTTATCTGTGATTGAATAATTAGAGCGATCTAATTTTTTACATCAACATAGCCGATCCCAAATAATTGAAAAAATACTTTATTTAGTTAAATTGAGTTGATATTTTATAGCAATAAGTATGATGCGCTTAGAAACTCCGTTTTTTATTATACTTCTACTGCAAGTAGAGAATGGGCTATAACGCTTGCAAGTCTAATTTCAAAATGGAGCAAGAGTATTCATTGCCTTGGGATTCAAATATAAATAAACGCGCTGCAAGTAGAGAATGGGCTATAACGCTTGCAAGTCTAATTTCAAAATGGAGCAAGAGTATTCATTGCCTTGGGATTCAAATATAAATAAACGCGCCCCATTCAACAAAGTATTGAAACTGAAAAATTATGACGCGCATATTCAACCTATCTAATCAGGAATTAATCAGTTCACATTCACACATCAATGTTTACAATGACCAGAAGTTCGGCGTGTACCATATTTGAGACTAGTATGATATTTCAAAATCTCCCCTTTCTGTAATCTTTCGAGAGGCAGGTTTGAGAGGTGCATATCCAAAACAGCTCCCTTCTCTTCAGAAACAAATCTTGTCTTGGGCTTACCGCTCAAGAAACTACTGCACGAGACAGTTTTATGAGAGGAATAATCAGGTGTGTATAATGTGTTGAAAATTGATGAGAATGGATCAGTATTGCATGCATCAGCATAATCAAGGGTGCTGAAAGAGTCTCTAGTACTCTCGGTGGTAAAAGACGCGTCGTCTGAGCTTGTAAAAATGGACCAATCACTTGATGTAGCATCTGAAAACTCCACGTTTCTCGATTTTCCATAAGCCTCCATCATTTGCAACGTAGTCCTATCTAAACTGGACTTACTGTGACCGGATTTTGACCAGTTGAGTGTTTTTTATGACAACTGCTTGGCAAACCCGGGAGCTTGGTGCTGGGTAGGTTTACCAGGGCGTGGACATAAAAAGATATCTAACATTTCAGACAGGAAGAAAAAATAGTATTTATTGACATGGATAAAACAACATGCAAGGTGATGAAGGGTAAGCAACCAAATTGAAGGAAATTTGAAACATATGAGTGAAAACTCATTTCTAATCATAGAATGCAACTGCTCCCGTGGAGTTTCGAACCCACAAACCTCTCATATGTGAGGGGTGCACTAACCAATGGTTGGTTCACCCTAACCACTAAGTTAGCATTTCCTTTGCAAGGAATGTATAAAAAATGTAAAAACACCCTTGAAATATGTGCGCTTTGCAAGAAAGTCCCTAACCATTTTTTGGCCAAGAACAAACTTATACTATGCATTTTGTTGCATTGACCACATGATGGGGACTTTCTAGGGGAAAGAATCATAATTTTTAGCGACAGGGTGTGTTTGCCGAAGAAATGAATAATTCAGGATTTTTTTATTGACATCAGTTTAGGGGGTCTCCTGCAAAACATTCATTGTTCGGGCGCGGGGGGGGGGGGGGGGGGCACTTTAAGTATCATTAAATCATTGGTCATTGCAATATTTGGAAAAAATAAATGGTTAATCCGAGAGTTCTTCTACATATTACAGCGAATATAACAAAGTCAAAGATCAGATACTTCTGATGCTTCAAAGAATTGTTTTCAGAAAATTAAGAGAAATCAATTTCCAGGAAAATGAGTGATGAAGTTTTTTGCCTTTTGCTTTTCTGGACTGTTAAAAGCCATGTTTTCAAGAAGTCCTCCCAAAAATAATCATATTATGACTATTAAACTACATGATTACCTCATGTAGAATAAGATATATGCTCCTTCTGACATCACCTGGCTGATTGGCACTGGCTGGACCTGTAATTGAAGCATGAAATAAAACTTGAGAATCCTATTGGCAGAAATGAAACTTGAATGTACAAGAAGATACTGTGAGACAACCAGCATAAGACACAGACCAGTCTTTCGCGGAACCTAAAATGTGGGTAATTACATACCAAAGAACCATAAACCAATTTCCCTAATTATTCTTCATAGAATCAAAAAATATAAAACAGATTTCATTTGAAAGCCAGATCCACAAGCATGCACTTTACCAAAATGTGGCCACCTATATTTTTTCTTTCCTTTTTTCCCCTAAAATCTTGATGTTTGATATTAATGCACAATAAGGGAATTAAATAAGAGAAACACTTCACCCTCATAAGAGTTCTGTGATACTCGCAATGCTATGGCACAGACCCTAGAGAGCACAACTTTACTCTTACAAATTCAACTCTACAAGAATTAAGGTGAATTGAGGAAAGCTAATTTACTGGAATTAGAACTACACAGCTTATATACCAAAAATACACTAAATGATATAACAGGATCATAATAGTTTGGTACCTAAAAGTCTAATTAAAAATAAAACTTATTCCCGTATAAATTATAACTCAATTTAACCTTTAACCTAATTATATAGGACTAAAACATAACCCATTCACACATTCAAGTCTTTCATTTATTTTGTCAGTGTGTTCCAATCACTCTCCCGATTTCTCAAACAAAATTCATCCTCGGTAGAACTGGGGAAGAATAAGAAGTCACAAATGTTCCATTTCTCAACACAAATTTGTCTTCCTTTTTTTAAGTTCCCTCGTGTATCTAAACAATGTCAGCTCTTTTTTATTCAAACTCAGATTTGTCTTCATCCTGATTACTAGGGTGTTCTCTAATTGTTCAACAATTTTGGTTTGGTGTCCGCAGTCTTTGTATGCTTCAAAACAATAGTTTACATCTTATCCAGTGTAGCCAACAGTTTTTGAGTATTGAGTTTCATTGCATGTTCATTAAGTTCCACTGTGAAAGAAGAAAGTAAATAGACAATTAAAAGGAAAAGAACAGTTGAAGAAAATAATATGTTCTTCAAAATTCAGGCTCCTCTTCATGGACAGACGTGTCTGATTCGTGAGAGTGATTAGGAGCTGCTCAGTTCAGTTTACTGGACTGCCTGAATATTGATCTGGATCGAATCTAATTAACAAAGTCAAGATGGTTAACGAATTGGGACACATTTCACCCAACTTGGGTCAAGTCAGATATGCAATCCCAGGTCAATTCGACTGTTTAAGTCGAATATGGATTTAAACACCCTTAGGTGCACAAACATAAATGGATGTAAAAAAATTCTCTGAACCAACCTATGTAGTTTAGGCGGTTTTAGCAGTAATCCCAAAGTTTTAACAGGTCATTTGTTAGTACTAAAGTTGCAGTATTACTTCAAGATGTCACAGAAGCAGAGGGTTGAATTGTTTGCAACATGAATTGACAATTCAAATCAAATAGGTGAAATTTTTATTAAAATATCATGGATGAGTACATATATATTAAGGTCATTTGGCCTTTAACTCGCCTTTATTTTACGGTAAAATGTAGATATATGGTAAAAATTTTACGATATACCTACACTTTCATTGTTTACATTTCAGGGTCTATTTTTCCGTTGCGGCACTTTTTAAGAATTTTTGCTACACTTTTTTTCCACAAAAGTTCACACAAAATTTAAAACGTTATCCAAAAGACAATAGGTTGAACATTGGTACTTAAAATACAATGAGATCCCATCCAAAAGACAATAGGTTGAACATTGGTACTTAAAATACAATGAGATCCCAAGTAGTATCTCCATTTCTAAAGCAACAATTTTTCTGTTATTGTTTATACGTTGAAACCATGTGGATCTCACTCTTAAATCTTTTTCAAGATCTTTCTTTAATCCACATACAAAAACCTGAGATATTTTAGAAACCAACTACATTGTCCTTTAATTAACAGTTGCAAAATTACATTAATTCTGTAAACCATAGTTTAGAACAACAATATAAAGCAAACAAGTTTAAGTTCCATTTTTTATTCATTGACACTCTATAAATATTGGAGCATCTAACCCAAAACTAATTGGCAATGGGTGAGGGCCCCGTAATTTTTTGATTGTGGTGCAAGGCTTTACTTTTCCCATGTGGGACTTTATATTCTCAACACACAGCCTCACATGTGGTGTGATTTGAGCATAACACGTGGACATAGAGCAATTTAGCCATTGAGCCATGTATAGCCTGCTCGGATACAATGTTATATATATTGGAGCATCCAACCCAAAACCAATTGACAACGGGTGAGGGCCCCAGGATCTTACATACTATGGTTCCAGGCCTTAATATTTCTATGTGGGTGTCACACCCCGCCTAATTCTGGCATCGAATACCACCAAAACTAAGCTGGGCGTGAGTAAATAAAATATCATTCTTAGCATGAGACAGATATAAGATCTATGAAATTAATCCATAAGATAAATGATAATCAATCCCAAAAGATAAATCATCCAAATAAGCGATAAAAGATCCATCTCAATGCTAAACTCAAAGTAAATCCAATCTCTAATAATATGAAACTGAATAATCTCCAACTGAATCTAGTGAAATAACTAAATAAAACCTATACAACTTTGGAACCGAATAGCTCAATCACAACCATAAACTGAGTCTCAATACAAGTGCGAAGGAATAGAAAACTAAACTAAATCAATACGCATAAGGTAGAGCAACTCCCACTGGACCTCCAAGCAATTCTCCAAATCATTCTATGCATCTTCTCCAAATACTATTTTCTGAAAACTTAGTCAACGCACGTGGTCAGAGCCCCGAGCATGAATACACACTACTCCCCTCAAATAGGATCCTTGAATCCAGACAATAGCATTATACCCAATAAATATCACAATAGAACATTTTAATTAAACGAGATAATTAAACGTGACAAATATAAATCACTAACTACCCGCAGAGATCCCCATTTAAGAAGGCACACCAATATGATTTTAAATTTCCAAATCTCGCAATGTTAATTTAACCAAATTACCAAAATTCTCGAATATTTATGTTCTTACTTCAATAATTATTAGGTATGGCGGTCCTCCTGCCTCGGGTGATAATTCACCAATATGTCACACGCCCCCTTGTCAATAGTCAGCCGAATCCGTTTAAAATGCTCGCAATATGACAAGGTTCCAACACACGACACAATATAAATCGCCCAAGATGATCCGTTTAAACTTGTCGGTCCCTTACACATTATGTCGCCACCAATTTTAATACCCGATTTTATCTTAGGCATTAATTCTCAATTTTTCAATTTCACAATTTATAAATTACCCCACCCTTTTATCGATGTGAGATTCTCAAAATACTCCTTAGTCCCATACCTAAGGGTCTCCAAGTTATCAATACGTCCTACCCTATATATAGGATGAATTTCTAACATAAACCTCAACCTAGTCTCATGTCTAGGCTAGCGTAATGACGAGAAAGTAACAAAAATCAGCCCACCCTCGACATAATAAAGTCGTAATAATTTATCCTCACTAGTCACATACCTAAAAGGCGCAAATCATCAAAAGGTTTGCCCACTAGTCACATACCTAGAAGACATCCTAAAATATTGGGAGAGAAAAAATACCCAACAACCCGTCGTCACAAATGGCAATTTAATAATACCAACAAGTCACACAAATGATCATAATAAATCAACGTACAAAACTACGCACAATAGTCCAATTCAATTAAATCTCAATTTAATTATCACATCGTCAAAATACCAAATTAATCCAATTTAATTATGTTGCCCAGATTATACTCAAGAAGGGGGGTGAATTGAGTTTTTACAAACTTTAAGTCAAATTAATATTTTAGTAAAATATTAAATTTAAATCACTTAGACAAATTTCAGATTAATAAAACTGTAAAGAATAAATTTAACAAAATCAAATAAATGCAACCAACTAATTTAAGCAGCAAGAAATGCAGATTTCAACACTCTAGGAATATTAAATTAATTTTCGTATTTAATATTAAGTGATATTCTGAAATTAATTATTTAATTCAAAAATAATTATTTTAACCTTACAATTAATTTAGTCAAATTTCGGAATTAATTTATTTGCAAGATAGTGTGCTGAAAATATTAACTCAAGCAAGTATGTGCAAATAAATAAATAAAAGTGCGGAAAATAAATGACACCGAAATTTAACGTGGTTCGGCCAAATCCCGGCCTACGTCCACGCGCCTAGAGCCCCTGTCTCCTTTGCGCTTCACTAAACCTGATCCACTTGCGGGTAGGATCAAACCACCGCGTACAACTGTTTTCAAGCTAACTCCGAGCTTCAAACCCCGTGGCCCACTTGCGGGTAGGAACCAATCACCGGTACAATTGTTTGCAAGCTAACTCCGAGCTTCAAACCCCGTGGCCCACTTGCGGGTAGGAACCAATCACCGGTATAAACCGAAGCTTCAACAAAGCTTCACAACAAATCTGAATTTTTGTAGTACAAGATACAATACTGAAACTCCTTAAAATACAATTTGTAATCTAAGTTTCTCCTTCTTTAATGAGACTTTAATAAATGATGTTGAAGTAGGCACAAGTCTTCTTCTTTAATGATTGAGCAGATGATAAAATTTATTGCTCTCTTGAATGTGTAGCTGAGTAGTAAAATGAATGCTCTCAATAATATTTCAAGTCTTGATCATTTTCTCATTCAAGTCTGTTTTTCTTCAATGCAGCTCTTCAAAGCTTTAAATGTATCTTCCAAAAACTAGCTGTTAGACACATGTATTTTTTAGCATTAAATGCTCCTGATATTCTGAGATGAAATTTGCTGAGTGTGATTTTTATCTCCCAATCTGATATGCACATATCCATTTTGATTCTCAATAAAAATATGCCCGTTGTAGAAGATTTGGAATAGTCTGAGTGTAGCATTAAATGCATTGAATTTTACTGAGATAAAATATTCTGCAAATCTTAATTTTACTTCTGAATAAAAATAGCTGATGACGTATGGAAGTGACATCTTTAAAATATATAACAGTAGGAGGTTCTATAGGTGTATACTAAACAACTCCTGCAAAAATATATGAGTCCAATAGAGAGAAAAATAATATACACGGTCTAGTCAATATATTAGAGCAACTGGTATGGCATGGCAAAATCTAATTGAAAAAGAATAAGGACAAAATAGTTTTCTTACTCATTAAATGAGTATGGCCGAAATAGCTTAAATGCTATAGCAGGTATGGACTTTAAATCTCGGACAGAACCAAACAAGTACATCTAAGTGTACTAAGCAACTAAAGCATGTAACAGCTAGAGGCTAAAACCGTAAGCCCCAAAAAGTAATCAAAACCAATTTTGGTTTTATAAAACCGTGGGCGGAAAAATTACCGTTAGAACATGTGACTATGCGACGTCGTTTAGAAAAAGAAAAATATTTTTCGTTTTAAGATCAAACTGACCACGAATAGAAAATCGTGGGCGACGTCGTTTAAATTGTAAAAATCAAAACCGATTTTAGGAGCAAAATCGTGAGCGTCAAGTTGGTAAAGTACAAACCGCCTAGGGGTCAAATCGTAACAGCAGTATGGCTAAAGAAACACGCCAATATTAACGCCATCAAACAGTATGGGCTAAAATGATAAGTCGTACAATCAACAATCCAACGGACAAAGCAAGTCTAGACGACCATTGAATATTTCAAGGATTGAAACTTCCCAATGCTGAAAGCAGTTTGAAGTAATGGATGAATTAACAAGTCAAGTCGGTAGGGTAGCAGGTCTACACGGTCAAGTCCAAAAATTGAGTACATATTAGAGCAGGTAATGCAACTCGCGTGTGGCAGTAAGCATAGTACATGGTGGTAAGTGCAGTTCATTGGTAGCTTGAAGCTAGTAGGTCAAATCGGCAGGACATAAGAGTACATGCAAGGCTTTTAAGCCACTAATATACAAAGTACAGTAATATCACACATGCAATCAGATATTTGGCTACAATTAAAGCATGATATTATGGGTCAATTCGATCAAGTCTACAGCAAGGCAATAGTTTGTCTAAAGCAAAAGGATAACAACCCATTAAATATACCTATATATATATATATATATATATATATATATATATATCCTAACATACACGCATGAATACATATAAAATAATATCATGCGCACAAACACACACATATATATATATATATATATATATATATATATATATATATATATATATATATAATATCGGACATATAATATGACACGCACATGCAATATCAATCCAAAAAATATTTTTAACTTCAAAAATATTTAGTGTCAACTTATTTAAAAAATATAATTTTACTTATAGAAAAAGTTTAGGCTCATAATTAATAAGACACATAATTAAAAAATAGATCAAGAAATATGCATGTGTGCCTAATGTGTCAAGTGCAAATATGCAATACACGTGAATACCTTTATTCGGATATGTCGTTGTGTAAAGTCGAGGTATGTTGAGTCATGAAAATAAAACTTAAACATAAACAGATATAACTCACTCAGAATAGATATGTAATAAATATATATATATATATATATATGATGGTATATTAACAAGATTATATTATAAATATTATACAATAATAAATATCTATAAAATAACCTAATAAAAATATGTTTGGAATCATCAAAATCAATATATTAAGTTAAACTAAAATGTACAATAATTATCATTAAGTATTAATTAGGGATAAATAACATTTTCTTTAACAATCTCCCCCTTTTTGATGATGACAAACAATGATTCACATATATTCATAAAATGAATAAATTAAGCACAAATAGTGAATCAACACTATTTCTCCCCCTTTGACATTATCAAAAAGATTTTTCATATAAATTCAGTGTCACGGGTAAAATGCGAAGCTCCCCCTATCAAAAATAATTCAAGCATGGGGTATAACCATAATTCGCAAAGGGCATAAAATTTTCAATACGCACATGTGTCAACATATATAAAAAATCATAGCATGTATTCAGTTTTATAAATCGACAATAATACTATCAAATAATGCACAAGTCACCAAAATGAAAAATAATAAAAGATAAATGATCAACTTTTCAAAATGCATCAATGATAAATAATACTAATTGTTGTAGTCATACACTAATCGTGCGTTGCACACAATAGTTTCTCAGAACAAATTTTTTTTTATGTAAAAATAGAAATCATAACTCAATGTTCTCAAATAGTGCAAATACGAGAGATATATAAATGTGCATAATTAACTCTCTCACTAATGTAATAAAATTGCAATGTATAAATTTTCAGTAGGCGCAATATCAATAGTTGTATAAATCATCATGATGTAAACTTTCAAGTGCACAACAAATAAACATTTCATAACTCGATGTTTTCAAATAATTTGAATTAAGCACATAACATGAGTTAGAAATTGCAAAAAAAATATATAGCATTTTGCTCAAGCTTTGCCGTTTTCAAGATACGAGCTAAAATTCTCGGAATAATCAACTGAATTGCAAAATCCATATTAATATATCAAAGTTATGATCAAGCATTTTTCGAACAAATAATCAAACAAATTTCAATAAACTTTTATCTCCCCTTAAAGGATACCAATTAAGACATATATGCATATAACAAATATGGTGCATCTATTTCATGAGATAAAATATTATTAAAAAAATTGACTTCATAAAATCATTTTTGAAAAGTCTCACAAATGATACCATTTGTTGATCTTGTAGTTTCTCAATTCAAACATACATAACACAAATGTTACTAACTTAAAAAAAATATTCATCATGAATGTTACAAATATTCGAACAATGACATTAATCATGTAGCTCATATGACTAATAAATTTTAAAAGGACATTTTCGTTTCAGATTAATATTCAATAAATTTATGAATTTATCAACTATCATTATTCATAAAAAATATATCAAGATGTAATTAAAATATATATGAAATTTTCTTATAAAATAATGATCAAAATCAAATGTGTGATATATCAAAGAAACATTAAAAAAAATATACAAATTTACATGTGGAATCAATCAACACGCTCATGTGTTATAAAAAATATTCTATGCATGGAAATATATCAATTATGAAATAAATCATTAATAAACATATGATATTAATTTCAAGAAAGGTGCTCCTTACCACCTTACCAATACCAAAGATATATTCAAGCAACTTCTTCCAAGTGTGGCATTTCCAACATTAGGCAATGATATTTGAAATTTGTAATATGACCAAATCATATGCCTTGAAAATCCACATTCCATCACTAAATGCAACCTACACAACTTTGAAAATTTTCTCTTTTGGTACCCAAAATGTGTTAGGTCCATAGGGGTTAGTATACATCTTAGTTCCTTTTGGAATCCATGCAAATTTTCTTTTTCTAAATTTATATGGACACAAACCTGAAAAATGTGTGTGTCTACCACAATATGTGCATAGATAGTTAGAATGACTAGATGAGGCATCAAATTTCAATAAATAGGAATAAGTCTTTTTCTCATTTCCTTCATCATATCCTATACCATTATTATTAAATCGAATCCTTTGTGTCTCAATAATTTTATGAAAATATTCATTTCCTTTTGTAAAAGTATCTAATGATTTCTTTAAATATTCAATCTCCCTTTTTAACTCAATATTTTCAATTTCAAGAGGAGTATTGACAATAACAGATTTTTTCTTTTTCAAAGATTTAATTTCATTTTCAAAGATTCATTTTCTAATTTCAACTCATCAAAATCATTTGACATATAATCATATTTAGTTGAAACTAATGAATGAGACTTCTTAAGTTTAATATATCTATTTTTAAGTTCTTCAAATCTTTCACATAATTCATCAAAGACATCTTGTAAAACTTCATAATCATCAACTTCATCATTATCACTATCACTAGAGTTAGGGTTAGAATGTACCTCATTTTCCATAGCCATGAAACATAGATGAGCAACTTCATTTTCATTCGAATCTTCATCGGAAGAGCTTGTGTCGGAGTCACTCCATGTTGTGGCTTTCAATGCCTTCTTCCCTTTCTTATATTTTGGACAATTAGGCTTAATGTGTCCAACTTCATCACAATGATAGCATCTTGGTTCAGATTTGGATTGATGATCATCATTGAACTCTCTTGAAAAATGTTTCTTTCTCCTTTCCTTGGCTTTCTTTTTAGAATAGAGATATTTTTTGAAATTTTTAGCCAATAGGGAAATATCGTCATCATCATCATCTTCACTTTCTACATTTTTGCTTGAAGACTTGAAAGCAATAATTTTGTTTACTTTAGGTTTATCTTCTTCAACAAATTCATTAAGTTCCATCTCATGAGTGATAAGGAACCCAATAGCTCATGAAGAGAGATAGGTCTTTCTCTAATTGCTTCCTTGATAGCTAACTTTTTGGTCATCCAATTTGCTGGTAACGACCTGAGAATTTTGCTCACCATCTAATTGTTAGTATAGGTTTTTCCAAGAGATTTAATGCCATTAATAATATTAGTGAACCTAGTGAACATATCAGAAATAGATTCATCAGATACCATCTTAAATAACTCATAACTATGAACAAGCATACTAATTTTATCTTCTTTAACTTGACTAGTTCCTTCATATGTGACTTCTAGTCTGTCCCAAATTTCTTTAGCAGATTCACAACAACAAATTCTGTTATACTCATTTACATCAAGTGCACAATGCAAAATATTCATAGCTTTAGCATTTATTTGAATTTTCCTAATATCAACGTCATTCCATTCATTTTCTTCTTTAGGGACAGAAGCATTATTTTCCATTTTAATAGGAATATAGGGACCATTCATGACAACTTCCCAAACTTCATAATCATGTGACTGAATAAAATATTTAATTCTATTTTTCCAATAACTATAATCTATTCCAGAAAATAGAGGAGGTTTAAAAATGGATTGACCTTCACCAAGAGATGTAGTAACATATGCCATTGATCTTTAACTCTAAGATTGTTAAATCTAAAAAAATTAGAAGAGCACTAGCTCTGATACCAATTGTTGCCCAGATTATACTCAAGAGGGGGGGTGAATTGAGTTTTTACAAACTTTAAGTCAAATTAATATTTTAGTAAACTATTAAATTTAAATCACTTAGACAAATTTCAAATTAATAAAACTGTAAAGAATAAATTTGACAAAATCAAATAAATGCAACCAACTAATTTAAGCAGCTAGAAATGCAGATTTTAACGGTCTAGGAATATTAAATTAATTTTCGTATTTAATATTAAGTGATATTCTGAAATTAATTATTTAATTCAAAAATAATTATTTTAACCTTAAAATTAATTTAGTCAAATTTCGGAATTAATTTATTTGCAAGATAGTGTGCTGAAAATATTAACTCAAGCAAGCATGTGCAAATAAATAAATAAAAGTGCGGAAAATAAATGACACCGAAATTTAACGTGGTTCGGCCAAATCCCGGCCTACGTCCACGCGCCTAGAGTCCCTGTCTCCTTTGCGCTTCACTAAAACTGATCCACTTGCGGGTAGGATCAAACCACCGCGTACAACTGTTTGCAAGCTAACTCCGAGCTTCAAACCCCGTGGCCCACTTGCGGGTAGGAACCAATCACCGGTACAATTGTTTGCAAGCTAACTCCGAGCTTCAAACCCCGTGGCCCACTTGCGGGTAGGAACCAATCACCGGTATAAACCGAGGCTTCAACAAAGCTTCACAACAAATCTGAATTTTTGTAGTACAAGATACAATACTGAAACTCCTTAAAATACAATTTGTAATCTGAGTTTCTCCTTCTTTAATGAGACTTTAATAAATGATATTGAAGTAGGCACAAGTCTTCTTCTTCAATGATTGAGCAGATGATAAAATTTATTGCTCTCTTGAATGTGTAGCTGAGTAGTAAAATGAATGCTCTCAATAATATTTCAAGTCTTGATCATTTTCTCATTCAAGTCTGTTTTTCTTCAATGCAGCTCTTCAAAGCTTTAAATGTATCTTCCAAAAACTAGTTGTTAGACACATGTATTTTTGAGCATTAAATGCTCCTGATATTCTGAGATGAAATTTGCTAAGTGTGATTTTTATCTCCCAATCTGATATGCACATCTCCATTTTGATTCTCAATAAAAATATGCCCGTTGTAGAAGATTTGGAATAGTCTGAGTGTAGCATTAAATGCACTGAATTTTACTGAGATAAAATATTCTGCAAATCTTAATTTTGCTTCTGAATAAAAATAGCTGATGACGCATGGGAGTGACATCTTTAAAATATATAACAGTAGGAGGTTCTATAGGTGTATACTAAACAACTCCTGCAAAAATATATGAGTCCAATAGAGAGAAAAATAATATACACGGTCTAATCAATATATTAGAGCAACTGGTATGGCATGGCAAAATCTAATAGAAAAAGAATAAGGACAAAATAGTTTTCTTACTCATTAAATGAGTATGGCCGAAATAGCTTAAATGCTATAGCAGGTATGGACTTTAAATCTCGGACAGAACCAAACAAGTACATCTAAGTGTACTAAGCAACTAAAGCATGTAACAGCTAGAGGCTAAAACCGTAATCCCCAAAAAGTAATCAAAACCAATTTTGGTTTTATAAAACCGTGGGCGGAAAAATTATCGTTGGAACATGTGACTATGCGATGTCGTTTAGAAAAAGAAAAATATTTTTCGTTTTAAAATCAAACTGACCACGAATAGAGAATCGTGGGCGACGTCGTTTAAATTGTAAAAATCAAAACCGATTTTAGGAGCAAAACCGTGAGCGTCAAGTTCGTAAAGTACAAACCGCCTAGGGGTCAAATCGTAACAGCAGTATGGCTAAAGAAACACGCCAATATTAACGCCATCAGACAGTATGGGCTAAAATGATAAGTCGTACAGTCAACAATCCAACGGACAAAGCAAGTCTAGACGGCCATTGAATATTTCAAGGATTGAAACTTCCCAATGCCGAAAGCAGTTAGAAGTAATGGATGAATTAACAAGTCAAGTCGGTAGGGTAGCAGGTCGACACGGTCAAGTCCAAAAATTGAGTACATATTAGAGCAGGTAATGCAACTCGCGTGTGGCAGTAAGCATAGTACATGGTGGTAAGGGCAGTTCATTGGTAGCTTGAAGCTAGTAGATCAAATCGGCAGGACATAAGAGTACATGCAAGGATTTTAAGCCACTAATATACAAAGTACAATAATATCACACATGCAATCAGATATTTGGCTACAACTAAAGCATGATATTATGGGTCAATTCGATCAAGTCTACAGCAAGGCAATAGTTTGTCTAAAGCAAAAGGATAACAACCCATTAAATATACCTATATATATATATATATATATATATATATATATATTCTAACATACACGCATGAATACGTATAAAATATTATCATGCGCACAAACACATATATATATAATATTGGACATATAATATGACACGCACATGCAATATCATTCCAAAAAATATTTTTAAATTCAAAAATATTTAGTGTCAACTTATTTAAAAAATATAATTTTACTTTTAGAAAAAGTTTAGGCTCATAATTAATAAGACACGCAATTAAAAAAATAGATCAAGAAATATACATGTGTGCCTAATGTGTCAAGTGCAAATATGCAATACACGTGAATACCTTTATTCGGATATGTCGTTGTGTAAAGTCGAGGTATGTTGAGTCGTAAAAATAAAACTTAAACATAAACAGATATAACTCACTCGGAATAGATATGTAATAAATATATACATATCATGGTATATTAACAAGATTATATTATAAATATTATACAATAATAAATATCTATAAAATAACCTAATACAAATATGTTTGGAATCATCAAAATCAATATATTAAGTTAAACTAAAATGTACAATAATTATCATTAAGTATTAATTAGGGATAAAGAACATTTTCGTTAACAAATTATTTTAAAGTCAATACACCGCGATGTTATCATTAATACAACAAAATTTCCAATATCATTATCTCTACACAAACTACGTGAGTTATACGCCCCCAAATTCATTTAAATCAAAACTAAGGTTTTTTTACATGCAAACTACACCAACAAAAGTCAAAATCAATCATGAATCCTACGTACCGACGGGTTATGAATATTATTCATATTAAAAGATTTCATAAAAATAACCCTAAGTTTTATGTGTCCACTTTCTTTAATTTGATTGCTAATTGATTTTTAAGAAAACATTGAATTTAGATTTAGGCAAAATTTAAAACGCATAATACTAAAGGAAAAGAATAGAGTATTTATGCCTGAAATTATCTTGAATCAAAATCTGAATAAAAGGTTGAACTCCACTAGAGAAAACATTAATTGAATCTTTAAAACTTGTGAAAAGTAGGGGCTCGGGGAGAGAATTATATTTTGGAAAAGCTTTATGGAGAAATTTTGTGTAATACCCCTTATTTATGAGTAATTATTTTTATATTAAATTACCTTGTGAGTAATTAAATAAAATAAAGAAAATTGGAGTAAATATTACTTTAAGTGATTTAAGAGATAATATTTACTAAGTTTTTCATATTTATTGTTAAGCGAATGTAAATAGTGTAACATTATGTTATATTGTGTCGTTGTGATTTAAGCGACGGTTATGACTTACATTCCAATCGGATAATTATTAATGAGTTAATATGACGTTGGAATATGAAATAATGAACGATATTTCGGATGTCAATTTAGAGGGCACGGTTAGTCCGAATATGGTTGAAACAGTCAAAATAAGTACTAAGTTGTCTTTTTTTTGTTCCCGAGTACTTTTGACTAGTTATAATTTAATTATGATGTTACGAGTCATTTTAATTGTGTAGTAGAATTTAAATGATTAGACTTCATGTATTTGGGTATTTTAGTCTTGCAAGAACATTTATTTCTCATTTTATGTTTCTAAACCTAAAGAGAGTTAGAGATAAGAGACATCTTGGGAGAAAGAGGAGATTTGCTATTTTTGGCTTGGAATCATTTCAACGAGCAAGAATCCGAGGCTACAATTGTGACACCCCGCCTAATTAAATACCGGGAGATCACTCATTTATTAAATTAAATCAAGGTTAACAGTTGGTTCATTCTCAGCATCACTGTGGATAAAAATAAATTTTCCAATTTAACACCCTAAATAATTAAGCTAAGTGTCAAAAACATTTTTCATACACTTCCAAATTTTAATTAAAGAAAAAGATTTATTTATATAAAACAACATTTCTACAATTAAGATTCACACCACGATAAACCAAATAATATAATACATTCGTCAATCGAATGCCAACATATGAAAACTAAAATCACAAGTCCATACTGAATAAATCCCAAAGAAACAATACTGGAATGACTGAAATATAAAGGTCCTAACAACAAATGAAATAATGAAAAGGGGCGACACGTGCCCAATAAATGAGAGTAATAGGAGTGGAGTCAATAAAAGAAGCCGTCTACTCAAGTGACCTGCAACTCCCACCTAAGTTGCAGCTCGTTCTTCTCAAGGGATCCTAAGCAAGACGCCCATGTGGCTGGGCACCTGAAAATATACATATATATATACAAGAGAGAGAGAGAAAAAGAAACGGGTCAGAGCCCGAAAGTGTGTTTGATTTTAAAATACGTTTAGCAAGTATTTAAAATGATACAAGCCAATGCAATAACATATTATCACGTCACTCTCTTGAGAAAATACTCACCTCTCTTCTAATGTGCACACCTATCGCACTAACCTTTCCCCACGGTTACTTATCATTTGACGCACTAGTCTTTCTAAAAGATTTAACTTAACTTAGATTACTCGCAAGATTTATAATTCACAATTTCATTTTAAAAGAAAGTTCCCAAACAGTAATCAAAGTCCTCCATTTTAACTCTATAAAATCCATAAAGTTTCACAGTGACATATTATATTTTTTCAAAACAAGTATTTAATAATTTGAGTTAACAACCATGTCCTACTTAACAAATCTCAGTAGACAGTTTCAAATATCATGATCTCATATATATATTAACTACTCGTATAATATATATATATATAACAGCACCCCGAATAAAACTATGGTGCGTGCATACTTAACTATCCAAAGCCCCATATCACTCATATTAAGGGGAATACATTCGGAATCACTCTCGAATTGTATTAACATGAATACACAAACAATATTGAGGCGAAGCATAGATTAATAGTCTCTAAGAGGGTGGCACATACCGGCGTCTCTTAGGACCGCCTGAACTATCACATCGATAGCCTGTACCAAGGACATCTATCTTCTAGGGTACAAGTCAATATCCCCCATAAAGGTCCCATCGAGATAAGACTTGTCCCAGCGCGGAAACCTCAGGGATAGCAAGTAGCGTGGGTATGATTTTCACATGTATATAATATATGTACACACAATCATATAAATATACCAATTTCATATTAATATAGGTTCTTCTCCTCACCCGTAATTATACCGTTTATTCTTAATTTCACATTTTAAAGAATTACGCATAAGGTTTCATTCCTAACCTTATCTCGAAGGGTTTTCTCACTTATTACCTAACACTCGTGGATTATATCTTCCCAATTTCTGAAATTCAGTAAGTGACTTTATTAGATTCCAACGTAACTCTCTTACGCACCTCTCCCTTTAAATTCACAAATTTACTAACCTAAAGTAAATATCCCAAAAATACCATTTTCGATGAATCTTAAAGGTTCCAACATTTATTCATATACCCTACTGGTCCTCAATGTCTCCCAAATCAATTTATCACGAATGCCCAAGAATTATTTCACGATAATTTAATTTAACTAATTAAACAAGGAAAAAGAGTCTGCCAGGAGGGGTCGATTGATCGAAGCTTGGAGCTCGATCGATCGAACCTTCGATCGATCGATGCTCTATGTTCGATCGATCGATCAAGCAGGTCTGGGTAAAATTCTGCAGAATTGCAGTTACGGGTTCTACCACTATTCTTCATCAAATTCCATATTTTTCAACACTAATCGACCCACAAATTCTACTACTAACAAATAACATAATTCCAGATGTTTTTAACGTTCAGCATGCATTTATTCATCATTAAACATGGTTAAACAACCCAAAATCGCATCTAAACATCAAGAACCCTAAAGTTTTCATAACTATGATTCAATTCAGTTTTTCTCCAGAATTTCTTCCTAATATAACATCAAAAGTTCGTGGGTAATACATCTATATCATCAAAAGTTTCCAGCATAAGGTTTTAATCTTCTCTACATGCAATTTCCTATCAAAATTTGGGAGTTTCTTACATGGATTACATTCCTAATTAATCCTAAACTAATATGAACATTGCACTAACGAAATACGCAAGTTAAACACTTGCCTGGGATTTTCAGAAGTCTGATTTCCTGTTGATTATGGTGTGGTTGCGTTCCCCTCCTCGCGATCTACGCGTTGGTGGTGACGGCGGTGCAAACGGTGGTGTTTCGGCCTTGAATCTCCTTGAAAGGTCTCTCCTCTCCTCTCCAATGGCCGTTATAGGGTTCTGAATGTTCTAACCCTAAATGGCTAACCTAACCAGCTGATAAAGGCTGCTAAAATTCGTGGGTTTAATTACCCTATTTTGTAAAATGACCAAAATGCCCTCCCGGGTCACTAATTAGGCCTAAAAACGCCCCGAGGCCCAAACTAACCCCCCGGGTATACTTTTCTGACTATCTCGACCCTTCCGGACACGTTGGCGCACTCAAAACAACCATACGGACAACTTATAAAATATTCACTTTTTATTTAACAAAATTAGTCCCGACGTGACACGGGCACGTCCCGACTTAAATTTCCGAAATAGTCATTTAATTCACTTATGACTTTCAATATGACTAATATAATATATTACTATGCTCATCAGTAATATTCAACAAGTTTCCCATAATTACTAACTCTCGTCACGTTAATAATTATAACATAATTAATTTCTGGATTTTTATTAAATAAACCATTACATTAAATTTAATAAATCCCCAAATTAAATATAGCATAAAAATACGGGGTATTACATACTTCCCCCCTAATAACGGAATTTCGTCACGAAATTCGGAAAATATGGCATACCTGGTAAAAACAACTCTGTATATCTCTCGCGCATATCTGCCTCACGCTCCCAAGTGGATTCCTCCACATTATGATGCTCCCACTGAACTCGCACAAGTGGAACTATTTTCAACCTCAATCTCCTCTCACTATAGTCTAGAATAGCCACTGGTCTCTCCTCGTAAGAGCTATCAGACTGTAAGTCAATCTCATCTATCGCACTGTGAGTATGGGCCATATCATCCCGAAGATATCGTCTCAACGATGAGATGTGGAATACATCGTGGATGCGATGTAAATGTTCTGGCAATCCCAACCTGTATGCTACCGGCCCAATCCTCTCGATGATGGGAAATGGTCCTACGTACCTCGGAGCCAACTTCCCCTTCTTCCCGAACCTCATCACTCCCTTCATAGGAGATACACGCAACAACACTCCCCCACATTAAACTCCCGGAAGAACCGTTTCGCATCGGCGTAGCTCTTCTGCCTGTCTTGGGCTACCCGAATACGACTCCTGATTATCTCAATCCTCGCGGAGGTCTCCTGAATCACTTCTGGTCCTAACAACTTGTTGTCCCCCACCTCGAGCCAACAAGTTGGAGAACGACAAGGCCTGCCATACAAAGCCTCAAATGGATCCATGCCAATCGTAAACTGATAGGAGTTATTATAAGCAAACTCTACCAGTGGAAGGTGTGGCTCCCAACCTCCTCCGAAATCGAGAACACACATGCGTAGCATATCTTCCAACATCTGATTAGTACGCTCTGTCTGTCCATCTGTCTGTGGGTGGTAAGCTGAACTCAGTCTCAACTCTGTACCCATAGCCTCCTGAAAGATTTCCCAGAAACGTGACACAAAAATCTTGTCTCTATCTGACACAATATTCAAGGGCACCCCATGTAATCTGACAATCTCAGCGATGAACAACTGGGCATACTGTCCCGTGGTATAATCTGTCCTCACTGGCAGAAAATGAGCCACCTTGGTCAAACGGTCTATAATCACCCAGATAGAATCGTGGCCCCGCTGTGATGTAGGCAACCCTGTAATGAAATCCATGGAAATACTTTCCCACTTCCACACGGGTACTTCCAATGGCTGAAGTAATCCTGACGGTTTCTGGTGGTCCACCTTCACCATCTAGCAAGTAGAACACTTGGACACAAACTCAGCGATGTCCTTCTTCATCCCACTCCACCAGTACTGTCGTCTCATGTCCTGGTACATCTTATCGCCTCCCGGATGTACTGCAAATCGGGACCCATGAGAATGAGTCATCACTTCATGACGTAGCTCCGCTCCTTCTGGAACCACTAATCTCCCATTAAACCGTAACCCTCCATCAGAACTAACAGAATAGGACTCAGCACCCTCGGCTAGAAGTCGCACAATCTGCTCCTGACAAAACGGGTTTGTGGTATGTGCCTGTATCACCCTCGTAACAATCTCGGGTGTGACTGTCATCACGGATATGAAAGAACGTGCTACTGCGTCCTGGTGACCCAACTCCTTCCACTTTCCTTTCCAGATGTCCGCTACATCGTCTACCGGTCTACGGCTCAACGCATCAGCAACTACGTTGGCCTTCCCCGGATGATACTGTATATCGAACTGGTAATCGTTCACAAACTCTAACCACCTGCACTGACGCATATTCAGTTCTCGCTGAGTGAACAGGTACTGCAGTGACTTATGGTCTGTGAACAAACAAAATTTCTCGCCCAATAAGTAGTGCCTCCAAATTCTCAATGCAAAGACGACCGCTGCTAACTCCAGGTCGTGGGTGGGGTAATTCTTCTCATGCGGCTTAAGCTTGCGGGAAGCAAAAGCTATAGCCTTCTCTTCCTGCTGAAGTACTCCCCCAAGTCCCCGTAAGGACGCATCGGTGTAAACCAGGTACTCTACACCCGGCTTCGGTAAAGCAAGGACTGGTGCTGAAGTAAGCTTGTCCTTCAGCTCGTCGAAAGCCAACTGACAAGCGTCATCCCAAACATATGGTACCCCCTTGCGAGTCAGATTTGTCAATGGACCCGCTATTTTGGAGAATCCTTGAATGAATCTCCTGTAGTATCCGGATAACCCCAAGAAACTACGCACTTCCGTCGGTGTCGTGGGCTGTCCCCACTCCCTCACCGCTGACACTTTGCTCGGGTCAACTGCTATCCCCTGCTCAGAAACAACATTGCCCAAGAATTGTACCTCTCGTAACCAGAATTCACACTTCTCGTACTTAGCATACAACTGATGCTCTTGTAGAGTCTGAAGAACCTGCCTCAAGTGATCGGCATGCTCCTCCTCGGAGTGTGAATATATCAAGATATCATCTATGAAGATGATGACGAACTGATCCAAGAACTCTCTGAATACTCAGTTCATCAAGTCCATAAAAACGGCTGGGGCATTTGTCAGTCCGAACGGCATCACCCTGAACTCATAGGACCCATATCTCGACAAGAAGGCAGTCTTTGAAACATCCTACTCTCTAATCCGTAACTGATGGTACCCCGACCTCAGATCTATCTTCGAAAAGAAAGTTGCTCCCCTCAACTGGTCGAATAGATCATCGATTCGAGGCAACGGATACTTATTCCGTATTGTGACCTTGTTCAACTCCCGGTAGTCCACACACAATCTCAGTGAACCATCTCTCTTCTTTACAAATAAGACTGGAGCGCCCCAAGGTGAGGTACTCCTACGAATGAAGCCCTGACCTAATAGCTGCTCTATCTGATCTCGTAGCTCTCGCATCTCTGCCGGAGCCATACGGTACGGTGCGCGTGCTATAGGTCTCGTATCCGACAATAAATCTATAACGAAGTCTATCTCACGATTGGGCGGTAGGCCTGGTATCTCCTGAAACACATCGAAATACTCCTTAACAACTGGGATCGAATCCAAAGGAATCACAACCTCCTTAGAGGTATCCTCCTCAATGTAATATAAATGAGCGGTCGAACCTCCCTCTGGGCGAGGCATCGCCACTACAAACATCTCTTGCCCCGGAATGGCAAAAACAATGCTCCCACCGAAGAAATCAATCATGGCTCTATAATCTGCAAGCCAATCCATACCAATAATTACATCATGCTCGTGCATGTCTAAGACTAACATGTCTGCAGGTAATACCAAGCTACCAATCTCTACCCCTACTCCCCGGCATATAAAGAATATAAGTGACCCACTCCCCAGTGGTGAGTCGACACACGTCACGGTGCTCTCTGCTGTGGCTAGCAACCCTAAGGACTTTGCAAAATGTGTAGCTATAAAACAATGCGTTGCCCCCGTATCAAACAAAACTCGACCCATAGTACCATGGATAGAAAACATACCCTCAATCGCGGGTGGTGCCTGTGGAGCTGCTGCCTGGTGGATGTTATAGACACGTCCATACTGCAATTGCCCCTACTGCACTGGAGCTGCTGGAATGGCTGGTAGGGCTGGCACCTAGGCTGGAGCTGGGAGGGCAGGTGGGAAAAGTTGTCTCTACGGCTCATTACGGGATCCCTGCTGCTGTGGGGCCCTATCGCCCTCTGGGCAATCCTGGCGCCTATGGCCATTTTTGCCGCACCCAAAGCATCTGCCTTTGAAGTTACCTCCCCTCTGACCCTGCTGTCCACGGCCCTGCTGGCCGTTACCTCCACGCCACTGGCCCTGTTGGCCCTGATGTGCACGATGTTGGCCTTGCTGGCCCTGTTATTGTCCCTGTGGTCGGTGTTGGCCCTGCTGGCCCTGCTGATTAGGCTGGCCCTGATGGCCCTGCCTGAAACCCCCGAATCCCTGCCTAGAATCACTTGAACGGAATCGCTTAGCAGGGTCCCCCTGATGGGAACTCTGCTCGTGCTGACGAGTCTGTCCATGAGTTGGTGCCCCACCGGCACTATTACCGCCGGTCCTGCCCTGCTGGTTGGACTCTCCTGCTCTCTTGCTTCCCTGAAGATGGAAGCGGTGATCCTGGCAATGTAGTAACGCTGCATTGAGTACGTCAGTGAAAGTACTCAGGGATAGATTCCCAATAAGGTGCTGACGGATCCTCCAAGCTAACCCGTCGATAAACAGCAAAATCTTCTTGCCCTCAGTGGGTGCCTCATCCGGCACAATAGTGAGAAGTCTCGTGAACTCCTCCTCATACTCAGCTACAGTAAGGTTCTCATGCTTCAGATTTAGCAATTTCCACCTCATCTCAGTCTGCACTGCGGGTGGAAAAAACTTGCGGTCAAACCGCTCCCAGAACAACTGAATAGGAATCGTGTCCCTCTCCTCCAAAGTAGTAGTGGACTCCCACCACTGTAATGCGGATCCCACGAGCTTAAAAGAAGCCAATAACTTTTTCTGCACGTCAGTACACTCATACATACGGAGCTGCCGCTGGATGTCTTTCTTCCATTGGCTGACGGTAACAATATCGGAGATACCAGAAAACTCAGGGGGATGCGCTTTCTGAAAAGCATCCCGAACCCTCTCCCATGCGGATGGAAGTTGTGCTGGTACTGGTGCCACCGCCTGAATCTGGGGTGGAGCCTGCTGAATCACCGCTATTGCGGCATTCACCGCCTGAGCAACAATGGCGGCTACTTCATTCGCATTCATTGTGCCTGGTGCCTGAGCTGCTGGCTGCTCGGCTTGGGCACGCCTATCTTTCGGAGCACGTCTCGGAGGCATCTGAAACGTGAACAAGTTTATTAGTCTACAGTTATCAACAAATCTCGAATAGCTGAAGACTTAAACGTAAAAGTAAGAATACAACAATCCTAAAATAGGGCTCTATAGCAATAACGTTAAACTGAAAGCGAAATAAGCCGTACAGATCCTATGGACACTAGAACCTGATGCTCTGATACCACCTGTGACACCCCGCCTAATTAAATACCGGGCGATCACTCCTTTATTAAATTAAATCAAGGTTAACAGTTGGTTCATTCTCAGCATCACTGTCGATAAAAATAAATTTTCCAATTTAACACCCTAAATAATTAAGCTAAGTGTCAAAAACATTTTTCATACACTTCCAAATTTTAATTAAAGAAAAAGATTTATTTATATAAAACAACATTTCTACAATTAAGATTCACGCCACGATAAACCAAATAATATAATACATTCGTCAATTGAATGCCAACATATGAAAACTAAAATCACAAGTCCATACTGAATAAATCCCAAAGAAACAATACTGGAATGACTGAAATATAAAGGTCCTAACAACAAATGAAATAATGAAAAGGGGCGACACGTGCCCAATAAATGAGAGTAATAGGAGTGGAGTCAATAACAGAAGCCGTCTACTCAAGTGACCTGCAACTCCCACCTAAGCTGCAGCTCGTTCTTCTCAAGGGATCCTAAGCAAGACGCCCCTGTGGCTGGGCACCTGAAAATATACATATATATATATACAAGAGAGAGAGAGAAAAAGAAACGGGTCAGAGCCCGAAAGTGTGTTTGATTTTAAAATACGTTTAGCAAGTATTTAAAATGATACAAGCCAATGCAATAACATATTAGCACGTCACTCTCTTGAGAAAATACTCACCTCTCTTCTAATGTGCACACCTATCGCACTAACCTTTCCCCGCGGTTACTTATCATTTGACGCACTAGTCTTTCTAAAAGATTTAACTTAACTTAGATTACTCGCAAGATTTATAATTCACAATTTCATTTTAAAAGAAAGTTCCCAAACAGTAATCAAAGTCCTCCATTTTAACTTTATAAAATCCATAAAGTTTTACAGTGACATATTATATTTTTTCAAAACAAGTATTTAATAATTTAAGTTAACAACCATGTCCTACTTAACAAATCTCAGTAGACAGTTTCAAATATCATGATCTCATATATATATTAACTACTCGTATAATATATATATATATAACAGCACCCCGAATAAAACTATGGTGCGTGCATACTCTACTATCCAAAGCCCCATATCACTCATATTAAGGGGAATACATTCGGAATCACTCTCGAATTGTATTAACATGAATACACAAACAATATTGAGGCGAAGCATAGATTCCAAGTCTCTAAGAGGGTGTCACATACCGGTGTCTCTTAGGACCGTCTGAACTATCACATCGATAGCCTGTACCAAGGACATCTATCTTATAGGGTACAAGTCAATATCCCCCATAAAGGTCCCATCGAGATAAGACTTGTCCCAGCGCGGAAACCTCAGGGATAGCAAGTAGCGTGGGTATGATTTTCACATGTATATAATATATGTACACACAATCATATAAATATACCAATTTCATATTAATATAGGTTCTTCTCCTCACCCGTAATTATACCGTTTATTCTTAATTTCACATTTTAAAGAATTACGCATAAGGTTTCGTTCCTAAACTTATCTCGAAGGGTTTTCTCAGTTATTACCTAACACTCATGGATTATATCTTCCCAATTTCTGAAATTCAGTAAGTGACTTTATTAGATTCCAACGTAACTCTCTTACGCACCTCCCCCTTTAAATTCATAAATTTACTAACCTAAAGTAAATATCCCAAAAATACCATTTTCGATGAATCTTAAAGGTTCCAACATTTATTCATATACCCTACTGGTCCTCAATGTCTCCCAAATCAATTTATCACGAATGCCCAAGAATTATTTCACGATAATTTAATTTAACTAATTAAACAAGGAAAAAGAGTCTGCCAGGAGGGGTCGATCGATCGAAGCTTGGATCTCGATCGATCGAACCTTCGATCGATCGATGCTCTATGTTCGATCGATCGATCAAGCTGGTCTGGGTAAAATTCTGCAGAATTGCAGTTACGGGTTCTACCACTATTCTTCATCAAATTCCATATTTTTCAACACTAATCGACCCACAAATTCTACTACTAACATAATAACATAATTCCAGATGTTTTTAACGTTCAGCATGCGTTTATTCATCATTAAACATGGTTAAACAACCCAAAATCTCATCTAAACATCAAGAACCCTAAAGTTTTCATAAGTATGATTCAATTCAGTTTTTCTCCTGAATTTCTTCCTAATATAACATCAAAAGTTCGTGGGTAATACATCTATATCATCAAAAGTTTCCAGCATAAGGTTTTAATCTTCTCTACATGCAATTTCCTATCAAAATTTGGGGTTTTCTTACATGGATTACATTCCTAATTAATCCTAAACTAATATGAACATTGCACTAACGAAATACGCAAGTTAAACACTTGCCTGGGATTTTTAGAAGTCTGATTTCCTATTGATTATGGTGTGGTTGCGTTTCCCTCCTCGCGATCAACGCGCTGGTGGTGACGGCGGTGCAAACGGTGGTGTTTCGGCCTTGAATCTCCTTGAAAGGTCTCTCCTCTCCTCTCCAATGGCCGTTCTAGGGTTCTGAATGTTCTAACCCTAAGTGGCTAACCTAACCAGCTGATAAAGGCTGCTAAAATTCGTGGGTTTAATTACCCTATTTTGTAAAATGACCAAAATGCCCTCCCGGGTCACTAATTAGGCCTAAAAACGCCCCGAGGCCCAAACTAACCCCCCCCCCCGGGTATACTTTTTTGACTATCTCGACCCTTCCGGGCGCGTTGGCACACTCAAAATGACCATACGGACAACTTATAGAATATTCACTTTTTATTTAACAAAATTAGTCCCGACATGACACGGGCACGTCCCGACTTAAATTTCTGAAATAGTCATTTAATTCACTTATGACTTTCAATATGACTAATATAATATATTACTATGCTCATCAGTAATATTCAACAAGTTTCTCATAATTACTAACTCTCGTCACGTTAATAATTATAACATAATTAATTTCCGGATTTTTATTAAATAAACCATTACATTAAATTTAATAAATCCCCAAATTAAATATAGCATAAAAATACGGGGTATTACAACAATCTTGAGGCAAGTTTCTAACTTGCAATCATGTATGGTTGAGTGTGAGTAATTTGTGTATATAGTTGTGTTCTTGAGATTTAACCATTATTGGGTTTTAATGACTTTTGGTGTTTAAACCTTTAGATTTTTATTTAGATATGATTTGAGTTGGTTATATTAGTTAGTTTTTGTGTAGGAATGATTTGGTGAAGTTATTTGATGATGAGGTTGAGAGAAGTGGAAGAAAATAGGTTTGGAGATTTAGGTTTTGTAAGAAAAAAATGGGGTTTTGCCGATGGATCTGGTGGGAATGGTCGACCCGGCCAGGAAGCCGGTCGACCGGGCCTAAAGGGAAGAGCCTACTACTTTTCTCGCAATGCAAATTTCAATGAAGCGGTCGACCGGTACCCTGTTTTTAACCCAAAAAATTGGATTTTCTTCTACTCTTTTCTTTTACGGTCTAAGGCTTAAGAACCTTCTTCTATGAAGTAATAAAGAGTAGTAGGGTCTTGTATTTGGGGGATTAATACCCGAGGTTAGAAAAGGAGTGTTCGGGATTATGTTGGGGATTAATTAATTAATGAAAGTTAGTGTCTTTTTCATCTAGTAAGCTAGTTTAGGACTAGGTGTGAGTTAAGTGGTATTATTTTGGACTTTTAGAGACTAGTATGAGGAAAATTATACTTGGTAGCTTATAATGTTTTCGTGAACTCTCGGAGGCTAGTATGGAGGAAATTAAACTTTGTAGTTTATGTCGTTAGGCACATATGGTTCCAGATATAACAAATGTACATTTTAAATTGGCATATCTTGTGATTTATGCATTGCATATACATACCTCTCTAAATGTTATCATGAGGGAAGTTACAGTAATGAGGTAAATCCCCTGGCTAGTGAATGCAGTCCTCGACCGTAGGATCGGTGGTTATATTGTGTTGTTGTTTTATTCGAAGTGAGGTAATTTCGGGTATGGTTATGACTCACTGTCGAAGGTCTATGGCCTCTTCCCATGCGACTCGATTTAGGGTGCCCA
Source organism: Sambucus nigra (assembly GCA_949130495.1). NCBI lineage: Eukaryota > Viridiplantae > Streptophyta > Magnoliopsida > Dipsacales > Adoxaceae > Sambucus > Sambucus nigra. The sequence goes on along the minus strand of OX422214.1, from coordinate 373,448,683 downwards.
GGTGATCTTAGTTATAGGCCTTGGAAGATGAAAGCATTTAGAGGTGCATCCAGTGGGGTGACTCCCGGAAGGATGGTTTTAGAATCATTATATTTTGATTGTAACTATCCTCACGAATGTGGAATTTCATAAATGGCTAATGCATTTATAAATCAACTGTATGGCACATGTTTCTCAAGGACAAAAGGACTTATGAAGTTATATTTTATGAGTTTGCAATTCAAGCTTTTTAAAATGGAATTTAGCTATCTCTCTCTTAATTTGATGAGTAGTTTAACTTAATGAATGGTATGCCGCTCGGATGTACACTTAGTTGATGGGTGAGGATGATTCTTATATGAATAGTGAGCTTAACCTGTTTAGGATGTTAGCCCTCATAATTGTTGTGCATTTTATTCACACTTATATCTTATCAAATCGGGCCCTGACCCGTTTATATTTCTCCATCTTGTGTGGTTCTTATATATGCTCAGGTGCTTCATCGCAAGGACGCCCGTATTGATCCTTCCTTCCCATGTCCAGGAGCTATAACATTTTTTCAGATGTTGTAGGACTTTTGTAATAGACACATCAATATTTTGTATAATCTAGTTATGATCAGTTTGTACATTCGGGCGTGTTGCCCCAGTTTTTGTTCATACTTGCTGTAATGCTTTATGAAATCTTTTGTATTAGGTTGTTGACCAACCGCTTATTCGGTTATGTTTTGATAAATGGTTATATATATGTTACTTGTCTTTATTTATATATCCACCTTCTTTTATAAATTGTATTGTCGAAATTGTTATTATTAAACTTGCAAAATTATTTGACATCCATTTTCTAAAATATTTGATGGTTGTCTCGTATTGTTATTTATGCGGAAGTGGTGCTAAGAATGGACCATCTATGATTCTTGTATTTATTGGAGTATTGGGATGGCCACCTCTTATTTTAATAAGTGGGGTGTCACAGATGGTATCAGAGCATTAGGTTCTAGAGTCCTTAGGATCTAAGCGGACTTATCACGTTCTACCATAGCATTCTTTGATATAGACCCCTATTGTTAGGACTATTTTGTTCGTGCATGTTTGTGATCTTCTACAAGGATAAATTTTTCTAGTTGTATTCTGATTCAGTTGCTTTTTATCTCAGAAGCTGCCAAGAAAAGGTCTCCCGACAAAGGTAAATCGAGTTACAGAGAACGTAAAGCCCCCACCACCGCAAAGAATGATAAATGCGACGGAGTTGGATAATATTGTTGCTCAGGTAGTCAATGCTACAGTGATCGTTATGGCATAACAGCTTCCACATGCCCAATAACTAGCCGCACTAGTGGCTCAAGCCCATACGGGACCCTTCGCATGGGGAAAGAGTTAGAGAATCCTTCCTGAAAGGTCACCCTCCATAATTTTAGGGTGGTGCTGATGTGATTGTGGAAAATCAATGGAAGAAATATATGCAACGCCATCTCCGAATCGTGGAATATAGTGGGGAGAGAAAACAGATCCTCGCCACTTTTAAACTGGTAGGAGCAGCCCTACAATAGTGGGAGTCAGTGAAAACTTCGGAACAAAGGGATACCATGACTATTTTGGAATTTTGGGTTTTGTTTGACCGAAAGTATTTTCCTTCAGCAGTCCAGAAGGAGATGAGGAGGAAGCTTCAGGATGTTGTTCAAGGGAGCGATAAATGGCGAAATATGAAGAGAACTTTATGTGTGTAGCGAGATTTGTGATGGATAAAGTCATTCCAGAAGAAAGTAGGATTTTAAAATTTATTGGGGGTTTGAATTGGAGGATAAGGCAACACCTTTTGGGAAACCCAATTTTGCAAACATTTGGCGATGTGATGAATGTTGCTTTACTCCATTGCCAAGATCACCGCCTTGACTTGAAAGGGAGTAAGAAGATTGGAGATTCAAATCAATCTAGTAGACAAGGAGGAAATGGTGCCGGTGGAGCACTACCCCCACCACCACAATCTAGAAATAAATAGAAAGAGCGGGTCCCACAGCAAGGGGACTCGGCTAAGAAGCAACATTTTGGGGGTTTCAACTTTGGCAGAGGTGGTTTTAGACACGATCAGGGTGCTCAGCAGTAGCAATAGTTAGGCTAGCAGGGCCAAGCAGGCAAAGGGAATAATAGGGGTCGAGGCCATTAGGGCCAAGGTATGGGGTAGTTTCGGAACAATAATCGGGGTCGATATTCAAAAAAATTTGCGGGTCATTCTCTTCAGTGTGGTGAACAGGGTCATTTGAAGAGAGCTTATCCATAGTTGATCGAGGGATAATTTCCTAGAGGTCCTCAGAATCAGCAGGCACATCCATAACCTCCAACACCTATTCTAGTCGTCCCTCTACAACAAGGACAACTTCAATATGGGCGTGTGTATAATATTCAGGATGCTTTGTTTCCCCGAGCACCGCCAGCATCGCCAACTATTGAGGGTAAGTTTCCCATTCAGGGGTATATGGGTCGAGTGTTATTTGATACGGGCACAACACACTCATTTATCGCTAGGCATTTTTCTCATATGACGGGGTTGATTAAGTCTGCCGAGAGTACTTTTACTAGTGTGGAGTCTTCCATTGGTGATGGTTCTCTTATAATTTTTGTTTGTAAAAGGGTGGGAATAGACCTTGGTAATTTGTGTTTTGACGCCGATTTACTCATCCTGAATATGGTCGGGTATGATGTTATTTTGGGTATGGACTGGTTAGTGAAATACCAAGCCATAGTAAATTATTATGGGAGGAGTATAATCTTTGCCATTTCGGGGCAAGAAATGTTTTTGGTAGCTATGCCTTTTTCAGAGGGAGGTTCGAGCATGCATTTGTATTGTATTGAAGAGGAGACTTCATGAGAAATAGTGGTTTCCCTAGGTTCGATTCCTGTTGTTAGAAAATTTGAGGATGTTTTTCAGGAGATTCTGGGCTTACCACCAAGTTGTGAGATAGAGTTTGTAATTAATTTAGTGCCAGGGACTCGGTCGATTGTGAGAGCTCCATATCGTATGGCTCCTTTGGAAATGAGGGAGTTAAGGGATCAAATTCAACAACTGTTGGAGCAAGGGTTAATTGGGCATATCACGTCGCTATGGGGTGCTCCTGTGTTATTTGTGAAGAAAAGAGATGGTTCCCTCCGGTTATGCATCGATTACCGTGAATTGAATAAAGTGACCATCAAGAATAGATACCCGTTACCTCGAATCGATGATTTGTTTTATCAGTTAAGGGGAGACTTGAACTTTTTTAAGATAGATTTTAGGACTGGATACTATCAACTACGAATTCGAGAGCAGGACGTGTCAAAAATTTCATTCTTGACCACGTATGGGTCCTATGAGTTTTTGGTCATGCCTTTTGGACTAACCAACGCTCCTGTCGTATTTACGGACCTCATGAATCGAGTATTTTGGGACAACCTAGACCAGTTTATCATAGTGATTATTGAAGACATTATAGTCTATTCTCGGACTAAAGATGATCATGCCAAACAACTACGATTGGTCCTACAGACATTATAGGATCATCAACTTTATGCCAATTTCGAGAAATGTGGCTTTTGGTTACAGGATGTGTAGTTTTTGGGGCACATTGTGACGGCTGAGGGTATTTTAGTAGACCCGAGAAAAGTTGTAGTACTGAGGGAATGGGGTCAGCCCACGACGCCAATGGAGATCCATAGTTTTCTGGGTTTCGCAGGTTATTATCGTTGTTTTATTAAACGTTTTTCCAAAATCGATGGCGCCTTGACGAACTTGACCCGTAAGGGGGTACGATTTGTATGGGATGATTCATGTCAGCTGGCTTTTGGTGAATTGAAGGACAAGTTGACTTCTGATCCCGTACTCGCATTCCCAAGATCGAGAGTAGACTATTTAGTCTTCACAGACGCGTCTCTACAGGGATTGGTAGGTGTGTTACAACAGGAGCATAGGGCCATTGATTATGCGTCTCGCAAGCTTAGGCCCCATGCATGATTTGGAGCTTGCCGCAGTGGTGTTTGCTTTGAAGATATGGATGCATTACCTCCTGGGTGAGAAATTTAGTCTTTTTACGGACCACAAATCGTTGCAATATTTGTTCTCGTAGAAAGATCTAAATATGCGACAACATCGGTGGTTGGAGTTCGTAAAGGACTACCAGTTCGATATTCATTATCATCCAGGCAGGGAAAATGTAGTAGCCGATGCGCTGAGTCGTAAACTCTTGGGGGAGCTAGCGATGGTCTGGAAAGCCAAGTGGAAAGAACTTACCCAGGATGATGTTGTGGTCAGAGCTTGCATGTCAGTGTTGACCGTTACGCCTGCTATTGTGACGCAAGTCATAAAAGAGCAAGGAGGGGATAAGGATTACCAAGACCAGGTACGTCAATTCTTGATCGAAGGAGTAGAGTCCTACTCTATTAGTTCTGAGGATAGGTTACGTTTCTATGGAAGACTTATAGTCCCAGATGAGGGAGACTTGAGACGTGCTGTCATGACAAAATCTCATGGATCAAAATTTGCAGTACACCTAGGTGGGGACAAAATGTACCAAGATATGTGCCGTCAGTATTTGTGGGCAGGTATGAAAAGGGGAATCTATGAATTTGTTTCCCAATGCACCACTTGTCAACTGGTGAAGGTGGACCACCAGCGGCCAATGGGATTGTTGCAATCGTTAGAAATATCGGTGTGGAAGTGGGAGAGTATCTCAATGGACTTCATCATGGGATTGCCGACGTCACAAATCGATCATGATTCTATTTGGTTTATTATCGACCGTTTGACCAAATTAGAACACTTCTTACTAGTACGAACGGATTCTAATACAACACGTTACTCCCGACTCTTTATTGCAGAGATTGTGAAACTTCATGGGGTGACTATCAATATAGTCTCAGACCGAGATAAGATTTCTGTGTCCCATTTTTGGTGAAGTTTCCAAGAGGCGATAGGGACCGAATTGAGGTTGAGCACATCATACCACCCACAAACTGATGGGTAAATGGAGAGAGTCAACCAAATGTTGGAGCATATGCTTCGAATGTGCGTACTTGACTTTAAAGGAGGATGGGAACAATACCTTCCCTTGGTCTAATTTGCATACAATGATTCGTACCAATTCACGATAGGTATGGCACCATATGAGGCATTGTATGGATAGCCATATAGATCACCTCCTTATTGGTTGGAAGTAGGTTCGAAGATTGAGCTTATTCGAAACCGCATACGAATTTGACAAGATTTTCAGAAGAGCTATGCCGACGCGAATAGAAGGCATGTATAATTGGAAGTGGGGGACCAAGTTTTAATGCGGGTATCCCTGATAAAGGGTGTAATGCGATTCGGGAAGAAAGTCAAGCTTGCGTCGCGCTATATAGGCCTTTTTTCCCGTTATTGCAAAGGTACGCCCCGTAGCATATCAACTTGGTTTGCCGGAATGCTTACAATAGATTCATGACGTGTTCCATGTTTCATCTTTGAAGAAGTATAAAAGATGCAAGGGAGCTCATTGGCATATTTGATTGGGGCATATTGAGTTACAACCCGATATTCCATATGAGGAACAACCGGTTGCTATTTTAGATCATGGTGAGCATAGGCTAAGATCGAAAGTGGTACCCTTGGTCCGAGTCTAGTGGGGACACCACAATGCCGAGGAATCAACTTGGGAGCGAGAGGATGATATTCGAGAGAAGTGCCCACACCTCTTTTTACAAGGTACGCCTAAATTTTGAGGGAAAAATTCCCTTATAAGGGGAGGAGTATGTAATACCCCTTATTTATGAGTAATTATTTTTATATTAAATTACATTGTGAGTAATTATATAAAATAAAGAAAATTTGAGTAAATATTACTTTAAGTGATTTAACAGATAATATTCACAGAGTTTTTCATATTTACTGTTAAGCGAATGTAAATAGTGTAACATTATGTTATGTTGTGTCGTTGTGCTTTAAGCGACGGTTATGACTTATATTCCAATCGAATAATTATTAATGAGTTAATATGAGGTTGGAACATGAAATAATGAACAATATTCAGGATGCCAATTTATAGGGCACGGTTAGTCCGGAAATGGTTGAAATAGTCAAAATAAGTACCAAGTTGTATTTTTGGGTTTCGGGGTACTTTTGACTAGTTATAACTTAATTATGATGTTACGAGTCATTTTAATTGTGTAGTAGCATTTAAATGATTAGACTTAATGTATTTGGGTATTTTACTCTGGCAAGAACATTTATTTCTCATTTTATATTTCTAAACCTAAAGAGAGTTGGAGAAAAGAGAGAGCTTGGGAGAAAGAGAAGATTTGCTATTTTTGGCTTGGAATCATTTCAACGAGTAAGAATCCGAGGCTACAATCTTGAGGAAAGTTTCTAACTTACAATTATGTATGGTTGAGTGTGAGTAATTTGTATATATAGTTGTGTTCTTGAGATTTAACCATTATTGGGTTTTAATGACTTTTGGTGTTTAAACCTTTAGATTTTGATTTAGATATGATTTGACTTGGTTATATTAGTTAGTTGTTGTGTAGGATTTGGTGAAGTTATTTGATGATGAGGTTGAGAGAAGTGGAAGAAAATAGGTTTGGAGATTTAGGTTTTGTAAGAAAAAAATGGGGTTTGGCCGATGGATCTGGTGGGACTGGTCGACCGCGGCCAGGAAGTCGATCGACCGGGCCTAAAGGGAAGAGCCTACTGCTTTTCTCGCAACGCAAATTTCAATGACGCGGTCGACCGGTACCCTGTTTTTAACCCCAAAAAATTGGATTTTCTTATATTCTTTTCTTTTAAGGTCTGAGGCTTAAGAACCGTCTTATATGAAGTAATAAAGATTATTAGGGTCTTGTATTAGGGGGATTTACACCCTAGGTTAGAAAGGGAGTGTTCGGGCTTATGTTGGGGATTAATTAATTAATGAAAGTTTGTGTATTTTTCATATAGTACGATAGTTTAGTACTAGGTGAGAGTTGGGTGGTATTGTTTTGGACTTTTAGAGACTAGTATGAGGAAAATTACACTTGGTATCTTATAATGTTGTCGTGAACTCTCGGAGGCTAGTATGGGTGAAATTAAACACTGTAGTTTATGTCGTTAGGCACATATGGTTTCGGATATAAGAAATATACATATTAAATTGGCATATCTTGTGACTTATGGTTTGCATATACATACCTCTCTAATTGTTATCATAAGAGAAGTTACGCGAACGAGGTGAATCCCCTGGTTAGTGAATGCAGGGAGAATATAGTCCTCGGTCATAGGACTGGTGGTTACATTGTGTTGTTGTTTTATTCGAAGTGAGGTGATTTCGGGTATGGTTATTACTAACTGTCGAAGGCATATGGCCTCTTCCCACACGATGCGGTTTAGGGTGCCTAGGTGGTCTTGGTTATAGGCCTTGGAAGATGATAGCATTTAGGGTGCATCCAGTGGGGTGACTCCCAGAAGGATGGTCTTAGAATCGTTATATTTTTGTTGTAACTATTCTCACAAATGTGGCATTTCATAAATGGCTAATGCATTTATAAATCAACTTTATGGCATATGTTTCCCAAGGACAAATGGAATTTAGCTATCTCTCTCTTAATTTGATGAGTAGTTTAACTTAATGAATGGTATGGTGCTAGGATATGCACTTAGTTGAGGGGCAAGGATGATTCTTATATGAAGAGTGAGATTAACCTGTTTAGTATGTTAGCCCTCATAACTGTTGTGTATTTTATTCACACGTATATCATATTAAATCGGGCCCTGACCCATTTGTATTTCTCTGTCTTGTGTGGTTCTTATATATGCTCAGGTGCTCTGTCACAAGGATGCCCATGTTGATCCTTCCTTCCAGTGTCCAGGAGCTATAAAATTTTTGCGGATGTTGTAGGTCTTTTTTAATAGACGCATCAATCTTTTATATAATCTAGTGATGATCAGTCTGTACATTCGGGCGTATTGCCCCATTTTTTGTGCATACTTGTTGTAATGCTTTATGAAATCTTTTGTATTAGCCTTTTGAGCTACAACTTATTTCGTTTATGTTTTGATGAATGGTGATATAACTCTTACATTCTTAATTTATATATCCACCTTCTTTTATAAAATGGATTGTCGAAATTCTTATTATCAAACTTGCAAAATTATTTGACATCCGTTTTCTAAATTATTTGGTAGTTATCTCGTACTATTATTTATGTGACAGTGGTGTTAATAATGGACCACCTATGATTCCTGTATTTATTGGAGTATTGGGCTAGCCACCTCTTATTTTAATAAGCGGGGTGTCACAGTTTGAGAGAAAAGTGATTTTTGAACTCCCAGCCCCATATTTGTTTAGTATATAAAGGGTTTAAGAGTTAAAACCAGATTAGGACTCTAACAAAGCCCCCGCCTCAGTGTCGTTCGAACGAGCACACTTGTCGTTCGAACGAGATGCGACGGTGTTTGAATGTCATGCGATGTCGTTCGAACGACAACCACAACCTAAAATCAAATCTTTTAAAAATCTAACTTAATTATCTGATAAAAATACATTAGCTGAATAAATACGCGCCTGCCAGTTAAATATTTAAATAAAAACCTTATAACTTTTTATAAATGACCTGAATTAATTTTCGATTGGAAAATTTACTAATAAAACCAAGTTAAATTCTTAAAGGCCATTAACTCCAAAATTTTATTTTACTCTAAATTAATTAAAGTCAATTAATTAGAACACGAGGTCTTTCATACTTCCCCACTAGCAAAGAATTTTATCCTCGAAATTAGACGAAGCATATACATCAATGCGTAAATTTTGTCAAAGAAAATAAGGCTCACATATGCCTACCAGTAAAATGCCATAATTGGTCGTCCATACACCCAATCCTATGTGCACCTACCCCATGAACAATAAAATAATATATATAGCATATATACATACGCATAACTATGAAAATAACGACGTGCCACATGCTCTCACAAATCTCCACTCGATTCTATATCCGAAAGTCATCCAAATGACAACATTCTCAAATTAAATCTCAACACCCAAAATCGATACATACGATACTTAACATCCAAAATAATCATCGCCTCCATAATCCATTCTAAGGATCCTCACATCCAGCTTACTAATTCTACACGCAATGGCTACAATGTCCTTAACACAAAACTTCATATCTCCAAGAAACACATCTAAGACGTATGCTAGACTCTCTACCTTAAGGAGTACGAATCAACAAGGAAATCAAAGATCGATAAAGCGAAATCTAAACGGACTCATAACCTACGAGACCTAAGACCATGCTCTGATACCATCTGTCACACCCCGCCTAATTCTGGCGTCGGCCGCCACCAAAACTAAGCTGGGCGTGAGTAAATAAAATATCATTCTTAGCATGATACATATATGAGACCTATGAAATTAATCCACAAGATAAATGATAATCAATCCCAAGAGATAAACCATCCAACTAAGCGATAAAAGATCCATCTCCATGCTAAACTCAAAGTAAATACAATCTCTAATAATATGAAACTGAATAATCTCCAACTGATTCTAGTGAAATAACTAAATAAAACCTATACAACTTTGGAACCGAATGACCCAATCACAATCATAAACTGAGCCTTAATACAAGTGCGAAGGAATAGAAAACTAAACTAAATCGATATGCATAAGGTAAAGAAACTCCCACTGGACCTCCAAGCAATTCTCCCAATCATTCTATCAGCTTCTCCAAATACTATTTCCTGAAAAGTTAGTTAATGCATGAGGTCAGAGCCTCTAGCATGAATACACACTACTCCCCTCAAATAGGATCCTTGAATCCATACAGTAGCATTATACGCAATAAATATCACAATAGAATATTTTAATTAAATGAGATAATTAAACATGATAAATATAAATCACTAACTACCCGCAGAGATCCCCATTTAAAATTGAACACCAATATAATTTTAAATCACAAGTCCCACGATGTTACTTTAACCAAATTACAAAAATTCTCAAATATTTATGTTCTTACTTCAATAATTATTAGGTATGGTGGTCCTCCCCCCTCGAGTGATAATTCACCAAAATTCATTATAGCGGTCCTCCCGTCACGGGTCATAACTCACCAAAATGTCAAACTTTCCCTTTTCAATAGCCAGACGAATCCATTTAAACTGTCGATCCTCCACAATATGACAAGGTTCCAACACACGACACGACACAATCGCCCAAGTTGACCCGTTTAAACTGTCGGTGCCACCAATTTTAATACCCAATTTTATCTTAGACATTAATTCTCAATTTCTCAATTTCATAAATTATAAATTACCCCACCCTTTTATCGATGTGAGAGCCTCAAAATACCCCTTAGTCCCCTACTTAAGGGTCCTCAAGTTATCAATACGTCCTACCCTATGTATAGGATGAATTTCTAAGATAAACCTCAACCTCGTCACATGCCTAGGCTAGCGTAACGACGATAAAGTAACAAAAATCAACCAATCCCCGATATAATAAAGTCGTAATAATCTATCATCACTAGTCCTATACCTAGAAGGCGTAAATCATCAAAAGTCCTACCCACTAGTCCCATACCTAGAAGGCATCCTAAAGTATAGGGAGAGAAAAAATACCCAACAACCCGTCATCACAAATGGCAATTTAATAATACCAACAAGTCACACAAATGATCATAATAAATCAACGTAGAAAACTACGCATAATAGTCATATTCAATTAAATCTCAATTTAATTATCACATCGTCAAAATACCCAATTAATCTCATTTAATTATTTCAAATTCAATACACCGCGATGTTATCATTAATACAACCAAATTTCCAATTTCATTATCTCTACACGAACTACGTGAGTTATACGCCCCAAAATTCAATTAAAACAAAACTAAAGTTTTTCTATATGTAAACTACACCAATAAAACCCAAAATCACTCATGAATTCTACGTACCGACGGGTTATGAATATTATTCATATTAAAAGATTTCATAAAAATAACCCAAAGTTTTATGTGTCCACTTTCTCTAATTAGATTGCTAATTGATTTTTAAGAAAACATTGAATTTAGCTTTAGGCAACACTTAAAACGCATAATAGTAGAGGAAAAGAATAGAGTATCCATGCCTGAAATTATCTTGAATCAAAATTTGAATAGAAGGTTGAACTCCTCAAGAGAAAACATCAATTAAATATTCAAAACTTGTGAAAAGTAAGGGCTAGGGGTTGAAGATGAGGGAATTATGTTTTGGAAAAGCTTTTTGGAGAAAGTTTGAGATAAAAGTGATTTTTGAAGTCCCATCCCCGTATCAGCTTAGTATATAAAGGGTTTAAGAGTTAGAACCAGATTAGGACTCTCACAAAGCCACTGCCTCAGCGTCGTTCGAACGAACGCACCGGTCGTTCGAACGAGATGCGACGTTGTTCGAACGACCTGCACTGTCGTTCGAATGACAACCACAACCCGAAATCAATTCTTTTAAAAATTCGACTTAATTATCTGATAAAAATACATTAGATGAACAAATACGCACCTGCCAGTTTAATATTTAAATAAAAACCTTATAACTTTTTATAAAAGACACGAATTACCACCTCAGTCTGAGATGGCTGAGGTGGCTGCCGCCTTGAAGTCTTTGGCAGTAAGCCAGCAGGTTATATAAGATCGATTTGCAGCTCTTAGGAAAAACATACTGAGATCATCAAGAGTCTCACCGAAGATGATTACTCTGACAACTGCACAGGAACACCATGAGGCCAGGGGACCACCCTAGGCATCACGCAAAGACCTTCCACTTCCACAATGGCAGAGAGATGTTGCTGACCCCCAGCAATTACGCTTGGGGAGGCAAGGAAACCCTTACCTGGAGGATAGGTATGATGACGTGGAAGTGGAAGAGGCTTCAACAGATTGCTGGGAGTCGTATGAGGTCTCTAACAATACTGTACGACCCATCTAGGGGAGATGAGGAAGGTGTAGGAGGCAGAATCCTAATGATTGCCCTAGAGGCTTGGCCTTTAATCGTTTGAGCAGAGGGTCGACCCTTAAGAAGTTAGGACCCGTCCATGACCTGAGGGAAAGATTATCTAAATCAAGAAGTATGGCAAGGTACAGAAGAGAAGGGGAAGATGTCCGACCCCATGAGATCCGACCCCACGATAGATGACCCCCTTATAGACGATACGGCAGTCACGGACAAGTAAATAGCCGGCGAAGGTGGACTACAGTTGAGCCCTCACACTACACCAAATCTGCCGAATTGTCAAGGTCATTGACCTTGAAAAATCCAACTTGTCAAGGTCAATGACCGTGACATTTCGAGGCGAGACAACTTTTTTTGTCACGGTCGTGTCACGGTCATTGACCTTGACACAAAACTCGCGTTTTGTGTCACGACCGTGTCGCGGTCAATGACCGTGACACGTTTGTCACGGTTATAAACCGTGACAAAGCCGTGACCCTTTTTAAAAAATTTGTCACGGTCGTTGACTGTGACACGTCCGTGATAACTTTTTGTCACGGACGTGTCACGATCAATGACCGTGACAATTCTGGGTAGAATTTAAACAAAATCTGCTGGGCACTATGACCACTACCACTGCCCAGCAGTATATTTGTACCTGTTATAGCAACGTTGTACCTGTTCCAAACATCATATATCCAAACAAACTAAAGATAATGAAAATATATATTCAAAATAGAAACTATTTAAGAAGAAACAACATCACCATCAATTATCTCAAATCTACAAACTATTTGCATGGAAAAGAGATTTTGTACCGCGACGCTCAGGGACACCTCCTTATCCTTCCCTTCTCGTCCGAATAGCCACATAAGTATAGAGAATATGTGGCCTACCCTTAGGGCCACTCCCTGTCCCCTGAATTGAAATAAAGTAAGATTAGTATCCGCCCCTCAAATATAGATAAATATAAATCGTAATTGAAATCGAAATTGAAATTTACATATAAATATAAATACATTACCTGTAGTGTCACTCATACAGCTAACTTGAGCTCATATGGCACCTCCTTCCAACTAATGTACCCCGGGTAATCGTGTCAAATATAATTCTCTTCATATCTAAACACTAAGAAATACCATAATCCTATGGAGTTATGCGTTGCAAATTCCTTCCAACCGTTGTGTAGCCAAAAATCAGCAGTTGAAGTTGTCAATTCCACCTTTCAATGGTCTCCCATGTTTAGCTAGAAGTTCCAAGTGGTGGGGTATGGAAAGTGGAATTGACAACTTCAACTGGTGATGTTTGGCTATATAACGGTTGGGAGGAATTTGCAGAGCATCGCTCCATAGGATTATGGCATTTCTTAGTGTTCGGATAGACGAAGAGATTCAGTATCCTCTCCACAAATAGGACACCCCAAATAACTATGTACTAATCACCTATTAAAGGTAAGAAGCGTATATTCATGGATTAGTATAAACAAAACTTAGATGTAGTTGGAATATTTATGTATTAATCTCCTTTCCACACACGCACACTACACAAGAGTGAAAATGATAAAGTGCGGATCAATTAAAAGCATTAAAAATGGATGTTTCGGTAGAAATTGAAATATTTATTACAAATTGAAAAATTGTTTCAAATTCGGGTTATCATAAAAAATGGATTGATATTCAGTATGAGCAGCCAAGTCACCCACACTACTATTTAGACGCCTTGGCGCGTGTTGGACAATTGACCACGGCTCATTGTTGATATACTCCGAGTAAAACACTTGCTTAACCTTTTGAAATGCACAAACAAACGGCTCATCGCTCACGTGGTCGTTGCTCTTCAACTTGGACAAGTCAACCATGATCAAATTGGTGACAGGATCAACTTTACAAGCATTTTTATACTCAACTCTTACCCATTCACAGTAAAATACAACCTCTTTGAAGCTTATATAATCCAATTCAAATATATTTTGGATTACACCATAGTAAGTCATTTCAGCTTCAACGAGGTTTTTATCTTTTGCGCTCGCTCGAAAGAAAGTAAGAGCCTTGTATGAAATTCTCGAGTTCTGTACATTTGTACTTTCCTCGTACACTTTAGCGCCGAAAATGTAACCGTTCAATCGATACTTTTTGTACTCTTGTGCCACGAACAAGGGTCCAGTGGCTAGACGAGCAAGCCTTGATGTCGCATCACCCATCTTTAGGAGCTGAGAATATAGATAAATTAATTATATTAGTGGTAAAATTTGAGTGTAATGTAATGTTATATAATGACTGTTTTCATTATAATTACCTCTTGTGTCAACCATAGCCTAAATTCGCTGTCTGATTGTACCATTATTTTTTGTCTTTTATTGTTCTCACAGGCTTCATATTTACTGCATATTACAAAATTAATCATGTATAAAATAATCTAAAATAATGTTAAACATTATAATATTCGAAACTTACTTTTTCCATTCTTCGACATCTTCATGTGTGTCAAATAGATAACGAGCTACTTGTTCATGTTGCAAACTCGTTAATTTCACTCGTTTTCCCATCACATTACCACCATCATCGAGGAATTCATCAGTGTCATCAACGCTGGTCGAGTCAGGCATATATTCCCGAGTATATGTTGATGACTCCACGGTGATGTATTCCTCTGCAATTGATCCTGCAATATATCGCGTATTCTTGACGTAATCTTTAAAAACTTTCATCAATCTTTCAAACGGATACATCCACCGATATCTAACTGGACCACAAAGAAGTGCCTCGTCGCATAGGTGTACCAACAAGTGAACACTTATGTCAAAGAATGCTGGGGGAAAGTACTTCTCCAATACGCAAATCGCTTCGTTCACAGCCAATTTTGCGGCCACTATGTGTTCTCGATTCACTACCTTCTCACACAAGAGGGAGAAGGTAATACTAATTTGCATAATAGCCCTACGCAAATCCTTGTGCTTGGAGAAATAGTGCTTAAACAATAGTGGAACTAATTGCATGATCACATGCCAATCGTGGGACTTACACTTATGTAAATCATGAGAAGCATAATTCACAATCCTTTGCAAGTTGGACGAAAAAGTAGATGGTCCCTTCAAATTATATATTGTGTCTAGAAGCACCTTCCTTTCCCCACTCGTCAAAGTAAACGCACCAGGGGGAATTATTGTCCTTCCCCTACTATCTTCTTTCAACCATAGTTGTGGCTTAAGTTTTAACGTTTTAAGGTCTTTTCGTGCATTTTCTCCATCCTTCGAATGACTCCCCCCAAGGCAAGTACCCACAATATGTTCAACGAAGTTCTTCTCTGCATGCATCACATCCAATACATGGCGCACCGGGTTTTTCTTCCCATAAGGCAAGTCAAATAAAATTGACCTCCGAGACCATGCCTTTCTTATCTCAGTTTCATTCCCAGTTGGGGTCTTCCTATGCTTGACATTCTTAAATTTGGGATTCTTACCTGGCATATTTGGGCCACATTCAGAAGACTGCATTTTTCTGTAATATACTTAACAGCTCATGGACATTGTTACGATTTGAAAAAAATTTGACAGCATATCCCCTTAGTTCTCCAAGTACACGACGTAGATTGGCAGGTGTGAGTGTTATTTCAATTGGTCAATTGAAATAACAGTCACACTTGTCAATCTAGTATGTACCCAGAGAACATTAAGATACGACTGCAGAACTTCCTCCAAAAGTAACAACTTTAAGCCAATAAGAATATTATACAGTCTCAAACTGTCCAAACGGGACAATTCGAGAGATCTCATTACAAGGGTAATGACTCTCGAACGGGTCTAAGGGATATTGAATGCGTACGCATAAGAACTAGAAGGCTAGTATCTATGCGCACTATATTTAATTTCAAGTATGTTTCATATAATGGGTTAATTCAAATACAAAAATAAATTCATGGGTTAATTCAAATACAAAAATACAAATTCATGGGTTAATTCAAATATATATACACACACACACACACACACCTCCCTCCACACCCCCCACTCACCACATACACCCCCCCCCCCCCCCACCTCCCTCCACACCCCCCACTCACCACATACACACACCACCACCACCCCCCTCACTATTTTAAATAATCTCAATGTTAATTTCATGTAGTGACTATCTATTTAAAATAATCTCAATGTTAATTTCATGTATTGAATTTCTACTATTGTTTTGTGCTTTTTATAAATCATATTCAATGTTAGATATGTGTTTTGTTAAGATATCTAAGCTGTTATATAGAATTATTTTTTGTATCTTGAAGTTTAAGTTCTAAAATAATCAACCTAAAGTTGTGGTTCATAAAGTATTATCACAAATATAAACTAAGAGTGATAAAATAACTTTGAGGCATATAAATTAATTGTGACAAAGTAAGATTATGCACCAGAACCTAAAATTTAAAAAAGAAGTGTTTTTATTTAAACCCCACTTTTCTTTCTATAACTCCTATTTTATTAAACTTTAAATATAATTAAGGGTGTATAGAAAGAAAAGTTAAATAGGAATAAAAATAACATTTTTAAAATATGAAGGGCTTACCAATTTGATCAAATTTTTCAACAACATAGACTAAATGATATTTTATTTTTCATGCTTTTAGCAATTTCGGATGCCATTTTAACCCTTATTGTAGTTTTTTGTTGTAATGTCATTTAAAAAAAATCATTTAGGTATGTAAATACATTGTAATAGATCTTGCCTTCCACAAAATGATATTTTATGGTAAAATTTTATTTGATGGATATAAAGTCATGTGATACCTATATGTGTTATTTTGCATCTAATAAAAACAAAAAACGCCATATATGGTTTTTTTCTCCTTTAGTATAAGTATATAGCGATTATTTCACACTTAAATCACATATTAAGCCGGCCTTCATTTTTTTATGAAATTTGTAGAAAATTACTTATTTATTTTGAATGAAAATAAATTGTTATCTAATATTTTTGGATATTATTTATAATTATGAAACTCATACACAAATTAATGTTGTATCAAAATAATATTATATTTTTAACCCCTTACCCCCACCATACCCCACCCCTACCCCCACTCTGCCCCACCCCCTACCCCCGCACACACACACGCACATATATACACACATACACACATATATATACACACAAACATATATATAAATGGAAGAGAGAGAGAGAGAGAGAGAGAGAGAGAGAGAGAGAGAGAATTAAACCTGAAAGTAGAGAGAGAGAGAGAGAGAGAGAGCAGCGTCGAGAGAGAGAGAGGGAGGGAACGACGGGAGGGAAAAAAGAAGGGGGAAAGGGTTTTTGCTGCAAACATTATCACGGTCGTGTCAAGGTCATTGACCGTGATAATTATTTAAAGAAGTATCACGGTCATTGACCGTGACAAGTCTTTATCACGGTCGTGTCAAGGTCAATGACCGTGACACAAAATGCGTGTTTTTGTCACGGTCAATGACCTTGACAAGGGTGACCGGCTGAAAGGTGATAATTTTGTCATTTTGGTGTAGTGTCAGTTTATCCCATAGAAGCGTTAGGGGATAAAATTATTTAGGTCGACCCTGTGAGGCAATGTAATGACTCGATTATGAGGTTGGAGAACAAAATTGGTGATATCCTAAAAAGCCGAGACTCTCTTCAGAGAGGATACTTCGAGGGCTCACCCTTTGTGGTGAAGATAGTCAACTTCCTGACGCCAGCCAAGTTCAAGCCACATGTGGTTACCCCAAGGTATGACCGGAGTACCAACCCAGTCCATCATATCGAGATGTAACAATCTACTGCAGATATAAACTCTATCTCAGATGAGATGAGATGCAGAGCCTTCTCGAGCACTTTGACTGGGGTTGCGCATGTTTGGTATACCTCTCTTCCGAAGAACTCCATTGAAAGCCTACTCTATGTTAAGACCGCAGAAGAACACTACCCACCTGCTTTATGTCAAGCAAGGGAAAAATGAGAGTCTCAGGGACTACATAGCCACGTCTAATAAGGATAAGTTAGAGGTTGAATATTATGAAGAGAGTATAGCCATGATGGCCATCATTGGGGGAATCCAAAAGGGAAAGCTATTGTGGAAGCTTACCGAGGACCACTCGAAGTCGATGGCTGAGCTGCTGGTAACAGCAGGACGGTGATGAACATCGAAGAGGCGATGGCTTCCAAATATGAGGATGAGAAAGGGGGTACGAGTGGAGGCAATTACCAGAAAAAGAATAAGGCGAGAAAAAGAGGTCGGTCGATGACAAATTTGCTGACTACACTCCACTCACAGTAAGTCTCGATAAGATTTTAAATGAGTTTAAAGAAGATAGAGACTTGAAATGGCCTAAGAATATGAGAGTTCCTCCAGATAAGAGGGACTAGAGTAAATGGTATGAGTTTCATGAAGACCACGGTCATACAACTGATAAATGATTTTCCCTCAAAGATGAAATCGAAAAGATGCTCAAATAAGGGAATCTTCTGAAGTACGTTGACCGAAGTGGTTTTAAGGAGAATGGACGAAAGAGGTAAGGTGTCCCAAGAGATGAGAGGTCGAGATGACAGGTAGATAAAGAAGATGAAGCATCTGATGATGATGAAGCTGACCCTGATCTTTAACTATAGGATGCTTCTCCAAAGGGTCGACCGCATTAAAAGTTTGGTTGAAGCTGACCAATAACTTTTCATTCAAGAAGTCGACCATCAACTATATTAGTCGTACGAGTGGTATCTCCATCAACTGAGTTTCAATATATTCATTACCTTATATATATTGGTTATCTATCTTATAACAAAAGGTCAATGAAAATTTTCATATGTTTTATCTCATATTCTTCTCATAAGAAGTGTTCAGTTCCATGTTTTAACTCGTCTTAAACTATAAAACATCATTAGAGTTAACATCAATAACTTAGTGTCCTCATATCTTGAAACATCATTAACTTGGTGACATGAGAGTTTTCATCATTAACTTGGTGACATGAGAGTTAACATCATTAACTTGGTGACATGAGAGTTAACATCATTAACTTGGTGTCCTCATATCTTGAAACATCATTAACTTGGTGACATGATAGTTAACATTATTAACTTGGTGGCCTCATATCTTGAAACATCATTAACTTGGTGACATGATATTTAACATCATTAACTTAGTGGTGCCTCATATCTTGAAACATCATTAACTTGGTGAACTGAGACAAGCATCATGAACTTGGTGGCCTCATATCTGACACATCATTAACTTGGTAATATCATACTTAAAATGAGAAGATAATACAATCACTAGACAAAATCAAGGACACTCATCACAATAAAAATGAATTACAAGAAGAGGGGTATTGGTCACAATCAACAGTCCTACAAATATGGTTCATCAGACAGCACTGGACCAAGGACGACCTTAAAAATCATCAGATAAAGTATTATGACTTAGCTTGGGGGCGGCGCGGGGGGCCTCGACCTCGACTTTATCATACAGTGATGACATCAATGGCCTCAACTCTCCCCAGCCTTATCAATAACAACACCAGTAACCATCCTACCAGAGGAATGGCTCATCATCTCAGCCTCGTCTCATAATAGACCCCCTCGGCCAAAGACGACCAACAACACCATCAGTTTGTGCAAGCAATGATTCGGCCATGTAACTGTCCTCACAAGGCCTCTTACTCATCCTTGCACCCATCCTCAAAAGGTTTCCTCCTCATCTCAGAGTACAACTATAGATTCCAGCATCAGAGGTCTTATGACTCAAGTACCCTCGGTCTCATCCACTATCTGGAGGATGAACGTCGACTGAAGGTAGCTCAGCATGGAAGTTACAATCAGAGGCTCCTACATAGATCTAGATACTATCTTACAAGAGGACTGACTCAACTTCTCGGTGCAAAGACACTTTATCCCTCAGCCTTCTAGCCACATTGAAGACTAAGGGTTAAGGGGTAATTGATATACCAAATATGTCCCCATCTCAGAGTTGGACACCTCGGCCAAGTTTAACTAGTTGAATACCATGAATTTAGGATAAATATGACATCGGCCTCGGCCTCAGTCTTATAGCCTCATCCCCTTAGCCTCATATATTCGACCTTGGCCTCAACCTCATAGCTCTCATACAGCAACACGTCCATGACATTGGCCTTGACCTCTTAGCCTCATAGCCTCAGCCTTATAGCTCTCATACAACATCTCGGCCATAACATCGGCCTCGACCTCAGTCTCATAGCCTCGGCCTCGGCCTCAGCCTCTTATCCTCATATCCTCGACCTTGGCCTCAATCTCATAACTCTCATAC
This sequence comes from Sambucus nigra, assembly GCA_949130495.1. Lineage (NCBI taxonomy): Eukaryota > Viridiplantae > Streptophyta > Magnoliopsida > Dipsacales > Adoxaceae > Sambucus > Sambucus nigra. Next base: position 373,428,481 of record OX422214.1, on the reverse strand, counting down.
AACATTTTGGCCATGACATCAGCCTCAGCCTTAGTATCATAGCCCCGGCTTGGATCGTACAACCGATAATGATAGCTGGCAAAGCGCGTGGTTTGGGAGTCACATGGAATAGTGTGCATGGGATGCAGGTCCTATGTGGATGAAATCGTTGCAACCGGATCATTCCCCCACGTGAGGGAATACTTCATCATCATCATCTACATGTGACAGTGACAGGTGGCTTCACTAGATTGTCTAGATAATCATACACATGCTCATGACATGCTTCGGGGTACACTGCCCCCCAAGCACAATAAATACATGTCTTTATCTACCTTGTAAAAGGGTCCTCAATTACAAACCCTAGCTGAAGCTCTATCAAAATACATAGTAGAGAGAGAAAGTGAGTGTATTGTATCACAAGGACATTAGAGCCCTTATTATATAGTGAAGATCACTCACAGCACAGTGGATGTAGCCTAGATAGGTTGAACCACTTACATCATTGTCTCCATTCCTCTTCTACTCACCTCGTTCTACATATATTTATATTCATCCATCAATACCATTGTTGTTCTTTGTTTGAGCTCTATTACCTCTTATCTAGTGATGTTGATTTTAGCATCATCGATTTGGCACCGTCTATGGGAACGATAAGTTATCTTTTCTTTTATACCGCCTAAAATATCTCCTATTATTTCGCTATTAATAATAAAATTGAAAACACATTTTCTTCCCAACAAATAATTTCTAGCTGTGCACATCATGTCCACACTTTCAGAAAAGCTCATCCTCTACCTTTTGGGGACAACTGTAGCCCTTGCAATAAAAACAAATATTTTGATAATTCAACAACCTCAATTTTTACAGTCAACAACCTTCACTGAATTTTCTTGGACCAATAATTAAATAGCCAACCAATCTGTAATTAGCGAAGTACCAAAGACTTCAAGCTCAAGAACATCAATAATTGAGCATCTTCTATAGTTGGACCACTATTAAGTTATCCCAACTTGCCTTCATTTTATAACCCGCTTCAACTAAAAAAATATTTGTCTCCCAACTAACGATTGTGGTTCTTATCGCCAAACCAAGGCTTCCTTCAAATTCACTGGCGTTATGGCAGATGACTTTTCTCTCCATATGAGCTCTGATCCAATGGATTACTGATCCTCGGCCTCTTGATGTTAGTCACAGACCTTCTCGCTTGTCTCCTCATCATCACACATCCAGATCTCATCGACCTTTTCCTCTCCCTTGCTGTCTAGGATGACGGTGATGTTGACCACATCAGATGAGGTCAGATCTGTAAGGGCTAGGGCCAGCGACCAATGACGGTGGTTAGACCTGGACCACCTGACCACTGCATGAACTATTTACGACAAGATAGGCCAAGTATCTTGTTAAAAGGGAAGAACCGATGAAATCCGCAAACGAAAAATTGAAATATCAATTATCCTCTTTCATAGTGCGTTCTTCATTATTTTCACTGCTACCATTCTCCAAACCGACATCCTCTAATGCCAAATTTACTTACTCCTCATTATTCTTTACATCGCCTTTGATGCTCTCGTAGGCTCTCGTAAGTTGTGCGACAGATTTTATCCAAACATCCATCACATTTAAGGGAACCGAATCCGTACACAGCCTTGAGTACGGTGACTTGATCGCAACAATCATCCATTTTCCAATGTCATTCCTCGTTCCAGGCAGCTGTGATCATTCCGAACCTATAATCCCGAGTCTCGTCATACGAAAATAACTTTTCATCTCACTATAGTTCAAGTCATTTTTCAAGAGCCTCGAGATCACGCCCATAGCCATCGGTAACTTCTTCATAATATTCAACATAATTTGAGTAGGGGTATGCAGCATCTGACTCGAATACCACACTGAAGATAAAAATACTACACAACCACCATGAGCACATGAACCAAGAGCACTCGTTTCTGATACCAATTTAATGTAAACACATCAGAATTAACTCACAAATATGCAGGCACTCAAGCAGTGGCGGAGCCAGGAATTTGCGATGGCCGGGACACAATAAGAAAAATGATGGGGGTTCGGGGGCGGTAGCCCCCGAATTTTTTTTTTTTTAAGGTTATTTAAATATCTAAACAAAGATCAATATTCACATAATATTGCAAGATTGTTACAAATAAAATAAGCACATTTTATTATCCACATTCTAAAAGAGTTACATCTTTTCATACAAAAGTAGAGTTGAAATATATCATATTAGAGTAAAAAAAATCTATAATATCCCTCGGCGAGTTTTCATCTTCTGGAAGCGATCCATGATTGCTTCATTGGAGATGGAATCAAAAACATCATTTTCAATGTATGTCACACAACTATCACTCAACCATTCATCTCCCATGCGGTTTCGGAGGTCAGATTTAACTATTTTCATAGCTGAAAATGCCCTCTCAACTGTAGCGGTGGAAACAGGAAGAATTAGTGACAACTTTATAAGCTTATAAACCAAATTGTACACAATGTGCTTTTTTGTGTCAACCATCTTCTTACCCAAATCACCAATCCCTTCCAACTCAAGAAAGTCATCATTAGATTTCATATCCAATTCATATGTCGCTAGTTCATTCTCAAGGATAATACGTTGTTGTTCCGTGAAATCAACGGGATAGAATTCAGAGAGACGAACCAATTTGGTGATATTAAAAGCAGCAAATGAATTTCTTGGGTTTAAGCATGCCATACACATAAGTAATTCTGAGTTCACCTCATCAAAACGGTTGTTAAGCTCAACAAGTTGCTTATCCACACAAAGGTAGAACATGTCAACTCGATAATGATGTATATTTGTTATCAAAGGTCCCCTTCTCGATCTTCCTAAAAGAATATAGTTATCCTCCATATTAGGAATGTGGATACCATATTTTGTACAAAAAGAAGAAACTTCCATCAATAGATTATCCCATCCACACTCTCTCATTTTCTGCAAACGTAGCTTCGAAAGTCTAACCAAAGTGATAGCATTCACAATATCTTGATCTTTCCGTTGCAATGCTTTTGAAAGATCATTAGTGAATCCAAGTATATTCTTAATCAAATGCATAGTGAAGATGAAATCAAAATTTTGCATTGTTTTTATCAAATTTAATGCCTCACCTTTTCTGTCCGGAGAATCCTCCACTAAATCTGCAAGGACATCAAGCACAGATTCAAACATAACAATCAAGTTTATTAGTGTACCATAGTGCGATCCCCATCGTGTATCACCAGGTCGCTTAAGACTAGTCTCTTGATTTAACCCCCGCCCGCTTGATAATTCACCACATTCTAGTTGCTTAATAACACGTTCGGCTTCCTTTTCTCGAAGAATGTCTCGACGCTTGCATGATGCCCCAACAATATTCACCATACTATTAACTAAGAAGAAGAATTCGGCAACGTGGTCAAGATCTTTTGCAACGTGAACAAGTGCCAATTGAAGTTGGTGTGCAAAACAGTGCACATAAAACGCCGACTTATTCTCATTAAGAATCAATGATTTTAGGCCATTATACTTGCCTTGCATATTACTTGCCCCATCATAACCTTGACCACGCAAGTTTGACACACTTAACTTGTGCATGTTAAAGAAAGCATCAAGTGATGTTTTAAGTGAAGTTGTCGTAGTGTCACGAACGTGTACCATGCCTATAAATCTTTCCATCACAAAACCACTCTCGTCCACATACCGCAAAACAATGACCATTTGCTCTTTAATTGATGCATCACGTGCTTCATCAATTAAAACCGCGAATGGTTCATCAGTGAGATGTTTTAAAATCTCTTTGGTTATCTCACCGGAAATAGCATTTACAACATCTTTTTGAATTTCCGGAGATGTCAATGAGAGGTTTCCAGGAGCATTTTTAAGCACAACACTATTAACAACTTCATTTCTATCCGCAAGCCATTGTAAAAGTTCAATAAAATTACCTTTATTCAACGACCCTTCAGATTCATCATTGGCACGAAAAGATAGCCCTTGTCGTAGAAGAAACCGAATGACATCAATGGTTGCATTTAACCGGATACGATACTCAATTCGATTCTCCTTCGATTTGTTGTCAATTAGGGTCTGAATATGTTGATTCTGCTTCAATAAATCTTGACTCTTCAAATAAGCAACATTATGAGAACTAGTATGGGGTCCAACATGTTCTTGGAGTCTTTCACTCTTTTTCCAATATGTAAATCCACCGCATACAAAGACATCACTTTTATTTCTGTCCACAGATTGTGGTCGAAATAAATAGCAAAGCAAGCAAAATGCAGCATCGTTTTTTACGTTGTACTCTAACCAACTCCCATATTGGGTATACCACTTTGGATTGAACCGACGAGCCTTGTTTCCAAACATCGTTTGAGGAAATGTTTGCATAGAGGGTTGACAAGGACCCATTTGTAAATAGGCTCGTCTAATGTTGTCATGATTATTTGGATCATAATCCAAAATCTGAGGTCTTAAAGAAGGATCTGATGGAAGATTCGATAGGTCACACGCAATGAGCTCTCGTCTCATCTTTTTGGATGTACATTCCACTTTAACATCAATATTTTCGGTGGGTGGAGGCGTCACTACAACGGAATCTTTTTCAGGAATCCTTTTGAAATATTTTTCCATATCTGAAAACAATTATAATTAAAAATCAAATCAATATTCACAAAGTAAACACAAAGTAAAAATTAATTCAACATTAAAAATTAATTCACAAAATAACCAAATGAGTTTGACAGCACAAAATAACCAAATGTGAATTCACAATAATTAATTCAACATTAAAAATTAATTCACAAAAATTAAAAATTAAAAATTAATTCACAAAATCTACACAAGCAAATTAAGTCTACCAAGTCTACAAACACTACATGGGTTTGACAGCATAAAGGGGAAGCCACAAAGTCTATAAAGTCTACAAAGTCACAAATGTCACAAAAGTCTACAAGTCCTAAATGGAACCTGCTTCGGAGCTTTACATGATGTAAAATCCAAGTCACAAATGTTACAAAGTCTACAAATAAAGCAAAAGCAAGTTTTACATGGGTTAAAACCAATTTACCTGAAGAAAATGGAATTTTCTTTGGAGTCACTTGGGGATGGGAGAGATTTGTGTTGTGTTTGTTTGAATTGGGGTTTGGACATATCTGATATGGGTTGTGCGGCTGATAAGGTGAATTAGGTTGTAGTTTTTTTTTTTTTTTTACTTTCTACCCCTAAATTTTTTAAGTTTTACAAATTTATCCAATTTTTTTTTTCTTTTTTTACACTTTTCTGGCGGGGACACCTGCCCACCCCAGCCATAACTTGGCTCTGTCCCTGCACTCAAGAATGATTATAATGAAAGGTTAGAGCAATCTGTCAAAACATCATATCAGGAACGATTATAACTGTGGGTCAAAGCCCTTAATTTTAGGCTAATACTAAATAAAAAGAGTGTTAAACTAATAATCAAATAAAGATAAACTGGGAAATAAAAATATAAATCCCATTCTAATCCTAAGATCCAATAATAATCCTCTATAATATCTAATAATATTTAGCAACTATAATAAAATATAAAATAAAAAATAACGAGAATTATCTTCCTAAATCCCAACCTTTTCGAAAATCCCATGTTGTGTTGTGGCTTAAATTTCGATCTGCTTGACACGTTGACTCGACCCGGTATATTTTGGTGACTGGATTATGCACAGGTGAGATCCCGCGGATTTTGAAGTACCAGGGGTTCGAGGGGACGGATAGGTCATAAGCCTAAATTACCTAGGGATTCATGTCATATAGTTAGCCTTTATTTCGCCTTGAGAGGGGTAACGAAATCAGAGAGAGATTGTATGTTGTAACCTTAATTCTCCGTCATAGTGAAATCTTTCGCTTCGCCCCCGTGGACGTAGGTCAAATTGGCCGAACCACGTATATCGTGTTCTTGTGTGTGTGATTGTTTTCGTTTAATCACTTTCTTGATTTATCTTTGTTGGTATATTCCAAAACATCCTATGGGCCCACCCAGATACCAGGGCAATCATAAAATGCAGAACTATTGTAAAAATCAATAATCACCAAAAATAAAAAGCAGGGTCACCTTTGATCTAAGACCCCCCCATGTTATGGTTCTCTCTTATTCAGCTGATCCACCTTGATGTACAACTCCTACTTTCCACTTACTTTACAACTGCTACTTCCACTTTTGTACAACTGCTACTTTCTGCTAATTTCCATTTTTTATTCCTACAATCAAGGAATTATGTTTTGTACCAAATTGTTTAATCCTACAAACAAGGAATTCTGTTTCCTTATCAAGTTGTATATATACTCATCCAAATTAATGAAAACTACCCATTGAATTCCAAACCTTTCATGGTATTAGAGTAGGTCGCTCCCATTATATTTCTTTAAATCTCCCGCAGGTATTTCTACTGATCAAACATTTCTATGTTTTTTTTTCCTCATCATAATCATGGCAGAATCAACAAACACGGAAGCCTCTAATGGAAACTTGGTCCCTGATCAGTCCTCACCTTACAGTCTTCATCATTCTGACAATCCCGGGACGATCCTTATCTCGCAGTTGTTGAATGGTGATAATTATCCAACTTGAAGTCGTACGATGCGCACGACACTGAGTGCCCAAAAAAGTTAGTTTCATTGATGGAAGTCTTTCTATTCCATAGTTTTCTTCTCCAAATTTTTTGCTATGGATACATTGTAACGACATGGTAAAATCCTGGCTTCTTAACTCACTTTCTCGAGAGATTTCAGATGTGTTATCTATGCTGAAAATGCCGCTGAGATATGGACAGACCTCCACGAGCGATTTTCTCAAAGCAACTCTCCTCGACTTTTCGAATTACACGAAGATATTGCCCTTTGTGCACAAGAATCCCGCACAATTGCAAGATATTTCAATAAACTCAAGGGTTATTAGGATGAATTATCATCTCTTATGATCATTCCACCTTGTTCTTGTGGAGCCTCAAAGGCTATATAAGATTATCAACAACAAGAGCGCCTCATCCAATTTTTGATGGGGCTGCATGAGTCCTACCTCGTTGTTCGTAGCCAAATTCTACTAATGGAACCCCTCGCAATCGTGAACGAGGCTTATTCTCTCTTATTGTAAGAAGAAAAACAACGAGCAGTAACCTCACCAGCTAACTCCAACCTTGACATGATGGTCTTTTCAGTTCACACAACTGTAATACCCCGTATTTTCTGTGATATTATTTTTGGGGATTAATTGAATTAAATGTTTATTAATTAGAAATTAATCCGGATAAAAATATTAACGAGATGTGAGTTAGTATTTAATTATAATGTGTATATTTGGCATTATATGAATATTGGTAATATTGAAATTGTCGTGAGATTTAAATACAGCAATTTGGGAAATTTTGTTGAGACGCGTGGGACCGCCGCATCATGGTATTTTATTATCTTATTAAAAAGAGAATTTTAGTTTCATTAACCGTATGGTCATTTTAAGTGCACCAACGCGTCCGGAAGGGTCGAGATAGTCAGAAAACACTAGCCGGGGGTTAAGTTTGGGTCCCGGGGCATTTTTGGGCCATACCAGTAACTTATAAGGGTATTTTGGTAATTTCAGAAATTTGGGAATTAAAAGTGACGAAAATTGGAAATAGAAATCTGACTTCTTCTTTAACCCACTAAACCCACTAACTACACTAAGAGACTTAATGGGCTACGGGAGAAGTTAAAATATAATTCCAACTTACCAAAAACCAAACACACCTCCATCACCTCCATTGTCTTCAACCTTGGGAAGAACTTGTAGAGAGAGAGAGAGAGAGAAGGAAGAAAATTCTGCAGAAAGAGAGAGGGAGAACAACTTAGCTTTCAAGATTCAACACCAAATTCAGAGAAAGATTAAGGCAAGTGGTTTAAACTCATTTGATTCAAGCTATGCTTTTCCATGTTTAGGAAATTTTCGAAATTGATTTTGGAAGATAATTTAGACCCATAAATCGGAAGTTAAAAGCCATGATTTATGTAGGAATTGCATGTAGTGATATTCTGGACGAATTATATGTTCTAAACAGAACCTTTCATGATTTAAAAATGGAGTTAGAAGAAGTTTATTGATGTTCTTGAATGAAGAAGAATTTTGGAAATTTTTGATATAGTTTTGATCTAAACTAAGCCTTGGAATGATGAATTATGGAATTTGGAATGTTAAAACTCTTGTAGGATGTTAGTATGATGATATTGTAACCTTGTCTTAGAGTTTCATGCTTAAAAATGGTGTTTTGGGATGAATTGGTAACTGCAAAACGAAGCAGTCCGTAACCAGACCTAGTGCGTTCGATCGATCGATGTTCTTCAGTCGATCGATCGACCACCATCGATCGATCGAAGGTAAAGGTCGATCGATCGACATTCCCAGAATGAGTAAAGTTTTTCCTTAATTAAATTTTAATGAGGTTAATCCTTGAATGATAGTATTGGAGACCTTGTGAATACCCTTAACCTTAAGGAAGACCAGTAGGCATGATTATGAGGTTGGACTTTAATTGGAATTTAATTTGAGGAATTATTCTAATTTAATGAAATTCGATATGTGAGATAATATTTGGGTTAATAGTGCAAATTTGAATAAGTTGATGAAATAAGGTTTGGGGCACAAGTAAAGACCTTAGGTATAAAGATGTTATATGTGGGAATAATGGGAACTTAATAGTCTATTTGAGATAGGTTTTAAGTTTAAGAAACTACGACGTGAGACGTGTCGACAATTTAATTGCTACATTATCGGAACACTTGAAATATATGAATTTGGAATAATGGTATCAAGATGTAGAGTATACCTTTATTAATATCGAGATATCTAAGATGTGTGAATGCTTAGTATATAATTTTATGTGTATGACATACCTACCATACTTGCTATCACGGGAGGTTTACGTTCGCTTAGGGCCTTCTTATCCTTGTGTTGCCCGGATTTAGATTGGTTACCTCGATGAACATAGGTCATAGAAGGACTTATTGGGATGTTAATAAGTCTGCTGATCGTGGGAGCGTAGGTATGTGCGTGACCCATGTGATGGTGACTGTGTTCGCCTCCACTATTTGTGATGTTGTTATCTGAACGATTCCTGAGAGATTCGGAATGCGTGACCCTTATGTACGTGATGTACCGGGATGGATAGTAGAGTATGTGTGCACCGCAGCTTAGCCTTTGGGTGCTTGTATTGTATATTTATGATGTGAAAATATACGGTTAAACGAGAAGGAAATTAACTATGTTAAATTGTGAGTATAGTTATGGTAATTTTTATGAAAAGATAAAAGGGGACTTTTATCAAAATGGTGTTGTTAATAATTGGGAATCCGGGAATTAAAGTAGAACTCTCTATTTAATTGTTAAGGTTGGAATTTAAACGTGAACCGAGTAGAAGTGTCAGAAACTCTTTAGATAGTTATGAGATAACACATGAATGGGTACAGGAACGTTAGGAGTGCACAGTTAGACGAGAGGTGAGTATCTCATGCGAGAGCACGTCCTAACATGTATTTTGCATATACTGTTTTAAATATTTTTAAAGCACTTGCAGGTTTTTAAAATATCTCCACATTCGGGCTCTGACCCGTTTGCTTTCAAATCTATCTTTTTGTAAAACCATTTTAGGTGCCCAGCCACAAGGTCACCATGCATAGGATTCTCACTCAGATGACGAGCTGTAGCTGCTTGTGGAAGCTACAGGGATTTGCTTTTAGACGATTATATCATTTGGATTCCATACTCAGTATTCCTCAGTTGTAGGGCATGTTTCCCAAATTCTATTAGATACATTTCCATTTCAGTTTTTCAAACTTTGGCATGTATTAATTCAGTATTTTAGTTCTCGTTACTTAGTTCAGTCGTGGAATTTGTAGTCAGGAGTTTTCCTCCAGATTTATTTATATCATGTGTTGGTTATTCTATTATTTCGTTATGGTGAATGGTGTTATTATTCTTCATTACACTTGTTGCATGTTAATCAGACTTTAATTAAAATTTGACAACTTACTTTTTAAATACTAGGTGGTTAGTAATAATAAAAATGTTTTCGACAGTGATGCTATTAATTGAGCCAACTTGGCATTTTGAATTAATTTAATAAAGGAGTAGCTACCCGGTATTTAATTAGTCGGGGTGTCACAGGTGGTATCAGAGCATCAGGTTCTAGTGTCCTTTAGGATCTGAACGGCTTATTATGTTTCCGCTGAGCTTTCTTTGATGTAGAGCCCTATATTTTAGGACTGTTGTATTCTTTTGTATTTGCTACGTTCTTCAGCTATTTTAAGTTTATAACTGCGAACTTATAGACTTTATTCTTATTTCAGAATGCCTCCACGACGTGCACGACGAGTTCCCAGGAATGCAACGCCCGAACCCTAGCCAGCTCCAGTTCAGGGCATGATGAACGCCGCTAAGGTTGCAGCTATTGTAGCCCAAGCGGTAAATGCCGCCATTGCCGTAGTTCAGCAGGTACCGCCTCAGGCGCCGGTTTCCGCGCCAGTACAGGCAAATGCATTCCCGTCTGCTTGGGAACGTGTACGTGACGCTTTTCAGAAAGTGCATCCGCCAGAGTTTGCAGGTAGCTCAGATGTGGTAGTCTCGAGCCAGTGGAGGAAGGATATACAGCGGCACTTGAGGATGTATGAGTGCACGGATGTTCAGAAGCAGGTGCTAGCTACTTTCAAGCTAGTTGGATCTGCACTACAGTGGTGGGAGTCTATTACCACCGTAGAGGAGAGGGATACTCTCACTATTCAGGAGTTCTGGGTGCGGTTCGACCGCAAGTACTTTCCGTCAGCTGTTCATACGGAAATGAGGAGGAGATTAATGAGTCTGAAGCAGGAGGGTAAGACCGTGGCCGAGTATGAGGCCGAGTTCACTAATCTGTTGAATATCGTTCCGGATGAGATACCGACAGAAAAGAAGAAGATTGAGAAATTCACCGACGGGTTGACATGGAGGATCCGTCAGCATCTGTTAGGGAACCTTTCGTTGGCCACTTATTCTGATGTGGTTAACGCTGCTTTGTTACACTGCCAGGATCACCGCTTTCATATGGTTGAGGGCAAGAGATCGGGAGAGTCTAGCCATCAGGGCAGGACTGGAGGACATGGTGCTGGTGGAGCACAATCTGTTCAGGGGCAGAGATAGAGTGATCAGGGTTTCCAGCAGGGGGATCATAAGAGGTTCCGTTCAGGGGGTTTCAGGAACGGTCAGGGAGGATTTTGGAATGGCCAGGAGGGTCATAACGGCCATCAGGGCCAGCAGGGTCAAAATGGTCAACATCAGCAGTTTCAGCAGGGCCAGCAGGGCCAAGGGAGGAACGGTAACGGCCACCAGGGCCGGGGACAGCAGGGGCAGAGAGGAGGGAACTTTCCAGGGAAGTGTTTCATTTGTGGCAAGACTGGCCATAAACGCCAGGACTGTCCTGATAGGGGCAGGGCCCCACAGCAGCAGCAGCAGGGAGCTCGCCAGGAGCCACAGAGGCCTATGTTTCCCTCCGCTCTCCCCGCACCGCCACAGATGGCAGCATTGCCACCCATTCCAGCAGTTCCGGCTCAGCAGGGGCAGCTACAGTATGGATGTGTCTATAACGTCCACCAGGCAGCAGTCCCACAGGCACCGCCCGCGATTGAGGGTACGTTTTCTATCCATGGCACTATGGGTCGGGTACTGTTTGATACGGGGGCTACACATTGTTTTATAGCTACACATTTCGCGAAGCTGTTAGGGTTGTTAGCCACCGCGGAGAGCACAGTGACGTGTGTCTACTCACCATTGGGGAATGGGTCACTTATATTCTTTATATGTCGGGGAGTGGGGGTAGAGGTTGGTGGTTTGGTATTACCTGCGGACATGTTGGTATTAGATATGCATGTTCACGATGTGATTATCGGTATGGATTGGCTCGCTGATTATAGAGCCATGATTGATTGCTTCGGTGGGAGCATTATTTTTGCCATTCCGGGGCAAGAGATGTTTGTAGTGGCGATGCCTCGCCCAGAGGGAGGCTCGACCGCTCATTTATATTACCTTGAGGAGGATACCTCTAAGGAGGTTGTGATTCCTTTAGATTCGATCCCAGTTGTTAGGGAGTATTCTGATGTGTTTCAGGAGATACCAGGCCTACCCCCCAGTCGAGAGATAGACTTCGTTATAGACTTGTTACCAGATACGAGACCTATAGCACGCGCACCGTACCGTATGGCTCCAGCTGAGATGAGGGAGTTACGAGATCAGATTGAGCAGTTGTTGGGTCAAGGGTTTATTCGGAGGAGTACTTCACCGTGGGGTGCCCCTGTGTTGTTCGTGAAGAAGAGAGATGGTTCACTGAGATTGTGTGTGGACTACCGGGAGTTAAACAAGGTCACGATACGGAACAAGTATCCGTTGCCTCGAATCGATGACCTATTCGACCAGTTGAGAGGAGCTTCTTGCTTCTCAAAGATTGATTTGCGATATGGTTACCATCAGTTGCGTATCAGGGAGGAGGACGTCTCGAAGACTGCGTTCTTATCAAGATATGGTTCTTACGAGTTTCGGGTTATGCCATTTGGGTTGACCAACGCTCCAGCAGCGTTTATGGACTTGATGAATAGGCTGTTCAGGGATTTCCTAGATCAGTTTGTCATTGTCTTTATCGATGATATTTTGGTTTATTCCCAGACTGAGGAGGAGCACGCCGAGCACTTGAGGCAAGTTTTGCAGACACTGCGGCAGAATGAGTTGTATGCAAAATATGAGAAGTGCGGGTTTTGGCTGAAGGAGGTTCCGTCTTTGGGGCATATTATTTCCGACCGGGGAATATCGGTTGATCCGGGGAAGGTATCCGCGGTGAGGGAGTGGGGACATCCCATGACACCGACGGAGATCCGTAGTTTCTTGGGCTTAGCTAGATACTACAGGAGGTTTATTCGGGGTTTCTCCACGATAGCGGGTCCCATGACACATCTAACTCGTAAAGGTGTGCCGTTCATTTGGAGTGATGCCTGTCAGTTGGCATTTGATGAGTTGAAGGACAAGTTAACCTCAACACCTGTGTTAGCATTGCCGAGACCGGGAGTTGAGTACCTTGTTTACACCGACGCGTCCTTACAAGGACTTGGAGGTGTACTGCAGCAGGAGAGTCAGGCCATAGCTTATGCTTCCCGTAAGCTTAAGCCTCACGAGAAGAATTACCCTACCCATGACTTGGAGTTAGCGGCAGTGGTATTTGCCCTTCGTATTTGGAGACATTACCTTTTGGGGGAGAAGTTCCGATTGTTCACGGATCACAAGTCCCTACAGTACTTATTCACGCAGAAGGAGTTGAATATGCGGCAACGGAGGTGGCTTGAATTCGTGAAAGATTATCAGTTCGATATCCAGTATCACCCGGGGAAGGCTAACGTGGTGGCAGACGCGTTGAGCCGTAGACCGGTAGAGGAGGTGGCGGATGTGTGGAAGGCCAAGTGGAAGGAATTGGGACACCAGGATGCAGTGGCCCGATCATTCATGTCTGTGATGACTGTTACACCGCAGATTGTCACGAAGGTAGTGAGGGCACAGGCAAACGACTCGTTCTGTCAGGAGCAGATAGTTCGATTATTAGCAGAGGGAGCCGAATCCTATACCGTTAGCTCAGACGGGGGACTACGCTTCAATGGGAGATTGGTGGTTCCGGAAGGGGAGGAATTGCGGCATGAGGTGATGGCAGAGTCACACGGCTCACGGTTTGCGGTACATCCCGGAGGGGATAAAATGTACCAAGACATGAGACGTCAGTATTGGTGGAGCGGGATGAAAAGAGATATTGCCGAGTTTGTTTCAAAATGCGCCACTTGTCAGCTCGTAAAAGTGGATCATCAGAGACCGGCAGGACTGCTACAGCCGTTAGAGGTCCCGATGTGGATGTGGGAGAGTATCTCTATGGACTTTATCACGGGATTGCCTACGTCGCAGAGAGGTCACGACTCCATTTGGGTAATTGTGGACAGGTTGACAAAAGTCGCTCATTTTCTACCCGTAAGGACAGACTACACTGCGGGACAGTATGCCCAGCTCTTTATTGCAGAGATAGTGAGACTTCACGGTGTGCCCTTAAGTATCATGTCTGATCGAGACAAGATATTTGTTTCACGATTTAGGGAGAGTTTTCACCAGGCCATGGGCACGGAGTTGCGGTTGAGTACGGCGTACCACCCGCAGACCGATGGGCAGACCGAGCGCACAAATCAGATGTTGGAGGACATGCTACGTATGTGCACCATTGATTTTGAGGGTGGATGGGAGCAGTACCTTCCACTGGTGGAGTTTGCTTACAACAACTCCTACCAGTTCACCATTGGCATGGCTCCATTTGAGGCGTTGTACGGTAGACCTTGCCGTTCCCCAGCATGTTAGTTGGAGGTGGGGGACAACAAACTACTTGGGCCGGAAGTGATTCAGGATACTTCGGCAAGGATAGATTTGATTCGGAGTCGCATTCGGGTAGCCAGGACAGGCAGAAGAGCTATGCTGATGCGAAGAGATTTTTCAGAGAGTTCCAAGTGGGGGACCAGGTTTTGCTCAGAGTATCTCCTATGAAGGGGATTATGCGTTTCGGGAAGAAAGGGAAGTTGGCACCGAGATATGTGGGACCATTTCCTATTATTGAGCGGATCGGACCGGTTGCGTATAGACTTGGGTTACCGGAGCATTTACATCGGATTCACGATGTGTTTCATATTTCCTCGCTTAGGAAATATCTTAGAGATAATTTGGCTCATTCTCTCATTGCTGTGGAAGACATTGATCTCCAGCCAGATAGCTCCTACGAGGAGGGGCCGATTGCTATTCTGGACCGAAGTGAGCGGAAATTGCGGTCAAAGATAGTTCCGTTAGTGCGTGTTCAGTGGCGACATCATAATGTCGAGGAGTCCACATGGGAGCGCGAGGATGAGATGCGCGAACGTTATCCAGAGTTATTCTTACCAGGTACTTTCTAGTTCCGAATTTCGGGACGAAATTCAATTATTAGGGGGGAAGTATGTAATACCCCGTATTTTCTGTAATATTATTTTTGGGGATTAATTGAATTAAATGTTTATTAATTGGAAATTAATCCGGATAAAAATATTAACGAGATGTGAGTTAGTATTTAATTATAATGTGTATATTTGGCATTATATGAATATTGGTAATATTGAAATTTTCGTGAGATTTAAATACGGCAATTTGGGAAATTTTGTTGAGATGCGTGGGACCGCCGCGTCATGGTATTTTATTATCTTATTAAAAAGTGAATTTTAGTTCCATTAACCGTATGGTCGTTTTGAGTGCACCAACGCGTCCGGAAGGGTCGAGATAGTCAGAAAACACTAGCCGGGGGTTAAGTTTGGGTCCCGGGGCATTTTTGGGCCATACCGGTAACTTATAGGGGTATTTTGGTAATTTCAGAAATTTGGGAATTAAAAGTGACGAAAATTGGAAATAGAAATCTGACTTCTTCTTTAACCCACTAAACCCACTAACTACACTAAGAGACTTAATGGGCTACGGGAGAAGTTGAAATATAATTCCAACTTACCAAAAACCAAACACACCTCCATCACCTCCATTGTCTTCAACCTTGGGAAGAACTTGTAGAGAGAGAGAGAGAGAAGGAAGAAAATTCTGCAGAAAGAGAGAGGGAGAACAACTTAGCTTTCAAGATTCAACACCAATTTCAGAGAAATATTAAGGCAAGTGGTTTAAACTCATTTGATTCAAGCTATGCTTTTCCATGTTTAGGAAATTTTCGAAATTGATTTTGGAAGATAATTTAGACCCATAAATTGGAAGTTAAAAGCCATGATTTATGTAGGAATTGCATGTAGTGATATTCTGGACGAATTATATGTTCTAAACAGAACCTTTGATGATTTAAAAATGGAGTTAGAAGAAGTTTATTGATGTTCTTGAATGAAGAAGAATTCTGGAAATTTTTTATATAGTTTTGATCTAAACTAAGTCTTGGAATGATGAATTATGGAATTTGGAATGTTAATACTGTTGTAGGATGTTAGTATGATGATATTGTAGCCTTGTCTTAGAGTTTCATGCTTAAAAATGGTGTTTTGGGATGAATTGGTAACTGCAAAACGAAGCAGTCCGTAACCAGACCTGGTGCGTTCGATCGATCGATGTTCTTCAGTCGATCGATCGACCACCATCGATCGATCGAAGGTAAAGGTCGATCGATCGACATTCCCAGAATGAGTAAAGTTTTTCCTTAATTAAATTTTAATGAGGTTAATCCTTGAATGATATTATTGGAGACCTTGTGAATACCCTTAACCTTAAGGAAGACCAGTAGGCATGATTATGAGGTTGGACTTTAATTGGAATTTAATTTGAGGAATTATTCTAATTTAATGAAATTCGATATGTGAGATAATATTTGGGTTAATAGTGCAAATTTGAATAAGTTGATGAAATAAGGTTTGGGGCAGAAGTAAAGACCTTAGGTATAAAGATGTTATATGTGGGAATAATGGGAACTTAATAGTCTATTTGAGATAGGTTTTAAGTTTAAGAAACTACGACGTGAGACGTGTCGATAATTTAATTTCTATATTATCGGAACACTTGAAATATATGAATTTGGAATAATGGTATCAAGATGTAGAGTATAACTTTATTAATATCGAGATATCTAAGATGTGTGAATGCTTAGTATATAATTTTATGTGTATGACATACCTACCATACTTGCTATCACGGGAAGTTTACGTTCGCTTAGGGCCTTCTCATCCTTGTGTTGCCCGGATTTAGATTGGTTAGCTCGATGAACATAGGTCATAGAAGGACTTATTGGGATGTTAATAAGTCTGCTGATCGTGGGAGCGTAGGTATGTGCGTGACCCATGTGATGGTGACTGTGTTCGCCTCCACTATTTGTGATGTTGTTATCTGAACGATTCCTGAGAGATTCGGAATGCGTGACCCTTATGTACGTGATGTACCGGGATGGATAGCAGATTATGTGTGCACCGCAGCTTAGCCTTTGGGTGCTTGTATTGTATATTTATGATGTGAAAATATACGGTTAAACGAGAAGGAAATTAACTATGTTAAATTGTGAGTATAGTTATGGTAATTTTTATGAAAAGATAAAAAGGGGACTTTTATCAAAATGGTGTTGTTAATAATTGGGAATCCGGGAATTAAAGTAGAACTCTCTATTTAATTGTTATGGTTGGAATTTAAACGTGAACCGAGTAGAAGTGTCAGAAACTCTTTAGATAGTTATGAGATAACACATGAATGGGTACAGGAACGTTAGGAGTGCACATTTAGACGAGAGGTGAGTATCTCATGCGAGAGCACGTCCTAACATGTATTTTGCATATACTGTTTTAAATGTTTTTAAAGCACTTGCAGGTTTTTAAAATATCTCCACATTCGGGCTCTGACCCGTTTGCTTTCAAATCTATCTTTTTGTAAAACCATTTTAGGTGCCCAGCCACAAGGTCACCATGCATATGATTCTCACTCAGATGACGAGCTGTAGCTGCTTGTGGAAGCTACAGGGATTTGCTTTTAGACGCTTATATCATTTGGATTCCATACTCAGTATTCCTCAGTTGTAGGGCATGTTGCCCAAATTCTATTAGATACATTTTCATTTCAGTTTTTCAGACTTTGGCATGTATTAATTCAGTATTTTAGTTCTCGTTACTTAGTTCAGTCGTGGAATTTGTAGTGAGGAGTTTTCCTCCAGATTTATTTATATCATGTGTTGGTTATTCTATTATTTCGTTATGGTGAATGGTGTTATTATTCTTCATTACACTTGTTGCATGTTAATCAGGTTTTAATTAAAATTTGACAACTTACTTTTTAAATACTAGGTGGTTAGTAATAATAAAAATGTTTTCGACAGTGATGCTATTAATTGAGCCAACTTGGCATTTTGAATTAATTTAATAAAGGAGTAGCTACCCGGTATTTAATTAGTCGGGGTGTCAAAAACCACGCGAAACTTTAGCCGTACTTCTTCAATTATGGATAAACATCGATCTGGTAAGAAGCTTCGTACGACTTGTGAGCATTATGGTTGGGTTAGGGATACAAAGGACAAATTTTATATCCTCCATGGATACCCCCCAGGGCATAGACTTCATAAAACTCCATTGATATTGCTGGTGTCAAATGTCCCACTACTGCCAGCACTATGATTTTCACACCAGAGCAACACCGTCAATTGTTTTCCATGCTCCAAGAAGGTAGTAAACAACCCCAAGCAAGCCTCGTAGGTAATGCCTTATGTTGTTATGGTCTTATCCAAAAATCTTGGAATGTAGACACCAGTGCATCAGATCATATGATTTTTTATCCAACCCTTTTTTCTACTTCAACCCATACATCAACTATCCCACCCATTAAACTACCCAATGGAAGTTTTGCACACTAGTTTCACATGTTGGCACCATTCATTTAACACCACTTATTCATTTGCATAATGTTTTATGCATTCCCTCTTTTGGTTTTAACCTCATTTCAGTCGGGAAGCTCACCTCTTCTCTATCTTGTTCTGTTATTTTTTCTAAAAACACTTGTCTTTTTCAAGACCTTTCAACGAAGATGACGATTGGAGTGGCTAAAGATAATGGAGGGCTATATTTGTTTGACCCTCTTTATAGTCAAAACAATCCTTCTTTCATTAATATGGAAGCTTTTGATGTTTAGCATTGGAGATTAGGTCACATTTCAATAAAACGTTTGAACCTTTTATCGAGCATTGTTGGTAATATTTCTTTAGTGTCTAATTTTCCTTGTGATGTATGCCCACGTTTCAAACAAACTAGACTTCCATTTCCCACATGCACCATAATGTTAACTGAACTTTTTGAACTTATACATTGTGACATTTGGGGAGGGTCAAAACACCTTCTTCTTTTGGGGCAAAATATTTTTTGACGATTATTGATTATTTTTCTCAGTGTACTTGGGTTTTTCTAATGATTCACAAATCTGAAGCTAAGACTTATCTGAAGAAATTTTTCTCTCTTGTTCACACTCAATTTGGTTGTAAAATAAAGAAATTGAGGACTCGTAATGGTCTAGAGTTTTTTTCACGAGAAATTTCACCTTTACTACTAGAACATGGAATTATTCATCAACATAGTTGTGTGGACACCCCACAACAAAATGGGGTGGCTGAACGAAAACATCGCCACATTTTGGAAGTTGCAAGAGCACTTCGATTTCAAGCTCACTTACCCAAATCTTTTTTGGGGGAATGTGTTTTAACCACTGTTTATCTCATTAACCGTGTACCCACACCATTGTTGTCCAATAAGACACCATATGAGCATTTATTTCAAGCGTCACCAATGTATGATCACTTACGTATTTTTGGTTGCCTATGCTATGCACCTACTCTTTCTCGCCAGCGTGACAAATTTGATTCACGCACCCGAAAGAGCATCTCCGTGGGATATCCGTATGGGCAAAAGGGATACCAGTTATTTGACATCCAAATAAAGCAATTCTTTATTAGCCGCGATGTCGTATTTCATGAAAACATATTCCCATTCCAATCTGTTCCTGAACCAACCAAAAATAATCATATAGTTTTGCCATTACGAATTCCTGAATACCATAAACCCCTCGCTACCAAATCTCAAATAACACCACCCCAATATTTTACCCAACCTCGGCCCATACCCACCCCACCATTACTGACCTATAGTCAACGGCATACTACCCACGCTACTATACCTATTACCGAGTCCCCTATACAACTTCATAAACCAAAACTACCACAAAATTTTGTTCAACCAATACATTCCGATCAACCCCTTCAACCTACATACAACTCTACTCCACAATCCCCCCACCTCCAATAAATCGAACCTACACCACAACCTCATACAAATAGAGATAGCAAACGCCCCTCTTAGTTGCGTGATTACCATTGCTCAAGTTCCATGCTCCCACGTCACTTCGAAGCAACTTCATTGACTGGTCCTCAAAAGGGTAATCGTTATCTTCTCTCAAAATTTGTTTCATATGCTGGTTTATTTGATTCTCACCATCAATTTGTTCTTGTTGTGTCTTCTATCAAGGAATCTTTATCTTTTTTCACAGGATGTTCTTGATCCCAATTGGTGTGAAGCCATGTTAAGAGAATTTCAGGCTCTTGATCATAACAAGACGTGGTCCATTACTACATTGCCTACCGAAAAAATACCGATTGGATATAGATGGGTTTACAAAGTCAAATACTATTCCAACGGCGCTATCAAACGTTATAAAGCAAGGCTCGTTGCTAAAGGTTATAATCAAAATGAGGGATTGGACTACTATGAAACCTTTGCCCCTGTTGGAAAACTTGTTACAGTTCACTGCCTCATAGCAATTGCTTCTAATAAAAATTGGTCACTCCACCAATTAGATGTACAAAATGCTTTTTTACATGGTGACTTAGATGAAGAGGTTTATATGTCATTCCCTCATCGATTCTCTAAAAAGGGGGAGCAGCGTGTATGAAAACTCCACAAGTCATTATACGACCTCAAACAATCATCGCGATAATGGTTTGCTAAGTTCTCCAATGCTCTTCTTGATGCTGGTTTTACACAATCTAAGTCAGATTATTCATTATTCACCCGGCACCACAAGACTGATTTCACAGTTGTGTTAGTTTATGTTGATGATATTATTGTCACCGGCACTAATGCATATGCTATCAACTCCCTAAAAGCATTCATCCATCGCCATTTTCACATTAAAGACCTTGGCCCTTTAAAGTTTTTCTTGGGCATCGATGTTATAAGGTCTAACCAAGGAATTTGCATGTCTCAACGAAAATATACCTTAGAAATTTTAGAGGATGTTATCTTACTCGGTGCTAAACCGTGCCTTTCTCCTTTGGAGCTAACACTCAAACACACCAATTTTGAGGGAGATCTCCTTAATAACCCTTTCGCTTATCGAAGAATAGTTGGTCGGATATTGTACCTAACCATCACTTGGCCAGACATTTTATACTCTGTTAACATCCTAAGCCAATTCATGACCACACCACGACGACTACATCTTGATGCTGCTATGCAGGTTATTCAGTATCTCAAATCCTCTCCTGGACAAGGGATTTTTTTCCATCTCACAACCCTCTCCATATCCAGGTTTATTACGACTCTGATTTGGCTGCATGTCCCGATACAAGAAGATCCATCACTGGATATTGCACCATCCTTGGAAAGGTTCCCATTTCCTGGCGTACCAAGAAATAACAAACAGTGTCACGTTCCTCTGCTGAAGCAGAATACTGATCCATGGAAGCAGCCACTTCTGAAGTCATGTGGCTTTGTACACTCCTACATGACTTGGGTGTATCCCAAATGAATTCCACCTTGTTATTTTGCGATAACCAGGCTGCACTCCATATTGTTTCCAATCTTGTGTTTTATGAACGAATGAAACATATCGAAATCGATTGTCATTTTGTTCGTCGTAGGATCAAAGACCGAACTATCGTCCCATCTTATGTTTCAACAAGTTTACAATTGGCTGATTTGTTCACGAAGCCTTTGGGATGAACATTGCTACGATCCTTCCTTGTCAAGTTGGGAGTTCTTAATATTCACACTCCAACTTGAGGGGGTGTGTTACGGTTCTCTCATATTTAGCTGTCTCACCTTAGTGTACAACTGTTACTTTCCACTTAATGTACAACTGCTACTTCCACTACTTCTGTACAACTGCTACTTTCTGCTACTTCCCATTTTTTATTCCTGCAATCAAGGAATTATGTTTTGTATCAAATTGTTTATTCCTGAAAATAAGGAATTATGTTTCCTTATCAAGTTGTATATATAGACATCCAAATTAATGAAAACTACCCCAAAAGTATGTTGTATAAAGGTTGTTTCCTGTAATCTAGGATCAACCACATTATCTCCCCCCCAAACCCTCCAGGCATATAGATTGCATTGAGGTAACCAGAAGCCTGAATGAAGAAACGACAATGCATCATGGTAAATATACGTATATATACACAAGTGTGCATGCGCGCAAGTGTCTGTATTTGATTAGTCATAAAATCACACTCATCCATGAATGTCAAAATGTCTAAATTCATTATTTCAAAACTTATATATATATATATAAGATTAAAAGTGGTACAATGAAGACACACACACACACTCACAAATCATTTAACAATCTTGGCATACCTCAAAAATTCATGTGCATCTTCCTGACTTCCATCCTGAATCTCGTAATTCATACTCCGCATATGCGAAAGAATTCCACTGGGACACAGAGGGCCTCCATTTTCTCTCAACATCATCACATGTTTCTCAAGTTCACACATGAGACACTAATCTTTCACGCAACCGAACATGCATTTAATTAATTAAGGAAATTAAATATGCACCCAAAGAAAAATTCAGGAAGTAAAATAAATAATCACTGAAAAAGGCAATCATAAATATATTAAGGGAACATGAAAAAACTCAATTACAGGCTCTAGAATGTGATCTACAGAGCAAAAAGATCATCAGAGGCTTTGTCCAGATCAAACACTGCAACAAAGCATTCGCCTAACAGCTGCAAAATAGAGGAACAATAACAACAACAACAACAACAACAACAACAACAACAACAACAACAACAACAACAATAACAACAACAATAATAATAATTACTCCCTCCATCCCTAATTAAGAGTCCACGTCTTTATTTTGTATAGATTAAGGATCCACTCAATCAACGGCCAAAACTAACTCTAGTTCATCATCGTGGAACTTGGTTCGTTGATTATGTCCAAAAAAGAGAAGTGGACTCTTAATTTGGTACAACCCAAAACGGAATAGGGGACTATTAATTTAGGATGGAGGGAGTATAATAATGGAATTCTAATTCAAAAATTTGGTGCACAACATAAGTGCAGGTGCTTCGATATTTTGTGCTAAGTGAGGAAATAGAAGAAATTAAGATAGTACATGTTCCCACAATTTACAAGGCCTTTAGGCGATAAGTCAAAAACTTCATACTGAAAGAATTTCGCAAATTTCTCATATGGAAATAGCATCTAAGAATTCAATGAAAATATCATTAATGCAAACTTTCTTTTTACATCTCAAGGTCCAAAAAATTAATTGAATTTGTTCATCTAGCAATGGGTGTCCTTGAGGTACATATAAACTTAACAAAAGCAAAAAAAAAACTTCTCCCACTTACATGTGTTGACTAAGTGATATATGTTTAATTATTAGGTTAAAATGATGAAGAAGAAAAAACTCTGAACTATTAAGCGATATACGAATACCCCCTATACTAATAATAAGCTCATAAATTGAAAATTTTGCGAATACCTCTGAAGTGTTGCTAGTGATATTTGTAAATTTTAGAAAAAGTTCAGGGAATTTTAAGCAATATTAATAGTAAAGGGTTTTCACAAATGGCTCAATGGTTTAGAGGGCTCTTGCATTTTTTCTTGTTTATTATATATGTGGTGTTTCTAAAGTTCAAATGTGGATGCTTCAACCTACAAAAGTGGATACTGAGCTTTATTTTCTTATGCCTAAAACCATTAGCTTCTAAACAATCTAATCTCCCAGGTTTTGATGACCTTGTCAAACCAATCATCTTCATGATTCGTTTTCCTATGACCCCATTGCCTCCCTGTGGAGGGATTGTATCCCTTATTCTGGAAAATTCTTCATCACAACTACATAAGAGAAAACGGATATGCTACCGATGACACCAATAAATAATGATCCATGGTACTTACTTGACTCATATGCAATTTGACCCTTCCTATCCATATCCATATCTGATCATGATGCTTCGCTCAATGTCTTCGCTGCAGTTTTTGGTGATTTATAGGTTTTGTTCCCCACAGAATGTGATGCACTTTTATCTTTGATTTTCTTCATTGAGGATCTTTCTTGCAACATTGTTTCATCATTGGAAGTAATTGCCTCCCTAAGTAAGTTCCCTCCATCTATTATCTAAGTTTCAATGTTGACATTTTTTTCATTAATTTCGTCTTTTAAGGTCATAGTGTCACTTTCTTTGAACTACAGCCAACAAATAAATAGAAATTATTAGAAATTAACAAAAAGTTCAGAGAAACTAATATATGTCATAATTTTTTAAAGGGATATTTTGATTTTTACCTCCACTTGTGTTCCTTCCAACTTTTGCATCCATCCACCACTACCTCGGGCCACGGCTTCTCTGAAAATTTGGTGTACATCCCCACAAGCGCCCCTAAAGACCATCAAGTGTCAAGAAAAGACGCTCAAAAACTGATACTGATGAGTTTTAGTGACGCTTTTGGAGGTATATATCCAATTTTCAAAGGGCGGAGGAAGGAGTCAGAACAAAGTGGGAGTGAAAGTCAAAATTGCCCAATGGTGGAGGATAGGAACCTTATGTCTTATATACGTTTCCTTTGATGAAGTATTATCCGATGAGGTGGAACAGGTAGCCCTATTCCTAGAAGCTTCTTCATAAGAGTCTATTATAATTCTATCCTCTCTTTGTGATGATTCTCTTTTGGATTTACGGGGATGATTCTTGTCGGTAGATCTTCTCTCTGTCATGAGAACTCCAGAAGTGTCCGTTGTCATATAATTAGAATTAACAGAAGCAATTGAGCTCAGGACATGAAGATGAATTGTATCCTCTAATGGAGGTTTCGGGTGCCTATGCTTCTTAATATCATATCTCAAGGATTGCAATTCATGGTCATGGAGTAATCCCTTTCATTAGCAGGCTCTTCTTTTGAATAAGATATAGGAGATGAGATGGTGTTGTTGTATTCCAACTGGTAGCACTCGTGTTTGTGAACTTGCCTCCAGTGGATTATCTGGCACTTCCAGAACTACATACATTATTTTTTGAGAGATCCAAGAGAAAACGTTCAGAAAGGACCAGTATTGTCACGCAATTAATTCAATAATGTTTTGTGGGTTTGAGAACAGTGTATGCTGTATGGATGGGTACCCTTGGATGAAATATGAGAAGACAGAAAAGAGCATAAAACAATTAGATATTTTACACATTGAGGATTTTATTTTCAGATTATGTTATTTGACTATTTCCCTTTTAGTTTGGATATGGTTGGATTTGATTGGTACACTATTGATTTAAATTCAAAGTTTAAAGTCAATTATTTCCCTCCCATATATTCTCTTTACCTTCTTTCCATATTTCATCCCAAGGGACCCAAGGATACAACAGTGTCTTACGCGTGTTCCCATTTTTATCTTTTCCAGTACCAATATTTCAGATTGAAGAAGGCTTCATAATAAATAAGCATAGAACAAAGAACAACTATAACAAAATATTTTAAAGAAACGCATCTAAAGGATCAGTTAGCTTGGCACATTTTGAGTTTCAAGCTCTAAAATAGAAAAAATGGAAAATATGTATATATACCTCGGGCTTCACTATATTAACACGCTTATAAATGATACTTAGTTCAGTCCACAAATGACCCTGCGAAACCATTAAAAAAAAGGCAAACATCATGCTATCAAGTTGAGAAATTTCTTCATAGCCGATATTTATTTTTTATAATTATTTAATCGGTTAGAGAGCTCTATTAGGTGCCATATACTAAGTGGATGCAAGGAGTGCTCAAGGCAAACCACCAATTTGACATAAGAAGTGTAGAATGGGACCTCAGTGTTCCTAGCTACGACATTGTTCCCCGTCTCCGGGGGACTTATAAGAAGTTGCGGTTTAGTAGGCCACAAGAGAGTCTAGACATGGTGCCGCAGGGTTGCTTATTCCAAAGAAATATTATCATTACGCATAAGTCCATTAAACAACGTATGTCTTCATACCATTTGCATGTCAACTAGCAAATTATTCTCACTATGAAGAGAGGAGTGGATATTGTGCGTCACATAACCCTCAACATAGGACACGTCACGACTATGTTTAGTATGGCCCAAATGTACCCTTTAAATATCGATAACTCCTTTCCTCATTGCTCTTCGACTTTTGGGCTCAACCCATTTTAATGACACTATACTCTAGTTTTATTCCCATATCAAACTTCTATTTTTTCTATTGGAAACAAGGAACCTTTATTATAGATGAAAAGATACAAGCTATAGAAGACTGGCAATACAAAAAACTATAATAGAGTCAAAGAGAACAACCAATACAAATCTGTGCAAAAAGATCAGAGAAAAGGAATAAAATAATAAAGCTACCACTATTGAAGCACTGCTTCCCCTATTCTGAAACTATCCCAAGCATCAAAATCTTCTCAAAATTCGACTCTCACCCCAGCAATCAGCCAAAAGCATCCCAACTTTAACACACATGCAACCCAATTATTCATAATGGAGGAAAAAGGGATTCCTTGAAACAAAATGAGGTCTAAACTCATAACAAAGCATAACATATGATTATTACCATATTAGACTTCTCTTGAGACACTTTCCAATCTCCTTATAATTGTATTCCACTCTCACTTTCTAACCCACTCTACATACAGAAATGCTTACACCCCTCATATGGGTCTTTATATTCCCTCTCGTCAGGGTTGCTCTATCCTCACCTCTCTCTCCTCCACCAAACACATCTCATCGAGTCTATCCCATACGGCATGTACGAACTACAACATCAATATTCATTGCGGGAAATTCACTAACTCACAACCTTTTACACTTCATGTGGACGATTCTTATAAGAAAATGTTGTGAATGAAGAATTAGGGGTTATTTTTAGTATTTTTAGGGTTTTATTATATTTTTGTTATTTTTTTTTATTTCCTTTATTTGATGTATTTTATTTTATTAGTTGTTTGTTTAGTATTTAGAAGAAGGAAGGTTAATTGGCACTTAGGGATATAAATGTAATTAGATACTTAGCTTAGAGGCCAAGTAACCTCCTTCTTATAAATATCCCTTATGTAGACTCATTTGGGTCATTCTTCCATTTTGAGATATTGATTAGAGAGAGTTTGAGAGAGAATTATCTTTTCTTGCTCCCATTTGACGTCATTTATGTCAATTGGTATCAGAGCCTAGTCACTCCACCCGGTTGTTGTTGTAAAAAAACAAAAACTCGTAAATAACGTCACCCTGGGTTCAAGAAAGGATGAGCACCTCCGACAAAAACTCTTACAATCAAATCTTGGAGGCCTTCAGCCGATTGACAGCCCGGAAGGATATATTCATCGACGCTCGCCTACCTCAACCACCACCCACCACTATTAACCCTAACCCTAGCCCCCAAAACCCTACCCACGCTTCTGCAACTCATTTCACACCCCTGCCCCAAGAAAACCACTTAACAGCCCCGGTAACAACCTAGCTACCCTCGACAGCCACTTCCATCCACTGACAAGGGCCACACCCTTGCCCGTTCATAAGAGAGTTCCCTGCAGCCAGCCACAACCTTCGACAACAGGTTGGCAGCCTCAACAACATTTTACGAGGGTCGATAGAGAGTTAAATACCTTCGGGCACCTTTTTTTCTCTTCGGCCAGCATCACAATCTCCAGAATATGCCGGATTGATGCTAGAATCTTGCCCATACGCAACAGTTCACTCAGCAGCTAGTTGCGACTGCATATAGCCTTTTGGTCACATCCATAGGTCTTCTTCGGTGCTGATTGGAGCACCACAACCCTCGATGGGTGTCAAGAACTTGTTGCCGACGCAACAGATGCCCAGAACTGTCCTCACAACCCCGATTCAAGGCTACACACGTCCGGTTGGCTTTCTTGATGTCCCGATGATGAGTCACACTCCAATTCGGAGCTCCGTTCACCCAAACATCACCACCAAAGGTTGTTCTGTCTATTTAATGCAGCCCCACTCCTCTGTAGCACAAAATACACAAATCGGAGTGTAATCCACCCATTTCACGATTCAATATCCACCAAAAATACAAGAAATTAACCCTGCCATTCAAGAACCGGTGTTTCTTTACCCCCGACCCATCCAAGATCCAATCAAAACTAAGAAAGAACCATTCTTCCGGAAATTCAATCCCACCTCAACCCATTTTACCCAAACCCCTTAAGATCAATCCCATTAAGATTTTGATCAAGAAACCCTAGGGTTTCTACTCTCCCTTGTCCAAGAACCCACCCAAACAAACCCTAGCCTCTCCATTTCTCATCTCTTGTTTGTAAACCCTCAACCACATACCCCACCCTTCGAAACCCTAAGTCAACGCACCCCACCCCTCGAAATTTATTAAGAACCAATCAAGAACCCGACTTCCACAAAATCTCTCCAATTTCATCCTCTTTTTAATCCAAATCCCTCCTATACTAACCAATCATTCTTTTGCCCTAGACGAAACCTACCAAGATGTGCAAGAACTAGGGTTTAACACCAAACCCTTGGTTTTTGACCCCGGTGGTCGATATTTTTTTTGATTGATTGGACATGTGTGGCGTGAGGAAAAAGATGAAGAATGATGCAAGAATTGAAGAGTCTTCCTCAAATTTTCAGACATTAAATTTTGACCCCTCAAGTTTTGCCTCTTCTGCAAATTTGGGACATTTTTGCATTTGACCTCACTTTTAAAGCTCGAGGATGAGCTTTTTCGAAGGCGGATAGAATGATGTGAATGAAAAATTAGGGGTTATTTTTAGTATTTTTAGGGTTTTATTGTATTTTTGTTATTTTCTTTTGTTTCCTTTATTTGATGTATTTTTTTTTAATTAGTTGTTTGTTTAGTATTTAGAAGAAGGAAAGTAAATTGGCTCTTAGGGATATAAATATAATTAGATACTTAGCTTAGAGGCAAAGCAACCTCCTTCCTATAAATACCCCTTATGTAGACTTATTTGGGTCATTCTTCCATTTTGAGATATTTATTAGAGATAGTTTGAGAGAGAATTATCTTTTTTTACTCCCATTTGACGTCATTTAGGTCAGAAATTGTACCCATGTTGGATAATGAAACTTCTTAAGCATCCCACCGCACATGTCGTGCCTACTTCTTGGGCCATCAATAACATGTAATGGGTGTTCAAAAATCTTCAACATTGGCTATGATGTTTTTTTAACATGGAAGGGTAGAATAATAGAAATTGAATTTAAGGTATATTATATTAGTGAAAACTATTGTAACCTCTATCATTGTTTTCGGATTATTGCACATGCTTCTCCTTAGTTAAAATTAACAGGATCTCCCATGCCATTACGGTTTTCTAAATAGAATGAAAGGTGTAAGAAAATAATAATTACGCACACACACTTTACTCGATTACAAAACTGGCAAATGGGAAACGTTTGTACAAAATAAGGTACGCCCTCCTCATTCTTCATAATATTATCCTTAAAACAACCCTAGAACAGAAATCTACCTCAACTTCCACCATTCCCACCATTGCCACACATAATCATTAAAACGATCTACAACCAAATCACCATTACCATCTTTTTAAGATTCCATGCCCCCACATGGTTACATTCTAACCATTATTTGAGAGGGAGAATTGATAAATCTCATAAAGGAAAGAATGATTGAAGTTGATATGGGTATGCTAAAAAAATGGTTTTTATTTGTTGGTGACTAGGGAATTTTTCGAGTTTAATTTTGCTCGCAATGAGGGTGTGTCGCCAATGAAGATATTGGTACTTCCCTCATTGAATGGCGACTGAGCTAATACCCCTTCCTACGTTGTCCGTAGATGATTTTGAAGCTTTAGGAAGTTCGATCAATTATCAATCAAATGGAAACACATTAGCAATTGATCATCTTATTCCGTGAACAGACTCAATTATGATATTAGTATCCCCCAAGCTCGACCTACAATTGACTTGAGAGGAAATAATAAGAATAAGAGAAGGACAAGTCCACAGTGGCCATCAATTTGAATAAATGAGATAAATCAACATAAAAACATGCATACGGACAATGTCATTGACGAGAGAGAGATGACAGGTGGAATTTGATTGTCACGTCCATCTCTCATGGTGTGTCTTCTTCTTAATAATTTTTTTTTCTTTTTATAAGCAAAAAATATCATCAATAAAACCTCAAAGGGCCTAGAACCCAAACATACATGATGTATACAACTCTAGAAAACAGAAGTTGAGTATCCATTAAAATAAGGTTGCACTCACAAAACAAAACATCATTAGTCACCTAATACGAGAGCACCAAGAAATTGTTTGTATATGATGTAAACTACACGTCAAATGCCCAAAACAAAACAAATACATCTAGAGAGAGAGAGAGAAACTAAGAATGTCTTATATTAAAAAATGGAGAAGTTCCCCTCAAATGAGGAGTACATGGGTTGATGTTGGCCTTTGGTCAATTTTTTGTCATTTTTGGTCTTTCTTTTTATTTTTAGTATTCATTGTATTTTTCCTTTTGCTTAGTATTTAGAAAAGGAAGGTTATTTGCTCGTAGGGACATAATTGTAATTAGATTCTTAACTTAGAGGCCACAAAATCTCCTTGCTATAAATACTCATTTGTAACCTCATTTGAGTAATTCTTTCATTTTGAGATATTGAGATTTGAGTGAGTTTAGACAAATTTATCTTTTTTTACCCCCATTCGGCGTTATTCACGTCAATTGGCATCAGAGCCTAGTCGGTTCTACCCATTGTTGTTGTTGTTGTAAAAAAAAACTCATAAATAACGTCAAGGTGGGTTTAAGAAAGATGAATACCTCCGTGACAACTCCTCATGATCCAATCTTGGAGGTTTATCAACCGACTGATGGCCCGGGTGGATGAGATCGACGCGCAAATTCCTCCACCAATAACCACCACTGACCGCCCTCGCACCGCCCCAGCAACATCTCAAAAATCTAAATCTATTGCTCCCAATCAACCCATTCAACACCCCTACCATAAAAAAAACCTAATCTCACAAATCCTAACCCCATATACCTCTAAGAAAGAACTACCACCGAAGATGGCGCCCCACCACAACTCACCATCCGTGACATACAAATCCCACCAAAAGTAGGACCTGTCCAAAACATCCCCGCCCAACGCTGTAATCATCTTCTGACATACGCCAAAACCAAAACCATCAGTCCCGACCCCGATCACCATCCAACCCTCCGTACATCACCCTCCAACCACCGGGTACAACCTCCGAAGTCGATCGCACCAAGAACACCGCCAATCCGACTCGAACGGTGCATTGGTGATAATTGATGGCCCGCTTGCCCAGAATCAACACTTACGGCATCTGGACAACCCTAATGAGGGTCAACCACAATCTTCGGGCCATTCCAAATATTTTTCGGTAAATTCTTCTCCATTATGTGTTCAAATGGAACCCCCCATGATCGGAATGTACCCTCTGACAATTGTCAAGATGATCACTTACATTCGGCACACAAAGGGTTCAAATCCAATTCATCCACAAGCAAAGGTAACAGTTCAGCTGTCAAATGAAATCTACATGCTTTTTAACCCAAATGTTGAACACCAACCCGTATAATTTCAACCCTTACACTTCTCCAATACTCTCACCTTCCAAAATCCCCACACACCTCCCATATAACCTCCTCACCCACCCAAACTATCGACACACCACCATGTACCCTCCCCACACCTTCCTCTACCATGAATTCTTGTCCCTCCCCATTCACCATCACAAAACCACCACACTTACCTTATCCCTCTTTAACATGACCATCCCTTACATTATATCTGCATTTACCCTCACCATTACCACAAAAACACCTCGAACCTCAACATCTTCCCTCCATTCCCGTAGTTACACCCGCTCCATGCACCGCTACCCACTCCATATATCCTTCCCCACTGTTCCTCCTCCATCTATTCTACACACATTGCCTCCGCCCAGTCACCCGACACATGTACCCCACCCTGATTATACATGGGATGCCCGCCCGTTCCATCCATTCCGCACCCATTAAGTCACATGAATGGATACGGGAGTGGATTGTCCTACCCCCACATGATGGCCCACCTTCACCCCGACCCCACTCCACTCTAGAGTTTGAGCCTCCCCCTCCTACTGAGTGGCTCACCGATGTCTCACCTTTTGATTTTCTGGGTTCGAAAGTCACTCCATATGTACCTCTCTGTGAGCGGCATTGTTTTTTGTGTTATCAGAAGGGGCACCAGATAAACTATTGCCCCTACCCCCAGCTGTTGGTCCCTGCCCCACTTCCTTCCCCACTACGAGAGGCCATTCCACCTTATATTCCTCCTCCACCCGCCCCTTTACCACCACCACCACCACCACCAGCTCCTGATCCTCCTCATTAATTTACCACCTCAGAGATGACCACAGAGAGCTTTACTTCTCGAGCCTTCTCAAGACTATGATGACCTAAATGAGTATGCCTTGGCCCTATAGAGTGGTGACACCATTAACCACTTGGCACTTCAGTTACTATCGAGGAGTATGCATGGAGACATGCTGGTAGATATCCCGATGTTTGATGGACACCTACAGCCCAATGAAATTGTTGATTGGCTTATCGCTATAGAGAGGATATTTGAGTACAAGCGATTGAAAATCGCTAGAGTGTCCGGTTTGCGGCCACCAAATTTCAGGGCTACGTGAGTGTTCTTGAGGTCCAGCCTCTTATATAGTCTTCGGTAGAGATTCATGCGCGATTGATGACCGCTTTTGTTCCCGCTACTTACGAGCGTGATATGTTTTTACGGATCCAGTCTCTTTGGCAAGGCACTACAGTCTTAGACTACAGCGAGCGCTTTCATCTTCTTTGTACTCGTGCATGCCTAAGTGAGAATGAGGAGCAGGGTATCAGTCGATATATTCACGATTTTCAGAGCTATATGCAGAGCGATCTGGATTTACGTGACATCACCTCCTTTTTCAAAGGCGGTGGAGTACGCCACTAAAGTCGAGTCATTCCATCAGTCTTCTCCTCCACCTCGTGGCCGCTCTACACTAGCTCCTCCAGCACCTGTGACTTCTCTTGCTCTTGTGATCCCATCTACATCACCTACTTTGAACCCCATGTTCCCCCTACTGCACCCACTCATCATGTATCATTCAAATGTTACAATTGTGGGGTGATTGGCCATAGAGCCTCAAGTTGCTCTCTTTCCCGCCGTCGTGCCCTCCTAGTTTCGGGTGATCCTGAGTATTTGGAGGAGACATTGGAGACTCCACCCTAGCCTGCCCTCATTACTATCCTCGATGGTGACACTGAAGTCCTTCCCCTCTGAGTTCGAGGAAGAACTCTTTCAAAGGGGGAAAATGATGTGAATAAGGGACTTTTGTCATTTTTTATCTTTCTTTTATTTTCAGAATTTATTATAATTTTCATTATGTTTAGTATTTAGAAGAATGAAGGTTATTGGCTCCTAGGGACATATTTGTAATTAGATTCTTATCATAGAGGCCAAACAACCTCCTTCCTATAAATACTCATTTGTAGACACATTTGAGTCATTCTTCCATTTTGAGATATTGAGATTTGAGAGAGTTTAGAGATATTTATCTTTTCTTGCTCTCATTTGCCGTCATTTACGTAATGAGTATTTATAGGTGGGATATTACTTGCTAGCCAAGTTATTACCTAAATGACTAAAGAGGACAAACATTAACAAAAATATACCTAATTAGTCCCAAATATTCTTGGAAACCAATTAAAAAACTAAAAGGAAATTAATTAATTAAAATAAAAGAAAAAACTAATAATAAATATTAAAAAGACGAATATGCCCTAATATGAGAGGTAAATTGGAGTATCCCGGGTCGAATCAATAATGCGTGCCAAAATTCTGTCCAACCATACCACACGAACAAATATTTTGTTACGATTTATTAGAGGTAAAAATAATTTTATCAAAAATTTTTGGGCTCAAATAAAATATTTTTCATCACATTAAAAATTAGGGGTTGGCCACATTTTTTTTATCCCAATAAAATCAATTTGTGACTTATTACGCCTCAACCCAAGTGACTTGTCTTTTAAAATTGTGCCAAGACTAAACAAAGCCCGCTCAAACAACCCACTCTCTTCAAAACACTTAAAGCCCAAGATCCCACTTAAAAATGCAATCTCATCCAAATAAACCTAGTTTCTTCCTTATCTTTAAACACCCCCCAACAACGTTAGCACCCAACTCAGCATCCAAAGTTAACGTCGGAGGTTGTGTGATCGCTAAATGTGACGAATCGCTTCACCGGAGGACGAAGTTACTTCCGACATCATGAAATGGGGTTCTTCTGGTTCTGGAAGTTGCGATTTGCTACAGCCGACCACTGGACATTCTTCTACCTTCTTCAGACCTTCGTTCGACCCTATTTTTCTTCGGTGCAGGTCGGCGTTGACCGGAGAGGGTCGCCACTCCTGTGAGGGTCCAAATTTGATCGAAAAGTCCTAGGGAGTGGCAGGAACTTCATCCTCACACTGGATCTTCATCTGGGAGGTTAAGAGGAGGTCGACCTGGCCGAAAATGGCTATTATCAGTGCTGGATGAGAGGAGTTGATGACTGGTGGTTTTTTATGGCTCCGACATGGGGTTTTGGCCTTTGGTTTGCCCAGAAAATGAACTGGCCGAGATGAAGGGAATGAAGAAATGATCGACAAAACGTCAGAGGGTGGTGGCTTAGTCGGGGGATGTTGGGACAACCCCAAAATTCTTGGAAGGGGTTATTTTTGTTGTTTGGGGGGTTTTGGGTGGTGTCTTCAGATCTAGGATTTTGATAGTAAAGTGGTGGAGTTCGTGGTAGGATAGTGGCATAAAAATGAGGGGACAAGGGGGTTTTGACATGAGGTGGTGCTCTCCCACAATAGTGCTTCCTCCCCCTCAGGCCGTGGTTCATACACCGTAACAATTCTTTATCGAAAATTTGATCGGTCATGGTGATAGGTGGTTGAAATTTGGTGATGAGGTGTATGAGGGTGTCAAATTTTTTAATGATTTCATCACATGTTTACCTCCATTCTTGATTATTTTTTCTCAATTCTTGATTAATATCTTCTTGATATCGATTCGATTTCTTTGAGGCCATTAAAAATATAGTGTATGATTTGTTTATACTCTATACACCAATATAGCCGCTCTGATACCAATTTGATGTAAAATACATGTCTAAGGTCCAAAACAAAATAAATACAAATTCTAGAGAAAGAAACTAAAAATGTCTTATAATAAAAAATGGAGAAGCTCCCTCAAGTGAGGAGTACATGGGTACTTAACCCCATTTTCATAATTCAATGTTGCTTAGAATGGTAGAAGCATTCATTTGCACACAAAATTTGATTCGAAATTCAAGCACTTCGATTAGCTTTTGAGATGCTATCGATGATATTGAGGAATAATAAACTTGATTCAGGTAGTGTTTGAAGCCTAATGTTTTTATATTTGAAAATTCATTATTTTTGTTTAATACTTCGAAGTTATGTAATTTATATAGTGATTGATATATTATTTTTCAGAGTTGTTGGGAAGGATGTTGAATGTTGATGACTGGAGTTTTGGAGAATGAGAGTAGGCAGATGACTGCTTGTAGTTTTGGACACTCTCATCGTGACTATCATTTCTTAATTTTGGATTTATTTTCTTTATTATGCTTTGGCAACACTTTAATGGGTTTTAACTTTTAATCCCTTATTAATTATATGTTGAGACTTGACATCTCTTGACTATGTCTGTTTTGGCCCTTTTTGCAGGCCATTTTTTTTAATTATTATGCATTAATCCATAATGCGTGTGTTGAAAAACATAATGCTGAAATTTTCCAGATTGCCTTATGTATGTGTTTTGGGCCATTCGGTAGCCCTTCTACTAAGGCTAAAATTTTTAACTGCTTATTAAGGCTGATTGTTTTTAACATAATGATAAAAAAATAGTTTGATTCTACTTTCTAGCGATGCATGTGTTAAAAATATTTAACAGGCTATTTTTGTTTATTGAATTGCTTTTAAGAGGTTTTCAAGGTTGAATTTTCAGCATGTTTTAAATAAATATAGTTTTCAATTTGTAATTTCTACCATTCCATTCGAATTTAACAGGTTGCTAAAGGCATAAAACAATCCTTAAATATTAAAAAATAATAAAATATAGTTTTCACTTAGTTAAGTTTGATTCCAACAATAAAAGTGTCAATATAAATTTAGTGATGTTAAAATATGCCATATATGACTTTAACGGTTGAATTCAATATAGGGTGGAAATGTAATAAAATAATATGGCCCAAACAAAACCCAAACCGCAAACCGGTCCTATCCAAAGTCGACGAGCAAACTGAATCGGTTCGTCTAGGAAATACCCTTCAAAACCAAACCAACCGACCCATGCACACTCCTAATAATAGGTGATCCACCATCTCCTCCCATTTGCACAACCAACGTCTACCCACTAGCAACCATTTTCTTCAGGTTCTCCATAGTCAAAATGGCACTTTTCAAAACTGCCCACCCAAGAAAAGCAACTTTTATTGGCGCACCTGTCCTCCACAAGAGATACCCTCCCATATACCTTTTCAGTAGATAATAGGACTTCACATAGAATTTCCCACTCCGACTCCCCCTACCTCAAGCTATCCTCCTCTACCACCAGTTGTGAGGCCTTAGCTAAGAAATCAAAGAATGTATTTCCCTTCTCCAATCCCCAATACTCAAAATTATGTCTAAACTGGGAATCCCACACTAGTTGTCCTCCTGTTACTGCCACATAATCCGAAAACATTCTCTCAACATCCACAGGTAAATATGCAAAGCTCCAAAAATCGATTAGCCAAGATTACAACCTCCCACCAAACATCTTTCTAGAACCTCACTCCCTCCTCTCACCCCCCGCATCAAACGAGATAAACGGATTTTACTACTCCCAGAAAAACCTTCCACAACACAATCGTAAAAGGAGTAATCGAATCCACTTCTCTCCACTCGAGGAGCAATGAAACCACTCGTTTTCATGATCTATCTCCCTCCGTAAAACTCTCCATAACCTATTTCCAATAAGGCCTAAATGAAGATACGTGTCCTTAGTAACATTGCAACATCCACTTAATAAGTTGGAAGAGGCTGTGTTAGTTTGTGGAGAGAGATAGAGAGCATTTGAGTGTGTGTTAAGATTCTTTACGAAGTGTTCAAATTTGGGCTAAGGGAATTTTTGTCCATTTACTCCCAAAAAAAGAGGGAACCCGATTTTGGGGTTTATTTGAAACGAGTTGATAAATCGGGGGTGATTTTTCAGGTATTTTAGTTGAGGAGGGTGAGCGGTAAACTCGAGATAGTTCTAGGGTTTTTGTGTAATTTACCCTAAATAAAATGTATATCAAATACCAAGTCTTTGAGACTAATGATTCACAATCAACAAAATTAAGTCAAGGTTCGAATGTCACGGAGGTTGACCAAGGGGAAGATGATGGTGAATAAGTGTATTATCTTCAATCATGATTTCTAAAACATTTGGATCACAAAACTATCGATTCCAAATCTAATATTGATCGACACTTAGATGAAGGAGTTGATATAGTAGAATGGTGTAAAGTTTACTCTTGTAGGTATCTAATACTCTTTAC
This sequence comes from Sambucus nigra, assembly GCA_949130495.1. Taxonomy (NCBI): domain Eukaryota; kingdom Viridiplantae; phylum Streptophyta; class Magnoliopsida; order Dipsacales; family Adoxaceae; genus Sambucus; species Sambucus nigra. Next base: position 373,391,022 of record OX422214.1, on the reverse strand, counting down.
AATGGCTCGTGATATTTTGGCTACTCCATTATCCACCGTTGCTTCCGAGTCGACATTTAGCACTGGAGGGCGTAAACTCACCAAGTTCGTAGTTCCTTAACTCCCAAAATAGTAGAGTACGCAAGATTGGTTAGAGGCGTCACCAATTCAAATCGAATTTGAAGAGAGATTAAAAGATCTTTCAGGCCTGGAGATTAATATATTATTCCATTCGTGCTTTAAAGTTTACATGCCATGCACTAATATTTTTTCCTTGTGTAGCAGCCGTCGTAGATTACCCCTAATTGGCTCGTGCATTCCCAAATGCCTTTTAAATTATTGACCGATGTAAGTGGTATGTATTGGGTTTGATTTCAATTTTAGTTCAAATTTTATTTAGTAAGTTTATGACGTTATGTTTCAGTTCCAGTCACTATTGTTAAAGGGGCGCTTAGGCTCCACGCTCACCTAGACTTAACATCGGCGTCTTGCCTCACTCAGACAAGGCCCATTCAATAAGGCGAGCGCCTTGTGCACCTAAGCTCCATAATCGAAGTGCGCCTGAGGCGCGCCTCGTTAAATTGTTTTAAATAATGCCACCAATACAATAATGGACCAATGTGTTAATTTTACATATTTTACAACTGAATATGAAAGATTAAACGATTCCCCACCCTAAAACTATCCAATGTAAGTCATTGATTCGTAGTGAAAATTTATCTTTCTCAATAGTCCCTACTTAAGAAAAAGAAATGAACAAATTAAATATCTTAAAACAATTTATATGTTGATTTTGATTAATTTTTTCACACATAGGAGTATATTTTTTTTCAAATATATCAATATCTTTTCTTTTATTGACTATTAGATAATTAAATTGTTAAATAAATTTGATATTTAAATATATTTTTTTTCATATGGTTGTATAAGCTCTATCTTCTGATGTGTCTCTTCATAACTGTGTATGGTAGTCAATTATGCTATTTATTTCAATATTTAGATCATATATGATTTTATTATTATAAATATACAACCCTTTTATTGTTTTATAGACTTAATGACTCATCTCGAGCAGGCGTGCGACTCACGTGGTTCATAGGCTCCATGGGGACCTTAGGTCAGAATTTATACAAGTTATTGAGGTAGTTAAATGGGGTTGTTTGAGATTTACAGGTTCTAATGCAATTTCTAAGTTTAGTTTTAGTTTCATTTATTTCTTTTTTTTTTTAGAATTCAAAATTTTCTTGTTTTCTGTTTCAAATTTCCAAGCTCTGTTCCAATTTGTTTTTTGTTTCATATATTTAGTTTATATTTCAATTTTTCATTATAATTCACATTTTTTCTATTTACAATTAGCCAACTGATCATGGAAATGGAGGACAAGCTGCTAATATTGGAGCCTTTTTTCTGTTCTTATGATATTTATTGACTAGTAAGTAGACTACCGACTAGTGTGCTTGAGAGTTGAAATCCATTGGATTTATTAGTTTGTTCACTCTTAACATTTAACTGTTGATATTTGTGTAGTGGCTGGCACTTGGCACTTAAAACTTAGAAGTAGTGGAATAATTAACCATTAGTAAACACATTTTTTCTTTAAAGTGTTAGCTTAACTGCTAAACCTTGGAAGTAGTGGAATATGTAACCATTTAATTGTTAATTTTAGTGGTGACTCAGTTATACATTTGTGTTTAAATTGAGCATAATACATTGCTTTGGTATTTACTGTTTTTGGTCTATAAAATAGATAGAACTGTGAACATACATGTAGCAACCCAAACAAACAGAGTCATGGTTGGTTTAGTTTGGTTTGGTTCATTACATTATTGGTATGATTATGATTCCTCTAGCTGGATCTCATATCTCACCAAAAAACAATTGGTGTTAAAGAGGAAAACCCTTTATTCTTTTACTGGTTCACTCAACATCATTGTCCGGAGCAAGGAATTTGTTGTACTCTCATTCCAACACAATTACCCAACAAATGACATGAACAATAGTTGAACCCATCACCATTGGCGCTGATACCATTAGTCGGATCTCAAGCGGTTCTTTCAAAGAGTTCCAGTATCACAGAACCGAAGTACATAGGCTTTGGTTTAGGTTTTAGGTATGGAATCGAACAAAACCTACCCATGCTCACCCCTAAATGGAAAATGTCCAGGTTTGATAATCAATGTTCCTAAAAGCGTTTTGGTATGTGTTTGTGTTTGTGTGTGGTGGGGGGTGGAGGATTTTGGGTAGGATGGGGTATGAGAAAGGAAATGGCCCATAGATTATTCTAAAATGTCTTTAGAGGGATATCCACACGCCTTAGCATTTTAGGAAATCAACCACCGAAAGTAAAAATAAGAAAAGAACTATAGTTGGTTTTAATTTGTGGAAAACCGTTTTCATATTCAAAATTCTCTTTTTTATCTATATACTTCTTCAAGACATAAAATGATGTAAATGAAAGAGTTAGTTATTAGAATGGTGTCATTGCTTATGTCATTAAAATTCTTATGCCATGGGTGATGCTAACCTTGGTTCTAGAACATTCTTTTTCTAGATGGGCATCATGAATAATCTTCTCACTGTATCCTATAAATACATGTATTGCCCAATTTAGTAATTCGATTATCTATTACTGAGAGATTCTTGATCAAATTAGTTTATTCTATCTTTCGTTATGCGAGTGAGTATACATCATAAGAGCTTGCTTCTAGCTATACACACTCATTCTTTACTCAATTACACAGTTGAATAAACTTTTTTTCTTTTTGAAAAAAATAGATAAATTAAATCCAAATTTAGGAAATGAAACATACCAATACCGAATAGATTTTCATTGGGCACATCGGGTTGTGGCTGGACCATGTCATCTTGCACATTCATGGGTCTTATTATTTGATAAAGGTACATGCGTAATAACAATAATAGACATGACTTATGCTTTAAAAGCTTCTTCAGCAGCCAACTGAGAAACCAAACTTATCCTATCTTTCTTCTTTGCAGCCTCACTCCATTTCCCTAGTAAGATGTAAGCAATAGGGGGAAGCACGACCAAGACCAGAAACAGAGCCGAAATATCATTTTCCCTTGACTGAAGCATGTCCCCACCAGCATACTCATGTCCGTATCCGTATAAATTAACTGCCTAGCAGAAGTACCAAACTCAATTCCACTAAATCAACTAAATGAAGCCGTATCCGTATTACTTAGGTAGTGATTTGGAAATTGTGGTTTTAAGTGTGTCACGGGTTCCTTAATCAAGGGTAGTTATTTAGATAATTGGGGGGATATAAGATCTGATTTGATGGAAGAAGTCATAGGACACAAAATGTAGTATGAAGTTATTTTTGGAGCATGGTTTCATGATACCATTCTTTCACTATTGAATAAGTTTAGTAGCCCGTTGTGTCAGAATTATTAATTTCTTATGCCCGAGTGTGACAATCTAATTGCACAAGTTTATAATTGTGTATATATTTTTATATCACCAAAACAATGTCTAATGTTGTTTCCTTTAAGAAATAAGCCAGAAAAATTCTCGATATTTGTTGAAATGGTTCCTATTTGTAATAGTCATTATGTTATTCTGAAGTTGAGTCATAAACGCCTAATGCCACCGCTTGAAAGTTATTGACATAGTAAATCCCTTCCTGAGGCCCAACCCTGAATTGATGAATACGTCAGAACGATCACAGAGTTTGAGAAGCTTCATCCATCAAATGTAGCTACCCACACTGCTCCAGTTGATCTTACCTAATGAAAGTATATTAACTATGTATTTTTTTTACAAAGTTTTAATTGGTGGTGTATTTTTTAGGAGTGGATGATGTACACATGTCAAAGTATTTTTTGTACAAAGTTTTAATTCAATATAAGTGGATGTTACAATATAATTCAAGACCAATGGTGAATGAATGATATGGGTTTTTTTGTTATTTGTTATTGTGGTGACAATTAAACTCAACACAAAATAACAAGCAAACACAATCACCAGAATAAGTAAAGGACTGAAAAGAATGGTAATCACAACACAAAAATAAGATATACGTGGCTCGACGATAAGGCCTACGTCCGCGATGGTGCTCTCAGTATTTTATTGCTCTTTACTCTGGGGGAGTGTTTACAAATTACATGCCATTTTCCCCAGGCGAGGGGTTTGATATATACATGTTATTTCGGAGAGTGGAGGAGTGAGAATCCTCCACGTTAGCCCACAATCCCTGAAGTATCTCTGAAGAGATATTTTAGGAACTGACTGCGTCAAAACTGAATTGGTTAAGTCGCGGGGCCTCTAGAATTTGGGCCGTGTTTAATTGGACTACTCGTCTGGGCCAAAGTAACAAATTGAGGTACCCACAATTGCCCTTAAAATTTTTGGGTCACAATTTGGGCTCAATAATTTTAAATGATTTGCCTTAATGGAATTTTTTTGATTCGTGCAGCACTTTAGGACTGAAGCGCCCTTCCCGAACTGATTTAGGCGGCATATTGCCTCGTTTTCGGTGCATCATAATTAAAAAGGTTTAAATAATTTCAGAGAGGTCATTCCCTGAATCTTCGCTTCATATTTCTTCGCATTCTCTAGATTTCTCCAAGATTTCACTATCGATTTCTCACTTCCAGGTCTCGTCTCCCATCTTCATGCTTCTTTCTTATCTCTGTAACAACCCATCCTTTTTGAAGATAATTAAATTCCACAAGTGAGTATAAATTGGAAATTTGAGGAATTTCTCGGAATAGTGATTTTTGGGATTTTCAAGGATTAGATGATTTTCGATGGGTTTTGTATTTACTTTTCGTATTAAGTATATATGTCGAAGTAATTTAATTATATGTTGCCGTTGAGTAAAGCAACAAAGGGTAAGATTTTAATTAAAAAACCCGCAGTGAGAGGTATTGGGTTAAAATTGGGGGTTGCGGTCAAGTACCTCGGATGGGAATTTCGACTGCGCCGTGAGTCTCAGAATGGCCGAGATAGTAAAAAAAGAGTGTCCGATGGTCGAAATTGAGTTTTGGGAAATGTTAGAGTTAAAAGGGCTCGTAATTGAGTAAACGAGTCGTTTTTGGGTTTAAAGGGGTAAAACCCTTATTGCCCCTATATAAGGAGGGAGAGGGGAAAGAAAAGAGAAAGAAAAGAGAGAAGAGAGAGATGAGGAGAGAAAAGAGGAGAAAAGGCAAAACTTCTGCCAAACTTCATAGGATTCGGCTCGAGGTCGTCAGATTTTATCCCCGAGGCAAGTATTTACTTGCTTTATTTACTTTTGAGCATAAATCTCATATCTTAGTTTGCTATTAACAAACCCTAAAGATTTTGGGTTGGATTTTCGTGAATAAAACGGGTTTTCGGAAGTTAAAATGAATAAACTCCAATAATTTTACAATTCGAGAAACTTAGGGTTTAATCGAAATTAATTGTTGGTTTCGGGTCCTAGGATGTTTAGAACCCTTGTTATATGTGTAGATGTTGTTGGTTGAGGTTGTAGAACGTTAGAGACGCAAATAAAAGCTTGGGAGAATCTTTATTGGCCGAAACAGCTTCTAGAAGAATAAGCTGTCCACTGTGATCGATCGATCGAGGGTATAGGATCGATCGATCGAACCATCGATCGATCAAGGGCCATGGTCGATCGATCGACTCTTCAAGAATTTTGACAACTTTTCCTAGTGTTAATTGAATGGGATAAATTCCAATTTTAATTGATTCTAGATTATTTAAGAAAGGAATTAAGTAATCTTTTAAAAGTAAATAGGCATCAAATGGAGGGAATTTATGGGAACCAAGTGAGTGTTTTATATGTGTGACACTAAAACTACATTTTCGAGGAAAATAGAATAATTGATAAATTAGGAGGTTGGGGTTCCTAAAATAGGGTGGGGACCTCTAAATGATTGTTTGGACGAGATGTAGTCCTCGAGTTTGTGGAAAGGAAATCCACAACCTATTTAATTTTAGGGTATTGTGAGTTTATGTTAGGGATTCAAATATCCTAGACTAGCATGGGGTTTATTGGGTTTATTCTAAGGATGTTTTATAGAGGTTAAAGTTCCATATGATATAGGAAGTTAACCTAGAATTAATAGAAGGTAGAATGGTGATGTTTTGGATTATTGCGAGACTAGTGTGAGGACAATTACACTTCGGGTCCTAGGTCATTAATAAAATATGACTATGAGAATAAGAAATGCACATTGTAAAGTTGGCACTTAATCATTGAGAATAAATGATTTTGAGAATGTAAAATATGAATGTTTTCAAATTGCAAAAATAAATGATTTTCGTAAATGATAATTTACGTAAACACACCTCTCTAAATCGCTATCATAAGGGAAGTTGGGCCTGTGAGGTGAAGTCCCCTGGCTAATGAATGCTGGGTGAATATAGTCCTCGGCCATATGAGAGATTATTATATGTTTTTCTGCGATGGTGAGGTAATTCTGGTTGTGGTTATGACTCACCCGCAGGCATATGGCCACTTCCCGACGTCTTGCGTTGTAAGATCCCAGGTTGTCTTGATTGATAGGCCCTGGAAGATGATACCATTTTGGGGCGCGCACAGTGGGGAAACCCGAACGGGCGGTCTTAGAAATGTTATATGATATGTAATATAATTATTCTCAATAATGTGGGACATTATTGATGTTAAAGCAATTTATGATAATGAATTGGCTTTAAATACATCTCCTAGATGGAAGAAGGGAAATGGGATAAATGATTTGTCTTTATATACATTTCCTACATGGAAGAAGGGAAATGGGGACATATGAGAGGAAAAAGCATTTTTATGATAATAAAATTGGCTTTTAAAAACATTTCCTGGATAGAAGAAAGGAAATGGAAAGTTTTGAGATGAAAAATGAAAATTGTATTGGTAAACATTTTGTAAATGAATTATCATTCCGGGAGATATATCCGAAAGTATAACATGATACGTATATAAAGGATGAGTATGTTATGTGTATTTAATTATGAGAATATATATATATCTTTCGTGTACTGAGGGTCTAATGGATCTCGACGATCGACCTTACCGCGTAGTAGTGTATAGGGGGGTTCCTTGTGTGGATTTCGCTTTGGGAGACACACCCCATGCACGAACTTGGCATAGTGTTGAGATTGGGGAGAAGTTTAGCCCATAGTACTTGGTAATAACTAGGGTGGTTAGAAGATGGGTGACGGATTAGTTAGGCAGCGTAGCTTGGCTAGGATGTATAGAGGGATGCGATAGGTGTGCACTATTAGAAGAAAGGTGAGGGGTATCTCATGGGAGTGCGATACCAAATTTAAATATGAGATAAAATATTTTTAAAATAAGGCATTTATGCACTTGCTAAATGTTTTCAAAACTCGGGCTCTGACCCGTTTATCTACTTTTCACTCTTGCTATATATATATATATATATTATATAGGTGTCCAGACATAGGGACGCCTGGATTACACTTCTTTCGAGTCAGACTTCGGCTGCAGCAGCTGTGGATGCATGCAGGTTCTTGATAGACGCTTATATCATTGTAATCTAGATAGGAGGTACTGTATAAACATTCGAGATAATAAACCCAATTGCATTTATTTATTCTTTTTCTCCTTTTAGTGCGGCATTTGATTTGATTGTATTATATTTGAATCGAGTGTTCGGTTATTTTATCTCATTTCAGTTTCATTCATATAGACTGTGTGGATGTTTTAATTTATAGTTGTTTAAAAAGAGTAGTTAAGTAAAATTTTGACGCCAGCCTAATAGGTTATTAGTAATTTAACTTGTTTTCGACAGTGATGCTAAGAATGATCCATATGCGACTCATGTTTTAATTTGATATAGGAGTGATCACCCGGTATTTTATTAGGTGGGGTGTCACAGATGGTATCAGAGCATCAAGTTCTAGTGTCCTTAGGAATCTGTGCGGATGTACTATGATTTCGGCGCTGCTCTCGATTTGATATAGAGCCTCAGGATTAGGATTGTTGATTTCTCTTATGAGATTTCGTTCTCCTGCCATATTATAAGATTATAGTAATCTTTTGCGTGATCGTTCGAGATTTGTGTACTGATCAAGGAAGACGGCAGGAGGTGGGGCTTAGTTGGAGTTATGAGATGAAGCTGGAGACTAGGACCGTGATAGAGGTCACTCCCTTGTGACAATTGCTAAAGATTTTGGTGGCGACTACTCAAGAATAGTAGTTATGAGTACCGCAATACCACTGTAGTAGAGAGTGGTACTAAAGTTAAATTTTCCAGTGAAGTTAAGGGTTCGAAAGGGATCTTACGGACAATTTTAACCGTGAGTCTCCATGATTCAGTAGGAATGAGAAGAATGCAGTTTCTGAATTATTCACATAAGGATCGGCCAGAGGCCGGCAGCAAATAAAGAGTAATATGGAGAAGTGAACCTTGTACCGAGGTGAGGTAGGTGCAATGAATAATGAGTCATTTCGTGGAATGATAGCCTCACTAGAGAAGTGTTGCTAACACTTACGGAGAACGTGTATGTTCGAGGTCCCCATTGGTGGACATCCATCCGGGGAATTTATTAAAATGGGGTTGTTAAGGTCAGTACTGGAATCTCCTTCAAACAAAGAAGAAGTTAGGGGGAATTAGTAAAGTGATTGTCAGGATCACGGCAATGGAGTCCAAGATGCTGATAATTTTATAATGGTTAAGAAGGCCAGTGATGAAAATAATGATGCAGAGTGCGGAGTCGCACGGGTATCCTTTCCCGATAGGAATAAAGGACAAGGTTAGGGTGCCCAGGTGGGGCATTAATTAAAGAGATTTTTTGTTCAGTTAGGACAAGTGTACCAGGTTCGAGAACCAATTGGAGTAGATAACTGCGAAGTTGTTGTTATGAGTTTCACCTCAGAAGGAAGAGGTATAACTGGCGTGGCTAGATAAAGTCGTGGTGTTCGTTATCCCCAGACTCGTGTGTGTAATTTGAGCTTTGTGGCGGTATCGACAACATTATATAATGTAGGTCTATGTGTTTTCTGCGGTAGCGGAGTTTTATTTTCCTTCATTCGCTATAAAAGTGGGTGTTGATATTTTGAATATATATATATATATATATATATATATATATATATATATATATATATATATATATATATATATATGGCTTGTGATACTCGTCTTATATGTTTATACGAGTATGGTAATAAGGTGAGTATAATATGTACAAAGTGATCATAGCGATAGCAGGCTAATGATGGCAAGACTATCGTGTCCACAATTCTAGGATGGAACGGGTGGTTGTTGTGATATCTCACCTGGATACATGTTGAGTTCGCCTTTATTATTATGGGTAGATGGAACTTTGATGAGCACATGTTTCATTATCATGATTTGAGTATGTGGCGACCTTATAGATGTGATTTGAGGTGTGCCGGGTTAATTGTTGGGCTGAGAGTTTTAGCTCATTATTGATTGTGCAAGGACTGAGTTAGTATGAGCACTTGGTGGTATGGCTCCTGGATAGAGATGGGAGTTCAGACCACATTTGGTTGAAAGAGGTCATAGGATTATCCCGGTTGCATATTCGAAAATAACGGACCTCCATGACTGATGAAGTTAAGTAGTAGTGTGTTGGAGGGGTTCCTTGTTTGGATTTCTCTTTGCGAGATGCTCCACGCATGAACCTTAATGACGTCTGGAGTGGAGAGATGTTATAGGATGCGAGGATGATGGTTTAGTTGATAAGTCATATAGTGTGGATAAAACACTATAGACTATGAGCCATGTGATGATGGTATGTTTATGGAAATATTATGCTATGGAAAAGCACTAAAGTGGTCCTCTCACCACAAGTGGGTGGGTGAATTAGGACATAGAGAAATTGATTTGAGGATTATAGTCAGGCCTTGATGAAAAGGAAAATTTAGAGGAAGTATATTTTGGGTATGATAATCGTAACGCTTTTGGAGAGAGTGGGCACTTAGATTAGTTAGATTTTCCTTTTCGCTCAGGTGGGAGGATAGAATAGTAGAAATGCGTTCGTAGGTTAGCGAGGTAGGATTTAGGACGTCCCGCGTATGTGCCTTAGGTCACTATATCTCGATGACCGACAATGCGAGGGAGTAGTGTAACGGGAGGGTTCCTTGTCTGGATTTCGCTTTACGAGACATCCCACGCATGAAACTAAGCAAATGTTGGAAGTTGAGAGAGGCCTTGGGCACTAGGGACATACTTAGGATTATACTTGTTTCGCGTAGGTAGGGTAACTCTTAGATCGTAGCATTATTAGGATGTAAGTTCAATAGAGTTGGTCGCACCAATGTAAGGACAATTGAATTTTGCGGGTTGGGAGGACCCATATGTGAGTATTAAACCGAGGAAAGGAGACCCTTATTTAGAGCGAGTGTTAAGTGTCAGATGTTCAGAATAGATGTGCAGATGTGCACGGGTTAGAAAGGTGTATGGGCACCTTAGCAAATTGGTTTTATATACTGCCTGAAGTAGAAGAGGCTTAGTGTATAAAGTTGGAGTTTATGCCGTAAGGCAGTCACGAATGGGTTTGGAGTGTGTTGGATGGAACGTCGTGCCAAAGATAAGAAAGGACACTGACGAGAGTGGTCGAGCGTTAGAGTAATTTCTTTTGGGGGAAATTAGATATCCAGATTTTGACGAGAGAATGTTTAAAAATCGTGTTTGGACATTAGAGCGGTGACTGTGGGCTTGTCTTTCCACATGGGGCACAAGAAATGATGGGTGCAAGGTGGCGTTGTTGGAGTCACTTTACGACCGTGGTAGCCGTATAGTGCATGGTTGGGAACCATTGGGTGAGTATCGTTCCCCTTGAGGTATTTAGGATTTGGGGCGATCTTAGGTTAGTACTGGTAGCATTGGTTGAATCTGAATTTCGAGGACAAAATTCTGTTGTAAGGGGGGAGTATGTAACAACCCGTCCTTTTTGAGGATAATTAAATTCCACAAGTGAGTATAAATTGGAAATTTGAGGAGTTTCTCGGAATATTGATTTTTGGGATTTTCACGGATTAGATGATTTTCGATAAGTGTTGTATTTACTTTTGGTATTAAGTATATATGTCGAAGTATTTTAATTATATATCGCCGTTGAGTAAAGCGACAAAGTGTAAGATTTTAATTAGAAAACCCGCAGTGAGAGGTATTGGGTTAAAATAGGGGGTTGCGGTCAAGTACCTCGGATGGCATTTCGACTGCGTCGTGAGTCTCGAAATGGTCGAGATAGTCAGAAAAGAGTGTTCAATGGTTGAAACTGAGTTTTGGGAAATTTTAGAGTTAAAAGGGCTCGTAATTGAGTAAACGAGTCGTTTTTGGGTTTAAAGGGGTAAAACCCTTATTTCCCCTATATAAGGAGGGAGAGGGGAAAGAAAAGAGAAAGAAAAGAGAGAAGAGAGAGATGAGTAGAGAAAAGAGGAGAAAAGGTGAAACTTCGGTCAAACTTCACGGGATTCGGCTCGAGGTCATCGGATTTTATCCAAGAGGCAAGTGGTTACTTGATTTATTTACTTTTGAGCATAAATCTCATATCGTAGTTTGGTATTAACAAACCCTAAAGATTTTGGGTTGGGTATTCGTGAATAAAACGGGTTTTCGGAAGCTAAAACGAATAAACTCCAATAATTTTACAATTCGAGAAACTTAGGGTTTAATCGAAATTAATTGTTGGTTTCGAGTTCTAGGATGTTTAGAACCCTTGTTATATGTGTACATATTGTTGGTTGAGGTTGTAAGATGTTAGAGACGGAGATGAAAGCTTAAGAGAAGCTTTAATGGCCGAAACAACTTCTCGAAGAAGAAGCTGTCCACTGTGATCGATCGGTCGAGGGTATAGGATCGATCGATCGAACCATCAATCGATCGAGAGCTATGGGTCGATCGATAGACTCTTCAGGAATTTTGACAACTTTTCCTATTGTTAATTTAATGGGATAAATTCCAATTTTAATTGATTCTAGATTATTTAAGAAAGGAATTAAGTAATCTTTTAAGAGTAAATAGGCATCAAATGGAGGGAATCTATGGGAAACAAGTGAGTGTTTCATATGTGTGACACTAAAACTACATTTTCGAGGAAAATAGAATAATTGATAAATTAGGAGGTTGGGGTTCCTAAAATAGGGTGGGGACCTCTAAATGATTGTTTGGACGAGATGTAGTCCTTGGGTTTGTGGGAAGGAAATCCACAACCTATTTAATTTTAGGGTATTGTGAGCTTATGTTAGGGATTCAAATATCCTAGACTAGCATGGGGTTTATTGGGTTTATTCTAAGGATGTTTTATAGAGGTTAAAGTTCCATATGATATAAGAAGTTAACCTAGAATTAATAGAAGGTAGAATGGTGCTGTTTTGGATTATTGGGAGACTAGTGTGAGGAGAATTACACTTCGGGTCCTAGGTCATTAATAAAATATGACTATGAGAATAAGAAATTCACATTATAAAGTTGGTACTTAATCATTGAGAATAAATGATTTTGAGAATGTAAACTATGAATGTTTTTAAATTGGAAAAAGAAATGATTTTCGTAAATGATAATTTACGTAAACATACCTCTCTAAATCGCTATCATAAGGGAAGTTGCGCGTGGGAGGTGAAGTCCCCTGGCTAATGAATGCAGGGTGAATATAGTCCGCGGCCATATAAGCGATTATTATATGTTTTCTGTGATGGTGAGGTAATTCTGGGTGTGGTTATGACTCACCCTCAGGCATATGGCCACTTCTTGACGTCTTGCGTTGTAGGATCCTTGGTTGTCTTGATTGATAGACCCTGGAAGATGATACCATTTAGGGGCGCGCACAGTGGGGAAACCCGGACCGGCGGTCTTAGAAACGTTATATGATATGTAATATAACTATTCTCAATAATGTGGGAGATTATTGATGTTAAAGAAATTTATGATAATGAATTGGCTTTAAATACATCTCCTAGATGGAAGAAGGGAAATGGGATAAATGATTTGGCTTTATATACATTTTCTGGATGGAAGAAGGGAAATGGGAACATATGAGAGGAAAAAGCATTTTTATGATAATAAAATTGGCTTTTAAATACATTTCCTGGATAGAAGAAAGGAAATGGAAAGTTTTGAGATGAAAAATGAAAATTGTATTGGTAAACATTTTATAAATGAATTCTCATTCGGGGAGATATATCCGGAAGTACAACATGATACGTATATAAAAGATGGGTATGTTATGTGTATTTAATTATGAGTATATATATATCTTTCATGTACTGATGGTCTAATGGATCTCGACGATTGACCTTGCCGCGTAATAGTGTACAAGGGGGTTCCTTGCTTGGATTTCTCTTTGCGAGACACACCCCACGCATGAACATGGCATAGTGTTGAGACTGGGGAGAATTTTAGCCCATGTTACTTGGTAATAACTAGGGTGGTTAGAAGATGGGTGACGGATTAGTTAGGCAGCGTAGCTTGACTAGGATATATAGAGGGATGCGATAGGTGTGCACTATTAGAAGAAAGGTGAGGAGTATCTCATGGGAGTGCGATACCAAATTTAAATATGAGATAAAATATTTTTAAAATAAGGCATTTATGCACTTGCTAAATATTTTCAAAACTCCGGCTCTGACTCGTTTATCTACTTTTCCCTGTCTTGCTCTCTTTCTCTCTCTCTCTCTCTCTCTGTCTCTGTCTCTCTCTCTCTCTCTCTCTCTCTCTCTCTATATATATATATATATATATATATATATTATATTATATAGGTGTCCAGACACAGGGACGCCTGGATGACACTTCTTTCGAGTCAGACGTTTGCTACAGCAGCTGTGGATGCATGCAGGTTCTTGATAGATGCTTCTATCCTTGTAATCTAGATAGGATGTACTGTATAAACATTCGGGCTAATAACCCAATTTCATTTATTTATTCTTTTCTTCCTTTTAGTGAGGCATTCGATTTGGTTGTATTATATTTGAACCGAGTGTTCGGTTATTTTATCTCATTTCAGTTTCATTCATATAAACTGTGTGGATGTTTTAATTTAGTAGTTGTTTAAAAAGAGTAGTTAAGTAAAATTTTGATGCCAGCCTAATAGGTTATTAGTAATTAAATTGGTTTTCGACAGTGATGCTAAGAATGATCCATATGCGACTCCTGTTTTAATTTGATATGGGAGTGATCGCCCGGTATTTTATTAGGCGGGGTGTCACAATCTCTTCATCATCCCTTCTTGCGAATTTGCATCGTCTCAAGCTGACTTTTACTCCGTAAGTTATTCTCATGTCTTCTATTTTCTTTTCTGCTAGAATTTCTTCATATTCTATACTAGGGTTTCTCTTCTCTAACGGAGAAGATAGGCAATAGGTCGATAATTGAGTTTAGGAAATTCTACAACATTCTAAACTGGGTGGACATTGAATGTGCCCCTATTCCTCATAATGTCAGAGACATTGAGGACGATCACTGGATTCATGTTCTTTTGTTATCCCAGGGGGGTCTTTCTTTTCCACCAAATCGTTTATTCTTGCACTTTTTTAGCTACTTTGATATAGTTCCTTCACAGTGCTCGCCAAATGTTTGGAAAATTGTTAATGGCGTGCATAAAATCAATCATCTATATGGCACCAATCTAGGGCTTGCTGAAATCTGCTTATGTTATTCTTTCTCTCGAATAAGCTCTGGTCTTCTTTAGCTCAAGGCCAGGAGTCCTGATAGGGTATTGGTGGTGAACCTGCCTAATTCCCACAAGAACTACTAGCATTAGGGGTTTGTTGCTAGAAATTAGCAGTTCCCTCCCAATATTGAAGGGTCGAGGTCTGGTAGATTTATGATTCATTTTTATGAGGAGGAATACATAGGTAGGCATAGCTCTTATTTTTATCATTGATCCTCTATTAATGCATGCGTTTTATCCTATCTTTCTCTCTTTTTTCTTTTTTCAGTGAAGATAAAAAACTCAGAACCGAATCTTCGCGAGATTTAGGCTGTCGAGCTGGTTAAGGCCTAGAAAATTAGGGAACTCCTAGGTGACAGTGAACATCCTCTATCAGCGGCGTTCCTTTTGAAATATAAGAACAATGGGTCCAGTTTCATTGCGCGACCTGTGGATAACATTCCTAAACTAGACATCACATAAGAGGTCACTACCGACCCAATCCAATTAAACGAGGAATACAACAGCTCTAGTGAGGAGAGTGGAGGTGATAACAGGGGTGGTGCTGAAGGTAATTCTAGTGAGAAGAGCTCTTCTATCCCGGAAGAGGGTTCAGACGTTCAAGGGTCTTCAGGGGATTCAAGTAGCTCCAGCGAGGAAGCTATGGCTCCACCTAAGAAGAATTTGATTCCAGATGATGATGAAGACAACGTCCTTCTTTCTCATCGATCGAAGAAGAAAAAAATAGGGAGAGGGGATGTTACAATCGGTTCCCAGTCTGCTGCTCATGATTAGGAGTGGAAGAAGGAGGAGGAGGCACATGTGAGAGAAAGAGAGAGTCACAGAGAAAAAGAGAGGAAGAAAGATGAGGAAATGAAGAGGGTGGAGGAGAGAAAGAGGGTTGAGAAGGAGAAGAAGGTGAGAGAAGAAGAAAAGAGGAGGTAAGAGGTAAGGACGAAGGAAGGGCAGTGTCTGGTGCCTGTATCTGCTCTTCCCGAAGGGGCTTCTGTTGCCCTTTCCCCTCAGTTGGCTCCGACAGTTCTCGAGAGAGGAGTTTTGCCGGCTGATCACCGGAGGGCGATGGGAGCCGACTAGTTATCTCTGAAGGAAAGTCAGAGGCTAGCCGTGGTAAGATTTCTTTTACTTCTCCGTTATTGCAATATTCTATCAATACTTCCTTTGCTAATATTTCCCTTTTCTCTGTAGTTTGTGATCGATTTCACTGTCTTCTATCGCAGTCGTGATGAGCTGGTGAGGAGAAATGTCAACCTGAATAGGAAAAATAACGAGTTGGAGGTTAATCTAAAGGCTGGAAATGCTTCTCAGAAGTATTTGTATCTCGCCCAGACTCAAGCCAATCAAGCGAAGGAGGCGGCGACCAAGGAGCTTCAAGAGATGAGGCAATACTATGATTTGGTCTACTCGAGAAAGATGGTTATGGTGGTGGATAACAAGGTGCTCGCGGAGAAGGTGAAGAAAGTGGAATCTGAGGCTACCACCCTTAAGGAGAGCTCATAAAACGCAAGATGGGTTGCTGCGTACGAGGATGCTGATGTTCAAATTGGCTATATTAGCCATCTCAACTTCAAGAAGGGTTGCAACAAGGCTATTCTGGCGGCCGAGGTGGATATTGACTCTCCACTCTTTGACGATCACGATCCTGGCCCTAAGCCTGTTATTGATGAGGCACCTGCTCCTACTATCAATGAGGGTGTTCCTTCTATCCAGATTGCTCCTGTTGGTACTCCCCCTGACCAGGGGACAGTGATCGCTCCATCTGAAGGAGGCGTTCTTGCTACCGCAGACAAGGGAAAGCAACCAGCGATCTCGAAGAAAACTGAAGTTTCCAGCTAGCCTCCTTTAGGGAACCCTTTGCATTTTTCACTTTTGTTGTTCTTTCTTTTTTATTGATGATGTACTTAGACTTTCTTTTTTAATGAAATGAAATTCTTTTTTCTTTCGCATACTGCATTCTTTGTCCTTCAATGCTTATATGGTTTGTAGCTGATTGATGTGGATGAGTATAAACCTGCTACTTCTTAACTAGGAAAGATTATTGGTCCTAACACGAGTAATCAAATTTGCCAAGTCTTTGTAAGAATTTTCATGTCTCCTAGGTCGAGGAATCAGAGCTTTAAGCACTACACCAAATCCTGCGAATGGTCACGCCCAGTTGGTCACGGCCCAAGTCCGCGACCAGCTCGTCGCGGACTTGGGCCGTGACCAACTCAATTTTTGGCGTGACCATTTCCATTTTTACACTGAGCCATGGATGCTTTGGAAGTGGTCACAGCCCAAGTCCCTGACCACTGTGCGTCACGGACTTTGGCCGTGACCCAAGGTGTGACCATGTTGGCGCCAAAACCCCGCCAAAATTCCCTCCAACTTGGTCGCGGATGGGTCACGGACTTGGACCGTGACCACCTCATAAAAAAAAAATTGGTCGCGCAAATGGGGTCACGGCTAGGGGCCGAAACCAAATTTTAAAGTGGGTCACGGCTTGGGGCCGTGACCATACCTCATTTGAAGGGCTGTTAGTCGCGCATGGTGGTCAGGGCTGGAGGCCGAAACCAATTTTTGAAGTGGGTCACGGTTTGAGACCGTGACCATACCTCATTCGAAGGGGGTTTGGTCGCTCATGGTGGACTGTTGCTTGAGCATGGTGGGTCACGGCCTAGGGCCATGACCAGTGGTCAGGGGATAACTAATTGGTCGCGGAGGTTGGGTCACGGCTGTAGGCCGTGACCAGGTCAACATATTTAAAGATGATTTACTTACAACGCTACTCAAATTTCTGCCATTCGCGGTTAAGTTTGGACGATTTGGGCGATTTGGGATTTCGTCTATTAGGGTTTTTTGTTGGTTTCATCTAAGAATCGTGAAAGGTATGTGTGTATATGTGTGTGCATTTCGATTTGTTTTGATTTGTGGCAGCTATGTGTGTATGCGAGTGTATGTGTGTGTGTGTATGTATATGTGGGTGTATGTGTGTGTGTGTGAATTTCGATTTGTTATGATTTGTGGCAGCTATTTGTGTGTATATGTGTGTGTGTATAGATTACGAAAATAAACCCTAGATTGTATGTGTGTGTGTATAGATTACGACAATAAACCCTAGATTGTATGTGTGTATTTTTTTTACAAAATAGTATTCAAAACTCTAGACATTATGTGTGTGTATGTATGTGTGTGTATAGATTATGTCAATAAACCCTAGATTGTATATGTGTATTTTTTTTGACAAAATATTATTCAAAACTCTAGACATTATATTTTTTTGACAAAATATAATTAAATGTTTATATAATAAGTAAAAAAAATTACAACCGCCTTATTGTTGGTTATATGTATGCATAGATTTATGTCAAAAAAAGTTAGGGTTTAAGTAAACCTTAGATTGTATGTGTGTGTATGTATAGATTATGTCAATAAACCCTAGATTGTATGTGTGTGTATTTTTTTGACAAAATATGCTTCTCTTGTTTTTTTTTGACAAAATATAATTAAATAAATTTTTTTTGACATAAGAATCGCAAACACGTGTGCACATTACTATAGTGAGATATTGTTGGCTTGGTTGTTGGATACTATGTTGTATTTATTGAATTTATACTAGTGTCGATAAGTGTACATGTTATTAAATTTGTTGGGTGTGTTCTTGATTTGCCTATGAAAAAGTATATCATATATCTTGCGATTAATGTGCATTTTTTACGTTTACGTCAAGATATTATGAGGCTACAACTTGACATGGAACAATACAACTTAATTCTGTTCATTCATATTTTAACTTGACATGTATGCTATAGTTATGTTGATTTTATACAGTTCTGTTTTAGTTTGAATTTTTTTGTGATCAACTTGATTGAATATGTATTTTAAAACCTTCAAATGGCGGCGTAATAATCATAACTACATTGTTTACGTATTGCAAACCTAACCAATTAGATACCACTTCTTCATTACATACCAGTTCTTCATTACACACCAGGTACTCTTTACTTTAACTAAAGTAGTTATATAATTGATATGCATTATTTATTAAATCTTTTAGATGATAGAAGGAGTACGGGATAATTATTGGTTGTTGGCTTGTTGTTGGATAGTATGTTTGAAGGAATATGTGATAATTAGAAGGAGTACGGGATAATTATTGGTTTGATTGTTGGATAATTTATTGAAAATATTTTAGAGGGTGAAAATCCAAAACAACTCCCGAACAACCCTCGTACGGTCCTGTGAGAGGCACCAACACCTCTCACGGGACCAATGTAACTCATAGGAACTGACCGCGCAGCCACGGGACTCCCGGTTTGAGAATAGGAGAGATGTGAAAATGGGAATAAAAATTAGTCCGAGATGAATAGGAGAGAGGTGAGAATGGGAATAAAAATTAGTCATGGTTCGAAAGTTATTCTTGGGTTTGCAATTTGTGACCGCTCATCTTATTCACTTGTCGCGCAGGACCAATGTGACTCATAGGAACCAATCGCGTAGTCACGGGCTCCCGGTTTGAGTATAAGACGCAAATTTCCAAAAAATTAGATTTAAGCATAAAAACATGCCATCGACGGGTGAAAACGTAAAACAACCACAAAACGGTCTGGTAAGAGTCACGAACACCTCGCACGGGACCAATGTAACTAGTAGGAACCGACCGCATAGTCACGAGGCTCCCGGTTGGAGTGTACGACGTAAATTTGAAAAAAAATTAGACTTAAAGCATAAAAACATTCCATCAAAGGGTGAAAACGTAAAACAAACACAAAAAGGTCCCGTAAGAGTCACGAACACCTCGGACGGGACCAATGTGACTCATAGGAATCAACCGCGTAGTCACGGGGCTCCCGGTTTGAGTGTATGACGGAAATTTGATAAAAAATAGACTTAACCATAAAATATGCCATCAAAGGGTGAAAACATAAAACAACCTTAAAACGGTCCCGTAAGAGTCACGAACCCCTCGCACGGGACCAATGTGACTCGTAGGAACCGACCGGGTAGTCACGGGGCTTCCGGTTTGAGTGTACGATGTAAATTTGTAAAAAATTAGACTTAAGCATAAAAAACATGCCATCGAAGGGTGAAAATGTAAAACAGCCTTAAAACAGTCCCGTAAGAGTCACGAACACCTCGCACGGGACCAATGTAACTCGTAGGAACTGACCGTGTAGTCACGGCTCTCCCGGTTTGAGTGTGCGACGTAAATTTGTAAAAAATTAGACTTAAGCATAAAAATATGCCATCAAATGGTAAAAATGTAAAACAACCACAAAACGGTCCCGTAAGAGTCACAAACACCTCGCGCGGAATCAATGTAAATCGCAGGTGCAAACCGTGTAGTCACGGGGCTCCCGGTTTGAGTGTACGACGTAAATTTGCAAAAAGTTAGATTTAAGCATAAAAATATGCCATCGAAGGATGAAAACCTAAAACAAACACCAAACGGTCCCGTAAGAGTCACGAACACCTCGCACGGGACCAATGCGACTCATAGGAACAGACCGCGTAGTCACGGGACTCGCGATTTGAGTGTACGACGTAAATTTGTAAAAAATTAGACTTAAGCATAAAAACATGCCATCGAGGGGTGAAAACGTAAAACAACCACAAAATGGTCTGGTAAGAGTCACGAACACCTCGCACGGGACCAATGTGACTCGTAGGAACCGACCGCGTAGTCACGGGGCTCCCGGGTGAGTGTACGGTGTAAATTTGCAAAAAAATAAACTTAAGCATAAAACCATGCCATCGAAGGGTGAAAATGTAAAACAACCTTAAAACGGTCCGGTAAGAGTCACAAACACCTCGCACGGGACCAATGTAACTCGTAGGAATCGACCGCATAGTTGCGAGGCTCCCGGTTGGACTGTACGACGTAAATTTGAAAAAAAATAGACTTAAAGCATAAAAACATGCCATTAAAGGGTGAAAACGTAAAACAAACACAAAACGGTCCCGTAAGAGTCACGAACACCTCGCACGGGACCAATGTGACTCGTAGGAATCAACCGCGTAGTCACGGGACTCCCGGTTTGAGTGTATGATGGAAATTTGATAAAAAATAGACTTAAGCATAAAAACATGCCATCAAAGGGTGAAAACGTAAAACAGCCTTTAAACGGTCCCGTAAGAGTCACGAACCCCTCGCACGGGACCAATGTGACTCGTAGGAAGCGACCGCGTAGTCACGGGGCTCCCGGTTTGAGTGTACGACGTAAATTTGTAAAAAATTAGACTTAAGCATAAAAAACATGCCATCGAAGGGTGAAAATGTAAAACATCCTTAAAACGGTCTCGTAAGAGTCACGAACACCTCGCACGGGACTAATATAACTCATAGGAACTGACCGCGTAGTCACGGGGCTCCCGGTTAGAGTGTACAGCGTAAATTTGCAAAAAAATTAAACTTGAGCATAAAAAATGCCATCGAAGGGTGAAAACGTACAACAAGCACAAAACGGTTCCGTAAGAGTCACGAACACCTCGCACGGGACCAATGTGACTCGTAGGAACCGACCGCATAGTAACGGGGCTTCCGAGTTGAGTGTACGATGCAAATTTGCAAAAAATTAGACTTGAGCATAAAAACATGCCATCGAAGGGTGAAAATCTAAAATAGACACTAAACGGTCGGGTAAGAGTCACGAACACCTCGTACGGGACCAATGTGACTTGTAGGAACCGACGACGTAGTCACGGGGTTCCCGATTTGAGTGTACGACATAAATTTACAAAAAGTTAGACTTGCATGCCATCGAAGGATGAAAACATAAAACAACCTTAAAACGGTCCCATAAGAGTCACGAACACCTCGCACGGGACCAATGTAACTAGTAGGAACCGACCGCGTAATCACGGCGCTCCCGGTTGGAGTGTAAGATGTAAATTTGTAAAAAATTAGACTTTAGCATAAAAACATGCCATCGAAGGGTGAAAACGTAAAACAGCCACAAAACGTACCCGTAAGAGTCACGAACACCTCGCACGGGACCAATGTGAATCGTAGGAACTGACCGTGAAGTCACGGCGCTCCCGGTTTGAGTGTACGATGTAAATTTGTAAAAAATTAGACTTAAGCATAAAAAACATGCCATCGAAGGGTGAAAATGTAAAACAGCCTTAAAATAGTCCCGTAAGAGTCACGAACACCTCGCACGGAACCAATGTAACTCGTAGGAACTGACCGTGTAGTCACGGCTCTCCCGGTTTGAGTGTGCGACGTAAATTTGTAAAAAAATAGACTTAAGCATAAAAACATGCCATCAAATGGTGAAAATGTAAAACAACCACAAAACGGTCCCGTAAGAGTCACAAACACCTCGCGCGGAATCAATGTAAATCGCAGGAACAGACCGTGTAGTCACGGAGCTCCCGGTTTGAGTGTATGACGTAAATTTGCAAAAAGTTATATTTAAGCATAAAAACATGCCATCGAAGGATGAAAACCTAAAACAAACACCAAACGGTCCCGTAAGAGTCACGAACACCTCGCACGGGACCAATGCGACTCATAGGAACAGACCGCGTAGTCACGGGACTCGCGATTTGAGTGTACGACGTAAATTTGTAAAAATTAGACTTAAGCATAAAAACATGCCATCGAGGGGTGAAAACGTAAAACAACCACAAAATGGTCTGGTAAGAGTCACGAACACCTCGCACGGGACCAATGTGACTCGTAGGAACCGACTGCGTAGTCACGGGGCTCCCGGGTGAGTGTACGGTGTAAATTTGCAAAAAAATAAACTTAAGCATAAAACCATGCCATCGAAGGGTGAAAATGTAAAACAGCCTTAAAACGGTCCGGTAAGAGTCACAAACACCTCGCACGGGACCAATGTAACTCGTAGGAACCGACCGCATAGTTGCGAGGCTCCCGGTTGGACTGTACGACGTAAATTTGAAAAACAATTAGACTTAAAGCATAAAAACATGCCATCAAAGGGTGAAAACGTAAAACAAACACAAAACGGTCCCGTAAGAGTCACGAACACCTCGCACGGGACCAATGTGACTCGTAGGAATCAACCGCGTAGTCACGGGACTCCCGATTTGAGTGTATGACGGAAATTTGATAAAAAATAGACTTAAGCATAAAAACATGCCATCAAAGGGTGAAAACGTAAAACAACCTTTAAACGGTCCCGTAAGAGTCACGAACCCCTCGCACGGGACCAATGTGACTCGTAGGAAGCGATCGCGTAGTCACGGGGCTCCCGGTTTGAGTGTACGACGTAAATTTGTAAAAAATTAGACTTAAGCATAAAAAACATGCCATCGAAGGGTGAAAATGTAAAACATCCTTAAAACGGTCTCGTAAGAGTCACGAACACCTCGCACGGGACTAATATAACTCATAGGAACTGACCGCGTAGTCACGGGGCTCCCGGTTGGAGTGTACAGCGTAAATTTGCAAAAAAATTAAACTTGAGCATAAAAAATGCCATCGAAGGGTGAAAACGTACAACAAGCACAAAACGGTTCCATAAGAGTCACGAACACCTCGCACGGGACCAATGTGACTCGTAGGAACCGACCGCATAGTAACGGGGCTTCCGAGTTGAGTGTACGATGCAAATTTGCAAAAAATTAGACTTGAGCATAAAAACATGCCATCGAAGGGTGAAAATCTAAAATAGACACTAAACGGTCGGGTAAGAGTCATGAACACCTCGTACGGGACCAATGTGACTTGTAGGAACCGACGACGTAGTTACGGGGTTCCCGGTTTGAGTGTACCACATAAATTTACAAAAAGTTAGACTTGCATGGCATCGAAGGCTAAAAACATAAAACAACCTTAAAACGGTCCCATAAGAGTCACGAACACCTCGCACGGGACCAATGTAACTAGTAGGAACCGACCGCGTAATCACGGCGCTCCCGGTTGGAGTGTAAGACGTAAATTTGTAAAAAATTAGACTTTAGCATAAAAACATGGCATCGAAGGGTGAAAACATAAAACAGCCACAAAACGTACCCGTAAGAGTCACGAACACCTCGCACGGGACCAATGTGAATCGTAGGAACTGACCGTGTAGTCACGGCGCTCCCGATTTGAGTGTGCGACGTAAATTTGTAAAAAATTAGACTTAAGCATAAAAACATGCCATCAAATGGTGAAAATGTAAAACAGCCACAAAACGGTCCCGTAAGAGTCACAAACACCTCGCGCGGAATCAATGTAAATCGTAGGAACAGACCGTGTAGTCACGGGGCTCCCGGTTTGAGTGTACGACGTAAATTTGCAAAAAGTTAGATTTAAGCATAAAAACATGCCATCGAAGGATGAAAACCTAAAACAAACACCAAACGGTCCCGTAAGAGTCACAAACACCTCGCACGGGACCAATGCGACTCATAGGAACAGACCGCGTAGTCACGGGACTCGCGATTTGAGTGTACGACGTAAATTTGCAAAAAATTAGACTTAAGCATAAAAACATGCCATCGAGGGGTGAAAACGTAAAACAACCACATAAATTAATCCTCAATTTATGGTGTTTGACCTTCACTTCTGCCTGGTCTTCAATAAAGACATTGATATCCTCTAAAAAACTTTCAAGCATGCTCTAGTGGGAAAGTTCTCTCCTGGTAGGTTATCGTTGGAAGTCATACAATAGGTTTTTCAGACCTTCTACCTCAAAAACTTCTTTCAATATTGGACTTATTGATAACAAACACGTCCTCATTCGATTAAACTCTGATGAAGATAATTCTTGAATGTGGTTGTGTGATACCTGGTATGTTGGTCACTTTCCAATGAGGATTTTCAAATGGACTCTTGAATTCCAATCTGATAAAGAGATAAGTATATCATCAATTTGGATTTCCTTCCACAACTTCCCATTCATTTTTCTCAAAATCATCCCTTTTTTCAATAGCTCAGCTTATAGGTAAACCCTTAAACCTTCACTCTTCAACTCTGGAGATCAATAGACCTAGCATTTCCCATGTGTGTGTTGAAGTAGACTTTACAAAAAAAAAATCCAAATAGAGTTTGGATTGGTTGTGGTAATAAGGGGTTCTAGCATGAGGTAATTGAAGAAAATAAATCGAAATATTGTAATAATTCCTCTAGGAAAGGACATGATGAGGAAACTTGCATTTTTTTGATTCAGAATCTTGATTATAACCCAAAGAATGGACATAATGTGAGGCCAAAGAAAGTTATTCAGTGGTATGAAAAGAAAATCATAGAACCTACCCAAAATAGTGCAATAGTTAGCATAGAGGAAAACATGGAAGAAGCAAGACATGATGGTTATTTAGAAAAGGAGAAGACAAAGGGCAAGATTGAGAAACTATGCAACCTGAACACTGCCCTTTCCAATGAGAAGGATTTAGCAGAGAAAAGTAATGGAGAGGGCTTTGAAGAAGACAAGACTGAGGACAAAATTGAGGAAGAAACCATAATTAACAAGGCTTTGTGTAACAAGGTGAGTCAAAAAGAGAACCCAAATAGCCTACCAGTAGAGGAATGGAATAACACTAAATGGTAGAAGACATCCATCAAGATTCAAGTCCACCTAAATAAAATTCAAGATAAAGTCCTAAATAGAGAAGATGTGCAAGTTGTTGAAGAATTTTCTTTATCCCCTAAAGGAACAGTTATTCCAAAATATAAAAAGAACCAAGCAACTAAGTCATTATATCTCACAGATGTAGAAGATGAATATGCTCACCACCTGCCTTTCATCGAGGAACTCTAACTTTTTTCAAGATTGATTGATAAGAAACTCTCCTTGAAGCAGCAGTTGACTAAGGAACTAGTCATGGAAAAACATTCAGAAGAGCCTATCAAAGTCAAAGGTAAACAAAGAAAAATGCAAGATCCTCTATTTAAAAGGCTTACTCGATCAATAGATAAAGGTACCACTAAATTTCTCCCCTCAATTTCTCAATGATCAACTCTCTTTTTTGGAACATTAGAGGTGCAGCTAAGAACTCTTCTTGTAGAAGACTTAAACTCCTCAAAAAAATTCACTAGATGCCAATCCTTCCTCTTCTTGAACCAAAGGTTGACTCCAAGAAAATTGATAAATTCAGGATTAAATGGGGCTTTAAAGGCTTCACTAGGAATTCTAATGGTAAAATTTGTTTTTTTAGAGATTTAATATGTCCACTCAATGTCTCATAGATCATCCTCAACACTTAACCTTGAAAATTACTCATCATTCAGTCTAGGCATCTATTATTATAACAGTAGTTTATGCAAAATGTGCAAAAGAAGAGATAAGGAGCTATGGGATCAGTTGAGCCTTATTACAGACAGATATCATGCTTCTCCTCTGGTAACTATGGGGGATTTCAATGTGGTTGTATCTCAAAATGAAAAACTTAGTGGGAATGACATTGATCATCTAGCTTTACAGGATTTTATTCAGGCAATTGAAGATAGTGGGCTTATGGACTTGGGGTATTCTAAAACTAAGTTTACTTGGTGTAACCATAGAAATGATGAAGATTCAATCATGGCTAGGTTAGACAGATGCTTAGTTAGCCAACAATTTATTTCTGAGTGTTTTAATTCATTGATAAAACACCTTAATTGAGCTGCATCTGATCATGCTCCCCTTATTTTAACTCTCAAATCTTTTGAAGGAAGCCATCCTAAACCTTTAAGTTCCAGAAAATGTGGTGTAACCACCTTAAATTCCTTGATATTGTTCACAAATCTTAGAATGAGGACTCCACAGGTTTTGGACTAAAAAAGTTTGCTACTAAGCTGAAAATATTAAAAGGGGATCTTAGATAGTGGAATAAGGAAATTTTTAAGGATGTTTTTCAATCTGTGAAGAATCTATAGGATTTGAGTATGCAACTTGAGCTTTGTTATGAGTTAGACAACAGTGAAGTTAATAGAGTAGCTATGAACAAGGGTAAAGCTGATTTGCTGACTGCCTACAAGAATGAAGAAACCTACTAGAGATAAAAATCAACTCCTAATGTATTCAATAAGGGGATTCCAATTACAAGTTTTTCCATCAGTATGTGAAGGCCAAACGCCATAAATTGAGGATTAATTTATAAATCTATTCAAGATGAAGATGGAGCAGTTATTGAAGACCAGGCAGAAGTGAATTCCCATATCCGATATATATATACTATATATACTATATAATATATACTGCAGAGTATATATATACTGCATATATATACGCTGCAGTATATAATCTGCATATATACTATATATAGAGTATATTATATGGTATATATATGTAAAGTATATATACTGCATATATATACTAGTATATATACTGCTCTGCATATATATGCATATATATACAGTATAAATACTGGTATATATATGCATATATATACTGGTATATATATGCATATATATGCAGTTTTATATGGTATATATATGCATATATATGCAGCATTATATGCATATATATACTGGTATATATATGCATATATATGCAGTATATATACTGCATATATATGCAGAGCAGTATATATACTGGTATATATATATGCATATATATACAGTTATAAACATGCATATACAGTTATATATATACATATATATACATGCATATTAGTCCAGCTTTTAATGTTGAGATTGCTAACCACACTAAGAGTCTCCTCTTCATCTAAGCTAGTAATGAACATATGACTTTTAGAACGATTAGGCCTAAGCCCTGATAAACTACTAAATATATCCAAAGCTTCCTTGGTAACCAAACTTTAGTTCACATCCCCAACACAAAGCAGAATTGAATACTTTTTCTTGGTAACCAATGTGATAAGACTAGAAGAGTTGAATGAAGAGAAAATTTTTTGCTCATGATGATGGATACTTTTTCTTCAAGTATCACAGCCCCACTTTGAGAGATGAGGTGGTGGAAAATGGCCCTTCGAACTTCGTGGGGAACCCCAACATTTTGAATAAATGGAAACATGGTTTCAAGTTCTTTAAAGAGGATACTATTAGAGTTCCAGTTTGGGTGCTCTTCCCCAACATCCCTATGGAGTATTGGACTGTTAAAGGCCTCAATCACATTTCTAGTGCCATAGGAATCCCCATCTATGCTGATTCAGTCACTAGAAATATGAATAGAATTAGCTTTACTAGGATTTGCATTGAAATGGTGCCAAAACATGGTTTAAGCAAAACATGGCGTTTGAGGGTGAAAACTCGAAACAACTCCCGAACGACCCCGTGGGTGGCACCAACACCTCCCACAGGACCAATGTTACTGGTAGGAACTGACCCCAGAGCCGCGGGACTCCCGGTTTAAGAATTCGACGATAATTTGCATATTTCTAGACCTAGGCTTAAAAACATGGCGTTAGAGGGTGAAAACTCGAAACAGCCCTCTAACGGCCCCGTGGGTAGCACCAACACCTCCCACGGGACCAATATAACTTGCAAGAACTGACCCCGCAGCCGCGGGACTCCCGGTTTGAGAATACGACGATAATTTGCATATTTCTAGACGTAGGCTTAAAAGCATGGCGTTAGAGGGTGAGAACTAGAAACAGCCCTCGAACGGCCCCGTGGGTGGCACCAACACCTCCCACGGGACCAATGTAACTCGTAGGAACTGACCCCATAGCCGCGGGTCTCCCGGTTTGAGAATACGACGGTAATTTGCATATTTCTAGACTTAGGCTTAAAAACATGACGTTAGAGGGTGAAAACTCGAAACAGCCCCCGAACGGCCCCGTGGGTGGCACCAACACCTCCCACGGGACCAACGTAACTCGTAGGAACTGACCCCGCAGCCGCGGGTCTCCCGGTTAGAGAGTATGACGGTAATTTGCTTATTTCTAGACTTAGGCTTAAAAACATGGCGTTAGAGGGTGAAAACTCGAAACAGCCTCCGAAAGGCCCCGTGGGTGGCACCAACACCTCCCGCGAGACCAACATAACTCGTAGGAACTGACACCGTAGCCGCGGGTCTCCCGGTTTGAGAGTACGACGGTAATTTGCGTATATCTACACTTAAGCAAAACATGACGTTAGAGGGTGAAAACTCGAAACAGCCCCCGAACGGCCCCGTGGGTGGCACCAACACCTCCCACGGGACCAACGTAACTTGTAGGAACTGACCCCGCAGCCGCGGGTCTCCCTGTTTGAGAGTACGACGGTAATTTGCTTATTTCTAGACTTAGGCTTAAAAACATGACGTTAGAGGTTGAAAACTCGAAACAGCCCCCGAACGGCCCCGTGGGGGGCACCAACACCTCCCACGGGACCAATGTAACTCGTAGGAACTGACCCCACAGCCGCGGGTCTCCCGATTTGAGAATACGACGGTAATTTGCATATTTCTAGACTTAGGTTTAAAAACATGACGTTAGAGGGTGAAAACTCGAAACAGCCCCCGAACGGCCCCGTGGGTGGCACCAACACCTCCCACGGGACCAACGTAACTCGTAGGACCTGACCCCGCAGCCGCGGGTCTCCCGGTTAGAGAGTACGACGGTAATTTGCTTATTTCTAGACTTAGGCTTAAAAACATGACGTTAGAGGGTGAAAACTCGAAACAGCCCCCGAACGGCCCCGTGGGTGGCACCAACACCTCCCACGGGACCAACGTAACTCGTAGTAACTGACCTCGCAGCCGCGGGTCTCCCGGTTTGAGTATACGACGGTAATTTGCGTATATCTACACTTAAGCAAAACATGGCGTTAGAGGGTGAAAACTTGAAACAGCCCCAAACGGCCCTGTGGGTGGCACCAACACCTCCCACGGGACCAACGTAACTCATAGGAACTGATCTCGTAGCCGCGGGTCTCCCGGTTTGAGAGTACGATGGTAATTTGCTTATTTCTAGACTTAGGGTTAAAAACATGGCGTTAGAGGGTGAAAACTCGAAACAGCCCCCGAAAGTCCCCGTGGGTGGCACCAACACCTCCCACGGGACCAACATAACTCGTAGGAACTGACACCGCAGCCGCGGGTCTCCCGGTTTGAGAGTACGATGATAATTTGCGTATTTCTACCCCGAACGGCCCCGTGGGTGGCACCAACACCTCCCATGGGACCAACGTAACTCGTAGGAACTGACCTCGCAGCCGCGGGTCTCCCGGTTTGAGAGTACGACGGTAGTTTGCTTATTTCTAGACTTAGGTTTAAAAACATGGCGTTAGAGGGTGAAAACTCGAAACAGCCCCCGAAAGTACCCGTGGGTGGCACCAACACCTCCCACGGGACCAAAGTAACTCGTAGGAACTGACACCGCAGCCGCGGGTTTCCCGGTTTGAGAGTACGACGGTAATTTGCGTATTTCTACACTTAAGCATAACATGACGTTAGAGGGTGAAAACTCGAAACAGCCCCCGAACGGCCCCGTGGGCGGCACCAACACCTCCCACGGGACCAACGTAACTCGTAGGAGCTGACCTCGCAGTCGTGGGTCTCCCGGTTTGATAGTACGATGGTAATTTGCGTATTTCTAGACTTGGGCTTAAAAACATGCCGTTAGAGGGTGAAAACTCGAAACGGCCCCCGAACGGCCCCGTGGGTGGTACCAACACCTCCCACGGGACCAACGTAACTCGTAGGAACTGACCTCACAGCCGCGGGTCTCCCGGTTTGAGAGTACGACGGTAATTTGCTTATTTCTAGACTTAGGGTTAAAAACATGGCGTTAGAGGGTGAAAACTCGAAACAGCCTCCGAAAGGCCCCGTGGGTGGCACCAACACCTCCCATGGGACCAACGTAACTCGTAGGAACTGACACCGCAGTTGCGGGTCTCCCGGTTTGAGAGTACGACGGTAATTTACGTATTTCTACACTTAAGCAAAACATGACGTTAGAGGGTGAAAACTCAAAACAGCACCCGAACGGTCCCGTAGGTGGCACCAACACCTCCCACGGGACCAACGTAACTCGTAGGAACTGACCTCGCAGCTGTCGGTCTCCCTGTTTGAGAGTACGACGGTAATTTGCTTATTTCTAGACTTAGGCTTAAAAACATGATGTTAGAGGGTGAAAACTCGAAACAGCCCCCGAACGGCCCCGTGGGTGGCACCAACACCTCCCACGGGACCAACGTAACTCATAAGAACTGACCCCGCAGCCGCGGGTCTGTCGGTTTGAGAGTACGACGGTAATTTGCTTATTTCTAGACTTAAGCTTAAAAACATGACGTTAGAGGGTGAAAACTCGAAACAGCCCCCGAACGGCCCCGTGGGTGGCACCAACACCTCCCTCGGGACCAACGTAACTCGTAGGAACTGACCTCGCAGTCGCGGGTCTCCCGGTTTGAGAATACGAGGGTAATTTGTGTATTTCTACACTTAAGCAAAACATGGCGTTAGAGGGTGAAAACTCGAAACAACCCCCAAACGGCCCCGTGGGTGGCACCAACACCTCCCACCAACACCTATCAAAACGATGGTAATTTTCATATTTCTACTTGGTTACTGATAATTTTAACTCATATATGCAATTTTTCAGCTTGATTAAATTTTTTGTAAAATTACTTGGTTACTAATATTTTTGTTTTTTGTATCCTATCTTTTGTAGGATTTTTGCACGTGGATCAAATGAAGGAGGCAATGGTTTACAACATGAAGATTATTTATATGTTGTGGACATTCAGGATAATGCTTTTTATGTGTTATAGCCGTGCAGGCTTTTATTGTTTGGTTTTATGGCCGTGCGGGCTTTTATAATTTGATTGTTGAATTTTATAGCCGTGCGGGCTTTATAATAAGCAGGTTTTTCATTTACAGGTTTTGGAATGTCAAGAAAATAGAGGAAACTCTGCCTAATTTTTTTTTGGTTTGTGAATTATTAAGACGTGTAATATTTTTAAGTTTGTATATATATTTGTTTATTAACAACATTCTCAATTCGCAATTTGCGATTTTTTTTATTGTTTTGCCTATAATAAATATTTGTAACACCTCGTAGCAACCGACGGTGCACTCACAGGACCCCCAATTTTAGGATTGGATAAAAAAAAAATTTATTTTTTTTAAATTATAGATAAATATGGTCATGGACTTTGTCCATGACCATTTTTATTTTTTTTTTTCGCGCTTAAAAATGGTCGCGGCCAAAGTCCGCGACCATTTTTTTTATTTTTTTGTCACGGTTATGGGTCGCGGACTAGGGCCGCGACCAATTTTTTTAATTTTTTTTGGTCACGCATGTGGGTCGCAGACTTTCGCCGCGACCAATTTGTCACTGTTGTGGGTCACAGACAAGGGCCGCGACCAATTTTTTTTAATTTTTTTTGTCACGGGCGTGGGTCGCGGACTTTGGCCGCGACCAATTTGTCACGGTTGTGGGTCACGGATAAGGGCCGCGACCAATTTTTTTTTTTTTTTTGTCACGGACGTGGGTCGTGGACTTTGGCCGCGACCAATTTGTCACGGTTATGGGTCACGGATTAGGGCCGCGACCCATCACGGCATGGGTCACGGCCAAAGTCCGCGACCATCTGCCGTGACCATTTTTTGGTCACGGACTTGGGCCGCGACCCACGAAAATGGTCACGCCAGAAATGGTCACGGCCGAAGTCCGCGACCCACAGTTTTGGTCAGGGATTTTGGCCGTGACCAATCGCCAATTTTGGTGTAGTGAAGGATCAGTCGGAGCTTGTTGCCAAACTGAAAGATATGCTTCAGGAGATGGAAGAGGTTGGCGCTTCCATTCAAAAGGAAGTGAATGCTCTGAGGGCTAAACTTCTGGATGCCTCCGAGACTAATCAAGTTAGAGAAGTTCTTCAATAAGAGAATGACGCTCGGAGGAGAGAGGTTTCGCGACTTAGAGAGCATGCACCGAGCATTGCCCCCAAGTTTTGTGGGTATCCTCCTCATCGACTATGTCGCGAGATGGTACTGACAGTAGTGGCTCAACTAGGGAGATTACCGAGATTTGGGGTGATGTTCACAGGGCGTATGTGATAGCTGCCGACTTCCAAAGAGATGTTACACTGTAGAGGGACCTGTTCAAGAAGGTTCCTCGACAGGTGTGGGTTGATGGTTATGATCATGGTTGGATCGATGCACCGACGAAGTTGAAGGAGGTCGAGGAGATATTCTTTCTTAGGGGATGGTTGAGTTCTCTTAGGGAGTTACAGGTATCTAGAAACTCGGTTCTCTGGTATCTCCATGAGATATCTCCTTCAACTTTGATGCCTAACCCATTCAGGAGGGATGATTAGTGGGTCCCCATAGAGTCTATCCCCAGGAAGCTACTGGAGCCAGGTGCAAATGAAGTTGAGGAGGAATTAGTTCCTCACCCAGACGATGGCCGAAGAGCACAAGTGGCTGACTATCTAACTCGACGACCCACTCCTCATTAGGATTTCTTCAATTCAATCAATGTAACTCTTTGTACATATAGTGAAGTAATAAAATAATTATGTTTTGGGTGATTTGCTGACTAAACATGTGTTGTGTATTTTTTACTTCATTGATTTCTTGTTTGATTATCTTGGGCCCTTTTTAGCCGACTAGATTTAATATAGGCAGAGTTGTTTTGTTGAGTGAGTATCCCCCCTCTCCAGTTAGAGCTTGTTATAGTAGAATGCATACATAATTCAAGAATATAATTTTTTATGGTTTTGTGAAAAAAATGGATTTATGAAAGATCCCAAGAGTTTTGAGAAAAATGATATATTGAAAAAAAATCTTGATATCTAAGCATTTTATGGAATAAAATGTTTTAAATGATATTTATCTTGTTTAAAATATTTTATAAACAAATGTCTTAATATCTTCTTGTGAAAATTGGGATTTTTACATGAATAGGCATTTACTCAAGTTTTGAAGAAATAAAAATATCTTTTATCTTGAAAAGCATGTTTATAACAATATTGTGAAATTTCTATAATTAACCATATGTTAGACCCATTTAATAGGAATTTCGAACTTAAAATCCGTCTCCTCATGTATACAAACTTGTAGTATTTTGATGATGAGCAAATTAAAAAGTTTAAAAAAAGTTTTATTGGGTTATAGCAAGAAATAAAGAAAATGAAAATTTCAACCCTTAAAGTGTGTTAAAAGGTTTAGAAAATGTGGTCGGTGGGTATTTCTGGACTACATAATAAAGTAAAGGGAAAAATGTGTTTTCTTATAAAGTAGTCTCCAAAATGCCAATGATGTCTTTAATAATGAAAGTAGTGAAATTATGAGATTTCCAATAAGATAAGTATGTTACTCCAAAGTTTTAAATAACTGTTAATGAGTTAAAAACATTTAAGAAGTTAGTGTGTGTAACTCAATAATGTTTTTTTGGAAAATAACACTTGTGAAAATGGAGGAAAAGATAAATTTGGAAACAAATGAGTAAAATCGTAATTTCATGTAAAGTGAAGCATTTTTATGAAATAAAAATATTGGAGAAGGTTCTACACAAAATGGTACTAAATGAAAGTGATTTTTGGGATTAAATTAATGAAAGTGTATAAAGGACGATTTTCAAAGGGTAACACGAGGTGGGGGTGAACCCCTCCTCGTTTTAGCTTTGTTCGGTACAGGTGGGATAATGTGAATATTTGATAAATGTTAAAACACATTATTAGGACCAGAGGACACCGAGAATAATTGAGAAAAGCCTAGAGCCTTAGGGTGAAAGACCTAAAATCACTCACTAGAGCATATGTTAACATAGCCGGCGGTGTGGAGCCCATTAATGTATGCAAATATTTGGAAGATTCCGACAAAAAGATAATGAAAAGTGGAATGTGTAAATAAGTGATGGAGAATATATGAAAACACAAACTAACTTGAATGAACTCAATACATGATCTGATTGTAAGATAACATGTACAAGTAATATGACAAATTGGCTAATGTCCATGATGTAAATGGGATGGTAAAGTGAAATAATTAAACGGGTAATTAAGAAACAAAAATAGGTTTAGACCATAAGTAACACAAGAGCTTTTTACGAAAGGTTTTTAATAAAAAATAATTCTTTTCTAACATGGCGCTTGCATGTGTCGAATGGTGAATTTCAAGGAAAATGCAACTATAAATTTGGTATGAATAAAAGGGTAATTTCGATAACATAAGTGATTTTCTCTAAATAAAGGGTGTTTTTTTTTAAAGTATTTAACCAAGTGTGTTAAATCAAGAAGTAAATGTCAAGACGAAGAAAAAGGGGCTCTTTTATGAGATTATGGTAAATTACTGGGAGTATGTAATGTTTTGGAATAAAATAGTCTCATGCATTGACATATATATATA
Organism: Sambucus nigra; assembly: GCA_949130495.1. Classification (NCBI taxonomy): domain Eukaryota; kingdom Viridiplantae; phylum Streptophyta; class Magnoliopsida; order Dipsacales; family Adoxaceae; genus Sambucus; species Sambucus nigra. The sequence goes on along the minus strand of OX422214.1, from coordinate 373,356,279 downwards.
TATATATATATATATATATATATATATATATATATATATATATATATAATGTAATTGCATATTCTCGTAGGTAAATGTGTTAAAGTCTCTTTTCTGACATTCAATTGTCTATTGCATTACTGCATCTTTTTACTGATCATTCGGCTCATTCCCTCATCTTTGTTATGAAAGGTTAGGTGCAATTTCATATTTTAAGAGCGTTGTACATGTAAGTATCCTTTTTATTTTACATTAGTAGCTCTATATGCTTGAATTCCGTGGATGCTTACCATGGGTCTTTCTTGTGGAGTAATGTAAATTGGAATCGCATCCAAAGTAAGTGAAACTCCAATTAAATAAAATTGAATTAGCAACATTATTTAGGTTCTCTCCAGGCACTTCACATATAATGCTCAGGTCGGACCGGGTTGACCAAGGGTAGCCAATTAATCCGGGTCAATACATTACAAAATGGTATCAAAGCTCTATATTCAAGGTTCCTTTTGGGAGTGACATAGTGAGGTTAGTATTAGATCTTTCGACGTCGGTGTTGGTTCTGGGACGGTCACGCTGGACAGGTGATGGTTTCGATTCGCGTTCTCAACAATAGAGTCAGGGAGATTAGCACGACTGACAATGTGTGTCCACTTAGCATTTGGCCAAGATTAGTTGCCATTAATGGCTTATGTGCTTCTGATTTAGACATGTTAGTAATTTGCAAGTGTCTGTACGAGCCAAGAGTGGGGATATTGCGGTTTTTCATGTGAGTCAATAATCCTACTAAATGAAAGTGATTTTGGGGATAAAATCAATGCAAGTGTATAAAAGACAAGAAATGGTGATTTTCAAAGTGTAACACGAGGTGGGGGTGAACCCCTCGGATTTTTGTCTTCGACTGGTATAGGTGGGATAATGTGGACATTTTATACATGTTATATGGACTCACAGGACACCGAAAATAATTAAGAAGGGAAATTTCGATAGCATAAGTGCTTTCTCTAAATAAAGGGTGTTTGTTTAAATTATTTAACCTAATGTATTAAATTAAGAAACTAATGTGAAGACGAGGAAAAATGAGTTCCTTATGATATTATGGTAAATTAATCGGAGTATGTAATGTTTTGGAATAAAATAGTTTCATGCATTGACACACACACACACACACACACACACATACACATAAAATGTAATTGCATGTGCACGTAGGTAAACGTGTTAGAATATTTTTTCTTCCCTTTGATTCTTTATTACATTATTGTATTTTTTCACTAATCATTTAGCTCATTCCACCATCTTTCTTACGAAAGGTTGGGTGCGGTTTCATATTTTGAGAGCATTGTACAAGTAAATATCCTTTTTATTTTACGTTAATAGCTCTATATGCTTGGTTTTCGAGGAAGCTTCCCACGGATCCCTTGTGTAGATTAATGTAAATTTGAATCCCATTCTAAACAAGTGAAACGTTAATTAAATAAAAATGAATTAACAACATTATTTAGGTTGTCTCAATGCACTTCACATCTAATGCTCGGGCCGGACCGGGATGACCATGGGTAAACCAAAAATTCGGGTCAGGGAGTTCAAAATGCCCACAATAGAACCCATGAATGTGAAAGAAGAGATCAAGGATGATCATTGGATATTTTCTATGCAAGATGAGTTTCTTCAATTTCGAAAGAACTATGCCTTGAAGTTGGTCCCCCAACCTAGCAACACTAATGTGATTGGTACTAATTGGTTGTACAAGAATAAGATGGATTAGAATGGTACCATAGTTGACAATATAGCTAGGTTAGTCTCTCAAGGCTACACACAGATTAAGGGTGTATGTAACACCCCGTGTTTTAGGAATATTTTAAATTACATATGTGCTTGTAATTTAATTAATTCGAGAAATATAGAGAATCGAATAAATGTTAATTAGATCTTACAAGGATTAATATTTATGTGATGGTATATTTATTTGCATGATAAGTAAATGAAAACGTGTTATTTTACATTGCGTTGTAAGTTAGTACAATCAACGGGATTAACGGTATCTCATCCAGGACGTGTTGGGAATGAGATGAAAAATTTACGTTGGGTGACTCTGATGGTGATTTTAAGTGCGTCCATGATACGAAATGGGTCAAAATAGTCAGAACTAGGTACCCGACGGTAGTGGTCGGGTTCACGAAATTTTTAGAGTAAATGGGACCCGTATAGGGGCATTCAAGTCATTTTACACTTAACCCTTAGCCTAATTTGGGGATTTTGGGATGTAACTAGGGAAGATGGATGGAGTGGGCATCCATTCCTGCATCCTAAAAGACCTAGACTTGATAGAAAAACGAGAAGATATGGGAGAACCAAGGAGAAAGTGAAGAAGAGCACCCATGAAGAGAACGGGGGCAATTTCGGGACTTAAATCATTACGTGAAGAGGATTGCAAGATAAAACTTCAGAATCTCTATAATCTAAAAGGCAAGTGTTTATCTTACTTTGATTTTCTTTGTTGTGCCAATATTTCATATCAAAGTTGGCGTAATATGGAATGAAATACGAATTTTGGGATGGGATTCACATGTAAAATGGGCATTTGGGAATGAAATCACTTAAGAAATAATTTGGTTTGGAACATGTTAAATCTAAGATTGATACATGTTAAAAAAAGTGTGATTTTTAATGGTTAAAATGAGAAATAGTGGAATCTTAATTAGAATTAATAACGAAATTGATTCTTGATAAATTATGTTGAATCCCACGAATCGAAGTGTTTTCGGATCAATTCGGGTGTAAAAATGTTTCTCAATACGTTTAAGATTGATAGGAAGATGTTATTTGGGTTTTTATGAGGATTGGTATTTATATAATGTTAAGAAAAGGGTGTAATTCCGTCAAAAATGAACTAGACTTATGCCCATAATCGAACTGATTTTCCATTATGGGGCGAATCGATTCGCAGGGCAAACCGGTTCGGATCTAGGGGTGAACCAGTTCAGTCCTCCTATTTGACCTACTATTTTATTTGAGTTTTTTGTGGATCATTTAGGGTTCGAATAAATTTTAGGAGTTCAATGCATGACTTAGGACTTCTGGAAAAATATGTGAGAAATCATAATTACCTCGGGTTCATCAAGAATAAAGTTCGGGTACAAGTGTATCGGTTTTTTAGGGTGAATGACACCTGGAATAAGATTAATGAAATCGATTTGGGATTTCAAATAGAATTTGGATACCGGATGGATTAGAATAACTTAGTGTTCGTAGTAATAACATTTATTAATTTATATTAATTAAGGGAATATTTAAATATTCAGGAGTAAGGGATGGACTCGGGAATTGAGGGCTTGTGCTACTAGATATTTATGCACGTTTAGCCAATGATATATATATATATGTGTGTGTGTGTGTGTGTGAATATATTCATGTGATTAATAATGTGAACATACCTACACTATGGATGCTATAGTTGGAGGTTGCGTATAGTGGGCGGGCCATCCTGGCGTGGACCAACAAGTGTTGGGTCATTTCCCAAGGTCATTGGAATGTTGCATGACAACTATATGTAAGTTTAGAGTCTAGTAGGGTAATGTGGTATAGTTATGATTCACAAATGTATGTCTATGACCGCCTCTGGTTATGTCTTTTCGATTTGGGTTCAGTCTTGAGATTTCGACTCAGTGGCCCTGGAGTTGTATGCGGTGTACCTGGAGCGTGATAGCATGATAGAGAATGCATTCGTGAGGTCTCGTATATGGGGATTAATTTATACATATATAGAGAGAGTGATATATATACACGATATGTGATATGCATATACCTAAATATATGCGTGTCAAATATATATGTGTGAATTAAACGAATGTCATAACTTTGAAACTATAGCTAGAGTAAAGTTATGTGAACCGGTTAATGATATGATTATAATTGAGAATTATAATGATATAGCTTATGTGATAGCTAAATGAGAAATGAAGCGAAGGAGCAATACGTGTAGCACGGTTGGGCTAGAAGATTGGTGTATGATACTAAGATGAGTGATTATGCTAGTTAGGCAGGGTGGTGTAACTAGGGAAATAAAATGAATGAGTTAGGTGTGCACTATAGATGTGGGGCACGGATTATCTCATGTGAGGGTGACATCAGTTTAAATATGAACGATTATGATTCATTTGCAACATTGCATTTTAAACACTTGTGAGATATTTTCAATTGGTTTGGGGCTCTGATCCGTACTAAAAACCCTTTTTAAAACCTTTTAGGTGCTCATCCACAGAGACTCTAGGCTTAGCTATCCTTTTGATCAAAGGATGTTGCAGTAGTTGTGCATACCTGTAAGGATTGATTAGATGCTTCTATCAATGATATCTAGATAGTATTTTAGTTCATATATTTATTCGAGAATGTCGACCATTGTTGGACAGTCCTTACTTATTCAGACATTATGTTATTTTATTTTCTATTGGATAATTATATTGGGATTTGTCTAGAGTTATTGGTGAATTTTTATTTATTTCCATCTCTCAACATTCCTTCCATTATTGTGGTTAATGTGCATTTGAATCTGGAATGGTTTGTTTTATGGTTATAAGTTTTTAAGGCAAGTTAATAAGTTTTAAAATTTGACACCAGGCTTAATAGGTTATTAGTAATTAATGTAGTTTTCGATAGTGATGCTATGAATGAGAAAGTCTGAGATTCCTATTTTATTTTAATAAAATCTTGGCACCATTTATTTAAATAGGCAATGCGTCATAGGTGGTATCAACGCATTAGGTTTTAGTGTCATTAGGATCTTTGAAAACTTGCTACATTTTTAGCATTCATTTTTCTTTGATGTAGAGCCCTATGCTTAGGACTGTTGATTCATACTGCGCTTTTGCATTCTCCTTCTATTGTGTATAAATGAAATGAATCTTATACGAATTCGATTTTGTTTTAGATGCCAAATAGGAGAGGACGACCAACTAGGGCTATCAGGAGGGGCACAAGGGACGAGGCTCACCCGGAGCCACAGACTATTCAGGGGATAGTAACTGTAGCAGAGGTCACCACTATTGTTGCTCAGGAAATTAATGTCGAGATGATCGCCATGATGTATAAGTTTCCCCAAGCATCGGCATGGAAGCCAATGGAACCAATTCCAGCTCACCCAGTGCAGTTAGTATGGGAAAGAGTCAGAGGGTCCTTTCAAAAGGATTATCCGTCGAAGTTTAGGTAAAATGCAAACGTTGTAGTGCCCAGCCAATGAAAGAAGGACATCCAGAGGAATTTACGTATAGTTGAGTGTAGTGACACTCATAAATAAATTTTGGTAACTTTTAAGATTATACAAGCGGTATTGCAGTGGTGGGAGTTAGTCACCACATCTGAAGAGAGAGATACCATGACTATAAAGGAATTTTGGGTGCATTTTAATCGTAAGTTCTTCCCATCTGTTGTTCATACATAGATGTAGAGAAGGTTCTTATAATTACAATAGGAGGGTCATATAATGGCGATTATGAGGAAGAATTCACTCGCATAACAACTTCATGCCGGTGGATACGGAGGAGAAGCTGGTCCTTAAGTTCGTTGATGAACTCACGTAGAAAATTCTCCATAACTTATTAGGAAATTTGGCTTTCATGACTTATGTCGATGTCGCTAATGTCGTAATTTTACACTGTCAAGATCATCACTTCCATATGAAAGGAGCCAATAGAGTTAGAGAGTCCAGCCAACAAGGAACGACTGGAAATAATAGTTCTTGTGGGGCATTACTGATGGATACCCAGTAGGGTAACCCATCTAAAAGATTAAGATTAGGTGGATTCCGACTAGGTGACAGTGGATCTAGGTAGGGCCAGCAGTGTGTTCCACAGAGCCAGTACGGCCATGGGAACAATGGGGGTGGCCATAAGGGCCGAGGTCACCACAGCAAGAAATCAAGGCACCCTCGACATAGCCGGTAGGGACATAGACATGGGGAGTTTATGGGGACGTGTTTTGTATGTGGAGAGTAGGGCCACATGCATCGAGCTTATCTCCAGTGAGCTATGGGACATGAGCAGGGTGTTCTATAAGGTCAATAATTGGGACAGTTCAGGCGGGAGTATCATGTTTATGAACCGGTCGAATAGTCAGTTCCATTAGCAATTGAAAATATTCCTTCTATCCATGGGTAAATGAGGTAAGTTTTGTATAACAAGGGTGTGTTGTAGTATTTTATTATCACTAGATTGGCGCGTGAGGCGGATTTATTGGATGTACCATTAGTATTGTTATTATGAGTATATATATATACATACATATATATATATATATATATATATACATATATATATATATACATATATATATATATATATATATTGTGGTGACAATCATTATTCAACACAAAGAGATAAGAGAAGCACAATCACCAAGCAGAATAAGGAATTCAAAATGCCAATCACACAACAAGAGATGTACGTGATTCAGCAAAAATGCCTACGTCCACGGTGGTGCAGTCAGTGTTATTTCTATATACTCTAGAGAGTGATTACAGAGAATACAGTGCGTGTCATCTGCCCCGGACCTAGGGTTTATTATGTACATGTCCATTTTCAGGGAGTGGGGGTGTTGGGCTCCCCCACATTTTCCATCTTCTCCTAGAACCCCTCTTAACGAGATGATGGGAGAAGACTAAATCATAACCGATTAAGATATGTAGGGTATGGACTTTGGGCCGCTACAATTGGGCTACTTGTCTAGGCCCATCATTCTAATTTTGGGTACCCATAATTTCCCCTAAGTTTGTCGGGCCACGCTTTGGGCTCAATAAATTTAAATGATTTGTAATAATGGCTCCTTTGTACATCGTGCAACTCTTTCCAAAGTTTGAGGACTGATTTAGGCGGCACTTGCTTCGTGGTCTGTGCACTATGATTAGTAACACTCAAAAGTTATTCAGAGCAATCGTTTCTCAATCGTCATTTCAAGCTTCTCAGTACTCTTCCATTTTCTGCGAGTTCTAGCGATTCATGTTCTCTTCTCCCGGTCTTCATTCTTATTGCTTTCGATCTTCCTCATCATTTGGGCTTGTGATTGTTCATCTTTCAAGTCAAACATTCATCTTGTAAGTCCCCTGTGCCTTCTCTTTGTATTTTCTCTTTGAATTTGTAGTTTTTTAGGGTTTCCCAATGGCAAATATTGGTAATAGATCAGTGTCTGAGTTTAGGAATTTTTACAATATCTCAGAGTGGGTAGAGATTGAGTGCGCATATCCCCCTAGAAATGTTAGAGAGATAGAGGGTGCCCATTGGATCCATGTCTTATTGCTTTCCCAAAGGGTACTTACTTTTCCTCCCAAAAATCGATTCTTGCACTTCTTTGGTTATTTCAACATTGTTCTTGCACAGTGTTCGCCCAATGTGTGGAAGATAATAAATGGTGTCCATAGAATAAATCAGTTATATGGTACCAAATTAGGGCTCGCCGAGGTCTAATTTTGTTATTCCTTCTCTCGAACTAGTTCTAGTGTCCTCTATCTCAAAGCCAGGGGTCCTGACAGGGTATTGGTAATAAACCTACATGATTCCCATAAGGACTATTAGTAAGATGGCTTCCTTGCTAGAAATTGGCAGTTTTCCCCCCAGACTGAGGGTTCGAGGTCTAATAGGTTCTCTGTTCCTTTTTATGGGGAAGAATATATAGGTAGTCTTTGCTCTGTTCTTTAAATTTCTTTACTGATTTGTGATCTTTCTGACTTTTCCTATTTTTTCTTCAGCGAGGTCGAAGAACTTGGAACCTACTCTCAGCAAGGTTCGTCTTTCTGAATTGGTTAAGGCCTGGAATATCAGGGAGCCCTTAGCTGACGATGAGCATCCCCGGTCTACTGATTTCTTGCTCGAGTACAAAAACATTGGTTCTAGCTTTAGAGCAAGGCCGGTAGATAGTATTCCTGAATTTGATACCTCTGAAGAGACTGCTGATGATCCTGTTCAGTTGGACAAGGAGGAGAGCAGTTCTGAGAGTGATATCGTAGGCAGTGCTGAAGGCAATTTTAATGAGGGGAGCTTGAGTGGTGATAGTTCTTCTGACTTGAAAGAGGTTTCTAAAGCTAAAGAATCTTCGAGCACGTCCAGCAGTTCAAGCGAGGAGATGGTTCCTCCAAGGAAAAATTTGATTCGGGACGACGATGGTGATGATCATGTGCTCCTCGCTCAGAGGTCAAAGAAGTAGAAGTCCAGCACTAGGGCCGTTGCTATTAGCTCTCGGTCTACCGCACAGGAGCAGGAGAGGAAGACGAAAGAAGAGGAACAGATGAGAGAGAGAGAGAAAAAAGGAAGAGGAAAAAAAGAAGATGAAATAGAAGAAGAGGATGGAGGAGAAGAGGAGAATCGAGAAAGAGAAAGAGGAAGAGAGGATAAAGATGGAATCGAGGACGAAGGATGGGCAGGCCTTAGTCCCGGTGTCTGCATTGCCCGAGGGGCCTCAGTTGCCATTTCTCCTAAATTGGCCCTTGTACTGCTCGAGAGGGCAGTTCTTCCTACAGATCGCTAAAGGGCGATGTGGTCTGATCAGTTGGCTCTGCAAGCTAGTCAGAGGCTAGACTTGGTAAGACCTTTTCCTTTATTTAATGCTTTAATGAATTTCAGCTGTTTCCTTTTCCTGATATCCTCTTTTATTTATAGTTTGTGACTGACTTTGCCATGCTCTATCGTTCTCATGATGAGCTGGTGAAGAAAAATGGTGAGCTGGAGCAGCAGAATGCTGCCTTAAAGTTGAAAGGTATGGAGCTCGAGGCTGGTTTGGAGGCTGCTGATGCTGCTCGGGCTTCTTTTGACCTGGCTCTTACTGAGGCCAATCGAGAGAAGGAGATGGAAGTTAAAGAATTGAATGAGCTGTGACAAGCCTGCGATCTGGTTTGCTCAAGCAAGTTGGCTGTCATGGAGGAGAACAGAGTGCTAACCGAGGATCTAAAGAAGAAGGAGTCTGAGGCAGTTACCGCCAAGGAAGACTCATATAACTCCGGGTAGGATGCTTCATACGAGGATGTTGAGGTTCAGATAGGCTACATTAGCCGTCTGAATTTCAAGAAGGGTTGGAACAAGGCCCTCTTAACTATCGGAGTGGATGTTGCATCTCCTCTGTTCGATGAGCACGACCCGAGCCTGAAGCCAATTGTGGATGAAGCCCCTGCCCCAGCCGTCGAAGGCGTTGACCTTGCCTCTCAGACGATTCCTACCGATGTTCTCCCTACTCAGGCGACAGAGGTTATCCCTGCTGAGGGGGGTGCTTCTACTGCTGCTGACAAGGGGAAGCAGCCAACTACTTCTGGGCCGCCTGAGGTTGCTAGTTAATTTACTTCTAGGATTACTTTTGTATCTTTGCTTGTAATTTTCCTTTTTGCTGCTCGATGTACTTTGACCCTTACTAATGAAATGAAAAGGTTTATTTTTCCCAGTGCACTGATTTATTTTTCTTTCCATTGTTCTTTTATTACTTGTAGTCGATTGATGTTGATGATTATATACCAGCCACTTCTCAATTAGGAAGAATGCTTGGAACTGATGTAAGCTCCGAAGTTCATCATACTTTTGTGAGGATCTACAAATCATTGCGATTGAGGAATAAGTGCTTCATAGAGCAGACCGAGGTCGTTGTTAAACTGAAAGATAGGCTTCAGGAGATGGAAAAAGTTGGTGCTTTAGTGCAAGAAGAGGTGAATATGCTGCGAGCAAAACTTTTAGATGCTTCTGAGATCAACCAGGTTAGGGAAGTTCTTAAGAAAGAGAATGAGGCTTTGAGGAGAGAGGTCTCGTGACTTAGGGATCATGCACCAAGCATCGCTCCTGCAATATTATGAGGTTCCTCCTCATCGCGAGCTTGAACTAGCACGAGCAATGTTCCTCGGGTGCTACGAGGCTCGGTTCCGCCGACTATCCCGCGAGCCAGTAGGAGCGGAAAGAGTTCAATTAGGGAAATGGAAGAGCTCCGAGGTGATGTCCAACAAGTATACGTGATTGCTGCTGGGCTTCAAAGAGATGTCACTCGGTTGAGGCATTTGCTTAAGAAAGGACCTCGACGAGTATGGGCCGATGGTTACAATCAGGGTTGGCTAGATGCTCCAACAAGGCTGATAGATTTTGAAGATCTCGCCTTCATCAGGGGGTGGTTGAGTGCCTTGAGGGAGCTGCAAGTCTTGAGGAACTCGATGCTCTGGTACTGTCATGAGATTTCTCCTTCCACCCTGATGCCTAACCCCTTCCGGAGAGATGATCAACGGAACCCCATCGACGCCATCCCTCGGCAGTTATTGGAGTCGAATGGGAATGAAGTCGAGGATGAGCTAGTTCCTCATCCTGACGACGGTTGAAGAGCCCAAGTGGCTGATTATCTCATTTAGAGGCCTCACCCTCACTAAGATTCTGTCAGTATTAACTCTGTGTATTTTGTATTAAAGTGAGGTAATGTCGATGTTTTGGGCAAGCTCGCGGACTAAACATGTATTGTATTTGCTGTAAATGTGATGAATTAATATAAAATTAATGTTTTGGGCGAATTTGCCGACTAAACAAGTGTCTTATATTTTCCACATATTTGCTAAAAAATCTTGAGCCTATCTTGCCTGACTAGATTTATATTTTCGCATTATCAAGTAAGTGTCCTTCCTGTCCAGTATGCCAACGAGATACCATTCTGCCTCACTTTACCTTTTAGGTTGTGTCGTCACACTCCCTTAGGCCTAAGTGTGGCAATTGGCGAGGACACACCTGGTGTTGGATGCTCTATTAGATCAGGATTTTATTTAACTAAACATTGTTTGTTGACCAATTTTGACTTGGCCATATTGCCTAAGGATCTCCTGTAGGGATTCATATATTTCCAGGGGAAATGCTAAGAGGTCTTTCATATTTCATAACGAAAACCTAAGGAGGGTCATTTTCCTGCTATAGTGTAATGATCAGTGTGCCTGTTTCTTGGAAAAGGTGTGTGGGTTATAAAGTTTATACATTGACACCTCGTAAAATGCAAATTAGTTAACTGATACTTCGTAGAATGCAACTGCCAAATAACTTTATATTAATGATAAGGAAATGAACTTCCCGTTTCATAATTAAAAATCATAAAAAAGAATATAGAAATAGAATTTCTTAAGGTTGGCTGCATTCCGCGCTCGGGGTATCTCTCTGCCTTCCATCGTTTCTAAGTGATAGGCTCCCTGCAGACCATCTCTGGTTATCTTGAATGTTCCTTCCCAGTTTGGCCCTAGCTTGCCGTCTGATGATTTTACTGCGCTGCCCAGGACTTTCCTCAGGACATAGGCCCCAACTCGGAATGTCCTTGGATTGACCTTCTTGTTGTAGTGCCTTGCGAGCTACTACTGATAGCTTGCTAGTTTTACTACGGCCAACTCGCGGTGTTCATCAGCTAGGTCGAGCTCGATGAGCAATGCTGCATCATTATTGCCCTGATCGACAAGGCTGGACCTCATTGTTGGCAAGTTTTCTTCCAAGGGGATGACTGATTCCATTCCATAAGTCAATAAGAATGGGGTTTCCCCTCTTGCTCGTCGTGGAGTAGTATGGTAAGCCCATAGAATATGTGGTAGCTCATTTATCCATGCGCCTTTATCTCGCTCTAATCGTTTCTTTAATTCGTCGATCACTATTTTGTTGGAAGCCTCAGCTTGGACATTGCTTTGAGGATAGGCCACCGAGCTGAAATGGTGTCTGATTCCATGCTCATCACAGAAACTCTGAAAGGAGGCGCTCTCGAATTGCATTCTACTGTCAGTGATGATGGTTGTGGGGATGCCAAAATGGGTGATTATATTTCTCCATATGAACCTTATCATATCTGCATCTCGAGTGTTCGCTAGGGGTTCCTCCTCGATCCATTTGGTGAAGTAGTCAGTTGCGACCAACAGATACTTGCGATTGCCGATGGCGGTAGGAAGTGGTCCTATGATGTCCATTCCCCATTGGGCGAATGGCCATTGGCTGGATAGTGAATTTAGGTCACTAGCAAGTTGGTGGACTATAGGAGCGTGAAGTTGGCATTTCAGGCACTTGCGAACATACACCGCAGAGTCCCTTTGCATATATGGCCACCAATAGCCTTCCTTCATTGCTCGAAAAGCCAGAGACCTTCCTCCTATATGGCTTCCACAGATTCCCTCATGAAACTCATGTATAACTTGCTCGACATCCCTTGGGTGAATGCATTGAAGGTAGAGAATGGAAAAGGATCTCTTATATAGCTTGCCCTCTGGAGATAAGTGAAAGTGATCAGCTTTGACTCTTATTTGATGAGTGGTCTTCTTATCATCTGGGAGTGTGCCATCCTTCAAATAGTCTTTTAGAGGGTCCATCTAGCTGTGTGTTGACTCAATTTGGAGCATATGTTAGAAGGTTGGTAGTTCATTGTCATGGTTAATGCTCGGACGAGTGAGGAAGTCGATGGGGATTGTTCTTTTAAAATTGGAGTCGATTGCCGAACTCAGTGCTACTAGGGCGTCGGCATGTCTATTCTTCCCTTTGGGAAACTACTAGACACTGACTTCCTCAAATCCCGCCATTAGCCTTTTTGCTAAGGCGAGGTAGGCTGCCATTCTTTCATCTTTTGTATTGTAGTCTCCACTTATCTGATTGGAGACTAATTGAGAATCATCGAACACCTGTAAATGCTTTGCCCCCAAAGTGTGCGCCCTCTGAAGGACGGCTATTAAATCTTCGTATTCTTCTTAGTTGTTGGAGGCTGCAAATCCAAGCCTGATTCCTTATTCAAGGATAGTATCCTCTGGAGTAATGAGGACAATGCCTATTCCTGTCCCCTTTGAGTTGGAACTCCATCAACGAATAATTTATAGATTCCCTCCGTCGCGTGGTTCCTTCTTTGCTTTGCTGGTAGAGGTTGGTTTCAAGGTTGCTCGCCTGTGAATTCGGCTATGAAATCAGCAAGGACTTGCCCCTTGATTGCATTCCTCGGTTGAAATTGGATATCAAATCATCCGATCTCGACTGACCATTTAGACAGTTTGCCCGACAAATCCGCCTTCCTTAGGATTGCTTTAAGGGGGTGCGATGTAAGGACGATGATAGTGTGGGCTTCGAAGTAGTGCTTCATCTTTATTGAAGCCACTAATAGTGCAAAGGCGAGCTTCTATAGTGGTAGGTACCACTGCTCGGCGTCTAGTAAGGTCTTGCCCGCGTAATAAACGGGGTGATGGATTCCTGCAATTTCGCACATTAATGCAGAACTGATAGTGTGGATGGAAACGGAGAGGTATAAGTATAAGGAATTTATTTCCTGTGGTATGACGAGCAGTGGTGGGGAGATGAGGTACGCCTTGAGTTCATCCAATGCCCGCGAGCAATCTTGGTTCCATTCTACCGTTTTGTTTCCCTTTAGAATCTGGAAGAAAGGCTTGCACTTCTCGGAGGACTTAGAGATAAAGCGATTTAAGGCAACGAGCATACCGGTGAGTTTCTGTATGTCCCGAATTGTTCGAGGAGCTTATACCCTGTTTATTGCATCAATCTGGTCTCGGTTAGCCTCAATGCCTCTATGACTGACCAAGTACCCAATAAATTTTCTTGACTGGACACCAAAAGAACATTTGCTCGCGTTAAGTTTCATTCGGTACTTCCTAAGGATTTCGAAGGTTCTTGATAGGCCCGAGAGGTGGTTTTATTTCTTCATGCTTTTGACGAGCATATCGTCGATGTAGACTTCCATGGTGTCTCCCATTTGGTCCTTGAACATCTTGGTGACCAGTTGCTGGTAGGTTTCCCCTGCATTTTTGAGACCGAAGGGCATGACCTTGTAACAATAAAATCCAACAGTGGTGATGAATGCTGTCTTGTCCTGGTCTGGAGTGTACAAGGGGATCTGATGATACCTTGAGTATGCGTCCAGAAAACTCATTCTCTCATGAGCTGTTGTGGTGTCCACTAGTTGATTGATTTTTGGAAGGGGGAATCTGTCTTTAGGGCACGCCCTGTTAAGGTCAGTGAAGTCGATGCAAAATCTCCACTTCCCGTTGCTTTTTGGAACTACTATTGGGTTGGATAACCATTTGGGTTATTGTACCTCCCGTATGGATCCTGCATCCAGTAGTTTTTCAACTTCTTTTTCCATGGCTTTTGCCTTCTCGAGTGCAGTTCGCCGTGCGTTCTGTGAGATTGGCTTGAAAGTGGGATCGACGTGCAACTGATGACAAACCATACTAGGGTCAATTCCTCGCAACTCGTATGGTTCCCATGCGAAGACGTCTACATTGGTCCTTAGCAGAATCGTCAATTCCTTATTTTCCTGATCCATGAGAGAAGCTCCAATCAAGAAGATTCTGCTATCGTCACTATCTCTAGCTGTGACTTCCTCCAGGTCCTCGACGACCCATTCGGAGGGGAGGAGCCTGGTCTCCTCTACTCTGGGCCTCCCATATTTTAAATGCTATTTTGAAGGTATCACACCTTCTTGTTCTTCAACTTTCTCGTTGGGCTTGTCGGCCTTCTTCTCTAGTCTTGGGCGGATGGCTGCTATGAAGCACCTTCTTTCCATCGCTTGATCGCCATGGATCTCCATTACTCCTCGCTCGGTCACGTACTTGAGCTTCTGATAGTAGGTCGAGGAGACTGCCTTCATTCCGTGGAACCACCCTCTGTCGAGGATAGCCTGGTATGGCGAGTCAATGTCGACCACCAGAAACTCGATCATTTTGGAAACATTTCCTGCCCTTACTGGCAGCACGATCTTTCCCAAGGGCATAGTCACCTTTCCAGCGAAGCCAACCAAAGGTACAATAGATTTCTTTAGGTCGGCGATGCTTAATTTCAATTTTTTGAACCGGTCGAGATACATTACCTCGGACGAACTTCCTTGGTCGACGAGCAACTTATCGACATCATAGTTCGCTACCCTGAGAGTAATGATTAAATCATCATGATGTGGGGTTCTCACTCCCACCAGATCTTCATCTGTAAATACGATATGCTTACTATAGTCGACGCCATCTGCTCGCCGATGCTTTCCTGCCTGTGTCTTCGCGGGATCGATTTGAAAATCTTGCATCACCGCTATAAGCTTTTTTACCTCCATTTGAGCTGAGTTTCCTTGAATCTATTTCACGTCAGATGCCCCATAAATTATTGCGAATTCATGGCCGGCATCGCCTTCGAGTACGTTGTCAGGCCTTGCTTCTCTATGGGCAACAACTTTCTCTACCTTCTTTTCCATGAATTTATTCATATGCCCCGACTGGGCCAGCTCTTCGAGGTGGGACTTAAGAGCTTTGCAATGCTCAGTCTTATGTCTTCCCTCTTTGTGAAAAGCGTATCTCAGCGCGTTGTTCCTCTTCGAGGGATCTCCTCCCATCTTCCTAGGCCACTTAATAAATGGCTCGTCTTTGATTTTTGCGAGAATTTTATAAATTGGTTCTTTGAAGACGGTGTTGACCGCCTGAAATTATTTCGACACATCATTGTTGCCTCCGTTCTTGGAGCCATTTTTGCCCCCATTCTTTCCTCCTTTCTTCTGATTCTTAGTCTTGTCACTGCCCTTGGCAGCGAGCTTAGTTCGACCGCTTTCCCCTGTGCTGAGGCGGGTCACATCTTCCACCTTGGCATATTTCTCGATGCGGGCCATTAGGTCGTCGATGGTCATGGCTTCTTTCTTTGTCAGGGATTGGTACAGAAGGGAAGAGCTGGGTAGCCCAATTTTGAAAGAGGCCACTGCCACTTGCTCCGAATAGCCTCGACTTCGTTGAATAACTCCCAGTACCTCTTCGCGTAGTCTCGGAGGGTCTCTTGACGCATTTTTTTCATTGTTAGGAAAGCATCCATTCTTTTGGGATGGGAGTTACAAGTAATAAATCGAGTCATAAAGAGCTCGGCCAGGGACTTGAAACTCCTGATGGGCCGGTGGGGGAGCCTTTCGAATCATTTTTGTGCCACGTCATGCAGGCTCAAGGGAAAAATTCGGCACATTAGTGGGATCGACGTGCAGATGATGACAAACCATACTAGGGTCAATTCCTAGAAACTCGTATGGTTCCCATGAGAAGACGTCTACATTGGTCCTTAGCAGAATCGTCAATTCCTTCTTTTCTTGATCCGTGAGAAAATCTCCGATCAAGAAGATTCTGCTATCATCACTATCTCCAGCTGTGACTTTCTCCAGGTCCTCGATGACCCGTTCGGAGGATAGGAGCCTGGTCTCCTTTACTCCAGGCCTCTTATATTTTAATTGCTATTTCGAAGGTATCACACCTTCTTGTTCTTCAACTTTCTCATTGGGCTTGTCGACCTTCTTCTCTGGTCTTGGGCGGATGGCTGCTATGAAGCACCTTCTTTCCATTGCTTGATTGCCATGGATATCCATTACTCCTCGCTCGGTCACATACTTGAGCTTCTGATGGTAGGTCGAGGAGACTGCCTTCATTCCGTACAGCCACCCTCTGCCGAGGATAGCCTGCTATGGCGAGTCAATGTCGACCACCAGAAACTCGATCATTTTGGAAACATTTCCCGCCCTTACTGGCAGCACGATCTTTCCCAAGGGAATAATAACCTTTCCAGCGAAGCTAACCAAAGGTAGAGTAGCTTCCTTTAGGTCGGAGATGCTTAATTTCAATTTTCTGAACAGGTCGAGATACATTACCTCGGACGATCTTCCTTGGTCGACGAGCAACTTATCGACGTCATAGTTTGCTACCCTGAGAGTAATGATTAAAGCATCATGATGTGGGGTTCTCACTCCCACCAGATCTTCATCTGTAAATACAATATGCTTACTATAGTCGACGTCATCTGCTCACCGATGCTTTCCTACCTGTGTCTTCGTGGGATCGATCTGAAAGCTTACATCACTACTATAAGCTTTTTTACCTCCATTCGAGCTGAATTTCCTTGAATTTGTTTCACGTCAGATGCCCCGTGAATTACTGTGAATTCGTGGCCGGCATCATCTTCGAGTACGTTGTCAGGCCTTGCTTCTCTATGGGTAGCAACTTTCTCTGACTTATTGTCCACGAATTCGTTTAGATGCCCCGACTGGGCCAGCTCTTTGAGGTGGGTCTTAAGAGCTTTGCAATGCTCAGTCTTATGTCCTCCCTTTTTGTGAAAAGCGCATCTCAGCACGTTGTTCCTCTTTGAGGGATCTCCTCCCATCTTCCTGGGCCACTTAATAAATGGCTCGTAATTAATTTTTGCGAGAATTTTGTAAATTGGTTCTTTGAAGACGGTGTTGACTGCCTGAAATGCTTTCGACACATCATTGGTGCCTCCGTTCTTGGAGCCATTTTTGCCCCCATTCTTTCCTCCTTTCTTCTGGTTCTCAGTTTTGTCACTGCCCTTGGCAGTGAGCTTAGTTCGAACGTTTTCCCTTGTGGTGAGGCGGGTCACATCTTCCACCTTGGCATATTTCTCGATGCGGTCCATTAGGTCATCGATGTTCATGGCTTCTTTCTTTGTCAGGGATTGGTATAGAAGGGAAGAGCTGGGTAGCCCAATTTTGAAAGAGACCACTGCCACTTGCTCCGAACAGCCTCGACTTCATTGAATAACTCCCAGTACCTCTTCATATAGTCTCAAAAGGTCTCTTAAGGCGTCTTTTTCATTGTTAGCAAAGCATCCATTCTTTTGGGATGGGAGCTACTAGTAGTGAATCGGGTCGTAAAGAGCTCGGCCAGGGACTTGAAACTCCCGATGGACCGGTGGGGGAGCCTTTTAAACCATTTCTGCGCCACATCATGCAGGCTCGAGGGAAAAATTCGGGACATTAGTGCGTCTCAATGGTTCCAGAGGGTCATGACCTGCTGGTACTGCCTGACATGATCAATGGGATCAGTCTTACCATCATAGATTTTGAACCTTGGAATAACAAACTTCTTTGGGGCTTCCTCTTCTTCTATTTCCCTCGAGAAAGGTGATTTCATCTGAGTTCTCGGTTCGATCTGGTACCGTGATGTGCAGGATGTTGGTCCATCTCCCTTCGAACCAGACTTCGTATGTTTTTGTTGCTGTGATCTGGGCTCCTGTGATTGTGAGCTAGTCGCAGTTGCTCGAGCAGGTCGTCCTCTGACTCGTTTCCCTCAGCTTTCTGGGATCCACGCCTGGGGCTCCTTCCTCGGCTGCGAGGCTTGCTCGCCTGAAGGCTAGGAGTGTGGTGTGGACATCCCTTGCTACCACGATAGAGTTCTCTCTCCATTCTTTCTAATCTTCTTTTGAGGCGAGCATTCTCAGCTTCGTGCTTGCGAGAAGACTCCCTCTGCTCATGGAGCCTTGCCTTATATGCATCAATCAGCCTGGATATCTGTATGGACCTCGCTGGTCCTTGGATTTCTTCTGAGGCTGTCCTTTCTAAAAGAACCCTTTGATCTGAACGCCGAAATTCAGATCTAATCCTGCGAGGAGTAGGTGGTTCTTGGATATCTCCTGCCTGGGGAGCATTACTACTGTAACCAGACATTTCGAACTCTTTTCTGGGTGTGGGCTTTCTCAGAGAAGATAAACGTTTCCCACAGACGGCGCCAATTGTGGTGACAATTATTATTCAACACAAAGAGATAAGAGAAGCACAATCACCAAGCAGAATAAGGAATACAAAATTCCAATCACACCACAAGAGATGTACGTGGTTCAGCAAAAATGCCTACGTCCACGGTGGTGCAGTTAGTGTTATTTCTATATACTCTGGAGAGTGATTATAGAGAATACAGTGCGTATCATCTGCCCCGGACCTAGGGTTTATTATATACATGTCCATTTTCAGGGAGTGGGGGTGTTGGGCTCCCCCACATTTTCCATCTTCTCCTAGAACCCCTCTTAACGAGATGATGGGAGAAGACTAAATCATAACCGATTAAGATATGGAGGGTCTGGACTTTGGGCCGCTACAATTGGGCTACTCGTCTAGGCCCATCATTCTAATTTCGGGTACCCACACACACACACACATATATATATATATATATATATATATATATATATATATATATATATATATATATATATATATATATATATATATATATATAATAAGGAGTAAAAGGTTTTTACTATTCCGTAAGTTGACAACATAAGTAGAGGTGAGGATTGTGACAACAAAGCATGAAATGGAGGGTGAGATCACAATTCACACCGTAAGCTCTACAACTCACCACATCTCATTATATACTCCATATTGTATTTACAATTTTAACCCACTAAAACACACTTTCCCCCTCTTTTTCTTCCTAGATTTTGAGTTATGATTCAAACAAAGAGGGTATATTGGTAATACACCCAAACGTACTTTGGTGCTCACACATGCAAAAGTACTTTCTCTCTCCCGTTCACCTCCCCCCACACACCCAAACCCTCTCTCAGCTCTCGCACGGCGCATGTAATTTCTGTCTTAGCCACCACTCACGTCTCTCTCCCCTCTCAACTCCCGACACTCAAATGCATCCTCAAATTCCATCTCGACTCCAAAAGGGGGAACGGTAAGCGCACACTGTCACTTTATCTTTAGAGTTTTCTCTGTTTCTATACCCTCTTATTTTTTGTTCGACTTTTGGATTTTTTTGGAAACTCTGTATGACTTACATAATTTTTTGGAGACTTTGGAATCTCAACCCGAGTGCTATTCCGTCTTCCGCCACGAGGTCAGAGGGAAAGACGGTGTCGGAGCTAAGATGGATTCCATGGATTTGGAGAGGGAAAAGGGAATTACTATTCCGTCTGTCGCCACTTACTGTGCGTGGAAAGATTATCAGGTCACCATAATATCATCTCATTTAAGTGTTTGCTCTATTGTTTTCTCATTAAATGGACAATATTTCAATATTGGGTTTCGTTAAGGGTGTGTTTGAGAGAGAACATGGAAAATGCATTTTTTTCCAAGCCAATTTTTTAAATTTGATGGGATTGATTGTGTGAAAAGTTGTGGAGAATAATGAGTTTATTTAGAGTCCATTCGATGTGCATTTATATTATTAGACATCACCATTGTATGGGTTCACTTTTTTTTTTAATTGAGTTCAAAATTAGGGGTATTACTCAGTGTCTACTTTCAGTTATGCAGATTATATCTATGATTATGTTTGGATTTTTAAGGAAGTTGATTCTCAACTAAGCTTTTTCCTCCATTAATAATTTCTATGTTGAGGTTACTTTATTTATATTTCATAAATATTGTGTTTAGGGTTACAACTTGATTCATTTTTTATAATATAGGTTAGTGGATTTGGCCATTTAATTGAGTTGCATTCCAGGTATTTGTTCTTTCAGGCATGTAAACTGTAGAGTTTATTTAGTGTCTTTCTTGAGACTTTTTTAATTGGACCATTCTAGTGGAACCAAAATTTCGACAGAAATTTTGGGGAATAAGTGACATGGTAGCATTTTATTGGACAAAGTAACCAATAAAAGCCAACACCTATTTCAGTTCCAACACTTTCGGTAAAAAAAAGGTTCCAATAGCATTTTTGTTTTTATTTTTCATCTTTATCCTTTGATATATCTGTAATACCCCGTATTTTTGGCGATATTTATTTTGGGATTAATTAATTAAATGAGAATTAATTGGGAATTAATCCGGGTAAAATACTAGCGAGATGTGAGTTGGTATTTGACTATATTGAGTATATATGATGTTATATGAATATTGAATTATGAAATTTGTCGTGAGATTGATATACGGCAATTTGGTCATTTTATTGGGACGCGTGTGACAGTCGCGTCAGGGTATAATTATTTTAATTATAATAGTGAATTTAAATTCTATTAACCGTATGGTCGTTTTGAGTGTGCCAACGCGTCCGGAAGAGTCGAGATAGTCAGAAAACACTAGCCGAGGGTTTAATTTGGGTCCCGGGGTATTTTTAGGCCATACCGGCAACATAAAGGGTATTTTGGTAATTTTGTATTTTGAGGAATTAAAAATGACGAAAATTAGGAGTCTTTATCTGATTGGGAATAGACCCACTAAACCCACTAAGCAACCCTTAATGACCCAATAAGCTACGGAGGTTATTAGATTAGGTTTCCAATATTTTCCCAAAACAAAACCCTAGCCACCATAGCCATTGGAGAAGAAGCTTGGAGAAAGAGAGAGAGAGGGAATTCTGCAGAAAAAGATTTACCAAATCAACACCAAATTCAGAGACACTCGAGGTAAGTGATTTAATTCCATTTAATTTCAGAGAATGTTCCTTCCATGTTAGATAATTCAAATTTATGTTTGTTCTTGGAAGATAATGAAAAACCCATGAGTTTGGAAGTAGAATACTAAATTTTGATGAAAGGATTGCATGTAGAATCATATTTAGAGGACTAATCTGATGTTGATATATCTTGTAAGACACAAAAACGGATTTGATTGGATAGATTAAGGATCTAAAACTTTTAGGGTTCATGTTCTTGAAAAATTGGGGAAAAGTGTAGAGACTTGTGATTTAATGATGTTTAGGAGGAATTAATTCCTTAAAACATGTTAGGAGGTGACTTTAATATGTTTAGGATGAATTAGAGACCCTAAAACGTTGTTGGGATGAACTTTGGAAGAGGTTTGAGGTGTTAAAATGGATGAAAAACGAGATCGGAGAAAATCTGGGCCGAAACTGGTCCCTCGTTAGAAGACCTCTCCAGGTCGTTCGAACGAGCTCGTTCGAACGAGCTTCTAACGAGTTGACCAGTCGCTTCTAACGAAAGGGAATTTCGTTCGATAACTTCGTTCGAACGAGATCTCGTTAGAAGGTACAGTTCGTTCGAACGAACTGAAATCTCGTTCGAACAGCCTCGTTCGAACGAGGCTTCTAACGAGCTGGCAGTTTAGGCCTTTTTGGCCTGTTTTGATTTTGGGAGTCCCGTAAACTTGTTCGAGGATAGAGATAACATTCCTTTGATGATTTATTGATAGATTTGGGACATTTGGGTTATTATGAGGAGTAAATTATATACGAGTGATTTAAATAATGGTTAATATGGGATTGAGACGTGAGTGTTTACCACGACGTGAGAATAAATTATGGTGCGTGTAAATATGGACAGGGATTATATAAGTTGTATATATATTAGATTGGTACGAGAATGCGATAAGTACTACAATTAAACTACGGGGATTACTAAGATGTGTGCTTACTTAGTATTGGTATATGATTTGTGTGTATGACATACCTACCATACTTGCTATCACGGGAGGTTTGCGTTCGCTTAGGGCCCTCTAATCCTTGTGTTGCCCGAATTTAGACTGGTTACCTCGATGAACATAGGTCAGAGAAAGACTTATTGGGATGTTAATAAGTCCGCTGATCGTGGGAGCGTAGGTATGTGCGTGACCCATGTGATGTGACTGTGTTCGCCTCCATTATTTGTGATGTTGTTATCTGTGAACTATTCCTGAGAGATTCGGAATATGTGATCCTTATGTACGTGATGTACCAGGATGGATAGCAGAGTATGTGTGCACCGCAGCTTAGTCTCGGGGTGCTTATATTGTATATTTATGTTGTGGAAAATATACGCTTAATAAACTGGGAACTTTCATATGGTATTGTGTGTGACTATGGAATAACATAGAGGGCTAATCTATAACGAGCTGTATTACTTTTGTATGAGAACCTGAATTTACGTTAAGCACCTATTTAATTGAGATCGTTATAATGTTAATGGAATCAAGTAATAAGGGTAGGACCTATGACAGTCTAGCTAGATATGATGTCACTTAGCTAGTGGTTTGTGTCGTTTTAGATGGGTACTTACGTTAGGAGTGCACAGTTAGACGAGAGGTGAGAATATCATGTGAGTGCACGTCCTAACATGTACTTTACATTTAATGTTTTAAATGTTTTTAAAGCACTTGCATGTTTTTAAAATATCTCCACATTCGGGCTCTGACCCGTTTGCTTTCAAATCTATTTTTCTTGTAAAACCATTTTAGGTGCCCAGCCACAAGGACACCATGCATAGGATACTCATTCAGGTGACGAGCTGTAGCTATTTGTGGACGCTACAGGGAATTGCTTTTAGACGCTTCTACCATTTGGATTCCTGATTCAGTATTTATCAGTTGTAGGGCATGTTGCCCATTTCTATTAGAGACATCTTTCCATTTCAGTTTTTCAGACTTTGTCATGTATTGATTCTGTATTCAGTTTAGTTATTTCAGTTTGTGGTATTGTAGTGAGGAGTTTTCCTCCAGACTTTATTTACATTATGTGATGGTTATTCTATTTACTTCGTTATGGTGAATGGTGTTATTATTCTTCATTACATTTGTTGCATGTTAATCGGACTTTAATTAAAATTTGACAACTTACTTTTTAAATACTAGGTGGTTAGTAATCATTAAAATGTTTTCGACAGTGATGCTATTAACTGGACCAACTTGGCATTTTGAATTAATTTAATAAAGGAGTAGCTACCCGGTATTTAATTAGTCGGGGTGTCACAGGTGGTATCAGAGCATCAGGTTCTAGTGTCCTTTAGGATCTGTACGGCTATTATGTTTCCGCTAAGTTTCTTTGATATAGAGCCCTATATTTTAGGACTATTGTACTCTTTTTGTGTATGCTTCGTTCTTCAGCTATTTTAAGTTTATAAACAGTGAACTTATAAACTTTATTCTTATTTCAGATGCCTCCACGACGTGCACGACGAGTTCCCAGGGATGCAACGCCCGAATGTCAGCCCGCTCCAGTTCAGGGCATGATGAACGCCGCTGAGGTTGCAGCTATAGTAGCCCAAGCGGTAAATGACGCAATTGCCGTAGTCCAGCAGGCACCACCTCAGGCGCCGGTTGCCGCGCCAGTAAAGGCAAATGCATTTCCGTCTGCTTGGGAGCGTGTACGTGACGCTTTTCAGAAAGCGCATCCGCCAGAGTTTGCAGGTAGCTCAGATGTGGTAGTCTCGAGCCAGTGGAGGAAGGACATGCAGAGGCACTTGAGGATGTATGAGTGCACGGACGTTCAGAAGCAGGTGCTAGCTACTTTCAAGCTAGTTGGATCTGCACTGCAGTGGTGGGAGTCTATTACCACCATGGAGGAGAGGGATACTCTCACTATTCAGGACTTCTGGGTGCGGTTTGACCGCAAGTACTTTCCGTCCGCTGTTCATACGGAAATGAGGAGGAAATTGATGAATCTGAGGCAAGAGGGTTAGACCGTGGCCGAGTATGAGGCCGAGTTCACGAATCTGTTGAATATCGTTCCGGATGAGATACCAACAGAGAAAAAGAAGATTGAGAAATTCACCGACGGGTTGACATGGAGAATCCGTCAGCATCTGTTAGGGAACCTTTCGTTGGCCACGTATTCTGATGTGGTTAACGCTGCTTTGTTACACTACCAGGATCACCGCTTTCATATGACTGAGGGCAAGAGATCGGGAGAGTCTAGCCATCAGGGCAGGACAGGAGGACATGGTGCCGGTGGGGCACAATCTGTTCAGGGGCAAAGAC
Organism: Sambucus nigra; assembly: GCA_949130495.1. Classification (NCBI taxonomy): domain Eukaryota; kingdom Viridiplantae; phylum Streptophyta; class Magnoliopsida; order Dipsacales; family Adoxaceae; genus Sambucus; species Sambucus nigra. Next base: position 373,331,910 of record OX422214.1, on the reverse strand, counting down.
AGGGTGAGCAGGGTTCCCAGTAGGGGGATCAGAAGAGGTTCAGATCAGGGAATTACAGGCACGGACAAGGAGGTTTCCGTCAGGGCCATCAGGGTCCAAACGGCCATCAGGGCCAATAGGGGCAGAATGGGCAGCAATTTCAGCAGGGCCAGCAGGGCCAAGGGAGAAATGGTAACGGCCACTAGGGCCGGGGATCGCAGGGGCAGAGAGGAGGGAACTTCCCAGGGAAGTGTTTTATTTGTGGCAAGACTGGCCATAAACGACAGGATTGTCCTGATAGGGGCAGGGCCCCACAGCAGCAGCAGCAGGGTGCTCGCCAGGAGCCGCAGAGGCCTATGTTTCCCGCCGCTCTCCCCGCACCGCCACAAATGGCAGCATTGCCACCCATTCCAGCAGTCCCAGTTCAGCAGGGGCAGCTACAGTATGGACGTTTCTACAACGTCCACCAGGCAGCAGTTCCACAGTCACCGCCCGCGATTGAGGGTACGTTTCCTATCCATGGCACTATGGGTCGGGTATTATTTGATACGGGGGCTACACATTGTTTTATAGCTACACATTTCGCGAAAGCCTTAGGATTGTTAGCTACGGCAGAGAGCACAGTGACGTGTGTCGACTCACCCTTGGGGAGTGGGTCACTTATATTCTTTATATGCCGGGGAGTGGGAGTAGAGATTGGTAGTCTGGTATTACCTGCAGATATGTTGGTATTAGATATGCATGTTCACGATGTGATTATCGGTATGGATTGGCTCGCTGATTATAGAGCCATGATTGATTGCTTCGGTGGGAGCATTGTTTTTGCCATTCCGGGGCAAGATATGTTTGTAGTGGCGATGCCTCGCCCAGAGGGAGGCTCGACCGCTCATTTGTATTACCTAGAGGAGGATACCTCTAAGGAGGTTGTGATTCCTTTAGATTCGATCCCAGTCGTCAGGGAGTATTCAGATGTGTTTCAGGAGATACCAGGCTTACCCCCCAGTCGAGAGATAGACTTTGTTATAGACTTATTGCCAGATACGAGGCCTATAGCACGCGCACCGTACCGTATGGCTCCGGCAGAGATGCGAGAGCTACGAGATCAGATAGAGCAGCTGTTAGGTCAGGGCTTTATTCGCAGGAGTACCTCACCTTGGGGCGCTACAGTTTTGTTTGTGAAGAAGAGGGACGGCTCACTGAGATTGTGTGTGGATTACCGAGAGTTGAATAAGGTCAAGATACGGAATAAGTATCCGTTGCCTCGAATCGATGACTTATTCGACCAGTTGAGAGGAGCTTCTTTCTTCTCGAAGATTGACTTGAGATCGGGATACCATCAGTTGCGTATCAGGGAGGAGGATGTCTCGAAGACTACGTTCTTGTCGAGATATGGTTCTTATGAGTTTCGGGTTATGCCTTTTGGTTTGACCAACGCTCTAGTAGTGTTTATGGACTTGATGAACAGAGTGTTCAGGTATTTCCTAGATCAGTTTGTCATTGTCTTCATCGATGATATTCTGGTTTACTCCCAGACAGAGGAGGAGCACGCCGAGCATTTGAGGCAAGTTTTGCAGACACTCCGTCAGAACGAGTTGTATGCAAAATATGAGAAGTGCGGGTTTTGGCTGAAGGAGGTCCAGTTTTTGGGACATATTATTTCCGACCGGGGAATATCTGTTGATCCGGGGAAGGTATCCGTGGTGAGGGAGTGGGGACAGCCCACGACACCTACTGAGATTCGTAGTTTCTTGGGCCTAGCAGGATACTACAGGAGGTTTATTCGGGGTTTCTCGAAGATAGCAGGTCCTTTGACACATCTGACTCGTAAGGGTGTGCCATTCATCTGGAGTGATGCCTGTCAGTTGGAATTCGCTGAATTGAAGGATAAATTGACCTCAGCACCTGTGTTAGCATTGCCGAGACCGGGATTTGAGTATTTGGTTTACACCGATGCATCTTTGCAAGGGCTTGGAGGTGTATTACAGTAGGAGAGACAGGCCATAGCTTATGCTTCCCGTAATCTTAAGCCTCACGAGAAGAATTACCCCATGCATGATTTGGAGTTGGCAGCAGTGGTATTTGCCCTACGGATTTGGAGGCACTATCTTTTGGGGGAGAAGTTCCAACTGTTCACGGACCACAAGTCCCTATAATACCTGTTCACGCAGAAAGAGTTGAATATGCGGCAGCGTAGGTGGCTTGAGTTTGTGAAAGACTACCAGTTCGATATCCAGTATCATCCAGGTAAGGGTAACGTGGTAGCAGACGCGTTGAGCCGTAGGCCAGCAGATTAGGTGGCAGAGGTTTGGAAGGCAAAGTGGAAGGAGTTGGGACACCAGGATGCAGTGGCCCGATCTTTCATGTCTGTGATGACCGTTACACCGCAGATTGTCACGAAGGTAGTACGGGCACAGGCTAATGACTCGTTCTGTCAGGAGCAGATAGTTCGATTACTAGCAGAGGGAGCCGAGTCCTATACCGTCAGCTCAGAAGGGAGATTACGCTTCAATGGAAGATTGGTAGTTCCGGAAGGGGAGAAATTGCGACACGAGGTGATGGCAGAGTCACACGGCTCACGGTTCGCGGTACATCCCGGAGGGGACAAAATGTACCAAGACATGAGACGGCAGTATTGGTGGAGCGGTATAAAGAGAGATATTGCTGAGTTTGTTTCGAAATGCTCCACTTGCCAGCTAGTAAAAGTGGATCATCAGAGACCTACAGGACTTCTACAGCCGTTGAAGGTCCCGGTGTGGATGTGGGAGAGCATATCCATGGATTTTATCACAGGGTTGCCTACGTCGCAGAGGGGTCACGACTTCGTTTGGGTAATTATGGACAGGTTGTCCAAAGTCGCTCACTTTTTACCCGTAAGGACTGACTACACTACGGGACAGTATGCCCAGCTCTTCATTTCAGCGGTTGTAAGACTTCACGGTGTGCCCCTAAATATCGTATCTGACAGAGACAAGATATTTGTTTCGAGGTTTTGGGAGAGTTTCCAGGAGGCCATGGGCACGGAATTACGGTTGAGTACGGCTTATCATCCGCAGACCGATGGGCAGACAGAGCGCACAAATCAGATGTTGGAGGACATGCTACGCATGTGCATCATTGACTTTGGGGGTGGATGGGAGCAGTACCTTCCACTGGTGGAGTTTGCTTACAACAACTCCTATTAGTTCACTATTGGCATGGCTCCGTTTGAAGCATTGTACGGTAGGCCTTATCGTTCCCTAGCATGTTGGTTAGAGGTGGGGGACAACAAACTACTTGGGTCGGAAGTGATTCAGGATACTTCGGCAAGGATTGAGTTGATTCGGAGTCGCATTCGGGTAGCTCAAGACAGGCAGAAGAGTTATGCTGATGCGAAGAGATTTTTCTGGGAGTTCCAAGTAGGGGACAGGTTTTGCTCAGAGTATCTCCTATGAAGGGGATTATGCGTTTCGGGAAGAAGGGGAAGTTGGCACCAAGGTATGTGGGGCCGTTTCCTATTATTGAGCGGATCGGACCGGTTGCGTATAGACTTGGGTTACCGGAGCATTTGCATCGGATTCACGATGTGTTTCATATTTCCTCGCTAAGGAAATACCTTAGAGATAATTTGGCTCATTCTCACATTGTTGTGGAGGACATCGATCTCCAGCCGGATAGCTCCTACGAGGAGGGGCCGATTGCTATTTTGGACTGAAGTGAGAGGAAGCTGCGGTCAAAGATAGTTCCGTTAGTGCGTGTTCAGTGGCGACATCACAATGTCGAGGAGTCCACATGGGAGCGCGAGGATGAGATGCGCGAACGTTATCCAGAGTTGTTTTTAGCAGGTACTATCTAGTTCCGAATTTCGGGACGAAATTCAGTTATTAGGGGGGAAGTATGTAATACCCCGTATTTTTGGCGATATTTATTTTGGGATTAATTAATTAAATGAGAATTAATTGGGAATTAATCCGGGTAAAATACTAGCGAGATGTGAGTTGGTATTTGACTATATTGAGTATATATGATGTTATATGAATATTGAATTATGAAATTTGTCGTGAGATTGATATACGGCAATTTGGTCATTTTATTGGGACGCGTGTGACAGTCGCGTCAGGGTATAATTATTTTAATTATAATAGTGAATTTAAATTCTATTAACCGTATGGTCGTTTTGAGTGCGCCAACGCGTCCGGAAGGGTCGAGATAGTCAGAAAACACTAGCCGGGGGTTTAATTTGGGTCCCGGGGTATTTTTAGGCCATACCGGCAACATAAAGGGTATTTTGGTAATTTTGTATTTTGAGGAATTAAAAATGACGAAAATTAGGAGTCTTTATCTGATTGGGAATAGACCCACTAAACCCACTAACCAACCCTTAATGACCCAATAAGCTACGGAGGTTATTAGATTAGGTTTCCAATATTTTCCCAAAACAAAACCCTAGCCACCATAGCCATTGGAGAAGAAGCTTGGAGAAAGAGAGAGAGAGGGAATTCTGCAGAAAAAGCTTTACCAAATCAACACCAAATTCAGAGACACTCGAGGCAAGTGATTTAATTCCATTTAATTTCAGAGAATGTTCCTTCCATGTTAGATAATTCAAATTTATGTTTGTTCTTGGAAGATAATGAAAAACCCATGAGTTTGGAAGTAGAATACTAAATTTTGATGAAAGGATTGCATGTAGAATCATATTTAGAGGACTAATCTGATGTTGATATATCTTGTAAGACACAAAAACGGATTTGATTGGATAGATTAAGGATCTAAAACTTTTAGGGTTCATGTTCTTGAAAAATTGGGGAAAAGTGTAGAGACTTGTGATTTAATGATGTTTAGGAGGAATTAATTCCTTAAAACATGTTAGGAGGTGACTTTACTATGTTTAGGATGAATTAGAGACCCTAAAACGTTGTTGGGATGAACTTTGGAAGAGGTTTGAGGTGTTAAAATGGATGAAAAATGAGATTGGAGAAAATCTGGGCCGAAACTGGTCCCTCGTTAGAAGACCTCTCTAGGTCGTTCGAACGAGCTCGTTCGAACGAGCTTCTAACGAGTTGACCAGTCGCTTCTAACGAAAGGGAATTTCGTTCGATAACTTCGTTCGAACGAGATCTCGTTAGAAGGTACAGTTCGTTCGAACGAACTGAAATCTTGTTCGAACAGCCTCGTTCGAACGAGACTTCTAACGAGCTGGCAGTTTAGGCCTTTTTGGCCTGTTTTGATTTTGGGAGTCCCGTAAACTTGTTCGAGGATAGAGATAACATTCCTTTGATGATTTATTGATAGATTTGGGACATTTGGGTTATTATGAGAAGTAAATTATATACGAGTGATTTAAATAATGGTTAATATGGGATTGAGACGTGAGTGTTTACCACGATGTGAGAATAAATTATGGCGCGTGTAAATATGGACAGGGATTATATAAGTTGTATATATATTAGATTGGTACGAGAATGCGATAAGTACTACAATTAAACTACGGGGATTACTAAGATGTGTGCTTACTTAGTATTGGTATATGATTTGTGTGTATGACATACCTACCATACTTGCTATCACGGGAGGTTTGCGTTCGCTTAGGGCCCTCTAATCCTTGTGTTGCCCGAATTTAGACTGGTTACCTCGATTAACATAGGTCAGAGAAAGACTTATTGGGATGTTAATAAGTCCGCTGATCGTGGGAGCGTAGGTATGTGCGTGACCCATGTGATGTGACTGTGTTCGCCTCCATTATTTGTGATGTTGTTATCTGTGAACTATTCTTGAGAGATTCGGAATATGTGATCCTTATGTACGTGATGTACCGGGATGGATAGCAGAGTATGTGTGCACCGCAGCTTAGTCTCGGGGTGCTTATATTGTATATTTATGTTGTGGAAAATATACGCTTAATAAACTGGGAACTTTCATATGGTATTGTGTGTGACTATGGAATAACATAGAGGGCTAATCTATAACGAGCTGTATTACTTTTGTATAAGAACCTGAATTTACGTTAAGCACCTATTTAACTGAGATCGTTATAATGTTAATGGAACCAAGTAATAAGGGTAGGACCTATGACAGTCTAGCTAGATATGATGTCACTTAGCTAGTGGTTTGTGTCGTTTTAGATGGGTACTTACGTTAAGAGTGCACAGTTAGACGAGAGGTGAGAATATCATGTTAGTGCACGTCCTAACATGTACTTTACATTTAATGTTTTAAATGTTTTTAAAGCACTTGCAGGTTTTTAAAATATCTCCACATTCGGGCTCTGACCCGTTTGCTTTCAAATCTATTTTTCTTGTAAAACCATTTTAGGTGCCCAGCCACAAGGACACCATGCATAGGATACTCATTCAGGTGACGAGCTGTAGCTGTTTGTGGACGCTACAGGGAATTTCTTTTAGACACTTCTACCATTTGGATTCCTGATTCAGTATTTATCAGTTGTAGGGCATGTTGCCCATTTCTATTAGAGACATCTTTCCATTTCAGTTTTTCAGACTTTGTCATGTATTGATTCAGTATTCAGTATAGTTATTTCTGTTTGTGGTATTGTAGTGAGGAGTTTTCCTCCAGACTTTATTTACATTATGTGATGGTTATTCTATTTACTTCGTTATGGTGAATGGTGTTATTATTCTTCATTACATTTGTTGCATGTTAATCGGACTTTAATTAAAATTTGACAACTTACTTTTTAAATACTAGGTGGTTAGTAATCATTAAAATGTTTTCGACAGTGATGCTATTAACTGGACCAACTTGGCATTTTGAATTAATTTAATAAAGGAGTAGCTACCCGGTATTTAATTAGTCGGGGTGTCACAATATCATCAATATTTTCTTAAAGAAATATAATATATTCAAGTCTTAGGAACTGTTATTTGAGCTATTGATTGTGTGCAACATAATGTTATTTGGGATTCTATTTATATGTCCCAATATATGGGCTAGTAATTACACCATAGCATTGGTGAAACTCTAAAGATTGGATTTTATTTCTTTTTGGGGATTGCACGTTTAAATGGATAAATAAACAAATTAATGCTCTTGGATTTATTTCTTTCCATAACAAGTTTGTGATTTATAGATTGGTGGTTTGTATTTTTATATTGTTTGATTGCTTGATTATTTTGGGATTTTTTAATTTTTGTTCGCACGTTGGGTGTTTATTACACCTGTTTATTGGTTTAAATGTTGATCAAGGTGGCGAATTAGTTCCACCATACACATATTAAGCATGTGCTACATGTTCAAAAGTTTTAGTAATTCCTTTAGGCATTGGAATCCTCTAGCTTGAGATACTGTGAGTTCTTTACTTTTTCTCCTTGATTCCCTTGAATTTTTTGGCAGATTTGAACAGACTACTCTGTGTTTTCTCTCTATTTTTTTACCAAATTTTTATTTTCTATTAATTTTCATTATATGGGTGGGGAATGTCATTTACATGTTCATTTGGTCCATCGTATTTTTCTTTATGCTCTATTTTTTAAGATACACACCCATATGACCAATATTTATGATCATAAGTGCAGCCCCAAACTGCACAAACATTCCCTTAATTTTTTCCATGATATTACTCACTTAACTTTATTTCACTAAGTTGAATCCACATTAATGATTTGGTGTTATTCTTCAAATGTGTTTTGTTGTAGAGGTCTTATATTATCATGTAGTTTTTTTTCTCTTCTCTCACGTCTCTGTGATGACTACACACAACCCAACCAAAATAGATCTTCGGCATCACAACCAATAATTTAAGAGAGCACGATTGAACATTTATGTTATTTCTAACGTGGTGTATTCTAAAATTTATTTACTATGGACATTTATATAATTACCTTATGTTCTTTTGTACTAGGTTCATTCAGAGTCGAATATATGTACGGGAAATAATGACGCTAATATTTGTTTGTATGTTTTTGTGTGCTTTGATTGGTTAATAAAGAATCATATTTGGTTAATAAAATTGGTTAGTTGAAATTCACATGATATCATTTTTTAATATATTAATTTGGTTACTTTGTAATTCCCGATCTATTTCACGCAATTTACGATAATATATATTCACACTCATTTTTTTATTTTGAGTTATCAAATTAGTAGGTTTCACTGGCCAATCGAGAAGTATTCACATAAGGTTGTTCTCAGTTATTTCTATCCGAAAGGTCTTTTTCAGTTATTTGAAGGAGGTAAATTGATTTAAATCCTTTGTTTTGTATTCTTATGTGCATCTGTCAATGAATGATTGTGTGTCTATTAATATGTTATTATGTTTTAATGATTTACATTTTTAATCATAATCCATACGCAGTGTTCGAATTCTGGTGGAACGTCATCGTCCGGTAGTAAAAGATTTTATGTCAGGAATTTCAGTTATTTTCATTTCAATGCACGAGTTCTTTTCACCTCTTTCAAAAGTCAAGCATGAAAAATAAAATGGGTTGTTGGGACAACTGGATAGCAGGGGCAAATGATAACAGTGGTGCAGATTATGGACCTAAAATACAAACAACATTATGTCAGGGGAAAAAAGGAGGTCATCAACAGTATATAAAGAAAAACAAGTTACAAACATACTCGCATAAATGATTTTACTAGAGGCACGATTATGGACTAATAATCATGGGCAGATGTAGGGTCAAGCTTAACTTCGAACTGCTGGATCCCAGTAACGTTTTGCATGATTCTTGCATAAATTTTGCTGAGCTGTATTACTAAGCGAGGGAGATAGAGTTGAAAGACAACATTTGTGATTTTCACATTAAAAAGTCATAATGGACAAACCTACCTCCATGGACAGGTGTACTTTTTGTCTCTTGATTGAAACTTCTATGCAAGAGTCCACTTGATGCAGATAGTCCTTCTCTCTTCAATCATCATCTTCGCCAGATTCCAAGTCACACAGGTGAGAAGTCACGCCATTATAAGTTTCCTCAAATCCGAACTGATTGACATTCAAAGATATTTCTTCTTTTAGAATGTTTGATATTGTATCCAAATCAAACCTCTTACTGATAAACATAGCATCATTTTCACTTTCAATGAGTTCTTCTCGCCGCTTCCTTAAGGCTGGCTCATAACTTCGGCGAACAAACTTTGTGCCATGCTCCCTTTTCTTACCCTCTTCAAGATAAAGATCCTCCACGGCCTGTAACGCCTCCTCATAACTTAAATTCTCGCATTTAAATTCTCGCACTTTGTGCTATAGAGTTTACTCCTTATTAATCAATATGTATAATTTGCAGATCTGCAGTTGTGAAATTTGCTCAACCATTGGGAACCAAGACAATGGGGAAGGTCTTTATGATTCCATTTCGATAATGGAGAAGGCTGCCGAGGAAGGCAGTGCAATTGTAGTTGTTGAAGGAGTGGGACGACAATGGGGAATTAATTTTTATGGTTAGTGGAAACTTCTATGGATTTACAGTGCATAATATTGGCACTTTTTCTCCTTATTTTTTGCGTGACCCAACATTACATGACAAATACCTTTTTGACACGAACACAAAATGGATTTGACAAGCACCATTTTATTATATTTATATTAAGCAACTGTTTCACATTCATATGTATCTCATGAGAAAAATAAAAAAGGGAAAAAGAAAGAAAAGGGAACAAAAAGAGGACTTCAACATCCTGTTGTCACATTGACTTTTGTATGATATGCTGATAACACCATCTTAAACATTGACTTCTTTAGTCTCCCCCATCTCACCACCATTTGTGTAACCAGTCATAACGACACTATAAGTGTACACATAAGGTTTCAGCCCATACTCTCCATGACTTTCATAATTTTCTTTGCCTCTTCTAGATCTCCAGCCCTGGACAAGCTGTTGATAATTTAATTTATTCACACTTCTTTTTATTTCCAACTCACATGTGCAAACTAATAGAGGAGGAACTTGGATAAAGAGGGGAGAAAGAAAACTGACAGAACAGAGTCTTAAGATTACAAAAATTAGCTCTTACTCAAAGTTATTCTATTAATTCATCTGTTCAACACCCACTGAATTGGATTTAACTTGCAGTCCGTTTCTTATTTTTCTTACTCTGCTTTGTGACAAGAAGCAATATATGAGCAAAAGCCAATTTCTTTCTCTTTATATCGAGCTGCTTATGTGCAGTCTCCCTCTCAAATATTTTAATTCTGGATTATTTTTTCTGTTCAGAAATCTCATATTCAAACTAATTGACTCTACCACTCCATTAAATATTGTATTTATATTGATGTAGTAAATGTTTACGAGATGTATGGATATTGATGTAGTAGATGTTTACAAGATGTATTATATTGATATTGAAAGGGTCATTAGTTCTATTGACCCACTAATTAATCATTCTGTTCGAAATATTAAATCCAAACTTACTAATGATGTTGATTTTTTTTGGCAATTGATCTGTGAATCACAAAGGTATTAACTATTAGATCACGTGTCTCTGTTTTTATTGGTTTTTTTATAGTGTGTCAAGTTTATGGTTAAATAATTTCCTCTTTTTGATTGATACAAGGTTTGTTTTCATAATTTTAGTTTCATTTGAATTTAGCACCTATTGAAATGACCTACTGAGAATGCAGAGTAACATGTGTGGTTGACATTTAGTTATTGTTTTACAGATTATCAAGGAAACATCTAAAGCTGGATAAGGTAATTAGTGACGTAATTGTCCAAAGTAATTAATTGGGATGATATAGAATTATCGCCTCTTCACTTGATGAATCTTCAAACGCGTGTGGAGCTACAACAACCGAACATGTGTGTTCATTTAATGTGGCTTCAATTAATTGGTATCCCATAATTGGACTCAAGTTACAGGAGCTACAACATTAAACTTTCATCTACAAGTACATGGAGGTTGGGCTTCCTGTGCCATTTCAAATCATTCTTCCAATTTGGAAGAGTTTGAGTGGTCTCGAGGGAAGTAGGTTATTTATCCACAGGTTAGGGCCTACTGATGTTCATAATGCATTTATTTTTGTTTTGATGGTACTAATTTGATGCTTATATTTATTTTTTTGAAGGTACTAATTTGTGGTTCTCAGTTATCACCATTTGTAGGTATTAATTGATGAAAATTATGGCCGAGATTTGATATAATTCCATTGAAATGATTTTAGTACTTGCTTTGCTTGAGATATTAAGTCCAAGAACCTTACATTCCCTACATAGTAACCACGAATCTGAAGGTCAGTGCAGTCTGCTTCAAATCCACAACAGTAACTGTAATGTAAATATCGAACTCAAAATGGAACCCACTATTGCAGGAGACACATAAGGATCATAACATGGCAAAAGAGTAGGGTTTCCGCTACATCATAAACTAAAATTACCAATGTAAGTTTATGACTTATATCCATCGAACTTTTACATGTTAGAAGAAACTCACATCATACATATTATGCAAACATGTACTCAAAGAAAATGACAACAAAAGATCAACTATGTAGCTTACTGATGGGGAGAGAAAAGGACAAGACAACTTGCATTATATTGTTTCACATTATAATTTGTATCTGTTTATTGGACTTTAACGTTAAATTTTTGTGCCATCAGGTTAGAATAATTAAAGACAGATTCAAATGAGAATAATGGCTTTGCTTTTGTGACTGTTAGGAGTGTTCAATTGGTATCCAAAGCCGTTGAGAAGTTTAACAATTTTGAGTTCAAGGTAACAATATCTCCTCGAAATTTTGAATTCAAGACAGATTCATACAACCTTAATCCTTTTTGCGATTTTCAATTTTTGCCAATTTCTTAAAGCTTTGTATTATTGCCACTGTCCCTCACTTTTTAAGAGTTCTGATAATTTAAAATGATGCAGGGTGGATCGAGATGATGCAGACTGTATGCCCGTGCCTGAGATACTTAGAAATGCTACTTATACAGGATAACTGAACGAGTTGATGGTACATCTCTTTTTGTTGTTTGTGTTCATTTATGTTTAGAGGTCATATTTGTTAATAACTGTATATTATGACATTATAATATCCGGTCATGTTTTAACATTTAACAGTTGTTAATAACTATTAAATGTTGTTAATAACTAAACTATCTTTGTTCATTCTTTGACACCCAATTTTTCAGGTTGTGTTGTTAAGTTTGTGTTCATTGAGCCATGATCGATAGAGAAATTTTTTCATTCGACTGTCCACACAGTGCCACAATATCTGGGATCGGTAGCTTCTCTCCGAATGCAACACCGATCGCTTGGAGCCGATGTAGGCTTTAAAACAGTTCTTGAATTCGGAAATGGATCGTGATGAGAATTTAGTCGTCCAAGTTTTCTTTGTGTGCACACATTCAAAATGGGATTGCTTTTGAATTCGGTTCATTGTACTTTCATTTGAAGTGCATGGTGTCCTATCAGTTCTTATTGTTATATTGTTTTCATTTGACCATTTGTGGTACGTTAAGTGTTTAGGACACTATGTCAATCACTCTTTCTATTTGATGGCTACGATGCTGTTTATATAAAGTACAAAATGGACTATTAGTATTGTCATTGTTGGTATATTTATCATTTGGTAAATAGGGTGGATAATTCTATAAACAAAGGAGAGTTTGCCCATATTCACTAAATTGTTATCAATACTTTTGTTAGGGAATGAAATTTTTAACGTTTTCAATTATGTACTTTGGAAATTTTCGCCGTGCCTTCAGGCACGAGCATTCCGCTAGTATATATATATATATACCATTAGGAAGCAGGGCTCTCTGTTGTCCCATCTACAGGGGAGCGGGTGCGGACACTAGGAGGGTGTGTTTTTATGGATCTACTTATTTTAGAGAGATATTATTTGAGGATAATTTTATCCTGGGTATGGACTGGTTAGAGATTATTTGAGCGATAGTGGACTGTTACATTAAGGCTATTGTGTTTGTTGTTCTAGGGTGGGATGTCTTGTTTTCGAGATGTCTTTCCCCGAAAGAGGGTTGAGCCCACATTTATATTATAGAGGAGACTTCAGAGAGTATAACTGTCTCGTTATATTCGATCCTTATGAGTAGGGACTTCATTATTGTGATTTAGGGGATACTAGGGTTACCTCCAAGCTAAGAGATGGAGCTCATTATTGATTTAGCGTTGAGGACTGTGATAGTGCGAGCACCATATTGTATCACTCCTTTATAGATGTGGGAGTTGAGGATTAGACTTAGCAGTCTAGGGATAGGATTTTGAGTGTCCCTGTAATACATCATATTTCTTAGTATTTGGAATTTACTTAATTCAATAGTTATTTGGGTTTAATTTTAAATCACACGGGTGTCGTAATTTGATAAAATTAAATATTTTTAAGAGAAAAGAATTTATTGTTGATGGAATAATCTATGCAAAAATTAGTATATGTCGTAACGAGTAATATAGATGGAACTATGTTGGAACTCAACCGAGGGTCGCATGTAGACTATATTGAGGTCGAAATAAGATATTATTATAAAGTGGATCAGATGATGATTTAGAGGTCGTGGTTGATTCCGAAATGGTCAAAATAGTCGGAATAGTATACCTAGGTCATGGGGGGATTTTTGACGATCCCGACACCATTTAAGGGCGTTTCGATCATTCGAGAGGTTGTAGTCTAGAGAAATACAAAATTTAAAAGAGCATATTAACCCTTTAGAGTTAGAGGCTAGGGTAAACACAAACTATAGAAGAAGGAGGACACAAGGGAGGAGGAGAAGAGAGTTTTTGAAGGTGCAACACTTATTCTATCCGCCAAATTTTCCGAAATTATGATCAGAGCTTCATTATCTTGAAAAGAAAATTAGACTTGTATATCATAACGCATGTGTTTATCATTCTTGTTTCAAAAAGGTTATAATACCCATGTAGTTTAGGGTTTATTATTTTGTGATTTTAATTGATGATCTTGGGATTTTGAGAATTAAACACATGAATCTTGGGTAGGATTGGTGTAACATCTCATTTTTTTATGACTTAATAATTATGTGATTAATTATTATTGTTAGAATAATTATGTGATTAATTATTATTGTAGGATTAATTAAATTATAATGCGAGAAATAAATAATTATTAATTAATCCAGGTTAAAATAATTATTAACTAGCGTTAATAGCGTTAATACTTATTTTTGAGAATCATTGAATATTATTGTATGAATACATAATATGGAATTATGCAAATTTGATAAATTATCGAAAGTGAGAAATACAATAGTTTGGTATATTAAGTCGGGACGCGCGTGTGAGTCATGTCGGGACTAATTAAATGGAATAAAAAGGTAAATTATTTTTTAGTAACTCGTATGGTCATTTCAAGTGGGCCGTTGAGTCCGGGAGGGTCGAGATAGTCAGAAAACTCTACCCATGTATTTTATTTGGACTCCGGGATATTTTAGGCCAAAAATGGCACCCCGTAGGGGTAGTTTTGAAATTTGGATTTTTGGGAAAATTAAATGGACGAAAATTAGAGTTTTATTATATTAGTTACATGGGAGAAATTAGGGATCACATTCACATTGCTCAAGAGAGAGTCACAGAGAGTGAGGGAGAGCAAATCCCAAGGAGCCAAAGCTTTTAAGCATCACCTTCCACCACCGTGATAACCATCGTATAGATCGGAAGACGAGGAACGCACCTATACCAACATCACCAACGGATCAAACCATCATATTCGAGGCAAGTGTTTATTACTTTCATGATTTAGTAATAATTATGTTCATGATTAGACTAGGTGATAAACCATTAATTTATGAGATTTAATTTTGATGAAAACTTAATTATTTGATTCATATTGGGTCTGAGATTATAGAGATTAAATTCCTTCATGTAGATAGGATGTCATCCACAAATTTATGATAATTTTCATTAACAAATCTGGGTTATAGTAGTTCTTGAATTGAAATTGAAGAACTAGGGTTTTAATAGTTTAATTTGGGGATTTAGTATTAATTGATGTATTGTGAAGATTTAATGATTCTAGGTTGTTAGAAATTATCTAAATATATTAGAGAATTAATTGGGTTTGCTGTTTGGGTGCTTGGGATTGAACAGTAGAGATTTTAGAGGTGTTAATGGTGGAAAAATGCAGAAATCTGGGCAAGAAGACGAAACAGTGCATCTCGCGCGAAGTCGCGCGAAGAGTCATTCGAGCGAGACCTGTATGTCGCTCAAAGTCGTTCGAACGACACATGGCAATCGTTCGAGCGACAACCTTTATGGTTCGAGCGACGTAGTGAATTTTGGAAATTTTATTAGAATCCAGGTTTTAGTTTACCGATTTATTGGAGTGAGAGAAACTGCCAGATAGTAAATTTAAATAGGACATAATTTCGGGAAAGTATGTGAGAATTAACATTTTAGTGAGTTAGGTATAGATAATGTACCTTGGAGATTGGGAGAGAGATACAAATCTAAATATTTATACTGTATGTAGTAATGCGAATAAAATACATATGAGAAGTATATAATTAGGTTGGGAAAATACCTATGAATTCTAATAGGATGTGTGTATGCTTATTATGTGATATTATTGCTAAGTTCACTAATGGTTGATAACCCGGGGGTTCAAGAATCTTATTGCTAAATGCACTAATGAGTGATAACTTGGGGGTGCAGGAATTCTATTGTTAAGTGTACTAATGGGTGATAACTCAAGGGTACAAGAATCTTATTGTTAAGTGCGCTAATGGGTGTTAGCCCGGGGGTGAATGATTATTATGGTTAAGTGCGCTAATGGGTCTTAGCCCAGGGGTGCAGGATTTGTATATATATGTATAGAGATGATGTGACTATATGTGTGTGTGTGTGTGTGTGTGTGTGTGTATATATATATATATATATATATATATATATGAATATACTTGGGAACATTCTACTTTGTGAAATTAGTAGATAAGGTATAGATGAGAAATAAAATAATCTTAGTGGGTAAAGGATTAACCATTCTAACGGTGAATAATGGAACTTTTATTTATGTGAGATAAACTATTTCTTTAACGTATTGTATGGGCAATACGGGTATACTAATGGAGAACGTAAATGGTGATATTATGATTCCGAACTAATTAGGCCGGGTAGCATAGCTAGTGTGGGTTAGATGTATGTTAGGAGTGCACAATAGATGAGAGGTGAGAATCTCATCTGAGAGTGCGATATCTATCATGCACATAATACTTTCTTCATTGCAGTTTTAAATACTTGCTAAATATTTTTAAAACATCGGGCTCTGACTCGTTTCTTGCAATTTTTCTCTCTTTTGCTATATATATGTATTATATCAGGTGCTCAGCCACATGGATACCAGAACTAGAGGTTCGGATTGCTTTACGTGCTGAAGCGGTTGTGGAAGCCGTAGGTCCTTGCATTAGACGCATCCATCATTTCCATTCAGTTTTATCTAGACATCTTAGTTGGGGCATGTGTCCCCCATTCCTAGTTTTTATCAGAGTTATTATTCAGTTTACTTCACAGTTCTTTTAGTTGGATGGAATTTTACTATGAGTCTGTGAATTGGATTTTTGAACTGGGAGGTTTTACCCAGTCTTATTTATTTTAGTACTAGCTCATTCTCAGTACCTTTCACATTTCTGTGTATAGTGAATGGTTTATATTTTATATATTTGAGAATTTAAAATGAATTGTTTTGTTAAAACTAAAATGGGAAAATGTTTTGGCACCTAGATTAATTTTATATTAGGTGATTAATATGTTAAAAAGTTTTTCGACAGTGATGCTAAAGATGAACGAACAGAACATTCTATTTTAAATTGGTACAGGACTGATCACCCTATATTTAATTGGGCGGGGTGTCTCAATTGGCATGTAGATTGAATCCCTACGTGATAAGAAAATGAGATCAGTATATATGTGGTGATTAGAATGGGGAATTTACGGATTTAATTACATATATACATGAAGAACAATAAAATTAGGGCTTTATGAATATTAGGAGATAATAGTTTCTTGAATGGAATTCTTGGTGAATTAATGTGATATTTCCATTTAATATTATCCCTATACTCATAATAGATGATTAGTTGTTTTGGTTGGGAATTTGGTGAAGTTTCATGAAGAGTGGATGAAACTTTAATGGTGAGAAATGCAAAAACGTAAGGAAGAAGAAGGACCTGCTTGTAGCGAAACGATTCGTCTCCTCGACCAAATCGATTCGGTGGGAGAATTGATTCAGACCAAGACCAAATTGATTCGGTTGCCTAGAATTGCACAATTTTTCCTTGTTGTTATAATATCCCCACGAAGTGAATTAAGGGTAAACTTGGGGGATAAAATTTTTGTAATTAAATAAAGACTTTGAGGAGGCCAGTAGGAATATAGTCAATGCTTGGTTGATCTTTAATATGAGTAAACTTGGGATGTAAATCGATGATGATAAAACGATCGAGATGCGTATCGGGAATTTAGTAATTGGATTATATGAAGGGTGAGCTGTGACCTATGACTTAGACTAGTAGTGTACGTGTGTAGTAATAACTGAAATAACTTCATGGATAACTAGGACCTTCGGGTAAAGAATAATAGTCGGAAAAAAGAGATAGAGGGTTATATTTGTATGTGAATTAGTACATTGAGTGTTCGAGAGACATATTACGTACGGGTTATATTATAGGTTGAATGTATACCTATACGGATTATATTATAGGTTGAGTGTATACCTATGCGGATTATATTAAATCATGAGTGTTGACGCAAAAATTCTCCATCTATGAGGGCCAATCAGAAAAGGACACATGCCATCATATGTGGCAATATTTATACTTATTCGGCACCCAAGGAGAGTTGGTCGGCACCCGAGGAGAGTTAGTCAGCACCCGAGGAGAGTTAGTCGGCATACCAACCAACACATAGCATACCAAGAAACTCAAGGAAGACCAACCACCATAGAAGGCCAGTAGTTATATTCATTGTATATAGATATACATGTCTGAATGTATAAAGACATTGTATCTCTTTAACTCCCATCACTATAAATACATGTATTCCCTTAGCCAAAGGGGAAGACGGACAACTAAGAAACACCATATACAAGATACACACTCTTTCTCTCTCTACACCATATTGTGCTATTGTAAACCCCTGGGAATAAAATAACAGTGGACGTAGGCTTTATTCATAGCCTAACCACTTTAAAAACCTTTGTCTCTTATGTGTTTGATGTGATCACCATTTCATCTTCAATCATCATCTTCATACCTTCATTTTTATCTGTTGTTGATGCCGATAAGATAACATGGATGCTATTTCTAGTCATCAACAGATTGACGCCGTCTGTGGGAACGTGTTACAAGCATTGTTCTCCATCAAAAGCTAAGTTTTTATTTTCTCTATGTATAATCAATTATACATACATCTTTTGATTCAATCATGAATTTTATGTTTATATACATAAATTAATTGTCCAGTTTTTATCTGCAAAATGTTGCATATCATGATTTTTAAATCATAATTGTTAGATTAATTCTTATTTAGAAATCTGAAAAATAGTGGATTTCATAAATCATATCTTGTTGCTTGATTCTCGAGTTTCAATTTTATATCATGGAATAAATATTTTAAATGATTACATATACTAATATATACGACGATGATAAGATTTTATAATTTTCATTGTTGATTTTGAAATAATTTTTGAAAGATCTTTGATGATTATTCAAATTCCCATTATATCAGAGAATGAGAAAAGGTTAAAGACAATAAAAAGTTTTCTCGTGGAAATCATGACCCAGATCTATTTTCTCTCTCTTCAAGTTTGAGTCTCTTTGTATTCATTTTTATGAAGTATATACTTAATTTGGTTCATCTTCCATCTATGTCAATAAAGTCTCATTGATTGATTTTTTATATAAATTTGGTAATAACTTCGATCATTCAGGATATTTTTATCTCCCAAATAGGGAATAGGAAGGGATCAATTTAAAAAATAATTTTCTCTCACCTGAAAAACCATTACCCACCTCTTGTAAAAAAGGATCAATTAAACAATCATGACCGTATCAAGACTCTGGGCACAAATTTGAGATGTTGGCTCCTCGTTCATCACATCACAGGGTTTCTTTGTCGGAATCACACGATCTAGTGGATTAGAGAATGGATCATTTAATTAGCAATCTTAATGCTTGGATTTTACATCGAATGTTATTTTTCTGATCTATTGGCTCAAGATATTTTGGGACATAGCAATCTCATGAAAAACTCATCACCGCGGCTCAGATGGCTATTCATAATCGTCCACTTACAGCCCCTATTTCTGGTCAGCCATACATATTATTGGTCGACATCATCTCGGGCCATCTTTTATTAAAGGGAAGCTTAACCAAACAATTTTTGTTTGTCGGAGATAATATGTTAAGATCCATCAGCAACGTTGAAATAATTTTATCTAACTACGAGCTATCTTATTGTTGGTCGGAGACTCATATTGTAGCTCGGTGGAACCAATTGCAGGTCGACGATCATCTACTTCTTGATCGGCGACATCTCAGTCTTGTTCGGAGGGTTCAATTTACTGGTCGGCAACTATCCAACCATCCACTTCTTGGTCGGTGACATCTGATGTTGTTCGGTGACCATCCAACAGCTGGTTGGCAATATCAATGCACCATTTTTATTGATTGGCGAAATCGCTCTGCTGGTCGGGGACTATTTACTTTTTGGTCGGCACTATATATTCTACAACCCGAGACATCCCTAAATGCTGGTTGGAAACACCCATGTCATTGGTCGGCAACAGTAGAATCTTGGGGTATTAAAAAATGCGGAGTACCCCAGATATTTCTTTAAACACGAGTTCAGCTTGGGGGTAAACAAGGGGCTTAAGTTTTTTTAAAAAAAACTTGTGATCACCCCAAAAAATATATTTTAAAACCAAGTGATAAATAATTTTCAAACATCAACTTATACCTAATTAGTCGTTGGAGATTAAATAACTTTACAAAAAACTCTACGTCTTATTTATGGTGCATAGCTAATAAAAATTTGTCCATCTCACACACATTTGGCACAAAACATAATATTTCATATTTTGAAATTTTTATTGCCTTATGCTGATACACATCACATATTGTTTTGTTGAATAATTATTCTCATGACAATAATTATTTGATCTAGTCTCGACAGATGCTCAGGTAGCTTATTCAAATTTCATAGGGATGAGATTCAATCCCGACGAAAGTTTAGCCATAATCTTAAACCTCTGGAAACTATTATTGCTTGACATCAGGCAATTTTTCCTCGACATATCAGCCAAAATATATTATTTCATTTTTTGAAATTAATATTTTTATTTCTCAAGCATATACATATCATATATTGATTGGATGAGTAAATCATTCTCATGACTAATCAATTCAGTCTACACATATGGTAGTGCAAATTATTAATTTTTACAGGTACAAGATTCAACACTGACGAATGCTCGAAAAGAATCTGGAAACTATTATCATTGCTCAGCATTATGAAATTTCACCTCAGTAAGGAACTATATATTTTATTATTGCTCTGATTTATGCTCAAGAACGAATTATTCTATATAACCATTCAGATTCATATTCTATATTCATCTCAACATGGAGCTCGGCGAAATACTTATTATCATATTCAACTCCTAGAAAAAGCTACAACAGTTATTATATTTCACCCCCAACGGATAGTTGGTCGGGGAAATTCTTATTTATATTCAGGCCCAGATATCGGCTCAAGCACAAATTATTCTATATATCCCTTGGGATTCATATTCTATATTCATCTCAACATGGAACTCGGCGAGATACTTATTATCATATTCAGCTCCAAGGAGAACTATAACATTTATTATATTTCACTCCCAACGGATAGTTGGTCGGGGTAATTCTTATTTATATTCAGGCCCAGCAAAGTTCTCGGTCATATTCTTATAGTGTGGAAAATATTATTCTTATTCGGCATTATGCAATTTTGCCTCGACAGATCAGGAAGACAGTTTATTATTATTCTAAATCATTCTTTATATCTATGCATATTTTATATTTATCTCAGCATGGTGCTCGGAAAATTTCTTCTCTCTCTATATATTCAGCTTCAAGGAAGTCTTTAACATGTATTATCTTATTCCCAACAATCTGTTGGTCAGCTCCGAGGAGGTCTCCAGCATTTATATTATGTTATTCCCAACAATCTGTTGAGGAGGTCTCCAGCCTTTATTATATCTTATTCCCAACAATTTGTTGAGTACGTCTCCAGCATTTATTATATCTTATTCTCAACAATTTGTTGAGTAAGCTCCGAGGAAGTCTCTAGCATTTATTATCTATTACCACCAACTACGGTTGGTCGGTACCTCCAACTATGGTTGGTTGGGCAATTATTACCCCCAACTACGATTGGTCGATACCTCGAACTACAGATGGTTGGGAAAATTATTACCACCAACTACGATTGGTCGGTACCGCCAACTCCGGTTGGTCGGACATTTATTACCACCAACTCTAGTTGGTCGGTATCGCCAACTCCGGTTGGTCGGGCATTTATTACCACCAACTACGATTGGTCGGTATCGCCAACTCCGGTTGGTCGGGAATTTATTACCACCAACTACGGTTGGTCAGTACCGCCAACTCTGGTTGGTCGAGCATTTATTACCACCAACTGTGGTTGGTCGGTACCTCCAACTCTGGTGGGTCGATCATTAATGACCATCAATTTCGGTTGGTCGGTCAATCAGCGAATAACAACTCCAGTTGGTCGGACAGCAGACAACAGGTGGAGCAAAATTTATTGTCTATGCAAAATAAGAAAATTTGTCAAATAACTTACTTCAAGGCCGAGAAAGCGTTCAAAATTCATATTCCACACTTGGGGCTTCTATTACAAATTCAGTTGTTCATTCGGTGGAAAATTCTCATAACATCAAGCAGTCGAGCATCAAATTCAACTCCACAAATTTACATAGTCGGGTCCACGACTAATTATCATTCAAAAGTTATTTTTCTTGCTTAGGAATTAGTTTTGATATTGAAGTTCAGGAGGCATATTGATGTTCAAGAGGCATATTGAAGTCCAGGAGGCGTATTCAGAAGTTCAGGAGGCATATTCAGAAGTTCAGGAGGCATATTCAGGAGTTAGTTGTACTGTTGAAAGTTCAAGAGGCATATTCAGAAGTTATTATGCACATGCTATTAAAGTTCACGAGTCAAATTCATCATCTACAGCACTGAGATCTTTACTACTACTGTCCCGGCCAATAATGAAGAAGAAGTTATATGAAAATGCTTCGAAGTCCACCACTAGCTTGGTACTAATCAGATTGAAGAGTTGGGTTTAAAATCTAGTATGTTACACGACAAAGTATTCAGAGGATCATAAATTAGAAAAATCAAGCACGTGAAGTTAGCATTCAATTTCTCGGCACAGGAAGCAGTTGGTCGGCTAACAAACTAATCAACATACTTGAAGATTATGACAAGCTACAAGCTGCATACTATGGCATGGATGCATCCAAATTCCCAAGGGTGATACATAGCGAACGTTCACTTGACGAACGAAGTTCCTCAAAAGAGATATTAGCAACCATCAATCAGCCTGCATCATATGTCGTCCAGGAGATAGTGCACTTTGTATTGAACAAATTAAGAAGGCAGATCAAGAATTTCATGAGCACCGAGCAACATTGCAGAATAAATACTCCATGCTTTTAGTGAACCATCAAGTATGGAGCATTGGGGGCTTCTGTTGTTGCAAAAATTCTCCATCTACAAGGACTAATCAGAAAAGGACACATGTCATCCTACGTGGAAATATTTATACTTATTCGGCACCCGAGGAGAGTTGGTAGGCACCCGAAGAGAGTTAGTCGGCACTCGAGGAGAGTTAGTCGGCATACCAACCAAAACATAGCATACCAAGCAACTCAAGGAAGACCAACCACCATAGAAGGCCAAAAGTTATATTCATTGTATATAGATATAAATGTCTGAATGTATAAAGACATTGTATCTCTTTAACTCCCATCTCTATAAATACATGTATTCCCTTAGCCAAAGGGGAAGATGGACAACTAAGAAACACCATACACAAGATACACACTCTTTCTCTCTCTACACCACATTGTGCTATTGTAAACCCCTGGGAATAAAATAACAGTGGACGTAGGCTTTATTCAAAGTCGAACCACTTTAAAAACCTTTGTCTCTTATGTGTTTGATGTGATCACCATTTCGTCTTCAATCATCATCTTCATACCTTCATTTTTATCTGGTCATCAACAATGAGTATATACCTATGCAGATTATATTAAAGGTTGAGTGTATACCTATGCGGATTATATTAGAAGTTGAGTGTATACCTATGCGGATTATATTATAGGTTGAGTGTATACAAATGGAGATTATATTATAAGTTGAGGGTATACCTACACTAATCATATCTATAGATTGAGTGTATACCTATACATATTATATTTATGGCTTGTGTGTATGCCTATATGTGACATATGGATTAGGTTGTGTGTAAAACTATTATGTGCTTTCTCATGTATGCACATACCTACGCAATTTGCTATCACGAAGGTCCCACGCAGAGGGCTATCCCACCTTGACAATTCCTATAAGGTCTGGATTTATGCCCCAGAGCATGGAACTTAGGGAGGCTCACTGTGTATGTATATTAGTGGGACTAGCAGGTCATTTGGGTGCATTAGCTATGTGCATATCCCAAAGGCTTATAATTATGTGTATTTGAATAAGGGTTTGAGGAGACGTGTTGAACCAATAGTCCTTGATATGGTATGAGAGGTTCATGGGCTTGATAGTAGAGTATGTTGCATCATGAGGGGCCATTCCAGAGCATCTATAGTTATATATATTTTATGTCTGATAAATATATATAAATGTGATTAACCTACTTATGTATGATGTAGTAAATATGGATAGTGTATATCTAAAAGTGACTTAATTATGAGATGCTCTACTCAGTGTGTGTTAGTGGTAAAGTTAGATAGTGTATATCTAAAGATGAATTAAGTAGAGCAACTTGAGGAAATATTTTAATAATAACATATGTGAGATACTAATTTTGCGTTAATGATAACATATGCGAGCTCTTAATTATGGGTTAATGATAACATACGTGAAAATGTTAATTATGGCTGCATAATAACATACGTGTAATGTTAAGTATTATTATTACGATAGCATACTGTATGGGTGGTACGGGGGAGCTAAACGTGTTAGTTTTAGATAGTTATTGATGAGACCTAGTTGGGTTGGATAACATAGCTAGGTAAATGACATTAGGCATGCACATTAGCTGGAAGGTGAGGAACTCAAGAGAGTGTACGTTGAACTAACATGTATAATCAATTACGGATTTTAAACTGCAATTTAAAAACTTGCTATATATTCTCAAATGGTTTTACTTGGGATCTAACTCGTACTTTCAAAGTGTTTTAAAACCTTTTAGGTGTCCAGTCATAGGGACTCCCAACTTTATGATCTATTCCAGGGATGCGTAGCTGTAACACTTGTGGATGCTTGCATGATTTGGATTAGATGCTTCAATCACTTTATTCCAAGAGTATGATGCATTTCAATTACTTCATTTTGGGCGTGTTTCCCCTTTAGTCATTTCTTATATTTCACTTTAGAATTTATACTCAGGTTTATATTCTTCTGTTGGACTTTCTATTAGGCTTGGGAACCAATGGTTTATTCGGTATTATTTTATTCAGTACTTATCTTGTGATGGATTTATATTATTACTGCGTATATGTTTAATGATTATATTAATTTCACTTGTTGTTGTTGTTTAATACAAAAGATAAAATTTGTCACTGACCTTTTGAATACTAAGTGGCTAGTTAAGTTTTATAATGTTTCGACTGTGATGCTAAAAATGATCCAGATGAGATTCTCATTTTAACTGGACGAAGTACTAATAACCTGGTATTTAATTAGCCAGGGTGTCATAGATGGTATCAGAGCATGAAATTTTAGTGTCCTTAGGATCTGTGTGGATTTTTACGTTTTAGCGTAGCATCCTTTAGCATAAGTCCTTATTTTAGGATTTTTGTATTCCTCAACATATACGAATTTTGTGGTCCTGCTATTAAGAATAGTTGATGTGATTCATATACGAGTTCAGTTGGGCTTCTTACACTGAACACTATATGATGACAAACAAGGGACGTTAGAAGGACTGCAGGAGGAAAGTCTTATTAGAAGACATAGAGTATTATGGAAATAATGATCATGATAGAAGTCACCATGATTATTTTTCATACGGGTGACAATATGATAATCACTCGGGAAGCACTATCGTAAATAACAGCAGTGTAAATTCAGACTCACCCAACGTAGTCCACAAGGGAGGGAGTTATAGGAACTCTTTTGAAAGGATGCATGTAAGGATTTAGAGAAGAGAGGAAGTTTAATTGGCTAATGGGAGGAGATAATCCAAAGGCAATGGTGTAGGATGGAGTGATGCGACACCCAAGATTAAGTTTCGGGCGAAATTGTTAAGCTCATAGGAACAGTATAGAGTGATGAGAGTCAGTCACCACATATAAAGAAGTATATGTAGAATTAAACGAGAAATTTGGGTGCGATTTGTTCACAAGGTCTTCCATCTGTTGTTCGGACAAAGATGCGAATAGAGTTTCAAAACATATCACTAGTGGGAAAGGCATAGATTAATCGTGAAAGAGCAGTTGATGTGTTTAGCAAACTTCGTACCCAACGGAGGGGATACGAAGAATATAAAAGGGTCCGTAAGTT
Source organism: Sambucus nigra (assembly GCA_949130495.1). Classification (NCBI taxonomy): domain Eukaryota; kingdom Viridiplantae; phylum Streptophyta; class Magnoliopsida; order Dipsacales; family Adoxaceae; genus Sambucus; species Sambucus nigra. The sequence continues at coordinate 373,306,222 of OX422214.1, read as the reverse complement.
GATAGTGAACTCATGAGTATAATACACAACATGGATACAATATTCGGAAAGGATGAGTAGTGTCAATGTCATCAAGGTTGTACCTTCACAAGTTTATATCACCGCTTCCATGAGAAAGGAGCTAAGAGGATTGGAGAATCTAGCAGAAAAACAAGACTGGAGTAAACAGTGCTAGTGAAATACCATGAAAGGGATACCCAGGAGGGGACCCATTTAAATGATTGAGATTAATGGGAGTCCTACCAAACAACAGTGGATTCAGTCAAGGCCGTAAAATCCAACATTGAGTTCCATAGGGCTAGCGGGACCAGAAGGGACAACGAGGGTAGAAATCAAGGAAAAGACTGCCAGGTCCTGAGAGAGGGACACCCCTACATGGCCAGTGGGGCTAGAGACAGGGGGTGGCATAAAAATGTTTCCTATGTGTGGAGAGTATGGTCACCTGTATTGAACGTGTCCACAGTGAGAAAGTGAGACCAGTCAAACTGGAAAGTAGATGGGAATGGTGTCAGTGGGGCATAACAACAGGAGGAGCAAGATTTTCGGCAGGGGAATCAGGCTATGATATTTAGTCCAGAGGTTACCAACTCGATAATGGTGGGTTTAGACAGGACTAATAGATTTCTTAGTAGTAGTAACATCATGTTCCTCAGGTTTGTTAGGGACAAGGGAACAATGGGGGAGGCCATCATGGCCGTGATCAACGGTAGAGAGCTTTTCAGTCCGATGTTCACTTGTGGGTGTATAGGGCATAAAAGTAGGGATTAACCAAAGTGAGGCAGGGGAAAAACTACAGGATGAGATCCTAGATGTACAACCATTGAAACAGATCGTGGGTCAGTTTGGACACAAGAGTTATGTTCAGGGACCCCACGATCAGGCGAGGGATATGGCAAATGGAGGTAATATTTTTGTTTCATCCTTGAGAGTACGGGAATTAGTTCTAGTGACATGAATGCATCACAATATATGATTGTTAACACTGCAATTCAAGTGCGAGTCGAGTTTAGTGGGTGCGTTGGCAGTATCAGCCTTATTATGAATGTATTTACCATTAGGTAGCGAGACTATTCGGTGTCACCTGTAGGGGAGCTGGTGAGGACACTAAGATAATTTTTATTTTATGGCATACTACCTTTAAGAGTTAAGAAAGTAGGACTTATTATGAACAAGTATAGTGACTTTATACCAGTACAGGACTTACTACCTAAGATTGTATGATAAGACTATTGTGGTTTTTATCTTAGGGTGGATTATTCCAGGGTGAGTTATATTATTTTACGAGGAATCTCCTGAAAGAGGGTTGGGCCTATATATATGTATATAGAAATTGTATTGTATCGTAGACTTATGTGAGTATGTTGTCTAGTTATATTTGATGTCGGTGCGTAGGGACTTTTTACTAATGAGATTCAGGGTGCATTGTGTTCCTGTTTGACCAAAGAGATAAAGCTTGTTAGTTATATAGCACTGAGAACTTGATATAGTGAGAGAGTCTTGTTTTATGTCTTCGTTAGTGACATGATAGTTGACGAGTAGACTTTTTATGTTAGCATATGGAAATTTGAGGGTATGTGTTATGGGCTGAGGGCCTAAACGATCTCGAAGAACGACAATTTTAGATAGTAGTTTATCGAGGGGGTTCCTCGTTTATATTTCTCTTTACGAGACATCCCACACATGAAACTTAGTGAAAGTTAGAAGTTGGGAGAAGTTTAGTCTTTAGTACATAAGTCTAATATCTTAGTTATTATGCATATACGTGATTATAACTTAGAGTTGATAGATATAGTATGATTTAAGGCCGATAGAGCCGTAAAATCTTGATGTGAGAACCAATGTAGATAGTTTACACAACAAGTAGATCGTTGGTACAACCTAAAGAATAATTAAGTTGAAATTAGTAGTGTGGTTGAGTATAACCTTACTGTACGATCATGCCAAGTAAGCGAGGATTAGCTTAAAATAAGTATATTACAGTCAGTTAATTGGTGCGGTTGTGAACGGGTATAGGGTGTATGGTCTCCCTAGTTAGTTGGATCGTTGGTATTGTTCGCAGTCGAAATATGTGTAAAGGTATCTGTAAAATGAGTAAATGAATAAGGGAGTTGGCATGTGGGAATATTGGAGATTTCCCCAGTAGAGGAAATACTTTAGCTGTGAGTAGATAGGCTTATAGTAGTGACCAAAAAAGGTGAAGGAATTGCAAATTTTCGTGTTGGTGCCAAGGTGTATCGGTAGATTAAATGATGAAGTATTTTAGTGTGAGATGGCTAAAGAGAATTAGTGACTAGAATGAAGGGTAAGTTGAGACTGTGGGACTAAAGGGATATTGTTAGTAGAGATATACTATAAACAACATAACAATTTAGATTGTTTGGAAAGGATGGATGTTGTGCGAGAATATATCCGAAACTTTTGAGTATCAAGCTTATCCTAATTTCGAGGGCAAAATTCCTTTGTAAAGGGGGAAGTATGTAATACCCCGTCTTTCTAAGTATTTGGAATTTAATTAATTCTATAATTATTTGGGTTTAATTTTAAATCATACATGTGCCGTAATTTGATGAAATTAAATATTTTTGCGGAGATAATAATTTATTATTGATGGAATAATCTACGTGAAAATTAGTGTACATCATAACGAGTAATATCGACGGGACTGCGTTGGAACTCAACCGAGGGTCACGTGTAGACTATTTTGAGGTCGAAATAAGATATTGTTATATAGTGTCTGGGATGATGATTTATAGGTCACAGTTGATTTTGAAAGGGTTGAAATAGTCAAAATAGTATACCGGACTGTATAGTTTGGGTCTCGGGGCAATTTTTGACCAACCCGACATCGTTTAAGGGCATTTCAATCATTCGGGAGGTTGTGGTATAGAGAAGTCCAAAAATTGAAAGAGCATATTAGCCCCTTGGAGTTAGAGGCTAAGGCAAACACAAACTAGAGAAGAAGGAGTCCACAAGGGAGGACGAGAAGAGATTTTTTAGAGGTGCAACACTATTTCTCTCCACCAAAGTTGCCGAAATCGTGATTGGAGCGAGGAGGGAACGACTCCATCATCTTGAAAATGAAATCAGACCTGTATATCATAAGGCAAGTGTTTATCTTGCTTGTTTCTAAAAGGTTAAAATACCCATGTAGTGTAGGGTTTATTATTTCGTGATTTTAATTGATGTTCTTGGCCTTTTGAGAATTAAACACATGAATCTTGGGTAGGATTGGCATGTAGATTTAATCCCTATGTGATAAGGAAACGAGATCTATATATATGTGGTGATTAGAATGGGGAAATCCTAGATTTAATGATGTGTATATATAAAGAACGACAAAAGTAGGGTTTTATTCATATTAAGAGATAATCGATTATTTAATGGAATTCTTGATGAATTAATGTGATATTTACATTTAATATTGTCCATATACTCATAATAGATGATTAGTTTTGTTGGTTGGGAATTTGGTGAAGTTTCATGAAGAGTGGATGAAGCTTTAATGGTGAAAATCCCAAAAATGTAAGGAAGAAGAAGGACCTGCTTGTAGCGAATCGATTTGGCTCCTTGGTCGAATCGATTCGATGGGAGAATCGATTCGAACCAAGTTCGAATAGATTCTCCTGCCCAGAATTGCACAGGTTTTCCTTGTTGTTGTAATTTCCTCACTAAGTGAATTAAGGGAAAACTTGGGGGATAAAAAATTGGTAATTAAATAAATACTTTGAGGAGGCCAGTATGAATATAGTCAATTCTTGGATGATCTTTAATGTGAGTAAACATGGAAAGTAAACCGATGATGATAAAACGATCGAGATGCGTATCGAGAATTTAGTAATTGGATTGCGAAAACAGTGAGCCATGACCTATGACTTAAACCAGTAGTGTATGAGTGTAGTAACTACTAAAATAACTTAAGGGATAACTAGTGCCTTCGGTTAGAGAATAATACTCAAAAAATATGATAGAGGGTTATATTCGTATGTGGATTAGTATGTTGAGTGTTCGAGAGACATATTACGTATGGGTTATATTATAGGTTGAGTGTATACCTATGCGGATTATATTAAAGGTTGATTGTATACCTATGCGGATTATATTATAGGTTGAGTGTATACCTATGCAGATTATATTATAGGTTGAGTGTATACTAATGAGGATTATATTATAAGTTGAGGGTATACCAACACGAATCATGTTTTTAGGTTAAGTGTATACCTACACATACTATATTTATGGGTTATCAGTATGCCTATATGCGACATATGAATTAGGTTGTGTATATACCTATTATGTTCTTTCTTATGTGTGAACATACCTACGCGGCTTGCTATCGTGGAGGCCATGCACAGAGGGCAATACCACCTTGATGATTGCAGTGAGGTATGGATTTGTGTCCTAGAATATAGAACTTCGGGTGTCTCACTATGTGTGTTTATTAGTGGGACTGACAGGTCATTTGGGTACGTTAGGTGTGTGCGTAGCCCAAAGTCTTAGAACTATGTTTGCCTCCATTATGTGTACTTGAATGAGGGCACGAGGAGACATACCGAACCAATAGTCCTTGATATGGTACGAGAGCTACATGGACTTGATAGCAGAGTATGCTACATCATGAGGGGCCATTCCGGATATGCTATAGCTGTATATATTATGTGTGATAAATATATACAAATGTGTTTAACCTACTTGTGTGCGATGTAGTAATGATGGATAGTATATATCTAAAAGTGACTTAATTATGATATGTTCTACTCAGTGTGTGTTAGTAGTAAAGTTAGATTGTGTATATCTAAAGATGAATTAAGTAGAAGAACTTAAGGAAATGTTTTAATGATAACATATGTGAGATGTTAATGATGGGTTAATGATAACTTATGTGAGATGTCAATTATAAGTTAATGATGACATACGTGAAAATGTTAATTATTGTTGCATAATAATATACGTGTAACGTTAAGTATTAGTATTACGATAGAATATTGTATGGGTGGTACGGGGGAGCTAAACCTGTTAGGGTTAGATATTTATTGATGAGACCTAGTGGGAATAGGTAGCATATCCACGTAGATGACGTTAGGCATGGACACTAGTTGAGAGGTGAGGAACTCAAAAGAGTGTACATTGAACTAACATGTGTAATCAATAACTGATTTTAAACTGCAATTTGAAAAATTTGTAAATATTATCAAATGGTTTTACTTGGGCTCTAACCCGTACTTGAAAAATATTTTCAAAACCTTTTAGGTATCCATCCACAGGGATTCCCAGCTTAATGATCTATTCTAGGGATGCATTGATGAAACACTTGTGGATGCTAGCAGGATTTGGATTAAGAACTTTAGTCACTTCATTCCTAGAGTAGGATGCATTTCAGTTATTTCATATGTGCATGTTTCCCCTTCAGTCATTTCTTTTATTTCAGTTTAGACTTTGTACTCTCATTTATATTCTTCTGTTGAACCTTAAATTAAACTTGGGATCCGATGGTTTTTTCGGTATTTATCTTGTGATGGATTTATGTTATTACTGCGTGGATGGTTTAGTGATTGTATTTATTTTACTTCTTTTTTGTCTAATAAAAAAGATAAAATTTGGCATCGACCTTTTGAATACTATGTGGCTATTTAAATTTTAAAATGTTTTCGACAATGATGCTAAGAATGAATTAGATGAAGGACTTATCACTCGGTATTTAATTAGGCGGGGTGTCACAGTCCCAATTATGTGTTTTGGTCCTTCGGATTATCGATGATGAACAATGCTAGGTGGTAGTGTATCGGAGGGTTATTTTTTTGGATTTCATTTGCGAGACGTATCATGCATGAACCTGAGTAAGCATCGGGTATTGGGAGAATGTTAGGCACCTGGGCATGGGTTTATTACATTAGTTATTACATGTGTCTTTAGATAACTCTTTGAGGTGAGAGCTATTACACAATTTAAGGACAGTGGAGACACGTAGTGCGGTGTAAAAATAACTAGTAAAGTTTGCACCACTAGTTAATAGGTGGGACAATCTCGAGAATAATTAAGTCGTCAGTAGTATGATAATTGAGTATACCCTTACTATATAGACTTATCGAGCATACAGGGCCAAGTTTTATGTATATGGGTTATGTCGATGATTTGTGCAAATATGCATGGGATATAAGGTGTATGGGTGCCCTGGTTAGTTCAATTTTCAGTATCATTCGAAATTAGAGGACGTGGAAATATATGTGTTGAGTCGTATGCCTATAGTGTAGTTAGAAGCAGAGTTTGAATAGTAAGATTGGCTGAACTTTATTAGAGGAGGAATATAGACTGAATATATAGAGAAAGGAGAAATATCACACCCCAAATGCATTGAAAGACTGTGAAGGCAGGCAAGGAATCTCCCTTACCAAGGGAATATCCAATAGTTTTGGAAAGAAGATAGGAGTCATACTCAGTCAAGTCCTAAGGGTGGCTTATACATAAGTAGGATGTTGATTTTACCAAACGAGAAAGACCCTGGAAGTGCACAATTTTAGAACAGACATTTTGGTCATAATTTTTGGGTATACCCCAAGAAGGTAACTAAGATGTACTACATAATGTGAAATACGGAACACATGGATTGGTGTGGAGGGAAATGTAGCGAAATTTGATTTTCTTTTATGTTTGTTGTAGGCACATATGTTTGATGTTTGATGCTTATTGTTTTAGCTATGATACCTTAGACTAACGTGGCATACTCAATCTTGCTTACTTGGCATTTTGTATTACTTTGAGATAAATGAAGTTTAAACAAAGTTAAGGGTATAATTAACATGTAATTTAAGAGTGGATAACTATGCTATCCCACTTAGTTATAGTGCCTGGTACAAATGTTCAAGGGGTGACATTTATCTGATATGTTTTGTTCATAACTCATTTGTAAGTTATTAATTCTTAAATTGTTATTTTAAAAAGATTGCGTATTTCATGTCATTATAGTTGAATCAAACTTACTATGCTTTAAATGGTATTTGATTTTAAACGACCTTTACAACGTTTAAAACCTTGAACCACGTATTTAAATTAAAAATTTGGCTTCTTAGATTTAAAACTTGAACCATATATTCAAACCCTATGTTTATAGTTTCTTCTTTTGGCATGCTTATAGTTTTAGTGTTGTTGGTATGTTAGGCCTGGTCATCCGTTGGATGTTGGGTGTTTAGCATTTCAGCATTGCAGGTATGTTAAAAATGACAGTGTTGTTGGTATGCTAAATTACCAGCGTTACTGGTAATTTAAGAAACACATTCAAGTGAAGATTCATTGCAAAAATTAACTACTATATTGAGTTTCTTTGCGGACCCTCGATGATATTAGAGGTCAGCGGAGGTTTGTTTAGATCGTCCTCGATGTCTAGCTGATCTGCAAAGGTTTGTCCTTGATGGAGATACATTATTCAACTTTTCAATTTCATGTATTTGGATTCTTTTGGCTTTTGTTCAAGGGAAAGTTTGGAATAGGGGTTTAATTGAAAACAAAGTGTTGTATTTTCCAGGTTTAAGGTATTTTTTGAGTACTTATTTTGGGTTTAATTTAAAAAATTTCCTAGATTTAGAATATGATTTCTTATATGTACCAAAACAAGTACAATATTTTATCATATGTTCATGTTTATTCTGTTGAGTAGTTAATATTCAAAATAGAAAAGGGCGGAACAATTGGCGTCGATATTCAGAATAGAAAATGATAGAGTGAACTGCTATAAGTCCAAAAATCGGGAAACAAGTTTAGTAGGAAACCAGTTTTGCAGGCTCAATTTTGAGGTATTAATAGTGTCAATAATTGAATTGTTTACATTCTTATGGATACATGATTTTATGATTATCTAATGTTTTATCTGACATATAGTTAGAAAGCTTTCTGCTATAAGTCCGATACTCAGGGGTTTTAAATCAGGTTTTTTATATTTGTCTCGATTCCTTTTATGTGAATGTAATTTACAATGGATGTAACTATGAGCTATTCTATTTCCACATGTCTATTTTTAAAGTCATCTTTGTTATGTATTTTAATGGACTATGTACATAGTTGGTGACACATTTATGGACTATGTACATAGTTGTTTAGGTTGCTAAAACTGATCAATTTGGGGATTGACTACGTACATGTTCAAAATGATTCCACGCTAACCATATGTCATTTATAGTTTGATTATTTCTTTATGTCAGTAATGACATTTAATCCAACTTTTGTAAGCTTCTTAATTGATTATGTCATTCAATAGTTACAGTGAGGGTATTTTAAACAAGGTAGGTGACTGAATTCACACCCATTTAATAGGCACAACAAATAAGAGCTTACAACTTTAATTAAAGGTAGACCTCCATAATTTAAAGGTGGGACTGACCTTTACGATATTTTTGTCTAAAATAGTATGACCCGTGAAGCTTCATATACTTGGTTTTCTTGGTCATTGGACAACACCACCTGCTTCAAACATTTAGTTGAGCATCGGTATAAAATTAGTAGGTTAGTCCATGGAAAATTTATAGGTTGATTAGGTTGTTTAGTAGATTCCCAGTGTGATAGCAGTCTTCGTTCAACATTACCATTGGTGTCAAAGTTTAATTTTGTGAAAATTTATGTTTAATCGGTACAAGATGACAATTTTTAGGCGTGATATCACGCTACTTATTTGCCTTAAAATATAAAGTGACTGACCATTTATCTCTTTCTTTACGGACAAACATTTTTGTTCAATTTTCATTCATTTCAAATTGGTTGATAAAGACCCCACTAAACGTGTAACTAATACTCATTTTCTCTACCACATTGAGGACACTATTTGCATTCACGGATACAACAAACAAATTAGTCACAGTGGCGTCATTGTTCAGATGTACAATGGAATTCAAATTAGTAATGCATAATATTTTGAGCTCATTGTGAGCTTACACTATTTTTAAAGCACACTATTTTTCCCGACACTATCATTTTTTAGTTGACATTGTTTTTGCTCATTGTGAAGGAGAGGGATTAAAAGGTGATTTACCACCAGTCGAGACCAAAGAAATCAAAACTAGGGAATATGTGAATGTGATAGAAAAATGACCATTTAACATTGGTTGTTTAACTCGAAGCAACTCTTCTTTTAATCCAGATACGCCAGAAAGTGACAGCCCTATTAACAATGTTCTAATTGAGAGGGGTATACCTGAGGAGCTACCAACAACGAAGATGAAATAAACCAAAACTAGGAAATTCGTGGATGGTATAAAAAATAAACTTCATCTTCAGTTGACATGAAGAAATAAAGGTACCATACCAAAGGATAACTTTTCACAGGCAACTCCAAAGGAAACCAAGACATAAGTGCATCTACTGTAGCCAACAAAATATCTGCTCCCCAAACCAAAGGCTCTAAAGGAAAACGAGATGTGGAAAGTTCTGTAGAAAATGGGCCCGTTTCCACTCCTTTAACTTCTATATTAGAAGAGGAGAAATTTCCAGAGAAGGGGAAGGTCAAGCATGGTAGGAGGAAAAATGAGATTCACTTGAGCATGTCTAGGAATAGAATAGAGGTTAGCCTTCGTGGAAGGTCTTCAAAAACTTTTGCGAATGTCAAACTCAAGAATACAAATTGAAAGAATACCTCTTCTCCCCAAACCCAACCATCTACGAGAAAATGAAGCGTGGATGTATAAATTATTTGGGATTTGTTTTACCTCTGAATTATGGGATATATAAATTATTTGGGGTTTGTTTTACCTTATTAGATTTTGACACCAATACATTTTGTCGACTTCAATGTTTTGGAGATTCATTAAGTTTAGACTTTAGACCGTGTCAATTTCGCATTGTATTATTATTCCATGTCTGGAATTTGTGGAGATTCACTAAGAGTATACTTGGTGTTTGTTTTGTTCATTGTAGTCACATTTCAGTGGATAGGAAGCACAAAATATGATCACTAACTCTTTTTCAGCAAGAATTATGTACATGTATGCTATTGTTGAGGGGTGTAATTTGAGGTTCACCATCAGAATAGAATTGAAAATATGTATTGATTTGTGGTGTATAAGTGGTGAGAGAAATTACTAGAGAATACACATTCCTTTTAGTTGTTGATCCTCTTGGAAATTTTTAGATTTTCACCAATGCTTCGACAACTGAAGCACATGGTCGAAGTAATAAATTAAGGTTGATCAGGATGACTGTAAAGAACTGTGTTATAAATTTATAATGGCCCGTTCAAGTGGATCTTCTCGCAAGATGTTTTTAAAGCATACAAATGTCTATAAATCATTCAAATTATTTTTTTGATTATTGATTGTTTGTTTGTTTTGTGGAGTGTCCCAGATGTGGTGGGACTTGCAATACTCGATGTTATCTCGCAATGAAAACTCCCTCAGACCCTTGGAAGAAAATGTTGATTAAAAAATTAGTGATATTTTTTGCCATAATTGTGTTAGTATTGTTTTTGTTTGATTATTTTTATTTTCTTAATAGGGTGGATAGTCCTATAAACCAGAGAAATTTTGCCCAAATTTTCTAAAATATTTACACTTTTGTGTTGTAAAAATACCATGACTTAAATTTGTATTTGATGGCTATGATGTTTATGCGAAGTCCAAGACGGACTATTAATATTGTTGTTGTGGAGTATTTTTTATTTCTTAACATGGTGGATAGTCGTATAAACAAAGGATGTTTTACCCAAATTTTGTAAATCGTTTTCACATTTGTGTTAAAACAATTTGACTTAAATTGTTCACACATTCAATAATTTAGAAAATTTTATCCGTGCCTTCAGGCACAAGCATTCTGCTAGTATATATATATATGCCGAATATGTATGAGTAATATCCCAAGGTGAGAATAGGATGACATAAGAATACTAGCTAGAGTGATAAGTTATTCGAAAATAATGAATGTGAGAATTGTTTCATAAGTGAGTGAATACTTATGGGATTAAAATAAGTTGTGTGTATACTTATTAATCTATACGAATTGCTATATTCGAGATTATAGGTTAATGCCACGATAGATAGGCATGGATAGCCATATATATATATACTAGTATCGAGACCGTATATATATGATGTGATTTTAAATATATGTGTCTATGAATGATATATTTATGTGAAACATACCCCTCTAGTGCTATCATGGGAAGCTGTGCGATGTGGGTGAGGCCCTGTCTTGAGGATCATAAGCGTGTAGCTCCCAGGTCATAGCGTCTAGTATTAATCATGTTTGAGGTTCAGGGGTAAGACGTCTTGGGTATGATTCGTCTTATTTCTAGTGAGGAACTATGGCTACTTCTCCAACTATCAGATTTGGTTTATAGCAAGTCAGTGTGAGAGTCCGACCACTGGTACCCAGGATGATGTGTGAATAATTTTCTGGAAGATGATAGCATTGAGAGACTGCATCCATTGAGTTATAGCTTTGAAGGATAATTATTATACTTATATTGTGTGTGATATATAAGTATGGATATACTTGATGTGTATATATATATGGACTAAAACAAGGAAAGAAATGCGAGTTAATTTCTGTTGTATTCGGGAGTATAAAATCCAAAATAAAAATATTTGATACGTATATAAAGATGAGAATATTATATACAAGGTAATAAACCTAAATTGTTAATGGCGTAATAGCTAGTGAAGGTTGTTTAAAATGAATGGTTATAGGAGAAACGAGAGATTTTAATGTTTAAGCTTGGGCGAAAGCTTAGAATTTTACATACGCGAGTTGTTTAGATAGAGTATGGTAGTTAGGATTTTTGGCGAGATGCTAGTTAGGATGGATAGCGTGACTAAGGGGTTTAAAATATATGAGATAGGTGCGTACTATTAGATGAGAGGTGAGGGATATCTCATGTGAGTGCGACAGTAGTTTAAATATGGATAGTATCATATTTTAAATATTAAAGTATGTTAAGCACTTACTAAAATATTTTCTAAACCCGGGCTCTGAACGGTATCTATTTTCCTTTTTCTTCCTCTTTGTATACTTTTTAGCTGTCCAGACACACAAAGGGATGCCTAGATGACTATTCTTTCGTGTCAGACGTAGCTGCCACAATTGTGGATATTGGCAGTGATTGTTTTAGACGCCTCCTTCTTTGATATCTAGATAGGAGGTATTGAAATTGATAATCGGGCATGTTGCCCAACTGATGTCATTTATTTTACTTTCAGTGATTTTATTGTCCGCCTATTCGATTTGGTTGTAATAAATGTTTTACTGAGAGTTATCGATTATTTAATTATTCATTTCACTTGTTGTTTATATTACCATATGAATGGTTTTAATTGTTCTATAAGTTTAAATAATTTGAAAATTTAAAATTTTGACACCGGGCCTAATAGGTTATTAGTAATTAATTTTCTTTTCGAAAGTGATGCTGAGAATGAAACCATTTGAGATTCCCGTTTAATTCGATATAGGACAAATCACTTGGCATTTTAGTAGGCGAGGTGTCACAATTCGTATCAGAGAAACAGGTTCGAAAGTCCTTAGGAATCTATACGGACGTACTACGCTTTCATTATTTCTTTCTATTTGATATAGAGCCTATGTTTAGGATTGTTTAAATCTATGGTGAGATTTCGCTCTCCTGCTATAATATATATATATTAACGAATCGTATTTGCGTTCGGGTGTGTTCGTGTGCCGAACCACAAAAGGAAATAAAATGAGGGACATTGGGAGACAGCAGGATGTAGGGCTCAATTGAAATTGAAGAATGTTTTGGGGACGATGACCGTAGTTGAGGTCACCCCTATTATTGCTCGGGAGGTTAGGAGTTGTAAGGATTGCTAGGGTGCAGTATATATTTTTAAGTACCACAGTAGCGGAAAGTGGTGCCAAACTAGACTCACCCAGTGTGGTCAAGATGGGAAAGAGTTAAAGGGGTCTTTGAAGAGGACTATCCGTGGGAATTTTAGAAAATGCGGAGATTGTGCATGTTACCCAATGGAAGTTAGATATCCAAAGGCTTTGGCATATGGAGGAGTGTGGTATAACCAAAAGTGAAAATTTGGGATAAATTTTTCTTAGCTTGTAGGAGTAGTGTTGTTAACGTGGAGGTAGATCACCACATTTTAAAAGTAAAATATTATGTCAATGGAAAGATCTTAGGTATGGTTGAACCGTAAGTTCCTTCATCGTTTGTTCAGAAGAAGATGTGAACAGTGTTCTGAACTCATCACAGGAAGGGATTTTGAGAATGAATTCTAATGATCTAGTTAACTTTGTACCCGGTGAGGTAGGTATAATAGAGAAGAGAATCCTTAAGTGGGTGACGGACTCGCAAGAATAATCGCCAGCACTTGTGGAAAATTCTGCTTATACGATTAATGCAGATGGTGACAATGTTGTATTTTTGACAATGTAGATATTAATGCTTCTTGTGAAGGGAGATAATTGAATTGAAAGATTTATTTGAAGAGTAAGACTAGGTGAAACGGTGTTAGTGAATCACCGCAAGGGGGAGACCTAGCAGGGTACCTATTTAAATGATTCAGATAACTGATTTCCTACCGAGTGAAGACGAATTCAGTTGAGACTGGTAAAGCTAGTAGTGTGTTCCTTAGGGCCGGCGGAGCTAAGGGAACAATGAGGGTGGCTATCAGTGTCGAGGATACCAAGGTCAGAGAGGAGGACAACCCTAATGCGGTCAATATGGCAGAAGATAAAGGGATTATATGGAGAGATATCTTATGTGGGAGTAAAACTACATGCATTGATTTTGCCTAAAGTGAGTAAAGGGATAAGATTATGTTGCCTAGTGGGGGTAATGATTAAGATAGTTTTTGGTTCAGTTCGGACAAACATGTCATTTCTGAGAACCATTTGAGCAGCCAGGGTGATTGGCAAGGTAAAAATATGAGTTTTATTCTGAGGTGAATGAGGTATGCTTTATGTGACACGAACGAGTCACAGTATTTTGATTTGCTCTAGATTCGCGTGTGAGACGAGTTTAGTGGCTCTATCGATAACATTATTATGTGTATGTATTTCCTGTTGTTTAGCGACTGTAGATAGTGAGAGTATAATTTTATTTAGATTACTCATTTTAGTGATGTGTTATACGAGTATGATGTTATCCTGATTATGATTTATATTGTTAGGTATTACGTATAGAGAGTAGACCCGCGAAGCCATATAAATTGATTTAAAAACATTATTAGACCTAGGTCTTGGAACAATAGATCTCAATAACCGATAGAGCTCCATAGTAGTGTATCGACAGGGTTCCTTGTTTGGATTTCACTTTGCGAGACCTCCCACGCACGAAAGTAACAAATGTCGGGAGCTGAAAGATGTTAGACCCCAGCACATTTTGGATTATTGTTCTGAGTATAATTAAATGGATAAAATTGTTAGGATTCGGTGTATCCCTTTGACGCTATGAGACTTATATTCTTAATGAGAAGAATGGAAATTTACATTAGTTTTTTACACATTTATTGTTATTTCCATTTTCCTTTTAATCGCGGGATAATGGAATAGGGTTGAACCTATGTATATGTGTATATATGTTAAGATATATTGTGTAGCAGATTTCTGTGTGTATGTTGCTTGGTTATATTTGATCCTGGTGAGTAGGGACATTTACTGATATGATTCGGGGTATGTTGGCATTTATTGAGCAGAGAGACATAGCTCGTGATTTATTTACGTTAAGAAACTAGTGATAGTAAGAGCGCCATGATATACGTGGTCTTCTGTAACATATAGTGGATGAGTATACTATTGTGTTAAAAGGCAAGAGTTTGAGGGTACGTGCTATGGACTGAGGGCCTAACGGATTTTGATGTTCTGACAATGCTAGGTAGTAGCGTATCGGTGGGGTTCCTTGTTTGGATTTCCCTTTGCGAGACGTCCCACGCATGAAATTTAGCGCATCGTTTGAAGTGGGGAGATGTTTGAGTCTTTAGTCCATGAGTCTGGTACCTCGGTTATTATACAAGTATCTAGTTATAACTACGATTTGAAAGTTATATTCTGATTTAAGGCCAGTGGAGCTGGTAGTGCCATGAGAGAATACTTTCTTCTTTCACCACAATTTGAAGGGTGGAACGATGTTAATAAGAATTAAAATTTTGATTTATGGGGTGATTGAGAATACCCAAGTATGATAGCCAGACTGTGAATGCGAGGGCAACATGATTATGTGTATTACGTGTGAAACGTATCTGTGTTTACGTCAATATGCACGGATTATAGGGTGTATGGGTGCCCTGGTTAGTTGATTTCAAAATCGTACGAGATAAGACGGCGTGGGAATAAATGTGAGGGATATATGCATGGAGGGAAGTCATAAATAAAGTCGGAATGGTATGAGGGATCGAATTTGATGTGATAATGACAATAATCCAAGTATGTGTGTGCAATGAGAGTTGGCACACCTGAGCTGGGTTGAAAGGCGGTGTGAAGACATTTAAAAGAATATATCTTGAGGAGAGGAAAATCCAACTATTGTGAGGAAGTGGAGCGACGTCTTACTCAGTTTAATATTGAGGTGACTTGCGCATAAACAGAATGGTGATGTCAATAAGGTATAAAGAGCTCGTAAATGCACATTATGGAGGAAAGCACACGGGGCGAGACTTTTGATACCACGGGGAAAGAAGAGGAGCATAGGTACCACTTAATGTGAGACGTTATAAGTAGAAGTCGGTGTTGAGTAGGACATGGTGAAATGTCTCCGGGTGCAGCACCCATAGATAGAAATAGGTTGGTTTGGGATGGCTAACTAGAAATTTTGTATCAAGCTGATAATTTCAGTGATGGAACGGGTAGATAGGCTAGTAAAAGAGGAGTGCATCAGTGCGAGGTGCCCCCGAATATTGCTGTAAATCAGGATAAGAACCTTGAACCCCACCTCCGATAGGGATTTTTGGAAGCAGTAGGGATAACATTTTGTTTTGGGTAAAACATGTCATCTATATACCGATGAGTAGACAAGAGGTGATTGACGACTAGTAAAGTTGTGTGAATGTGATTCTTGAGTCACTGTGGTTAGCTTATTTTCGTAATTGACCTGACTTGTAATTGAGGAAAAATATGGTACGGTAGATAGGAAGGGAAATTACCGATTGGCAAAGTTGTGTGTAGCCATGTGTACCTGTGTAATGTGGACAAGGTGCCTCTTAAGGTTTGGTGCGGGAAATGCTGGTCGTTCTCCCTCTGGTTGTTTAGAGGTGAGAAAATAAATAGACTTTTGGATCAGACGTGATTTAGGTCCGTTGTTGAGAGGGCCATTAACCATAAACTGTTGAGGTGAATTTTAAGCGTCGTAAGAGTTATGTCACCATGAAATGAGATTTGAGGGATGGACAAGAGTGGTCCGATGTTCTTGTGGTTTCTCCCAGGATAGGAGATTTGTGTTAGGTTGTACACGGGAAGCTGACACTTAATGATGTGTGGCCTTCCAATAGAAGCGAGGTGATAGAGCCAGGGATGTCTATGCTAATCTTATATGGATGTCGTTGGTAGATCACAATTTATGATGTGCCATTATTGAAGTAAGAGTTTATGACTGATGGAGTGTATTGGTATGAAGATAATTGAATAAGCTTTTTGTAAAGCTGGAGCTATAATGGTTAAGCCCTTAGACAAGTGGGTACCACTAGCGGGCATATAG